>OX335647.2:15000000-20000000 GCA_946894095.1 Incurvaria masculella
GTGAAGTAACCGGTTTGCGATTCACGCAATAACTCTGACTCTACTCCTCGTATGGTCAGGTAATACCTGTATTTTTCCACATCGCCTTAGAGATAGCATCCAACTTTAGTTTCTTTGCTGGTTCTTTTTAAACTGAAAGGAGGCGTTTATCAAACCAATTTATAAAATGTAACTTGAAAGATTCCATAACATACAATTGATGTCAAATAAAAGATTCAAAAAAAGGAGACAAACAGAAACCATTATGACAAACTAATCAAATATTAAAACTATAGAAACAAATATTTCAAGAACTGACATATTTCTTGAACAAAAATACACGATTGCACTAGAAACTACCAAGGGTTGCAACCTCCTGGAATATGTGAAAAATTGGACAAAACAAAGGCAAAGAGAGAATCGATAACCTACTGACATAATTGACCTAAACAACGAGACTGCATCTGATTGAGCACAAATTAAATTACAGATCAAAAACTTATACACCTACGGGAAAATCTTCTGAATTCGTTAAAAAAACAGCTTACAATAGCAGAAAGTTTATCAGACTCTCGGCTAGAGTAGATCAGCGTGCCTCAGGGGTCGATAACAGTATCTTTAAAATTAATCTTTCCACCGTTACTAACCTGAATTCTTCACTACTCGCTGCTTGGAAACGCAAATATCAATGAAAATACCAGAAACAGAGCTCTAAATTCTTCTTCCACGTACCTTAAAAAGTACTTGGATAAATAGTCAACAATAACTGATATCTCTCAAAGAAAGAAGACAGCTTAGTTAGACGGTTGATGATCTCATCAATTTTGAAAATGTTAAGGGACACCTCGATATGTCTATAGACTTGATACATATATCGTCATCGTGGACAAAGCTGAACTGTGGTATGACCTTTTTACCAAGGTATTTTTCCCAAAGTAAAACTTGGGTACTTCTAAATTTATTCTGGCCCACCGGCATCGGTTTTGCAGCTCCCGAGAAATTTCAAAAACCCATCAGAGTCGACCGTCGGTAAAAGGAAAAAACAGAGGACGGACTATGAAAGACGAGATAGCCGACCCCCGCAAAGTACAATGAATAAAACACGTGCACTCTTCTGATTTATGAAGTATCGATGCATTAGCTTAATAAATACATATTTTTAACATGCCCACAGAAATTTATAATATATTAATGAGACACCTACGAGAAGAAGATTGTTGTATAGCAACCCATCCGTTATCGCTAAAGAGTCAAAAGTTCATCGGCGTAGACAGTGGCGCGCGGCGGAGACTGCGGCACGCGGCGGAGGCGGCACAAATCTACATTTGAGCCCATAACCATTCATTAGACCCACATTAGACTCACATTAGACTGTTAAACTATGCATATATCTAGATGAGCATGGTAAGAAAAAAACGACGCACTTGGTTAGACGGAAAAGTAGGACTGGCTCTATAGGCCCGTCCCCGGACGGTTTGAGAAACACATGAAATCCGAAATGATTTTTTTTTTCTCAGAAATATACAATTTCATATTTATATGCTTACATTAAGTTTGCAACATTGAGCGGGGCCCGGAAGATAGGAAAAAAAATTAAAATGTATAAAAAAATATATATCTCCTAAACAAATATTTAGAAATGGTATTGTAGAAATGTATTTGTTAACTCTTTTAAGGCGTAATGTAACGGTGAATTTGCAACAATTTAGTAATTACGGAAATATATTAAAAAAAATGTTTTTACTAAAAAAAATCTATGCTGAGAACCTTACTTGCTATGGCTACCTTTCTTTCTAGAATATGTAAACAAAATTATATTCTTTATCCTGTAAAGTTTTTAGAATGTTGCAAGTCTTAGAACAGTATTTTTTTTTAAATCCAAACTTTCTAATGCTATAAACGGTAAACAAAAAATCAGAAATAAGATTTCCGTCATTCAGTGTTAACTGAAATCAATTGTGAACATTTCCCTAATTTTGCAACATCGCAAGTAGTCTGAAACAAGGTAAAAATGAATTAAATCTGCAAGCGTTTTACAGGTGCCGCTCTCACAGGTGTATTTGTTGCGCAGCCATATGCAGACATTTATCAGTTGTAATTGTATGAGTGAGTAGGCAGCGGCACGGGGAGACGGACGGAGGACGCTATCGCCGCGTGGTGCGGGGCGGGAGTGGCACGTGCGTGCGACAGTTACATGTGTAGGTACTTTCGGGTATTACGTCTTGGAAAACGCAATATCCACGAATGTTATTTTAGATGGTTCGGACCCAGCCTAGCAGTATATTCTTGCAGTAGTTATTTTACGGGGCTCTTTCTTTATTTCATATGTTCTTGCTTCACGGTCGAATAATAGATATTTATTTTATTTATTTAGCATGAGTGACCCTTGCGAGCCGTGCACATTTTATAACATAAATTAATGATCTTAGAGTTTATAATAAAAATTAATTATAAATACATTATTAAAATTCACAATACATTTTCAATACATAATCTGGTTCAATAAATGTCAATATTAAATTATTCTAAATTACAATTAAAATTATTGAAAAATTCTTCTATATTATAAAACGGGTTACTTAACAAATATTCTTTTAAATTAATTAAAACATTGGTTATTGTTAAAAATTGTTTGATGGAAATAGGTAAATGATTGTAAATTTTTACTCCAGTATAAATCAATGAATTCTTAAACAATAAACATTTTGGGCCTTTTGGTCAAAACTGTCGTTATTTATTAAGTCATATATCTGCAATTCCTTCACTTTATCGAAGTATTAGTTTTTCTTATATACTCCAATGCATATTATATTACAGTCATGATTTTTTAGGTTTCCGTACCCAAAGGGTGAAAACGGAACCCTATTACTAAGCCTCCGCTGTCCGTCCGTCCGTCCGTCCGTCCGTCCGTCCGTCCGTCCGTCTGTCCGTCTGTCACAGGGCTGTATCTCAGTAACCGTAACAGATAGACAGCTGATATGTTCACAGAGTGTGTATTTATTTTGCCGCTATAACAACAAATAGGTAAAATTAAGAAATAATTAAAATTAAAGGGGGTCCCCATACAAAAAACGTGATTTTTTTTTTAAACATTTTTTTACGATGGTACGGAACCCTTCGTGTGCGAGTCCGACTCGCACTTGGCCGGTTTTTTATTTTACGAAAAGGGGTCGGCAACTTTCATCATATTTGGCTCCACAAATAATTCGTATAACTTTCTTTTGAAGGATGAGAATACTTTTTTTAACATTACAATTGTTTCCCCACACATCTATTCCGTACCTTAAAATCGATTCTATATAGCTAAAATGAATTATTCTTAAAGTTGATATGTGCACAGTGTTTTTTATTGATCTCATCGCATAACATGCACTGGCTATCTTCCATACATATCATAATATAACATACATATCACACTCCTTGGAAAAAGCTACGTACTTGTTTAGCACGAAATATTATCCCTGTTACTAATAAACCTAGATCATCAGCTGAATAGTTATACAATGTTTTGTCCTTTGCATTGACAGGCAGTTTCTAATTCGATAGAAAGGGACAAAACATTGTATACCTATTCAGACGATGATCTGGGATTATTAGTAGCAGGGTTAATGTACATATTTACTGGAACTGCCTGGTTTAATATTTGTTCATAACGATATCTGAATCAAAATTTAAATATTTATACGATCGTTTTTGTTTGAGTCGGTATTGTAATGATTTTTTTAAAGAACTATAAATGGATGGCTAATACCAAACTGAACGTCAGATATTAGCCTAAAACACGACATGGGAACTAGGTGCCATACCAGGACTTTCCTTAAATAGCTCGGCTACATTGAACTGGATGGAAAACACGGTCAATTTTCATTGCCACTTCGATCATCGTTCATTCAATGCAATGGTACCAACCCGGACGGGATAAACCCTACAACATAGTAAGTAAGGAAGGGGACCTACAGTTTTACGTGGAATCCGAACCACGGCCAGCCCTAATGGTCTAAAATGGTCACCCATCCAGAACCCAACCGCGCTCAGAGCTGATTACCCAGCTTATAGAATCTCAAGGTGTCCCACCACTGTGCTACCGAGGCTGACAATGATAAAAATCTCTTTAGGATGGCGTAGTTTGTCTTCGAAAGAGTATTTACTACTTCAAGTTTCATGGTAGTTCGGATTAAACATAAAACTGTAGGGGCTGTACTATCGCATTGAATTAACTACGGTCAAAGCGGCAATGAAAATAGACGATATTTTCCTTCCATTACAATGTAGCCATGAAATATAAGAAAGTTCCTGGCATGGCACCTCGTTCCTATATGTTGTTTTGGGCTAATATCATGACACTAGAGGTGATTATAGCTAAATATGTACACTTTTTATTTTGTAATTTGCTGATTTTGTAAGATTTAAGTGGGGTTATAGTTTATTTGAAAAATCTAGACTTAAGGTGGGCCTTCCCGCTTAACTCCCCATACAAACGTGGAAAGAAGATCATGAGCATATTTCTTATCAGAGATCCAAAATAATACTCAAAATAGCTTTATTTGATCGAAATAGATGTCTGATGACTGTCGGGCATTGTAAAATTTTGTTAGGTTTCTAAGGTATAAGGTCCGAAACTTCGAATTTTTTGCGCGTTTTATACAATAACTTTGGAGGTGGATTACTCAACGATTAACCAAAAAACCTTAAAATGATTAGTCATCAGACATGGCTTGTTTCATGAAGATTTATAACAAATTTGGTTTTTGTTAGATTTTTGACTACAACGATAGTAGTTTACTTTTAGCTATAAGTCGTATTGTAATAAATTTTTTCGTAAATCTTACCAAATCAAACACTATGCGCATTGTCTGCTTTGTGGACATGTTGCATCTTACTCATCACGGAGCCTGTCTTTTTCTGTGTAACAGAGAAGGTCCCAGAGCGCGGTTTTGTACCGTGCCCGTGAATGAGTTAGTTCCACATTCGTAAAGTAAGGCAATGTCTTTGATGTGTCCGATGATTCTGCATTAATAACACATTTGTTGAACAAAGCGACGTATGTAATTTTAGTACTAAAATTTATATTTTATTAAAATATTTGCTTATCCGTCCTGAAAGAAAATAATAATAATAAAAAGTTTACTTACACCCATTTTCACTACCATCAGCTACAAAAATTCCAAAGTTATCTTATGGTTACACCATGCGAATATGCAATCTAACTGAAAGTAAGCTAACGAATTTCAGATAGCTGGAAATAGTGAAATCAGGGGTTAGTGGAGTGGCTGCTCTATAGACGGATACCCTCTTCTTCAGCCACTGGCCGTATTTACTTATTTATTTATTTATTCATACAACAATATACCTAACATTACAGCGTAATGGCCAAGGCGTTAGGCAATTTATAGATAAAGTACACACCTTATTTAAAAAATATGCAGCTTCAAAGTAAACAGCAACTGCCTTCTGGAACTCGGCCAGAGTGCAAGCATAGATGTCTATTTTGTCAGATATATCATTTAGAGCTGTAAGCGCATGGGTGTGCGGCGCGTGACGCAGCATGTTGGTGCGCGAGGAGGGCAGCGCGAAGCGAGGATGAGAGCGCGCGCGACTGTAATTTTCTGGGGCGAACAGATTAACACTCTCTAGCACTGAAATATTTTGCACGTGTCCAATTACTAATTTAAACACATATTTTGTTAACTGCGATTCGGATAAATCGGATAAAAATTATAATTATTTTTATAAAGGAATCTCAAAAACTTTTTTTGCACTCTTTCAAGCATGGCAGTATATTAAGCCTCATCATTGCATTGCATTCTAGCTTGCTTCTCACAAATGTGTTGTACAGGATGTTTACGGCATCTGTACTGCGCAAATGGTACGTTTGTCTCAATACAACACCCAGGGTCCGAAAGGAGCTTTTGCATAGTTTGTCGACGTGATCATGAAAAAAGACAATTTGGTGTCCATGATGACACCTTAAATTTCTGACTTGTCACTCTCGAAAGCAAGCCATAGGCTTTTTGGAGTGACTCAATGTCAATATAGCGCACTTGTCAGTGTTGAAATAGACCTATCGCCAGTTATCGCCCGTAGTATAGGGAATTGATAGAGTAACAACTCTCTTTAGAGGTTTTTATGCTAGTGTGTCGAGATCAATCTCGTTTAAAAAAGGCCGAGAACTCGCGAAAACGAGATCTTGCGAGATCGGGATTGCATTCTTGGTATTAATCTAATCTAATTAATAATCTTGCTATATCTCGCGGAGTTAGGGTGGTTAACCTTAAAATTTAGAAGGGAAAAATAAAAATACTAATATTTATTTATTTATTTATATATGTTTATTGCACTCAAAAATTCGGGCAAAAGGTACAACTTAATGCCAGGGGCATTCTCTACCAGTCTACCTTTGGGTATCGTGAGCAGTAGTGCGAGTGGCAGTTATTGAGACAAATGAATTTACTACAACAAATATTATACACAATATACCAACTACTTATATACATATAAATATAAATATACATTAACATAAATATATAAATACTTTATATAATATAGAAACAGAAAATAAAGTATGATACTTAACACTATCACAAAAATTAAGAAAAAAAAAAAAAATATTGAGTCAGCGATTTACGTTTGTTTGTTACGATACGGGGTCATATCAAAACTTCTTGTTATGTTTTTCGCTTATCTGATAATTTTTTCGTCGGTTGAATTTCTTGAAAAAAAATTTTTCCTGGTTCAAATCTTCCTATTATTTCAGATAATGACTATGCATGGCGAAATCGGTAAAAAGGTGAAATTATTAAGGCGAACAATTTATCATCCAAAATAAAAATATAGATAAAACAAACATACCATAAGCATACTAAGGATGTTAAAAATAAAAGGACTAGAGGCACGGCCGGCATCCTGTCAAAACATTCTTAGTAATTGCCAATTATGATCGCATCAATTCTATTCCATTTTCATCTCAACACACCGCATTTACGATGGAATAAGTGCCATGGCAGGACCACCCCTTTTATGAGCACGGCTACATTGAACTGGATGGAAAACACGGACGGAAAATGCGTATGAAGGTACCAACCCGGGAGGGCTTAACCTACAGTTTTTCAAGGATTCCGAATCATGGAACCGCTCGCATTAATGACGAAATGCATTTATCCAACTCAGAAAGAGAAAGATAGTGGTGGATGTGCATTGTAGGGATTTGAACACAGACCTCTGTCGTGTAAGGCATATCCACCCGACACTGTGCCACGATCGCTCTATCGCAAATGTCCACAGCCATTCTGTATTATCAACAATGTAAATCAATTTACACATGAAAATTACTCCCGAACGAACACAAAATAAATGCGGCGATGTTTAGGTAGCAAGGCGGGGAGAATCTGTTGAGCCGACCGGCCCCATCCCCCCGCGTCCACCGCAGTCTTCCTAGCTATGTTTACACGCGCTACACTCGCACAGAGAAGTGGCTTTACGTCGGTGTACGAGTGAAAACTGGTAATTATAGTAATGTTTTAATTGAACCTAGTTCCGGACGATTTGTATTGTTGCAAAATTGATAGCATATTATTGAAAGATAAAACTACAAAATGAATGATTCAAACCGCATTTCGAATTTTTTGTTTAGCTTATATTCGAATCTAAAAATTATAAATGAAAAAAAATGTGCATCTAAGTTTTGCAACATTTAAAATTTCTCACAGAATATAGAGATTTAGGCCATTTACATATTCCAGAAAATAAAACTGAGTTAGCAGTATTTGCTTTGCAGATATTACGGAAATAGTACAAAAAAAATATATTTACACAGTTCCGTAAATAATAAATTGTTGCAAATTTACAGTTATATTACACTTAAAATTAGTTAACATATTCGATTTTGAAATACCATTTCTAAATATTTGTTTAGGAGATATCATTTCTTAAACATATTTCATATTTTATTTCTATCTTCCGGGCCCCCCAAAATGTTGCAAACTTAATGTACACGCGTCCATATGAAATACTACGTTTCTGAGAAAAAAAATTGCATTTCGGATTTAATGTTTTTCTAAGTGCTGATTTAAGTCTAAAGTTCCTGGAGTACTAGCGTCTCATGTGTGATGACGGTAATATGTTTGAATGTTGAATTTTTGCAGTTTTTTTTATGTATCTAGAGATGGATAGTTAATACCAATCCAAACGTCATATTAGCCTAACACACCACATGGGAACTAGGTGTCATTCCAGGACTTTCCTCCTATTGCTCGGCTGCGTTAAATTGTATGGAAACACCGACAAATTTCATTGCCGCTTCGACCAACGTTCACTTAATGCGATGGTACCAACCTGAGTGGGACTAACCCTACCACCTAGTAAAATAAGGAAGAGGATTCCACCTACAGTTTTAGGCTGCCAGCCTCAACGGTTGAAAACGGTCAGTCATGTAGAACCCAACCGCGCTCACAGTTGCTTCACCAAGTTTATCGAAGCGCAAGGAGTCACTCCCCTGAGTTACCGATGCTAAAGATTAATCCCATCCGGGTTGGTCCCATCGCAATGAATGAACGACGAAAAAAGCGGCAATGATAAATAATCCGTGTTTTGGGTCAAGTTCTACGATCTGTGAAATCAAGGCATCGCCATGGCATGGAAGCTAGTTACCATTAGGTGTGCTGGGCTAATTTCATGAGAGTGGGTCCAGTTACATTAAAACATACAAATTCATCTTCATCTATTTACGGGGAAATTTAATCCGACCTCTTATTTCTCAGTGTAATTCTACACTTGCTCCTTTGAATCGTATGTATCACATGTACCCTTCGGATGATTGCAAATCGAAAATGGAAATGGAATATCTCAAAGCGTGTTCCAAGTATATCAATACCCATTGACAAAAGGAAAATCGCATTTACATTATCTTCTCATTATGTTTACTTAGAGAAAGGCAGCTAATAGCAATTATTTAGATACATTTACATACGGACTAATTTAACGCTTCAAATCAGAATTTTGTAAATTATAATTGACAACTTCGAACATCAAGTAAGGCGAAATAAGATCACCCTTTCGGGTGTGAGCTTTTCTGGAAATGGCGAAAGCCTTTCCAGGAACCGAAAATGTGTTTAGCGACTTCATTAATGCGTACTCACTCTCTAAAGATTTTACGTATAAACTTTGATCGTTGAATAAATTACCAAAATGTCATTGGACTGTTCAAAAGGAAGGTGTTCAAAAGGGACTGTTAGGAAATCTAATCTATAAACTTTAATTTGATTCTACACAAAATTATTCCACTTTGTTTTGATTAATTATACACATGGTGTAATTTCATTTCTTAAAATCCTTGAAATTAGAAGTCAGTATACGTCGAAAAACAAAAACTATTTGCAAAACAAAAATCTGTACACGGTTGAAGAAAAATACTACTTTGAATGCTAAAACTTTATTTATTTATCAATTGAACACCATTATTTCTTTCTTTCAAGTTAAAATGGAAGGTTTGGTCAGGGACAGACTTTAATTTCATTTATTCATTCAAAATTCTGGTAGTCAAAAAACACCAAGTTACGCCGCAACCTGATTGATTGATCCGCGGATTCGATTAACTCAGTAAGAAGAGTCCGCCAAGAAAAGGCACTGGTTCAGTGAGCAATCGTCATATTATTCAGCGAAATTCACTAAATCATTAAATTCGTGTCCTTGTACGTTCAATAAGCACGCGAATTCAAACGCTTAGGTGCCTAATTGTACTGCAATTAGATGCTGCCTAACTCTACGCGTACTTTAAAACTGTATTTATGCTTCTCGCAGTTAACCGAAGTTCATTTAAAGCTCACGTCTTTAATTCCTTTAATTAGAATGAATGCCGCGAGAATTCCGAAGTCGTCGGATATTTAAGATATTTAAGGTTCTTTTCGCAAAGAACCAGCTCATAGTTTAAGGGTTTATTATTATATTTGAAATATAACAAATTTGCCAAGAAAACTATGCGTCTATTTGTAATGGTTTCCAAAAAATTCATGTTAAATTACTATCCCCCCCCAATTATTAATTAATAGCCCCCCCCCCCCCCCCAAACAAAATACGTGTTTTTTGTGTTAAATCTTGTACGATGGTACGGACCACTTATTGTGCGAGTCCGACCCGCAATTAGCCGGTTTTTTAAGCAACAACTAAAAAAAACTTTAACTTATTTTAATAAGAAATGTTATCATATTTCAGAAACTGAATCAACCCTGAAATTAGGGCCAGGTTTGGTGATAAGACCTTATATGCTACGATGATTATGTGCTTATGATTATATGGTAAGACCTAGATGCTATGGAACCTATAGAAACAATTCGATTCGAGTGGCTGCCCTGGGATTGATTGTGTTCATAAACTCACCACTGGAAGCGTTTTCCGAAGCGAAAATTGGGGCGGCGTCGTAATCTGTAAAGAAATAACTCAATTGATTTAACTAGAAAAACATACATATCTACAATTTAAGTTTTTTTTTATTAACTTTTAATTCACTAATCATGAAAGAACATCATATACGTTTTATTGAAGCGATAATCGCGGGGTCGAATGTGTCTATAATCATGCAGTCACGTTTACGAATGTTCCACGTGAAGTGAGCTAGAGCCTATCCGGACGAACTTCAGTCATGTCTTAAATGAACCGTTAGCCTGGATGAAATAGAAATTAACTGACGGCCGCTCTTTCCACTCGATAACACAATTTCTCGTAGGATGCTTGTTTTTAATAATTACTTTTATTTAATTAAGCAGTATTTTAACCACATACAACACCGCGCAGTGACTTTCTGGTTGAATATGGCAAAAATCCCTTGCGTTTCCTATAACTCTGCTGGAGAGAAAAAAAAACCGGCCAAGTGCGAGTCGGTCTCGCACACGAAGGGTTCCGTGCCGTTGACCAAGATTTAACACAAAAATACTCATTTTTTGTATAGGGCCCACCTTTAATTTATATATTTTTTTCATTTTACCTATTTGTTATTTTAGCGGCAACCCTATACACACTCTGTGAACATTTCAGCTGCCTCTCTATTACGGTTCATGAGATACAGCCCTGTGACAGACGAACGGACGGACAGCGGAGGCTTAGTAATAGGGTTCCGTTTTCACCCTTTAGGTACGGAACCCTAAAAATGATAAAATGTCGTCTTTACTCCAGCCAGTGGATCGGCCATTTTTCCAAGATGGCTGTCATTTCCGCTAACTAAACCTCTTCGCAGCCGCAACTAGAGTGGCCCTTCTGGTACGAAGTACCAGTAATATGTTCTGTGGCGATAATCATGGATATTCAATTTATTAAGTCTTTGCGGGTTTACCTTAATCAATTTATTTTCGAAATATATTTCTTACCAAGTTTTATCAACTTTTAGATAACCATAGACTAAACATGATATTCAGTAAGCATAAAATGACTTGCATTTGTTTCCTTACATATTTTTCGTTAAAAGTTGAACCAAAAACTAATTTAGATGTAATTTATTTATGTTAATATAACAATAGTTGAAAGTAAGTCCCTACTGAAAACAAATTCAAAGATATAATATTTCCAACGGGAATTCATAAAGAATTTTTTTTTCATTGAATTTCATCCCAGGTTTGTATCATGCGCACGTATGTAAGTGGTAATAAATTTAGGGCTTTTTGTGTTTTTGGTTAAATTATGTAATGGTCAAACTATCACATCATACAGAATACACTATATTTGAGAATATGATGTCCAGATTGATTGTACGCTACCGACTCAAGTGAACTCAATCAATTTTAAAGTTGTTTTCACTGGATCATTATGTCATATCGAAGGGTGGTTTGAAGCCACGTAACATCATCATGATAGGGCGACGGCCCTGCGCTGGGGGTTAATGTATAGAGTAAGGAAGGACGGCAGCGGCGACCGAAACTAATTCGTAAAGCGACAGCGTAGTCACTATTTAGGGATAAAACATACACTGATGGTAGCGCCGAGAAGTCAGTTGGCTTACGAATTCGCTCACCCTCGATGCTCTCGAGCGCCTACGACATCTAAGAACTGCGCAGGACGCCATTAAACGCAACGAACATTCGATGAAATGTGATATGTATAATCGACCGCAAGGACACATCAATTAAAGAAAGAGCCCTGTACAAAGAACTACTTTATGAATATACTGAAAGGCTGGACCCGAACCAGCAAAACATATCATTCGCAGGTATTGCGTCTTCCATTTCGCCACCTGTTTTATACCCATAATTTAGAATTCTCCTACAGTCATTCCTCCGTTCATCAATGCCACCTACTAACAGTATTTAAGATTATACCTACATACATTGATTTATGGCTTTACCTGCGTTGTGGACATTGACTACAACTATTCAATAATTTTGCTCTCTTCATCAAAATTGTATTTGGCATCAGACGCTAGAGCCGAGCCAGACTTTTTCGTACGATGCAAGTGCGTCGTTTTTTCCAAGGAATTCGATGTTGCGCACCCATAATTCAGTAAGCGAACTAAATACGTGGCCACGCTACCGCCGCGCCATCCGCCATCCGGATGACTTTCGGTCGCCTCTCCCGTGCTTCCTTTCTCGATGGGATAAATGCCAGTCAAGTAGCCATTTCCCGCGAGCGGACACGCGAGCTCATTTGTAATAAACTATTCAGATGGCTAGAAATAGGCGCATACGACACACACCGACAGAGACGATAAACACAGTCCGCCAGCTTATGCGGACAATGGCTATGCAGATGTCAACCGGTGCGGTGCTGGGGCGAGTCAGCGTGGCTTCGTTCTTATTGCATTTACGTAAGGGATACCATGCATTTTATTTGCCAGTTTTTAGGGTTCCGTACCCAGAGGGTGAAAACGGAACCCTATTATTAAGCCTCCGCTGTCCGTCCGTCCGTCCGTCCATTCGTCCGTCCGTTCGTCACAGGGCTGTATCTCATGAACCGTAATAGTCAGGCAGCTGAAATTTTCACAAAGTGTGTATTTATTTTGCCGCTATAACAACAAATAAGTAAAATAAAAAAATATTACTAATTAAAGGGGGGCCCCATAAAAAAACGTGATTTTTTTGGTGTTGATGGTACGGAACTCTTCGTGGCGAGTCCGACTCGCACTTGGCCGGCTTTGTTTACCCATGCACATATAAGCCTCGACTGTATTGTCATGCCAAGGCTAACTTCAACAATGTCAATAATATTCGTTTGCGTTAGGACACTTTTGTGCCATTTTTCCCGATAATGCTAATGAAAATGCATTTTAAGTATTTCTAGGAATCACCTTTACGTCCAAGCATTCAAACGAATAGTGACAGAATTATTTCTATGTGGAGGTATTATTTGTAAAAGACACAGACTTAGCTCGTTGCGCGGCGCGCTAACAAGACGAATACAGTGTGGGAGTGAGAAGTAAACTTAAGCATCACTGCCATAAGTTAGAGAGAGATGGAACAGACATACCAAGTCGTCACTTTTCGAAGCGTCATGTCACTATTGCAAATTTTCTACTATTTCCAGCCATGGTGACCTGATGAAAAGGCGTAATAATTTGGACTAATACACTTTTATGGTAAATAAGAGGTGGGTGGTGACCCACTGATTCTTTGTCGATCATGTTTTCATTTATTTTTCCTATTTTTAATTTTAAAGTATAACTTGAAACATAACATTAGATAATTATTTTGCAGCAACATGGCGATTTAGAGATGTTTTAAGTAAAATAACAAATTCTGTGCATTTTGAATGAAACAATGTCGGTCTCATCCGTCAGTTGACTTTGCGTGTCTTTTCTATTATATCTAAATGGGGTCAATTGCGCACTGTTTCAACATCGAACACTCCTGAAATCGAATGACTTTGTCGAATGTCAGGCGAACCTTGTCTGAAGACCGATGCAAATTACAGACATGCGGGCAGCGGCGGAGCCAAAGTACATAAGTATGCATAGTGTATGCTCGTAAAATCGTTTCAAAGTGCATTTACTGACTAGATCTTAGCAGTAGCATGAGGATTTGTATTCCTGAGTTCGAAACGCACCGTGCACAATTTGAAATGCAGGTTACAAAATGTGGTCTCAAATACAATTTCCGAAATAAAACCTTTTTCCAAAGACATCCCAAAGGATTATCCTAAGCTATGAAGGGAGTAAAACCTATAACCAAGCCCGAACATGATATCAATGTTGTTACAAGCGGGTCAAACACTTAAAATGTATGTGAAGGAAGAATAGTGCCTTTCCAACCCCGAAGTTTGAAACGCGATTACACGGTACACAAATGCGTAAACTTCCGCCACACGCGTCCTTCGCAAGGTCACAAAATGTGCGCACTCGTTCAGTGCGCAAGTGCATTCGCTGACCTGCCCCAAAAGCATTCCACCCCCACCCCCACCCCGTCCCGCGATGCATGCGTAACCCGACCGCGGCGGCGGCGGCGCGGCATGTGGCATGGCGCAGCGTGCACGTTTTGCACTCGCTCGACGCATAATTATGTGCATGCGGGCACTATGCTGCAAGGCGCTGTAGGTGCCTACATGCATGTAAACTTGCGTGCATCCGTTCGCCGCGAAAGGGGGAATTGCGGTGGAACTGAGTTGTATATTTGCTATTTTTCCAACGGATAGCATGCATGCAGGATCGACACGTTGCAAGGACCCGTTTATTAAATAAACAATGCTGCAAACTAATTATTTTTCATCCGACTACGGCGAAGCCACAAGGAAGGGTTATGATTGTACCATTTTATGTATGTATACTTGTATTTACGTATGTTCGTCGGCAGCGCCTAAACAGTTCATCCGATTATGTTGAATAAGGTGTCAATCTATTAGTTATTATGGCCCGGATAACACATAATATAAAAACAAAAAAAAACTAAAAGGTAAAAAAACAAAGTAGGCGGTGTTTGATATGATTACTAAATAAAACAATCACCTATCAAACAGCACCTATCCTTGGTTCTTACTTTTAGAACCGATTTTTCAATCCACAGATAATACTTATCGGACTATCACGTTTGTTAAAAGATGGATATTCATTGCTGGAGAGGTATATATTCTATCACAATTATCTGACTATAATGTTAACATATGGACTTACTATATCGGATGGATAAGCAGAAGCGTAAATAAATCAGTCGAATAATTATCTGGATGTTCATCGGAGTATTGAAAAATCAGCCCTTAGTCGGGTAGGCGTTCTTTACACTTTTTTTAAGTATTGTATATCTGATGTGCATATTGTCGCATCCAGCACAAAACCGGTGCAGCAAGGAAATGACAGGGATGAAGATAAACAAAAAGAATAAGAAGTTTTTGCAAAGACTCTTACGTTGTTTGAGAAGATAAAAAAAAGAATAAAAATACACATTACCGCATCCAACAACGCGAGGAGCTGAAGGCTCTATTGTTTACGTCTCCACCATTCAAACATTGAGAAAAAAGAAGTTTTAAATCAGGATATCTCGACGGGTATCGTTGCAATATTGTTACTTTGTACATTTCCTTGCATTTCAGGAAAAATTACTTCGTATTGGGTTGTTCCTGATTTTGTGAAAATCTGTCAGTAAAAAATAGGTAGGTAGGAAGACATAACCGAGCGCATTTTTCCACAAATTGTCTCTGCACACAGATTATATGATGATCTTTTTAACATCAATGCGTATTCAGCAAGTCAAATGTACAACTAGGACTTAAAACATTTCATTTATCTTCAAATTCTTAACAATCAGTCCCAAAATTCAGAAAAAGAGGAAATAATGATTTCCACTTTTCATACGACGCATCATCATCACAATGGGTGCTATTTATGGAACCTGAGGACCGATATTTAATCTTACGGACTTAGCAGCGGTTCGACCGATGCATTTTTAGGGGCATATGAACAGTGGCGAGCCCATTGCTAGGAAGGCTTCACTTCCAAAGTGGTGGATTTACTCACGATGTTTTCATTTACCGTATACTGGGTGAATGTTTAAGTGTGCCTTCAGGGCCAAATCCGTAACTATATGAAATAGAAAAAATCACTCAAAGGAGTCATGAGGTCAATTTTGATAAACACTAAAACTGCATTATTAGATTTTTGTAGAAATCGTTTTCCTAGCTGGGAATCGAGCTGGATGATTTTGAGAAAAATAAAGCTTCCTGTATTATTGCACCAGTCAATAGTGTCGCTTATAAGGAACAAATCCTGTCAAGTAATGTTATACGGCAAACTAAAGGAAGTGTTGATTTTTCTAGTTTACATGAATCATCAAATATGTTTTTCCTTCTCTTATCATGGCCTTTAACCGTGAAGAGTTCGATTCCCGGCTAGGAAAACGATTTTTACCAAAATCTTATAATAAATGCAGTTTTAGTTTTTAACAAAATCGGCCTCATGACTCCTTTAAATTGTTTTTTCACTATTATTTTCTTATAGTTTGGGATTTGGCCCTGAAGGCCCGCTTGAAAAATACTTATCGAACTCCGATCGAGAAAGTGTTGCAGCCAGCTATCGAACACGAACGTCAGTAGTTTGCAATAAACGCCTTCACTTTAAATGTGCCAAAGCTGTTTTCGATATATCGTGGTGCACCCGCCGCGTCCTGCGTGCGAGCGAGAGGGTCCGGAGTCCTGCGCGTGACCACGCTCAACGCGGCTCGGCTTGCGATGCGGGCTCGCCGTGTGCACGCCGCTTCAGCCTCCCCGGCTATATTTAGACGCGCTTTGTGCACATTTCGCGTTGCACTTATTGCAGGACGCGTGCAGGATAAGTCGGCACGGCTCGGTGTGTGCTTATTGAAGCCGCGTAGCTCGATCGATCGAAAACGCCAGTCGATCGGTTTGCCGTAAACGCCAATTTAGGTGATAGCTGTGAATTAGGTGATAGCCAAGTACGACATTTCCCCTCTATTCATTTAAAAAAAAAAATCTAAAAGCTTATTTTCTTTCCTAATTATGTTTTTACTATCCCTTCTCACAGTTATCAGTATTTTTATTTTTGATATTATTATTTACAGTATATATTTATGAATCAAATCTTAGGTTCATATTATTTAAAACAAAATACAAAAACGTAAAACTGGATAGAAACTGGGACAAATCCTATAAGGCCGCTCCAAGCTAATCGAAATCAATACATAGACAGAAAGCGCCGAATTATTCTCGTGTTCGAGAGTAGAACCTCTTTCTGTTTTTGGAATCGGAGCTCAATATATCTAATTCTTCTAGATTTTTGGCCAATTTTTTTGGAACAACGGCGTTTGTTAACTTAAGGTGGCCCAACCCGGCGGGCCTAACTCATTCGCGGGCACGGTACAAAACCGTGCTGTTGCGCTCTGGGACCTTCTCTGTTTCAAAGAATAAGACAGGCTTCGTGATGAGGAAGATGCAACATGTCCACAAAAAAGACAATGTGCATAGTGTATGATTTGGTAAGATTTACGAAAATTTTAATTTAAAAACGACTTATAGCTAAAAGTAAACCATGACCGCTGTAGTAAAAAATCGAACAAAAACCAAATAGATTATAAATCTTGATTAAATAAGCTATATCTGATGACTAATCTTTTTAAGATCTTCTTACTTTATCATTGCGTAATCCACCTCCAAAGTTATTGTAAAAAACGCGCGAAAAATGCGAACTTTCGGACCTTATAACTTAGAAACCAAACACAATTTTACAATGCCAATGGTTATCAGACATCTAGTTCGATCAAATAAAGCGATTTTAAGCAACAATTTGGATCTCTGACAAGAAATATGGGCGTCATCTTCTTTTCCCTTTTGTATGGGGAGATGAGCGGAATGGGCCACTGTTACGGACCCGTCGAAGCAAAACAGTCAGTCTGGAGATTAGACGAATTTATTATAAAAAAATGACACAAACAATATTAAAATGACAAAACGAAAACAATAGTTTACACAGAGCTCGGTTCTCGGCCGCTTCCGCGGAGTCGTCGGTCGTGACTGTCGTTTCTTTAATACGCGGGCCCCCGCCTCTCTACCCCTACGGCGTCTCCTCGTGGTCAGTCATCACATCTGGTTGCCATTAGGGGTAGGTTGGCGGGAGGAATGTCGTCGCTATACGTACGTCTCTATAGTCTAGGTATGTCTTTAGCTTTTGTCTTTGTCGGACGGGTCAGGCGGCCGCAACAGGCCACCTTAAGTTAACTGCCACGATGTTGGTTTTCCGTTCACACCACATTGCGGTAACCTCGTGGGTCTAAATATTTAATCGGTTTCTCATTTTCGGCCTTGTCGAGGTTTTCGTCATGTCTACGTCTACGAGGAAGATCTCGTTGCACTTGGGATCGACAAAGACGATTTCCTGCTTATTTCACTTAATTGCCCTATCGGTTTGTATTGGCTGATCCCTTTAGAGCTTAGTGCCATCCTTTTTCAACACGTCTTCCCGTTTGTATTTATAATATAGCACCACAGAGCCGATGAGGCCGTGATTAAAGGCAAGTTGCTGGAGGACTATTATTATTATTCACAGTATTTATTGATTTAACAAATTTTAGGTTTGTATTATTTAATACAAAAATAAGCCTTAAAAAATATAAACCTAAAACTGGAAAACCTTACGGAGGTCCCACCTGGGACAAATCCTGTAAGGCCGCTCCGAGCTACAGAGACAGAAACCGCCGAACGATTCTCGTGTTCGACAGTAGAACCTCTTTCTGCCTCTGGAATCGGAGCCCAATATCGATATCTAATTTTTCTAAGTTTATTTGGAACAACGCCGTTCGTAGACATAACAATTGGAACGATGGTGTTTTTCCGTGCACGCCACGTGGCGGTAAACTCGTGTTTTTCGACCCTATAGATGAAGGATCTAGAAGATCGGTGGGCTCTTATTTTTGGAATGTCGACTGTGAATATGTGCATTTTCTCCCTGTTGAGCGAAGGTGGAAAGGTGACGGAGGTACAGCGTTATGCAGCTCCGACGAGCATTCTTCATGGTAAAGACGATAGAAGACAGAGAGAGACCCTACATCCCTTTGAAGTTGGAGGGTCTCCAAATGCAGGGATACTTCAGCATCGCCGGCGAGAAGCACGGCCCGACGCTGTATCGAGTCCAAGAAGCCAAGCAGGTTCTTAGCTGAGTCGTCCCACGATTGCGAACAATACTCCACGCAACACCTTATCGGCGCCTTGTAAAGGATTATAAAGGCGCCATTACATTATTATCAATATTATGACCGTCTGAGATCATTGACACGACCTTATCACAAGATCTCTAGACAAAGGAGTCAATAGTAACAAGTCCAGGTGTACCAAGGCAGCCGCGTGTGCTTACTATCTAATCGTTATCGTAATGTCAGGAAATAATGTAGGTTTGTAAGTTTTCAGGTTTCAGATTTGGTTTTTCCGACATAGATACTTGTTAATTTGAGGTTATCCAAATACATTGAAGCATTTGTAATCAGGTTTTGAAAATAATCAGAAAACGTTTTTGGTCGTGATATTCGTCGGATTTCGCCTACCAGAAAGTTAAATAAATGGAAATTTAAATGGAAACCCCTGAAGGAAATCTCACAAATCCGATTGGCGTGTTGACAAAAAGCCATCTCTACGTACCTATGCGTAATTCATGCATACGAATTCCCTACGGGCGAGCGCGGCCCTGGGTTATGTAAATTGCGGAGTTATGCGCGAAAGCAACACTGAAATACGGCCATTGTTCGCCCTGTTCAAGGAAATGTGCTAATTTTAGAACTTTACCCCGTAATTCAGATGGATATAAACTCAAGCCCCTTCCGCGTTAAATTGCCATGTCATACTGGAGCCATCATCCGGCGTTTGGGGTCGATGCCTAGCTGTCAATAGTTTAAACACACACCTTGTTACTAATAAATCCAGAGCATCGTTTGAATAGTTATACAATGTTTTGTCCTTTGCATTGACATGTAGTTTAGAATTCGAGAGATCACATACGTGCTCTAGGTTGATTAGTGACAGGAATATTATTTATTTAGACGCCATAGATGTTATTGATAATTCGTTAATTGAATATAGCTAATATTCATGATTTGTTGATCATGGTAATGAAAAAAATATCGTTTATGTGTTAATGCTAATGCTTAATAGTACTTTCGTTCCATTTATTATATATTTACAATACATATGTTTTCACTGAAAACAGGAGAAGGATTACTAGCCATTTCTTCAGCTAGCGCTTTCATTACCCTTCAAAAATACACTGAAAACGACGTAAAAATATTCAGGGGCGAGTGCACGAAACTACAAAAAATCAAAATCAACGTCAAAGTATGATTAAACACGTCACTTTGAGTGGACAGAATGGAAGGAACTCTATGCGGTTCACTAAAATTTCAATGTTCAATTGTTTAACTCAGCCGTTTCTTCGTGCAACCGGGGCTTAGTCGCGAGTAAGCCGTCAACGTGCAGCGTGGTGTGTGTTGCCATGGTGACGCCGCCCGCCCCCCCTGACGTGCCGGGCGGCCCGCGCGCGCCCTCCGGGGCTGAGGGCGGAAATCGTCTATAGCGGCTTGCTGTGCAACATTATCGGAATGCCTTGTTTGTACTTTATAGTTTCATTGTTTTCGTACGTAAGCTTTATCGTCTCGCCGATACTTACTTTATCAAAATTTAAGACATATCCGTAAATAAAAAATAATCGGTGTTCAATTTGGTACATATAATGTTAAATTATTCAATAGTCTAATTTAAACCCTACCTACTGTCATGATATAAGTCTGTACACTTCAATCCCGAAATTCTCTCACTTCATTTGATGCAATATCGGTATGGTACTCGGGTATGTTTTACTCTAGTATGGACTCCATGTTGTACGCGGATTCCGAACCATGGAGTGACAGAATGTACATTTCAATCAAAATAAAAAAAAATTTGAAGAGCGAGCGATACGAACGAGCGAGATACGAACCCGCCACCGAGAAACTACAGTCGTGCCTGGATTTTTCAAACGATAAATAGGTTGTTATTCAATCTGTGTTCAATGAAATAAAAACATTCACTTATTTATTGATATATTGTTGTCAAATATGATTAAAGAGGTCGAGGCGGAGATGATAAAGTAATGCTTAAAATGTGTTCGATATCAGTGAGCTATACGCAGCGAGCATGGTAGGACAGGAGTAGTAACCAAAACTATTTTGCGCGAGGGGAGGGGGGGCGGAAGGGGCGGCAGCGCCGACGAGTGAGTTAGATTACGAATTCGCTTACTGCTGATTTTATCGAGTCCCAACGACACGTACACGTAAACACACACATAACGAACAAGACACAAATACAAAAACCCCATAGAACGCTATTTGGTACAAATATCATTAGATGTTTCGCGTCCCGAATTCGTAAGCGAACTAACTACAGTGAGACATTTTCCACGAATGTGTTTCGATCGCTACTCCCGTCTTTCGACGCTCGCTGTCTGTACGTAGCTCGACGCACCGTATCGATCGGAGGCCTTGCGCTATACGTACGTGTCTGTGGTGTAGGTGAGTAGGACTCGTCCGCGACCGCTGCCGCTACGGGCGCGGCGGGCGGGCGCTCGGGTCAAAATCGTGATCCCAGAACCACTGCTCGGCTGTACTTGTACTGTGTTCACGGAGCTCAATCAAATATCTGATGGTTACCGTATCGCCTTTGCTGTGTGCATAGAAACATGTTACCAGCTCCGCTCGGGTCAATTTCGTTTTGGACAATCACTCGAGCGGAGTCCGGTAAAATCGAGGGGTCACTCACTCAAGGAATCTGGTGTACAATCGTTTGGGAATCTCAAGAATCTTAGGTGGGAGTCCGAGGAATCTGGTGGGAGTCCGGAGAATCTCGGAAATCTTATGTAATCCCGAGTAATCCTAAAGAATCTGGAAATCCCAAGGAAATCATTGGGAATCCTATCAAATTCATGGAAATCTCGGGTAATCTTAGGCGGAGTCCGAGGAATCCGATGGGAGTCCGAGGAATCTGGAAATCTTATGTAATCCCGAGTAATCCTAAGGAATCTGAGAATACCAAGGAAATCATTGGGAATCCTTTCAAATTAATGGAAATCTCGAGTAATCCTGGGCGGGAGTCCGAGGAATAGGAAAATCTTGGGTAGTCTCGAGTACTCCCAGGGAGTGTAGGAATCCTAAGCGAATCATTGGCAATCCGATCAAAGTCTTTGTAATCTCAGATAATCTTGTCGGGGTCGGACTAAACCGGTTGTATGCTTAGTCCGGTGCAATTCTAGTACAGTACGTAAGTTTTGACAGGTTAGTTCTGAATAAGACTGTAAAGGTTTTTAAAATAAGAGTACCTTATCTCGAGTACGTGAAATATTTACTAGGTTTTTAAATATAGACTTTTATAACGGCCCAGGCAAAGAAATAATCAACTTTGACCTAATGATGGCTGAGATACTAAGGGATTTCGAAAGATCGGAGTACCTCATCGTGAAGTTGAGTATGTCAAATATGTATTATGGCTTCAAAAATGGTATTGCATAATGCATCAGGCAAAAAAAAAACAGGGCTGACCTAATGATCGCTGAGATAATACGGGATCTAATCTAACAATGATAGCGCGGCCGTGGGCGCGGCCGCCAGTTTGCAAAGAAATCACGCACACGTGTGCGCACGAGTGTGCGCAGCGCGCACCCCGCGTGTGCCCGACGACACAATTCCAAAACATATTCAGCCGTATTCAGAGTAAACCTGTCAAAATTTAGTACGGGATAAGCACCGGATTAACCAAACAAAAACCGGTTTAGTCCGACCTTAATACGCGTACTAAGCGAATAGAAGGTTATCATGCGTATACTACTTTTTAGGGTTCCGTACCGAAAGGGTGAAAACGGAACCCTATTACTAAGCCTCAGCTGTCCGTCCGTCCGTCCGTCTGTCACAAAGCTGTTACTCATGAACCGTAATAAGTACGTAGCTGAAATTTTCAGAGTGAGTACTTAATTTGCCGCTATAACAACAAATAAGTAAAATTTAAAGATAATAAAAAAATATAAATAATATGATTTTTTGGTGTTAAATCATTTACGATGGTACGGAACCCTTTGTGTGCGAGTCCGACTCGCACTTGGCCGGTTTGTTTACTGTGTTTATTGTATGTATTTTGATTAAATAATTAGATGATTGTAGGTATGTTGTGAACCGAGCTCGGGGCGGACTAACTTTACTACGCGTATTAAGGTCGAAGTAAACCGGTTTTTGTATGGTTAGTCCGGTGCTAATCTCGTACCAAGTTTTTACAGGTTCACAGTGAATACGACTGCAAGGGATTTCGAAAAAGAAGAGTACCTACCTAATCGCGAAGTTTTCTACGTGAAATATTTGCTAAGGTTTCAAATATAGCCTTTTATAATGACCCAGGCAAAAAAAAAATCAACCCTGACCTAATGATGGCTGAGATTCTAAGAGATTTCGAAAGAGCGGAGTACCTCATCTTGAAATTTAGTATGTGAAATATGTACTGTGGATTCAAAAATGGTATTGTATAATGCCTCAGGGAAAGAAAAAATCAGCGCTGATCTAAAGATCGCTGAGATAATATGGGATCTAATTTAACCGGATTCCGCCTGGGTAAATATGTCCAAAACGAATATCGCACGGCCACGGCGCGGGGGCTCCCCGCCCGCCGCGCCGTTGCCGTCTCCTGCGGGCGCCGCTCGCCCCCGCCGCCCGTGCCCGCGCTGTTGCCGCCTCGCGCGGACGCCGCGCCCGTGCCGACCCCCGCCGCCGGCCGCGCCGCCCGGCGCCCGCCTGTCTGCGATGACGTCACGGACACGTGCTGCGCGCAACGCGCAATTATAAGTCTCTATGAATCGTTGGTGGTCACTAAGAATCTTTAGAAATCCCGAAATCATTGGAATGTACCAAAAATGTGTTGGTAGTCCTTAAAAATCCAGGTAATCTTTGGTAGTCTCTAGGAATCTTTGGTAGTCCTCAGAAATCTTACGAAATCCCAGTATATTTGAAATCTCCAAGAATCTTTGGTAGTCTTTGGAAATCTTTAGGAATCTCCAGGAATCTTTGGAAATCTTTAGGAATCTCTAAGAATCTTTGGTAGTCTTTGGAAATCTTTAGGAATCTCCAGGAATCTTTGGAAATCTTTAGGAATCTCTAAGAATCTTTGGTAGTCTTTGGAAATCTTTAGGAATCTAGAAATCCCAAGGAAATCTTGACTACTGGGAATCTGGTGTACACTTTTTGCTCGAGTGACTAACCCCTCGGGTAAAATGCGCCCTCGGCCGCCGAACCACCGCGTCGCACCGCCCGCCTGTACCGTCACTACGTTTTTACTTAGCGACCTTAATTACATTTTTACAAGCTTTCTTTAGTTTTACCTGTTCAGTGTCTGTAATCAAATCTTGAAAATCTAATTTGACCCACTTACTCTTATCCTAAGGAGTTGAATTTGGTTAGTATAACTTTGGGGTTCTGACAAGAAATATGCGCATGATCACGGAATATTGAGGAGGCAGGAAGTGAACCGTTTGTAAATTTGTTCCAGGACCGCTGTTACCTTTTACTTAAGACCTTTTTGCTTCGCGGATGTATAACCGTCGCAATTGGCTATCCCTTCTTAATTAATAACCAAACAACAAATCCACATTTGTTCAGTTAATATGAACCTTAACGTAATGGATCTATGTTGGAATTCCAATACTGTTTGCACTCAAATGTTACGTCACTTTCGAACACGGCCGAGCGCCTCACACGCACGCAGTCACTAACAGAGTAGCGAGACATGACCCAGCGAGCAAAGCGACGCCGCGACGCCATATTGTTTCGTAGTGTTTTTGTTGTAAGTTTTATCGCTATACATGTAAATGAAACTAACCGGTGATATGAAACTCCGCCATTATGAAGGTTGTGCACCCGGCTGTCGCGTTTACACGTTATTATGGCACAGTACGGCATTACTCCTTTTCAATTTTAGATTGTATCACGGATAAGTTAATGCACAGGAACGCCGCAGAGGAGTGAATCATGCGCGTATGAAGTGCGCGGGTCCCCGCTAAAGACCGGCGCGCGAGTTCCGCCCACTTCACAATTCTTACCTCCTAATTGTTCTGTGCGCATGATCGTCTTTCTACGTTTTTATAGGGAGTTGAGCGGGAAGGCCCACCTTAAGTGTCACCATGATGCACACAAGGGAACTCCTCAACGGTTGACAGCATAGACATGAAAATAGACGCAAAATAAATAGCCATGATGCAATGCAATGAACGTACAACTTCAGCAATTTACGTAGATACTAAGCGACTGGTGGAGGGATCTGTGAGTAAACTGCTGCAGGGCATATTAAGTTTCTACAGTTCGATAAGTCGCTCGTGAACACAGAAACAAGGTGGTACACGTTATCTCGCATTGATGTCAGGAGTCGTCATCCGGCCACCGATAAAAACGGCCATTTACATTGCGGATCGTACCGAGCTAACATATTTCTTCCTCCGTCTTTATTGCTTTATTATATCACGCACACGCGCATCAATCGATAAAGTGCATCCCGAAGCGAGCAGCTTCTACTTAGCTAGCGTATAGGCAAGGAATGTATACACTACCGCGGTATAGGCGCAGCGGCGCAGACTAGTTCAGGAGTGCGCGTTGCTAGCGCACTGACCTACGTGCATGCCCACAGACGCAGGGGCTCCGTGCGCATGTGCATTCCTACACAGCATTGCGCCGGCTAAATATACTGCAGCCTCGTGCATTCAGCGGCGGAGTCGCCGCGGACGTTCCGCTGTGCACTCTGCGTCGGGAACGCAGAGCTTGGATTGCGTTAGACGTCGGCTGCATAGGTACGTAGATGCCCCATGGATGCAAGTAATTTCGCTCTCGGTTCGGTTTTGTGTTTGTGGCACGGCGCTGCGGGGCGGGCTGGGGGGGGGGGAAGGCGTCTCGCTCGCGCGGTTTGAAGATCACGGCTAACGATTGGGCGCGGGCGGTGCGGGAGGCGCGGGGCGGTGGGGAGGCTGCGCGGCGGGAGGGGGGAGGGAGGGAGGGGGGGGGGGAGGGGCAGGCTGCTGCATGCTTCGTTGGTTTTGATTGCGACGCAACTTGGCTGCGGCCACGACGACTACGGAGATCGACGATCTCCGTGACGTCGACGCTAGTTTTGCATAAAATACGCATAAACATACACACACGCATATGGAAATATTTACGACTGCAGTGCGATTGTAAAATATTTTAATACAAAATGTATCTCTTGTCACCTAAAAGTAACTACGAGTAGGTACATACCATGCCAGGAACGTAGATGCATTTGAGAACGGCAAGATTATAGTTACTGAAAGGGAAGTTAAGACAATAATAAAATATACGGGAACAGTTTAGATAATACCCACACAAACCGAGGTGTGAAAGTTTTATAATATGTTGATTTTATGCACGAGTGTGAGTCGGTCGTGATAATAAGATTGGTTTGAGTATGCTGACCATCGGCAAACATTTACTGATCCCTTTATTTCAAAATAACAACACAACCAAAGTAATATTACGAAAATACCATAATTCTCGAAACGACCGTTTGTCCCTGCAAATAAGTGTCCCTGTAATAGATGAAAGCGTGGACGAAAAAAGCCCGCCCACGCGCAACGCATCGACCAGAGCGGTGTCGTTATACTTCCGCTCGTACCCAAACGGAACCTTCACCTTGAACTCGAGGGGAACGCACTGCCCCCAGCGCCCCCGCCACCCCCACCCCGCCCGCGCGCGCCCCTCCGCCCCCGCACGCACCCCACCCCACCTAAATACGCACTACACACGCTGGAATCAATATTTATTAGCCCCGATGTTCTTTATGTCCCACTGAAGAGAAAAGGAAGGAGAAGTGGCATGCGGTCGATATCGCGACTCCGCTGTATGGCCAAAGTAGCCACATAATTTGTGTGGAAATGCGGCGGCGCGGGCGGCGCGTCGCATGCCACACGATCGAAACATCGCCACCGCACGCAAACGTGCTCTAAAAATTCGTTCTATAGTAGGTTTTTTTAAATTGGAGACAGCAGCGGGTCTCAAAGTTGACGCGATAGATGGCATATCTAATTCCCTTTTGATCTGAAGTATATCCCTTCCTGACGGGACTAACTCATTCGTGCGCACAGCACAAATGCCACGACAGTCTTCGTGATGAGCAGGATGCCACATGATGTCATGCATGATGTGTTTGATTTGGTTAGATTTACAAAAAAAATATTACAAAACGACTTATGGCAAAAATAAATTCTAGGACGCTGCAGTCAAAAATCTAACTAATACTAAATTCAACAACAAAGGAACAAGTAAGTTAGGTAAGCTAGGGCTTGATTACTAAGGTTTTTTTTGTTTTATCGTTGAGTAAAGCACGACCAAACTTATTGTGTAAAAAGTACGAAATTTTCGAACTTTCGGACCTCATAACTTAGAAACCGTATACAAATTTCAGTGCCAATGGTCATCAAACATCTAGTTTGGTCAAAGAAAGCTGTTTAGAGTATAATTTTGGATCTCCGACAATAAATGTGCGCATGATCTTCTTACCACGTTTGTTGAAAGAAGGTGGGCATTCCCGCTCAACTCCCCATGAGTTGAGTGGGAAGGCCCACCTTAACTCTTCAGCTGGGACACTTTTCAATTTTCGTTTTCTGTTTGCATTCTATTCAAAATGTCAACTATTTATTGCCGGAAAACAATAGTAACATTATATTTTTTTTAAATCTGCAATACATTTCAGGTTTTTTGGTCTAATCAAATAAAATATTGATAAACAATTGCCTCAATTTACAAAAAATGCAAAAAATTACATGCCTAATATTTTGGTTACCTCGTTGATCGATCTTCCTATTAGTTACATAAACTGTATCCAAAAATTCGTTCCGTGGTTTAGAAGAAGTAAGTAAGAAAGTGGTTTCGAAATCTATATATACACGAAAATAATTTTGCAAATTATTAACAGTAATGTATAAAATGTTCAGTATATTCAAGCGGGGACGATGTAATTAACTGGCTCATTAACTCTTTACCGAAGACATTTGCATACATATCCGAAAACCAAACGACTCCAAACGAATAAAAAAAAAACTGCTCATCTCTGCTTCGGACATTAAACCCGAGAAGACTTTATGACTTCCATTACATATAATTTAATCCCCTTCAAATTTGAATAGTGATTGTGAGGTCATCGGCACGTTACGCTGCTGACAGCAACCCTTTTTGTTATGGTATGGATATTAGGTGTTATACGTATATGTCAGCACGAGAACAAACCAAGCCCTGTGCTGTCTGGATCCTGGCACCTAAAAATAATAATCTTGCTTCATCTATTCCCGTGCATGTCGCAAGATGCGACCAAGAATTTCGTCGTTCGTGCTTCGGAATTCACGTTAAGGCAGTCGTGAAGTCACAGGAAATCTAATATTTAATTTTTTTTAAGAAATGCATTCTTTGTCCATTGTCACAATTTTGCACGGCGACTGCCATAAAAATAGTGAAATCGTCTTCCAGGCCCTAAACGTTGTCAGATTTTGATCATTTTTTTTATATCACTTGAGAAAGTTTCATTCTATGTCCGTATGTTTGATTTTTTTTTTAATATCTGTATTTTTCAGAAAACTAATATAAAAATAACCTAAAAAGAGACAATTGTATTAGCCAATATTTTCCAATCTAAAAGGTATATTCATAAAATGAAAACGTACAGACATAGATTTATATTACATTGATATGAAATTATAGGTATTAAATTTAAAAAAAATCAATTAAATCAAAATTTCTACAATATAATTTAGAATGATTAATTTCAAAAACCTAAAACGAATAGTAAGACATTAATAGCTGTATTCAGAGTGGGCGGACTAACTTTAATCCGCCGAAATAAACAGGTTTTTGTATGGTTAGTCCGGTGCTAATCTCGTACTAAGTTTTGATAGGTGCTCTCTGAATCCGACTGAACGAGCATGGAAACAGTTATCGCCCGTAGTATGGGGAATTGATAGGGCAACGACTCTCTTAAACTTTAGCAGCAGTATCAGAGTTTGCGGACTAACTTTAATCCGCCGAACTAAACCGGTTGTTGTATGGTTAGTCCGGTGCTAATCCCGTACTAAGTTTTGACAGGTTCACTCTGAATACGTTTGTCAGTCGTATTCGTGCTCCACAAGTCTGGAATTAATTCTAGGATGAAGGGTTGAAGTTGAACCTTTTTAGAGGCCAGTAATAATAATTGTATTCTCCTAACACACGTTAAACATTATATAACATTTATATTCTAATTAAAACCTAAGCGGGCCTATTGAGATAATATATCTGGAACAGTGATCTAGAAGGAAAGCAGTTGTCGCTTTGACAACAGCGAGTTAATATGGACGAGGTGGGTCGCGCTCGCACCGCGAACACCACTTTCGATCGCCGCGCGGCAAACAGCGCGAACCCACTCACCTATAGCTAGACCGGTTGTCGGCGTTCTCGGCCGACCGCGATATAGTGCGCACGTACGACGTCGCTTCAAGGTGAGCCGAGCCCGAGGCGACGGTCAACATACTCGCGCCGGGCTCGCATAGACCAAACACCGCGGCCGCGGGCACGGAGCGGCAGCGGCGCATGTGCGAGTGGCACATGCAAATGTCTGACACGTAGCCGCTCATAGTCTAGCTAACTAGGTATACGTAGAGCCTGCGCTAGAGCGGGGAGTGAATAAACTTCCGCGCTATGCACGAATGCTTTGTAAAATCTTGAGGTTACTCTACTATATTTGCATATATTTTTTACTTTAATGTATGTATGTAACTAAAAAAGTATAAAAACATAAGTAATCACGCGATAGGTAATTGACGCCTATTTATGACGTTAAACAGACATTCGAAATCGCATTCTCTGATATTTACGTCAACGTTGTCGTTGAAGTGAAAAGGACAGAAATTATTCAGGATATTCGTAGATACCTAGGTAGGTGTCACCTAGTAAGTAAAGAATGCAAATACCCATCTTGGAAATCAAAAACTACGAACGGCGAATCCTTTTATTCACTCTTAGTGGACCCAACATTGTATTATTTTTACGCGCTGGAACCCTGAATTTGGATGAAACTTAATAACTGGCATATACCTAGGTATAGTATAGAGGTAACCTATGCCGTGGATTAGCAAATCCCAAAATCCCCGCGAGCGTAGCAGCGTGCATCAGCTCGTAATTATTTCAGTACGTATAGATACATTTCGATTTTTACTCTCATTGGTTGGGGAGATCAAATTGTTCTGGGCAAGTAGCGAGCCTTGTGTTCCAATATGCAACTGTTGAGAAGGCGTTAAATAGCTAGTTCAAACGTCTCGGTTGGTCATCTATTAGCACATGATTCGTCATGAGGCCTACCCACTCTGACCAATTCGTAGGGATTGAGTTGTTAAAGTGGCATAGTAGTTTACCGATGGCCTTTAAGCGAATAGCCGATATGATGATATTCTGCTAACTGGGTCGTAAGGATGAGGGCCGAGTACACGAAAGGACAAACAATCAAAATCAACGTCATTATCTGATCAAACACGTCACTTTGCGTGGACAGTATGGAAGGAACTCTATGCGGATCACTAAAAGTGACGTGTTTGAACATTGGTTAACTCGGCCGTCTCTTCGTGCAACCGGGGCTTAATCTCAGTTTGTTAACATCAAATTTAAAGATGCGTAAGTTGATATTCATCGCCCGAGCATGGAAGGACAAAAATTGTTGCCGCCATTTTGTCGCGAATCAAGCGGCCTTAAGGCTTGTTCGAACTACGTTAGTAATTTAGTCGAGTAACGAGTACTTTTAATATAGCATACAAGGTTAGTGGTGATCACCATACGTAGATTTATTGATGTGTTTAATTTTATAAAGGGCTAAACAAAGGAACATTAAGTCCCAACGTTCCTTAGGCACTCACGTTTTAAATATTTCGCCACAAACTTTAAATAATAAATCTTTAAAGCCTCTCCCCCAATACACGATATTTTTACGTAAACTAATGAACTCGACTTAAGTAATTGGCTAAAGGCTGGTTCGGACTACGTTAGTAATTGAGTCATTGGAGCGATGATGACACAACTTTAAAGGTTTCTAAAAACACGCATATCAAGCAATCTGGATAACATAATTGATTTTGCAAATAGAAAAAATGCAGAAAGAAAGTAGATAATTATTTGTAGTTTGGTTTTTGCGGGAATTGTTGTTCTTAAATGGTCCCAAGCTGAGTTTGTTTCTGCATTTTGAATAACAGAAACTAAAAACAACTTTCACGTTTTCTCAAAGTTCCGAAATATTCTTTAGGTCATATTTCTTCGGGAACATTTGTAGCTCCCCGGTCGTATCATCTAACAATCCATTTTCGTATACATAGTTTTATTTGCTTCGCTACAGAAATGTATTCTTCCACCACTTGTAAAACAACCAGCTTTATTCGTTTATTTATTTTCTTTCTTAAATTATTTTGGCCTGACCTCCTCCAGTTCGGAAGATAATTTATTGTAAAATCGTACACTATTGATTAAAAAGCTTTTGGATACCTTAGGTAACCTATGTTCCTTGATCCGTATGTTCCCAGAATGTCTAGTGTTATAACCATGGACCTCAAAATGGGGTGGAGTGTTTTTTAAATTAATTTTGGCATATATAATATTTTGGTAAACATATTATATTCTCCGTCAGATGTCATGATGCCCAGCTCTCTAAATATACTCCTACAAGAATCAATAGGTTTTAGCCCTTTTATGTTTCTTATAGCTCGTTTTTGTAAGAGAAATATTCGATCAGCTTGTGCAGCTGTGCCCCAAAACATAACACCATACGTCATTACGCTATGAAAGTAGGCAAAGTACACGGTCCTAGCGGTTTGTTTGACGCATAATTCTTTTATTTTCTTAATGGCGTAACACGCTGAACTGAGCTTTTTGGCTACTTTGTCAATTTGTTGTTCCCAATTTAATGTTTTGTCAATTTGTATGCCAAGAAAATCGACTTCACTGACGATTCTGAGCTGAAGATTAGCGAGAATATTCGTAATGGGAGAGTCGATTTTACTAGCATTTGACCTAAGTGCAAAATTTATGTGTCAACACAAGATTATGTGCTTCAAACCATAGGGTTAATTTACTAACCGTTTCGACGATGCTCTGTCCTAATGCATGCTCTTGTTTATGGTGAAATAGACATTATGTGTCGTCTGCAAACATGACCATCTCGCTACCATCGTTAATACAAACACTTAGATCGTTAACATATACTAAGAACAATATTGGACCTAATATAGAACCCTGCGGTACGCCTAAGTTCACATGCAATGAATTAGACGTTTCCCCATTTACTAAACAGACCTGTTTTCTGTTTGTTAGGTATGATTTAAATAAATCTAACTCTTTATTTCGTATACCATAGTGTTCAAGTTTTTTTAGAATAATGTCGTGTTGGACGCAGTCAACTGTACTCTACCGCAGTGCGAAATATTTTGGGTCAGTTCACAGATTTTAGTTACTAAGTACTCGCTACCTGACTAAATTACTAACTTAGTGTATACGACACTTAGGCCGAGATAAATAGTCGCAACAGAAACTAAGACTAACGGAAAGTAGTACTTTGTGACGTCAATTTGCATTAGTTTGAGATTGCGTCCATACAAAATGTGTCAAAGTGACGTCACAAAGTACTACTTTCCGTTAGTCTTAGTTTCTGTTACGACTATTTATCGCAGCCTTAGGCTGAGATAAATAGTCAGCCTTAGGCTGAGATAAATAGTCGTAACAAAAACTAAGACTAACGGAAAGTAGTACTTTGTGACGTCACTTTGGCTGAGATAAATAGTCGTAACAGAAACTAAGACTAACGAAAAGTAGTACTTTGTGACGTCACTTTGACACATTTTGTATGGACGAAATCTCAAAGCAATGCCAATTGACGTCACAAAGTACTACTTTGCGTTAGCATTACTTTCGGTTACGACTATTTATCTCAGCCTTTGGCACATTTTGTATGGACGAAATCTCAAAGCAATGCCAATTGACGTCACAAAGTACTACTCTGCATTAACATTAGTTTCGGTGACGACTATTTATCTCAGCCTTAACGTAGTCCGAACAAGCCTTTACCCTCACATATATTTTCCACTCAAGATAAGGAAAATGGCGCGGCGCGGCGTCAGCGCGGGCGGAGTGTAAAGGCGATTGTTTGCTGAAAACGTGACGTAATGGCTCTACACATTTAGGTTGATGGCTTGCGAGAACGTTTCAGTAAAACTCGGCTTCTTATATTTATGGTTTCGTTTACTAACAGAGAGCGCATGAGGATTTTCACGCCAGGTGGCGTCTAAGCGAGCTCACCTAAAAAAACTGTCAAAATGGTCAGATACCATAAAAAATAAAACAGAATAGATTTGAAAATTTAATTTGCTCAATCTATGTAATTGAAATGTCTCAATATTCTTCCTGTTATTCCGAAAATAAACTGTTCTTAATTATGATAAACAAAAGAAGTAGAGGGAAAGAAAACATCCCAAAAACATAACCTATAATATTTCGTTTCATACTTTGTGCTGGTAATTGACATTTAAATCTGTTTGAAGACAAAATAAAGCTCTTATTATCCTCTAAGCCTTATTCTAACTGCATAATGGCGGGCATATTTCATCTAAATACTCACTCTAATCAAACTTTACAGGAATGACGTTGTGACCTTTGAAAGTGAGGTCGCTCATGCGATATGTAGCTTTGAGTTTTCTTCCGCATTTTGTGACATTTATTAAATTAATGAATTCAACTAAAAACTGTTCAAACGTGATCTAGATATTACACGGACACTATATGTGCTTGATAAAGTGCATTAAGCTTATTTAGATGCTAGCACTTTAAATGGCGGCTCGTTTACACATTGTGTATATAGTATATATTAATATAATGAGTATTTTCATCGTTTTAATCCGCAGCTTCAACGTCCATCTTTTTATCAATTAGCGCGCTCGAATTCTATGTTTTTTCCATGAGACCTTTTGTCTACATATGTCTAACATTCAAATGTGCGACTTTTTCTAAGTAAAATTTTCAAAGTCCTGCAATCCTGTTAAGGATATCCAGGGGAACCAGATTATAATAATAATAATGAAATTGCCTACAGATTTTAATATACTTACCGTAATTTGCGCCACTTTTTTCACTCTTTTATTAAAATAAACACTTAACATAAATAAGTCCTCCTTTATGATTATTTATAGTATACATAAAACCTGAAATAGATTATGTACTACACGGAGAAATTATCATTTGTATCGTGACGCGAATCACCCACCTAGGGCAATAAATAGCGCCACTACAATCACCCATGGCAACAAATATTAGAAAAACCGGCCAAGTGCGAGTCGGACTCGCACACGAAGGGTTCCGTACCATCGTACAAGATTTAACACAAAAAAATACGTTTGTTGTATGGGGTTCCCCTTGAATTATATTTTTTTTAATTTTACCTATTTGTTGTTATAACGGACGGACGGACGGGTGGACGGACAGCGGAGGCCTATTAATAGGGTGCCGTTTTCACCCTTTGGGTACGGAACCCTAAAAAGGAATATAAGTGTAAACCCACGTACATTTTGGACTTCTTTTTGACTTGCTTTAAATCATAAATAAATACTATTTATGATTAAGAACCCACCCACCGAAATGCAAGTCACCCCTACTTACCGGCATGCACGTAGGTACCGCTGTTCAACTCCAAGTTGATTAGAAACGGCTATTCGGTAATGTAATTTATGAAATTAAGCATGTCAGTGTTAGGATATAATTTCTGCAGCGATAGTATTAGAATATCCACGGTATCCGTGAGATAGAGAACATGGTGTAACGTGATTAAGGCGCTAGGACTAGCCAACTACTCGCGCCATACAAATGCACTTTTTAACAAATGTAATAATATGTAGTGAAACGCTTCAGCAAATCCAAATATAACTCCAGACTGATAATGGATTGTTAATATTTTTTTATTCCATCATTTATTTAAATAATAATAAAAATAAAAAAGTTGATTTTTCTCATTAGAAATCTGAAAGTAATTCGATTTCTAGATATAAGCAAAAACAGCATATATGCATAAACAAAAAATTCCATTTGCTTTTAGATTTCTACATTTAGTCAAAAAAGTTCGGAAATGGACACCGTTTCCGCAATGTATTTTGTATAGAAAAAGGAAACATACATTAACGAAAATAATTCGATTCCTAGACAAGGAATCATATATTGTAAGAATGACACTTATAATCGTCAGACTTAGTTAGTTAACTTGGGGTGCCTCGTCTAACTTTGCGATTTGGCTAGTACCAGGCCCTTAAGGGGACGATAACGGTTGGTCATTTCCGAGGTACTACCACAGCGCATTGCGGCCCAGCAGCGCGGTGGCGGCGCGGCGGCGCATGTTGACTGTGCGGAGCAGCGCGGGTCGGAAACCTCGATATTTTAACGAGCTGTCCTATTTCGATGGTAAAAATAACGCGCGCTCGCCCGTGTCCTACTTTCCCGTATCACTGGCCCGGCTCGCAGGGCCGCCCGCCTCCGCCGCAACCGCAGCCGCGCCGCCTCCGCCCCGCCGCCGGTGCGGGTCGTTAGGGTTATTTCAATTATGGAACGTGCGTTCTTAAAAAAAGTACCTATCTTCAGTTAAACACATTTATAGTTGAGCATCGATTATCCGCACTAATTTACCTCTATGTTTCTATGGATAAAAAAAAAGGACGAAGGTGCGAATTTCGGGTGACGACAACGCGAACGGACGGATCCAGTCTCGCCTCGAGATAAACACCCCGTTCGGATAACGGTTGTTCGCATGATCGACGTTCGAATAATCGACGCTCTACTGACTGTATTTCCATTACTAACGTCGAAATATTAGGAACATGTAAAGAGGTGGGATCGGTTATTAATGAGCGTCACGGCAGAGGGGACGCATCATAAAGTCCAAAAAGCACAAAGTCCAAAACCCATACCGTCCAAAACACTAAATGAATTCGGAACTTTTTCAATTAGGTTAGGTTAGGTTAGGTTAGCTTATAATATTTGCATTTATAAATATATGCAAAAATACATACTTTTGGATGTTCTGGGTTTTGGACCTTATGCTTTTTGGACTTTATGAAGGCGACCCACGGCAGACATACTCCCTTATTTAAGTTGCAGTCTCAAAAGTTTTCATTCCATTAACTATCATAACGGTAGTTGTATAGTATTAACCATCCATGTCAGGTTGAATAAAAAAAAAACTATCGACTCAAAATCTATGCTATGAAACTAAATCAGTTTGTCTAATGTTTTCCATTTAAAAGTTATGATGCAAAATAAATCATGCCCACAATATTTCATAGTTAGGTATCATTCCTTTTTCTTATTTCAGTCAATTGTATAAATAAAAACAGTTATCAAATAACCGTGTTTACTACTTGTAGATTGATGGTCTGGCTATAATTGAAAGATAAAAGAGTAACTCTCTGGTGCTTTGTGTTCTAAAATTAGGCAAATATTTCATACATATTTACACACTTTCATATCTTAATCATGCTAAGGAAGTAATATACCTATGCTTTACCTTATTTGCACAACAAAATATGTTCGGGGATAGTAATTTGATAATAAAAATAAATTGATGGTCGAAGCGGCAATGAAAATTGTCCGTGTTTTCCGTCCAGTTCAATGTAGCCGTGCAATATAAGGAAGGTCCTGGCATGGCACCTAGTTCCCATGTGATGTGTTGGGCTAATACCATGACAGAAAGTGTGGTATTAGCCATCCATGTCCAGTCACATAAAAAAAAAAGTAAGAGAGCGACAAAGTCTGCTCAAATTCTACAACTTTTCTTCAGTTGATATAAGACGCATAATAACAACCTACTTGCTGATTGGTCGAGCTGATCTGCTCGCGCAGGTAGGATACACGTGTCTTGCACACAAACAAGTTCAACGCCACTGTTCCAATTCGCCAATTAGCAGAATGTGCGACAGCATAGTAAATATTGATATTCTGCAACCATTATGTAGGCATACTACATTATAAAACCGGCCAAGTGCGAGTCGGACTCGCACATGAAGGGTTCCGTACCATCGTACAAGATTTAACAAAAAAAATCACGTCTGTGACAATTTCAGCTGCCTATACCTATTACGGTTCATCAGATACAGCCTTGTGACAGACGGACGGACGGACGGACGGACGGACGGACGGACGGACGGACGGACGGACGGACGGACGGACGGACGGACGGACGGACGGACGGACGGACGGACGGACGGACGGACGGACGGACGGACGAACGGACGGACGGACGGACGAACGGACAGCGGAGGCTTAGTAATAGGGTTCCATTTTCACCCTTTGGGTACAGAACCCTAAAAAACTTGCGAGAAGTAGGTAGAACAAGTCTGAATCATATTTTATATACCTACATATAAATAAATGCAACGTTTTGTTAATTCATCGGAACTTCTAGAGATTATGCATATTTTTTCTCTACTATGAAATAATTTACGAGTATTCTGCTCCACTTACCCCTGTGTTCACCACCTCCATTTACTCGAAATCCGATAAGTAACTTTTGGATAAATTGCATATTTATGTACCTACATGGTGTAATAAGGTTACTTTGGGATTTTTGGAAGCTGAAGGTGATTTCGGGTGATAGCAAATTATATTTTTTAAATTAACTCTGTGTTTTAGAGAAAAACATTTGTTTTGTGTTCATAAGGTTTGTTACGCTGCCTCCCGGGCAAAGCCCCAATGACCTGGTATATATCGTTTTGTTTCTGCGCAGCCGCTGGCGCTAGGAAGGGGAAGGACTCGGTTCGTCACGGTAAGAATTTATGCATTACCTATAATAAATAAATAAAATAATAAATATATAAAGTAGTTCAAATATATCCAGTCCTCTTAAAACAAATTGCAAACCTCTTTCTATATATAATCGCTAAAACAAATAAACATTATTTGAGTCTGTCAGTCTAAGGGCTGATTTTTCAATTGTCAGATAAACAGCCAGATAACTATTTGACGGATTTATTTATGCTTCTTCTTATCCATCATATAAAGTAAGTCCATATGTTTATTAGTAAACTTATAGTCCGATTATTGTCATAGAAGATATAATTCTCCGGCAATGACTATCCGTCTTTTGACAAACGTGAATTTATACTATCAGTCCGATAAGTACTATCTGCGGATTGAAATATCGCCCCGATTGAAATTGATTGGAATTGAACTTGAAATAACTGATCAGTCTTCAAAAATATAGTTTCAAACTTGTTAAAGCGAATCTACGTAACTTATTTGAGCAGTGACATTAAAAAGGTTGTTAAGAATCACTTTAGCTACCTTTTGAAGCAATTTTTATCAGCGTTTTTAATAAATTTAGTGCAGACATTATTACTAAAATCCGGCCAAGCGCGAGTCGGACTCGCACACGAAGCGTTTCCGTACCATCGTACAAGATTTAACACAAAAAATCAGGTTTTTTGTATTTAAAAAGGGGGCCCTTTTATTTTTATTATTTTCAAATTTATAGCGGCAAAATAAATACATCCTCTGTGAAAATATCAGCTGCCTAACTATTACGGTTCATGAGATACAGCCCTGTGATGGACGGACGGACGGACGGACGGACGGACGGGGACGGACGGACGTACAGCGGAGGCTTAGTAATAGGGTTCCGTTGGCACCCTTTGCGTACGGAACCCTAAAAATAAAAAAACAGGCGTGGTGTCCCTTCCCGCTCTCCCCTCCACCCCATACCCTACCGATTCGTCAGCTGCTTATACACTTTACCTTTTCTCACTACTTTGATAAAGTTTAGCATCAAAATTAAAAAAAAAAGGTTTCCACGTGATTAATAAGAGTTGTTAACAACAGTACTACATACAAATGTCGAATCAACAGAAGCAATTAATTAATAATATGTACGAGTATCAAAGCATCGATGCGGGAGGGTCCGCGCGCCGCGCCGCCGCCGGAGTTTCATCGTCACAACAGATAACCGAAATTCATGGCATTGGTGGTGGCGACGGCGCGCGGCGCGGCGGCGGCGTCGCAGCGGGACGGAGCGCGGGGGAGCGGCGGAGGCGGCTAGCTGTAAACGGGGTCATCGACCGCGGTGGCCGCGTTTTGGTGCCCTTCGGATTCGTAAGGACGGAACTATCAGCCGCCGCCACTGCCGCTCCGTTTCCGCCGCCGATACCGCGCTGGGTAACAAACAGGTGGGCACGTGCACTCAACATTGTCTTCTTCGTTGCCTTTCTCAAAACACCAACATCTTTACTCAAGTTCTTATGAATGTAATATGTATGTACGTATAATCGACCGTGAAACACGGACACATTAATTGAAAGAAGAAAATTACTTGACTATACTGCAATGCTGGACATACATACATATCAAATTCCTTGATAAAAGCGACGTAGGTACATCATAAAAAAAGTATGTATAAATGTACGAGTATGTAATCAAGTTCTGATATTATTTACCCTTTCCAACTTGGTGGTATAACTTGAATTCAAAGTTGAATAAAAAGTCGATCATCAAATTAAAACAAAAATCTTGAGACATTGAATTCAAAACTTACCTACTTTTTATTTTAATATAGATAACAAAAAGAGTAGGTATTTTGCAGTAGCCATACTGTACCGAACTACTTACGCTTATCCTTATTTAGTTTAAGGGCCGAGTGAACGAAAGGACAAAAAATCAAAATCAACGTCAAAGTATGATCAAACACGTCACTTTGTGTAGACAGTATGGAAGGAACTCTATGCGGATCGCTAAAACTGACGTGTTTGGACATTGATTAACTCGGCCGTCTCTTCGTGCAACCGGGGCTAAGACTTATTATGTGAAAAAATGTTGTTTTACTATTTTTTACTTCGATAATGTGAACGTTATTTTCAATCATGTGCATATCTAAAGTCTGTTGGTGAGTTTTACCAACCTTGATGTTTAGCAGGTGTACTTAGCAACATTCCCTATAATGCCTTGTCACAAAATTGGAATATGGAAATTGCCAATATCGGAACCCTGAACTCTCGCAGATCGTAAAATACCAATCGGAGAAGAAGCCGAGAAATAAACTCCCCAGTTTTTTGTTTTTTCCTAAATCCTAGACTACTACTGCATGCTCATCTAAGTTTTCACAGCGAATACCACAGAGATCAGCGTGGCGAATACCTAACAGGTTTTTCAAATTAAGGCGCTAGGACTAGCCAACTACTCGCGCCATACAATTGCACTTTTTAACAAATGTAATAATATGTAGTGAAACGCTTCAGCAAATCCAAATAGAGCTCCAGACTGATAATTGATTGTTAATATTTTTTGATTCCATCATTTATTTAAATAATAATAAAATAAAAAAGTTGATTTTTCTCATTAGAAATCTGAAAGTAATTTGATTTCTAGATATAAGCAAAAACAGCATATATGCATAAACAAAAAAATCAATTTGCTTTTAGATTTCTACATTTAGTCAAAAAAGTTCGGAAATGGACACCGTTTCCGCAATGTATTTTGTATAGAAAAAGGAAACATACATTAACGAAAATAGGTTGATTCCTAGACAAGGAATCATATATTGTAAGAATGACACTTATAATCGTCAGACTTAGTTAGTTAACTTGGGGTGCCTCGTCTAACTTTTCGATTTGGCTAGTACCAGGGCCTTAAAAACCGATACACGGGCTGTGACGAGAGACCAAACATGTTAGAAAAGCCAAATCCACTTCACTTCGCGAAACCACGCTCAGCGAGGCACCATACCGGCAGGTTTGCGGACTATTGAAGAGGCATCGGGCTTGTTTGAATTATGATTGAAAACTTTCAGGTTGCAGGTATGAGAAAAGGCTCTCGCTGGCAGGCAGTTCCATACCCTGGCGGTGCGGCAGAGAAATATTAATTCGATAAAAGATTCGTACTTAAAAGCTTAATATTAATCACAAAAGGCTGCTCTGATTCTCTGTGGCGAGTACTCCGGATAAAGGTTGGATGGGCAGCATTATGGGATGCAAGTTCCATAGAGCAACGTCCATGATAGTACCTGCAGAACGGACCCAACGATCCTACAAACGGTCAGTGGGTTGGAGACTCCAGGCCAACGGTGAGTGTTGGGTCTTCTACAAGTCCGACGAATCGGCGCTGTATAGAGTCCAAGGACGCCAAATCGTATGGAGACTACCTTCCCATGTGTAGTCGTCTACCTTCCCGCATGACTACAGTATTCTATCTTCGTCCAATCAGTGATTTGTAAAGAGTAGTTGCACCGGTCGAAATAACCTACTGCAACGGTATAGGATCCCCAGTTCTTGCAAGGCATATTTGGCCCTGGTGTATATGAAATAAAACAATATACACATGTAAAAATTAAATCTGGAGTCAGGTGCCATTGTCAAAATGGATACAATTGTGTTAAGTAAAGTTAACATAATTACATTTCATGAATGCCTGGTATGAATGGGTACTTTGAAATCACATTTAGATTTTCTTTCTATTAGTCGTCCTGTCGGTTTACTCTGGCAGTAACGTTACCGTTTTTCAAGAAGTTTAACAAATATATTTTAAGATTTTCATACCTACGATCCGTGCGGTCTGTCATTTTAAGACTTCCTAATAATTTCCTTTTTTATCTACATAGCTTATCTACATACAAGTAATGTGATTCTATTAAACTTTCCTGTCCCTGCATAAACGGCTTTCATTTAATAGGATAGATAGATTTTCTAGGTCGCGTGAAAGCTTGTAGACAAAAGATGTTTTTTTTTTGGTAGATTTAGGACCTACGCGTAGGAGATCTCTACGCCGAGGTACCCAATAATCTTTTAAAAAATATTCTAATATGTTAATAATACTTCTCGTTATACTTGCTAGTCACATATTAACTACCTCTTATCTAGTATATGTCGTTCGTTACCAAGTTAATGAGTTGAATAAGATAGAGTTATTAATATAAAAGTAACCCGAAACTCATATAAGTATTTTTTATATTGCACTTATTTGAAATTGGTGACTATGAACAACCTAGGCCCGCAGACTGGCTTATTGATCTATTTGGCGCCGAGATATACTTATTCGACACCAATTAAAATAAAATGTGTTTTGCATTAGGGTGCAAAACACATTACAGTGCGCTACTTTGCATGATTCAGACGATGGCACGCAACCAAAATAATGTAGTTCGACCGCAATAATTTTAATTGAGTTGCGATTTGTTTTGATAGCCTCAAATGAGTTGCGTTTAGTCGATGGCAGCGGCCGGAGGCGGCGGGCGCGGGGCGGCGGTCGGGCGAGACGCCTAGGCGAGCCACTGACACTCATACCTACACTTTCCCGAGCCAACCGCGCCTCTACCGCACCGCCACCGCCGCGCCTCTCCGCCGCGGCACGCGACTGTGTCGCCGCGACCGACCAGACCGCACTATAAATATTTCTCTTCCACGCCACGCCGCCGACCGGATAGGAACCTCTCTATCGCAATACGTCGATATCGATACGTACCTAGGTACAGTTTGGGCTCAATTTTGCCGGAAAACTGCGACACCGCCGAAAATTCGACCGCCGCTAGTGGCGCGGTCGCTGCACTTCGGGTGCCCGCGGCTTATCCTTCACTGCACATCCGCACGGAAACGACCTCGTCACAGACACGACTTCACTGTCACTGCACTATCGGCGCGGCGCCCCGACGGCCTTCCAGAGGAAAACCGAGCGAAAACCGGCTTCGGCAGCCGGAAAAGCTGTCGGCTGCGAGCGTCGTCGGCGCTGGCGGGCGGCGGCGGCGGGGGCGGGCGCGGCGGAGGGGAGGGTCGGCCGTCGCGGTCGGCAGGAGCGACCGAGTGCGGGGCGGTCGGAGCGCACGTGACGCGGCGGCGAGGGGTCGGACGCTCTCGAGCACAACAACGCGCGCGACTCGCGGCCGCCAAACTGACGCGACGGGGAGAGCCGCCGCCGCTCGCCGTCCGTCGGCGCAGCGCACCAACACCACCTCGCGGCACCAACACCGCCCCGCGTCGCCTCTCGCGTCGCGTCGCGCCCGCCCCGCCCGACGGAAACGCTACATCTTCTTAAAATTTCATGTCGCATTTGAATTTACAAAATCGACGGGTCCATCCACTAGATATTCGGAGGCCGAGCCGGGGAGAGGTGTCGGTGGATGAGAATGCGACGATCGCCGCCACCGTGTCGCTGTGATATGCAGTGAATGGACGTGGGCGCGCGTGTGGTGGGTGGGTGTGTATGTACAGCGGCGGCGGCGGTGTCGCTCGACGCGCATGCGCGCCACGCACACACGCACGTGCAGCCGCGTCCGTGTGCTTCGCGTTCAACTTGGAATTTTCGACGATATACTCGCGGCCATCAATTTACGCTCGCTAAAATAAGAACCTTTTTGTTGGTGCAACATTAGAATTTCGCAAACGATCCGTGTCGTCTGGTCGGGCTGGAGCGTTACGAGCGCAGGTAGAGACTTCGGCCACACTTGTTCTCCACATTATCGACCGAGGCTAGTTTGCAGCCGAAGCATAAGCACTACCTATCCCAATATATTTGATATCCATTATTACGAGCTCGTCAATATTCGTAACTGTACACATAGTTTTCGTAACATACGCGGGACATAAATATAATGTTTGGTATATATATATATATTTTTAATGGATATGAGAATTTAATAGAGGTAAAGATAAACAATATACAAGGTTAATAATAGAATAAGAAATAAAAATTAAATTAAATAGAAAATTTCATTAAATTTATCCGGGGCTGCGATTGTCCATAATACACTTATGGCTAACTCTTTGAATTTGGTGTATTGAAATAAATAACAAATAATGTGTAGTATAGTGAAATAAATGTAATGGCATACCGCGCGTATAAGGAGCAGGGCGTGCTGCTCGGCACCAATTACTTATTCTGTGCCGGCACTTACAATAATATTGGATAAAGATAACCACTGTGTGTACGAACTGGTTACATATAACTAGAAAACATCCGATTAATAACAATCATTTCGAGCGGTAATTTTGCGTTGAGGGTTAAAAAGGGAAAGATATGATGTTTACTCTTAGGTGGCTGAACAAATTACGTTGCACCTTGGTAGACAGATGAGCATATGTTGTGGACTACTTTTTAAGACAAAAAAGAGTCTCAAAACATTGTCCCGATCGGAGCCAGATACCGCAGCATAAATATAAATAAATGCTCCGGATATGTTGGAGACTGCTACGGATTTTGTTAGGAAATGGCAAGAAAACATTGTGAAGTGCAACAAAAATTCTGCGAAAACTAAAGAAAACCTTTCTCTAGGCTACGAAATTGTTCACGCACATTGTGACGAAGCAGTAAGAAATTGTTATGAACTTGCTACGAAGGATTTTTTAATAATTATGATGTAAATGTCGCTAATTTCTAGAAACATTCATGAGTTGCTACGGGCGTGTCAAGAAATAATACGGAAGAGCTACGGAAATGCTACGAAGTGCTACGGCAGTTCTACACAAATACTACGGTGTAGGGCGTGGGTGTTTGTCGCCCGGATAGTGAGTGACACTCGCCACAAACAAATCTTTCGGTACATATTTTATTCAGAAACGCAGTCTAGATCTTAATTTGAGAGCTCGGCTCAACAACTCATCGGTTTTCAAACACTTTTCGTAATGTTTTTAACGTGTTTTCTATTTTTTCTAATCCACACGCACCGTCATGATATTAGAACTACACACCTCGTCCCCGAAGGTGCCATGCCAGGATCTGCTTTTGGCGAGCACGACTACATTCAACTGGATGGACAACTCGAACAATCCCTCATTGCCGTTTCTACCATGTATTCATCCAATGCGATGGTACCAACAAACCTAGTAGGGGGAAGGGGACCTACAGTTTCACATGGATTCCTAACCATGGAGCAGCTCGAATTCGTTACGAAAAGAACAATTCTAGACCTGAAATAACCACTCTCGAGACTTACAAGGCATTTTCGAGGTAGTCAGGTTAGGCTCTGACACATATGTCTGCTCAAATATGTTCCCATTTGATATCGTGCGATAGTAGGCTATGAGCAGTAATATCAATTCGGAACACAAGTAATCACTGTATTCCCTTTCTCTGCGATGTTTGCAATGTATCGCATTTCGGAACGTAGGGATAACATAAATGCGACTGATTGGTGCAGAATTGATCGAAATCCCTCGCATATTTTCTCACATTTTACGCCGGGTAGCAACAGAACTTGAAACCATGATCTCTGTTATGCAAGCGAAATCTCTACGTTTCGCTCGAAATTATGTATCCGCAATGGCAGAAACTGATTAGTTTATTCATTTATTTATATATGTTTATTGCACTCAAAATTCGGGCAAAAGGTACAACTTAATGCCAGGGGTATTCTCTACCAGTCTACCTTTGGGTATCGTGAGCAGTAGTGCGTGTAGCAGTTATAGAGACAAATGAATTTACTACAACAAATATTATACACAATATACCAACTACTTATATACATATAAATATAAATATACATTAATATAAATATATTAACACTATACATAATATAGAAATATAGAATAAAGTATGATACTTAACACTATCACAAATGTTGAAAATAAAAACAAACAAATGTATTGCGAATAGGAATAAAAATTTACTGAAAACTGTGGGGGGGGGGGGGGGGGGAAGTAAAGACGTAGTTTTTTTAACGCATGAATAGAGGGCGAATTTCGTACTGGAGGAGGTAGCTGATTCCACTGCCTAGCAGCGTGTACCGTGAAGGAGTCGGAATAGGCAGAAGATGAGTGCGAGGGAATAGAAATAACCAAGGAGTTGGTTGATCTAAGTGGGAGACCATGTGAGGAGAGATATGTAAACCGATTCCTTAGGTATGAGGGGGCATTGGCTTCATTCAGGGTGATATAGAGGAGAGAAAGGACATGAGAGTTCCTGCGATGACGGATGTCGAGCCACTGAAGACGAGCACGAAATTCCGAAACATGATCGTATTTACGTAGGCCAAAAATGTAACGGATACACAGGTTGAGAAGACGGTCAAGTTTATTCAGAAGCTCTTGAGTGAGGTCAAGGTAACACACATCGGCATAATCGAGTACAGGGAGAAGTAAGGTTTGTGCGAGAGTAATTTTGGTGGCGAATGGAATAAAGTTCTTCAATCTTTGCATTGCGTGCATTCTAGCGAACATTTTGCGGCTTACTTGACTGACTTGTGGAGTTCGTATGTATGTAAAACAAGATACTTACGATAGATATGAGATTCGATATTACGATATTTGCTGGTACGGCTTTTAAAAGAGAATATTCGCCGCACACAAAACACGATATCAAAGTGTTTACGATCGCTGTGGCCGGCGTACCGAGGATTAATTTAACGGCGCGCGGTCAGGGGGCGGCCTCATTAGCCACTTGCGCCCGAGTTGTTGGGCGGCGAAGGCGACGCGACGCGACGCGAGCTGCGGCGGCGGACGAAATTGTCGCTAAATCCTGTTGGTTTGTCGAAGTGCACTTGTAGGCGAGCGAGAGACGCTTACGCATTGCGTCATTTATGCAATTCAAGGAAGGTCCATCTTGGTGAAGATTCATCATAACTTGCTATCTCTACACGGCTGAGATAAATAGTCGTAACAGAAACTAAGACTAACGGAAAGTACTACTTTGTGACGTCACTTTGACACATTTTGTATGGGCGAAATCTCAAAGTAATGCAAGATGACGTCACAAAGTAGTACTTTTCGTTAGCCTTAGTTTTTGTTACGACTATTTATCTCAGCCTCAGTCTTCTCAGTGCCTCTAGTGAGGTGCTATATTGGTCTCAGGGTATCCAGACGTTGTATTGATAAACATTTCGAGAAGGATAAAAAAGGACGTTTTGAAAAATGTCACGTTACGACGTTTCAATGTCAATCTTACATCCTTTCATAAAGGTTTTTGCGAATATGTTTTTATATGAACAAATGTGCAATGAAAGAAGCATTTAATAATCCTGATCTTCGAATTCTCTGAGCCATACAATTTTTTGTGATTTCGAATGCGCCATCCCAATATAAAATTCCAAATGTTGGTACTCTATACGCGCTCTCGAAGTTAACCTTGTGAGAATTTAAGGTAAATAAGATAATTTATAAAAGTGACACAAATAAAAAGTGAGTTGCACCGGGCGCCGCAGCGGGCGCGGGTAGGGTTCTCCCTCCCCCTCCCTCCCCCCCACAAGCCCGCCGCGGGCGCCGCAAGGTCACCTTGCGACGTCCGTCCGTCTGCCTGCAGCGCATTACATGCAATCGGCGCTACCCAAATAGGTACGTATACTTAAAGAATCCAGTGTACAGTAGCGTCAGACCAAGACTTCACATCAATACCAAATTGTCCTGGTCCAAGCATTTGGGGAATCGTTATGTGGTTATTGAGGAAATAAATGATTTTAATAAGTAATAATAATAAAATAAATAATTAGATAAGCTATTAAGGAAATCTATTAAACGTTTAATCAAACAAAAATGTGTGCCTCATAATTATTTCTGATTCTTAAAAGAAGCTTGGTATTTCTGCGAATTTACCTTCTGAGCAATGCGGAATATATTTAATCCTGCCACCTGTCTTCCTTAGCGAGCTTCTTTTTTTATTAGCACCGTGCCATTATGTTTCAAAGATTGATGAATATTGTTATAAAATCCCAATTAGCACCGACCTAAGAATGTCCGATGAGTTAGGATAAAATATGCGGCACCACGAAATAATGTTGTCGAGCGGGTAGAATAAGAATGTTGCTTGGTATTATTGGCCGTAGTGATCGTACAATAGAGCCGCAATATCGATACAACTGAATATGATCTTTTGCAAGTAGCCTCACGGATGAGTTGATGGTAATTCATTATATCTTCACATTTTCGACGAAATGCATACTCTGTGGATATCGTTTAAAATCATCTTTAAGAGTGAACATATGCGTTTTTTATGAAAACCCGGTATGGGTGGCTGTGACGAAAGACCAAAGGTACTCAGAAAGGCCAAATACACCTCGTCTCGCGAAACCACGCGCAGCGAGGCACCATACCAGCCGATTTGCGGATCATCGCTTAGCTATCGACCTTGTACAAATGACGCGCACAGACTTGGCAGACCTGGCCATGGCAATGGCCTGGAAGACAGGGCCATATCCTGGTGGTGCAACAGAGAAATGAGTGTGAGAATAGTTCGTTCTCAAAAGCCCAATTTCAACTACAAAGGGGTGCTCTGATTCTTTGCGGCGGGTGCCCCAGATATAGGTTGGATGGGGAGGAATAAGGGATGCAAGTTCCACAGAGCAACGACCAAGGTTGTACCTGTAGAACCGACTGAGCGACTCTAAAAACCGTCTGGGGCTCAGGGACACCGGGCCAGCGGTGAGTTGTGGGTGAAGAGAGTTGTGGGTCACCAACAAGACACCAAGGCTTGGCGCTAAAAGGACATACCCTCGTTTTAACCACCGCCAGTTACCTGAAATCCGATGAGTAATTTGCGGCTCGTAGCCTAGTGGCGCGGGGACTGGCCTAGCGTACCAGAGGCCTGGGTTCAATACCGACATGCACCACTGTCTTTCTCTTTCCGAGTTCGATAAGTGCATTTCGTCACGAATGCGAGCTGCCCCATGGTTCGGAATCCATGTTAAACTGTAGGTTCCCTTCCCCTACTAGGTGGTAGGGTTTAAGCCCGCCCGGGTGGGTACCATCGCATTGGATGAAAAGATGGTCGAGGCGGAAATGAAAAATTGTCCGTGTTTTCCATCGTGCTCATACAAGGAAGGTCCTGGCATGGCACCAAATTCCTTCGGGAATGTGGTATATTGGGCTAATATCATAACGGTAGTTGTGTGGTATTAGCCATCCATGTCAGGTCGCATAAAAAAAAAAACCTGACATATTTGTATGGTGTACATATAGTCCGGTGGTAATCAGCGTACTAAATGTGACAGTTCACTCTGGATTTCTTTACAATCCCAGAATTTTTGGAATTTTATTTGCGCGGAAGGTAATAAAACATTTTCAGAACGGATTTTGCCACGCGACTCTGACTCTTACTATGGCAACTTCCCGTGTCTTGTTTCCACTTTAAATTGTATAGAGCGGTGCGCGTGCGCAGTGGCGTCCTGTCCAGCGAGGACGACGTCACGAGTAGGATTTCCTTTTTAGATCCCGCTCTCACGTTATTGGGTCACTTGGCGACGAGACCCGTCCGCCGCCCCGCCTCTACACCTCGACGATCTCCTGATGCGAATGCGGCGTGTGCTGCGTGGCTTCCGGTACAACAGGCGGAAACAAGAGCCGAGAAGTGACCATAGTAAATGAGAGCCAAAGTCGCGTGGAGAAACGCGTTTATTGCATGGAAACTACCTTTTTTAAGTGAATGTATCAAATATATTATAAATGTATTGAAAACATAAAGAAAGAAAGGGCCAATCTGTATATCTAATGCCCGATGCATGGACGTTTACTCTGAAACCGGTTCACCGGATTTAGAGACACGTTCGAAATCTCATTCTGTCATATAGACTTTAACCATAGAGTTAGGGATTAAGAAATTCTTTTTTTTTTCGGTGTTCACGTTTGATTGTTAACTTCGTACCTATGTACCTACGTCAAGACCTAACGCTCTTCTACGCCTTAATAAATAAATAATAAATACAAAACTAATATCGAGTCTAAGTTTGGCAGGAATGGAATGGATTTTAACATCTCAGGTTAGTTTAATTACACATCCATAACCATGTTTTGTGTCCATAAAAGTTTCAAATATACCACTAAAATGTGATCCCCAGGTATTGAAAAAACAAAATGCCGCATCTGTGCGCCCAACGCCAGGATAAGTAATAGTGTCCCAACATTTAAGAAGGGTACCATTTTGGTATTTGAAGCGTTTGTGAATTCGAACATGAAGCAATACTGATCCATTTAGTATTAAACGAAATTTTAGTTTTGAGAACCACTTTTGTATCGGGACGTTGTGTCCTATGGTCCGAGTTTAAGGAAAACTTGATTGTGACAGCAACAGTGTGCGCAGACTTCACAATCTAACAGTGAAATCTGCGTGTTGCTTGCTTACAATCTCCATTCATGAGTGCACGGCGAAAGTAAATAAATAAAACTTTAATATTTGTCATTACTTCCCAGCGAGCATAATCAAGACACGAAGCGGGCAATGTAAAAGAACTATGACGCAACGGTGCCCAAATAGTTCAATAAATCTCTGCGCGTGGAATGCGCTGGAGACCGGTTTTTGTACTTTCCCGCGTCGCGTCGGCCGCGCTCTCTCTGGCCAGCCGACATAACGGTGCCCGATTACTCCCGAATCCTTACTAATTACCTTCGATTCCAGCGCCACTCATCCCAACACAGTATGTGGGAAAGAGACGAAAGGCGGTTTCGCAAAGTCAATGCAGGATTTTTCGAACGCAAATCAGATTTTTTTGATAAATCTTTGTTAATATGAGGAGGCTAGAAAACCGTCTTAAAATCATAGACCAAACGTAGGTAGCGCGCTGTGCTAACAAGATGATCAAGTAATAGTGTAGGAGGGAGACGTCAACTCAAGTACAACTACCGCGAGTTAGATAGGGATGGAAAACATCTGCCCGATGATAAACTCTCAAATCGTGATATGTATGTACGTTTAATCGACCGTGAAGCAAAGACACATTAATTGAAGAAAGAGCCCAGTAAAAATAACTACTTTACGAATATACTGCAAGGCTGGACCCGAACCAGTAAAACATACCATTCCTTGGAATAAGCGACGTACTGCTTAGTACGAAAAAGTATATTTACTTTCTCAAATCGTTATTAATACATAGCTGTCGCGCTCATGGAATCTGAAATATTTTTGATTTCCCTGGTTTTCCTAAAAGAAAACATGGTGACCCGTGCATTTATAGATTTTAAAGTGAACGAAAGTTAAAAAACTCGGGTACAAAACCCCTTTTTGATGGTAAATCAGGAGCGACCTATTGATTCTTTGTCGATAAAATATCTTAACATTTCCTCAAAGTCAAACTTGGAACATAACTTCAGATCATTATGTTCAATAATTTTTTGAATGATTTTCGAGAATGATTTTGGTCTCATCCGTTATCGTTAGGTAGGGTCTGAAGTAGAGTCAAATAAAAAATCATATTCATTCCTGGCTGGCAAGTACTTGTTATGTTTATTGTTACTCATATTTTATTATAACTGTTTCATAATAAATGAATCTTTAACAGTGTAGCTGTGAACTGTCTTTCAATCACCTTGTAAAGCACCCATGTAAACTGACTTATTGAACAGACTCTACCATCGTCGCCATAGGTTTTATTAAGAAGTACCGAAACTCATTCGGAACGGCATAAACTGGCCAGGATAATTCTTAAATTTCGTGACTGCATCGAACTCCATGGAAAACATGGACAATTGACATTGCCGCTTAGCCCATCAAACATTCAAAGCGATGTTACCGACCCGGAAGATATTAAATTTACAATCGACCACTTATTAAGTAAGGAAAGGGATGTCCCTGTCAGTTAAACAACTTATTCGTCCCATATGGCATGCACGGGGCCCACCTGTATACTTTTTACGTGACGGAGCCCACACAGCACAACGATTCGGAAAACCAAGAAAATGTATGGCGCCCGGTTGCAGGGCATGTCTATAGTCTAGTCCATTCCTTATGGTACCTATATCTTTATTTTGACGTGAATTCAATAAAAGTTTTGCTCGAGGTTCGGCTAAAGTACAGCCTCAACTTTTATGTAACGAAATCGTGTACCGCGCGAGGCTTCCTGTAGCTGAACTAACATACTAAAGATAGTATGTTATAGTATATCATATGCCCTAACGGATTGGTATGACATTTGAATCGAGCGAGGGGATTTTGACGCTAGCGCTTAGTTGGTATCAGAGTTTTATATGGATTATGAACCATGGAGCAGCTCGAATTCGTGACGAAGTGCACATATCCAACTCAGAAAGAGAAATATAGTGGTGCATGAACGATGCAGGGATTTGAGCCCAGACTTTTGGCATGCAAGGCAAGTCCCTGGGCCACTAAGCTACGGGCCGATCTTGATTTATCCTTAAAGGTATTTAGGGGCCAGCAGATCATATTAAACAAAACTCCTATACCGGCGCAGATAATATAAGTTGTTTTTGCCGTGGAGTTGAGAAGCTGCGCCAGGGTTCTATAGACATTTTCCGGTAAGTATCCTATATCTGTTAAGGATTGGCTGTGACATTGTAGAAATCATGCTTGTCTTTGCCACAAAGTTCCGGAAGCTTGTCACCTAAGCAAACATGGCAGACAATGATCACCAAATAAATATTACCCTCGATCATTAAGAACACCGGACCGCAATTTGCGGGGAACACTCACGAGTGGCAAGCATTGGTAGTCTCCGTGGCATCGCCGCTCACCTCTGAAACCATTGTACTGCTTTCTAGGTCAAATAAGTGAGCCACTCGATTACGACACGACGACGCGAGCGCTACGAACATTGTTGTGGTACCCGCGGCGGTGCGGGGCCGCGCGCCGGTTACATCACGAGCGCCGAAATGTTGCCAGCCGTCAACTTTCTATGTACCTTTAAGGGATACTAGTGACGCATCTCATTTTCAACGATTAGTCTTTTTTATTGCTGGTAACAAAAAATCATGCTGTAAGTGAATTGAGATTTTAGGGACGGATGGCAAGCCCACCACAACATAGTGATAAGGCATGTGGTCTGTGCGGCGTCGGTGACCGTAAGTTTGAACACACATTACGCTAGTAAGACCCGATTTTTCAATCCTCAGATAGTACTTTACGGTCTGACAGCAAATTTACTTTTGCCAAAAGACGAATAGTTGTTACAGGTTTATTCAATCTTCTGTCAGAATAGTCTTAATGTAGCTAGCTAGTCAAAATATGTTCGTTCTACAACTGATGGATAAGCAGGGGCATACATAAATTCGTCATATAGTTTTCTGACTGATTATCAGACTATTGAAAAATCAGCCCTCAAGGCAATTTAGGAGATCCAAAATTTCGTCGCCGCTTCTAACGAAGCTGTTTTTAGAGTTTGTTTTTTTGATTGTACGCCCTAATCTCAGGAACTACCAGTTGGTTTTTAAAATTCCTCGTTTTGCATTTGATAAACCAATTCTTAAGGAAGATTATAGGCTATTTAACATCAGGTTAGTTTACTGCTACCTTACCTAACCTAACTGCTACGCTTCGTAGCACTTAGTTATTCGTTAATTTCTCGGAGAGTACTTATCAAACTAATGCCTTTATTAGCCCTGCCCTAATGGAATGTTCAATCAGCCCGACTGCGATGGTCAAATCGGTTAATAATATCGTCTCAATATGTTTTCAATCCAAAAGTTAAAATTAGCCCCAATTTTGTAATTGTAACAATGTAATGTAATTAGGTCCTGGTAACTAGTTCCTTCGGAAATTGGATGTCATAGATTTTATTATTAATGTATGATCGTATCAGAATAAAATTGTAACGAAGGCTAGCCTTGCGAGGTAACATAAACACAAGAAGTGGGGCTGAACCGGCGTAAGGTGTGAAAAACTTCAATTCAATTAATTCTGCACCAATCAGAAGTGGGTGCCAAATATTCTACCCAGAAATACCGCAGAGGGTATGACAGACGCTTCTGATTGGTGCAGAGTTGATCGAATTTCCATCACGAATGTTCTCACATGATACGCCGGTTACCCCCCTGATGTGAATGCCCAATATTCTACCAAATGAGAGTGCAGAAGGTATGACATTAATGATTCTGACCTCAGATCTTACGCAGGTACTGAACATACTGAGAAAACAATGTAAAACCGTGTGAGCGCAACAAGAAAACCCGGTTAAAAAGGGAGGGAAGCATCTGGCAAATTTAACTATATCACGTAAATTGTTCCAAATGCTAGAGAATTAAAATTACTAGTCAACTGTTTTTAAATTGTAGCTGAAGTACCCTTTCTCTATACATCTATAATTAGACTTCATTCTAGTAGTGATGGCCTATAATCCTAAGATTTGTTATATTAAATTAACTGAACAGAAGTGAGATCATAACAAGGAGTTAGCTGATTCATGCGATTTTTGTTTCTTTATATTTCATAAAGTATGCTTAAACATTCCATAACTAGAGGCTCTCTGAGCTGTAGACCTCAGGTGTCTGTCTTTGCATAGCTTAAAACTGAATAAATATTCACCGCGCACCTGTTAACAAAATCCTATTATCTTTCTTGTATTTTTCCTACTGCTTATTTTGTGATTTCTGAACAATAAAAAAAAATACTCCGCCATTTTGAAAAGTTCACAAATACTTAATTGACCAAAAAAATTTATTTACATAATTATCGAACCTGCTCACAAAATTTCACTAGAAGCGACCCGTAGAGGAGAACAGTCGACAGCCGGACATATGAAAACATTTTTACCCAAGCTGAAACGGATATGCTCCGCTCGGTCAACACCGTGAAAAGGTTACTTGTTTGATTTACTTAAAATATAGAGTGCACCTTGCCAGGCCTCACAGCCATGCCTGCGGCCCGTCAGGCTCACGGAGCTGTAATAGACACTAGGCAACTACATAAATACCTACCTATAGGACTAAGGTATAGTTGTGTGGGTTGGAATTACAACATTGTCTGGCCGTGAGACCGAACAAGCAACTAGGTACAGCCTTATGGCCTTGTGATCTTCTTCGTTATTCAATAGACCCATTGAACTTAAAACGCTGTCAGAAATATCAACGTGGGTCCTTGATTGTTCTAATATAACCTATATATCTGTCGAGATTTTTACTGTTTTTCGACAGTACATACTTTTTTGTACATCTGAATATGGATGGATCGCGCACAAACTTTCGAGTTCCGTCATCTTATTTGCTGCTCATTTAGACATTTAACTTTATGTAAATATCAATTTAGCCGATTATATGTTTACCTCAACTACAACATTCCATCCCTTCCTAGTCTATTAATATGCGGGGGAGTTTAAATTCTGATGCGATTAAAAAAAGACGAAAAAAAATCATAACTTATAGACCAGTGAAGTTTCTTTGCGGGTTCTTCTTCACTGAGTTGATCGAATCCGCGGATCAATCAAATTGCGACATGACTTTAGTGTAGTTTGACTACCAGACTTTGAATAAATAAATGAGGTATGAGTTATCGAAAACGCGTGACTTGTATCATGTAAATACAGATTCCAGTAGAGTTTTTTATTCTCTAATTTCTCGAATTACAATTTTAGCATTTTCTATTGAGCTTTCTGATGTTTTTTGGACAGGTTTTTGGGAGCATTCGAAAGAGATTATTTAAAAAAACACGGTTTTAAAAACAAGCGTTTAAAAAACTGAAAAAATAGAGTCTCGCGGTGGTGGCGGTATCTTTCTTGTCAACCATTTGAGAAAGCAATCAGGGCGCTCTCTGTGAAGCGTTGAAATACATTCTTCTTACGTAATTCATACAGCACAACAACTGCTTTCGTATAAAACATATAATGTAAGTATTAAGTTAATTTTTGATTACCCTAACCCTCATCTGCCAGCAATTATAGTCGTTCGAAGGCGGCGACGCTTTTAATGCCCAAAGCAATTTGCAATCGTGATTCGACGCCATTTTGCCTGACCGATATGGCTAACTAGCTTGCTTATAAGCAAATAAATAGCAACGCTTAACCATGATGGATGGAACTCATTATGGAACGTGGCTGGTAAAATTCACCGAGGCAGGACAAACAGCTGGAAATGCAAATCAAGATGGCGGCGGCGGCGGCTAGTAACAAAGAGTTGTCGAGACCACAACATTCTCTACCGCCCTCGCTCGCCTGTCGTGTGACCATTTATAGCTTAGGCTGTGCCTTTTATTTTGATAGCAGATAGCACGCTGTATGTGCTTCGCTGTATTCGCTTTAAATTACTATACGCGTTTTTTTTTATACCGAGACGATGTTTGCCCGATAAGCCGGTCGACGGTGGACGATCGCGGTAAAATGATTCACTTCGCGCGACCGCTCTGCAGCGCGGCTTTTCTAAGTTGCCGAGAGAAAAGATGGCATCTCATTTACTTAATTAAGTTAACATAAATATTATAATGAGCGGATCATCCTTGCCATAGTTACATTAATTAGGTCGCTCCTGTGCTACTCGAAGTTCAAATTATAACATGTAAAACGTTTTTATTTTTTTTATTTGTTATCCGTCTTTATAACAAAATATTGCAACTCAATTTTAACCTCGTTTCCGTGGCCAGAGTATAATATATTTCTGCTTTCCGTTTCACCCTTCCATACCAGAGGTCATGGGTTCAAATCGCGGCCCCGTTCATGCACCAATTCTTTTCTATTTCCGAGTTGGATAAGGTCATTTCATTGACAATGTGAGCTGTTCCATGGTTTGGAATCCATGTAAAACTGTAAGTCTCCGATCCCTTAAGGTGGTAGCGTTAGTTTGGCATTGGATGAAAAGATGGTTGAAACTGCAATGAAAATGTTTCCGTGTTTTCTATTCAGTACAATGTAGCTGACGCTCATAAAGGAAATGTCAGGTCAAACTTACCAATATCATAATCCAAATAAGTTATTGAAGCTTATCCATCTTGTTTAGATATTCCGGGAGGTCACGACATTTTTGGTCATGATAAGGTAAATGGCTGAATCTGGGTTCACATGTTAGAGACCAACCCTCAGACGCTAAATATGTCGGTCTGCCTGTGCCAAGTGGTTGCGTTATCTAGATTGGCTATATAAAATATATGTTGGTATGTACCTGCTGATGAATATACTGATTGTCTAGAAACATTGATACATATTAATTATACAACAATAACCACTCGGTTTTTTAATGAAATACTTAAATATACCTAAAGTTATATCTGTAAACTAAATCGCCTAAAACTACGAAATGCAACCAAAGCTTTGATCAGCTTTTGTATTGCTAAGCAAGTATGTACTGATACTTTCATGCTTCGTTATTTGCAGCCATTTAACTTATCATATATATTTGTGTCACCATAACTACATTTTCAGGCGCCTTATCTAGGTAACGCAACCACTTGGCGCAGGCAGACTGACACATTTAGCTTCAGAGGGTTGGTCTTTATCCTGTGTACCCAGTTTCAGCCATTTACGTTATCGTTACCATTTTTGTCGCCACCTCCTAGTCTAAGAGAAAAAGCGGTTCTGTGTTGAAAGACCCATACAGTCAACGAGATTTCTGCTAAGGCTTCTCGATCGCTATTTCGGGAACGGCTTCATAATCATAATATTGACAATATTTATTGTATATTATTTATTAGTAAAATATTTAAAGCAACAAGGTTGAAGCTTTTTTTATCAAAAGGAATGCAGGAAAATAATGGGGTTTAATACAGGAAAAGTCTTCCGAGTATCGAAGAAATTTTTAAAACAAGTAGCAAAATTCTAGGCCTTTGTTGAAACTTTTGGGATTGGAGAGGCCAACATTTTTACAAATAAAACTTGAGCAAACTACTCGTTGAGGTGACGCGACATAAGGAGAAAAACATTGTCTTTATTATTTTTTTAATGATTTGTATTTTTTTACAAGTTTGTGAAATAAATGAGTGTGAAATTAACTTTGACTCCAATTAGCTATATTTTGTTACAATTTATGCTGTTTCCACGTAATTGTCCGTACAATGTAATGCACTGATATACTAATCGTAAAAAATCGAGGTGATACATGGCTATCACGGATTAAATCGTAGCGTGTGGAGAGACGACGCCATTTGAGGTGCGCCGGCCTGGTACTCGATGCTAAAAATTAGATACAAAACTTGACGACAAAACTAATTTTCTAATTGTATGCCTAAAGTTTCAAATATTTTTTTTGTGCTGCTCTTATCATATTGAAAGTTTTTTCTCAAATCGTTTCTTAACAGTCCATAGCCATGAAGTTTAGTACAATACATTATAGTCTGTATGTATGTTCACGCCATTTACCCATACCAATGGCTAGGTGGGTAGTTTGCACTTCACAAGTATTCAATCCCATCCGAAGTTTTTCCTATGCGACCCTCTCTCGCCTACTAGCTGTCACGCGTGGTGCACGCATGCGCCGCGTCCCCGAGCTCTCGTATGGCTCCACGCCCGCAACCCGCCGCGCGCCTGACCACGCTGTGTCGTCCTGAGCGAATTACTGTGCCGCCGAACGCTGTCCCGGGACCTGACGCCTTGGAGCTGGCGCTGCTGGAGGTAGGTGGCTGTTCCTACTCCTCTGGTGGCCCGCTATGACGTCCCAAAGCTACCGGGCCTTCGCTTGTGAAGTTCGACCTGCCTGGGCGCGTACAATGTATATAGAATGATTATAGGGTAGTCATTATCTGATGATACTGCATATCACATGGTGAATCTTAGTATTTTTATAGTACAATTTTATTTTCATTTTCATTTTATTTTTGCAATGCCTGACATGTTATGATGAATAATACTATTAATTTTGACCAATGCATAATATTCTCGTGTACATTGCATAACATTAAACTACTGAGAATTCAACAAATCAACAAAATGTTATATTTTAAAAATAAAACTAAACTAACATGGACATGGATGGCTAATACCACACCTACTGTTATGACATGACAGGCCAAGTGGGATCTAGGTTCCATGCCAAGGCCTTCCTTATGCACGGTTACAGCATCGCGTCAAATAACTAGACGAAAGCATACATTTAAAAAAATAGCAACTCCGTGACTTGAAACTTTAGAGAAATAAAAATACTTTTTTGTCTTGGAAAAACGAGTATTACGTTCCCGAAGTTAATGTAGCGGCTGTTGAAATGTCATTCTCTGATGATACTGCATACAAAACACGTTTTAACGTAGCGAATAAGAGTAGACATACTGTATAGTATAATTCTAAGCCACGGCCATATTAACTGACGGGACAAGATGAAGTGGATGGGCGCTGGAATACGGTGGTAGATCCCCTCCCCCGCGCCGCCTTCCCCGCCGCCACGGCCACCGCTGTCTTGTCCACAGAGATTAATTACTGACCCCGAGCTCCTAATAAAACTGTTAAATTGCCAATAAACTAGACTGCGATGGACGCTTGGGGTACAAAGGCCCCGATGTAGACTATTTGAATCCACAAAAAAGAGTGGTAATTGTATACATTCAAACAGACATTCCATTAATCGAGTCTTGCATTTAAACATTTCGTACGGGTGAAGTGAACGAGGCTTATTATTATTTTTTGACACGGAATAAGAATGTCAAAAGTTCGTGACGGTCCTAGCATTAATTAGCATTCACCCGGCGTAAAATAAAATGGAATTTGTTTCTTAATGGAGTGACTTTCCTGCGCCAATGTAATTGTGAACATATTTATGAGTTCAACCATGCACGAATTATGCATTCGTTTAGCCTTGACGTTACAATGACCCGAATAAACAAAGAAACATTTTTCATAGCGAAACAATCAACTCAAATTAATTAAGCCGACATATAACACGTCATTTCCTCTATTCATCGTGCCGAGGGATTACGTTCCCTACATCACGTCCATTGAACTGCATAATTTATCATAATTAATTTTGTTTTGACCCATCTATTGTGGAATTCAAGGCAATATTACTATTAGTGCCGAGCCAACGACCCTTTGCAGGGCCAACGTTCCATCGTGCGGCGGCGGCTCGTAATTTGACGTATGCTCAAACAAGGTGGGTATTATTCGGTCAAGCTCCTGCGATGCGGCGCGTGCGCCCGCGTCACGCGCGTAAAACTGGCGCGAAGGTCGTGGAGGTAGCCCGCGCCCGCCGCCGTCACCGCCACCTCCGCCAAACGCTTCCGTGAATCATACCTGGCACTCTCATAGACCATGGAGCGCTAGCACAGCCAAACGTGCTTTGCATGTCAAGTAAGGAACCACACATGCGTTTCCTTGTCACAGTGGTATGAATAGTTTATATCCTTATGTGGTAAAAACCACGCCACGCCAAAACACCCGAACTAGGTGGCTTTCACACGCCACCTAGTTCGGGTGACTGCTGCGAAGAAAGGATCGGTTATCTAGTTATAATTTAAAATTATGTAAGCGCGTCAATATGATTGAGATCTCGAGTTTGTCTCTATTTCCGATGCATAAGTTTCAGAGTAAACATCAGTAGTTTACGTTTAAATCAATTTAAGTTTAATTAATCAAGTTACGTTTATTATTAATCTTTTTGTGTAACATTTGATGCGTGTTTGTATGTATGTTTATATATAATGCTCCTTATGGACTCCAAATCGGGTGGAACGATTTTGATGAAATGTTCAGGCAACCTTCAGGTAAGTCCAACGGATGATTCTGTGCAGCTTGGAAAAGTTTAGAAGCGCGCTCACGTGAATGTTTGAAAGTTTAGAAGTTCCGCTCGGGTTTTGTGACCGATTTTAATGCTTTTTTTATGCAATCTTAATATACACCCAGCGGGTGATACTATGCAGTTTGCAACATTAGAACCTCCGCTCAGGTGAATGTTTAGAAGTTTAGAAGTTCCGCTCGGGTGAATATCCAAAATTAAATAAAGACGTTGTCACCTATTTTAATGAAATATTCAGGCAATCATACGATTAGCCCAGCGGGTGACCCTGTAAAGTTTGGTATCAATCGGATCAACAGATTTGTTTTTTTATTCGCGAGCAAATCACACTTAAACCACACGTTACTTGCACCCGGGCCGGGTACTATAATGTGACCAATACAAACATGATAGCGGAGCTGGCACATTTATGTAATAGATAACGGCCATTAGGCGGGAACTGACACCCACAAACTATTTGCTGCCATGTCGACGGCGCGGTGGCGGCGGAGGAGGAGGCGGGGAGTGCGGAGGTGCACGAGGAGAGCGGAGCAGCTCAATTGGTACATCCTAGCTGCGCAGACGGTTCATCGCTTGACAGTTCTGTCTGACTGCATGCACGAGGCAGCCAGTACTCGAAACCTCCTTTAAGGCCCTGGTACTAGCCAAATCGCAAAGTTAGACGAGGCACCCCAAGTTAACTAACTAAGTCTGAAGATTATAAGTGTCATCCTTACAATATATGATTCCTTGTCTAGGAATCGAATTATTTTCGTTAATGTATGTTTCCTTTTTCTATACAAAATACATTGCGGAAACGGTGTCCATTTCCGAACTTTTTTGACTAAATGTAGAAATCTAAAAGCAAATGGATTTTTTTGTTTATGCATATATGCTGTTTTTGCTTATATCTAGAAATCGAATTACTTTCAGATTTCTAATGAGAAAAATCAACTTTTTTATTTTTATTATTATTTAAATAAATGATGGAATAAAAAAATATTAACAATCCATTATCAGTCTGGAGTTCTATTTGGATTTGCTGAAGCGTTTCACTACATATTATTACATTTGTTAAAAAGTGCATTTGTATGGCGCGAGTAGTTGGCTAGTCCTAGCGCCTTAAGGCTGTTCCGACCCATATAAAGTTGTTTGCACACATAACGCAAAAAGTATTGCACTTTAAGCCACGAATTAATAAAAAAAGTTTAATATAGTCATATTACTTGCAGCGAAAACAATTTCACAATTTCAGGATTATTGGTTTTGTTACAATTTATTTAAATACGATTTTTATTTAACAGCGCCATCTAACGGTGTAAAACTTCTAATCGGCAATTACAACGAAACCATTCAACCTGAAATTGTGAATATGTTTTCGCTGCAACTACTATGGCTATATTTAATATTTTTGACGAATTCGTGCCTTAAAGTGCAATACTTTTTGCGTTCTGTGTAAAAAAAACATTGTATGGGTCGGAACATCCTTAACCTGTAATGATCAGCCGCGTACACATATGAAGACGTGAGGTTTCAAAATTTCGGTCTCGACAGGTTTCTGCCTCCATTGATGAAAATGTTGGTTTTCCGAAAAGCTTATATGAGTGGTTGTTGATATTTTAATCAGGTTTTTATTAAGAATGAACCTTGTCCTGTGATTACAAATGTCAGTTTTCATTAGCTCATTCTAGGTCTGTGGTTTTTATTGAGGTACCGTCTTAGTTTAGCGAGTTTATTTTATGTACCTGATGCCTGTATGTCATTCTGGTAGGTTGCACTTTTTTGACCTTAAAATCTGTATTATTATTAAAAGGAATGTGATAAGTATGTATGTATGTATAATCGACCGTAAAGCAAGGACACATTGAAGAAAGAGCCAAGTAAAAAGAACTACTTCACGAATATACTGCAAGGCTGGACCCGAACCAGCAAAACATACCATTCGCGGGTATTGCGTCTACCAATTTCGCCACCGGCTGTTTTACCCATAATTTGGAATTCTCCTACAGTCCTTGCCCCGTAATGAATGTCTCCTACTAATACAGTGTTTAAGATTATACCTACATACATTTATTTAACGCTTTATCTGCGTTGCATTGGCTGCAAAGATTGAACATTCAAACATACTGCTGTCGTCACCAAAATCGTATTTGGCATCAGACGCTAGGACCGTGTTAGGTTAACTTAAGTATATTCGTAAAGTTGTTCTTTTTGCTGGGCTTTTTCTTCAATTAATGTGTCCTTGCTTCACGGTCGATCGTATCACATTCCTTGGAATAAGCGACGTACCTGTTTAGTACGAAAAAGTATATTTACTTGCATGATTATTTTTTATAACATGATTGTTTAATTGGTTTTTGAAACTGTATATGAAGTCACTGACCACTTCCCGTGGCAATAGACCACTACTGGGTTGGTTCTTGCGTTAGAGTTGAAACTATTTCGGTTTGTTTCAAGGAATGACAGCGGAGCGTATTTATGTATTATTAGGAAAAGGAAACCACTGCAGTGCAATACGAAAACGCTTTTCGTATCGAACGAAATTTATATTTTCGGTCCTTTTCAACACCGATTACTTTTTCGTGAGTTACGGACGACCCCATCCTATCGAGTAAACAGTATTTATTCCACTGTACAGTGCGATCGAGTCTTATTAGATGTTTATGACTTGTTCTCATCAGATTTTTTTTTTAAGTAATTGAACATGACCAGCACAATAAACGTGTCTATAAATTACTGCTGGCTGACCATTTCCAGCTCGAGTCCGCTTTTGAAACGCAATTGGTTTTTAGGGTTCCGTATCAAAGGGTGCCAATGGAACCCTATTACTAAGCCTCCGCAGTCCGTCCGTCCGTCCGTCCGTCTGTCTGTCACAGGGCTGTATCTCATGAACCGTAATAGGTAGGTAACTGAAATTTTCACAGAGTGTGTATTTATTTTGCCACTATAACAACAAATAGGTGAAATTAAAAAAATATAAAAGTTAAAACCGGATTGTTTTGAGTTAAATCCTGTACAATGGTACATAACCCTTCGTGCCCGAGTCCAACTTGCACTTGGCCGGTTTTTTTTACCTACAACCAGAAGTGGCGACTTCACCCAACGCCTCGCTAGCGTCACGCGATCGATATGCAAGGACGGTCGACGACCCTCACAATCGCCCCCATATCTCACTGTCGACCAAAAACTAACTTGTAATGAGCGCTGTCGGCGGACTGACTGGAGGGGGCCGCGGTGGCGGCCGTGTGAAGCCATAGCTATTAACCTCACTCCGTTGTATTGAATTAAATATGACAGCTTGTCTGAATATGGTAGAGCACGCGACAAACCGCCATCGAGTCGAATTTGGGTTCTTGATTGGGTATCAAGTCACAATTGACCAGCGAAGTACCTATCACAGTATCTTGAAGCGAATGTGTAATAAGCTGGTATGATATTTCCAAAGGTTTAAATCGATAGATGAGCCGTCAATACCCGAAACCCGTCAAAAGTTCTCATATTGTAAGAAGATGCAAGTGCACAAAATGTTGTTTTGTTTGAACATTTATCTTTATTTTATAAATTACGATACTGTTTCAGTTGGCAGCTATTCCAACAAGCGTCCAAAATGGCATCCTATATCCCACACACGGGTTTATTTTCGAACTCGCTTTTTTGACAAGAAATCTTCGTCAATCTTTCTTCCTCGTTCCTAATGACGACAATTTGTTTAATGGTGATTGGCATATTCCGGGCAATGTTTTTCTGCTGGCTGGAATTTACTATGCCGTACCGAATTTAGAGATCATTAAAATATTAACATATTATAATTTCCAGTTCTTTAGAAACATGCAATAACAATGCGAATTTACTTCTAATTGATCCAAACACCTATGAATTTTACTCCCATCGTGCCACGATTGCTAGCCACCATATCAAGGACATCCATGTCATTTTGTAGGAACGATTATCAGGACAGTGGTCTAGCACGCTAAATATTCATAGAGGAATTGGCCTACGTCATCGGGGCAAGGTGAACCTCTTCGAGTGGAAGTTATCAGTTCAAATCGGTTGCCAAAAAGTTTGCAAATGTACGTGCCTCACATCGACAATCTGCCATCAATCAAAATACTTTGTATCAGATCTGCGGAGTCGTGATTAAAATGAATACATGCCCGAGTGAGTAGGTATGAATGTATTTTAAGAGGGGAAAAGTTCTTGTAAATAATGTATTGAAAAAAAAAAATTTAACATACGCTCTTATCGAACTGCACGCAATCACTTTGAGGGCTTTGAAGATATTGTTGGTTATATGAATGGAAACATCCCTGTGATTAATTTACAAGGCTTTATCAATTTTAAGCCAATTTTCCTGGTCTGCTCTCCCATGAACCAAAAAGGCCTTTCTATGCTCTCTAATTTCTCGACAATAGGGCCGCAGCTGGCTTGTCAATGTGTTTCGACATATTCATGTCCTAATCAAATACAGAAGCCAAACCAAACCTACAAAAATACAAACCCAATACAGAAGTCGCCACATCATGACACGTGTAAATAAAGATAAGATTTGATCGCATATTTACCCATCTCGCGCCAATGAAATTTGTTGTCTTATATCTATTCAACTATTAAAATAATAGTTCCGATTATAGTGTTGTTAACAGTTACTTTAAAGAATTGTCGATTCGATGATTTTCAATTAAAATTTTTTTTCAAGACCAATTCAGTGCACATTAATTATGAGAGTGACTTTTATGTCTAGCGACACTCGGAACATATTTTGTATTGACGAATTAGAAAAACGGAAAGAGTTTTATTTTCTGCAATTACGGTGTCGTGGCTGAGCTGTGAGGGCTGCGGTTCTCCGCAAGGAGCGTGTCGGCTCCACCCAGCGAGCATGGAAAACGGGAGTAGCAACCGAAACTTTTTTTAATGAGGGCGGCGAAGCCACTCTCATAAATACAATCGACAATGCCGGCGAGTGAGTTCGCTTGCTACTAATTTTCTCAAGGTTGTACTTTGTGAGAAATACATCAGCAGGGAGTGCATTCCATAGTTTACCGACGCTATGGATAAAGGACCAGGATTGGTTAATTCTGATTTTTTTAATGTCGACAGTAAACGGGTTCATTTCCTGCCTATTTCCGCGCGATGGTAGAATCATAATCATAATCCCGGACGGGATTAATCCTAACACCAAGTAAATAAGGAGGGTACCTAGTCGCCTCTTATGACATGCACGGGAAGAAATACAGGGGGCCCGCTTGTATAATGTTTACACACTGTACAAGCGTATGCTCACAGAAACGGTTCCTAAAAGCTTTGGAAGAATTCAGGATGCATAATTTTGGCTTGCTCTTAGGTAGATATCTCGCATCTCACCCCCTCCGCCCCTCCCTTCCCCCTAAGCCCGACGCGCCCGGTCGTCGCCCGTCGTATCGTATCGTGCGTTGCCGCTGAATCTCCGGTATCGTGGCGCATGATTGACACCTCGCTAAGCCGTTGAAGCCAAGATGGCCGCTCGCAAACGTTATTGTAGTCAACGATGGTAGCAATAAATCATCCACTGAAAACGTTGAAATTTCAATATTTAATTCGAATGGTTACGAAATTATGAAGATTGTAATGTATAACTTTGCATATTTCAGACACATAAGATTACTTAACCTAAGGTAGTAATTATTTCAGCGGTGAAAAGAAGGTACCTAATATCACGAAGGCAGTTGAGTAATATCAGGTTGGATTAATCCCATTTAATACCATCCATGTAAGGTTGCATAAAAAAATACCTTATCCTTTGAATCAGGCATAACCTAAAAGACTGGTATCTTGCAAACAATTTATGCTAGCATAAAACTAACACAGCCAGATACAATGTGGTGTTTTTATGAATGTGGAATAATCTATACTAATAAACAAATCTGACGAGTGTGTTGGTTTTTTTTTGTCTGACGCGCTACCGTCTGGAATTAGAGTCGGATTTGAAAAAACTATTTTTGCATTTGATCGCCCAATTCTTGAGGAGGATTGTATGATCATCACTAGACCTAGGATTATATGCATTTGCATTTCTGCTGATGTATGCAAATGCATATGAGTATACTTTTATAGCGTTATTGCATATTTTTGTACTTTGGGCCAAGGGGGGGCGTTATACCGGGCTCCGATCAGGTGATTGTCAAAAACGAGATTGAACCGAGCGGAGCCGGGGACCATAGCTAGCATTTATTAAAACGCATAAATTATATCGATAACGCACCGGCTCGGGCTGCTCGTTTCGGGAGGTCGTTGTGCGGAACGGCGGCGGCGGCGGGAGCGGGTGGGGCGGCGGAGTTGGGGGGAGGCGCGCGGGCCGGTCACGGTGACGTCACCGATGACCTTGACGCGACGCCCGCCTCCGCCCGCCCTCCACCGCGCTCGCCCGCCGCTCCGACATTAGCGTGTCGTCTGATGACATTCAAGTATTCGCAAAACCATTCGCCCAAACTCGGGACAGACATTACCCTACCGCAGAGATTTAAGTTACATTAAACTGAGAGACGAAACGGAGAGTTATTACGTGCGTGGTACAGAAGACTTTCGAAAGGTGCGTTTTCCATTGGGAAGTCTTATCTCTCTCATGCATTCGTGTATAAACGTCGATGTAAACGGGGCATTATACATTTACACTCATAGCCTGTAGTCCCAGTTGTCACCTAAATTGGCGTTTATGGGAAACCGATCGAGTGGCGTTTTCGAATAAAAATTAAGTTAGATATTTTTAGAAATCGAATTTTGCGAGATATTATAGGCATTCATTTAAAGTTACATAGAGAAATAGAGATGCAGGTAGAGAAAGATGAAAGAGGAAAATGCTGTGAAGTCGTTTAAAGTTAAATAGTTAGAGAAATATATTTTGAAAGCTGCTTTAGGTATGTGCATCGATTACCATGTGACGGGTAACAATAGTATCACTTACCGAAAATTAAATAATGGTCGTCGGATTGGTGCAGCACCGATATCGTTATTGTTTGTGGATACCTGAAAAAAATCGAATACCAAAAATTAGCTCAAATACCGATTAGGTCTATATCAAATTTTCGATGAAAATAATAAAATGTACACTGAGAAAAATTGACCCCTGATTTTAAGCGGAATTCTCGTTCCGTTAGAAGGAATTCCTCTTAAAAACCGACTCAGCGTCCAAACGAATCAATTAACAGGAAATCACTGCACTGATACAACATCATGACTTGGATTGTTAGAAGTTATGACGTCAGAAGCCATGTCGTCAGACAATCAACAGGACAGGAAGTGTAAAGCGTAAGGCTTACTACCACTAATAGAGCAAGACAATAATGATACCACATGCAGACGTCATGTTAAGGTATCATGATCACTCTGATGTTTTAATATGAATAAATAGAAGCACAATCGGTACGGTCAGGCAATGAACCAGTCTGTTCCTGATACTTCATCGGGATGTTACCAATAAAAAGTAGGGTAAGTATTGTACTTTTATCGAGTCTACACCATTATTCTGTGCAACATTTCCTGATAATATCTCATTCACAAACGCATATTATAATTATAATGTACTGATAAGTTTAACTTCCTTCGTGATCTTTTAACTTTACTCTCCGTATGAACATTTATTACATACCAATAGTTCAGCGCCAATTAACTGTTTTTTCCTCATACTTTCATAATACAAGTACATATTTTCAAAGCATGGTATTTTCAAGGTGATTCATGAAACTTAGCAAATTTCGTTTGAAAACATTTTTAAAGTTAAAAGTAAGTACTTAACTGAACCCTAAAATGTTCTAAGAGTTCAGTCAAGTAGTTTCATCTTTAAAAAAATTTAAAAAAAATTGCTTAGTTTCATGCAAAAAAATCACATTGAAAAGAGACCATGCTTTGAAAATATGTACTTGTATTATGAAAGTATGAGGAAAAAACAGTGAATTGGCGCTGAACTATTGGTATGTAATAAATATTCATAGGGAGAGTAAAGTTAAAAGATCACGAAGGAAATTAAACGCATCAGTACATTGTAATTATAACATGCGTTTGTAACTAGAAATTTCAAGAAAATTATGTAAAGGTATCAATATTACACATACATGATTAAAATTGGTATTATTAATTTTATATCTTTTAGTTTTAGATGCATGAGGTTTTAAATGAAATCATCAAAAAAATATTGAAAAAACAAATTTATTATTATATTAGACAAACTTAAAACTAGTATACAGTATATCAATAGCGTGCATCAGAGACAGGAATACAAGAGAAATAATGACCTGTTAAATGTCATGACAACATTTTATGGAAATGATAGGCCAAAATGCACCAACATTGTTAAATGAGTCTCTCTATTTGAAAACAAAGATTTCGCATGTACAAACGGCTTCATTCTCGCCGTCACACATTGGACTTTGACTCTACATACGTTTTCCTTGCGAATACCAATGCGTAGCGTGGCGTTGATGGTGATGCGCTCCGTTTAAGGTTGCCCTGACCGTAGTGCAACAGCGCGTGACTTAGTTGTGTATGCCCAGGAGAGTCTGAATGGTCTGTCGAGGTTTTTCTCCCGCTTCGCTGCATTCCAATATTTTTTGCACCACCTCCAATTCACCTTTAACAAATCACATTATTAATTACAGTGTTGTTAGATACTTTTGTGCTTAAATCTAAAGGTGATTAGGTAAAATGAAGTTTTTAAGTACCTAAGTGAAAATGGATGGATAAATAAATACCACACCCCACCATGATATCATCATAACACACCGCATGCCTTCACTTTATGATCACTGCTACATTGAACTGAATAGCACGGAATATCTCTGCAGATTTTAATTTAGCTGATTTGAATTGCCGCTTGTGGTCGATGGTACCAACCAGAGAGATATAATCCTTTCACCTAGTTGAAAAAGGGGAGCCCCGCTGTTTTAAATGGATTTCGGACCTGCAACTTAGAAAGTGACCTCCGGCATGAGAAGCAAGACTCCGCGACCCTAAACTATAAGCCCCTCACATTTATATTTGCATCTCAAAAATAGTTAAGATTCCAAGATATAATTTTCTGTAAATCGCATTACCTATTTTATGATCATTGCATAAGATTTTAACAATTTGTAATTCCTCACTTGTAAACCCACCACTTTGGTAATGTTACCACCGCATTGGATGAAACTATGTTTAAAGCGGCAATGAACAACTGTCCGTGTTTTCCATCCAGTTCAGTGTAGCCGTGCTCATAAAGGGAAGGCCCTGGCATGGAACCTAATTCCGTCAGGAATGTGGTAATTAGCCATCTATGTCAGGTTGAATACAAAAAAGTTTAAATCTATAAATAAATATAAAGTGGAACATTCACAGAGTTAGAATGTGTCGTCGATTTGATAGAGATCGATTATATAATTAATAAGGCTTTTTATTGCACAGCTACATTGAACCGAATGGAAAATATAGAAAATGTTCATTGCTTCGATCATCGTTCGTTCAATGCGATTGTATCAACCTGGGCGCTACCTAACCTAAGCTAACCTAAACTAGACTACCACCTAGTAAGCAAATCAAGTAAGGAATCCGAACCACGAACAACGAATCCCTTAGTCGGCTCTTGCGACATGCGACGGGATTTTCAGATTTTCACAATAAAACTCATATTATAATGACACCTGAGATTTGTTGACTAATTGAAATTGTTTTTTATACTCATAAGAGCTTCAATACTTGACAGCCCCAACTAGCGAGCCAGGTCCGATGAGTTATTGTTTCATAGGAAAAGATCTTTAGGTAAATGATTAGCAGTTTTTCATTTTATTGCTGTACGAAAAAATATTATAATATGACATACTTACATATACACTTGTGTCTTCTTTCCATAAAGCTAAATTAGTCTTGAACTTGAACCGACCACCAACGGGTGCTATTCATTGTTTGATTTCCTTTTCTGTCAACATTTGTAATGCGATGTCGATGCATGCAGCTGTAAAGTAAAAAACAGATTATTACACAATGGTAAAATTTGAACGTTTATTCCCATTCAACGAACGAAAACTATGAATGTGGATAAATAAATACGTAAGTTTGCAAGTAGTTTGACCGAATTTGCCATGCAGTTTTACTTAGTAACCTATTAACATGAAATCCTTTTCGGAATGATTAATAGTCACGATCGTGCGGCAAAAACACGCACAAATATTGAGCACAAACTGTCGTATTCAGAGTGGGCGGACTAACTTTAATCCGCCGGACTAAACCGGTTTTTATACGATAGTCCGTTGCTAATCTCGTAATAAGTTTCGAGGGGCTCTCTGAATACGACTGATAGTAAAAAGGTTAGCTTGGTTTGGTTGGCTTCATCGAACGCACGAACCATGATCTAGTCAAGGCATTGCCATAAGTCATCGATGTCTGTCACTGACGTAGAAGATAAGAGGTACTTACCATCGAACGTGTTGAGGTACTGCAGCATGTCCGATTTTATCAATAGATCCAATGTATTGATCCATTTGGCAGAGCTGCACACCGTATGCACACCGACCATGGAGGTGAAGAAATAACAGGAGAACGAATGGAACTAAAAAAATGGCCTTATCACAATTGTGCCGCGGGGGGCGTGTCATCTTGACAGAACCTGCGGCCATTTTAGTCTTGCGTCGCTAGCTGTCGCGGGCGAGTTTGACGTAAGATCGAATTGTAATTGAATATGCCGTCGTGCATTGTAAAATGATGCATAAACAACTTGACGAGACATAAAAAACATTCAGGAATATCATATTACCTGTAAGTATACGCTAAATATTCGAAACAGTGGATATTTCACTTGAAAACATTTCTATGGGGATGGTGTTATGCCATCAATCAACACGAACTCAAAATAATCTCAATTCGCTACCTATTTTCATTTCTTTGCAGAATTCCTCTATTTAGCCAGAAATAGATATTATATAGCATGCAATTAGTATGTCTGTCTGTGTATTGAAATGTCTACTGCTGGATTTATGCTTACCCATAGAAATACTTCTTAAATTATATTTTATGTTATTTGCACGAACCAGCCTAAAATAAAACTCTTACTTGAATATACATAAGTCTAAATATGCGCGATAAAATGTTGACCTAATATATTTTTTTCCAAAAAAGTTGTACCTTATATTGATAATATACTGAATCTAGCATTATGAAATGATATTTGACGAATATTTAAAAGATAATTGCGTATTTGTAGCAAACAGTGCCAACTTATTTTGGTAAAAATTTTGAAAAATTTGGCTTCCATCATTAAGACAAAATATAATAAAAATACGCTTATGAAAAGCCATTGAGGACTTGAGTGGGCACTCTGCTTGGAGCACTCAAATAACGCAAGTCTATACGATATTTACGTAAAGTTCAAGGTCAAGATAATTACGTAAAGTTAGTACCTGAAAGGAGTGCGCCTGTACCGGAATCACTAACCAAAAAACCGGCCAAGTGCGAGTCGGACTCGTACACGAAGGGTTCCGTACCATCTTACATTATTTCACCCAAAAAATCACGTAAGGGGGCTCCCCCTATAATTTTTAATATTTCAAAATGTTTGCTATTTGTTGTTATAGCGGCCATAAATATACACAATCTGTGAAAATTTCAACTATTTACCTATTATTGTTAATGAGATACAGCCCTGTAACAGGCGGACGGACGGAGGGACAGACGGGCGGATGGATGGACGGACAGCAAAGGCTTAGTATTGGGGTTTCGTTGGCACCCTTTGGGTATGGAACCGTAATAAAACCGAATTCAAACACTAAGAAGTGGAAAATAACACCCATTTTTGGGTCGGTGACATATTGGTGTTATTCTTTGGTTGGTTGGCAACGACCCCAAAAATCGGGTATTTTCCACTTTTTAGTGTTTGATGTCGGTTTTAATTAAGGCCTCTCTGTCCTATTTTTAGACAATTTTGCCAGTGTCCAGTTAGGCTTAAATACGGGATTAGTGCTACATTGGCGCATTTAACAGAGAATGCATTTCACACACTTACGTATATTTGTTAGTCATTGTCTTTTCTCGCTATAAATTCTGATGAAACAGCAGTTCTTCCGAATAAATCTTTGAATTAATGCAGTGATGGTAATCAGATTTTGAAAAAACCTTTTTCTGATTATTTTCAAAATCTGATTACCTAACTAGCTTCAAATTCAATTGTCGCTGAAACTCAAATTAATGAAATAACGGTAAAGTCGTATCCATTAGATACAGAAAATTATCGAATTCAGGCAGTTTACAAACTTTACATAATTGTTTAATAAAAAACCGAAGTCACAAACCCAATATACATAGGCTATGTAATCGCCTAAATTTATTTTTATATTTGGAGATTCTCTTTCATTATTTTCTAATTACGATGTGTTACATATACATATAAGAACATGCAAATAAAACGCCTTTTCAAAAGATTTGTTTGTAATTCACTATTTCAGAAAAGTAATTACGAACAACAATTTACAAATGGATCAATGGACGGTGATGTTTTCATCCCGCTCAGCGCCGCGGCATTACCCCCAGCTTCACTTGCCACCACGTTGCTCTAATGAGCAATATTTTTGCTAATTTTTGCAACCAAATTATTTGTTGGCTATGGTTTGCATAACATCTTTCTAACTCATGTAGCCCGGTTGCACGAAGAGACGGCCGAGTTAATCAATGTTCAAACACGTCACTTTTAGCGATCCGCATAGAGCTTCTTCCATACTGTCCACACAAAGTGACGTGTTTGATCATACTTTGACGTTGATTTTGATTTTTTGTCCTTTCGTGCACTCGGCCCGTAGTTTTCAATGGGTTTGACGGCCGGATTCAGCCAGTATTTATTAGATATTTTTGACTCGGCACTCGCTGTCATCATCACGAATGAGGAATGACGTAACGACCATCTGGTTTATTAAAAAATAATTCTTATCTTTATCGGTTTACCTACCAATTTGGGAGACTTTAAATTGGATTTTTCTCCGTTTTCATCATTGCGCTACAAAGTACGGCAATAAAATGTTGTAAGTTGCGTTACGTCATTTTTTGCGCGCTCGTTGTATGGACGTTATTTCTCCAGTTATTTCTTCACCTCCATGACACCGACGCGACAACACCAACATTACAAATGGCGGCGGCCAGCCCCAATCGCTAGCCAGCCAGCCGGCTGTGTTCGTGCGCGCTCGCAGAATCATGTGCGTTTGTGCGTGTTCCTGCTTATTTTTCGTAACTTTACGGATGAATTATCGTGCAGTATGGAGAAATCATCAGTCGTCATGATACTTTCTCATTATATTATTTGAGTTCTTTAGGTTCAATACGATTATATATTTTTTATTTTTATATGTCGTCGGGAAAGGCAAGGGCACTATGCGTTCAAATATTCAATTGTAAACTGACAAGGACTGCGGTAGTTCGCTTGTTGTTGTTTTGAAATCAGGTAATTATTTTTATTTCTATTGTTACTTCACACTATAAATTCTTATTTTAGGAAAATTGATCATCTTTGGCTTTTAAATGAATTCACAAAATTGGCAGGATGGTTAATATTCGGCATTCCCGGTACCAATTGTTTCCATGGAGGTACTTTTCGAAAACATTAGTAGATGCAACATGACATTATTTTTTTTAAAAACAGTCATAAATTGTGACCGTTGCCAAAAAAATTTGTTTATTTATAGATTTATACATCGTCAATATATTTCCATTAGGCATAGTCTTCTTAGCCTGGTTTTCACCAAGTGCTGAATTATTTTAATTTACACTCAAAGTGCTTTTGTACTGGTATCGATTGCCAGATGGTAAAAAAGACCATTTACTGTTAGGATTAGGCTAATCAGTGCTTGGTGGATGAGACCCTTAGCCTCTCAGTAAGGTACCCATTTTCTGAGAGCTTCCATATTTAGAAACCTTATTTAAAAAAAATACCTAAATTTCTTATTTATCGGCCAAATAAAAATATATTTTGTTATTCAGATCTGCATATATACTCTGTTACTAATAAACCAAGAGAATCCTTCGAATCGTTTTACAATGTTCTGTCCTTTGCATTGACATGCAGTTTAGAATTCGGGAGAAAGAGACAAAACATTGTATAACTATTCAGAAGATGATTCAGAACATTCAGAACAAGCTTCTGAAGGAATTGCTTCCTTTTATGACTTCAATATGTATTTCACACAAAACCAAATTTTTACGGTTTTTAAGTTACGCATATACTCGTACCTACATATTTTGTTGTTGAATTTGTATGGAGCCGGTTTTGGAGTTTCGGATTGTGTACCTAATGGGGACTGTTTTCTTCTAATCATAATAACTTCCTAATTAGGCCTACAGTGTTTGTATAATCCAGCGAGGACCTTACCTATGGAACATCTCGTTTTTGTGACGAAATGCACTTATCCTCCTTTTGAACTTATCCTCCGGATTTGAACCCAGACCTCTGGTATTCAAAACAAGTCCCTACACCACTGAGCCGCCACTAGCACTACGCCATGTTAAGATATCATTACTTACGCTTGTTTTTTTTTGTCATAAGCGTGATACATTTAAAGTATTTCAATATCGCTAGGTTTTATCAATGATCACCATATTTTGCTCTGCCCTCTTGAGAATGTATCGGTTTATCCTGATGCACGCGTGACGTCACGCTTTATCAGGAAGATTGTCATGACAACTTAACGGGATGTAATTGTAACAATACAAGGCATAATGATAGATTATCGTTACGATAATTAACATGCCAAGTAGTGATAGTTTCTCATTCCGAGTAAGCTAATATCGTTGGTACAGGAATGACACGGGTCGGTATACTGATAAAGGTTCAGGAAAAATGAAAGCAAAACACGAAGCTGATACTTCTTCATTACGCCAAATTCTCATTTTTCTCAGTGTATGATCATCTTAACCGTGCGCACAACTAACCCCTGAAAACCTCCAGTTACCTGAAATCCGATAGGTAACTTTCGGTTACATTTTATATTAACATGGAGTAACCGAAAGGTAACTTTGGGTTTTTGTAGCTGAAGGTGGTGGAAACGGGCGGAAGATGGTTAAAAAGGAATAGACTCTAGCAGCCGTATTCAGAGTTGGCGGACTAACTTTAATACGCAAGACTAAACCGGTTTTTGTATGGTTAGTCCCGTGCTAATCTCGTATTAAGTTTTGATAGGTTCTCACTGAATACGACGTTGTTTATAGTTTGCTATCGCTAAAAGCGCCGTCATAATAGTTTTTATGTAAATCAAATAACGAAAATAATTAATGAATATAAGTTGTGTAATATTTCACGTTTTATATAATTCTGTTGTTTTTCCCTGTTGTTGTTATATATATATATAACCAATTTCCATTTTTCATAACGGCAAGTATGGGCTTAACCGTTCGGCGATGCGACGCGCTTGCCGGGCGTTTCTCTAGTCCATTCCTTTTTGCACCTTGCTCCTTTATGGCTGTGCATAAATCAAGATCACTATTTACAGAAATAGTTTGACCAAACATGTTGCCTGTGCGTTTGCATAAACTATTGCTGTTTTTTTTTTATGTAACTGGACATGGATGGCTAATACCGAACTGACCGTACGAGATTAGCCTAACACATCACAAGGAAACTGGGTGCTATGCCAGGACCTTCCTTATATTGCTTGACTACATCGAACTGGATGGAAAACACGGACAATTTTCATTGCCGCTTCGACCATCGTTCATTGAATGCGATGGTACCAACCCGGGCCGGATTAATCATACCACCTAGTAAGTAAAGAAGGGGACCTACAGTTTTACATGGAATCCGAACCACGGCCAGCCTCAACGGTTGAAAATGGTCACCGATCCAGAACCTAACCGCGCTCAGAGGTGCTTGGGGAGCTTATCGAATCGCAAGAAGTCGGACACTGAGCTATCGAGCCTGACTGGTCTCATACAGTGGTTTTAGTGACCATTTACACTGTCTCGATTCGAGCCACTACGTCCTAATGCCAGGGTTACAGTGCCCTAAAACCACAAATCGAAATACCTAGCGCGATAGTTGCATGTTCAAATTAGAGCGAGCTGTTATAATAACTTAGACCAAACATTAAAATCTGCCTATTCCAGTGGCATAGGAATGCCAGCAGCTAAAGCGGTCGCACGGGACGGCAAAATAAACCATTTGACTATAAATAACGAAAAGTATATTGTATAATATTATAAAAGTGTGAAATTAAGCTTACTTTTGTTTTACGCTTTTATGCACAGGGGCCCAAAAATCCTATTCGTCAAATCTAATTACAATACTCCGTAGGATAGGTCACTGCACGACTTATCCGTCTTTTGTCACGAACATTATGACCTTCAAATACATAGGTAGATAGATGACGCACGATCTTAATGAATGCAGTGTTCTGAATAGACTGAGCGTCGTCTTTGCCCTCTCCGCATAAACAGGGATTTAGAGCGTCGCCACTCAAACGCTCAGGCTCAGTAAAAATAGTTGTCATTGAGAATGTATCACAACAGATTCGTATACAAAAGACGACCTCAGCACATCCAGATGTTACAAAGAGGTTCAGCATGCACGCGGGCTTAAAATTCGTCCAGTCTTGTTACACATCTACCTAAACAAGAGCATGACCTAATCGAGACTCGCGTTGAATATGAACCAGACAGCGCGTCTTTTGAAATGGTAGATTTGTTTGAAATATTTGGTGCATTCGCTTTTAAAATTCTATCCAAAGCATTGACATTATAGTCTTGTTAATGCTGTAATATCAATAATTCAACGTGACATCGCCGTGATGGGACTTTCGCGTTACTCGTATAAATGTGAATTACTGGTGAATCAAAGAGCCTTAAAGGTTAAATCATGGCAGTACAGGGCCCGAGGTAGAAACATACACCCCCGGGTGTCGACAATAATTTATGGTGCGTTCTCACGCATTGAAATCGTTTTTCATTTAGCATTCTATTCCTAAAATAACCGTACGAACACACTTTTGACGTTTACTTTCCACTTTTTTGCTTCAATTATATGCGAAGTTTATATTTTTTTATAAAATTTCGTAAATTCTTGGAGGAACCCTCAGAAAACATATCTAAGCCCCTTCATAAATGTGCAAATCAGTGCAACTGGGGAATAAACTTCAAAAGATACCGTACTATAATAATCCTTAATATTGCCGTACGTCTGCAACCCATAGGGATCGAAATTTGGATCTGGAAATAGGAAATTTCTTGCGTAATTTGTTATTCTCAAAAGAAACCTAGACTTTGTTCGAAGTTTACACAAAAAAACTGTACCGCAGAAATTAGAGTGTAAGCATAGGTGTGTTAGAGTCTTCAGGGTATGAGATAACTTCTCATTACATAACGCCAGAACGGGTTTTATTAGGTTTGTGTTAGTAGTAACATTTACATCAGTTACACGAGTTTCTACTTTAGCCGACAGCTACGTCTAGGGTTCGTCCCCTGGAGCGGTGCCGAGCCGATGTACGGTATTACGATATTACGTGACATTAATATCGCAGGCAGCGCGGTAATTAACACGTTCCGCAATAAACCACACTTTGACAATGTTATCAAAAATCTTTCGCCCGAGTCAGGCGAAGTAATTATTGTCGGAGTAATTATCTGTGTATCTTTTTCTCTCTCTATCTCTATTTATACCGAATGAGCAAGATCGTATAGAGCAAGGACTCGTCTTGTCAACATCGGTAGGCCAGTGGCGACGCCTTGCGAGGTGAAGCAGTTCTGGGCGCTGTCGAGTTCTGGAAGGGTGACCGTTTCCGACTGTCCTTCTGTGTTTTGGCTCTTTTCATCCAATGCGTTGGTACCAACACGGGCGGGCTTAACCTACCACCTATTCTGGAAAGGGGACCTACAGTTTTACATGAATTCCGAAGCATGGAAGAGCTCGCATCGGTGAGGTAATGCACTTATCAATCTCAGTGTAAGAAAGTAGTGCATGAACGGAGAGGGGATTTGAGCCCAGGCCTCTGCAATGCAAGGCAAATAAAGGCGCCCCGCGCCACTAACCTACGAGCCAAATAAAAACAGCATTAAGAAATTTATAATTATAAACAAAATACATTTAATTACTAATGTCAAGTGGAAATACATCATCGCTATATAAAAGTGTATACTCGTCTCGTTTTCAACGTTGAGCGCAACGAAAGGGTTTCAACGTTCAGTCGCTCTGCATGTTGCTCTCGGCGGGAACGAGGATAAAGGCGAGGGGGCAAGATGAATATGAAATTGTATTTTTTCTCGGCGTCCTTCGCCGCGAACGAGGAGACGGCGACGCGAGATAAGATGAAGACTCCCCCCCCCCCCTCCCTCCCCGCGCCCCCCGCCCGCCCAAGTGTCGCAACTAATTAAAACTTCACGAAAAAGCGAGCGCGAAACGAGAGACATGGCCGCCGGATACGAGCTCGCCGTGCTTCATATCATATGCGCACAATAAATACAACCAAGGAGAAATATGTCATTTAATAAGTGCAGGGCTCGTGGAAACACTTTACTTGAGAATATTCTGGGTTTTTGAAGAACTATTTCTTCCTCAGATCAAAAGGAAAGCGCCGTCTCCAATTTCCTAAAACTACAAATCCAACTTAAAAGTACGTGCCACACGCAAACATAGTCGAATGATATCATGTATCTTAATGTAACAATAACATTGATAATATATTACAGATTTGCGAATATTATTTCTCCCTACAGAATGTATATTAGAGAAATAATATTAATTACAACGATTGATGTTTTTTGTGTTTGTTGTAGAGACAGCACCATAACCGGTTATTTGCAAAGCTTTTTTGTACACAATTCATTATTAATTAAGATTTGTACATTTGTCACTTACCTTTTGCATTTAATATTGGATACATTCAAAATATAAGTTTAAAAGAAATCAAGTTAGGAATCATCAATCCCTCATATTTAGGCATTTGCTACAACTTATCCGATCTGCTAATTGTACCGAAGTATGGCTTGGTATTTCCCGCAACTTTAGGACTATTTTTTCTGTCGATTTAGCGTGATACCAATATCACGCTAAATCGACAGAGGTGCGACCAGTGGGATAACATGCTTATAACTTGATAGCCAATTACCCGATTTAGATGTGGTTTCTACCTTTGGCATTTTTTTCTTTTTTAAAAAGGTATCTTTGGGAAAAAAGATATCGAAGATCTATTGGGCCTATTTTTCCTGTGGAAGGAAGGGATTTTGAAAAACGACCAGTATGAAAACATTATGACGGAAAAAATGACACCAGAGCTTCAGAAAAGATATCCACCTGGATGGCGTTTTCGACAAAACTTGGTTCCATTCCACACAATAAATAAAGAATACTGCTCGAGAAATAGGGTGAATGGTTTGGATTAGATGGGGAACTCACCTGATCTAAATCCCATCAAAAATGTGTGGCTTGCAAAAATCGATTCAATGATAAAAAATGGATAAACATCATAATTTTCTCTTTAATTAAAGTATACAAAGACATATGGTACAGGGGTGGAAAAATCCTTGATAAATTTGGTGGAATTCATGCGTAATAATCGTACTTTTAGCCAAGGGTCTGTAACTGTAAGTTTTGCTCGATAAATGTTTTATTGCAAAATAAAATGATTCAATTAATATGCTTGGTACTGTACGCCTAGCCTGATTCTACGCAAAAAATGTAGGCTACATAATATAACGCTTAATTACCAGAGGGTTGAGTAGTGAGGGATGGGCTACCTTTTTCGATGTTAAGGCTGGTTGTGGTTTGGATTCTACGTACAACTTTAGGTCCCCTTCGTTACTTATGTATGTAGGTATTCAATGTAGCAGTGCAAGTGCAGAGCGGCACATGCTTTTTTTTAATGATTCCACCAAACGTTTACGAAGCTCTAAATCAGAATGATTGGATCTTACTCATGAAATCATGCCATATCGGCTCAAATGATCTTGATTAAAATTGGTACATCGATACATTGTCCTGGACCAGTCTTTTGGACCAGCCCTTTTGGCTACTTTTTATCCATGAAATAATTCAGGCCGACATTAACCCGAGCAGAGCCAGGTACCGCTGCTAGTTTACAATAAAATTGTCACAGAATAAGAAATAGCGTCATGTGTTCGCTCTCCGAGTTAAAATGCATCCTAAATAATTAATGGCAACTGCTGTAAAACTTTTCAAATTCTTAAATTCGCAGTGTTGCCAAAACCTTATTTAAATATGTAAAGAAATATAGGCACACATTAATGTTCGTGGGTGCACATAAGTCTTATACATAGATATGTATAAATAAGTGTGTACATAGATCGTGTGTAGAAGTTAGGAGAGCACACAAGTCATACGTTACACCGGCCATGAATAAGTCGAGCGAGTACCGAATGATGCGAGATATAATTTAAAGAAGTTCTTTGTGCATCGTATTTCAAAAGAAAATATTGGGCAATCGATAGAGCACACCATTCATGGTGCTTTAGTCCAGGCCTCAGATCTAAAATAAAGGAGATGTGCTATATAGCGCGCCTTCTATGAGATCCCCTGTCTATAGTTTTTAAAAAGCATGCAAACATACTCGAAGATGTATTGGAGGGTTGCAGTGGCGGCCTTTGGGGGTGGCGAGCAGGGCAACCGCCCAGGGCCTCGCTTATGTAGAGGCACTCTTGCAACAACCCTAGTAAAAAAATATTAGGTATTAATATGTTTAAGTGAATTTCGCGCCGTACGCCTCGCAATATAAAACTGACGTCAACGTAACACCATTTGCGCTCTCTTTCGCAGTTTTCACAGAAACTATGTCATTTTTGGGGCTGTAATATAAAAGAAAATAATGTTAACCGAAGTGTTCCCTACTATCAAAGAAGTCCTGAAAATTTTTGTAACGACACCTGTAACAGTTGTTTCGAGATTATAAATATTAAAACATTTCTGCCAAACCTGACATAAGATCGGCTTTCAGCTCTGGCTATTATTTCAAGTGAAAATGACGTAGCTTTTCGTTAAATTATTATGATTTAATTAATGCTTTTAATCTTAAAGAAAGCTGCAAATTCGCACCTTAGTTTATCATGATTAATAATCTTTTTTTATCTATGTTATAATTAATTGTTTATTTCCAAAATACAATTTCCTAACTCTAAATTTATTTATTTATAACTTTGCATTTCTCATTCAGCATCATCATTAAAACGAATTCCAAAAAGACAAGGGCCTTGTAAATATCTATCCGCCAGGGGCCTCGCAAGGGCGAAGGCCGCCCCTGGAGGGTTGTGTGGTGGGAACTAACATGGCGAACGCATTTTGGGAGCCCATTACCACAGCGGGTGCTCCTGTGCAGTTTGGAATCTCCGCTCGGGTGAACATTTTGGGGATATGCAGACCGTCAAGAATCGAAGAAGCTGCCTGTCCAAGGAATACCTGCAGGTAGCTCATTAGGATTTCAACGATGGTGGAGTGCGATGCTACGCGGTGGGTCGGGAGCCGAGGGCGCATTGCTTCGCTCAGGTGATTGTACAGAGCGGAGCCGGGAAGCTGAGCTAGTCTCAGATATATTTAAGGACGGGAAAATTTGATGGCGATAGATCTCCCTTGAGTAAGAGCCAACGGCCGACGACGCGCCGGAAGCGGCGGCACGGCGACATAGGCCCGCAGCCTATGTCGCCGTGCCATATTGCCAATAATCAGTTTCCTAAATTGCTAAACTCCTGTGCCATAGCTATAATTCACGCCTGACCATAGATAAAAGATAACAGGGAAATATTGATAACGTCATACAAGTGTTGAATAGGAACAATAAAAGTCCACAGGTGGCGTTGCAATTTACATTTTAGCATACATTAAATACAAGTAATACAACCCAATGAATATCATTGATATTTTTTATTCACAATTATATTACTTAATTTATAGTGAAAATTTTACGTTTTCATCACGCTTACCAAGGCCAAATTTGTAACTAGTTCTGGCAGTGACGCTAGATGGCGCTGGTTAAAAATCTCATAATACAAGCGAAAATATGCAGTTTTAGAGCTTAATGCCTAAATGGCGTGGCATACGTAAAGTTCCTTTGCAAATGACAAGAATCCTTGGGTGTTACCTCATCCCTGAAGCCGGGTAAGAAAGGGACAGCCTGGCACCCGTTACTAAAACGTTCCAAGTTAAAAGTATCTGGGCAATTTAACTTCATATGTATATCAGATACACATAGCCAAATGCTATATTATAAAAAATAGTAGAAGTACCCTTTCTTTATGTCTATACATATACATATGTTGACGTCTTTTTTGTCAGTGCGGCGTCCTACTTCCACAAGGGAACTAGGTACTATGCCAGTTGAATGTTCTATGAACCGCGTTTTCCCGAGAAAATAAAATGGCCAAAAATGCGATCCTATTCCAGATGAACAAAACTGCTGTGCACTCTCGCATACGAAAATAGTTATGAGATTTCTAATAAATTGGTCACAGATTCCTCCTTAAATTTAATTAAAGTTTTAGGTTTTAGCATAGCATAGCATAGCATTAGCATAGGAGTTTTTATTATAGCATCATTTTAATGTTTAAAGTAAAAAAGAAAACGGTAAACTATGAAAAATAATCACAAAAGACGTGAACATTCATAAAAGATAAATTAACTTCAAACAATAATTAAGAATTAAGCTCAACTCCCAATACAAACGGGGAAAGAAGATCACGCCCATATTTCTTGTCAGAGATCCAAAATTTTGCTCAAAATTACTTTATTTGATCGAACTAGATGTCTAATGACCGTTGGCATTGCACAATTGTGTTTGGTTTCTAAGTTGTAAGGTCCGAAAGTTCGAATTATTCGCGCGTTTTATGCAATAACTTTGGAGGTGGATTACTCAACGGTAAATTGTATATACCTTTTTTTTATTTAGGTTCATCAACACAGAATTGTTTCACAAATTTACATTTAAGATATTTTTCAAGTATACGTAATCGAAACTATCTATAATTACGGACGAACACAACTTATATACGACGACGAATATCTTAAAAAGATTAGTTATCGGACATAGCTTGTTTCATGAACATTTATTATTAATATAGTTTTTCTTAGTTATTTGACTACAGCGGTCTTGGTTTACTTTTAGCTATAAGTCGATTTGTGATAAACGATTTCGTAAATCTTACCAAATCAAACACTATGCGCATTTTCTGCTTTGTGGACATGTTGTCCTTCTCATCACGAAGCCTGTGTTTTTCGTTGTAACAAAGAAGGTCCCAGAGCGCAATAGCACGGTTTTGTACCGTGCCCGCGAATTAGTTAGCCCCGACGGGAAGGGACACCTTAAAAATCAAACGTGATATCAGTTCAAGCGAAGAATGTCGAATACAAGCGGCGCGGTGCAACGCACAGTGTACTATTGTATTTATTGTATGCTTGAATTCGATGAAGTGTACCGCGCTTCGTCGAGTAACCCACACGTCTTAGGCCTCAAACTATTGAGTGGCGGTGTCGCCAGGGAAATCACAGTAGATTCAACCGCACATTTCATTAGGGTCCTTCTGAGCGTCCGCCGGAAGCTAACCCGAGCGTGCGACGAGCTCGGACAAGGGACGCCCTTCGAAAAACGATGCCTATCATGTCAACTCGGACGTGAAAACCCGTCGCCTGGTTGTAACGCATGAGATTTACGGTCACAAAGACCACTGATTCGTTACCGTGCCTGTGTGCCTATTTCAGTCTCATTCTTGATTGACAACTACGTAAGTTTCACATCTTAATTTGTAACTCATTCAAAACTGCAGGCCCTCTTTCCTACTTACTAAATAGTAGGCTTGGGTTATTGCACAATCCCATTGAAAGCATAAACGAAAGCTGGTCAGTGTCTTTATCCAGTTCAAACTAGCCTTCAGGTAATTACACTCAGTTCTTGGAATAAGATGGTTTAGTAAACAGTAGGTGTGAAAATACCCGTGTATCTGTTTTCACCACCTTCAGTTACCTGAAATTCCATAAGTAACTTTCGGTTACATGGCATTTTTACATGGTGTATCCGAATAACTTGTATCCGAATAATTTGATCCGGTGTAACTTTGGGATTTTTATAGTGTGGTAGATTCGGGCGTATATCGTGCAATATGCGAGTCGCTTCTAATCAGAATTAGATTTCTGTTTAGAAATATTTAATAGTTTAAATTCGAATAATCGAAAACGGGGCTTAAAGATGGGTCGCGACATATTACAAGTGAATCGAGTTGTAGATCGCAAGATAACACAGTAGGCCCTCTGTTTGGGGTGGGCGTGCTTTTAGTGAATTAAGGATAACCTCGGCTACGCATAGTCTTGCGTCATTACCGCGCTTCTCTCGAACCTTACACTCAGGCAAATTAAGCCAAATTGAAGAAGAGGTCAAGCAGAGTGCTAAACTATTTTAGCTGGGTATACGCTGAAACGTACAGAAACTTGCGTATTAGTAATTGCCATTTATTTGTACAGTAAAATATGACCCAACCATTTTGAAGCAATACTTTACTTTGTTACAAATTACCAACGTGAAAATAACGAGCTTTTTTCTGGTTGCACATTACAGACAAAACGTACATCAAGTTTATGGTGAAGTTGTAATTTTACGTGGCTTTCGAAATAATATATGACGTTATTATGTTCGCAATGATAATTATTAAATTGCCTAGTACATGTAAAATTCGGATTAGGTAGCACAAAAAGGGTATTACTTTCAAGTTCAATCCTTAAACTTAAGGGATTCATCAAAACATTAACATACATTTTCAAAAATCAGGTAACACTATACAAATAATCAGATCCATTTTAGTATTATAAATGCGAAAGTACCGCTGTCTATCTGTTGTGTTTTCGATAAATTTCGTTATAGTGATAGTCTGGACATTGAAGAAGCCTACCTTTTCTGGCAAAAATTTAACTCAAAGTGGAAGAAATATCGTATGAAAATGGGCAACTTATATAATATCCAGAAAATAATTCAGCTTGACATCAGTCCAAACCGACAAAACACTTAAAATACAACTTTGATTTCCTTGCGTTCGCTGTGGAAACGCTTGGCGCATGGTCATCGGATGCGAAAAGTTTTTCAGACTGCATTGGAAAACTGCTCATTGAGAAATCCGGTTACCATCGCGCTAAGACATTTTTCATACGGCGAATTAGCATGGAAATTCAAAGAGGAAACGCACAGAGCGTTTTAGGTACTATGAGCAGCTCGGCGGGCATGGAGTAAATTTTCTATTTAGTTTAGGATAGTATTAGTTGTTAGTTTATTTTAGTAAGTTGCTGGTTTAATTTTATTTAGGGATTATGTTGTTTATGTTCAAACCGTATGTATTATTTGATTAAATAAACAATATAATATGTACTAAATCATTGATAATTGACAAGTATAGAAACAACAAGGCTTGGATCATTTTCTACTCTAAGATATCCTGAAATTCAGAATTTATGTGCACTGCAGATTCAATGTGACAGATTTCATTGGTGACACAATTTTACCGAACTCCATCGAGACACATTCTATCTAATAACGAAGAGTGTAATGAAAGATTCACTTTCTCGCTCAATTGAGCAATCATTCCTCCCGGAGAATACGAGAACAAAGGAGCAGCGTTCATTAAATAACCCGCTGCAAAGTTGTGCAATAACGTAGAGTTATAATAATGCGATCTGCATTACCCGGCGGCGACTGAGCGCTTCAACTGGCTGAATTTGCTCGGCGAGTCCTGAAGGCTGCTCGGCGTGGTTGCGAATGGTCCCACGCTGCTAAAGGAGCGGGCGTCACGGGCAAAATATTGTGCAACTGGACACGGATGGCTAAAACCACACCCACCGTCATGATATTTTTTACGTGTCGGAACCCACACAAGCTCTGTGGTTGCCCTATAATTTTAATAGTAAATGTGACGGTACTCTTCATAATGAATAGTAAACTTTCTACGGACCGCTCGTAATGGCAGCCATTATGTGTCGAAAATAGGTTGTTTATTCCACGTTTTCGCAAAAGGGTTCGTACGATACAAACAGGATCCACTCTGATAATATCTTGCTTTGTCACCCAGGTATTATCACTACTTTAAAACTTACGCGGGACATAACTATAATATTTAGTTTGACAGCTTACCGCGCGTATGAGGCTCCGAAACGTCGAGCAGCACGTCCTGCTCCTCATACGCGCGGTAAGCCATCAAACTAAATATTATACCCAGATATTAAATGTCGAAAATGTCAAACCATCGTATTAAAACCTTTGCATGTACATAAGGTAAGCTTGATTTCACCGCAAGGGCTTTTCATAAGTTCTGAGTGCTATTCCTCGTAAATGGCCAACCCGGGTCCGCATGACTTAGCCGCCAGGAACCCCGTAATAATGTTCTGTTTTCGGGACCCAGAAATTGCGCCCATACTTAATCGTTATTATATTATACAAAAATATATTTTTGATAGTGACTCCGCTCGCAAACGACTACAGCGTTTGTGTTATTAAAAAAAAATTAATCTCGAATTTAATCTTGCTAGCATCGAATTTATAGTTTTTTTAAAATAAAAAGTACATGCAATCACATTCTTATTCCATATGCAAAAAGTATGTTTACCCATACTTCGCTTTAGTAAAAATATATTGAATAATTTTTAGGTCTTAATAACTTTAATAAAAATGGGAAGCATGCATTTTGCAGCAGCAGCATCTGAGTGAAGGGCGTCTGAGACGGCTTCAGACAAGTTGGTCGGCGTCCGACCACGGTAGAGATATCTTCAATCCGGGTGCGGACTTCGCCACCGCAGAATTCACATTATAATTTTTTTTTAATAAATTGAGTAATACGACCTTCACACACACAAGAAAACTGACCTGTAAGTAAAAATTTATGTTTGTTGTGGTTTGTAACTATGCAGGTGTTTCGTGTAATTTTTGTTTAACCCCAACAACATAGGGTTAAACAAAAATTGTAATTATTAAATGTAGTTTACAAATAATGGCTCGCTTGGCAAGACATTAACGCGTCTCATATACATTTAAAAACTGGCAAATCCATTATGAGTTGATAACTTTTACTATCATAATTCTTATGTAGGTACCTATTTCTTAGGTAAGACGAAATGAAACAGACACAAACTATTTGATATCTCTTTTTCCTGTTTTCCCACACAACAGAAGTCCGGAAATCGTGGTACTTACGCCGTATTGTGACAAAGATATGCCGGCGATGATAAAGAAAATTAAATTACCTCTGCGTCCGTTTCAATAGAAAATATTCCATTAATTCATCGCCGAAGCTGAGTTTACATCCATAGCTAGCTGTAAAGGTTTCTTGAGAACGGCCCGTAAGCTATGCTCCCTATACAAAAGTAGTTTACTAATAATTTGGAAACCGCTATTCCAATTAAATTGATATTTAATATCTAATATCAGGTAACAAATATCTGTGTCTGCACGCTTTTGTTTTTTTGAAAAATCCAAACCGAATGAAATGAAAGCAAAAAGAAAATCTTCATACGAATTTTGTTTTCTCTCTGGTTTGACCCAGAATACATTTTCCGAAAAAACAACGACATGCAGACACAGATATTTGTGGCCTAATATTAGATACCAAATATCAAGTAAGTTGGAACAGTGGTTTTGAAATTATTAGTAAACTACGTTTGTATGGGAGGCGAAATTTTGTGATGCTTACGGGCCGACCTTAAGCCACCAAGTTAATTAAGACCTACGACGCAGGAGCATCGCGATCTGCATATTGCAGTGTATCCTCCCCTTGACGCTACAATGGACCTTCATATTTATGTAAAACGCTTAGAGAATTTAAAGCCACGAGACAGTTTCTCTCGCTGCCCTATCCCACTTCACTTTCACGACTACCCGTGCCAGCGAGGACAAAGTTACTTGGCTAATTTCATCCCGCAATCCAGGTAATTCTGCCACTAAGCGCATACACTTGCTGCTGAAGGTTATAAGATGCCAATGTTCTTACAAGGGTAACCGGTTTTAATCATTGAATTCGGTTGGCCTGGTTATACCACGTGCTGATTTATCTTAATCGACACTTAAAGGGCCTTTACTACTAAAGTAAAAAGATTATGTTGTACTGGTATTTATGTCAAGAGGATAAAAAAGGTCAAAGGTTGTGTGCCGATTAAGCTAATTAGCAAATTGAGAAAGATACATTCAACGTTTAGAATAATTGTTTTAGATTATGAGATTATGAGATTATAAGATTTCATTATATTTAACAAATAAAGTGACAGATTACATAGTGAGAACCACATATTATTTTCTCAAAGCGAAACTTCATTGCCGACGTTCCTTCGGATGGGTCGTTTATGATTGAAAACTAACTTAGAAGTGAATCGTCACAAAATAGAAGGTGCAGCGCCAAAAAGTGGCGTTACCATAGCAATCACGGGAAGAAGAAGGTTGTAAACAGCAGCGATATAAAATGATTTATATATCTCTGGTAACATCTATACAACAGTCGCCGATGTTTGCAGCATGGATAAATAGTCTTGGTGAAAATGTAGTACCTAATCGAAATTATATTATTTAATAATTAATGATTGGATTTTATATACGAAGTGGAAGAAACTTACGACACCTCAGGTGCTTTGTTGTTTACTTGTTTACTGACCACAACGTTGAAGCAGGCCGTGGTTCGGATTCTACGTAAAACTGTTCAGTTAATAGGTGGTAGGGTAAATCCAGCCCATCTTGGTACTATCGCATTGAATGAACGATAGTCGAAGCGGCAATAAAAATTGACCGTGTTTTCAAGCCAGTTCAATGTAGCCGAGCAATATAAGGAAGGTCCTGGCATGTCACCTAGTTCCTATGTGGTGTGTTGGGCTAATATCATGACAGTTGGTACTATACATGTCCAGTAAAAAAAAAGTCTTGAGTGTACCTTTCTTGTCCTGAGTCGATACTGCGGTCCAAGGCGCGAGCTATGACATCAGCCCATCACATCAATATATTTACGATGAATGCTACGTGTCTGCCAACCACCACTTGTGCTTTATTGATCCTTTGCTAAATGCTGTGTCGTAAAGTTGATCCCAATTCCAAACGCTTTCATGTCGTAGTTAGGACGGAATTATAAAATCTAGGTTTATTGCAATAAGAGGAGAGATTCCATTACGAAAAGAGAACAATTTAACGTGTCATATAACTACTGAAACTGAAACAAATAAAAACGAGAAAATATGTCGGACATAAAATTAAATCCAGGATCAACTTACAAAGTTTGAATAGAGCGTGAGACAAAACAAATATGCGCTCGGTATTTAAGTTTTTTGTTTAGGTATTTTAACCTTTAATATTAAACATTAAAAAATAATCCAAGTTAACTCAGGATTATTTTTGCACATTTATATGAAAAAGGATCAACTTGGCGCCCGGTAATCCAACTTCAAACCGCCGGTGGTCGTAAAAGCGAATGTTGTAGCTTTCGAAAGAGACTTATGTTTTCTGAAAGCATATAAAAGTCCAAGGGCTTCATAGGTCAGACTATACAGACATTCAGCGCGCCACCCACGAAGTCGCATGCAGTAATATTCGTGTAACCGATGCTTCGTTTATACGATACGATAACTTGACCGAGCGTGTTCGCTTCATATGTTTTGACATCGATGTATCTACAACGTTGCCACATATTGAACAACTATACCTGACAATAAGACAGGTGGGGTTTATCTCACATGGGAATGTGTGATACCTTGCTTGGCCAAAATGTTTCGCATCGTCAGAACCACTTCGTTGTCCTGGAGTTACGTCTGATAGCCCTGCTCGTCGCGTAAAGTCTGAAAAGTAACAAATGGGAGAACACTTTTTTTTTTTTTTTTTTTATGTGACTGGACATGGATGGCTAATACCACAAGTTCTGTTCATGGTATTAGCCCAACACACCACATGGGAACTAGGTGCCATGCCAGGACCTTCCTTATATTGCACGGCTACATTGAACTGGATGGAAAACACGGACAATTTTCATTGCCGCTTCGACCATCGTTCATCCAATGCGATGGTACCAACCCGGGCGGGATAAACCCTACCACCTAGTAAGTAAGGAAGGGGACCTACAGCTTAACGTGGAATCCGAACCACGGCCAGCCTCTCTCAACGGTCGAATGGTCACCCATCCAAGACCAGACCGGACCCAGCGTTGCTTAACTTCGGAGAGCGATCGCCGAAGTGTCGCGCCACTGGGCCACCGAACACTATATCCTAATTATATTAATTTTGGGCTTTCAGTATTTCCGTACACCTTTTCCATCTCATTTTACTTATTTTGTGTACCTGGACACGGATAGCTAATACCACACTTGCCACTATCATGATATTAGTCCAACAAAACGAATTGGTACTATGTGCCAAGCCAGAACCTTGAAAACTGGATGGAAAATACATCATAATGTCATTGCCGCCTCGATCATCGTTAATTCAATGCGAATGTACCAACCCGAACTGCATTAACCCTACGTCACCTACAGTTTTACATGATATCCGAAACTCGAACGACGAATCCCTTAGTCGCCTCTTAACACATGCCCAGGAAGAAATGCAGCGCGACCGCTTGTATTATTTTTTGTGCCGGAACCGTAGACGAAAAAATAAATTGCAAGTACATTTGTTCATAGAACCTCGGTGCGTACTTTACATAAGCGTATTTAAAACATAATAATTCAGGCTGGGTTCAATTCTATTTGGAAAACAGCGCTCGGTCTGAGCAGAGTAGACTCGTCCGAGAGTACTTGTATTGTGTAAACGAAGCATAAACATGCGAAATCATCGAGTGGGCCGGGCCGAGCGAGCGAGGGCGGCACGCGGCCCGCTCGCAGCTGGGCTACTGGACGATCTGAACGTATGCATCGGGCACCTTCCTGACAATCGATAAAGTAGGCAAACGAGGTTCAACGACCGGCTCTACGTGTCGCACCCGACCGCACACCGACACCCCCGCGTGTCACCCGTCAAAGTTCCACGCACGCGAGTCGAAATGATGCGCTAACTTGTCCACAGTCGTTAGAAACCTGCCCCTTCTAACCAAGGTAAACCAGTAGCTCTCTGAGCTGTAGATTTCGCTAGTCTGTCTTTTTGAACATTTGACATTATTTCAAAATTACTTCGCTATTTTTAAAAAAGTTTACAAATTTTCTCAAAGCCGACCTGTAAATGCGACAGCTGGACATACGAAAGCTTTTTTGCCCAATCTTAAAAAGGAACCCTTCGCTATGCTCGGTCAATAAAATCGCCGGGTGAACAAGTAAGTGAGTGATTAAATCTGACGATTAATTGCATTTTTTACCTTGCTAACTTGGAAATTTCAGTTCACTTGGCCGTATAACACCTCGTTTGGCAGTTATCATGACACCAAACGTCAAACGTTAGAATTAATCACTCAATTGCCTGTTCACTCGGCGAGTTTATTTCCATGGTAAGCATGGGGCTTACCATGGAAATAAACCCCCAGGAGTCCTCACAAAAGAGTGCAATCATTTTGTAATATTATCGAATAATTATTACTTAAATTAGGGTAAGTAATGATAAGATTCGTCCGTACATGACGAAACCAGTAAAAGATAATCAGCACTTTAGTAAAAATGGCACTTTCACATATCTAGTAAACTCGTTAAAAAAACTCTTACGTGATTTAATTTCAGCGTTATCGACGTGATTCGTAAACGAGGATTACAAGACAGAGCCTGTATTTTTTTAGGCGTGGGATTGTCCTTCCCGTGTGTTCAATCCAGTTCAAAGTAGCCGTGTTCATAAAAGTTCCTGCACGGCACACAATTCTTTCCGGAAAGCGGTGCGTTGGGCTAATGCCAAGAAGGCGGGTGTGGTTCTAGCATACTCTACATGCCATTTTTTGGGGAAAGGACCTAACATTTTGTATGTATTTCGAACTATGGTACAGCTCGCATTCTTGACGAAATGAATTTATCCAACTCAGAAAGAGAAAGAGAGTGGTGCTTTGAACTCATGACCTCTGGCATGCAAGACAAGTCCCCGCGCTATTGAGATACGAGCAGCTCAGAGCGATGGGTCCAGCCCTGGATGGGTAATTCTAAATCAACCCCATTCCGAGAGCCCGCCTCTAAGTCATTTCTCATCAAGTTTAGTACCACCAAGCCTATTCCCATTTTTCACCGAAATGCCATCATTCCGCCTTAGCACCATTCCGCAGTGAGATTTTTACCATGCGGGGCTCATGGAAGCAGGCTCATTCGGAGGAAAACCATTCCAGACCATTGACTTATTTATTACTTCGTATCATTGTTCCCGACAGTGAAATATAATTAACCATTCCGGACTTTTGCTGGTTCTCGAAGTATCCTTGCCAGGTTTTCCAGGCAAGTTCCATTCAACCCTTCCTTGCTGAGGTTTTCCCCGATTTGTAGAGAAGGAATGGGAATGAATTCCTTTTTAAATCCCGAATGACCCATCGCCGGTACACACGTGTCGTTCAAGGGTGAGTCGGCGCACGTTGCCTTCATACGCTACGATTTGTAACGTCTCGTAGCGTCGTAAAGTACGTCCGCACGCACGGGAATAGATCGCGCGACACACAAACTGGCTAATGTGCAGACAGAAACGTTACACGCATAGTTGTTACACGCCACACGAGAAGAAACAATCTAAACCTAGAAGCTTGTTTTTGGGCTACTTTAGTATATATTTAATGAATATAGAAAAAAATATCTACTAGATTATGTTTAGTTTTCATCGCAGGTGACCGCATCAGAGGGGTTACCGTGGTAAATTAACTCGACGGGTAAACAGGTAAGTGAGTGATTAAATCTGACGTGTAGTTGCATTTAATCAGGTCTATTCCTGGCATTCCGTAATCAGGAATCAGGAATCAGGAGTCTAGAAAACCGCTTTTGTAGCTGTTTTCAAAGCGATTTTCTTGTCGAAAATATTCCGGAGCATACCTAGTTTTAGATTTTAGATTTTCCGTCGAAAAACTCTCTTTGAAAATCGCTATAAAAGCAGTTTTCTAGACTCAGGAGTCCTGATACCTGATTACTGAATGCCAGGAATAGACCTGCCAGTTCACTTGGCCGATTAATACTTACTTTGAAAGTTACCATGGTACGAAATGCATCTAAATGTCGGATTTAATCGCTCACTTGCCTGTTCACCCGGAGAGTTAATTTTCCATGGTAACCCACCTGGCCCCATCAGGTTTCCTCCGCTGCGTCTGGGCACGTGCATTTTTAAAAGGTCGCCGGCGGCGGTGGGGAGGCGGCCGAGCGGTGGCGGTTGCGTCGAGGCTGCGGGCATTGTCGTGGCTGGAAGAGGGCGGGGGAGCGCGAGGGCTGCGGAGGTAGGGTGGGGGGGGGGGGGGGGAGGGGGGCGGTGCACGCGGCCGAGTGGTGCATCGATCGCGCTGCGGTGCACTCTGGCTGGTGCTTCACTTCACACAACCTTCGTTGCGCTGCGCCGCGCGTGACGTAGCCGCTGGCAGGGTCGCCGCCGCCGCCGCCACACCGCCTCCGCGCACCTCATACCTATGTATAGGTCGAAATGTGTGACCTGCGGTGAGCACAGTAATTCCACAAATTCATTTCGCCAATACAGTATGCTCCTTAAAATTTTAAAAAATCATGTACAGCTCCCGGAGTGCCTCGGCTGCGCACAGACAAAACTGTACTGGAATTGGTTACTGCGAAACGCGTATTGTTGGTTTCATAGCTTAAGTCCATTCAATGTCTCATCATGACCGTGATCATAAAATCGATGTGTGTATGTATGTATGTTTCCTATGGATTCCAAAGTGACGTGACCGATTTTGATGATTTTTCAGGAAAGATTAGCCCAGCGGGCGATCCTGTGAAGTTTGGTAGCGATCGGATTAACAGATTGTTTTTTTATTCGTGGCCAAATCAAATTCAAAGCGTAGGGCGAGCATGGAGCGATTTTCTCTCCGTTTCCGGCCGCCCGGCCCCGGCCATACGATAAGTAGTAGCAATCCTCTTTTTAGTCTGTGGTAGTAACGTTGCAACATAAACGATAAAGAAACAACGTCTAGGGTTTGTTCGAGCAGAGACGGTTACATAATACATGAAATACCTAGTCTAGGTTATTCGGCCGATGTCAATACGTAAAATTTGTTAGTGATGAGTATAGCAATTTTTTTCTGGTATTCTATTTGCTGATAATTTCGCCATCTTCATTTAGGTGAAAAATATTGCGAGCGTTTCGAATCAACTTAAATCTTCCATGTAAAACCACTTAATCCCAAGGTCTTCGATGCAAGATACTAACGGAAGTTGTTATTATAACGAATACGACTTATGGGGTTCATTGCAACAAAATATAATAGTTTAAATTTATTTAGAAAAGTGATATAAAAGTGGTCTCAATATTTCGACGCATATATTAAACGCCCAAATGTTTACCAGAGTATCCATTTCTGTGAACACTTTGCACGTACAGATTAAAATGTGTCGTGCTTAAGATTATTGAAACTCATCTAAAACACGTTTTTCTGCGAAATATTGCAAAACAATCTTATAAAATGTTGAGCACCTTATAAGAGAAAAAAAAATTGTTCTGCTTTACAGGTCCGTATTATTTCAATATTTTGATTAAGTAATAAAACTTCTATAAAAAAAAAGGGGCCGATGTCAAGTCAAGCATTAGCTTGTTGTTTAGGGAAGTATGGGTAATTACAATTTTTTTTGCAATTTACTGACGTTACAAATCCACTCAATTCTAAAATATAATTAAGAAAAGATTACAAGTTAAGTTACAAGGTTGTGACATTCTTACTTTTAGTTTTTACTCGAAACCTTAATCAAATTATATCATCAATCGTAAGTATAGGACGTGTATTCTTGGCATTCAGTCATTGCGGATTCAGTAGAGTTAACTGAAGAAGAATTTACTTTAACATTACTGTTAACTCTACTGAATCCGCAATGACTGAATGCCAAGAATACACGCCCAGAGCGCATTACGGCGCCACAGTAGGCATTAGCTTTGGCAAGGAAAACGTATGTAGGTCTAAATCCAATGTGTGACGTCTAAGGCGAAACCGTACCTAAGCTTACTAAGTAAACGGATCGGGAAACATTAGTATTTTTTTTACATTAGCGGATTCTATTGTCTTTCAAAAGTCGGCTGCGACCTCGAGAAATGTGTCCACAATATACACATGTATACGCCATAGTTATCATCGATAAAACATAAATTGACGGCAATAAAATTATGCCGATTAACAACGTATTGCATACTAATCATATGAAACTAAAATGACACGTATTTCGCACTTCGGTTACTTTTATGTCCATAGGGTTCGATTCCGAATTGACGGCTGATTCAATGCATGTGACATATGTCGGGCGCGATGGACGGTGTTGTTGGACGAGTGAACCTAACGAGCATGGAAGGACCGGAGTAATGATCGAAACTCATTCGTGTGGCGACAGCGCAGCCACGAGTTAGCGGAAAACTTCGAACAGCAGGCCTATTCCTGAAACTTCGTAATAAGGAATCCGGAATCCTGAGTCTAGAAAGCTGCTTTTATAGCTGTTTTCAAAGCGATTTTTTTGACGGAAAACCTTGATTAAGGGCCTGGTGCTAGCCAAATCGCAATGTTTGACGAGGTTAACTACCTATACTAACGATGAGTCGTATTCACTACGTATAATATTCACAACGTATAATAGTATTTTTTTCCAAAAAATTAAAACCATGCATATCGTATAATATTCACAACGTATAATGTTATACGTTGTGCATGAGTTTAAAAATAAAATAAACTCTTTGCATCATGCAGAACGTATAATAGTCACAACGTATAATATTCCTAACATGAATTCCCAAAAAAAGAAAACCATGCAGAACGTATAATATGCCAAGAAGCACTGCATAAAGCGCCCTAACAACGATACATTTAAGGCTGAAATTGCTACGAATCGATATCTGTTGAAGAGTAACAATTTGCTACAACGCTAATTGAGACGGTCTAAAAGTCGCGTGCGAGTATAATCTTTAATCTTATATCGATAAGGGCGCTTATCGTATGAAATATTTTAGGATTATATGATATGCATGGTTTTCTTTTTTTGTTAAATAAAGATCATAACATTATACGTTGTGACTATTATACGTTATGCATGGAGAAATAAGTAATTTAATTTTTTGGACTTCTTCATGCACTACGTATAAGATTATACGATCTGCCGATTATACGTTGTGCATGGTTTTAAAATTTTGTTAAAATATGACATTATACGATCTGCATATTATACGTTATGCCGTTCCCCCCTAACGATTACACGTTGCATTATTACAATATGTGATTCCTTGTCTAGCGATCAACCTATTTTTGTTAATGTATGTTTCGTTTTTCCATCCAAAATAAATTGTTGAAATTGTATCCATTTCCGAACCTTTTTGACTAAAATGTAGAAATATAAAAGCAAATGGAATTATTTGTTTATGCATGTAGTTATGCTGTTTTTACTTATATCTAGAGATCATATTACTTTCAAATTTCTACTGTGAAAAATAGTTTTTATTATTATTATTATTATTAAAAGAAACGATGAAATCCAAAAATATTATTACATTATTATTACATTATTACAATACATTATTGTTGCGGCCGCCTGACCCGTCCGACCAAGACAAAAGCAACACATACCGAGACTATAGAGACGTACGTATAGCGACGACATTCCTCCCGCCAACCTACCCCTAATGGCAACCAGATGTGATGACTGACCACGAGGAGACTCCGTAGGGGTAGAGAGGCGGGGGCCCGCGTATTGAAGAACCGACAGTCACGACCGACGACTCCGCGGAAGCGGCCGAGAACCGAGCTCCCTGTAATCTGTTGTTTTCGTTTTGTCATTTTAATATTGTTTGTGTCATTTTTTCTAATAATAAATTCGTCTCTTCTCTATACTGACTGTTTTGCTTCGACGGGTCCGTAACAGTTATTATTCTGGAGTTATATTTGGGCTTACTGAGGCGTTTCACTACATATTATTACATTTGTTGAAATATCCATTTGTATGACGCGAGTAGTTGGCTAGTCCTAGCGCATGATCCGGAATCTTTTCGTCAAGAAAATCGCTTTGAAAACCGCTATAAAATGGGTTTTCTAGTCTCAGGATTCCTGATTCCTGATTACGGAACTCCAGGAATAGGCCTGCTGTAGTCTGTTCGCTTACGAATTCGGGACGCGCAACATCGAATGTACTAAATAGAGTCCTGGGAAGTACTAACGTCGTTACATGTCGTTGGAACACAAGGAGAAGTATCGAACTAGAAGTTGCTACGCGCCGCCCCCATATAATCGCGTTTCGGTCGCTTCTCCCGTCTTTCCATGCTTGCTAGTGAACCCCACGAGTTGGAAAACTCATAACTGCCCATGTGACGCAGCGAGTGCATCGGGGTGGAAAATCGAATCGAGGACGTCACGAAACATCACAACGCCATTTATCAGCGGTACAGTGGAAAGAAGATTCACACACACACACACACTTTAATGAGAACTCTAGCAATACGATTTTATTCATCTAATCACAATCACTCCACAATTTTTCCTCTATTTGAATCGAGTGGCCAGGGCATAAAACGGTCAAAAGTTATGAGACTTTTATAGCTTTTACAGACGTGACTGTCAGCCCTCAGCCATCATCGGCATGTGGACAAGCTTCTATAGCAAGCTTCTATAGCCTCGTTACGCTCTCGGCCGGCCGCTGGTGAGTACACTAAGAAAAAACGTCACCATCAGCAATCAACCATTATCGATGTTGAATCTAATAAGATTTATAGTGCCCGCGTTTTAAAGTCAGAACGAAATCAGCAGATTTTTCGTTGAATTCTTTGATATTCAACCCCATCAGTCCTTGAATACTTTGCCGCGATGGTAAGTTAACGGGACGAATCCACTATTTGTATAAACATCTGGTAAATGCTCCTCAAGTTGTAAGGAATGAGAAAGAGAGGCAGACGCCAAACACTGGATTTTGTAAGAATAGTGATGAGTAAGTATCGATGGTTGCGTAGATGAGATGAAACGGCAGAAACTAAAACGACTCCCCGAAATAGGTCCTCAAGCACAATCGACGACACACCCTCCACACGACCAGATAATCAAGTCACCCTTAATTAATTAGTGACCGAGTCGTACTGCTAATAGGCGCCGTTCGGACCCACGATGAACCAACAGTCGGCGCGTGCGGCTGGCGGGAGGCTGCGCCCCGTTGTAGTTCACGTGGGATGGGATTGGGAATGTTGTCGCGTTCGATATTGACCCGCTACCGCCTCTCGACCCACTTCTTGTGACCGGGTCACAGCCACCAGCCACCCGCGTCTCCCTCGCGCCCCACGCCTCGCCTCGCCCCGCCGCCTCTCGCGGCCGCCCGCGCTTACATCTGCAATGGCCTACGCGTGCTTCCGCCGTTTGTGTGGAAGTGAATAACGGTCAATAAGTCTCGCGTACTGAAGGTACCATTGGAAAAGTTGCTCAATAAACAACAGCGTTGGAAACAACGGGAAAGAAAATAAATACATTTCGTGAAAGTAGGGATAGAGTTACATTTCATAAAAGCTTCAGTCACAGAACTAGACATAAACGTATTTTTTCACGAATCATTCACATATCTAAATAAAACACCCAAAAACACAAATCATATGAATGTGCCGAGCCTCTCGGAATAACATAATCGAAATAAAATAAGTAGCATGAAATACTAACCAATACTTTTTATTGATAAAATTTCGTATCAGTAATAACTCACGAATTTTAGTTAAGTATTATTTGTTTCTCGGTATTAGTCAAAATCTCATTCAGGAATCTTATTCTAACTTTATTGTTAAGGCTGCTCTCAAACCAATATACTATTAAATTTCTGTAGGTGTAACTACATATGTGATCACCTCATTGTTGTAGTTGATGACAAAACGAATTGCATTAAAACCAAATGTGCAAATGTTCTCAATGTTTTCTTGTTGTCACTTACGGTGACACTTTGTTCGGGATACCTCTTTGCCTAAAATATGGTAAATAGAGGTGATGGCTGTGCCTGGCGTGATCTGGACTGGCCTGCTCCAATTGGCAACATGTCAGTTGGCGGGGATAGCCCTTGCAAATAAACTGATATTTGTCATGAACTGTTGGAAACGTCATACATTGATAACTTTCGTCAATTCATTTAACTGTTTTGGTTAAAAAAAAATACAAACGCTTTTGTAAATTTAGACCAAGTGGACGTTGAAAACAGCGGAGTTTCTTGCCCGTTCTTCTTCGCTGTGTTTTGTTTTGTTGAACTGGCTAATATCCGACAAATCTGAGTGCTGTTTATGGATGATGAATAAACAATACTATTCAATACAATACACAAATTATACAAAATTCAACAACGGATATTTAATTATGTAAGTCTAGCACGGTTACTAAAATCATTTATGGGACCTTAAAATACAAACAAAACCTTTTACCACTAATTTGAAATCACATATTTTCCTTAACATATGTGTCTAAGGTCGGAGCACAAAAATACTCTCCAGCGGCGGAGCGCACAGTTCAGTTACATTACAGTTATTTACGGCTGCTCCAATTTACAAACGAATATGAAAACACTATTAATAAGACCGTTGGCACTTAAAAAAATGCAAGAATCACAAATCAACAACGTCGTCGCCAGAATAAAATATCTTTAGTCTAGCTCTCGCTACAACTGTAATGCGATTATGGGTTGGCATTATAACAATTTTTCATAACTATGTATCAGTATTATAACTCTTATTACAATGACTTAATATGAATTGTCAGCCTCAGTGGCCCAGAGGCGCGACACTTCGGCGATCGCTCTCCGAAGTTAAGCAACGCTAGGTGTCTGGTCTTGGATGGGTGACCATTCGACCGTTGAGAGAGGCTGGCCGTGGTTCGGATTCCACGTTAAGCTGTAGGTCCCCTTCCTTACTTACTAGGTGGTAGGGTTTATCCCGCCCGGGTTGGTACCATCGCATTGGATAAACGATGGTCGAAGCGGCAATGAAAATTGTCCGTGTTTTCCATCCAGTTCAATGTAGCCGTGCAATATAAGGAAGGTCCTGGCATGGCACCTAGTTCCCATGGGGTGTGTTGGGCTAATACCATGACAGAACTTGTGGTATTAGCCATCCATGTCCAGTCACATAAAAAAAAATGATACTATTTTGTTTTTATCATAGATAGACATGCTAAGATTGTTGAATAAATAAAATAGAAGGAAAATTCGAGCAGTGCTCTGAAATTCTTGACAGAAAAAGACAAAAAAAGGATAAAGGAAGAAGAAAGACGTAATAAACACAACAGAATAAAATGGCTAGACAGCTTTAGCAGCAAAAGAATGAAGTATAAAAAAAAAGTGTGGAAAAAAAAGATGATTATCAGTGGTTGGTGGTGTATTTATAACAAGGGTGCATGATGGTATGTGTTGGGCGGCGTATGGGGACAGAACATATGATTTTTTGGTAGCCTGTGTCTTCACCTAGTAACTCTGTCAAAAATCTATGAATTAAAATATGTAAGCTCACTTTGCGAAAAAACAAATAAGAATCCCAAAAAGCCGATGAAAAGAGGGTTTCGCATCATTAAACTAAGGGGACAATGGAACGTTGGTAAATACTTAATAATAATAAATCTACAAAGCAATATCACAGTCTCACAAAAAATCTAATCAATTTGATTTAGAAGAGGATGGGTTTCCACGGAGGAGAGAGGGCAGGACCATCATGGGTCAACATCAGTCAAGTGCTGGTTACTCTGAGGCCGAATATAAGTACTTGGGAGCCAGAAAAGGCACCCGTGAGGACGTTTCTGTTTTAGGTGGGGAACAATAAATAATCAAAACAAAGCCGGGTGCTCGTTTAGACTCGAACACTCGCTAATAATTAAAAATAGCGACTCCGGGGTCTTGTTGGGCGGTGACGGGTGGATCCCCGCCGCCGCCAGCGCCGCTATTATGACAGGCGGCCATGACCTACTAAACTCATAAGAATGACGTCGGCACGGCATAGTTTCGCGCGGTTCAACGCTACGCGAAACGTGCGACACCCACACCACGCAACCGAGACGTTTAAATTAAGACTTTTAAATTGTGAGGTCTCTCATACGGAGCTCATCAAAGTAAACGCAACTGTAGACATTGACATTTTTAAGGAAACTGTATGTGGGTCAAAGTCCAATGTTTGACGGTTACGGTGATACCATTGTACATTCTCGTAGGTGGAGGTAGAGCTGATATAGCCTTATAAAGTAATATTATTCACGCATGGTCTATGATTACGTATTTATTTATCAAGAGGTTGTGATCCCCCCAACATTGTATTCTATGTATCTAGACACGGAAGGCAAAATACCGCATTACCCAAGGAATTAGGTGCCATGCCAGGACTTTCCCTTTATAAGTACGGCTACATTAACGGGGATGGAAAACGCGGACTATTTATCATTGCCGTTTCGACCATATTTATATCCAGTGTTATATGGTACCTTACAATTTCTAGGTACCGTGGTAGATGGTAAAGGAAGAGGTTCTACAGTTTTTCATGGTTTCCGAAACATTAGTTTCGAAATGCACATACTTATCCATCTCAGAAATATAAAGAAAAGTGGTGCATGAACGGAGCGGGAATTAAAACCCAAGACCTGTGGCATGCAGTGCGCCCGTGTGCCACGAAGCGCTCATATCATCCTGCGAAGCTTCCGGAAAAACCGTCTTATGATAAAGTATATACTTGGATCAGATAAATCAATAAACGTCTACAAAATCAATTAAATGCTCGATCCGATGAGCACGATCCTTTTGTTCCACTCCACGATTCGTGTTTTAGCCCTCGATGCCTTTGTGTTGACCTTGTACGTAGTCGCTGTAGCCAAATGACTACGTAACTAAAACATTGAATGATGCATGCCGGAGCGACCGCCGTCAACGAGACAATGTTTGACAGATTGTGTTCCGGTTGGCCGGAGTTCGGCGCAAAGGGCAATTATGATGCTCCTCCTAGCGCGACTAATATCGCTATTGTAGCGGCGCTCTCTGGTATTTCGATATTTCGATGGTTTCAAACATCAGACCATTCCAAAATACCAATAAACCTAGTGATCTCTTCATACGCTTCTCATACACTATTCGTTCAGTAATTTTCTTTTCATAAACCAGATAAAGCCACTCCTGTGTGAAAAGTTCATAAATTCTTATACGCACCACGAAACATCTGAGAAGTATCTAACTCTACGAGAGTTATGCAGGTTTCCCGCAAATCAATGCGTGCAAAGTATTTTCAGCTGTGGAAGATATTTTATTATTAGGGCTTATACCACTACCAAAATATAACTTCGATAGATATCGAATAACGCGCTGAGGGTAAGAAAGAGTGCATACGACTTTGGTCTTAAAATTATTGTAAAATCGCGAAACGATTTTTTTATTAAATTCGTTTTGAAAGCGCTCATTGGTTTTGTCGTTGCAACATTTTTATTATTTATAATCACTAAATGCCAGTTCGACGGCCTACCACACGCCAAAAGTGTGAAATACATTTGTTCTAAGCAAAAATCCATGAAAATGTGTGTTAAATAGTAAAATGTAATTAAATTTACTTGTGGCACTTGGTCTTACTAACGATTTTGTCACAAAACAAACGTTTCATATTCGACATTGACAGGAATTAAATATTTTTCTATCCTATTCTAATGATAGATTCAATAAAGGAGAGCCAAAACTTCGTTAAGTCAATATGGTAATAAGATACCCTGCACATGTAGTGTAGGACTATGGTGACGATGCACGATCAACGTGGAGGTCAAGCACGGGTCAATTAATAGTAGCAGATCCATACAGCCGTCCTGTTTGATAGCGACCGCCATTCTAAATATATTATAGTTCCTTCTTTAATACCGCCGCCGGTTTTTACATACCAATAAATATTGCATTGGGACTAAACTTTTATGGCCGATGCGATGGCTCACATACGAACTCAAAAATAAGAATCTCCTCGGCACATGATCCCTGTTTCTCCTGGGACAACCGACTGAAGAATTAATGTATACGAAATTTTCAGAGGTTGTCAAAATATGGACGTTAACGATCAAACATGAACACTGGAAAGAGAAATAATTCCTAGGTCCCTTTTACTCTTTGGATGACGTCAATATGACAGAATGAGATCTGGAATTTGTCTCCATTTGTGGAGTACCGGTTTCAGAGTAATACTACAATTTCCCCAGATATGACCACATTACAATTTAAACACGACAGGAAGCGCAAAAATAAAAATAAACTGCAACTAACCTAACCTGAAAAACAGCAATCAAACAGAAAAAAGCAAAATCCTGAAAGTTGAGTCACTAAAAAGTGAGTGAATTTAAAAACATCCGTAACCTTAAAAAGCTATACTAAAATGACGAAAAACTAAATTTCGCAAATTTGGTCACTAAATAATCGAAATCAACATTAGCTCAAAAACAGCAAAAAATACGAAAATTCACCAAAAAGTGACTCAGCAAATCGACGAAATCACCGAAAGAAGTACACAACAAAGCTCACCGAACAAAATAAGACAAAATCCCCTATAAGGCAGGATACATGTCTGGCTATCTTATGGCGATTAAGGCCGGAACCTTAATTTTAAACCTCTACTAAGACCTTTTTCTCCAAAATAACCTTCAAATGTACAACAGTAAACATTTCATATTATGAAAAATTACTTGCACATGTTTTCCACCAGAATAACCAATCACCAGTCCAGGTTAGCAAGATTCACAAGGTTCGCAATTGTTCTGAGTAAAGTCGCCATCAGAACGACCGAAAGAACATCCGCAAGGAATCTTCTTTACTGCGCTCTGGCACCTTCTCTGGTTCAAAGAAAAATAAGTCTGCGTAATGAGGAGACTGCAACATATCCACAAAGCAGGCGATGCGCATAGTGTTTGTTTTGGTTAGATTAAAAAAAAATACTAAACGACTCATAACTAAAAGAAAATCACTTAAATCAAACAAAAACCAAATTGGTGAACAAGCTAGGCTTGATACCTAAACATTGTTAAGATATTTTTGTGGAAACGTGAAATCCATGACTTTATCTCAAGCACGACGATAAGAGGGGTGAAGAACTGTTTGGTCCGGTTCAAGTTGAGTCATGAACCTCTTGAATCCGGCCAGCCCAGCTGTCTGCTCGCCTAGGCACCGGTAACACAAATCTCGGTGCATCTAAAATAAAGTTCGGCAGCGTTCGGGTGCGCTCGGATACCGCCGCCGCGTCTATTTCCAATGCGAGCTGATAGAAACAAAAAGGTCAGAAGACGTCGACCTACTTTCAGGCGTGCGAACACAAAGGTCACGCAAACACCCGGGACGCACTGATACGACCACGGGCAGGGGGGAAACACGACGAGATTTTACAAGCGCCTAGTGAAAGAGGGTACCTATCTGACCTTCGGCGCTATGCTAGGTCTATGGCATCGGCAGTCGTCGATCTGTCAAGCAAGGGCACAACAGTGATGTTAGTGCTTGTTAGATCGAGGTCGGTGAACAGTTGCGACGCCACATAATGGGGAAGGCAGTGATATGTAATAGGTCAGGATATGCCCTTTCATACAATTCTGTCGCCTGTTGCGGTATTCCGATACTCCGTCTTTCTTTCCGTTTTTAGGGTTCCGTACCCAAAGGGTGAAAACGTCCGTCCGTCTGTCACAGGGCTGTATCTCATGAACCGTAATAGATAGGCAGCTGAAATGTTCACAGAGTGTGTATTTATTTTGCCGCTATAACAACAAATAGGCAAAATAAAAATATAATTAAAATGAAAGGGGGGCCTACAAAGGCCCCCCTTTAAAGGAGGGGGGAAATAAAAAAACGTGATTTTTTCTGTTAAATCTAGTTAGATGGTACGGAACCCTTCGTGTGCGAGTCCGAGTCGCAGTTAACCGGTGTTTTGTGTTAAATCTTGTACGATTGTACGAAACCCTTAGTTTGCGAGTCCGACTCGCACTTGGCCGGTTTGTTTTATGTAATTCTTGCACGGTTTTACCACACAGTTAGGCATTTTGGGTAGCATTATTAGCCAGAGGCGACGAATAGGCGTATGACGACAGCGAGCGTTTGTCTGGCGACAAAGTGGTGTCCCCGCGATGCATAGAACACTACTTTTATTGCTCCGTGTTGTTGTAAGGAAGAGCCTTTCCTTACGTGGTAATATTTATGTCAATGGGAGAAAGAGTGCGTTGTGGAAAGGAAACATTTTTTTTTTAAATAATAATAATTGCATATCACTTTTTTAAAACTTACGCAGGACATAACTATAATATTCCTAAACCACCTCAACTCCATACATCCTAGGATCAAGTTCCCTATGGAGATTGAGCAGGAAGGAAAGCTAGCATTTCTGGATGTATAAGTGACTAACTGCGCCAATGGAAAGTTGGGTCATACGGAATATAGAAAACCGACCACTAACAGGTACACACCTACATGCTTCCTCACATAATCACCCGGGCACACTTACAGTTGTACCAAGATCACTTTTACAGAGAGCGGAACGTCTTTGTGATACGTTACGCATTGCTGCGGAGATTAAATTCATCGAGACAGTTCTGAAAGGCAATGGTTATAAGGCAAGAGACTGGAGAACCAGAAGGAAAGAACGGCAACCACAGAATGACGTCAAGAAGCGAACCGCATACATGCCGTACATCAGGGGAGTGACAGACTGTATTGCGAGGATGATCTGCTGAGGAGATCCAGCATTCCAGCCGTACTGTACCCTCAACGCAAGGTCCATGCTCCGATCGGTAAAGGACAAGGTACCGTTACTCTGTAATGTTCTGGATTTAATTATTTATGAGACGAAATGAGAGAATGTCTGAGGGACGCTTCCACGCTGTGCGAGACGATCAGTCGGTGAGCGGGGCCGGGTCCTCAACCAAACGTCACAAGATGGGCACTAATTCTGTCTAACCAAATCAAAACTAGATAAATTAAATTAATGCACCATGTATTATGAATGATTAAATATATACAAACAGAAACAACAACCAATGTTTTAGGACGAGCATAAACACAAAAATATACAAGTAGGTAAAGAAATAGAGTAGGCTCCTAATTGGGCCCCCTTATACGAACGACGACACTGAGAAGTGTTTCGCGCACTGATTCTAAAGCCGGCAAAAGAACAAGGTTCGGCACGGTACCCAGTGGTGATGATGTCTGGTGCACGTGGTTGGGCGGCGTATGTCGCCTGCCCCCGCGCAGCGAAGCTCGAGCGGCTGGGACGCACTGTGGGTCCAACTGTGCACGCACCGCACCACAGGGCGAGACGATGGAGGACCCCATTTGGATGGAGTGCCTGGAGCACGTGGTCGGGACGGCGAATGGCGCCTGCCCCCGACCAGCTAAGCTCGAGCGGCTGGGTGTCAACTCAGCGGTTGGCGGAGCCCACTCCAAGGAGCACGGCGTGGGCCGAAAGCGGCGACGGCGACGGGACGCGACTGGCATTACTCGCGGCGGTCGGCGGTCCTCTCCATTGGCTCTGTAGTATCGCCTGACGTTCGCTAGGCGCGCGCGCATGAGGGAGACAGCTTAAATTGCTGAGTGGTAGAAAGAGACGGTACTAATGTCCGTTGTTTGTTGTTTTGTTTCTAGAAGATTTTTTACCGTTGGTTCGTCGAAACGTGTATTTTTCCATTATGTAGATAACTATAAATGTCTATTGTGAGTATGCATAGGCCCTGACATCGTTCTGAAGGCTACCGTAAGTGTAGTTCAAGAAATATATTACATACAGATATCGATGTTGCCTGAAAATTAAAATAAATAAAGTAACGTATGTTACAACTCACCGCTGGCGTCTACAGAGTTCCGTGTTTATGCGGAAAGTCATACATTGGCCAAACGAAGAGGAGCGTCAGCACATGTATTACGGAGCACATACGGGCGGTTAAGGTTAAGTCAGCGCTGTGTGAGCTTGCAGAATCGGGACCCGGGCACTGCTTGAGGTTTGATCAGGTGAAAGTAATAGTACCTGAACAACCAAACCTCCCACGAATAATTCGGTAGTCCATCGAAATCAGCAAGCACAAGAACTTTAATAGTGAAGATTTTTACCGTCTTTGGCTTGTATGGAAACCTGTGCTAAATAAACTGAAAACTGGATTTCGGAGAGTTGCGCTTTTAGTTTTGCACTTCACACGAAATTCGGACCGCAGCGAATCCTCAAGCAAATCTACGAGTGTAGCCATAGAAGTCAAACAGAGTGGTAGTCAGTAACGTGCCTACCTCTGTCGCGACAGGCACGTTCTCCTGAAAATGGAGCCCATGTGAGGCTCCGAAACGTCGAGCAGCACGTCCTGCTCCTCATACGCACGGTAAGTAGTCAAACTAATTATTATAATAATAATTGCATTGAAATATTTAAAAAAGTTGGGAATCGTACCGAATAAAATGCGGGAAAATCACCGCTCATTATATCAAATCAATCGAAAGGGTCAATTTTATAGGACAAATATCTCTAGTAAACCTAGCGCATTAAATTTTAGGAAGACCATGACATCTAATCAGGAAGAAAAACCGGCCAAGTGCGAGTCGGACTCGGACACGAAGGGTTTCGTACCATCGTAAAGGATTTAATTTTAATTATTTTTTAATCTTACCTATTTGTTGTTATAGCGGCAAAATAAATACACACTCTGTGAAAATTTCAGCTGTCTATCTGTTACGGTTACTGAGATACAGCCCTGTGACAGACGGACGGACGGACGGACGGACGGACGGACAGCGGAGGCTTAGTAATAGGGTTCCGTTGGCACCCTTTGGGTACGGAACCCTAATCTCGATACATTGTTCCTGGTGGTATTGGAATTTTCCACCCTGAGAATGTCATACAACTACATACAAAATTACTCAAAAGAAACAGTGTCCATACAAATAATATGAATGCGAAATAAACACAGTCCGTCTGTTGCGTTTTCGCGCCTAAACCGCTGTAAAACCAATTTTGGACTTTAGGAAAGAGGCTACTTTTTGTGGCGAAAATTAAACTCGAAGGAGGTGAAGTAGGTGATGAATCAGTATCATTTTACAGGAGGAACTCATATAGTCAGTCAGCGTGTTTGCACCCACTGCTGGATATACGCCTCTCCAATTTTTCTCCAGTCCTCCCGGCCCTCAGCGGTAGGGAACCACTGCTTCCCGCTGACGCACTTAATGTCGTCGTATGCAGCAAATAGTTCAGCCTGACAATAGTCCAAAACGACATTGACCCGAGCGGAGCCAGGTTCCTCAGCTAGTTATCTAATAAATAATATAAAGGGGAAAGTTAGTAATAATGGATGTATGGATGGATGGATGGATGGATGGATGTTTGTTACTCTTTCACGTAAAAACTACTGAATGGATTCTAATGAAACTTTACAATAATATAGCTTATACATCAGAATAACACATAGGCTACAATGTATGTGCCCATGGGCTTAAGAACTTTCACGGGGCTGCGAAAACGATGCCGGTAGCGATACTTCACACTAGGGGGTGAGGAGCCGGGGGCGGTGGCGGGGAGCGCCGGCGGGGGGAGGGCAGACGTCGTGACTGTTTGGTGTCCGTTTGGCGAATTTTCAAGGCACTAGCGATTTGTAAAACTTAGTACATGTACATTTAACTACCCGGGAATTAGGATTGGCTAAATAGAATTCAGTTCCGCTTACGCTAAGATGGGGCTGTCATACAAACTGCAATGCTATGCACGGCTCGGCTTTGCGGCGGCAGCGCTTACTTTTACTGAAGTACGGCTTGGTATTTCCTGCAACTTTAGGACTACTTGGCATCACGCTAAATCGCCGGAGGAGCGACCGTCAGAATAAAATCCTTGAGAACCAATTACTCGATTTAGATGTGCATTGTATCTACGTTTAGCCTGATTCTACTAAAAACTTATAGATTACATGATATAACGCTTCATTACCAGAAGGGTAAGTAGTGAGTCTTAAAGTCTTATAACATGCGAACCACTTACCTGATTTATATGCGTATTTTATCAATGTATAGCATCTCTGGGAGCAGTCAGGTTCGAGATGGGTTACTGTTTTCGATGTTGAGGCTGGCTGTGGGTTAGAGTCCACGAAAAACTTACCTACGTTACACGTTACTTACTAGGTAAGCAATGTAGCAGTGAAAGTGCAGAAAGGTTCTCGCGGCAAATGTTTTTTTTTTAAATAGCCACCAAACGTCAACGAAGCTCTTAATGGGAATTATTGGATATTTCTCAATAAATCATGCTATTTCATCTCGAACAATCTTGATTAAATTTGGTAGATGGATACATTGTCCTGGACCAGTTGTACCCTATTTTGGATCAGCCATGTCGGATACTTTTTATCCATGAAATAATTTAGCCGACGCTAACCCGAGCGGAGCCGGGTACCGCAGCTAGTTTAATAATAAAAAAATATAAATTATAAAAAAAATCAAGCAATATTTAGGGTACTTTCCCTGCAGGTGGCGTCCCAACTTTCCATTCTTTGATGCGATTTTCAGCTATACATCTGTTTTGGTCTCAAACCTGATAGGGTTCTGCAGCGTCACTATATTCGGGATATTTTTTTGACAGAGGTTGCGATGTCAAACAATATCAAACTATTTTCATTTCTCAGAGTATTTCCGTCGTTATTTAATAAGATTGTTTTCATTTTATTTATTTACTCCCGTCGGTTTTAAATGCCACGTCATCCTCAAACAATTCAACTAACTTATCATAATAATGTGACCCTAATCACACAGCCGCCCACACAATGTCACGGCATGTACACACTGATACAATACAGGCTCGTGTCATCCATATTGTTCCAACAAAGCCGCAGGGCGGGTTCTTGTGATTGGCAAAAAGTTAATTTTCATCCGGACATATTTGGCCGACCAGCACAAATAATACGCTGCAAGAGGCACCCACACTCGAACAATTACGTGCATAACTAAGTATAGAGCCGCTAATGTCCCATTGTCTCATCGAATCATCCAAACGGAAATGAAAAGTATTCTATCCCTTCGAATTAAAGCATGATTACTTATTCTGTCTGTCTCCACTACTTATCCGAATAAGATCCAAATGCGAGGCGAAAAAATTGATGATTTTTATAGTCGCTCATGTGTCTGTATGTATGTCTGTCTGTCCCACGCAGATATGACGAGAACAAATCAGCAGATTTGGACGAAACCTGCATCACAATTCTGTGAAAAATTGCCGCAAAAAGACAAATAGCATGTTGGTAAGATATTTTAAACACCTGTACACTATGGCTCGATATGGAAACGAGAAATCAATATTTTTTTAAAAAGGGGTATCCACGGTAGTTTTACTCATGCGATGATTACAAAAATATGTAAATGTAGAGATAGAGAGAGAGTGGTTTTAAGTTATTATTAATCTGAACAGGATGGATGAAAACAATTGTGGGAAACACATTTGATTTAGGTAACAATTACAGGACCCTTGACATGTGAACACTATTAGTTTAACCGTTTTTTAGGGTTCTGTACCTAAAGGGTGCCAACGGAACCCTATTACTAAGCCTCCGCTGTCTGTCCGTCCGTCCGTCCGTCTGTCACAGAGCTGTATCTCATGAACCGTAACAGCTAGGCAGCTGAAATGTTCACAGAGTGTGTATTCATTTTGCCGCTATAACAACAAATAGGTTAAATTTAAATGATTAAAATTATCAATTAAAAAAAAAAAAAATATTTGTTTTAATTCTTGTGTGAAACCCTTCGTGTGCGATTCCTACTCGCACTTGGCCGGTTTTTTTTTATTTTGGTTGATTGTGATGACGCATATCGTCCTTTACGCTTTACCGCAGTCGGGTGAAAATTTATCAAAGAAAAACTAATGAAAGAACAAAGATAGCGATCTCCGGCGGAGTTGTGCCCAATTTGTACCAATCTACGTCGCTTTAATCACCCCGAGTTCCTGCCCCACCCCCCACCCCGCCGCCACCCCCGCGAACGCGCGCTCGGGCTGGATTCGCGTGTTCTATGCAAATCGCGCACTTTTTGTCCCGAGCTCGTAAATCCCGCCGATTTCTCGGATTAGATAAGTAAGAGAGATTGCCGAGTGTCTTCAAGTGACTAATTAATACGAGTGGTTTCATTAACGTTTTATCCGACTCGAGGAGCAGCGATGCTTGCTACCAGCTCGAGAGCGTTGACCTACCATTTTAGTTTAGTCCATGAAAAACCATGCCTAAACCTATGCTGAAATGGCGAAAATATTTATGGTTTATTGTTTGTATATTTCAAATTGTTTTTATGTAATATATGTATATGTAATTTGAATAAATTGAGAAAATGAATTTATAATTGGCATTGAAATAGAAATTTGAAAATTAATGAAACATACAATGTGTGTTAATTTGAACCGATGTAACACCGACCAAATACCTAATACTAAAAAGAAAACTGTTAAGGACTAGTTATATTTTCAAAGGAGAAAATATATACTTACGTCTCGGAAATGGTTGAGGACACTTCTTTCCTTTTCGCAGCTGTTATTCCGGTGTGTCTTCACACTCTTTGTAAGAGTTACAAAGATGCCAACCTTCTATTCGTTTTAGTTTGTCACTCCAAGCACAGCGCTTCAATACACAACTATCGCTATTCCTATAATATTCAATCACAATTTCGGAATATGATTACGTCCAATAACTTCTTCTAGTCTGGCGTCGTCCGATTATTGCGGGAATGGCCGATAGTGTAATGGATCTGAAAATAAAATGTTTTGTTTAGACAAAAGGGTTTTTTTATAGATAAATATCAGTTACTTCCAGCAGTAAGTAAGGAATCACCGAATAAAATTATTCCAAGGAATGTAACATGTATGTATGTATGATCGACCATGAAGCAAGGACACATTAATTGAAGAAAGAGCCCAGTAAAAAGAACTACTTTACGAATATACTGCAAGGCTGGACCCGAACCAACAAAACATACCATTCGCGGGTATTGCGTCTACCAATTTCGCCACCGGCTGTATTATTCCGGGAGGTCACGACATTTTTGGTCACGATAAGGTAAATGGCTGAAACTGGGTTCACATGTTAGAGACCAACCCTCTGATGCTAAATATGTCGGTCTGCCCATGCCAAGTGGTGGCGTTATCTAGATTGACTATATAAAATAGATGCTGGTATGTACCTGCTGATGAAAATACTTATTGTCCGGAAACATTGATACCTATTCATTATACAACAATAACCAGTCGGTTTTTTTTATTTTTATTTTTATATTTTTTGTCAACATAACTACTTTTTCAGGCGATTTATCTACGTAACGCAACCACTTGGAACAGACAGACTAACACATTTAGCTTAAGAGGGTTGGTCTTTACCCCGTGAACCCAGTTTCAGCCATTTACGTTATCGTTACCATTTTTGTCGCGACCTCCTAGTCTATATACCCATAATTTGGAATTCTCCTACAGTCCCTCCTCCCGTAATGAATGCCTCCTACTAACACAGAATTATTATCCTACACACAATTATTCTCTAAAAACGAATATGCATCCCAATATTACCTTGCCGATTTACTACGATCTTTCTAATGAAAGAAATGTGTTATCTTTAAAGCGAATTTATCCAGAGCAAGGCGACCACTAAATAACATTTAGCACATAGTTTTCTGTAACAATAGGCCCAACAAAGTGAATTACGTATTTTTCAGAATACATAAAAACATATTTCAAGTATTTACACGTGTGATTTTGTCGTGTCTCGCAGGGGTGGTTCGGTAATGTAAAGTGTAAAATGTCAAAGCAAATTAGACAAAATAACAATATTAGCAAGAGATGTCGAGGCACTGTTCTGTGCGTTAAAAATCTTTGGACAAAGAGTTTACTTAAGAATTTTGTCGGCTCCCATTTAAGTGCATTCCAATTGTTTTGCCTTGTAAGTAGAAAAGCTGCCATAACTTTGAAAGCCTCGCTACAAATGTGCCATTCCGCAAAGCTTATCGGGCGGAGACATCTCATAATTCTCACAACGAATCGCGTACAAGTCGCGGCAGCTAATGTAAACCACAGGGGTTTCAACCCCTCGTCCACCTCGCCTGCCCCGCAAATTAACCTACAGCGGAGGCACACCTACAAGGGGCCAATATAAGTGGACTGCACGTGCGGGCCGAGTAGTGCGCAAAGCACTATTACTTATTATAGACTAGGAGGTCGCGACAAAAATGGTAACGATAACGTAAACGGCTGAAACTGGGTTCACGGGATAAAGACCAACCCTCTGAAGCCAAATGTGTCAGTCTGCCTGTTCCAAGTGGTTGCGTTACCTAGATAAGGCGATTGAAAAAGTAGTTATGGTGACAAACAATATATATGATAAGGTAAATGGATGTAAATGACGAAGCATGAAAGTATCAGTACATACTGATTAGCAATACAAAAACTGAACAAATCTTTGATTGCATTTCTTAGTTATAGGCGATTTAGGTTACAGATATAACTTTAGGTATATTTAAGTATTTAATTAAAAAAACCGACTGGTTATTGTTGTATAATTAATAGGTATCAATGTTTCCAGACAATCAGTATATTCATCAGCAGGTACATACCAGCGTCTATTTTATATAGCCAATCTAGATAACGCAACCACTTGGCGCAGGCAGACCGACATATTTAGCATCAGAGGGTTGGTCTCTAACATGTGAACCCAGGTTCAGCCATTTACCTTATCGTGACCAAAAATGTCGTGACCTCCCGGAATATTATGTTTAAAGCCACAGACCTAGCATGGCCATAGGTCTATGGTTAAAACATCCTAGTATATGGTTTATGGTTAAAACAATGCGAAATGGGGCGAGGCTGCAATCAATCTCTTTGGCATTCGGTTCGTCATACTGTCAATACTCTCTACTTTGGCCAATTTTTGCTCAAATGCGCTGGCTCTGCTATTCAGTCCAGCAAGTAGTAATATCAAAATATGTACATTCTTTTATGTCATTTTTTTATGGAACCTGACATGGATGGCTAATACCAGACAAATACGATTATGATTTTAGCCAAATACATCAAATTCCCGAAGGAATTAGTTGCCATGCTAGGACCTTCCCTTTATGAGCACGGTTTCATTGAACTCGATGGAAACCACGGACAATTTTTCATTACCGCTTCAATCATAGTTTCATCCAATGCGATTTCAAATGAGTCCTTATAAAAACATTAATATTAACGTAATAAAACAATGAATTTTTAACGTTTTACTCCATTTGATATAATCCCACTAGTTCTACCAACCCGTCACCTTACAGCGACTACCCGCTGCGCCCAACGCTTTCCCCCCGCGCTTCACTATTTGCCCATTTGTCGTCAGCCATGCCCATGCGAACTCCGCATTAGCCAAATAACAAATTGAGGTTTGCTTTATTTGAAACGTCATTTTCACATTGCGATATATTTTTATATAAAATTATATTTCAAGAAATGAGGCAATAAATAATTCACACTGGTGCCTGCTATTGTGAGTTCGTAACACTATGCACAGTATTTTAGCGAAAATGTTGAGGCTCCGGAAATGCAGTTTACTTTACTATAACATCGCTTGTATTATATTCATAATTCATATATTTATACGGACGAACTTGCACATGACAGCGAACCAAATACAAAATTTAATAATATTAATACCCGTATAAAAGAATTAAACCCATTTAATTCGATGTCGATGCGTAACTGCTGGCTAGCGAATTAATATTCTCCGTTTTTAGGATTCCGTACCCAAAGGGTGCCAACGGAACCCTATTACTAAGCCTCCGCTGTCCGTCCGTCCGTCCGTCCGTCTGTCTGTCACAGGGCTGTATCTCATGAACCGTAATAGATAGGCAGCTGAAATTTTTAAAGAGTGTGTACTTATTTTGCCGCTATAACAACAAATAGGCAACTACTACTATACAAAAAACCTGATTTTTTGTGTTAAATCTTGTTCGATGGTACGGAACCCTTCGTGTGCGAGGTCAACTCGCACTTGGCCGGTTTTTTTTTTTCAATTTAATTTTAAACCCAAGAATTTTAAAACCAAACATCATTAATGCTCGCGATCTCCGAAGTTATGCAGATTTGTATAGAAATTTTACTATTGATCACGAAAATTAAAAAAAAATCTTCACAAAAATAAACAAAACGAAAGAAAGAGAACATAAGAGTGAACAGGCATGTTGTTTTATTTCGCTTTCCCTAAAGAAGTGTTTGCTTGCTTGTATAGTATTTCTCCCCCGTTTTTCCCAAAAACAGTAAATTTTTCGGGACAAAATCATTTACAAACATAAATATAATAAGAAACCTATTTACATTACGTACACACTATTATTGATTTTGAACCCACAAGCCGAAGACCGCAAAGATGGGCACACACATTATATAATTGCTTAATTAATAAAAAGTGTGTAAAAACTAGTTCACAAATGGTGATTCTAATATAAATACTTTGATGTTGGATCAATATTACGGACTAATCCAAATAAATAACACATTTTGCTTACATCAGGAATATGGGTGAAAAAACCATTTCACGCTTGCTCAAAATATAAATGTACACATTAGGCGTGACGTCATTACAACCAATGTTTTTTAGTGTTTTAGAGATATATGAATAGCCATTATGGCTAACTTAACAACATTGTTCATATGGCGATGCGTGTCGGCACTGCACAATACATACGTTCGTCGTCCGACAACAAGAGCAATCTTAACATCAAAGTCAAAGTGTCCTTGACGGGAAATGTGCATTCATCATGCACGTTGCCCTGCAGAAAAAAATACACTGTATTCATAACACCTCTCGTGCAAAACTGATCCCTTCAGCTAAGTACATACAAGTAATATTGGCTCGACGCCAACTTTTCGGTGCAACGAGTTCGCATTAGACTTTTGAATGTCAAACCAATGATTGACACCGTCTGCTGGTACCCACAGACCATTTGTACACGTACAGCACTAATAAAAAAATGATATATTCGTGACTAAGTAAACATAATGATGTGGTTATAGTAAATTGAGTATTGTGGTGCTCTCAAGCGGCAACCGTGTCGGGTGTGGGAAGCGAACATTTGGTTTGTCACCAACATTCAGAACGTATTAGAAAATAACGTGATATATAATTTGTAACCGTAATCAAATAAGTATGTTTAATAAAGATTTCTTTAAATTTCGCAAATTGTATAACCCATAGAGGTAACTAAATTCCTTTGTTAAATTTACAGACCAAAAAGGTATTTGATACCTTTGTCACATTTACTCTTAAGAACATGGACGTACAGTGCTGAGTTTCGTACTAAGCGAGTACTTCTTTTTTTCAAAGAATGTGACCTGTAATTAGAAGTGATCGTGAAGCAAGGACACGTTAATTAAATAAAGAGATATGTAAACAACTTTATATATATACTGCAAGTCTGGACCCGACCCAGCAGAATGGGTATACAGCAGGTGGAAATTGGTAGACGCAATAACCGCGAATGTTATGTCATTTGTTATTTATTTATTTCGTCTTTGGACACCAAGTGCCTCTCGGATTTGTCACATTTACATTCATATGTATTCAGATATACAAACAATTACAAATAAAACTAAAAGAAACAAAACACATCCTAACAGCTAACAAAAGTCGTCTACTTTGTAGAGCGATAAACGTTTAAGGCATTTCTTTAAATATTTTTGAAGGCATCTCCTTCAAGTATCTTTAATTTTGCGAGTAATTTGTTGTGAAGTTTGACATAGTTTTTTTGTTAGAAAGCTTAGCAACTATGTTTTGCTGGTTCGAGTATTGCAGAATATTTATAAAGTAATTCACAGCTCCCTTTCTCAGTGTGTCGTTGCTTCCCGGTCGGATTCTACATAATTATCAAAAACTATAATACTCTTCATTTTTTTTTAAACAATCAAGAATTTTAAAATATACGGTAGGAAACGTTAAGATCGGTGAGTGGTGCGGCGGGGCGGGGCGGGGCGGGGCGGGGCGGGGGCGCCACCGACTCGGGGCTCTGATTATGTGGCGCGGGCTACACGAATCCTGAAGGTCAGCCGTCGACGTCGCACGTAAATCTTCAAGTGGGAGACATTGAACTATGAAAACGCAGGCGGAAGACAAGGCCAATGACTGCCCAGTAGTCGGCGCGGGGCGGCGCGGGGCGGCGCGGGGCGGCGCGGGGCGGCGGAGGCAGCCATGTACACAACATAGACACGTGGCGACCGTTTTCACAGGCATGTGCGATGATGGAAAATTTACTTTGAGAGTTTATGAATGTAGATGGACTAGTGATGTTTAAATATGTCATGACGCACATCGTATGAGGAAAATCCTTAAACATGGCCGGTTTTTTACAATCGTGCAGCCTTATTCTTACCTTTCGAAGAAATCATGGTCATTGTTGTTTATAGTGAAACAAATGTATCAATGTGCCTATAAATACACACAGATGGCTTTGTAGTATTCGTTTTCGTTGCTGCTATAAAAATAAAAAAATATTTCATAGTATTGTCACTTAGTTTTGTATCAAATATTCCTTTTCAGTGAACGGCTAGGCACTGAACCGTGCATTATGTTATATGTATGTGTATGAATACTAATTTTTACTCCTAAGCTTTTTTAAATTATTTATTTGTTCTATCAATGTTAAATTAAGTGATTTCTATTTCTTGTTTCTACTTGTCGCCAATGCTTAGAATATGTTTTTTATTTATGCGGATCAAGTATGTACGACCACCAATACGGGACTAACTCATTCGCGTGCACAGAACAAACTCGTTCTGATACGCTCTGGCACTGTCTCTGTTTTATAGAAAAAGACAGTCTTCGCTTTAAGGAAGATGAAACACTTCCACAAAGAAAACAATGCGCTAAATGTAAATCACGGAAGCTGTAGTAAAACATCAAACAAAAACTAGTTTTCATAAAGCTAGGTCTCATGACTTAGATTTTCTATTTTATCGTTGAGTAATCCACGACTAAAAGTTCCATAAAACGCGCGAAAATTTACAACTTTCGAAACTTATAACTGAGAAACCACATACAATTAAAATTCATCATCAGGCATCTAGTTTGATCAAATCGAACTGTTTTGAGTATAATTTTGGATCTCCTTAATTAGTAAAGTTTAATAAAATTGTTGAAGGGGGTGTATACATATTTCAGTTAAAATTAAATAAATTCACGTTAGATTGTGCGTAAAAAAATGTATTAAAAGGCTCATAGCTCAGAGGCATTGCGGCTTCCCTAGCATTATAGAGGTCATGAGTTCGTTTCGTTAAAAATGCGAGATGTTCCATGGTTCGGAATCCATGTTAAGCAGTTGGGGCCTTTCCCCTACTAGGTAGTAGGGTTAAGCCCCCCCACGATGTTACCATCGCATTGAATGTAAATATAGTCGAAATGGCAATGAGAGATTTTACATGTTTTCCATCTAGTTCAATGTAGCGGTGCTCATAATGGCAAGGACCTGGCATGGCACTCAATTCTTTTGATAATTTGGTGTGTTGGGCCTAACACCGAGGCATAAAACCATGAAAATTCCGTGCACGGAACAGCGCACATTAGTGCCGAAATGCACTTATAAAACTCAGATAAACTTGAAAAATAACTGCACTATGAAGTAATTCAAAATCTAAATTAATATACTTAATAACTTAGCGATAATATAAATAAATTCGATATACAATTACAATTTTCACTTCATCATACAAAATAATTCGCTTTAAATCTAAACAATATTTAAATAAAAATTAAGTCAAATAAATTATCTGTATATAATGGAACTAAATAATTTAAAAGATTCACAATCAATACTTATAAATGAAATAAAATAATTGTTTAATATTATGTCTAGAATTTTTAAATATCAATTTTTAAATATGTTTAATAATCTTTTTACAGCTTTCTTTCTTCGCGGTCGCTTCTACATTCGTACATATCATATTAATTAACAGTAATATATAAAAAGTAGCGAATCACACTGCAAGCCGAAATAACTATTAGCCAATTTAAAATTAACTCTACTTTATGTAGGTACATGTGTAGGTAGTTCCCTTCTAAGTAATAGGAGGGAGAACGTCTGGAACTTTCAGCAATAAATCCCGCCTGCGATATTTACGGGAAACTCTATATAGCGCAAAGCCACTCCGACATAATCAGAAATGTTCAAAAGGCAACTAATTCATCTGATGAGTTATACATACACTTAAAATGTTTACATATTTATTGAAAGTAAAAATATTATATTAAAGTAAACATATTTAATCCCTGTATGAATGGTCTAGTATATTAAAGCGGCTCCTACGTCCTCGAAAGACCGATGAAAAACAGTTTTCCATTATTCTCGTAGAGCCTCGTGTCGAATACTGGAGCCATAAAATTAAGAGACTAAACACACCTGAATTTCACATTCGATGTAACCTCAGATCACAAACGCCATCTAACGCGCATATGAGACCCGCTGTCTCCAGTTTTCTAACACTACTAACTCAACTTCATCAGCTATTGCGATTCGATAAGCTAGGTAAGTACCTCTGAGCGCGGTTGGGTTCTGGATGGGTGACCATTTTCAAGCGTTGAGGCTGGCCGCGGCCTCACTTACTAGGTGGTAGGGTTAATCACGCTCGGGTTGGTACCATCGCATTGAATGAACGATGGTCGAAGCGGCAATGAAAACTGTCCAATGGAGCCGAGCGTCATAAGAAAGGTCCTGACATGGCACCTAGTTCCCATGTGGTGTCTGTGTGGTATGTGTGGTGTCCCATATCTGACGGTCAGTATGGTATTAGCCATCCATGTTCAGTTACATAAAAAAATAAAACATGCCACACGAAAACTAAGTCGCCGATGTATTGAGGGGTTTGTGTAAACTGACTTGGCGAACGCATTTCCGGAACATATTTATTGCTAGCGGTGACCATGTTTCGACTGTGTGTGAGGTATTGGTTTTAATCATACAAATCTTATTTTGGCTTTTCTTATCTATACTTCTATACTAATATAATAAAGCTGAAGAGTTTGTTTTTTTGTTTGAACGCCCTAATCTCTGGAACTACCAGTCAGGGTTGAAAACATATTTTTACATTCGATAGCCTAATTCTTAAGTAAGGCTTTAAGCTATTGAACATCACTTAACGACCCTTAGGAGCCGAACAAAAAGAAAAATAGTCAGAGGGCGCGGAGCGAAAACGAAATCATAGCGGGGCGAGGGCCGTGACGGCGCGATGGCCACCCGACGAGGACCGAGTATTGCCGAATCGAGCCGAAGCGCGAGCGCGCGAAACGGTGACCAGCGTTGCCGATAACCACTCCTCCAATTCCCCGAAAACGTTCTTAGGATTCCCGGAATTCCGTAAAAATCCGAAATAGAAACCAAATTTTCATCGAAAATTTCGAATGACGAAATTCGAATTTCGAAAAAAGGTCGTGCAGTCGACGGCTGTCCGAACAACTTTCGGGAGAAGATGAAATTCAAAGTTGCCCCGATTGCTTTAATGTTCGATATATTTTTCGAATGAGCAAAGAAAAAAAGGTAAATAAAAAGGCCAAAAAACTAAATTCCCCACGGATTGGCCAATTCCCCACCATTTTCCCCGAATCACCTCAAATTTCCCGTGATTCGGGGAGCGATCGGCAATGCTGGCGACGAACGTCTCGCCGCGATGCCCGCGCGCCGCCTCAGTCAAGATGCGCAGTGGCGCTCCGTGGTCGTGTGGTACACGGATTAGTATGAGATTTTTTACGTAAATTCTTTGTATTCTTTCTACCAACCCGCGCGGTATGCTAACTTAGCGACCACCGTTCCTAGCTACACGCATTTGTTTGGGCTTTTTAGGTTGATTGTTTAAACGCGTATTGTAAAGATATTACGGTTTCAGTTGAATGGTTTCTTATTTTTTGTTTGGTAGATTAGTAGGTACTAAGCCAAGCGCGGCATTTCGAACTTTCACGGGGGATACGAAACCCATGCCGGCCGGCCAGGTGCTGTTTCACCCCATGTTTCAACGACCCCGGGGGCCTTTGGGGGAAATATATTGGTATGGAGTCGATTCCATAGTTTACCGACCCTATAAATAAAGGATCAAAAGGATCGGATGGTTTTTATTTTTAAGTGTCGGCTGGGAATGGGTGCATTGCCTGCCTGTTCTGCGTTGAGCAATTGTAGAAAGGGGACGGAGGGACAGCGTTATGATGATCCGTCGAGCACTGTTTGGCCGGCAAGGTGCTTCTTCACACAATGTTGAACAAATCTGATTACAACGATGCAATTTATATGTCACTATGAAGGGGGTGATATAGGGGATGACAATTTGTATGGTTCATCCATTATTGATGCTTCATAATTGTACCTACGTATAGCTCGATTTATTTCCGCAATTTTAGGTCTACTAACCATCACGCTAAATTAGCAGAGAGGTGACAAGTTGTATGAAATTCTTATAACATGAGAACCAATTACCCGATTTAGATGAGGATGTATCTCAGTCTAGCCGTATGGGTTACTTAACGTCACGCTAATTTACCAGAGGAGTGAGAAGAGAGGGTTACATAATTATAACAAAACAATAAATGGACTGCTCCTGCATGTGGAAATTGGCAGAGTACATCACTCTCAATCACGAGAGGGGTGACTGGTGCGATTAAAGGCTCATAACTTACGAACTACTCACTCGATTAATATGTGGATAGCATCTACGTCCAGGACCTATGGGCGCGGTCGGGGTTTGGATGGGTGGCCGTTTTCGATGTTAAGGCTGGTTGTGGTACGGATTCCACGTAAAAAAATTGCTCCCCTTTCTTACTAACTAGGTTGTAAGGTTAATCCCACCCTAATTGTTGCGTACCATCGAGTTGTTACGTACCATCGCACTGAATAATAGATGGTCGAAGCGGCAGTAAAAAATGTCCGTGTTTTCCGTCCATGGCAATGTGTAGAAGTGCCAGTGCAGGATCGTCCCAGCGCGGCGACAAATGCTTTTAAAAAACAATTAATCAATTGGCCCCAATGTTTTGCAATATATTCAAGTACATTCCTTCCACTGAATTTATAAATGGCAGTATTTGGATGTTATCTTATTCAATCATGCCACATCGGCTAAACGGATTTCGATCCAGTTTTTTTTGGTAGATACATTGTTTAATCTTCTGTTAGTAAAGTAGTTCGACTAGCTTTTTGGGCCAGCCCTTTGGGTTACAGCCTGACATCAGTCCAAAACGACATTGACCCGAGCGGAGCCGGGTACCTCAGCTAGTAATAGTATAAGATACTTATGTCATTGCAAATAAGTGTGACTGAGTTGGTGTGATAAGCGCGCCTGCGGAAACAAAAAACATTTAAATACATTTTTAACGTTGAATATTTTGAAGTTTTTTGGAATTTCTCATTCCAAATTAAGTTTAAACATATAATTTGCATACCTGTTCGTAAACTATTTAGAAATCCCTTTATTTTGATACCCCACTAGAAAGAAATATAATTTGGCGCCAAAAATCGGCCATGATTTTATTTCATAATTTTGGATATACCCAGTGTCACTCTCACAATTAAGACGAATCTAACGACAGCTCTTAAGCTAATATCCATAAAGCTGTTCAGGCTGCAGTGCGTGCCAAAGAAATATACATACATACATGCATGCACAGACTCGAACAAAAAAAACGTAACGCTTCTTCTTGCGCAGTCGGGTTAAAATCTTCAACGATTGACATATATATCTCTTCTCTGAATCATAATATCTAACTAATGCCCTGTGATTTTGAATTGAATATTCCACGTGATAAAGATTTGTTAAGTTTCAGTTTGCTGTAAGGTCTGCAGCCTTTAAGTAAAATGTAAACCTACACACCTACTAACTTACCAGCTTTTAACTTATCAGTACATTTCAACAATAAACGCCCGAAACCAGACATTTTCCATTGATGTTATGTCAAAAGCGAATAGCAAAATAACAAAACCGAATTTACCAAAATGTGTCGCATAATACCTATTGTTAACCCAAGTTTGCCTTTATTGGATAAAATAATAAGCTTTTGTTCATTTACGGTTTGTGGAAATCTTATAAAGGTCAAAGAAGGTTATTTAGGCGAAGCGCTCGGAACGTTTTCGTGTTTCCTATGGGTACTGTTGTTAATCAAACAACATCTAGCCTTCACGGAGGTCACTCCGTTCATGGAGGTTCTGGAATACAAGCTTTATAAGTTGTCGCAACAATATTATTAATATTTACTAGAACTTGACGATGGACTCTGACCGTATTATAAATGTGCGTTTTAATTCTGCCCACTTCATAAAAAAAAGCTTTCGCTATTCAACTTTTATTTTCTGCTAGCACAGTTTCCTAGTAACCTCGCGTAGCGTCCCCGCCTTGATGACCGGACCGTCACGTTCGGTTTCATATCAGTTTCAGTTTCTTTATTTCCTCCATTAGATGTATATTACACACTCGGATTCGTCTTTTTTTTCCTGTCGCTTCCATTACTTCTAGCGAAGAAGAGCCGACAAGAAAATTCGCCAGGTTGGTAATTGTATTATAATTTTTTTCATTGAAACTTACAAACACAGTTTGAGATTGATTTGATTGCTACTGCTCACAAAGAACATTATAATAAGAACATTCTATACATTGGTGAAGAGCAAACTCTACCATCATGCATCTTAGTCTAAGTTAATAGGAATTATGATATACATTATTTAGGCGTAAAAAACCATCGTCATTTTTGATAAAAAGTAATATCAAATTAAATATAAGTTATTAAATAAACAAATTCATACTATAGTATTGTCTACTACTACATACTATTCGTATTATTAATATACTATACTAAAGAATCGTATACTAAAGAATGAATTCTAGAACACTTTTTAATGTTATTAGAGATAAATTCGTTGAAACCCTGTAAGAGCCAATACATTTATCTTATTGATTCTCCTTTTCAGTTATAAGTATTATGGTTTATGTAGGTTTTCATTAAAAGTATGTTCTATAAAACTACGTCAACATAATATTTCAACGACAATTAATTTTATTTATGGAGTCAGAATACAAATTCAGATGAACTCCTAAACTTCTTTTAAACTAGTTTATAGTTTAACTTATCAAGTATCACCAAGATTTTGGGCTTGTTCGATTTCCATTTGAATATGTACCTACCGATGAATTGTCACAAAATTTCATCACCACTTCTTCTGCCCATTTATTGACACTAAATAAAAAACACGTCATCCTTCTCTACGACTCATACAAATGCACCCTTTGCCTCTCAAACTTTAATTCCGTTTCAAGTCATAAAACAAGACATGTATGTTCTTTATTCATTATATTGTAATTTCAAAACTAAGTTTTTCTTATTCTTCAAAATTATAGGGATATAATCCTTGAAATTACGATTTGAAGAAAAATATCATATTTTATCTAAAGAAGATACTATTTACATCAGTTTCCAGCAAACAATTCAAGTTTTTTGAACTTTTGATGTAACTTTGTGAAGGATAATTAAGATGGTCCAAGCGTAATTATATTAAAGATAAACTAGAAGACGAAATCAATTGAAAAAAAAATAATCTGAAACCCCGACATACATGACAAACAGGAAGCACAAACAACGCGGTGTATTTATAACATGGTACAAAACAACAAGCGACCGCTCGCAGCTGCCTAGCTATCATCGAACTAATATGCTAAAATATCATGATACGGGACGATGCAGCTCATACATCTTGATGAGCTGACCCGCCTTACGATTACCTGGGAGCCGATATTTCCTCAAGACGTTTATTTGGGTTTCTTCAACTGTTTTGATGTGTTTGGAAACAAACCCTACATAATTGTTGGGTCCTTGGTCCCTTGGAGCTGTAAAAACCGGCCAAGTGCGAGTGAACTCGCATACTAAGGGTTGCATACCATCGTGCAAGATTTAATACAAGAGAATCACGTTTTTTGTATAAGGCCCCCCTTTAACTTTTTATATTTTTTAATTTTACCTAGTTGTTGTTATAACGGCAAAATACATATATACTCTTTGAAAATTTCAGCTGCCTACGTACGAACGGCATTACGGTTCGTGAGATACAGCCCTGTGACAGACGGACGGACGGAAATGAAGCTTCTAAATCAACGAAAAAAAAAACCCCATTTCACCCCTCCCTACCAAATCAATTGAAAGCTATAGGGTACTTCCCAGTCTGTTCATTACATTCGATGTTACCAACCCAGGCGATCTTAAACCACATAATACGGGACGGGACTAAAGTTTTACATGGATTCCGAACCGTGGTTCAGCTCGCATACGTGACGAAATACACTTATCCAAGTCAGCAAGAGAAATAAAGTTGTTCACGGACGAGGCGGGGATTGAACCCATGATTTCTGTAATACAAGTCACTCAAATTACTGGTGCTTTGGCGGTTCTACAGCATATTGGATACGAATCTATAAAATCCTAGCTGCAAAATTAAAAGTCTCAAATAAAGGAGTCACGTCGCTCCGTACCCCGCCAATTATCTTCTCTCCAATAATACGCAAGGTTCAATCGAGCTTAAATTTAACAAATCTCAATTTCACTGAGATCAATGGCGGTGAAATATTGACTCTATACTTCAAACATGAATCCCGCCCTACTGGGCGGGGCGTCGCCGCGTCGAGCGAGCGGCGAGCGGAGGGCGGGCGCCGCCGCCAAAAACTTTTCAAATAGAACAATAAAATGGAGCTCCATTCACACTAAGCTTGGAATTCGAAGGACTTCCTTTTGAAAGAGAATTAAGGACCTTCACACAAAACTAACGACGTTTACTTGAGGGTTATTCGGAAAATATTCTGCGGTGAGTGGCAATAGCTTTCGTGTCCGAATTCAGTGCCTAGCCAAGAACCATTTATCTATCCGGTTACAATGTTGTATTGAGTTTGATAAATGTTAGTATTTATCTATTGTCAGTTTTCATACAAAACTTTACATTTCACTGACATGCAGATGCTAAAAAGAGTTACATACTTTTGTAATAAAAATCTGTTTCCATAATGTTATCATCACCGTGTTCCATGTAAATCTATATTGTTATGCGTTCGTTCAGATCCTCCCAAAGCATTTTTTCAATCAGGTACATACGAAGTTTTTCACTCGACATTTATTTTGCCCTTTTCCCCGCTGTGGGTATAGCAATTGGTAGACATGCTACATCGTCCAGTCAGAAATCACCTAAAAGTCATCTGCACAATTTTTTGCTGTAGATAGACTAAACGGCAGAAGAAAACAGCAGGAAGAAAATTCGCGCCGCTGTGATAGCAACACGTTCAACATCGTTAATACTAGAATATCGGTATTTTTAGTACTTATTTACAATAATAAAACTAATTGTTTGTGCTTACATAAAAGTCAATCGTACCGATTCGCGGTTTTAGATATAAAATGTTCAACTGTCACGTACATTGGCGAGAGCATTCCGCGCACACCGTACCGAGCCGTGTACGAGGAGAACCAACGCATGAAGAAGCATCGCCGTGTGGGCAACTGACTGGTCAGCGTAAGAGTCTCAGCAGACTTAGGGCCGAGTGCACGACGACGCCTCGTAAAATGTTATCCGTTACTGATTACATGTGACGATGATGTGACGGCTAATCGCCCATCATATGAAATTGAGTTGCACGTAACACATTTTATTAAAAGTTAGCTTGCCAGGCGTCAGATCACAAATAGTCCCTCGAAACAATCGGGAAAAATGTTTGCTGTATGGCAACTCTCAGCACCGCCTGAGCTGACATAGTACTCTCCTTCTTCCACAGTAAATTATCAGAAAGAGATAGGCACAATCGAAGCACCATCTAGCGTCAATCATTCGTACTAACAAACAAAACAGTTGCTCTTGGAGCCGCGGGGTGGCGCTACTAGCGCCCAATATGTCGGCTTGCTATCAGCTGTTGGTAGCACCACAGATTACATAGATTTGGCGCCGAAATTATTAATCTGTGGAACCGAGTGCCAGGCTAATAATTATGAAAAACAAAGCATTGTATTCCATTAATGGCGACGTTTGCATATCATTTAAGGTCCAATAAGACTGCAAAAATGTAAAAATAGTGACTTTGATACTTTGAATTATTATTTGATCGTGATTTTGAGGGTGATCAATGGGTCGGTAGTGATTACGATTAGCGGTTAACATCAGCGATCAATGTAATGTTTAAGTTTCGTGCAACGCTAATTTTGACTGATCAGTCTTTAATCATACGTTGACGGTGATGTTGACGTACAAGATGGTACGTGCAACCGGCCCTTAAACATACGCCCCTCCCGTAGTCTTCAAACATATTCAAGTCAGAATGTTCACTTCAAAAACTCGCCCGCAGCTTGGAGTTCTCCTAAGTAGGCAAGTGGCATCTGAAGAAGGCTATCATATAATGACCTAACCGAAAAGTGCGTGTTGGAGAGATATCTCTCCAACTTGTCTAACCAAAGAGTGACTGATGGGTGTAATAAACACGAAAATTTTAAGTACCTCATTAGGTAAAATGTATATTAAAAAAACATTGAGTACTATATGAGCAATGGCTTGAAGCTTAAATCAATGTCTATCTCATATCTTTCCCTCCCCCGTTCTCCCTTCATTCAACCGTCGCCAACCGCCCGCCGGAGATACCCTTTTGATACCAATAGCTTTGTGCACACTCAAATCGGAAATTCGAAAAGTCGGAATTAGTACTTTTTCGTAGCAAATGTTAAATACATATTTTGCAAAATATGTTTGTAATCTTCGTCTATTTTTATTATTAAACCTATTATTATTTACATCGATTTAACAAATTTTAGGTTTGTATTATTTAATACAAATACAAGCCCTAAACATATTAACCTAAAACTGGATATACGTAGCCTTAGGGAGGTGCCATCTGGGACAAATTCTATAAGGGCGCTCCAATCTACAGAAACAGACACCTCCGAATGATGCTCGTGGTCGAGATTAGAACAGCTTTCTGTATCCTTCTCAAAAGAGAATGAGAATGTCTTTAATATGCAGAAGTCATTTTAAGTACCAAAAAATAAAAATGAAAAAAAAAACGCATGCATATTTAAGCATATACAAGATAATAAATTGGATGGGGGATGCACTTGGAAACGGATTTAACATGCATACATTCCTCCACGCCGCTTTCCCGGAGGGGTAGGCAGAGATGACAGAGCGCCATAGGGTACGACCACAGTACACCTTTGTCGCTTTAACTACAGACATCATATTTTCTTACATGCTTTACGATTACGGGTGCTACGTACCTGACCTTTACGAAGTATTACATCTATTTGCTAGGCCGCCCGGGTAGGACATTTCCCCTCACAATTGCTCTATTATTTATAAAATTCACATTGGGGAAGGTATGCACTTATTTATATTGTCTTATTCATTTAATACAACAATGTACGCTTATAGCAATGCTCGAATCGAACGAAAAACAGCTGCCTGTACCCACCCTCGTAAAATAATAAAACACCTTGAACTTGGCCCACATTCCCACACTTCCGCGGGACCGGCACAGGGGCCGTCGCACAATGCCGACTAAAGAGGGCAGTGGTGCACTAAACGAATGACATTTGAAAGAGACCAAACAAAGGGTTCAAAACCTGCTTCGTATACCCTGCATGCTGTGGGGCGCCTGCGCTCACGGCGAAAAAATTGCAAATCTACTAGTACACACGAGTACTTTGTATTCGATCATATGCATTTTTTTTAATTCACCATTTGGCGGTTACTAATAACTGACTTTTATTATTTAAGGTGGCCCTTCCCGGCGGGACTAACTCATTCGCGGGCATGGTACAAAAACGTGCTATTGTGCTCTGGGACCTTCTCCGCTCAAATAAACAGACAGGTTTCGCGGTGAGGAGGATGCAACATGTCCACGAATCAGACAATGCGCATAGTGTTTGATTTGGTAAAATTTACGAAAATGTTGATTACAAAACGACTTTAAGCTAAAAGTAAACCGCCAACACTTTAGTAAAAAATCTAACAAAATCAAACTGATTCTATGTAAATCTTCATGAAACTCGCTATGTCTGAACACTAATGTTTTTAAGATATTTTTTACCGTTGAGTAAACTACCTCCAAAGTTATTGTATAAAATGCGCGAAAAATTCGTAATTTCGGACCTAATAACTTAGGAACCAAACACAATTTTACAATGCTAACGATCATCAGACATCTAGTTCGATCAAATAAAGCAATTTTGAGAAAAAAATTTTTATCTCTGACAATAAATATGGGCATGATCTTCTTTCCACGTTTGTGTGGGGAGTTGAGCAGGAAGGCCTACCTTAATCTGTTCTAACCCAGCAAGCCAGCCTTAAGGGTAGAGGGATGGAGGGTTCTTCGTGGTGAAGATCGAAGAACCTTTGGGAAAAGTTTCCGGATATGGTCTCCAGAACTTGGTCGAATTTAATGCGCATCCAGGATTACCTCCAAAAAAAGGAACTCTTCAACGGTCAACAAGAGTAAGGGACTGTGCCCCAATTAAAGGTTTGCACAGCATGCAAAAATATAATTAACAGTAATAGGACGCAAAACAATTAATGTAAATATACTTGTACTGTTAGGAGACCACTATTTGAAAACCTTTTTTTTATTTACTTTTGAAACATGAACAACTGTCGTGAAGTACATAGAGATTATGCTGGCCAATATTTACACAATTATTGTAAAAACTGCATATGCTTGCAAATATTTGTATTATAAGCGAAATATTTTATTTTCATAAACTAGTTCTGAAGAATTCTGGACTCTTCTTAATGACCTAACGGTAACGTGAAATCTTACATCATTTATTGGTGTAGAATCTATTTTACCATTTAAAATTTTGTATTAACAACACCATTCGATCAACGATTTGCCGACGACCTTATAGAGACTGCATACTAAAAAAATTTAGCCGATCCAAATAGCTACAGATAGCTCTTCGAACGCGCACCTTTGAGGCTAATAGTGTCACGAATTGAATTTGTACTGATTAGATTCTTTATATGTGCTTAAAATATTGAGGGTTCCAAATGACGCAGCCGTATTCATACATACATCATACATACTGCACTTAAGGTTGACTCCTAATAAGGGAATCCAACGACAGTTAACAGCACAGACACGAAATGTTGTATCAATATTTAATTGTGAAAACCCATTCTTAGTTTTACCATGACAGGTTTCGGTCTTGACTAGGGAACTCCTCAATGTTTAGAAGCACAGACATAATATTTTGAATACGCATTTCATTATGAGAACCCATTCTGAGTGTCACCACGACATGGATACTGCTCCCCTAATTGGCTGAAACGCATTTAATTGTGAAAGCCCGTTCGAAGTTTTACCATGAAATAGTTGCTGCGCCCAGAGTTCGGTCCTGACTAAGAAACTTCTCAATTATTCATGAAATGTTGTATGTACAATTTCGATTATTGTATCCTATTCTCAGTGTCACCGTGACATGGCTACTGCACTCAAGGTCGGCTCCTAACAAGGGTACTCAACTATCAACAGACAGGCAGGATATATTTTGCATGAAGGCTGCAGGAATAAAAGGGGCACATCGACGTTTAGCATGTTTTGAGCAAATCGTAATAAAGGTAAAAGTACGTAAAACATCCTTTACACTAGCCAGAAGAATATAAAAATAACTACATTGTTACAGTAACATAGTTTCAGGAAAAGATGTAGGTACAAAGAAAGAAAGGGCTCGTTACATGCATGGCTTCCTTTTGGCATTCTGCATGAATAAAGGGATTCAATGTAATTTTTGTTTTTACATTTTCATTAATTTCATTTCACGTTCTTATCCTCGGTATATATTATAATTACAGACATGTTTTTATTCCCAAATTATTGAGTCAACTTCAACTTTGATTCAACTTTGAATGAAGACCTATTGAATAATTCATGCATTCGCTCGCGTATTATTATGCTACAGAACATATTACTGTATTATGTTGTACTTACTACTAGATTATCTTCCACTCACAGTACTGCTCCAGTCTAGAGAAGGCATTTACAGCTTCTGTATCATCGCTTCAAGATATAACTAACGAAAAACTCGAGTAGAGGCAGGTTTGACGTTGTCGACGTACCGCGGCAAACGTCTGCGATTTCTAGGTTAAGTTAGGAAAACCCCTGCATTCTTTGCGAAAACCAACTGAAATTGGTTTCTGCCATCGTTATGGACCAACCGGTGGTGGGGGTCGCTAAACACAAGCGGAACGACGCGAAAAATCTGTGCGGAGAAAACTTCACGCGAGGAAAACGGGAAATATGGCAACAGTGCATAGATGTCAGAGCATGCGCAGTAGCGCGGTGGGTAAACAAGGCGGGCAGGGTTGCCGCTGGTCACATTTTGAATCGCCCAAAACCAGGGGGATTTGCCGTATTTCAGCAACATTAACGTACACAATTGGACTTATTTGTTCGTGACCCTGCAATAGAATGGAAGATCAATAAAAAAGTTCAGCGGGCTAAAAAAAACCAAAAAAACATTAAATAAACAATAATACATCTAAAAAGCGCGCTTTGACGGAATGCTTATCTAGTGTGAGTAAGTACTATTTCATTATATGTTTGAGAACCCTGTAATTTGTGGACAAAGCCCGCAATCCACAATTGCTGTAATTTTAGCTTATGTAGTCCATAAACTTTTGTCAGGCTTATTGCCGCACAAAACGGCAATTCCCTGGCGTTCGGCAACGCTGGACGGCGGGCGATGTTCGCGCCTTCTCCGCTGCTGCTGGCGGCTGCATTCGCTCTATAAAGAATGTGTCGGCTTGTTGGTAAGCAAACGCGCGTTCGAACTCCGCGCGACCAACCTTGAACCCTATCTATCGGATATTAGATAATGCGAGCTAGATAACGTGATTCGATGATGACACTTTTATCTACACGGAGTGGGAGCGTCGACCTGTTTGCGAGGGGCATAGTCCGGAAATCACCGACACTCCGTGGGGCGAAATAATCTTCCATTTACGCAATAAATATAGGTAGGTAGATACACAAATAAGAAGTGAGGAGGTAGACGCATGTGACATTGCGTATCGGGCATGATTGAATGACCATCATCGGCGCAGTTTTCAAATGCGAACACTTAATTCAAATATCTTATACTTAGTAAAAAAAAACCAAGATGACGGGAGGCTGCTGGTGCTGTAATTGCAAGAAGAAATTTAACTTATCATGCTTCTTCCTTTCATTCTCAGATCGTTATTTAGTAATTTTATTTTTGACACCACGTACATATGGATCTACATGTTTCGAAGAACAGAGCCCGTAGCCCCAGCTGTCACCTAAATTGGCGTATAGTGCAAACCGATCGACTGGCGTTTTTAAATGTATGAAAAAGAACCCGCCCAGTGGGCGTTAAGCGAGCTAACATTTGCGAGCCCGAGTTTGATTTGACAGCTTACTTAACGTTGCCGTAAATACGTCGACGTTGCCGTGTACGCCGACTCCGCGTTTTCATACAAATCAAAAGTCCGAGTTTGACTTTGACAGCTTGAAGAAGTAAAACCACAGAATAGGTAGGAAACATTTGTATGAGGTTTGACGTTTTTACGTCACTTCGAAGATACGTAAACGCCAATTTAGGTGAGAACTTAGACTGACCACTCGGTTTACATTGACTTTGTACCCCCATAAGATTTTCCAGATAAGCGAAGGGTCAACAACTGAATGATTCATTTGTAAACAAATCGAAAAGTTATTAATATCTGTTAATTTAGAGTTTACATTTTAAGGGAAAATAAAGTTGTTATGGCTTCTGAATGAGTTTACCTGATTATTGAAATATCGTGAAACTATCTGAAGGTGGGTAAGTAGCTGCTAGCTTCGCGAGAAAGTTATTATCCCCCAAAACAGCATTTCCTAAAATAATAATTTCCTCCTGATTTTTTTCCGATATTTGTGTAAGTAAAAACCGGCCAAGTTCGAATTGAACTCGCACCCGAAGGGTTCCGTACCATTGAAAAATATTTAATACAAAAATCAAGTTTTTTGTATGGGAGCCCCCTTTCATTTTAATTATTTTTTCATCTTACCTATTTATTGTTATAGCGGCAAAATAAATACATACTCTGTGAAAAAATCAGCTGTCTATCTGTTACGTTGCTGAGATACAGCCCTGTGACAGACGGGCGGACGGACGGACGGACAGCGAAGGCTTAGTAATAGGGTTCCGTGGGCACCCTTTGGGTACGGAACCCTAAAAAGTAAACAATATCCGTGAAAAAACATTTTTTTATTTCTTTTAGCTGGAACCAGTGAAGAGAAGGGAAGAAGTGGCATGCGGTCGATATTGCGTCTCCGCCGTATGGTCAAAGTGACCATGTCATTATATGGGAATCCAGCGGCATGTGATATGTCACACAGTCGAAACATCACTACCGCGCCCAAATGTGCTCTAAAAATGCGTTCATCAGCGTCAGGTCCTACCGACACAAAACCTCCAAGACGTCTGCGACTATGTTTGCATGTGGGTAGTTTTGGAAAATTGGAGACAGCGGGTCTCGTATTAGGCGCGGAAGATCGTATAGGTATATCCTTCATTTTAATCTATTGGTGCTTAGATAACTACCGGGTTGTTAGATCATTAGGTTTATCTCTATGATTCCCGTGATCTAACTAAGTAGGCCCTTACCTATTGTGTATTTCAGTTTACGTACAATCGCAGGTCAATCATATACAAAAATCGGAACTAATCTGAGAATTTAATGGGAACCTAAGTATCAAAAACATTTACGCAAAACATAGGGACACAGATGAGAGACTGGGGCGCGATGTAGGCGGCGGGCGGGGGTGAAGAGGGAACCTCCGTCCCGCGCCCCGCCGCCTCCCCGCGCCGCGGCGACCGGTCGACCTTGAGGTATTGCACTCCCACAGCGTGCACTCCGGCCGGCGCCCCCCTCCCCGTCCCACCCCGCCCCGCCCCGCCCCGCACACCGGCGGCTGTGGTGGCGTAGCGGCGCGATACGGCCGGCGATATAGCACTTATCACAACAACACATATCATCTGGAGAACGCGAAAAAAAGCACATTGCATGTTGCAATGTTATTTATCTACAAGGATATTTTTGAATTAATCAAAAATATATTTTCACTAGGCGACTTAAAACGCACAGAAGAAACGGACTCACCCCTATAATTTCAAATATGTTTTCAGTATGGCTCGCAACACACCTGATAGAACTAGGTGCCATGCCAAGACCTTCTTACATTGAAATGGATGGAAAACCCGGACAATTTTCACTGCCGCTTCGACCATGTGATGCGCTTCGACCAGGGCGATTAAATCGCACAGTTTCACTTAGAATCCGAACCATAAACGACTAACCTCTTAGTTGCATCTTGCGACATGCACGAGAATAAATGCAGTAGGACTCGGTAGCCTAGTGCTGCGACGCCGTGCGATTCGATAAACTGGGTAAGCCTCTCTGAGCGCGGTGTAGTTATTCTGTGGCGCGGTTAGGTTCTGGATGGGTGACAATTTTCAACCGTTTAGGCTGGCCGTGGTTCGGATTCCACCTAAAACTGTAGGTCCCCTTCCTCACTTACTAGGTGGTAGGATTAATCCCGCCCGGGTTGGTACCATCCAATGAATAACCGATGGTCGAAGCGACAATTAAAATTGTCCGTGTTTTCCATCCAGTTCAATGTAGCCGAGCAATATAAGGAAGGTCCTGGCATGGCACCTAATTCCAATGTGGTGTGTTAGGCATATCGGACGGTCAGTTTGGTCTTAGCCATCCATGTCCAGTGACATAAAAAAATATTATATAAAGCGTGCATAAACGTGAACAACATTTTGCATTCCTGCTCTAGACGAATGTTTGGTTACGCTAATTCCAATGTAGATGTCGCTGCCTAACCTAAAAAAAAATTTTCCTTGATATTATCGACTCAACTATTTTCCTTGATATTATCGACTCAACTATTTTCCAACAAAACACCACCCGAGGCGCGTGCTAAAGTCAGTTTCGAGCGGCTATTTGATTCGCCGCGCTCTTCGTCTGTTTTTAGTAGACAGACAGGTGATAAAGCGACGGTCCGCGCCAGCGAATATGTTGACCACATTGGGGTATTAATTGCCTTAAAAGTTCCCGACAAAACAAAAAGTCAGCTCAATGTTGCAGATGAAGCAGCGTTCGCCTGACGCGGGTTCGCGGACTGACAAATTGGTTGGCATTCGGAGCTGATTCGGAGGTTCCTCCACCTCTAGAACCAGCGAGTATGGAAGGCGGGAGATAGAAACATGTTGTATTTACATACAAAACAAAAAGCAAGCAGGGCGTGTATTCTTGGCATTCAGTCATTGCTGATTCAGTAGAGTTAACAGTAATGTCAAAGTAAATTCTTCTTCTGTTAACTCTACTGAATCCGCAATGACTGAATGCCAAGAATACACGTCCTGGTCTAAGGAGGTAGACCTGTAGTCTGCAAAATTCCTTGTTCATAAGAAGAAGAACTTTTCTCCTGGAAAATTAGTTTTTTTCTTAAAAGGGAAAAAAATATGTGCACCGATAAATAAGAAAAGGAAGATCTGTCGAGAATATCATAAACAAGACATAAATATGTTATAGAATGATGATATATTTTATGATTATGCAAGAATGGTTCCATAAAAGAGTTACTATATTTTGAAGAAAGTGGAGAATAGATTAACTAAAACTCACTCAACATCATCAATGTTTCCAGAATAAAGACTTTTCGTGATTAAAATATCCACTTCCATTTTTGATATTAAACCAATGAAATAAAACGACGCTGTCTCTTGGAAAAACGTGCCAAAATGACCGAGTACCAGCGCTGGTCGGAGCCGGTCGGCGCTTGTCGGCGCTTATCGGCGTTGGTTCTTCCCGATGTATGGAGACTGTCGGCGCCGACTGCCTGCGCCGGTAGGTCGTCCGTCCGTCCGTCTGTCACAGGGCTGTATCTCATGAACCGTAATGGGTAGGTAGCTGAAAATTTCACAAAGTGTGTATTTATTTTGCCGCTATAACAACAAATATGTAAAACTATAAAATAATAAAAATTAAGAGGGGGGCCCATACAAAAAACGAGAATGTATTGTGTTAAATATTGTGCGCGAGTCCGACTCGCACTTAACCGGTTTTTTTTCACAACTCGTGGCGAAACTCATACGCCTTCATGCGTATGAGTTTCTAGCGCTCCTCCCGTCCTTCCATGCTCGCTGTCCAGAACGGACAACCTTCGTTAGTAACTGACATTGCGAGATCTCGCTCCGTATAGCTGCGCTTGCTCGAAAGTGGCTTCATCGGATTGCTGACCAATTATTCATTTTTATTCCTTGTTCCTTCATTCTTCTCAGATTTGTCATATTTTAACATTTAGCTAGTTCAATAAGCACAGCGAAGAACTGCCAAGAATCTTCGGATCCCTGAATCTATGTTTACAAAACATTCAAATTTACCATTGCCTGCGAAAAAGTCATGTTAACGTTAGTAACTGTTTAATTTCGTACGTTAAAGACATTAATAAAATTATTTTCTTTTATAATTCTTTCATCACTTCCCGCCTTTTCGTCTGCTACGGTAAAGCATACTTTAAATTAGATTTATTTATGGTGTTAACTTTGCACGTTTAAAATTTGCCGTAGGTGAAACTGGTCTCGAGCAACGATTGGCATATGGCGTACGCCAGGACCTCACATAGGAGGTGCCTGACCACGCCCTTGTGCTTTTGAACTTTCAAGGGGCTGCTAAAACCATGCCGGCCGCCCAGGTTGTACTTTGGAGTAAATACCTCGACATTTCGTGCATTTCGATAGTTTACCAACCCTATAGATGAAGGACCTAAAGGATCGGTTGGTTCCGATGTTTTGAATGTCGACAGTGAACGGATGCATTTCCTGCATGTTCCGCGTTGTGCGATGGAAGAAAGGGGACGGAGGGGCAGCGTTATGCAGCTCCAACGAACATTTTAGAAGGGGCAGAAATGCTGGTTCGAGAAGACCCACAAATCACATGCAAGGATATAGAGGGAATCTTAGGCATTATGTAGTTCGGTTATTGTTTATACCATCTTGCATGAACATCTTGGCATGAGGAAACTTTGCTGTCGGTGAATGTCGATTCGTGCACATAGAGTGCAGAGAAATGCGACTTTCGAAAATGGGGCAAAAATTTGTGGCCACCATGGCCACAAATTTTTTTTATGGACTAGACATGTTTTGACATCAACGCTAGAAAATTATAGATCTATTCACTCAGAATAGAACACAACAATCCTATTGACAAAAGTGTTCAAAGCTGTGCAGCAAAGACGACCAAAGACAAACCATAAGGAAATAATGTTACTCCACGATAACGCGTCTTCAACAAAGCCGTTTATGGGGTAAAACTATACATTTCAGGTAGGACTGCTTCTTGCGTAGGTAGGAGTAAGTTTCTTGCATCCGAAGGGAAAACCAAAGACGCCATCTATAAAGTGTTTCTGCAAAGAAGAAAAACATATGTATTTACGAAAATTTCGGCCAACGATGCCATTGAAGATCGATTTCAATTCGAAACAAATTTAAAACTACATTAGATCTTACAAATTAAGCCCTAGTGCAGCAAACAATTGTTAGTAATGTTATTTAAAAAGTTTTAGAGTATTGATTTAATCCGCATGCACTAGTGTATGCAAATGTACACGAGGACAGAAGTAGGGCGGGATCGTGTGACCCTACCACGCCACTGCGATTAATCCTGCAAGTGCACTATGCATGTATGTGCAATGCACATGCAGGCATCAGGCCACACACACAGTACTTGACTCGTTGCTGTACCGACTATGACGTCGCTACCGCTCTGCCGCCAGTCAGTAATGACTCTACATTGATATTTATGGCTTTTAAAACTGCTTGCCTATCGTTTGCAAACGGTCACTTGATATGTGCCAAAGGTAACCAAGACATGCCAAAATTATACTGTACTGAAAAAACTGTTACTTAAAAGGTGTATGTACAACCGGGCATTTAGGAAAGTTCCCCTGAAAGTTCGAAAGCCTATGGGACTAGGAAGGTGTCCTTCAAACAAAGTTTAAAGAAACACCTGGCCGGCCGGCATGGTTTTCGCAGCCCCCCTGAAAGTTCGAATGCCCATGGGCGTCGTCGGGCACCTTAAGAGCTCCTGACGCACACTAATATGCCGCGCATAACATAAAAATTTGCCCGTATCTCAAACCATTTGGGCAGCGTACGTCGATGAACGTTTTTTTCCGACTTTGTTGATATATATAAAAAAATTAAATAAATATTAAATTTTAATAAAGTCTATGTTATACACGGATAATGTAGCTTTCCGTTGGTGAAATAATGTTAATAATCGGTTTAGTAGTTCCAAAGATTATCCTGTACAAATAAACAAACAAAAATAAAAAATACCTTTTTATATAATAGTATAGATGATATATTTTCTAGAAATAATATATTCTAGTGCTTCGGATGTACTTGCTTTAGTTATTAGTGGTATCCTGGGTTATTTTTCGAAAAATATGTACAAACCTTTGAGATAATACATTTGGTCGTTTCTGAATATTAATAAAAAAATATATTTTTTTCGACGCGCTGTCTTGCATTATGTGTGGATTGACTATTGTTATCATCTCGACCTTAGTAACCCGCGTGCGTCGTCGACATTAATAATAGCACGTAAGATTAAAGAGCACAAAGTCGGGACGGACAGACATAGATTGTGAGGAGCACAGATGCTATTTGTACCTGTGAGTTAACACTTTGGTAGCTGAATTCGACTAAGGGCCGCGTGCACGAAACGACAAAAAATCAAAATCAACGTCAAAGTATGATCAAATACGTCACTTTGTGTGGACAGTATGGAAGGAACTCTAGACGGATCCCTAAAAGTGACGTGTTTGAACATTGATTAACTCGGCCGTCTCTTCGTGCAACCGGGGCTAAGTTGAAGAGATGGATCCGTCGGTAACAAGTAGTTCAGCAAGGACACTCAATTGCAAGTCAAGGCCATTCACAGTAAAAATGTTTTTTTTTTAATTTAAAATCATCATAACCTAAATAGATTGGTGTGAAAATAAACTCAACTTAGCCGGCTTAAAATGGTACTTAAATCAATTCAAGCTCTTTTTCGCGGGCAACGTTCCTTTTCTTGTTGCCACTGGAGTAGAGCATCGCTTCAAGGTCCTTGCTTGTGGTGACGCTTGGTTCGGGTCACCTCTTCCCCTAAAATATGGTTGAGAGAGGCGATGGCTGGACCCGGCGTGATGCTCGTGAACAGGCCAGTCCCCATGTTTGTGGGGACTGGCCTGCTCCAATTGGCAACATGTTAGATCCGACAGACATGACTTTGCGAAATAAACCGATATGACGGATATGACCGATAATACGACATGAATGGTAGATCGATATAAATGGCGAAGTTTCTTGCCAGTTCTTCTTCGCCGTTAATGCTGAACTGGCTAATGATAAAATATGACAAATCCGAGTGCAGTGTGCTGCCTGTGGATGATGAAAAAACAATAAACAAGAAACAACGTGCCTGCCAATGTCGCCATCCTCTCGATACCAATAATATGGCATTCTTCTGCATTTAACGCTTTACCAGCCCCGCAGAATATTCATAAAGTAATTCTTGCTTAGTACGTAAAGTATAAGTATAGTAATAAGTAAAGTATATTTATTCATATTTGAGGACTATTTATTTAAGGGCTAGAGACCAAAGTCTCTTTCGCCCGCCGCCCCTCGCCCCGCTGCCGCCAATCCGCCGCCGTCACCGCGCCTACAGACAGCGTCAACTCATCCTACCTACCCCTATCCCCCGCCCCATCTCTACCCAGTGTCGAAAGCCTTGCCCAGTTCCTATTCAAGGCACGAAGGGCAATGAAATCGATTCAATTTCTCGGATTTATGCTGGTTCTTTCATTTTCCCATCTCGTTTTGTCGTGAATTATGCAGGACGAAGCGAGCGCACTGGAGGAGAGTGATTCAAATTAGCAAAAGTAAAAAGTCTGCTAGCTCAAGTTGGAATAGCGATGGCTTAAGAAAATCATTTGGACGTTCAGACGCCGCTTCGGGTTTTCTTTAATCAAGAAAAATAATCTTGCCTTCTACAGTATAGCATGAAATAAAACCATGAAATCATTCATTTCTTTTGTATAAGACTCGGAATTCCTCACTTGAGCATCCAGATCTTCTACGGATCGGGTAGTGCTGAGGGTTTTTTACATGGTCGGAAAATAGCTTCTTTGGTCTTCTGTAACAAATAAAAAGTATGCAGGTGACTCAGCATATAAACTTCTTTAATTTCTTCTGTTAATATTTTCTTATTCACCACCCTCCCATAGCATCACCCTTACTTATGTTAAAATATTTAGGACATATATACGTACCTGTTGTTGCGTTCGTGTAAATGCGAATTTAGCACAACTTTTTAAAGTACCAGACTTCAAGTTATCTAAGTGGTATTTTTATCTAAGTCAATCTGGTTTATCCTTGGCGACCCAGCAAAGACGCAAACTTGACTATGTAAGTAACGCTATAGGAGGTGTATGCTTTGACAAATGCTGGTCTTACATTGAAACATTGCATTATACAGGATGTTGCATCGACCATAACATATATTTAGACAGCGTAAACCTCATGTTTTTCCAATACAAAAAAATATATTTTTTTCTCTAAAGTGTCTAGTTACCGAGATATTTTTTTTTTATTTGTATTTTCGGCTAGTGTAATTTTGACCCAAAAGTGTAGTTTGTAAACGTGCATAAGCAAGGTTTGGCATGGAACCTAGATCCCACCATGGCAGTAGGTGTGATATTATAGCCATCGAACCATTGCCATAGAACATTGGATAGTTTTTACACAAAAATAATTAAATATTTGTATGGTAAGGCAAACTTTTTATTTAGAGGATATTAAGAGAATTAAACTTTTTTGGATATTTAAATTCCAATAATAACTGTCCAAATGTTATGTACTGGCTGCTGCAACAATCTGTATAATATTCAACGCGTTTTTTCGACAAGTACTCATATTTAGGGAATGATAACAAGGAAACAATGAATAAGGGAGTCAGCTCTACTAATAATTATGTAATATGTAAAGGCTATTTCTTTATGTTTCTGCATCCCATGTCTTAATAAATACATATACATTTCGCCAGTTTTAATGTATTAATTATTATTTATCAAAGCACTTAAACGTATCATCTTACTACGAATGTATCCGATTCCAAATTAAGTTCTGATACTTGTGAAGTGTACGTCTAGGCTTCGTCTCGCAGCCGAACAAAAGGCCGACAGAATCAATACTATTCGCGTCTACTGAAAGTATACGGGGCACATTGCGCCTTGTACGTGCAGGCTGCGCGCGTGTGGGCGGCGGCACGGAGCGGGGCGGTGTGCGTGAGTCTGGGAGACGGCGACCTTGCCCAGGGTCGTCTGAAAGTCCTGAATTACCGGCGCGTCCCGACTCCTCCCCCCGCCCCGGCCGTCTGGAGACGCTAGGGATGACCAGCGCTGCACTTATGTTTATAATCTGTGTGTATGTCTGTATGCTTATTTCATGAGGCGCTTTTTATGTCAGGTATATAAACGGCGACATTTACACATTGAACAATCATATATTTATTTAATGAATTGGAATAAAATATTAATATTATATTTCTTCTAGTTTGTGTTTCCTGGCTTATTTTGTTCGGTTAAAATCAGGTTTTCTCATGATGCATTGTATAGTGATATAATGCTTGGTTATTTATACGTTTATTTTTTCAGCCAAATTAAGGTTGTGCCGTTATGTCCAGTAGATAAGTTCACAGGTCCGCGGCTCGAAACTATTCAGATCTTGGTATGGGCGCGCATTTTTTAATTTTAATTTAAATAAAACATCTAAAATTTAACAAAATCACATAAAAGTCCATTTTACATCGGACACCATTTATTCCAGTCAGCCAGGCTTCATGCCATTTTTAATATTTAAGGTGGGCCTTCCCGCTCAACTCTCCATACAAACATGGAAAGAAGATCATGCCCATATTTCTTGTCAGAGATCCAAAATTTGATTGAATTAGATGTCTGATGACTATTGGTATTGTAAAATTGTGTTTGGTTTCTAAGTTCGTCTAAGTTAAGTGGTCCGAAAGTTAGAATGTTTCGCGCGTTTTATACAATAACTTTGGAGGTAGATTGCTCAACGATAAAATTAAAACATTTTAAAAAGATTAGTCATCAGACACAGCTTGTTTCATGAAGATTTATAATCAATTTGGTTTTTGTTAGATGTTTGGCTACAGCGGTCGTGGTTTACTCTTAGCTATAAGTCGTTTTGTAATTAAAATCTCTTCTTAACGGAGCCTGTCTTATTTTTTGAAACAGAGAGGGTTTCTCTGTTTCTCTGGTCTGCGCTCTGGGACCTTCTCTGTTTCAAAAAATAAGACAGGCTCCGTGATGAGCAAGATGCAACATGTCCACAAAAAAGACAATGTGCATAGTGTATGATTTGATAAGATTAACGAAAATTTTAATTACAAAACGACTTATAGCTAAAAGTAAACCACGACCGCTGTAGTCGAAAATCTAACAAAAACCAAATAGATTATAGGTCTTGATTAAACAAGCTATGTCTGATGACTAATCTTTTTAAGATGTTCTTACTATATCATTGCGTAATCCACCTCCAAAGTTATTGTATAAAACGCGCGAAAATCGGACCTTATAACTTAGAAACCAAACACAATTTTACAATGCCAACGGTCATCAGACATCTAGTTTGATCAAATAAAGCTATTTTGAGCAAGACTTGGGATATCTGACAAGAAATATGGGCGTGATCTTCTTTCCCCGTTTGTATGGGGAGATGAGCGGGATGGGCCACCTTTGTGTAATAACGACAGACATCTCTATTACGAAGCATAAAACAGTGGATTCCTTTTTGTTAGGTTAATTTATTGAAAGCAGGATATAAACTTGTGCAGGTATTTGCTGATATGACTATAGGAAGGACAAAATAAAATTCCTTCACGAGTATACCAATTGGAACAACCCTAAGAAGTTTCTTTGAGTTTATTTCTATTCGTAGATGCTACAGATTTGATTGAATTATTGTGTATCTAATACATTTATGCTTATGAAATGCATAATGGAATGGATGAATAAAGACATATACATACAAATTTATCTAATACGCATCAATTAGTAAGAATGTTTTATAGAAATTAGCTCCTATACAAGTGTAGAGCAAGGCTAATATTGTCTGTGCTGCATGGGTTCCGGCACTAAAAATACAACTGGTCCCACTGCATTTCTTCCCGTGCACGTTGTAAGAGGCGACTAAGGCATTTGTCGTTCGTGACTCGGATTCCACAGCTCTTGGCCTTTTAAGGCTGTTCCGACCCATATAAAGTTGTTTGCACACAAAACGCAAAAAGTATTGCACCATAAGCCACGAGTTAATAGTAAAACTTTAATTTAGTCATATTACTTGCAGCGAAAACCATTTCACAATTTCAGGATTATTGGTTTGTTGCAATTTATTTAAATACGATTTTTATTAAACAGCGCCATCTAACGGTGTAAAACAATCGGCAATTACAACGAAACCATTAAACCTGAAATTGTGAATATGTTTTCGCTGCAACTACTATGGCTATATTTAATATTTTTGACGAATTCGTGCCTTAAAGTGCAAAACTTTTTGCGTTCTGTGTATAAAAACCATTTTATGGGTCGGAACATCCTTAACAGCTCGTTGTCTAGGGGCTGAACGACTTGCCTTTTATGCGAGTGGTCTGGGTTCAAATCCTCGCCCCGATCATGCACCGCTTTCTTTCTCTTTCTGAGTTGGATACGTGCATTACGAATGGTGTAGAACGTGTACAAAACGTGCTAGGTGGTAGGGCTAAGCCCGCCCAGGTTGATACCACCGCATTGGATGAAACTATGGTCTAAACGGCAATGAAATTGTCCGTGTTTTCCGTCCAGTTCAATGTAGCAGTGTCATAAAGTTAAGGTCCTGGCATGGCACCTTATTCCTTCGGAATTATAGTGAATTAGGCTAATATAACGGTAGTGGTGTGGTATTAGGCATCCATGTCAGGTTCCATAAAACAACGTGTGTTCTCACTTGCTAGGTGGGTAGCGTTCATCCAGTTTGGATGTACCATCGGAATTAATAAACCATTTTCAAAGGGTCTGATTTTTTACATGCAATTTAATTTAGCCATGCAATAAATGGAAATTCTTCGCATGGCACCTAGTTATAATAACAGGTATATGGGCTATCATGACCTTAGGAATGTCATTATTTCGTAAAAAGCCCTTCTAAGCTAAGTACGTAAATGACTTAAGAAAATTAAATATATTACGTTTGAATAATTGTTTAATAATAATGTATAAATGAAAGCGCATAGCGTAAATATTTTAACACATTTCAAATAACAACAAAACATGATACATTAATTTACTTAATAAAAACACATATACGCCAATATCTCTGATTTATGTTCATATTGCCCTCTAGAATTAAGTGACAATTAAACTTTCCAAAAATACTTGTTAAGGTGCCCTAATTTTGTCTTTCTCTCTCTATCTTTTATATAGTATTTTCTTATGGACCTTCATTCTGAAAGTCTTAACACAATCCGATTAGTATATTCTGAGATATTGCAATTAATTACATAGAAAATTGTTAACATAAATCTCTAGGGGCCTTTTTCATCTCCTGCTGATTAGATTAATCGCCACATATTAAGGGCCTTTATTAGCAGCCTGCAATTTATACCAGTACAAGATAATCAGCACTTTGGTAATAAAGGTCCTTTAAGCGTCGATTAAAAGAAAATCAACACTTGGTGAAAACCAGGCTAAGTCTTTTAACACCTAGCCTCGCCTCGCAAAACTACGCGCAGCGAGACACCATGCCAGCGGATTTGGGGACTATCGCTGAGCTTTCGAGCTTGTTAAAATTACGCTTGAAGACTCCCAGGTTATAGGTATGAGAAAAGGCATCCGCCCGCAGACAGTTCCATATCCTGCCGGTACGGCAGAGGAATAAGTTTGACGAACGGTTCGTTCTCAAAAGCCTAATGTCAACCACAAGGTTGTCACCGAGGTGGACACAGACCCAGTTTGCTTAGACCATCTCCTCTCTAACTCACTCCTCCGTGATCTATCCCTAATTGAAAAACCAGTTTCACTAATCTCCCACGCGCACGAATGCAGAGATGGAGTCGAATAAATAAAATTGTATGCACTTTATCTAGCAAATATACTGTTCGTGTATGTATTAGATCACGTTTATAAACAGTTTTAAGTTGAATTCATGTTTTATTCAAAATGTTTTTACATCATATTAGTCTACGTGTTTCAAAAAGTACTCGAGGTCGTATACACCTTGTCTAGTGGTAGTTATAAGAAATCAAATAGTCTTCCTTTGATGACACTATAAGATACGAGTTTGTACATTGAATTTACTTGAAGTGCCTCCTTAGTGCCATTCCACTCTGTTTCCAACGAGGTTTCCAACCACCATATTTTCCATATTATATCAAAATATCCTTTTTTTTTTGTTTATAGAGCCTCGAATTTTACTAACCGACTTCATTTTCTGTACTCTTATGGCTTGTATGTCTTTACGCTATCTTAAGACACCTCCTGTTTTATGTAAATGGACAGGACAGGGAATGGTTCGCCAATACTACACCTACTGTCTGCGTTGGTTGCAGATCGGCTGGATTAGGTGCCGTGCCAGGATCTTTCTTATAATACAAAATCTAAATAGAAATCGGTGGAAAAAACGGATAGAATTATTTTCATTGCTGCTTCTTACATTCATGTGATGGTATGATTATGATATGCGGGATTAATTCCCCGCCTAGCTCTTAGTTTTTCCAACGAATCCGAACCACGCGACCCTCAACTATCGGACGGTCACCCATCCTAAATCCGAACGCGCCCTGTGTGGCTTATCTGCCACGATAGGACACATATATAGAGGCCGCCACCAGACTATCGAGGCTGACAAAATTAATATTATGTACATATTATTGATACAGATTTTACCATAGCTAAATTTTAACTTTCAAAGTGGTGTGTCCAAGATGCACTTGACGTATTGTATGAACCAATATTTTTGTAAACAGCATTATTTATTGTACCTCTATAGATACGTTTTTCAATACACAAATAAGTCACGGCTGATCACATTACACATATTTTAGGTTGAAATTGTTTTGCTTTATTAATACTTGTGCTGCCATCTGTATTGCAATTATTACTCATGTGATAAATCATGCATGTGCTCATACGTACTTGGATGTGATCATGCTCGCACACAAACCTAATGTTCAAAGGCAAAACAACTGTAATTTTATTTTCAAATTTGCAGTACAGATAGTTAAAATAATCGTTTGTTTTTAAAGAAAGAATTTTTTTTTATTAGGTTATCGTTTCATTATAATATCGGTAGATGGCTCTGTAATAGTACACTGCCTAGAAAGCGAAGGTATGTGATTTTTCAAGAAAATTGGAGCTCACAAATTTGCTTGACATTAGCATTACAAAAAAAGTGTCAAAACTTCACCAAAATGCGAAATATAACTATGACAGAAGAACACCAATACAGACATGACAGGCTGCAAGCTATGATGGCGCCATCTGTAAAAAGTTAAGGCAGGCCTTCACCATTTACTGAGGCCATCCGCTGATAATACGATGATGCAGATAAACGGCAATAGAGGGCGGTGCCCACAACTGACTTTTAATGGTTGGAATCGGTTCACAGATGGCGCCAATATATCTTTAATTGATGGCATCTCATATCGAAGGCGCATTAATTTTTTTTTCATATGTGGAGATAGTAATGAGGGTTTGCAATAAACAAAGGCAACGTGGTGGGTGACGCCGTAGTGTTCAGGATCTATGGCCGAAAGATACATTAAATCTTGTCTTATGTGATTTCTGTCGAAAACATTCAGCAAATAATATGCTGGCAATGGCTTGTCAATCTTCGATGAAAAAGATTCCTTTTTCATCTAAGTTGCCAATTCGCTTCTTGATTATTGGGTTCTTTTAAATTAATTTCATAATCATTTATTTTATTTTTACCACAAAATTTTAATTATGCGAACATTTTCGACGTCCCATATGTGACAGGTGACCATAGACCAACATAATAAAAAATCAATAATAATACCTAATTTCAAATTAATTAAATAACCTGCCTCAGATAAAATCATGATCAATACTTGAGAATTAATCCAGTGATGTTTTTCCTATGCGTGCGGTAGTAGGGTTAATTCCGCCCGGGTTGGTACCATCACACTGAATGAACGATGATCGAAGCAGAAAAGGAATTTATGTTTTATCCATGTAGCCATGCAATATAATTATCGCAGCTCCAGTCATGAAACCAAGTCACTTTTCTGTGGTGTGTTTGGCTAATATCATGTCCAGCTACATAAAAAATGTCATTCGTCTGACGGCGCCATTATCTGAAATGAATTATATCTGTGTAATCTTGTGAATATTGCACTGATGTAAATCTAGACCAGTCTTTCTCAAAGTGGATGATAACGCCCCCTTGTGGGCACTATAGGCCTACAGGGGGCGGTAAAGGGCTCAGAATAAAATTAGGGGGAGGTTTACGGGGGCGATGGCTGATTTATGTTTTGAAAACCTACATACCACACTACATTGATTATTTTACTAATGTTATTTATAAGGTTTCGTTTTATTGCTCTCATTAGAACAGTATCATTTTGATATCAGAAAGAAGATATAATAGTAAACTCATATTGCATGCTATAAATAAACAATAAATACAGTTATTAAATCAATGATTGTGATTGTGATTTTTAAGATATTTAAAGCTAAAAATGTTTGGGAGCGCTGGGAAATAATTGATTCTCAAAGTGGGCGATAGACTTATCGTTTTAGAAATAAGTTTGAGAACCTCTGATTTAGACCATTGAAAAAAATTCGGAAAGGTACCTTATTTTACCATTTTATTATTTAATTTAATTAAATTTATTTATTTAAAATATTATGTTCAATAATGCTCCATGAAATAGTCCCGTGCAAGGGTTTCGCAAATGCAAATTTGTGAAATTCCATTTTTCATGTAACAGGTCATGATATCGGCCCAACACACTGCGTTCCCGAACGAATTAGGGGCTATGCTAGGACTATGAGGATGGAAACACGGGAAATTTGTAATTTCCGCTACGACCATTTTCATCTAATGCGATGGTACCAATCCGGGCGGACTTAACCCTACCGCCTTTTAGGGGAACGACCTATAGTTTTACATGTACATATTCCGAACCATGGAACAGCTCGCTTTCATGATGAAATGCACTTATCCATCTCAGAAATAGAAAGAAAGTGGTGCATGAACGGGAGGGGGTGATTGAATGAAATGGTACCTATGACCTCTGGCATGCAAAGCAAGTCACCGCGCCCCTCAGGTACGAGCCGCTAAATTTTGTTGGTCGATGCGTATAGGTGAAATATTTTTTTTTCTAACTTTCCCGATAGTGGCTCTATCTAAATTCCGTAGAAGAACTATCTGCGTATCGAAACATCCTAATGAACTCCCATTTATCAGCGGGTCTACTCGGGAAGCGAGCACGAGAAGTTTTCGCGTGAGAAGCTGTAAAACTATATGTAGAAAATATATGCCTACTTTTTTCTACATAGAGTTTGACAGCTTCTCACGCGAGAAATTGTCGTGTTCGCTTCCCGAGTAGACCCGCAATGAATGACCGGTAAAAGTGATTTACACCAATTATTTAAAATATCAAATAATAATATGAGTCCGTATTTCGCATGTCCATCTTCAGAGGCTAGGTTTTTTCACGCAGCGTTTTTTCCTCCATGTTCAATTGCCACACGCCTGGCGTGCGAGTGGGTCACCTGCCTTCGGCCGAGGTCCGGAGCCGCCGGTGCCGGCTGGCACGTGCGGTTAACGTTAACGTTAAATTAACGAAGTGACGTAACGATACGGCCTAACTGGAACGTTTCACAACTGAGGAGTCATGACGCTGCGACCGATACATGAAGATATAAAGAGCTTGGGGATAACTTTCTGCCGATCTCATTATCGGTACAAATTATACGGGTTCAGTATATAAATTGCAGACATATTAGGGGCGATGTGAGGATGATCCTAGGTTACTGCGCGTTCCGATTTGAACTGTAAACGATTACACTGCTAAAAAACGTATACAAGCGTCCCGAATCAGATTGCACGCTCAAAGCAGTAAGCATTACAAACGATTCGGACCGTTTGTGTGCACGCTTACGGAAACAAAACAACAAACACGGAACAAATGAAGTTTATTGTAGTAGTTCAACTCAAATTTGAATTTAAAAAATTGCTCTAGATTGAACTTGAATTTTGAACTCAGGTTCATTCAGCGGTTTGTGAAAAACACGGTGGAAAGACGATAGACTACTCTTTAGAAACGTCAAAAAGTGACATTGACAGTTGCACACACAGTGCCCTACCTCCAAAGCGTTCGTCTGGGTCTTCTGCACGATTTGTGTGCAGGTGTGGGCCTGAGGGTATACTCTATTACCCGGACTGCTTCTCGGCATGCTCTGCAGTGCCGGTCCTTGGTCAGCCGCTTTAAGCTAGCGGCGGGCTGGGCATCATTTCCTCGAGCCATCGGGCAGGCGCTGCATTCAACCTCGTCATTCTTGGCCGAACGACGGGGAGTGCAGCTGCAGGTCTCGGGGCAGCGGGCGGCCTTCGGGAGGCCGTGCGTGCAGGAGAGCAAGATTAGTGAGGTGTGGATGTGGTGAAGCATCGGCGCGCGAGCCCGAATGAATTCCTCCACCGTTGGCATCTTCACGTCGTTAGCGATTACGCTATTTCTGACGTAGCACCCGGCCACCACTATCATGCGGAGGGTGACGTTTTGCTGGACCTGGATTATTTTCCTCTGAGTGGCTGAGCTTAGCACATACCATGCTGGGGCTGCATAGGTGAGTCGCGAGCGGACGTACGTTTTGTAGATTATCAGCTTCGCTCGCAACGGCAGTCTTGATGAGATGACCGGTCTCAGGAGAGCACGTGCCGCCTTGGCTTGTCGGATTACATGATCCACCATAGGCGTCATGACTGGTCATGACTGGTACAGCCGAGGTAGCGTACTGAGGATTGCCACTCTACGTCCTGACCTTGCGATGTGGGTATGTTAAAAGAGTTAGCACAGTGTACGGCATTGCGTGACGCAAGGATGACGTTATACCGTTCACGGGACGCCATTTTGAGGGCTGTAAGCGCGCATAGGACCAGTTTTGTCCGTACTTTTGGTAACGATGGTTCAATTCGGACCACGACCTTAAACGACGGAGCCAAGTAGCTAGAATAGTAGAGTAATAGTAGAGCCACTAGATAGAAACATTTTGCCACTAACATAGGTAGATCAAAACATTATAGCATTAAAAATTTGTTTCATTTTTCAATTAGCTATATTTAAATTTTTTTTTTTTTTAAATGTGTGAAAATAATCTGATCAAGTGTGATAGTATTCAAAATAATTCCTTGATTTTTTTGATATCAAAAAAAATAATGAATGATTAAGGTTAACTAATCCGCTCACTAACTTATCCTTTCCGGGCACCAACACTTGTAACAAAAGATACAAGGACAAATTAATTCGTCGTTTTATGCGAAATTAAATGGTGTTTTCCGGCAAGGCAGTCATATAATTTAGAATTTCCAAGTGAGAATGTTCTCTCGAGACACATTTGTTCGTCATGGGTCGCGTCGCGAGACGTCTGCGTTACGCAACGGCTTTCCTCTCTCGGGTGAACCCCTGCGGCCGGATCAGCTGGTGCCACCGCCGCGGCGCGCCGCGTCACACCTCGACCCAAACCAACATTCAGAGCTCATTATGCGATCGCTTCTAGGAAGTGCTTCGGAGAATGCAACTTATTGCAACGTTTGGACGGCACTTGTCCGGTGGGCTTTGGAAAATCTGAATGAATTTCTCTTCTTTTCGTAGTCTAAGGCTGTTCCGACCCATATATAGTTGTTTGCACACATAATGCAAAAAGTATTGCACTTTAAGCCACGAATTAATAATAAAAGTTTAATATAGTCATATTACTTCCAGCGAAAACAATTTCCCAATTTCAGGATTATTGGTTTTGTTACAATTTATTTAAATACGATTTTTATTTAACAACACATATCTAACGGTGTAAAACTTCTAATCGGCTGAAATTGTGAATATGTTTTCGCTGCAACTACTATGGCTATGTTTAATATTTTTGACGAATTCGTGCCTTAAAGTGCAATACTTTTTGCGTTCTGTGTAAAAAAAACATTGTATGGGTCGGAACATCCTTAACACCGGACTGATGATTTTGGTTCTTTTTCGGAGCGTCAGCAATAATTTAAATTTAACAAATAAAACTTAAGATTTGAACATGAAAACCGGCCAAGTGCGAGTCGGACTCGCACACGGAGGGTTCCGTACCATCGTACAAGATTTAACCCAAAAATCAGGTTTTTTGTATCGGGGCCCCCTTTAATTTTATTATTTTAAAATTTTACATATTTGTTGTTATAACGGCAAAATAAATACATACTCTGTGAAAATTTCAGCTGTTTAACTATTACGGTTCTTGATATACAGCCCTGTGTGTGACAGACGCACGGATGTACGGACGGATGGACAGACGGACAGCGGAGGCTTGGTAATAGGGTTCCGTTGGCAGCCCTTGGCTCCCTTGATTTATTTTATGTGCAAGAGTTCAGAAAAATATTTCTTAATTTGACTGAGCAAACAAGCACGAGCCATTGTATGGTATTCGATCACCTCATTAAAATTTAACAACATTCAAATTTACTTAGTTAGGAATAATCTATGTAAATTTCAAGTTACGTATAGCAGAGATGTAATGTTAGCTAATGGGCAATAATATCACAAATTGTCAGTGTACTCATTGTATTTCGACTAAAAATTGCTTTCAAATTAAATATAATAATATTTTTAACACGACTTTTAGTGCATAGTGCAATCCGAGACGATTTAAAATGCATCGTGAAGCAAAGGCATAAAAAACTTCATAAAAAAAATGTTACCATGCAAGCTAAAATTATCAATTAAAATTAATCTATGCAGTTTTCGGTTCTATGATCGAAATTAGACCATTTGGTTTTCATATATATTTTTAATTGATAATTGGAATGTGATATTTATGTATGTATAATCGACCATGAAGCAAGGGCACATTGATTGAAGAAAGAGCCCAGTAAAAATAACTACTTCACGAATATACTGCAAGGCTGGACTCGAACCAGCAAAACATCCCATTCGCGCCATTTACTGAGCTATTAATGTACCCTTGCTTCACGGTCGATTATACTTATCACACTTATCACTTTCCTTGGAATAAGCGACGTACCTGCTTAGTACGAAAAAGTATATTTACTTAAAAATAATTTAGCTGAATGAAAAAGGATGCTACCTTTAAGGTTACACCTATAAACTTAGAAACTCTTGGTTGCACCTTTGGTGCAGAGTGCACCGCCGATGCTGAAAAAATTATCACCCATTAAACGCGTCACTTTTTTGTTAAAAATACTGAAGGATCCTTAAGTTTAGAAACAAAAATGGCGTGTTTAATCGGTGATCTATTTTTAAGCAACGGTTTTTTTATTTACATAAATACAAGCAAAATGTCTAATATATTTATTTCGTTGGTAAAAAGTATGTAAGTTGGCTGTTATTATAATATGTTGTTATTAAATAAATCATATAATTTAAACGCAAAATTTATTTATTTGGAGCACATTAAATCCGTCCATTGAGTAAACGTTATGTGTACTTTTGTGACTTTTTAAAAATATGATTGTCGGGCCATTGAGGCAAACGAATAAAGAGAGAAATTCGTTCACGACTGGGAAAAGTGAATTGATCGCGGGAATCCCACGGCATCGACTGGAGTGAGCAAACGCCTACCTTCACTTCTCTTCTATTTAGAACAAACTTAATATTTGATACAAATAAAAAGACACAAATATATTTAATACATATGCATACATATAATATGTTTTAACTTAAATTCTAAAATATAAGCTTGATTTATCTATCTGTTTAGTAGAATTTATAGTTCTGATGACAATACAACATTTTATTTCCATGTAGCATATTTCAAGTAGGAAATAAGATCATTACCAATTTTCCGAGAAATCCGTAAGAATTGAACGGACGACCGTGCGACAGCTGTGCCGGGCCGCGGCCGCTTCTGAGGCCGCGCAAACGGTGTCAGGCCGCAGGAAACTGGTTGGAAAGCGGTCCAGCCGCGGTGCCACCTCCGGCGGTGACGCCCGCCTGCTGCGGTGCAGACTCGCAGTGTGGCGGGTCAGGACCGGCCAGGCAAATAAACCATATGGCGCCTCGATGCATTCGGCTCCAAAGCTTTACAGTTTTGGAGGTATTCACTGTCACAATGGGTTAAGATTATTATACTAGCCAATGCGAATGGTTTGATTCCTGATCTTTATGGAATGAAAACATGAAAAAAAAATGTATAATTCCAGCTAACGTTCTACCAAAACAGACTTACAGAAATTGATGTTTTATGCATGGAAGTCAGGTCTCAAATATATTATGTGTCCAATATATAATATATTAGTGCGGCTTATATTGATATTAAATAATATTTAAATAATATTAACATTATCTACCCATTCAGTAAAGAACATGTTTAACTTTTTTCCAATTTCTTTAACGAAACAATAACCCGTTATGCGGGTTGGTCACATTTAGAAAGAATTATTCCGAGCTGCTCTAACTAATTGGACTACCAAAAAGTTTAAAAAAAAGAAATGAAATGGTACAGTCGTTTCGTCTGAAATCTATACACCGGAAATAGAGACAAATTTGAGATCTCTTTCTGACATGCTGACGTCAACCATAGAGTAAAAGGGACTTAGAAATTCCTTCTCTTTCCAGTGCATACATTTGATAAGTAACGACTGTACCTGCAGATTAGTCGCAAGAATGCCCGTCCGATGTAGGCTACGACATCCCTTCAATATGGTTAGAAGTGTTTCGGTGTTATTAACATATTTCCCATATTCTTCCATTGAATTGTGACGTGAAACATTTTCTTGGCTATCTTACAATATAATAATATACATTCGATTCTTGCATCAAATAGCTTTGAGAGTCCATTTGGAGAAGAAAAAAATAGCCAGCAGAGTAAATTTGTACGATGTAAAATGATGCTAAAAATGTTTAACGGCGACAATTGTTAAATTTAAAAGAAAATAAAATAAGATTAGTGAATATATTATATTTTTTCGCATGGTCCATCTAGACGGATATCGTTGAATTATGGTTTAGGTAATTATGGTATTGTTTAGGTCTAACAGAGAATGCAGTGAATATTCCATGCAGCGACATGTTTTTTCCCACTATTCTCGATTCTAGAAATGTCTCATTAATTATATTTTTTCAATATTGTCACAGCAATGATGTCAGTGTCTAGCAATGAATAATAAATGAAACCATAAATGTATGCTTTAGACCAAAGTTTCCCAAAGTTCTTCAAGTGAGAGCCATAGCGCCACCTTACCATGATCCGATGACGCCTCAAAAATCTCTGTTTTTGCTTCACAATTTAATTTTTGCTTTTAATTTGTATTTGGTCTGCGGCCTTTTTTTTAAGATGTCTAGACTGACGATGCAGTAAAAAGTGAACGGTATTTGCAAGGAGTATATCAATGTGTGCAAACATTTTTTTTTTATCTTTATTTGGATGTTTGTACTGATGTCTACTCAACCGTAAAAGACATTTTTTTTAATAAATTGTAAAACCATTAAGAGGGATAATTCATACCTATATGGAAATAAAATGACATTATGAGATCAGGGAGGGTCTACGATGGTCGTTGGTTCTACGACGGTCAGGTTCTGCATATATGAACAAACTAGCTTTTATTCACTTAAGAAATCATAAACCAAAAAGGGACAGATCAGTGTCGAACTGACGCATTACCTGAACTTCGAACGCCATATCGTGATCAAAGCCAAGCTCACTTAAAAAAGCTGGGTGTCCTCAACAGGGAACGTCAGTATTTCCCGCCTCACCAAAAACTGCTCCTCTGCAATGCGCAGACAAGGTCTTGCGTGGAGTATTGTTCGCAACTATGGCATGGTTCAGTACGTGCTTAGCTTTTTGGGATCGATAAAGCGTCTCGTTTACACTCTATCCCAGAATGCAGACACCTCATACTTCAAAGGGTTGCAAGGTTTCTCTCTCTGTGTTTTATTGTCCTAGATTATGTTGTTCGGAGCTGCATAGAGCCGTCCCCTTTCTGCCATCCTTCAACGTGGAACAGACAAAGAAAACAGCCTTTCACTGTCGACAGTCCGAAAATAAGAACAATTCTCTACATCCTTTATCTTTAGGGTTGCTAAATTGTGAAATGCCAGACCATTTGTTTCGACTGATTTCATCGGTTTTATTGAAATAAGACCGTTGTCAAATGATTAATGAAATCTACAAATATACAACTGAAATCTACAAAAATACAATTTTTCGAAATTAGCATCCGTTTTACTCTTCGTTGTTAGCAAAGTAGTTCTCTTTCTTTCTTTAATTACTGTGTCCTTGCTACAAGGCCAATTCTACATACACATCACATTGGTAGAAAAAATGCCACGTACTTGGTTACTTAGTAGGAAAAAGCATATTTTATTTTTACAATTTTTCTGAGAATGTCCTGTGACCTCAGCGAATGAATGTTTTATGAGGACAAAAGACGACGTCACGTCGAAGTCGCAAGATTTATTTGACCGGACGTTTGTCACAGCAAACTTCGACGTCAATGACAATGATGGTTACGACAAAACAGTCATCATTTTCTGTAAGGTTTGGAGGATTTGCCCAATACCATTATAAATTTCCGTGAGGGATTTTGCTTCTTTGCATTATCTTCACAAATGGTTGTAATTCTTTGAAACATTAGTAATATTTGAAAAATCGAAGTGAGAACAAGAAAGCATACAATGATCTATTCTTTAAATAATTAAACAGGGCAATTACAAATAGCTTGCCTTGACATGACTTTAAATGCATATTTATTTTACAGGTTATAGGTTTACATCACAGAGCTTCTAATTTTGTTTTCCCGCGGAGAAACAAGACGTTAATCTGCGTTCTGTGGTTTGCATTCGAATGGATCTCGTGGGTCGTCGTTACCGGCATCATGAAGACTCCTCTCGTCATCATAACTGCCTTTCGGCCACCGAACCAGCGGCCCGGAAGTGTGCCAGCAGGCCACCCGACCACCTCCACCGCCTCCGCCTTGTCCCCCTCTCTCATAATTCGAGAGACAAACAAAACAAAACCAACGACATCGGATATTGCGATGCGAGCGGAACACGGGGCGTCTCGATGTTTTGTGGCAATCTGTGCGATCGCTGCGAGCGGCGGAACGCCATTAGACGGCTATGTAGGTCCAGCTCCAAGCAGGAAGACAATGTTGATGATGTAATTTAAATGTACGCACATACCACGCGGCGATGGTAATCATAAGCGTGTCTCTCACGCTGACGGCCAGTGGAATTTGCTGTGAGAAATGATGGCCCTAATGTTCAGATTTTTGTTGCGCATGCTTGCCGACTTGAGCTAGATGATTACAATGTCCGTAATATGAGTACAATTTTAAGGTTGATACTAGTATAGTAACCTTGCGAGATGACTATTTCTTAAATTATACTTTATGAATTAATCTTGGGTAGAAAATCTAAATACATTCGAAGTAATTTTGCAATTTTTTGCTTAACAAAATTAAAATTAGAACCTTGAGGATTTTTTGACTACCGCTGCTCTTTGGGTTGAATGTTTCACGAAAATGATATTAGGCAAGTATTCTTTCCCGGTACCCACAAAAATACATTCATTAACTTACTTACTGCTGTTCGAAAAGCTTGTGAAGCAACTGTGAGCGCGGTAGGGTTCTAGATGGTTGACCGTTTTCAACCGTTGAGGCTGGCCGTGGTTCGGATGCCACGTAAAACTTTAGGTACCCTTCCTTACTTTACTCGGTGGCAGGGTTGATCTCGCCCGGGTTGGTACCATAGCGTTGAATGAACGATGGTCGAAGCGGAAATTGTCCACGTTTTCCATCCAGTTCAATGCGGCCGAGCAGAAAGGTCCTGGCCTGGCACCTAATTCCCATGTGGTGTGATTTATTAGCTATCCATGTCCAGTTATAAAAAAAATAGTTATCACAAGTCACCTCAAAACATCTTGTAAACTTTTCAGTATCACAGCCAATCTTTCTAGCATTTTCCGAAGGCAGAACAACCTAGAATATAGAGAGCATAAGCAGTTTTATGTTTCCCGTAATTTGATAATAACATTTGACGCAACCGCCCGTCGCAGCAGCCAAGCGAATCGGGGTCATTGAATACTCGTACAAGAACAAGATACATAATATTGCTCATGAGCGGAGCGAGCAGTCAGCGAAGGCGGTAGAGGGACGCGTGTTGTAGGGGGAGGTGCTCAGTTCGTTTTAGCTGAGCATGAGCGCATACGTTTGGGCGAACCTACCTAAGGTTGGTTTCTATAATGCTAGCCTGGTTTTCACCAAGTGCTGATTTAATTGACACTTAAAGGGTATTTATTACTAAAGTGTTGATTATCTTGTACTGGTATTGATTGCAAGCTGCTAAGAAAGGCCCTTAATATGTGGCGATTAGGCTAATCAGCAGTAGGTGAAAAAGGCCCTAGTTGTTGCTTAAGGGCCTGGTACTAGCCAAATCGCAAAGTTAGACGAGGCACCCCAAGTAAACTAACTAAGTCTGATGATTATAAGTGTCATCCTTACAATATATGATTCCTTGTCTAGGAATTGAATGATTTTCGTTAATGTATGTTTCCTTTTTCTATACAAAATACATTGCGGAAACGGTGTCCATTTCCGAACTTTTTTGACTAAATGTAGAAATCTAAAAGCAAATGGAATTTTTTGTTTATGCATATATGCTGTTTTTGTTTATATCTAGAAATCGAATGACTTTCAGATTTCTAATGAGAAAAATCAACTTTTTTTATTTTTATTATTATTTAAATAAATGATGAAATAAAAAAATATTAACAATCCATTATCAGTCTGGAGTTCTATTTGGATTTGCTGAAGCGTTTCACTACATATTATTACATTTGTTAAAAAGTGCATTTGTATGGCGCGAGTAGTTGGCTAGTCCTAGCGCCTTAAGAGGATAATGATCAAGTTTCATACCATAGAGCGTGCCTGATTCTTAAGTCAAATTAAATAAAAACTCAAGTTTTGCACAGAAAATAAATCAATTGAGAACTAAGTCTGCAGGTTTTCATTTTTTTTTACAACTTAACTTATGTCTATGATATGCCTTCGTCGTCGTTTTGGAAGCTTGATAACATATTTTATTCAAATCGAATCACCTGTGATCCGAATTGAAGTTCAGGTTTTTTATTTTATCGAAATGTTTTATATTGCTGGGTTGATTTATTAGTATGTAGTCAATCTCGTTAAGATGTTGACTATTTGGGGATCGCCAAATCCATTATTTGTGTGGTTTGCATGATAACATGCTGTTTATGAAGTATTTTTGACTCAAATTCTACTAGTCTGGGTGCTTTTGCTAACTTATTTTTTTTGTGTGAATAGAGTCCAAGGCGGATTGTAGTGTTGTATAAAATTGTTTTATGTCTTCTTTAGTGTAGTTTTCTGTCGGGGCGCATGATTGGACAAGTGACTAGGTTGTCGGATGTTTGTGTTTCTAGTATCGCCACAAGGTTCGAAAAATATTCACTATGCGAAAGAATTCACCTCCATTTCTTCTATTCTTCCCAGATGTATGAAATAAGATAAAATCGGTGTGTTTTTTGGTTAGATAGGTTCTTTCCCGCCCGGGTAAGTACTATTGCATTGAATGAACGATGGCCAAAGCAGCGGCAAAGAGAATTGTCCGTGTTTTTCGGTCGGCAACGGTGCGCTTGGTTTGGCCAATGTACGAACTTCTACATACAACTGCAATCAATCTTATATACGCCTTCTTATAATATATCTTTGAAATATTGTATCTATTGAAATGAAAAAAAATATATCAAAAATTCAACACGGATGATGAATTCCGGCATGGAATGCGATATTAAAAAAATGTAAATACAAAATTGTGACGTGTACACTAAGGCTGAGATTTAGGTTGAGATAAATAGTCGTAACAGAAACTAAGACTAACGAAAAGTAGTACTTTGTGACGTCACTTTGCATTACTTTGAGTTTTCTTCCATACAAAATGTGTCAAAGTGACGTCACAAAGTACTACTTTTCGTTAGCCTTAATTTTTGTTACGACTATTTATCTCAGCCTTAGTGTACTTTCAGTATAAGTAGTTTAAATAAATTAAATGGAAGAAAGTATATATTTTTGCCCAATCGTTCAAATAATAATACTGCCCACGGGTCAAAAAATCAAACATTTTTATTACTGCCTTAATACATGATAACCTCTTGCTATGAATTTAATCCAACGACATTTTGAAAATAAACAGAAAAAGTTTCTGGTCGTGACATTCGTCCAAAACAGGATCAAAGCAATGTGATAACACATTGTCGTATCCATTAAATATACACAATTACCCTGGTCGCAAGGGAAGGCCTTAGTATGGGACGTTACCTGCACCGACACGTTAGCAGCGAGTCACGTGGACGGTTTCTCCTGCTCCGCGGGTTCATCTGCAGGGAAGGCCGAGGCACTCAAACACTCGAAATATAAATCCTTAAAGGATCAGTTTGAGTTCCTCGCCTTCGCTGTGGAGACCCACGGAGTTTGGAGTAGCGATGCGTGGGTCTTTGCGAGATGCCTGGGAAAACTACTTATAGAATCGACAGGCAATCGGCGAGCTGCCTCATTTTTAAAACAACGCGTCTCCTTAGCTATTCAGCGGGGGAACGCTGCATCAGTATTGGGGACAATGACAACAGTCCCAATGGATGATTTTTTTTATATTTAATTAAGTGTATTTTATGTTTGTTACTTATGTTGTGTTTGTTTCATGAAACTGAATAAAGAGGGTTATTGCAATAAGTTATATTAAAGCTACATTATCAACCTACTTTACAATTCCTAACTCAACCAACATCAATTGTCTTATGTGGTATCAGGTTGGGAAATTCGCAGAAACCCCTAAGAGTGATGTAGGCAGGAAGACTGAGCAGATCACAGCATCACCAAAATATTCTTGTCCTCAAAGGTCACTGACCATCCGTGAATTGCATTGGGCCTGATATTTTTCATACGGTATTAAGTATTGATTATTTAGTATATTTTATTCTTTACTCATTTACAATTGAAAACAATTTATAACATACTAGCTAGGGTACCCGGCTCCGGTCAGGTCAACGTCGTTTCTATCTGATGTCGGGCTGAATCTAAAATTTTATCTAATATGAGTTCCCCTTACAAACTTTCACCCCCTTTTCATTCCCTTTGAGTTCATTTCTCGCCAAAATGGTCTGGACTCTCTCTATACAAAATTTATCCATAATTGGTGTTTTAGGCGTGAAACGTAACAGACAGACAGAGTTACTTTCGCATTTGTAATATTAGTATGGATAGCATGGATGTAAGGCAAAGCAGCGACGCAAGGCACCGAGTGTATGCCATCATACCATATTGCGCGCTCTACGTGAATCGCAACCGGGTACCATGCAATCTGCTAGCTTTGTAAGCGCTTAGATTGCGCCGTTGCAATAGGCAGAGTGGTACCTAATGCATTTTTCATTTCTGGTCGATGAATAGATAGCATTTAGTAGGCTACTTATGCAAGATGGGTTTGACTGAAAAAAAATCGTATTCGAGTAAAAATATAATGATGGCTGTGTCCGGAAATCAAATAGCCGAGGCGTAGCGATTTTTTCCATGTTAATGAACACGGATGGCTAACCCCTGTCATGATTTAGCTTAACACACAGCATGGGAACTAGGTGCAATTCCAGGACCTCCTTATATAGTACGGCTACATGGAATTGGATGGAAAAAACACGGACCATTTTAATTCTAACTTCGACCTTTCAATGCGATGGTCGAAAGGAAGGCTAAGATCCTTGAATGACCTTTTAGCCGCTGTGACCTTAAAAGCCTGCCTTACTGCGGAATTCTCATCCGATTCCTAATGTTCGGTTTGGCTATTAAGTTAGGTTAAGTACTTGTCTGTGTACATGTACTGGATATACTTAGCCTGAGCCCAAATTAATGAGAAGAAAGTAACACGCATCACTAATCAACGTAACGAATTTCGGAAAAGATTTGTTGGCAGCAAATAATCGCTCAAATCATCTTCATAGTCGGAACTGTTATTTAATCACAGTTTTGATTACGAAAAATTATTCGGTAATATCTGGTAAAACCTGTAATTTTCTTTTAATGCGCTTAGCTTTAACACTTTTGATTAATGAAGAACAACTCACGCTAATGTGAAAAACAATTATTATTATTGTATTCAAACAACAACGTTAACATGACATGGTATATTCCTATAACAGGCAGCCTTCTGAATGGCATTCCCTAAAATGCTGGAAAACACATGCATAGCTTTGCTGGTAGTGCTGATAGAGTAGAGGTAATATTTTAAACTAAATGATAATTTCAAAGTAAGGGCCACATGATTAGTATTCACAATGTAATAATAAGATATTTATCTTCATCTTGAAGATAACACATACTTATTAAACGTGAACATTTTTTATTACAGCGTATTTTAAACTAAACAAACGAATTGTGCATTGATGATGTATATATTTAACAAACTACCTAATCAAATATGCGTGGACAGAGAAGTTCATTAAATATAAGCAAGTAAAATCATGACAGCGAGTAAAGTCATAACAAATAGAGTCTGTAAAGAAATCCCTTTTGGCGTACGTTTTTTTTTTCGAAACATCTCGAAAATAGGTAAAAAGTACTCATTTCTGCTAGAGAAACGAGTTATAAGAACGTGGAAGAAGCTGCTGCCTCCTGAAATACTATGGCGGTACCGCACGGACTCTTTACTACTATGCCATACAATACATCATACATACCAATACATCAGCCATAAAACGAGTGTATAGTATTACACTAAATACTAATTAATCAAAGTGTACACATTTTATTTAATACCCGTAATTACTACTGCCGAAGTTGGAAATACTTTTACGAAGGTGACTGTAATTTTTAGGGTTCCGTACCCAAAGGGTGAAAACGGAACCCTATTACTAAGCCTCCGCTGTCCGTCCGTCCGTCCGTCCGTCCGTCCGTCCGTCTGTCCGTCTGTCACAGGGCTGTATCTCATGAACCGTAACAGGTAGGAAGCTGAAATTTTCACAGATTATGTATTTATTTTGCCGCTTTAACAACAAATAGGTAACATTATAAAATAATAATAATTACCCATACAAAAAACGTGGTTTTTTTTAAATCTTGTGCGATGGTACGGAACCCTTCATGTGCGAGTCCGACTCGCACTTGGCCGGTTTTTTTGATCTGTTGGATCGTTATCGCCTCGTATTCTGTTGCTGCTTATAGTATATCAGCCCCACTAATGAACGTTTACACCATCGCAATTCTTTAGTTATTCCTAGCTGTCAAATACTACTAATAATGGCGGTGTGAGCTAATCCTCTGCGAAGCCATGCAATAAATGATTGCCAAATGTATGAAGGGTTATTTCGCCTTTATTCTAGGTTGGCCCCACTGAAGAGATAGGAAGGTTGGACCCTAGTATAGCGACGGAAAAAGAGAAAAATGGCGTCATCAAACCAAACAGCTGTTGATAATTTAACACATTCGTCACACCCCGCGTTTAATAACTGCTCAGATTTGTCTTCAAAATGTCCCTAACTCACTACAATAAACAAAAATAGAGCATTTGAGCACTTTTGAACGTGACTAAAAGACATTTGTCTTCAAAATCAAATGCGGAAACTACATTTTAGGCGCCAGTATTCCAGTGATCCGAGGTCGAATGTCATGCAAGATACGCCAGTGAGCAAAATTGTTGGTGTAACACAGGTTTAACTATCCCTTCACTACAGTCACTGCTTCACTATTCTGGGTTTGTAAGTAATCAATCACTTTTTGGCTTATACCATCGTAAAGCGGTGGAATTCGAATTGTTTATTAGTTAGGCTGAATATTTATAGCAATAAATATTCAAAAATATTTGAAAAGGATGGCTTACCAAGTGTTTTCTACTTCAATGCCATTAGAACGAGCACACATGGGGCGGCGACCACGTTACTCGCTCGCAGTCCTCGACTCCAATGCCGGATGTGTCCAAACTAAACTAACACGATAATCACAGCGTTAACCCAACGCTAACAGACGTTTGAAGCAACCGCGCCATGAATGTGCTTCAGTGAATGCTGAACAGAGGTGAGATCCGTACATTCCTTATTAATCTATAGGCCAAGACTTGGGAGCGTGAAGATTTCGGATTTTTTTGGAATAAAATATGATTATTAATTAACTTTACTCATAAACTAGCTTACTTCCTTTAATTGATACTTCGTCCACGTTTTTGGGGCATAGTCAGGATTTGCAAAATTGAGTGTAATTTTTAAAACAAAATAAATGATATCTTTTATCGTTTATATTGTGTTATATATTGATAGTACTTAAACGTGAAGCAAAGATAAAAGAAAGAAAACTGTAATAAGGACCACTTTGATAGTATGGTACAAGGCTTGAGTCGAGTCAGAAAGCGAGTCAGAAAGCAAACCAACTTCCTCGTTCACTCATGCACAATACTTGCAGTACATTGCCTGCACCGTGCACACGAAGAAATACATTGGTCCCGATAATATGAAATTATATAGTATTTGGTCTTATCCGTATTCCACATCCAAGCAATCGCCAATGAACTCAGAGTGAGGCCACACCGCCTACTGACACATGATCTACATTCGCTAGATATCTCGGGGCATCGTAATATAAATGTAAAATAGATTTAGGTAATAGGCCTTAAGTACACGTCATCGTGGTTAGCACCACGCTTTGGACTTCTACCTACACATAGTTTCCTTTTTTTATGAAAAATCGGCATTGGTCGCTCTGCTGCGGACCAAAGGCGCTCATAAAAGTTAAATACACCTCGTCTCGCGAAACCACGCTCAGCTAAGCACCATACTGAGCTGAGATGTCGAGCTTGTTAAATTACAGGAATGAGGATAGGAAAGGCACCCGCGCCGGCAGACAGATCCATTGAGAAGCATATCCTAGCGGTGCGGCAGAGAAATGAGTTTGAGAAACGGTTCGTTCTCAAAAGCCTAACGCCAACTACATGGGCTTTGGTTCTCTGCGGCGGGTGCCCCGGATATGGGGAGTAATAAGAGAAGTAAATGCCCACGTTGCTTTGGTAATAGAAAGGTAAGGTTTTGATAGGCATGCTCATGTTTTTCTCAGCTGCTAGAGTTCCCTCATTTTGGATTTATTTGGCATACGACAGATGCCGGTTTTCCGGCGCTGTCGCAAACAGCAGCATATAACAAATTATCAATATTAATGTAAATCTGCTAATATTTAAACATTCCATTATTGTTTTCTATTCTCCTGTTTCCCAGGATCCAGAGTCCAAATTCTTCCCCCGCCTACAAGCGGATCCAGAACCACTTCTACCACCAGATCCTCTCTGTTGGTCTGATCTCTATTTGATGCTGTTCGCTTCAAAACACCAGATAATCCGTCTATTTTATTTGTAGTTTGGTCTTTTTATGTCTACTTGTTATTTAGGCTCTCTAGCTTTTTATTTCTATTTGACGAAAAATATTGTATACAAATGATTGCGTTATTGAAATACACACATTTCGAAATGCAGTGTGAGATAAACCAAAGAACGTGACAGATAGAAAACATTGTTTATAAATGCATAACCTTAGTTTATTCTGATAAGGAAAACTTGTTTGCGTACAAAGTTACGGAGCGAAAAGGTCACCCGGCCAGGTCTTCTATCAAGAGACGATACGTTGAGATGACATCTTGGTTAGATGTCATCTTTACGTATCCATTCTGCACCCGTTCTAATTCCGTTATCACTGCTTTGTCATAGGGCCTTAGTGTTACGCGTTCAATATTTATTTGCGTTCGATTAACACAGTTTGACCGTCGTTATGTAAAGCCGAGGTCCGGACTTGCTTTGCCTCGCTCGCCCCGAGACGCCGCCGCTTCTTATGTAAAACTTGCGGTACCAACACTTTTTGTCAAAATTATTTCGCTTGATTTTAGACCAGCTAAGAAAGTGGTGACTTTGGTTAAAGCTACTCTTTTCTGGCTTGCGTAGTATTGGTTAAGTTATTGATTTTTTAACTGAATTGGACTTTTATGCATCTGCCACTTTCCTATCGATAAAGTTACTTGCTTTTTAAAAGACAAGAATATATTCCGATCAGTGTTTTCATATGTGAAATAGGAAAAACAGTAGCTTTCACGCCTAATCCCATTAATTTAATTTATTTTTAGTTGACTTAGGGCCTTTTTCACCTACTGCTGATTAGCTTAATGGCTACATAATAAGGGCCTTTCTTAGCAGCTTGCAGTCAATACCAGTACAAGATAATCAGCACTTTAGTAATAAATGCCCTTTAAGTGTCGATTAAAATAAATCAGCAGTTGTGAAAACCAGGCTGAGCAATTTCAAATCGTATTGACCAATCATATTAGAAACATACCCATATTCACCTCAATGTTTCTGACATATTATTCAAGTTTGGCTCTTTTATTATAAAGGCCTCGTCAATGAATTTAACGTATTAAAGATATTTAAATAGCAAAGCTCTTTTGTTCATGAGTGTACTGTCATCTTGCGCCATATTTTGTTTCGTGGTTGGTAAATACCGAACTGTCTTTCTTTCGTTAGATGCGTAGAGTCTCGCACTAGTCATAAGATGCACTGACGACTCTGCAACCAATTTCTGAAATTAATAAAAAATACCTATGTATTTGTAAAAATGTAATCTTGAGAAACTTTGATAATCATTTTAGAACGTATTTAAAAACGGAACGGAATTAAAAAAAAAATGTAATATTTTTTTCATCTAGTAAAATTATTAACCCCTTTCGTTATCAGATTGTAATCAAAATGTTTACGTCGCTCGAGAAAGCTTCATTCTATGTCCATATGTTTTGATTTTTTTGTAAATATCTGTATTTTTCAGTTAAAAAAATCGAGAATGAACGAGAATCGAGAATGTTATTGTAATATTTATTGACAATAATTTTGCAATCTACACAATATATTAAAAGAATAAAAACATACAGACATAGATTTCTATAAATTTCAAAAACCTATTAAAACATTAAGAGCATGGAAACAGTTTTAGTCCGTACAATGGGGATTTGATAGGGTAACAACTCTCTTAATGGAAAATGTTGATTTTAAATACACATATTTTCATGCCGAGCCCATGGGAACTAACTATTATACTTGATACCCAAAAACCCAAATTTAATACGATTTTTTTTTTATAAAAATAGAGAAAATTAATCCTTAAAAAAAGTTAAATACATCCAAATATCAAACGATGAAACCGTAAATAAAAAACAATTCTTAAATTGGGACAGTATCAGTTTCTCATTTCTCAGTTATATGCTTTCATCTCGTTCTCTATAAATCTGTCTATAGTTGGAGCTTCCTTTAAATTTAAAATTAAACGTTAAAATTGTCACAATCAGTTAGAAAGACCGAGGATGGTGTAGGTACCTTACTGCTCAAAAAGTGTGGATGGCTCACATAATGGTATTCCTGCTCTGCTCGACTAGTTAATCGGAATTGTATGCAGTTTGATGCAGGTCGCAAATAGGTGGTAGGCAACAACACAATTAAGAAGGGTCGGAGATCGAAGCCTTGTCCCCGAAATTAATTTCTAATCAACGAGACACCATTTGTCACGCTCTTGAGACCAAGGTACCGCTGCCGCCGCCATGCCGAAACGCTTCTATTGTTTTGCTTATTGTCCGTTTTATTCAAATTTTGCATTACCTCCTGTTAAACGTCTTCTGTGTAAAGTTTTTTGTTAATCTAATAACTTTGGGAAGAATTACCACATCATCATTTTACGCCCGTTCACATTAATACCATGGATATAAAATGGTCGATTTTTGGATTAGGTTGATGTTGCAATAAAATAAAAGAAATATCGTTAGACATGGCAACACTTTCCTTTGGAAACGCATTGAAATTGGCAATTTAAATTTATCATTCTTGTGCCCCTACCTTCCTCTATCGAAAGTCTAAATTCGCTGTGTAGTTTCACCAGTCGTAAGAAAAAATAGTTTTTTTTTCAGGAACAAGCAGGTATAATCTTTGGCTGGGCGCTCACGGCCGATTGTTCCCGCTTCTTTGTTCTTGGGCACGCATCTATGGTTCGAAATGTGGACGTATCCCTTATCTGGAGTGGGCAGAGAGGAGGGGGGAGGCTGCGAGGGAGGGGGGGTGCGCTGCACCGACCCAAGCCGCCGCCCGCGCCGGCGCGCGCCCCCACCGCGCCGGCCGCTATCGCCGCGAGCGGCAACAGTCGAGAGTAGCTCGTGGCCGCGCGATAGCACCCGCCCGCGACTCCGCCCGCGGTGACCGAACTTCGCTCAGGCGAACGGTATCAACAATCCAAAATGCTTTCCACGATCAATGTACACAGATATAACGGTGAATAGTTCGGATTTGATTTCGGGACGTGTGATTTTGTTTTGACAATTCGTGTGCCTACCCAAAGGATATTTTTCCCGGGACCTGCCGCTTCGTAAAGGTAAATACAAAAAATAACGCACGTTGCGCTCGGGCTAAGTTTCTTACCACGGGAAGCGTCGTCTGTGCAATACCGTAGTCGTTCTTTCTGTACTTATCAAAAGTGCAATTAAATATAAATCGAATTCAAATTCAAATTTATTTATTCTTTACCAAAAAAGCTTAGCCTAATATTACATCATTCGTATTTTTTATTTCTTTTAATAATTAGGCTGCTAAATACTGTTGTAACCCTGCTTATCATGCTAGGATTCCCTGTGTTATGAGAAGCAGGGTCTTTTATCGAGCTTGCTTCCAATGATTCCCGTGCAAGAAAACATCGTGAGGAAACCCACTTTTTCGGTGGTGTTAGAATAAAGCGATATAATAGCGAATTGACAGCAATCAACTCGCTATTCATTGTGTTTGTGTACAGTTTATCTACCATTTCGCGTAACGTGGTCGACAAAGAGACAAGTTCCGCAACCGCGGCGCCAAGAGTTTGCCTAACGAGGCAAATGACATGCAACTAGCTGATATTAGTAATATCGACTACGCGCGAACTTGATTTCATGTTTGTGCTGCACTATATTCATGCAAAAACAACGGAACTATGAAAAATGTGAGGCATGACGAAATCTGTGAATGCTTCGGTTTTTGGTATTTCATCGTAAAACTGACATAAACGACCTTAGCTGGCAGTAATAAGGAACTATGAACTGATGTCACGAATGCGAGCTGCTCCATGATTCGGAACACATGTAAAATTGTAGGTCCCCTTCCCCTACCTGGTGGTTGGGATAAGCCAGCCCGGGTCGGTACGGTATCGCATTAGATAAAAAGATCGAAACGGCAATGAATGACCAAAATTGTCCGTCTTTTCCATCTGGCATAGCTCCTAATTCCTTCGGGAATCCGGTGTGTTGAGCTGCCTGATGGATGGCTACCACAGCCATCCATGACCAGTTACATAAAAAATATCATCTCGCGGCGATTCCTTTCTAACGTTCCTGACCGCTGCGGACAATGAGACCGAATATTCCATTCTTGGGGCCGAACCTATTATTTATTTTCAAACGATCGGTCGGCCGACTCGTTGACGATTTCACTCGTTGCATCGCAAGCTCTGCTCCGCTCCGCGTGCCGCCAGCGCGGACCTCTCGCGTCGTTGCAACACGCGTCGTATAATTTTATTGTACCTGTGATAATGTGAACTTTCGCGAGCACTTTGCGAAACTATCCGCAGTGCGCTTGTAGATCAACTGACTCTGCGAATCGGTCAGTCTTGAGGGATAAACACCAACTTTCGGGTGTACCTACTTATCGCGGCACTGGCCAGCATAGGTGGAGTGGTAAATAAAGGAAAGGTATTGAATAAGAGAAGATATTTTTAATAAGATGATTTAAAGAGCTATAAATCAGCGCAACCAAAAAGACAAATTGTTTACCCAATATATATTGGCTACCTGATTGCTAGTGATCTCTAATTATACTGAAACAGTATGTAGGTAATCCCAAATATGGTTTTTCGTATAGTTTTTATAGACATAATTAATAATATAAAATTAAAAAAATAATCAGATAAATCGAATAAGTTTTATAGGCGATTTAGGTTACAGATATAACTTTAGGTTTATTTAAGTATTTAATTAAGTAACCGTCTGGTTATTGTTGTATAATTAATAGGTATCAATGTTTCCAGATAATAAGTATATTCATCAGCAGGTACATACCAGTATCTATTTTATATAGCCAATCTAGAAAACTCAACCACTTGGGACGGGCAGACCGACATATTTAGCATCAGAGGGTTGGTCTCTAACATGTGAACCCAGATTCAGCCATTTACCTTATCGTGACCAAAAATATCGTGACCTCCCGGAATATAACCACCACGTATTGGACTTGACCCACATACATTTTCCTTACAAATGTAATTCCTACTGTGGCGTTCACCGTGATGCGCTCCGTACATCTATCTATTATTGCCGAAAGCTGCTCTATTTGAGCTCGCTTCAAGCAGAGAGAGAGAGAGAGAAAGTGAGTAGATATGTTTAGTGAGCATGCAACTCGGATTTGTGCAATATTTATAATAAGTACGAGTCGACTCTCGCAATTAGTGGGCTCTTTTTACCCACATTTTAGGTAATTAAGATTGCAACACGATAGTGACTGAAGCCACTAATGTCGTGGCTACACCGTGTGCTAACGATCGCTTTGCGAAATAACGCACTCTGCAACCATGAATCATCTCCATCAGCACATATTCAGAGGTCATCCGGGTTGGCTTGTTCCTGAAAAAAAAACCATCAGTATTATTATTTTATTGCAAGTACCTATTTTTCGATTTTAGAACATGATTTATCTATCAATTGAATGTTTTCCACTTCTTATCCGGCCAAGTGCGAGTCGGACTCGCACACGCAGGGGTACAAGATTTCACACAAAAAAACACGTTTTTTTGTGTGGAGCCTCCTATAATTTATATATTTTTTTAATTTTACCTATTTTTTTATTCTAGCGTCAAAATAAATGCACACTCTGTGAAAAAATCAGCTGCCTAGGTACCTATTATTATTCATAAGATACAACCCTGTGACAGACATACGGACAGCGGAAGATTAGTAATAGGGTTCCGTTGGCACCTTTTTACGGAACCCTAAAAAGAGTATACGCTTGTAAAAATACACTATAGCGCTTTTTTGTAATTTTACTTTTGAACATCTCAATTAAAAACGAGTGGGTTTAAATAATCACCGGCGCATGGTTAGAGCTACTCCAATTCGTAAAAGTTCGAAAGTCCATGGGCGTCTTCGTATCTCGTTGAGGGCCTGGTGTGCGCCATATTTTTAATTTGTTTCTATGATAAACCGGTATGGTTGTCTGTGCTGAGAGACCAAAGGTACCCAGCAAACCGAATCCACCTCACCTCGCGAAATCACGCTGTACATAAAAACGACTTCGGTGGTGTTTTGATGCAGTAACATGACACGGTGCTGGCCTTCTCACTTTTACTGTGTGTCTAAAATAATTTTACCAAAACGAGTTAAAATAAGTCTCCTGGCCTTCTCACTTTTACTGTGTGTCTAAAATAATTTTACCAAAACGAGTTAAAATAAGTCTCAACCTCTAGGAACCCTGCCACCGATTTTTCTATTCCCGGGAGCCAGAAATGGCCCCGTGATGGTATTTAATCCAACTGAGTAGTAGACCTCCTGGTCTACGACTCTACACAGGTAGATACGCAACAATACGAATCCGAATGAAAAGATCGACCTTAGTTATAATAGCCAGCGCTTTCTTTGGCTTCAACGGAACTAGATCCGTAATAAATTACAACCATTGTGTCCTCATAGCACAAAAGAGCTGTCTTCATAAACATTGTAAGAACTGGCATGCGCTTGTGTTGAGAAAAACGAACAGGTGTCAGGTCCTCGGCCGACTCTTGCGCAGGTAGGTGAGTACCTGATACCTTCAGGCTGCCGACCCTGAATCCGTTCCCAAACAAATGTGAGACGGAGAGCTTTTTATTTTGCACCTACATACTTGGAACCAGTACCAGTAAAGTTGCGAGAAAGGGTGGGTATTGAGTATTTCTTGTTTTATTTAGAATCACTCTTAACTTTTTGTTGGCAAAGTTTTCCAAGAATTAACGAATAACCTAGAACAAATAATAAAATAAAAGAATAGGTACCTAGGTAGCCAATCATTTCAACACTTTTTTATTATTACTACACGCTTGGTCTCATTTTAACATATGGACTACTAGTTAGTCAGTACAATAATAACAGCGAATAAGAACTGAATAACGACAAATATTGAGCAGTATACGAAATACCTAATCATTGGTATTATCTTTGGTTTAACGATGGTTATACGTATTTTAATGAAGTTTGACTGCTCCAGTAGATAAACCACAAATTTAACTTCAATGGAAAAGAAGCCCTATTTGCCATTATTATTCGACAAATTGTAATGCCACTCACGTAGGGCACTTAATTACAATGCTGTGACGTCACAAGTCTTCGGCTGGACCGCGCCGCGCCGCGTCTGGCAACGACGACGGCACGCGCGTTGAACGCTACGCCTTAGTTTGCGAACATTGAGCATTCTATGCCAGTTCGACTCGCGCAATCTATTACGTTTTCAGATCACAATTCAAGGTGAGGATATCGTAATGTCAAAATGGGACATCTCGCTCAGTTACTTATGTTCGAATACTTTATTTATGGAGGAAGTTGTACTGATCGTACGGCATGTAAAGTTTCCAACGTGTAATTAATTTCGATAAGGGTGTAAAATAAAATAGGCTTATTTATGCGAACGCGTGTATAGATATCCAGTAAATTCTAATTAATTATTGGAAATTTAAATGAAATACAGTTAATCGCTGCTTGGATGAAAACTTCAACATTGACTAACTACACAAAAAATAACGCCGACTATTAGAGATAAGAACCCTGAAAACATGAAGGCAAATCTAATCTAATATCTAATCTAATAAATATTATAAAGGGGAAAGTTTGTAATAATGGATGGATGGATGGATGGATGGATGGATGGATGGATGGATGGATGGATGTTTGTTACTCTTTCACGTAAAAACTACTGAATGGATTCTAATGAAACTTTACAATAATATAGCTTATACATCAGAATAACACATAGGCTACAATTTATAAAGATATTGTGCCCATGGGCTTAAGAACTTTCACGGGGCTGCGAAAACGATGCCAGTAGCGCTACTTCACACCAAGGGGAGCGGGGCCGGGGGCGGCGGCGGGAGCGGGGCCGGGGGCGGGGCGGGCGGTCCGACGGCGGCGGGAGGGGGGGGCGGGTACGGCTCGGTATTTCCCGCAACTTTAGGACTACTTGGTAAAATCCTTGAGAACCAATTACTCGATTTAGATGCGGATTGTATCTACGTCTAGCCTGATTCTACTCAAAACTTATAGGCTACATAATATAACGTTTCATTACCTGAAGGGTGAGTAGAGAGTGTTAAATTCTTATAACTTGCGAACCACTAACCCGATTTATGTGCGTATTTTATCAATGTATAGGATCTCTGGGAGCAGTCAGGTTCGAGATGGGTTACTGTTTTCGATGTTGAGGCTAGCTGTGGGTTGGAGTCCACGCAAAACTTACCTACATTACACGTTACTTACTTACTAGGTAAACAATGTTGCAGTGCAAGTGCAGCAAGGTTCTGGCGGCAAATGCTTTTTTTTTAAATAGCCACCAAATGTCAACGAAGCTCTAAATGGGAATTATTGGATGTTTCTCATTAAATCATGCTATTTCATCTCGAACGATCTTGATTAAATTTGGTAGATGGATACATTGTCATGGACCAGTTTGACCCTATTTTGGATCAGCCATGTGGGCTACTTTTTATCCATGAAATAATTTAGCCGACACTAACCCGAGCGGAGCCGGGTACCGCAGCTAGTAAATATTATAAAGGGGAAAGCTTGTAATAATGGATGGATGGATGGATGTTTGTCTCTTTCACGTAAAAACTACTAAATGGATGTTAATGAAACTTTACAATAATATAGCTTATACATCAGAATAAGACATAGGCTACAATTTATAAAGATGTTATGCCCATGGGCTTTCTAACTTTCACGGGGCTGCGAAAACGATGCCGTTAGCGCTACTTCACACCAGGGGGAGCGGGTCGGGGGCGGCGGCGGGAGGGGCGGCGGTGCGACGCGCGGTGGGTGAGGAGGGGGGGGCGGGTGAGGGCAGACGTCATACCGGTTGTGTCCGTTGGAGAATTTTCAAGGCACTAGCGATTTGTTAAAACTCATTGTACTTAAAGTAATATAGGCCCAAGGATAGTTATTGGCAGGTTTATTTTGTTAGGAGTTACACGTACAAAAAAATACTTCATTTTTATTTTAATTATATAGATAGGTTACTTACCTGTTCATTATAAAGAATTACTTCGTTTTTATTTAAATTATTAAAGGTTGTAGGTAGGTAAGTAATTGGTCCTTTTTTGGTTATTTTGGTTCATTTATAATAATGTGAATAACATAACAGCAATGATATTATATTATATTATATTATTATATTATATTATTTATTATTATTATAGTTGTACATAATACTTTACAGCAAACACCAATTCGTATAATGTAGTTACAAAAAACAAAGAAAGTAAAGAAAATGAACAAAATTATTACCTATTCCCTTCCAAAAATCTTTTGCAAGCTCGCTCAAACATTCCTCCCTCGATCACTAGAACATCGCATTCAGGTGTTGACCAGAGCATTGCGTTGAAAAGTCTTCGGACGAGGCAGATAGGTGACCAGTAGTGCGAGCGAGTGCGCGTCATAGGTTCGGCAAACAGACGCGGTCGCCGCAGTCTATTTAAATTACAAGGCACATTTAAAGCTGTTATCAGTTCTAGAAGCGCTGGAGAGTCCACGTTTCCCATTAGAACCTTCTTAGCAAACAGCATTAGTGCTCGGGACCTCCGAAGTTCAAGAGTGTTGAACCCCAACATTCCGAGCAAAAATGCTGTTGGATAAAGGTAAGGATAGTAACCATGAAATTTAAAATATAAAAATCGTAAAAAACGTTTTTGAATTTTCTCCAGCATGAGGATATAGCGATCTTCATGCGGAGACCAGACAATTGCACCAGCTTCGAGTTTAGACCGAACTAAAGCCACGAAGAGTAGCTTTATTGTAGTCATATCCCCAAAATCTTTCGCATTACGCAGCACGAAACCTAGTTTGGCAAACGATGTTTTTGTCAAGGCTCGGATATGCGGATTAAATGTGAGATGCGTGTCAAAAGTAACGCCGAGATCTTTGACCTTTGTGTCGCGGGGTATCTCGACATCGCCCAGCTGGTACTCGTATATCAGAGGTGTGGGTGAGCGGGTGTAGGACACTACTGTGCACTTTTCTGGATTGAACAATAGTTTATTCGTTATACTCCACTGATATACCATATTTAGGACCTGCTGAATTATTTCACAATCGGCTTCTTCCCTGATACGCAAGAGTAGTTTCATGTCGTCGGCATAGAGAAGACAATCGACACACTGTACAAGTTTAGCAATGTCATCAATCATTATGTTAAATAGAAGGCTAGACAGTACTGAACCCTGGCTGACCCCCGATCTTGTGTTGTACGGCTTCGACTCATAGCACCCGTACCTCACATATTGCTTCCTATCTCTCAGGTAGTCAGAAAACAGGGCGAGGAGTTTTGGGGTGAAGCCCGCAATGCATAGTTTTTCGAGCAGGACATCATTATCTACTCTATCAAATGCCTTTCTAAAGTCCAAGTAGATGACATCGACTTGCAAGTTCTTATCCAAGTTTTCTGAAATATAATTAGTGACTAGTAACAAGTTCGATTCGACGGAGCGTTTCTTCGTAAAACCATGTTGAATGGGAGACATGTGGCATGCAGTACCTTCATAAATGTATTTGTGCAGTATTGACTCGAATATTTTGGCTGCAGCTGATAGGACCGCCACTGGTCTATAGTTTTCTGCATTCAATTTGTCACTACTCTTGGGTATCGGGGAAACTCTGGTTACTTTCCACCGTTGGGGATAGATGCCAGACTGTAACGCAACGTTAAATATATGCAGAAGTGGATCTATGACGAAATCGACACACCCTTTCAGGATATACCCCGGGACACCATCCGGACCTACCGCACTTCGTGACTTCAGTCGTCGGACAGCTCGGCGGACGTCCATGCTTGTGATGGTGGTTATGTTAACATAACGACTGTCCCCCGCGCGAGCATCCGCTCCCGCTCCGACTCGTTCTGCAGCTATTGGATCTAGCATAGGAATGTCTGGCAGAAACACGGATTCAAAAAAGTCCGCAAAGGCTTGAGCCGCCGCTGGACCTCGATGAGGTAGCCCTTCTCGTAATATGCATGGTTCAAAGCCGCCACGGGTATTTAGACTACGAACATATCCCCAGAAAGTACGTGAGTTCACTCTAATATTCGATTCTGCAGAACGAGTGTAGGTATCGCGTGAGGTAGCTATTTTGAACTTAATCGAAGCGCGCATAAAACTAAATTTATTATAGAAATATTGGTAGCCTGTAAGCTTGAACATTTTATGAAATTGAGCTTTTTTCTCAATGTCACGGATTATTTCACTAGTGAACCAGACTGGATATTGTCTGGTCCTTGAGTGAGGCCGTATTTTCTTTGGTATGCATTTGTCTAGGCATTGATAAATATGATAATAAAATATTTCTACTGCTGCATTGACTGAAGATTGTTGAAGACAATCATGCCAATCAATGTCAGCGATAAGAGTATATAGAAGTGGATAATTCCCCTTACTGAAGTTCCAGTCAGTACTTTGGTCAATGTTAGATATTTCGAGACACTCACTGTGACGCGTGAGTTCGTACTTGACGGTGACGAGTAGCGGTGGGTGGTAGGTATCTGCGCGAACTAGAGGCTCGTCCGCTCGCACCACCGACAGCTGTGTACTCGGCTCTGCCAACACCAAGTCAAGTATTCCCCCTCTTTCATTCGTCACCTCATTAAACTGCAAAATATTACAAAATGAAATAAAATATAAAAAATAGTCATTTACGTGAGTCGATGCACTGTTAAGATTAAAATCGCCTAGTAAAATAATTTTTTCAGTGCATAGGCGTGCACAAACAATTTCTAGGCTTTCTAACTGTTCTAGGTAGGCATCCTCGGAAACATTGGGTGGGATATAAACCACGCAAATATAAACTTTAATAGTATTAAAAGAAACACACGCCCAAAGATCTTCTCCGTGGGTGGATTCGAGGTCGGGACGTCTTCTTAGGGCAAGCTCTTCTCGCGCAGCCAGCATGACGCCTCCGCCGCAGCGCGAGGGTCGGTCGCGACGCAGTACGCTCCAGCCGGGGCCGCACACCTCCGCGTCGCTGACCGACTCGTCGAGCCAGCTCTCGGTGATGGCGACCACTTGCGCCTGCAATATGCATGTGCCGTCATAAAGCTCTCTAAGCTTTGTCTTTAATCCGCGCGTGTTTTGATACATAATTTTGATTTCCATTGTGCAAGACTCTCGCATGCACTCATTAGATCGACGAGACGGTGCTTGTACTCTATCGACCGGTGTTATTGACCCGAAAAAACCATTCATTTATCTCCACATTTGGAGGCCACTCTTCCGCTGACATAAATCGATGACATTCTGTTTCAGGAATGCCAATCTTAAATGACGCATACTCGTTGTGTGATACATTAATTTTTTTTATTCTTAGTCGTATACCCGGAATTTTCTTATCGATATAACATTTAATGTTTTCCTCAGTCGTCGAGGGTAAGAAGTTCCAGGCGTGAAGGAATTTGAATTGAATTCGTTCGGCTGCACGTAGTTCAGTATCTTCCGGCCCTGATCCGGTGATTATAACGCGCTGTGCGGTTGGTTGACGTTGATTCGTTCGCCGCCGACGTTGTACTTTCTGCCACCCATGTGAATCCCGCTCATCAGTAGCAGGAACATCGGCTGCGGAGTCGGTATCAGGTTCTGGCGCTGCCACCTCCGTTGTCGCCGGAATCGGTCGAGCCAGAGAGACGTCATCATTTGATACCTCGGAGATCGATGGCGTCGAAGTGGTGGGAGCGGGCGGTTGAAGTGTAGCAGTGACTGGCCGTGGAGCACGGGCTGCGGGGGAAGCGGTGCGCCCCCCCGTCGAACCGGTTGCATTGGCTGCCGCGGCCGCTGCTTGCTGCCTCGTTAATCTACCCGCACTCGTCGTAGATGGCACGGAGGCGGCGCGGGGAGCTCCCGCGGCCGACGTTGATGTTTTGGGACCTTGCTTCGTATTCGAACTTTGTGGTCTACCCACGCGAAACACTTTCACTTCTTCTTGTAGGCAATTAATTGTTTCAGAAAACGTATCAAACCGATCACTTAACTGATTTATTTTAATCTCCAATGGGCGGAGACATTGTTTAAATACAGCTATTAACTGGTCCATATCAATTTGCGACATTGTGAACAAAACAGAAATATAATTTCGCGGAGCGCGCGATGCGCGTGCGTTGCGGTCGAGTCTCGTCGAACGTCCCGTGATAACGTAAAATCTATACTAATAATAAATCTGTAAGGGTTATTCATGGAGTAAGTTGCTTTGTTTTATAAGATACTAGCGGCCCGCTCCGGCTTCGCATGGGTATAAAATATATAGAGTATGTCACTTACTGAAAAAATGATTAACATCGATCCATTAGTTTTGATTTATTCATTACTGCCCGTGGCCCGCACGCGTTAAATTTGGAGTAAAACAATTCCCCTTTCCTTATACCATGAGTATTTCCTGCTATCTTTGGAATATCTAAATTCATACACTACATTTTTACTTATTTACTTTTTAAATTTTTACCTATTTATTTTATTTTTACAGCAATTAATATATTACAGAATGTCATTATATACAACGTTCACAGCTTTATTGTCATTAGACAATACAAACATGTTTTCTCTAGAGGTTACTCTTGAAATAGCGACATACAGTTGGCCATGTGAAAAACAGTCAACGCTCAAATCTAAACCTGCAACGTTGAAGGTTTGACCCTGCGATTTATTAATGGTCATTGCAATTTTTAAATATGATATATCTTCGAAAATATTCATTTAAATCATATGCTGTAACGGGCCATATAGATCCATATTAAATCAACAATTTATTTAAGGTATTTAATTGGATAAGGATTAATGCTGTATTGGTTAAAATCACTTCGAAAATTAGCCATTATTTGTCGTAAAAAGTAAATGACAAAAACATGTTATTGTGGGATATCCATAAGAGATAGACATATACCATCGCGGAGTTTTCTGTAGAACTTTTCAATGTGTATAATACTTAGTACGTTATTTTGACAAATCTCGTAGGGTTCAGCCTGCGTTTGCAATGTAAGCGGAAAAATGATTTTTTAAGCTATTGCATAACTTCTATCGAGGGCCTTGAGCGCGGGGACCGAATCCAGAAATTCCGTAACGAAAAAAAACCTCACGCTCCCCACTCCGACGGGCGATGCCGGTAGCGCTACTTCACACCAGGGGGAGCGGGGCTGGGGGCGGCGGCGGGAGCGGCGGCGGGGGCGGGCCGGCATAACTTGATACAAAATGCTATGCAATAGCTTTACCGCGGCAGTCCCCGAGTGCCACACGTCTTTTTTTATGATATCACATTGGAAACCTCAAAAATAACAGTATTTCTCCACTATTTAATGGATGTTATTATACATATAAACCTTCCTCTTTAATCACTCTATCTATTAAAAAAAAACCGCATCAAAATCCGTTGCGTAGTTTTAAAGATTTAAGCGAACATGGGGATATAGGGACAGAGAAAGCGACTTTGTTTTATACTATGTAGTGATTAGGTTTGTAGACTTGATTTATGATACTGAAACTAAATTGAAGATTTTTAGAAATCATTTCTGTATGTATGTATGTATTTTCCTCCATATCTCTTAAACCGATTATTTGCATGAGATGAAACTTAGTACACGTACATTTGACTACCCGGGAATTAGGATAGGCTAAATATAATTCAGTTCCGCTTGCGCTAAGATGTGGCTGTCATACAAATTGCAATGCTATGCACGGCTCGGCGGGAGGGCGGCAGCTGGAGGGGGGGCTCGCTTACTTTTACTAATTGTACTGAAGTACGGCTTGGTATTTTTCGCAACTTTAGGACTACTTGGCAAAATCCTTCAGAACAAATTGCTCGATTTAGATGCGGATTGTATCTACGTCTAGCCTGATTCTACTCAAAACTTATAGGCTACATCATATAAGGCTTCATTACCAGAAGGGTGAGTAGTGAGTGTTAAATTCTTATAACTTGCGAACCACTTACCCGATTTATGTGCGTATTTTATCAATGTCTCTCTGGGAGCAGTCAGGTTCGAGATGGGTTACTGTTTTCGATGTTGAGGCTAGCTGTGGGTTGGAGTCCACGCAAAACTTACCTACGTTACACGTTACTTACTTTCTAGGTAAGCAATGTTACAGTGCAAGCCACCAAATGTCAACGAAGCTCTAAAAGGGAATTATTGGATGTTTCTCATTAAATCATGCTATTTCATCTCGAACGATCTTGATTAAATTTGGTAGATGGATACATTGTCCTGGACCAGTTTGACCCTATTTTGGATCAGCCATGTCGGATACTTTTTATCCATGAAATAATTTAGCCGACGCTAACCCGAGCGGAGCCGGGTACCGCAGCTAGTAAATACATATTATACATTTTACATTTACAGGCATACGCCAAGTTATAACGTCCGATGCAGGAACACGGGCGCCTTTGGCTTTTTGAACTCTCATTTGGGTTTATTTGATTACATTTTGGTTTTCGTATTTCATATCCATTTGAACTTCCCGTATGCTATGATCGTTCTAAATAAATTCTTGTTTTCAGAATTTTGAAGCTACATACTTACTTATACCTTAGATAATACCTTGTTATATTATAAATAGTAGGTTAAGCCCGTACTTACAAAGTTTTATTTCATTTCTTTCGAATACGAAACTGCGTGTCGACGCAAAGGAAAAATCATTGCATAACTATTCAGAGGATGATCTGGGTTTATTAGTAAAAGGGATAGTTTGTGAGCCGGAGAGTGACAGGGTACTTTTAATGCTGGAAATAATATGTTCGATACTGTACTGATCGGAGCCGGGTACCGCAGTTATTACAATAATAAAGAAGTCCATGTTTGACGTCGCTTAGGTCCGTAACGTTAACGGAATTACGATTTCGAACATGCGCGGGGTGCGCGTGTTTTCGTAATTCCGTGTGTTTTTGTATGTACATATGTTGGTTATAACGGTTAAAATGTATGAAGAGGAGGTTGTCACCCTCATGCGTCATTGTTCAGACGGACCACAATCGGAGTGAGCAGTGGCCGGGTGCCGTTAGGTACTTCAAGTCAATCCGTGCAAGCACTTCAATTATTATTATTCGTAGGAAAACCTTGTAAGAAATGACGGTGACCGCAGTGCGAGCATGGAAATTTTGCAACTTGCGACTCATAGAATACGATTGCAGGTACGTCAACTGGACTGTAGGCCCAAGTCTGATTTAGTTGGAGTTTCACTTTCTCTAGAGATTATATAATAGAACGATAATATTAAAAATAAATTAACTCGGACATTTTTGAGAGTGTATAATTTGATAAAAAATCGGTCAAATTCGAAACAAACTCGCACACGAAGTGTTCCGTACCATCGTCAAACATTTAATTTAAAAAATCACGTTTATTGTGCAATAGGAATACACACTCTGTGAGCATTTCAGATTTCTATTGCAATGATCACCCGCCAGTTGGGACGACGACATCAAGTGCGTCGGCGGAAAGCGGTGGTTCCGTACCGCTGAGGGCCGGGAGAACTGGAAAAAAATGGATAGGCGTATATCCAGCATTGGACGCAAACATGCTGACTGACATTGCAACCCGTAACAAGTTTGAGTGAATATATCCAATCAAAATATTAGCATCATATTGGGTGCTCGCACTGCCAGTAAAATGTGGTCAGAAATCTTCGCGCGCGTAATGCACCAAAGTTTCATCGCTTTCGGATGAATGATTTAGGGACGCATACAGGACTAAACATTCCTCAATACCAACTTTGCCACCCTGTTTTTAAAAAATATCTCCTTAGTGCCAGGAGTGTTTCAGTATCAGGAATGTTTCCTCAGAATTATAAAAATCTCTAGGTCAAGCGGATTAGTCTGTGTATTGTCAGTCAGTTAGTCACGGTATCACATAATACCTATTACATGATACTGTCTTATATTTAAAGATAATACCAACGCGGACGCATAAACACTTTTGCTTAGCCATATATGTATGGAAATCATCATTAATATGATGATCTCGAACCACCACTATGTGCAGATCGTATTAAGATAGTGGTTCAGTCGCATGGATCATGGCCAATGCCAAAACACCACGGTCAAAGCCGCTATTTCGTACAATGCCAACAATCATCATTACCACCCATAGGCGGAATGATTTTTCGTTGATTGGTCTATTGAAAGCTTAGTGAAATCCTGAGCGATCATTATCGATATCCAGTGGTGAATGACAATCGCTCACATTTTTTTTGCTGTAATTAAGTTGAACAAAAACTCGTTTTCTCATGTTCTAAGAATAAACAAAACTGCATAGCATACAATTTGGATGGCTGTAGTATGGCCGGACCTTCAGCAACTGCGGTGGGGCGAACATGTTCACAAAAGAATGAAACATGTTTTCGTGGGTCAGTTTTGTATTAGAAGGTAGCCAACTTTGCAGATGAAGAATTCTTTAAAGAGGAACTTTCCAGGAGAGTAACAAGAGTAACAAAATACTTTTGTTGGAGCTGGTATAAATAATCCGATAACACAAAAAAAACTCTTCAAATCATAGCTTTCTGCACATAACTGGGCCAGATGTAAACGAGAATCGATTAAGTAATACTTTAATTATTTTCCAGGGCCAACAGCAAGTGAAGTATTAAAGTGACTGCAACTTCCAATTCATACGTAAATAAATCTTGTCTTCAGGTCTAAATCTGTAGTCCACGGACGTTTGCTCTATTAAATCCTAGATCGAAGCAGATAATCGGCTCAGCGAGAGGTTAGTGCCAATTGATAGTCGGTCAGCTAATCGGTGGCTTCCGACAAACGATCGACAGGTCGAACGCATGATTTATTCCTAATCACGTTCTCTGACAGCGGTTGACCAAGTTTGGCGTCCTTGGCGGTGGACGCTCTCGGGGCGTCGTCACCGCTACTGTCGCAATGCGTTCTGGTAGATCGCACCGCGTTGTCGCAACCGGCGGAGGCGGTGCGGTGCGGTTGTGGTGGCCACATGATGTAACGTCTTCGGACATGTCACGCGTACTACCCGCCACCATGTGCTTCTTATTTCTGTAATAATAGCGCCAAAACCACCAAAAATTAGAACAACTGAAACCATAGCTAAACCATATATAGCTGTATTCAGAGTGGGCGGACTAACTTTAATACGCCGGACTAAACCTTATGGATAATCCGGTGCTAATCCCGTACTAAGTTTTCACAATTTTACTCTGAATATGACTGATAGAGAATGAATTAAATTCTTAAATATCAGTAAGGTTTTATACTATGTGCGCCCTTGACTGTACCTCCTAACCTAACCTAACCCAACCTGTACCCCTGTGTCATAAGCAGGAAGTAAAAAAGTCACCAAATATGTACGCACCGAACATGAAGATTATTTTATGTAGCATCTGACGCCACGGTTCTGTATATACCTAGAATAAGTCTTCGACTTGACATTCATAACAAACAGTTATGCAGTGGATGAACAACTGGAGTTTCCATTGAAACATTTCAGCATCTCACTTTATCTCGGTGATGAACTCGTGCCTACCATGATGGTAGAATGTTCCTGTCCCGATATTTCGTTATGGATCCGTCCGCCCCAAGATTCGGCACAATGGCAAGAATATTGGGTACGAATTAGGTAACTAAACAACAGACTTTTTGCAGTAGCGCACGGCCGAAGAGAAATCAAGCGAGCATCTTCCGGAGGAATGCCGACTTCTCGCCTGACTGATCCGCGCCGACCGGCCGCGCCGCCGCCAGCCGCTAGCATGTATTGTTCTTGAAAACATGGCACTAACACATCCATTGTCAATTCACTTTTGCAGACGCCTGCGATATCAATTAGTGAAATAGAGTTTTTAATGTTTTTCTCAAAGTTATAAACTGCACCCGCCAAAAGATGTTTGGATGAAAATGGAGATGAATGGTTAACAGTATGCAAGCTGTCATAATATTAGACCAACACATCACATATTAACTAGATGCCAGGACCTCTCTTATGTTGCAAGATATTCTTACCATTGTGTTACAAGCGTGTAGGTACATTAAAATAATAAAGAATATATGTATGTTAAATATATAATAAATAATATAATGGCTTTTGACAGCATCTGTCGGTCCTTGCAATGAAGACATTTTATTTAAATGTGATGTTAGTTATTGGAGGTAAAAAAAAAATCTTTTTGAAAACATTTTGAAAATTTTGCTAAGAATTTCATACAGGAAGTATTATATTTTTTTATTTAGCCCGTAAACTCAAACATTTTTTTTTTAAATAAATGAGAAAAAAGTACTTAATAGTTTCCAATTTGCCAAAACCATAATGTTCAATTCAATCGTGTTAATTTAAAGCACCGCAAAGTGACTATGCATAGGGTGCTACGTGTCTACACGCTACATGCCAAAATGGCGAACGAAAACAGCAGACCGCATAACTTGTCTATAACTAAGTCATGAACTTAATGGTTCTTAAATTCACTGCTCAGTATTTACAGAGCTATCACTACAAAGGAAAGCAGATATAACTTATTATGATATTAAATGGATTAAAGATTCTATTAAGCGGTATAAAAGGAAACGAATATAAAACATAACTTGCAATTACATTATTTCAACCGCTTTCCATCTGAACATATTCCCATAATGGTCAGTTATACTCAACGGAGTGGCCCTGTACATTTAGTCAAGCAGATCTACATAATGTGTGCCTGCTCTAGAAACCTATACGTAACAACGACTTGTCGCCATCCTGCCCTTGTCCTCGTTAGTTCTGTACACACACTGTATCCTGTGACCTAGAGACCGGAACATCACCTTTTAGAACTCTCAGCGGTATAATATTCGAGTTTCCCTAGGACCAAATAACCTTCATAATCCTCTTTTGATGCATGTTATCGGTTATAATGAGGTCTTCGTATTAAGGTGGCCCTTCCCGACTGGACTAACTCATTCGGATTCGTGGGCATGGTACAAAACCGTGCTATTGCGCTCTGGGACCTTCTCTGTTTCAAATAAAAAGACAGGCTCCGTGATGAGGAGGATATGTCCACAAAGCAGACTATGCGCATAGTGTTTAATTTGGCAAGATTTACGAAAATTTTAAATACAAAATGACTTATAGCTAAAAATAAATCACTACGACTGTAGTCAAAAATCATACAAAAACTGATTATAAGTCTTCATGAAACAAGCTAGGTCTCATAACGAATCTTTTTAAGATGTTTTTATTAAATCGTTGAGCAATCCACCTCCATAGTTATTGCATAAAACGCGCGAAAAATGCGAACTTTCTGACCTTATAACTTAGAAACCAAACACAAATTAGACATCTAGTTTGATCAAATAAAGCTGTTTTGAGTATAATTTTGGATCTCATCCTTCTTTCTACGCACCTTAAGTAATTGATTTATTTTTCCTGATGTGAAATTCCGGACGAAACGTCGAGCTAAGTAAGTAAGCTGAACACTGTTTATCCGTAAACGTAAAATAATAATTGATTTAAGTTATTGATGAATGTGTGCATGAATCCGCATTATCGACAAAACTCGCTTGTGTTCTTAGGTCTACCTACATCGTTGCAGCACATAATGGTTACGGTTTCCCGGTGCGCGATGCGATGCCTTCTCGGCTCGCCGATGTGCTTCGGTGCCTGTGTTACGCATTCGACAACCCACTTCGAGTTTGCAATATATTCCGAGAAAATAGTTTCCCCTAGAGTTTGAGTGTGAGAATATTAGAGGCTAACTGGTAAATGAAATCAAAATATGCCCTTTGTTTGGTGTAGGCCGATCAATCACTTTTTTATACCAGAAAGTATGGTATTTCTTTTATATATAACTGCTCTTAAGAGGCCCGTTGACGCTAACGTTGCGATATTTTGGTGTTATTTCAATGGTCATTTCAGAGCCGGTTAAGAATAAATACCAGTAAAAAAAATTAAATATCAAAGTTTGGACTATTATCTAGTGTATGACCGTAAAACTGGCTTAATGCGATGCTTATACTCTTCAAAAAAAAAATAAGTTTGCAGACGCCCATTTACTATGTTTTTGTTCCAGCGCTTGGAAATTATTCATGATTTATACAATTTTCTTTTTTAAAGTACAAGATTGCATATTTATCTAGTGAATAACCGTCAAAAAATTATGAAATGGCGAAAAATAGATTTTATAAATCGAAAACAATATTTTGCTTCCTCGCGCTCGCCATCAAGCAGCAAAATCGATTCTGACGCGCATTCAATAATGGACCCTAACGCAAATACAGTGTGTACAGAGGTCGCCTTTATCGTTTGTTTTCTGATCTCTGCCGACTAGTACCGCCCCTGACGTTGGGCTCTACGAACGTGGTTTCTGTGCTAGTTATTCTCTCAGTTTTTGCGGTGATATTTGTTCAAATAACTCTAAAAATACACATCTTACGAACTTATCCTTTTGGGAATACCTTGATTTACCTGTATTCTTCTTATTTAGTAAGTAAGAATCAAGTTATCTTTGTTGCATATTTTTTGTATGAAACAAATATAGAGCACAGTAGAGGCATTCTGTGATAGAGGCGGCAGTCACGACTGACATTTTTTTTCAGCGTTCAACATAAACAATGAGCAACAAACGAAAATATTTAGGAAATGCTAGTCCGGTTCGCCTCAAGATAAAAAGACTCGGATTCATTTTTAATGACCGAAATAAAATTTAAGTAGATTTTGTTTATAATTTTACCCAATGATTTATTCTGCCAATTCCCCGGAGGTATCTATGGGTAGAAATGATTTCCATCTTTTCATCCAATGCTATGGTATCGACCGGGATGGGCTTAACCCTACCACCTAATAGGAAAAGGGGATTTTATAAAAGTCATATTTTTAGTCAATAAAGTCGTCAAACGGAAACATTTGGATGTTTGGAAATAATGTATGCAGTAATAGTAATTTAATTATTAACCTATTTGTTAAAGGTTTTAATGTTTTTTTTATTTTAACGCCAACAAACTAAAAAAACCGGCCAAGTGCGAGTCGGACTCGAACACGAAGGGTTCCGTACCATCGTACAAGATTTACCGCAAAACCAAAACAGTTTTTTGTATGGCTCCTTTAATTTTTATTATTTTATAAATTTACCTATTTGTTGTTATAGCGGCAAAATAAATACATAATCTGTGAAAATATCAGCTTCCTATCTGTTACGGTTCATGAGAAACAGCCCTGTGACAGACGGACGGACAGCGGAGGCTTAGTATTAGGGTTCCGTTTTCACCCTTTGGGTACGGAATCCTAAAAATTGTTTTTGTTCTTAATCATTTATTTTTCCAATGTGTTTTAAATTTAGTATAAAATGTTTAGAATATTTATAAAAATCTACAGTTTTGGATTTTATCATGGATTCTTCTGCTATGTAAATTTGTTTCGTCATTCTTTCGTTACCCATTCGCTCCTACCAGTTTTTTTTATGCAACCTGACTAGGATGGCTAATAACACACAACTGCCGTTATGATATTAGCCCAATACACCACATTTTCGAAAGAATTAGGTGCCAACCCAGAACCTTCCCTCACGCCTACACTGAACTGGATGGGAAACACGGAAAAAAAATCATTGCCGCTTCAAACATAGTTTCATGCTATAGTTATGAATACTATTATTAGAATAGCATAAATATGTTTCTTTACTTGACATAATCCTGGGAAGATGCGGACTCGCCCCGCGCACTCCGCGCACCCCCGCACCACGCACACATAGCCGATAGCACACGCATAGAAATACACTCATAAGTTTCGCTTCTGTTACGTTAGTTATTTATTCGGTGCTGTTGGTCACACTACCATATAAATTACTGCCGAAATGCAGGTGCTCATAATTAGTAGGAACACCTGCATTTAGACCATAACAATTTTATAATGACTTAGAGCTTTTCACCAAGCAAGTTTATACGAAATAAATATAATATTTGTAAATAAAAAATATGTTGAATAAAATAATACGTAAGGTATATTATGAATTGAATTGAAAATTGTACTTATTATATTTTACAGACGGATGGGTTCGTAACTAATAACAAAAAAATACAAGTAACTTCAAGAATAAATAAAGATGTAAATATGTATGGAAATATAGACTAAATATTCTTTTATGAAAACACATCTCTTAATATTAATTTAATGTGGCACTCAACTATTTAAATAGCTTGTCTCAGCGCGCTCGTCATAGCATAACATGTGTTAACCCTGAACAGCCGCACAATTTGGCGCTGCTAAGTGAATGTCATGTTTCGGGGAAGCGCGATAAGCTTAATTTGGTGTAAACATTCTCGAGGTACCTGGAGTTTTATTGCTGCCGGCACAAACAACTGCGAAAGGCTTGCACTTCGTACGGAGATGGCCATCTATTACGAAGTAATTATTAGTATTATCTTTGCTAGTAAGCTCTGAATTCAATCAGATGCCGACCAATGTGTTACATGAGACTTCAGTTAAGGTATTTTTGATCGTCATTGAAATCGTTATGATTTTCAGATCCTTAGGATGTTTTTGTTATTGCAGCAGCATTGTACGAATTTGTGTTTATGTAAAATACATTAACAACAAGGTGGGTACACACATATTACAAAGTAGCTACATATTTCTTTTATATTAGTATACCTGTTGTATGCCATAAAATATCACGAACTGAAGTTCGAACTAACAAACAATATATTTTACTGCCGTAAAAACGCGTATCATCGAGTCCTGCAACACATTTCCTGAAATCAACCGCTCGACTTGTATTGTTCACTGTTTACAACCTTCAGGTGCATACATTTTTACATCAAACATTTCCTTGAGTTGTTGTTTCGTTTTCAAAAAGAATCTGTGCAATATATCTACCAGTCCGTTACGTTTTTATAGTCGTATTCAGAGTGAACTGTCAAATTTTAGTAGGCAGACTAGCACTGGACTAACCATACAAAATGCTATTTAGTTCGGCGATAATCGGTGTATTATAGGTAGTCCGCCAACTCTGATTACTACTGTCAGGGCTTAGGAATGAAAGTATACATACTAGTGGCGCGGAGACTAGACTAGAGGCCTGGGTTCAGATCCTCGCCCGTTCATGCACTACTTTCTTTCTCATTCTGAGTTATATAAGTGCATTTTGGTTACGAATGTGAGCTGGTCCATAGTTCGGAATCCATGTGAAACTGTAGGTCCCTTTCCCCTACTAGGTGGTAGGGTTTAAGCCCGCCCGGGTATCATAACGGTAGTTTTGTGGTATGGCAGGCTGCATAAAAAACGACAGCACTTTCAGTACAATCTGTCAAATGCATTCAATATTTCAAAATCAAGTCTAAAGTCAAAATATTTTTCAGATGAGCAAAAGTTATGTTTTTGGTGTGTAAACCCCACTTTGTAACGTAAATTAATATATATGTTTCACGCTTATTCACTAGATAAATATGTTATCTAATACTACAAAAAAGAAAAGTGACTGCCAAGCAATTACCTTAATTAGAGATGGTAGGGAACAGAAAGAATGTTTTTTAAAACTATATAAGGTATTGGCCACAGGCCTCATAAAATATTTAAAATACATATTTATAAGTTAGCCGTTAAGAAAATTCTATTATATATAGTTTTTTTTTAATTTTAATTATGATTATTGTATTTTGTTAACTTCATTTTGCTAAAATAAAATTTGCCAGTTAATGTTTGTTTGAATATGTAGGTTGGCTCAAGCGTATAACTAGAGTTTCTTAGATCTATGTTATATAATACAAGTTTCTTATTCTTATGCAGATCATTCTTTCGATGCACCTTCAAATATTTTATTTGTCTCAAATATAAAAATAACACTACCTACATATAATATGATTTTGTCAATTAACTTTGATGAAATGTGTATGAACTGCGTTCATTTTTATTTTAGGCAAGTTTAAAATTAAGAGGTGCTTAATATTGCCTCCAATATCACCCCTGCTGTCGCGTGTGAATTTAAAAGAGCAACCCGTATAGTATACATAATATTTTATATTAATTTTTAAAATGACCTCAAGATGATATTTATTTCCATTAAGTACAGATAATATTGTTTAATATGTGTTTAATATTGTTTTATTCAACCTAACATTAAAAAAACTGATAAAACATAAAAAGCAGTATTGATAAATAAAACTCTACAATCGGTACATAATCACGAACCGATCGTGATTTGAATAAAATTCCAACCGCATTAAGTGTAATACAACATTTATCAGATCTGAATTAATTCGCCACCTCTGAAATATTTAAACCACTCTGGCGCGTCGAACGACTATAGCGCGTCGTAAATGATCTTGCCGGACCTAGCGACATCGTGAGAATGAAAGCTATTGGATGATTTCTGACTAGCCGTGGCCCGCCCTATTTTTTCAGAACACCAATAGCCGATTTTACGCTGGACTCAGTTGGAGCCTTAACCTAACCAATCCCTCATGGGAATTAGGTGCCCTGCCAGAACCTTCCTCTTATTACACGGCTACAATAGACTGCCTTTGAAACTCGGAAAAATCGTCATTGACGTTTCGATCATTCTTCATTCCATTAAATGGTACTAACCCGGGCGGTATTCACCCTACCGCCTGCTAAGTAAGGAAGTAGACCTGCAGTTTTACGTTTAATCCGAACCACGAACGACACGCACGGGACGAAATTCAGTGGGACCACTTGTATTCTTTGTAAGTGCCGGTACCAGCAGATCACTATTCAATATCTGCCAGTGAATCTCAAAACATCAGAACCAATGTCTCATGAAGGAAGTCGAACTTCCTGAGTGCATGCGGGCGCGACCATACAGGGGGGGCTCCAAATATTATGGAATATAATATTTTGCGTCCTCGTATGTGTAAAGATCACCCAGCACGTCCTGCGACCCACATGTGCGGCCTCGCCGCCCGCCGCGCGCACGAACAGGAAGCCTGGCGGTTCGCGTGCTTGATGCTCGGACCGATATCATCACAAAAACACAACAATTAGTCACGAATCTACGTAGACATCGGCAGCCAGTTTCGGCGTGTCACATTGTGGTCGCTGTACCAGGAAATCTCGCTTGGGTTAGGTGCCATCACGCAACAATATTATTTACACCGGCTGTATGAGCTATGGAGATAAATATGTCGATATTGTTAGGTCGGTTTCGTAATTACATAGTAACTAAGTAATTCTAAGTAAGTAATTCTCTTCAAAATACACATGTATTGCCTACTAATTTCGTACCAATAAAAATACCGATTGACTTAAAAATCATATCTTGTTCTGCTGATGGATGAAACCTCAAAAAAATATAAGAAAACGTAAATGCATCACCTTGGGCAAAAATGGTATCGTGTGTGATGGTTCGATTTTTTGAAAAAATGTCACAAAAAAAATATTTTTAGACAAGACTAAGTAAGTAAGTACAAAGTGAGAAGAATACATGAAAAATGAAAAAATCTTGTTTTAAGGTTCGCGGTTACATTTATTCAGTTTTAAGCTATGCAAAGAAGGCTAGAGATCAGAGAGCTACTAGCTGGCCACTAATATAAATATTTTCAACCTTTGCTGAGATATGTTTGAGATCATATTATGATATAATAGAATATGATATAATATGATATATGATATAATATGATAGAATTTTTTTTTAACACGACACACGCGTATGTCTTCAAACTAGATGGGTTCGTTAATTATTTCATAGTGCTTACAGTCTCCATGCAATGTCATCACGTTGACCAATCACCCAAAAACTAGAATAAAAGTAAAAGTGTTGACTCCAAGTCGACTCGCGTTTTAGCGATGACAATAGGCGCGGGCGACACAGTTTCTATGGAGACGTCTATTCGTCTACCTCAAAGACTTGTTTTCATACGATTTGGAATTAATTCCAAGCCCAATTTACCACTATTCAACTTACCACTACTGTTTGTGTGATAAAAAATGGAAATGGCATTTGAGCCTGTAAGGTACTTCCCCTATAAAAGCGAAGCTTTCTTATCATTTGAAAACTTCAAATTTACTTGATATTTAGTATCTAATATCAAGAAACGAATAAATGTGTCTGTACTGTTTTATTTTTCAAATTAAGATCAATTCATATTACAGAAAAAATAAATCTTTATGCTAATTTGCTTTGATACATTTAAAAAGTGCAGAAATCCCAACTAATACTTAAGAACGGCCCGTAAGCTATGCTCCCCATACAAACGTAGTTTACTTATCATTTAAAAACCGCTGTTCCAATTAAATTGATATTTAATATGTAAAATCAGGGAACCAATATCTGTGTCTGCATGCTTTTGTTATTTTGAAAAATCCAATCCGAATCAGATGAAAGCAAAATCAAAATCTTCATACTAATTTTGTTTTCTCTGTGGTTTGACTCAGTATACATTTATCGAAAAAGCAAAGGCATGCAGACACAGATATTTGTTGCCAGATTTGTGATACCAAATATCAAGTAAATTGCTACAGTGGCTTTCAAATGATTAGTAAACTACGTTTGTATGGGAGGCGAAATTTTCTGATGCTTGCGGGGGCACCTTAAAGCGAAAATGTGTGGTAATCATATTTTACTGTCTAAAACTTTCTTATAAACGACTTTTCGAGTATTTTATAAACTTGGCGCAGCTGACTCTAAACTGCTAGATGGTTCGGAATCCATGTAAAAATGTAGGTCCCCTTCCCCTTCTAGGTGGTAGGGTTTAAGCCGGTCGAAGCGGCAATGAAAAATTGTCCGTGTTTTCCATCCAGTTCAATGTAGCCGTGCTCATAAAGGGAAGGTCCTGGCATGACACCTAATTCCTTCGGGAATGTGGTGTATTGGGCTAATATCATAACGGTAGTTGTGTGGTATTAACCATCCATGTCAGGTTGCATAAAAAAAAACAGCTCACCATATGAATTAATTCAGGACTCAGACGAAGATAACTCATTGATTAAATTAGCAGTTTTCGAGAAAATCTTTAACATTACCTAGTCAAACTGATAATTAATACAATTGACATTATTCATAATTTTATTACAGGCTCGCAATCAACAACAACCACCAATCATAAAACACCTCGACCCGTACTGTACCGGCAACCACAAGGCGGTAAAACCTTATGTGGGTTAATATAATTATTTCGTCTTATTATTATGATAGCGCATTGTCTAAGAAGTCTTCGGATGTTTGTTCAGTACACTGTCACGTGACAAGTTCCAAGTAATGCGATAGCAAATGGATATTCCGGGAGGTCACGACATTTTTGGTCACGATAAGGTAAATGGCTGAATCTGGGTTCACAGGTTAGAGACCAATCCTCTGATGCTAAATATGTCGGTCTGCATGCGCCAAGTGGTTGTGTTACTTAGATTGGCTATACAAAATATGTGTTGGCATGTACCTGCTAATGAATATACTGATTGTCGGGACATATAGATAACTATTAATTACACAACGATAACCAGTCGGTTTTATAATGAAATACATAAATATACCTAAAGTTATAACTAACGAAAATCGCCTATAACTACGAAATGCAACCAAAGATTTGTTCCGCTATGGTATTACTAAGCAAGTATGTACTATTACTTTTATGCTCCGTATTTGCAGCCATTTACCTTATCATATATTTTTTTATCGCGATAACTACTTTTTCAGGCGCCTTAACGCAACCACTTGGCGCAGTCAGATCGACACATTTAGCGTCAGAGGGTTGGTCTCTATCCTGTGAACCCAGTTTCAGCCATTAACGTTATCGTTAACATTTTTGTCGCGACCTCCTAGTCTAGGAGGGAATTACTTCTGAAGGATCGAATCTGAGAGGATGGCAGTTGAGCCAATGTATCAGCTTTTGTGCACAACGTGGATAGTTATTAATATTCGAATTTACCAAGGCAAACAACAGTCAGTAGAACCTGAATTGCTAATCGTGATTGGATATTGCAATCGTTAGGATGCATAATTGGTAAGCGAGTCTCATGCAAGCCGGTGTAAACTGGATGACAGCATAGCACGACCAAAAAAAAAATCACCAACCGTAGATTCATCCACACGTTTTAGGTTTTTGACAGATGTCTTTGTTTAATGGCATCTTGCATGATCCGTTAATTTAAATATTTATGATTTCAAAGTTTTTCTCCTCGTTTGTTACTCATTCCCCATCTTTTAAAAGCCATTTTGAAATTAATTATTCGAACCAAATTTCCTGACATAATGAAATGATGATCCCTCATTACCTGTTTTTTTATGGAACGTAGTAGTTACCATAGTAACTTAAATCGCCGAGTGAACAGGCAAGTCAGTTATTAAATCTGACCTTTAGTTGCATTGCAAAAAAACCAAGGTCATGGCGACAAGAGAATGACGGGAGGACAAATCGTTATCGACGGAGAAGTGATCGAATAGGTTGAATAGAGAGAGAGAACATTTTGCGGTTTGGTAGACAAGGACTGACTAAGAAGGTCGAGGTCGACTTCAACTGGGTTGGGCTGCCTACGGAAAGCTTAAATTTGCTCTTAGGTCTGACCTTCCGCAACATTTAAAGACCAGAATACATGACCAGTGTTTCCTCCCGGTTATGACGTACGGTTGTGAAACGTGGACTCTGTCGGTCGCCGTTGTCCAAAGATTGAAAGATACAGAGCGAGCAATGGAGCGAGCCATGCTGGGATTATCGCTACGGGATATCGTGCGTAACGAGACAATCCGCCGAGACGTACCAAAGTAGTTTATATTGGACACCGGCTGGCTACGCTCAAATGGCAGTGGACTGGTCACGTCAACCGAAGAGACGACGACCGTTGGAGTAACCGTGTCCTATTCTGGCGACCGTGGACAGGAAAACGGAGTGTGGGAAGACCACCCGCCAGGTGGGACGATGACATCAAGTGCGTCTGCGGAGAGCAGTAGTTTCGGACCGCTAAAGGCCGGGAGGACTGGAGGAAAATTGGAGAGGCGTATGTCCAGCACTGGACGCAAACACGCTGACTGACTTAGTTGCATTTTGTACGATGCTAACTGGTAAATTTCAATTCACTTGGCCGAATAAGTACGAATGGTACGAAATCCCAGATTGAACCACTTACTTGCCCGTAAACCTCCTGGACATGCCACGACATTCCTAACATAAATGTGCCGTAGAAAGGAAGGGAAAATCCTGAGGTAGCCAGGGCGGGTGAAAGAAAAATACAACATGGGGTCGTTAACGATCAGCTTGGAACCCTGAGACCGAATGTTTGGTTCCCAGGAGCCAGAATTGCCACCAAAGATGATGTTTTTTTAAATATTTAGTACAATGATAAGTTAAACGCGAGTTTAAAGAAGTAACTACTTAAATATACCCGTCAAACAAGATAGTTGGCATTTTCGTAGAACCGGATGCTTCGGTTCTAGCATATATTTATACATATTACCGACTTGTTTTTTCGTGATATACTAAGTTGACTTTTTATGATTAAGCATAAATGTTGGCAACTTGCGAAAAACTGGCAAGATTCGTTGAAAAGATAGCACATTTGCTAAAAACGTGACAATTATTTTTTTATTATCGTGCGTTTTAATTTCTTTTCATGTGAACTTTTAACTGTATTCTAGATAAACTTGTAAGGCATTTATGGTCCTCGTCAAAATTCATTTAAAAAAAGTTGAATAAATGAGTTATTTTAAGATAAAGATTTAGTGCCGAGTGCACGAAAGCACAAAAAATCAAAATCAACGTCAACGTACGATTAAACACGTCAGTTTGGATGGACAGTATGGAACAAACTCCATGCGGTTCACTAAAATTGACGTGTTTGAACGTTGATTAACTCGGCCGTCTCTTCGTGCAATCGGGGCTTCGAGTTAGATTATACTTAAGGTATACTCATTGAGTAGGTAATTCAAAAATAATAAATAATTTCAAATAATCAGAAAATAAAATTATTTTATGTATAAATTTTACTAAGTGCACGTTCTAATATACGTTTACGTTTTTATTTAGCACCGAACGTATATTCATTCAAACCGTTGTATCCGCTGAGAAGGCTAAGCATATCAAACGTATTTTTATGCCTTTTCGATGGCATTTGAATCGGGTAACACTGGAACACTCCTCTATAATCCGCTTACAATGGCCAATAACTATGAAGATTCTCAGGCGACGCGCGAAGCCGCCGTCGACCTGAGTTGCGTGATTTTGCCACTTCGGGATCTTGGCGCTCCAAATCCAGTTTGTATTATACAGATAGGTGCCGGAGATGTTATGCATGCTCGCCTCCCAAAGCAGCTAACGATCCATGCTCGGGACGACAAAGAAGAGCTATTTTTTATATTAGCTATTTTCCTGTGCGGTAACGGAACTGTTCGCTTTGCATGCTTACTTTCCAATGAGCACAGTGCACATTTCCATTGCATGTCTACGCGGCTGGCTCCCTACTAGCTGTGCATTTACATGATTGAAGTGTAGCCGTGCTCATAAAGGAAAGGTCCTGGTATGGTACCTTATTCCTTCGGGAATGTGGTGTATTGGGCTAATATCATAACGGCAGTTGTGTGGTATTGGCCACCCATGTCAGGCTGCATAAAAAAGCACTGGAAATGCCGTCAAGTCCGGAAACCTACGCCCGGTCGGGTCCTTCGGGTTGGTTACAAGTGCGTTACATCTTCTAAATTATTGAAATATATCGATGTAAACGAAACGATCTTTGCCGCAACTTGTGTTGGCCGGGCGATGCGACGCAGCGTAGTCGATTCGGTTTTGCTCCGCTCCAGCGCCAAGAAAACGCGCAGTTCCACTCGCCGAGCCGTATTTAGATGTCATCCAGCCGGCTGCATTAGATAGTCAGCTCATTACGTATTTAATATTTCTGCCAAATTATAATAAACGGTTCATGTCTTCGTATTTCCTGAATTAAATGTATGCAACAGGTTACTCTTAAAGGGCATTTTGCAGGAACCTTCTTACGATGCTCTGACCGTAAAAAGGTTCCAATTAAGCCGGCAGTCCGTGTTACATATTTCCACTTCTCAGGATCAACGCTCAATGCGATGATAACAGATGGCTAGTGAGGGAACCTAACCTACAATTTAAATGTTTGCAAAACACGGTGCAAGCTCGCATTCGGAAAGAAATGCACTTATCATACTCAGAAAAAGAGGAGAAAAGAAGGAATTTAAGGTCGGCCCGTAAGCATTAGAAAATTTCGCCTCCCATACAAACGTAGTTTACTAATAATTTGAAAACCACTATTCCAACATACTTGATATTTGGTATCTAATATTAGGCTACAGATATCTGTGTCTGCATGCCTTTGTTTTTTCGGTAAATGTATTCTGGGTCAAACCACAGAGAAAACAAAATTCGTATGAAGATTTTCTTTTTGCTTTCATTTCATTCGGTTTGGATTTTTCAAAAAAACAAAAGCATGCAGACACAGATATTTGTTACCTGATATTATATATTAAATATCAATTCAATTGGAATAGCGGTTTCAAAATGATTAGTAAACTACGTTTGTATGGGGAGCATAGCTTACGGGCCGTTCTTAATCTGCGAGGTGAGGCACCCGTACCCTGTACTATAAATCGACTAATTCAATCCTCTTGTTATAAGCACTGCCATAGTAAAAGTATGTAATAATTTTACTTAATTTTAAATTTAAATATACTTAATTCTCCTATTGATTTTTATTCATATTAAATTAATCCAACTGTAAATTCTTTTAAACAAAAATATTTTACCGATTTTTATAAGGAACCCGATATGGACAACCGTAATGATGTTACTGAATAAATTAGGCACCATGCCAGGACCTTCCCTTTATGAGCACGGCTACATTGAATTGGGTAAAAAATACGGACCAATTTTCATTGGACACATTTTTTTACATGGGTTCCGAACCATAAAACAGCCCGCATTCGTATCAAAATGCACTTAACCAACTCAGAGAGAGAAAGAAACTAATGCATGACGGGGCGAGGATTTTTAATTTTTAAGTCCTCGAGCCCCTACACCACGAGCTGTACATGCTTTGTTTTGAGATGGACTCGCGTTTATACAATACACTTGCCGTATATCCGCTCACATTAAGTGTTTCTTGGAAACGACTTTGTCATATCCGTTTAATGATTCTAAAAGTTAAATATAACCAACCTAAATACCTAAGGTTTACGGCTGAGTGCATCAGCATGACTCGCTGGGATTATCTGTTAGACAAAATACTGTAGTATTCAAGATACCTTAACGAGAGAAGTAGCATATAGCAATTTATTTAAGTGGTCGCAAGGGCAAGCAAGTTGTTACAAGGCCCCATTTTATCTTATAGTTATGAGGTTCTCCACTCGCTTAGCTTTGCTCACACTCCTAAAACATTATAAGAAGAACTTTTAATTAAAGAAAAGCTAACAAATGTGCGATACAACTTAAGAAATACCAAGTGTATGAACTAAAATAATAAAGATTCACGTTATCATTGATGTACACTGAGGGTCCAGACATCCAGGATAAACCTGAGAATATAAATGTGAAATCAACTTAGTTTTTCTTATCAAAATATTGCTATAGTTTTTATGAAAAATAAACCGTCGTGGGTCTTGTCTGACCTTTGATATTAAGACGTTCACAAGTAACTTCGTAAACTTTTTTTTAAATACATATGGGAAAGATAGGAAATTTTAACATTATTTTATAAGATTTTTTGTACTTAGTGACTTCCAATCCCACCTTACATTGCGATTGACAAACGACAGCAAAATCTCGCCATACTACTTACTTCTTATCTTTCATTTTCTTGGCGTTTTCTTAGGAAATAAAATGAATCTAGATCATGATCTAAAACGATCACGTTTCAGGAAACGGAGCGCGAAAATCGTGTTGGTTCAAGGCTTCCATCGACTCGCGCCTCATGAGATGTCAAGGTTTCCTATTTCGTCTAGAATATGTTAAAAATACATTATGGTTCGGATATAAAACGGTTGTTTATCTGGTTATTATTGTTATGAAAATCCAATGAAATCTCGTTATCGCTTTACTTAACTGTGAGGTAAATCAGCGTAGACTTTTACAGGTTGTTAACAACTTAATTTACCACCGGGAAACCATATTGACTACTTAGAACACATTCACATTTATAAAAAAACATTGTGAAGTTTTATATTTCATACTAAACTAAATAAAGATATGTATAATGAAAAATTGTAATAAAATGTAAAAGCAGTCGACAGGTTCAGCCATGGCTTAAGCTATTGCATGTAAGATATTTTAACAAGATGTCAATTTTACACGAAAAAAAAAACAGTTGGGTTAAGAAAAACTTTTAAAAAAGTTTAAGAAAGGCTAATATAATAGGACGGTCAGTTTGGTATTAGCCATCCATGTCCAGTTACATAAAAAAAGATCTGCACACAGTAATGTGTTTTGAAATAACCATGCAGGTATAAAGCACCTTAATTATAGTAAGTTACAGATCTATCAAACTTGCATAAAAACTGCAAGTATTAAAAACATCCATTCAGCAGGCAACTTCCTGCACATCTTTCATTAAATCATTTGATTGATGATTTTAGTAATTTGTGGAGACATTAAAAAAAGAATCTGGGTGCCAAAGAAATACTCTGAGATCACACCGGTGCGGTGTGGCGTCGCTCTGACTCGGCAAGGCTGCGCCTCCGGACAGCCGCCGCCGCCTCTGCGGCCGCAACGGCCAACGAGAATGGACGGACCGGAGTAGAAACCTAAACTCGTTTGTATGGGAGCGATGAAGCTAATTTTACATACAAAAACGGAAACGCCGCGCGGCGCCGGTGAGTTCGGTTGCGAATTCACTTAGTTCCAACGACCGTAAGTATATCACAGGGCGCTAGTTAGTTGCAACACACATTCGATGCTGCACGACCTACCCGAATTCGTAACCGAACTAACTCGTGGCTACGGTGGTGCCGCCATACGAACGAGTTTCGGGTTCTACTCCCGTTCGTCCATGCTCGCTGGCGACGGCCACCCTCGGAAGTCTCGTCAATGCCGACGTGTTTTTGAAAGCATTGAACGTTAAATTAATACCGGGGAACAATTTTAAAGGTTTTATTTGAAGGTTTTTCCGGAAACTACTTGATTTACTTTTCTTTAAAATATATTCTGTAATAATTGCAGTCATAATTTAACTAGTAGGTGCCGGCAGTTTTACCCACTGCTCACTCCTAATGTAATATAGTGTGATGGTATGTAGCCTTTATGATGGGAAGAATTAAGGTATAAAAGTTTTCAAATTATATATAAGCGTATAGATATGCGGAAATGCACACAAACAGATGCTAGACGTTGTATTTTATAAGAGGTAGGTACTTAGTGTATTTTAAATACAACAATTATTATTATTATCGCTAGTAAAATGGGGTAAATATTTTTTTTAATATGTTGCTTATCGCGCGTTTTCCGGTTGAGAGCTAGACGTAAAATTTTGTCCCAACCACACCTCCATGGTCCCAACACTTTTCCTGTCAAAGAGACAGCGACACTGACGCGACACTTTTTCTGTTAAAGAGACGGCATTTCGTGTCCTCCCGTCAATCCCGTGTTCAACTTTTATTTTTTAGGCAATTAGATCAGCCCATCGGGTGATCATGTGCAGTTTGGAAGTTCAGAGGCTCCGCGTGAATGTCCAAAAAAAAACTGCGTGGTGACCGGTTTGGATGCAATTTTCATGAATACATACCCTCACGCCGATTTCCCGGAGCGGTAGGCAGAGGTGATAGAGCGCCATGCGACACGATCACAGCACACCTTTTTCGCTTCATCTGCAGACATACATCTTTTCATGTAACAATTTTCAGGTAACATTCCGATTAGTCTCCTGTAAAGTTTTTAGGGTTCCGTACCCAAAGGGTGAAAACGGAATCCGATTACTAAGCCTCCGCTGTCCTTCCGTCCGTCCGTCGGTCCGTCCGTCGGTCCGTCCGTCCGTCCGTCCGTCCGTCCGTCCGTCCGTCCGTCCGTCCGTCCGTCCGTCCGTCCGTCCGTCCGTCCGTCCGTCCGTCCGTCCGTCCGTCCGTCCGTCCGTCCGTCCGTCCGTCCGTCCGTCTGTCCGTCTGTCACAGGGCTGTATCTCAATAACCGTAACAGGTAAACAGCTGACATTTTCACAGAGTGTGTATTTATTTTGCCGCTATAACAACAAATAGGTAAGATTAAAAAATCATTAAAATTAAAGGGGGCTTCCATACAAAAAACGTGTTTTTTTTACGATGGTACGGAACCCTTCGTGTGCGAGTCCGACTCGCACTTGACCGGTTTTTTTAGCGAATTTTGGTTCTTAAAAAGCGTAAACAAAATCCCCTGTTATGATCAGAGCTATATGTATGCGCGTCCATATGCTATGTTGAATATTCTAAATCACTAAAAACGAATTTCATCAATTTTGTTACATCTACACATTTTATCACTTCTCCATTCACAACAGAAAATGTAAGTTGTAAAAAGATCATAACTGCAGACTCACAATAGTAGAGTGAAGATTACATAAAAAACGAAGAGAACTTTTTAGTACAAAAACAAATGTGACCAACATTCTCGCGTGATCTTCACGTTTGCTGTTTTGATGATGATGCAGTTTTAATAATTATTGTTTTCGATATTCTTAAAAATAGAAAATGTATCGTCCGCCGAGAATTACACAGCTTTCTGAAACGCTCCAAGCTTTTTGCGGAGAACAAACTGTCTTTGATGAATATAAAATAAATGTAGGGTAAACATGCTAAGAACACTTTAAAATACTTTTCTTTAAATAATTTTATAAAAACTTGTTCTAACATTATAAATAAACTTAATGTATATATTTTTGTCGTAGGGTTGCAAAAACGTTCTTGTTTACGTGTAAGTAGTATTTTAATTTGACTTGCGATTTTGTATCGATGTATATATTTTAGTAATTTTCTCTACCTAATTTTCCCAATCCGATTAAAGGAGAAATCTCAATGAAATAATGAATATTCTCTCGGAGAAGTCGACAGACAACTATGCATCATCAACACGAATGTATTATTATTAATAATATTAATTTAATCGTGTAATAAAGCCAAGTACATGTGTGCGCAGCATCGCGTCAAGAAACAAGTAAAGAACGTGCAGCGGTGGTTATTATAGCAACGGCAGATAATTTCGCAATTCTAATGAAAAAGAAAGTGAATCCAGTTGGCTTAGCTGGGCAACGGCGTTGGCCATAATGACTACTTGCGCACGCGCACTGACATTGAACGCAGAGTGCTGCTGTGGAGAACTCATTACTACAGCATGCCAGCACGAATCGTCCGACGTGTTAGCACTTAGTTTACTTCACTTCATTCAAAGTATTTAACCTATGAAAGAGAAGTGAGTTGGAATAATGCTAAAATCTTGTCAAATCATATTAGATGATAGGCATAGGCTTTGAACAAATAAACTGATATTTGGAATGAACTGTAGATTTTTGTGACTTAAGGTGGCCTAACCCGGCGGGCCTAACTCATTCGCGGGCACGGTACAAAACCGTGCTGTTGCGCTGTGGGACCTTCTCTGTTTCAAAGAAAAAGACAGGCTCCGTGATGAGGAAGATGCAACATGTCCACAAAAAAGATAATGTGCATAGTGTATGATTTGGTAAGATTTACGAAAATTTTGATTTCAAAACGACTTATAGCTAAAAGTAAACCACGACTGCTGTAGTAAAAAATCTAACAAAAACCAAATAGATTATAAATCTTGATTAAATAATCTATGTCTGATGACTAATCGTTTTAAGATTTTCTTACTTTATCATTGCGTAATAAACCACCAAAGTTATTGTATAAAACGCGCGAAAAATTCGAACTTTCGGACCTTATAACTTAGAAACCAAACACAATTTTTCAATGCCAACGGTCATCAGACATCTAGTTCGATCAAATAAAGCTCTTTTGAGCAAAATTTGCAATCTCTGATAAGAAATATGGGCGTGATCTTCTTTCCCCGTTTGTATGGGGAGATGAGCGGGTTGGGCCACCTTAATATTAACTTCATATATTCATCTGTGTTTTTCTCTTATCATCAACAATAAATACTTGCTATTTATGGTACAAGCAATTAAAATAATGTATTCGCACAAACGCGTACCAATAACCCGTATGTTGTAAGCAGTGGCAAACGAATTTGTAAATTTAGACTAAGTGGACGTTAAAAAAAATAGCGAACTTTCTTGCCAGTTCTTTTTTGCTGTGAATGCTGAGCTAGCTAATGATTAATTATGACAAATCCGCGTGCAGTGTAGTGCAATGGATGATGAACTAAAAATAACTACAGGCTGTAGGAACCAGTTTTATCTAATTAAATGTTTTCTTATTATTTCAAAATATAGTGTGAAAGCTTACTTTTCCCAAATCTTTCAGCAGTCTACAGCTTTGGTAAATAATAATTTTTGAGGTCGGTTGGTTCCTATTTTGGAAATGAAGACAGTGAATGGGTGCCTTTGCGCGTTGAGCGATGGTAGAAAAGGGACGGAGGGACAGCGTTATACATTCCTCATGGTAAAGGCGATAGAATACAGAGAGAGACCCTACATCCCTTCGGAGTTGGAGCGTCTCTACATTCCCACCTTGGGGTCGTGACGAACGGCCCGACGCTGCATCGAGTCCAAGGAGCCATACAGGTAGTGAGCGGAGTCGTCCCAAAAATGCGTAACCAAAAAAACTTAACTTAATATTATTTCATTCAATTGACACAATGTTGTTCTTGTGTGATTATGAGAAAACGAATATCTTAACAGTAAAGGGTAACATTTTTTATCAGAATACGCTGGTTAAGTTACGCCAGTGACTGCTATTACACCGTGTAAAGACGCTATGGGGAAATGTTTTTTTTTTCTGGCAAATCAACTAGACGGGTATCCTGTTACCGTTGAACTTCATGCCACGGTTAAATCTGAAATTAAAATAAATAATTAAGTAACGTAACTGAATTATGCACACTTCATTATCGACGGCGTAATAACTGCACCTACTGAACTGAACCTCCAGTCGAAGTGAACTGAAAGTTTGGTCGCTCTGTCGCAACTAGCCTCGTTACTCGACTACACGCGTTTCGTAAGGTCAGGCATTCCAGCATCTCAGAGCGAGCTCTCTAAAAAAACTTTTTTTCTTTTTTCTGTTGCAAACCTGTCTAAATCATTACAAAACAAAGATCTACGTATGCAGAGCCCGTGCCGTTAGAACCGTAAAAGGATTGGTGTGCACTACCTTGCTTGGTTACCGTTTCTGTATTGTTTAGAACACCGTAACATATCAACAACCTTGAATAAATTGTGTTTAATATTTAGAACTACTAACGGTTTACCTGTTGACTGATTTAAAACCACACAATTTTCTTTTTTATGGACATAGATGGCTTTACCACACCGATCCTCATGATATAAGCCCAACGCCTAAAATTACTTTAGGAATGTTGTGCGGGGGTCAAGCTATGGCAAAATTAAATGACCAACATTTAATTGGATGGAAAACACCGGACAATATTGCATTGCTGCTTCGACCATCTTTTCAGTATAGTCTTGGAATAGATAAGATGAACAAAGTGAAGTCCAAAATTTTTATTTTTACTAGCCGGGTGAATAGCAGGTGAACAGGTAAGAATGATCTGACGTTAAGTTGCCGTCGTCGTCTGGGTCTTCTGCACGATTTGTGTGCAGGTACGGGCCTGGAGGTATCCCGGACTGCTTCTCGGCATGCTCTGCAGTGCCGGTCCTTGGTCAGCCGCTATAAGCTAGCGGCGGGCTGGGCATCATTTCAACGTCAACTGTCAAACGACGTGTTAGTCGGCCGAGTAAACTGAAATTAACCATTTGGCATGGTACGAAATGCAACTAAATGTCAGATTTAATCACTCGTTTCCCTGTGCACCTTGGTTTCAATTAATGATTTATTTTAAGAAGAAAAAGATAGCTTGGAAAAATGTATTTCACAATTTAATGAGCCGTGGCACTGTGTGGTTTAATTGATTCGAAAAGTTGATGCTCTCTTGATGATCTCTATCCAAAGTGACTTCTCACTCATACACTGTGCTTGTCTTGTAAGCGGAGTGCTCATGCTAGGTCTGTTGTTCATCTAATGCGATGGTACCAAACCGGGCGCGCTCAACCCTACCTAGCAGGAGAAGTATTTTACATGGATTTCGAATCATGAAACAGTTCTTATTCGTGACAAAAAAACATTTTAATTTTTTCACGTCATTTATTTAAACTTTTTTGCTAGTCAAACTACACTAAGGCTGAGACTAACGAAAAGTAGTACTTTGTGACGTCACTTTGACACATTTTGTATTGACGAAATCTCAAAGTAATGCAATGTGACGTCACAAAGTACTACTTTTCGTAAGTCTTAGTTTATGTTACGACTATTTATTTCAGCCTAAGTTTTGTCAAAAACTCATAGATCCAAGGACTCTATCAACCAATAAAGAAGAATCCGCAACGAAACTTTACTGGTTTTAGGTCCACAGTAATGAAATAAATACTTAGATCTAAATGCTACTGCCAAAAAACTATTTGTAAAACAGTTGTAACAAACAATTATTTGTAGAACCGAGGTATAAATTAAGTCCTATACCAAGCAGGTGACTATAACCGCACGTACTCTAATTGCTGATAATTCATAAATATTTATAACTAGCAGCCCGTCCCGGTTTTGCACGGGCATAATATAATTTAAAAAAACATTATTTTGACACATTTATACACAAATAAACCCTTTTTACATAGAGTTCTTACATTGAAATATTAGAAATAAAAAAAAATATTATATAGAAATTATTATTATAAAGATATAATTATTAGATGATTATTAGATATTAGAGAGCTCCGATAATAAACGCGCCCGATCGCTGCTAAATTCAAAGTCCCTATAGGGAGAACCGCGGCCTCCGACGCACTATTTATAGGCATGCTAACGCCGCCTCGGCCGGCCGGTACCGCCGCAAACGCTACGTCCCGCAATTTTTAAATCGGTAATATCTTCGAAAATATTTATTTAAATCATATGCTGTACGGGCCATATAGATCTATATTTCATCAAGAATGTATTTAAGGTATTTAATTGGATAAGGATTAATGCTGTATTGGTTAAAATCGCTTCGAAAATTAGCCATTGCTTGTCGTAAAAAGTAAATGACAAAAAAAAAATATTGTGGGATATCCATAAGAGATAGACATATATCATCGCGGAGTTTTCTGTAGACCTTTTCAATGTGTACAATACTTAGTACATTATTTTGATAAATCTCGTAGGGTTCAGCCTGCGTTTGCAATGTAATTTTTTACGACATCACATTGGAAACCTCAAAAATAACAGTATTTCTTCACTATTTAATGAATGTTTTTATACATAGATAGAGTGATTGAAGAGGAAGGCTTATGCCTTCCTCTTTAATCACTCTATCTATTAAAATCGCATCAAAATCCGTTGCGTAGTTTTAAAAATTTAAGCATACATAGGGATATAGGGATATAGGGACAGAGAAAGCGACTTTGTTTTATACTATGTAGTGATAAGGTGGACAAGATATTTTATGCTATGCAAAACATGATACTATTCGAGATACAATAAACGTTAAAAATGCAGTCTTATAAATTTTACCAGACATCGGCTAGTACATTACATTTAAAATATTTGTTAATATTGTAGACTCTCCAAGAAATCTAAATTTAGAAGTTAAGCCTACAGCAATAAGAAGATGTCACGAACTTTTTAAGATTCACATACAAATATCTAACATCACATATTTTTGAGTTCGCTGTTTACTCTATTTTTTTCTGCTCAATAAATGTTTATCTAAACCTTACCTAAAAACCAACTAGTTTACGACGCTATAACGGAACTAAGTATTTAGTCTATTTTCTCAATCTTATTTGTGATCTTGTTGCTTCAGGTTTTGCTGGCACCGGCCCGTTACTCGTCGTTTTTACAAATCTCTGTTAGATATAAAAATACTAAACTGGCCTGGCCCGTTGATGTTGTTCATGGTGATTATGACAAGCATTTCTTGCAGCACGAGCAAACAATTTCTTTCGCAATTTGTCAAGCATCTTTGGGGATTAATGAATTTTTATTCAAGTTTGTTTAATCTCAAATGGCAAATTAATCGGAAGCAGAAACATAGAAATAGGATGAATTAATAAAATTTGTTAATTCAAAATAACCAGATACACCCATGCACTATACTCATGAAGTAGGTAGCTGTTTGTACGGCTACAGAATGTTAAATAATATGTCAAAGTGCTAATTAGTATTTGTTAAAAGATTCCGACGAATTGGGAACTTCCTCCTTTTTTTGAAGTCTGTTAAAAATGGATCAAGACTCGACATCAAGTAACTTAACACTATAATATGACCTTGACCTATTAATTTACCCTGTTACTGACTAAAGCAAGTCGCTTCATAACCAATATGTTATGGATCGAAGTTATGAGCCTAATGTTGCCAGCTCATTGGATAACGCACTTTCAATTTTTTCTCTTGTTATTGCTTAACATTCTAGTTTCAGTTTAATTTTATCGTGTTGCGCATGGCACGATTCACAAAAATAAATGCTTCAATTTAATTAACATCTATCGGTAAACATCGTGATGTTTAAAAGCAGTTACTACAAAATTTTACTCAGTACTGATAGTCAAGGATTTATTAAATAATTAAGGATTTATTATACATTCTCATTAGGTGTGTGCAGTTATAAAACTTGTTTTCAGATTACTTTACTAACATAGAAGACAAATTATAATCGTATTCAAATAAGTGGGGCATACCAGTTTTTGGAACTGGCTACATTAATAAAAGAAACCAATGATTAAATTCCAAATAGAACTATCTGAGAACAATGTTATTTTTTAATTTTCCAAATTTTCATCGTGACGTCATTTTGAAAATTTTGTGTCGGTATTTCAATGGATTTAACGAGAAAACATTTTGCGCTCTATAATTTCTTACAATTTTCGCTGTGGCTTAAGCCAATTAGATATTTTCCAGAAACATTAATTTGCATTTGGTGATGAAGCTTCAACGCGTATGCGAGGTACAGTGAGTTTAGACTTATGGTATCATCTCCATGACGATGTCCGTGAAGATCGACGAGCGACTACGGTTACCGAATCTTATATTGATTCTATACGACCACTAATTAAGACTGACGAAAATGTACTTGTCAGAAAAGTCGTACTATATGAGACATTGGAATGAGTCAAGTGCAAATATGTTACATTTTGCACCTGAAGGTACGGAAGGAAATTGAAACGCATGATTTGACGGGTGGACCAGAAAGGTCTGCGTGTAGAGTGGTGTCATCAAATTTCAACAAAGTTTAATGAAGGGCAATGCGGTAAATGCGTTCCACAAAGCCATTGAAGAAGTCCTTAAGTAAGTGTAGTACAACTGCTTTTTACAATGGTAAAAAATAATGCATTGACTGTTTCACGAAATGCAACACGTTAGTATAAATTTGCCATGTTAAGTAATTTGATATTATATTAAGTAGACTTGCGGTAGCCTGGTGTATCAGGTCCAGTACCATATAATAAAATTCGGTATTTATTTGCTACAAAAACACCATACGTCAACCACCAAAAGTCTGTGAACGCCACGTATAAAAGACATCAACGCTCTGCGTAGGATGTTTCATAGTTGCCGTCGCATCCCAATGCATCAGTTAATTCGTGTAAATAAGAGGGGTCGTTTACTGTCCTGTTAACAACCTGAATAATCTGTTGTTACTCTGTGTGCATGTTCTAAAATCATAAAGCATGCGAGCACACAAGATAAGTTATATAGAAATTACCCTTCTCTTTGAGATTGTTGTCTACCATACTTTAAGTGACATAAGACCGTAGAACGACCGTATTCGAAAAACGTTCGTTTTGTATTATTAGTGAACTTAATAAGCACTTTTATGCAAACATTTTTATCAGAAAAACTTGATATTGAACTAATGAAAGTATGGCAATTCTTTGAAATTAAAGCTTTAATTTTTTTTTTTAAAAACTCCTACAACATAAGCGGTGATTATATATATTTTTTAAGTAATTGAATTCAGTAATCGATTATCTAGTGTTTCGCTTGAAAACATTTTGACTACATACTAATTACTATTATTTAAAATATGAGCGATTCTGAGCGAATCAAGGACGAACTCGGAATGGCTCATATTTTCATTCGTTGTAATTAATATAAAGCCAAAACAAAAATCGTTGTCAAGCCAGACACTAAAATATTGATTGGTGAATATAAAAAAAAATTATATAATCTCACTTATATTGTGGGAGTTATCCCGCTTTGACAATTTTCAAACCAATTTATAGCTTACATTTTAATGGCCAGGAACAACTTTTATTAATTTAAATAATATAGTAGTTCCGTATCAAGTTTTTCCGATAATCATCTTTGCAAATAAGTGCACATTCTGAAAACTTAAAATACAAAATCATAGCTTATCAGATACGGTCATTATAGGGTCATATGTCCCCTTAATTTATAAGATAACATTGAAATGTTATCCAAATTAGACAATTATTCGTTTGTTTTCCTCCATTATGTGATCTTCCTATGTTTCAATTATCACGGGCGAAGAAGAACCGACCAGAAACTTCGCCGGGACCTATTTATTTGTAGTTTTTATTTAGTATTTAACATTTAGTTAGTAGTATTTTTTTAAATGTATTTAAGTGGATGTAAGATAGATGTAAGAAAGTTGTGCGTATCCGTTCTGGATTTGAGCGCATAGTTTCTCTAATCAAATCCATTCGACAAATATTTTATTTTTAATCACAACATTACAAGAACGTGAAGTTCAATTGTCTAGGTAAAGAATTATATAGAACATGCGAAAGTTGTAATGTCCTTCGGCTGCCGTTTTAAACTGTTTTCATAATATTTTTTTTTGAAATAGTATGAGTTTTTTTTTGTAAGTTGCTGATAGGTGAAATTAAATTAAATGTTCCCACTGCCTTTCTTGCCGTGAACGTTACAAGAGTTTGCTTTGTGTCATATATCTGGAATATATAGCAACCAATAATATTGGTGCCTTATCGAGATCTACATCACTCACATATATTATAGTACTAGCTGCGGTACCCGGCTCCGCTCGGGTTAGTGTCGGCTAAATTATCTCATGGATAAAAAGTAGCCCACATGACTGGTCCAAAATAGGGTCAAACTGATCCAGGACAATGTATCCATGTACCAAAATTAATCAAGATCGTTCGAGCCGAAATAGCATGATTTAATGAGAAACATCCAATAATTCCCATTTAGAGCTTCGTTGACGTTTGGTGGCTATTTAAAAAAAAAACATTTGCCGCGAGAACCTTTCTGCACTTTCACTGCTACATTGCTTACCTAGTAAGTAACGTGTAACGTAGGTAAGTTTTGCGTGGACTCCAACCCACAGCCAGCCTCAACATCGAAAACAGTAACCTATCTCGAACCTGACTGCTCCCAGAAATGCTATACATTGATAAAATACGCATATAAATCAGGTAAGTGGTTCGCATGTTATAAGACTTTAAGACTCACTACTTACCCTTCTGGTAATGAAGCGTTATATTATGTAATCTATAAGTTTTTAGTAGAATCAGGCTAGACGTAGATACAATGCACATCTAAATCGAGTAATTGTTTCTCAAGGATTTTATTCTGTTGGTCGCTCCTCCGGCGATTTAGCGTGATGCCAAGTAGTCCTAAAGTTGCAGGAAATACCAAGTCGTACTTCAGTAAAAGTAAGCGCTGCCGCCGCAAAGCCGAGCCGTGCATAGCATTGCAGTTTGTATGACAGCCCCATCTTAGCGTAAGCGGAATTGAATTCTATTTAGCCAATCCTAGTTCCCGGGTAGTTAAATGTACATGTACTAAGTTTTACAAATCGCTAGTGCCTTGAAAATTCGCCAAACGGACACCAAACAGTCACGACGTCTGCCCTCCCCCCGCCGCCGCTCCCCGCCACCGCCCCCGGCTCCTCTCCCCCTAGTGTGAAGTAGCGCTACCGGCATCGTTTTCGCAGCCCCGTGAAAGTTCTAAAGCCCATGGGCACATACATTGTAGCCTATGTGTTATTCTGATGTATAAGCTATATTATTGTAAAGTTTCATTAGAATCCATTCAGTAGTTTTTACGTGAAAGAGTAACAAACATCCATCCATCCATCCATCCATCCATCCATCCATCCATCCATTATTACAAACTTTCCCCTTTATATTATTTATTAGATTGTGTTAGATTTCTGAAATTTCTAGGTCTAGCGCCATCATGTACTGTAATGAAATTTAATTGAAAATTTAGGAATAATCGAAATTTAGCTTCCAGTAATACGCAAATTTAATTTCGCCACGTAGTTCTGCCGTGTGGAAATTTTGATCGTGTCATATCTCCGAATCTCACAACCTATAACCATAAAGATGGTACCTTCTCAAATGAAATCTGAAAAATGTTAATACGCTTCATTTCTGAAGGGTGTCCCAGGTGACGTACTTTTTTTATGATAGTTCTTGGTCGGTTCGACACGAAAATATAATGGATTTCTTCCCGGGTATTGGATGCGCCAAAGGATCTGTCGTTTGTGTTTTGGATTTCACGTAAAACTGCAGGTGCCCTTTTCTTTACTTACTAGTTGGTAGTGTCTAAACGGAAATTAAAATTGTAATTTTTTTCCAATCCAATTAAATGTAGCCGTGCAACATAAGAAAGATCCTGGCATGGCACGTACTTACTATGTGGTGTTATAATTTAATATCATGACCGTAGTTCTAGTATTAATAGCGCAGATAAAAAACCAAAACAAACTTATTTCACAGTCCTACAATTTCATACTAATCCGAATGTTTTGTTCGCCTCGCATAAACATTCTTATAATCGCCACCACTCCTGTAACAATCTCTCGCAATCACGGCTGGAGCCAGCAGTGAAGCGACCACTTTAGGTTCATTGGAAAATAACCCAACACCTCGAGTCATCACTTTCAATCTCCAACCGATTAGAACGGTCTTACATGAGGCATGCGCCGGCCGACCGCCATATACGCCGCGAACCGCGGACCGGTGTGACCGCATGCTACGGCCTCGTTTTCATTTTCCAACCGGTGCGGACGCACCGAGACACTCTGGTCTAGATTTTTCTCGAGGAAAATCGTGCGAATATTGATCCATATAAGGGCACGTTTCAGTTGGACGATCTAACGTTTTTGCTCGAACGTCACCCAGTCAAAAGACAAATCGCCTCGAATTTGTATTCTTCAGAAAGCTATACTTAAGGTCGGCCCGTAAGCATTAGAAAATTCGCCTCCCATACAAACGTAGCTTACTAATAATTTGAAAACGATTATTCCAACATACTTGATATTTGGTATTTAATATTAGGCTACAAATATCTGTGTCTGCATGCCTTTGTTATTTCGGTAAATGTATTCTGGGTCAAACCACAGAGAAAACAAAATTCGTATGAAGATTTTCTTTTTGCTTTCATTTGATTCGGTTTGGATTTTTCAAAAAAACAAAAGCATGCAGACACAGCCTGATATTACATATTAAATATCAATTCAATTGGAATAGCGGTTTCCAAATGATTAGTAAACTACGTTTGTATGGGGAGCATAGCTTATGGGGGTTCTTAAGGGTGAAAGTTACTGTTTTATGACAATTAATACATAAAAGTTTAGTGTGCTCGCCAGGGGGACGCATCATAAAGTCCGAAAACCAAAAGGTCCACAACCTATACCGTCCTAAACTTTTATGAATACGAATATTTTCAATTAGGTTAGGTTAGACCATAAGCATTTTATAATACATACTTTTGGATGTTTCGGGTTTTGGACACTATGCTTTTTTAACCGACTACAAAAAAGGAGGAGGTTCTCAATACGTCTGTATGTTTTTTTTTTTTTGTTACCTTAGAATTTTTGCCTGGGTGAACAGATTTGTATGATTATTTGTTTATTTGGAAGCTGGTTCTTCCCGTGTGGTCCCATTTAAATTTGGTTTAGTTCTGACAATGATATCCATGAGAAAATCATATATAAGTCTTAAATTTGCATTAAGTATGTGCGCGACAAATGGACGAATAATTCAATATCACGCCAACCGATTTCGATGTTTTTTTATTGGAAAGGATGTGTACAAATTAGTTTGTGTACTTCAGATTAACTAAAAATAAACAACTAAACAAAAATTTTAACAAAAAACTTTTTGTTTAACTTTTTAGTGCTTATTCTTTGAAGTCGTTTTTTTGTTAACATTTTGAACTTTATGAAGACGAGCCCTCGCCAATAGAGTTATAGTTTGTAACTCCCTGTTTTTAAGAAGTTACAGTAGAAATACCTTCTTACCTTCCGAACGACTTAATGTCTTCTATTCGTAATTAGGAACAGACATATTGCTGCCAAGAAGGTGAGAGTGCCTCAGAGTGGCTGCTCCTGACATCGCAGCACTCACGCTCTTATCTGAATACTATTTCTGGTGCACGAGTTCGTCGACCTTCGGCCTGATGATAGGAAGTGATCTGCGCAACATGCTCTATATGACCCGAGTATGCTACGGGTATACGCCGAAGAGTTCGCGCCGATTACATCCAGTAGGCCAGTATCTATGTACATGTATGTAGTCAAGTACAATGTAGTGAATTGATAGTACTTGCCTCTGGAGCTTTGATTAAGAATGACAGCCCCTCCACACTCCAATCCGTTTATGTGTTCCACTTATTATTTAAGCAGTGTGTAAACATTTGCATTATACATATCTAAAACCACCGCAAATGAGTCACCATAACCAAATTAGATTTGAAAATATATTTGCAATTGACAACCTCCTTTTTTGCTCTTACAAACTGGATTCACAAATTTAGTTGACCTAGGTATAACGGAACTTTTGAGAGTGGTTTACTCGTGTATTCGTAAGTCCGTTGTGCTAATTAAGTGAGTATCCGTTACTGACTAGCTGCTGAACCGGTCGTTCCGTTGGCTGAAACGGATGAGTCGGTGGTGTTGTAAATGTCGCAATTTCGCTAGAAGAAAATTGGTCTGATGTTATGAGGAAACGAGAAGCCTGCACCAAAATGGATGGTTCTATACAAACTGACGAGCGAAAGAACGTTACCACAGATATAGGATTACATCCAGTAGCTCAACTTCATAAAAGGTTCCGATTTCGTGCACTTTTTTAGGTACATTTCGCTTTTATAGGCTCTAAGCTAGTTTAACGGTCCCCAATAGTCCTTCGAGATCATCCTTTTAAAAATAACAGAACCAGCAGTGCTTCGCCGACACTAGATAGAGGGAAGGTACTTATTTAAAAAATCGCTTGAGTTGAGCGACTGCTGCGGACCCTGTCGTACAGCTATATATCTAATGTGACGTTACTGTGTAGGACCTGACGCGTGGATAACACGTCGTTTATTCCATGCCAGTGTCAGTGACAAACTCTTTCAATAACCTGGTTCATATATCCTCAAATGGGGTCCCCATTTTGCATAGACGAGATTCTTGTGATGAATTTGTCATTCAAACAGTACGAGCGAGCGCCCCAGCTGTTCGATGTCAATACTAGTGATGGTCAGGATGAACTAACCGATGATTCGTCCGCAGATGGGGTGCGGGCTGACATTCGTGGACGACCTGCTGAACCGGTCGTTCTACCGGCTCGGGCTGACGGTGGGCCGGCACCCCGGCTACTTCGTGCTGATGCCGGTGATGCTGACGCTGCTGTGCGTGACCGGCTACTGGCACATACACTACGAGCTCGACCCCGAGTACCTGTTCTCGCCAGTGCGCGGCCAGGGCAAGCTCGAGCGGAGCATCGCGGAGGAATACTTCAAGGTCAACTACTCGGACCGCTTCAACGTGGGTCGCATCACGCGCGCAGGTCAGTCACTACGCTTATTCCATAATATTTGGGGAAAAATCTTGACCACTCTCTCACTATTAGTATAATTATTCAATATGATTAAAAAAATGTTATAATTCTAAATGTATAGCTAGATGCTGAACCCGTCTCCGCTCGGGACAATGTCGGGCTGATATATTCTAGAATATGGGCCACTACTTCGACCCTCGAATAAGATTTGCCGCGATGGCGTGACTGAATAAAACACATACATACTTTTCAATTTTAACAATTTGAATGTAGTATTACAATGCTTCAAATATTACAAGTACACTTTTTTCCCTTAAACTTTCTTATACATTTAAATAAATATTTTATTGAGATAGTATTTCGTTATTTTAGAGTAATAAGTTAGTAATAATGGTAAAAATATATTAAACTTAATACATACATCAGTCATTGATTGCTTAGTCCATTCAAAGCGAAAACATTTAGTGACATTTAACCTAAAGTTCGGTTATGAATTATATTTTTTTCGGAACCGGAGTGTAAACCGACCACTGAGATCGATGATCTCTAACGGATGGACTTCCATTATTTTGAAAAAACGTCTAGATGGTGCGAGACTTCTAAAACGCTGCGATACTGACCCTAGTTTCGCAAAGCAACGAATGTGACGTTTCCAGTATGAACATCGGATCTTTTGCGTGAGACTATTTGCGAAGGGAAATGTATATATTGGGAATAAAAAAAAAACCGTGCTACGAGGGCGACACTGAAAATTTTTAGAACTGACCACTTGTAAACGATATAGTCAAAATAAAAAATAAGTTTAAATTTTGAAAATGGAACTCTTTTGGAATGACTTTCGATGCCATTTTATTGACTTGAAATTGACAAGAAAGTTACCATAGACTTCGATTGTTTTTTGAATGTGTTCTTTTTTTATTTTCTAAGAACGTTTAGTGTCGTCCTCGTATCTACCTTGTTTAATACAAATATGGGAAGGAATAAGACCACACGTCAAACACTTTTTCTCCCTAATTTCTCCCTAAAACAGTCTTGCATCTTAGGGTAATGAACTGGTCGAGCGGACCGTAGAGTAGGTCAAGGCTACGGGCCGGCACGCTCCAAGTTCCGAAGCCCCATTGTTGTGTTAGGTCGTGCCGTGCACTACTTTGCCTCGCGGAATTTGTCCCACGCTTCCAGCTCCGAAGCAACGTTTCTCCATTGTGCGGGCGTTTTCCTAAAGGGAAACGGAAGTCAACCTGTAATTAAGTTTGTCGCTCAATTAACATGCTATATTTGATATTAAAACAAGAGTAGTTTATACTATTATGCTGTACAGTTGAACAGACAGAGGTAAATTTATAAATGCGCTGTTGAATCCTTGAAACATCAACTCCAAGTGCCCGTAGAGTTTATGTTTCATGGAATAATCATCGCCACTTCCTTAAATAATATGCAACATATTATCAGAAATCAGAATGCAATTTATTTTTTCAATGAAAAAACATAGTATTTTTGTTTTATTATTAAAAATTACCGCAAAAAGAAAATACACATGTATGTAATTGTTTTTTGCTATGATTAATGAAACATGATGAAGCAAAGAAAAATCTTCAGACTCAGATAGTGAATTGGAAGAGTGGTTTTTAATTATTTCCAAACTACGTTTTTACACAGGTTACGAGATGACCTGACCCATAGATTAAAGAGGAAAGGATATATTGCTAACGTTAGTGTGTTAAATACGGATAATAAAAATCCACAGGTGGCGCTCCAATTCACATTTTAGATATTTACTTAATTTCTATTTAAAATGTTTTGATCACGCCTACCGAGGCAAAATTTAGTAAACAGAAAAAAGATTAGTTAAATGACGGCGTAACTACTTCTGGCAGTGACGGGAGATGGCGCTGGTTAGAGAAAATGGTCAGCGAAAATTTGCAGTTTTCGGTGAGTTTTGTACGTTGTATGACGTTAGCTATCTATACTTCCTCTTTAATCTATGCCAGAACGAAATATATTAATAGTTAATTGAAAACAATTTGTAGTTATTATTGCTAGTATTTAATTAACTTTCGCCCGTAATTTTAGGTCGTTTCGGGCGCGTGATAGTCGTGCCGAAAGACGGCAATCCCAACATGCTGCGCGCTGAAGTGTGGCGCGAGCTGCGGGTGCTGGACGACATCGTGCAGAACGCCACCGTCACGCTGCCCAGCGGTGACACCTTCACGTACCGCGAGGAGTGCGCGCGCTGGGAGGGCCAGTGCTTCACCAACGACATACTCAACCTGGATCATATCATCGATGAGGTGAGATCTCCATACTCCATCACTCTGACCGGCACAATGTACGGAGCGCATCACCCTCAACGTCACAGTAGGCATTGGAATTTGCAAGTAAAACCTATGAGGTTCAAAGTCGAATATGTGGCGTCCAGGTTGATGCCGTTTGTACCGGGAAAAGTGCGAACTGTGAGGGGTAGTACTACTTCACCAATTACATTCTCAACCTGCATTTCTATTACGAGTTACGCATCACGTATCACTGATCGCATCGATCATCGATTTCTCTAGCCGACACCATTGGAGGATACACTTATTCGCCCGTCAATTGATTTTTATATTTTTAAACGTTTTTATTTTTTTATTTAAAACATTTATTAAAAAAATTAACACATTTATAATTAAAGGCGGCCCGACCCGGTGGGACTAACTCAATCGCGGGCACGGTACAAAACGGTGCTGTTGCGCTCTGGGACCGCTGTTTAAAAAAAAAGACAGGCTCCGTGATGAGGAAGATGCAACAGTCCACAAAAAAGACAATGTGCATAGTGTATTTATTTGATAAGAGGTATTAATTTTTTTTGGTAAGATTTACGAAAATTTTAAGTACTAAACGACTTGTAGCTAAAAGTAAACCACGACCGCTGTATTCAAAAATATAACAAAAACCAAATATATTATAAATCTTGATTAAATAAGCTAAGTCTGATGACTAATCTTTTTAAGATGTTCTTACTTTATTATTGCGTAATCTACCTCAAAAGTTATTGTATAAAACGCGCGAAAAATCCGAACTTTCGGACCTTATAACTTAGAAACCAAACACAATTTTACAATGCCAACGGTCATCAGACATCTAGTTCGATCAAATAAAGCTATTTTGAGCAAAATTTGGGATCTCTGACAAGTAATATGTGCGTGATCTTCTTTTCCCGTTTGTATGGGGAGTTAAGCGGAATGGGCCACCTTAACACATTTATTTCATACTAGCTGCGGTACCCGGCTCCGCTCGGGTCCAAGTCGTTTGGGGCTGATGTTGAGCAGAATTATTTCCTAGATAAAAAGTAGCGCAAAGGGCTGGTCGAAAAGGCTGGTCAATAACGATGTAACTTATCTGCGACTTTTAAACCATAACGGGTGGAGCCGATATGGCTTATTTAAATAAGAAATATTCTAACATTCCCATTTATAATACATAGGGCAAACTATAAGTTTTCGGAACTGGCCACTTCGCTAAACAATATCGAAAAAGTAATTAAGTAATTTGGAATTATAACTCATAGGGTCGAGTGCACGAAAGGGCAAACAATCAAAATCATCGTCAACTAAAACACGTCACTTTATATGGACAATATGGAAGGAACTCTATGCGGTTCACTAAAAGTGACGTGTTTGAAGATTGTTTAACGTATCCCTATCTTCTGAACAACTAAATTCAAAAGTGGTTCTGTTTAGTGATGGAAATCTAATCAATGTTAACTGAGCCGACAGATGGCATCACAATCAATGTCAGCGTATGATAAAACACGTCACTTTGTATGGACGTATTGAAGGAACTCCACGCGGTTCGCTAAAAGTGACGTGTTTGAACATTGATTAACTCAGCCGTACTTCGTATCAAATGACCGACTCGGGAACAAAATTTCTCGCACTGACCACCATGACTTAAAATTGTTCCTTAGGAAAATGGTTTTGCCATTAAACGTAAAAAAACATAGAAATTATATGCGAGATAAAAAAACAGAAAAACCAATTGAGTTTTCAGGATTCGAACCTGAACCCTCCCTCGAACAAAACATATTTGAAACAGTCGGTTATACGCGCTACGCCAACCGGCTTCTACTTTTATCGCGAAAATTGTAAATCCTTTCTATATTTGGAGAGCGAGCAAAATGACGCCGCACGTCGCGCCGTCACATTCTCAACCTGAAAAACATCATCGATGACGTGAGCTCTACACATTTGCACACTCTGCCAACATGATACATCATATTTCAGGAGATAGGTCTTTGGGTGGGGCAAATATTTAATACTGACAATTCCCAACCTGGATTAAATAATCGAGAAGGTGAGGCTTACCTGCCCCGGTAGATCTATACTGGTAATCTCGGCCTCAGCTATACATATAATAAGTGAGATGTAGGTTTATATAAACACTGTCGCAATGCCAAGTGGCGATCCTTTCACTTCCTGCGAGGAGTGCCAGCTCTGAGTGATGCTTCATATTACGTTCTCTGCTTGGATCACGTGACACATCATCAACGAGCAGAGATCATACCTATTATAATACAATAGTATCACTGCTGCATCTTCATTAGAATATTTTTCTAATACAGGATGTCGTAACGGCCAGTACATTAAATTTGGGAAATGATTATTGGGATTGAAACAAACAAAAAAGTTTGAAAACTTTATGCTGAATATCCTCTAAATAAAAAGTTAGGCTTTCCATACAAAGTAATTCAATAATTTAGTGTAAAAAGAATCTAATGGTCTGTAAGAACGTGGGAATGTTGTGTGTACTTGGACATGGGTGGCTAATATCACACCTGCTGTCATGACATTAGCCTGATACGCCACGTGGGATCTAGGTTCCATGCCAAGACCTTCCTTAGCTAAACTAAACATTCCTTATAGACCGGGATAGATACGGTTTGAGAAGCACATGAAATCCGAAATGATTTTTTTTTTCTCAGAAATATATAATTTCATGTTCATATGCTTACATTAAGTTTGCAACATTTAGCGGGGCCCGGAAGATAGAATTTTTTTTTAAAATGTATTAAAAAATATATATCTCCTAAACAAATATTTAGAAACGGTATTAAAAAAATTTATATGTTAAGTCTTTTAAGGCGTAATGTAACTGTGAATTTGCAACAATTTTGTAATTACGGAAATGTATTTAAAAAAATGTTTTTACTAAAAAAAAACTATGCCGCGAACCTAACTTGCTATTGCTATATTTCTTTCTAGAATATGTAAAAGAAAATTAAATTCTTTAAAAACTATACAACGAAAGATTTTATACGTATTTAGAATTTTTTTATTAGCTTTTGTGTGAATGTAAATATTATAAATGAAAAAAAATGTGCTTCTAATACTTGCAACATTTTACAAATTTCACAGAATATAGAGTTTGCGGTCAGTTTCCAATTTCAATGAATAAAAAAGAATTTTCATTATTTGCTTGGCAGATATTATGAAAATAGTACAAAAAAAATATATTAACACAGTTCCGTAAATAATAAATTGTTGCAAATTCATAGTAATATTACACCTAAAATTAGCTAACATATAACATTTTTAAATAACATTTCTAAATATTTGTTTAGGAGATATAATTTTTTAAACATATTTCATATTTTATTTCTATCTTCCGGACCCCCCAAAATGTTGCAAACTTAATGTACACACGTCCACATGAAATACTACGTTTATGAGAAAAAAAATGCATTTCGGATTTAATGTTTTTCTAAGTGCTGATTTAAGCCTAAAGTTCCTGGAGTATTATCAAATTACACTAGACAAAAACATAAATTTCAAAAATGTATAACTCCGTAACTGTAGAGTTTTTTTTTTACTTTTTTGTCTCATAACAACGTAAGCATTACGCTGGCGAAATTAATGTACTGGCCGTTACGACACCCTATATAATGGACCATCGGTCTTAATATCATCAAGTTTCTTATACGTTATTTAAAAAAAACATTTGTATTTATTGAATATGAACATGATAATTTGATGAATCAAGTAAATTGTATGTATACTTATTGTATCCGCAAACAGTATATATAGTTCCGCCTTGAATAAATGACTTCCCAGGATGTACAGCATTAACATAGCGGTCTTGGCGGCCTTGATGCAATGAAATTGGTTGTGTTGGAGCCGCGTAAGTATTTACAATCGAGAGTTTGCTCACATAAATGATTATTTAATAGCAATACGAATAAGACTGAATTTGCTCACAAATTGGTGTTTAAATATTAAACGGAACGACAGACAGTGCTATAAATTTTCAGTTACCCACTGATTTGTATCATACGATTTACTTAAACATCGCAGTAGAGGCCAATGAATTAATCATGGATTTGGGGTTTTGTACTGGATTGTACAAAAACTGAACGTATTCATTGTCCATGAAGCCATTACCGACCGGCGCAGCAGTGCAATGTAAAAACCAACGAGCTTTTCTTGTACATTTAGAATAAATGAAATTATTATCAATTCAATAATAATAATCGTGATATAATTAACTCAAAGCGTTTGTGAAGTCGATACTGATGCATCAAGTTCGACAAACACATTTTTGTCTTAATATATTATACAGTCTTGATATTGATGGGTGGTAGGTGTAGTATGTATTAGTATTATTTTATTTTCATTAATACTACAAACATTCCTGGCCTTTTTTAATATAAAAATATTACAAACACATTTTAATAAAGAACTTCAAAATATGGTGACGCATTATTACATTCGCGAGGCGAGGTGTATTTGGCTTTTCTGAACTCCTTTGGTCCTCAGGACCAAACAGGACGATGGTCCTTCTGAGTCCTTGTATAAGAAAAATTACGTAGATAAAACAATTCCATATCCAAGTTTAATGGCGTCTTCCTCCGGAGAGTGTTATAAAAGATTGGGTTCGAATTTAATACTTGTACGAACATAACCTGCTACCGCCGTTTCTATAAAATTTTTTTTTGCATATAGCTTGTCATCGTGATCAAATTATTGTAAGCACCATCACTAACAAAGTATATGTTATTAAACGTTTATTTGATTATGGTATGCATCAGTTATGTGATCATTGTTCCCTACGATGACACATCGCTTAGAATAAGCTACACGTGCTCGGTTGACTTTATCATCGGTGGTGTTGCGAAACATTTCCCATTGTTCCCTTGCTTCGAAAGTAGAAAGATGTAAATACCTATTTATATTATATCCTAAAGGCATACCCGACCCAACGATGACGAACTCATGTGCTAACCGCATTGGACAATGTTTGGATGAATCAACTTGAACAAAGACATTTAAGCTCTAGCAGTTCACTGACACGAACGTTGTCCAAGGGAAGGAAGAGTGGTCCAATCGCACACTATTTCTTCTGACCTTGAAATAATTTCTTATTTACGGGAGCACTTTTCTAAGATATATCTAGTGTCTCGCACATTCAAATCTAGAAGAGCTGTCGCTACAGTAACTATGCCGTGGCAGGGGAAAAATGGAGCATAGCACCATTGGTTTTAGTCAAATGGTACAGAGCGCATCACCCTCTACGCCGCAGTAGGCATTGGTATTTGCAAGGAAAACGTATGTGAGTCAAAGTCCAATGTGTGGCGTTCAGGGTGACGCAGTTTGTATCTACATGATTCAAGGGGGTGCAGACAGACTTTTAAGTCTCCTCACTCAATTGATTTCTAAACGGTTGGAGGTTATTTAATATAGTGTAAATGTCCCGCAGGTGGAGCGCGGTGAGCTGAACCTGACGTTCCCGATCATGTTCAACCCGGTGACGTGGGAGGCGCACGCGTTCCCCGTCTTCTTCGGCGGGTCGGTGGTGCGCGACGACGTCATCGTGTCCGTGCCCTCCGTGCAGCTCGTCTGGTTCGTCAGGACCGACACCAAGCACCAGCTGGAGATCAGGTACGGTCGCATTCAAAAGTTCAGTAGCACGTTCCAACGCGATTGCTATGAAGCGCTCGCATGGTGCGGCGGTGAAGCGGGAGGAGGGGATCGCCGCCGCCCGCGCGGCTTGCGGTAGGACGCGGTCGGCGGGGGAAGGGGCACGCCACTTGTGCAAAACAAACCCGACCGTAGGGTGCTACTGGACTTATGTCGTCGATGGTACAATCGCAACTATAATCGGTCCAACCATTTATTTTACTTTTGACAGCTCGAGTAATCATCGATTAGTGATGTCCGAAGGACTTACCGGTTCGATTTCTTAAAACAATCGACGTTATTTATGAATAAGCTTTCATCCATGTAACACATCGATATTTTATTTTTCTTCAATAAATCGTCAAAAAACAGCGCCTAGCAAGCATTTATTTTGTCTTTTTTTTGCAATTTTAATTGCCGCGTTCGTTCAATGCGATGGTGACAACACGGGCGGGATTAACCCTACCACTTAGTAAGTAAGGAAAGGGACCTACCGTTTTATCTGGAATCCGAACCACGGCCATCCTCAACGGTAGAAAGTGGTCACCCATCAAGAACTCAACCGCACTCAGAGGTGCTTAACAAGCTTATCAAATCGCAAGGCGTCGCACAGGCTTTATGTATGCATACCTTCTTACTTTAATTGCGCGGTATTGAACTATACGAATACATTACACTCATGGCGAGCTGAAGGTCATTGGGAGGTTAATGGCGACAGTGAATGTCGTAAATGTAGGGAAGCTAATATCAACAATTATCATATGAATGGGGTTCTTTCTGCGAGTTGCTGTAAGACGCTGTAGTGAATAGAGTGCACGGTCATACCTTCGTCTAAAAAGAGACAATACACCGTGCTAGTAAATAATGATCTGAACGATCTTGGCACAAATCAGTAAACCCACTCGGAATACAAGAATATGTAATGTGTCGCCGAACGCGACAAGAATCTAATTATCTTTGAAATAAAGGATTTCACTTTTATTAAACTATTTAAACAGCCGCTACCCGTTTAACCTGTTTCTTCCGTTAAATCTCAGCATCGGAACTCAAGTAAACTCTATAATAATTCGTAAGTTTGTTATTACCAGTAATATGTAATTCAATGGTTATTACGAAGTTTGGTTAAAAATATACTTAATATGAACTGGTCTGTAACCTACATAATATGTAAACGTGAGTTTGATGCCGCCCATGTAAAACTGACAAGGCGGGAGGGTCGCATTATATGAAAGATTGTCGAAGCTGCTAACAACAATTTGTCTATGTTTTCCGTCCTGGGGAGTAATCTAAATCGCCGGGTGAGCAGGCATTTATTTGATTGATCTGACGTTTTGCTGCATTCCGTACAAGGTTCAGTTCACTTGGCCGGATAACACGTCGATTGACAGTTAGCATGGTACGACATGAAAATAAACGTCAAATTAAATCACTGAATTGCCTGTTCACCCGGTGAGTTAACTTACCTTGGTTACCTCCCCGTTCTATATACCTGGGCTCCAAAATTCCATAAGGAATGTTGGGAATTGAAAATTGGGAATTAGGTGTGATATAATCGTAGCTAGAAACCTTCCATGTCAAGTAATATTCATTTTAATTTTAATTTAATGCCTAATATTTTAACTTAAATTTAATTGCTGTAACCAATCCAAATTAATTACAGGGGAGCAGCTTGGGAAGACAAATTTCTCGAAGTGGTTGGGCAAGCAGAGGATAGTGGCCGCTTCAAGCACATCTCAATCGCGAGATTCGCCTCTCGAACCCTGGACCACGAGCTGGAGAGGAATGCCCGGACCGTGATCCCCTTCTTCAGCTCGACCTTCATACTCATGGGGGTGTTCTCCGTGCTGACCTGCATGATGGGCGACTGGGTGCGGTCGAAGCCCTGGCTGGGCCTGCTCGGGAACATCTCAGCTGTCATGGCCACTCTAGCGGCTTTCGGGCTGGCCATCTATTTGGGGATATCTTTCATTGGAATCAATTTGGCTGCACCGTTTCTCATGATAGGTAAGTCAATTTAACTAATTTCTGTGGTCTTCTTGAAAGGTCTGCTTTCCAGTGCCGAATAGGTATAGAATCTGTTCGCTGGAATATAGTGCCTATGTTGCTTGTTGCCACTGACATTTTATATAATCTGGTTAAATTTAATTAAGTTAGGCAAATAACTCATTGAATATAGGTATGAAGCATTACGCAACGATATGCCCTTCAGCAGATTCTAGCTGATTTCTTGCACTATTATCCTCTACTGGCTTAGTAAGGTGGAGATATTTTAGGTCAGGACACATATTTATAACGCAAATCTACGATCAGGAGCTCTAAAAGCCTATAAATGCCTACTTTTGACATGTAATGTCTTTCAAATCTATTTATGGGATTGCCGGCTAAAATGTAAGTTTAAAAAAATCCTTTTTCGTAGATTCTATCTCCGTCCATTTCGCCCAAGTCAGTATCGATAGAGATGTTATGCGTAAGGTGCTTATTATCATGTCGTGTGGCAGAAAGGTCGCTAAATCCGTAAACTTACAAGGTTCTTGGGAAACAATTATGTTTCAGGATATTTCAATTCACTTCTTTCCTGATAGGTTTTAGGAAACATAGAAGGCAACAGAGCCTCGTTAGGATACTATGATACTTGTGAGATCGTTTTTTAGAAAAGTTGTAATTCATCTGACCGTGGTCAGGACATTTATAAGACGATTTATTTTATAAGTTTTTACAAATCTAAAAATCTATTTAAAATAAATTGGTTCACTGCGCGTCGCATCTTCTGTAGAATAACCTTAACCAAACTGCCTAAGTTGTTGAATACATGTAAAATGAATGTGTCCAAAAACAAAAATAAACAGTTTAAATGTGTTCCTCAGGTATCGGCATCGACGACACGTTCGTGATGCTGGCGGCTTGGCGGCGCACGTCGCCGAAGCTGCCCGTGCCTGAGCGCATGGCGCGCATGCTCTCCGAGGCCGCGGTCTCCATCACCATCACATCCGTCACCGACATGCTCTCCTTCTTCATCGGTGTCTTCTCGCCCTTCCCCTCCGTGCAGATATTCTGCATGTACTCCGGTAAGTTGTTCAGAGCTATTTTGAACAAAGGCACGTCCGTGATGCTGGCGGCCTGGCGGCGCACGTCACCGAAGCTGCCCGTGCCTGAGCGCATGGCGCTCATGCTCTCCGATGCCGCGGTCTCCATCACCATCACATCCGTCACCGACATGCTCTCCTTCTTCATCGGTGTCTTCTCGCCCTTCCCCTCCGTGCAGATATTCTGCATGTACTCCGGTAAGTTGTTCAGAGCTATTTTGAACAAAGGCACGTTCGTGATGCTGGCGGCCTGGCGGCGCACGTCACCGAAGCTGCCCGTGCCTGAGCGCATGGCGCTCATGCTCTCCGAGGCCGCGGTCTCCATCACCATCACATCCGTCACCGACATGCTCTCCTTCTTCATCGGTGTCTTCTCGCCCTTCCCCTTCGTGCAGATATTCTGCATGTATTCCGGTAAGTTTCGCAGAGCTATTTTGAACGGAGACACGTTCGTGATGCTGGCGGCGTGGCGGTGAACGTCACCGACATGCTCTCTTTCTTCATCGGAGTCTTCTCGGGCTTCCCTTCCATGTAGATATTCTGCACGTCTGAACACAGGCCAAACTTACAATTTCCGGTTGAACGTCAAAATTAACGATTTTTTTGTAAATCTGTCTACGTTTTTAGTACGGTTACCAGATGCTTAAACAGTGTTGTCCCTCTTAAAAATGTTGCCAGAAGTCTATCTAGTTTTTATGTTCCGTTAACGTTGGTCTGGTCTGTTGCTCACTATACCTACTCCAATAAGTTGTGCAGAGCTCTTTTGAACTGCTCTCCGAAGCTGCCGTCTCCATCGCAATCATCTACAAGTACGTCACCGAAATTCTTTCTCTCCTTGTACTTGGGCGTCTTCTCGCCCTTACTCGCCGTGCAGATATTTTTCAAGTAGGTGCTCTGGTAAGTTGGGTTCAGTCTCGGGCTGAGCTCTTTTAAACGATTACACGAGGAGGTTGGGCTTTGTGGTTAATCGAGCGCTGATAAGAATCCCCGAGTCGGTCGCAGCATATATTATATTCGGTGATGCCTCCTACTCTGAACCTTCAATCTCCACTTTTTCCGGAAGATAACTTCTTGCTTTTCTACCTTAACGACCCAAGTGCAGCCGACTGGGATAGTCGGGGGTACAAGCCCAAGCCACGTCTAAACATTATCAGTGCTAACTCCCTGTAGATTTTTTAATTGATTTCTGTTTCTCAGTATAGATTTGGTGGGTTTTATTTTCCCACCTAAAATTCTTCGGATCAATGGCTAGTGGTCATGGGGACCTTAATATACAATAATTTTACTAACTTCACGCCCCCATTAAACAAATACATATGTATACATTTTATAGAACCTAATATATTCTACTCTAGAATCGACTTGCACGAACTTAAAAAAAAATTAACAAATAAAATCTTTAAATCATCTCTCTGAATTTCATATCAAAGCAATATAGAGGAAGTAAATAAAAAAAAAAACCCACATATAATTAATGAACGCTACCTAATGAACATATCGACTTGTAGGGGCCAGACAACATTAGGGAAAATACTTATTATTTGTGTTCACATTGCAGGACTAGCGGTGTGTTTTACATTCGTGTGGCACTTGACTTTCTTCGCCGGCTGCATGGCGATATCTGGTTATAGAGAAAAGAAAAATCTGCATACAATTACATTCCTGAAAGTTTTGCCCGAGTCGAGAGCTAGGAAAGGTATGAACATACTTAATATTTTTGTTTTATAAACCGTTTACCTATAAACAATCCCGAGAATTGAGGCAGATAATTCAGTTCAATTGTTAACCAACCACTAGCATAGGTCGCGGCAGCTAGCTAGAACTATAGAAAAAACTGGCCAAGTGCGATTCAGACTCGCACACGAAGGGTTCCGTACCATCGTACAAGATTTAAATAAAAACCAGGTTTTTTGGATAGCGGCCCCCTTAATTTAAATTTTACCTATTTTTTTGTTATAGCGGCAAAATAAATACACACTCTGTGAAAATTTCAGCTGCCTACCTATTACGGTTCATGAGATACAGCCCTGTGACAGACGGACGGACGGACGGACAGCGGAGGCTTAGTAATAGGGTTCCGCTGGCACCCTTTGGGTACGGAACCCTAAAAACGCCCAAGTAACATGCCGCGCAGAAGTCCAGTTTTGCGCCGCATTGGGGTTGTTCTCTAAATGTTTGCCGCTATTTGAATTTAACCTTGAGTCATTTAAATAAGACAAAATTAAGTGAGAAGATTTTTCTTAACATATTTTGTACTAATTTCTCTGACCTTTTCTACAGAAGAAAGACCATGGCTGTACAGAATATTCTGCAGCGGTGGCATAGATCAGGCCGATCCGGACAATCCTATAGACAACCGGGAGCACTGCATTATGTCCTTCTTCAGAGACACGGTGGCCAAAGTTCTCAACAAGGGATGGATGAAGGCGTTCATAATCCTAGTTTTTGCGCTGTACCTAGCCGGAGCAGGCTATGGCGTGACCAACTTGAAGGAAGGACTCGAGAGAAGAAAACTCTCCAAGGTTGACTCGTACTCCATTGTATTTTTCGATCGTGAGGACCTTTATTACCGAGAGTTTCCGTACAGGATGCAGGTATGTTAATGTTGTTTATCTAGAAAGGTAAATTTGAATGTTTTTTTTTATGTAACTGGACATGGATGACTAATGGAAGTGACCGTCAGATATTAGCCTAACACACCACATGGGAACTAGGTGCCATGCCAGAACCTTCCTTATATTGGTCGGCTACATTCAACTGGAAGGAAAACACGTACAATTTTCATTGCCTCTTCAACCATATCGTTCATTCAATTCGATGGTACCAACCCGGGTGGGATTTACTCTACCACCTAGTAAGTTAGGAAGGGGACCTACAGTTTTACGTGGAATCCCAACCACGGCCAGCCTCAACGGTTGAAATGGTCACCGGTGGTATGATTATAATTGGCGTTATCATAAACGTTTTGTTACTCGCGGTTAGGTACTGGATGGGTGACAATTTTCAACCGTTGAGGCTGGCCGTGGTTCGGATACCACGTAAAACTGTAGGTCCCCTCCCTTACTTTCTAGGTGGTACGGTTAATCCCGCCCGGGTTGGTACCATCGCATTGAACGAATGATGATCGAAGCGGCAATGAAAATTGTCGGTGTTTTCCATCCTGGTCAATGTAGCCGAGCAATATAAGGAAGGTCCTGGCATGGCACCTGGTTCCCATGTGGTGTGTTAGGCTAATATCTGACGGTCTGTTTGGTATAAGCCATCTATGTCCAGTTACATAAAAAAATACACAAAATATATACAATGTATTACACTTTTCTATTTGTTTGTCGTAGTTCTATGCAAGAATAATCATGTAACTATACATAAAATCGGTCTACAAGAAACCAAATAAAGGCAGCGACCACATCCGCCAACAACAACATCAATATTTAAATTTGTTATAAACATTAATAACATTTTCCAGGTGATCATAAGTGGAGAATATAACTACTCAGATCCTAGAGTACAAGAGGAAGTGGAACTTCTTACGCAAAAACTAGAAAATACATCGTACGTCTCCAGTTCTCTGTACACGGAGTCATGGCTTCGAACCTTCATTACATACGTTACCAGGAACAACGATTATCTCAACGTAACCATAGATAATGAGGAAGACTTCATTTCTAATCTTAAAGAGGTAAGCAACCATTATCATTTAAGCCTTTTGCCGTCCGTTGCTGAACGTAGCCCTCCTCCAATGCACATAATTTCGCTCGATCATTTGCCCCCCTCATCGAGCTTGTAGCGCCAGCAGCATTGAGCAGTTCGTCTGTCCTACGGGGCACTGCTTTTGCCAGTCCGTGGTATCCACTCCGCAACTCGTCTGCTTCATTGGCTATGGTGTTTCAGACTATTAATAAAAACTAACCGAGAGGTTTCTTGCAGTTGTGGCTCTTCCCGTCGAATCCCTTCTCATTGGACGTGAAATTCAACGAGGCCGGCAACAAGATTATGGCATCCAGGTTTCTGATACAAGCCGTCAATATCACGGACACCAACCACGAGAAAGAGATGGTGAAAGCACTCAGAGACGTAGTGGCTTCTTCACCACTAAATGCTTCTATCTTCCACCCGTACTTCGTATTTTTCGACCAGGTAAGAGCAGTATAATTTCATTTCAAATATTTTATCAGCGTGTTTGAGACTTGGCCATTGAACAGGGACTTGGTGTACTCATTTTGAAATCTATGTTCCACTAGTAAAACACGTATGAAATATATGAAGGTACATTTATCACAAGGTCTTTAGAACGAAGACGTCGAAAGCCTGTTTTCATCGATTTTATGTATTCTATTTCATCTACGGTATTTTTACACACCGTTTACTTTGGATGAAGTAAACATTGGCTTCCTTTTTTTGTTGACAAAGTTAATGAATCCGCCATTTTTGTATGAAATATTTTGTATGAAAAGAGCTTAGTTGAATTCAAAATTTTCTTTAAAAGTGAACTGTATATGTCATAGCTAACATTTGAAAATGTGATACCATTGTAATACTATCAATCTAGTACTGAATTGGTTTAGTTGATAATTAATAGATTCTTTATTTTGCAGTTCGAGCTGGTGAGACCGACTTCCCTGCAGAACTTGTGCTACGGGGCGCTAATGATGATGATTATATCCTTCATATTTATCCCCAACGTCCTGTGCTCACTTTGGGTAGCCTTCAGCATCATCTCCATTGAAGTCGGAGTGGTAGGCTACATGGCTTTGTGGGACATCAACCTAGACTCCATATCCATGATCAACTTGATAATGTGCATCGGATTCTCCGTAGACTTCACCGCACACATCTGCTATGCGTATATGACTTCGAAAGCCAAAACATCAGATGAGAGAGTGAGCGAATGTCTCTACTCGCTCGGATTGCCGATAGTACAAGGATCATTCAGTACCATTTTAGGAGTCATCGCTTTACTCCTGGCCGACAGTTACATATTCTCAGTTTTCTTCAAAATGGTGTTCATGGTCATATTCTTCGGCGCCATGCACGGCCTGTTCCTTCTACCGGTGCTGCTATCCTTATTCGGTCCAGGTTCCTGCAAATCCAAGCAGGAGGACATAAAAATGTCCAAGGTCCAGAAATGTTTCCCGCACCCGTACTGCATCCCTCATCCTCATTTAGTGCTGAATGACCAAATTTACAACGGCAAGATGAACCCTAACGGTATCTACAAAATCTACGGCGAAGAAAAAGATCAAGGAATAGGAACTTCAGGAGAGGACACCAGCGAAAGCAGCTCGAACCAGTCCCAGCGTCGCCAGGCCGCCGCCGCCGAGGAGGAGAGGACGAGGCAGCGCTACGAGGAGGGGTGGCAAGTGGCGAGTCACGCTCCGTCGTCAAGCCAGTTCCAGGCGTCCGGAGTGCTGGACCTCTACGGACACGAGGCGGAGCAGAACTGGCAGCGGCGGCGCCAGCTCCTCGACGACAAGTACAACAGCCAGGCCGACAGCCGCAGCAAGGACAAGAACGCAGGGCGCCCCAGCAGGTCTGCCCGACAGGGCAGCGATGCGGGCTCCCCCAGAGAGGGAACGTACCGTGTGATGAGAGCCCATTCGCACCACAACCTGCATCGGCCGCGCGCGCCGCGCCGCTCCAACTCGCACCACAATCTTCAACACTTAGACTATGTCGCCGAAATGAGGTTTCCTTGATGTTCATTTTATTGCTCTAACAAAGCAAAGGACTATAAAAATTATTATAGGTATATAACATATTGAAGTGCTCAAATCCTTTTAGGAGTGATGTTTTAAATAAAACATGTTTAATATTATTGTCAGACAATGTATACCTACAGTAAAACCATTACCAGGCTAGACACCATTCATCCATTATCTTTCTTAACCAGATCAATTATTTAAATATTAAAAGAAATAATGAAGACGAAAAGGGGATGGTCCATTTCCAGGCCGACTTGTTACAATCGCAAACATTCGATACGATACAAGGAAACAAGTTGTAAGTTTTTTTTGTTACGTTTAAATTTCCCAATTGTGTGATTTGGAAATTGGATGGGGATTTGTTTGAATTAAAACAATGTACATATTTTGATATTGCTATTTCCGGTGCTATATTAATATATCCATCTCACCTTTCAATTGATAATAGCAGGAAGGGCCTATTACTATTTTAAAACTTCCACGGGACATAACTACCTATATTTAGTTTGACGACTTACCACGCGTATGAGGAGCAGGACGTGCTCCTCATACGCGCAATAAGCCGTCAAACTAAATATTATAGGAGGACCTAGTTTGACAACAGTGACTTTGTAACGGACGTTTTCCCCTAGTTAATATAGGCCTAATAGGGTACCACCTCCGGTACCACGAACCAATATCGATGTTCAGTAGCTATAAATGGCAAACGTGATGATGTTTATTTTGATAACAATTTATCCCCACTTGATAGTAACTCTTTGAAAAACTCATAAAGTTCATTTTACTGTAGATATGTATACATACAGGTAATGTAGAATTATAAATCTTGAAACATAGATGTTTTTATGTGAAAAAAGGGTCCAATTAACAGTGATTTTGTTAGATTATAAGGTTTTATAGGGGTTTCTAGAATTTAATTATTGGCAGTGAGAGCAACACTCAAGTTACTAGGCCGGCCTAAAGAGCTTAATCTACATAATATTATGTTAAACAATCCGATTGATGATATGAGTCAGAATAGGTATTCTGTTATTAGATGCTTGCATAAATAAATAAAAAAATGCAGAATTCGTTCCTGGAATGGTACGGACAAGATATTAAAATGTAATACCGAATAATGATAAATCAATGAACCTACAAATAATGGCTTTTACGAATGTTTCCCCTGTTGACCGAGGACGGTAAAAATAGGTTAAATACCTGCAATTTCAATGTTTATCTATTTATTATATGCATTCAAATGTTGTATTCTCATAACCTCCTGCTGCACGATAAAAAATCTCTGATATGTTATGATTTAGATTGCTTACTTTACATGCACACACCAAGGATTACAGGAGGTTACCATAGTATATTCAATCGCCGGGTGAAGAGGAAATGAGTGTTTATGTAAATCTATCATTTAGTTGCATTTCGTACCATGTAAACTGGTAAAGGTCATTTTAATTGTCCGAATAACACGTCGTTTGACAGCAGGGTACAAAATGTTAAACGACAGATTTAATCACTCACTTGTCTTTTCACCTAGTAAGCATATTTACTGTGGTAACCAATTGCAAAAGGTTTGAACAAAGAAGTGAGTATATATAGTGAATGTATTTTTTAAAAGATGCTTTAAGTTAAATTAGTTATGTAGCTACATTAAAGTCAAATTAAAATGTAAATATTATTTTTAATCTTCAATGCTGCCATTTGCTATATCATTCAGCTGTTGGTTTGGCTTTTTTATGAGAGAACACATACAATCATGCGAAAGCGAAATGGGATCAGAAATGACTTTTTTAATATTACAGGGTTGCATCTAAAAAAAATAGAATGAAGTGAACAAGGTGCTGTGATACCTTGCCTTGCGCTTTTGAGCTCCAGTTTGCAGGTTGGCGAGCGACGAGACGGTGTCTATGGAAATTTAGAACCACGATAACTCCGAAGCGAAGCCTGCTCCGTGTTCTGTCGAGTGTTTCGAATTGTACCTATGCATTCCACTATTTTGATTCCCCTTCAGATCTTCCTGCATTTTTTCATTGTTGATCTAGATATAGAATCCCTGTAAAACTGTTCCTTTACCCTACTATGTAGTAAGCAGGGTAAAGCCCGCTTAGGTTGGTACCGTTGCATTGAATTAAAAGATGGTCGAAGCGGTGTTTGGTGTTTTCCATTGAGTTCAATGTAGCCGTGCTCATAAGGTCAGAAATATCTTGGGATGACACTTAATTCCTTCGGAATAAAACGTTTTTTAATAGTGAAACACCATTACAAAATGTTAAGTTACTGTGAACATTTGCAAGTTACGTGATCTTTTCGGCGTGAATAATGGACCGCCGCGGCCTGCTATTGAAAATTGGAGCAAAACATTTAAGCGAGTTTTTAAAAAGTATGTAAGGTATATGCGCGTTAAATCCAGCAGCCCTTACAGCAAAATTTCCTCAAGAGAGACATTTCATGTGTAAATGTCATCACTACCTCCATACATAAGTGGAGAAAAAAAACCGGCCAAGTGCGAGTCGGATTCGCACACGAAGATCCGTACAAGATTTAACAAAAAAAATATTTTAACACATTTTTTGTATGGTATAATTATATTATTATATAATTATATATAACATATAATTAAAGGGGGGCCCCTTTAATTATTATTATTTTTTTATTTTACCAATTTGTTGTTATAGCGGCAAAATAAATACACACTCCGTGAAAATTTCAGCTTCCTACCTATTACGGTTCACGAGATACAGCCCTGTGACAGACGGACAGACGGACGGACGGACGGACGGACGGACGGACGGACGGACGGACTGACGGACAGCGGAGGCTTAGTAATAGGGTTCCGTTTTTACCCTTTGGGTACGGAACCCTAAAAATAACTAAACAATTCCATTAAATTATTTTTTTTATTCAAGACACTATTCATGGGGGGCAAATGTCTAGAGGCCAAACAAAATTACAGTTAGGCACATAATTTTCGAATGTATGTGGGCACTACCTCTGCAACTCTAGACAACACCGGTTATGTTCTCACATTCTGTAAGAGGATATTTCCTCCTATAAAATATATAAAAGAAGGAGAAAGCGAATGAAAAATACGTGATGTTTTGTATGAATTGTCTCTTCATTCCAAATTTAGTGAAACAGATATAATTATGTATAAGAAATCTAAGCGGAACACACACTTGAAGCTTTCTTTATGGCTCTATTTTCATATAGCTATAGCATATATAAATTATTGTACCATGAAAACTCTGCATATACTGACTGAAATTGTAAATATTAGAAATAATTTGTTTTATGGTGATTAAAAATAAAAACGATTTTTGCAGTTTCATTACATTCCTTTAATGTTAGAGAATCAGTCAAGTCTAACTTATTTCAAGCACCATATATGTACATATAATACCTGCAGGGAAGAAGCCTCAGGCTAGAGCAAAAACTCCACAAAAAGCAAAAAATGCTTGTGCATTTTGGATCTTTTCAACATAAGCCTGTTACAATGTAAGTTTAACTTAGCATCAAAGTCTGGCGATACAATGTGGCCTCAGTCGTGACATTTATATAAAGGGTGGGCCTTTGTACTTTAATCACAGACATCTATTAACATTTTTATATTTTAAATAAAGTGATAAGTTATTGTTATTGTTTCTGTTGTTCTCTTTACTGCGAGATAAGATGCCGTTATGCCTTTTTTTATTGCTTCCTAAAGCTGTTAAGTTTATTTGAAAATGTGCAGATTTCCGAGCGCGACAAATTTTTGAGTTGAAAATTTTTCACCTCCAACGGTGAAATAACGGTGAAACGGATTAACAGGAATGCTATATTATAATTAAATAACTATGCAGCACTGAATTAACTGCTGACATAACGATAAAATGTTCACTTTTCTGGATGTCAAGAACCCAATTTAGAAGTGTAAGCAATACACTTAAACAGAATAATAAAACATAAAAATATAATCACCATACTGAAAAGTATACCCTTACAAATAAACACATAATCATAAAACTAAACTGATATATTTATTTATTTTCACTTGGTATTTTCTTTTGCAGTATTCTGCAACAGAATGCCACCAAATCGCCTGGAGTTAGTTTGTTAAGTAAGTATTCCTCGATGCGATCCAGCCCTATTTTATCGCTAATATGATCCGGTCCCAATTCTTGGATAGTCTTATTCAAGAACTGCTGTGGATGTCGCTTCACCAGACTTGTTAATATACCCTCAGTATCATCACAACTAGAATCATGCAGACGCTCACACAAGATCTTGCTTATGACACTTACGGGCAAATGGCTGCTTATTTTTTGTTTCGTATCCACACTTATAACACTGGAGAATTCTTCTATGAAGTCTGATTTCTGAAAACGAAAAAAAAACATTCACCTATATTAATACCATTCCATGTTTTCATCCTTTAAGCAAAACATGAATAAAATTGATATTGGGAACTCGACCACGGGGGCCTGTTAGCGCCACCACGGCGGTGGTATTGCGACAAAAATTACCAACTCTCTAGCAGTACTGCTCGCAGCTGATGGAATAAGTCACCAAGATACAAGCAGAACTAGTGTTTAGAATCCATACCTTATGTGTATAGCCAATAAGTTTGGCAGCACTTGTTCCTACTCTTCGATCATGTAGTTTAAATGTTCAATTACTTTACCTTGTGCGATCTTGGCACCATATATTCGTGAACCTTTAGTGGGTGAATTATGAGCCAAAAGCAATAATTTATAATGTAGTATATTAATCATATCAAAACGCATAAATATTGTTAATAAAAATTTGCATGTTCTACTTTTTAACTGCGTAACAGAAAATTATAAAAAAAAAGTTATGACTTATTTCACATTCACTTTAACTGTAAATATCATTCAAGATTCAATATTATTTAATAATATATTAAATTCTTGTTTCAATTGATCTTTGAACGATGTATCACATGATGGTATTACTTCAAATTTAATTATGGAAAATGGAGCAAAGAATGCATAAGGTAAATTACTCGTATATTGCAGAATAATTGTGTTGAAATGACATGATCTGGGCATAGGAACAAGGGCTACCAACTTTCCTGGCCATAGAAAATTTGCTTTGTCTGTATTTTGGTGAATGATTTCCATCGCAGCGCCTGGTACCACCGCCAGTACCGCTAGCAAGCTGGACACTTTTTTGTAGCATGCCGCCAGTGGTACTAATAGCTAGCAGAGGACGGGCTTAGATGAAAGAAAGACAACAAAATATACCTTCTCCAAGCATGTCTCAATAACTTCTTTGCTCGTTCGATCTTTGAGGGTATTCCATAAAAAATCTGCTTCAAATTCGGTTTGTATTTCCACATCAATATTGCTAATATTAGTTGGTTGGGCAGCAGCAATATCCAAATGTCTGCTATAGTAATTTGCCAATACATTTCGAATGGTTTCGATTTTAGGAGATTTGATGCTGAGCCTATTGATTTCTGTCTCGGTAAGTTTAGCTAATTCACCAATGGTTGTAATAATTCCTAAATCTTTGAGGAACAACACCCTCATTGATTCTGTTGTTAGATCTTCAGTTATATTGGTAACTGGATCAGCACAGTTAATTAGGTCAGGGTATATGGGCTCACTGTCATTCAGAACAGCACAGTTCACGATTTCGGCATGCGGTGTTTCAGGCATGGAGTTCATTTGTGTATTCTCCATCATGCATTCATCTCCCTCATCTTCCGTGTTGGACGTTTCTGTGGTTTCCTTTCCAATAGATTCAGGAAATTCATTTTCTAGTTTTTTAACGAGACTCTTGGCAACCAGTGGTCTATTCTTTCTGTCCTTATTTTTGTTATGACATTGCTGGGGTGATCTGGTAGATGAGTCCTCAATATATTTTTGTACTGATACAGTAGTAGATACTGGAGGGTCGTGAAAACTGACTCGTTTCCGCTGCAACAAAGCGACACTTATTAGATTTCACAGATTACTCAATCTATAATTATTGCTTTTACATCTACAAGCCAAAGCAGCAAAGGGATGTTTTCGCAAGGCAAAAATAGTGCCATTCTAGTTTTTTTTTATCTATTTAATTTTTTTGGTATTTGGACATGGATGACTAATAATACCCACTGTCATGATATTAGCCCAACACACCGCATTCTCCGAAGACTAAGGTGCCATTCCAGGACCTTCCCTTTTGAGAACAGCTACATTGAACTGAATGGAAAACAGACATTTTTTCATTGCAACTTTTGCCCTATTTTGATTCAATTCAATGGTACCAACCTGGCCCGACTTAACTTTACCACTGAATAAGTCAAATGGCATCAGCTTATGAATATTTTCAAGAATGCTGTGTGCTGCACAAGTATGATATGATATTATGTTACGATGAAAGGTCATGGTAATATAATTGTGTTTGAATTAAATAAGGTATTTCATTATTTCAAAAGCATTACCTTGCATGCTGGAGACAGAGTAGTATCGTCTGTTATTTCTGAAAGTTTTCGCTTTAGAATTGGAACAGCGGGGCTAGAGCTGGCTGATGGAAGTACTTTGGTGAAACTTAGGAAATTTACAATCTGATTGTTTACTTCTTCATTGTTCGAATCATTATCGGCATATGCAATTTTAAGATTTCTCCGAGCTGGTGTTGCTGCTGATGTCTGTTTAAAGTCATCAGGATCTACAGATTTTTCTAGATGGTTCAGTGAATTGGAATAGAAATTTCCTGGTTGACACAAGCCCAACATTTGAGCACCTCGGCCCGATTGTTTCACCTGAGATCTATTTTTTTTCAATGAAAGCGAGCTAGGGCTTCCAGTTGTGTTCGATATTTCATTACGTGGAGGTGATTGATCAAACTTATCTGGGGATGTTTTATCAATTGTAAAAATTTCAGGAAAATTACTTTTTTCAATTTTTTCTTGATTACTTTTCTCTGGGGAAACCAGTGAAATGACAACGAAGTCATTAGAGTTTTCTTCTGGAACAGGCGGAGATGGTCCTCGAGCTCGAGGACTTAGAACTTTTATAGGAGAAATGTCAAGAGTATTATTTAAAAATTGAGTGTTTCTTTCCTCGTTATCTCTCAGTGGTGAACACAATGAATTATTGGATGAAATATTAAGGGGGTCTTCACGCGTTTCCTCTTGGCAGGTTTGTAAATCTTCACCTGAATGAATTGGTGCCACATCGTCCTTGATACCAACATCACACGTTTCAGGCTTAACTTCAGAATAATTTTGTACAGGCTCCGTATCAGCATTTGCTAACATCACCTCCGAGTCGCTAACAATGTTATTGTTTGGAGGAACTTCACAACTATTATCATCAATTACTATAATGTTATTTGAGCAAACATCGATATTGACATTAGCAACAAAAGGCTCAGTGTCCATTTCAGCAATTGTTTCATCACTCAATGCATTTCCTTCTGGCTTGTTTTCGTTGTCATTTTTTAAAGTATCTATTGTCATATTGTGTTTAGAAGTATCAATTTCATTACTTTCCATTTCATCTTTCAAACTGTTCTCAACTTCATTGTCAATGGTGGGTCCTTTTTGAGTATCCATTTCAGCTATAGTATCATCACTTAACATGTTTGTTTCATAACTTTTTAAATCATTTTGAGTATCGCTGTCAGTAACACTATCTTTACACAATACATCAATTACTGGTTCAGAGTTATCGACGATACCACCGTCTATTCGTTTTGTTGATGGTATGGCATCTTTAGGAACAATTTCGCTAGATTTATGTTTACCTGTATCACAATGATTGGCATCAGCTTTTTGAAATGTATCTAATTCGTCATTTTCAGATTTTGAAAATGTGATTACTTTAATTTTTAAGTCCTCATCACATTTAATCTGTCCATTGTTTTGGTTTAGTGTATGACCCACATCCGATTCACTATCTGAAGTACTTCCAGAATCAGATGACTTGGCATCGGGCCTCAATTTGTTTCTATGAGAATGTTTATGTATAGACCGCCGGGAAGATTTGATGGGAATTGACGCCATTGGCGATTCTTGTGAACTCTCTATAAAATCTTCAGAGTTAGGAACATCGACACAGACCGCCAGAGTACTACATGATGTAAGAGATTTTGAATGGACAGAGGTATCCAAACTTGTTGAAGATTTCTCCTCTTTAGAGGCATTTGATTGTTCGATATTGTCTTCTTTTTTACTGGCTGGCTTTATTTGAAAGCTATTATTATCCAAATTTTTTGGCTTTTCCTTAGAAGCAAATCTGTCAGTGCCACTTCTTTTTCCAGGAGTCGAATTTTCGTTCATAGCTCGAGACTTTCTTCTTGATTCCCTTTTAGGAGTCAGTAATGGATGGCCTTCAACTGTGTCAATAGCAAGTTGCAGTTCAAGCCTGTTTTTCTTTTTTGATGAAGACTTTCCATCAGGATGGCTAGGTTTTGAGCTCAAGGCTGATTTGGGAGTGTTTTTTGTGCAAATGTTTTCGACAATATTCGCTTTATCCTCCTCAACGCATTGGTCGGTCAAGTCTATATTTAGTACATTTTTACCATCAACTTCAACTATTGAATGAGAGCTAACAGAAGTCGAGATCAGGGTTTCTATAGGTCCTTGATCTTCATCACTTATTACAATGTTGTCAGTCTCCTCTTCAATTAGAGATACCTCAGTCGTATCTTTTTCATTAATAGGTCTAGTTTCAGAATCCAATGAATTTCTTTTTCTTTTTGCCAATTCTGGTATTTCAAAATCACCTTCTAGTTTTTTTGGTTTTCTTTTTATTCGTAAGGGTCTTTCAGAATCTAGTTTAGGAGGTGCAGAAAAAGCAGTCATAGTAGATGGTTTATTTTTTTGATCTGGAGTTTGGTGACTTTGAACGTTGATTGAGTTATTCATGGGAGACATTGATTCTGTTGATGTGAATGGATTGTTTCTAGCCAGGCTTTGCACATTTTTTGTGATTTTTTCTTTTAGTGATATGTGCGGGCTTTTGGATATATTCTTTGGTTTTTGAGCAGCTGCCATTAGTGGCTTTATTTCAGAATTCTCTTTCATCAAATCCAGTTTTCCTTTAAAAGTTTGATTATCTGCAATCTTTAATTCATCTTCCTTGTTTATTCCTTTTCTTATATTAGGGCAAATTTCTGGATTGGGTATATCTTTCAGAACATTTGTTGTTAAGGCATCATTATCAAGTGAACCACTAGCAGATGTAGAGAGATCCTGAGAATCAGATTTGTAGCCCGGCATTTTCCATGTTATCATTTTGACCTCATCTTGTGACTGCGATAGATCTTGGTATAGAGCCGGTATGTCTTCTCTTTTTTTCTTGAGTACCTCCATTTGATGTTCAGTTAAATTATTAGGATTGAACTTCCAATTTGATTTGATTACTACAAATTCTTCATCTCCTTCTTGAATTTTTTTTACAATTTTACTACTACTTTTTGTTTTTTTAGAAGTATTTAGTTTATTTTTTGGAGTGGAAAATTTGCCGCCAGGTGTTAATGGGTCCTTTTTTTTGTCTTCCTGGATGACTGTTTGTTGATTCTGACATGCAGTAGAAACTATTTTCATATCAGATGTAACACCTTTACTAGTTTTGATATTTAAAATTTTCAGGGCAACTTTTTTTACCATTGGTGGTCCACTTTTCACACACTTAGAAAGTGAATCAGTTAAATCCATAGCTAGATGAATATACAATGTATTTGAAAAAAAGTCTTCAATAGTATTCATAAGTTTTATAAAAGAGTCCCCAATTTCCACCTGAAACAAAACCATTGGAAGCAATCGTGAATATTAAATCAACCCTAATTTTAGGATAGTAAAAAAGAGTATAATTGCAATAATCAAAAGCAAAAACATAATTAGCACAATTGTAAACTGTCGGAAGCCAATGGGTTAGTAATATTGGTAACAAATGTACATGGATGTTATTAATTAATGCAAATTTACAACAGATATTATTATTTATAGGCCGAAAATCCATTAAAGCAAAACAGTTGCATGTCGCAAACAATTTTTCAACAAATATTACATTATTTTACTAACTGAAGCACAAACCTGCATCGTGTCACGAGTGACTATTAAATGTTTCAAGATATTATTAGCTGACCTAACAGCATATTTAGCAACCGCTGCTTCATTTTCACGTGACAAAGCTTGGAAAATCAAGATCAAGCATTTTATAATTTCATTTGTCACACCATTTTCATTGTCATTGCATACTTTTTGCATTTTTGCAGACAGCTCTGATAAAATGGTTAATTCTTTTACCATTGACATCACTTTGCCTGCGAATAATTAGTGCAAATAAGTTATAAAATTATAAAATTACTTGTTTATAGATGGATTCAGTTATGATACAGCCTCATATTACTAAAGAATCGTCAAATAACCTCCACTCAGTAAACATGCCTAACCCAAGTTGCCACATTATATTCGGTGCATGTACATTGTGTCATGTCCTTCAGAACTAAGCCTTTTTAGTCCAAATATAAAGACATCAATGTTGAAAAAAAAGAACAATAATTTAATCGTTACAAGAAGTTTAGTTTTATTACATTCTTATTGAATTATAAAAAAGATTGAAACTTTAAAATCGAAAATGAAAACTAATTAATCATCAACTGAATATGTCAGGACCAATTAATAAGTTTTGAGTAAAATCATTGTTTTTTTTTTAATCGTTTTTGTCTCCCTGGCTTTACAGTGAACATTAGATTGATGCTAGTGACACCAAGATTACAGAGAGCGGGGCTTGGGCCGAGTCTATGGCAGGTGCAACTGGAGAAGGAATTATTACGCATGCCTTTTATAATCATTGGCTGTAAAGCTGTGTTTAGACCAAATTTTCATCAAGTAACACAATTATTGTGTTCAAAATAAAAATAAAATACTTACTTGAATCGTTTTCCAATATGGAATTCATGGTCAAAGGAAGAACTTGAACTGCGAATTTATCTGCAACTGGCATACTGTTGTAATGCAATATGAGTATGTTACAAATTTCCACATACAGCAGCGAATTGGGCAGTAATCTTGGTCCGATAAACTTGTACAATTTAGACCACTTTTCTGAAGCATAGTCCACCTATAACAGAAGAAATTATCTTCTCAACATCAGTTTCCGTAAGGCTGGCAACATTTTCGATATTCCTATACATTATCTTCCCATGTTACAATTCTGTTTTCTTAACCCACCTTCAATTTACTTTTCACGTGCCGCAGCATATGCAAAAAATAGGCCGATAACTGTTTTTATTTTGCAGTTAGAAATGATGGAGTAATAACAATAATTTAGGTTGAAATATTTGTGCCTGTAATATGATATACAAAAATTTGAAAACATTTTTTGTTTAATAACTGATGATTTAAAAACTTGATAATTTTACGTATTTAATGGATACAACATTACCGTTATCTCATTAATTTGAGTTTCAGCAACATCAACATTTGAAGCATTTCAAAATTTGATTACTATTTGACTACAAATGTAGATGTCGCTGAAAGTTATATTCATTTAAAAACGTATATTGTATTACTTCTTTACACGCAAATTTAAAGTCGAATTAGTAAATAATAATAAAAAAAATCTAGGAAATTAATAGTTTCATGAACGGAAACACTTTTTATTTAGATTTTTGGGACACAAAACCTGAATTATCTCAAACAATAGTGGCACATTTCATGTTGAATGAGGCATATTTAATGAGGATTCTTATGGTATGAAATACATGCGTGCAATAAGATAACAATCATATTACCTCAGTAAAATATTCCAATTTTGTAATGGGCCAGATAAAAATATCCTTTGCAGTGTCTTCCTGAACAGGAGACTGATTGTCAACAATAGAGTCAACCAGACTCGACCACCAAGCGAGCGAGAGCTCATCAGTCGTTAACTCCTGCAATAGCCATTTTGGAAATGAACTAGAATGCTGAATCCCCATGTCTGTCACCGCCCTCAACCTCGATGGATCTTCGCATGAGCTATAACAAAAAAAAAACAAAACAACTGGTCAAATGTGAATTCAAATGTTAAACCCATCAGTTTTGGACATTAAACCGGTTGCAGAGACAGAAAATAACCGATAAAATGTGAATGTGAATTGACAGGCAGAAAGGGTTCTACAATAATAAATCTATATTTCACTGGTCAAGCAAGTTCAGTACATGTACAGGAATAATATACTAAACAGTAGGTTTTAGATAGTGTAGGTTTGTGTGTGTATGCAGGTCTGCGTGTATGTAACGTGTTCATTCAAGAATATTTTTGCTTTGCCACAATATAATTTTACACAAATAAATATACCCTATATAAATAAACCCTTCTTACGTAAAGTTCCTAAAAAGAGAGCATATTCCTACATTGAAGTATTTGAAATAAAAATAAAAAAAATTGTGAATATATTTTTTTGTATTTTTGACTTTTATGTATTTTTCATACTATTAATTATTGTAAAAAGGTCATAACCACAAAACAAAAGCCATTAAATAAATAATTTATTGAGTTAAAGCCAGGGAGTAACCACTATTTGATGTTGTTTTATTTTTCACTAAATAATTAGCTTAACTGTTATTATGATACTTTTGAGATTACCGCGGTCGTTAGACATGTTTGAAAAATGTTACGGCTTTTGAGAATGTCTTTGGAGAATGTATCTTCCTGCCGCGTGAAAAGCCGTAACATTTTTCAAACATGTTTAACTGTTATTAGCTACCTACAACTACTACTATAACCTACAACTAAAAAGTATTTAATCGAAAATTATAAAAACTATTTAAGTCACTTATTTATTAGGATAACTAAATGTACAACATATATTAATAGGTCTAGTTCTGAAAAGAACTTTTTGAATGCGTTTAGTTACCTACTAAACTAATTATCATCAAGCGACAAAATATTATCAAGCGACAATTTCTTAAATTCCGCACACGGCTGCTGCGTAGGGAGCAGACTGACTCCCCTCCCGTACCTCTGAGTGACACCTACAATAGTTGGCTACTAATAGTTGGCCGAGCGGAGTATTTTTTTTTTTCAACTCATGATATCTTTCGAATGAAATGTCCGAATCGAATAATTCAAAAAGTAATATTAAGGTATTGAAACAGTCTTAAATAATAATTTATTTATTTTGGTAAGGATTAATATCTAGGAGCAAATAAAGAGCCTTTTCTAGCGGCGGTATTTAAATTTTTATTTTAAAATAAATGCACCCTTTTGTGACACCACTATAATAGTTAGATGTATGCTGTCGCGACATTTTTCATAGATAATAATGTGTTCTATAAAATTGTAGTACATCATTTTGTTCTAGCGTGAATAGTTGTCGCAGCGCACGCGATGTAAGGAACATTCTTGGTAATTTTTTTGCACCTTGGGTTACGTTATCGGAGTTTTGGTAAGGATCCCTAATTTTTTTAAGATAAAACATAGCCTATGTCCCTCGGATAGACTAGCTTTCCAACGGTGAAATAATTTTTCAAATCCGTTAAGTAGTTTTAGAGCCTATTCGGTTCAAATACACAAACAAACCTTTCCTCTTTATATAATAGTATAGATTAGTAGTTAAATTTGGTAGGATCCCTGTCTCCCAAAATTGGATTACCTGTGCTATGGGAGAGAGGGTCTTTCGTTGCAATATCATAAGTTATAGTAGAAAGTAGTATTGGAATAATTTGTTAGATCATATTAAAATATATTTTAAATTGTATAATAAATAGTTCGTATATCGAAGCAATCAGTGTTCAATATACTGTATTGAATTAAAAAGATTTGTGTTGCTTGGCTCCTGACAGTAACCAGCTGCAATATTAATAAATCGAAGTTTACGTTGGAGGGTAAGTAAGGCTAGCTACACTGTCCTGTACTTTCGGTTACAGGACGATATCAGGTTGAACAGCGTGGAACAAAGCTCTTGCCTGAGCCTGTAGTCCTAATTGTCACCTAAATTGGCATTTACGGCAAACTGATCGACTGGCGTTTTCAAATGTATGGAGAAATTGAAGAGCGCGCGCAGTGGGCCTAACATTTGCAAGTCCGAGTTTGATTTGACAGCTTACTAAACGTTGCCGTAAATACACTGACGTTGCCGTTTACGCCGACTCCGCGTTTTCATGCAAATCGGAAGTCCACAGAATATCTAGTAAAAACTTGTATGGAGTTTGAAGTTTTTAGGGAAAACGCCAGTCGATCGGTTTGCCGTAAACGCCAATTTAGATGACAACTGGCACTACAGGCTCAGAACACGGAAACGGAATAAAGACCATCTATCTATAACTCTGCTAAGAGCATATATCTAAACATATCCCAAAATACACAAAAGAAAACAATTCCTATGAAAACTCATCAAAAACTTACCAAATTTGCAACCTATACAAAATGTAGGCATAATGAATTCATGTCTCTTTCTACAATTGTACCTTGGTCTAGAAAAAAATTGAAGTTTGTAATGTATTGTAAAAGCAGGCAACAAAACCAGTATTGATTGGTATTAATTAGGAATATGTAAATATTTTTTGGTAAAATAATTGTTCATTTTACAAATACAATATCAATGGATGTACCTACCTATACAATTTATTTAAAGGTGGACAAAGCACCAGTTTACAAATATTCGTAAAAGTTGTTTCCTCGTTGGTTTTATATTTATCGACAAGTTGCAGTAATCCAGTTTTTTTGTCAAATATGATGGGCATTATTACACTTGAGATTAAATTTGCCAATGATTCATTCTGAGCACTGCGCTGAAATGAGAACAAAAACATACACACAAATAAAGCCAGCGATTATAATATTAATCAAATATCTCACTTTTTTAATCACATCCAAGCAACAAGCGAGGATAATTGACTAACAAATCTTAAATATCTTTACCTTCACAAGTTCCGATAAAGTCTTTACGAAATCGATAAAAATGATTTCTTGTTTAGAATTATCTTCTATTTCATTCAAGTACTTGAACAGTGACTTCCAAAGACAGGTCATGTTTTGAGGCCCTTCTTCGTTCAACAGTTTTGAAATCAAAACAGACGTCTCTCCGACGGCATGGATCCAATGAGGATAATGAGATACCAAGCTGTTAGCATTGAGCATGGGCTGAGATAGCCTGGTAAATTCTGGGGTCACACAGCCGCTGCAACCGCAGTGACCGACCATCTCCACTACAGCCTGGACAGCCATCGCTTGCACTTTAGGGAAATTTGAGAATAACACTGGCAGGGGTTTGTCATTGGGACATGCCTTCGGTGGTCCGAAACAGGAATTAAGAAATTTCATCACGACTGAATCCAGGTACGGCTCAATTTGAGTCTGCAGTTTTCCCAAAAGCAACCACCACGCCTTAAACTTTGCCAGTGCACTCTTTTCCTCTTTCGCATTGTTCACAAGAAGCGGTATCAAGAGTAATCTTATCCTTCGGGTCGTGAAAAATTGTTGCATGTTAAGTGAGAAGTTTTCGATTACGTAATTCCAGCAATGGAATGCTCTGCACCTTTCCACGGTGCTCATTTTGAAGGCAGTTTCCAGCACTACTAATAGTGAGTTTATAAGATTAGCAGACTTGTGCAGTTTTGTTCCGAGCAGCTGGATAACGCAGCACCATGCTCGGTGCCACGACTGATCACCGCCAACAAGCATTGATTTTAACGTTGCCGGGTACCTAAAAGGAAATGCACTTGAATTAAATTGGTTCGTACCATCGCATTCAATGCGGCAGTAAAAAATGTCCGAGTTTTTCATAGTTACATACATGGAAAGTTCTGGCTGGTATATCAGGTGTGATATTAGCCAACCATTTCCAGTTGTAAAAAAATTAATAATGGGTCTTATGCTAGCCTACCCTAGCATGGGTATGGTCCATGCCTATCCTAGATTGAATCCCTAGATTGACTAAAAGAGGAAAAAATAATTAAATTATTCTTACTTCTCAACATCACACATATTTTTGTAAACTGTTTTCCACTGTAGGTTATCTGAATAGTCAACGGTCTGCAAGTGAGGAATGAGCAGTTCGGTGGCGGTAAGTGCCTTCTCTCGCAAAGGCTGGCCGTTAAAGATGATAGGAACCACTCGAGAGAACCAAACGGACACTCCTTTCAAGACGAACTTCTCTCGATCTTCTGTTGGCAACGCCTGGAGCACCCGAAGTAGAATGTCCATCATCTGAAACATCACGATTTTTTTTGTTTTGTTTTTTCAATGAACATTTTATATTTTCAATGTGCAAGGGCCTGCAGAGGCAGACTCTGCCTTGCAAGCAGAATTCACATGGTTGAAAAATTTTTACATTTGTCGCCGTTAATCGTAGCACTCATAGCTGGATGTGTTTCATTCAAAGAAGGTTAACTAGTAAACTAAATGAACGAAACTCTGCACCAATTGACTCAACTCGGCGGTTTACATTCAACTACTTCATACTTTACAACTAGTTAATGTTCTTAACTAGATTAATAACTAGTTGATGCTTTATGAAAAACAGACTCGTTTTGGTAACAAAAAAGACATAATTTAACTATTTGTTTCATATTTTATGGAAAAACATACAACAGGGGGGATTACGTGCAAAGCGGAGACGAAGTATGCGTGGGATGTAGTCGTCTGCAGAGGGTCAGGCAGTTACTTGTCGGTAGAATGGCGAAACTCAATTGCCTATGACACAATTTTTTGTATACGACCGCAAGCCAACACTAATTGCAAGCAATGAAACTGCATAGCTTGAAACTGTGGATCGCGACTGCTTCAAGCTGCCCATCTATGGAGGCCCTTATGGAGATAATTAAACATAAACTGTGACAAGAGATAACGATTTTGTCATTACTGGCAGATCTTATAATTCTGCCAAACCTTTGCGGCTCATCTTTGATCGACTAATATGTACATATATGTATGGTGCAAGCATGAATGGCACAAAAGTAATATCTTTCCATACCATAGCTTTAATGTCAACCTCGACATTGGTGCTGCTGAGGTACTGGTCCATGATAGCTTGCAGGTCAGCAGAGTGCTCTGTGCCCAAGGTCGCATAGAGGGTCTCAGGGTAAGCAAGTAGCACTTGCAGGCACAGGTTCTGCAGCGACTGCACCTTGTGCAGCGGTGCTGTCTTACTGAGGATATTCATGACGCAAGTTGCTGTCGTCAGCAGTTCGGGCATGGCCGAGTATTCACCGAGCTAGAAAGACGAAATAGCAGGATTACAGGTATTGTGTTTTAAAGCATACTCGTAAGTGGGTATGTAACAGACCACTAGATAACATTCTTTAGTCTACCCAGTTGATCAAATTACTTCTATTGTGACCTGTGCTTTACTAGTTAGATTATAATTACTTGAATACTTGAAATTTTCAACTCTAATTTTGCACTGTTACATTGAACTGGATAAAAAACATGAACAATTAGAATTTCATTCTCATCCATACGAGGATTCGAGACGAGTAGACATACTAATGAAGACAGCATTACCGCTTTGACAAATCCATTCAAAGCAATGGGTAAGTACTGATGGTACACATCGTGTTAAGGACACACTACTGTGAATGAAATTCACCCTAATAATGGTTATAGTTTTAACAAGCAGCCTAATTATTGGATTGGGCAACAGAATAATTTAATTGGGTAGAAGAACTAAGCTCCTGCACGTAGACTTATGTTACACCTGCACGCGCAGTTCGAGCAACGTGTAGAATGACATAATTTTAGGCACGCAACGTTCTGCGAGGTAAATTGCACTATATCGTGTTGTTGCAATAATTATATCTTTAAATCTAGTCTCTACGGTCAAGACTGCAGAGAGTGTGCAATATGTCCTTGGACTATTAATGAATTAGGAAGATTTCAATGACTAGGGAGCAGCCAGGAGCCAGTGCAGAGGCCAAAGCGAGACAAACATACTCCATAATAATAAATAGCTAAGTTTAAAATTTGTTTTGCATGATTTGATTGGCATGTTCTGCCAAGTTCCTGAAAAACTTTTTATAATCGATTTAACGACAAACTCCCTAAAACGGTGAAATGACTTGACTTTGGTTGAGTTACCTTGTTCGCCATACAATGATACATTCTGATGCCCACTCTAAATGACAACAATTTGTCATTATTAAGCTATAAACAGTACTTGCTTATGCACTTTTATCAACTAGCTGGGTGGATAGGACGAAAGGAGGACGCTAAGGAAGCTCAGCAGAAAAAAAATGTGCTAATCGATGAAAACAAAAAAACATTTAGAAATACTTATGTGATACCTAATACTAATGTTTGTTTTTGTAATCATTTTACTTTATTAGTAAATGTATCATAATATGTTGTAATAAAATAACATCTCAAATATCAACAACTCCATAAAATGTGCGTCCCCTAAGAGTCATTAAATAGAATTTACACTGATGGAAACATAGTGTTGAATTATGTCAGTATAGGATTGAGTGACCCCTAAGTTAAGATAACCTTACACCTACTGCTCCGAAACACCCTTACCAGTCAGAATCCAGGAGCCCAACAGCAGGTTTTTGTAAGTAATGGTAGTGCAGCAATATTCAATAAATAACCCGCTGGTCAGACCTGGTTGGGAAGGAAGGACCCATTGCTGACACCTACCTTTATTTTGTCCAAGATTAAAGTCAGCAAATTCAATATTGAGGCGGCATATTTGGTGTCCTGCTGAAGGTCGTGAGCGAAAATTTGAAGAAGCTGCTGCATCTGTTCGGCCGGTAGAGTTTCCCCACCGCTGACGGCTGTTTCCACTGTCCGATAGTTCTCATTTCTCATCAAGTATGAAATGGAATAGTCGCCAAGCACCGTTAGCGCCGCTTGGACGCTCTTGCCGGTCGCCATTTGCGTCGTCGAAGCTGTCAATGTAATCAGACAATATGTTCATAGTCTGAAGCAAAATGCACGTACCAGTATAGCATAAAATAGACTAAGATTGCTGGTAGTGATTGAATGATATAAACCAGAAACGCTATAAGAATGGCCCAAATGAAGACATAACCCAAAAAAATTCAATTAAATGAGAAGTGGAAATTCGATCCAAGAAAAGAATTACGGGGCTGTTGTTAATACACAGGAGGATCTCACCGTTTACATCTGGCAGAAGTAACTCTTCAAAAATTTAGAACTAAGTCTAGGCGAAAATGCCGAAAACAAAGAAACTTCGTTTATAACTCGTTTTTCATCACGTTGACTATGACTGGCTGACAGCTAGACCAAACTGGCGCGAAAACACGGCAAAATGTGAGCGTCCCTAATTTTGTTTCTTGGCAACACTCGCATGATAGGCTATATTTCCCTCTTCGATATTTGCGGCTCCAACACTTTCCATCCTCCGCCGTCAGTCGGACAAACATATACTGTACGTTCCGAAATGCGTATATTGCAGAGAAAGCGGATGCAGTGAACACACGTAGTGCTCCGAATGGGTATGAAAAATTCTTCTTTATTACGACAGGTCGCGTCTAAGCGAGATCATCTAAAAGATTTGTCAAAGCTGGCAACAAACAAAATAAAGAAAATTGATTTTAAAATTGTATTAACTTAACCTACGAAATTAAAATGACAATTTTTTCTCGTTATTATTCTGAAAATATTTTTTTCCAAATTATGCTAATCAAATGCAGTCGTAGAAAATAAAATATCAAAATAACATAACCTATAATATTTAATTTCAGCGTTTGTGCTGATCTAATGTATCAAAATTAGTTTCAAGACAGCTCTTTTTTTCCTCCAAACCTTAGGCGGCGTTTCCACGGGCGACAGAAATCGCAGAAGTCTTGTGCAAGTTAGTGCAAGTAACTTGCTTCACTGTTGACACGATGACAGAAACATCTGCAATTTTTTTTTATATTTATATAAAATACATTTAGTTATTTATTTAATATTTATTTTTATTTATATTTATATGCATAACATAGCACTACTATCGCAACAAACTATCAGCGAAATGCCGCGTAGGCGTGAGCGTGTTGCTGCTGCAATTGTTTTGTTTTTATAGGCCTTTTACATTCAGCCCGAGTGAGCAGGGAAGTGGGCAGGGAAGTGGGGAGGACGAGTATGTAAATACGATACTTCTCATGCTCCTGCTCCTGCTACTCGCGCTGCCGGGCGCTCCCGAAATTAGCGGTTTTTTGTGCGGAAGTCAAAGGACTGGCAGCGCGAGCGGCAGCGCGAGCGGCAGTGCGTGTTCACATTCAGCTCCATCGCTCACTTATCGCCGAGCGCCGAGACGAATCGGATATGCGTGCTTCCTTGTTTTTCGATCTGACAAAATGACTTTCGAGTGGAGTAATGAAAACACAATAGGATTTTTAGAATTGCTGGAATCCGAAAAAAACTATATGGGATATAAAGGACAAAAACCACAAATTGAAACATAAAGTTCACGACGCCTGGAAGAGAATTAGTGAAGCTTTAGATGATACTCCCATTGACGAATTGAAATCAAAGAAGAAGTCCCTGATGGCGACTTTCAGACCTCTTTTAAAAAAAAAAAGTATTCGATCTGGAGCAGGTGCAGATGATATATATAATCCGATATGGTTTGCATACGATGCCATGGAGAGGTTTTTGGGGACAACCTTTGCTGTAGAGGACACAATTAACACGGAAGAACAAATAAGTAGGTATTTCAGATATTTTCATGTAACCTACATATGGTGTGTCCCATTGCTTGGCAGAGCCTCGATAGGTATACTGGGTGTTAATGGGGCTATGGTCCAAACGTTAACTAGTGATTCCTTGGCATATTTGGAGCATAAAAACTAAATAACTTTTTGTTGTCCGACTTAAAAAAAAATCGTCCGCCCCATACGGGACGAATATAAGGAAGGTCCTGGCATGGCACCTAGTTCCCATGTGGTGTGTTGGGCTAATACCATGACAGAACTTGTGGTATTAGCCATCCATGTCCAGTCACATAAAAAAAATACATTTTTGTATTTTTTCTTTTTTTTTATTTGGTATCTTTTTAAATTATTTACGTAACTCTGTATTTCAAGAAGACAGCGCGGACGCTGCAATTATTTCGACGTCTGCCATTGCCGAGAGTCGAATGCGATGTGAGCGGCAGGGCAGTATGTGAACACACACTTCTCTCCGTCCTGCTGTGGCCGGCAGCCAACCGGCAGCGCGAGGAGGAGTGGCAGGGGCTGAATCTAAATGGCCTATTAAATAAGCAGAAAAACAGGTGATGATTTAGGTTCGGAAATCGATTTTGAAGCGTGACAGTAATGCGACATGCATCGACATGCATCGTCCTCGATGTGAAGGCTGAAATTAATGTCAATTCCAATGTGGAATGAATATATGGAGACCTAATAGGACCGAGAAATGTGCACTAAACATAGACACTAAACGATACGTTTAATATTGGAGTATTCTTATCACTGCGAATAGTGCGAATGCACATATCAGGTGGCTCGAAGCTCCGAGCCACCGGGGCCGCGCTCTAGTCGGGTGACCCGCTTGACCGTTGCAGCTGAACGTGGTTCGGATTTGACGCAAAAAATCCTTCCTATGGAATGAATCCTACCTACATACAGGGCTAATCCCGCCCGGATTTGCAAAATCGCATTGAATGAGAGATGGTCGAAGCGGCAATGAAAATTGCCCGTATTATCCATCCAGTTACATTTAGTCGTTCAATATGAGAAGGCATGACACATATATCACATGTGGAATATAGACATATACCTAATGACAGTAGGTAGCCATCCACGGAGTATGCTGACGTTAATCTATCAGCAGTCTTGTGATCCGTCATACTCTTTTTAGCCAAGCTAATATAAAATTTTGACCGTATTTCGGAATACAACATCTACACGTGATTACACGCATGTGTCTGCTTGAATGTAGATTAATACTGAATCATTTAAATAGGTACCTATGCATGTATTTACTTTCGCCGAGTCGAGCATGGGACTCGACAGCAGCATCAACAGATAATCGGGTGCGAGAGGCGAACACGATTCGAGTGAAGCGCGCGTCAGCGAACAGACGCGTGCTAGCGCTGTCGGAGCAGGCGGGCGGCAGCAGCGGTGGAGGCGCACGAGTTTCCCGCCATCCGTTTAACGACTTTAGTATCAATAACGAACGATCGCCTGCGCGTTGAGAATAGTAATTAGTGTTTCGACGTGCTGCGGCCCCACTCGGAGGCAATTTAAAACAATAAGAAGACGTGTCTGCGCGTTTTAATGTTTTTAGTGGCGTAACGCAAGACAGAAAGGTAGTCATCGTTCGGCACTGCGCGTATTATATTGATTTCGGGAGCGCACCAGGATGCCAGTGCACGCCGGGAGCCCCTACTGGACGGCGGTGGACTTCGACAGCGAGGGCGACGAGGAGCCGTCGCCGGGCTCCTCCCACCGACTGTACGTGGACCCGTGGGACTCCGAGCAGTACTCTTTCGGCCGGACTGAGCCCGGAGAGTCCGCTCAGGGGGAGCATTCGATATCGCTGGTCGGGGAGCCCGTTAGTGCCAGCTTCTACTACGTGCCGACGAAGAGCTACGAGTCGGACGAGGAGTCCGGCGCCGAGGGGGCGCGGCGGACGCTGGTGGCGGAGCAAGAAACACTGTCGGCCCATGCTCGCGCGCAGCATAGGAGGCACTCTCGCCAGCACCTCGGCGAACACCCAGAAATGCTTAACTATGGATACGATGTGATGCCCATACGTAAGTTATTTTAATATGTTCATATCTTCATCATTATGCCCCGATTAAATAATACACAGAAGCATTCAGTGCTTTGCTAACAAGGATTCAGATGCAAAATTGGAAGCAATACATATAAGTATGATCAGTGTGGGTTACTGCAAGGCTTAACATTATCGAGGGTAGTTTATTATCTTCCCCTAACTAATCATTTTGGTCTTTACATTAATCGTTTTTGTGTGAGGTATGAAGAACAGTCAACCAAAGGTTAAGGTGGCCCAACCCGGCGGGCCCAACTCATTCGCGGGCGCGGTACAAAACCGTGCTGTTGCGCTCTGGGACCTTCTCTGTTTCAAAGAATAAGACAGGCTCCGTGATGAGGAAGATGCAACATGTCCACAAAAAAGAGTGCATAGTGTATGATTTGGTAAGATTTACGAAATTTTTTATTTCAAGACGACTTATAGCTAAAAGTAAACCACGACCGCTGTAGTCAAAAATCTAACAAAAACCAAATAGATCATAAATCTTGATTAAATAAGCTATGTCTGATGACTAATCTTTTTACGATGTTCTTACTTTATCATTGCGTAATCCACCTCCAAAGTTATTGTATAAAACGCGCGAAAAATTCGAAATTTCGGACCTTATAACTTAGAAACCAAACACAATATTACAATGCCAATGGTCATCAGACATCTAGTTCGATCAAATAAAGCTATTTTGAGCAAAATTTTGGATCTCTGACAAGAAATATGGGCGTAATCTTCTTTCCCCTTTTGTATGGGGAGATGAGCGGGTTGGGCCACCTTAAAGGATCCACTTCCAGTTAAACGTAAAAATGAATGGTGTTTAAATAAAACCTCCGATTCAATTTTGTTAGGGTTTTGTTTACTCAGTAGCTAGTAGACATCCTCAACTATGTTTGAATCTGTACTCAACCCTATAATTGTTTCCAAAATTCAAAGTATTTCGACGGTTCATCTTTTCATTCAACCGGATGTGTATCCTAAACTTTTTGTTCGACTGCACGTAATGCATTGGGATATAATAAATGATATTTATGGCGGGTACCACAATTAAGTAGATACATGTACACAAAATCCTCGTTAAATAAACCTCTCTTTATTTTCTGTGACTGTACTTCTCTATTTCGTAATGTGTCGATTTTCTATAGAATTCATCCGTGACATAAGTATGTATTTTTAAATCTTCAAGAAATTACCTATTTTAATTCATGATCAAAGATAAAAAATACCTCCATGAATTTATTTATAAACACTGTGATTGAGTTAAAAAATCAGTCATGTTCATTAAACGTGCCAATCTTACATAACCCTACACGCACTATCGCCAGCTTCATTATCTCACAGACAATGCGTGAAATTACATAGCTAGGTTTGTAATAGGCATGCCTTCATCAAATTGAAACACATGCCTTAGGTGATTGTCGATACTCCTCATAGCGCCTTCAACTTGCAGTGCCTTGCACCTTAAAGAACAGCCTTAGCTAAATAACTCTGCATAATCAGTCATGTTTTGTGAGCTGTGTCTTCTAATAAAATTGTAGGTAGGGCGAAATTTTGGGCAAACTTCAAATGTTCCATTTCCTTGTCACTGCGTAACTTTTTTAATCTTTGGCAATTTTTTTTAATCTATGGTAATAATACCATATATGGTGCAACGGCATTCGCTGATCGTTATTATCTGAGTAGAATTCTATTATACATGCAACGCCGTCATATTTGGCGGTAAAAGTGCTGAACGAATAGAGCATCTTACGCCACAGCTGGTCAGCAAGTAATTGTTAGACGTTAGTTAATACTCGTAACACTTGATGAATTCATTACGGACTAGCATACTAACCCACTTACTAAAATAATACAATTATAACGCACTTTATCATTATGATTTGTGTTATTTCGGTTTACCGATGTAACTTTACTTTTCTACTTTAAACAAAAAATATATTTGGTATGAACTTCGTACGACCATATTATTTTTTTTATCTGACGGCCCCCTGTTGTGGTCCTCGGCGAATGTAGAAAAACAGGATTAGGAACAGGAGGATCGACCCTGAAAAGTACTATCGAATCGTAAAACAAAAAAATTAACAAAAAAAACCGACTTCAAAGAAGAAGTATTCCAAAACCAATGAACATGCACTAAAAAGTAAAAAAAATAATTGCCATTTTTGTATTGTTTTATTTTGAGTCGGCGTCAGCCGGGCACGCTCTGCTCCAGTCAAAAGAACCTTTGTTACCTTGGCTGACACCGACAATTTCCATTGCCGGTGGTGTCAGCCAAGGTTCTCTTGACGGACAATTTTCATTGCCGCTTCAACCATCGTTTATTCTATGCAATGATACCATCCTAGGCAGGATTAACCCTACCACCTGTAATACAAACTAAATTACTTACATTACATTTACTGAAAAAAGGAATGAACCCTAACAACAAATTAAAATACTTATTCCTCCATCATCGGCGCAATTGGTATTGTGCCGATGACGACGCCGCGTTCCTCCGCTGAATAGCTAGGCTGATTATCTTTTGCCTAAGATCATTGTCTAAGATAAATGGGCGCACGTTTGTCCCCGGACGCCTCCATGAGCAATCTACTAAGCTCTTTAACTAGCTTTTTGGCACCTGGGCTCCAAACTCCAAAAGTTTCTGGAGCATAGGTGACGATCTTGTAATTCGATTTTACTGAGCTGTATTTACTGTGTTTTAAAACTTCCGCCTTTGCTGCGGCATAACCGGTTCCCCGAGAAGAGCACTCCACGTGGCTGGGGGCTAAGGTGTGTGCGCATGTCGCGTCTGACGCGAATATTGACGGAAGCAAGAGAGCGCCTGATGAGCTGGTTAACGCCGGCCTTCCGGCACTCCTGGAGCAGGACCTACCATGGTGTCCCAGCTCTCCCACCGTCGAACAGCAGTTGCACATATGCGGCTCGCAGACCCTGATTTCGAAACGAAGGCAGAATGCTATACGGAGGTGTTCCCTTGTCTAAAAGCGTTCCGAGATATGGTGACGGGTTCGCATGTAACAAAGCACCGGACTCCGTCTCGGCGGTCAGAATACGTGCACGGTTGATAGCGGGACCATTCAACAGGAGAACACTGTGATTCAGTGATCTTACTGGTGATCTGAGACCATGCGAGTCATTTATATTGTAATCTTGGGGTTGTGTTATATTAAGCTACCTATAGATAAATTAATAACCAAAATACTTAAACCCTATAATATCTAATATGTACAGCAACCAAACTTACAATTTCCGGTATATACCATCGTTAAACTTGGTAAATAATTGTTACCAATTGAATGTATCAAAGGAATGATTAATCAGGGGCAAATATATGATAATGTTAGTCATAATAATTTTACATCTGTAAACATTTTATTATAGAGGACGTCGATAAAAACATCGGAGTAACTAGGTAATTCTTATTCTGGGTTTATATCTGCGCGCAATTGGATATCAACAAAAAATCATATTCTTCCGCAGAGCGCAGGGTATCGGTGTACAGTCCCGAGGAGGCGTACTACGGGCCGTACGAGCCGCTTTACCAGCCCCTGCCTACACTGCACCCCGCCGCCCCCACCGCCGCCGCCTTCCTCCCGCCCCCGGGGCCCAGGAAGCGGGTCTCGCTGCCGGCCCCCCGCGCTGACTACGTCGCAGCCGGCACGGCGCACCATCACCACCACCGGAGACCGTCCAGGTGGGAACAGCCTTGCATTGGGAGTCAGTGACGGATCTAAGGAATCAGTAGTGAGGGGAGGATAATTATAATTTAAGAAAGATCGAAATATTCCTTTACGTCTATGCCACAAAATTGTGTGTCCTTACTTGCTATGTATACGTACCAATAACTATTTACATTTTAGCAGAGGTGTATGTCAGAATTTAAATGTTAGGTTAAGTTAGGAGTAGCTCTAAGATGGTTCAGCGAATTGAGTAAATTCCATACTCAGCGGTCGCCAAGTGGTTTTACATAGGGTGGGTATGTAACTGCTAGCTAGATGGGTAACTGCAAACCTAGGCCGTTTATTGGAACTGACAAAGCGATAGGCGAGAACGATTAAACGTTCTTGGCGATAGATATGAGCTCAAATTTACAAAAATTCCCAAAGTAAAACAAGTGTGAGGAAACCATGTTTTACTTACGCGAAATATCTCTGCTGAGATAGGAGTGCATTCAATAATTTACCGAACCAACAGAATTGGTTGGTTCTTGATGCAGTCATGTTGACAGTGAATGGGTGCATTCCCTGCCATGAGCGATGGTGGACAGGAGACGGAGGGTTGACGTTGTAGCTCCGAAGATCGTTTCTCCGTTCTCAACATCCCTTCGGTGTCTCGAAATTCCGGAATTCCGCGCTGCTGCACTACCGTCTTACACTACCGCTACACGGAAGAGATTCGGTCGCCACTGACGTCATTCCATACTCGTTGGTGTACAGACCGTTCGCGTGATTTGTGTGCGTCTTGTTGCATCTCTAGTGTGGGATTTCCGCGATGTGTGAATGGAGTTCGAAGAAATAACTCCTCATTGTTGAAGAAATGTTTTACATTAAGCCCCGGTAGCCCGGTGGCGCGCGACGCCTTGCGATTCGATAAGCTTGGTTAAGCACCTCTGAGCGCGGTTAGTTTCTGAATGGGTGACCATTCACAAAAAACAAACCAGTTACAATTATTGTATGCATACATGTTGTTTTATGTTCTCAAATTATCAGTATCAGCCTGAAATAATACTTAGCTTCTAATATGTTGTATGTCGAAAACTATATGCTAAAACAAGAATATTTGAAAAACTCGGCCAGAAGGTTTTTTCCGATGCCTAAACTCCAGAGCAAATGGGTCTTCCGGTGATCGGAATCTTTTTTTTTCATTAATAAGATCAAACCTGACAAAAAAAATTAACCAAACGGGTCTAGCGTCTTAATAGATAGGTACCTAGCTCACAACGTCCGCTACAGCGCCAAGCTGATGACTCCTACTAGTGCATTAATAACAAAAAAGATGACAGCCACACACACAACCCTAGCAATAATGAAAGAGTTTATCTTTATCGTGTGAACGCAGACTAGTTTTTTCTCCGCACAAATGAAAGTTGCACGCTCGACGCGAGTTGTCGAGAAGCCAAGAAAAACTTACCGCTAGCATTGACCTGTGTCGCAGCCCGTCGCTGGCAACCACACCCAAGTATGTAAAAGTCAAGAGCATGCTTTTGTATTCACAACATCGAGTTAGTCCACGAATGCGACGAGCCGATAACAAATCCAGCTAAATAATGACTCAGTCGAAATATTTGCACAGCTGGCATCACCGATGCCTTGCATCGTAATGATCAAATGTAACTTTTATCGATACATTGGAACGGAACTAAATAAGTACTTGCCCATATTTTTTTTTATGCAACCTGATATGGATGGCTGATACCACACAACTACCATCATAATATTAGCCCAAAACACTACATTCCGAAGGAATTAGTTGCTATGCCAGGACCTTCCCCTTTTGAGCACGGGTACACTTAAATGGTCAGAAATCACGGACAAAATGTTGCGTTTCCGCTTCAACCATGGTTTCATCCAGTTTGAGATATTAATATAAAATCAATTGTGGGTGGATTAAATTTTTTTTGAACTTATAAAATGCAAATAGGAACGAATAACAGCTTAAACAAATGAAGGCTCATTGATTTCTGCATAATATCACAACATTGTGTAGTGTAATATTATGCACAACTGTTACCGATCATAATGTAGCTGTACCACATTTATACATACCAAAATGTGGAGCCATGTCGTGCGCGCACCTGCATCATCGGACTAGGAAACCTGCCTCCTACGAAAGTGAATGTTGTGATTGATCGCGTTTGATTTGTTAAGCTTTCCCTAGAAATAACTTCCTACCTAATTCTTATCTATGATGTAATACATTATTATTATAACTTTTAGTTTACCACACACACACCCTAATAACATGTGTTATATGATCATTTTCATAGTGGAAGAGAATCAGTTCACTGTGTACCTTATAGTTTATATCACAATCGACCATTTCAATGTCGTGCCCAATCCACAGATGAAGTAAAGAAGATCCGTGTGCCCAATCCAAAAGCTTATGCATTTTCAAACGATTCATACTGCAGGACAATCTAATATAATGCCTGACAACTCGAAACAAATATTGGAAGACGCTGTCAAATTCTGAATAGGCTTGCAACTATAAAACGTGATTTATTTGCGAATTGAATACGGACAAATATGTGTTTTGTGTATGTAGGAATTAAGAAATATTTAATCAACTGAGAGTTACGTCTGTAAGTTTGTTTATGATACATTAACTTATATCTGTGACAAACTTACGCATCTAAAAATGTGTATGAAAATACAAAAAATGCGTATTTCATGGATGCAATTTATCAAAAAACCAAAACGCACAGACGTAGCAGCTTTCAGTTGATCTGCATACAAATATTTCTTAGTTTTACGCGAGTTATTGTATAAAACATGATCACTTCTTTATCCTATAACATCTAAGTACCAATCCTCCTTCAGACGAATGTCGAGACCGTATTTTTTTCTGATAACAAGGCTTCAATGTAGATGTCATTTTATAACCTCAAATTAAATTCTGACGTTAGCCAAGGGAAGCAGTGCAATGGGGAGGATCTAATAACTTTATTTGCCCCAACCCACAAATAATTGCCGTATACTGTTTCAATGTACACTGCATCGTAGCATTTCTGCGGTAGCAATGCGGCTCGTTTGCATGTCTTCAATATTTTGCCCGCAATTTTAACGGCACAGCGTGCAATGCATCGTTAGCATCGGCTTAAGAACCTATTATAAATTCATGTGTAAATATCAAGAACATGCTTAGTGTAAATATGTGCATAAGTAAGACAAACGGTGACGCAAAAAATGCGAGGCTGGTGGTTACAGTAATTACTAACGAGGAACAAACACCTGGCTAGAAAGCAGCGATTGTTACGTGACCGAAGCCAATTGCTGCTCACGTTTGTTTTAGGAAAAAAGTAGAAAGTGGGGAATCTAAAGCGATTTCGACTTGTGTGTGCGAGTGGGCTTTGACGGTGTCGTGTGAATTTAGGTGCTTTATGATCGAGGTACCATAGAAGTGTAAACTTTTAGACAGCATATCTATATTTTTTCATTTTAACTTACATTTTTCTCCTATACCTAGAACAAGCAAAATGACACAAATAAAGATTTGATAATGAGAGCAAGAAAGATGATTCTAGATAACCTGGAGCCAGATTAACTAAAAGTCTTTGCTGTCAAACTGTAGTCGAACTTTGGGCTGGGCAATATGAAATGTTTGAAACCCTAAAAATAGGTTAAACTAAATACTGTTGAAGATGTTTACTAAGATAACAAGATAATTGGCTAAGAAGGTTGATGAGGAATATTGACCATTGCAAATTAGCAGCATATTTTAAAAGTTTAGTTGTTTTTGCATGAATATATGAAACCAAATTCCATTCTACATCACAGCGAGTCGTGCGCGTATTCGACATTACGTATGATCTTGTTCCATGACGTTTGCCTCTTTAGGCAAACACTTGGAGACGGGGTTGCCGGGCGTGTCTCTAGTCCATTCTGTTTTAACGTATTGCCGTTACCATTTCAGATACGCAGATGCGTGTGACCGCTACGCATACGAGAGCCTGGTGTCGGAGTACGGCGCGGCCGAGGAGTGGGAGCGCTGCCGGCGCGCTGCCGCCGCCGCCGCCGCGCCCAAGGCGGCGCCAGGAAACTTCCACCTCTCCAAATACGGACACCTCAAGATCGACTACTCCTGCAGCTGGAGCTCGCTCGACAGACTCATCAGGAACCAGTAGGCCGTCCGCGTCCTGCAAGCCTATTCTTGGCATTCCATAATCAGGAATCAGGAATCCTGAGTCTATAAAACCGTTATAGCGGTTTTCAAAGCGAGTTTTTCGACGGAAAACCTTGATTAATTAAAAAAACTATGAACTCGAAAACCGCCACAAAAGCAGTTTTCTAGATTCAGGATTCCTGATTCCTGATTACGCAATTCCAGGAATAGGCCAGCTGACCGGGACACAACGAGTCATGCCACCATTTCATGGTTGCCGTAATCTGGGGATCCGTTCATGAATGGAAAAACGTTGCGAAGAAAACTGTAATGAAGGAGTACTCTCTTGGAGATTTAATTGTTGTAACAAAGAGGTTTTTTTCTGGAAGTACACAGTGTACCAATTGTAAATAGAGCAATTCTACCTTAAGAGGTGCAGAATTACCCGAGGTTACGGTAAAATATACGAAGATAGAAAATATACGAAGAAATCAAACTTGGATGAGATACAGAAAGTACCGGTCGTTGTGGTATCGGCAAAACACTAATTTTCACATAATTTCTATAATTTAACACATAAGCTTCTGTTCATCTTCTTTGTAAGTAAGAGTTTGCTGTATGTTGGTATGCTTAGCAATTTTATTCCTAATTTCACAACTATTGAAATAAATATGTGGTCAAAAATTAAGGTAAATACCTGCCGATGTGTCGGTCGATGTACCATTGTGCTAGCATGGAAGCTCAAGGAGTGTTAAATCACAACCAAACCGTGTAAGGCTGGCTAATGTGATTTTTTTACGAATTATACATTATTTAGGATTTTTTTATTATTATTTGTTCCTTTTGAATGAAACAAGCATGTCTAGTTAAAAACAATGTAATGGGTGCTAAAAGGAAAGACTTATGTTTTACATGCCTACAGTAACTAGATAATAACTACGTTGTACATTCATAAATACAAGTGTTAAAATGTTAAGATAAACCTATATACCTGAAGCATAAAAATAAACCAAAGAACATATTTCAATTGCAATATTATTCTGAGAGTGTGATGTAGATTATTTAGTACTATTCTTACAAAAAAATAATATGCTACCAAAGGTATTGTTCAAAACATACGGATTATTCTTGTGAAAACTCTCACAGATACCACTGTGCACCGGCGCCGGCAGCCCAGACGCTCTCTTCGAATCAGTCACCGCATGCCAATTTGATTCTCCAGAGAAAGTGCTTCGGCGCGCCGGGATACTTCGCAACACTTCTATAGACTTTATGCCGTATCATAAAGTGTCTTTTTGCAGCGAACAGTCGAAGATTAGACGGCATAAAGCTGTTACGCGCCAGTGCAGAAAATCCAGCTTTCTTTCCATGCTCTGGCATTCTATAAACCAGATGGCGTGTGGTGGTGTGAAACGTCGATACGTGCTTGTTTGTATCTGAGTGTTGCTCCTCGTTGTCTCATTGCCTAGCGCTCAGTATGTGGTGAGATAACACCGCAGATAGACGGAGACGGTAATGAATAGGTGTGCCGTAATGGGATGTATTATTATGGGCTATCAGACCCTGATTGCATGTTTTCTCCGAAGATACCGCGACGGGCACGAAGCGTGCGCGCGACAATGGACGTCTGATGTGGCCCGAGCGTTCGCAATAGATGGTCTTGTCTCGATACTCAATTGTTTCGAACATGCGAAGTTGAACTGGCCACAGTTGAGAAAATAAATTGCGGTGATGATCTAGTTAAAACTTAACATCTAGCTTAGCCTATTTAAAAAGCGATGGGTTATTCAGGAGGTCTTTTTAAAGCGTGATCAAATTATCAGAAGTGATTATCTATCGCAAACTGAACAACTTTTTTTCTATAACACTTTTGCGAAAACAAAATAAATCGAATTCTCCGTATTAGATTTCAAATCCCTAATCTCAAAATGTACGGGGTCTTGACACTTTTTTCGAGTTTTCGCGAAATTTGTTGAGACCAAAAGTTGTTTGGATTGAGATACAGCAGCACTTCTGTTAATTTGATCATGCTTTAAAAAGGCACTCTGTATAACATCTAATCTAAATAACGTCAAATTACTACTCGTTTAAACATAAAAAATCTCTCCAAGAAAACCTATTGGAAATCTTTATCGGAGTACAGTTTCCGCTTCTTGACAATATTAAATGTTTTCTTGTCCTGCTTGTGGGTGTTGCAAGGTATTTGCACCACGGGGAGCGCGTTCGAAGCCCGGGCGGGACCTCTTTGTGCGACGTTTGGCGCCATTGGCTTGATGGGTCTTGGGAAGTCGGAATGTAAATCATTGACCTCCAGGTCCGGCTGGAACGAAGGGTGCGGCTCGCAGGGCGCGGCCTGCGACACCATCGAACTGCTGTTGAGGAAGTATTTGAACTCGCTCTGCTTCAGTTTCTCTTCTAGATCTTCGATTCTCTGAAATTAAACTCTTTTTACTTTTTTTTCTAAGATATCAAACCAAAATCAAGCAAACCAATCATTAGGAAATGCTGTATCAGGGATGCTTAAAACTTATACGGGGACGTGGAGATGGACAGGCACGAGGTTAACGCTAAATGTGATTTTAGCAACCCACTGTTAAATGTGAATTTAGCAACCCCCTACTCTGTGTCTATACTGGCTGTTTTCCGTTACCTAATTATTCGTCAAAACTTAATTTTAAAGGATAATAAAAAAAATGTTCTTAAATAGGTTAGACTTTTGAAACAATGATACGCTTAGAATGTACGCGTCTCAATCAAATTAAACTCGTTGAGCTGTAACATTTAATTGTGATACAACGTAGAAATAAAGCGAGTCTAATTTTTGCAAAAATATTACATGCAATCAGTGCATGACGAAATATGTAGAGCTCGATGCAGAAATAAAATTCTTTGCGCTATTACGTATCATGCAGCTAACAACGGAGCGAGTTTCAGAGCAGCGTTGGTACTTATAGTACAGTACGACAGTACGAGTAGCTGACATCGGCAATGCAGAAACAAAGAATGCCTGCATTGTTTCTACACAGCCGATCACAGCACTCACCTTCGCAACCGATGAAATAATTTGCCCCTGCAGGGAGGCAATTCATGCGTTAGTCAACACATTTCTGAATTCTCAGAATACCAAATTATAATGTCATAGTGGATTCCTCTCCTGAGAACACTCCGAATTTATTAACTCGGAATTCCCAAAATTAGCCTCCTGCAGGCTAATTCCTGACAGGATCGAACGCTAGCGCTAGATTAGGATTTGATGAACATCCTAGATCCGTCCTAATTTATTTTGTATTTTTGACGATCCAGCAAGCATAGAGGACTGGAGTAGCAATTGAAACTCGTTTTTATGGCGGCAGCGCCGGCGAGTGAGTTTGATTACGAATTCTTCAAACAACAAGTAAGACCACTCAAACACACGTAGGAACTTCACTAGACGGAATTTATTGCAACAAGCGTTCGATGTTGCGCGTCCCGAATTAGTAAGCGAACTATTTACAATTCGAAATTCTTCTTGAATTCACGGCTACGCTGCCGCCAGGCGCATAAGTTTAACCTAACCTAACCTAACCCACCCAGCCACTCACCCGGCGGTACACGTCGATGTTGGCCTCCGTCCTGGCCGCGAGCCCCGAGTGCTGGTCGCGCAGCTGCGAGAGCTGCGCGTTGGCGCGCTGCAGCCGCTCCTCGTACTCCAGAACGACCATGTTCATCTGCGAGAATCGTCTTAGTGCTGTGCGCAAGCGGAAGAACGCCAGCTAAAGCGGCTTCAACTAGGGGCGCGAATCGAGTCGAATCGCGGCGTCTTACTGCTGTGCGCAAGCGGAAGAACGCCAACTAAAGGCGGCTTCAACTAGGGGCGCGAATCGAGTCGAATCGCGGCGTCTTACTGCTGTGCGCAAGCGGAAGAACGCCAGCTAAAGGCGGCTTCAACTAGGGGCGCGAATCGAGTCGAATCACGGCGTCTTACTGCTGTGCGCAAGCGGAAGAACGCCAGCTAAAGGCGGCTTCAACTAGGGCCGCGAATCGAGTCGAATCGTGGCGTCTTACTACTGTGCGCAAGCAGAAGAACGCCAGCTAAAGGCGGCTTCAACTAGGGGCGCGAATCGAGTCGAATCGCGGCGTCTTACTGCTGTGCGCAAGCGGAAGAACGCCAGCTAAAGGCGGCTTCAACTAGGGGCGCGAATCGAGTCGAATCACGGCGTCTTACTGCTGTGCGCAAGCGGAAGAACGCCAGCTAAAGGCGGCTTCAACTAGGGCCGCGAATCGAGTCGAATCGCGGCGTCTTACTGCTGTGCGCAAGCAGAAGAACGCCAGCTAAAGGCGGCTTCAACTAGGGGCGCGAATCGAGTCGAATCGCGGCGTCTTACTGCTGTGCGCAAGCGGAAGAACGCCAGCTAAAGGCGGCTTCAACTAGGGGCGCGAATCGAGTCGAATCGCGGCGTCTTACTGCTGTGCGCAAGCGGAAGAACGCCAGCTAAAGGCGGCTTCAACTAGGGGTGCGAATCGAGTCGAATCGCGGCGTCTTACTGCTGTGCGCAAGCGGAAGAACGCCAGCTAAAGCGGCTTCAACTAGGGGCGCGAATCGAGTCGAATCGCGGCGCGTCGCAAATTGAAGAAGTTTCAAAGTAAACATATGTATATGTGGGAGGATTTTTAATTAAATTCGACTCGATTCGGTGCATATTTGGTCGACGCCGGCATTATCAGTGATCAGGATTGGTATGTTGAAAGATTCGCTCGGGCAGATTTAGGGCTGAGTGCACGAAAGGACAAAAAATCAAAATCAACGTCAACGTACGATTTAACACGTCACTATGCATGGACAGTATGGAAGGAACTCCGTGCGGTTCACTAAAAGTGGCGTGTTAACATTGATTAACTCGGCCGTCTCTTCGTGCAATCAGGGCGTAGTTAAAAAAAAAAAAGAAGTTTCTTTCCAGTTCTTCTTCGCTGTGTTTTGTTTTGCTGAACTGGCCCATGTTAAAAAATGACAAATCCGAGTGCAGTGTACTGTCTATGGATGATGAATAAACAATACAATACAATAGTGTCAAAGCTAGGTTTACCTTCTCCTTGTGGTCGAGCTGCAGCTCGTCGAGTCGTGCCGCGAGCTCGGCGGCGCGGCACGTCGCCTGCGCCGCCTGCGTGTCGTGATCCTGCTGCAGCCGCTTTACTGTCGCACCGCGGCCGTGGACGAAAAACATTTAGGGAAAACGTTAACAAGTGCGAGTCGGACTCGCACACGAAGGGTTCCGTACCATCGTACAAGATTTAACACAAAAAAATCAAATTTTTTTTATATATTTTTTTACCTATTTGTTGTTATAGCGGCAAAATAAATACACACTCTGTGAAAATGTCAGCTGCCTACCTATTACGGTTGATGAGATACAAGCCCTGTGACAGACGGACGGACGGACAGCGGAGGCTTGGTAATAAGGTTCCGTTTTTACCCTTTGGGTACGGAACCCTAAAAACAATTGGCCGTCACGGGACCCCCGGCAGATGCGAAAATATTAGAAAATATAATAATTAAGAAAACAGATAAAGAAATATGAAGTAAAATAGGTAGACCGGTTCTGGGGGCGGTCGACGGCTGCTTGATGCCGGGGGCGATTGGGATTTTACATGATAAATACAAAGCATCAGGCATAGGAGGCATAAGAGCGTCACGCCGTGTGCCGTCTCGGCATGCATCGGTTTTACTGCCAAGGTGCGCCAATAGTTGTTTCACATCAACAAACAAGGTCAACGCATCATTATTTTCTACCGGAAAACTCAAGTCACAGAAGACAATATAAGGTCATGGAAGGTTGTTGGTGTGATAAAATCGAAAGGACTTACGTTTAGCATCATATTCCAGTGACATCATCTCCATTTTATGTTCCATCGAATTCGTCAATGCTTGCATTTCTTCTACATGAATTCTTGTATTTTTTTCAATATCCTATAACAATGATTAAAGACCTGGGTACGTTTGCTAATAATATACGGCAACATTGAACTGGATGGAAAACACGTAAAATTTTCATTGCTGTTTTATGCGACCTGACTTGGATGTCTAATACCACAAAACTACCGTTATGATATTAATCCAATACACCACATTCCCGAAGGAATTTGGTGCCACGCCAGGACCTTCCCTTTATGAGCACGGCTACATTGAACTGGATGGAAAATATGGACAATTTTTCATTGCAGCTTCAAACTTCTTTAAATCCAATCCAGATGTGTGATTGGCTTAAAACCTACTACCTGGCAACAGTTGCATATGGATTCCGAACCATGAAGCAGCTCGTATTCGTGAAGAACTGAGGCAAGTCCCTGCGCCACTAAGCTACGAGCCGCTCAGATTGTTGCTGGGTAGCGACCAGATATTATTAGATATTACTTAAAATATCTGTGGTAGCGACCTAAAACGGTGCTCAGTTGGACATTACCACAGAACATCAGCCACGTCTGATATCATAACTTGTATTGTACATAGTAGGTACAACTTACCTCCTCTATAGCAGACCGCGTTTTGTCTCTTGCCTCTAGCTCAGCAGTCAACTTTTTTATATCTCTCTTGAGCGGGACAAGGTTCGATACGGACTCTTGAAGGTTTGAAATGATCTCACGGGAGGTTGACAAGTGATAGCGATGCGATTTCTCCAGCTCGCGAACTTCTTGAACCTCAATCTGAAGCCTATTGTTCGAATCACGCAAATGAACGCATTCATCCTTATATCTGATATACTCCTGCAGGGTAATATGTCTGATTAGTCCAGCTTTGAACTTTTTTAAGGAATGACACCGACATTCATCCGCTTAGCGGCTGCGTACCACGTTTAAGTTGTAATTAATAAATCTCGTCCTGTGCAATTCTTACGTCGCTGAAACTCGAGAACATAAGAATGAGCGAAATATAGTTACTCGATGGTTGCGACCTTAGATGAAAAAGGAAGTTGCAACGAAACAAATGAAGGTGACCATGCCGGTTTGGAAGTCAGGGTGGAAAGGTCGAGCCAGATAGCGTATCCTAAGACGAATTAGCAGTACGAAAGATCTATGGACGACCTAATCGCTGCGTGCGCATGTAAAGCAATCCGACTTCAATTGATATAATGCCTGCCTGGCATATGCGAAGGTAAATTGGGAATTAAACTGGAAACGGAAATAAATTGTAAATAGTAATCGTAATTACAGCTCTTCAGAAAACTCTCTATGAAAGATCGCAGAATCTAAATCCCTTTGAACATGCAGTGATTCAAGATAGCCAGACACGCGCGACGCTTGAAGCTGCCAATAGAATCACAGTTCAAATTATGCGCTTGTTCGCTTACGTTTTTTGATTTGACAAAACTATCCAATACATTTTGCAAATAATCACCAAGTTCTTCATTCATTTTTGTAATACATTTGCTCACAACCATTTAAAAAAATGTTGGCATTGCTTTGGCGCCAAATTGTTCGTGTGCAAATCCAATCGGTGATCCATAATTCCGTCGCTAGTTTTTATAAGAAGACGCGCGAGTCAGGCGCCGTGCAATTTTGTCGCCACTATTCTATACCATTACACGTCTACTCAAACCTGTTGGATAGGTTACCATGATACTCATTTTTAATTCCATCTTCTGACTGCATATTTTAACACAGCCGCCGTATGCTGTCATTTAATCCAACTGACCAATATCCTTGGAACACAGCTTCTTGCAGCCCAGCAGTTTTTTGGATGCACTAAGTAAAATACTACTTAAATTCCTGGAAAATAAGCACTTATAATAAAAGATAAAAAGTCCCACATTTTCATTTCATTTCATTTAATGAAACTTTTTCGGTAGTCACACTACATTAAGTTATGTCAAAACGAATAGATTTGCGGATTCGATCAACCAGTAAAAAAATATCCGCAAAGAAACTTTAGGTACTTACTGGTTTTCCGTCCACAGTATGAAATACATATGTACTTAGATCTTAATGTTACTGCCAAACAATTATTTGTAGAACAGCCCTCGATACACAAACATGTCAATTGTATCATAAATGAGGCGATCCTTATCTCCATTGTTTTAGATTCTACGCGGGACAGACGTCATGCGGGTCGATCACCACCCGACTCAGATGCCACATGACATTCCGGATGGTTCCTCCTTATTTAAATAAAATCGACTTAGATCTTTTGATTATATTTTAGTTTATCTGAAGATTTATGACTGTTGTAACTACCTCCAGCTATAACAAACCCAAAGTTATCTTACGGTTACACCATATTAATGTACAATGTAACCGAAAGTTAACTATCAGATTTAATGTAGTTGAAGGTCGTGAAATCAGGCGCTAACTTGAAATTCAATTATTTGTGATTCATGTGCTACTGCGTGAAACCTTGTGCACGATTAATTTTATGCAACCAGTACCCGAAGTCTCAGTTGTCCACCTCGCCTCCATGCAGTTGTCACCTAAATTGGCGTTTACGGCAAACCGATCGACTGGCGTTTTCAAATGTATGGAGAAATTGAAGAGCGCGCACAGTGGGCGTTAAGCGAACTAACATTTGCGAGCCCGAGTTTGATTTGACAGCTTACTCAACGTTGCCGTAAATACGTCGACGTTCCCGTTTACGTCGACTTCGCGTTTTCATACAAATCGCAAGTCCGAGTTTGACTTTGACAGCTCGAAGAAGTAAAACCACAAAATATCTAGTAAAAACTTGTATGGAGTTTGACTTTTTACGGAAAATGACAGTCGATAAACGCCGTAAACGCCAATTTAGGTGAGAACTCAGACTGACCACTCAGATAGCAAGCCATTCTATTAATTATCTAATTATTTTACTGTATATTCAGTGGCGCTCAAGACGCGCGGCCTTATAGTCACGCAGCGAATTATAAATCAACGATAGAGAAGTAGAAAACTTTGCAGAGAATTGGGCATTGTTTTAACCATTGAATATAGATCATTGGTAAATCTGGGGTCTACTCATGAGAATCTCACATGTGAGTCACCGGTTACTCACCGGTGGTTCACAACGCATGCGTACTCATGAAATGGCAGCCACGAGTCACCTAATGTTGTCCCTTTCTAATTATTCTAATTAGAGTGCGATGACACAAACATAACATTTTATATTAAACTAGCAGCCCGTCCCGGCTTTGCACGGGCATAATATAATTGAAAAAATATTATTTTGACACAATGATACACAAATAAACCCCTTATTACGTAGAGTTCCTAAAAAAAGAGCATAAACCTACATTGAAATATTTGAAATAAAAATAACAAATTTTGTGAATATATTTTTTTTGTATTTTTTTTCTTTTTTGTATTTCTTACTTTTATGTATTTTTCATACTATTAGTTATTTTAAAAAGGTCATAACCACAAAACAAAGCCATTAAATAAATAATTTATTGAGTTAAAGCCAGGGAGTAAACATTATTTGATGTTGTTTTATTTTTCACTAAATAATTAGCTTAACTGTTATTATGATACTTTTGAGATTACCGCGGTCGTTAGACATGTTTGAAAAATGTTACAGCTTTTGAGATTGTCTTTGGAGAGTGTACCAGTAAAAAGTGTAAAGTGTGTAAAGTCACCGGCTACCAGTCACAGGCGGTGTACTCATGAAAGCGAACCCGAAAAGTTATCGAGTACGCCTACCTTTTTTCTAAATTTTGTTTGACAGAAGCGAACACGAGAACTTCTCTCTTTCGCTTCCCTGATTAGATAAAGCTGAGTAGATATGCTGAACTTTCTTTGTAGCTGTCATTACACGAGTACGAAAGTTTTGTGACTCACCGGTGAATTTCATGAGTAGACCCATTGACGGCATAGACCATAGCCTTTCAAAAAAATTATTTTGACATTTGACAGTTGACACTCGTTTGACAGCATGTTTTTGGATGCAGAAAATCGTTAATTTATGTACCAACAAAATTTAATTTTCCATTAAAGTTGTCTGACCGAGGAGCGGGGCGAGTCAGCAATGACTACTGTTCTGTCGGCACTGGTGTACGCTGCTATATTCCTTGTTGTGCTATGGTCTGAGTTCGTGCTGCTGCGCGGCGCTGACGAGGTCTGGCACCACCTTGGCACGCGGACTCCCTACCGCTACAAATTGGCCAGTAACGACGACAGAGTCACCTATCCAGGTTATCACGCAGTCCGCGCGTTCAATAGAAGACAACTTTTTGTACTGTCCTTTTGAAAACATTAACAATGGTATTCAGAGAGAACCTGTGAAAATTTAGTACGAGATTAGCACCCGACTAACCATACAAAAACCGGTTTAGTCCCGGTTATTGAAGTTAGTCCGCCCACTCTGAATACGGCTTTAATTGGCGTATTCAGAGGGATTTAACTTTAGTGCGCGGGTTATTGTCAGACTAAACTGGTTTTTGTATGGTTAGACCGGGGCTAATCCCGTATTAAGTTTTGAGAGGTTCACTCTGAATACGACTTTGGCTGCTCTATTCAGAGTGGGCGGACTAACTTTAGTACATGTTTTAAGGTCGGACTAAACCGATTTTTGTATGGTTAGTCCGGTGTTAATCTTGTACAAAGTTTTGGCAGGTCCTGGCTGAAGACGACTGTAAGACATTTGAATAAACTAAAATGACACCATTTCATGCAATCCAGATTAGTGTTTGTTTTTTTTGCAAATGAGCTTTCGAAATGACCCTGGATTCATCGAATTGCTCTATTATAATGTTAGTATCTATTTAAAGTAAGAACAAGAGGTGCATTTAAAAAGTGACTAAAAAAATATTTTGCGCTACCAGTGCAGGGGGGGCAATGAGTGCAATTCCCCCCCTCATAGTCACGCCCAAGGGCCAGCGCACACAGTTGACTGGTCACTATGGTACGATCCAATCCAGATATGCGATTTTTTTATGAAAATTCTTTCGTTTATCAACATTGATATTAAAAAGTTTTGACAAGCGGCCAATTCTTTTCTGAATTCTTCTTCTTTTCTTTTCTTCTTTTCTTTTCTGAATTTTGAAACACTGAGGTAGTCCAAAGAAATTTTTAGTTAGTTTTGAAAGGGTGTTAAAAGTTTTAGAACTGACTTCAACTGACTGATTTGTGCAGATTTGATCAGATTCCCTTACATACCTGTTTTCTGACATCTTATGCCGGTTCAGCCCCTGCAATGCATATATCAGATCACTCCTTTAAATTCCTATAGCATGGTGCTGGTTTCTTTTAAAATTATTTAGTAAGCAAATCACTATCGATGGTGTCTTCATGCACAGCTTTCTGCAACACATTTTGCTGAGATGTGGATGGGATGTAACAGGGATACCACTATCTCGCCCACTCCCATTTTGAGAAGGCATTGGAGTTTACATGAAACTTAATAGCGACTGCACAAATAAATAATATTTGTGAATTATTGAAAGTAATGTTTAAATAAGGTTTTTGATAGTGTATCATTTGACTGTACAAATTTTAACTTAATGGAAGGAAAGGAAAAATTTAAGGTGGGCATTCATTGTTGGCAGGTTCCATAGCAAATTGTTGATCGTTATATCTTTAGGTTATGGTGTTAGTACAGTTAGCCTCTCGGGCAGGGTTGCTTAACCTGAGGTCCATGGACACCTTGGGGGTCCGTGGCATCAGTGCTGGGGGTCCGTCGCATGAATACTCAGGGTTCATGTTTGTTATGATGACATTTCACGTGATTGATAAATCAAATTTTACAAATCTTTATTTTTTCTGTAGTAATCAATATGAAGTTGGGTTTTCATAATGCCTTGCTTTCTTTCCTTCAAGTGAATTCGAAATGAGTCTGTAATAATTTTGAAATCCCGCTAGGGGTCCATGACTACAAAAAGTTTAAAGAAATCCTGCTTTAGGGTTCCATTATTGACCAAATTTTTGGTGCGAAACTCCACCTTGCGAAGAGAGAAAGAAGGCGATATTTACAGAGGTTTAGCTCCACAAACAATTTTTCCTTAACATTTACATCAACTTCGAACTGTGCAATTATTCTCATTTTCTTGTAACTTTGTATTGTATTGTATTGTATTGTTTATTCATCATCAGTACACTGCACTCGGATTTGTCATATTTTAGCATTGGCCAGTTCAGCAAAACAAAACACAGCGAAGAAGAACTGGAAAGAAACTCCGCTGTTTTTTTTTTCAACGTCCACTTAGTCTAAGTTTACAAAAGTGTTTGTCAATTATTTTAACAAAAACATAGGTAAAACACTAAATTCACATGAATACACAAAAATTTACAATCCATGCCGTATGCAACAGTTCATGACAAATATCATTTTATTTGCAAAGACAATCCCCTCCAACTAATATGTTGCCAATTGGAGCAGGCCAGTCCCCACAAACAGCACCCGTTCACGAGCATCACGCCGGGCACAGCCATTACCTCTTTCAACCATATTTTAGGGAAAGAGATAACCTGAGCCAAGCGTCACCGTAAGCAAGGACCTTTAAGCGATGCACTGCTCCAGTGGCAACACAACACTGTGAAACACTTGCACATTAGGTTTTAATACTATGAGTTTTGTCATAAACTACTACTGTCAGCTGATCACATAGTTACATATCCCTTTAAATGCTACCACCTACAGACAATTAAGAGTATAATGGTTTGAGAGCATCCCTATCAATAAAGTAATAATAGTAATAAAAGAGGAACACAGTTGTAAAATGTAGAAACCAATCTATCTTCTCCGATTCCTTGTGATGTAGACAGTTTTATTGTCCACCAACTTTCTAGTAATACAAAATCCTCACTTTATTATTTATAAATGTAATACAAAATTATAAAGAAATTGTGCGGTGTTGCAGGATGTCGGGAACGCAAGGTTTGGGCATTGGTGCGGCACGGCACAAGGCTTCCGAGCGCCAAGGACATTGTCGGCATGAAGACTGTGCTCCACAATCTTACTCTTGAGATCATTGCTCAGCACAAACTGGGCAAAGGTAAAGTACTTACTAAACCAAATAAACTAAAGTGGACTACATAATAATGCATATCTAAAAATCTTTAATAAAGCACTATTTCACGTTCACACAGCTTAAACATCATTAAAACTGTCGAGGGTGATCTGCAATACCATTATTGTGAGACCGTTTGCATGCAAATATTTACTTTACATTATCTTGGTCGATCAATGCTTTTTACCAATAATTGAATATTAAATGCAAAACATATGTAGGTTTTACAGACAAATACTAAACGTAATTTTGTCGGCTAGCAATGATTTCACCAAACATATCCAGCCCCTTGCCGGTGGAGATGGCTCGCAAGTGGAAAATTAAAGGTTGCTATAGCTTTTTTAAAATGTTTGAAGCGAAATTAAATTTAAAAAACAATGAGAACTAGCCTGCTTTCCTTTCTCTATATATAACCTTTCACATATTCTGAACAACTAATAATGCTTTTATGAAGACTCTTTTCATGTAGAATTTCACTGTTACCTGGTTATCCCAGATTTTTTATATTCTATACTGACTTATCTGGAAGGCCTCTTGCTGGATTAAAAATAACCCAAAATTTTCTGCCACACTCTTCGAGTTAAAAAATTGCCGGCACTGAAAAATATAAGACACCTCTGATGATTGGCCACTTTGACATAACATTAAATATACCACGCATGAGCATGTGTTTAGAGACGTACTTAGCAAGTACGCAGACTTATAATCCAAATATATGGTGGGCTTAGTTACTTTGAGCTGCATTGTGTTTCACAAGGATTCGTCTTACAAAGTATATTCCTATTAGTGCCAAAGTTTTACTATTGGCATATGAAAGTGAATGTGAAAGAACTCACATGGTTTTCATGTGAATCTTATTGGTGCCACTGCTGGTTTTAATGCTTTTACAGATATTTACGGAAATTCAGTCATGCTTTTCACGTGTCATGTAGTCACCCAGTACAGAGTATAGGTGTATTTTAGATTGTTATATAAGTTTTAGATTGTTCCTTCTTCTTTAACAAACATTTTGTCTGGGCTTTTAACCATTAAGTCCTTTCCTGCCTATGGTCTCCCTGAGGATCACCATCTGTCATGTCATGTTTGTATAACTTCCACATTGAAGACTTTATATTTTTAATTAGAGCTGGTTGATGCCGATGCAGGTCTGTATTGAACATTTTCAGGTGAGCTAACTTCTCAGCAGGTGGAGCAGTTTGAGAAGTGGTCGTCGGACCTGGATCCCGAGCAGGAGAAAGTTCTGACTGAGGAGGGTAGTGACGAGATGATACTTCTCGCGGAGCGAATGAAGAAGAGGTTTCCTGGAGCAATCCCAAACGAATACAGCAACGATACATTCTTTGTTAGTTCAATTAAAATGTTCATAAAATAGGCTTTATTGTTAAATAGTAATTCACCTCTTTTGTAGAATAAAAAAGTTGCAAGAAAACTTTAATACATATTTTTTTATGTAAGTGGACATAGGTGGATAATACTACACGCACAGTCATGATGGGAATGCGGTTGTTAGTCCAACAAACCGCATTCCCAAAAGCAATTAGATGCCATTCCAGGATCTTCCATAGCACGGTTACATTGAACTGGATTGAAACACGGACATATCGTCACACCACATACTTCCAATAAATCAGTACAGGCCGAGTTTCCAGTACTGTACACCAAACTTGCTGAAACAATATACACCAGCGCCTAAAACCCTTTAACTAGTAATTCAGTCTAAAATAAATCTAGCAACAGGCAAAAAACATTTATCGTAAGTACTTGATGTCAAAATCCATGCAAAGTTTAGAAATGGTTTAGTTGACATCTTCGAAACACGCAATAATAGTGGTAACCAGCCAAACTGTAGGGACTGTTCAATGATAAGTAATAGAGCGCCCTTCCCGGTGGGACTAACTCAATGGCGGGCACTCCTCAAAATCATGCTATTGCGCTCTATCACCATCTTGGTTCAAAGAAAATGATGTCTCCATGATGAGGAGGATGAAACATGTTAACAAAGCTGACAATGCGCAAAATGTTTGATTTGCTTAGATTTAAAAAAAAAAAACAATTACAAAACGACTTATAGCTCAAAGTTTATCACGATGCGGTAGTCAAAATTCAAACAAATACCAAAATCTTCATGGAGCAAGCTAGGTTGATGATTCACATGTTTTAGACTTTTTTGTTTTATCGTTGAGTAATCCACATCCAATCTTATTTCATAAAGCGCACGAAAGATTCGGTATTTCGGACCTTATAAATCAAATACAAGTTTGGTCCAATGGTCATCAAGTATCTATTTCGATTAAATAAAGCTAATTGAGTACAATATTGGATCTCCAAATAGAAATATGCGGGAAGTCTCTTATTGGTATTTTTTTCACATCAGTTCATTTTTTCAGCAGTTGGTGAGTTAATTTCTCTTTTTTAAAATATCGCTTGGGGTTTGCTTTAAATGTTTAATTTGTGTTATCAAATCTTGTGTTATCATGATTTGAGTCAAAACTACTCTAGTGCCAGGAATATATTACCGAATGCTAATATGTTCGCCTGCTAGGTGACTGCGACATGTATCTTATCTAATCTGTTCCTAATGTATCTATGATTTGCTCTTAATGAATACTAGCACAGAGTAAAACACAGCAATGAAAATGTACTATCCGACCGACTACTGCCGAAACCTCAAAATATTGTCATCATGGAGTTTGTCATGTACGGGTTCTAGCACTTAGGCTGAGATAAATAGTTGTAACAGAAACTAAGACTAACGAAAAGTACTACTTTGTGACGTCACTTTGCATTACTTTGAGATTTCGCCCATACAAAATGTGTCAATGTGACGTCACAAAGTACTACTTTTCATTAGTATTAGTTTCTGTTACGACTATTTATTTCAGCCTTTAAAGTAATACAATTGGTTCCACTACCTGCATGTTGTAAGAGGCGACTTAAGGATTCGTCTTTGGTGGTCTGGATTCTACGTAAATCTTCAGGTCCCTATCGTTGTGTTGTTGTGTTGTGCTTCGGGCTTGTTTCCGCACTGAGACGGCAATACATCCATTGTACGTGTCAAGAAGCACTACCAGCTGTCACGTCAGCCAGCCAAGCTCTTCCTCGAAGCGCAGCAGCCTTTTTGGACTCCTCCACACTTCCTGGGCAGTTCCTGTGGTTTCAAGGAACTGGAGTCGTATGTTAGCCACCTCTGGAAAATCCAGGATAACGTGAGCGGCCGTCTCTTCCTCCTCCATGCAAGCTCTACAGAGGGCGCTGTCGGTGACACCGAGAGTGAATAAATGGTTATTTAGTGGACAGTGCCTCGTTAGGAGGCCAATCACAGTACGTAACTTACTCCTGCTAAGGTAAAGAAGTCTCCTCGAGACCGTTGGTACCCTTTGGGAACGGAACCCTAAAAACTAGTCGTCCGCTTATAGTCCAAGGAGTGGTACAGAGACCAATACAGAAAATCTGTTCCTACCAACAAATACTTTGCTTAATTCATTTAACGATGAAAGTATTTACCATGGGTTTTTTTTTCAGCTACGTTTTACTGCAACTCAAAGAGCTCAACAAAGTGCAAGACAATTTGCTATCGGACTTTTTGACAGAAAACATGCCAACCAAATATGGTACCCACCGCCCAGAAACATGGAGCCTGTTCTTCGAGTAAGGAATACTTTCATCATAACGTACCTAAATATTTAGTTTAGTGACGTCTATCTCTTCTCTCAGCTCTCTCAGTTCTCAGCCTTCTTCTATACAATATTGCAAAGTCTATTTAGAAGTCTATACAAAAGGTTTTCTTGTCAATAGATGAATTTCATTTATTTAGACTTTTTTGATAGTAAGCTAAGTTACGTCAAAAACTAATAGATCCGCGGATTCTATCAACCTGGAAAGAAGAATCTGCAAAGATTTTCCGTCCACCTTAATGAAATACTTAGATGCTACTGCCAAACAATTATCAGTAGAACAGCGAAAGCTATGCTGCCCAGCGTGGTGCTTCTTCAGACCATGTTTGAAGGACCCCAGGGTGTTCTTTGGGGAAGATACCTTGGAGAGTTTTGCTGAAAGTACTAGTGTTTGGCAGTGGTGACAGGGGTGCCCTTAATAGCATCATCGTAACTGCCACAGTGGCATTGGCATTTGCAAGGAAAACATGTGGGTCAGAGTCCAATGTCTGGCATACGGTGATGCCGTTTGTACTTTTAATGTCATAAATTTTCAGCAAAATAAGTTTTTGCGTACTAGAGACAATAAACATTATAATTTTTCAGTTTTACAAACACTGTGACAGATGGCAGAAGCAAGTGAAGAGAAACCACACTACATACAAAGAACAAATTCTTTACGGACAAGGCAGTGAAATGACAGAGAGTCTTGATACTATTTCTAGACGGTTGGGTTTGAATTATAGAATAAGTCTAGGTTTGTACATGTACCGCTTGCACTAAATTTTGAAATAAGGTTTATGCACAAGATAAAAGGAAATCTCACTGTCTCTCACTTTGATCGTTTTCGGAGATTTGTTAAAAATACGTGAACTGTACCCAAAGTCTCAGTTGTCACAAAAATTGGCGTTTACGGCAAACCGATCGACTGGCGTTTTCAAATGTAAGGAGAAATTGAAGAGCGCGTTACGCGAACTAACATTTGCGAGTCCGAGTTTGATTTGACAGCTTACTCAACGTTGCTGTAAATACGTCGATGTTGCCGTTTACGTCGACTTCGCCTTAGACTTTGACAGTTTGAAGAAGTAAAACTACAGAATATTTAGTAAAAACTTGTATGGAGTTTGACGTTTTTACGGAACTTAGAAGTTACGTAAACGCCAATTTAGATGAGAACTGAGACTACCGGCTCAGATATTCCTCGTCAACATTGAAAATTAATGTCAAATTGCATAAGTATTTTTTAACAAATCACTAAAAACAATAGACTAAACAAACAAAAGATCCCTCTTACAGAATGTTCTGACGCACAGTTTGGCAATTATTTTTTATATGCGGTGTTGTGGGGTTCGAATTATATATCTTTATGAGAATGTCTTAACCTAGAAATCTGTGCACAATTCACGGGTAGCAAAATGCACTCATTATGAAGAGGGACCAAAATGTTTTGGGTCGTACTATACTAGAAATTGCGAGGTCACAAAGGAATGATAGAGAGATGTACGAAATTCTTTCAAATATGGTTGCCCAGAATTTAATTGTAAGCAGCGAATAGTTATAAAGATTTAAAGTGGTCAGTCGAGGCTGTCTGTCTAAAATATAGAAAAAAAAATGCAAAATGATCTATTCATTATAATCTTGATAAATGATAAATTAAAAATAAATAAAAATAATTGATAAATTGAGCGGCTCGTAGCCTAGTGGCGCGGGGACTGGCCTAGCGTACCAGAGGCCCGGGTTCAATACCAACTTGCACCACTGTCTTTCTCTTTCAGAGTTCGATAAGTGCATTTCGTCACGAATGCGAGCTGTTCCATGGTTCGGAATCCATGTAAAACTGTAGGTCTCCTTCCCCTACTAGGTGGTAGGGTTTAAGCCCGCCCGGGTTGGTACCATCGCATTGGATGAAAAGATGGTCGAAGCGGCAATGAAAAATTGTCCGTGTTTTCCATCCAGTTCAATGTAGCCGTGCTCATAAAGGGAAGGTCCTGGCATGGCACCTAATTCCTTCGGGAATGTGGTGTATTGGGCTAATATCATAACGGTAGTTGTGTGGTATTAGCCATCCATGTCCGGTTGCATAGAAAAAAAAACTCCATTTTTAGGCTGTTGTGTAAAAATGTTGCATGAAATGTTTGGTAGCTTCACATGATTTACCAGTGCCTATCAGGCACATCTTATAATCACTATAAACTTGACCAATCCGTTGTTCTTTGGAGACCACCAACCCTGTATCTTTTCTAGCCTTTGGGCAGGTTTTGAATCCTTCTAGTAAAAAGAAAAACCATAGTTTAAATAAATCTGAGCAAGTGGTTTGCGAGATTCAAAATGTTGGGCGGTATTTTTGACAGTCCAGAAATGGACAAACAAATTACAACTCACGTTAATTCTAGATTAAACTTTTTATATATTTTTTTGGTTTTTACAGAGCATGCCAGTTTGATTTACAAAATATGTGGCTTCGAAACGGCCTGGTTCAAACATCGGATATCGCCATGGTGCTATGCTTTAGATGTTCCGAGCGCTGAGGTGACTAATTTATTTATTTTATTTATTAATTTATTTGGAACACAAAACAGACATTTACCGTAAAACAACAATAACTAACATTAAAATTAAATTGTGCTCACTGCATACATAGTTGTGCAACTAGTCAATACTTTCCTATCCATGAAATCAACATGTTTAAGAAACAAAATTTACAAAATAATTGTATAAAACGTAAATATAAATATCAATTGAATGTGATTTCCAAATCGTACGCTAGCAATTAAAAAAGGACATGAATTAAATTTATTCTTGAACATGGCCACATTGTAACATGCAAACATGTCGGGGAAATGTTATTCACAAGACACAGCGGCATTTGAATTGTTGCTACAATATGTAATCAATTTAATAGTTATGTGATCTAAGATATCATATTTCCCTTTATTTTCAGAAATTCGAGTACTACTATGACTTGAAACATTATTGGATGGATGGCTATGGACACAATTTGACTTATCGACAGGCGTGCATGTCTATAAAAGATATGTTTGATAATTTTAGGTGAGATTGCTTCCATTTCCATTTCTATACAATATTCAGTTCTCCGGTGACCACGACCTGATATAACTTCACTAAAATTTTCGGGGTTAAGACGGGTATTTTTTTATTTTTCTTCAATTTTTTTCCATAAAGTCCTAGTTCTGTGAATAATATTTTTCTATTAATTAATTAGTTACTACGAGATTTTCAGATCCAATGATTTACAAAATCTGCGTGATTCTAATGTCCCAACATTGTTTCAGCCACGACAATGGCCCTTACGCCTCCTTCCTGTTCGCTCACTCCGGGACACTTCTGAAGACTCTATCCCACCTCTCATTGTTCAAACCTGATGAGGCGCTTACGGCAGGCCACAGACCAAGTGACAGAGGATGGAAGACAACGGATATCGATTGTTTTGCAGCCAACTTGGCCTTTGTTTTATACAGGTGAATTTATTTTACGTATAAAACGATGCTGGTTTGAAAATAACATTCAGGAGGGAAATATAAAAACAAATTAATATCGATCTATGTGGCTCATAGCCTTGTGGTAGCCGCGGCGCTATGATCTATCCAGCTTTTGGCATGGCCACTGTCGAATATTTGGTGCGATAGGCTAACACCGTGAGACAAGCGGGTCATAAATCTGAACCCACTCTGGTTGGTCAGAAGTACAGCATCTGACAGCTGCATGTAATGTGACAGGTGCGGCTCGGAAGAGTTTGTCCTGACGCTTCACCAGGAACGGGCGGTGGGGCTGCCGCCGTGTCCCTCCGTGCTGTGTCCGCTAAGTCTGCTGCGGCGACACTTCCACGAAACTATACACAAATGCGACTTCACAGACATGTGCAGTTTGAAACCCATAGCAATATAGCACCTCTCTATGTATAATTGTATTGTTTGTACTTCCCTTAAATATTTTTGTTATTCTGTATAACTGTAGGTGTAAGTATTAAAGTAGATCTTAACCTGATATTGGATTACTTTTTCAATTATTTAATACCCCATGCAATAATCAGATCAGGTTTAAAATACTTGCTCATAATCTTAGATAGTAACTGTAAAGACACATTGACTACAAAAAAGCAACAGTTTCTTTCAGGCAGTGCAGGAGATTACTGGGGAGAACCTGGGTTACATCGCCTAGCACAAATCGATGGTTGCTAACTTAGGGAGCATTCATAAACCACGTGACGGATTTATGGGGAAGGGGTCCGGCGCACGGTCACTAGAGGGTTGGGGGGGGGGGGGGCAGCCCGAGTCACGTGACGGAGCGCAACGAAGCTGAGTCGTGCCATGCTGAGCGTTCCTGCCGCGCGCCGCCCGCCACCGCTCTTCCTGCATGATCTTCCTTCACAAATGATAACAGCCAAAAGTTCGCATTGATAAAAAATAGCAGGCTTTTCAAATAGTTGCATAAAATGCAAATTCATTAATGTCACGTTACTTGGCTAGGGGGAGGGGGGGGGGTCACTGGGGGTAGGGAGGGGCTTACGAATGCTCCCTTGCGGTGTTGAGCTTGGGAGCCCAGAACCAAACCAACCACGGCTAATATATTTTGAGATACATAAAAGATATGCCTGCATTTTGTTCACCAGTAGCTTGAGAACGACACCGACAGCACCCCAAGACTTTTTTATGAGGTAGGCTTACGGCAAGGTACCATTAATAGAGATAGGCTCAGGGACTGAACATTATGCTGGCCGGACATACTTCTACACAAAATTCTTATTCGGTCTCGGAGCAAGCTTAGTGAGCGCCCTTTGACTTTGAGTAATCTGTGCATTGAGAGATTTTAAAACTTAAAAAATACGGGCATATCACTCAACCATCGCAGGAATATCGCTGGCACCGCTAAATGACAAAAATTCAACCCCCGTACTGCATATAATAAATTAAATAACGAAACAAATGAAATAATTATGAAGATAAATTACAAGAATAAATCAATTACTTATTGTGCATTGTAAATAGAACAAGAGGATTATTACAGTGAAGAATACAAAAACTTAAAACTACCAAAACAGCTGACTTGTCAGTAATAGTGGTTTCTTCCATTCGACCTTGTGGTCATCTTTATCTTTACTTATAATAAAATTGTAGACTGAGCGTGTCTGTACATTAAAGATTTAAAAAAAAACTGGGAGACGGAAAGAATGAGTAATAGAATGAAAAAAAAAACGCGCTCCTGAAAAGATTTGATGCGGTTTGCACCAATGTAAACAGTAGCCTTTAGGTTTAAAAGGTACAATCACACTAAAATAGCATACATAATAGGTAAGAACGAAAATGTAGCCCGGTGCGCACAGAGATGGCCACGTGTTTATGTAGACTGTGATATGACAATGACTGTAAATGCAAGAAACATGACCGTTGTTTCTATCTCAAAATGACGTTACGATAGGTATGTATCCATACTCATATCATAAATGCGAAAGGAACGCGTTGTTGGATTATAACTCTGTTTGTATCTACGTCTAGCCTTATTCTACACAAAACTTTTGTAAAAAAACATAATATTACGTTTAATTACCAAAGGGGTGAGCGGTGAGGTTTAAATGCTTATAACTTGCAAACTACTCACCCGATTTAAATGCGTATCGTATCAACGTATAACATCTCTGGACGCGGTCAGGCTTCGGATGGGTTACCGATTTCGAGATTGTTTGGATGAGATGTTCAGATTCCAGGTAAAAGTTTAGGTCCCCTTCAGGCATTCAGGCAGTGGTGCGGTCGCGACACGATGTGTCTGTCGCTCAGCTCACCGTTTCCGACCGTAGGTACTCGCTCGTTACTCTGTTTACAAGTAGCAGCCTCTTCGTTATCTCCCACTTTCCCTTCGCTAATTTAATTTATTACCCTGTGAGGGCTCTATACTCTTGGGCATTTAATTTGTCCCTTCCTTATCATTTGGGTGTGTAACCTTGGGTTGACAATATTGGATAATAATGCCGAATATGGTTACAGATTACCCGATTGATTTTTAGCAAAAAACATCAAAAGTACCCGCGTTGGTCGGCGTGATACCTTATATGTAGGCTGTACTTATCGCATTGAATACAAATTGATACAAATCATTGTAATGGAGAATTATATGTTTACGATAAATTACTAGACCTAATATTCAGCAGCATGAACTGTGAAGGTGGATACCGCGACATTCCCTTGCGGCCGTTAGATAAGCACTACACTGCCCAAGAATGTATTATAAGCACTACTTTACTCAGCGACGGACATTCCCAGAAACAACTTCCGGAAAGCTAACAATAAAAAAGAATGTATGGAGATTCAAGCAATTTATTGAGATTGTTTTATGTCGAGCGGGGCCACGGAGGATAGCTACTCCGTGAGCGGGGCATATGGCGTCGATAACGCCCATAGGATTTCGAACTTTCAGGGGTGCTGCGAGGCAGGTGCTTCTTCGCACCATGTTTAAAGGACCCCAGGTTCTGCTTTGGGGGAAATACCTCGGAAAGGAGTTCATTCCATTGTTTACCGATCTTATAAATAAAGTATCTAGAGGTACGGTCGGTTCTTCGTTTTGGAACGTCGACTGTGAATTTGTGCATTTTCTCCCTGTTCCGCGTTGAGCGAAGGGAGAAAGGGGACGGAGGGACAGCGTTATGCAGCTCCGATGAGCATTCTCCATGGTAATAACTCTTGGTAAAGATGGATAGAAACCGAGAGAGATCCTACATCTCTATCATACATACTCGTAGATACCGGATGCAACCACCTCGACGCTGAAACTCTAGATTCTATGAAATTGTCTGCAATATATTCGACTCTCTAAATCAGATGATTGCATTCCTCTTATACAAATACGGTGACGAAGGTTTACGATTTGGTTTTCGCCGATCCTGTTTTAAACACTTCGCAGCAAAGAAAACACTTGAAGAAATAAGGATTTTCTTATTAGGTATTGCCAATGCGAATCGGAATTGTTTTTTTCCTTGAAAGAGGTTATCTGAATTCGACAAATTTAGAAATCAGTTGGAGCAAGTTATGAAGAGTATGGTCACAGATTACATACAATAATTAATCTGCGGTATGGCGAGTGGCGGAGAGTTTGTAGCTCCTCTGGTGCCCGCCTGTCGTGCAGTGTGTGGATTGGAGTGTGTAGAGAATTTTTTGGCTGATTCTCCAGGGGTTAGCGTTTGAATTTTATGAAATTTGAATTTGGAATTCCAAACCAACCGCCAGATTTTTTATTCAAATAGGTATGCCAGTATGGAGAATCCCGAATTCATATGTAACCACCAATATTACGTATCTAACTGTATATATTGACGATTCACCTTTTCGACGGTAGACTGAATACATTAAAATGTGTTCATACCCATTTCATGGAAACCGAACAACGTGGGCTTAATTAATGAATTACTGAATCCTGTTTTAGGGTTAACCGTATTTGAATTGTAAATGATTTCACCGCTGGAAGCACTTGTCTCATCCTCGTCCGCTACGTAAATTTCAGTAACTCGATATGCCTCCCGTATTTACGAGAGGCTAGAAGCTTTACCAAAGTGAAGTTGATCGACAGAAATCAAAATGTAACGGATCCCTTTACAGCCCTAACTTAATTATTACTTGGGATGGTAAATTCGTGCACGTAAGAATGGAGGTTTATCACACAAGAAGGTGAAAGTGGTTAAAAAAGCATCCCGTAAAAACACATTCCGTCGGTAATTTAATTAGAAATATTTTGTATGATTCAAGTACACTAAACATCACTTTTCCGAAATCAATCGGGGAATTTCACGACTTAGCCCCGGTTGCACGAAGAAACGGCTGAGTTAATCAATGTTCAAACACGTCATTTTTAGTGAACCGCATAGAGTTCCTTCCATAATGTCCGCACAAGGTGACGTGTTTGATCATACTTTGACGTTGATTTTGATTGTTTGTTCTTTCGTGCACTCGGCCCAGAGCTGTTACAGACTGTTACTACGCCACGCGAGTATTCACAGAAATGTTCATCCCATTATTTAAAGGGAAAGCGCCACTTTAAGGGACGCACAATTTTTGGAGTTCTCTGCACACCTGCCAAAACAATTTATTAAAACAATATATTTTGTTTGAAATGAAGGGACTGCCGGTCTTCACTGTCGATGTATAAATATAAGGTAGTTACGCAAAAACAGGTCGTTCATATTTTTGGTTGCGCTAAAATCCCGCGCACAATAAATGATTCAGCCTCCATAATTTTCGATCCTGAGGCTACGATCTGTTGGCCACCTCATTCATTTCTAAACGTTTATGAGCAAGAGCTGCCGTAAAAGTTTATAGTCCGATTGCATACATCAACGTTAACGTATAGCCGGATCAGTCAATTCATAATTTTAATTTTATTCTCAAACGATTATCAGTATCAGTTTGCTGATGACTTGACCACAATTTGTACATTAATTGTTTATTTTATGATGCTATGACGGAAATAGTGTTGCATGTGCATCGTGCACGAGGTTACGTCAATCAGTGTCTAGGAAACCGCGTTAATCTCCGGCTGCGGTGCATCCGTCATAGTGCATGTGGGGAGTGCATTCAGTTACATATAGTCTTGCAATATATATTTATACTCGTCTTAATATAATGTAGACACGGCAGGTTAGCTCAAAACCAGGTCTATACATATAGGTTAATGCCCACTTACCATTTCAAAGCTACTTTTTACGTCCCTGCCACCGAATTTCTATTTCACCCGAACACTCGTTATTATTGTTATCAATTAGTGTATGAACCTAAGTATGCCCGAATCTCATGGGGACATGCCTGTCTGTTGTTGTTATTGAGATTTATACGACCACGATTGGATTCTGCAAACCAGTCGTCTTGCATAGTGCATCATGCCGAGGGAGGCTCTGTCTGATGCGCCATTAAATAAATACTCTTTAAATGGTAGACAATTATCGATTTACTTCGAACATTTTCACGAGATGAGGTGATGTAGACAGGCCATTTTTAAAATGACGCCTTAGTATAAAAACAAGTAACAAACAAACTTAATCGTATTCTGCAGCACAGTTCAATATTCAAATATTTTAGTTACTGTTTAAATTTGTTAATGTAGGTACGTAGCCAGTTCCGGAAACATATAGGGCACTCTATGTATATGTATGTACAACATACTATATAATGTCGCCGATACATTGAATAGATTTTAGAATTAGATTAGATATATTGGATATCATCAGGATGTTGGAACGGCCAGTACATTCAGTTTGTAAAATGATAATTGAGATTTAATTAAAAACAAAAATAATCTGAACATCCTCTTATTGTAAAAGTTAGAGTTTCCATACAAAATAATTATTTAATTTAGTGTAAAAATAATGTAATGTCCCGAAAGAATGTGGGAACGTTGCATGTAACTGCACATTGATGGTTAATATCCTAGGTTACAATAACATCTAGGTTCCATGCCAAAACTTTCCTTATGCACGGTTAAAACATCGCGTCAAATTACACTGGACGAAAATGTAAATCATTATTTTTATCTTGGCATCTAGAAACTTTAGAGAAAAAATTAGTTACTTTTTTTGTCTTGGAACATCATGAGGATTGCGCTGGGGAAATAAATCTACTGACTGTTGCAACATCCCTGTATTTACACCGCAACAGGTAGTAGAACAACTGACCTAAACTATGTTGCATGCGCCTCTTTGATGTCGGCTATACCCGTTGGTTTCTTGCATCGCGTACTAAATCTGGCGAGGGAACACGCACCGCATAAACAAACTGCCATTTACGCCGGAATCAATTCAAACACCACAATAAATGAGAAATGTATGCTTTAGTCATCAATTACGAATAGCCTGTAAGCTTGTGTTCCCCATGCAATCGTAGTTAACTAATTATCTTAAAACCAGAGTGGTCAGTCTGAGTTCTCACCTAAATTGTCGTTTACGTAACTTCAAAGTTCCGTAAAAACGTCAAATTCCATACAAATGTTGACTAGATATTCTGTGGTTTTACTTCTTGAAGCTGTCAAAGTCAAACTCAGACTTCCGATTTGTATGAAAACGCGGAGTCGACGTAAACGGCAACGTCGACGTATTTACGGCAACGTTGAGTAAGCTGTCAAATCAAGCTCGGACTCGCAAATGGTAGTTCGATTAACGCCCACTGCGCGCGCTCTTCAATTTCTCCATACATTTGAAAACGCCAGTCGATCGGTTTGCCGTAAATGCCAAATTAGGTGACAACTGAGACTTCGGGTACTTGTCCTATTTACTTATTATTTGGCATATAATACCAAACACGATTGCTTGCTCGTTTTTATTTCATTTTGTCATTAGCTTAATTATATTATTAATATCACTGAACAGAAAGGAAGTAGAAGTGGCATGCGGCCAATATCGCGTCGCCGCTATATGGTCAAAATTACCATATAATTGTATGGGAATTCGGCGGCGTGTTGTATGCCACACAGTCAAAACATGAACCGACCCCTCTGATGAGGGAACTGACACAAACCCTCCAATACGTCTGCACATATGTTTGCATGTGGCATGTACGTTTAAGTTGGAATGGTAGTTTTTAGCGCGCTCGATGCCATATCTCCTCTCTTTTATTTATCTATGAAATAGTATAGATTTGGAGTCTGCAAAAGTAATTACGAACAATGTACAAGTTTTGCTGTAAATACGGAAAGCTCTAAAGCTTTTCTTTAATTTATTTAACAATGAAAATTTGCTTTGTGATTTAATACTTTATTTTCCTGTATAAAATGATAGGTAGGATATTTTTTTATATATTTCATACATAGTGATGGATGACTACGTGAATGTTTTGCAATCTTGTTTTACCCAGTCACGAAAGCCTTCAAACATACGGAAAATTTGAAAATACTTTATTAGAGTCCCAATAAGGTCAGCCTGTCCATTAATCAATCTTTCGACCAATTCAGGGGCTTAATATAAAATGTCAATTTAACAAAAAGCTTTTATTCTAAAATAACAATTTATCAAACTTGTTTTTATTTCATTTCGTGTAAAGAATTATACCACTCCTATTGAAGCGAATGCTCGGCATGTATCGGTCTCTTGTCTGTCTTTTGGCTTTTAACTTGAGAACAACTCACCTGATTTTTATGTAGTCCACTTACAATCACGCTTGAATGGTGATTTTTGGGGTAAACGTCTTAAAAGATCTATACGGACTGTTTTTACCGCGGGAATCTACTAATTAATTTTTTAAATTCCGATTTTATTATCGCATCACTAAAAGTAACATTTTCCGAGAAAAGCAATGCAAAATGTGTTTCTAATTTGTTTTTCAAGTGACTAAATCCTGAAGCCTAATTGTATGTGTGTGTAATAGCGAAGTCATCTTAAACCTTTTGCAGATGTGTCTATCTACCAGCTCTGTCTGATATCATTAACATTACGTATGCTTAATTGTGTTTATGAACATTCCAGAGGCGCCAAGCTTAGTAGAGTCAGCTCACACACTTTTGGCTGGCTTTATCTCTACCATCTTCACTCTAAGACCAACCAACTAGGTCAGAAAGCATTTTTTTATGTAACTGCATATGGATGGCTAATACCAAACTGACTGTCAGATATTAGCCTAACACGCCGCATAGGAACTAGGTGCCATGCCAGGACCTTCGGGTAAATTGAACTGGATGGAAAACCTGGACAATTTTCATTGCCCCTTCGACCATAGTTCATTCAATGCGATGGTTTTATATGCAACCTGACATGGATGGCTAATACCACACAACTACCGTTATGATATTAGCCCAATACACCACATTCCCGAAGGAATTAGGTGCCATGCCAGGACCTTACCTTTATGAGCACGGCTACATTGAACTGGATGGAAAACACGGACAATTTTTCATTGCCGCTTCGACTAGTTATACCACCTAGTTACATACTGTTTTACATGGATTCCGAACCATGAAACAGCACGCATTCGTGACGAAATGCACTTATCAAACTCAGAAAGAGAAATAAAGTGGTGCGCTAAACCAATCCCCGCGCCACTAGGCTACTAGCTGCCAACCCGGGCGGGATTAATCCTACCACCTAGTAAGTAAGAAAGGGGACCTACAGTTTTAGGTGAAATCCGAACCGGGCCCAGCCTCAACGTTTGAAAATGGTCACCCATTCAGAAACTAACCGCGCTCAGATGTGCTTCACCAAGCTTATCGATCACAAGGCGTCGCGCCACTGGGCTACCGAGGCTCTCGTCTTACAATGAATCAAACATTAATTTATTACTCAGGTGCGTTGGTTTTCCCTAGTTCCTAATCTCTTTATTGTTCCTGCGACTCTACCTTCAATTTAATCTACTTAGCAAAAGTATATCCAACTATTGTATTTTCGGTAACATAACCGTTTTTGGTTTCTAATACGAAAAACCGGCCAAGTGCGAGTCGGACCCGCACACGAAGGGTTCCGTACCATCGTAAAAAAAAAATCACGTTTTTTGTATGGGAGCCCCCTTTAAATTTAATTATTTTTTAATCTTACCTATTTGTTGTTATAGCGGCAAAATAAATACACACTCTGTGAAAATTTCAGCTGTCTACCTGTTACGGTTACTGAGATACAGCCCTGTGACAGACGGACAGACGGACGGACGGACGGACGGACGGACAGCGGAGGCTTAGTAATAGGGTTCCGTTTCACCCTTTGGGTACGGAACCCTAAAAAGCAATTTCAAGTACTTAATGCAAGGTCAGATATGAGTCTGGCAGACGATTTCAGTCTTCGCGCGTCGAGACTGAGTCCGCGATTGTAATAGCAATGTCTTGTCAAGTCGTTGAATCTTCGGTCCTCCTGGTTAATGAGCCGTCAGAGACTGTTGCGCTTGCCCACCCTCCCCTCCTGCCTCCCCCGCCGCCCCCCAGGCCGCCCCGGGCTGAAGGGTTGTCACACAACCGACGCATACTCGAGTCAAATCAAGATTAACGAGCCCATTTAGTTTTATGAACAAGTGCTTGGTTACGCCTTAATGGAATAAGGAGGCGGGTGGTCCGTTGTATTTTCTTGCTAACGAGATCGCTGTTCAACTGGTGAAATATATATTTTCACTTCTGATTTGTTCTGAGACTCATGAAAACACTTTATTTGTTATCGAACGCTCGACAATCATCAATCATCAGAGTATAGGACAGTGACAGCACTTATGAGCATTCGGAAATGTCAGAAGTGCACCGTACGCCATGTCCGACCTTCCAGGGGCCTCTTTATGTCCTCTTGAAGGTCCTTTGTGGCAATCTAAGGGCTTCAGATTTTTAGTTTGATATGTAAGCAGGCAGATAATGCAATATCTGTCTTGCACTGATATGTGAAGGGAAACACGAATGGTTTTTAGAATTACCACCGTTCAGCAAAATCACGGACAATTTTCATTGATTCTTTAAAATGTTTTATCTAATGCGATGGTACGAACTTGGGCAATAATAACTTATTAGTACCTTAGGAAGGGATCTACGCGACTGGGGCCGGTGCTGTTTAACCTTCATGCAGCCGGGGCTGACTAAATACATTCAGAAGTCTCAGCAACCTATCTCGCAAGTGCCAAAGCGTTAAACTGCTAGAAACACGTTTCTTTTCTCTCTTATTCTCATATTTTTTATAAAAAAAGGATTACTTTTCATCGCGCTTTCATAAAACATATTTTTTTTTGTACTTGTGGGATTGTATTTTCAATTACATGTTAAATAAATACTTAAAAATAACTATTTCATAGTTTTTCCGTCTTTAGTACAGCAGAACTCTATAAGGTTATACAAAGCATCGTCGTTTTTGCGACGGAACCCTTTGCTATAAGCGATAAAAGGGACCCGTGCGACCTGGCTCTGGTGTCCGTCGGTTACTGCATTTTGCCCCGATTTTTTCTATTCAAATTCAATTCAAATTCAATTTATTTTTCCAAAAACACACGTATATACATAATTAACTAAAAAAAAAACAATATGTTATAATACATTTTACAAAAAACTACGTTGCAGCCTACAGAAGAACTAAATTCTGTGTAGTAGGCCGCATTAGGTATAGCACATAAAAGTACATTAAAAAGTAATGGTGAACGCACACTGTACTGTCTATCGTATGTTGTAGAATATGATGAGTTGAATGTATTATCCATTTTATGTATTATAAGCGTGAATGTGAGGCATTGTTAGGGAGTTTGTGTTTGCTGAGTCCTAAATGTGAGGATACACACCTACCTGTGCACCCAAAAACGAGACCTTTTGAAATCCGAGACGGTCTCGGATTTGACTACATAAAAATTGAAATAACGGCCGAAATATAAGACTTTTGATTGGTCAGATCTCATACACTTCATTGACCAATGAAAAGCCATCAAATTATAGTCTCGAATTCGTTAAATTTCGAAGTTTGTAAGAGTGTGATTTTTGAGACTCAAAATGCGTAGTTCCAGTGTGTGACCACCAGACGGCGCTGCAGTCGGAATTGTGTATGCTCAAGAACCCAAATGTGAGACCGCCTCGTTTTTATTTGTGTGATAATAGTGTGAGTGTATCGATCAAAACAAGACCGTCTCGTTTTCGCCTTATGAACAAACACACAGGTGTGCGAGAAAGACATTATTGCTTATTAGGTCTACTTTTATTCTTCACGGCAATCCATCAGTCAGTCGCTCTTGCTTTTGAGCTTGCAGCAGACGCGCGCGTGGGTCTTTCGTTGTGCTACCGGTGAACCAGTAACTATACTTACGAACAGTTAGTTAACAGTTAGATAACATTTTGTTTTAGGACTTAAAATAAATTTTAAAATAAGATTTTTTTTAAGTCGTATAACAAAATACTGCCCATCTTTTTTGTTCCAAATATACCAAGAAATAAATACCAGGTTTACGTTTGGACCATACCCCGAAAACCCGGTGCAGTTTAGCTGCAAGTGAAACTCATCGAAGTAAACTGCTTATAAGCCACGACCAAATGTCCTTCCAGTCAAATAAGGGCAAGGATCTTGATTATATAAAAGTAAATATCGAAGCAGACATCATTTAAAATGCAAACATGAACCAGAAGTAGTGAATATCCAAAAATCTGCACATATGTATTATTATATCTCTATGGCACATATTAAAGCACAGTCCGATTCAATCACAAAAAGTAAAGTTATCAAAATAACTAATATTGTACTCGATATTTAAATTCGTGTTTTTATTTTGATTTTAATTAAATATATGTAATAGTGCAAATAGTGGGTGTTGAATGAAGTTGGGTCACTGAATTAATTCTCGTGCAGGTCGTTAGAGTAGACTGAGGGATTCTTCATTCGTGGTTCGGATTCCACGTGAAACAGTAGGTCCCCTTCCTTACTAAACCTGGTGGTAGGGTTAATCCCGCCCGGGTTGGTACGACCGCATTGGATGAACGATTGGTCTAAGCGGCAATGAAAATTGTCCGTGTTTTTCATCCAGTTTAATGTAGCCGCGCAATATAAGGATGGTCCAGGCATGTCACCTGGTTTTCATGTGGTGTTATGGGCTGATATCACGACGGTGGTTGTGGTATTAGCCATCATGTTGGGATTACAAAAAAACTATTTCATTTATTTCCACTTCAGCTCCAGTTGCGCTCTGTTTTAATGTCGGTGGTTATTTGACATATTCATTGGTGAAACTGAGTATTTATGTAGGTATATGTATATTCGGATAATTTGAAATATCGAGCTTAAAATATTGGTAATTTTTTAAAGCTCTGACATAATTAATAAGCACATGTAAATGATAAAACTTACAGTTATTAAATGGAATATTTCTTGCAAAAAGATTCCGGACACTAACTTGTAACGTCGCTTTGATATTTTATTTATGGGAAAGGGCTGTGCTTATAATAGATAAGTGCGCCAAACTTAGCTTCTAACTGGGATGGTAGAGTGGATTATAATAAGCAATTTTGGTAAAGGAACATAGGTAAGGAATCGAAGTTTTCTATCCAAAGTATTTTTTTTAAATATTAAATCATGTATTTATTATTCACGTATTCCGACGTGAACAGGTAATTTTGACCTTGAAAAGTTCCTTGCCAATATCTGCATCGCCACCATCTGCCTCGCTGGCGGTGGAGACATGGCGATGCGTACGTTGGTGAGACGTTGGAGAAGGATATATGGGTACCTCATTGGCGATTAATTTGCGGCCCACACTCAGCTCCATAGCTAGCGGCGGATTTGTGCCGGCGGAGGAGATATTGGCGATGCATACGTTGACGACGCATTCCCTGGCGTTGAAGCTAGGCGACGGAGACATTGGCGATGGAGATGAAGGAGGGGTATAACTCAGCTTACAATGGCTTCACCGAACATATCCGGGCCCATTGGCAGTAGAGAAAGGTTTCAATAGAGGTCGGGACAAGGGGTGGCCACCGTCTCCTACGCGCTAACGTTTCGGCTCGCTTCAAGCCTCATCAAGCATCGAATTATATGATACCGTCAAGGCAAGTTTTCAGGTTGCACCAGACAACAAACACAAATGAGTGAAATATACTAATATGAGACTATGTAAGGCCTCAGGTTTGGTTAACTGGCAATATAAAAAGCTCACTGCTTACATTAGCCTAAAGCGAGACGTTTTACACATATTATCTGATTGAAAATTTTAAATGTGAGGCCGCCTCATATTTGGGCATTTCACAATCCCAAAAACGAGACTCTTGACACACAATATTGATACACACCAAAAGCGAGCCGTTTTATACACACCACCTGCTATACAGCACGAATTGGAGCCCTCGTCTCGGATTCGTGCAGGCCTCGGATATGGGTGTGTTAGCACATTTAAAAAACCTTGAATATCTCTGAAACTATATATGATATCGAAACGGGTGTTTGAGAGTATAATATGTGAGAAGACGAAGGCCGTCCTTATCTATGTGATATGTCTGTATTTTGATAAATAGCTGAGGGCCTCGGATTGGTGCATTTAAACAAGTCAAGAAACTTGGTCTCACATTTAGGACTCAGCAAACAAGGGTGTATGTGAGGATGTGTTTGTGCAAGGTTTTTTTTTTATTTGAGCATATATTAGGTAGATTGCATCAGACTACGACACTGAAGAGTTTTTCAACATCACATACAGACATATACAAAAGCAAAGTAGTAATTTTCTATGAATGGTTGTTTCAAAATTCTGAAAAATTACCAACCATAAAAGTGTACCTAGCACTTCAATAGTTATGCATAAACTAATTATTTTTGCTCGAAACTTCATACTGTTTAAGAAAAAACTTGTTTTTTTTTTTGTATGAAATTGTAACTTATCATAAATCGAGGGCGCATTTATTCGATTTAGACGTTAGCCGTTAGGAGAGCGGAAGTCCACGTGTGGGTACGTCTTGAGGCCCCACTTCATCATCAATACGTTCACGTTTGACTGGGTTTTTTATCGAACTGGACATGAACGGTCAATGCAACACTTTTACCCGATATGATGTTATCCCAACATACCTAATGGAACCCAGGTGCCATACCAGAAATTTGCCTTATATTGCACGAGTACATTGAACTCGATAGAAACACGAACGAATTGCATTGCCGGTCCACACCACACGGTCAGGCACGACGGTCGAAAATGGCCACCCAACAAGAACACCGGATGGGATCGGGACCGCATCCGAGGCTGAGGCTGACAATACCATATAAACAGTTATGAATTATCCAGTGTAAACCATACTACTGTGCTACGCTGTATATCCGTAAATGTATTTTCCATGTCAAACAATGAAACAACTCGGTTTTAGACCGAATGCTCAGTGAATAGAAACCAATTCGTGGTCACATATTCTAAACACATTCCATGTAGATTTTACTAGATGGAGCACTTAAAATGTGAACGATAAAAATCTCCACATTTTCTCTATTTACGGTGTAACGACATGAGAATACGTGACTATCCAAGCATCGATGCTACGAATAACCCGGCGTGAGTAATGAGCAATAAATTGAAAAAAAAAAACAATATCGAGCCACGGAATTTCAAAACAAACGCCCAAAATATTGTCTGCACAACGTCAGCGACGCCGATCCAGAATAATGGCTATATTCTACCGTTCCCCGGGCGCGGGTAACTTGAAAGAACAAGCGCGAACACTTTTACATCTTGCACGTAAAAAAGATTGACTACTCCGGCAGTTCGTGTGTGTTTAACTTTGCTCCAAACAGCCGATGCAGTGGAGTCCACCGTCCAGTTTTATCCGCAGTGCGTTCGCAGCCCTGCCCGCCTCGCTACCCAACTTGGGCGCCGCGCCGGCGACTTGACGCGCGGAGAACGCGGGAATCGGCGCCCTGCGACACCGCTATGAGAGCGATTGCTCCATTGTGCGCCAGTCGACAGCCACAATTTCCGCCGCTTTGAAATAAATTCGCTTGAAATATCGCGAGATCGCAACCTTAATTTCCGACAGTGGAAGTGTTTGTTTAAAAAAAAAATTAGTGTAACTGACAGGTTAATTTGATCATCGTACGGTTACAATTTCGGGAAAATCTTTAAAGGTAAGCTGATGGAATGCGTTAAGAGGGCTTAGTTACGCTCCCTTCGAAGCGTAGAGCGCTCTTTTATTTTTTTTATTGTTTGTAAACAGAATGAATCTGGAAACATACTGTGTTTAAAAGAATTTAAGTTAGTGTAAGAAAAGTTACTTTTGTTTTCATGTGCCAAGAACATTAGAAGATCTGGTACGCTACGTGTTAACATTGTAAATTAACGAATTAAATTATTATTACCGGATTTTTTTTCATTTTAGTACAATAATCGAATCCGATTAATAGACAAGAAATTTGAAAACAAGAAAAACGTATTCTAAATGTAAGCATGCAAGAGTGAATATGTTTTTTTTATTTACTAAAATTTGTTCTTTTAATCATTACAATCGGTTTGAATGTTTACTGCTCAACTGCTCGTCAATCAACCCAGATTCCCACAAAATACCGGAAGGCACGAGATGCGCGTGCGTAGGATTATGTAAACACTGTCTCGACTATTTCTGTTAAAAAGTGGCTGTAAACCGACACTTACGCGGCGTCCAAACATCCGGTTGCAGAACCGGTATAAGTGATTTACATAGTTCACTGAAAAAAAATATATCACTGATTCTAACCGTAATTACGATTATAACAACCGTCTTGCAACGCTGAAACAGAGCCGACTAAGTAAATCGGTTCCTCTATGTATGTGTGTGTGAAAACTGTATCTTTTAATGGTTTTTTTAACTGTCTGCTAACTATTTTCTCCTACTGTTTCCCTAACTGTGTGAAAACTGTTTCTAGCTTTAGTATTTTTCCATTCTTGGTTACGTGTTATATTCAGTGAAAAGATACTGTCCATTCTGATAAAATTACTGTACCTCTTGAAACAGGGCAGGTCCACGCCTAATTTGTAGTCAGCCGTAATGTTCAGTCAGAAAAGATAACCTTTACAAAATCATCTGATCCGTCACACGTGTTATTTTCACAAGGCGGTACTGTTCAATCGGTTAAAATAACTGTTATTGTAATATTAACTGTTTTGGCTCAATAATAGATACTTATCGTAATAAATTAATAGTGATGATGACTGAATTTTAACTGTGCTAAAAAAATTCGACATCAATCAACAATTAAATCAACAAAACTTGGAATGATGTGAGCCTTTTTTAAATATTATCAAGCACTTCATAAAGCTGTGCAGGTGGGTCAAGCAAAAATATTACAGTGGTTCCACTGAATTTCTGAATCGCCTGAAGAGGCGACTAAGATATTCGTTGTTGGTGGTTCGGATTCCAGGTATAAGTGTAGGTAGGGTTAGTTGTAGCTGGTAATAAGAAGAGGAATAGCTAAATGTTGCTGGTATAATTAAGATGTAACGGGATCGTCCCGAGGCTCCTGGGTGAGAACCAGTTTAGTATGATTATCACAGCTATAAGGTGAGAAGTAGACTGAGTCTACCATAAAAACCAGGGTTGAATATACAGGTGATTGGAAATGCGATACATTCCTTCTAAAACACAAAGGTTGGTACTTTGTTCGTACCATCGCATTGAATCGTTGGTCCAAGCGGCAATGAAAAATGTAATAGACATCCAAACTTATATTATAAATGCGAAAGTAATCCTGTCCGTTGCGTTTTCACGCTTAAACCGCTGAACAAATTTATTTAACGTTACCTTGGGGAAGGATATCTTTAGTGGCGAAAGTTAAACTCAATGGGGGTGAATAGGGGATGAAAGTTTGTATGGGAACACATATAATATCCAAGAAATAATTCAGCTCGGCATCGGTCCAAAACGACATTGACTCGAGCTTAAGAACTTTCTTATTGTCGATAAAAAATGTGGTTAAAGCGATAAATATATTCTGGGCATATGGATACAAAAATACCATAATGTTTCGTTGTTGTTTCAGCCTGAAAATGAACCTGAAGCTAAACAACGAGCAGCAAATTTCCACCTCCGCTGCGAGCGAGGGCGGCGCCGGGGGTGGCGGGGGTGGCGGGGGTGGGGCAGGCGGTGCGGGCGGAGGGGGTGGAGGCGCCGCACCCGTCGCTCGGGCGGCAATCAAAGTACGTACCGAGCAAGTATTTCTTCTGGAGAAGGCGTGACAACAGCTGATCGCATTCACTTCTACAAGGCGTGAGTGAAACCAAAGCCACTAAAAATAATTTCAACTCATTTTGAAATTTAGAAAAGGCCAGAGCCTTTTAGGGATCAAACCTATGCTGTAGCTTTAACTCTGTCTTTAAATTGCTCAGAATTATCAACATTAAAATGTTTCCGTTCAAATATTGTTAATTGTTGTCTTATTCCATGGACTTCTTCAATTTAAAGTTTGTAACAGTCGTATTCATGGAGAACCTGTCAAAACTTAGTACGAGATTAGCACCGGACTAATCATATAAAAAGTTAGTCCGCCCACTCTGAATACGGCTGTGACGCTGAAATCCAGTTCAATGTAGCCGTACTCAAAAGGTCCTGGCATGACACCTAATTCCTTCGGGAATGTGGTGTATTGGGCTAATCTCATAATGGTAGGTCTGTGGTATTAGCCATCCATGTCAGGTTGCATAAAAAAAACGTAACTTGTACTCGGCTAAGCCAAAGTTTGCCTTCCAACTGTCACTTTTGACAGAAGATTTATGGAACAAATATCGTATTTGACAGTCGAGAGCCATACTGTGGCTAAACTAAGCACGAGTCAAGTCTATGAATCTCAGCAAAAGAGTTTAGAGCTCGAGCCCGAAAGCTCCTACTATTCCAGTCAAATAAATCGACACAAACAAGACTAATAGGGCTGCAGACCTCGAACCCCTAAATGGGACATAACAAAACATATTGGCTCGAATTGATGACAGATATCAATTCGTAAGTTGTTACCGGTGGATTTAGAGGAACAGGAACCCTGCAGGCAATCATTTGGGCGGGGCGGAGACAAAGCGTTGGCGTCGAGTAGTGACAGGTTATCATCAAGCCTAGGCTCGCATAGCCTACGCTATGATATATAAGTAAGCCTTACTTACGTTTTATAATGAACACGCCATGCTGAAGTGTATGTCGCTCAAACTAAATAATCAAATAAATAATCAGTTGTATAGGCGTAAACAACGACGAAAACCGACCAAGTGCGAGTCCGGCTCGACCGGTATTTTGTATGGGGCCCCACTTAAATTTTTATATTTTTTCTATTTTATATTATATACTAGCTGCGGTACCCGGCTCCGCTCGGGTAAGTGTCGGCTAAATTATTTCTTGGATAAAAAGTAGCCCACATGGCTGGTCCAAAATAGGATCAAACTGGTCCAGAACAATGTATCCATCTAATGTACCAAAATCAATCAAGATCGTTTGAGCCGAAATATCATGATTTAATGAGAAACATCCAATATTTCCCATTTAGAGCGTCTATTACGAGTTAACAATCGCTTATAGAAAAATCGGTAAGATCATCAATGCCGCTGGTTTTCATCATTGAATAGAGCAAGCATTTGAAATATACCTACACTAAATCGGCCGTCAGCGGATTTTCATATCGATTTAACAATTGTTTAAATTAACCGGTAAGGTTATCTCACTGATTTGAGCTTATCAAAGGACATCTACAAAGCAGATTATAAAAAATAATCAGAAAACGTTTTCCTATCAACGCTCGGTAGCGAGATCATATAAATTGGTAAGCCTTTATGAAAAGGTGTCGACGTTGGAGCGGAGGATATAAGGATAACGAGTTTTCTCTGTTCGTCTCTTCACATACCGGCCAACACGTCTAATAGCTTTAGAATATTTTCTCTGCAAAAGTGAAAAGTAATCCCAGACGCCATTAGACGTTCTCGGGCTCTGAAATGATTTAATAACGACTTGGTGAAATGTGCCACAGATGTCAGATGATGAATGTCATGTAAGCACTTCTACTTAAAGGACGCCGGATCCTTGCTAGCAATCACGGAAGTTGAATTCAATGTACCTACATTAGCACTAGGACACAGCCAATAAATGGCAGCGACTAAAGTGGAATAATCAATCGCTGCCCATTTAATCTTACGAGTAAGGTCTCCTGACATCTTAGAGACGGGCGATTATTTCTTCTTTTTTTTTATATAACAAGTTCGCGCTGTGTTAAAAATTAGAATGTAATAGTAATTGATGGGTTTAAAAGAATCACGTTTTAAATAAGGTTTAAATAAAGGACTAGTTAATTTCATAACATAACTTTAAATAGGGTGAAATGCAATTTTCACAAAGAGATTAAAATAATTTAGAAATTAATGTATCGAAGGTTTACCGTGCATGTGAAATTGAAGAATTTAAACGACAACTTTATTATAATTTAGTTTCAGAAAAAAAAATATCCACTGATCAAGATAAGACCAACTAGATGATGAAATCAAATGGAAAAATTCGGATTCTTTAAAACAATACTGATTTTAGGAATTCAACAAAAACTCGCATATGCAAAACTAATAAAACTAAATACAAAAATCACGCTGGTGACCAAAATTGTTTACATACAATAAACGCGTTTTATTCCACGGCTGCGGAATCAGATAGGAGTTAATCTAATTTAGGGATCTTTTTAAAGATACTGAAAATTAAATTAAATCTATATACCACACATACATACTAATACGATACGCAACACTAATATAAGAAACGAACCGCTGCTAGGTTTATAATAAAATAAAAGCGTTCAGTATGGTTTGAATTCTGATGTCTGCTCTCATATTTTACATAAATTTAACGCTTGTTCATTTCGCAATATTGTTTCAAAATTAATATTTTCCTCATTTGCATCGAAATTAAGAGCCTTTCTGTAGAGAGGTACTTTCACTTTATTTAAATCAACGATTTGGAAGCCTCGAAAATACATAATTTCGGTGACCTTAACTAAAATGGATTTATAAAAAGTGACAGAGCATGAATTTGCGTCGACTCCATTAATTTAATTTAGCATAATCTTGAGAATTTGTGACCGAAAAAGAAATACAAATATTTGTCAGTTTTACGAATTATAAAATCCTTAATTCTCGTTTATCGGTGTGAGCAACACAATGTTGCTCACATAGTTGCTAAGTTGCTAAGTTTTTTTAACGATATGTTTAATTTCATACATTAATTTAAAAAAAAAATACAAAAAAACTTTTAAACCTTTGAAAATAAATTTCACATCGGTTAATCTAAAATAAGATTGCGAAAAAGTTATTGAACATGAATTTACGTCGACCTCATTCATTTAATAGGCATATACTTTGGAGCTTTTACGCCCAAAAAATAGATATAAACATTAGTCAATTTAAAAAAATATACATAAAACCTTGGTATCCGGTGATTTTTTTTATTTTTACTGTAGACCAAAAGGTGCCAGTAAATTCGAGCATACTAAGAGCATTTACTGCAAAAATACTCCTGTTGTCAATGTTGAAAATGGGGCAACAATTTTTTTATTAATTTATTAATGAAATTTGTACATCGGCTCTTCTTGAACCGACAGATTGATAACGTGTCCAAGTGTAGGTATCCTACCTATAGATAAGAAATAAAATGAAAAAATTTCAACGAGTTACAACGATTATAGTAATATTCTTAAATGGGCGCACATGCACGAATAAAATTCAAAGTAAATAACTAGAAGGCAATAAAATAAAAGTTGTCTAATCTTTAGTACCAGGTCTTTATTTTACTGAAATTAATTGGGTCGTTACTCTTTCGCCTACGGAGAATAAAGATTCAATTTTCGTATCTGTATTGGGCTTGAAAAAATGTTCTTTATTGCAACGTCAAAATTTTACGCGTAGTAAAGTTAAAGTTATTACATTTTATGATTTAAATTTATGAGTTTTGTTGGGAAATTAAATCGCTCATTCACTGTTGAAACACATTTAAGCAAGCAAGCAAGATCTTATAATCCTTGTAATACGCGCTATAAGAATCAGTGTATTGTACATACTTTATCAATATTTTTGAAGACGTCATCCATTCCTTTAGTATCCCAAGCACTTATTTAGGAGGTTAAAAATGCCAATCCTGCTTCACAACCGCGCGCTTGCTGCCATCTTATACGCAAACTGCATACAATCAGTGGCATAAACACAATATGATCGGAATAAAACCGGACCAACCGGACGGACGACGAATTCATTTCACGAATCGCCTATGGAAGTTTATGTACTCACTGATTCCGGAGTTCCCAACAAAGGCAGAAATTCCGTCCGTCCAATTTTATTCCGATCATGGGGTTCGGCAATACGGCCGCTGGGCCTAATTGCCGAACAGCGACAGTCGCTGCCAGCGTCGGTGTCGCTGCTAACGAGTCATCGCATACAAGACTTTTCAGCTACCATCGACTTACTGATACCGACGACATAGACTATGTCGATGGCGGCTACGGATGGCGCCTACCTTTTATCCGCAATAACGGTAACCGCAAAATTTGATATGCGATGACTCGTTAGCAGCGACACTGACGCTGGCAGCGACAGTCGCTGTTCGGCAATAATGCCGCTGGCCTTAGGTTTCGTCTCGGTCGCACGCGCCATGTCCAGGCGCACGCACGCCTGCAGGTCTGACAAAATTGCGACTTGTCCTAGTAGTAGTACATACGAGTACTTAGTTCTAGTTGCAAATAAAAGTTATATTTTTTCAAGATATGATGAAAATAGAAATAATATAAATGGAGAAGTACGAATTTAAGACGACAACAAGCGCACCGTCGTCAGCCGGACGATAGGCATGTCTAACCTATTCCAATTTTGTGGCCGCATGCGTGACAGGACTTTATATTTGGGAACTGATCAGAGGTTTATCATGGTAAATTAATTTTCCGGGTGGACAGCCAAGGGAGTGATTAAAGCTAACGTTCACTTCCGTTTTGTACAATGTTTTATTCCGCCAAGTGGACTGTAATGTATCCAAATGCATCTAAATATCAGATTAATCACTCACTTACCTGTTTACCCGACGAGTTAATTTAACGTGGTGATCCCACCATATTGTATTACGGAAGTAGCGGAAGATAGACGGTTGCATTGCAGTCCTCTTGGGCCATCTACATGATCATTCATGTATGATAAGTCCACGAGGAACCACGATTTGTGGCAGCTACGTTATGATTCTCGTTGGCATCTTTTAACTTCTCCTAATCATTCATTAGTTTTTGGTAGTTCCATTTTTTAAATGGGTTTAATAGAAGACGTCGCAGTTGCCAATACGTCATGCTCGTAGGCAAACGCCTGATTTTCGTTAGTTCGGTTGTCAATTGAACCGATTATTTTGTATTGTACGGGAGGAACGACGGTGTAACTGTCACCGCATCATCATCTTCGTAATCCTTGGCGTGCTGTTCCGAACGGTGTTGAACCTGTTACTTGTTTTTACTTTGTTTGTCATATGAACACTGATCAGGATTATGCAAAAAGGAGGGCGATACAATGGCAGCTACATCGTTGTCTTCGTAGGCATCTGCCTGTTGTTTTTGTGTCCCAGGCATTGGTAGTTTCATACCAGTTGTTTGGTTTGTTTAATATTAGTCCCGATTGTGCTGTGTCGTGCAGGAGGAACGACGGCGCACCGGCCGCTACATTGCCATCCTCGTGGGAATCAGCCTGCTGTTCCTGGCACTGTACCAGGCGTGGGTGCGACGAATTCCGCTCGTCGCCTCTCTCGTTGTCCCTGCGCTCATCATGTTCCTTTACATCGCCTGGGTCCTCTACACTGCTTCCAGAGATAAGAGGAATAGGGTATGTTGACTCTAACTAAATTAAAAAGTCTTGAAACCATATTCATCTACTGCAAATTTATAATAATATTGTGTTTCCATCATAATATTTAGTCATCTAAAGAACAATTATGAAATTGAAAGAAGTTCTCACACAAATATAAACATGTTGCTATAACGTGGATACATTCCTACCAAATAATCCTAGCATTTAAATAAGTCATACGTGTATAGTATACATATGTGCTAATATATTTGATATTGAGCAGCTACAAAAGTGTGAATTTTAAATAATGATAAAATTGATAAGAAGGATAAAGTATCTTGACTTTGGAACGTCCGTACGCCTCTTGCGTTCCGGAAAGGAATTCTCAAGGAGGGTGCTTAAAGAAGGTCACTCGTCACCAGTAGCGGATCAGTAAATACAGGAATATATAGGAAGTTCCCCAGCTTCATATGTTTCAGGATAAGCTCTCCTGCTTTCTAAGCCTGTCCTTTCTTTCCGTTCTTGGTGGTCTCCTGACATGGAGGTTCATTTCGATTCCACAACCCGTTTTGTGGATTCCTTCGCGGGACGCAAGACCCAAAAATCAAGATAAGCTGTTAGGCTGATTTAAAGCTCATACTTTAGATCACTGACCAGAAAGCGTGAGTTCGATACCCAGTGGCTGAATAAATATAATTCTCGCTTATGATATTATGAAATAACTGATGAGTTCTTACAACGCATTACGCTGAAGAAAAACATCGCAAGAAAGCTCACCACTTCGGTGTTTGTTAGGATTGTTATAGCAAAATGTTGATTTTTTAAACGGCTAGCGTACCAGAGGCCTGGGTTCAATACCGACATGCACCACTTTCTTTCTCTTTCCGAGTTCGATAAGTGCATTTCGTCACGAATGCGAGCTGCTCCATGGTTCGGAATCCATGTAAAACTGTAGGTCCCCTTCCCCTACTAAGTGGTACGTGTGCCTAAATGGGTACCCTGAGACCGAATAAGGTGCTAAGAGGCCAGAAATGGCACCATTGATCATGTCCATTTAGGTATATTTTTATTTTTAACCGATTTCACAAAAGGACGCGGTTCTATGTTCGATTTCATAGATTATGTCGCCTTAGTTCTCTCTAGATGAAATATTTGCTATACCTATTCAATCATACATATTGTTGTTTCGTCTGATTGTAATGGAGACGACACCTTAACCCGATGTTTGGTGCGTGAGCACATTTTATCACGATCTTTCTCCAAAATCAATGCAGCATAAAATTTTTCAATGTAATTTCGCAGATTTATACAAAAAAAATATATTACTAGTGGCTCTCTGAGCTGTAGGCCTCGTGAGTCTGACATTTTAAACATTGGACCTTTTTGAAAGTTTTTCAAAATTTTAAAGAACTGGCTCGACTGGAAAATTCTATACCGGGTGTTAACGGAGGTATGGTCCATACGTTAACCAGGTAGTCCATGGCCTATTTGGAGCAAAAAGCAAGATAACATTTTGTTGTCGGCTTAAACATTTTTCCCCGCCCAATACATTTTAGTGCGTAGCTATGAACAAAATTGAGATTTTCGACCTGCAGAGAACAGCCGGACATACGAAAGCCTAATCTAAAATGGAGACGTTCGCTCGAGTTTCGCTCATCGCTCAGTAAAAAAAAAAAATTATTATAGTTTACCTTAGTCCCTTTTTTAAATCTTAGATTTATAAGTAATCTCGTCATAAGACTAGTTATAAATTTGCATTTGTTATTTGAGAGTCTGATTAAAATGATTTTTCCTATCCGTCATAAGCGTGAGACTTGGATAGACGGAGAAAATAAGATACACGAATAATTTACAACGCGGGCGAAGCAGGAGAACCTAAATTCATTATCTAACTTTAACGGAGCCCGAATAAGATTTATTCATGAGTTCTTGAACAATTTGTAGTAATTTGAAATTATGCTTCATACTAAATTGATGTTTTACGTTTCGTTAAAAAAATTCAATTGTTTTAGGTATTTTTTTCCAAACACATTAATGTTATTGTTTTTCTTGAAATAATCTTTCGAAGATTATACGAGTAAAAATTTGATATTATATATTGATTAGCTCGTGGTCTAGGGGCTAGAGGACTTGCCTTTCATCCGAGATACCTGGGTTCAAATCCTCGCCCGGTAATGCACCACTTTCTTTCTCTTTATGATTCTGATTTGGCATTTCGTTACGAATGCGAGCTGTTCCATTGTTCGGAACCCATGTAAAACTGTAGGTCTCCTTCCCCTACTAGGTGGTAGGGGTAACCCCGCCCGGGCTGGTACCACCGCATTGTACGAAACTATGGTTGAAGCGGCAATGAAAAATTGTCCGTGTTTTCCATCCAGTTCAAGCCGTGCTCACAAAGGGCAGGTCCTGGCATGGCACCTAATTCCTTCGGGAATGTGGTGTATTAGGCTAATATCATTAAAAAAATGCAAAAATTCAAAATTCAAAATTCAAAATTCATTTAATCAGTGATTTTCAGTTGACACTACGTACAAACTAATTTATCACATCGTCAAAGGGTGAACTTATTACATGCAGTAATTGCTATGAAAAGAAAATTATACATGGTTAGGTCTACAAATTATACATCTTCGGTATTAAATCATAACGGTAGTTGTCTGGTATTATCCATGTCAGGTTGCATAAAAAAAACGGTTGGACGCCAGGACGAATGGCGTCTTGTCGCAGGTCGTCCTTGATAAATCTACTACCTACTTAAAAAGTGTATCGATGTGGTGTGAACCCTAGGCAGGGACGTCGCTATGTTAACCCGACCATATCCGACCCTATTAACCCTCGCACCTGATCTCGCGAGCGTAAAGGTCGATCCCATTTACACAACTATAACTATACCGCGTACCTAAAACCTATCGACTTATATATTTATGGTAGGGAAACAGTAAAGTGTTTAAAAATACACGTTACTTGGTTTGAAATAATATTTTTAATAATTTATTTTGGATCAGGTTCTGTAAAAACATTGACCTTCATTAAACAATTGAACAGATTGCGGTTCAGTTTGGAACCCATGTAAAACTGAAAGTTCACTACTTACTGATTGGTGAAGTCGCCCCAAAATAACTGAACCTTACCTCACCTGCTCCCACGCGAAAGCTTTCGAAAATCCGTGAAACATCGCATTGAATGCAATATGGTCGAATCAGAAATTAATATTTGAGCGCGCCAAGGGCATAGTTTTTGCTTATCCTTACCTACTACCTACTAAGCAGGGATGGAGACCAACAGTTCAACATCATTAGGCCTATTCTTGGAATTTTTCGCTCAGGAATATTTCAGAGGAGAAAACTACTTTTCTAACAAACAAATTTTCTCGACGTAGTCCCTTGAATCCCGGAATCTTTCCATTGAGTAAACTGCTACAAAATCGATTTGATTTGCAAAAATCTAATGACATAACAAAATTCAATGATTAATTTGACTGAATTTCAAATTACCCTAAATAATTTTATTTACAAGTGGCTTTATTGATAAGTATATAGTTTAGCCGTCGTAAAAATTAATAATCCTATACCTTAATTTACACTCAAACCTGAACGGACCAAAACACAATTATTGAATAATCTTACAAAATCTAGCACATATTTTCAAATAATTACAAAGAAGCAAGAATACGGAGTTAGTTACGTTTTATACACGAGCACCGAGCGGCGGCACGTATTGGGGCTTCGGTAGCAGGTATGACCCGCCCACGGCAGATAATCACTCAACTGAAATAAACCAAGCATCACTAAACTTTGTTTTCATTAGCACACATCGACGTATGCAAAAACACATGCTCCTGTATTTACGCACTCGGACATCAAAAGAGTTTAACCTATCGACGAGCATTTTCGACGGGGCCGCCCGTATGAAAGTGAATTCGGACAAAATAATTGTTATTGGAAGGTTACTGCCAATACATTGTTACGGCTATGTGACTGGTTGCAGGAAAACTTTCCGCTGTGGATTAAGCCGCAAAATATGACCAAAGGAGTATGAATAAGCACTGAACAGAAAGGAAGGACAAGTGGCATGCGGACGATATCGTGTCTCCGGTTTATGGTCAAAAGGATCACACACACTCACACAAGCCAATGCGTCTGCGACTATGTTTGCATGTGGCATGTACGTTAAAGTTGTATTGGTATTTTTTATAATTGGAGGCAGCGGGTCCCATAGTAGAAGCGCTCGACGAGTCAGAAATGTGTTTACACATTGGGACGGCTATTAATTGGAATTAGTTTTCACAACAGACTAGTAGTTTCAGAGATTAGCGCATTCAAACAAAAATACAAACGAACTCTTCAGCGTTATTATATTAGGATAGATCGATATTCAATTTGAAATTTATGTATTTTTTACCAAAAAAACTTAGCCTCATAGTGTATTATTCATATTTTGTATTTCTTTTAATAGCTAGGCTGCTATATGCTGTCGTAATCCTGCTTCTCATGCTAGGATTCCGTGTTATGAGAAGCAGGGTCTTGGGAAGAGTTGTTGGGTTAAATTAGACTTATACATTAAAAACCATATAGATTCGTTAATTTAATTTAAAACCGTTAAAAGTAATGGCAGTGTTATTGTTATTAATTTTTTTTGCTTTGTTTCTCTTTTATTTTTAGACAATAAGAAGTTCTGATTTCTTGATTCAATTTAATGTTGGTTTCGTTTGATTTCCAAACTGTTTTTCTTGAACAAGTCCAATCGATGACTACATAAACAAATTATAAAATGTTTCTAACGATTTTCTGAATGAGCTCCTCTGACGACTTTTGCTTTAACTTTCGAGACTCGACACCAAAGTAAACCCTTCTTCGAATTTATGAGAAAACGCTTTACACCGACACTTTATCTTTCTCTAATTCCCGCCTCGGTGAGCTAAATTAATTACTTTTAATTACGACTCAGCTAAATGCAAAGCAGGTATTTGGGTGAAAAATGGTATTGTGGATATTACAGAGTTTTTCTTTATTCCTGAACGTTTATCTCCTGCGAATTAAAAGGCTTTTCGCAGTTTGAATTTTTTTCTTTGAAGGTGCGGTAAACCGGAGCTTAACTAATTGACTCGGCCCCCCGGCACGCCCCAAAGATATTTTTTTATTCGTTAGCTACGGTCATTCGCTTAACTGAAACCAAGCAGACCGTTTCGACGCGTCATTCACGGAGTCGACTATTCTTGTTACCACCAACGTAGAGCTCTTAAAATTAAGTACTGCTATGCCGCGTCTGTTTCTACGCTAATTCACGTTCGCACCGTCTGCTAAAACTCGCTCGTCCAAAACGAACTATAACTTTACAATCAGCTTCTTCTATTTCGGTTCCCTTATACAGTTGAATCAGCATTAGCTTTATTAATTTGAGTTGGTATTTTGGATCGAAAAAAACGACTGCTTTATAAAAAAGGGACTGTTTTCCGTTTACCGTTGTCTGCAATGTGCATTTTCGTATGCAAAGGCAATCACTGTATGGTGTTGGTAGACATGTAAAGCTCTAGGTCTTTATGTATGTAGTTTATGTGTACTAGTTTTTCGTGTTAAGCTCACCCGAATTGGTACCATGTCATAGGATGAACGTTGGTCCTAGTTGCAATGCAATATTATTCACGTTTTTAAATAAAGGCCAATAATATATAAAAAAACACCCCCAGCACGAGAAAGAAAACACGAATATTTAGTTCCGCACTAGCGTGCAGTCTGGTTTGATGCATTTTAATCTTAAACCGCAATGAATGTGATAAGTGCCATTGCACTTAGTTAACTAAGGAAAGAGGACGTTGAAAACATTACCAGCGGAGTTTCTTGCAAGTTCTTCTTCGCTGGGATTACTGAACTGGCTAATGATAAAATATTACACACCCGAGTGCAGTGTACTGCCTATGGGTGATGAGTAAACAATACTCATGTTGAGTTACATGACGTTAGGTGTGGTTTTGGCCATCCACGTTCAGGCCTTAAGGCTGTCGTGAAGTCACAGGATATGTAAGATCGGAAAATTTTAAGAAATGCATTCTTTGTCCATCGGCTAAGGCACAATTTTGCATGGCGACTGCCATTATAATAGCGAAATCGTCCTCCAGGCCCTAACGCTTCCGTACCCCTAAACGTTGTCAGATTTTTTTTTAACGTTTGATAGCTTCATTCTATGTCCGTATGTTTTGTTTTTTTCGTAAATATCTCTATTTTTCAGTAAACAAATTCGAAAATAAATGTAAAAAAGACAAGTTTTTCTAATGTTTATTAGACCATATTTTCCAATCTTAAAGGTTTATTACAACAAGGAAAACATGCAGACATAGATTTTCACAATATATTTTAGAATACAAAATTTCAAAAACCTAGTAAGACATTAAGAGCATGGAAACTGTTATCGCCTGTAGTATGGGGAATTGATAGGGTAACGACTCTCTTAAAAACAGCCCAAACAAAATGGTCGCCTAATTACAGGTGCCTGCTTCTTATAAATCTTCCGTTTTATACGGACGCAGCAATGTCCTTGCAACGTACGCAGAGATGACGCGGCGTAGTGTTGTTTGGTGTCGCGGGACCACCGCTAGAAGCTGAGCTCCGGCGCCGCTCGGCACGGCACTAATCGATTCGACGCCGCAACCGATTCGCTCCGTTTCGCTCGATCGTCGCGGCCGCAACCGCCGACCGCGAAGCCGCCGCCTCCGCTCGTGTAGTAAGCCAACATTGTCTAGCCTAGTGAGAAGGTAGATACAAAGCTGAACTTGTGATTGCAAAGCATATCGCAAAGTTGAAAGTCGAATTTGCAAAGGGTTTCTCATCTATACCAATATATAAAGAGGAAAGGTTTTTAATGTTTTGTTTGTTTATTTGAATTGAATAGGCTCCGAATAGGCACGTATTGGGGCTTCGGTAGCAGGTATGACCCGCCCACGGCAGATAATCACTCAACTGAAATAAACCAAGCATCACTAAACTTTGTTTTCATTAGCACACATCGACGTATGCAAAAACACATGCTCCTGTATTTACGCACTCGGACATCAAAAGAGTTTAACCTATCGACGAGCATTTTCGACGGGGCCGCCCGTATGAAAGTGAATTCGGACAAAATAATTGTTATTGGAAGGTTACTGCCAATACATTGTTACGGCTATGTGACTGGTTGCAGGAAAACTTTCCGCTGTGGATTAAGCCGCAAAATATGACCAAAGGAGTATGAATAAGCACTGAACAGAAAGGAAGGACAAGTGGCATGCGGACGATATCGTGTCTCCGGTTTATGGTCAAAAGGATCACACACACTCACACAAGCCAATGCGTCTGCGACTATGTTTGCATGTGGCATGTACGTTAAAGTTGTATTGGTATTTTTTATAATTGGAGGCAGCGGGTCCCATAGTAGAAGCGCTCGACGAGTCAGAAATGTGTTTACACATTGGGACGGCTATTAATTGGAATTAGTTTTCACAACAGACTAGTAGTTTCAGAGATTAGCGCATTCAAACAAAAATACAAACGAACTCTTCAGCGTTATTATATTAGGATAGATCGATATTCAATTTGAAATTTATGTATTTTTTACCAAAAAAACTTAGCCTCATAGTGTATTATTCATATTTTGTATTTCTTTTAATAGCTAGGCTGCTATATGCTGTCGTAATCCTGCTTCTCATGCTAGGATTCCGTGTTATGAGAAGCAGGGTCTTGGGAAGAGTTGTTGGGTTAAATTAGACTTATACATTAAAAACCATATAGATTCGTTAATTTAATTTAAAACCGTTAAAAGTAATGGCAGTGTTATTGTTATTAATTTTTTTTGCTTTGTTTCTCTTTTATTTTTAGACAATAAGAAGTTCTGATTTCTTGATTCAATTTAATGTTGGTTTCGTTTGATTTCCAAACTGTTTTTCTTGAACAAGTCCAATCGATGACTACATAAACAAATTATAAAATGTTTCTAACGATTTTCTGAATGAGCTCCTCTGACGACTTTTGCTTTAACTTTCGAGACTCGACACCAAAGTAAACCCTTCTTCGAATTTATGAGAAAACGCTTTACACCGACACTTTATCTTTCTCTAATTCCCGCCTCGGTGAGCTAAATTAATTACTTTTAATTACGACTCAGCTAAATGCAAAGCAGGTATTTGGGTGAAAAATGGTATTGTGGATATTACAGAGTTTTTCTTTATTCCTGAACGTTTATCTCCTGCGAATTAAAAGGCTTTTCGCAGTTTGAATTTTTTTCTTTGAAGGTGCGGTAAACCGGAGCTTAACTAATTGACTCGGCCCCCCGGCACGCCCCAAAGATATTTTTTTATTCGTTAGCTACGGTCATTCGCTTAACTGAAACCAAGCAGACCGTTTCGACGCGTCATTCACGGAGTCGACTATTCTTGTTACCACCAACGTAGAGCTCTTAAAATTAAGTACTGCTATGCCGCGTCTGTTTCTACGCTAATTCACGTTCGCACCGTCTGCTAAAACTCGCTCGTCCAAAACGAACTATAACTTTACAATCAGCTTCTTCTATTTCGGTTCCCTTATACAGTTGAATCAGCATTAGCTTTATTAATTTGAGTTGGTATTTTGGATCGAAAAAAACGACTGCTTTATAAAAAAGGGACTGTTTTCCGTTTACCGTTGTCTGCAATGTGCATTTTCGTATGCAAAGGCAATCACTGTATGGTGTTGGTAGACATGTAAAGCTCTAGGTCTTTATGTATGTAGTTTATGTGTACTAGTTTTTCGTGTTAAGCTCACCCGAATTGGTACCATGTCATAGGATGAACGTTGGTCCTAGTTGCAATGCAATATTATTCACGTTTTTAAATAAAGGCCAATAATATATAAAAAAACACCCCCAGCACGAGAAAGAAAACACGAATATTTAGTTCCGCACTAGCGTGCAGTCTGGTTTGATGCATTTTAATCTTAAACCGCAATGAATGTGATAAGTGCCATTGCACTTAGTTAACTAAGGAAAGAGGACGTTGAAAACATTACCAGCGGAGTTTCTTGCAAGTTCTTCTTCGCTGGGATTACTGAACTGGCTAATGATAAAATATTACACACCCGAGTGCAGTGTACTGCCTATGGGTGATGAGTAAACAATACTCATGTTGAGTTACATGACGTTAGGTGTGGTTTTGGCCATCCACGTTCAGGCCTTAAGGCTGTCGTGAAGTCACAGGATATGTAAGATCGGAAAATTTTAAGAAATGCATTCTTTGTCCATCGGCTAAGGCACAATTTTGCATGGCGACTGCCATTATAATAGCGAAATCGTCCTCCAGGCCCTAACGCTTCCGTACCCCTAAACGTTGTCAGATTTTTTTTTAACGTTTGATAGCTTCATTCTATGTCCGTATGTTTTGTTTTTTTCGTAAATATCTCTATTTTTCAGTAAACAAATTCGAAAATAAATGTAAAAAAGACAAGTTTTTCTAATGTTTATTAGACCATATTTTCCAATCTTAAAGGTTTATTACAACAAGGAAAACATGCAGACATAGATTTTCACAATATATTTTAGAATACAAAATTTCAAAAACCTAGTAAGACATTAAGAGCATGGAAACTGTTATCGCCTGTAGTATGGGGAATTGATAGGGTAACGACTCTCTTAAAAACAGCCCAAACAAAATGGTCGCCTAATTACAGGTGCCTGCTTCTTATAAATCTTCCGTTTTATACGGACGCAGCAATGTCCTTGCAACGTACGCAGAGATGACGCGGCGTAGTGTTGTTTGGTGTCGCGGGACCACCGCTAGAAGCTGAGCTCCGGCGCCGCTCGGCACGGCACTAATCGATTCGACGCCGCAACCGATTCGCTCCGTTTCGCTCGATCGTCGCGGCCGCAACCGCCGACCGCGAAGCCGCCGCCTCCGCTCGTGTAGTAAGCCAACATTGTCTAGCCTAGTGAGAAGGTAGATACAAAGCTGAACTTGTGATTGCAAAGCATATCGCAAAGTTGAAAGTCGAATTTGCAAAGGGTTTCTCATCTATACCAATATATAAAGAGGAAAGGTTTTTAATGTTTTGTTTGTTTATTTGAATTGAATAGGCTCCGAAACTACTCGACGGATTTGAAACATTTTTTCACCGTTGGAAAGCTACAGTATATCCGAATAACATAGGCAACATTTTATTTTGAAAAAAATTAGGGATCTTTACCAAAACTCAGATAACGTAACCCAAGGTGCAAAATTATAATAATCAAATTTTCATTAGATGTGTATGTTGGCGATGCACATATTGGCGGTGAAGCTTGGCGACGGAGATATTGGCGATGTAGATGCAGGGCACCTTTCAACCATACACCATAGACAAAATTCTCGCCGGCGATGGAGATATTGGCGATGCATATGTTGGCGATGCAAATATTGGCTATGAAGCTTGGCGACGGAGATATTGGCGATGTAGATGCAGGGCACCAATAATCATTATATTCTCTTTGAATCATCATTAACAATGCCGCGACCAAGACGATCGATTTTTTTAAATCGATTAAATAAGATGCGCAGACAAAGATGCTTTATTGATACGAAGCGAAACAATAAAGATTTCAAAACAAAAAATAAATAAATGGTTTATTCATTGTTTTGTATCGAACAAACTTTTACAGTGTACAGATGCATGCACACGTTCCAAGTGTAATTATAGACTTGATTTAGGTTAACGATTTTGTTTCGTTCGACGATGTTCGAACTGCAACGAACTTTCCAAATTATTACAAAGTGTACTGCAGACTGATGACAACATTGTCGGACTTCGGAGAGTTTTATGTTGATCAATGGGAGAAGAAAAATGGGTGGCAACAGGAGGAAACAGCTCGTGGTCTAGGGGCTAGAGGACTTGCCTTTCATGCGAGAGGTCTGGGTTCAAATCCTCGCCGGGTCATGCACCACTTTCTTTTTCTTTCTGAGTTAGAATCGTTACGAATGCGAGCTGTTCCATGGTTCGGAATCCATGTAAAACTTTAGGAACCCTTCCTCTACTAGGTGGTAGGGTTAAACCCGCCCAGGTTGGTACCACCGCATTGGATGAAACTATGCTTGAAGCGGCAATGTAAAATTGTCCGTGTTTTCCATCCAGTTTTAATGTAGTTCAGTTCCTGGCAAGACAATTAATTCCTTCAGGAATGTGGTGTATTAGGCTAATATCATAACGGTAGTTGTGTGGTATTAGCCATCCAAGTCAGGTTGCATAAAAAACATTCTATTTATAATATGTTTTTGACTCCACCAGCGCCTGCGATAAAATTATTTTTATTGAAGTTTCAGCTTATTGAAAATATTTCCCGCTGCTGTAACCAACTGTGCCACCCAAATTACACCAGTCACAGATTTCCATTCAGAATGCACGAATCTCCTCTAACTATTATCGCATAGCAATTCTTTAATGTTAGATGTTGCCGATTAATTGAAATTTTATCGAATGTTAGAAGGGCAATGTTGTAACCGTTGATATATACAGAATCTAACTGAAATAATAATGTAATGTTTTTTTTTATTTTATAACAAAAACACATTTTTAGAATAGAAAAACAATATTAGGAATTCCTGACAAAAATACTTTTCTATTACGTGAAATAAAAGCATATTATTTGTTATACAGTAGATTTTTTTTCAAAAATTAAAACCTTTTAACTAAAATAATACATTTCAGGCGCGGGATCTCGAGCGAGCAATGAACGAGAGCCCCTCCCTTACGACACTGGAGGTCGACGAACGCGCCGTCGTGGTCGACAAGGTCGACGTCGACATACACCTCAACAACCTGGCCCCTGCGCTCGCCGAGCGCTGCGCGAGCGTTCACCGCCTGGTGCCGCCGGACAAGTCCGTCGCGAACGTCAGTCTCGAGCTGAGGTACAGCCGCGAAACGAAGCTCGACGAGGCTTCCGCGTCGCAAAGGCCAAAGCCCAGAGCCTACCTTAAGCCGATAATTCTAGTGAACGATCAGCCCTGCTCCGAGTCCGCGGAGCGGCTGGAGGTGAACAACAACTTCGCGGTCGCCGGTGACGATTTCGGTGGCTGCGATTGTGCCTGCACGCACGACCACAAGCATCGGCGACTAAAGACGGAGACGCCAGCTAACATCGTTTTTAGGAGATCATATTCTATAGCCTAGATTTTAAGATTTCTAGCTGACTCAAATATAGTCCGTCTGAGAGTTGTTAGTGATAAAAAGTTAAGTGATCAATTAACAAAAAACAGCGCATATGTAATTTACGCTCAGATATAAGAACAATTTGTAGCGTGTATATTTTTAACACAAATACTTTAATTTAAGTATTCTGGATAAGTCAAGATCTAGTCAAAAAAGGCATTGCAAAAAAGGTTCGACATTATTTTTATATTCATGTATTTCTTGTGTCCGTGTGTATGTCACTGAACCCTCCTAAGCGGCTGGCCCGATTTTGATGACTTTTTGTTTGTGTGAGAGGGGTCAATGGATTACATTAAGATTTACAATTGGACCCGGTAGGTGGTGCTACGATGGAATTCTAGGATATATATTTTTTTTACCAAAACATTTTTCGTCTATCAAATCATTTACCCAAATTTCACCCCCCTCCATCCCCAATGTTTTTTTAAATGCAAAACCTTGAAAATTTTCGCTATTATATAATTTGCAATGTTCGGTAGGACAACGTCGTTCCGCTAGCTAAAACGAGCGCCATGCACCACTTTCTTTCTCCTGCTTAGTTGGATGAGTGCATTTCGTCACGAATGGGAACTGTTCCATGGTTCGGAATCCATGTAAAACTGTAGGTCCTCTTCCCCCACTAGGTGGTAGGGTTTAAGCCCGCCCGGGTGGTACCATCGCATTGGATGAATAGAGTGTCGAAGCGGCAACAATAAATGTCCGTGTTTTATATCTAGTTCAATGTAGCCGTGCTCATAAAGGGAAAGTCCTGGCATGTCACCTAATTCATTAGGGAACGAGGTGTATTAGGCTTATATCAAAGCGGTATTTGTGTGGTAGTCCTCCATGTCAGGTTGCATAAAGAAACCACAATGAAATCTTGTACAAAATTAATAGGTATTCTAATCTAAATTATTGAGGTGTAAAAATACATCATCGTTATTGATACAAGGTTGTATCATCCCACGAATGCGACCACGCAGTTCTATTTGGGTCCTAGGGGTTGTTTCGGTAAACTTGCCCTTTGACCAAAGTTTGTATATTAATTTAACACAAAGGCTCCAACAAGCGCGAAGCATTATATGCTACTACCATGTCCTGATTCATAAACTCGTTTGTTTCTGAAATATGATTACAACAAAATTCGCTTCGCAAAGTGCTGTCTCTACAACAAACACAAAAACAACAATCGTTGTTATTAATATGAAGGAAACAGATAATCTGGTTGTATGTAGCTGAACGTCCCCTCTTGTGTACCGCGCGAGAGACGCGGCGCGGGACACAAGAGGGGGCGTTCAGCTACATACAACCAGATTAGCTGTTTCCCTTATTTATGTATCATATTAATTCTGAAAGCAGACATAATTTTTGTGAAAATGATTTTTTGTTGTGTGAAGTAGGGGCACGCCAAACCCTCATAAAAGAGGTGCCCGACGATGCCTATAGGCTTTCGAACTTTCACAGGGGCTGCGAATACCATGCCGTCCGGCCACCATGTTTAAAGGACCCTAGGCTGGACCTTGGCGGAAATAACTAGGGATAAATCTAGAGGGTCGATTTATTCTTATTTGGGAATGCCGACAGTGAATGGGTTAATTCCCTGCCTGTTCCACGTGATGGTAGAAAGGGGACGGAGGGCCAGCGATATGCAGCTCCGACTAGCATTCTCTACGGTACATAGGATAGAAGACCTCATGGTTGGATGGAGTTGGAGTTGGAGGTCTCTTAATTTAGGGTTATCTTGAGGTCATCAACGACGCTATATCGAGTCAGCAACCCTCACACAAATGCGAACAAAACTCCACGCAAGACCCTTCATGCGCCTTGTAAAGAGTGTGTTCTTTTAATACCAAACAGCCGTATTCAGAGAGAACTTGTCAAAACTTAGGAGGAAATTAGCACCGGACTAACCATACAAAAACCGGTTTAGCCCCGATTGCACGAAGAGACGGCTGAGTTAATCTATGTTTAAACACGTCAATTTTAGTGAACCGCATGGAGTTACTTTCATACTGTCTATACAAAGTTACGTGTTTAATCGTTACGTTGTCGTTCATTTTTATTTTTATCCTTTCATGCACTCGGCCCTTAAGTGCGGGGTTTTAAAGTTATTCTGCCCACTCTGAATATGGATGTATGACCTTAACATGCACGAATTTATTTAAAACATTCAAACGTAAAGCATGACAGCAACATTAAAGTCGTTAAAGTGAGGTTATATGGCGCAGCTGTGCCCGCTGGACGCAAACAATTTGCGACTAAACGAGCGACGTTTGTCCTCGGGCCGCGGCGCGGGTGTAAACATAAAAATAATTATTCAAAATCAGTGAGATAAATGTAGCAAGTTCTCCGTGAGTCCTGTTATTAATTGGCGCGGGTCCCTCGTCCTCCCCCTCCCCCCCCTGCGCCCCGGACACGCCCCGCCGCCGCCCGCCCCCAACGCAGTTCCCTTTGAAAGTTTTTTTTTTCACTTTGAAAAAGCGTTGGATGCAAAAAATATTCCCTCGGGCCGTGTTTTAAACCGGGTATAAAGCTAGCGAATGCCAGTACCATAAAGAACTAGCGTTGCAAGCTAGAATTCCAAAATGTGTTATGAAAATTTATCTTTGTGAATTTGAGGATGTACATACACTCGTAATTATTTTCAACACCTATATTGCGTTGTCTCTGAAACAAACAATTCCATAGGTTTTTACCTACTCGGAAGCGTTCTGAATGTGCATTTCACAATTAAATATTTTGACTGGATGTTTTTAAGAGAGTTCGATAACTGTTTCCATGCTCTTAATGTTTTACTATGTTTTTGAAAATTTGGTATCTTAAATATATTGTAAAAATGTATGTTTACATATTTTCATTCTTTTAATATACCTTTTAGATTGGAAAATATTGGCTATTAATCATTGGAAAAACGTTATATTTTGGAAAAACGTTCATTTTTTAATTTTATTACTAAAAAATACAGACATTTACAAAAAATCAAATCATAATAGAATAAAGCTTTCTCAAATCATAAAAAATAGGTTTAAATCTGGCAAATTTTAGGGGTAGGGAAACATTATCACCGTGCAAATCGTGCCTTGGCCAATGGATAAATAATGAATTTCTTAAAATTCTCAAATCTTAGATTTTCTGTGACTTCACGACAGCCTACTACGACGAAGGCTAGTTTTTCTCCCCAGTACATGTTCACTGTTTTTTCAATTCATTAATATCACCTAGTTTTTTTTTTCACATCACTGAATGCGCATCAAACCTCGCAGCAAAGAAAAGTGAGCTCAATATATTTTATTTATCTCAAACGATGGAGCGGAGAGACGGCGCGGTGCGGGGCGCCGCTGAAGTAAAGATGGCATCGTTGGAAGAAATACGGGGCTTTGGTGCCGTAATACTTTACTTTACTTCTTTGTTGTTCCTATTGTTCTTTAAAAAAGTGTTACTTGGTATTCCAATTGTTGCTTTCACTGTTCCCAAAATAAAATACACTGACACCGTGCCTGTTCCCATACCCGTTTCTTTTATTTTGCGATTCACTGCTTATTTGTAGTGCTTCGGAGTCAGCCATCATGGAAGGATGAGAGTAGCGATCGAGACTCATTGGTAGAGTGGCATTGTGGCCGCGAGAATTAATAGTTCTGGACGCGCAACATTGATTGTTCGTTACACTAAATAGAGTCCTGTGAAGTTCTTACGTGTTATAACCAGCGATGGGTCATTCCGGCTCTAAAGAGGAATGCATTCACTTTCCTACTCCACAAGTCTGGAATGAGCTCCGGAATGAAGGGTTCTACCGTACTCCGAGAACCCGCAAAACCGATCTCTCCCGGAAAACCCTCTACTCCGGAATGGCTATAAGCCCAGTCCGGAGTTATCCACTCCGAAATGGTTATAAGCCCTCTCCGGAGTAGCCCACACCGGAAAGGCCTACTCCATAATCCGGTCAGTGAATATACTTCAGAATGATTAGCCGCTGAATCACTCACCTCCAAAAAACTTAACTTGAGTCATGCCAGCATTTTATATATTACATTACATTTTAGAACGTAAGTTCTTGCGAGAGTAGACTTGTAATCATTCCGGAGTGGATTTGAAATGGAACATTCCAAAAGATGCATTCCTCTATGGACCCGGAATGATCCTAGCGTTTGACATTTCGGAGTGGCCTTGTCACTATTCCGGAGTGGATCAATCCGGAGTGGCCTTAGCACCATTCCGGAGTGACTAGTAGGGATTAATTTTGAGTTGTGGGAATGGGAATCGGAGTAGGTAAATTTGGTGAGGAGTGGCAAGCAGAGGAGGCGGGTTCTCGGAATGGGGTGGACTCGGACTGACCCATCGCTAGTTCTAACGTGTCGTTCGAACTCGAGAAAATCAGTAGACAGCGAATTCGTTACCGAACTCAACCGTCGGCGTACTAAACTATTTTGGGGTCTTCCGTCATTCCTTGCTTTCTAAGGAAGGAGTTTTCTAAGGAGCCTTAACATTGAAGCAGGAAACTTGCTTTATGCTTTTAAATTATTCAGAAAAACAAAACGTGCTTCTTCTGGTACACACCATCCTTTTACGTAGATGATTCGCAATAACTTTTGTCTATTTTAGTTTTTTCTAATTATGGTAATTTTCAAAACGAGACGGTGGGTCTACCGATGGTGTCAGAAGTATAATGACATTTTATCTCTATAAACTTGCACGATAACCCCACAAATACGAGCACTAAATCCGCCCAGGATCGCGCCCTTGAGGCACAGAGGAGTGAGGGCAGGCGCGGGGGTGAGGGCGGGGGTGTTGGTCGGCGCGGCGCGGCGGGTGCGATAGGCGGAGGTTACGCCTAAACCGATTACCGCACTTGTTGAGCCGCATCGAAGGGAGATTGAAATTTCGCCTCTGCTACGTTCCTACTCTCAGAAACGTATCATCGCGATTTATCGGGGATATGTAAATATCGGGATGAAGGAGAGATCAATATAAAATATCGTATTATTCGACTATAAAAGATATAACGTTGAATTCGAAGATGCGGACGTTCAATGTCATTTTATGACGTTGTGAGCACAATTTTGCAGTGGCAAATATCTAAAGAACTAGTTATAAAATCATTAAAACGTGTTTACGCTCTCTGTGAAAATAAACCGAATCACATAAAGCACCCCAAAACTTTGACTCACAGTGGGCCAACCAAAGATTTCCATCTTTGTGGAACTTATTGAAAGAAACAAGTGGTCAGTCTGAGTTCTTACCTAAATTGGCATTTACGGCAAACCGATCGACTGGCGTTTTCCGTCAAAACGTCAAACTCCATACACGTTTTTACTAGATATTATGTGGTTTTAGATCTTCAAGCTGTCAAAGTCAAACTCGGACTTCCGATTTGTATGAAAACGCGGAGTCGACGTAAACGGTAACGTCGACGTATTTACGGCAACGTTGAGTAAGCTGTCAAATCAAGCTCGGACTCGCAAATGTTAGTTCGCTAATCGCCCACTGCGCGCGCTCTTCAATTTCTCCATAAATTTAAAAACGCCAGTCGATCGGTTTTTCGTAAACGCCAATTTAGGTGACAACTGGGACTTTGGGTACTGAACAGAGTTCTCTGTGTTGCCACCGGCACGTAAATATAATACAAGTAATTGGGTCACTACATTTCTTCCTGTACATGTCGTATGAGACGACTAAGGAATTCGTCGCATGTGGTTCGGATTCCACGTAAAACTGTAACCTTACGTGCGAGGCATCGGCCGAGTCGCATGATAGTCGAAGGGGCAATTAAAATTGTCCGTGTTTTCCATCGAGGTCAATGTAACCGTGCAATATAAAGAAGGTCCTGGCATGGCACTTATTGTACAGATATTTAAGGAAGTACGGAGTCTTTGTTCTTCAAAAACTCTAAAACCACATCAATTGGTAATATTAGTATTCCGCTAGTCCGGCGTGCGCGCCTGATATGGTGAGAAGGAAGATAACGGGCACTGAACAAATTACTCCTATGTTACGTAAAAAAAAAACAGAGGTGTTACTAATGTTTTTTAGCGCTCTTCAGTGACGACTGTTACACCCTATAAAGTTAAACTTGTCAACGATTTCAATGATGGTTGCATGATGGGGCATCATTTTTGCCGGTATTTGAATGTAATTTTAACTGTTCTTTTCAGTCGATACTTTCGTCTGTCTGTTACTGATTGCTAACCGAAGTGCCAATATTTATTTAAAGTACTAATTCAGAAAATTAACCAACCTATTCATTCACAAGGCTTCTGAGGGTTATCTGAACTCAACGGTCGGACGGAGGTCAAGATAAAATTCCACGATATCATAAAGTCATCGCGCACATTATACGTCACTTACATCTACGACATCTTTCAACTCGAGTAGGTCCTCCTGCAGAGTAGCTTTTATGCACTGTCGACGAGAAGTGTACACCAGGCCTATTCCCTAAATTCCGCAATCAGGAATCAGGAATCCTGAGTCTAGAAAACCGCTTTTATTTCGTGACAAAAATATTCCGGAACATAGCATTTCAATTTAATCAAGGTTTTCCGCCGAAGAAATTGCTTTGAAAACGTACGGTACGATACGGTATAAGGTATTTTTGTATACCTAGTAGCGTTGAGTGTACAAAATGCAGCCTAAGTGGTTGTGCGGGGAAGCCAATTTGACATAGAAAAATAACCAAAGTTTTTGTAGAAAAATCCTGCATTCATATAGGTACATTTGAAGGATCTTTTGATATTATTACTGATTCTTACTATTTATTTTATAAGCTAAGACAATTCTGAGTACGAGAAGGTATTGCAATTCAGTACGCGCTTGTTTATTTTTCCATAAATATTGATGTATGTATTTAAGACTACATGTATGTTTACAATGCTTGCCGCTTGTTTGCAATGTTTGGGACGGGACCCTAAAAATATGCAAACAATAATGCTGAAAAGATGTTGTGACGCATATCATGCTAGAGAGAGTATTCACAAAAGCTTCTTAGAGACGCAACGCATTTTTATTAGTACTGCGAGAAATATGTTGCCATATTCAAGTGATGGCTCTTCCTACGCGCGACGCGAGCGGCGGAGGCGACGGAGGCCGAGAAATTCTCATACATATTTTTCCGTGACAGACGCGCAATTTGTTGGACCCTGAGACCCTAGAACGTCAATATTATAGCTTACAGCAAAGTATTTCATTCGTAAATTTTATATTCAAAGTTTGAAAGTTTTTTATTTCTGAAAACCATTACATCGATGTCTTATAATCAACTAGCTGAGTTACCCGGGTAAGCGGAAAAAATGTAATTATTTACGACATCACATTAGAAACCTCAAAAATAACAGTATTTCTCTACTATTTAATGGATGTTATAATACATATAAACCTTACAATTCAATCACTCTATCTATTAAAAGAAAACCGCATCAAAATCCGTTGCGTAGTTTTAAAGATTTAAGCATACATAGGGATATAGGGACAGAGAAAGCGACTTTGTTTTATACTATTTAGTGATGATACATAAATAATATAATATTCTAAATATAAATAGGTAAAACGAATCCACTACTTATTGCAATTGCAAGTATTATAAAAAAATCCTTTCATTAATTTATACTTTTTTGTAATGTAAAAAACTGCTAGATCCGTTGATTCTATCAACCAGTAAAGTAGCGTCCGCCAAAGAAACTTTACTGGTTTTCCGTCCAAAGTAATGAAATTAAAACCGCTTTGGCTATTTGTACACAATAGTTTTTGAATCTTGTCTTCTGCACTAGTCCAAAGACTGTGAGGCATATAGCTAGAGTGAAGCATTCTTAGAGCTGTCTCGAATATAGTAAAAATGTTAACTTTGGTTAATTGAATTATGATTTAAATTGAAACAATTATCTGATTAGCTCAGCGACCACCTGTTGATCACAACCAATGCATTGGTTTGCATCGCAAGCAATAAAGTACAAAACGTCAGTTGACCAGCGTTGACTACCAAATGCAGCTACATGCCAGTGTTATAAGCAAGTCTCTCTTAATACATCGATCATTAATAAACTGTAATGAATTTCTACTGTACCCGTTTTTAGGTGTAACAAAAACACATAATAGAATGCGAAGCAAGCTAAACTTTCCCGTCCAACCACCCATTCCCCCCATCCCCCCTCACATCCGCTTGACTATGATGAATGCGTGAAGGCCCTTGCTAATTACGCCGTGAAATAACTCCTAATCCCGCCCCACTTTGTGCTCACCTAGAATAGCCGGCAGTTAGGAGGATTAGGGGACGCGCACTCAACTCTGCCGGTGCGAATCTCGCGATCCTTTTGATGGATGATTTAGTACAATAGAAAGACATTTGTTTACATAATGTGCCTCTGCTGGTGGCAAATATGTTTGCACATTTAAAGTTGACGTTATCTTAATAATAAATGCCTTATTTTGTATGGTCCCGTTGCCTCTCATCTAGGAGACCATAGGTTGGATACCTTACAGGGACACCACGATCTTTTATATTCAGATATGAAAGATCGAAACGTACATTTCACTAAGAATGCGAGAATGCGAGTTGCTTCATGTGTTGAAAACCAAATCCGCGTTGAGCCTCCCTCAGTCGGTATTACTGCATTTGATGAGAATGGTCAAAGCGGTACCTAATGGTGAAGCCTCGAGTTACACTAACTAACACCTATACTAACATTTCCTAAACTTTGTAATGGAATGGATGGGTTCCAATGGGGGGAATTTAAAAAAAAAAAGATGCCTGAGGGACATTTAAACGTTGTGCGTGACGCCAGTAGTTACGTATGGTTAAGTGACTGCCATACAGATATCAGTCGGTGAGCGGGACTGGGTCCTTAATCATACATCACAAGATGGGTACTAATTCTGTCTAACCAAATCAAAACCAGATAAATTAAATTAATGCACCATGTATTATGAATGATTAAATGTAAACAAATAGAAACAACAACTAATGTTCTAGGACAAGCATAAACACAAAAATATGCAAGTAGGTAAAGAAATAGAGTAGGTTCCTAATTGGGCCGCCTAATACGAACGACAACACTGAGAAATTTTACGCACACTGACTCTAAAGCCGGCAAAAAAAACAAGGTTCGGTACGATACCCAGTGGAGATGATGTCTGGAGCACGTGGTCGGGCGGCGAATGGCGCCTGCCCCCGCGCGGCGAAACTCGAGCGGCTCGGTGTGTCCTCAGTGGTGGACTGGCGTTACTCGCGGCGGTCGGCGGTTTGTGGCGGCGAGATGTCCTCGCGCCGTGGCGGGCGAACAACAAGATGGCTGTCGTCGTGGTCCTCCCGTCGTGGGCCAATGGCTCTGTAGGATCGCCAGACGTTCGCTAGGCGCGCTTGAGGGAGACAGCATCCTTGAATTGCTGAGTGGTAGAAAGAGACGGTACTAATGATCGGGGTTTGTTGTTTTGTTTCTAGAATAATTTTGACCGTTCGTTCCTTGAAACGTGTATTTTTCCATTATGTAGATAACTATAAATGTCTATTGTGAGTATGCATAGGCACTGACATCGTTCTGAAGGCTACCGTAAGTGTAGTTCAAGAAATATATGACATACTCATATTGCCTAAAAATAAAAATAAATAAAGTAACGTATGTTACAACTTTTTACGCACTTATCCAACTGGAAAAGGAAAAAGAAGAAGGAGAAAGCTGAGACTTATTCCAAATTACTTTTGACAGATGAAGAATAGTGACCACGACCTCTCATTGCGTTCGTGTGATATACGTCTGCTTCGAATACCTGAGCACTGCTCCAACTTCATGACACGTTCTTTTTCAGTTCAAGCCCCTCGCCTTTGGAACGAATTACCGTCTGACATACGCGACCCCTAAACCTTATATATTTTCAAAGTTCGCTTAAAAAAGTACTATCTCGAGAGTTATGTCTGACCTACCACAATATCGATCAAGTCGTTGCCTTCGTTTGGTGTCTATTTTTGATCTGCTTACTCCTTCTATGCCTGATTTATATTTTATGATGTTTGTTATAATTTATTTTATTTTCGTTTTAAATTATCGCATGTTTTAATCTTAAATTAATGTTTTTTAATTTACTTATTTACCTACCTAAATGATGTTGTTAAATCTAATGGGTGGCCAGGAAGAGATTGCCTCAAGGAAATATGGTGGCCCATTAGATTAAACTAACACTACAATTATATTAAGTCTACCCTAAGAATGTATGTATAAGTTTCATCTAATAAACAGTTTTTTTAATAGAGGTGTAAAAGATGTTGGATTTTAGAAACTCTAAAAATAAAGCCTAATTTTTTTAAGGCATTTGTCGCGAAATGCTTCGCGAAAGAAATCATTGTTTAGAGTCATCTAGCATGTAATCCAAAGGTCGCAGGTTAGAAACATGCTTTCGATGAATTTCACGAGCTAAAACGTTTTCTGATTATTTTCGACATCTGATTACAATGCTTCAATGGGCATGCCGTTGCATAACCCCAAATCAATCACAAATACTTCCTACGCTTCCTCTACGGACAGGTATATCTGTTCATGCATGCTCTATTATTGCGGGTATTACCTATCGATATTGGAATTACACTAATAATAAAATAAATTTCTTATGAGCCACAATTTCATCAACTACCTACTTAATTTTTTTATTAACATTGTACAATTTGCCATTAGAAATGTCCAATAAAATTAAATACTTTGAAGTTTTTATCCATTTCATGTCATCTAATGATCGACCCGTGCCTAATTGTGTGCCATTATTATAACATTTATAAACATATGCGTCTCCAAATAATAATGATTTTATAATTAACTAAATATTTTCACGCAACAACCTGTGCAAGAAAGCCTACAATCAACGTGCAATCAATAAGGCAGGTTCAATTAGTCTTCCTGTAATAGGCTTTCCCCGTCCACCTCAATAATAATCCCCTCCCCCCTCTCGCCTCGTTCCCCTCTGCTCGGCCGATCAACACTAATGGACTCTTTCCGTTTTCCCTTCATCTTCACACAGGGCGTGGACTTCCTGTAGAAATGTATCGATAGAATGGCACACGCTATAGCCCTTCTATGAATATGTTTTGATCACCTTTTTAGGGCTCCGTACCCAAAGGGTTGCCAACGGAACCCTATTACTAAGCCTCCACTGTCCGTCCGTCCGTCACAGGGCTGTATCTCATGAAACGTAATTGGTAGAAAGCTGAAATTTTCATAGAGTGTTTATTTATGTTGCCGCCATAACAACAAATAGGTAAAATAAAAAAATATAAAAATTAATGGGGGTGATTTTCAAAAACGTCATTTTTTGTGTTAAATATCGGGACGGAACCCTTCGTGTGCGAGTCCAAGTCATCGCACTTAGCCGATTTTTCAATTCTTGTTGAATTTTGGTATTGAGATTGATGGACCTTGAAGGAGGACATAGGCTACCTTTTAAAATTAAAAGCTTTCGACTTTTCACATGGAGCAGAGTATTTTTTTTATATCAAGCGCGGCATATGGCGTATGCCAGGACATCACCGTGTCCGACGGTTCCCATGGGCTGTATCTAAGTCTAGCCCAAATCTGCGCATTACTTGGCTGCATAACATCACGATGACTTACCAGAGAAGTGAACAAAACAGTAAGTGGACTGCTCCTGCAAGTAGCATTGGCATTGGGTAATAGGTACTCTAAATTACGAGAGGGTTGACCGGTGGGGTTGAAGGCTCATAACTTGCGAAGTATTCACTCGAATAATATGCGGATTGCATCTTCGTATGGGTGCGGTCGGGTTTTGGATGGGTGACTGTTTTCAATGTTGAGACTGGCTGTGGTTTGGATTCCACGTAAACATTGAGGTTCTCTTTCTTGCTTACTAGGTAGTCTATGCTAGATAGACTTAATCCAGCCTCAGTTGGTACGTACCATCGCACCGAGTGAAAGATAGTCGAAGCAGCAATAAGAAATGACCGTTTTTTCCATCCATGGAAATGAAGTAGTGCCTGAAGGATCGTCCCGGCGGAAAATGCTTTTAAAAAAACTTAGAAGAAATCGGTACTAATGTTTTTTTTATTAGGTACTTCCAATGAATTTATGAAGGGAAATATTTGGATATATTATTATGCCCCGTCGGCTCAATCGATTTTGATCCAATTTCGTAGGTAAATAATTATCTAATCTGTTCGTAAAGTAGTGTTGACTAGTCTTTTGGACTAGACTTTTGGATTACTATTTAGTTAGCATATAATTCCGGCCGACATCAGTCCAAAACGACATTGACCCGAGCGGAGCCGGGTACCTCAGCTAGTGTGTATTTAAAATGAAAGTGAAGTATTTTTAATGATAGGCCAATTTTGCCTAACGAGATCAATTGATTGTAAGTTTGTACCACAGTTCAGATTGAAAGCCTGCCGTTTGCGCCTCCACTGCCTGGACCGCTCCGCCGCCCGCTGCCCCGCACCAGCCATTGTTTCCGCCGCCAACACCTGTCAGTCGCCTCCGCTTCCGATGCCGCCCCGCCGCCATCGCTGTCGTCGCTTCCGGCTAGTCGTCACACACCGCCTCCGCGCCGCTCGCCGCCGCTCCGCCGCAAGCTAACTGCGGCACGGTGCGGTGTGCCAACCTACCTGCCTAACGTAGTAATTGCGTGCTGTTAAAGAGAACTCATCTCAATTTGATGTCATTTGGTCTGAAGAGCCAAAGTTAAAGCTTTTACTTGGAATAGCTTCTGAAGAGAGACCTCACTTGACGATTATTTTTTAGATACCAGAATGGTTACCATGGTAATTTCCATTTCCGGGTGAACAGTTGAGTGAATAATTAAATCTGACGCTACGTTGCATTTCGTACCATGCGAGCCGTCTAACGACGAGTTGTTCGGCCAAGTCAACTGAAGTTTACGAGTTAGCATGGTACGAAATGCTACTAAACGTCATATATACCATGGTATCCCCTTGCTGGGTCGGACTTTGAAATCAGAAAACTCACGTCGATGGGAATAGTACAGGAGTTGAATTGATGGTTCCATCTCTACTCTCACATCTGTCAAGCGGACATTTTCAAGGACAATAATCAAGCTTAAGGTGGCCCTTCCCGGCGGGACTAACTCATTCGCGTGCTCGGTATAAAACCGTGCTATTGCCCTCTGGGACCTTATTTCTTTCAAAGATAGAAACAGGCTCCGTGCAGGTAGATGTCCACAAAGCAGACAATGCGCATAGTGTTTGATTTGGTAAGATTTAAGAAAATTGTAATTACAAAACGACATAGCTAAAAGTAAATAACGACCGCAGTAGTAAAAAAATAAATAAAAAACCAACTTTTTTATAAATCTTAATGAAACAAGCTAGGTTTGATGAGTAACCTTTTTAAGATATTTTTAAATTATCGTTGATGATGTCCAAAGTTGTTGCATAAAATGCGCGAAAAAATCAAACTTTCGGACCCTATTACTTAGAAACCTAACTCTATTTAAAATACTCATCAGACATCTAGTTTGATCAAATAAAGCTCTTTAGAGTATAATTTTCGATCTCTGACAATAAATATGCGCTTGGTCTTCTTTCCACGTTTGTATGGGGAGTTGAGCGGGAAGCCCTACCTTAATACTTTGCATGTAGCGATTCATTCGCGTAAGAATTAAAGTTAAAACAAGTACTTTAATGGACGCACCTTTGGTCTAGTAGGAGTCCAAATTGCATCTTCGATGTAACACAAACTGTTCATAAAGTTATAATTATCAAAAATAGTTTCAACGCATCATTAGGTAGTCTTAGGGCCTGCTGATTAATCGCCACATATTAAGGGCATTTCTTAGCAGCTTGCAATCCAGTACAAGTTAATCAGCACTTTAGTTATAAAGGCCCTTTAATTGTCGATTAAAATAAATCAGCACTTGGTGAAAACCAGCCTTAATCTGCCCACTCTTATAGAAATAACCTGGTATTGTAATTTTGATAGGAAGAACTCTTGGCCTATAGAACTTTACGATGCATAACATTTCGTCAAGCTCACGTATGAGTCATAATTTTGCAACAACATTGTATTTTTTGCGAGGATACGTAATCAAAATGTGATGGCCTCTGAAAACTTTACGAATTTTCCACATCGTTACATAAGTTTGAGTCCTATCAGTTTCCGAATATTTCAGTCTCCTTTTAACGACATGTATTGACTGTACATATGTATATATAGTATGTAGTAACTGTACATACTATATTATAGTAAACAGTTTTAACTGAATACATAAACTGTTAAGGTTCTCACTGATATTTTGCGTTAGATTTCCATTCGTAATATTTCTTATTTAACGATACATTATTTTTTGAACTGGTCGATTAAAATACACATGCATACAATCACGTTGCCTACCCTGAGGGATAAAAAGAAATCAAAGATATAAACTTACTTCATTATCTTTCCTTTAGTTGTTGCCAAATCTCGTTAGGCCAAATTGACAAGAACTCCTCAATAAAAATTAGCGGAGAGAAAGTAGAATTTCATTTAGTGGCAATACAATAAACAATATGGTGCAATTCTTAGGCTACATCACGTTACATCAGTAACCTCTTTTTATATTAATACATTGACTTCTACATTTTCATTGATAATGTGGGTCACTACATGAGTCGGAACGCATACAAAATTTTAGGTACCAGTTGAAAGGTGTGGGCGCCGACGCGTAAAAAATGCAATTATCGTAAGAGGCGACTAAGGGATACGTCATTCATGGAATGAATACAACCCTGTAAACTGTAGGTCTCTTTTCTTACTTACTTGATGGTAGGGTCATTCCAGCTCAAGTTTGTACGATTACATTGAATGAAGGATGGTCGAAGCCGTAATGAAAATAGTGCGAATTTGCCATCCAGTTGAATGTAGCCGTGCATTAAAAGAGCGGACTTGGCATGGCACCTAGTTATTATGTGATTTTTTGGGCTTATATATTTTTTTTCATTTATCAGCCATCCAAATCCAATTACTTAAAAAAGTGGCAATTATAGTTTTCCGTCCAGGACGGCGTGAAGTATTTTAGAAAACGGTGAACGTCGAAATATAAGGCATATCTCTTGCAGTTGTACGTAGACCATGGACAAGAAATCCATTGGTCTCCTCTTCCGACATGCACGGCAATAAGTGGGAGACCGCTTACATTATGTTTCGTCCCAGAACCGAATGGTACATATATTATGCCTCCTATCGTTCATTTAAGTTTTCTTCTTCGACCGTCTGTATTTTATTATTATTTATGGCATAAACATTTCAGCGATTATTTTTCCCCTATTCTTAACATAAAAATAAATCCGAGGTCTGGTTCAGATTGACTTAACACAATTTCGGCGAAGCTCCAGACAATACTTTCGCAAGTTTGCCGAACAAGTTAAGGAATATCCATTCAATAATTAACAGTGATAAATTAAATTTATCTCCTCGGGCATCTTCAAAGTTGGATCGAAATATCCATTTTTACAAAGGCGTTAGTTGCGGCTTGGAGGCTTAGAAGGTTCCCTCCCGATCGCTATCGTAAAAGTTGTTAATGCTTGCTTAGGCCAGGGTTGCGGAATGCTTTCTCGCTGCCACAAATAATTTAATTACGCTCTCAAGCTGTATAATGAAGCGAAAGTTGGCTTCGGAAAATTTTCGAGCAGCGAATTATAATCCTATATTTTTGTTCTATGTAAAATGTTCAACCAGAACCGGGTATTTTGGTCTTAATCATTTGTCACATGCTGCAGAATCTATACACTTATGCATGGAGTAGACTTGACAGGTTGACTTGCGTATCGAATAAGAGGCAGAAATGTATAATAATTGCTGTAGAAATGCGTTCCTTGAAGAAAGCGTGCGGACTTGATTTAATGGACAAATTTTGAAATGACTGCATTGTCAGCCTCAATAGCCCAGTGGCGCGACACTTCTACGATCGCTCTCCGAAGTTAAGTAACGCTGGGTCCGATCTGGTCTTGGATAGGCGACCATTCGACCGTTGAGAGAGGCTGGCCGTGGTTCGGATTTTACGTTAAACTGTAGGTTCCCTTCCTTACTTACTAGGTGGTAGGGTTAATCCCGCCCGGGTTGTTACCATCGCATTGAATGAACGATGGTAGAAGCGGCAATGAAAATTGTCCGTGTTTTCCATCCAGTTCAATGTAGCCGTGCAATAAAAGGAATGTCCTGGCATGGCACCTAGTTCCCATGTGGTGTGTTAGGCTAATACCATGACAGAAGGTGTGGTATTAGCCATCATTGTCCAGTCACATAAAAAAAAGAGAGCAGTGTCAATTGAAAAACTATGTTGTGAAGAGGAATGGTTTGGACATATGGAACGAATGGGTGACGAAATAATGATGAAACAAGTTTACAGAACAGAAGATGTGCAGTGTCGTGGCCGGCGGAACTAGGAGAACTTACCGCGATCAAATCGATGTAATACTTCGTAAAGGTCAGGTGCATAGCACCCGTAATCTTAAAACATGTATGAAACTATGTTTATCTGTAGATGAAGCGCAAGAAGTGTGGTGTGATCGTGATGGTGCTATATCATCTCTGCCTAGCCCTCCGGGGCTAAGCGCCCCCGCCTCCGCCGAAAGCGGGGTGAAGGTAAGCGTATCAGCTGCAGAATTATTTTACCAATTTAATTAAATATTCTTATTCCAGATCATTTTTGTGTAAGAAGATATTGTTACTAAGTATGCATGTATTAAAATTAATTCTATTTAACCAAATTTAAAAATAAAACTCCGTTCGTAGTATGGAAAGTAGATTATTGTTTTATTGAATGACAATAATATATTATTACCATATGTATATGTATACAACAATCTAAATATTATATGCGGTCACACTAAAATAGGAAATTGTAAATTGTTAATGTACGCTAGCGGTAACCAATACCACGGGTAATTATGCAATTAAAATACAATTAAGGTAAAACTATGCTTGACAAGGAAATGTTGCCGCAATTGTAATGATTTACAATGCAATATAAATTATAATATATCACTCAATCATGCACTTATGTACATTAAATTGATATGATTGTTTGCAAACAAATCATATTTATCTACGTATGTACAGGGTTTATAAACTGTGTACTTTTACACTCAAACATTTGTTTTACGCCCGTAGAGCTCAAGTTCCATACATTATTTAATATATACGTATAAGAGATATATTAAACGTGTGAAGCATTTATAATGAATTAAATAAAACAAATATTAACATCTTTACTATTAAAAATGCCCGAAGGCTATTCAAAATTAATAGAAAAATATTTAAAACAAAAGCTCACATTTTTTATTATAATTTGACCAATCACAAGAATTCATAACATTCTAATTGTATCAATGCTGCATTAAGCTATCATTCAAAATTTTGGCAACCATAAAAAACCCCTTTTCTCTTTGATAATTCTCATTATTTATCGTTTGAATAAATTAAAATTAATTAAACTAAAACAACATTATTACGCTTTATTAACATTTGAATATTTGGATAAATGTCTACATATTTCAATTTAACGTTTGTCCATGATATATTATTTTTATCCTGCTTGCAAGTCCTAAGATTATGTTATTAATATTAAGTTTTGTAGTATCAAGTTTTTTCACATAAAGTCTTCAGAGGTAAGTACAAATATAAAATATTTACAGCTAATTAATTACTACATAAAATTGGTTTGTGTTATCGTTGGATGTTTAAATTCGGATGATTATGATTTTCTGTATACAGTGAATTTTTTAAGTGTGTCTTCATGGCCAAATCAGAAATATAAGAAATAGCTAAAAACACTCAAAGGTGTCATGGGGCTGATTTTGATAAAAACGTAAACTGCATTATGAGATTTTTTTAATATTGTGGCCCACTTGGAGGCACACTTGAAAAATTCATCTGTATATATGTAAATTATGCAAATAAGTAAATATATTTTTATTTCAAACAATATGTATCTTTTACATCTATTTATCCGACGGTTTAAAACATTCTATTATTGAATAAAAGACACTAGATTTTGCTTCATCGAAACTCTACTTCAGTGGTAGAGGTAAGAGGTTTATGGACATTTTACACACATGAATATAATTATTGACACAGTTATATGTTTAGTTATAGATTATCTAATTAGCATCACTGAAAAATCAAAGACACTCTTTTAAACGCACTTTTAATTTATTGCATCTCTAAAACGGCTTCATAAAACATAAGAAAATCTAAATCCAGAAATCGTACAAGAAGATAAAATTGTTATTGACTAAATAATGTTGACACATTTCTTCATTTTGAACTAAGTGGCTACTATTCATCGTAGTAATATTAATAATTCATGCAATAATATAAGTAATCATAATTGCAATACTCCAGGTAGGACTTTCTTAAAAGCAGCATATTACAGTGGGTTTTTTACATAAAAGGCAATATGCCCATATCATTTTAACTTTGCAAAGCTGCCAAAGCACCTCACGTCGTCACCGACTCGCATTGAGCACCCCCACTCATATCCTAACTAGATATTATAAAGTAATGATAGACACGTACTTTATTTACATACATCCATATTTAACTTATTTTTATAGCACATGGGCTCATGTTTACTTTGGTTTGTATTATTTTGTTTTGGCCAATGATAATTCGAATTGGTAACGCTGCGGACATGAAAACCACCTTAGGCAACAGCAAGCGCGGGAAACGGCGGCCATCTTGTCACGAACGTTTGCTACAGCTCGAGACGTGCGTATACATCGGCAGTAATCCTTACTTAAGAACTGTAGAAACCATTTTTAGAGGAGTCAATACCCCGCGATAAAGAACCTAAAATGACTCCCAAGTCTAAATTTAAACATGATCTTTGACCTGAAATAAAACGCAATGTTTGTAAGAAACACTAACAATGGCAATCATCACAAACATTATTATCCTGGCCAAATCAAATTTGCAATATGTTTTCGAAATTTCTAGTAGATCAAAGGTAAATAGTGTTATTTTTAAACCTCCGTATATCAAGCCATAGATTAGTATGGATCCTGCTCAAGCTCTATAGATTATTGAAAATAAATGAATGAGAATATGTTATGGTCTCATTCTCTATTAATGGTGTCAACAATTTATTAACGGTAAAATATGAATCCATAATGCATTTTTTAAAAGTTATCGTTCTGATAATATCCCTTTGAATGGAATTAACGACTTCTTAATGCAAAAAACTTGGCACATGTTATAAGGTTCAAAAAAGACAAAATGGCCAAAACACAGTTATTAAATTTATTAATTTAAATGTACGTCTTTTTTACCTTAATCACTATTATTCTTTCACATACATATTGGTTTACTATAATGTACAACTATGGACATTATACAAATTGGTATTTAAAAAAAAAAAATTATAATCACCAAAATTTAAGGAAATATAGATTGTCCTCCTGTTTTTCGCAGAGGAAAGTCTGAAGGACATTCGAACGTTCATAACAATGTAGAGACAACGTGCGAGCGAACGTCGTTACAATACAAAGTACGCGACCTGGAAATTATTGGACGACACGATGGCAACATTGTTACAAAAATGTTTGTAAAATTGTGAGAGAATTCATGTTGGTGGTCATGACTTCATGATTCTGTGTCCGAGAGACCTTTTGCCGCAGGGCAAGCTAGATAACCGATGCCTGCCGCCTCCAATAGGCTACATTTTCGTAGAGTTCTTCGCTGTTGCGTGATTTGTTGTTTTGTAGCTCACTGTTTTGCTCGCGTGAAATACAGAATTTAATACATTATCGTAATTCTTTTTCTAGATCTCAAAAGACATTTATGTTATCAGAAATGAGCAACATACTCGTATTTGAAGATAGAGTGTTAAGCCGCTGACTTGTTCAAGTCGACATTATCTAACATAGGTATGTGAGACATAATTTCGTCAACATGTAAAGTTATTAAGCGATAGCTGATAGGACACATTACTATTTTTAAAAATAACAATGGATTATCTATCTCCGCAGTTTATGTGGAACCTTTTAACGTGTTGTCTGGAATGTAGAAAGATATGACGCACAATGATACAGCGCAGGCCATGTTTGATATTATTACGGCGAGTGCGCCCCGCGGCACCGGGGACAGAGGGCGCCTACACTCTGACTGAGAGATCTCACGAATGGCCTAGGAGATGAAGCGCAGAAGTTCTGTTTGCCGCCAGCGTGCCGCGCGCGGATGAAATTGCAGGCGGCAGTGACTGCACTATGGCTGGAGAAATCCAACAATCAAGAAGAGGCGTAGATGGAGTGCAGCGGGCAGGCAGGCGCGCCCCAATGCATCAGCGGCACTGATAGAGCAAGCAGTAGTGCCGCCATAAATGAAGTGATCCCACGAGCGGTCTAGGAGTTGACACAAGAGTTCTATTCGCTGCCGCGGGGCGAGCCGCTCTCTGATGGAGTGCTGATGGCCGAGCTGCTCAGGAGGCGTGTCCGGCGGAATCGGCTGCAGCGACTGCCCGCACGGGGGCTGAGCGAACCCACGAGAGGCCTAGGAGATGACGCAGGAGTTCCGTTTGCCGCCAGCGTGCCGCTCACGAATGGAGTGCAGGTGGGCGAGCTGCGCGGCGGAGGGAACGTGCGCGGCGGAGGCGTGCGCGGGGTGCGCGGCGGGTGCTCCCGGCGGCACCGGCGGCAGAGACTGCCTGCGCTTGCGCCGCAGCGCCGGGCTCAGGTTGTACTTGACCTTGGCCTGCACGAGGAGCTCCTTGAACACCTGCGACACGTTCACGTTGTCCTTCGCCGACGCCTCCACGAAGCCGTTCTCCCAGTCTACCGTCACCACGGACTCTGTCGTGTCGAACTCGACCTGCCGGACGAAAAAAAATTGTATTTAGTGAATTCATAATGTTTCTAGGATCCAGGACCTTCCTGATAAGTAAATCCAGTATTCAGCATTAACTATATTTTTATTAACACAAAATAAATTGAACGTGACAGCGTGCAGGTTTGAACAGTTTTTTATTAAGAAGTAAGCGGCTGTTATTTGGTACAGTGCGTCGGGTTCTACCGGACTAGGCTCTGCCCGTATCCGGGTTAGTCGAGTCATTGCTTTTATTTACGAATAATAATTCAGGCTGCTGAATATTGGAGGTTCTTACCCCGGATTCCGTCGAAAACCCCAAGAATATATTCTGTCATTCACCTAATAGGTTACATTTCCATAAGACACAGTCTTATAAATACTGAAAAAGTAAAACAAAATGAAAAAGAAAAAACTTTATTTGCAGCCATAGGATTCTACGTTAGACATGTAAGAGGGATGCAGTGAGACGGGCAAAACATAATATAGCACTAAATTAATTTAAGAAAATATTAATTAATGTAAAGAAAATATAATAAAGAAAATTACAAAAAAACATACAAATTATTAAAAAATATTTTAACAGATGTACACATAAAACATAAACAAATATTCGATGAACAGAGGTAAAATGTGTCTTTTATTTTTTTAAGAAAAATGTGACAAGGACCAGTTCACCCCTTCGAGTTTAATTTTCGCCACAAAAGGTAACCTATGTCCTTCTCCTAGGTCAAGACTATCTCTACCGTCAAGACTACCGAAATTCATCAAGGTCAAGATAAATTCATTGGTTAAGGCGTGAAAACGCAACAGACAGACAGACATATTTTTGCTTTAATAATATTAGTATGGATAATAAATACACTGATTTTTTAAAAAGACATTATCAAGTAAAATATACTTTTTCGTACTAAGCTAGTACGTAGCTTTTTTCCTTAATTAATATGTCCTAGCTTTACCGTCGTTTCTACATACATATCACAAAGACATGTACTTGCTTTATACGAAAACGTATATTTTACTTAAGTTATTTTATATGAGTAAATTTACTTGAATTTCATAATACAGTCAACAATTGTAGGTATAGCTAGCACCTAATATAAGTTTTCTAATTTAACTCCTAAGAATAGAGGTCCGCGCAACACTTGCGATAAACTTCACATGCAATTAGCTTTTTCGTGCTGCAACAATTATCTTGACCCTTTTCCTTATTCGCATGTCCCATTGGAAGAAATGCAGTCGGAAAAATAAATCAATGCACGAATACTGATATGGCAAAGTTATAAATACGCAAAACAAATAATTTTTCCATTTCAAATTGCAGAAAGAATTAAAATGTTCCAGGGTATTGTGACATTTTATTGCTTTGGGTTCAGTTTCAAAGTCCTTCCTTATCCTGTATTATATGTTAACTCCTCTAGAGGCAGGGAAGGCTAGTCCCCTCCAGTCAGCGTCGCAGTGGCTTGCAAGCTCCATCTTTCTCAAGTTCTGCTACGTTTTAATTAAATGGTCGTTCAGTAGCAGTCGGCCATTAATTCGCCCCCCCCCCCTTCCTAGCGGAGCTCCGGCGGCTAAAACTGTCTTAATCTGTCTCCGAGGGCTCGCTAGTCTTGTCTGTGGGCGGTCGCTCTAACAATGCGTAGCCAAACCAAACAACATGGATGGAGTTTGACGCGCGTAATTGCGATGAGTTCGCACACAACAATCCACTAATCTTTCCAGTAACTTTGTACCGCTTTTAACTTCGATGAATGTACCTATAGTTTATGTTAGCAAGAGTTAGATATAAGTACCTAGGCAGAGCAGAGAAAGATGGCAACGTCACGATATTGTGCATGGAACCTATCTTGAAAGGGATTTCACACATACTAATAGTACTATCCACTGGTACTATCGTAACTTGAGAAGGCTGTGGCATAGGTATCATTCCTAAAGGCATGCCGGTAACTTCCGAACTTCTTCTTTAGTTATATTGGTAAAGGTAACAGCATAAACAAGGAGTAACAGGCCAACCTGTTTTAAAACGCTAACAAATTTACAAAAATATATACAAAACAAAAAATCCTTTACATAATATTAGTTGACTAAATATTTCAATGCATACCAAAATATATTAAATTGGTGTGCTTTCCTTCCACAATGTGGAAGATTACCGGAAAGCTCAATTTAAAAATAAGAAAAATATAAAATAAGGTTAAAAGAAGACAATAAAAAAAAGATATAGAACATGCAGCCTTAAAATAATTTTACAGCGCACATGTCCTTTTTACCATTTCATAGAAAGGAACCTTCCTGAAAATACGATTGCATCTGTCGGAGGAAAGTCGGAGAAATATTCTAAATAAACTAAGCCTTGTCACTCAGCAAACGACATGCTCCTTGTTTCCTAGAATATCTAAGCAGGTACTTGTAAGTTTACGAATACTAAGACGCCATATTGAATATTTTTAGAGAGGCAGTAACGAGCCTCAAACGCGGACGAATTCTGTGAGCTTGTTGACGGTAAGGAAAATCGGCCAAGTGAGGGTCGGACTCGTACATGAAGGGTTCCGTACGACCGTAAAATATTTAATACAAAAGCATCACGTTTATTTTATGCATTTTTTAATATTTGTTTTTATAGTGGCAATAGAAATACGCCCTATGTGAAAATTTCAGCTGCGCCTACCTATTACGGTTCATTCCCGCTGATGGACGGACGGATGGACAGCGGAGCGGACGGGGTTGTCACCCTTTAGGTACGGAACCCTACCAAGTAGGCAATTGAAATCGCTGGTTCGGTGAACTGTGAGCTTTCGCAAACAACCGCTAGTTACAATGCCCCCGGTGGCACCCGCCTACGCGGTGTGCCTTGCCAACTTACCCCCTAGCAGACAGCTCGCGCCCCACAACGCCGCGAACTTTATAAGAATAATAAAAAGCCTTCCATTCTCCCCCGGAAAATTGTTTATGTTCACGGCCCGACTAATTCGCGGCCAGGATTCGGGCTAAAAGGCCAACTGTGCTTCACTCTAGCGATGAGTATATGAATATGTATATAAATGGTGCTGCTCTCTGTGCTCTCACATGTACAGTATATAGAGCATCCAGGTGGTGAGGTTTTATTTACTGGTTAGTTTATTGCTTCAGTTTATGACTAGAGTCCGTGTTGCTAGCACTGAGTGGACTGAAACCTACTGAACTTGGATGATTTATATTATGTGTGCACCTATGTGGACTTCATATACCACGCACAAAACGTGGGAAGTTCCATGGAATAATAGCCACTCTATTTCGCTTAAATCTAAGGATTTCAATTGCCTGGCAATATTTTTATAGGATAGCGATTTAACTTTTTGATGAAAACTATAATTCAATTTGTTTAATGTTTTGACATGAGTCACTGAACACTTTCATTTACAACCAGTTTAACTGTAAGCGCAAAGGCAATATTTTCAAATACGCTGTTTTCGGTTGAAATAAAATATATAATCGATTTAAATTAAATAATCAGTTATGGCATAACGTTGAAAAAACTGAGCTGCCTTTTTCAGATGAACCTGTGAATCTGGAACTGCTCTGTTTTCAAGTAGATCTTGTTTTCAGGTAGTTGCGTGGGTAGGGTCAGGTAGCATAAAATAAATCGAAAACCTGAAGAAATACCAACCGATATAAAATTTACCTTCTTCTTACGTTTATTTTAGCATAAAGAAGCAATATGGCATGTACATAACAAATAAATGAAAATAATAATAAAAATAACAAGAATTAAAGTAAACTTCAGATATAAACATGAATAAAACATTTAGTGTCACGCTCACATCAAACTTCAAAAGGACTTGTTTTTCACTTTCCTAGGAATTGAGAACGGCTTCGTGGAATTGAACCGTTAACAGCGATCCAGGATGGATCAGTAGGCCTATTCTCGGAATTCCGTGACGAGAAATCAGCAACTTTTCAGACGAGAAAACCGTTTGTATTGAGGGTGTCACAACGATTTCAATTATTCAAGGTCATCGCTTTGACAACCGCTTTTAAGGTGGCCCAACCCGGCGGGACTAACTCATTCGCGGGCACGGTACAAAACCGTGCTGTTGCGCTCTGGGACCTTCTCTGTTTCAAAGAAAAAGACAGGCTCCGTGATGAGTAAGATGCAAAATTTCCACAAAAAAGACAATGTGCATAGTGCATGATTTGGTAAGATTTACAAAAATTTTAATTACAAAACGACTTATAACTAAAACTAAACCATGACCGCTGTAGTCAAAATCTACCAAAAACCAAATAGAATATAAATCTTTATTAAATAAGCTATGTTTGATGACTAATCTTTTTAACATGTTCTTACTTTATCATTGCATAATCCACCTCCGAAGTTATTGTATAAAACGCGCGAAAAAATCGACCTTTCGGACCTTATAACTTGAAACCGAACACAATTTTACAATGCCAACGGTCATCAGACATCTAGTTCGATCAAGCAAAGCTATTTTGAGCATAATTTGGGATCTCTGACAAGAAATATGGGCGTGATCTTCTTTCCCTGTTTGTATGGGGAGTTGAGCGGGACTGAAAAATTCCTGATTCCTGAGCACGGAATTTAAAGAATAGGCATACTGCTCTAGGTATCTACTTATGTAGATAAGAAGGGCAAGAACTTGGGACGGAACTCGGGAACAAAATTTACAACCTCCGTCATGATATTAGCTTAACACACCGCATCCTCTTAGGATTAGGTTCTATGCCAGGTACTTCGCTTTATGATACATGCAATACTGACAACCCATTTTTAATTGCCGCTTAGTTCCACTTTTTATTTAATGCGATGATATCGACTCGGACAGGTGCGTAACCCTACCACCTAGAAGGGGCACTATTACATGTTGTACAACCTACAGTTTAAATGGGTTTGGAACCACAAAACAGCTCGCAATCGTGACGAAAGACGAAAATACTCAGGATGTTTCTTTGTCATGAAATCAAATTCTTAACCGAATTAGAAAAAGGAGGAGGTTCTCAATTCGTCAGAATCCTTTTGTATTTATTTTTTATGTATGTTCACCGATTATAATCGTTCCATCTGATTTTCCATTTTGCTAAGATATGAAGTCTAGCTTGCCTTCTACATATTTAAACCACTCAGCCCTCTACGGATGTGAAAAGTCCTAATCTAATGTGAAAAACTTTAACAGTCGAATGAACGCTACACTTTGAAAATACCTGTTTTAGAAAATGTAAGGACTTAACTTTTTGACTGGAACTATTACGGTTCATGAGATACAGCTCTGTGATGGACGGTCGGACAGACGGACGAACGGACAGCGGAGGTTTAGTAATAGGGTTCCGTTAGCACCCTTTGGGTACGGAGCCCTAAAAACAAATGATCCCTTCCCTGCATTTCCCCGCCATTTTACGAAGCAATATATTACTACAACGTCCTTCAAGCAGCTGTGCTGTTTAATTGCCACATCGCAAAAAAGCGTACTAAAAACGCACAGCGAACCGGCTGGATATGCGCTTCGCTTTAACGATTCACTTGAAAAGGATTAGTTATTCACCCCGAGTTCGCAACTCGCACGCCTCGTAAACCGTCACGCTCAGCTGTAAACCCACACCCCCCGCCCTCGTGCCTCACGTAGACCCGCCCGTGTCGCTTCCAACTTGCTTCGTCTGAACACTCCGAGAGCAATCTAACCTCTCTCACGTATAGTCAGCTGCAACGTAAATATCACATGCGGTTTAGGCAGTTGGCGGAGTCCTCGGATAGGATCTAACCCTATCGTGTCTGCAACTGCTGTAGTATTTTAAACGAGCCTACTACGCTTTTGACTTATTTATTTATTTATATATGTTTATTGCACTCAAAATTCGGGCAAAAGGTAGCACTTAATGCCAGGGGCATTCTCTACCAGTCTACCTTTGGGTATCGTGAGCAGTAGTGCTAGTAGCAGTTATAGAGACAAAAGAATTTGCTACAACAAATATTATACACAATATACCAAGTACTAGTAAACATATAAATATATATATACTTCGATTCGCCATTGACGTTTTTAGTCACACAAAACTATTTTCAATTGCATTTCTGTATCAATCAGCTATAAAATCAGAACCTTACACCACTGAAGTACTTAATGAGTACTTCAAGACTTTTGATTCTCCGAAAATGTTAAGTTATATAAAAGAACTTATTAAAATCAAAGATAAAGTAAGAGGTTAATTTCTACGGGTTTCAAACCAATACTTCCCTAACCAATAATAATAGGTCACGAACGTCTATGAAAATGTATACTTCTCCTTAACGCGCTTCCGTCCTTTTCTACAAAACTGTGAAACCGAAAGTGGAGCTGATTTTCGTGCATGTGCCGTAGAGACGTGAACACAATTTACCTAATTCACTGTGAACAAATATTCTACTAAAATATGGTAAATTAATTTAAACACAATATGAATAAATAATTCGAGTAGGAGTAATTCGATTTTGCTTGAGTGTTCCGCTCTGATTTTAAACCATGAAATGAAATGGAATGAAAATATTCTTTATTGCTTACATAGTATGCAAAGGCGAGCTTATTGCCAAGGGAAATCTCTAACAGCTAACCTTAATATTAGAAAATATATTAAGAGGTAGCAAGAAACATTAAATTACTTAAAACTAAGCACCATAATCACACTTAGAAAACATTAGATAACTTAAAACTATATAAACAGAAAATATTTGATTGATTTAATTGTTATAACATGTCAAGTACCAAGATTTTAATTTTACCTTAAAAATAGACAAAGAAGCACTTTCCCTAATAGTCAGAGGCAATTGATTCCATAATCGTGCTGAGTGAACTGTAAAAGAACCCGAATAAGCAGTGGAAGAACCATGGGTTCGAGTTCATTATTTCAGTGCATCGAATCTATAACAACTTGCATGTAATGTTCAGATCCATTTTTTAACCATAGTTATGATGGATAATTTTTTTTAGTGTTACCCAAAAATAATAAATATACTCTTAGGGGCTGACTCCTGGTCTGTTGTGTCAAAGACCTGGGGTCAAATTCCAGGTACTTCTTCTTGATTATCCTAGATTTAAATGTTTTTTTTAAGTTGATTGCGGCATATAGCGTGCAGCCCGATAACTTGCATAAGGTTGCGAAAACTATAACTATTTCGTTATTGACGACGGCGAATGAGGGCATTCCTTGTCTGGTTTGATCGGCAGTTCAATTGTCCGTGTTTTCCACCCAGTGCAATGTAGCCATGCTCATACAAAGAAATGCCCTGAATGCGTGATATTAGATGGTATTAGATATCCACGTTCGGTTCCATATTATATCATCACTATTATGACACGACAAAAACGGGATGAGATCTTGCAAGATATCTTGCAAGGTGGCTGTGCTGAAGACCAAAGGTGCTCAGAAAAGCCAAAAACACCTCGCCGCGAGGCGCCATGCCAGCGGATTTGCGGACTATGGCTGAGCTATCGAGCTTATTCAAATTACGCTTGAAGACTCCCAGGTTATAGGTATGAGGAAAGGCATTCGCCGGTAGACAGTTACATATTCCATTATACATATTGGAAATTCAAGATAGTTCCGGATGCGTATGATATATACCACATCAAAATATGATGAAGTGTTAAGTAACCGACACTCATACCTAATGTTTCGACTGCGCACTTGTCGCCTGAAGGTCTCACGTGAACTTGTTCAGTGAGCGTCAGCTCGGCCTGTCTGATGTTATCCGCAAAGTCGCAAACTTTTGAAGAAGCAACCCTAAACTCCCGACTTCGAAGCCCCCCGGCAATCTGGCGAGACGGGCCGGGAAAAGGTGCTCAAAACTTAACTTAATCTTCACGGGGCTTAGGTATCCCGAGGTGGTAATGACATGCATGCCATCAAGTTTATGATATATTCGGGTTAGGCGAAATGTTAGACAATTAGAATATAGTTATATATTCAATGAGGCCTCATTATCTAATATTATTTACTAGAGTGAAGGTTCCGTTTTAAGTAGTTGAGTAGCTCGTAACTCGGGGCCCGAGAATCGCCTCTCATGCAAAAGTATGTGGTTTAAATCCCCGCCCCGTTCATACACCGCTTTATTTCTACCATTTCGTCACAATGGTAGCTGTTTGATGATTTAAATCATGTAAAACTTATAGGTACCTTTTTTTCCTGCTTGTGATAGAGTTAATCCTGCCGTGGTACCATTGCATTGGATGAAAAACGATGGTCGAAGAGGTAATAAAAAAACGTGTTTTCGATGGTAGTCTTAAAGGGAAGGTCTTGCGCAAGGCACATAATTTCTTCGTAAATTCGGTGGGTTGCGCTAATATCTATGTAGGTTAGCATAGTAGGTGTTTTATTAGCGTTTCAAGTCCGGTTACAAAATAACCGGCATTTCAAGTGATAATATTCCGAAGTAAGCGAAAAGCTGCTTAGTGCGAACCTGAACGTAGTTCATATCAACATCGTGTAAGAACTTTTGTGGTGAGCTTCTGTGGAATCTGCGCTGATTATAATGCAAAAGAATTCTCTCCCAAATATATTCCGCAGATATCTGATATTCTTGAATATTTCATAGTTCCGTAACGTATGCATGTTCTGTCTACGCTATTGACGGCAAGTTAAAATAGTTAGCTATTTAAAACAACAGTTCATTCATTCATTCATTCATTCAACATTTATGTTGAAATAGAAAACTGTAACCGTATTGTGCCGCCCTGCTGTCGAGCTGTGTCGAGCTTTGCAGATTTATTGCGGGAGATTGGGCGGGCGGCGACGGCGGCGGAGGGGAGAGGTGTGGGCGGGCGGCGCGACTGGCTCTGAGACGCTACGCTTAATAATAAGGTTCTTGCATAAGTTAGGCGTTCCGAAGGCCTCTCAACTTCTCAAATACTTTTTTTTGTTATGCCTTTTGGGGTATTGTACATAATATTTATTTAAAATTCGACCAAAATTGTATTAAAAAATCACTTTACACTTTCTACAATATGCAATTTATTGTAACCTAACTTAAATACACAGCTGAATTTTTCAAATTAGCTTTTAGGGCCAAATCTTAAACTGTAAGAAATAGCAAAAAACACTCAAAAGAGTCATGAGGCCGAGTTTGTTAAAAAATAAAACTGCATTATTATATTTTTGGAAAAATCGTTTTCCTAGCCAGGAATCGAACTCGTGATATTGAGAAAAAAAGCACCTGTATTATTGAACCAGTCAATAGTGTCGCTTATAACGAACAAATTCTGTGAAGTAATGTCATACGGAAAAATATAGAAAAGTGTTGATTTCTAATATAATGATTAAAATGTTCAAATATTCGTGCATTACCCATACCTTCACGAATCAACGCGAAGCTCAAACCACCTAGACTACACGATTGTGTTGTGGTGTCATTCTATATTTTAATTATTATGATTCAATGGAAATAAGAATTACTATATAAATTAGGTAAAAACTATATATTTTATAAAATGTCAAAATTCAACTTGCGTTAATACACATACTGTTCACTAACAAAATTATATAAGGATAAAAACGTCTAAAATGACCATAGCAATGTTATTTCAAATCTCATAATCAAATTTTTCCATCAAGGTAAGCCATAAACATTGAGCCTCTGACATACGCTCCTATATACCTGCTTATGCGGATAAAAAGGTCAGTGTGGCTGTATAACGGCGCGATGAGAAAAGCGGTTATAGGTTCATCAGTAAAATGGAGCCATTTCTCGCTTTACGATCGATGCCGTAACTCCGGGACCGATGGAAATGTACATAATCATTCCTGGGCCAACACACACGCATGTGATCACACTTAGGACAGAGAAAATAACGATAGATCGAGTGTCAAAGGCTTTGTCACTATACCAGCGAACGGTTTTTGGCTACGGAGCTCTAGCTGTATAGACCCTGGGTCAATTAGGTAACAAATGAGAAAGTTAAAAGACGTAGATTTAGGGCTGAGTGCACGAAAGGACAAAACATCTAAATCAACTTCAACGTACGATTAGACACATCACTTTGTATGGACAGTATGGAAGGAACTCTATGCGGTTCCCTAAAAGTGACATGTTTGCAAATTGATTAACTCGGCCGTCTCTTCGTGCAATCGGGGCTTAGTGTTCATGGTTCTCTGAAATATTATCTCGTTTTTATTTTTTATTTAGCTTCTAACACAGATTAAGTTATGCTTCAAACCGAAGTTACAAACAAAATTCAGCCCTGACGGCATAGTTTCTTTGCAAGTTTTGTTAGCCTTTTTATTTCGCCTGAAACTCGCTCGTAGATAAACAATCTCCAGCGAACAAGGAACTTTTAAGATGTTGAGAATTCAAGGCGTCTTTCATAAATATTTTTTTACAGAAAGTTTAGCCAAATAGTAAAGCCGTTAATTGGCCATCTGCTTGTTTAGATTTTCCACGTCCTAATAATAAAATAAATACATTGAATTGGATGGAAAACATGGACAATTTTTCATTGCAGCTTCGACCATCTTCAACCCGGGCGGGCTTAAACTCTACCACCTAGTAGGGGAAGGAGACCTACAATTTTACATGGATTAGGAACCATGGAGCAGCACGCATTCGTGACGAAATGCAGTTATCTAATTCAGAATGAGAAAGAAAGTAGTGTATGAACGGGGCGAGGATTTGAACCCAGACCTCTGGTATGCTAGTCTAGTCCCCGCGCCACTAGGCTACGAGCCGACTGAATTATGGTATAGCAACATTTTGTGGGTGTAGCGAAGGCGATGTGGGAAGGTTAGAGTGTTTGCCGAGAAAGAGTTCGCCCCCCCCCCCCCCCCCCTCCGCCTCACCCCCGCACGGCCCGGAGGCGGCGGAGGCGGAGGCGTAATGCAATATTGTCCCCAGACCTCAACCCCGCCCCGCCCCGCCGCCGATCCCCGACCGAGAATGTCATCCTCTGCCATTTCATCCTGTTAGTGCCCGCCACGTGCAACTTTGTAACGTAACCGCAGATATTGCGGTCAATCATACAATTTCCCACTTCTACGAACTTGTTTCTCGGTGGTTCTCTAAATGGAATTCGTGGTAACTTATACTATTAATTGTATTTTCTAATGGATAGCCATTACAAATTTGAAAATTTCGACGTTTGAAAAAAGAGGAACTTCAATTCACAGTACTCTAAAAAAATATCGAGAAGATGAAATTTTCTATCACCGATATTCATGAAATTTTCAGTATCAACCATTATTGTAAATCTTATTGATATAAATATACTACACACCCAGTATAAGCTCTAGGCAAGATGTAGCATCTAGTTCAAACTATTCACGCTTAATATATATATAATATAATATATATATATATATGATCGTCGATACGAACGTAGCAAAGGTCTCCGTTTCAAGATTGGGCAAAAATGCTTTAGCATGTCCGGCTGTTCTCCTCTATAGGTCGCAATTCTAAACCAATTCGCGTGATATTTTGCCGGCAAATTCGATATTAAAATTGATTTTTTGTGAAGCACACAGACCCGTGAGGTGTACAGCTAAGAGAGACACTAGGTTATGAATATCAAAATGGGAAGTGGCGATAGCCTGACGTCACATCCGGAAGCGATGCATCCGCATTTAGCGGTCTCGGTTTCAGAACGGGCCGGAACCCGCGCCCGAGCCCTATCTTCAGTCATGTCTCCATGTAGCTCGCGGGCTGTACACATAGGCTGAGATAAATAGTCGTAACAGAAACTAAGATTAACGAAAAGTAGTACTTTGTGACGGCACTTTGACACATTTTGTTCGGACGGAATCTCAAAGTAATGCAATATTTATTATTTATTTACGCGCAGTATTTATCGTCATCATATCAAACATGGACCCTCAGCACTAATTCCACTATAATCTTAACTATTCATGTTACAAGGAATTAAAAGAATTTATTTCCACAAACAGGATACCAAGAACTCAGTGGCAAACACTTTTGTAAATATAGGCTAAGTGGACGTAGAAAAATTCCAGCGAAGTTTCTTGCCAGTTATTTTTTGCTGTGACTGCTGAACTGGCTAATGATAAAATATGACTAATCAGTGTGCTGCGTATGGGTGATGTTTATTGTTTATTCATCATCCATAGACAGTACACTGCACTCGGATTTGTCATCTTTTATTATTAGCTGTTCAGCGATTCTAGCGAAGAAGAACTGGCAAGAAACTCCGCTGGATTTTTTTTTAACGTCCACTTAGTCTAAGTTTACAAAAGTATTTGCCACTGCTTACAATCACAGGTAAAAACACAGAATTCATAAGAATTGACGAGAATCAACAATTCATGTCGTATGCAACAGTTCATGACAAACATCCGTTTATTTGTAAAGGCCATGTTCGCTATTTAACATGTTACAAATTGGAGGATGCCAGTACCCACAAACAGCACCCGTTTACGAGCATCACGCCGGGCACAGCCATCGCCTCTATCAACCATATTTTAGGGAAAGAGGAGACCCGAACCTAGCGTCACCGCAAGCACTCCAGTGGCAACAAGAAATATTTGTAAAACATTTGTACGATTTAGTCTTCATGATGAGTCTAGTGTTAGATCCAGAATTAATACTATTATTTCTGCCATGAAATACTACAGTGACTTGTAAGCAAAGAGTCAAACTACAAAAGCTTATTATTCTTAAATCTCAAAAAACGATGAAAATACTACTGTTAATAGTATTTAGAATGCCTAGGCATTCCATATGATGCCATATTATTTCATTTGCCCGTAACATGAAAGAGGAAACAAATACACGAAGGTCCGTTTGACATGTTGGCACCCCCTCCCCCTTCGACGTCCCCCCCCCTCCCGCGTGGCCGTCGAGGCACCGCGCCGCCCGACGCGACCCTGCCCGCCACGGCTCAGTGGTTCAGATTAATTATAACAAATGAGCTCGTAAATTTTATTTATTGAAGCCTGCATCATTATCGTGGAAGATTATTTTCGTATTAAAATTGTTACGATCGATATGTTTATTGTAAGAAATACTAGGGTTAGTTTACCCATAGGGTAGACAGGGTGTGAAGACTGTTGTGTAGACTGCCCTGTGACACGAACATTAAAAAGGACTGGACTGCAAACACGCCCGGCAACAGTGGCATAAAGAGGCAAACGTCATACAATGAACCCATTGTAATGTCGATTACACGCGCGACGCGCTGCGATGTAAAATGGAAAATAAAAAGTATCTGTGAATGTTTAAAAAAATCATAGAGTCCTTAAGGTGGCCCAACCCGCTCATCTCCCCATACAAAAGGGGAAAGAAGATCACGCCTATATTTCTTGTCAGAGATCCAAAGTTTTGCTTAAAATAGCTTTATTTGATCCAACTTGATGTCTGATGACCATTGGCATTGTTAAATTGTGTTTGGTTTCTAAGTTATAAGGTCCTAAGGTTCGAATTTTTCGCGCGTTTTATGCAATAACTTTGGAGGTAGATTACGCAATGATAAAGTAAGAACATCGTAAAAAGATTAGTCATCAGACATAGCTTATTTAATCAAGATTTATGATCTATTTGGTTTTTGTTAGATTTTTTACTACAGCGGTCGTGGTTTACTTTTAGCTATAAGTCGTTTAGAAATTAAAATTTTCGTAAATCTTACCAAATCATACACTATGCACATTGTCTTTTTTGTGGACATGTTGCATCTTCCTCATCACGGAGCCTGTCTTATTCTTAGAAACAGAGAAGGTCCCAGAGCGCAACAGCACGGTTTTGTACCGTGCTCGCGAATGAGTTAGAGCCGTCGGGTTGGGCCACCTTAACCTTAACTGGACCACCTTGGCTCTCGTCCCGCGGTTGCTGATATTCAACTATTTTAAATAACCCGTGTTGATACCCCTATCTTCTGAGCAACATAGCTTTCAGATGTCCAGCCCTTGCCACACGTGATAGTCAATTTAATTTACCAGTCAACAAAACTAACTGCACGAAAAATTCTTTTATGCGGCGTAGTTTTCGTATGTTCCAAATTTTCCAGATTTTGATTTAACGTTATTTTGTTTTTCTTTTCGTTCAAAATTACATAATATTTTGTTAGTATTTCAGCTTTTCAATTTAGTAGAGAAACTGCTTCTTTAATCTTTGTTTATTTGTTAAATTTCATGTTAATGGAACTTTGCAGCAATTTTTTGTTATTAGTTTTAAGACTATCTGTTTTCCTGAATAAAGTAAAATACAATAAAAATCCATCTCGCGTTCCTTTCGTTCGTATCTTTGACTAACCAGCACAGATTGCCCTATCACTCGGCGCATAATTGCGGGCTGGTACGTCGTGTCGGTTGGTGACCGGAATGTCGGGGTCCAGGAAGCCACTTCCGGAGGGGGGGGGGACTGGGGGGGACCCTTCCGTCCATCGAGTCAATATCCCGAGCACGACGACACAAAAACATGACAGTTCTACTAATGAACTGGCGAACATACGGAGGTTGCACATCGATATGAACACCATGCACCTGCACCTGGAGCAGAGACAGTGAGCCCTTTCCTCATCTTTCCGTTCGAACGAACACAGGCACACTCATGATTTTGCCTGTTAATGTGCCTTATCATGTCGGAAATTCGTCGTCACGTAAAGTAGCAGACGCTGCTCGGGCAAACTCTGCGCCATGTGTCGTGGTTAGGCTCCGAGAAGACCGATTTAGCTCGTGAGATGTGTGCAGTTTCGTTCTGTTTCACAATGTTGAATAATGACTTAAAGGAGAATGGCAAGATTACTATGGACCGCGGTTTCCAATTTTTTTTAGGTTCATTTTATAGTTTTTGGTGTCCACTTTCGAATGGCAAAACTTTTGTCGAACTAATTCTCGGGAAGAAGCCTCTACAGCTCATCAAAACTCAGCTTCTGAGTATTAACAATATTTAAACACATAGGTATTTCTAAAGATCCATAAATACATCAACCAATTATGGGTTTTAATAATTAAATGTCACTAAAATAATCTATCGGACACTAATAATTTGTCAATAATGTTTCTTCCGTTTTGGCATCAGTAAACGTGTATGAACCCCCAATTGCCTCAAAGACGGGCTCACTCTGGGTTCGACCAATTCAGAGTATTGTGTGGTTTTTTAAAATCGCGGCGTATGGCGTACGCCAGGACCTCACAGAGAGCATGGAAGGTCGGAAGTAGCAACAGAAACTCGTTTGTATGGGCGCGGCGGCGTAGCCACTTTTACATACAAAAACGGAACCGGCGGCAGTTGAGTTAGCTTATGAATTTGCTTATAGTGAATTTCTCGAGCTCCAATAACACGTAAGAATATGTAACAACTTCAAAAGACGCCATTTAGTGTGTGCCGGCATGCTTCATAAGCATACAGCACATACCTGCACGTGCATAGGTGTTTCCCCCGCCTTAGACCAAGCGCGCTACGACTCGCGCCCGTACGATTAGTGAATATATATGGGTAGATCCTTTCCCCGGCTATTTTTGGGTAATCTGAAGACATACAATATTTTTTTTAAATACTGAGTTAATGTTCTATACAGGGTGTTAACGGAGTTGTGGTCCAAACGTTAACCACGTGCTCCTTGGCATATTTGGAGCAAAAAAGGTGGATAAAATTTTTTTGTACGACTGAAAAAAAAATTATCATCCCCATACATTTTTGTAAATACCTACACACAAAATGTATGGGGAGGACGATTTTTTTTTCAGTCGTACAAAAAAATGTTATCTACCTTTTTTGCTCCAAATATGCCAAGGAACACGTGGTTAACGTTTGGACCATAACTCCGTTAACACCCTTTATACTTATCGGGATGACACAAGTTTTGGAACATTGGAAACGGGTTTTGTCATTCTCCTTTGTGAAACATCATACGCGTATCCCGGATCGATCATGTTATGCGTCCTCGTTACGGAATCTTCAGAGCACAAACTCTCCGGATACAAGGAGTCGGTCATTGGATCAGTTGTGCATATCTTGAGCACATTTCATGGAATGCCGTCTGGGTCACTGCTCTTCGAAGTTCCTAGCGTCCTCAAACATGTTAATACCTGTCTTGCGTGCATCTTCGGCTCCTTCGTGGAAAATCCGCGATCTGGTAAGGAGGGGTCTGCACCCTGATCATCCAATATTGAGTTAGACACGAAAATACTAACAAAAATGTTCGCCTTCTCCTTTGGGAGGTTAGTGAGTGATCCATCAGACAATTCGAGGTGTAGCAGAGCGACAGAAGTTACGACGAATCGTATATCGTCATGTCGAATTGCTACGCCACAGGTGACCCGGGGAGGGATTCAATTCAGGTTAATAGCGACATCTACACTGTTGCATTGTTATCAGATTATGAAATTGGTAAGAAAATATTTTATGAACCAGTAAATTACCGAATTAGCGATATAAACATTAGACATATCGCACAAAGGTTACAGGTTTGAATCACGCTTCAGACGAATGTCAATATTTCAAGCATGTTTTATCGATTATATTCGTAAAACGTTCTAAAAATCCAAAACGCTGATGTTGTATGGAATTTCGGTGTTTGTCGGAATTTGGGGGGGTTGGGCTTCTGGCGATGGCTCCCGCCTTCTTCTATCCACATACATATAACACAATATACGTATAATTAAAATAATAAAGTATCAAATTCATTAAGTCCTCTTAACCGATAAAAAATGCTATGTATTTCCTACTTACTCCTGTAACGTCACGACCAATCTTTTCTGTGCGAGTGGCATGAGCAGTGCTCCCGTCCGCTTGTCTTCTAATCCGACTATTATTCAAGCGATCCGCTCGGAAGCGGCGAGCGATAAAGCTTTCACTCTTGGGCGCTTACCGCCAAGTGAAATATGAGAGTGGCAGCTTCTCAGATTGTGGGTCGCGGCAAGAACTAGAGGAATATGCCGGCGTCTGCTACGTGTGGCCTTTGCCAGATAAGGCTCAGTTATATTTTGAAATTGATGTACAATTGTGTATACAAGTCTAGGTCATGGGATTTCTAAAAGACGTGATGCAAGTGACTTTTGTTGAATATGTTTTCGAATGAAATGTTTGGTATCCTCTATCGTTTTCTGGCATGGATGTTTCGCCATCATCAATCGTGGGCTGTAGCCTCATATCAAAGAAGGAAGCATCCATAGAATCAATTTTTGGCCAATATTTGCATTTTCTTATTTATGTAATGGCATGTAATTGAGTGCGTCGAGTTTACTTCGCTCTTTAAGATTTAGTGAGACTTAAATATTTTGAAAATAAAAGCGGACGGATTATCGAAATAATAAAAGTTTTCTTACTAAGTCGGAACCGTAAAAAGAAATAGTAGCATAATGGTAAGATAATTTCTTCGATAGCCCGTATTGTAGTAAGAATAAAACATTCGGGACGGCTCTGCTATGTATCTGCTTGGCTCCCTTGACTCGATACAGTGTCATGCCATGTGTCTCGTCGACGACCCCAAGGTATCCCTGAATTTAGATTTTCCAACTTCGAAGGGATGTAGGGTCTCTCACTGTATTCTATCGTCCTTACCATGGCGCTATATGCCGCAAAAAAATCTATTGTCTGATATTGCCTTACCACAGTTAGAACTGTCCAGTGCAGTTCATTTTCAAGGCGAGTGCGTGCGTGCGGCTAGGCGCACGTTTGACAGACCACAGCCTGACAAAGACACAGAAAATAACTGTGGTAAGCCAATATCAGACAATAGTTTAAACACCCACAGAACTGATATAAGTATTAGTTATAAATAAAATCTAAATTTACCATTATACGATGTAATCAAAACTATTACTTACGAAAGCAGTTCGATATAATTTATTGCTAAAATCATAGAATTACTAGATCCTTTTGCACGCCCTCAAAGTCCTAAAATAGGTAAGCGCCGAGCGGCCTTGTTGCTCAGAGTGACTAGATAGCAAATCTTCTCTATCTAAAATCTTTGGATGTCTAGTGATATATTGGTGACAAGCGAATTGGAAAATACGTTTCAATTTATCTGTCAAGTGTAACTAAAGTGTGTAGCATTAATATTCTTGCGATACATGTGTACAGGATCAAACGTGCTTGTGACAGAATAGGAATTTAATATAAAAAATGTTGGATAGCATTTTCACAGAGAAGTCACATTTGTCACCACGAAAAGCCTGGCTCGTTACTATTTCAGGTTTGGAGCAGCTCACGCAGGACAACAGATAGCAGGTTAGGAGTTGGAATACGTCATTACATTTTTAAAACGCTACTACTCTTGCTTACTAATAAACATTTGTACCATTATTTTTTCATGGATGGATGGCTAATACTACACAACTCAAGATATTAGCCCAATACACCACATTCCCTAAGGGATTAAGTGCCCTGCCAGGAACTTCCATGTATGAGCAAAGCTACATACACTGAAATTGATGGAAAACACGGTCAATTTTTCATTGCCGCTTCAGCCATATTTTTTTCTAATGAGCTTAACCCTACTACATGTCTTGTGTTGTACGATACCCATTTTTCACATGGGTTCCGAAAGCAAGAAACTAGTGGCGCATGACCGGGGCGAGGATTTGATCCCATAACCTCTCGCATGAAAAGCAAGTCCTGTAGCTCGCATCTCGCACCACGAGGTGCAACACGATATTTCTTGCTTACCGGTACTTCTAGCTAGAAATACTGAAGTAATAGCAATGGTACAAAAGTTTATTAGTAAGGCAGATTTTGTCTCGCAAAATTAGTGATGATTAGGCCATAATGTCTTCGCGTAATCTATGGCTCTGTGGTTATATGTAATGTGCATGGCCCTAGTCCTATCCTTGTTCCCCGCATACACATGTCCCTCTCTCTCTTTCACCTGATGGAGCGAACATTGACAGCGTCTGCTGAAAAGGCTGAAAGGCCCAGCTTTCAGTGCAATTTTTGATACCGCGATGCACGGACACGCCATGTCATCGTAGCTCCGGTTCCCGCCAAAACTATCTCGCCGCGCCGCCGGGTTCTTAGGTACCCAGGAGTACCTCGCCAGTACCGCGTGTGCTCGAAACCTACGAACAATCCAAAGGACTTTCTGTGCTCTTTATCGTCGAGGACACAGCGTTCCTGAACCGCATCCTGTGGGAAAAGGAGTAGCGTTGTGGCACACGTCTGGAAGTCTCCATCGGGGTGAGCCGTCCCACCTTCATTTATTTGTATTTGTATATAGGCCTCCCTTTTTCAAAACCATTATAAAAAACCCAGCGTCCTGCCCGCGCCAACAAGTGAAACATAGCCGGAGATATTTAATTGTTGGCTTTGATAAGTAGTTAATTTTTTTTTATTCACTTACAAATACTCTTAAATAAATACTGCTAAAAGTGCGGAGTGAGGTTGACAGACTAGGTGCGCAATGCTTGGGCAAGAGAGCTTTGAGAACTGAAATTAGATAAAGTGACGAGAATTGAGGAGGGTATACCCATCTCAATCCTCGCCAGTTTCTTAGTTAATTTAATTAAGCAACATTGTTCTAAATAAATACGATTTTAGCTGAGTTATCTAGGGAAAAAATAATAATGAAGTAAAGTTTACATAATTGATTCAATTATGATAGGCGAAAGACATGCCCATAGTTGTTACAGCACAGGCCTTTATGGGCTCAAATGGAATTATGTGACTTGATAAAAATAATACAGTTTCATAATATTTATAGTTAGAATTATTAAAATGACCATTATAGTCCAGTATCATAAAGCCCTTGACGTATAATTACCTTGATATATTTAGCTTAGTTTGAAATATTTAGTAAGTTTGGCGATGATATATACCAGATATTGTTTACTGTTGTATGTGTTTAATGCCCTAATGTAATTACTAATCATCTATGCCTTAAAATAAGACTAATGACCAGTCTGAGAGTAGCTTGTCTACCAATATGATGAAATGAAATTCAATTCAATACAATAAAATCAAATTACTGTTAGCACTAATAAGCAATTTTTTTAGAGTGCATGCTTGGACATGTTAAGCGAATCAACGGAAAATAAACGTGTAGGCATGTATGTTATATTTATCTATTTATGATTTATGTATCGGGCCAAAATATTGCTCTGAGGTTACATGTCAGGGAAATATGGTATTGTGTTAATTTAGAATGATGTACATATACTTATCCCTAGTGACCAGCAGAATCGGAAGAGGTATACATTTGAAGTATACAGCCTTTTTAATAAAACAATCCATGCGCTAATAAGGACCGCATATGAACAAAAAAATGTGACTGTATTTTTCTACTTCAGGAACTAAAAATAACCTCCTTTCGTCAAAAAGTAAGATGAAAGCCTATGACTCATATTACAAAAGGGTTTATTCATAAATATGTATGCCCCAAGCAGATACCTACGCAGAGAACGTTTCAACGAATTCTCGCTGTAGCCACCGCACCCGCCCAATTGTTACAGAAAAAGTTTCCAAATTCCCGCAAGTCAAATTGCCAAGGCATCCCCGGCCTCTTTGTTGTCGCGGGGGCGGCGGGGGCGGCAGGGGTGGCAGGCGGGGGTGGAGGGGGCGGGAGGCCGGAGGCTGAGCCCCCGGGGCCTGCGACACAGGCGACATCCAGTCGATAAGTACGTACGAGCGTAATCTTCGCTTCATTCTGCCGGCCTCGCAGCGTACATACGTTTAAGTATATTTATTTTCCTTCCAACAAATGCGGTCGCTGCGATGAATGTAATATTCCGGGAGGTAACGATATTTTTGGTCACAATAAGGTAAATGGCTGAATCTGGGTTCACAGATTAGAGAACAACCCTCTGATGCTAATATGTCGATCAGCCCGCGCCGAGTGGCTGCGTTAGCTAAGTTGGCTACACAAAATAAATGTTGGTATATACTGATGAATATACTGATTGTCTGGATTGATACCAGATTGATACCTATTAATTATAGGAAGGTCCTGGCATGGTACCAAATTCATTCGGGAATGTGGTGTATTGGGCTAATATAATAACGGTAGTTGTGTGGTATGAGCCATTTACGTCAGGTTCCATAAAAATATAACAATAACCAGTCAGTTGTTAAATTAAATACTTCGATAAACCAAAAGTTGTATCTGTAAACTAAATCTCCGCATGCAGACAGACACAATTAGCTTTAGAGGGTTGGTCTTTAGCCTGTGATCCCAGTTTCCATTGACGTTATCGTTGGCATTTTTGTCGCGACCTCCTAGTCTATAAATATTTTGTCAAAGGCAGAAACAGTGTTGTCGCAGCAATATTGTCAAAGTCACCAGTGAAATTGTAATTTCACGTTAAGCGTACCCGTAATGTTATCGTTTTCAGTATCACGGATTAGCTTCATTGATATTATAACTTCTCCGAACACACTCAGTGATTTAGTAACTTTGTTTTTTATGAATTCTTATCAAGCTTTCTACCAATAATACCATCTACCAGTCATTTTACTGGATTACTGTCAATCGCCTATTTTTGTTACTATAACTTAACTTAACCTGACAGAATCTTACTCAACTTGTATAATTTAAACTAATGTAACCTAATCTAACACAACCAAACCGATCTATATTATTTAAAGTCCAGTCGATTCAAAATATCACAAAGATATCGTAACATTTAAAATAATCCGTGAATTAATAAATATGACTAATGATATTTTAAAATAACGGCTTTGACGATATAACAGTGATTTAGTGATCACAGGTAAAAACTATGACCTATGGCATTAATAGAAACAACCATGCCCGATTCAATCCAACTTTAAAACCCGTGTATAAATTGAATGACATTAAATGAATAGCAAATCTAACCCACTCAGAGCTACAACGCCACTTTGCTCTTACTCCATGATTACCTTAATATACGTACCCTAATATAGGGCGGGCGAAAGGTCTCTGCATGATTTCAGCAATAAATCCTATCGGACTGCCATCTGAATGTTTAATTTTCATGTAGAAGATAAACCTAAGACTTTTTTGCTATTTTCTTTTGTTATCAAATATTTCTCACTGGTTTTCCGTCTACAATAGTGAAAGCAAAATTAAATTTAAATGCTACTGCCAAAAAGTTCTACACAAACAAAAGAAACAGCAACCCTCAGTGAAATTGTATTAATAAAAGATTTTTTATTTTATAAATATATATACATTCACCTAAATAAAGGTATAAATATAATAAGTAAATCACTTACAGCAAGCCTATATACAAACATATAAATCATACAAATTCTAAAATATTGAATGACAACTTTTTCATTTGCGCATTCCATTTATCAATACGACTTGGCCCCGGTTGCACGAAGAAACGGCCGAGTTAATTAACGTTCAAACACGTCACTTTAATTGAACCGCATAGAGTTCCTTCCATACTGTCCACACAAAGTGACGTGTTTGATCATACTTTGACGTTAATTTTGATGTTTTGTTCTTTCGTGCACTCGGCCCTTGGTCAATACAATTTCAGATTTCTTATTTGCCAAATTGAAGGGCACAAAGTAAGGCCGACATCGTGTGCGGCGAAAAGTTAGATCGCTGAAAGAGCAGCTTTGAGACCGGATTGCCTCTGCGGCTGCGGCCGAGTTATTGAAACTTTCAGGCGCCGCGGCGGTCTTAATTCAGTGCGCGGAGGCAGGGTTTGAATTAAATCCAATCATACGATTTATGATTTTCCATAAAATCTGAAAGATGATTGGATCTCAAAACTTTATGAAAAAAGAAGGTCATCAAGAAGACGCTTCTTATGAAATAAAATCGACAATGGTGGAGGAAGTTAAAAAAAAAATTGAATATATTTGTGAAATGATAAAATTAAATAATATTTATTTGTAACATTTAAGGTGGCCCATCCCGCTCATCTCCCCATACAAAAGGGGAAAGAAGATCACGCCCATATTTCTTGTCAGAGATCCAAAATGTTGCTCAAAATAGCTTTATTTGATCGAACTAGATGTCTGATGACCATTGGCATTGTAAAATTGTGTTTGGTTTCTAAATTATAAGGTCCGAAAGTTTGAATTTTTTGCGCGTTTTATACAATAACTTTGGAGGTGGATTACGCAATGATAAAGTAAGAACATCTTAAAAAGATTAGTCATCAGACATAGCTTATTTAATCAAGATTTATAATCTATTTAGTTTTTGTTAGATTTTTTACTACAGCGGTCGTGGTTTACTTTTAGCTATAAGTCGTTTTAAAATTAAAATTTTCGTAAATCTTACCAAATCATACACGATGCACATTGTTTTTTTTTTGTGGACATGTTGCATCTTCCTTATCACGGAACCTGTCTTATTCTTTGAAACAGAGAAGGTCCCAGAGCGCAACAGCACGGTTTTGTACCGTGCCCGCGAATGAGTTAGGCCCGCCGGGTTGGGCCACCTTAAGGCTGGGTCATTGTGAAGCTTTTGCCAATTTGCAACATGCGACTGGAATTGGTCAAGTGTGAAGGCAATTTTAGTATAGTACGCAGAATTACTAATAGAAGTCAATGTCTATAAGGATTTCTACCACACAATCTACACATTGGACTGTTTAGTTAAGTATTATTCGTTTCTCGGTGTTGGTCAAAATCTCATACGGGAATTTTATTCTTACTTTATTGATTAGGCTGATCTCAAACCATTATACCCTTAACTTTCTGTAGGTGGTAGCATTTAAAGGGATATGTAACTATTTGATCAGCTCACTGTAGTAGTTTATGACAAAACTCATGGTATTAAAACCTAATGGGCAAGCGTTTCACAGTGTTTTGTTACCAGTGGAGCAGTGCATCGCTTTAAGGTCCTTGCTTACGGTGACGCTTGGTTCGGGTTATCTCTTTCCCTAAAATATGGTCGAGAGATGTAATAGCTGTGCCCGACATGATGCTCGTGAGCGGGTGCTGTTAGTGGGGACTGGCCTGCTCCAATTGGCAACATGTTAGTTGGTGGGAATAGTCTTTGCAAATAAAATTATATTTGTCATATGCAACAGCATACGGCAGGAATTGAATTTTTTTGTGAATTCATGTTAATTTAGTTTTTTACGAATGTTTAGTTAAAAAAAATTACAAACACTTTTGTAAATTTAGACTACATAAGTGGACGTTAAAAAAAAAACAGCGGAGCTTCTTTTCAGTTCTTCTTCGCTGTGTTTTGTTTTGCTAAACTGGCCAATGTTAAAATTTAACAAATCTGAGTGCAGTGTACTGTCTATGGATGATGAATAAACAATAGAATACAATACAATTTGATCCACATACGTTTTCCTTTCAAATGCAAATCCCTACTGAGGCGTTGATTTTTGTATAATAAATTATTTTAGATGTTAAGAAACAACAGTTAGCAGGCTCGGTGTTCAACCATCGAAACTAAGTAATACTAGTCTCTGACGGGTTCCGGGTAAATTATCGTACAAACACTGGAACTGACCGAAGGTCTGACTCTAAGTAAGTTCTTACTTACTGGGTGGTAGGTTTCGCGCTGGTTAGAACAACATGACAAATATGATCGAAGCAAATGATAACTGAACAAATTATCCATCTAATTCAATGTGCCCGTGAAATATAAGGAGGGTCCTGGCACGGCACCTTATTCTCATGTGTTGTGTTGGGCTAAAATCATATCAGTAGGTGTGATATTAGCTATCCATGTCCAGTTCCGCAAAAAATCAACTTCACAAATCTATAGAATGAAAGGTAAAAATAATTTCTGTTACGTTATTAATAAAGTGCAAATTTGCATTAAATTATGGGTTTTTCAAACTTTGAAGAATTTTAAATTTTCGCTCCATACGTACTAGTCCTGCTTTCAATTCACAGTCGCTCAAATTCGGCTAAATAATCAAATAAACAGCCGCAATCTCTAAGGAACTCGAAAGGAGTTTGTCTTCCCTGATGGAATCTTCAAAATTACAGAAATGCGAAAGCGGCATAAAATCTCCGAATGTGAGCGAAATTTAATTTCGCGAATTTCACACGCGCCGAGCCTACGCGAAGACGAAAATCGCACAATTACGAAAAACATGAAGCGGGAGGAGCGAAACGAATAAATTATGCATGCGAAGACACCGAGCGGTGAAACCTTAGCGGAACTGAGTCGTGCGGCTGAGGTGAGACCGCGACCCACGCAGCACCCGCGGCGCGCCTAACCTCAAATACCTGCAACGCCCGGGCTGAATTAAACAAAGTCGGGTTATCCAAACCTTTCAAAACTTTTAGGGCTATTTTCACCTACTGCTGATTAGCTTAATGGCTACATATTAAGAGTCTCTCTTAGCAGCTTGCTATCAATACCAGTATAAGATATGTAATTCAAAACTGTTAGGGAACATTTTTACCTACTGCTGATTAGCTTAATCTTTCTTAAGAGTCTTTCTTAGCAGCTTGATATCAATACCAGTATAAGATAATCAGCACTTTTGTAATAAAGGCCCTGAAATAAGCACTTGTTGAAAACCAGGCTTAGACTGTTATCTGGAATACCATTCGGAGTTGCTCGTAGATCAGGAGCGTGAGAACTTGCCTTGCATTGCAGAGGTCATGGATTAAAAAAAAAATACCACTTTATTTCTTTCCTGAGTTGGCTGCAATGCGAGCTGTCGAAAGGTTAATAAAATATTTTTAAATAAAAAAAGGACCGCCTTCAAAAAAACCGGAACTAAAAAGCAAAAAATAATTGGTTACTTTTAATTAATGTACGACAAGCTATTTTAATACTAACTAATTATGTACAATTTCTTAATTTTTAATCATCTTTTGAAGGGTTCCGTTGGTGCCCTTTGGGAACGGAACCCTAAAAAGACAAAACAACGAATGACCGGAACCGCTGAGCTTCTGAATTTCTCATCCTTCCATCGTTCCGGATAGTATGTTTCTTGCGTAAGCTTAAGTTGTATGAAAATGTGTACATATCGGCCTCGTTTATCCCCCTTAACAGTTGAATTTTGTAAAATCCGTTGTGAGCGAGCCTTTTCGTCTTAACAAGAAGTCACTGAACATTTTAAGTTTCGAGTATAATTGGTTTCAGAGATCTCAACATGAGTGGTTTTCGCCTAAATGTGTTCATTTTGACCTGTTTTACCCCCCTAATAGTATAATTTCCAAAAAATATTTTCTTAAGCATTCCCATCTAAAACAAAACATACTCTGACATTTCTGGGTTCAGCGGCTTTAGAGATAGAAATGTGTACAATTTGCCCTCTTTCACCCCCCTTGAATACCCCCAACAGTTGAAGTAAGATAAAACTTCTCATACTGAGCAATCTCACCCGAAAAGAAAGCTACTGTAACTAAAAAATCACATTTCTGGGTTCGCGGGGTTAAAAAATTCGATGTTTGTTATAGTCAAGTACCAAACTACTGATCCGATTTTGATAAAAAAAAATGGGACCAACTAGAAAGTATACCATTTCGAACAAAAAAAGAATTTTCCAAATCGGTCGAGGGGTCTTCGAGTAATCGGTGAACATACATAAAAAAAAAAAGATTCCGACTAATTGATAACCTCCTCCTTTTTTGAAGTCGGTTAAAAATTCATGTAAACTCTTCCCCTACTAGCCGTTAGAAGATGGTCGAAACGGAAATGAAAAATTGTCCGTGTTATCCATCCAGTTCAATGCCGTAGTCATAAAGGGAAGGCCCTGCCATGACACCTAGTCAAATTACTTTCCGAATGCGGTGTTTGACGGTGAGTAGCCTAGTGGCGCGGGGACTGGCCTAGCGTACCAGAGACCTGGGTTCAATGCCGACATGCACCACTGTCTTTCTCTTTCCGAGTTCGATAAGTGCATTTCGTTACCAATGCGAGCAATCCATGTAAAACTTCCCCTACTAGGTGGTAGGGTTTATGCCCGCCCGGGTTGGTACCATCGCTTTGGATGAAAAGATGGTCGAAGCGGCAATGAAAAATTGTCCGTGTTTTCCATCCAGTTTAATGTAGCCGTGGTCATAAAGGGAAGGTCCTGGCATGGCACCAAATTCCTTCGGGAATGAGGTGTCATATCATAACGGTAGTTGTGTGGTATTAGCCATCCATGTCAGGTCGCATAAAAAAAAATCCATTTTCAGTTACAAAAAAAGATGGGTTCCATTCCGTATGAGATTGTGTCTCTTTCTATATTTTCCGAAGCATTTTTATCAATTATGCAATCAATTTGAATCCTATTTACAGCTTCTTCCTACTACATATTAGTGTTAAGCCTACTAGGGTTGCTACCGCCCTCAAAGTAATAATAAGGAACTATTGCACGGAATTGGGGCCCTGCATTTTTTCCTGTAAATGATAGCAGGTTTGGTATATTTTTTTCTCTTAGCGGGGAAAATTAATGAATCCCCGCGATTAAGAGCGCGAAAAGAAGAGTAATTGCTGGAAATCGAGTAAACGGCGCAATTAATGCCGTTATGAAAAGCCGGGTGATTACGCCTACAGCTAGGATGGCGATTTATAACTATGTACTGGTGCTTACACTTATGTATGGAAGCGAGACTCGGGTATGGCAGAAGAGGCACGAATGTAAAAAAATGCAGTTAAAAATGCTTTCCTTGAGGGAAGTTTGCGGAGTTAATCTAACGGACAAATTTCGAAACGACTGGGCTAGAGAGCAATGTCAATTAAAAAATGATGTTGTGACTAGAATCGATAAAGGAGTGCTAAGATGGTTTGGACACATAGATGACGAAAAAATGACGAAACAAATTTACAAAGCAGAAGTGAGCGGAAGTGTCCTGCCCGGGAAGTCAAGAATAACGTACCACGACCAAATCGATGTAATTCTTCGTAAAGGTCTGGTTCGTAGCACCCGTAATCGTAGCGAATCTATGAAAAGATGTATGTCTCTGGATGATGCGAAAGCGTATGGCGCTCTATTATGTCTGCCCATCCCTCCGGAAAGCGGCGTGAAGGTATGTATGTATGTATTAAATTAATTATATAACATGTTTAGCTTTGGGTTGCTGTCATCTAAAATGTATACTTTATGTATTTAAATAAATAAATAATTAAAATTGTAGAAGACGAAAAAATAAATCATTAACAACAAGTATACATTGTTTTCGACCAATCTTTTTTCAATCAGTAGAATGGAAAACCGCAAATGCTCCTACCATTTCACAGTTACGAAGCTGAGTATATGTTTGTATAGGATAATGTGAAAAGCTTCGAATTTAATATCACCTTAGGCAAACGCCTGAACTTTTTTGGCAAGAAATGGCAGAGCACGTTATAATCTTTCTTTGGGTAAAGTTATTTTTCTAGCAACACTTCATAACGAGGTTACCAGGAAAAGTTTTCCTGTGTAATTATGTACGCGGAACTCTCCCGGGACTCTGTTGGACCTATAAACTTTCCATCTCCTTTTAATCCACCGCTTATATTTTCATCAATTATTTTCAGACACAGCCATTCAAATTAACAAAAAAAATCCAATAAATATTTACAATATGTAAAAGATTTTGAAAGCGTTTCAGCAGGAACGCCAACCGCCTGCCTGCGTCCGGACAACGAAAGAGTAGCGACCATTTTGAGTGAAGTATCTTCACTCGAACTGCGTTTTGAAAGCTCAGAATGTATTAAACTATAGCAGTTGCAAACGCAGCTGCAAATTTCCGTACTCTCACTGCGGTACAAACAAGTTGTCTGTAGCTAAAAAACCGCCAAGTCATTGGACCCAATGTCTTTGATGACCTGCCGCCGAAACGAATATAATTACAAAAAAAATTCCACACAAGTCTATAGAAAATAATAAAAAATGGAAAATATATGAAAGCAGAATGCTTGGATTACAACAACGTCATGTTTTTTTACGTAACTTGGGCTATGCCGTCATGCTATAAGCCCAACACACCGCATTCCCAAAGGTACTAGGTGACAAAATAGGGCATTCCCTTGATGAGAACGGCTACATTGAACTGAACAGAAAACACGTACTTTCATTGCCGCTTCTAACATCTTAACATCAAATATATCCACCCGGTCGGGCTTTCCTTAGAGCCAGTATGGGAATGAGACACATAAATCTATGCAAAGGAAAACAATGTTGTCACTATTGTAATCATATTATTGGAATTATCTTAAAACCTACGGGTAAATAAATCGCATCGACGTATTTTATACTACATACATATCCATGCACGTATAGGCAAATGAAAGGAGTCGAGCGCCTCTCTCTTCTGGAAGGAACAACGGGAGACGGGGCTTATATAGTGGCGGTACGTAGCTAGAGACGGTAACGCCGGCGAGTCAGTAAACGCTTTCTAATTTGCTCATTACAGATGTTATCGTAGTCCAACGACACGTAAAACACGTTAGGAGTTCACGGGACGCTATTTAGTGCAACGAACACTCGATGTGGCGCGTCCCGAATTCGTGTGCGAACTAACTACAGTCAGGGATTTTTAACTAACTCGTAGCTACGCTGCCGCTCAACGAGGAAAAACCTCGAGAGGTTATTTTCTCGTTGGCTGCCGCCACACGAATTCTTTACTCGCTGACCGAAAGTCTGCATATTTTTTTTACTTCCCGGGATATGAATACATTATGATTTTAGTACATACCTGGCGAGCCCCCGTCTCCGCCAGGTCCAGCTTGTTGCCGACCACCACTATGGGCACGGCGGCACTCGCCTTGGTCTCGTGGATCTGGTCGCGCAGTGTCCGCACCTCCGCGAAGCTCTCCGCGTCCGTCACGTCGTACACCAGCACGAACGCGTCCGCCGACGACATGCACAGCGCCCGCATGGCGGGGAACTCGTACGCGCCCGACGTGTCCAGGATGTCCAGCGTGAGCCGCACGCCCGACACGTGGAAGTCGCCGTGGTGCATCTCCTCGACGGTGCGCTTGTACTTGGGCGAGAAGGTGCCGTAGAGGAACTGCGTGATGAGCGACGACTTGCCGACCTTGGCGGCGCCGAGCACCACGACCTTGTGCCGCACGGAGCTGCCGGCGAGCGCGCCGCTCGGAGGTCCCTCAGCGCTGCGTTCCGCTCTGCAACAAATTGTATCATGAGTATTGGCTTAACGCACTTGGTTCGTTATTATTGGTTTCTCATTTTCTTGTAAGGCCCGTCGTCCACTGGAATCGTAATCGAGCGGTGTGCGGCGATTCGAACGACACAAGTGAACTAGCGTCCACTGCAAGCGTCTTCGTACGTGGGGTTTGTTTTCAAGAGTCTTCAAGGGAAGTGGGGACTGATCCTTTTTATTTGACATGGAACCAGAGGAATTTTACTTGCATGAAAGCAGTTGCTGCTTTCATCAAAAACGAACTGAACGAGTGGCAAGTCCAACTGTTTATGATCAGAGCTCGTAGTCCCAGCTGTCACCTAAATTTACGGCGAACCGATCGACTGGCGTTTTCAAATGTATGGAGAAATTGAAGAGCGCGCGCATCGGGCGTTAAGCGACTTACATGTGCGAGTTCGAATTTGATTTGACAGCTTACTCAATGTTGCCGTAAATACGTCGACGTTGCCGTTTACGTCGACTCCGCGTTTTCATACAAATCGGAAGTTCGAGTTTGACTTTGACAGCTTGAAAAAGTAAAACAACAGAATATCTAATAAAATCGTGTATGGAGTTTGACGTTTTTACGGATCTTCGAAGTTCCGTAAACGCCAGTTTAGGTGACAATTGGGACTAGCAGCTCTGCCCCTTGTGGCGCGTCGTCGCTCTTATATGCTCGTAGCCGCTTGAGCACGCTACTAGTGGACGATACTACAGATGGATTTGTTGCGCGTGTCGCTTGTTATAACTTGTGTAGCGCGAAGTGCCGCGCCGCACGAGAACGCTTCCAGTGGATGGCCATACTAAATCGTCGATATTCCAATAACATGCGAACCCTCGTTAAAGTAAATGCATGTTAACGTGCGCTATTTCCATTGATTCAATCAACCATCGGTTCAATCAACCCCCGTCTGATTGTGTGTACCTACATTAAATAGGTGGGTTATTGATGGAACATTTGCATGCTTTTCAATAAACTGTTTCTTTTATTCGCGGAAATGGTGGTACCATTGTTGTTAAATTGAACCTGCATGAAATCGTTCGTCATGATATGTTTGTTCTCAACCATTTACGATATTTTTGATAGAATAGGGATTGCTTTACGACAAATATTGCGATAAGGTAAAAAGAAGATCATTGTTGCCATGTATTTGATTTCAAAATCACACACCTAGCATTAGCACGTAGTCTATGGTCAAAACAGTAAAATATTTCACAATTTAAACTAATCTGTCCGTGGGTAACGTAACAATAATAAAATTACCACAATTCCCAATGTTTTTCTTCCTGTGCATGTCATAAGAGCCGAATAAGGGATCCATCTTTCGTGGTTCGGATTCCAAAACAAACGGCAGGTCCCCTTCCGCACTTAGGGTTGGCCCGCCCAGGTTGGCACCATTGCATTGAATGGACGATGGTCGAAGCGACAAACAAAATGGTCCATCTTTTCTATCCAGTTCAATGTAGCTGTGCAATAAAAGGAAGGTCCTGGTATTGCACCTAGTCCCCATGAAGCATTGGGCTAATATCTTGACAGTACGTGTGGTATTAGCCACCCATGTCCAGTAACTTTAAAAAAAATATTATTGGAGACCGGCGCGGCGGCGCCTGGATGGTAGCTTATCAAGGTTCTGATTTTGACAACTCGTTTCGTATTGACTTTTACTTGCATTATAACCGCCAGGAGTATCTAGAGACGACAGGGTAAAAGACTAAATGGAATATGTATTTTAATTACTCCTGCTCTTGTTTTAAAAGTAAGACGTACCCTCGATATAGGAATCGACATGCGTTCCCATCAACATGATCGGGTCTTGTAGGCAGGAATATTTCGTTAATGATGTCACAAACATCCTGTTTACAGCAACTCTCCTCCGAAATAGGATTTACCCCCGGGCATTGAAGCTGCGATCCAGCGGGAAAATGCTAATTCGTCATCGGGACACGCCTATGACCGCCGCCACGGTGAAATGTATAAATTAAAACCTTCTTATTTATTTTATCTTTTACCCAAGACTTCGAAGTAAAATTTATTTGAATTAATAAATAAATAAGTATTTATATAAATAAATATATTGTAACATACGTTACTTTATTAATTTTAATTTTTAGGCATTATCAATATTCGTTTGTCATATCCTTATTGAACTACACTTACGGTAGCCTTCAGAACAATGTCAGTGCCTATGCATACTCACAATGGATATTTATAGTAATCTACATAAGGGAAAATTACACGATTCAAGGAACCAACCGTCAAAATTCTTCTAGAAACAAAACAACAAACCACGAACATTGGTACCGTCTCTTTCTACCATCCAGCAATTCAAGGATGCTGTCTCCCACAGCGCACCTAGCGACAGTCAGGTCACACCACAGAGTAAATGGGAGAGGACCACGAAAGGCAGCCATCTTGTTCACCCGCCACGGCGCGAGCGCATCTCGCCCCCACAAACCGCCGACCGCCGCGAGTAACGCCAGTCGCGTCCCGGGATCTCGCCGTCGCCGCTTTCGAGCTGGCTCGATGGAGCACAACCGCGCTCTCCGTCTCTTCGGCGCCCACCCCGTGCTCCCTGGAGTGGGCTCCGCCAACGACTCGCCCTGTGGTGCGGTGCGTCCACAGCTAGCCGCTCGAACTTCGCCGCGCGGCGGCAGGCGCTATTCGCCGTCCAATCACGTGCTCCAGACATCATCACCACCAGGTATCGTACCGAACCTTGTTTTTGCCGGCTTTAGAGTCAGTGCGCGTAACAATTCTCAGTGCCGTCGTTCGTGTTAGGGGACCCAATTAGGACACTACTCTATTGGCATGGCATTCACTTCTTAACCATACGTCACAACTGGCGTCACGCACAGCGTTGAAATGCCCCTCTGACATGCTTCCATAAAAAAAAAATTTAAGCCGTACCAATACAAAATATAAGAATAAACATAAATATATTAAGAAATAGTAAAATCTGTGTTACCGCAGGAAAGTGTACTCAGTGCAATTATATGCATGGATGATCACACAACCACTAAACACAATGACAGGAACTTTTGCAGGTTGCACTGTAGCTCTAGCCGTTCAAATTATTCCGTAACCATACAGAAAACATAAAACAGAGATGACGAGAAAGGGCCAGATGGAATGACGAGGTCTTATGGTAGGGCAACGTTGTGGGACGCCAATGATGTGATACGCTGGCTTCCTTACACGTTTCCGCCACTTTACGGATAGCCGGCGCAGCCGCCGAATCAGCGGCTTGCTTCAAACACAGGGGCCGATTGTGTAACAGCGTACTCGACAATAAGGCTAAGCTACGAATATATTACTTTACTGTCGAGACCCTCTTGGAGCAAGGAAGCCCACAATTTGGTACATATTTTAGGCTAAATTATTTGAATAATCCGGATACATAAATTCAAAAATATTTCTTCGACAACGGATAGCACCTGGGGGCAAAGCAGGAAGCGTTCTGTGCAGTTTGCAGGCAAACTTAAAATCAAAATTAGATCAAATATTTTATTTAGTTAAATTTTATTTCAATCGTTTTAGTTAATGCTCAGTTAATTACTTTGTAAAAATGGTGTGGCTCAATTGTATTATAAAACAAGTATTTTAAAATAATTTGCTCACTTTATAAAATTAAAACAATGACCCTTATCGCTTCTGTTGTGGGAGTTAATGCGATTTTTTTTTCAATTTTAATGCCAAGGTTTATATTGTTACATACATTGTAAACTATATATATATCTAAATTATAAAATACAAAATAATTATTATATGTGTTGGTAAGCGCAAATGAGATCCAGATATTTTGTTTGAATAACACGCCCGCGAGGGTTAAATCACATTTTGCCGGGCTCCGCTCGGGTCAATGTCCAAAATGAAGTTATTATATGAAATTATGTCGTGTCAAATCGTCCCATTGAAAAAAAAAGAAGTTGATTCAATTTATAAAGCTAATTAATTACCTTTTTTATGTGGCTGGACATGTATATCTAATACCAACTGGCATAATATTAACCGAACACACCAACCTGGGTGATGGTACCAACCCATGTGGTATTAAAACGGCGACCTTCTAAGTATGAATTTTAAGTGGAATCCGAACCAGAAATAGTTGTGTTATCATAGATGTATAATAATATAAGGGGGTGTGTCATACGAGAACAGACGGGCGGGCGAACTGACGCACGAACGGACGACTGAATGGACGGGCATAACGAAATTATTAAGGTTAAATACAAACCAAATAACCCTATAAACCGTTTTGTTTATTAGATAACTTGATTTGTATAGACAATTTTAGCGGCGTCTATCAAGAATATAAGTTATTGTATAAAAAACAAAAACGTACAGATGTATGTAGGCTCTTAGTTGATTTATAAAATGTGCAAAATATCAGAAAATATTTCTTCGTTTGACTAATGAAACAGACATGAGCGATTCCATGGAACTTGATCAACTTATTATCCTCTTAACTGTAAAGCGGTGTTCAAATACATTTTGTGAATGATACCCACTCCGCTCCGCTGCGAGATCCGAGCTTAACAATTTTAAAACATATAGTCTCATTCCTAAAAAGGCTGCTAAAATTTGAACACCTTAAATGTTAACACCCTCAAGATATATGTACATACATAATTAATAAATGACATATCACTGCCACCGCGCTTGATACCACCCGCTGCATCTAAGCTACATACATAGGAATAAGGCTTTTCCGCTGCGAGAGTCGGGAGTAGGCGCTACTTATTCCAGAGGAAATCGAGAAACTTTGGGACAGGACGAATTTATTGCGCTCGTAAATTAAGAGAAAAGGCTGAAGCAATACGATCGGTCGCTAACGGTAACCGTATGAGATAAAGTCCTACCAGTATTTTCAGGATTTAACGCGGCTTCTACGAAACGCTTTTTACTCTTTTTTTCCAGGCAAAATTTGTTTCAAACAGAAGTTGTATAAGCTGAGCATTCTCGCACGCCTCTCGCTTGAAATTCAAAACCTTTGATATCCTACGAGAACACTTCACTGACAAGTCAATCGTTGACAGTCGGATACCAGTCTCCAACTTGTAAAGATTCAAGGGATATTAGTATACAGCAGCGATTGCAAAGTAAACATGTAAGAAAGCAAGATGAAAGAAAGAACTGAAGACATGTTAAACTAAAACAAGATATTTGGCTTGAGGTGGCCCTTCCCGGCGGGACCAACTCATTCGCGGGCACGGTACAAAATCGTGTTATTGCGCTCTGGGACCTTCTCAGTTTCTAAGAAAAATACAGGCTCCATGATGAGGAGGATGCAACATGTCCACAAAGAAGACAATGCACTATGCGCATGATTAAGTAAGATTTACGATTTTTTTTATTACAAAACTACTTATATCTAAAAGTAAACCACGACCGCTGTAGTCAAAAATCTAATAAAACCAAATTGATTATAAATTAGGATGAAACAAGCTACGTCTGATTACTAATCTGTTTAAGATGTTTTTTCTTTATCATTGAGTAATTCACCTCCAAAATTACTATATAAAAGTCGTGAAAAATTCGAACTTTCGGACCTTATAACTTAGAAACCAAACACAATTGTGCAATGCCAGCGGTTATCAGACATCTACATAGTTCTATGAAATAAAGCTATTTTGAGCAAAATTTTGGATCCCTGACATGAAATATGGGCATGATCTTCTTTCCACGTTTGTATGAGGAGTTGAGCGGGAAAGCCCATCTTAAACTATAAAATAAACAAAATATGACGCTGGTGGAGCTAATAAATAATGTATAAAAAAATCAGTCACCGTATTATGAAATTCATAATGAAAAAAGGAATCATTATTTACGATGCAACTTAACGAAGCTGCGAACAGTAAAAAATATAAAAAGAGAAATTTCAAACTCAAATACAATAGAAAGTATATCAGCCTGTGTAAGTTAATGTATTAACATAATAAAATGAACATTGCTATCTGAGATAAATGAAGAAAATAAAATAAGATAAGTGAACGAATTATGAAAATATAATAAAACTAGCAGCCCGTCCCGGCTTTGCACGGGCATAACGTCATTTAAAAAAATATTATTTTGACACAATGATACACAAATAAACCATTTTTACGTAGAGTTCCTACATTGAGAAATTTGAAATAAAAAAAAACTTATATATTATTATTACATGATTATTAGATATTAGAGAAATAATAAATTCAAAGTGCTATGGGAGAACCGCGGCCTCCGAGGCACGCTCCCGCCGCCCCGGTCGGCCGGTACCGCCGCAAGCACTACATCCCGCAATTATTTAATCTATAATATCTTCGAAAATATTCATTTAAATCATATGCTGTAAAGGGCCGTATAGATCTATATTAAATCAACAATGTATTTAAGGTATTTAATTGGATAAGGATTAATGCTGTATTGGTTAAAATCGCTTCAAAAATTAGCCATTATTTGTCGTAAAAAGTAAATGAGAAAAAAATGTTATTGTGGGATATCCATAAGAGATAGATAAATACCATCGCGGAGTTTTCTGTAGACCTTTTCAATGTATACAATACTTAGTACATTATTTTGATAAATCTCGTAGGGTTCAGCCTGCGTTTGCAATGTAAGCGGAAAAAATATATTGTTTTACGACATCACATTGGAAACCTCAAAAATAACAGTATTTCTCCAATATTTAATGGATATTACTATACATATAAACCTTCCTCTTGATCACTCTATCTATTAAAAAAAACCGCATCAAAATCCGTTGCGTAGTTTTAAAGATTTAAGCGTACATGGGGATATAGGGACAGAGAAAGCGACTTTGTTTTATACCATGTAGTGAAGACTCAAAAAACTATCTATGTACCACTGGGTGGGTAGCAAATGTTTTCGAATTGAAACAAATATTTTAATTAAAGTATATCAAAACATGTATGTGTCAACTACGAACTGATTTATTTTGCTACCAGCGAAGATAATAAACACCTCAATACGATCAACACGGGAGTTCTGACCCAGCTGAACGTCACATTCATGAAGTCTCCTCAGTGGGTCAATAAAATTAATAACGCTCTAGGGATAATAAATACCCTGCCTGGTCATAAAATGTTTACTCCCTGCGGCGGCGGGGAGTTGATCCCCAGCTCTGTGGCAAGATGCGGATGCTGCCTACACCACTACATCAGTTCGATCGACTATATTGGAATTACTTGTCCTTTTATTTCACGGCTCAAAGTTATTGCTTTGGCACATGTTGCGTGTGGGGAGGTTGCTAGCCGCCAGCAAACAATAATGATAGATGTGCCGATTCAATCTAGTAACGTTTGAAAGGAATTTTCCAGTATTTATTTATGTGTTTTTGTCGTAAATTACGACTACTTCGGTCTGATACTACTTTGTAGTTTTATGTTCTAGTATTTTGTGGTACAATATCACAGTTATTTTATTAATTTGGCGTTACACCGTGATATCTACGTGGAGCCTTGTAATCAGATTTTGAAAATGTCGCTGGTATTACTCTCAAATCATGTCCAGGTTTATCCTAGTTTTAAATTGTTAAATAAAATAAAAAAATATTGATACTTCATACAGAACAAACAATTTGTCTGTGACTAACTGGGTTTGTTTAGTTAAGAAATGAAGAAATTGCGCATTTCCTATAAACCTAATCTTACCTTCTGGTGGATAATGACAAAGCTGTAAACTTATTTCGCTATGCAATGAGGGATACGCAAAAAAACAAAATTCAAAATTGCCATCGTCTCAAACGAGTTGAAAAAAAAAACGGTTGTCTGTAAAGTTGGTTTACTGACGATAGTTGAACGTGACAACGTCATAAGAAAATACTGATGGAATGGTTATATATCACTGAACATATATTTAATATCGAAAGAATCTTTTCGCCGCCATTATCGTTGCTATAAACAATTGACACCACCAATGATTATTATATAGTTTCACCACATTCACTTTTTACTGCACTTCATACTTGACGAAAACATGTAAATGTATTATTGTATAGCAGCTGTCCACGCGGACGCATCGCTCACACAAGTAGGAGAGAGATAGATGTCGAACGCTGCCGACTGCGGAGGCCGATTGTGCCTCTTCGTCGCTCGTTCCGCGCTCTCGCTTGGAAATGGAACGCCTCAGAGCGAGGTAACGCCGCATGTGTCATGTTTTTTCGTGCGTGCAGCCGGCTCCATCGAATTATAAGACGTTGTCACGTCAAAAATGCGGGAAATATTCGGCAATATAGGCAGACTTATAACCCAAATGTACTGTGGGCTTACACTGCTATAATGATAAGCCATCATCCCACGCAAAGGAGTTGCCAGAGATACCGGTTAACTTCACAGGCGTATTTATTTCAACGCTCCGGAGTCGGAGCGGCGTAGACGGTAGGACGACAGCTCTCAGAAGTAGGGCAATTTCGAGCTTTTGACCATTATACAGCGAGCGGTGCGACAGATGTCTAATTGGATGAGTTTATTCCATCGCCTTTTGAGGCCACTCCAATATCAAAGGGTCTCCTCTTGGGTGATATTTCATTTTTCTTTGTTTCAAGATGGAATTCCGACAAGTGCCCGGTGCACTGGACACAAGATGGATCACTACCGTACAAAGTATATTCTCAGGAAAAATAAAATTATCCATCCATCTTGCTCGACTATTTTTAACAAGAAAGACGGAAACAGTTAATTGAATCAAGAACATGTTTAGTCATTGCGCTGCGTGAAAAATCCAACGATAAAAAACTTTATTTTCAACAATCTAAAAGTTTACCTAAATTTACTGGTCAATAAAAAACCATTGTAGAAATATTAAATTAAATCAAATACGGTTTTTTATTGTTTCGTGAACTGAAATGTATAAATTTGGGAATGACTAAATTAAATTATATTTTAAAAACAGCTTTATATACTTAGATCATTTGTTTCTGTATTTTCGTTACGTCGTGGTTTGTGTATTTTAGCAGTGTTAGCCACATTGATCAATAAAGAAAACAAAAATTACGAAAGGTGTCGTCGGACACCCAGAGGAATTAAGTTCCTTTCGCTAATGCCCCTACTTCGCACGGGTTTTTTCACGCAATTTTAAAACTTACACTCCACAGAATAACGCAGATCCATAGTTTTTCCGAAGCATGGGAAGACAGTCAAGGACGTGTATTCTTGGCATTCAGTCATTGCGGATTCAGTAGAGTTAACAGAAGAAAAATTTACTTGGACATTACTGTTAACTCTACTGAATCCGCGATGACTGAATGCCAAGAATACACGCCCTAATTTGAGTATTCTGTGACGGCACTGAGAGAAATTCGTTCCGTGCTCGCCCTACGAATGTAATTTTCAATAAAAAAAATCATTCACCCGAGCGGACCTACTAAACTTTCAAATTGCACATATGATCACACGCTGGAGTAATCTGAAGATTGCCTGTAATTTTCATCAAAAACGGTCCAGCTGTTTTTAAGTCCATACGCAAATGCATGCATGGATATCCAAACACATCGAAATTTAATTGCAGATGATTTTTAAAAAACACTGCCTTCACGGCCAAATCTGAAAATATAAAAAAAAGCGAAATCGAGCGGAGACGGCAATGGTTAGAAATGTTATAGTACGAGCGAAAATGAGCAGTTTTCGGCGAGATTTGTACATTAGCTACCTATAATTTCTTCTTTAATCTATGGTATAGGTGACATCTAAAGAGGATAAAACATTAAATATATCCATCATGACTAAATTGAAAACTTGAATTGATTATATTATACTTTATTCAAGCCTTGCACAAACCCTACATGCAACAAGAGAGAACTTCTTCAACTATCCTAAGTCGGTACACAATCTCAGCTCGGCGTCCTGAACAAAGGATACAGGAGAGTCCGAAATATGACTTATCAACAGCTGTTTGCACGGAGCGGGATAATGTTGCATACGTGCCTGGAACCCCTAAGTGGCGGACCCACATTAGAATGTGCGATGCGGCAACGCGCCGCGGTGGGCGGGCGGGAAAGGCGGCGGGGCATTGAATAACGGAGTTATTCTGCGACTTTATGTTTCCTTCCTATTTGGCAATGCTTTTGGCATCCTCCGCATGTCGTGTGGCTCAAGGAGTATATTTCTTTTGACGTAGATACATCGACTACTGCGGGGTACTTGTAGTTTATTTAATTCATTGATGTTGGCGCGGTTTTTGGTTGGAAGGGATCACCGCGTAGCAGTTCTACGGTTGATAAAATCTATCACTTTTATCCTAATGTAATTTTGCTATTAAATTATTACAATGAATGGACAAGTAGCGGCATAAATAAATTCGTCTAATAGTTATCTGACTGATTATCTGATTATTAAAAAATCGGGCCTTTTTTAAGTTTTGTGCTATCTATAAATTACAATATTTTAGTTTATAGAAAATAAACTAAAAAGTAAGCTTAATTCTTTCGCTAATGTTGTGCAAGGTATGTAAAATAAGGACATGTATATTTAAATTTGATGATTACTAACACTCCCCTCTTAGTATAAAACGTTATGAAGCGAGTTGTATCGACCAGCTGAACAAACTTCTATTTAATCAACGAATAAGGATAAAAGAGGTTTTATGGCGGTTGCATCTTACATGCGCTCATGCAGACATAATTATATGAGTTTTTATGTAAGTTTTATGCTCTCCTTCATCGGAATAAAGCATTTATCCCATATTTTAGCCTCGACAAGTATACACTTAATATACATGCATATGCACATGCACCTTACCTAAGGATTGAATCCAGAAGTGCGAAATAAGTCCTGTTTGTGAAATAATAGTTTTTCAGTGAGATGCAAGGAAGCCAGTTGAAGGGGCAGGGCATGGCATCGGGTAAGTCTGACAGCAGTTTACCGGGCATTTTGCTGTTATAAGCCAGTTCATTTAAGAAAACATATAGAAATGGCGGCTTGTACTTGTCCAACGGACGGTACGGTCAACATTATATTTTTTATTATGTTTATTTTATTTATGTTCATTTTCATTTATGTTTTAAGGTTTTTGTAATATTTCACGATATATTAAACATAAATACATATCACATTCCTTGGAATAAGCGACGAACCTGTTTAGTACGAAAAAGTATATCCTAATCCTACTAATATTATAAAGGGGAAAGTTTGTAATAATGGATGGATGGATGGATGGATGGATCGATGTTTGTTACTCTTTCACGTAAAAACTGAATGGATTTTAATGAAACTTTACAATAATATAGCTTATACATCAGAATAACACATAGGCTACAATTTATAAGGTTATTGTGCCCATGGGCTTTCGAACTTTCACCGGGCTGCGAAAACGATGCCGGTAGCGCTACTTCACACCAGGGGGAGCGGGGCCGGGGGCGGCGGCGGGAGCGGCGGCGGGGGCGGGGCGGACGAATCGACCAAAGAATCTTCCTGCGGTTTTTAGAAGTCATAGATCCGTTCAGTTCAACCAGTGAAACACTATACCGACCTAACAATGCAACTGAGTACGTATCACTGCGCGCTCTGATTTGATATTTTGTTTTGCAGTCAGTACCACTGTGTGAGTATAGATAGCGATATAAAGGAAGCGAGATAGCATGCGATTCGCGAGTACAAGCCGCCATTTCTATATAGTTTCTTTATTGAACCAGGATATAATACTATTCTGTCATCAACTGTACGGCCATAACATAAAGAAGCCGCTCGGACCTAACCACTACCACTCAGTGCTAATTAATTTTCTAACGATCGATACCGGTACATTGTCACCTATGGAAAAAAACGTAATACCGTGCACAGCAACAACAAGTGCAAGTCGGAATCTCACACAAAGGGTTCCGTACCATCGCACAAGATGCAACATAAAAAAATCATGTTTTTTGTATGGTAAACAAGTGGTATTAAACTTATTAATTAATAAATAACCCATACAAAGTTATACTGTGTATATTACACGCTGCCATGCATGCCAGTCTAGCTCCAACGTTGGTTTAGCGAGACCTACGTGTTCGTAAATAGGAAGGAGGGAGGGGCGAGGTGCAAATCATATTAGGGGACGTATTGATCAGTCAGCAATCTTTTATCAGCGGATGGATCAGATAATACCGGGGGACGTGATTACACCGCTGGCGGCACCACCATCACAGCCGCCACCTCAGCCGCCACGTATCGATTGGGCCTCAAAATGATTTTATCATGTACCTAAATGAGGGTTAACTAAGTAAAATCTACTTTTCGTACTAAGCTAGTACGCCGCTTCTTTCAACAAATGTGATATGTATGTAGAATCGATGAAGCAAGGACACATTAATTAAAGAAATATAGCTGTAAAAAGAAGCATGTATACCTTTTGCGGGCATTGCGGGTATCCTTAAGAACGGCCCGTAAGCTATGCTCCCCATACAAACGTAGTTTACTAATCATTTGGAAACCGCTATTCCAATTAAATTGATATTTAATATCTAATATCAGGTACATAATATCTGTGTCTGCATGCTTTTGTTTTTTTGAAAAATCCAAACCGAATGAAATTAAAGCAAAAAGAAAATCTTAATACGAATTTTGTTTTCTCTCTGGTTTGACCCAGAATACATTTTCCGAAAAAACAACGACATGCAGACACAGATATTTGTGGCCCTAATAGTAGATAATATCAAGTAAGTTGGAACAGTGGTTTTGGAGTTATTGGTAAACTACTTTGGTATGGGAGGCGAAATTTTGTGATGCTTACGGGCCCACCTTAAGGTGGGCATCGCGCTCAACTCCCCATACAAACGGGGAAAGAAGATCACGCCCATATTTCTTGTCAAAGATCCAAAATATTACTCAAAATAGATTTATTTGATCTAACTAGATGTCTGATGACCGTTGGCATTATAAATTGTGTTTGGTTTCTAAGTTATAAGGTCCGAAAGTTCGAATTTTTCGCGCGTTTTATACAATAACTTTGGAGGTGGATTACGCAATGATAAAATAAGTGAAATCTTACAAAGATTAGTCATCAGTCATAGCTTATTTAATCAAGATTTATAATCTATTTGGTTTTTGTTAGATTGTTTACTACAGCGGTCGTGGTTTACTTTTAGCTATAAGTCGTTTTGTAATTAAAATTTTCGTAATTCTTACTAAATCATACACTATGCACATTGTTTTTTTTGTGGACATGTTGATAGTATGCGATGATAGTATTAACCCGTTCGTGCTTAGCCCTACCGTAAAGTAGGGAAGGAGACCTACAATTTTACATGGATTCAGAACCATGGAAAAGCTTGCATTCGTAAAGAAATGCACTTATTCAATTCAGAAAGAGAAAGAAGGTGGTGCATCAACGGGTCGAGGATGGAAGGCAAGTCCACCCGCCCCTGAGCTACGTATACCGCTCTTGTTACCTTAGTTACGTTAGGCGAAGATGTTGTGATTAACATTCTAGATTTATTAGCAAAAGCAGGATTTTACCCTAACATTCGCTTACTTCATTCTACAAAACCAATTTCGGAGACTCACTAAAGGCCCCTAATGTCCTTTCATTTCTAACCAACAACGTGGAAACATTTACATATTTACTCAAGGCTTTAGTCAGCTTCATACAGAGTTAGTTTGCATTGAGAAAATCAAATTCAAAAGGTTTTGGCTCACAACAGATTCACCCATTTTCCTATGTTATATTATGAAACGCAAACTGTTAAATTAAGTCAGTAAATACCCAATGTATCGGATATCTTTTTGTACCTATTTATTGAATGTGTTTTCTTATGTATATGTTAGATATATATATTTAATTACTTATTTATTTATTATAGACAAGCAGCCTTGGCTGTTATGTCTTAATCTTATTCAATGTTTATTGATAGTGATTTTATTATTCATTATATTAAAAAATACACAAATAGCCAATATCTACACAGCGAGTTCAAGCCAAAGGAAGGACCAGGGTGTTACCATGGTAAGTTAACTCGCCGGGTGAATAGCAGGCGAACAAGTAGGTGAGTGATTAAATCTGACGTTAAGTTGCATTTCATACCATGCTAATTGCCAAATGACTGTTATTCAGCCAGAAAAACAGAAATTTACTAGTTGGAATGTTGCGAAAAGCTACTAAATGTCAGAATTAATAAAATGTTTCTTGTTCGCTTCCTATTCACCTGGCGAATTATTTACCATGGTAACCCCTCAGTATGTGTGTGTGATGGGCTAATTCATGGCTACAGTCAAATTCAAAATTCAAAGTCAAAGTTCAAAACAGTAGGTGTTGCATTTGTGCACTCAATGTCGAATCCAATTAAATAAAATATATATGTAAATATTCAATTATGTATGAAATTAGCAACACCATGGCTTGAGGTGGCCAAACATATTTTTGGAACGAAAAACTATAGATTATTGCCGATCATGGCTTCATAAATTGTGTTAATAGGTGCAACTTATTTGAATAAAATATGTTAACAAATCATTGAAATACATTCTTACCATGACACCGCTTACCCGGAAGGGTAGGCAGAGACGATATAGCGCTATACGGTGCAATCACATCATATTTCTTTCGTTTTCTCAACATACATATTTTCATACAATCTTATAACAATATGGATTCCACTACCTGACCTTTACGAATGATCCGGTCATGGGGCGTCCTTCTCGTTCACCCGGGCATGACTGTTCCACTTTCTTTCGGTCTATAACTCTGTATCCTTACTCATTCGCTCTACCTATGTTTCCAAATAATATCAACATACATTTCCCAATAATATAGTCGTCACTATGATATCTTATTTTAGATTAACAATCAGTTAATAATTATTATATTCTTTCATATTTACCTTAGTTCAATTTCAGAATAAATCCGTTGCTAATTGTGATCTTTATCTTTTTTGTACATAGTTCCCCTTTATAGTGCGCGCCAAACTTATATTCGCCTCGCTCGTACGTTCTTGAGAAAAGGCCATAGTGTAAACGTGCGAGCTGTAGAGGCACATCAGAGTTTGGCGCGAACTGTACGTGTGAAAGTTACAAATCACAAACGGGTGGACCAATTTTGATGAAACGTCTTGTGTGTGCTTGAGTAAGTGCCTGGATGGTTGAGATTTACAATTGGACCTATTACCTAACTTAAAAGTTCATGTAAAGTAATTTTTAAGTAAAAAAACTGTCCGTGTTTTCCATCCAGTTCAGTGCAGCCGGGCTTATAAAGGGAAGGTCCTGGCATGGCACCTAATTCCTTCGGGAATGTGGTGTATTGGGCTAATATATTAACGGTACCTCATGGTAGATCGTAGGTGATCTATCCATCTATGTCGAGTCGGACTCGGGCATGGAACCTCGGACATGGGCTCCGTACCATTATACAAAATTTGGCCCAAAGCAATCACGTTTCTTTTATCGTGGCTACCTATAATTTTTATTTTTACTATTTATTGTTAAAGCAGTGACAGAAATACACACTCTGTGAAAAGCTGTCTACCTATAACGGTTCATGAGATATAGCCTTGTGACTGACGGATGGACGGACGGACAGCGAAGGCTTAGTAATAGGGTTTCGTTTGGCACCCTTTTGGTACGGAACCCATAAAAGAACAATGCTTGAAAATATGTATCGGTTAATTAAAAATCAACTGTTGCCTTTAGTATGCCGTATACAGTTTTTTCACGGAATTCGTTCCTTTTAAGCGAAACTATTTCCTGGTGAAATAATACCGGATGCGTTATTTTTCTTATGACAAACTAGTTCGATTCCCGGCTATTTATTGTTTTTATCTAACAATGCAGTTTATTTTTTTACTAAAATCGGCCTCCAGACTCCTTTGAGGGTTGTTCGCTATTTGTTATAGTTTAGGATATGGCCATTAAGGCACACCTGATACAACCTCGAGCCGAAAAACAAAATAACCTTAACCTATATATTTTCTAGTAACTTTCGCACAAAAAATTAAACGTGATATTTCATTAAACAAAAACTGGTTATTGTTCCGTTTTTTTTCCTACAATCAACTTTGAATTAATGCTCTTAATACGGGTGCAACTTCAGAAACCCAATAACTTGCAAAACAAGAAGATTAAACCATGGAATTGTGGTGGCTTCGTTGGAAATTTTAAATGTAATTTTAAGTGTATGGAAAACTACACAGGGACTAAACGTCCCTGTGTAGTTTTCCATACACTTATAGGGACTAAACACATAATTGACTTTATAATACGCCTTCAGTCAAATCTCATTGTCGAAAAACAATAGTGGTTTGTAACTTAAGTGTGTTGTTATTTTACGTAAACTATGCAAATATTTCATAGAACCTTCGATGGAAGTCTTCACTACTTTCCCGATGGTTTTACCAATTTAATTTATGTTTTATAATTACTTTCAGCTAAACAACGCGATTCTTTAACGTAGAAAATCCACGCACAAGACGAGTACGTGCATCGTGCGAGAACCTGATTCGTTCAACAGGTCATTGCACGTTTTCGTCGCCGAATTTCATGTCGATACGTTTTCGGTTGAGGAAATGTAACTTTTCCAATTGCTTCAAATGTTTTGTTTACAGTCCAATTAAGATAAAACATGGTTCAAACAAAAAATTAAAGCCCCAAGAATAGACCGAGTTTAATTCCGGTCATTATTTTTTAAAGCCGCGGAAGTGTAACGACTTTACCGATACGACTTACCAAATGACAAAAGAACAAGTGGATTTGTTCGGGGAAGTTTACCGTAGACTGATGATTAGTCTGACCTAATTTCTAAAATACGATTCCGTACACGAAACTACACAAACAAAATGCAATGAGGTAAATGTGCAACGTTTACCCATTCGGCCTCCTGCCTTCGTCCGGCTCCTCCTTCAGGAAGGAGGGCTGCAGGCTAAAGCGCCGCCTGAACTGATGCCGCCCTTTCATTGTTCCGATCGAGTGTCCGATTTGTTTACTTCAGTTCTCGACTTTCAAAACATTTCACTTCCACTATATTTTATGCGAGAGTACCTTTCATTTAGCTAACAACTCGACTGCGAGTGCATGCGTGTCTCGCGGGTCGGGTCGGGTCGGGTCGGGTCGGGTCGGGGAGGACGCGAGGCGTCGCGTGCGCGGCGCCGGGCGGTCGAGCGGCGTCTGGCTGGCGTCGGCGTCGCGCCGGGGCGGCGGCGGGCGGGGCGGGGGCGGCGGTGCGCGACGCAACGACCGCCGCGGGACATGCGGTGGTGCATCAACCGACGTGCACGATGCGTCGGAGATGGTTAGGGTCACGTAGACGTCACAAAGCAAACCTTAAAACAACGATATCTGAAGAAATTTTGTCATCATTGCAAAGTTGCTTTACAATCGAATTAAATCCGTTTTTAAATAAAAAAATAAACAACAAAGATATTGTCTGTTGTTCTGTGGTTTGATCTAAACATGAATAATTGACCAGTAAGACTTGAACATTATCAGTTTCCTACAGAAATGTAATCAAGAGGCCCAGTGCACGAAAGGACAAAAAATCAAAATCAACGTCAACGTATGATTAAACACGTCACTTTGTATGAACATTAGTGAAGGAACTCCATGCCGTTCACTCAAAATGGCGTGGTTGAACACTCATCGGGGCCAAATATCGCCACCTTTTTCAGGCCAATATGACGACATAGAGCTAAACACTACATCCTCATCTTCGAATCTACGTAGTTAAGTCCAAATAAAAAGGGTTCTTTGGTTATATACAAAGTCAACCGGATGATGGCGCCATAAATAATAAATAAAAGGGCTAACCTAACTCAAACTTTTGTTCATTTTTCACCCACCGGCTGTATGAGATGAAGGCGGCAGCTTGGGGGAACAGTGCGGGGGCGGCGGGACACTGATAGCGGCGAAGGGGTTAAATAAAGCAAACCTACAATGTTATGCTTTGACCCACTCTTCGCATGCATGAGCGATCTAGTAATAACTGTGGCAATTATCATTTTATCTTGATTACTGAACTAGGTATACAGGGCTGAATTTTTCAAGTGTGCCTTCATGGCCGAATCTGAAACTATAAAAAATTGCAAAAAACACTCAAAGGATTCATAGGGGCGATTTTGATAAAAACTAGCATTATTAATGTTTTTATAGCCAGGAACGGATTCGGACCCGTTGATTTCGAAAAAAATATCGCTTATCCCGTGAAACCAGTTTCAGCCATTTACGTTATTGTTACCATTTTTGTCGCGACCTCCTAGTCTAATAGCTCATTCTATCATTTTCGCATTTAATTTTCACGTGCACAACAGGTCTAACGTCTAAACCAGTTAGCGACGGCCGTATTGTTATCAAAGTGAAATTTCGCATGAAGGCCGCACACTACAATTACACAACATTACAAAAAAATAGTGTCGCCTATAAGAAGAAAAAATCTGTGAAGTAATGTCAAACGGCCAACTTAATAAAGTGCTCAGTTTAACAATTCATTACATAGTAGAGTTAACTAATGTAAGAACAATAAAATACTAATGATGTAACGCCTATATAATTATTTTTAATGCAACCTGAAAATAATGGCTAAATATTGCACAACTACCGTCATTATATAAGCTCGGCTACACTATGGCTACACTGAACTAGATGGCAAACACGGGCAATTTTTCATTGCCGCTTCAAGCATAGTTCCATCCAATGCGGTGGTACCAACCCAGGCGGGCATAACCCGCGACCTACAGTTTCAAATGGGTTCCGAACCATGGAACAGCTCACATTCTGAAATGCACTTATCCAACTCGGAAAAAGAAGTGTAAGTTTGGCGCGTACTGGGAGGTTACGGAGGTGGACAGGCAAGACAGTGATTAAATCTAACGTTTACATAGTTGCATTTCGTACCTTGCTAACTGTCAAACGACGTTTACCAGTTGGCGTGATACAAAATGCAACTAAACGTCACATTTCATCACCCTTGCCCATTCGCCTGCTATTCACCTAGCGAGTTATTATTAGAAGATTTTTTATTGGTTTTTTGTTATAGATGGAAGGAAGTTACCCATAATTATTAAGTAGAAAAGAAAACTTGTGGTCACTATGCCAACAAACTGCTATGCAGTTTAGCAGAACTATGTTAAAAAAAAATTGAAATATAATTTCATGTTTATTTACTAAAAAAAAACATGCTAACCGTGGTAACCCCCTGTATACAGATGCTGCCCCTGAACGTCACCGCCGCCGACGCAACCGACGCCCGCATGTGGCCCCGGCGCGGCCTGCTGTGCCACTTCTGAAACTTGATCAAAATATTTAAATTTCCGCGAGTGTGTTGCGAGCGCCGCGCCGCCTCCGCGCTGACACGATAAGGAGTGCAAATTGTAGTGTGCGGCCTTCCTGCGAAATTTCACTTTGATAACAATGCGGCCGTCGCTAACTGGTTTAGACGTTAAACATGTGCACCTGAAAATAAAATGCGAAAATGATAAACCAGAATTAGAGAGGAGTTAGACCAAAATAACATTTTAGTTTTCTCACTCAGGGCCTTTTTCACCTACTGCTGATTAGCTTAATCGCCACATTTTAAGGGCCTTTCTTAGCAGCCTGCAACGAATACCTGTACATGATAAGCAGCACTTTAGCAATAAAGGCCCTTTAAGTGTCGATTAAAATAAATCAGCACTTGGTGAAAACCAGGCTTAGTGTATTTCTGCCCACGATAAAATAATCCATAGAACTCATGGCCCCATGACCTTCCAGCGCATTGAAAAGACAATTTCACGGGTTCCCGATAAATTCGGGTTTCATCACACTATTTTTAACGCCACAGAATAACGCAATCCGTTCTGTCATCTCATACTAGTGAATGAAGTAGGATAACAGTTCAGATTTTAGTATTATTTGAGGGGACTGAGATAAAAAGTGAACGGCGGTTTGAAAGTGATTTCCTAGCGAATAATAAAAAAATGTGTCGCTACAATTTGAAGATTGCCTGATAATTTAATCAAAATCTGCCTACAATACGACGAGTTACTTCATTTTGGACATTCATCCGAGCGGAGCTTCTAAATTTCTAAACTGCACACTATGACCCGCTGGGCTAATCTGAAAATGTCATTTAAACCGGTTACGACGCCGTTATTTAATTTTGACATCCTACCAAGCGGAGTTTCTAAACGACCATCTCTCATTCTCAGTCTCATCACCCGCTGGGTTAATCTGAAGATTGCCTGAAAATTGCATCAAAATAAGTCACGACGCTGTTATTTCATTTTGAAACATCGCTTAAGCGGAGCTTATACATTTCTAAACTTTACAAAATCACCTGCTGGACTAATCTGAACATTCGTTTTGAAGTCCATAGGAACATACATACATGCATATGTAAATTGTATTTGGCAAATATTTCATTTAGAGCAATTTATGTAGATTCAATCGAATTAGAGCTTAGTAATTTAGAGCAATGGTAAGTATGTACAGTCGAACAAAGAGTTTAGAATTCACATCCGGTTGAATGAAAAGATCAACAGTCGAAATACTTTGACTTTTGGAAACAATTATAAGGTTGAGTAAAGATTTAAACATAGTTGAGGATGTCTAGTAGCTACTGACTAAACAAAATCCTAACAAAATTGAATCGGAGGTTGTATTTAAATACCATTCATTTTTACGTTTAACCGGAAGTGTATCCTTTAACCTTTGGTTGACTGTACGCTATCAGTAGATGGTGAAAATCAAGTTTTACGCTCTTAAGACGTCAGAGCCGGTAGTCTAAGTTGTCACCTAAATTGGCGTTACGGCAAACCGATCGACTGGCGTTTTCAAATGTATGGAGAAATTGGAGAGCGCGCGCAGCGGACGTTAAGCGAACTAACATTTGCGAGTCCGAGCTTGATTTGACAGCTTACTCAACGTTGCCGTAAATACGTCGACGTTGCCGTTTACGTCCACTCCGCGTTTTCATACAAATCGGAAGTCCGCGTTTGACTTTGACAGATTGAAGAAGTAAAACCACAGAATATTTAGTAAAAACTTGTATGGAGTTTGGACAAAACGCCAGTCGATCGGTTTGCCGTAAACGCCAATTTCGGTGAGAACTCAGACTGCCCACTCAGATATTGGATTTTATATGAGTTAGTGATAACCAGAAACGACAGGTTCCAGGGGCATTACTAAATACGACTTCATCCTTGAGTGGAAGCACGAATATCCAACTTTTGCGTTTCAGCGCAGATTAGAAGTACTGGAGTTCCACGTTTGATATGATGACTTTGGTAATAAATAAAAAGTTGTTCTTTCAAAATTACTTGTTTTCACTGAGTTTGAAAGGGGTCTGTCATATTTTTGAAATTTCGCGGAAATTTTCCGCAATATGGGAAAGTCAATATGGGAATATAAGGTCATTTTAAAAGATTCGTCATTAATATTCATACCGAGTTATGAAAAGTAAAGTGATTTATTTTCTGTGACTTATACTTTTATGGTATGAAAAGTAAAGTGTGTCAGTGATTTATTGTACATGCACGCTTTGTGTCACAAAATGGAACTCGTTACTTTTCTTTAGCTGAAATTTATGAAAAGGAGATTCGCAACATTTATCATTTGTATTGGTTCCCTCTGATGAAAGAAAAGTATTTTTTTTATATTTTAATATACTTAAAATTAACAAGTTGTCGATTTCCTAAAGTACTTTTCGTTTCGAGCCTTTTTACAAGCATCGATTTTCTCCGCCTAGTTTCCGACTAATGCATCTCTCCCTATTCTTCTGAAACATCGTTTAAGTTACAAGTGTACCCTGACTCCTGAGGCAAGGACGCCCGTTCTACAGGCCTATTCCTGGAATTCCGTAATCAGGAATCAGGAATCCTTAGTCTATAAAATTGCTTGTATAGCGGTTTTTAGAGCGATTTTTTCGACAGATCAATTGGAATATCCGGAAACTTTTCGTCGAAAATATCGCTTTGAAAATCACTATAAAAGCAGTATTCTATACTCAGGATTCTTGATTCCTGATTACGGAATTCCAGGAATAGGCCTGCTGATCTACGCTGACGTCGCTGCCGCCGCGTCTGCCTCCGTCGCGTCAGCTTCCGCCGTTTCTGCCTCCACCGCGTCTGCCTCCACCGCCACACCGCCGCTGTGAGGCTAAACAGATTAAATTGCGTCAGGACCGACATCCACCCTGAATATTGCCAGCAGATGTTGCGTTATAATAACACCAGCTCGTACTCTTCGCACGCGTGTCGGTGGAAGCGGACTATTCAGTTCAACAGTAACAAATGTATATGAGAAAATGATATGAGAAGTTTACTTTGTATATTGTTTCAATTATTGTACAGTAAAGTCCCAGGCAAGTATTAGCCAAAATTATAACTTTATCCCTTTCGCAATAGAGACGCTAGGGTCCGTTTGCGCAGCCGGCGACATTCGAGACAGTTCCACCTCCAGCGCATCAGCCTGAACGGCGGAGGGGGAACGCAGCAAGCGTTATGGGAACCTTGCCATAGTCATGGGCACCGACAATGGAAAGGTTTTTTACATAGTTTAAGAGCATCCTCATACCTAAACATTTTGGACCAATTTTTGCGATTAATACGAGATAGCCAGAGCCCGACGTCGCTTAGTTAGAGCAGCTCGAAATATTTTTTTCTAAATGTGACCAACCCGCATAACGCGTGAAACCGTTTTTTTATTGTTTCGTTTAAGAACAATGGGTAGAAAATGTTAAGATCTTCTTAATGGTATTAAAATTAATATTAGTTAATATCAATATAAGCCGCAAACTTGAAAAAGAATATATTTTAGACCTGAATTCAAATTTTTTTTCCAAGCATAAAATATAAATTACTGTAACATTTTTCTTTCTGTTTTGGTAGAACGTTAGCTGGAATTATACATGTTTTTTTTTCATGTTCTCATTCCATAGAGATCAGGAACATAACGCAATCAAACCATTCGCATTGGCTAGTATAACCATCTTAATGGGCACTGCTACAAGGTTTCTTTGGAAAGTCTAGTTTTCTCATCATATCAGGCATCCGTCACTCCTAAATACCTACTGAGATCTTCAACTACGGCGCTCGGGAACCCGAGGTTCCAAATTCAGTCAGGGCCGCCGCGCGCACACGCTCGCACGTCCACTACGTCCAGTCGATCAGTCGTTTCGAAAAGCGCACTTTCGCCGTTTTTTTATTCGTAATAATGTCTAATCATCATAAAATTAAATATAATAACTGTTGCGTGAACGGATGTCATAGTACAAGAAAGAATTTGAAGTTACCTTTCTTTACGCTTCCGAAATATTCTGAAAGGAGAGTTTGTTTTTTTAGTTTAGGCTTATTGACGTTTTGCCTTTATGTAGGTAGGTATGTGGTATAGTGTTATGAGGGGCCTATTGAATTGACACGTATTTAACTGGTATCAGTACAGCACTTTTATATACATTAGGTAGTATTTATCCATGTATTACAAGGAAAAACAACATAAATTGGTTTTGCCTAGTGAAACAATAATGGGCAGTCATTCGTGGCAGCTCCAGGTACTTATTGACTATTCTCCTTTGCTGCATGTAGTTGGTTTTTAGGGTTCCGTACCCAAAGGGTGAAAACTGAACCCTATTACTAAGCCTCCACTGTCCGTCCGTATCTCAGGAACCGTAATAGGTAGGCAGCTGAAATTTTCACAAAGTGTGTAATTATTTTGCCGCTAGAACAACAAATAGGTCAAATAAAAAAATAATAAAGTTAAAGGGGGGCATACAAAAAAAATAGATTTTTGTTTGATCTTGTACGATGGTACGGAACCCTTCTTGTGCGAGCCCGACTCACACTTGGCCGGTTTTTGACATACCAGGACCTTCCTTTCATGAGCACGGCGATATTGAACTGAATGGTAAACACGGACAATGTTTTATTACCGTTTCGACCACCTTTTTATCGAATGTGATATTATCAACCCGGCCAATAACAACAATAACCCGGACAATACCAAACAATACTGTTTGGCGGCGGCAGTGTGTGATAACCCTAGCGCAAGCCGCATTCCAGCGATATGGGGTGGGTGAGCGACGACGCGTTTCATCTCGCCGCCGCGCCGGCAATGAGCGACGTAATAAATACTTTATAATAAGGACATTTAGGATGAAAATTGAAAAATTACTGTCGGGGAGTGCAACTTCTGTGCGTAGCATTAGTTATTCTGTGATCATATGTCTATTTTCAATATCAATTAAAATGTATTTAGACAAGTTGACCATTAATAAATTATCGTCATTAATGTACATGTAATACTACATTAAGAACGAACAATAATCATTGCTAAAATTCCATAATAGAAACTTGCACAATATTTCTTGCCATATATATTACAGACTTCCGGTATTAGGTATTATCCCTCGAGCTAATTACTATACCAAAGGGTTAGAATAACTTCATTTTCAGCAAAAATATCCTTGCAGACTTATTAAAGAAAAAATCCGATTGTTGACCTGTATTCGCCAGTCATTTTCAAATATTCTACTATTAATTTACTATTTCAACGTAACGGCAGGCTGTCATAGATGAGCACCGCGCTCTCTACAGTTTCAATAATAACCCTGAGATGCGTACCTAATTCAATATGACTTGGTAATCAATCAACTGAAAATAATTTATAGTCCGTTTCTTGCGCTTTTCATATTTGTACCGAAACTCTTTGCACAGAAATAATACAATGTAGTTACTGTACAAACGCATTTACATATTAGAATTGCAGGGTGAACTTGCATTACATGAAGACCCGGCAATGCCGAATTTTATAGTCTACTAGCTGAGGTGCCCGGCTCCGATCGGGTCAATATCTCGATAACAGAACGACCTACCGGGTCCAATTGAAAATCGAAACCATTCAGGGACACATCCGAACTCAAACAAAACATTTGATCAAAATTGGTCCAGCTGTTTAGGAGGAGTTAGGTGACTTTTTTAATATTACAAAACATACTTTTATACTAGACTTTACCGTGACTTAGTGCTTCGTTAACATTTCCATTTTAGTTGTCGTTCTTCAGATATTAATAATATAAGAGAAGATCTCATAAAAATCATATTATTTACGAAATCTAAGTGAGTACAGCATATTAAACAGGAAAAATATTTCACTTATTTTTTTTCCTCCTGAGCAATAATAAAAATCATCAAAGCAGCTTGCAATTGGATTTTGATTGTAAATTGAATATCGCTGTTATTCCCTTATGTTATTAAGTCTTGTGCGAAAATGTATGGAGACGATAACATTAAGAAAATAACGAATATTTCATAATTACGTTCAACACTTTGTTTATTTTCATTGAATGTTTTAATTAGTTCTCAGTATGTTTCATTTCGTTGTAAACCCAAATAAATCTTGCGTTTTAGCTTGTGATATTATTTCATCTAAGGCCGCCCGGGGAGAACAATACCACTCGCTTCTGTTCCGTAAACTTCTTTCGTCATTCTGTCATTACCCATTCGCTCTACATGTCTAAACCATGCGATGGGAATTCCTGTAACTGTACTTAATAAAACAGAGATTCTTCTAGATTTGACGTACCAGATATATTGAATCAAAACCTTAAAAACTAAAAATTTACGTAATCAAATAATTTAGATAAGAACGGTTAATATTAAGAAATAACTAAGCAATTATTTCGAACCTATTTTATTTAATTATTTAACATTAAAATCAGCACAATCATACGATATGCTTCCGTAATTTATGGTGATGGCTATACTGATAATACCTCCATGCAACGAATCCCCACGATACCACGATTAAATTCTGGCTTAAATCGCCAGAACTATTCGCAAAAAGTATCAGGAACTCTGGAACTCATCGGAATGCGACCAGAACTCACATTTATTTGTGATCTGCTGGAAAATGTTCTGCTAAGTTCACAGGCATTGATAGGAGCCCATTACGTTCAGTTTGATAGAAAATAAGTGAAACAACAATTGATTTTATTTAAAAATAACCACAATTAATTTCGATAATAAATAAAGTAAATTTGTAGAATGATGGTATAGCCATTACCTAAACATAAAACGGTAATTCTCGGGTAATTTGTGTTCATAAAAAGATATATTCATATATTTTCATGAAAAAAGTTTGGACACAGAACATGAGCGTAAGTTATTTACCGTTATAAGTTATTAACCGTTTAAAATATAGCTAGATAAACAATGCATCTTGTATATTTTTGAAATTCCAAAATGACTAGTAGTTATTTTCAAAAATAATAAAATATGATTTTACTTACGCCTTTATGGAGCTGAATGCAATAAGTTGTTATCACGCGGCCAAGTGCCATAACAGGATTAAATCTAAGTTCACACAAAAAACCTATTTCTATAAATGTTGACTGTTGAATAACTGTTCTCTCCCACGAGATTCATAATAAGATCTGTGTTCAAAAGAGTTACACCTAGCCACCTGCTAGTGCACGGACGTATCACGCCCACATAGGTTCGAGTCGAGCTTGGTACTTGAAGTGTATAGTGTAACCTTAAGGACAAATAACCTTCCTAGGTAACGCTTTCAGTACACACGAATATGAATAATTTTCTTGTCTCTTAATTATTATTAACTAATTTATATTGAATTCTAACCTAACTTGTCCATTAAAAGCGTCAAGAGATTGATTAATTTTAAATAATATGAGCAAAACGTGAGGATTACTCTTTAAAAATACTTTGATTAAAATTTGATGTGTTGCATCAACCGAAATAGAATTCTTCTTCTGGTACAATTCCTCTGCACATACATAGGTTCCGGCAAGACGCGGAGTTGTACAAATATTTGTCCTTGTTGGAACTAATCAGGGAAGGGGTAAGTGAGGAAATAGCACTGACGAAATCTGAACAAGTCTGAACAAAATACTCGAACGAGTGGACAATATTAGAGACCTCGGCATTCAAATTGATTCAAAACTGACATTTGACAAACACGTGAGCAATATTATTAGCAAAGCTTACCGTATGATGGGATTTATTCTTAGAATAAGCAAACCATTCAAGAAACCTAACACTCTGCTCATTCTATACTATACTCTCGTAAGATCGCAGTTAGAATATTGTACGCAAGTCTGGAGTCCATACTATAAGGTCTACAATGACGACATTGAGCGGGTTCAAAAGAAATTTCTCCGTGCTGTCAGTTTTAGAACGAAGGGTCCTAGAAGGTCCTACTCTCAACTATTAACTGATTATGACGTAACTTCTCTTTCTAACAGGAGAAATTACCTAGATATTCTGATGTTGTACAAGATATGCAACAACTTCTTTGACTGTCCATCACTGGTTCAATTAATATCATTTCGAATTCCTTCACGAACCACTAGAACATCAGCCCTATTCCATCTCTCCAGCACACGTAACAATTCCGGCGTTCGTGAACCGATACGAAGAATGTGTCAACTGTACAACGATAATGTTTCACATGTCTGTGACATACATGGAGGTGAAAAAATAACAGGAGAACGAATGGAACTAAAAAAATGGCTTTATCACAATTGTGCCGCGGGGGGCGTGTCATCTTGACAGAACCTGCGGCCATTTTAGTCTTGCGTCGCTAGCTGTCGCGGGCGAGTTTGACGTAAGATCGAATTGTAATTGAATATGCCGTCGTGCATTGTAAAATGATGCATAAACAACTTGACGAGACATAAAAAACATTCAGGAATATCATATTACCTGTATGTATACGCTACATATTCGAAATAGTGGATATTTCACTTGAAAACATTTCTACGGGGATGGTGTTATGCCATCAATCAACACGAACTCAAAATAATCTCAATTCGCTACCTATTTTCATTTCTTTGCAGAATTCCTCTATTTAGCCAGAAATAGATATTATATAGCATGCAATTAGTATGTCTGTCTGTGTATTGAAATGTCTACTGCTGGATTTATGCTTACCCATAGAAATACTTCTTAAAATATATTTTATGTTATTTGCACGAACCAGCCTAACATAAAACTCTTACTTGAATATACATAAGTCTGAATATGCGCGATAAAATGTTGACCTATAATATTTTTTTACAAAAAAGTTGTACCTTATATTGATAATATACTGAATCTAGCATTATGAAATGATATATGACGAATATTTAAAAGATAATTGCGTATTTGTAGCAAACAGTGCCAACTTATTTTGTTAAAAAAATTAAAAAATTTGGCTTCCATCATTAAGACAAAATATAATAAAAATACGCTTATGAAAAGCCATTGAGGACTTGAGTGGGCACTCTGCTTGGAGCACGATAGTCTATACGATATTTACGTAAAGTTCAAGGTCAAGATAATTACGTAAAGTTAGTACCTGAAAGGAGTGCGCCTGTACCGGAATCACTAACCAAAAAACCGGCCAAGTGCGAGTCGGACTCGTACACGAAGGGTTCCGTGCCATCTTACATGATTTCACCCAAAAAATCACGTAAGGGGGCTCCCCCTTTAATTTTCTAATATTTCAAAATGTTTGCTATTTGTTTTTATAGCGGCCATAAATATACACAATCTGTGAAAATTTCAACTATTTACCTATTATTGTTAATGAGATACAGCCCTGTAACAGACGGACGGACGGAGGGACAGACGGGCGGATGGATGGACGGACAGCAAAGGCTTAGTATTGGGGTTTCGTTGGCACCCTTTGGGTACGGAACCGTAATAAAACCGAATTCAAACACTAAGAAGTGGAAAATAACACCCATTTTTGGGTCGGTGACATATTGGTGTTATTCTTTGGTTGGTTGGCACCGACCCCAAAAATCGGGTATATTCCACTTTTTTAGTGTTTGATGTCGGTTAAAAACTAAAACTATACTTATGTTGATTGATTGATTTGAATTAAGGCCTCTCTGTCCTATTTGTAGACAATTTTGCCAGCGTCCATTTAGGCTTAAATACGGGATTAGTGCTACATTGGCGCATTTAACAGAGAATGCATTTCACACACTTACGTATATTTGTTAGTCATTGTCTTTTCTCGCTATAAATTCTGATGAAACAGCATTTCTTCCGAATAAATCTTTGAATTAATGCAGGGATGGTAATCAGATTTTGAAAAAACCTTTTTCTGATTATTTTCAAAATCTGATTACCTAACTAGCTTCAAATTCAATTGTCGCTGAAACTCAAATTAATGAAATAACGGTAAAGTCGTATCCATTAGATACAGAAAATATCGAATTCAGGCAGTTTACAAACATTACATAATTGTTTAATAAAAAAAACCGAAGTCACAAACCCAATATACATAGGCTATGTAATCGCCTAAATTTATTTTTATATTTGGAGATTCTCTTTCATTATTTTCTAATTACGATGTGTTACATATACATATAAGAACATGCAAATAAAACGCCTTTTCAAAATATTTGTTTGTAATTCACTATTTCAGAAAAGTTATTACGAACAACCATTTACAAATGGATCCATGGACAGTGATGTTTTCATCCCGCTCAGCGCCGCGGAATTACCCCCAGCTTCACTTGCCACCACGTTGCTCTAATGAGCAATATTTTTGCTAATTTTTGCAACCAAATTATTTGTTGGCTATGGTTTGCATAACATCTTTCTAACTCATGTAGTTTTCAATGGGTTTGACGGCCGGATTCAGCCAGTATTTTTATTAGATATTTTTGACTCGGCACTCGCTGTCATCATCACGAATGAGGAATGACGTAACGACCATCTGATTTATTAAAAAATAATTCTTATCTTTATCGGTTTACCTACCAATTTGGGAGACTTCAAATTGGATTTTTCTCCGTTTTCATCATTGCGCTACAAATTTGTACGGCAATAAAATGTTGTAAGTTGCGTTACGTCATTTTTTGCGCGCTCGTTGTATGGACGTTATTTCTCCAGTTATTTCTTCACCTCCATGGTGACATATCGTTTGATAAGATATTTTGTTTCAAGAAAAATGTTAAAATGAAAATGTGTTGAAGTGTTTTTTATTTTTTTTTTCTCTTTTCTTAATTTTATTAATGTAATACAATGCCTACAAAGGCACATAACTAAGTATATATGAATATATGTTTTTTATAGATATGCTTACTTATACGATTTTGGTCTTTACATATATTTTGTTATTGAGATGTATATATAGTTTTAAGATGTAATGTATTTGTGCTGCAATTTACTGTACTTAATGTTTATGTTTATGTGAGAATTGTTTTTGGAAATAGTCTTACCTCTTTTTCCGTGTAATTTTACTCTTCTGTGTTAAATTGTCTATTTCTGTTTATTCTCCTAATAAATAAAAAAAAAAAAAAAAAAAAAGTCCCACACGTGTCCACATACAAAATCGAAATTAGCGGAGCTGTTCATTTTAATGTGAGAAAATGTATCGCTTAAAGTTTTATATTTACATTTACGTAATCATATAAAAACCATAACTAAAGGCATGAAAAAGTTACACCTTACAATTATGCGTAAGAACCAGGACCATCTCTTCAGGACTTACCTTCTCCGTGGTAGGAATGCAAATTAGGCGCGTGCCGCCGCCAGCAGCCACCGTCAAAGAGATCTTGGAACAAATCAAGAAAAAACGCGCCACTTCACAGCCATTACATGGGCGGAATGATAAAGATACAAAACAGTATTGAACAGTTTCGGTTGATGCAAAGAAGACGAACAAATTATATTTTTTTGTATTTAATTAACGACATTACCGTTATCTCATTAATTTTGAGTTTCAGCGACATCTACATTTGAAGCATTGTAATCAGATTTTGAATGAATGTCACGACCAATACTTTTTCAGATTATTTTTAAAATCTGATTACAATGCTTTGAATGTAGATGTCGCTGAAACTCAAAATGAACGAACAAATGAATTTTACAAATATATTTAAGGAAAAGAAAGATCGTGGAAATGATGGAATATTAAATGTATGAATATTAATTAATGTACAATTTGGTTCCAGTTTCAATCAAATCAAATCAAATCAAATCAAAATGTTTTTATTTCGGCGAGCATTATCGGTGGAAAAATCCATCATGCTATAGAAATAGTCAATTACAATATTAAATTTTCAAAAAGTTCACATCAAAAATATAGAAAGCAATAAAATGATAAAATTAAGTAATTAAAAATACATTAAAAAACGAATATGCGCTTCGAAAGTGTCATTGCAATTGACTTTTTAATACTTTCTTTCAAATGTGTACTGAAAAAACCACAAGCAAATAACAGAAGTCTGCCTGATGACTTGTCGAAATGTTTGAGTTTCTCGCCTTTTGCTGACAGCTTTAAGGTCTTTGCATTTAATTTGCATAAACAAGATCTAAATTTACAATGAAATCGACGTTTCGTAGTGAAATTACAAGAAGGAACTTCGAAAGTCAATATATTCAAAGGGCAGATCCTACAAACAGGCAAATCTATCAGTATTACGTCCTCGACGGAAAAGTAAATTTACGTAACCGCCGATAGATTCCACTTTGAGATTTTTGTATTTTTTTTATTTAGGGGAAAACTCAGAGAGAAATACAGAAAAAAACATTAAAAATAGCATAATATAACAAAAAATCTCTTTCCACTACGTTTTGCAGATTACAAAACTACACAATGGCAATAATAGACACGAAATTACTTAAACGAAATATTAAAAGAATTGCAAATTACAAGATGACATTTAAAATTCTAAAGGTTTAGGTTAGGTTTGGTTAGGTTAGGTACAAAGGACGAAAACGAAAAGATTTACATTTGGTAAGAAGCAAAAGGGTGACATGTAAATGACTGTAAACAATTATGTAAAATTGTTAAACAAAGTAAATTCACATTTAACAAATTAACAATAAATGTATAAATAAGGAAAATCGCTTTTTGTCAATCTAATATTATTGATTACTGATTTTAACAAGTGTTTTTGGCGAAATTATTAGAAAGGATATTTTTAATGTTACTCTCCTTCTCCGACTCAGTTCTCCCACCGTCACTTTATGAAATATATTTATAATTTTATATATTTAATGGATACGACATTGCCGTTATCTCATTTATTTGAGTTTCAGCGACATCTACATTTGAAGCATTGTAATCCGATTTTGAAAATAATCTGAATTCACGAATGTCACGACCAATACTTTTTCAGATTATTTTTAAAATCTGATTACAATGCTTCAAATGCAGATGTCGCTAAAACTCAAATTAATGTAATATATTATTATTATATTACGCCACTGATCCTTGTATGTACGTTTTTATTTTTGATTAAGTAAATAAACCACAACCGCCTTCGGGATCTTGCAGCCGGCCCCCAAACCCCAACACCACACTACCGTAGCCCTATTCAAGTCACTAAGTTCTACTCACATTTGCTTTTTTACTATTTATAAATATATACATATTCTGTAATTATTATTATAATAAAATAAATTAAAATGATAACTAAAATATATTTATGTTATCTCTGTTCCGTTCTTTTTTATTATTTTACTCCACATTTCTTTATTGGTTTTTATGAATTATAAATTCTAATATTAACATAAATGTTTCACAACTGTTGGGCGTCTCGTGACGACCAAATTTTCATCATAATTTGCATGCGGATTTTTGGAAAAAACATATATTTCCCTAAACACATCAAAATTCGGTCGGTATTTTTCAAAAGTGTGCCTCAATTATGTAGTATGGTTTGTGTAGTGAAATATCTTTGTGGGTTTTTCTTTAGGTACTGAATTAATTGAATCCACGGATCTATCAGTTTGTAACATAACTTAGGGTCTCTTCCACTAAGTACTGATTAGCTTAATCTGTACATTAAAGGGCCTTTCTTACCATCTTGTAGTCGATACCAGTACACGATCACTTTAGTAATAAAGGCCCTTTAAGTGTCAATTAAAATAAGGAATATGAATGTGACTTAGGACTGGCTCTAGCGTCTGATGCCAAATACGATTTTTGTAATGATTGTTCAATCTTTGCAATCAATGTCCGCAAGGCAGATGAAGCGTTAAATAAATATATGTAGGTCTATCTATATGTGTAATCTTAAACACTGTGTTAGTAGGAGGCATTCATTACGGGAGGGTGGACTGTAGGAGAATTCCAAATTATGGGTATGCAGCCGGTGGGGAAATTGGTAGACACAATACCCGCGAATTGTATGTTTTGCTGGTTCGGGTCCAGCCTTACAGTATATTCGTAAAGTAGTTATTTTTACTGGGCTCTTTCTTCAATTAATGTGTCCTTGCTTCACGGTAGATTAAACATGTCAAATTCCTTGGAATAAGCGACGTACCTGCTTAGTACGAAAAAGTATATTTACTTAAGTCAATTAAAATAGATCGGTACTTGGTCAAAACCAAACTATTGTTGTATTACTGCCAGAAGATCAAAATAATTGAAATTAAATTTAAAGCTTAATTTAGAATCGTTTGTGCATACGTCAATTTCACTTTTCCGTTGCATTGGCAACATCATGCAGATTTTTTCATGATCGAAATAATAAACCAATACTCCCAGGAAAAAGTACTCATATAATTATTATTGACCACGTAAAATGAATAATTCACAAATTGATTTTATTCTAAAAGAAAAATGGATTTGCTTCTCTGGAATAACAGATTTGCAGATAAAAACTGGCTGGATTTTTCGAGATAATTCCTTAATTAACATAAAATCTCAATTTAGTCATTAATGGAGGTTTAAAATAAATGCTAAAAAGGTTGTTACCTTTGGCCTTTGCTTTGGCCTTTGAGGGACATTTTATGGAAATATTAATTAACCCGAAGCAGTGGAGACACGAGCGGTAGCCGCTTAAAGGCTTAATCTTCCATTCCACCCAGAATGCACTGAGCCGGACCAACATAGCTTACAATAATTTATCACATTATAAAAATTTTTTCGTGTTTGTGAAGATACATTTATAGGGTCGATAAACCCTGAAATGCAGGTGTTTCCTTCAAAGTACAAGGTTGTGAAGAAGCACCTGGCCGGCCTGCATGTTTTTCGCAGAAGCCGTGAAAATGTGAAATCCCATGGGCGTCGTTCGTCGCCTCCTATGTACGGGCCGGGCGTGTGCCATACGCTACGCGGAACTTTAATAATCAATAAAAAAAGCGGCTATGCAAGGAAATACCTAATTCACACCTTCATATGGTAAGCTTTAGAAAATTACGTTCCCCGTACAAAAGTATTTGACTTATAATTCTGAACTTCTGTTCTAATTCGCTTGATAAATGGTAATTAAGAGTCAATTTCCTAAAACTAAATGTTCATACAAATGTTCTTTTCTCTCTGGTTTGCAATAAAATATTTTTTTCGAAAAAAACAGTAGGTATACAGATACCTGTTGTTTGATATTATGAACATAATCACTACATAGTATAAAACAAAGTCGCTTTCTCTGTCCCTATATCCCTATGTATGCTTAAGGTGGCCCAACCCGGCGGCCTCAACTCATTTGCGGGCACGGTACAAAACCGTGCTGTTGCGCTCTGGGACCTTCTCTGTTTCTAAGAATAAGACAGGCTCCGTGATGAGGAAGATGCAACCTGTCCACAAAAAAGACAATGTGCATAGTGTATGATTTGGTAAGATTTACGAAAAATTTAATTTCAAAACGACTTATAGCTAAAAGTAAACCACGACCGCTGTAGTCAAAAATCTAACAAAAACCAAATAGATTATAAATTTTGATTAAATAAGCTATGTCTTGTGACTAATTTTTTTAAGATGTTCTTACTTTATCATTGCGTAATCGACCTCCAAAGTTATTGTATAAAACGCGCGAAAAATCCAAACTTTCGGACGTTATAACTTGGAAACCAAACACAATTTTACAATGCCAACGGTCGTCAGACATCTAGTTCAATCAAATAAAGCTATTTGAGCAAAATTTTTGATCTCTGACAAGAAATATAGGCGCGATCTTCTTTCCCCTTTTGTATGGGGAGATGAGCGGGATGGGCCGCCTTAAATCTTTAAAACTACGCAACGGATTTTGATGCGTTTTTTTTTAAATATATAGAGTGATTGAAGAGGAAGGTTTATAACATCCATTAAAAAGTGGAGAAATACTGGTTTTTTTGAGGTTTCCAATGTGATGTCGTAAAAAATTACATTTTTTCCGCTTACATTGCAAACGCAGGCTGAACCCTATGAGATTTATCAAAATAATGTACTAAGTATTGTACACATTGGAAAGGTCTACAGAAAACTCCGCGATGGTATGTATCTATCTCTTATGGATATCCCACAATAACATTTTTTTGTCATTTACTTTTTACGACAAATAATGGCTAATTTTCGAAGCGATTTTAACCAATACAGCATTAATCCTTATCCAATTAAATACCTCGAATACATTGTTGATTTAATATAGATCTTTATGGCCCTTTACAGCATATGATTTAAATGATTTTTTTCGAAGATATTACAGATTTAAAAAATGCGGGACGTAGCGTTTGCGGCGGTACCGGCCGGCCGGGGAGACGGGAGCGTGCGTGGTTTTCAAATAATTAGTAAACTACGTCTGAATGACAACTCCACTTTCGAGCGTTACTATAACACTAACTTTGGTACAATTTTGTGTGATTCATTATCTGAAAACACTAACGCTCGAAAGTGGAGTTATCTATTAGCGGGCTTAGGCTTCTGATGGGCAGCGTAATTTTCTGAACACTGAGTTGCTCTCAAACCAATTTACAACTAGGTCATTTGGGTGTACCATATTTTAATGAAGATGCATCAAGTTCATGGTAACAAAGGGACGTTGGCTTGACTGACTACATTCACCTTTTGCGTCATGATTATGAAGTTTATTGATCACAAACGGAATTCATTTTCGTTTTCATGATTTGTACATGTATGTGCGTTAGTAATGTGTTGCTGTTGAGCCCACAGATTTTGGAAACAAGGCTCTATCTTTGATTCAGCCATATGATAAACGATTTATTTTTCTTATCTTAATATTGTATTCATCTTTGTCATTATATATAATACCAAAACTATTAACACAAAACTATTAACATTGATATTACAAATGCTTAACGACTATTTAATAAATACCATACCCGAAATTGAATTTGTAGCTAACATTGAGTTGGAAAAACATTTATTTCCTTTTGATGTTAATATATTACTTAAAATACTAATTTAAGGTTAAGTGGCATTAAAAGATCTCGATTTGATAAGTGAGGTAGACCCGTTGAGTCGAGCTTTGCAAGGACACACAGCAGAGCTTACAGAGTACGAAGTACTCGTATAATATTATTCATAGGTTTAGGGTCATATTATTCTGTAGAGGGCCGAGCCCTGCGCAAGCAAGCAAATCCACTGCTGCCAAATACTAAATCACGTATGTACATAGAGAAAACGTTATCCTGATGTTGTTTTCTTAGGGGCCGCTGCACAAACTTTTACAGCGATTATACCAGTTCAGTCCTACTTGCCTCTTCTATTTATAGTACGACTCTTTTTGTAAATTGAAAACATTTACAAATTGTAAGAAATAATATTTGTAAAACAATTTACTGTGTTTATTACGTGGGATAGGTATCTTTTTATAATTTTTTCAGTTCAAAAATAGTTGTTAAATATGTTATCGATAGCATCTTTCGACTTTTTTATTTCTAGTTTATAATTTCACGTTATAAAATACCTATGTCGCCTTTAACTAAAATACAATAATACATTAATAAACTAATCAAATATATTTATATCGACGAAGGCAATCAGATTTCCATTCAAGATTTTACTGGAGAATACTCACACTTTCTCTTTGCTCATTAATTGCCGGAAGCTATCAGAGGCTAGGGGCTATAAATTGGTCAACAGGGGCGCAGAGGGCAGGCGGGGTGCGGGCCGCGGGGGTAGAGGAGCGGCGGAGGGTGTCAGGTCGGCGCAGGGGTGACAGTGACCGGCGGACAGTCATGTTTGCTCACCGAAGTAAATTGATGTCAAATATTCAGCCGATGAGTTAATGGAACGGCGAGCCGGTCACGAGTGGTGGCTCCTCCACCGCGCGCCCTTGCCTGTAGCCGCCGCTAACGACCCTATTCGCTGCTATTGAATTACTTGTGCTCATTTAAATGCTAAGCTTAAGCGATTTCAGACAGCCTTTCATAAAATATTATCCAAGTATATTTCAAGTTAAACCGCATTTTGCAATCAGACGGGGAACATTGTAATAATGTAGTGTATATATTATTTGGTAATTGCTAATTAGGAAGTAAACTCAAAGCTTATTGTAGGTGTCGACCTCACCTTAAAACGTCAAAACTGTTATTCCTGGCAAGTTTGACTCACGAATTTTTCGACCAAAGATGTATTCCATGATTCAGTTTGAATAAGGTTTAGAGGGAAAGAAGAGCTTTTATTTGTCTTCAAACAAAACATGTCATTGCCCAGCACACATTAAGAAACAAAATATTATAGGTTATGGTTTTGCGATATTTTGCGAACATCTTTTGATTAGCATTATTCGGAATAGAGAAAGTTAAGTCATTTCAATTATATAGATTGAGTAAATACAATTTTCAAATACATTCTGTTTTATTTTGTATGGTATCTGACAGCTTTGACGGATCTATTTAGACTACATCTGTCGTGGTAAATGAGCAGTTTTCTTCCACAATTGGTGATCCTAAAAACACCTGAATATTTTTCCTCTGTACGTTCTAGAGATTATCAGCGATACGACTTTTGATGATTGTTAAATTCCTAATAAAATTGCAAACTACGATGGTTAGGTTGTATCGGGTAACCAGTAGAAGGATACGGGTGACCGTCTCCATGAAATTTACTGGTCGGTAACACGACACCCCTTACTGCTTCGAGGTCACCTTTGACAGAAAGGTTATCGCCGTTGATGAGTTTGCGATCTCCATAAATTGCAAACTTCAAACAAACGGAATTCTGAAGCTTGTCGTTTTGAGTTACTTTCGTGTAATAGCAATCCTGGGTGACAAATTTCAAAATTTGTATCCTCGTACTGGTCCTCCCTTTGTGTATTCGTATTTATAGACATTATCTACACGTAATAATATTGGGTTCGGACAAACTTCACCCTTTCAAATTTCCCTTACCTAATTTTAGTAACAATCTCACGAGAAAGCGCTTCAGCAGTGCTCACGCGCCCGCCTGAAAGGTATTTACATCAACAACGAATAAAAATGGCGCGAAACGTGGTCGCCCCGCCCGGACCCGCCGCGCCGCCGCCGTCGCCACCTCCGCATCCCTACCGAGCTTTCAAAAATAGAATTAGAGTGCGGCGCACTTGCCTATTGAATTTGGTATTCAAATCTAATCCATCGTTCGAGGCAATTTCAGGAAAAAGACGAAAAAATATATTGGCGTTAGGAATGTATTCTTCTTCTATGGACTGGTTAGGATATTCTCGCGAATCGACTGCTAAACTACACACATATTTCATAAAGAAAAAACTGGCCAAGTGCGAGTCCAACTCGCACACAAAGGGTTCCGTACCATCGTACAAGATTTAACACAAAAAAATCACGTTTCTTTACCCTCAACCTTTAATTTTGATATTTTTTTATTTTGCTTGCTTTTATTGCTTTTATGCTTCCTATATTTGTTGTTATACGGGCAAAGTAAATACACACTCTGTGAAAATTTTAGCTGCCTACCTGTTACGGTTCATGAGATACAGCCCTGTGACAGACGGACCGACGGACGGACGGACAGCGCAGGCTTAGTAATAGGGTTCCGTTTTGACCCTTTGGGTGTTAAGCAACAGACAGCAAGTGGTACAAATAGGAAAAACTGCAGCCCTAAGTCAGTGACCTATGGAGTGCCTCAAGGCTCCATTTTAGGTCCACTACTTTTTCTAATTTTCTAATTTATATAAATGACCTCTCTAAGACTACACTACACGGACATATGACACTTTATGCAGATGATACCTGCCTATTCTACTTTGGATCTTCCATTGTAGACACAATAAGAGAAGCGCAAGAAGATCTCAACATACTCAACGCATGGTTCAAAAATAACTTACTTACAATAAATACCAGTAAAACTTGTCATGTCATAATTACTGCAAAAAACATCAATATTGATCCACACTGTTCACTTAGTATAAATGGAGAAGTGATTGCTCAGGTAGACCATGAAAAGTATCTTGGATGAATCCTAGACAAGGATCTTTCTTGGCGTACACGCGTAAATCATTTCAAATCCAAAATCACTTCCCTGACTGGAGCACTACGAAGGATCAGTGCTTTTCTACCTCTGCAAGTTCGAAAACATATTTACAACTCGTTAGTATACCCACACCTCGACTACCTCGCTGCAGTCTGGGGAAGTGCTGCTCCTTCTATTTTAGAAGAATTGCAGGTTGCTCAGAATAAAATAAGTAAGGTTCTGTTCCATTATGACTACCTGACTCCAACGACCACCCTTTATAAACAAACAGGACTTTTAAATATCACACATATATACAAATACAGCACATGCATCCTAATCAGGAAAATACTCAATGATGACATTCATTCCCAGACAACATTTGTAAGAAATGATGAAGTGCACGCTTATTTCTAAATAAGCGTGCTTATACATAAACTTACACGTGTTTTTGCCAAGAACAAATTACGGTAAAAGGACCGTGACTTTTGAGGGAGCAAACATTTATAATACCTTACCTAATCATATTAAAGACCAAACGTCTCTAGAAGTGTTTAAAAAAATGGTAAAATCGTTCTTCCTTGCCGATTAATGTTAAACATCTAAGGTAACCGTAACAAACTTTAATGTAACTAACTCATTATTCTTTGTAAGTGAATGTTCTGTTCTTAAGAGAAATAAATAATCTGTAAACTGAACCCTAAAAACGAACGCAATGCCGCGATTTTTAACCGAACCGTAGATTTACAGCTTTGACCCTTGTCCAACTTTACCGCATCGGCGGGAAATCGCGATGCTCTTTATTTATGGCTGATGCTGTGAAGGAAAAATATGTCCGTCTTGCGTGGACTAATATGCGGTCGTTCGTTGCAGAGCAGTGGAGAAGGCCGCAAAAAGGGCGTTGAATGTGCTATATTTTGGAGCAAATAGAATAAATGCTAAGATTGAAATTGTTTAAATCGTATCGCATAATGTGTATTTTATGCTGGCATTATTTTATCTCGCCCTTACGTCAGATAAGATAGCGCCAATGTCGTTTGTAGCAATATCTGCCTAACTCTTTACATGCAGTTATCTATTTCTGTAATGAATCTATTACATAAATAAGTTGAATTCGATAATTGTATATTGTGTGTGCAAAAAAAATGTCATTTACAATTAACGACTTTTGCGTTATGCCTCGTAATCGTCTCAAAAATACTAGCCAGCTCTGGTGTCTGTTGGGCACACGCATTTGGTCCCGAATTGTTCTCCTATTAATGGTTGTTTGAAAATTCTGAAATAAAATATTAATATATGTACTTGTGTAGCTGTGCACCAACTTATTACTTTTTGATAAAAAAGCTAGATTTTTTTAAGCGCTAACTTTGTATGAAAATAAAAATAGTAAATTAATCCATGTCCCTACTTCGGATGTAAATAAGTACCTCTCATATTTACGCCGGGTGATGCTCGTATATAAGGTATAAGCCGTTAATTTCGGAGGGTCCGTATCAACAACAAGAAGTTCTTTCCGGTACGGGAGGAAGTTTGTTATAAGAACCTTTTAACTTCAGACAAACTTTCGTTGGAGCTGTTTAATGTATTGTTAAATTACTTTTCAATGAAATGAAAGCCATTTAAAAACTACCGGTGGATGCCTTTCTTCATACCTATAACCTGGGAGTGTTTAAGCAGTATTTTAATAAGATTAATAGTTCAGCCATAGTCCGCAAATGCGCTGGCATGGCGCCTCGCTAAGCGTGGTTTTTGATGATCAGTTAAGTACGCGAAACAAAGAAACTTACTAACTTTCGTATTTATTATATGAAGTTTAGGAAATTATCACTTCTCTCAATACGTTTTTTTTTCTCTACCCATACCACTAATAAAATCGTTTCTTTCATAATGGAAAGTATTGTGAATATTAGACATTAAGTACATTTATTTATTTATTTATTTATTTGGGAAATCAACAGCTTTTATAAACATAGCTTTTATACAATGACAAAAATGCAAAACATAAGCCAATAACAGATTTCCACTTCTTGTACAAAAAAGACTGTGCTCCAACTGTATTCGTCTATGGTGGTGAGAGATTGTGTGAGGGTGTGTGTGGTGGGTGAGAGGGTGTGTATGTATATGTATGTGTGTAAATCATCTTGATGTAAATATATAAATATGGGTGGAATGAGAATGAAGATGTATGAAATTGATGAATGATTTTGCTTATTTCGTATTATTTAATGTATGCTTAAATGTCTTCAAGTGTCACAAGAGCTTCAATTTTTTTTTTTCGAAATGTATATTTGGTGTGGATGAAGATATCAATTTCATTGAACTTACGATTATAGTTTCGTGTAATACGCGTTAATATATTATTTTCAGCATAGTTTGTGCGTTGAAGTGGCACGTGAAATAATGGTATGTGGCGAGAACCTACTATGGCAACTCTGACACAGATTATTAAAAATCTGTGGTTGAATCTTTTCTCTCTTGTTAGCGATCGATTGTCAGAAGATATCAAAATAAAATTTATAGAATACAGATTTATTCAGCATCATTTTACATCGTCCAAGTCATTTCAAAATATACAATATATTACCACCATTACTTGCTAACGATTGCAAACCATCAAATCCATTGGTTCTTCGAGTCGGTGAAAGCGGATGAATTAAGACTGCGTGCCGGCCGGCTTGCTGCCATTCAGACACGCGCAACAACATTGTGCATTGCAAATCGTTGCAATCATCGGCGGTAGACAAGTTACGATTCGGACTGCACGTCGCTTCGTGAAAACACGCATCGCGGTCGCCGTGTCTGCATCGCCCGCGCCGTGTTGTGTCGTCGTGCCAGTCGTCGTGTCGCGCCGCCACAACCTGGAGGAATCGCAGAGCCCCGGCGCCGTTTCGTGTCGTCGTGCCAGTCTCTTCGCACCTCTTCAGCGCGCGCCATATCGCGCCGCCACACCCAGGAAGTTTTGCATTGTCGTGTCGTCGCACGGGCCCAGCAGTTAGCAAGAATTACTACCGCAATCCGCAGTCACGGCGTATCCTTTACTATCCATACTAACAGTATTGCTTCTAGTTCTGTCAAAACATTAAATTTACATATACAATGCAATCAGATTCAGAGTTGAAAGAGCTTGTAAAGAAGCGAGGCTCTGTGAAGGGCCGCTTTACATTGTTCACTAATTACTTAGCCAAATTAGAAGCTTCTCTGACAGATATTCAAGTCCTCGAATTGCGCTTGCGAATTGACAAGGCAGAAACTTTGTTCCAAGAATATGAGGAAATACAAAATAACATTGACTCCTGTTGTGAGAATAATTCAGAGCAGTTACAAGAGCGTGAGAAGTTTGAAACCATTTACTACAGTGCGATCGCTTCTGCTAGACAATGTTTAGCTGCACAAGGCGATGCACTTTCTCAGTCAGGTGGCACCGTTGTGTCGAACTGCGGTGTACCCGTGAAACAAGCAAACAACATAAAATTGCCAGTCATCGCGTTACCTAAATTTGGAGGTTCCTATGATAGTTGGTTAGAGTTCCGCGATATGTTTCAGTCATTAATTCACTCGAACGCTTCTATCGGCAGCATTCAAAAATATCATTACTTGCGCGCGGCCCTGGAAGGCGGTGCTGCACAGGTGATACGATCACTTGAGTTCTCCGCCGACAACTACACGGTAGCATGGGATCTCTTGTGTAACAGGTACGACAACAAAACTCTACTAATTTATAATCACGTCAAGAGTTTATTCAACCTTCCGAACATAAGTAAAGAGTCACCATTTCTAATTCGAAAATTAATTGACATCACATTAAAGAATGTACGGTCATTGGAAACCTTAAAGGAGCCTATTGAGCATCGGGATACTTTATTAATATACTTAATTAGCACAAAGCTAGATGAGAGTACTTCGCGTGAGTGGGAAGAACATAAAGGCTCTCTCGAACCGTGCACGTTTGACTTATTTATCAAATTTCTTAAGAGTCGAGCTGACATATTGGAAACATTGCAGTTCAATAAAGGTAACAAACCATCAAATAATTTCCCTAAGGTTGAAGGTCGCGTGCGAACCTGCACTTCAGCGAGCCAATCAACATCTCACTACACATGCGCATTGTGTTCGCAAAATCATTTAATTTATTCATGTCCACAATTTCTTACCTTATCAGTTTCTGAACGGAGTGACAAGGTAAATAACTTAAAGCTGTGCAGAAATTGCCTACGGAATGGTCATTTTGCAAATAGATGTAAGTATGGGTCATGCAGACATTGCCATAAAAAACATAGTTCATTGTTGCACTTGTCATCATCGCAGGCGGAAGAAGATAAAGAAAGAAACTCCCTTTCTTCTGCTCCAGCTGTGGCGACATCTGCATATGTAGGTACTGGCCAAGTACTTCTGTCCACAGCCTCAGTGCAAGTACTTGATTTTGAAGGAAAGCCTCACTTAGTGACGGCATTACTTGATTCAGGATCTCAGTCATCATTCATAACCGAGTCATTGGTTTCCAGGTTAGGTTTGAAAGTAAACAGATCAAACATTCAAGTGGTAGGAGTGAACAACGCCATCTCAAATGTTGGTGAATGTTGCAAAATAACAGTAAGGTCACGCATCCAAGACCATGAATTCAGTACCATGTGTTTATTATTGCCAAAAATTACATCGAACCTGCCAAGTAAGAAGATCAACATAAATCAGTTTAACATTTCCCAGGACATCCAGTTAGCAAACAAAGGGTTTTGTGAACCATCTGAAATTGAATTGTTAATCGGGGCAGACATATTTTGGGACCTACTTTGTTCAGGCCAAATCAGACTTGGGAAAAATCAGCCCACCTTGCAAAATACTAAGCTAGGGTGGATAGTGTCAGGCCCCACAGGAGGGTACAGCAGCAAATTACAGTGTAATTTTACTCAAAATTCCGAATGCAAAGATCAACTTACCCGTTTCTGGGAATTAGAAGAAATTCCAAGTCAGCAGCATCTCTCAGAAGAACAAAAACAGTGCGAAGAACATTTTGTAAAAAATACCTACCGCTTACCGGACGGTCGCTTCTGCGTCCACATACCATTAAAGACTCCACCCACCGCGTTGGGAAATTCATTTGAACATGCACGGCAGCGTTTTCTTTCCCTAGAGCGCAAGCTAAACCGTGATAAACCATTAAAACTAATGTACCAAGACTTCATTAAGGAATATATAAATCTGGGCCATATGTCTGAAATTGAAACTTACAAAGAATCTAACTGTTTCAGTTCACCATCCTGTGTGATCCCTCACCACGGGGTGATGCGCGAGCAAAGTTCAACGACCAAGCTGAGAGTGGTATTCGATGCATCAGCAGCTACTAGTTCAGGTATCTCACTGAATCAATTACAAATGGTCGGTCCCACCATTCAAAATGACTTAATGTCAATACTATTACGGTTCCGACAACATCAATTTGTAGCTGCTGGTGACATTGAAAAAATGTATAGACAAGTACTGGTTCACGAACCTCAAAGAAGGTTGCAATTAATATTGTGGCGGAACGATCCCTCCGAACAATTGAAAACATTTCAACTCAATACCGTAACTTATGGCACCGCTTCAGCACCTTTCCTGAGTGTTCGGTGTTTAAAACAATTAGCGCTTGAGTGCGATGACCAAGTAATTTCAGACATTATTCAAAATGACTTTTATGTTGATGATTTTTTATCTGGATCCGACTCTGAGGAGGACCTAAGTCATATATGCCACAAGGTTTCAACAATTTTAGCCTCCGGAGGCTTTCATCTTCGTAAATGGAGGTCAAACTTAAAACATATTCCAAACATAGTTGTCGTGAAAGAAACACTAAATTTAAATGAAGGTCAGAACCCAAACATTCTCGGTCTAAGTTGGAATTCCGACACCGACACATTATCATTTCCAGTCCAAATCAAACATAATCATTCACAAGTAACAAAACGAGTTATACTGTCAACAATATCAAAGATCTTTGATCCAATCGGTCTGTTAAGTCCGTGTGTAATAACAATCAAGGTGCTCATCCAAAAACTATGGCTTTTAAAACTAGGCTGGGATGAACCAGTTCCCAAAAACATTCAAAATGCATGGAACACATTTACAGGACAATTACAACATTTGAGCCAACTACAAATTCATAGACATATAAAATGTGACGATCATATTTCAATTGAGCTACATGCATTTTCAGATGCGTCGCAGGTAGCTTATGGAGCCTGCGTGTATGTGCGCTCTGTCCACGCCGACAACAGTGTGACAGTAAGGCTGCTGTGTGCAAAATCAAAGGTTTGCCCCATTAAACCAGTCACCATTCCACGCAAAGAACTGTTAGGTGCGTTAATCGCAGCTCGCTTAGTAGGAAAGGTTGTGAAATCAATACGATTAAACATAAATAAAATAACATTTTGGTGTGATAGCAGCATTGTTCTGGGTTGGATTAGAACCGAACCATATAAACTAAAATGCTTTGTAATGAATCGTATTGCAGAAATTCAACAATTAAGTGATAGCAATCCGTGGCGACATGTTCCAACAAGCTCTAACCCAGCTGACTTACTGTCACGGGGACATGAAGCTAAATTGCTAGGGGACTGCACGTTATGGTGGAACGGTCCACCATTTTTAACTCAAAATGAGTCATCATGGCCAACCAACATTTATGACGCTGAGCATTCATTACCTGAAATAAGACAAAACATCATTTCCGCTCCGGCAAAAACTCTCATTGCTGCTTCGGCAGGCAACCTCATAACCACTCAAACAGAAAAAATCATTGCCGCTCCGGCGGATAACCTCATTGCCGCTCCGGCGGATAACCTCATTGCCTTATCCATGGCTAACCTCATTGCCGCTCCGGCGGATAACCTCATTGCCTCATCCATGGCTAACTTCATTGCCGCTCCGGCGGATAACCTCATTGCCGCTCCGGCGGATAACCTCATTGCCTCATCCACGGCTAACTTCATTGCCGCTCCGGCGGATAACCTCATTGCCGCTCCGGCGGATAACCTCATTGCTGCCTCGACAGCTAACCTCAATGAAATCATAGATTTCAGTAGATTTTCAAATCTAACTAAACTTACTCGAGCCACAGCTTACATGCTAAGGTTCATAAATAACTGCCGAAGTAAGCTCAACAAATCATTTCAAACGCTTACTGTGGAAGAGTTAACATCAGCATCCAATCTTATCATCAAACTTGTGCAACAAGAATCATTTTCCAAGGAACTTGAAATACTCAAGAGTGGCAAGCCACTTCATTCGAAATCTCCACTCATAAGCTTAAGCCCATTTATAGACAATGACCAAATTATCAGAGTCGGCGGTCGCATTCAGAATGCTGATTTCCACTATGACAAATGTCATCCAATTCTGCTGTGTGCGAGTCACTCATTTACCCAAATATTATTCAGACAGGAACATTTGAGACTATTACACGCTGGCCCTTTGCTCTTGCTATCTACTATAAGGGAAAGATTCTGGCCGATTAGGGGTAGAAATCTTGCAAGGGCCACTGTTCACAAATGTGTAAAATGTCAAAGAATGAAGGCAAAAACATTAAATCCATTCATGGGCAATTTACCAAAGCAGCGCCTCCTTCCAGGTTCGGTATTCAACACCGTAGGCATCGATTATGGAGGCCCATTCCTAACTAAGGACAGGAAAGGTCGCGGATGCAAATTAATCAAATCATATTTATGCTTGTTTGTTTGTTTCACTACAACCGCATTGCATCTTGAATTAGTAAGCGATCTCACCAAAGAAGGTTTCTTGTTAGCGTTGAAACGGTTCATCGCACGCCGAGGTAAACCAAAGGAAATTTTCAGCGATAATGGTACTCAGTTTGTTGGAGCTTCCCGTGAGCTCAGTAAATTCTTCACGTCGCACGCTGACGACATTTCTGAATATTATGCTAACGAAGGAATACAATTTAATTTTGCTCCTCCCTATGCAAGCCATTTTGGAGGGATGTATGAAACTTCAATTAAATCTGTTAAGGGTCATATGAAACGAGTTTTAGGTAACTCTCACCTTACATTCGAAGAGCTTTCCACTGTTTTGACACAAATAGAGGCAATTCTTAATTCCCGTCCAATTTGTCCACTTTCCTCAGACCCCAGCGATTTCAGCGCTTTGACTGTCGGACACTTCATCATCGGAAGGCCGCTCACCTCACTGCCTGGTCCATCATACGAAGACATCAACACAAACCGGCTCACGAGGTATCAGCACTTGGAGCAACTCAGACAACATTTTTGGACTCGCTGGCACAAAGAATATATAGCCGAGCTTCAGCAACGACACAAGTGGCGCATCAAGCAAGAAGGTTTGCAGAAGGGAGACTTGGTTCTCATCAGAGACGACAACCTTCCACCACTCAAATGGCAGCTAGGCAGAGTGCTGAAGCTGTTTCCTGGACCTGATGGGATCAGCCGTGTCGCCGATATCAACACAGCCAAGGGAGTCACTCGTCGTTCATTTACTAAGCTTTGTCCGCTCCATGCTAAAGAAGATTGAAAGGCTCCTGCTTTCAAGGCGGGAGGATGGCGAGAACCTACTATGGCAACTCTGACACAGATTATTAAAAATCTGTGGTTGAATCTTTTCTCTCTTGTTAGCGATCGATTGTCAGAAGATATCAAAATAAAATTTATAGAATACAGATTTATTCAGCATCATTTTACATCGTCCAAGTCATTTCAAAATATACAATATATTACCACCATTACTTGCTAACGATTGCAAACCATCAAATCCAGTATGTGTCGGGTACGACGGCAAGGCACATTCAAACTCAACTCGTTCAGCAATTCGGCGCAATCAATTCGACCCCGTACTATGTCAAAAAGCTCCATCATGTCCAAGACATTCCTTCTTTTTTCTAGGCTTATCACCTTGTGCGCCAGACAACTAGCTTCGTACGAATCAAATGTTAAATTTCCTCGGTAATTTAAGTGCTTTATAAATTTATGTTGTATTATTTATTATGCATTATTGTATTATTATTATTCATTAACTATTATTTATATTTTGTTATCAAATCCGTTGAAAGTGAACCTATTCAAATTGTATGATGATTGGTGAGAACGAGAAAGAATAAAAACCGACCAAGTGCGAGTCGAACTCGAGTCGAGCCTAGTTTAATTTTTATAATTTTTAAATTTCACAATTTTTTTGTTATAGCGGCAAATTTCAGCTACCTATTACGGTTCATGAGATACAGCCCTGTAACAGACGGACGGATCGATGGACGGACGAACAGCGGATTTTTAAATTATTTTTATATCGTTGAAAAATTAGATGTTTTTTTAGAATGTATGATTCCCAATTACATTTAAACATAAATTTGGCTTAAGGAGGCTTAGTAAAAGGATTCCGTTTGGTTACGGAACCCTAAAAATCAAACTGACGAAATTGTATACAGAAGACTGGAAATAATTTTATGAAACCCCGTACGTCGATGTTTGTCCGCCCAAAGTGGAAAGCGAATCCAAGAAGGATTTCACCGCCATACGCCAAGTGCGTAACCGGCCTAAATACATGATAAATAAATACAGGATCACATTCTTCGATCAATTCGGCTCCAATCACAGGTGCTTATGACAAAACATCCTGCTCTCTCGCAGCTGCAATATTTAACCCTATTTAACGAAACCGATCAGTAAGCTTTAAGTCGAGTTGTAATCTTATCCGCCTGCAGTGGGCTCGTAGCCTAGTGGCGCGGGGACTGGCCTAGCGTACCAGAGGCCCGGGTTCAATACCAACTTGCACATGTTGCAAGAATTTCTCTTTCAGAGTTCGATAAGTGCATTTCGTCACGAATACGAGCTGCTCCATGGTTCGGAATCCATGTAAAACTGTAGGTCCCCTTCCCCTACTAGGTGGTAGGGTTTAAGCCCGCCCGGGTTGGTACCATCGCATTGGATGAAAAGATGGGGGAAGCGGCAATTAAAAATTGTCCGTGTTTTCCATCCAGTTCAATGTAGCCGTGCTCATAAAGGGAAGGTCCTGGCATGGCACCTAATTCCTTCGGGAATGTGGTGTATTGGGCTAATATCATAACGGTAGTTGTGTGGTAGGTATTAGCCATCCATGTCAGGTCGCATGAAAAAATAAAAAAATAGAGACTTCGATGGTCGGTGGCCGCGTTGCAGCAGCTGCGCGCAAAACTCCGTGGGCGCGCGCCTGAAGAGTATTTCCGCCGTTCGCTTCCCGCCCACGTAGTTCCGATCGCAGATCCCCGAAACCGCAACGGTTGTAGCGCTTCACAGTATCTCTTTCCATAACCAAGAAGCCCACTTTCATTGCGAAGTTTGTGAAGGTGTTTGTTTATTGAAATTATGTATTAATATTTTTGTTTTTAAGGTATTCTAAACTTATTAGGAATATACCCAATTACCGCGTTCAGATTTATTTATTATATCATGAAATAGATAAAAACATCTTTGAGTTAAATTATAGGAAGGAAAAAGCGGCCACTCTCAAGTCTAGTTATATTCCTTAGCTCTGAAGCATTATTTATTCAGGACTAACCTAAAGTTAACTTGAGTTTTAAGATATAAATACAGAAGGCTATTAAATTTAGTTTTAGAATACAATGCACAAAGTGGTTGAATATTATTATAATTCAAATTATAATATGATTACCATGTTAATGTATTTATTTTGATTGAAAAAACACTACATAGACCGGTGAGTAATAATGTGTAATAGTATGAGTAGCACTAGTAGCGTAATACCATAGGTGTAATACCCGGTCGACCGGGTTAAGTTATATTAATAACAATCAATTCCCGCGCATTAGTCTCGCTAAAACTCGAGAACAGCTCAACCGATTTAATTTTTTTTTTGTTCGCCTCAGTACCGGAGTAATTAAGAGAAAAAAAGTGTTTGTCATTTAACTGGACCGATTTAGATCAAAAATAAAATCAAATCAAAATCATTTATTCCGTGATAATATAAATCAATTCGATATTCAATTCAATTTTCACATTGTCATAAAATAAAAATAATTCGCAATAAATCTAAACAGTATCATTAAAAAATAGTCAAATAGTTATATGTATAAGTAAAATAAATCATCACAATCAATAATTTTAAATAAAATAAAATTAAAATTATAATATTATGTCTAAAATACTTAAATATCTATATTAAAATATGTCAAATCGTAAAAAGTTTGAGTCAGGAGCCATTTGCTTAGTTTAAATTTAAAAGAAGCCTCACTTTCTTCTAGTTGGATTTCTAGCGGCAAATTGTTGTAAATGTTAGTGCCCTTGAATTTTAGGCTTTTTTGAAATTTGGCGATACTGTGAGTGGGTACTAGGAGTAGTTGCTTGTGCCTGGTCGGGTAGGAGTGAGTGCGCGAGGTGTACTCTGACGCGTTGCACCTCGCAAACAGCGTGACCTTCTTTACGTAGGCGTCGTACATCGTTAGCATACCGAGTTTTTTAAATATTGGGGCGCAGTGATCGTCCCACGCAGACTTGTTTATGATTCGTACTGCACGCTTTTGCAGTACGAATATTTTGTGGGCTTCGCCTGATGATTTTTATGCGTGTATTCAGGTGGCACCCTGAACGGTTTCGATTTACAATTGGACCCTGTAGATGGACGCTGTTGTCGAATTATAGACCCGAGTGGAGCCGAGTACATCTGCTATTAAAAAAATAAAATTCATTTTTGACCAACTTATCTGGGCAATATGATTACTGCCTCAACACGATGCCTAATGTTATTCACTTGATCCATAACAAACGTGTAAAAAAAGTGAATAATTGTGCAACACTAGGTGTGAAAATAAGCTGTGAGTTAATATGTATTTATTATTCAAATGACAACATGGTTTCCACTGACCATACATTTAAAAAACCGGTCAAGTGCGAGTCGGACTCGCACACGAAGGGATCCGTACCATCGTACAAGATTTAACACAAAAAAACACGTCTTTTGTATGGGTTTACCTTTTCTTAGAAACCTTTATTTTATTTTATTTTATTATTTTGACTATTTGTTGTTATAGCGGCAAAATTAATACACACCCTTTGAAAAATTCAGCTGCCTACCTATTACGGTTCTTGAGATACAGCCGAACAGACGAACGGACGGGCAGCGGAGGCTTAGTAATAGGGTTCAGTTTTCACCCGTTTGGGTACGGAACCCTAAAAACCTACGTTTTAATGAAGACAAAACCGAGCAATTCATGGAACATGCCACGGGTGTGGCAAAGGGCACTGCTCGTTGCCTTCAGACTCGGGGAGGGAGCAATAACGGTAAAAGCGACTCGACTTTTGCGTTATATCGCGGCTACTAATGTTCCCAGCTGAGGCGCCAGCGTGCACAGTGGGCTTTGCCCTTGAATGTAGGGACTGTGACCCTTTGAGTTTGGATTAAAGAAGATTTAGTGAAGCAATTATCTGCAAGTAGCTGATTGCATTGGCGACAAGTCGTTCATTCTCGTAGCGCCAGTCTAAACACCTGTGATGGCATTAAGCCATATCGAGGATATTTCTAGGTCTGGGTTCAAATCCCAAACGACATTGACCCGAGCGGAGCCCGGTGCCTCAGCTAGTCGAACATACATATCTAGCATGCAATAGAAAGATAAACTACTAACAGTATATTCATTCAAGTGATTTTGTAAACTATCCTATTTTGCCTTTCTTACGAATCAAAGTGCATAAAAATACCATAGGCTTCAAATTACCTACGTTATGCGTAGTAAAGCCTCTCCGAAACAATAAATGTTTTATAATTTCCGAGCAATTAAACCCCCGCACCTGTTTCAAACGGATTTCGAGTAGCGCGCAACGTTTAACGTTATACGTTAATGCGATCGTTAAATGTTACTATACATACCTCCACGGAGATGTGCATACCCCATTGAAAATATTGTACCATCGACGACAAAAGTCCAGCAGCACCCTACGCACGGTGGCGTGTAATTTGCGCCTAGTGGACTTTGCCACTGACGATTTTTTTTTTGTGTTTTTCGATATTCTAATGATGCAGTTTTATTCATTTTAACATTTGTATTACTTCTATACTAAGTATTTTGCAAATTAACTAATATTTTGGGTGATATAACATTTTTCTTGTTTTCAATGTATGGAAATAATTATAAAATTGCTGATAAGTCGTAAAGCACAAGTGATCACAAAATAATATTCTGGATAATTAATAAAGTCCCCGTACGTGATATTTGAGCTTCAACCAACAACCTCGCAAATGCTCGTAACTTTAGAAAAAAAAAAAAAACTGTTTTCGTGTATGGGAAAAGCTAGTATATTGGCAGGTATTATTCATTTAACTAAATTTAATAATCTAAAACTACGTGTAAATTAATCCTATTACTTACTAGGAAGTAGGTTTAATCCTACCCGGGGTCGTATCATCGCATAGAATGTACAATGGTCGAAGCGACAATGACAATCCAGACAGACAGAGGTCCAAAGACAAAGGCGCGAGAAAGGGATAACAGATTCTTTGAAAGCGTGCTATTTTTGTCGTAATCTGTAATCATGGAATTCAGTGGACAATCAGTATGTACCAGCCTGTCACATCGTCCTGACGTTTTCCAACGCACTTGGTCGCGGTGTATTTTCGGTGTTCGTATTGTTGCTGCAAGTATAATTGTCTCAATAATGGAAAGTTTGTGTACAAATTTGGATCTATATGTCATCCTTAAAGACAATAACAATTAAAAAAATCAGGAACTTTTGTATGATGTGATTAAATGTAAGCTTTCCGTGGACTTAACCAGTGATATTCAATCCGCTCTTCATGAGTTCTGCAGAAAATTCTGTTTTACTCTTTACAGAAGATGGATGAATGTTGGTTCTAAACTAGACCAATTCTTCGAGAGCTATAGTGCATGGCTAGAATCACCAATTCAGTGGCCCGATTGTGTAACGAATGCTCTTCAGGGACAGCGCATCCATGACACGGAGCAAGTTGATATCAGCCTCGATGAACCTGAACCGGCAACTACAGCGTCTACCAGTGGAACTAATCTTCTTACTTCTACTAATATTATACCATGGAAACCATTTACTGAAATAGGTTTAAAACAAAAGAAAAGAAGAACTGAGCAGATACGAGAAACATACGCATCCCCAGAATTGGCATTTGCCACGTCGATGAGGCTGAAAGCTAATAGAAACGAAGAGGTCGCGGAAATACTGGAATACCTCTTAAAAAATCCCGACGAATTGCTTCGTGTCAAAGCATTTATTGAGAAGAAGGAAGAAAAACGACAGCTCAGTCCCGAAAAAGCTCTGGGAGGTATGCTATCTACAAAAATGACTAGGTGGATGTATAATTCTTGGAGGAATATTTTGAAAGAAGAAGGCTTTGACAATCAGTCAAACAGGATTGCTATCCAAAGAAAGAAGACATAACTATCACTGATTCGGAAGCCCAGATCAAATTGCAGTCTTTACTAGATTTAACCGCAAAAAGACTGCTAAAGTTCGTTAGCACAGAGGATGATTCATCGCAATTTAGACTAGAAAGTAAGTGGGGACTGGACGGTGCCTCAAATCAGAGTAGCTACAAACAGATTTTGACGAAAGCTACGATGATTCTTCCGCGTATATGGCAAGTTTGGTACCACTGAAGCTGTCAAGCGGTGACAAAGTCGTTCGGAATAATGAAAAACCAAATTCAACTAAGTTTTGCAGGCCGATTTTCTTCAAATTTATAAAATAATCAAAGGAACACGTACAACGTGAGGTCTCCAGTATTGAAACTGAAATAAACCTTCTTGTACCCACGCAAATTGGTGAAAAACGAATAAGTCACACCTTATTCCTAACTATGGTGGATGGTAAAACTTCTTCAATTCTAACTCAGACTTCAACACAGAGATGTGACATATGTCATGCCACACCAAAAGAAATGTGTACCATAAACGTGTTAGAAAATAAAAATACTAACACCGAAATGTATAAGTAGATAAGCCCTATCTACTCTACATGCTTGGATTCGTTTGATGGAATGCATCCTACATATTGCATATAAATTAGATTTAAAAAGTATTATGCCACTACGGACGAAGAAAAACGCAAGATACAACAAAGGAAAACACAAATAACTAACGACTACAGACGTACCACTGGACTTTTGATAGATGTCGTTAAACAGGGGCAAGGAAACTCCAATGACGGGAACAGTGCCAGGAGATTTTTTGGGGACCCGCATACCACAGCCACCATTACGGGAATAAATGAAAACCTTATTATAAGATTTGCAGTAATTCTAGAAGCCATATCTTCAGGCAGGCCATCAATATCGAAGAATTTAAAACATATTGCAAAGATACTTATAAATTGTACTTGAATCTGTACAGTTGCTACTATATGCCACCGAGCGTGCATAAAATACTTGCACATGGAGGGGACATCATTCAATCGTTCGGACTGATACCAATTGGAATTCTATCATAAGAGGCATCAGAAGCTCGAAATAAAGATTTCAGGGAGTATCGCCGGAATCACACTCGAAAGTTTTCAAGAGCAGCCACTAAGATACACTAATAAATACACAGTAAATAAATTTAAGGAACGTTATATTGTTAATCCCATTCTTATTTGTTTTTATGTAACTGGTCATAGATGGGCGTCATGATATTAGCCTAATGTACCTTATAAGAACTGGGTTCCATGCCAGGACATATTTTATGGCTACATGAATGGAAAACGGACAATTTTCTTTTTTGGTTCGACCACTGTTCATTCAATGCGATCATTCGACCCCGGGTGGGATTAAACCTACCACCTAGTAAGAAGGAGAATTGATTTGTGAGAAGTTTAACATTATTAAATTTAGTTAAATGAATAATACCTGTGATTTACTTCAATATACAAGATTTTCCCGTACACGAAAACAGTTTTTATTTTTTTTCCTAAAGTTACGAGCATTTCCGAGGTTGTTGGTTGAGGCTAAAATATCACGTACGGGGACCTTATTAATCATCCAGAATATTATTTTGTGATCACTTGTGCTTTACGACTTATCAGCAATTTTATAATTATTTCCATACATTGAAAACAAGAAAAAAATTATATCACCCAAAATATTTGTTTATTTGCAAAATACTTAGTATAGAAGTAATAAAAATGTTATAATGAATAAAACTGCATCATTAGAATATCGAAAAACACAAAAAAAAAATCGTCAGCCGCAAAGTCCACTAGGCGCAAATTACACGCCACCGTGCTACGGTCGGATTTGTTTTGCACATGTGACGTGCCCCTTCCCCCGCCGACCTGTCTTCAGGCGGGGCGTCCTACCGCAACCCACGCGGTTGATTCAATCCTCTCCTCCCGCTTCACCTCCGCGCGTTGCGAGCGCTTCATAGCAATCGCGTTGGAATCTGCTACTGGACTTTTGAATGCGATTGTACATATTTATGCATTCACCAAATTAATTTGCGCTTTAATTTGTTTTACGCATTATTTTAACATATTTTGAATATGTTTATTGATCTCGAATATTTGTGGTTGCATCATATCAATCGAACAGTGTGCCGAGCCATGGCCAGATATTCAACAAGCAAATATTTGGGCAAATACCACCCGCGACAGGGAATCAGAGGAAAGATAATAGAAAATAATTTCAATACACATTTCGCTCTGACCAAAATCTCTGACCCTTTACTTTGGACCTCAATCATCCGTGCCGATTATAAAACGCTCGATGTACATTTAACGTTTGCGAGTATGTAATATGTAAAATCTTGAGCAAATAGATGAAGCGCCAATATAAAGCCTTCAGGCAAATGAAATTGTTTTCGGGCCCTGTTTATTCTAGAAATTACCTCGTGCCGGTACCGACGCGCTCGTTCCGCCTCATCTCGGAACTCCGAAGGCCGCGCCTTTATTCCTTAAGGCGCGCGCATATTACCTTAGTACGCTTTATATAGAAAAAAAAGAATCCGACGAATTGAGAACCTCCTCCTTTTTTTTTAAAGTCGGTTAAAAATCGGATGAGTATTTGATTGATATTGTATAATAGTTTTGGATCAATATCCTTTTCTAAGTCTTGCAATTGAAAATTATTTTTGCCTTATTTGGGCATTACATATGTCAATCCTTGTCCTATGATTTAGCTATTGCAAAACTTGTAAATATAGTCTGGTTTGATTATTACCTTACTCCACTTACTCTCTAGGCTTGAAATTTATTAATTCAGTACAAATTACCGTAACATCTAATTATGCAATTGTCAATTTGCAATTACCTATTGTATTTAATTTCGTCAAATCGGTAGACAAACTTATACACTCAGACATGTATTTTTAGGGTTTCGTACCCAACGGGTGCCAAACGGAACCCTATTACTAAGCCTCCGCTGTCCATCCGTGCGTCCGTCCTTCGGTCACAGGGCTGTATCTCATGAACCGTAATATGTAGACAGCTGAAATGTTCACAGAGTATGTATTTCTGTTTCCCTTATAACGTCAGTCAGTCAGCGTGTTTGCGTCCACTGCTGGACATACGCCTCTCCAATTTTCCTCCAGTCCTCCCGGCCCTAAGCGGTACGGAACCAAAGCTTTTCGCCGGGGCCACCATACAAGAAACGTGATTTCTTTGGGTAAAATCTTGTAAAATGGTACAGAACCCTTCGTGTACGAGTCCGACTCGCTGTTAGATGATAGAATGTACCTAAGCATTGATTGTGACAGAAAATGTACAGTGTGTAGGTGAACATTGTTGAACGCAACTAGCCTACCACTTATAACATAGCCTTTGGGCCAGTTTAAGTAGTAGCGTATATTATTTGTTGTTTTTATTTGTATGTATGAATAAATAAATAAATAATAACTTGGCCATTTTTTTCTTATTTAAAGGCATAAATAATTGGCATTTAGATGTTAAAAAGTAGTAGAAAGAAGATAAGAGATGCGACATTGAAATGAGTTGTTTCTAATTCTTTCTTCTCACGTCCTTTTACTCAAATAACAAAATTAACTAGTATTCATGTGGCGCAGTGCAGAAAAACTGTCCAGAGGCTTTCTAAATAATGAGACTTCTACTCCTCTATGGCTCGAGGGTTAACCGAATTAATTGTAGGCTAATTCAATGAGATATGACTTCGGCCTTTGAGTAATTCCATTAGCAATGTTATCTTCATTTGGGCTTGGAAGAGGTCGTGTTGGGTAACACCGCCGCGGCGGCTGCCGCAGAACATGTTACAATCCACGACAGCGACTCACTAACACGTGTACAGCATCACCTATGATATGACATTGCTGAGCGACATTACGAGTTACAAATCACTAATCGATCGCTAAGATCATCGGTTCCAGAGCGGCCATTTGAGGGATGAACTAAATCGCCTGCCCATAGATTTTTATATTTGTTTAGATACATATTTTAAACACATTTATATTATATATACTTTTATATGCATATACTAGAAATATGAAATATGCGCATCAGGCCTGGCCGTGCAGAGGGGGAACGCTCTCGTTATGTCGGTGTGACCATTTCATTGGTCGGTGTCTTTCCACCGTCGGTATACATTTCCACAGTCGGTGCTCATGGAGTCGATTTTTAACCGACTTCAAAAAAAGGAGGAGGTTATCAATTCGTCTGCATGTTTTTTTTTTTGTTTTTTTTTTATGTTTGTTACCTCATAACTTTTTCCTGGGTGAACCGATTTTTATGATTATTTTTTTAAATGATAGCTAGTGCTTTCCAAGTGGTCCCATTTTAGTTTGGTTAAGTTCTGACAATGATATCCATGAGAAAATCATAAATGTCTTAAATTTGTATTAAGATGTGCGCGACAAATGGACGAATAACTCAATATAACGCCAACCGATTTCGGTGATTCTTTTTTTATTGGAAAGGACGTGTACAAATTAGTAAGTGTACTTCAGATTCACTAAAAATAAACAAATAAAAAAAAATTTTACAAAAAAAATAACCGACTTCAAAGAAAAAGCACTAAAAAGTAAAAAATAATGTTCATTTTTGTAGTTACGATTTCTGTTATTTTTTGAGTCGGTGTCAGCCAAGGTTAGGTTAGGTTAGGTTAGGTTAGGTTAGGTTCTCTTGATTGGCGCAGCGCGTGCCCGGCTGACGCCGACTCAAAAAATAACAGAAATCGTAACTACAAAAATGAACATTATTTTTTACTTTTTAGTGCTTTTTCTTTGAAGTCGGTTATTTTTTTTGTAAATTTTTTTTTAAATAGTTTAATGGGCGCCGCTTCTATAATATCAAATGGCCATAATCTTGAGTTAAAATACATGATTTAGCTAAATGGTCTGTTTTTTGTCTCGTATGCGCTCAAGTATTAGGTCTATAAAGAACCCCGCACAAATCGTATGGGAATTGGCTCCCGGTCAAATTGGCTGAAATTTGGATATGTTGTTCGTTTCGGCATCCTGAACAAAAGGGCACAAAGCCCAATTTTGCTTATTTTGGCCGCTACGGGGCTCCAAAGCTCCACGGGTTGACCATTATTTACTACTCAAAACGGCGATCTCCTGGCAGTTTAGTATTTTCTACGCTGAGGAAAAAGTACCCTCTCATGTTTTCGGGGGGGCTAAATTCAAATCCAATGTCAATATGACAATATTGACAGTTGACAGCTGTCAATTAGTTGTCAACTAGCTGTCAAACAGCGAGAAATAAACAAAATCGATAAAATCCACATGTGAATGTAGGTTTTTGAGGTTGCTGAGTTCAAAACTGATGGCCAAAAGACAATAATGACAGTTGACAGCTGTCAACTAACTGTCAAACAGCATTTGACAGCTAAAGTGGATGAAACCCATATGTAAATATATGTTTTTGAGCTTGCTGAGTCGAAAACTGGTGGCCAAAAGACGATATTGACAGTTGACAGCTGTCAACTGTCATTATTGTCTTTTGGCCATCAGTTTTGAACTCAGCAACCTCAAAAACCTACATTCACATGTGGATTTTATCGATTTTGTTTATTTCTCGCTGTTTGACAGCTAGTTGACAACTAATTGACAGCTGTCAACTGTCAATATTGTCATATTGATATTGGATTTGAATTTAGCCCCCCCGAAAACATGAGAGGGTACTTTTTCCTCAGCGTAGAAAATACTAAACTGCCAGGAGATCGCCGTTTTGAGTAGTAAATAATGGTCAACCCGTGGAGCTTTGGAGCCCCGTAGCGGCCAAAATAAGCAAAATTGGGCTTTGTGCCCATTGAGACTTTTGTTCAGGATGCCGAAACGAACAACATATCCAAATTTCAGCCAATTTGACCGGGAGCCAATTCCCATACGATTTGTGCGGGGTTCTTTGAAATGGAATACGAAATATGCACAAAAAATATCAATAACAATTTATAAATCTAACAATCTTTCAAAAGATTTTTCAATGAAAGCGACTTAAATAATAAACGACGCATTTTATGATTATTGAAAATAATTTGATACAGCTGATTTCAAAGTAATATTCAATAAATAATTCCACAATATATACGCGATTTGTTTATTTCAGTCATTATCACTCATAAAAAAATGTCCCAATGACATAGGCACTCTTCCACTGCTGTTAGTTAAATGTAATTTAAATTATTTTATGCAACTTTAGGATTATTTATAACACAAGAATTACTAATTCTATACCGACTGTCTTCATATTTTCACAGCTAAGCACATAGGAACTTGGTTAAATTCCAGAATCTTCCTTATATTGCACAGCTGCATTGACCTCTCTGGGAAACACTTACAATTTTCATTGCTGCCTCGACGATCGTTCATACAATTACAAAGTTCATACTGTACCTCCTAGTAAGTAAGGAAGAAGGACGAGCACAAAAGGACAAATCCCTTAGTCGCCTCTTACGACATGCACGGGATGAAATACTATGGGATCTCTTGTATTATATTTAAACGCCGGAACCCACACACCACGTTGTCATATGTTGATTGCACTTTCGTTATCTATGTAGGTGTAGACTTTATAAACTCTTTAAGTAGGTAGAGATTATTTAACGAGCGAAGTTTCAGCAACTTTGGCCTTGTTTATCCGATATCATTTTAATAAAAGTTTTTATTTGTCTCCTGAGGTTTTTCTAATAACCTTCTAGGTAGCCCGACCGATGGGTTCGGTGTTCAACTTTGACCGTTGAGATATGTAACAAGAAAAGCGATGCTCCCCATACAAACGTAGTTACTAATCATTTGAAAACCACTGTTCCAATACAATTGATATCTTATATAAGGTAACATATCTGTGCCTGCACGTTTTAAATGTTCTGAGATATCTGAACTCAATTTAATGAGAGCAAAAATAAATATTTCGTGCACATTTTGTTTTCTCTGCCGTGTGACCCAGGATAGCGAAAAAACTGAAAAATTCAGACACAAGATATTTGTTGCCTGATATATCAAATAATGTAAATGTAAAATAAAAAATATAATTCATAAGCACATATGCCTAGCATTCACTGAGTAAAAATTTTTGTTGGCCCAACAAAGAAACTTTAACCCTGGAGAGCCGTCATAGTGAATTGGTTGCAACGACAACCTTTATTTTGTCGACCATATATACAATCTAACAAAGTAATTCTAGCAAAACATACTAGACATTGTTGCGCTCGCAACTTCCACTTTGTTACACTAACAAACAGTGACCAAAGTTGCTACAGTAACAAATACGATTTTGTTTCAATGACAAAAAGCAGTTGACAAAATAAAAGCTGTCCTGAGAAATAAGCTCGATTCGTTATAGTAACAACTTATTTTGATGCTTCAACAATTTTTTTCTGACAACGTGATTTTTGTCACTTTGTCAGCCTACTTTTTTCTCAGTGTTAGAATTTTACGTCCAAGTGACAGGTGACAAAGATGTCCTTTGTAAGAAAAAGAACTTTAGGCAATGACAGCTGTGTTACTTTGCCAGTCAATAGGTTATTTCAAAATCATCTTGACGCGAAGGCGAAAACTGTAACTGCGGATTGAGACATCTACAAAAACTCTCACTCAATTAGGTTGTCGTTTTAACTCTGCAATTCCGACGAGTTTCTACAATTAAATTTGTCCTGGTACCTGCTCGCGAAACTGAAATCTCATTACAAGGGGCCCTTCGCGCTACGCTTGGATATATTTTTTTGTAATTTTTTTTCGACATTGAGTTCAAGTGAGTTTGATTTTGTTAAAGATTTGACGGAACATGAACGATATATATCATGTATGGTTTTGTAATTTAACTAAGATAATGTGTCAATCACATTTCTATATAACATAATTTAAATTCTAACAAACGCACTGAACCCTAAATGTCTGCTGAAATGTCCCCCAAGAGTCGGAGTTAACGGCGGCACTGTGTCTGCCGAGAGGAGTAGGTTGTAGCGACGAACAATTCGAGAACTTTACCGGCTCAAAGTCAGCCGAGGAGTCGCTGGATAAGTTTCGGGTCGACGTGACCTTTTTGTTCTCTGCATACTTTAGATACTCAAAAACTAAAATTGTTTACATGCTCACTTGGTACTCATCAAACTAGCCCCTTAGCTCTTAGCGGACGGACAACGAAATAATAACATATACTCATACATATTCATTTATGTAGCTTTCATCTGGCTAAATACAATTTAACTAAAGTGTTTTCCCCCTACCTTTTAGTAATCGGAATCTAGATTTTCACAAAAATAAAAGGTTGATAAAGCTTCCACTATTTAATTATTGGCTTCCTTTCGTTTATTTTTTTCTTGTTGGGTAGGTATAACACTTTTCACTCAAAACCGGCAGATTGAAGTCTGATCCAGATGACACGCCCAGATATTACGATGGGTACAGTATTTGCTTCCGTTGGCTACCACTCTGGACTCTTGGGCTTTGCCGGAGCCTTTCTGTTGGAAGATCCTACTTTGTCTCCGGACATGGAAGGTGTGTCATTATATTTTCCTGTATTACGCCTGTATTAAGAGTAACAAAAATTTTTTTTATTGAAAAACCTGTATCGTGGCTGTGATGAGGACCAAAGGTGCTCATAAAAGCTAAATGCACCTCGCCTCACGAAAACACGCTCAGCGAGGCGCCATACCGGCGGATTTGTGGGCTATAGCTAAGCTATCGAGCTTTCCAAAGTGTTTTTTTTTTTATTAAAAAGAAGGGAACCGTTAGGGCTTTTAAAAAGATTTCGCTAATCGAATTCGCAGTCGGCGTGCAAAATTGGGCCTTGGCCTATGGACAAAGAAAGATTTTTTCCAAATTTTCCAATCTCAGAGCCCCGCTGCTATTACGGCGCAGTCTTAAATCTATGGAAAACACGGGCAATTTTCATTTCCGTTTCGACCATCTTTTCATCTAATGCGATGGTTCCAACCCGGAAGGGCTTCACCCTTTTTACCCACAGTTAATCATGAATTCCCAACCATGGAATATAGTTTGCGTTCGTGACGAAATGCTCCAAAATTACGTACATGATTTGATTCCCTCGGACGTACCCGAGGCCCCAAACATTTTATTTCGTATCCTAAGGATTTTTTAAATCTTCTTTGGTGATTTTTAATATTATGTTGATCCCTTTAATATTCTTGGATGACAAAAGAGATTAAAGCCCTAGCGTTCTCATAACATTATATTTTTTTCACGTAACACATCAATGTATACCTAAGTATACATTACATACATTACGTTAGATAAAAAAACCGGCAAGGGCTAGTCGGACTCGCACACGAAGGGTTCCGTACCATCGTACAAGATTTAATACCAAAAAACCGGCCAAGTGCTAGTCGGACTCGCACACGAAGGGCTCCGTACCATCGTACAAGATTTAATACCAAAAAACCGGCCAAGTGCGAGTCGGACTCGCATACGAAGTACCATCGTACAAGTTTTAACAAAAAAATCACGTTTTTTGTATGGGACCCCCCTTGATTTATTTTTATTTTTAAATGTTACCTATTTGTTGTTATAGCGGCAAAATAAATACACATTCTGTGAAAATTTCAGCTGCCTACCTGTTACGGTTCACGAGATACAGCCCTGTGACAGACGGACGGACGGACGGACAGAGGAGGCATATTAATAGGGTTCCGTTTTCACCCTTTGGGAACGGAACCCTAATAATAAAATCTAAATCGGACGAGCCGTTTTCGAGACCTCAAAACATACGTTTACCTAAAATGCAAACAAATATTGCTCGTTTAATATGGGAACAAAGCGACCGACTACTTACCATATTTACTTGCATCCATAATTAAACATACATCTGTCATAATCACAACTATATAGGATAAATAAATATTCTTGCATTTTAGAATCATGAAATGGCAATATAAACCGATTCACAATGAGGAAAACGCTTTTGCCAGACGCTACATTATGAAAGAGTGGTCAGAAAGTTAACTGCCACAAATAGTGCCCCGCTTCCGGAAATTCGGTAAAAAGGGTGGTCAAATAATAAAAGTTACCCCCCGCGACACGGCTCTCGCTTCTCTATACCCTTTCACGTCCTTTCGTACACTCGCCTACAAGGCCGTGTACTAAAAACAACTTATGTTAGAAGTTCTCGCATTTGTACTTGACGGTTGTTCATGGTTCGTGGCACGAGCGCGGGGGGGGGGGGGGGGGGGCGGAGGGGGGGGCACCTGCCTGTTGCGCATCAACAGGTCCCTCGGGTGGGCCCACTGAAAATAAAATATTTTTTTCAGAGTTAGTTTAGATATTACTATTGTTATTACATCGATTACATGCATTGAAATATTGTGCAGTGCACATCTCTGGTTAAAGTGACAATTTCAAAATTAAGAAATATTCATTCTTATTTTTCGCTTTGTAAACCTCCAGACCCCCCCTTAAATAAACTCCTAGCCTACATAGCTTATACATATCTAACCTAAGTTATGTACCTTATTTTTCCCTTGGATACATCCTACATTAATTACCTATTTGCCATGTATCCACTCGTCCCATTTGTTCTCCCCATTGGCTCGTGATCGTCCTATATGCTTTCATTATTTACATTACATAACCTTTCGTCTAATATATTCCCATTTACTGTTTCCTGATTTGCTCACGTTAAATCTAGTTATTTGACTACATTACTTGCTTAGGTAACATGTATTCTCCTGAATATTGTTGTCAAATCCTCATTGGTGCTATGCCCTCCTCCTGTACCTAGCTGTCTGTCTCTTTCGATTCTTCTAATCGGTTCCTTTCCCTCTATCCTAACCTAATACATAATTTCGCTCTCTCTCACATACACGTTTTCTCATACAAACACAAATCTGAATTGATTGGAATAGAGCATTTCAGCATGCCCAGGACCTCAAAAAAATTTTTACCCCATGGGGTAATGGTGACGCCCCTCACAGTCCAAGGTCCATCCATGGCACTGTTATCCCGCGTCCCCACATGATCGCCTTCCTGCCTTCAGGCTGTATATGCGACCTCTGCTTCAAAAAGCGGCGGCCAACCATCCTGAAAAATGGAGCCTCTGAACACCAAGGTTCAATTCCCGTGTAGGGAAATATGAGTTTATGTGGTTCATTATATACCAATTGGGGTATTGGATTTACAACATGACCACTATATATTTTGAGTGTCCACTGACAACGTCAGGTACGACACATTAGGTATCACAAGAATGTTCGTTTTGTCAGCCGATCAAACGGTGACGGAAAACTACGGCGGGTGACCATAGTTACGAATCTGTCTTGTACCAGCCCACATGAATGTAGGACATACCTCAGACCCTCCCATCTGCCATTACTAATGCATGGACATAAGGGTAGTTTCGTGAACTGCTCCGGACGTACCAAAGCGTAGTCACTTTAAAGATTTTCGCGTCTAGTGACATTAGCCACACGCGTTGCCAAGCCTTTCCTGGACTCAGGGTAGGTCATGAGAGTGTCTCCACATTTTCACGGTTCCGGCACTTGGCAGATCGTGGTAAAGCCAATAAAGGCTTTCAGAAGAGCTGATAGAAACAGCAGTTCAAGATAAGCGGTTATCCGCAGTCATGACAAACCCTCAAGGTTGTCGACTAATTTAAGCAGGGAAACAGGAAGTTGCCTGCGAAATGTACACTGAGGTCAATCCAAGATGGATATGCCTTCAGATTTTGTATTTATTAAGATAGTCAACCTGGTCGCCGGTTGTCAAGCGAACCAGAGTATGGCCTCCGCCTTCCTCTCAAACGAGGTGAACATTTTAATATTGGAACATGACTCCCAGGTCTAAATGCCAACAATTTAAAATACGGTGTCATAGTGTCATTTATGTTCAGAGAGATATTAGGTATGTATTGTATCATCGTAGTGTATTTTTTTTTTTGCGATAATGTCAATACTATATTTTTCTTTCATGGTTCTCTAGAGTTTGACTGAGTATGAAAGTCTTAATGGGTTCCGGCTCCTTTCAGTATAAAGGGGTACCGCCCAATCTAACTTGAGGCTCAAATTCAGGATCCGCAGCTTCTCGGAATGTTCGTTAGTGATGCTACATTTACGTTTAAGGTACAATCAATCTGGCATGGAATCTCATAGAGATCCCAGACCCGACCGATGTCCCGTAATGCCTCGTTTTCTGGCTGCACTGCAAACAAAAATCCACATAGCGTGCACAAGTATGTGGATTAAACATGCTTCCCACAACTCAACATCCATCGCCTTAACATTTCTGTGAAGAAATATCGTTTTATTCTTTTGTAGCTAGCTAGATAGATTTTATCTAGAAAAAGCGAACCGGTGTACGTGACTGTTCCGTCGCCCCCACTATGGACTCCAGGTCCTACTATTCAACACTGGTCCTAGGAATTTAATATCTTTCTGGTTCAGCGTGCGCTGACGCACTCCCTCATTTCACTCACACCCAAACACTCCTAAGCCCTTCCTAAATATAGTCCATATAAATCAAAGACAGAAACCCATCCTCCTGTGAGGCGAAATTTTGTTCCACGTAAAACCACAGCCTGTAACCCTCATCCGAGCCATCGGACCTTTAATACCCACGTGAAGCCCCCTCCTCGAATACTGTACAAATTATTCGAACACAGAAAACCCTCCTCCTGTAGTACAAGATTTTATTCCATGTAAAACCACATCCTGTACCCTCGTCCGAGTCGACGAACCATCATTTCACACGCGAGGTCCTTCCTGAATATATTACAAAATATCTGAGCACAAAATAATCCTCCCCCCACTATAACCAGAGATTTTATTCCACGTAAAATCTTACCTTGAACTTTATAAAATCTCTCTCCATACAATTCGTAATTCAAAATGCAGTACACCCGCATATCTAATCCCTCATCCAATGCGCTTGCACATCTAACAGGCCGCGCGAGCTTCGATATACAAACAATACATATGTCGTCGGCTCACCCACACGGCGAAACTGTTAGTACAGACTTACCAAGGTGCCGTCCATTCTTTCACTCTATTTTAATAAAAGCTGTTTGCAAATCTACCTACTCTGCAAGAGAACATATATTATTTAGCTAACTCATCTCGTTCCTAAATTTGCACTTTTGCTACTTTCTCAAACTCAATGACCCGTTTCTATTTCCCCAAACAAAATATAACGAGGGAAAAGACTTTGCAGGTGCCAATTCCATAGTAAAACACTTCCGCGTATTCAACCTACGTGCCGTAAGCCCTGAATAGAGGCATACTGCCCCAGAGACTCGCTCGCCACCGACTGACGAGGGACGCGCGCGCCTTTTCTGTTCTAGGCTCTGATCCCCCTCGCCCCTCCCTTGGAATCCCGCCATTTTTCGAGTGGTCATGCGCACTCTCCCCTCTCCCCGCTCATCTTTCCTCCCGGCTCCCCTCTGCCCTGCGATGCGCAGTCGCTCAGGGTCATAACCCCCCTCTGCACCCGCTCTCCGCCCCTCGGTCAGGCGTTGGCCTTGGGCGCGTGAGCCGTGTTCTTATTATTTACCTGTCGCTAAGCAGAGCATTATTCGAGTACTTTCGAACGTTGTACCTGCGCGATCGCTCAGGGTCATACCTCCGCCTTTCGGCGCCCCCTCTACGCCCCTCAGCCTGCGATGACCTTGATTTTATGTTTAGTCAGATGTGCGTAAAACAAAAGTATTATTTTTACTTGTCGTTAAGCGGGCATCGCGACGCAACTTTCATATGCCTATAGGACGCTACTTTGTTGTATTTATATATCATGTTTTGAGTGTGGAGGCTGGCCGTCCACAGCTTGAAGAAGAAAGAACGTAGATCTGTAATAATCATGACTATAATAGTAGGAGATTGTGCACTCCAGCCTAACTGTTATTTATGTTGTCTTCTTAGTTATACGGTTAATCACAAATCAGTATTGTTGTAAATTGTATTCACTGCAAATATTTAAATGATTATGATTATAAATGAAAAAAAATTAGACAGACTGGCTATACAGAGAGGAAATGCAGTCTAATTGTCTCATTAATTAAGAAATTTTCATGTGCAATAAATATAATTCACCATTTAAATGTCCCCACTTGGGACAGATTTTTCAATGCTGATTTCGATGATGAAAAGAAACTCAAACATCAATCTCTCAGATTATAACTCTGTCAGTCGAGATTTGTCGGTCATGAATTGTAGATTGGATTGTATTCTATCAAATACGGTTTATTTTGTTCAAATCTAACAAGGAATGTTCATGCTATCGCGAGTTATACTGAGCGTCGCCCGCGCGACTTCTAATTTTTGGCGTGGGGCTTGACGGAGGGTCAAAAATACATTTATGTGTTTCAGATGGATCTTTGCAAAGATATAACTGTGGTTTTTTTAAACTTTAGGAGCATGGAAATTTCATAAGTACAGATGCTTGGATGACGAGAACAAAAAGGAAAACGTTCTAACAAAGAACGTATACATTCCATCAAAAACATACCATGAAAAAATGGCGCCACGTGTCATGACAGTTAACACGAGACTTTAAGGGTAGTGGAATATTATAGAGAGCTAGAGAAACTTAGAATATCATTCATCACGAGTTCCCTCGAATTGTGACACTACCATTAATTTATGGTGCAATTTATAATTAACTTCGGCCTCAATTAGTTCAAGAAGTTGAACTTGACTAGGCGATTTATGAAGCCTAGGCTGATTGTCCTAACATTCAAAAGTTTGTTAAAATTTACAAAATGCATTCATTGCAAGTCTTGATAGTTACGTGTTATCGTCTCTAGACTGCCATATTTAATAGTAATAAATTATTATTATTTGTACTGCCACATTTAATAAATAACGTAGTTTTTTTATTAAACTGTGAAAATTATATTCAATATACGGTTGGTAATCGATCAACCTGGTTAATTGACGAGGCCAAGGTCTCGAATGCAATAATGGACAATAAGGGTTATATTTATATATTACTAACATTTCCTTCTATACATTATTTTATCTTTCAAAACTTTTTACCAATAACATTGAGATTTACGGCGCTTTGTAATAAAGTGTAGACAATACATTTTTTCAAGTCACAGAATCCGAAGTGACCTTGTAATCTACAATCCTACTTAAAATCTGTGCTTTAACTGTAAAAAATAGAATTTTTCTGTTCAAATGTTATGAGATTACTATACACTTTACAGATGTTTTAAAAATGTTGCTCTAATTTAACCTTAGCAATTAATTTTATAAATATAGATATGTCTTCCATGTCCCTTTTATTGAACTCCATGTTGCGGCGCTTCGTAATATATTATATATTAATACGTAAGATATGATTTTAAAACGATTTGTATGCATGACTATTATATATGTACTCGTACATCCCAGTAAATACAAAACGTGTTGTCTCTACTACAAACGCTGAAAAACAATTATTGATTTTACGTTATGTAGGTTCATACGCTTGTTCGAATTGTTTTGAAGCCGCGGGGACTACTTATATGATCGATTCCGCCAATTAATTTTAAATTAGGGGTATATTTTATCATTAGCCCGATCTAATATTTAGGATTGTATTACTTTAACGATGACCAACTACGCTCGCTCAAATACAGTGTGGTATTGCGACGCAATTGGTGAGCCCACCTAATTAGGTACATAAAAACCGGCCAAGTGCGAGTCAGACTCGCACACGAAGGGTTCCGTACCATCATACAAGATTTAATACATAAAATTAGGTTTTCGTCTATGGGCGCCCCCAATATTTTTTATTATTTTTTTATATTTCCTATTTGTTGTTATAGCGGCAAAATGAATGCACACTCTGTAAAAAATCAGCTGCCTAGCCTAATAACATTAAAAGCTATTCTCAATTATGTTTACCACTTGCGTATTCCTACATACTAAACCTATACCGTATAAATACAAAGCAACTCTTGTGTAGCAGTTGCTCTGCGACGACACAATGGCCCCAGCCCAACTTTGCCACCCGCTGCGTACTCCGCGCGACTTACGCCCGGTATTGATTACGCATCTGCCGCCTCTGCTTACCCCGCGCAGCTTACGTCGGCACATCCACGACGCGAGTGAACCTTTGTAACGATGTGAAAATACGGCGGCCATTCTATTGTTTGATTACGTGTGTAAATCGTTGGAATGGATGGGCAACTAAGGGCTTAGAGACCGTCACGTAGCATTCGAGAGAACGCTGCGTGTGCATTCGTACCCTATTTTGTCTTAGGTTTGTTTTAAAAATAACTAAACTGACAAAACATATCAGTGAAACAACTATAATCACACGTATTGTAAATGCAACAAAAACTACAAATTAAAATCGTTTCTGATGTTAAGACCGTCCAGGTATCTCGAATAGCATAGAAATCAACGAAAAGCGATAACAACAGACGACTCGAAGCTCAGCTCAACTTTAGGAAACAATTTGTATAAAGCGGCTCTGCTCGCGGCACCGCCCGCCAAGTAATTGAAAAAGTTAGCTACAACTTTTCCCATCAAACTACTCCCCATTAAGCATGTCACCATTTTGTCTAAAGCCTTTGAAGAAACGTCTTTTCCAGCCTCTTCAATTTCAGTTTGTCGATTCTACTGAATTCGTTGTCAGAGAATGTATACGGGCTTACTGTATTTTATATATTAATTTAAATAGCACGAGTGATTTTAACTTGGGTTGAATTAAGCCCAGAAAACCTTTACTTTGTCGACATTAGAGCCATAATGCTCTAATGAAAACCTTTCACCCTTATTAAAGTCCTTTTCGTCGGATGAAGATTTCTTCACCCGATGAGAGAGGTTTCCTCTAAGATGCCCCAAATATTCAAAAGGGCTCTTATCTTTTCGATTTCACACTTGGTAGAGTTTCATTAGAATGTGCCCGGCGTGGAAAATCCAAGCTGTCAGCGTGTATTTTATCTCTGTCGATTTTTCAATGAAAACGTAAAATATTATGCCACATTCACTTTACTCTTGAGTTCCCTTGACGACGTTTTTGCTCAAATTTACATATTTCCCTTCTTGAAAGTAAATCAAAGTAAATGAATTTTCGCTACATAGTTAGAGTTTTATAAAAAAATGAAACAGCTTTATTACTTATATGTAGTTGATAAAACGGTTCTAATGCGTACGTCGCGTCGTATGTAAGTGATGTAACAGAAAGCGTTTAACGATTTAACATATTATAATTTAGATATTGAGGATTGTTTTAAATATTACTTTTATTATTTTTATTTATTAATTTTAATTAATTAGTATTTATTGGGAATATTTAAAAAATGTTTATACAGTTAATTCTTTAATGAAAATGTATTAGTTGTGTTTAAATTTTATACTACTTATTTTATAATACTAATAATTCATTAGTATTCGTTATGACGCAGTAAAAGATTAAATTCTATATCGTATTGATTTTCATTATCCCTGAGCAATTTATTTGATTCGATTTTATTCTATCCTATCCTAGAAAAATGTGTTATGGGAGCAAATTTAATATTTACAGGGATTTGTCGGAAATGTCTTAATTAAACTTAAAATTTACTTGCAATAATTTTAAATGTTTTCAGTGAATGAAAATATTTTAGTTTTAATAAAACTTATTTGTAAAAATCAAAGTAAAATACCACTGACACGGGAAGGCTGACAGTGGGTAATCGGACAATGCTGATGCGGTACGGACTGGCGACGAGCGAGCATCCAGAATGGCAGGAAGGATGACGGTGGACTAGAAGGCCCAACATGAGTGGGCAAGTTCATGCCATCATGATGTACATACATTTTGAAAATATATATTAAAAAAACAACAAGTACCTAATGCAAACCATTTTTTTTTTGTTTTCATAGGAACACTTATATCTACGTGTTCTGATAATATCAGTGCTAACCTAAGCCTCACTCACTCAACCTAACCTACTATCTTAAGAGGATCCTAATACCTACAAATTTAAATACGCGATTGAAACGATAGCCAGAGCCCGACATCGCTTAGTCAGAGCAATTCGGGATCAATCTTTCAAGATGAGACTAACCCGCAAAACGTGTGAAATCGGTGTTTTTATTGTTTCGTTAAAGACATTTCAAAAAGTTAAACGTAACCTTAACTAAATTGGTAGATATAGGTAAAAGTTAAAAGTTGCAAAGAGTGTATCTTTAAAATGGTATTTAAATAAATATCAGTTACTGTCAATATCAGCAGCAAACTTGAAAAATAATACGTTAGAGATCTGACTTCGGCATTTTTTTCATGCAAAAAATATCATTTTCTAAAATATATTTGTAAAAATATTGAGCTGAAATTATACATGTTTTTTTTTTCATGTTCTCATTTCGTATGGTTCAGGAACTTAAGGTGGCCCAACCCGCTCATTTCCCCATACAAAAGGGGAAAGAAGATCACGCCTATATTTCTTGTCAGAGATCCAAAATTTTGCTCAATATAACTTTATTTGATTGAACTAGATGTCTGATGACCATTGGCATTGTAAAATTGTGTTTGGTTTCCAAGTTATAACGTCCGAAAGTTCGGATTTTTCGCGCGTTTTATACAATTACTTTGGAGGTGGATTACGCAATGATAAAGTACGAACATCTTAAAAAGATTAGTCATCAGACATAGCTTGTTTAATCAAGATTTATAATCTATTTGGTTTTTGTTATATTTTTGACTACAGCGGTCGTGGTTTACTTTTAGCTATAAGTCGTTTTGAAATTAAAAATTTCGTAAATCTTACCAAATCATACACTATGCACATTGTCTTTTTTGTGGACAGGTTGCATCTTCCTCATAACGGAGCCTGTCTTATTCTTAGAAACAGAGAAGGTCCCAGAGCGCAACAGCACGGTTTTGTACCGTGCCCGCAAATGAGTTGAGGCCGCCGGGTTGGGCCACCTTAACGCAATCAAACCATACGCATTGGCTAGCATAATAAATCTTAACCTGGAAATAAGATTAGGTTATTTTCCTAGTCATTTCCCAAGGGTTGCAAGTTTGCTAAAAAACATAACTATACCAATATAAGTAAAACTTTACTGTGACATTAGTGTTTTTTTTTAAATGTAGAACATTTTCATTCCGTTGCTATAAGTATACCCCTAGAAAATGTAAGCAAAACATTAATTTCGTCACGCGCTCACCATTCATTTGCTAAGACTAATAAAAACGTTTTCACCCACATCATTTTTACAGGACGCGGGCTCATAACCCAAGATTAACATTCAACAAGCGCGGTTCTGTGCCAGCGGTGTTTCTATGATTGATTTTTTAAGGTGGGCCAACCCGGCGGGATTAACTCATTCGCGGAGTTATTTATTCGGTATATAAACCGTGCTGTTGCGCTCTAGGACCTTTTCTGTTTCAAAGAAAAAGACAGGCTCCGTGATGAGGAAGAAGTCCACAAAAAAGACAATGTAAATAGTGTATGATTTGGTAAGATTTACGAAAATTTTGATTTCAAAACGACTTATAGCTAAAAGTAAACCACGACCGCTGTAGTCAAAAATCTAACAAAAACAAAATAGATTATTAATCTTGATTAAAAAGGCTATGTCTGATGACTAATCTTTTTAAGATTTTCTTACTTTATCATTGCGTAATAAACCACCAAAATTATTGTATAAAACGCGCGAAAAGTTCGAACTTTCGGACCTTATAACTTAGAAACCAAACACAATTTTACAATGCCAATGGTCATCAGACATCTAGTTCGATCAAATAAAGCTCTTTTGAGCAAAATTTTGGATCTCTGATAAGAAATATGGGCGTAATCTTCTTTCCCCGTTTGTATGGGGAGTTGAGCGGGTTGGGCCACCTTGATGCGCTGAACCCATCCCGGGTTCGGCGGCGTCCGATCAGGAGACCAATTCTTGTGCTTGTTAATATTCGGAATACACGATCCTGAATCCTCACTACATCAGTAAGTTTCGACCTATTCTGATGCATTGACGGTTCGCATAAGGAAATGCATATGTAATTTTTCGTAACCGCTGAATTCGAAATTACATGGAAATGTTTCATTTCCTGCCACTCACTCCGTGATTATAAAAATACCAACGTAATGTCAAAGTGAATTCCTCTCCTAAGAACACTCCTGATTCATCAACCCGGAATTCCTAGAATTGGCCCCCAGGACCGTTCGCTTGAGTTGGGGAAGGTCACATCACTTTACCCTCGTTCTGATCGCTCCGTCTCAGCTATGAAACTTTATTGCCATGTAGAAACTACAATCACAGCGGGATTTATAAACATGCACGATATACACTAAAAACCGGCCAAGTGCGAGTCGGACTCGCACACGAAGGGTTCCGAACCATCATCAAAGATTAAACACAAAAAATCACGATTTTTATTATTTTTTTATTTTGCCTATTTGTTGTTATAGCGGCAAAATAAATACCCACTCTGTGAAAATTTGAGCTGCCTACCTATTACCCTTCATGAGATACAGCCCTGTGACGGACGGACGGAAGGACGGACGGACGGACGGACGGACGGGCGGACGGACGGACGGACGGACGGACGGAAAGACTGACGGACAGCGGAGGCTTAGTAATAGGGTTCCGTTTTCACCCTTTGGGTACGGAACCCTAAAAAATGATGAACAACTCTATTCTAGCACAGTTAAAAAGTCAATCATTTGTCTGTCTGTTTTGTGTAAAACGTATATAAAATATATTTTCATTTTTCATTTTCATTACTATTCATGTATTATACGAGCATTATTATTATTATTATTACTTTTTTATTGATAGGTTACCAGCTTTAAGCTGATGCGCCTATATCACAAGACGTATTTTATATGATTGTCCAGTTTATTTTTGAAGGAATTTACGGAGACAGCGTTTACAAGTTCACTGGGAAGACTGTTCCAAGATTCTACTACTCTGTTGGCAAGATAGTTTCGTCGAGGGTTCTGCTTCGACCGATTGTGATACAGCTTTTTTGAGTGCCCTCTCAGGTTTTTAGTATTAGCAAGGGTGAACATATCTTTTAGCTTGGTAGAGTTGTAAGAAGAGTTGAGAATTTTAAATGTTTCAATAAGATCTCCCCGTTCTCTTCGTTCTTGTAGAGTGGTGAGGCCAAGCTTGTCCAGCCGGGTTCCGTAACTTTAATTTTTCAGTGCAGTTGGCATTTTTGTTGCTCTTCTTTGTACTCGTTCCAGCAGGTCAATATCTTTACGGTAAGTATTTATAGTATCATATCCTCAGAGGTTGGTTTTATATTGCATGTGTATATTTCTTGTAAACATGAATTTTTTATTTTAAAAACGCAATTTATTTTTAAAATACCTGTGATAAAATACAATTGAGCAACACCATTTGTACAAAGTAATTAAGAAAAAATTAACTAAAACTATTAACTATAAACTAAATAAAGAATCGCTCTCGAAATCCAAAGAGGCAACGCGGCGAGTGTTCTAGGCACTTTGGGGCAAACATCGGCTGCCTTCAATGAAATATTTTACCTTTAACCCAATATATTTCATTGGATCGCTCTCCGATCCACAATTTTCTTTAGTTTTATTTTTTAAATTTTCCTTTTAGATGTTAGACTAATATTAATTTAAAAAGATAAATAGTGCGTAAATTATGCAGTTGTATGTATCTATCTGTTAATAAAATATCTCCTCTAATTTTGATTCTAAGTTTTGCGGAAAACTGCCCAGATCGCTTGCTACATTGCCCCGCTATCCGTGCTATCCGTTGTCGAAGAATTATTTCCGATTTTTTGTCTCCAGATAATTCAAACAATTTAGAGCCTTGTACCAAATTGTATGCGTCCTTGCTCCAAGAGCTATATGGTCTCGACAGAGAAAGCAATAAATACATGGCTTAGCCTTATTTTCGAGTACTTCAGCTGTTTGGAGCAAACCGCTCATTCGGCGGCTGCGCCGGCCATCCTTGAAGTAGCGGAAACATGTGAGAAAACCAACGTATCCACACATGTGGCGTCCCATACCATTGCCTTACCTTTCGACCATGGAATGAGCGTCATCCCATCTGGACGTGTATTCTTGGCATTCAGTCATTGCATTCAGGCATTCAGTAGAGTTAACAGTAATGTCAAAATAAATTATTCTTCTGTTAACTCTACTGAATCCGCAATGACTGAATGCCAAGAATACACGTCCAGGCCTTTTCCCGTCATATCTGTTAAGGCCCATTGGTTCGAGTATAGAAGGAATTTCAAATCAATATTCAAATTATGTCAACCCAGGACTAAATGAACATAAAATCTCTAAAACGAAAAAATAACCTTAACGTCACCCGTTCTATATTTTAAGGCTATCTTCTTTTATACTATCGTAAAAGGTAACGTCTGTATTTATGTCAGAGTAAACTCCGTAACCACTAAACGGATTTTAATGCAGTTCAAGCCAATATAATCTTGGGGCTCAATATAGGATATATACAAAAAAACGACGGATAATTTCATATGCGTTCTTCCACTGATATTATAATACGGAAGGTTCGGATGTATATTATTCAATCACGCCATATCGGATTAATCGATTTTAAATATATTTGGTAGATTTCTTCAGGAAATAATTCAGCGCGACATCATTCACAAACGACATTGACCCGAGCGGAGGCGGGTACCTCAGCTAGTCAACAACTAAAAATCTTAACGCAATCGTATAATCGCACTGACTGGTATTTAAAGCATGCTCGGTTTGTAATATCCACGGTAATAAAGATGATGGATGCTATCATTATCCAATTTCATATTCTGGTTTAATGTCTACGTATGATCGGTTCTGTAAAGTTTCTGTTTCCAAAATCACCATCTGGAATAATCAATTTGATGATTTGTTCACCTGGATGAAAAGGTATCATCACTTCTACACCTAATATAATAAAAAATATGGTAGTGAAGAATATCATAACATTCTCCTTAATTTTTCTGTACAATTGATTGGCCCAGTGGCGCGACACTTCGGCGATCACTCTCCGAAGTTAAGCAACGCTGGGTCCGGTCTGGTCTTGGATGCGTGACCATTCGACCGTTGAGAGAGGCTGGCCGTGGTTCGGATTCCACGTTAAACTGTAGGTCCCCTTCCTTACTTACTAGGTGGTAGGGTTTATGCCGCCCGGGTTGGTACCATCGCATTGGATGAACGATGGTCAAAGCGGCAATGAAAATTGTCCGTGTTTTCCATCCAGTTCAATGAAGCCGTGCAATATTAGGAAGGTCCTGGCATGGCACCTAGTTCCCATGTGGTGTGTTGGGCTAATACCATGACAGAAGGTGTGGTATTAGCCATCCATGTCCAGTCAAATAAAAAAAAAAATAAGCTCATACAGCTGTACACGATAGTGTACACTATTATTTACACAGCGTAAACTATATTATTTAATGTATCCTAGAACGTGAGTATTTGATTTATTGTCACAGGGCTGCATGATGCGATTGTCCGGGCCACCGCATCGGTCCACCCCGCCCCCACCGCTGCCTCACCGCGCTACCTCCGACGCGACGGCACCACCCTCTAGAGCCCAATTCTGGAAATTCCGAGTTGATGAATCAGGAGTGTTCTCAGGAGAGGAATTTACATCGCCACAAGAAACAAGTGGCTCGAAACTTAACATTTCCATGTGTTTCCGAATCCATCTCTTATGTAAAATTACATGTCCATTCAGGAGTGTTTATTCCGTATGTAAGAGTTGGCCTCCTGTATCCCGCCGTGCTCTTCTATTGGAAACCCATACATGGACGTTATATCTAGGCCGTATAATATCAGTGAGGTGTTTTCGATGAGCGACGTGGGCGATTGATTCATTAGCCTTTTCCCAAGTGTGCCTTTGATGTATGGTTCCATAAGTATGTTCCACCTGCTTGGGACCAACTCAAATAAACTCTTATGATATATTCCAGCAGCCAAGAACGTGTATAATAACATTAGTATTCAACTGTAAATCTAGATTTTTAAAGAAATCAGCTACTTAATAAATGTTTGAAGAGAATTCTGATTTCTCGTATATTTTATTGAAAAAATAGACATTCTATTTTATCAGCTCTGCCGACTATAATATCTCCATTGATTAACGTAAATACGGACCTATTAAATTTTAAGATGGAACATTGTTTCATGCGCGTTGTGGCAGGTGGCGTAAACCAGAAACAATTTCTGAGCTGAGCCGAGATCCAACGCGTAATCGGTGAGATACAGCCCACTCTTTGTAAAAAAGTCATCAAACATTTCATGAAAAGAGCAATGTCATATATTTTATTCCAAACTTAATCGGAACATGTCTTCCTCAAAATGCAATAAAAATATCACAATTCCCTCTAAAATACGTGTTTTCTTTTAAATTAAAATGAGACACCTATTATAATGAACAATATTGTACGACTGTGGGAGCACAGCTTTATCATTGAACAATCTCGAAAGCTCGGTTTTGTTTAAGAGTTTCGAGCTTAAAAGCAGCGACGGGGACGTGACCGAGGTACCGAGCGCCGGCTCATGAAGTAATGAAAACGCGCTGAACGCGACAGTCCCGCCTTCGGAGCGACCAGATTGTCTCATTTATACCGCCTTCTGCAGGAATGAACTGATTCGTTTTGCGAATTGAGCTCTTCGCTTCCTCTTGACAAGTATTTATTGAATTCAGCTCCGTCGGTACTTGTCCTCTTTTAACGTTTCCGACGAAGCCGACGGATGGGGCCAAAGCGCCCGTGCGGAATTGATTGCGAAAATCTAGCGATGCATAGTTTCGAGGCGATTTTCCTACCAAGGCTTAGAATTTCTTCCAATGCGTGTTTCTGAGCTCACCTAAGCTGCTAATAGTTTAACCCTTAGGAAACAGTGAAGGACGCTCTGGAACCATCAGTGGTCGTAGTTTTATGTGACTGGACATGGATGGCTTATACCACACATACATTCCTGATATTTGCCTATATTAGGAATTAGGCCTTCCCTTTATTAGCACGTCCTTGTTTTTTCACGGGTGTGAAACAAGGACAATTATTCTTTACCGCTTCGACCATCTTTTTATCTAAGGCGTTGGTACCAACCCGGCAGGTAGTAGGGCAAGCCCAAACTTAGTAGAAGCCCAAATGGGGCGGGGTTCGAACGCATGACCTCTTGGTTGTTTGATAGCAATCTTTTTTTGAATACGGCATAAACAGAATTTACGGGATAGATGCTGTCGGTCCCTTCCCTGCGCAGAGCTAAAACTACCAAAACTAAATCGGATTTGGTAACTGCGCAGCCGTTGGTGCTTGGAGGGGGTAGGACAACATTCGTGCCGGGCATTCTACGCGACAAGCCAACAAAAAATACATGCCGGCGGTATAACCAAAGGACAAGTCAGCAAACGTATTGGTAATGATGGTAACACTGGCTAGTGTTCATGATTGCTTTCGCATTAAAATCGTCGGGAGCATATTTTTTGTGGATTGGCCGTGCTCTCCTCCGCCGCACCGAGTCAGTGTATTTTTAAATCTTATTTTTTTATTCATATGGAGGTTGCTTGACCCTATCCCCACATGTTGAAGAGAGCGTGATAAATATTTAAAGAAAAACAATAATTTTGTTTGCACTCACGCGCGATACCTATAGAGGCATCTATATTTTAGTCTGAGCTTACAGCTTAGATCGAAGAAGGATTTCAGCGAAAACTTCATACCAATTCTAAATGATTTCCATTTCTGTGGTATCGCCACCCTAACATTAGTTACCCATCTCGACAGTCAGCGGTGTAGAATTTCGCACGACATTCCTCGCTGTTTTGCGTCATTAAATAGGGAAAGGCGTAGCAGAGACGAACGACTGTCCCGTCAGCGGTCTGTCGCTGAAGAGGGTCGCGTCGAGCTGCGGCGGCTGCTGAAAACGCTACGCTCAAAAATACTCTTGTATTTCTGACTCCAGTTCAGTATTTATAATCGGCGCTCCCTTTGTTTCCTTTGAATGCTCGGTCGAACAAAAAACTCGATTTATTTGAAATGGGACATCGGATAAAAACGTGTTTTATTAGATCCCTGGAATTCGGGAGCCAGACTCTCATTTAACTTTCATTGCACAACTTTCTATATTAATTACAGTCCATTTGCGCGTATAATTTTAATATTACACGAGCCTCTACGAAAAACGTGCCGCGTTTTCAAGAAGCTAGCATTAAATATAATCTTATCAACACAACATTTTATTAACAATTCGTTGGGACAATAGTGTAACAATTACATTTTAACTGTTAAATCGAAGAGATAAATATATATTTTTGAACCGACTTCAAAAAAGGAGAAGGTTCTATGCTCGACTTTATGTATTTTTTATGTCCGTTCACCGATTTCTTGGTTAATTGTAGGCCGATTTTGAATATTATTAAATATTGATTCGTTAATATAAAAACTGTAACTTAATACCTTTATTGGGTGTAACTGAGTGTACATCACGCGTGGTGGCTGTGTGGTGTGCGGGGAAATCCGCTTATCTCGTCTCCGCACACATCTCCTGGGTTCCATTCTATAGATGGTCGTATTCACACCAATCCTCGAAGGTATACATCATAATTCATGAACACTTGAATTGTTTGCAGTAAAGGCGAAAATGTCATTTCGAATATCGCGGTGGGTCCGTGGGGCTCGTTTTGCACATTTTGGTATTATTACCATTTCGTTATTATCAATGAGTGTTCTTTAAGAATCAATTAATTTTGGAAAATTATGAATCTGTATTTAATATTTTGATACACATATATCGAAAAATCGAAAATGCATTGAAGCGACAGCAAACATTTAATCTCCAATGCAAATATTCTTGTGGTCCCTTGTGGATCCAGGACACATTATTCGTAAAAACAAATATTTGCAGACACAGCTATTTTGATTATTATTTGATTGATGAATGAGAAGGTAAAGTTGTATGTTTATTTATCTTGGTTAAATTAGTTTCGATTTTATCAGATTTGTTTATTTTTTTGTGATAGATTGACAGGCTTCAATGTTGTATGATTTTGCATGTAATTAATTTATACAGTTTTGATTAAGTTTGAATATTATTATATTTTATAAATTACTAGCAGCCCGTCCCGGCTTTGCACGGGCATAATATCATTAAAAAAAATTTATTTTGACACAATGATACAGAAATAAACCCTTTTTACGTAGAGTTCCTATATTGAAATATTTGAAATAAAAAAAAACTTAGATATTATTATTAGATGATTGTGAGATATTAGCGAAATAATAAATTCAAAGTGCTATGGGAGAACCGCGGCCTCCGACGCACTATTTATCGGCACGCTCCCGCCGCCCCGGCCGGCCGGTACCGCCGCAAACGCAACGTCCCGCAATTTTTAAATTTGTAATATCTTCGAAAATATTTATTTAAATCATATGCTGTAACGGGCCATATAGATCTACATTAAATCAACAATGTATTTAAGGTATTTAATTGGATAAGGATTAATGCTGTATTGGTTAAATTCACTTCGAACATTAACCATTATTTGTCGTAAAAAGTAAATGACAAAAAAAATTGATTGTGGGATATCCATAAGAGATAGACATATACCATCGCGGAGTTTTCTGTAGACCTTTTCAATGTGTACAATACTTAGTACGTTATTTTGTTCAGCCTGCGTTTGCAATGTAAGCGGAAAAAATGAAATTTTTTACGACATCACATTGGAAAACTAAAAAATAACAGTATTTCTCCACTATTTAATGGATGTTATTTTACATATAAACCTTCCTCTTCAATCACTCTATTAAAAAAAACCGCATAAAAATCCGTTGCGTAGTTTTAAAGATTTAAGCGTACATAGGGATATAGTGATAGTGATAGTGAAGTGATGATGTTTTAAAATCAGTTTTCTGATGGGGATCGTAAAACATCTTCTCGCAGTTTTTTCCAAAGGTCCACTATTACATATGTTTAAAAGAAACAGCTTCCTGGAGTTTGTAGTTGGTTGAGTTTTGTCCTCGCTGAATGTTGCTATTTCTTGTGAATTAACTGACCGATTAAGAGCTGTCATAGCATCCGGTTATGTCAAATAAATTGGAACAGTGGTTTTTAAATATTTAGTTAACTTACGGGCTTACCTTAACGTCTGAAATAAGAGTTGTTGGATAAAAGGGTCAAATATTATCAACACCTTCACACACAATACAGGTGGTGATTTTTTTTCTAAGTCCATTCGATTATAACAAATGAATTTCTGTTACTGTTTTATTCCTTGACTCCTTTGATCCACTCCCTCAAAAGTCTACTCCAATGGGATATGTATACATATAATTGTATATTATATTGTTCAATTTAATATTCAAATACGTAGATATGCAAATCGTTGTAATGAACCGAGGCATGTGTACATAACACATTCAATGAATGAAATTCCAATCAAGGATGACTTGCGATGGCTCTGTTGCTGATTGACTTAGATAGCAAACAAGAGCAGTCAACGAATATACATATTATAACGATGGAATCAAGCCAATGCATTGCTGTCATCCAAATCAAATAATTGTTAAGAAGAAATCAATGTCTGCTTAATAAGTTCTAAAATCTTAGTACTAATATGAAATGTATGCGCAAGTTGTTAATTTAAATAAATAGATATAAATAAAAACATGGTTACGAAATTGTAGGTGAACTGTCTGCGTCAAAGCACATGGAAAGCTCTCAGCGTCAGCGGCGGCCCTGTGCTCTGATTAATGGCTAAAGTATTAAGCTATGCGTCGATCGTAATTGTATTCCTTGTGCTATGCTCATATGTGCTATTGTTCATAGTTCCCTATGAACAATACGAAAGTGACGAGTCTACGTCATTATGCTCCAACTGACTCCAGCGCTCAGCAAACAAACGATAATGGCAATCTCCGCAACATTGAGCTTGCGTTAGGGTTCATTGTTGTATGCGCCTGAAAATCGATCGCGATGAAGCGAAATTTAGGTTTTTGAGCTCTAAAGTCTACTTTGTAACGTAAATAAATATATGTTTTACGCTTATTCACTAGATAAATATGTGTGAACATTGTCTACAATTTAAAGTTTCCAAGCGCCGGCTTGGAAACCTAGTAAAACCTAGTAAATAGTTGTTTACAAACATATTATCGATTTTTCAACGGATGTTTATTCTTAACCGAAGCTGAGATAAAATAAAAACAAACCCAAAATATTGGAGGTTAGTGTCATATGGAGCGACAGCAGCGGTGCGGTTCTGTGAGCTGATGGATAAAGTTTTGCTGTGAAGGCAGGATGCCACGTGCCGTAACGTTATTCTTATCTGTTGTAAGTTTTATTCACATTAGGTTTATTTACGAATCTCTTTTCTCAATCATAATTTTTCCAATTATCTTCACTATCAGTAGGGTATCGGAGATCTACGCCACGAAAGTTGGAGTAACCAGAAGTAACTGCATATGAAAGTAAATTAAAGTAAACTCAAAAGAACCCTTTCTTTTTGTGATTAAATCATTACATAAAATAGGTACTCGACTATTAAATCATCAATCCTCATCGAGTCCTTTTATTGGCCCGGTAAAGCCAATGTTAAAAAAAATCATAAAGACATCCTACAACGATTTATTGAGTGTAATAAAAAAAAAAAAATTGTGTGATTAATTTTGTTTTAGTAGAGTGCCTTAGAATGTTCTACCAAATATCTAAGTTTGGCAGAAACATTACATTTTATAAGTACAGTGTGTTCTACCAAACATCTCAGTGAATTTTTCTTGACTAAGTAAATCGAATCCCCGTATTTTGTAACGTTTGTCGGAATAACGTCTTGGTATGGACCGACCCAAAACTATGCGGAAATCGGCGGGAGAGGAACAGCTTCGACTGGTTGCTGTAGGTACGGGCGAGGCGCGACGACAAAAAGAAAAACAAAATGGCTGCTCAGGCGAGCCTTCTTTTCCTCTCTGCATGGCTCATAAATATTTATGTCCTCAGGGACTACTTGTGGGGTGTCATCTTTTATTCAATAGCTATTTAATACATACACTAATGGATCTTTTCCCTGGCTGAAAGGATTGTTTTTCAAATCGCTGATTGACCGCCAAAGATATTTCTCAAAGGCAACGACTTGAAGCTTGTTTACCTATTAGATGTTAAAAAATATGTAGCTTGTCAGTAAACATCATTCTAAGTCTTGTGATATTGACATATCCCAAGAAGAAACTCCATATCCGATTGATCTTTAGAACTGTGTATGAATGATTTATGAATATGAGATTTATTTCCTTGCACACATCGATAGTTCCAGGGGCTTTTTTATGCAAGCTGAATTAGATGACTAATACCACACAACTACCGTTATGATATATGCCCAATACAGCACATTCCAGAAGAAATTAGGTTTTATTCCAGGACCGGGGAGGTCGGCTACATTGAACTGGATGGAAAACACGGACATTTTTCATTGCCGCTTAGACCATCTTTTCATCCAATGCGACGTTACCAATCCGGGCGGGTCACCTAGTAGAGCCCCTTCCTCTACAGTTTGACATGGATTCCCAACCATGGAGCACGTGACGAAATGCACTTATCCAACTCAAAAATAAAGTTGCATGCATGGGGCGAGGATTTGAACCTAGACCTCTGGTATGCTTGGCAAGTCCCCAGTGGCTACCGAGCCGCTCACTTGCTACTTTATTTATTTTAATAGCTTTGTAAGTATACTAAAGCGTGACAAAGTAATACGCAAACTTAAATCTTTCAAACAGATTAAATATACATATATCAGGTTCCATGAAAAATATAATCTTTATTCATGTTTATACACATTAATGCATTCGATTTAATAATTTAAAAAATGATATAAATAAATAGAATATTTATGCATGTAAAGACCTAACTAATGTTTTCTCTGAACATGTAATCATATCAAACCATATAGTATTAAAACATTGCATGTGCCACCCATCTCTACATCAGCTGACACTCAATTGGCGTACCCATCAGTATAAAAAAGTAATGTGAACAAGCAATTTTTTTTTTTCAAATAAGTAATAGTTTCATCCAAATTATTTGTGAACACATTAATCCTACCACTTGTGGGGGATAAATAATAAAGAAATGAAATCAAATTCTGAACGCAACTAACTTCAAAAAATTTAGGAAAAAGATGGGCCCCGGAAAAGGAACCGGAAACGTTGCCAGTCACTGACTTTAGTTGGGCCGCTGGGCGTATAACGAGGGTTTTATTTGGTTGCTTCACGAATAATAATACCATAGATAAAAAGGGAGGAGATGTGGCATCGAGCGCGCCTACTATGGGACCCGCTGTCTCAAATTTTCAAAAACTACCAATTCAAACATAGTCGCAGATATATTGGAGGGTTTGTGTGGGGGGGAACTAAGTTGACGAACGCTATTTTAGAGCAAATTCGCGCGCGGTGGCGATGTTTTAACTGTGTGGCATACGACGCGCCGCCGGATTCCCATACAATTATATGGTCAGTTTGACCATATAGTGGAGACGCGATTTCAACCGCATGCCAATGCTCCTTCCTTTATCTTAAGTGGATATAACCGACGCACAAGCACATTTGATAGACGTTAGGACCTTTCTTCAGTGACCTACTGGGATCTTAGCATTTTTTTTTCGATTATTCGAATTATCATTAATTAATCTTAATTTGAGCAAACTTTCACAACCCTAGTGACATTTGTTTTCAATGTTTCCTTCTGAAAGCTACTAATATATAGGTTGGGGAAAAAGTTTCTTCGCATTTTTTAAGAAAATTCAAAACATTTTTTAATATGGTTTATTTACATTTAACTAAAGTATGTAGGTACCATTTTGTTCGATAACTTTTTGCCATCTTGTAGGCAGGGACATGATCCCATTGCTATAGAAATATTGGGACTTCTGATCAATATACCGCGACAAGTGGTTTTGGCAGTCCTCTCGTGATGTTAACCTGACACTTCCTAAAGAATTCTGAAGAGACCTAAACAGGTGGAAATCTGAAGGTGCAAGGTCAGGACTATACGGCGGATGCATTAACACCTCCCAGCCAAACTCTCTTAGTTTTTGCTGAGTGGCTAAAGATGTGTGAGGTCTAGCGTTATCATGATGAAAAACCACACCCCTTCTGTTGATTAATTCCGGCCGCTTTCTCTCAACTTCTTGCTTTAATCTCATCAGTTGTTCGCAGTAGAGTTCAGAATCGATGGTCCTGCCTGGTGGTAACAGCTCATAATGAATAATGCCCTTCCAATCCCACCACACACACAGCATCACCTTGTTGCGAGTTAACCCGGGTTTCGCCACAGTCTGTGAAGCTTGACCGGCCTTTGACCACGACCTTTTTCGCACGTTCTTGTCGTACGTGATCCACTTTTCATCACCAGTTATCAGCTTCTTCAAAAATGGTTCGGTTTCATTACGTCGTAATAAAGAATCACAAATGAGTACACGGTTCATTAGGTTTCTTTCAGTGAGCTCGTGAGGTACCCAAATATCGAGCTTTTTTGTGTACCCAGTTTTTTTCAAATGCGCCAAAACTGTTTTGTGGTCAATTCCTAGTTCTTCAGCTACGTCGTAACTACTGATATGCCGATCTTGCTCCACTTTTTCAAAAATGGCATCCATTTTATCCGTAATAGGGCGACCAGAGCGACGTGCATCTTTGACATCAAAATTTCCGGATTGAAAACGCTTAAACCAAATTTGTGCAACTCTCACAGACACTGCACTAGGTCCATAAACATCGCAAATTTTTTTCGCGGCTTGCGTTGCATTTTTACCTTTTTTGTAGTAAAATTTTAAAATGTATCGAATTTCTTCATTAGATTCACTCATTTTGACAGTACGAAAAACAAATGAGAATCACACATTTTCCTAATTTGAATTTGGAATTATGTTCTTTAAAATTTAAACTTTCAATGATACCAAAACCAGCCAGATACAAATAGTATAGCCAAAGAGATTTTATTACAAGTTCATACATACTATAATGCGAAAAGACTTTTTCCCCGACCTATTACATATATGGTATAACCTCAAAATATCGCTAATGTGAATCCACTGAAAGCATACGAATGTGACAGTTATGGAAAATACCATAACTACTATCATGATATCATCCCAACACACCCCATGGGAACTAGGTTCGGATTACAAAAATCGCTTGGTTGCCTCTAACGAGACGCACGGGGAAGGAAGGCAGTGGGACCACTTGTATTCTTTTTAAATACCGCAACGTGTGGATTAAAAATGTGTTTAAAAAACACTTTAGTTAGTTAGATTTAGATTACTTTTTTTTAAAAAACAAGCTTTTATTCTTTTCCAACATGCATAACACAATTTAATCGAAAACAATATTTCATTTCAAAAATTAAAATAACTATAACTAAACTAAATTAAAATATTCCTCTGCAACGTCTTTTTTGAATGTTTCTAGAACACTAGCGGCGTTTCCGCGCTGAATAGCCAGACTCATTTTTTGGTAAAAGTAGGCCCCCGATTGTGGGACTTCGGTTTCCTCCCTTAATTTGACACAAAGTCTCTCCGAGAAAGCCTTTGCGTCCGCGCTCCACGTCCCGAACGTTTCTACCGCAAACGCGACAAATTTAAAGTCCTTTAAAATGTCTTTGTATTTGCCGCGCTTAAGGTTCTCCGCTCCTTATATAAATTTACATTAATTGAAATTTAAAATTATAGTTACAGTTAACCTTAAACTACTAAAAGAATAACTGCTGTAAGCGGAACGAGTTATCAACTTTAAAATTAACTCAACATGTGATCAAAACATCACTTGTTGTTTAAGAGGCGGTACCCACCCCGTCCAAGTAGTGGCGCTGCAGAGGTCATGAGCCTGGAAAATGTGTCATGGGAATGTCTGCCTAGAGAGCTCACTGAATACTCGGCGTGACGCGAGCGGCGTCGCAGGTTGGTGTTGGCCGGCTGAAGAATTCAACCTCACGGCACCACATCACTCACAAAAACCCTCCACGAGCACAGTAGCGCGCACCGAAAACACTCCCTAGAAACCGCACCCGCACAAAATACACGTTGTTCTGTCTATGTGGACTGTATTTAATAGTTTTTTATTGTCGCCGCAACACACCGATCCCGAGAGCTTACCACCGTCCACGCAGCCGGCAGTGGCCACCACAAACCCTCAGCTTTGCACACCGCCGCCGCCGCCAATCAGTACCTTCTCCACAGCCAGGCCTTCCACTCTAGTTTTTAAGATGAGTACCAAATTTGCAGGCTCACTCAACGTTTTAAATAGAAGTGAAGAGCGGGTACTCTTCAAAAGGCGAGCAGCTAGACGTACTCGCCAAGTCTTGCGGGTATGCAAACATACCAGCGCACGTACTCGCAAGGCTCGATATGCAATATGCTACGGCTGCTCAACCCGACAGTAGACCTTATGCAGCGGACGTAAGGTCCAACACTAACTAATAATCGTGATACATCCGGCGCCAGTACTGTTCTATACTTCCGACAACACAAAGTAGAACTACACAAAACACACGTGTCGTTACCCTCCCAACAAAATCTGACCTCTCTCAGCTCTTGCAAACTAAAAGTGACACCTGCATTGTCAAAGACTAAACAGTATTTTAAATTGGTGTAAACACTTGTTGTAATTAAGAACTGACGTGTATCTGTCGCATCTGTGTTTGTTTGTGATTGCATTGTAACATGCAAAATCTTAAATGGCACGTTATTACAGATTTTGTATAACCTCCAAATACTGTACAGGATTCGTCACTCGAACTGTTACAAACTTAACACTGCATCTATTTTATATAATATAATATAATATAATATATAAAATAATAATGACAGTGCGCCAAATATTTTTTTGCATTGGATATTAAACGTAAAAAAAAAATACTGGACACTATATAAAACAGTATGTGAACAAACAAAATGATCGTGTTTGGCTGCAGGGCAAGTCCAACGAGAATGTTGACGATAGTGTTGCCGTTCGTAAGCAAGCGCCTGCTTCAGTTATGGTCTGGGCTGCAGTGACCGCAAATGGTCGTTCTTCTTTCGTGTTTATCGAGAAGGGCGCCAAAGTCAACCAATAAGTGTACCAGCAAAAGGTGTTAAATCCTTGCTCATACCTTGGGCACGTAAACGATTCGGTACGAACAGCTGGACGTTCCAACAAGACTTAGCACCGTTCCACAAAGCTCGCCTGACACATTTTTTTTTACAGAACCATGTTCCTCAGTTCATTTCTTCATAACAGTGGCCTCCCTGAATCCAATAGACCTCTCGGTATGGTCCATTTTGGAGGCCGCCGTGTCAACAAAAATATATAAAAGTGTGGATACGCTTAAGGCAGCGCTCCGTTGGGAATAGAACATAATACCGCAAACCCATCTTCGTGCAGCCTGCAATGCCTGAAGACTTGGTGCCATCATCCGTGCTAAAGGAGGCTATATCGCACAATAATAATGATTGTCTTAAAATGCAATGTTTTGTTTTGGCATTTTGATACAATATTTAATAAATCGTGCTTCAATTAACCAAATAACATCATTTTCAATAGGTAATACTTCGAGTGACGGTACCTGTAATAATAAAATAAAGTAATATTTCCGATGTAACTTTTTCGTGTAGGTTTTAGAGCTATTAAATAGGCGTAGTTATTTAATTGATGTTCTTATTTTGGTTTGGGATTGAAAACAGGAATAGACCTAGGGTTAACCTGCCTATTTTCTGTTTTCCTCCTGCAATAAAAAAGAACCACTTAATTTCAATTGGTATCTCTTTTTGCAGCTAGGCCCATATACTACCAAAATCTTGTTTATGGTGACACTGTGTCGGCTACTATTTTCCACGCCAATATTTTTTCAAATAAATGTCTATCAAGTTCTTTTTAAGTTTTCGAGCGGAAGGATAGCGGTGTGCCGAGCCGTGAAAACTCCGCCGCTGCCGCCACTCCCCGCCACGCTCCCGCGGGGCGCGCCGCCCCGCTGCAACACCGTGTGCCACAACACCTGTGCTGCGACCACAATGGGAATGTTGGCATGCCCTAAATTCATCTCTACAGCCTCATACTAGGTAAATAAGTCTACGTCGGTATATTTTTCATTTTGCTATGATTATTTAAATTTTGAGGCTGTCCCGACGTACTAAGGTTTTTGAAAGAAACTGATATACTGAAAACAACATACTGGTCCTTACGAAGGTCCTGGCATGGCACCTTATTCTTTCGGGAATGTAGTGTATTGGGCTAACAGCATAAGGGTAGTTGTGTACTAGCCATCCATGTTAGATTGCATAAAAAAGGCATAGTAGTTGCGACAAAAACACTTTCACGATCCAGATTTATTGGTTTTGAAGTAATTAGCGACTGGAAGTTTAAACCGTTAGATGCCTCTGTTATATTTTTTATTGTAAAAAAACCAATAAACCCTTTAATTCTGGAAATAATTTCTCCGCTACTACTCCGTCTAAATTGTACATTTATAATTAATTCGTGTCTTTTCCCGTTCTGTGTACAAAAAACTACACTGAACGGGACTTTGTATGAGTCGGAACTCCGTTAATATCCGCCATTGATTTATCCGCTAATCGAGAAGTCTAGATAAAATATAATAATTTTTTTAAAATAGCACGTCAAACGTGCCTCAGATTCGGTAGCTAACGCCTTAATCGACTAAAATCGCCCTAAAACATTTCACTGCTGAACGACATTGCACGTGTAAAATCCAATTGATCAAAAATGTATTTGTGCAGAATCTACGCAAGCCAAAAATCGTGTCAAAAGATTTTTTTTAATGCTAGCTCTAGCAGCTGTGCCTATATCCACCAACCCCCCCCGAGAGCCAAACCCAACTCATATATCTAGACCACACAGGGACCTACCAGCAGATTTGCGGAATATTGCCCATCTGGTAGTATTTCGACGTTGAAATACCCGCGGAAACTAGATAACAAAAAAAAATAAGACAAATTTTAATCGGAAAAAAATATTTTCATAAAAAGTAAATAAACAAGGGGAAAATTGGCCGGGCCGACTTTTTCTGCATATAGGTTCTGTTAATAAAACAAAAAATGGATTTGCAAACTATTTCAAATCTGTCGGAAAAAAATATTATAAAATAAATCCATGCCAAAAAAAAGGGTTAATTTGATAGTTAATTTACCTATGTTGAGTATAATTGCATTTTTTAGATACATACGTGTAGAAAAATATTCACTGGTAAAAAGTGACGACGAGCAGACGAGCCTACGAACGGCAGAGTGGAAAGACATTTCTAGCCTATTATAATTTATGTGGGATTTATTTCCACACAAACTATACTAACATTAACTGGTGTATAGGGGAGGTAAAAGTAGCATCATACTTTCGGAGGTCTATGGAAAATAATAACAATGTCTGTGGCAGATCTGTTATGGGTTCTCAAAAACGTAAACTAAGAATATCGTTTTGTATGTTATTATGTTTCACTGTGAGTACAGGAAGTCTGTTATTTCGCTCATGACGAAATAATATATAAAAAAGTGTTATTTTACTAATTAATAAAAATGTATGCATTGGTAGATTTTGTAACACATAGCACTCAACACCGAAGATTATTGATATGATAACGTTATGGACGCCAGTTTATTGATTTAATTGCAGTGTGACCCCTCCCAGTTCGATGGTTAGACTACAATTACCATGTCATTTTAGTTTAAGAGGATGATGAGGTGATCAAGTCCCGGCAGATCAAGACAATGGCGCGAGCCTGTTTCCTCAGTCAAATTAAGAAATATTTTTCTGAAATTTTGCACATTAAATAAATCAACTGCGAGCTACGTATGTTCGTATTGGTTTATTTTTAATAACTTAACTTTTATCCGTCACTTTCCCCTTGTTTTATTTGTATTTAAAATTTTAAAAACATTTCTCACAGATATAAGAAAATTTATCAAAAAAAAAGGTACAGCCTACTGAGACTATTTACAAAATTTCAGAAAAATATTTCTTAATTTGACTCAGGAAACATGCACTTTATCATAAACTTAGCATAAACTCTATGACCTAGGCTACGAGATTTTATTGTTACATCGTAATGTTTATAATTTTAGCATTCTAGATTAATTTATACCTTCCATTTTGTAACCTGAAAACAATTGTTTCATAATTTCCTTACTTCACCATTAAAATTAAATCGAATGCATTCACGTTATTATGAAACTAATAAACGATAACTACTAATAACTATTTACTTTTAAAAGACTGGAAAATAACAATAAAAAGGTCCAGATCCATAAAATATTATGTATATCCATAAAAAATAACACTGCAAAACATTTACTGAGAAAGGTCCTTGGCGGTAAATTTTATCATATACTAGCAGCCCGTCACGGCTTTGCACGGGCATAATATCATTTAAAAAAATATTATTTTGACACAATGATACACAAATAAACCCTTTTTACGTAGAGTTCCTATATTGAAATATTTGAAATAAAAAAAAACTTAGATATTATTATTAGATGATTAAGAGATATTAGAGAAATAATAAATTCAAAGTGCTATAGGGAGAACCGCGGCCTCCGACGCACTATTTATAGCCACGCTCCCGCCGCCCCGGCCGGCCGCAAACTCTACGTCCCGCAATTTTTAAATTTGTAATATCTTCGAAAATATTCATTTAAATCATATGCTGTAACGGGCCATATAGATCTATATTAAATCAACAATGTATTTAAGGTATTTAATTGGATAAGGATTAATGCTGTATTGGTTAAAATCACTTCGAAAATTAGCCATTATTTGTCGTAAAAAGTAAATGACAATAACATTTTATTGTGGGATATCCATAAGAGATAGACTTATACCATCGCGAAGTTTTTTGTAGACCTTTTTAATGTGTACAATACTTAGTAGGTTATTTTGATAAATCTCGTAGGGTTCAGCCTGCGTTTGCAATGTAAGTGAAAAAAATAAAAAAATTTACGACATCACATTGGAAAACTCAAAAATAACAGTATTTCTCCACTATTTAATGGATGTTATTGTACATATAAACCTTCCTCTTCAATCACTCTAGCCATTAAAAAAAACCGCATTAAAAATCCGTTGCGTAGTTTTAAAGATTTAAGCGTACATAGGGATATAGGGACAGAGAAAGCGACTTTGTTTTATACTATGTAGTGATGATGATGCACAGTGAAAAGCTGCACAGCCCGACATCTATTGGCGTGTACGTCGACCGCCCCACAAATTTCCACCATTTTCTTCTTGCTTTCAGTGAAGGTTCCAAGCATTCCCGATAGATGTCATTGGAAGTTAGAAACACCTGTTTGAATTTTGTTTTTTACTTGAATTCGCATCTCGTTTCTGTGGTCACTCACTTTGCACATTTGATAGATACGGCAGTAACAAAACGGCAACTCGTCCGTTTTACTCGAACTCGAAATTGCGAGTAAAATAGCGCGGTACGGCTTTAGGTCCTGGCAATGTCCGAGTCGTGTAGGCCGGTGCATTATTTTGCAACATTGAGGTTGTTTTTTCAGCTCTACCATGGTAATAAAAAAATGTCGGTCTAGTCTTTCTCACAGCAGATAAATAGATGGATCAGAGACTTATGAGAAAGTCAGCACAAACACACAGGTTGTCGTCGTAACGGCCAGTACATTATTTTCGCCAGCGTAATCCTCATATTTTCCCGAGAAAAACAGGTTTTTTTTTTTCTCTAAAGTGTCTAGTTACCGAGATATACATTTTTGAAATTTATGTTTTTGTCTAAGGCATTTGACGCGTCGTTTTAAGGTTCCATGCCGAGACCTTCCCACGTTATCCCACGTGACGTATTAGGCTAATGTCATGATAGTATGTGTGATATTAGCCATCCATGTCCAAGTACAGACAACGTTCTCGCGTTCTTACGGAACATTAGATTATTTTTACACTTTATTATTGAATTATTTTGTATGGAAAGTATAACTTTTTATTTAGAGGATATTCAGAAAAAAAATTATGATAAACTTTTTTGTTTGTTTCATTCCCAATAATTATTTCCCAAATTTAATGTATTGGCCATTACGACACCTGTATATAACATAAAAATATTCGTAATATTTGTTAGTGATGGGACTCACTCGTTTACCACCGCGCCGCTGGGAATGCTGTTATAATAATGCCTAGTTTAAAAAAAAATGTGGGTGCGACCTTATGTTTAAACACGAGAATTACTAATGCCGAGAAGAACCGAGAATTACAGAGAATTTAGGCTGTCGTGAAGTCACAGAAAATCTTAGATTTAAAATATTTACGAAATGCATTTTTTTTCCATTGGCCAAGGCACAATGTTGCACGGCGACTGCCATCAAAATAGTGAAATCGTCTTCCATGCCCTAACGTTTCCCTACGCCTAAACTATGTCAGAATTGAATCTATTTTTTTTTATCACATGAAAAATCTGCATTCTATTATTATTTGATTATTTTGGAAATATCTGTGTTTTTCAGTAAAAAAAACCGAAAATTAACGTAAAAAAATACTTTTTTCCAATGTTTATTAACCAATATTTTCCAAACTAAAAGACGTATAAAAAAAATGAAAATCTACAGACATATACTTCTATAATATATTTTAGAGTCCTCAATTTCAAAAACCTAGTAAAACAATAAGAACATGGAAACACTTATGGGCCGTAGTATGGAGAATTGATACGGTAACGACTATGTTAAGCACGGATATGTTTGTAAGGAATGTGTTATGTATGTATTGCATACATATTATGTTATGTGGCGCAAGGACTTGCCTTGCATGCCAGAGGTCAGGGTTGAAATTCCTATCAGCACCACTTACTTTCTCTTTCTGCCTTGGATAGGTGTATTTCGCTACGAATGCGAATTGCTCCATGGTTTGAAATTCATGTAAAACTAGGTGTTAGGGTTCACTTCAGGGTTGTTACCAACGCATTGGATGAAAATACGGTCGAAGCAACCATGAAAAATTTAATTTTTTTTATAAAAATTTGCTCGTAAAAGAAAGGTCCTGGCAGGGCACCTAATTCCTTCGAGAATGTGGTGTATTACTATATTCGCTTTAAGCTATATTCATACTGTGTTCTTATGATCTGCCGACATCAACTACATTGGAGTTCGATTCCATAATGCCGTCAATGGGAAGGTAGCAATCGACAAAGGATTCAATTTCGTCAATTCGGAAATAGATTCGGTCGGTTTCGTTTCCAAGTGGAGCATGTTTTCTTGGAATGGAACTTAAATTTTTAAGCAATTCGCCTGAACCCTAAAGGTCAAACTATTGATGGACCTTTTGAAATGTGTCCGAACCGAGCCCCGCGCCGCCGCGGCCGCGCCTCCCTGGCGCCACAGCCGACATTTTTGATCTGGTAAATGGCTGCAGTTTTGATGTGGAGACCCTACACAGGGAAAAGAAGCGTCGGCATACCGCCAGCACGTTGGTCAGAAAAACAGGATACCGCACAACTTGGCTAATTCTGGGAAAAGCCTACGTCCAGCAGTGGACAGAAAAAGGCTGAAGAAGAAGAAGATATAGAAGAAGTCACAATAAGGGCATGATCGATAAGGGTTTGAAACTGGTTTCACAGGATGAAGACCAACCCTCTGAAACTAAATGTGTCGGTCTGCCTGCGCCACGTCGTCGTTGCGTTACCTATAGAAGGCGTCTGAAATAGTACCCCCCAGTAGTTATAAAGTTTCAATTTTTTTTTACGTAGAATTGTTCAGTGCCGCCATACTTTCGTTGCATCTCAAACTCGACACCTATGTACAAAATTCCGTATACAAAATAATGCTGTCATGGTTGGGCGGTCTGCGCTTTCAATACAACATGGTTCGCCATACACGGATCAATGGGCTGATCACGGCGACTGCACGTGGAGTTCGTGCTGTCGACGGCGAATTTGCATAGAACGCATTTTGAAGTCAATTCTGACTGCACGCCGCTTTTCCTCCCCATCCCGACCCCGCCTGATGAACGCCCAGAAGGCTTACCATGGTAAATTAACTGGCCGGGAGAACAGGCCAGTGAGTGATTTACGATTCGTTCCATAATGTACCTGGCTAACTGGTAAATGTCAGTTCACCTGGCCGTATCACACGTCGTTTGACAGTTAGCATGGTACGAAATGAAACTTAACGTCAGATGTCATCGCTCACTTACCTGTTCACCAGCCGAGTTAAATTACCACGCGAAGTTGTGTTGCGGTTCGTGTCTCGAACGGACTCAACAGCAAAATACTTTCCGTCTGTGGGGACCCTTTTGATATGAGTTAATACTCCATAGGACGTCTAAATGCCGATGGAAAAGTATAATGAAACATCATACATGAAAGATGAAATTATCAGTGAATAAAAAAATGAAAAAAAAATTGTCTCTAATGTTTTAGGATATTTATATAAGTTTTTTTAAAATACAACAAGCTATTAACGCTGCCTATTCCCCCTAGGTGTCACTCAGTTATTTGTTAATTTCTCAGAGAACTAAAAAAAACAATGCATGGGCAAAGTTTTCGAAGTTTTAATATACTGGAAATTAAAATCAATAATTTCGTGCGGATACACCTCAAGTTATATAATAATTAATTTGAGCTTGATAAGTTCAGTAATCTATGAGAAATTAATGTTATGTGTGTGCTCCGCATGACATGCGGAGCCTTAAGGGTCGTCCCGCTCAACTCCCCATACAAACGGGAAAAGAAGATCACGCCCATATTTCTGTCAGAGATCCCAAATGTTGGTAAAAATTGCTTTATTTGATCGAACTAGATGTCTGATGGCCGTTGGCATTGTAGAATTGTGTTTGGTTTCTAAGTTATAAGGTCCGAAAGTTCGAATTTTTCGTGAGTTTTATACAATTACTTTGGAGGTGGATTACTCAACGATAAAGTATCAAATGTATTTCATCAAAATTTATAATCAATTTGGTTTTTGTTAGATTTTTGACTACAGCAGTCGTGGTTTACCTTTAGTTTTAAGTCGTTTTGTAAATACAATTTTCGTAAATCTTCCCAAATTATACACTAAGCACATTGTCGTTTTCTGGACATGTTACATCTTCCTCATCACGGAGCCTGTCTTTTTCTTTGAAACAGTGAAGGTCCCAGAGCGCTGGGAGTGTATTCTTGGCATTCAGTCATTGCGGATTCAGTAGAGTTAACAGTAATGTCAAAGTAAATTCTTCTTCTGTTAACTCTACTGAATCCGCAATGAGTGAATGCCAAGAATACACGTCCAGTAGCACGGTTTTGTACTGAGCCCGCGAATGAGTTAGTCCCGCCGGGTTGGGCCACCTTAAAAAGCTATCGTGGCGTTAATCCGAAACGAACAAGACACAATAGTTTTATTTTTACTCTTACAACATCGCGGTGATGTGGACACGCGCGCGCAAGTATTATGAGAATTATTTTGGTGTCCGGGCACGGACAGTCGGACATTGGCTATTCGCGTGCGTGTTTATTTTTATCGCGACGCCGGAACACCAGCCCGCTGTCTGCCGGAATGATTCGCATTCCTCTAATTTAGCTCCCCCAGCCCCGGCAAACCTGTAAATAAAGCAACGTTTCTAAGCAAAGCGAGGTCCCTTACCCTAACGTTGCCTTTTTTAGGCTTACGGATTTAATCTTACGGATACTTTTTGAACCTTTCCTGATATGCATGGAAACATGCGGCATCGCATAAATGGTTTTAAAGTGCCTGAACCAACACTAACGAATTGTGATTTTTGTAAATCGTGTCGGCCCATACAAAAAGGGAAAGTCATCACCTTATTCCATTTCATTATCATATTTGGGTTAAAATATGCCAACAACAAGTTGAATCGGACATGTTTGATGCAGAAAACAGGTTTCTCCTTGTAGCTTGTAGGGGTAGCTGCGCGACATCTTTCTAGATGAATAATGTGTTTCAATTTCAAAGTGTAGACTCGTAAGAACGGCCCGTAAGCTATGCTCCCCATACAAACGTAGTTTACTAATCATTTGCAAACCGCTATTCCAATTAAATTGTTATTTAATCTAATATCAGGTAACAAGTATCTGTGTCTGCACGCTTTTGTTTTTTTTTTAAATCCAAACCTAATGAAATGAAAGCAAAAAGAAATTCTTCATACGAATTTAGTTTTCTCTGTGGTTTGACCCAGAATATATTTACCGAAAAAACAAAGACATGCAGACACAGATATTTGTAGCCATCAAATATCAAGTAAGTTGGAACAGTGGTTTTCAAATTATTAGTAAACTTCGTTTGTATGGGAGGCGAAATTTTCTGATGCTTACGGGCCGACCTTAAGCGCAGCATATGGCGTACGCCAAGCCCTCACATGAAACGTACCCGAAGATGCCCATGGGTTTTTGGACTTACAAGAAGACTGCAAAAAACGTGCCGGCCCGCATGGTTCTTCTTCACGCCACCTTTGAAGGACCACAGGTTATACTTTAGTTCAAATACATCGACACTTGAATGAAAATACCACTGTTTACCGACCCTAAAGATAAAAGATCTAGAGAATCTGTTGTTTCATATTTTGGGACTGTCGACATTGATTGGAAGCGGTGCATTCCCAGCCTCCTCCGCGTTAAACGATGGAAGGGAACTGAGGGATGGCGTGAAGCAGCTCTGATGAGCATTCTCCATGGTAGAAACACGATAGAACACAGAGAGAGACACTACAACCCTAATTTTGGGATGCGGGGATTTGAAGCACGTATTTTTAAGCGCTCGTGCTAAATATTTGCAATACCTTTTGTATTATCAAAAGAGCAAACAGTTTTAGCGGCTCGTCGCTTAGCGGCGCAGGGACTTGACTAGCATATCAGAGGTCTGAGTTCAAATCCTAGCCTCATTCATGGACCACTTTCTATATCTTTCCTAGTTGATAAATGCATTTCGTCCCGAATACAAGCTATTCCATGGTTCAGAATTAATGTTAATGTAATGTGGTTGTAGGGTTTAAGCCAGCCTGGGTTGGTACCATCACATTAGATGAAAATAAGGTCAAAGCGGCAATAACAAAATGTCCGTGCTTTCCATCCAGTTCAATGTAGCCGTGCTCATAAAATGAAGGTCTTGGCATGGCACATAATTCCTTCGGGAATGTGGTGTATTGGGCTAATATCATAACGGTAGAATAAGGCATCCATGTCAGGTTGCATGAAAAAAAAACCAGATAAATAAATCTTGGCACATCAATCGCAAATTGTGCAAGCAAGCAAAGAGGCGGTTTGAAAAGCAGACAACCTTATTGGAATTAAAAAAGCGATCGATGTATTAATACCGTAACATTGACAGAGACCGCTAAAGCACCTGGCGCTCGTCCAACGCTGAAAAATGGCATTCGTTTCAATAGGTGAGTATTGTTGCGGCCAAGTGTTCGTAGCGAAGCGCGGTCTAACCGCCCAGCCTTGGTTGGAACTTTGGCTTTTCTGAAAGGATATTTTATTATTCAGAAAAAAAAACACAAACCACTTACTCTTATATTTCAATATTACAGAACACTCTGTATCCACGAGAGAGGAAAGCGTATTTTTTTTCTTATAATTGCTTATTTGCATTGGCAATTATTATTATTCATTGCCGCTTCGACGATCTTATCATCCAATACGGTCATACCGTCCCGGGCTGGCGGAAGAGAACCTTCAGTTTTATATGGATTCCAAGCCATAGAACAGCTCGCATTCGTGACACGATGCACTTATCCAAGATAAAGAGATAGAAAGTGTTGCATGAATGGGGCGGGGATCGAACCAATGACCACTTAGCTACGAGCGGCCTTGGTTGCCTCTCCCGACATTCACGCAAAGAGAAACAGTGTTACTCAGTAAACTGTTACATGTCTTGTAGATCCTCGCTATACCGCACCTCTTTTTAAAGTGAACCTTTATGCTGTGGATTTGAATATAATAAGCGATGTTAAAGTTCGCCTGTTAGGCATCCAGTTCTACTCGCTTTTAATGTGGCGGGCTATATTTGAACAGTCCGAAAAAATTAAAACGTTGTTTAATTAAATGCCAGAATAACGAAAATCGTAAACACCTGAAGGGACGTCAGAGTGGTCAGTCTGAGTTCTCACCTAAATTGGCGTTTACGGCAAACCAATCGACTGGCGTTTTAAGAAATTAAAAAGCGCGCGCAGTGGGCGATAAGCGAACTAACATTTGCGAGTCCGAGCTTGATTTGACAGCTTACTCAACGTTTCCGTAAATACGTCGACGTTGCCGTTTACGTCCACTCCGCGTTTTCATACAAATCGGAAGTCCGCGTTTGACTTTGACAGCTTGAAGAACTAAAACCACAGAATATCTAGTAAAATCTTGTATGGAGTTTGACGTTTTTACGAAACTTCGAAGTTACGTAAACGCCAATTTAGGTGAGAACTGAGACTACCGGCTCTGAAGTAGAAACTTGCGTTCGCATGAGGGCAACGTGCGAACGCAAAGTTATTGACTGCTGTATGTGTTTTGTAGTATATTTCCTGGCTATACACTGGATAGAGATTTGACTTGTTCGAAAGTATAAAATATACTTCAAATCAAATCAACACTTTTAACAACAAAGTTTAAAAAATATAGTATTGAGTATTGAGTATATGTATTTATAACCAAAAATAAAGCAGAGTAAAACAACAAACATTATTATTTCTACTAAATGTTGAGAGCATGTATGGACTTTTAATGTTTTCTTAATAAGTTATACAAATCCACCGTTGTAAACATTCTTTAATGAAAATTGTTTGTCTTTGAAAACAAATTTGTAGCATGCTTGTTGCTCAATTTTGGTTACGTTCTTTTTGCAAATGCATTCCCAAATCGAATGATTGCTTTGCATTAATTTCTAAATACTTCCAATAATTAATCTTCTTCTGTAGGAATTTTAAATCACAGAAACCTTCTTCTTCTTCATACATAAATCTTATTTATAGAAACACTTCTAGTATCAATAAACAATGACTTATCTATTGCCTCTTAGTTACAGAATACAGATTCTTCACCTGTTCACATTCTTCACGGGTAACAAAGGAACATTTCGAAGTGTGCATTTTCCTTGTGAATCTTCATGTTTAGAACTCCATATAAAACTGTAGAATATAAAACGTAAGGGATAAACACTCGTCGAAGCGTTTTATCACCCGATCACCGGGAGATCGTCAATCACCGTGGTGATATAGGACTACTAGGACTTTCTTGTCCTCTTTCTCATATTTAGGGTTCCGTACCCAAAGGGTGAAAACGGAACCACTATTATTTTGCCACTATAACAACAAATAGGTGAAATTAAAAAATATAAAAAATTAAAGGGGGGGGCCATACAAGAAACGTGATTTTTTGTGTTAAATCTTATCAAAGTCAAAGTATTTTTATTTCACGCATCAAAATGCAACAAACATGGTTTGTGTAGAAATTGTACGACGGCCTAATCGATATTTGTATTGCACTGTAAGTTTAAATTTGTTTTTTTTAGTAAAGCGCGGCATATGGCGTATTTTAGGAATTAACGTATTTCAGGTGCCCGACGACGACCATAAGCTTTAGAAAGTTTAAGGGGGCTGCGAAAACCACCCCGGCCGGCCAGGTGCACTTCGCAGGTGCACCTTCGGATCCCAGGTTGTACTTTGGGAGAAATAACTCGGCAGGAAGTGCATTCCATATTTTCCCGACCCAATAAATAAAGGATCTAGATGATCGGTTAGTTCTCATTTTTTAACCGACTTCAAAAAAGGAGGAGGTTATCAATTCGTCTGTATGTTTTTTTTTATGTTTGTTACCTCATAACTTTTGCCTGGGTGAACCGTATTTGATGATTATTTTTTTAAATGATAGCTAGTGCTTCCCAAGTGGTCCCCATTTTAATTTGGTTAAGTTCTGACAATGATATCCATGAGAAAATCATAAAAGTCTTAAATTTGTATTAAGATGTGCGCGACAAATGGACGAATTACTCAATATAACGCCAACCGATTTCGGTGATTCTTTTTTTATTGGAAAGGACGTGTACAAATTAGTAAGTGTACTTCAGATTCACTAAAAACAAACAAATAAAAAAAATTAACAAAAAAAATAACCGACTTCAAAGAAAAAGCACTAAAAAGTAAAAAATAATTTTCATTTTTGAAGTTACGATTTCTATTATTTTTTGAGTCGGTGTCAGCCTAGGTTAGGTTAGGTTAGGTTAGGTTAGGGTAGGTTAGGTTAGGTTAGGTTCTCTTGATTGGCGCAGCGCGTTTTTTAGTGGTTTTTTTTTAGTTTTTACTTTTTAGTGCTTTTTCTTTGAAGTCGGTTATTTTTTTTGTTAATTTTTTTAATGTCGACAGTGAACGGGTGCATTTCCTGCCTGTGCCGCGTCGTGCGAGATGGTAGAAAGGGGACGGAGGGACAGCGTTATGTAGCTCTGACGAGCACTCTACATGGTTAAGACGATAATAATAAGAAAATAAAGGAAGATAATAAGAAATGCAGAATGTCGTTTGACCAATATGTCAGGTATGATCACAATATTCGGGCTCGTGAAGAGTTAGGTGATTGTTGAATCCTGAAAACACCAGTATTGAAGAGATAATTTTATTTACAAAACTCGCAATAAAAATGATTTCGCTCTGGGCGGGCGGCAGTCTAGGCGGGGTCGGATCAGGAGGGGTAGTCGTTGATTGTAGGAAGGTCAAGGGTGGCAACCGAAACTCATTCGTGTAGCGGCAGCGTACCCACTTTTAAATAAACAGACGGCAGCGCCGGCCATTCAGTTCGCTAACGAATCCGCTCACTACTGATGTTCTAGACGTTTGTACAGCGGTACGTGAGGACACTTCAAAACTTCACAGGACGCTATTTAGCGCAACCATAAATATGTCTTCTGTTGTTGAAACGATGTTGACGGTCCCGAAATCGTAAGCGAACTAACTACAGTCAGTGCTAGGTCTAGTCACTACTAAACTTACAGTGAATTCTCTAAACAACAGATTCTCGTCAATCGTATTAATTTAGTGTTTTTACCTGTGATTGTCTATAAATATATTACAAATACTTTTGTAAACGTAGGTCCGATTGCAGAAAGAGACGGCTGAGTTAATCATTCTTCAAACACGTTCCGTTTAGTGCACCGCATCGAGTTGACGCAGCTAATTTCCATATCGTCCATAAGCATTGACGTGTTTAATCATGCTTACACGTTGATCTTCGTTCAAGGTCGATCTTAGACTAAGTGGACGTTAAAAACAAAAATCCAGCTAAGTTTCTTGCCAGTTCATCTTCGCTGTGATTGCTGAACTGGCAAATAATAAAATATGACAAATCCGAGTGGAGTGTGCTGCTTATGGGAGTGTGCTGCTAGTGTATTTACACGAATTCGTGGCTACGCTGCCGCGTATGAGTGCATGTGTTTCTATCGCCACTCCGGTCCTTCCATGCTCGCTGGATGTAGCCGACCCGCGCCGTCACCGGAGCACCGGTGACGTCCGACGCAGCGCCACGTCGCGTGCGTGACGAAAGAGTTCACCGCACGCTCGGGCACAGATATCGGCTCGCGTTATTTGTAGATTTCGTATACCGCCGCATTCGTTTACGGCATTCATAAATCCTCGAACAGTTATATCAATAAAGGCAGCAGATAGCGCACATTATAGTAGTTAGGTAGAGAGCGCCGTTAGAGAGTATTTAGTTTGTGATCTCAGAAGGTATCTTATTATTTTTCTTTCAGTATCCTTTAAAGGTTCTTCTTCCGGAATTCGTGCATTTAGCACATTACACCAATGTCAAAATTTAAAACCAAGATTAGAAAATTGACGATGCTGTATTTTTTTTTATTTTCGGGTTTAACAAATAAGAATGCAATACGAACTGCTTATAAAATAGGTTGGAAGAGGAATTAGAAATGTTTAAAAAAATGTAGAGGTCATTTTCTTGTTGGTTTCGGGTGACCAAAGGTGTTCAGAAAAGCCAAAACCGCCACACCCCACAAAACCACGGAACAACGATCTTCGCTCAGTTAGGCACCAGCGCATTGGTGGACTATTGCAGAACTATCAAGCTTGTTAAACTTAAGATTGAAAACTATCGTAAGTATGAAGAAAGGCAATAGCCTGCAGACAGTTGCATCCCTGGTTAGTACTATCGGATTGGATGAAAATATGGTCGAAGCGGTTCATAAAAATTGTCGTTGTGTTCCCTCCAGTTTCTATATGCGTACTTTTGAAAGGGAGGAGCCTCGTACAAAAGCATTGCTTCATTTAGTAGCTTAATTTGATTGTTGTCCTTTTCCCTAAGTCACTGCACACGTTTTGCACGGGAATGGATGCAGTGGGACAGAAATATGCACCGTTCCTTTATTGCATACGCAGTCGTATCGTGCCCGTACCGCCGCCGCCGGTGCAGTCGTCACTGAGTGGAGAGGGGGAGGGAAGAAACCTAGAAAGTGCAAGGACTCCTATATTTACACACGTCAATGTTGCTCGTGAAGTCACAGAATAACTAATAGTGTGAAGTGTCAACCACTATTTGCAGGACACCAACCAATTTTAGACATCGATTTCTAATACCACGCCTACTGTCGTGATATTAACCCAAAACACCACCTGGGAATTAGTTGCCATGCCAATGCCTTCCTTATAATGGGTGGCTACACTAAACCGGCGGAAAACAGGGACATTTTTTTATGCGACCTGAGATGGATGACTTCTACCTCATAACTAGCTTTATTATATTAGCCCAATACACCACATTCCTGAAGGAATTAGGTGCCATGCCAGGACCTTCCCTATATGAGCACGGCTGCATTGAACTGGATGGAAACACGGACAATTTTTCATTGCCGCTTCGACCATCTTTTCATCCAATGCGATGGTACCAACCCGGGCGGGCTTAAACCCTACCACCTGGTAGGGGAAGGGGACCTACAGTTTTTCTTGGATTCCCAACCATGGAGCAGCTCTCAACAGAACGGAAATATCTCTATCTGAATTGGATAAGTGCGAGCGACGTCATCGAGAGTGCGAGCTGTGCATAGTTCGTAAATAATATAAAACTGCAGCTTCGGAAATGCGATGTGTTGGGATAATAGCGTTGACAATGGGTGCGGTACGAGTCATTATTGTCCAGTTAGATAAAAAAAAACTAAATAAATCATAAATAACTACGAGTACTAAGCCTAAGGCACCGTAAGTAAAAATACATTTCAAGGATACCACAGTACCCATTTCTGAATTATGCAATGTATTATACAGTTCTAGTTTTTCGAGTTCGCAATGTATTCTGCGCGACACGAGTCACGGCAGGGCGCCGCCGCCACCGCGCCGCGGCGTCACGCGACATGGCGGAGTCGCTAGGACTTCCTAAACTTAGAACTGACGTGGTTTTTGCATTGAAAACGTCATGTTTTTGAAAATTAAGTCGCAGGTTTAGACTATTAAGTCAATACTGTTGTTTTATACTTGTGCTGCGTTAGGTTAGGTTAGGTTTATGATGTTATTATATGCATTATGATGTTATCTCATTGACGTTCTCAAACGTATTTCGTCTACCGCCCACTTTCAGAATTGATTATTTTTCAACGCCCCCCAAAATGTTTACCACTACTACATCTTAAAACACAATTGCAATCATTATTTTAATACCTACATTACTTTAATAATATGGCTCCATTCGGGAACACGACATGGCCCAGATGTAGGCGCTAAAGCAGGCCTTTACGTAGCCTGCAAATCCAGCAAGAGAGTAATTGCAAGAACGAAGTTCGAGCATATCGGCAAAATTGGCGAAAAGTTGAACAGCCATCCAGCCGGGAGCTGTCAAATCTGGTCCCTCGCAGTCGAAGCAAATCTCTGCCGCTCCAAACATTTGACCGGGTCGGGCACAAGGTACTGCTTTCCAAGCTGTCTTCCTATGGCCTTCCACCCGACCTGTGTAAATGGATCGCCGACTTTATGCATGGCCGCAACATAAAAGTCTTGGCTGACGGTCGTTTTTTCAAAGCCAGTCAAACATCAGTGGATGCCGGCGCACCTGTGTGCTGTTCCCAACCCTTTTTCTGCTACATATTAATGATCTGCACAATTTGGGCGATATTCATTAACACCCTGCTAGCCAGGTACATCAGTCACTGGACCACAAGCCTGGCTTGTTAGACGCGACACAATTCAGTGCGAAGCGGACTTTGTTCAGTGTGGCTCCAACCTTCCAGGGTACAGCTCTGCACCTCGTTTACCTCATGCGACGGTATTTGATCTGAGCAAGTTAATTAAAAATGAGCAAGATTGAAAAAATTACATAGTTTAACAAAATATGTAGATGTAATACCTGATTGCTCACGGGCTACCCACGAAAGCCAAGATACATTATTTATGTTATCTAATCAAACTGGACAGGAATGATGAAGAAACACACCTACTGCAGCATTTTCAGTTTAGTTTAAAGTAGGTACTTTAAAATATTGGAAAAACACAAATCAGCCATCAACCGCTTCAACGTCCCCCAATTCCTCTAGCGCCCACAAGGGGGCGTTATGAGAAAGACTGTTCTAGAATAAGCAAGGCACATATTGCTATGAGCTTGTATTCATATTATAACATGTTAACACGTGAACATAAAGTCTCGAGATTTTCCAGAACATTTCGAACCTCGCTTATAAGTTCAAGCACATAATTCGTTATGAAACCATCGTATAGTCTGACCAATGTTTTGTTTATAAAGTAGTACTCACGGAATATTGAGGATTGTTCTGTGGTAGTACTCACCCCGAAACCATGTGCTCTAAAGTTGCTTTGCACACCTAATATAATAAAGTTTAGTTCTGGCTTTCGTAATGACTTGCAAATACAAACAGGTAAATAGAAAATCTACGTAAAATATTAAGCAATCATCGAAACACCTACGTCTATACTGCGCGCTAGACAAATTGGCTGATGTGTGTGCATGCGTAACCAACAACATTACACCATCCAACATACGCTGGCGCAAGGAGTCGTATTCACTACGTATAATATTCACAACGTATAATAGTATTTTTTTCCAAAAAATTAAAACCATGCATATCGTATAATATTCACAACGTATAATGTTATACGTTGTGCATGAGTTTAAAAATAAAATAAACTCTTTGCATCATGCAGAACGTATAATAGTCACAACGTATAATATTCCTAACATGAATTCACAAAAAAAGAAACCCATGCAGAACGTATAATATGCCAAGAAGCACTGCATAAAGCGCCCTAACAACGATACATTTAAGGCTGAAATTGCTACGAATGGATATCTGTTGAAGAGTAACAATTTGCTACAACGCTAATTGAGACGGTCGAAAAGTCGCGTGCGAGTATAATCTTTAATCTTATATCGATAAGGGCGCTTATCGTATGAAATATTTTAGCATTATATGATATGCATGGTTTTCTTTTTTTGTTAAATAAAGATCATAACATTATACGTTGTGACTATTATACGTTATGCATGGAGAAATAAGTAATTTAATTTTTTGGACTTCTTCATGCACTACGTATAAGATTATACGATCTGCCGATTATACGTTGTGCATGGTTTTAAAATTTTGTTAAAATATGACATTATACGATCTGCATATTATACGTTATGCCGTTCCCCCGGCGCAAGGCCTATCGAAAACTTTGGTCGCCTTGACGTCATAACTGATAACATGAAATGATTTTATAAGATACTAGCTGCGGTACCCGGCTCCGCTCGGGTTAGTGTCGGCTAAATTATCTCATGTATAAAAAGTAGCCCACATGACTGGTCCAAAATAGGGTCAAACTGGTCCAGGACAATGTATCCATGTACCAAATTTAATCAAGATCGTTCGAGCCGAAATAGCATGATTTAATGAGAAACATCCAATATTTCCCATTTAGAGCTTCGTTGACGTTTGGTGGCTATTTAAAAAAAAAACATTTGCCGCGAGAACCTTTCTGCACTTTCACTGCTACATTGCTTACCTAGTAAGTAACGTGTAACGTAGGTAAGTTTTGCGTGGACTCTAACCCACAGCCAGCCTCAACATCGAAAACAGTAACCCATCTCGAACCTGACTGGTCCCAGAGATGCTATACATTGATAAAATACGCATATAAATCAGGTAAGTGGTTCGCATGTTATAAGACTTTAAGACTCACTACTTACCCTTCTGGTAATGAAGCGTTATATTATGTAATCTATAAGTTTTTAGTAGAATCAGGCTAGACGTAGATACAATGCACATCTAAATCGAGTAATTGGTTCTCAAGGATTTTATTCTGTTGGTTGTCCTCCGGCGATTTAGCGTGATGCCAAGTAGTCCTAAAGTTTCAGGAAATACCAAGCCGTACTTCAGTAAAAGTAAGCGCTGCCGCCGCAAAGCCGAGCCGTGCATAGCATTGCAGTTTGTATGACAGCCCCATCTTAGCGTAAGCGGAACTGAATTATATTTAGCCAATCCTAATTCCCGGGTAGTTAAATGTACATGTACTAAGTTTTACAAATCGCTAGTGCCTTGAAAATTCGCCAAACGGACACCAAACAGTAGCCCTACCATGAGTTTTCTATCGAACGAACGAAAAATATCATCGAATGTTCACGAACGAGATCGAACAACGTTACAGTCGCTACCATGGGTTACTTTATTCACCGACGGAACGCTTATCGAACGCTCGATGAACGTTGCGTTCGACCAGAGACAAGAAATAATGGAAGATAGTGAGTAGGCCGTGATTAACAGTGTCCATATCTTCTTTCGCATGAGATAAAATAGGACCGCACTATTATAAATTGAGTATAAATTTGCTAAGTTTACTAGTAAAAACATACCTCAAACCGTCGATTGTTGGCAGCCGATATTTTGTGACGATTTTTGTTGACCGATACTTTGCCGGCGCGGCGGGCGGCGCGAGACAATAAGCGTGACTCATAGGGCGTACCATCCGTCTGTAAATAGTATTATATACCTAGTTACCCATTTCGCGCAAATGTTTTGTCAATGTTTGACTTTGGTTTTCTTGGATGCAATTATAGTTGTTTTATTTTTCTTATAAATTACCGATACAGGTTATGTTTTGAATGCTTTATTTTCTTTGCATAAAAAAATATGTATTGAGGAAATACACCTACATAAATTAATATTTTTTAAAATAAATTCATTCCTGAAACAGGTTTGAAGAAACGTTTATAAATAAAATAAACCGTTAAAAAAATATTTCGAATAGTATTTTTTTACGTAGAGTTGTAGTGTACTCATTATTAAGTTGCTAACATAATATTGAATTCAGAAATTGACATGAAATACGCTTGGTTTTTCATCTTTGGCACTAAAATGTGTGTTCGATCGTCCTTTCACCCAAGATATGACTAGTGAAAAGAAATTCGAATAACGTTATCGAAGTGATCACGTTGAGCTGTCAAAATGTACACTCATGGTACCGTTTTTCATACAACCGTATCGCGTCGTCGTTCGATAACGTTCGTGATGCTCGACAACGAGCGTGAATATGAACTCGTAGTGCCGTTTTTAGTAACAAGATCGTACGCTAGAGGCGCTGCAATTTTCCCCATACAAAAATTTCGTTAACGTTGGTCGAAGTGAACATCACCAAAACTCATGGTAGGGCTACAGTCAAGACGTCTGCCCTCCCCCCGCCGCCGCTCCCCGCCACCGCCCCCGGCTCCTCTCCCCCTAGTGTGAAGTATCCATCCATCCATCCATCCATCCATCCATCCATCCATTATTACAAACTTTCCCCTTTATATTATTTATTAGACTAGCTGCGGTACCCGGCTCCGCTCGGGTTAGTGTCGGCTAAATTATCTCATGGATAAAAAGTAGCCCACATGACTGGTCCAAAATAGGGTCAAACTGGTCCAGGACAATGTATCCATGTACCAAATTTAATCAAGATCCTTCGAGCCGAAATAGCATGATTTAATGAGAAACATCCAATAATTCCCATTAAGAGCTTCGTTGACGTTTGGTGGCTATTTAAAAAAAAAACATTTGCCGCGAGAACCTTTCTGCACTTTCACTGCTACATTGCTTACCTAGTAAGTAACGTGTAACGTAGGTAAGTTTTGCGTGGACTCCAACCCACAGCCAGCCTCAACATCGAAAACAGTAACCCATCTCGAACCTGACTGCTCCCAGAGATGCTATACATTGATAAAATACGCATATAAATCAGGTAAGTGGTTCGCATGTTATAAGACTTTAAGACTCACTACTTACCCTTCTGGTAATGAAGCGTTATATTATGTAATCTATAAGTTTTTAGTAGAATCAGGCTAGACATAGATACAATGCACATCTAAATCGAGTAATTGGTTCTCAAGGATTTTATTCTGTTGGTCGCTCCTCCGGCGATTTAGCGTGATGCCAAGTAGTCCTAAAGTTGCAGGAAAGACCAAGCCGTACTTCAGTAAAAGTAAGCGCTGCCGCCGCAAAGCCGAGCCGTGCATAGCATTGCAGTTTGTATGACAGCCCCATCTTAGCGTAAGCGGAACTGAATTCTATTTAGCCAATCCTAATTCCCGGGTAGTTAAATGTACATGTACTAAGTTTTACAAATCGCTAGTGCCTTGAAAATTCGCCAAACGGACACCAGTCACGACGTCTGCCCTCCCCCCGCCGCCGCTCCCCGCCACCGCCCCCGGCTCCTCTCCCCCTAGTGTGAAGTAGCGCTACCGGCATCGTTTTTGCAGCCCCGTGAAAGTTCTAAAGCCCATGGGCACATAAATTGTAGCCTATGTGTTATTCTGATGTATAAGCTATATTATTGTAAAGTTTCATTAGAATCCATTCAGTAGTTTTTACGTGAAAGAGTAACAAACATCCATCCATCCATCCATCCATCCATCCATCCATCCATCCATTATTACAAACTTTCCCCTTTATAATATTTATTAGATTTATATTTATTAGATACGTATTGAGAGAAGATATAATTTCTGGTACGAAGCAAGTACCTACGTCGCTTTTTTCATCGAATGAGTTATGCATGCATAATCGTCCGCGAAGCGAGGACACATTAATTAAAGTAAAATAGCTTAAAAACTAACTAATTCTGAATATACTGCAAGACGGGACTTTAACTAGAAAACATACCTTCGCTGTTATGGCGTCTGCCAATTTCGTCACCCGCTGTGTACCCATAGTTTGGAATTATCCTACAGTCCCTCTTCACGTAATCCATGCCTTTTTCGTGCCAAGCAAGTACGAGTACGTCGTTTTTTGAACGAAGCAAGGACATATTAACTGAGGAAAGATATCAGTAAACAGAACAACTTGATTACTTTTTATGACTACTATTATTACTTTACGTATCGAGTTCATAATTTCCAGCCATAATATCAATAGTTTGCAAGGAATGGTTAAAAGAGCGAGCGAGCGGCGGGCGCGGCAAAGGTTGCGCCCGTGACCCCGCGCCACCGCCCGCCCCTCCGCCGCTCCCCGCCACTCCCCTACCCCTCGCGCCCGTCGCTAACGACTTCCCGCGCGGATTTTCCGCCACTCCGCCTGAAGTTTGTCGCGGAGCGCGCGACTCGCGAACTTGTCGCAGTCTCGGGCGAAACTTTTCCGACGCGACCGCGCGCCCACCGCGAGCGCACTCGGGCGGGAAAGTTGCGCTCGTCTCGTTCGTGGTGCGCAGTGATGTGGAGCGTTCGTTGAAAGTGTTTCGGATGGTGGTTACATGTTATCCAATCGTTTGAGCAAAAAGTGAGGGTCTACCTCGGAATGAGAGATAATACGCTGTAAAGTCTTATTAACCTTTATTTTGGCATTCTTTAAGTTGTTTTAAAAGTCTCATGTCCGCGTGTTAAGATATTCAAGGTCAAAATTCATCGAAAAGGTGTTTTAAAAATTATTTACTGGGACTCACGGTTGACCTTGCATTATACCATGTATGGCTTAGCACTGCGCACTCTGCGCGCTCTATTTCAAAAACGGTTGACCGTATAAAAATATGTTGGCGACAATATTTGTAGAGATTTTTATGCTCTACAATTTCATCATAGATTAAAATAGCATTGAAATTATATGAAGCGAGATATATGCAAAAAACAGGTGTTTGTGACCTGTAATTTAAGGCGCGAAAACGACATTTTGTGATACTTTTGAGTCAACTTAAAGAATACCAAAATGAAGGTTTATACGAATTTACAGCTTATTATCTCTCATTCCTAGGTGAAACCCCTAAATGACTGGACTATAGATGAAGAGTAGCGCGTAAGAGTGGTAGCGCTCGACGAAGCGAGGGACTGGGCGCCGCTCGACGGCGGATAATGTTCGGGAGGAGGCAGCGCATGCGGTGCGGGTGCGGGGGGTGGGCGCGGCGGCGGCGGCTAGCGTGAGATGGCTCCCGGCGCCGGCGGCGTGCTGCTGCTCGCGGCGCTGCTGGCGGCCGGCGGCGGCGCCCGCGCGCGCGCCGCTCCGCACGCCGCCCTCTTCGAGTGTGCGAGGTACGAGACCCCTTCCCTCCACGGCACCATAGATAGATGATAGTATGGAAATATTGGTAACCTCATACGAATACATTTAATACAAACCAATGAATATGAATGATATTTTTGAATTGCAATTGGAATTGAATTGCAAGTATGCAGTTCAGAAGTAGCACGGGGTCGATATCGCGCCTCCGCCGTATGTTCAAAATGACGACATATGTGTATGGTAATCCAGCGGCGCGTCGTATGCCACAAAGTCGAAACATCGCCACCGCGCGCGAATGTGCTTTAAAAATGTGTTCGTCAAGTCAGTTCCCACCCACACAAACCCTTTAATACATCTGCGACTATGTTTGTATATGACATGTACTTTTAAGGTGGCCCAACCCGGCGGGACTAACTCATTCGCGGGCACGGTGCAAAACCGTGCTATTGCGCTCTGGGACCTCTGTTTCAAAGAAAAAGACAGGCTCCGTCATGAGGAAGATGCATATTTGATAAGATTTACGAAAATTTTAATTGCAAAACGACTTTTAACTAAAAGTAAACCACGGTCACTGTAGTAAAAAATCTAACAAAAACCAAATAAATTATAAGCTATGTCTGATGACTAATCTTTTTAAGATGTTCTTACTTTATCATTGCGTAATCCACCTCCAAAGTTATTGTATAAAACGCGCGAAAAATTCGAACTTTCAGACCTTATAACTTAGAAACCAAACACATTTTTTCAATCAAATAAAGCTATTTAGAGCAAAATTTGGGATCTCTTTGGGATGGGAAATCTGGGAGCGCAACAGCACGGTTTTGTACCGTGCCCGCGAATGAGTTAGACCCGCCGGTTACGATAACAGTTACAGTTACGATAAAAGTTTTTTTCTTTAAACTTACATCATTTGAAGGTAAAACAATTTGTTTTACTCAAAAACAATGGTTTCACAGAACATAGAATCCTACCATAAACACAATTACCTTCACCTTGTATACGAGATCTCAGATAGTAATAAACGTCTCTTTTCGTTGACTTCATCCCGCTATCCGTCGGCATTAATCTCTATTTCCGTCGGTCGCATATTAAGGCTGAGTAAACATAGGCGTGAAATAAAAATAAATAATGGCATTAATTTCATAAATATACTGTTATTGATTTCTAGACATTTTAATGGCATTGAAAACCAGATGGGAACTCTCCTATTAGCCAATACAGTAGTTGATGCTTGACAGCAGTCGGTGATTGCAGTTTTTAGTTATCCTCAATATGAATGGCTATGAGTGGCTAATAATGCACTCACTCGCATAGCCCTTCTCACCGCTCTTCCGAAGGAATAAGAGATGTTTTCCAGTAAGACTGTCTTTTGGTAAGTTTATGATATAACGTTCTCACTGATCGACCAATAGGTTATAGCAAATGACACGCTATTCCTACTATCGTTTTGGGGAAAAGCTAGCGAGAATCCGTAGCTCAGTAGGTCTTATCTCCTCGGCTGTTCCTGTGGTACTGTTATTGGTGAGTGAAACGTGGACAATGTTCCTAAGGGTGATACCATGCCAGCATGTGGTACCATTAAGACTGTCGTGAACAAAAGGTTTTTTTTTTCATCTATCCCCTTCTCCTTTCTTATAATCAAAGCTATCACACCCACACAGGTAGGTTTATGCTACCCCCAGGAACTAAGCAAGGCGGCCAGTTTTACATGGCCCTTGTTTTCTTTTGTTTCTTTCTGTTAAACAACGAACCCAATTTTTTTAAGTTATATGTGAAATACGGTGCTGGGTACACGTGGTTAAATCGGGTTTAATATGTCTTTTTTATGTAAGTCATGTGTGTACCTGTTTGTGTCTTGAAATAAATAAATTTACAATCAATTGAAATGCACGTTTCAATCTCAGAAAGAAAAAATATTTTAGGAACGTTTATTAGAAAGTAGATAAGCGGTTGTGAAACATTTTGAGAGGTCGCATACCAATATGTATTTTTAAACAGGAAGAAATTGTAAATATTCATAGATCTCACAAAAACTTTAAGATGTTGAATGTCTACTATATTGAAAATATCTAAGCTTCAGGAAAAGTACTCACAACACAAAAACACCAACATCCGTGGCCATTCAATGAAGCTATATTGTACGCGCCCAGGCAGGTCGAACTTCACAAGCGAAGGCCCGGTAGCCTCGGGACGTCATAGCGGGCCACCAGAGGTGTAGGAACAGCCACCTACCTCCAGCAGCACCAGCTCCAAGGCGTCAGGTCCCGGGACAGCGTTCGGCGGCACAGTAATTCGCTCAGGACGACACAGCGTGGTCAGGCGCGCGGCGGGTTGCGGGCGTGGAGCCCTGCGAGAGCTCGGGGACGCGGCGCATGCGTGCACCACGCGTGACAGCTAGTAGGCGAAAGAGGGTCGCATAGGAAAAACTTCGGATGGGATTGAATACTTGTGATTGCAAACTACCCACCTAGGTCACCCATGCCATATTGGCGTAAACATATATTATACCACAATGAAGCTAAACCCTCGCCAGAACTTTATCGCAAACAGACTTTTAGACTCTAGCTGGTAATGTTATTCGTGCGAATTCAATGAATCAATTTAAAAATAGACTAGAAACAAAAGAAACTTAAAGTTTTGTGACATAGACGCATCAGCGAAAGCTGCTATTTTATTAAAAATAAAATAATATAATATGAAAGGGGGAACACCAATATAGCAATGTATGCCGAGGTATTTCCCCAAAAGTACAACCTGGGTTTCTTCAAACATGGTGTGAAGAAGCACCTGGCCGGCCGGCATGGTTTTCGCAGCCCCCCCCCCCCCTGTAAGTTCGAAATCCCAATGTTTTCGAAGCCCGGCGTCGTCGGGCACTTTAAGATATCCTGGCTTACGCCTTATGCCGCGCTTAATATAAAAAAAAATGCTGACTTGGTGCACATAAATATCGAGCTGAAATTTAATTCTTTGAAAAGTTTGCATACTATACCCGAAATGCGTTGCCTTGTGCGTTACTTTTTTATCTATACCATTTCTAATTGGATGGAAACACGGACCATTTTTCGCTGCCGATTCCACCGCATTTAATCTAATACGTAACAACAATCCTTACCACCAAGTAAGTAGGGTAGGAGACCTACAGTTTAAAATGTGTTCCGAACCATGGAGCATCCCAAGATTCTGAAGCACGGTATTCGACACAAGATTCCCCTAGAGACACTAATACTGCTTGTATTGTTAGGATAACTATGACACCGTTGAGTGGTCAGACGGTAATGATCATCGCCAAAATTAAAAACAATGTGTTTACAATGTAACACACCGCAGCCAATGGTTTAGATAGGTTATATTTAAATATTTAATTAAATAGGTTAAAGTTATATTTACATTGAGTCTAAACACGCGGCAGCGTGTCAAGACAAGTTTAAATTACCCAGATGCTTTAGGTTCAGTCTTTTCCAAAGCGATAAATGCAACCAGCCAAGGCGGCATAGCCTAGGCCTCCGTAATATCCTTCATTGTGAAGTGTGTAAAGACAGCTCATTAGCACATCATTACCAAAAATATACGGGACATTGACATGGGAGTGCAGAATAGGGTGTGCTTATAGAAAATCGCCTCGTCGTATCTGGCAAACCACAGCGGCAATCTCACGCCCGAGCCCCGGTTGCACGAAGAGACGGCCGAGTTAATCAATGTTCAAACACGTCACTTTTAGTGATCCGCATAGAGTTCCTTCCTTACTGTCCACACAAAGTGACGTGTTTCATCATACGTTGATGTTGATTTCGATTTTTTGTCCTTTCGTGCACTCGGCCCTAAGTGTTGTCGGTCCACACCCCCTCTAACCGCAGCCCCGGCACCCTCCGCCGCCGCTGCGGCCGTCGCCCGACGTAGTAGTAATCGCTGCCATCGCGCCGCCGGCGTCTGCCAAGTGTCGGATCCTCGCACGTAGCCACAGCTATAATCACAGACTCTGTGGCTAAAATAACGATTTCTTGTTTATTATTACTACATCATGAGCAACGTTACATATTAACTTTAGATATTTTAGATATTATATTAGATATTAAAGTCACTTTTCCTGTCGGCCCATAAAAAATGTATTAATTATGGTTGGTTTAAATTATTTAACAAATAATTAAACAACATCATCTCACTAGTACGTAGTCGTCTATGTTTTCAAATGGACGAACGGACGTACAGCGAAGGCTTAGTACTCGGGTTCCGTTTGGCACTCTTTCGGTACGGAACCCTAAAAACTGAAGTACAAACATGAAATTCCGTGTCTTCACCGAACCTAATTCACTGAATAATATAGGAGACTCGAACATATGTAGAGACTAACGCACGGAGGCTTCTCCGTGGACTAACTTAACCGATTATTTTTTTTATCATACATACAATAGCATTAAATACTAGCAAAATTCACCAGCGCTAGAGCTCGGCTATTACAACACGCTCGATAGATCGCCGCCAAGTTTAACTGCGTTTATCAAACTATTTGCGTCAGTAATCAGACCGATTTAACCGTTCGCGTCGCGGTAATACTAAATGTGACAACCGAAATAAACGACTACGCTCCACATACCGATATGCGATCGAAATAGACAGCGTACTAGCGTATCGGCGTCTTAGTAGGCTTCGACCTACTGAGCATTGCCAAATGTTTTATTTTGGCGACGCGCTGCCACCAAAAACCACGCGCCGCCCTCGCCGCGCGCTCCCGCCCAAACTTGGGGCGGGAAATCTCGGACGCGGTTGACGGAACTGGAACTACCGCTCGGCAAGCACAGAAATATTGCTACTTGCGACGCGCACAATACATTCACATGAATGTCAAATCGGGACTATACACGGACTGTTCAAGCTTGCATTAATTCATTTTTTCTTTGTTCGCTGGGGTATCCTTATACGAACTTTTTTTTTTTTATGTGACTGGACATGGATGGCTAATACCACAAGTTCTGTCATGGTATTAGCCCAACACACCACATGGGAACTAGGTGCCATGCCAGGACCTTCCTTATATTGCACGGCTACATTGAACTGGATGGAAAACACGGACAATTTTCATTGCCCCTTCGACCATCGTTCATCCAATGCGATGGTACCAACCCGGGCGGGATAAACCCTACCACCTAGTAAGTAAGGAAGGGGACCTACAGCTTAACGTGGAATCCGAACCACGGCCAGCCTCTCTCAACGGTCTAATGATCACCCATCCAAGACCAGACCGGACCCAGCGTTGCTTAACTTCGGAGAGCGATCGCCGAAGTCTCGCGCCACTGGGCCACTGAGGCTGAACTGGATTAAGAGAGATCTTACAAGAATTATCATTGCATTTTTAACAAGCAGTTTAATAGTTTCTTCTTAACGGAAGATCATTTTGTACATACGATTTAAAAAAATCGTCCGTTGAGAAGCCTGTAATAAATAATACTCATTTAAAACAAGGACTATGGAAGTTGGCCCAAGTTCTCACAAGGTATCTTTAAGGCGTGATAAGAGCCCATTGCGTTCAGTTTAATAAGGAAGTCAGTCAGTCAGCGTATTTGCGTCCACTGCTGGACATACGCCTCTCGAATTTTTCTCCAGTCCGGGAGGACAGGAGAATAATGGATGGTCTTCCCACACTCCGTTTTCCTGTCCACGGCCGCCTGTGTAGGACACGGTTACTCCAACGGTATCCGTAACGGTAATATAAGTAAAACCACATTTAATTATATTTAAAAATAACCAAGACGAATTTAGATATTCCAAAAAGTTATTATGTAGATTGACTAGACTTTATAATTTAAAGATAAAATGTGAGTCGCTGGTGTTTTGTGTTCTCAAATGAACTGACATTTTTTTTATGTTTAAGCACAGTTAAAATTCAGTAATGTGTCAGCATTTCTCATTACTATTAATGTATTAGGGTAAGTATCCATTAATGAGCCAAAACAGATAATATTAAACAGTTTTTGTAAGTACCGCTTGGTGAAAATAACACCTGTGACGGATCAGATAATTTTGAACGGTTATCTTAACTGATTTAACATTACGCCTGACTACAAATTGGGCGTGTAACTGTTAAGTTTCAAGAGGTACAGTAATTTTAGCGGATTGGACAGTACCTTTTCACTGAAATTTATTTATTTTTATTTATTTTATTTATTCGGAAACTTAACAGCTAAATTAAACGATATTGAAAAACTTAAGCTACACAAACAATACAGCCAATAATAAAGTTTCACTTTTTAACAAACTAATACAAAAATATATCCACTTAATCTAATTATAAATATTGCATCAAATTTATTTTTTATGGTGTGTACCTACGGGTGTGTGAGAAGGTGAGGATGTAAGGGTGTTTGAGGATACGTGTGAGGGTGTGTGAGGGTGTGTGAGGGTGTGTGTGTGTGTGTGTGAAAGAGAGAGAGGGTGTGTATGCTAGCGTGTTTGTATTTCTTAGTTATTTAATGTCTTAACAACTTTATAAAAATATGATGGTTTTGTGTTATTAAATATATCAATGTTACCGAAATAATTGTTATAATTACTCATACATCTATTGATAACCGAGTCCCTGGCGTGATTAGTGTGGCATTTCGGAGTTTGGAACAGAAAAGGACTGCGAGTGCGCACCGGTGAAGCTCGCAGCGATACTCGAGCGACAAGGTCGGGGCAGTCGATATGATAATTTAGGATATTAAACAAGAACATGGCGTCCGCGACCGTTCGTCTCTGCTCGAGGGACTGCAACTCGAAGTGATTCCTTGCCGCTGCGTGGTTTTCGAAGTGGAGCCTGCATTTAAATGAGAGTTGTTTTAAAAATTTATTTTGGATCCATTCAATACGTTTTTTATAAGTAATGTATGATGGGGACCAGACGGGCGATGCGAACTCTACTACACTGCGAACATATGAAAAGTACAACGTTTTTAATGTTGGAGAACTAGAAAATGGTTTACATGTGCGTACAATGAATCCCAACATCTTGTACGCTTTGCTTACCATATGGTCTACATGTTTATTGTATAGTAATTTCGAGTAATTTCGAATCAAGACGTAAGTAAAAGTGGAAAAAATTCTAAAGCTAAAAATAATAATCACACAGTTAGGGAAACAGTAAGAGAAGACAGTTATTGCACACAGTTAAAAAAACAATTAAAAGTAACATTTAATGTTTAAGGCTAACTGTTTTTGCTCAGTAAGAGTAACAGATTTACTTAGTTGGCTCTATGTCAACGTTGCAAGACGGTTGTTATTACCGGAATTACGGTAACATTCTCTCATAATTTTTTTCAGTGTACATAGACATTCACAATTTTTCACAAAATAAGTTGGAACAAATAATCTTATCGTCCGATATTTGCCGTTGTGAATTTAAAATGTAGCTAAACCATCAATGCATCTTTCTTCTTATTGAAATTCCAAAATAAGAAGTCGGTAAGTAAATATACTTTTTCGTACTAAGCAGGTACGTCGCTTATTCCAAGGAATGTGACATTTATGTATGTATAATCGATATAGAGCCGGTGGCGAAATTGGTAGACGCAATACCCGCGAATGGTATGTTTTGCTGGTTCGGGTCCAGCCTTGCAGTATATTCGTAAAGTAGTTCTTTTTACTGGGCTCTTTCTTTAATTAATGTGTCCTTGCTTCACGGTCGATTATACATACATACATGTCACATTCCTTGGAATAAGCGACGTACCTGCTTAGTACGAAAAAGTATATTTACTTAAGTCAACCTAGGACTGGCTCTAGCGTCTGATGCCAAATACGATTTTGGTGATGACGGCAATATGTTTGATTGTTCAATATTTGCAGTCAATGTCCGCAACGCAGATGAAGCGTTAAATAAATGTATGTAGGTATAATCTTAAACACTGTGTTAGTAGGAGGCATTCATTACGGGAGGAGGGACAGTAGGAGAATTCCAAATTATGGATATACAGCCGGTGGCGAAATTGGTAGACGCAATACCCACGAATGGTATGTTTTGCTGGTTCGGGTCCAGCCTTGCAGTATATTCGTAAAGTAGTTCTTTTTACTGGGCTCTTTCTTTAATTAATGTGTCCTTGCTTCACGGTCGATTATACATACATACATGTCACATGAGTAGTCGGTATTTTTAAAAATAGTCAAATAAGCTTTTACTTACTCCCTCATGGAACTGAATGCAATCAGGTGTTATCGCGCCCTTAATGTTAAACAGTTATTTGTGAAATTTGAGATCAAAGATATTTTTTTTCTGATTTTAAACCTTATTAAGTAAAACATGTGTTACTTAGATAGAGTTAATAAATGTTTTTTTATGTATTCAATTACATAAAATGCCTCAGTAGGCTCCAGTTCATTTTATCTTGACGTAGAAATAATTAATCGGAAATTTAGTTTCCGATTCAGTCGCCCTTATCCGAGCTACTGCGATGGATAACACTAAACGAAATTAATTACCTTTATTTTCTACCAAATAATATGTGTAGTGACGCGCTAACAAAACACGGGTTCTTAATAATTTTCAAGAGCTTAAGCCAATAAAAGGCGCTTCAATTTCGGACTTAAGCATTTTTAATACTTTATCTTAGCGACAACATTTTGCAATACCTTTTTGGATATTTAAACAATAATTCAAAGTACAGTACAATAAACGTTTTTAAACTTTTTATGGCTGTCAGAGGAATTTGTAAAAACATGCGCCCGAAACAAACGGTGAAGGATATCTCTAGCTTATCCTACGTTGATTTTTTTTTACTTTTTTGTTCACTTTTAATCACAGCAGCGGTCACGTCTTTTAATTTATCAATACCGAGACTCTTTTCATTTCTATAATCTCTTATTCCTTGTCTTTTCGATTCAATATCTGCAGACTTGACGATGCATCGGAGCTCCGTGTTTGCAGTGGAGTTAGGTCATTACCAACTATATATAAATGATAGAGTGCTTTGTATCTCAAGCTATAATTTTATTGAATGGAGGTATTCATTACGAAATTGCTACTCTTGGATGTGACAGACATAACTAAATAAAGCCGCATTTAGACATGCTTATCTTTAAGCATAATAAAGATGGATTCGTAAGCATCAGAAAATTACACAAAATTGTCACATAAAACCACTGTTCCAATTAACTTGATATTTGGTATCTGATATTAGACAACATTGTTTTTGCAATAAATATATTTGATTTGATTGGAAATAGCTGTGTCCGCATTTTTTTATCAATTCTTGTTCTAAACACAGTATAAATGTATTTAAACATTTTCTTTTTGCTGTCTTTTCAAGCATTTTTTTTAAATAACGAAATCGTGCCCATGCATATATTTGTTATCAAATATTAGATACAAAATATAAGTTAATAAAACAGTGAGCCTCAAATATAATAATAATAATAATAAAGCCTTTTTAATTCCATAATTTAAATACATGTGTACATGTGTAAGAAAATTAAAACTAACAAAAACTAAATTTAAAAATTAAGGACCCCTCTTCGGATAAAGGCCTCCTCCATTGTTTTCCATTCTCCTTTCTCTTTCGCTATCTTTTCCCTGTCTTTCCCTGCTTCTTTTATTACTTCATCGAAGCAGAGCTTCAAATATTAGTTAACTATATTTGTGTCAGGGGGCATAGCTTACGGGCCATTCTTAGGCCAATACATTACCAATAAATGTGGTACCTAATCCGAAATCAGGTTTATTTTACAAAAAGAGCACGATAGATTAACGTCAGTATGCTTAAATAAAGCATGTGTAAATGCAGCTTAAAGGCTCCGTCAAGGTTTTGAAAACGTGGAATAACGCTGTGATCTCATAGTAGTTTTTGTTTAAGTTGTTCTCATCAATCTTACAGATGTATTATACCCCATCAATTTAGCTGTAATAGTCCTCAAATTATGTAATTTTAATAGTTTTATCATTGTTCTTGCATTGTACAAATTGTTTCCTCTGAAATCCTACAAGTTCTCAAGCCTATTGAAGAATGGTCTATGAAGATCACAGCCCTGGCATTAGGAAAAAATGTGTGCTTGCTACATTTTTTCAATACGGAGGATGATTTCTACTCGTTGTCAGAAATTCTCATGTTCGCACCATACATATAATTAAGTGAAACTTGGCGCCGAAAAGGAAGTTGAAGTATCCACAACACCTGTGAAGTGTTATTGATGATATCTCCGGTGCTTAACGTGTTCAGGGTCGCCACAAAGACAATGCGCCCTGGCCCCGCGCCAACCGACCGTCGCGCGTCGGCGGCGGCGGCGGCGTGACGCCGCGCGAGTCGTGACGTCTACCTCCGCCACGCCGCCGCGCCGCCAGCTACTTGCGCGCGTGAATTAATTTATTTTCGTTTGAAAGCGCGAGTAGAGCGTATATAAAGCGCCGGCAAATGAAGGGTAATCAAGACGGGTTAATGGGACCGTCGGATTTTATGGGATAGTGTAACAAAAGATTTTACCCACTTTTAATAGTGCCGAGTTTTATTACTAGGCTGGTTGTATTTAGAAATATTTTGAGCGTGTGATGACAAAAAATACTTAAGTTACCGTTAATAGATGGAATACGTCAATTTAATTAATAAAATGGCCTAATCTGCCCATTAACTGGTGCGATAAGTAAATATTCGAAATTTCGTTTTAAGTAGCTGGTATTTTAATTTAAGTAGAAGCGACTTTAGACTGGAGTTCACCATCTCTGGTATTCTGTCTTCTTTCTTCTAATGCCATTGTGTAAGGATAGATGGAAAAAAGTGTGAAGAAACGCGTACGTGAAGCTTTCGTCCACTTCAAAAAAATCGTATTACATGACCAGAGAACAGGACTCGCCTAGGTTCTGTTAACACGTGAAACGAAACACTACTTTGACCTGCTGAATGTAACAATATTTCTAGTGTAAAACAATATGATATTCAGAGTATAAATTTCTGATATTTTTGACCGAAGTTAGGAAATCTTAATGGAATCGGAATTATTTTTATTCATAAATGTATTATTATTGTAATCTATTGATAAAACTCCTTTAAACCTTATGATAATAGAGAATAAAACCCCTACTAGGTTGTAGGGTTTAAGCCCGCCCGGGTTGGTACCATCGCATTGGATGAAAAGGTGGTCGAAGCGGCAATGAAAAATTGCCCGTGTTTTCCATCCAGTTCAATGTAGCCGTGCTCATAAAGGGAAGGTCCTGGCATGGCAACTTATTCCTTAGGGAATGTGGTGTATTGGGCTAATATCATAACGGTAGTTAGCCATCCATGTCAGGTCGCATAAAAAAAAACGTATTTTTTTATTTCTTAAATATCTCTTCATTAAAGTAAACTGGTAAATTAATGACTACAAGGCACTGCCAACAATGAACGATAAATATGTTACGAGGGTAATGGGAGTCATTCAACGCTTTTAGAAAATCTTTATCCCTACTTTAATAAATTAATTCTTAAATGTGTTTGTTGGTGTGTCGTTCATTCATTTGTATATAAATAGTCTATGGGCCAGAGAGTGACGAAAAAATATTGTCGATATTGTTCCGGGAGGAGACAGCATGCGTTTCTCCGTCCATTTTATTAAATCATATTTAAATTCCTAGAATAACCGCTAGCTCCTCCAGGAATTTGGTACGATGGGTAAACGGAAATGCGCGTGCAAATGTTCTCCGTTCTTAGTAGAGGTGTTGCAGTACCAACACCATCAAAGCTACCTAGTAACATATTTGATAATAATCACATTCCGTAAGTTGGTTTTAGCTCGAAGGTTTATAATTTTTCAAATTTTCAAAGTAATTTAGGAATAAAAACAAACAACGCCTTTTCTGACTCCCGAACACGGAATTCTGTCTCAGACCTACAAGAGTCTACTACCAGTGTCAAGTTCGATACGCCCGATGACGTATTTAGGTACAAGAACGTACCTCCCCGTACAAATCCTAAGAACGTAAAAAAACAGTTCGGAGAGTTTTTGCCCAAACAAGCAAACGCAATGACGCTGTTGAATAGATTTTCATGCAAAAAATCGGAACTTTAAAAAATTTTAAGCATTGCAAAACTAACTTATTATCTGCAAATGTTTTATTAAATTATAAAAACGATAATTGCGTAATAGATAACTATGAATATCGTCCATTTATTTGCTGCGCCCTATAATTATGTATTACTACAAAAGACCAACACCATCAAAGCTACCTAGTAACATTCGAGACATATTAGATTTGTTAGATTTCATTTCATTTCTTCCAGATCCGCGAATTCGATTTATTAGTAAAGAAGAACCTGCAAAGAAATTTCACTGGTTTAAATATTTTTTTCGTCCACATTAATGAAATAAACACTACTGTCAAACTTTTTACTGTAGAACAGTTTAAGTAATTACTTATTCTGTGGTTTATGACAAAGAACAATGTTCAAAAGGAAATTTTGCAACTATCAATACAAAGGGATTAACAATAGAAATAATTGAACTAAACAAAGTTGCTAATACAATAACATGCATAATATCACAAGTAGTTTCTGCTGTAATAGTCGTCGTCAAGTTAAGGCGCTAGGACTAGCCAACTACTCGCGCCATACAAATGCACTTTATAACAAATGTAATAATATGTAGTGAAACGCTTCAGCAAATCCAAATAGAACTACAGACTGATATTGGATTGTTAATATTTTTTTATTCCATCATTTATTTAAATAATAATAAAAATAAAAAAGTTGATTTTTCTCATTAGAAATCTGAAAGTAATTCGATTTCTAGATATAAGCAAAAACAGCAAACAATAAACAAAAAATTCCATTTGCTTTTAGATTTCTACATTTAGTCAAAAAAGTTCGGAAATGGACACCGTTTCCGCAATGTATTTTGTATAGAAAAAGGAAACATACATTAACGAAAATAATTCAATTCCTAGACAAGGAATCATATATTGTAAGAATGACACTTATAATCGTCAGACTTAGTTAGTTAACTTGGGGTGCCTCGTCTAACTTTGCGATTTGGCTAGTACCAGGCCCTTAACAAGAAATATCGGGTGTGGATATAAAGATCCCGTCAAGTTTGGCACGGATAAAGTGTATCAAGTCAATATATTATAAATAAAATTATTATAATAACATTCCGAATAATGTAAGAAAGACGGTGCTGTCGTCGCATGCGAGAAGTTAAAACAATGGAAGAGTGAACAGGGAGGACGCTGCGTGCGCGACTAGCGCGGCGGAACTGCGGGTAGGTTGTGAATTTGCGACCCAACGAAAGCTTGCGTGCCGCGAAAACCTTGAGTCGCTTCCTTGAAACTCTCAGCCCTTTTTTTCAGAATAAATGTATGCATATTATTGTAATGAGGTAGGTGTTTTAGATAAGCCAGCTGAGTTTGGTTGCGAGTTATAAATGTGTATCCTTGGAATAATATGTTTGTTTTTGCACGCAACAATTTCGAGGTGATTTCGAATACTGAATACACAAAATATATATTTTTAACAGTTTCAAACTAGGGAATGTGACATGTATGCATGTATAAACGACTGTGAAGCAAGGATACATTAAGGCGCTAGGACTAGCCAACTACTCGCGCCATACAAATGTACTTTTTAACAAATGTAATAATATGTAGTGAAACGCTTCAGCAAATCCAAATAGAACTCCAGTATGATAATGGATTGTAAATATTTTTTGATTCTATCTTTTATTTAAATAATAATAAAAATAAAAAAGGTGATTTTTCTCATTAGAAATCTGAAAGTAATTCGATTTCTAGATATAAGCAAAAACAGCATATATGCATAAACAAAAAAATCCATTTGCTTTTAGATTTCTACATTTAGTCAAACAAGTTAGGAAATGGACACCGTTTCCGCAATGTATTTTGTATAGAAAAAGGAAACATACATTAACGAAAATAGGTTGATTCCTAGACAAGGAATCATATATTGTAAGAATGACACTTAAAATCGTCAGACTTAGTTAGTTAACTTGGGGTGCCTCGTCTAACTTTGCGATTTGGCTAGTACCAGGGCCTTAATTGAAGAAAGAGCCCAGTAAAAAGAACTACTTTACGAATATACTGCAAGGCTGGACCCGAACCAGCAAAACATACCATTCGCGGGTATTGCGTCTACCAATTTCGCCACCGGCTGTATACCCATAATTTGGAATTCTCCTACAGTCCCTCTTCCCGTAATGAAAGCCTCCTACTAACACAGTGTTTAAGATTATACCTACATACATTTATTTAACGCTTCATCTGCGTTGCGGACATTGACTGCTGTGTTAGTAGGAGACATTCATTACGGGAGGAGGGACTGTAGGATAATTCCAAATTATGGGTATACAGCCGGTGGCGAAATTGGTAGACGCAAAACCCGCGAATGGTATGTTTTGCTGGTTCGGGTCCAGCCTTGTAATATATTCGTTAAGTAGTTCTTTTTACTGGGCTCTTTCTTCAATTAATGTGTCCTTGCTTCACGGTCGATTTACATACATACATGTCACATTCCTTGGAATAAGCGACGTACCTGCTTAGTACGAAAAAGTATATTTACTTAAGTTTCAAACCATTTTTTCTACATTTTGTCGGAAGGCAGGTTGTGTTTTCTGCAGTTATTAAAAATATATCGGTATATCAATCAATCAATATCAATATATCTTAACTAAGTGAATTGAATCCGTAGATCAATCCACCAATTCGAGGCACGTATTTGACTAGCAAGTTTAAATAAAATAAATTGTAGGTAGTTGTGTACTATCTTCTTCCTCTTATTTTGTTTTATAATTTTAAAAAAATCGGATAGACCGCGAAAAGACACCTCCAAAAGACCAAAACGGCGACGTAAGTCCTCTTGACCATAATTACCGTCGCAAAAGTTACATTTGATAAAAAAACCGGTCAATTGCGAGTCAGACTCGTACAAGAATGTGTCCGTACCAACGAATATTATTTAACACCAAAAAATAACGTTTGGCTTTAATTTACTTACTTAAATAACGTGGGGCTTTAATTTTTATATTTGTTTTTATTTTGCCTATTTGTTGTTATAGCGGCAAAATAAAAACACACTTTGTGAAAATTTTAGCTGCCTGCCTAGTACATTCATGAAATACAGCTCTGTGACAGACGGATGTAAACGGACGGAAAGCCGGACCGAAGGACGCACGGTCGTACAGCGGAGGCTTAGTAATAGGGCTCCGTTGGCACCCTTTGGGTACGGAACCCTAAAAATATTTTTAATAATTACATATATTCGACAATGCTTCATTATAAAGTAAATTCACAAGCTCGAATATATTTATAGGTATTTCAGAGGCTCGATGTAAAGGTTTTTTAACAACAATCGTGACTGTGGGTGCAGCCGCATAGCCGTCATATCCGTCTCCTATTACATAGTTACCACCAGCAAGAAAATGCCGCACGCGTTGCACGAATAACCTGCAATTTTCTACCGGCTCACACGGAAATTCACAGCGCACCTCTACATTGTACGAAACACATCGTGGGTTGCCGGGGTAAATGTATAGATATCATTTCAACGCATTGAATGCATTTCGAACATCTTTTTTGCCTTTTTACTTAACACATTTAAGATGATCGATCGATTAACCCCCTGGGTACTCAGTTTCCATATCAGGATAACAATGTCACGTTAATATATGTAATTGCATAAAAAAAACAAATGAAAGTGTAAAGATACAATTTAAGAAAATATATTTAAATTGAGTTCTATGCAAATTCAAAATAATGGCGATCGAGGCAGTACGAAAGCACATGATTCGATCTCGTGTGTTTCTGTTCATAGATTTTTTTATTGTGCATGCCTAGGCAACTCGCATCGCTCATGATGCAGATTATTCAGACACTGTTATATTTATTTAGACTTTCACTGTCGTTACACATTATTATTAAAATGTTTTCGGATAGACAGTGTTATGAATCGCTTACTTGTTTAATTCGACGTTTCGTCCACCGCATTGTGGACTTCTTCAGGACTCGCGGCGCGACCTGGAGGACTTCCGACACGTCGTCCAGTCAGAAGTCAACGGCAGGTCGCCAGCTGCGAAGATTGTAGCTGTGGGTAGCTCCAGCCGCCGATGAGGGTAGTTCCACAGCACGTTGCTCGGCGATGAATTTATCCGTGCAAACGATGCTTACGGTGTCCCTGCTCGATATTATCGACAACTGAGCCGGTAGTCTAAGTTGTCACCTAAATTGGCGTTACGGCAAACCGATCGACTGGCGTTTTCAAATGTATGGAGAAATTGAAAAGCGCGCGCAGCGGGCGTTAAGCGAACTAACATTTGCGAGTCCGAGCTTGATTTGACAGCTTACTCAACGTTGCCGTAAATACGTCGACGTTGCCGTTTACGTCGTACGTTTTTATACAAATCGGAAGTCCGCGTTTGACTTTGACAGCTTGAAGAAGTAAACCACAGAATATCTAGTAAAAACTTGTATGGAGTTTGGAGAAAACGCCAGTCGATCGGTTTGCCGTAAACGCCCATTTAGGTGAGAACTCAGACTGACCACTCGGAAGCCTCGTGGTACTATGTTGCGCCAATAACAGAGACCACGACGCTGAAAGTTTCATGCTGTCATCTCTGTTGAAGTTGTGATGCCTTGAAATCTCAATGAATTCTCGGATTCTGTCACTGTAACACGTACACACGGTCTATCCGAAAACATTTTAATAATACTGAAACTGTTGCCTATAGCCGTTGATAAATAAGCAAACTTGTATGACATAACGACAGATTTTCAAAATATTGTAAATATTTTAAGTATGTCAAATGATTCTACCTCAAAAATATTCTTAATGCCATTAACTCCCAAGGTCAATACTCTTACGTCATTGGATTCAACGGTCTTCGGGAATTTCGCGTAAAACATTGTCGACGTCATTATACAGTTCCTTACGTGACAGGCATGATTGAGGTAGAGTCACGTATTGACTGCTTTGCGTGTATGTATGTACACATGCGTAATACATTATTAATCTTAAGCATACGTATACTTCACCCATGTAGCAATCACATAATTGTAAAAGCAATATTTATCAATATTGTGTTGACGTTTCTTAAATTTAGATGCAAGGTGACTCATCTGTCGGATGAAGGGGGTTTCTTTAGATCTCGAGGCGTATAATATAAATTAGAAGTCAATAGGAATTCCTATAATTTGATTAAGCTCGAAGGTCGCAGGTTATGCAACCGACGAAGGAGTATGTTGCGGAGTGGGCGGTGCAGGGTGAGGGGCGATGTGGGCCGGATGCGGGCCCAAGTGCTGACATTGCGAGTGGATCCACCTTCACTTACGGATTAGTTGAGCGAAGGCGGAAACGAGAGCGGCTTCATTACAAGTTTCCACAAGTTTGCTATATCGATCTATCAATATACCTATACAGGCTGAGTTTTTTAAGTTTGCCTTCATGGCCAAATCCGAAACTATAGGAAAAAGCAAATAACCCTCAAAGAAGTCATGGGACCGATCTTGATAAAAAAACGAACTTTCTTATTAGTGAAGGTAATAAAAAAAATATTTTTAAAATGTATACTGTCCTTTAGTTTGCCGTTAAACATTACTGTGTTCCTTATAAGCGACACTATTGACGCGCTTAATAACACAGGATCCTTGACGGAATCCATCCCACTTCATTATGTGATCACCTCCACAAAGACTTCTGTCATCCTGTCAACATCGCCTGTGGTTTCCAACGCAATAATCAGGATATGAGTAATTAATTTAGGAGTACCTGCGTTTTCATTGTGATCCCTAACATGTGCTGTATTTCTCCCCAGTATCAATGATAATATGAATTCACCATCGAAATGCCTCCGAAGTATAGCTGGTCGTTTGTGTTGTTCCAGCCAGATCCACGACCTGTACATGGGACCGCACCACTACACGCTGCCAGATAACTACGACAAGAACACGCCTCCACGTGAGTTTCTCCTCTCACCGAGAGAGTTAAGCTCCAGTATCATTGTTAACCATTTTAAGGCGGCCCAACCCGGCGGGACTAACTCATTCGCGGGCACTGTATAAAAACCGTGCCGTTACGCTCTGGAACCTTCTCTGTTTCAAAGAAAAAGACAGTCTCCGTGATGAGGAAGATGCAACATGTCCACAAAAAAGACAATGTCCATAGTGTATGATTTGGTAAGATTTACGAAAATTTTGATTTCAAAACGACTTATAGCTAAAAGTAAACCACGACCGCTGTAGTCAAAAATGTAACAAAACCAAATAGATTATAAATCTTGATTAAATAAGTTATGTCTGATGACTAATCTTTACAAGATTTTCTTACTTTACCATTGCGTAATAAACCACCAAAGTTATTGTATAAAACGCGCGAAAAATTCGAACTTTCGGACCTTATAACTTAGAAACCAAACACAATGTTGCAATGCCAACGGTCATCAGACATCTAGTTCGATCAAATAAAGCTCTTTTGAGTAAAATTTGGGATCTCTGATAAGAAATATGGGCGTGATCTTCTTTCCCCGTTTGTATGGGGAGTTGAGCGGGTTGGGCCACCTTAAGTAAGGTTTTTTTAAAAGTTTATGCGGACTTTATTTGTTCCACTGTTGGTCCATATTTGTAACTTTTGGTTCTACAAGTTTTGCCACACCCGACATTTTTCCGAAGGGTGTTTGGCTGCCGCTGCTCCCACTTCCATAAATTTACTGCACTTTGCTCCAGGAAACACAGACGTCTGTTAAGTGATACGGCAGGTAAGGTATGTCTTTGAATATCACAATGAAATAATTTTCTCCGGTATGGTATTTGATAGTAACCTGGCGTGGAAAGCTCTTGTAGATAAACTAACCGGTAAACTCAGCTCATCATGCTACGCCGTAAAAAAATAGGGGATTGAGTATTCAAGCAGCTAGTTTACTTCAAACGCCTGATATCATACGGTCTGATATTTTGGGGAAATGCATCCAATTTTGGATGCAAATCATTTATCAGCAATTTAATAAAACCGACGAATATTATGGGTGTAAAATGATGGGAGGGGCGAGTACCATATAACCTTTCAACTCCAAATGAAATCTGCCCTAAAGGATATGGAGGACATATTTTTCTCTCGCAATTTTTTGAGTTATCTAATGAGTTTTCATGCTCTGTGAGCAACATAAGCCTCAAAATCAGCAGGAAAAAAAAGCCATAAAAATCAAACCATGTTATAATTCACGAGGCACGTTGAAAGTATGTTTTGCTAGTGAGGTTGTTTTCGGGATCGTAAGTGTTTGTTTTTCGTGTCGTTCAACGTCAAAGGCAGAAAATTAACAGAATGTATAATTAACTCGGTCGTAAATACAACGGATTCGCCGCGACGGCCGAGCGAACCACTTCGCCGAATAAAAAGGCTCGCATTGTGCGAGGTCGCGCGCCTTCCGCCCGCCCTGCTTGTCATAACAGCGTTAATCGTACGGAGGGCGGGCGGCGTATTAGTTTAGACGGGCGTGAACATTGCAATTCACGTTTATTTTCATAACATTGGTGCGATCGGCCATTTCTGCGTATTTTTTTATTGAGGTACAATCGATGAGAAAATGTGTTTTTTCTCGTTGGGTACAACGCTTGTGGAAATAAACAGGATATGAAGGCTAAAAAATCATTCAATGTCCTCTAAAGGTTGTTTAAATTCGGGTTTTTTACGGGAGAAAAAAGGATAGAATTACTTCGTTTGCCGTCTTTCGTTGTATTAGGTCAAAACACTTTTTCTCAGTAACGCAATGAATGATAATTTTATGTATTTAAAGGATACGACATTACTGACGAAGTTTCTTGTCGGCTCTTCTTCGCCAGAAGTAATCGAACCGACAGGAAAAAAAAAGACGAATCCGAGTGTGTAATATACATCGAATGGAGGAAATAAAGAAACTGAAACTGTTATCTCATTAATTTGAGTTTCAGCGACATCGAAATTTTCAGCATTGTAATCAGATTTTGAAAATAATCTGAAAAAGTATTGGTCGTGACATTCGTCGGAAGTAAGATACTGCTATGAAAAATATAATTCTCCTTTGAAGTTGTAAAAAATCAAGCTTTTCACGGTATGATCATGGTCTAGAATCATGAAATTTGGCAAGAAGCAAGGCTTCACAGCACAAGTGAAGCAAACTAACTAAAACTGTGAATTTGTAGTTGAGTATATCACATAAAATAAATTTTCTTGCGATAATCGAACTACTAAATACATAATTTGTTTATTTAGGTTTCCACTGTTGTTCGACATAATTTTTACGGCTATACAGTGCAAATCTTAACAATGGCCCGGAAGCTATGCTCCCCATATAAACGTATTTTACTAATCATTTCAAAACCGTTGTTCCAATTGAATGGCAATAAATATCAATGTCTGCACGTTTTTGTTTTTTTTTTAATCCAAAACCGAATCATATTAAATCATTAAGAAAATCTTCATACAAATTTAGTTTTCTCTCTGGTTTGTCGCAGGATAAATTTACCGACAAAACAAAAACATGCAGATACAGATATGTGTTGCCTGCTATTAGATTCCAAACATCAAGTAAATTGGAATAGTGGTTTTTAAATATTATTAAACTACGTTTGTATGGGGAGCGCAATTGTCTAATGCTTAAGGGTCCACCTTAAGGGGGCCCAACCCGCTCATCTCCCCATACAAAAGGGGAAAGAAGATCACGCCCATATTTCTTGTCAGAGATACAAAATTTTGCTCAAAATAGCTTTATTTGATCGAACTAGATGTCTGATGACCATTGGCATTGTAAAATTGTGTTTGGTTTCTAAGTTATAAGGTCCGAAAGTTCGAATTTTTCGCGCGTTTTAGACAATAACTTTGGAGGTGGATTGCGCAATGATAAAGTAAGAACATCGTAAAAAAATTAGTCATCAGACATAGCTTATTTAATCAAGATTTATGATCTATTTGGTTTTTGTTAGATTTTTTACTACAGCGGTCGTGGTTTACTTTAAGCTATAAGTCGTTTTAAAATTGAAATTTTCGGAAATCTTACCAAATCATAGTGCACATTGTCTTTTTTGTGGACATGTTGCATCTTCCTCATCACGGCGCCTGTCTTATTCTTTGAAACAGAGAAGGTCTCAGAGCGTAACAGCACGGTTTTGTACCGTGCCCGCGAATGAGTTCGGCCCGCCGGGTTGGGCCACCTTAAGTACTTCTTTCCGACGTTTCATCCATCACGTTGCGGGTACCTCTGACGCGCCGTCCAGTCAGAAATCAAGTAAGCTTTTTAGGAACCATCGATACGCGAGTAAAACTTGGACTTTTTTTTATTTCTTAAATCGGGTCATGAACATTCTCTTAGTATGATAATTTTATATTTTCAAGGGATATGACAGATATTACCATTAACTCATTAATTCGATTTTACTCAACGACTTGTACATTGAAGCATTGTAATCCTATTCAAAAATCAAAAACAGTTTTTTGTCTAGATACTTGTCGGAAACAGGATTCGAACCTGCGATCTTTGAATTAGGTACACGTAATCCAAAGGTCACAGGGGATATCTGCTTCCTGCTTCTGCTTCCGACGCGTGATCTAGATTAAAAACATTTCCTGATTATTTTCAAAACCTTATGTAGATGTCGTTGAATAATCTGAAATCAATGAGTTATCAAAATAAGATGTTGAATAACTGGAAATTAGGTAATTTTTAATCCTTGCATATTTACGAAATATTACGCATTATTTCGTAATATGCATAATTATGCATATTACGAAAACGGCCATCTTTTCGATCAGGTTAACTACTGCCAACGTCACAACGCATAAAATTGTGTGCAATGATATTCGGATTCGAAACGGTATTTGATTGAATCGATGAAGGGTTATTTTGGTGTATCCGTTATCGACGACAGATCTACAAATCGCACAAGTCGCGAGCTCAGGCGGCCCCGTCCCGCCCCGCCCCGCCCTGCCTCACACCCCGCTGTGGCTTACTTCTTATTGGACCAGCATTCAGGACTTTGCTCGAGTGGCCAAAATCGGTATTTTTTTCCATGAATGGACTTAAACAATTTGGAAATACAATTACCCAATACAAATTTGTTGTGAGCGAAATCTTCTTAAACATGCGAGAATTTCCATCTCTTGGTTTGGAATTAGTCGAAATAAAATGCCTTAGTCATAATTCAGGGGAGGATCAGCGCCTGTAAGCGTTGAACAATAACTACTCTCAACAGGCTTCTTTTTTCAAAAACAGATTACTCGGTGTTGGCAGCAATTATTTTAATTTGATTAATGATAATTTTATTAACTATTAGCCTGGTTTTCACCAAGTGCTCATTTATTTAAATGGATACTTAAGGGGCCTTTATTACGAAAGTGCTGATTATCTTGTACTGATTGCAAGCTGCTAAGAAAGGCCCTTAATATGTGGCGATTAAGCTAATCAGCAGTAGGTAAAAAGGCCCTTAGTGTGATAAGCGACCAGCTGGAGTTGGTGAGTCCATATAATGGTTGAATCAGTTTAGATTAACATACGTTAAATCAAGTTTAATGTAAGCGAACTGTAAGTGTATTGAGAGTAGACAGTGTAAGCCGGCAACACGAGATGCTTATTTGTTCTTGTCCATAATGTTTCCCCCTTCCAAATGTAATCTACGGTATCACCCTGGCGGTTGGTCTTCCCACACTCCGTTTTCGTGTCCATGGCCGCCAGTGTAGGACACGAATACTCCAACGGTCGTTGTCTCTTCGTCTGACGTGACCAGCCCACTGCCCTTTGACCTTACGCACCCGGTGTCCAATATCGACTACTTTGGTACGTCGGCGGATGATTCAATGTATATATTAAACGACAGCGCGCCTAAAATTTTTGTAGTTATCGAATCACAAATAAATTGTTTTTTTATTTGAATGTTACCTACCTACTATGATTTCCTTGGCTGCCTCAAAATGTAAAAGTACAGCCAAGTTTATGTTTGCAATTTTCCTGTATTCGAAGTTCGTGCCGAATACGTCTGTAGTAATGAGCTCCGGCACGTCATGCGGTTGTGGCGAGGCGAGGCGGAGGCGCGGCGGCGGTGGCGGCGGCAGCGGCGGCAGTGGTGGCGGTGGTGGTAGTACCGTACCACCAGATTCGGTGATTCCACAATGGGGCGCGCCACCATACTCTGCGATGGCACACTGCGGCGAACGATGCGGCACTGCTGGCTGCTCGTAGCTCATCGCCGCCGTCGCCTTATTAACATCTCTCCTCGCGTCATTTGCTCAAGTTTTATGTCGTTGCGAATTTCACAGCGTATATGTACTCGTAGTTACAGTAGATTTGCGCTAGCGCAGAATAGTAGGCAGAGTGAATTTGCATAGACCACATAAATTTAAGGAGGTGGTAAATTTTAGGTGATAAAATAAATTAAATAGTTAGGTACCATTTTGCTGAATTCGGCTTGGTTTTAAAGTTTTTTGTTTAATTAAACTAATAAATGTATCTATAATCTTATAAAGCCGCTTCGACCGCACGTCATACAGAACGGTCGTTAAACTCTGCACCCAGAGAATACTGTGCTACCGCATTCATGGCTACATGCAGCACGGTACAGGCGGTGGCAAGGAGCGAATATATGAATATAAGAAGTTCGAGGTTTTCAGATTAGACAAAAACTTAAACATTGAATTCATGATTTCATAAAAAAAACACTTAAAAAACCTCACATAGAAAAAATACTACGATAATGCTGGCATACAGTCCATACGAACGCTCTGTATATGCAACGATTCGTGGCTAATGTAAACGATAATATGATGAATGAACGAAATTATTCACAAAGGCTCTGGAAATCAGCAAACGAGGGCTCGTACATTGCGTTACATATCGACGCCACAACGTTTCTGACATTTACATTCGTTCTCATAAACATAATAAAATTGAATTCAAGCTGTTTAGGCCGGAAGGCCGCACCTCTCACCGCGCTAAGCGTTGGTTTGAGATCCAATCACGTGCAAATCCTTTTTTTTTTTGTTTAATGATACATCTGAATACTGGAAATATAAGGCTAAAGTTTTAAGATGGCGCGTGTTGATTAGCTGGTATCCGTGAAACCGAATATTATCGGGAGCAATACATCTATTAATTAATTATTAATTTCAATAGAATCTACATTTTGTTCATGCAACCTGACAGTGATGGCTGATATCACACAACTACCGTTATGATATTAGCCCAATACACTACATTCCCGAAGGAATTAGATGCCCTGCCAGGACCTACCCTTTATAAGCACGGCTACATTGAACTGGATGGAAAACACGGACAATTTTTCATTGCCGCTTACACCATCTTTTCATCCATTTCGATCGTATCAACCTGGGCGGACATAAACCCTACAGTTTTACATGGATTCCGAACCATGAAGCAGCTCGCATTCGTGACGAAAATGCATCTAACTCAGAATGAGAAAGAAAGTGGTGTTTGAACGGGGCTAGGATTTGAACCCAGACCTCTGATATGTTAGTCTAGTCCCCGCGCCAATAGGCCAATAGCCGCTCAAAATTATAGTATAATAATATAATTTAGAGTATATTCCCTGTAACCAGTTATTTTACAACATTTAGTATCAAGTATACTTACTACTAGCGAACTCTATCGTCCTGATTATACCTCATACAATTGTTTCAGAAAAAAATACAACCGTCTCCATATCCGTGTTCATCAACCGAGTTTCCGCAGTGGAGGAAAACAAAGAGGTAGGTACCGACAGCATATTCATTTGTAATTTTTCTCCAACTTAAAAGATTTGCAGACGATTTTAATATGGTACTATTTGATATGTATGTCAACCGTGAAATAAGGACACATTAACTAAAGAAAGAAACCAGTAAAAATAACTACTTTATGAATACACTGCGAGGCTGGACCGAAACCAGTAAAACATAGGTACCATTCGCGATTATTGCATCTACCAACAAGGTGTTTATGTTTATGTTTATGTGAGAATTGTTTTTGGAAATAGTCTTACCTCTTTTTCCGTGTAATTTAACTCTTCTGTGTTAAATTGTCTATTTCTGTTTATTCTCCTAATAAATAAAAAAAAAAAAAAAAAAAAAAGGTCTACCAATTTCAGCACCTGCTTTATACCATGGAGGTCAAATTTCTTCACCTCCATGCTTTATACCCATGATTTGGAATTCTCCAAGAGTCCCTCCTCCCGTAATCAAAGCCTCCTACTAATACAGTATTTAAGATTATACCTACATACATTGTTTTAACGCTTTACCTGCGTTGAGGACATTGACTGCAAAGATTGAACATTCAATCACGCAGATAGTTAGTACAAAAAAGTATATTTACTTTTGGTACTGTTTGTATCGGAATCATTTGATAAGATATTCCTATGTTAGTTTTGTTTTTCTGTTTAAAGTTTTGGTTTTGGACCCAACATTTTCTCTCTTAGAAAAGTTTGCGGAGGCACTTGTAGAAACAGACATATTAAATATGCCAAAGATTAGAAGAGTTAATAAAACAGAATCTTCAAACATTCCAGATGCCAAAAGGTCCATTTTGAGGGCTCCGTACCCAAAGGGTGAAATCGGAACCCTATTACTCCCTCCGCTGTCCGTCCGTCTGTCACAGGGCTGTATCTCATGAACCATAATAGGTAGGCAGCTGAATTTTTTAGAGTGTGTGTGTGTATTTATTTTGCCGACATAACAACACATAGTTAAACTTTAAAACATTTTAAAATTAAATGGGCCCCCTAAACATGACACTTTGATTGTATGATAGTACGGAACCCTTCGCGTGCGAGTCCGACTCGCACTTGACCGGTTTTACATACCGTCGTAATTGTATGCCACAGGAGATAACACTGGACGTGTTCCTGCAAGTGTACTGGGAGGACAAGAGGCTGAACACGACGCGTCCGTTCGCCGAGCTGCCCTGGGAGCACCGCCAGATAGTCTGGATGCCGGACCTCTACATCAAGCAGCTGCAGGACATGCGCATCCTCTCCGTGCTGCAGGAGATGACATCCATGCGGCTATACAGCAACGGCACCATGCGAGTCAGTATCGGGTAAGTGACTGTACCTTACACAACTATGTTCTTTGTTTCGGTCTTTCCTTACGCGCTAGCCCTAGTTTTAGACTAAGAGGTCGCGATAAAAATGATAACGTAAATGGCTGAAACTGGGTTCACGGGATAAAGACCAACCCTCTGAAGTTAAATGTGAGAGTCTGCCTGCGCCAAGTGGTTGCGTTGCCTAGATAACGCGCCTGGAAAAGTATTTATCGTGACAACAAAATATGATAATAAATACACCATATAGACTTATCGGACGTTCTACCTCGTTGGAGTAATCTCTGGAGAGACTCTTTATTGCTAGGTTTAGCAAACTACCTCGCCGTCGTATTGCATTTGATCGACAAATTTGCTATGGATGTCCACGATAAAACCCAATTTGTACGTCAATTTTTCAGTGTTACCAACGCGCATAATTAAAACTGTATGCTTAGGCTGAGCGATGTTTGGCCTTGCCTTGGTTTATGTTTTCTCACTCTATATTTTGGACATATTGTTCATTTTACGATAGCCTCAATGTCCACAAATTATTATGCGTTTGTGTTATCGATTTTCCACTTCTTTGTCACGGCTATTACAACTAACAAAATATCGCAAGTATGTTACGGTTGTAAGTAGGTAAATTATATGGCGTGCTGCTATGTCATTAATATGGGAATTTCTTGAAGAAAGGTTTATCAATGTCATTACTATCAGGTCAATGTCGTAAATAATTCGAAGAGATCTAAATAAAACGATGCTATTGCCATGCTAATTAATTAAGTACTTCCATTCCGTTTTTTTTACTTCCAGGGCAACAATAATCATCAAGTGCGATATGGATTTCGTACTCTATCCACTTGATGTTCAGACATGCGACGTAGATTTCAGTAGTTGTGAGTATCTTTTATTTTCTATTTGAATGTGTTTTTTTTATTTTCGTGGGCAGGAAAACATTGAATGATTGTTTGAATGATTGAACATAGCATTGTCGTCGGGCAGATTATCTACCTGACACTGAATTAGAAATAATCATATTTTAAGTATCTAATTTCATAATCTAACTGTTCTGTTTAACGCTAAATGTCGTTTGATATTTTCTATGTATTAACATGAGGTTCTGCAAAGACGTCTACATTGCAGCAATGTAATATTTTTTTTCATAATCATATTTTAGTCTGGACTTTTTTTTCTTAATTCATTTAAATTTTACTTCAAGTCTTCGTGTCGAATTGTCGTTGTGTGAATGTCGTGTTTACGAATACATCAATACTTGCTAATGAGGAAAATTGCTTTTAAATTTCCAAAAACTTTCCTTCTGGTCAAAATTTTCAATTATTTTGCAATACAATAATTAAAAATTGTAGTTATGTTGTGTATCTATCTATATTTCTATATTATGTGTATCTACATAAATAGGTAGAAGCGAACCTAGATTGTGTTGCGAAGACTCGGTGGTTAGAACTCAAATTAGTGGAACCTTTTCCAGATAAATACACGTCCCAGGATGTTACCTTCGAATGGCTGAAGGCGTCCGCAGACTGGAGCAGCAGCGAGGGGAGGAAGGATTTCCGACTGCCCAAATACGTGGTCACTTTCGACACAGACACAAGTAAACAAATTATACATTTCGGTGAAGGTAAATGTACAATTATTGCTTATTGCTTTTTATTTTATAAACGCCCTGCACTGAAAGCGCTATATCTGCGGCGAATATTACACTATTTATCGTTTGTGTATCTTTAATATTTTCTACGTTTATGTCTCCTTCGGCGTAGGATAACGTACTCGTACCTATTACATGTAGCTATCCGAGATTTCACATACCAGAATTCCAGTTTCGAGTTATATATTTCAGATTTACTCGATATAATAGTGTAATATCCGCCTAACATCGTTTTCTCTGTCTTTATTCTTGATGCTGACCTGAACCGTTATTATTATATGCCTGTGCAATTCTGTTGCCAAATTATTTAAATACCTAACTTTCAATAGAATACGTAACTTTCAATAGAATACCAAATATCTCACGCATGTATTGTATATTTTATCTGATTCTTGAACATTTATTTTATTTTTAAATCCAAAATATACCTTTGATTAATTCATGTTTCACACACAGTATTGAAAGTAAATGGATTTTACTGTAAAGCTAAGAAAATATTACTGTAAGTACAGAAGGATTTTTTTCATTAATGTATGATGGATAATCAATTTTGTTTTGTTGCATTTCGCGTTATTGGTAAAATAAGTAGGTAGGTAATAATTTATTAAATTTACGCATTGCGTTGTTTTGTATCGTACAAGTATCTAAGTGAGCACTGTGTCCAAATTTCTTCAATGTAATTGTTGTTCCTATGCAATTGTTATTCTTGTGCTATTGTTGTTCATATGCTATTTTATTGTTGTCAAGCGTTGCCAGTATGTGCTCGATTTCCACTTGCGCGCGAATGTTGTAATCCCGTAGATCCATCTCGCTGTAAGCTGAATTTTGAAAAGGAATAATTAATTGTTAATATAAATACATTTAAAAAAATCGGAACTAATTGAAGAAACATGCACCATAAAACATACACTTTTGCTCTAGAACTCCAAATATATTCGGTCTCCTGGTTTCTTAGCCATGTCGATCAGTATTACAGTTCTTGCAATCCACGAAGTCAAGCGGGCTTTACTTGTGGTAAATACGCATTTGCATACGTGTCGAAGTGTGTGTAAGAACGAACTTGGATATGGTTAGCATTAAAACAATAAAGATAAACGCTCGATAAATGAATTGTAGCTCTTACGTACACTTTGACACGCATGCATATACGTGTTTGTTTACCACAAGTAAATCCCGCTAGACTTCGTGGATTGCGAGATCTATACCATGGCGACAGTTGAACGTTTGCAAATTCACATTGGTAAACGTTCAACGTATTGGCTGGTTGAAAGCTAGCTTTTGGAAACAATTTATCGGCTGTCGGAAAGATTTTTTCAATTTTGCTTATTCATAAACATAAAATATATCTTTATCATTAACACTCGTTTTAATATATGAAACCTACATGGGTTAAGGTTATTTTTGCTCGCACATGATTTTAAATATGTAGGTTAATGTTTTTATTTATTCGATTCTATTTCGATTAAAATCGTAGCGTCTAGTAGTCCGTACACTAAGCACACTCAAACCGGTGAGCCTTAAATCCATACTTCCATACTAATATTATAAATGCGAAAGTAACTCTGTCTGTCTGTTGCATTTCCACGCCTAAACAGAACCAATTTTGATGAATTTCGGTAAAGAGATAGTCTGGACCTTGGAGAAGGACATATGCTTTCATGGCGATAATTAAACTCGAAGGGGATGAAATAGGGGATGAAAGTTTGTATAGGGAAATCATTTAAAATCCGGGAAATAATTTAGACCGATATCAGTCCAAAACGACATTGACCCGAGAGGAGCCGGGTACCTCAGCTAGTATGCTATAATTATATCTTTATTCATAACAATCATGCCCAACATATTTCATATTTATGTTATTTAATTATTATTAAAAGAGGGTAACTAATAATTACATAGCAAGACACCGCTTCGAATTTCAGCATTCGCACGCTGGTTTATAATTTATTAACATCACACAATAAAGTTGTTTCACACGTAACTAGTTTAATTTAGATCCGGCATATTTTAACAATTGCATGTTGTCTATACCAATATTATAAAGAGGAAAGGTTTGATTTTTTGTTTCTTTACTTAAATTGAATTGGCTCCGAAACTACCGTCACCGTTGGAAAGCTACAGTATATCCGAGTAACATAGGCTATATTTTATTTTGAAAAAAATTAGGGATCCTTACCAAAATTCCGATAAGGTAACCCAAGGTGCAAAAAAAATTACCAAGAATGTTCCTTACACCGCGTGCGCTGTGAAAACTATTCACGATGGAACAAAATGATGTACTACAATTTTATATAACACATCATTATCTACAAAAAATGTCGCGACAATCGACATCAAAATAATCGTAATCGTAAGTTGGTGGCCACTTGTCATAAAAGTCCACCGAGCATTGACTGTCCATACCAGCCTGCTGCGGGCCGGCAGTTCATGATCTGTGACGTGACAATCTGTCCTCGGTAACCCAACGCCCCGGTTGGTCGGAGACTGGACGGTTGAACGGTTTTGTTCTCTTCTTCTCTCTCCTTCGCCATCCCTCGCTCCGCCAGCAGAACCCCTACTCGCACCACGCGTCTATAAGATACAATCATACTTTTGGACTTGTTTAAATCGTGCTTCTAAACCTTTTTATAAAAACTTTAATAATTCCGTAAGTAGCTGGCCAAAATGTCCAACATTTTTATCTAAGCTTTGAATATATAAAATAGGTATGTACGCACATTTAGGTAGCATGAAAAATAAACTGCTTTTATGATAATAAATCACTTATGATGCGAATTTATTCCGCCACAATGTGACTAATTCGTTTTAAGCCATAAATCGCAATTCGCTAAATCAGGTTAATCCGAACAAACATATATTTAGGACTTAATTTTTAAGTTTCAATGCCGAATGATCTTGTAATCATTCGAATGAATAATACTTATAACCACTAATTAGTGTAGCTATATGAAAGTAGACCGTAATGTGTGTTCGTATGCATGCTAGATTATGTGTATGTAATTTTACTGTCGAAGAAATCACACAAACTAATGCCATCACTCTCGGTCAACACATCTAAGATCGATCAAACATCCTACAGCTGGGGGCACAACCTCACACTTTGGACTTGCGTGTAAAATATGTGAATGTTGCGTAGCACCGCCTTAACTCTAGCTTTGGAATTCGAAAAATAAAGTTTCCCTAGCATTTTGGTGGACCAATCAATCGTCTATCTCCGTAGTTATGTAGCTTTATAATCTAGATATTTGTCATTACTTCTGTGAGTGGAAGCGAGCAAAGTCACCATTGCCGCCACTTTTGGTGCGGTTTCCCTGGAGGTGATCACAACTGAAAATGTAATAAGCCTCTTAAGATCAAAATCACCTAACGTGTAAATCGTGCACCTTTCGAAGGGACTGACAGAGGATAACTTTTGAAGTAAACATTTAAGTAGATTTTTATAAAATATTCTAAAATGTGTTCAACTAATTGTTGCCAAAAGTCGACGCTTCTGACTGTTTATATTTCGCTCGGGAGCGTATGTATACATTGCAATGTCTCCGACTATAAGTTTATGACAAGTCGCTAGAAGAAGGCTATTCTCACTCGATAACTTGTCCATGACACCGCTTGGGTGTCGCAGGCGAGCACTCTTCGGCGCGGCTCCGCATCACGCTGTCCCGCGAGCTACGCTCGTACCTGCTCGAGAGCTATCTGCCCTCTTCGCTCTTCGTCATCATGTCCTGGGGTAGCTTCTGCGTCATACCGGAGATAGTTCCGGGCCGAATGGTACTGCTCGTCACCACGCTGCTCTCACTCGTCACCATGTTCGACACCGTCAGGTAATATAATGAATGAATGTATTTTCCAAAATACATTGGAGTCTTTATATTTTTTTTAACAGGGCAAGGATGACTTATAAGTATCACGCCTTCTGTCATGGCCATTGAAGTATTGTACTACGTTACATTTTAACTCAATGGTCATGGCACCGTCTAATAAACTAAATGACTTTATCCTTTTTTGACCACGGCTATTAACTGAATTTTACTGGATACATATTTTTATAGTTGCTTCGACCATGAATCCGGGCAAAATGAACTCTACCGCCTACTTAATAGGCTAATAACACTGTCAGGGTACGAACCGAACATCCCAGGGTGTCGAACCCATGGCTTAAGGACGGCCCGTAAGCTATGCTCCCCATACAATCGTAGTTTACTAATCATTTGGAAACCGCTATTCCAATTGAATTGATATTTAAGGTGGCCCAACCCGGCGGGCCCAACTCATTCGCGGGCACAGTACAAAACCGTGCTGTTGCGCTCTGGGACCCTCTCAGTTTCAAAGAATAAGACAGGCTCCGTGATGAGGAAGATGCAACATGTCCACAAAAAAAATAATGTGCATAATGCATGATTTGCTAAGATTTACGAATTTTTTTATTTCAAAACGACTTATAGCTAAAAGTAAACCACGACCGCTGTAGTCAAAAATCTAACAAAAACCAAAGAGATGATAAATTTTGATTAAATAAGCTATGTCTGATGACTAATCTTTTTACGATGTTCTTACTTTATCATTGCGTTATCCACCTCCAAAGTTATTGTTTAAAACGCGCGAAAATTTCGAACTTTCGGACCTTATAACTTAGAAACCAAACACAATTTTACAATGCCAATGGTCATCAGACATCTAGTTCGATCAAATAAAGCTATTTTGAGCAAAATTTTGGATCTCTGACAAGGAATCTGAGCGTGATCTTCTTTCCCCTTTTGTATGGGGAGATGAGCGGGATGGGCCACCTTAATATCCAATATCAGGTAACAAATATCTGTGTCCTGTGTTTTTTTGAAAAATCCAAACCGAATGAAATAAAAGCAAAAAGAAAATCTTCATACGAATTTTGTTTTCTCTGTGGTTTGGACCCAGAATACATTTACCGAAAAAACAAAGACATGCAGACACAGATATTTGTTGCCTATTATTAGATACCAAATATCAAGTAAGTTGGAACAGTGGCTTTAAAATTATTAGTAAACTACGTTTCTATGGGAGGCGAAATTTTCTGATGCTTACGGGCCGACCTTAAGTTGAACAATATGTTGAGTTAACGTTAGTTGCTTCAGAAACAACTCTCCGGACGCCCTGGAGCTGAAGTGCATCGAGGTGTGGCTGATCTCGTGCACTCTGTTCGTGTTCTTTGCCCTGCTCGAGTACTTCGTGGTGCTGTTCGGTATCCGCTACGACAAGAGCTGGCGCACGCGACCCCCTCCGCCCGCACCGCCCGTCGCCGCCACCCTCAACGCCAACCACGCACAGGTACGAACGTACAATCGATGGCACTATCAGAACCATACTTAGGACTTCGCCCCTTTGGAGACGCAACAGATGGCAGCGTGCGACAAGGCATCATTCCGCAGGACGATTCACAGTTAGGATCAGAAACATTATTGCAAAAGCTCTGGTACCTATTAGAAACTAGGAAATGGAAGTCAGTGGGCTACCATGTCAGTCAGTCAGCGTGTTTGCGTCCACTGCTGGAAATACGCCTCTCCAATTTTTCTCCAGTCTTCTCGGCCCTCAGCGATGCGGAACCACTGCTCTCCGCCGACGCACTTGATGTCGTCGTCCCACCTGGCGGGTGGTTTTCCCACGCTCCGTTTTCCTGTCCATGGCCGCCAGTGTAGGACACGGTTACTCCAACGGCCGTCGTCTCTTCGGCTGAAGTGATCAGCCCACTGCCATTTGAGCTTAGCCACCCGATGTCCAATGTCGACTACTTTGGTACGTCGGCGGATTGCCTCGTTACGCACCATATCCCGTAGCGATATTGCCAGTATGGCTCGCTACATTGCTCGCTGGGCAACTTTCAACCTTTGGAAAACGGCAACCGTGGACTCTAAACACCCGTACGTCATAACAGAGAGGACGCACTGGTCTTATAATCGGGTCTTTAAATTTTGCGGAAGGTCAGAACCTCAGAGCGAATATAAGCTTTCCGAAGGCAGCCCAACCCAGCTGAATTCCTCTCTCAACCGCCTTAGTCAGTCCTTGTCTACCAAACCGCAGAATTTGACCCAGATAAGCGTACTCTTAAGGTGGGCCCGTAAGCATCAGAAAATTACGCTCCCCATACAAACGTAGTTTAGTAATCATTTGAAATCACTGTTCCAATTTTCTTGATATTTGGGACTTAAGGTGGGCCCGTAAGCACCCGAAAATTACGCTCCCCATACAAATGCAGTTTAGTAATCATTTGAAAACCACTATTCCAATTTCCTTGATATTTGGGACTTAATATCAGGCAACAAATATCTATGTCTGTACGTGTTTGTTTTTTCAAAAAATGTATCCCGTGTCACATAACAGAGAAAAGAAAATTAGTATGAAGATTTTGTTTTGCCTGTTAAGACTTGCTTTAGATTTTTCAGCAAAACAAAAACGTGCAGACACGGATACTTATTGTAGAATATTAGATACCAAATATCAAGCAAATAGGAACAGTGTTTTTAAAATGATAAGTAAACTACGTTTTTATGGGGAACATAGCTTACGGGCCGTTCTTAATATCAAGCAACAAATATCTATGTCTGCACGTGTTTGTTGTACGTGCCCAGGCAGGTCGCACTTCACAAACGAAGGAATTGCAATGCCCGGTAGCCTCGGGACGTCACAGCGGGCCACCAGAGGAGTAGGGACAGTCACCTACCTCCAACAACACCAGCTCCTAGGCGTCCAGGTCCCGGGACAGCGTTCGGCGAGCAGCACTTCGCGCAGGACGAGGAGACACTGCGTTGTAAGGCGCGCGGCGGGTTGCGGGCGTGGAGCCCTAAGAGAAGCTCCACGATGGAAAAGATTGCGGGGCGCGGCGCATGCGTGCACCATGCGTGACTAGCTAGGCGAGAGAGGGTGGCATAGGAAAAACTTCGGATGGGATTGATTGCTTGTGAAGTGCAAACTACCCACCTAGGTCACCCATGCCATATTGGCGTAAACATTTGTTTTTTCGAAAAAATGATCCTGTGTCACACAACAGAGAAAAGAAAATGTGTATGAAGATATTCTTTTGCCTGTTATTTGACTTGCTTTATACTTTTCAGCAAAACAAAAACGTGCAGACACATTTATTTATTGTAGAATATTAGATACTTAATATCAAGCAAATCGGAACAGTGTTTTTCAAATAATTAGTAAACTACGTTTGTATGGGGAGCACTGCTTACGGGCCGGTCTTAAGCCTGTTCGAATCGGAACAGTGTTTTTCAAATAATTAGTAAACTACGTTTGTATGGGGAACACTGCTTACGGGCCGTTCTTAAGCCTGTTCGATCAATTCTCCGTCGATAACGATTTGGTCCTCACTTCATAGGTACCCTCGGTCGCCATGAACTCGGCTTTATAAAGGTCTTCCAGCATGGTCTGAAGCTGAACTCGGAGATTCGACAGAAGAACAATGTCATCGGCGAAGCGAAGATGACTGAGGAAATATCCATTGACGTTGATACCCATGTTGTCCTACCTACCTGAGATATGGGATAGTAGCCCATATCTCTGCTTTATATTACTGGAGCTATTGACTCCACGATTCACGTATCCATTTCCATGCGGCTGAATACGTCGGATAGTGTTCTTCTTTCTGACCAGGACACCAAACGCGACCAACTTGCCTCACGCCATTATTAGCATAAGACAGGTACTAGGCGGCGCGGCGCTCATTGCTGGAAGGGAAAAAACTAGCCACATAATGGCAACACGAATCTGAAACCACATCAGGGGAGGATTGTAGACATCCCTTGGCTCTGAATCACCCTTACTTAAACAGTCAAGGTCAGACTCGGACTCGGCGTCTATTTAGATCGGCCAAAAAGTTTGGTCCCTGCTGCAGCTAGCTACCACACTGAAACCACTATGTTTGGTAGCTTTGTTGACTGCCTAGAGCTGTCTGCACTATTTCTGACTGTTGGCACCCATGATCAGGGCGCTGAATATCAGGGATGAGCGTCACCGTGTTTCCTGTACCCTTGAACTTGATGCAACCAGCAGCAACCTGTTGGAAGTGCGGGGGGGCCGGCGGCGACGGGCTGCGGGAGCGGCGGCGGAGGGGTGTACACGGCGCGCCTCGGGACTGAAGACGACGCATTCAAGCAGCAGATTGCAGCGCAGACCATACAACGGGTACACAAGCGCTTTACCTATTTATGTATTTAATTGTGAATAGGAAAATTCCCGCAAGTGTTAGGAGGCTCGTAGCTCAGACGAGAGGGCTTTGCTAATCAAGACACAGGTCATGGATTCAATCCCTCCCCGTTCATGCACCACTTTCTGTCTCTTTATGTATTGAGAAAGCGCAGTCCGTCGAACTATTGAATTTTTTATTTGTCAGAATTGACGACTTATAACCTAAATAATTCACTCCGAATTCAGATTTTTAGACTTTTTCAGGGACGAGGTCGTATTTGAACGCTTAAGTTTTTTTGTCACGCATCGAAGGCCTTTAGTTAAGCTTTGAGACTAAAATGTCCGGCTTTTTGTCAGGCTTTCCAAGCGAAATGATTATCCTACTTCCGCAGGACTCCCCGACGCTGGAGTCGTGCCATGCGGAGGAGGAGGCGGCGGGCGTGGGCTGCGCGCGCACGCGTCTCTGGTCGCACGTGCACCGCGCCATCATGTTCTGTGGCGCGCAGAAGGGCACGCTCGACCGCTACGCGCTGGTCATCTTTCCGTGCTTCTTTCTGCTCTTCACTGCAGTCTACTGGACCACGTACCTAAGCGAGGCCCACCGGCGCATGCGCGCGGACAATCGCGCCTCGTGACTCTGCAGTGACGTGCTCCCGAGTCGAATGAGCCGATCGGACCCATTAATAAACATATCAGTGTGACCGATGTGATTTGAAGCTACCGTCCTAGATGAAAAGGTGTGCCTTGCTAATATTTCTCCGGCGGTGATAACTCTAATATAAATTACGTACGCGTTAAAATATCGATAATTTTGAATTAAGACCAGTAGGTAATCGTAAGGATAATTAAATAAGTTCCCAATTTTAAGTAGATAATACTTATTCTAGAAATTAAGTGCCTTCTGTTACAGCTCATTCTCGCTCATATTTGCCTATTGTAATTCTAAAAGGAGACGGTCCATATCCAGTTCCACTTGGCTTAATTTCAAGAGTCAAGAAAAATATACGTAAAAATGTTAATATTTCATTATGTTTCCAGATTCTCAAATCGTGATTCGTTGAAAACATATATATTCTGACATATTCCCGACATTTCAGAACTTAATTTCAAGAGTCAAGAAAAATATACGTAAAAATGTTAATATTTCATTATGTTTCCAGATTCTCAAATCGTGATTCGTTGAAAACATATATATTCTGACATATTCCCGACATTTCAGAAGTTTCCGGGGGTAGATTTATAGATCCATTCCACCTTTTTAAACCTATAAGCGCAGCAGAAGTCTACTTTGACTTAGACAACGGTGACAGTAACACCTATGACATGATGAGAGTAGGTACAGGAAATACAACAAAAACACCAACCTCCGTGGCCATTCAATGAAGCTATCCTATACCTCCGCCCAGCTCCACCCTCGCAAGCACTTCGTCGCAGAGTTGTGAACTCTTGGAACAAGCTACCTGGAACAGACTCGACAAGTATATAAAACTAAATAAACTTCAAGTGTTGTTATATAGACGCATCAGCGAACGCTTTTTTTCATGCGACCTGACATGGATGGCTAATACCACACAACTACCGTTATGATATTAGCCCAATACACCACATTCCCGAAGGAATTTGGTGCCATGCCAGGACCTTCCCTTTATGAGCACGGCTACATTGAACTGGATGGAAAACACGGACAATTTTTCATTGCCGCTTCGACCATCTTTTCATCCAATGCTATGGTACCAACCCGGACGGGCTTAAACCCTACCACCTAGTAGGGGAAGGGGACCTACAGTTTTACATGGATTCCGAACCATGGAGCAGCTCGCATTCGTGACGAAATGCACTTATCGAACTCGGAAAGAGAAAGACAGTGGTGCATGTCGGTATTGAACCCAGGCCTCTGGTACGCTAGGCCAGTCCCCGCGCCACTAGGCTACGAGCCGCTCAAAGCCGCTCGCTGCTAGTCTATCCAAGATAAGATAATAATAATAATTATATCGGAACTACATTCTTGCAAGCCGATTTGAGATGTGCTCATACTCCATAGCTAGAAATAAGACTTTGAAACCGAGAAGCTTTTATCACAATTTTATATTGTGTGACTAAACAGACCCAGAGCAACCCATGGTTGATGCTGAGGTACAGTCGTTACTTATCAAATGTATACACTGGAAAGAGAAGGAATTTCTAAGTCCCTTTTACTCTATGGTTGACGTCAGCATGTCAGAAAGAGATCTCAAATTTGTCTCTATTTCCGGTGTATAGATTTCAGACAAAACGACTGTACACTTGTTATGTGTGCCTGGTGGTAGCGCGCGTGTGTAGCAATGTTCTATTTAATATAAAAAAACGCGCGCATCTTGAAGTCCCAATTACTAGCTACTTTAACATATAATACTAATTTAACTCTTCAAACCGTAAATACTTCATCCATGTACACGCAAAGAATATGGAATTAAATCTGGGCCTAGGCTCCATAGATAAATGGATCGTCTTCTTTTAATTTTACAAGTCTTTTTTACCAGCATTGCCAGTTTTCACAACCACATAGATACATACATTGATGGTATTATAGTTATGGACACTATGAAGCACCATATAATAAGTTTGAAACGATAAGATGGCTGTCTAAAAAAATTACCCTCCAATACAATATTGTGCCTTTCGTTTAATATTCAAAATTAACTCGTATGAGGTTGATATACAGCGATTCTCTTTGGCAGAATTCTAAAAATACATATATGGACTTTCGGCATACTTGGGTAATTAATGTTTATATATAAAATAACAAAAATATGCGCATCTCCAATTCAAGGAGATCGTTTTTGAACATATTTTCTCTGACTTTTTGCAACCAGTGCTACACTATGAGCATGTTCTTTGGCGATCGTAATGGAATGTCCCATCCAAATGGGTGCATAGGTGGGTATGTATACCGCATGTGCATTCAAGATAACTTTGTCGTAGCGTCTAGGCTACCAATGACATGTCATTTTAATCTTTTTACATATTCCGAAGTATCAGTAAATTCCATAGTCAACTGGTGTCTGCAAGCTGCGTTAGTCTTTGAGGTATCGTTTAGAATATTAGAGGTTTGTTCATTTTCTCTTTCAGAGTGGGCATTTGCATATTCAGCTTAAATAGTTTTATCTCTGACGTCAATTTTGAAACTTTTCAATTTCGAAAAAATATCCAACTTGCAACCGTTTGCGATATTAAATTTTATATTTAACTATGAGACCACTTCTCTGAATAATTTCAGATTTAAAGAAGCTATATTTTGATTAATGAAAAATATATTAAATTTTAATGTAAGAACTATCAATCTAGTCAGCTTAAGTATTATGTTTTAGGTACTTATTCCATCACACCAGTAAATTGTCCTGGTTAAATGTAGAAATCATTTAAAATGTTTATGTGAAAGCAAATTAATGTGTAAGGAACATTGTGCAATACGGTTCGCTTTTAAAGCAAATCCTGTCTACAAGACATTTTATTAATTTATTAGGTAGAATTTACATGTAAGTTTAATTAATTATCTAGTGCTCAAGCATAACAATAAATCTATAAGATTGCGCCCGCGAATCTCATGTATTAGGTATGATCAAATAAAATTTGCCCGGGTAGTGCCACAGCAAACGAGGTACGTAATGATTAAAATAAATAAATATATTAAAGTACAAATTGGAGATCATTTACAAGGATAAAATAGTGTGCAAGGGTGATATGAGCATTGTGTCCGTAACATCTAATTTCTAAGTAAAAAGTTGGAGCTATAAATAGATTATACAACACATTTTAAACATTTTACTCAGACGGATATGTATTTGCAAATGCATCGTGTAATGGTGAAATCTCCACTCAAACAAATTATAAAAATGCTACGGGGCTGTAACCAGCTGACTCACGCAAAAGAAAAGAGGAATCTCCCACATTTCTCACCAGTCAGAGAACAGGTGTCATACAATTCCGCCAATAAGAGAGATGCCAAAGGCTTCTGATTGGTAGCGCATGTTGCTGAGTTTACCTTTTTATTCTGTGGAAGTTACGCTGGTTCCCTTTAGGATTTACTCATTTTTGTATAGACATTAAGCTGGGGGAATTACCTGTTACCCCAGCTTATTCCTGGTAGTCTCATTCATTGTAGTCCGTCTGGGAAATCTATAGGTGCTCGCCCTCTAAACTTAGATAAGTCCTTGGACGCAGAACGAACACAAAGTGTAGAAAAATTTAGGTATTCGGGAAATAATGAAATAATATTCCCTCAAAAAGCACTCTTACTTTAAAGGTAGGTACTTTAAAAGAAGCTTATTTTGATCTATAGTCCCACTTCGTCTTAAGCTAATCTTTCAAAAAACAAAGAACATACTTAGATTATTGTTTAGATATTTTCATCGCTACGCACAAGGAGGCATACGCGATTTGAATTTATCCATGCCCCTCGATATTGGCACAAATTAGTGGAATTCTATCATTATAGGTAAACCAAACGTTAAAAAAGATAAATACCACATTTTGCTTCTCAGGGACCAAGGTAAGGTGTTCAGACGAGCAGCGTATTCCTAGCAAGCTCCATTCTCCAACAATACCAGGACTTTTTCACAGCTACAAATAAAAGTGTTATAAAAATTTTCACAAAACAATTGCAATTAGAGGGCTTCAATGACACAATATAACCTTTATTAAAATTAAGATAGTGAAAATTTCAAAGGCTTCGCCTTATAGAACGATGATGTTTAAATGCAGCATGCAGAGCAAGCCAATTTATGTACATTTAAAATTTAAAAAACTCTATAGTGATCTGGTCTGATATGAGTGGCGCAATTACATCAATGTTTCGTGATTTTAACCTACGTATGATCAGATCGTCATCAATTTTCAGTCAAATAAAAGACATTATATTTAAAATAATAAATGATTTCATTATTTGTCTGGTTTTACTATTGTGCATTACAATTATATTTCCATTTTGACCTATCTTCTATTTTATATATATAATAAATTTGTTTCCATGCTTCCAATAATGTATTGGAAAAATTAAAACATATTTTACATTCATATCTACATTTAGCACTTTAGGGAAAAACAATAAACAATTGTGCGATCAAACTGAAATAGCTTTTCAAGCACCTTTTATTGCAATTATGGCTATACGACTCGGACAGCCACATTTTTAGAAAAACAAGTGGCTGTTGGAGTACTGTAGACCCTACTCCTGGGCCTTTCCATGACACTGTCATGTATCACTCATACCCAAAGTAGGGTGCTTCCTTGCATGCCCGGTTCATGTCCTCAGAGTTACGGCGAATGCGCCGCCCGATTGGCTCCAGGTCTGCGTAACACTTGGGGAACACTTTATTTATCAGTTTGATGGCTTCTTCTTTACCGATCTGTCGGACAGCTAGCACTGAGTAAAGTGCCTTGGTTTTGACACAGTCCTGTAACAATTAAATTATATTCATTTCATTGGAACGCTGTACATAAAAATAAATACAGAACATAGTAAGATCACCAGTTTTGCTCGTGGGCATACGCTTTTCAAAGTCCTAATTTTAAAATAAAAAAGGCGTAATAAAATAACTCGGATAACTAGGTATTTATTGACATAAAAATATATGTTTTAGTAAGGTTTGCCATACCTATTAAATGGAACATTTGCTTGATCTAAAGTATGTGTTTTATGTAACTGGGCATGGATGGCTAATACTTATTATCATGGTCATGTCACCGCATGGGAACTAGGTGGCATGCCAGGACCTTCCTTGTATTGTTCGGCTAGATTGAACTGGATGGAAAACACAGATATTTTTCATCGCCACTTCAAACATTGTTCATTCAATGGTACCAACCACCTAGTAAGCAGGAAAAGGGATCGAAAGTTAACATGGAATCCAGACACAGGCCAGCACAATGGTCTAAAAACTGTCACCTATCCAGAACCCGACCGCATCCACAGTTGCTTCACTTTCAAGGCAAGGCGTCACAGCACTGGGCTACCGAGGCTGATAAGGCTTAAGTCGGCCTCACTTTGGATGCGAATTTGTATCGTACATAAACATATGAACTGGTCACACGAACTGAGTTACGTTGCCTTTGGTGGTCATGACTCTGAGAATTTGAATCAGTTTCATCCCACAAACATTTGTGTCCTTAATACCAGTTCATATTTTTTTCTATATCTATTTTTTTATGTTCAAAGTGCGAAAATGTACTAGCAATACCAACAAGTCCAAATTGTTTTCGGACATCGGAACTCGCACCCAGCCTGAGCGCTCCCATACTACTTGGAAGGTCGGATTTGTTCGTGCATGTTCTTACATATTCGCACGAGCCTAATTCGTACGAAAAAGCGTCAAAGGTGCGGCCGGCCTAAAACTGTTCTTACTTGTGCATTTGTGTACCTGATGAGCCTTGGCTATCCTGGTAAACGAGGCGTCGCCTTGAGACCAGGCGCTGGTGAAGGAACAGTGGGTGAGGTTGGCGGCGCGGATCTCGGTGCATGCGAGGTGCTCCATGTTCTTGAAATCCAGCTCGTGGCGACAGAAGTCGAACATGTGCACCATCTCATGCGCCAGAACTCCTTGGACCATGCCCTCGCGCGTCGACACGTTCTGACACACAACAATCTGAAAATTTTCATAGATTGTGTACTAATGTATGTTAACAGAAGTTGGAGTGCTGATTCAAATTAACATTCAACTAAATCCACTGAATACACTTTTTTTCTTGGGATTGTACAGTTTTTTCTAATAAATACGCACATTTTCGGGCATTTTGGATAAGTATTTGGTGTTTGATAAACAAACCAGTTAAGTGCATTTTATTTTCCAAGATTTTTCACAGTGAAAGAGTTTTTTTAAAATATTGTGTTAAAAAAAAAATTTAAACAGAGGGTCATGGTTGGAATGTTAAAGACCACCTATGGAGTCTGCTATGACGACAACAGCCAGTTATGATTGGTATAAACGTTACAAAGAGGGCCGTAATGACTTTTAGGATAATACGAGGCTTGGACGGCCAATAACAATGACTACTGATGACATAATATAAAATACCTATCACCGAATCCGGCTTAAAGTTTAGTCAATCGATATCTATACCTGGATCTTTGTTTATAAACACCTCTGTGTCAAACCATAGCAGACACGTTTGTATAGATGGACTTTTAAATATATAAAAGACAAAACAAAAACATATGCAGACATAGATATTGATTGACAAATGTGTGTCATCATCGTCACAGGTGTATCGTCATAGTGTTATCTTAATCATTTTGTTTGGGGAATTCGAAACATAGTTTGGAAATTGTTTCAATACAATACATAGCCAAAAGAAAACAACATGGCTTTAGTATCCTGAAGTTGGCTACCGGTAAACCGCCAGTGTTGCCACACCAATTAAAGTGAAACAGAGACGCGTAAAGCTGTACAACTATACGGCAGCCCACTCAATATACTAATGTAGTGCAAGTTAGTTGCACAAGTCATTCATAATGGAGCCGCTTTGTGCTTTTTTTCTAACCTGATTCAATTCAGGATCATATCCTCCGCTTACTGAGTAGTCACATACTTCGCATGAAATGTGTCTACGGATGTCAATAGGACTGCAACAATAAAATTATCATAAATACATGGTGCTCTTTATTAATTATTAAAATAAATATTGCAACTTACATCAAACTAATAGACATTACATACCACCCTGAACTTTTTAATGCAGCCATCATCACTTTAACAATGGGACCTGGAAAAGTAAAATTTTAAATATTGTATAAGTTATTTTGTTTAAATTACATATAGGGATCGGTAAATTAAAAATCCAAGCTGCATACCTAAAATCATATTATATTGAGGCTGGAAAATTAATAATTTGGAATGATATGTTGTTACGAATATCTGTCTTAAAACTCGCTATATCTTCAACAAAATCTCAGGTATCATTAAATTGTAGCTTTATGCATCAATAAAATTTTACAAATTGAAATCTGCGGCATCGTCACATTTACGTAATGTAGGTATTCTATGAAATGTAATTTCCAAAACACTTTGGACACCAAACACCAAACCCATAACAAACGTAGCATAAAAGCCGTGTTTTATTAAAACATCCTAGGGCTGAAAACCAGCAACAAGGAATAAGTGGGATATTAGTAGGATATTATCGAAGAGGGGCCATTATGTAACACAATTTATATTTTTTTGTAAAGTATGGAACATGGAGTGCACCAGGCCCAGTTCTGTGCATGTGCATTCTACGGTAGACTGACCCTACAGATGAAGAAGTTTCTTTATTCAAGCTTTTATCTATGTTTGTTTTATTTCTAGAACATTGTACACAAATAAAATAAATGTATTTATATAAAGTAATAAAAAATACACTCACTAGATTTAACGCAATTGTACACATTTTTTTCGCAGCGAATTTTCTCAATTCCTTCCTTTCCAGACTTCCCGAGGAGGATGTCAGTCACTTTAGCGTTGAATGTGCCCCTTCTCTCGGGATAGAGATCGTAACCCCAAGCCTCTTTCTTACTGTCGTCTTCGACACTAGTGTCGTTGCTCTGCACCGCAGAAGTAGCTGGACTGCTAGCTGGTGGCGTATTACTTTTAGCAGCAGAATCATCATTTACTTTACTCATTCTTCAGACTACTTTTCAGGTTAGGTTCAATTGGACTCTTCAGTAATGAGTTTAGGTTACCTGAAACCCATTTTTATTAGAATAAGAGAAAAACATATTTAATTAATAGACTTTGATAATTGTTTCAGCAGCGTACCAACTTTTTTGGCCACAAACAATCCCTTGAAGCCGCCACAACACAGAACATTTTTTTTTACTTAGTGGCCTACCGCTGCGAATTCTACGAACTCTTTGCCTCCATGCTGCAATTTGTCTATGGCGAAATTCACTAATACTTCAGGAATACTTATAGTGAGGTAATGGGTGAACAATTTCGAGTTGATAAAATGAATGCCAAATGTTTTGAGAAATCTCGCAAATTCTTTCACAAACTTGAAAGTAAGTATAAAAACAATAAACCGAAGCAGATTGAAATAAAATAAATCAACTAAATATGTTTTAAAAATCTCTTAAAAAGGGGAAAGAAGATCACGCCCATATTTCTTGTCTGAGATCCAAAATTTTGCTCAAAATAGCTTTATTTGATCGAACTAGATGTCTGATGACCATTGGCATTGTAAAATTGTGTTTTTCACGCGTTTTATACAATAACTTTGGAGGTGGATTACGCAATGATAAAGTAAGAATATCGTAAAAAAAATTAGTCATCAGACATAGCTTATTTAGGGCCGAGTGCACGAAAGGACAAAACAATAAAATCAACGTCAACGTATGATCAAACACGTCAGTTTATGTGGACAGTATGAAAGGAACTCTATACGGATAACTAAAAGTGACGTGTTTGCACATTGATTAACTCGGCCATCTCTTCGTGCAGCCGGGGCTTAATCAAGATTTATGATCTATTTGGTTTTTGTTAGATTTTTTACTACAGCGGTCCTGGTTTACTTTTAGCTATAAGTCGTTTTGAAATTAAAATTTTCGTAAATATTACCAAATCATACACTATGCACATTGTCTTTTTTGTGGACAGTTTGCATCTTCCTCATCACGGAGCCTGTCTTATTCTTTGAAACAGAGAAGGTCCCAGAGCGCAACAGCACGGTTTTGTACCGTGCCCGCGAATGAGTTAGGCCCGCCGGGTTGGGCCACCTTAATAAAAACTGAACTAGGAGGAAGAATCTGTTCTGTGCCTGAGTGACAGAAGTAGAGGGACGCGCAGTAAAGTTCGGCGCGAAATAAAAAATAACCTTTTTACCAACCTATATAACGGATCAAAGATCCGAATTGGGTTGACAGTGATCACAAATATATTCGTGCAAACACCGGTCCGAATATGTCTGTAATCGCGAATACTGCAAATATTTGCGATATCAAATCGGACCGATGGTGAGCGTGCTAACGGTGCTCACAAAATAACCTCAAACTATTGTTTGAAGTGTCTTCAACAAAAAAGAGTATTTGATGTTCAACAATGAACAATTTGCAAGCGGATGATTATTTACTAACATTGTGTGACAATGAGATAATGAAGGTGATTTTGAGATGTTCATAGACATAGCGTCGGTAGTGTGCAACCCGTATTACGATGTACATTCAGAGCGAATCAAGTCAGTTCAAAATAAATTCCTCCGGGCGCTGCACTACCGACTTACACTTGAAAAAGACTCATACATTCATCTCCTAAAAATTTATAATACGCCTTCCTTGTCTGACCGCCGTTCGTTACTCGATATGTCTGCCTTACGCAACATTATTGTTGCAGAATACAATTGCTCAGACTTACTTGAACTTGTTGGACTTCATACCCCTGCCAGGGCTACACGTTCTGTGACTCTCTTTCATGTCAAAAGAGCTGCTACGAATTCGGGATTTCGTGCACCTATTCACAGGATTTGTGATATTTACAATAAAAAAATGTCCAGCATAGACATATTTTCCTGTTCTTCTATTACTTTTAAAAAACATGTTCGGAGACTGCTGGATGGTTTACAGAGAAAATCTTACAAGCTATTTTGTTGTTATATTGTTGCTAATAACCCGTACTTATCATGAAAAACATTATTAAAGCCTTAATATAAATAAAAATAAATTACAGTAATTTCACACCGTATTTCACACACATTTAAGAAATAAATTGTAATATGTGCCCAATATTACGAATTCACTATTGTTCATGGAGGTTCTTCACCTCCATGCTATTGTTCCATTTCAGAGTATTTTTTTTTTCTTTGGTTAGTTTTTTGTTTTTTATTTTATCTTTCTTCACGTACCTTGCTTTTTAGATCTGTATGTTTCGGTGGAAAGCGTAATGGAAATAAGTTAAGTTTTTTTTAAAGTATTGTTTGCATTGTATGTATTTGTATACTTGTTTCTGTGTCTTTTCCTCAAAAAAATAAATAAATAAATAGAATTTGGCAAACAGACGAAATAGTAGTAGAGGGATAGTGAAGAGAGCGTGCATTTCAGCAGCTGGAGATTATACGTAACTGGAGATGGTGAAATAAGGGGTCAATGAAAGTTCACAGTATATCTGCTTAGGAAAGCAAAAACGAGTTAGTCACAGATGAAAGTGAAACGTTTTCACGTGACGTCATCAAACATAAAATTGTATGTTGTGTCATCGCACTCTAATTATAATAATTAGAAAAGGAAAACACTAGGGTGGCTCGTGGCCGTCATTTCATGAGTACGAAAGCGATGTGACTCCGGTCACAACCAGTAACAGTAACTCACAGGTAGGGAGAATCTCATCAGTAGCCCTACCATGAGTTTTCTATCGAACGAACGAAAAATATCATCGAATGTTCACGAACGAGATCGAACAGCGTTACAGTCGCTACCATGGGTTACTTTATTCACCGACGGAACGCTTATCGAACGCTCGATGAACGTTGCGTTCGACCAGAGACAAGAAATAATGGAAGATAGTGAGTAGGCCGTGATTAACAGTGTCCATATCTTCTTTCGCATGAGATAAAATAGGACCGCACTATTATAAATTGAGTATAAATTTGCTAAGTTTACTAGTAAAAACATACCTCAAACCGTCGATTGTTGGCAGCCGATATTTTGTGACGATTTTTGTTGACCGATACTTTGCCGGCGCGGCGGGCGGCGCGAGACAATAAGCATGACTCATAGGGCGTACCATCTGTCTGTAAATAACATTATATACCTAGTTACCCATTTCGCGCAAATGTTTTGTCAATGTTTGACTTTGGTTTTCTTCTCGGTTTTCTTGGATGCAATTATAGTTGTTTTATTTTTCTTATAAATTACCGATACAGGTTATGTTTTGAATGCTTTATTTTCTTTGCATAAAAAAATGTGTATTGAGGAAATACACCTACATATATTAATTTTTTTTTAAATAAATTCATTCCTGAAACAGGTTTGAAGAAACGTTTATAAATAAAATAAACCGTTAAAAAAATATTTCGAATAGTATTTTTTTACGTAGAGTTGTAGTGTACTCATTATTAAGTTGCTAACATAATATTGAATTCAGAAATTGACATGAAATACGCTTGGTTTTTCCTCCTTGGCACTAAAATGTGTGTTCGATCGTCCTTTCACCTAAGATATGACTAGTGAAAAGAAATTCGAATAACGTTATCGAAGTGATCACGTTGAACTGTCAAAATGTACACTCATGGTACCGTTTTTCATACAACCGTATCGCGTCGTCGTTCGATAACGTTCGTGATGCTCGACAACGAGCGTGAATATGAACTCGTAGTGCCGTTTTTAGTAACAAGATCGTACGCTAGAGGCGCTGCAATTTTCCCCGTACAAAAATTTCGTTAACGTTGGTCGAAGTGAACATCACCAAAACTCATGGTAGGGCTACAGTAGATCCCCGCATCTCGCCCCGGGTTCCGTGTTCCACCTCTCCGAGGAGGAGCCACAGACTAATAGAGAGCAAGGAGTGATTCGGAACGATTTCGAACGGTTCTATGGTCAGCGAAAACGGCCGAGGCAGGTATAGCAGGCGCAAATCTTTAATGCCGCTCTTTCGTTGTGTTCGCGCATGTGTACAGTCAAGATTAAATGTTCAAAATATTTTTTTTTAAGAAAATGGTATTCACGCACATGAACACGAGTGCTATGCAGAATTCACCGGAAAGCAAGGATACATCATTTAAGAAAAGAAAAAAATAATTAATTTAAAAATAGAGGAATACCCGCCATTGCCGAAAGGTTTGCATGCTTGTTAATTTTCAGCCTTATAATGTGCTTATAAAGTACTTCTTTTTACAGCTATCTTTCTTTGATAAATGTGTGCTTGCTGCAGGGTTGTATGCATTTGACATGCTCGGTATGATTTTACAAACATAAATCATTTCACTTTAATTAACTTAAATGCGAATAATATAAAAAAATATATTGTTTTATAAATGAGAAATCCTCTTTGCATGGGACTTTGGGGCTGATTTGTTTTGTTCATCAATAAAATCCTTTGATTAGTAATTAATACGAATTGTTTTGTAGTTCTCACTTGGACGAGTTATTTTTTATATTAGAACTAAAAAAATATTACATAAGTACTAGGTTTACTTCACAAACTAACACTTCATAACTGTAGGTACCGAAAGTATTATAGAAAGCACAAAAACCACCACCTAACTAAGGGCCGAGTGCACGAAAGGACAAAAAATCAAAATCAACGTCAAAGTATGATCAAACACGTCACTTTGGGTGGACTGTATGGAAGGAACTCTATGCGGATCACTAAAAGTGACGTGTTTGAACATTGATTAACTCGGCCGTCTCTTCGTGCAACCGGGGCTAAATCTCTGAGCGTACAAGCGCTCGTTGCAGAGCGGGGATTGCGGGGTTAGTTACAGGGGAGGCGCGGGCGCAAACAAGCGGTTGCTAAGGTAACGAGGTGGCGTGGGGGTGAGCGCGTCATTTCTCCCGCCCCGCGCCCCGCACGCTCACCGAGCTGACCTGAAATTCGACTACTGCGCAGGTACATACAGCGGCATTTAAGTTTTGCGCGTACTATACACGGAACCATACGGAACTGTCATTATGTTAGCCAAAACTGTAGGAGCCAAAGAGTTCGGAGAAGTCGCTGCGCTCCTACATAGAGCAAACCTAAAATAACGGTACTCTCTGACAGTTCATTACAACTCTTTCCTCATACGAAGCTATGGCAAGAGTAAAAGAGATGACAAGCTGAAGTCTATTGTGTTCAGCAGATCGACCTTGTAGCCACTAATTGCAATGTTTGACTCACTAGTAAGTCAAAGTTTTGCAGTCCCGCTAAAAAGTCTGCAAAGCATGAAATTGCCGCAAACAGAAACCAATCCACGAACAATTGTGATCAAGTGATTTTAGGTGCAACATAGCGTGCGTTGCAGTGTTCTGTGATATTCATAGCGGATTTTGAAAAGAGCTTCGTGGAGATTTATCGTTTTATGTGTAAGTAGAAAATCGAATGATATCGCTGATTCACCTGTTATTTAGGTTAGGTTACACCTTGCATAGGTGCATAGTGGGTTTTATTATTCGAATATATCGCATTTAACCGTCGTATCTTCTCGTAATATCCATTTCAATGCTGATAAAATTGAGTCATAATTTGAGGTTATGTTTCGACTTACCATGATGTACCCCAGTCGATTTGGAATTGATATCGATATTATTGATATCGATTAAGTCATGATATCTTGATAATAATGTACATAATTATTTTCTACGAATATATAAAGTCCTTAAAACACATTAAAATTAGAAAAAAAAATTATTTTGAATAAGTTAATTTAACTAGACCATTGGTTTAATGTGTGTTGGTACATTAGAAATGTAAAGAGTGATGGTATTTAAGATAAAGATTTTCAGATTCCCAAAAACATTGAAAATTCGGAAAAATAAAGATGAAAAAAAGCGGAAAATTGAAGCGAATCGAAAAATGCAAAATTTTACGACCAATCGTGTTCTATGATAGTAATAATGCATTCAACGTAATGCATCCATACCATTTTCCTCTGTAATTTGTTCAAGATATGAAAATCGAAGATTAAAATAATTAAAATTTTATTCTTTCTCATTTCAGGAAAAACAGGGTCGGAAAACTTAAAACAATAGAGAGAACATCAAACTAACAGTGGTGGATCAAGAAAATAAAAGTAATCTAACGGTTCCCAAAAACACGGATGTACCAATTTTGATTCACTTCGAAAGAAGAAGCTGATAAAGATTTTAAAACTTTTTGAAATAATATTGAGGAAATTGGGCAATTTCAAATACATGGATATAGTATATATTTTTTTTAATCTGTTCTGTTTTATTTTGTAATGTCTTTGAGAATTTTTACACTTCTTTTAGGGTTGGAGCATGGAGTTATTTCTTCACCTCCATGGGTAGGAGCACAGCGACTTTTCCGAACTCTTTGGCCGAAACGCTATTTTTTGCTCCTTCTTGCACCGAATGAGAGAGCCAGGGGTTGTGTTCGGGCCATAGACCTAGCATGCGCTTCGGGTAACGGAAACCTATACCAGTTCACTCCGATTCCTTTCGGAGTAACGAATGGGGTGGCCGGTACCGCCCCGGACCACTCTCGCCCCGTCTTCTGTGTGGCGCGCGATTTAGGAAATAAATTGCCATAAATCTAATCTTTCACTTGTCGCCTAACTGGCGCCGAGCGTCGTGCCAACTGTTCATTTATTAAATATTTGAGGAGGAATTATTTGCGGATGACTCCGCGGATCACTTTGGGCACTTCCAGAGACCACCTGACTACGATGTTTATTCAGATTGCAGTAAAAGAGACAAAAAAACCAGCCAAGTGCGAGTCGGACTCGCACACGAAGGGTTCCGTACCATCGTACAAGATTTAACGGGGTCATTTATGGGTGTCCCTTTAATGTTTATATTTTTTTTATTTTGCCTATTTGTTGTGATAGTCAGTCAGTCAGTCAGTCAGCGTGTTTGCGTCGCCTCTCCAATCCTTCTCCAGTCCTCCCGGCCCTCAGCGGTACGGAACCACTGCTTTCCGCCGACGCACTTGATGTCGTCTTCCCACCTGGCGGGTGGTCTTCCCACACTCCGTTTGCCTGTCCACGGCCGCCAGTGGAGGACACGGTTACTCCAACGGTCGTCGTCTCTTTGGCTGACGTGACCAGCCCACTGCCATTTTAGCTTAGCCACCCGGTGTCCAATATCGACTACTTTGGTACGTCGGCGGATTGCCTCGTTACACACCATATCCCGTAGCGATATTCCCAGCATGGCTCGCTCCATTGCTCGCTGGGCAAATTTCAACCTTTGGACAACGGCGACCGTCAGAGTCCACGTTTCACACCCGTACGTCATAACCGGGAGGACGCACTGGTCATATATTCAGGTCTTTAAATTTTGCAGAAGGTCAGACCTCAGAGCGAACTTAAGCTTTCCGAAGGCAGCCCAACCCAGTTGAATCCGTCGCTCAGTCCTTGTCTACCAAGCCGCAGGATTTGACCGAGATATACCTACTCTTCAACCTGTTCGATCACTTCTCCGTCGATAACGATTTGTCCGCCCGTCATAACCTCGGTCGCCATGACCTTGGTTTTGTCCCGGTTCATCTTCAGACCTACCTTTATCGATGCTTCATAAAGGTCTTCCAGCATGGTCTGAAGCTGAACTCGGGAATTTGACAGAAGAACAATGTCATCGGCGAAGCGAAGATGACTGAGAAAATCTCCATTTACGTTGATACCCATGTTGTCCCATTCAAGCGTCTTGAACACATCTTCCAATGCGTTTGTGAAGAGCTTGGGTGAGATCACATCCCCCTGCCTTACGCCTTTACCAAGGAGGATGGGTTGGGTATTTTCATGGAGCCTCACAGTCATCGTCGCGGACCGATACAGATTTCGGAGTACCTCGATGTAGCGGTGGTCGATTCTGCATCTCAGAAGGGAGTTTTCGACGGCCCATTTTTCAACTGAGTCGAACACCTTCTCGTAGTCCACGAAGGCTAGGAAGAGCGGCTTGTTGTACTCCTCGCACTTCTGCACCACTTGTCTCACAGTAAATATGTGATCCATTGTGCCGTATCCTTTCCTGAACCCAGCTTGCTCACGAGGCTGGTACTGATCCAGCCTCTGTGTCAGCCGACTCGTGATGACTCTTGAAAAGACCTTATACACGTGGCTTAGAAGTGAGATAGGTCGATAGTTTTTCAACTTCGCCCTATCCCCCTTCTTGCCTATTTGTTGTGATAGCGGCAAAATAAATACACACTATGTGAAAATTTCAGATGCCTACCTATTATGGTTCATGAGATATAGCCCTATGACAGACGGACGGACGGACAGCGGAGGCTAAGTAATAGGGTTCCGTTTTCACCCTTTGGTCCGTACCCTAAAAACAGAACTGCGTTTGTTGGATTGCATTACCAGGTATTGCATTAAAGTTGGCAGCGATTTTCAAAATCAAAATCAATAAATCAAAATTAAATAATTTATTGCATATTTGCAGAGGTGTTACAGAACCCAAATGAGGTAAATAAAAGCGAGTGCCATCTACAAATTGCCTGGGAAGGCGTACAATAGCACGTGGCTCTCAATAAGAGAGCAGTGCAATCACTATATTAGCTTAATCTAACCATGTCTGTATGTAAATTTAAATAAATTAACCTCTCTTTACGTTTTCTTATCTAATTGAGCCATTTATATTATTAAAAAAAACCATGAAACACTTCTATTATTTCAAAGTATTATCGTCATAAATTCATTAATTTGTAGAAACATTTTTCTACTAACCATACATACAATTTTTTCTTAAATTCATTTAGATCTAAATTTTTGATTTCATTTGGTATATTATTATATATTTTTGTCGTATATTATATTTTCTTGCCCATAGAAGAATGGTCACTATCCTTTGTTCGGTTTTTAATATGTTTGGTCTAGAAATGTGTGAAATGTTGCCATTTCATAAAAAGGGGTAATTCAAGCATTTAAAAAAAAGTCAAACATTTTTTTAATAAGTATTATTAAAGGGAGATCACCTCAATTGAAATCCCACAATATCCTCAAATATAAAGTAATCCTACATTAATTATCATTAATGTCACCTATTTTTTATGGTTAAATGTTGCATAGGGGACTAACCACAAAGATTTGCGGTGTAAGCATAACCCTAGGGTTATCTGCTCGGGATAGTCCGTCACCAACACGATGGACAGAAGGGGAGCCCTTTCCCCGTCTATCTCCCCAGGAAGTAGCCGCATGGAACCCGGCACTCAGTCACCAAATGCACGAAGGACCACCGCCTGAGTTTGGCCAAGTGATGGCAGCCACCTGTGTTGATTAGTCACTGGGCCTCTGTAATACCTGAAGGGCGGGCAGGATGACTCCCTGGTATTTGTATAGATCCATTACAATCAAGCAGTGATTTGGCTTTAGGGTTACTCGACCACTGCTCTGCGCTGCAAATCACTCTATCCATATGCCAAGTAGTTCATTATTTATATTTGTGTAACTTCATAACATGATATTTTTTTATTTTATTCCAATATATATACGAAGAGTGATTGTAGGGTAATATGTCCATATTAAAGTTGTTTTGACCTGGAAAAATTAATTAATAATAGCAAAAGCAATAAAATCGAAATTATTCTACTTTAAAAAACTTGAAACAGCAGTAAGACAGAAAGTACCATATTCACATTAACTTGTTTAACTTACACAAATGTTTGGTAAATTCTTGAATGGTCTCCTCATTTCGAACAGTGCACACCAAATATATTTTCACATTTTGGTTTAGAGAAAACAAAGCGGTGAACATATCACAGAGGGCCCGGAATGTGGAAGGGTCATAGACAATATCTGCTCCAATAACGACATCTGGGACAGAGTCACGAAGCGAAACAGCTGCACAGTTCCAGTCGAGTTTTAGAACACCTGGAAAAAAAAGTTTTTAGTGCTCTTTTCATTATGCGTTTATTTAGGTCGCCAATGGCAACATGTGTCAGTCACAGTTTTTTTTATTGCTTTAAAAAAATAATCAAAATGTCTTGAAAGAAAACCATCTGAAAGGATTATCTTCATTAATAACACTAATATTTTTTTTTTCTTTATTATTTTTAGGACTTTTTAAGCTAAGCCTATGCCAGTCCCATAGTGCCTTTAAAACATAATACAAGGAAACAAATAAAAAGAGCCACTAACCCCTAAGAATCCCTTAGAGATAAAGACTCTTTTACAAAACCCAACATAATAATAAAATCCTCACTATTAGGTTGACATAACACACTATGCATTTTAAAGAAAAGGTTAATCCTGTCAGTTTTAAGTAATACTTGTAATTTTCTTCGAAGGTGCGCGTTCCGTTCACATTCTACTAAAATATGATATAGGTCTTCTTCTTTTGTGCAATGTTGACAATTTGGACTTTCCTTCTTTTTCATAAGAAATAAAAATTTGTTTAGTGGGATATGTCCGGAGCGAAGTCTGTGTGCCATTACAATCTGAGTTCTAGTAAGGCGTGATGATTCAAACCATGGAATTGGTGGTGGTTCCGATTGTAGTGTTTTATACCATATGCCTTTCTGTAGAGAACGGTCATCAAAATGCTCCTTCCACATTCCTTTGCAGTGAGCTTTAGCATCGGATAAGCGATCCATGCAATATAATTTACAGTCAACTGTCGGACAATCAATAATTATAGCCTCCTTAGCCAGTCTATCTGCTATTTCATTGCCGGTTATCCCGACATGGGAGGGAATCCATTGCAGTGACAAGGTTCTATTTGATGTAACAAAAGAATTAATACTATTTAAGATATCATACGAGATAGATCTTCCCTTGGCACCTCTTGCGCAGCTTATCAAATGTTGTAGTGCGCTCTTACAGTCTGTAAAAATTACAACTTTTTGTTCACTGGTCGATGATGCATAAGACAGAGCCTCTGATATTGCAATTAACTCGGCTGTCATTATTGGAACCTTTTCATTAATTTTAAATTGCATCCCGGTTTTGCTTTGTGGTTCCCAAAATGCCACACCGGTTCCAGAGCCATCCTTGGAACCGTCTGTATATACGTGATAGAATGTGTTATATTTACTTGTTATTAAAAGTTCTGTTTTCGTTTTCAGTTCGTTGGTGCGGCTTTGTTTCTTTGATTTTTCTATTTCCGGAATACATGTAGTTACACATTCTTTAATAGGAATTTTGGTTACCCAGACATCCAAGCAAAACATTTTTAAAACTAGATGTTTCTCAACGTCGTAGTCTTTCATAATTTCATGACATTTTACCAGCAACGGGATTTTCCTATTTATCCAATATCCGTATCCTTTGATTAAATATAATTCATGAAGCAGCGCAATGATAGGATTATCTGATCGAGATATTGATCGCAAATAATATTTTGAGGCTAAGTATTGTCGACGAATATATAAAGGGTAAATACCTAATTCAGTCTCCATAACATGGGTTGGAGTAGTTTTGATAAATCCTCCGCAAATTCTTAGTGCTCTGTTCTGGACAACATTTAATTTATCAATATGAGTTTGAGCACAGTTGTCAAAAAGAAAGGATCCATACTCTAAGCGGCTGCGAATCAGTGCAATGTATAATCGTCGCAAGTGTATAGGGTGAACACCCCAAGCAGAGCCAGCTAAAATTTTCAAAACATCCAGGTATTTTATAGCTTTGGCCTTCATTTCATTTATATGTTTTCCCCATCGAAGGCATTGGTCTAGCCACATTCCTAAAAATTTAAAATTTGATACTTTTTCAATTCCTGATCCGTTAACATGGATATTAATGTTATTCTTTCTACAACCCCTTGCAAAAATACATAGTTTCGATTTTGAAGGTGAAATGTCTAGTCCAATATCTAACAGAAGCGATACCATAGTTTGCAATGCCCGCTCAATACATGAAGATGCATGTTGCAAGTTTTGACAGGTTATGTACATAATGAAGTCATCTGCATATTGTAACACTCTGATATTTTCCAAATTCTTACAAACTTCAATTGTTATTAAATTAAATAATATCGGAGACATTGGATCACCCTGAGCCAGGCCTCTGTTGCAGCTTCTCGATATGAACTTATTATTGTCTACTAGAATTAGCAAATGTCTTTCTTTAAGATAGTTCCAAATATATTGACAAACAAATTTACCCATTTTAAGGTTTTTGAGAAAATTTATAAGAACTGTGATATTCACATTATTGTACGCATTTTCTATATCCACAAAACATGCTAAAGTTGGTTCATTTATAGTCTGCCCAATCTGTATATTCGTGACTAATCTGGAGATATTATCTAAACATGATTGTCCACGCCTGAAACCCACTGTAGCACTTGATAGTAAATTATTTCGTTCGGTGAACCATTCAATCCGTTTTGTGACCATAAGGTTAAGCATCTTACATGGGCAAGAAATTAGAGAAATGGGTCGCAGAGAGGAAGTCAAACGTGGGTCTCTACCTGGCTTAGGGATAGCAATTACTCTTATTTGTCTCCACTGGGTTGGTATGATACCTATTTGCCAAATTTTGTTATAAATTTGTAGAAGCAAAATTTTTCCGACATCAGGAAGATTACTTATCATAGAATACGTAACATTGTCCATTCCGGGTGCAGTGTCCGTATGTTTAAGCACATTTTCTAATTCTGCCACAGAAAAGTCCACATCCAAAGTATTTGGGAGATCTTCAAATAAAAGCACTGGGTCTGAAACTGTATCCGGAGCCAGGCTGCAAAGAAGTTCTTCACCTCGTTTTTCGTCAATGTGCGCTGTACTGCCACGGATGCCTTTAACCCAACGCATTTTGCGCCACATATCAGATAACGTTGTTTCCCCATCAACACTGCTACAAAATTCAGTCCAGCCTTTTCTACTAGCATTTTTAATATCTTGTCGAGCTTTTGATATTTTTCTTTGAAAAATGTCATAGTTATTTGGAGTAGCATTACGCCTGACATTAGACAAAGCGAGCCTTCTTTCAGCTACGTTCTTTGATAGGCCGCTGTTCCACCATGGCTTCGGACGAAATCTTGATTGTGGCTTATTGTTAAATTTTATCCATGGTATGCTACAGTCGGCTGCATTTTCAATTTTAGACAGTAATAAGTCATATGAACTTTGTATATCATCTGGTAAAATGATGCCGGCAAGTGATTTCTCTAAAGTTGTGCAGTATTTGTTCCAATCAGCTTTTTTCAAATTTCTAGTTTTTACAGAATTTTCTGAGTAGTCTAAGTCCGTTGTTATTTTTATCATTATATGGTCACTCCCAAGGGATTCATTGATGGTTTTCCACCTGCATGGTAAGGCTAGGTCTATAGTACAAAATGATATGTCCGGTGAAGAGCGTTGAAAACGGTTGTTTACCATTTTTATTCTTGTATGGCTGCCATCATTCATAGAAATAAATCTATGATCTAAACAGGCTTGGTGAATAATTTCTCCTCTTGTGTCGATTTTGTGGGACCAATTAGTGTGATGAGCATTAAAATCACCTGCAATAATTGTTCCTGTGCGCCACTGAGAAAATATAAGATCCCATTCTATCTGTGTGGTATGTTTTCCTGGCGCGCAGTATACAAGAAGAACATTTTTAATCGGTGAAGAGTTAAGTAATTCAATACCAATTAGTTCAATATCAGGATTATTATTTCTTACTAGTAGATTTCGAGTCTGTATAGATTTATGGGTTATAATGCAAATGCCACCATATCCATCGGGACGATCCTTTCTAAATACATTATATCCATTCATTCTGAATATATCCTGTTCACCCAGCCAAGTTTCGCTAATAAGAGCTATGTGTATTTTTTCTTGATTACATAATTGATCCAATTCTATCCTCTTCGGTTTTAAACTATTCGCGTTCCATTGGATGATGTTAATATAATTTATATTATTGACTATCGGCATTTACGGAAAATAGTTTAAAAATTGTGCCATCACTTATCCATCCCATTGCCAACTTGGTAATCTCTTTTATTACAATTTGTGCGATCTCCATAATTTTTTCTCCCCATTCTTTACGTGACGAGAGTATTATTTCTTGTATTCGTATAGCAATTCTCTGTATATATTCAGTTTTTTTGTTTTCTTCTAATTTCTGTTGATTATTGTTTTCGTTACAAGCGCGACTTGTTCCCGCATTATTTTGTGATTCATTTATTTTATTTTTCACTACACTCGCATAGTCTTTCTTAGATCGTAGAATCGGAGCAAATTTCTTCTGCTGTATCGGGGTTTCTGAAGGAATGGGGGGCCGGGAATATGCAACAGCAGTGGGTTGTGCGATGGAGTTGAACTGGAAAGGTATAGTGGGAGTCTTGAGTAAGGGATATTCTTCAGTCGTGAGAGTTTCCTTGGATGTTGAAGCTATGGCATTGAGGTTGGTGCTTGAGTTTGCCGAATTTTTAGCTTTAGTGAACTTCTCTAATGCAATTTTATATGTACAATTGCATTCAGACATTATACTGCGGATTTCTTTTTCCTTTATGTAAATCGGGCACGATTTATCTAGAGACATGTGGTTACCTTGGCAGTTCAAGCACCTATGATCCAATGTAATGCAGTTTTCGTGTGCTCCTCCACATTTGGGGCAAAGTTTTTTGCCCGTAGGACAAACCTTAACAGTGTGTCCGAAGCGCCAGCATCCAGAGCACTGGGTCACCGGAAATGTATAAGGCTCGACCTTGCACCTGCTGTTGTAGGCAGAAACATATTTGGGGAGTTCAGCACCTCTAAAACAAATCCTAACTGCCTCACTTTCATGCCACTCTCCAAACTGTATCTTCTTCATTAGACGTTTGACAGATATTATTTCAAGTTCTGAAGTTATGATTTCCATTAACTCAGCCTCGTGTATGTCTATATCGATGTTCTTTATGACACCAAACGAGTAAGGAACTTCGTTTACTGAGACACATATTATTCTTTTTTCTTTCAAAAATGAACTCTCTGTAAGCTTCTTTACTCCTTGTTCTGTCGCGCAGTGTACGACAACTTTGTAAGGATTCACATATTTTATCTTAGTAATTTCCGGAACATTCGCTTCTTTCAGCAACTTCGCTAGTCCGATTTGCTTAGGAAGCTTGTCCTTGCTCGTAATATGTACTTGCCGGGTTAAGTCATGATCATGTTTGGTCGTTTGTGAGATGGTCTTTTTGCCTTTTTTTTCCACGGTAGCCCATTCCACTTCTCCAGAAGGATCCGTGGGGCATGGCCGCTTCTCTCCCACACTTCGCTGGTTATGACTTGATTCCTGTTCCAAGTAAGAAGTGTTTTCATCTTTATTCGTCACCACCAGATCATCATCAAAGGTATCTATCTGGAGGGGTTCGGAAGCTCTCAGCGTCGTCACGGTTCATTTACGATACTTTTCAGAAAAATTGAAAAAAATAAGCAAAATTTTCAGTCCTATCACTTTGACGTTTTTCTGACAGATGAACACTAATATGTAACAACACATATTTATGATTTTAAAGGAGTTTTCGTCAAGTCGCTCCTATGAAGGCATAATCCAGTATATGTTTCAATACAAACCAACCTAAGTTCCTGAGACAGATACGTGTCAGCGCGTGATACAGAATTATTTTTATGAGTAATTGGCAGCTTTAGGAGCACCGTTCCTACCGGCTGCTCCAAGCAAGCTGACTGTGATATTGCCGTTTTGCGATGAAATCATTTCAGCCTATTATCCATTACAATATTATAGCTAGTTAGCCAGCACCACAAGGCGAGATAAACGCCTAAAAAAGAGAAGTGAGCGGACAAATGTTTTAATATTTACACTTGAACTTTTTTGTTGAATTGCCGATTAGATTTGCCGTAGGCTGCTACTCAGTTATGTATTATGCAGGTTATAATTTTGTACACATGTCTTTGGTAATTAGGGCATGGATTTCTAATATTTTGGAAAAAAATATTGTTTTTATTCTCTCTTTTATTCCAGAAACTCTCTCCATCTAGTTCAATGTTTCCATCATCCGAAATAAAGGAAAGGTCCCGGCATTTGCACCCAGTTTAATTGGGAATGTGGTAATCACATCTGAGTCACCGCATAATTAGTCCCATCGGCAGGTGTTTTCTATGAAACAACATTGAAGCTTTTTCAAATGGCAGACTTTATAAATCCCTTTCATAATCAACATATAAACTAATAACTTACTAATTGGACTATGTCCTTCACTTTGACTATGATACTGATCAATGTTTTCAGTATGTATAGTCTTGACTAATCCAGGAAAGTTTGTATGTATATTTTCTTCTAGCATGCACAAAACTCTTGGGTGACAGTCAGAAAAACAAAAATGTGCAGGGTCACAGAATTTAGTGATCACCATCCCAGTCATGCCTAGACCAGAACCCAGCTCCAATATACGCTTTCCTTGGAACTCGTGTTGGTTGCTGAGAGCCCAGTCAGCAAGCACCGAGGCGGCCTGCAAAACAATTTTCGTTACAGCATGGTTTTAATTAATGCCATACCCATTCTCATATTAGCCTAGCACCTAGTAAGGAAGGGAAACTACAGCTCTAAAGGTGCCCGTACGCCGGGCAAGTTTTGAGATAATTCATTGCTGGGCAACTGTTGTCAGGCATAGTTGAGCAATAGATGGAACGATATGGAGCGATATTGCTCCACATCGCTCTATACTTTTCGTGTCGCTTGTGAGTTGTTTGTCACATATCCATGCACTTGCACGCCACATGCGGGCAATTAATTACTCCATGAGTGGTTCCATAGTTGTCCATTATATGTATTTTTAATCTTACCTCCCAAGTCCGCAGTCCAGTTGTACCATCGACTATCAAATTAGAACTCTCCTTTATGGTTACAAATTTATATGTGTCCCGTTTAACTAAGTAATGTTTAAAGCAAAAATCATTAGGTGCTTCTTCATTACACTGCATAAAAGTGCAATAGCTTTCATACAATTGGTCATGAACATATTCACTAGATTTTTCTAAATTATGTATCAGTTTTTTTAAGAAAGCACGGCAATAATCCCTTTTCATTGGATATTCTTTCAATAGAGGATGTAACACAGTTAGGTCAAGGAACATTTTTTGTTCATCCCATGATAAACTAATTTCTTTATCCTGCAACAAGACCAAAATTACCAAATTAGCAAGATTTTACTACATATTTGTTCCTTAATCACCTAAAAGAACAGTCCAGGAAACCACACCCAAGAACCATAAAATCAATAGATCTGAAGGACGCTGCCCATTTTTATAAGATTATGGAAAATAGTGCAGAACTGAATATTATTCAATAAAACAAACAAAATTCAGTTTTATTATTCAGACTAGTTTTATAATTTTTATATCGCCACAGAGTTAAAAATCCAAATGCTTGTCGTACTGTACCATGGATGGTGTGACAGCGTCGATATTTTCAGTATGAAGAGAAACAACAATAATATCTATCTACTTTTCCTGCCTAAAGAAGGGTCCTGCTTAAAACATTAAGTGAAGTAGAGTGCCACACCTCTGTACGTTGGCACAGTCGGTAGTCAAATTGATACTGAGAAACTATTTGTAGTACATAATGGATGTACATAGGTTCTCAGGACTAAATACCCACAAAAAATGTGTTATTTCATTAAAAAAATGATAAGTTCCTACCAGCAATAATAATCGCTGGTTACAAGAACATACCTACCTACCTAATTGACAAACATTATTTTTAGAGAATTTATAAGTTAGCTTTTAGAACAGCCCCAGCCATAGCTTGTATTTTGGGCATTGTCGTGTAATTTCAATCATTTATATTTAAGTACATGTGGGCATTTCGTATGTATGTACGGGTAGCGGAAAAATGAAATGAATAGTTTGATTTTCGCACATAACCTTTAAATAGTAAGCAAATAACATGGGTACCTATTGCATACCTGTTCTACATCAATACTATTGAAAAAACTCTGCATCAGCTTATTAACCGTGTCAGAAGCACACCTTTCTAAGTAAAAAACCATCTTGCTCCAAATAAAACTTTAACCTACAAACTTGTATCCCATACTGGCTATTTGGATCACAGAATACGAAGGGCCACTCTACTGGCAGCTGCGAGAAAGCGAATCGTTTACATACTCTTTGGCTGCGAGGACGAAAAATAACTGCGCGTTCCGATTTTGTGCATTCGGCACTGCTAAAAGCGTATACAATATAGACTAGGAGGTCGCGACAAAAATGGTAACGATAACGTAAATGGCTGAAACTGGATTCACAGGATAAAGACCAACCTTTTGAAGCTAAATGTGTTAGCCTGCCTCTTCCAAGTGGTTGCGGTACGTAGATAAGGCGGCTGAAAAAGTAGTTATGGTGACAAAAAATATATATGATAAGATAAATGGATGCAAATGACGAAGCATGAAAGTATCGGTACGTACTACTTGGTTAGCAATACAAAAGCTGAACAAATTTTTGGTTGCATTTCGTAGTTATAGGCGATGTAGGTTACAGACATAACTTTAGGTATATTTAAGTATTTAATAAATAATAATAATAATAATATAAGTATTTTTGTACTAAATAATATAAACCTAAGATTTGTTATATTAATATATACTGTGAATAATAATAATAATAATAATTTTTATTTCAGGTCATGACCCATATGTTGTTAGTAGACATTACATGGTTAGTACATTTATAAAGTTGTTAACATGAAGCTATGCCATAATATAAATATTTCGGCATTGAATTGGCTTATAATACATTTTATTATTTCGTTTTGGCTTTGACTAATGGTTTTTTTAAATGCTGCAATTTTTTGCCTCATAATGGCATTAAAGTCATTAACTCTATTCTCAACGAACATACCAGAAGCGCTACACCGCCAGGGGAGACCCATGATACAACGAAATGCGTTATTATATTGAACACGCAGGGTGTTGTACGCTCGTTTCGTGTAGTTCGTCCATAACTGGCATGTGTAGAACGACTGGCAGTACGCTTTGAATAGAGTTATTTTGACGTCATTGGAACAGTTAGCAAACCTTCTGGCAAGCATATTGCTCTTCATGGCCAGATTCCGACGCTGCCGTTCCATGTCCATATCATCGCATAGATTATGCGTTAAAATGTGGCCGAGATATTTAAATGACTTCACGATTTTTAACGGCGTTGAGTCGAGATAGATGTAGGCACATTTTCCGGACCTAGTCCTGACCTGAATATCATGACTTCTGTTTTTTTAACATTGTATGTGAGGCCATGGTTTTTTGCATATTTTTCACATTGTTAGAAGTTTTCGTAAGCCCTTCATCGAAAAACCGACCGGTTTTTGTTGCATAATTAATAGGTATCAATGTTTCTAGAAAATCTGTATATTCATCAGCAGATACATACCAACATCTATTTTATATAGCCAATCTAGATAACGCAACCACTGGGAACAGGCAGACCGACATATTTAGCATCAGAGGGTTGGTCTCTAACACGTGGACCCAGATTCAGCCATTTACCTTATCGTGACCATAAATGTCGTGACCTCCCGGAATATTATTCTATACAAGCGTCCCGAATCAGATTGCACGCTCAAAGCAGTAAGCATTACAAACGATTCGGATCGTTTGTGTAGGCGATTACGGAAACAACACAACAAACATGGAACAAATGACGTTAATTGTAGTAGTTTACATTAAATTTGAATCAAATCAATTGCTCTAAGTTAAACTTGAATTTTCAACTTAGGTACATTCAACGGTTTGTGAAAAAACACGGTGGAAAGACGATAGACTACTCTTTAGAAACGTCAAAACGTGACAATGACAGTTGCACACACAATGCCCTACCTCCAAAGCGTAAGCACTGTGTACGGCATTGGGAGGGGCGTTGCGCGGTACATGGATGGCTAATACCACAAAACTGCCGTTATGATATTAGCCCAAAACACCACATTCCCGAAGGATTTCGGTACCATACCAAGCTCCTCCCTTTATGAGCACGGCTACATTAAACTGGATGCAAATTTACATTTTTCATTGCTGCCCATATTTATTAATACTGTATTACTATATTTATTAATATGGCTGGAGTGTATGCGAAAACTGCTCCAAAAGAGAAATAATCTGTTAAACATAAATATTATAAATAAACAGCTTTCATGTTTATTGCACCCTGCTCAACTAAGGTAATAGCTGCTACGAAAGGTGGCACCCAGTTATCAATTAAATATCTCATAGATGACGTAACCATCAAGCTCAAATTGATTTTTTATAACTTTAGGTATTAAAACAATCAAGGAAAACTTTTAATCGATCGAAAAAACCGTCCAAGTGCGAGTCAGACTCGCACACGAAGGGTACCGTAGCACCACATGTTTTAACACCAAAAAATCATCGTTTTTGTAAAAAGTTAAGGGGGCCCTCTTTACTTTTTATTTACTTGTGAAATACGAAGCTGGACTAACAGATTTTCTAAGCAATATATTTTTTTATTTTACCAATTTGTTGTTATAGCGGCAAAATAAATACACACTGTGAAAATTTCAGCTGCCCGCCTATTATGGTTCATGAGATACAGCCCTGTGAAAGACCGACGGACGGACGGACGGACGGACGGACAGGCGGCCGGACGGACGGACGGATGGTTAGACGGACGGACAGCGGAGGCTTAGTAATAGGGTTTCGTTGGCACCCTTTGGGTACGGAACCGTAAAAAATTGCCTAGAGGCAATCAAGTCATATACGTGATGTGACGACACCGTTGCTCCGTTTCAGTGTAAGTATTCGCCCATGATCCAGAGGTGTCCGCGCAATGAGCCTTTGAAGTTCGAGTGTGGCCCCGGTTTCAATGGGTTTACCATTGTTAATTTTTTTTAAACGACTAGGAACACTTGCAATTGTTTGAAACAATTAAAATTATGCGAAGATTTATTTGATACGATAAAAAAAATTTAAGAATGTAATGTAAGTATTTAATTTTTTTTTAAATCTGTGTTTAAAATTTTATGATTTTTTGAAATTTGATATTTTCATATATATATATATAACGTTTCCGTGCTTTTGAATCTTTTTTTATATTTTTAAATGACTAAGCTATTTCAAATCGCGTTTGCAGGGAAATGTGTGCGTCCCTTCTAATACAGCCAGCATGCTTGCTGTTCTAAGCAAATTAACTTCGTCACTTTTCGTGTATCACTAGATAAATGTGAAAATTATTAATTTAAGGTGATTATATGCCTAGAATGATTCTGGCTGAATCGTTTGTTAACATTCTGCATAAAAACAGTATTTGTGTTTTGCTGACTGGTTGGTATTTAAAGTGTTAAGGGTTCGGAGACACGTGTCATTTCGACACTGCATATTGACTTACGTACCTAGTCGAAACGGCCGAAAGCTGAGCAAAGCCATACCATTATTAGTATTATCTTTGGCCATACCAAAGCACTGGCGAATTATAGACCAAGGTCAAGCAAGAAACATGGTTATTCATAAAAACATATCAGTAGATTTCGGGTTTGTGGCTGTAGGCGAGGTCACCATTAAAGTCGTTTCCATCACCAATCACACTGAGGTAATTACTCTGATTTATAATTTACAAATGTATTAATAATATAATATAGGAACATAAGCAAACAGGAAAGAGTAGGTTGCAGAACCTGTTTAGCTATGCAAATGTTTTTAAAGGACCACTCTAGGAATTAGGTCTAGGTATCCACTGTAGTGAATTTTCGGTACACAAAAAAACATCATTCATCAATATTGCTGTTTTTTATTCTTTATCCGAACTTTGAAAGGACAGAGCTGCCTTTGAAATATTTTTAAATACGATTTCGATAGGAAATATTACGAAGAAATGCTGTGAAGAAATTAAATCGATTTCGGCAAAAATGGTCTAAAGCTGCTATTGATTCTACATCCCGCGTAAACGTTCTTGATCTTGATGTTACTCCTTATTTTGATCTTGGCTGTACTGCTCACCGCATTCTCGAAGGAATTATATGGCATGCTAGAACCATCCCTTTACGAGCACGGTTACATTGAACTAGATGGAAAACACGGAAAATTTTCCATTGTTTTTTTTTCTTGACTTTTCTTCCATCCAATGCGATGGTAACAACCCTCACATCTTGTAGGGGAAAACTTCATGAATTACGAGCCATGGAACAGCTCGCATTCGTAATTAAATGCAATCATCCAACACAGAAAGAGAAATAAAGTGGTGCATAACCGGCGGCGTTAAAAACCACAGAATTTGCCTCGGGCATACAATGCAAGCTTACGAGCCGCTTGTATGTTGTGCGTAATAAAGTATGTGCGTAAAGTGTGTGTTAGTGGACTGTAATAGATGGACTGCCTGGACGATAGGAATCTCAGTTAATGAACATTGGCTCCCCCTTGATTTTTTAAATTGAAAATTATTCTGTAACTTTATTTCTTCTCTTTTGTCCTCTTATTTTCTTATTCTATTTTTGTATAGAAACAGCAAAACTATCAAGTATCATACTTGTATGCTGTAAATAACATCGACAATGCATTCGATGTCGTCGTGGAATCCGATCTGGTCCCGCCGGGAGAAGATTGTATCTCCACAGTCACTTTTAAACCAAAAATATCGGGACAGTCCCACATTGAATACTTTAGTATTGATGATGGAAGTAACAACTCATTCAATGTAATCGTGCGCGGAACATGTTTGGGTAAGATTAATTCAGTTTACGAATGGAAAGAATAAAAATATTGCACCAGTAATGGTTTTATAACGAGAACGAAATCCCTTTCTTTCATATTAACGTTAGCCTAGAGCACAGAATAAGTAATAGAGTGAGCGGGAATTATGCAATATTTCTTCATTTGTGTCCTGCAAGAGGCGACTTTTGGCCTTACTCTTTAAATTATTTCCAAGACTATCTGCGATTGTTCTGCAACATTTTGGGCACAACAGTGGGCTGCCTCGTTTCCAGAAATTATAAGCGTGATGAGATATCCCATATTTCGTGGAAATTTGTTATATTCAATCCTGCATCATTTATTACTTACTTTTGAAAGCTGACTCGATATTTTTTTGAACTATTTCTCAACAAAATTACAACTTTTATTGACTTAATCATAATCAATAATTAATAAATTAAGTATAATAAAAGATAGTGTTGTTGTTTTTCTTTATGTAACGTCCTTTTTGCTTTTAGGTCCGCATTTATATTTGAAGGAGACCAAAATGTTTTTCACTATTTGTAAGAACGTGTCTGAAGAGCGAACAAAGACAGCGGATATCGTAAACAGTTCCAAGATGGATGCGATTTTCCAGTGGTTTATACCAGATGCAGGCCTTGGCTACTTTCAAGTATGTATTTCCATACTTATCTTATACATACCATCACACCGTTTCCCAGGATGGGTAGGCAGAGGTCATAAGGCGCCATACGGGTCGATTGCATCACGCCATCGTAATACATACTTTCTGAAACCCAAGTGAAAATGTATTGAGTGAATAATTAAGATAAATATTTTAATTACATTATACGTTGAACCCATATTCATTCATTATACCTACGCACCGTCGCATTTCTGTGAGATTTGATCTGCGGGTCACAGTTCAAAACTTTATTATTCATGTCGGAGTTGAGCGTGATTTTAAAAGTAAAAATAAACTAAGCTTCCCATGATATAACTTTCAGTTCTATCTTGGTAAACACTGGTCGTAGACTTATCATACGCCAAAGTAAACGTCCCAACTTGATCTACATACCTATCATGCACACATTGGTTTCGGTTATATATTGGGAAACACTGGTCGTAGACCTATTATGCTCAAACTTATTTCATTTTTAAATCTGAGATGGCTTAATGAGGATTAAAAGCATTTATGGAGAAACAAGACATATTTTCGAAATTATTCAACTGTGTCAAGCGCTAGCGAAGCCGCGGGCAAAGCTAGTAAAACATTAAATATTAGATTCAGCCCGCTCTCAGTCCGAAACGACATTGACCCAAGCTACTAGCTAGTATATCTGTATGTATGTGAATTTCACCATACATTTTTCAGTCACCTTCGAAGTTGATCACGTACTAACTGACAACCAATTCATCTATGAAACAAAACGAAAACTCTTCTACGAAATACTACCGGTAGATCTTGAAATTTGAAAACAGCAGAGGACTGCAACAACAAATGGGCATTCAGTATAAGTAGAAATATTATTTATATGTAGCAGCCGTTTGTGCACTACGACACACACAACAGATTATTATATATAAACGCTTCTCATTTATGGAGAGTATTCTACCTATATTTGTGGAAGTTAAACCGGTTGCCTCCCTGATCGGGTGAAAGAAAGAATAGCGAACGGAAACAACGTAAATTGTTGTAACGTGTAGATTGGGGCTTGTCATCGCGGTGTGGTGCGAGCTGGAGAATGTTTATCGACCTCCATCACATACACCGCTAAAAGTACTGGATCATTCGCAGGAGAGTTGGTTTGTCTAGTCCAACACCAGGTATGTTCAATGTTTTACCGGAATGATCAAAAAGTTATAGCAACTTTAATATTTAATGCAATTGGCAATTAAGGACCCTTTCAACACGACAAATTTGGCTTTGGCTCGTGGTCATGGACAGCACGAATGTTATAATACCTGTAGACTAGGAGGTCGCGACAAAAATGGTAACGATAACGTAAATGGCTGAAACTGGGTTCACGGGATAAAGACCAACCCTCTAAAGCTAAATGTGTCAGTCTGCCTGTTCCAAGTGGTTGCGTTAAGTAGGTTTCAGATATAACTTGAGGTATATTTAAGTATTTAATTAAAAACCGTCTGGTTATTGTTGTATAATTATTAGGTATCAATGTTTTCAGACGATTAGTATATTCATCAGCAGGTACATACCAGCATCTATTTTATATAGCCAATCTAGATAACGCAACCACTTGGCGCAGTCAGACCGACATATTTAGCATCGGAGGGTTGGCCCCTAACACATGAACCCAGAATGTCGTGACCTCCCGGAATACTATTTTAGTTGCATGTAACACTATTACTCAAATAAATAAAGTACCTAATCAAAATCTAGGTATACTGATTATAATATAAAACTACATATTATAATTATAATAATGTTTTCTCGTAGCGAGACATGGTTTCTATCCCCGCCCTGTTCATATGCACCCCATTCTTTTACTGAGTAGGATAAGTGAATTTCATCACGAATGCTAGCTGTTTCTAAGTTCGAAATCTATGTAACATTTTAGGCCCCCTTCTTCTGCTATAGGCAGTAAGGTTGGTCCCATCGTATTGAATTACAAGATGGTCGAACTGGCAATGACAAAATGTTTGTGTTGTCCATCCATTTCAATTTAGCCGTGTTCATAAAGGGAAAGTCCCGCCACGGTACCTATTTTCCTTCGAGAATGTGGTGTGTTTGGCTAATAACATACAGCGTGTATGTATGTAACATAAAACATTTGGTTCGATTTCGCCTTTGACGACTGGCGCTTGTGAAATGTTATTCCGTCCGACTTTAAAGGGGGGTTACTAATAACAAATCAAATAGCGAAAGGAACTTCGTTCCTACCGGGTGTCCCACAGCACCCTATATAATTTGTTTTTAATATTTGTATTAATTTGTCCATAATTAACTACAAATCAGCACATTTTAATTTTAGGAACCTCTTTTCCTCGAAGTATTCGGGACGTACACTTTACCCGGGAATGTAGCGATGAAGCCGCTGGACTATCTATCCGAGAGGCACAGAGGGCGATCTCCGTCCCACCGGCTCATGGAGAACTGCCTCCAGTCCCTCCCGTACGCGCCCGCCGCCACGACCTCCGACCGATTCCTGGACTTCGGAACCGGCAGTGTGGACGACGTGGCTGCGAATATTTCTCACACTATTTGCGTCACCAAACACGAGGAAACTGTGGGGTACTACCAATGGATTCCAGGTACGTGTATCCACAGAGTTCTTTCGTGAGGTTCAGAAATGTCAAGTCAAAAACATATTTGTTTGTAGAAGATGGGAGCAAGATCACAGTCAGGAGAATTTTTTATTTAGGAAATCTTTTCTTTTCCACTAAAAAAGTATTTCCAGCACATTTTGTCCCATTCTGGACTAACCAATAAACTTTTTTTATATTTTTAAATTCTGTTCTTTTTTCTTTGTTTGTTAAATTTCATACTATTTGGCACTTGAAATATTTTAAAAGTAACATGCATAGCTTTGCATTATAAAGGTGGTTCTGGCGAGGCATTTACCTAGATGTGTCATGCGTTGTGTTAGGCAAAAATAATGACACTTAAGGCTGTTCCGACCCATATAAAGTTGTTTGCACACATAACGCAAAAAGTATTGCACTTTAAGCCACGAATTAATAATAAAAGTTTAATATAGTCATATTACTTGCAGCGAAAACAATTTCACAATTTCAGGATTATTGGTTTTGTTACAATTTATTTAAATACGATTTTTATTTAACAGCGCCATCTAACGGTGTAAAACGTCTAATCGGCAATTACAACGAAACCATTAAAACTATAATTGTGAATATGTTTTCGCTGCAACTACTATGGCTATATTTAATATTTTTGACGAATTCTGCGTTCTGTGTAAAAAAAACATTGTATGGGTCGGAACATCCTTAAGTGTGGAAACGGATAGCTCATATCAACCATTTCGAGTCAGTTACATATAAAAAAGATTTCTTAATGTTTCTGGTGTGTAGGTAAGGTGTTACCAGTCATACCTAAACATTTATTTAACCAATTCAGCAATAATTTCTAATAATATTTCTGTTAGTTAGCTAATTAAGACAATTCAGCCTCGTTCGTTCAGGAGACATCAAAAAAGGTTATGTACATACATACCATACACACGTGGACGAGGGACCTTGCTTCTCTAGCGAGAGGTCATGGATTCAATCCTCACCCCGCTTATTGCTTCACTCTCTTTCTCTTACTAAGTTTACTTACATACTTACTTAAGTTGGATATTTTTTATTTCCTCACGAATGCAACTACTAGGTAGGTGGTAGCCTACCCGGATTGGTACCATCCTATTGGATTATTAGATGGTGGAAGCAGCAATGTAAAATGTTCCGTGTTTTACTATAATGTTCTGTGTTTTCTATCCAGTTAAATGTAGCTGAGTTCATAAATAGAACGTCCTAGCACGGACGTTCTATTGGATAGCGGAAAATGTTCAATTGGACGGAAATGCGGTATCTTGGGCTTCTATCATGACAGTGGGTGTGGTAGCAACCATCCATGCCCTGCTGCCTCTATTTTCTTTTCTCCTTTACCGGAACTCTTTTTTGTGGTATATCGCTGTATCATAAATATACGGTATATCTACATGGTATATCAATTCGTCATAAATCACCTGCATACCTCAATCGGTTCAGGTGTCTAGAAGTTATGGTGAAATAATTGTATCTCAGAGCTCTTCAAGTATTGTACCATTAGCTGCAAGGACTATTCTTAATTAGCAATTGAGACATTATAATTAGAGGCTATCTATAATTTCAGATCCAAAACGAACATTCATTATAGAACCTATTGGTGCTGATATTTCACCGAAGAGTTCGAAATTATTCACTGTCCGTTTCAGGTAAGTGTTAATTTTAATATACGTTTTTAAATTTACGCCGTCGCTGCACATAATGTCAGTTAACACTTGCTTTTGTCCGGTGTGGTTTGTATTTTTCGCTGATATGTTTCGCAACATCGATCGCTTCGAGGAATGCCGGGAAAGTGTTAACCGCCTTCATAAGAAAAGTCACGATTTTTTTTTCCTAATATATATTTATTTACATTGCAGGCCGAACATTTCAAGCCACTGTTTCGGTTACTTGCTATGTGGATACTTTCAAATCGAAATGTCGCATAGAAATAAAGTAAAATATTGCAACACCTGGTTTCGCGTGCCCTGCATTGGAGAGACATGGGGTCCTTGCGAAGAAAAGCTAGCGCAGTGGGATGTCCCAACAAAGGCAAAAAAAATATACTTTTTATAATGCCTTGCTTATTTTTAAGTTCAGACGAACTTGTTACTCTTAGCATATTTTTATAAAAAAATATATTTCAGTAACAATTAAAATTTCATTGGCACGTAACAAGTCATACCCCTGTTTTCACCACCTCCAGTTACCTGAAATCCGATAGTTAACTTTCGGCTACATTGCATATTTGTATGATGTAACCGAAAGATAACTTTGGGATTTTTGTAGCTGGAGGTGGTGGAACCGAGCGATAGACTGATAATTATAATAAAATTATGCTACAAACTTTTGAGAGTGCTATATTCCATAAATGCGTTTGTGTGATTACCTCCACTTACAAGTTACAACTAGTATAATAAGGTTTGATTTCAGGTAGTAATGCCTCCGACAGTGCCTGGGCGAGTGGTATTCTCTAACTTCACCTTATCTAATAAGATGGGTTCTGATATGATATTTCATTTTCATCCACCGAAAATGACGTTAGTAAAATTTAGCATTTTGAACGGTACCATCTATATTATATTAAAATTGAAATTGAATATGCGCCAATTGGTATATGGTAAACAAGTTTGACATACTTTGTAGTACTTTAATACTTCATTAGAAACCCATTTTATTTGACTTATTTCAATCCTTCTAATACAAAGAACATTTTTTATATGATTTTTTATATTTAACTGGACATAGCTAATACCAAATGGACCGTCATGATATTAGCCTTACACACATCATGGGAACTAGGTGCCATGCCAAGGCGTTACTTATATTGTTCGGCTACATTGAACTGGATGGAAAAACGCACAATTTTCATTGCCGCTTCGACGAACCCGGACGGGATTGACCCTTTAACCCCTACAGTTTTACGTGGATTCGGAACCACGGCCAGACTCAACGGTTGAAAACGGTCATCCATCTAGAAACCAACCGCGCTCAGAATTGCTTCACCTAGTTAATGGAATCGCAAGTAATGTAGTAACCATTTCTGCTGAAATCATGTTTTTTTATATCTTCTAAAAATACAGCACCGTTCAGTGCGAATTATTATACCTAATGTCATTCCAGCATATCTTCCTCACTTGCAACAAATAGCCGTAAGGTATTTGTACATTTTCAGAAACTTCTCGATGATGCCTCTTTGTGGGAACCTTTCGGGGCGCGGTTGGCAAATAGTGACAGTGGCATTGGAGCCAAAATGTTCAGGATACTTTTTCGAACATTGGGAGCTGCAAATAAACAAAACTGTTAAGGTAACAAGACATATTTATTACTTCATTTTGTAACATTCTTATTATATTGTACTGCAATAAAATAATTCTACTGCAGGTATGCGTTGCTGGTTCTTTTATTGGGTGACACGCATATTTCAGTGCAAAAATAATAAAACTAAAGTAGTTTGCAAGGAAAATCTGGCATCTATTTTTTATGTTTGAAAACTTACGGCTTTTCAAGCGGCGGGAGGAATGATTCTCCGACGTTTCGAGCTGATCGTTCAGCCCGTTGTCACGGAGGCAGCCACTAAGTCCATACGCAGTAGCCGACTGACAGCTAGACTCGCCGTGGTCGTAGATTGTAGCTGTGGGTGCGGGTAGTTGCGGAATTCTCTTGGCCTTGAAAAGCCGTAAGCTTTACGAACGCGGCGGATGCCTCCTTGACAACGGGCTGAATGATTAGCTCGAAACATCGGAGAATGTCCCTTCGTGCCGCGTGAAAAGCCGTAACATTTTTCAAACATGTCTAAAGACCGCGGTAATCTCAAAAGTATCATGTTCAACGACCGCGGTAATATAAAAAGTATCTGTTGATTAATTCAGATAAGACTAACATTAGAGGGAAGTGCTGAGGAGAGTCGCATCCAAGTGATGACTCAGGGCTACAACCCCTCGGCTCACGGGATGCTCGCTTTCCCCGCCGCCATCACGCACTGCTGCACCGACGCCGTCTCGTATCTCCACAACATCACCAGGAACACCATTCAGTGAGCAACAATCTTTATTCCCCTTTACTCACATTTTGCAAACACTACCCACTGCTGCAGTGACGCCGTTTCATATTGCCACAACATTACCAGCAACACCATTCAGTGAGCAACGATCTTTATTCCCCCTTACTCGCACATGTTGACGAAAACGTTAGTAACTGTTATTGCTGATGCCGATAGCGGAAACGGTTTCAAAAATAAATGAAAGAAAACTCCCTCTCCCTTCTTCTCACCCCTTTTTTGTGTTTTTTTTTTGGCTGGACATGAATGGGTATAATCGTTCATCTCACATGAATTCTGAATCTCAAGTGCAGTGACCTGTATTCTCAACAAAAATCTAAATCAAGAAAGAGGTTTTGTTACTATGTAGTTATCGCAAACAATTAAGAAGTCAGACAAAACTTTTTATTATCGACAAAATAATCCCCAGAAATAATATAACACAAATGATAAATAAACATAATTATCATTTATTTTATATGCCTATTAGCCTTTACAAATACTAATCGTTAGGCTTTTTCTGTAAGCAATGTAGCCCCTCTTTGACTACAGTGCGCACTGCGCGCGCGCATTACAGTTTCGGCGGTAACCGGCGCAACTATGTATTTCATCGGTACAAATCACAGATTTTATTAGACCCGAAACTTACTGCTACGTTCTGGAGGCTCTCAGCAATTAACTATATGTAGGGTTGCTCGGTCTGTTTTACACGATGTTAACACGTGTCTACCATGGAAGTGGAACTTGCTTCCCTTTTCACTCCCTATCCAACCTATATTTTGAGCCCTCCCCGCAGAGAATCAGAGCATTTTTTGTGGTTGCCATTAGGACATTGGCTTTTGAAAACCCGCGCTTTTCTACGCCGCACAACATGAGTGCAGAACTGTCTGCGGCGAGCGAAATGCAAATTAGCACCTTGTCGACTGGCATAGTTTAGCCAGTGTTAGCTAATTAAACCAAGGGTTAATTCTCTAATAAGCCTAAAACAGATGAGACTCAATTCGACGTGTAGAGGTTCCGTCTTCACTCTGAATAAGACAAGATGGCGGTCAACCCCCTTCCGCCGCCTCCGTCTTTCGGTGCAACTTCACTCTGGGCCTGTATTCTTGGCATTCAGTCATTGCGGATTCAGTAGAGTTAACAGTAATGTCAAAGTAAATTCTTCTTCTGAAGTTAGAGTTAACTCTACTGAATCCGCAATGACTGAATGCCGAGAATACACGTCCTGCTCAACTACTCAACTGTCACAACTGACAGTCGAAAGGCACACTTTGGCTCAGCCAAGTACGAGTAAAGTCTATGAATCTCAGCATTATTTAGGGTCTGATGGACGCCATATATCGCGCTGTAATATTAATTTGACCTTCATATTATTGAAAATGTTATCAGTTCTGATGTACCCTAACTTGCTTTTGCTTTCAGTTTAAGAGCTTTAAACAGCGTATCTTGGCTGGGTGGGGACAGTTGTGGTTCCATGGTCCTGCAGCCGAATGAAATAATCCCGTATCATTGGTGGTTCTTTCCCAACACTCCTGACAAAGTCTATGAAACGACAGTGACTTGCTCCTGCGTGAGTCTCATAGGCGACAAGTAAGCATAAACATGACAAAATATCCACTACAAACTATAAACTTTAAATTTAAGTATTCCTATTTGTATATAACTACAGTTTACAGGATTCTCGGCACATCGTCAGATTTTTTTGTAGGTAAGTGGGGTAATTTGCAAGCTTTTGACCCATGATACCTTTTGACAGATGTTACGAGACACGATTTTTTTTATTATAAAAATCCCAGCTTTAAGGTTTTAAAACTGCGATTATGGTAATTTAAAAGAATATTTAAAAAAATCTTCTCGATAGCACGTGACATCTGACAAAAGGTATCATGGGTCAGTACATTGCAAATGATCCCTCTAACCTACAAAAAATATTTATCGGCCGATATGCCGAACACCCGTATATTCTAGTGCGAATTCCTAACTATGTATTTCTTACCTTGCTTGAACATTTTCAGACCTGTCGGTGAAACAACAGAAATATTTATCAGCATTAACGGTTTTTCGGAAAATCCCAAATTAAAGGTACATTTATTGACTAGTCATTATTACGTTAAATTTAGAAGTAGATTTCATTACATTTCTAAATACATTTTTTGGACACAATATACAGCCGATTACCGAATATAATACTATTTTCCTTAAATATGCACATAGGTTCTAAAAACTGAATTTTTAAATGTGTTTGTGACTTAATCTCTGTACAAATTAGGCCTGTCTCTTTTGGACGTATTAATTTAAAATGTATATTTTTATTATATTATATTTCAAAAGAGTAAACTATGTATGTGTTTCCATAAGTAGGTACAATCATTATAATAAAACTTAACTATTATTTTGAAATCGAAGTGTAAAGATATAAATGCGCCTATTTTTAGAGCTCCGAGTTACTAGCAACAATTTCGCCTTATAACGCCTTCCTTTTCCAACGGGATAACTTATCGGAACCATATATCATTGCGATTAATGATTAAATAATACAAAAGTAAAATATGTTGTAGAACATAGAAGAAAACATATTGTAGACCCATCAAAGCTATTATTTGATTAAAATATTTCAAAAAATAAAATAACTTGAACTTGGCCATTTTTTTTTTGTTCAGGTTCTTCCCAAAACGCTCAACTTACATGACATCGTTGTTGGTGAAACAGTTACATTCGAATTGACCCTGTACAACTTCGGAACCTGCAGTCTCACTTTCGACTTACTATTTCTACTAAACGGTATGGATGACGATTTCTCCAAGGATCGGATATCATTTTCGCCCAAAATTGTAAGCATAAATTGTTACAACACATAATATGTACTATGTATCGGACTTACATTTTTATCATTCAATTCATTAGGTATCGATTTATTTTAAATATATTTACTCAAATCAGTTCCATCGTAAATTTAACAGTACTCAGATACAGTTCAGTAGAAGTCTAAGAAATGTGACTTCACAGAACAGCCTAGAACCGTCGCAACATTGTGAGGTGACTGGATCCGTGACACCGCGAGGTGCGGGCCCCCGAATGATAAGTCTGCTGTTCCATGTACTCTACCACTCAGAGTTCAAGCAGCTCGTTACCCTAAAACCTCAAGAGAGCACCATTTGTTCTATCTGGTACGACGGAATATACCCCAGTATTCAGGTCAGTTCTGGATTTATCAGCTGTTCAGTTTCTGTTCTTGTCCTTTCTCTTTATTCAACTGGACATGATGACTAATCGCTTCATGGTGGGGTCATGCACAGCCCATTTTTGCGAAATCCATCTACCGGAAGAATCGTTATTCTGGTAGCAGCTATTCCAAGAGCTTTTCTTAGTGGTTACAAGACTACAACTAGATGGCGACTTTTAAATTTTAATAAGTGTTTTTTCTATAAAAAACCTGAGAAATTTAAATCTATGCCTTCGCACGTATTCAAATAATTTTAATTTTAAAATGTCATTAAAATTTGCATCATGAGATCAACATTTCTTACCGTAAAACGAAAATGATTGCGCGCCATCTATCGGCACATAGTAAGAGCGATACATCGATACAATGCTCGAATATTGACCCAAATTATAAAATATGAGGTGTTTTACTGACAAATAAAACGTAATTCCACCTACAAACTTTAGATTATTTTGTCTTGTGTAATGTTTGCAACATCTTACACAAAATCTCATCGTGTAATCGACTGTTCGCCGAAAATTGCGCCGCAGACCATAATATTGTCCCACAACCAAACACGGCCAGCGCCATGTCGCGAATGTCGCTAAGCCACGCCTTCTTTATCACGTGGGCTGTGACGTAGCGACCCACTTGGTGGACACAGACCCAGTTTTCTTAGACCATCTCCTCTCTACCTCTATCCTCCGTGTGTCAGCCCAACACACCGCATTGCCGTCGGAATTCGGTCACTTGTTAGGGCCTTCCCTTAAGGAAAGAGGTCCTACTGTTTTACATGGATTCTGAACCGTGGAAATAGCTCGCATTCATGACGGAATAAGTATGCACTTATCTAACTAAGAAAGAGAAAGAAAATGGTCCATAAGGGGCGGGAAATGAACCCTAGACCCCTGCCCTAACTGATCCTTGCTCTCGTTCTACGGAGTATCGCTGATTAATTATTATTATCTATGTAATTAATTATTTTGCATGCTTATTTAGTTGTTTTTGGTACTATAAAAATTAAGTAGGCAAACTGTAAATGATGAAAATTGTATTTATTTAAATCTGGATTTAGCACAGAATTCACATAATTATATTAGATCTGTCGTTGTGGTCGGTCATTCAAATGTAAGTTAAATTGTTGAAGTACCCCTTTAATTTAAATGGAGGAACGTCGCCCCAAGAACATTTTCGTTCTTGTTTAGCCCCTTGGTTGAGTAAAAATGTTTTAAACTTTATATTTTAAAACCTATCATTTCTCTAAGCAGAAAAAAATAAATAATCCTATACATTGAAATGAAATGTCCACCGAAAATTCATTTTATTGAGCGATAGTGACTGATTTTGAATTCGCAGGTGAACCGAGCCATATCAGTAAAAAGCTTGATTGCTTTTAGCGGACATTGCTTGTGGAATATCATAAACTTGGATGAGTTAGTACTTGGAATCGAAATACCAAATTATTAAAAAAAAAACGCTATTATTGCTATCGAACTTTCAAATTTAAGCTCTAGAATAATATATGTTGACTACCAAAATGACATCTTTGGTGTGCTATCAAACTGCTTTTATTTTTGATGTGCTGTCAAACTTTCAAATTGTAGCTCTACAATGATACATACGTTGAGTAAGTTTAAAGTTTAAACGACCTTTAAAGTTGACTTCTACAATAGCAACCTTTGGTGGTAGCCAGAACTTCCAAAATGTATATTAATATAATGTTAGTACAGTCGAACTTCACACCTGAGCTATGACTTCGTGTAAATCAATAAATATATTCCTTTTTAGGGTTCCGTACCCAAAGGGTGAAAACGGAACCCTATTACTAAGCCTCCGCTGTCCGTCCGTCCGTCCGTCCGTCCGTCCGTCCGTCCGTCCGTCCGTCTGTCCGTCTGTCACAGGGCTGTATCTCAGTAACCGTAACAGGTAGACAGCTGAAATTTTCACAAAGTGTGTATTTATTTTGCCGCTATAACAACAAATTGGTAAGATTAAAAAATAATTAAAATTAAAGGGGGCTCCCATACAAAAAACGTGTTTTTTTTGTTTTCTTTTTTACGATGGTACGGAACCCTTCGTGTGCGAGTCCGACTCGCACTTGGCCGGTTTTTTTTATTGCGACATTTACACATGGACTTGTTAGTGTCCCCGCCTATGTCATTACTTTTTAAATGTAGAATGAATTCTCAGCTATTATTTTTAAAAATTAATTGCAACCAATTCTTCCATTCATTATTGTTTTTACCTATCCAGATTGAACAAAGCCCTCATGGAATGTAGACCAAACAGACCACAGAAGGTGATACTTTTCGCGCCGGACTTCTACACCGGTGCCACGAGCGCGGAGGTTATTCTCGTGATCAGCAGCGTGTACCGGGTGGACGTCCCCTGGTCCATGAAGAGGCACAAGCTGTGCGACTGCGAGATGGTCGAGGTACAGGTGGGAATATCCACCTACGAAATGAGACACTCGTGCATCCATCGACCCGTAGTAGAAATTACACCCATGGAAGGAGTTGTAACGGTAACCAAATTTAAATTATATTTTCTGTAGTACCGCTTCCATTAAAGGTGTTCAACCTTTAATGGAATCATCCACCGCACAATAAATATATTTAATCAAATAAAAAAAACATATGTTTAGTCTTGGTTAGCAGGATTCGAACGTTTTTTTGAGATCCAATAATCAAGTATGGGTTCCGCGTCTATAAATATATTTACAAACCATTTACGTTTACGATACAAGACGGAAGTACCATTGCATCTTTTTAGTGGTTACGGAGTTGTATCTACGAGAAACACAAATTAAAGCTTTACTAGGTATATAAATCATATTTTAATGAGCTTGCCTCGGTAGTGGTATTCGGCATGGATGCGATGGAAGCAGGTTCGGATACTATCCAGGAAAAAAATCTATTAATTTAAAATTCAAAAAATGTATGGACCGCTTTTGTTTTGGTCAAGAAATGCGCTCGCACCCGGAATTCGTTTTTACTTAATCTGTGGTTTTGACCTAACTTTTTAGCCAAAAACTCCATCCTCGGTCCATGTGAAATTTGTTTATGGTCTGCAAGGCACAAATATCTTGGGGTTTACCCTTACTCTGCCCAATGAAAGAAGTCTTCAATTGCACTTTACAATTACTGCGAACGCACCGCTAAAAGGAATATTGACTGCTTTGAGGAGGCCGATTGGCGTGGAAAATCATTTAGCAGTACTAGATTGTGGTAGAGTACCGATTAATAATCTAGATCCTGTTTTGAGGGTAAGTAATTTAATTAAGTTTACAATTATGAACATATTCATTCATTCACAAGAATCATTGCTCACAAGAATCATTGCTCACAAGTTATGCGCAAGTAGGTATAGGTACAACAGGTCATAAGTTCTGTCACATAACCAAAACTTTTGAATTTAGAATGCTGGCCATATTTATTGAATTCGAATTTCCAATGTTTTATGCATCGGTGCGGCTGCGCCCCAAATTAGATTTTCAAATTACTGAAAAAAAAAATATGTTTATCGCTCCATCAAACTATATAATGAAGATTCAAGTGTTGAAGACAGAAAAATAAGTAATCGGACTCCCGCAGTGTTATAAGCTGTAAAGGCACGAATCCAAAGAAATCCCATGTGTAAGCAAAAACTGTTGACCCTTCAGATCCAGTGAAAATATGATAGAGCTTCGAAATTATCGATTCAAAACAGGCCATCGTTTAAGACTGAAGAGATCCCGCGTTTTGTTGAAGCAATACGAGTATATTCGGAAAAAAAAATATCGCTTTTATTATGATTTTTTTTTTACCATTGCGAGCTACAGTTAACAAAATGTTAGGTGCAACAGCGACGAAGTGAACAGCCGCATACAGTGAACAGATACGATACACATACACATACAGGAACAAAAAATAATAACAATATAATTTGGAATTTTGTACACAAAAAAACTGATGTAGGGTGTCGATTTTAATAACATTTATAAAAGTGGGTGCAAATATCTCGAAAACTAACTATTCTTTATTAAGGACACATTGTAATATTTTGGTCAGGCCTGAGCTAGCCTATAAGCCCTCCAAGTTACGACGCTGACTTTTAATGCATGTTGGTAGGTATTAAGTTGGATTTTAAAAAACATTTAAATGTGCAAGAGCGTTCACGATTTCTTGTCCGGCGATCAAAACCAAAAATACATTCACTGTTGTGACATGGTAGATATTATGTTTATTTTTCTCAAAAAGGAATTACAAGCAGATAAATGTCATTTATTTACCAAAATAATGCTCCAGATTGTTTGGTTGTACAATCCGAGCCACGTGTATGCCACGTGGAGACTGCTGAAACAGAAGACGCAGATTTCGTCAGTTATGCAGTGCCTTCTTATGTTCGCTGAAATTCCGCCCCTATCTCGCTTGGCTGTTCCCATTTCCTTTCTGCCGACCGAGATGATCGACTATGAGGTTAGAAAATACAATACTAGAAGTAAGTAGGTGTCAGCCTCAATAGCCCAGTGGCGCGACACTTCGGCGATCGCTCTCCGAAGTTAAGCAACGCTGGGTCCGGTCTGGTCTTGGATGGGTGACCATTCGACCGTTGAGAGAGGCTGGCCGTGGTTCGGATTCCACGTTAAACTGTAGGTAGGGGACCACCTAGTAAGTCTTTACTTACTAGGTGGTAGGGTTTATCCCGCCCGGGTTGGTACCATCCCATTGGATGAACGATGGTCGAAGCGGCAATGAAAATTGCCCTTGTTTTCCATCCAGTTCAATGTAGCCGTGCAATATAAGGAAGGTCCTGGCATGGCACCTAGTTCCCATGTGGTGTGTTGGGCTAATACCATGACAGAAGGTGTGGTATTAGCCATCCATGTCTAGTCACATAAAAAACAACCTATTTATATACGCATCTATTACTTTTTAGGGTTCCGTACCCAAAGGGTGCCAACGGAACCCTATTATTACTAAGCCTCCGCCGTCCGTCCGTCCGCCTGTCACAGGGCTGTATCTCAGAAACCGTAACAGATAGACAGCTGAAAGTTTCACAGGTGTGTATTTGTTTTGCCGCAATAACAACAAATAGGTAAAATAAAAAAAATATTATAATTAGATTTTTTTGTATTAAATCTTTTACAATGGTACGGAACCTTTCGTGTGCGAGTCCGACTGGTTTTTGTTTTCTGACAGCAAAGTGCTGCCACGATATTTTTATTCTTCCTAGGCAAGAGCCTCGCTGCCCTCCTGAATTTATCTACGTTTCAGGCCTGTTATTGATACGAGATTGTATAAACTCGAAACGATTTGGTTGAAGCCAACAAGTTTAGGAAAATGAAGAGAACATTTGAGTGAAAACCACATGCTAATTTGTTTACTTTGTTTACAGAATTTATATATTTTTAGGGTCCCGTTGCAAAAAGTGAAAAAAGAGACCCTTATTATGGGGGGACCCTTATTGTTATGGGGTCTGTCGGTCATACATTTTGTCCCGAATAGTTCTTCTAGTAACGGTTGTTAGAAATTCTGAAAAAAAAATACCAATCCATGTGCACTTATGTAGTTGTGAAAATTGTTATGCTGTTAGAGATTAAAAAAGATTTCTGAGGCGAATGTCAAAATAATCATCAGGCGAGGGCGAATAACATCGTAGCGATGTTCCCAACATAGGAGAGCAGTGACGGGACCCTCAGCACTGGAACACGTTCACGCTTGACCGGTTTTTTTTTACTGGAGGTGTTAATGTTTCAGGAGACGTTTAGTTGTTCCTTCGGGTATGCCATTGAGAGCATTCTAGTTAAAGGCCAAGGGTCTTTGCCTAACTGCCTTGAAACAAGATTGGATGTTCCGAGATACATAAAGAACATTATAAGAGCACAGCACAGGAGGAATATGGTAAGTGGAAATCACAGGGTACAGAACCCGACCCCGCCCTGTGTTGCGTAACCTCAATCGAACGCCGACACTTTGCGCTGCTGGGCTACCGAGATTTTTTTTTTATTACCAATTTTCGTCACCATTGATATTAGTGGCAATTTTACATTTCCCGTGTTTTCCGTTCCGTTCAATACTTATATCCGTGCTCATAAAGGAAAGTCCTAAGCATGGCACGTAATTCCTTCGGATATAAATGCGGTGTGTTGAGCTAATATGACGGTGGGTGTGGTATTAGTCTGAGATGATGATCAGTAGTATGATCCGAGATGGTTATTGCATATTTTGTATAATACTTCTTGCAACCATCTGACGTATCTGAGTGTATGTAATGTACCTAAAATCAAATGAAATGAAATGAAAAGTCATCCAGATCCAGTAACATAAAAACATATTTCTAATTTTAAAAAAGAGCTATTTTTTTATTGTCAAATAAAATTTGTCTAGCCATACAAATTACTTTGAACTTTGTGCCATAATGCCCCTCTTGATCAAAATCGATGTGAAAATATGTCTTATTTCAGGTATGGCTGTCCCACGAACACTTGACTATTCCGGTGTTCCCAACCCACTCTCTCACCAGAGAACTGATTGCTATCACTAACGACACCGAACATTTAATACGGTATATTTGGCTAACGTTAGTATACAATGAATCATAGCAATAATATAGTATTTTACCTTTTGATTAAATTTATGAAATAAGAATTTAATAGTAAATTATGCGTACAATCGGGGTTTTAAACAGCTAACTATTTAAACTTGACACAGGGTGTCGATATCGAATATTGTCAACATCAGCATGATACCGTCATGGGGAACTCTGAAACCAAAAACAACGCAATGGATAACAATGACCGTTTACTCGCTGCAAGAGCCCGCTACCTTCACGTAAATATTATTTGTTATCAGTGTCTCTTCTATTTTTGCTAATTGCTTGTTACGTTCCCAAAATCTTCCAGGGGCCATAAAGGCTTCAGAGGGTCCACAGCCGCAACCTCTACCTTATTACATTTACTGGACCATACGAACACTTTACCCGTTGAAGCATATCACTCAACATTCGTTGCATTTCGTACCTACCCGCGTGTCTAGTAAATTTCCCAGCAGACAGACGGCCTCGGTAGCCCAGCGGCCGGCACGACGCCTTGCGCTTGGTGAAAGAACTCAGAGCGCGGTTAGGATCTAGATGGGTGACCGTTTTCAACCGCTGAGGCTGGCCGTGGTTCGGGTTCCACGTAAAACTGTAGGTCCCCTTCCTTCATTTCTAGGTGGTAGAGTTAATCCCGCCCGGGTTAATACCATCGCATTGAATAAACGACGGTGGAAGCGGAAATGAAACATTTCCCCGTTTTTTCATCCAGTTCAATGTAGCCGAGCAATATAAGGAAGGCCCTGGCATGGCACCTAGTTTCCGTGTGGTGTGTAAGGCTAATATCATGACGGTTGGTCTGGTATTAGCTAATCCATGTCCAGTTATATAAAATAATCATGGTAAGATCCAATTTGAGATCAGACGAAGCCGCCACTTCAGCCTGTTCACCCGGCTAGAGAATTTACCATCGTGACCCCCTAGGGCAGACCGTATGAAGGTTTAGAAACGCTGCTTGTCTAAATTTGCGTCTATGATTAGTTAGTTAGTTTTAATGGACGTTTACACTTTCCAGGATAAATGTAGTATGCGAGTTGTTTGACTTGACTACAAGCCGGGTGTACCAACGAAATGAGCTGCTTAGACGCCACAAGGAAGAACTATGTGCACAAAAGTTTGTAATAACCGAAGAAGGCACATCTTACCCGGTAAGCCTAAAGTTTAGAAAATTCAAGCTACCAATTTACTTTGCTGCTAGGAATATGATAATATTTTTGGTTCATTCGCTATTTAGGGAAAATATTTATCTAAAAAAATCGCCTGAGTTGAACTGCTGCTGTGGCCCCGGTTGCTCAGCTGTATATCTACTGTGTTGTAGTTAAGTACCTAATACAATTTATATTTCACAGGGACTAAACGATTCCCCGCCGTTCGTTCTAGATTTACCAGCACCAGAGGCATTCTACGTAACTGCTTCTGTGGCTGTCAGCACCGTGGGTCAGCGGGACGGCTGCCGGCGAATGCATTTGAGGCAAATGCTGGAGCAGGTAATTTATTACCTGCAGTTGCTCTACTTGAGGAGTGGTTGGTTGATTTCATTTCATTTGAAATAACGAGAAATGTGAAAAAATATGCCTATTTTGATATTATTTATGTATTTAATGGATACGACATTACCGTTATCTCATTAATTTGAGATGCCTATTTTGTAAATTTTTAGGGTCCGTACCCAAAGGGTGCCAACGGAACCCTATTACTAATCCTCCGCTATCCGTCCGTCAAAGTTTGTGCTAGGGAAAATCATTAATTTCTTGCGAATATACCTGAAGTTATTTTTGTTTAGATTTTCGCTCTTGTTCGACATATTATTTTACGTTTACGGATAAACAATGTTCAGCTTAGTTATTTAGCTCGACGTTTAGTTGTCCACGCTGTGGGCATCATCACGCATCGTCGCGAATCCTGATGATGTCCACGTGGTGGACGAAACGTCGAACTAAATAAGTAAGCTGAACACTGTTTATGAAGTTTTATCATAATTTGAGTAATAAACGAATAAACTGACTGTCACCTAGCGGCTTGCGCAGCGATAAGTGATGATTAGTTGAAGCTGACGGAAGTGTGTGCAAGAAGCATTTCAGCTGACACAGTGTGTAGTACCTATACGAAGTTCTAAAGCTGTCGTGAGCCTGTATGAAAAGGTTTACTTTAACGGCAACGAGGAGGGATCATTCAGAATATGAGTTGAAAGATGGGGCAACAGACTGGCTTTGCACCTAGTAATTTTGGGAATGTGGGTGTGATAGACTAATACCACGACACTAATGTTCGCCATTCGTGTACACTATGGAGGCGACAGGTTGTTAACAGGCATTTTTTAAATTGTTCCGTAGGCTCCTCCATACGATTTATCTTCTGAAGACGGAGGCGACGACCTTATTTTGGGAAATCGTATGAGAACTACCAGGGAGCCTCTTTCAGATACTAGGATCATCGATGGAATACTATGGTAAATTTAATTGGTAACTGTACCAGAAGTCCCAGTTGTCACCTAAATTGGCGTTTACGGCAAACTGATCGACTGGCGTTTTCAAATGTATGGAGAAATTGAAGAGCGCACGCAGTGGGCGTTAACTAGCATTTGCGAGTCCGAGTTAGATTTGACAGCTTACTCAACGTTGCCGTTTACGTCGACTCCGCGATTTCATACCAATTGGAAGTCCGAGTTTGACTTTGACAGCTTGAAGAAGTAAAACCACAGAATATCTAGTAAAAACTCGCAAGGAGTTTGACGTTTTTACGGAGAACTCCAGTCGATCGGTTTGCCGGAAACGCCAATTTAGGTGAGAACTCTGGATAACTTCAAATATGTAAAAAAAATATTTACTGACGTCCATGATTAACAGTAAGATAAGAATAAGGTGGAAGCGACATTAGCTCCTAACTAAATGTACTGTAATATATAATAATAATTAATCATACAAGAATTAATTAACTAATGCCATTCTTCTTACACAATTTAAATATGATGGAAAGAAACTAATAATTATAAACATGATTAAATTTAAACATATAAAATATGTAAAATATTAAATGTTTTTTATCGCAGGGATGCTCTACACAGCAAAGTAATGAAATCCAGGCTACAGTATTACAGCAAGGAGGAAATTCCTACTCATTCTCAATTGATGGAAGCCTTGCATTCTGGCGAAAAACCGCAACTGAGTAAGAGGTAAAGTATTTACACTATACCAATTTATCTATTTCATTATAATAGGTCGGGGAAAAAGTCTTTTCGCATTATAGTATGTATGAACTTGTAATAAAATTTCTTTGGCTATACTATTTGTATCTGGCTGGTTTTGGTATCATTGAAAGTTTAAATTTTAAAGAACATAATTCCAAATTCAAATTAGGAAAATGTGTGATTCTCATTTGTTTTTCGTACTGTCAAAATGAGTGAATCTAATGAAGAAATTCGATACATTTTAAAATTTTACTACAAAAAAGGTAAAAATGCAACGCAAGCCGCGAAAAAAATTTGCGATGTTTATGGACCTAGTGCAGTGTCTGTGAGAGTAGCACAAATTTGGTTTAAGCGTTTTCAATCCGGAAATTTTGATGTCAAAGATGCACGTCGCTCTGGTCGCCCTATTACGGATAAAATGGATGCCATTTTTGAAAAAGTGGAGCAAGATCGGCATATCAGTAGTTACGACGTAGCTGAAGAACTAGGAATTGACCACAAAACAGTTTTGGCGCATTTGAAAAAAACTGGGTACACAAAAAAGGTCGATATTTGGGTACCTCACGAGCTCACTGAAAGAAACCTTTTTTTTTTTTTTTTTATGTGACTGGACATGATGGCTAATTCCACACCTTCTGTCATGGTATTAGCCCAACACACCACATGGGAACTAGGTGCCATGCCAGGACCTTCCTTATATTGCTCGGCTACATTGAACTGGATGGAAAACACGGACAATTTTCATTGCCGCTTCGACCATCGTTCATTCAATGCGATGGTACCAACCCGGGCGGGATTAACCCTACCACCTAGTAAGTAAGGAAGGGGACCTACAGTTTAACGTGGAATCCGAACCACGGCCAGCCTCTCTCAACGGTCTAATGGTCACCCATCCAAGACCAGACCGGACCCAGCGTTGCTTAACTTCGGAGAGCGATCGCCGAAGTGTCGCGCCACTGGGCCACTGAGGCCTAATGAACCGTGTACTCATTTGTGATTCTTTATTACGACGTAATGAAACCGAACCATTTTTGAAGAAGCTGATAACTGGTGATGAAAAGTGGATCACGTACGACAAGAACGTGCGAAAAAGGTCGTGGTCAAAGGCCGGTCAAGCTTCACAGACTGTGGCGAAACCCGGGTTAACTCGCAACAAGGTGATGCTGTGTGTGTGGTGGGATTGGAAGGGCATTATTCATTATGAGCTGTTACCACCAGGCAGGACCATCGATTCTGAACTCTACTGCGAACAACTGATGAGATTAAAGCAAGAAGTTGAGAGAAAGCGGCCGGAATTAATCAACAGAAGGGGTGTGGTTTTTCATCATGATAACGCTAGACCTCACACATCTTTAGCCACTCAGCAAAAACTAAGAGAGTTTGGCTGGGAGGTGTTAATGCATCCGCCGTATAGTCCTGACCTTGCACCTTCAGATTTCCACCTGTTTAGGTCTCTTCAGAATTCTTTAGGCAGTGTCAGGTTAACATCACGAGAGGACTGCCAAAACCACTTGTCGCGGTATATTGATCAGAAGTCCCAATATTTCTATAGCAATGGGATCATGTCCCTACCTACAAGATGGCAAAATGTTATCGAACAAAATGGTACCTACATACTTTAGTTAAATGTAAATAAACCATATTAAAAAATGTTTTGAATTTTCTTAAAAAATGCGAAGAAACTTTTTCCCCAACCTAATATATACCTACATACACCTGTTCGCTATAACGCTTCACTAGTCATAAAAGTAAAATAAATTAACATTATTTTCAGGATTACTGCTGGAGTGTGTGATGCTCTCGTCAACCAAGCAATATTCGATGTTTACACGTTGAAACCCAAACACCACATCGACATTTTGAGAATTTAAAGGCAACGGTGCTTTTTCTTCCTAGACATAAAAAGACTTCCTTTTATGGTATGCTAATATCTAAATTAAACCATTTTTAATTGGTAACGGTTTATATTCATCTTTGGAATAATCATCAATACAAAAATAGATAGGCTATCCTGCCTAATAATCACACTTTAAAACTTAAAGATTATGAAATTAAATCACACATTAGTCAAGAATTTTCTCTAGCTTCAATTGTATTTTTTTGGGTTTTGGTGAAGACATTACTGTAACGGACACCCTGTCCCCTAACTTTGGGGTTTGATTCCCTCCCAAGTTCTTTCGGTGAATTAAGCCGTTGTCTCCAACGCCGCAGTCCACGAAACAACCAAACGGTACCACGTTGCGGACTACACCTGCAGGCAAACACAAATGTTTATTGATGGCACAGAAATAAATTTATGTAAGTTTTCATAATAGAATTGAAGATAAACATAAATAAATTTGTTTACAAATCAAAATTAATTGTGCATGTGTGACTAGTACCAAGAATTTTTTTATCGTTCACATTACAATAACCACGCAATCGGTTAGAAATCACAATAGAACAAAAGAAAATACTTGTCGATCAAGCTTGAAACTTAGTTAGGTAAAAGTTTTATAGTATGTACTCAAAAACACGAAGCGCACTACACCAGTGAAACTTCCAAGAATACCAAAGATACCATAACCATGTTATGTTAACTGTTAACACCTCCTAGTTCCCGAGTTCGATTTAATCAACCACAATGCAAGCTCAACCATCGCTTTAGAAAATAAAATATTACATTTCAACGTATCGGGCAGTATAGAGTGCCCACAAAAATACAAAATAGTGAAATTATTTTATTGTTAATCTTTTCTTCCGAACACACGGAGGACTGCTCATAACCGAAGGTGATTGGGACGCTAAACACACATATTGAGGGCGTAATTCAGTTAGACAAAAAATCTGGAAATATGCAGACTTCAACAAAGATAAATCTAAACTAAGCTCCTGATTTACAAGAGTATCCTCAAACCTACATGGATGTATGGCATACAAGTCTGGGAAGTGCCAGTAACTTTGCCATTGCAATGCTACGACAACAAACAATCATTTTCAAAACTATATCAAATATTCCAACGCTGTGAATGCCAATAAAATTTCGGCAGCGACTGGAAAACTACCCCAACAAGCTTACTGGCCAACTTCAATGCATCTTAAAAGACATGATCCAAGATGGAGAGTATCTGTAATATTCTAGTAAGATGTCACTAGTGGGGCCGCATCACACAATCAATTGATCAACAGTTTGCTTATAGTCCCAGGGGATGTGAGACTGAAACATAAGCATCATCACTACATAGTAAAAAACCAAAGTCGCTATCTCTGTCCCTATATCCCTATGTATGCTTTAATCTTTAAAACTACGCAACGGATTTTGATGCAGTTTTTTTTAATAGATAGAGTGATTGAAGAGAAAGGTTTATATGTATAATAACATCCATTAAATAGTGGAGAAATACTGTTATTTTTGAGGTTTCCAATGTGATGTCGTACAAAATTATTTTTTTTCCGCTTATATTGCAAACGCAGGCTGAACCATACGAGATTTATCAAAATAATGTACTAAGTATTGTACACATTGAAAAGGTCTACAGAAAACTCCGCGATGGTATATATCTATCTCTTATGGATATCCCACAATAAATTTTTTTGTCATTTACTTTTTACGACAAATAATGGCTAATTTTCAAAGCGATTTTAACCAATACAGCATTAATCCTTATCCAATTAAATACCTTAAATACATTGTTGATTGAATATAGATCTATATGGCCCTTTACAGCATATGATTTAAATGAATATTTTCGACGGTACCGGCCGGCCGGGGCGGCGGGGGCGTGCCTATAAAAAGTTCAAAATAATATTTTTTTAAATGATATTATGCCCGTGCAAAGCCGAGACGGGCTGCTAGTTGTATTATATTATATTCATGTCTCACAATTGTAATTCTTACCAGTCACTGTCATCCCTTGTTTGAGTTGATCCGTAGCTTGCACGCATACAGAGTAGATGGGTTTCCCAAAGCTAATAACCGCCTCGTTGGAGACCCTCTTGAATGCGTTGATAATCAGTTCGAGGGTGCTCATGTCTACACCCAGATCCTGGCTCATGCCGGCGATGTCCACTCCTAACACCTTTCGCTGAACCAACACTGGGAAGTGTGGCTCGCTCATGTCGTTCAGATTGAGGCATAACTTTTTCGCAAAACTGTAAGAATATTTCAATTTACATAAGCTACCTATCCTGTTCTAGTTACGTATGATACTTTTGCCTTAACAAGTATTTTGGTTCCTCACATTTTCCTGTAATGATCCAAATAGGTAATAAAGATTATTGTGACTGGGTCAAAAAGTTATTTGAAAATTAGTAAAGAGTTTACGAGTAATTAGAATATAGTGGGATCCATATTCGTGGAGATGTAAATAGTATGATAAGCTGTATGTATTCTCAGCATAAATTAAAGCTATGAACATAAACAAGTAAACAATTTTAAGGATAATATACACTTGAGAGCAAAGAAATCGAATCACTCCAGTAATATTATTTCGAAAGCGTTTTTCTCAGGTGACACTTGTCACAACAAAAAAATTATAAATTCATTTCAAAGCCTATTTAACAGGCTGTCAATAAATGAAAACATTTTCGAATAGAGGTCAATGTCAATGTTAAATGCATCCCTAAATTAAAACACAACCTCCAAATATCGCTAATCGATTTACGGGTGGTGGCGCTCGCTTCTGAAGCCATAAAGTCGAAAACAAGCTCTTACGACTCATCATTCAAGCTTCAGCGCTTGAATATTGCTCGCCAGATACGATCAAATTGGTTCCAGGACATGGACACCAACCCTCAGGAAGCTGGTCAAGTCGTTGCTCTGTTGTAAGATGGCCATAGTCAGCGCACAGTAGCTGGGCGATTAAATTTGAGTCAATCAGCGGTTCATAGAGTTTACAGAAGATTTTTGGAGACCAGTGCCTTAAATCGGCGGCCTGGGACGGGCCGACCTCGGTCTACAACAGATCGAGATGACCGTTTTATCGAGCTGACATCGTTGCGCGACCGGCACCTCAATGATGTCCAAGTGCCTCAGCAACAACTGGGTGTCAGAGGTGTCGGCGTTAGTAGGTGAACGATGAAAAGGAGAGTGAAGGAGAAGAACTTGCGTCCTAACAAACCAGTGACAGGTCTAAAACTCACTGCAGCTCATCGCCAAGCACGACTTTTGTTTGCACGTGAGCACGTCAACTGGATGCTTGAGCTATGGAGCCGCGACTTGTTCTCAGATGAGTCCAAAGTCTCTCTCTGCAGCACCGACGGAAGAGGGCGAGTCTATCGCCGATCTGGGTAGCGATTTTCGCGGTGCTGCATTCAGGAAAAAGTAAGTTATGGCGGTGGTTCGTGCATGATCTGGGGAGGCATTTCTCTTGATGCACGAACGGAACTTGTTTTCATTGCAAGGGCGCTTGGTGGACCTGGTGGAAGAGGCCTAACTGCGCCACCACACATCAACGAAATCCTGCAAGACCACATTGTGCCTTTCGCCGGCTATTTTGGCGAGAATTTTGTGTTTATGCACGATAATGCCAGGCCACACACCGAGCGAATCGTCGGGCAGTATCTGACTGAAGTCGGCGTGAGGACAATGGCATGACCAGCACGTAGCCCTGACCTTAATCCCATATAGGATCTATAGGATGAGGTCAAAAGAAGAATTCAGCCTCGGAATCCTGAACCTGCAAACATACCAGAGCTCAAGAATGCTCTGACATAGGAGTGGGAAGTTATACGCCAAGAAGATCTGGTAAAATTCATAAGATCCATGAAGAACCGCATGGAAGCAGTGATAGGGCATGCGGTGATAACACCTGTTACTAAAAAAATTACACGACTTAATTATTGTTTCTTTTTTGTTTAGGATTTATGGTTTTATTGCTGTATTAAATTAAACAAAAATTCTAATTTTAAGACTGTGTTTCATTAATGGGCAATATTTAATAAATTGAAAGATGTTTTTTGTATTTTTTTTTTATTATTGACAGCCTGTTAAACAGGCTTTCTAATGAGGTATTTTTTATTAGTGCAACAAGTGACTCCTGAAAAAAAAAAGATTTTAACGTCAAGGACAGGAGTGATTCGATTCCTTTGCTCTCAAGTGTATAAACACCTGCCATGAAGTGGGGGATACACATCATGCCGTGTCCTCGGAGGAGTGGGCAGAGATGATACGGAATGATCACATCACACTTATTGTGCCTCCTCTATCATAAGCACAGGGACACTAATTCTTAATTTGTGGGTCCTTCCTTTTTTTTTATTAATGTATCTTTATGTCCAGTTATTTTCTATGTATGTACATATTCAATAAATTCAACAAAAATGGTAGTTTTGAGAGAGTGAACTAACGTTTTGGCAGTGCTGTAGCTCTCTGGGTGGATGATGGTGGAGTCCAGGGGCTCCGGGCCCCCAATCACCCGCAGGAAGCCGGCGCATTGCTCGAACGTCACCTTTCCCACGCCGCCTACCTTGAGCAACTCTGATCGAGTCTTAAATCCACCGTTGTCTTGCCTGTACACTATGATGTTCTTCACTTGGTTTTCTTTAAGACCTGCAATACGCCTGGAAAGAATTATTAAATTAGTATCGTATTTTCAAAAATCATTAGTAAATGCATATTATTTTGACCGTTCACCTTGACATTTATACTGTCTCCTACTTGTACACTTGCTGCAGATAAAAGATTCATCAGTTATACATACATACGCTATGACATAAACATCGATTTCTTCGATGACAACAAACATTGTAAATAATTAAAGGCAGCATTGAACATAACAGAGAATACTAATCTATTGTCAGATTTTGTGCACATTCTGCAACTGGTATTAGGTTTTGTGGAATCTATTAAAAAACAAACATTCATTTTGCTTATTTTGTTTTCTTTTAATTGTTGGGGCTATACTACATGGTCACTAAGTGGTAATGCTGTTATACATAAGCTTACACAACCCCTATTACCCAGCCTATCCATTGATTTTTTCAGGACGTAATTTCCCTAAGGAATTCGATTCAACATTTCAGAATTTCTTATGATTCGGACAATTACCAAACTAGCAAACCAATTATAAATATGTTGTAATAAAATTGTTTCAATACTTAAAAAAATCAATCAATTTAACAAATTGTCGAACTAATATGATGAGATTTACTTACCGAAGCAACGCATGTGAGGCTGTGTTGATGTCTGCACCCACCAAGCTGACTACCTTCTCGACAGTGCTGCCGAGAGCAGACTCTAACATTTTTTCTGGTATGTCGTGTTGGTATAAGCCCACCCCCAGGTTCTTAGGTTCCACCTAAAATAATAAAAATTTTAAAATTCATTCATAAAATTAAAAACTGTCCCATGTTGATTGATGTGATTGGAGTTTTGAATATCGATAGCTCAATAAATGTTTTGTAAGGCTTTTTTTTAAATAAAATTTTATCTTATCTAATAAATAAAATAATAAGTACTCACTTTAATTAGTTCACCCAAGGGATCTAAAACACGCCGCGCAATGGAAAGTGCAGATATCAGATTTGGGTCCATATTGGGATGTTCCTGAAAACATTTATGAATACACATAAAATCATAACAATCTACATATACCTCTTTGATATTTTTCCCACAGATAAGTCCGGATTATGCAAAAGACGAACATAAAGACGATTCGTAGTTCTCGGCTGATATCTAATGAATGAAAGTAAAGGGGTTGACCCTTGGTTGTTCCTCTAAAAAATTTGTAATTGCAATATCTCCATTTTTTATGGAACCTGACATGGATGACTAATACCACACTATTACCGTAATGATGTTAGCCCAATACACCACATTACCAAAGGAATTAAAATCCATGCCAGGACCTTCCCTTTATGAGCACGGCTACATAGAACTTGATGGAAAACACGGACAATTTTTCTTTGCCGTTTCGACCATCTTTTGATCCAATGTGATTGTTCCAACCCGGGCGGGCTTAAACCTACCGTCTAGTAGGAAAGGACATCTACGGTTTTACATGGATTCCGAACCATGAAGCAGTTCGCATTCGTGACTACTTAAGTATATTACTCCCGCGTTCAACGACCACCTATTAAAGGATGTGCAAATACCTTTGTAGCTTCTTTACTGATGGAATAAATGGATGCGCCCTGCTCTGGCACTATCACGATCGGAATATCCTCTGCAATGTTATGCTTCTTGAGCCACGTTTCTGTTTCTCGGCAGGCAGTTCCGTTTCCTAGACCAATTAACTCCACCCTAGAATGATACACAGAATAATAAAATAAAGAGCATTCAAAGATCCAAAGATTACGGCTGTTGTAGTCACAGGAAATCTAAGATTAGAAAATTTTAAGCAATGTATTCTTTGTCCATTGGCCAAACCACAATTTTACACGGCGACTGCCATTAAAACAGCGAAATCGTCTTCCAGGCGCTAATGTTTCCCTATCCCTAAACATTATCAGATTTTAATCATTTTTTTATATCCTTGAGCAAACTTCATTCTATGTCCGTATGTTTTGATTTTTTTGTAAATATCTGTATTTTTCGGTAATAAAAATTCGAAAATGAATGTAAAAGACAATTATTTCCAATGTTTATTTGCCAATATATCTAAATGGTATTTTTTTTATCAAAACATACAGAGATAGATTTTTATAATATATTTTAGAGATCAAAATTTCAAAAACAAAGTAAAAAATTAAGAGCTATCAGTTATCGAAGTATGGGTAATTGATACGGTAACGACTCTCTAAAAGTTTTCTATTCGGATATTTTTAGTTTAATTTTTTTTATTACTTTGTCAAATGTCATGAAGACAATAGTATTACCACATGTACATTCAAGTAAAGGACATTGGCCAAAACTGACGCACTCAGGGTAAGGGAGCATTCACAAACCATGTGACGGATATTAGAGCACTTTTGGACCCCCCCCCCCACTTCCTCCCTAAGATTGCGGCCACAAACCAAACCTATGGTAATCGATTCATATAAATGCCTAATATAATGGAAACTTATAAAAAAAAAAATTTAAGACGATGGTGTTCCCGAGTTATAACGCATCAAAGTCGAGTGAAAGCCTTACATAATTCAATTATTTTGGCAATGAATAAACACTTCATAAAGTTTTTTTTTTCAAATGGTAAGATGCTTTAGGTCGTCTAGATAACATTTAATGTTATTTTACTTATGTATTAGAGAAAAACTAGTATTTTTGCTTAAAAGCATGGGGAGACTAAACATTGTGCCACTATATATTTATTCTCCCATGCCTCACAGTAATGGCTTCAGACGCATTTGGTCATTCTTCTTTGTGCCACTATTAGAAATGTGATTAAATCATCGACCCAGATACAATTCCTGAACACATACATATAGGAAGAGTTTCAACCCTCGCCACAAAACGCCCAAGGGCTTTTCAACTTTCTTTGGGGTTGCGAGAACCATACTGGCCGGCCAACTACTGTTTTTCGTTCAATGTTTTTGTTGTGGTTTTTTAAATAAACAAATTTTCCTTCTTTCTTTCTTTCTTCACATTGCAGATTGCAGATTGCACTTTGGGTGAAATACCTGCACTTTCAAATACTTACCCATGATTCTTCAATAGCACCTTCAGTTGGCTTGCTACCCCGTCGTATTTCACATGGGACCTGAAGTCTGGCTTGATTGTGCAAGCCTGTAGCATCTGTCCATCTGAATCAATGATCCCTATCTGCAGACAAAAAACAGTAATGTTGCTTTAGTTTTCATATCTCAAGCCTCACTTTAGGTAGGCCTAGCGCACCTTGCAGTTTAGTTATAAAGATGCGAGGCATCAATGTTGAGGCTATTTCAGTACGATCGCCATGCTCACAGAACAGTAATTACTATAATTACTGCAACAGTAATTCACATTTTGTCCTTGTAACCATTAAAAAAGGTTGTGTAAGTGATATGCAAAGAACTTATTTCAAACTGACAAACCCTGAAGCCATTGAGGCGTTAATCTCTAGCGCACTTTGCAGTTTAGGTATAAAGATGCGAGGCATCAATGTTGAGGCTATTTCAGTACGAACGCCATGCTCACAGAGAACAGTAATTACTATAATTACTGCAAACGTAATTCATATTTTGTCCTTGTAACCATGAAAAAGGTATTTTGTGTAAGTGTTATGCAAAGAACTTATTTCAAACTGACAAACCCTGAAGCCATTGAGGCGTTAATCTTTATATCGATTTTGGCACCTTTTTTTCACATTTATATGTTGGTGGGATATGACCACTTTTTGTAAATTCTAATTCAACTTTTAATAAAATATGGCACATTACGACATGACAAAATATGAAACTTTTTATTTTTACTGCCCACATTTTGTCACGGAAGGGTATTTCTGAAATTCCGAAATTTATTCCAAAGTCTGATTGAAATTTTTTATGTTTTAATGGTAACGACTTTTCCCCCAGAACCCATTACCGACCATGCAATTGTTGGCATATCTTCTTTTTTATGGAAATGCACATTGATGGCTAATACCACCTACCTAGCTGTCAGGATATGAGGAAACTCAATGGGAACTAGGCGTCTTGCCAAGACCTTTTTAATATTGCTTGCCTACTTGGAACTGGATAGAAAACCCGGACAATTTTAATTGCCGCTTCGACCATTGTTCATTCAGTGTGATTGTATAAGTGCAAACTCGTTTTGCCCCAGAAACCATGGTGCTTGCAGGACTGTGTATGACCGGGATGCCAAAATAATTGCTTTACAAAATGTAGTAACCAGTTCAATTAATAAAAAATGTGCAATGCCATACAAAAGAATTGCACTGAACAATGTATGGTCAAAAGGAATAGAAAGATAGAGCAAAGATATAATTCATAGTATTAATGGTTTAGAAAATGTATTTTAAATATGTGGGCACATACCTTACATCCATGCTTAAACCCTGGATCAAGCCCAGCAATTCTTCTGTTTTTTATTGGTTCAGTAAGCAAATATTTCTCAAGGTTAACAGCAAATGTTTTAATGGCCTCTTTCTGTGCAATTGCGGTTAGTTCAGAACGCACCTGGCGAGACAGCCAGGGTTTGATGAGACGGGTGTAGGCATCCATTAGTGCCTTCTTAACATAGTGAGATCCTCTCCAGAGAGTTAAGCAAAACCTTAAGGAGAAAATGCATTATGTTAGTACTTTGCATTCCGATGTAGTTCCTACATTTAGATAGGTATAGTAGAAATAAGTATACCCACCTCTCTAATCTGTTGTAGAACCAATCAGGTATTATAACTTTGACAGACAATATTTTTTCGTCCTCACCGCGGTTGATGGCCAACGTTTGGTGTGGTTTCACAAACTTAGCAGCGCAACGAAATTCAAAATAGATTTTGTATGTATCTGGATCGGATTTCGATTCAATTTTTATATCATCATTCTTAGGCTTCAGTGAACTTTTTGTCTGAGTGCTTACAATGGAAAAGTGTGTTTCTTCTTTCCTATAAAATTAAAATATAGAAACCTTAATTTATGACATAAATTAAATGTCGGCGGTCAGACAACTTTGGTTCTAAGTAAAACATACTTTTTGTACTAAGCAAGTATGCCGCTTTTTTCTACGAATGTAATATGCTTATACAGTTGACCGTGAAACAAGGCTACATTATTTAAAGAAAGAAAGCTATAGAAAGAACTACAATAAAATAATTAATTTAGTGCAAGGCTGGACATAAACCACCAAACATACCCTTCACAGGTATTACATTAACCAATTTCGCCTAGCACTATATTTATTAAGTAGTTCTTTTCACAGCTTTCTTTAATTAAGGTGTCCAAGCTTCAAGGTTGATTTTACATCCATATCACATTCGTTGACCTTTGGTTCTGTACCAAATGTAAAAAAAATCATCCAAGTTAGAACCACACTCGCATTCATTGTGCTGTAGGCCAAGATAAGATCTAGCGTGAAATATTGTTCCCATCTGTGGGACAGATTCGTTTTCGCCTTTTGCATTAGGGATCTCGGCTGAACAAATGCAAGTGATATGCGCCATAGTATGGAAACATGAACTAAACATCTGATACGTCAACATTTAAAAAGAATTTCTCTCTTTGGGCACAATTTTCAAGCAACATATGGGAAACATTATTAAATGAACTATTCTTACGGACAGGTGAACCTACACTGTAGCTCGTACAAAGTTCCTCATTCAAAGTTACCTTTTTACATTTATGTTCAAAACTACGAGATTGAAATTTAATTGAATTTTGCATAGCTACTAACAGCTTTCTCATCTGCTCCAAAACCCTTGGGTCTTTGTAGATAATATCTGCAATTATATGGACAATGTGAGTGTCAACTGTGTCCAGTGCAGCTAGCTCCTGTTCATTGGGGTTACACAAAGTGCGCACGTCCACAAAGTCTCCGTTAAGGAGGCGCGTCGCAGGCGCCTCCAGGCCCAGATCCCTGGCTCGCTGAGCTAGTGAGACCGCATTGGATTTTAAAGGTGCATACTGAAACATAACATTCGCCAATACAGGAACAGTAAAATGTGAATATATTATATGCATAAACCTCTTTATTTTAGTTGGTAAGTATAGTTATTTCAAAAAGCAGGTGGGGCTGTCAGGGTGCACGGCCGTATAGTTTGTGAAACGCCTATGCCGCGTCCAATTTGCAATCTTCCCAAAACCCTCTCACTCGCTCTGTGTTACATTTTCAGATACCGTTGTGTACTGCATGACTTCTTCTTTTCATTTAAATTCTTTATAATATAGGTTTTTTCATGCGCTGCAGTTGCTTTTGTGCATTAGATTTTTTTTACGACCACTTTTTTTTATAACTTAGTGCTCACTACACTCTGCATTATGTTTTAATTATTCTCAAGAATATCTGTATTACGACACCAGAAAAAAATATACCATCTCTGAGTCGCAAATTATGATGAATTGGAAATCACGCAAACACCTATTTTGATGATTTTTCTTTGCGTGTCCTCTCCTCTCATTTGCAATACAAACTGAACGTCACATCAGCGAGCTGATTATTAAAGCTAAAAAATTACACCAAACTTAAGTCTCTACGGCTTGTAGTTATGAAGTTATAAGACCATATATAGGTTCTGATTTTGAAGATGTTTCAAGTCAAAAGCTTTTGTCTTTTACAGTGAGACTATTTTGCCATTGATTTTCCGAACTTTAACAGCCAAACTGTATACGAGACAGCTTGGGGTGTAAAAAATAATCAATATTAAACCATCAAATTAAGTTAAATATTCTTCATCCCTGATGAACAACAGCAAAAAGTGTAAATCATGATGCATACATAAAGCTCTATAATTGACAAGAAATTCATTAAAAAAAAACTACACCCAAACTCACAACAAGGTCCACTTCGGCAAGACTTCTGGCATTAATTATGCTTTTTTCAACATCCGGTGTCAGTTTATTTGACTTCTTCAAAGTATCGAGAACAGTCTTGGACTTTTTCTTTAGCTCACTCACAACATGATAGTATTCAAACAGCTCCTGCAAACTGATACAATAGGTGGGTTAAATGATCTATGTCACAATTAATTTATAATTTTGTAGTTTATAGGATGAACAGGTCCTCAATGCTTCTCATTCCAAACAAAATCTTAAAATCATTTTATGTACAATGCTCCCAATGTGGAGATCACATTTGAGAGAATGCAACACATCATTGCTTATTCATCTCGTCCGTTCCTGCGCAACATTTATAATCATGAAGGTGTGATTGACATTGATTGTGATAACATCAAACTGTGATGTATCCATATTGGGGGTGTCGCGGAAATTAACAGTTTTCGGTGTCTCACCTATCGGGCATTAAATTGCCGACCATTCCTTTTCTATATCTTGCAATAAAAGGCAATGTACACCCTTCACTCAATAACTTGACAAAAGAGTCTGCCAAGCCCCGGGGGACCCTCGCCACCTGCGCCAGCACATCTACTTCATTCCAGAGGGTGCCGTTGTAAGTGGCGGAACTCTTAGATACGACCCTTGCCGCGGAAGCACCACTCGTAACTTGTGTTGTAGGATCACATTTTTTTGAACGAGCAATGGGTCTCTCGATTTTCTTTTCAGCAGTTGGCTTACAAGGTGCACGAGTTTTCTTATCATCCTTCTTAGAGAATAATTGGCCCATTTTTGTCTTTTTGGGTTTTGTAGGGTTTTCTTCTGCTGGATCACTCTTCCTTTTCCGTGGTAGTTTTGATTCCATTTAGCTGTAACAGAACATTTTCCTTAAATTTATTTTAAATTAGAATTTTCTAATTTTAGAACAAGGATTGAATCTAGATCAGTATTTCTCAAAGTGGGCGATAACGCCCCGTTGTGGGCGCTAGAGGCGTACAATGGGGCTCAGAGTAAATTGGGGGGCGTTGAAGTTGTTTAGAGGGGCGATGGTTGATTTGTGTTTTTCTAATATTTTATAGTAGGTACCTACTTTGAGCTAAAATGAAAACCTACGTACCTACTACACTACATAGATTATTTTTTTAAGTATTGTTCAAGCCCCCATTAGAACTCAAAAACAAGATAAAATTGTAAATTCATCAATTCAAAATGTATTAAAGTAATTTTTGCAACTGTGAACATAACCATTTTGGGGGGCACTGGAAAATAAAAATAAAATAATTGGCGGTAGGCAAAATAAGTTTGAGAACCTCTGATCTAGATCTTCCCACATATTATAATATTTAATTAATGCTCTGAAAAATAAAACCTTAATAAAATTCACATCTGGCATCAGTCTGTCTTTCGTCTTATAACTTGAAGAAACACTCGCCCGATTATTATGTGGTCAGTATCTACATAGAGCTTGATTCTTCCCATCAAATAAAGGCTTTGTACAATCATGCTCAATCACAGGAAGGGTATACTGCTAACCAGATGTAGGAAGTGGGGGCAAAAACCAGTCTAATAATATATAAAATAAACTTAAGGTGGGCTGCCCGTTAGTATTAGAAATATGTTTAACCATAAAAACTTAGTTTACTAATATTTTAAAAACAACTCTTTCAATTAACTTGATACCCCGCTCCTAATATTAGGCAAAAAATTGCTTGAATTTCTGAAGGTTTTTGTTTTCCAAAATTGTATAATGGGTTAAACCATAGAAAAATTAAGTCAATAATTTCGTCCTAAGCATATGTATTAATAATCGACCATGCAAGGGCACATTAATTAAAGAAAGAGCTCTGTAAAAATAATTACAGTGTAAACTCACTAATCTGGCACTATTAAAAACCGGAGGGTGCCGGATTATTGGAATGTTCTGATTACTGGATTATAGTGAAAAAGTCATACGTAATGAATAAAATAAAGCATTTCATAGAGGGAATAAATGTATGTAACATATTAAATTATCATGTAGGTACATATGTTATTAACTAGTTTAAAATAATCCTTAAATGAGGTCTGCTTTTGCGCAAATAGCTTAAAAACCTTTTCTTGCATGTTGCGGAGAATTTTCTTTGGCAGATATGCCGCTTTCTTCTGCCCATGTGAAGCGCACAGGTATAGAGGGGCGAGGGAGGCCATAGGCGGAGGGTGCCGGATTATTGGACGTGCCGATCTGTCGAAGTGCCGGATTAGTGAAATTCCTTCGGGAATTGGCGTATTGGGCTAATATCATAACGGTAGTTGTGTGGTATTGGTCATCCATGTCAGGTCGCATAAAAAAAAACGATATTGCGTCTTACGATTTCGCCACCTCCTGTATAATATGCACCTGATGCGTAATATGGAATTCTCCTACGTTTACATTACGGGAGGAGAGATCCTCCCGTAATTCAAAACTTATTCAGTCATATTAATGATACATTTGAAACAACTAGTACATGTAAACCTAACGCATCCCTTGACAAGCTTGTAGATGACCTTCCTACATTAATAAAAACATTACAAAAAGAAGATGTACTAGTAGTTATTGCTGGCGACAGTGGCGCTAATCGTAATGTTAGTCAGTACCTAAAATGTGTTAAACACATCCTATGAACATGTAGCCCATGAGGTATTATTGTATACATTAGCTCTTTAATGTACATCACTAACGCGAGAATGGATACCGTCCGGATAAATAATAACATAATGATTGTTAACAGTAAAGTACTACAACTCACCAAACTATCTGAAAATGCCATTTACGTTGAGATTAATAGCTCAGATGAACATTATTACAAAAGTAAAGGCATGAGACATAAAGTTAATTCTTACTTAGCAAGTCAGATTCTGAACTCTAACAAATCTATATGCACAACAAGTCTGAGATATTTTATTGAAGATGCATCTTTTTTATGTTAAATAACACACTTTTTACGATATTTGTTTTAAGGTCAATTGTAAAACCACTTCTGATATTTCTCAAAATAAATGTAATCTTGTAAGATATGAACCAAGGTTTCAAAGAAAATCTAAAGATATTGACTTAGTTATAGCACATAAAGTAAAGACCTTCAACTTAATGTTTGTCTAAATGAACAGGAGATTGATGTTTTCTGTCTTACTGAATCCTGGTTGGATACTAATGAAATAGATGTATTTAGTTTTTAAAATTATTACATATTAAGTAGTAGTAATAGGACAAATTTTATCAGAGGAGGTACTTTAATCATTGTAAAAAAATATATAAAAGCAAAAAACAGACCTGACATTGTTAAGATTTCGACAGAAAGGTTTTCGAGGTTAGTTGCATAGAATTAGACAATTTGATTGTTCTCTTAGTTTACCGATCTCCTTCAGTTAATCTAGATATTTTTTCTGATAATCTTGATAAGTGCTTAGGAAAATTGGTAAAAAATAATAATAAAAGTATTGTTTTCTGTGGTGACTTTAATGAAATTCTCCGCTAAATAAGGAAGATTCCCATGACTTGTCAGATGTAATGAACAGCAAAATGTTAAAACAACAATTTTTTTATTACACTAGAGTCACAGAGAACTCTAAGACGTGTATTGATAATATATTTACTGATACAGAAGTGACAGCATCCAAAATCACGAAGTGTATTAAATCTGACCACTATGGTCAATTAGTGTGTATAAAAATGTGTAAACGCAAGGACAAAAAATTATACATAAGAAACAGGCGAAAACTGTAACGAAGGAGAACCTGTTAATCTTAAAAAAAAAAACATTCAATTAGAATTTCAATGTGCACAGCTGAATTTAAAAACCTTCTTTATTAGTATAATGCCTTTTTGCCACTAAAACAAATTAGAAAAAATAATGATCGAAAATTTTGTAACTGGGCAACAAAGGGCATATAAATATCAAAACATAAAATGTTTTTCCTTTACGACTTATTAAAAATATGTAACCTAGAGCCATTAAGAAATTATGTTTCCAATTATAGTAAAATATTCAAAAAAGTGACAATCCTAGCAAAGCAGATATATTTAAGGGATAGATTAGTTTATTCAAAAGATAAAATAAAAACGACATGGCAAATAATAAAAGAAGAAACAGAGAGAACAATAGAAAATAATAATAATAAAATCAAAATAAAAACCTCCAACAATGTCAACATTACCGACCACTGCAAGCAGCAAATTATTTTAATAATTTTTTTGCTCTAGTAGTATAACTAAGCCACTGGTCATTCTAATAAATGAGTGCTTAGATAAAGGATTTTTTCCAGATTCATTAAAGTCGCTAGAGTTATCCCGCTCTACAAAAAAGGATGTCACGAAAACGTAACTAACTATAGACCCGTTTCTCTCTTACCTGTGGTTAGTAAAGTATTTGAGAAGGTTATAGAAGCCCGTCTCAAAATATGTTTAGATGAACATAACCTAATTAACTTTAGACAGTTCGGATTTCAGAAGGGAAAGTCCACTTGTGATACTATGGCAAAAATGCTTAAGACAGTACTCGATTCTTTGAACCAATCACTTCTTACGGTTTATTTTGTGACAACAACAAAAACGTTTGACTGTGTTCCTCATGACATCCTTTTAACTGGAACACTACGGTGTTAGGGGTAAGAAACTATGTTTAATTTGATCATATTTAGAAAATAGAATACAAATATGTGACTTAAATGGTGCAATATCAGATACAAAAGATCTCAGTAGGAGTACCACAGGGTTCTATTTTAGGGTCCCTGTTATTTATAATTTATATTAATGACCTGTCTGGCTGTATAAAAGATGATGAAGCTGAAATAATAATGTTTGCAGACAATATATCGTTGATATTGAGACAGCGTTCATTCAATAAGCTACAAGAATGTCTTTGTGAGGTAATGAAAGCTCTGAGTGGCTGGTTTGAAGCAAACAATCTACTGCTGAACGTAAACATTAACGAATGCAATGCATTTTGCTTTGGATACACCAATATATGATAAAAATTGTAACATTAGCACAACCGCAAAAGAATCTTTGCTAAACATTGCTTCTGAAATTGTATTTTTGGGTATAGAACTGGATGATACATTAAGATGGAAAGCACACATAAATAAAATTGCTGGCAAGCTTAGCTCCGCTTGCTATGCAATAATGAAAGTTAGGGAATTGTGTGGATTTAAAACTGCCAAAATGCTTTACTATGCATATTTCGACAACGCATGTCTTATGGTCTCATGTTCTGGGGTAATGCTGCTGATTCTAAAAGATTTTTTGTGCTACAAAAACCAGCAATTAGAGCACTCCTGCAAATGTCAGGAACAGAATCATGTCGTGAAGTGTTTAGAATAAATAAGATATTGACCCTACCAAGTAAGTTGCGAAGTACATGGATATAACACTAGAAACAAACAAAATATTCAAATAGGTAAGCAACGGCTGGGAAAAATGTCCAAGAGTTTTGTTTGTGACAGTCTTAAATTCTATAATAAGCCAGACTATATTCGTAAAATGGGTGCAAACGAATTTAAAACAAAAATGAAGTCCATCTTAATTAATAAAAGAAGCACACTGTCTTAAAATATTGTCTGAAGAATAAGAATCGTTATATAGTATTTTTTTTTATGACTTTGTTACTGACCTGTTATTTTGTTGTTGACTTACATATTAACTTTTTTTAATGTGTATAAAGCTGTTTTTATGATTTTAGATAGGTTTTATTTGCTATTATTATTTGGATTTGGATTTTGTATGTTTTTTATTTGGACGAAGCCTATCTACAGCTGACACTGGTAGTATTTATTATAATTGACGTATCTAAGGTATGCAAAATACCAAAATTATTAAGAAAAATGAAATGAAATCAATGCCTTTTCGCAAAAACCTTAGATGAAAAAGGAATGGATAGGGGACTAAAAAAATTTTACGGTCCATCAAATATAAGCTCAGTCAGCTCATATGCTCTCAGTCGGTGTCAAACGTCAATCCATGCGCGTCAGTTGGGCAAGATTTCAAAATATCAACAAAATGCCTTCAAAATGTCTTGTGTGGTTGACAAATGTCGAAATAACACTAATAATCACAACAAGAGCAATGGAATCACATTCCATGTGTAAGTACAAGCATATTCAGTATATTTTTAGTTTAGTTGACCTGAAACCTTTTATGTGTTGTAAAGGCGCAAACAGGGTTGGCACAAGCAAACTTAAATTGTCAGTTCGATTTTTATTTTTGTTTTCATTTCAGTATTATATATTAAATTAAATTTTATTTTAAAAACAAGTAGGGCTGCCACAAAACAATAGTCTACGTACTGTTTATTATTTTTTATAATGTCGTTTAGGATGTTTGTATAATATGTCTTAGTTCTGAGGCTGTGCTAAAAAGGTAAATCCTTGAAAATGGTCAAAATTTTACATGTGACAGCTCGTTTCCATAAAGATTAAAATTCTCAAGTCGTTTCTTGGCTCAAATGTCCTTTTGTCATTGAATGAGTATTCATTTCTTCAACCTGCTACATTTAATCATAGACTTATCACGACTTACTTAATCATCTTCTTAGGGCTATTATCGAAAAATTTGTAAATGTAAAACTTTATCATATACATAAAACCAATCCGGGGATTAAAGCCACAACAAAGGGACAAAAGCGTAATAAACTGAACCTATTTGAAGGAAATAAAAAAAAAATTAAAAAGAAAGAACTTAGTGGTTTATCAAAATACCATCACACATTTACGGCGAACGGCAATAATCATCAACAGGTTTTACATAACACTGTACTGACTATTATTTGGACTATTTTTTAGCATCTAAAACGCATTGAACGAAATTTTTAAATGCATAAAATGCAAACATGGACAATTCAAGAATAATCAATGTTATTAGTTTTGCAATGTTTGACCCATACTTGCAATACATTAATGATTCCCTCTTTGTGTTTATTTTATTTTATGATTTAAATATTTACAAATTGTGTATATTTGACTTTATTAATTTATCGTTAATATCAAATTCGTTATCGTTAATTTAAAGAATGAATCCAATAATATTTTTTTCATTTTCCCGCTTGCAAATTCGCGAAAATATTATTTGATGCCTTGTTAACTATACAATCATGGTACTAATTGTTCTGACCACTAGCACTAAATAGGAACTCTTGTCATCTATGAGAAACTTTGGATTCTCTGAAAATAGTCATAAAAGAAACGGTAACATTTTTTTTATTTATAGTATGTATAAATTATTGTTTGTATTTTTTTTTATATTATTATAAATTAATTAATACAGAAAAAGGAATAAAACAGACTAAAGATTAAAATATTCCTCAATCATCGGCGCAATTGGCAACGTGCCGATGACGGAGGCCGCGTTCCCCCGCTGAATGGCTAGGCTGATCTTCTGCCTAAGATAACTCGTAGTTTGATTTTGCTAAATAAACTTTGCGAATAAACTATGAATAGGAACCTTAATATTTTAATGTACAATACAATCTATTGTTATTTATTTTTGTGATCATTTTTGGCAACCCTGCCGTTTTCACTTTCATTTTTCATTTAGTTTTGACGCGCCATTCTGGTCAAAGGGCTTAGCATGCGCGCATCGATGATGTGTCATGATGGATTAGGATGAATTTGGCACTATATGTACGACCAGACGTTACAAATGTCACCATCCCTTTTTCTCACGCTATAACTAATTCAATTTAAGGAAATTGTTGTCTCATTTCATTCTTCCGCGATTAGATGAATCTATTTGTCACTTTTTCGCATGATGCATTTCCTTATACCTTTGTCCTGCTCTTTTACCCTTTACGCATTAGAGTTTGGTGTGCATGTAAAAGTATAGGTGTGTGAGTTTTTTTAAAAATAGGAACGCTTTTGAACTATTATCAGTATGGAGGTACCGTATCCATTCTTTTTCATCTAAGGCAAAAACCGTAAGTTTGACAAATATTAGAAAATATGAACATACCAATGCAAGGGCGAAATCAGTATGCAGTGGTAACTGGCTGATAGTTCGCAAGATCGCAGACTCTAAGAGCTATATAATTTTCCAAATCCTGCCAAACTCTGCCCAAACCAGCCATTTGCCAACCATCAAGAAAAACGGAAAACAAACACGAAAAAAACGGACAATACCACAGAAAAACCGTCAAAGTGGTACGCAAAGATTATGCAAGCCAAAGATGTTTTAATTGTCACAGAATAATCTATGGTACCCAAAGAATTCGGAAAAGTGGCTGGATGTGTACTCATGAGTTTCTCACCTGTGAGTCATTGATGAGTCACTGGTGAGTCAGAACGCTTCCGTACTCATGAAATGACAGCCACGAGTCAACCTAGTGTTGTCCCTTTCTAATTATTCTAATTATAGTGCGATGACAGTAACATAACATTTCATGTTCGAGGACGTCAGGCAAGCGCGTCTCACTTTCATCTGTGACTAACTCGTTTTCGCTTTCCTGAGTAGATGTACTGTTACTATTTCTGCGATGGTGCCCACTACAAAGTCACAGACAAAATAGTGTTTCAACGTAAAAAGAGAATCAGTGTCACATATGGCTCACCAGTGAGTTACAAAACTGTCGTACTCATGAAATGAAAGCCACGAAGAAAATTCTATGACTAACCGATGACTCATAGGTGAGAAATGAGAACTCTGGGTAGACTCATAGACCTAGCATGCAAGGGTAGACTCGTATTTCTTTTATTCTGTGCAATCTGTCACTATTTCTAGTTTTGTCTGTGCCGGTATAGTACATTCTGTGCTCTGAAAAAAAAGAGGACCTACTATCTTGGGGATCTACATATATTCTATGTTGGGGATAAGAATCTTTTTTCCTCTAAAAATATGTGTCGAACGACGAGTTGTGGTTTTTTATTATTAAGTCATGTTTAATTCGTGAGTGCCTGAGTATGGTGTGGTGCAACGCTCAGTAGGATAAAAAGAGGAAGAATCGGCTGAGAGACCTCAGCCACTTCCTGAGAGAACAATGGCGCAAAATGACTGGCTGCAGGATATACTGCAGAACGTGCAGCTTGAGCAGTTCTACATTCCGATATTGGAACAATTGCAGGTAATAGTTGAAAATATGTGATGAATACCATATAAACAAACCTTAGTAACGTTACGCATAGTTTAAAAAAATATACCCTGGGGAAACAATGTTGCGAGATTGTCTACAAATGGTTTTCCTTTCTACTGACCATTTCTGCAATGACACACCGTTTAAAATACATGCCTGAAAGCTTTTTTTATAGTTTAAAAAAATGTAAAGTTACAGTTCGGCCGCGGAAAGTAAGAACATTTGAAGTCAGTCAGATGTTCAGTGTTGGAGACAAGCCATTGTTTAATTATTTATCAAACTTAGCTGGCCCATATTTAACACCTTTGGAAACCATCATTATTCCTGGAAAATATAGTTTTTGGGCAACGGCTTCTAAGTGTATATATTATATTTGATGATAATAATTATTCCTCACTAAGGTTAGCATTAATTTATTTCAAAATATAAATATGGTACACTACGCAGCAGTGAGCTCAAAAAATTGACCATTCTCGAAAAGAATTTTTTTAAATTTATCGATTTTTGCTAGCTTAAACACTACCTACATAGGTCGAATGGCAACGCTTTATATTGTATCATGATCATGATCTGTAAATAGGCAGGCGCCCAAAAGCAAAGGACAGTATGATGCAACATAAGTATTTTTTTATGTGAGAGTGGCCACATGTTACACTCATGGAAAAAAATATATTAATTTCATTAAAAAAAGAACCCTTCAACTATAATATAAATCATTATTAAATTTAAATAATAATAATTAAAAAAAAACTAATTTTTATTCTAACTAAAATTATTTGAGGTAAGTGTAATAACTGATAACTGGTAATAACATCATTGCTTATTTCAGCTGGAAATTGATGATTTCCGGTTTCAACATATTCGAAATGAGCTATTCCATAGTATTTCATAAATGTTCGGAGGCAAAGAGTAAGTAAGCCTAATGAGCGAAAATTTAACTGGACTTATGTAGCAAAAATTCCATCATTCAAGTGACATAACATATTTATTTATACGACATGAATAAATAAAATAAATAAATAAATGTCAAACAAGATCGATAATCATTATTTGTGCTCCCATACATCGATAAAGCATCTTCATCTCGATTTTTGTCTATGACATCGGTATGTTGTATCGTTGATTTATGAAATACCAGTATTTGTCACGATAAACTAAGGAATAGTAATTTATCAATCGACATAGTCTTATCGACGCTTTATTGATCTTTTGTGCTCCGGCTGCAGCACTTATTGTAACGTTCCCATTATGTAATCTCTTTAAAAATGTATGTAAGCATCACCGATTGTATGCTCTGAATATCATAAGTATTCATTCTCAGATCACACGGCTGGCTCATTTTGACTACGTGCACACGGATGACTTGGAGAAGATCGGCCTCAGCAAACCCGGCATCCGACGGTTGCAGGAGGCCGTACGGAAGAAAAAGCTGCAGCATTGGAAAAACAAATGGCTCGGTCGGCTCCTTGGTACCACTTCAGACACTGGCCTGGCTGTGGTCGCCAAGACTGTCGCATCACATAGACCCGCGAGCGGAGAAGCTGGCCTCACGTGTCTGATCCTGGAGAAAAATATTGTGTTAGTTTTTACTCTGTTTCCAGCTTTGCCTTCCATCTTCTATCTTCGCTTGGCATCTTTAGTTGTATTGCTTTCTGTTGTTGAGTATATTACAGCATACATGTAGCGCAGTGCCATCTCTTATTATATAGTATCATGTCTGAACATCGTGTTACCTATTCAAAACCAACATTCTATGAATGATAGTTAAACATTTGCTGTTTTCTTTAGGAACTTCATTACGATTTTCATTTAAACTTCACAGGAAATACACAAATATAGATGCAAAATGTCATCCAAATTATTAGAGAGAGTGCTATTCAATCTAAAACATTACAAAATTATATAATAGAGAATTAGTGCAAGTAATCATCTTTTTTTTTCTGAACAGGTTACATGAGGAGCTGGGAACAGGGTCATTTGGGGTCGTACGAAAAGGAGAATGGAGATCACCCAGTTCGGGGAGCAAGGGACTCCCTGTGGCTGTCAAAGTATTGAAACAGAACGCGCTCACCCAACCCGGGGTGTTCGACGACTTTGTTCGCGAGGTGGAGGCCATGCACAGCCTGAACCACACAAATTTGATCCGACTGCACGGGGTTGTGTTTCATCCTCTGATGATGGTGTGTGAGTTGGCACCGATGGGGGCACTGCTGGACTACATCCGCGCGCAAAACGGAAAGGTGTCGCTGCACCTGGTGTGGAAGTGGTCGGAGCAGGTGGCGGCGGGGATGGCGTACCTGGAGAAGAACCGGTTTTTGCACCGCGACCTAGCCTGCCGAAACATTCTGCTCTCTACATTGGATGTGGTAAGATACTGAATTGCTTTTGTTATTTTGTAAAAAATGTCCAATAATTGATAGTCCTTGAAATATTTGACAAGGTTAGACAGTAGCAGATCCTAAATCGGTAATGTCCTAGGTACCGAAAATGGTGCCCGGGACTTTTCAAAAGATACTTCTTATTTGTGGTGCCACAGGTAAAGATCGGCGATTTCGGTTTGATGAGAGCCCTGCCCGACTCGGACGACTGTTACGTGATGAGTGAGAGACGAAGGGTGCCGTTTCCGTGGTGTGCACCGGAGTCCCTTCGCAGCAAGCAGTTCTCGCACGCCTCCGATGTATGGATGTTTGCCGTTGCACTATGGGAGATGTACACATTCGGAGAGGACCCTTGGATGGGTAAGGAATACACATTTAAACACCCACAAAACTTAAGTCACTGACATCTGCACGAACATTTGCTGAAATACAGAATCCCTGATAAGATCAGTACAGCAGATAAGCGGCTCTTTGCCTAGTGCCCCGGGGACTTGCCTAGAGTACGAGAGATCTGGGTTCAAATCCTCGCCCTGACATGCACCACTTTCTTTCTCTTTCTGAGTTCGATAAGTGCATTTCGTCACAAATGCGAGCTGCTCCATGGTTCGGACACTAGGTGGTAGGGTTTAAGCCCGCCCGGGTTGGTACCATCACAATAGATGAAAAGATGGTCGAAGCGGCAATGAAAAATTGTCCGTGTTTTCCATCCAGTTCAATGTAGCTGTGCTCATTAAGGGAAGGTCCTGGCATGGCACCTAATTCCTTCGGGAATGTGGTGTATTGGGCTAATATCATAACGGTAGTTGTGCGGTATCAGCCATCCATGTCAGGTTGCATAAAAAAAAGCAGTGGTTTGGTTTAAAATATTTTGACAGAGGGAATTCTGGCAAGGTTTACGTAAAACCTGATTGAAAAATAATAGGTGTGAAATCGCATGTTTTACAACTGTCACTTACAGGAGGTCACTCGCCACAGCCTTTATGAAGCAATTTATTTCAGGAAATTACAAAGCAAGTTATGCAGTTTTCCCTTTTTTTGGGATGGATTTGTTTTTTCCGCAAGATAATTCCTCCTACAAACGTGATGACCTTTTTTGCAATTAGCAAAAAGGTTACAGACTTGAATATCTGTGCGATTGCAAGCAGCGTTGCATTCATGGTGCACCGCATTTTCAAAAAAATAAATTATTGACCATATAACAAAGGGAGGACAAACGATAGGTAAAGTTGAAAAAAGGGAGAAAAATATGTGGGAGGACAAGTCCTCCTTTCGGATACCATCTGGCAACCCTAGTTGAGGTCAGCACGTGTTGCGACACAGGTCTGAACGGGTCGGAGATCCTGCGGCTGGTACTGCGCGAGGGGCAGCGGCTGGCGGCGCCGCCGGCGTGCCCGCCCGACCTCTACATGCTGCTGATGCAGTGCTGGGACGCCGAGCCCAAGGAGCGACCCACCTTCGCCAACATCGTCCGCTTCCTCGGTATGAACCAGCTCAAGTGCGCCGTGTCGTGCCTCAGGTGAATATTTCGAGCGTTTGTACCTCATGCTATAAGATTGCTCATCCTGTGGTCGCGCAGGGTGACTCCGGTGGCAAAATTAACAATTTTCCTTTGTTAAAATGTTAATGTGTACATGTAATATTATCACAATATATAAGGGCCCATTACTTATTATCTGAAACAGAAAACTCTCTAAGAAAGTGAGTTAGGTTGTCTATTTTGGGGAAATTACTTCCTCTCAGTAATTTGAACAACTTTCACCAAGATGCAATGAATGTATTACTCATGGTTTACAAAGATTTAATGTAATTTAAGTGCGTGCCGAGTCATGCAGCACTGTCATTGTGCTTTTCGACAAAACCCCCTTTTTCTTTCTGTTCTAGCCGAAAGTATAATTTGTTCATGCTACTTCACTAACCAAAAGGTACATCAGTTACAGGAAACAAGGTCAGATGACCATAGAAGCGGGAGACTCCATCATATTAATTGATGCAAGAGACGAGCTTCATTGGTGGAAAGGTCAAAATCAGAGAACTCATGAAGTTGGCCTATTTCCTTGGTAAGCAACCCTGCACTTTTCAAGCTGTGCGAGACTTTCTAGATATATTCACTGATGATACATCTCAGCTTAATGATACTAAGCTTAGCAATTAGAACACACTTCTCCCTTAATTTTCTTTCAAATTGAAATGTAAATTTGAGTTCAAATTATGACATGCTTTGAACCTGCCCAAATGGAAGTTGGGACGAATATTTCATTCGGTCGAATATTCATTTCATTCATAATGACTTCGACAAAGTTCTCTAAATGGAATGAGCGTAGTTTGCCGAGAACTTAGTTAAAACAAATTCAGAGGGAGTGAGATTGGCTCTATATTTACACAAGAAAGATAGCTGCAACAAATGTGTTCATAATTTGTATGGAAAGTGTCAATTATGTCGGACTAAGACTAAAAAATATCAATGACTAATCTTTCGTTGGGTTGGGCTAATCTGAAACCATATTATAACAGGGTTTAGAATGTGATCAATATATTTATACTAAATGAACCGATCTGCCCATTACTGACCGATAAAACGATAGATGTTGGTTTAGGCTAAGCTACACAAATGAATATTTTTACAAATGTCACGATTAAAATTACTTTACGGTTTTTTTCTGAAGAGTGGACCTATCGACTGTCTGCACTGATATATGGTAGACAAGCTCTTTTCTTGGGGAAATACGGGTTCATCGAAAATATGATAACATTCTAATAAAGATACCCAACATTCTAATAAAGATACCCTCTTTGCAGGCGCATGTTAGGAAAGATCCTAGTTATTTCTTGAATATGCTCCAATAGTATGATAGACCTTGTTTGAATTGTGAGGTATTAGTGTAAAGGTATGCTTCATTGCTTTTTTTTTCAAATTTTTTACATTTGTTTTCCAGCACATTGGTGAGTGTGTTAAGAAACAAGAATGAGCTAGCGGCCAGAAAATCACAGACCCTATCGCCTTTGAAGAAAGGTATGTTTATACATCCAAATTAATCTTTTATCATAATTATTGTGTTTTTATTTACTTCTAAGATACTGTCTAACAAGGGTGTGACAACTACAAATAAACCAATTTTTCCATAAGACTGCTTCTGGCCAAATGTCATTATTCTCGGTCAACGGTAAGTACGTAACAGTAAGTCAGTATTGATTTGTGTTTGCCAAAATATGCTATACATGACCATATTTTTTAAGCTTGATTTTTTTACATTTCCAAGGTACCATGAAACTAAGAATTTCATAATAATGTCAACTTAATGCCTCCACACGTTGCTGTGAAAAAATGTCTTTACAAATAGATAGACAGGCAGACGGACAACGATGTGATCCTTTTTTTCATTTTAAAGAACGGAACCTTAAAAATGATGATATATTATGTTACTAGCGTCTAACTGACATCAATGCAAAATAACGAGTAAGTGAATTAATGGTTCTTGATTAACTGCCTGCAGACATATTTTGATCATTTAAATTTTACATAGCTTATGTTAGGAAATACATTGAAATAAAATAAACATAAATTCTAGGAATCCGTGTTGTTAGTCTGATGTTTTTCTGGTTTCCAAACACTGGTTTCACTCTCCAGCCGACATGCCATGTATTTTTAGCCTAAAACGATCTGCAAATTCCGCTTATCTTGTGTCATTAGTGCACAGTGCACTAGGCGGACTGTGCACTAATGCCTGATAAAAAAAATATCACCAATTTTCCCCTCATGAACTTTCCCATCCATGGATTTTATTTTAATGTCTTTTTTCTAATTTTTCCAAGCTTTTTATTACTATTATCAAGCGAAACGTTATCAGAAGTGGTAATGTTTTTCCTACTTAGCACATAGTACCATAAATTGATACAACTTTTTTGGTTTCTTATTTGCATAGATTCATAATACTTTTAAATAATTTCTCTTTGCAGCATTCTTTCTGTCATTAATGTGTTCTTACTTCACGGTTGATTCTACAAACCGTGTTCATTAAAAACCTTGCTAAGAATGAATAAAAAATCCGACTGCCAATCAGTTTTTGAAGTATGCTGTTACTAAGTTCTTTCAATTTGTACAAATGGTCAGCTCTACTATACCCCTTACATATATGTACTGTTGTATGAAAATATGTAATTATTGTAATACCTTGAAGGCCTGCTGTGACGTTAGGTTGCTGGGTGTGAATAATAATTAGCACCACATACACCCAACACTTGTTTATTTCGTTGACTGGTAACTAAGTTGTTGGTAATTCAACCGAAAAATCTATCCAAAAAGGAAAATGTCGGTTCATGTGATAATTTTGAGCATTTCTCTTGTATGTAATAATAACATTCATGCAACACGATGATAAATAAAAATCCAAAGCGATATTTGAAAATTCTCCACTTATCATAATAATTTCACAAATTTGCTTGCTTTATTAATTTTTCAAGATAACATTAATACTATATGTATATGATCCACGTCAGTTTTTCCCAATAATAATTAGTGGTATGCGTACGTAGGTATGAAAAATTGTACAAAGGTATTCACATTCAACATAATCACTTTTGTCGTAATATTAAATCAGTTAGTAAAAAACAATTATGCAATACAAGATTTTAATTGATACGAATACTTCTTGAAACACTGGTTTCATTTTGGATTAATTGTTCCTGCTATAAGTGGATGCGGGTTTGAACTCTTTCTTGAACTGGTACTCAGGAAAAACCTATTGGGTATGATCGAGGGTTTGCGTCTCAAATGAGGTTTTTTTAACATAACTATAAACTTTAAATAACTTTTTATCGGTAACTAACCAGGGAATACTGTAAAAACCTGCATGCATCCTAGGAGTCTAAAACCACCTTTTTATTTCAGTCTAACCAATCTAATTGTTTCAAACTAATCCCTGGGTGAACTTCTAACTCGACACCTTGTGTGTGACGAACTCGGCATGCTGAATTTGGATATGCACCTCTCATTTACAAGCTGCAGCAATGTCAACGGACGTTTGCCATACGATAGGATCTCCGCATCAACCAGTCCATGGTAATAACCGTGCGTGTGTCCTGTGCTGTCGTGTGTTCTGTGCCATAGTGGAAACTGGAGGAACATCCCTTGTGTAAGGTGATTCGAAACGCTCGGTATATATTCAACAAAATGTAGATAACGGTGTTATCTGAATAGTTAGAAAATAATTATTTGTAGCTAAATGCATCTATTAATTTTACACATTTACATTTGGCGGAATCCTAACAGAATTCTATGAAATGTAATATATATGCCAAAACTCTTTCAACCAGTGAAAATCACGGCCAAATCACAGTGAAAATATTCAGAAAAGGTAATGGTGAACACCACTGAAATATTTTTATCTGTAATTTGTAACTAAAAATGGTTTTGGCAATATAATTATATTTTATGGATGAGTTGGGATGTGATATTTCCTTCAAAGGTGAATATTTTAATGAGCTTGATGCATATAGCTAAAATAAATTAATTTCTAACTTTTAAGATAATGGCGTCATCGACATTTTGTTAAAAAAAATACCGAGCTTTTCGATTTATCTTAACTGGACTGGGCTTCCGATGATAACAGACTTGTGTTTGGGGACCCTTTCCAGTTACATATTTAGAAGTATTCTCGTCGGTTTGTTGATCTTGCATTCTAGTGTAATTCATTAATTAGAAAATGAATGGTATTTTTTTTATAAAAAGTGAGGCATCATTTGGTTCGACAACAACAATTCCAGTTGGACTCTCAAACCATGGATTCACATTTACCCCATTTATTGCTAATACACAAAAATTTCTGTCTGTTCTCATAGTAGCTTAGTAGATGTTGCAGGGACTATAAAGAATTGAAGCCTTGACTATTTTAAAAGCTAACACGCAATTGAAAAACATGTGCTTCATTCACCTGAAAATCAATGTTAATGGGCGTACCTATTTGTCCCTACAGAATTCACTTCAAAGAGAGAATCGACATACTAATAAAAGTTTCTTCCTAAAAATATAACTTAAACTTTTTGAACAAGTACTAAAACTACTCCATAATCATAATGCCAATATGTATTTCCCATTGTTGATGTTGATAGGGTGTGTTTCAGAGAACAACTGGTCGGTGCGCGAGAGCGACGTGGGCGCGGGGGGTGGCGGTGCAGGGGAGGCGGTGGCGGCGGTGGCAGCGGCGCGGCGGCGGCGGACGGCGGAGGCGCGGCAGGCGGACAGCACGCGCGCCGGCAACACCGGCTCCAAGCACTTCAACTACAGCAAGCTGCGCAACCAGCCGGCGCCCGACGCGCGCGTCACGACAGGCGAGCACTCCACACTTCAACGCTGATCCGTTGCTAGAGATCACCGATCGCGTTGGATTATGTTTGACAATATACTGAAAACATAATAATAATAATATAAGTGCACTCATAACATCAAAAATTCGAGTACACGCAACAACTTAAAGCTCCTAGTGTATACTTAACCAATAATAATAATAATAAGCGTAAGGCATACAATTGAAGGCCTAGGAGTTTTGAGGGACTCGTAACTCAGCTGCGTGTGGACTTGCCCTACATGCCAGAGGTCCTGCCACTCATGCACCACTTTCTTTCACTTTCTGTAAAACCCTAGGTCCCTTTCCCCTAATAGATGGTAGGGTTAAGTCGAGCCGGCTTGATACCATCACATTGGAAGAAAAGATGGTCGAAACAGCAATGAAAAATTGTCCTTGTTTACCATTCATTTGAATGCAGCCATGCTCATAAAGGGAAGGTCCTGGCATGACACCTTATCCTATCGGAATATGGTGTGTGGGCTAATATAATTATGGTGGGTGTGGTATCAGCCATCCATGTGACACCAAAAAAAGTATGTATACCTAAAGTCTACTTTATATGTGATAAGGATTGCTTACATCACCCCTAGTGTCATGATACTTCCATCACATCCAATACACACAAAGAAATCAGCGACCAAGCCAGGACTTTTCTTTGAAAAAACATACACCCAAGCACACCTGTCAATAAAGTTAAAATTACAATGGTTTAAAAAAATAATCTATTATATTTTATTTGCAGCCAAACATGACCTCTTGATTGACTTGGACCTTCCGCCCGCGACGCTGAACAACTCCATGCAACGCGCCCCATCCGCTGCTGCCTCCCTCTCCATACTCGACGAGCCCATAGACGTACCTCAAGCATGTTAGTATTAACCTCTAGTCCACGCATACTGCGAATTACATCTGTCGACTTTGTGTGTGTGGCCTGGACCACTCACTGCACGCATTTTGAGTAAATGTGACTGTTACAATAGTGTGAGATTTGAGTATCCATCTACTTAGCCAAAACTTAGAATTTAGTTTTGAGATCTAATAGCCATATTTTTTATCGTTAAATACATATATAATAGTATGAAATTTGTCGAAACAATTTTGTATCAATAATGACGAGAGGTCTATGCACCCGAATTGAAGTTGAGGTTGCTCTCAAACCATTATCCTCTTAATGTTTCTATAGACAATAGTATTTAAAGGAACAATGTTATATTTATCTTTTTAGCTAGGAGAATAAAAATGTATGAGTATTTTGACTACCGGTGTAGTTTCTTGTCTGTTCTTCATCCGCGGTCTTCTTTAAAAAAAACATGAATTCAAGAGTGTAGACCGTAGGTAAATAAACGAATAATCTAAATAATTATATTTAAAAATCGGGTTTATGCAGTTTCAGATAGCCAAGAGGTGCACGAGCCGCGCGTTCCATTGTATGCGGGGGCAGCTTTCTCCAACCTGCACGCGGCGCGCTCCCTCGACAGCCTCGCGCCCACCGCGCCCCTCCCCCGCCCGCACCCCGCCGACCCCTTCGACACCACACATCTGTGGCCGTCCGCCACCGGCTCCCCGGCAAGCGTCGCCAGGCCCCGACCCAACTACGACTTCAATTCGATCAACAGTTTTGATGTGACGCACGAGAGACTATCGTCACCGAATAACTTGAGCTCTCTTCCAAATTATGAATGCAGCGCGGATGTGGGCAGCGCTGGGAGCTTGCAGAAAGCGACCACGATGCCAAGTCCGCGGCCCAACTACGACTGGAATTCTCCGGTTCCCAGTCAGTCTTCAGAATCTCAAAGAACTTACGGGAATGTGTCTCCATATTCCGTTGGTCAATATTCACAATCGAATAATATAGTGCCTCTCTATACAAACTCTATATCTAACTCCACCATTAATGTTTCACAAAATAACACGAATACGTCCGTTTCCGCTGAACCCATTTACGGCAACGAAAATATTTCTACAAGTAACCATTGCCAAGCGACTGAATCGCTAGGATTATCTGAACTATCGCTAGATGACAGAATATCTGCATCTTTAAATCTCCGCTTAAACTCGACCCCGGCGAGCGTGTACCGGGAGAATATCTACTCAAACGACCAGCATTCCGGGTACGCAAACTCGTTGAGCCAGTCGAATAGGCAGTCGGGCGCCGATTTCGTTCTGGAGACGCGCGACTTCTACACGAAGCTATCGACGACGGCCGGGCCGAGCTCGGCCGACCACTACGAGAAGAACATCTACAATCCGGCCGCCGACGACCACGGGGAGAAGCTCAAGGACTTCAGCGACACGCTGCGCAACTCTAAGAACTACGCTTCGGTGAAGGGCGGCGGGGCGGAGTACCAGTACGCGTGCGTGGCGGGCGACGACGTGTACGGGGAGGTGGGCGCCTACGGGAACGTGCGGCGCTACGACCAAGTGTACGAGCCGAGCGAGCGGCGGCCGCACCGCCCCGCGCCCCCCGCCCCCGCCGCACCTTCCCCGCGCCGCTGACCGCCCTCCCTCCCTCCCTCCCCGCGCCTCGCACCCCCCTCCCTCCCTCCCCGCGCATCGCACCCCCCACCCCGCCGACGTGCAATCTTACTCGAATTTTACGAAAGTACAGGGTGGCAACATTCGCCTGGGCATCCTATAGAGGTGTGGCACTCAATTCTGATATCAGATTTTAGTTATGCGCAAATGTTTTATTTCATTTTTATGATTTTCGGATGTCAGCCTATATACGTGAGCGCGCCCACTATAAGACCCGCTGTCTCCAATTTTAAAAAACTACCAATCCAACTTAAACATACATGCCACATGCAAACATAGTCGCAGACGTATTGGAGGATTTATGTGGGTGGGAACTGACTTGACAAACGCAATTTTAGAGCACATACGCACACGGTGGCGATATTTCGACTGTGTGACATATGATGCGCCGCCCGTTTTCCATACAATTATATGGTCAATTTGACCATATAGTGGAGACGCGATATAGAGCGCATGCCATTTCTCGTTCCTTTCTCTTCAGTGCGTGAACACCATCTGCTCGGCACTTCCTTATACCGGTTAGTGCTACCATATGTACAACTTATGCATTGTTCAGACTAATTAGACACTGTTACACACCTGTTAAGGATGATCAGGCGAACGTCATTCTGTACATAGAAATGAAGCTTTAAAACATTGTCTCACGCTAGTGTTGTTTTTTGTAGATTCTATTTTAATAAATATTTAAGGGACACTATTGGTGTTCGTTTTATAAAAGTGTGGTGCTAAAAGCCTAATGCACTATTTCTCAAGGTTAGGTGACTCAAAATTTCATCTTGTTTTTGTAAAAAGTAGATTACATTTGTATGATCAAAGTGTATATCACGGACCGATTTAAGTCACACTAATATATAATAGCACAGAGACACTTTTGTTTTCAGTTCTCAAAAAATGTCTAGACACATAGCACATAAGTAATATTATGTTTATTTTCTGTATATAAATGAGTGTACAATATGTTTGTTAGTTTTGAATACTATTTTTAAGTTAGATGGAAGGCTGCATCTAAAGTTCGTAAAATATTGCTTGATTTCTGGGACAGATGTCAGAGTGACATGCCCAGGGAAAATTCGAGCATAATTATTTTAAACTGCATGTATTTTATTGAAATTAAACCAGATAAATAGGATGTTACTGGTTTTTTGCGTGTATAAAGGTGCCATGTTGTTTGAAGTTGAACCATCACAAATATCGCTCAATTCAGGCAAACTTTACGCACGATTTTTTTTATGAAAGTTTAATTTTTTAAATTATTATATGTCCGCTGACAGAACATTTATGTTATAATAATATTTCAAAATCATATGTGATCGATGGCCAGAAAGTTGTGCTAACTCAAGCCAGATAAATTGGAACGTTTTAGACAAGGATAAAACTCTATGATATTCCGCTTTCTTGTGATGTATATTTTTTTTAAATTTTAGCCTTTAATAACATGCCGAATACATCCGGTATTCATACAAAAATTAAAAAAAAATCTTTGTTAAAAGTGAGACATACTATAATTTTTATCCATCATTAGATACAAAATTTGTTATTGAGTACTTGTCATCCATTTAATTTAAAGTTCATGCGTAAAATGTTAAAATTATTGGGGATGACACATTTATTACTAACCACCTCCATTCACTGAGTAAGATGTCCTGGATGGATCGACTTGTCCATAATCAAGGTAGACCTATGTCTCCCATTTTCTTTCCTATGACCTATTTTCCCAGTCAATTAGCATATTTTGATTTAGTGTTTAATATCACAGTGTTGTCACACCGCAATTGTACCTGCTAGAAAATAGATTACTAAATTATGCAGTGGCTGGTTTTGAATCTCCATAAGAATTAGATATAAATGGGATGATTGTAAGAGAAAAACATGACATGTACACCCAGTGAAAGACAAAACAGTATGGTCTATTTAAAACCTATCGTGAATTTATAAAGTGTTGAAGTACTTTTTCCTTATCCTGTTGCTCCTCTCAGCTGCTTTATATTGTTGCAGCTTTCTTGATGAACCTTCTTGCCAGCTCTCAGATGTTCGATATGGAAATGTCAAATGTAAGAGATGGTTGTATTTTTGTACGAGTATGCCATACAAATGTGTACATGGGAGTGTGTTAATAATTTTGTTCTATGTTTTAAATTATATAAGGTCAAGAATACTGGCTACACATTTATGCTAGCTACTAAACTGATATTTTTTCAATAAATATGGTTATAAATGTATGTTTTCTTGTTTTATTTCACCCAGTGTTCAGCAATTATTTTTGCAATAGTCCGATTATGCGAGTTTGCTCAACCCGAGACGTTTGTATTATCTTGGATGCACTAATATTATGGCCGATATTAGAAAGTTTTTGGGGGGTTTTAACACAGGGAAAAGAAGCATCGGCAAACCGCCAGCGCGTTGGTCAGACGATATACGTCAGACAGCAGGTGACGACTGGCGAAGAAAAACAGGAGACCGCACAACTTGGCGAAGTCTGGGGGAGGCCTACGTCCAGCAGTGGACAACAAAAGGCTGAAGAAGAAGAAGAATTAGAAAGTACACTAAGATTACAGTAAGTATATAATAAATGATATTTTTCTTCCTGTTACATTTATTTGTGTTTTTGAATTTTTTTGAAGGTATTATATAGTTTTCTTATAACTAATAAACCTTTTTTATTGAATAGCGCGACATAACGGCGTACGCCAGACCTCCAAAAAGGTGTAAAGAAATGGGGAGCATAGGGGGTCAAATGTCCCGGTCTCCTAAAAAGGCCTGGGTCTAGGTTCGCAACATTTTTGGCAAAAACTTGAGGAATATTGAGATTTTTGCTTGTTTATTTTTTTGTTTTCGTGGTTCCTTAAAATTCCAACACGTATCGTCTGCACGAAAACGAGTTCGATTCGCGGCTAGGAAAACAAAAAAATCTAAAATATACAATGTAGGCAGCGCCGGCGAGTGAGTTCGCTTAAGAATTAGCTTGTACTTATTTTCTAGAGTTCCAACGATAGTGCACGGGACGCTATTTAGTGCAAGGAATATTCGATCTTGCGCGTCCCGAATGTGTAAGGGAACTAAGTAACTATGTACAATAAGACGTTTCCACTAACTCGTGGCTACGCTGACTACTGCTATGTTACACAATAATGAAAAATGGATGGACTATTTTGAAGCTGTCTCCCATTCTCGTGTCCCGCGCAGGCGTTTTTCGAATATAGAAGGATCCTTTGGAGTTAGTCCAAGTGATCACCTAAATTGGCGTTTACGGAACTTCGAAGTTACGTAAAAACCGTCAAACCCATACGAGTTTTACTTCTTCAAAAACAATCTCGGACTAGCGTTTCAATGAAAACGGTGTCGGCGTAAACGGCATCGTCAACGTATTTACGGCGAAGACGCGTAAGCTCTGAAATCAAACTCGGAATCGCAAAAGTTAATTCGCTTAACGCCAACTCTAGCGCTCTTTAGTTTTGGGGTAAACGCCAATACTTAGGTAAGAGGTCGGACTACGGGCCAGATTCGAAATTATGTGGACCAGTAGTCGGTAGGCCTATTCTTGAATTTCGTGCTGGATTTTTTCAGTCGCTCAACATGTCGAAACCCCCTCAATTCCCGTTACTATGTCTTCTTTCAATTGACACCGCATAGAACCCTTCAAGTGACACCGCATAGAACCCAGCGACTGAGGAACTTGTCATACACTCTTTGATAAACAGTTTAGATGGGTAGTTTGCACAAAAATTACCGATATCTGCGTAAAGACGCACGTAAACTGGGCGGCGAACTGCCAGATAATTTGGTTTGCTAAATATCAAGAAGGCTACGTGTGTACGGTTAAGGATACCTACTTAATGAAACTAAAAAAAGTCGGGTCTCCTATTTTTCTTGTAAAAGTTATTCGTCTGTCTCTACGTGGGTTCTTTAAAAAAAACTATTTGCTTTTCTTTTTTGGGGTAATTCTTCAAATTGCTGCCTTTTTTTTTAAAATTGCATAGATGACCATTTCATATATTTTAAAAGTATGATATGTACTTTGCGATAAAAAATAGCGTGAACAGCCGTTTATTATAAAGAGTTACAATTGAGTTACAATGAGTGAATGTTGTACAAGTGCTTCATTACGCGCCCAAAATGTGTATTAAGTATCGAGTTAATAATTGCATCCCTCTAATCCGTTTGTGGCGCACCCTTGTAGGTTATTTCAAGGAGACGATTGCAGGCGGGCAGAGTATTGATAAACTATTCCAGAAATAGCAATGCGTGGGCGGCGGCGGAGGCGGAGGGGCGCCGCGGCGGAGGCTTCGTGTCCATACCGAGTCTGCGCTAAATCATTCTCAATCTATTTCACAACCTACTCTATCTTAATTATTTTTAAAAACCAAGGTACACCTTAAACCTCGCCCGTTTCATAATGAAACCGATGCTGTGGGAACATCCAGCTGCGAAATTGTTAATGCATCGGTGGGTATCAATCAATAAAAATATGGCGCAAACGTGGTTGCTTCATTAAAACAACGTATAACAAGCTGATAACCGACGCAATAAACATCAAATGAGGCGAAGTACATGGACGAGCGAGGCAGGAGCGTGTACTCGGGCGTAGGACGTGCCGGGTCGATAACGGCGCGGGGCGCATGCGCGGAGCGGTGCGGCGCGGCGGCGTCAGTCAACCCGCGGTGTCGCCGCCAGCTGTTCCGCGCGACCGCTGCGAGCCCCCGCCGAGCGATCCGGAGCCCAAAACGCGAGCTGGCCGCCCCCCGACCCCGGACATGAGCCCGACTCGGCTGGGAGCCTAGAAAAGGTGCGTATGCCGCCCCGGGAGCGACGTCGACGTCGACACCTCGCGTATGTTGTGCTGTGTACATAATGGCTCCGAAACCTGTTACGTTATCTGAGACGGTGCGATCGTGCGGCAGTGGAATATTAACACGGCTGATAGCTGTAAATTCTAAACGACTTAAACGAAACATATTTTCTTTTTGTAAAATATTGAATTCTTCTTGACATTTCTTCCCACTGGTACCTAGGTACCTACTCACTGATAGTAAAAATAAGTAATTCAATTGTTCACTTAGCTGAGGGGATTAGGGACGCAAAAATAAATAAGTATTTCAATGCATCGAAAGACTGGCAATAATTAACAAAAAACGGCCTGGCAGCTAGGTTTACTGGCACCGTTCCTCCGCCCAACGTCAGCCCCCCGCGTCTCGCCCCGTAGCCCCCTCACCGAGCTGCCAAGCGCGTGGGCGGCAGGACGGGACCTACGTCAGTCGCCGATATACCTACTTTTGTATTGCTCTTGTAAACAAGTAAGTGCTGTCGATAATCAGATAGCTAAGTTATTAAACTGCGATCTAAAAGTAGCTCGAGTCACGCGAAGTTAACATCGATGCATATATTTAATTCTTTAAAGTAAAGAGCTATGTTAGATACAAAGGTGGCCCTTCCCGGCGGCCGGCGGCGCCGCGGCGAGGCTAACTCATTCGCGGGCACGGTTCAAAACAGTACTATGGCGCTCTGGGACCTCTCTGTTTCAAAGAAGACAGGCTCCGTGATGAGGAGGATGAAACATGTCCACAAAGGAAATAATGCGCATAGTGTTTGATTTGGTAAGATTTACGAAAATTTTTATTACAAAACGACTTATAGCTAAAAGTAATCCACGACCGCTGTAGTCAAAAATCTTATAAAACCAAATTGATTATAAATCTTCATGAAACAAGCTATGTCTGTTGACTAATCATTTTAAGATGTTTTTAATTTATCGTTGAGTAATCCACCTCCAAAGTTATTGTATAAAACGCGCGAAAAATTCGAACTTTCGGAGCTTATAACTTGGAAACCAAACACAACTGTCCAATGGCAACAGTCATCAGACATCTAGTTCGATCAGATCTCTGACAAGAAATATGGGCATGATCTTCTTTCCATGTTTATATGGCGAGTTGAGCGGGAAGGTCCACCTTAAATAAGTTTCCTTTGGCGTCTCGTCCCCCCGCCCCAAGAACAAAACGGCCTACACACAAGAGAAACGGATTTATTGCGTATCCCGATATCCCTCAGTTTTTCCTTTGTGCCTCATATTGGTTTGGTATATATAACACTTTGGGTCCGCCAGTAATGTTACGACATGTAGGTACATCTCAAAACTTCAATAAATGGTTCGCCACTCCACTTATTCCGATTTCTGTGGTTGAAACCTTTCAAAGTCAAGGCACTCATAGAACGTGGAACGAACGCGGATATTGTGACGGCACAGACCGTTTGGTTTTTCTTCGAAATAAACAGGTTTCTAATTCAAAAATATATGTGACAAAGAAATTATAACAATAAAGTATTCTCCATATGGGTCACAACAACATAACCGGATTATTATAGACTACATATAAACATAGCCGTAACCGTAATATAGAAAAACGTAACCGACTATAGGCCAGTGGCGGTACCATCGGCTTGTAATCGAATATATTTTGCTGAGCTACATAACTCGGTAGATCGAGAATCGGCTTACGCGCAACCTGGCTTCCGGCTAGGTACATCTACATAAATAAATCTCATGGCTTTCATGAACAAGGTTCCTCCCGCGCTGAACACCGGCCACCAGGTAGACGTGGCGTGCTTTGACTTTCGAAAGGGTTGACAACGATTTACTTTTGCAAAAATTCGCAATTTCTAGATTCACACCCAAATTGCTAATTTTTTTTCGCGTCCTCCTTGCGCAATGGTAAGCAATATGCACCCGTTGTCCATGAGGTTTACAAATCGTTTGAATATTGTACGAATTTTGGTGTGACCCAGGATAGTAACTTGGGCCGACTCGAATTTATTATTTTTATAAATGATTTATAAAGTCCACGTCTTCTGCTTGCTTTTCTCAGATGACTTTAAGATAATCCAGGTGATCTAAAAATAATCTGACTGTGATCTGTTGATTTTCGGTCATCTTCTTTAAATATCGGTATGCAATACCGATGGTTTCTTCTTACAACCGTTGAAAGTCATTAAGTGTAGCCAAATCAATTTCTTACAAACATTATATTTTTTTAAATTCACAGTGAAAATCGTAATAAATTAAACACTATATTTTTATACATAAAATAAATGAGAAAATTTATTTAAAAGTTCGACAGTTCCAGTTTGGAAAAAAATATATGCGGTTAAAGAGTTTGTTTGTTTTTCTGTTTGAACGCGATAATCTCTGGAAATACCAGTTGGATTTTATATATATATATATATATATATATATATATATATATTTCATTTGTTAGCCTATTTCTTGAGGAAGGTTGGGAGCTGAAATTGGCCCAAGCGGTGCCGGGAACCTCAGCTAGTAGATAATACAACAAATTAGACGCACAGGCTACTCCTACGCCATGTTCCGTGCCCACGTCCATGGTAATGGCAAAGGTGAGGTAAATAAGGTGTGGGCGAGCGCTGCGCTGCGGTCAAATAGGCGCGGGCACAGAACATAATATAATATAAGGCGCGGGTTGACTCTTCATTACCATCGAACTCGAAATCTCCTAATTGCTCAACTTGAGAGCAAAAGCTGCATTGAATCTTAGATGAAAAAGGAATGGATACGGTACTTCCATACTGACGACAGTTCAAAGGCAATTCACATGTTTAAAAAACTCAGACACCCATAATTTTACATTCTCACCAAAGGGTAAACATATCTCGCGACAAAATTGAATGATAAAGCAAGTAGGGTTGCCAAAACCGCACTAAAAAATACAAAATAATATAATTGTATTGTATTGTAAGTACAATGAAAGATGAAGGTTCCTATTCAGTCAAAATGGTTAGAGCCAATAGTATTATTATTGTTGCCAGTAGAGCTCTGCATGTCGATTCCCGACACTCGATTGAACTTACTCTATCCTTAGCAAGTTGACAGACAGTTCTTTGGTATTCTTGAAAACGACAGCAGCGCCCTCGATCCAGCGAGTAGTAGCGGAATTAATTACGAGCGAGTTTGGGATCGAACTGTCATCACAATGTATAGAGAAACGTCAGAATCGGTATTCCCGACGTTATTCAGCTGGATTGGAACTGGGTTAGGATCGAGTTACAGTCAATTTCTTTCCAGTTTATAAAGGAGGTACTTTTTGAGACCGGTTGGATTGTTGTATGCAATCAACGTGCGATATTTGAATAGCATCCCTGTTACAACACCTATGGAAAATATTTTATGACTTTGAATTCAACAAAAACAATATTTCTCTAAGGAAATGTCTTTGCATACAACATAACCTCACTTCAATTAATTTAAATTCAAAACCTCTAAAAAATTCTAAATCTCACTTCAAATCAAGTAATTCCCTTTATAAGCGGCGCCAGCGGCTGCGCAGAAACAAAACTGAATCAGATTTGGTTACTGCGTGCGCACCACTGGCGCTTCGAGCACTCAGCTCGTCCCGGCTCCTTTGTCTCAACCTGCCTCGTGCAAAATATTATTTGGAATCCTTACTTATTAACTGAATGCATGCTTAATGTCAATGAAAATAACAAAATAAACGGATTAGATATTAATAAATGTTATTTTATGTATGTACTCACATCATTATAATTTTATCGGTCTCACGTTCTATCGGATAGGTAAACCATCCCACATTTTTCATATGCCTTTAATTTCACATTAAAAGAAATGAAGGCTATGTTTATTAATTATTTGTTTATGTAACACAAAATTTGGATTTAACACACATCTTTCAATTACGTAGTGAGGAGATATTTTAAGAAAACTCTATAGTTTATTACTAAGTTGTCAGTACAATGCTCCAACTGTAGGAAAACCAATCGTAATCGGTAATCAAATTATAGCGAAATAAAATTATCAACTCCGACAAACAACATAAAACAAAAGCGCGGGAAATGTAAAGAATGTTCTATTTATGAAGTGCGCGTTGTGTTATGGGTTCGGCAACCGTGCCCTAAATATATTCGATCTTCTATCCCTCTCTATTGCACCCGAAAATATGAAACAACCAAGTTTGCTTGAAAAGCGTAGCTTGTCGGACTACTAACTTGCTGCGACTCTGTTGCAAACTTTACTTCGGTCTACTAACATGCTATTCGATCGCAAAATCCGAACACAGTTGAACTCAAGAATACCAAATTCAAACGCAACTGGATTGAAATTTAGCAATCGATCGACTCGATTGTAAAGTCAATAGAGTGTCGGGAATCGCCATGCAGGGCGAGCGTACGTTTGACGGATCAATACATTTGATTAGCCCCCCAACATAGATTAATCATTATGCCCCTAAATCTAAGCATGACGGTTTCTTTTTACGATTAATCTTCGTCGTTACTATTTTCTCTGACTCCATACAAATGGTAACTTTTATGACTACAACTAAGTAACCCTGAATATAAGTCTACTAAGCTTCAAGGACTCCAAATTATTATCATGCAAAATTCCTAGCTTCGACTCTTCAATTATGTACACATCATTAAACAAACGGAGTAGAGAATAGATTTTCGCAGTGAGTGATGTTGAGGGAACTTTTATCTATACAAGTTCCTTGGTGATGTTATATGTAGCTACGGTTTCCGTGGTAACAGTACAGTTTGAATGGCTGATATCACAGCTGTCATCATATTAGCCCAACAGACCGCATTTCGGGAAAAAAATTCGTGCCACTTTTATAAAAGTAAAGCTACATTGAACTGAATGGAAAACAGGTATTTGGTTATTTATTTCTGCTTTGACCCTCTTTCATCCAACGCGAGGTACCACGGGATCTTCATGGATGGTGTCGCGAGTGGGATTCACCCTCGGATTCACCCTACCACCTAGAGTCATGAGACCTACAGTTTTACATGGGTTCCGCACCATAGTAACCCGAATACTCTATGAAAATGTAACTACATCTCAATCACGGTTAAAAATAAAAAGGTGCAGAGGCCAGGTTTGGAATTTAAACCCCGAAGCAAACTCACTGTAGGCAAGTACGCCCTCTGTGAGTTAGTCCCAAGTTCGGCCAAGGTGTGGCGCATGATGACCATGGAGGTGAAGAATGTAATTTCTTCACCTCCATTATGACGACGGTGTGATGGTGTGGTGATGTGTTCCAGATGACATGAGCGTGCGGGAGCGGCGTATGGCCGTTTGGGCGCTGGCGGTGCTGAGCACGCTAGCGCCCGCCGCCGCCGACGGGAATATTGGTATGTACTTATTTTATGTATTTAATAGTAAACTGAAATAATATAGAGCGACCAAATTTAAAGAAGTATTTAGTAGATACCTATGCTGCGATGGTGTGGACATACCGAAGAAATGAGTGATGCAAGAAAGACGAAACTAAACACGACATTTGTGAAGTTACAACAACATCACAAAAGATAATGACCAAAATAAGACCGCAGGCGGAGGTGATAGTTGGCAGGAGCAGCAAAGTGTGAACGCGGTTAGAGCCGGATTATCAAGAACAAATAAATGGTTGCATTTTGACTTCCAATTTTACGCACACCACTACCGACAGATGGATGATTATTACAAATGATTCTCCACTTTTGCGCAGCATGTATAAATTATAATATATAGATGGAAGTTTAGTGTTTCAGAATCTTCCTGACGGCGCCATCTATTAAATTTATATTTTTTTCAATTATGGCCTGGCCATTACAGTCGCCAGTTTCATTTATAATAAAAATATTACAAAAATCTATAACTGCAGTTCCTTGCGATAAAACATAGTTAACATTATTAATGAAATGTTTTTTTAAATAAGTAATACTTGACGGAGATGTGTTTTTTTATTGTATGTCCATATTACATTAAAGTTGGCACCGGTTTTCTTGCCCATAAAACAACGGTCATTTTCCTTTCGTGTTTGTATGTAATTGCGCCTCAGACGAACGTTAATTTTTTCAAAAGTCTTACCATCTGTTGCAAAAAATATTTGACATAGATGTCAACTATTATGGTGGTAAAATTACCTACACGTTTTTAAACATACACGTGTAAAGAATGTAGGCTCATGTGGAATCTAATGTGAGTATATTTTCAGGTTGTTTGTTCAGCCCTTCTCTCTGTGCTAAAGGAGTAGAGTGGTGTTATGATGGTGAGAACTGTTTGATTCTGTTTAAATCGATCAAAGAAGTATGTTTAGCTAATGCATTCCATTACTAACTTGGATATTTTTAATTTTCAGACGTTGCTTTTGGAAAATGTATCCCAATCTACGAAGACCAGCCCGAGGACAGCGCCATTTACCAGTGAGTTAATATAACATTACATCCTCGTTGTTAGATTGATTACGTTACTTCATTCGGTAAGAATTTTAGTTACAGTCGCACAATTTCATCTCATTATTACTAGTTGAGTAGTATTGATTCATCTATGATGTACTTCCATTTCGTACCATGGGGGCTAAATAATGGTAACCCCCCACCCCTACCGGTGAGGCTACATTCACTTCGGAGTTAATGTAGCCTATTTTATTTAGTCTTATTTTTTTATAGGATTGCTTCATACATTGACATGGCTCAAACAAAAGGATAGCAATTTTTATTTCTTAGATTTCTAACATCATGTACTGGATTGCATTAGTTACTTCTTCACAAAGTAAAACTTCCTGCCTCTCTTTAACTTGATGAACCCGAGCTTGATTTTATATATAAAATTAAATATATTTATTTAATGTCATAAAATTTATTTAAATTAAAAAAATTATGAAATTAATTTATATGAATAATGAAAAATAAATAATATACGATGTATAAGGCTACAAAAATCACAGTTTTGGTTTTTGTCGGTTCCGGCCTTTAACAATCCCAACTGGGTTGGTATCCTTCGCATTTAATGAACGATGGTCGAAGGGGCAACGAAAATTATCCATATTTTCCATCCAGTCTAACGTGGCCGGGCAATATTAAGAAAAGCCTGGCTCGGTAGCTCAGTGTGCGACACCTTGCGATTCGATAAGTTGGGGCAGCACCTCTGAGCGCGGTTAGGTACTGGATGGGTGATCATTTTCCACCGTTGAGACTGGCCGTGGTTCGGATTCCACGTAAAAATGTAGATCCCCTTCCTTACTTACTAGGTGGTAAGGTTAATCCCGTAATAGGGTTAGTCCAATAAACGAAGGTCGAAACGGCAATGAAAATTATCCGTTTTTCCATCCAGTTCAATGTAGCCGTGCAATATAAGGAAGGTCCTGGCATGGCGCCTAGTTCCCATGTGGTGTGTTAGGCTAATACGGTCAGTTCGGTATAAGCCATTCATGTCCAGTTACATAAAACAAATCTCGGCCATCCATGACTTGTTACATTACATACAATAAGTAATAATGAGACACGTGTGCAGGTACAGCATGAGCAGTGAAGAGCTGAAGTCTTTCGAGGCAGCACTGCAGAAACTGCTGGCGCTGGGGTACCGATGGGAGCACGCTTACACCCAGTGCGTGCTGCAAGCCATGCTCTACTCTTCGCGAGAACAATTGTAATCAGCTTCCATTTTTCTTCATTACTCTTGAGCGTTTGTATAATGAGCTTTTTTGTTTATTATCTTAAATCCGTTTCATTCTATATGACATTGTCACGAATGTGCTGTTCCCGTAAATAACCAAACATATGTTTAAAAGGCGTACCCAACTTGTGACACCTCTTTTAATCCATTTATTGGTCAGGACATGACTCTTTTGTTTTTTTTTCTACAGGAAAACTGTAAACATGAAGATTTGTGAGCAATTTTCGGATCCTGATATCATATCGGAAACCAAAGAAGAAGGAGAAGAGGTAAGCGCAAGTTTCTAATAACGGATTATTATTAATGGAAAACGTTTACTCCTGCTAACTGTACCGTTGATGGGGTCGACAGGTGGACCCCGAAGAGGTGGCGTACGTGCGCTTCACACCCAACGACTCTCCGATAAGCGACTCCGACTTCGCCAACGAGGTCTACGCACCTCCCCTTCCCAGCGATGACCTGCTGGGCCCTTCCGATTACCCCATCTCTAAAGGTACGTACATTTCCAATCTTACCAGTTTTCACGCCCAGTTTTGACCAGATTGCGTGAAAATCTGAATGTATTTATTTTCGTAGAAGCGCCCTATATCGACGGCGATGGAACTGTGCATCGTCTGGAAGACGGAAGCACGCGTCAGGAATACACCGGAAAGTTTCACGATCTCATGTCGTTGCGCGGCGAAGATCCCGTCGAAGGGTATCCCTTTGAAGAGTTCAGAGGAGAGTTTTCCCCGGGGAGTTCCGACGTGAATCTGGAAGGCGATTTCTTTCAAGGAAGCGATAAGACAAAGAAATCGTACCCGAGCGACAACGGATTCGACGAAGAAGAGGAGGCATACGAAACTGCCGCCGAGCGTACACTGAGCAACCTGCGAAAGTTGGATGTGGGCGACGCATCTCCGCACACTAGCGAGTACATCACTAGCAATCGGTTTACGCCGAAAGAGGCACAGGTGCTGTCGAGCACGATGCAGCGTTACCGGGAGCGATTCCGCGCCAAGCAGTTTCCCTTCGAGTACGAGGAGGAGAGTAACGACATCCCTGAATCCCGCGTGTATGTCGACGAGGTGGACGCGGTGGAGGCCCCTCTCGACTCCGGTAGCGGCCACTTTGACCCGTACAAGATTCTGCTACAAGGTGTGAGGACCACCCACTACACGCAGTTTCTGCTCATCTTTTTATTTCTCCAGCTCCTTTGTTGCTTGTGCATCTTCTCTTTCTACGTAGTTAGTGTTGTATAAAGAATTTCGTGTGTTGTGTTATGTTGAATGTTTCTATGTATGTATCTTCGCCTTAGCAAAAAATATATGAATTAAAAGTATTTTTATTCATTTCATACGTAGATGACGACCTGTCTGAATCGGAGAAATCGAAGAACATGGATTATCTAATGGCTTTGTGGAAGAGCGACATTCTTCGGGGTAACAAACCTTTGGACGCTCTGTATGCCGAGGGTGGCCCTCTAATAATGGATCAACCAACGGGTACGTGATATTAAATCAGTTCATTTTAAACTTCAGTTAAGTTTTGGCTATCATTTCATCATTCCATTTCATTTATATTCACTGCTTTATAATTTCTGACCAACCCTGACAAATTGCTTCTTTACGTTTATGTGGAGGCACTTACCCGGCACGTGGACATGTTTCAGGTAACACGAAATATTTATCCAATGAGGATTTTCACGACATTCTATCAAATTACGATTGGGGCTTTAAGCGTAGGGAACGACTCGATGTTAAGAAGCCCGGGCCGCGCCTGGACTTGCAGGCTCTCATGTTTAAATACAAGAAAAATGTGACAGGTTAGTGTCACAATAGTCTCTCTGTATACCTTCTTACACATATGTACGTTCAAATATCGATGTCGCATCTTTTTTCTACGCATACGCATCCAGTCCCCCGAAATCTGTCTATTTTCACCCATTATTGTGTTTTGCACTACCCGACATGTTTTTACGATGAAGGGATAATTAATATCTCACAAGCATAGTGTAAATGTACGTTGTAATAATATGTGCATGGCAGTGATGGTTTTTTAACTAACGTAAGTACGTTCTAGAAACTAATTATGTTTAACTGAATACATGATAACAATTTTCATGTATTTCATTCACATTATTCTATTTTAATCATCTAATGATAACCAACTTCACATTTCTTAACAAAATTCCAGTTTGTCTTTCTTTGTCAATCTTTTTGTTTTTCTTATCTTTGTAATATTAATGAGAGCATGCCTGATGCTATCTTCGGTTTATTAAAATTCTAAATTAATTCATTTAAAGATATTATATTTCTTCTAAATACGTAAGTATTTCTGTAAACAATACATTCGTAGTAGTACTTAATAAAAGACAACACAAACATCGATATTTTTATGTGTTCGATTATTTTTATAGTTAAACTTTCAAGTACCATGATTGGTGAACGTTTAGTGCGGATAAGCATCAGGCACACTCTTTATTATTATCATTGTCTCTTTGGTGAATTTATTATTAAATGTGTGTTTCAATGTTATGAAATATCGTCTATTTTTTATATTTTCTTGCAACCAAACTTAAATATAGTTCAGCGTCAATTAGAATGATTTTTTCAAAATTTAATTTCTTGGAGTTTCAGTAAAAAGCAGGGACACAGTATCATATGCACTAATTTAATATAATGATAATAATAGGATGGCCCAATGGATTTTAAGATTTTTCATTTAATTCTCAGAAACGTTGTTTATCGTAATTGCAAAGCGGCATTTATTTATTGGTTGCTTTACTACATTCCCTATGCTGGTCTTATACGTATCGAAAACATATTGCTTCTGTGGATTGGATAATCGTCAGATTATTTATATAGTAAGTAAGTAGGCACCAGGTTTAATGGGCTTAAGTGGTTTCGTATACGATCCATGAATTATAGTGCACCAATTCTTACAGGCTGTACACTTTCCACATGAGATCAGAAAAATATTATTATCACTAATGCTTAATTTTTCAGAAGCATCTCAGCCTCACACCACCCCTGTGAAAAAAGAGAGTCACGGCCATTACGAGTACAAAGTGGATCCCTCATTCACGTACGTGCTATTCGAGGATCGGTGAGCAAGAATTTTAATAAAATCCTGCATGGTTGGCGTGCCTCAACACTTAGAAATTAATTAAAACGTGGAGTGGAATATTTTATATTATATTCAAATACTTTTGACAAAGGCTCCTTAATTGTCAATTTACATATAGAGTCCATACTAAAAACTATTAGTTACCACACTTGCATACAATAATTGGATGATAATTATGTTTTCAGTAATCACGACAAAACTGATTGGGATAGAGGAGTAAAGATCATTACCAAAATACGAGAACTTCTTGGATTCAAGGAAAAAGAACTGACTAATTTTCGGTGAATAATTTATTACACATGATTTCGCATTTATTTGTAGCAGCCTTTGGACCGGAAGAAATTGAAATGAACGTTTTTATTACAGAGTGGATAAAGGAGAAGTCACTTTCAAGGTTGAGAACAACAGCAAAAATATGAGTGCAGAAGATGTTGCTGCAAATATCGGTGAATATTGGTTGACAATTCAAATGGTGTCGAAATATTAATGTATTCAACATAATTTATACCAACAAACTTTTCTGTTTTCCAGACGCCATGACCGAAAAACTCGCCAAAGATCCTGGTATCCTCGTGTATAAAACCGGCGTCGGGGATAAGGTTGTTATTGTAATAACTCGGTACTTATTACTATATATGCAATTTAGTGCAAAGAGCGAAGTAATTTGTAGAGTTGTACTTACGTGTGTTTTAAAAACGCTCATTGTAATTGATTTTAATAATGCATGTTAACATATAAAAAGGGACTGAATAAGACTATTTAACTTACAGATCAAGGGTCCGGGGAAAATCCGTGTGGAGGAGCCCAGCTTCCTAGGCAACAGAGACAATATCCTGGCAATGCTGCTGTCGTGCGGCTTGGTGGTGGCGGTAGCGGGTACCTTGCTGGGGGTGATGTTATGGCGCGATGCAAAGGCTCGCCGCAAGCTGGCTGGGCTCGCCTCCGCTACAGACATCGACGCCGAGGCAACGCAGGACTACCAGGTTCGACCCTACACTGCCGGTGATTGAAATAATTTAAATAAAGGAATATTTTGCAAATAGATTCGTGTGATCAGGAGCTGTGCCGCGCCCGCATGACGGGTGGCAAGTGGAGCGGTCAACAGACGTGCGCTGCGAGCGGTGCCGTGTGCGGTGGAGACGCACCGCAACGCATCGCGTCTCTTTCGCGCGAGCCGGACAACAACTCGCCATCTGCGCGATCCTCTACCTCATCTTGGTTAGCTGATACGTTTTCTACATAATTTTCCCTGAACCATCTCTCTTCCATCTTAAAATTATGTGCTGTCTTATTTTCAATGAAATGCCATTTTAAATGACGGCAGTAACACGAATGGCTTATCCATATTCAGCTGCAATTGGTAGTTGTTTGTTATTCAACGTTCTTGCATGTTTATAGGAGTCCTTAAATTTTTTTCAGGAGTGAAGAACCTGCTCTTACTAACATGGACATTTCAACGGGACACATGGTGTTGGTGAGGATGTAGTCATTTATTCAAATCTGATGTGGATAAATTATCCCAGTCTGTCTATTCACCTATGACTAGACAAACCCTACATATGTAGCTTGAATATTCCCACAATTAAGGGCCTGGTAGCACCTCATTGCAATCAATTCCATAATGGCGTAAGTAAAACCATATTTCCATATTCACCATTTAAAAAATCAACTACTTATTTCAGAATTCCAAAAAGATGAAATATGCTTTTATGTTCCAACTATATTTGAAACCTATAACGGTATGCTCGTATTTTATGTTAAAACTTTTTTTATGATATTTTATGAATATTTGCCTAGTTTCAGAACACAATTAAAGCACCAGAGACTTACAGTGTTATCTTTACATTATAGCTGGACCATCAATCTACATATTAACTTTTTTTAATCGAAATTCGATGTGGTTGATTCAGCCACGCCGACAAGGGGTCAAATATATGTGAAGTTAAAAAACCCATTTATTTGTTGGCCAGATATTAACGCAGGCAAAAACCTGGTCATTTCAACTATCTTGACTGCAAATACGAATGTATTATGAGGAGTGCAGTGTATTTTTAATTTAACTAATTGTATTCCCGGCGGGCAGGCATACATGGAGGATCACCTTAAGAACAAGGACCGGCTGGAGCAGGAGTGGGCAGCGCTGTGCGCGTACGAGGCAGAACCGAGCGGGACCACCGCCGCCCACGCCGACGACAATCTCAACAAGAACCGCTGCCGGGACGTCGTGCCCTACGACCACTCGCGCGTCACGCTCAACACGCTCACCAACCATCTCGCCTCTGATTATATCAACGCTTCCACCATTGTAAGACCTATGACCTTCTTTTGCCATGATGTCGCCTACAATTACTTACTGTCTCGAGGCGAAGCTGCTGACCGCTTTCCTGCTTTTAACCCTTTGATCGTCAAGATTGTAATGCGCCTAATAGGCTCGAGTCGAAACTGCTGACCGCTTACCTGCTTTTAACCCTTTGATCGTTTAGATTTGAATGCCCTTAACTGTCTCGAGTCGAAGATGTTGACCGCGTAGCTGCTTTTAACCCTTTGATTGTTTAGATTGTAATGCCCCTAACGGTCTCGCGTCCATCTCTAATCTGATTTCGTTGCCGTTCCCAACGGGGTCTCATGCCGTTCAATGAAAATAACGGTTTTAAGAGGTCTTACCCTCAGATCAAAAAGCGATTACTATGAGACCCGCTGTCTCCAATATTCTAAAACTGCAAACCCGGCTTAAACTTAAATGCCACATGCAAACATAGTCGCAGTATGGATGGATGCGATGTGACTTGGTGAACGCACGCGATGGCGATGTTTGGGCTATGTAGCCAGCTTCCCATAGTATTATCAGCACATTTTTGCCATACGTCGGAGTCGCTATAACGACCACATGCCACTTCTTTCTTTCTCTTCTGTGGTGCTACCCTAAGACTACCGCGAATCAATAGGCAAGCAAACCAACCAATTAACGATGTTTGTGACTCTGTACATCGACCGTGCAAAAACTGTCCATCGCTAGTTGAACTTGTATATCGTTATAGGATCGTAACAAAACGAGCCCATATTCGTGAAATGCAAGCTCACAACATTCACAACTTCCTATCAGTTTGCCGTAGTAGGGTCAGATGCCTATTAGATTTGCAGCAATTTATAACAAGCATAAACTTGTCATTCGCAGACGGATCACGACCCGCGCAACCCAGCGTACATCGCGGCTCAGGGCCCGCTGCCGCACACCGCGCCCGACTTCTGGCAGATGGTGTGGGAGCAGGGCTCCGTGGTGATGGTGATGCTGACCCGGCTGACCGAGAATGGCGTGCAGATGTGCCACCGCTACTGGCCCGAGGAGGCCTCCGACCTGTATCACATCTACGAGGTACTCGTAACAGCCGGCCCAACGGCTTGTAGGTCGACAACGGCATACAAGTTAACCTTCAAACGAGAGGACAGTCACTCGGGGAATCTGGTGTACAATTGTTTACTAATCTCAGGTGTGAGTCCGGGAAATCTGGTGGGAGTCCGAGGAATTTCTGGAAATCTGGAGTAATCTTAGGGAATCTGGTGTACAATTGTTCAGTAATCTAAGGTTGAATTCTGAGGAATCTGGTGGGAGTCCGAGCAATTTCTGGCAATCTGGAGCAATCTTAGAAAATCTGGGAATCCTAGGAATAAGGTGTACAATTGTTTAGTAATCTCAAGTGGGAGTCAAGGGAATGTGGTGGAAGTTCCAGAATTTCTGGAAATCTGGAGCAATCTTAGGGAATCTGGGAGTCCTAGGAATCTGGTGTGCAATTGTTTAATTCACATTTATTGGTAATTTAAGTACCTAATGTTAACTACCGGTTGTACGATGAGCTTGAGAGAACTGGAACCTTTTTTTGCTCATAGGAAATGCCTTCTCGCTGAACGAAGATTTTTGATTATTCTGGGAATTTTCAAGCCCTAAGTAATCTTAAGAAATTTCAGAATATTTGGGAATCCTAGATAGATAGAACCATATTTTAAAATATCTGATTTTAAAATATCTGTGGATAGAACCCTACAGGAATCAGCAGAAAATGATAAAATCCCTGATTTTATCATAATCCCTGCCCGCGACCGTTAGAGTCGAAGTGGCCTATTTGGAACGATAATAAAATGTCTGTATTTAAACGTACATATATGTCTAAATTGCAAAATTTTATAAGAATTTATAGTCTTAAAATTTGGCCTTCGTTTTTCCGTCGACGACAAATTTCGTGAAACAATAATTCCCTAAAAGCCTAAAAATTCCCCGCTCACTAAGGCTGTGCGACCCGACCTCTGCAGGTGCACCTGGTAAGCGAGCACATCTGGTGCGATGACTACCTGGTGCGCAGCTTCTACCTCAAGAACCAGCGCACCGGAGAGACACGCACCGTCACGCAGTTCCACTTCCTGTCGTGGCCGGACTCTGGCGTGCCCGCCTCCACCAAGGCGCTGCTCGAGTTCCGCAGGTACGTTGTTCCTTCGCGATCTTTCACCTAGCTAACTTCCTTCTCTGTGTCGAGACGTCAAACGTTAACCAGGCCAAGCGCTGACGTGTGGTCTAACTGTTTCCGACAGGTTCCCGGTGAAACAATTAAACCACACTATCAAATAAGAACGAATTATATAAGTTTCTAATTCAGATGTCGATGTCCAGCCTCAAATAAGTTACTCTCGTGCCTAATAGTTAGTCTTTAGATTTGTTTGAAAAATGTTACGGCTTTTCACGCGTAAGGTAGAGATATTCTCCACAGAGACTTTCACGTGAAAAGCCGTAACATTTTTCAAACATGTCTAACGACCGCGGCAACCTCAAAAGTATCATAGTCTTTAGATTATTTCTTCATCTTCTTATTCTTTAGCCTTTTGCTGTCCACTGCTGGATGTAGTCCTCCCACAGACTTCCCCAAGTTGTGCGGTCTCCTGTGTTTCTTCGCCAGTTGTCACCTGTTACCTGACGTATATCGTCTGACCAACGTGCTGGCGGTTTGTCGACACTTCTTTTCCCAGTGTAGGGTTTCCACATCAAAACTTCAGTGCTTCTGAATTATTCTTCTTATTTGGTTCTATATTCAAAGAAGACATACATGTTATTCCGGTAATGATGGCCTAATGTCAAATCATTGCATTGATGACAACTAAACCTGAATAATGCTTTTTCCATTGATGTACTGAATGTTCTGTAATGGTATTGATTTTGATTACAGGAAGGTGAACAAATCGTATCGAGGAAGATCTTGCCCCATTGTCGTGCACTGCAGGTGATTTTCTTTCATACCTGTTATAGTTAACCACAACTACATTCTGATTGGCGCTAGTTCTAATTTAGGAACCCAATACCCAAAAAGGGCGGTTATATGATTAGGTCTAGACTAGGGAATGCAATCCCGACTCGAGATTGCAAATTCGAGATCCCGCGGGATTAGAAATATCAATCCCGCGGGATCCCGGAATTTTCGGGATCCCGTCTAGTTTTAAAAAAATGTTAAATTCGGATGACTGAAAAAGCTAATAACTGCTTGTTTGTGATATCACTATCACAAACAAGTTAACTAAAATAACACATTACTTGAAAGAAAATAAAAACCTTTATTCTTTAATCTTACGGACTAAATGATTATCAGGTTTTAAGGATATTAACATAGGTAGATTAGGTAATCATGTTTTGATTACCTAATATTCAAGGGAATTAGCATATTTCAAGGGAATTAGGAAGTATAGTTACCTAGGAGTGATTTTGAAAATGAAAAAATAACCACAACAACTGCACAACTAAAACAATGACGAACGTAAACAAACAAATGACTGCCTCTCAGCGCGCATATACTTCTTTCTCACTTACTCGACACAGTTCTATATATTAGCTGTCCCACTCGTCACCTGTCGCTAATATTCGGAAATAGTCGGAAAAGTTTTCTAACGCTGTTTGGCGTTCCTGCCGCTCGCGGCCGTCAGTCAACCAACGCGCTGCTTGCGCCCCCGAGTGGACCTGCGTAGCGTCGCTGACCACTGCCGCCCAATCCCGTCAATCTCGAACGGGATCTCGTCATATGATGCGTCGGGATTGATCCCGAAAAATTACACGAGGTCTCGCGAGATCGGGATCCCGCGGGATCGGGATTGCATTCCCTAGTCTAGACAGGTCTAACCTTAAATTTCCAAATGTTAGGAAAGTAGAGTACTAAATTGAATTTTGTACCTAAGTACTTTGCAGAACTAGCACAAACGTCCAGTTCGTTTATAATGGGTGTCTCAATAATAAATTTAATTTAAAAAACTTAAAAAAATATATTAATTCAATGTTTACATTTTTTTTAATTCAAGCTCTTACTGGGACACCTTTATTGCAATCATTATTTATCGTTATGGACGTAACGTAGTGTTAGTATGCTATCGCCACAATGTCATAGCTAGCCGTGATGTTATTTGCTTGCACTGGTTCACTATTGCCGGTTCCTGCTCTCACCTCTGCTTTTGAGCCCTAGGCCTATTTAAGAAAAACGCTTCTGTGTAGAACATACTAATTCGACTACATAAATGTTTAATTGTGATTGAACAAGGACAAGTTTTCATTTCCACTTTGACTATATTTCGTTAAATTAAATTGCTGGAATTTTGCATTTTAAAATTAATAAAAACCTGTATGGTGATGGGAGATTAACCGTTTTACACGGGTTCTGAACCTGGGCTGCATGATCATCTAAACTTTGATGAATGAGCATTACATTTGTGATGGCAGTGACGGGGCGAGCCGCACCGGAACGTACTGCCTGATCGACATGGTGCTGAACCGCATGGCGAAGGGAGCCAAGGAGATCGACATCGCCGCCACGCTCGAGCACATCCGCGACCAGCGCCCGCGCATGGTCTCCACCAAGCAGCAGTTCGAGTTCGTGCTCATGGCGGTTGCCGAGGAGGTACTCGCGACCAAACCTTAACTCACTTTTGGTTACGCTTGAATAAGCCTTAACTCACGTTCTGATACTCCCGACTAAGCATTAACATACTTTTGTTACTCATGGCTAAACCGTAACTCACATTCTGTTACTCACGACTACATCTGACTCACTTCTTGATGTTCCCGACTAAGACTTAACTCACTTATGACGGGCCAATATTTAGCCCTGGGGATAAGTGTTCCTGACAACCCAGTCTTACAACGGTGACCAATCGGACTGTCACACACATCCTCGAAGTGTTTTCCTTCTCCAGACAAGATATCCCTCTGTCTTCATCGGATCCCATGGAGTCAAACCGCTCAGAAATACAGCTATGAGTAGTAATTTTACTAACCAGTTACTAACCTAATGCTCAGTTATTCATGAGAGGCGCGACATTGCCAAGTGCTCTTCTCAACTAATATAATATTCTCATATAATACTTCAACAGGAACTGCATTCCATTTTTTTTATGCGACCTGACATGGATGGCTAATACCACATTGATGTTATGATATTAGCCATATTATATCGATGATATTAGCCCAATACACCACATTCCTGAAGGAATTAGGTGCCATGCCAGGACCTTCCCTTTATGAGCACGGCTACATTGAACTGAGCCGGTAGTCTCAGTTCTCACCTAAATTGGCGTTTACGTAACTTCGAAGTTCCGTAAAAACGTCAAACTCCATACAAGTTTTTACTAGATATTCTGTGGTTTTACTTCTTCTAGCTGTCAAAGTCAAACGCGGACTTCCGATTTGTATGAAAACGCGGAGTGGACGTAAACGGCAACGTCGACGTATTTACGGCAACGTTGAGTAAGCTGTCAAATCAAGCTCGGACTCGCAAATGTTAGTTCGCTTAACGCCCACGGCGCGCGCTCTTCAATTTCTCCATACATTTGAAAACGCCAGTCGATCGGATTGCCGTAACGCCAATTTAGGCGACAACTGAGACTACCGGCTCTGGATAGAAAACACGGACAATTTGTCATTGCCGCTTCGACCATCTTTTCATTCAATGCGATGGTACCAACCCGGACGGGCTTAAACCCTACGACCTAGTAGGGGAAGGGGACCTACAGTTTTACATGGATTCCGAACCATGGAGCAGTTCGCATTCGTTAGTCACGAACTGCACGAATGCACGTATCAAACTCGGAAAGAGAAAGACAATGGTGCAGGTCGGAATTGAACCCGGGCCGTACGCTAGGCCAGTCACCGCGCCACTATTCTACGAGCCGCTCGAATTTCCGAATCCGAATTCCGAAATACATAGTAAACCGACCTTATAAACAGATGAATGATAGTAAATAGTCAAAGCGAGGATGTTCTTAGACCCTCCTGATCATCGACTGTTCATATTCCACATTTTTTTATTGCGATGGGATGGTATTATAATGTGTTAAAAATTACCGAAGTAGGAAAAAAAGCGAATTCCAGCCATCTCCCGCCCAACCTGACCACGATCAGCCATGACCACAGATTAAGTTTTGATCAGTGGCTATGACCATGATCCACGGCTGCATCCCTCAAATAAGATAACTTTATATAAAACTCTGAGTTGATCCTACTTCAGACCGACCCAAATGAATTCGCATGCTTGCTGATGTATTTTCGTTCCCTGGTTTACTGTTCACCGGCTAAGGTCCAATGTTTAGGACGTTTCTGAGTAAATATGTGAACGTTGGCAGGTGCACGCCATCTTGAAGGCTCTACCGGCGCAACTCCAGCAGCAGCACGATAAGAAAGAGAAGGACAACCCCGTTGTGGATAAAGACAAAGCTAACTGAATACACAAAACACACACCTACATATTTATATTTTGTTATAAGACTTACTTATAAAGAGTACATATATTGTTTTTCAGATGTTAATTTCTTAAAATAAGAGGTAATGGATACATATGTCGCCACCGTTTCGTTGTTTTATCAGCAACGGGGCTTATAGGCCAGCCGTCTTGCAAAGCGTCAAGGTTTTGTATGCGGCTTATCATCCTTAGGGCCTTTTTCACCTATTGCTGATTAGCTTGATCGCCACATATTAAGGGCCTTTCTTACCAGCTTTAAATCAATACCAGTACAAGATAATCAGCACTTTAGTAACAAAGGCCTTTTGAGTGTCAATTAAAATAAATCAAGCGTTGGTGAAAAACAGCAGGATAAATGATGTTTTACTATAGTTACATACAATACTTTAACGTTAAGTATAATCTTATTTTGCCTATCGAGTCACGAGCAAGTTCATGTCGCCAAAAGTTTGTATTTAATTTTGAATGTGGTCTGCCACGAGAGGCCGTATAACAAAATTATGTATTCCTTTTTTTTCTTTGAATAAAAATCTACTGATACTGTTCGCCTAAATAAAGTCGATGTTGCATTCATATTAACATTCACGACAAAGATGTGGCATGCCACACTTTTCACTGTATCTGTACGTCTAATTTGGTCTAATCACATTAAGCCGCTTTATAATGCGAACAGTGGCCAGCACTGCTACTGCTAAAGACTGATGATAGCATTTTTTTAAAAACGGTGCCATTTTGTAAAACGGCTGGCCCCCTCCTAATATCGCTAAATTAATAATCCGGTGGCGGCGTCCGTTAGGTAAGCTATATATGTTAATGGTAACCGTGGACACATACAAAATAAAAATAAAATATTTTGAAAAAAAGGTGTTGGTGAAGGTTTTACCGGATCCGTCCGGGCGGAGGTGTGCAATTATTATGTTTTTCTTTTTTTAGTCAGTGGCCACGTAAATCTAATAAATAAAACATTGTACTCATTATCAGCTACGAAGACAGTGTGATCCTATCCCCGTCTGGGTATCCCCGGGACAAATACGATATATTTGGCCAGAAATTACTATAACCATGCATAACCATATTGCTGTTCTGATCATAGATATTTAGGCGATTATATTCCGAGCGGATATGAAAAATGTAGTCGAGTTAAAATTTAACATCATATCAAATTATTTCAAACGATACTGACTTAAAGCATCATAATCATGTTTTTTTGTTTAGTTGATCTACATGCCACAGTACAAAAATAATTAATTGAAAACAACCTGAATGAAAAAAATTACGTAGAGTATAATGAAATAAGAATCAATTATAAACATTATCTTAGGTGACAGTGTAATTTGTTAGATATGCATCTGGTGAAGTGACCAGCGCAAGATTACTGGATATAGTCATCTACAGCGTTTACATGGTTTTTACCTATTTTTCTATACTTGCTGAGATATATTTATAAAAGAAAAGTATAAACTAGTCATAATGTTAATGTCTAAATAAGTATTGTTTAAAAGTAAGTAAGTATGTATGTTTCTTTGTGCGCTTTAAAAGCCAACCTACCTACATAATACCTACCTACCTAATATCTCCATGTTAAACAAATTTACGGATAAAATGAATGAACAAAATGCAAATTTGTTTTTCTTCCTCCACAAAAATCTAAGAACCGACTGTCCGTCGAAACCGACTTACTCCGTTGAATGGGGCATTTGAGACATGCATGAATTCGCCCGTCCATGAAATCTTCAGAATGTGTACAAATACAGGTTTTAAAAATGAATGACTCAGAATCCAACATTTTTTTTTCCCGGAACTTAGGTATTTTGGCCAAAAACACAAAATATGCGGTATCATTTGCTGCAAAAATGGCCCGCCAAATTTCTTTTCAATGTCTAATAAAATGGGTTAATAGGTATATATGTGTTCAGGAATCCAACAATTTTTTTACACAAAAGCGAGTTTTTTTTAAAAAATACACAGTTTTCGCTCTCATAAAATCGGCAAAATTGGCCAGCCCAATCTGTCGTCACACATTGTTTTTTAATTCTAATCAGATCGATAATTTCAAAGAATCCAACAAAATTGTTACTGGCAACACATATATTTTGCAAATGCCCAAATAAAGTGAACAGCATAATTGGCCCGCGCACTTTTTGAAATATAATGACAATAAAAGATATAATCGAAGATACTTTTAACAGAATCCAACAAAAAAGTTACACGACCGTCAGTTTTGCAGCGTTTAACGCAACTTTGAATTTCGCGCTGAAACGGCAAGATGAGCGCGGGTGGTAGGCTGAGGCAGGCCGAAGCGGGACGGCAGCGGCGGCTGAGGCACGTGTTTCAATATGTGTGATTGCGTAAGTGTGCGTGTGCGCCGACCTTTGCTCGAGGCAACGAAACGCTCGAGGCGCGGGGCTTTGGAGTGTGGTGGCAAAGATAATACTTATAATTACTTTGGTGGTGCATAATCGAATGTACCTAAAGCGAGCGCGTAGTTGGGAGCTGGCGAGCATTTCGGATGATTTTGGTAAATAAATTGGTCATGTCCGTGCATAACTCGTGTAAGTTTTCTATGACAAGTGACACATCTTTATAACCGGCTCGACTCGTAGATTCTAGCAGTTGTATTCAGAGTGAACTGTAATCATTTTATACGTATTATCACTGGACTAACCATGCAAAATAATACATAGGACGGACATAATCCGGGTCGTCAAGTTAGACCGCCCACTCTGAATACTACTTTTTTAGGGTTCCGTACCCAAAGGATGCCAACAGAACCCTATTACTAAACCTCAGCTCTCCGTCCGTCCATCCGTCCGTCTGTCACAGGGCTCTATCTTATGAACCGTAATAAGTAGGAAGGTGAAATTTTCACAGAGTATGTATGTATTTTATTTATTTATTACTTTTTAGGGTTCCGTACCCAAAGGGTGAAAACGGAACCCTATTACTAAGCCTCCGCTGTCCGTCCGTCCGTCCGTCCGTCCGTCCGTCCGTCCGTCCGTCCGTCAGTCCGTCCGTCCGTCTGTCCGTCTGTCACAGGGCTGTATCTCAGTAACCGTAACAGGTAGACAGCTGAAATTTTCACAGAGTGTGTATTTATTTTGCCGCTATAACAACAAATAGGTAAGATTTAAAAATAATTTAAATTAAAGGGGGCTCCCATACAAAAAACGTGATTTTTTTGGTTTTTTTTTTCTACGATGGTACGGAACCCTTCGTGTGCGAGTCCGACTCGCACTTGGCCGGTTTTTAATATGTTGTTATATGATTAAAAAAGTAAATAAAATGTTATACCCACCGGATTTTTCTTTGAATTAAAAAAAAAAAGTGCATTTTATGTTTCCTTCATATTGACTTTTATGTGGCTAGAGAAAATTGATAATGTATTCAACTTATCAGTATATTCACTCCATTAGCATGAAAAAGATCGTCGGTGTATAAAGTATCGGTGAAAATTCGTCTTAACAATGTTTCAAATTTTAAATGTATGGAAATAAAAATACCGTCCATCTTTTTTCGCTTATGGAGTCTTTGACTTGCTATCTTTAATGGTGAAAACCTCATTTCAATCTGACCATTAATTTCCGATATATTCGCATGTCAATACTGTCAAAATTGTACAGTAAAATTTCAAAAATATAATTAAAAGGAATTTTTACCGATTTAAAAAAAAACATAAAAAATATGTTCAATATCGAAAATAGGCAACGTTCAATAGGTAAAAATGCCTTAAACAATGTTTTAAATTTAAAAGTATGGAAAATTTACTGTTTTGAGTGTATTCAAATGCGAATATCTCGTAAATGAGTCGTCAGATTTTAATTAAGTTTTCATCATTTAAAATAACAGGTTGAAGACTCCATTAGCAAACAAAGATGAACGGTATTCATATTTTCACACATTTAAAATTTTCAAATTTTTTTAAAGGAATTTTAAAGAAAGAGGCATTTATACCGATACAAATGTTTATACCGTATACACAGATTTAAATGAGGTTTTCACCATTAGAGATAGCTCGGCAAAGACTCCATTAGAAAAAAATATGGAACCAAAAATTATGAAAATTACGTACAAAACTTTTTGGTGTTATATCTTGTACGATAGTACGGAACCCTTCGTGTGCGAGTCAGACTCGCACATGGCCGGTTTTTCATGCCCATGGAGTCGTTGACGTGTTATTTTAAATGATGAAAACTTCATTAAAATCTGACGACTAATTTACGAGATATTCGCATTTTAATACGCTCAAAACAGTAAATTTTCAATACCTTTATATTTAAAACATTGTTAAAGGCATTTTCACCGATCCAATGTTATCTATGTTTGATATAGAACACATTTTTCATGTTTTTATCAGACCGGTGAACAAGCCTCTTTAAAATTGTTTTAAGTTTTTAATGTATGGAAAATGTACTGTTTCGACAGTATTCACATGCGAATATCTCGGAAATTAAAAGTCAGATTTTAATAAAGTTTTCACCATTCAAAGTAATAGGTTGAAGACTCCATGAGCAAACAAAGATCAACGGTATTTATATTTTCACACATTTAAAATTTTCAAAGGTTTTTAAACGAATTTTAAAGAAAGAGGCATTTATACCGATGCAAATGTATGTACCGTATATACAGATTTGAATAAGGTTTTCCCCATTAGAGATAGCACGTTAAATACTCCATAAGCAAAAAATATGGAATAAAAAAATTGTCAAAATTACGTACAAAACTTTTTTGTGTTATGCCTTGTAAGACGGTACGGAACCCTTCGTGTGCGAGTCAGACTCGCACATGGCCGGTTTTTCATGCTTATGGAGTCGTTGAAGTGTTATTTAAAATGATGAAAACTTCATTAAAATCTGACGACTAATTTATGATATATTCGCATTTGAATGAGCTCAAAACAGTACATTTTCAATACCTTAACATTTAAAACATTGTTAAAGGCATTTGTATGTACCAATCTAACGTTTTCTATTTTCGATATAGAACACATTTTTCATGTTTTTTTTAGACCTGTGAAAACGCCTTTCAAAAATTGTTTTAAGTTTTAAATGTATTGAAAATGTACTGTTTCGACATTATTCACATGCGAATATCTCAGAAATTAGTGGTCAGATTTAAATAAAGTTTTCACCATTCAAAATAACAGGTTGAAGACGCCATGAGCAAACAAATATCATATTGAAATTTTCAAAAATTTTTGAAGGAATTTTAAAGAAAGAGGTATTTATACCGATACAAATGTGTGTACCGTATACACTGATTTCAATGAGGTTTTCACCATTAGAGATAGCACGTCAAAGACTCCATAAGCAAAAAATATGGAATTAAAAATTGTCAAAATTACATACAACACTCTTTTGTGTTATGTCTTGTATGACGGTACGGAACCCTTCGTGTGCGAGTCAGACTCGCACATGGCCGGTTTTTCATGCTTATGGAGTCGTTCACGTGTTATTTTAAATGATCAAAACTGTATCAAAATCTGACGACTAATTTACGAGATATTCGCATTCGAATGCGCTCAAAACAGTAAATTTTCAACACTTTTAAATTTAAAACATTGTTAAGGGCACTTTCACCGATCCAACGTTATCTATATTCGATATAGAACACATTTTTCATGTTTTTTTAGATCGGTGAAAATGCATTTCAAAAATTGTTTAAAATTTTAAATGTATGGAAAATGTACTGTTTCGACAATATTCACATGCGAATATCTCAGATATTAATGGTCAGATTTAAATAAAGTTTTCACCATTCAAAGTAATAGGTTGAAGACTCCATGAGCAAACAAAGATCAACGGTATTTATATTTTCACACATTTAAAATTTTCAAAGGTTTTTAAACGAATTTTAAAGAAAGAGGCATTTATACCGATGCAAATGTATGTACCGTATTTACAGATTTAAATGACGTTTTTACCATTAGAGATAGCACGTCAAAGACTCCATAAGAAAAACATATGGAATTAAAAAATAGTTAAGATTACATGCAAAACTTGTTTGTGTTATGTCTTGTTCGACGGTACGGAACCCTTCGTGTGCGAGTCAGACTCGCACATGGCTGGTTTTTCGTGCTCATGGAGTCGTTCACGTATTATTTTAAATGATCAAAACTGTATTAAAATCTGACGACTAATTTACGAGATATTCGCATTCGAATGCGATCAAAACAGTAAATTTTCAATACCTTTACATTTACAACATTGTTAAAGCCATTTGTACCGATCCAACGTTTTCTATTTTCACAATAGAACACATTTTTCATGTTTTTTTTAGACCGGTGAAAACGCCTTTTAAAAATTGTTTTAAGTTTTAAATGTATTGAAAATGTACTGTTTCGACAGTATTCACATGCGAATATCTCGGAAATTAATGGTCAGATTTAAATAAAGTTTTCACCATTCAAAGTAATAGGTTGAAGACTCCATGAGCAAACAAAGATCAACGGTATTTATATTTTCACACATTTAAAATTTTCAAAGGTTTTTAAACGAATTTTAAAGAAAGAGGCATTTATACCGATGCAAATGTATGTACCGTATTTACAGATTTAAATGACGTTTTCACCATTAGAGATAGCACGTCAAAGACTCCATAAGAAAAACATATGGAATAAAAAAATAGTTAAGATTACATGCAAAACTTGTTTGTGTTATGTCTTGTTCGACGGTACGGAACCCTTCGTGTGCGAGTCAAACTTGCACATGGCCGGTTTTTCATGCTCATGGAGTCGTTCACGTGTTATTTTAAATGATCAAAACTGTATTAAAATCTGACGACTAATTTACGAGATATTCGCCTTCGAATGCGCTCAAAACAGTAAATTTTCAATACCTTTACATTTAAAACATTGTTAAAGCCATTTGTACCGATCCAACGTTTTCTATTTTCGTAATAGAACACATTTTTCATGTTTTTTTAGACCGGTGAAAACGCCTTTTAAAAATTCTTTCAAGTTTTAAATGTATTGAAAATGTACTGTTTCGACAGATTCATATGCGAATATCTCGGAAATTAATGGTCAGATTTAAATAAAGTTTTCACCATTCAAAGTAATAGGTTGAAGACTCCATGAGCAAACAACGATCAACGGTATTTATATTTTCACAAATTTAAAATTTTCAAAGGTTTTTAAACGAATTTTAAAGAAAGAGGCATTTATACCGATGCAAATGTATGTACCGTATTTACAGATTTAAATGACGTTTTCACCATAAGAGATAGCACGTCAAAGACTCCATAAGAAAAACATATGGAATTAAAAAAACGTTAAGATTACATGCAAAACTTGTTTGTGTTATGTCTTGTTCGACGGTACGGAACCCTTCGTGTGCGAGTCAGACTCGCACATGGCCGGTTTTTCATGCTCATGGAGTCGTTCACGTGTTATTTTAAATGATCAAAACTGTATTAAAATCTGACGACTAATTTACGAGATATTTAGATTAGATAGATCTAGATAGATTATTTAGTTTTTAATGTATGGAAAATTTACTGTTTCGACAGTATTCACATGCGAATATCTCGGAAATTAATGGTCAGATTTAAATGAGATTTTCACCATTAAAGATAGCATGCCAGACACTCCATAAACAAAAAAGATGGACGGAATATATATTTTCATACATTACACGAGTCTGACTCGCACATGGCCGGTTTTTCATGCTCATGGAGTCGTTCACGTGTTATTTTAAATAATCAAAACTGTATTAAATTCTGACGACTAATTTACGAGATATTTAGATTAGATAGATCTAGATAGATTATTTAGTTTTTAATGTATGGAAAATTTACTGTTTCGACAGTATTCACATGCGAATATCTCGGAAATTAATGGTCAGATTTAAATGAGATTTTCACCATTAAAGATAGCATGCCAGACACTCCATAAACAAAAAAGATGGACGGAATATATATTTTCATACATTTAAAATTTAAAAAAATGTTTTGAGACATTTTCACCGGTACTTTATACACCGACGATCTTTTTTTATGCTTATGGAGTCTTCAACGTGTTATTTGAATTGATGAAACTTCACTAAAATCTGATGAGTAATTAACTAGATATTCGCATTTGAATACGCTCGAAACAGTAAATTTTCCATACTTTTAAATGTATGGTCAGTATTATATGACCGGTGCAAGCGAATTGCGGGGTATTTCACAGGCGTGCTCGGGTCTAGCGCTTTCGGCTCCTATTTGCCCTGACGCCCAAGGCACAACATAATTCAATAAGTAAATATACTTTTTCGTACTAAGCTAGTGCGGCACTGAATCCAAGAACGTGATATATCACGTTCTTCATTCATGAATGTATGTTTAATCCACCGTGAATCAATTTGTGAATTATAAATATGTAGTTTATCTAATTTCAGTGATTTATCTTCGCGGAATCATCTTGCATAAAAATAAAATAACTCAAATTGTATTCAACCTTTACCAAAGTATTTTACTCATTTACATGTGTATATTCGACGATCACTAGCAATTACAAAAGAATAATACCTTTATCAAATTGTCGAATTAATTAATTTAAATTTCACATCACACTTATAAACTCTTGTCCATTATGCAGGTACTACGCATGAAAACGAACTATACATAAGTATCACCAAAGATAATACTAATAATTACTTCGTAATCGGTATCACTAACACAGGCTAAACCCTTTCTTACCGCCGCCACCGTTCCCACGCCACCGCTCCGCACTGCCTCCGCACCGCGCCGCCTACCACCCGCTTTCGCCAAGCTATTTTAGCGCGAAATTCAATGTTACGTTATACGCTGCAAAACTGACTGGCATGTAAATTTTTTGTTGGATTCTGTTAAAAGTATGTTCGTCTATATCATTTATTATCATTATAATTTAAAAAATAGGCGGGCAAATTATGCCGTTTACTTTATTTGGCCATTAGCAAAATATATGTGTTGCCAGTAATAAATTTGTTGGATTCGTTGAAATTATCGATCTGATAAGAATTAAAAACAAATGTGTGACGACAGATTGGGCTGCCCAATTCTGCCGAGTTTATGAGAGCGAAAACTGTGTATTTTTTAAAAAAAACTCGCTTTTGTGTAAAAAAATTGTTGGATTCCTGAACACATATATACCTATTAACCCATTTTATTAGACATTGAAAAGAAATTTGGCGGGCCATTTTTGCAGCAAATGATACCGCATATTTTGTGTTTTTGGCCAAAATACCTAAGTTCCGGGAAAAAAAATTGTTAGATTCTTAGTCATTCATTTTTAAAACCTGTATTTGTACACATTCTGAAGATTTCATGGACGGACGATTTAGTGCTTTGGTAAGCCCCAAATTTTAGCTTCATTCATTGGCCTAGACTGCTCTCCGAGCGACATATGAGCCGATTGTGTTCAGTTTGATAAGGGTGTAAGTAAAACAACATTCAAATGTATTGAAAAAAAAACGCAACTAATTTCAATAATCAAAAAAAGTTAATAATATTCATAAAATATAATAAATTAAGTTTTAACATAGAATATGAGCAGCAGATATTCACCGTTATAGCTTTCCGATATAGCTAGACTATCAATGCATCTTTCATCCTTTTTAAATCCCAAAATAAATAGTAATTATTAAAAGGAACTAAATTCTGTGAAGAAAAGATGCTGTGACAGTTTCCAATCGATTGCAGGAAGAAATGTATGAGTTAACCAGTTTTCAAATTCGTCACTTTTAGTGAAACGCATGGATTTGAGCTAGCTCCCTTCCGTACTGTCCATAAAAAGTTAGATACGTGTTTAATTAACTATATGTTGACGTTGATTTTGATTTTGTGTCCTGTGATCTCTGTTTCGCCCGTGAAATACTCCGCATTTCAAGCCATTGAGGTGTGTGGTTTATAAGATGGACTCAGCGAGTGGCATTCGCCTATATGCAAGGTGGTTTACAATTGTAGGTAGTACACGAAAGGAAGACCACCCGCCCGGTGGAGCGGCGACATCAAGTGCGTCGGCGGAGAGCAGTGGTTCCGTACAGCTGAGGGCCGGAAGGACTGGAGAAAAATTGGAGAGGCCTATGTCCAGCAGTAGACGCAAACACGCTAACTGACTGACAGACACGAAAGAGTAAATATACGTTTTCGTAGTATGCAGGTACATCGCTTATTCCAAGGAATGTGATATGTATCATTGTTTGTATGTATAATCGACCGTGAAGCAAGGACACATTCATTGAAGAAGGAGCTCAGTAAAAAGAATTACTTTACCAATATATCCCGGGTATTGCGTCTAGCAATTTCGCCACCGGCTGTATACCCATAATTTGTATAAATTCTCCTACAGTCCCTCCTCCCGCAATGAATGCCTCCTACTACAGTGTTTAAGATTATACCTACATAATTTTTTTTTAACGTTCATCTGCGTTGCGGACATTGACTGCAGAGATTGAACATTCAAATATATTGCCGTCATCACCAAAATCGTATTTGGCATCAGACGCTAGAGCCAGTCCTAGGTTGACTTAAGTAAATATACTTTTTCGTACTAAGTGGTTCGGATCCAGCCTTGCAGTATATTCGTAAAGTAGTTCTTATTACTGGGCTCTTTCTTCAATGAATGTGTCCTTGCTTCACGGTCGATTATACAGACATACATATCACATTCCTTACGGACGTTGCTCTGTGGAACTTGCATCCCTTATTCTTCCCCATCCAAGCTATATCCCTGCGCCAGAGATCAAGCACCTCCTTGTGGTTAATTTCAACCAACGACCAACTTCTTTCGAGAACGAACCGTTACTCAAACTCATTTCTTTGCCGCACCGCCAGGATATGGAACTGTCTACCGGCGGGTGTCTTTTCTCAAACCTATTTCCTGGGAGTCTTCAAACGTAATTGAAAAAAGCTCGACAGCTCAGCGATAGTCCGCAAATCCGGAAAAAAACTACAAAACTGTAGTGCCCTTCTTCTTTCAAGCTCGCCGAGTTGATACCATCTCATAAAATGAACGATGGTCGGAGCGGCAATGAAAACATTCCGTTTATTCTATCCAGTTCAATGTAGCCGTGCAATATAAGGAAGTTCCTCGCATGAAATCAAGTTCTCATGAGGCGAGTAAAGGTTACTATCATGACTAGTATTACAGTCATATCAAAAATACTTCTTCACCTCCATGAAATACTTAATATTAAGGCGCTAGGACTAGCCAACTACTCGCGCCATACAAATGCACTTTTTAACAAATGTAATAATATGTAGTGAAACGCTTCAGCAAATCCAAATAGAACTCCAGACTGATAATGGATTGTTAATTTTTTTTTATTCCATCATTTATTTAAATAATAATAAAAATAAAAAAAGTTCATTTTTCTCATTAGAAATCTGAAAGTCATTCGATTTCTAGATATAAGCAAAAACAGCATATATGCATAAACAAAAAATTCCATTTGCTTTTAGATTTCTACATTTAGTCAAAAAAGTTCGGAAATGGACACCGTTTCCGCAATGTATTTTGTATAGAAAAAGGAAACATACATTAACGAAAATCATTCGATTCCTAGACAAGGAATCATATATTGTAAGGATGACACTTATAATCGTCAGACTTAGTTAGTTTACTTGGGGTGCCTCGTCTAACTTTGCGATTTGGCTAGTACCAGGCCCTTAATTGTTTGAATCTTTTCAAAATATGATTAAAATTTGAATTGGATGAAAAGATGGCCGAAGGCGCAATGAAAAACTGTCCGAGTTTTTCAATATAGCCGTGAGAGTAGCTTGCATCTTAAATTTTGAACAAATGTTTATGTAGTTACATTTATTTCTAGACAGAGATGACAGTTACTAGTGTGAGAACTTCTCATGTTCGTTCCATGAGTATGTCCATACAAGATCTAACCTGAGCATAATTTAAAAGAAAACGTCCCACTCGACATAAGTAAGATAACTATCACAATCTCCTAACTTTGAACTCATATTTCAATACATTCACCATACAATACAAGGCAAAAGTGAGTGAACCGCGTAAGAAACACAAAAACAAAAAACCATTAAACCGTGAGGAAAAAAATTGAATTCTGTGGTTGTGATTGCGCTACATAATCTCTTTTTCTATTTTACGGCCGAAGAAAGAAAATTTCCTGCTACTTCTCCGAACTCTGCGCTCTGATTATTTGGATTATTTTGAGTCTGTGATTGAGTCACCAGTCTTTGGTTTGTGAATGGATTGCGCTCACAGACTATTATAGTACACTAGCGTGTACAGACTGGAAAGTGAAAGGGCGAGGGGTATAACGCTGCTTGAGGGGTGAGGGGCAGACACAGACTAGGCAAAATTCATTTGACATAGGGACCAAGAGGGTTGTTTTTTCCTCCCTATATTGTGACAAGTAGGGAAAGGCAAGGGCTTTCGCCAGATTTTTCTCCAGGGTTTACCTAGGATATTAAATATATATACGTATACCATCGATTCACTGCCAATAATAAGATTCATAGTGCCTGTTATTTAATTCTCGTTCAAATAAAAAAGCAAATTTGTGATTATTAGACATAACAGGCGATATGAACTATTTGTGTGGAAAAGGCGAAAACAATAAAAAACGTTTCAGATTTATTAAATTTAATTCAATTGTTATCCCACTACGGATAACATGATATAATGTTGGGAAAATCATATTATTAAGTTTGTTTTTAAATCATAATGTTTTTTTATTTATTATTATTATCGCAGAATCAGAAGATAAAAAATAGGAACAAGGTTAGAATTGACACATTTTCAAAACTGATCAATAGAAGCCCCTGTGAAGCTCAGTACATTTTATCAAATTAATATGGTTTCTTACTGCATGTGGTAAAATAACAGCCACAAAGCCACCTTAACTGGAAAAATAATTCCCTGTAGAACATGAGACTTTTACCTTACAGTACACATTAAAAAAGATGAAAAAAAAGTAGCGATAAATGAATGTACGAAATTTCACAATTGGCATTGAATATCGCAAAGATTATGTTTAATAACTAAAGAAATTGTCAATTGTTACATAGATTAATTGAATAAAGAATAGATTTAAGAAACTGCCTATTAGTTTCAGTATTTGTTTTCAATGGATCATGCCAATGGATTTAAACAAAGATTCAGATTATTGGTAAAAGGTTAGCTATAAATATGGGTAGCGTGGTACACTCGTAAGCGATGGTAAGCGATTTTTTTTTTATTTTTATGTGAAGCGCGGCATATGGCGTACGCCAGGACCTAAAGGTGCCCGACGACGCCCATGGGTTTTCGAACATTCAGAGGGGCTGCGAAAACCATGCCGGCCGGCCAGGTGCTTCTTCACACCACGTTTGAAGGACCCCAGGTCGTAATTTGGGGGAAATACCTCGGAAGGGAGTTCATTCCATTGTTTACCGACCCTATAGATAAAGGATCTAGACGATCGGTGAGTTCTTATTTTTGGAATGTCGACTGTGAATTTGTGCATTTTCTCCCTGTTCCGCGTTGACCAAAGGTAGAAAGGGGACGGAGGAACAGCGTTATGCAGCTCCGACGAGCATTCTCCATGGTAAAGACGACCCTACATCCCTTCTGAGTTGAAGGGTCTCCAAATTTAGGGATACCTCGGGGTCGTCAACGAGACGCACGGCCCGACGCTGTATCGAGTCCAGGGAGCCAAGCAGGTCCTTAGCTGAGCCGTCCACAAGTGCGAACAGTACTCCACGCAAGACCTTATCTGCGCCTTGTAAAGAAGCAGTTTTTGGTCAGGCGTGAAGTACTGACGCACCCTGTTGAGGACTCCCAGCTTTTTTGAGGCGAGCTTGGCTTTATCCTCGATATGGCGTCCGAAATTAAGGTCATGCGTCAGGTCAACACCAAGGATCCCTATGTGGCCGTCGATATGTAGAGTTGCTCCCTGGAAGGTCGGAGCCGCACTGAACGGAGCTCGCTTCGCACTGAACACGCACGCCTGCGTCTTGCTCGCGTTAAACTCGACGAGGTTCTGGAGACCCCACCCGGAAACTTTTTCCAGGGTCTCTTCGAGTCTAGCAACGAGGCGCCGTCTATCGTCATCCAATTCAGCCCGGCTTGCGGTCTGGTGACTGGTGTACCTGGCTAGCACCGTGCTGTCATCTGCGTAGCAATCAATGTCGCCCAAATTGAGCAGGTCATTGATGTGCAGCAGAAAAAGGGTTGGGGACAACACAGAGCCCTGCGGCACGCCGGCATTCACAGACATGGCTTTGGAGCAGCAACCGTCAACCAAGACTTTTATGCTGCGGCCATGCAGGAAGTCGGCGATCCAGTCACACAGCTCGGGTGGAAGGCCATAAGAGGGCAGCTTGGAAAGCAGTGCCTTATGCCAGACCCGGTCAAATGCTTTAGCGATATCCAGGCCGATAGCCATACCTTCGCCATGATTTTCGAGCGCATCGCCCATCTCATGTGAGACGTATACTAGGAGATCCCCAGCAGATCGATTCGGACGGAAGCCGTATTGATGATCGCTGAGAAGTTCATTGCTCTCTAGATACTTCATCAACTGAGAGTTAATGATGCGCTCCATCACTTTGCAGAGAAGAGAGGTGATGGCTATGGGTCGGTAGTTGGCCGGGTCCGATTGATCACCCTTTTTAGGCACGGGCTGAACGTTGGCCGATTTCCGTTGGTTACAAATTAAACTTCTACTTCGGAGCTCGGCCCTTAAATCTTTTCTTAAACTTTTCCAACGCCATTTTTTGAATATGAGGGAGGGGATCCTTCAATCTTTCGATATCTGTGCCTTTCAGTATTCTATTGATGCTGCGTGTCCAATTGTGAATTTGAATTCTGAGTGTTAAAATAATAAAATCCTTCATAATTTTCTCCCTATGCACACCGCAGCTGAACCAGTCGAAGTTGTATTCAGACAGATATATATTTTTGATTTTTTGTGAAAGTCTTTCTTCATGAGCACGAGTATTTAGAAATGCATTGCAAGTTTCTATTAAGGAAGCAAAATGTCTTACAATGTGAGTATTAGGATAAGAAAGGCGTTTTGATTTATAATATGGTCTTTCCCTGTGGGAAATCCAATCATGGACCTTCAGCGGCTCTTTTGCCAACAAATTTTCTCGACATACTTTACAGGAATGTTTTTTTAATATTTTCCTAGTGACATAACCTGCAGTAAATGATTTTGCATTCGTCCTTATATTTTCTTTTATCACATTCATTTTCAGAGGCGCATTTGAAGGTGGTTTTTCAGAGAAATCGGTATCTCTGTGCATTGCTGTGACATTAACGGCTTCAGTGGATACATCGGATTGCTTTTTAAAAAATGCTTCTAGATTCAAAGATTTGGTACCGTCTTCCTCGCAGTTAAAATTTTCTGAATGCCCAGTCAAAACATTTGAAATAAATAAGGCTTTAAATGATTGGGAGAAGATGCTGCAGCTTGGATTTACATTTCTGTAATTGTAAGCTCTTATTTGTCCAAAAAAGTTCTCTACTGGGTCTTGGTTGAAATTGCGAGCATAAAAACGATCAATACCCTTACTTTTAAAAAAAATCCAAAGCTTTTGAAAACTCCTGATGGTAATTTTCCAATTTTGGAGTGATGGCACTGAACAAGGAGTATTATTTCGTAAAAACTTAGTATTACTTAATATATTTAAAGCTTCCGTCCAGAAGTCGTGATGGCCGCTGCCCTCCTTAACGGCACATCTCAGTGGCTTTGCCCTATCGAACGAGCTACCATTGACACTGTCGAACAGCTTGTCAAAAAAGATGACAGCATCTGCCGTAGCCGTCATGGTGGTGCTTATAGGTTGACTCGATATATGTTGTGCTGGAACAAAAAGTGCAACCTTGAATATGACAAATAAAATATAAAAAAGTAATATTCGTCACATTCATGCAAAAGTTACGAATCTGAAAATACATTGAAGGAGAGCAAAAAAACATTTTAAATTTATCTTTTGAAATAGGTCTTGACTCTTAGTTTCTCATTGACGAATGAGTAAGCTTTGTACCCGTTAAAGCTACAGATTTGTTGATTTGCCACGGTACGTGAAAGACAATATAAAGTGTTTTAAAAAAATGAACCAATTTTGCGAAAATTACAGATTCTCAACTTCTGCATGGACGTGACGATGTAATCAAGTCAATGTACCAAAGACCGCACTAATATCTCACATTTTGAAGAGAGAGAATTTGTGAGTTTCCTTTCACTCCAAGGCCAAGGCCAAGCGGGAACCATGTAGTAGGCCAGCTTATGCCTACCCAGGGAAAAATAAGAAAAAAAAATCGGAGTCATTTTCTTTTTATGACATGAGCATTTTTTGAGAAACGGTGAAAACTTACATCTCGTACAACATTATCAGGTACTACGACTACAAATTTGCAAATATTACAACACGTTACAACAAACAATAATACCTTACTCAGTGAAAATTGCCTGCCAAGGGAGTCTTCGTTCATGGTTCGGATTCCACGTTAAACAATAAGTCCCCTTCTTATGTGGAAGGGTTAATCACGCCCGGGTTGGTATAGCTCGCGCCAAACATCTAGTGAGCTCTGAAGTTGATGCGCAGCCTATTGCGCAGATGCAAATGGATACCTGTTTTCGGCTAATGCGACGCGAGCGCTGCAACTTCAGAGCTTACAAGATGTTTGGCGCGACCTGTACCATCGCATTGGATTAACGATCGGTCGAAGTGGCAATGAATATTGTCCGTGTATTCCATCCAGTTCAATTTAGCAGAAGTGTCTTGTTCCACCTGAGCCTGAGCGTGCTAGCACATGAGTAAAGAAACAGTACAGAGGCAAAGCTTCACTGCGCATGGATGTGTTTCCACTGGTAGCGCCACGTACGTGGGGAGCGGCCAGTATGACCAGTGGAAACAAATGCATGCGCCGTTTGCTTGTAGTAGTGTAATCATTTTGCGCTGTTGTATGAAGCTTTGCCTCTGTACCGTTTCTTTACTCATGTGGTGCTAGCGAGAGCGCGTAGCAAGCGATAGAGAGGCACGATCGGCCCAAGCAATGGCTTGTGACATATCTATCTCTCTTCTCGCGTGACGTCAGAGTTAGCAGTTCGAATAGTTCTGCTGCCTTATCACGTAAAACTATCGTCCGTAAACCGACTTTACAGACAACCAATTATTTTTGTTTGTTTGTAAAGGCCAAGGTGAGGCCATGCAAACAAATTTTGAGAATGTAAATATGTACTTACAAAATTGTCCAGTGTATTTTAGCATTGCCGCTACTTTTTCACTTAAAACTTTAGTGCAATTTCGGACTTTCATTTTTTTTATTTTTTCGGGAAGAATATGTTCATCTGTTAATTGCGGAAGAAGTCGAATATCACCAAGTTCGCAATCCATTTTATATACTTGGACTATGTCCTCCCACTGTGCAGTCTTGCCATTAAAAACCATCTTTTTGTTCAAAAAATTATTTCTGATGCCCTTTATCAGATGAGGAGGATCAAAAATCACATGCAGAGTAAGTTGTTCAAGTTTAATGGTATCATCTGAAAAATAATAAATTTTATTGAGATTAGACAATTTTTTTTTTCAAAAACGGAATATTTATGGAACGGAACGGATCATGTCGTCATATCCGTCTGTCCCTCCATATGTCATAACCATTTTACCAGGAGACTATAGGCACAATATGGATTTCGAATATGGAAAATCACTGTTCTGTGATCCACTATGCAATGGGGTAGTAAAATTGCAAAACAATAAAAATAAGGGTGGCAGACCATAAATATAAATTAGGGATGACATTGTTTTTCATGCACAAAGGCGTGTGGGTTATTTTAACAGGTTTTGAAAACTCTGTATTATACCAACAACTTGTCACTATGTATGTGGAATATTCCGAAAGATAATAATGTGGTAGACCTTAAGAAACACTTAAACCAAAATTGGTTGGTGCTTTTTGTAGATCCAGTAGATCTACAAAAATCGCTGACAACTCGAAAATTGATAAAGAAAAATGTTTAAAGCACGTATAGTATACATATTTTAACAATCATAAATTTATATCTTACCAAATTCTACTCCTTTTATTGTCTGTGCCCTTTTAGTGTCCTCCAGCAACCATCGTAATGCTGTTGCATTTGTAGGGCCCTGATCACAAATAAGGGCAACAGGGATCAAGCCTGTCGCTACAACTGCTTTTACAATCTTTTTTATGATAATTTTTAATATTGCAGCGGGTGTTGTGCCAGCACAAAAATAAAAGGCAATGGGTTGCCGCCACTTGTCGCATGCTCCGCGTAGCATAAACAATAGGGCATGATCAGCAAATTTCGGCTTTGCATCTCCTTCTAGTTGCGTGAATCCCATAATGTGGTCCTTGAATTTCGAGTAATCAATGTATGGCTCTAAAGCAACCTCATCAAATACGATAGAACAGTACTTTTTTTTTTCAGGCCAATCAATTATTTTCTCTTCGAGAATGTCAAAAATCTTGTCATTTATGCCCGCTTCGATGTGAACATTTTGAATGAGCTTGTCCAAGGTTCTTCTGCTAGGCAATATAAAAATTTTTTGCAGCAGTTTATATCCCTTTGGACTTGTTTTTAAAAGAGATAAAGCCATTAATTTTTCTTCATGTGAAAATCTTCGACCTCTTGTTTTTTTGGTACACAATTTGATTTGCATCCAAAAAAATGACTTGCATGTTGCATTTAAATTTGCAGTGAGATTTTTAAAGGTGTTTGTACTTTCAAACTTTTTAGCTTTTTGCAACCTTTTGTTAAAATTAAGTTGCCTTTTACTGTTCATGATTTTCCTGCATTGATTGTACATTTTTCTGCAGTTTGGTGTTAATGAGCCAATCTTGGAGGTGAATTTTATTCTCGGCCGCTTTGGTGTTTCTGAAAAAAAGACCTTTATGCTTAAATCATATTTTCACAAAATCACACAACACTTTACTAGAAAAAAAAAATGCTACAACAAAATATTCTTAGAGTTTCTCCACAGTGTACACAAATAATAAGTTGGTGTACCTTGAGCCATAGCTGCGACATGCAGTGGACGCTTTCGTGATTCAGTAGCCGTTCGTCCAGGCAAAGTTTCCCGTTCCGTGTGTGGCAATGGCGCATCAGGTATGACAACTTTATCTGAAAATAAATTAATATATAAAGATGTTTATATATTCATAAAATTTTCACTGAATCATACAATACTTTAAAAGATAAAATTTGCTCAAGTGTGAGTCTGACTTGCACACGAATGGTCAGTACAATCGTATAAGATATAACACCACATACTTTTTAAATACTTCTGTTAAAGAAACAAGATAGGCACCAAACACATATTTTATTTTTTAATAAATATAATATACAATAATTATACATTTTTATTTTTGTTTTTATAGGGGTGGGTATAAGTAATACAAACTTTGTAAAAATTTCAGCTGTCTAATTATTGTGGTTTATGAGATACAGTCTGCACAGCAGAGTCTAACGAATCGGGTTCCGATGGTTATCCTTCGGGAAAGGAAACCTAAAAATGCTGCAAATACTCTTATACATAGGTTCTCCACTGTGTAAACGAATAATAAGTTGGTGTACCTGCTCCGGATGCGACATGCAGAGGACGCTTTCGTGATTTAGTAGCCGTGCGTGCAGGCAAAGTTTTCCGTTCCGTGGGTGGCAATGGCACATCAGGAATGTCAATGTTCTCTGAAATGAATATAGACGGTGACGCTTTCAACATATTTTCACTGAATCATACAATATTTTACAAGAAAAAAAATGCTGCAAATACTTTTATACATAGGTTCTTCACTGTGCAAACCAATAATAAGTTGGTGTACCTTGTGCTCTGGCTGCGACATGCAGAGGGCGCTTTCGTGATTCAGTAGCCGTGCGTGCAGGCAAAGTTTTCCATTCCGTGGGTGGCAATGGCGCATCAGGCATGAAAACGTTATCTGAAATTAATATAGAATTACGCTTTCAACATATTTTCACTGAATGATACAATACTTTACAAGAAAAAAAATGCTGCAAATACTTTTATAGGTTCTAAACGGTGTAAACAAATAATAATTTGGTGTACCACGAATTCCAGCTACGACACGCAGAGGATGATTTCGTGCTTTAGTAGCCGTGCGCGCAGCTAAATTTTCCTCTTCAATGGGCGGCAATGGCGCACCAGGTGGGACAATGTTCTCTGAAAATAAATGATTATTTTAAGACTTTTATGCTTTCATCATATTAACACTAGCCATTAATATATCATCATACAAGGGTTTTGATAATCGGAACCTAAACTCATCCAAACACCTCTATAATCCGAACATCCCCCTGACCCTGCACCGCCACATTTCTCATTCCTTTGTAATGCTGCAACCGTTAACGGGGCTCGCGCAGTACGGTGTCACCCCACTTGTCAAAGCGCGATATTGGAATTCTTCAAAACATGTATATAAGGTGAGTTTAAAATAATCTACAAGCCTTATAGGGTTGATTCAGTATCTGATATAGAACAACTTTTGCTAAGAATGGAGGTATGTAATTTTTTTTGTTCCATTTTAATTTTTGAGAAATTTAAACAGTATGTTCTTCCCAGTATTTTAAACAACTTTTGCGAATAAACTATGCACTTATCTGTAATGGTTTCTAAGAAAAATAATTTATTAAAGTGCACTAACTCTTCAACTACCTACATAATTAAAAATATAGGTCAACCACGGGGCATTGACCGGACCGTGACCTACTGACACAAGACAATTCTCCGCCGCCGCGCGCCGCGTGCGCAGACAGAAGCCTCGCCACCCCATCTCCCCCGCCGCCGCCGCCGCCCCTCTCACTGAAGGACGTTTGTTTTCGTTTTGAAAGCAATTAGTATGTCAAGGTCCATGACCCGCATCGGACCTGAGTATCACACGTGAGTGAATTTAAGTGAAGCGAGTGCCGATCGGGCGAAAAATGACATGCATGCTTGTGTACATACCTACATTACAGCCGCGCCGACCAAATCCATAGCCCGGCGCGGCGTACGTCAGCGTGGGAAGGAGGCAAAACTATTCGGGTAGGTAAAATAGACTCTGCCGCCGCGCGCCGCCTCCGCGCCGCCGGCCGGCGCGGTGCGGAACCTATTTTTCAAATAGGCAGTTTGAAGAGTTAGTTCACTTTAATAATTTATTTTCTTGGAAACCATTACCGATAGGTACATAGTTTCTTCGCAAAAGTTGTTTAAAATACTGGGAAGAACATACTGTTTAAATTTCTCAAAAATTAAAATGGAACAAAAAAAATTACATACCTCCATTCTTAGCAAAAGTTGTTCTATATCAGATACTGAATCAACCCTATAAGGCTTGTAGATTATTTTAAACTCACCTTATATAAGGTTTTTATAAATAAAATTTTTTATCCAAAATGCCTTTCAAAATATCTACAATATCTGGGTACATACCTAAACCAGTGCCAGAAGTTGAAGGTTCTAATCTTGGATCAAAATTATATATGTGATCACGAAGGTGGAGTGGCACGCCTTGAGTGTGATAACTTCTCCCTGAAATACAAAATCGGATAAAATAAAATATACTTTTTAGTATGAACATTAAAAAAGCAGAAAATGGACTAAAGACATGACATGCAACCGCGTTGCCGAAATGTTTGTATCTATTCCATATGATGCATATGAATGAATCATGGCCTCCGGTCGTGACTCTCATTTATTTAAACTGTCAGTATGTAGTCTTTATCGATACACAATCAGTGAAAAATAAATTTAAAAGTAACTTAAAAAATGGCCTTGCCCACACATGTATCGCTAGTTTGGGTGAGACAGCACTAAACCAGGATCGAGTTGAAAGTGATTTCAATTTCGGTGATCGCCCTGCCGGTCAAACCGAGGTTCGAATCCCTTGCATACCAGCAGGTCACTTTCCTGTCTTATTATTAAATCTTTTAATTTTTTAAAATTAAAAGGATTTTGTATTACGATACCCATTGTTCAACACAATCATGGTATGGGAGGCTCCTGATGAGACTAGTTCCTTCGAGAATGCAATACCATGGGCTAGCATCATGCCATTCCCATCCATCCATGTTCAGTGCTATAATAGTGCAATTTTTGTCTACCGAGAATATTTTTTGATTCCCAGCACCTGATAAATTGTAAGTGTGAAGAATTTGAGATCTTACTTACCCATTACATTTTGTATGCCACTTTCAATTTCTTGCTCCGAAAACAAAGTAGGATAGGCGTCAGGGGTTAAGATTGTTTGAGCTCCCTGCGCTCCTTGGCGTGAACTCTGTCGTATGTACTTGGCCTCGAAATGTTTGACACAAACTCTTCGTTTAGTTTTGAGCACGGACAACTGCAGCTCATTCAAAGCAGGCTCACTCAGAGTCCGTAACCAAAGTCGTTTTCTTTTATCACTTCTTGGAAAACAAAAAAGATGCACATCGGGTTTTACGCTGTTGCAACCAGAAACGCAACATTTGTTTTCCATGTTTACGAAATCGCAGTGTGCAGATGCAGTAACGGCTTCGGAACGATATTAATTTTGATTTCATGGAGGAGGACGCGTCACTCAACTCAACACAACAACAAAACCAATATGGCCACGCAACCGCGAGCGAACACGGAGCGAACACTCCGCGCCAGCCGCCCCGCAGCAGATTGTTCGGTCGTCTACGCTCGGCGTCGGTTTCACGACAGAGAAGCTGACTTGCCTCCTCTGTCACACCGAAGTGGTCCCTTTTGACACCTGTCAAATCAAGCGTTATTGATTGCCACTACGCAGATTCTATGGGCAGATTGCGCTTATCTACCGCAAATGCCGGGCGCCTGATTATAGTCCGTGATCGCATGCATTGTTGGCGCTGTACCGCATTCTAGGTGTGGGCTTCTTGAAGTGTTCACCATCGGCCGGTAAATAAGAAATTATGGTTTCCGGGCGTGCACTGCACTTCGTGTTCAAGGTAGCTGACCGGACTCTCACAGCCAAGTTCTATAGAGATGTGCTAGGCATGAAGGTATGTATCATCATCAGTGCTAAGGCTTTTCTAAAGCTGTTGTGAAGGCAACAGAAATCGACGATTTTAAAATTTTAAGAAATGCATTCTTTGTCCATTTACCAAGGCGTAACTTTGCACGGCTACTTTCTAAAATACAGGCAAACATTTCAATTATTTTTTTTCAATGTTTTTGCAATGTTGATGCAGCTTCTTTCAATGTTTTATTATATCAAAGCAGCAAGCTTTTCCGCTACCGTTTGCATTTTACCTGATGAAACAAACTTTGTGTAGACAATTATCTTCAAATAGAATGAAGAGGTGATAAGGAACATGCAGGCGGAACGTGTGAAGATTAGTATGTCTGTATATCACCTATTTTTACATTGCTTTATTTTATTTTATGTGGGAAATCAACAGGGTGTTACATCACAAGTTAACAAAATGCAGGAGCTAAAATATGTTGCCAATTACAGATTTCCTCTAATATAATGATGTGCACAGCATATCGATGCCACATATATGGTTGCTACCCAGATAGTCTAGCAATACTCAAACTTGTTTTCTAGGGTCACAGCGTAGTTCAAAAGCCTTACTATGCATTGGTATTATAATCTAAAATTGAACTTTATTGTGAAACCCTATAATTCATTCATAAAAAATCTCAATTCAGGTTTTGTACATAGAATGCAAGACAAACCTTTCATGCCAATGAACTAAGTAATATCAGTTGGGTCTGTACCTACCATTTTTGCTCTTATTTTGAGGATTGTTATTCTGTGAATACCTATGCTACAATGATACAATTGAACTATTTATGGAATTTGATATATAGGTATCGACCATGAAGCAAGGACACATTAATTAAAGAAAGAGCCCTGTAAACAGAACTACTTTATGAATATATTGCAAGGGTGGACCCGAACCAGCAAAACTTACCATCCGTGGGTATTATCATCCAATATCTTCCAATTTCGCCACCTGCAGTGGCTAAGTCACAGTGTTTAAGATAACATCTACATGCATTGATTTAAGGATATAACGTAAGTGCACCATTTATGAACACTGACCCAGTTATGAACACTTGAAATTAAAAATTCATAAAATTACTTGCTAATTCCCGAAAACGAATACTGGCAATACCGAAATCGGAAGTCAATTTCGTTAGCTGTCAATTCAGATTGAAATTTCTCTTGGTCGTCCATTTTCTCCAGTGAACAGCTGAGAAGACAAAGGGCTCGTATCTAATTTCCGAATTCATCCATGTTTACTAGCGCAATCGCTAAGCAGGTGAGTTAGATTTTTATTTCATCAATCCCAGAGTTTTATTAGTTACAATTTCTGTTAGTTATTTATAGATTTATATGCCTTTTAAGAACGGGAAAATAATGCTTAGATATGTAGAATCTTGTTCTTAGCAAGGCAAAATTTTAGTGTTCATTACTGGACCTGACATTCTATGAAGTTCCTTAAATGAACATTTTTTTTTTTTAATTTGTTGGATGCACTAAATTTCTGTTCCTAATATGATCCGAATTGGCTTTTTATGGCACATAATAACTGAAAGAATTTGAATCAATATTATTATATATATAACATCATTATTGTTCATAATGAACATAATGTGTTCATAATTGGAGTGTTCAATATTGGTTACTCGTTCATTACCAGGGTGTACATAACTGGTTATTTGTCATTAATTGGGTGTTCAATATTGGATATCTGTGCATTAATAGGGTGATCAACATTATTAAATTAACTGGGTGTTCAATATCGGTTACCTGATCATTACCAGGGTGTGCATGACTGGATATTACTAATTATTATGTAATTGGTACGTAAATTCGGTGGTAGTGATAAGAAACCATTCTTTTTGAGGGGTCCGCTGCAAAAAATGGCAAAAAATGAACCCTTATAATTTTATGTCGGTCGGTCCGTCCGTCCGTCTGTCACAGTCATTTTACTTGGAAACTATTGATACAATTTTTGCAATTGATACAAATTAGTTGAATATATTGAACAGATATGGGGCCAAAGAAAAATTACACACAGGAACAAAAATGGGAAAAGCTATTGAAGCAGTTGGTAGAGGAAGTAATGTATCTGCAGCTGCAAAGAACTCCACCACATGACCCAAACATTTTAACACCCGATCAGGAAAGTTTTGTTGCAACAACCACGGCGGTGCAAGAAGAATCTAACCAATGTAGTTACAACTTTAGAATATTCTTTACCTGGATTAATTGTACCATCTCCTTTTAAAAGGGGCCTGTATTGGCCAGATATTGATATCCCAAAATATAAACGCATGAAGAGAGAACAACTGCCATCAGCAATAACAGGTTCGGCATGGAGAGAATACAATTCGAAAAAAGAAAATGAAAAAAGGAAAGCCTTTAAAAGGCGTCAAGAAGCAAAGTTACTGAAAGAGGAAATCGCAAAACAGAAGAGAGAAGAAAAAATAAAAACAGTGATGCTAAAAAAGGAAAAACAAAGTCAAAGAAGAATTTACCTTCTATATCATCATCATCATCTAGTGAATCTGAAGGTGAAATACCCTGTGCAAGGAGCAGTGACTCTGAAGGCGAACAGTATATGAGTGAGCATAATTCATCCTCGGAGTTGGAATCTGACGATTGTACTAAAAGCATTGACACTGACAGCATCACCATTGGAGACTGGGTAATTGTAAAATTGGTATCAAATAAAAATAAACCACATTGATATGCTGGACAAATAACGAGAAAAACTGCTAACAAACAACTGGATATATTGCCAAATTCGCAAAAAAAAAGGAATGACACAACTTTTAAATGGCCGGAAAAGGAAGACGTTAGTAAAGTTGGGTGTCTACAAATTATAAAAAATATATCTGATCCATGCTTCAAGCGCTTTAGTAGGCGCATTGGTAACTTTGTTTTTAAGAAATCCTTAAGACATTTTAGCATTGATTATTAAATTTGTCATAATTGTTCCTGCTTAATAAAGGTGCTTAATATCAAATTTTCTTGTGAGTAGAATCGAACATTGATCTTTAAAATTGATAAAAAAATTGGACGGTGGTAATGAAAGTGTTCTTTTTTCCCATTTGTATGTTTTATTTAAGTGTACCCAAGAACAATACAAAATCTTGCTACCTCATGATTCATTACCAAAGGGCTGATTTGATGCTTCAAAGGCTAGCTGTGAGCCCCTGTTAAAATAACAAATGCTCATGGGAGCTGCTGCTGCTGCTGCGCCGGCGTCGGCAAAACGACAAGCACTGACAGTAGTGGTATCTCAAAAAAAACGGTTAAGTGTTGTCTATTACCGAGTGATCATTATTGGTTAACTGTTTATTACTGGGTGATCATGATTGGTTACGAGATCATTACTGGGTGTCAATAGGTGGATCAGAGCATGTTCAATACTGGATACAAGTACCCATTGTATATTTTAAATTAATATAAAAAAGTGTTAACTTTTTTAGCATGTTTGTTCATACATAACTGCCCCTGGATTATCAACCAATGTATTTTGTAACAAACATTTAAAATCTTAGTTAAAATATTAACACGGAAGGGGGAAATTGTAAATTTCCATCCTTAAAGTGTTCAAGACTGGTACGGTTACGTTACCTGTGTTGCGGACATTGACTGCAAAGATTGAATATTTACATAAATTCAAATAACATTCCTTGGAAAAAGTTTCGTACTTGCTTGGAATGAAAAAGTATATTTACTGAAGTATTTATTTTTATTTTCTTTTCAAGGAGGTCTGATGAATATTTACATGTATATAACATAATAATATACATGATATGATCACGGGTGCCATTTGTGAATCCCGAGAACAGAATGTTTGCGATCGGTCACCAAAGTTTTAGGGACACAAATGGCAAATATATTGCTGTCCACACTAACAATCGCTAATGCGTAACACGGAATTTATTAGGTTTCATCATGATTTTTCACTTTTTTTTTTATGTAACTGGACATGGATAACTAATACCAAACCGACTGTCATGATATTAGCCTAACATGCCACATGAGAACTAGGTGCCACGCCAGGACCTTCCTTATATTGCTCCGCTACATTCAACTGGATGAAAAACACGGACAATTTTCATTGCAGCTACAACCATCGTTCATTCAATGCGATGGTACCAACCCGGTCGGGATTAACCCTACCACATAGTAAGTAAGGAAGTAGACCTACAGTTTTACGTAGCCTCAACGGTTTAAAACGGTCTCCCATCTGGAACCAACCCACACTCAGAGTTGCTTCACCAAGCTTATTGAATTGCAAGGTGTCGCACCACTGGGCTACCAAGGCATACAAATATACTAACTTAGACTTGTAAACATTTGTTACAATAAATGAACCGAATGATACACTAATTGGCATCCACATATTTGTTATACATCCAACACCAAAAAATATTTTTCTTAACTCAGCAGGTTTTTTGACAAGTAAACATGCGTCCAAAATGACATGGATATTTTTCTTTTATGTTCCTGAATTTACTAAGTTTGTCTTCAAGGAACTAAATATGGTCCATCCAGATGGGCACGCGAGCTGCAAGTTCTGCTATGAAGGGCAGCATCCAGTGTCTATCTAGATATTTATATTAATTACATCCTTGTTTATTTGCATAGGTGCTGAGGCATGAAGAATTCACAGAGGGCTGCGAAGCTACCTGCAATGGGTAATTTCAATGTTTTACTTTTATCCCTTTAATCGCTCAGGAATTTTGATTTATTTTTCTCAGGAAGTCCTCCTGAGACATTGCGTTGAGAGGTCACGTATTTCACACATTCAAATGTTTTACTGTCATAGTCTTATTGACATAATGAGATGTTATCCTTAGAATATTTATGTTTTTAATTTATTTGAAAATATTAACGAGTCATTTAAATGACCACCATTTACCCGATAGTAGGGATTTTGTTATATACATAATAAAGTTACACACTATTTTATTATTAAATAAGAATGACCAGTACTTGGTGAAGACCTGGCTAAGTATGTCGCCAACTGATGTGAAAGAAGAAAAAAAATATTGATTAGTTTATGTTTAGTTGATGCATAAACACATTAATGTAAAACATCAGTTCTTTGTCATAGGACTTAATGACAAGGCAAAATAACACAGTCGGTATAGTTAGCAGGTAAATACCACTTACGAAGGTCACGCTGAAGTCATTACAACAAACCTTGTACCTACTGCAACCAGTAAAACCCATTCGCTACAATCCACTGCGTGCAAATTGATTAAGCAATATTCTAGTTTTTATCGCTTCAGCATTCTTAGTATGATTGTTTTAGCAGTTCACGCCTAAAATTACGTAGTATATTATTTCCTGCTTCCAGATACAGTAGAGTGTCGATTATTGGAACATCGGTCATACGACTGCTTATCCGAACAGCTTAAAACTAAACTAAAAAGGTATCTGGTCTGTGACCGGGCTGCTCGTAAACGCGCAGCAGACTGACATCAAGTTTAAGTACCTACAAATGTATATTGTATGTACTACATACTTGCATGTGTATGAATAAAATAATATGCATGTCATAACATGTATGTTAACGTAAGAGGTTAATTTTAAATACACACAAAGATTTTAATTCATAGATGTACATAGGTCAATTATCCAAAAAAAATAAAACTATTATCCGAATACCCATGTCCCCCAATTCGTTCATATAATCGGCGCTCTACTCCTACGCTCTAATCCTATCACGAAACAAACATACTTTTTGAGTAAATTATTTTAATTTAATGATCCAATATTTAAAACGGCTTATTGCTCAGACCCTGGGCATGCTTCTGATGCAAGAGCTCATGGGTCATGGGTTAAAAACGAATCCAAGTTAACCTTGCTAAAAATGATTTGCAGAAACAGGATAAAAACCAACTTATGTACTAGTCCTAGACACCATTTTCAATTTGATCTATTAAGGTGGCCCAACCCGGCGGCCTCAACTCATTTGCGGGCACGGTACAAAACCGTGCTGTTGCGCTCTGGGACCTTCTCTGTTTCTAAGAATAAGACAGGCTCCGTTATGAGGAAGATGCAACCTGTCCCCAAAAAAGACAATGTGCATAGTGTATGATTTGGTAAGATTTACGAAAATTTTAATTTCAAAACGACTTATAGCTAAAAGTAAACCACAACCGCTGTAGTCAAAAATCTAACAAAAACCAAATAGATTATAAATCTTGATTAAACAAGCTATGTCTGATGACTAATCTTTTTAAGATGTTCTTACTTTATCATTGCATAATCCACCTCCAAAGTAATTGTATAAAACGCGCGAAAAATCCGAACTTTCGGACGTTATAACTTGGAAGCCAAACACAATTTTACAATGCCAATGGTCATCAGAGATCTAGTTCAATCAAATAAAGCTATATTGAGCAAAATTTTGGATCTCTGACAAGAAATATAGGCGTGATCTTCTTTCCCCTTTTGTATGGGGAAATGAGCGGGTTGGGCCACCAGCCCCCATACAATCGTGGAAAGAAGATCAAGTGCACATTTCTTATTGGAGATGCATAATTATACTCAAAATCCTATTTTATCGAACTGAATACTTGCTGACCATTATTTGGTTTATAAGTTATCAGGTCCAAAGGTTGAAATTTCGTGCGCTTTATGCAATGAGTTTGTACGTGGATTACTCAACGCTAAAACAAAAACAATAAAACAATGCTGGACATCAAGCCTAGCTTGCTCCATGAAGATTCATAATCATTTGGTTTTTGTTTGATTTTTTAATGCTGCATTATTGATTGACTGTTAGCTATCAGTTGTTTTGTAATTATGTTTTTTTGTAAATCTGACCAAATCAAACGCCATGCACATTGCCTGTTTTGTTGACATGTTGCGTGCTCCTCAATACGGAGACTGTCTTTTTCTTTGAACCAGAGACAGTGCAATAGCATGTTTTTGTGCCATGTCGCCAATAAGTTTGTCCCGTCGGGAAGGACGCTCTTAAGGACTCCATTCACACGATAAAACCGATTTGCACGATTTCAGTCCGTACGCGAACCGTTGGAGCAAGACGATGGTGGGCTACGGGCCCGAAGACACACACTTCGTGGTGGAGCTGACATACAACTATGGCATAACGTACTACGAGCAGGGCAACGACTTCCTCGGGCTCACGGTGCAATCGAGGGAAGCACTGCGGCGAGCGGAGGCAGGCGCGTGGGCAGTCCAGCAGGACAGCCGCGGCAAATACGTGGAGGCGCCCGGCGGTTACAAGTTCTACCTCGAGGACCAGCCACAGCCCACGGACAGAGGTGAGGATTTTGACATTTTTCTGAATGTTTTCATCTCGTATATCGATATAAACGTTGATTTATATCAGTAATAGTCCCCACTGCGGCGTAGGCCTCTCCTGAAGGCATCTTGCATAAGGATCCACAGTAAAGGCCTGATATAGAAAAGTAAAATTTGGATTCAAACACACATTAATTCGAACTATACAGCTTCACTAGCTGCGGTACCCGGCTCCACTCGGGTCAATGTCATGTTGGATTGATTTCGGTCTGAATTATTTCCTGGATAAAAAGAAGTATGTATCCATCTACCAAATTTAATCAAAATCGCTTGAACCGATATGGCATGATTTAATGATAAACATATTCTCATTTAGAACTTCGTAAACATTTGGGAGCAAATTTTAAAAGCATGTGCCGTCAGACCCTGCTACATAGAAATTGATACAAAACCAACAAAGGCGGGATTAACCCTACCACCTTCCTTACTTTTACAAAGTTTTATGAGGAATACGAACCACAGCCACCTTCAACATCGAAAACGGTAACCCGTCCGGAATCTGACTGCACCCAGAATTGCTAAACGTTGATAAAATACGCAAATAAATCGGGGGAGTGGTTCAACGTTATCGCTCTACATGATATCGTGGAACTATCTGTAGGCCTTTTTAACACCTACAATTTTCAAGTACATAGTTTTAATTTTTAAGTAGTGGGAGTGACAGATCAAGGATGTTTGAGGAATTTCTTTTACAAAGTGACCGTAACATTTTTAACAAACATTCGATATTTGTCAAAGAAAAAAAACCGGCCAAGTGCGAGTCGGACTCGCACACGAAGGGTTCCGTACCATCGTAGAAAAAAAAAACAAAAAAATCACGTTTTTTGTATGGGAGCCCCCTTTAATTTTAATTATTTTTTAATCTTACCTATTTGTTGATATAGCGGCAAAATAAATACACACTCTGTGAAAATTTCAGCTGTCTACCTGTTACGGTTACTGAGATACAGCCCTGTGACAGACGGACAGACGGACGGACGGACGGACGGACGGACAGCGGAGGCTTAGTAATAGGGTTCCGTTTTCACCCTTTGGGTACGGAACCCTAAAAATCATTAATTTAACGGTTGCTCAATGCTAAGATTATTGATTATTTTATTTAAAATCTGAGGAATTCATACTATGTATTACAAATGTAATATGATAATATGTAGTTATTTTAATCGTTGTCACAACTGTTATCATCACGTATCATGATGAAAGAATTGCCTGAGATTTATAGATTAATGTGGCGACGGTTATGTTATCATATCATGTGATGAGGTAATGATTCAGACCAATTTTAGATAGTACAAATAACGAAATTTTCCTAAAGTGTACTGACCCATCAAAATCAGGCCTTTTGATGATTTATCATCAAAAGGCCTGATTTTGACGTTTATCACTATAAAGTGAGGTAAAAAAATTACACACACTTATCAAAATTGCTTAACTATCTGCCTTCATTGATGTGCCGTTGCCCTATCTGTCAGTATTCTAGCCTTAATACAAGAATGCCTAATATATCAAACCAGATTCCAGGAGGAGCTAGGTGTCATGCCAGGATTCTCCCTTTATTTGAGCACGACTACATTCCATTAGAGTTTTCATTGCCACTTTCTGTCATTCACTGTGATGATGTCACATGTCACACAATTAACCCTACCATGTATTACACTACCTTAGTTAAGAATGGATCCACTGTTACACATTTTGTGGGTACACACACAACCGAACACATAGTCTTCTACACGAGAGACCAAAGGTGTCATCTCTAGTCTACCGTAAGGTGGTTTCCAATTTTTTTTTTTTTATGAAAAACCGGTATGGGTGGCTGTGCTGAGGACCAAAGGTGCTCAGAAAAGCCAAAAACACCTCGCCTCGCGAATATGTTCTGCCCGTAAAAAATACTCAAAGGACTTGAGGCACTAATCCTTTATAAGAATTCACTATAGCCATAGATGTTCTGGTCGAATAATTTTTTGAATAGTATTTAGAAATTTTATACCGCTAAGTAGATGGTGCAATTTTTTTAATGCATCATTTAACAGTAAAAAACTCGCAATGGCTGCTATAAAAAAACAATGAGCCTGTAGTTTGGAAAATTATTGAGCCACAACATCTATCATATTTAATATTTATCTTAAATTTGTGGTCTCATGCTACTACTTTTTGTGTAGAGTTTACAAGAAATCTTCCATAGGCTGGACATGTTCGAAAAACTGTCAACTTTAAATATTTTCCCATTTATAAGTTTGTAGCAAATTGAACGCCTTACGCTTAGAGTGAAAACGAAGTGATAATAAAGAGCTTCTTTTGGCTGCTTGGGTAAACAAAACTAGAAATTGTTGAACATTCAGACATTGGTGTTTTCTGAAAGTGATACCCGTTGTTTTGCTTCACTAGTGTGAATTTTTTACAGAATCAAGCAATCAATAAGTGATGTTTTGCGATTATGGAGCTGAGAGACATATGAAATTTGTGGTGTATTATAAAAGCCATTCGTGACTAATTCTGAACTGATGTTAAAGGCTTAACAAATTTAATCATACTATTAAAAATATTAAATCATCGTATGGTTTATTTGTATCTGATAATTAATTGACCGAACGAAGAGCGTTGCGTCTCCGATTCAGAATGGGAAAAAATGCTTTCGTATGTTCGGCTGTTCTTCTCTACAGGTCGCTGTTCTAGTCATTGTTTCTATACTTTCAGATCCGGTTGTGAAGGTGGCCCTAGCCTGCTTGGACCTGGCGCGATCGCTCGCCTACTGGAATGGCCTGCTCAACCTGAAAATATACAGCAAGAGCGACAAGTCCGCCCTACTCGGCTTCGCGGACGACCAAGCCAAACTAGAACTCGTCGACATTGGTAAGTATTGTTGTACATCACGCGTTACGGTTTGACAATATGTATGTGTCTACACGATATGACAGTTCTCAGTGTTGAACAGACACATGCTTACACTTTGGAGCGGCTGGTAGCCTAGTGGCGCGGGGACGGGCCTAGCGTACCAGAGGTCTGTCTGTCTGAATTCCGACATGCACCACTGTCTTTCTCATTCCGAGTCCGATAAGTGCATTTCGTCATGAATGCGAGCTCTAGCTTCGGAATCCATGTAAAACTGTAGGTCCCCTTCCCCTACTAGGTGGTAGGGTTTAGGCCCGCCCGGGTTGGTACCATCGCATTGGATGAAAAGATGGTCGAAGCGGCAATGAAAATTTTTCCGTGTTTTCCATCCAGTTCAATGTAGCCGTGCTCATAAAGGTAGGGTCCTGGCATGGCACCTCATTCCTTCGGGAATATGGTGCCATGCCCACATTGGACAGACATTGCACAATATTTATCCAACATAACCAAATCGAGAAAGGAAACACGGAAAGAAAATATTTTGAAAACTCTTTGAGATACTTATGTACCTATATGTATATACTTAATAGTTGTGGTTGGTGGTGGTTAGACAGTGGTCTTACATTGTTGACAAAGTAAGAATAATATTTTGTGCAGACAGGATGTCATTATCTCAACTTCAAAATTGTCTTTGCGTGCTTCTTATCTTACCAGATCACGCTGAATCGTCTTTTTCAAGTGCACATTATCTTATCATAAATGAAAATGATATTTCAGAAAGTGAACAGCAAGTGCCCTTAACTTGTAATTACAATTTGTTATGATTTTCGTATTTACTAGGTGGTAGGGTAAAACTTACCCGGGTTGGCACCACCGCAAAGAAGGAAATGAATAATTGACTGTTTTTCCATCCATTTCTGTGCACACAAAAGGAACATCCTGACACGGCATCGAATTCCTACGTGAATTGGGCTTGGCACCATGACATTCATGTCACATATAACAAAGTTATCATAGTGTAAACATAAAAAAAAACCAACAGTGTCTATGAAGTTACAAGTTCTTAATTTATATTTACTAGAAAGGGGGCACAATTTTTTAGTTTAAAAGCAAATATCGCGAGAAGTATTATTTTATTGATGTATTGATTTTATTCCTGAAACCAACCATATTAACAATGCACTATAGCAGTGTTTTCCAATGAGTGGTGGTACGCATAACTCTAAGGATACATGAGTTTGCTTGACGTGGGGTTATCTCTCGATCAAGGACTAAGATAAAAAATAATATTACAACTGTATAGTGAGCATGAAACCCTACTATTACATACAATGTGTGGTGGCGGCGTAATCCGAATCCCGACCGCGGCCAGTGTTACTTAACCTCGACGATCGAACACCGAAGCGTCGCGCCACCGGGCTACCGATGCTGACTATATCGAGTCGTCGCATTGCAGGCGGCGCGGTGGATCACGGCAAGGCGTACGGGCGCATCGCGTTCTCGTGTCCGTTCGAGGAGCAGGCGATCATAGACAAGAAGGTGCAGCAGGCGGGCGAGCTGATCCTCACGCCACTCATCACGCTGGACACGCCGGGCAAGGCGACCGTGCGCGTCATCATCCTCGCCGACCCGGACCGCCACGAGATATGCTTCGTCGACGACGAGAGCTTCCGGCAGCTGTCGCGCGTTGACCCCAACGGCGACGCCGACCTCACCAAGTACATACGGCTCGACAAGTCGCGCGTGTAGCTTGCCGTCGAGTCGCGCGCGTCGCTTTCCGTCGAGTCGCAAAACATGTAGACGGGAACGGATTCGGTAACCTTTTTACGGTATTCTACGGCGACGGATTTAAGCGTACCGGATTTTACGCGACCTGGTGGACCTGAAAAGGATCCACTAGCTTTCAAGCTGGATTCGAGTCGATCGTATTCTAATTGATGGAATCGGCCATACCGTATTTGCCACTACCATATGTTTATTAATTTAATCTTTTTCGGTACCATGGAACACGGGGTTCGCGCGGTATAAAAATATTTTTTTCTGTATGGGTAGTAGTGGTAATCCATATCTTCTTCCCCAATATCTTATTTGTCAATATCTCTACCTCCCGCGATAGATCTGTCAGGTTAAAGAGAGTACCAAACGCATCTTCATAAACCTTGTTTATTATTTTGTACACCCCTTAAAAATTAATAAAAACCAAGATAACGTTACTAAACCCCAGAGGCGGAGATAGCCACAGTGCAGATATTGGAAGCACAGATACGGGTCATGACACTTGGAGGCGGAGATATCGGAGATATATGTATATTCAGGGTTTCATATAAATTTGACAGGTTAATTGACCTGTGACCTGTATTTCAAAGGCATAAATATCAATCTTTCTCTAATCTCAGGAAAAGTTCCGAAGGAATCGAAGTTACCGTATTTTGCCTACAGTATCCCTCTTTTCGTATTGTATTTTCCGGTTAGAATATGGGAAATTATGGGAAGTATCTTCAATCCGGTACTTTCGAATATGGTATAGTCTCTAATCCGTTACTCCAAATTTCATGGACTCTGCATATTTTTTTAAAATTATTTTAAGAAATAAACAAAAGACTGGTTAACTCAACCACCATCTTCATGACTTTGCCTATATACTAAACTAGCTGCGGTACCCGGCTCCGCTCGGGTTAGTGTCGGCTAAATTATCTCATGGATAAAAAGTAGCCCACATGACTGGTCCAAAATAGGGTCAATCCCATTTAGAGCTTCGTTGACGTTTGGTGGCTATTTAAAAAAAAAACATTTGCCGCCAGAACTTTTCTGCACTTTCACTGCTACATTGCCTACCTAGTAATTAACGTGTAACGTAGGTAAGTTCACCACAGCCAGCCTCAACATCGAAAACAGTAACCCATCTCGAACCTGACTGCTCCCAGAGATGCTATACATTGACAAAATACGCACACCCTTCTGGTAATGAGGCGTTATATTATGTAGCCTATAAGTTTTTAGTAGAATCAGGCTAGACGTAGATACAATCCACGTCTAAATCGAGTAATTGGTTCTCAAGGATTTTATTCTATTGGTCGCACATCCGGCAATTTAGCGTGATGCCAAGTAGTGCTAAAGTTGCGGGAAATACCAAGCCGTACTTCGGTACAGTTAGTAAAAGTAAGCGCTGCCGCCGCGCCGCATGCACCCATTCCCAGCCGACAATTAAAAATAAATACCATCCGATCCTTTTGATCCTTTATTTATAGGGTCGCTAAACTATGGAATCGACTCCATACCGATTTATTTCCCCCAAAGTCCCCCGGGGTCGTTGAAACATGGGGTGAAAGAACACCTGGCCGGCCGGCATGGTTTTCGTATCCCCCGTGAAAGTTCGAAATGCCGCGCTTGGCTTAGTACCTACTAATCTACCAAACAAAAATTAAGAAACCATTAAACTGAAACCGTAATATCCTAACAATACGCGATTAAACAATCAACCTAAAAAGCCCAAACAAATGCGTGTAGCTAGGAACGGCTGTCGCTAAGTTAGCATACCGCGCGGGTTGGTAAAAAGAATACAAAGAATTTACGTAAAAAATCTCATACTAATCCGTGTAACACACGACCACGGAGCGCCACTGCGCGTATTACGCAGTAACATTATATTATCTATGACTGCGCGTCTTGACTGAGGCGGCGCGGGAACCGCGGCCGGCGAGACGTTCGTCGCCAGCGTTTAGTTATTCTGTGCCAGCGTCGCCGATCGCTCCCCGATTCCCCGAATCACGGGAAATTTGTTGTATTGCGGGGAAAATGGTGGGGAATGCAAGCGTTGGGAAATTTGCGGGGAATTGGCCAATCCGTGGGGAATTTAGTTTTTTGCCTTTATATTTACCATTTTTTCTTTGCTCATTCGAAAAATATATCGAACATTAAAGCAATCGGGGCAACTTTGGATTTATCTTCTCCCGAAAGTTGTTCGGACGGCCGTCGACTGCACGACCTTTTTTTTGGTCATTCGAAATTTTCGATGAAAATTTGGTTCCTATTCCGGATTCTTACGGAATTCCGGGAATCCTAAGAACGTTTTTGGGGAATTGGAGGAGTGGTTATCGGCAACGCTGTTTGCCGTTTCGCGCGCTAGCGCGTAGGTACCTTCGGCTCGACTCGGCAATACTCGGTCCTCGTCGGGTGGCCACCGCCGTCACGGTCCTCGCCGCGCTATTATTTTGTTTTCGCTCCGCGCCCTCTGACTATTTTTCTTTTTGTTCGGCTCCTAAGGGTCGTTACGTGATGTTCAATAGCTTAAAGCCTTCCTTAAGAATTAGGCTATCGAATTTAATAATATTTTTTCAAACCTGACTGGTAGTTCCAGAGATTAGGGCGTTCAAACAAAAAAACAAACAAACTCTTCAGCTTTATTATATTAGTATAGATGTATGTTTTGAAAGCATGTATTAATTATTTTTAAATGTAAATTTCACTTCAGCTAGGCAGAGGTCAGTTTCATACGGAAGGTAACTTAAATGCTTATTAGTTGTTTCACAAATTTTATCCTGATGTATGTCTCTGATATAACATGTTAATGAGCAAATTTTAAATTGGTGGACCTTAAATATGTACGCATTTATTGTATGTAATATATTTTCATGTTTTTAATATGCTGTATTTATAAATCCGAAGCTCGTGATCCTTGTGATTTGGGATCCAATGAAAAGCAATTTTCAGTATTTCATTACAAGAATTCTCTTATTGCAATTTTGTGGCACCTGAATGTGATAATATTTCTTTTGTTTTATTATTATTTCTATTATTATTACTTAGCACATAAATGTGCAGTGGCCAATAAAATAAGGCAATAACTTAAATTACTTCATATTTTATCAACATGTTTTAAGTTGACTTTTGTTGTTAAGATACAGATAATATATCAGTTTATTTTAAAATGGCTAATTATTTGTACTTATTCCTAAGATTGCTCATTCGGATCCAACTTGGTTCTTTTTAAAAAAAAAATGTAGGTATTTGATGCCAAAACAAGTTTAGGGTTACCACTAGCGAGCTGGTGATTGCCATTATCCAACATTAATGAATTATATATTTTTTGTGTCTACAGTACAAGCAAAAGGAATAATAAGGAATTGCACATGTATGTGTATAATCGACCGTGAAGCAAGGACACATTAATTAAAGAAAAAGCCCAATAAATAGAGCTACTTTACGAGTATGCTGCAAGGGTGGACCCGAGCCAGCAAAACATACCATGTCCGCAAAGCAGATGAAGCTTTAAATAAATGTATGAAGGTATAATCTTAAACACTGTTAATAGGAGGAATTGATTACAGGAGGAGGGACTGTAGGAGAATTCCAAATTATGTATATACAGCCAGTGGCGAAATTGGTAGACGCAATATGAAATCAAATCAAATAATTTTTTTTTTATTTCAGCGAGCATGGTGGAAAAATCTATCATGCTATAGAAATAGTCAAATATAATATTACATTTTCAACACCCGCGAATGGTATGTTTTGCTGGTTCGGGTCTAGCCTTGCAGTATATTCGTAAGGTAGTTCTTTTTACTGGGCTCTTTCTTTAATAATAATAATAATTATTATTATTTATTTCAAACAAGAAGTCCATAGACATAGAATATTACATTCGCAATGGAAAAAAAATACAATACAATATCATTATTTACAATAGACATAGATATATTTTTAAAATGTAAATCATTAAACATAATTTTAACAATAACATTTCAATAACCTGACCGCAGTCACCGCTTCATGGAAGATGAAGCTGAGACCAAAATCGGAATATTTTTCCAGCCCCACCCTCCATAGCAATAACTGCAGTCTGGTTCTCAGTTGAGAATAAACGGTGCCGGAAGCCAGCTACTCGCTTCCGGATAACAGCAGCAAAACTGTCCACCCTCGCCTCTGTGAACATACCCGAGGCGCTGCAGTACCTGGGCAGTCTAAGCAGATAGCGAAACACATTGTTGTACTGCACTCGCAGGGCATTGCACGCTCGTTGAGAGTAGTTAGCCCACAACTGACATGTATACAGTGACTGGCAGTAGGTCTTAAACAACAGAATTTTGACTTCGTGTGAGCACCGAGCAAACCGTATCGCCAACATATTCCCCACGACTGCCAGTGAACGTGGCTGTCGTTCAATATCCAGATCATCATGCAACTTTTCAGTTACAATATGTCCCAGATACTTGAACTTATCAACAACGCTCAGTGGACAGCCATAAAGATATACCGGCGGGGCGGTCTCCGTGCCCCTACCGTGGCGAAAAACCAGCACCTCCGTTTTGGCGGCGTTATACCTGAGTCCGTGAGATCGTAGTTGTCGTGAGTTGGCATATCGTTCAAAAATGCCCAGCAGTTTTCTTAAACCATCGTGGGGCACAGTAGCACCATGTCATCCGCATAACTTAAATTGTTCATGCAGTCACCTGCAATGTGACATCCAACATGTGCGCCCCTGAGCTCCACGATAAGATCGCTTACATAAAAATTAAACAGGTCTGGCGAAGTTAAACCCCCCTGTCTAACTCCACAGTTCAGTTGGAAAACTTCTGACATGGAGGAGCCCCATCTCACTGCATTTGACTGGTTTCCGTACCAGTGCCTATAGAGACCAATAAGTTCCGAAGGAATACTCGATTTACTCATTTTGTTCCATAGTACATTGTAATTAACAGTATGAAATGGTCGGCTTAGATCGAGAAAACATGCGTAAACCGATGTGTTCCTGTCTTTGTAATGATTAACAATTACAACAATTAACATTTCACGGTCGATTATAAATACATGTCACAATCCTTGGAATAAGCGATGTATCTGCTTAGTACAAAAAAGTATATTTACAAAAGGAAATATATAAATAATGGGGACAGCTTAACTTATTTTGTGAAGCTGTCCTCCCCTTGTGTCCCGTTCCGCCGTCTCTCGGGTCGGGTGGCGCGAGAAGCACCACTGGAGCTGCAATGGGGTGCGGGGAGCACAGGATCGGGAATCAGGAACCTACCCTGAAACAAAATTTATGGATTTTTTTATGTTAAGCGCGGCATATGGCGAACGCCAGGACCTGTTAAGGTGCTCGACGACGCCCATGGGATTGCGAACTTACGGGGGGGCTGCGAAAACGATGCCGGCCGTTTGCTTCACACAATGTTTGAAGGACCCCACGTTGTACTTGGGGGAAAATACCTCGGAAGGCAGTTTATTCCATCGTTTTCCGACCCTACAGATGAAGGATCTAGAAGATCGGTTGGTTCTTCAGTTTGTTAATTACGACTGTGAATTTGTGCATTTTCTCCCTGTTCCGCGTTGAGCGAAGGTAGAAAGTATGGTAAAAGCAGTAATATCATCCGTGTCACCCAAACCTAGAGACGGTGTACTATAGATAGAAAAAATAATAATAACAATAATAGTTGTTTTATGTGTTTGTTGTAGAGACATCACGATAACCAAATACTTGTTATGAAAGTATATTCTTGCTCACAGTTATTTTAAAAACTGCGAGACCGGTTTGCAGTATATTTTCAAGAATTTAAGAAAACAATATTGTTGAATTTCAAACCCAAATTTGACATATTCTTCCCACCTGTAAATTTGAAAGGATTCATACCTGTTGTTATCTCAGATGCTACCCTACTCTCTGCGATTATAGTGTTAAGCTTAGCTTCCGTCCACCTGGCCATCTCATTAGGACCAGTGGCATTTATTTGCAAGTATTGAACGTTCAACGGTCTTCTTTTTCTCCATGCAGGCCCTGCACAGAGGACTATCTGGAAATCTGTGAAAAGTGACCTGTCTTCACACCCACCAACTATGAAGGTTTTGCCCTCACTAGCCTAAACAAAATTACGTAACTGATGCCTTAGCCTCGTAGTACCTTCTGACGTTTTCATAGATAAAAAGTGAGGAGATATGGCATCGAACGCGGTTATTATGGGACCCGCTGTCTCCAATTTTCAAAAACTACAAATCCAACATTAACGTACATGCCACATGCAAACATATTATTATTATTATTATTGTCTCGATACACTAGCAGCTTAAAGCTGATGCGTGTACATCTGAGTTGGTGACTGGGGGTGCACTTGTTTTTTTTTTTTTTATTCCTATAAAAAGTCTAAAGTTTATGATTTTTTGTATAAGTGTCAAGTCTGTTTTTAAAGCTGTTCACTGAAGCGGCACTAATCACTTCCTCCGGGAGCCTGTTCCACGACTCAACCACACGATTGGTTATAAAGTGTTTCCTCGGGTTTGAATTGCTTGAGGTTCGGTTCAGTTTTAGTGAGTGTCCACGTAGGTGATCATTGGTATTCATTGTGTACATCAGTTTGAGATCTGCCACATCATAGAGTTCTGATAAAATTTTAAATGTTTCAATGAGATCGCCTCTACGTCTTCGTTCCTCCAGCGTGGTGAGGCCCAAGGCCTCTAGACGGCTCTCATACGATTTATTTCTTATGGAGGCCGCCATCTTTGTTGCCCGCCTCTGCACTCTTTCCAGTAGACAAATATCTTTTTGGAAGTAGGGGCTCCAGATTTGGTAGCCATATTCCAGGACTGGGCGAACATAGGTTTTGTATAACTTGAGAAATAAATTTGCAGTGATGTAGGAAAAGGCTTTCCTTATTATGTATAAGAGAGAGTTTGCCCTTTTAACGATTTCAATCAGATGTGTTTCCCATTTTAGGTTGCTGGTCAAAATAATACCGAGATCCTTTTGTGAGGTCACTGGATTCACTGGTGTTCCGTCTACGATATAATGAAGTTGAGGATTTCTAGGACCCACATGCAAGACGGAGCACTTCCCGGCGTTAAGTGTCAAGAGCCAGTCCTTTGTCCATTGGACGATGCGATTGAGGTTATCTTGTACTTCTTGGTGACTGATCGTGGGGTTGGCAAAGAATTTTGTGTCGTCTGCGAAGAGCATAAAATCAAGGTCGATGATTGCTTTCAGGTCAGTAAGGAAGATCCCAAATGCTGCAGGCCCCAGGACCGATCCCTGAGGAACTCCGCTTAGGACGGGATGGGGTTTCGAGAGCTCATCGCCCACGCGCACACGAAATTGTCTATTAGTCAAGAAGTCTTCGATCCACAACAACAGCTTGCCACGAAAACCGAAATGTTCTAGTTTTTTAACTAACCGTTTTATAGGTACTCGATCAAACGCTTTTTCATAGTCTAGATATACAATGTCTATAGGATTCCGCTCATTCCATTCTGTCGTCCACTTATCTAGGCATGAGAGCAGGTTAGTTACAGTCGAACGTCTTTGGACAAAGCCGTGTTGTTCTTCGATGATGATGTGCTCTTGATCTAGGAAGCGCCTTATTTTCTCCGTGATGATCTTTTCCATTGCTTTACAGACAATGCTTGTTAAACTGATCGGACGATAGTTAACTGCTATGAGCTTGTCACCTTTTTTGTAGATAGGTGTAACCAGGGCTTCTTTCCAATCTTGTGGCAGTTTTCCACTATTAAGAGACAAGTTCATAATTATTGCTAGCTGTTCACAAAGTTCTGTGGAGCATTGTTTTAAAAAGATGGCAGGAATATCGTCAGGTCCCATAGAAGTTGCATCTTTGAAGGATTGTAGCACTTTGGAGATTAGACGTATTAGAGGGTTAGTGTGGGTGTAATTATATGGCCATTTTGACCATATTTTTTTATTTATTTATTATTATTTTTTGCGGAGACGCGATATTGAGCGCATGCCCCTTGTCTATTTCCCTTTAGTGGACGTTTTCTATGTAACTGGACATGGAAGGCTTAATACACCCACCGTCATCATATTAGCCCAAAACACTGCGCATTCCCGAAGGAATGAGGTGCCATGCCAGGACCTTCCCGTTTTGAGCACCGCTACATTCAACTGGATGGAAAACACGGACAATTTTTAATTACCTTTTCTACCATCTTTTCATCCAATGCGATGGTACCAACCCGAGCTCGATTCACCCTACCACCTAGTAAGTAAGGAAGGGGACCTACAGTTTTATGTGGAATCCGAACTACGGCCAGCCTCAGCGGTTGAAAACGGTCACCGATCTAGAACCCAACCGCGCTCAGAGTTGCTTCAACCACAAGGCGTCACGTCACTGGACCACAGAATAAGTAAAGAATGGGCTACCGAGGCTGACAATATACAATAGAGAGCAATAAGCTTCTCAGCGATCACTAGACTCGAAAATACCTTTAAAAACGTTTCTGGGTGAAGTATCCAGAAAATTGTCGAGTATGATACACACGGTGCGACCTTCCAGGGTACAACTCTGCGTATTGGCGACCACATTGGGATTCTCGAAGTCGATCTGACGCAAGGCCTGTACTTCAGAAAACATATCGAGGATAAAGCCAGGCTGGCCTAAAAAAAGCAGACTTTATTTGTATGCAATTTTATAGTGGCGTATATCATGGATATAAGTTGGGTTGTCAAAAAAACCGAAACTTACGGACGTAACTCGCAGTTTATTTTCAGAAAAGTATTTCTTAATTTGACTGAGGAAACAGGCACGCGCCATTGTATGAAACACGATCACCTCATTATCCTCTTAACAATTCTTATGAAGTAAGGAATCCGAACCACGTCCAGTCTAACGGTCGCACAGACACCCGACCGCGCCCTGTGTAACTTATGGATCGGGTTAAGTTAGTTTGGGTGAAATTGGAATTGCATTTTGTTAGGTAAGCTTATTTAAAATAAATAATTTCTCACGATTAAAAGGTTGTGTTCGAGCTGACCCCTGCGTGCTGTGCCAAACGGAAAATAAAGATGTTTAAAGGGATTGTTGACAGTTCTGTGTTCCTACTTTTGGCGTTTTTACTGCCTCAAACGCCACATCTGTTAGCTGCTACGTAAACCTTAAGCATAAAGTCGAATATAGCTATAGTGTTGCAACGGCCACTACATATTACTAATTTTTTTTCCAAGACAAAAAAATGTTTTTTTTTAAAGTGTCTAGTGTAATTTGACGCGACATTGTAACCGTGGAAGGTCTTGGCATGAAAACTAGATCCCACGTGGCGTCTCAGGCTAATGTCATGACAATAGTTGTGATATTAGCCATCCATGTCCAGTTACAACGTTCTTACGAAACACTGCATTGTTTTTACACTAAATTAATTAATTACCTACTCTGTGTGGAAAGGATAACCTGATATTTAGAGGATATTCGGAAAAAGTTGTTAAACTTTTTTGTTTATTTCAATCCCAATAATAATTTCCCAAATTTTATGTTCGACCAGGACATTCAACACCCTGTATATTTTCGTATTAGGTTTCGTGTAAGTATGTGTAAATGAAAAAAAAATCGGTGAGTTTTTTGTTATATTGTTGTTCGTGTAATGTTAAAGTGAATTTATGTATTTTTTTTGTATCGTATGAGTCTATAAAACCGCTGTTTTGCTGTTTTCAAAGAGATTTTCTTGACGAAAATATTCCGGAGCATAGGTTTTCCGTCGAAAAAATCGCTTTGAAAACAGCTATAAAACCGGTTTTCTAGACTCAGGATTCCTAATTCCTGATTACGAAATCCAAGGAATAGGGCTGCCGTCCCAAGCGGTTTCGACTGATCTCGGCATACTTATAACGGGAAGAACAGAACATAGTAGAACCGTTGCTCCGCGAACACACCTCTTGATATATTTTCCGAGAGACCTAGCATTGTAGCGGGCGTTTAAAAAGGCATTACGTTAGAAACGAAAATGTATTTCCATACACGGGTGGGTACTTAGTGGGCGAGTTGCGTGTTAGGGCAGGGCGAGCCTAGTCGTGAGCTGCGTTGCGGAATGGGTTGCGTGATTGCAAAGCCTAGCCGGGGCTCCACACCACCTGCCTACCGTCACATAATTTATCGTGGCCGAAGGGAATCCGTATCTCATGCTGACTACGTACATCCTAATATTAACTATATATGTTGCATGTTTCTAATGCTACTGGAACCGTGATTACCATTTTTACAAGCTTTTATTTAAGGCCCTGGTACTAGCCAAATCGCAAAGTTAGACGAGGCACCCCAAGTTAACTAACTAAGTCTGACGATTATAAGTGTCATTCTTACAATATATGATTCCTTGTCTAGGAATCGACCTATTTTTGTTAATGTATGTTTCCTTTTTTTATACAGAATACATTGCGGAAACGGTGTCCATTTCCGAACTTTTTTGACTAAATGTAGAAATCTAAAAGCATATGGAATTTTTTGTTTATGCATATATGCTGTTTTTGCTTATATCTAGAAATCGAATTACTTTCAGATTTCTAATGAGAAAAATCAACTTTTTTATTTTTATTATTATTTAAATAAATGATGGAATAAAAAAATATTAACAATCCATTATCAGTCTGGAGTTCTATTTGGATTTGCTGAAGAGTTTCACTACATATTATTACATTTGTAAAAAAGTGCATTTGTATGGCGCGAGTAGTTGGCTAGTCCTAGCGCCTCAACTTGAAACGTTTGTATGTAAGCATGATAGGTGTTTAGGTTGAATAAGAACCCCTTTCTCTTATCCTAGCGAGTTGAATTTTTACATGTTGGTTCCGATGACAATCCTTTTTAGGGTTCCGTACCCAAAGGGTGAAAACGGAACCCTATTACTAAGCCTCCGCTGTCCGTCCGTCCGTCCGTCCGTCTGTCACAGGGCTGTATCTCATGAACCGTAATAGGTAGACAGCTGAAATTTTCACAGAATGTGTATTTATTTTTCCGCTATTACAACAAATAGGTAAAATAAAAAAAATATAAAAAATTAAGTGGGGTCCCATACAAAAAACGTGATTTGTTTGTGTTCAATCTTGTACTCTGTGAAAATTTCAGCTGCTTACCTATTGCTGTTCATGAGATACAGCCCTGTGACAGACGGGCGGGCGGTCGGACGGACGGACGGACGGACGGACGGACGGACAGCGGAGGCTTAGTAATAGGTTTACGTTTTCCCCGTTTTCACCCTTTGGGTACGGAACCCTAAAAAATTATAACCGTTTCGAATGTTTAGAAATATATCCAGCGAATACTAAACCTATTAAAATAAATTTATGATAAAAACAAGCTTTTATTTAAATGCTCTAAAAATATTTTTTTATAATTAAATAAAACCCATCAATGTATTACTTACATTATACAATGTACATAATACTTACATGTAAGCTTGTCACAAGATTTGCCTTTATACATAAATAAAAAGTAATTCTAAGATAAAAATATTTATTCCCTAAAATGACATTACCTATACGGGTTAAGATCGCGACAAGCTTTTAATATCATATAAATAAATGGTATAATGTAATAAATGTATAAGTTTAATTTCGTTTGAAGTTTCTTTTAATTTTTTAGAGCAATTCAATAAGATTTTGGTTCTAAAAAAATGTTTCTTACGTTAATCCGTGACAGGAGAGAGAAACAATGTAATATTATTTTCAAGAAGTACCTACCTACTTACCTGTTAATTTTAGTCGGGCTATGTTTCAACTAGTGTCCGACCGAAACTGGTTTTCCGGCCGAAACCGAAACCGAATATTCGGCCGTGGCTTCAATTTCGGCCGAAACCGAAACTCACGTGGTCAAGTATAAAATTCCTTAAAATACTGAAATTGGGTGCATTTTACCCATTATTCTGCATTAATTAGTACCTTAAATGCAAACACAGTATATTAACTTTGTTGTAATCATTTATTTAATATAAATATTAATAATATTTTTCAGTAATATGTAACTGTTTCGGTTTCGGCAAAAGGTTCGGCCAATTTAGGCCGAATCCGAAACTGCCGCCGAAACTTGATTTTTGGCCGAAACCGAACTTTCGGTCGAACACTAGTTTCAACCCATAAAAAAAACATAAGAGTATTTGGAGCAATTCGTTGAGGAGAGATTGTGAGCACGTGAACTTTAGAAGCTGACAAAACAATCCATTCTTGTTGGAGCTGACCACTGCAGAGAAAGGAAGGAGCTGACTCTGGTAATGAACTTATTGGACCGTTGCAGCAATCATGATGTTATTTCATACTTTTAATTTGGTTAAATGTTGCTTAAAAATACGATCTCAGAATTAAAAAAAAGTAACAGCTGATTTTTTTAAAAACCGATATCGTCGTATAACATTAAAGCCATTTTCAGATAGTTTTTCTAAACATTTTAATAGAGTCGTAGTCGAATAAAGTTTTTGGTTTGTTCATTTTCTTTTACAATCTACCTTGGAAGTGACCAGCGAAATATTAGAGCCAATTAAGTAGTTAGGTACGGAAATATTCTAACATTAAAATCGTATTATATAAACAACTACAAATGGTGTTTATTTCCGTAGCAAAAACCATCCAAACGGATTCTTGACGCAATCTATAGACGTAGATACTTATCAACGTCCTCGAATGTGGTGCCTGCATATTGAAAAGGGTTGTTGCTTGGTCGAACTTCTTTAATAATAAAACGATGGGTCGAGCTAAATACCTCGGAAAACACCAACATCAATAAAATAGCCGCGGAAAGCGTGGCATAAGGTAGGAACTGATTGAAAAGCACGTTGAAACAAATTGCCTTTTAAAACACCTTCCATGCTTACGTCATGCGGTGTACAGTCGTTATGTCGTTATACTTTGGTTTGAGGGAAATACCTATTTTGTGTATTTGTGTAGATTGTGCCTAATTTCAACCATAGTATTTTAGAATTGGAATTAGAAAAAAATCTTGACAAATCAAGCAACTGGATTAAATGACAAAAGGTTACCATGACATACGAATACGGCATCCAAGGGGTCAAATAAGAAATCAGGCAAATAAAGAGTCAAATCGGACAATCCAGGGATACCTTCGATCATTTGTCTAAACATATCCATATATTTTAGTTATATATAGAACATCATAATTGAATCTGACTTTTTTTATTAAAAAATGTACCACACAGAACAACAAAAATAAATCTACAGATTTGTTGAGGACCTATAATTATAAAAATAATTATTGGCCCTCTTTATAATTATAGGCCCTCTTGTTTTTAAACGAGACGGCACAGTTAGGTAGTGCCGCAAGCGTTTTGTGTCAAAATATCTCTGCAAATTAAGCAACTATAAATTATCTTTTTTATAAACGGTTTTATTTAGATTATTAGGTATACGAGTACTTATTTTTTGTTTGTTTCAAATCTTGCGGAAATTTTTTGAACACTTGTACTGAACCGATTGCTTTGCAACTTTGCACACTCATTGAGTTTCCGTGATAATACAATATTCTGATAATTTCTAGAGGGTCTGATGATGGAGTCAGGAAGGGGAAAATGGAACTCTTTAACTGCTATTAGTAACCTCCTCGAGTTTGAGCTGATTTGATCGATTCGAACGACTGCCCCATACTTTCACCAATATACTTGGTGACAAGGATCTGATTATGGAGGCAGGAGGTGGTCTGTGGAAATTAAATGACAACAGGATATTTAATTGGAATTAATATTGATTGTTTCGCCGAGGACTGTATGGCATTAGGGTGGATAAAAATGATATATCGTTAGCGTTTCAACGCTTGACACCATTCATCTGTGCCGTCGACCATGGGCCTACCACAGAGGCCCTAGGTACATAACGAAGCTCGGTGACTTTGTTTTTGTTTGAAATAATTATTATATTTAGAAAAAAATATTAGAACCATTGGGTGAGCACTTGCAGGTGTATTCAGATTGGCCAGACTAACATTAATCCGCCGAATTAAACCGATTTTTGTATGATTTGTCCGGTGCTAATCTCGAATTAAGTTTTGACAGGTACTCTGTGAATACGACTGATAGTGTTTAAGCTAACCGGGAAAACCCGAAGAAACGTTTGGTACATTGTTTATTTTCTAATTTTATGAATATTTCAAAGTGTGATTTTATCCTAACGGAAAGCACGCTCGTGCATAAAGCACCACCATAGGTCACATAAGCAAGCAACTACACATTCTTGATCAAATTTCCACGTGCCCCCTCGGTATTTTTCATGGACAGCTCTAATGTAGTTATTAATTGGCGGCGCCACCGCCTGGTCAACTGGGCAGCATACCACACCTCCTCCAGCGAGCGAGGACTGTGCCCGTGCCACACTCCGTGACCTGCCAGAATTTCCATTTCTACTCGCTGATCAATTTGACGACCGTGCGAGAGTGTGCGGGGCCGGGTGCAGGGGCGGCGGCGCGGAGAGGGGGGCGGCCGCGCGCATGCGTGTCGCCTCCGCGGCCGGCGCGCGGCGGGGCTCCTCCGTCCGGCCGCCATTCTGGGCCGGCAGCAGTGCGCGAGTCGCCGTCGCCGCCGCTGCCACACCGCGCGCCGCCATGGCCGCCGCGCCGCCGCCACGATCGCGCTGACTCCGCGCCGCGACCCGAGCCCTTCCCGTTCCGATCACTTCTTCACGCTTCGACTGGCTTCGTGTGAGGTTCTCCTTAGCGCGCCTGGTAAGGACGACATCTTTGAGCGGCATGGCTATTCCTATTGACGGCGCCACCGACACCGACGCCGCCGCCGCTGCCACCGCCACCGCCGTCCCGGTCTCTCGCCACTCATTTGCTATCGCCATTGTTATCGTAGCTAACCAACTTTTAACCTATATCAAAAAACAGTAACTGTTATCCTTGTCCGTGAGTACATTAACGTATTTGCGCTATATAGCTAGTGCACATGTATCAATTTATTGCTTACATACTTTCATAATCATCCCACAATAATAAGGTTAGTTTTTCCGAAAGAAAATGGTCGGTACTGATTCGAGGGAAAGTTCCTGGGCCATCAAGACCGGCTTTCCGATAAACATCTATACACGTAAATATGATCATAACTACGCTCAAATTACATACACCCATCAACATGCATGCAATTTATGCGGACACGGAAAGGTGAAAGTGAAACCGGATGAATATCGCAATCGCGTTTAGACGCCTAAAATCGAGCAGCAAAATCTGTAAACATTTTTGTCATTTAGCGTACTGACGACGCAAAGTTTCCAGATTTTCCTTAGTTTTCGAATACATACTGTATATTAAAAGGTTGGTGTGTACCACACAGCTCAGAGGGAGACATCACAGTAAAGATAATAAATTGCTCAAATCTAAATACCACGACGAACCCGATTCACAGAACTTTGCGAATCCATATTATTTGAGGTAACTTTACGCTTCCTCTGATTATTTATTACGAATAAATAATTATTGAATATATAAATAAGTGTTTAGTAAAAAAATATTATAAGTTCATATTCCAGCGTTCAAGTTGTCATGTCATGCTCCGTCATAAACTTTGCAATAAAGCTTTCAAACTTCGAAACATGGATATCAGAGATTCTTTGATGGATAGGTATGCATTATGCAATAATTATGGAACTGTGGATTTACACCTCGTTGGGTGAAGTTGGACGACACTGCACCCGATGCCCCGATCTGTCGCCTCAAAGATTCTAGGGTGTATTTGTCGCCTTGGTAGAAATATAAACTGATTTACACATTCTTAACGTTTTCAAAAGGACTCAAAATGACGGCACTGCTGTTATATTAAGTTTATTATTATATTTAAATATGTAATTTAGTTTAGTTATTATTTTTGCGTTCATGATATACAAGAGTATTATTCCCATAAAGTATCTTCTTCTCAGTATTTATTATTTGTTTTTCTGATTTTGAACAGTTTAAAATAATATTTTGTTAATACAAGCCGCAGATTTAAGATTATAATACTGATTTTAGAAAAGCGCTACCTACCTAAATTTAGCGCTTTATCAGTATACTTGTTACATATAAGGGTAAAAATCACACTCCCAGTACTAATAATAATAACTAATAAATACTTACATAAATAAATACTATCCTATCCTGCATATTTTAGTTGTCGAAAGATAACAAATCACACGAATGTATGCATATGTACCTATTATTACAAATGTACTAAAATTCCACAACCAAACAATCGAGTCATATGGACAGTGGTGCGAGTAATTGCATTAAATTTAGTTATTAGGGCCTTGGTAATGACTGAGGATTGCCTCCAATTCGTTAATCATCAGATTTGTATAATAGTAATTGACATTTCCGTGTAATTACGTCAAGTGTACTACTAGTTACTTACACATACTATACGCATTGTTCGGGCCGGTGGATATATAGAATTTATAAAGTCATTCCATTGTTAGTTGAAAAAATCGATGTCACGGCCAAAAATATCCCAATTTACTGCTGCATATGACCGAGAAACTAAAAAAATAAGTCGAGTGCAAGTCGGAATCGCACACGAAGGGTTCCCTACCTTCGTACAAGATTTAACACAAAAAAATCAGGGTCTTGTATGACACTCCTTTAAATGTTTTTTTTTATTTTTATTTTACCTATTTGTGTTATAGCGGCAAAATAACCACGGAACGGAAATAATTTTATAAAAGCAAATTTTCGTTAGAGAATATGATAAATGGCTTCTCATGATTCATGATACAGTGAAAACCGGCCAAGCGGGAGTCGGACTCGCACACGAAGGGTTCCGTACCATCGTAAAAAAAAAACAATCACGTTTTTTGTATGGAAGCCCCCTTTAATTTTAATTATTTTTTAATCTTACCTATTTGTTGTTATAGCGGCAAAATAAATACACACTCTGTGAAAATTTCAGCTGTCTACCTGTTACGGTTACTGAGATACAGCCCTGTGACAGACGGACAGACGGACGGACGGACGGACGGACGTACGGACGGACGGACAGCGGAGGCTTAGTAATAGGGTTCCGTTTTCACCCTTTGGGTACGGAACCCTAAAAAAGACTCGGCCTTGGTCAAAGAATATATACACTGCCTTGGTATATATATAAGCCTTACCGTGCGTGATCACTTAATCAAAGTACAAAAATATATATTCCTGCTATAGCAGTTCGTTTATTTAATCTGGCAGTGATGTCATGAATTACGAGAGTATTACAGCACATTATAGTTCAATCTTGGCTCAGCACGGCGAGTGCTAAATAATCATTTGATCTTTGACAACACGGAGATCAACGTTTGACAACACTCTCAAAATAGACAAATTGTTTATTTTTTCCCAACCAAATTTGCTTCTTCACCGACAAAAATCTGACATCGAGTACGTTATTTAGCCCTATCTATATCTTTGTATTTATATCTTTATATCTTATCGTAGGCACAAGAAATATACCCACAACAAATTGGAAGGAATAATAATTTACCAACAAGTTATCCCAAAAATAATGTTTACAAATTCTCGATACTTTCACTTTTTTTGTAATTATGGATCTGATCGGTAAAAATATATTCGGGAGCATGTACAAGCGGCAGCACCATACCCGGACACATACATTTTCCTTGCCAATGCCTCATATGGTGTTTACTGTGATGCGCTCCGTACATTCGTAGCTTATATATTTTCTTTAGAATTGTAACGAGTAGTATTCTCTTGCGTGTGTTCAGTCAGAATAGTTTACGAGAGTAGAGCACTCACTGAAGAAGAGCTCTCATTACCCTAATGTTTCACTGAGTAAAGAAAAGAAAAATTCGTTAACTGGGATTTTTCATTCGTGGTTCGGATTCCATTCGGTATTCCACGTAAAACCGTAAGTCCCCACCCTAACCACGAAAGGTCAAACCAAAAGAAATTAGATACTCAAAAATTATAATATATTTTCTATATTTCGAGTCGATCTTTTCAAAGTATTCACCATGAGCACGTATACACTTTTCCTTACGGCTAAACTACTTGTAAAATATTTCTGATCACTCTTCCTTAGACCCTTTAGAAATCTAGAAATTATAAGTAGTTAGCGCATCTTCTTTGCTTTCAAGCCTCTTGCCTTTAAATGTTTCTTGTTTTTTTGCAAAAAGGTAAAAATCACATGCTGCTAGATCAGGGGAAAATGCCGAGTGAGGTAGGATTGGTACATTTTTTTAATGGATAAAGTCGATTGTTCTAACAGACGTGTGCGGCGAGGCATTGTCATGGTGCATTGTCAGAGTAGGTGCCGGATTCCAGTCTTCGGCCACTTGTCACAACAAGCTGATAATACTTTTGGAGCACAAACTGTCACAAACCATTCTGAGTTAACCGTTCTTTGATCCTCTAGCACCGCGGTAGCAATTTGGCCCGTCTTGCAAAAAATGATATGGTAAGAGTTACGAAAAATTTTAATTACAAAACGACTTATAGCTAAAAAAAAACACGACCGCTGTAGTCAAAATCTAACAAAAACCAAATAGATTATAAATCTTGATTAAATAAGCTATGTCTGATGACTAATCTTTTTAAGGTGTTCTTACTTTATCATTGCGTAATCCATCTCCAAAGTTATTGAATAAAATGCGCAAAAAAATCGAACTTTCGGACCTTATAACTTAGAAACCAAACACAATTTTACAATGCCAACGGTCATCAGACATCTAGTTCGATTAAATAAAGCTATTTTGAGCAAAATTTGGGATCTCTGACAAGAAATATGGGCGTGATCTTCTTTCCCCGTTTGTATGGGGAGTTGAGCGGTAAAGCTGTTGCTCGTGAACAAACAGACTCACCAAAAGTACTGGTTAATGATACAAAACATTCTTGGGGTTTAAATCGTGTTTTTATAATTATAATATGACGCGATATACCTCGTCGAGTGAGCTCCATGACTGTGAGCATATTCCTGCCCAATTCTCACAAAAAAATTAAATAAAAAAAATAATAACTCGAATTCACAAGTGTTCCATTTTCAAATGTATCAGTAAAGAACCAATATTTACGAAAATGTATAACTTGCCAGTGTCAAGCAAGTCAGTGTCCAGTAAACACATTTCTAATTTAGTCTGGCATGAACCACGTACTTACTAGTTGACAGGGTTAATTCCACCCGGATTGGTACCATCGCATTGAATGAACTATCGTTAAAGCGGCAATAAAAAATGCACTTATTTGCCATCCAGTTAACTGTAGCAATTAAGCGAGGTCCTGACATGGCACCTAATTCCTTTGAGTCCAGTTTTATGTCCAGTTAAAAAAAATATTCAGTGGATTTAAATGTGGTTGGGACGTTTTCGAATGGGGATTTAACACTGCAGATATTTTACAAACATCCAGTATCGCTAGCATCTCATTTCGTAGACAGGCTGTATTCAGCATGGGCGGATTAACTTTAGTGCGTGGATAGTTGCCGGTGTTTGTATGGTTAGTCCGCTGCTAATCCCGTACTAAGTTTTGACAGGTTTACTCTGAATAAGACTGTGTATCGTTTCCTAATTATATGACAAAGCGAGGTGCCATGACAGGCCCGAGGTATCCCCGTGTATGAAAGCAATCACAGCAGTCCTTTATTCAATGTGGGGCATTGCGACAGAAGGAACGCCTGGAGTAATCCTGGAGTATTTGTGTTTTCTCAACACATTTCAGTCTACCACAAGTACCACAACGGATGTTCAGCCAATGTCCTGCGCGTATTTCGGATTCAGATAGGAGGGGGGGGAGCCAATTTCGTCAGAGCATTTATCATGTCAAATAAGTCCTCTACGCGTCTATGCTTCAGCGATTGCAACTCATCTAAGATCTTGAGGTCGCCGGCCAAACGGTTAACCCAACGCTGTATGAATTGGATCCGTAATTTTAGGAGGTCTTACTCCTTTTTGAAGAGGTGGAGGTGACTGCAGCATTACACCACGAGGCGGATCTATGCTTTGTTATGCAATATAAGTAAGGACGTCGGCCGTCCTAACTAATGGGTGTTAATGGTTCAATTTCTTAGAAACAAACTGTACTTTCGACTACACTATGCACTTGAAGACAACGTCCTTGGTCAAATTAAGCTGCACTGGAATGTTGCTTAATGAGGAAATGGGTCTGCCTCGGAAGAGAAAGAAGCCTTCGAGTAAAATGAATCGATTTTAGGTACAACAAAAGTGGGGGGGGGGGGTAGTTTTCCACAAAAACGTTGTAAATTTTAAAGAGACAGAAGGAATTTAGACCCGGGCTAATTTCTTCCATGTCCAGCAGTAACAGGGCCCTCGGCACGTAAACACGTTTACGCTTTACCGGTTTTTTTTACAGTTCTACCAATCGTAGTAATGCTTGACCAAGAATTATGCAACGAGGCTTATGTTCTTAACAATTTATCGCGAAGGCACCTCAAATAGGTTATTGATCGATGACGGCCTTAACCCAGCAGGGCGTTCCGCTAAATCTAGCCCTATATACACATACACATGTTCATAGATAACATGATGTTTGCACGCGTATTAACAGCGGGCCCAAGGCGGCGCAACTAATCGGATCACTATTATACCTCCACAGATTCACGCAGGCGAGCGCTGTGCTGTGGCACAGATTATATGTACCGGATGTTAATGCAGTGCACTACGGTCTAGACGTGATTATGGGGACTGAAATACAAAGGTGAAAAAAGACATTTGTACACAAAGTAATCATTATTATCATCGGACGTTCCGAAAGTGACAAAAAAGCTTTGGCGGCGTGCAAAACACGATTTGACTTTAATTTGGCCAAATAAAGTGGTTTCAAATTAAATTCATTTATTTTTAAATAAAGTAACAGAATTTAAATATCAAATTCTGCTCTCTACTTACATTGTTAATAATCCGTTGTCTTTTTTCCAGCTTGCAATCAATACCAGTACAATATAATCACCACTTGAGTAATAAAGTCCCCATTAATAAATTAATATAAAAATAAAGTGTCGATTAAGATAAATCAGCACGCACATTGAATTCCATTAATGAATATATCATTATGTCTTACATTATTGCAATATATTAACCGATTACATTATAATAAAATATTTATGTTTCCATATATATATGTATGCATAGAATTGAGCTTTTTTATAAAATAGTATTTAAAAATAAAAACATAAAACTTAGAAAATATCTACTCGATCAAAGTTGCTGCTTTCTCAGAAATTCCGAACGAGTTGAACGAGCATTATTTATATATTATATTATTAATTAGGTATTCGGTTTGTGAATGGATTCCGTTATTTTTAAATTTATTTAACGACTCTAAACATACTTTGTCCATAAATGCTTATTTTGTGTCAATTCCTAGCGAAATCAATATAGCATGCGGGGCGTAACGACCGCCGCGTCCGCGCCGTACGTGTCGAACGAATCGCAAACTATTGACTCTAAATCACGGCCAATATGTGATATTCCGGAAGAAGTTGTCTTCGTTTGCCACGTGCTCCGGCGTGTATTAAACCTTACTATGAACGGACATCGACGATCTCCGTGTTTCTATTTTATTGCTCCCAAACATTATAGTTCCATTCGGACGATATCGGCCGAGCCTTATTCTACAGATCAAAAGAAGGTTTATTTTGGCGCGAATTTCAGCAAATTAAAGGTCGAAATTAAATGAAATCTCGTATGCGGAAAAAACCTAAGGCTGTAAAAGGAATTTGAGCTTGGTAGCTAAAACACTGGCAGGTTTACCACTTGGAATGGTAATACTACCGAGCATCATTCGTCATATCAACTGCTTTGCAACCCCTTTATTTTCCGTGGGTGCTACGTATGCCCTGCTTGAGATACTCTTGCAAAGATTTCACCAGAAGCCACAGGCAAGGAAATTTCAACCACTTCGGCGAGTGCTCAATGTCTCTATTGCATGATTGTAAAGTATGTTGTATGTTTGATACCAGTTTCTTTCTCTGCGGCTGCCCTTGCACACTTTGTGATCGTTTTGGCTATTACACACAGTCATTGGCGGCCTTTGGGGGCGAGCAGGGCTACCGCCCGGGGCCTCGCTCTTGCAGGGGCCTCGCGTAGAAACATATTAGGCACTAATATGTTTATTTGAATTTCGCGCCGTACGTCTCGCAACGTAAAACTGACGTCAACGTCACACCATTCGCGCTCTCTTTCGGTAGTTATCGCGGAAACTATGACATTATTTCAGGGCTGAAATATAAAAGATAAGATTATTAACCAAAGTGTATCCTCCTTTCGAAGTAGTCCTGAAAATTATAACCAAGACACCTTTAAAAGTAGCGTCGAGGTTATCAATATTAAAATGCCAAACCTAATACAATATCGGCTTTCTTGCTCAAATTTCAAAAGAAAATGACGTAGCTCTTTCGTGAATTATGATGATTTAATGATTTTAGTCTCAGAGACAGAACCAGAACCTTAGTTTATTATGATTAATAATAATTGGTTATCTATGCGTTTATTATTATTTATAAGACAATATTTTAAACGGCAAGGGCCTCACAAATATCTACTCGCCAGGGGCCTCGCAAAGGCTAAAGCCGCCCCTGCACACAGTATCCACACAAGCACTGGGCCTCAGTGGCCCAGTGGCGCGACACTTCGGCGATCGCTCTCCGAAGTTAAGCAACGCTGGGTCCGGTCTGGTCTTGGATGGGTGACCGTTGAGAGAGGCTGGCCGTGGTTCGGATTCCACGTTAAACTGTAGGTCCCCTTCCTTACTTACTAGGTGGTAGGGTTAATCCCTCCCGGGTTGGTACCATCGCATTGGATGAACGATGGTCGAAGCGGCAATGAAAATTGTCCGTGTTTTCCATCCAGTTCAATGTAGCCGTGCAATATAAGGAAGGTCCTGGCATGGCACCTAGTTCCCATGTGGTGTAGCCATCCATGTCCAGTCACATAAAAAAAAAGCATACTTTCCTGTTTGCCATGGAACAATAGTAATTTCTTCTGGTCATTTACCATCCTTTCGCAAAAATCCTGTTGGTTTTAACGTCGAATGGACGGCGTTCGTATCGTTCATACGTGATGTAAGGGGACGTACTTGCACTTTTTGGCAGCTTAGTCTATGATGCTCGATTGGTACGGAGTATCAACTGGAACAAGCACACGAGTGCCGGATGTTGGTTTGCAGTCGAGGAGCAGGTTAATTAGATATTGTGGATTCAGTAGCATCAAAACCCAGACTGTCACATAATATTTTAAATTGTATTTTTTTTCTTTTCGGTTGCGGGCCGTTACCATTATGATTAAAAATGCGACCATCCGTCCGTTCATCTCTATCACACTCCAATTCTTTTTCTCAAAGATTTCAGGTTAATGATTCTTAGTACCCCGATTTTGATGGACTCGTCGTTATCAATTCAGGAGTTTATTTGAGCTCGTCCGGCTCATCGTCCACTATTTTCACTCGTGCTATCATCAGACGAGCTCAATAACAGCATTATAATAAATTGTTTTCAGTAGAACAATTTAACTGATTGGACAAGTCAACTGTCAATAGTCATAGATATCATAGATTAATTACTATGGTCATATACTTCATCTATATAAACCACTTAGTAAAAAGTGTAAGCAAGGAAGTCAATTCAGAGAAGGTCAGATAAAACCAATTCACCTTTTCTTCATTAATGATTTGTACATACGCATTGAGTGCTTTTTACACAACATAAAACGCTGATTTTAAAACGCGGAGGGAGACACGTGTCTGGTGTTAGTATAGTGCTCCAGCTATAGTCGGTACGTGTGGGAGTATCTGTGGAGCTATCTCTTATCTGAGGGATTTAAGCCAGACAAAAACTAAAAGAGTTACTCTCCGCGAGATTTGAGCCTAGCTGCCTCTTATCTCCCTTTATCAGAAGATATTGGCCACGAAGTCCCAGCGGTGTAACACTTCATAGACGAGGCAAGTGTCGATGAGAGAGGCGCAATCTTAGTCTCTTTATAAAATAAATGCTTGATTTACGTAGTTAAAAGTGCGCGCAAGGAAGTCAATCCTTTTCTTCGATGCAATCTGTTTTATATTGAGGCGGTGCACATTGCTGGATGAGTTCCCTGGATGAGCATATTCACTCGGCGCGGTGGCTGGCACGCGAGGTAATTATTACAGTGTGTGTTTGTTATTCAAATATCTTTGATGATTGTGAGAAAACTGAAATGTATTCCAAAGGGCTTTTTTTTACGTAAATATTTTTGGACAACACTTTTGTTTAATTTATTGTATAAACACGAAATAAAATTACAATGAACTAAAGCTACCTTAAATAAATATTAAACATTCTAACATCTAAAAGTAAAATTTAAATTAAAACAAAAACTAAAGTAAAATGTGGATCGGAGAGCAATCCAATGAAATATGTTGCATTTGTTTATGTATATCTTATCTTTTTGTCAAACTAACAACCTCACCTCGGTGGTATATGCAGAATGATACGGGATAAGTAGGAGAAACTTACTCAATATTAGAAGAAAAATCTTTAAATGGAATTTTTGAGTGGCCATCCTCCAGCCAAAAATCTCGGAATAAAATGCAGCGACGATAGATAAAAGGTAGCTATAGGCCTTTCTGTTCTGTGTCTCCCAGTTTTATGCAGTAGTGGACATCAATATTATAATCATGGACATTGTGAAGCTTACTAAGTTTATTCGGACAAGACTGGTCACCAAAACTGGACAAAATCCTGTATTGAAAGCGATTACATGATAACCATAGGATTTGACTGTGGAATAAATTTGTCGGTTTTGAATTGTTAATAAAATAATGTGGAAATATTATTAACATTATGTAACTTTTTTGTCTGATTGTGGATATTTATACGGTCAATTTGTCCAAATCGTACGCGAAAATGTTTCGATTTTCATTTCAAATTAGTTAAATATTAGAGAGTGATATCTACAAATTGTCAGGGTGGGCGTACAGTAGCCGTGTACATAGTGGCTTTAACTTACTAACTAACTTAACTAAATCTAACTTTTCTTTATTAAACCTGACATGGGTGGCTAATACCACAAAACTACCGTTATGATATAAGCCCAATACACCACATTCCCGAAGGAATTAGGTGCCATGCCTCAGGAGCTTCCCTTTATGAGCACGGCTACATTGGACTGAATGGAAGACACGGTTATTTTTCATTGCCGCTTTGACCATCTTTTCATCCAATGCGATGGTACCAACCCGGGCGGGCTTAAATCCTACCACCTAGTAGGGGAATGGGACCTATAGTTTGACATGGGCTCCGAACCATGGAGCAGCTCGCATTCGTGACGTGGATGATGACGTATCCATGGAGCATGCGAAGATTTGAACCCAGACCTCTGGTATGCTAGGCAAGTCAAGAGCCACTAGGATACGAGCCGCTCAAAACTAAATACTAGAATGGTTGCATGGTTCGTGCAATGGGTCAACCCCGATCTAGCTCCTATCTATCCTCCTATGCATTATCTAAAATAAACAATAACTTGTAAAGAAAATATACAGCATCAAAAAGAACTCCCGCGATGATAGAATTGCGAGTGAAACCGGCGTTCCTTATAAAGTGACTGCATTCACTGACCGCCCAGCCTCTTCGTTTCCACTTGATTGAATTAACCGCGCTCAATGCACACCGCTGGCGCCCGACAGGATAGCCCCGGAGATGAACCAACATTGGATTTACTCCATCAGAGGGCTGCGATGTCCGGGGCCGCCGCTTGTGAAGGCGACTTGGCGGGCGGTTTCCTACATTTATTTTTAAAAATGCCGCAAAGCCCAGATAAAAGAAATAATTTGAAGATATAAATGGTGTCTACAACAAATCATGTCTTTTGATTCAACCCGTGGAGGCGATATCACGCGTTTTCTGCGGGAGAGGTTTTTAGGGTTCCGTACCCAAAGAGTGCCAACGGAACCCTATCACTAAGGCTCAGCTGTCCGTCTATCCGTCCGTCTGTCTGTCACAGGGCTGTATCTTATGAACCCTAATTGGTAGGCATAAAATTTTCACAGAGTGATAAAGTATCCCAAAACACGTTAGAATGTTGTTCTAACGTGTTTTGGGATAAATAAAAATATAGGATAAATAGGTCAAATAAAAAAAAATAGGGGGGGTCCCATACAAAAAATATGATTTTTTGTGTTATATCTTGTACGATGGTTCGGAACCCATCGTGTGCGAGTCCGACTCGCACTTGGCCGATTTTTATGTTTATTTTAAATCGAACCCATGAGACGGACGTGGGTCTGAGAAAACATAGCACAAAATTATAAATTAGGTAGGATTTAATATGTTGAAGGTTTTTAATAATACATATAAGTAAGATACGAGTATTTGTGATGTGTTTTGTTTGGATTTGTAACGTTAAATTCTTCTGAAAATGTTCAGAAATTACAACTGATTTCGTTTTAATATTTTTCTTCTATTTGTTCAAGTTTATTTTTTAGAAGTTATCCAGAAAAATGTATTCCTAGGTCTAACTGTCCAAATAGGAAAATAATAATTACGATGAACAGGCCGATAGCACCGCAAGCGAATTCTAAATCTGAAAGCCAGACATCCATGTGTACATGCCAAAGGGAAAGCATCTGGAACACAGAAAATTGAAATCTGGAAGCACGCCACTAATCTCAAAAAAAAAAATATTTCAAAAAATCATGACAAGTCGTGTCATGATTTTTTTGAGCACCTGCAATTGAGGTGTGCACGGTAATTTAACTAGACGATTGAACAGACGAGAGAGTCAAAGTATTTATTTCACGCAAAAATTGCAACAATCATGTTTTGCATGGAAACATCACACTTTTACACAAGCAATAAAAATACAATATTTTTTCAGAAAAATACACATGCGTCCAATAAAAAACGGTCAAATTCATCAATAAAATACAGTTAAAGTTTTTCAAATACACATACAATTTTCCACAAAAACATTTAAAATATTCGTCCAATAATATGCAACAATAATTTACATCCAATAAAAAATATAAGCATAAGTAATTGTAAAAATATGAATATTTGTCATAATTCAATTAATGTCAGGTAATGTGCCATGATTAAATTAAGTATTTAAATTTACAAGTAAGTACAGCTAATTTGAATTATAAAAATTTAATTATTTTATTAAAAACTAATCAACTGTTAAAATATAGATCATCAAATTAAACATAATTAGAAATCTTTATCAGAAAAAAAAATCGTCTAATGAATAAAAAGCCTTCTTCAGCAGTCTAGATTTCAACTGTTCAGTAAATAATTTTGTTTTAACTATATTCTTCAGATCAACGGGTAGGGCATTAAACAGCTTTAGATTGTTATTCTTTGCCACGCTTAACAACTTATCCAGTGAGTGATTAGATCTGACGTTTTGTTGGAAATCGTACCATTCTAACTGGTAGATTTCACTTCGCTTGGGCGAATAACACATCTTTTGACAGTTACCATGGTACGAAATGCAACTAAACCTAGATTTCATGATTACCACTCACTTGCATATTTGATCGGCAAGTTAATTTACAATAGATAGTACAAGATAGTAGGAAGATATCGAAATTTGCATCACACGTTCTGGTATCTCTCTCAAAGATGAAACTGAATTTCGGACTCCATATCGTTCACCAACGACGTGTGTCAATCTTTCGAACTCTTCGATTCCTTTTCATACGTGCAACTGAATAATTTCTACAATCTGAACAATTTATCTATTGTGAAGTCAGCTGTCAGCTGTCACTGAGCTTCATTTTCATGTGCTCACATAATTTGCTTACAGTAATTTCAGACAAATAAGTGCAAAGCCAGTGTGTAGTGCAAGGTGCTGGTGACTACCCAAACTCACAGTACTAGTGTGGGTTTGACCCTAGAAGGCCTAAAAGTGACTTAAATTTGAATTCTAGGCTACAGTGTAATATTCATAACTACCCTCAAAAAAAAAAAAATGGAAGTGCCTCATCCTGGAGAGACAGGAGCTGGAGACCTGACCTCAGAAGATGAACAGGACCTCGAGATGGTTGCAGACCTCATAGAAGTACCCGAAGACCAGATTATCACCGCAGAGCTGGAATGGGATGAGTCTGACATGACCAACACACCGACTGCAGCCGACGAATTTCCCACCACCAGCAGGCGACGTCCAAGAGAGTCTTCAGATGAGGAAAGTGTTGGATTCCAACTGGTGCAAAAACGCAAGAGGACAAACCACACAAATTTTAAAGAAAAAACTACTAGCGTCGAAGAATGCGAGGCCTACCTGGTAGGAAAACAAATTTTACCTAAGCAACTTGCTTTAGCTCGCCTGCTCAAAGGAAATAAAGGCATTACAAAGATTAAATACCTCACTCCATACAAGGCACTCGTCAGGTGTGAATCTGAAGACAGCTTAAAGCAAGTCCTCGAAAATGAAGAATTAATAAAGAATAATATCAAATGCACAAGAACAACTGAAACTCAGCAGTCTTTCGGTGTAGTTCGAAATATTGATTTAAACATGGAGACTGACGAAATCATGAACATTTTAGAATGTGAAATACAAATAGTTTCCATAACTCGCCTCCAGAAGAAGATTGCGTTCGGTGAGTGGACAAAATCGGAAGCAATAAGGGTGTGCTTTCTTGGACCACGTTTACCTCAATTTGTTTATGCATATGGAATAAAGTGCAGCGTAGAACCTTACAGCTTTCCAGTAACTCAATGCTCGACCTGCTGGCGCTTTGGCCATAATTACAAAGTTTGCCCCGACGGTTTAAAGAAGACATGCCCTAAATGTGGAGCCAAACATGAAAATTGTGAGTCTTCTTCCTACAAGTGCAAAAACTGCAATGGCCCCCACATGTCTCTGGACAGGACTTGCCCCATCTATTCCAAAGAAAAAGCCATACGAAAGATAATGACGGATGAAAATGTCACGTACAAGGTAGCATTGAAAAAGAGAGAAGAGCTTGTACGCAGCAATGCCCAACAAAGCCACCAGCCTGAAATTGCCGTCGTGCCATGCCTATCCGCAGTCAGCTCTTCCCCTTCTATGTTACGCACTTACGCTTCAGTAACTGCAGCAAACAAGCCGGAAGAGGACAAGCCTCAGGAGCCTGCCCACCCCTCTACTTCAATGATGCCTCCGCCGCGCCCACGTCGAACTGATCTCCTCAAACCGATCCCGAAAACACAGAGTAATCCACCACCAAGGATGTACGATGAGAACTCTTCAGATACAGTAAATACTGATTCCGTACCAATGCAGCAAGATCATACGACCCCTGATAACAGCCCCTCTGTGTGGAGACGCTTGTTGGAAAAGATTCAAGAAATAGCCTTTCGGAGCACGTTGACCTGGGGAGATAAGATAACTGCCATAATAGAAGTACTAGTTAAACAGGCAATTAGTTATATGATGACAGTGGTTTCGAACGGCTCTGTTTTAAACATGTTCAATGCCTAATCAATTCACCAAACTGTGATTTATGCCCAAAAGTCGAGGATCAATACCACCTTTTGATGGAGTGTGAACGGAACGAGAGCTTGTGTCATGCATTAATTGCAAAACTCAAAACTGATAGGCTAAACTTATTTTTTGCAATTCACAATGCGCTAACTGAGCCACAATCAGCAGATTGCAAACATTTGATCAGTTTTGTTAAGGCATCTCTTGAATTAAAAAACTAGAAATATTAAATGTACTATGGGGCTGACATAGTCACAATGTGGCTAAAGTCCCAAAAAATAATTAAGATTAAAAAAAAAAAAAAAAAAAAACAATGTATCATTACAAATTACGTTTTTTTATTGATCACCTCTGTCAGCTACTGACCCGAATGGAACAGGGGGTAACTGTGGTAAATTAAGTTGCCGGTCGAACAGGCAAGTGAGTGGACCGGCGCGCCTGATCAAAAAGTACCCGTTTTGCTCCCTAGATTCGACGCAGCATCGTGCCGTGTCTCGTCGATGACGCCGAGAAATTCTGTAGACCTTCCAGATCGGTACGAAAGAAAAGTATCTTTCTGCAGCACGAAGAATGATCTTTGGACGCTATTCCTTCATCTCGTGCAGGCATTGAAGCCATACACCATTCACATTCCTCATATGAGAACTAACCGTTCCTGTAGATCTATAGGGTCGGAAAAAATATGGAATGTACAACATGAAAAAGTTGATATTTTTTCGGTATTTAATGGATACGACATTACCGTTATCTCATTAATAAGAGTTTGGAGAGAATGTCTGTCCTGCTTCCGACGAATGTCACGACCAATACTTTTTCTGAATATTTTCAAAATCTACGTACAATGCTTCAAATGTAGATGTCGCTGAAACTCTAATTAATGAAAAAGTTCCTGCTATTCAAATATACCCATTTTAGTTCTGCCGCAGGCGTGCCAGACAGGTAGACCCACGCATGCACGCTCACCCCGGCAACTTGTCCCTCTCCGTCCATCATGTTCTTTGTGAGATACCCTCGCCAGCGACGACTCTCCGACTCGAGCCCGCAAAACGCACGCAAGTCTGTAACGTCTGTTTGCAGCTATTTGCGGTGCACTCGCTCCCCCCGCCCGCGCCGGCAAGCCGCCTCCGCCGCGACGCGCCGAGCGCTCGCGCGTGAAATAGGTGGTCCAACGTAAATATTTATCGGGTGTCGGTCGTGGCAGCTTAGCGGCGCGGTGGCGCACCGCGTGCGACCCGTGAAGTAGGAAGCACCTGGGATATTACACGCATGAAATTATATAGCACTTCCTTCCGTATTGCATGTTCTTTCTCTAATATATTTAAAGCTTTTTTTTCTTCGCAGAAGAATAAAAAACTGAAGAATATTGTTTTTTTTTTATTTTTACCATGCTAAATACAATAACTTTTACTGCAAATATTTACGTCGGCACTTTATATTTTAACGCTTTAGCTGAGTTGTGGACGTTGCCTACAAAGACTGAATCATATTGTAGTCTTCTCAAAATTGTATATGGCATCGGACGCAAAAGCCAGTTATAGGTTAACTTAATTACGTGATATAAACTATCAGTATTGCTCCCTATATTACTTATATACTGTTACTGGTATACTGTTGATGGCCGCGGACCCACCCGAGTTTAATTCCAATAACAACCAGTAGGCCTATTATAGGCCTTTACGCTAAATTACGCAAGTCTTTAAAATGGCAACTTCGCAGAGAAGATGCATGGTGATCTATGAAGCCACGGTGCATGCTCTTTGCGGGATGATAACTATGCCAATTCTGGTAAAATTGATTATTTCACGAAAGCTTGTACCTACGTGTACACAAGTTGAGGATGCGCGTCAACATATAGTCGTTGATACTGGTACAAACCGCATCACCCTAGACACCACACATTGGAGCTACGTTTTCCTTGTAAATGCCAATTCCTGAGGTTGAGGGTGATGTGCTCTGTCCACGCAAGGCCTCCATGATATGAAATAACCGTATATAACCGTAGTGATGAGAAGTGTGTCGGTAGGTGTCCGGGGAGGAGCGCGGCCGCCGGCGGCATGCGGCCCCCCCGACAGTCGCCCATGGAGCTCGGCTAGCGGGCGACCCGGCTGCGTCGGCGCGCCGCCCGCCGCCGCACCCCGCCGTCGCCGCCCCGCACCCCCCGCCCGCACGCAACACCATGGAACTCACCGATGTGCCACGACACCGACCGCTCGCTTTCGACAAGGTGAGTCAGAAAACGATACTGCCGCCCAATAGGCTTTGCAAAATAGGAATTGGTTAGAAACATGACCTGCAACCGCGCCATAAATTTGCTTCTGCAAGCAAATTTCATATCCCGAACCGATGGTACCAACCCGGGCGGGATAAACCCTACCACCTAGTAAGTAAGGAAGGGGACCTACAGCTTAACGTGGAATCCGAACCACGGGCAGTCTCTATCAACGGTCGAATGGTCACCCATCCAAGACCAGACCGGACCCAGCGTTGCTTAACTTCGGAGAGCGATCGCCGATGTGACGCGCCACTGGGCCACCGAGGCTGATCTAAACGTAAACTCATAAAAACGTAAAACTCATAAAAACATCCCTCGTCCATACTCTCTACTCTATGCTTCATGGAGCGGCGCGGCGGCGGCCCGGTGTGGTGGGTGCGTACTGCTATGGCTAACTTAACGTTGCTATAAACTTCAAAAGCTTCCAGATTTATTAAAATGTTCAAATAGTAAAAAATATGACTCGGTTTTCACACAAGAACAATGTTAAACTGGAAATATAAAATCTAAGTCTCGATACCTAACAAATAACAGTTGACTTCTACTAACAATAATTTTATTGCAAAGCAATTCGAAGTTCACCGCATCCTAAGCACAATATAGGTAAATTCTACTCTCATCGTATAAATATTCTGGGAATATTTTATATTAATATTAATACTAGCAGCCCGTCCCGGCTTTGCACGGGCATAATGTCATTTAAAAAAATATTATTTTGACACAATGATACACAAATAAACCATTTTTACGTAGAGTTCCTGCATTGAGATATTTGAAATAAAAAAAACTCAGATATTATTATTACATGCTTATTAGATATTAGAGAAATAATAAATTCAAGTGCTATAGGGAGAACCGCGGCCTCCGAGGCACGCTCCCGCCGCCCCGGCCGGCCGGTACCGCCGCAAACACTACATCCCGCAATTTTTTAATCTATAATATCTTCGAAAATATTCATTTAAATCATATGCTGTAAAGTGCCGTATAGATCTATATTAAATCAACAATGTATTTAAGGTATTTAATTGGATAAGGATTAATGCTGTATTGGTTAAAATCGCTTCGAAAATTAGCCATTATTTGTCGTAAAAAGTAAATGAGAAAAAAAAATTATTGTGGTATATCCATAAGAGATAGATATATACCATCGCGGAGTTTTCTGTAGACCTTTTCAATGTATACAATACTTAGTACATTATTTTGATAAATCTCGTAGGGTTCAGCCTGCGTTTGCAATGTAAGCGGAAAAAAAATATTTTTTACGACATCACATTGGAAACCTCAAAAATAACAGTATTTCTCCAATATTTAATGGATGTTATTATACATATAAACCTTCCTCTTGAATCACTCTATCTACTACAAAAAACCGCATCAAAATCCGTTGCGTAGTTTTAAAGATTTAAGCGTACATAGGGATATAGTGATATAGGGACAGAGAAAGCGACTTTGTTTTATACTATGTAGTGATTCAACTAACTGGCTGCGCAAGGGTTCACGATGGCCCCGATTTCAATGTCATAACGAAACTTCATGACAATACTACATTTTTTGTCATGTTCTAAGGCTGGAAAAAAAACTGGAAAAACTGGAAAAGCTGGAAAAAAAAGGCATTGCGTGGCCCTGGGGAGATATAAAACTGAAATATCATTCAAAATACCAAGCATAATGATATTAAGTCAATATACTTTTTCGTACTAAGCATGTACGTCGCTTATTCCAAGGAATGTGATATGTATGTATGTATAATCGACCGTGAAGCAAGGACACATTAATTGAAGAAAGAGCCTAGTAAAAAGAACTACTTTACGAATATACTGCACTGTATTGCGTCTACCAATTCAGTCAGGTCAGTGTCGTTTTGGACTGATTTATTTCCTGGACATTATATGAGTTGCACATACAAACTTTCATCGCCTATTTCAAAAGGTAGCATTATATCCTTCTCCAAGGTCCGATACCGGAAGTAACCAAATTGGTTCAGTGGTTTGGGCGTGAAAACGTTACACACAGACAAAGTTAATTTCGCATGTATAATATTAGTATGGATAATCCCACTTCCGATGCCCCTTTATATATTCTTCGAGTTTAATTTTCGCCATTATTTCTTTTTCATCTAAGATTTTATGAGTATCTATTGAATAAGACATAACGACAGTAAAAGTCTTCTTTGAACAGTAACTGTTACGGGAGTATTTGCCAGAATTTATGTAGACATTCGTCAAGTTACAACATTCAAGTGTAACGAAGCCAAGCATCTGTCCGCGGGAGAGCTCGGGCCGCGTCCTTGTCAGATAAGAGCGTGCTCGTACAACTCAAAAAGGCCTCGTTAATTAGAGTGCGCTTACATTTGTAGAGCGTGAAAAAGCGCTGAAAAATTATGGAAAGTGAAGTTGTGGCCTGAGGCAGGCAGCGGCGGGGGAAGGGAGGCGCTGGGGCGCGGGGGTGGGCGACAGCGCGGGGAAACATAAAAAGCTTTTTTGCACTTAACTGAAAATTTTCCTTCACTGGAATTTCGGTCGCGCTCCCGCGCGTACAGGGTGGCGAATAATTCGTTTCTCTACTAGAAATAGGTTTCGTTTGCGTCGAAAACGTCTCACTATGCGAGTACGAAAAGTTTCCGGATTTCGTCTGTTATAGAACGATACAGAAGGGTTAATCTGGTTTGCTTTTTTTAAACGAAAGTGTCTATATTCCTAACAGGAGGTATGAATAGCTAGCATTCCAACAACGTTACGATAAAGTGCCGCAAAACAATAACGTACCCACTTTTAATCTAGATGAAAAATTATTGCACAATCCGCTAAATTAATAACAACTTTTCACACTGTTTGCCAAGTGTTGTGTGATAAAAACTTAGTTTCAGCCTCTTAAATTTAAAATGAAGAAAACAGATCTACTTGAGAAAAAGAAATTACAATACATTATACAAATATACACATTACATTACATTTAACATTACATTACATTGCACAAACACAAAATAAAATAAAAATACTTTTTTTAAAACCTTTTTTTTTGTCAAATTTGCTGCCGAATAATTTCATACTTAACAAAGCCAATACAATTTTTCACGGCACCGTTCGCCCACCGCGGTGTGATAACATAGTTTCAGCTTCTAAATTTTTAGGTTCCGTACACAAAGAGTGCCAACGGAATCCTATTACTAAGCCTCCGCTGTCCGTCCGTCGGTCCGCCTGTCACAGGGCTGTATGTCATGAACCGAAATAGGTATTCAGCTGAAGTTTTCACATTGTGTGTATTTATTTAGCCGCAATAAGAACGAATAGGTGAAATAAAAAAAACATAACAAAAAACGTAAATGTTTGGTGCTAATTTTGTACAATGGCACGGAACCCTTAGTGTGCGAGTGTGTGTTAAAAAGATGTTAGCTACCAGCAGACACGTATTTAATCCTGCCATAGGTTTCTTAAACTGAAGGCCACGGACACCCTAGGTTTCCAATAAATACTGCTCTAAAAAGTAATTTATTATTTTAACTTTTTCTGTGGTAATAAATAAAGTTTTTTTAATTGCTTATTTTCTTTCCCTTAAAAAATTCGCAAAATAAAATCTAGTGCATTTTCAGAAAGTGAATGTAAGGAAATGTAGCAAGGGTTCTCTATGGCTATGGCTACCGGCCACAACCCAAAGTCCTCTAATAGTTAACTCTATTTCGAGCGTTAGCGTTACGAGATAACCCCGAAATCACACAACATTTGGTAGTGGTTTGGTACAATTTTGTGTGATTCCGGTGTTATCTCATAACGCCAACGCTCGAAAGTGGAGTTATCTATTAGCAGACTTAGGCTTCAGACATAGCAGCGTCAATCAAGTCTTCAAGTTTTAATTAAGTAGGTGTCGTCGATAGGTGTGTCTCTTGTATCGAAGACCGTGGCTTCGAATCCTAGCGTCAGACCTACCATTTCTACCAGACCATTTCCGTCGAGAATTGATTCTCTTCCTGGTTCAGAACACATGTAAAACTTCATGTCACCATTTTTTGCATACTCGATGGTAGGGTTAATCCCGCGCGATTTGATGGTCGATGGGTCAATGAAAATTGATCGTGTTTACCGTCTAGTTCAATGTAAGCGTGCAACATCCTGGCATGGTTCCCATAAGATGGAGCTCATTTCATTATTATAAAACGTATCGAAGGACCGCAGATATTTTGTTTGTAAACGCCAAGAGAGTGAAAATTAAGTTTTAATTTCTATCTCAGCCCTACTCCAATAACATACAATAAATTTGGCGCCCAGCCGAAATCGTGTTTCGCAAGGACTCTATATCGCTCGTGCAAACGGTTGACCTTCGAATAGCTGTAAAGTCATTGCGTATTCTCGCCCCTCGCACGGCAGGGTAAGCACTTCTGTGCGTTGTTCGGTTCATGCCTCGGTCGCGCATCCAAAGGCGCTTTGTGCCATTGTGTGGCAAACTTTACCGTGGCGGCGGCGCGGCTCCGGGCGCAGATGCCTCTAGTAAATAATTTGTCAACGACGCCTCGTACTTTCCCGCCGTCCCGTCCCGCGCGCGCGCCCCCACTCCCGCCACCGCGCAGCTCCGCCGATGCTATCGATCCCGCTGCAAGTCATTCCGAGGATCCGCGCGGCCGGGCGGAAGGCGGAGGGGCGGGGGTGGTGGGGGGGGAGGGTGACGTCACCGTCTTAGCCTTTTCCTCGCCATTGGAATTCCGGCGCCGAGTGTAGGAGTGCGGGCGAAAGAGCCTGGGCCCGCCGCCGCGCCGCCGCCCGCGACTACGTTGCGTGGCGCGGTCGCCCGGGGTTGGACGATTGAACGATATTAACAAGCCAACTTTATCGGATGAGCGAGCCGAGGAGATTAAATGTAACGCTACCTGTCGTCTTCATTTTATAACGGAGTGTGAAATGTACACTGACACTTTAAGCACATTTTTGAGCGGCTCGTAGCCTAGTGGCGCGGGGACTGGCCTAGCGTACCAGAGGCCCGGGTTCAATTCCGACATGCACCACTGTCTTTCTCTTTCCGAGTTTGATAAGAGAATTTGGTCACGAATTCGAGCTAATCCATGGTTCGGAATCCATGTTAAACTGTAGGTCCCCCCTTCCCCTACTAGGTGGTAGGGTTTAAGCCCGCCCGGGTTGGTACCATCTCATTGGATGAAAAGATGGTCGAAGCGGCAATGAAAAATTGTCCGTGTTTTCCATCCAGTTCAATGAAGCCGCGCTCATAAAGGGAAGGTCCTGGCATGGCACCTAATTCCTTCGGGAATGTGGTGTATTGAGCTAATATCATAACGGTAGTTGTGTGGTATTAGCCATCCATGTCAGGTCGCATAAAAAAAACTACTTCTAACGAAACCACGTGTTTTATTAGGCGCAAGCTCAGGGTGCTCGAACGGCGGCACCCGCGGTCCTCCCAGCGCACGCCCGACTTCCTGGAAACCCACGCGGTTACAATATTCAGCGCCCTCTGTTATTTTCGGCCGTTGCTTTCACACGCGCGCAGGCACACGACAAATGTGTTGTTCACCTATCCGTTATAAAATAGTATAACACAGGACCACAAAAAAAAAATTTTTTTTTTTGGTGCAGGTCTGTTTGTATGTGGGATTGATAAAGAAGTTGGTGTACAGTAAATTGATATAAGTAATTAAATAAATAAAACCTATCAGCTCTAGTTTACCTATTACCCTCATTTTTCAGGTCTTGTTCGAAAACCTTCAATCTTGCGGTAACATATGTAATATATTTTATTTTATTTTTGATGTTGAGTTTAGTTGTTATGCTAACGATCCTGATAAGGTCTGTTACCTTTGTGGTGAATACATATTGAACCGGCCAAAATACCAAATACCAGAATACCAGCAAAAATCGATTACAGATCCTGCGATTCATGTTATTTGGCTCACTTAGGTATTTAGTTTCGCAATAAATATAAAACGTGGGTGCCTCATAGTGGATGCAAAATGTACAGTGATTCCTTATTTATTCCTTAAAAAATGTATTCCTTACGAAAGGAATACATTTTTTTTGAGTACCTATGATTTGACGAGAAGAAAAAAAAACGTCATGACGATTGCTACTTTCGCATGACCAATACAGTAAATCAATTGTTAAAAAAATAAAGTAAAAAAAAAATATATCGGCCTATAAGGCCAAAATTATTGTTGTTGGTGAAATAAATGTCAGTAATGATCCTTTTCCCAGAGAGAAAATCATTATTCCGCCCTTGCACATAAAGTTAGGGCTAAGAAAGCAACTTGTTAGAGGTCTGGACAAAAATGGTCAATTGAAATTTTTTTTTTAGATATATCCTGGATTTACTGAGAAAATAAAAGCAAACATTTTAGATGGCCCCTAAAATTCGTCAATGAATTAAATATTTCACTAATTTTGAGGCTTCTATGACTGTAGAAAATCCTTGAAAATTTTAAGGCTGACAACTACTACATGTAATTGTGTATAATACACAATATTTGTGAATATTGTGTAAATAAATAAGGCCTTAATATGATCATAGAAGCGCACTATCTCCGTAGTCATATGGATCATTTTCAACATAATTTAGGAAATCTAAGCGAAGAACATGGAGAAGGCTTCCGTCAAGATAATAAGAGTATAAAGAATAGTTATCAAAGCGGATGGGACGTTCATATGATGGCCGACTATTGCCGGAGAATTATGAGAAATTTCCCTAGAAAATTTTACTCAAAAAACACTTCATAGAAAATTCGTCGGGCACCTTCATGGGTCCTAGCGTACGCCGTATGCCGCGCTTAAGGTGGCCCAACCCGGCGGGCCTAACTCATTCGCGGGCACGGTACAAAACCGTGCTGTTGCGCTCTGGGACCTTCTCTGTTTAAATAAATAAGACAGGCTCCGTGATGAGGAAGATGCAACATGTCCACAAAAAAGACAATGTGCATAGTGTACGATTTGGTAAGTTTTACGAAAATTTTGATTTCAAAACGACTTATAGCTAAAAGTAAACCGCGACCGCTGTAGTACAAAATCGAACAAAAACCAAATAGATTTTAAATCTTGATTAAATAAGCTATGTCTGATGACTAATCTTTTTAAGATTTTCTTACTTTATCACTGCGTAATCCACCTCCAAAGTTATTGTATAAAACAAGCGAAAAATGCGAACTTTCGGACCTTATAACATAGAAACCAAACACAATTTTATAATGTCAATGGTCATCAGACATCTAGTTCGATCAAATAAAGCTATTTTGAGCATAATTTTGGATCTCTGACAAGAAATATGGGCGTGATCTTCTTTCCCATTTTGTATGGGGAGATGAGCGGGATGGGCCACCTTAACATAAAAAAAAACAAGCTAAAGGGGGCCTGTACTAACCAAAAGTATAAGTCCGGCGCTGGCGAAGTCCCTTGTTGAGTGCAAGGCTGCAGGTGGTCGCTGTCTCATCCAGAACTTTGTAACGCCGGGAGATCCTGGGTTCGCGAGGGTGTAGGCGGTTGGCCATGTCTTGCGGCGGTTATATGGTAAGAGATGGCGTGACATTTTTTTATCGGTCTAATTTAAGTCGTGTCTCCACAGAAATCGGAATATACTAAACCTATTCCAATATTATTGCATCCGCACCTGAGAATACCTGTTGTATACTTATGCATTATAAGTAGACATCGGATAATATGCAGTATCCTTATATGCATTTGCATATGCAAATATGCAAATGCATATAAGCTATTTTTTTTATTATATTTAAGATATTTTTTTATAAGATTATTTTTATAGTTTATAGATAGTGCATATAATCCGATGTCTAATTATAAGCGTATACGTCCAACGTCCGTTGATAGATCGGTTCTGGCACACTGCATACGTATAGGTTATTTTTTTCTTTAAAGGTCCAAACACTTTAAAAAAATTATGTTGTCCATACGATCGGAGCCTCGGGCGCAAGAATTCAATTAATATTCGAGAACGGTGGTGGGTCAATAAAGGTTTTGTTCGGTAACGACTCGTGATAAACTAAAAATAAAATTGAAGTACGAGCTCTGGCACAGGGCGGAAATAGAATGGAACTACATACAGGTCGCCATTGTACAGTGAGGAAATCGATAATCATTTTCTTTTCTTCGAGCCCGTAGAGCTCGGAGCGGCCGAGCACCTACTTCGGCGCTTACACTTTCGAGGGTCGATCGCGCGATTTTTTTAATGAATCATCGTTTCGCGCGAGGCGAGCGACGAGCGCGAGGGCTCTCCACACATCGAGTGTTCGCGCCGGGTGCCTCGTGCGACCCCCACCCCCGCGCCGCAGCCTCGCTCGCCGGCGGTGTCGGCGGCGTCAGCGTCGAGTGCTCCCCTCGAGAGACGCGCGTGACGGACGACACGCCGCCGAAGACGCTACCTCTTGATCTCCGCACTTGCCTCGTCTTATAATGCAATACCTAAGGTGTCGCTCTCTTGGGCCCGTTACCATCACCTCCAGAGTGGGCAGTCTGAGTTCTCACCGAAATTGGCGTTTACGGCAAACCGATCGACTGGCGTTTTCTCCAAACTCCATACAAGTTTTTACTAGATATTCTGGGGTTTTACTTCTTCAAGCTGTCAAAGTCAAACGCGGACTTCCGATTTGTATGTAAACGCGGAGTGGACGTAAACGGCAACGTCGACGTATTTACGGCAACGTTGAGTAAGCTGTCAAATCAAGCTCGGACTCGCAAATGTTAGTTCGCTTAACGCCCGCTGCGCGCGCTCTTCAATTTCTCCATACATTTGAAAACGCCAGTCGATCGGTTTGCCGTAACGCCAATTTAGGTGACAACTTAGACTACCGGCTCAGCTACAAAAATCCCAATGTTACCTTTCGGTTACACCGATATAATATATGCAATGTAACCGAAAATTACTTATCGGATTTAAGGAATTTTGAATTTTTGAAGTTAACCGGAGGTGGTGAAAACAAGGGTTAGTCAGCGGTGCTTTTGGTAGGCTGTTAGCGTGTCTAAATAGCCTTTCTTTAATAAAAAGCCAAGGTTCTTCGAAAAGTTTATTCCACCGAGCCTCTTACATATAAACATCTTTGCGAGTGCGAATCCCTTAAAAATATTTTTTTCGATTGCATATGGTTAAGGAAATATCGCTGTAACGCTTAAATTATATTTATCTTATGAGTGAATGCCTTCGTGACAGTTAAGTATGTGTAGTTGCATAAATTATACTATTTGGTAAATGATTATGTTTGTTTTATTGCAGATGGAAAGCCTGATAAAGGAAATGCAAGATCCGGAGTCGGGAGTACCAGTGCGTTCACAAAAACTTTTTCTTTCCTTCATTCCATCTGCTTTTATGGGTAAGCCTATTTTTGACATTATTCGGTATATTTAATTTCCATGTCAGTTATTTTGTTTACACTTTAGAACCGAATATTTTTATTTTCAAAGGCCTAATATATTTTAGGATGAAATAATATTAGGACGAACAATTATATTTTTTATTTTTGAACAAACTTTTAAAAAATAATTTACTTGCCGTAACGCATCCCTCTGAAAAAATAACGTTTTCTTAGGTTTTTTTTAATAAAAAGTATTCACATAGTAAAAACCTGCATGCATAGGCAACCAAGAATCCTTGTAATTGGAAAACAAAAAAGTCTTAACAAAATAAAAACAAATAATAGTCGTTGCCCTAGCTTTAAAGTTTTTAATAGTGAGAGAAGAAACACACATAAGCATTAAAAATTTCGATCCATGGAATTATCTTTTTCAAAACTTTTACAAGTAATTGTACAACACACAAAGACACCAAACGAAGAATTGAAGTAACAAAACATTCTTCTAAATTAATATTAGGGCAGTTTTCACACCATAATAACATTTAAAATATTTAACCAATTCAACTTTTTAATAAAGCTATTAAAAAATAATTAAAAGGAATTAAATCCGAACTTAAATAAAGGGCACTCTTTGCGTTAGCGACATGTCTAGTCATGACAAATTTTATCAAAAAAATATCCGTAGAAGAAACTTCCTCGTAGCCTCAACTTAAAAACCAATAGCACAGAGGCAAGTAAAGTACACATACGGGAGTAGTAGCTCTCGAGTATCCATAGAAAGGACGCAACGATCTCGTAGCAATCGTTCGCATAAAAAAAATCAGACTTACCGTCCAATCAACACAAATATTTCAGCAAATTATAATTGATGTATAAGCAAAGTAGTGGTACTTTTTAGGGTTCCGTATCCAAAGGGTGCCAACTGAACCTATTACTAAGCCTCCGCTGTCCGTCTGTCCATCCGTCCGTCTGTCACAGGGTTGTATCTCTTGAACCGTAATAGGTAGGCAGGTGAAATTTTCACAGAGTGTGTATTTATTTTGCCGCTATAACAACCAATAGGTAAAATTCAAAAAAGCGGTTAAAAAAACGTGATTTTTTTGGTGTTACGGAACCCTTTGTGTGGGAGTCCGACTTTTTTCTTTGTTTTGCTTGTAGCACCACCGTTCATACAAAAATGTAGCGCCCCGTCTCGTAGCACTGTGTCTATGGAATGGGTTCATAAAATACACTAATATATACTTGCAGCAGCTCCTTGTATAATGAAGATTATTGTGTTATTGAACACAGAAGTGTTATTGTGTTGTGTACTAGGTTGTATAGCAATTAGATGCCTTGGTGCAAGATAATGGATCATATTGTACTAAAAAAAGAATTTTCCAAATCGGTCCAGGGGTCTACGAGTAATCGGTGAACATACATAAGATTGCGACGAATTACTCTAAACTATCGAGAATCAACTCCTTTTTTTAAGTCGGTTAAAAAGAACCCGTAGCAGTTTACATATGTTCTTAGATTTACACCGTCGCTGTACATAATGTTTTGAAAACTTACGGTTTTCCGGTGTGCAATGCCGTGCTTGGCCGACATGTTTCGCCTCCCACGACGGTAGCATCGTCAGGGCCACTTCGTTGCCCCGGAGTTACGTCTGACAGTTTTTTGTAGATGTCGCATCAGCAACCTCACCTTAAAACGTCAAAACCTTCATTCCTGTCAAGCTTTATTTACGAGTTTTTAGATTGAGAAGAGAATTACAAAGATTGATTAAAAACAATTTTCAAATCTATTCGGTTTTATTTTTATCTGATAGCTCTGACTGCTCCTCTAGGTCAGGTCACCTGTCGTGATAAACAAGAAGTTTTCTTTCCCATTGCAATGTGATAACAAGATATTGAAAACTCCTATCGACAGTTAGTAATTTAAAAAGATGCAAACACATTGTGTACGCCATATTTTTTTTACATATAATGTGACGTAAATTTTGGCAACAACTTATGTTGGAAGAGATACGCCATCGTAGTACTTCAAATGTCTATAAAATCTGGTAACAAAATGTATATCATTGGTAGCGACTTAAAAAAACTCGTAGCACTATCGTAGCACCGTAGCACAATTAAATTGTATTCGGTATTTTTAGGCAGATACAAGTAGGAAAATCGTAAGTACACTTATACTTGTATTGTGTTTGATATATTTTAACAAAGAAAAGTCGAACACTGATAGCTTCGGCTTCCATTTAAATGAGAACCGTAGCTGTCAGCATTTTTAATAATTGTTTACGATACATCTCTACAAATATATTTAGGGAATTCGTAACTACATCTTATAGAAGCGAAGCACCATAATAGTACTTTTATTTAATGTATAATATCTTGATAAACAAAAGTAGAAACATCGTAACTACAGATTGCACTAAATTTAATTTAATTTTAGTGAGAAGCGTAGCACCGTAGATATATCAGGATGGTTACATACATCTTGCATTATAGAGAAGTATAGCACCATAATAGCACTTTGATGTATCTCGGCGGATAAAAAAAGGAAATTCGTAACTACATCTTACATTAAAGATAAACGTAGCACCATAAAAGCACTTTGATATATCTTGATGGTTAAAAGTAGAAAAAAATACATACATCTTACATTATAGAGAAGCGTAGCATCATAATAGCACTTTGATATATCTCGACGGATAAAAGTAGGAAACTCGTACCTTCATCTTGCATTTTAGAGAAGCGTAGCACCATAATAGAACTTTGATATATTTTGACAGATAAAGGCAAAAAACTCGTAGTTACAGCTTGCATTATTGAGAAGCGTAGCACCATAATAGCGCTTTGATATAGATCGACTGATAAAAGTAGGAAATTCGTAACTACATCTTATATTATATAGATAAACGTAGCAACATAATAGTACTTTGATATATCTTTATGTTTAAAAGTAGAAAAAAATTACATACATCTTACATTATAGAGAAGCGTAGCATCATAATAGCACTTTGATATATCTCGACGGATAAAAGTAGAAAATTCGTAGCTACATCTTGCATTTTACAAGCCTAGCCCCATAATAGCACTTTTATATACCTCGACGGATGAAAGTAGGAGACTCGTAGCTATCTTGCATTATAGAGAAGCGTAGCTCCATAATAGCACTTTTATATATCTCTAATACTAATACTAAATAATTGTATATATCAAAACTAAAAATATAAAACGATAGCGTATCGGTTAGGGTCCTATGTCGCCTTAAGGCCCTGGTAGTATCCAAATCGCAAAGTTTAACGAGGCACCCCAACTATACTAGCTATGTCTGACGATTAGAAGTTTCATTATTACAAAATGTACTTCCTCATCTAGCGATTTTCGTTAATGAATCGTTCGTTTTTCCGCAAAAATAAATTTTAGAAACAGTGTATATTTCCAAACTTGCTAGAAATCTAAAAGGAAATGTAATTATATGTTTATGCACTTATGTAAATATCTATTTATGTACTTTCAAATGTGAAAAATTGACTTTTTATTGTTATAATAATAACTATAAACTAACTATTAAATCAATCATAGAATTCAAAAATATTCACAATCCATTTAGCAGTCTGGAGTTATATTTGGACTAACTGAAGCCTTTCGCTACATGTTATTACATTTGTTTAAAAGTAAATTTGTATGAGCGCGAGTAGTTGACTAGGCGTAGCGCTTTAACATTTAAAAACATGTTCCTAATATTTCTAACCGAAGTACTGGACATAGCAATAGCAATAGTAGAAATTTGTATTAGTAAGGCAGATAAATTCGTATTTTTAGAGCTACCTTTAATGAATGTGCCCTTGCTTTACGGTCAACTCTACATAAATATTATATTCGTTGAAATTGGCGACGTACTTGCTTAGTACGAAAAAGTATATTTTACTTTTGTAGCAAAAGATTGCAACTCAAACAGAAGCGTAATAGTAGTAGAAATAAATCATATTTTTTGTAAATAAAAGTAGACATACCTTGATAAAAAATATTAATGTTGAAATATTGTAACCGAAGCTCTTCGGTGTACTATTCATTATTCATTGTTTATAAAATTTCAAACAATTTGATTAGTAAAGATACTGCATGAATGCATTAAGATATGAATCAGTTTATTAAAAATCAACACTTTCCTCTTTAGTTTGCCGTATAACATTACCAAACATAAATTTGTTCCTTACAAGCGACACTAATGGCTGGTCAAATATTATAGGATGCGTTATTTTTCTCAAAATCAGCGAGTACAAATCCTCGCTAAAAAAATATTTTTACAATTACAAAAACATACTAATGGAATTTTAGATTTTATCAACATTTGCCCCACTTCTTCGATTGATTTACGCCATCTCTTATAGTTGCGGATTGGGCCACCCTTATGCATGACCCTTCATACAGGGTTTACGACATAATCAAAAATATTTTAAGCTGGCGTTGAGCTACGTGAATAATCCCTAACATTGAAAAGACCATGTCTTTATCCCTGCTAGTTTTTGAGATGTTTGGCATTTAAATTGTATTGTTTTGCCACAGTCAGGCAGCAACGGTGCTCGGTTGTGCGCGTCTGTTCGCGTTAGACCTGTAGCGGGAGCACGAAGGCAACGATACGGCTGTATCGATTGATAACTTCGTTTTATATTTCATATTTCAATATTTCAAATTCTTTATTCAGTGGAGCATTTTTTTCAAGTATACAATATTACATTGTAAGCACTTAATGCTATAGAATACGTCATTTTAAGTGTTTCATACATATCAATTGATTACATCAGTACAATTAGTACATTAGTTTCGCTTCTCGTGCGAGCGGAAACGAGAACGATAGACGTTTATCGGACGGTATAGCTGTATTGTTCATTTGTGCTCCCGCTGCTGGTTTACTTACTTACTTGATTTTTTAAGTTTTACTGATTGCAAAGTTTTTCGAAAAATATGTACCTACATATATGTTTTTAGAATCAGAAAATGAACGCTTGGGTCAATTTTTTTTCATTACTGTGTTAACACCCCGTATGTAGTTAAAATTAGAAAATCTGCTATTATTATATTAAAGTGGCGTATAGGTTGCAAACGGCTGCATAAAAATCCATTTTGTTTTTCAGGATATGATCTTGTAGAATGGTTAATGGATCGTTTCAATCTAGAAGAATCCAGCAATGGTAAGTTTTAACTGCTACTATTTCATATTTTAGGGCCTTTTTCAACTACTGATGATTAGCTTAATCGCCACATATTAAGGGCCTTTCTTAGCAGCTTGCAATAAATACCAGTACAAGATAATCAGCACTTTCGTAATAAAGGCCCTTTAAGTGTCGATTAACATAAATCATCATTTGGTAATTGATAATCATTATTTCAAATCATATGCAATTATTGAAAATTATTTTTAATTAAAAATACTATAATTTCGTCCTTTCTTTTCAGTGGAAGCAATAAACTTAGGAAACCAACTCTGCCAGTACGGTTACTTTTTTCCAGTAAACGATTCTAAAAATCTCGTCTTGAAAGATGACTCTTCTCTCTATAGATTTCAAGTGAGTATGCCATTTCTTAAATTCAAATAAATTTAGATGCATATGTTTTTTTCCATGAATAGAATTTTCAATCGCAGATATGTTTAGGAACTTTTTGTATGCGTGCATTTTCATGTTGTCTACGTCTGGAGAAACGACATGAAGGCGTGTATGCAAGTGCATGAATTCATAGCATTCATGGCTGCGATTGTATCGTGAAGTGGTAGGATTCAAACAATGCGAACCAAATAGAAGTGGGATTACATGTCAGACTTACTGTAATTCAAAGTTCTGCGTTTAAGTATATTTTACACATAATTTTATTTCATTATAGGTTATTACAGCAAGAAATCTAAAGGCATACGTGTGCACATAATAAAGTACATACTAGAATGTCTAACAAATATCCACAGATAACGTGAAAGTATGCCAATGCAAGAAATGGCCCACAAATATCCCGCACGATCTAAAAATTGAGTGCAGCTAAAGGGCGACGGCTACATTGAACGGAATGGAAAACGCGGAAAAAATTACATTGTTGTTTCGAGCATCTTTTCATCCAATACAATGGAACCAACGCTGGCAGGCTTAACCCTGCAAAATTTCTTCTGAACCCTACGTACAGCTTGGACCATGCTTTATGGCCGATGTGAGATTGGGCGCGTTTCGCTGCGCTTATAGTTAGGGGTAACAGCGGACCTGGCGTGTCACGTGTCGCGGCCAAAAAATGTTGTCTCTACTGTACATTATTGTAAGAATTGGGGTAATCAAGGTAGACTATGGGGGTTGACATGGAGCGTTAGAAGACTTTTTTATGTTAAGCGCGGCATATGGCGTACGCCAGGACCTATTAAAACGCCCATGGATTTTCGAACTTTAAGGTGGCCCAACCCGGCGGGCCTAACTCATTCGCGGGCACGGTACAAACCCGTGCTGTTGCGCTCTGGGACCTTCTCTGTTTCAAAGAATAAGACAGGTTCCGTGATGAGGAAGATGCAACATGTCCACAAAAAAGTCAATGTGCATAGTGTGAGCGGCTCGTAGCCGAGTGGCGCGGGGACTGGCCTAGCGTACCAGAGACCTGGGTTCGATACCGACATGCACCACTTTCTTTCTCTTTCCGAGTTCGATAAGTGCATTTCGTTACGAATGCGAGCTGCTCCATGGTTCGGAATCCATGTAAAACTGTAGGTCCCCTTCCCCTACTAGGTGGTAGGGTTTATGCCCGCCCGGGTTGGTACCATCGCATTGGATGAAAAGACGGTCGAAGCGGCAATGAAAAATTGTCCGTGTTTTCCATCCAGTTCAATGTAGCCGTGCTCATAAAGGGAAGGTCCTGGCATGGCACCAAATTTCTTCGGGAATGAGGTGTATTGGGCTAATATCATAACGGTAGTTGTGTGGTATTAGCCATCCATGTCAGGTCGCATAAAAAAAAAAAGTGTATGGTTTGGTAAGATTTACGAAAATTTTAATTTCAAAACGACTTATAGCTAAAAGTAAACCACGACCGCTGTAGTTAAAAATCTAACAAAAACCAAATAGATTATAAATCTTGATTAAATAAGCTATGTCTGATGACTAATCTTTTTAAGATGTTCTTACTTTATCATTGCGTAATCCACCTCCAAAGTTATTGTATAAAACGCGCAAAAAATTCAAACTTTCGGACCTTATAATTTAGAAACCAAACAAAATTTTACAATGCCAATGGTCATCAGACATCTAGTTCGATCAAATAAAGCTATTTTGAGCAAAATTTTGGATCTCTGACAAGAAATATGGGCGTGATCTTATTTCCCCTTTTGTATGGGGAGATGAGCGGGATGGGCCACCTTAAGGGGGGCTGCGAAAACCATGCATGCAGGTGCTTCTTCACACCACGTTTGAAGGACTCCAGGTGGTAACTTGTGGGCATTACCTCTGATGAGATTTCATTCAATGTTTGCAGATCCTAAAGATAAAGGATCTATAGGATCGGTGGGTTCTCATGTTCCGCTTTGAGCAAAGGTTGAAAGGGGACGGAGGCTGTGGTGATGGCTAGATAAATAGCCTTAGAAGAGTCTGGTGGCGGTTGCAGAGTCCCTACTACTGGCCGTGGGCGGCGCCGCGGGCGGCGGGCGGCGCGGCGGCGGCGGGCGGCGGGGCGGGCGCGGCGGGAGGGGGAGGGGGCGGTGGCGGGTGCGCGGGCGCAGGCGGCGCGCTCGCCTGCGCCGACAACGTCGAGTACGCCATCTACCTCGTGAAGCGGTCCCTACGCAACAAGCAGCGGCACGGCCTCGAGGAGTACGAACTGGAGGCGCTCGCCGGACTCAAGAAGAACCTCGCCGCCAAGTGGGACTTCATCACCATGCAGGCCGAGGAGCAGGTCCATAACTACCTTTACTGCTGAACCACTCAACCTGCACGAGATTATTAAAGAGGTTTTTTGTTTTTAAAAAAAATCAGGAGGAACAAAAAGAAGGTCATGCGAAAATGCAGAGATTCCTGAAAATATATTTTGATTTTAACAAATTAAGAATTCTGCGAGTTCTATGGTGGGCCGGGCCTTACTTCCCCCCTTAATCCCCCTTTCCTGTTCCCCTTTGCTACTCTTATGTTCGACGGTTGCAACGGTAAAAAGTGGCTACAACAAAATACCAATAAACTTAATTTTCCAGATTTTCGTAATGTAAACTGCATTACAGCGGACGTATGTACATAAAATTGTCTGTACATAATGTAATCCCATCTGAATATGCTTTCCATTACCTAATTAAGACTGTTACCCATTGTTTGGTATTCAGCAGGTGCGCGTCGACAAAGATCGCAAGAAGGGCGATAAAATAGTGATCGACAGCCAGGAGCGCGCGTACTGGCGTGTGGCGCGACCGCCGCCGGGGCTGCCGAGCGCGCTGGACGCGTGCCCGGTGCCGGCGCGCGCGCGCGTCCCTCGCACCCGCCGCCGCACGCTTCACCAACTAACCAAAGAGGTCAGCTTACACTACAGTTCACTGATATCACATGATTCGTTAATAATACAAGGTATAGAATTGGACCTAAATGGGAACCTTGTGGGACTGCAGAGTGTGCTTTACACCATTGAAATGCGTATCCATCAAAATCTACTTTTTGGTTACGTCCAGACAGTTAGGAGGAACCAATTCAGCACGGGTCCGTTAACTCTGACAGATTTTAACTTGTCAACTAAGATTCTGTGGTTCACTTTGTCAAACGCCTTGCTAAAATTGGTATAAATAACATCCACCTGAAGGCACTATATCCAACTCAGGAAGAGAAATAAAGTGGTGCATGAATGGGGCGGGGATCGAACCCATGATTTACTGCCGGAGTCTCACGTGTATCATTTTCCGACTAAGATGGTTTCAAATAACATTTTTTATTTGCAGGTGGATTTGTTAAAATACAGTCTGGATCGCACGAGGGTGAAGGTTTCAATTGCCCTAGAGGCCTTATTGGCCTACTCGGAGACCTTCGCGCCGTGGGACCCCTGGCTGCACGCACCGCAGCCCGCCAACCCCTGGGTCAGCGACGACACCCTCTTCTGGCAGATTAACAGCCCCATGTACGCACCAATATTTTTAACAAACTCTCTGTTTTATTTTTATAGAATAAATCAGCTAACTTCGGTACAGTTGTTTCGCCTGAAATCTATACACCTGAAATAGAGACAAATTTAAGATCTCTTTTTGTCATGCTGAATTGCATGAATTTACCGTAGAGTAAAAGTTACTTAGGAATTCCTTCTCTTTCCAGTGTATACAATTGAGATGAAACGACTGTACAGAACTGCAAAAGCCCTAGAGTTACTGTGGCGTATTTTATCGGTATAACCAAGTGCCTTCTGTCCAGTTACATATAAAGCAAACGTGACATAGGAAATTAAGGGTGTAGTGGAGATAACAAAACATGTGCTTGCTATAACAATTAATTAATGGTGACGACGTAACATAAGTCACTACTCGTTGCTACACTTCAGTGAACACGGAAAAGGTACAGTAAGGGTCGAGTAGTAATGATGGAACATGAGGTTAAAGCTCATTACTACAACAATTTGGTACACTTGGCATGGTGGAGTAAGGGTAGAGTGTGATCACAAAACAGCTCGGTGCTCGTGGCGGTAAAAATAACTACACTAGCTTTACCTTGCCAGAGTAAGAGAGAGCGGTAATGACGAAACATGGGGTTGATGCTCATTTAGTGCACTTAATGTAGTAGAGTAAGGAGATGATAAAACATGTGATGGGTGCTCGTTGCTGCAATAATTCATCACACTTGACAAGTTAGAGTGGTGATGACGGGACATGATATGGGTTCTTGTTGCTACAACACTTCAGAAATCAAAACAAGTTAGAGGCAATAACGGAACGTGGTGTGGGTTCCTTGATTGAGTGATGACGGAGGGTGCGGCTGTTGCTCGTTGCAGTGTGGAAGTGCCATCGGAGAAGCGTCTGGCGCGCTGGGCGTTGTCAATGGAGGAGCTGGTGGCGGACCCGACGGGGCTGCTCGAGTTCACCTCCTTCCTGCGCAAGGAGTACTCGCACGAGAACATCCGCTTCTGGCTCGCCGTCATGGACCTGCGCCGCAGCTCACAACGACATGTCCAACGAAAACTTAACGATATATATGAGTGAGTATATTTCATTTACAGTAGAATTTAAACAACAACACACCTGTAATAATAAATTAAGTATGCCTCTATGAAATGTACAAAGGTTAATCCCAGATATTACTATCCTTTTCACAAGAGTGTAGGTAACTACTAAAACTATGCATAATCACTACTAACATCGTGACTGTGGGTATGGTATTAGCCACCCATGTCCAGTTACATGCAACAAACTATGATTCTATGGTGCGGTTGCAACTAAAAAAATCGTCACTGTTTCGTTACCCATTCACCCTACTCATGTGGGAACATGATTGTAAAGCATGCGTTGTGGTTGCGGCAGAGAGTTCCTTAAACCGGGCGCGCCGTGCGAGATAAACATCGACGGCGCGACCATGGAGCGCGTGGCGGAGGCCCTGCGCGGCGGTTCGCGGTTCGCGCTGGACCACGCCGCCGACCACGTCTACTCGCTGCTGCTCAAGAAGGACTGCTACCCGCGCTTCGTGCGCTCGGAGCACTTCCGCATACTGCAGGCAGCTGGCAAGAATACGCAGCACAAGAAGCGGTGGGTATAAAACTGATTGTGAATACATTGTCAATGCGTCAGAGCTCCTGGCGCCGGGTGCGCCGTGCGAGATAAACATCAGTGGTGCAACCATGGAGCGCGTGGCGGAGGCACTGTGTCACGGTTCGCGCTCGACTATGCCGTCGACCACATCTACTCGCGGCTGCTCAAGAAGAACTGCTACCCGCGCTTCGTGCGCTCGGAGCACTTCAGCATACTGCAGGCAGCCGGCCAGAATACGCAGCACAAGAAGCGGTGGGTATAAAACTGATTGTGAATCCATTGTCAATGCGTCAGAGCTCCTGGCGCCGGGTGCGCCGTGCGAGATAAACATCAGTGGTGCAACCATGGAGCGCGTGGCGGAGGCACTGCGTCACGGTTCGCGCTCGACTATGCCGTCGACCACATCTACTCGCGGCTGCTCAAGAAGAACTGCTACCCGCGCTTCGTGCGCTCGGAGCACTTCAGCATACTGCAGGCAGCCGGCCAGAATACGCAGCACAAGAAGCGGTGGGTATAAAACTGATTGTGAATCCATTGTCAATGCGTCAGAGCTCCTGGCGCCGGGTGCGCCGTGCGAGATAAACATCAGTGGTGCAACCATGGAGCGCGTGGCGGAGGCACTGCGTCACGGTTCGCGCTCGACTATGCCGTCGACCACATCTACTCGCGGCTGCTCAAGAAGAACTGCTACCCGCGCTTCGTGCGCTCGGAGCACTTCAGCATACTGCAGGCAGCCGGCCAGAATACGCAGCACAAGAAGCGGTGGGTATAAAACTGATTGTGAATCCATTGTCAATGCGTCAGAGCTCCTGGCGCCGGGTGCGCCGTGCGAGATAAACATCAGTGGTGCAACCATGGAGCGCGTGGCGGAGGCACTGCGTCACGGTTCGCGCTCGACTATGCCGTCGACCACATCTACTCGCAGCTGCTCAAGAAGAACTGCTACCCGCGCTTCGTGCGCTCGGAGCACTTCAGCATACTGCAGGCAGCCGGCCAGAATACGCAGCACAAGAAGCGGTGGGTATAAAACTGATTGTGAATCCATTGTCAATGCGTCAGAGCTCCTGGCGCCGGGTGCGCCGTGCGAGATAAACATCAGTGGTGCAACCATGGAGCGCGTGGCGGAGGCACTGCGTCACGGTTCGCGCTCGACTATGCCGTCAACCACATCTACTCGGGGCTGCTCAAGGAGAACTGCTACCCGCGCTTCGTGCGCTCGGAGCACTTCAGCATACTGCAGGCAGCCGGCCAGAATACGCAGCACAAGAAGCAGTGGGTATAAAACTGATTGTGAATCCGTTGTCAATGCGTCAGAGCTCCTGACGACGGGTGCGCCGTGCGAAATAAACATTAATGGCGCAACCATGGAGCGCGTGGCGGAGGCGCTGCGTCACGGTTCGCGCTCGACCATGCCGTCGACCACATCTACTCGCGGCTGCTCAAGAAGGACTGCTTAGTGAAATATGTGAAATATAAGTAAAAGCTTCGCAACTGTCATACTTTTGTGATGTATGCACGAGTTATCCATGTGTGCAAAGCCACAAAAGCAAGCAAAGGTGATGGTCCGTTGACAGACGGTCATTGGCAGAAGCAACATATATTTATAGCGTGACCCCATTGTTGGCAGCGCTATCTATATGTAAGTAAGTGCAACAGCAGGCGCTCTTAAAAATATGTGAGGCGTGATGCACACTTTGTTTAGTCACATCCCGAGCATGTAATCATGTATCAAATTGTTTATCGAAATATGTACTTACTGGGAAGATATGAATAACAAACGAGTCGGACTCGCACACGAAGGGTTCCATTGAATTATACAAGATTTTACCCCAAGAAATCACGTTTTTTCCATGGTTACCACCTTTAATTTTTATTACTTTTTAATTTTTAATATTTCTGATTATAGCGGCAACAGAAATACATACTCTGTGAAATTGTATCCTTCAACCTATTACGGTTCATGAGATGCAGCCCTGTGACAGACGGATGGACAGCGGAGGCTTAGTAATAGGGTACCGTTTGACAACCTTTGGATACGGAACCCTAAAAACATGCATAAGGCTAACGCAAAAGTCGGCTTACTCCTCGGCCTCGTGTCAAGTGCGTTCAAGCGTCGGCAGCCACTAGCCGACAACAACAACAACAACAACAACAACAACAAGGCTAACGCATAACTTGTTGTAGTCTATTGGAAACATTGAAAAGCAAGAAAACTTTAAACTTCAGATTCTTCGGCTTCGGGGGCCCGGTGAAGAAGAAGTCGTCGAGCAGCAGCGGGTCGGAGGCGCGGGGTGGTGGGGGGTGCGCGGGCCTGGGCCGCCGCCGCGGCTCCGACCGCTCGCTCTCGGGCTCCGCGCACGAGCTCGCCACCTGCGCCGTCCAGCCGGCCGCCTCGCCCTCGTCCGCCGCGACCCCCCACCACCCCGCCGCCATCCCCCACCACCCGCCACACTCGCACTCGCAGTCCAACCTCAGCGACGCACCCTACAGGTATCTATCGGCATGGTTGCACTTTAAGAATTGGGTAGATACCAAGCCATCTTCCATCTCGCCCGTTATCGCTCGCCACCCCCGAAGTATGTAACAGTGAGCCAGTTTTTGCATAGTGCGCAGTTGAGTTGGGTGGCTCCAAAGCCGTCTTCCATCTCGGTCCTCCTTGTCACTTGTCACTTATGAAGAAGGTAGAGCCAGATTTTGCAGAGTTAGGTAGGTACAAAGCCATCTTCTCTCTCGTCTCTTGTCACTTACTAAGTAGGTTATAGTGAGCCAGCTTTTGCAGTTGTGTAGCTACAAAGCCATCTTCCATATCATCCGTTGTCACTTGTCAATTACGAAGTAGGTAATATTGAGCAAGCTTTTTCAGATTTGTGTATATCCAAGCCATCTTCCATCTTGGCCCTTGCCACTTGTCACTTACAAAGTAGGTAACAGTGAGCCAACTTTTGCATAGTCTGCACACTTACAGAATTGGATGGGTCCAAGGCATCTTCCATATCGTCCCTTGAAATGTGTCACTTACATAGAAGTAAATAGTGAGCCAGGTTTTGCTGAGTTGGGTAGATCCAAGCCATCTACAGGATCCGTCACTCGAACTGTTACCAATTTAAAATTATGTTATTTCGTAAATTAAAGAAGGGTTAATATTTTTTTTAACAAAATGCTCGAACATTTTTTATAGTTTTACTAGCTGCGGTACCCGGCTCCGCTTGGGTTAGCGTCGACTTCATTTATTCAAATTATTTCATGGATAAAAAGTAGCCCACATGGCTGATCCAAAATAGGGTCAAACTGGTCCAGGACATGTATCCATCTACCAAGTTTAATCAAGATTGTTCGAGCTGAAATAGCATGATTTAAAGAGAAACATCCAATAATTCCCATTTAGAGCTTCGGTGACATTTGGTGGCTATTTAAAAAAAAAGCATTTGCCGCCAGAACCTTTCTGCACTTGCACTGCAACATTGCTTACCTAGTAAGTAAGTAACGTGTAACGTAGGTAAGTTTTGCGTGGACTCCAACCCACAGCTAGCCTCAACATCGAAAACAGTAACCCATTTCGAACCTGACTGCTCCCAGAGATCCTATACATTGATAAAATACGCACATAAATCGGGTAAGTGGTTCGCAAGTTATAAGAATTTAACACTCACTACTCACCCTTCAGATAATGAAGCGTTATATTATGTAGCCTATAAGTTTTGAGTAGAATCAGGATAAACGTAGATACAATCCGCATCTAAATCGAGTAATTGGTTCTCAAGGGTTTTGCCAAGTAGTCCTAAAGTTGCGGGAAATACCAAGCCGTACTTCGGTACAATTAGTAAAAGTAAGCGATAAATAATCTATACTAATAATAAATCTGAAGTAAGTTGCTTTGTTTTCTGAGATACTTCGTTTGTAGACTTTATGTATGATACTAAGCCTAAATTGATGATTTTTAGAAATCAATTCTGTATGTATGTATGTATGTTCCTCCATAACTCTCAAACCGATCATCCGAATTTGATGAAACTTACTACACATATATGTGAATACACGGGACACAGGATAGGCTATATATAATTCAGTTACGCTGACGTCAAGATGTAGCTGTCATACAAACCGAAATGCCCTGAGGCGGCAGTTTGGGGGATAATCACTATCTGCCTTATTTCTTCGTCTAAGCCACGCAACAGACTTTTTGATACGGTTTTCAATAATACAAGGAGCGATCAACAAGCAAGGATTGCGTATGTATTTTTTTTATATTGAATACAAACCTCAAAAGAAAAAAAATGAAAATTATGTACTTGAAAATTGTAGGTGTTAAAAAGGCCTACAGAAAGTTCCAAGATATCATGTAGAGCGATAACTTCGAACCACTCGCCCGATTTATTTGCGTAATTTATCAACATATTAGCAACTCTGGGCGTAGTCAAATTCCAGATGGTTTACCGTTTTCTATGTTGAAGGTGGCTGTGGTTCGTATTCCTCATAAAACTTTTTAAAAGTAAGGAAGGTGGTAGGGTTAATCCGGCCTTTGTTGGTTTTGTATAGATATCTATGTAGCTGTGCCAGTGCAGTAAGGGTCTGGCGGCACATGCTTTTAAAATTTGCTCCCAAATGTTAACGAAGCTCTAAATGGGAATATGTCGATGTTTATCATTAAATCATGCCATATCGCTTCAAACGATTTTGATTAAATTTGGTAGATGGATACAAAGTCCTGGACCAGCCTTTTGGTGGGTTATTTTTTATCCAGGAAATAATTCAGACTGAAAGCAAACCGACACATTTACCCGAGCGGAGCCGGGTACCGCAGCTAGTAATAAATAAATAAAGTCTACAAACCTAATATATTATAAAAAAATGCAACTTACTTCATGAATAACCCTTACAGATTTATTATTAGTATAGATTTTACATTATTATTGCTGTTATGTTATTCACATTATTATAAATGAACCAAAACAACCAAAAAAGGACCAATTACTTACCTACCTACAACCCATTAATAAAATATAAACGAAATAATTCTTTATAATTAACAGGTAAGTAACCTATCTATATAATGAAAATAAAAATGAAGTATCTTTTTGTACGTGTAACTCCTAACAAAAAAAAACCTGCCAATCCTGCCAAATCCTTGGGCCTATATTACTTTAAATACAATGCGGTTTTAACAAATCGCTAGTGCCCTGAAAATTCGCCAAACGGACACAACTGGCATGACGTCTGCCCTCACGTGTCTGCCCGTGCTCGGGTAGCGCAATCAGCCATGAGCGACTCCCCCCCCCCCCTCAGCCGCCCCCATCGCCCGCCGCCCCGTGAAAGTTCAAAAGCCCACGGGCACAATATCTTTGTAAATTATAGCCTATGTTTTATTCTGATGTATAAGCTATATTATTGTAAAGTTTCATTAAAATCCATTCAGTTTTTACGTGAAAGAGTAACAAACATCCATCCATCCATCCATCCATCCATCCATCCATCCATTATTAACAACTTTCCCCTTCATAATATTATTAGGATATTGCCTCCTTTGTAGCAAAAGTATCGCAGGCTTCACAAAGATGGGTTGGCGGCCATTCCCTGACGGAGCGCTACCCTTGTTGTACCCACACTTTCATTTATTTTCGTTGACACGGCAACCTCCAAAATTTACCATAACGGGAAGATCATTGGATTCAAGTCTGGAGAGTAGAGAGGCCACTGTTCCGAAGAAATTACCCGAAAAAAATGGTTCAGTAAAAAAATATTGAGGCAAGCTTTGACGGACGGTGCCTAGTCTGATGTACTTTTTGTACTTTAGTTTCAGTTCTTTTTACAGTATGCACCGAATAATTGAGTCAGATACTCTTAGACTTTTGGCTAATTTTGCAGCATTCTGGCGAGGATTTATTTCAATTCGAGCCCCCAGTGAGCCACCCCTGGCTCACTGGGGGGTGGCCGACGAGATGTCTACCTACGAAAACTTGGTAACACTGTAACATGATACACAGCGGTTGGCCTCAGCCGCCCGGCGCGGCAACGACGACACGGCGGCACTCGACAGCCCAAATGATGCTTATATGTTAGATTAAGAATATTTACAGCACTAAAATTTAATAAGCGAAACATAAAATCGAAAAAAGAAATAGAAAAATATTTTGTGTTTGCAACCCATAATAATTTCATCATGACTTAAAGCTCTTTACCATGAACTGGAATGAATTTCGTATGAACTTGTCATACGAAATAAATAAAATATTTGTAAATAAAAATTATGTTGAATAAAATACTCCGTAAGGTACCTCCTTATGAACTAAATTACAAATTGTACTTTATTTATTTTACGGACAGATGGGCTCGTAACTAATAAAAAATACGAAAGTAACTTCAAGAATGAATAAGGATATAAATATGAACTTAATATCCTTTTATGAAAACACATCTAATAATATTAATTTAATGTGGCACTCAACTATTTAAATAACTTGTCTCAGCGCGCTCGTCATAGCAAAACATGTGTCAGCCCTGAACAGCCGCACAATTTGGAGCTGCTCAGCGAATGTCATCTTTCGGGGCAGAGCGCTAAGCTTAATTTGGCGTAAACATTCTCGACGTACCTGGAGTTTTATTGCTGCCGGCATAAACAACTGCGGAAGGCTTGCACTTTGTATGGAGATGACCATCTATTACGAAGTCATTATTAGTATTATCTTGGATTATACTTTCGAACCATATCACTGGATGTTGCTGTTTTCCGATGACTGCCTCCATATTGTTTAACCAATGCTTCTGGTTTGGTTATTTTATTACACTTCATGGTTCGAGACACTAACATTTTGTTCGAACATACATATCGGAGATCCCGAATGATGATTGCTTATGATTTTCCAGCCAAATGCAAAGCGATCATCACATTGTTACGTTTAAAATCCTTTTCGAAAATGTGTCCCCGCTCTTTTTTTGCGCACTTTAAAACAATTAAATAAACTGACGTTACACCAAAATTTGGTGCGATGTCATTATTATTTCGACATTAGAAGGAGAGCGAAGTTAGTAACAGTTCGAGTGATTGACATGACATGTACATGGATTATTATCATATAGAATTAAAAAAAAATGCGAACATTACCGCTATTATAATATTGTTACATAATACCGTACTGATCAACAAATGACCTCTCTGAAAAGCGGTGACGGTTGCAGCCGGGAGCCAACCGATGACGAGAGTGCGGATGTAGCGCCGTGGGACGGCGGCGGGGTGCGCGGCGCGGCGATAGGGGGGGGCGCGCGCCGCAGGAAGGACTCTGTTGCCGACTCCGGCAGCTCGAGCTCAGACGTGAGCGGGGTCGCGGAGCGCGTGCGCCGCCTGCCGCAGCAGAGCACGCTCGACGGCGGGCTGCGCGGCGCACCCCCGCCCCTGCGCCGTCTCTCCGCCGTCGAGCCGCGCCACCTCGCCCCACTCTGCAGCCCCCCCCAGTCGCCTCGCCCCGCGCCGCGCACGCCGCCCCCCGCCCCCGCCGCCATGCCCGCGCCGCAGCCCACGCCGACCATCAGCGTCAGCTCGGCGCCCGACGACGAGTCCGCAGAGGCGACCTCTCCCGACGAGCCGCCCTCCTCGTCCCGCGAGTGCATCAGCGAGGACCCGCCCTCCGTGTTCACCTCCTCGCGCGAACACTCCCCGCCGGACCTCTCCGAGCTGACGGCCCTCGCGAAGGAGTCCACCGAAGTGTCCGACTCGATCGACCTCAACTCGAGCAGGACGATCGAGTGCGACGAGCGGCCCGCGCGGGGGACCCCGGAGATAACGTTCGCTTCCGACGCGGAATCCCCGACGGCCCCGCCTGAAACTTCGATAGCCCTCTGTCCCGACTCAACCGCTGCGACCTCTTCGGAGCCAACAGGAACCCCCGATGCGTCCATTCCCCATTCTACCGTCGAAGAAAGCGCATTACCCAGTGTGAAACAGCCCGTGCAACAAGATTTCGACTCGCCCAAAGAGATCTCAATAGTGCAAACGGACAAGTCCGCTCCGAAGACGACGGCGAGCACCTCGACAAATGTTCACCACCCGCCTCCGACAATAGTTACGTCGTGTCCCCCGAGCGTAATAGAAACGCAAGCACTTGAGAACACACCGTTGCTGCAAGTGAGCGTGGCGGGGCCCCACACAACTCCAACAGAGAGTGTCGTGGCAGTGGTATCGGGGACTCCAGTCGTAACGGCGGTGCCAACCGTAGCACCGATGTTGGTGGCAGGAGCGATTGGGTCACCGACAGCGACGGGAGCAGCGCCGGCGTCGGTAGTGGCACCTGAAGCCGTACCGGCGCCGACGATAGTAGCAGCAGCGCCGTCAGCAGGAGCAGTGGTGGTGAAAGCGCGGACGCAAGCGACGGTGGCGCCGCTCGCCGAATGCGAGGAGATCATGGATGAGGAGTTGGACAAAGTGCCTTGGGTGCCACTGACGGTGCCCGCGCCCCTCCCGGGCGCCGCCGCTCGCCCCGCTCACAGAGAGGAGCAGACGCCCTCCGCAGACACCCAATCCAATATTGTTAAGAATGATAATAAAAGTAACACCAGTGAACCTTCTCAGAGGAACGACATATGTCCGTGGGAGGACGAGTAAGTATTGTCAATGTTTTGATTCACTTTCACAGTAGAATTCCATTTGTTACTGAATTGTAAAAAATATTTGCTTCCAAAACAAACTACCTCAACAGCTTTAAATGCATTTGTTATTAAGTCATGTAAACACATAATTAGTGATGTTTTCTTGTTACAGGAATTCCTGTGAAACTGATGCTCCATTTGTTAAAACTTATGCAACGCTGGGTTATTTATAATTTATGTAGACAAATATCAATAATATTTTATAAAGCCAGGGTTTAGAAAATATTTAATTTTTTATCTTAGAAACTATGATTTAATAATATTATTCACAAAGTTAGCTATTATTATGTAATTATATGAACATTTTAAAGTAAATGATCGTTAATTATTAGAACTAGTGACTTTTATTTTTAAAATTAAAATATTTTTCCAAAGGCAGGTGGACAGAGAGGTCATTGATATTATCGCCAAAATATTATCAACAGTTATTGTCGCTGTTATCAAAATATGCTTAAGGATCACAAAATTGAGCGCCTGTCATGTGGACGAAATGTTTTAGATTTAATAACATTATTTAAAATATGCAATAACAATCAGATGCATGCCCCTTCTTGATCTTATTCACTTAGGGCCGATTTTTCAATCCCCAGATAGTACTTATCGGGCTGAGTCAAAAGACGGATAATCATTGCCGGAGAATTATATGTCCTATCACAATTATCTGACTATAATTTTACTAATGAACATATGGACTTATTATATCAGATTGATAAGCAGAAGCGTATATAAATCCGTCGAATAGTTATCTGGGTATTTATCAGACTATTGAAAAATTTGCAATGCTGATCTCAATGCTCTCTTCCATATCAGTAGAACAAGAACAAAGTAAAGTAAAAAAAGAATCCTGTGCTAAATTTAAGAAATATTGAAAAGCCACATATGACAGTTAAGTAACATACTGGTTTGTCAATATCAGTTTTTAGGGTTCCGTACCCAAAGGGTGCCAACGGAACCATATTACTAAGCCTCCGCTGTCCGTCCATCCGTCCGTCCGTCTGTCACAGGGCTGTATCTCATGAACCGTAATAGATAGGCAGCTGAAATGTTCACAGAGTATGTATTTATTTTGCCGCTATAACAAGAAATAGGTAAAATAAAAAATAAAAAAATTAAATGCGTCTCCCATACAAAATACGTGTTTTTTGTGATAAATCTTGTACAATAGTACGGAACCCTTCTTGTGCGAGTTCGGCCCGCACTTGGCCGGTTTTTTATCTCCTGTGGTTATTTGTGTTTTTATTTATTCTTTTTATGGTCAAGTAATGTAAGTTTTCTGCTTATTTTCAGTTTTTCACTTTGTCTATTTCGTTTTTTTTTTCTCCAAAATTAAATAAACAAAAACTTATCACTTGCGATACAATCAAATCATTTAGGCATCTTGCCGCGTCTCATAGTAAGGGGTGGGTGCAGAAGGTCTAAGATATAAACGTTTAGGAATTATAATAATCAAAGAATGCATCTATCTATTAAAATGGTGAAGTAAACATATTTAAAATAAAAATAGATGGTTTACTTTTTCATTTATTACATCAAAATTAATGCAAACATATAAATAAAGTACATAAGTACTTCAACCTTCACTGGCCCTATAAAGTATGGAGAAACTGCAGCACATTAGTAAGTAAAGTCAGAAAACTGAGAATTCACAGAACTCATGTTTACTTCAAAACTAAACCCATGATTATTGCATAAAAATACTACCCATGATTTTTTTCTTCAGAGAAATTAATAAAGACCTTTCTTATAGCATTCGTGATGCTTGCACATTTATGGTAGGTGAGGCCCGTAAGCATCCGAAAATAACATAGCATGGAAATGTAGTTTGGAAATTATTGAAAAACCCTTTAGCGGTTTACAAGATTTTTAGTATCTATCAATAATATATTTGTCTGCAGGTTATTGTTTTCTATAAAAGTTATACCTGGGTCAAAAAAGGGCGCATGAAGCTTTTTTTTTGTTTTTGCTGTCACTTGGCAAGTTTAGATTTTTCGAAAAACAATAACTTGCAGTCACTAATATTGATTGACTGATCATCATCTGTCAATTCTTTAAAATATCAAGTAAATTTCAAGGTGTTTATCAATCTACATTATCATGGGTAGCAATGCTTATAGATGCTTTGTAGGCGCGCAAGGACAATAAAAGGATTAAATTGCAGAATTGTTTATAGTATTTTATTGTTTCCCATGTCAACATATGTAGTTTGCAAATTAATCTAAATATTTTCAAGTATGCGTTTTCTTAAAAAATCTAAAACGAGAATTACAGCTCTGAGAAAATCTAAACAGATAATTTTTTGGCTATGGTTTGAAAAAACAATAGCATGCAGACAAACCTACACATTGATTGACTGAATTTGCATGCTGATTTGATTGACTGAAGTTACATCTGATTTCAGATTTTTAAAATAATACTCAAAAATACTCAATCATTATGTAATTGTACTTATCTAAATTAAAAAGGTTCCAGGAAACTCAAATTTTCAGTTTCTACAAAATAATTAAAGCAGGTAATTCAGTCGGCCATCATACCTTACCTTTCATAAATACAAACTTTAGACAAGAAAAAGACTTAGGGACAGTGAAAGTGATATGCTAACAGAAAACAAAGCTACTCCATCGATATCTGAGATAATTAATAAGTGTGATGGCGTGCTGATTGGCTCCCACTCAAACAGTATATAGGGGGATCGTCTCACAGTGCACGGACATTTAGTGGCGGCTGAAGAGCACTTTGTGAAAGGTGTCGATGTCCGGTACTACGCTGGAAGCACCCGACGCCGGCAGGTTCGGCTTAGAGCTGGCACCCAATCTGGGACAAACATACATGGTGAATAAACAATGATTAAGTGACATTACTCTATCAATTCCCCATACTACTGGTGATAACTGTTTACATGCTCTTGATATTTTACTAGGTTTTTGAAATGTTGGATTCTATAACATATGGTCAAAATCTACATCTGTATGTTTGACAATTTTTTAATTCACCTTTCAGATTGGAAAATATTGGCTAAAAAACATTGGAAAAAGTTGTCTTTTTTAAACCTTCAGATTAGAATTATTTAACTAAACAATACAGATACTTACAAAAAACATACTGAAAAAGAACAAAGCTTTATCAAATGATTAAACATTTTTTATTCAAATATGACATTTTCTAGAAGTAGGGAACCGTTAGAGCTTGGAAAACAATTTCGCTAGTTTAATGGCAATCGCCGTGCAAAGTTGTGCTTTTACCAATGGACGAAGAATGCATTTCGTAAAATTTTCAAATCTTTCATTTCCGCTGCCTTCACGACAGCCTTAAAAGATACACTTCAGAGTGAGACGTATCCAAATATATCCATGTCATCTTTAAGTCATGAAGTGACAGTCACAATGATCACCACTGCAAAATTGTAATCTCTATCAAAATATTTTTACAACAAGTTGAGCTTGTAGTATGTGCAGGGATCTTCGGAAATTTTCTGAAGGTGTCAAGGCAATATGATCGAATAGCAAAAATAAGAAGAAAAATAATAAAGCAACACAAACATAGGTAACCAACAAATCTTATCTTGCAATGAATAACATAAGCTTACGATAAAAGTTGCCGTAACTGATTCAAATGCAATAAATCTACGATCTCTCTAAGTATTATATGGAAGTTGTCAGCACCGCACCTGCCGCTAGTGGCAACACTCGGGGCTCTTGGATTGACGAGCAGACAGTTCATGGGCTGTCCGTCGAGCTGCCGGTTGTGGTAGAGATCGACCGCCCGCTGTGCATCCTCCATGCTGCGGTAGATGACTTCCGCGGTGCCGGGCCGCACCAGTCGCGACTCCACCAGCCCGCCCACGTCACCGAACAGCTCCTGTAAAGTTCAAGAGCAGAGATCATAGGCTGTCTGTTGAGTTGCCGGTTGTGGTAGAGATCGACCGCCCGCTGTGCATCCTCCATGCTGCGGTAGATGACTTCCGCGGTGCCGGGCCGCACCAGTCGCGACTCCACCAGCCCGCCCACGTCACCGAACAGCTCCTGTAAAGTTCAAGAGCAGAGATCATAGGCTGTCTGTTGAGTTGCCGGTTGTGGTAGAGATCGACCGCCCGCTGTGCATCCTCCATGCTGCGGTAGATGACTTCCGCGGTGCCGGGCCGCACCAGTCGCGACTCCACCAGCCCGCCCACGTCACCGAACAGCTCCTGTAAAGTTCAAGAGCAGAGATCATAGGCTGTCTGTTGAGTTGCCGGTTGTGGTAGGGATTGACTGCCCGCGGTAAGTCCTCCAGGCTGCCGTAGATGTCGATATAGTGACAGACCGTGTACCAGTTCGCCCACAACTCCTGAAAGTTTGCGAGCAGAGAGGTTATGGACTGTCCGTCTAGCTGCCCATTATGGTAGATGTTGACAACTGCTGCGCGTCCTTCTGACTGTGATAGATGACTTCCGGGATCCCATGCGCCACCAGTTCTGACTACACCAGCTCTTCCACGTCAACGAACAACTCCTGCTAGTTCACGAAGTAAAAAGTTGGTGGGCTGTCCACAAGAACTGCCGGCTGTGGTGCAGCTCAATAGCCTCTTATTGCTTTGGTAAAATTATACTGTTTATAACATAGTCACTGTAAAGACTTACAGATTCAACTAACGGATGTAAACAAAATCATTTTCATCCAAACGTAGGTACTTAAATTTCTTTTTTTACCCAAAAAAACTTTTATAAATGGCTAGGTAGTATCTTCAAATTAAAGATTGGTTTTTGAAATATTGAAGAAAAGTAAAGAAATTGATCGACAAAGAATCATTGGGTCACCCCTTATTTACCATAAAAAAGTTCTTGTCTGGGTCTTTTACTCCCATTCACTTAACAATCTATAAATGCACAGGCCACCATGCTTTCTTTAAGGAAAAACATTTCACATTCCATGAGCGCGACTCCGATTCAGTCCGAAGTTGTCTCTTCCGAAAGATGTGTTCCATCTCCCTCTAATTCACAGTAGTGGTACGGAGTTGACGTCTCACCATCACACTTTGTTCTTCTTGTTAGCACAGGACACTATGCTAGGTCTATGGTTTATAGTAATTCGCTACCCTTATTATGGACATCGTGGTGATGGCAGTCATGTTTGCAATACGTAGAGTATAATATATTCCAAAAACGGTCGATGAGGAGAACCATGGTGTAAAAGTTAACCGCTATTGTTTATTTGACCGAATCATTTTTGGATTTTTAAAGGGACCGTCATAACCAAGAATAGTTACGATTGTAACCAAGAGTATTAAGTTTCTTTGTAAGATTTGCAAACTGTAAATTTTGGGCAAAATAAAGATGATAGGATTTTCGGCCAACGACCCCTGGCCTGTCATCGAGGACGCTGAAATATGTTAGGACCTGTATGTCCGTGCCGGTGACACTGCTGCGCAGGTTGCTGACGACGATGCGGTACTCGGGCGCGACGGGCGGCGGGGAGGCGGGCGCGGGCGGCGGCGAGGGCCGGCGGCGCTCCGCCCGCTCGGTGCGCTCCATTCGGTCCATTCGCATCGACGCCATCGGACGCTTCTTGAGGATTGACGTCAGCGGCCGCTCCTCACGTCGCTCACTGCTTCTGTGCACGAAGCATACCACTTTTAGTAAATTGATGATATTGTTTAAACAAATGGTAACTTTTGTATTGTATTGTTTATTCATCATCCATAGACAGTACACTGCGCTCGGATTGGTCATATTTTATCAGTTGCCAATTCAAAAATCACAGCAAAGAACTGGCAAGAAACGTTGGTGGAAATATTGTTTTTTTCAACGTCGACTTAGTCTCATATGGAAATAAATAACCGTAACTAGAACTAAAACTAATCAAAAAGTGTCGGTGTCATTTCATCCATACAAAATGTGTTATTAGAAAGTACTACTTTTTGCCAGTATTTGTTTCGGTTACAAGTATTGATCTCAGTCTAAGTTTAAAAAAGTGTTTGACCCGAACCAACCATCACAGCGAGAATTCATTACTTTCATGAACTACAGGGGATCTCTTAAAACTCACCAGGAGTCAAAATACATTCACATTTTCATTCTTACAACAAAAAAATATGTATTGGCATAACATTAACCCTTTAAATGCCACCATCTACAAACAATTAAGAGTACAATGGTTTGAGAGCTACCTCAGCAATAAAGTATGAATAAGATACCTATGAGATTCTGACCACCTAGAGTTAAATAATGCTTAACTACAGTTGGGCTGTACAGAGCCCTCGTCATTATTGATATAAAATCTTAGTAACTCAAATTTTATATCATAATAATTTCCTATTACATGTAGTACTTATTTATCATTAAATAATAATGATACAAAATGTATCGTTATTACTGAGAGAGGTGACTTCTCCTGGAACTATTTGAAAATAAACTCTTTCCAAAAAAACTAAATACAACCCTTAATCCACCCAACTAACAAACTAATATAATAAGTCATGAACAATATATGTGGCAAAATAAAAAAAATCTCAAATTGTTTTTTTTTTCAGGTTTGTATTCCATCACTGCATAACCCCTTTTTAAACTCGTTTTATAAACAAACAAAAAACCATGAAAATACTTCAACACCAAAAATATTGTTAAGAAATTGCTTAGCACAGTTTTAAAACTCACACGGGGCACGACAATAATATTTAGTTTGAAAACTTGAAGAGCAGTACTCAATGTTTCGGAGCCTCACATGGGTTCCATCAGATCATGTCTACCTTCGTCGTCACAGGCACGTTCGGTACATGCGGTAAGCTCTCAAACTAAATATTATATAAATAAATTCTGCTGAAATGTGTTACAAGTCAACCACGAAAAAAATTACAATGAATGTAATGTACATAGATTTGACCGTCAAATATTAGCCTAACACACCACATGGGAACTAGGAGCCATGCCACATTGCTCGGCTACATTGAACTGGATAGAAAAAATGGACAATTTCATTGCCGCTTCGACCATCGTTCATTTAATGTGATGGAACCATCCTAGGCGGGATTAACCCTACCACCTAGTAAATAAGGAAGGGGAGGCGGCCAGCGTCAACGGTTGAAAATGGTCACTCACCCAGAACCTAACCGCGCTCAGCGGTGCTTCCTAAGCTTAAATATAAATAGTAATATAAAAATAAATGACTATCCACTGGACACTCACTTCCTCGCGGGGCCGTCAGCCGAGTGTCTGTTTGTGTGATTGTGCGCGACGATCTTAAGGTTGAGGCCGGTGAGGCGTGCGGGAGCAGGCACGGGGGAGGCCCGCGGCGGCGAGCGCGGCCCGTAATCGCCATCGAGCACGATGGGCGCCGGAAGGTACGAGTCGTTCTCCACTGTCCGTAGGATTCGCTTCGGCGGAGACCGGTATGCTGAACGATACACAAATTGGATCACACCGTCATATCCAAGCGTTAAAAGGGTACACTTTTCGTGTCTGCCCATACAAAAAGGGAAAGATATTTCCTACTACATTTTTTAATTATGCCAACATCATCTAACAAGTTTAAATAGTATGGGCCAAACTTATATGCGCCTCGCGCATCCTAAAAACACTCTTGAGACAATGGCATAGAGTATATGAGAACTGCAGTAATCCATGTTTTTAAATTTTATCAAAGTTTCTTATTTACTAGAATATTAAAAGCATCATTAGTAAATTTTGAATTAAAAAGTATGCAAAATGAAACTGCTTAACTCACGCCCGGTTCCACCACCTCCAGCTACAAAAATCCCAAAGTTATCTTTCGGTTACATCATACAAATATGTAATGTAGCCGAAAGTTAACTATCGGATTTCAGGTAACTGGAGGTGGTGGAAACAGGGGTCAGTCATTCACGAGAAAAACTAATTAATAAAAATATAGGAGACTAGCTACTAGAACGGATCGTGGAAAGACAAATGGACAAAGTCATGAAACAATCTCATACTTTTAACTAAAGGAAACCAAATATCGAGCATGCTATTTTCGCGAAATTATTTTCTGTGAGTATTGTATTGACCTAAAGATATACATTTCGACGTATAACTTACAACTTACATTTATGGATGCAGGTAACTAATTTAGCATTATAACAATATGTTTAGACTGGGTTGTTAAGCATCAAGCTATTTTATCAAAGAGCTGTGGACGCAAAAGTTGAAAAAGACAGCAAAATATTGACTTCGCCCGAAAATGTCACAAGGAATTAATTGAACAATCAAATATATATCATGAATAAAAATATTTTTTTCATGCAACTCAATAAAACTTCACTGTTAAACATGGATCATTACAAAACCTGCCTTTTGAAACAAATTGCTAATAGAAAAAAATATATAACATCCCAGTATTATAACCAGGTATAAGGTCAAAGGATAAATAATTTAAAATTTTACCCGAATCACATATTATACAGTGTGAAACATAACCTCGAAGCTTTTTTACAAGAGGATCAGATTTGATACGGGTCTATGCTAGTACATATGAATGCATGGATTTATAATATGTCTCAGGCACCTGTCTGTAGCCGGGTGACGTGCATGGGGCTTCCTGCAGGTTTTGTGTAGCCAATCTGTCGGCTCACACTGAAGGTGGGGGGCAGCGGCAGCGGCCGCGAGCTCACCTGACGGGTCAGGTCTATGAAACCTGCGAGATTACATTGCTTCAATATGGCATCCATGGAGAATAAATTATAATGGACAGAGATCATAATGGATAGAAAAATAAAAGAATTTCTCTGACTGTAGTTAGTTCCTTTACGAATTTGTGATGCACAACATCTAATTATTTTAAGTACACTAAATAGCATCCTGCAAAGTGTATACATGTTCTTACGTGTCATCAGAACTTGATAACATTAGTAGTGAGCGAACTGTCTGGCCGACGCTACCGTCAGTGCATGTATTTTCACTAACTCATGGCTACACTGTCGCTATACGTATGAGTTTAGATCGTTTTTTTAGGGTTCCGTACCCAAAGGGTGAAAACGGAACCCTATTACTAAGCCTCCGCTGTCCGTCCGTCCGTCCGTCTGTCCGTCTGTCACAGGGCTGTATCTCAGTAACCGTAAGAGATAGACAGCTGAAATTTTCACAGAGTGTGTATTTATTTTGCCGCTATAACAACAAATAGGTAAGATTAAGAAATAATTTTATAAACGAAATAAATGAAATAACACCCCATACAAAAAACGTGATTTTTTTGTATACATTTTTTTACGATGGTACGGAACTCTTCGTGTGCGAGTCCGACTCGCACTTGGCCGGTTTCTGTCCTTCCTTACTTGCTACACACAAATGAGTCCAATCAATTTGTCCTTTAAAATTAAATCAATAATATTTACAGTGACTCTAAACCAATATACCATACTTGCCTCTGTTGATATTTGTTGCCATATTCCTTAGCTGTTTGCGATTCTCCTGAATGTTATTATATGCTATGTTTCTTCCCATTGCAACATTAAACGGCGACTGAAACAAAAAAAATAAACAATATATCTATTAATTACAAAAACCAATCAATTACTAGGGAAAAAATATTATTAGTCATATACACATACGAAAAATTGTTGAAAAGGTTTTCACACAACACGTTGCGATAGAGCATAGTAGTTCCATCGCGGCTGGTATTAAGAGAACTCCTGTTATCTAAATTAAAAAGGAAATATAAATTTTAATGAAGTGGAAATCAAACCTATGATTAATATAAGCAATCATATTAACAAATTAACTTAAAGTTAACAATGTTTCCAATAATAATCGGCATTTCCAAGTTAGCAGACCATCATTATAAATTACAAACGAGAAAGAAAAAAAGTCTTGAAAAAAATGTTAATTAAAAGGACCAAACATAAAAAAGTTCCAACCCTACGAAATAAACAACCAAATGTATTTAAAACATAAATAAAACTAGGCGTAAAATAATTCATTTTGAACTTCGGTCTTGACGAAAGTTGTGATGCTGCACTAAAACAATTTTATACTTTGTTAGTAACCAGGTTAGACAATAAATCAAAATAAAAAAAAACTTAGTTTAAAAGAACAAAATCACGCCAGAGGTTGCATCTGTTGCACAGCTTTTTGAATCAGTCAACTGCCAGTTCTTATTTGGACACATCCAGTCACGACTCAATATTGACGGCAGACCAAGATTTGCCAAATATTCAGACAACCTTCCGCAGACGTAATCGCTCCAGCTTGAGGCGCACATCCTGCTTCTTCGAGAGGTGTGCCAGTTTGTCGCGCAGGTCGGCAACCTGCGCGCGCCTCTTCACGATCAGTTTGTTGCGAGCGTCTGCTACCACCGGCGCCCTTGCTGGCTGCTGCGCCACATTCTGCCGCTGATTGGCCTTATTGAAGGGCCTGTGGAATAACATTTTCTAATGTCAGTGCCTTTCTAAATTGAGTGTAAAAACATATTTCACATGCAGCAATCCATACATCCCATTCATCCATTTAAAAACAATTTGCTATATCCTACTCAAATGTATGCTCTAAACTTAACACCGTTCGTCTGAAATCTTCTATAAAAAAAAACCCCGCTGCTACTCATTCAAATTATTTTCATTCTACGCATGCCTCATACCAATATCACTGTCAAGGTAATTTGATCTTCAACTGACCGTTAATATACTTATTCGGTTTACTGCAGCAGTTGAGGTGTGCTCAGATCGGTGACTTGACCGAAACATACATATTTGCTAAACAAAATGTCTGAGAAATGTATCAGGTTTTTTGAGGTACCTTGGTCAATATTAGCCACTGGCAAATTGGCTCCTGAGAAAAAAACCTTGTTTCATTGTGTACTATAATTATTAATGCCGTTTGTCGACTGTTGCTAATTAACAGATGATCAGAAGAGAAAAAAATATGATATTTCTTATTCAATATCCTAAACCTAACCTAACACACAATAATGGTTAATAAACAACACCGTAGTTTGATGGTTGATGAGATGATGTGCTCCACCAAGAGATTTTACTCCACGAGTTTACTCGGGATTTCACCAGGTTGCTTCGCTCATCAATTCCAACTTTCTGTAGTCTCAAAACGCACGCTCCAGTCAGGACTACACTTAAGGCCTGACAAGACGGCAAACAGGTAAAGAGCAGAGTGACTATCCTATTCTACGAAATACCAGATAGGTAAATTAGTTTTTAGTCAAGCATTTGTAAGAATGTACAATATAAACGTAAATACCTATCTAAGGGTATACCTGTTATTAGTTCCGCTGCGTAATGGCACTTTCTTCTTCTTCTTTATTATTTCTTCAAGACTCATTTCGACGTCGGACGCCATCTCGCACAGCTTAAAAGAAATTCTTCCCGTGCGATGAGAAGGGAAATTACGTGACCGATCGCTGTAGACGGACGCGCTGTAGTTTTGATGCCACGAATCACGTCGCACCGTGCAGTCACTCTCGCGTTTTATTAACAAATTAGAAAATTAGCAAAAGTATTTACACCTAACTCCGTTTCCACAATTTTCAGTCACTGAGCACAGAATTAAGAATATATTACGATTTACTGACACAGAATATTAGTAGTTGTGACCACAGATATTATTGGATGGTTCGGGCAAAGATGGCTGTACTGTTCGTTACGCAATTCGGTGACTTGGATGTGGACATGTTCTTTATGACGGCTTATCAATTTAAGAATACTATAATATAATGAGAGACTTGTCAGCCTCAGTGGCCCAGTGGCGCGACACTTCGGCGATCGCTCTCCGAAGTTAAGCAACGCTGGGTCCGGTCTGGTCTTGGATGGGTGACCATTCGACCGTTGAGAGAGGCTGGCCGTGGTTCGGATTCCACGTTAAGCTGTAGGTACCCTTCCTTACTTACTAGGTGGTAGGGTTCATCCCGCCCGGGTTGGTACCATCGCATTGGATGAACGATGGTCGAAGCGGCAATGAAATTTGTCCGTGTTTTCCATCCAGTTCAATGTAGCCGTGCAATATAAGGAAGGTCCTGGCATGGCACCTAGTTCCCATGTGGTGTGTTGGGCTAATACCATGACAGAACGTGTGGTATTAGCCATCTATGTCCAGTCACAGAAAAAATAAAATAAAAAAACTTCAAAAACATTTATGAATTCAAAATACCCATTATTTCGGAAATATAGGATCATAAATGACAGTTTGTGTAAAAAAAATTACAACATTTAATTCAATCAAAGAGCATTACTAGAGGAGTTGCATACAAATTATGGAAATAACTTTTTTTTTCACAACCTTCAATGAAAGGTACAAAAATTCGCTGTATTCGCTTTCTCTGCGATCTTTGCAATGTACGCATTTCGGAGCGTATAGAAAATGTACTGGCAAAAAGGAACTTGTTCCAGCCACAAGTCTTTAAAAAATATTTTTTAATATCTGTGGTGGTTTGTTTTGATTTTTGGCGGTCTGTGTAGTGTACTATAATAGTCTGTGGTCTGTGTTTTGTTTGGCGCAAAAGCTTTTAGGTTAATTTCTAGGCGGCAAGGCTATAGCTCTGTTTCTCTGACTTTATTTATCATTTCTGAAAGAAAACGTTACAAAAATGGCGAGCGATATTGCCGTAAGTGCTACTATTCATAGATCTCTAAAACATAAAATCCCTTCTACAACTTTCAAGCGACTGGTTTCCCTGTTCACAGAGCCATTTCTACGCGTCGCTGAGCTTGCCGATACAGGAGCGCGTGACGGTAATGACGAGGCTTATCGAGCAGGCGAGCCCTTTCAAGGATCTGCAGGCCTTGTTCCCTCAGCTAGTGAGCAGCGTGTTTGGAATCTCGGGCTGCGCTGCAGGCTGGGGTCTGCGAACGATCACGCCGGAGAACAACCAGTATGAGTTCGAGGCACTTCACCAATTCTTAGCGCCGCAGGGTCCTATGTTCCGGCTATGCTACAAACTACTCGCCGACCCGCAACTTAAATATTCATTTCCACTACAATTTTTACCAGTAAGTAATATTTTAGTTATATGATTGTGCTTAAACTGACATATAAACAAGAAACCAACCATTTCAGACTTGTTCCCTATCCTACTAGGTTTCATTATTTCTGCAAAATTTTTTAAACGTAATTAAATGTTTAAATATTTTTTTGTTTTAGCTCGATATACAGCAGATGCTAGAGAGAGGCAGATACCCGCAATTCTATGCAGATCTCCTGAACATCGATGCACAAACTATACATTTAGTTTCACTGTCTTTGAGTATCCTTTGCAAATGCATAATCAGCTATTCGCAAATCCTATTAAAGATGCAGAGTCCCAATTATTATCCCACATTTCGTCCCCCTATATCACCCCTAAACTAAAACAATAAAAAACTGAAATATTTAAACGGATCGGATTAAGTAGAAACCAACAGTTATTTTACCATTTGACTCCAATAACAAGTAACTTTATATGTCATCAACTTTATATGGGACGAAGACATCAAGTGCGTCGGCGGAAAGCAGTGGTTCCGTAACGCTGAAGGCCGGGAGGACTAGAGGAAAATTGGAGAGGCGTATGTCTACCAGTGTACGCAAACACGCTGACTGACTGATTTTATATGTCAAATGGAGTCCTATAGATTTTACTTCAAATAATCATTAACTTGGGTAAACACGTGTTAAGGATGTTCCGACCCATACAATGTTTTTTTTACACAGAACGCAAAAAGTATTGCACTTTAAGGCACGAATTCGTAAAAATATTTAATATAGCCATAGTAGTTGCAGTGAAAACATATTCACAATTTAAGGTTTAATGGTTTGGTTGTATTTGCCGATTAGAAGTTTTACACCGTTAGATGGCGCTGTTAAATAAAAATCGTATTTAAATAAATTGTAACAAAACCAATAATCCTGAAATTGTGAAATTGTTTTCGCTGCAAGTAATATGACTATATTAAACTTTTATAATTAATTCGTGGCTTAAAGTGCAATACTTTTTGCGTTATGTGTGCAAACAACTTTATATGGGTCGAAACAGCCTTAAAAACAGGAATTCAACTCTACAGTATTTATAGGCAATCTGTCTGCCTTTTTGTTGAATGATTTTTCTTTCCTTAACAAGCAATGCAGATCCGTTTGACTACTACATCTTCCACTTCACGTGCCACCTGCTGGATGCGAGTGTGAGCAAGCTCGCTTGGGAAAAGTGGAACACCGTGTACGTGACTCTGGCATGCGACTACCTCACACATTTCCTACCCACCGACCCGTCGCTCGTCGTCGCGCCGCACATCCCCTACTACACGGGCAAAGCGCCTGTTGTAGCGCCTCTGCAGACCTCTAACAGGTAGTTTGTGCCGGAAGCTCTATGTGACGACTAATGGTTTAAACAACGGTTGATGGCCAATCCAGGCGATATATGTAGCACTCGCGCAGTGAATCAGAGAATTTTTTTGAAGTAGACGTTAGCCGTTTGAGAACCCAACGTTTCTCATATGCATCTCTCTGTTGCACCGCCAGGGTATGAAACTGTCGGCCGTCAAATGTGTGTTTTCCCATACCTTCAACCTGAGGGTATTGAAATCTACGTCTCCGGTATTAACAGGCTGGCAAAACGCTACAATCGTCTGCAAATTTTGCTTAGCATGGTGAGAAGTTGTTTGGCTGTTCCAGAGCACCTTTGGTCAGCTTAGTCCAGCGAGTAAAGAAGGACAGAAGGTGCTGCTCAAACTTCGAAAAAGCTGAATCAGCATAGCCACTTATTCTACACTGAGTCAGTTCGCATACGGATTCGCTCACTACTAATATTTTTGAGTTCCAACGACACGTAATAACTTCACTGGACGCTATTTTGTGCCACGAACATACGATGAAGGGCATCCCGAATGTGTAAGCGAACTAACTATCAGTGGGCTATCACTAATAAGTGGCTATGCTGTCGCCATATGGATCAGTTTCGGCCACTACTCCAGTTCTTCCTTAATCACTGGCTTAGCCTACCTTTTCTTTAAAAAAAAGGAGAGTGTAAAGGAGGACTGAATAACTGCTGCAATCAAAAGTCTCATAGATTCATGCTTGCAAGTCGTCATCAAAATAGGTGAAAAATTGGAAATTGATACAATTACAATTCAATTTTTTGCACTTAGTGGAATCCTTGCATTATACCTTGATCTATAACTAAATATCCATGCATATAACCACATTTGCATTTTATAGGCAGCTGCACACTCCCTCCCTCCTGCTCATCCAGGATGCTCCAGGCCTGGGCGGCCAACACTCGCCTTCCTCCACCCAAGTGCAGCCACGCAATGAGATCTGGCGCACCGAGACCGTCGTGCAGGTCTTCATCGACGTCTGGCTGAGCATTGATGAGCTGAGCCAGAGCCCCATGGATATACATTCTGTGAGTCTCCTGTCCTTTTACCATGTTCTGATTACTTCCTGAATATCACTGTTGAGAGGGACAAGAGGAACAATATGGTAGAGTTAGCCACAGTAACAGCCATTTGACTGTTGTGAGTCCACAGTTTCTGCATAGTCTAACTTTCATTTAGGTGACAGGAGAGGTGAGTTAGTTATAGAAAAGCTTTAATTTAAGGTTCTTACCTGCGACCATGTACCATATTTAATATTTCATTTCATTTATTTAAATTCCTAGTTGTCCAACTACTCTGTGCGCCTATTGTAGATTTGATTAACTTAGTGAAGAAATAATACCAATAAATGCTAAGGCTATGGTGTACTCAAACTGATGTACACAATGAATACCAATGATCACCTACGTGGGCACACACTAAAACTGAACCGAACCTCAAGCAATTCAAACCCGAGGAAACACTTTATAACCAATCGTGTGGTTGAGTCGTGGAACAGGCTCCCGGAGGAAGTAATTAGTGCCGCTTCAGTAACCAGCTTCAAAAACAGACTTGACACTTATACAAAAAATCATAAACTTTAGACTTTTTACAGGAATAAAAAAAAAAAAACAAGTGCACCCCCAGTTACCAACTCAGATGTACACTATATTTTTAGTACTTTTTACCCAGTGAGCATCGAAGGACGGGAGCAGTAACCTAAACTCGTTTGTGGAGGGGCGATGTAGGCACTTTTACATACAACGGCGGAAGATCCGGTGTAAGAGTTTGCTTGCTACTCATTTTCTTGAGTTCTATCGCAAGAAAGAACTTCACAGGTAAGCGAACTATAGTTAATCGTTTTCCACTAACTCGTGGCTACGTTGCCACGATACGAATGAGTAACGATCGCTACACAGTTGTCGGTCGTGCATCTAGTCCGTTCCTATTTAATGTTCTTGAATAAAACCATGTATACATATATCGACACGTACCTTCCACCAGTACACCCCAAGAAAGAGTCCCATGGCGGCGACGTGCGGGGAGCGCGTGCGCGTGGGCCGCATGCTCGTGAAGCAGGTGCACGCGTTCTCGTCCGGGTGCGCGGCGGACCCGGCGGCGCGCTCCGGCGCGCTGCGCCGCGCCGCGCGCCAGACGCTCTGCGCGCGCGCGCACGCCTACGTCGCGCACCTCGCGGCGGCCTGGCCCCTCGACGCCTCCTTTCGGCTCGTACTGGAGCTGTGGCTCAGCACCATCCAGCCGTGGCGATACACCGACGGAGAGCATTTCAAGTAAACACTCTTTTCGCGATTTTTTTTCATGCAACCAGGCACTCTAATACGATTGCTATCGAGAAGGCGACATCTCCTCTCACAAATATAGTACACGATTAATAGTTCGTATCGAAAGCGCTTTTGATGCTTTCATGTCCTTTGACTGATTATTAATTATTAGAACTTTTTATTTTGTAAATAAACTAAAAAAATTATCATCTTCTCATTATATGCATTAAGTTCTTGCCGTTCATTTCTTCTATAAAAGTGGTGAAATAATGGATTAGTCACCTTTTTCACTAGCTAAAGCTTACGATAAAGAGTTTGAGTTTGAAGTGACCTTGTGCATGCGTTTTTTAATCCCTTTAAATATAGACCTACTTAACCTCTCCTCCTGAGATTTAAGATGGTATAAATGTATGTTCATAACTCCATAACTTTAGAAACTTTCAGAAACCCTGAAAGGTACGGCTCACCACAAGGCAAGAAGGATGACAAAAGCAACAAAACTGTAGACGCAAGCTACACACAGTTCATAGCTGAGAACCTTCCCACCTACACCAGTGTACTGCTGCAGATCTTGCCTCGCTTCATGAGGCTTGACCTGACTGCACCCAAAAACGCGATCATGCTATTTCGCCTCTGCAAGGTACACAATGTCACTAAGAAAATATCACTTGCAATACTTGCAGCAAAGAAAGAAATATCAAAGTTCAAATTATTGCAGCGTATCAATTTATTACATTAGTAAAAAATGTCATTGCATAAAAACCATTCATCACAATCGCTTCTTATTACCCAGCAATTAATGTTAATGTCAATATATGAATTTATTGGAAAGTGTCTATGTACATAGTACACGGCCACTAGTTAAAATTAATCACCAATATAACATGTCACTTTTTGTGAAACACATTGAGTCAACTTAACGTTCCTTCAATACTTTTTACAAAAAGGGACAATAGTTAATTTTTTCATTCGGCTTTACACTCCACATGTTAGGTTCCTTTTTCTTGCACATCAGTACCTAGTTCTTTATATATCAAATACGAGACCTGGCGCCATTGCAGTCCAAGATTTGGGGAGGGTTTAACTTGGCTAAGTACAGTTCGAAAATTATATAAAAAATAAATATCAATCTTCGGTTTCTTACTGATTGGCACAAAGTGTCAGTCAAGATAAAGTATTCTTTATTCGCCTATTTATTTATTTTTGGTATATGCATGGTAGAAGTGTTCACAAAGACACATAAATTTTTTGCCTTGTAGTAAGTCCAACAGCAGATCAAAATTACATTGCATTGCTACCCAACAAGGTGTGGCCCGTTCTAGGGTTAGCAATTATTTGATATGATTGATATATCTCTGCATCTGGCTTTCTAGCTAAATTGTGTGCCTCAACAAATAGTAGCACATCATCAATGTCGGCTGTGAAGTGCACAAGCTATTCCATGATAACGCTTAATTAAATTGCTGATAAAAAAAATACCCATTATAAAAAAATTATAAAAAGAAAATAATAAAAAAATATTTCATATTTAAATTATATTTATGAGTCCACAAATGCTGTTCTAGATTTAGTCCCAATAACATTGTTGCTAAGGGTTTTCTTTCCATGTTTACAGGTATTCGCCCAACCCAACTTAGTACCAATGATTCGGGAGATTGAAATGGCGGCAATGGGACAGAACATTGGATTGCATCACTCAACCGACATGAACTGGAATACGTCCTATACCTACAGGTTTGAAGGTTTATTTTCATTCTAACTATTTAAATTTCTGGTATGCATGGCTTCCTTGCACGCAACTTGGCTGGTGTGAGTTGGGCTACACGTTCTGCACTGTTATTCTAAAATTGCTCAAGAATACAAATTCACACCGGCCCAGATAGATGATAACTCATTAAACTCTCTTCATCTGTGATTTTTAAATTGAACCTATTGCGGCTCCAACAATATTTTGTTCAAAGCTTGGAAACATTTAGTTTTATTTCGAAGACCCCCACTCGCTATTCATATCACCACAATTATGTAATAAGCATATTTTTGTAGCGCATCAGAGGTTTCGATGTCCAACAAGTGGGGTGCGATAGCGAAGCAGGCGATCGCAGAGCTGAGCCCGGGGCCGGGGGCGTGCTATCAGCCCATGTGGGCAGAGCAGAGCCGCGAGATGGCATTCCAGCTCATGAGGAAGATGGCCAGCGCCAAAGTTCAGGCAGAGAAGGTCATTGCAGACATTGAACGGAAATTAAAGGAACAGAATCAAGGTATCCACACGTGCGGTTTAAACTATTTATTTAGTGTAAAGTTCGACATATATGTTCGTTTTAATGTCTGTAAATATTAATATTTTTTAATTCCTATATTCCCCCATTTTCCCCACTTTAGGAAGTTTTTATGTAAGATTACCTGCGTTTGACAGTTAACTGTGCGAACTAACAACTAACTGATATGTATAGGGAAACCTCGGTAGACTGAGCATGACGTTGCTGTAGTTGAAATGAGAAATAAAATAAATTTGTGTGGAGTAAACACCTTAGATGAATGGATTACAAATTTGGAGGCTAAGCCTCCGCCACCGTCCGTCCGTCCATCACAGGGCTGTATCTCATGAACCGTAACCGGTAGGCAGCTGACATATTCACAGAGTGTGTATTAATTTTGCCGGTATAACAACAAATAGGTAAAATTTTAAAATAATATAAATGAAAGGGGGGGAGGGACTCTCTCTGCTGCAATGGTTAAACATATACTACTTTTCCGAGGCCACTTTTTGAGTATGGTTTAATTTGTGATCCCTGATCACCCATTGTGTAGAGCAAAAATTATCATTTTAGATAAATTATTATGACATTGTTCTTACAGGATTTTGGTCTTTCATGAATTTCTGGTCGGCGAGTGATGAGGATGACTTCAACTTGGCTGAAAGAAAAACTGTTCCTGCATACCTTGGAACTGCCATTCAGCAATTTGCTTATATCTATGGGGTAAAGTGAAGTTATTTTCGTTTATTATTTTTAAATACCTTGCTATTTGTTACGAAAAGTTTTCGTCTCTTTCGCTACGGACAGATCAAATTGCCAACATTTATAAGATAACTTTTAGCTCTGCCATGAAGCCCTTTGTAATTTTTTGTCAAACACTCTTCTCAATTTGCAAGCTGAGGAATACTATAAATATATAGTTTAAATTAATATTTGAAAATTTTAGAATGGTCATACTGCTGGTCTATAAATTTATCTTGTACTCCACAGTAACACTGAATAAGGGGGAATAGCCAGCAATTTAAATTTAAAACTTCTATAACCTAGGTCCTATTCGGTCATGTCCTACAATCAACATAATGCTGGAGCAACATAATAGTACAGTCGTCTGGGTTGCCCAGATCCAATAATTCCAAGCCTATTGTTTTTTTTATGCAACCTGACATGATTCCCGAAGGAATTAGGTGCGATGACAGGACCTACATTGAACTGGGTGGAAAACAGACAATTTTTCATTGCTGCTTCGACCATCTTTTCATCCAACCCGGGCGGGCTTAAACCCTACCACCTAGCAGGGGAAGGGGACCTAGTTTTACATGGATTCCGAACCATGGAGCAGCTCGAATTTGTGATGAAATGCACTTATCGAACTCAGAAAGAGGCAGAAAGTGGTGCACGTCGGGGCGAGGAATTGAACCCAGACCTCTGGTACGCTAGGCCAGTCCCCGCACCACTAGGCTAAGGAGCCGCTCTTATATCCGCCGATATTTTGTCTATCATTATATACTGACTCATTTGCTCTACCTGTCTGCATTCACTTACATGTTTGACAAAGCTACATATCTAAATAATATAACACCTTGTTTATGTGTACAGTTAGAGGACTCCATGATGCTGCTAGAGTGTTCTATACCAAATGAGTCCGCATTGGATGGCTCGCCCCAGGAGAACCAAAGCAGTGCTCGTCTCCCGTACACCCCGCCTCCTCAGGTACACTTCAACGAGCTGTCAGCCCGGATCCTGCCAATATTTTCTCTCGGGCAGTTCGGTCAGCGCACCATTACCTAGAGAGACACTGTGCGCCCTTTATCCATTGCAGAGATATGTGATTATATCTAGACCATTCATGTCACTGCATTTTGTTTTGCTATTATAATGTATGCTGTGTTGGTCAGGGACGAAACCAGAGAAACAAATACTGGAAAAATGTTGCCAATATTGTTTCGGATTCAATTAATCTTCAAGTAACATCTTACATGAAAATAACAGGATGCATGTAAACCCTGTACAATCTTGAACTTTTTTTAGGTTCGCAACAAATCAACGAATATCGAGTACATGGGAGACCCGGAACTGATACCCATCAGCAGTTACGAGAGCACAATCCTAGTACGAATACTATATCAGATATCTTCACGACTCAATGAAATGGTTAGTATTTAGTTAACAATAATGATGATGAAACTCCAATATCACAGATATGTACATATTATTTTTGAATGGAAGAATGTATAGCTCAGTCACAGTTTTGATTCCTGCTGCAGATAAATCTGTCAGAGAAAACTTTATTTACTCATTACTTTTACTATAAATACTGCTGTTCAATCTCAAATGTATGTATACTACATAGATGAATTTCCTGTGTTCTTCAAATAAACGTTTTTATAATGAAACCTAACCTATTTAAATAAAGGATTTAGACTCTCGCGCGTTTGTAGATTGTAGACACACTCGGTGTGTGTATAGTTACGAAGATATGATGAAGCGTTTTGAAGTCGACAGTGAGACTGGGGTGCTCTGAAGTCTGAGACAAGTTTTTACTAGATATTCTGTGGTTTTACTTCTTCAAGCTGTCAAAGTCAAACTCGGACTTCCGATTTGTATGAAAACGCGGAGTCGACGTAAACGACAACGTCGGCGTATTTGTGGCAATGTTGAGTAAGCTGTCAAATCAAACTCGGACTCACAAATGTAAGTTCGCTTAACGCCCACTGGGCGCGCTCTTCAATTTATCCATACATTTGAAAACGCCAGTCGATCGGTTTGCCGTAAACACCAATTTAGGTGACAACTGAGACTTTGGGTACTGATATAAGTAGGCCAGTTTGTCCTACAACACCTAAAGAAGTTTCACTTCAAAAACTAAAATAGAAGACTCTTTGTCTAAGTCCTGGTTTATTTATTTGTTGCCCATGCAATTCTTTGATAAAATTCCTGCCCTACAATAATTCAATATGTCTGAAACTTGTTTGGGTGCCGTTTCATTGTTATCTAAATAGCATCTTATACTCGTATACTTGTTACATGCAGTACCAGCCCGAGATGCGGGAGCTGTGGAGCAGACAGGACTTCTGGGGCTACATGGGCCGCGAACTCCTACAGCCCCCTCGCACCATCCGCACCTACGCTAAGGGCGGATCCCACACTACCCTCATCACTGAGGATCTCCCACCGAGGGTTACGCTCCGCTTCCTCGCTTCCTACGCCATATTCTTCTGGTTTACGGTCAGCTACTTTGTATTCTCGTTCATCGGCTATGGAGGCCTGACGTTTGTGTTTATAATAAACTCTGTGTGGATATTTCTCGTCTTGCTGAAAGCAACAATGAAGATGTCTGGTCTGATAAGACAAAATGATAATGTAAGTTAATAAAAATTTTTTTTTAAAGAAAACACTTATTTTATTTATGAACTAATTTTACATTTTAAATCAATAAAAAAGATTACAAATAGAGTACATGAAATTTACTTTCCCGCTCTCTCCCGTGAGTGACTATCCCTCATTCACCCACAAGCGGAACTGGAACTTAGGGCTGAACTGGATATAGAAATTTCCAAATCTGTTAACGGTCTTACTGTGGTGCTTGTCACTTTCCCTCGGGGGTTCATGATCTTGCGCACGTACACATAAGTGAATTACATAACCCTTTAAGGGCATGATATGTAAGAGTTGATTGCGTTCAGTTTGAAAAGGACATAAGTAAAACATTTATTAAAAAATAAATAAAAAAAAACCCAAAAAGTAAATATGCATATTGATGGCCTAGCTATAATTTTAAAGATAATAATAAGTAGCTGGTGCTTTGAGTTCTGAAATTGGTTCTGAGTTTGAACACAGAATAATAGCGTCCGATATTTACCATTATAGGCATAGGCTTATAATTTAAAGACATACAGAGTCAACTGATGGATGAGACCAAAATCGTTTCATACAAAATGTACTGAAATTTCTTTTTTCGCTCACAAATATTTAGTACGACTCCAATGTACTGATAACAATTTGAGAAGTTGTCTTATCGGGCGGATGTGTTACATTTCCCTCTAATTCGCTTTAGTGGTACTTGAGTTGACGGCACTCCCACATTAATATAGCTGACCATCAATCTTCCTTTCATCTTTTTGAAATTTCAAAAAAAGTAGTATTTTTTTTTAAATAATAAAATATGGTTTTTACTTATGCCCTTATGGAACTGAATGCAATCAAGTGCTATCACGCCCTCTAAGAAAACAACTGAAGAAGCAAAGGGCTTAGTTGCCAGGTTTACTCGCAGTACTTCTTGAGTGTGAGCCGCGGCACGATGTTCATGCTGGTGAGCTCCTGGAAGAGCAGCTTGCACGCGTAGGGCATGTGCACGGTGGCGACGGCGCCGGAGGAGCGGCACGCGTGGCACCAGCCGCGCGACGCGAGCCGCCCGCACGCGCCGCAGATGTCCGTCGCGAACGCGTCCGACGCGATCATCAGGCGCTCTATCAGCAGCATGCTGTAACACGCGTTAACTCTCAGCTTGAATTGCGCTCTAGCGCTATGTCACTATCGGCTTGCAGTTTTTATCTTGAAGGACTTTGATATAAATCGTTATGTATATTTTTTCTAGATAGATATCAAGTTCATAAAGTCCAAAAAGCATAAGATCCAAAACCCAGGACATCCAAAAGTACGTATTTTTCGTGTGCATTATAAAATGCATATAATAACCTAACCTAACCTAATTGAAACCCCCGTATTCATAAGTGTTTTGGACGGCATGGGTTTTGGACGGCATGGGTTTTGGACGTTGTGCATTTTGGACTTTATGATGAGTCCCCGATTAGGTCATAATAACACATTACAATTTTAAATACAAAAATATTGAGCTATAAATAAAAATATTCTTTCATTGGGGCATTGGACGTAGTCCCGATGACAGGCAGCGTTCCTCGCTGAATCGCCAGGCCGATGCAATAGACCGCATTCTCAAAGGATTTTATATACTTAATTTTTAACTAATCATTTCATAATAATTAAATACTAACTTAAAATACTGCATACTAATGTTTTCAATCTTATTTTTTGTTTCCATCATCACTTAGATCTGCGTAGTAAAAACAGAAAATTAACCAATTTTAGCGTGCATTGTGCGTGAAATCTATTTTTATTCTGTGGATGTTTACTGCCTTGACCAAATGTCCTCTAGCTTGGACTTAAACAGCAAAAGATTTTGTTCCATGGGCCTTTCTCGTGATTGGTCGACAATGTGACAGTAATATGATATGGCAATGTCTACACACCTCGCACCGTAGCCGATGAGGCAGTCTCGCTCCATCTCGCCGAGGCGCAGGCCGCCCTCGCGCGAGCGCCCCTCGGTGGGCTGGCGCGTGAGCACCGCGCGTGGGCCCCGCGCCCGCGCATGCATCTTGTCTTGGACCATATGTTTCAGTTTCTGGTAGTACACCTATAAAAAAATACTCCTTAAAATGAGGTAGCAGTTTGCATGTATATCGTAGGGCCGAAAGATTGCATTTTTTTATTGTTGATACAAGCCCTGAAAACAAAGGAAGTGCTTCATCAGCATAGCATCTCTTTAATAGCAATCAGCAATTATCAGCAAAATGGTTTACGTGATGGTCAATGTTTTGTTACATGTTGAATTTTTAATCAGGTTTCTGTCAATGTTCCGCCATTTTGTTCGCTACCAACTTGTTGAAAGTATTTGACTTTTTTCAATTCATTTAACCATAACTATATGGCTTAATGGCGGAGTGCGGTACTTCTCGTCTAAACTACCAAGTTCTTAGGACCCGAGTTCGAAACCTTAATTAAAAATATGCTTTACTTTATCTTATTTATTATGTAGATGATGTGTACAGTATAGATAAACAACTAGGGCCGATTTATCTATGGCGGCGACGGCCCGGAACGAGTGGTAAAATGCAGTATTTTGGGGGTGCGTACTGGCCATTAGAGAAGCTATAAGTATCTAAAACACATTGATTTAAGTTTGTCTCTACACATATAATGCAAGGGCACCTCCATTGACTGCAAAAATTACACATCTCTGGCGTTTTACACTATATTGGAGCCCTCAATAATTCAAATTCAGGACATATTTTACAAAATAGGAAATATTTTATGGCCGTTGGATGTTAGACAATTATTAATCATGCAGCCAAACTTATTTGCATATGTTGCTGCCACCACTACAAGCCAGGCTCATGGAACTTCAATACAAGTAGCATATACCATGGTTGGGTAAATTAATAACTTTTACACGATAGTCAAGGAAGAAGTAATAGTCAAGAACAGTTGAAAGTATGCTTATGGGAAAAAAAATATTGTTACCGGTCCGGAATAGATGTATGCTTCTAGCGGCTCTCCAGTTAAACCGGAGTAGAAGATGTCCTTCCCATGGTAGTTGTAGCCGTGCCTTTCAAGCTCCTTACAGACGTCTACAACTTTCGACCCTCCGAATGCAGTACCTACAACGGCAAAGTATTGTGAAGCTTCTATGCTTGCATTTTTTACATATCAATAAAACAATTGACTTAATAGAAATAATACTAACACTACGTAGCTATGTTTTCTGTGAGATAAACATTTTATGTCAAACATGTTTACCCTTTAGATGACTTGTCCAAAACAGTCAGGGGTTAACTTACCATAATGGAATTTCCCTTCTAATAATCCTGCTTTTCCTGCCAGAAGCTCGATAGTCTTTCCGACTGTCATTCTAGATGGAAATCCGTGAGGATTCATGATCATATCTGGACAGATGCCGCTGTCGTTGAACGGCATATCCTCCTGCTGCACTATCAGGCCGGTCACACCTTTCTGGCCGTGCCGAGAACTGAACTTGTCCCCGATCTCAGGAACCCTCGTCTGGCGCAGCAAAATTTTAATCAAAAAAGATTCTTCGGAATTAGATGACACCATTACTTTTTCTATGTACGATTCGACAGGCCCCTTGTAGCATATGGGCACATCTTTGTATTCAACTTGCTGAGGTTGTCCTGGCACCACAGGGTTGATAGTGGCGGCTGGCACCTGCTTGTTGATGAGAACGTGTCGGTTCTCCACCATCTCCCCCGGCGCTGCTATGCCATCTGTGTCGAGGACTTCATGTGTTTTGATTATTTTACCAGTGGTGGCATCTCTGGAAGGACCCAGTATTCTGTCTGATGTTTGATTGGCGTAACGTTTCATCGTTGTTTTGGAGCTCTTGTAGACGAGACATCGGCCATAGCCGCGGTCGATGGAGGCTCTGTTGAGGATGAGAGCATCCTCAATGTCATAGCCACTATAGCTCATGACAGCGACGGTTGCGTTCTGACCGGCCGGTAGCTTGTCGAAATTTGTAAGTTCAATCGTCCTCGTTTTAACCATAGGACATTGAGGATAAACCAGATTGTACATCAGGGTATCGATTCGATTTCTCTGATTATATCCGATTGTACCTTTAACAAAAGAAAATATATTACTATAGAATATCTGCCCACGGCTTCACCCAGGGTATTTGTGTTTTATGTCCTATGTGTCCATCAATGACATAAATAAAATGATCTATTGATCAAGCTTCCACCAAATTGGTTCCGCCATTAAGACATTATTGAGTAAGAGCTACCGGGTGATTTGTTTCACTTTTAACTTTTTGAACAGAAAATTTATTTTCCACTTCTGGCAGTCGAGTACTGACGTACATCAGGATCAAAGAAAAGTGCTTTTCTACTGTATTTATACTTACATGTAATGTGATTTTAAATTAATAAAGTTTTTCGTTACTTTATTCCTACGTAACTAAACGGCGTTATAGGACGAGAGGCTAACCCCCCACCTCCATACCAAAGTTACATAACATGCATAAAAGCACATTTTACACAACGTTTGGATTCGCAACGCTCCCTTATGCATATACACTGAAGTCATAATTAATGCATGCATAGGGATAGTGAGTTTTTCAACTGTGCCTTCTTGCCAAATCCAAAACTATATAACTATAAAAGTATACTCAAGGGGTCGATTATACTACACATTCAAAATTTTTTGTTTGAATATTATCCCTGCAATGCAAAGGTGTGTTTGTTGGATTGTCCTTCTTTCTTGCAAAATTGGAGCAACAGATTGATGTAGTTAATCACATCTGGATTTAAATCATCAGGATTTAAATTAACATTAATTAAATGGTCCAGTCAGTGACAAAAGTAATTTTGAGACTGTCCTGAGGGAAGTCGAGTACCGCAACTAATCTTTGATAAAAATTTTTTTTAGGAAAACAGTTAGGGGAATGTCTACATATATGCTTAACAGGATAGAATAACACAAAACTATTAACAACCTCTGTAGAAAATTAATTAATTAACTTTCCAGCTTCAACAGTAATTGTGGAATGGTAATCCAAGATTGGATGCCAAACTTACCCATAGCTTGCTTTCCCATAGCACACTGGTAGGTATTCCTCGGACTCTGGTTGTGGTGCGGGTACGGCACGAGTCCGGCACACACTCCCAAAATGGTAAAAGGCTCTATCTCCAAGTGAGTAGACACATACGGGTCAATCTCACTCTCAACGCAGGCTATGTGGCTGTCGTTCTCCTCGTTCACGTCCAAATACTCGATGAGACCGTCATTGAGGAAGTCCTGAAACTTCCTGATGCCACGGTTGAGCTCCTCTATGTGCTTCTGCAGGACGAGTGGGCGTCCTCTCTCCACTATGATGTAAGGCCGACACAGGCGACCGCCGTCGCTGCATATGTACACGGTGCGCTGGTTGTGATTGGGGTAGATGGACACGAAGGCCGATATCAACCCGCGTCTTCGGAACATCCGAAATACTTTGATCAAACGCTTGTACTGTCGAGTAACACCCAGAATATTACCTGCAAAAAAACAACCCTGCTACAAAGTATGTAAGTTTTATAAAACCTCAAGGTATGCCGGGCACATTTTTAGGGTTCCGTGCCCAAAGGGTGCCAACGGGACACTATTACTAAGCCTCCACTGTCCTTCAGTCCGTCTGTCCGTCTATCAGCAGGATCCCATTAACCGTAATATCATCACAAAACGTTAATTGCACTTAAATCGTACACAATGGTAGCACTTAATGCCTAACGCATTTTTCGCCAGTCTTCCCTTTTAACATATTCAGACAAAGGTAGGTTAGGATAGGTTAGGTTAGGTACAACAAAGTTAGGTTAGGACAAAGGTAGGTACAACAAAACAGAGTTGTGGCAAACAAATGTAAAAAAATGTATACCAAAAATAAAATTAAACATTAATTGATATAAATGTATACATATACAGAAGTAAGACAAAATTAAACTACATACGTGCATGTAATAAATAATGTAGTCAACTCAGAAACTAGGGACGCAGTACAGAGAGAAGAGTAATATTACAGTAGATATATAGCTGTGCGACCGGAGCCGCAGCAGTAGCTAACTCAGGCGAGATAAATACCTTTTTGAGATAAATACCTTCCCCTCCATCAAGTGTCGGGAAAAAGATTATTATTATTATTATATTATTTATATCACTAGCAGCTTGAAGCTGATGCTTTCCCGGAGTGCACTTGTATATTTATATATTTTTTAAATTAGTATTATTAATATTACTTATGATTCAAATTATATATTTATATTGATTTTATTTATTTATTATTGATTGTTTATTATTATTATTGATTATTTGTTTTTTTTATTGCCTTTAAATGTTTGTCTAGTCGGTTTTTAAATCCATTTACAGTTTCAGCACTAATGACCTCCTCCGGCAGCTTGTTCCAAGAGTCTACAACTCTGTTGACCAAGAAGTGTTTCCTGGGGTTAGAATTTGATGCAGAGTGGTTCAGTTTTAAGCTATGCCCTCTAAAGTGTTTATTTGTATTTTTTGTGAACATTTCTTTGAGATTTGGTAAATCTCAAGGATGACCTCGAAGGACTATTCGCAGCAGTTCAGCACCGCGAAACTAGCTTAGAGCAAGTGAAATGTGCCTGTACAGATGCACGAAATCGGGACTTTGGATGGAGTTCAGCTACTGGATGTAATCCTATATACTATATTCTGAGGTAATAGGGAGACAGCTTAAATTTTCAGAGCGTGTTTTTCTATTACCGCTATAACAAAAATAGTAAACATTTAACAAAATTACAGGAGCCCGCATACAAAAGTGTTAAATCTTATACTATGGAACCGTTCGTGTGCGAATCCGTACTTGGCCGATTTTTTTAAGCTGATAGAATTCTGTCCACTACGCCACTCCTGCACTCACCGTTGAGGAACACCATGTAGACGGCGGGATGGTTGATCTCCTCGCCGCCGAGCAGCCGGACATCCTCGACGCCCGCGTTGCACGCGAGCCGCGCGACCGGCGCCTCGGAGCACTCGGTCGTGATGTGCGTCATGAGCGCGAGGTTCTTGACGAGCCCGCACGCCTCGCCCTCGGGCGTGTCGCTCGGGCACAGCATGCCCCACTGCGACGGCTGCAGCGAGCGGGGCCCGGACACCTTGCGCGTCTTCTCGAACTGCGAGTTGACGCGCGTCATCATGCCCAGCGCCGAGATGTAGCTCAGGCGGCTGAGCACCTGCGTCACGCCGTGCCGCTCCATTTTAAAACGCTTGATCGTCCAGTTGCCCTGCGAGTGAATTTTGAAATCTCAGGTACAAAACGGTACGAAAAAACAAGAGACATCTACTGACAAGCTGACAGCGAGTGGCAGGTAGGTGAGACCAAAATGCATGTTTACCTGCCAATATAGTCTTTACTAGATATTGTTTACCAAACGCTTATGTGAAAATCACACTTCCAGACACATGATCTTTAAAAGACATATTTGAAAGTATACAAGAGGCTCTGTTGATTGCCAAAAAGTTCTATTAGACTGTTAGAAGAGTGGACAACGCTCTCAGTACCAATAGTATTTTTACAGGAGAGCAATATAAGGAAGGTCCTGGTATGGCACCTAGATCCCATGTGGTGTGTTAGGCTAATATCTCACGGTCTGTTTGGTATTAGCCATCCATGTACAGTTACATAAAAAAAACTGACAAATCTGTTAAAAATAATACAGATGTTTCTTGAGTACATTGTGTCTTATTCTTAAAGTAATAATCCAAGACGTCATAGAGAAAAAAATATTTCAGAAAAAGATATCTTGAAAAAACATATTCATTTGTTATCTAATTCCGGTAAAATAGTTTGGCGTAATCTGGTGAAATTTCTTTCATCACCTTTTTTGCTGCATTACACGAGAGATTAACTGGAATCATACTCGAAGTATTTTAAAACAGTATAAATCGACTTATGCCATGTTTAAAGGACAAACTATTTTTTTTAAAAAAATTACACTATGATCATTTGGAATTTCCACTCTTCACATCATTAATTTTTGTGTACAAAAGATTTTATAACCCTAACTTACCGTTGATATGGCAGTAAACAACCCGTTGGCTATCAAATCAGGCCGCATGTGCTTAACAACATCAAACTGAGCCGCCTTTATCTTCGGAATCACTTTGTCCGCAATGGATTTCAACTCCCAGTTGAACCGTTTGAAGAGATCCTCGAACATGAGCGCCAAGAGTGACCCCGCCAGTTCCAACCGCTTGTTCCCGTAGTAGTCGGGATCGTCGATGGCCGAGTGGTTGTTCTCGGCTTCGATCACTCGCTTAACCATGATCGCCAAGTATATCGCTTTCACGTAGAAATTGAAGTTTTCAACGGGCACGTGGGCCAATATCGTGGTGGCGAGCAAGTCTCGAGCCTCGTCGAGGGGTGTTCGGATCTTTGAGGCCGCTGTTTGAAACCTGATAAATATTATTTATTGTTTTTATATGTTAACATTCTGCACTTGCAACAAGCAGAGCAAAGAGCTTTGTTCATAATTTTAAACCATTTTTGTTCATGATATTTGTCGAATTTGCGGTTTCCCAGTGCGCTATGCTGTACTGGAACGACATGTTTTGCCTCCAACGACGGTGTCAACGTCAGGACCACCTACATTTTGATGAGCCGGGATATTACTCCGGGGCACCAAAATGGTCCTGACCATGTTTCCACCGTTGGAGGCAAGACATGTCGGCCCTGTACTTTCCCGGGACCATAAGTCGACAAATATCAAACAGTAATGTTCAAACTTAAGTGCATGTTCGATAGTGAAACATTTTCTTATGACTAGTTTGACTTATAATGCATTTTGGCATTTCAATGTATGTTTAATCTAACGATAGTCAAGTTGAAAACTAAGATAAAAAATATTTCTAAAATAATGAAAAAAAATTATGTTTTCATTGCAAAAAGGTCTTAGCCTGATATAACATCTACCTTTTCACCTTCAATTTACTGCCGATGTAGCCTAATGCTTGATTCTGCGTGAAGATCTTGAGGTTATGGCAGTCAAGGATGCACGGCGCCATCTTTTTGATGATGTTATCATCAGTGCCAACAAGCTGCATTATTTCTTGGTCACTGCATATGCCCATAGCTTTAAACGCTATAGCGATCGGAATATCCTGAAAATTACGTAAAAAAAATTAAACACTAGGGATATACGAGTATGCATAGGAGAGATTCTATCCAAGGCAATGCCTTGGGGAGGTGTTCCTCGAGGTTCGGTGATAGCTCCAACTCTTTGCAATATCTCTACAGTACAATCTCTAAACTATCATCAAATCCAACTAAATTAATTACAGATGATTTAATTATAATCCACAATAAAAACTCGGAAAGAAAAATCCTAGGCAACCATACTACCTGGACAGCACACAGTAGTACCCTCACATCACAGGTAAATTGTAAAAAAACAAATGTCTGTGCATCAATAAAAAAGGTGTGCACATATTGACTTTAAATGAGAATTCCGTATGAAAATTCCCTTCCTTTTGCAGTCTCTAAAAATTTCTAATCTCTATGAAATCACTCTTTTGTTTCCCTAGATGAGTATCATCTTATTTGGATGCTTTATGCAAATTTAGTAACAATGCCAATAATTACAATAAAAGGTAAATAAAAAAATAAGGTATGGTACTCACATCAGACAAGGCGTTGTGTCGCAGCACATACTTGCCATTCTTCACAATAACGTTGGTGCGAGTCTTCTTCTCATGTGTGGAGCTCGTCACCTGGCACTGCATCGCACCCTTGAACTCGTCCACTATCATCCGGTTCCGCGACAGCTGCTCCTGGATTAGAATCACTTTCTCTTGCCCTGGAAGCATGAGTATTCTAATTTTTCAAATGAAATAAAATATAGACTTGCATGTTGCATGTAATAGCTGTTTTGTCTTTAATCAGCAAATAAAATTTATATTTCAATAACTGCATTGTTGAAAACAAAAGTTTATTGTGAATAAAACGATGTGATCTTTAGTCAAATTTAGAAAAAAAGATGAGTGTGGCCATATGATAAGTGTGTTTATCCCCGTATAATCTTCACAGCCAACAGCTGTAAATTGACATATGACAGGCCGATCCGTGCTGTGCATTGCAATATAAAATGGCAAACCGGACAAGCATCAATGCTAACGGCTATTAGTGCAAGTAAACATAATAACTAATTTATGATGCAAGTTAACTCTGCGATGATAAGACTTTGAAGACAACAGCAACCACAATTATATTACAAAATGTTTTGTGCATTCCAAACACTAATATATTATGTGGAGTAACAACATCAACAATTGTGGGTACCTCGGACCACAAAGTAGCCACCGGGGTCGTGCGGACACTCGTTCAGCTGCGCCAGCTCATGGTCTGTCTTGTTCGTGAGCACGCAGTTTGATGAACGGAGCATTAGCGGCATTCTGTTATAATAATAACATTCCAATATGTCAAAATGCGTTACTCTGAATCCACCTAGTCAATATTACATTATAAACAATAAACTCTATTCTGAAGGGTATTTATTCTATTATCTATCTAACCACGTATCAATTGGAATTTTAACTGATCACCGGAGACAGAAATTAATGGTGCCAAAGTTTTGATAAACCTTAAGTACCTAATGAAACTTTGCTTGAGTCTTTCAGTTCAGATAGATTAGGACCTGTCTTCATATAAATTTGTATTCGTCGGAACACATTTTCTATATATATATACACGACTATAGCAATATTACGAGTGCTATGGTAGCTCACACAATGGGGACGAGGTTGTGGTGGATGTACGCATGTATAGTTTCGTGGATATGAAGATTTGATGTTGCGAAAGTTACTGTATTAAGGTGGGCCATCCCGCTCGACTCCCCATACAAACGTGGCAAGAAGATCATGCACATATTTCTTGTCAGACATCCAAAATTATCCTCAAAACAGTTTTATTTGATTGAACTAGACGTCTGATGACCATTGGCATTGTAAAATAGTGTTTGGTTTCTAAGTTATAAGGGCCCAAGGTTCGAATTTTTCGCGCATTTTATACAATAACATTGTAGGTGAATTACTCAACGATAAAATAAAACAAATAAAAAAGATTAGTCATCAAACCTAGCTTATTTCATGATGATTTATAATCAATTTGGTTTTTGACTATAGCGGTCGTGATTTACTTTTAGATATAAGTCGTTTTATAATAAAAAAAAACCTAAATCTTACCAAATCAAACACTATGCGCATTGTCTGCTTTGTGGACATATTGCAACCTCCTCATCACGGAGCCTGCCTTATTCTTTGAAACAGAGAAGGTCCCAGAGCGCAATAGCACGGTTTTGTACCATGCCCGTGAATTTCATTTCATTTCATTTATTTAAATTTTTTTGGAGCCAAACTACACCAAGTTACGTCACAAAGATTGTAGTGATGGTGAATGAGTTAGTCCCGCCGGGAACGGCAACCTTAAGTAAGATTAGGGCATATGGTGCTGAGGGGGGGCCATGTTATGATAAAATAATATAAATGCGATATCACTGGCTGAATGGGTGCAATGGGCTAATGCTTCAATATATTCAGTCAACCTAGTTCGACCGTTTGGATAGAACCATACCTCCGCTCACTCTCCTTCTATCTATAGAAATCCATCGATCGAACGATCCTTCCAATGTTTTTCTGGAGATTTTTTTTTCTCATGCCCTTATATCTAAGATTTTTAAAGTCCTCTTTTTTTTTTTTTTTTTTTTTTATGTGACTGGACATGGATGGCTAATACCACAAGTTCTGTCATGGTATTAGCCCAACACACCACATGGGAACTAGGTGCCATGCCAGGACCTTCCTTATATTGCACGGCTACATTGAACTGGATGGAAAAACCTCTTGCTCCTACGGACATGATAGCGACACATGTTCAGAATTATAAAAAAAATGATGAATGCTAACTGGATATAGATTTGTCTTTAATAAATACCTAAATAAATCAACAAATAAGGAACCTTCCAATGAGCAGCTTGTTGCATATGACACGCTGGTTACCGCGCGTGTACTCCACATCGACAGTGATGGGCGCCGAGTAGGTCATGTCACGTAGCCGGCACTCGTGCGGCGTGCTCGGCTTCGTGTTGTTGAACCCCTCCTCCATGTCGGGAGTGCCCACGTAAGCATTCAAGTATTTTACATAAAACAGCGGATCCGAGTCGCATAGCACCTACCAAAAGAAAACAGAATAAAACAAAACATCAAGTCAACGGAGCTCTTGGTTAGGTATCTGACAGAAATTAAATCCTGCCTAAGACAGGAAATCTGTAAAAAATCCACAAAATGATCTTAAGGGCGTGATAACACTTGATTGCATTCAGTTCCATGAAGGCGCAAGTGAAACCATGTTTTAGTATTTTAAAAATAACTACTTAAACAATTGGTAAAATCGTTATTAAAAAATCGGGCAATCAACCAAGTCTTTCTTCGTACAGTGTGTTGGGCTAGAAATTCAAAGAGGCAATGCTGACAGCGTATTAGGACCTGTGGCGGAATCAGCCGGTCTGGAGGAATTATTTTATTTAGTTTAACTTCCTTACTTTATTTTGTTTAATTATTATTTTAGTTTTAAGTGAGTTTATTGTAGTGAAATAATTCTTAAATGTGTACTAAAATTGAACTACTACTTATTTTGGAAAAGTTGAAAGATGCATTGATGGTCCCGCTATATTTGAAACCTATAACGGTAAACATCTGATCCTCATATTCTAAAAAGCACCAGATACTTATGGTTGTGTTCAGAGTGAACCTGTCAAAACTTAGTACTAGATTAGCACCGGCCTCACCATACAAAAACTGGTTTAGTCCGGCGTATTAAAGCTAGTCAGCCCATTCTGAATGGGCTGACTAACTGGGTTGTTACAGTTTTGTGTTGAAATTATAGCTATACCACAAATTTATATATTCATTTTTTGGATTATCGAAATTCATTGGGGTTATTTTTAAATACAATTATATGTTGTTTTACTTACTTAGGCTTACACTTACACTTCACTCACAATCGGCTCTTATCACGCCCTTAAGCTGGTATAGTTTTCTCTTTACTAGTCAGATTTTTTACTGTCGATCTTGCATCTTCAGAATACTTAAAAATGTTGGTGACATCTTTGAACCGTACAAATTAAATAAAAAATCTAATTTGAACGCAACACTAAGGCTGAGATAAATAGTCGTCACTGAAACTAATGCTAACGCAAAGAATTACTTTGTGACGTCAATTGGTATTGATTTGAGATTCCATCCATACAAAATGTGTCAAAGTGACGTCACAAAGTACTACTTTCCGTTAGTCTTAGTTTTTGTTACGACTATTTATCTCAGCCTAAGACACACTTGATGGTGCGAGACAGTGGGTGCAGTGGGGTGTACAGGAAAAAAAATCTTGGCGACTCTCTATGACCTGCAGCATTTAATAAGAATCAATGCATTTAATATCAGCCCTTAATTTAATAAACGGTTTCTAATTAAATTTAAAGAAACTTTGTCTTCTTTGCATTCTGCATTTACTGGGACACTGGGACAAAAGGACGAAATACATACAGTGAAAAATTGTTGTCTTGTTTATGTTTATGTTTATTTGATTGAATTTCCATGCTTTCTGTTTTGGTAATATTTGTAACTAGCTGCGGTACCCGGCTCCGCTCGGGTTAGTGTCGGCTAAATTATCTCATGGATAAAAAGTAGCCCACATGACTGGTCCAAAATAGGGTCAAACTGGTCCAGGACAATGTATCCATGTACCAAATTTAATCAAGATCGTTCGAGCCGAAATAGCATGATTTAATGAGAAACATCCAATAATTCCCATTTAGAGCTTCGTTGAGGTTTGGTGGCTATTTAAAAAAAAAACATTTGCCGCGAGAACCTTTCTGCACTTTCACTGCTACATTGCTTACCTAGTAAGTAACGTGTAACGTAGGTAAGTTTTGCGTGGACTCCAACCCACAGCCAGCCTCAACATCGAAAACAGTAACCCATCTCGAACCTGACTGCTCCCAGAGATGCTATACATTGATAAAATACGCATATAAATCAGGTAAGTGGTTCGCATGTTATAAGACTTTAAGACTCACTACTTACCCTTCTGGTAATGAAGCGTTATATTATGTAATCTATAAGTTTTTGGTAGAATCAGGCTAGACGTAGATACAATGCACATCTAAATCGAGTAATTGGTTCTCAAGGATTTTATTCTGTTGGTCGCTCCTCCGGCAATTTAGCGTGATGCCAAGTAGTCCTAAAGTTGCAGGAAATACCAAGGCGTACTTCAGTAAAAGTAAGCGCTGCCGCCGCAAAGCCGAGCCGTGCATAGCATTGCTGTTTGTATGACAGCCCCATCTTAGCGTAAGCGGAACTGAATTCTATTTAGCCAATCCTAATTCCCGGGTAGTTAAATGTACATGTACTAAGTTTTACAAATCGCTAGTGCCTTGAAAATTCGCCAAACGGACACCAAACAGTCACGACGTCTGCCCTCACGTCCCCCCCCCCGCACCTGCCCCGCCCCGCCGCCGCTCCCCGCCACCGCCCCCGGCTCCTCTCCCCCTAGTGTGAAGTATCGCTACCGGCATCGTTTTCGCAGCCCCGTGAAAGTTCTAAAGCCCATGGGCACATAAATTGTAGCCTATGTGTTATTCTGATGTATAAGCTATATTATTGTAAAGTTTCATTAGAATCCATTCAGTAGTTTTTACGTGAAAGAGTAACAAACATCCATCCATCCATCCATCCATCCATCCATCCATTATTACAAACTTTCCCCTTTATATTATTTACTAGCTGTGGTACCCGGCTCCGCTCGGGTTAGTGTCGGCTAAATTATCTCATGGATAAAAAGTAGCCCACATGACTGGTCCAAAATAGGGTCAAACTGGTCCAGGACAATGTATCCATGTACCAAATTTAATCAAGATCGTTCGAGCCGAAATAGCATGATTTAATGAGAAACATCCAATAATTCCCATTTAGAGCTTCGTTGACGTTTGGTGGCTATTTAAAAAAAAAACATTTGCCGCGAGAACCTTTCTGCACTTTCACTGCTACATTGCTTACCTAGTAAGTAACGTGTAACGTAGGTAAGTTTTGCGTGGACTCCAACCCACAGCCAGCCTCAACATCGAAAACAGTAACCCATCTCGAACCTGACTGCTCCCAGAGATGCTATACATTGATAAAATACGCATATAAATCAGGTAAGTGGTTCGCATGTTACAAGACTTTAAGACTCACTACTTACCCTTCTGGTAATGAAGCGTTATATTATGTAATCTATAAGTTTTTAGTAGAATCAGGCTAGACGTAGATACAATGCACATCTAAATCGAGTAATTGGTTCTCAAGGATTTTATTCTGTTGGTCGCTCCTCCGGCGATTTAGCGTGATGCCAAGTAGTCCTAAAGTTGCAGGAAATACCAAGCCGTACTTCAGTAAAAGTAAGCGCTGCCGCCGCAAAGCCGAGCCGTGCATAGCATTGCAGTTTGTATGACAGCCCCATCTTAGCGTAAGCGGAACTGAATTCTATATAGCCAATCCTAATTCCCGGGTAGTTAAATGTACATGTACTAAGTTTTACAAATCGCTAGTGCCTTGAAAATTCGCCAAACGGACAGCAAACAGTCACGACGTCTGCCCTCCCCCCGCCGCCGCTCCCCGCCACCGCCCCCGGCTCCTCTCCCCCTAGTGTGAAGTATCGCTACCGGCATCGTTTTCGCAGCCCCGTGAAAGTTCTAAAGCCCATGGGCACATAAATTGTAGCCTATGTGTTATTCTGATGTATAAGCTATATTATTGTAAAGTTTCATTAGAATCCATTCAGTAGTTTTTACGTGAAAGAGTAACAAACATCCATCCATCCATCCATCCATCCATCCATCCATCCATCCATCCATTATTACAAACTTTCCCCTTTATATTATTTATTAGATATTAGAATATTAGAATTATATATTAGATTTGATATTAGATAGATCCTAAATCCAGAACTAAGAAGACAAAAGACTCCCTTGCAAATAAAAAGTCAGTCTTTATAGATGTGGCCTTGAATAACAAATGTGAGTTTAATTCGGTGCAGAATTTTAAACTAACATTTGCATTTGTTCAACATACCTTCTCATTGGCTTGCACAATTTTCTTTATCTCCACATTAATGAAGTAATTAAAGGAGTCAATATGTTGCTTCACAAGTCCTTTTACTCGGAGAAATGCAGGCACCAGCTTCCACTTATCCTGGTTAAGAAATTAGTTATAAAACCAAAATAACATTGTTGTAACTCCATGCCATGGACTTAAAAAAAGTTTTTTTAAATCCATGGCACCACACGAAAAAAGTAAAAGAGTCTCTGATGCACAGACAGTTGTAGAGTAACTAAGTCTGTTTTACAGGTGTATTGCCATGAATGCTGCTTTTGAACTTGCATCCCTTATCCCCCCCCCCCCCCAACCAAATTGAGCACTATAAGCAGTTTCTTTTCCAAGAGGAGCACTTTTTGCTGGTAAACCAGAGCACCCAGTTGTGGCTGACATTAGGCTTTTGAGATCCCACCGTTTTTCAGCCACACTGACAGAGTGTAGAACTGTCTGCCATCGAGTGCTTTTTCTTATGCCTTCAACCTGGGATTCTTAAAAAGTAATTTAAATCAGCGAGATAGGCCTACAATAGTCCGAAATCAGTTAGTATGGTGCCTCACTAAGCGTGGTTTCATGAGAGGATGCATATGGTCTCACGGCTAGTCAACCATACAAGTTTGTTATAAAAAAATCATTGTGATGTTATTGTTTCATGCTAAACTAAACAAAAATATTTACTGTGCGAAAAGATGGATGGCATAGAAATGATGCAGGGGAAGGCGGAAAAGGTTGAGAGTACAAATGCCATGCATTATAATTCAAATAGGGTATTTATTAACACGCTAAGCTGATACATTTTAGTGAGATAGATTAATTAATTCATAATTCGATAATACTAAAGAGAAATTAGTCCTATGTCCCTTTTACTTCAGCTTCTACACTTTTCTTGTCAGCCTCAGTAACCCAGTGGTGCGATGCCTTGACATTCGTTAATCGAGGTGAAGCCTACTTATTCACTACAGCAGTATTCACAATGGGCAGACTAACTTAAATACGTGGATTATGTCCGGACTAAATCATATTTTGTATTATTTGTCCGGTGCTAATCCGCATACCAAAACAGTTCACTCTGAATACAACTGTGTGTACTTACTTATTGTATAAGTACTAGATGGTATGGTTAATCCATAGCCTGCTGTATTGTTTTTCGTTTGTGTGTGTGTTACAAGCCGTGAAGTAGAAATTCGGCAACATCGCGTCGTAGACCGACACGCAGGTAGCTCCAATTGTGCCGGCCCGCCTTTCAGTATGCTTAGTGCCGCCAGCTAGGAAGTGCGCTTGATTTGTTCGTTCGTGATTTGACTCAAATGTGTTGATTTGGTTGTTATTATGTAAATAAGTGGTGTTTCTACAAGCAGTGAACTTTTAAAAGTCATTCACAAGAAAGTTAGTGAAGTGTGTGCGCCAAAATATGTGTGATAGTGACTGGATTTAAATCTTTTTGAGGAAAGTCACATTCTCTAAAATTAACGTTGATGAATTCGGTCCAAAGGGACCAAGTGCGAGAGCTAGTGTAGTTAGAAGTAATAATTTAAGTGTAAACATATTTAGACACGTTCACAGGTTAAACAGGTTTTTGCCTTGAAAATCGGTTTTAAATCGCTGGTCACAATTATAAAATGTATAACTAGATTTAATAATTGCGATGAGACGATATATTTTTTTTTATTTTTTACTGTAATTCTGAGCAAATATATCCACAGCATTAGACAACATCGTTCTGTGTGGGTTCCAGCACGTAGAAAGAATACAATTGGGCCCACTCCATTTCTTTCCTTGCAAGTCGTAAAATACTACAAAGGGATTCGTGGTTGATGGTTAATATTTCACGTAAAACTGTAGATCCCCACTTCCTTACTTCCTAGGTGGTAGGGTTAATCCCGTCCGGTTTGGTACCATCGTATTGAATGTACAACTAGTTACATAAAAAAGAACTGAAAATGTAATATTGAACTAGACATTTTAATTACTGTCAAGATATTAGCTTAACATCATTGAGCTCAACACAGCAAATAGTACTTAGGAGCCACCGCAGGTTTGAGGCAGGTTCTATTAGATAAAGAAAACGTAAACATGTAAAATCATGCCATATTTATAGAAATATCTAGCAAATATGATGTCCTCTATATTTTTCTACTAAATAATTACCTATATGTAGTAAATATTATATTTTTTGTGTCTTAGGTAGTTGCGTCCATTAAGGTGGCCCATCCCGCTCATCTCCCCATACAAAAGGGGAAAGAAGATCACGCCCATATTTCTTGTCAGAGATCCAAAATTTTGCTCAAAATAGCTTTATTTGATCGAACTAGATGTCTGATGACCATTGGCATTGTAAAATTGTGTTTGGTTTCTAAGTTATAAGGTCCGAAAGTTCGAATTTTTCGCGCGTTTTATACAATAACTTTGGAGGTGGATTACGCAATGATAAAGGAAGAACATCTTAAAAAGATTAGTTATCAGACATAGCTAATTTAATCAAGATGTATATTCAATTTGGTTTTTGTTAGATTTTTGACTACAGCGGTCGTGGTTTACTTTTAGCTAGAAGTCGTTGTGAAATTAAAATTTTCGTAAATCTTACCAAATCATACACTATGCACATTGTCTTTTTTGTGGACATTTTGCATCATAAGACAGAGAGGAGTTTCCAATTTCTCTCTATTTCATGTGTAACAACATAAAAATACCGGACTACAAGTTTGACAAATGTGATAACAGATATGATCCGAATAGAAATACGGTTAAACCATGAAGAATGCTCTGGATGGATATAATCGGCATGCCGCCGGCGAATAACAAACCTCCAAAGCGCGAATTGGCTCGCGTAACTTGGCTGCCTCTCGTTCTGAATGGTGAATCTCACCCATGGTAGGGCGAACAGGACTTTGATATTCCGCAGGGATCACTGGAAATACATGTGTTGCTTTAGCACTAGTTTTGATCAAAACATCAGCAACATTTGAACATAGCATTACAAAACAACAGTTTATAGGTTATTTTTTTATTTTATTTTTCTTCTTTCGCCAACCGACACAGGAAGGCAAGAGCTTTCCTTCTCTTATGATAAGCTAGATTTACACGCACAACTCGAGGCTCGTCTCGAATCGAATATTCGTTTGTGAGTGTCAGATTCTGTCAAGCCAGTCGTGAATATCACAGAATAAAATGTGAATAAAAGAGGGTAATTTTATCTTGATGGCAACAAAACCACCTGTCAAAAGCTGTCAATGTCAAAAGTGTTATTTAAAAGGTGATTCTAGGTTATGACCGTATCGGTTTGGAATTATAATGTCCAAACCAACTGAAAGTTCTGCCCGAAAATTGCAGTATAGCCTAATATCAGGACATCCATACGAAATAAGTAAAGTGAAGGAGCACCATAAAGCAATTAATGTAACTATGAACATCATCGCGATCGCAGGAGGCATATTGTTAATTTCACACCCACACAATCTAGATACTTCAACTATTTAATTTACGTATTATTTTTGAATTTCATATTATTCTTAGTTAGTAGATAGGGTTGTAACATCAATAGTTATGTGACGCAGTATGTTTATGCAGTGCATTTACTGGTTTGTGCATGCCAGTAAATCTATACCTTTGCTTTTGTAGAACAAATAAGATATGGCATAAAATATTTCCTTCGAATCGCCTAGTATACTTTAAGCAGATGAAGAATGTACTGAAAATGCAACTCATAAATGTTTACGTAGCAACACGATTTTTGCTCACTTTTTTTATTCGTTATTTTAATAAATAAGATGTAAGAGATTATAAATAAAAGTAGATGTCACAAATGTACGCATACAAATATCTGTATTTAGGCCAAATATATCGAAAAGCTGATCATCGACGAATGAGAAGCGTTGCTCCTGCAGAAAATCGAATCAGCATGGTAAACAGTTTTAGATCTGGAAGAAAATTTTGTCAAATATAAATTAATCGTGTCATAATTTAATTAATGTTGTGTGGACTAGAGCTTATCTTGCCCCACATTTTCTGACTCCTAATACAATAAAGATGACTCCTAAACAATATAAAACAACAGTTACAAACATGTTAAGTACCATTTTTTACAAAAGTAACTCAAACTTTAAAACGTTTTATTGTTAAAATATCACGATAATTGTAATTGAATTTTCCCAATGTTTTCAATGTTCCCATCCTATGATGTTTACTTCTTCATATAGTTAATTTGGGGAATCACCATAAATTTGACAGGCTCTAACAGGGTATATAGAGGAAATTATGCCTACCGGAATATTATGCTTAGCGGATGACAGCTCGCAAGCGACTCACCGACGATAGTGAGATTCAAGACTCCGATCACGGCACTTGAGCTGGATCACCATTTGCCCCGATTGCACGAAGAGACGGCAGAGACACTTTTAGTGAACCGCGTGGACTTCCTTCCAGTATGGTCCATACAAAGTGACGTGTTTAATCATACGTTGACGTAGATTTGGATTTTTCGTCCTTTAGTGCACTCGGGCTGTAATAGCATATTATGTTCAACACATATTCAACAGGTATTCAAACAAGCGTTTTGAGGAAATTAAAAAAAAATCTACATTAGTACCTCTCAATTGTATACACTGGAAAGAGAAGGAATTCCTAAGTCCCTTTTACTCTATGGTTGACTTTAGCATGACAGAAAGAGATCTCAAATTTGTCTCTATATCCGGTGTATAGATTACAGACGAAACGACTGTACTGCATATTTACTCAGGAAAGCGAAAACGCGTTAGTCATAGATGAAAGTGAAACGCTTTCGCCTGACGTCATCAAACATCAAATGTTACATTGTACATTGCATAATATTTATGGTTCTATGCTGAAACTCCTTGCCTTTCCGTGTGAAGAAAGACACAAAGAAAAGTTACATTTCACAAGACTAACCTCAAATATGCATTTTAAAAAGTGTCTGACGGGTTATTACTGCTGAAAAAGTAAAGTAAATCATAGTCATGCTTGTGTGTAAACATGTGAGGAATAAAAATACGTTTAGTTGATACGGTCTCGTTGAAGTCGTAGCGCTTTTCTGGCCCATAGTAAAATCGGCAATGTCCTTTATTTATTTTGTTTTTATTATTAAATTTCCGGTTCCGCCATTTCTTTCAGAAAAAAGTTTAGCGAAAGTAAAACTTAAACTTCATCAGACTTGGGCCGAATTAGATTCTGAGACCCAAGTCCCAGCTGTCACCTAATATGGCGTTTACGGCAAAACGATCGACTGACGTTTTCAAATATATGGAGAAATTGAAGAGCGCGCGCAGTGGGCGATAAGCGAACTAACATTTCCGAGTCCGAGTTTGATTTGACAGCTTACTCACTGACTGCGTAAATACATATTATATATTCTGAGCCGGTAGTCTAAGTTGTCACCTAAATTGGCGTTACGGCAAACCGATCGACTGGCGTTTTCAAATGTATGGAGAAATGTATGAGCGCGCGCAGCGGGCGTTAAGCGAACTAACATTTGCGAGTCCGAGCTTGATTTGACAGCTTACTCAACGTTGCCGTAAATACGTCAACGTTGCCGTTTACGTCCACTCCGCGTTTTCATACAAATCGGAAGTCCACGTTTGACTTTGACAGCTTGAAGAAGTAAAACCACAGAATATCTAGTAAAAACTTGTATGGAGTTTGGAGAAAACGCCAGTCGATCGGTTTGCCGTAAACGCCAATTTCGGTGAGAACTCAGACTGCCTACTCTGTGGTAAATACGTCGACGTTGCCGTTTACGTCGACTCCGCGTTTTCATACAAATCGGAAGTTCGAGTTTGACTTTGACAGCTCGAAGAAGTAAAACCACAGAATATCTAGTAAAAACTTACATTTACCTAACTTGGAAGTTCCGTAAAAGCCATGCGCGTAAATTTTCATGCTCGCACTGCCGGACTAACCATACAAAATGCTTTTTAGTCCGGGGATAATCCCCGTATTAAAGTTAGTCCGCCCCCTCTGAATACTGTACGAGTTGGCGGACTAACTTTAATGCGCGGATTTTCACCGGACTAAATAGCATTGTATGGTTAATCCGGTACACAGATCATATAATATTGTCAGTCTAATGAATTGTGGCAGTTCAGTCTGAATACGATTGATAGAAACCAAACACTATTAGTCATTCTGTGACCAAACTAACTACATATAATGAACGTAGCCAGATTGTGACGTCACCGTCAAATGGATGCTACGCGTGCGCCCCCTGGTTGGCGCGCCGGAGGCTGTGCGCCGAGGATATCGATCGTGTTCGTGTTCATCGTGTTGTATGTTCTCTGTCGCTGTGCCGTCGCCGGTGTCCTAACCGTGTCGGTCGCGAGTCTTGTCGCGCCGCGCTAGGCGTGCTGTGTGGAGTGCGCGCACGAAGACGGGCTGGAGTGAGCGTGTGTTGTGTGTGGTGCATGTAGTGCACCGGGCTCGGAGCAAGCGGAGTCGGCTAGCTCGACATGACGAAGGATCGGCTAGCGGCGCTGCAGGCGGTGAGTGCTAGCGCTGTGGAGAGGGGGCGGGTGCGGGTTTGTCAGCGAGCGAAGTTCTCATCTCCACCAGTGCACTTTGACAGTTCCGACTGTGCTTTTGCTTCGCCCCGCCCCCGCTGTCATTGTGCCAAATTCTGTCGATTGTTGGGTCGTTTCAGCGCCTCAGGCAAGGCACTGACCATACGAATCGATGCGAGTCAACATTCTCTCATTTCTTCCACTGTTCAGCAAAAACAACTATTAACATTCCAATAGTTATCCTAATAACAAGCATACAAGATCACACACTGAGTCACATGTTGATGTCATGCATAATGCCCAGCATAATCTCAGTAACATTACGTACCTAAATAAACATGATACATTAATTACCGATCAGCTGATTCTCAACCTTTCTAGATAAAAATAATAGAGAGACTCATTCGATGTCTAGCAGAAGTAATATGTATCGACGATTTGACCAATGTCTGAGAGAATAAGTGGAAAAAAGAGAAAACATCTCATTGCAAAAGGCAAAGGGCAAAGTACCTTTCTTTCTCCACTTATACATCCACTCAAATTGCCATAACTTTATTCAGCCTGCCACATAGTAAGTGTGCGTTCACCTTTTTTGTCACTATGTCGAATGCCGCCTACTACCCAGAATTCAGTTCTTTTGTAGGTGGCAGTTATTTTATTAACTTGTTCAAACATCCAATACTTGATTATTGTTAAATGTCTAATCTTAAGCATTATGTATATAATAATGTAAATGTCTGTTTGATGAATAAATTGATGATGAATAAAGTAAATAACCTAAATCAATGCAGGCACTTTAGTCAAGTTCAGATGATGAGGGTTTGCAAGGGCTACTTTTTTCATCATAGACAACAAATTATTGTCGTCCTCCTATAATATCAAGTTTAGGGTACTAGAAGAAAATTACAAAAAATAAATAAATTGGATGTAAAGGCTCCAGTAGCAATGCTGCTTCTGGAAGCGGCTGACTTTTTCATTTTGACTTGAATTCCAGATTTTCAAGGGCCTTGCAGGAGAAATAATTTACAACAATAAATCAAGGATATAACAGAAAATTTAGTGACTGCGATCAATAGTATAGTTATTTAGGTTTACGTTAATAAAAAAATAAGTTTTTCAAAATTTTCCAAAAAAGCCTATCACTGTTAACCAAGTGACATGGACTATTTTTGGCCTCTTAGCATAGAGTTTTGGGACACCATATATACCACGTTTTTATGGAATGTGCCCAGAATTAAGACCTAAGATTAAAATTGCAGAGACTTTTAGAAACAAATAGATTAATCTTGTTCTTTTCTATACATGTCGCAATAAGTCAGCAATGGGAATGCATTTAAAATTATTTCAAGATTCCTGAATCCTGATAGGCTCGTTAAATAATCGTATGAAATAACATACTTTAAAGGTACCTGGCTTAGTCACCTTGTGGCTTAAACCTCAAATAAAAATGGGCATAAAAATACTGTTAAAAAGCAAGAATTAGGAATATTATTTTCCCTCTGGTGTTCAGTACAAATACCTTTGTACTTATATTTTAGATTTTCTTAGCTTGTAATTATTGGGTTGGTACAAATTGCATTAAATAAACTATGCTTAAATTATTTTAATGGAGTTTTGGAAAAGTTAAAAATGCATTCAATAAAATCGAGAAATCGCCTGCTTCAAGACGTCACGCAAAAAAAACCGGGCGCCAGCTGTGCGTTGAATATTACGGTTCACTTTTAACATTTTTGTGCGTAGAAATTAAGAAATATCACTATCACTACATAGTATAAACCAAAGTCACTTTCTCTGTCCCTATATCCCTGTATCCCTATGTAGCTTAAATCTTTAAAACTACGCAACGGATTTTGATGCGGTTTTTTTAATAGATAGAGTGATTGAAGAGAAAGTTTTATATGTATAATAACATCCATTAAATAGTGGAGAAATACTGTTATTTTTTAAGTTTCCAATGTGATGTCCTAAAAAATTACATTTTTTCCGCTCACATTGCAAACGCAGGCTGAACCCTACGAGATTTATCAAAATAATGTACTAAGTATTATACACATTGAAAAGGTCTACAGAAAACTCCGCGATGGTATATGTCTATCTCTTATGGATATCCCACATTAAAAATTTTTTGTCATTTACTTTTTACAACAAATAATGGCTAATTTTCGAAGCGATTTTAACCAATACAGCATTAATCCTTATCCAATTAAATACCTTAAATAGGTCCATTGTTGATTTAATATAGATCTATATGGCCCTTTACAGCATGTTATTTAAATGAATATTTTCGAAGATATAACAGATTTAAAAATTGCTGGACGTAGCGTTTGTGGCGGTACCGGCCGGCCGGGGCGGCGCCGCGGCAGGAGCGTGCCTATAAATAGTGCGTCAAATGCCGCGGTTCTCCCTATAGCACTTTGAATTTAGTAGCGATCGCACGCATTTATTATCGGAGCTCTCTAATATCTAATAATCATCTAATACTAATATCTAAGTTTTTTTTTATTTCAAATATTTGAATGTAGGAACTCCTCTACGTAAAAAGGGTTTATTTGTGTATCATTGTGTCAAAATAATATTTTCTTAAATTATATTATGCCCGTGCAAAGCCGGGACGGGCTGCTAGTGTTTTATAAAATATTTTTTCCACCAAAAATGATTGAATGATGTTTGATGTTCAAAAATGAAGTTTAGTTTCTGGTACACCATCACCACGTTTTACGTCTGACTAAGTATTTCTGTAAATCTATCATTTTCATAATTGACTGTAGCCGAAGTGAGTGAGTGATTCATGTCAATTCTTTTGTCACATCAATATTTTTATCTTATCTTTACCAAGGAGAATACTCGTCGGAGATGCATAACATTGTCCCTCCGTCCTTCCATCCGCCTCAATCACCTCTGGAAATATTTATTCCGGTCTTCCACTTCTTTGGCACTTTTTATTCTTAAGGCGCTAGGACTAGGCAACTACTCGCGCCATACAAATGCACTTTTTAACAAATGTAATAATATGTAGTGAAACGCTTCAGCAAATCCAAATAGAACTCCAGACTGATAATGGATTGTTAATATTTTTTTATTCCATCATTTATTTAAATAATAATAAAAATAAAAAAAGTTGATTTTTCTCATTAGAAATCTGAAAGTCATTCGATTTCTACATATAAGCAAAAACAGCATATATGCATAAACAAAAAATTCCATTTGCTTTTAGATTTCTACATTTAGTCAAAAAAGTTCGGAAATGGACACCGTTTCCGCAATGTATTTTGTATAGAAAAAGGAAACATACATTAACGAAAATCATTCGATTCCTAGACAAGGAATCATATATTGTAAGAATGACACTTACAATCGTCAGACTTAGTTAGTTTACTTGGGGTGCCTCGTCTAACTTTGCGATTTGGCTAGTACCAGGCCCTTAACTATTGGATTAAGAGAAATCACGGAGAAACTTCTAGTCGGGAGGGAGGATGAGTTGGATTTTGATACCAGATTCTTAAATGAACGCTTATAGAAGTGTGTGAAGATAGATTATCTTTGAGCAACAGAACCCTAGCGCTGCAGTTATTGCTTGCTTTTTAACCGACTTCAAAAAAGGAGGAGGTTATCAATTCGTCTGTATGTTTTTTTTGTTTTTTTTTTTATGTGTGTTACCTCATAACTTTTGCCTGGGTGAACCGATTTTGATGTTTTTTTTTTTTATTATAGCTAGTGCTTCCCAAGTGGTCCCATTTCAATTTGGTTAAGTTCTGACAATGATATCCATGAGAAAATCATAAAAGTCTTAAATTTGTATTAAGATGTGCGCGACAAATCGACGAAAAACTCAATATAACGCCAACCGATTTCAGTGATTCTTTTTTTATTGGAAAGGACGTGTACAAATTAGTAAATTTACTTCAGATTCACTAAAAATCAACAAATTTTACAAAAAAAATAACCGACTTCAAAGGAAAAGCACGCGCTGCGCCAATCAAGAGAACCTAACCTAACCTAACCTAACCTAACCTTGGCTGACACCGAATCAAAAAATAACAGAAACCGTAACTACAAAAATGAAAATTATTTTTTACTTTTTAGTGCTTTTCCTTTGAAGTCGGTTATTTTTTTTGTAAAATTTGTTTTTTTTTGTAATTTAAAAATGCTCTTCTTATTTAGGATTCTAAACCCAAAGGGTGCAAACAGAACCCTGTTATTAAGCCTTCGCTGTCCGTCCGTCCGTCCCTCCGTTCGTCCGCCACAGGGCTGTATCTCATGAACCGAAATTACAATTTCAGCTGCCTACCTATTAGACAGCTGAGTGTGTATTTATTTCGCCGCTATAACAAGAAATAGGTAAAATAAATAGGTGAAATAGGGGGCTCGCACTTGGCCCGTTTTCATTCTCCGCCGTTCTCCGGGTGATCATATTCATCATCAATTCGCTGCAGAGGAAAGCGAATTGTACAGGTACATGTTTACGAATTTTCATGGTATGTCCATTTACTATATGTGTACTTAATTATGTTTTCAGTATAAATATTCGTTCGGTTCTGACTGCGCTTTACCTCCAGTGTTCTCCTTAGTCCAAGACGATGTGCTATCGCAAGGAAGTCTGTTCACTATAAGCCTAGTGCCGCGCTGAGACGTGTCGCTACATCCGCTTATGTGTAAACCTTCGGAGCTGTGTCGTCATTGGTAGTTTTTGTCGTGACCTCAGTTTCTTCAGTATTCTTGCACCGCAAGTGTGTTCATATGTTCAGCATCTTTTGAAAGCTCATCTCAAAAGATTTGTTTAGCTCGCTGTTTTTATCAGCCTGTCTGCTGCCAATATTGCATTTTTTCCCGTTAAGGCGCTAGGACTAGCAACTACTCGCGCCATACAATTGCACTTTTTAACAAATGTAATAATATGTAGTGAAACGCTTCAGCAAATCCAAATACATAGAACTCCAGACTGATAATGGATTGTTAATATTTTTTGATTCCATCATTTATTTAAATAATAATAAAAATAAAAAAGTTGATTTTTCTCATTAGAAATCTGAAAGTAATTCGATTTCTAGATATAAGCAAACACAGCTTATATGCATAAATAAAAAAATCCATTTGCTTTTAGATTTCTACATTTAGTCAAAAAAGTTCGGAAATGGACACCGTTTCCGCAATGTATTTTGTATAGAAAAAGGAAACATACATTAACGAAAATAGGTTGATTCCTAGACAAGGAATCATATATTGTAAGAATGACACTTTTAATCGTCAGACTTAGTTAACTTGGGGTGCCTCGTCTAACTTTGCGATTTGGCTAGTACCAGGGCCCTTTAATTACCTTAGTTGTTTAAGATTTTAGTTTAAAACTAGTAAATATTTGAGCCATCAGTGGTCCTTGCATTTGTATGGTGTGCTTATAAACTTCATATCTATCTCTCTCGCTGTTTTTCAAATTTTAGAGCGCTTTCAATGTTAGTCGACGGAAAAACTCACTATTCTAAGCTTTTCCCTTCTTTCTTTAAAATTCCAATCACACTTCTTTGTTTCATTGATCGTTTTCAATTAATTATTATAAAATAGTTTTTTGGAAAAATCACACAGTTTCTTTAAAAGCGAAAGGCAGTAATGGCATCTGATTTTTTTTGTTGAATAAAATCGATTATGAGCCACCCGTACACAACCGTATGTGCATTCAAAATTAAAAGGAACAAACTATAATATCATTGTGTAATTTTGGTTTAATTTTGGATTTCAAGTTTGAATATGTAATAAACAAGTCCATACAAATAACAAGCAGCACCATACCGCGCTGGAGTGAGAGCCAGAAGTGCCTACGAAGTTTAATTTTATTGTGTACTAGCTGCGGTACCCGGCTCCGCTCGGGTCAATGTCGTGTTGAATTGATTTCGGTCTGAATTATTTCCTCTATAAAAAGTAACCCACCAAAAGGCTGGTCCAGGACTATGTATCCATCTACCAAATTTAATCAAAATTGTTTGAACCGTTATGGCATGATTTAATGATAAACATATTCCCATTTAGAGCTTCGTAAACATTTGGGAGCGAATTTTAAAAGCATGTGGCGCCAGACCCTTACTGCACTGACACTGCTACATAGAAATTGATACAAAATCAACAAAGGCGGGATTAACCCTACCACCTTCCTTACTTTTACAAAGTTTTATGAAGAATAAGAACCACAGCCACCTTTAACATCAAAAACGGTAACCCATCCGGATTCTGATTGCGCCCAAAGTTGCTATACGTTGATGAAATACGCAAATAAATCGGGCGAGTGGTTCGAAGTTATCGCTCTCTATGATATTGCGGAACTTTCTGTAGACCTTTTTAACACCTACAATTTTCAAGTACATGTTTTAATTTTTCTCTTAAGATTTGTATTGAATATTAAAAAATTATGTACGCAATCCTTGCTCGTTGATCGCTTCTTTTATTAATGAAAACCGTATCAAAAAGTCCGTTGCGTGGCTTAGAAGAAGTAAATGAAGAAATAAAGGCAGATAGTGATTACCCCCCAAGCTGCCGCCTCGGGGAATTTCGGTTTGTATGACAGCTACATCTTAACGTAAGCGGAACTGAATTATATATAGCCTATCCTGTGTCCCGTGTATTTACATATACATGTAGTAAGTTTCATCGAATTCGGATGATCGGTTTAAGAGTTATGGAGGAACATACATACATACATACATACAGAACTAATTTCTAAAAATCATCAATGTAGTCTTAGTATCATATATAAAGTCTACAAACGAAGTATCTTACAAACCCAAGCAACTTACTCCATGAACATCCCTTACAGATTTATTATTAGTATAGATGTATTTTTTGCACTTGACGAAGCGCCACCTAAAAACACTGTGTACGTGTATATCCACGCCCCGGTGTGTGAGAAATTCCAGTTTCACGCGGGTCTTATCGCTCAGGGTCAAGGTTTGCAAATATTTTCCGGCTCAGGTTTTTCAAGAGCTACACTTTTTGTCACATTGATATTGTATTTCCGGCACGTGAGACCCAGTAGCATTACTTTAAAAACTAACGGTCGTATTTAGAGAGCACCTGTCAAAACTTAGTATGAGATTATAACCGGACTAACAGTACAAAAACCGGTTTGGTCTGGCAGATTAAAGTTAGTCCGCCCACTCTGAATACACCTGTAAGGATTTAAATGCGTGCTGGCAAACATTATTTTTAACTGCTTAGGACAAAGAACAAAGAATAGATGAGACAGCAACTGATCGGCTTCGAAATATTAATTACTTAACTTCATACAGGTGATAGTGTAATATAATAAAGTATTAGGTACCTACTAGTAGTCTAGATTTAAAAGTCGTCGCTAACTTACCAATTATGTATAAGGCCCTTGTCAAGTGATACGTAGGTAACGTGTATCAAGTCAATGTATTAAATTTTACCCTATAAAATAATTTCGTAATTAATCGTTTGATGTAAAGGACACATATATTACCATACATGTCAATATAGAGCCGAGCGTACTAAAATATGCATTATTCTCGCAAATTTGTGACAAATTTCTATTAGATAAACCCATTAAAAAAGGTGCTCAAATATCCCCTCAGAATTGTAATAAATTAGACCTCAAATTTACATAGAACTCCACGCACCCATCAGCATGTATTCTCACTCATGACATCAGCAAACTGCGGGCTGGTCAAACTGGAGATTCGATCGACAAATGAAATGTCTTGATGTCCTCGCTACATTGCCGCTCGTCTCCCACCCCTCTCTTTCAGAAGTCACCCCGGGTGAACTTGGCACCCCAAACTGAAACTCGCAAGAATAGAACCGAAACAAAATTAGCCATTTTATCATCCCTCTCTCTGCGTTTGTATTCGTTCTTATCGGCGAAAGTTTCAACCCGCCGTCGGCGCCGAAGTTTGATTGCGTCCAAATTTCTGTTGTCGAGGGAGGAGCTTAGCGAGCCATTTTTTGTTCGCTTCGCATTATTTCGCACGTGATTCGTCTTGCCGCCTCCATCCGCGCGGGAGTATTCGCGAAATCGCCTTAGACCTAGCATCGCGCGCTGTGCTTGCAAGACGAACAAAGTGTGGGAGTGAGACGTCAACTCAAGTAACACTACCGCGGGTTAGAGGGAGACGAAACATATCTGCCCGATGAGACAACTTCTGAAATCGTTATCGAAACATTGGAGTGTAATGTATTTTTTTTTGTTAAATCTTTATGATTTCCTCTAGTTTTCGTTAAAGAACCTGAGTGACCTGTGAATTTATAAGTTGTTAAGTGAACGGAAGTAAAAACCCGGACAATAATCCTTTTTTTATGGTAAATGTTTAAGGGGTGACCCACTGATTGTTTGTCGATCAAATTTCTAAACTTTTCCTTAATATTTTAAAGTAAAACTTAAAACATAACTTCGGATCATTATTTTGAAGCTACATAGCGATTTAGAATTGTTTTGAGTAAAAAAAGCAATTCCAGTACATTTTGTATGAAACGATTTTGGTCTCATCCTTCAGTTGACTTTGTATGTCTTTACATTCTAAGGGCCGAGTGCACGAAAGAACAAAACATCAAAATCAACGTCAAAGTATGATCAAACACGTCACTTTGCGTGGACAGTATGGAAGGAACTATGCGGTTCACTAAAAGTGACGTGTTTGAACATTGATTAACTCAGCCGTTTCTTCGTGCAACCGGGGCTAAGCCTATGATCATCGCAGCAGTAACTTCCCGATGCCACGGATCTATCGGGGGAGGCACGTTTCCGCCAGAAGTCAATCTCCTCCCGCCGCACGCCGCCGCCACTACGTTAAAGTCCACGTCAGCGCCTCCCCGTTTCGTTCGGGTTGTGCAATTACTCACGCTTTGCTGCACGAATTTAGCTGATCACCAGTACTACTGCTGCTTCCACAGCACGCTCACGATACTGTGATGTTTAAAGGCAACTGTATGTGCGAACGGGTTACCCAGTGAATGTACGAAGCGGTTGTATTATTTCGGAATTAACGTTTTACTAACCTAACCTAACCTTTCCTAAAAATTCGTGGTAAAATAATGATTCCAGCTGTCAGTAAAAACCCCGGAATGGTTTCATTTAAGGTGGCCCTTCCCGACGGGACTAACTCATGCGCAGGCACGGTAGAAAACAGTGCTATTGCGCTCTGGGACCTTCTCTGTTTCAAAGATAAAGACATGCTCCGTGATGAGGAGGATGCAACATGTCTACAAAGCAGGCAATGCCCATAGTGTTCGATTTGGTAAGATTTACGAAAATGTTAATTACCAAACAACGTATAGTAAATCATGAAAATAGGTCGTAAATCACGACAGCTTAGTAAAAAATTAAACAAAAACCAACTTGATTATAAATATTCATGAAACAAGCTTGTTCTGATTAGTAACCTTTTAAGGATGTTTTAATTTTATCGTTGAGTAATCCGCATCCAAAGTTATTGTATAAAATGCGCGAAATATTCGAACTTTCGGACCTTATAACTTAGAAACAAAACACTATTTTACAATGCCAATGGTCATCAGACATCTATTTAGATCAAATAAAGCTGTTTTGAATTTTGGATCTCTGACAAGAAATAAGCGCATGATCTTCTTTCCACGTTGTTGCGGGAAGGCCCGCCTTAAGGCAAACAAATATCACACAACCTGAATATCATTCTTGATTGGACGCAAACAAGTTGAAAGCAATGCTTACTAAACCCGTTGGTTCTTCGGTGGTCTAAGGCTGAGATAAGTAGTCGTAACATAAACTAAGGCTAACGAAAAGTAGTACTTTGTGACGTCATATTGCATTACTTTGAGATTTCGTCCATGCAAAATGTGTCAAAGTGACGTCTCAAAGTACTAATTTTCATCAGTCTCAGTTTCGGTTATGACTATTTATCTCAGCCTAAGAGATAAATAAAACGTAGCATTGAATACATGAAGAATATTATTTGAGATAGCGGCCTACTCACTGACTTCAAAAATTGTTTAATGGAGCACAGTTGCAGCTGACTGAGTGTACATTAGTGCATTTTGTCTGCGGTTGCAGTTGGCCGCCTGCCAGCAGGCCTGCCCCGCGGACATCCGCTGCCAAATTGTCAAATTCGTAGCTTAATAGTTTTGCATTTGCTCGTATTTTTTGTTGTCGGATCGATTCGATTTGGACCTATCTAGCTGTTGATTAACTCGCAGTTAGTGGCTGGAAATATTGATTTCCTATTTCTTATTTATTAAAATAATGTAACTAAATATTTGATTACAAAAATATCTCAATGGCCCCCCGAAGTTTGAATTTTATGTGAAAAACACCCTTGCATATTTTTTTCTTGGATTTTTTTTAACTCTATTGCTTCGGCTTTTTAAATAATTTCGTAATGAATTTTTTTTAAATAAATTTTGGAAGGTGTATTATTTTTTAAATGTATGTATTAATCTTTGTTTAATTTTAATAATTTAGTATTACATCTCCATAGATATAAGCATTTTGAGCTCATTAGCATGAATGTAAAATTGTAAAAATAAATGTTCTTTCACATATGAAGGCTTTATTTACTTCTTCGTGCTAAGCAAGTGCGTTAAGCATTCTTAAGCTACCTACATAAGTCCAAAAAAATGTTTTTGTTTTTGAAAAAATAATTAAAACAAAAACGTTCAGATACAGATAGCTGACTAATGTCAAATACCAGAAATCAAGTTAATTCTCATTGGAACACAGTGGTTTCCAAATGAATTCTTACTAGGGCAAGCAAATCTCTGATGCTTACGGGCCCACCCATTTTTTCAACGAATGTATGTACATATACTGCATATATGCATCGTATACTGCACCGATAGCTGCGGGGGGTGAGGGACGCGCGGAAGTGTATTCGCGCGAATGTCTGTGAGATAGGAACACCGAGAGAGGGCGCCCCGTGTGCACTTCCGGAATGGGCTCGAACTGGGTCGCCCCACCGCGGCCCCATCACCACCAGATACTCGTATATCCGCCTCCACCAAGCGACGGGCGGCGATTCATCCGCCAATATGACAACTTTTGAACTAGAAACGTCATATATATCTACAATTCCATTGGTTTTTTCATAGCCCATTATTATTCTTTTTTGGACGCTCACTCTAGCGGACCCCGGTAAAATTTGTGTATTCCGTCGGTCACTTATGAATAAATAAAAAAATAGAATTTCTGGGATTATGTATATGTTTTTTATGTGAGTTCTGGGATTCATTTAAATGTTTTTTCTGTGTGAAATGAAACAAAAACATTTTGGTGGAATGGTAAAAAAAATATTCTGGATCTCGACAACAGCGCCAACTACCGAAACAATAGCTAAGAACCCTCTCCCATAAGGAATGAAAAAAAGTCATCAAAATCAGTCAATCCGTTTAGTAGAAGAATTACTAAAACGCGCACACCGGAATTTTCTATATGAATTATAGATATGTATTATACTATTCTAAACTCGTGACTGAAAACTGAAGATTTCTTAGAGTCGTATTCACTACGTATAATATTCACAACGTATAATCTTATTTTTTTCCAAAAAATTAAAACCATGCATATCGTATAATAGTCACAACGTATAATGTTATACGTTGTGCATGAGTTTAAAAATAAAATAAACTCTTTGCATCATGCAGAACGTATAATAGTCACAACGTATAATATTCCTAACATGAATTCACAAAAAAAGAAAACCATGCAGAACGTATAATATGCCAAGAAGCACTGCATAAAGCGCCCTAACAACGATACATTTAAGGCTGAAATTGCTACGAATCGATATCTGTTGAAGAGTAACAATTTGCTACAACGCTAATTGAGACGGTCGAAAAGTCGCGTGCGAGTATAATCTTTAATCATATATCGATAAGGGCGCTTATCGTATGAAATATTTTAGGATTATATGATATGCATGGTTTTCTTTTTTTGTTAAATAAAGATCATAACATTATACGTTGTGACTATTATACGTTATGCATGGAGAAATAAGTAATTTAATTTTTTGGACTTCTTCATGCTTTACGTATAAGATTATACGATCTGCCGATTATACGTTGTGCATGGTTTTAAAATTTTGTTAAAATATGACATTATACGATCTGCATATTATACGTTATGCCGTTCCCCCGATTTCTTACATATTTGTGCTGGACTACAAATTCGAATTCTTTTCTTAGGAGCATAGCCTAGATCACTTTACCATGTTTACTACGGTGTCTACGGATTCATTTAGTTATTCGTAGACCAATCGTTGGCAATGGAGAAAGATTACGGACTCACGATTGTTAGGCACAATGAAAAATGGCGGACGACATGTCGCGAGCGGTAAATAATCGGCGCACGGAAACGCACGATCGGAGGCCGCTTGGATGTAGCGAGAACCATAGACTTAGAATGTAAAGACACGCTGTCGTGAAGGTAGCGCAAAGCGAAGATTAGAACATTTTAAGAAATGTATGCATTTGCACCATTGTCGTGTACCGCATTGTTCGCGACCGATATTCAGAAATGAAAAACAAACAAAATGAAGGCAAAAAGTGTTTTTAGCCTGTACTTTCGAATCTTAATGGTATATTAAGAAAATCAAAACATACAGACACGTAGATTTGGACAATATATTTAGAAAAACTTAGTAAAACATTAAGATCTATGTATGTATGGGGAATTGATAGTGGAACGACTTCTTAACTGACAGATGTGACCAACAATGTTTCATACAAAATGTAATTAACATTATTATATTCGTCTTGTAGTTATTTGAAATAATTAAGAAATTAAAAGAAATATGGTCTTACCAGAAAGAAGTGCATTTGTCCGGATTATTACAACCGTTCACCGCACAATACACAAATTCTTAGGTAACCATTACTTCAACAAATTATTTCTAGAAATTGTCGGGATAGCTCAGCGGTTAGAGCTGTGGAAATGTAATCCAAAGGATCCAAATGTAAGATTCGAATCCTGCTTCCGACGAATGTCACGGCCAAAAACTTCTTTTGGTTATTATAATTTTCTCAAAATCGGATTACATTGCTTTCAATGCAGCTATATGTCGTTGGATGAGGGGTCAGTCACTCTATATCAGTAGTCAATATTACCATGATCACCTTGTGATTTCGATATTCCCAAAGGATTACCAAATATTTGTGATTTCCGTCATTCTTAAAGAACCACCAATTATTCCTAAGGGATTATCAAATATTCCTAGGATTACCAAATATTCTAGGATAAGATTACTGACGACTACAAGATTGGTAGAAAATCCAAAAAAATATTAAAATTACTTTTGTTTGAGCGGAGAAAAACGTAATTTAGAGGCTTGTCTTCGAAAATTAAGCTGCTTCCAATTCGAATGGAATACCGCAAAGATTTTTCGAATGAACAAAGCTCGTGCGGAGGATTGTCTTCAAAAATTAAACTCACTTCCAATTTTATTGAGATACTGCGAAAATATTTCGAATGAACAAAAAAAGGCCATGCAGAAAAATGCTAATTTATTCTCTCAGTTTGAATAGAATAAAAAAACCGAATGAGCAAAACAAAGGTCATGCGTAGGATTTCCTTCCATATCCATATCCATTCTTATAAGTATCCATTGAGATACATTTTGCAAAAAAAAACCAATGACAAGAAAAGGTCATAATGGACGTTGTTCGAGTTTTAGAAACGGTTCGTTCGCAAACGCCTAATGTCAACCACATGTTGTGCTTTGATTTTCTGCGGCGGGTGCTCAGGATATAAGGTTGGGGTAATAAGGGATGCAAGTTCCACCTACAATCGTCTGCTGGTGGACAATGCTGTATGGTGCCTCGCCGAGCGTCGTTTCGCGAGATAAGGTATATTTGGCTGATCCAGGAGCCTTGGTCCCTCGCCATGGCTACTCGTGCTGCTTGATTATACAAAAGTTATGACTGCCGTGTAGGCATTGTAGGCATTCGTGTCGCTATCTCGGGTACAATCTTGCCGCCGCCGATAACGCCCGCTGATGCTGCCGATTGCTCACCGCACTCGCGGCGACATGTTGTTTTTCTCGATAAACAACTTCTAAAAAAAAACCTGTACGGCCTTGTTGCGAAATGTAACTACCTATACATATATTTTATTTCATATTGCTTTTTTTGTTATGGACACGAATGACTAATATTACACGAACGCCCCAAGCCTAACCTAACCTAACATACGGCAATTAGGTGACGTAGCGGGGCCTTCCTTATATTACGCGGCTATATCGAACTGGATTTGATTTTATTTATTTTAACATCGGTTAGTTTGACTAAGTTACGGCCCAAAGTGGTTTATTTAGCCATAGATTAAGTATTATTCTATGATTTAGCCGAGAAAATAAAGACTCAGTTACGAAAAACCTTCAAATTATCTTCACTGGTTTATAGTCTAAATTGGTTTATCGTTTCGAATTTACATTTTTGCTAGAACAGTTCAAGGTAAAGAAAAAAAGAAACAGCACAGCAACCCTTGATTTTCATTGTCGCTTTGATTTATCCTTTAAACGTTTATTCTTAGCTCACTGCCCGCAAAAGATTGTGCAAAGGTTTTACCTTGCGGTTACTATTAAGAATGATTTTTGACATTCCACTGATTTATTTTTTATTTTTTATTATGCAACCTGACATGGATGGTTAATACCACACAACTACCGTTATAATATTAGCCCAAAACACCACATTCCCGAAGGAACTAGGTGCCATGCCAGGACCTTCCCTATGTGAGCACGGCTACATTAAACTGGATGGAAAATACGGACAATTTTTCATTCGACAATCTTTTAATCCAATGCGATGGTACCAACCCGGGCGGGCTTAAACCCTACCACCTAGTAGGGGAAGGGGACCTTCAGTTTTACATGGATTCCGAACCATGTAGCAGCTCGCATTCGTTACGAAATTCAATTATCTAACTCAGAATGAGAAAGAATGTGGTGCATGAACGGATTTGAATCCAGACCTCTGGTATGCTAGTCTAGTCCCCGCGCCACTAAGCTACGAGTCGCTTAATAAACTGATATAGACGGGGCCCTTAAACCTTCTCTGTGCATACAAAACATGTTACGTGTTAGTTTAGACCTTCCATCAGAATGGTAGGGATTAAATCGTGCGGGAACATATCGATTTCCCTTAATGGTTTAGCGTAAGCATGCACTTACCATGGATTTATCGAAACATGATCTCAAAGCCACGAAGGGCGTAGCGCGTTGCCGCGATATCTCGTCCATTGTTGCGTATTCTCTAACGAATATGCGAACACATTTTTTACAAACAACTAAGCTACGATGATGTATATCGTTGTCGTATACGCGCGATATTTGCGTACCGCCTCGCAACCGCAAGCGAGCAGTGTAAACTCGCAGCGGAATATGAGGGCGCGCGCGAGGGAAAATTGTAAGAATTATGCCGTTTGTTTGGGCCGACGGCAAACTCGTATAAGTTGGCGTGTAATAAATAAGTTTTGCGGGAAACTTCGCAGCGGCAGCGGCAACACTGGCGGGGTAGAGATGTCTTCGTCCACGGATAGGAACCCTCTCGTTTGTAACTCGACACTTTCTCGGCGTTCTTTACAGTGGGAAAAATGCCCCTAATCTGTTATTATTATTTTTTATGCAACCTGACATGGATGGCTAATACCACACTATACCTACTATATAAGCCCAATATACCTAATTCCCAAAGGAATTAGGTGCCATGCCAGGACCTTCCTTTCATGACCACGCCTACGTTGAACTGGATGGAAAACACGAACAATTTTTCATTGCCGCTTCAAATATAGTTTCATCCAATGCGGTGGTACCAACCCGGGCGGGCTTAACCCTACCACCTAGTAGCGGAAGGTGACCTAAAGAAAATACCTATTCGTAAAGAAATGCACTTATCCAACTAGGCGAGGATATGAACCCAGACCTCTTGCCTAGACCACGAGCTGTATTTTACGATGGTTAGTAATGAGGGCATTTTTTATTGCGTAAAACTGCAAAAGTCTCTAGGATATAATGTATTCACAACACTTGTATTCACTTACTTGATCTCTCTCGTCCGGCATCAGTCAACGTTTATGTAATACCATTCGCTCTCTTGTTGGCGTCTTGTCCTCATATATTTTTTATATTGTGATCGAGTTTACTTGTTTCTTTTGTCGGACGGACGGTCGGACGGACAACGGAGGCTTAGTAATAGGGTTCCGTTTTCACCCTTTGGGTTTGGAAACCTAAAAAAGAATAAAAATCGATTTAGTGGTTCTCAAGTTAAGCGGACGGACAGAAATAATGTTCCAGACGTTTGATGTTTGAACAGTTTGTGTAGAAATTAAACTTTTCGTCAGTCAATAGCACTGTAGTATTGAAATGAGAGTGTAGTATTGCAAAATAAATATTGTTTCTTGTCTAGAAGCGTATAAGCTTTTTATAAACTTTTTGATTAAATGTATAGACCAAATGTGTAAGTCAACAAAAATATAATTCAAAGGTATACATTCTATCGTCAATATATGTTGAGAACCGTAGGGTTTTCGTAAAAGGTCAAGTTTACTTCCACTTCTCGTAATGATCAGGTCTAGGGGCAAAAAGGTTTTACGGCACCCTGTATACTAGTCAGAATCGTATTTGTAAGCGAACTGCAAGGGTTACGTCGCCGCCAGCTGCGGCTTATTATATTTACGCTACTTTTAACTTACGCGGTGCGGTGGCTCGCTCGACATCCTAATGCTATTCAAGAGAGCTGCTGTGTGTTTAGTGGAAGAAATAATGCGCCGAGTTTGACGCAAATATTATCAATTATTTAGTCGTGGTCCTCCTTGGTGCTAAACACGAAGCTTTCTTCTGGTACAGTAAAACAAAGAGTTTAGGATACACATCCGGTTGAATGAAAAGATAAACATTCGAAATACTTTGACCTTTGGAAACAATTATAGTGTTGAGTATAGATTCAAACATAGTTGAGGATGTCTACTAGCTACTGAGTGAACAAAACCCTAAAAAATTTGAATCAAAGGTTGTATATAAACACCATTATTTTTTACGGTTAACCGGATGTGCATCCTTTAACATTTGGTTGACTGTACAACTCTTAACTGGCAAATCTCTAAACCCTAAAGAGATATTTTGATAATTTGACGAAGTAAGCGGTCAGGCTCCTAAAGGTTTTGGGGCTCCATACCACGCTTGTTGTAACCCAGTTTTTTTGTTAATTTCTCAGAGAATTCTAGTTAAGTCAAGCTCTATATTATTTTGTATTTTCAGGTACCTATATCCGCACCAGGTGACTCTTCACGGCAGAAACTTGGCTCGATAAAAAAAAATGACTTGTTTTGTTGTTTACCTAATTAGAAAATATCAAGATGAAGTCATAATCTATACTATCTATACTTCTATACTAATATAATAAAGCTGAAGAGTTTGTTTATTTGTTTTTTTGTTTTTTTGTTTGAACGCCCTAATCTCTGGAACTACCAGTCAGGTTTGAAAACATATTTTTACATTCGATAGCCTAATTCTTAAGGAAGGCTTTAAGCTATTGAACATCACGTAACGACCCTTAGGAGCCGAACAAAAAGAAAAATAGTCATAGCGCGGCGAGGGCCGTGACGGCGGTGGCCACCCGACGAGGACCGAGTATTGCCGAATCGAGCCGAAGCGCGAGCGCGCGAAACGGTACCAGCGTTGCCGATAACCACTCCTCCAATTCCCCGAAAACGTTCTTAAGATTCCCGGAATTCCATAAAATTCCGGAATAGGAACCAAATTTTCATCGAAAATTTCGAATGACCAAAAAAAAGGTCGTGCAGTCGACGGCCGTCCGAACAACTTTCGGGAGAAGATGAAATGCAAAGATGCCCCGATTGCTTGATTGTTCGATATATTTTTCAAATGAGCAAAGAAAAAAAGGTAAATAAAAAGGCCAAAAAACTAAATTCCCCACGGATTGGCCAATTCCCCGCAAATTTCCCAACGCTTGCATTCCCCACCATTTTCCCCGCAATACCTCAAATTTCCCGTGATTCGGGGAATCGGGGAGAAATTCTTTGTATTCTTTCTACCAACCCGCGCGGTATGCTAAATTAGCGACAGCGGTTCCTAGCTACACGCATTTGTTTGGGCTTTTTAGGTTGATTGTTTAAACGCGTATTGTTAGGATATTACGGTTTCAGTTGAATGGTTTCTTAATTTTTGTTTGGTAGATTAGTATTCGCGCTTGGCTTAGTAGGTACTAAGCCAAGCGCGGCATTTCGAACTTTCACGGGGGATACGAAAACCATGCCTGCCGGCCAGGTGCTCTTTCACCCCATGTTTCAACGACCCCGGGGGACTTTGGGGGAAATAAATCGGTATGGAGTCGATTCCATAGTTTAGCGACCCTATAAATAAAGGATCAAAAGGATCGGATGGTATTTATGTTTAAGTGTCGGCTGGGAATGGGTGCATGCGGCGCGGCGGCAGCGCTTACTTTTACTAACTGTACCGAAGTACGGCTTGGTATTTCCCGCAACTTTAGCACTACTTGGCATCACGCTAAATTGCCGGAGGTGCGACCAATAGAATAAAATCCTTGAGAACCAATTACTCGATTTAGACGTGGATTGTATCTACGTCTAGCCTGATTCTACTAAAAACTTATAGGCTACATAATATAACGCTTCATTACCAGAAGGGTAAGTAGTGAGTGTTAAAGTCTTATAACTTGCGAACCACTTACCTGATTTATGTGCGTATTTTGTCAATGTATAGCATCTCTGGGAGCAGTCAGGTTCGAGATGGGTTAATGTTTTTGATGTTGAGGCTGGCTGTGATGAACTTACCTACGTTACACGTTACTTACCAGGTAGGCAATGTAGCAGTGAAAGTGCAGAAAGGTTCTGGCGGCAAATGTTTTTTTTTTAAATAGCCACCAAACGTCAACGAAGCTCTAAATGGAAATTATTGGATGTTTCTCATTACATCATGCTATTTCGGCTCGAACGATCTTGATTAAATTTTGTACATGGATACATTGTCCTGGACCAGTTTGACCCTATTTTGGACCAGTCATGTGGGCTACTTTTTATCCATGAGATAATTTAGCCGACACTAACCCGAGCGGAGCCGGGTACCGCAGCTAGTTATAAATATAAAAAGAAAACAATAGTTGCTTATATGTAAATAAAATGTTTCAAAACTAAACACACACACACATGTTGTGTTGATAGTAGCTATAATGCTGACTACTTGGAATAAATAACAAGAAAAATGAAAATATAAAAATCTGCCAAGTGCGAGTCGGACTCGCACACGAAGGGTTCCGTACCATCGTACAAGATTTAACACAAAAAACAGGTTTTTCGTATCGGACCCACCTTAATTTTTTATTATTTTTTAATTTTACCTATTTTTTGTTATAACAGCAAAATAAAAAATACACACTTCATGAAAATTTCGCCTGCCTACCTATTACGGTTCACGAGATACAGGCCTGTGACAGACGGACGGACGGACGGATGGACAGACAGCGGAGGCTTACTTTTCAACCTTTGTGTACGGAACCCTAAAAACAATTTTAGCAATTTTATCCAGACCAAAATTTCTGCTGGGAAGCGAGAAGTCAGGGGGCGGATAAACCTGAGGTTACACAGTAAAGAGCGTGATGAATCACGTACTCTCTGATAAATTAACTAATAACTTAGTGTTGCCTAGCGGAGGGTGGAGGCTTAAACACTTTATAGGTAGCGAGAACGAATAGGTTCCGTTGAGTTGCATCCCTTCGAACCCTATAACGCGAAGATTTTTCGCGTCTCATCCTAAACTCAACCCGGACCGACAGCGCCGCCTGCCTGAGGAGCCAGGGGGGGGACGATTTGAGATTTAAGGATTACCACGATATCCTTCGAGTTCTTGAAGACGCCATCGAGGATTTGAGGGCTCGCGAAATCAATCTTATACTTTAATGGTCGTTCTTATATTGCTTAGGTCGCTAACTTCTTCGGCTCTTGACGGATAGGCCGACGTGAAAGGATCCCCGTTGCGAGCGAGGAACCCCCCTCTCCCGCGCCCCCCCCCCCCCCGGTCCCGACCCCCCTCCGCCGCTGCCTTTTGCGAGCATTTTCCGAATTTACGGCGCCGTAAATATTTGTGTGCTCCCCGCTCCGTGAGCTCTGTCCGTGTCAGCTTTTGCCTCCCGGTGGCGGGCGCAGGAGCACGCTAAAATCCTGTGTACAAGCTCATATTACCGTTGGAGATCTGCACCTTATCGCGTTTTTTGCACGGTGCTTTTATCTCATAGAAGGGCATATTATGTTTATTGATCTGTCATTCCATCTAGCTTTATATTTCTTTATTGTAAGTTCTCGAGGGAAGTGTAGTGGAGGCAGGTACAGTAATGTCTTTTATGTTTTTATTATTCATACCTTTGTAATGTGTACCTGTTTTCTGTTTCTTCTCCTTAATAAATAAAATTAAAAAAATTAAAATTAAATTATTGGCGTGCATACTTGCGAATACGTACTTGTCTATAACTATAAAGTAATTTAATTGTATTATATACTTTTTCGTTCTAAGCATGTACGTCGCTTATTCCAAGGAATGTGACATGTATGTATATATAATCGACCGTGAAGCAAGGACACATTAATTAAAGAAATATCCCTGTAAAAATAACTACTTTACGAATATATTGCAAGGCTGGACCCGAACCAGCAAAACAGATCCCACGTGGCGAGTCTGGCTAATGTCAAGACAGTAGGTGTGATATTAGCCATCCATGTTCAAGTACATGCAACATTCCCACGTTCTTACAGAACATTATATTGTTTTTACACAAAATTATTGAATTTTTTTGTAAAGAAAGTCTAATTTTTTATTAAGAGGATATTCAGCTAAAAGTTATTAAACTTTTTTGTTTGTCTCAATCCCAATAATCATTTCTCAAATTTAATATACTGGCCATTACGACACTCAGTATAGAGCTACAATCGCAAAATAATGCTTTGCTCCACGCTAGGTGGCACTTAGTTATTCGTTAATTTCTAAAAGAATGCTCAACTGATCAAGCTTAATAATACATCTTAAGGTATATCCGCACTACAACAGATTGTTGCTTCGGCAGTGGAAACTTTGCTCGATATAAATTAATCGCTAAAAATAGGCACGTTCAAGTAAGCAGCTGAAAAAAAAAACAAAACACAGCGCACAATGCTTGTTGATATTAGAAACGATGTTTTTTTTTCGTTAAACATAAAAATCTAAATTTTTGGACTAATTTCGGAGCCTTACGTAGATATAAATTGACTTTTTAGACTAAATAATGAACATGCTATGCGAGTCTCAATGCCACGGCGGCGCGGCCACAGCTCACCGCACGCCGCATCCGCAGCGCCCCCACCGGGCAGGCCGAGCGGGACAGACTTCCTTGCGCTCCGGTCCTAGCGCTACCTAATAAACATTTCTAAGCTCGCTGCAGGTTGACGTCATGCAGTGCGGGTGCGAGCGGAATATGCCTACCCGTAGACCTAGCATAGCGCGCTGTGCTTACAAGACGAACAAAGCGTGCGTATGAGAGTTCAACTCTACGTACCACTACCTCGAGTTAGAGGGAGATGGAACACATCTGCCCGATGAGACAACTTTTGAAATCGTTATCAATACATTATAGTCGCGCGCATGTAAAGAAAATGTTTTTTTTGTGAAATCTTTATGATTTTTCTAGTTTTCCTTAAAGGAAGGATGGTGATCTGTTAATGTATTGATTGTTTCGTGAACGGAAGTAAAAAAACCCGGACAAAGACTTTTTGATGGTAAATAAGGGGTGACCCACTGATTCTTTGTCAATCAAATTTCTTAACTTTTCCTCAATATTTCAAAGTAAAACATAACTTCTGGTAACTATTTTGAAGCTACACAGCGATTTAGAATTGTTTTGAGCATAAAAATAAATTTCAGTACATTTTATCTCATCCGTCAGTTGACTCTGTATGACTTTACATTCTAAGCCCATGCGTCTACCCCGCGCCGGAGCTGGCGGCGGGCGCGGAGGGGTGGCGGGGCGGCGGGGGGTGTCGCCGGCCTCGCTCCAATCCGGAGAGGCCGCGGCCTTGCGAACTTAGCGCCCCGCACGCCCGGACCGATTCCCTTCGGCCATTGTTCCTCTCGGGCTACTTTGGCGGGCATATGATTTTTCCGAACAATCGGCCACTCGAGTGCGTGCGGGTGGTTACGTATTTTCTTTTAAGGAAAAGTTTAAGCCTTTTTAAATCCACCGAGATTACATAACAGATGCGGCTTTTGTGCAGTGTCTCATATTTAATGTTTTTAAAACATTTACGATTTTTTTCTGCTCCCATACAGGAAATGAAATAATTAACCGTAGGGAATGTCATGGCGCGACGTTATGATATGACGCGTGACCTGAACTTCGGACGCTGTATCGAGGAGGAAGCCAAGTTCGCTTAAAAATGCTGGGAGTAATTCTTATCATAACAATGCCAAGCAACTCCTTCATTTAACTTCCCCCGAATTTTTCCCCGATCGATTCAGCGGAAAGGGACGAGCTTGACTTTAAAGAAAATGTATATAGTAGTTGTTCTAATTGGGCTCTCTCAGAATGAAAATGACGATCACGCATTTCGCCTATCAAACTAAGACCATTTGAAAATGAAGTGAATTTTCAAAGCATAGAGTTTGCGGTTATACCGAAAGAACTGGTATGCTTTAAAGAAACATGACGACACGTGTCTGTTAACGCATACACACTGCATAAAACAAAACGTGAGCAATCCATTGTCTTACGCGCCCGGCCACGTGACCTGTCTAAAGATGGACGACATGTCCAATATGTGTGTCAAAAAAGAATAAAATGAAAATGACTTGGACGACGCCAAAAATATTTCCCTACTTGTCTGGAGACAGATTTTGAGAAGAAACGGCAAAAAGTATATTTGCGACCGCTGCGCTGACTTAGCTTTTTCACAATATTAAAAAAATCGTTTATAAAGCTCACGAAGTTGACTGCTTCGGACGGCATGTATACATAAGTGGACATAACATATACCATTTAACATTGGTAATAAAATACCCTATACCTATTACATACTTTCATGTAAAATTTGCACACATTCGTCCATCTTTATAAATGTCCTAATGCATAGCCCAAAGCCTCGTCCCAGCTTAGCGCGGCACACGTCGAGGGATCTCGCCCGCAAGAGCAATAAATAGCTAAGTGATTTGTGGCCGCGAGTGGACCGGTCGGCTTTGGTCGAATGTGGTCGCCTCAATTCGGCGGGAGTGAGTGAGTCCCACTCGTCTCCCCTAGATTTCTGACCGGGATGGCACGCTGTTGCTAGCTTTTTTTACTTGTTTCAGCTAAATGAAGACAAGATTTGCTAAAATTTATAAAATGTTCACGGACGATGCATCCCTTAGCAGAGTGGTAACGCCAGTTGGTCTTTTGAATCGAAGACCAAAGTTTTAGCACCAAGAGAGCGTGCATTCACTTTTGATTTAATATTTTTTCAATGTTTCATGTGTATTAAGTGTGATCAAAACCAATCACAAAATTTCTAATTACCAAAAATTAATTTAATCTAATCCACTGATGCAAAATATTAACTTTTGGGTGTGGGTAATGTTAGATATATGTCCAATTCCATCTGAATTTGTTATTGGTTTGTTTCATGTTCATAGTTTTTTCAGAAAGTGTGTGGATGAAATCTATAGTTTAGTTGCATTTCGTACCATGCGTCGTAAAATTCAGTTCAATTGGCCGAAAAATACGGCGTTTTACAGTTAGCATGGTATAAAATGCAGCTAAACGTCAGATTGAATCACAAAATTGCGTGTTCACCCGGCGAATTACTTTACTATGGTAACCCCTCAGCGATTAAGGATATGATAAATACGTGTAAGAGCTCACAATCCGTACACTATTCCCACGAGCAGCGTGTAGTCAGAGGCAAAGTAGACCGGACCATGTCGGTCACCGCTCCGATGTTACGTAATGTTGCTATCGTGTTTGGGGATGTTGCCGCATTGCGTGTCCCTGCCTACATTTGGGGGTACGTACTTTACCCAATAATAGGCTAGGGTTAGAATGTAGCGTCTCGGGGCTCAGGGGCGGGTGGACTTGCCTTCCATCCCGGAGGACTGGGTTCACATCACCGTTCATGCACCACTGCCTTTCTCTGACTAAGTTGGATAAATGCATTTCGTTACGAATGCGAGCAGTTCCATGGCTTGGAATCCACGTAAAACTGTAGGTTGTAGGTGGTAGGGTTAAACCCGCCTGGCTGGTATTATCACATTGAATGAAAATTGGTCGAAGCTGCAATGAAAATTCGTCCGTGTTTTCCATCCAGTTATACTAATTGTCGATATCTTTAGTTTTAAAACATGTTTTGTAGTAGTTAAGTTGTTAGTTTTCCGAAGAAAATATATAAATATGTAACCGTGTCATAAAGAGACGGTCCTGGCATGTCATCTTATTCCTTCGGGGATGCGGTGTCTCATGACGGTGATATAAGGTAGACTAAGCTTCGTTTTTAAACTTTACTGATTTAGACTGTGTTAGTTATAGAGCTTTGTCGCATTTTCGATGCTGCCTTTGTTTGACACATTGCTTCCGTGAATTCCGTTGCTTTTGTCATATCAACTGATTTAAATTACATTCCCGAACAAAGCAAAGCGGATTTAAACCGTCGACAGAGCCAACCGAAGCGAAAGTCGTCTCCGATGCGAAGTTTAATCAGTGCTATTCAGGTGCGCAGGCAAAACTTTACGTCACCGCCGCGACAAATTACGAAGCGAAATTACTCTTTCCGAAGAGCCATAAATATCCCACGCCCCATCCGCGGCCGGCGACTGCGACGGAGAAGACGCAACGTCTAACTCCGGAGACGGTATTAACACGTCGGGCGCTTCGGCGCCGGGAAATGAAAATCTATTTATCTTATCGCGATAGGCCCAATTGAAGGCGACGCCTCCAGGGCCCAAGGAGCCCCAGTCTTCGAGCCGATCGACACGCTGTTGTATTCGTTTTGAGTCTTGCATTGTAACTGGGATACGTGTTGTCATTTTCGCCCGTGCGAGTGCCTCCGGATCCGGAAAGTCAATTTACACATTTCTAATATAAGTTTCGGTTATAAGTAAAGAATGAGCTGCTAGTCATACTCATACCGAGTATGACATCTACTAATCCATCATCATATCAGAATTGCAATCTTTGAAGACGTGCATTATTTAGGAATTGTGTAAGTATGTGTTTATTTGCATACTTCCGGCATCTGGGTGCGCGATACCGCTCTTGGCCAAACTGTTTCGCCTCCATCGACAGTTCTGTTGACGTTTGCGATCGGGAGCGCTTTCCATACCATCCGTCAAACGCATAAAATATGTTTGACAGGTAATGTCGCCTTGTCAACAGCGCTCGATAACGTTCGTAGTAGGGCGCCAGGACACCAAAGCGGTCCTGATGACGCCTCCGTCGATGGACTGGTGATGATGACTTCTTGGTCGTTTTTGGGCTCATATCATTAATGTCGAATTACATAAAAAAAACACACTAAACAACATCAGAACACCGACACCGAAATGTCGGTCCAGAGCGACTATGGAAGTACTACTACGTGTCGTATGGCTGTGATGTAAATATTTTTTCTGTATAATTTCCTGAACCGTTCTCTAACAAACTTCGATCCTGTTGAAATGTTATTATTATCATACGCCTGAGGGAGAATTCTTAATCTGTACCAGTATCCAACCGCTATCTTTCGACATTTCAATTCATGCATTATTCCACGGAAACCGAACGAGTGAATTCGAGAGCAATTTTCCAAATGTACTGTCCGACTGGCGACCGCACGTAACGAGTCGCGAGACTCGGTGGGCCAACATTTCTTCGGAATTTACTCCCCAATACTGGTAGATTATTTGCGCCCGGTTTCACCACCTCCAGATATGTAATGTAACCGAAAGATAAGTTTAGGATTTCAGGTAGTTGAAGGTGGTGAAAACGGGTGTTGTAAACATACTAACAGTCACGTATTGTCATGTCATTACACTAGAATGAGAAATAATTCCAAAGATACTTTTACTCCGCAATAGACTTCAATATAATAGAAAGTGATCTCGAATCTCTCTATAGACACTATTTCTTGCGTAACGACATAAAAATACATGACCTTATCTAAATGGGAACGTGACCTCAGTCGCAACCCCAGTAGCCGTTCCAAATAATTTAACAGCGCTCTTTATATTTACTTCAAACTTCATCGACATCCGGAAAGGGTTGCTTCCTAAACCGCGCGCAAGAAAAACCAGCGATAATGGTATATTTTTTTATGAAGTCGTCAAGTTTGCGAGGATTTTACCGTCGATATGTTGAGAGTGGGACGGAAAGGCATAATACTTTTATTCGTTTTGGATGTGCACCTTACACGAGTAACGGCAAATTTTAAGTGGGGGTTTTTAAGGGCAATTCCTACCAAAAAAGAGACCGAAAGTAGTTTTTTTTTCCTATTACCTTTTCTGTGCAATTGCGGTCAAGTTTTCGAAAATAATCATCCAGTTATTTGTTGGTTCGGATTAGAACAGCGTTCGCCAAAGTCGGCCATCGAGGCAAAGCTTTCCGCTACAATGTATCGTCTTAGCCCCGATTGCACGAAGAGACGGCCGAGTTAATCGATGTTAAAACACGTCACTTTTAATGAACCGCACCGAGTTGCTTCCATACTGTCCATACAAAGTGACGTGATAATAATGACGTTGATTTTGATTTTTAGGGTTCCGTACCTAAAGGGTGAAAACGGAACCCTATTACTAAGCCTCCGCTGTCCGTCCGTCCGTCCGTCTGTCACAGGGCTGTATCTCAGTAACCGTAACAGGTAGACAGCTGAAATTTTCACAGAGTGTGTATTTATTTTGCCACTATAACAGCAAATAGGTAAGATTAAAAAATAATTAAAATTAAAGGGGGCTCCCATACAAAAATTGGTTTTTTTGGTTTTTTTTTACGATGGTACGGAACCCTTCGTGTGCGAGTCCGTCTCGCACTTGGCCGGTTTTTTGTGCTTTCGTGCACTTGGCCCTTAGTCGCGAATCGTAATGGTTGGTCACCGCGGTCCGGCTCGCCCTCGCCCCAGGGGGCGGGGGGGGGGGGGGGTGGAGGGGGAGGCTGACTCGATCGGGATGCGCGGTCACGCGTCCGCGCCGCTACGTGGGGACACCGCGACCAAGAGAGGAGATGCGACGTCCTCATTGAGTTATGGACGGCTCTCGTATTGCGAGCAGCTTTGGTGTGCGCACTTTGGGTGCTTTGGGCATTACGCTGACGAGTTCGGAGACCCGCTTGTTAGTGTGGGTAATTTTTTATGATTAATCCGTCCGACCGCGAACAACCTTGTCCTACTTACATATATCCGAGGAAGCTAACAGAAGCCGCTATTCACCTCCGTCGCTAGCTCAAAAGCTTGTGATACGGGCAGTTCCTCAAATACAAACGCTAAGGCCGAGATAAATAGTCGTGACAGAAACTAAGACTAACGAAAAGTAGTACTTTGTGACGTCATTTTGACACAATTTGTATGGACGAAATCTCAAAGTAATGCAAATTGACGTCACAAAGTACTACTTTTCGTTAGTCTTAGTTTATGTTACGACTATTTATCTAGGCCTTAGGGCCGAGTGCACGAAAGGACAAAAAATTAAAATCAACGTCTACGTATGTTTAAACACGTCACTCTGTACGGACAGTATGGAAGGATCTCCATGGGGTTCACTAAAAGTGCTGTGTTTGAACATTGATTAACTCAGCCGTCCCTTCATGCAATCGGGGCTTAGATACGACTGATGTTGTCTCTATTCACGTACACTTAGTACCATAAATATAGATGTTAAACTATTTGTGGGCCCGCCCCGGCTGAAGGTCGAGTTGCGTAAGAGCTGCGACGGCACGGTGAGCGCATGCGTTTATCATTAAACTAGCAGCCCGTCCCAGCTTTGCACGGGCATAATATTTCAAAAAAATATTATTTTGACACAATGATACACAAATAAACCCTTTTTACGTAGAGTTCCTACATTGAAATATTTGAAATAAAAAAAACTTAGATATTATGATTACATGATTATTAGATATTAGAGAAATAATAAATTCAAAGTGCTATAGGGAGAACCGCGCCCTCCGACGCACTATTTATAGGCACGCCCCCGGCCGCCCCAGCCGGCAGGTACCACCGCAAACGCTACGTCCCGCAATTTTTTTAATCTGTAATATCTTCGAAAATATTCATTTAAATCATATGCTGTACAGGGCCATATAGATCTATATTAAATCAACAATGTATTTAAGGTATTTAATTGGATAAGGATTAATGCTGTATTGGTTAAAATAGCTTCGAAAATTAGCCATTATTTGTCGTAAAAAGTAAATGACAAAAAAATTTTATTGTGGGATATCCATAAGAGATAGACATATACCATCCCGGAGTTTTCTGTAGACCTTTTCAATGTACACAATACTAAGTACATTATTTTGATAAATCTCGTAGGGTTCAGCCTGCGTTTGTAATGTAAGCGGAAAAAAACATTTTTTTTACGATATCACATTGGAAACCTCAAAAATAACAGTATTTCACCTCTATTTAATGGATGTTATGATACAAATAAACCTTCCTCTTCAATCACTCTATCTATTAAAAAAAACCTCATCAAAATCCGTTGCGTAGTTTTAAAGATTTAAGCATACATAGGGATATAGGGACATAGGGATATAGGGACAGAGAAAGCGACTTTGTTTTATACTATGTAGTGATGGCACCGGATAGGCGTCGCTTAAGCGAGCTATTCTTTTATTTATTTTTACAATATCTATAAAATGTTAACATTATCTCCCTGAGAATAAAATAATAAAAAAGTACCAGTGTGCTCGGAATTTGTGTTCCGATAGTAATTTCATTACGCTACTCAATAGCGGATGGCACTGCGCTGCATCAGCATCATCCAATATTAAATTCGCTACTCATAAACATGACATTACATAAATTCGAAATACGCCGACCGAAGATAGATCGCCTATGCAATAGCTTTAATATGTAGGTGCCGCCTAATAATCTCCGATGTTCATTTTCCTGCGTTAGGTTCTAACATCGTGACGTGTTACCGCTTTGTGAGTGCTGCCCCTGTTCATATGAATTGCAGTGAATGTATAAACTCACAGATGTAAGTATCTACTCTATCTCGAAATGGAACTGTGGCGATGGAGCGCCCTCTGCAAACGGCTGCTAATTTCACACGCCACAAATGCAACAAACAGATGCTTAGAAGCTAGTTGCATGGCGGTAGATGGCGCTACCCGCTAGAACGTCCAACATGTCAAAAACGCAAGAAATCTATATCGAAGTTTCCCAACGCGTTAACATTTATACAACATTCAAATTAGGAGAGCAGCTGCGCAGCCGTGGGTCTCAAGACCCGACCCACCTTTTCATCTCTCCACAGAACAAACGGCATAAGAATTTTTTTTGTGAAAACGTATGGAAAATTGGGAAATATTATAAAAAAAAACATTTTCCTAAATTGTAAATGATTATTTTGTGAAACAGATCTACTGTGTGCAAATCATAATTTTCCCATAAATTAGCTTTAAAAAGTTTACAAGTGTCATACGGAGCCCGCGCCGGCGCTCGAGCGCTCATGCATGCGTAATCAGCGCAAAAAAAAAAATCAGCGTAAATGAATAGACAATCCAAAATCCCGCACTCTCGATTCACGTGCGGCGAGTTTTTTTAACGTCGTCGGCTGCTGCGGTGGTGGGGGGTGAGGGGTGGGGTGGGTGGGGAGGGGTAGGAGGTAGGAAGGACGCGAATAATGGAGCGTGCCTCGCGCCCTTCGCATTGTCGATGAAGAGGCTGGAGTGGCGATCGCTCCGTGTCTAGCCTTCCTCTCAGGTCATATCGGGTGATTATGCCTAGTAGGTACCTTTGTAATTTATTGTTTTAAAATTGAATGCCTACATTTAGCTAAATATATAGAAAAAAAAGGTAACTAAGTATGCTTAGTTTTAGTTAAGTTTTCATTTATATTGTTCTGTATTTAATTAATAAGTAATGAGCGTGGTTTTTCTTTGCATACCCTCAACTGTAAAATTTCTCTATGATAGGGTTGATTGTTAGACATTTCCTGAGGCAATAAATCCGCCTTTGCATTGTACTTTGTATGGATTACCATAAAGAATATTATTATTATTATTATAAGCGCACTGCTTGCAGTGTAATCTGAGGTACGGTCTCCCTTCGCGTCGTTGGCTCCGCTGGCTCCTCATTTAGCAAAATTCGCGAAGAGAGATAAAAATATAATGTCATCTAATAATTAATGAAAATTTGTATCACAAACATTTTATATAAGAATAATTCCGACAAGTGGCAATTTTAACAAGCTTGTGATTAAAAATAGTGTTTAATTATTGATGCTTCTGTATATATAATTATAATTATATTATGGCTACCGCCATACTAATGAGTTTCAGTCGGCACTACTCACTGGGCATACCCCCGGTTCCACCACCACCAATTACAAAAATGCGGAAGATATCTTTCGGTTACACCATATAAATATGCAATGTAACCGAAAGTTAACTATCACATTTAAGGAAGCTGGAGGTGGTGAAAACGGGGGATAGCCGAGCAACTACAACACTCTGTCACGAGTATCGATCCCCGCGTGCAGGTGACGGCTGCGTCCCTGCACGCGGGGAGCTCGGCGCCGCTTTCGGTGCTTCCGGTGCGCTGCCGTGTTTATCACGTACTCGGTATGCAGAGAGTTGGGAACATACGGCTCAACCTGTACATACCGGCAGCTTTACCCTCGATTATGTTCTTATATATCGTTGATATATCCTGTTTGTATAATATGATCGAGATAAATGCACGTTCTGTCCTACTGACCATTTTAGGTAAGCCCTTTGTACAAACGTAGTTTAAAACCAATGTTCCAATTTACTTGATTTTTTTGTATCTAACATTTCATTCAGATAACGAATATCCGTGACTGCACTTTTTTTTAACCAAAACCTAGGTTACATTACAGTAAAAAGCAAATCTTCATACGATTGTTCATGCACAAAGGATATTTTTTTCCAAGCCAAACAAAAACGAACTGGATGGTGTTCAAATGATTAGTAAACTACGTTTGTATGGGGAGTATAATTTTAGGATACTTAAGGCCTTAAGGTGAGGCCGTAAGCATTTTCGTGAAATTGCAAACCACAGAGGAAATAAAATAAGAATGAGAATTTTATTTTTGCTTTCATTTCATTCGGTTTAGATTTCATGGATATTTGTTGCCTGATATTACATATTAAATATAAATGTAATGATTAGTAAACTACGTTTGTATGGGGAGCATAGCTACGGGCCATTCTTAAGCATAATGTTTTGAGAGGATAACAATGCGTCACTCGCAAAAATTTTTCACGTACAAATCAGCCTTCGTAAGCGCAAATGAGTCAACAGGGAAACGCCAGCACAACGCCAATCAGATTGGCCGGGGCACGTGTATCGCTTGCGGCAGACCGGAAGCGATCCCTCGCTCGCGCGCAGCCCGACTAGTCTCGTTATTCCGGCACGCCGTGCACGTAATCTGCGCGCTTCGGCGAACCCCTGCCCACGCGTTACACGCTCCGAGATATCCCGCCGCACCCCGCCCGCCCAGCGCCTACGTGAACTCTATTTTCGCTAGCTACGAACGAGACTTGCGAGAGTGACGCGTAGGGCCCGTAGCCGCTCTACATGGCGTAGCGACTCTACGCGGCGTAGCGAGCTCTACGAATAATTTGTCTCCAGTATCTCTACTTTTGCGTCGTTGCATTCTAGCTTTTTCTATACGGATCCAGCAAGTTTCTGAAGCTGTTCGAGAATTAATAAACAAAATTAATCTAAAAAAATAATTTATGTAATTTTGATGCATTGACCTTAAATTTGGATGGTGTCCTTTCTGACTTGGATCTCTTGACTCAGGTTTATTTTATTTAATAAAAGTAAATAATAATAGCGGTTATAAATTTTATTGTTTATTAATTATGTCAATACTAGTAAGAATTAAAAAAAGTCGTAGAAGAAAAAACTTTTTTTTTCCACTTAACGTAATTTTTTTTTAAATGTCAATGTATACATTTGAAATTTTGCATTTTAAAATCATTATAAATCGCTGACAATATTTAACATTAATCAGTAATAACTACACGTGAAATTTCTTTACATTAAAACTGAAAACATCAAATTTTAAGTTATTACTTTCCAAAGAAGTAATCCTCCGTTTCGTTTAATAACTTTAATTAACGACCTCATTAAAATGTAACTCAGCTCGTCAAATTGTTGATGCTATTATCGGACGTGATTTAAGGATCCTATCTACCTCGAAATACGTTTTAAAGCGAAATCATTCCGGGAACTTGTCAAATATGTACTTATACTTATCCGTGAGTAAAATCTGTTATGTATATTTCAGACGACCTAAACATTTTTACAAATTATTAATTGATTTATTTATTTTTCTTCTTTTTCCGTTCCTACGAAGGCTTTAGCAGTAAAGTTTAATACTATTTTACGATTTTCGCCCTTGTTTTACAACGTATAGATGCTGCGCTGGTTTGTCGATTCACATATTTACGCCAGATCGTAGGCTCGGTATGCATATACCCTGTAACACTTGCATGCGACTTTACATGAATTAAGGTACGTGTCCACCTCGAAATATTTTGAAAATAGAAGGAGTCCGGGAACTTGTCAAATAAGTATTTGTCCATGACAAATTTGTAGTTTGATATCGAGAGTATGCTATGTCATTTTCGGTCGACCGAATCATATTGCCCAATAAGATCAAAGATCCTTCGGCTCAGCCATCCACGCTTCTCATCATTGAAAACATCCAGACTTGTAGCTTAATGTTATTAAAGGTCTAGGAATTAGGCGTGGATTTTATTTATTTAGTGATAAATTGTCTGTGCATAGTTCTGCTACTTGTGCAAAGAGTAAAAGCCTAACCTGAACAACAAATGAAAATTTTTTCAACACTAAGCCTTCATGAAATGTTTGGTAAAACATTTATTATTATTCGAGCCTATTAATTCCCTATTTCCTAATTTGTCGCTCTTTGCTAATCTAGAATGTAATAACTGATTAACTCTGAAAGTAACGTCGGCGCTGGTGAAGAGTTAACCTCTTCTGCCAAGTGTATACATACAATTATTTCAAAATAATTTACAACGGCATCAGGCGAGCTCACACCTAAAGCGTAGCCTGAACTCGCATATAATCGCGTCGTGTAGTAGGTGTAGGTGGGTGTAGCCTGCAGCGCGACTTCAGACACGGCTCCGCAGCCCCCACCAGCCATCCTTTGGTTTCACAAGTCAGCAGCGCTCGACTTAGTCCACTTCACTTGAAAATCTGCCGCCACTAGGCCGCGGCCTATTGGCGGATTCAACGCTGAAAGTCAGAAGAACATATGGCCCGGAAGAATGGTATTATGTTCTTTTAAAAAAAAGGTCTATTTATTCGGTTTCTCGTCCTCTTCTCTCTTATGGATTGCATTTCGGAATTGGAATACAAGATTTATAATAAAAAGATTTCATACTAACTTAATCTGTACTAAACGTGTCTATTCTTAACGATAAATAAAATATCTAAATATGAAGCCTTGCATTCTTAAAGATTACGTAAAGCATTCAACATGACCTATGACTATCCTGTCCGCGTTTGTCATGCTATAGTTCTTGTAATTCACAAAGTTTAGTAGTCTTTACTTGTATTAAACTCGTATCATACATGTTAAAGTGTGCGTAATAGCGACCTCGGGTATGGTTAGCATAGCATAACAGGTAAATGCTATTCATACCCGAGCTCGCTTTTACGCGCACTTTGAAACGTATGCAGATACGTGTTTAATACAAGTAAAACCCACTAAGCCTCCGTGAATTGCAAGAGCTATAACACAAATATTACTTCGCCGCGCTGAACTGCGAAATCGCTTACAGCACATATACAGCAGTGCCGTGAGCTGCCGCCGCCGCCACTACCGGAAATTCGATTTTGTTCACACACAAGGCTGGCGACACACGGCGCGCGGCGGCCCCGTAACGAAGTTTACGCTGTCCTCGTAAAGGCTTTCTCACATTCGCAGCGCGATCCCATTTTCCTTTACAGAGCGGCGTTCGTTGGACGTTCATACGTATAAATCTTTTTAGGGTTCCGTACCCAAAGGGTGCCAACGAAATCATATTACTAAGCCTCCGTTGTCCGTCCGTCTGTCACACGGCTCTATCTCATGAACCGTAATAGTTAGGCAGCTGAAATTTTCACATTGTATGTATGTATTTTGCCGCTATAACAACAAAAATTAAAGGGGGGACCCATCCAAAAAACTTCATTGTTTGTGTTAAATCTTGTAAGATGGTACGGAACCCTTCCTGTGCGAGTCCGACTCGCACTTGGCCGGTTTTTTTATAGAACTGAACATGAGTGCGTAATTATTTTTTTATGCAACTTGATATGAATACCGCACATCTAACGTTATGATATATGACCAAAACACCACATTCCAGAAGGAATTAGGAACCATGCCAAAATATTCCCTTTAAGAGCACGGCTACACTGAATTGGATGGAAAACACGGACAATTTTCATGGCTGCTTCAGCCATCGTTTCATCCAATGCGCTGGGAAGGAGGCCTACAGTTTTACATGGGTTCCGCACCATTAAATAGCTCACATTGGTAACTAAATGCATTTATCCTATTCGGAAGGAGAAAGAATGTGGTGCATGACCGGGGTGAGGATTTGAACCCATTACCTCTCGCGTGAAAGGCAAGTCCTTTAGCCCACCTTTAGTCCCCTACACCACGAGCTGTAATGATTTATATTTCATAAATAACCTTCCATTTAATAACACGCCTATGTATCCAGCTCAGGGTATATCTCTTCCACCTACTTAATAGATAGCTTACAGTTTTACGTGGGTTCAGAACCGGGAAATAACCTGCGTTCTCAAATAAAATACACTTTTCAATCTCGAATAAGACGGACAAAAGTGCACACCGCGGGTTTCGAACGCGTACCGTACGACACAAGAAACCACAGGCGTTAACCCTTACGTTTGTATTGAAATATTAGAACAAATAAACGTGGTGTATAAAAACAAGTTGAGCACGCTATAAAGCTAAACGGTGAAACACGAAAATATTGTTTTTAATGGATGGTTAGAAAAACAGGTAATTGCTTGTCAGACACTTGTTCCCTTAGCTTATTTTAATAAAGAAGGCTGAAAGGGAAGATTAAAAATGTTATATATATGCACACACATCCTTGTTTGCTGAGTCCTAAATGTGAGACCAAGTTTCTTGACTTGTTTAAATGCACCAATCCGGGGCCCTCAGCTATTTATCAAAATACAGACATATCACATAGATAAGGACGGCCTTCGTCTTCTCACATATTATACTCTCAAACACCCGTTTCGATATCATATATAGTTTCAGAGATATTCAAGGTTTTTTAAATGTGCTAACACACCCATATCCGAGGCCTGCACGAATCCGAGACGAGGGCTCCAATTCGTGCTGTATAGCAGGTGGTGTGTATAAAACGGCTCGCTTTTGGTTTGTATCAATATTGTGTGTCAAGAGTCTCGTTTTTGGGATTGTGAAATGCCCAAATATGAGGCGGCCTCACATTTACAATTTTCAATCAGATAATCTGTGTAAAACGTCTCGCTTTAGGCTAATGTAAGCAGTGAGCTTTTTATATTGCCAGTTAACCAAACCTGAGGCCTTAGTATCATATTAGTATATTTTACTCATTTGTGTTTGTTGTCTGGTGCAACCTGAAAACTTGCCTTGACGGTATCATATAATTTGATGCTTGATGAGGCTTGAAGCGAGCCGAAACGTTAGCGCGTAGGAGACGGTGGCCACCCCTTGTCCCGACCTCTATTGAAACCTTTCTCTACTGCCAATGGGCCCGGATATGTTCGGTGAAGCCATTGTAAGCTGAGTTATACCCCTCCTTCATCTCCATCGCCAATGTCTCCGTCGCCTAGCTTCAACGCCAGGGAATGCATCGTCAACGTATGCATCGCCAATATCTCCTCCGCCGGCACAAATCCGCCGCTAGCTATGGAGCTGAGTGTGGGCCGCAAATTAATCGCCAATGAGGTACCCATATATCCTTCTCTAACGTCTCACCAACGTACGCATCGCCATGTCTCCACCGCCAGCGAGGCAGATGGTGGCGATGCAGATATTGGCGAAGGAACTTTTCAAGGTCAAAATTACCTGTTCACGTCGGAATACGTGAATAATAAGTACATGATTTAATATTTTAAAAAATTACTTTGGATAGAAAACTTCGAATCCTTACCTATGTTCCTTTACCAAAATTGCTTATTATAATCCACTCTACCATCCCAGTTAGAAGCTAAGTTTGGCGCACTTATCTATTAGAAGCACAGCCCTTTCCCATAAATAAAATATCAAAGCGACGTTACAAGTTAGTGTCCGGAATCTTTTTGCAAGAAACATATTCCATTTAATAACTGTAAGTTTTATCATTTACATGTGCTTATTAATTATGTCAGAGCTTTAAAAAATTACCAATATTTTAAGCTCGATATTTCAAATTATTAGAATATACATATACCTACATAAATACTCAGTTTCACCAATGAATATGTCAAATAACCACCGACATTAAAACAGAGCGCAACTGGAGCTGAAGTGGAAATAAATGAAATAGTTTTTTTTGTAATCCCAACATGATGGCTAATACCACAACCACCGTCGTGATATCAGCCCATAACACCACATGAAAACCAGGTGACATGCCAGGACGTTCCTTATATTGCGCGGCTACATTAAACTGGATGAAAAACACGGACAATTTTCATTGCCGCTTCGACCAATCGTTCATCCAATGCGGTGGTACCAACCCGGGCGGGATTAACCCTACCACCAGGTTTAGTAAGGAAGGGGACCTACTGTTTCACGTGGAATCCGAACCACGAATGAAGAATCCCTCAGTCTACTCTAACGACCTGCACGAGAATTAATTCAGTGACCCAACTTCATTCAACACCCACTATTTGCACTATTACATATATTTAATTAAAATCAAAATAAAAACACGAATTTAAATATCGAGTACAATATTAGTTATTTTGATAACTTTACTTTTTGTGATTGAATCGGACTGTGCTTTAATATGTGCCATAGAGATATAATAATACATATGTGCAGATTTTTGGATATTCACTACTTCTGGTTCATGTTTGCATTTTAAATGATGTCTGCTTCGATATTTACTTGTATATAATCAAGCAATAATGTCTTTCTCACACACCTGTGTGTTTGTTCATAAGGCGAAAACGAGACGGTCTCGTTTTGATCGATACACTCACACTATTATCACACAAATAAAAACGAGGCGGTCTCACATTTGGGTTCTTGAGCATACACAATTCCGACTGCAGCGCCGTCTGGTGGTCACACACTGGAACTACGCATTTTGAGTCTCAAAAATCACACTCTTACAAACTTCGAAATTTAACGAATTCGAGACTATAATTTGATGGCTTTTCATTGGTCAATGAAGTGTATGAGATCTGACCAATCAAAAGTCTTATATTTCGGCCGTTATTTCAATTTTTATGTAGTCAAATCCGAGACCGTCTCGGATTTGAAAAGGTCTCGTTTATGGGTGCACAGGTAGGTGTGTATCCTCACATTTAGGACTCAGCAAACACATATATACATACGCACTCACACATACACACCCTTTTTTCGCACACCCTCACACACCCTCAAACACCCTCACACACCCTCACACACAAACACCACATCTAGCTCTCGCCCATACTCATTCCAAATCTAGACTAATAATCCCATTTGCACAGTAGTATCAATCAAACTCTTAAATTTATTAAACGTTACGACTATAACTAGGTGGACTACAGATGATATTTTATAGACTGTAAACGTAGACTCAATTATGTATAATATAGTGGTAATCTGTTATTGGCTTTTGGACTGTTATATTTTTATGTGAAAATGTATAGTATATAAGCTGTTGATTACCCAAATAAAGTAAATAAATAAATAAAATGTTAAGCTTCATTGGAATTTCCACATGCGAAGCCGAAGTAGTCTTTACATGTACATAGCAGCCGCAATATTAGAGTATATGGAAAGATGTACATGCTGTGATCGTGCCGTACAGCGCTCTATCATACCTTTCTTTCCCTCCAGGGAAACAGCGTGATTGTATGCATGTAAGTTTTCTTTAATAGTTAATTACCAACATCTGTTTTCTTAATTTCAAGGCTCAAGATTCAAATATTTTTTTATTTTTTCATTAGGTAAACATACTAACATTTGAAAAATTAATATTACAACATCATAAGGTGAACAGTAACTTTTCTTGAATGGCATGCGCGCCCATTATAGTTTAAATGAGGTCGACCATTTTGGTTCCAAACTACAATACTAAAAAAATACACAAAGAAAAACCAAAATTACAACAAAAAATATGGCTAATGTTAAACACCCAACTTAACGAACACATCTTACAATATTTACAAATACGAAAATATTTTTAACAAAAAAGGGAATATCTCGTGGTTGAGAAGTTTACATTTAAACTATTTGGGGGAACATTGAAACATTTCAGATCATACGACGATGCAAACGGATACCGACTCAGAGTCGGCAAAGAAAATCCGAAACATCATTCCGTTTGAAGCATCGCAAGGAGTGAGATAGCGCTGACGCATAGCCAACTATGATATCAACGAGAAATGTTAGTTGGCTATGGCTGACGTCATCCGCCGTGACGTCAGCGTCACTCGACTGCTGCGGGGTCGCGGAGGATCGGTCCCGGGGAGATATTAGCGTCGCGTAGAACGCTCTAGCCGGCCCACGCGGTGACATTTAGCTTAACCTTTAGCCGCCGTCGCCCGTCCGTGCACACAGCGACACCCACCGCCTGCTGCTGCGAGGCGCGCGTGCAGCGCCGAGGGGCCGGGGTTATACAAAGCTTGAGACGTTACTTGTTTTTTGACGTGAAACGTCTTTAAACTCAGAACTATAGGGTACATCATAAGAGTTTATTGTTTATTCATCATCCATAGACAGTACACTGCACTCGGATTTGTCTTATTTTATCATTAGCCAGTTTAGCGATCCCAGCGAAGAAGAACTGGCAAGAAACTCCGCTGGTTTTTTTTTCAACGTCCACACACACACACACAGCTCCAGCTTTTTCATTTGAATTCCTTTTCGGTATAAATATGATTCTTTTGAATAATAGTTGCATAATAAAAAATTGCGTGATCTTTTAGGCCTTTTAATTAAAACGTGGTCTTTTCGCACGGGTTTCTACCTCCAATCATTTTGATGAAATCTGCCGTGACTAACCGATGAATGGACGGAAAGGTCCTTTTGAGAATTACTTTTGAGGTATAGAACCCTTAAAAATAAGCACGCGTGACGTTATATGACAAAGTGTGAATAGGGCGCAATAAAAAAAATATTGAAGGAATATAGACTATGTAAAGGCATTATCAGTCCGAAGTAGGCAAATTTACTCTTTAAGAGACTTAGGCTGAGATAAATAGTCGTAACAGAAACTAAGACTAACGAAAAGTAGTACTTTGTGACGTCACTTTGACACATTTTGTACCGAAGAAATCTCAAAGTCATGCAAATTTACGTCACAAATTACTACTTTTCGTTAGTCTTAGTTTTTGTTACGACTATTTATTTCAGCCTTAGATTTTACTTTGCATAGATTTTCTAATATATTTGTATGAGGCGCCGGAGGCGAGTGGCGGGGGGGGGAGTGAGAGCGTGCGAATAGCGCGGCGGAAGACGCGCCCCTGACCTTCTAACCTACACTTTCCACTGGAAGTTCAAGGCAAATTATAAATTTTTTCAGTATTTATTTTGCGCGTCTTCTTTATTTTTTTACTTATTTCTATTTCTGTGTACAAGCACATTGAATAAATGTAGTTAACCTTTATTTCCGCCTAAAGCTAGATGGACGCTTTTAGTCTGGCCGCTTTGCATCCCTCCCTTATTCGCTGCCTTACGGATCTGTGCTGTCGTCCGCACCACCACCAATACCGCCGCCTCCGCCGCCGCCGCCGCCGCCGTCAGCGACGTCTCGCCTAACTTTTGTCAATTAAAAGTTCACATAGCGCTTTGTGATTAAATCCTCACTTGCAGTCCAGAGATTTAACAAATTTAATGAATATTATTCGTCAGCCGTGAACCAAGGGCAAGTTAATTAAGGAATGATTGCTGTAAAAACGTCTACATTTATCGCTGGACTCTTACCAGCCAGCGAACATTTCGCGGGCATTGCTATTATCAATTTCGCCAACTTTGCTACGATCGACATGATTCAATGAGATTGAAAATTTAAAAAACTGGCCAAGTGCGAGTCGGACTCGCACACGAAGGGTTCCGTACCATCCTACATTATTTAACACCAAAGAATGATGTTTTTTATATTTTTTATTTTACATATTTGTTATAGCGGCAGATACAGCCCTGTGACAGACGGACGGACGGACGGACGGACAGACAGACAGCGGAGGCTTAGTAATAGGGTTCCGTTGGCACCCTTTGGGTACGGAACCCTAAAAAGGGCGACGTAAATCACGTGTGATTAAACATATCACTTTTTGTGAAACGCGTGAAGTCAACTGAGCTTTTTTCAATGCTGTTCATAAAAAAGTGACGTGTTTTTGTCACGTTGCATACGTTGAGGCATTTTTAACGTCGATATTTCTTTCTGCAACTGAGCCTTAGTTATTGTATTCAATACCCGCAACGCAAGTAAAGCGTTAAGAGGATAATGAGGTGATCGAGTTCCATAAAATGGCTCGTGCCTGTTTTCTCAGTAAAATAAAGAAGAATTTTCTGAAATTTACGTTTGATAACTTATCTTATATCCATGATATAAGCCTTTCAGTATTTTTATCAAAATTTTTGAGGGCGCATATCATGGATAAAAGTTAAGTTATAAAAAATATATATATATTTGTGTAGCTCTTTGTATTCCCACCCCACCCACGTCGATCTTACCTAATTTGCCATATTCCCTAGACCGAGCTTCTTGCGATTTTACCTGTGTCCACAGATCAAAGAAACATTAGGTTTTAAGGCATTGACTGGCTGCTTATGATTTCTAGATTTATAAAGGGTCTGCGGAAGAGTGGTCAGAGGTATTTTTAATTTCTTTAGACGCATGGAAAAGTGTATAAGTGCTTAGAATGAGTATTTTCAAAAAAATAATTGTATTTATAAGCGTTGATTCCTTAATATTTAAAAAAGTAAACAAATAATTATTAAAACTAATTAAATATTCTCACGGAAATCTAAAATACACTTTTATATTATTTCATTTAAATCGAGATCATGCAACTGGAAAATGTGAAGAAACGTGAATAAAGTCTCTGTGTTTTTTTATCTGTTCATCGTCTATTATAAATAAAGTGATTGACGTGTAAAATAAATGTATTACGCACTCATAGATTTTAATATGTCGTTAATATTCATATTATTTAATGTACTCGTCTAGAAAATGTTATTTAATAATTTACCTGATACCCCCTAATCCCGTACAGTACAGTTCTGTTTAGGGGACAGAGTGCTTGATAGTAGGGAAAATTTGTTAACGTCATACAAAATGTTGAATAGGGATATTAAAATTCAACCGATGGCGTTCCAATTCACATTTGAGAATACATTAAATACAAACCAATGAATATCAATGATATTTTTGATTTACAATGACATTACTTGGAATTACGCTTAGTTTAATGGCAGTGTAACTAGTTCTTGCAATTACGGGAGATTGCGCCGGTTAGAAATGGCATAGTACCAGCGAAAATAAGCAGTTTTCAGCGAGTTTTGTACGTTGCATGACGTTGGAAGTCTAACCCTACTATCCTTTGTCTATGGAAAGGGTGAGACGGTTTCGAATTTGCGATGTATGTTATGTCATGTGGGAAGACCACCCGCCAGGTGGGAAGACGACATCAAGTGCGTCGGCGGAAAGCAGTGGTTCCGTACCGCTGAGGGCCGGGAGGACTGGAGAAGAATTGGAGAGGCGTATGTCCAGCAGTGGACGCAAACACGCTGACTGACTGACTGACTGACTGTTATGTCATAACTGAGCATAACCCGCGTCCGTTTGTTGCAGGCGCAAAGCGACGAAGATGACGTGGGGCCCGACGACGTCGCCGTGGCGGTGGAGGGGCGGGACGGCTTCATGGACGAGTTCTTCAACGAGGTGAGTCAGCCGATGGGTTAGGAATGTATGGATTCGCAGGGTTAAGGCGCTAGGACTAGCCGACTACTCGCGCCATACAAATGCACTTTTTAACAAATGTAATAATATGTAGTGAAACGCTTCAGCAAATCCAAATAGAACTCCAGACTGATAATGGATTGTTAATATTTTTTTATTCCATCATTTATTTAAATAATAATAAAAATAAAAAAAGTTGATTTTTCTCATTAGAAATCTGAAAGTCATTCGATTTCTAGATATAAGCAAAAACAGTATATATGCATAAACAAAAAATTCCATTTTCTTTTAGATTTCTACATTTAGTCAAAAAAGTTCGGAAATGGACACCGTTTCCGCAATGTATTTTGTATAGAAAAAGGAAACATACATTAACGAAAATCATTCGATTCCTAGACAAGGAATCATATATTGTAAGGATGACACTTATAATCGTCAGACTTAGTTAGTTTACTTGGGGTGCCTCGTCTAACTTTGCGATTTGGCTAGTACCAGGCCCTTAACTGACGGATGAGACCACAACAGTTTCATACGGAATGTATTGGATTTTCTTTTTTTGTTGAAAACAAATTCTAAGGGCCGAGTGCACGAAAGGACAAAAAAATCAAAATCAACGTCAAAGTATTATTAAACACGTCACTTTGTGTGGACTGTATGGAAGGAACTCTATGCGGTTCACTAAAAGTGACGTGGTTGAACATTGATTAACTCAGCCGTTTATTTGTGCAACCGGGGCTAAATCGCCATGTAGCTTCAAAACTCAAACTCAAACTCAAACTCAAAATCTTTATTGGTTCATACAACATAACTTACTATATTAACATATTTATTTAAACGAAGACTTGTCAACAGTGTGGATAGTTCGTCGTGTTGTATGCCAAATGGCGCTAGCTCAGCTTGCCTTGCTAGTCGAACTATACAGGCTGCTGTTTTTCAGCTAGGACCTATGTGTGAAGTGGTGGGAGGGTGTGTGAGGGTGTGAGAGGGTGTGTGATGGTGTGTGAGAGGGTGTGTATGCTGTAATATAATGCTTATTATAAATGCTATAATGTATGCAAAATAATGATCTTTGAGAAGTATTTATACTAGGCTGATGTGTCTAAATCGAGTACATTGTTCATTGATGTATTAAGGTGGGCGTTCCCGCTCAACTCCCCATACCAACGGGGAAAGAAGATCGCGCCCATATTTCTTGTCAGATATCCAAATTTTTTCTCAAAATAGCTTTATTTGATCGAACTAGATGTCTGATGACTGTTGGCATTGTACAATTGTGTTTGGTTTCTAAGTTATAAGGTCCGAAAGTTCGATTTTTTCGCGTGTTTTATACAATAACTTAACGGATTACTCAATTTTTAGGGGGATTACTCAACGATAAAATGTATACATCTTAAAAAGATTAGTCATCATTCATAGCTTGTTTCATGAAATTCTAATCAATTAAGTTTTTCTTAGATTTTTGACTACAGCGGTCGTGGTTTACTTTTAGCTATAAGTCGTTTTGTAATAACATTTTTCGTAAATCTTACCAAATCAAACACTATGCGCATTTTCTGTTTTGTGGACATGTTGCATCCTCCTCATCGCGGAGCCTGTCTTTTTCTTTGAAACAGAGAAGGTCCTAGAGCGCAATAGCACGGTTTTGTATCGTGCCCGCGAATGAGTTAGTCCCGCCGGGAAGGGACACCTTAACAGATATTTTTTTCACTTAATTGATTTCAATTCACTTAGTTACTTATTTAAAAAAAATATTTATTTAGAAAAGCGACCAAACGGTTCTTTAATTGATTAGTGTTGTTTGCATTGATAATGCCATCTGGAAGTGGGTTCCAATCGTCAACCACCAACCAAGTATGCTCTCTAACCCAAAATTCACTCGAATTATTACTTAAAAATATCGTTATTATCTCCGCCGCGACATATAACTGGCTTCATACTTGCTGCTCTGAGTTTGGGGCACAGAATAAGTAATACATACTTGAGCCGCTGCGGAACTTACCTCCCTTTTCACCACCTCCAGCTACCTGAAATCCGATCGTTAACTTTAGGTTGCATTGAAGGGATTTTCGTAGCTGGAGGTGGTGAAACCGGGCGTTAGTTGTTTTAAGCCCTCAGTGACGATGATCGTTTATATGGGCGTTACAGTACAAAGTAATACCGAAAATAATTTATCAAATATTCATAGTTGTTTCATTTTGTTTCGCTTCACATTTTTCATAGTTCCGTGGATTTTGCACGAATACATTTTTTACGCCAACTTTCATTCTCCATCACAGCGAGTCAATAACATATTATACAAGACCATAGGTTTAGTATACGCAGTTGCGGGGCATAACTCGGGGCGCTACTCTAGTCCGCTTCTTTTATACGTTCTGTATTCATTAGTTATTCCTCTTGGTCCTTCGAACCGTCCGGGTGTTGATATATTTTTCTTATTATTCCTAAATGCTCCAAATATTCATATCGATTTTCGAATTGATTTCATACAATAATAAAAATAAACGAAGTGTCGGCCATGAAAAGGCTTTGTTCGTGTAGGTAATCACAACTAACGATGTTGTGAAAAGCGCAATTTCCACCATTACCGCTCTCCGCCCGCGGTCTATAGTCCCCGATAAAACCCGCGGGAGGCGAGACCAGAAAGAGGAAAATGCGCGGGCATTTCATAGCCCCCTCCCTTCCCCCTCCCCCGGGTCCGCACCCCTCTCTCCATTGTTGCAGATTGTTCCAGCATTTTGCGGATGCTATTCAGGACGGTCTGAATTTAAGTGGTGCGTAATTTTGTTGTTGGCATTTTGTGTCACATTCGATGAAATCCTTGGAAAAGGGACGATATATAGATGCGGAGTTGCTTTATAGGATTTTTTTTATGCGAACTGACATGGATGGCTAATACCACACAACTACCGTTATTATATTAGCCCAATACACCACGTTCCCGAAATACACCTTTTTTGCTCTTTATGTACGGCGAGTTATAAGAAATATAAAAAATATGTTACCGCCCGTCTATTGTCACCGTGACGAACGTACGTTCACGTGGTTAAATCTTACATGGTAATTACAAACAATTTCGAAATTCCTTTCGACTCTAAGGTCGATGACGACCTTGCAGTGTAAGGGCCTAAGGATCTTTTTATCTTTCCAGTCCAACGACATAAAAATACGTGACCGCACATCACACTCACCAGGCAGTGCTCTGTGCCAGTCTCGCACAATCGTTTTTAAACAAGTACGGTCACGTATTTTTATTTTGTTTAAGTTCCTTAGTTCGTAAGGTCGACGTCAATATGACAAATATGAATTTTCGGTCATACATTGTGGTGGTGTGTGGGTACATACAGGTGTTCCGTGGTATTTGGATTTTTTGATCCTAAAAATAAGTTGAAAAGTTTCTGTATATTTTCCTCGAACTGTATTTTCTTTATTGAAACTGAATTTCAACTCATAGTTAACAACAAGTAAGTAGTATGTGTACAGGGTGTAAACGAGCCCCATCCTTTTTTTTAAATCATGGGCAATGCTGGTAATTACTGTTAATCCTGATTTTTTAACAAAATCCGTTCAGTATATTCCGAGATATTACAATTAATAACTTCTAAAATTTTAAACATTAACCTTGACTTAAACAGCCCGTCTATTCCTAATTGATATAAGTTTCACTCGTCTCGCACGCGCACTAATGCCGTTGTGGTGTCAAAATAAGTTTTACGCAATTTATCTAGCGACGTTCATGGAACTTTTTAGGTAAATAAATTAATTTAATCCATTTTACAAACATTTTTTTTAAATGAGACTGAGAGTAGTCTCTTACACTCTGTATATTGCGAACAACTTTACACACATAACTCTGTTTGCACAGTAAGCGGTAACTGTCTATCCTATCCAGATAGTATCCGCCTTTGTTCTAACTGCGCTCAACAATGTAACTTCTTGAATAGGTTTGCTATCCACAACCCAACGCTCACGTCGTCGCCCATAATATGTAGATGCATATGTATATGTGTGCAGGAAAACGAGTTGTGGGCATCTAGTGAAAGCCCGAGAGCCCATCGAGGCGGAGTATCTGTAGGCGCGTCTTTATCAGTTTAAAGATCTGCTAAATGGGAACACGAAACGCTGTTTCCCCGAACTAGTGACCTGTTAAGCCAAGTTTCTTGCCAGTTCTTTCACACTGTGATTATTGTTGGGGGCTAGATGTTAAAATATGTCAAATTTGTCTGTGGCAAGATTATCTTTAGGGCGCGGTCAACAAGGATTGCTCTCCAAGGATTTCTGCAAAGCGTCGCACCGGAACTCGAGACGGCCGGCGGCGGCGGTCAGCGGCGCTTCGTCCTGAATTATGAATGTGTCCCGTGTCACCTACCTGGATGCCGAATGAGGAAAGCCTTCACCAGGCCTTGCTCAAGGCTTTTTAATATTTCCTAGTTACTTTAAGGCAGACCTTAATAGTCGTAACAGAAACAAAAACTAACGAAGAGTAGTACTTTCTTACGTCATTTTGACATATTTTGTATGGACGAAATGTCACTTTTGACACTAGTTAATATTACTTTCGGTTAGTGTTAGTTCCAGTTGCGACTATTTATCTCGGCCTAAGATACTTCTTGATGGTTGTTTTCAGGAAATATCGGACCCTTTTATTTTGTCAATACTTGGAGACTTAAGAATAAATGTACACTATAGCATCTCCGCTAAGAGGCGCCCGAAGTCGCCGTTTTTTTTCTTTCTTAATTTTTGTGATAGTGTTAAGTATCATACTTTATTTTCTGTTTCTATATTATATAAAGTGTTTATATATTTATATTAATGTATATTTATATTTATATGTATATAAGTAGTTGGTATATCGTGTATAATATTTGTTGTAGTAAATTCATTTGTCTCTATAACTGCCACTCGCACTACTGCTCACGATACCCAAAGGTAGAATGGTAGAGAATGCCCCTGGCATTAAGTTGTACCTTTTGCCCGAATTTTGAGTCGCCGTCGGGCTTCCGAATTTCTTCGGCCTGCTCTCGGTTTTTGGCTGCTAAAACAATTGCGGCCGTTGCATATTTGAAAAAATACCTCGGCGGAAAGTGCATTCTATACCGAACCTATAGTTAGAAACAGGTTCCATATGATCGGTTTTCCCTATATTTCACTTGAGAATCATATCGTAGACAACGGGTATGAGTATTTTAGAAAGGTTTCCAAACCGTTCTCTTCTATTTACAATTCTTTCTGGACAATATATCATTGAAGTCTGCGGCTGCAATTCCGTTGTCGTCTTTCCGTCGTTGGCGAGATGCAGTAAAATTGAAACGTCTGCTCTAGACGTCCGAGCGATGCTCAAAGGAGCTCTCCAGTCCTCCTTCCCGCCACATCCGCGCCAAAGATATCGTTTACCCTCGTGACTTTGAGCGCTTACTTTTATCTGCTTTTACTTGTATGTGGCGACGTTGTGCTACTTTCTTCAACCAGGTCAACTATTTTGTTGTGGTGGATAATTCGTTGGAAGTATCAAAATTTACGGCATAAATCGCCCTATTTTCAATCGACTTCAAAAGAGGAGAAGGTTATCAATTCATCTGTATGTTTGTTTGTGTGTATGTTACTCGATATGTCCGCAAATTGACAACAGAATTAAATAATTATTTTTTCCATCAGTAGGGCATATCTTTTCTTTTTATGAAAGAATACTACACCTAAGGGTGGTAAATAGTAAAAAGACTGTAAACAAAAGAGTTTAATAAAAAAGCATTGAGCCGACTCCAAGCACCCTGGAGCAGAAGGCGGTACAAAATCACACTTGAAAATGTATATCGGATCACTGCTTTTGTAACCGCCTTCTAATCCAGGGCGCTTGAAGTTGGTTCAATGTTTTTTAAAATTGTTTTTCCGATTTTTTTTCCGTCTTGTATTGACCGATAGACTGACAGACACAGAACGAAGCTATAACAACAAATAGGTAAATAAATACAAAAAACGTGATTTTTCGTGTTAAATGTTGTACTCTGGTACGGAACCCTTCGTGTGCGAGTCCGAATCGCACTTGGCCGGTTTTTTTCTTTTTGAGAAAGTACCTTAAAAACGAAGCTGTAAAATAGTTCTGCAAAGACGACAATTTCCTTGGGCAGTCATCATAAGGGACTGCGAAAAGAGCGAGGAGAGACAAGGCTACGCGGGCGTCGCAGGCCGTCGGTGGCCGACGACGTGACGTACAAATTGCCACTTACCGTGATTGATATCCCCACGCGACGCGTCCGCGCTCGCTGGCGGCGGCGACGGCACATCCCGCCGCAAAAAATATACCGCGTCGCCCCCAAAACAATCTGTACCGAGCGCCGCCGCCGCAGTCCCGGGGGAACCGTACGACTCTATTATTTATCTCGTACCAACCGGGGCCTATTTGTTATTCTTAAGAGATATATATTAATGTGAAAACCATTCATTTTCCTTTGGAGAGATGGAGGAATAGTATTTCATGCCCAACTCGTACAATGAACGATGACAACGCAACTTCAATTTCGACCTGACCGTGAGATGTTTGCGTCCATACAATGAGATGCTGCTAATCACCGATCGAAACTCTTTTGTTATTTATTTTGCAATACCATACATTTATGAATGTAAAGACACACACCGACTGATAAAATAAAAACTGTTTAGTACAAAATGTACTGAATTTTCTTATTTTACTCAAAAAAGTCTCTAAAGAACCCCGCACAAATCGTATGGGAATTGGCTCCCGGTCAAATTGGCTGAAATTTGGATATGTTGTTCGTTTCGGCATCCTGAACAAAAGTCTCAATGGGCACAAAGCTGTCAACTGTCATTATTGTCTTTTGGCCATCAGTTTTGAACTCAGCAACCTACATTCACATGTGGATTTTATCGATTTTGTTTATTTCTCGCTGTTTGACAGCTAGTTGACAACTAATTGACAGCTGTCAACTGTCAATATTGTCATATTGACATTGGATTTGAATTTAGCCCCCCCGAAAACATGAGAGGGTACTTTTTCCTCAGCGTAGAAAATACTAAACTGCCAGGAGATCGCCGTTTTTTAACCGACTTCAAAAAAGGAGGAGGTATGTTCACCGATTACTCGAAGACCCCTGGACCGATTTGAAAAATTCTTTTTTTGTTCGAAAGGGTATACTTTCTAGTTGGTCCCATTTTTTTTTTATCAAAATCGGTTCAGTAGTTTGGTACTTAACTATACCAACATCGAATTTCTTAACCCCGCGAACCCAGAAATGTGATTTTTTAGTTACAGTAGCTTTCTTTTCGGGTGAGATTGCTCAGTATGAGAGGTTTTTTTTTACTTCAACTGTTGGGGGTATTCAAGGTGGTAAAAGAGGGCAAATTGTACACATTTCTATCTCTAGAGCCGCTGAACCCAGAAATTTCAGAGTATGTTTGTTTTAGATGGGAATGCTTAAAAAGAAAATATTTTTGGAAATTATACTATTAGGGGGGTAAAACAGGTCAAAATGAACACATTTAGGCGAAAACCACTCATGTTGAGATCTCTGAAACCAATTATCCTCGAAGCTTAAAATTTTCAGTGACTTCTTGTTAAGACGAAAAGGCTCGCTCACAACGGATTTTACAAAATTCAACTGTTAAGGGGGGATAAACGAGGCCGATATGTACACATTTTCATACAACTTAAACTTACGCAAGAAACAGACTATCCGGAACGATGTAAGGATGAGAAATTCAGAAGCTCAGCGGTTCCGGTCATTCGTTGTTTTGTCTTTTTAGGGTTCCGTTCCCAAAGGACACCAACGGAACCTTATTACTAAGCTTCCGCTATCCGTCCGTCCGTCCGTCTGTCACAGCACTCTATCTCACGTGATCTCATCGTATCAATTATCGTACGTATCAACCGTAAACTCATGAATCCAGATAGTTACCGGTCTACCTTTCGTCAGAAATGAGATTTCTTAATGGTTTCATTTCTGCTAATGCTCGTTCATTGTATTGCATTGTATTGTATATGTATGTATATCTTCTTTCCACTTTGTATGTGAAGTTGAGCAGGAGGGCTCGCCCACCTTGAGTCAAAAGTTACGCCACCACTAAAAAGCAAAAAATAAAATATTTTTAAATAAAAAAAGGACCGCCTTCAAAAAAACCGGAACTAAAAAGCAAAAAATAATTGGTTACTTTTAATTAATGTACGAAAAGCTATTTTAATTCTAACTAATTATGTACAATTTCTTAATTTTTAATCATCTTTTGAAGTCGGTGCCTTGGGTAGACGTTCTTTAAGGGCTGCAAGTAGTTAGATTAATATCACCTATGGCTAAGAAAGAAATATAAGTAGGTAGCTACTTACATTTACCTACTTGAATAAAACACAAAAACAAAAATTAAATAAACAAACAGGTCGGAAAAACGTATGAAAGTAGGAATTTAGGCAAGTACTTTGTAATTTAAATATGCCTTATACTTAAACTAAATACCTAACACAGTAAAAACAAAATATTTACAAGAAAACCCTACGAACAAACCAATATAAAAACAATGACCACTTATATGATAAAGATTTAGGTAGGTGTAGCTTGTACTTTTTATTCTACCTAAATACCTACACAACACAAAACAAAAAAAAACAAATATAAAAAAGAACAGAAAACAATAGTTAGCGACTTTGAGGTGTCTGCTCTCAACTACGTGTCAAAACGTGTGTGCGGTTAGTACATATCTCACCAATTTCGGCAGAAATCGTCTCGTTCAGACAACGATGTTGCAGGGAAGTACCAATCAACAAAGAGCAGCGAATTAACGTACTCCTTTACCAGTGCGCGCCTTTATAAAGCCGAAAGTACTAATAATCGTTGAAACCCAATTTCAGTACGCTGCGCTGTATCGATATCAGCTTGCACGTAAACCAACGCTAAGGGCATCTCCAGTTATGTCTGTGGACCAATCATTGCTGACTCAGGTTGTTTACGCTCTCGTAGACTTCGGGTGTGTTCGGCTGAAATAGTGTCTGTTCGGTCAGCAGCGTGCGAAGCGAACTCTACCCAAGGCACCGACTTCAAAAGATGATTAAAAATTAAGAAATTGTACATAATTAGTTAGAATTAAAATAGCTTTTCGTACATTAATTAAAAGTAACCAATTATTTTTTGCTTTTTAGTTCCGGTTTTTTTGAAGGCGGTCCTTTTTTTATTTAAAAATATTTTTGAGTAGTAAATAATGGTCAACCCGTGGAGCTTTGGAGCCCCGTAGCGGCCAAAATAAGCAAAATTGGGCTTTGTGCCCATTGAGACTTTTGTTCAGGATGCCGAAACATATCCAAATTTCAGCCAATTTGACCGGGAGCCAATTCCCATACGATTTGTGCGGGGTTCTTTCCATGTATTTTCAAAAGATTGATCTGAAGTTATGTTTCAAGTTTAACTTTGAAATACTGAGGTAAAAATGAGAAATATGATCGACAAAGAATCAGTGGATCACCTCTTATTTCTCCTCTTACCTCTTATATCCACAAATTCTCAGGTCAGCCGTGGCTTCAATGACTGTTTTAAAAAAAATTTTTTTTTCATGTAATGAGCCATGGCAACCTGTGGTTATAACGATTCGAAAGTTGATACATTTGGTGTATGTTCCACCTCTCTCCAACTCGCGTTAGTGTTGAGTTGACTTATCACTTCCACACTATGTTCGTCTTGTCCGCACATCGCGCTCATACTAGGTCTGTGGGCACTCTAAAATGTAAGGTTCCAACCGTCGGGCTTTTTCGACGCGACGACATTGTTCGCCGGATTCTCGCCACTTTAATTCGAAGACAAAGAAACACCGTAACGGCGAAGTGCTCGCGCTTTCGGAGCTGAAAGTGTCGCGGGTAGGGCGGGTCGCGGGGTGGTGCGGCGGAGGGGGCGCTGCGTGTGCGGGATGGGGCAATAAATCAAAGGGCGACCTCGATCGCGGAGATACGACCAGCGCCGCGCCGCTCCGCGCGCACAATGCGGACCAAGAGGATCACAATTAATATTCCGGGAGGTCACGACATTTTTGGTCACGATAAGGTAAATGGCTTAATCTGGGATAACCATGTTAGAGACCGACCATCTGATCCTAAATATGTCGGTCTGCCTGCGCCAAGTGGTTGCGTTAGCTAGACTATTCAAAATAGATGTTAGTATGTACATGCTGATGGATATAATGATTGTCTAGAAATATTGATACGTATTCATTATACAACAATAACCAGTCGGTTTTCATATTAAATGCTTAACTATACCTAACGTTATATCCGTAACCCTTGACGCAGGCAGACCGACCCATTTAGCTTCAGATGGTTGGTCTTTATCATGTGAATCCAGTTTCAGCAATTTACGTTATCGTTACCATTTTTGTCGCGACCTCCTAGTCTATAATGGCGTCGTCATAACACTAAATTGGCGGCGCGCGGGATAATCCCGCGCCGGCTAGGTCGACGTCGACGTCGACGTGTCGCGGTGGCGTGTAACGATAATGGCGGCCCCATCATCGTTATAAGACTTAATTGTTGCCCCTTAACTTGAAGAAAGCGGTATTTAGAGATGCGCCGAATTTTATGCGTATTTTATTGGACGGCACTTATGATAAAATAATATGCCTCTTTTGGCGATGTTTTATCAAGCAAAGTTAGTATTTTGGAAGCAATCAGTTATATGGTGTGGATGTACCTGAAGTTATACATCTGAGCTTGATAAATTAAGTACTCTCTTAAAAAATAACATAGTTAAAAAAGTTAATGTAACTTGAAATGCATGGCTAATAAGTCATGATATTAACCCAAATCCACCTCATGGGAACTAGGTGCCATGCCAGGACCTTCTTCATATATTTTTTTTATGTGACGACATGGATGGCTAATACCACAAGTTCTGTCACGGTATTAGCTCAACACACCACATGGGAACTAGGTGCCATGCCAGGAACTTCCTTATATAACACGGTTACATTGAAGTGGATGGCAAACACGGACAATTTTCGTTTGCTCGCACCGACCCGGGCTGGATCAACCATACCACCTAGTAAGGAAGGGGACCTAAAATTTTACGTGGAATCCAAACCAGGAACGAGAAATCCCATTCGTCTCTTACAACAGGCACGGGAAGAAATGCATTGGAACCACTTGTAACCTTTTTAAGTGCCGGACCTCACGCAGCCCAAAATATAATTATCCATCTCACGTATTCAACAAATACCCTCCAATACGTAAGATCCAAAAATAAATCCAAAACCAAATTCGAGACGGTCACGAGCTAACGAACGACCCCTGTACCAAAGTTCAGACTTATCGGAAAGCAGAATAGTGAATGCAAAAATGTTGAATGAATACTCCGATTCGTCTTGCAGTGAGGGCGCTTGGTGAAGTGTGTGCCCAGAAGTTGGTCAGGTCTATTGTTTGACTAGTAGGAGAACTTTCCCATCTAGTCTAACCCTCCAAATGATCAATCGCCTGTCATCCCTCGTCTGCAGAAGTTCGGAAATACACATCGATCATTAACGTTCCTTCGAATGAAGAAGTTGAGAAATCATAACGATTTTTACTCAAATTTCGAATCCATTTAATAATAAACCTTAATGTAATGGTCCCATAATAGGCTCCCCTCTTTGTAGGCTTTGCTGATAGATTGGCCTTTTCGGCCTTAATAGGCTTCCTTAATCTTAAAAAAATATTTCTTGGGATGGGTAAAATGTCAGTGCCGACGAATAACGCGCCCTGCTCCGTAAACGTCTGGAATTATGACGTCTATTACGAACGCCGAAACAACAATGTTACGAAAATGTTCGCGCTAAATATCTCCGCTTGCACGTAGTCATAATAAATAGTCTTATTATCTACCCAACTCTGTGTCCCAACAGTCTATCCGAAGGGAATGCCAAATTATTTGGAACTAGTTAATAAGGCTGCCGAGTAGATTTGTCGAATAGTTTAAGTAATAATTAGGTTTCGGGAGGAGCGCGATCTGAAGGATAAACAAAATTATGCAAAGATATTTTACGAATTGGAGGAGTATTTGAGAAGGATCGTCTGAAGATCTGAGCCGGTAGTCTAAGTTGTCACCTAAATTGGCGTTACGGCAAACCGATCGACTGGCGTTTTCAAATGTATGGAGAAATTGAAGAGTGCTCGCAGCGGGCGTTAAGCGAACTAACATTTGCGAGTCCGAGCTTGATTTGACAGCTTACTCAACGTTGCCGTAAATACGTCGACGTTGCCGTTTACGTCCACTCCGCGTTTTCATACAAATCGGAAGTCCGCGTTTGTGACAGCTTGAAGAAGTAAAACCACAGAATATCTAGTAAACACTTGTATGGAATTTGGAGAAAACGCCAGTCGATCGGTTTGCCGTAAACGCCAATTTAGGTGAGAACTCAGACTGACCACTCTGTATTTCTTTAATAATTTGATTCGACAGTCTGGCACGCCAAACGTGAACTCACCGAAGCAGAACTATGCTGTACAGTAAAGTCGGTTTTTAAGGTTGTTACATGTCTTTTCGTTTAAATATTTAGCGCCAATTTACAATATATGTACCGCCTTGCTGACAAATTTCGTGAAGGACGTCTAAAACCGTTGCCGCGGATAACATCGTTACTGTGAGAAAAGTAAGCATTGAAGACCCGCACGGGTTGGTGCCATTTCGTAGCGCGAGAAGGAGAAGAACCTAGAACTAACGATCCACTAACAAGAAATCGGTTATGTTAAGTAAAACTATATTGTTAGTTTCGTTTGTTCGTATGTATGTGGTACCCGATATGTAGTGCAACGTATATTTACAGAAGGCTTAAAATTTGTAGTAAAACTCCATCCACAGTACTAAGTTAACCATCTTTATTATCTCCATTACACAAAGCACATGTACTTGATATCGTCCGTAATTTCGTCTGCCCGACCGAATGCCGTCGGCCGACTGCCCCCACTCCCTTTGCTCCCATCCTTCCAACATGGCCGTACAATATATTTAAGATGTCATTATTTTTAAAATCGCAAACCTTACAAATTGAAGAAAAAAGGTACATAATAAAACAGATTCGTCTTGACAGTCATCTCTGCGTGTATTCATGAAATTAAACGGCAAGGAACATCGTATAGTCACGTATTTAACTAATGTCACATTGGATAGATAAGGAATTTCGAAGTCTTTTTTACTTCAACAACATGCCAGAAAGTGATCTCGAATTTGTAAAAACTTTCATTACCGAAAAATAACCGAAGTTAGATCTTTTTGTCGTGGCCTTAATCCAGTGTGGGTTGGTATATTAGTGGTAATGTTAGCATAAATTGCTCCGTGTCCCACTATATTTGTTTGCAATCACGGAGTCTCCTCTCACTGCATCCGGAACTATGCAGTATTTAATGCAATCAGCTCGGCGCGCCGCGCGTTGGCTCGTGTACACAGAGCGGCACGGATTTGCGAATTGAATAGCGAACTAATGGATTAGAAGGATTTGCATCGGAATTACTCTACTCTCGGACAAGAAAATACTCGGGAACGGCCTATCCACGAGAATAAGAGTTAGAGTTCAAATTATTTCGTAACCTATGCACTCTTATATTAATTTGCTGCTAGAGTTGTACCGGACGACTAGATTTAACATTTTGCATAGAAAGTTATTAGGCAGTTGAACAAAGTGGTGTGAACTTGCATGGGAGTGTGTTATTCGTTTTTCGGTGGTCTTGATTTCTTACTTTCATTCGTGGATTACTTTCAGTTTCCCGAAGCTAGCGACCCGCGCGATGGTGCCGCGAACTGCATTTTAATCAGATATGTTTACAGGCAAATATATTTAAGGAATGTCATATGTATGTAAGTATAATGGACTTCGAAGCAAGGACTCATTAATTAAATAAAGAGCCGAGTAAAAAGAACTACTTTACGAAAATACTGCAAGGCTGGACCCGAACCAGCAAAACATACCATTCGCAGGTATTGCGTCTACCAATTTCGCCACCGGCTGTATACCCATAATTTGGAATTCTCCTACAGTCCCTCCTCCCGTAATGAATGCCTCCTACTAACACAGTGTTTAAGATTATAGGTACTTATATAAATTTATTTAACGCTTCATCTGCGTTGCGGACATTGACTGCAAAGATTGAACATTCAAACATATTGCCGTCATCACCAAAATCGTATTTTATCGCGTTACGGGAAGAAGGACTGTATACAGGGTATAGCCCTGAACCCGAAGATTAATTTTATAGTAGCCCGCAATATCATAGTAATTTAAATTAGTTAATTAGATAAATATTTTAAAAATTGTTGTTACAGGGACTTAAACTATAAATACAAACGATATTAATATAGTTCCAGTTATATGTTGTTCAATGTGTATGTTACATACATGTGTTATCACTTATGAATACAATAACATTTCAACTCTCCTGTAGTTCAATTTTGTTTGAATTGTGTCAAAAATATATTCCACCTGAATCCTCGTAACGGTTAACGAGATCCAAGTGAAGGATTGCTTGCCGTGTGCGCGCTCATCAGCTGGCGTGTCTCGTCATATGAGAGACGTCGCATACAAAATATGCCTCGGAGCCGTGACAACCCCGCTGCCGGGGCGCGTCGCGGTCGGCGGCAATCGCGCCCTGGTTAGGCGCGTCTTAGCGGCTGTCGGCCCTACAAAAGGAGCTTCACTCAAGAATTAATGGGCATTTCTAATACAAGACAGACAGCAACGTATGAGACAATTCGTCGCACTCGGGAGTATCTCATTTTTATTAAATTTGCAGTAGAGTTGAAAAAGTGATAGTTTCTCTGTTTTCTTTCATATTTTACTGAATATACTGCAAATGATGCTGTAAAAAATAACCTTCGCTAAGAGTTTAAACATAAATAATAGAGCAAATAAACTAATATATGTATTCTATATATCTATATAAAACCTATAATTGTGAGATACGCCTGTATGTCCCGAGTGCGACGAATTGTTCATCGTTTTCTTCTTCCAAATGTACCTGTGCATACCACCAGATATACGGTATCTACGAACGCCTAATCGACACTATGGGAACTAGGTGCCATGATAGGACCTTTGAGGCCGTGGCTCGGATTACAAGTGAAACTCTTGAGTCTCTTCCTTACTTATGCATGTCAAAATTTTTAAAAATACCGATGAGTACTAAGTGCCTTCAAGATCTTAAGGCAACTCTATCATTATATGAGGGGGAACGGGCTTTAAGTTTCAAACAATAAAGGAGTGAATTCGATCTATATATTTTGCTGTTCCCTCCCCGCTTCATCTATACTGCCCGGATACGATAGTTTAAACAACTTTCACTCTTTACACTTTCTTTTTCCTTATTTCATCACGCATCGCTCTCAACTATCTCATTATTACCTTTTTCAACCGTCGCCTTGTTACTTAAACCAAATTACACAACGAATGAAATGGACGAACCAAGATGTTCGTGGGATTAAGTTATCGCGCAGGTGTAATGAATAATGTTCTTGGCTCTAGCGGCCCGCGCTACGCCGAAGCTTCGGGCTTGTCCATTAATCACGTGAGGCTCGAATCGGGGCGAGGTTCGGACATCACGTTTAATCCCGAGGACATTTTGACACAAATCACATGTACTTTTTCGCACTGGCATTGTGGTAAATACTATACGGCACTCGCACCGTTTGGTTTAACTTAGCTATAGGGTTGCCTGGTCTGGACGTTGCTCTGTGGAACTTGCATCCCTTATTCCTGCCCATCGAACGTATATTCGGAGCACCGCCGCAAATAATCAGTATATCCTTTTGGCATATAAGGCTTTTAAGAACGAATCGTTTGTCAAAAAAATCCATACGGCACCGCCAGGGTATGGAACTGTCTGCGGACGAGTGCCTTGCCTTGTACCTATAACTTGGAAGTTTTAACCTAGCTCTATAATATGTAGCTCTGCAATACTCCGCATATCTAATGGTATGATGTCTCGCTGAGCGTGGTTTTGCGGGTGGAGTGAATTCGGCTTTTCTGCGCACCTTTAGCCTTCCGGCATAGCCACCTAAACTGGTTTTTCATTTAAGAAGTTAGAAAATTCGCAAAATGTATGTACATCTTACATGGGGTAAAAGAGGGGGGGAATGTGTCCCAAAATCTTCTCCTCGTGATAAGCCCTTAAGGCAAGATAGCATCCCGTCTACCTTCGCCCTCCGCAATCCCTTTACAGCTAGCTCCTCATCGCTCCCTCACACAGCTCGGTGGAATTACCCAGTGTTGTGGGTTGTTGCGGGTAACTTTCACTGCGAATTCGCATTTCGCGCGAAATCGTATTTAAGGTGGCCCAACCCGGCGGGCCTAACTCATTCGCGGGCACGGTACAAAACCGTGCTGTTGCGCTCTGGGACCTTCTCTGTTTCAAAGAATAAGACAGGCTCCGTGATGAGGAAGATGCAACATGTCTACAAAAAAGACAATGTGCATAGTGTATGATTTGGTAAGATTTACGAAAATTTTAATTTCAAAACGACTTATAGCTAAAAGTAAAACACGACGGCTGTAGTAAAAAATCGAACAAAAACCAAATAGATTATAAATCTTGATTAAATAAGCTATGTCTGATGACTAATCTTTTTAAGGCGCTAGGACTAGCCAACTACTCGCGCCATACAAATGCACTTTTTAACAAATGTAATAATATGTACTGAAACGCTTCAGTAAATCCAAATAGAACTCCAGACTGATAATGGATTGTTAATATTTTTTGATTCCATCATTTATTTAAATAATAATAAAAATAAAAAAGTTGATTTTTCTCATTAGAAATCTGAAAGTAATTCGATTTCTAGATATAAGCAAAAACAGCATATATGCATAAACAAAAAAATCCATTTGCTTTTAGATTTCTACATTTAGTCAAAAAAGTTCGGAAATGGACACCGTTTCCGCATTGTATTTTGTATAGAAAAAGGAAACATACATTAACGAAAATCATTCGATTCCTAGACAAGGAATCATATATTGTAAGGATGACACTTATAATCGTCAGACTTAGTTAGTTTACTTGGGGTGCCTCGTCTAACTTTGCGATTTGGCTAGTACCAGGGCCTTAAGATGTTCTTACTTTATCATTGCGTAATCCACCTGCAAAGTTATTGTATAAAACGCGCGAAAAATGCGAACTTTCGGACCTTATAACTTAGAAACCAAACACAATTTTACAATGCCAATGGTCATCAGACATCTAGTTCGATCAAAAAAAGCTATTTTGAGCAAAATTTTGGATCTCTGACAAGAAATATGGGCGTGATCTTCTTTCCCCTTTTGTATGGGGAGATGAGCGGGATGGGCCATCTTAAGCACACAACTCCACATATGGCCTGAACTAGGTCCTTAAACAAAACTCACAAATCTGTGTCACAGTTCGAGTATGAATCCGCTCAATTGACTGCGGCACGCGATTCTTTCATTAGTACATCCGTGACATTGGTTTATGTACCGATATCGATAAAGTGTGTTCGAATATTAGAGAGTGATAATGGTCATAATTCTCGCTCTGGGGTTTCCCTGTATTTGACTAATGCCTAATGTGGCAAGTGGTCCCAAAACATCGTGACAAAGAAAAAACATGGATATCGCTACCGCTACCACTCTATTTTTACCTCTTCCTTGTTTGCGTTGTTGAGAAATGACGTGTCACAAGATACGTGTCACCCGCTTAAACATTTTGGGACTATATCGACGAAAAAATAAACCTCTATATCCCTTAGTTTATGCATGGTTTAAGTGGCTTTCGAAGTTTTCTATGGAATTTAAAAAGCGATCAAACATCAGCAATTCGCATTGTTGACATAGTATACCTTCCGACCGATGTTATTTATTAGTCATAGAGACCAAAGTGGAAATGACGTCATGACGTTTGGTTTGCATTGCCTGATCGCCCAGCTCCCGAGTCACCGCGTTGCGTTATCAATCTACGTCCTCTCCGTTATCCGCGCAAACGTTGCTGATACATTTTTCCCGAACAGTCGCAATAATCTCCATTTGCCTTTGTATAACTTAAGATATGAGCGAGATCTAATCATGACTAGAATATTACAGCGATATAGGTAAAGGACAATCAGCATTTGTCGCGCAAGTGAGAAACGGGCATAAGGTATGTAAGCACCCTGTGACCAGAGTGGTCAGTCTGAGTTCTCACCCAAATTGGCGTTTACGGCAAACCGATCGACTGGCGTTTTCTCCAAACTCCAAACAAGTTTTACTAGATATTCTGTGGTTTTACTTCTTGAAGCTGTCAAAGTCAAACGCGGACTTCCGATTTGTATGAAAACGCGGAGTGGACGTAAACGGCAACGTCGACGTATTTACGGCAACGTTGAGTAAGCTGTCAAATCAAGCTCGGACGGATGTTAGTTCGCTTAATGACCGCTGCGCGCGCTCTTAAATTTCTCCATACATTTGAAAACGCCAGTCGATCGGTTTGCCGTAACGCCAATTTAGGTGACAACTTAGACTACCGGCTCTGATGGCTGTGCTGATAGGCACAGCCGCGACGACACCTTAAAGTCGACATTACTTTATAGGCCCATTATCTACCCAAAGAAACGGCTTGCTCCTTGAATATTTTGAAGGCTTTATTTGAATTTTATCGTTTCAATAGAAAAGTTTGTATACAGAGCAGAGTTTTGTGTTAACTGTAGATTTTGGACTTATAGCTGACAATGTGAATGAAATATGAAGATGATATTTACTTTTTTCATCTCACATTATTGTTTATAAAACTAGCATAAATAATACATGCTTTCGGACAAAACAAAATTTAACATGAAATATGATGGTTGCAAGGAAGTGAAATGCACAGAATAGGTGTTTCTTCTGCATTCTCTGATGCTTCTAGTTCCGCCTCGAGTGTGCTGAAATTTGAGGTGACTATGGGTTTTTTTTGCGTTTAAGCGTTTGCAATTGTTTAAGACTTTGCGTTTAAAGCTGTCGGGAATTCACAGGAAATGTAATATTTAAAATTTTTAAGAAATACATTGTTTGTACATTGGCCAAGGCGATTTTGCACGGCGACTGCTATTAAAATAGCGAAATCGTCTTTCAGACCCTAACGTTTCCCTACCCCTAAACGTTGTCAGATTTTAATAAAAAATATATCACTTGAGAAAACTTCATTTATGTCCGTTTGTTTTGATTTGTTTATATATGTCTGTATTTTTCACTATAAAAAAATCTAAAATAAACGTAAAAAAGGCAACCATTTTCCAATGTCATCAGTCAACATTTTCCAATCTAAAAGGTATATTAAAAAAAATTAAAATTGTTTTATTAATTTATGCATGCACATTGGATGATGCACGTTGATATTTGGTTAAAATAAAGCCCGAATCAGCGATTTCACTGTTTGATAGCTGCCAATTTTGGTTTCACGCCCCCCCCCCCCCCCCCCATTAACCACAGCTGTCGCTAATCGTGAGTTTCTGTTGACACTCAACATCACAATAGCCGAGGTTAATGGCGGCGCCTACATGCTCAGTCGAGCGGTGAACAACGCTGATACAGCTAACTAATTTCTAACGTCTTCGTAGTCATTACTTAGTTTTTGAAGTATTGAGGTAACATGTGTTATTGGTACTTATACATACGGGCGTTATTTTGAGAGTGCTTGCCCGACCTTGATCTAGGTGAACGGGAATATGGAGTCAATAGATGATGTCATTGGTTGCATGAAAAGGCTTTTTCCGTCTAAGTCCGCGACATTGCAGATGACGTGATCACGTGGCACCAGTGTCAGGTGTTTAGCGTATAGCGATCCATCACGTATTTCTTTGGAATATTCGCATAAATGAAGTCTGAATCCATCAGGCTTCTGTAACATCTTTGACCAAACACGATTGCCACACTGCTAAACCAAATATTTGGTTGGTAGGGTGTCACAAAATCTCCTCGAATTTCTAATATCAAATAATTTTCACAAAATTTTATTTTAGTCAAATCTGGAACACTGAACATTCGATATTGTTTATCATTTGTTAAGTTCAATCATGGCGAATTTCAAAAACGAGGAAGGTAAATCAATTTTTAAAATTCGCCACCAAAATTGTGTTATTTCTGCAGTGACGGTACGGAACTACTGCATATTTTGCGATCATCATCACGTACTCTCGGCGGGACGGCTTATTGCTGTGGTGAGTTTAATCCATAAATTTGGCTCAATTGGGAAAATTAAAGAGGTGGGCTTCCTCGTACGGGATGTAAATAAACGTACATCTCCATTCGTCGTCGTTTTCAATAAATAAATATTTCATGATCACATCAATGAGTCATAAGCTACATATCAGTGATGGGTTGTTCCGGTCCAAAAATAAATGAATTCCTATTCCTATTCCACAAGTCCGGTATCAAATTTAAATAATACTCCGAGAACTCGCTAAAATCCTGAATGGTTATAATTTCACTTGCAGCTTGTACGGGTATGGTTTTAATTCGAGATCCAGCAAAAATCTGGAATCGGGTCCAGGATTAAATTGGCAATTTTCTAATTGGCAGACAAAGTTAATGCAGCCGGCTTTGGTAAATATTCGGAAAAATGGAAATGGTCTTCGCCTTACAAAGGATCTGGAATTACTATTATGAGCGGTCTGGATGACTATTATAAGCGGAATGGATATGTTTTGAAGATGAGTAGGAGTGGGAATAAGAGTGGTAAAGCTGATGTTAAAAGGAGTAATAAATACAGAGGAATGGGGTGGACTCGAAATGACCCAACGCTGCTGCATATGCACGGTTATTATACAAGATTAAATCTACACCACACCAGACAATAGTGAAACTGCATATTGGCGAAACAATGCAATCGTTGCAGACGAAAAGTTCCCTGCTATTATTATCTCGCGATCGCGAGATTTAACACCATCGGACACTATTCTGCGAAGATTTTAAAAAAGTACTGTGGATGCAACTTTTCGACAAGCCTTTCCGTAACTGGATACAAAAATTCGACAAGCTATTGACGTAATCCGCTGTAAATCAGCCGTAATTACAATAGAATAATATCATCAAAAAAAGTAGAAAAGTAATGCTTGCTAACCTAATCTAAACTGTATTCCACGCGTATTAATCGATATTAACAGTGCGGAAAGTCTGATTTGCGACACCCAATGCCGTTTTACCATTTTGTAAATGCGCTCAACATAGACATAATTTTATGTCCTTCGTTAGTACAAAATAATTTAATGTGGTCTAAAGTTGTAACGTCACGATTGGAAAAGCAAATATGTATTCAACTGTCGCGTCGCGACCCAGACCCAGAATTCTTGACGCTACCCAAATAAATGTCGGGAGATAGTACCCTTAATCTGTGGCTCTGTGTGCGCTCCAGCCTAGTTATCCGGCCCCCGAGCGGGCCAACCGGAACGCGGCCCCTTTATTACGCAGATTGGGCACCGGGCCTGGAGGATGCCTCCGCCGCCGCTTCGGGGCGGATCGTCCTAACGGTTATTACAAAATTTATTTGTGACTCAGACGGCAAACTAATTCGGAAATCCCCCGACGCGTCCGCGACCCTGAGCCGCTGTCTGCCGACCGGTGTTGCCGGCTGCGAAAGCCGAAATACCCGAAAGACCTTCGGCAGTAATTCCGGATTCGTGAATGTGTACCGTACCGTATTGCACAGCTGTGCGCTTGATTTTTTTAGAAACCTCTATTTCATTCATTATATTTTGTCACCGTTTAACAAATGAAATAGTAAAAACGTTTAGTTCATTCGTAAAAAATCTTGAATTGCAAGTTATCTCAAATTAAATCCCGATTGAGGTCGGAAATTCCCAAAATCGGGGAAAACTCCGCAAATCGGCATCGCATCTGCGACGATCCTTTAACCAACGAGTTGGTCTCGGCAGCAGCGTCGCGCGTTATAGTCCTGTAATGCTGGGGGATTAGGATCATGTTGATTTAGGACGTGGACGTTATTTCGATTTAGATCCGTTGATAAAAGCTGTCTCGTAAAGTCGCCCAAAACCTAAGAAAATCTTAGAATTCAGCTTGACTTCCTTGATAGACCACGACTAGTCAATCAGTCCAGAAGTTAGAGCCTCGTTGATGCATTGTAAATGTTTGATATGTTTGAATTCAGGAGGGGCAGGATGAAAATCGGCAGTACCCACCGATGACGAGGGGTTGGTTCCAACAGAAAGTAAGCCGCGCGTGGGGTCAAATCCAACGCGAAGTAACCGTGGCGAAGGGGGGCTTTCGTCAGGAGGTAACCCACTTTTTTGCTGAGGCAAATGTTATTTCAATGTCATCGAGCTTGCCTTGGAACGCATGGTCACCTAACGTCATTGGTGCTAAACTCGATCATTCGCCTTTCAAACTAAACGTCTTTTTAACTAATTTATTTATTTTCTATATTATATTTGATGAATTAATTCACTTCTTGGGTATGTGGTTTATTCGTTAACTGTACTTTGACTAATCATCTAATATTTTATTAGTACGGGGTACTGCTAATATCCGTAAAAATAAGGTCTAGAGAAAGTAAATGATTCTAGCACCGTGTATTTCGAAACTTATCTCCTGTTACGGTGTACGCAACACCGAGAAAGACGCAAAATATTTATTCACATTCGTAGCGTTGTTTGTTGATGTGAAAATGACGAGGTTACCTGCAGGCATGAGGATAAAACAGAAGCGAGCATGCATTCCTTTCAACGGGAGGATAAGCGGAATTTATTGTTGCCTCTGTTCAGTTGTTATGGAGTAATAACTCAGTTGTTATGCAGTGAAGATACATTCATCATTTTCACACGATAGCCAAAATAGCAAACACCAACTTGGAAATAAACTCGTACCATAAGGGTTGTATCACAAATAATTATTAAAAATATAAACTATTATATTATTATTATATATAAATAATAAAAAACGATTGGCTGACGATTTAAAGGATTGTTCTCAATGTGATGTGTATGTATAGCGTAGAGCGGAGCCATTTCTGCTCGTAAAACAACTAATATGCTACCGTAACGACAGCCACGAACGACTGCAGGTTCGTCGGCAGCACGTCGCGCCCCCAGGTATCGTTAGCAAGCTCACTGCAAGGAAACTTGTAATACAATATGCAGATTCGTACTCGTACTGGTGGGCACATTGTCGCTTCGCTCTGTCCTCGCCGAATAATGGTTATGTTGCGCACTATGCATGTTGGAAGAGCTCGTATGAAGGTGTTTTTATTTTGTAAACATCGTAACGTTAAAAGCTGCTCCATCGATTGGCTTACTATGCTCGACTGACCTTATTGTAAAGGTCCTGTTACATTTCCAGGTGACCGTTATCAACCGTCGAGGCTGCCGTGGATCGGATTCCACGTAAAAGCTATAGGTCCCATTCCTTACTTACTTTGTGATAGGGTTAATTGCGCCCGGGTTGGTACCATCGCAATGAAATTAACGATGGTCGAAGCTGCAATAAAAATTGTTCGCGTTTTCAATCCAGTTCAATTTAGCCTAGCATTGCACCTAGTTCCCATGTGGTGTATTAGGTTAGGTTCAATCCAGTTCAATTTAGCCTAGAATTGCACCTAGTTCCCATGTGGTGTGTTAGGCTAATATCATGACGGTTTGGTATTAGCTATCCATCTCCAGTTACATAAAAAACCCAGTGACTAGGGCTCCTAACAACAATGTGTCATCACTTTTTCTTACTCGGGTGTTGTATTTTTTTTTCGAGAAAAGTGTTCCCTCCGCGCCCAATAAGCCGTGCCGCGCGCACAGCCACTCACCGCGCTGCTGCGTGCAATCACGTGCAATGAAGCCAAAACAATGTGTCTGATGCCAACACAGCCATTACGCAAGGTCAGGCTGATCTTTTGTTGAATCGCTGAGCAACTTTTTGTTACGGCGCGTAGACTGTGGAAGTTGAATTCACTGTGGAGTGTTCTTCCGTCATGTTTTCGGCTGAATCTTCGCTTTCACTGCCGCTCCCAACAAGTTTTTAACAACAAAGTGCGGAGTTTAAGGTCCTACTCGCTTACTCATGGAACGAACGCGATAAGTTCTCACACGATTGCCTGTTATCCTCCATTCTACATGAGAATGACAGCTGCTCATGTTAGAACTTCTCCTCGTAGAACCATTAAGAAACCTGCATTCGTGTCATGTAAGAACGGAGGATGTATAAACCCTTCAACATCAGGCAAACAGTGTTTGTTTCACTGTCAACGCGGTGTATAAACAAAAAGAGTTGATGTACTCAGTCGTTGGTGAGTTGACGATAGCATGTCGTGGTATTCTGATCAGATCTGGTCAGCTGCTGAGGACTCTAGATATACTCCCATGTGCGGCCGCTACGTCGCATCCTCGGATCAAAATGGAAGGAGATGTGCCATCTTGCGCGCCTACTATGAGACCCGCTGTATTCATTTTTTGAAAACTACCATCGACAACATACATCCAGTAGCACCCTACGGTCAGGTTTGTTTTGCACATCTAGCGTGCCCTGTCCCCCGCCGACCGGTCTTCAGACGGGGCGTCCTGTAGGACGCCGCGCGGGCGGTGCGATCCCCTCCTCCCGCTTCACCACCGCGCGATGCGCGATGGAATGTTTTTTTTTATGCTACCTGACATGGATGGCTAATACCACACAACTACCGTTATGATATTAGCCCAATACACCACATTCCCGAAGGAATTTGGTGCCATGCCTGGACCTTCCCTTTATGAGCACGGCTACATTGAACTGGATGGAAAACACGGTCAATTTTTCATTGCCGCTTTGACCATCTTTTCATCCAATGCGATGGTACCAACCCGGGCGGGCTTAAACCCTACCACCTAGTAGGGGAAGGGGACCTACAGTTTTACATGGATTCCGAACCATGGAGCAGCTCGCATTCGTGACGAAATGCACTTATCTCACTCGGAAAGAGAAAGACAGTGGTGCATGTCGGTATTGAACCCAGGCCTCTGGTACGCTAGGCCAGTCCCCGCGCCACTAGGCTACGAGCCGCTCACTAAGAGTGCTACTGGACTTGTGAATTCGATCGTACATGTCACATGCGTACATATTGGAGGATATGTGTGGGTGGGAACTGACTGGACGAACGCATTTTTAGAGCACATTTGCGCGCGGTGGCAATTTTTCGACTTTGTGGCATAATATGCGCCGGCGATTATATGCCGATATATAGCCGGCGGTTATACAATTATATGGCAAGACTGGCCATACGACAGGGTCACGATATCGACCGCATGCCACTTCTTCCCTTTCTCTTCAGTGGTCCATCGTACTATAACTAACTTACCACGCACTCAACCCAAGCACGCCAGTCTTGCTTCTGACCGGGTTCGCGATCTAAAAACAAAACGCTTGTGTAGCGGTACTCGCAGTAATTGAATGACAGAAATCATAAAGTAAAATTTGTGGGACATAGATCATTCCATCACGGAATGTAGATGCCATGTTTCTTCGAAGATCGAACGGTGTCCCCATAAAAAACTACAGACGCTGCGCACCACCATAAGCTGCTTTGGAATTTCATAAAGTAACGTAGCGCTGTGCTCTCGTGACTATAAATGACATTTACTGCCCGTAAAAGCGTGCTCACAATAATCATCCATAAATGACGTATGCGGCAGGATACGTCTGCTAAACGAGCTCTACGCAGCAATGCCTTTTCATTTGGCGGCTTAGTGTCGCGTCGCTCGTCGCTCTCAGCGTTTCAGCGGCCCGCCATAAATATTCCGGTCATCGGCTCGCCCGCAATCCTCCCGCCGAGAATTTGCATGTTATTGTGCGGCGACCCGGCTCGTGTGGCTTCCGCCATTGTACACTATCAATGCACTGCTTCTGGTGCCATGCATGCGTAGCGTAATGAGGAAAGAGAACTAGATTCTCAAGCCTAAGCCTGGTTTTCACCGGGTGCTGATTTATTTTAATCGACACTTAAAGGGCCTTTATTATTAAGTGCTGATTATCTTGGTATGGTATTGATTGCAAGCTTCTATTCCTTTATATGTGACGATTAAGCTAATCAGCAGTAGGTGAAAAATGCCCTAAGTCCGCTAATAGATAACTCCAGTTCCGAGCGTTAGTGAGATAACCGTGGAATCACACAAAATTGTACCACTACAGCTGCATCATGCTCTCATTACGCTAACGCTCGAAAGTGGAGTTATGTATTAGCAGACGTAGGCTTCAACCTCGGCAGCCAAGCAACTCTTGAGGTTGGGCAACATTGGAGGCGGTCGGATTCTGCATGACGGATGTATGGACCGTTGAGGTTGGTCTCGGATTTCACGTAAAACTTAGGTTCTTTAGGTGGCAGGGTTAATCCCGTTGGGGTTGGTACCATCACATTGTATATAAGATAGGAAACGGCAACGATAGCTAATTATCCGAGCAATTCCATCTATATATCACATGTTATCTGACCTTCCTTTTTAAGTCGGGCTAAAATGAGCACTGGCGGGATTGCAACTTGTGATCACATACCTGAAGCGACATTCATGCTAAATGTATATTAAGTGGTTATGTAAATTGAAAAAGCAGTTTAGGTCGAGCACAAGTGGTATTATTTGTCAGTTCGATTGATTCGATAACATGCGGGTCCTGATTACCAGCCACCCCGGCGAGACTAACTCATTCGCGGGAACGGTACAAAACCGTGCTGTTGCGCTCTGGGGCCTTCTCTGTTTCAATGAATAAGACAGGCTCCATGATGAGAAAGATGCAACATGTCCACAAAAAAGACAATGTGCATAGTGTATGATTTGGTAAGATTTACGAAAATTTTAATTACAAAACGACTTATAGCTAAAAGTAAACTACGACCGCTGTAGTCAAAAATCTAACAAAAACCAAATAGATTATAAATTTTGATTAAATAAGCTATGTCTGATGACTAATCTTTTTAAGATGTTCTTACTTTATCATTGCGTAATCCACCTCCAAAGTTATTGCATAAAAGGCGCGAAAAACTCGAACTTTCGGACCTTATAACTTAGAAACCAAACACAATTTTACAATGCCAACGGTCATCAGACATCTAGTTCGATCAAATAAAGCTATTTTGAGCAAAATTTGGGATCTTTGACAATAAATATGGGCGTGATCTTCTTTCCCCGTTTGTATGGGGAGTTGAGCGGGATTTCCCATTTCCATTTTACCTAATCTAATGTTTATAATTCATACATTGCATAGCAAAGTATGTAATGGTTAACTATCGATAAAATATCAAATACATTGCCTTGATATGTTCGCAGTGGTGACTCACATTAAATCACGAGTGAGCTCAAACCGCGCATTAGTGCGGGACGCATTCGGAAGGGTTACGATCTCATTTACGGAATTAAATCTGCATGCGGCGCGGTCCGTCGCGGGCGGGAAAGTGGGGAGGGGGGGGGGGCGGACGCGTGTTATTCCGGGCGCGTATTTAATAACAAAAGTTGATTATTTCCCGCGCGTTCCGCAGCAAGGGCGGCGGCGGCGGAGAGTGCTTTCCTCGAGCGTAATTTACTGCGTACATGCCGCCGGGGAGGAGCGTCACTGTAATTTAATTAATCGCCACCACAGAATACGGTACATGCTTTTTATTCAGGAATAACCGTTTCGCATTTTCAAAGCCAGGTTAGGCAGCGACGTATAATAAGATTAGAGTGTTACAACTTTGTCTGACGGACCTGGGGTGTGAAAGATCAGGCGGTAAGGCGACGCACCCGAAGACATTCAAGTTTTAAAAACGTGTCGAAAATCTAAAGATGATTTCTGTAAGATCCAAATTTTAAGAATAAAGTAGACAAATGTTTACTTATTCCTGGAAGTGACGACACGACGTAACGTTGATCGCGTCGAGTTGTGAATGTGTATGAAGGCAAATTTTCGCTTCGCGGGCGGGGAAGCGGCCGAAAGCTAGTTAAAAGAGATTGCAGCACCATTATATTGGTTAATTACTCGATATTTCTGCCTTTAACGACCACAATAGGTTGTAAATAGGCTTCCGAGCTTAAAGCTCAATATTGGTGCGAGCCTCGGCCGTGACGCGGGCTTTATCGTTCGCAGAGCAACAATCACGGCCGCTAATGACCGGGAAGGGCCGCCACCGCCTCCCCTCCGCCGTCTCTCGCCCCGCGCCCCGCGCCCCGCGACCTCACCGCGGAAATTGAAAATCGAACCATTTGACAACCCGAGTGGCTTTCGTTTACCTCTATCACGCACGCGATGACTATTTCAGAGGTTATTAACTAGGTAAACAGTATTAACGTGATCAGTTTTCGCAGCACAAAGGAAACGGATTTAATTGTGATGCAAAATCGACCGATATTGCAAGCGTTGACGCTGATGAATTAATAGCCCGAGGCGATGAAAAAAAATACTTAGCTGTTTCACAGGACGATATTTCTGTAGATGTACCTTGAGACCGTAAATTAAGTTTGGGACGCTATATGCTTATAGCATTCCAGCGGCAGCTTTCGATGGGATAAGGTCTTCAGACACTGATTACTTTCAAGGACACCAAAAACTTTATTTTATGTGTACAACATAAAATAAAGTTTTTTTATACACAAATTCCGTATCTATTTTCTAAGTCTAATGTAAATGTCTTATGGTATCCTAGCTACAAGAGTGGGTTTGCCCCATAGATAAAAAGGACGGAGATATGCTATCTAGCGCGACTACTTGAAGAGCCGCTGTCTGGAGTTGGAGGATTTGTGTTGGTGGGAACTGGGGAGCACCCGGGTAAAGCCCTCAAGGCACCGGTCTTTCGTTTTCTCTTCTGCGGGTTAAACCATCGAGAGGTACCTCTGCGTGTTGAATGCATTTAAAAAGTTAGGTTAAACTAAGCGCCGTTTCAACAGCCTTCGGCGAATGAAACGGGCGTGCCTACTCGGTGGTGGCGGTTTTATAGGGTGAGGAGGCTTGCGAGCGACACTGAGAATGTCATTAAAAGTGCTTCCGGTGACTGCTCCACCCGGGCGGCGGCGGCGGCGGCGGCGGCGGCTCGGCGTCTATGTCGTTCGCTAATGGCGTCGGCTCTTGGCGTTGCAATCGACCGGAGCGTCACGCGATCGGAAGTTGCAAACATTGCGTTATTAATGACTTCGGGTAATAGCTTTGAAGCCCTGATCGTCAAAATGTTTATCTTATTAATGTTAAATCTTGTACGATGGTACGGACCCTGCGTGTGCGAGTCCGACTCGCACTAGGCCGGTTTTTATAGAATCGGCCCCGCGCCTCCTTTGAATGTTTTTGGCTTTGTCTTATAGTTTCGGATTCGGCCACGAAAGCACACTTGTATTTTTTTTATTTATTTATTTATAAAGGTTTGCCAACAGGTTGACACATTTACATTCACGTTTATACAGACATATTAAATATAACAGCATGCAGACCCAATAACAGGCAAACACAACCTCATGCAGCAGACGATGGTTAATTTAATTCTGTATATTATATTATTCTCCTCCAGGCGAGGATATTGCGGAACTGCCCCCCTCCCTCCACTTCCCTCAGCACGACGAAGGCTTTTTTATTTCGACCATTTCCAAAGCGCAATATTCAGTTGACCTCATTTTGGGAAGGAATTGACCGCCCCCCCCCGCCATTTGCTCTAGCAGCAAGTGCTTTAGCCCGCCCCTCCTGGATCCGCGCCCGTTTCCTCTATGTAGTCTCCATGTCCCCACGCAAAAGACCCATCGACCCGTCACTCCGTTACTGTGTGAAAGAAGGACAAATCAACGGACACACTTTACTAGTGATTTGATTACAAGCAAATCCATATTAGAATGGCTATTGACTAAAAACAAATAAATAAATAAAAATGTTATACCTAAATAACTTTCCACATGCAAACAAAAAAGGATCAACTTAAACTAATGAAAAATAAGATTTAGACATATCAGCTTAGGGGCTGTCTGCCTAAAATCAATAAATTGTATGTAATTGTTGTTTTTGTTAGCAATACCACATTTTGGTGCGTGCAAGAACGCGCTGATGAGGCCTTCGGGCGCCTCCCGCTTCGCTGTCATATTTGTTTGTATCCACGGTGCTTTATCATAAAAATAAACTCAACCGAAAAATGTCGCCTTTGTGAACAAAATATTATCGAACGGACGGCGGCGGAGCGCGACGGACACCTTATCTCGTTCCCTACGTAGATTAAAAGTGATTCATGCGGCCGAATTGTACAGCGCTATCGGGCGTCGCCTCCACCCCCCCCCCCCGCCTACCCCACTCGTGACGTCACGGGAATTAAAGCTGACCTTGCCGGCTGACCCTAAACCTCCCCGGACGACCTTGCGTACTGTTCGATGTACGACTATAGGTGGTACGTGATTTCATCTCCTTTTGGCGGGCAAACACAGTAGAGAAAAATGACGACGTGTGGATCGTGCGTACACAGGAAAGAGAAATTCCCGTGTCCCTTTGTCGACGTCGATATGACATAGGGTCGAGATGACTGTACATTCTCTGTACACGCTCAGGACCCTAATTTTATTTTGTTATATTGGACTGAATGGAAAACACGGACAATTTTCGTTTCCAAACATCGTTAATTAAATGCGTTGATACCAGTTGGGTAGGATTAACTCTACCACCCAGTAAGTAAGGAACCGGATCTACAGTTTAATGTGGAATTAATCCGAAAGACATGCACGGAAAGAAATGCAGTGGGCTCAATTGAATTATTTTTACGTCCCGGAATCCACACAGCATCTGATATGACTACAGCCATGCCTGTAGTATTTTATCAATTAAGGCGCTAGGACTAGTCAACTACTCGCGTCATACAAAGGGCACCTTTGAACAAATGTAATAATATGTAGTAAAACGCCTCAGCAAGTCCAAAAACGGTATACCTATGCATAAACAAATATTGCTTCTAGATTTCTACATTTAGTCAAAAAAGTTCGAAAATGGACACCGTTTCCGAAATGTATTTTGTATAGAATATATAAAAGGAAACATTCATTTAAGATAATAGGTTGATCTCTAGACAAGGAAACATATATTGCAAGAATGACACTTCTAATCGTCAGACTTAGTTAGTTTACTTGGGGTGCCTCGTCTAACTTTGCGATTTGGCTAGTACCAGGGCCTTGAGTAAAAGCTATCTAATGCAAGTAGAATAAGAAAGATAGCAGGTGGGGCTTTTTGAAGCATCGTCATGTGGGTTATTCGGAATAGAGTACGTAAATAAATCGACCAATTAAGAAGCTTGTAGAAAATTGTTTTCGTCGGGTTGGATGTGTGCCGATACAATAGTTTAAAATGGAATAGAAATAATCAATATCTGACAATGGAAATTAATTGACCAATGAATCGCCCGCCCGCCGAATGATTATCACGCTGACGGGTTTATGGAGGCAGCGTAGTCCGTCCCGGGCCTGGTGGGGGCGAGCTGGGCTGGCACCGTGCCCGGCCCGCGCTGCGCCCCAGTTTCAATATTGCGATAATGTACCCCCGCCTCGCCTACTGTCTCCACCGCCGCCGGCGCCGCTACCCCGCGTGACCCCGACGCGACACGACGTCGGCCCATCGGACTAACTGCTGCTTTAATTGCACTTCCGCCGTTATGGCCACACCCGCATCGTCCGGCTGCGAACGCGAAAAATCTCATTAAAATGAAATTGTCTATCAAATTATCACGAACATGTTCATTAGTTGCCGTCTGAATACGCGAATGGACGAGTCGATGCGTCCATGAATACATTCAATTACATGGTATTTACGAGTCATGCCTTTAAGGCGGCCCAACCCGGCGGGACTAACTCAATCGCGGGCATGGTACAAAACCGTGCTGTTGCGCTCTGGGACCTTCTCTGTTTCAAAGAAAAAGACAGGCTCCGTGATGAGGAAGATGCAACATGTCCACAAAAAAGACAATGTGCATAGTGTATGATTTGGTAAGATTTACGAAAATTTTAATTACTAAATGACTTATAGCTAAAAGTAAACCACGACCACTGTATTTGCGTAATCTACCTCCAAAATTATTGTATAAAACGCGCGAAAAATCCGAACTTTCGGACCTTATAACTTAGAAACCAAACACAATTTTACAATGCCAACGGTCATCAGACATCTAGTTCGATCAAATAAAGATCTTTTGAGCAAAATTTGGGATCTCTGATAAGCGTGATCTTCTTTCCCCATTTGTATGGGGAGTTGAGCGGGATGGGCGGCCTTAAGGTGGCCCAACCCGCTGATGACCGTTGGCTGGCATGTCTGATGACCGTTGGCATTGCAAAATTGTGTTTGATTTCTAAGTTATAAGGTCCGAAAGTTCGAATTTCTCGCGCGTTTTATACAATGATTTTGGTGGTTTATTACGCAATGATTAAGTAAGTAAATCTTAAAAAGATTAGTCATCAGACATAGCTCATTTAATCAAGATTTATAATCTATTTGATTTTTGTTAGATTTTTGACTACAGCGGTCGTGGTTTACATTTAGCTATAACTTGTTTTAAAATCAAAATTGTCGTAAATCTTACCAAATCATACACTATGCACATTGTCTTTTTTGTGGACATGTTGCATCTTCCTCATCACGGAGCCTGTCTTTTTCTTTGAAACAGAGAAGGTCCCAGAGCGCAACAGCACGGTTTTGTACAGAGCCCGCGAATGAGTTAGTCCCGCCGGGTTGGGCCACCTTAAGGTCTTGTCGTTTACATATTTATTTGCCGCCAATTTCGAATATAGAAACCGGACAGCTTTCGTTGTCAAGTTGAGTACGAAAATGAATTTCTCTTGAGAAAATATTCGTGGAATAATATTCATAGTTTTAGAAGAAAACTTTAGTGTTTCGAGGAGCTGACTTCAGTGTTTAACGATGCATTAGAAGTGTGAAACGCAAATCGGCGATTTTTTAATACTATTTTGGAGTGGAATAAATGATCCCGTTTCAGCTTAGGCAAAAATGCTTTCGTATATCCAGCTGTTCTCTGCAGGTCGCATTTATACAGGTTCGATAATTAAAAATAATATCATTATTTTTTATTAGAATTATGTTTTCAGTTTCAAGCTATATGCAAATACAGAATCACGAGGTCTACAGCTCAGAGAGCCACTAGTTCGATAGAATATTGAACAGTTCACCGCCCTAGCTATGGAATTTTTTTGAATCGCATTGGAAACACGCTTCATTTTCCGACCGTATTTGGACAAAGAGTTCTGCTTAAAGGCGCCCCAGAAACATTCAGGCCCCGGACAAAGGCGCACGTGACTGAACGTTTTGTTACCTGTTATTTTAAAAGTACTCTTTTTGCAAGGTCTCCTCGGCGCTCGCTTTGTATTCATGAGTCAACTTTGCAATTTTCATGAATTAATGAAGTACAAACAACGATCAACCATTTAAAACGTATTGTATTTTTTCATTCGGCGGTAAAGGTGTCTCAAAATTGCACGTGTGTCATCTCGTAGGCAATTTGTTATATATATATAATAGTGCTATACTCTCCGCATAGAAATAATGAAACAAAGACGTAATTGCGTTTCTCTGTAAAACGAAAGTTTTAATTATAATTTGTGCGTTCGGATTTTAACCAATTAAGTGCATTATATTAGGTTGGGGAAAAAGTTTCTTCGCATTTTTTAAGAAAATTCAAAACATTTTTTAATATGGTTTATTTACATTTAACTAAAGTATGTAGGTACCATTTTGTTCGATAACTTTTTGCCATCTTGTAGGTAGGGACATGATCCCATTGCTATAGAAATATTGGGACTTCTGATCAATATACCGCGACAAGTAGTTTTGGCAGTCCTCTCGTGATGTTAACCTGACACTGCCTAAAGAATTCTGAAGAGACCTAAACAGGTGGAAATCTGAAGGTGCAAGGTCAGGACTATACGGCGGATGCATTAACACCTCCCAGCCAAACTCTCTTAGTTTTTGCTGAGTGGCTAAAGATGCGTGAGGTCTAGCGTTATCATGATGACAAACCACACCCTTTCTGTTGATTAATTCCGGCCGCTTTCTCTCAACTTCTTGCTTTAATCTCATCAGTTGTTCGCAGTAGAGTTCAGAATCGATGGTCCTGCCTGGTGGTAACAGCTCATAATGAATAATGCCCTTCCAATCCCACCACACACACAGCATCACCTTGTTGCGAGTTAACCCGGGTTTCGCCACAGTCTGTGAAGCTTGACCGGCCTTTGACCACGACCTTTTTCGCACGTTCTTGTCGTACGTGATCCACTTTTCATCACCAGTTATCAGCTTCTTCAAAAATGGTTCGGTTTCATTACGTCGTAATAAAGAATCACAAATGAGTACACGGTTCATTAGGTTTCTTTCAGTGAGCTCGTGAGGTACCCAAATATCGAGCTTTTTTGTGTACCCAGTTTTTTTCAAATGCGCCAAAACTGTTTTGTGGTCAATTCCTAGTTCTTCAGCTACGTCGTAACTACTGATATGCCGATCTTGCTCCACTTTTTCAAAAATGGCATCCATTTTATCCGTAATAGGGCGACCAGAGCGACGTGCATCTTTGACATCAAAATTTCCGGATTGAAAACGCTTAAACCAAATTTGTGCTACTCTCACAGACACTGCACTAGGTCCATAAACATCGCAATTTTTTTTCGCGGCTTGCGTTGCATTTTTACCTTTTTTGTAGTAAAATTTTAAAATGTATCGAATTTCTTCATTAGATTCACTCATTTTGACAGTACGAAAAACAAATGAGAATCACACATTTTCCTAATTTGAATTTGGAATTATGTTCTTTAAAATTTAAACTTTCAATGATACCAAAACCAGCCAGATACAAATAGTATAGCCAAAGAGATTTTATTACAAGTTCATACATACTATAATATAAACAAAAGATGGACTTACCTGTAAAACGAAAGAAACAACATTTAAAGCCTTTATTTCAGGTCTTTTTGTATCTTTAGGTAAGTTAATTCTCCACGACAATAACAAACCTACTTTCATATTTTGTTGAGTGTCATGACTGTCAGAGTTGACATCTCAGAGGTTTTTTGAATACTGCAGCCAGTATAAACCTAAGAAAAGCTAAGTGGTTTTCTTTACATATATTGTAGGGATAGCTTGTTTACAAGATACGGTTAAAGGATGTAACGACTTTCCTTCTCAAGGCCTTTGAGGTGAATATTTCAGATGCCTGTTCGTTGGCGGATTTTCTTGAATAACTGGACATGGATGTCTTATACTACACCTGCTGTCGTAATGTTATCCCTACACACCACATGGGAACTAGGAGCGATGCCAGCTATACATTACCGCTACATTTAATTATATTGAGCCAAAATTAAGAATTAAGAAAGCTCAACAGTCTCCATATATTTTTTTTTAGTTTCAGTTTCTTTATTTCCTCCCTTAGATGATCACACACTCGGATTCTTCATTTATTTTTCCTGTCGGGTCGATTACTTCTGGCGAAGAAGAGCCGACAAGAAACGTCGCCAGGTTGGTTTTGTCACCAAAACGCTCGCTGAAGGAATGTGAAGTTGGATAACTTGTGCTGATTTCTAATATGCGACGTATTGCATGCAGGTCCTAATCAAAACTTGAGCCAGCCTAAGCTTTTACAGTAGTATTCAGAGTGGGCGGACTAACTTTAGTCCGGTGCTAATCCCGTACTAAGTTTTGACAGGTTCACTCTGAATACGACTGTTAGTTTTCGTCAGTCCACGTCCATCCATCCATACAAATGGACATGTTTAATCATACGTTGACGTTGAAATTGGTTTTTTTCGTACTTTCGTGCACTCGGCCCTTATCCTGTGGTTTCACTTCTTTGAGCTATCAAAATAATAATAATAATAATGTATTTAAATCAGGTGCAGTGTCCCATAAAATTGTAAATAATATTAAAACTAAGTCACACATTAATAAAATCCTTATTATAAATTCGTCCCAAAATATTTGCTACTATTCTATTCTCACCGATGGCTGAACGGCGAAGAAATGCCGCCTTCTGTTTGCGAAGTACACCAAAGAAATCATTCAAACCGTTTTCCGCGAACATGCCAGACGCACTACACCGCCACAGCAGTCCCATCATGCAGCGCAATGCATTGTTGTACTGCACACGCAGCGACTTAAACGCTCGCTGCGTGTAGCTGCACCACAGGTGACCGGTGTAAAGCGCCTGACAGTATGCCTTGAACAGAGTAAGCCTGACCTCTCCAGAGCTCTAATATATACAAAACTCGGACTGCCGATTAGTATGAGAATGGATCGGTCGCTTGTCGGCAGGTGGAGGAGATCCGGGAGATGATCGACAAGATCCAGGCCAACGTGGAGGAGGTGAAGAAGAAGCACAGCGCCATCCTGTCGGCGCCGCAGTCAGACGAGAGTGAGTACTGCCTCCACTACTACTACTACTTTTTTTTTATGCGACCTGACATGATTGACTAATACCACACAATTACCGTTATGATATTAGCCCAATACACCACATTCCCGAAGGAATTAGGTGCCATGCCAGGACATTCCCTTAATGAGCACGGCTACATTGAACTGGAGGGAAAACACGGTAAATTTTTCATTGTCGCTTCGGCTATCTTTTCATTCAATGAGTTGGTACCAACCCGGGCAGGCTTAAACCCTACCACCTATTGAAGGGGACCTACAGTTTTGGATGGTTTCCGAAATATGGAACAGCCCGCATTCGTTACAAAATACACTTATCCAACTCAGAAAGAGAAAGAAATTGGTGCATGAGAATATGTCAATTTTAGAAAAAAAACCGGCCAAGTTTGGTTCGGACTCGCACACTAAGGGTTCCGTACCATAGTACAAGTTTTTAACACAAAAAGATCACGTTTTTTGTATGGGAGAGCCCTTTCATTTTTATATTTTTTTAAGTTTTCCCCTTTTTTATTGTTATAGCGGCAAAATAAATACACACTCAGTAAAAAATTCAGCTGCCTACCTATTACGGTTCATGAGATACAGCCCTGTGACAGACGGACGAACGGACGGACAGCGAAGTCTTAGTAATAGGGTTCCGTTGGTACCCTTTGGGTACAGAACCCTAAGTAGTTCAAAATTCCGGAATATTTGATATCATACTTGCCGTGACTTCTCATTCTTCAGTACATAATTAATCAAATATTTCAGATAACATATAGACAGTGTCCTTATTTAATGTATGAACTCCTTCCTCTGAACGTTTCTACGACACGTACTTCTCGTGCGCCCCACGGCTTCCGATCTATTTCAGTGTGTTCACGAAGCACTCCGCAGAGCGCGTGGGCTGGGAGGAAGGTGGAAATAGAACCAATCCGCCTCTTATTTTGCACCGACTCGCGTCGAGCAGCGCGCCCACGCGGCGCGGCTGGAGGGGTGGGGGGTGGTGTGAGCGTGCTCCCCACGCTCCGGCCGTCCGGATTAAATCTTCCCCGCACGAAAACCTTATTATCGTTTGCAATCATAGAAACCAGTTTGCCAACCAAATTGCCAGTTTGTTTTTAGGATTCCGTAACCAAAGGGTGCTTACGGGACCCTATTACTTAGCCTCCACTCACCAAAGGTGCTCAGAAAAGCCAAAAACACCTCGCCTCGCGAAACCACGCTCAGCGAAACGCCATGCCAGCGGATTTGCGGACTATGGCTGAGCTATCGAGCTTTTTCAAATTACGCTTGAAGATTCCCAGGTTATAGGTATGAGGAAAGGTAACAGTTCCATATCCTGGCGGAGATATAGCCTCATTTAACTTTAGAAACTCTAGTATAAACTACAACGATTTCATTATGTTTAGGTATGTAAGATTTTAACGCTCACGCCATGCGGAAAAGGTACGGTTCGCAGCTAACGCAAAAAAATAAATAAATTTGCTCGGGAAGTACCGATGAGTAATACAGTTTCCTGGCGCCTGCGAGGGTTGGAATAGGGTCGGTCTACGCTGCCAGTGTGCGTGGCGTACTGGCGCCCGGTCGGTTACGTAAGCAGACACGCTGGCGCCGTCTCCCCGCGGTGACGTCACACTCACGCACCGGACTCTCCGCCGCCCCGCCCTGACGCACTGGCGCGTCGGCGTCACCGCCCCCGCCCAGCCGAACTGTCGCCCGCTCACGTGTCCCGTTTCAATGGCTTCCGATCAAATTAATGAATGATACGAAATATTAAGGCCCTGGTAGCCAAATCGCAAAGTTTGATGAGGCACCCCAAGTTAACTAACTAAGGACAAAAAATCAAAATCAACGTCAAAGTATGATCAAACACGTCACTTTGTGTGGACAGTATGGAAGGAACTCTATGCTGATCACTAAAAATGACGCGTTTGAACATTAATTAACTCGGCCGTCTCTTCGTGCAACTGGGGCTAAGTCCGACGACTAGAAGCTTCATTATTAAAATATATGATTCCTTGTCTAGGGATCAACCTATTTTCGTTAAGTATGTTTCCTTTTTCCACACAAAATAAATTATTGAAACGGTATTAATTTCCGAACTTTTTTGACTAAATGTAGAAATCTAAAAGCAAATGGAATTATTTGTTTATGCAAATATGCTGTTTTTACTTATATCTAGCAATCATTTACTTTCAGATTTGTGATGAAAAAAAAATCCTTTTTTATTTTTATTATTATTATTTAAATACACGATGAAATAAAAAAATATTAACAATCCATTATTAATCTGGAAATATATTTTAACTTACTGAGGCGTTAAATTACATTTGTTCAAAGGTACATTTGTGTGGTGCGAGTAGTTGACTAGTCCTAGCGCCGTAATGTCGCGCGACGCGGTAGAGAGGCAGACGTCTCGGTCGCGTGTCGCGCCGCGGCAAACGGATCAATCATATTCACCGGCAGGCGGCGACGCCTTATCTCCGCCGATCCGCGGTTACATCACGCACTTGGCGTCCATTGTGTTGGGCTTCCCAGCTAGCGGCCCTCCGTCCCGATGGTGGGGACGATCTCCCGCCCCCCACCCCACCGCCTCCCGCCGCTTCGCTTTTGTCGTAATTTGTCTTCATTCAATTAACGTATTTTACTGAACGCCGCCGCCAGGATGTAATTACAGGTCCTGCGGGGCGTATGGTCGGCGCTAGGGTTGTGGTTGAGGAGGAGACGTTGTGCCTGGAATGCCAGATCGTTCTTGTTGCCTTGTGCGACTCGGCTTCTCACCCTATCACATTTTGTTTGATGAAAAACATGTGCTGTTCAGAAAAGGTTACTGGTAGGTTTCACTAATGACGCCCACAATCACAGATTGTTAGGCACGAAGTTGTACAGCTCGCAAGCTTGCTTCTCTGTTAATTGTTAATAGTTTTAAATGACTGTTTGGTAAATGTACGCCTTGTGTGTTTTATGACAATTCAGTATCTGTATTTATAAATGGGTTGTTTGGTTGAATTACAATGAAATATAAAAAAGGTCGCTAGAATTGTTCACTCATGTTTTTGCTGCTAATGTATCGTACAATTCGGCATATTAAAGGGTCCTGCGAGGTAACTACAACTTCTCGGCCTGGGGCGTTACCATGGTGAATTAACTCGCTGGGTGAGTGATTGATTCTATTATTTATGTGCATTTTGTACCATGCTAACGGTCAAACCACATGTTATTCGGCTAAGTAAACAGGAATTCACCAGTTAGCATAATACGAAATGCAACTAAACGTCAGATTGAATTCACTCACTTGCCGGTTCACCCGGCGAGTTAAGTTACCATGCTCGAAACTCACTTGTTATTGTTACTTTTGGCTCAGTCGAGGCGCGCGAATCATTCGGTGCTCCGTGACGGCCACCAAATACAATACGAACCCTCACACCTGAAGGCCAGACCCCATACCACGGACGAACCAGCCGCACGTATACATAGAAGTATTTAGGGCACGTATTACAATTTCAACAGGAGTTTGTCAAATTCCAGAGGTCGTGTTTTGGCAAGGAAAATCAAGGCATTTTTAATGCCGCCCATCTTTCATTCACTCTCCTGGGCGGGCCAAATCCTACCAGTTAGTAAGTAGGCAATGGGACCTCCAGTTTAGCATGGGTTCCGAACCATGATGTTCATTCACATCACATGTTAATCTTAAATAAGAAAAAAAAAGGACGTTAGTGTAAGTAACGTGCTTATCAGGCCGTTGGCTGGAGCGTGCAAAGCGAGCTCGTGGTCGCAAAGTTTTCCTACGATCGATCGCAATTTTTGCGTTAGATTTATGGAGTGGTTCATGAATAATGAACTGGTGGTGTTTAAGTCATAACTCCCCTATTAAACGCCGCGATTAGAGCTTCGCCGTCGCCCGTGGCGTGACGTCGCGCCCGCCCGCACTCTATAATACTTTTAAATGTTTAGGGTTCCCTCGCAGAAATCGACAAAGGAACCCTTATGGTCTGGCTCTGGTGTCTGTCGGGCACGCATTGTTCTCCTTGTAACGGTTGTTTAAAAATAAAAATAAAATCTTTAGCTCAAACGTCATACTTTTTGAGAAGCGCTAGTTTTGTATAAATATTGAAAAATAACTGTGAGGCGATGGCGACTTACTTTCATGTCCTGCCGTGACTCGGCACATGAAAATGTTCACGCTTGACCGGTTTCTTACACTGTAATTGCATTCGCTGCTCTTTGTTGCCGCCCCCCAAGGCAAGGACATTCAGATTATCTAGGAATCAAAAACGTACCCAAAGCCTGCACGTATGTAGGTCACCGTGGGGTCGGGTAGGGCGGCCGGCGAGCAAGTAAGAACTGAAGTGATGATCACAACTGATTCGTACGGCGGCAGCGTAGCCACGAGTTAGTTGAAAGCACTGACTGTAGTTAGCGCTTCGTTGCACCAAAGAGCGTTCTGTGAGGTTCTTACGTGCCGTTTAAAATCGAGAACATCCGTAATGAGCGAATACGTAACCGAACTACTCCGAACTACGAGGCTACTCTACCCCTTTACACACGGCGGGCATTTGGCTGAGCCACAGCCAGTGTTAAAACTGCACATTTATTTTCTGATTAGTTTATAATGTCTTAGTTCGTAATTCATGCATAGATATAGTTCATAATAGTCACCATTGAGAATGCTCGTCGAAGCTGCATAACGCTGTCCCTCCGTCCCCTTTCTACCTTCGCTCAACGCTTAACATCACAAGAAAAATGCACAAGTTCACGGTCGATATTAAAAAATTAAGAACCCACCGATCCTCTAGACCTAACAAATTCATAGTCGATATTAAAATAAAAGGAACCCACCGATCCTCTAGATCCTATCTGTAGGGTCGGTTAACAATGGAATGAACTCCCTTCCGAGGTATTTCCCCCAAATTACGACCTTGGGTCCTTCTGACGTGGTGTGAACAAGCACCTGGCTGGCTGGCATGTTTTTCCCAGCCCCACTGAATGTCCGAAAACCCATGGGCGTCGTCAGGCACCTTGATAGGTCCTGGCGTACGCCATATGCCGCGCTTAAAATAAAAAAATACATGTGCTTGTTATGTAATTCCGTATGTGCTCATGGCTATGTAACTGTTTTTAGGGTTTCGTACCCAAAGGGTGAAAACGGAACCCTATTACTAAGCCTCCGCTTTCCGTCCGTCCGTCCGTCCGTCCGTCTGTCACAGGGCTGTATCTCAGTAACCATAACAGATAGAAAGATGAAATTTTCGCAGAGTGTGTATTTATTTTGCCGGTATAACAGCAAATAGGCAAGATTAAAAAATAATTAAAATTAAAGGGCGTCCCCATACAAAAAACTTGATTTTTTTGTAATAAATATTTTACGATGGTACGGAACCCTTTGTGTGCGAGCCCGACTCGCACTTGGCCGGTTTTTTTTGTGTGTGAAAATAAAATCATCGTATTATTGTTATTATTACAAACTAGTTTCGGGTGCCACTCCCGTCCTTTCTCCCTCGCTGGGAGCGACTCACCTGGCGTCGCCCCGCCAGGAGACGAGTGGCTTTTCGCGGGCTGCTTTTGTGTGAATCGCCTTTATATTCCGCCCGCGTCGCGAGCCAATCGAACCGCCGACGCCGCGGGGATCGTCGCTTTGCGATGCGCGACCACCCGCTAAATCGGCGGATGACGGATGCAAAGGCTCGTTTGCGTGCTGCTTAGCTGGCGAGCATGTTTAACTTACTCGAAAATGTCCAGGCGAACCCGCCATCTGTTGCCGGGAAGTGGAAACCGGTTCTATGTTGGCGAGTGTCAAAAAGTATTTTTTTAAGACACTTAAAAAAGGAGGAGGTTATTAATTCGACCCGTATTTTTTCTGATCTTATTAAGGAATTACTTTCTTTTGCCTTGACTGCTTTAAATGATTCTTTTTTATTTTATTCTGAAAAATCGTTCAAAACCCGAAAGTAAGGCAACCCTGGTATCTAAAAACAGTCAAAATACGACTACAATTAAACATACATAAGTTTTAAGGCTTTGGAAAAAAAACTAATGGAATAAAATATGCTGCGGTCGTCTAATTTTCTAATGCCAATTATTGGCAGAAGATGGCTTCCTGAAACTAAGGCTTGATTTCTGACCCAGAATCCGTCGCAATATATGAAATAGTTTTTTTAAATAGGATCGATGCGACCACTATGCGGCGTTAGGCTGGTGACGCACGAGGCGAGGATTCCCCGAGCACTCTGCCGTTCCAGTTTTCTGTAGGGCTATCGAAAGCTCCCCGCCGCGGCAGACTCGGCGCCATGCCAGCAGGGCGCGGTCGCGGAGCCGACTTATTCAAAGTATGCTGAAGATACAAAACACCGGCCGAGTACGAGTCGGACTCGCACACGAAGGGTTCCGTACCATCGTACAAGATTTAACACAACAAAATCACGGTTTTTGTATGGTTCCCCCTTTAATTTTAACATTTTTTTTATTTTACCTATTTGTTGTTATAGCGGCAAAATAAATACATAATCTTTAAAAATGTTAGCTGCCTACCTATTACGGTTCACGCGATACAGACCTGTGACAGACGGGCGGACGGAAGGACGGACAGCGGAGGCTTAGTAATAGGGTTCCGTTTTCACCCTTTGGGTACGGAACCCTAATAAGTTCCCGTTTTTATTGAAGTTACACTTTAGATGCGTTTGAAGTGTATTTTTCGCTTTTAACGTTGGAAGTTGCGCTCGTCAATGAAACTCATATTTTACACAACCGTTGCTGCCCTCGCGTCAGGTTGACCCGCAACAGTTACGCAACGCGGGGCCGAGTGGTTCGGTCACTCGCAACGTCGTCGCCGTCGCCACGCGCCATCGCTTCGAATGCGATACGGCATCTTTTATGAGAACAGTTGAACAATTCACGTTGCACAAACATTTCTAAGCCCCGGTTGCACGAAGAAACAGCTGAGTTGATCAATGTTCAAACACGTCACTTTTAGCGAACCGCATAGAGTTCCTTCCATACTGTCCACACAAAGTGACGTGTTTGATCATACTTTGACGTTGATTTTGATTTTTTGTTCTTTCGTGCACTCGGCCCTAAGACTGCGTTGGGCGGCAATTGCGAGCGTTAGGCGGGATGGTGCAAGCATTTAGAAAGCGTGTGTTTCCCTTAATTTATTTCTGTTGTGTTATATCATTTATTTGCGGATACAAGGATATACAATCGATTAATAGATTTCATTCCTGTTACATGGGTGGAGGTGTACGTAGAAAATACGCCTTTTATTCGTAACACTTCCAATATCAAAATCCGAATACGATCGCTCGGTGAACTGTTCAACTTCAAAGAACTAGGTCGCTTGTATCGCTGTGAGCACTGTCTCTTCCAAAGAAGGTCTATTGGCTCTAGCCGCCGAGACACTATTAATACCCCGGCAGCTCCGCCTAGAATTTTACACCGGGTTATATGAGTTTTTAGAGGCGTTGACTGGCCCAGAACTATCTTTGTCGAGATTTTTCCAGTCAGTTCTAGAAAAATCTATCATGGGCTAATCGGAGTGCCGTAAACATATACTGGTAGCGCCATCTGTCGATCGTATGTACGCGAACAAATGCTCATTTTGCGCCTCGGTATTTTCAGTTGCCATGGCGCGCTCGTAACACTATTTACATTACCGACGAACAGATTTTCCCCTTAGTAGAATCTCAGTTTTACACCTGACTGAACTTTTATCAAAGCACATAAGAAAAGTGGGTCACCCGTTTGCAGGAATTATTGGTTAGATTTATTTATACGGTTGAATCAAGATTCGCTCTGTTCGCTCCAACCGCTGTCTCTGCCGCCTCCGCCACCGCCGCCACCTCCGCCTCCGAGGCGGTAACGACTACGTGAGTTAGTGCCTGGCTCCCGAAGCGCCCCGGGTGATTCGAAGAGATTTCCATATGATTCCGAGTAATATTATTACACGTGGCAAGTTCTCAAGCTACGAAACTCGACTTACTGGGAAGATGGTGTTTGTTTTGCTCCTCCCGCTCTCAGATTATAACAATTACATACTTTTAACGTTTAGAAAGTCGAGGAAACAATTGCCAGCCAGCTTTATTTGCTTAAACGACAGTAACATATTTTTTTGCGAACTCACTGTGACGGCTGAACAATACATTCTGTGGCATAGAGTGGAGCATCAGTGCGTAGAGCCTTCACGGATTCGAATTTCAGAGCGAACGTTTACCCTCAATTTCCCCCGCATCGGTCTAGGAAGGAAGTTATCGGAATGGCTTTGTTTGAGCCCCCTCCACTCTTGCCACTGTACACCAACATATCTATACCGAATAGCGTATATACCCAATCTTCTTTGCCCCGATAATGGGGATGAGGCAATAGAAAATGCTCCTCCTGGCAACTATGGATCCGCCTTTACGACGCTATTGAACGAACATTTATCGGGATATTGTGAGAAATGAAGAATTTTGTAGGAGAATATCTGTTTAGATAAATAAGTATCCCTCCACGAATTCTCGGAAACTTCAATCACTAGCAAGATTTTTTTCTTTTTAGTTCGACGATCGACTATTGAATTACCTTTGTTCAAATATATGAATGAAATATTTAAATTTATCTATCTTTCTGTATTCTATATATAAAAATCGATGTTTGTATGTTCCCATATGGACTCAAAAACGGCGTAACCAATTTTGATCAAATTTTTAGGCAACCTTCAGGTTAGCGCAGCGGGTTATCCAGTGTGAAGTTTGGAAGCGATCTGATCTACAGATGTTTTGTTCTTCGCGAGCAAATCACATTCAAACCGTAGGGCGAGCACGGAACAATTTTCTCTTAGGGCCGAGTGCAGGAAAGAACAAAAATTCAAAATCAACGTCAAAGTATGATTAAACACGTCACTTTGTGTGTACAGTATGGAAGGAACTCTATGCGGTTCACTCAAAGTGATGTGTTTGTACATTGATTAACTCAGCCGCTTCTTCGTGCAACCGGGGCTTAGTCTCGTTAAAGAATACTCAAATCAGAACTGTCCTCTCATACTTTGGTAGCTACTATGGGTGACCGAATTGATTGCGTTATTCCGTGGCGTATGTCAGTTTTAAAGTTCGTCACATGACTGCCCTCACCCATCTACCAGAAGTCGTCTGGCTATAGATAATTAGTGCTTCTTCTGAATTAGTTATTGTATTAAACGCGCAAATAATTCGAACTTTCGGACCTCATAACTTAGAAACCAAACACAATTTTACAATGCTAACGGTCATCAGACATCTAGTTCGATCAAATAAAGCTCTTTTGAGCAAAATTTGGGATCTCTGATAAGAAATATGGGCGTGATCTTCTTTCCCCGTTTGTATGGGGAGTTGGGCGGGTTGGGCCACCTTAAGGTGCGCGATTTTCAGTTTTAAGTTATGCAAAAACAGACTCGCGCGGTCAACAGCTCAGAGAGCCACTAGTTCAATACTCATACATGTTTATTTTATCCAGCAATTTCCTGTTACGAACATCCCCCGATAATCACCGTGAAAATGATATAAGGGCTGAAAAAATATATTACAAGTGCGTTCACGAACAAGAGCTCCCGTCGCGTCGCGCTGAGCAGAGCGCGAGTTATCTGCATCGTAAAGCGAAGATAATGCCGGCCTGGGAAATAGGAACGCTCCAATCTCGACAGACGACGACACGCCTCCACTCTCACGTCGCACCCTCGCGCCTCGGCCGCCGGCACTTCTCGTGCCGTTCACGCGCCACCTCTCGCTTTCAATTCTAAAATATCTCGTCGGATATAACGCGCCACCTGAATTCGAATCGTGTAATGGCGGCCATACACCATGCTGCCTATCGTCCAATCGGCATGACGCTGCCTATCGCCGAAACGGCATGATGCTGCCGATTGGATCAAGTAGAACTGACTGTGTGTGTGCGTGGATTGGCATGCCTGCCATGCAGCATCATGCCGATTGGACGATAGGCAGCATGGTGTATGGCCACCTTAATACTTCATCCGATCACTGAGCAAGTAAACTACACATCACGGACTGTGTCAACGATGATTTGTCTGTGCATTGAGTAGGTACAAGGCCGTCGTGGTCGTAGATCCTATGCGCGACACATCAATATTTCTTAAAATTGACTACAATCCCTATATAATTTTCACACACGTACGTTTGCTTGCACGCATCTATCTATTCCGTTTTATTTATCGGATGAAAAAGGTTTGCACAAATAAACGACAATTGCAAAGTGTCCGTTTTGTTGGGGCCTGTTATGACTCGCACGAATTCTCCACAGAAAAATGGATAACACTTAGCGATCGAAAAACGCTTCTTGGCCATTTTAGACCTCAGTGGTGACACATTAAAAAATGTAATCTATAGATTAATGATTACCTGCACTTTTGTTAAATTTTATAACAGGTACTAATTAGCCAAACATTAAATTTAAAAATAGAATTTTTAAAGACCTGTGTTTGAGTTTTCATACTTGACTTCTCTGTCTACATGCTATTGCTTAAAACCGTTCATTATTATTGGACTAAAATGCCCTATGTAGCAATATAAGCGCGGCTCCGCCCGCGTTAAGATCTGACGAATTCCGCCGAATTATTAAGTTACCTTTCTTCACCTTACTTTACTTAGCGCGATTATAAACCTGTAGTAGAATACATACGTAGGCACAAACCGTATCGGAATCGGATAAGGGGTTATCCATTCATAAACGAGCAGACAGACAGACAGACAGAGGCCAGACTTTAAGTTAAAATAAGAGTTAGTAAAGCGCGTTGGTGAAGTCTTGGATGAGTGGTCACTATGTACATATGATGAAGTATTAAGTGACTACGTTGCTGGTGCGGTGTGCCGTTGACGCAGCCAGCGATGCGTTTGGTTTGCGTGACCCGCGTCCCTTCGTCCCCCCGACCCCCCGGCCCCCCGACCCCGGGCCACACGAACCCCGCTACACACATCGTACGCCGTGACACGAAGTTCATGTCGCGCCATCCGCTCGGGTGGCGGTTACGCACACCGCTGCTAGCCAATGTATTGTGAACGGGCAGCTTTGCGTGTTCGGCGTAGTCGCGGGCGAAATAATTACACAGTGTAAACGGGCGCTCCCTGAGCTAATTCTGGGGCAAACCAATATGTTGTCTATGTACCGGTGCCGGCAGATAACTAGAACCCTGGCACCAGCGGCTCCTTGCCCCTCCCGTTTTGTTCAATCCGCACAGCCGTTAAGACCAAAAGACCGACTTCCGAATTACGTAGCTGCTGGGATCTGTACCATGTGATCTTATGAATGCGCACTATACCGCAGAGTTTGATGTTTGTCGCAAAATAAGTAACTCCTTTTAAATAAAAAATACTCTTTAACCATGTGAATTTGATAGATATTAGGATAGTGTTTTTTTTTATTTCAAAATACTTTCATAATCATGGATCACTTAAAATATGTACGGGGCAGGCATTTGGATTTCCTCGCATTAAATTATAAACTACTGACATGCATGAAAAACCAGCCAAGTGCGAGTCGAACTCGCACACGAAGGGCTCCGTACCATCGTACAAGATTTAAAACAAAAAATCACGTTTTTTGTATTCCCCCCATTTTTTTTAATTTCTTATTTTGCCTATTTTTTGTTATAGCGGCAAAATAAATACACACTCTGTGAAAATTTCAGCTGCCTACCTGCTACGGTTCATAAGATACAGCCCTGAGATACAGCGGAGGCTTAGTAATAGGGTTCCGTTTTCACCCTTTGGGTACGGAACCCTAAAAAGCGGGCGATGACCACGTATTATTAAGGCCACTGTGAAAAGCTCGATCCGTTCAGCTAATGAATCTTCTTTGGACTTTCCGGACGCCGCCACGCCGGTATTTTTTTACGGGAACGAAAATTAATGGATGGGGGCGTCATAAATCGCTGAGCATTGGCCGTTCCGAGCTATCAGTCTTCCGGGCGAATGAGTTGCTCTTGCTACTCAATCAATGGAAAAAAATCCATTTGTGGCTGCGCTATCCAAATGACAAAAACCTCCTCTGACATGGCCCATTCAGCAATTCCACCACTAAGCGCGCGGTCCGAATTTAACTTACAACGTGCTATGCATTGCGGCCGCACAAGAGGATCCCAATTAAGATTGTACGCTCGAAGCTGTCAACATGACAAACAATTCGGATCGATATTGTGCGCGCTTGCTGAACGAAAAAACAAACAGGAAATAAAAAACGGGAAATAATTGGCTTAACATTAATATTAACTTTGAATTTATGCTATAATACAGTCTCTTAGTAACTATTTTATAATAAAAAAAATCTGGACTAATATTGAACAGATTTACAGGGGATATAGATTTATGTGTTCAAAAGCTAATGAGAACTTTATCGAGAGATGGTAAAAACGACCATAGGCATCTTTTTTCGCCGCGCTAAATTTAAGTACTGTATAATAACTTTTCTTTCCAACTTTTCCGGTTTGCGTCACGATGAAACTTAACGAGCTTATCTCGCAGCCCACGCCATTCGAGTTAAATACTTTCAAAGTTGGGGACGAAGCTGCTCATAAAATGTATGGATTCAGCATTCGTTAGATAAAATTGCACCAGCCTTCGTCAAACAAATGTAAATCTCAATCTGCAATTCTTCACAAAAAAATCAGGCCTTTTTATCATCATTTATTTATTGCAGAATCAGCCAACATTTTACCTACGGCTTTGGCTCTGAATCGGAAGTCCGCGTTTGACTTTGACAGCTTGAAGAAGTAAAACCACAGAATATCTAGTAAAAACTTGTATGGAGTTTGGAGAAAACGCCAGTCGATCGGTTTGCTGTTACAGACGGTAGGTTTCTGCATGAAACTACGCTACATTGTTGCTAGTACATTTTCAATATATCGAAGTACATTAATCTTGCGACCCGCTTTCGCTGTTTTCACAGACGCAGACGAAGTTTCTTTAGCAAAAACTCGGCGTGCTGCTTGTTTTTTAGTCTCCCGGCGCCGCGCAGCCGTCTCCGTCCTCGCCCCCTCACCCCACCGCCGCCGCCACCTCCCCCTTGGCCCCCTCGCCCCCTCGCCGCCCGCGCCGCCGCGGCGTGAAGACATACGCGGTCTGCCGTATTTTAAAAACTAGATAATGGGGACGGTGCATATCCAGGCCCGCTCGTTATAATCGCAAACATTAGATTTATAACGTTAATATTTCACTTTTTTTTATTCCGGTGCTATACTAATAGATCCATCCCAATTTTTAAAGCAGATTAGAGTAAGACTTTTTATATCACTAATAATGACGATGCCTTTTTACACCGGAATATTTTAATGTAGAGTACCTATCAATTTAGAATAAGATGTAATTATGGTAGTCAAGAGTTTGCTCTCCACCTATGTTTTTTTTATGTAACTGGACATGGATGGCTAATACCAAACCGACCGTCATGATATTAACCTCATGCACCGCATGGGAACTAGTCGCCATGCCAGGACCTTCCTTAAATTGCTCGTCTACATTGAACTGGATGGTAAACACGGACAATTTTCATTGCCGCTTCGACCATCGTTCATTTAATGGGATACTAACCCCGACGAAACTACCGCTACCAGGTTACTTAAGTAAGAAATAGGACCTACAGTTTTACGTAGAATCCGAACCGCGGCCAGCCTCAATAGTTGAAAAAGGTCACCCATCATTACTAGTCAGAGATCCAAATGTGTTCTCAAAACTGCTTTATTTGATCGAATTGGGCGTCTGTTGACCATTGGCATTGTAAAATAGTGTTTGGTTTCTAAGTTACAAAGTCAGAAAGATCGAATTCTTCGCGCGTTTTATACAATAACTTTGGACGTGGATTACAGAATTATAAAAAAAATCGAAACATATGAACATAAAATCCAGCTTTCTCAAGTGAATAACGGTAGCGGGTTGCTGAGAATTAAAAAATCGATGAAATGATTTCTTCAATTTTCATAATTTAAATTTTGCCCGCCGATTGCGAATTAAACTAGCGAAATCGCCTTCCATGCCTTCGCTACCCCTAAAAGTTGTCACGTTTTAATCACATTGTTAATCACTTGAAAAAAAATTGATAGTATGGCCGTGTGGTTTGATTATTTTGTAAATATCGAAAAGACCACTTTTTCCATTGTGTGTTAGCCAATATTTGCCAATCTTAAAAGGTCAATCAAAAGATAAAAACATACGGACGTAGGTTGCGACAATCTATTTTAGAATCCAAAATGTCCAAAAATGGCAAAACCTAGTAAAACATTTAGCGCTTGTAAACAGTTATCGCTCGTGGGGGACCCGTCTTATGTAGGTAGGCGCCCGTCTCGGCTCCCGTACTTCCTTCGTAGCGCAGATTGGGTAGCGCTCGCTACGTCTCTGTAGCGGATATTCCGTAGCGCTCGCTACGTCTCCGTTGCGGATATTCCGTAGCGTTTGCTACGTCTTTTCGTAGCAATAACATTGCGCTGTGCGGTTTGCTTCTATATTTCGTAGCTTACGATAAATGTAAAACTTTATGAACGCTGCCCTTAGCTTTTAAACTTGTTTACATAGTGGTGCCCCCTGATTAAGTGTAGGGTTCCATCCTCAATATCGCTGTGTCACACATAGTAATGGGCCGCGTCAGCATGTGGCTTCCGGAAACTTTCGCTGGGGGAAAGGACTTCGCACCGTCATCGTCCTACTCAGAAACCAAATATAGATCCCCACGATAGAAGTCCCTGTTTATTTTCAACTGCAATAATATTTTGGTTAAAACTGATTTTGTGTCTATGATACAAATAAAGTAAATTTAACTCCATATATATATATATATACTAGCTGACCCGGCGAACTTCGTACCGCCTAACAGTCAATGAATGTCGTGTTACTTTTTAGCTGAACTAATTTAGGCTTTGATGAACGTAAAACAATGATACAAAATAATATATTTATATAGATAGAAACAAAAAAGTATTTTATTATGATGAAAACATACATACAGAATAAGAATAAAAATAAAAAAAAATAAAAAAATATTATTAAGTACTTCAAACTCATGTCAGAAAAAAATGATTGAAAACTATGTTGTACAGATTGGGAAAAAAAAATAAAACTCGGATTAATTCATTAATAGGATTTTCATTCAAGCACTTTGTGGTAAACGACATTCTTTGTTTTTTGGTCAGGCGCAAGAACAATTTAAAGCGGATGGTTTGCCGACACGTGAGCATGCCACGTACAATTGACCATAAGAAAAACATGCATTTTCTAGATTGAGGCCACAAATAGTCAAGGATTGGCCCTGTGATTTGTTGATCGTCATGGCGAAGGCAAGACGAATCGGGAATTGAATTCGTTTAAACTCAAAGGGCATATCCGTTGGGATCATCGTAATCCTTGGAATAAGAACTTCCTCATCTTTAAATTTTCCTTTAAGTATCGACGCGTGAATCACATTGCTCATCATTTTTCTTATCACCAAACGCATTCCATTACACAGTTTTGGTTGGTTGAAATTTCTAATCATGATGACTACTGAGCCAACTTTAAGTTTTAAATTTTGCGGTGGTAAACCAGGCACATCTAAGGAGTTTAAAAAATCAGTTGGATAATTAGTGGCTTCTTCTTCGTTTGTTACACAGTCGATAGATTTGAATGAATACAGAGTACCTACGATTTGATTTTGAATTATAAAATTGAGGTCATCTATATCTTTATTTTTAGCTGCCAAAATTGCTCGCTCACTTAACCATTTAATATTTTTGTGGTTAGCAATGATATCCGGGAATACTTTGTTGATAAGCTCGTCTTTTGATGATACGAAATTGCAAAAATTTGGAGGAAATGAAATCAAACCGCTCGATTTGTCAACAGGAACACGGCCATTACCGATAGTCAGCAATTGCTTCGAGAAATCATCATCAGATAGATCGTTCAACAATGCAAATCTCATATTTACAGACAGTTGAAGTTTCTTTACATATCGCCACAGATTTGATGCTTTGAGGCAAGCGTTTATTTCGTCGGCAGCAGTAGATCTTGGAATGACTGGTAGTGTTTGTCGGAAATCGCCAGATAATAAAATCATTGCACCACCAAAACATCTCGAGTCATTGCGCAGATCTTTTAATGTTCGGTCTAGTGCTTCCAATGCGTGTTTGTGCGCCATTGTGCATTCGTCCCATATGATGATTTTTGATGCTACTAAATTTTTGGCCATTGCGGACTGTTTCGAAATGTTACATGTCGGTTGTTCAGTAGTTTGAAGGTTTAATGGCAATTTTAACGCTGAGTGAGCCGTACGGCATCCGTCTAACAATGTGGCCGCTATTCCAGAAGAAGCAATTGCTACCGCAATTTCGGATCTCGCACGTACAGTGGCCAAAATCAATGACAGGAGGAATGTCTTCCCAGTTCCACCGGGGGCATCCAAAAAAAATAAGCCGCCATTTCCATCATCAATTGCATTAATCAGTGTATCATAGACTTCCTTCTGCTTAGGATTCAACAGAGGTACATTCGTTTGAACTGATTGGATTAGTTCATGTGGATCATATTCACGTTCACGTTCCAATCTCTATTACATGCGTCATTCATTCCGCGATCTGGCGTTGGCATTCACATATCGAGTTTTCATTGTTTTTAAGATGTATTCTGCTATTCGGGACGGAAACAAATCCAACAAATCAAAAACCATGGCAATCGGTTCAGCCGTTCTCGAGTTATAAGTGTTTTAACAAACACGACTTTCTTTTATATATATAAGAAGAATATCAAATTGTCATCCATACGTCATTACATAGCTGTCATTATACGTCAATTTTGTTATTCCAAGTCTGATTCTTTTTTGTTATACCACGTTTTATAGTGACTGATGTTACATGTCAAGTCACACGGGAATGATGTCGAACGGGATAAAAAGTATCCTATGTCCTTCTCCTGGCTCTAAACTACCTCCCTGCCAATTTTCAGCTAAATCGGTTCAGCCGTTCTTGAGTTATAAGTGAAGTAACTAACACGACTTTCTTTTATATATATAGATCTATACTAATATTATAAAGTTGAAGAGTTTGTTTGTTTGAACGCGCTAATCTCTGGAACTACCAGTCCGATTAGAAACTTTTTTTTCCAAAAAGGAAGTAATTATGCGGGCGGGAGATGACTCGTGCGGAGCCGGAAACCTCAGTTAGTACAAAATACTTTGTTGCCATCTGCATATACGTGCCGAGATCCATGATTCACCTGCAATAGAATTTTAAAGCGTTACGTGAACTCAAACGACTTTTATAGTTCCCAGGAGCGAACCTAACACAGTTCTTACGGAACGTGCTGACGGCAGAGACGCGCGGGCTCCCAGAGGCTTTCATCTCGCGCTCACAAAGAATCCTTTATTGCGAATAAAGAGCCTGCCGTTTATTATAACGCGTGCCGCTTTCATTATTTATGATTGCTCAACCGAGCGCCGCGGCGCTGGCGCTGCCTCTACCCTATACCGAGAACCTCTTTGCATTAATTATGCATCTGCTTTGGATTAAGCTCTTTTCTTTTTCAGATCACATATGTAAATTGTTTTATTGGGCACTAAACCCAAACAATTTGGGCCACTTTCGACTACCAACTAAACCTTGCCTAAAACGCGCCTTCTTTGCAGCCCACATTGTATATCACCGGTGGCGGGCTAACATAATACCGGGCTCAGATGATCCCACTTTTTACAGAAGAATCTAGAAAATCCTGTCAAAATCAAACTCGGACTACCGATTTGCATGAAAATGCTGAGTCGGCGTAAACGGCACCGCCAACTTATTTACGGTGACGATGCGTAAGCTGTCAAATCAAACACGAACTCGTAAATGTTAGTTCAATTAACGGCCACTACGCGCGCTCTTCAATTCACCATACTTTTAAAAACGCTGTTCGGTCGGTTTGGCCAATTTAGGTAAGAAGTCGGACTACGGTCTCTGTAATCAAAATAAACATTTGCTCTGCTAATCGCGGGGTGGCACTGCTCGCATTCAATATGTCGGTTTTCTATCAGGTGTTGGTAGTACCACAGATTACTCATATTAACACTGAGTCCCAGCATAATTAGGGGGACGCTTTGCGTTCTGCATTTGATGTCGTATGGGAATATAGATTTGCACGAATAGTACTTTTGCATAGACGTTGGAAATATTATTTAATCGTAATTCTAACCCTAATCGAATGGTGAGAGTGATTACGATTAGCGGTTAAAATCAAGGATCAACGTAATTACCAAGTTTTGTGCAACGCTAATTTTGACTAATATGCCTCTAATCACACGTTGACGTTAATCTGATTTCGTGCACTCGGCCCTAATTAAAGGCACAAACTGATGGATTGACTCGCGTATTCGGTCAACTCAGTAAATGAGACCGTTAGTAGTTACACCGGAGTAAAATTAAAATATAATAAAAATTAAAGCGCCCTTGATTGAAATGGTTGCACCTTGAGCTTTGTGTTTGCGGTTGTACATAAAAACGTGTTTACTTGTAATACTAAGGGCAGATTTTTCAATAGACTGATAATCAGCCGGATAACTGTTATTTATTTACGCCTCTGCTTATCCATCCGATATAGTAGATCCATATTTTTATAAGTAAAATTATTGTCAGATAATTGTGATATAAGATATAATTCTCCGGTAATTACTATTCGTCTTTTGACGAACGTAAATTTGTACTATCAGTCCGATAAGTACTATCTGAGGATGAAAAAATCGGTCCTAAATCGTTTTAACAAACAAATCTTGCAAGTATTTGCTTTTACATGAAATAAATGCTAGAAATCTACTAAAGTGGAAAGGTTTGCGCTGGGCACTTGTACACAAATGTAGGGTCCGTTCAGTTTTATGTCCGTTTTACACTGAAATTTACAAGTGAGCTCTTCGTGGCGCTTCGGCGCTCGCTTCTATGGAATTAGTGCAGCGGCGGCGGCGTTTTGCATAAAGTTTTATCGCTTCTTGCGTTTAGCGCGGCCGTGTTGTGGTGTGGTGGTAGTGGTGGTCGGGGTGCCCGCCTTCTCGGGGTAACCATGGTAAAATAACTCGGTGGGTGAACAGGCAAGTGAGTAATTAAATGTGACGTTTGGTAGCGTTTCGTACCATGCTGTCAAACGACGTGTTATTCGGCCAAGTGGACTGAAATTCACGAGCTGCACGGTACGAAATTCCACTAAACGTCAGCATTAATCACTCACTTGGCTGTTCACCCGGCGAGTAAATTTACCATCGTAACTCCCCAGGGCTCACGTGGGAATTCATTGGTATTACACAAGCACAAACAGAAACACGTAGCATTTTCTATGAGCTCTCACGCACACACACCCTCTCATCCGACTTGCTCCAAGATGGTAATAATAGTTAAATATTGTTTGTAGTTTTAATAACGTATATATTTGTTTTTTAAGTTTTATTTTTATTTTAAGTTGCGTATGTTTTGCTTTATGTAAGCTTACTCATCTTAATCGCCTTCTAACTAGTTTTGCTCTGAAAAACCTATATATATATATATATATATATATATATAAAAGGCGCCCCAAGGTAAAATTGATAAAACAATACAATCATTAATGTATACGAATAAAAAAAAAAAAAAAAAATACGAGCAATCATAAAATTATAATAAACCTATATAATGTTTAATCTGATGGAACAGATCCACAGGAATATTATTTGAAGGGAGAATTAGTCAGGTGCTCCCCTCGATCACCCGTGTTCATGTTAACTCAACATGTACTTACACATTTCATTACAGTACCGTTCCAACACGGGTGCCATATATCAGCGGTTATCTCGGCCATTCATCTTGTGCGTCCGCATAACCTGGAATTACTGTTTGTAGCTCGCAAAATGTAGCATGTGTATTAGCGAATATTGTACCAATTCGTTAAGAAACTGAGTACATTTTTTGGGAAATTTTGAAAGGAAAGTATAGGACATTACAAATTGTTTTAGGGTCGATTTTTCAATCCTTAGATATTATTTATCGGACTGATAAAAAAATCACATCTGTCAAAATACGAATAGTCATTGCTGCAGAATTATTCAGTATATAGACTACAAAAGAAAGCAATTCGGATAGTTACACACTCTAAATGGGTCGCACACTGCACGCCTTTATTTAAAAAACTTAGCATACTATGTATGATGTGTACGTACAGAGAAACTTTTTTTTATGTGAGAAATTACCCGGAATTATATAATGATTTTGAACACGGATATTCGACGAGAAATAAAAATGTGATCCAGCAAGCTGCACACTCAACATCAAAATTCGAGAACGGTATTAGTATTAACAATAGTATTAATTTCAATAGTATTAACATGTATAATAAGCTACCAAGAGACTTGCGAGAAGAAGCTACCATAAGATTTAAAAAGAAGTTAGGTACCTGGCTGCTCGACAATTTTTTTTACGATTTCAGTTATTTTTATATTATTGTGTAAAGCGACGAATTCACATGATTTGTATCAATATTATAATCTGTTATGCGAATGAATGTTCTTAATATTGCAATGTAATCACTGCGAATAAAGATATTTTGATTTGATTTATGTCTTCTATCACTTACTATATCGGATGGATAAGCAGAAGCGTAAATAAATCCGTCGAATAGTTAACTGGCTGTTTATCATACTATTGAAAAATCAGCCCATAATCGAATTCAGAAACGGATAGACATTCATAGTAACTAGACATGGAGCGCTAGGAACACACCACCGTCATGATATTTGACCAATTCACCATATTCGGCACGGCGTGTTAGGCTGTCACCTATTTTCCGTGGGAATTAGGTGAACTGAATGGAATACACGAACATTCGTGGGTCGGTTATATCTCTCGCTACTTCATGAAAGTGTATCCTTTTAGAAGGGTTCCGGTAGCGAAACCGCAGGTAACCCCCGCCCCCCCCCCCCAGCACCCCCGCACTCAATCTTCCGAGCCGCCTCCCTCCCGCCCCCTAGCCGCGAACCTTACATCCGAGGAAATATCCATTTACCTGCAACCTCCCTCGGATTAGTTAGTGCCTCGCTCGCGGTGGCGGCGGCCAAGTCGCCCTAAGTCGATGTGTAATCGGCCCCAATCTACTCAGAAGCTATTTGGGGAGGCGAGATATTCAAGCGAGCATCACGAATCGGGCTGTTAGGGCTGTCGTGAAGTCACAGGAAATCTAAGATTTGATGTAATTTTAAGAAATGCATTCTTTGTCCATTGGCCAAGGCCCAATGTTGCACGGCGACTGAAATTAAAATAGCGAAATCGTCATCCAGACCCTAACGTTTCCCTACCCCTAAACGTTGTCAGAAAATAATATTTGCCTATTAGTTGAGGAAGCTTCATTCTATGTCCGTATGTTTTTTTTTTGTAAATATCAGTTTTTTTCAGTAAAAAACGAAAATGAACATAAAAATGACAACGTTTATTAGCATGGTTTATTAGCCAATATTTTCCAATCTAAAAGGTTTATTGAAAAAATTAAAATATACAGACATACGTTTCTACAAATTATTCTTAGGGCCGATTTTTCAATCCTCAAATAGTACTTATCGGACTGATAGTACAAATTACCCTACTCGGATTCCGAATCAGGAAAACGAATGTGTTTGCCTTAAATAGAATGAAAAATGATATTTTATAAAAGTCGGCAAGTGCCTACGTGCTCAAGCCTACCAGTCACTACCGAGGGCGCTTAGCGCGTTGCGTGAGCACTCGTAAAATTTTAAGCGAGCAAATATAGCGTTGTGATATAAAAAATGGCCGTCAACTAAATAAAACAACCCAAAAAAATTGAAGCAATGAGCACGAATAGCAGAGAGGGGGAGATTAACAGGATAAGCTTCCCAGCTCAAGGATAAAAACTTTCCTTACGTACGACTTAGGTTGATCTGCACCATTGTTGCGCATATATTTTTTGGTTTAATTTATTGAAAAACAAGTACATGTTATGATACAGCACAAGGAATATATATTATAGTGTGTTTAATACAAACTATATCAAGTATTATTTCATTAGATGGTATGTAGCAATGTTCCCCTTAAGGTGGACCATCCCGCTCAACTCCCCATACAAACGGGGAAAGAAGATCACGCCCATATTTCTTGTCAGAGATTCCAAATTTTGCTCAAAATAGCTTTATTTGATCGAACTAGATGTCTGATAACCGTTGGCATAGTAAAATTGTGTTTGGTTTCTAAGTTATAAGGTCCGAAAGTTCGAATTTTTCGCGCGTTTAATACAATATCTTTGGAGGTGGATTACGCAATGATAAAGTACGAACATGTTAAAAAGATTAGTCATCAGACATAGTTTCTTTAATCAAGATTTATAATCTATTTGGTTTTGTTAGATTTTTTACTACAGCGGTCGTGGTTTACTTTTAGCTATAAGTGGTTTTGTAATTAAAATTTTCGTAAATCTTACCAAATCATACACTATGCACATTGTCTTTTTTGTGGACATGTTGCATCTTCCTCATCACGGAGCCTGTCTTTTTCTTTGAAACAGAGAAGGTCCCAGAGCTCAACAGCGCGGTTTTGTACCGTGCCCGTTAATCATTTAGTCCCGCCGGGTTGGGCCACCTTAATTTAAACTCTCTAATTAGGTATTAAATGTTTAGATAAAAGATATATTGGTAGGTATGTTGTGTAGCTATGTATAAGCCAGCCTATATATAACTGTGTCATTTCTTTATACAATAAATCAGTCATTCATTTATTTTGCGAACTGACGTTTTCCTGGCGCGCCATTCCTCCGACGATGGAGGCTTGTAAGGAACACTTCCGATGACGCCTTCGTCATTGCTACTCTTGTGTGTCGGTGGGCGACGTGACGTCATGTTACATTAAAAGCCCGAAGCTAAGTGCAAAATCGATACTCGGTACTCAACATTGTAGCCCCGAATAGAAATCGTTTTAGTGAGGTATTTGTATGGAAATTGAAATCAGTGTCTGCTAACGTATATTTAGCTAAATGGTTGGTTGCGACATCAGTGCGTGTACACACCAAACACATTAACTGATCTGAGTAATTGTGCACATTTTTCCTTTAAATTATGACTTAAACGTTTTATTGGTAAATAACTAGTTGGCGACTACGCCCGCGTTAAAATTTCAGCGAAGAACTATCGGTTTTCCTCGACTGCCTTCTTATTTAACCCCACTGCTCACCCCTCGGGTAATTAAGCGTGATGGTAATTCGCCTATCACAGGTGGGAATAATCGACCCATACGTCCATACGAACCCGCATCATAATTGGTTAGGTGGTTCTCAAGTTATAAGCGGACAGCCAGAGTAGAGAGCTAGAAAGCCAGGCGTTAGATTTTACAAGAGTCTAAGGTGAAAAAGCAACGGGAGCTACCTAATATCCATTAGTACTTATGTCACAAAGTTACTTAGCGCCCGTCTGGCTTACGAGTTTTATAAATCACAAACAGGTATATTCAGAGTGGGCAGACTAACTTTAATCCGCCGGACTAAACTGGTTTTTGTATGGTTAGGCTGGTGCTAATCTCGTACTAAGTTTTGACAGGTGCTCTCTGAATACGACTGAAAGTTTTTAAATAATGAAGTGCAATTCAGAAAATTCTGTCCTAGGTCAGCCGTTTCTTATAGGAAACTAGGACCATTCAGACGATTGTTTCGCCTCGTCCACACAACTAATTGAGCTTTCTCTAGGACGGCTCGTGCGCTAACCACGAAGAAAGATTACTGTGATGATGATACCTCAGTATAGGGACCAGGGTCACTGTGGGTACCGTCGTTTTCATTGAGCCTCTAAAATTACGGGGACGGACGATTGAATTTTTTTAAATGTTTTAGATGTTTATTAAATTTTCCTTATCTTAATGTTCACCTAACAGCTCACTTCTTCTGTGTTAGAGAATGAGTTCTTATGGCATTGATTCCGCCTTATTGTAAACTTTTTGGTGCGGAATTTAAGTTTTTTCATTACCACAAAAGCCATTAAAGTTTGTTATTATTTATTTTTATATGTGGTTGTCATACTTGTACAAGCCACCTTTTTTCCATTACACGTACTGAAAACAAATACGCGATCAGTGGAGAGTAAACCCGAGACCTCGCGCTTCACCACCGAGCCAATTAGTTAACATAAGTAGCAATGCAGCAGCGGCGAAGCTCTGAAAATGCTTCGAATTTCGAACTAACGTGCTTTTGAGCTTCGAGTTTGTAGAATGTTTTATTAATGAATAAGCAGACTTTGCCGCAAAAAAGAAACTACAGAACTGCTGCTGTGGAAAGCGTCTGCGTTCGAAAACCGGAAATTAGGTAGGCGAGCTTAAGATCATTTCGATGGAAACAGTGAATTTTATTACTTTGGAATAATGAAATGAAAAATTAAATGAAATTAACAAAAAAACTTTATTTGCAAGCCTGCAAGCATGGTTCACAAAAAGGCGGAATTAATGCCATGAGGCATTCTCTGACATTCAACCTTAGAGACGTAGGAGAGGTGCGGTGTGGCGGGCAAAAAAAAACTAAAAACTAAGGAAAATATTAAGTATCTTAAAAATAATTTTAAAATGAAATGGAAAAATATATATTTTCATAAAATAAACGTACATAATATAGGCTTATAATGTATAGTACTTAGTATTAACAGATAGATACATACAAATATTTACACATATAAATATATAAATATATACCTTTATATTCAATGCACAAAAGAAACAATGTGTCTCTTGAATTAGTAGGATCAATAGAAGGAAATAACTACTGATTAAATAATGCACGTCACAAATCGAGGAACAGACATTTGAGACGCTCTTTAAATATGTGAAAAGAATAGGATGTGCTTTCATCAAGTGGAAGCTGGTTCCACATACGCTTCCACTAGTACGTGCAGCTCTAACATTAAAAAAATCTGTGTAGAAAGAAGAATTATGTCCCGGAATAGCAAGAAGCAAATTAACAGTGGATATATAATAATAATGCATTTGTCAGTACATTTATAGTTAAATGAAATGTGTTTTATATTAACTTAGATTCGTATATAATCCCTTCAATGATTTGTAAATAAATAATATACGATTGCGATTGTTTTAATGAACGTAAAAATAAATCGCAAAAAATCACGTGACCAATTTTTCATTGTAAGGTTTTCTGAATTCAGATGTTTTTTCTTTACTTCTTTTTTCACCGCCGGTCTTACAAAACGTAGACATAATAATTTAACTTTTCGTGGCCATTAAGCTTTTCTATGTAGTTTTTATTTTTCAGGGAAGAATGTATACCCCAAAAAAGGAGAATTGTGTACGAATACCTTAAATAAGTATAGCAGTAATCAAATGCATTTTTCTCCACCGACATGCTTCCGCAGCAGCGACTATCGAATGACGGGAATGGCGATCCAAACTCATTCCTATGGCGGCAGCGCAGCCACGAATTAGTTGGAAACCACTGACTGTATTAAGTTCATTTACGAATTCGGGACCGAATGTTGGTTGCAGTGAGCAGGACCCTATGTGAAGTTCTTACGTGTCGTTGGAACTCCAGAATAATCAGCAGTGGGCGTGTTCGTAAGCGATCTAACTCGCCGCGAGTTTTGGTCGACGCTCCCGTCCTTCCCTCCTCGCTGTTCCGAAGGGTAATGGAGCCCGCGCCGCAGGTCGACGGATGCGGGGCTCTGACGAGGGTCGGCGCCGGGTCGCGGGCGGCGGGCGGCGGGCGGCGGGTGGCGGGCGGAGGCTCGCGGGATGTGCTCTTAGCGTAACACATTCAAATAAGGCAATGCATAAAAATTTACCGCACCTCGATTGAGGACATGATTAATACACGTAAATGGAGGTACCGTACAGTAAAAAAACCTTTTCAGGGTGCCTTCATATCGTATTTGGTTACATTAACACAAAACAATTGTATGCTTATAATATTGGAATGTTTCACAATTTACGATAAATTGTTCTCAGACGTGTAGTGTAGTCATAAATAAATTGACGTGGTTTCTTGGGGAAAATAGTTAAAATGATTTTTTTTATTGAAGAGAATAGATAAATACATAAAACACCCCTTAAAAGGGGCAGATTATCTATTCCGATCTTAAATATACATGTATTTCGCGATCGTTCAACTTAGCCAAATCATCCTGAAATGATTAACAATCGCTATCCACGCTACTGGAGAGTCAGGTATTTCAAATCGTATCATTTCATAGGTTTTTACTTTTAATTATATAATTACTTCAATTTCATAAAATGATCTTTTATATTAGGACAATTTAATAATAGCAACGGGAGGTGATAATTGTTCGCATTCTATGTACTTCAAGTATGCTCATCGAATGTGCAAAACGCAATACATTTGACACCTCTTAAGGCCTGCCGTATGGTATGTGTCAAGCTTTACATAAACCAAATCACCCACATCCTAGACGCTCAGACTCCAACACGTTTTTCAATACACGACTATTTTGGTCTTGGAGCAAAGTTTTTCGAAGCCCGAAATGTTCTCAGGATTCGCGTCCGTCATCCGCTGCTTTTGTCTATGAAACTCGGGGGCAATTAGGCTACCACTCTAATTAGCTGCGACCTTAATTAAGCTAGAAGTGGTTGCCGTTCGTTGGGCGGCGCCTGGGAGGGCGCGGGGGGTGTGTGGCAGGGGGCAGCGGGGCCCGGGGGGAGGTCGCTCGGTAAATAAACGAATTAATCCGGGGCGTATCAGCGCGGTGGCGGAGGTCCCTTCGTGGCGGCCAATTATCCGAAAGTGGTGTTTACGGACGACGGCGTCGCACTTTGCGACCGAACCACTTTTCTTTTCCCGCGAACGATGCCATGAAATTTTTGTATTTTGTTGCAACTCGTGAAATGTAGTATTAGACTAGGAGGTCGCGACAAAAATGGTAACGATAACGTAAATGGCCGAAACTGGGTTCACAGGATAAAGACCAACCATCTGAAGCTTAATGTGTCAGTCTGCCTGCGCCAAAAGGTTGCGTTACGTAGATAAGGCGTAGTAAAAACTTAAAATTAAAAAAGTAGTTATGGTGACAAAAAAATATATCGGATAAGGTAAATGGCTGTAAATAACGAAGCAATGAGGTGTCAGTACATACTTGCTTAGCAATACCAAAACTGAAGAAATTGTTGGTTGCATTTCGTAGTTATAGGCGATTTAGGTTACTCATGTAACATTTGAGTATTTAATTTAAAAACCGACTGGTTATTGTCGTATATTTAATAGGTATCAATATGTTCAGACAATCAGTATATTCATCAGCAGGTACATACCGACACCGATTTTATTTAGCCAATCTAGAGAACGCAACCACTTGGCGCAGGCAGACCAACATATTTAGCGTCAAGGGTTAATATGTAACATGTAAACCCAGATTCAGCCATTTACCTTATCGTGACCAAAAATGTCGTGACCTCCCGGAATATATGTCAGAATGTCTGTACGGTTCATGCAATAGATTTACCTGCTCTACTAAAATGCCGTCCATTCCACAGTGTACATGCTGCTAGAGTTATAGCAGCTGTGTTCACGGTGTAAACTTCAAATACAATTTACATTACATTCCGCCGGCCGCTGTCGGGGCTACGTTACGAGCACGCGACGCGTACTCCGCTGTCGGTGGCTAGCTACACTCTGTCCGATACATGATGGAGTGTCCACGCGTTGGAGGTTTCCGAGGTCTTCCTGCAAGTAGATGACGCTGCGGGAGATGTCACAATATCGGGTTCAGTGTGCAATCCGTAACGCCTCCGGGTGTGCGTGACACCAGTGACACCTACAGCCACTTAACGCTCGCCCCGCGGACTAATGCCCCGGAGTTTATGTGGCTCGTGCGGTGTCGGCTTTCCGTCGGCCTCCTCCGCCTCCTCGCCGCGGCCGACGCAAGGACGAGCGGAGCCTTAGATCATTGCGAGAGGATCATTATTGGTAGTTTCATAAGGGAGACAACCTTGCGCGCCTATAGCATGCGTGGCGGTCGCCGTTGACATTTCCCCTAAGGCGACCGTCGGAATTATTGCAATCACTTGATGTGGAAACGCTAACTGGGATGAGATGTCGACTTTTGTTTTTCATTATTAGAAACCATACGAGGAATTAATTAACGAGTCGAGCACACGAAGGGTTCCGTACCGTCGTACAAGATTTAACACAAAAAAATCACGTTTGTTTGGGCCCCCCCAGTAATTTTACCTATTTGTTGTTATAGAGGCAAAATAAATACACACTCTGTGAACATATCAGCTGCCTACCTATTCAGGTTCATGAGATACAGCCCTGTGAAAGACGGACGGACGGACAGCGGAGGCTTAGTAATAGGGTTCCGTTTTCACCCTTTGGGTAAGGAATCTTAAAAAAACGTGCCTATTTCACTTGTCACGTTGCTACCTAATACGCGGAGGAATGAAATCACGAAAAAATAAATTATGTTTTATTTAACTTCGGGATTGCCTCTCGGGACTGTAAGGCTACATAATTAACTAATTAGGCAGTTTAATTATTGTTACAATCAGTGAGGTAATTAATGGATAAGGCGATCCTAAGATATTTGAATGTAAACCCGCCCTATATATCCGTCTGGATTGACCGATAGCCCGCGGGCCTGGACGCAATGGCCCGGGTGGCCATTAGGGAGCTCTGATCTCGGTTCGTATATTTACGGCAGACCTTCGGCGGGCATTTACGCGTGGACTATTTCTCTTCTCGTTATTCCCGACTCGGATACTTCAGCTTGTAGATATTTGTACACATATACTACCCACATCGATAGGCACTCGTACTGCCCATATTGAGGTAAAATATTAGTGGTTCGGGAAATTCACTGTGCCACATGATAGTTTCAAGTCAAAATTTACTCTTTTGGTCTCAGATAGAGGTAGTGACAGATGAGAAAAACAATCATCCGTCTGAATTTACAATTTGATCGCGCAAAATAATAAAAAAACGTAAATATAGTCAATAAATATATTACAAAAATTCAAGGCCCGTTGCGTTACGTTGCGCCCAATGCAGTTTTCACCACCTCCAGTTACCACAAATCCGATAAGTAACTTTCGGTTACATAGCATATTTACATGTTGTAACCGAAAGGTAACTTTGGTATTTTTGTAGGTAGATGTGGAAGCGGGCGTTCGTGATATAGTGTTTATCTAAAGCTCGCTACAGATATTGGGCCTACTTCCATAACTGTGTCCTACTTCTTCGTCGCCGCGCGACTCGGAGGCCGCTCAATTCAGTCGCCACGATGTACTCGGGCGACTAAGGGCCGAGCGCACGAAAGGGTAAAAAATCAAAATCAACGTCAACGGATGATACAATACAACGCGTCACTTTGTATGGACAGTATGGAAGGAACTCCATCCGGTTCACTAAAAGTAAGGTGTTAGAACATTGATTAACTCAGCCGTCTCTTCGTGCAATCGGGGCTAAGTCGTGCGAGGCGTGCGGCAGCCAAATGTCGCTGCATACGTATATTGGGATTCAAGACAGTTCTTGGGTCTTGAGACGATTCTCAAGTCCTCACACTCTCTATTTTGATATTAAATGTATGGAAGTAATGTCAAATTTAGCAGTCGGAAGACTTAAGATTCCTCTCAAGATCCAAGAGCTGTCTTTGAATCTCAACATTAGCGAGGCGAGGACGACATGGGAGCGCAGCGAGCCCTTCGGCAGTATCCCCAGGAACTAGATGTATTGGCGCGTGCGCGTAATAAGATAATTTGTGGAGGTTGGCCCAACATCTGTAGCGGGCTTATCACATTCACTGACGTGCAAAACGTTCGAGTGATGTATAATGGAATGGGACTTCACACCACTCCCGTTATCTCGAAATTATGAAATTATCTGCTCCTCGCGTATGTACACATACATTATAATTGAGCACAGCTGCATATCTGAGATAGCATTCACTTGAAAGAGTTCGCATCACGTTAATGTTTATTATTCGTGATTATGGTACATGTGTCAAATATATGTAGTGCCTATACGGGGTGTTAACGGTTAGGCTGTCTTTGGTATCGTCGTCCTATTATCCAATCTCTGGCGCCACTGCTATTAGCGTAAAATGTTTGGCGAAAGTAAAAATCGGACTGACTTAGACTTAGGCCTCTAGTCCAGGTTGACGTGTCTTTAATCGCATCTGTTTAAACGCACGCAGAGGAAAATAATGTATGCTTTGAAAATACAATTTATTGAAACAACCAATACAATATTTCATCGTCCCCTTAGTTTCTAATACAACACAGGACAAAGAATAGGTTTTAAGTAGCATAATAGATTAAAAGTAAAAATTTAAGACTGCGAGTAAATATAATGAAGTTATGACGGAATTAGGATTGTGCGTTTTTCAGTTAGGCACACCGAATACTTAGGTCAACTATTATAACCGAAATATAAACATGTTTCTCCTTTCTCGTCGAAAGACGTAACGCTTAAAATGTTAACATCTCCTATAAGCATCGAGAACCTCCGTGCACTTACCTGATTATCTCAAATATTCCCTTTACGCTGTGTGCGCAGGAGATTCTCATAAGAGCGAATTAGATTATCTCGCTTCATTCGCTTTTATTATTCCTGGAACAGCGGGAAGAGGCTCAAAGGAAAATTGCGTAACTTCTAGTATATGTACGTACACGAGTAGATGAATACAATATTCCGGGAATATTGATTCGTGTAATCTATATCCTTCTGTTATTTCTCATTTAATTATGCCCCGCTACCTTAACAGCTTAATATTATAGCGGCTCTTTGTTATTGTTTCAGGAACAAAGCAGGAATTGGAAGATCTCATGGCTGACATCAAGAAGACTGCAAACAAAGTGAGAGGGAAATTAAAACGTAAGTGTGCATATAACGTTAGCTAATCTAAGAAATGCTTTCGAATGAATAGAACGAACCGAATATCGAGGATTTCACGAAAAACCGTACAAAATAGGATGTAGTTTATTTTATTATCGTCTTTGATCGTTCAGAAAAGATGGATTATCATGTGTTTAGAGACCCTCCAACTCCGAAGGAATGTAGGGTCTCTCTCTGTGTCGACTGTACCGAGGATAATGCTCTTCGGGGCTGCATTATGTCATCCCTCCGTCCATTTTCTACTATAGTTGAATGTGTACATTGTTTTGAAATTATTTACATCATAGGAATCGTGCAGTATTTTTTATGTTTCGATAAGATCCCCACGCTGCCTGCGTTTTTCCAGTGTTGTGAGGCCTAATAGCCTTAGTCGGTCCTCATAATGTTTGTTTTTCATGGTGACTACCATTTTTGTTGCTCGCCTTTGGACTTTTTCAAGGACATCTATATCCTTCTTGAAGTAGAGGCTCCAAATTTGGTAGGCGTATTCAAGAAGTGGCCGCACATATGAAGATGAATAACTCCGGAATAATAATAGAGAATGCTTTTCGGATCATGTAAAGCAGGGAGTTTCACCCATTCACTTTCGATCGGTAAAGTGTGAAATGCACTCCTTAGCGAGGTATTTCACCAAACTACATCATGGTGCGAAGATGTACCTAGCCGGTCGGCATTATTTTCGCAGGCCCTGTAAAAGTTCGAAAGCCCATGGGCGTCGTCTGGCATCCCTTTAAGGGTTGGTATACGCTATATGTGGCGCTATACATAAACAAAGTTTAATTCAGACATTAGGAACCGGTAGGTATTGGTCATACCCCACAAGGAGATTAGCATAGAGATACAGATACATATTTATGAGCTTATATGGATCAAATATTTATGGTCGGTCATTGCTTTAAGTCGGTAATTAAATGATAATAAGTGTACCACTGAGCAAGTACGTCCAACTTTGCCCGATGCTGTTAACATTCGCATGTCACACATATATTTTCCAGGATTTGCAATACCATTTCTCAGATAAGTTACCTAGGCTGACATCGTTGCTGCACCCGCTAGCTTACGACTTACTGTTTCCCGGTTTGCGACACCTTACTTGGACGAAATGTTTTGCCTCCCTCAAGAAGGCATCCTTAGGACTGTGTGTTACATTCAACAACAAGGCACAGTGGGCATTAGAAATTTTAATTACCAATCTATCTACTATTCTCAGTGCCAATACCGGCAAGCAACTGGAACCACAACGGGACGCTTTCCCTCTGCACACCTCACTCCGCCCCGCACGTTGGCGTTGGGTTCTCATTATCTGCTACAACCTGTATTGGAAAGGTGACCTTTACACCCCGGTTTTTAGCAGTGAAGACCCAGACGGAATTCAATACGAAGAACAAAGCCACCGTGATGATCAGTAAATGCACCTATCACATTTTGAAGGTGTGTTTCAAGCTTTTACGCACAAATATGTAGATGTTGAGGATGTTTGATAAATTAACTAGAGACGTATTTAAAGATACATGGATAATAATAGTTCATAAGTGTGTTTGTAATTTGTCGAGGACGACAGTTTTCAGTTTCCAGTAAAAACATTACTGTTTTTCTTTTTCTGTCGTAACAGTTTTCTAAAATCGACATTAGTTACGTTGATTTATAACACAAAGTAATTTATTATGTAGAAAAAAACAGATATAAATATTACACTGCCTGCGTATTCAAACATATTTTTAAGGTCGTTTTTACAACGTTAGACAGGTCGAAAATCCTTAAATTCCGTCTGGATCTTCTTTATTTTTAAAACCGCGCATTACACGCATCGTCTCAACCGTGGCCCGCGACGCTGATTGCAGACATAGAGCAGAACATCGAGCAGGAGGAGCACACAAACAAATCGTCGGCGGACCTGCGGATAAGGAAGACGCAGCACTCGACGCTCTCGCGCAAGTTCGTCGAGGTGATGACCGAGTACAACCGCACGCAGACCGACTACCGGGAGCGCTGCAAGGGGCGGATACAGCGCCAGCTCGAGATCACGGGCCGCGCCACCACCAACGACGAGCTCGAGGAGATGCTCGAGCAGGGCAACCCGGCCGTCTTCACGCAGGGGGTCAGTACTACTCACCGGAGCCTACTCACTCACCCGCTTCACGGGCTCTCGGTGTAGTGCAATCGTGGAATCCTTCGAGTACCACTCACGCTATTGCATTATTACAAACGATTGGTTAACGTCGTTGCTCCAAATAAAATGCGTAAACTTGATGCTCATTCTCGAGTGGCTGGGTTTAATCGCCACCCCCTTCATGCAACACTTTTTTCTCCTTCTAAGTTATAATACTGCATTTAGTCACGAATGCGAGCTATTCCTTGGGTTTGTAGAATTGTATGAAAAAATGGTTGAAGCGGCTATGATAAACTGTCCATGTTTTCAATCCAGTTCATTGAAGGTCTTGGAACGTCACCTAATTCCTGTGGTAATTGGGTTAAAATCATGATAGTGTCCAGCCATGTACAATTAGTTAAATAAAAGCGAGACATGTCTCTATGAAACAATGGCCTAAATTGGACCATAACCACGGGACCACCGTGGTTATGGTGGCAAAGAGTACAAAGACGGGTATTGAGAAATTCCCACCTGCAGGACCGCATGACATCTGCCAGCATTCGTGATTTATTGGCGATTCGACTGATTTGGTCTACTGATAATGCTTCCCACGATAGAGTCCCATCGTGCTACGGGAAACCGTCAGTGCTCCTATTCGAACACATGCGTATTCTCATGTTCTCACGGCCACACTGATGACGTTTTCAGATAATAATGGAGACCCAGCAGGCGAAGCAGACGCTGGCGGACATCGAGGCGCGTCACGCGGACATCATCAAGCTGGAGACGTCCATCCGGGAGCTGCACGACATGTTCATGGACATGGCCATGCTCGTCGAGAGTCAGGTCCTCACCGCACTTCTCTTAGTGTTCTCTCATCTTGAATAGTCACTGGAACTTGCTCTTTCACTTTCACACTGTCGTCATAAACAACAGTACAACACTTCGTAGTAATGGAGTAATATTCATAAATTCTCTTACATGTACAGATAAGGTTCATTTAAAAGATATTTAACAGTGTTGTTAGTTTGATTGCACTCAACAAGAAATCGTATGAGTCTTTCGAGTAAATTTTGAAAATATGACGAGGGCAGCACTGGTACGTCCAGACATTGCAGCAGGTGACTCACTCTGAGTATATGGCTCAATGTTGATCGACGATGAATAAGGCGATTAGGTCACGATAGTAAACCTTTTATGACTCTGCAATATTTAGGTCTTAGGTGACTATTGCTAGCTCATTCAACTTCTCTCTCAAATGAGTGGCCTATTTATTGATTTTGATGAGGCAGAACATAGTGTATTTTAATTTTTAGGCTGCACGCACAATCTATTTACCCCTGCGGTAAAACTACTTCCCTTCTACATAACGATGCTTCGAGAAGACTATGGTATGATAAAGTGGGCTACACCGTTTCAAACCATGACTGTGACCGTACAAACACATCCAAAAAAGTATTCTTTGTACGAATTACGATTAGTCCGTTCTACCACCGGCCTACTCTGTACCTTGTCATAACCCGGCCGTGATAAATTCCACCGTTTGCAGGTTTTAATACGCAGCGGGTCCACCACATTAGTTACCCATTTACTAGCAATAATAGCAATTTAACAACATAAATTTGCTATTATAAGGATCCAAAATATTTTATGTATTAATCTAATTAAAATTAAAAATTTAATTTAAAAAACAATTTATCAAACAAAATAAATATAAATAGAAAAATATTTTTCTAGTAGTCATACTTATTCAAAGAGATCTATAAAACGTCGAGGCGTTCACATAACATGAACATGTATGAGAAAATGTACGACGACCGAAAGCTCGCTTTAGAAGGAGATCCGAACGGGCATACTATAGTCTATGATACACTTTATTTAGGAATAGTGTTCACTAGCACGTTCCTAATACGGTTATGGTATGATACGGTGCAGTGGGCTGGATACCTTTAGCCAAGTCTCTGTCCTCGAAAAAAAGTGGGAACATCTCGTCACTCAGTTGGGTACGAAAAGCTTGACCGCTTGTTGTGACGTGACCGACACGATGGCCGCGAGTCTGTGTGGCCGGCACAGAGACACAGAATATATAAAGGATTATATCCAGGAGCTCAACTCCATACAAAGTCCCGATTTCATGCACCTATCAGGCACATTTTACTTGTTATGGGCTCTAAGCTGGTTTCGCGGGGCTGAACTGTCGCGAATGGTCCTTCGAAGCCATCTTTTTAAAAGTACCAGAACCAGAAGTGCTCCGCCCATATTTAAGTGACAACCCCGACACTCGATGGAGGGAAGGTATTTATCTTATAAATCGCCTAAGTTGAGCTACTGCTGTGGCCCCGGTCGCAAAGCTATATATCTACTGTGACAGAGGTGACAGCGGGCCCTGTGAGAGTGTGTGCATGCGCTGTGCAGGGCGAGATGATCGACCGCATAGAGTACCATGTAGAGCACGCGGTGGACTATGTGCAGACCGCCACGCAGGACACTAAGAAGGCTCTAAAGTACCAAAGCAAAGCTCGGCGGGTAAGTTGTCGCCCCGCCCCCAGGTCTCCGTCTCTAATTTTGCTTGTTCTTTTGTTTCGTCCACCCCCGCCCCACCTCCATCTCCGTTCTGTTACGTTGTGCGATGTCATTTTTGTGCATTTTGTTCCTGTTGATTTGGTGATTGGTTCAAATTGTGTTTCGTGCAATTTTATATTTTCTCGTTATCTGTAACTGTGTTCTCATTGTATGTACCTGTTTCTCACTAATTCTTTCTGGTGTCGGTATGTGCCTCTCTGTTACTTCTAACCTTGCTTACCTAACAATCGATCTCTTTGGTGTGCGTAATTTGCCTTTATATAAGTGGTTCTTACTCTATGATATATAAAAAATATCCTAACAAATGTAATTTTTTAATATATTTTATGTAATTAAAATAACTAATTTTATTTGTAACTGTATCTATATGCATTTATAAACATAACTTACAATATGTGTAATTGTCGGTGGTGGGTGTTGTTATATTGAATTATTCATTTCTTTGTCGACAAAACCTTACATCAATCTATCTTATTGACTTTGCGTTAAGTCTACGTAAGTTACAACCGTGTAATTCTTCTTGAATAGTTCAACCTCGGGGCGTTGTGGTGAAATATTAACCCCGGACTAAAAATGCCTGCCGCGAATGGAAACTGTCTGAACCAATCGTCGCATCGCGTCGGGCCGACTCCCCCGCGCCGCCCCGCCGGTCCCCCTGTCCCCTCGCCGGTCCCCCTTCCCCCCGGTCCCGGTCCTTAGCGCTAGCAGGGAGAGCTGATAGACCGCATCGAGTACCACGTGGAGCAGAGCACCGAGTACGTGGAGCGCGGCCGCAGCGAGATCGGCATCGCTCGGGTCTACATGCAGAAGGCGAGGAAGGTACTGCCGACACACACCAGGGGGCTGTGTCCTCACCTAACCTAACCTAACCTAACCTAACCTAACCTAACCTACCTCACCCCGCCGCGCATCCCACCCCGCGGCGGCATAACACACACCCCTGATAACACCGACCTCACACCACGACGATGCACTTTACAAAATTAAATCGGGTTTCACTGAACGATGCCGTATGTCTGAATCGGTTGTCAGCTGACACCGATGATATATTTTTTACGTTTTTGGATATGTTTATTTTCCATTACAATATTAAATGTCTGCTGAAATCTAATGACAATCGTGCGCGAATCTGAAAAACAATAGGAAAATCAATGCGCAATCCCACCACAGTCAAATTTATGATCTATATTAAAATTAATCCCAGATTACAATTATGTCGTTATGTATTTGTCTCTCGAAGACGATTAATCTATTGATTGTATGAGTTTATATCTAACAAAAAATTCACGACATTAAAGATAAGGGGTGGTGAAACAAGATAGGGAAATCAGAATGTTATTGACGAGTTATCCTACCTAATATTTATTATTATAAACATATATATTAAGATGTATTATGTTGTCTGTCTGCTTGCTTGCTGTTGATCTCTTACAGGAAACGATTTAGGTATAGTTCGGATAACTTTAACATATTTTGACAGGAGCAGGCCGGTAACTTTGCCACAATGCAAATCTACCACAATTTTGTAGGCAAACTAGGAAAAGTACCATAAATACACTACAATAATGAACAGATGCAGCTCTGATTACATTTAATGACTAAACTATATCATTAGTTTCATTAGGGGATTATCAATTTCTATGTTGTTATAATATTTCTAAATCTGCAACAAAACTGTACAGTATTAATTGCAGTAAGCACTTGTAAAATGCATGCACTTATTATTTCGTAGCTACTTCTTTACGCATATTTCATATTTAATATAAAATTATAATATCATAGCAAAAGATAGATAAGAAAATGTAATCTTTTGGCAACTTAAACAAGCTAGTCAAAAATATATTCACTTTAGCATGAACCACGCATAATATTGTCAGTAGGCTAGCTGCATTTACACTTATAAACTTTGTGCACTGCAAGCCACCATGCCGTTTAATAATAATGCACCTATTAACACTCACCCTGAATCCATTTAACCTTTGTAGTAAACTTTTGTCGTGTGTATTTAATATCTTATATTCAACTGCATCCATAATGTCTTTTGTCAGTCAAAATCTTCTTAAATGGAATGTCACCAAGAGAGCAAAGTCAATCCCTTATTAGTTGAAATAAATAAATACTGAATAACTAACTAACGGTAAGGGTAGTCAACCCATAGCCTGGTTTTCACCAACTGATGATTTATTTTAAATCAACACTTAAAGGGCCTTTATTACTAAAGTGCTGATTATCTTGTAATGGTATCGATTGCGAGATGGTAAAAGAGGCCCTTTAATGTGAGGATTAAGCTAATCAGTACTTGGTGGAAGAGAACCTTAGGGCCTTATTCACCTACTGCTGATTAGCTTAATCGCCACATATTAAGGGCCTTTCTTAGCCGTTGGTGCAGTGGTGACTAAGGGATTCGTCATTCGTGATTCAGGTTCCACGTGCTGGTGAGTTTAAGCCCGGCCGAATTGGTACCAACGCATCGTATTAGAGAAAAAAATATTTATTACAAACCTGGCAAAGTTTCTTGTCGGTTTTGAGTTGAACATGAATTTGAATCTAATGGAGCAAATAAAGAACGTGAAAAAGAATTGAACGATTTATGGTCGGAGCGACAATGATATCTGTGGTTATTAAACAATGATTGGTTGCATGCTTGCTGAAGGCTGATCGTGACATGCGACCATTACTTACACTTTCGTGAAATTTATTCATATTTTGTAATTTATTATAGTTTTCAATGGAATTAAAAATGTTTAATTTGGAGAAAAGCACTGCCTTACGTTAAAAACAATCCAAACATTATTTCTTTGTTGTTGCACTTGAAATGATGAGTCTCATAAATCCGCGTGTAAATACATATTCATCCGATTTATGCGTTAGTTCCAGAGATCGAAAATATTTTATGTTTTTGCATATTTTTTCAGTTTATAATATTTCATTCTGCGTGTTTTACCAACGTTTTTCATGCTGGTACGTAATTCATCCACGTTGGCATCCAAATCGCAATAAGCTTAGGGTTCGTGCAACCTGTGTCTGGAATGCGGTGGGTCCGAGCCTGGGAAGCAGCTTCAATTCTTTAATCACTCTAATTGCATTGGCTTTATGCATAAAATAAAAACAATATCGGCAGTCCTTGGGCGATTTAAATGTGTGAATAATGATAGCTCGGTCGCAAATGGCGCACGTTGCCCATAAAGATGACGTGTGAGTGCTAAGCGTATGCCAGCTGCCTACCCCAGGCCCGAGCCCTTTGCGGACAGCCAGCTGCCGGCGCCGTAGTACTTGCATCCCCATTATCTGCACTTCCCTTTCATTTTGTGTGTGTTTGTATTTGTTTTTTGTTCTTTTTTTTTCAGAAAAAAATCTTCATCATTATATGCCTGTCGGTGACACTGGTTATCTTAATAATATTGCTGGTTAATTTCGTAAAATAAGGCGAGTGTAGTTCGCCGTACACCCCTGCCGCCACCAGCCCGCCCTGCGACCACTCCATGCAATTGGTGATTGTCCTTATGCTTGATTCGGCTAGCTTTACAGTTATTTATATCACTATCAAATTCATTTTAACTTTGATTTAATCAATTTTTCCAACCAAATTTGTCCTACTGATACTGTACGTGGCATCGTCTAATCAATACTAGGTTTTCTTGCTACATACAGCTTTGGTTCTTGTTTGATTCTTGACTACAGCGTCCGTGATTTACTTTAAGCTATAAGTATTAACCTAGTCAAACACTTGCATTGTCTGCTTCGTGGACATGTTGCATCCTCCTCATCACGGAGACTCTCTTTCGAGACAGAGTCGGTGCCAAAGCGCAATAGCCAATTTTTGTGCTGTGCCCGCGAACAAGTTTTTCCATCAGGAACGTCCCTCTTAATAAAAATAAAATACATAAGTACTGATATTACAGTATAGCCAGGACATTCATAACAATGGAAGAATTGTTTGATATATGAGGCTTAAAAATAACAAATTTAACTATGTATAAAAAAAACAACCAACTACTAACTGAAGTTAGCATACCTAAACTTCGTAAAAAAAGGGACCTGTGAGTTATATGTGCTTACTGTGGTTGTGGAAACAATATTTGGTTGCATGCTTGGTTGAGGGCTGATAAGTATAAAATACACCATTCTATCATCGATCACTTACTTTTTTGTAAAATGTATGAATTTTATGAATTTAACATTATTTTTCATGCTGGTCCTTCATTCATCACCGTTAGCATCCAAGTCTCATTGAGTTTATGATTCGTCCAATCTGTGTCTCCGCATCACTGGGTTCGGTCCGGGGAAGCAGCTCCAACGCTTTAAATCACGTCAATGGCATTGATTTTAAGGAAACCAAAAAAAGGGTTGATCCGGCCAGCTATGTCCGATTTAACCAACCACGTAGTGTATCAGCACTTTGCATATGCCACCTGCCCACCCCGGGCCCGAGACCTCGCAGACAGCTAGCTGCCGACGCCGTAGTACTTGCATCCCCAATAGCTGCGCTTGCCTCACATTTTGTAACAGTGTTTTTATTTGGTTTTTTTTGTGTTCTTTATCGTTTCAGAAAAAAATCTTCATCATTATATGCCTGTCGGTGACACTGGTTGTCTTGATAATATTGCTGATAATATTCTTGACATAAAGCGAGTGTGGTTCGCCCGGCGCACCCCCACCACCGCCACCGCTCCGCCCTGCCCCGTGCAACTGCTGACTACTCTCTGCTTTATTCGGCTAGCTTTACGGTTATTTATATCACTATCACATTAATATAAAATGTATCCATAAACGTCGCTTAAGTATATTTTTGCCACTGATACAACGTGTGGCACCGTCTAATCAATACCAGGTTTCCATGTAACATTTAGCTTTATGGTAATTTGTAATGGGTTCCTGTTAACACATTACAAAGTTGAATGGGCTCACAACAACAGTTTGTACCTGTGTGAGAGTTTTCCATTTACTGATTGTAATGTGTTTTTGTAGTTGTGAGAAATTACTAGACAATATTGTGAAACTGCAATAAATAATAATTTATTGAAATGTCTGTTCGAGCCTAAAATGTTATATTTTTACGCGTTGTGTTGATATAACTTCAATCTTCCACTGTTGCATCAACATGCGCTTGAATTTTGAACACTCATTCACGGTTTTCATTCAATTGTTCTCCGGCATATAGAAATATTGTCATTTATAATGTTCAAAAGTGATTTAACAGAATCGAACAACAAAATATAGCAGAGCATATATGTAGCATAGTAGATAACTAAATTGTTAGTTAGTCCTTGACAAAACTTTGTTATGCGCGCTGATCTCCATTAGATACATCTATTTTTATTAGAATTTATTTTCGAGAACAATACGGTTTCATATTGCTTAGTGGTCTGCGGTCAGACAAGGACCTATGCTACCATCACTGAAAGCTAACTACATACTTGCCAAAAATGGACGGGCCGGCCAGTTATCTGATTAGTGAGTTACTAATCATATAAATTGCACATTGCCATGCTATCCAGGGCATATACATTCAGCATATAGCTCTGTATGTAGGACTCCATCCGTATAAATCTATGAAATAGATCCACACTGGACGTAAATGTTCGTGTCATTCAGCCATATCCTGATTTCCCACAGTAGTATTCAGAGTTAGCGTGCTAACTTTAATACATAGATAATTACCAGACTAGATCACAATTTGTTCGGTAAGTCTGGAGATAATCTTCGTTTTAAATTGACTGCCCACTCTGAACTGTCAAAGTTTAATATGGGATTTTCACCAGACTAACCATACAAAATGCGACTTGTAAGGAATCGTCCGCTTATTTAAGTTAGTCTGCCCACTCTAAATTTTACCCCAGTTTTCCTCTGCTAAATATATATTCACTACATTTTGTATCAACTTCATAATTTTTATCCCCTTGTCACAAATATTGTTTCAGAATAAGCTCTGACAGTAATTTTTGATAATTACATTAATAAAGAATGCATAGCTAAAAAAATATCTAGATAGGTTTCTTGGTTTGTTGTACAGTAGTCATAATGTAATATTTATCTAACAGCTGTCATAGGTGCATCGGTATCTAGTTAATAAATAATTTCTAGGTATCGTTGTTTACTTTAGAATAATATTTTGTTTAAGAAAATAAATAATCTATAGTTTATATACCTGTATACATATACCTGCTACACAGGATGACCGGACTATTGAGCCAATATGTGTTATTTTTCATTATAGTCCAAGTATTTCATACGGCTGTATTTTTTGTTCCTAGCTACATACATATAAATAGGTACGTATGTACCTGTAGTATTATAAACTTGCTGAACTGTTGTATGCACAGTTTGTGTTGGCGAGTATTGACAATTTGTTTAGGAATTCTATCCATCTCAAAGTGTAGATTATGCCCCGATTGCACGAAGAGACGGCCGAGTTAATCAAAGTTCAAACACGTTACTTTTAGTGAACCGCATGGACTTCCTTCCATACTGTCCATCCAAAGTTACGTGCTTAATCATACGTTGACGATTTTGATTTTTTGTCCTTTCGTGCACTCGGCCCGTAATGAATAAAATAAAATAACTACTGTTAGCAATGTTATTGAATGTAATAATAATATTAAACATCCTTAGACCTACAAGGTCTTAAGGTTTATCCTGGCAACCAAGCAGCTTGCGGGATGTGGCCATGTGATTATTTTTTTCTAATATAACAGCTAGGATATAAGAAATAAAAGTCTTCAATATGGTGAAATCTTGCAATTACAGTAAAGCCAGCATATCGGAAGCAGCTAAGACCAGAAATATACAAGTACAATTTATCTTAAAAATGTTTTGGTCAGTAATTAAGCTGGACCCCATTAGCGAAGGTCTCGACATACTTTGGAAATCAGTTAATTTTATCATTGTTTTCAATTTATTTCCAATCTACGTTTACTGGGCAAACTTAAATTACAAATCTACACTGCAATCAATTATTTTTAAAACTGAAAAATATCTCACCCGCCAATATACAATCACTTTTCCACCCTCTTTGATCACTTTCGGTTTGCTCTTTCATAGAAACGAATACGAGAAAAAATAACTGGTGTTTCTTTGTGAGATCCATTGCCATTGTAGGAGATTTCCAATAAGAAGTGAGTGTATGATTTTTTTTACTACAATTCATAGGTAATGCTTTTTTTTAACAAAAATTGCAAAAAACATATACAATATGTACATCATTTAACCCGTGGCTGCTAGCGGTACCACCGGCGGTATTGCGATAAAGGAATGTTCACCTCACTAGCTATACGGCGCGCTGTGATGGAATATCACTCATCTCAATGCAGGCCAAGCAAATGTTTAGAAACTCCTCATTCTTCTATGGCCAGAAAGTTTGGCAGTACTTATTTCCATACTCATGTGCTTTCAACACATTTTTTTGTCAAGTCCTTGTGCGATTTTGGCGCCATATTTCGTGAGTATTGTTCTCGGATGAATTATGAGCCAAAATCAATAAGGAATACCATCATACGATGCATCATGAAAACCGAAATATAAATACGAATTTAGTTATGAATTTAACTGATTAGAATCTTAAATTATTTCTGCAGGTAAAATGAAAGTGTAATAATAAAAAAAAGAGAAAAAAAAAAAAAAAAGATTCCGACGAATTGAGAACCTCCTCCTTTTTTTCGAAGTCGGTTAAAAATACCTATCATTTTACTAAAATTTTCGGTTTCAACTCTGTGATTTTGGATATTTAGTAGTAACTTATTTTTTTTTATGTTCCACAATGGTTGAACAATATGCAATACAACTGGCTCTTTGTATTGCTTTATATCATCATCATCAGCTCAAAGCTGTTAGTTAAACTAAATCAATAATAATAATAATATTAAATGTTCCCAATGTAAACCAATGTTTTCAATATAAATTTGTTTGTTTCTGCATTATTTGTAACTGCGCAATTGACACAAAATGGGCCAATTTTTTTTTTATATTTCGAGCGCGAACGACATGCAGAGGCCTGTTTTAGTTAAATATAGCAATCAAGAAAATGTATATCAATATATATAAGATTTGCGTATGTACTAAGCGTACTTTAGAGATAATTTTATAAACAACCAAATAATACGTTAGAAATATTATAACTAGCCCTGAAATCCTAAATCTTGAATATGGAGATGTTAAAACAACAGGAATATATAATTTTATGCAATCATGCGGAATTAGATGATTTATGTCACAAACTGCATTTATATTGTTAGAAGATGCTTTTCTTTCCTTTACATATCTTTTCTATTTACCTTGTGGGGCTAGAAAAGTGGTTTAATTTAATTGAATGTTTCATCGTTTGTGTGTATAAATATCGACTTACTATTAATGGAGGGTTTATAAAATTGCCATTAAAACTTAAAAAATCTGTAGAAGGAAAACATTTTCTGTAACAACTTTTGTTCATGTTTATTATTTGATTAGAGTTGATATTTATAAAAGCTACTAAGGATTGAATTTGTTAGAAAAGGGTGTGAGTATTTAATATTATCTCTAAATTAACTGAAGAAGAACAAATTTATTGTATGTCTTAAATGTCGGCCCGTAAGCATCAGAAAATTGCGATTTAAATGCAAATGTAGTTAGGAAATCATTTTACAAAACATTTCTTCAATTAAACTGATTTTTGTTATCTAACTTTTCAACTAATGAATCTTGCAGACACAGACATTGGTTAACAATATTAGATAGAAACAAGTAAATCGGCGATCAATTTTTGTAATGATTTTCTAACTATGTTTTTTATAAAGAACATAGCTGGTTTTCCAAATGCAAATAAAGTATCTTGTTACTATGCTAATGTTTTATGTTAAGTTTACTATGAACCGAAAAAGAATATGTATACATGCTGTTATCATACCATTTAATGTCTGTTGTAATTTTACTCAAATGTAAATATGTTGATAAGATTATAATTACATTAATTTATTTTCATTTTGTAAACATTTTTTGTTTTATTTATTTTGCTTTCGTTTTTCGTTTGAAACTTCCCATGGATAAGGTTGCAAATGTAATTTTAAATAATATAAGTAAAGGTAAATAACGCACAACCATCGAGAAATATGTAACAATACAAAGTGTATAGGTTAGTGGACCATAAAAAATATGTTTCTGAATATGAACTGGACAAAATATGTCGTTCTATGTCAACTGAAGATAGACAGACTTAAGAAGAAGAAAAAAACTGCCTTCTGCCAAAACTTCACAAATAAATTTAAACATTGTCTCACTTGGTATGCCAAGGGCCGAGTCTTGGAAAGTAGATTTTACACATGAATGTTCCGCTATCTATGTGTACAGAATAATCTTGCTTCAACTGATTCTCATTGTGATTCCAAACTCTTATACAGTTTAAATATATGTCACATGAGTTGTGCGAGCCGCTATAGTGTCCCGAGCGCAGGTCGCGCGCCCGACGCGACCACCCTGTCACTGTGACGCAGCGTGTGTGTGTGATTGACGCCAACAGAAGAAGATCATGATCCTTATCTGCCTCACGGTGCTGGGCCTGATCGTGGCCGGTTATGTCTCCAGTCTCGTCTTCTATTAAGCGGCGTTACGGTGCGAGCGGGTTCGCCAGGTAACTACCTCCCCGCTCCGCCACCCCCTCACCCCCGCTCCTGCCCTGTGTACTAACGTGCTGTGTTGTTGTTGTGGTTGTTGTCGTTGTCCGCGCCCCGAGCAGAAGAAGATAATGATTATGGTGTGCCTGCTGGTGCTGGGTCTGATAGTGTGCGCGTACGTTTACACTATGATCCCAGGCCTCTAACTGCCCGGCGACGTCGCGCCGTCTACGGGTACACTTGATGCGCACTACTTACTCTCTGCATCCGTTTTTTTACGTTCTCATTACCGATATGGATGCAGTTTTGCGGGGGAATCGCTCGGCTTGTATGCTTCAGTAGATTTGTACATATTGCGATTGCTTAGCTCGAGCGACAAGTGTAATTTGGGATAGCGTGGGTGTGCATTGGGTATTTTTGTCTGATATAGTTATCTACCCTCATGTAACACCATCTACATATAAACATGTATACATTACACGATTCTGGCCACTTGTCACACTTTTCCTGTGCGGATGCCAAATATTTTGGTTCAATCATAACATTGTCTTGATGAAACACAAACATTTATATACTCACTAATTATTATTAAATATATCGATGGTGTCATATGGGTTGTTGTGATCAGAATTACTAGGCTTTCATTTTGCATAACACATACCACAATCACAATTAAATATAAAACTAACATCATTCATCAGTAAAGTTGTAACTGTATAAGTAGTAAAAAGGTACCTTAGCCAAGTTGTTGTGGACAATGTATAAGCTGAAGACACCATCTTTTTATTATATAGAAAGTGCTCACCCATCTTGGATTGTATCTGCCAGGTAGATTAGTTAAATGCTGCTTTATTTGTCGCCCTGCCACTAAATGTCCTTAATTTAAGCTAGTATCTCTCCGGTATAAAAAAACAGCAAGGTTTCAACATTTTTCATCCTCGCAATCCCTTTTATATGGTGTCATTTATCTGGCATTCTAATAAAGACAGTGATTTGGCATTTTATTGATACATATTGATATATTATTGATTTGATACCAAACATGAGTGAAAATAATTGCCATGGTCGTGGTGACAACAAGATTTGCATGTGGTTGGTTCGTATTGCAGTATTTCACACATTAAGGCCGCTTGCATACATTCGTTTTCCATATTCGTTTTCCTAATGCCGAATACCAATTCGGAATTCCGTAAGCCTAGCGCTGGCGTTGGGGGTATTAGGAATTTATGCTGCCAGTTCGTAGAGTAACGTTTTTTTGGAAGTATGTTGTACATGGAAAGGACGAATCTATTAGAATTGCTTTTACTGGCACTGTATAAGAAAAAGGTGGAATTTCGTTATTGGGTACACCCATTAAATACGCAACGAATAAAAGGGAATCAGTTCTATCTTAAAAGAGAAAAATTCTAAGCACACCCAGAAGCATACTTCAAATTTCCTTAGTACTTGATGTCTCTGTTGTGCTAGTCAGAGTTATTCGGGCAGCACGGACGCGATTCTGAGTAAAAAAATCCGTTCGTGTGCGAGTTAGCAAACATATATGCGAGCGCTGCGTTCAAGATGACGTCATACGGTTTTTTTCCCGTTAGGTTGTTTTTCCATTCTCATTCAAAATATAAGTGCGGCATGTAGAACACTTTCTATGAAATGTGTTCATTCAGGTTTCCGAATCAGAATTCCTGATTAGGAAACCTTATACGGAAAATTAATGTATGCGCCCAGCCTAACTAGGAACATGCATGTGTTAGGTTCCAAGTAATTAGCGTAAGTGGCGATATTGCTGCAGCAGAAATATTCGAATAAACGCTAAGCAATATGGGCTGCTGCATTTGCCTACAAACATTTGTTACACCCATCAATCAAAACTGCACATAATTTAACTGTAGTTAGGACTAGCAAAAGATATTCTGGGGGTCTGTTCTTGGAGTTCCATTCTCATCATTCAGGAATCCTTTATCGGGATAGCCTGTTTGAGACCGTTTGTCGAAGCGGTTTGCTCTACGGAAATATTCTGTACTCCAAGAATAGACCGCCTGTACAAGAAAATTACCAACGTTTATGTGGAGACAAAATCCACTACTACAGCTATTAATGTAAAAAGTTACTATTTCAAATACACATTCCTACTCAAAAATATATTCAAGTTTTCTCTAATAGAATAACTATTATAACCAGCGAGCAAGGATTGCCGAGAGTGGTGATAGAGAAAGTCAGTGTAAATACACTGACTGTAGTTAGTTCGCTTACGAATTTGGGACGCGCAACATCGAATTAGTTGCACTAAATAGCGTCCTATGAAGGTCTTACGTGTCGTTGAAACTCGGGCTAAAAAGTGAGCTAATTCGTAAGCGAGCTGTAAGCGAAATGAATAGCCGTTCCCGTCCTCGATTCCTCGCCGATTGCAACTATGCCTTAGCAACGACGCAGCCGCCTGCCAATCGGATGGCGTGACCTGGGCCAGTGTCGAAGCACCTACATGTAATGCGTGGGCGCAGCTTGCAGGCGGAGGGCCCGGCGGGGGCGACGGAGGCGGCGAGGGAGGTCCGCACCGCACCACCAGCGAGCACCGCCAGCGACTCCGCTCTCGCTCTGCTCCAAGCCACGTTCAGAACATACCTACGTACTTGTTGTATCTTACTACTTCACTGTTTTGCGATGAAACGATTCGCTTTGTGTGTTTATAAAATTATTAATGTTAATTCATATTATTCTATCTGTCACAGCCTGACATTGCCCAAGAACATCCGGTTAAATCCCGGTGCTACGGCTGTAGACCCCGCACTAGGATACTAATTTAAGACAGTTGTTTATTTTAATACATATGGTTCAATTAGTCCTCGGCTTAGATATATCAGCCAGAAATAGCTTTCCTATCTTACTTTAATTCATATTAAAAGGTGCATAGTGATGCTTAAACGGTTTATTTCGTAACGGTGAGATAAGCTGATATTTTTCGCGATTTTTTTTATTAGAAAATATCTGCCTATGTCGCGAATTAAATACAATTATTTATTGTAAAGATGAGCGTTTCGGTAGAAAAAGGTTGCATGAAATTGGATTTTCAATACATTCATTGACAGAAAATATACAAGAGTTGGATGTACATTATATTTTAACTAGGCATATGAAACTTTCTGTTGTTAATTAGTTTTTGTAGGATAGAGTTTGTAAAACAATTTAAGCATAAATTTAAAGATGCAAGTGAGTAGCTTGCGGGACAATGTGTGCTTCTATGTCAATCGTACATACTCGTACATACATGTATGGAGTCTGCATATAGTGCACAATAATGGAACATACTCATACATGTATACAGTCTGCATATAGTATACAATAATGGAACATAACTCGTACATATACACGCATACAGTTTGCATATATAAGGTGAGTTTTTAATAATCTACAATTGACAATCTACAAGGTCAATGCCCCGTGTTTGACCTATATTTTTAATTAGGTAGTTGAAGAGTTAGTGCACTTTAATAAATTATTTTCTTGGAAACCATTACCGATAGGTGCATAGCTTCTTCGCAAAAGTTGTTTACAATACTGGGAAGAACATACTGTATAAATTTCTCAAAAATTAAAATGGAACAAAAAAAATTACATACCTACATTCTTAGCAAAAGTTGTTCTATATCAGATACTGAATCAACCCTATAAGGCTTGTAGATTATTATAAACTCACCTTATATTAAACAATAATTTTGCATACTCGTATAAACATGTATACAGTCTGCATACGTTATACATTAATGGTACTGACTCGTACATACATGTACGAGTGTATGTATGCATATAGTATAAACAAAATCTAGTGCATCAGATCCAATGGTTTATATTTAATATCAGGTGGTCGTGGTGTAAAGTTGCATTCAAAAAAATTTTTCCAAAAGAGTACAGTCTGGACGTGGGGTAATAAAAGCCAATCGTAAATGCTTGCTATCGTCAAAAGTGATATTGAATTCACAAAAATGTGTTCCCTGTGTTTTTAGCATCATTTGTGAATGCACAGCCTAATGGTTAACAATATCAGGGTAAGGGAGTCTGCAGTACCAAGTCAGCCCGTAATAGATTTTTGCAAGTAATAATAATGAGATGCAATCATTCCCCATTTAGACTGTTAGTGCACTGTTACTTCTCATTGGGTTCTATTATATTTTACATTAGTAGATTATGTTTACCATTGGATGAACACTGTCAACTTTATTGAATCTGAAATTTGGAGAAGTTTTTCTTCTGGACTTAGATATGTTCATTCAACCAATCATGGAGGGTTACATCATATCCGTGTCTTGTGTAGGTGTTACGCCTATGATATCATGTATCGAAGACCACGGGTTCGTATCCCAGGGCACGCACCTATTTCTTAACAAAGATTGAAGTGCATTTTAGTTGAGAATGGGGGTAACTCTATCGTCAAGAACCCAAACATAAAACTGTAGATCCCTATCCCTACTTACATGTGGTAGGGATAAGCCATTGCATTGGATGAAAATTAAAAAATGGCAATGAGAAATTGTCTGTGTTTTCCTTCCAGTTCAATGTAGCCATGCTCATATAAAGGGAAGGTCCTGGCATGGCACCTAATTTCTTCGGGAAAGCTGTGCGTTATTTTTATATCGTGACAGTAGGTGTGGTATTAACCATCCAAGTCCAGTTTCATTCAAACTAGCATCGTAATATTTATACCTTAATTTAAGCAAGGCTACATTGTTCCATTTTACGTTTGGGGTCCTAACTAAAAATGGGAGCCAGCCCTAAGTGTAGCATTTAATGTACATGCCATGTATTTTGAACACAAAATACGGTAAATTAGCAATTTTTTATTTGTATTGGGCGATGTGAAATCTGATTTCTCTTGTAAGTGTAAAGGTGCCATATAATTACATAACAAATAATGTTATGAGATACCTACACATTGGAATGGTCGTTTGTAGTATTTAATAGGTTTTGAGATGTCCGTGGGTGGAAAAATCATGGCTATGGTATTACGATGTGGTACCTACCTGGTCGCGTAGCCAGGTAAGGGCATGAAAATACACTATTTCGAAAAAAGTCAAATGTTTTGTCAAGGCGGTCTACGCCTAATGCTGCCACACCGATGCGTGCAGTGGACATGACCGACCAGGCTCGGGCAATGCCCATCAGTTTCGCCCTTAGTACTAGCAGGTAGTTTCATATTTAATAATAATAGGTACGTTTATTTTTGTAATAGTGCGAAATCTCGGTATTACTAGTTCAGTAAGCTATAGCTTAGGTGAAAGTAGAGGTTATTGATTTTTTTATTATTTTATACTTTTATGGTGAAATTTGCCTTTGGAGAGTATTGTTAGAATTCGCAAAACGTAAGCAACATTGTAGATATACAATCTGTGATATGGTTTGAGCCATTCCACAAGATAGAAGGAGTTTTGATGGCTGGCGCGCGAGAGATCGACGCGTGTCGCCGCCACACACTCGTCTGTATAGTTAACTAAAGAGAAACGACCATATAATTTGTCTACTTAGTACAAAGTGAGGGAGCGGCGTGTCGGCGCGTCGCAGCATCATATCACGAGCGGGCGGGCGCGAGCGGTGAAGCTTGCTCTAGCAATAATATTGATCGATTGTAATAATATTGTAAATTGTTTTTAATTTTTCAAATGTGTGATAGTAGATGCAGTCGTTGTTTAGTTATCTTAAAATTATATTACAGTACTTATAATAATTGAATTGTTATTGTGAATGTAACTTTTAATAAACCAACTACGAGTTATAACCTATTTCTCGGTATTCCTAGTTGTCCGTTGTATTCAAATTGAATTAATTATTCGCTTCGTTACTGTTCCAAATAATGCTAATTCTTCACTAAGTGTACACAATGACAGTAGTTTATTTAGCTAGGGATTTTTAAATTAATGTGCTCGTCGGAGAGGCCGATGGGTGCTGTCTATGTGTAGCGAATGTGTGCAGCGACACCTCACATCGGGGGCTGTGCGTAAGCACTGTGACAAATGCAAACCCGTTGAGTACATCATCTTTAGCGAACTTTCAGGTTCAAACTTGTGTAGCGTACTTTTATCTTTTAAAAAACTGATGCAGTCACATCTGTGGAAAATCCAATTCGGTATGCAGTTCGAAATGGTTCAACAGCAGGAATAAGCGAATGGCGCATCATTTAAGACACTGTATTAACGGCACTAATATTGTATGTTTCTTGAAATCGTAAACTCGCCACCTGTAGGTAGGTATACACACATCCTGGAAAGTTTACTCATCACCGTGTTCCCAAAGTGTATGCAGTTTAAGAAATTCAACCAAAATGTTAAAGCGGCACTAGACTAGTCGCATGGCAAGAAACTAACTATAATGTTCACTTGTTGCCTGCATTGAGTAAGGAAAGAACAGTTTCTTCTAAAAATTTGCATTGAACGGTACGGTACATAAGTCACCATTTTGGGAACAGCCTACATTTTGGGAACACACATTTTGGCATAGCCTCGTATGTAAGTCGGAAGCAATTTAATTGTAACATCATAGATAAACTAAGTAATTTGAATTATTAAGTGTAGAACTCTCATCTAGTTGCCTTTATAAAATAGTAGGAAAATTATTAAAACAATCTATTTACTGAAAATGTTGTCTCCTCAGAAAAAAACATTACTAATCTAAATATTTTGCTTGTTTTGTTCAAGGAGGTGAAATGCTAGCTGTTTTGTTGCTAAATATTTCTCACGTCGATTGTCACATTAGAGATCCGCTTAGGCGTAACATTGCCGGCCCGTAGAGATTCTGTAAATGTACTATGTAAGTAAATGTAGTCGCGGGCGCCACCGTGGCAGAGTACCTGACACCAATTCTATATAACTAGGTAGCGATAACGAGGACCGGGCCTAGCGCCTACCGCCGCGCGCCGCGCCGCGCCGAGCGACACATGCCAGCAGGCCTAGCCGGACTAGCTCTGTTCACATTTTGTAAAGAATAGAATATACACTTCTAGTCGGCTTTCGATGATCTCTTTTTATATTTAAATGGTAACGAACTCTTGGGAATATGTAGGTCTACTCGCTAAATAAAGCGTTTATTGCATACCGGTTTGCGATGGGGTGGACGCGACGCGGACTCGGACCTTAACCCCGAGGGCGGGTTGGATGTCTATTGGATGCATTGTCGATCACTTCGCTAGTATACAACTAGGATAGTTCATATTCTTATGTGTCAATTCATCTAGGGGTTTACGGCATAACAGCATAGCGAGTAAGTTGTTAACGTGTAAATCGATCTTAAAAAGTGATGCGATGCCTCAGCGACGATGACCTGTCTTGCTTTTTAGGTTCGAGATCGTTTAAAGTTTAATGTTTACCTATTTCAGTGGCCTGAATTTCATTATATCTGGCTTGTGTACCTACTGGATACGAAAGATACATTGCAGCACATAAAATCTACGCTACATCATTTATAACGCAGCCTACTTATAAATAGGTATGCTGAATCACCTATAAACTAATTTGTAAGGGTGTGATGTTAAAAATTTGGAGAAAGGTTCCGTAATGTAGATACTACCAGTTTACAAGCCCTCGCATGCATACAGATATGTTAATTCCGGTTATATAATTGTAAGCAACATTGTAAGCCCATGGGACACATCACACTTGGCTTGCCAACGAGTGATGTGAAACATTTGAATGAAACCGATGCATTTGTTAATTTGTTAACTCTGGCATCTCGTTTTACAGATTCTTTACTATTGGTGAAGTTTTATTAAAATGTTTCTTATAACTTAAGAATTTCTGAATTTATCTTAAAAATGTATTCCTCTTTATGATATCTCGTCTTATAAAATAATCTTGTAAAGGAACAGTGAATATCATACCGAAGTATTAATCACATTGTAATACTAACATTGACAGTGAGATTTGAAGTACTTTGCCATGTAAAATTCAATAGATTGAGTTTTATAGTCATATTATTCTGTATGTAGTTTAACATTCTGAAAATTCTCTTATAATTATAAAATAAACGGTGTTTTCTGCTGATTACTGTGTTTCTTTCCGCCCTCCCTTTCTGGGTAAGTATCTTCATATATGTATAGGCGCGACTTTGCGCGGGTGGCTGCATCAACTACAATATTCTTAGGAGGTAGCGACGATCGAATATTCTCCTATCGGGAATAATGACAATTATATTTATATGTGCTATTACCCCATTCCGGAATGAATATGTTTTGATGGGGAATAGGAGTAGGTAGTGCTGATGAGTGTTAAAAGGAGTAATAAAGGCAAAGGAGGGGACTTCTCGGAATGGACTGGACTCTAAATTACATGTCAGCCCATACGACCGCTAAAATCTCTTGACCCAGAGCACTATTTACATAGTTACATTTAGTGAAGTCCTTCTATTCCTTCCTAGGCGGTCTCAATACATTTGAGAACACTGCAATAGGCGAAAGGTGAGGAAATTGGGCAGCATGACTAAGGCCTTTTAAGACCACCAGCCAAATTAATGTGCCGACTAATAAATGATGACGTGAAATGTTTAATATTTCGAAAAATATGAGGATTCTCCTAATTTATACTTTGGAAACCACCTCTCGAAATTATTATACTTATTAAATTAATAACCGGCAATACTATGCACGTATAAATTTTTATTTTATAAAAAAATTCAATACATGTGAGGCACAGGTTATGTTATTTCGTAAAAATATTTATTTATATTTAAAATACAAAGTTTGTTGCATTTGCCTTAATGGAAGCCTCATGCCATATCAGCCCGACTGGACACAATACATTTTCTTGCACTGTTAACCATGCATTTAAACTTAAATCAATGTAGAATGGTTGCATATGTATATTTTGCAATTAAAAATATTCATATATTTTTTATCTTTTCTGTTTTGATTTTCAATAAAAAAAATACTTTTCACAGAGTGGCCTGGGAAACAAGCTTAGTATATGTATATATAGTATAGTAGTATATGAATAGCCTATTAAAAATTTGTATGTATTTACGATAGGAAGAGCTTAAGAGGTATAATAACCTGAATACCTAACAAGCGTATGTATTTCAAATTTACGGAGGCCTAAAGGGTAAGGGATGGCATGCACAGGGCTGTTTTCGCATCCTTATTTTTTATGGTTACTCAGTCACCGCCAAATACCTTGACCCCTATGCCTTCGTAAACTTAACAACCTAACCTAAGTGTAATGTAAAGGCCATGTCCAAAATATTAAAATGCAATTTAACACAACTTCAAACATTAAAAGCGAATATTTAAAATTAGCTTACTCCACCTTCACACATCATATTAGTCAAGGCACACAATCCAACAGCAGATTAAGACATTTGTTAATTATTATACAAACTAGTTATAAACAATCACAAATAAAAAAAAAATCCGATAAGACTAGATATAAAATATACACACTTATGTAAGGTATGCATCACAAAAACAGAGCATTCCAAAGAGATCGAAAATCATATTCGAGAATATTATGGCCACAATATTAAAAAAAAACAGAATAATAAAAATAGGACGGTAAGAAAGGTAACGAACAATGAAATAATATATTTATAATTCAATTTGGGGCTCCAACTAAAAATTATAAAATTATGATCAAGTAACTCGATAACAGTCCAACATTAGGTTATATTTTTAATACATTTTATAAAAATACATCTTTTCAGAAAAAGTAGTCCAACAACAAAAAACTTTCCAACATCTCTTAGCTAACCTCTTGACATAAAAAAGGTGTGACTACTAAATATTAACAATAACAGCAAAAGCCAAATACAACATGAGATTGTAAATTTAATATTAAATGCATTAATTGTCATGACATCTCTTGGCTGCATCTATAACTGTCGGAATGTTGCGGCATTGCACCTTTACAGTGCAGCACCAACGGAAGGCCAGCTCCCACGACGTCTTACAATGTTTTCAACCGAGCGGCCACAAATGAAACAAGGTGTCATGGGAACGAGGCGTGGAGGTAATTTCTCATGTCGGACATAACTCCGCCACTCGGCCCCATAACAAAAAATATTTTACTCACCAAAACCTTTGATTCTCACCATTTCACGTATTTTTTGCCTATTCTCCTTTACATGCATTCCATTCGTTCCTAACCCGTGGTATTGTAATAAAAAAATTACTAAACAGAAAATGGCCCAATTTTTGTGCAGACTGCGAGTGCGAAAGGCAAACATAGGACGGGTCAATATCTCTTACTTTAATGTTGAAGAAAAAAAATTAAGGCTTGGCTACCAAAATCTTGCGAGAATTATTTTTTACAGACACTTAGATAATACATACAGTTGATTAACCATGAGATAGTTTATAAAAAAGAGGTTTTATCTTAAAGGCCTGGGTCTTAGTAACCATTAATTTCCAATTGCATAAAGGCATTTTTTGCCCATATAAGCTGTCTTCAAGCTATCAAGTGGGAACTAGATGCCATGTCAGGGCCTTCCTTATAGACTAGGAGGTCGCGACAAAAATGGTAACGATAACGTAAATGGCTGAAACTGGGTTCACATCATAAAGACCATCCCTCTGAAGCTAAATGTGTCAGTCTGCCTGTTCCAAGTGGTTGCGTTACGTAGATAAGGCGACTGAAAAAGTAGTTATGGTGACATAAAATATATATGATAAGGTAAATGGATGCAAATAACGAAGCATGAAAGTACCAGTACATACTTGCTTTGCAATATAAAACCTGAACAAATATTTGATTGCATTTCTTAGTTATCGGTGATTTAGGTTACAGATATAACTTTAGGTATATTTAAGTATTTAGTAATAAAACCGACTGGTTATTGTTGTATAATCAATAGGTATAGATGTTTTCAGACAATCAGTATATTCATCAGCAGGTACATACCAGAATCTATTTTATATAGTTAATCTAGATAACGCAACCACTTGGCACGGACAGACCGACATATTTAGCATCAGAGGGTTGGTCTCTAACCTGTGAACCCAGATTCAGCCATTTACCTTATCGTGACCAAAAATGTCGTGACCTCCCGGAATATTATCTTGCAAGCAATTGATTAAAATAAGAGTAGTTTTGTAATCACAGGTTAAATGGTTTCGAAACTGGACTTTGGCATTATAATTTCCTTTCAGTTGTCCACTTAATCATTTAAAGTTCGATTGTTCATTGTTATTATTATTGCCGCACATTGCACTTGTTTGCCTGGTTCCATGGATGCCACCACAAACGTTTACTTTCGACTTCAATGGAGGTGGAAGCGCACCGCAAGCTGGTGCAGCGGAAATGGTTGCCCTTGGTCTGTGTTGTCTGCATAACAGGTGTGGTGCTGCCTTTACGTTTGTGACAGCAATATACCTTAATGTTTCTCCCATATAATTATTTTTCATTCTTATTAAAAATTGTGTTCTATTCACTTTTAATAAACCGAGAGAGCCCAGAATAGAACTTTAGTCTCCAGCGTCTGATGTGCATTTCATCCAGACCACTTTAGATGCGTATATTTATTATTATACATAAATAAATTTATGGTTTAGATTCCTTAAGGATAATACAATATCACACACTTATATAATATTTGTCTATAAAATGACAATATTATGTAAACACAATTAATTAAGGCATATTGAAAGTTGTATCAGCCCTGGAGATCATTTTTATAATACAATGTGACATTTTCTTTTTCGTATTTAAGTACAGGGCTTTTCAATTCAACCCATGTAGTAATATTTTTCAAGGGATATTAACATAAATCCAGTAGCACCCTAAGGTCGGGTTTGTTTTGCACATATGGTGTGCCCCTTCCCTCGCCGACCGGTCTTCAGGCGGGGCGTCCTCCCGCAAGCCGCGCGGGCGGTGCTATCCCCTCCTCCCGCTTCACCTCTTTGCAATGCGAGCGCTTTCATAGCAATCGCGTTGCAATGTGCTACTGGACTTTTGAATGGGACTATGCATAAGAAGAATTGATCATGAAGCTATTTGCACATCAATACAATAAAGATACCTAAAAATGTGACCCGTTCCCTTTAATTCACATCAGATTAGGTTAAACCTAATTTAAGTGTTGTAATTGAAATACAAAATATATGCAAACATTTCGACAAAGTAGCTATTACCTCGTATAATTTTATGCCAATAAATGAATATAGAGAATAAATGTATAATATTCCCACACATAAATAACATTGTGAGACCATACACACAAAGAAACTAAGTAATACTAAACACCGTTTGTGCTTTTGTAAGTAATGGCCACCCCAGTGTTAGGTCGTATATAGATAGTAAATACCAGGGAGCCGAATGGTTAAGAGTAGCATTGTTGGTGGTACCGACTCGGCTATACTGCAACAGCCGATTTCTGGAAATCATTATCAAAAAATATTTATTATAACAATTTTCAAGTTAGATCCCAACTTTGTCGTTTCGTTGGTTGTTTTCAACAAATTCCAGTGTGATATCATATTATTTGTCAATATTGAAATAAATATGGAAAGATTAAATAAATAGTTGAAAACGATATGCGATCCCGTCTGAAGATAAAAATGGGTTGTCACCGCACATACACTATTTCCAATAAATGTTCTTATTACATTAACAACTGTATGAAAAAACTCCATATCCTGGGTTTAGAACTGAACTGAACTTACATAATCAGGTGGTGCATCCGTGGCATTGTATTCTAGCAGTGGAGCCGTCGGATCACTGCCGTGTGCCCCATTTGCGTCCACAGCGCTAGCTTCCTCAATAGGTATAGAGCCAACATACATTTTCTGTTCACCGGATTTCCCCTTGTGGCAACCATCGGCGATGATGTGTATCTGGAACGAAATATTCACTACAGTTTATGTTAGAACATAGTTTTTTTAGAGTTCCGTACCCAAAGGGTGCCAACAGAACCCTATTACTAAGCCTCCGCTGTTCGTCCATCCATCCATGCATTCATCCGTCTGTCCGTCCGTCCGCCCTTCCGTTGGTCCGTCCGTCTGTCACAGGGCTGTATCTCATGAACCGTAATAGGTAGGCAGCTGAAATTTTCACTGAGTGTGTATTTATTTTGCCACTATATGGATGTCCAATGCCACAGCTACTGTCATGATATTAGCCCACCCCACCTCATGGGAACTAGGTGCCATGCCAGAACATACCTTTTATAGCACAGCTATATTGAAGTGAATGGATAACGTGGAAAATTTTCATCGCCGCTTTGACCATCGTTCATTTAGCTCGATGGTACCAACTTGGGGTTTACTTTAAATTTTAAAATTAGTTTTCCTTTTTTAATGGAACTAAACATGGATGGATAGTAACTTTAAGACAAACCACAATAAATTGAAAACAAATAATTATCAACCTAAATGACTTAACGCAATCGCCATTTTACTTTAAATTTGTTATTAATTAGGGCAGGATTTCTGCATAAAACAAATCAGGCATGGCAAGAATAATAACTTCACCATCCATACTAATATTATAAATGTGAAAGTAACTCTGTCTGTCTGTTGCGTTTTCACGCCTAAACCCCTGAACCAATTTTGATGAATTTTGACACCTTTATCTATGCCGGTCTTCGTAATATGAAAACTAATTTTAAGGACTTTATCGCATGCAGTTTTCAAATCAAGAAAGTTAGAATTGCATCTCCCTCCGCGCAATGGTTCCACCAGGAAAATTGAACACTTTGACAACCTTGTGTAAATCATGGGGGAGGTTACATTTGCTGACTCTGTTTCGTTTTTAGATAATTGCAAAATCACTGCAAGGAAACTTGCAAAGTAGGAACAACTTGTAGTTTTCGATTCAAAAACATTTCACCCAAAACACGATTTGCATATTGTTTCAATCGAACATCCAGAACGCCTTTCACCTCCTTCATCTTCACAGACATTGTCAATTGGTTTACTTTCGATCGTGAAACATTGTTTTCTCCAGTTGAATATTTTCTCTATAGAGAATTTTCGACAGATGTTTAAGAGGCAACAATGGTACATGGAACGTTTGACGCGAAAGGAGCGGCGGCACATAGACCATCGCCATCTTTTGGCAGCGTTTTAAACTAGTAAAAATCTACTTTCGGTACTTACAACTCATGGAAGGCAACTGGCGATTGCACATAGAACCCGTTTAGTTTTATGATTTCCTTTTTCTTAGAATAGTGGGTACCTTTAAGATAAAATCCAAGTCTATGATGCGACAGTTGGCCAAGTTAGACGGAGCGAGGTCAGCGGGCAGCAGCAGGCTGGCGGTCCACTCGCGGCGGCCGCGTGCGGGCACCGGGCCCAGCCTGACCTGCGCCACCGTATCACGGACTTCGCGTTTCGTCATGGTTGTCCAAGTGATCTCGCCCGTGCCCGAGCGGAGTGTAACCATCTGCAACCACATGTGACCACCAATGTCTCAGTCACTCACTCAGTTCACATTAAATTATCGAAATAATACAGAGGTGCCTGAATAAGTTGCTAATATATACAGTATATAACCAATGACATAATCCACAATAGAAAGAGTTTATTGAGAGAAAATATTTTAATTAATTACATTATTTTCCCTACAATAGTCCGCAGGCTGTTTTATAGGAAATCGATGCTAAATATTGAATTGGTGTCGGTTTGAGAAATATTTAATATTGGTGCTTAGTTTGAACTGTTTGAAATAGTGTGGGTGAGTTGATGTGAAATGATTTAGTTCCGAGTACAGAGCTATAAAAGCTATAGTACGTACCAATTATTAATTTATAACAGACAAATAAATATGCAGTTTCGTAGTAGTTCATATTATTTAAGTATGTGTACAAGGTCCGTCACTCGAAGTGTTACCAATTGAAAATGATGTTATTTGGTTAATTGAAGTACAGTTTTTTTATTTTTTTATCAAAATGCTAAAAATATCATGGAATGTTAAGAAAATCATTGTTATTGACGGATGATGGCACCAAGTCTTCTGGCAAAGGAATTGCAGGCTGCATGAAGATGGGTTTGCCATATTCTGTTCCATTCCCGACAGAGCGCTGCCTTCAACGTATCCACAATTTAATTACTTTTTCTTGACCCGGCAGCCTCCGCAATGGACCATACCGAGAAGTCCATTGGATTCAAGTCTGGAGAGTAGGGAGGCCACTGTTCTGAAGTAATGAATCGAGGAAAGTGGTTCTGTAAAAAAAAATGTGTCAGGCGAGCTTTGTGGGACGGTGCTGAGTCTTGTTGGAACGTCCAGCTGTTCGCCCCAAATTGTTTACGTGCCCATGGTATGAGTGCATCATTTAACACCTTTTGCTGGTACACTTGCTGGTTGACTATGACGCTCTTCTCGATAAACACGAGTGGAGAGCGAACATTTGCAGTCACTGCAGCCCGCCATAACAGAAGCAGGCGCTTGCCTACGAACGGCAACTCTATCGTCTAAATTCTCGTTGGACTTGCCATGCAGCCAAATACGGATCATTTTGTTTGTTTACATACTGATGACAAATAAAATCATCAAAGAAAAAAACAATGTTTTCCAGATCGCCACGTTCATGCAAGGCTTTCAGTGCTCGAGCTCTTTGTAGTCGGACTGCCTTCGATTCTGAAGTAAGATGCTGTACTTTTTGTGTCTTGTAGAACTTAAGTTTCAATTATTGTTTCCGTATGCGCCGAATACTTGAGTCGGCTACTTTCAGGCTCTACGCCAATTTTGCAGCACTCTGGCGAGGATTTCTTTAAATTCGTGCCTCCACCTTTCGAACCATATCACGTGATGCTGTTTTCGGATGACTGCCTCCATGCCGTTTAGCAATGCTCCCGGTTTGGTTGTTCACACGTAAATGTTTGAGCCCCGAACATAGACTGGTTGTGATTTTCCAGCCAAATGCTAAACGATCACATTGTTACGTTTAATATCCATTGCGAAAATGTATTATCAAATTCAAATTTGTTCCCGCTCATTTTGCCCACTAAAAACAATGAAACAAATTAATGTTTCACCAAAATTTGGCATTCTGCCTTTATTATTTTGAAAATAGAAGCAGTGTGAAGTTAGTAACAGTTCGAGTGATGGATCACATGCTTATGCAAAGGAGAATTCCCAAATCCAGGCCTCTTGGAAATCAGTCGTGTATTTTACTGACACATATGCGATAATTTATATTTATAAATAATAAACATAATAAACATATTTTAAACTATCTGAATCCCCATTTTTCACAGCCGTTTACTCGTTACATAAATAAAAGGAATAATTCACAATAACTTCTTTTCCTACTGCCATTATGAATAAGACAAGAACAGAATGTTCTACGGAAAATTCCGTTTCCCCGCTAAAATCACATTAGTAAAAAATGTATGGGGCAATGGGCATTCTATTCTCTATTCTATTCTAGGGGTCTCTATCTGTTTCTATCGTCTCTACCATATAGAATGCTCGTTGGAGCTTCATAACGCTGTCCCTCCATCCCCTTTTTGCCATCTCTCAACACGGAATAGGCAGGAAATGCACCCATTCAACAAGTATAGAATGGAATCCATGTCAAGGTAATGTCCCCAAAGTACAATCTGGATGGAGTCGTTCAAACATGGTGTGAAGCACCCGGCGTGCTGGCATGGTTTTAGCAGCCGCCGTGAAAGTTTGAAAGCCCATGGGCGTCGTCAAGCGCGAGGTCCTGGCGTACACATTTTGCCACGCTAACCATAAATTAGAAATTTATTAATATTTTAGAATTACTAATTAAAAATACTTATAAATTATTGCCATAAAAGATTAACTAACAGCATTGTCACATTTAAAAAAAAACTTCCTTTTTAATAATTTACTCAATGGAATTTCCAATGAGAGTAGCCTTTTACTCATCCTTTAACCTCTGTGTATGAACTGTTCTAACTCAGTGGTTCTAACGAATACCTAAGCATGGGTCACCTTCTTGACGGCCACCTTGACATCGAGGATGTCAACACGAGTGGAGTTCTCGCAGTGCACGTGAAGAGGGATTGCCTGGCCAGGGCAGTAGCCAGCGCGCGGCATCCGCGCCACAACCTCTGCCGCGCCATCGTCGCACCCGCAGCCCCAGTACACATCCCTCACGCACACCACCAGCGGCTTCTGCACACATTATTATGTACCATATAAGGTCTAACTTGTTCGATTCCGATTTGAGCTTACGCTACCGATAGCAGGTTTACAACTAGTCCGATTCGCGCTCACAGCTCTCAAAATGGTGTAGTGTGAACGTTATGACGTCATCATTACGTCACTCACACAGTGGCCATGTTGTCGCAGTCAATTTGTCAGTGTCACAATTTTAGGTTCCTATACTGTTGTGTGGCGTTTTTCGAAGAACTACTTTAACTAATGTCATTTGGACATTGTTTTTTTATATCGTATGTGAATGCACAATTGGTCCGAACTGTTTGTGATGCTGACAGTACTAAGGATGATTCACGTTACACCATGACACAGCCGGGCCGGCCCCGACCGGAACCCCACCGTGGCCCGGTCATATATCTATCGTATACCCTTGCATGAAGTAATTCATGATTGCGGGGGCAAGGTATTGTATCCCGACTCCGGCCCGGCCCGGCCCCGACCCGACCCCAAAACAGTGTAACGTGAATCATCCTTGAAGCATGTGAATTTAATCTGCACACTTGTGTTCGCCACATATATTGTAAACCTTAACAGCTGTAAACAGCACATAACGGTAGTTGTGTGGTATTAGCCATTCATGTCAGGTCGCATAAAAAAAAACATACCGCGCAGCTGCATATTCAGACCTTATGTAAAACATTTATGCCAGTATGATGATTTTTGCTTGCGCAGATGCAGTATCTACTAGCTTTTATGTCTTCTCTCTCCTCTGACCTTAACCGACAATTCTGCAGAACAACAAATAAAACAAAATAGAGTTGCCCATCACAAGCTTCTAGTTACTTGTTTTTGTCAGCTTTCGCCTAAACTTATATGAGGTCCGGGTGCACACAATATAACCATCATTGGCAATAATTATAAAACAATTAAAAATAATTAAGGTGGCCCAACCCGGCGAGACGAACTCATTCGTGGGCACGGTACAAAACCGTGCTGTTGCGCTCTGGGACCTTCTCTGTTTAAAAAAAAAGACAGGCTCCATGATGAGCAAGATGCAACATATCCACAAAAAAGACAATGTGCATAGTGTATGATTTGATAAGATTGTTGTTGTTGTTGTTGTTGTTGTTGTTGTCGGCGAGTAGCTGCCGACGCTTGAACGCACTTGACACGAGGCCGTTGTGCTCAGTAACCCGACTTTTGGCTCATTCCAGCCAGCCGAGCTCTTCCACAAAGCGTAGCAGCCCTTTAGGGTCTTTCCACACTTGCGGGTCGCTCCTTTCGGTGCTAAAGACCCCCGTACAAAATGTCTGCAGTTGTCTACATTCCATGACTATATGTGCCGGTGTCTCCTCCGCCTCCAAGCAGGCCCTGCAGAGGGGACTGTCCGTGACTCCGATGGTGTGCAGGTGTTTGTTGAGCTGGCAGTGGCCCGTGAGTAGGCTTACCACCGTTCTCAACTGTGGTCTATGCAGCTGTAGAAGTTTCCTAGTTAGGTGTGGATCCGGTGCTGGCACTGCTTCCCCTGATTGTCTACAGTCCACTGTAGATGACCACCTTGCAGTGTGAGCCCGTGTCATTCGTTTCCTCAGCCAGGTCTTGACTTCACTGAAGGGGGTTGGCAAGAGTGGCTCCGGTCCGACGGGCTTGGAACTCGAACCCGCCTTGGCGAGATCGTCGGCCGCATCGTTACCATGGCTCCCGCTATGTCCCTTTATCCACTGGAGTGTGATCCTGTTGCCGATTGAGATGTCCTGTAAAGCCTCATGACATTGTTTAATTAGTCCAGAAGTGAATGTTTGATTGGCAAGAGCCTTCAAAACAGAAGCACTGTCGGTTAGTATTCTGATTGTATAGTCTACCATTTCACGCTGTTTTATTGCCGCGGCTGCCTCGATCAGACCTACACACTCCGCCTGAAAGATGGAGTTTCCAGAGCCCAGCATAACTGTTCTTTTGATATTCAGGTCTGCTGAGAAACAGCCAGCACCCGTACCATACTCGGTTTTAGAGCCATCCGTGTATACCCTAACTTCTCTTAATCCCGAGTAGTCCTTCGGACCCTCGGAGAGTTCAATAGTGTAGAGTCTGTCAAAGTTATATGTCTTGGGTATCCTATCGCATCTTACTCCTAGCAAAGGGTTCTCCTCCATCGCTATACTGAGAATTGTTGTGTGCTGTGCCCTAGTCTCTCCTGTCCAGGAACCTGTCGTTCTGAGCCTGAAGGCTGCGGCTGCCGCCTCTCGTTGTATTATTAAATCAAGAGGCGGCAGTCCCAGCAAAACTTCTAGTGCTGCTGATGGGGTGGTCCGCATGCAACCAGTGATGGCTGTGCTAGCTATACGCTGAAAGCTTAGCAGCTTGTTTGCGAAAATCGTAAAAGTTTCGTAAAAGAAAAGATTTACGAAAATTTTAATTACAAAACGACTTATAGCTAAAAGTAAACCACGACCGCTGTAGTCAAAAATCTAACAAAAAGCAAATAGATTATAAATCTTGATTAAATAAGCTATGTCTGATGACTAATCTTTTTAAGATGTTCTTACTTTATCATTGCGTAATCCACCATCAGTTATTGTATAAAACGCGCAAAAAATTCGAACTTTAGGACCTTATAACTTAGAAACCAATCACAATTTTACAATGCCAACGGTCATCAGACATCTAGTTTGATCAAATAAAGCTATTTTGAGCAAAACTTGGGATCTCTGACAAGAAATATGGGCGTGATCTTCTTTCCCCGTTTGTATGGGGAGATGAGCGGGATGGGCCACCTTAACATTTAACTTAGAGAAATCATATTTTTTACTTCATTGTGCTCACCAAGCATTGCGGTATTAAGTTCAAGTTGATAGGAGCGACCACACCAACATACAACTTGATGGTGGGATCGAATTGAAGTGGCAAGTCAAGGCCGGCCTTCAGTTTGTAGCGGATGCGGCCGTGGTTCCCTTGGAAGCTCGATGGCGCTTGCGCTGGGATCACAAACTGGAACGGCAACTTGTAATCTCCTGCTGGAAGCTCACAGCTTTCTGAAAGTGAAGAGGTATTATTGGTCGAGTAAAGCACACTCCCCAAAAGTTGGCCAGGCTGACCAACGTTGTCAAACTTGTTACTCATAATGGGTGTTGGCTGTCCCAAGACTACCTACACTGCAAAGAATACATAACATGGATCATTAAACTTGCTTATATATATATATATATATATTTATAAATATTTATTGCACCCAAAAAATCAGGCAAATGGTATATTGTATTCACATCGATATACATAATGTAGAATAAAAAATTGGATAAAATTAAAACATGTCATTTATAGTCGATGATGATTAAAACTATCGACATGCAAGTACCGGATTCTCCACCCATAAGGTACATCATCGCGTTGATGTACTCCTCCCTTCCACTGTAGGAAGATTTACCAGCCTTCCAATGAGTTTTAGCAGCTCCTTTGAATTTAATATATATTCCTAAAAAAAAAACACCGTTTCATTAAACTCTCTTTGATTAATGAACTGTTTTTAATGCTTATTCAAAAACAGGGTTTGGAAGATTTAAGAACATCACTATAGAATCCCAAAGAAACAACATAGAAAAATGTCTCTGGTCAAGCAGATTCATAAGATTATTATCTCAAACTACCAACCTCTCATGGACTTGCTTGAACTCTGTGTGAACTCCACTGAGCCAAATAGTGTCTGACCTGCATAATAAGTACCATGTGGGCTGTCCAATCGTATCTTGCCTTCTGAAAACATTATTTTCTTCCCCAACTACAACAAATAAAATATTAGGGTCAATCAAAGGAATGTCTGCTTACACATTTGCAGCTAATTTTAAATATAGAACCATACATCATTCGAATTTAGATGCTCAAAATAAATAAATATTATTTATTATAGGATTAATGCAATATTTTAGGAACAGCGTCTTTTCATATTTTTCTAGCTGCATACAAAAATGAATTTCTCTAAGGAAAATATTTGTGGAATACCTTTACTGAAACATTCGAAGGGGACTAACATAACTTTAAATGTTTTGAGGAGCTGACTTCAGTGTTCAATGATGAAGCCCCATGTCTTTGGGTTCTGTCGAACGGGTTTTTGTGATTCCAGCTAGGACATACCAGCCTTAGTGACAAATCTGGCAAATGATGCTGAAAACCCTCTCTGCTGAAGATATCATTGTTGCTGTGAGAAAACGAATGCTAGAAGTCATCATATGACATATCGTGAGGTGGAGAAGCATCATTAGGCACTTCAGGGAAAACAATTCCAAAGTAAAAATCAACAAAACCATCAAAATCAAACCCAGACTCTCAAATGTTAGTTAGTTTAGTATAAAAGAAGCCTATTACCTAGAGTTAGGTGTAAGGGAAGGGGGACCTACATTCTTGATTTTATACAGCAAGCCCTTGTGTCATACTCTTTAAAATGCAAAAAATAAAAGAAACGCAAAAGAGCAGTATTCCTTGGTTTCAAAGGAAAAATTATGATTTAGGAAACTTTCCAAAGCAAGGGAAAGTACCCCATTCGGATACTGCAGTTAAATGAAGTGGTGAGAAATACAACTGCCTTTTTCGAAAAGTTCTCGAGTACTATTGGGTTGATTAGGTTGGTAAAAAAAGGAAAATAGTCCCCCAATGGAAACGCCCCATGCGTGACCTATATGAACTTGCAATTAGAGATACTCATAACAATTTCAATTAACAAATTCATCTATGCAGGAAATAATCGGGAAGGCAGACTTACAACCCAATCATGCTGAGGGCTCATGTACTTTGAATATTTATGATCAAGATACATATATTTGCATACAAGATACACGTGATTTAATTTTGCAGACTCGCATCGCGTCTAGGCGCCGCGCGCCGGTTACTAAATCGCATTTAAATCAACAGATACATAAGTAGTTTAATAATGAATAATGTGGCTCACACAACGTTTGCTAAATTAATGTAAATGCTAATACAAATGAGATCATTTGACCTAGGCGATCTTTTGCTAGTATCATAATGGTGCCTGCGGTGCTTTACATGAGAAAGTGGTCTCACAATAACTTTGTATCCGTTCAAAAGATTCAGTCGTATCATAAATAATGCCCTACCTACCTTTAGATTGAAAGAACACTTACATATAAAATTGAATTAAAAGTTTGGGGTTTATTTTTTGTCTGGTTTTTGACATTTGATTTGAAAATGTTTTGTGTATATTATTCTAGATGGAACGGCAAGGCAAGAGTAATCAGACTAGTCGACATATTTTTCGTTTTCGATTTATTTTTATTTAATTGTGTGTTTCGGTGAGCTTTCGCTAAAAATGAAAGATATAAAATACACTTGATGAGATATAGTGAATAAAAACGTAATCCATGATAACTTGAGGCAAAGACATTCTGATAACCGTGTGGAAAGATGAAGGCGAATAGGAAAGGGAAGGCAAGAGGTCTCCAGAGGAGTCACTTTCGTCCAATTTGTCCGACTTCAAAAATATTGCGGGAAGAGGTCTTCAGAGGTCTTAGGAAGAGGTGAGCATAATGAGCAGACGGCCACGGATATTTATGTTCTGTGCAGACGGCGGAGGGGCGGGCGGCGCGGCTCGACTGTCATTCGACTAAGGTCGCGATCCGATTTGAACCATCGTTACCGAAAGAGCGTTCACATGGCTTCAAAATGGCGCCCCGTGAACGGAATGATGTCATCGTTATGTCACTCAATTCCGTACACAGCCCTCACGCTTTGGAGATAGGACTCTGTGCGTGCAATTGTCAGTGCCACATTTTGACGTTTCTAAAGCGTAGATATTCCATGGTGTTGTTTCACAATCTGTTGACAAAATTGAAAATTAAAGTTCAGTTAGAGCAATTGATGAGATTCAAAGAGGTGAACTACTACAACTAATGTCATTTGTTTGTTTTTTTTTTCGTAAGCGCGTACACAAACCGTCCGAATCGTTTGCGCGTGCGAAGATGACTGAGGAGATACTATTAACTTGATACCGACGTTGTCCCATTCAAGGGTCTTGAACACAACTTCACAGCGTTGGTTGGGTGATATAACTGGTTGCAGCTGCATGTTGTCCTGGTACGGTTGCCTGGGGTCGAAAGCGTATTGACTCACCAGTGACTCACAGGTGAGGGAGAATCTCATGAGTGGACCCCTGATAAAAGAGATATTCTATGATCTCATTCGGTCGATTCTGTGATCTCTGTTTCTATAAATATTCTGTGGTGATCTCATTGCTATTGTCAGTACCAAAGAATATACATACTTTGTTTCATTATTTTCGATTGTGGTTATTGTTTTGGTTTTGTTGTGCGTTGGTTGGAGATTATTTTGTGCCTCAATATGAATGCGCCGCCGACCTTTGAATCTTTCTTGTTATACGATGGAGAAAAGAAGTAAGTTCAGCGGAATACCGCAGAATCAAAACAAATTACAATCATAGACCTAGCATACCGCGCTGTGCGTTACCCCCCATTTCCACAAAGAAGTAAATCTCCGCGATAAATGTCAGACAGCACTGTCACCCGTGTAAACGCCTCTGCAAGACGTGTTTACACTAGCTATGGGTCATTCCGAGAACCTGCCTCCTCTGCTTGAATGACTCCTTCAACCACTCCTCACCAAATTTACCTACTCGGATTCCCATTCTCACTCCTCAAAATTATTACCCACTAGTTACTCCAGAATGGTGTTAAGCCCATTCCAAATTGCTCACCGAATGTGACAGCCACTCCGGAATGTCCATCGCTAGGGTCATTCCGGGTCCATAGAGGAATGCATTCTTTTGTAATGTTCCATTTCAAATTGACTCTGGAATTATTATAAGTCTACACTCGTAAAAACTGGCGTTCTGAGTTCGGAGTAAGATAATGTATAAAATGGCGTATCAATGGAATCATGACTCAAGTTTAGTTTTTTGGAAGTGAGTGATTCAGCGGCTTACCTTTCTGGAGTATATTGACTCACCAGATTATGAAGTAGGCCTTTCCGGAGTGGGCTACTCCGGAGTAGGCTTATAACCATTCCGGTGTGGGTAACTCCGAAGTTGACTTATAACCATTCCGGAGTGGGCTTATAGCCATTCCTGAGTGGGTAACTCCGGAGTGGACTAATAGCTATTCCTGAGTGGGTAACTCGGGAATGGCTATAAGTGAGTAGAGGGTAGATAGTTTTTGCGGGCTCTTTGAGACCCGTCCCTTCATTCCGGAGGTCATTCCAGACTTGTGAAATAGGAATGTGAATGCATTCCTCTTTAGAGCCGGAATGACCCATCGCTGGTTTACATGGGCGACAGTACTGTCTGAATGTCTGTCCGACAGTAAATCACCCGTTCAAACGCCTCTACAAGACGTGTTCGTCACACCTTCGTTCGTGGTTCGTTGCAAGGCATTACAATTTTCTAATTGTATTCTCCCGTGATTAAAAAAAAATCCTGGATTATTGCCAGGGTGGATTGCACTGCCGCTGGTTAAATATAAGTAATCGGCTAACCACATCACTTGTGAAAATGTCTGGCGATTATTACGAGACCTGCTGTCTCCAATTTTCAAAAACTACCAACCCGAATGAAACGCAGGTACATGCCGCAAGAAAACTTAATCGCAGAAGTATGGAAGGGTTTGTTTGGGTGGGAACTGACTTTGTGAACCCATTTCGGGAGTACATTCGCGCGCAGTGGCGATGTTTGGACTGTATGACATACGGCGTGCGGCTGAGTTCCCATACAATTATATGCACACTTTGTCCATACGGTAGACTCGTGATAACGACACATGCCACTTCTCCTTCCCCTTAATGGTGGCATGCCTTTTATGTTTGTTTGCTTGAGAAAATATAAAAAACTAGAACGTCTACATATTGGTCCAGCCGTTTTGGGAGTCCATAGGAAACATACAAGGCCTATCTGCCAAACGTGTCGATTAATGAATGCATGGTCTTCGGACACTTTTACCCGTGTAGTTCTCTTCTGCCAAACATGATAAGGAACTTCGTTCCAAAAATCACCAATTTGAATGTTTTGACTGTTTCTTCACTAGATAGGATCCGTTGACCACGAAAATGTTTTTTCATTTTGAAACAAGTAAATAAATTGTTGGGGCTAAGTCAGAACTATCATCCAGAATTTCTACAGTTTTTGATACTCAAAATATTCAATTATTTGGCGAGCAATATGAGAGGCTGCATTGTCAAGGTGCAGAATTATGTGTCACTTTGGATTGGTTTTCAGAAGCTTGGTGATAACTTTGCAATGTTGCATAGCCCTTGATGTTATATTTGGTTTTTTAATACTCCTAGTATACCGCTTTATCCCAATAACAGAATGAGATAATTTGATGAGATATACCTACTTGAACAGTGACCAGCGGCGGGAGCACAAAATAAAGTCGATACCAGTCGAGCTAGAGAGATAACAATTTTTGGTGACGATTTTTATCGATTGTGGTATAGTTCTTGCAATTCATGAAGTCTACTAGGGTATACTTGTGTAAAACAGGTATGTGCATACCGGTCAAAACGTGCGTAAGAGGGGAGATCAGGTATGATTAGCATCCATCTTTATTGTTTTTATGCTAACCACGAACCCGAGTTCTATCTTACGCACACTTTAACATGCATGCAGATACCTGTTTAACACAAGTAAAGCCTGCTAAACTTCACGAATGGATAGAAATATAGCACAAATGGAAAGTTTGATTAATTTATCGAGGTAGGGAATAAGCTCGATATAAAGTGGCAACAACCACTGCTCTGAGCTCCCGCTGCAGGTTTACTGTTGAGTTGCAACCAAAGAGCATTAAAATGAATCAACGCTGACTCGTATTATATAGCCCTAAGCATCTTAGGTTGTCGATAAGTCTTAGTTGCTTTGCACGCAAACTGTATGAGGGCATGTGCGACCGACACCGACTCTCCTGAGCCAACATGAACTGACAATGCCTGCCTGTTTATTTTGCCTCCCATTGGAGATGCAGGATGAATCGGACCATATACAGCTACTACAACTCAAACAGATCCCGAGATTTAGCTGCGATGAAACGATGCACCTGTTATATCAGGAATCTATAGCAAATTATTTTCAGTCAAACTAATATCTAATTACACATACTACACTTTATTCGATTAATTTTTATGTTAATTTATTTATTACAATAAATACATGTATCACAATGCTCTCATTCTTCAATAAACATGTTGTATACATAATTTGATTTTACGATAAGATGGATTATCCTGATTTTAGATTAAAGGACTACCCGTGGTCCCCATAGATAGTCTGATAATCGACGTTCTATTGCAATAATTACGTTGACTCGTATTTGTTTTCAACATCCACGTATATTTCTTGTTTGATAGGTCTTTGGTTGCAACATCATAATTGCAACACACATTTTGAAACTAATCCCCTTTTTTATCCCATGGAAGAGTGCAGAAAGAAGAAGACACAAAGGTGACAAATGCTGCAATTTTTACAGTGAATAAAGAAGACCACACACTCGGCAACATGATCAGGCAGTGAGTAAAATTATGTTAAAATACATTAGTCCCACAGTGTGTCGAAAGAAGGGCTTAAGGTCGGCCCGTAAGCATCCGAAAATTTTGCCTCCCATACAAACGTAGTTTACTAATCATTTGAAAACCACTGTTCCAACTTACTTGATATTTGGTATCTAATATTAGGCTACAAACATCTGTGGCTGCATGTCGTTTTTTTTTCCGTAAATGTATTTTGGGTCAAATCACAGAGAAAACAAAATTTGTATGAAGATTTTCTTGTTGCTTTCATTTCATTCGGTTTAGATTTTTCAAAAAAACTAAAGCGTGCAGACACAGATATTTGTTACCTGATATTAGATATCAAATATCAATTTAATTGGAATAGCGGTTGATTAGTAAACTACGTTTGTATGGGGGACACAGCTTACGGGCCGTTCTCCATTTTGGGTACTGAATCATACCTATTCAAAAGCAAGAATCTGTCTAGATTTAAGTAAAACGAATATACGAGTGTCAAGGGTAATTAATGTGTGTAGGTTGAGCTTTTATAAATTAATAACAATAACATGAACAGTATTAAAAGTAGAGCATATTATACTGCACGATGACTGTATTTTTATGCACGTGAATATTCCACCTCGATACCGAATATTCCATTATACACTAAAATTAATTGTTTAGAAAATTGTATGTGTATCATTGAATGCTCGGCCATATATCGGTGATATTATAATTTTTCCGTTTTTATTGTTCTTATTGTATAAGTCAGTACTCTTAGGGCCGAGTGCACGAAAGAACAAAAATTCAAAATCAATGTCAAAGTATGATCAAACACTTCACTTTGTGTGGACAGTATGGAAGGAACTCTATGCGGTCCACTAAAAGTGACGTGTTTGAACATTGATCAACTTAGCCGTTTCTTCGTGCAACCGGGGCTTAGTGTATAAGCATATGTAAATGTATTTTGACTCTTTATTTAGAGGTCACTGAAGTATTTCATGACAGAAACTGAATTGTGAAAGGGTTTCACAATTTTTCGTATTGCCACTGGAGTAGTGCATCACTTTAAGGTGGGCTTTCCCGCTCAACTCCCCATACAAACGTGGAAAGAAGATCATGTCCATATTTAATTTTCTTGTCAGAGAAAAAAAAACTTTTTTAAAATAGCTTTATTTGATCAAACCAGATGTCAGATGAGTGTTGGCATTGCCAAATTGTGCTTGGTTTCGAAGTTATAAAAGGTTCGAAAGTTCGATTTTTTCGCGCGTTTTATACAATAACTTTGGAGGTGGATTACTCAACGATAAAACAAAAACATCTTAAAAAGATTAGTCATCAGGCATAGCTTGTTTCATGAAGATATATAATCAATTTGGTTTTTGTTGGATTTTTGTCTACAGTGATCGTGGTTTACTTTTAGCTATAAGTCGTTTTGTAATAAAAATTTTCGTAAATCTTACTAAATCAAACACATGCGCATTGTCTGCTTTGTGGACATGTTGCATCCTCCTCATAACGAAGCCTGTCTTTTTATTTTAAAACAAAGATGGTCCCAGAGCGCAATACCACGATTTTGTACCGTGACCACGAATGACTTAGTCCCGCCGGGTTGGGCCACCTTAAGGTCCTTGCTTGCGGGGACGCTAGGTTCGGGTTATCTATTTCTCTAAATCATGGCTATACCCGGCGTGATGCTCGTTTGTGGGGCTTGCTCAAATTGGTAACGTGTTAGATGGCGGTCATGGTCTTTACAAATTAACTAATATTTTTCATGAACTGTTGCATACGACTTGAATTGTTGATTCTCGCCAATTCATATTAATTTAGTGTTTTACCTGATTGTAAGCTTTTTTTTTTTATTAATATAATTGGCTATGGATTCCAGGTCCTTTAGCCAACCTGATTGTAAGCAGTGGCAAATACTTGCCACTGCTTAGTACTTAAACTTAGACGTAAAGTGTACGTTGAAAAAAAAAACCACCGGAGTTTCTCGCCAGTTCTTCTTCGCTGGGATTGCTGATGATAAAATATAACATATCCGAGCGCAGTGTACTGTCTATGGATGATGAATAAACAATAAACATTAAACATACTTGTAGCCTGTTTTGCTATGAATTAGCACATAAAAAAAAAGAATTCGCTATTATGAGGGATAATTAGTTAGGAACACCTCAGATATTCAGTCAATGGTTTTTCTTTGTATACGCACATCAAATAAGGAGCACGGCGTTGGCCTTCGGCGGGAATTGGACAATAAAGGATGCGAAAGAAGGCTTGGCCATCATCTCCCATACTTATGGCTATTAGGAAGCACATAGTCATAGTGAAAATGTTGTATTAGTGTGTTTGTCTAGAATGTAATGGAAGGATCTCTTGCTGCTTACACACACCACGCCATGTTTTGTTGTCATGGGTGTCAACTGTCAACTGTCAATTGAGTGCACTTGTTCTCTAATCAAAATTCTCGAAAATCAGTGGAAAGATAGGACACGACTCCAAAGTGTTTTTAACTTGTAGCCCTTGTGCTAAAACCATAGTGAGAGTTTTATCTCCTTGTGGAAATAAGAATTCAATAAGATAAATCGTATAAACAAAACTTGTCAACTACAGTGTGAATGTAAACAAAGAACTACCCACACTCTCCATACAAAAAATTTTAACAACAAAATAAATTCCTACACTAACTAATAAAACCAAGTTAAAGTGTTAATATCATGGCTTCCTGCTACAAATGTGACAAAAAATACAAAAAGTTGATGAAAAGAACCCAAAAATATCGTGTTATGGATGTGAGCGAGCCGTTTGTGTTAAGCTAACTGCCACGGAGCTAAGAGTGGTAACTCTCACCGCCCAATCACTACGGTACCTCTGTCCAGACTGCGAGGTAGGCCTCCGCCAGTTGCCCAGTCTGAAGAAGCTCATTAATGACCTCAGTGAAGAAATTGGTGGCCTCCGACGGGAAATCGCAGAGATGAAGAAAAGTAGGGGTGAGGCACTGAACCTCGACATGGTGGTCGAGGAGCTTGAAGATAGGAGGTTGCGGAGCTCAAACGTCATCCTGTTCGGGATTCCTGAGTCCAGTGCGGAGGATGCGGAGCAGCGCAAACAGGAGGACCCGAGCAACGTGGAACGAGCCCTCACCGCTCTGCCGCAGCCGCCTCGTCCCCGTGCACTCATCCGCCTCGGTAAGCCGAAGCCCGGCTCCACGACTCCACGCCCCCTCAAGCTCATCATGACCGGTAAGCGAGAAGCCATTGCTGTTTTGAAGAACAGGTCGAAGCTACCGAGCTCCGTGTCCGCCAAGTCTGACCTCACGGTCTACCAGCAGGACAAACTGAGAAGGCTGAGGGAAGAACTGGCGGAGAGGGTTGCCAAAGGAGAGGATGACATCACTATTAAGTATGTCAACAACTGCCCCAAGATAGTGCAGATTCCAAAAAAGTGATGTTATCCAATATCACCGAATTCACCTTCTTCTACACGAACCTGGCATCCTTAACGGCGAAATTTGATCTACTTCTTATAGAAATCAACAAATTAAAACCAACATGTATTATTATCACCGAAACACATCTAACACCTGATGTGGGAGACAGCATCATCAGCATATCTGGATACACACTGTTCCGGCAAGATAGAGGCGGAGGCAAAAAATGGGGTGGTGTAGCAATATACATTTCAAACTATCATAAAAATATCCCAATAGTAGCTAAAAGAAACACCATATATCATAATAACAATGTTGAAGCCCTGTGGTTGGATTTGAAGTACAATAATTTCAATATTCTTCTGGGCGGTGTCTACCGACCAACACATTACACATTGGAGGAGTCAGATAAGCAGCTGTTCGATTTAATAAAGCAGGCGTCCGAGGCAGGCACCACACTTATCCTGGGCGATTTTAACCTGCCTGACATCCACTGGCCTCCGAAAAAGTTTGATGGATACAACACATTACACGATAAATTCATAGAAATGTACACAAGTAGTAATTTACATCAGCTAGTAAACAATATAACTCGGAAACGAAACCAACAAGAATCACTTCTAGATCTTATTATGTGTAATGATGAAAATCTGTGTACAAAATTGGAATACCATCCCAACGTAGGTAAGAGCGACCACCTAGTTATTCTCGCTAGTGTACAAATTATAGAGAACCGCGGATGCGACTATCCTCTGAAAAGACTACGGCCAAACTATTTTAAAGCGGACTATAAAGCCATAGCTACAATGCTGAAGGAAGCAAATCTCAACAATAAACATACTGACATCATAGAAGCATGGAATGAATTTGGATCCATTGCAAAGAATGCACTTAACACCCACGTACCTCTCTCCAAACAAACAGTTATATCTGAGAAAAAGAAACAACTTTGGAGACTCTACCAACTTGTTAAATCCGATAAAGCGTACGCAGCTTATCGTAACATCAATAACAACATTGTCAGCGTAACAAGACAAGCGAGGCGGTCATTTGAGACACACATTGTAGAGACTGGGCCCAAATCATTTTATGGGTACATCAGGAAGCAACTTTCCTCTAAAGTGGGTATTCCGCCAGCGCTCCGAGCACACAACTGTACAGACATAGTTACTGATCACCGGGGAATAGCCAATGTATTTGCTAAGCAATTTGAAAAATCCTACGTCCGAGAATGCGATGGGCCTATGCCACAAATTGGAGTACCAAAAGTAGAAAACTCTATAGAAACTGTAGAGTTTAGTCCTGCTGCAGTGTACAAGTCTCTACAATCCTTCAGAAACAACACCGCCATGGGACCCGACTCACTGCCCGCAGTTTTTCTTAAGGAATGCTCTACAGAACTATGCGACCATTTGGCACACATAATGACTATATCATTTGAATGTGGAAAGCTGCCAACAGATTGGAAGGAGGCGATAGTTACACCAATATATAAGAAAGGTGACAAATTCGACCCAGCCAATTACCGTCCAATTAGCCTGACGAGTATTGTCTGCAAAGCCATGGAGAAAATAATAATATCGGAAATAAGAGCTTTCCTAGCCCATGAGAATGTAATCCTTGAGGAGCAGCATGGATTTGTCCCTAGACGTTCAACGGTCACCAACCTGCTCAAATGTGTGGACAAATGGACGTGTGATTGGAATGAGAGACGGCCCACTGACATCATTTACCTGGACTATGAGAAGGCTTTCGATAGAGTTCCCACCAAACGGCTCTTGCATAAATTAGAACACTTTGGCTTCCGAGGAAATCTCCTGTCATGGTTCCGAGATTTTCTGACAAATAGACGGTTTCGTGTGCGAGTTGGAGAGGATATGTCTGAACCTTACCAAGTTCTAAGCGGTGTACCACAAGGATCCGTCGTCGGCCCAGTCGCCTTCGGAGTATTCCTAACAGATTTAGGAGAGATAACACACCTCAACTTCTCTCTTTTCGCTGATGATACCAAATTTTTTGCTAACCCTATTATCGCCCAGCAAAAAATCCAGGACACCCTTGACAAGATTTCTGGCTGGACAAAGGAGTGGCTATTGTCACTCAATGCCAGTAAATGCACTGTGCTACACCTAGGACCCAAAAATCCACATCACTCTTACTGGCTTGATGGAAAAATGATTGAGACAGTGACAACGCAACATGATCTCGGTGTGACAATTTCAGAAGATCTTAAATGGGAGACACACATCACAGAAGTCGTCAAGAAAGCCAATTCCCTACTATACATGATCAGAAAGGCCTTCTCGTACATAAATACAGAACTATTCCTAAAATTATATAAGGCCTATGTTCGCCCCTTATTGGAATATGCTTTTCTGATTTGGAACCCTTATTTTAGAAAGGATATAGACCTTGTGGAAGGCGTTCAAAGACGGGCCACAAAAATGATTGCAACACTTAAGAAGCAAAGTTATGAACATCTACTTAAAGTTCTCGGACTCAGCACCCTGGAGGAACGCCGCCAGCGGGGGGATCTCATAGAAACATACAAAATCCTCAATGATTACTATAATTTACCAAATCTCAAAGAAATGTTCACAAAAAATACAAACATACACCTTAGAGGGCACAGCTTAAAACTTAACCACTCTGCATCAAATTCTAACCCCAGGAAACACTTCTTGGTGAACAGAGTTGTAGACTCTTGGAACAAGCTGCCGGAGGAGGTCATTAGTGCTGAAACTGTAAATGGATTTAAAAACCGACTAGACAAACACTTAAAGGCAATAAAAAAATAAAATAACAAATAATCAATAATAATAATAAACAATCAACAACCAATAAATAAAATCAAAACAAATATAGAATGTGAATGATAAGTAATATTAGTAATACCATTTTTATTTATTCTTTTAATATACAAGTGCACTCCGGGAAAAATGAAATTCACGCATCAGCTTTAAGCTGCTAGTGATATAAATAACATAATAATAATAATATCAGTGGACGGTTTGCTGTTTACGATTTGTTTAAAGGAATTACATACTCAATGCCTGGCAATAAAGCTTGAAGCCATAAAGCAACATTCCCATAAAACATTTAAAACATTGTTAATAAGTAAATGTAAAGTTTTGATATGTCATGACAATACACATTCTTCTCTAATTGAATTATAGTAAGTGATTGTATGTGCAGCCAGCTGCTGAAGGATCCGAAGGTGTTGTTCGCGGGCTACAAACTGCCACACCCGCTAGAGCACAAGTTCGTAATCCGCATCCAGACCACCTCCGACTACACGCCGCAGGACGCGTTCATGAACGCCATCACCGACCTCACATCTGAACTCTCGCTCTTCGAGGAGCGCTTTAAGGTGCATAGTTGTTTGCATTGTAAAAACATATAAAGTAAGGTAGAGGCAAATTTATAGTTCTTTCACCCAAGCAATGAGAGCAAATTTAAATTTCTCTTAACATGGTTTTTCCCAACTTAACTAGGTCAAAGTGTAGGATATGGCAAGCTCGTAACTTACCATTATTTAAGTATTTTTCCGACAAGAGGTCCCACAGGGTTGCAACAAGGGTTCAGAATATATAAGGTATATAATAGACACACCAATGTCCTCACAAAACTATAACAATCAATAAACTAACTTGGATTTTTCACTTTCCTTTAGTCAAATTGTTTTAAAACAAAATTTATTTCCTTCAACCTAACATATAAATGACACACTTATATCATATTTATACTAAAATAAGCATCAATGTCTTCCACCTGCGCTGCCGAGGCATCTCAGCGGGTCCCAGCGTGTTGTGCCAGCCTAGTATGGCTCGGTAGGCATCGGACTTTGGAACCCTTTATTTCCTTCAGCGCCGTGGAGTCACCTTTGATGTTAGATTTCTAAATACAACATTATCAACTTTAAAAAAAAGCACGAATGCAATACATTTTGAAGAAACCTGAATTATACGTTAGAAGCAGTGTAAAACTTAAGTGGGGTCTTTGCATGGCGTTGAGTTACACATATTTGGTTTTTCCTTTGTTTCAGGAGGCCATCAAGGAGAAGAAAGAAGGCCTCGACTGAATATGAAATATGCCTTAGTACCTAAGATTGTAATTATGTATAATTAAAAGGTATTGTGTTCTGTATCAAGATGCTGTTGCAAATGGAATCATCAGGTTACCAGTTTTGAATAGGCACAAAACTTGAGGACTCCTTACAAAATTTGTCAGAACATTATGTTTTTTCATTAAAGTTCTTTTAAAACAATGTACTTTTTATATATTTTTTATGTAACGGGAAATGGATGTCATTCATACAGACCGTTACCATCACATTTCGAAGTAATTACTTACATCGCTGCCATAGATGTTAATGAGCTTAACCTTACCGCCTAATAAGTAGGTAAGGTTTGTGCTGTATGGGCTCCAGCACTATATTTGCCAGTTGTAAATAATACAAGTGGTCCCAATGCATTTGTGCGGTTGTTGTTCGGATTCCGCATAAAACTTTAGGTCCTCTTAATTACTAGGGGGAAGGGTTAATCCTGCTCGTGTTTGGTACCATCGAATGTAATCAAATATGGTTGAAGCATAGCTAAGAAAAAAAGGGTGCACTGTAGTTCGAGTCCCGAAATTAGGGGTACTAAAATAGTAAGGGCGGACATGTCTGTGCGATTTAATGTTTTTTCTGAATTTCTAGTGTAACCCACAGATGTTTTTATTGTCTATTGTATTTATTATTCTTAGTATTTTAAAATGTTTACAGTCAATAATTTTATTCATTAATTCCAAAGAAAATAAATCACAAGCCGCATGCAAATTATTAAACCAAAAGGCCAAGGGCAATAAGCAGTAATGTGGGTTTTTTACACACCCAGGGGTCCATTCAGAGCAAGAGTGAGTTCGAGTTCGGGAGTGAGTTAACCTAAAAATAGCTGGGAAATATATTATTATTTAAATAACGGAACCGTTATTTATACTTCCAACGGATTTACGGGACAAACCAGATTTTTACCTAACTGTAATGATGTTCTAGAAGTGTGGAAACATTAACTATTTAAAAAAGTGAGTTGATATTTAGTGGCGAATTCGAACTAACTCTTACTCTGAATGGACCCCCATTCCTTTTACAATTTTTCAGAACTGAGTAAAATGTTTGTAAAATGAGGTTGGCTTGCGAGGTATGCCTCTAGTCAAGCATCTAGTTGTACGAGTATTCGCTTTATACATTCGTACTTTGTTTCTGATGTCCCAGGGTGTCCGTTTCTTAAGATGACAGCCTTGCCATTTTTGTCTATTTGTGGCTGATTATACCTATATGAAGTACTAGATTTTAGCAAAATGCTCTCTAAAGGTATACTCGATTTTGGCGTTATAGTGGAGAATATTTTTACAGACATTTTAGCAAAACGCTCTCCAAAAGTATACTTGATTCTAAAATGTTTTCGAAATAATGTACTCAATTTGGCATCATGGTTTTACATGAAAAAAAAATATAACATTGCAATGACGTGAAATAGATATAATATCGATAAGATTTCATTTGTCAGTATCCCAATATGTATATTATAATACTATCAGTTTTATTACGCCTATATTTTTGTTTTTAACAATATCATATAAAGGCTTGTTTGGTTTTTTTTTCTTCCTTGTATTTTGCCTTAGAATCTTCAATTTAAAATGTAAATTTGGCAAAGCAATAGCACTAGATTCTTTTTCACTGACTATTTGATTTTGCGGACAAATGACAATCCTGGTGAAGTAATCGAGCCCCCGTAAAATAAAATTCGAATCCGATTGTGTGATTTACATCTAATGGATTAAATTAATAAACTAAAATTTAAATTAGTTTTGTGGCTAAGATTCAATCAAACTATTACTATATGTACGTTATAGCGTTAAAGAAATATTTAAATTATTATGATTATTTTTTAATGTATTTCTTGCATATCTTTCCCCATTGCTTACTTTAATGGGTATTATAAAAAAGCGATACTAAGACCGAGGTAATTTTATTGATTGTAAAAATCTTTAACATAGGCACCATACATAAAAGAAAACAAAACATATCATAATTCAACAGGAGTTCAGTATCTTATCTAAAAACGATATTCTAATACCTTTAAAAAATAAAAGTACACCATCTCTCAATTAATAATCAACAAATTCTCAATACTTACATTATAATCACAATGTAGACGAAAATATTCATTGAACCTTTAAAAACTTAACAATAGCATGCGGGTGTGGTGTAATATCTAATTATTCGCACTGATACATAATGTACAATAAAATTATTGAGTCTACATTACCTAACTGATCAATAAATTATTAATTAACAGAACAACCATCAACAATAACACAGTAAAATGGGTGTACAATAGGTATCGCTTATTTATTAAAATGTCTCTTCTTCATCACAGTTCTCTGTTGCATGTCCAAAAACTGAAAAAGAAAAACTTGAATAAATAACACTTCAAACTCAAAGATTATCGATAACGACTTAAGGCTGTTCCGACCCATATACAGTTGTTTGCACACATAACGCAAAAAGTATTGCACTTTAAGCCACGAATTAATAATAAAAGTTTAATACAGTCATATTACTTGCAGCGAAAACAATTTCACAATTTCAGGATTATTGGTTTTGTTACAATTTATTTAAATACGATTTTTATTTAACAGCGCCATCTAACGGTGTAAAACTTCTAATCGGCAATTACAACGAAACCATTAAACCTGAAATTGTGAATATGTTTTCGCTGCAACTCCTATGGCTTTAATATTTTTGACGAATTCGTGCCTTAAAGTGCAATACTTTTTGCGTTCTGTGTAAAAAAAACATTGTATGGGTCGGAACATCCTTAAAGGGTACATTTTCATCAAAAAATTCAATCTTGAGGGCCAAATCCGAAACTATTAGAAATAGCGAAAAACACTCAAAGGAGTCATGAGGCCGATTTTGATAAAAACGAAATCTGCATTATTAGATTTTTTTTCAAATGTTTTGAGCCGGGACTCGAACTCGTTGATTTTGAAAAAAATAACCCATTCTATATTATTGCACCAGTCAATAGTGTCGCTAAATCCTGTGAAGTAATGTTACAAGGCAAACTAAAGGAAAGTGTTGATTTTTAATAAACTGATTAAAATTTTCAAGTATTCATGCATTACCCATACCTTCACTAATCAATTTTTTTTCTTTCTCTTATGCCTTCAACCGAAAAGAGATAATACAACTTTAAAAAAAGAACACAATTTTGTGATCCAGAATGCAGGTGAATACAATCGTCTCGTCTAGGTGGATTGAGCTTCGCTTTGATAAGTGAAGGTACGGGTAATGTATGAATACTCAAAAATTATAATCAGTTTATTAAACATCAACACTTTTATTAAGTTTGTAGTATAACAATAAAAATATATGGGGAGTTACCCCACCCTCCAACAGCAGAAGCATATACCAATTGAAAGATTTCCGTATCAGAGTTTCATGCTTCTAAATGTGAATATTTCCATGCATCCAAGAGTCTGCTAATGAGGCCCTATTTTGTTAATTACGATTAACTTTCTACAAACTTTTATCTATAACAATTGCAAAGACAAAATCGAGTTACCAAGAGATCTTTTAGTTGGTATGTAGCTAATTGCTATTGGCGGGTGGGGAAAATCTGCCTCATGTCATGTGTGCTATCTGGATTTTACCCAGATACGATTGAAGTTCCATATCCAGATAAGTCATGAAGGCACAAGAATTAGGAGGTAAGTGGTGGCACCAAATTTACTGTGGCGGTGGAGTGGCAAGAGGTCAGTCAAGTGCGGTTCGTTATCATTCTACGATCCATGCTCGATTGACCGCCTTACGCCGTACCGCTTACTTATTACCCTTGCAGGTGTACGAGACTAGTAAATGTAGAGGTCTACCTTCGCAGATGTCGCAGTAGGGCCGCGGCGCAGGCGGCTTGCGCGCGACGCCCGACTCGGAGGCGGGGGGCGCCGGTTCGGCCGACTGTCGTGGGCAGTCCTCCGTGTCGTGAGCGTCGAACACGTCGCATATGTCGCAGAACATACGTGGAGCGACCACTTTTTTCTTGCCGTCGCTGCAATTTTACAATATTCTGTTAACATTCGAACTTTAAGCATCAGAAAATGACACATACTATACAAACATATTGGAAATCATTTTAAATTATCCTGTATTAAACGACAGATATAAGAAAGTTTGTATGAAGAATTTCATTATGCTGACATTTTACTTGGTTTTGATTTTGCAAAATTATCAAGTAAAGTGAAATAAATATTTTACTTTTCCTTCGAGAAAAAATGTTTACAGATAAGAAGTACAGGATTGATTTTTATTCTTTATGCAATCATTTAATTCCTAAGTGGAGTCAGCAAGAAACAAGTTCTGTGCTACGAGATTTAAAAGTGTAATCAAGTACATACAATAAATATTTTACCAAAAGATATAAATGTGAGAATTCAGCAGCAGCTGGATACAAAAATGCAGCGTTGATGCAAGGCATCACATTAAAAAATCATGTTAAACCTTTGCAATACATCATTAGAACTTGGCTTCAGTTCTATCAATTTAAGAAATTGATAATAACTTAACTTATGTTTGACAGCTCTCTATTTTATATTTATTTCGTAATTTATTATCTTAAAATAGGACCAATATAATATTTGCAACCTATTCTGTACATATTTTAGGCTCTATAATAAATTTACTATATATCATGCTAAGCCAACAAACCTTTGTAATTTTTTTGTTCATTGTTGTTATTTTCAAAAGTCATAGCGATTTCTGATATATGTGAAAACATTAATTTAAAAACAGATAAAAGTTAAATTCAGACATACTATTGGAAATGGTTGGGTGAGCTAGAGTCGGGCGAGAAGCCCGTCTCGAGCGCCTGCACTCGAGCGAGCAGTATCTCGTTCTTACGCTGCATGTCTACGATCACCGAGTTGAGGAAGTCCACCTGTCCCTCCACCAACTGCTTCTCCTCCAGGAGCCTGGATGTCAATATTCCACAGGTTAGCACCCAATTCTTTCGAGTGAGATGAGTCGACCATTGATTGGAATAAATAAATGATGTTAAGACGAAAGAGATAGATTATGTACCAAGTATCACAATCATGCATACAAACGAAAATCTTTAGAAATAGAATGAAAAACCTTTTACGGAGAGTGGATTATGAACACGTCAAGATTCTCTCCATGCTAAATATTCTTCATTACCTGTACTTTGAATCTGAAAATGGATGGACAAAAGCTATCATTGTATAGTGCAATAAAATTAAACTAAACTTACTTGATTGAACTTTCGTCTCCAAGGGACTTAGTGTCTCCATTGTCGTAGTTTTCTTTTCTGATAGTCTCCTTCTCTTTTGCGGCCGATTCTTGTTGTATTAAGTGCTTCTCTCTTTGTGCTATTTCTGTTTTTGCTTTTTGATTCTGGAAAAAAAAGTTTTACAAATTTCCATTTGACAGTTCTAGAAAACATTTATATTTCATTTAATACTAGCAGCCCGTCCCGGCTTTGCACGGGCATAATATAATTGAAAAAATATTATTTTGACACAATGATACACAAATAAACCCCTTGTTACGTAGAGTTCCTAAAAAAAGAGCATAAACCTACATTGAAATATTTGAAATAAAAATAACAAATTTTGTGAATTTATTTTTTTTGTATTTTTTTTTCTTATTTGTATTTTTTACTTTTATGTATTTTTCATACTATTAATTATTTTAAAAAGGTCATAACCACAAAACAAAGCCATTAAATAAATAATTTATTGAGTTAAAGCCAGGGAGTAAACATTATTTGATGTTGTTTTATTTTTCACTAAATAATTAGCTTAACTGTTATTATGATACTTTTGAGATTACCGCGGTCGTTAGACATGTTTGAAAAATGTTATGGCTTTTGAGAATGTCTTTGGAGAGTGTATCTTCCTGCCGCGTGAAAAGCCGTAACATTTTTCAAACATGTTTAACTGTTATTAGCTACCTACATCTACTACTATAACCTACAACTAAATCATAAAAACTATTTAAATCACTTATTTATTAGGATAACTAAATGTACAACATATATTAATGGGTCTAGTTCTGAAAAGAACTTTTTGAATGCGTTTAGTTACCTACTAAACTAATTATCATCAAGCGACAAAATATTATCAAGCCACAATTTCTTAAATTCCGCACACGGCTGCTGCGTAGGGAGCCGACTGACTCCCCTCCCGTATCTCTGAGTGACGCCTACAAACTCTAAAACGCATAGTTTGTCAAAGGGAAGTTTTTTCTAATTTTTAAACTCATGATATCTTTCGAATGAAATGTCGGAATCGAATAATTCAAAAAGTAATATAAAGGTATTGAAACAGTCTTAAATAATAATTTATTTATTTTGATAAGGATTCATATCTAGGTACAAATAAAGAGCCTTTTCTGGCGGCGGTATTTAAATTTTTATTTTAAAATAAATGCACACTTATTGTGACATAACTATAATAGTTAGATGTATGCTGTCGCGACATTTTTTGTAGATAATAATGTGTTCTATAAAATTGTACTACACCATTTTGTTCTATCGTGAATAGTTTTCGCAGCGCACGCGATGTAAGGAACATTCTTGGTAATTTTTTGCACCTTGGGTTACGTTATCGGAGTTTTGGTAAGGATCCCTAATTTTTTTAAGATAAAACATAGTCTATGTCCCTCGGATAGACTGTAACTTTCCAACCGTGAAATAATTTTTCTAATCCGTTCAGTAGTTTCCTATCTGTTCATGTATTTGAGCCTATTCGGTTCAAATACACAAACAATCAAACCTTTCCTCTTTATATAATAGTATAGATAGAGTATAGATTAGAGAGCTCCGATAATAAACGCGTCCGATCGCTGCTAAATTCAAAGTGCTAGAACCGCAGCCTCCGACGCACTATTTATAGGCACGCTCCCACCGCCCCGAAGGGCCCGTACTGCCGCAAACCTACGTCCCGCAATTTTTAAATCTGTAATATCTTCGACAATATTCATTTAAATCATATGCTGTAAACGGCCATATAAATCTATATTAAATCAACAATGTATTTAAGGTATTTAATTGGATAAGGATTAATGCTGTATTGGTTAAAATCGCCTCGAAAATTAGCCATTATTTGTCGTAAAAAGTTAATGACAAAAAAAAATTATTGTGGTATATCCATAAGAGATAGACATATACCATCGCGGAGTTTTCTGTAGACTTTTTCAATGTGTACAATACTTAGTACATTATTTCGATAAATCTCGTAGGATTCAGCCTGCGTTTGCAATGTAAGCGGAAAAAATGTAATTTATTACGACATCACATTGGAAACCTCAAAAATAACAGTATTTCTCCACTATTTAATGGATGTTATTATACATATAAACCTTCCTCTTGAATCACTCTATCTATTAAAAAAAACCGCATCAAAATCCGTTGCGTAGTTTTAAAGATTTAAGCGAACATGGGGATATAGGGACAGAGAAAGCGACTTTGTTTTATACTATGTAGTGATTTACCTTCAGTTCTTCTTCTAACTTTGCAATCCTGTCATTTTTCTTGAGCAGATCATTAATTTTATTTTCAACATCAATTCTCAACTTGTTGACCATTTTTTCATGGCCGGAAATTGTTTCAGCGCTACTTTTTCGAACTGCTTGCAGTTCCAATGTTATCTTCTCTAGCAAGCTATCTTGCTGTGCATTAGAGCTTGTTTGGTGCACTGTCAGTAGCTCCACCTGATTAAGTAATTCCTGTGCATGTTTCTCTGAAACTACCAGTTTACTTTCCAACTCGGCTTGTTTTGAAATTTCAATATTTAATTTATCATTAGACTCTTGTAATGACTTTTCCAACACATGCAAACTATCCTTAAGTGAACGTCTTTCATTCTTACTTTCTTTTCTGAGCTTGTCATAGTCAAACTGCAGTTGTTTGTTCAAGTCTTCATAGTTTGCTTTCTGACCATCATTTATATTACTCAATTGTTTGATATCTGCCTCAGCCTTAGATAACAATGTTTGCAATTCTTCAACTTGTTCATTTTGTTTATTGATGATTTCCAAATTGTTCTCATTTTCTTTGGAATTAATTTCTAAAGACTTCAACGATTTTTTAAGAGTATCAACCTCTAATTTGTGTGAATTCCTAATGTTTTCAATGTCTTTAGTAAGATTCTCTATCTGAGAAATAGATTCACTTTTGTCTATCTGTGATAATTCTTGTAGTTGTGTGAGAAGTTTTTCTTTTTCTTCTAAAACAATATTTTTTTCAGCTAAGGCCGTGTGTAATCTTTCTCTTTCTTCTTCTAAACATTTGATATTAGCAGCTGCTTTAAGGTATTTTTCGTTTTCTGTCTTGATCAAGCTTTCCTTTTCTTGTGCAAAAATGGATAGTTCTGCTTTGCATTTACTGTCACTCTCTATTTGTTTTGATAAATCTTGATACTGCACACTAATGTTTTCGAACTGATTTGTTAGTTCTAGAGAACGTCTTTCAATGTCAGATTTTTCGTTGGTAATATTTTCAATGTCTTTATAAAGTTTATTTATTGTATCCTCTTGTTCTTTAATAGTAGTTTCATTGCTTATTCTATCTGAATTAAGGTTTTCTTGTTTAACTTGCAAACTACTAATTTCTGTGAGAGTGGCACCCAACCTTTGCTCGATTTCTAGTTTATCTTCTAAACATTTAGATAGTTCTTGCCCTGATACCAAAATTTGTCTCTCTTTTTCGGCTATAACTTCCATATTCGATTTGTTATCAATTTCAAGCATTGCCAATTTTAAGTTAAGATCTTTAATAATGCTTTCTTTTTCTTCAATAGAAGTATTTTTTTGAACACCATCAGATACAGATTGGTTAATTTCCTTTTTAACGGTGCTCAGTTCCAGGTCCTTTTGGTTCATTTCCTTAATCAAAACTGATTTTTCATGATTGAAATGAGCAGTTAAATCCTCCAGTTTTTTTTGCAAGAATTCTTCATTTTTCTGAGCTTGCTCTAAACGGTTGTTCAAATCATTTTGTGCTTCTACCAGCTGATCAACTTTTTCTTTCAGTTTAACTTCAGAATTTTCACCATCAGCTTTCAACATATCAATTTTATGCTTAAAATCTTCTATAGATTTCTCTGATTGTTTCGTAATATCTTCCAACTGAGATTTAAATTCAATTTCCCTTAATTTCCCTTCCTCGATATCCTTATCAAGTCGAGCCTTCTCCTTTAGCAGTTCACTTTGCATGTCAGTTTGTCTACTAGAGAACTGCTTCAGCTGAAGAATTTGTGCATCAAGTTCCTTTACTTTTTCTTCAGAAGTGTTGAGATTAGCCTGAATGTTTTCAATGGTTTTAGTAAGACTGTCCTTTTCAGAGGAAAACTCTTGCTGTTCCTTCATCATCTGCTGATTAAGTTCTTGCACAGTACGCTCATGATCGTTAGTTTTATCTCTGAATTTATCTCTCAGCTCTTGAAGTTCTTTTTCAGTTTCTCTTAGGTACTGTGAAAGCTTGTTCATTTCATCGTTAGAATTAGTGGAATGGCTAGTTAAATTCAAGTATTCTGCTTCCACCTTTTCCTTAGCCTTCTGAAGTTCTGAGCACTTTTCATTACTGCTATTCAGTCGACGTTCCAATTCGCCCATTTCAAGTTCCATGGTAGATATTTTTGCATTCAATTCACCAATTGTTTTATTTAATTCACTGATAGTATTTTTGTATTGACTATTTTGATCAACCAGAACCTTTATTTCATCCACGTTACTGTTTACTTTTGAAGTTAGTGCCTCAAAATCTATTTTATTTTTTTCAATTATCTTTTGATGGCCTTCTATTTCCCTTGTAAGTTTTTCAATTTGGATATTTCTGTCTTCAATAAGTTTTTTATGTTCTTCGGCGATAATAGTATGGCTCTTGTTGAAATGGGCCGTTGTTTCTTCAAAATCATGTTTTAATTTGACTATTTCCTTATCTCTTGCACTTATTATTTCTTTATATTCTGCAATATGTTTCGCACTAGTAGTCGATGAATTATTTGATTCATTCATAACTTTTTCAAATTCATTCGTTTTCAGAATCAACGTTTGCCGCAGTTCAGATACCTCAGCTAAATATTTGTCATTTAGTTGGGATGTCTCATTAAGAAGACTTTCATATTCATTAACCTTCCTAGCAAAATCATCTTTTATGTTTGCTATTTCACTTTCCAGTGCTTTACTAGCTGCCTCATATTTTTGGTTCGAATCAGTCATTTGCTCTAAATCAAAGATTTTGGCACTCATTTCCATTTTAAGTTTGGTAATCTCTTTTGTGTGCGATAACTCTTGTTCTTTGCTGGCCCCCAACACTGAAAACAAAGACGTTAGTAAGTATTAATTTTTAAGAGCAAATGCATAATTGAATATTTCATAATTTTTTACACAAGTAGGTGAGTACCTTTGTTTAATTCGTGTATTTTGTCATCCAAAGCTGCTTGAGTAAGTGCAATTTTGCTATTGAGATCGATTATGGCTTGACTATTGTCCCTGACGAGTCTTTCAGAGTTTTGTTTTTCTGTTTCCAGTTTAGTTTCAGCCATTTGCAGCTTGGCATTCAGAACAGACAACTGCGCTTCAAACTCTGTCTGTGCGACAGAAAGTTTTGACTTAGCTTCTGTCAATGCCTTCTCTGACTCAGCTCGTGATCGCGTTAGCTCCTCGGTCATGCTCTTGCCAAGTGAATCTTTCTCATTCTCTTTTTCTTTCAGAAGAGCGTAGGCTTCATCCAGCAGCTTTTGCAGTTCCGCAGACAGCACTAAAATGTAAAAGCAGAAATTTATAAACATAAATTACAAGCAATAGCAATTATTCAACAAGAACGCTGCCATTCACCTAACCACCTCTACTTTCGCTTTTGTGTCTGTGGGGACTGATTTTTGATTATCTTGCGAGATAAGGCCATTTTCAGGAGACCCAGCTGGTTAATGTACGGCCCAATGTATGGTAATTGGCCGGCTCGCAAAAGCGTATGCATGCATTTTGTACTCTTTGTATGTGTTTTGCTGTGTTGCCATACAAACAGGGTCCCACTACATCAAAGTATTTGTATTTTTTTAATATCAATGATTCGCTAAGCTTACGTCTGTCTGACTATTCTATGAAAAATAAAAAATGCCTTGGGCAAAACATTCCCGCTCATTTTTCCATGCAAACGTGGAAACAGATCATATGCATATTTCTTGCCGGAGATACAAAATTACACTAAAAATTGTTTTATTAAATCGAACGAGATGCCTAATGACTATTATATTCTCATTGTAAATTTGTCTTTGGTTTCTAAATAGTAAGGTAAAAATCTAACTTTCGAGTTCGATTTTTTTTGTGCGCTTCATGCAATAACTTTGGACGTGAATTACTCAACAATAAAACAATATAATCTAAACCATGTTAGTCATCAAGCCTAGCTTGTTCCATGAAGATTGCAAAACCAATTTGTTTTTTTTTCTGACTACAGCGTTCGTGATTTACTATAAGACATTTTGTAATTTGGGCGAAACAGTTTTCGATTAAAATCATCGCATAGATCAAACTGGGTTCCCTCAAGCTATGTAGTTGACGGTGACTTGTTGCTTCATTCTCATCATGGAGCCTTAATTTTTATTTGAACCAGAAAAAGTGCCGGAGGGCAGCAGCACGATTTTGTGCTGCACCCGCCCGTCGAGACGGGTGATTTTAATAGCAAATTTATCATAATAGTAGTTGATTGTACCTTTTTCAAATATTTTTATTGAACATTTGGTCGGAGCAGTGTTTTGAAAATTATTTTATTTTTCATAGATACAGTGGGTGCAGCTACAATTTCTATGTTTACAACTTTTAAGATAATGCGCCATCTACCCTTGGTTAAGGAACGAGCCAGTGTTTTTAATCACCATAACAAATTGTACTCCTGTTACTGCAATGTTCGGTAAAAATATTTTAAAAATAAATGTGACCGCAATTAAATATTTTTACCATGCATTTTCTATTAAGAAGGGTTTTTAGCAATTATGTATACAGAAATGGTTTAGATGCAAGACATTCATAGTCCTTGGTAAAATTTAGGTCGCGGTCCGATTTAAACCATCGCTACCGAAAGCACGTTCACAATTGGTCCGATTTGCGCTTACCGCCCTCAAAATGGCGTCCCCTGAAAGGTATGACGTCGTCATTTCGTTACACAATGCTATACACAGTGCTCAAGCTTTGGAGGTAGAGCACAGTGTGCAACTGTCAGTGTCACATTTTGACGTTTCTATAGCGTAGTATATCGTCTTTCAACCGTGTTTTTTCACAAACCGTCGAATGTCCCTCAGTTGAAAATTCAAGTTCAACTTAGAGCAATTGATTAGATTAAAATTTGAGGTGAACTACTAACTAACGTTCCATGATTTCCATGTTTGTTGTTTTGTTTCCGTTAGCGCGTACACAAACGGTCAGAATAGTTTGTGATGCTTACAGCTTTAAGCGTGCAATCTGATTTGTGAGCGTGCAATGTATATCTTTAATTTGAGACCAATAATATCACAATCATCGAACATTTATAATTTTATAGGGCATGGTTGTTTCTAGTTTAATAGAACACATTGACACTATTTGACAACCCAACCACAGAAATGAAAGCGCGTACATTGGTGTTCCAGTAATAAAAAAGTCGCGTATTGTAGCCTAGAGTAAAATAAAATTGAAATTGTAATGGAAACGCATAGGAAATAATGATTTAAAGTATTTTGTCTCACAGTAGTTGTAAGAGAGGGGCTAAAATCGACCCAGTATGCATAAGAAACAAACTCGTTTGGGACTAATTCAGCAAGAAGGTTTAATTATGTTAATTTTTTCAACTTTTGAGACGATGACGTCATCTAGCCTCCATCGAAGCACTAGCGAGCGCCGACTCACTCTGCGCGGCGTTCATCTCGTCGCGGTGCGCCCCCGTGATGGTGTCCAGCTCGGCGGCGTGCTTGTCGCCGGCGGCGGCGGCGGCCGCGCGCACAGTCTCCGCGCTCGCCGCCAGCAGCGCCACCTCCGACTCCAGCTCGCTGATCCGCCTCTCCGCGATGGCTCGCTCCTCCTTGTCACATCACCATCACCCAGAAATCGTAAAGTTTGGTTTTTATGAGATTTATTCGCACTCCGGGAGAAATTAAATTCATGCATCAGCTTCAAGTTACTAGTGATATAAATAACAAAATAATAATAGTTCAGGGGAGTTACCATTATCTCGACGAGTGAAGAGGCAAGTGAGCGAATAAATCTGATGTTTAGGTATCTTTCGTACCGTAATGACGTTTTATTGCATTGTATTGTTTATTTATCAGCCATCGGTACATTACACTAAGATTTGTCATATTTTATCATTCGCTAGTTCAACAATCACAGGGAAGAAGCACTGGTAAGAAATTTCGCTGGTAATTTTTTCAACGTCCTCTTAGTCTAAGTTTACCATGGTGCTTGCCACTGCTTACAGATATACAATTTGCTACTTGTTTGTGTAAATAACTTAAGTTTTTTTTTTTGTAACAGCAAGTATTTGATGATAGAAGAAAAACACAGGTAAAACCTGTTCACCTAGTGAGCAATTTGAATTGCTCACTAGTAAATAGCTTGAATTTTCGAAAGAAACCGAAAGAAAAATTATGGTGTGTTGAAATGATGAAGTACAAATACTTGACAGTCTCCGAGGTTGGTTTTTTCCGTCCATTACGCGGGAAGCCAGGATGTTGGGGTGATTAGACAGTCTACAGTTATATTTTCGACTGTATTTGTCATGACTTCCTTCACCATTGGAATATACTTCTTCTACCACTTGTTCCCAAGTGGAAACCATTATTCCAGTGAATTGACAGTTTCCCAGTGTGCAGTGTTGTATTTGACTGAGATATTTTTCCTTCAACGACGGAGATTACGTCAGTTAAACCGGCTCATCAAACTTTAATACATCGGGCTGTCAATAATCAACAACAACTGAAGCCTTGCTGACAATGACTACATCGTTGGAGGAGAAAATGGCGCCCACTTTAAAATATCCTTCTACCAAGAATTCTCATCTTAAAAGAAAAATATGGGTGCTATACGAATGACAATATCGCTGATGAATTATACAGATAAAAAGAAGCAGGTTTTATTAAACGAAATATTATTAAAATAATAAGCAAATAATAAGAATGACCCACCCTGAACCAAGCAAGCAAATTGTCACTCACCTCTGCCGCTTGCTTGAATTTCTGTAAGTAATGAGAAACTACATTAGATCTAACTACATGAAGCAATCTAGGCAATATTGCATGAAATGGATACTGGGGTTAATACTACCAAAAAGCTGTATAAAAAATCATTAAAGTTTGCAGTAAAGTAAAAGTAAAGTACACCATTGTATTTGTTTGGTTAGTAATGATTTCTTGGTTTAAAGTTTAGCTAATTTGGGTTGGTTAAAATAAAACTTTGTTGAATAGTACCTATAATTTGCTATGTTCCACTAAACTACTAAATATTACAGTTACAGTATTTTGAGATAAAATTGATTAAGATGCCATAGTGTGGAAAGAAAGTGACTTTATTTTATATTGAGAAATGAAATAAAAGTTAAAGTTATTATTTAGCTATAAAGAGAAAAAAAATTTTCAACTGTCCTTGGCAGCTAGAACAACTGCTTTGTTTCGTATATTGTGTGGGTGCTGGTCAGATGCTAACAGTTGATACTTTTGCTACTTATAAACATAAAACAAATCATAATACATTACAAAACTATAAATAAATATGTATGAGTATGCATTTTAACACAATCACAGCAGATTTAGCGTGTGATTTTTTTTTATTAGTTCAGTCATGAGTTGGACTGACTAATAAGTGACTTATTAATCATGTCACCTACAGAAATATTTAACGATAGCGGGAGATTATACTATAAATTTCCTCTTAGTAAAGTTAGTTCGCCCACTCTGAATACAGTTACAAAACTTCAGTACCCATAACCAAGCTACAAGGATCCTTCTTCGTATTGCTATTTCAATTGTGTAACTATTTTCATTAATATCATGCGTGCGTTGCATCTTGAGAGGTTTACATACATTGTAATCTTCTTTGTGTATGTTGTCCTCCTCGGTGCGAAAGAGCAGGTCCTCGGTGCGCTGCCTCTCATCTTCGAGCTGTTTGCTGAGACGCATCAGCTCGGCCTTCAGGGATTCGTTTTCGCTTGCTGTCTGCAAGTAACATAACATCATCGTGAACTTCTTGAAAAGTCCTTGAAAATTACCACATACGAGGGTTAGAGATTGCTTGATGAGACAATTGCAACATTTAAAAGTCATTGGATGGAACAATTCTGTTTTATTCAAATGTAAACAGCGGTGAGGACCAACCAATAATAACATTACAGAGAGCACCATCTACTGATATACATTAGGAGATACCTTGCCAAAGAAACTTCATGAATACAGACCAGCCAAAATTTTGCATATACTGCGAGTCCTTCGTCAATAGAGTGTACCCGTTTTTTTTGTTTATAGTATCTGGATAATATGAAAAAATATGTGAACGGCAATCGAAACATTTAGAAGAATGTATTCTGCAAACGGAGATGTTACAGTACTATCGTATCTAATCATTACTAATCATAGACAACGGGCAAGCAAATTTCCCATTAAATATACATAATAATATACCTCGTGCCAGTTAAGGAGGGAATAAAGTTCAATTAAACACAAGCGCTTGGCGGGGGTTGGCAGTGGTTTGCAAACCATAAGCAAACATTTAAGATAGAGCGAGATAGAATGAAACCATGCGAGGTCCCTTGAGACTTTGGTGTCCCCCACAGCCACTTCAATTTTTAGGCACGTTCCGCACGGTGGTTGGTTGAATGCTGAATGTTTTTTTTATTATGTTTAGGCAAGATAACCATGATTTTTGCCAACTACCCATTTCCCGTGGCGGTGCTTGACGGGGATTCTGGTTCTGATACAGCTGTTATTTATTTTTATTTATTTACTAATATCCATAATCATACAAAATACAACATTCACATTTAACTATATCTAAGTGGATTAATACCATTCCGATGGACCGTTTGGCCCATGGTGAAATGGTTGCTAGAAGTAAACATTTTAATTAAGTTAAGATGGCATCTTCTGTATACTATGTATGAAATAAATAATATATATAAATATAATATTTCGATTATTTAATAAATAAAATAATATTCGATTATAATATTAGATAAAGAATAAAGCAAATAGAATTAAATAAGTATTTTGATTGTGTAAGTCAAGGTGTAAGTGTAATATATGTTTGGGTGAAAATTTATGTTTTTATTGTAATATATAAGTAAGGGCTTGTTCACACTCTTGTCTACCTGCATTAATTAGCCTTTAAATAAAAAATGTTTTCTTTTGAAGGGATTTTTCAATATAGGTTCAATTAAATTAATTTAAAAGGAGGAGTAGAGGCAAAGTTTTTCCTGTTTTCCCCACCTCCAGTTACCTGATATCCAATAAGTAACTTTCGGTTACATTGCATATTTACATGGCGCAACCGAAAGGTATCTAGGGGAGTTTTGTAGCTGTAGGTGGTGGAAACGGGCATTATTCATTCATAGTGCAGGAATGGCAATTACTTTTTGCGACTCCTTAACTGGCACGAGGTACAGTTGCACTTAAAGCAGTCGGTGTGAGGTACGTACGAGGGCGGAGTGCTTGACTGCTTGAGCGAGCTGCGTGGTGGCGCGGTCGGCCTGCAAGGTCACCTTGGCGACCTCCGATCGTTCCAGCTCGCGCTCCCGCATCAGCCGCTCCAGGTGTTGCTGTTTCTCGCGAAGTAGCTCCTAAGTAGTGGACAGCCGGCAAACCATGCATTTCTTTCAAATTCTATAGTGAGCGGATCAGGTCAACCTTAATTGATATTTACAAATTGCTTATTATTGTGAGTTACCTGTATGTATTATAACAATATATTAAGACATTAAAAAAAAAATGGCTCCATTGTTTTATTCCATGAAGGATCGTAGCGCTTGGTTGCAGTTTCGCATGCAGTCACACATGTTTATGTCATTACAACGGAAATATGAGCCAATAAACGAGGAGAGTTTAGTATCAGTCATTATTTCTTTCTAATGCAAATGAATGAACTATTAAAAAAATTTTTTTTTGCAAAAATATAGGAAAAAAATCGCAAACATTGTTTCGTCCATATGTCCTGGTTTTAGACAGTGATTTTAGATAACTAATTGAAATATTTAAATTCCATTAAGAATCCAGCAAAAAAACTATAAACAAAACGGAAAGTGCAAATCTTCAAGAGGACAAAAAAAATTGACTTAAAATTTAAAACAACCATTAAAAAAATGGACATTCATTAAAACTAAATAGTTTTCCGGCAAAAGCTAGCCTTTTTTGGTTTTAGTTATAAAAATCCAGGAAAAGTCGTCAAATCATATTGCAAACAAAAAATTGACAGGGAAAATAAATGTAGGGTCTCGAAAATTTAATAGAATTAAATGATGAATTTCCCATATGATCGTAGACTTTGAAGTAGAAAGAAAATACTTAGGACTGCTTTCTTTTCCAGGATCTATGTTACATAAAAATATGTGACCGTAAGTGAACAAACAGCATAGAGTTTATAATGGTTGAATTACTCAAATCAAAAAGTGTCAGTTAATTCAAACACATCGTCGCCATTGCTATTTGCTAGGCTTACGGACCTTTATATTATAAAGCAACCATATCTACTGACATGCAGAAAACTAAAATAATTTAATGCTAATGTAACAAAAGATAGCGCTTTTCCCAGGGGTAAACAAGCAATATTCACCTTACAAATGCATTTTTTGAACTTTATTATCATATCGAATCCAGGTGCAAACTTCACATGTATCCTATTACTATACTAGGTACATTTCTCGCCCAACTTAAATGCGCCAAAGCTTGTACTCTATGCCCTTGTCTCAAGAGTGTTTTAAGTATGCTCGTCAGAACGTCAAACATTCAGAACGACAAAAATTTTTACTTTTGAACTACCATTGCAGAACATAAAAAAAATCAGATCTTCAAATTGTGTCGTTCTGAGTTTCTACGTTCTGAATAAATATTATAAAATGTAATTCAGGTCCCTTGCATAACGTCAAAAATATTTGAATGTTCGGTTTGGATTTTTGTCGATCTGCAACCGAGCATTCTAACATCAAATAAAAACTACGATTGGAAATTAATTGCAGAACGTCAAAAATATGGCTTCGTTAAACTATATTGCGTCCTGGAGCGTTAGTCTTAAAACGCACATTAGCAGTGGCAGCGCTTCAGATGGGAGCCAACAGCGGCGGAGACGCCGGCGGAGGCGTAGGCGTCGAGGGGTGGGTGGCGTTCCCTTTTTCAAAATTCATTAGGCACATCACGCTTGTTAGAGGGCTGGAGAGCCATCCCTATGGTCTGATGAATATATTTTTAAAGGTTGCTGCTTCAACGTAATTCAAACTTTAAGTACATTGGCCTAGAGCGCTTTATCGAGTACAGCTCTCTATTTTTGACGTTCTGCAAGGATTTCTAGAAAATGAAAGCGTAATGTGATGTGAATAGGGTGAAACGTTCTGATCAAAAAAGATTTTTGTGTATTTTGATTTTTTGACGTTCTGAAGGGGACTCTGCGCAAGGCGTGTCAAAAATGTCAGTTTAATTTCCTGACTAATTATTAGTACGTATTATAAGTATGTAATTTTTTATATTGCCTAATATATATACATTTTTCATTGGTGTATTTACATTATTTTTTTTCTGTTTGGTACTTCCATCAGCGATCAGTCTTCAGACTATAAGACTCTTGAGTGTACGTGGTTTTGTAGATCAACATGTCCGATAACATTAGTACTTCCTCTGTACTTCGATTAAGCAGAATCGGTTGTCAAGATCCAGTATGTCATATCTTTAAAGTCGTCGTTGCTTGTGATCGTAGATTAGTAGGTTTGATGCAAGTTCATTGACATGGTTATTAAGTCGGGTTTTGTATTTGGTAGAGACCATTCTTATTTCATCCTTCTCCGTAGAAATCTCAAGATGTTCGTGTACTTCATTACTTAGAGCGAACTGGGAGCTTTGGCTAACTGCTTAAGGATAACCTCTGAAATATTTGCAGAATTGCACTGTTAGAATTCTAGTGGTACCCCAATAGCTGCATACCATACGCCCATAACGGTTTGAGAATGGCCTTGTAAATGAGCAGCTTGTTCTCCAGACTTAGACTGGAGTCTCTGCCAAGGAGCTAGGTGATTTTTTATAGCGGATGATCAATTCGTCTCTCTTCTGTATGCTATGTTCTCTCCAGATCAACGATCTATCGAGATAAATACCAAGGAACTTGACTCCTTGTGAGGCAGATAATCTTCACCAAGTTTGACTGGGGTGCACTATTTCCCAGCGAAAACGTGATATGAGTTGATTTGGTTGCACTTGCTCTGATTTTCCAGTCCTCTAGCCATTCCTTAACCAGATTTAGCTCATTCTGGAGTTCTGGAAGAATCCATTGGATATATAAGATTCAATAATGGTGTAGATCGTGTGTTTTGAGTTTCATCGAGAGTCCTATATGACATACTTTGTCAAAAGCCTGTTGAATATCCAAAACGGCAGCTGAACAATACTGTTTTAATTCCATGGATATTCTTATCTTTTGGCAGACTCTGTGGACCTGTTCCGACATGTCCGACCTGTCCGAATGACACCGATTATAATTATGAATGTAATCAATCATATACATGGAACTAGTAAATTAAATGGAGGCGTAAGTATATACATATGTATAAGGTGCAATCTGTTTTTTTTTTATAATCCTAAACTAAGATCCATAGTGGTTTGAAGGCATGTATTGCAAGATAGAATATTTCTACAACCTTGTATGAGCGCCTTGTAGCCCAGGGGCGGATGTACTTGCCTTCTATGCAAGAGGTAATGGGTCCAAATCTATGCCCCATTTCATGCACCACTTTCATTTTCTTTCTAAGTTTAATAAGTGCATTTCGATACAAATGCGACCTTTTCCATGGTTAGGAATCTTTGTAAAACTGTAAGGCTCTCCACCACTAGGTGGTAGGGTTGATATTATCGCATTGGATGAAAAAAATGTTTTCGTGTTTTTAAAATGTAGGGATGCTCATAGAGGGAAGGTCCTGGCATTGCACCTAATTCCTTCGGGATCATGTGTGTTGGACTAATTCAATCACAGTAAAAAAATACATCTGCAAATGGACCTCCTCTGTACTTAGTTGTGCCTTATTTTTGGTTGTTGTAAAGAGATATCTCGGTATTATTGCTAACTTCTTAGGCTGGAGTGCACAAACTCTCGTTAATGTTATAGTTATTATAGATCTATCTATAAATAAATAAAAAATAATAATAAAATAAGGAAATAAATGCTCCAGTGCACTTTGTCGATACTGTAAGATTTTTTTGGACCTGGTACTAACCAAATCGCAAAGTTAGACAAGGCACCCCAAGTTAACTAACTAAATCTGACGATTTCTAATAGTCATTCCTTCTCTAGGGATCAACCTATTTTCGTTAATATATGATTCCTTTTTCTATAGCGTCAAAGTAAAAAAAAAACAATTGTCCGTGTTTTCCATCCAGTTCAATGTAGGCAAGCGATATTAGGAATTCTGGCATGGCACCTAGTTTCCATGTGGTGTGTTAGGCTAATATCTGAAGGTCAGTTTGGTATTAGGCATACATTTCCAGTTACATTAAAAAAACCTATTTCCAACTTACCCAAAAGCTATCACATGGTGTCAGCATAATATTACAAGTTTTTATTCAACTTGATATCTTCACAAGTCGCAGTTCTGTAGGATTACGAAAAATTTGCTATTTCTGCCCTTTAAATTGTATAACTTTATTATGAATTGGAATCAAATCATTCCGCCCAAACCATAGTAACCCCTTAAAAATTACAGGCATGTAGTTTTTCTGCATAAAAAATAATGTAACAGAAACCTGGGTGGAATTTCGATGTCAGCGACGTTGTAGCATTTAAATCCTCTATTTGAAGAAGGCACTTGAGACCAGTTGCCACAGAGAGGGTTTGAATTGATTCTCTCTATAAAGAAGAAGAAGATAGATGGGTTTAACCCTATCACCTAGTAAGTTGGGACGGGACACCTTAATTTTTATATGGGTTCCAAACCACCATATACCACCGATGACAGACATTTTTAACGAAAATTTACAATTTAAAATATGTACAATGTATGTATTTCACTTCAAAGTAAAGGTTGTCACAGACGGGATCGATACTATACGATTTTATCTGCAAGCATATGCGCATAAAAACATAAAGCATCTGTTGATATCACACACGGGACACATACGATAATATTTAAAAGTCGACACATGTCTATCTGCGGGTCGCATGTAAAGTCCTTATACAGAGTGTTTGAGTTCGCGCATGTGATTATAAGATTGAATAGACAGTTCAGCATAAGAAGACTCTGATTTTGAGTTTGATTTACATGTTGCTTCATCATGTGCTAAAAAGCGGAGAAATTGGGTTGATTCTCATATGAAATTAAGAAAGGAGCGACTTGAATTCATCGACCTTTCCTTCATGAGCACGGCTACACTGAACTAGATGGAAAAAATGGACAATTTTTAATTGCCGCTTTAATCATAGTTTCAACCAATGGTACTAACCCGGGTGGGCTCAACCCTACTACCTAGTAGGGGGAGGGATCTACAGTTTTACACCACAAGCTGTAAATGTACCTGCACCTCTACCCTCTCATCGCAAGCCATCCCCGAGGCACGGCCTGAGCGCTCAAATATTCCAACCTGTATTTAGGCGCAGGTCTTTGCGTCTGTCGATATCGGTCTGTATCTGCAGATACTCACAGATCAAAAATATATCATCCGTGCTGTGTGTGACATTGATTTTTATGAAGAGCGATTTCGACAGATATCTGCGCAGACGTAGATATCTGTTCCATCTGTGACGACCTAAACCCCTTTTAAAACCCAGAGCATGCAGAGGGAACATTTTCGAAAAAAGGACCATGCTCACCAAATACGGTATATACACGAATCAGTATAATAAATATATGTATGCACACAATAATAAACACAGGTTTCTTTCTTTCACATTTATTTACACCAGCTTTTTTGGCGGGACGGGAAAGGGAAGTTAATACAAACCACACGAATGCCAAATGTTTTATTTACACATACATACATATTCGTGCCAGCTTACCTACTTGTTAGCCTTATTAATTAATATAATTTAGTTCCAACGCAACTCACATTCATACAAATTCAGCAACATATTTTTTTGATGTGTTAAATAAAGAATATAAATTATATTAATATTATGTTTTTAGGGAATGTAATGAAGTATACAATTTTAGACTTTTTTCACAAGAACATCATAAGACAGACCAGAAATGGATATGGTCTATAACAGAGACATAAAAGAAACCAAAATTAACAGTATTTTAACAGCTGAAAAGTTTGTACCTGGATTTCCAATAATGATTATTTTCTACAACAAATGCCTTAAATTATCGTAAACAATTAAAATTGTTAAGTTAATTAACGAAAGGCGAAATCGTCAAACCTGAAACAGACTCTGCACTCATTAAAACCTAACTACCACATGCGGGACAGAGATGGAAACTAACTCATCACTCGGATCTAGTCATTACAATACCTTTTTTTAATAACATTATTAGACATTAAACATTCAAATAACAATGTCAACTAAGTAACGAGCGATTGATAGTTTTCCACCCCTGCCGATTGCTCACACCTGAAAACAATGCTTGTTCTTTTGCAATCGTGTTTCAGGTGTTCTCTTTACATTCCAGCAATAGGGCTTGATTACTTAATTTGGACAGAAATGTTCCCACAAAAATGTGCCCCCATTTTTTCAAATTACTTGCTTTCACTGAAAACGGATAGAATGTCAAATACAGAAAATGTTCACCCATTTTCCAACGACTGTCCCTGAGAGTATTGTCGGGCAAAAATGTCGAAGTAGTGTGGAAAAGACTCGTCCAATTTGCAAGCGATGGGCTTATGTATGTGAGAATATTTACTGGATGCATGCACGCAACGCATTGTCGCAGACAAAAAGTTATATCTGAGTCTTTTTTTTTGTACCTGAACATGGACGACTAATACCACACTCGCTGTCATGACATTAGCTAACACATGGAATTCTCAGGGGAATCAGGTGCCATGCCAGGATCTTTTCTTTATGTGCACGGCTACATTGTATTGGAAGGAAAACATTTTATTTATATCTTTTCGTCCAATGCGGTTGTACAAATCCAGGCGAGCTACGTTATACATCGATTCCATTCCATGGAAAAATTCGCATCCGTGGCGAAATGCACTTATCCAACTCGGAAATAGAGAAAAAGTCGTTCACGAACGGGACGGGGATTGTACCCACGACGGCGTAAGTGTAAAAAACTGGCAAGATCTCAGATATGTCTTTCGACTGAAATGCGCTGAGCGCGGGGGGACGGGTATTGTGAGGGGGGGGGGGGTAGTGGTGGTGGAGTGGGGGCGCCTACCGTGCAGCGATGTACTGTACCTGGAGCGCGTTCTTGGCGGAGACGGGCGTGGAGGCGGCGCGGGGTCCGCTCGCGCGCTGTTAGTGGACGCAACAGACAACACGTTAGCGACACACCTACTATGTACAAGTCATAAAGTACGCTAGAAAGTGCGAGACGGTGGGAACAACTGAACCATCGTAAAATAAATTGTTCCCCTGGTCTCCCTATCTCTAGCGTAGCATAAGGCTGGGCTCTGAATGGAGCATCGGAGTAACTATAAATAGTCAAGTTAAAAATGAGATTTCTCATAGTTGAAATGAGATAGTAAATTTCTTAATTAGACCACCATAAACAACATGTTATAAAATTGACTTCAAGTAAAAGTAAATTACTCCATTGTGCCACGAAGAGACCGTTTCATCAAAAATTAAGAAGCCCATAGAAATAGTATTGGCAAAAACTGATTACTGCGAAGGAAGATTTTTTTTAACTATTAAATAACACAATCAACTAAAAGCATTGTGGGATCACTTCTCGCGAGCATAGGACTAGAACAAATCTACAAGCGAGATAATTATATATGCAAATATCAAACAATAGCATTAATAAAACACAAGTCATTCAAATCACATGCACACGCGCACACAATCATTCAAATGTTTATTTATCTATAAAATCACTAACTAATATTTTGGCAATCAATTCACTCAGATCGGTGGGTACTTGTGAAGCAAACAAGATTTTGTTCATAGCAAACATCCAATGCTTCCAACCAGACAAGACCAAAACAGTCTTCAATCTCACAAACCATTCTTCCATTCAACGTTAAAAGTGTCAGGCGTAACTAATGAATATCACAGTCTCGAGATCTACTAATACTAATGAGAAAACAGTCTTTCGTGACGCAAACAAAGGTTCGCGCCATCTCACCAACTAAATGATACATCCTTCAGAAGAATACTTCCATTTCGAACCGTAAAAAATTACAATAAGGTTGTGTTTGCGCTGCAGATTTCGGTTGAGTTTGGGAACTACTCTGTTCAAGATCAAGAAGCGAGAGAGGTATCAAAAATCGGTCCCAATCTGCAATGCAAACACAGCCAAAAAAGCATAAATATATAATACAAGAATCAAACCAAGAAGGTGCCGGCTACTCGTGAACAAAAATGACATAAAATGTAATTGTATACGTGCATACGAAAAGCAGTCTACCACTATTCTTCTGTGCGCTCGGTTTCAAAAATATCTGCCACTACTTTGCAACGATTTCATGCTCACCTTAAGGTTACGTTTGAAATGACTGAAGTAAAAGAATAAAAAAATATATTCTAAGGTATTATAAATATTTATGTGTGCTGGACAGTACAAATGTATAAAAAACATCTGTACTAATTTAAAGGACGGTGGCTGGATGAGTGTGTTGGGAGAGAATATAGCCCAATTTTCGATCGTGTCTTAAGTTATTTACAATCAGTCCCAAATCTCAATGTGGGTTCAAAGTTTAAATCCGCGCATCTCTGCTCTATTTGCATAACAGAATAGATGTCAACAGACAAACGCTAGTTCCATACTTAGATACTATGCCGAACAAGTCAAGCCACATTTGCGACCTCGAAGTTTATGATAAATAGTCGCCACTGGAACTAAGATTAAATAGTAGCAATACTAACAAGTGTCACAAGTGACATAAGAAAGTACTGCTTTTAATTAGTTTTAGCTGCAGTTATGACTACTCATTTCGGCCTAAATATAGACGACATTCGGATAGGTAAAGCTGAATGGCGACACGCAAGAGTAGTGGTAGCTGCGGCCGAAGTTGGCGAAGCGCTGCACGGGCACCATGTTCACGTAGAGGTCGGCGCCTCCCCCGCGCGGCGACCCCCCGCCCCACCCCCGCGCCCCGCACGCACAAGGCTCGGCGGGGCGCGACGAGGGGAAGGCGACGAGCAGGCAGCGCTCGCCCTCGGTGGCGCACACGAGCAGCGCGGCGGGGGCGAGGGCGGGCGGCGCGCTGCGGTGTCGCGGGCGGGGCGGGGGGACGGCGCGCGGGGCGGGCGGCGCGCTGCGGTGGCGGCGCGGTACCTGGCCGGCGGCGGGCGGGCGGCGCACGCTCGACACGACCGACGTGCCGAGCGACGTGAGCGAGTCGCGCGAGCTCGAGCGGCGCAGCGAGCGCCCGTTGCTGTGGATGGCGCACGCGCCGGGCCGACGGCTCGACGGCGAACGGGACACCTTCGAGGCGGGCGCGAACAGACCGAAGCGTGGCGAGCACTCAAAGTATCTGAAAGTTAAACGTTTAAACGGTAAACAAATTAGACATTCTAGATCAGCGAGTAAGGAAGGACGGGAGTGGCAATCGACAGCGTAGCCACGAGTTGGTGATAATACCATGCATTGATGGTAGCACCGGCTCGACAGGTCACTTCAGAATTCGCTCCCTACCGATGTTCTTTAGTTCTAACGATACATAGAAAAACGGAAGAACTTCACGTGACGCTATTTCATGCAAAGAACTTTCGATCAAGGTGAAGGGGTAAATTTTATGCATTTTAATTTACGGCGTACGATGCGTTCGTCACAACGCAGAGGGAACGATTCTTCAGTGGAAATAGGCAACGATAAGCAAGGAGTTACCTTTTGCCCTCGACGGAGCCGTCATTCTTGCCGATGGGGTCGTCGAGCTCGACGCCACACCAGAGGCCGGGCGCGAACTCCGCCACGCCCACGTAGCGCAGCGTGCCCGCCTTGCTGCCCTGCGAGCTCGACACGATCACGCGCTCGCCCAGACGCAACTCGCTGCCGCCACCCGCCGTCGATGTCACTGACATATCTGTATCAACCACGTACCATCCACCATTATTCAATTTGTGATTTGTCAAATTGTGATTAACAAAGCAACTAAAAGTATATTAATTCAGGGTGTGCACAAGCGACGTTTCGATCAGTTAGGCATTTGTTTTCAGCACTAAATCAAATTAAGAGGCCATTGTACGTAAAAGAGGTGGCTATGTGAGCCATCCCAGCTCGTCGCAGAAGACCAAGAGGTTTCGAGTTTTACCACAGAGTTCTGAGAGGGATCCGGGTGAACCTAGGATCCGTTGTTGGCCACGCTCCTGCATTCCAATATTACAAAGGCGGGTGTTTATGTTACCTAAATGCAGCCACAACACAGGGGGCTGTCTGTTATTCCCAGTTTATAGAGGTGTTAGTTAAGCGGATAATGTCCTGTCAGTGTTCCCACCATTTTTCATAGGGTAGGATGCAACAATAAGTGTGTAAACCCATCGCCTCTCTTGCTGGCCTACAGTCTTCCAAATGTTCCCATCCAGGGTTATGTAGCATCTTAGCTTATTTCCTGTAACCAGTTTTTCAGTTGGCTAAAAGGTAGAGTTACAGTCGGCTCACGTCCTGCTGTTATTGTACTGGATCCTCTTTTAGTCAGTTCGTCAGCAGCATCATTCCTTAGGAAACCACTATGTCCTTTAATCCACTGTAGAGTTAACCGGTTACTCTTTTCACTGTTTCTAGTAGCCAGTGACATTCCAATCACGCATCTTTCTAGTTTAGACTGCTTCTGCAGCTTGAATTAAGCCCACAAATTCTGCTGAAATATGGTGTTGAAGGCTCCAAGGCTTGTAAAGGTATTAATGTTTATGTCTTGGGAGAAGACACCGGCTCCTGTCCCATTCATGGTTTTTGATCCATCCATGTAATCTATCTCATTTACTCGATGATTCCTTCCTTTAGTTGGATTTTTTTGTGTCTCTCAAAGATGTGTTCAGGTGGAATTTTCGCAAAGACTGCCTCAATCATGCGTTGATTGGCTAAGATATTGTTCATGATGCGTGGAATTCCACAGTTTTGTTTCCACGTCCCCGTGGCTTTAAGCCGGAGTGCCACCATGGCTGCTTTTTGCAGAACATACAGGTGTAGTGGTCGCTAATTAAGGATGACCTCTAGTGCCTGTGAGTGGTTCGCGGGCAGCCCGTTGTCGCAACACATGCAAGGTGTTGCAGACCTTGGCGTTGGATGTAACAGTATTCAGTTCTATCCTAGGCCACGAAACAAATGAGTCGTATGTTACATTTGGGCGGATTACAGTGGTGTACAGTCAGAGTATTAAAGAGGGTTTTAACCCCCATTTTTACCCAGAATTATTTTAGACTGCCAGAGAGAGATGCAAGCCTTTTTAGTTTTGTCATCAAGGTGTTTGTTCCAATTCAACTCACTGTCAAGTCAATACCATTCAATACCAAATATCTTGAGTAGCAATTTTGCAAATGTGCAAATTTAATATTGTTTGCAAAGAGAAACAGCTCTGTTTTATTTGAATTTATTAAGAGTACATTCTCTTTACACCAGTTCGAGCGACGATTCTAAGGGCCGATTTTGTTAGGCTGAAGAGCGTGCTTTCTGATCTGCCGCTGGTTACAATCGTGATATTATATGCATAACCTACAGTTGCATAGGCACTGTTGTTGAGACGCCTAATAAGGTTGTCCAACATTTTTAACTGGTATGCTTATTGAGAATTAGTAATTTATATAGAACTTTAGTAATAAATCAGATGGCAAGGGGCTCGTCACTTACAGGTCGAATTAGGTTATTAGGGCTATACTGTCCGAGAATGCATAATTTTAATATATTTTGTGGAAAATATTATGTTCGATTTAAATTCAGGTAGACCATTCAAATATAAAAATACATGTTTCACATTACTTTATTATTGGCTTAGTAATAATTTGTTAAGTTTCCTGAAAAATAAATAAATAGCAAAAATAAAAAAATCTTTCATTTAGCCACAACTTCGATGAAAGATTTTGAAGAGATGATTTTTTTTTATTTTTGGATGTATGTTACTCAATAATTAAAAAACGGCTGTACCGATTTGGATGAAATTTGGCGCATAGATAGATTATTACCTGGAGAAAAAGTGGGGTTCACCCCAATATCAGTCCAAAACGAAACTGACCCGAGCGGAGCCTACCTAACCTAACCTCACCTAACCTAACCTTACCTAGTTAATTAAATAAAATAACACTGCTGTCAAAATATGATTATGAGCGGCTCGTGGCCTAGTGGCGCGGGGACTGGCCTAGCGTACCAGAGGTCTGGGTTCAATTCCGACATGCACCACTGTCTTTCTCTTTCCGAGTTCGATAAGTGCATTTCGTCACGAATGCGAGCTACTCCATGGTTGGGAATCCATGTAAAGCTGTAGGTCCCCTTCCCCTACTAGGTGGTAGGGCTTAAGCCCGTCCGGGTTGGTACCATCGTATTGGATGAAAGATGGTCCGTGTTTTCCATCCAGTTCAATGAGTTCAGCTCATAAAGGGAAGGTCCTGGCATGGCACCTAATTCCTTCGGGAATGTGGTATAATGGGCTAATATCATAACGGTAGTTGTTTGGTAATAGCCATCCATGTCAGGTCGCATAAAAAAAAAGTTGTTTGCTATCATAAGCAATTGACAAGTAAAGTGCAGATATTCAGAATACATGTATATCTTTACATATTGGTTGATGTACATATCTTAGCATGGATTTTTATTCTTTTTAACAAACATAAAAAAAAAGGATCCGTCAGAATATTTTTTTTTATATACTCGTATTGCGCGACATATGAAGCACGGCCCTCAAAGACTTGCCGAACGATGCACATTGAATTTCGAATTATCCCAGGAGCTGCGAAAACCATGTCAGCCGGCAGGAGGCCCCCAGGTTGGCCTTTGGGGAAAATACATCGGCCGGGAGTGCATTACCAACCCTATAAATTCGTGGAATGTCACGTCTGTGAAGTTGGCTGCATACATCATTCCGATCACTTATTCATAGTCCAAGGATGATCGTTCATCGTTAGTTCACGTTGGTTTACTTCTTTATTTTGCACTTCCCACGATTTTTCTTTTGAAATATTATAATATGCGCTGCCAAGTTTGGGACTTATGTTCAAGGACAGAAAGAAAGACACGCACAGACGCAAGATTTTTTGTTTTATGCAACCTGACAAGGATAGCTAACACTACACAAATACCATTATGATATTAGCCGAATACACCACATTCCCCAAGAATTAGGTGCCATGCCAGGACCTTCCCTTTACAAGCACCGATGCATGGAGCTGCTCGCATTCGTGACGAAATGAACTTATCCAACTCAGAAAGAGAAAGAAAGTGGTGCATGAACGGGGCGAGGATTGAAACGCAGACTTCTGGTATGAAATGAAATGAAATGAAAATATTCTTTATTGCTTACAACTATTAAATAGTATGCAAAGGCGAGCTTATTGCCAAAGGCAATCTCTAACAGCTAACCTTAATATTAGAAAATATATTAAGAGGTAGCAAGAAACAATAAATTACTTAAAACTAAGCACCATAATCACACTTAGAAAACATTTGATAACTTAAAACTATATAAACAGAAAATATTTGATTGATTTAATTGTTATTACATGTCAAGTACCAAGATTTTAATTTTACCTTAAAAATAGACAAAGAAGCACTTTCCCTAATAGTAAGAGGCAATTGATCCCACAATCGTGCTGAGTGAACTGTAAAAGAACCCGAATAAGCAGTGGAAGAATGTGACGGAATAAGGAGCAGGAGATTATGTGCAGACCTAAGTGGTACACCATGAAAAGAGAGATATTTGAAGCGTTCTTTAAGATAAAAAGGGGATTTGGGATCATTTAAGATTAAGTAAAGAAGAGAGAGAACATGCATATTACGCCTCTACGTAGGTATGCTAGGCAAGTCCCAGCGCCACTAGGTTACGAGCGTTGGATTTTATGAGTTAGCGTTGATGATGATGGACTCACTCATCTTGCTGCTGACCGCGCTACGCACGCTGCCGTTGGGCGAGAGCGCGCGCCGCTGCCGCGCGGCGACGCTCGGCGTCGTGAACACGCTGCCGGCGTCGGAGGCGGGCGACGCGGCGTGCGGCGAGCGCGGCGTCACGAGCGGCGCGCGCGTCAGGCGCGTCAGCCGCGAGAACACACCGCGACGCTCCGCGCATTGGAAGTAACGCGTGCCCGCGACGGAGCCGTCGTTTTTACCTGAAACGTTGCATGTGTGAAGCTTATTATCCGCGCAGTGCAACTAATTGAACTGGAATGCGACACAACGGTACGGCGATAACACCTCCGGAACAACGGTATGAGCTGTTTTGGTTAAAAATTAGCGAGTTTACTCCGGTGTCGGGTCCACCCAAGTCTTAAAAGGGGAAGGTAGTTTAGTATAGAACACTGCCGAGGTCCTAATTTGGGATTAAGCAGCTACATCTATACAGGCTGTTCAAAATTACACCGGAAATGTGTATAATTTAGATTTTGTTTTATTTATTCCTTAATATTAATATGCTACCCATCTTCAAATTATCACCGTCCGATTTAATAAACTTTCAACAGCGTCTTTTCCGATTTTCAAAGCATTTCTGGAAAACCCTTTTTGGTAAGGCTTAGTTCCTTCAACGATTCAGTCTTAATCTCTCTGCCGATCAAGAAGATTTTAAAATCTTTTGCTTGCGGCTTGCTGCCGCCGACCCACACGCGGTCGCCGATTATGAAGAGAGCTCGGTCCTCAGTCGACACCGCACTGTGCACTTAATGATGGGTTCGTCGAGCACGATGCCTGCCCACTCCCCGGGCGCGAACTGAGTTTCGACGATTTACGCGATCTGTCTCGGCTTGCTGCCGCCGACCCACACGCGGTCGCCGATGATGAAGAGGGCTCGGTCCTCAGTCGACACCGCACTGTGCACTTACCGATGGGTTCGTCGAGCACGATGCCTGCCCACTCCCCGGGCGCGAACTGAGTTTCGCCGATGTACGCGATCTGTCCCGGCTTGCTGCCGCCGACCCACACGCGGTCGCCGATGATGAAGAGGGCTCGGTCCTCAGTCGACACCGCACTGTGCACTTACCGATGGGTTCGTCGAGCACGATGCCTGCCCACTCCCCGGGCGCGAACTGAGTTTCGCCGATGTACGCGATCTGTCCCGGCTTGCTGCCGCCGACCCACACGCGGTCGCCGATGATGAAGAGGGCTCGGTCCTCAGTCGACACCGCACTGTGCACTTACCGATGGGTTCGTCGAGCATGATGCCTGCCCACTCCCCGGGCGCGAACTGAGTTTCGCCGATGTACGCGATCTGTCCCGGCTTGCTGCCGCCGACCCACACGCGGTCGCCGATGATGAAGAGGGCTCGGTCCTCAGTCGACACCGCACTGTGCACTTACCGATGGGTTCGTCGAGCACGATGCCTGCCCACTCCCCGGGCGCGAACTGAGTTTCGCCGATGTACGCGATCTGTCCCGGTTTGCTGCCGCCGACCCACACGCGGTCGCCAATGATAAAGCTGTCCGTGTCTTCCGTCAGGACCACGCTATGGTCTGCAATCCAAAGGTGTCATGGTTCGGAAACTGATATTTGAATATGATTTTCCTAATTTTAGATTCATGTACAAGCCGAGAAGAATATCAACCATACTTTGGAAAGTTTCAAAAATATAAACGAAGATATTTGTATCAAAATAGGAATGGCATATATGTTTCAATAACCGCATAACGGCTTGTTCATTGAGTTTCCACAATCAAATAACTCGATTCCATTTAATGCTGCTGCTGAATTCGTGCCTATAAAAGCGTACCTAGGATTCCGATCACGCATCACAATAGTAAACGTTAAAACCACACCGACATTGCTTGCTGGCTTTATATGGCGAGTTCCGTCCAGACGCTATAAATCAATAACTTTACCGGCAGACGTCTATCTAGGCAGGATATATAATGGTGTTTTATATTAGAGTTTCCCCAGCTGATTTGAATCCGTGCATTTTTCCAGCAAATGCATGTGTATTTGACCTCGTACAAGATAGTTTTTCCATTCTCATTTTCAGAACAGAATATTTTAGACGCAATATTTAGCACATACATTATTTATCAGGTGATCACGTAATATTTTATTATTCCGCTTTTAAATCATAGGTCCGTGTTTAAAGCGATACATTTTATAACATGTGATTAAAGCAATACATTTTGCAGTCCATATAATCTCCGGTTATGACGAAAACATTACCGTATTACCGTAAATTCAGCTGCAGATACTTCTGGTGAATGTAATGGAAATGTTGATTTGAATGTAGTTCTAATGTAAACAGCGTGGTTGCAAATCTAAAGCTTTGCTCAATTCTATTATCTATAGTTCTAATTAAAACATACATGCACACAAATACAGAAGACAAAAATGCTCACACGGACACAGAAATCACACACGGGGCATGCTTGCAATCAAAAATTGGAACCATGCAGGAGAGATGATATATGTTGAGTTTTTCTCAAATCATTATACTATTGTTGTTGTTGTAGGTGGTAGCATTTAAAGTGATAATATTTTATTTTCGTTAATAGATAAAAATCTAAAATGTTTTTATATTATCAGGCGAAGTTTCTTGTCGGATCTTCTTCCGAACCGGTATTCGAACCGTTTTTACCCAATGTGTATACCTAATCGAGGAAAATAAACGACAAAACGAAGATATCCTATGACAGAACGACTCACTTAACCCGTTCAAAGAACCAGTTTCACTCTACGGTGAGTGACAAAAGTATTTTCGGGAAAAGAGGTACCCAAGGGCCAGGGCCAGCTTACCCGAGGAGCGACGGAGGCCCGCCTCGCTGAGCTTGCGCGGCTGTTTCTCCCACAGCGCGTCCATTGAGGTGACGCTGTACGTGCTGCTGGCTGCTGGCGTTGGTGACGGTGACGGTGACGGGTGACGGGTGACGTGCAATGTGCGGGTGACACACCAAGCGGACACACACGGACGTGAACACAGACACATTAGCACGCATTAACTGACTATTCACACTTCCTCTCGATGCCATTTTTTGGATTTAAAAGATTTACGCTTGATTATGGAGCTTTTCGGTTTATTTGGGCAGAGAAGATAGCAAGCTTTACACCGACTTTATCGAGATGAAGCAAATACGAGGGAGGTAAAGTTTTGTCAGTGCGATTTCCCCGGAGAACCGAATTTCTGAAATTTTAGGTAAAACGTGGAGCGCTTTTATTATAAGAGATTATTAGTATCGTTTGGGTTCACGATTCAAGCTTAAGGTGGCCCAACCCGGCGGGACGAACTCATTCGCGGGCACGGTACAAAACCGTGCTGTTGCGCTCTTGGACCTTTTCTGTTTAAAAAAAAAAGACAGGCTCCGTGATGAGGAAGATACAACATGTTCACAAAAAAGACAATGTGCATAGTGTATGATTTGATCAGATTTACGAAATTTTTTATTACAAAACGACTTATAGCTAAAAGTAAACCACGACCTCTGTAGTCAAAAATCTAACAAAAACCAAATGGATTATAAATCTTGATTAAATAAGCTATGTCTGATGACTAGTCTTTTTAAGATGTTCTTACTTTATTATTGCGTAATCCACCTCCAAAGTTATTGCATAAAACACGAGAAAGATTCGAACTTTCGGACCTTATAACTTAGAAACCAAACACAATTTTACAATGCCAATGGTCATCAGACATCTAGTTTGATCAAATAAATCTATTTTGAGCAAAAGTTGGGATCTCTGACAAGAAATATGGGCGTGATCTTCTTTCCCCGTTTGTATGGGGAGATGAGCGGGATGGGCCACCTTAAGAGCGTGTTAAATGCTGATTGCACTCGGTTTTATTTCAATTAGTTCAGTTTCAGTAGCGCGTCGGTAAAACAACACTTCATTATATAAAAAAAAACTACAACGAATTTCAATGATAAAAAAGTTAAGGTGTAGATTGATGGTCTAGCTATTATAAAACTGTAATACTCTGGTGCGTTGATTTCTCAAATTAGGCAAATATTTATATTTTTAGTTGGCACCCTTTGGGGTATGGAACCCTCAAAAGGACTAACGCGCATAGTGCATAGTCATTCGGCCATTAATTTTTTCATCATTACATAGAAAAAAAAATGGAGTATTTTTGTTTTGAATTTAAAACTATGTCAAAATGAAACAATATTCGTTGTGAACATTAACAAGTACTGTACGGATGTATATGTATTGTGGTTTCTAATTACTGATTGGAAAAAATAACAAGAATAAGAAAAAAATTGCCAGTTCGGATATTTTTTTCTGTCCATAGAAAATTACTTATTTGGAGAGAATATATCCGAAGTTATATAATAATAAGTTTAAGCTTGCTAAGGAGAAATTAGCTAATAGCTGGCAGCAACCTGGCGTAGTACTCAACCGTAACGACGAAAAAATGTACTGAGTTTACGTTAACCAAATACGGAGTCGTTATTTATTGGAACGTACACAACGACAGGGCATAATGATGAATGATGACGTGGATGACATCGCAACGAAAAACGTTGCACAAGTGTATAAAAAAGTTACAATCAGCGTTGAAGAACGAAACAACGCGACACAATGGCTTTAATTAAGAGGAAGCCAGATTTTATGGACACTGGGGGCGAGGCTAAGCTCGTTACTGGCAACAGACCATTATATCAATAGTCACAAATTAAGACATTGCTTGTTATTTGAGTCGCAGAGAAAATATTTCGGGTTTTTTTAATATAAGCGCTTTTAATAGGTGACTACAACATTTACATTTGGCATAAACGTTACGTGTGTTAGGATTTTGTTAAGTAAATTCTAGATTACGATTTTTAGACGAAAACTAGCAGATTACATTATTGTCATTAATAATGTTACGTTTTAATTTTCATCGATCACGAAGATCTGTTGAAATCTATTTCATGCTTGATTTGTGATATTTTGTCCAGTTTAGTCAGTGGATTATTGTGTTGTGCGATAAGACCCTCCTCCACCTCGCATGTCTGCCACCACCGGGGTAGGTACAATGATGAGGTCGGTGACGGTGAGGGTGAACTTACAGGAGGCCTTCCTGTGGTAGCGACCCACGCGCTCGGCAGACGACGCTCCAGCGCCGCAACCCTCGCCCTCCTCGTCGGCCTCCACCAGGTCTGCGCGTGCGCCGGCGGCGACACGGCGACAACCAAGCAATGGGCATGATAACGTTAACACCTTAACGCTTATCGTTAATTACAGAAGCGATCTCATTCCATTCATCCCTCGTGACAAACAGACCGTACAAAGCTTTTTTAAAGTGATTATATGTACAATCCACTAAGGCATCGAAGCATGCGTAAACCGATAACCATGCGGGGTGACGATGCAAAGTCTAATGAAACGGTGCACCTCATCGAAGAAGTGCGTCTCATGCGAGAACCAAAGAAAGTGGCGAGACAGAGAGAGAAGAGAGAACTCACCCGCCAAATGTTTCCTGGAGTAATCGTCGCTGAGCTTCCTCAGCGTCTCCGTGGAGCTGCCGTCTACGACAAGAATAAGCGAACGTAAAGCACAAGCAAACACAAAGTAAACATGCGCACGTAACAACGAAACATAAACACGTACAGCACAAGATTTGATCTGATGAAAGATGACACAATGTATGCGCTATCAGAGAAGAATAAAAATAGATGTATTCTAGTGAAACACTTGAAGATAGTTAACACAGATTAGAAAAGCATACACATCGACATAACGGGAAAGCTAACAGTTATGTTTTAGACTAGGATTAGAAAAATACTTGTCGCCAAATAATGTTAAAAATTCAATATTAGCTACCATTCTTTACAAAACCGAAAAAACAACAACGTATGTGATGTGGGAGGCAAGTATTGAATTAGCATACATAATCTAAATTCCATCGCCTATATTTCCTATTAATTTATTGATTATTGTAGGCGCAAATTTTCAAGTTATTGGGTTTAGCAGAGTTTTATAAATAGAGCCGAGGATTTACGTAAGCTTATCTATTATTTTATTTTTTTAATAGAAAAATAAGATTAGAGCCTTCAGTGGAGAAATCTTTTAGAAACTTAACTGTGTTTCGATATATTAGCGTATTCCGAAAAAGTTTTCGATGGCATCTAGTATGTATGAAGTATCGAGGAGCAATACCGATACGTTGGAACGATCGTATTCGCACCGTTTACGAGTGAAATTCAAATCTAGTACCTGCCACCTGTATACGTCTTTCGTAATAGATTGGTTTTTCTCGGGCAAAGTAATAATTAGGTGATGGTTCAAAATATAAACATCCCAACGACTGCCTTTGCGTTAATTTCGCGAGTCGTAGAGGAGGCGCGCGCGACTTGTCCCACTCGCCGTCCGGTACTGCGATGGCGGACGGTTGCGTTGCGTCCGGTCAGCAGCAGCCTCCGCCTCCGAGCACTTAATCATCACCGGGCGACAAACTGCGCATCGCTCGCTCGGGCGGGGCGGACGCGACCTTGCCGCCGGCGCGTGGGATCTCATCCATAATGATACGCCGAGACCGCCGCTCTTCCTCGACTCCTCGGATGCGAGGAGTCGGCTAAAGAACACATCGGACGCATGAAAGCAGAGATCGCGGCGAACGAAAGGTTATCGAAAGAGCTCTAAAGCCAAGACCAGAAGAAGCAAATGCAAATCGAATTCGGAAGCTTGAAAACTTGTTTACGACTGCCGAAGCCATGACATTATTGAGATAGTGTATTAACGGGTAATCGATACTAAGATGAACCAGCAAACGAGAAAAACATCATTGGTATTGCCAGTCAATAGCTTAATTGTCTACTTAAGTTACATCTAACACTTTTTAGATTACCGCGGCTGTTAAAGATGTTTGAAAAAACTCACGGCTTTCCACGAGGAAGCAGCAAAATCGTACATAATTCTTCTGCTATTATAAGATCTTGATTTGAGCGAAGATTTTATTTATTTAACGAATTTGCTTAAAATTTAAATTAAGAGAAAACTATTCGCCCATTTAGCGTAAGAAAGGAAAACTGTGCAATTTTTTTTATTTAAGTTTCATGATACTGCGATTATTCCCAGTTTTAAATGTATTACTATTCTATAAACAATTATTTAATTATCCTTTCCGATTGCAGATACGCTATAGCAGGAGTTATGTGGCGAGTATTTCTTGGAAAGGTCACTCACGCTGTTTCCACCATAATTTACTATGTAATCACGACAATAATAGTTCTTGGTCGTCAAGTATACCTACTGACAAAGACGTCGCTTAAGAACGGTAAGAAAAATTATTCACTCAAACGTATAAATAACCTCAGTCAAAGTAGTTTTTGGTACAATTAAGCTCAAAATATGTAATATATTTTAATCGTTTCTGCCAAATGTTTGGTAGGAGGCCCTTGAGGCACGCGGAAACGATAATATGTAAAATTGGCAAAGCCATTAACATAACCAGATAATGTCGTAAAATCTTGTATGATTATGATATGGGAAAAGACGTAGATTTCGAACCGATAAGAAAGAGCACACAAAAATGACGCAATAGGCGTAAATGATATCGATTATGTTTTTATTTCGGAAACATAGATGCTCGAGATAAACGAAACAGTATTTAATAACACTAATGGATCAATTATGAAGAGCGAAGGAATTACTTCACGCACGAAAATTAAGAATAAAACGCTAACGTCGACAAATAGCATGACAACAGTTTGACCGTACGAAAGCGCATTGTCTCCGTAGGTGCTAATGCTAACGCGCCACTACCCACGCGCATCAAGACAAATACCATCATAAGGCTGAGTACCACGCTAGGTTGCTGACAGTTATTCGTTAATTTCTCAGAGAGTATTACATTATAAAGCTCAAATATATTATGACACGAAGAAATGTATATCCGCAACAAATGATTTTTTTTTGTTTCCACAGCATACAATTTGCTCAATTGAAAAAATCATCAAAATAGGCATTTTTTTATTTTAAAAAACAACATAAACATTAAACATTTGGTGCGGATATACCTGAAGTTTTATAATTAGAAAATTGAGCTTGATAAGTTAATTAGTCTCTGAGAAATTAATAAACAACTATTCTATATTTGGTTTGACTAGAGTAGGTGAGATTTGTATACGCTTTTCCTGCTGATTGATTAATACTTAATCTTTCACTGCAGATCGAAATAATATTACACATGAACTCGATAACGATATTATAGCTAGAAAGACAATAAGTCAAGTATTACAATGATAACAGCACCCTAGCTGTAGTTACTGCCTTAGACTTAAATTCGTAAATGTTGATGAAGCTTGACAATGTGATGTAATGTTTGGCATCTGCGAATCGATTGCTGGTTCATTTTATTAGCAGGTTGATTATATCCACAAACCATATTGGTGATGTTTATTACCGCCGTAACGTTTTCGCGTTCAAGTTCAAGATAAAAAATATTGTCAACCTTGAAATTAATGGATGGATGTAAGACGAGCATGGATATAAGATTCCTTTTGAATGTTTTTTATTGAAATGAAAAATCAATTATGACGTGACTGTTAAAATAGAAGACTACATAGAATAGACTTTTATTGTATGTACTATATTCACTTTTATCCTAGTCAGCTCGTTGCTACCAAACGATGCCAATCCAAACTAGGACTAACCATTAAGCACTTCCCCACTTATCTCGCCTCAGTTAATTCCCCAATTGGGGGCAATTTCACACCACACTTCACTGCGGACGTGAAGAGGTATAGTAAATAATGAATTAACCACGGAACGAATTGCAGCGAGATATAGAGCAGATGCAATTCCAAGCGCTAATTATAAGTCGTTAACCAATTGCAGCAGAAATAACGAACTGGATCACAGTCATTAATTGAACCCGCTCTATCTATAAAATGTCCAACAACTTTCCAAACATAAAAAATAACCGAATCTATATTAAAAGGCTGGTCACCTGGAGTGCGTATCAGCGATGGAACATGGGGTGGCCATTGCGAGAACCTGCCTCCTCTGCCTGTATTTACTCTTTTTAATATTCTTCATCAGCCTTACCCACTCCTACTTCTGTTCCCACACTCACATGTCTCTACACTCCTTCTCAAATCATATCCATTTCGACTTTAAATTATCCATTCTTCTTTTAATAGTAATTTCTGACTGCTTATAATAACAATTTCAGATCGTTTTGGAGCGCAGGCCGCTTGAACTTTTTTAGGGTTCTGTACCCAAAGGGTTCAAACGGAACCCTATTACTAAGCCTCCGCTGTCCGTCCGTCCGTCCATCCATCCGTCTGTCTGTCACAGGGCTGTATCTCATGAACGGTAGGTAGCTGAAATTCTCACAGTGTGTATTTATTTTGCCGCTATAACCTACAAAAATGTAACTGTGTTAAATCTGGTACGATGGTAAATTCGTGTGCGAGTTCGACTCGCACTTGGCCGGTTTTTATTTTGCTCATTTGAATTTTGTTAGACTATTTTACCGAAACTGGCTGCTGACTTAGCGATACAGGCCGCATGACCTTTTTTTTGGTCTTTTTAAAATTCTCAATGAAATCCTGGATCAGATTCCGGATATTTGCGGGTTCTCGGAGTACCCTTAAAACATTACCATACCATTTCGGAATGAAATTATAACCATTAATGATTTTTGCGGATTCTCTAAGTGCCATTTAACCTTTCATTCCGGAAGTCATTTCGGTCTTTGGTCTAGCAAAGGGAATGAATTTCACTTTGGAGCGGTCCCAAACCCCATTGCTGGTGTGTATGATCGCATCGTGCAAATTCTAAATTTGAATAGGGCAAGAGATACGCCGCGTATGTTGAGAGAAGAGTTCACCAGTCAGTCGACCGAGTTGGCCGATCTCCACTACCGCGATCTAAGACGGTCGTTACTCTATCGATTACCCATACTACGGGCGATAGCTGTTAACATGATATAAATGTTAACTAGGTTTTTAAAATGTTGGAATCTAAAATATTCTATGATTAAAATATTAAAAGTCTAAACTTACGTCTGAATGAATGAATGAATAAATTATTTATTGTGCATAAACAAAAATACAATTACAAAGAAAACATACAGCAAAACAACAATACTGCACAAAGGCGGACTTATCACTAAGAGTGATTTCTTCCAGTCAACCCTTGGGGTGATGAGGAAAGGCAATAGAAATATCTGTAGGTAGGTGACACACCAGAATTTGAAAAGAAAAAAAATTTACTCCATAAACATACATATACCATAATATATACATATTTATACATATAATTGAATATACTAATATATATGATACAATACACTAATACATATTATTATATCCACAAACCAGGAGAAAAAAAAAAACCTATAATACCTATCACCATTGATTCTAATATCAGTACTATTAGAAGGATAATAAAATTAAATATATATAAATACAGTGAGAACATTTTATCATCTTTACATTTCATTTAAGTAAAACTCCTTGACTTTAAGTTTGAAAGAGCTGATAGTTTGACAGGAGCGGACTGTGATCAGCAACGAGTTCCACAGACGTGCGGCATGAACAGTAAAGGAGTTAGAGAAAAAACACGTCGTATGGCGAGGAATCGCAAGGATACTGTCATTGCTAGATCGCAAAGGGAGACTATGTGAAGAGAGGTGCATAAACCGGGAACGAAGATATTCAGGAGACTTAGGGTTTTTTAGAATTCCGTAAAGAAGAATGAGTAAATGACAGTTCCTTCGGGAACGGATGGGTAGCCATTTAAGCTGTCGACGGTACTGCGATACATGGTCATATTTACGCAGACCATATATGAAGCGAATGCAGAGATTCTGCAAACGATCCAGCTTGTCCAGGAGAACTTCAGTTATATCCAAGTAGCAAACATCTGCGTAGTCCAAAATCGGAAAGAGGAGAGTTTGCACCAAAGTAATTTTGGTTCGGACTGGGAGGAAATTCTGCAAGCGCTTTAAGGAGTGGGCGGCGGCAAAGATTTTTCTGCTGACTTCGTTTACCTGGGGCACCCACGATAAAGTTTCGTCAATGAAAATTCCTAAATTCTTGACTGTTTTGGAGTATGGTATGACAACTCCATTGTAGATCACTGCTGGCAATGTGCTGTAATCAACCTTCGACTATTATTATGGCTTGTGATTTGGTAGGATTTACCAGCAGGCCAAATGATTTTGTCCAAGTAAGGATATGTTCCAGGTTTACGTTCATTTCAGATACGGTATCTGCCAGGTTATCTAAGGAGCAATGCAAATACAACTGTAAGTCATCGGCGTAAAGGTGGTAGAGAGAAGTAAGCAGATTCGTGATCAGATTTATAAAGATGGAAAACAGCAACAGCACGCCACCCTGTGGAACGCCAGCAGTCAAATCAGCCCAGTCAGAATTTCATTGTCAATCCTGATACACTGATGACGACCACGAAGGTATGAATCAAACCAGTCAAGCACTACCGGAGATAAGTTAAGTGTCCTTAGAATACCTAGCATAATGTCAAAGTCAACTGTATTGAATGCATTGCTGAAGTCCAGCAACGTTAAAACTGTAACATTCTTATTTTCCATATTTGTACGGACATCTTCAGTGACTTTGACAAGAGCAGTGACAGTGCTGTGACCAGGTCGGAAACCTGACTGCATTAGGTTCAGTATGTGGTTATCGGCAAGAAAATCGGCAAACTGCTGGTGAACAATGCGTTCCAAGATTTTTGACAAAACCGGTAAAATTGAAATAGGGCGATATTGGCTGAAAGAGGAGGGATTTGAAATTTTTGGGAGAGGAATAACGTAAGCCCTTTTCCAGGTACTTGGAAAAGATCCACTGGAGAGGGAATAGTTTAAAATATAAGTTATTATTGGTAACAGTTCATCCAGCAGTGGTAACAGCATGTCAAGGCTAATGCAGTCAGCACCAACAGCTTTTGTGGAAATGGAATTCAGGATCATCTTAACTTCACGGTCAGTGACTGGGCGAAAAGTGAGTGAATTGTGCTCCGGAGTCGGTAAAGCTGAAAGCTGAAAAAGAGTTTGAAACTTTACCACTTGATCGATGGTGACAGGAGGAGAGGAAAAATGTCTATTAAGGGAGTTGATATCGATGTTATTTTTACTACAAGATGATTTCTTACCGACTCCAAGAGTTTTAAGAAACTTCCAAGCATTCACGGGAGAGCAATTTTCGAGGGTATTGTGAATGTGGTGTCTTTGGGCATCTCTACACATCCTGTTACACCGATTCCTGAGCAGCTTGTACTTGGTACGATTTTCGTCCGTGGATGCATGTCTTAATTTAATTTTGGCTTTGTCCCTTTTCACCATCATTATCCGAATATTGTCCGTCAGCCACGGAGCTGGAAAATGTTTTACTCGTGTGGGACGAAGAGGTGCGTGAAGATCGAAGAGTGCAGTGAGTTTGGAGGTGAAGTCCTCGACCATCTCATCCGTGGAAGAGGAATTGAGTATAACAGACCAATCCAAGCCACGCGCGTCCTCCCTTTAAGCGTTCGAGATTGATGTCCTTGAAGTTACGTTGCAAGATAACCTTCCGTCTGATTTTAGGAGGACGGACCTTATAGGATAGATAGATTAGGTCATGATGGGAGAAACCAGGCGCTGGGAGCTGACCATGTTCACTTACATGGTTAGGTGAAGAAGTAATAATCAAATCAAGCAAAGAAGGTTCACAATTAGGAAAATGATGTGTCGCATCCAGGGGAAGAATGTTCATATTGACTGAAGACACGAGGGACTTAAGTTTTCTAGCGCGGTGATCATCTTTGATCAAGCAGGTGTTGAAATCTCCCATGATAATAGTATGGTTGTACTGAGGGCAGCGTTCTTCAAGAAAAGACTCAAATGATGAAAAATAATTGATATTTCGATTAGGGCTGTAATAAACACCAATGAGGATTTTCGTATGATTTACGATGATTTCCAGGAAAAGGTATTCGGGTGATTCCGAATATTGAGTAGGAGACTGGGCAACTATCGTAAAAGGAATATTGCTTCGGAGGTAGATAGCAACACCACCGCAACCTTTCCCCGTTCTGTCATTACGGACCAGGTGGAACCCGGGAAGTGAAAAAGCAGTGGATGGTAATGTAGGCTTGAGAAAAGTTTCCGAAACAAATAACGCATGAATGTGCTTACTTGGAAATGTCCTGAGAAGGTCGGGGTAGTGGGAGGGTATGCTTTGAGCATTGATATGCACAAAGTTGAAGTTTTTGGGATATTTGGAAAATGTGAAGTCAAGTTGTTCATCTATAGGAAGAACACATTCACTGTCAGAATTATTGTCACTGAAAAACTCGTCAGAAGAGGTAATAGAAAAGTAATTATCTGAATTGTCAGATATTGTGGACATAAATAAATATTTACTATAATATAATAAAAAAAATATATATATAAATCAATAAAAGATATATATAGCTGCCGAACCGCAGGCAATACCTCATCACCCGCCAGCATTGTGGAAAGTAAGAAAAAAAAAAGCATATAATACAGGAAACATATTAACAAACTGCAAAGGCACAAGAAAAGGATAACAAATATGAGACTTAAAACATATAGTAAAACACCTTGCAGAAATAATCAGTAGACTAAACAAAACCATTATCTCACAAGCAATAAAGAAAAAAAAATATTACTCTAATTAAATTATACCGACACAGGAAAATAGTATGCCCAGTAAAACACCACTTCTGAGACCCTAAAAAATACACAAAAGTATACAAAACATTTGAACATTGTTGAAAAGTAAAAAAGTATATAACCTAAAATAATTAATTGACCGTAAAGTGGTTGCCCGAACAAGCATAAACGGCGAGGGCCTTTTCTCTCTCCGCTTGAGAAAATAAAAACACTATTGAGCACAAAATAATGAATACACTCTGTGGTTACAAAAACCAATTTGTGAAAAAGACTGAGTAGCACAGACTATTTAAATATGTATGTTTTTTTTGTAATTTATCATTTAGATTGGAAAATGTGGGCTAATAAATATAAACCTTTAAAAAAGTTTATATTCATTAGCCCGTTTTTACTGAAAAATACCGAAAATAAAAACCTCATCGAGCTTTCCCATATTATTTTTTTAATTTATTTAAATCTGACAATGTTTAACGGTAGGGAATCGTTAGGGCCTGAAAGATGATTTCCGTATGTTCATTTGAAGTAAGTGTGCAAAATTGTATCTTGGCCAATGGACAAAGAAATCTTTTCTTAAAATTTTCAAATTTCAGAGGCTACCTGCCGGCTCCGCCCGCGTCCACGATCGGACACGTCCGCCACTTGACATCGACGATTCATCCATACTGATGGCCATTACCATTGTTTTACACGAAAAAAGCCGAACGATCGAGCCGAAAGAGTGCGTTGCCATAAACGAAAACAATGAACGCACTGCCCTTGCGCCGACAGTGGATTTATTCGGAGATGCTTTCCATTCATGTTTATGATGCCCGCGTCCGTTTTTCTTCACAATGGACATTCGCCTTTTTCGTACCATTCAAAAGCAATCCTGACGGCATGACTCGAAATGTAATTAATTGTTGGAACCTAAAATGGCAGTGAAATTGATTCACCTGTGGGAATTTTAAATTTTAAGCGTTTTACGTAATGAATGCCGTTTACAGAATCACGTAAAGCTTTAATTCAATCCACGTTCCATATACAGGCTCAGATAAACGATTGGTCCACAGGCAGTAGTGCAGATTGACGGAGTTGTGACATTTTTGACATTGGTTAACTCAACTTGAGGAATTCGGCCTATATCGGCCAGTAGTTGATTATAATGGAAGGAAAGAAGAATAGTATAATCTTAATGCATATTTGAAAATCGTAATGCAGACATTGAACGTGACGCAAAACCCGTGAATATTCCGAAAGGGTTTTGCACCTGCCAAAAAAAGACTTGACAGATTGTCTGCGGCGAACTGTCAAAGTGATCGTGACGTGCCATATGAAGCGAGCGAAGCCGCTAATGTGCACTCTGTATGCCGCGTCGCGCTGGCTCGTCAGCGCTTAATTGGTGATCAGCTGTGACACTAAACGGCTGTAATGAGGGCGCCGACGTTCGTCAAGCAAGCGCTTTTTGCTTACGAATCGAACATTATGGGAGCCGAGATGATAAACCGCGAACACACTTAAACGATCAGACGCAACGACGCAACCAAAGTACGGGGGAAACCAAGCACCCCTCGACGCATACAATTTGACGGATGAAAGGGAATCGTCAGCTGATTGGGCTTCTCGATGGTCCAATATATCCAGAAACTCGGCCAGGTTAAGTGGACGGCAGTCAAGTGTCTTACAGCTTTTCTAGCAATGCATTATGGCATTCATATCACGCCTCGCAGTGGCGCTAGTGGCGTCGACGATAAATTGTGCAAATCAAAAGTTAGTACATCTATAGACAAATATCAAACTAATCAAAATTATATGTATATCCGTAGCCGTGAACTGTAGCGGACTAGGTTTCAGATTATAGAAGGAGCTAATGAATTCACTATTGTTGCACTGGTATATTAGGTTGACGTTTAGTTTGAATTATTTTTGCTAATATCTTTAGATGAAAATTAATCATTAAAATATCATACAACACTTAAAAGGGGCAGAAAACTAGGACTTCTATGAACTTTTTACGACATAGCAAACTTATGACGTACATTTGAGTGAGCTTGCAATTTTACGACCGCCGCACGTTTAATATCCTGCAGTTAAGTACCTACATTCACCAATCCGACGCCTAGAAAGATCATCTTGATAGCGAAACGAGAATTCGCCGCGGGTCAGCAATAAATTGTTAACCGACCTTTTGATTCCATTCGCACAACTATTCGTGCAATGATTGCATCAGAAACCGCAGAGACCCAGAGCACAGCCCAGAGTAGAAGAAGGGAAAGCAAGTGTTCTAAGAAGGCATAATATGATTTCTAGACATGTACTTGAATTTCTATATTTCATTGAGGATTTTAAGGCTGAATACAGGTTCAACGCTGACTAAATATAACAATTAATTTATTATTGTTTTTAATGCTCCATTGGCATAACACGATTTCTTAGTCATGAGTATACAACTGATGATCGCTGGGTTTCCACGGTTGGTTTCGAAATACATTGATTACGTAAAGTACGAGAATGTCCGTCCGAAGTGTAAATTTACGGTTAAATGTTATAATAATAGATAATATAATAATAATCCCGTAATAATAGATAGGGTTTTATATTCTAGTGCAATCAGACGTTTCAAATATATTTGATATATTTATATTTGTTGAAGAAATGTTCTCTTTGTCCATTGGCCCAAGACACAATTTTGCTCATCGACTGCGAATTAAACTAGCGAATTCGTCTTCCGGGCACTAATCATACCCTAACGGTTGCCCAACCCAAAAAGTGGTCACATTTTAATAAAAAATTTTTGACCACTTGAGAAAGATTGATACTATGCCCGTATGTATTTTTTTTATGTAAATATATATCTATAGAATATTTATCTCTATAAAAATATTCTTGCGTTGTATTCTTAGTACGAAAGTAATAGATTCTTGTAGGAGTGGTATATTCATCTGCTATGATAAGAAATATAAGAACCATAATACCTTTAATGCTGATGTACATAACTAAGATACTAGACATAAAACTTATTCGCAAAATGTTAAGGATGGTTTATAAAAAAAAAAAAAAAGTTTTCTATGCAATAATATTAGATTATGCAAGAAAATTCCAGAGGAGATTATGATATTAGGAGATAAATGTTTTAAGAGCAAATTGAAATTAACATTAATAGAAAAAACTACCACACTGTCCAGGACGCCTTATTTGATAGAAATCTCGTTTAAAACAAAGCTGAAGACTACCTACTTGACCGGGTACCTAATATGGTAGGTAAAACCATTTTATTTTTATAACTACGGCGCACTACATGGTATTATGAATTTGTTCATTTCCCTTGTATCCAAAATGACAATGGCTTTTTATACCTGCATAATTTCGATCATAATACCTATTAATGTAAAATAAGATGGCATTATGGTAGTCAAGAGTTTGCTCTTCACCAATGTATAATTTATAATTTTAAAAGTTAATTAAATTTCTTTGTGAGCAGTAGTAATCGATCAACCACTGTAAACTAGTTTGTAAGTACCAATGAAAAATAAATAAAATACAATGACACACCTGGCGTAGTTTCATGTCGGCTCTTCTGCGCCAGATGTATTCGAACCAACAGGATAAATGAAAGGCGAATCCGACATCTAATGAAGGAAATAAAGAAACAGAAACAGACCTAGCCTATGAAAATGAAAATTAAAATTTTAATTCTATTCCTAGGGGTGAGCGAGGGTTTGAAAAGTTAGTTCCTAAACTGAATAAAAATACTCGTAATAAACCCTTCATCAAACTTGTATCAGGGATGCAAATTTGGCGAGTCGTCGTACGCACGCCTGCGAAGTTTTCCGACCACACTTAAACGGGCCCCGCTCGGGTGAATATCTAAAACGAAATTAACCCGAGCGGAGCCGGAAACCTTGACAAGGCTAATATAAAATATGCACTTTCGAATGCAATAAAAAAAACTCTTGCATATAAAATCATATGTGTCGTCGTGTGTGTCAATGTTATAGAGAAGCAAGTGCTGCAGTATAGGATAAGCGATAGGATGTCGAATTGAATTGGTTGCCTAGCAATTTTCTTAAATGGCCGGTTCGCAGCATTTCGATGACTAAGTGGAAGGTCGCCAGTGGGGAAAAAAACCACTTCTTGTGAATCTAAAGAATTGCGCTAAGCCTTACCGAGCACTAGCTTAAGTATCCTTCATATTTTATTACTTACTCATAACGATGTCAGTATGTACTTAATGATTTTGACCATAAACGGGAGACACGTCGACTCGGCCGCTCATTAGGATACGTTTCTAAAAAATCCGGCCAAGTGCGAGTCGGACTCGCACACGAAGGGTTGTTGTATGGGCCCTATATTTTTTATTATTTTTATTTAACCTGTTTGTTATTATAGCGGCAAAATAAATACAAACTTTGTGAAAATTTCAGTTGCCTACCTATTACGATTCATGAGATACAGCCCTGTGACGGACGGACGGATGGGCGGACGGTGAGCGGAGGCTTAGTAATAGGGTTCCGTTGGCACCCTTTGGGTACGAAACCTTAAAAACATATTTATAATGGAAAAACATCGTTTCTACTTTCAACACTATTTTTTTATAGGAACTGAGTAAAAAAAGATTTTTAAATCCTTGAAAAACTCCGAAATACCCATGGACGTCTTCGAGCACCTCTTAGGAGAGGGCCTGGCGTATACCATATCAGAAAAACGTTAAATGTAGCCGTCAGTTCAGAGCCCCTAAGAAAGGTACAAAATTGAAAAAGATAACCCGAAAAAATAAAAGAAGATGTCTTTCGCGAATGTTATGACTTATTTGAACCAAAAGATAGTGCATCTGGTGACTTCTGAAAGATTTTTTTTTGTATCGCCCATTCCTGATGACAGTATGTAAACGTTTTACTATTCTGTGGTTTTACTCTTTCGACGATAACATCGAAAGACAGAGCGAGCGGACTGTTAGCTCGGCCCCGCGACTGGACCTGTCCGCAAGGGGTCGCCAGGTCCAAAACCCAGATCATCCAAAAGTATGTATTTTCGTGCATATTATAAAATGCATTTAATCTAACCTAACCTAATTGAAAATATCCGTATTCATACGTGTTTTGGACGGTATGGGTTTTGGACTTTGTGCTTTTTGGACTTTATGAATTTCATCCTCTGCAAGGATGACGTTGATTTGCGGCAACGTGATCCACCGCTCCGCGCCGCCTCCGCCGCCGCCGCGCGGTAGAGCGAGACGCTTTTTGCAGTCGAGCAAGAGCATCAAATTACGCGGCGGGACGTGGACTATGTCGTGTGTGCAACCTTCGCGTGACATTCACGATATGCATGAACGGAGCACAATTCCCTTACACTATATTGATCTATGGCACAATTCGCAGGGCCCAATCGGAGAGCGTTCAAAATGCATAGAGACGGTGCTCGGTACGCTAGAGCGTCGCGATTCATCTTCCACGAGTGTGCCCCGTCCGGGAAGGTTACCATGGTAACGCTGACGTTTATTTGAATTTCGTACCATGCTAACTATCAAACGACGTATTACTCGGCTAAGTGAACGGATCCAGTTAGCATGGTACGCAACTAAACGTCAGATTTAATCACTCACTTGCCTGTTCATCCGGCGGGTAATTTACTGTGGTAACCCCCTGTTCCCGCGAGACGAACATAAAAGTGGAATTGAATTTGGGCAAGTAGCCTTGTTTGATATGTCTTTGGATAAGATACAATTGCATTTTTTTGTATACCTTGTTACGTTACACACATGACACAGATGACACACACAGAGCTTACAAATCAAGTTAACAATCTAGAATGAACGTTTTCTTAAATATTGTTGGCATTCAAATTTTGAAGGCTAATCGAGTGCACTCACCTTGGACGAAACGTATCCAAACCGTTGTTCAAATTCTCGATTTGAATGTTATTAAATTCAATATTCATTGATGTAATGCATTCGATTGATGACAATCGGGGGCGTCCTTTAGCAAAGCAAATGGCCGCCGAGATCCCGCGAAGTCAATGCGAACGTGACTTTTCTAGAAAACATTTTCCTGGCTTGGTAGCTGTTTCTCGAAGTCCGGTTCGGGGTCGTATCCAAACCGTTGTTCAAATTCTCGATTTGAATGTTATTAAATTCAATATTCATTGATGTAATGCATTCGATTGATGACAATCGGGGGCGTCCTTTAGCAAAGCAAATGGCCGCCGAGATCCCGCGAAGTCAATGCGAACGTGACTTTTCTAGAAAACATTTTCCTGGCTTGGTAGCTGTTTCTCGAAGTCCGGTTCGGGGTACACAGCTAAGCCATGTTTGCGAGCGGAGGAGGCGGAGAAACAAGGCGCAAACAGAAATGAGTCAGAAGCGACGCTAAACATTTGTGCTCACAAGACAAAGAAGTGGAGCGGGCCCCCACGTGAGGCAACTGTGTACACAGGGCCTTCACCTAGCCGTGTAGCCTACAACCTTATACCTGACCACCACCGTCGTAACATAAATGCATAAATGATTACACTACCGGGGGATTTTAAAGATACCTGCAACAGTGAATTCCTTAGTAGGTAACATAAAATAAAGTGACATAAAACAAAAACAATGACCAAATCTTTCTTGCTTCCGAGAAAAAAAAAGATTCCATCAGAAATATTCAAAGTTTGAGAAAGTAGTGTCCTCCGTACGATAATGTGACGCGTAGCAAAGAATATATAATAAATACTGGCGTAGGGCTAGGCAAGAAAAACATCGCTGCGCTGCGCAAAAGTTCGTTTCGTAAATGTTCCAAAACTTTTATTTTATTTTATTTCGAGAAATTAATTTTGTATGACATTTTTTTAATTCAACATTTTAAAGGAAATAAGTTAATTGGTTTTCGACACAGATACACCTCTAAAGCGCTGAAGGTATTTATTAAATCTGCTGAATTCGGGAAGTTACGACAGCGGAAATTTGAATTTAGAATTGCTTATTCGGCGAAACAAAACACAATCTAGATACGAAGTGACCAGTAAATTTTGAGTTCGGCTCTACCAAGCTAAATATTTAAATAGGTATTTGGCAACTATGGCTCTTGCAACGAGTGTTTCGCACCGAGGTCCTGGCATGGCACCTAATTACTTAATGAATGCGATGTAGTCAATTCCGTTTTGAGTTAAGTTTGACGCCTGGAAACAAGTGCAAATTACAAAGAACTCGGATTCCAAGCTTCGTGTCCAAATAAATAATTTCACAAAAATGCCCTGCCTGGTTAAAGGATTATCTTCTAGTAGTCTTCTAGAAGGTACCTATTATACTTTCAGCTCAGCGCAAGTCAGCGGGTGCCTCGACGGCAAACACTGATACACGTTTCACACTTGTGGAATGCCGTCCGATTCCAAGAATAAGGCACCATACATGAACAGGACAACAAAGAGTTGTGTTTGAAAAGACAGCAAAATATGTGAGTTTTTTCTTGTTCCAACATTGCTGAATTCAATCCCAAGCTTATTGGACAGATTTGATATCCTAATTTACATACGTAACGTGCGACAGTTGGAAATAAGATCGTCACAACTCAATCAAGTAGATTTTCAGGAGAGAAATTTAAATATTTAACTTAAAATATAAATGTGGATATATCTTACATTTCATCAGGTAATGTAATAAAATATTAGGCCCAGCATGTAAAAAAAAACCATAATAAGTTAATGTAAAATAAGTTTGACTGTTCTGTAGTTGAACTGTGTTAAAAAAAGGCCAGATTTCCTTCCGACTTTTCATCAGAGATCAACTATTCTTATAAATAATGTACATGTATTGCATTTACAATTTCTAGATATTTTTTCGCAGCAAGGGTCCACAATTGGTCTCGGCTATTTAAAACAACACCATCTTGTCTCTTCAGGCGCCAAACTCGTCGCAACGAACAACTTTTTATGGCGACTAAGAAAGTGGCTCGGCGAAGTTTCCCCCCGGCAGTAAAATGCTTTGCTCACGCATCACGCGAGACCAAAGTTCGTAAAGAATGCCGAGCACGCACCGCAGACGTCTTAAGAGTGTACCTGAGCTTAATCCGTAGTGTCCGTTTAGCAGAGAACATTCAATGGAGAACACATGACAATAGTCGGTCTCTCGTGGTCACGTAGGTCCCGCTACTAAAATAATACGCTTCTGAGTTAGAATACTAACTACACACTTCTGATTAAATTACAAAATTATAACAATAAACAATACTTTAGGGACGGCTCAGCTAAGTACCTGCTTGGCTCCTTGGTTATTGCCGTGCGTCTCGTCGACGACCCCGAGCTATCCCTAAATGAAGAGACACTTCAACTCCGAAGGTAAGTAGGGTATCTGTGTGTTCTATCGTCTCTACCTCGGAGAATGCTCATCGGAGCTGCGTAACGCTATCCCTCCGTCGCCTTTCTACAACCGCTCAACGCGGAACAGGCACATAAGGCACCCATCACTGTCCGCATTCCGAAAATAAGAAACGACCGATCCACTGTCTATATGGTATTTCCCTCAAAGTACAAGTTGGGGTCCTCCAAACATGGTGTGAAGAAGTACCTGGCCGGCCGGCATGGTTCTCGCAACCCCACGAAGGTTCGAAAGCCCATGGGCGTCATCGGGCACATTTAATGTGAGGTCCTGGCGTACGTCATATTGAGCGCTTAACATAAAAAAATCTGTGTTTCTCTGTATCCCTCTAAAAATCTTTCAAAAAACTCCAAAGTGCCCAGGTGTTACTGGGCTGTTAGACGGTTATTGCGCTATGCAACGCGTGTGAACGCTGGAGCAGACGAAACTTTTATGATTGGTTAATTAGCGTTTATCCTGTTTATTACAATCACTAATAATATGCGTAGGTTAAATGAAATGTGTAAATGATTGATTAAATCAATACCGAAAAGGTCAAAAGTAAGGTTTTTTTTTACTTCCGTGGGAATCTGGCCTTTATTCTTTAAGAATCCGTAGAACAATTTCCTGAAGATGTCTACAAATTGTTAATTTTCACAGAACATTGAGTGTCATGTAGGTGTATGCGCCCATAATTTAATTCTACAAAACGAGTAGTTGGGTAAGTGCCCCTTTATCTGCAAAAATGAGTATATTTATTTGTTAAAACAATGGACGATATCAATATCAGCGGAAGGGAAGTCTCGGTCCGCCGGCAGCCGGCAGCAGCGACGACCTTGAACTTGTCTCGTCTCGGCAACCAGCTTGGTGGCTCCCGAACAACTCGCACTTGCGTAACTGCGAGTCAACATAACCGCATCACCGCCGCGCCGCGTACCGCGCCGATGGCGACCGATCGTCGGTTTAAGGCGGAAACCGCGTCTCGCAGGACATCTCACAAACAAAAAGACTCGCCCTTAAAATCAGAACGAACGTGACGGTACGGAATGACGCCGCCACCAATTCGACGCGAATTAAATTCAAACTAAGCAGAATCTGTTGGCAATATCGATTGTCCCTGTCACACATTATAATTAAAACATTTACAAAGATATCGAATCCGTTATAGTACAGTTTTTTGCTTACCGAAAACTCTATAGTAAGAAGTAATACTTCATGGTCAGACTCAGTTTCAGTAATTCGTGACCACTATTACCGCCTTAAGTGGGTTTCTATAAAAAGATAGTTTCATCACTTTACAACGACATATCAATTTACCCAACGGCAAACAAGGCGCAGATGCACCGGCGCAATAACAAGGCGATATATTTGGCGACGACGCAGTACCGAAAAGCGACTCGCACGATACCGATCTGGCGACCGATGCAGTCATTACGATTGCGAGACGTGAGCGGCGGAACGAACGCGCACTCCAGGCACAGAATACAGATATTATCAACCGAAGAGCATTATTTTAATGAGGCCGCCATTATTCTTAACAATCCATGGAAAACTAACAACGCCGACGCGCCACCGGCAGGAAAATGACATGCGATCTTGAAGATCTTCGCGCACACGAGGCGCGGTGACGCGATCGCGGCATTTTCTATTTTTGGAATAAGCATGCAAAAAGGCTTGTTGATTTTGCAAAGCAGAAATTGGAGATAATATTTGCTTTCTGAGATTGATCGATGTGTGTTCTATCATTTTATTAGTCTCCTACGTTTGTTCGTCATATTTTGTCGATCTTAAACGTAAACAAGTGGTACAATTCTATACAGATAGATGCAAGTCATGCAATGGACAAAGCGACGTCTTTCATTTAAGGTGTCCCTTCCCGGCGGGACTAACTCATTCGCGGGCACGGTACAAAACTAAAAGTAAACCACGACCACTGAATTAAAAAATCTAACAAAAACTAAATTGATTATAAATTTTCATGAAACAAGCTATGTCTGATGACTAATTTTTTTAAGATGTATATATTTTATCGTTGAGTAATCCACCTCAAAAGTTATTGTATAAAACGCGCGAGAAATTTGAACTTTCGGCGCTAATAACTTAGGAACTAAACAGAATTGTACAATGCCAACGGTCATCAGACATCTAGTCCGACCAAATAAAGCTATTTTCAGTAAAATTTTGGATCAATGGCAAGAAATATGAGCTTCTTGCCCCGTTTGTATGGGGAGTTGAGCGGGAAGGCCCACCTTAAATGGTTCTAGTCATACTCGTAATTCACACAAAATCTGTGTCTCACAGATCAGCAATGGCGGAAAAAGATTGATGTGATCGGACCAAAATTTTATGAAAGCTACCTAATTAATTAATAACACCATATGTGTCATCTAAAAGAATTCTTAATGGACAATCGTTTTTATAAGGGTAATCAATTTTTACATATTGTAAATAGGTTTTCAATACTATGCCGTAATTATATTTTGCGACATACAATTAACGTTTTAGTGTCCTTTTGACGCCATTTACTGATTAATTTATTTAACTTTTTATTCGAATGAACATCGGCGAGTCAAATATATTATGTCATGTAAAATAATACTAATAAATAAACTATACGAACCTGAATAGGAATCATATATTATGTACTACGGAACATAAATTAAGGCTCGGTTAAAAACAAATTAATCTTGTTCGGTTTAACATTCTGCGCAATGGTCATGGGGAATGCATAATATGGAAAGCAATTACAGTCACCAAACCAAAATTCCACCATGTGATGACTCCCTGGCCATGATCATCGAGCACACGGTGATAGCAACATAATTAAATAAGATGTTTTTAAACTCTTCCAAAAACCAGAACTGACAAAATAATAACTCGAAATACAAACAATTTATAGAAATAGCCGATATTGCTATACTCTGACGAAAATCACATTACAACAGCGCAAATAGGCGACGACGGGTGTGTGTAAAGGTCCCTTTAATATTGGGGTCGGTATGTTGGCGAGTCGTGTCGCTCGCAGCATTGTGAAATAATGGTTAGTAGCTACGGGCACGGCCGCGCGGCCGTCAGGTTTCCGCCCATGGGTTAAGTGTTCGTTGAGCTGATACAGACGAAGCTTAATTATAACGAGGCATGGTAGGTCCGCGTGGGAAGTCCCTTCTCCGATCTGGTACCGCCACACGACTGCCTTGCACCCGAATCGAAGACTCGATCGATGCACCTGTCGGATGTTGATCAGGTAGTCGCCTACGCCTCGTATACATGTAAATGATCGGCATTCTATTCCTAATAATAACAGTAAATATATTATGTTTGCAGTGTCTAACTGTATCATTTAATTTGGTAGAAAAGGATCTCTCCAGTCCCCGTAATTCTCATAATACCGATTGAAGATATTTAAAGGCCCAACTAAATGGAAAAATAACGCACTCTGCTGGTGGTTTAAACACCATAACCTGTAATATTGGAGGCAAATGTATTGTTGCGGCATGCTCTCCAAGTCGCAATGTTTAAACCGCTTAACATTGACATAAGTTGGAGGCACCGCCTATACTACACTGGACTAGATAGAGGTCCTCATTACACAATCTGTATACATACAAAGCTAAACGTAGTGATAATCGTCGTCACCAACGGAATATGTTAAGGAACGCCTCTGCAGATCGCGCCAGAATAAGTAATGAAGCATGCACTCCCAACCTTGATAGCGGATTGGCTCAGGTATTAGAAGCGATATGAGGTATTGGTCTAAGGATGCCGAAATCAATTTCCAGCGATGCAAGAGATTGTTTCCATCCTCAACTTTCCACAGACATTTTGTGAGAGGAAAATTATGAGAAATTCTTCATATCTCTAACATTACAACCTTCAAGTGAATATCTATTGCCAGCAAAGCAGGCTGGTCGGGAATAGATATCATACTGTGATTCTATGGAAAATTAACGCATAATTATGGGATAGCGGTAAGCCTTCCTTTATGATGCTCGCTGCTAACACGCTGTCTTCAGTTAGTTTTAACCTCCGAGACGCCGCCGGTACGGTGAGTGGCCACGCTGCCGGTGTTGGCCCAGCAACGCCGGCATTGAAGCTACAGGACAGCATTCCGACACAAGCGCGGTCGATTTAGATCAAGTTTACCAGATGGCTACCGAGAAGTACGAGCGTATGAACGCCGACGAAGCGACGCGAACCTTGATAGCGTCTGAAGACAACAAGGAAATTCGCGAAAATACGTGCCTCCTGAGTCTTATTGCAACAGGTACTTTTCTTCAATCTTTACCATGGAAACTAAAATGAAGATTGTTGAAAATATCAGGCAAATTCTTGGTAAGCTTGCATTGCATGCACGTAAAGTTACACACAACTCTTTCTGGGTGTTGTTAGAGTTGTGCTCCTGCATGTCTCTGTTATGGTACTAGCCAAGTTTGAAGAGGCACCCCGAGTAAACTAGCTAGTCTGACGACTATAAACTATGTATTATTAAAATAAATTATTCCCTAGCAATCCACTTGTTTTCATTTACTTATAATTATATTTTCCATACTAAAAAATAATAAAAATGGGACACCATTTTAATTTCTGAACTTTTTTGACAAAAAAAAAGAATTTTAAAGGTTTAATTGTTTAATGCATAAATGTCATATTTACTTTTCTATCTAACGTTATACTCCATTCATAGTTATAAAGATAGATTGTTTAATCTTATAATTGAAAATATGCAATTTAAAAATACAACGAGCAATGAATTATTCAGTCAAGAGTTCAATTTAGATAAATACAATAATAAAAAAACATACAGACGAATTTTTTTTTTTTATGCGACCTGACATGGATGGCTAATACCACACAACTACCGTTATGATATTAGCCCAATACACCACATTCCCGAAGGAATTTGGTGCCATGCCAGGACCTTCCCTTTATGAGCACGGCTACATTGAACTGGATGGAAAACACGGACAATTTTTCATTGCCGCTTCGACCATCTTTTCATTTAATGCGATGGTACCAACCCGGGCGGGCTTAAACCCTACCACCTAGTAGGGGAAGGGGACCTACAGTTTTACATGGATTCCGAACCATGGAGCAGCTCGCATTCGTGACGAAATGCACTTATCGAACTCTGAAAGAGAAAGACAGTGGTGCAAGTTGGTATTGAACCCGGGCCTCTGGTACGCTAGGCCAGTCCCCGCGCCACTAGGCTACGAGCCGCTCAATTGATAACCTCCTCCTTTTTTGAAGTCGGTTAATAAATAGCATAAAAATACTAATTGAGGGATTTCACTACATATCACATTTCTTCGAATATACGTTTGTATGGCGTTACAAGTTGACTCGCCCTAGCGCCTTGACCTCACACGCACGTTTTCAATGATAAAATCTCCAGTACTTAAGTCAAATGATGATTGCAAGATGATGAGATGCTGACAATTTGCGTTGCTGCCATTCCAGGTCGACGCTTCCTGAGAGCTACCAAAAGAAAGGAAAGTAGGCAGTCGCAGCCGGACCTGACAATGAGACACTGCAACTAGAAATTAATTGGATGCATTACGCAGGGCGACGACGCTACGGTTATACATAGGTATACATTCTACCTTTCACTGTCACCAGGCCGTCACTTGACCTATGTAGGTGTTCTAAGCTTGGAAATTATGCAGCTTTTCCTTTGCTTGTTCAGGCAAATAAAATCTTGCAAGTTGTACTCACACAGAAACTAAATAGCAAAGAAACTGTATCAAGTAGTTAACTGGGTTTGCGCTTGCCCTGAATTTAAGATTTTATATTTTCCGATTGCTAATCTTAACTTTTCTTATAATCCTATTATTCCGTTTAGCAATTCATATACGTATACAAAAAAGCCAGCAAAAAACTCACAGTTTTTTTTGAAACAAACAATTATCATAGATGTTCGAAATAGCAATGAATTGTCCGTGTTATCCATCCAGTTCAATGTAGCCGTGCACGTAAAAAGGGAAGCTCCTGGCGTGACACCTAATTCCTCCGAGAATGTGGTGTTGGGCTGATCATGACAGGAGGTGTGGTATTATTAGCCATTCATGTCCAGTTCCAAAATATGTATACAATCAACATTTGTAGAGTTTCCGAGGAATTCCTTCAATTCCTTAATTTCAAATCTCGCTGTTGTTATAACGCTAATATTAAAAAGGACCTCTGCATTAATATTTTCAATAATGGAGATTTCATAGTTCAAAACGAACTATTTCTACGAGTTGGCGTTTCTGTTTCCGCAATGAATAAGACAGAAGCACTTGCATCAGATTTATGTTTTGGCGTAGAGCCGAATCTGTTGGGTCGATATCTATACGGCTTTCGTGCCGCGCCAGAATATATCGCGCCATATTTACAGAAAGTTTTCATGTAGATCTTAAAAGATGTCACGATGTTTTTTTAATGAGCGCGAATGAATTAACGGAAGTGAATAAAAATGGCCTGCAAACTTTAAATACGCAAGGAAGTCATTTTCGTGGTTGAAACACCAATAAAGTTGATTTCACGAAATACAAAAGTGGAAATAATCATATGAAGGAAACAGACGAGTCTACGTACAAGGAGCTTGCATTACTACACCGACTACATGCTAATGCCTATTTGTCGCAGATGCATAAAAAATATTGACACAACTGTAAACAGGCTTTTGTCAGATTTCAAATTATGTTTTAACCTATTGTTATTCAAACAGTGACCGCAAAGATGTACGTAACTTCAGAAATATTCCATATTTATAGATAAATTCCAGGAAAATCCACACCCATCTAACTAATCAGCCTGTTTCAACCATTGCGAGAAATACATATTTTTTACCCATGACAGTGGAGTTTTATTATCATTTGAGATTAAACTAAAGTAAATACATATATACAAACGGAAGTTTATATGTACACTGTATTGTCTTAAAAACCTTCGAACGGTGTAATAAATCTACAGGAGGTTGCCTCAATCACGATTCCGATCACACTTCTGGGAGGAAAACCTCAGGGTGAAGTGATAACATTGTCGTCCATTGTAATGTGAGTGCTGATTTTAAAATCCACAAATAGTACAAATTTACGGGAGTTTGCCTCAACCACAATACAATCACACTCTAGAAGGACAAGCTCAGGTTGAGGTGACGGTAGCATTGCAGTGCATTTTAAAGAAGTTTAATTAAAAAATCCGGTTCATTATTAGCCTTCGCCTCAAATAAAACATCTAACTATATCAGAGTCCTGAGCAATATTATTCGAGAATTTCGCCAAGAGGATAACCTAGCAAAGCTATTATGATAACGAATTATGCATTAGAGCATACTACTACACAAATTGTATGCAAATATTTATGGTCTTTAGAGATCCGAGCGAGGCGCGCCAGGGATGCTAAAGAGCCGCGTGTCACCGGCTCAGATCATACGTTCAAGTTCACCTTTGCATAATCAAATGGTCATTATTGGAATTCATCACTCATATGCCTGTCAGTCAAAGTTTTTTTCTTGATTCAATGCCGACTCGTTGGGCGCCACGATATTGTCATAAACGATTCAATGACAACTGAGTAGGTATATGTTAAGAATATGGGATAGGTACTTCTATTTTGTATTACAGTAGTATGAATACACTGTTCTTAACCGCGAATATAAATACGGATGCATAAATGAAAGTGTTCAAGTTCGATATCGAATGACGCAAGATTAAGGAACAGCGAGCAATTTTATATGATCTGTACGCATATGTCAATACTTAACGAGAATATTGGTACCAAAGGAGAGCACTAATAGCGATCGACATAAACCGTGAGAACGAACACACAATTGTACCTAACAAGAACAAAGTGAGACAAATTAGGCGGGCAAGTGCTACGACGACGTGCGTGAAACGGAACTCAACGAAGTGTAGGAAACATGCCCACGTGATAATATCAACAGAGGTGACATCACCAAAGACAACAACACAGTCAAACAACAGAATAGAGTATCTGTAACGGTTACCCCAAATCGTTTATTAAATGAAATAATTGTTCATTTGATTTTCGTGCACGCTCTTAAGCTTAAAATACACTGTTTTTAGCAGATGTAGTTATGGATAGGGTATCATTTTCAGTTGAACCTAAAGAAGGTATAATTTAATTATAAAAAGGCAATGAAAAAAAGAAACTAAACTTCGTGGGAATATGGGAAATCGATACAGCAAGCTGAGTGACAAGCGCGCACGGCACGGGAGCTGTGGCCAGTCTACCCCTAAAGCAACTTGAAAAATGCACAGGGATGCTCGTGATTCAGGTAAATTTAACTGCACACAAGGAAGTATCGTTCGTACATACCTACGAGTGTTCATTGCGAGTATGTTATAACGCGCAAGTGAGCCGTTTGTCATTTTTGCCGACGCCGACACAGTGTGGGCGGGCAAACAACAGATGCTGGCCAGCCAACATGGACGTCTCAATTTCGCAACGAAAATTGTGTGACCAATGGGGCACTCGATTTAAATTAAGCTGACGATCCGCAAACATGCACCAAAACGTTGATTTACCGTATAGTATCCGTTACTTCAATTAAAAACGGAGAATATTTAAAGTTTTCTCCTCTCCATCCATGGCAAATTGTTCAATAAAGAAGACACAATATTGGATTGTAATAGAAAGCGGAACAGCGCGTGTTTAGAAACCAGACGATGTCCATGAGGTTCGAAAAGGCGAGGTGGGTAGCAATTTCAGTTATACATAATAGTTAGATTTTTCACACTCCTCCACTCCTCAATGATCCAGCCTCTGCCTGTACCTGTAGATGTGAAGTGGAGCGGGGATCGTGAAATTGTTGCTCGAAGCACTACTCGGAGCTTACATTCTTGTGCAGTTGCAGTACTTAGTTCTAGGTTTCAGGACAAGTATGGTATAATTAAATAGACAGGGCGTTAATGGAGTTATGGTCCAAGTACATTGATTCTTGGGTTTGATTTATGTAAGAAATGAGGAGGAGTATTTTTTCATTTAAAACTCAGCAATTATGAAGTTACTCACTTATTAAGTTTTCGGAAGGGAAACAACTCGGAAGTGTGAAACGACACAGGATAAATTAATGAACGTATCATAACATCATTTCGCACAGAAACGTACTAGATGCTAGATACTCCTGAAATGCTACGGTATAAGTATAGATGGATAGATATAAGTATATGTATACAGGTGTTATTATATTACATACATTATTTTGTTGAAAATTATATGCAGAGGAATACGTGGTTAACGTTTGGACCATAACTTCGCTAACACCCTATAGCAGCAGTTGATAATCATCGGAAAGTTTAGTGATCGGAGTATTATTTCTGTATTGAATCAAAATTGCCGTACAGCAAAATGTTATCCACCTCTTTTGCTCTAAATATAGGTACCAATGCATACCTGATTACAACGTTTGGACCATACTTCTATTAACACCCTCACTTACACAATTGTGGGGTTCATTCAAACCGATAAGCGTATACACTTGCGTAAGCTTTCCCACTCGAAGCTCCCAAGGATGACACGACGTCCGGCTACGTCCTACAGACGTGTCGTTAAGGTGGCCCAACCCGCTCATCTCCCCATACAAAAGGGGAAAGAAGATCACGCCCATATTTCTTGTCAGAGATCCAAAATTTTGCTCAAAATAGCTTTATTTGATCGAACTAGATGTCTGATGACCATTGGCATTGTAAAATTGTGTTTGGTTTCTAAGTTATAAGGTCCGAAAGTTAGATTTTTTCGCGCGTTTTATACAATAACTTTGGAGGTGGATTACGCAATGATAAAGTAAGAAGATCGTAAAAAGATTAGTCATCAGACATAGCTTATTTAATCAATATTTATGATCTATTTGGTTTTTGTTAGATTTTTGACTACAGCGGTCGTGGTTTACTTTTAGCTATAAGTCGTCTTGAAATTAAAATTTTCGTAAATCTTACCAAATCATACACTATGCACATTGTCTTTTTTGTGGACATGTTGCATCTTCCTAATCACGGAGCCTGTCTTATTCTTTGAAACAGAGAAGGTCCCAGAGCGCAACAGCACGGTTTTGTACCGTGCCCGCGAATGAGTTGGGGCCGCCGGGTGTGGCCACCTTAAGTTCGTAAGTCGGTAAGTCCCTCGGAAACGAGTCGATCGCCTCCGTCACGGATCGCCGACAACAATGGCGGGGTGTCGGTGTAATTGAGCACTTTGCTGACGAAGCCGTAACCGCCACTTCCTCCGTGATGCCTACAAGTGTCCGGAACACGACTTTATGTAACCATCGTGCGAACTGGTTCAACTTTACTGCTATCGGGACATCAATACTACAGGTAATAGTGAAAGCCGAATCAATTAAATGCATATGGGCGGGTGCTGCACGTAAAAAGAATTAAATTAGGCCCACTGCATTTCTTCCTTCCCGTGCAAGTCGTAAGACACCCGTTTCCACAATCTCCAGCTACAAAAATACCATAGTTACCTTTCGGTTACACCATGTAAATATGCAATGTAACCGAAAGTAACTTATCGTATTTCACGTAACTGGAGGTGATGAAAACAGCGGTAAGTGATTCGTCGTTCGTGGTTCGGCTTCAATTCCGGTGTGCGTGTCCTCGTAATTCTTCTCTTAAACGGCATGACCGATTTTGATGAACATTTTGTTTAGAACTTCTTTATATTTTCTCTTCAGATTTGAACTTGTTTAGATCTTCGTTTGGAACTGGTTCATCGCTACAGTTGGACCCGCTGTTGCCGAGATCCTGGCCGTTTGAATAACACGCCAGCGGGCTCCGCTCGAGTGAATCTCCAAAACTTAATAAAAAATGACGGTAGCCGTGCAACAACACTTCGTTTAACACATTCATATTTAGAGTTAACTAACAAAATATACCATTCATAAGCGCCGATGAGCAGAAACGATATGGGAGGGGAGGGCAGAGGCCGTTTCCGGCGACACGTCACCCCAGGTCGGGACAAAACGAGGATCACTTGCACAGAACGTAATAAATAAACCTAACACCTCCGCGAGACCGTATCAGATATTCCGAAATAGGAGCCAGCTGCCATTCGTTGTGACTCGGCTTGGAGGTGTGGGAATGTCCTACGCACAGAATAAGTTAGTACTAAGTAAAGGACCAACTCTTGGTACAGTGGTCGCGTGCGATCGTGGATGGATCGTTGGCAACGTGTCTGTCGAAAATGAGATAATGGATTCATAAAATATTTAAAACATAAATAAACAACATCCTAGGTGCCATTTCTGGTTTTCGAGCACCGATATAATATGTACTATTTCAGTTTCTTTATTTCCTCAATTAAATGTATTTTATTACATTATACACTCGGATTTCTCAACAATAAATGTATCTGCCGGCTCAATTACCTCTGGCGAAGAAGAACCGACGGGAAACTTCGCCAGGCCTATAATAATTGTTTTTCTTTGATACTCACAAACTAGTTTAAAATTGTAGAAATGAATACTGGTCACAAAGAACGTCATTGTTCAAAGGTGGAGAGCAAACTCTTGACTACAATGATATCCCGGACATACGGTCTCAGGGTACACAGCGAGGTTGACTGATGATGTTTTAGGCACACATACTAACTATGTGCGAGCCCATTGCTATCATGAAGCTATTTGCTTACAAAACCTAACACCACCGAAGTTTTGGGTTTCCGCATGATGTTCTACTTGCCAGGTGGGAAGACGACATCAAGTGCGTCGGCGGAAAGCAGTGGTTCCGTACCGCTGAGGGCCGAGAGGACTGGAGGAGGATTGGAGAGGCGTATGTCCAGCAGTGGACGCAAACACGCTGACTGACTATTTCCTTACAAAGTGACTTACTGACTGTTCTACTTTAAAAAAATATTGATTGCATGCGTAATGCACTTATCAAATTCTAAACGAGAAAATACAATGGTGAACTCAAACCGCTAGGCCACGATCGCATACAGAGCCCGTAGTCCGGCTTGTCACCTAAATTCGCATTTACGCAAAACCAATCGACGAGCATGTGACGAAATGTGTCGAGAATTATAGAGCGCGCGCAAACTAACATTTTCGAGTATGAGTTGCCGTTTAGATGTCGTGACGTGGCCGACTTGGCGATTTTATACAAATTTTGATTTTGACAGGTTGAAAAAGTTAAACCACGGAATAAGTAGTAAAACTTTTATGGATTTGAAATTTTTACGTAACATAGAAGTTCCGTAAACGTCAATGTAGGTGAGAAATCGGACTGATCATACATATAATGCTGGCACTCCATGTGTCCATCGCCAATCTGATTTTTTTTGTATGGCACATTTCTGAAGATTTTGCTTCGTTCCGCACAATATGTTGGTAACAAATTATTTCGGGAATGTGGTGTGTTGGGCTAATACCGTGACGGTGGGTGTCATCCATGTCCATTAAAATTTAAAAATTACTTTAAACTTATTTTTATCGACTGCGAGCTCCTGCCTGCATAAGTAAATCAAACGTAAGATTGTGAACAGCAGTTATATTGAGAGATGGCGGTTGAGTTTAGGGTCACGGCAAGCCACTCGGCTCTGCGTAAGGCGAGGGATAAGCCCCGAGCTGGCATGTTATTGCTAATGACAATCGTAACTGACGCAAATATGGCAAGTTGGAGACATTCTAAAAAGGAACATTTTATTGGTAAAGTCGGTCGATTGCCAGATCTAGAACGCTTATAATATCGCATGTACAAACAGCTTAGCCAATGATTTCATTTAGATCCACATACTATTTCAAGTTCACGGAAACCACCAGGGACCACCCGCCAGGTGGGACGACGACATCAAGTGCGTCGGTGGAAAGCAGTGGTTCCGTACCGCTGAGGGCCGGGAGGACTGTAGAAAAAATGGAGAGGCGTATGTCCAGCAGTGGCCGCAAACACGCTGACTGACTGACGTGACTATTTCCTTACAAATGCCCCTGCTAAGTGAAACGTTTACTGTGATGCGCTCGGTAATTTCGCTTCTATACATATTTACATTTACATACACATTTTGACACATGCTCTGAGATTGCGGGTGCTACGAACCTGACCTTTTTGTCAGGTCACGGCACATTCCCTAGGCCGGGCACGACGCTTCCACTCGCTTCGGCTCTATAAATCTGTTTCCGCATTATTTCGTCACCCATTTGCTCTATACGGCCAAACTAATAGGTCGGGGAAAAAGTCTTTTCGCATTATAGTATGTATGAACTTGTAATAAAATCTCTTTGGCTATACTATTTGTATCTGGCTGGTTTTGGTATCATTGAAAGTTTAAATTTTAAAGAACATAATTCCAAATTCAAATTAGGAAAATGTGTGATTCTCATTTGTTTTTCGTACTGTCAAAATGAGTGAATCTAATGAAGAAATTCGATACATTTTTGTCGACGACAAGCCACATAAATTTAAAATAATATGAAAACAAAAAAATGTAATGTCAATGTGACTGGTTAATAAAATCGTGCATGAAAAAGACCTGATTTTTCCTCAGCTCTCACATAATGGTCGTATCGAGCCGGATTTGAGCCAGCGAGCGATGGATACAATGGAAACCAGGTCTAAAACGAAGAAAAGTGTTTTGGAAGCACACGAGTGCCCTTTGCCGGACTTAGGCACCGCCGGCGCGGAGCGAATGCAACCAAACAGGTCCTCTTTCTCAATTCAGGAGAACCCTGTCATGCAACACGCTCCCCGTGCGTTGGCGGCACACAATATGTCCCGGACCGATCAGGGAGGTGCAAGTCCAAAACCCCAGTCAACAGTAAGGTCAGGCTCTGCTTCCGAGTCTACCATACGAGCTCGTAAGCTCGCTGCCGAAGCTGCACACGCTCGCAAACTTGCCGACCAGGAGGCCGAAAGGGAGCGGCAGGCAACCGAAAGGGAGCGGCAGGCAGCCGAAAGGGAGCGGCGAGTGGCTGAACTTGAGCTTCAGGCGGAGCTTGCTGTAATCGAAGCGTCTCACATGCACTCCAGCAGAAGTGGGAGCGATCGTTCGCGTGTGAGCACTGGCGCGCGGACCAGGGATTGGGTTACAAAATCAAATAACTTTCCGATTACTCATTCCCCGTCAAACAATAGTTTGATAAATAAACCTGTCGATCATAAGGGCGATCGATCTGATATTGCTGAGCTAGCCGCCGCTATTACGGCTTTAGCTCCGAGAATGAGCTCGGAATCACGCTCTGCTCGTAAGCCATGGTACATTGAACTTCCTCCTTATTATGGGCATCCCACTCAATGGCTTGCGTTTATACGCACATTTGAAGATACAAAAGCTTCGTACACTGCTGTCGAAAATGTAGCACGCCTTCGACACGCGCTGCGTGGCGAGGCGCGTGAGGCCGTCGCTTCACTTCTTGTGACGGCACAGGAACCGGACGAAATATTACAAACCATAGAGCTACGTTTTGCTAGGCCCGAATACATAGTTATGCATGAACTCACGACATTGCGCGCCTTGCCTAAAATTAATGATATTAGAGATATCAACGTTTTTTCTTGCAGAGTGCGTAGCTGCGTAGAGACGATTCGTTTGTTAAACAAAGATGAATACCTCCACTCACCTGAATTGTTCGATACTATGATAAACAAACTTTCAGCATGGATGCAGGCGAGATGGAGAGATTATGCAGCGGAAAAGCCGGGTCATGTTAAGTTACTTTTACTGTCAGATTTTCTGATTCAAGAAGCTGAAAAGCAGGTAAAATACGGACCTATAACTGTACCAAATATGGAGCAAAGAACAAAACAAGGAGGACTGAAACAAGAGTTCAGGGACAAGGAAGGGACGAGACGTGAAAGGGTACATGTCCATACTACTTCTATATCAACGTCATCGTCACAACCCAATCAATGTCTTTATTGTAAAAAATCTCATGATACTCAGGTCTGTGAAAAGTTCATATCACTCACTGTTGATGATAGATGGCGCTGGGTGCGCAAAGCAAAAGTCTGTTACAGGTGTCTGAAGGGTACCCCGCACAAGTGGAAATTATGCAGAGTAAAGACGTGCGACGAGGATGGCTGTAAATTCCGTCATCATAACTTACTACACGGAGGGTCATTTCCAGCAGTCGAAAGTTCTTCCAAAACAGATGAGGAGTGCCCCAAAGGTGCATTTTATACCTCCAACAATTATCAAAGTTCAATATCACCCACTACCTCAAATCACGAAAATAAAGACCCGAGTTTAGTCGATGCCCACAATCAAAACAATATAGTCGTTTCTAACACGAGCTTGGGCCCCTATTCGCAACAATATTTTTCATCACATCGAGTGCTACTCAATGTCTTACCTGTGGTAGTAAGTGGACCAGCAGGTAAAGTAAATACTTATGCCTTGCTGGATGAAGGCTCTAATGTTTCCCTTATTGACTCGAAAATAGCGAGGCTCATCGGCGTCTCGGGACCAGAAATAAATACTACCGTAAGGGGTATTAAAAACATGTCCGCGGTAGATACAGTCCAACAAGTAAATTTTCACATAAAAGGACCACAATGCAGCGATACATATTTAATAGAAAAGGCCATTGCTATTTCCTCTCTCGGATTATCAAAACAATCCGTGACACCTGACGAAATATGTCAATATGCTCATCTAGCAGGTTTGGTCGAGGAGCTTTCATATGAGGACGCTGTCCCTACGGTTCTGATAGGTTGCCCGGACAGCATCTTGACAGTGTCCTTAGAGACGAGGTATGGTTCAAAGAACGAACCTGTAGCCTGTCTTACGGTATTAGGGTGGGTTTTGCATGGTTTAGTGAGCAGTAAATCAAAGGTAGTTCAATTTGTTCATGTCAATCATGCTTTAGTAGAGAACATCAATATCGAGAATGAGTCAGAGGCTATAAACTCAATGATCCGAGAGCAATACCAACTAGACAGCATTGGTATCGTCAAACGTGACAGTTTTAATGCTGAAAACAACCGCGCGCTGAAAATTCTTGACGCAACCTCTCATCGCCTACCAAGTGGTCGTTTCGAAGTAGGACTTCTTTGGCGCTCAGAAAATCCTCACCTACCAGAGAGCTACCCGCAAGCACGAAGACGGTTGGAGATGCTAGAAAAGAAGCTTGCTAAGGACCCGGAGCTCAAGAATCTGTACAAGATAAACATGCAAAGCATGGTTGAGAAAGGATACGCCGAAGAATGTACAAGAGAAGTATCACATTATCCAAAATGGTATTTACCTCATTTTGGGGTTACAAACCCGTGCAAACCAGGTAAACTAAGAATTGTGCACGATGCAGCTGCTAAATCTCAAGGTATTAGCCTCAACTCGGTACTATTATCTGGACCAGACATGCTACAGTCGCTACTGGGTATTTTATTTCGCTTTCGTGAAAAAAGGTTCGCCATGACTGCAGATATCCAAGAAATGTTTCCACAGATAAAAATACTAGATCAGGATAGAGATGCGCAGAGATATCTGTGGAGGGATGGAGATCCTCAAGGTGAAATAAAAGAATATAGAATGAGTTCAATGATATTTGGAGCGACCTCAAGCCCGTGCACTGCACACTACATTAGAAACAAAAATGCTGAGGAGTTTGAAAGCATGTATCCCGAAGCTGTGCGCGCCATCCTGCATGATCACTACATGGATGATTACATTGGTAGCGTTGATGAGCTCGAAAAGGCAACCGGACTCGCTGCCGAGATAATAAAAGTTCATCAGCAAGCTGGTTTCATTATGAGAAGCTGGGTATCAAATGATTCAGCTTTCATGGCATCAATCCCAGCGGAGTTACGTCTTGCGCGACCCACTAACGTGGAACTCGCTACACTGCCGACATCTGTTCGCACTTTAGGGCTCATCTGGAACCCAACGAGCGATACTCTTGGTTTTCAGACGGGCTTACAGGATAACATACCAGAGACACTGACAAAAAGAAAAGTTTTGTCCCACGTCATGCGAGTCTACGACCCCCAAGGCTTGTTGGGTCCCATTGTTATTCGTGGACGGATTATGTTCCAACAGACTTGGAAAAGTAGCATGGGGTGGGACGAGGAATTCAAGCCAGTTGAGTGCGAGCGATGGCGGGAGTGGTTGCAAGATCTGCGCGCCGTCAGCAATATACACATTCCTCGATGCTATCTTCAAAAGCAGGGCTTCGATGAGTGCGAGCTTCACCTTTTCTCTGATGCTAGCGAGCTCGCCTATGCTTGCGTGGCCTATTGGAGGTTTATTTACTCAGACGGAAAGGTGAAGCTTTCCCTCGTCGGAAGTAAGGCTCGAGTCACACCTTTAAAACCTTCTACAATACCCAGACTCGAGCTACAGGGTGCTCTTATTGCAGCTCGTCTGGCAAAGACGATTTGCAATGAACATAGAATAAAACCAAACAGACACTTCTTTTGGACAGACTCTATGACGGTACTGGGATGGTTACGAAACGACGCTAGAACATTCAAGGCCTTTGTAGGTCATCGAGTCGGCGAAATATCCGAGACAACTAATATAGCCGACTGGAGGTGGGTTCCGAGCGCGATGAATGTTGCTGATGATGCAACCCGGCTGAAGTTTGAGAGCTTCGATACCACCAACAGATGGTTTACTGGTCCAAATTTCTTATTAGGGGCACCGGACACCTGGCCTTCGGAACCTTCCCAGTCGAAACAAGATACTCCTGACAGAGAGATGAAAACGAAAATGTTGGACGTCAACTGTACAGCGGTACATAAGTTGCGTGCACCATTTTCAGTGGATGCAACTCGTTTCAGCAGTTGGATACGTTTGCTCAGAGCATTTGCCTATGCTCTTAAATTTATTGATGCAGTAAAAGCACGGGTTTTAGACAAACGTGAAAGTCATGCCAAAACAATCAACTCGCGCACTGAAAATAATAATAACTTAACACTATCCCTGTGTCGTGAAGTTTTGTCGGTTACAGATGAGGTGCTACCTCAAGTCACTCCTGAACAAGGGGGGCTGCGCCCATCCCTAGCCTCTTTCAACTGCCCTGGAGATAAGAATAGAAGAAAGAACACAATATTCCATTCCCCAATTCCAAACACCTGCATCCCCCTGACTGCTGAAGAAATAAGTGCAGCCGAATCTCTCGTTCTACGTAGTAGCCAAGAAGATACATTTTCAGAAGAAATCACTTGTCTTCGGGCTGCACAACCTATTAGAAAGGGTCGACTGGCCAACATGTCAATCATGTTGGACGAAGAAGGTATACTTCGCTTATCGGGACGCATAAATGCGGTGAGAGGTGTTGATAGTAAGGTGAAGACTCCTATACTCCTGGACGGCAGACATCCAGCAACTCGACTATTAATACACCAAATTCACAAGGATTGTGCACATGCCAACAATGAAACAGCGATAAATGAAATAAGACAAAGATACTGGATCCTACGCTTACGGGGAACAGTTAGAGCTGTAGCTAGAAATTGCCAATTCTGCAAAATTCGACGAGCGGTTCCTCTAAACCCACCCATGGGAGATCTGCCTGTAGATCGTTTAGCCCACCATAAAAGGGCTTTTACATATGTGGGACTGGACTATTTTGGTCCTGTGGAGGTTGCTGTTATCCGGAGACGCATGAAAAGATGGGTGGCTCTCTATACTTGCATGACGACAAGAGCCGTTCACCTAGAGATTGTCGGAAGCCTAACGACCGACTTAGCTATTATGAGCCTACGTCGATTTATTGCCAGAAGAGGAATACCTTTAAAAATACTTTCTGATAATGCGACTACATTTGTTGGGGCGAAGAAGGAGCTTATGAAGCTGTACGACCAGCCGCTGACGGATTTCGCAGCTAACAAAGGCATTTTGTGGGGATTCATCCCACCTTCTGCACCCTTTATGGGAGGCGCCTGGGAGCGACTGGTACGAAGCGTCAAAACAGCCTTGTCCGTCACTTTACATGAACGAGGCCCAAGCGAAGAGGTGTTGAGTACTCTACTCCTAGAAGCAGAAGCTTTGGTGAATTCACGACCTCTGTTTAACGTGTCCATGGACTCTGCTGATCCAGAAACTTTAACACCCTTTCATTTCCTATTGGGCACTTCCTCTACAGCTACTGTTCCTATGAAACTTGACGATGGAGACTTGCACGGAAGATGCGATTATAAGAAAGCGCTTCGTCTAGCTGACCATTTTTGGTCAAGATGGATCAAGGAATATTTGCCAACCCTGTTGCCACGACGTGTAATCGGCCAGCCTACTAAAAATCTCGATGTTGGTGATTTAGTACTTATAGCAGATGGTAATTTACCTAGAGGAACGTGGCCACGAGGACGCATCACTGCAGTATACCCAGGACTGGACAAGGTGGTACGAGTTGCGGATGTAGAGACGAGAGGAGGAATACTTCGCCGCCCGACGAAGAAGCTGGTCAAGCTACCAGTCGACCCAATGAGAGAATAATAATGGGGCAGGTGTCGTCCCACTATTCGAGCGTGGTGCCTTCGGCCCACGAGGGGGGCGATGTCGACGACAAGCCACATAAATTTAAAATAATATGAAAACAAAAAAAATGTAATGTCAATGTGACTGGTTAATAAAATCGTGCATGAAAAAGACCTGATTTTTCCTCAGCTCTCACAATTTTAAAATTTTACTACAAAAAAGGTAAAAATGCAACGCAAGCCGCGAAAAAAATTTGCGATGTTTATGGACTGGATGCAGTGTCTGTGAGAGTAGCACAAATTTGGTTTAAGCGTTTTCAATCCGGAAATTTTGATGTCAAAAATGCACGTCGCTCTGGTCGCCCTATTACGGATAAAATGGATGCCATTTTTGAAAAAGTGGAGCAAGATCGGCATATCAGTAGTTACGACGTAGCTGAAGAACTAGGAATTGACCACAAAACAGTTTTGGCGCATTTGAAAAAAACTGGGTACACAAAAAAGCTCGATATTTGGGTACCTCACGAGCTCACTGAAAGAAACCTAATGAACCGTGTACTCATTTGTGATTCTTTATTACGACGTAATGAAACCGAACCATTTTTGAAGAAGCTGATAACTGGTGATGAAAAGTGGATCACGTACGACAAGAACGTGCGAAAAAGGTCGTGGTCAAAGGCCGGTCAAGCTTCACAGACTGTGGCGAAACCCGGGTTAACTCGCAACAAGGTGATGCTGTGTGTGTGGTGGGATTGGAAGGGCATTATTCATTATGAGCTGTTACCACCAGGCAGGACCATCGATTCTGAACTCTACTGCGAACAACTGATGAGATTAAAGCAAGAAGTTGAGAGAAAGTGGCCGGAATTAATCAACAGAAGGGGTGTGGTTTTTCATCATGATAACGCTAGACCTCACACATCTTTAGCCACTCAGCAAAAACTAAGAGAGTTTGGCTGGGAGGTGTTAATGCATCCGCCGTATAGTCCTGACCTTGCACCTTCAGACTTCCACCTGTTTAGGTCTCTTCAGAATTCTTTAGGCAGTGTCAGGTTAACATCACGAGAGGACTGCCAAAACCACTTGTCGCGGTATATTGATCAGAAGTCCCAATATTTCTATAGCAATGGGATCATGTCCCTACCTACAAAATGGCAAAAAGTTATCGAACAAAATGGTACCTACATACTTTAGTTAAATGTAAGTAAACCATATTAAAAAATGTTTTGAATTTTCTTAAAAAATGCGAAGAAACTTTTTCCCCAACCTAATATTTAAACTTACCCTTTTCTTTCTTTTTTGCGAGTTTTAAAACGAAAGATGAACTTCATGATGAAGTTAAAATAAGGTTTTCGAGGTAAAGAAAAACTTCTGTTTGCCTGTAAAGTAGTTTTAATGTAATCGAGCAAGACAAAGTTTGGAATTAAATATAATAGGTTATATTATTATGCCATTTTCTTTCCCACGACTTTAGACGACTATCACGATTTGGGAGCACAAAGATTACTTTATTTTCGCAATAATATCCAGGGAATTTAGTCAGTTCAATTACGCCGAATAAAACATATTACCGATTTATTTTGTACTATCTCCTAAACACCACCTGTCGCGATAAATAAGCAGTATTCTTCCCCATTCGACTTACGGAAAACTAGTTCAGCGGAACTACGCCCGAGGGAACTAAATTCCGCAATGCGATGGCGAGACTTTACGTACGACTTTAAGGCCGGATGCTAGCTAACTGCAAATATAAGATTATGTTTGAAATAATGTTATAACTGAACAATTATACTTTTCCACATCATAAGATGCTGATCGCAAGACGGTGAGAATTTCAATATTTTTCAGGACTTCATAGTCACCACACCATAGTCGTCTGTGGACTAAGAATTCCACATTGAATCACCAAAATAAAGAATTATCGACTACGTCTGGCTGCAAAATGACATGCCAACCTTATGATTAGGTTAATGTTTGATTAAAGTTAACAAAAAGTGTGGAATTGCAATCAAACTCAAATGTATTTTATTATATAACATTAGTTATATCCGCACGATATGGCCGATTTTCGCTTCCACAGCAGAAACTTTGCTCGTAAGAAAAAAAAACAAAATAGCCGTAATTTTCACAATTTTGGGTAAATCTTACAAGTCGTCATATGGTGGGGGTATACCTGAAGTTATGTGTTAATTAATTTGAGCCCGATGAGTCAGCACTCTCCGAGAGATTAACGAATAACTGTCACCTAGCGTAAGGCAGTTAATCATACAAACGTGATGTTAACGTAGATGTCTAGTTCTTCAACATGGCCTAAGAGGAAGCCAAGATAAACACCGGTGTATTTCTGTCGTAGGTCACCCCTCGCAATATATGCATAAAAGGCCAATTTTACGGTTGTCGTGTCTTGTCGGCGGCAGCCCGCACTTAGTTTTACGAACCAAACCAACCTTTTTGCGAATTGGTATAAAGTCATGCGTAAACATGATATTAGCCCTTGGTTAATCAATCAATCATAATAGTACATACCTATGTACACATATGAGCTCTCCGTATCCCTATGGTCAGGGTACGTCGAGGACAATGTTGAACTGCACTTTAGTACATAATCTACCAACGACCATACGCAGCACCCGCAATCGCAGAGCATGCAAGAAAAGATATATTTCTGTAGAGGAAGCGAAAGAAGTATGCTCTGATCGTACCGTATGGTGATCTGCCTAGCCCTCCTCTGAAGCGCCATAATGGTATGTAATTATTAGTCTATCATATCGCGAAAGGCGGCGGGTCCTTACTTTTGTGACCGTAACGTAATTAAAGATTTGTCTCTTAGTATCAGCTGTCAAAATATTTAAAAATAAAGAAATATTAGAGACGGTGGGGAATACTAAGAAATACAGTTTAAAAGATAATTAAAATATAAAATTGACTTTACCAAAATGTCTGATGTTTAAAAATAGTCAGGAATACATGAGCATTAAAATTTAGAATCAACTTAATAAAAGAATCACAGAAACCAGTAACATCCATTTATTTCAAAAGAAATTGAAAGAATACCTTGTAAATAAGCCATATTATAAATTAGACGATTTTTCGAAAATAAGGATTTTAGTTTTGACAAATAGGCATATTAAATTTTTAACATTACATGTTTTTTTCTATTGTTGACTGCAATTTTTTCTAATGTAATGATTTTATTTTAAATTTATGTTACCACTGTTTTATTTAATGTAATGAATGATTGTAATTTTATGAATATTTTACATGGCGGAATTTTAATCGTGTAAAAAATATGTAAGGGTATAATGTTGGTTTTATGGTGATTTTTTTTTCAAATGTTATTTATTACGTAATTTTATGTCTAACGTTGTTTTATCAATGATTTGTATTTTTCAAATGTTTGTTAATTTAATGTGCTTAAAAACTTCTGTTTGAAAATTTGATTTCTATGCTGATATACTTAAATTATTTATTTATCTTAAATACTATTCACTATTCTGTATGGCCAAAAAAGTAAATAAAGGATTTGATTTGATTACATACGAAATTTGGGTGACAACCCCTTTGTGTTGATGTATAAGCGCGTACGCATTGCGCAACATCATTTAATTAAGAATCAACGAATCGCACAAACAATGGTGTATTGTTCGGTTTTTTTAAAAAACCTATGTTTTGCTTCGCGCAATGTCGTTGCTTCGTCACGAATTTATCTGTGCTGTTGATGCATTTATACTCAACGAATTTTGCCAAAATGTAATGTTTTTTTGGCAAAATACACACTTTGGGAACGGCACACAACCATTTTCACACTGCAAGTTTCCTCACGAAAGCGTTTTCTGCACCGGACATCAGTGAATATAACCCGGATTTCCTGGAACCTGAACTACCGCCACACGTGCTGCTGAGATATAGGGGACCTAAATTAACGACCGCCCCCTAATTCAACCATCTGACTCCATTCATCGACTGTCCTACTCGAGGTTTCCGTACGATTAGAAAATATTTTATTATGTGATATACCTAGCTACAAATTAACGATTTTCGATTTTTTTACTTTGATGTGCTCTGTGAGCTTGCTTCTTGCCAAATACTGCTTAAGAAAGATTCCAGGTGAATGGGGTGTACTCCTATAGGTTTTTATTTATTTGCGAGTTTCAAGCGGCTTAAATGAGCAATTATTTTTCCAGCTCCAAGGGACCATAGATTCTCTAGCGCCTAGAATTTGATATTCATATCCACGCGTTCTTGGGAATAATGGTCATGATGACAAACAGACGGACGGACAACGAAGTGAACCTTTTTCGTGTTTTTTTATGCTAAGCGCAGGATATGGCGTACGCCAGGGCCTATGAGGTGCCCGAACACGCCCATGGGCTATCGTACTTTCAGGGCGACTTCTAAAACCATGCCGGCCGGCCAGGTGCTTCTTCACACCATGTTTGAGGGATCCAGGCTTTCGGAGGAAATACCTCGGCAGCGAGCAGATTCCATTGTTTACCGACCCTATACATAAAGGATCTAGAGGACCGGTTGGCTCTTTATTTTAAAATTTCGACAGTGAATGCGTGCATTTCCCGACTGTTCCGCGATGAGTGAATGTAGAAAGGTTCCTTTTTTATTGAGGAACGGAAATTTAAAATGACCACGTTATAATGGAAGTACGATTGAGAGTTAAGGATTTGGGCGCGGTGACTTGGGGGCTCTTAAATGCTGTTTGAAAACGAATGTATAGAGCGACTTTAATTATAAATTACGGCTAGCCGAGCCCCTCCCGGCTAGGGGCAAGGTCGCGTACCCCCGACTGCGCCGCGACTGTGAGCAGGCACGACACCACGGCAGACTTCAGCAAAGCCCCGAGTTTCCTCGGCGGCCTATTTTAGGGATTATGTAACCGGGGGCGGAGCGAACGATGACTTTGATAAATTTACGGCTTCGAAACACAAAAGAATACGTACAACAGTAAGAACGGATTCGTTTAAGACGAAACCAGCACTCAGGAAGTGGCCATAGTAAGTCGCGCTGTAGAAACGTGAAAAAAGCTACGATTGTAAAGAACATTAAAGGATATAATTCCATTTTCATTTTAGAGCAACACGAAAGTGTTCTCGAGACAATTTTATTGGAACTAAGTTCCTTATCGCGCGTTTGGCAGATGGGGGCAAGACGGAAAATTGTGTCCTGGACACCTTTGCTGTCAAAGAGACGGTGACAACGACACGATTTTGCGTAGGATGACAGAAAGGGTAGTGTTATTCTGAGGCGTACGTAGTTTTAAAATTGTGAAAAAATCCGTGCGAAGCCGGGGCGGGTCGTTAGTACATAATATATTGGGCAAGGAACATAGTTCCTCTCGCATTTTTTTTTGGTGATTTACGCTTTATATTTGGTTTTTTTTACCTATTTTTGGAATAGTTCCATATATTTAATACAGATGATTTATCGACATGAATATCTGAACAATGTGATTGTTTAGATTTTCAATGTTGTTTGATATATTATCCGTAAATGTAATATAATATTAATAAATCAACGATGTTTTAATAAATGGCTGTTCTTATCATTTGGAGTCCCGTTTCTGCCTTAAACCTCGGACTGGCGTATCTGCTTTGCGGTGAGGCCATGTTAGCTTAGCGATTACACCGACATAAAAATATATCAACAATTCCACCAACTGTTTAATACAAACACAACCTGAATACATTTCTGTACACCATGAAACAAAAGTCGTAGAAATCGAAATCAGAAATCAACATTTCTCTCCATAACGAGAGTGAACACGTAGCGCCGCAGTTCACGGTCGACACGTCTTGTGTCGCCGACGACGATAGCACACAAAGATTAGACAAAGTCGATACAACTTCAGTTGATTTATGCAGATGTTACGATGATATTAAATATTCGAATAACCATTGAACTGGAGAACTGGTTCTTAAGACCGAGACACTAAAATACATCGATAATGTAGCGAATGATAAGATAAAAGAGACATTGCAAATGTCGCAGAAGACACAAAAACAACGTATTTTCAAAACATGCGGAAGAAATGGGTATAGATTACGTTACTAGTGATATGTAACCAAACCATTGGGTGATTTAAAAGGATATAAAACAACAATAGCTAGAAAAGTGTCTACATAAATTCAGCATAATTGAATTTGTGTACATTGCAATACAGATTACGTTACTAGTGATATGTAACCAAACCATTGGTGATTTAAAATGATATAAAACAACAACAGCTAGAAAAGTGTCTACATAAATTCAGCATAATTGAATTTGTGTACATTGCAATACAGATTACGTTACTAGTGATATGTAACCAAACCATTGGGTGATTTAAAATGATATAAAACAACAATAGCTAGAAAAGTGTCCACATAAATTCAGCATAATAAAATTTGTATACATTACAATACAGATTACGTTACTAGTGATATGTAACCAAACCATTGGGTGATTTAAAATGATATAAAACAACAACAGCTATAAAAGTGTCTACATAAATTCAGCATAATTGAATTTGTGTAAATTGCAATACATTTTGATGTGAAATTGAAAATATTTTAGTGGCGGAATGGCTATCATCAGCCTTACTGTTGATATCACACCGCATTCTTGAAACAACTAGGTGCCATGCCACGACCTTCCCTACATTCTAGCACGGCTTCATTTAGCTGGACGAAAAACACTGACAATCATTAAATGCAAATTTGATAAGGAGACCTACAAGTTTGCACGCGTAAAATATTCCGCAGTTAAAATGTAAACTTCAATACGCATACTCGGTACCGAACATATTCTCTTTGATACGTATTAAAATAAAATGGAGTAACAATGTAATTTTAATGATTTTATATAATGTATTTGTTACCTATACACACATGAAATAAATGGTTGTTGATAGACCGTCACCATACCAAATATTTGAATGTTGAATTCACGACTAGCTCGCATTGTTTGAGATGCAGTCACGATATGGGACCGGTCGAATAATAAGATCAGAATCAGAATATCAATTCGCTGCTCGCATAAATTGCGATTTTTTATTTGTTTCTTGAATCGATGTAACCAAGTTCGTGGTAAGTCTGACCCACGATCCGATACTCTGGCATCGACTGAACACTGGCAGATCCTAGAAATTCTTAAAGAAAATTCATTTCTTTGCTTCATGACTAAATCCTTTTTTCCAAGTGATAAATTACGCCCAGTCTGCAAATAAGATTTTTTAACGTCACTTAATATGGATGGCCAATAGCACACACACTCTTATGGTAATAGCCCAACTTATTGGTTTAGTTAAAGGAAGGAGACCTAAAGTATTACAATGATTCCCAACCATACAACAACTCGTATTAGTGATTAAATGCACACTTATCCAACTCAGAAAGACATAAAAAGTGGTGCAATCACGGGGCGGGGGTTGAACCCATAACTTCAGGCATTAGAAGCAAGGCCCCAAGCCCCTGAGATACGTGCCGCTTACTACGATTCACTTGATAATGGTTGGAAGGTAAAATTGTCGTGGCTTCATTGCGGAAATCCTTGCAGCCTAGGTAGGAACTATGGATTGACAGCATTCAGCCTATGACGACATCTGGGTCAGTGATGTCGATGCCTACGACATGTACTAGATTATGTGTATCATAATAAAGTTAATCCGCCTGTAGCTACCTGGAATCAACAACGTATGGTGAAGTCATCGTGTTATTGTGAATGTTGTCTAATCAATTTCTGACACGAACGGACTCGACCGGTGACTTATGCTGCGACACATTCAACACACAACGTACTCAAACATTCAAACTTTGTCGTAGCATGAATCAAAAATGTGTATACTAATGGAAATAAGAAACAGAAAAAAATGCCGGTCGCTGAGTGCAAAGATATTTGTTGAAATAAATAATAAAGTTATAACAAGCAATATGATGATAAAAAAAGGTTTTGTTGACATTTAAAAAAATCCTTAAGTTAGTTACAACATCAAAATAAAAAATAAATAAAACAAAAGTTATTGGGCTAGACTTTCATGGCACCAAAGTAAACGGATAGAATTAGTAAAGCCCACAGTTAAAAGAAAATTAAAGGTAAATATGAACTGACCTAAGATTAGTTACAATTATCATAAAAAACCGGCCAAGTGCGAGTCGGACTCGCACACGAAGGGTTCCGTACCATCGTACAAGATTTAAGAAAAAAATCACGTTTTTTGTTTGAGTTGTTTCATTCTTATTATTTTTAACCGACTTCAAAAAAAGGAGGAGGTTATCAATTCGTCTGTATGTTTTTTTTAGTTTTTTTTTTATGTTTGTTACCTCATAACTTTTGCCTGGGTGAACCGATTTGATGATTTTTTTTTTAATGATAGCTAGTGCTTCCTATGATAGATAGTTAGTGCTTAGTAAATTTGTATTAAGATGTGCGCGACAAATGGACGAATAACTCAATATAACGCCAACCGATTTCGGTGATTCTTTTTTTATTGGAAAGGACGTGTACAAATTAATAAGTGTACTTCAGATTCACTAAAAATAAACAAATAAAAAAAAATTTACAAAAAAAATAACCGACTTCAAAGAAAAAGCACTAAAAAGTAAAAAATAATTTCCATTTTTGTAGTTACGATTTCTGTTATTTTTTGAGTCGGTGTCAGCCAAGGTTAGGTTAGGTTAGGTTAGGTTAGGTTCTCTTGATTGGCGCAGCGCGTGCCCGGCTGACGCCGACTCAAAAAATAACAGAAATCGTAACTACAAAAATGGAAATTATTTTTTACTTTTTAGTGCTTTTTCTTTGAAGTCGGTTATTTTTTTTGTAAATTTTTTTTTTTAGTTTTACCTATTTGTTGTTATAGCGGCAAAATAAATACACACTCTGTGAAAATTTCAGCTGCCTACCTATAATGGTTAATGAGATACAGCCCTGTGACAGACGGACGGACGGACAGCGGAGTCTTAGTAATAGGGTTCCGTTGGCACCCTTTGGGTACGGAACCCTAAAAAGGGTGAATAATAGATTCACCCTTTTTTTCAGAAACGTTTATTTAAATTTTAAAATAAGACTTGGACGATAAGTATTATCTTAATCTATTCTAACAACCAAGACCTTTATCTTTCATAGCACGAAATATAATTCTATAAAACACAACATATAAAATTATAATTTGCCACTTTATTGTTTAGTGCATCACTAACAACACGAAACAGTTATGTGATGTAAAACTATATTATTTTATTTAAACTGCTCTACATCCCACGATATTGTTAGGATAATAGGAATACTGACGTATTAACAATATGTGATGTTAACAATGAAGATTTTACCTTGATGTTAAAAATATGGTATGACAAATGGATTCAGAATGTCTTGTTCGGAATGTTTTCAATTGAATATCGATAACGCCATCCTTATCTGTCATGCTTCATATTTAAAGATTTACTTAAGACTACATTTTTACGGTGCAATATTACTCAAATAATTTCGTACGAACCAAAATATGTTGAAAATTAAAGCGTCTAGAGTACAGACTTGCTGCTTAATCATAAAGTAGTAGTGCTGCTATCTTTCTTTAGTTAATGCGTCCTTTCTTTACGATGCATTCGACATAAAATACCACGCTTGTTGATTAAAAAAAAATTATCATCAATCAATGGTAAGGTCCTGGCATGACACTCAGTTCCAACCGGCATTTAGTACGATGCACTAATAGTACATACATATATCACAGTTACAACCATTTCATTAAACTCACCCGAAAAGCTTATTTTGGTCTCGGAAGGCATTTCGAAGGGGACGATAGAAGAATCCTTCGCGGCGGCTTTCCCCCGGACGGCACAAGTTTTCGCTTTCAGCAGGGAATTTCCCAGCGGTCTCCCCTAGACGCGGCGGAGGGGCGCGGGGTGGAGGCGGGGTGCGGGGGGGTTGTCGTTTCGTTCGCTGCGTGGTGTAGTCGCGGCGCGCGCTTAACGGAGCTGCAGGATGCGTGGCGCACGCTCGAGTGGCGACTGTCGACTGGCGCGCCGCGCGTGCTAGTCCTGCGCCGCGCGCCGCCCGCCCGCCCACGGGCGCTCCGCCCGCGTACGCGGAAGCCTTTACCTCCGCTAGGCTTGTCGTTTGCACGCTGAATAATTGCAGACCTTTCCTCTTCCCGACAGGTTAGCCCTTTCGCACGCACGCAAATTATATATGAACATGGAGGTACAAAGCTGCGCCGAGACGGAGAGACGCTACCTATTTCTATCCTAGCCAGCGAGCATGGAAGAATGGAAGTAACGATCGAAACTTCTTCGTATCGCGGCAGCGGGGGCCGGCGGCGTAGCCACGAGTTAGTGGCAATGGTCTAATTGTAGTTACGTTTCGGTAGATCGTATATTCGTTGCACTAAATAGCGTCCTCTGAAGTTCTTGTGTGAACTTACGTTTCGATGGATCTCGAGAAAAGCGAGTGAGTGCGCTGACGAATTTGTATGTATGTAATTCCCGAAGGAATTAGGTTCCATGGCAGGACCTTCCCTTTATGAGCATTGAACTGGATGTAAAACGCGGACAATTTTTCATTGCCGCTTCGACCAATCCAATGCGATGGTACAAACCCGGGCTGGCTTAGACCCTACCACCTAGTAGAGCAAGGCGACCTACAGTTTTACATGGATTCCAAACCATGGAGCAGCTTGCATTCGTAACGAAATGCACTTTAAGTAACTCAGAATGAGAAAGAAAGTGATGCATGAACGGGGCGAGGATTTGAACCCAGACCTCTGGTATGCTAGTCTAGTCCCCGCGCCGCTAGGCTACGAGCCGCTCTTTGTTGCTACTCCTGCCCTTCCATGCTCGCTGATCTGAGGAAGCGCCAACGGACGGTCCATTCCAAGTTTGGGTAATTGTTGTTTGGTCGTTCCTTTGAGATTTTCGACGTATTTATGAAACGCGGAGTCAATTTTGAATTAAAACTTTAAGAAAACATCATCACGGGTACCATTTATAGCTCCTGAGCAACGATATACGGTCTCAGGGTAGCCTGGGGTTGACTATTGTCAACCAGGTTCCGTCCAATGGTTTTTTAGGCACACATAATGAAGCGAGCCCAATGCTGTATCTACCGAAGTACCAGTATCTCACGATTAAGTTTACCGTAACTTAATCATAACTAAAAATATTTCCACGTTGGTGGATTTGGGAGTCGGCAAAATGTGTGCAACATTTCTATACGAGTCGCCTTGAAAAGTACGGTGATGAATCTAATATATCCATGGTATTCCGTAATACTTATTTACTGTAAAAATGAGAAAACCCGCTTAGTCGAGTTATGACCGGTGATCGTAAATATGCATCACGTAATACTCATCTAAGTGTGTAATAGCGGTTAAATTGCGAGGTTATGCAAAGTGACCTTGGAAATGTTCGCTTTATCAAAACATGATAAGTACATTCACATTATGTACAGCGACTTTAGGCAAAAAAAAACCTCACACGAGGAAAAAAATTCTCCACTGCTGGCTAATTGATGCAGGGAGACAAGAGTGTGAACAAGCCCTTACTTTTATATTACAATAAAAACACATAATTACACTAACACCTCGACTTACACTATAAAAATACTTATTTAATGTTACTTAGTTTACTCTTTATCTAATATTATAATGGAATATTTTATTTATGTATTACTTATTTCATACATAATATACAGAAGACGCCATCTTAACTTAATCAAAATGTTTATTCCTAGCAAACCATTTCACCACGGGCCAAACGGTCTATCGGAATGGTATTAATCCACTTAGATATAGTTAAATGTGAATACTGTATTGTGTATGATGATGGATATAAATAAATAATAAATAATAATAAACTTATTTTCAAATCGATACACTGGAAAGAGAAAGACTACAAGATCGACGCCAATGGGAAAGGGATCTAGAAAATGTCATTACTTCCGGTGTATAGACATCAAAATATGTTACTGGACAGTCGACAACTAATGGGTTTAAGCACTTAAAATGTATGGGGTAATCATAGAGGACTGGTGCAAGAAGGGTTTCGTATGAAGACAATTTAAAACTCTACCTAAAACACCAAATGGGAACTAGGTGGCATGCCAGGAACTTAGATTTCTCGGCTACATTGAACAAAACACGGACAATTGTTCATTCAATGCGATGGCACCAACCCTGGCGGGATTAACCTAGCAAGGAAGGGGACCTACTGTTTTACGTGGAATCCGAACCCTCGTCCGAACCATGGCCATTGGCCAGCTTCAACGGTTGGAAACGGTTACCCATCTAGACCCCAACAGCTGTCAGAGTTGCTTTGCCAAGCTAATCGAACCTCAAGGCGTCGCGCCTCTGAGCTACCGAGGCTACTAAAAATATAATTCAGTTACCTTTGTAACAAGTTTGTCTTTTAACAAGACGGTTTTATTTGAAGTTTGTGTCTTTGACCGTGTGATGGTAACAGAATGGCCTAGAATGCTGAATAAATGTAGAGAAAGAAACGCGTTCCTTGCGTAAATTTGCGCAGTGACCGGACAATTTAAGGTGGCCCTTCCCAACGGGACAACTCATTCGTGCGCACAGCACAAAATCGTTCTGTTGCGCTCTGGCACTGTCTCTGTTTTAAAGAAAAAGATAGTCTTCGTGACGAGGAGGATACAACGCGTCCACAAAGCAAACAATGCGCACAGTGTTTGATTTGGTTAGATTTTAGACTTACCATTGACTTCTTTTTACCATATCCAGCAGCGACTTGTTTTATTATGAGAATGTATCACAAAAGTGTCATCAGGGAACCAGAAACGTATGCGTCATGCGCTCTCTACCTCCCACGTGAGTACCGCGAGAGACGAGCGACGCGTTACGTTACATCAAAAACGCAAGAGTATAAGCCCGTGCAAACAATTTATGTACATACCTATTCCCTCCTACACGTATATGTTCCTTAGAAATAAGCAGACTTAGGTACCGTGCAAGTGATAACTGCGTAGTCTCTAAATATGTTATCAGTGGATGTACGATAACGGGCAAGTCGCGTGCTCGGATATTTCGTACTGACATTGTTGTGCAAGCCAACGAGATCTGAGAGGTCAGTCTGCGTTCTCACCTAAATTGGCGTTTACGGCAAACCGATCGACTGGCGTTTTCAAATGTATGGAGAAATTGAAGAGCGCGCGCAGGGGGCGTTAAGCCAACTAACATTTGCGAGTCTGAGTCTGATTTCACAGCTTACTCAACGTTGCCGTAAATACGTCGACGTTGCCGTTTACGTCGACTCCGCGTTTTCATACAAATCGGAAGTCCGAGTTTGACTTTGACAGCTCAAAGAAGTAAAATCACAGAATATCTAGTAAAAACTCGTATGGAGTTTGAAGTTTACGGAACTTCAAAGTTACGTAAACGCCAATTTAGGTGAGAACGGAGACTACCGGCTCTGAGCCAGATCTCACAGCAGCGTTATATAGCGTTAGTGGTAGAACCACGTATTCATTATTTTATGGTAGTGCAGATGTACGGTAACGTTATAATCATCCATACTAATCCATACTCTCCATACTAATATTATAAATGCGAAAGTAACTCTTTCCGTCTGTTACGTTTTCATCCCTAAACCGCTGAACAAATTTTAATGAAATTTGGTATAGTATACGATAATTAAACGGCTTTCAATAAACCCTATACACTAGATGATAGTTTAAACTTTGATATTTTTTTCTGTGTCTATTCTTAACCGATTCCTTCGTGAATGTAATGGTGGTGAAACACGATTTTTAACCGACTTCAAAAAAGGCGGAGGTTATCAATTCGTCGGAATCTTTTTTTTTATGTATGTTCACCGATTACTCGAAGACCCCTGGACCGATTTGGAAAATTCTTTTTTTGTTCAAAAGGGTATACTTTCTAGTTGGTCCCATTTTTTTTTTATCAAAATCGGTTCAGTAGTTTGGTACTTAACTATAACAAACATCGAATTTCTTAACCCCGCGAACCCAGAAATGTGATTTTTTAGTTACAGTAGCTTTCTTTTCGGTGAGATTGGTCAGTATGAGAGGTTTTTTTTTACTTCAACTGTTGGGGGTATTCAAGGGGGGTAAAAGAGGGCAAATTGTACACATTTCTATCTCTAGAGCCGCTGAACCCAGAAATGTCAGAGCATGTTTTGTTTTAGATGGGAATGCTTAAGAAGAAAATATTTTTGGAAATTATACTATTAGGGTGGTAAAACAGGTCAAAATGAACACATTTAGGCGAAAACCACTCATGTTGAGATCTCTGAAACCAATTATCCTCGAAACTTAAAATTTTTAGTGACTTCTTGTTAAGACGAAAAGGCTCGCTCACAACGGATTTTACAAAATTCAACTGTTAAGGGGGGATAAACGAGGCCGATATGTACACATTTTTATACAACTTAAACTTACGCAAGAAACAGACTATCCGGAACGATGGAAGGATGAGAAATTCATAAGCTCAGCGGTTCCGGTCATTCGTTGTTTTGTCTTTTTAGGGTTCCGTTCCCAAAGGGCACCAACGGAACCCTATTACTAAGCTATTACTCCGCTGTCCGTCCGTCCGTCGTATCAATTATCGTACGTATCAACCGTGAACTCATGAATCCAGATAGTTACCGGTCTACCTTTCGTCAGAAATGAGATTTCTCAATGGTTTCATTTCTGCTAATGCTCGTTCATTGTATGTATATGTATGTATATCTTCTTTCCACTTTGTATGTGAAGTTGAGCAGGAGGGCTCGCCCACCTTGGGTCAAAAGTTACGCCACCACTAAAAAGCAAAAAATAAAATATTTTTAAATAAAAAAAGGACCGCCTTCAAAAAAACCGGAACTAAAAAGCAAAAAATAATTGGTTACTTTTAATTAATGTACGAAAAGCTATTTTAATTCTAACTAATTATGTACAATTTCTTAATTTTTAATCATCTTTTGAAGTCGGTGCCTTGGGTAGACGTTCTTTAAGGGCTGCAAGTAGTTAGATGAATATCACCTATGGCTAAGAAAGAAATATAAGTAGGTAGCTACTTATATTTACCTACTTTAACAAAACACAAAAACAAAAATTAAATAAACAAACAGGTCGGAAAAACGTATGTAAGTAGGTACTTAGGCAAGTACTTTGTAATTTAAATATGCCTTATAGTTAAACTAAATACCTAACACTGTAAAAACAAAATATTTACAAGAAAACCCTACGTACAAACCAATATAAAAACAACGACCACTTATATGATAAATATTTAGGTAGGTGTAGCTTGTACTTTTTATTCTACCTAAATACCTACTTAACACAAAACAAAAAAAATACAAATATAAAAAGAACAGAAAACAATAGGTAGCGACTTTGAGGTGTCTGCTCTCAACTACGTGACAAAACGAGTGTGCGGTTAGTACATATCTCACCAATTTCAGCAGAAATCGTCTCGTTCAGACAACGATGTCGCATCGAAGTACCAATCAACACAGAGCAGCGAATTAGCGTACTCCTTCACCAGTGCGCGCCTTTATAAAGCCGAAAGTACTAATAATCGTTGAAACCCAATTTTAGTACGCTTCGCTGTATCGATATCAGCTAGCACGTAAACTAACGCTAAGGGCATCTCCAGTTAGACGAACGGTCGCTTAAAATGCTCTGTAGACCAATCATTGCTGACTCAGGTTGTTTACGCCCTCGTAGGCTGAGATAAATAGTCGTCATTGAAACTAATGCTAACCCAAAGTAGTAGTTTGTGACATTACTTTGATACATTTTGTATAAACGAAATCTCAAAGTAATGCCAATTGACGTCACAAAGTACTACTTTTCGTTAGTCTTAGACTGAGATAAATAGTCGTAACAGAAACTAAGACTAACGAAAAGTAGTACTTTGTGACGTCAAATTGAACTACTTTGAGATTTCGTCCATACAAGATGTGTCCAAGTGACGTCACAAAGTACTACTTTGCGTTAGCATTAGTTTCAGTGACGACTATTTATCTCAGCCTTAGTTTCTGTTACGACTATTTATCTCAGCCGTAGACTTCGGGTGTGTTCGGCTGAAATAGTGTCTGTTCGGTCAGCAGCGTGCGAAGCGAACTCTACCCAAGGCACCGACTTCAAAAGATGATTAAAAATTAAGAAATTGTACATAATTAGTTAGAATTAAAATAGCTTTTCGTACATTAATTAAAAGTAACCAATTATTTTTTGCTTTTTAGTTCCGGTTTTTTTGAAGGTGGTCCTTTTTTATTTATTGATTATTATAATTATAATCCAATAGAGACCAAACTGTGACTGACAGCCACTGGGGCGTACTGCAGTAAGTAGTTTAGTTTGCCGTATCTGGTGCCGAGCCCAGCGACAAATTAAGCCAATAGTTCACAGGTATAGTACCTTACGGGTATCAGATATGGCTGATGTATCCGCCGGACAAGGTCCAATGCTGTGACACCAGGCGTGGGTGGTTTTATTAATTAAGAATTTGTTTAGCATATTCTCGTCATGCCATCATGTGCATCACAAGCCATCACTAAATCATAAACCGACGTAATAAAAAAAACTGCAAATATAATTATTTTATGGTATGGTAGTGCACGACTCATTAAAAATACTGTAAGCATAAAAAAATCTGCAACGTTTTTGAAACGGAAAATTTACCATATCTATTGCACCTTTATTATTTATTTATTTTATTGCATATTTACTTTTCGAGATGTTTTAATGACAATGTATTTCTTTTTAGGGTTCCGTACACAAAGGGTGCCAACGGAACCCTATTACTAAGCCTTTGCTGTCCGTCCATCTGTTACAGAGTGTGTATTCATTTTTCCGCTATAACAAATAGGTTAAAATTGAAAAAATATAAAAATGAAACGGGGGCCCCATACAAAAAACGTGTTTTTTTGTTTTAAATCTTGTACGATGGTACGGAACCCTTCGTGTGCGAGTTCGTCTCGCACTTGGCCGGTTTTTTATTACATATTTGTATTGCATTTTCATCCAGCCATAAGCCGTGGTAAAAAATCGCAAGTATCTGACCGAACAGACAAATAATAAAAAAAACATCGTATCTATTAATAAATCTAAGATCACAACGAATACTGCTGGAGAACGACTCCACCGATTTGAATAATTTTATTTTGTTTTTTCCGCCTCAGTACTGGGGGGTGGTTTAGATTTACATTGGACCCGGTAGGTGGCGCTGCTGTCGAGATATTGACCCGAGCGGAGCCGGGCACCTCATACATAATAGTTAATTAGACAAAGTCTTACCAACATTGCTTATTCTATTTTTGTCACTTAATAGTATCACTTTGCGACCCCAATGCGAACCACCATGCGTGCGTTGTGTCGAAATAAAATAAGGTACTTTTAATTCCAGTACAACGAAAATATTACAGGGAAAAACATTAGTTTTTTATGTAACTGGACACGGGTGCCTAATACAATACTCACTCAAGACTTTGGCTCATCACGCCGCATTACCGAAGGAAATAGGTGTCTTGCCAGGAGTTTCCTTTTAAATGAGCATGGCTTCATTGAACTAGATTGAAAACAAGGACCATTTTTAATTGCGGCTAAGACCATCTTTCAAGTGTTAGTTTACAGTTTACATCGGTTTAGGATAACCGGCGCACGTAACTCCAGCACGTTACGTTATAAAAGAAGCGTAGAGTATAAGGCGGAACCACGCACGACTAGGTACTAGCGAGTAATTCGGTCGATCAGCACTCGGCGAGTGCCGTATCCGATATCAAGTAGCCTTGGAGCCGACTGCTAGAAAATGTACTTAATTATCATGAAACTACACCAAATATACTTTCAGATACGATTATTAGTATAGTAGTAGATTTTTGTTAGACAACATTTAGGTACATTGACGATGGCACTATACACCAGATTTAGATTAAGTTCGTAAAATATTTTTGACTAGTTTTACATTGACGATGGCACTATACACCAGATTAAGGTTAAGTTTGTAAGATTCATAATTTTTACTTTTTTATATATATTTTGAATGTTTCTCCTTATGTTTTTCTTGTGAGCGGCGGTATTGATTAATTAACTGCTTAAAGAATTAAGTTTTTAAACTTATTTTGTGACCGGCAAAGTATGTTTGTCAGTTCTTATATACATAACGATAGCATAGCATTACGATTCTTGACAGGTTTTAGTGTGTACCTACCTATGAATGCAATAAAATAATATGCAAGAAAAAATAAAATCGTCATTAGTTCATAAACTTGTATATTTGTTTATTGTAAATAATGTATCTCAATTTAACAATTTGGACGTGTTTTAAGCCATAGATGCTGGTATCTAAAACTTTTTTTTTTATTTCATTTAAAAAATTAAGAAATAATGAATTTCAAGGTTTTTTTTTATTTTAGCCACAAAACAATACTGTACAACTTGTAAAAAAAACCAGCCAAGTGCGAGTCGGACTCGCACACGAAGGGTTCCGTACCATGGTAAAAAAAAAACACGTTTTTTGTATGGGAGCCCCCTTAAATTTTAAATATTTTTTAATTTTACCTATTTGTTGTTGTAGCGGCAAAATAAATACACACTCTGTGAAAATTTCAGCTATCTACCTGTTACGGTTACTGAGATACAGCCCTGTGACAGACGGACAGACGGACGGACGGACGGACGGACGGACGGACGGACAGCGGAGGCTTAGTAATAGGGTTCCGTTTTCACCCTTTGGGTACGGAACCCTAAAAACTACATTTATGTTGTTGCTTTGCTTGTTGTTTATGTTGCTAGAAACAGTTTATGAACTTTTTCTAGCAATGTACAATATTTTTTCACTGAAAATCATTACATTATTAGCCTGCCCAGGCCACGCACGGATTTTTTCACGCAATTTCAAACCGACATACGCCACAGAATAACGCAATTTGTGCATTCTTGCTCTGTGTCTTTTCATAGTAATGCACGCTGCCGAAGTATAGGATTATCGGTTGAAAAGAGTATTTTAAAAAATAACACAACAATAATTAATAAATGAATACGTAATGTTAATAGTTTCCGGCTCCAGGGTTACAATAGTTTCACGGTGGTCTTCATAACATCGACCCCGTGTCTTCTGCGTTCAAACTAGGCCACCTAAGCTTTGTGGCCTAAATAACACTGTGGGATGTCTTACTAAATACATGATTAGAGAAATACCATAGAAAATATGATGAGGAACGGATTTTAATTTAGTTTAGCAGTGGGCTTGTCAAATTCGTTGAATGCAATGTGTATATTTTTATCGATCCCCTAGTTAAAAGGGTTCTGCTGGTGCCAATAATGTGGGTAACTATTGAGTGCAGCCTTTTTAGGCTTCCGTACCCAAAGGGTGCCAACGGAACCCTATTAGTAAGCCTCCGCTGTCCCTCCGTCTATCCGTCCGCCCATCCGTCTATATCTAGGGCTATATCTCATGAACCGTAATAGGTAGGCACCTAAAATGTTCACAGAGTGTGTGTTTGTTTTGCCGCTATAACAACAAATAGGTAACATTAAAAAATAATAAAAATGAAAGGGAATGATAAAAATCAACCCGCATTAAGAAAACCGGCCAAGTGCGAGCCGGACTCGCAACACGAAGGGTTCCGTAACATCGTAGAAAAAAAAAACAAAAAAATCACGTTTTTTGTATGGGAGCCCCCTTTAATTTTAATTATTTTTTAATCTTACCTATTTGTTGTTGTAGCGGAAAAATAAATACACACTCTGTGAAATTTTCAGTTGTCTACCTGTTACGGTTACTGAGATACAGCCCTGTGACAGACGGGCAGACGGACGGACGGACGGACGGACGGACGGACGGACGGACGGACGGACAGCGCAGGCTTAGTAATAGGGTTCCGTTTTTACCCTTTGGGTACGGAACCCTAAAAATAATTTTTTTTTTAATTTTGTACGATTGTGCGAGTCCTGGTCGCACTTGGCCGGTTTTATGTGGTAGCCTAGTAAACTAACTAAATACGAATGTATGTGGGGAATTGGTATTCGATTGAAACTTAAGGTCGGCCCGTAAGCACCTGAAAATTTCGCCTCCCATACAAACGTAGTTTACTAATCATTTGAAAACCAATGTTCCAACTTACTTGATATTTGGTATCTAATATTAGGCTACAAATATCTGTGTCTGCATGCCTTTGTTTTTTCGGTAAATGTATTCTGGGTCAAACCATAGAGAAAACAAAATTCGTATGAAGTTTTCTTTTTGCTCTCATTTCATTCGGTTTGGATTTTACAAAAAAACAAAAGCATGCAGACACAGATATTTGTTACCTGATATTAGATATTAAATATCAATTTAATTGGAATAGCGGTTTCCAAATTATTAGTAAACTACGTTTGTATGGGGAGCATAGCTTACGGGCCGTTCTTAAGGTGCGCCCGTAAGCATCAGAAAATTACGTTCCCCATACAAACGTAGTTTACTAATAATTTGAAAGCCACTGTTCCAATTTGCTTAATAATGGGTATTTAATATCAAGCAACAAATATCTATGTCTGCACGTGTTTGTCTTTTCAAAAAATGTGTATCCTGTGTCACACAACAGAGAAAAGAAAATTTGTATGAAGATATCCTTTTCCACCTATTACTCGTTCTCAACTTTTTCGTTTCAGGATTTTCAATAATAAACCTGGATTTTCGAAAAATGTATCGTCAGTCACACAACAAAAATAAATTTGCTTTAGATTTTTCAGCAAAATAAAAACGTGCAGACACAGCTATTTATTGTTGAATATTAGAATCCAAATATCAAGCAAATTGGAAAAGTGCTTTTCAAATGATTAGTAAAAAAGGTTGTATGCGGAAAATATCTTACTATGTTTCTATTTTTAGTCGTCAAAGTATCGATGTTATAAAATTTTCAAATTTACCGGCGTTAATTTGCATGCGTACAGACGATAAAAAAAAAGTTTGACCTCAATTTCTGTGGAGAGATAGTTAGTGTGCCATCACAAAAAATCTAACCAATTTTCCATGGAAAATCCAGGTTTTTATCGAAAATCAGCAAACGAAAAAGTTGAGTACGAGTATCAGGTGGAAAATTATATCGAAACTTACGATAGCAAGGGCACAATCATAAATACTATTCCGATAAAAAACCGTACACAGATCGGCTTTCAACTTGGTAGGTACAATAAGTGTGTAGCAGTCACGAATACCTCCCACGCTACCTGCGCCGTTGCAGGTGCTCGACAATAACACATCGGAAGATGACACAATCGCACGTAGGTATTTCATGTCGGGACATCGGCCTTGACATTGTAACTCGACCCTAATGTTTGCCCAAGTTCAAAGTCGCGCGCGGCGGCGGCAGCCAGCACCGAGCGAGTCCGGGCGGATATCGATCTCACCTGGACGTGTATTCTTGGCAATCAGTCATTGCGGATTCAGTAGAGTTAACTGAAGAAGAATTTACCTTGACATTACTGTTAACTCTACTGAATCCGCAATGACTGAATGCCAAGAATACACGCCCTGAGCCCGCACCGCACGTCCCACGGAATTGGGAATAGGCAGAAACAGTGAGCATCGAAGGACAGGAGTAGTGACTGAAACTGGACTGTAGGCACTTTTATATTCAATGGCGGCAGCGCCGGAGAGTGAATTCGCTTACTACTGATGTTATCGAGTTCCAACGACTCTTAGCCTGGTTTTCACCAACTGCCGATTTATTTTAATCGACACTTAAGGTGTCCCTTCCCGGCGGGACTAACTCATTCGCGGGCATGGTACAAAACCGTGCTATTGCGCTCTGGGACCTTATATGTTTCAAAGAAAATGACAGACTCGATTATTTTAATCGACACTTAAGGTGTCCCTTCCCGGCGGGACTAACTCATTCGCGGGCATGGTACAAAACCGTGCTATTGCGCTCTGGGACCTTATATGTTTCAAAGAAAATGACAGACTCCGTGATGAGGAGAATGCAACATATCCACAAATCAGAAAATCTGCATAGTGTTTGATTTGGTGAGATTTACGAAAACTTTCATTACAAAACGACTTATAGCTAAATAGGCCCGTCCCCGGACGGTTTGAGAAACACATGAAATCCGAAATGAATTTTTTTTTCTCAGAAATATACAATTTCATATTTATATGCTTACATTAAGTTTGCAACATTGAGCGGGGCCCGGAAGATAGAAAAAAAATTAAAATGTATAAAAAAATATATATCTCCTAAACAAATATTTAGAAATGGTATTATAGAAATGTATTTGTTAACTCTTTTAAGGCGTAATGTAACGGTGAATTTGCAACAATTTACTAATTACGGAAATATATTTAAAAAAATGTTTTTACTAAAAAAATCTATGCTGAGAAACTTACTTGCTATGGCTACCTTTCTTTCTAGAATATGTAAACAAAATTATATTCTTTATCCTGTAAAGTTTTTAGAATGTTGCAAGTCTTAGAACAGTATTTTTTTTAAATCCAAACTTTCTAATGCTATAAACGGTAAACAAAAAATCAGAAATAAGATTTCCGTCATTCAGTGTTAACTTAAATCAATTGTGAACATTTCCCTAATTTTGCAACATCGCAAGTAGTCTGAAACAAGGTAAAAATGAATTAAATCTGCAAGCGTTTTACAGGTGCCGCTCTCACAGGTGTATTTGTTGCGCAGCCATATGCAGACATTTATCAGTTGTAATTGTATGAGTGAGTAGGCAGCGGCACGAGGAGACGGACGGAGGACGCTATCGCCGGGTGGTGCGGGGCGGGAGTGGCACGTGCGACAGTTACATGTGTAGGTACTTTCGGGTATTACGTCTTGGAAGACGCAATATCCACGAATGGTATTTTAGATGGTTCGGACCCAGCCTAGCAGTATATTCTTACAGTAGTTATTTTACGGGGCTCTTTCTTTATTTCAAAAGTTCTTGCTTCACGGTCGAATAATAGATATTTACTTTATTTATTTAGCATGAGTGACCCTTGCGAGCCGTGCACATTTTATAACATAAATTAATGATCTTAGAGTTTATAATAAAAATTAATTATAAATACATTATTAAAATTCACAATACATTTTCAATACATAATCTGGTTCAATCAATGTCAATATTAAATTATTCTAAATTACAATTAAAATTATTGAAAAATTCTTCTTTATTATAAAACGGGTTACTTAACAAATATTCTTTTAAATTAATTGAAAAATTGGTTATTGTTAAAAATTGTTTGATGGAAATACGTAAATGATTGTAAATTTTTACTCCAGTATAAATCGATGAATTCATAAACATTTTGGGCCTTTTGGTCGAAAACTGTCGTTATTTCTTAAGTCATATATCTGCAATTCCTTCACTTTATCGAAGTATTAGTTTTTCTTATATACTCCAATGCATATTATATTACAGTCATGATTTTTTAGGGTTCCGTACCCAAAGGGTTAAAACGGAACCCTATTACTAAGCCTCCGCTGTCCGTCCGTCCGTCCGTCCGTCCGTCCGTCCGTCCGTCCGTCCGTCCGTCCGTCCGTCCGTCCGTCTGTCCGTCTGTCACAGGGCTGTATCTCAGTAACCGTAACAGGTAGTCAGCTAAAATTTTCACAGAGTGTTTATTTAGCCGCTATAACAACAAATAGGTAAAATAAAAAATAATAAAAATGAAAGGGCCCCATACAAAAAACGTGATTTTTTTTATACATTTTTTTACGATGGTACGGAACCCTTCGTGTGCGAGTCCGACTCGCACTTGGCCGGTTTTTTATTTTACGAAAAGGGGTCGGCAACTTTCATCATATTTGGCTCCACAAATAATTCGTAAAACTTTCTTTTGAAGGATGAGAATACTTTTTTTTAACATTACAATTGTTTCCCCACACATCTATTCCGTACCTTAAAATCGATTCTATATAGCTAAAATCAATTATTCTTAAAGTTGATATGTGCACAGTGTTTTTTATTGATCTCATCGCATAACATGCACTGGCTATCTTCCATACATATCATAATATAACATACATATCACACTCCTTGGAAAAAGCGACGTACTTGTTTAGCACGAAATATTATCCCTGTTACTAATAAACCTAGATCATCAGCTGAATAGTTATACAATGTTTTGTCCTTTGCATTGACAGGCAGTTTCTAATTCGATAGAAACGGACAAAACATTGTATACCTATTCAGACGATGATCTGGGATTATTAGTAGCAGGGTTAATGTACATATTTACTGGAACTGCCTGGTTTAATATTTGTTTATAACGATATCTTAATCAAAATTTAAATATTTATACGATCATTTTTGTTTGAGTCGGTATTGTAATGATTTTTTTAAAGAACTATAAATGGATGGCTAATACCAAACTGAACGTCAGATATTAGCCTAAAACACGACATGGGAACTAGGTGCCATACCAGGACTTTCTTTAAATTGCTCGGCTACATTGAACTGGATGGAAAACACGGTCAATTTTCATTGCCACTTCGATCATCGTTCATTCAATGCAATGGTACCAACCCGGACGGGATAAACCCTACAAAATAGTAAGTAAGGAAGGGGACCTACAGTTTTACGTGGAATCCGAACCACGGCCAGCCCTAATGGTCTAAAATGGTCACCCATCCAGAACCCAACCGCGCTCAGAGCTGATTACCCGGCTTATAGAATCTCAAGGTGTCCCACCACTGTGCTACCGAGTCTGACAATGATAAAAATCTCTTTAGGGTGGCGTATTTTGTCTTCGAAAAAGTATTTACTACTTCACGTTTCATCGTAGTTCGGATTAAACATAAAACTGTAGGGGCTGTACTATCGCATTGAATTAACTACGGTCAAAGCGGCAATGAAAATAGACGATATTTTCCTTCCATTACAATGTAGCCATGAAATATAAGAAAGTTCCTGGCATGGCACCTCGGTCCTATATGTTGTTTTGGGCTAATATCATGACACTAGAGGTGATTATAGCTAAAGATGTACACTTTTTTATTTTGTAATTTTCTGATTTTGTAAGATTTAAGTGGGGTTATAGTTTATTTAAAAATCTAGACTTAAGGTCGGCCTTCCCGCTCAACTCCCCATACAAACGTGGAAAGAAGATCATGAGCATATTTCTTATCAGAGATCCAAAATAATACTCAAAATAGCTTTATTTGATCGAAATAGATGTCTGATGACTGTCGGGCATTGTAAAATTTTGTTAGGTTTCTAAGGTATAAGGTCCGAAACTTCGAATTTTTTGCGCGTTTTATACAATAACTTTGGAGGTGGATTACTCAACGATTAACTAAAAAACCCTAAAAAGATTAGTCATCAGACATGGCTTGTTTCATGAAGATTTATAACAAATTTGGTTTTTGTTAGATTTTTGACTACAACGATCGTAGTTTACTTTTAGCTATATATTTAGTCGTTTTGTAATACATTTTTTCGTAAATCTTACCAAATCAAACACTATGCGCATTGTCTGCTTTGTGAACAAGTTGCATCTTACTCATCACGGAGCCTGTCTTTTTCTGTGTAACAGAGAAGGTCCCAGAGCGCGATAAATCGGTTTTGTACCGTGCCCGTGAATGAGTTAGTTCCACATTTGTAAAGTAAGGCAATGTCTTTGATGTGTCCGTTGATTCTGCATTAATAACACATTTGTTGAACAAAGCGACGTATGTAATTTTAGTACTAAAATTTATATTTTATTAAAATATTTGCTTATCCGTCCTGAAAGAAAATAATAATAATAAAGAGTTTACTTACACCCATTTTCACTACCATCAGCTACAAAAATCCCAAAGTTATCTTATTGTTACAACATGCGAATATGCAATCTAACTGAAAGTAAGCTAACGAATTTCAGATAGCTGGAAATAGTGAAATCAGGGGTTAGTGGAGTGGCTGCTCTATAGACGGATACCCTCTTCTTCAGCCACTGGCCGTATTTCCTTATTTATTTATTTATTCATACAACAATATACCTAACATTACAGCGTAATGGCCAAGGCGTTAGGCAATTTATAGATAAAGTACACACCTTATTTAAAAATTATGCAGCTTCAAAGTAAACAGCAACTGCCTTCTGGAACTCGGCCAGAGTGCAAGCATAGATGTCTATTTTGTCAGATATATCATTTAGAGCTGTAAGCGCATGGGTGAGCGGCGCGTGACGCAGCATGTTGGTGCGCGAGGAGGGCAGCGCGAAGCGAGGATGAGAGCGCGCGCGACTGTAATTTTCTGGGGCGAACAGATTAACACTATCTAGCACTGAAATATTTTGCATGTGTCCAATTACTAATTTAAACACATATTTTGTTAACTGCGATTCGGATAAATCGGATAAAAATTATAATTATTTTTATAAAGGAATCTCAAAAACTTTTTTTGCACTCTTTCAAGCATGGCAGTATATTAAGCCTCATGAGGGTTCCATATCATTGCATTGCATTCTAGCTTGCTTCTCACAAATGTGTTGTACAGGATGTTTACGGCATCTGTACTGCGCAAATGGTACGTTTGTCTCTATACAACACCCAGGGTCCGAAAGGAGCTTTTGCATAGTTTGTCGACGTGATCATGAAAAAAGACAATTTGGTGTCCATGATGACACCTTAATTTTTCTGACTTGTCACTCTCGAAAGCAAGACATCACCAAGTCAATTTTGGTATTGATTAGGCTCTCTGGAGTGACTCAATGTCAATATAGCGCACTTGTCAGTGTTGAAATAGACCTATCGCCAGTTATCGCCCGTAGTATAGGGAATTGATAGAGTAACAACTCTCTTTAGAGGTTTTTATGCTAGTGTGTCGGGATCAATCTCGTTTAAAAAAGGCCGAGAACTCGCGAAAACGAGATCTTGCGAGATCGGGATTGCATTTTTGGTATTAATCTAATCTAATTAATAATCTTGCTATATCTCGCGGAATTAGGGTGGTTAACCTTAAAACTAAGAAGGGAAAAATAAAAATACTAATATTGAGTCAGCGATTTACGTTTGTTTGTTACGATACGGGGTCATATCAAAACTTCTTGTTATGTTTTTCGCTTATCTGATAATTTTTTCGTCGGTTGAATTTCTTGAAAAAATTTTTTTTCTGGTTAAAATCTTCCTATTATTTCAGATAATGACTATGCGTGGCGAAATCGGTAAAAAGGTGAAATTATTAAGGCGAACAATTTATCATCCAAATTAAAAATATAGATAAAACAAGCATACCATAAGCATACTAAGAATGTTAAAAATAAAAGGACTAGAGGCACGGCCGGCATCCTGTCAAAACATTCTTAGTAATTGCCAATTATGATCGCATCAATTCCATGGCAGGACCACCCCTTTTATGAGCACGGCTACATTGAACTGGATGGAAAACACGGACGGAAAATGCGTATGAAGGTACCAACCCGGGAGGGCTTAACCTACAGTTTTTCAAGGATTCCGAACCATGGAACCGCTCGCATTAATGACGAAATGCATTTATCCAACTCAGAAAGAGAAAGATAGTGGTGGATGTGCATTGTGGGGATTTGAACCCAGACCTCTGTCGTGTAAGGCAAATCCACCCGACACTGTGCCACGATCGCTCTATCGCAAATGTCCACAGCCATTCTGTATTATCAACAATGTAAATCAATTTACACATGAAAATTGCTCCCGAACGAACACAAAATAAATGCGGCGATGTTTAGGTAGCAAGGCGGGGAGAATCTGTCGAGCCGACCGGCTTCATCCCCCCGCGTCCACCGCAGTCTTCCTAGCTATGTTTACACGCGCTACACTCACACAGAGAAGTGCCTTTACGTCGGTGTACGAGTGAAAACTGGTAATTATAGTAATGTTTTAATTGAACCTAGTTCCGGAGGATTTGTATTGTTGCAAAATTGATAGCATATTATTGAAAGATAAAACTACAAAATGAATGATTCAAACCGCATTTCGAATTTTTTGTTTAGCTTATATTCGAATCTAAAAATTATAAATGAAAAAAAATGTGCTTCTAAGTTTTGCAACATTTTAAATTTCTCACAGAATATAGAGATTTAGGCCATTTACATATTCCAGAAAATAAAACTGAGTTAGCAGTATTTGCTTTGCAGATATTACGGAAATAGTACAAAAAAAATATATTTACACAGTTCCGTAAATAATAAATTGTTGCAAATTTACAGTTATATTACACTTAAAATTAGTTAACATATTCGATTTCGAAATATCATTTCTAAATATTTGTTTAGGAGATATCATTTCTTAAACATATTTCATATTTTATTTCTATCTTCCGGGCCCCCCAAAATGTTGCAAACTTAATGTACACACGTTCATATGAAATACTACGTTTCTGAGAAAAAAAATTGCATTTCGGATTTAATGTTTTTCTAAGTGCTGATTTAAGTCTAAAGTTCCTGGAGTAAAAATAAACCACGACCGCTGTAGTCAAAAATCTAACAAAAACTAAATCGAATATAATTTTTCATGAAACAAGCTATGTCTGATGACTAATCTTTTAAAGATGTATACATTTTATTGTTGAGTACCACCTCCAAAGTTATTGTATAAAACACGCGAAAAATTCGAACTTTCGGACCTTATAACTTAGAAACCAAACACTATTAGCAATGCATGACATCTAGTTCGATCAAATAAAGCTGTTTTGAGTATAATTTTGGATCTATGACAAGAAATATGCTCATGATCTTCTTTCCACGTTTGTATGGGGAGTTAAACGGGAAGGCCCTCCTTAAGAAAACATATGTAACAATAACCAATACTTATTCGGTGAGCTAAAAACGTTGGCAATATTTTCGACACAGCTTTAACATTGACATTTTATTAACAAATCCGGAAAAAAGGCTGAAAGTAATTATTATCGTTCGAGAGCGAGTAGGTACATGTTGGAAGCGTTGAATTCCGTCCTTGAGATTGACTGAAACCGAGACTTGTATCGACCAACCGTGTCCAAATATTGTCAGCCTCTATGTTGTCACGAAATTCGATACATCATGTGACGCGATGAAATCAAATAGGACCGTTCGCATGCCACCTTGGAATCAAACTGGCAATCAGATTTACAAATCAAAGAACGATACATTTAACAAAGCCTTGGAGCTTGGAGTCGCCAATAATTTGAAATTTAATTAAAATATCCTTTATTGCCTACCACTATGAGTGAGTACACTAAGAGGCCAACTTCTTGCCAAAGGCAATTTCTAACAGAGCCGGTAGTCTCAGTTCTCACCTAAATTGGCGTTTACGTAACTTCGAAGTTCCGTAAAAACGTCCAACTCCATACAAGTTTTTACTAGATATTCCGTTGTCAATGTAAGCCGTTAAAGTCAAACTCGGACTTCCGATTTGTATGAAAACGCGGAGTCGACGTAAACGGCAACGTCGACGTATTTACGGCAACGTTGAGTAAGCTGTAAAATCAAACTCGGACTCGCAAATGGTAATTCTCTTAACGCCCACTGCGCGCGCTCTTCAATTTCTCCATACATTTGAAACCGCCAGTCGATCGGTTTGCCGTAAACGCAAATTTAGGTGAGAACTCAGACTGACCACTCAGGTAGCAAGAGACAATAATGAATGGCCCGTAAGCTATGTTCCCCATACAAACGTAGTTTACTAATCATTTGAAATCCGCTGCTCTAATTAAACTGATATTTAATATCTAATATCAGACAACAAATATCTGTGTCTGCACGTTTTTGTTTTTTTTAAATATCCAAACCGAATCGAATGAAAGCAAAAAGAAAATCTTTATACGCATTTTGTTTTCTCTGTGGTTTGAGCCAGGGATACATTTACCGAAAAAAAAAGACATGCAAACACAGATATTTGTAGCCTAATATTGGATATCAAGTACATCGGAACAGTGGTTTTCAAATTATTAGTAAACTACGTTTGTATGGGAGGCGAAATGTTCTGATGCTTACGGGCCCACCTTAAAACTAAGCACGATAATTAGCCTTATAGAACATTACATAACTTATGACTAACAATAAAAATATTGTTTATGTAACTGGACACTCGACTGGACATGGATGGCTAATATCAAACTGACCGTCAGATATAAACCTAATATACCACATGGGAACTAGATGCCATGCCATGACCTAGAGGCATTGCTCGGCTGTATTGGACTGGATGGAAAACACGGACAATTTTCATTGCCGCTTCGACCATGGTTCATTCAATGCGATGGTACCAACCGGGCCGGGATTAACCCTACCACCTAGTAAGTAAGGAAGGGGACTACAGTTTTAAGTGGAATCCGAATCACGCCCAGCCTCAACGATTGAAAATGGTCACCCATCCAGAACGTAACTGCGCGCAGCGGTGCCTCCCCCAGCTTATCGAATCGCAAGGCTGAGGGAAGCAATTTCATAATAAATAAAAAATAATAATTAAGTAATCAGATTTTAATCTATTGGGTTATCAACGTGAGAAGGTAATAACGCAATCTCATCGAGGTTAGCTCGGACAAACAACAATAAGAAAGATCACACGTGCATTGTGCAATGTTTCAAATAATGATACGATATGAATCGACACAGTGCAATGTGAACGTCAGCACCAGATGCAACGCAACCAGCGTTCACTGCAGAAAAGAAAGGTCAGCCAGTGAATGAGTGTGCATTCAATTGGAAACGATCAGCCTTTCCGCTGATTCAGCTTAGCTTATTGAGAGCAAACTTAATGATGGGGAAAACATGAGTATGAGCCAGTCTCGATGACGCCGAGGTTAAGCAACACCGGGTGACGTTCGACCGTAAATTTGGCCGTGGTTTCAATTCCCGTTTGGATATCACGTAGAACTTAGGTTAGGTTTATCCCGTCCGGGCCGATAACCTCGCATTGAATAAAATATGGTTGCAGGAGAGTGATAATTGTTCGTTGAGACTGAACCGGCTTCTGAGAAACGCATTTTCAGTCTCGACTCTCGTAAATATTTGAGTTGCTTATCATGATCTTATTGTTGGTTTATTGTAATGAAAGACAACGCCTAGCTATCCTATGCTTATCGCACCTTGACATTTTCCTAGCTATTTACTTAGTAGGCGCGGGAGATTTATTGGCAAATATGTCTGCTTCTTTTTTATTGAGCAAAATTAAATACATGAATGCCAACAGGATCTGTATTCAAATGTTTTATGGCATTGGTTTGTGTATATGATCTACTTAAGTTATATTAATGAGTTGTTAGAGATCATAATATATTTGCGTACCTACAAAACTAAACTAAAGAAGATGTTTAAAAATATCGGAATATCTTTTTCTCCCGAAAGAGGATGGGGCCAACGAGGTATGTCTGTTCAAGCTACCAGTTTTCATGTACCTGATTATTTGGCTGTTGAGGATAATGACTATGTGAAGATCTTCGCCAGTTCATACAAGTCAGATAAGTACATGTTAGAGATTAAGCTGGAAGGTCCTGTTAGTAGGGCAGATATCGGCGAGCTCTTAGCTTAGGGGCACGGGAACATGTCTTCTATGACAGAGATCATAGGTTTGATCCCCTATGATCCCCGTTCATGGACCACTTAATTTCTCTTGCTGAGTTGGATAAGTTAATTTCGTTAGAATGCGAGATGTTCCATGGTTCAGAATCCATGTCAAACTGTGGTAGGGTTACGACTTTCTTGAAGTCGTGGGGCTCTAGAGATTAAAAAAAATTATGAAATGTCCTCGTTTTCCATTGGCCAAGGCACAATTTTGAATGCCGAATACGAAGACATGTTTTTATTTTTATGTAAATATATGTATAAAATATTGTCCGTGTTTTCTATTCGTTTAATGAAGCCATGTTCATAAAGGGAAGGTCCTGGTATGGCACTTAATTACTTCGTGAATGCGGTGTGTTGGGCTAATACTATAACGAGGTTGGTGGTATTCAGCCATTCATGCCCGATTCAGATTCAGATTTATTTAATTCAGATAAATTAAACATATCTGTGTAATTTATTCTTATATTAGTATATTCTTAATATTGTATATTTGTACAGTTACATAAAAAAGTAGCAAAATGTTCAAGATATTGTTGAACTATTTACCTTCTGCTATACAATTGGGATAGCAATCAAACTCATGAGGCTTCAACCTAACCTAATCTTAGCTAAACCATTTCGGTAAGGAATTATGAGCAATCGAATCTCTTACACGAGTCCTTAAGGTGGCCCATCCCGCTCATCTGCCCATACAAAAGGGGAAAAAAGACCACGCCCATATTTCTTGTCAGAGATCCAAAATTTTGCTCAAAATAGCTTTATTTGATCGAACTAGATGTCTGATGACCATTGGCATTGTAAAATTGTGTTTGGTTTCTAAGTTATAAGGTCCGAAAGTTCGAATTTTTCGCGCGTTTTATACAATAACTTTGGAGGTGGATTACGCAATGATAAAGTAAGAACATCTTAAAAAGATTGGTCATCAGACATAGCTTATTTAATCAAGATTTATGATCTATTTGGTTTTTGTTAGATTTTTGACTACAGCGGTCGTGGTTTACTTTTAGCTATAAGAAGTTTTGAAATTAAAATTTTCGTAAATCTTACCAAATCATACACTATGCACATTGCTTTTTTTGTGGACATGTTGCATCTTCCTCATCGGGAGCCTGTCTTATTCTTTGAAACAGAGAAGGTCCCAGAGCGCAACAGCACGGTTTTGTACCGTGCCCGCGAATGAGTTGGGCCCGCCGGGTTGGGCCACCTTAATGTCTATAGTCATGCCAAACGGAAATAGCCATCATTGAACGAAAGATTGGAAAGCGTTGAGCGGTTGCCACAAGATGATCATCAACTGAATGCTCACTCAGGCATTATGACGTCCCCCTATAAACTTACTAGCTGCGGTACCCAATTCCGCTAGGAAAAATATTGACAACCGTTTTTTTTTTCGGGATAAAACTAGTCCATGCGAACTATCTCTATGTAAAATATACGTCGATCCGTTGTTCCGTTGGTGCGTGAAAGAAGGACAAACCAAGAAAATACTTTCGAAGTTATAATATTAGTAGCGAAGTAGGTATTCTGTGATATTATTTGACTTATAAAACGTATCCCATCAAAAACAAAACTTGTAAAAAAAACCAAGTCTCGCAAATCAGTTCTTCTACCGTAAAAAGTTGTGAGATCCATGTAATACCAAGTCGGTTAATTTATTCAGTCCCTACTTAAGTGACTTTCTTTCTGTAAGTTATTACGTAATTATAGGTAACCGAACCACATCTTATAGTGACAATATCAATATTAAAAATATTGTATGTTTTAAATAAATAGAATGACTTGGCAATCGCACTAAATAATCAAATTTAATATAATCTGATATTTCTTGTGAGATACGTTGTGTATTCGTGCGATGGCCAAGTCATTCTATTTATTTAAAACATACAATATTTTTAATATTGATATTGTCACTATAAGATGTGGTTCGGTTACCTATAATTACGTAATAACTTACAGAAAGAAAGTCACTTAAGTAGGGACTGAATAAATTAACCGACTTGGTATTACATGGATCTCACAACTTTTTACGGTAGAAGAACTGATTTGCGAGACTTGGTTTTTTTTACAAGTTTTGTTTTTGATGGGATCTCATTTCTTTTTGTAGATAGTCCTACTTTTAGCCCTTCTGGTACCTTCTACTTCTTGAATACCAACAATATATTTTAAACGTTTTAGATGTTTAAAGCCTTAAACATCTAAAACATCTTAAACATCATTAAAAAGCTCTTTCCAGTGCCACCAGTTCCACTCACAAAACAGCGTAAAACGTCAGCGTCATTATCAGTTGCGTCCATTTTATTTGTGATCATATCAAAGACTCTTTTTTGATCGGCATTAAGTTTTGCGATCATACTTTGAAGATCAGCCTGCTCTTCTTCTACCAGATTGATTCTCTGAAAGTCATTCATTGCGTTTGCAGCTTCCACAGCTTCAAAGTCCAAAGGGTTTTCAGGACCATCGTCATCATCAACAATTTCCCTTTCTTCGTTTATCTCAGCAACTTTAGATTCTATCATTTCAAATGCTTTTTGTATCTTGTATCTAGACTCTATCATTGAATTTCCATAAGCGACTCCTTCTTTTAAATCTCCTTTCGCCAAATTAAAGGCCTCCGTGTAAGTATCACACCCCATTTTGAGTTCATCTAAGGAACGCCATGGCTTGAATAAAAGTAGTAAAGAGAAGAAGTATTTCTCTGGTACTTGTTCTCCTTCGTAGAAGTAGTGATTGATCAAATATGGGTTAGTTCTTCTTTTCAGGAACTTTTTACCGTCATTTATTTCGTAACACTTGACTTTAGAGGAGACAATATACGTTAGTAATCGGGTGTTCTGGTCTAGGCAGCTTTTTCAAAGTTTCTTCAAGAGGCAAAGGAAGGTGGAAAGTTCTGCCTTTTACTTTTTTCACCATATGCCTATTAGGTAAATGTTTGTTTGCTACGGGATTCATTAGCATTACTACCTGAAACGCTTTGGCACGTTGAATTAGTATCTTTTCATAGTCATTTAACTCTGTTATCTGTGGTGGAATAGTACTAACGTGTAGGTCATTTAGAACACAGGCTGCTGGCAGTTGGTTTGCTCTAATTTTTTGTGAACACGAGTGACAAATGTATGGGCTGTGATCTTGATTGTTGTTTTTATAATAATTGAGAAGATTATTCCAAATATTGGTGTCTATAGCTTTTCTTAATCTGCTCAGAGATGAAATATCTCTTGAATAGCAAAGTTTTTTGCACGACATGCACGCAATCTTTGGAGTATCAAGACACTTCAGTTTTAGAGATTTAAACGCAGCCTTATGTTTATCTATGACCTCATCCTCTACGATTTCATGTGACTCTTTACTTTCCACAACCATACTGCCAACTTTTTGTTGTTTTCCGTGTTCTTTTATTCTTTCTACGTCAGATTTTTCTAATGATTAATCAATATCCTTTAAAATTTTAAAAATACTTTGTACTTGATACATTTCCCTTGAAATTGTCCTTAGACGAGGAAAATGGGCTTTGAGAGTGTTAATATAATTTAAATACTCTAATATATATTTTTTTCAATTAAAGTGTAATACTGAGCTGCACTTTTGTTCACCAAGCTTTCGAATTTTTTTGTTAATTGTATGACTATGTTCTCATCTAGTGCACACAGATTATTACAAGACCACACTAAACTATGGCCATGCTTTTTTACATTCCCAAAGACCGCTTTTCCTGCATCGTCAATTTCGATGGCTTTGTCCTGGTTTTCAAATAAATTGTAAGCGTCTTCTGCGTAATATGGCTCCTGGTTACTTCTATGCTCTGACTTTCCAAGAAAACATTCTAACTTGTCATTTAAAGAACTATCTGGAGGGCACGAACTTAGTTTTTGTAACGATACTTTTAATTTATCCTTCAATTTAACAATAGTTTTATTAATGTTTCCTAATGTTTGCTGTCTGTTATGAACTGCCCATTTAATTAGTTTTTCCGCTTCTAATCTGTTCTTAATTCGATTTGTTAGCGCTTGAGTAATTTTTTCTAAATTTTTTAGTCGTAATTGTAATTATTTGTTTGATCTTTTTCTTTGAACAGTTTCATGATTTAGCTCAGGGTGTAAATCTTTATAACGTGCCACAGCTTCTCTACTAACTTCGGGATGAGAAGCAGTGTAACGTGACACTGCTTCTCTATTAACTTCGGGATGAGAAGCAGTGTAACGTGACACTGCTTCTCTATTAACTTCGGGATGAGAAGCAGTGTAACGTGACACTGCTTCTCTATTAACTTCGGGATGAGAAGCATGTAACGTGACACTGCTTCTCTATTAACTTCGGGACGAGAAGCAGTGTAACGTGACACTGCTTCTCTATTAACTTCGGGATGAGAAGCATGTAACGTGACACTGCTTCTCTATTAACTTCGGGACGAGAAGCAGTGTAACGTGACACTGCTTCTCTATTAACTTCGGGATGAGAAGCAGTGTAACGCGCTACAGCTGCTCTGTGAACTTCCGGACATGAAGAACTGTAACGAGTTAATGTCTCCTTGCGTTTTTCGGGGTTGTTCTGGCGATAACGAGCCGCTGCTTCTTTGATTTGTTCAGAACGGGAGAGCGCCGAAGTTTTAGGTCTTCCTTTATTTACTTTTTTAGGTCTTCCGCCCTTTTTAGATAGGTTTTCATTATTTTTATTCGAATCATCATCATTCGGAGGCACTTCTGGAATGAACACTTCATAATGGCCGCCTAAGAAACTTCCAGAAAATCGTAAACGTTTCACCGGATTACCAGAATCACCACCGACCGAATGATCCTCTCAAAAGGCCATTTTCGTAAACCTCGAAAGCATACGGATACAAAGCGGCGGCCGCCATAAGTTCTGACACGTAACCATAGGTAGTTGTTTTTACCATTGCCGTCATGTACAAATCAGCGTTAATGTAGGGGTCTCCGCGTTCGTCACAAGTATACAGTTGTAACTCATCCCAATGCGCACCCACATACTCGACTATAGCAAGTCTAATCTCATACGACGACTCAATATTCCCATACATAGAGAATGACAAAGAATGAAATAAACACGAACCATCGTCAGGTATAGGGACAACCCGGTGTGGGCACGGATGGTCATTCACATACAGTATTTCCGAATTCATTGCACCTACTAGTATTGGTACGCAAGAGTTTTTTGTGCAGGAATACGATAAATAGATAAACGTGACTTTAAAGTATTTAAAACGTATTAATTTATTTTAAAATAATCCGAAAAACGTTCAAACCGTTGACAAATAATATAGGTAAACCAATGAGTAAGCCTTCCAATCGTTAAAGTAATAATAGCATTCGAAATTATAAATTAAAATCGCAAACTTATGTATGAGGTACGATTGCAACGTATTGTTTGATATACCTTAAAATTATCCAAACAATGTCCAAATCATTAGCAAATAATATCAGTAAACCAATAAGTAAGCCTCTCAGTCGTCAAACTAATGTAGCAATTGAAATTATGAACGAAAATCGCAAATTTAAGGTGCGATTACAACGTATTAATATAAGTACCTTAAAACTATCCGAACAACGTCCAAATCGTTAGCAAATAATATCACTAAACCAATAAGTAAGCCTCTCAGTCGTCAAACTAATGTAGCAATTGAAATTATGAACGAAAATCGCAAATTTAAGGTGCGACTACAACGTATTAATATAAGTACCTTAAAACTATCCGAACAACGTCCAAATCGTTAGCAAATAATATCACTAAACCAATAAGTAAGCCTCTCAGTCGTCAAACTAATGTAGCAATTGAAATTATGAACGAAAATCGCAAATATAAGGTGCGATTACAACGTATTAATATAAGTACCTTAAAACTATCCGAACAACGTCCAAATCGTTAGCAAATAATATCACTAAACCAATGAGTAAGCCTTTCAGTCGTCTAACTAATTTATAGCAATCGAAATTTATGAACGAAAATCGCAAACTTATAGGTAAGATTTCTAGGCACATCCGGACAGCATGACGGACGGCGCTCGCGCTAATGAGCGCGGCTGTAGCTCGCTCGGGGGGCTCGCCTCTGCGCGCGCCGCGGTGCTCGCTTCGTTGTATGTACTGCGGCGCTCGCTTGCTCGCTTGCGCCGCGAGAGCGGTTATTTACAATTCCAACCTTATTTTATTATTTATTACACACATATCAATACGCACGTACGTAGCTGGCATGACAACATCATCCGAGACATCTTATCTTTTTTTTTTTTGCATTAGTTTGCATAATATACCAGCGATAACGCAGTAAGACCCAAAGGTTGACTGGAAGAAAGTGGATAGTTTCTAATATTTTAGTTTTTCCTTGATATATACACTAAACACTAATTGTATTCCAAATTTGAACATTCTATGTCTGCTAGAAGTGCCCTAGAGTTTTGATGATCGGTCAGTGAGTGAGTGAGTGAGTGAGTGAGTGACAAATTAAGAAACTTTGACTAGTTATAATTCTTAAACTACCGGTTCAAATTGAATGAAATTTAAAATATCCCATGTTTATACAATGCCTGCTTGGTTACTAAAAATTCAGGCTTCTAGTTTTATCTACAACGAAGTTATAGGGGGTCGAAAATGGCCTGAATTGCTTCGAGAAAAGGATAGTACAGCCGTGCCGCTTTTTTGCTCGACTTGGCGGGGGCACTGCCGTGCCCCCAGATCCATTATTATACATTGACGAACTTACATCACATATTAAATATTTCCATGGTAAAAAAAAATATCAAATGATTTTGAAGAAGTAAATACCTACCCTCCTGCAGCGAAAGCACAAACGCAACCATACGGCTGTATCGATCGATAAACGTGTCTATTGATAGATTCGATATCTTGCGAGCCGAGACGAGAAAGATACACTTTTATCGTACCGTTCGTATGTGCTCCCGGTACTGGTGGATAACTGTCGCTATCTTCCACCGTAGTGTATATGTCAATGCAAGTAGTAGCCAACGTTAATCTAATTTATATTAATGACCTCGAGGACAGGACTAGCGAGGTAGCTCAGTGGGGCAGACGCCATTAGATATTCTACAGATGTTTTTGTATCCTGCCGAAAATAAACTGACCCACTTAAGCTTACATTCCCTGACGTTGTATTGATTGAAATTACATTTTGAAAATGACCAGAAAAAGTTTGGTCTGACACATATCCTTTTAAAGTAGGCCTATGGATTGCCTGATACTTTACCAACTTAAATTTCCTATTTTGGGTAACATCGAATCAAACTCGCGAAACTTACATAACTAATGGACCCTTGATAGTATGAACGTCACCTTTCAATAAATTAACATAAATAATTTAATTCCGTATTTACTTACGAGCAGTCACGTAGCAGCTTAGAGAAAAACATCTTGTTTGTAATCACAATTATCAACAACTAAACGAATGAACTGTGCGATGTGTTTGAAGTACCTGGAAAATGTGTAACACTCATGCGAATTGCGATAATTCTCCAACAACAGAACGTATTATACGCTCGTTGTTCGCAGGCCTTAGCAAATTAGAGGCACACGGTGGAAAGAGCCGAACAACATATCGGCCGACCACGACGCTCCAAAAATCAGGAGAAAGCAAAGTCGCGGCCCAGCGGACTGCACAGATAACGGACCGACAACAATGCTGCAGCCATTGAACTGTGAACTCCCGATTTCTAACTGCCTCGCTCGAAAACTGACAGCTCCAGTGAAAGTGCCCGTCCGCACTCATAATGGTCTAGACCGCATTTAGGCGACCTACGCGCTCAGGGTCACCGTTTCTGCATCGCGTGTGGCGAAAGCGCGGCGGGCCGTCATCGATATAGTCCCAGACGGATATAATTAACCATCAATACGCGAGCATGTAAAACAAGACAATAAAGATTTTTATCTCAATACAGACATGCTTAGCGCTCTTCGCTTGTGTTAGGTGGGGTTGTAGCATTTTTTCTAAGATTCATGATCACTAATATACCTGCAAGATACTTACTTTAGAACATGAAAGTAATTCGTCTGTAATCAACAGAATAAGATCTCGAAAATATGTACGTAGTATTACTATACAGCATGGGTCTAGGACTCTACCTTCCCTGATTAGAACAATTATAAATACATACAATAATTTATATTGAGTTAATAGTTTGCAGAACTTTTAAAAAACATCGCCTGTAACACAAGTGGTCTAATTTATTGTTGTATTAATTCGATAGTAGCAGAATGAAAATAACATAAAACCATAGTAGACCAGCAAAAACAGCATTTTTTATATTATGTAACATATTTTCTTCCGGTGCTTTTTAGGGTTCCGTACCCAAAGGGTGAAAACGGAACCCTATTACTAAGCCTCCGCTGTCCGTCCGTCCGTCCGTCCGTCCGTCCGTCCGTCCGTCTGTCCGTCTGTCACAGGGCTGTATCTCAGTAACCGTAACAGGTAGACAGCTGAAATTTTCACAGAGTGTGTATTTATTTTGCCGCTATAACAACAAATAGGTAAGATTAAAAAATAATTAAAATTAACGTGTTAAAAACGTGTTTTTTTTACGATGGTACGGAACCCTTCGTGTGCGAGTCAGACTCGCACTTGGCAGGTTTTTTTAATAGATGTTGGGAAAAACATAATTTTCTGGCAGATCTATTTTTTTATAATAGATGTTGGATCTCTTTCCGGTACGAACTCAGGTAGACTAAAATCTGTTACTAAAACCCTGATGAGTCTGAGCCATTTTTACGTGGGACGATATCTAAGCAAATATATAGTAAATTGCACATCTCAAGCATTCAAATTAACTTGGCTTAGGTTTTTGTTACTAGCATTTTTACCCGCGCATTTGTGGAAAATCACCTTTGGACTCTGATGACATATCTGAGGTTAGGTAGAGGTGACGCCATACGATACGATCACATAAAATCTATAGAAAAACATCTCTGCACACATGCTTAAGATTATGTTAAAATAAATAGAAGGATAAACCCTTACAGCCGTATTCAGAGTGGGCGGACTAAGTATAATACTCCGGACTAAACCGGATTTTGTACGGTCAGTCCGGTGCTAATCACGTACTAAGTTTTGACAGGCTATCTCTGAATATAACTGTTCGACTAATAACGCCGATAAACCAGTGAAAACTATGGGCATGGAAGCATGGGGGCAATCGTAAGGCACAGATTTTGGGTTTTATTGGTTCCCATGAAGTGACAAACGCCAATAGGTAAAAATCATAGCGTCGTCGTCGTTATGGAAGTCATTATCCAATAATAGAAAGATAGAAAGTCTATTCCGCAAAAAAAAGACAACAAAGCCAACGACTTCGCCTCACAGACTAAAACATGACCAGTGAAAGTGAGTTTGAAATCGTTATCTCGGCGATACCGTTTCGGACATACGCCGCTCCATAACGACCTTTTTATTAAAATATACTTCAAACACTTCTAATAATAAAGATTTAGATTGCGTGCTAATGTATCTATCATTATTGTAGTTTGAAAATACTACCTGCAGGATTTTAAACATGTTTGTTTTATACAAATCTCATCACGCGTGACATTTATGGCTCCCGAGCGACGATTTTCGGACTCAGGGTACCGAGCGAGCGGCTTAATAATTTTAACCTGGTATTTTAGACACTTTCAGTGGCGTGCCCATTGCTCTGTCAACTGTGTACACAATAATGTGTATTTTTATGCGTGTGCCGTGGAAACTGTAACTCGTAATCAAATAACGTAGATGTAGAATGACATCCCGTGCATCGACTGGGGAAATTATAAGATTCCTTGTTTATCGGAAACAAGTTACTCATTGGGTATGACCGTCAGCGATATATTCTCCATATGCACTAGGGACAAGATCCCCTCAGAGTAACAGTTACTCTGAGTAACACCAAACGCCTTATTGAAGGGCCATTCCATTGTGACGGGGGTGACATTTTAACACTATTTTTGAAGTTTAAGGGCTTATTACAGTTATAAATTCATGTTTTTTGCCATAATGGTTATTAATCAGTAAAGAAAACATATCAAACAATATAAATTAACATCAATACACATTGATAACATTTCGGTTTCTTGGATAATTCATAATATGTTTCTGTGACGGGGGTGACCTTAGAAACACCTTAGGGTCAGAGTCAATGGGAAAAAACTTAATTTTCCAAAAAAATATATATGAAATAAAATGGGGAAATTACTGCTAACCAAAGATAATGAATTGGAGACCTTCATATCTTGTTGAGGAATAACGAAAATGAAAAGTTTTTTTTATATAAATATTCAAAAGTGTGACGGGGGTGACAGCAATTTGTGACGGGGGTGACGCAGTCACAAGAAACGATATTAGTATGGATTCATATGATATATGGATAGTATGGCTCGCTTTCATAACGAAATGCACTTATCCAGCTCAGAAAGAGAAAGAAAGTGGTACGTGGCCGGGGCGAGGATTTGAACCAAAATCTCTCGTATGAAAAGCAAGTCCTCTATCTAAACCCTACACCATGGTGATATTGGTACAGTCTCCTTAGAAAAAGTGATTTTGTGGTATACATGGTTTATTAGGAATATTCATCCTTTTTTTCCAAAGATTTTTGTTGCTAGATATGTCTTCTGAGGCAATGTAAATGGATTTTATGTTCATCGCTTCTGTTTGTGTGAAGAAATGGTAAGCATTGTTGACGATCGCTTTTCTGGACTTCACAACAGTCCCCACGCCGTTCACTTTACCATCCCTCCAATCCCAGCTACCGCTTCTTAACCATGCGATGTTGCGAAAAAAGATCATTTCATTGTAATTCTGAGGTCTTCAATAGCCTTACAAATGTTTCATATAGTATATCTCTTAATCTATGCTGCTCTGCTATCAGTTCTGTACACACCGTGCATCCCTAATCAATCTGACTATCCAAAGTAATCAGATTTAATCTCTTCATTGATGTTTTATTCATTTAGTCTTACGTAAAAGTATTATGTATACATGTAATGTAAGCTAATCAAATTGTCACCCCCGTCACAGAAAAATATGTCACCCCCGTCACGGAAAATATGTCACCCCCGTCACAGCGAAAATACTACAAAACTTAAGAAAATCTTGAAAATTCTTAGTGTTCCTTGGAACACAAACATCTCTTCTCACTTTGACAAAATTGTATGAGAAAAATGCTACCCTTTAAAGAAATAACTAAACTAATGTCATTTTTTCGTGACGGGGGTGACATGAGGGTAGGAGAAATAGTTTTGGAGGAAAACTAACAAAAACTTACCGTAAAAGTTATAAAAAAAATTAAAACATCTTCGTTAGTTATCCAACTTGCCATATAACCTATAAAAACAAAGCTGTCAGTTTGACAGTTGACAGGCTGTGTGTTTCCAAATTCGTATTTCTACCTCCCTAAATATTAACTCCGGGTTGACAGACATAAATGGATAAAAATCAAGAAAATTTTGTTTGGTTGTTTCAACTCTTATTATTTTTGATAAGTTAAAACATGTACCTTAAAACATATGAAAAAAAAACCTTCAATATTGCAAAAAAATTAAAATTCCCTAAGGTGTCATTCTGGGTGGAATGGCCCTGAATGCACTTACTGACAGGTGAATTCAATAAGGCGTTCTCCGGATGCTGAATAATGTACAGTCGTCACGATTATTTATTTGGATCGCCTACATACTTAGCCGACAATGAACGCGAGTTCCGTTAGCTCGATACAGCTGGGGGCGATTTAGTTGGCTACGCGTAGCTGTAAACTGTTCGCCAATAGCAGGTGAAGGCCGGAGCAAGGCAGCGGCAGACACGGCACGACGTTAGACAATTTGGACCTTTCGGTCTTTCGAACTTTCGGACCTTATAACTTAGAAACCAAACACAATTTTACAATGCCAATGGTCATCAGACATCTATGTAGTTCGATCAAATAAAGCTATTTTTAACAAAATTTTGGATCTCTGACAAGAAATATGGGCGTGATCTTCTTTCCCCTTTTGTATGGGGAGATGAGCGGGATGGGCCACCTTAATACGACTATTACCTACATGCAGGACTTTTTGTATCGAACAAGATCTAATAGATGAATTATTGATTTGCACTTGACCTTAAAATATTGATCGATCCATGAGTGGATAAAGGTACAATTTTATTGTGAGTTTCATTAATATGAGTTCAATAAGTCCGGCGATAAATAGGTAGAATGTAATTTATAATGGCGTAACAAGGTACCCTTCTGGTCTGACTCTGGTGTCTATCGGCAAAGAAACTACCACGGTTGTTTGAAAATTCTGAAAAAAAAAAATACCAATATAGCTACACTTATGTAGTTGTGCACCAACTGATTACCTATGCTCGAGAAATAAAACATTTTGAAAAAAAAAATGATTTCTGAAGCGTTAATTTTGTATGATATTGCAAAATAATCATCAGGCGAGAGCGAATTCCTCCCATGTCCATCAGTGACTGCAACCTCGGCACGTGAACACGTTTTTTTCTTGTGGACTGTGCCCCAGAAAAAAAAAAAACCAGAGGCAAAACGAATATTAAAAATCTACATACAATACTACAGAAATACACATCAGTTTTTCAGCAATACATGGTAATTAAAAGGAAATTCTTTCTAAGAGGGCCAATCGCGAGTTCATGAAGAGCGAGCGGTGATGCGCGTCCGCATAGTGTGTTGGAGGAGAAATCGACGTTCGCTGAGAAATTATGCGCCTATAGCGGAACAAAGAACACAATCTCGCTAAGAATAGATCGCCAGCCTCGAGGATGTTCGTCGAAGTAAAGATGTCGAGCAGGTAGACGTTTTGTTCTTATTCAATGGAATGCCCCCGGGATTGTCACGCAAGCGCGATCGGCTAAGCTAGGCCTCTTGCCGGCTTGGGCCCCGGTCGGGGTAGCTTCATAATACTCTCGATGAAAATAGCTATCCATGTCTGGTCACATAAAAAAATCTATCGTTATTTAGATTTGAGTAATAAGGGTATGGAAGTCTGAGTACTTTTTATTTACGAAGTTTCTCCTGTCTATTTCGAAACATCCTACCGAGTCCAGTATTTTGCCCCATTAAGCACCTCAGAATCAGGGCAACGGCACTGACTACGCCATTTTTAGAACAATGTATGCAATTAGCAACAAATTATGAGGCAATTCATTATCATGACATCATAATAACTTTCTCCAGATGCATCACCAGCAACTCAGAGTGAGTCATTAAATGTTTACTATGCCTCGGTCGATGGTCAACCGACCAAACGAAAGCATCTTTTTCAAATGTATGAACTTCAGAATACAGAATTCAAAAGTTTAATCATCTGTTAATGTTAACTGTTTCTTAAAATATTACTGTTATATGAATGATGTTCAACTGCCTGTAATTTTATTTCAACACCTTTTATACACATTTGTGCCTGCATTTAAATTTAACATTGAATAAGCTTTTAAAAAAGTACCTACAATTGTTCTCACTGACCATGAGAAAGAAATGAGTAGGTAGGTACATACTCCAACGTCATAAAAGTGTGGTACGATTTCCTCGCAATTTTATAGCATACCAACTGGTTCTGAGGCAAAATAACATTATAGAGCAAAACCGCTCAGCTTTATGGACGCTCTGACATCACGTGGATTTCTTGTCATTGCCTCATCGGTATTAATAACTGAGACCAAAAGAGACCTGAGGTAAACAACTTAATTCTCATTACGACTCTTGAGATGAGAGTTCATAATTTTGAGTTTAAAAAAAATTGCTACTTAACGCTCACGCGTCTCGTCAAATAAAATGACAAGACAGAATTTATTTGTGAAGATAATTACATTAGATTCGCATGAACAGCCATATTTACATCTTTGACTGGAAACGTTGGTTGGAATATGGCACATGTAAAGTTTTGATTGTAGCATTGAGAATACAGAAAAAACAACTCGATTTCGCACCGAGACTTTTGTCTCCTTTGGCCTTTTTAAATGGTCGCATATCCCGGTTATTCCACTCAAAAAAGCGGAAAATATTGTGCTCGCAGCAGTTCTGACTGTTTTGTTTAGCAGAAAACTCCTCAGCTAGCCCTTGTGAAATATGATGTTTTGCACAGCTAAGCGAACAGCCAGGTTCTTCTTCACACCATGTTTGAAGGAACCTAGGTTGTACTATGAGAGAAATACTTCGGTAGGGAGTCGATTCCATAGTTTAGAGACCCTATAGATAAAGGATCAAAAGGATCGGTTGGTTATTACTTTCGGAATGAATGGGTGCATTCCCTACATGTCCTGCATTGAGCAATGGAAGAAAGGAGACGGAGGAACAGCATTATCACAGTATAACTTGGCGTTATCCAGGAGGGAAAGTTTGCAGTAACTTAGTAAAAAACCCCTTACGCAGACTCAAATGCCCAGATGTTGACACTCAGTATTCCATTTACAGATGGCGGAAAACATATTTAAAACAGTTCTGGAAAATGTAACTTAATTGAGGTTAGTGTGGCATAATTTACTTGGATAATTTACCTACACTATACTTCTTGAGAACTCCTAGTGAAAAGCCTATTCCATGCATTGTTTTTTAAAAGAAGAAAAAATCATACACATACTCATACAGTGAAATCTTTGTTAATTAATAATTAATAAAATGTTTTTTGGTTGAGGATACATGTTTTGAAACAACAAAGACATGACGACATAGCTATTTTTTTTCTGATATAAGATACCAAATATATCAAGCAAATTGGAAGGGATTTTTTTTAATTATTAGTAAACTAAGGTCGTAATTTTGATGATTACATTACGAGCCCACATTAATTAGCTCATGTTACGAGAACTTACTGATTACACATCCATATAACTACGAAAACCGCTCCTTTACGGTCTACAAACAAAACGCCAAGTTACTGTGAATAGTAGCCCGATAGGTTTTATTGCTGAAATCAAGGCATTAAGAATGGCCCGTAAGCTATGCTCCTCATACAAACTTAGTTTACTAATCATTAGAAAACCACTTGTTCAATTGAAGAGATATTTAATATCTAATATCACGCCAAAAATATCTGTGTGTGCACGCTTTTGTTTTTTTTGGAAAATCCAAACCACATCAAATGAAAGCAAAAAAAAAATCTTCATACGAATTTGGTTTTCTGTGTGGTTTCCGAAAAAACATAAACATGTAGACACATATTTTTGTGGCCTGATATCAAGTAAATTAGTAAACTATGTTAGTATGGGAGGCGAAATTTTCTGACGCTTACGGGCACACCTTAAGAGATAGCTCAACATGCACGGAATGTAATAAACATAATTGGGACACTCTAGCCCTATTACAGTGGGACAATCAACAGATATTTCTTAATTTCACTTTGAATCCTTGGACCGAACATTGTTGGTAAATAATTGTAATTTTCTGCAGCTTTAGGTGAAGTAAGTTGAGGCGCTTTGTCTTATCATTAGAAAAGCAAGATCCATAAAAAAAATGTAGATATCTGACAGTGCATGCTTTTCTTCTGAAAATGCCAAAACGTGTACCCTCAAAAGAAGGAAATTTTCAGCATCCTATATCTTTGGCACATAAAGCTGGTGGATACTGCAAAAAGATAAAAACCGATTCTCACTTTAAGATTTTTTGAGCAAAGCCACACAGCCTTTCTCTTTTCCTATCTTTGCGGGCGTTCCATCAGGACAGACTGACAAGGTTAACCGCTAGCCAGGGTTTTGGGGACTAGCGTAATAGAATGTGCACTTTCATTACCTGTAGCACAATCAAAAGCTTAGCAAAATCTTTTTAGGCGGTTAAAGTAGTTGCAAATAAGGGGAATCTAAAAAACTTTGAAACTGTGAATTTTGTTGCAAGTCCTAAAGAGTGAACAGATAAGTGATGAGGTGAGCGGGTTCTTGAATATACCAGTGAAAACAAATTCACACAGGAAAACAAAGCTGAAGCAAGATCCTACTTGGAAAAATGTTTGAAATTCCTCAAGACCTTATAGCAAGATGATCCTTTCACCTTCATAAACTATTAGGTTGCTTTACTGGAAGCAATCCTAGAAACCAACACTAAAAATTCACATAACTATTACTGAATGTCCAAATATGCAACAGATTGTAACATTAAAGGGAGATAAAAAAACTGCATATTTGTCTGCCAACGTCTGTCTCGGCAGGACTTTATGCTAATGAATCGCTGATCATCTCAACCTAATTCTCTTAGACTTACAGACAGCTGACCGAAGACAGTGAAGTCTAAAGACAACGGTCTAAGTGGCGCTAATGCCATCGCTAATCGCAGACGTTCCACTGAGGCGTCCGTTATCGCAATGTGCATCCGTGCGATCTAGGTCGCAGCTGGCATGGCGGTGCGCCGACGCATCCAGTGCAGCTTTAAATAACTCACGAGTGATGATAAACTTGGGACGCTTTCCATTTTATTACAGACGTTCCGGAAATAGATGGCCTTGTACGCAGTCATCATGTTCCCATATCTCATCCCCTTTGACATTAGATATGCACATGGAGAGTTAACCTACTCAACAAATTTGTTTCTGCATCCAGCAAATTGGTCGAGGAATTTAAAGGTCTAGGAGAGTGTCTTTTTTATGAATGACTTGTTAAATATTATTTCTTCAAGATGTGATGAAGAAAAAAACTTTAAGGAATTACTATTACACTGCTGGGAATATCCATTCAATGTAGTTTTGGACTGATATCGGGCTGAATCCAACATTTTATGTTACATATAGTTCCCCATACAAACTTTCATCCCCCTTTTCACCACCTCTGATTTTAATTTTCGCCACAAAAGGTAGCCTATGTCCTTTTTCTAGGTCCAAACTCTCTCTATACCAAATTTAATTTGAAATAAAAAAAAAAGGTTCAGCAGGTTAGGAGTGAAAACGTAAGTGACAGAAAGACAGAGTTACTCTCGCATTAAATATATTAGTATGGATAATTTCGATGACTTGTGAAAAACCTTTTAATACTAGGTGACATGACCTAACTTGAAAAAAAAAAATTTGGCGCAATTCATGTTTCGATGTTTGTATTTAAATTAATAAAAACTGACTGTTCACTGTTTTGTTCTGAGTTTTTATAAACCTACCTACCTACATTAAAAAAACCACAAGGAAATATTTAGAACAACAATTTATAAGCCGGAAACTATTAGAGCAGGATGTGAAATCGCTGTCTTTTTATAAATGGTAGAAATCAGACTGCACCAATGATACGATATGTTAAACAAAGCTTAAGTAAAAAAAAATGGTTGCCATCAAACCATACCTAACATTACTGTCGGTGTATCTAGACTCAATATAATAATTACTGTAGGTTAAATCATAAAAAGAAAGTGAACCAAATTTAGATACGACTAATCTTTTCAACCTGTTGTAAAATGCGACTGAATAAGCTAAATAAACAATCAAAGACGTAGTTAAGGCGGCCGTATCTGAAAAGCGTATAAAACAGACAGAAAAAAACTCACCATTCGATCTAGGAGAAGCAGGGACGGCTGGTTTGGGCGTTGAGTGAGCGCACAGACGCCCGATCTTCGTCGGAGGCTTGAGGCCCGACGGCCGTGGCACCGGCTTAGTGCTGTCCGCATTAGCCTTTGTTGCTCCACCCTCTGAAGCTGGCTTGCTATCAAGATCGTGAGCACCGCTATCTGCATTCTGTGGAGTGCTTTTCAGAACTGCAACACTGGTGTCGGGTTTTTGTGGCACGTTGTCGGGTGCAGTTCTAGGGGTGAATGCGGATGCAGTCTCCACTGTCTCGGTCGTGTCTCCCATTTTTCACTTCAACCACATTTATTTAAACTATTCACTAGGTACACTCGCGAAATAAAACCGATCGAGACCTAAGAATGATGACAAAATGAGTATTACATTTGCCATATCCTCAAACTCAAAAAGACAACACTTACAAAGTTGTGCTGTGGACGCTTCAACATAAACAGTGGGCCATGCCAGAATCCAATAGAATGAACTAAAAATAAGATTCCCACGCTCTATATTGGAACGTATCTTAAAACTGGAGATTTGCCAAGACGCTTGCAAAGATATAAGAGCGCTCTAGGAAATGTATCAATCCAGAATGTGCTGTGCCCACGAATGCACAATAACACAGCATACAACTGTGAGGCCAATTACCTATTTGTTTTTATTTTCATAAATGGAAAACACTCTTGCTAGTATATAAAACATAGGCATTCTTGTTTTTTTAAAGGTTATCTAGAATGTAGCCTTCATTTTTACATGGAATGTTTAGAACTAGATAGAATGAATTTTACAGTTTGCCATAACAGAGAGCATTCATAGACATGGAAATAGGTAAAAATCTTAGTACTATAGAATAGTTTGAGAACTACCCAGGGAAAAAAAAACTCTCTGAAGCGATCAAGTTCAGGAATTAATTTAAGTTTATTTTGGATTATCAGAATCGAGTCACGGGATGTCGGGCAAATCAGAATGCATCCCTGTTTTAATCCGATACTGAGCATCTTCCTGAGAATTGTATGGCTGTTCATACGCTTAATCAGACAACAAAATCAGGGTGCAGTATTAGTTGTGACCTAAATGATGATAGGAAATTGTGGATTTTACATTACCGTGCGGCCAAACGAACAGCTGATCGACACTCACTTCTCAATCACTTCCTGCACTATTTAAATTTTAAGACACTGCTCATCTTACACTCACGAATTCATTTCACTAGCACTGAAAAAACCAACCGCTATTTGGGGCAATACATCGGTCCGTTGGAAATGAAGACAGGCCATTCAAAACAATACCAAATACAGAACGCTGGTAAGAGGCATATGTACAAAACTATATACACAAGTACACACATACGTCACGACAGCGCGCCCAACCGAACAATCACAGAATAAAAATATTCTCTGATTACTACTTCTTTACTACGTATCTAAACGTATACACGCGCATGCGCGAAGTAGAGTTGCCAGGAAAAGATATGTACATTTGCGTCGGCGTCAGCTAACTAAACAAATTTAAATTTTTAACTGGTTAATTACTATGGCAAATGTGTACTTAAATCGATAAGTGCCGTAAAAAATCTACTATATTTGTAAAATTATTGTAATTATTAAATTACATATTATTATTATATTACAAAATCATTATATTATAAATATTGCAAACATAAAGTCGAACATAGAACCTCCTCCTTTTGTGAAGTCGGTTAAAAAAGTTGCTCATGATTTGAGCTTTCTTAAAAAAACATTGTTTTTAATAATTGTTTGCCTCATTGTTTTTCTTTTATTTACAGTATGTAATTAAATATAAATAATTAATCTAGTCTCAATTACAAATTGTAATTTCAAAAATCAAACTTATTCATAAAACAATATTTATGTCTGCTGATTCCGTTACTGTACCCGAAGTCTCAGTTGTCACCTTAATTGGCGTTTATGGAAAACCGATCGACTGGCGTTTTCAAATGTATGGAGAAATTCAAGAGCGCGCGCAATGGGCGTTAATCGAACTAACATTTGCGAGTCCGAGTTTGATTTGACAGCTTACTCAACGTTGCCGCAAATACGTCGACATTGCCGTTTACGTCGACTCCGCGTTTTCATACAAATTGGAACTCCGAGTTTGACTTTGACAGCTTGAAGAAGTAAAACCACAGAATATCAGTAAAAACTTGTATGGAGTTGACGGAAAACGCCGGTCGATCGGTTTGGCGTAAAGGCCAATTCAAGTGAAATCTGGGACTAGGGGCGCAGTGCAGCGTTTCTTAATATTTCTGTAGTCATGGACAACTTTTGCAATTTAACAAATCTGTCGACCTCTTTAAATTATTCGGCTGAGAAAAAAAGCTAACGCAGCCGATGGTCGGAGGAGCACAAAAACGAATTATACGGAGCCGATTTTGGTAGAAGGTTCGGGTTTTTTTTTATGTGACCGGACATGTATGGCTAATACCACAAGTTCTGTCATGGTATTAGCCCAACACACCACATGGGAACTAGGTGCCATGCCAGGACCTTCCTTATATTGCACGGCTACATTGAACTGGATGGAAAACACGGACAATTTTCATTGCCGCTTCGACCATCGTTAATCCAATGCGATGGTACCAACCCGGGCGGGATAAACCCTACCACCTAGTAAGTAAGGAAGGGGACCTACAGCTTAACGTGGAATCCGAACCACGGCCAGCCTCTCTCAACGGTCGAATGATCACCCATCCAAGACCTGACCGGACCCAGCGTTGCTTAACTTCGGAGAGCGATCGCCGAAGTGTCGCGCCACTGGGCCACTGAGGCTGACAAAGGAAGGAAGGAATTATTTTCAAATAAGCAAACAAAATGAGCTCATGTAACAAATGGTAATTTGAAACTTTCAGAGAACTTTCTTTTTAAAATGTTAGGAGAAATATTCGTTCCATGAGTACAGCCCGAACAAAACGAATTTCAGTGTTGCCAATAAGCAGCATGGATAAGTAAACTTTCGCCATTTCGTTATAAACTTAAACCAAATTTAAGAAATTTGTTGACATGGCATTCATTTTATCTGGTGCCCTGCATCTACATCGCCAATATCTCCGTCGCTAGGCTTCGTCGGCACTATATGCATCGCCAATATGCACGTTGCCTGCGAGGCAACTGCGGCCTGGCCGCAAGTCCGTCGCCAGCGATGGAGCTGCGGCTGGGCCGCAGATGCGTCACCAAGGAGGTGCTCCATGTATCTATCTCCAACATCAGCATCGCCAATATATGCATCGCCAATATATGCATCACCAATATTGCAATCGCAATATTTAAACTCGCTGCGTGTCCAGTATAACAACGCATTTAAATGTATATTAGGACTACCGTGGCGGTGTAGCGCGTCTGGTTTGTTCGCTGAAAACCGGGTTGATGATTTCTACGCAATTATGAGAAAGACGAGAGCTGCTTTTATAGAACACGTCGGTGAGTGCAACAATGCCATTATTTCAAAAATTAATGAAAGTTTGTAAAAAATTAATGTAAATAAATGTTAAAATGAAACATTTTGTAATATTAAATCCGACAAGTGGCAATGCTGTAATTAAAACTAGTGTTTAAGTAATAAGTGTTGATGCTATGTATTTATAATTAGAATTTTGTCTATGGGTACATGCCTGAAAGAAACTATTATTATTATTATTATTAAATACATCTGCGATCCAGCCGCAGATAAATCACTGGTGATGCAGTTGCGGACCCTTTGCGGATCCGTCGCCACAATACACGGGGGTGCGAAATCATATGGCGGCGCAGGACATTTAACCTATATAACCTAACATACACTCATTTTGGCAACGCATCTGTGCCTCCAGTTTTTGGCCACGCATCTGCGCCTGCGGTCGTTGGCGACGGATCTGCGGTCAGACCGCATATGCGTCGCTGGCCATGGATATATATTGGAGATGCATATGTTGGCGATGCAGATATTGGAGAAGGATATGTGTGCACCTCCTTGGCGAAGCATCTGCGGCCGGACCGCAGATGCCTCGCCGGTGCGGTGGAGATATTGGCGATGCATATTTTGGCGATGTAGATATGGGCGAGGCAGATGGTGGCGATGGACATATGGACTACCATTTCATTCAACAGTCAATGTCATTTCATTTCGTTGACCGCGGTTTTCCGTTTCTCGGTTGGTGTTGAGAATGCTCACAATTTCTACGATGTTGGCTACAAGATGATGACAAAATAACAACGTAGCAAGATGAAGCTCATAAATAAAAGTCTGGAGCGCGATGGCTGTGGGTGAGTTATATACCTACTTGATTGCATGGGTTTGTGTAGTTTAGATGGAAAATGGCTAGGCTTCGAGATCGGATCCTAAAATGGTTAATATCTCTTTACATTACATTTGCAGGAGCATCACGTTGGTGGCGGAAGAGCCAGAAGACATGTGGCACGCTTACAACCTGGTGGCGGAAGGGGACGCGGTGACTGCTTCCACCGTGCGCAAGGTGCAGACAGAGTCTTCGACGGGATCGTCGACAAGCTCGCGTGTGCGCACTACGCTCACCGTCCGCGTCGAGACCATCGACTTCGACACGCAGGCGTGCGTGCTTCGTCTGAAGGGTCGTAACATCGTCGAGAACCAGTATGTAAAGGTAAAAGCCAACAACTCGGTTGTTGCAAACCTATTCAACAACACATTATTGCCCTGTCATGTTTACAGTTGTCTCTCATCTGTACCCAGGTAAACTACCTGCCGATAAAAAGCATTTTATCTCGAGTACCATATGGTTTTATTTATTTTAATGGTACCGTCCTTTTTAATGGCTTCAAAAAAATAATTTTAAATTATTCTCTTGAAGAAAATATAATGAAGAAATGCAACTAACTTTTTTTATATTTGACAAGTTTTGCGCACTCACAGAAGTGGTGCAACCAAGTACTGGGGTTTTTTATAGTTTTAGTTTGTCCCTCTCTGTCTTAAATTATTGTTAATTTTTTAAGTAACTTTGAATTTGAATTGTTATATTTGTTCTCACATACTCCTTTGATGTTGATTTTATTCAATATAAGAGACTAGCAGCCTTCTGAAAAACTTTTAGGTTTCTAAAATTAACCATTGAGCATTTTTCATTTTTAACAATATTTTCCGGAGTCACCTCTAGGTCCCCGATGAATGAGTATATTTATTTAAACTTATTCATCCATTGATATTAAACCCAAATTTAGCTACATTAATAACATAACATTTGATACGCTTTCCAATGATGTATTACCGCAAATACAGTATGAAGTGCAGCTGAAAAACTCTCAGATAAACAAGGGTATTGTGGCCAAATACCTATGAGCAAACAAGCTGCTACATTGTTTCATTGATAAAAATTGGGGAAGTTAAAAAAAGTACATGTTAAGCTAAATCTCAATATGATTATATGATTGCATATAGTTTTCAAAAACAAAATAAAAATAAATTAGTTCGGATCAAGTTTTGCAATATTAGACCATGTTGACAAGTTAATGTAGTGAATTCGTATACCATAAGCCTAAATAGATTCGAATAATTCCCAAATTTTTTTTGCATGAATAGAATCACTTACAGGCCCATCTTAATTGATAGGATAACCTCTTTATAATATGCGTGAGAGTGTTTCTATTCCGCTAAGCAAGTTACGTTTGACAGATGGGCGCGTACCACACCCTCGACCTGGAGCTGAATCGCAAGTTCTCCCTTCAGAAGGCTCTATGGGACATTGTGGCGCTAGAGCGCGTAGATGCGGCGTGCGACCCGACACGCGCCGCCGACGTCGCCGCAGTCGTAATGCAAGAAGGGCTGGCGCACCTCTGTCTCATCACAGCCTCCATGACTCTTGTGAGGAGCAAAATCGATGTCGCTATACCGAGGAAGAGAAAGGGCTTCGTGCAGCAACATGAGAAGGTATATTGTGTGGACGAAAAAAGTCATGCATTTTATTTATTTAATTTATATTAGTCAGGCAGCCTAGGCTAAATCGAGTTCATAGTTGATTGACATGTTAAAAGATTACTGCGGTAAGAAAGTCAAAAAGGAAAGGACGCGAGATCTTGATAGTTTACTATCAGTTTCAATGTGTTTGAAACACCGAAATTTATTAGTTGAAACATTGATGGATGATTAGTTATTTCGTAAGGCTGTACATTTTTCATAGTTCTGTTTTTGCATAGATCTCTACTACAAACTTCCATTTTATATAATCGATATGGGTTCATTGCAAAAGTTTGGCATGTGCTAGCGAAGAATGTCTCTAGTTGATTATTTTTTAACCTTGTACAGCGTGTCTTTCACATTGTAGGCTTTGTTACCATATGGGAATTGTTTTGGCTGCTACATAGCAAACTTAAGTCAAGTTGCAGAAAAAGCAATTAATTTAAATATTCTTTTAAGATAAAATTAAAACCATAAATTTCAGGGCCTGTCCAAGTTCTACGAGGCAGTAATGCAAGGGATCCTCCGACACGTGGACTTTAATGTTGTCAAGTGCGTGATCCTGGCTTCACCTGGATTTGTAAAAGACCAGTTCTTCGAGTACATGATGCAGCAGGCTGTAAAGACAGACAACAAGACTCTCATAGACAATAAGAGCAAATTCATGCTGGTAAAAGCTTCATCAGGCTTCAAGCATTCTTTGAAAGGTGAGTGGATAGTATCATGTTTATTCTTATGTGAATTTGTCTTATTTATTTTCCAATAACACCTCTGCTATCTACCTCTGCATAACTTAATCTTGTCCATAACATTCTTAGCAAAAATGCACAATTTCATTCTCAGATCAAAAAGGAAGAAGACTGAGAAAAAACGCAGTATTCGGTATAGAGACCGGTTGCAGCAACCACTAGCATTCCTTGCTCTGTTAGCAGCTACTATCTTTTTTTTTCATGAAAAACAGGTATGGGTGGCTGTGTTGCGGACCAAAGGTGCTCAGAAAAGCCAAATACACCTCAACTCGCGAAACCTTGAATTTAACTTTGTTATTTGCGTTTAACGCAATGTTATATTTATCTCTCTCTCTGTCTTAGAGGTGCTGCAGGACCCGGCAGTCATTGCGAAGATCTCAGACACGAAGGCCGCTAGTGAGGTGAAGCTCCTGGAGAGTTTCTACACGATGCTGCAGCTGGAGCCGGGGAAGGCTTTCTACGGCAAGAAGCACATCCATCGTGCGGCGGAGGCTCAGGCTGTCGAGACCCTCATGATCTCGGATAAGCTCTTTAGGTCAGTGTTCTACTGTAAATTTTTCAATATCCAATTTATGCTTTTGCGGCCTGCAATGTTTTCCTGGAGTTGGTAATTTTACTTGATTTGCCAGGCTGCATTGGCAAGCTTTGCAAAGATCTTTTTACTTCCTAAATATATCTTTTCTTCCCATTCCACACTAGTTCTCTGACTGGGCTCGATAGGTGTAGACTAGGAGGTCGCGACAAAAATGGTAACCATAACGCAAATGGCTGAAACTAGGTTCACAGGATAAAGACCAACTCTCTGAAGCTAAATGTGTCAGTCAGCCTGCGCCGAGTGGTTGCGTTACGTAGATAAGGCGCCTGAAATAGTAGTTATTGTGACAAAACATATATATGATAAGGTAAATGGCTGCAAATAACTAAGCATGAAAGCATCAGTAGATACTTGCTTAGCAATACCAAAACTGAACAAATCTCTGGTTGCATTTCGTAGTTATAGGCGATTTAAGTTACAGATATAGCTTGAGGTATATTTAAGGATTTAATAAAAAAATCGACTGGTTATTGTTGTATAAAAAATTTGTATCAATATTTCTAGACAAACAGTATATTCATCAGCAGGTACATACCAACATCTATTTTATATGGCCAATCTAGATAACGCAACCACTTGGCGCAGGCAGACCGACATATTTAGCATCAGAGGATTGGTCTGTAAAATGTGAACCCAGATTCAGCCATTCACCTTATCGTGACCAAAAATGTCATGACCTCCCGGAATAGTGAGTAAGGTCTCGAGACTGCTCGCCTCTAGTCGTGATTTAAATGTTGTATGTATGTTATTTCGCTTGGGTACTTCGTTAGTGCGATATAGACCTCTTGTGTTTTTGACATGTTCGACCCTAAAGTGGGTGTACCATATATTGCAGTGCATGCTGACTAGCTCCTATGCATTTGTTTGTTGAATTTGTTTGCATGTTGAAACTAGGAGATTTATGTAGAGGACGCTAGTCGCCACACACCTACAAATTTATTCTTTTACCCATTTCTAAGTCTCACAAGCAGTCCAATAGTCACAATGAAGCATCAAACCTCATAAATAAAAAAAGTATATGGACAGGTTAAGTGTGAAGGTGGCTTGCTTGATGTATGAGTAACGACCAACTGTTCGTTTCTGTGAATGGTATTATGAGCCATAGCAGTGCCGCGTACCAAGAAGATCATAGGGAACTAATACATGCATGCTCAGTACATATTCACACTAATATTAATGTCATGCCCTTAAAGAATCGCGCATTATTTAGATGTTTATCAAAGTATTACACAGGTCTTTACTATTCTCTGCTCGAGATGAAAAATGTGTGGGTGGCTGATGGTGGTCGCACGGTTGGTTTTCAGGAGCCAGGACATAGAGCGGCGCAAGGAGTATGTGGCGCTGGTGGAAGCGGTGCGCGAGTGCGGTGGTGATGTCCGAATCTTCTCTAGCATGCACGTGTCCGGGGAACGTGAGTACACTGACTTGCTCCACTCTCCATGTTACAGCTCATTTGTAACAAATATCTGTGTCCGCATGTGTTTCTTTTTTCGGTAAATAAATCGAGTCGTATTCACTACGTATAATATTCACAACGTATAATAGTATTTTTTTCCAAAAAATGAAAACCATGCATATCGTATAATATTTGCAACGTATAATGTTATACGTTATGCATAAATAAAGTTTAAAAATAAAATCAACTCTTTGCATCATGCAGAACGTATCATAGTCACAACGTATAATATTCCTAACATGAATTCACAAAAAAAGAAAACCATACAGAACGTATAATATGCCAAGAAGCACTGCATAAAGCGCCCTAATAACGATACATTTAAGGCTGATATTGCTACGAATCGATATTTGTTGAAGAGTAACAATTTGCTACAACGCTAATTGAGACGGTCGAAAAATCGCGTGCGAGTATATGCTTTAAAAGTATATCCATAAGGGCGCTTATCGTATGAAAAGTTTTTGGATTATATGATATGCATGGTTTTCTTTTTTTGTTAAATAAAGATCATAATATTATACGTTGTGACTATTATACGTTATGCATGGAGAAATAAGAAATTTTATTTTTTAAACTTCTTCATGCATTACGTATAAAATTATACGATCTGCCGATTATACGTTGTGCATGGTTTTAAAATTTTGTTAAAATATGACATTACTAGCTGCGGTACCCGGCTCCGCTCGGGTTAGTGTCGGCTAAATTATCTCATGGATAAAAAGTACCACATGACTGGTCCAAAATAGGGTCAAACTGGTCCAGGACAATGTATCCATGTACCAAATTTAATCAAGATCGTTCGAGCCGAAATAGCATGATTTAATGAGAAACATCCAATAATTCCCATTTAGAGCTTCGTTGACGTTTGGTGGCTATTTAAAAAAAAAACATTTGCCGCGAGAACCTTTCTGCACTTTCACTGCTACATTGCTTACCTAGTAAGTAACGTGTAACGTAGGTAAGTTTTGCGTGGACTCCAACCCACAGCCAGCCTCAACATCGAAAACAGTAACCCATCTCGAACCTGACTGCTCCCAGAGATGCTATACATTGATAAAATACGCATATAAATCAGGTAAGTGGTTCGCATGTTATAAGACTTTAAGACTCACTACTTACCCTTCTGGTAATGAAGCGTTATATTATGTAATCTATAAGTTTTTAGTAGAATCAGGCTAGACGTAGATACAATGCACATCTAAATCGAGTAATTGGTTCTCAAGGATTTTATTCTGTTGGTCGCTCCTCCGGCGATTAAGCGTGATGCCAAGTAGTCCTAAAGTTGCAGGAAATACCAAGCCGTACTTCAGTAAAAGTAAGCGCTGCCGCCGCAAAGCCGAGCCGTGCATAGCATTGCAGTTTGTATGACAGCCCCATCTTAGCGTAAGCGGAACTGAATTCTATTTGGCCAATCCTAATTCCCGGGTAGTTAAATTTACATGTACTAAGTTTTACAAATCGCTAGTGCCTTGAAAATTCGCCAAACGGACACCAAACATTCACGACGTCTGCCCCCCCCTCCCCCCGCCGCCGCTCCCCGCCACCGCCCCCGGCTCCTCTCCCCCTAGTGTGAAGTATCGCTACCGGCATCGTTTTCGCAGCCCCGTGAAAGTTCTAAAGCCCATGGGCACATAAATTGTAGCCTATGTGTTATTCTGATGTATAAGCTATATTATTGTAAAGTTTCATTAGAATCCATTCAGTAGTTTTTACGTGAAAGAGTAACAAACATCCATCCATCCATCCATCCATCCATCCATCCATCCATCCATTATTACAAACTTTCCCCTTTATAATATTTATTAGATACGATCTGCATATTAGACGTTCTGCCGTTCCCCCAATAAATCCTGGGTCACTACTGGTAACACGAGAGAAAACAAAGTGTGTGTGAAGATTTTCTTTTTGCTATAAGATTTGGATTTTTAAAAAAAAAACAGCAATTTGCAGACACAGATATTTGTTGCCTAATATTAGATACAAAATATCACTACAATTAGAATGGTGATCTTCAAATTATTAGTAAACGATTTTAGTATGTGGAGCACAGCTTATGGGCCATTGTTAAGATGTGTATTTTAAAGCCATGTTCTATAACCTCCTGAGCAAAATCTTGGTGGAAAAAGCATTCTTCAAAAGGATTCTTTCCTATATTCTAGGTCTTTCAAAACTCATTACCCACTTCGTCAATTTGTTCTGATACCTTCAGTAGTGTTAAGGGTGTAACACCTGATGTTCCGTTCAGTTCCGTATATTTTCGAATTTAGCTTGCAAATTATAAAAAAAAATGTTTTACAGAACTGGACCAGCTGACGGGTCTGGCAGCTATCCTGCGCTTCCCCATGCCGGAGCTCGAAGACAGCGAGGAGGAAGTGGACTCGGACTCAGATTGACTGCCGTCACACAAACATGGACGCACTATCCCGGTCGTGACCTGACTTTTAAGCCACCCTAACATCAACTGTTTACAGCTTCATACAGATATTAAGGAGGATTGGATATTCAATGATAATATTACGGGTATTGTACTATTGCAACTAAAGTATGAAACTGTGGTACAAAATGTTATCTCTGAATGTGATCAGCTGTTAAATTTATAAGTTATTTTAAATCCTCCGAGGGGTTTCTAGTGAAATGAAAAATAATTGAAACAGAAGAATTTACTTCACGTACACATTTCCAATAGAGCTGCAGTAATGCACTCGGGTGATTACCATCTCATAATGGGACTTTATTATTTTAATGTTGTTGAATTTGTATTTATTGTATTGTTAATGGCATGTCGTGTGCATTACCTTGAAGTATGAAAAAAATTTACTATACAAATTAAAGTTATTTTATTAATTTTATAACTTCGAAAGTATTTTTTTCATCTTGTGTCATCCAAACCTCGTCCCATACATTTTATCATACCTTCTGTTTGTCAGTAAGCATATTTATATAACTTATCATCAGTATTTTACAGAAGCACTCTATTCTATGAATAAAATCTAAGCCGTGGCAGCATCCATCTTGGCTTTCCTTTTCTGAACTTTCTTCTGTTCCTTCTCTTTCTCGTCGTGGAGTCGTCTCTTCTTCCTCAGCAGCCAGATCTCCTTCTTCCTCTTCTCTTGTCCGGCCATCATACTCTTGTAGAGGTTGCGGTGTTTCTTGCGGACGAGCTTCTCTCGCAGTTTGAATGCCTGCTTGTCCTCTATTTGAGTCTGGTACGGGTGATCTTTGTGCGTCACTCCCGCCTTAACTGACATTTTCTTTTTCTGAAATAAAAGAAATATCGCATTACTATTTTAACAAACAGTGCCGAGCAGCCATATCTCATTTATCAGCCATATCACTACGCAAAATTTAATTGGAAGATATTCTATTTCCTGTCATTAATTTTCTTAAAAAACGTTTGTAAATAAAGAAATAAAAAAATTTGAAAACATTATCCCTTTAAATGCTACAGAAAAATGAAGAGTATAATGGTTTGAGAGCAACCTTAAACCAGAGATTACTGGATCCAAATAGGCCATCTTTATAAATGTGATTTTCCATGGGTGACGGTGCGGGCAAAATCACTACATAGTATAAAACAAAGACGCTTTCTCTGTCCCTATATCCCTATGAATGCTTAAATCTTTAAAACCACGCAACGGATTTTGATGCGGTTTGTTTTAATAGATCGAGTGATTGAAGAGAAAATGTATGATAACATCCATTATATAGTGGAGAAATACTGTTATTTTTGAGGTTTCTAATGTGATGTCGTAAATAATTACATTTTTTCCGCTTACATTGCAAACGCAGGCTGAACTTGACTCAGTCAAAAACGACATTGACCCGAGCGGAGCCGGGTACCTCAGCTAGTTTATTAATATAATGAAAATAAACCTTTTCCTTAGCGAGTTTCTTTTTATCGCTATCTTCGCCTTCTTCCTCTTCCTCCTCGGAGGGCGAATCCCCTTCGATTTCCTGCTGGTATGCTTCCTCCAGCGCCTGCTCTTCGCCCTGCTCCGTCTCTCCTTCGCCATCGACCTCCTCATCTTCATCGCTTGCCTGCTCAATCTCTGAGCCAGACGCATCGCTGTCTCCTAAGGGGAAGAAAACAATATGTTGTAAGAGCATATTAAATGGACATTATGATGTACCTAACCTAATAGCTATGCATTGCCTGAACACTGACCAAAGGACTTGGTGGACATTTTCTAAAACCTAAACATAATCGTTTCAATTCCAAGCCAAGGAAATACTTCTGTCAAACCGTGTGTGGGAAGACTGGATAAAGCTCCCGGAGGAAGTCATAAGTCCTAGATCAGTGAACACTTTCAAAAACAATTTGGACAATCATGTAAAATATTTAGATTAAGTTTTGGGTCATACATGGTAGTAGCAGTATACACGCTAGGTGCAGCTATAGAAGTTAACGCTGGACGCATACGAGGCTAGTTAGGGCACTGCGTATAGTACCTGATGCTTGGAAGACCAGCCGGGGCGCCATCATACCTTCTCCATGTCACATCATTGTTTCGTTCCGTTATTTACTATTTATAGATTTTTATCACTTTTTTTATAATACTTTCTTTGGCAAATTTGTAAGCTACATCTAATTACAAAAATAATAGAATTTAATTTCTTCTATGTATTACAAAGCAATCTACTGACATTTTTATAAAACGAAGGATTAAATTAAAAAAAGTGGTATTGAATTGATTGCCATAAAAATAGTTTTAAAAAATTATGAAACGAAATCTTCGATACCATTCGCTCTCAGGGTAAGCTATGTTAGCACCACCGTGACAGCTTCCTCATTAGAAAAATGTGTAAACAACCACAAAACCAACAGGTATAAAACTAGAGCATGAAACTCACCAAGTGGCTTGAAGTTCGGATCATTGAGAGCCCTCGCCTCAGGCGGGATGTACACCTGGTCTCTGATCTTGTCAACGAAGGGCGATAGATGCGGCGGCAGCGGGGCACCCATTAGATATTTGTTGATAGGCAGCAGCGAGCGAGCATTGACACTGTCGAACACCCACTGCGGCTGCACGTAGTACCTAGAGATGTACTGCTTATCCATGCTCGGTCGGTCCACGATCTGGTACGAAATACTCTCATCTGACTCGTCAAATGTCGCCCCCACGAAGTGATTGCGGTCCCACGAGACTTCACCGCCGAAACATCTGATCAGAAAGACAAGCGGCTCGCGAGGAACTTCTCTGTTGATGAAAAACTTTACTCCCTTGAATAATGTCTTTAGTTTCTTAACTTTCTCAGCTTCGAGCTTCGCTTCTTCCAGTTTTTGGGGGTCATCTTCAGTCGCGAACACATCCATATCTGGTATTTCCTCCGCGTCGTTTGCTCCGGCGATGCGAGCAAGGGACATGTTCATGGCAGCTATTCTCTCAGCTACATATACATGTTCGTCCACGAGATCCTTTTCTGTGTCCCCAGAGATGGCCGCATTGAGTTTCGGTGGATACACGAGGTTGAGCGAGTGGTACAATTTGAAGTTGACGAAACCGAGCATCATGTTGTAGAACTCAACAAATGTCGACATGATCTTGAAATCAACTTCGTCTTTGCTTTGGGGCTAAAAAAAACATTCAAATAAGTGATGAGCACTAGAAATGAGCAAGCAATTTATTTAATACCTAGTACTTTCATGTAAAAGTAATAATCTATCCAGCTATTCCTAGTCTATTTCCATAGAGAGAAAACTCACTAATAACAAAATATTACTTTCGAAAAAGGGTTTAAAGTCTAATTTATCTTTGAAAATTCATATTTTTCTAGCAGAGATACCTGTCTGGCTGTATTTCAAAAACAATTTTATGTTCAGTAGATTAATAATTAAAATCTACATCTGCTCCGTAAACTTCACTTTCATTTCAAAAAAGGTGGCAGGGGATGCCTGAGCTAAGCGAAACCTTCACATTTAGCAGTGAACGTAATTGTCAGGTGGTCATATATAAACATGAGCACCAAAATGTTTTCTTAGCAAATGGCAGTTTGGTGTTTGTTCGAATAGACAGCGAATAGAACTGGTATGCACAGGATTTACGCGAGTAGCTGTCATTCCACATCAGAAAATATGAACTAATACGGCCAATTTGATACAATATTTTTTTTATATAACTGGACATGGATAGCTACCAACTGTCATGATATTAGCCTAATACGCCACATGGGAACTAAATGCCATGCCAGGACCTTCCTTATATTGCTGGACATGGACAATTTTCATTGACGCTTCGACCATCGTTCATTCAATGCAATGGTACCAACCCAGGCAGGAATAACCCTACCAACTAGTAAGTAAGAAAGGAGATCTACAGTTTTTTTTATTTATTTATTTGATGAACGAGAGGCCTAAGCTGATGTGTTCATGTCCGAGTTCATTGGTGCTTTGTTATTAAGGTTACTTTACTTTAGTGTTTTTAGGTGTTTATCAAGCCCATTTTTAAAGGAATTGATGGTGGGTGCTTGAACGACATCTTCAGGCAGTTTTATTCACATGTCCACTGCTCTATTCGACAGGAAGTGTTGGTTTACGTGGAATCCGAACCACGGCCAGCCTCAACTGTTGAAAATGGTCACCCATTAAGAACCCAACCGCGCTCAGAGTTGCTTCAATTAGCTTATCAAATCGCAAGGCTTCACACTACTGGGATACCGAAGCTGTTGCGCCAAAATGAGGTCAATCTATTGTAGTCTTGTAGTCTATAACAGTGATTTTACTAAAGTAAAACTTTACAAACCTGAAAAGCAAAATGGTGTGGTACAATCCAATTAATGGTTTGTCCTTCAATCTCCGCCTGGTAGTAATATCCTTTTATAGACACGAAAACCTTCCTCAGAGCCTTGGCAGCAATGACGGCGTGCATGAACTCAACTGTCAGTCGTCGGCATAGCATGGACTGGTCTCGCGGTACTCGACTGAGGCTGGGGAATGTGCTGAAGAGGAAGCAGAGCGTAAGGCAGTCGTCGAGATCGCGAAGTGCGTCTATGAACGTTGGGTAGCGCTCCTTTACGATGTGATCGATTTTGATCTCGGGATGAGTTCGCATGAACTTCCTCATTTGGCCGTACTCTTTCATTGCACGCGCTCGGCGGATCTTCTGCTGGTAAACCTGGAAAGATTATGGTATTTAGAATCAAAATCAGCTGTAAAACTTGAATGAAAATCACGAGGGCACATAGAAAAGAAGCACATTGTTTATCACATAAATATTTGGCTGAATTTTGTGGATATATTATGTATTGAACCAATATTGTCAAAGCCTTCAATTATTATAATTCATGTTTACTACTAAAAATTTTATTTCAATAATTTGGTGGACAACCTCCTCTTTTAGATTATATCTTTTATTCTATTTTACCCTTTGGTAGTCAAACTACACTTAGGCTGAGATAGTTGTAACAGAAACTAAGACTAACAAAAAGTAGTACTTTGTGACGTTGCTTTGACACATATGGTATGGACGAAATTTCAAAGTAACACAAAGTGATGTCACAAAGTTACTACTTTTGGTTAGTCTTAGTTTCTGTTACGACTATTTATCTCAGCCATACGTAATTGATCGATCTGTGGGTCCGATTAATGCAGTGAAGAAGAACCTGCACATTAACTTCTGATTACAAACATTTTAATTTCACTAGATTTTCACTGGACAGAGTTTGGTCATGTTAAGTCAGGTTAAAATACCACTCATAATGGTAAAACAGGGTAAGTATGCTTATACCAAAAACATGCGTCGTATTTATGAGAGATGAAGCGAGTGGCAAGTATGGCGTTGGAAGTGCTTGAAGAGGAGTGCAGACATTGTGGGTTTACATACAATATTTTTAAAAATTATTGACGGCAGTTTACACGACACATTAGCATGATGTCAAATAATGAAACTGAGGCATTTTCTTAGAACACGCTACCTTTAGATCCCTGAGCTTCCATATTATTGGTTCGTGTAGGAGGAAGCGGATGTCCTTGGTGTGGTAGAGTGTCTTGATGCCACCGGCACCCTTCTGCGCGCGTTTGCGGTTGCGCGGTTCACGCGGGTAGATCCCCTTCAAGATGCAGATGCGTCGAAAATCCTTCAGCGTTAGTTGTAGTTTTTTAAGTGCCGCCTTCCGCGTCATAAACTGCGCGCCTTCTCCAGTGGCATACTGCAAACGGGAGGCATATGGGGTTTATGTTATGCATCTTAGCGAAAATAAAAACACGTGTGATCAATATAACCTATAAAATCAATTGATAGTGTTGTCTGTACTTTCAACCCCACATACCTTCTTCTTCTTTTTGGAAACCATTGTATTTAACTAAATAACAAAGTGTTTAGCGATTTCAGCACTACTTTGTATTATTATTTACCAAAAACAAGGAAAGGGACACAACGGCGTGACCGACTGCCATTGACAGCTGTCAAAAAGGGCTTTACTTATTTCCCAGCAAAGGATTTAGCATTACCGGATTCGAGATTGCTAGAATTGAAGAAACCATATTTAGCCATACCGTATGACATGGAATACGCTGATTGCTTGATTCCGATTTACCAGCCGCGGAGGGGCGCCCAAAACGTCGCAACGATTTTGACTGGAGTACTTTTACTGACGCGTTGCAATTGTATTGAAGCACTTCGTGAGTTTTTGGCTAATGCGATGTACCGGTCGACTCACGTTTGATAGCGTACAAAAGCGTGTCAGCCAGAGTTAATGTTTTCCTCAAGTTAAAGATGCTCAAAAATTTCAAATGTTTTCAGAGAGTATTTGGTAAAATCCTTTCATTATTTATTCTCAAGTGGAAAAGTAAAACTAAATGATACTTGTGTTTTTAGTTCAATTTTGACGCATCTGTTATAGCATTCTGTGCTTCGCGAGTAGAAATATTTTGAGCTTGCCCTGCCGCAATCCGTATTCGAGACTACCGGAAAAGACAAAAAGGAAAAGGCTTACTTTACTAGCAAAATACGGTATCGTTGATTACGTCAAGTGGAATCCAGTCCACCTGAATACATATTTAGGCTATGTGCTATTTTCCGGAGGCTACAGTAAAAGACACAAAGCCATAGAACATCACAAAGCTTAAAGCAACAAAACATTTATTGGAGAATTTGGACTTTAAATATGCCTTTGAAACAGATATGTTTTTATGATTTTTTCCATGAATTTATGAGGCCCTGTAAAGATATTTTGATCTCCAATATCTCCAGTTCTATACTTCATCATCGCCGATATCCTTTCATTACTTTAAGTGGTATAACAAAAAAAAAATACCAAGGTTTATTCATAGAAACCTAAATTTTGGCCGACCCCGGAATCGGCCGTACCGCGCGAATCCCGTTTTTTGCGCTTCCGGAAAAACAATATGGAAAAGGATGCATGCGTGTAGTGGCAAATACGATACAGACGATTGTGACTTACTCGCTTTCACTTTCATAAAGTGATAGTAATAAATTCTCGTGTTCGGTTCTGTCAAACTCTAAACCATAGACCTAGCATGCGCGCGCAACATCCTATTTCTATGCTCTAAACTATATTTTTTCTGCAGAAAACTTACTCGCTTTCGCTTTTCTAAGTAGATATGCTGGAAAGTGAAAGCGAGAAGTTCTTGTGTTCGGTGCTGTCAAACTCTAAAAAGAGGCCTATATTTTTTGCAGACGAGAACTTCTCGCTTTCACTTTCATGAGTAAACCCACAGGGAAACGAAAAGTTCTCGTGTTCGCTTCTGTCAAATTCTATCCAGAAAAAGAAGATGATTACCCCCTGTTCGGAATTTTCGATTTTTTAAAGAAATCGATTTCAGGCTGCTTACAGGGCACTCAAAGGTAGCTTGGAAATCATTTGAAAACCACTGTTCCGATAAATTTGATATTTCGTACTTAATATTATAAGCAGTCCCCGGCAACTCGCCGAATTTTGAATGGCGATGAGTCAGCCAATTCCACTAAACTTGCGAGGACACGCGCTATCTACATATTATTATGCATGCCACTGACAGATATGGCCGCCACACTCTATACATTATGTATCCATATTATTTTTATGATAAATACTACGTGTAATATGATATTACTAACAACATATTATTGAATTAATACAATTTCGTATCATTAATGACGAGGGCTTTGTACACCCGAACTGTAGTAAAGTCAATGATTTCAAGTAATATTTAAGTCAATGAGTAAAGTATTATTTAATTGTAAGTTTTGGTCAGAATCTCTAACAGGAATCTTATTCGTATATTATTATACAGGTTGCTCTCAACCATTGTAATCTTAATTTTGTGTAGTATGTTGTGTGTAATTTTGTGTTTTAGCTGTAAAAATAATAAAGTATTAGTATTTTGACTCTTTGTTTAGAGGTCACTGTAGTAGTTCATGACAGAAATAATAGTATTAAAACTACATCGTATAAAGTTTTCACAACTTTTTCATGTTGCCACTGGAGTAGTGCTTGCGGCGACGCTAGGTTCGTGTCTCCTCTTTCCCTAAAATATGGTTGACAGAGGTGATGGCTGAGCCCGGCGAGATGCTCGTGAACGGGTGCTGTTAGTGGGGACTGGCTTGCTCCAATTGGCAACATGTATAGATGGGGGGCATAGTCTTTACAAATAAACAGATATTTGTCATGAACTGTTGCATATGACATGAATTGTTTGTACTTTATACTTTTGTAAACTTAGACCAGGAGAGTTTCTTGCCAGTTCTTCTTCGCTGGGATTGCCGAACTGGCTAATAATAAAATATGACATATCCGAGTGCAGTGTACTGTCTATGGATGATGAATAAACAATAAAACAGTAAAACAATAAAACTTGTCTATTGATAAACAAAATATTTTACTATGTCATTATCCTAAAATAGAATATAAATAGATATATAATAAAACGAATCACAACTTTCACTAAATATCTGCAAGTGACCTTTTGAAACAAAATAAATAATATTTTATAGGTATAGAATAGATATCGTTCAACTAAAATCTACCTTGTCAAAAGGAACTGATTTATTGTTTATTTTGGTCACAAATATATTTTAACCATAACCCAGTGATACATTTCATGTTAATTGCATAGGGGAGGAAGAGAGGGTAAGGAGAGAGACGCGGGCGCAGACGGGGACGCAGACGTGGAGAAAAAACTCGGGATAGGTCGGGTCAAGTCAGACGGATATTTTGTTAGAGCGTTCCTATTAAAGGCGGTTTAAATATTTAAAGGAAATTTATAATTTCTATTCAATTCTTGTTCATATTTTCATTAGAGTCAAGTGTGGTTACGAACGAGCTGAAGATATTAAATCAAATTCAGAAAGTAATAAAATTAAATTTTGTAGATTTTTTTATTTTCGGAGATTTACTTAGGCGCGGAAAAAACCGTGGAAATGCGATGTCGGCGAAGTCCTAACGCTGTCAACTTATTATTTGCATGTGATTTTCCACTGTAAAACTACAGTCCTCAGGTACGTGCGATATATTTTATTTTTTTACACCTGAATCCCTTAGATGAAATCGGAATGGATAGGGGACTAAAAAAATTTTACGGTCCGTCAAATATAAGCTCAGTCAGCTCATATGCTCTCAGTCGGTGTCAAACGTCAATCCATGCGCGTCAGTGGGCAAGATTTCTAAATATCAACAAAATGCCTTCAAAATGTCTTGTGTGGTTGACAAATGTCGAAATAACACTAATAAGCACAACAAGAGCAATGGAATCACATTCCATGTGTAAGTACAAGCATATTCAGTATATTTTTAGTTTAGTTGACCTGAAACCTTTTATGTGTTGTAAAGGCGCGAACAGGGTTGGCACAAGCGAACTTAAATTGTCAGTTCGATTTTTATTTTTGTTTTCATTTCAGTATTATATATTAAACTAAATTTTATTTTAAAAACAAGTAGGGCTGCCACAAAATAATAGTCTACGTACTGTTTATTATTTTTTATAATGTCGTTTAGGATGTTTGTATAATATGTCTTAGTTCTGAGGCTGTGCTAAAAAGGTAAATCCTTGAAAATGGTCAAAATTTTACATGTGACAGACAGCTCGTTTCCATAAAGATTAAAATTCTCATCGTTTCTTGGCTCAAATGTCCTTTTGTCATTGAATGAGTATTAATTTCTTCAACCTGCTACATTTAATCATAGACCTATCACGACTTACTTAATCATCTTCTTAGGGCTATTATCGAAAAATATGTAAATGTAAAACTTTATCATATACATAAAACCAATCCGGGGATTAAAGCCGCGACAAAAGGACAAAAGCGTAATAAACTGAACCTATTTGAAGGAAATTAAAAAAAATGTAAAAAGAAAGAACTTAGTGGTTTATCAAAATACCATCACACATTTACGGCAAACGGCAATAATCATCAACAGGTTTTACATAACACTGTACTGACTATTATTTGGACAATTTTTTAGCATCTAAAACGCATTGAACGAAATTTTTAAATGCATAAAATGCAAACATGGACAATTCAAGAATAATCAATATTATTCGTTTTGCAATGTTTGACCCATACTTGCAAACTTTAATGATTCCCTCTTTGGGTTTTTATTTTATTTTATCATTTAAATATTTACAAATTGTGTATATTCGACTTTATTAATTTATTCTTAATATCGATGATTTTTACTCAGAAAAACGATGGTTTAAAGAATGATTCCATTCTTTATTTTTTTATTTTCCCGCTTGCAAATTCGTGAAAAGATTATTTGATTTGGGCCTCGGTGGCCCAGTGGCGCGACACTTCGGCGATCGCTCTCCGAAGTTAAGCAACGCTGGGTCCGGTCTGGTCTTGGATGGGTGACCATTCGACCGTTGAGAGAGGCTGGCCGTGGTTCGGATTCCACGTTAAGCTGTAGGTCCCCTTCCTTACTTACTAGGTGGTAGGGTTTATCCCGCCCGGGTTGGTACCATCGCATTGGATGAACGATGGTCGAAGCGGCAATGAAAATTGTCCGTGTTTTCCATCCAGTTCAATGTAGCCGTGCAATATAAGGAAGGTCCTGGCATGGCACCTAGTTCCCATGTGGTGTGTTGGGCTAATACCATGACAGAACTTGTGGTATTAGCCATCCATGTCCAGTCACATAAAAAAAAATAAAAAAAAAAAATTATACAATCATGATACTACTTGTTCTGATCACTAGCACTAAATAGGAAATGTATAAATTATTGTTTGTATTTTTTTTTATATTATTATAAATTAATTAATACAGAAAAAGGAATAAAACACAACTAAAGATTAAAATATTCCTCCATCATCGGCGCAATTGGCAACGTGCCGATGACGGAGACCGCGTTCCCCCCGCTGAATGGCTAGGCTGATCTTCTGCCTAAGATAACTCGTAGTTCGATTTTGCTGAACTGTATGAATATATGGATAAACTATGAATAGGAACCTTAATATTTTAATGTACAATACAATATATTGTTATTTATTTTTGTGATCATTTTTGGCAACCCTGCCGTTTTCATTTTTCATTTAGTTTTGACGCGCCATTCTGGTCAAAGGGCTTAGCATGCGCGCATCGTTGATGTGTCATGATGGATTAGGATGAATTTTGCACTATATCTACGACCAGATGTCACAAATGTCACCATCCCTTTTTCTCACGCTATAACTAATTCAATTTAAGGAAATTGTTGTCTCATTTCATTCTTCCGCGATTAGATGAATCTATTTGTCACTTTTTCGCATGGTGCATTTCCTTATACCTTTGTCCTGCTCTTTTACCCTTTACGTATTAGAGTTTGGTGGGCATGTAAAAGTTTAGGTGTGTGAGTTTTTTTAAAAATAGGAACGCTTTTGAACTATCATCAGTATGGAGGTACCGTATCCATTCTTTTTCATCTATGTGTGAACGCGAGGACGGCTCTGGAATTACTGGTAAGTCGAAGATAGGTACCACCTTAAATAGAAAATACATAAAATGGGTGAAATCATCATGTTCTACAACATACGATAGACATTGCTTTTTAATGTATTTTTATGTGCTATGTCTAATGCGACCTACTACACAAAATTTAGTTCTTCTGCAGGCTGCAATGTATAATTTTATTAACAAGATTCTTGTAAAATGAATTATTGTAACCTATTGTTTTTTAGTTAATTATGTAAAAACGTGTGTTTTTTGGAAAAATAAATTGAAGTTGAATTGAAATTGGAATTGAAATTGAAATTGAAAATTTTAATTGAAATTGACCTTTTATGACAGATCTCTAAGAGCATTAGCTCTATGAAGTAAGTATGCTGAGCTGATCTTCATCCTGGATTACAGTAACTCCGAAAAGTGTACTAACAACTGCTGTGTTCACTCCAATATAGCTACCACTGGAGTTCTTCGAGCAAGAAGCAGCCTCCCGGGAAAATATTTGTAAAATTTGTATTGAGGTGTGTTTAACGAGATAAGGTCCTGGAATGGCACCTTACATACAGGAATGCAGAGTGAATGATTGTGGGTGTGGTATTCATCATCCATGAACAGCTACATAATATCAGTTATGTGAAGGAGAGAAGGAATGAATATTGTTTTCAGTGGATGCAGCCGGGAGCCTCTGCTAGTTTTATATAGGACTAGCAGCCCGCCCCGGCTTTGCACGGGCATAATATAATGGACAATTTTTTTTGAAAAAACTTTTGAGAATGTCTTTGGAGAATTTATCTTCCTGCCGCGTGAAAAGCCGTAACGTTTTTCAAACATGTTTAACTGTTATACGCTATCTACAACTACTACTATAACCTACAACTAAAAAGTATTTAATCGAAAATCATAAAAACTATTTAAGTCACTTATTTATTAGGATAACTAAATGTACAACATATTTTAACGGGTCTAGTTCTGAAAAGAACTTTTTGAATGTGTTTAGTTACCTACTAAACTAATTATCATCAAGCGACAAAATATTATCAAGCGCGGGTTGGGCCACCTCATTCGCGGGCACGGTACAAAACCGTGCTGTTGCGCTCTGGGCGATCTAAATCTTTGGCTCTGGGACCTTCTCTGTTTCAAAGAATAAGACAGGGTCCGTGATGAGGAAGATGCAACATGTCCACAAAAAAGACAATGTACATAGCGTATGATTTGGTAAGATTTACGAAATGTTTTATTTTAAAACGACTTATAGCTAAAAGTAAACCACGACCGCTGTAGTAAAAAATCTAACTAAAACAAAATAGATCATAAATATTGATTAAATAAGCTATGTCTGATGACTAATCTTTTTACGATGTTCTTACTTTATCATTGCGTCCACCTCCAAAGTTATTGTCTAAACTTGGACCTTATAACTTAGAAACCAAACACAATTTTACAATGCCAAGAATCATCAGACATCTAGTTCGATCAAATAAAGCTATTTTGAGCAAAGTTTTGGATCTCTGACAAGAAATATGGGCGTGATCTCTCGTTGTTTTCTTCCGCCCGCGTGAGCGGGCGGGGGAAACGGCTTTTGGCGGTTTGCCTCTTGGCCGTGGTATCATACGCTGCCTGCTATTGCAGGCAGGTCTCTGGGGGGCCTTCTTCAGGCCACTTTTCTGGTCTTCCTTTGCGCTGCTGGTCTTCCCCACTGCAGGTCTACTCCGATAGTTCGTCTACCACGACGAGGTCGCGCGGGTACTTCTTTCTGCCGTCTGGCGGTCGGGCGTGGAGCGGTGTCAGTTCCCGTATGTACGGGAACTGTGACGCGTCGACACGCTTGAACATCGACGTCGCCAGGCGGCCGATGAAGTCGTCCAGTGGCTCTATCTTCGCCTTGAGGTCCCTCGCAATCGTTGCGTTCCTCACGTAGCGGGGAGCGCCCGTGATGGTACGGAGCGCCAGGTTCTGTTGGGCGTGGACGTTCTTGCGTCGCGTCTCCGGAACCAGCGCGTACCACGCCGGCGCTGCGTACGTGAGGCGGGACCTCAGGTAGGTCTTATAAATCCCCAGCTTGGTAAGCAGAGGAAGCTTCGAAGAGAGCACTGGACGGAGTCGCGCCCGCGCGACTCGGGTCTGGTTGACCGCGTTCTTGCAGTGGGTCTTGAGCGTGAGGCCGCGGTCGAAGGTGACGCCCAGGTATTTGACCTGGGGGGACCAATCGATCGAACATAGAAACCAAACACAGTTTTACAATGCCAACGGTTATCAGACGTCTAGTTCGATCAAATAAAGCTATTTTGAGCAAAATTTGGGATCTCCTACAAGTAATATCTGCGTGATCTTCTTTCCCCTTTTGTATGGGGAGATGAGCGGGTTGGGCGTAGGGAACCGACTGACCCCCTCCCGCACCTCTGAGTGACGCCTACAAACTCTAAAACGCATAGTTGGCGGAGCGGAGTTTTTTCTATTTTCTAAACTCATGATATCTTTCGAATGAAATGACAGAATCGAATAATTCAAAAAGTAATATAATGGTATTGAAACAGTCTTAAATAATAATTTATTTATTTTAATAAGGATTCATATCTAGGTACAAATAAAGAGCCTTTTTTAGATTTTTATTTTAAAATAAATGCACACTTATTGTGACATAACTATAATAGTTAGATGTATGCTGTCGCGACATTTGTTTGTAGATAATAATGTGTTCTATAAAATAGTTTTACATCATTTTGTTCTATCGTGAATAGTTTTCGCAGCGCACGCGATGTAAGGAACATTCTTGGTAATTTGTTTGCACCTTGGGTTACGTTATCGGAGTTTTGGTAAGTAGACCGGGGTAGATACGGTTTGAGAAGCACATGAAATCCAAAATGATTTTTTTTTCTCAGAAATATATAATTTCATGTTCATATGCTCACATTAAGTTTGCAACATGTAGGGGGGCACGGAAGATAGAAAAAAAATTAAAATGTATTAAAAAATATATATCTCCTAAACAAATATTTAGAAACGGTATTAAAAAAATGTATATGTTAAGTCGTTTAAGGCGTAATGTAACTGTGAATTTGCAACAATTTTGTAATTACGGAAATGTATTTAAAAAAATGTTTTTAACTTGCTATTGCTATATTTCTTTCTAGAATATGTAAAAGCAAATTGAATTCTTTAGAAACTATACAACGAACGATTTTATACGTATTTCGAATTTTTTGTTTAGCTTTTGTGTGAATGTAAACATTATAAATGAAAAAAAATGTGCTTCTAATATTTGCAACATTTTACAAATTTCACAGAATATAGAGTTTGCGGTCAGTTTCCAATTTCAGAAAATAAAATAGAATTGCTTTGCAGATATTAAATATTACAGATATTAAAAGTACAAAAAAAAAATTTACACAGTTCCGTAAATAAGAAATTGTTGCAAATTCACAGTAATATTACACCTAAAATTAGCTAACATATAACATTTTTAAATAACATTTCTAAATATTTGTTTAGGAGATATCATTTTTTAAACATATTTCATATTTTATTTCTATCTTCCGGACCCCCCAAAATGTTGCAAACTTAATGTACACACGTCCACATGAAATACTACGTTTATGAGAAAAAAAATTGCATTTCGGATTTAATGTTTTTCTAAGTGCTGATTTAAGGCTAAAGTTCCTGGAGTAAAGGATCCCTCATTATTTTAAGATAAAACATAGACTGCAGCTTTCTAGCGGTGAAATAATGTTTCAAATCCGTTCAGTAGTTTCAGAGCCTATTCGGTTCAAATACACAAACAAACCTTTCCTCTTTATATAATATAGATGTAATATAAAATATTTTATTTTCACTTTTCCCAGAGCAGAAATAAAACAATATGTTTATGAATATAAAAACGAATCTATTTTCTTAAAGTAGGTGTTTGAATAAATAACGCTTCAAATCTCATATCCTGAAGATGGATATGAGATTTGATTGATTTGATTTGATTTACAATTTGATCAGCCTTATTTGGCCCGCACCCTGCCCCGCGGGCTTGTCGGCGGCGGAGGACGTTGCGGTGGAGGGGGCGGCGGGGGCGGCGGGGGAGGCCGGCGCGGAAGGTGCTGCGGGGGCCGCGGGATCGGCGGCGGCCGGCACGCGCGCCTGCGCCTGAACCCACTCCTCCGGTGCCACCAGCACGAACTGCGGCTGCGAGTACGCGTACGAGCCCCACGCCTGCAGGAAGCTGGCTTCCCTCGACGGATCCGCGGCGACCCGCTGCGCCGTCCCGGCCGCCGCCGCAGCGATGAGCTGATTGTAGAACAGCTGCGGCACTTGGACGTACCGCGGCTCTTCTTCTGGCTGGACCGGCTCCCGGTTGGGAGCCGCCACTGTGGCGACGTTGCCCTCGTTGGTCTGTCTGCTCGGCATCAGCTGGACCGAGGTGTCGGCGACCCACGGCGTCTGCACGCCGCTGTCCTCCGAGGCGGCGACGAACAGGTCGCCGGTCTCGCCGTCGCTGGACGGCTTCACGTAGAGACCCTGCACCGGTTGCAGCGAGCGCTCGAAGTCCTCGATGTTGGAGAAGTATCGGAGCTGGGCATCCGAGTGCGCCAGAAGGAAAGCCACGATGATCACGCTAGCGTGCTTCATTGTAGTAATGCTATAGGACTGTTGATGGAGCAACGGGTGCGTTCTTTTTATACTTCAGTCAATAAACTAAATGGAAGTAAGAAGGAAGATGCTATGAACGTGATAAAATGTTACAGTAAACACGTTTGGGAACGTAAAATTGTGATAAGCGGTAAGTTAGGAGTCAGCTCGAAGCGCACGTACGAACTAGCACAGAATGATCTCACCACGCGTTTGGTCACGTATTTACCAATAATGATCGATGTTCGTAGGCAGTGTCCAGCATTCACATTTTGGATTTCATTTTGCGTGCATAGTAGGTATCCCTTACTAGCGTCCTCGTCCCTTTATATATGTAACTGGACATTGATGGCCAATACCGAACTGAGAAATTAGCCTAACACACCACATGGGAACTAGGTGCCATGCCAGGACCTTTCTTGTATTGCTCGGCTGTATTAAACTGGATGGAAAACAAGGACAATTTTCATTGCCGCTTCGACCATCGTTAATTCAATGCGATCGTACGTTAAAATATGCAATACAAATTTCCCATATATTCCCATAAGCATTTGCAATCGACATGCGCCATCCCGACATGGACCAGTTAGGTTAGAGAAGGTCGCTTCCGCTCCGTGTCTTCTATAAATTAACATTGGTTATTTTTTTATAGAGCGCGAAAAGCCTTTAGTAGGTATTATATATTTTTTTTATTTTGAATTTTTTACTCCCGCCGTGGAATATCTTTGCAATCAGAGCAACAAGTTTCCGAAGAAAACAATTTTTTCCCATCGTTTTTCGCAAAAGTCCTAAAACTGCATAATTACCTAAAACATCTTCAAAAGATTAGTCATCAGACATAGCTTGTTTCATTAGGATTTATGATCTGTTTATATTTGATTTTTAATTGCAGCGGTCGTGGTTTACTTTTAGCTATAAGTCGTTTTGTAATTAAAATTTTCGTAAATCTAACCAAATCAAACACTTTGCGCATTGTCTGCTTTGTGGACATGTTGAATCCTCCTCATCACGGAGCCTGTCTGTTTCTTTGAAACAGAGAAGGTCCCAGAGCGCAAAAGCACGGTTTTGTACCCCGCGAATTAGTTAGTCACGCCGGGAAGGCCAACCTTAAGGCTCTGAGTCCAGCGTTCAGCAAACAAACGATAAATTGTTGTATGCGCGTTAAAATAGTTTTTAGTCTTAATACATGCTTTTGGTCTGTAAAGTGTACTTTTTAGGGTTCCGTACCCAAAGGGTGAAAACGAAACCCTATTACTAAGCCTCCGCTGTCCGTCCGTCCGTCCGTCCGTCCGTCTGTCACAGGGCTGTATCTCATGAACCGTAATAGGTAGGCAGCTGAAATTTTCACAGAGTGTGTATTTATTTTGCCGCTATAACAACAAATAGGTAAAATAAAAAAATAATAAAAATTAAAGGGGGTGCCCATACCAAAAACCTGATTTTTTCCTGTTGACGGTACGGAACCCTTTGTGCGCGAGTCCGACTCACACTTGGCCGGTTTTTTTCAATTCAATTAATATACGTTTCACGCTTTTTCACTAGATAAATATGTGATGTTGTGCCACAAAAAAGAAAATTGTCTAAATCCATAGTCCAACTAGTCCAAATAGTTTCCAAACGCCGCCGGCTTAGAAACCTAGTAAATAGGTGTTTACAAACATTTTTTAAAATAATGTAAGCAACGGATTGAAACCGTTTTACAGTCATACACTAGATAATGGTCTAAACTTTGATATTTTGATTTTTCTGCGGGTGTTTATTCTTAAGCGACGCTGATAAATAAAATATAAAATATAAATAACCCAAAAATATTGGAGGTTAGCGTTATTAGGAGCCTAAAATTTTTAGCTCAAATCGATGATTATTTTTGTTTGATAAATGAACTGTACTTTGTGGCGTAATAAAGAATTTTCAATCAATCAATGATTCAATGCGAAAATATCAACCCGAGCGGGATTAACCCTATCAGCCATAAAACTGTAGGTATCCAACAGTTTTATGTGATATCCGTACTACGGCCTGCCTCAAAGGTCGAAAGCGGTCACCCATCCAGAACTAGACCGCGCCTATAGTTGCTTCACCCGATTATCGAAAGGCAAGGCCTCACGCCACTTGGCTACCGAGGCTGACTTATCATGACCGTATGTCTGATATAACCATGTTTAGTAGGTAATATAAAACACAAAAATTAGGAGTCCTATGAACCCAGACCAGAGACACCGAATATACCAGAGATAAGGATAAGATTCCCAAGTGGTATCAGATTATTTGAACATTTAGAAAAACATGTTTTCATCATGATCATTGTATTACAATTGGATTACCTACTCAATGTGTCAGCCCATTGTGACGAAATCAACGATGGTTGGGCAAGCGCTTAGGTGCATTCACCATTTCGAATGTGATGAGTATCTGTGCGTGAAAATATGTCGATATGTTGGCAAGCGAAAAAATAAGACAGTCTTCGTAATGGTCATTCTCCTATACTATAATTGCTAATTTAATATGTAAGTAAAATAGTCTGTGAGCCTATGACTTGTTTTTTTAAATCTTATTCTTTTCAATGGCTTTGTGCCTGACTTTCTGTGGGTTCTACTGTGGCGCCGAGGGTGATGCGCTCCGTACATATACTTTAGTTCAGAAAGATCCTCGACAATTTTAGCAATTTCTATATGAGATATCATCTAAATGATATGTGTAGTTTGAGCAGCGCCGGCGCAGCGTCGAAGTTGATTGATATGTTTTCTTATCCTGCGACCATCTTCAATTTCGATTTCGTAGTGTAGAATGCCATGTTTTGCTGTCACCGTTCCAAAAAACCATTTTCTTCCATCATTCGCGTAATGACTTTATCTCCACAGTTGAAAACTTAGATTTTTTGTTTTTTTGTCTCAGTTGTAATGTAATGAGATATTATTACTATTTAATTTGTCACAGAAAGGCCTCATATAGGTCTAAATATTTAACTAAATTCAGAGTGCATATGTGCATTGCAATGTGAAATATCACCTCAGTTGGTTATGTGCATTTCGATACGAATACGGGCTGTTCAGTGGGTCGGAAGCCATGTAAAACTGTAGCTTCCCTTCTCCTACTAGGTGATAGGGTAAAGCCCGTCCTGGTTGGTACCATTTCATTGAACGAACATAAGGTAGAAGCGGCAACCGTTTTTTCCATTCAGTTCAATGTAGCCGTGCTTTTTGTGACACCTAAGTCCTTTCGTCCCAGTTGTCACCTAAATTGGCGTTTACGGCAAACCGATCGACTGGCGTTTTTCAAATGTAAGGAGAAATTGAAGAGCGCGCAGTTGGCGTTAAGCGAACTAATATTTACATTTGACAGCTTACTCAACGTTGCCGTAAATCCGCCGACGTTGCCGTTTACGTCGACTCCGCGTTTTAATACAAATCGGAAGTCCGAGTTTGACTTTGACAGCTTGAAATAGTTAAACCACAGAATATCTAGTAAAAACTTGTATAGAGTTTGACGTTTTTACGGAAAACGCCAGGCGATCGGTTTGCCGTAAACGCCTATTTAGGTGAGAACTCAGACTGACTACTCTGGAAGTAACATGTGCTCGCGTACTAAAAGTGATGCCATGTCAGCTGCGCAGCTGTGCCCGATGGCCGGACGCTATGTCGGTCGTCGCGTCGCGGCGTTCGGCGCCAACGTCGTCAGCGTTTTCACGGCACGATCGGCCCTGGGTGTAAACTTGCACAGGGTCGCTTTTCAGCGCGCGTGCAACTATGCCCATCACGGTGACTACGCATATGCATCATGTTCACCTGAAATATTGGTCACAGCTTATGTGGATTTGTGTTCCATTCATATGACGGCAAACTCATTGAAATTCTGTTCTTTTAATTTGTTTTCTGTGACTGGACATAGATTGCAAATACCACATCTACTGTCATGATCACTGAAGAGATAGGAATGCCTTTGTATAAATGGTCATGGTATTACCCCAATACACCTACTAGGTGCCATGACATCTTTTATTGCACAGCTACATTGAACTGGGTGGAAAATTCGGACAATTTACATTGCCGCTTCGATCATCGTCATTCAATGCGATGGTTGCCTGGGCGAGATTAACCCTATCGTCTAGTTAGGACCACGAATGAAGAATCCCTTAGTCGGCTCTTAAGATATGTACGGGAAGAAATACAGAGGACCCAATTGTATTCTTTTTACGTGCTGGAAGCCATACAGCACAATTGGTTTCACGACTGGTTTAATTGTATTTTTTTCTGCATTCAATACCATCTTTAAGAATGGCCAAGTCCGACAAAATATGTTTTTGGTTAATTTTGGTCTATTATGTGAATTCGATTAAATCTAGGACGGGAATAACCACAAACTATTTATCTCGGCGGTAACAAGTTATGGCTAATTCAAGGAAAATAATCAAATTTATATATCAGATGGACGGACGCTAGGCGTTCAATATTATAAGAGGGTTGAGTGCAGATGCACTGGTTAGTATTGTAATTATGGTTTTTATAGATATATCTCTTTCTTTTTCAGGCGAAAAATAAGGACGGATATATTTTAATTTTAAAATGATCACTAACCCGAGATGTTGCACTAACCCTAATGATAAGAATAGTGATAATAACATTTCTTTGTTGTCAGTTACTTGTCGCAAAGTATGACTCGTATTTAAAAAAATATGTTTAAAGATATATATAAATATGTTTATAGAGCTTTTTAAATTTAAACTAACTAATGAAACTAGGTGTAAGTATAAAACATACCATGTAAACCTAATTTGTACCCATTCGACCTAATATAAGGTTTCAAGCAAGCGCCCGGGTGAGTTTCATATGAAGTTAAAATTATAGTCAAAGTAATGTTTTAGCTCAAATAATTAGTAGAAAGAGACAAAAAATGCAAACTGCTTCGAGCATCTTTAATCCAATGCTTTAGTAACCCGAACGGCCCCAAAACTACCACCTAATTAGGGGAAGGTCCGATATAGGTACAGGTGACCTAGAGTTTTATATGGGTGGATAAGTTTTATAACGACATGTATAGCCATGTTTAAAACTTGTTACGGCTTTTCACGCGGCAGGAGGAGACATTTATAGTATAACATGTATAGCGTAAAAGGTGCCCGACGTCGCCCATAATCTTACTATCTTTCAGAGGGGCTGCGAAAAGATTTTCCTCATATTGCACGGCTTCATTTAACAGGATGAAAACTGGGAAAAACATTTCCGCTTCGATTATCTTTCATCTAATGTGGTACCTTCCACCCAGTAACTACAGTTTGAAATGGAATCCAAATCCTGTCTAGTCTCAACAGACGAACGGTCAACTTTCCAGTTCTCGACCGTCCGGGTTCCTATCTGAAGGATCCGAACAGAGTAACTAGAACTACGGGTTGGGCTGTTTGGACTAGGGGAGTAAGTTAATTCGTCGGGTGAATATTAGATAGACAGACACGAGACTGATTAAATCTGACTTTAAGTTGCATTTAGTACTATGCCAACTGAAACCAAGTGAACTTGCAGTATATTCATAAAGTATTTCTATTTACAGGGCTCTTTCTTTAATGAATGTGTCCTTGCTGCACGGTCGGTTATACGCACATAGATATCACATCCTTGGTGATATGTGCTATGGCTCCCGTATGTCCTACATTCTTTGCCATATTTCAAAATGAAATAAAAAAACCGGCCAAGTGCGAGTCGGACTCACACACGAAGGGTTCCGTACCATCGTACAAGATTTAACACAAAAGTCCCGTTTTTTGTATGGGACCCTTTATTTATTTTTATTTTTTTTATTTTACCTATTTGTTGTTATTGCGGCAAAATAAATACACACTCTGTGAAAATTTCAACTTTGGGTACGAAACCCTAATAATAAACCAGCATCGAAAGTAATAATGGTGGCATGTCGGCACTCATATTTTAACATGAATTCCATTTTTATATTTTGGTAACAAACTTCTGTATAAAATCTAATATGGTTTGGAATATTTGAAATATTTGATTCTAAAAGCCGTGTCGTATAATTTTGGCATTGGTAGCTAATCCAACGAATCACATATATTTTGCAATCGCTACCGGCGGCACCGATGACTTGCAGTAAGTACGCGCGAGTGCAAAACTGCATAGTCGAAGGTTTCGCGTGCGCTGGCCGGAAAACGTTCCAAGTCCAACGAGCGATGGGAAGGCGCCTCCACAGACCTACTTTTTACTGATACGATTTTGTGAATGTTCGTAGCAAAATCGTGTAGGTATTTTCTTGTCATGTACTTTTATGGCATGTGAGGATATGTTCTTGAAACAATAACAATGAATGCATTAATGGATTTAGCGCTTATTTGTTATTTTGAGCGTATTTAAGCATCAACAAATTAGTGATGGTAGTGGAATAATTATTTATTATGACTTGTATAAACGTGTATAAACGTGTAAAACTTAAGGTAAAATAATTGTAACATTATCCCTGTAGTCATTGCAGTATTTTAAATTACTTAAAATTTGATTTTTGTAACTGGACATGGATACCACCCACCGTCAAGATATTAGCCCAAAATACCGCATTTGGAAATTATTGTTTAGGAATTAAAAATCTTGCAGTTAAAAAGACCGCCTTTATAACGGTGGTCAAAGCGATTTTATCGACGGAACGATTCCGGAGCACAGTATTTTTATGATTTTAGGGTTTCCGTCGAGAAAATCGTTTTTTCTCGAGTGTTTTCTCGACTGAAAGCTGTTGGCGCTAGTGGTACATGAGCGGGGAGGGGATTCAACCCATATATGAGAAGAACGCGCTCCTGAGATACGAGCTCAAATATTTTTAATTATTAGAAAAACCGGCCAAGTGCGAGTTAGACTCGCACACGAAGGGTTCCGTACCATCGTACAAGATTTAACACTATACAATCACATTGTTTGTACAGGGGCCCCCTTTATTTTTTTTATTTTTTTTATGTTACCTATTTGTTGTTATAGCGTCAAAATAAATACAAATTATGTGAAAATTTCAGTTATTACGGTTCATGAGATACAGCCCTGTGACAGACGCACAGACGGACGAACAGCGGAGGCTTAGTAATAGGGTTCCGTTGGCACCCTTTGGGTACGGAACCCTAAAGCCACTTAGGGTCGGTAATTTTTTCTATGCACAATTGTGAATTGTATTGGTATTGGTAGTTCCGCTCGGGTCAATGTCGTTTCGAATTGATATCTGGCGGATCTGATATACTTGAGTTCTCCATACAAATGTTCAACCCCCTGTTCACCCCCTTTGAGTTAAACTTTCGCCACAAAAGGTAGCGTCTTTTCCAAGGTCCAGACTCTCTCAATACCAAATTTCATCAAAATCGATAAACTATTTAAAAGCGTTTTTCATGCACTGCGTTGATACTAGTCATATTTATAAATTTTACAAAATATTTCTAATATTAAACTTGTCTTTTATGGAACCTGAAAAGTAAACTCCGATTAAAAAATATGGCTTCCAAAACATACGTTAGACAACAACCTGAAAAAAATCTTGGAAATTATTCTTAACAATTAATTTCAACGAAAATTTACGAAACGAAGATTACAATATATTTATAAAATATACTCCAATTGCTCTCACATGGTGTTAGCACCTATTATAGGTGTAACAGCATTCAAGTCACAGAAATCTGATAGTATATTCCGATTTCTGTGATTCAAGTACACAAATTGTTCATTGAATGAAAAAAAAAAGCAAGAACATTCAGAAATACTGTGGAAGAAAAATACAAAACATTGATAGAAAAACTTAATCAAGGATTTTTATTAACGACGAAATGCATTCATCCAAATGATAAAGAGTGATGGAACAACAGGGCGGAGGGGGGATGGGACCCATGACCTCTCACATAAGGCTTACACGAGCTTGGAAATTTGGAATTCTATAGGTATTTTTCACCTACTGCTGATTAGCTGCATCGCCACATATTTCTTTTCCGGCCTTTCTTAGTAGCTTGCAACCGATACCAGTACAAGATAATCGGCACTTTAGTAATAAAGGCCATTTAAGTGTCGACTAAAATTAATCAGCACTTGGTGAAAATCAGGCTAAATCAAACAAAATTTCAGTTAACTTGGAGCTAGCGAGTAATACAAAGCCAAAATGTATCCTAATGAATAACGTATTTTTTTCTAAAATACTACTAAATAAATAACATTGACAAAAATGTTATTTCTTGTGTTATTAACGTGTCTAATATTACACATACCTTTCTAATGGTAACAGGTCCCTTCATTTATATTTATGAGTTATTGAATAACAATATAATTAATGCAAATAAGCCCAGTGCAAAAATGAAGTACAATGTTTACACGTATAATATTTTATATTAGTGAACACCGAATACCGCCGCTACTGCCATGATATCTTATGACACGCCACAGGTGCCATGCCAGGACCTGCCTACATTTAACTGGATCGAATACACCTTCCACACGAGTGCACTCGTCACGAATGCGAGCTGCTCCATGGTTCGGAATCCATGTAAAACTTTAGGTCCCCTTCCTCTACTAGGTGGTAGGGTTTAAGCCCACCCGGGTTGGTATCATAGCATTGGATGAAAAGATGGTCGAAGCGGCAATGAAAAATTGTCCGTGTTTTCCATCCAGTTCAATGTAGCCGTGCTCATAAAGGGAAGGTCCTGGCATGGCACCTAAATCCTTCGGGAATGTTGTGTATTGTGCTAATATCATAACGGTAGTTGTGTGGTATTAGCCATCCATGTCAGGCCGCATAAAAAAATACATGGATAAATTTAATTGCCACGTGTTTTAGTCCATCGTTCATTCATCGTGTTTTAGTTCATTTGATGCGATGGTATCTACCCGTATCCTATATCCAACTGTATCCTGGTTATTTGCGCAGTAGCTTGGTACAGTAATGAACGAACGATACTAAGCTTCAACAACACTAAGCTTCAACAACATTAAGCTTAATTACCCTATTAGATTTTATCGAAATGTGAAAAAGATCCTCCATACAAATGCTATTGAGGTCACAAGAATCGGTATTTGACAATTTGGGACACCGGTGGGACCAACCCAGCACACGTTCAAGATTTATTAAGACATTACCATTCTTAATAAAAAAAATCTTGGATTTTACAGCCCGTTGCTGCGTGTAGATGATAAATGTTACGTATTATTTGTATGGGAATGCAGGTACGCCGTACGCCGCGCATAAGTCGAACCTACCAAGCTAAGTATGAGAGACAAAATAATAGTTAAACTGGGTTTGGAATTTGTATTTCAGTTTGTCCTTATCTCACTCGGACTGATAATCAAATTAGGAAGATATTTCTTTTACGACAGTACAAAATGTATACATGTAAATCTTCTCATCTTATCTGTAACCTTTTTCCTTTCAAATTTATAGGTTATTTTTATAGTTATTTACACGTTAAAGGTACACAAATTTGCTTTTGTGTACCTACCTACAGATATTTTAGATTTTCTCTCCTCATCACCCCAAAGGTTGACTGGAAGAAATCACTCTTAGGTACACCTTTGTGCAATTTTGTTGTTGTTTTGAATTCTTCTTATACTTGTATTTGTTTTCAATATTGTACAATAAATAATTTATTCATTCATTCATCATTCAAAATGTTTTTTCCGGCACTTATCTTTGATTTATGCAACTCCTCCTAACATGGATGGCTAATACCACACAACTACCGTTATGATATTAGCCCAATACACCACATTCCCGAAGTAATTAGGTGCCATGCCAGGATCTTCCCATTATGAGCACAGCTACTTCGAACTGGATGGAAAACACGGACAATTTTCATTACCGCTTCGACCATCATTTCATCCAATGCGATGGTACCGACCCGGGCGGGCTAAAACCCTTCCACCTAGTAGGGGACACCTACAGTTTTGCATGGATTCCGAACCATGGAGCAGATCGCATTCGTGACAAAATGCACTTTTCCAACTCAGAAAGAGAAATAAAGTGTTGCATGAACGGGGCGTTATTGGTTGTGATTATCAAAATTTACGGGCGTGGTTGAATGCAGATACACAGCGCCAAATAGTTGTGTAGGAAATAAGATTGGAAAGTGGGATAGCCCAAAACTCAGGAATGCACTCTCCATTTTAATTTTCTCACGAGAGATGGAAAAAATCTATTACTGAGGCCGTATTATTTTTCACGCATTTATTAAATGTTTATTTAATATTCGGAAGTGGTAAAATAAATGTTCAGATTACTTATCGATATCAAATTATTCAAGTAAATTATTGCAGTAATGATCGAAGTTATTTGGCCGTAATTCTGCAGGCCACGCGAAAAAGCCTGCATCAGCTAGCCGCGTTCCGAAACGTGACGTTACCTATCGCAGAATATCTGGGTTGTCTTCCGCTCCGGCCCACTTGCGTTTGATATAAAATGCAGTGGCCGTGTTCGAAATGCAACACAGTCCCACCGACGGAACCAGCATGAAGACCACGCTCGCTCTCGCCTTCCTCGCCGCCCTGGCCCTGCAGGCGCTCGCGGCGCCGACCCTCCGCGAGGGGCTCGCGCCCTGGGAGGAGTCCTCCGACTCCAGCGACCGCGAGAAGAAGAGCTACTACGCCGGCGCGGCGCCGACACCCTGCGCCGCCGCCAGCCAGCTCCATGCCGGCTTCGGAGGCTACGGCGCCGGCGTCGGACTCCCCGGATACGGTCACGGAGCCCAGCTCGTCCCGTCCGTCCACGCACCGCAGGTCGGCTTCGGCGGCTACGGATATCCAGCGTCCGTCGGATACGGCTACGGGGCGCCGCACTATCGAGCTTCCGACCTCGAGGAGGTCCACGAGATGCAGCAGGGTGCTTCAGAGACCAACGAGCAGGCCGCGCAGGAGTTCGCCGCCGAGAAGGCGACGCTCATGCAGATCGCGCCCGAGCAGGCCGAGGAGCACGCGAGCGCCAGGTCCGGCTACGACGGCGGCTACGGTTCCGGACTCGCCAGCGGCGGTGGCTACGGGTCCGGGCTGGCGATCGGAAGCGGCTACGGTTCCGGGCTGGCGATCGGGAGCGGCTACGGTTCCGGACTGGCGATCGGGGGCGGAGGGTCTCCGTTCGGGCGGCCCATCGGAGGCATCGGCATCGGCGGTCCGTCGGTCGGAGTGTTCCCGGGCGGCCTCGGCGGGTGCGGGGCGATCCCTCTCATGCTGAGCTGCTCGCCGAACCTGGTGCAGGGGCACCTGATCCAGACGCCGCACCGGCACGTGTACTCGGGCGGGTACGCCTACGGCGGCGGCGCGGGGGCGGCGGCCGGCCACGGCCTGTACCGGGCGAGCGACGCGATGATGGAGAAGGCGGCGGAGCAGCATCACGCAGCGGCGCAGCAGGCGGCGGGCCAGCAGGCGGGCCCCCAGGCGGTGCAGCAGAACGCGAACGCGTCGGTCCACCCGGCGGCGCACCAGGCGGCGCACCAGGCGGCGCAGCAGCAGCAGCTGAAGAGCTCGAGCTCCTTGAGCGGCCACCAGCTGCAGCAGCACAGCGGGATCGCGGAAAACGCCGAGGACGTCACGGCATAAGCAGTGACGGGCCGGACTCCCGATTTGGAGACGGGGTTGCAGATTGTATTTTCAGTGTAGAATAGTAACTTATTGTATTTATTTTTGTACATAGTTTTGAAAATAAATGAGATAAAAATACTTAATGTTTTTTTTAAGCTGACTCACAGTAAATTAATAACTATTAAAATAACGCCCTTAACTTATAATACAACATCTAATACAATAAATCATGGAAATTGATTGAGATAAACTACTTTGGAGAAAAGACATAATCAGATAAAATAAACATCTTACAATATGCATTCTCAATTAAAGATGCATACAAAATCCACAGAACTCTTCATGAACTTCAGGGAATTGAAAATGACTTAATTTTTTTAATCTTATATTTTTTTAAAGTGCCAAAATATAATATTTTTGATTATTCACATTCCTTCATTAGCTGTACGCATAAATCGACCAACCTGTTAGGTAAAAAATAATACAACTACACAAATGTTTAAAGACATTTTGAGCCATCAAAGGTGCTTTTTAAAAGAGTTACTCACGTTCTGACAACCCCCAAAATGCCTAAATCATAATATCAAACGATAATGAATAATATCGAAAACAGCCATCTCGATATGAAAATGAAAACGAAATATGTTAATCCACGTAAAAGGTGTCTCCGAAAGGGCCAAACATCTACCCTCAATTATAATCCTCTCGAAACCAGATTGGTATCAATTTGAAGCCCTAAAAATTCACCAGGATATTTTATTTATTCTTTCGTTCTTGAAGAAACGGCAAAAAAATGGCGTTTTTTTGTATAACAATTTTTATTCAAGAAATATTATTTATAGTATCGTAACCCTTTCAGTAACGCGTCTTTCTTTATTTTAATAATTTAGGAAAATTTAGGAGAGGAAATCGCACTTTTCTTGAAAAGTCTACTGAAGCGATCCAAAAAGAATTTTTAATGCTAAAATAATTCCAACCTTAAGCATTTATAGGAAGTCTTATTCAATATTAATGAATAGTTATAGACACTATGTATTTTATATTTACGCATATAGTTATTGTATTTTTACCTAAAGGTGGTCGTAACGGTCATGAAAATCGTCCGTGTTTTCATTCCAGTCCCATGTGGTGTGTTGCGCTAGTACATATTTTTTTTATTTTTTAATTAATAAATTTATAATTGACATGTTTATATGATCTGAGATGTGTATTGCATATTTGTATGTTACTTCTTGCAACCATTTGACGTATCCGAGTGCATGTAATGTACCTATAGGATGAATGAAATGAAACATAGGGTTGGGACAGTCACATAAACAATCCGGCCAAGTGCGAGACTGACTCCGAAAGGTTCCGCACCATGCCAAAAAAAGAAGGAAACCTTTTAATGTTTATTTGAAATGTTTACTATTTGTTGTTATATCGGTAATACAAATACAGATTTTATGAAAATTTCAACTGTCTACCTATTACGGTTCCTGAAATACAGCCCGCGGAAAGACGGATAGTTGAGGTTTAGTAATAGGGTCCCGCTTACACCCCTTGGGTACGGTACCCTAAAAAGTACATGCTACTTCTCACAGCATACGAACTGATGTAGATAATCATGTTTTGGCCGCATGCGAGATGTTTCGATTGAGAGGGAGCGAGATCACAGATAATTTAATGGTTACGACAAGCTAATCCTGTAGCTATTTGATCTAGAGCTCCAAGAATGGAAAACGAAGGAATTTGTTATTTTCGTCGGGTTCATTAAATTGTCTTTATAAAACTTGATTTAAGACGATACGAAATAAGGTGATTATAACTATTTTAATCGCCTATAATGTTAAATGTAACAAAAAGTACATGTAAACTAAATCTTATGGGGGTAAGTAGGTGAAGCAGACGTTTGTATGGAGAAATGTTTTGGTTGTTAGTCTATTGTTTTAGGTAATGCCGTTGGCACTTCCTCTGAAATTTTGTAATTTAACTAGTAGGTGCATACATTATTTGTAGAAGTTTGTAAATGTGTAGATAACTCATACCGACGAAATCAAATGGATTATTTAGTTGTAAGTCAAGACACCAACTGTTCTTTTGATGTATGTCGACGATTGATTTGGTTTTAGTTAACTTTATTTTATGGTACATATCCATTATAGCTTTTATGGAGAAACTTCGAAGTTTGAAAGAATTTGAAGTCTTATCATGTGTTTAAATTGGTAGGATATTTGGAGCAGGTGCAGAGGCATTTATACATATTTCGACGTAAGCAAATCGACGCCTCGCTCGGTCGTCGCTTGCAACACGACCTCATTACGCTGACACCTGGCTAACTCCTTCGCATGTGTATGTATCGTGTAAATTCTTATAAAGTGAACTTTCGGATTCCTATTTCTCAATTAAAACATCGTCCCTTCAGTCATGAAGTTCGTCCGCTCGCTGCTGGTCCTGCTGTCGGTGGGCGCGTGCGCTCTCGCCGCGCCGACCGCCTCCACCCCGGAGACTTCAGGAAATATCTCTCCGGGATCACACATCTCCACACCGCTAATAAGAGACAAGAAATCCACACCCGGCACCTGCATCACGGTGAGCGAGCCGTACAAAGCTCCATTCACTATCTGCAACGGCGCTACCGCTTCGGCCGTTTCGGCTCTCACACACGGAGGCGACGGAGACGCGGCTAAACATCTCGGAGGCGAATCACCACACAACCAGGCCAATGGGATCTCGGCGCATGGCAGTGGATTTAATGGGATACACGGCGCTTCAACGTCAGCGCACATTGCCAGTGGCGGCCCCTTCACCTCACACCAACATGCCGGGGGTCCTCATATAGCGGTGCATCCGGCGCTGCACACCGCCATCTCGTCCCATCATGGGCTCCCGGGAGCTGGCTACGGACTCTCAGGGTACGGATTCCCATACGGCGGACAAGGCTTCATCCCGACCGGAGGCGCTCACTATGGATTCGTACCAAATAGGTTCGACGTAATGCCACCCTACGGTTCGTTTTCATATGGGGTATCTCCTATTGACCTGTACCGAGCAACCGACAATGTTGATAGTGAGGATGAAGCGGCAATGGCTGCTGCACCCAACGCTGAAAAGGACGAGACGGTGGTACAGGAGCAAATTTCTCAGAGCACCGAGGACGAGCGAGTGGTAGTCGCTGCTGCGCTTGAAGAGGAGGCGGTAGCAGAAGCTTTGGAGCAGTTCCGCGCGACGCAAATGGAGGCGGAGCGCCAGGTGCAGATCGAGCGGGCGCTGGAGGAGTCGGCGCGCTCGGCAGTGCTGGCACCTTCGTACGCGCCGTTGCCCGTCATCAACGACTACCTGCAGACTCTCCCAGTGAGGGGTGGGTACGCCGCCAGCGTTTTCCCCTCGATCCCGGGCGGCGGCGGCTGCGGCGCGCTGCCACTATTGTTCAGCTGCACTCCGCAGCTGGTGCGAGGACGCCTCGTTCACTACCCGGCGGCGGGCTGGCACGGCGGCGCGGCCCTCCACAGCGTCGGCGGTGGGGGCTCCTACAGGCAGACCGAGCAACACGCAGGGTCGGTGCCTGCTTCCGCGCCGCACTCTTCTAAGGACACCGTCGTCACGGTCGCCGGCAGCACTAAGACTAATAAGATGGATGCCAAGAAGGAACCCGAGAAGGATTTGGCTGCTCAGCGTGGACAGGAGAAGATGAAGGCGCATGTTGAAAAACCGATCAAATCTCCTGAAACAACTGGTTCTAGTACTCGAAAGATATAAAAAATGTTGTACAGTATTACGAAAAGTTGAAGAATGATTATCAGAATTATGTATGATTATTAAATATTTTTAATAAAATATGCCACTATGATTAAATGCGTTTATTATATCTAGGCCACCAAATAAATTACATCAAATCATGATAGCGTTTTGAGCGGATAACTGCGCTTTCATTATTAATATTTTTTGGCAAATGTAATTTGCATATTTTTGTGAATGTGATCTGCTGCAAGATTCAAAGCTCTGTCAATGTAAGAAGGGGCTAGAAAATATTGGTTATTCGTTTTTACATTGTTTCCCACTTTGAGATTAAATCCATATTTTCAACTTAGACAGAATAAGGGAATTGCTCCTGTGAGAATCGAATTTATATTTTAATTCTAGAGCAAGAGGTTGTCATTTATTCCGGAAAGAACAAAGTATGATGCAAGGACCTAACTTTCAGTATTGCTTGCTTTACTATTATTATGGCTTCATTGGGCTGGCTCTGTTTTTTTTTTTATTTCACTGGATGGATCACGGAATATTGGGATGGATCGCCAATACCACACTCACAGTTATGATATTAACCCAACACACCGTCTAAGGTGATATGCCAGGAACTTCCCTTTACTCGCACGGCTACATTAAACAATTTTTCATTCCAGTATGTATATATTTTCATCCAATGCGATGGTACAAACCCGGGCGTGTTTAACCCTGCCACCTAGTAGGGGTAGGCGACCTACACTTTTACATATATTCAGAAAAATGGAACAGTTGGCATTCGTGACGGAAATGCACCTAATTGCAAAATGCAAAGAAAGTGATGCTTGAAGGGGGCGCAGATATGAACCAGAGGTCATCTGGCATGCAAGGCAAGTCCCAATGATTCTTAGCTACGAGCCGCAGAGAATACAAATTGCTTAATTAATAATGAATTTTAAGATTGAGAACATTTGCCAATCAGTAAGTCTATGGTTATATAGCGTAGTAAGTTGTCAAGATTTTATTGATTTACTCTTTGAATTGTTGATATGTATTTTGTTTCACTTTTTTTTACATAACCTGAAATGGATAATACCACACAACTATATTATATGAGCACCAGATTCCCGAAGGAATTAGGTGCTATGCCAGGACTTTCCCTTTATGAGCACGGCTACATTGAACTGGATGGAAAACACGGACAATGTTTGATTGCCGCTTCGACCATCTTTTCATCCAATGCGATGGTATCAACCCGGGGGCTACCTAGCAGGGGAAGGGGACCTAAAATTTTTAATGGATTCCGAACCATGAAGCAGCTCGCATTCGTGACCTAATGCACTTACCGAACTCAGAAAGAGAAAGAAAGTGGTGCATAATCGGAGCGAGGATTTGACCTCTGGTACGCTAGGCAAGTCCCCGTGCAACTAGGCTACGAGCCGCTCAGTATCAAATAATTATATGCAATAAAACAATATGAAAATTATATATTTCAACGAATTAGGTTAATGCAATAACTCTAACATTGTTACAACATATAGGGAAAACATTGTAATCATGTTGCCGTAGAAGTCGCCGCTGCTTCGCTTTTCTTCTCATCCTTTGCTGGCTGCGGTGCAGACGCTTGCGCGGACCCGGGGTGCTGTTCGGTCTCCCTGTAGGACCCTCCGCCGCCGGCCCACGCCGCCGCCGGGTGGTACCCGCCGCCGCCGTGCGCCGCGTGACCCGCGTGCGCTACGTGACCGCGGACCAGCTGCGGCGAGCAGCTGAACAGCAGCGGCAGCGCGCCGCACCCTCCGCCGCCAGGGCTCGCAGGGAACACGCTGGCCGCGTACGCCCCGGCCGGGTACGTCGGCAGGTAGTTGTTGATGACCGGCAGCGGCGCGTACGAGACCGCTGAGCGCGCCGACCCCGCCATCGCCTGCTCGAACGCCTGCTGCTTCATCGCCTGCTCGAGCTGCGCCGCGCGAGCCTGCTCTGCTGCCTGAGCGCCGGGGACGTGAGCCGCCATCTGGTCGGCTCCCGCGACGTTGCCGCTGGGACTTTGCGCCTGGCGGGCGTGCTCGAGTTGCTGCTGGTGCATCATTTGAGCCTCGGCGAAGCGGGCCTGTTCCAGTTCCTGTTGGTACATCATTTGCGCCCGAGCGTGCCGAGCTCGCTCGAACGCCTGTTCGTTCATCCACAGTTCGTGAGCGGCTCGAGCCTTCTCCAGTTCATGTTGCTCCATTATTTGCGCCTGAGCGCTGCGGGCCTGCTCGTTCATGAGGTGCGTCTGCAGAGCCATCTCCGCCTCGACCGCGGTCGCCGCGAGAGCTTGCTGCTCGCCGTTCCGGGCCTGGTCGAAGGCCGGTGCTCCGAAGGCGCCGGCAGCGAATGTCTGGTCGGGGCCCAGCCAGTAAGCAGCGGAGGAGCGATGACCGTAGTGCGGCTCGAACTCGTGCGCCGCCACGGGGACTTTGAGGTGCTTAACGACCGGAACCTTGACAAATTTGATCTTCGGTTTGAACAGCGCTTCGTCGTGGTGACCGAAGGTGCGGGCCTCGGGGGCGACGGGCTGCTCCGCCGTGGGTCCGGTCGCGGGATTGCAGAGCGTGAACGGAGCTTTGCCGGGTTCGGTGACGGTGATGCAGGTCCCCGGCGCGTACTTCTTGAGGCGTGCGGCGGCAACGGCGGAGGTGACGTTCCCGGAGGGCGCCGCCGGCGAAGGCTCCTGCTCGGCGGGCAGCAGGCCGGGGGTGAGGGTGGGGGCGAGGGGCGCGGCGAGCGCGCATGCGCACAGCGCGACCAATACGGACAGCTTGATAGTATGCATGGTCGTAGGAGGAATGAGAGTGCACGTATTAAATCATTGACCTTATATTTGGTCACCGAGCCGATGTTTTGCAAGCAGATATTACACTTGTGCTTGTAATGGTAATGCAAGCGGTCCAAAATGTAGAATAGCATGCAAGTATCTTCGAACCCAAAGTAGGTCACTAGCAGAGGCATCATTTCTATTTCGCTTGAAACATATTCATCGCGTTTTAATTTTTTCTTTATATATTTAATTATTTATGCTTGACTGTAAAATTGTAATGTAACAATAAAATTGTGGGTTGGGAGGGGAGATGAGTATTGTCGGACTCGTGCACCAAAGGTTCCAATTCAAGAGCTTTTAAGAATGTTCTAAAAATTTACTGAAAAAAATATTCAAATATTAAACCAAAACAGGAGCAGAAAGAGTATATAAGCTCTAATATGCAGCACTACGAACGTCATATTCAATAGAGTGAATCTAACGGGTCAAATAATAAGTGTTTTTTATTCAAGCATCATTAGTTTCATTTCGTTTTTATTAAGCATTGGTAACTTGCATACACGTAGACACGTCAATTATAATAAATACTATCAGTGTCAGGTGTAGATAGGCTTCGTCAAAATAAAAACATGCAAAATCCAAATCCAAATCCGAGTCGTGGTTTAGGCAATCTGCTTGATTTCTTAGAATTTCAATAGGTCGGTGCTAGATTGTGCCATCCACATACGTGCGTCTGTGATACCAACGTTACCGAACGGGGCCACCACGGTGTATCATGCCAAATGAGCGCTGGTTGTTTATTCCGCGTTTACAATATAAATAACACTATAAAAAGAGCACTGGTAACCGCAAACTACCTCAGCATCACCGAGCCCCCAGGAATCAGTCGCTTGGATAGTAAACGGCCGGATGGTGTGACCTTAGTGCCGTGGGCAGTGCCACATGTGTGGATACCATGGGTCCGTCCTACATTCAGGCCACTTCTCGCGCGGCCGGAGCTGCAGCTGAGAGGGCAACAGCAAATAAACACCATAAATACAGCTGCGTGGCGAGTTCCTTTGAGTTTTTGGCTTTCGCCGTCGAGACACTCGGTTCATGGTCACCAGAAGCGATCTCTTCATCTAATGCAAACTTTTAAATGAAAGTTCTGGTGATCCCAGGTCCGGGGCAAATTTTGTCCGGCGAATAAGCCGCGAAATTCAAAGAGGTAGTACCGCCAGTATTTTAAGTACAGCTGGAGTTTCGGATCTTTTAAAAGAAGTTTTTTATTTAATGTTCCAACCTTAGATAGGTGAAGAGATTGTTATAATTAAAGTGTTTTTTTTAATTCAATGCCACTTGCGTATCATTGATTGGTATTGTTAATAAGATGCTGAATAAATGACAAAATTATTAAAGCTGTCTAAACTAACGATTGGTGCTAGGAGAAAGAAGTTGACAACTCTAACAATAACGCAAAGTGTCGAAGTTCGATTGTCTGTTGAAAAGCATTAAAAATAAAACGTAAAAAATTCAATGTGCTTTTAATTTTATTTTTGAAATTAGGATTAACTGAATCAAAATAACGCACAAGCAAAAATAGACGAATGGTTTAAAAGCTGTGTATTCGTCATTGATGTATTTAAAAGTATGTTAATTGCGGCATATGGCGTATGCCACATAATAATAATAATAATAAAAACACGGCCTCATAGACTCAGTAGTGCCATACTATAAGTACAAACCGGAAGACGTATTGGAAAAGGATGGCACTAAGCTCTATTGGGATCGACCAATACAGACCGATAAGACAATTAAGAGCAATAAGCCCGATATTGTATTGGTCGATCCCAAGTCCAACCAGATCTTCCTCGTAGACATAACAATACCACATGACGAAAACCTCGACAGGGCCGAAAATGAGAAACTTATGAAATATTTAGACCTGGCCCACGAGGTTACCGCCATGTGGCGTGCACGGAAAACCACCATCGTGCCAATTGTTATGTCTACGAACGGCGTTGTCCCAAAAAATTTGGCCAAAAATTTAGAAAAATTAGACATCGATATTGGGCTCCGATTCCAGATGCAGAAAGCGGTTCTACTCTCGAACACGAGAATCGTTCGGCGGTTTCTGTCTCTGTAGCTCGGAGAAGCCTTATAGGATTTGTCCCAGGTGGGACCTCCCTAAGGCTAAATTCAGTTTTAGGTTTATATTTTTTAAGACTTCTTTTTTTGTATTTTTGTACTAAATAATATAAACCTAAGATTTGTTATATTAATATATACTGTGAATAATAATAATAAAATTCTTTATTGTACACCATTATAAAACAGTTTACAAAAGGCGGGCCTAATGCCAAAAGGCATTCTCTTCCTACCTACCCTTGGGATGTAGGAAAGGTGCAAGGCGGCAGACAAAAAAGGATAAAAGAAGTAAGATTTTTTATCAATAAAGATATATATATATATATATATATATACTTAACAAGAATAAATATACTTACATTCTAATACTAATACATACATAACTAACTAATACATAATATATTAGGTGCTCGACCACGTCCATGGGCTCTTAAACTAAACCATGCCGTCCGGCCATCATGTTTGAAGTATCCTGGTTGCACTTTGAAGCAAATACCTCGACAGGCAGTAGATTCCATAGTTTACCTACACTGTAGACCAGAATCGGTTTATTTTCAGAATGGCGACAGGAAACAGCTAGAAAGGAGACGGAAAACAGAAATAAGATAATATGAGTAGAAACTCGTTATGAAACAAAGATGGACTCGGAACCCTTTACTGAAAATCCGATTGAACACAGCAGCTATGATTAAAATTAATGTTCACATCGCTTATTAAAAAAAGTCGATACATCACGTACGCAGGTGTTCAGGTCTTCGGCTTGAGAGGTCGCTGTGGTTCAGGTGCGCAGAGCAATTTTACATGAAATTGAAAAAGGTGTCAAAATACTAGCTAACACTTAAGGCGGCCCAACCCGCTCATCTCCCCATACAAAAGGGGAAAGAAGATCACGCCCATATTTCTTGTCAGAGATCCAAAATTTTGCTCAAAATAGCTTTATTTGATCGAACTAGATGTCTGATGACCACTGGCATTGTAAAATTGTGTATGGTTTCTAAGTTATAAGGTCCGAAAGTTCGATTTTTTCGCGCGTTTTATACGATAACTTTGGAGGTGGATTACGCAATGATAAAGTAAGAACATGGTAAAAAGATTAGTCATCAGACATAGCTTGTTTAATCAAGATTAATAATCTATTTGGTTTTTGTTAGGTTTTTGACTACAGCGGTCGTGGTTTACTTTTAGCTATAAGTCGTTTTGAAATTATAATTTTCGTAAATCTTACCAAATCATACACTATGCACATTGTCTTTTTTGTGGACAGGTTGCATCTTCCTCATAACGGAGCCTGTCTTATTCTTAGAAACAGAGAAGGTCCCAGAGCGCAACAGCACGGTTTTGTACCGTGCCCGCAAATGAGTTGAGGCCGCCGGGTTGGGCCACCTTAAATGCGGTGGATGCTTGTATACCGTATGTGTGTATACAAGAATTTTCACTGAATTTATTATTAGCACGCGGTTTTCACTCGCACAATATTACCTACCTTCTTGCTTTCTAAGCCTTCTTGTCGTATCGTTGGATGGTACTAGGTAATTTGGCGTCAGCTATGTGCGGCATCATATCTTGTGACATTGACAAGTGAACAAGTGACATTTTTTGTGTGGACAGTGATATTTTTTTATTCCATTTCATTTCATATATTTAAACTTTTTAGGTAGTCAAACTACACTGAGTTACTTCAAAAACTGATAGATCCGCGGAGTTTATCAGCCAGCAAAAAAGAATCCGCATATAAACTTTACTGTTTTTTCCGTCCACAGCAATGAAATACATACATAGATCTAAATGGTAGAACAGATTCAGGCAAAGAACAAAACAAAAGAAACAGCAACCCTCAGTGCAAATGGATTAGAAATAGAACTTACCTAACTAACAAAGTCTTATAAAAGTATAATTACGTATTCTATTATATTTTATATTATAAGTATTCTATGGTGTAAAAGCCATCGTCAACTAAATAACTATTTCAGGTGTAAGTTTAATACAAATGCAGTGTTTCCATTAGAAAGGAATAAGAATAAGTCGTCTAATAACCATATTGCATTTACTTTCTTTATATGTCTGCCAATTACCACAATGATTTCCGACAGGTATAGTACATGCGGCGCAAATTCGGCCCGAAAATAAGGGAATGCGTATTTTTTTTTTTGGTTATTGAATAAAATCAAGTTTTATCTTCTCTCGTCCATTTTGTGTTGCGCGCGCATGCTAGGTCTATGTACATACCAGACTTTTATATTTTTGGCGATAGTCCCTTGCGCATATTATACATATTTTAGGAATTATCACACATCACAGAAGTACTATGAGTTAACAGAACTTGGTGTGTGTGGAATTTGTGCAAATGAATAAGTCCATCAAATACTGAGTGAGCGATGTCATCAACCGATGAGTCACATTTGTAACTGAAGAATACTAATCAAGGTCGAAGGCAAAGTACGAAACATCGGGCCACCAACCTCGCAGGCAGTTTCTGGGAACGATATGCATCGTCGGCAAGTACAGCAAGTATGATTGTTGGCTATGTCACATGACAGCGAGCGTACGAGACACGCTTCTAAGAGACGAGAATGATTGGTCAGGATAACATATCAGCGATTGCATTGACAAGGACGTAGAGTTCAATAGAAAAAACTCGATGTTATCGCGTTTCAAGGAGTTTCCGTAATTTTAGAATGTACTAGAAGGCTACGTCAGCCACGGTGACTACAGTTTAGTTGTTTTTATGTTTGCGATGGTTCAATAAAGAAAGTTGTTTCTTTATTGCAATGTATGTTTGTTCGTCAAAAGGTATCCAACATATTTTGAAAATATAATTCCAACCCACAATTATAAAACAAGAAGTGTGTCTTGCAAAAAATTATGTTTTACGCGCCCTCGAATTGCACTTTATCGCAATAGCGTATTTTTTATGGCTCCAAAATTATATAATTGTATCCCTAAAGAATTTAGGGACCTTACCTATGATTTGTATAAAGGTAAATTATACGACTGGTTAGTAAAACAAAGCATTTACTCAGTAGAAGAATTTATACACACTAGCAAGTTTTAAGTTTCAAAATGTTGTATTCTCTGTCCATATTTTAACAATGTGCTTTTGTACGCCGTAACTGGCAACTTTTGGAGATACTGAAAAAATATGTAAAGACTTGTTTACCCATAAGTACACAAATAAATTTCATTTCATTTCATTTCATTTCAATGTCCCTCTCTCGTACTTCACCTTATTCGAATGCACGTGTTTTGTTTAAGGCGCTGGGACTAGCCAACTACTCGCGCCATACAAATGCACTTTTTAACAAATGTTAAATATGTAGTGAAACGCTTCAGCAAATCCAAATAGAACTCCAGACTGATAATGGATTGTTAATATTTTTTTATTCCATCATTTATTTAAATAATAATAAAAATAAAAAAAGTTGATTTTTCTCATTAGAAATCTGAAAGTCATTCGATTTCTAGATATAAGCAAAAACAGCATATATGCATAAACAAAATATTCCATTTGCTTTTAGATTTCTACATTTAGTCAAAAAAGTTCGGAAATGGACACCGTTTCCGCAATGTATTTTGTATAGAAAAAGGAAACATACATTAACGAAAATCATTCGATTCCTAGACAAGGAATCATATATTGTAAGGATGACACATATAATCGTCAGACTTAGTTAGTTTACTTGGGGTGCCTCGTCTAACTTTGCGATTTGGCTAGTACCAGGCCCTTAAGGGCCGAGTGCACGATAGGACAAAAAATCAAAATCAGCGTCAAAGTATGATTAAACACGTCACTTTGTGTTGACAGTATGGACGGAACTCTATGCGGTTCACTAAAAGTGACGTGCTTGAACATTGATTAACTCAGCCGTCTTTTCGTGCAATCGGGGCTAAGAGTCACAAATGTTATTGAGATTTCAAAGTAGGTAGCTCGGTGGGTTCCGGCTCGTAAAAAGGGTAAATTGGACCCACTGCATTTGTTCCCATGCATGAGATAAGAAGCGATTAAGGGAATCGTCGTTTGTCACTCCTCACTTTGCCCAGGTTGGTGGCATGGTCGAAGCGAGAACAAAAATTGTCCGTGTTTCTAATACAGATCAATGTAGCCGTTTAAGGCATGGCAAATAGTTGTGTGGTGTTTTGGGATAAAAAAAATAAAAAGTGTTATAAACGATCAATGTCGAGCTATCGAATTTAAAAATATTAGTCATCAAGCCTAGATTGTTCCATGAAGATTTAAAATCAGTTTCGTTTTTGTTGATTTTTTGGGTACAGCGTTCGTGATTTACTTTTAGCTATAAGTCGTTTTACAATTATTGTTTTTTGTAAATCTAACCAAATTAAACTCTATGCGCATTGTTTGCATTATGGACTTTTTTTTCTTGCGTCCTCCTCATAGTGGAAATTGTATTTTTCTTTAAAACAGAGAGAGTGCCAGAGCGCAATAGAACGATCTTGTGCCGTACCGGTGGTTAAGTTGTAATGTCTTTTATTTTGGAAAAAAGACTAAGGACTTCACCCTCGTAACATAATGTTTCTGTATCACGAAAGCATTTTAGCCACCTCCGCCACGCAGCCAACTATTTTTTATGTTTTGTAAACATATAAAAACAACCCGGATAAACTAGATCAGAGATTCCAATAAGTTTCCCAAATATAAGCATAATTTAGAGAAGGCTCTGGACGCGTTCGGGTTCTGTATGTTGCAGTTTTCGACAGTGGTTAGATTCCACGTAAATCTGTGCGTCTCTTCTTTTAACTTCTTTAATTTTTGGGTGGTGGTACGCCCGGGTATAAATTTTCTGTTGAGCCATGCAGAAGGAAGGTCCTGGCATAGAACTTAGTTCCCGTATGTTATATTGGGCTAATATCATGACATAGGTGGGGTATTAGCCATTAGTATTGGTATTTAGTTTAGTCATTACATTAGTATCGAATAAAATGTTTACCTATTCATGGTCGCGAAGAAGGCTTTGAAAGCAATATTATTTATTAACATGATAATACGAAATTGTACAATACAAAAATAAAAAATAAATAAAGAACAGCATTAGTGTTCAACTAGAGAGGCTGACACTACGATGAGTTGACACTTTAATTTTTATTGGTTTTACTTCTTCTCTTAGATTATCTTTTGATTAGTTGACATACAGGATTACAGGTAACGAAAAGACAGTGAAAACCACACACATACATTAGTTCTTTGGGTGAAAACAGTATTTGCATTTAGCCAATGAAGCGTCATTTACCATAGTATGCACACGGAAATATTTTGAATGAATTGAATTATTTATACTCCTAAGTTTGAAGAAAAAACATATTTTTTCTAGTCGTGCAACCCATTCCCGCTCAGTTAATTTGCGCCATTATTATTTTATCACTAACTCGTCCTACATGTTCTAACCATATCATGTTCACACCCATGTTCTCTATTTTTGTCGATAAATATATTTTAGTTTACAATTCCTCTTAAACAATAATTCGGTATCTACTCCAGCATTCCTATATACATTATTTCAACATCATCTAAAAATATCTACAGATTTTGAGTACCTATTAATAAAATGCTATCTCAGTATTCCCAAGAAATGTGTAGGTACTATTTTGGTGTTATCGATACCAGTCGAAGATGCCTCAAGATAATTCCACAAAAACACATTGTTTACTTTGTGTGCAAACATTTATCGGAAAATGTACGCGGCCCGTATACCTACTAGGAACCTCGTGACCGCAAACACTCACAAAGATAAGAAAAATCATTTAAAATCCCCTTTGCTTCCACTCCAAGCACAGTATCTGCACGCACTTACAAGGATAATAGTTGTAGAGTTCAAATTGAATAACAAATAATCAAATGGCAAATATATATTTCAACAATTGCAATGCTGTACAACGGATCCTGAAAAATAAGATACTAACATTAAGAGTACAATAAACGACACACATAATACAAGCAAAAGAATTTGCTTTCCAGAATTAAATAACATACCAACTCTTTCGAGAATCGGTTTCACCTCAAACCAACTATTGCTTTTGCCCCAAATCAACAATACCAACTTTCCTGAATTTCACGAGATAAGTTACGGTGGTGAATATGACGAACCTGGGGCTGTGGATCGTGGGGGCTTTGGTGGTGGTGGCGCTGGCGGCGAGCGGTGGGGAGGCGAGACACCACCATGCGGTGAGGCCCCAGCTGCGCCCCGAGGACGTGTGGGACGAGCGAGGAGAACTCGGTGCGGAGGACCGGGAGGCACCAGCTCACGAATCGGCACATATTGTAAGCATATTCATTATTGTCGTTACCATTACGGTGAAGTTGGCGACAGAGTCTCCAGTCATTCTTTGTATCATTTGTGCAGTGTGAGTTCCGGCACATATGTCGAACTCCACTTAAATCTGTTACAGCTGTATTCAGAGTGGGCGGACTAATTTTAATACGCCGGACTAAACCGGTCTTTGAATGGTTAGTTCGGTGCTGATCCCGTACCAAGTGTTGGCCGGTTCACTCTGAATACGACTGTTACAGTTTACCTACTGTGCATTATAATAAGGGCACGGCATTGCACCAAGTTCCTATGTAGTGTGTTGGGTTGATATCATGACAGTAGCCATCTATGTCCAGTTTAATAAAAAAAAATCTACAACTTTATAATATCTTACTTCCGTTACTAACTTGAGAATTTAGAGAGAAGCCCTTTAGGCACTCGTCTGACCTTCTCTTTAGAGAGTACAAATTATTGGATGTCATGCAAACTTATATGACGAAACTAGTGGATTATTACCGAACACACACACATCTTCAGGTACATGCCACTCACACTTATACCACGAGACACAGACACAATTTAAACTTATGCACAACACCAACAAACACTGCTTTTGGGCAAAGATTTCATTCATTTTTGGGGCCGAGGTTATTTAACAATATAACAGATATAATACAACCTAGTTTAAATTTAAATAAAAAAGCATTTAAAAAGAATATTCAGAAGTATTTCATAGAATTAGGTCGACTGGAATGTGAAAAATTATTAACAAACATTTTAATTTAGATACATTTTATGTAGTGCTTGTGTGTAATATGTTAAGTCATTAATATCACTTTATTACTAATTAATAAAGTACTTAAGAGTATCGATCATAAGTAATTAAAAGAACCTGCGTTAAAAAACCTAGCCATCGCAATACAGGCTAAGCCTAGTGCGACGGTTAAGAAACGAATTTTAGATCGCTAAGAATTGTAATTAAAGATGTACTTACTCTTTTTCTTATAATTGTATTAAAGTTTTTTGAATTTGAATTTTTGAATTCACTCTTTGATTTAAGTTTGTTATAGGATTTTCTTATTGCACCCAACTCAAAATATCATATTTGGGCATTTTCCTGTAGTTGTCTACCACCTTAGATGTAAATTTCTCCAAAATGTCAATACATTTTTGAAGTAGCCTGGCAAGCATTCGAAAGTATATTGTTCACATTTTGAGATACAAATATCGGTTTCGTGTCATTTATCTATGAATATTCTCTTTAACAACGTAAATTGATTGGTGTTGCAGGATTCGGTGAAGAGTGCTAAGCATCCGCGGGTCGTGCCCATCAACACCAGATACTTCAACTTCGCGCCGGTCGCGCCTGCGCCGTGCAGCGGCGACGGCTTCCGACGCGACCGCTTCGGCATCTGTCGGGAGGTGTGGTGACACCAACATGGCTAATTACATGCGGGGAACCCTTTGCAGGAATATAGTCAAGGCGATAACACCGATCATCGAATTCTACGCTAGCGAACAAGGATAGTACCCTCGGATTGTATTAGTTTTGATTGGTTATGAATATGTGGCTAAATGAGCTAGATTAGGATAGAAATAATGTGACATAAGTATTTAAGTAGAAAGACTAATAAGCTTGGTTTTCACCAAGTGATGATTTATTTCAATAGCGCCTTCATTACTAAAGTGCTGATTATCTTGTACTGGTGATTGCAAGCTGCTAAGCAAGACCCTAAATATTAAGCTAATCAGCAGTAGGTGAAAAAGGTATGTGAATAAAACCGGTCGGACGGAGTTAATTTTATGAATCGCCTATGGAAGTCTTCATCTCCGGCCACATGCACTCACTGATTCCGGAGTTCCTAACATAGGCAGAAATTCAATCCGTCCGGTTTTACTCGGTTTTTTAAATGTTTTCTGAAGTACACTTTAATTCGAAGTATCCATCCATTATTAGACATAGGTATACGATATTTTGTTTAACGTTGTTATATATTATATGTTTTAACATTCATTCAAGACTGTACGACAAGAGATTATAAGTAAGCGAATTGGTCGGTAATTCCTTTCGCCTTGATGTAATACCTAAAGGTGTAAGCTACGTGATATTGAGATAATAAGTCTATATTAAGTCCCTAGAAAATATCAGATGGCTTATTGATTAACCAAGTGCCGAGATAGAGAATACGGAAAAATTTCAGTCACTTATTTAATTATGTCATTAAGATATGGAATCAAATGTGATATTTTATAGGTAGTCATTTAAATGTACTTTTCTACAATGTTAGTTTATAAATAAATATAAAGTATTTTTTTAAACATGTTTTTTTTTGGGAAACAGGACTTGAATGGCTAATACCTACTCTACTTATGGCTACATTGAAGGATCGAAAGGACGGACAATTTCAATTGCCGCTTCGATAATCTTTCATTCAATGCGAAGATACCAAGCCAAGCGGGATTAACCCTTTCAAATAGAACGTTTATGTGAAATCGTTATGTGCAAACGTTTATGTGAAATATCAATAGTGAATGACGAAACTGAAGAATAGCTGAAACTTATCAAATGTGAAAATAATTATCGATAAACGACGAGAATAAACAATGGATATATGTTCAAAGTTATATACTTAAGGTTTAATGTTCGAAGCATAGATATCGAGAAGGATATGTCGAAGAAAAGTTAAATTCTTAAGCTAAATTAGTTACCCGTACAAAATATGTTTTTAACTTAATAAAGATGCATGTGAATATAGTGGTGGAAACTAACTAAGTACATACATAAAACCTGATGATGACAAAAACCTTGTTAAATACAATGACACATTTTGTGGCTGCACGGTGACACGAATGCATAGTCTCACCATTGCAATGTTGAATGTAATGCACATAAACTGCAGAAATCCAATTCAACCGAGAATGGTTGGTAACAACGCGGTAGGTAGGTCACTCGCCTGACACGTGCATGCCTTGATATTTCGCAAAAGTACAATTTTGCAGATGCTAATTTTAATTCAGTGCACGTTACATTTCATTTTATAATTTTGCGCTGTCATTGGGTACTTGCACGTATGTTATAAAATGAAATAATTTTTAGATATTTTGGAGTAAAATGGGCTTAGGAATGTTTGCCCATTCCAGCGTAATAACGTGAAGCACTTCGAAAATGCGGAATAATTAATATTTTTTTAGAACGTTAGCGTGAGACGGATCATTTAAATACCTGTTTGGTCTTTTGGTCCCAATACAGCGACGTGCCGTGCGTCTCGTCGACAACCCTGAGGTATCCCAGAATTTAGGACCCTCTCTCTGAAAGGAACAGTCTCTCTCTGTGTTTTATTGTTTACAAAATGGAGAATGCTTTTCGAAACTGAATAACGTCATCCCTCTGTCTCTTTCCTATCATCCCTCAATGCACAACAGGAAGGAATGCACATATTCACTGTCCGAACTCATCCAAGGACAAACCATAAGAAACACCTGTAGACCATTTATATAAAGGATCAGTAAATAATGGAATAAACTCTATGCTGAGGCATTTAGTCAAAGTAAAGAGTCCCTGAGGAAATTTTCCCAAACCTTGGAGCCACTGAATAGAAAGAAAGGAGAATTGGCATGCGGTCGATATGGTGTCTCCGCCGCATGGTCAAAGTGACTATATAATAGTATGGGAATCCGGCTGCGCGTCGTATGCCACACAGTCAAAACATTACCCTCATGCGTCAATATCTAACCCCCGTTTGCCGCAGGTAGGATGGGGATACAAGTTCCACAGAGCAACGTCCATGGCAGTATCAGTAGAACACACTGAGGGACCCCACTGTCGTTTGTGGCTCAGGGACTCCAGGAGTATTGACTATGCTCTTGTATCCGAGTTTGTGATAGTAGCCATTTATGTCCAATCGACTAAACAAAAATCTCGCCAAAGGGCCCTGATGGAACAAACCTCTTTCATGTTTCTGAAATAATAATATTTGGCCACACAACAATTTATTGTAACCTTAAACTATAACAATCAAAGAAAATACACAGTTCAAAAAGTCAATCAACAGTGACTTTTGGTAAAAAAAGCAGTCACAAAAATATCACAAATCTATAATTTTCAAATTAAAATCAGTTCTGGCAAATATTTGCAGTAATAGAAGTTGACAACTGGCACCAGTGTGCATATTATAAAATAGTCATCCTTATAGTTAATCCTTAGCTTTGTATGTCTGCTATATCTTGAAATAACATTTTATTAGCGCTTAATGCAGCAGATGTCTCTCGTGTCACATGAGTACCGTCACATGAGACTAGCTGGAGGCAGGGTTACCGCACCGTGACCGGACAGTGGTGAAGGCAGCGCTCCCACACCGCGAATCCAAGAAGATCGCTCACAGCAGTATGACTCTACGGTGTTTAGTGCTCGCATGTAGATGGTCGTCACACCACCTGAAAGGATGAGTTGTATACATTTAGGAAGCCAGAGTTACTGCAACGTGTTCTGACCGAGGTGACGGCAGCGTTTGCACACCGCGAATCCAAGAAGATCGCTCACAGCAGTATGACTCTACGTTGTTGAGTGCTCGCATGTAGATGGTCGTCAAACCACCTGAAAATGCGTTGTATAAGATTAAGGAGGCAGAGTTACTGCAACGTGTTCTGACCGAGGTGACATGACGGCGGCGCTCGCACATAGCGAATCCGAATCTGCGTTGTTGAATGCTCGCATGTAGATCGCGTGACACGTCCTGAAAGGATGAGTTGTACATTTGGCGCCATATTGAATTTAGTTGCATGAAATGGCGTCCCGTACAGTATTCGAACTCGAGAACATTATAGGAGTGAGCGAATTCATAAACGATTTAACGGGCTGACGTTACCGTCAGTGTATCTATGCATGGTCACTAAAAAGTAGCTATGCTTCCGCTATACGGATAAGTTTCCGTCATCTTTTCCGTACTTCCTTAGACGATTATAAGGGTTCCGACCCAAAGGGTGAAAACGGAACCCTATTACTAAGCCTTCGCTGTCCGTCCGTTCGTCCGTCCGTCCGTCCGTCCGTCCGTCCGTCCGTCCGTCCGTCTGTCACAGGGCTGTATCTCAGGAACCGTAATAGGTAGGCAGCTGAAATTTTCGCAGAGTGTGTATTTATTTGGCCGCTAGAACAACAAATAGGTAAAATAAAAAAAATATAAAAAAATAAAGGTGGGCCCCATACAAAAAAAAAGATTTTTTTGTTTGATCTTGTACGATGGTACGGAACCCTTCATGTGCGAGCCCGACTCGCACTTGGCCGGTTTTAAGTGATATCGCAGGTAGAGAGTGTTCACGCCAAATACAAATTGTCAATGCAAAACCAAAGATTGGAATGGTAGGATCCGAATTTGTTGAGTGCTTGCTTGTGTGTACGTTGTGTGTGTGGCACAATGCCTGAGCGGTCCAAACGATTGTCAATCCAACTTAAAACCATTTGAAGGAAACCCTCACCGATGATGATGAGCTGGGTTCCAAGGTAAGCGAGCGCGTGGCCATGCCTCGGTATAGACATCTCGGTGAGCGGCTTCCACTCGCGCTGTTGCCAGTCCCACACGTCCACAGCCCCCACGCTGCTCGTGCTCCTCTCCTATTAGTTAAATAAATTAATGACATTATTTTATTCGTCAAGTTGAAGTATGAGGTCTTCAACGGTTAAGTCAGGAAAACCTGGACACCCGGTTTTCCCAGATATCTCAAGAAAATGTTGGACTACATATGTGTTCGATTGTTGACTTGTTGTTTTGTGTAAATGGGTACATTGTTATGAATGAATATGGATAATCCAAATGGTATATGCTAGGTACGAAAAAGTAAAAAGAGCTTAGTCGAGATTAGAGTAAAGTAGTGGTATAGTAGCTGTTGTATTTAAGGTAATTTTAATTTTATTAAGAGCATTTTTAGTTTATCGGAAAATTACTTGTGTTCACATGGCTAAGATGAAAGGACGAAACTGAATCTTTTGAGTTCCACCTTTTCAAATCATGAAGAACAAAGGAACCAGTATGCTCGGGTCGAGAAATCAGTCTGCCTCATGTCATGGGAGTCTTGTTGTCTTTAAAAATAAATATGAATATTTAATAAAAAAACAACCTTTTCGCAAAGTCGAGCGGCGCCTCCAACGATGAACAACTTGTCGTTCATAGAGAAGAGAGTGGCAAAGCAGCGAGGAAACCGCAGGCAGTTGATCTCAGTCCATCTGCTCATTACAATTGTTATCGCAGAAGCATCAGAAATAAAATCCATACTAATATTATAATTGCGAAAATTATTCTGTCCGTCTTGCGCTTTCTCGCCTTACCCGCTGAATCAATTTGGAGAAAATACCTCCATACTTACCAACATTCTGAATGAATTTCGGTAAGTATAGAGGTATTCTGGATCTTGGAAAAGGACAAATATAGGCTACTTTTTTTCCCCAAAAAAGGTAGCCTGTGGGGTTAAATACGTGACGTAAGTTTGTATGGGGAAATTATATAATATCCAGGAAATAATTCGGCCCGACAACAGTCCAAAACGACATTGACCCGCTCAGCTAGTGTGATATAATACGGTGACTCCCTATTTTCCAGACAGGTACCGAAGCTGTAAAGCACGCTTACCGCACGCAACCGAAGCTGCTGACGTTTGAATCCACGCTCGGGACGACAGATAGGCTGACTCCCATATATCCAGTATGGCATCGGAGTTGTTCGTTTGACACACTCACTGCATATGCATCTCTCCATTCCCTTGCTAGCGGCTGGTTAGGCCATTATCATTAGCTCTTGTATTTCCAGTTTTCCAGACTGGCACCGGAGATGTCATCAATCCCTGACTTTCGCCAGGACCTTCCAACTTAACAACGATAACTCACGTGACCCTCGTCATTACGACTTGGTACTTGCGCGCGGAGCGGACACCGAGACGCACATGTTTTATCGGGAATACAACATTGTCTGGTCCTACAGCTAACCAAATGCCCCCACGAGTCCAACCTTAAATTTTTTTTATGCGACCTGACATGGGTGGCTAATACGACATAACTACCGTTATGATATTAGCCCAATACACTACACTCCCGAAGGAATTAGGTGCCATGCCAGGACTTTCCCTTTATAAGCACGGCTACATTTAACTGGATGGAAAACACGGACAATTTTTTATTGTAGCTTCGACCATCTTTTGATCCAATGCGATGGTACCAACCCGGGCGGCCTTAAACCCTACCATCTAGTAGGGGAAGGGGACCTATAGTTTTACATGTATTCCGAACCATGGAGCAGCTCGCATTCGTGACAAAATGCACTTATCAAACTTGGAAAGAGAAAGACAGTGGTGCATGTCTGAATCGAACCCAGACCTCTCTCCATGTCCAACCCAACCCCAATTCCCGTGTGACTCTGTCAAAACAGCCGGGAGCGTAGTTCCGGTTGGGAGCCCCATCTAATCGAGTCCTTCAGATAGGGATAGTTGTCAGAAGTAGTAGGAACTAACTCGTTAGTGGTTGAGTTGTAGCACTCGACGACCCGGGAGAGCGGCCGCCGCCGGTCGCCGGTCATGCCGCCCGCCACCCATATGTAGTCGCGGTACTTGGCACACGCCACGCCCATGCGCGCTACGCCCAGCGCGCGCACCTCGCCCCACGTGCCCGTGCGCGCGTCCAGCCGCTCCACCGAGCGAAGCACCCTGCCGCGACTTCGTGTTTTTTTATTTATTTATGTAATTGGACATGAGTGGCTTATACCACAACTACCGTCATGATATTAGCCCAGCATCCTGCATTCCCACAGGAGTGGGTGCCATAGCAGGACCTTCACTTATGAGCACGGCTACATTGAACTGGATGGAAAACACGGGGGAATTTAATTGCCGTTTCGATCATATTTTCATGCATGGATGGTACCAACCCAGGCGGGCTGTACATGGGTTTGGAACCATGGAGCAGCTCCCCAAGAAGAAAGATTGCCCCCTGCAACTACATGCACCTGCATACGGACAGTGATTGGATGTATCACTCATGGAAAATTATAAACTGAATATTTCATTTAGCTAAGATATATTTTCTGTAATAAAATTCCACAAAAAATATTCCTAATCCTGAAATAATAAAATCGTCAACAAATGCCAACTCTAAGAAGTTTCACTTCTAAGGTGCGAGAGTCTTACGTATTTTTACTATAGAACTGGACATGGATAGCCAATATCAGACCTACTGTCATCACATTAGCCCATCACACCGCAATCACGAAAAAAATAGGAGTAACATGCCAGGACCTTCCCTTTATATTATGGCCACATTGGCGTGGATCGAATACAAGGTACAAAATTTTAAATGGTACATGGTAAAAAATCCCGAGCGGGCTTGATACTACTAATAATGGTTTCGAACCCGCAGCCTAATTAAATAAAAAGCTATTTCAATCACTGCTAGGTACCGAACCCGCTCAACACAAGATACTAAGGGTAACTAACAAACATCTGAAAGTCAATCTTCAAATAAATGTCGAAATAGTATTCACCTGCCCTTCTTGTCCTGACCGCCGATAGCGTAGAGTGCCATCCGGTGCGCGACGAGACCGAAGTTCTTGCGAGGCACTGCCAACTCCGCCTCGCTGTACCACGCGCGCGTCACCGGGTCGTAGCTCCACACGGTCGACACTACCACCGACTTGCCATGCACTTCGTCGTCGCGCGGGTCCGCCCCACCTGGACAGCAGAGACCCAAGGCTATTGCTAATGGCGTAGAGTGCCATGCGGTGCGCCATTACGACGAAGTTCTTGCGAGGCAAGGCCAGCCCTGCATCGCTGTACCCCGTGCGCGTCACCGGGTCGTAGCTCCACACGGTCGACACTACCACTGACTTGCCATGCACTTCGTCGTCGCGCGGGTCCGCCCCACCTGGACAGTAGAGACCCAAGGCTATTGCTAATGGCGTAGAGTGCCATGCGGTGCGCCATTACGACGAAGTTCTTGCGAGGCAAGGCCAGCCCTGCATCGCTGTACCCCGTGCGCGTCACCGGGTCGTAGCTCCACACGGTCGACACTACCACTGACTTGCCATGCACTTCGTCGTCGCGCGGGTCCGCCCCACCTGGACAGTAGAGACCCAAGGCTATTGCTAATGGCGTAGAGTGCCATGCGGTGCGCCATTACGACGAAGTTCTTGCGAGGCAAGGCCAGCCCTGCATCGCTGTACCCCGTGCGCGTCACCGGGTCGTAGCTCCACACGGTCGACACTACCACTGACTTGCCATGCACTTCGTCGTCGCGCGGGTCCGCCCCACCTGGACAGTAGAGACCCAAGGCTATTGCTAATGGCGTAGAGTGCCATGCGGTGCGCCATTACGACGAAGTTCTTGCGAGGCAAGGCTAGCCCCGCATCGCTGTACCCCGTGCGCATCACCGGGTCGTAGCTCCACACGGTCAACACCACCACCGACTTGCCGATCACGTCGTCAGCAGATGCCGTAGACGTAGAGTATTATGCGATATCAGCACCAGCCCGAAATTCTTAGGTAATGCGACTAGAATAGGTAATAGACTTAGGTAATAGACCGAATAAAGAATAAAAAATAAAGCGCGTATGAATACTGATAATGATTTAGACACAAACATTATAGAAAAACTTCTAAAAACGATAGCAATAATCAAAGATGGATAAATCTATAAAGACTAATCTTCCTCCATTTCTCAAGTAAGATCTACCTAGTCATTTGCCCAATATTAAATTAAGAAGAATCATTTCCATAGTCAAAAGTAGCCGTCTTTTTATATAAAATAGTGTTGCGGTACCGGTATGACCTATATATGCCTTTAGAACGTAGGTGATATGCACAGTTAACGCAAATGCCTATAACTACGATCAAATTTCGAGTCTTAAGGACCCTCCATGTTTACATTACTAAAACAAGCCTTAAGCTACAAGTCCACATATTTTGTGTATGTAGATAGTAAGAATATTCCTTAAATTTATTGTTTGTATTTAAATAATCTTCTTGATTATTGTTAAAACAAAAGATATGGGCCATTCATTGCGATTAGCCGGCGAAAATGGTTTGCTCATAATTACGATCGATTTTTGATGATGTCCCCAATTACGATCGCCATCAAACCTAATTGCGACCAAAGTTTTAGCTGATCCAAATTTTAATATATTAAATATTTAAAAAAGTTTTTAAACGTTTTTGTATGATAAAAATGAGCAGGAATCCCTTAAAACATCCCTTAGCCACAGATTTCTTCAAATGACTTATTTTGCACCATTAGTACATACAGGGTACCTAAATGCTATAATTATTGGTTTGATGATTTAATATTATTTACAAATGTTTTTTCCAATCCCTTTCATTTTCGTCAAATATTTAAAAACAGCATATACATTTTATAGAGAAATCATTATAGATAATACTAGTATATATAACTATAGAAGTGAGAACGCCTAATCTTGATCCTGACAGATGTTTAGAGGGATCCATTTAACCAGGGGGGCTCACTCCGCCAGGCTGAATCGAAATGCTGCTTTCGAGCCAAACACGCCGCGCCGTTATGTGTGTCAGTTGGGCTGCTACTCGTTCATGTTAGCGAACGTGATCGTCGTCGCCTGATACCTACAAAATCTGAAATGACGTCGAAACCTAAAGCAAAATTTTGTGACGGTGACGGGTATTTTTGTATGTATGACATTAGTGGATTTTGAACAAGTTTTTAAATTATGAGTAGGTAGGTATTAATGTAATTTCATGTAATGATATTATAAAATTGTTGTTATGATACTTATTTAATAATTTGTAAATCTTTAGATGAATACTACACTACCGTTTATCTCATAAGTTTGAGGGTATGTACATTTAAATACATTAAAGCAATGTAGACATAGTTGTATAACCTCAAACTAATATAATAATGGTTTCGTGGCGTCCCAGTTCGTCAAATGGGTAGATGGTGATTTATTGTTGTTCTTGGTTGTTTTCGGTGGTTTCCTGGTAATTTATTTAATTATTTTTAAGTAGTAAACATAACAGCTCTTACACTTACATATAATGCTTCCATTATCTAACAGTATTGCTGGTGGTTCCTTGTCGCTTGTAGTTGCTGGTGGTTGGTGATTATTGCTTGTGGGTGTTGATGGTTGTTGGTGGTTGCTCATGGTAGCTGGTGGTTGTTGTAGGTGTTAGTGGTTATTGGTAGTTGCTAGTGTTTGCTGGCTGTTGCTTGTGGTTGTTAGTGGTTGCTGGTGGCTACTGGTGGTTGCTCATGGTTTATTGTGATTTCCGGTGGTGGTGGTTGTTGCTCGTGCTTGCTGGTGATTTCCTATGGTTGCTGGTGGTTCTTGTAGTTTCTGGTGGTGGTGGTTGTCGGTGGTTGTGGTGGTCGGTGGTTTCTTGTAGTTCCTAGTGGTTGCTTGTGGTTGTTGGTCGTTTTTCGGTGATTGCTGATGGTTTCTGGTTGTTGCGGTATTTGATGGCAATCACCAGTAACCACCAGTAACCACCTGCAACCGCCGCCACATCCAGAGACCACCAAAAATCCACAACGGCCAACAATCACCACTACCACCAGAAACAACAAGAAACCACACGCAACCACCACCACCACCACTAAAAACCACAAGAAACTACAAAAAACCACCAGAAATCACCAGTAACCACCATAAACTACCAGCAACTACCAGCAACCACTAGCAACCACCAGCAACTACTAGCAACCACCACAACCACCAGGAACCACCAGAAATCACCAACAATCACCATCAATTACCACCGTAAGCAATCACAAGCTACTAATATAGTGACGAAATCAAAGATATTGCGAAAAGGAAAAGCATTAAGATGTGTGCGCAGATATGTGCAAAAAGGTTATTGGACGGTATTTTATTGAATTAAAATACTTTTTCGTACTAAGCATGTACGTAGTTTTTTCCATAGAATGGGATATATGTGTGTGTGTGTATAATCGACCGTGAAGCAAGGACACATTAAATAAAGAAACAGCCCTGTAAAAAGAACTACTTTACGAATATGCTGCAAGGCTGGACCCGAACCAGCAAAACATACATTACGCGGGTATTGCGTCTATCTAATTCCGCCACCTCCGTAATCAATGTCTCCTACTAACTTATATAACATTGATATACCGGGTGTTAATGCGGCTATGGTGCAAACATTAACCAGGTGTTTCTGGGCATATTTGGAAACAAAAAAGTTAGATAACATTTTGTTGGACGACTAAAAAAAAATTCGACCGCCTTATACATTTTGCATGCAGGTATTTACAAAACTGTATGAGGCGGACGATTATTTTTAACAAAATGTTTCTTACCTTTTTTGCTCTAAATATACCAAGGAATAACTGGTTAACGTTTGGACCATAACCCCGTTAACACCCGGTATAGCTTTTTATTGAGAGGCCTCCTGAGGCCGCTCCACACCCGAGGCCGTTCAAAATGATTATTGAGTATTAAGTAACAAGGTTTTTTTATTGAATTATTATTTTAATAATTTCATTTATTTCAACTTCTGGTAGTTAAACTACCTACACTAAGTTACGTCAAAAACTGAACCGCGGATTCGATTAACTCAGTAAAGAAGAACCCTTATAACTGTTTATCATGCTTATAACTTTTATTTCTAAACAACTTAAGACTCAGGATCAAGATCCCATGTTCTAAATATACTCGCAAACATCATTGAGATCGCAATTAAGAGAATACAGTATTTCTTTTGTCCCTATTTCCGATCACAGGTTTTATTTAAATTATGACGAAAGCGATATGTCTTCATCAAAATTGAGAACATTTTAAATATTGTTAATATTTAAACAATACTTGAGTCGATGACTCGTGTTTTTAATTCCTATAAACGTCAAATATACGAATGATGAAATTATTGGTTCTAATAATACTTTTGATACTAATTCATTGAATTCAGTCCCATCTTTCTCGCGATTATTCATTCAAAATCTTATTATTAAGTCGATCGTAATTTGATCCTAACATAACCAAAAGGTGTATTTAATTAAATGTTAAAAAAATACTTGTAAAAACATTTGGTATTGTGTGGAAAACGGTATTTAAATGATCGATGCTTAATCCCATTTACGATCACTTGGTCGTAAATCGGGACGAAGCTTGCACTGAATTCCCTAACTACGATCGATTGTTTTCTTTACTTCCTGACGAAACTAAGCTAAAGACGAGCAGACAAATAAACATATGAGATCTCTAAACATACAAGCAAACTGTAACGAAAGTTACTATAGGATTACTTTTCCTTATTAACTGGAAACACTGATTTGAATAATTTCGATTTTCTTACTCCTTTCACTAAGACATAGTATGGGCGGCGGACGCGCCTGCCCTGCTTGAACTTTGGCAGCACCCTGGCCCAAACCTGCATATGCGATATAATAACTGTTTACTTGGAATGAAAGATAATTTCATTGCGTTGCCTAGGTAAAAAAACCATAAGAATAACTCATTGTTTTAATATTTTTTCGGAGGCTTAAGTATACTGATCGTAATTACCGACACATTTCCGAGTGATCGTAGTTATAGGCATTTGCGTTATATAGGGTTTGGCACGTACCGACTAAGTAGATTCGTCCCCTGAGAAAGGCGATGGCATGATGGTGGCGCGGTACGGGCAGGCCGCCCACGTAGTCCCACACGTTAGCCACCGGGTCGAACCTGCAATTCACATCATAGTCTCATTGTTTGTGGGAGACAAGGTGGACAAGGGCAGTTTGGGATGCGGAAAATTATTATATTACATGTTATTAGTTACACATAGCAAGATCAAATACATTAATTTTCCAAGGATAACTTTTGTAGTTATCTGAGTAAAAAAGTAATTTTGATTCTAACACTTTTAGTTAATCAAATATTTATTTTGAAAGTTTAAGTTGTCTCATGTTACGAGACATTTGCATCTTTTCGCTATTCGCAGCTGCGGCTGCGTTGGTCAAATCGCACTGGCATGGCGCGCCACTTCCCAGAATACGAGTACTATTTTCTAGTTATCAGAGTGGTCAGTCTGAGTTCTCACCTAAATTGGCGTTTACGGCAAACCGATCGACTGGCGTTTTCTCCAAACTCCATACAAGTTTTTACTAGATATTCTGTGGTTTTACTTCTTCAAGCTGTCAAAGTCAAACGCGGCTTTGCGATTTGTATGAAAACGCGGAGTGGACGTAAACGGCAACGTCGACGTATTTACGGCAACGTTGAGTAAGCTGTCAAATCAAGCTCGGACTCGCAAACGTTAGTTCGCTTAACGCCCGCTGCGCGCGCTCTTCAATTTTTCCATACATTTGAAAACGCCAGTCGATCGGTTTGCCGTAACGCCAATTTAGGTGACAACTTAGACTACCGGCTCAGTAAGTAGTATCAGTAGCCGCCGAGAAGCGAGCAATTGACCTGTGTATATCGCGGCCGGTGTTGCTGCCTTGACCGTAGGTGGTGTGTGGATCGACGCCTCCGAATACAAGGACCGTCTCGCGCTCCCAGTTGAACAGCGAGCCCTCGGCTAAGTAGTTTTTGTTGGGAGGACCCAGGATCGATTGTGACAGCTTGTTTCTGAGAAGATGAGACACCGCATTTTAGACATGTGACGTAATGATAAATATTGTTTTTAGTAGACTTTTTGCCTGTGTTTAAAATGATGTCCATGATTTTTTAAATAATAAAATTCAAGTGAAATTTAAGTAATATTTCAACAGCAGAACCTAAATAAAACAGAAATAACTGGTTTAATCTCGATAGAGTTTTGTAAATTACGGGTTAGGAACTCAATGGTTTGGACCTGCAACTATAATTTTGTACCTATGCTACTTAAGGAAGCCTTAGAAACATGGCGCCTCAGAAAATAAAACAAACCTTCTGTTCTGGGAATGGAATATAATTCCCATGAGGTGTATTGAGCTTATATCGCATTAAGAGTGGTATTACCCATACATGTCCAGCTAGAGCTGAGAGCTTAAGATATAAAAGAAGTTACGTTTAGTTTGTGAACAATTTCTATCAATACATTTTCCGTTATGGCTATTGTCTTTAGGACTTTGGTGTGATGGGCTTCATTACACTATATTGACACTTTACACCGGGTTACGCTACTAGGACTAACTGAAACGCACATGTTGGCTTTGGCGAGGACATCCTTGGACTCGTTGTAAATGGATATCTGCTCGGCGTTGACGTGTCGATCTCGCGATTCTTTCGCGTGTCCTACGACTGCCGTCGCCTCCACAGCCGCGTCGCTGATGCCCGCGCGCCTCCCCGCCGCAGTGGGCGCACGCACCCGGCTGTCACCGAAACAGAAACATTTTAGTGGACAATTCTGGAATTGGTCAAATGAAGACAGTTGAAGTATGGGAAAATGTAAGAAGTGCACAGTAATATGGTTTGTAAGTTCCAGATATTTGTCAAAAGTCATTTTTTTTTCATCATATTGATGTCTTTATCATAAAGTCGATTATAAACTTGTTAATCAACCCACCATCGTCAGGATAATTGTAAGCTACCAGTTGAACAGCGAGCCCTCGGGTAAGTAGTTCTTGTTGGGAGGACCCCAGGATCGATTGTGAAAGCACATCCATATCAAGTTCTATAAAAATAGGTGTATAGCTGGAAGAACTGGAATGGGGGTAGGCAGATAGGAGTGCAGTATTAGGACCTGGAGCTGGATAGGGCTGCAGTAGCAGTGGCGAGGTAGGTGGCAGCCACACTAGGCCGCCGATAGTATTTTTCTCCCCCCTGAAATAAAAAGCAATAATGTCAGAGTAAGTACAGAGGTAATAGAATTTAGACAAGGGCAGACTCATTAATGGCCAAGTGAATGAGACGACATCAATGAAAAATCAAGGTCAACGTATGACTAATAACGTCACTTTTTATGGACATCATGGAAGCAGGATAAGTCAATTGTATACGGCTTACTAAAAGGGACGTGTTCAAACATTGATGAAAGCGTGTGTCCTGCAATCGGGACTAGTCTATACGACGTAGGAAAAAGGTAGTAGTTCGAATTTACGTGTAATTACGCGTAAGCAAAATGCTAAAAGTGAAATGCCTTGAAAAGCATCCATAGCAACCATAGTCTAAAGTGTCAGTTGCCTCCTGGGTGAAATGAAACGGCCATATTGGAGGAAGGATCGACCCCTATAAATAAAGATATAAATACCCTTCGTGGTTAATTAATATGGAATACCACGTCTGATGTCGCTGCCATGGTGGTGTCGGAACTTGCATCGCTATCGTTTAACATCTGATTTATTTCTCTCAAACCCTCCCTCTCTGCAGGCTGGTACAAGGGCGTGCTGCGTCGCACAGACATCACATCCGATTCCTGTGGAAAATCATTTTTGCAAGGATCTACCGTAAAATGGATTGTACTAAAATTTCGATATGAATTCCCAAAATAAAGGGACGTGATCTTTGAATTCGTTATTTTTTTATTGAATTTTAGGTGTACGTGCAAAACGTTACAAATGCCATGAATGCTTAAAATTTCAATCCATGCTGATGAATATAACAAGAGGTCCTAAAAGGGCCCTCAACAAGATAGTTATTATGGTATGTGAGACAAAAGAAAATAACAACAGACAAATAGAAAATATTCTGTGAAGTTCCTGTACTCGTAGATCTACTCAGAAAAATAATATAGCTGATCATTTATGTATAGCACATAATATGCAATGATATGTAAATAATGTTAAAATAGATAAACAAAAGGATAAACTGAAAGCACACATACAACACCCTCATTCTCGCATAGATACATTCTCTCTCACCCTCGAACACACTATCACATACACCCTCACCCTCTCACACCAACTTAGTTTTACTTACATACTGTAATACCAAATGTGTAATATTGTACAATACATTTACTGCCACTTTTTCCCTTTATTACTTCTTACGCATGTTTTCTGTCAATCTACAAAATTGCTTTCATGTTAATATAGGAAATCTCTACTTGGCTTTCGTTTAAGGTAATTTTATTTTCAATACTTTTATTTTAAGTATTAGCTGTTTATTTACTAAATAAAAATAAAATAAAATGTATTTTATGAAGAAAACCTGTGTATCTGTGAGGCTTGACTGCTGCAACTGGATCTGTTGCTGCTGCAAGAGGACTAGATGCTGCTTCTGCTGTTCAATCTGTCGTACCAGCTCTTTCTGCTCCTGCGTCACATCACCCGCTTCGTCTATCAATAATTCTCTAACTTAGCTGGAATTCTCAAAGATTGTATATCTTTTTGGTGCATTTTCCCGGCAGAAGACATAGCCCGTGGACTATCCTAATATATATTCGAATACTGTACCGAACGCTAAGCGAAAACGAAGTAATAGCATCGGCGGGTGAAGCGACGCGGTGGATCGCGGGCGGAGGGCGCATTTTACCGGGCTGTGATTGTGATCACAGCCCGGTAAAACCCGAGTGTGATTGGTTGGATAATTGATTGGTTCATGGAATGGTCAAACTCTCACTAGCATGCTCCATTATTTCATCAAACATATACGTGCGAATGCACGAATGGTGAGTAATATCTCATCTAGTTACAAATGGTATACTGAGCTAATATAATGACTGTAGGTGCTGTATTTTTTATAAAAACCGGCCAAGTGCGAGTCGGACTAACACACGAAGGGTTTCGTACCATCGTACAAAATGTAACACTAAAAATCACGTTTTTTGTATGTGGCCCTATTGCCTGGGGGCCTATACATATTGTTGTTATAGCGGCAAAATAAATACACCCTCTGTGAAAATTTCAGCTGCCTACCTATTACGGTTCATGATATACAGCCCTGTGACAGACGGACGGACGGACGGACGGACGGACAGCGGAGGCTTCGTCATGAAAGTGAGATACGAACATTGCGGACGACGTGATTGGTCGAGTGAGCCTGATGGCTGCGGCGCGGGACGTCCGGGGGCGAATATCGCCCGTGCGGCGAGGACTGCTGCGCCGGCCCTGGCGAAGTCTTCAGCACTGAGGGTGTAGCGCGCTCGGCGTCTGAAGGGCCGGCGCGGGAAATGTACGAGTCTTGCGCCTGGATGTAGTGAATTGTTTTTTATCCCGCACATTCCCAGTTATTTAATACAAAAGCGGTCAAGGAAAACATCGTGAGTAAACTAACTTCTGCAGTGCTGCATCCTCTGTTGTTATATGACATACTACTTTCGCTACTCGTTCTGTGTGTGAATCCAGGTCAAAATTTAAGTCATCTATATTTTTTTGTATTTGCACACTGAAAGGACAAATCAGTGAATCTAGCTGTAATTCCAAAAGTATCAACCGTCTTGCAACTTTAAAATAGAGCCAACTAAGTAAATTGGTTACTCTAACTGAATGAAAAACAGTCACATTACATTAAAATGTACTGTATCGTTGATTGTTTTTTTAACTGTGTGCCATAACTCTTTGCTCTTACTGTTTACCTAACTGTGTGAAAACGGTTTCTAGTTTTAGTATTTTTTCCGTTCTGACTTACATCCTCTATTCCTGGTATACATCATCTATTTTCCTATATTCCTGATACAGGTCCTGTAAAATATGTTAAAATGACTGTCCTCTTGAAACTGTACAGTTGCACGCCTGATTTGTAGTCAGCCGCAATGTTTATTCAGATAACCGTCTAAAAATCATCTGATTTGTCACAAGTGTTATTTTCACCAAGCGGTACTGTTGAATTGGTTAAAATAACTGTTTTAGCCATGCCGCGCGTCGCACGTGTAGGTGAATTAACCTTGTACGGGCGTCCTTTTTCTTTCTGGTTTTTTTTGGAGTGGATATGAGTATGAGTGGGTAATCAAAGATTTTTTTTAATGTGATCTATCATGTGACCACTCGAAGTAAACGTCCCGACCTGATCTACTTGCCTGTTATGTCAAAATTAGTTTTCGTTATATCTTGGGAAACACTGGTCATAGACCTATCATGCGACCACTCAATGTAATCGTCCCGACCTGATCTACCTGCCTGTTATGTCAAAATTAGTTTTCGTTATTTCTTGGGAAACACTGGTCATAGACCTATCATGGGACCACTCAATGTAATCGTCCCGACCTGATCTACTTGCCTGTCATGTCAAAATTTGTTTTCGTTATATCTTGGGAAACACTGGTCGTAGACCCATCATGCGACCACTCAAAGTAAACGTCCCGACCTGATCTACCTGCCTGTAATGTCAAAATTTGTTTTCGTTATATCTTGGGAAACACTGATCGTAGACCCATCATGCGACCACTCAAATTAAACGTCCCGACCTGATCTACCTGCCTGTCATGTCAAAATTTGTTTTCGTTATATCTTGGGAAACACTGGTCGTAGACCCACCATGCGACCACTCAAAGTAAACGTCCCCACCTGATCTACCCGCCCGTCATATCAAAATTTGTTTTCGTTATATCTTGGGAAACACTGGTCTTAGATACATCATGCGACCACTCAAAGTAAACGTCCCGACCTGATCTACCTGCCTGTCATGTCAAAATTTGTTTTCGTTATATCTTGGGAAACACTGGTCGTAGACCCACCATGCGACCACTCAAAGTAAACGTCCCGACCTGATCTACCCGCCCGTCATGTCAAAATTTGTTTTCGTTATATCTTGGGAAACACTGGTCGTAGACCCATCATGCGACCACTCAAAGTAAACGTCCCGACCTGATCCATCTGCCTGTCATGTGTTTCCCAAGATATAACGAAAACAAATTTTGACATTCCAGATAGTTAGATCAGGTCGGGGCGTTTACTTTGAGTGGTCGCATGATGGGTCTACGATCAGTGTTTCCCAAGATACAACGAGAACAAATTTTGACATGAGAGGCAGGTAGATCAGGTCGGGACGTTTACTTTGAGTGGTCGCATGATGGGTCTACGATCAGTGTTTCCCAAGATAGAACGAGAACAAATTTTGACATGACAGGCAGGTAGATCAGATCGGGACGTTTACTTTGAGTGGTCGCATGATGGGTCCACGATCAGTGTTTCACAAGATACAACGAGAACAAATTTTGACATGACAGGCAGGTAGATCAGGTCAGGACGTTTACTTTGAGTGGTCGCATGATGGGTCTACGATCAGTGTTTCACAAGATACAACGAGAACAAATTTTGACATGACAGGCAGGTAGATCAGGTCCGGACGTTTACTTTGAGTGGTCGCATGATGGGTCTACGATCAGTGTTTCACAAGATACAACGAGAACAAATTTTGACATGACAGGCAGGTAGATCAGGTCCGGACGTTTACTTTGAGTGGTCGCATGATGGGTCTACGATCAGTGTTTCACAAGATACAACGAGAACAAATTTTGCCATGACAGGCAGGTAGATCAGGTCGGGACGTTTACTTTGAGTGGTCGCATGATGGGTCTACGACCAGTGTTTCCCAAGATATAACGAAAACAAATTTTGAGTTTGACTCAAAAAATTGAGTAAATACAGGCCAAGCAACGGGGGTTTCTAACTTGACGCTCAGACCGCCAACATTTCATTTTACCGACTTTTAATATCCAATCATTTTGTACTCATTTTGTACTGATTAGTACACCGAATGAATTATTTAGTACGGCTTTGACTTCGAAATAATAGACAAATGAATGGGGGTTTCTAACTTGACGTTTTTCCATTTAAACATTTATAACTTTTGAAAATGATATTCTAAAAGGCCATGCTTTGAAACGTTTAGTACACCAAAAAGTACGTTTAGTACGCATTCGTATCCATAACTACAGGACGTTGAATATGGCCAACCGATAGATCAGTTTGCTAAGGTAAATTGGGGGTGTCTAGTCCATACCTAGCTCTACTTACAATACAAAAATGTATTATGACGAACATATTATATTTTCAAAAGAACAGCAAAAAAGTGATTTATTACACCTTTAGATAAGCTAGAAAAAAATTACAAAGCCCAGCGATGATTATGAAGCACTCGCCCCAATTGCCGTGTGGTGTCTAGTACACATTACTCTCTAGTTGGAAATAAAAAATTGATTCTGATCACAATATATATCATTTCAAAAGTACAGCAAAAAAAAAATTTATTACACCTTTAGATAAGCTAGAAAAAAATACAAAGCCCAGCGATGATTATTACGCACTCGCACCAATTGCCTTGTGGTGACTAGTACACACCACTCTCTAGTTGGAAATAAAAAATGGATTCTGATCACCATATATATCATCTCAAAAGTACAGCAAAAAAATAATTTATTACAACTTTAGATAAGCTAGAAAAAAAATACAAAGCCCAGCGATTATTATGACGGACTCGCCCCGATTGCCTTGGCGTGAGTAGTACACACCACTCTCTAGTTGGAAATAAAAAATGGATTCTGATCACCATATATATCATCTCAAAAGTACAACAAAAAAGGAATTTATTACACAATTTATAGAAGCTAGAAAAAATCAACCAAATCTTGTAACGATTATAAAAGCGCTCGCGCCAATTGGCGTATGGTGTCTAGTACATATTACTCTCTAGTTGGAAAAAAAATTGATTATTATCAACAAACAGATTGTTTGGTAATTTGATACATTCCTTATTCACAAGGAGGGTCATAAATGACAGTTTATATAAAAAAGCATAACAAAAAAAAGTATTACACAAGCCATACTAATTATGAAAAGTTTCCAGAAAAGATACAAATGTTGTCCACTTTACACAAGTTCCATACAAGCAAAAAAATAATTTATTACAACTTTAGATAAGCTAGAAAAAAAATACAAAGCCCAGCGATGTTTATTACGCACTCGCACCAATTGCCTTGTGTTGACTAGTACACACCACTCTCTAGTTGGAAATAAAAAATGGATTCTGATCACCATATATATCATCTCAAAAGTACAGCAAAAAAATTATTTATTACAAATTTAGATAAGCTAGAAAAAAAATACAAAGCCCAGCGATTATTATGACGGACTCGCCCCGATTGCCTTGTCGTGAGTAGTATACACCACTCTCTAGTTGGAAATAAAAAATGGATTCTGATCACCATATATATCATCTCAAAAATACAGTAAAAAAGTGATTGATTACACCCTTAGATTACCTAGAAAAAGATACAATATCCTGTGATGATTATTAACAGAGTCGTTACCCTATCAATTCTCCATACTACGGGCGATAATTGTTTTTACATGCTCTTAATGTTTTAATAGTTTTTTTAATTTTAGAATCTTACTTTCAATACTTTTTTTTGTTATGCTTTTTTATATAAACTGTCATTTATGACCCTCCTTGTGAATAAGGAATGTATCAAATTACCAAACAATCTGTTTGTTGATAATAATCATTTTTTTTTCCAACTAGAGAGTAGTATGTACTAGACACCATACGCCAATTGGCGCGAGCGCTTTTATAATCGTTACAAGATTTGGTTGATTTTTCCTAGCTTCTATAAACGTGTAATAAATTCCTTTTTTGTTGTATTTTTGAGATGATATATATGGTGATCAGAATCCATTTTTTATTTCCAACTAGAGAGTGGTGTGTACTACTCACGCCAAGGCAATCGGGGCGAGTCCGTCATAATAATCGCTGGGCTTTGTATTTTTTTTTCTAGCTTATCTAAAGTTGTAATAAATTATTTTTTTGCTGTACTTTTGAGATGATATATATGGTGATCAGAATCCATTTTTTATTTCCAACTAGAGAGTGGTGTGTACTAGTCACCACAAGGCAATTGGTGCGAGTGCGTAATAATCATCGCTGGGCTTTGTATTTTTTTCTAGCTTATCTAAAGGTGTAATAAATTTTTTTTTTGCTGTACTTTTGAGATGATATATATTGTGATCAGAATCCATTTTTTATTTCCAACTAGAGAGTAATGTGTACTAGACACCACACGGCAATTGGGGCGAGTGCTTCATAATCATCGCTGGGCTTTGTAATTTTTTTCTAGCTTATCTAAAGGTGTAATAAATCACTTTTTTGCTGTACTTTTGAAAATATATATATGTTCGTCATAATACATTTTTGTATTGTAAGTAGAGCTAGGTATGTACTAGACACCCCCAATTTACCTTAGCAAACTGATCTATCGGTTGGCAATATTCAACGTCCTGTAGTTATGGATACGAATGCGTACTAAACGTACTTTTTGGTGTACTAAACGTTTCAAAGCATGGCCTTTTAGAATATCATTTTCAAAAGTTATAAATGTTTAAATGGAAAAACGTCAAGTTAGAAACCCCCATTCATTTGTCTATTATTTCGAAGTCAAAGCCGTACTAAATAATTCATTCGGTGTACTAATCAGTACAAAATGAGTACAAAACGATTGGATATTAAAAGTAGGTAAAATGAAATGTTGGCGGTCTGAGCGTCAAGTTAGAAACCCCCGTTGCTTGGCCTGTATTTACTCAATCTTAACCGTACAAAATAAACAATGAGGTGTACAAATCTGTACAAAATAAGTACTAAACGACTGCATTAGAAAAATACGATTTTTCGTTAGGGGGTTTCTAACTTGACGGAGCCCTAATTTTTGCTTGTATGGAAAAGATTTGTTTCAATTCTATATAAGGGCGTATCCTTACCTTTGAAATCATTGGTTTTAGCTCATATATAGATACTAACCGTAATACATTAATAGTAATAAAAAACTTTACTATAAATGACTGAATTTTAACTGTGCTAAAACAGAAAACAGTTGCTTCTATGTAGTGTTCTTGAACACTTTAGGCGGTGTCGGTTGTGTGTTTATAAATAATATTAACATGTATAACATAGCAACGTAATTTATAAAAAAAATTGATAACTTCTAGTGTAGTGTGCTCCCAAATAAATACCGTATAGAGGCGCTGCGCGCGCATGCTAGGTCTATGGTATAGAGAGTACAGAATAAAGAAATCTTTTTTTTAGCGAACCGATTTTTCGTTTCCGCTAATAACGGTGTGGGAAAAACAAGCGCCTCGGGTTGACGAGAGACAAGCAGGCTTATTCAATTCTAGAAAAGCCGTTTTATAGCGGTTTTTAAAGCGATTTCCTTGACAAAAAGATTCCGGAGCATAGTATCTCAATTTAATCAAGGTGTTCCGTAAAAAAAATGGCAGCTTTGAAATTCGCTTTTCTAGACTCAGGATTTCTAATTACGGAATTCCAGGAATAGGTCTGCATTTCCTCGTCACCAGTGCTGGGTATCACCTTTCTCCTGCTGTCCAAGAACTCGCTCATGGTGGGGAAGCCCTTGCTGTCGGCGAGCCCCCTGAGCGTGGCCGGCAGCGGGAAGTCTATCTTCTGGCGACGCATGTCCAGTTTGTCCGCGTCCACGCCGCGCATGCACCCTGCAACGGCGTTGCACGTGCTTCGTTGACGAACACTGCTGTTGGGTGGTTGTTTGGGAATTGAAAGATATGCAAGCACCCAAGAAATAAAGGGTGTCTCGAAATGTTATGCAAGAAACAATCTCACGCCGGAGCGGTTGGGTTCTAGATGAGTGACTGTTGGTGATGGTTGGGATTCAACGTACATCTGTAGGTTTCTAGGTGGCAGGGTTTATCCAGCTTAGTTTAGTACCATCAAATTGTATGAACGATGGTCGAAGCGGCAATGAAAATGGTCCATGTTATCCATTCAACTCAATGTAGCCGAGCATTAAAAGAAAGGTCATGACATGTCCTAGTTCTCATGTGGTGTGGTAGGCTAATATAATTGTATTATTTCGGTTTGGTATTAGCTATCAATATCCAGTTACATAAAAAAAAACTGCAGGTTGTAAAAACAGGTAGAGAAGGTATTACTTACTGTACTTTAACTACATTAAAGCAGCTATTAATTAAGATAAATTACAGGTACTGTTAAATAATATCTGCTGACCAGGTGAATCCTCGTTTCGTCGCGGAGTCAGCTGCATGGCCAGCAGCTGGTAGGCCTGCTCTCGGGGCACTAGGAACTGCTCCAGATATTTCAAAAACTCTTTGTATGTGGCGTGGTTCTAAAACAAACCATCACGATAAATCACAATGAATCGGACATTATTTAATGGAGTACTCTTCAGAGTATCAACCTTTTTATTCTTGATCATTAAAATATGATAAAAGGTACCTTCTCTTCTCCGATCCAATTTCTCTCGGCCGGCTCAGCCAGTCCCAGTGCGTCGGTCCAGTGGAAGTAGTTCTTGGAACCATTTCCGTACCAATACTTTATTATCACATATCTGAAATAATGAAATGGCTATGATGTACAAATAAACGAGTGCATCCGTAGGTAGATATAGTTTGGTACAAAATTTATATGCTTACAATGCCCCTAAACTAATCTATATTCTGCAAGCTTGATTGCTTACAAGCTGTATTATTAATTCACTTAGCCTGGTTTTCACCAAGAACTGATTTATTTTAATCGACACTTAAAGGGCCTTTATTACTGCAGTGCTTATTATCTTCTACTGGTGCTCATTACAAGCTGTTAAGAAAAGCCCTTAATATGTGGCGATTAAGTTAATCAGCGGTAGGGGAAAAATACCCTTAGCCTGGTTTTCACCAAGTGCTGATTTATTTAAATCGACATTTAAAGTTTCTTTATTACTCATCGATATAAAAAAAACATTTATTACTAAAGTGATGATTATCTTGTACTGGTATTGATTGCAAGCTGCTAAGAAAAACCCTTAATACGTGGCGATTAAGCTAATCAGCAGTAGGTGAAAAAGGCCCTTAGTGTAATAGGTTTTGGATACGGAGGTACGGAGACTCCGGGTTTCATCTTAGTGATGAAATAATGTTCAGTCATGTGCGGTGAAGTAAAATGATAAGAAAGCATTTAAGTGCATATCACTCTAAACCCCGACTTTGCTTGAGGTTGCCAAGCAAGTATTGCATTTCATATTCAGGAACTTATCGGGCAGTTCGTGGTTGCTTTAAATGTCCATCAGCTTTCACGACATCACAAGAGCATGCAGCGTATCACCTCCAACAGTGCCTTTTTACGCCCGCCATTTGTCACGCAACCAGCCGAGCTCCGCCATCAGAATCTCCATCTTGCTATTATTATACATATGTCATGTCTACTCCCAGAACTCACTCAAAGCAACTGTCCACTACGTTTCCTGCACCATCCCGCTACTGTGGCGATTGCGCTTATTGTCCGCCAGCCCCAAGTGTAATAAGTATATCAGCATACATGCTGCTGCTGTGCCGGCGACCCACCGCACAGCCACACCTACATTATCAACACCTCTAAATCGGTCGCTGTTCTTATAAATGCATAATGTCTGCTTTCAGGACCATGTGACCCCACCGCCCGGCTCAGAGTAGCACATATCACTAATTTTAATTCTATTCGTATCTAAGTTACTATTAAATTGTTGCAGTGCCACCCACTGCAGGGTTTAGGCCTCTCTCAACCTTACAGGTTTTTAGGTTGTGGTAATTTTCCTCCTTGAGCGACCAACCCTATCTGAGAGTAGTATACCGAATATAAACTGTCAAAATGTCTCGTGGTGTCTCTCAGCTGTCAGGATGAGACCAGCTCTAAAGACCACTCAGTGCATCACCCCACGTGCTGCTGCCGCGCCGGCCAATCTCTACGCAAGCAGCGGACCCCTGCCATGGGCACTTTCATCTCGCTGCTCTTATTCATACACGGTATCAGCTCTGAGGACTCACGCGAGGCCATCGTCCACCATGTGTTGCACTTCCGGTTCCTGCAGCATCTCGAGCAGCTCGGGGTTGTCGCGGTTGCGCTTGATGTCCACGAGCTGCCACGGCGACACCAGCCCGAAGCGCACGCAGCGCATCACCTCCGCCACGTGCCGCTGCCGCGCCGGCCACTCGCCGCGCAGCCAGCGGACACCGGCCATTAGCACCTCCATCTCACTGTTTGTTAAAAATTGTTGAGAAATAGTTAATAAAAACCGGCCAAGTGCGAGTCGGACTCGCACACGAAGGGTTCCGTACCATCGTAAAAGAAAGAAAAATACGGTTCTTGTATGGACCCCCTTTAATTTTTATATATATTTTTTTATTTTACCTTTTTGTTGTTATAGCGGCAAAATAAATACACACTCTATAAAAATTTCAGCTGCCTACCTATTACGGTTCATGAGATACAGCCCTGTGACAGACGGACGGACGGACGGACGGACGGACGGACGGACAGCGGAGGCTTAGTAATAGGGTTCCGTTTTCACCCTTTGGGTACGGAACCCTAAAAAGGTTTCAATGTAAAAACCAAATTGTTTGATTGGTGTCAATAATTTTCGATAATAAGAGAAAAAAGATTAAGTCGTTTGCATGATACTAACAATGAGAGAATAACATGATTTAAATATAAAATTTTAAATAAGGCTGTTGCCAATGACCACAGAAATCAGAATTATTAACATTCCGATTTCTGTGTCAATGACCAACATTTTGCAGGAAAACACCGAGCAGGGATACTTTGTCTCAGAATGAACCAAGAATGAAATAAAAGTATGTAATATTTGGAAATACATACCTTGTGACACATATATAATTTGACCTCAAGAACACGAGGGCTTCATCTAGGGACAGTTTTATAAAGTCACAGGAGGCCACCAATGGAAGAAAGAACCGCATCACTCTTGGAACCTGCAATAAAAGAGCTCTAGATCTCTTTCCTAAGGTACCTCACTTGATGAGGCATGTAGGGAGTGATAAACTCCTTAGCGATGATACAGTTTTAGTATGGTTTCGGGCCGAATTGATCTATTGGGTACATATACCCTAGTAGGTAAATAGTATTATTAAGGTGGCCCATCCCGCTCATCTCCCTATACAAAAGGGGAAAGAAGATCACGCCCATATTTCTTGCCAGAGATCCAAAATTTTGCTCAAAATAGCTTTATTTGATCGAACTAGATGTCTGATGACGATTGGCATTGTAAAAATGTGTTTGGTTTCTAAGTTATAAGGTCCGAAAGTTCGCATTTTTCGCGCGTGTTATACAATAACTTTGGAGGTGGATTACGCAATGATAAAGTAAGAACATCTTAAAAAGATTAGTTCATCAGACATAGCTTATTTAATCAAGATTTATAATCTACTAGCTGCGGTACCCGGCTCCGCTCGGGTTAGTGTCGGCTAAATTATCTCATGGATAAAAAGTAGCCCACATGACTGGTCCAAAATAGGGTCAAACTGGTCCAGGACAATGTATCCATGTACCAAATTTAATCAAGATCGTTCGAGCCGAAATAGCATGATTTAATGAGAAACATCCAATAATTCCCATTTAGAGCTTCGTTGACATTGAAAAAAAAACATTTGCCGCGAGAACCTTTCTGCACTTTCACTGCTACATTGCTTACCTAGTAAGTAACGTGTAACGTAGGTAAGTTTTGCGTGGACTCCAACCCACAGCCAGCCTCAACATCGAAAACAGTAACCCATCTCGAACCTGACTGCTCCCAGAGATGCTATACATTGATAAAATACGCATAAAAATCAGGTAAGTGGTTCGCATGTTATAAGACTTTAAGACTCACTACTTACCCTTCTGGTAATGAAGCGTTATATTATGTAATCTATAAGTTTTAGTAGAATCAGGCTAGACGTAGATACAATGCACATCTAAATCGAGTAATTGGTTCTCAAGGATTTTATTCTGTTGGTCGCTCCTCCGGCGATTTAGCGTGATGCCCCCCGCCGCCGCTCCTCGCCACCGCCCCCGGCTCCTCTCCCCCTAGTGTGAAGTATCGCTACCGGCATCGTTTTCGCAGCCCCGTGAAAGTTCTAAAGCCCATGGCTATAAGTCGTTTTGAAATTAAAATTTTCGTAAATCTTATCAAATCATATACTATGCACATTGTCTTTTTTGTGGACATGTTGCATCTTCCTCATCACGAAGCCTGTCTTATTCTTTGAAACAGAGAAGGTCCCAGAGCGCAACAGCACGGTTTTGTACCGTGCCCGCGAATGAGTTAGGCCCGCCGGGTTGGGCCACCTTAATTAATACATTCCACAATACAGAAGCGATGCACTCGAAATTGGTGGCGAAGGTATATATCACAATAGAGTTTGATCAGGCCTGAAAAGCGGTACTGCTTCTCAAGATGCCCTCCTAGGGCACAGGTGTGTACATTTAGTGCTAGGCGGACACGGCAGCAGCACCGATCTTCCAGGGACCTGGCCGGCCGGCATGGATTTCGCAGCACCGCGGAAGAAAATCGAAAGCCCTTGGAAGTCCTCGGATGCTTCTTAAGTAAGGACCTGGCAAGCGATATATGGCGAGCTATAAAATTATTTGGATCAAATATAAGAGAACACCGTCTGATTTTAATACTTTGGTCTACGTACCATTAGCTCCATGACAGGAGTGATTTTTCTCTTGCGGGCTTCTCGAAAAAGATTAAAAGCCGTGTCTTCCGTGAACAACTCTTCGTTTACGATAAACGACCAACATTGCTCTTCCAAATCTGTTGGCAGTTAATATTAAAACCGCAGATTAAGTAAGAGGTTAAAGCGTAAATAAGATCTGTAATGTGTCATAAGTAAAATCTAATATTTATGTTAGGTTAGGATATCCATCACTATCTGCGGTAATCGACTCCGCTCGGAACTATAATGAAACAAGAATCAAGGAGAAAAAAATAAGCCTATGACCAAAGATAATACTAATAATTACTTCTATGAACCTCCGGTTCATAAACTATCTCTATGCAAAAAAGCCGGCCAAGTGCGAGTCGGACTTGCACACGAAGGGTCCCGCACCAAGCCAAAAAAATCACGTGTCTTGCATTAATGATTATTTTTTATTATTATTTGTTGTTATAGAAATACACACTCTGTGAAAATTTCAAGCGTCTACCTATTACGGTTCATGACGTACATCCCGCTCACAGATGGACGGATTGACGGACGGGTGGATATACGGACGGGTTGACGAACAGCGGAGGCTTAGTAATGTGGTCCCGTTGGCACCCTTTGGATACGGAACCCTAAAAATACATCGATCAGCTGCTCCGTTGCTGCTTGAAAGATGGACAAACCAACGAATACACTTTTACAATTATAACGTTTAGATGTTATCAGTATTATGTAGGGATCATTTTATGGAAATAGATGGCTATTTTCAAATAAAACATTTAAAAAAAAAAACATAAATTTTGATAGAAAAGAAAAACGTTCAGGCACAGATATTTGGTGCAAGCAAATTGAAAAGGTTGTTTTCGAATAATTAGTTAAGTATTTTTTACGGGAAGCGTTTTTTTCTAATGCTTCCGAGATACTTCCTAAGGCCTCCTTCATTGCCGCATATTTGTATTTAATACAATGGTACCAACCAGCCCCGGGCGGATCGACACTGCCAGCTAGTACCTAAGTAAAGTTTTAGGTGGAATCCGAACTACGGTTAGTACCACGGACTGGTTAAACAACGCGTTCAGCGATGCTTACCTCGGTTATCGAACGCCATAATATAATATTACGCAGTAATATTATATTATTATAATATACGCAGTAATATTATATTATCTATGCGAACGCCTAAGATGGCGCCACTGGGCTACCGAGGCTGAACAACTGCGGCAAGTCAGGAAATCGAAAAACCGATTTCTATGTTTACGGTCCGACAAGGAATACAATTTCCGATGGTGATGTAGTTTTAATCGGCTATATGATTAATAAGCTCAAGAAAATTGACATAATTGGAAAGAAAAATAAATATAAAGTTTTTTTTATTTAGCTTTAACATGCTAAAATAATCAGCCACAATATTATAATATAAAGAATATAATATGTATAATAGAATATAATCGCAGTAATAGCGATGCGGGGCGGCACGAGGCATGGCGGGATAGATAGGTTGACGCTACTGGCTGTAACGCTTCCTTATACCTTTTTCAAGAAAATAGGTCACATTTTCTTATAGAAAAATAACCAATAATAGTATGCAATACAAAGGATCAACAGCTAAGTGCAATCATGGCCCCATTTACCTACTAAAACAATAGTCGTATTGAATCAATTTGACGTCTGTCAATGTCAAATTCAGTTCACGCGTCAGCCGCGAGCATACGTATTCGAGTCGAATTTTGCCTAAACATGCTTAAAGTGTAAGTAAGACTTAACTCGCGACGATATTGTACTTAAATGATAGTAACCTTTGACTTGCAGATATTGAGCGGCACAGAAGAGGTCGAGAATGTTGTCGCGTCTGAGCGTCTTGTGGCTGTCGGAGCCGCACAGGACCATCCATTCGTAGATCGTCTGGAAAGCCTGCGGCGAGACTTGCGCCTGAAGAAAGAAGAACGGGGTTCTTAGAGTAAATTACTAGGGATACAAATCGATCGGCCACGCGAATGAGTTTCGACTGCCACTCCCGTTATTCCTTGCTCGCTGTTTACGAGAATAGCTATATTTATTTGGCATAGAGCCGAGCAAATGAAATTTTACAGGAAGTCATTAATTGCAATATAATCTTAAGCGGACTGATAGGGACGAGGGAGATAAAGGACTGATAAACGAGTGGACTACCGCCGCAACTTGACCGTTGTTATAAGTTACCTACGGATGAGTGTCCTGTCGAGAGATAAGCCCACTTTTGGACCTTTGTGGCATTTTGGGGTTCCGCACCCAAAGGGTGCCTATTAAAGTCTTAATAAATATTATATCCACCAATTATTATTGGTGGATATAATACCGTCCGTCCGTCAACGGGCTGTATCTCATGTTGTATTTCTAATGCTCCTATAACAACAAAAAGTAAAAAAAAAATTGAGGAGGGCCCCGAAGCGTTTTTGGGAAACGTTATTTTTTGGCATCGTCTTGGCCAGAAAGTTTCAATTCAGTTTCAATTTCTTTAATTCATCTATTAGATGTTACACAATCGGATTCGTCATTAAAATGGTATTGCTGCATAGTTACTCTTTATGTAAAATGTAACAAATAAACTCGAATAAAAAAAGCAGTTTCACTACAAACATTTTCAAAATTTAAAAGCTAAGCAATATTGAACAAAAGTTAAAAAAAAATTTTTCCTAAATGATAGTCAACTATTTAAAAGTCACAACACTAACAATTGGCGTGATTTCCACCCAGTTCAAAGAGGCCGTGCTGAAATGGGGTAGGCTCTGGCATGGCGACGAATTCCTTCGGGAATGCGGCGTGTAGGCGAATGTCATGGGGTTGTGGATTAGCTATCAATGTTGAGATTACATATAAAAAACCTATTTGTGATTAAATGATGCATGAAATGGAATATGCGACTGGCGTATTATACACGCTTACGGCTGGCAACTCCAATGTCCGGTCAGATATCTTATCGAAGTATGTGGAGTACACTCGCAGTACCAGAAGGTGACATTGGAACTCGTCCTGTCCTATCTTCACCACGATGTCGGTGTTTCTGGAATAGGGTTTGAAAATATACTATGGTACGCAGATTAAAATCATAGACATTATTTTAATATTTGTTATTTGGAAACACCACCAAGTGTACAATTCAGTAACAAATATGATTCGATCGTAGAGAAAAAATAAATAACATAAAATATCAGCATTTTATTATAATTATTTTATTGACTAAAGTATTCTTGCAATCATTTTCGTAAAGAAAAAAAAATACTGAGGATCCAGGTTCTCACATTTTATCATTTTATCGCATTAATATCAGAAATATTTTGATAATATTATCAATATAGGCTGAAGCAAGAATTGAAGGTGCGACCGTCGGGCGTTGACACTTTACTTAACTATTATTCAAGATAGAGTAATGCATAAGCTTAAATGTTTCTAACATGTAGTTGTGCACGCGCCGGTAGAACTCCTGGTAGAGGTCCGCCTTCTTGGGTAGCTGAACGCGCGACCAGTCCACCGCCTCGCCCATGGAGTAGCCCAGGCTGGCGAGCTCGTGCGCGCGTTCATCTCGCGACGCGACCGGTGCAGCGCGCGCCTTCGCCTCGGCGTGCTCCGCGGAGGCTCGCTCGTGACCCGACAGCATCTCCTCTCCTCCCTGCACGCGCCACATCTACCGTCGGCTCGACAAATGTTCGTGTTGACGTGGCGACATTACTGCTAAGCTCGTGCGACAAGGACTCGTCGACATGGAGGTGAAGAATGTATGGAGAAATAACTTCCATGCAACGACCGCGCAAAAAATGACGCCACGCGACTTACAACATTATATTGCCACACACATTTGTAGCGCAGTGATGAAAACGGAAAAAATCCAATTTGAATTCTCCCAAATTGGTAGGTAAACTGATAAGATAAGAATTATTTTTCAAAAAACCAGATGGTGGTTACGTCATTCTTCATTCGTAAATATGTATTCAGCGAGTGCCGAAACCAAAGAATGATATGACGAAACAAAGGCCAAATTCCTCCGGCAGCACAATTGACGTATCGACACTTTTTAGTTCCATCCGTTCTCCTGTTATTTCTTCACCTCCATGCTCGTTGAAAGAAAAAAATCTAAAATTTTAATTAGATATTTTCATTTATTTAAACTTTTTTTGTTTGGTTGATTACGTCAAAACTGAATGATCCGCGGATTCTATAAACTCTGTAAAGGAGAATCCGCAAAGAAACTTTACGAGTTTTCCGTCCACAGGAATGAAATACATGCTTAGATCTAAACGGTACTGCCAAAAAATTGTTTTGTAGATTTTTTGTAGTTTTGGAGGTGTTTAAGGCTTTGCCACAAGAACGAAAGAAAAAGCCACTCTCAGTTGTATATAATAATATTTAATAATTTCTTTATGGATTTTTCTAAAAAATATATAGGTTTTCCGCAATGTTAAGGTTTTTGAGCTAGGAAAGAATTTATATTATAATGGAACCATGACATGTGCTAAGGAAAAAATAACTAACGGCATAATGCATTTTATTCAAGAATCATCAACATGTCTGTAAATAAATATTATTTTAGGTATATTGATTACAGAACATATCAAATGTATATTTAACTAAAATTGATGATACGTTATGTAAACTTATAAATAAATAAACAATACTGACTTGGTTAAAATCGGCTGGGAAAGAACTGCCTTCGAACTTTACTTTTACTTTAGCATTTGTCGGATCTGCGAGCAACACTCCAACCGTCGGTGATTGGAAAACAACCTAGAAACAATGAAACATATAATAGGTATATAGGAGAGGGAGATATTCGCATTTTTTATATACATAAGCCGTAGCGCCGGCCAGTCAGCTCGCCTTCCAATTCGCTTACTACTCATTATCTCGACTTCCAACGACACGTAAGGACATGCAAGAAATTCACAGGACGCTATTTGGTGCAACGAACTTTCGAATCAAAAATATGAATCCTGAAAATTCCTCGTCAAATAATCTCTTTTATTTTAAATGGAATGCTAAGTATAAATCCATAATTTATTTACCTGATTGGACTGTACTTTAAAATTTCCACTGGGCGTTTGCTTGAACGGAAAGGAAATTTTTCGGCAAGCGCCATCCATGCTGAAAATAATTAATGGAAGTGCGGTACATAATAGATACATTAGCATGTCCTGACTATAGGCGCAGTCCAAAGAGTTGGAATTGCAAATAACGTTTATTAAAACGTATGAAAACTTTGAAGATTTAAGCATAGGGTTAAAATATACCAATACATCTTACGGAATTCAATCATTTTTTAAAATTTAATTTTGGGCGTAAAATAAAAAAAAGAAAACAACGATTCATTGATTCATTCTTAGTAACTCCTTTTTTCTATGGAATAAATAAAATTAAAAATAAATACCTTCTTAAATAAAAAAAAAATGATAACTTATTTCTGAGCTTACGTATTGCTTCTTGAGATTATAAACGAAGCATGGAATAGCCATGATTTGGATAAGCGTCCAAATCTTAAATATTTATTTCGTCCAATTGATTCTGAAGATTTGCCTAGTCTTGATCACGAAGAGATGCTTAGAGATTTTTAATTACAAAAACCTTATTCGACTATCACTGTAAAGTTTTGAGTATACATTTAATGACACCAAATCGATTTTAAGGTGGCCCAACCTGCTCATCTCCCCATACAAACGGGGAAAGAAGATCACGCCCATATTTCTTATCAGAGATCGCAAATTTTGCTCAAAAGAGCTTTATTTGATCGAACTAGATGTCTGATGACCGTTGGCATTATAAATTTTTGTTTGGTTTCTAAGTTATAAGGTCCGAAAGTTCGAATTTTTCGCGCGTTTTATACAATAACTTTGGTGGTTTATTAAAGTAAGAAAATTTTAAAAATATTAGTCATCAGACATAGCTTATTTAATCAAGATTTATAATCTATTTGGTTTTTGTTAGATTTTTGACTACAGCGGTCGTGGTTTACTTTTAGCTATAAGTCGTTTTGAAATCAAAATTTTCGTAAAACTTACCAAATCATACACTATTCACATTAACTTTTTTGTAGACATGTTGCATCTTCCTCATCACGGAGCCCGTCTTTTTCTTTGAAACAGAGAAGGTCCCAGAGCGCAACAGCACGGTTTTGTACAGTGCCCGCGAATGAGTTAGTCCCGCCGGGTTGGGCCACCTTAAGAACTAAAACACTTTTTTATATTTTCATGAAGTATATGATAAAATGTTCTAACCATGGATTCTCCCCGTAGGCTGACGTGGAAGCTTCAAAAGGCGTGGCTTCAGACTGTTCGATGTAGTCGTTAGCGAAACCTGTTTCGTACGCAGCCGCATCCGAGTCGTCGTTCTTCTTTTTGGATTTTCTGACAAAAAATGAGGTTGCAAATTTTTGTTAATTGGTATGGATTTTGCTTCGACTAATAACAATCGTATGATATTTTTTTTATTCAAGTGAGTAGTAAAACTAATTTGAATTTCGCCTATCATACTGAGCTGGTTTAAAATTATCTCGATCAATCTTTATTTAGATTTTCATTTTCTTAGTCGTTCATTCACGAGAAAAAATGCAGTAGGACAACATGTTGTATCATTTTCTAGTACCGGAACCCGCATAGCAAATAAGTATAGTTTTGATTAATTGTTGGCTCCAGGCAAACATTTAGCCACAGCGCACGACTCATTATGACTATTTTATATAGAAGAAGATGTAATACCAACTTGCTCTTCATGTTCATAGAGAAAGACATGGAGTTAGGTGTGAGCAAGTCAAGCGCTGCTGCGCCGGTAGAGATTTCGTCGGCGCCTTGCGTTGTCCAATCCCCACAGCCACCCTCCTCAAGATTTCCGTACTTTAGTACTAGAACACATCGCATTCAGTCACACCTGTCAGTCACACGGAGATGATTTCGAGGTTCATACTCACAGACCATCAATGTAGTGAAAGGATGTATGACATATATTTATCGTACTAAGTACCACTTCCGAAGTAGCTTTGGTCTTGGCGCTGAGCCCATTTTGGAAACAAAACGAATTATTAAACAGTGACCAACGCATGAAAAATAATACTTTAGTTTAAAAAATGTGGCTGCTGCGAAGTTAAGAAAAACCACCTGTGATGAGAGACCAATGATACTCAGAAAAGCCCAAATCGACCTAACCTCGCGAAACACTCCGAAGAAGGTACCACACCAGCGGATTTACAGACGAACGCCGAGCTATAGAGCTTGTTCAAATTACGTTTGAAGACTCCCAAGCAATAGGTTTGAGGAAAGACACCTGCCGGAAGACAGTTCCATATCCTGGCGGTGGGGCGGTTTGAGAAACGGAGAATCAAACAAACATAGCACCAGGGGTGCTCAGAATATACATATGTTGGATGGGGAGGAATAAAGGATGCAATTTCCGCGGAGCAACGTCCATGAAATTACCTATAGAACAGACTGAGCAAGCTTAGATACCGTATGTGGCGTTATATTAACAAGAAATACTTACAAACGTCGTTTGGCTCCGTAGTAAGATCAGAGCACGATCTTGATTTTGTGAGTTTGGGCCTGATGATGATACAGTACTGCTCAGAAAAATGTTTGAATGAATTTTTGATCTTGCGATTGTTGAACTGAAGACCGCATTTGCTGAGGGGAAATAATGAATGAATAGGTTAGAGCTCAAAAATCAAACACATCATGTCAATTTTGGAATCTGTTTCGCCATTCCTGAGACGTTTAGGATTCGGGTACTTACCTAAGCGACTGTGGTCGTACGTTATGATTTGGAGTATGGTGTGTTACTCGGCTAGATTCTACCGAAGTTTTCTGGCGCCAAACCGGTTCGCCAATCTAAAAAAAATAATTAAACATGTATCATGTAAAATGTAAGCTCTTTCATATGTAAATTCTTTAAGCTCTTCATGATTTATCAAAGGGAGGGAAGAAAGGTTTTGTTTGCCATGTCAGATTTCCCTATTTATGGATAGAAATTAATCAGATGAAAGCAGAATACAGCAGACATGGTAGCAATGACGTGGAAGCAAGTATATTACAGTAGAATAATGGTACAGATTAAAATATCGATGGTTGCAGAGTGGAGCCACTGGTGATACCTTTTCAGTACATTGAAGGGTTTGCATTTCAAAATTGTCTACACAATTCAGTCATATCTGCTGAAGCACTCGCGAAGGCACACGAAGACTTTTGACCAAGAAAAGCTATTTTATTGATTACTCATGACAAAAACAAAAACGACTTGACAAGACACACGTCTTAGTTTATTTTTAATCTATCCGTATTTTCGCTCCTAAAATTTACATTAAGAGTTGTCAGGCTTACGGTGCTTGATATTTTATACAGTAGTTAATTCAGTAAAAAACATTTCGAATGATAATTCCATAATTCAATCTAGTACACCAACGATACTATACTCGGTGCAGGCTTGAAAGTATTTTCTTTCATATCTACAGCTCGGATCAAACTTTATGGCCGATGAAGTTAGAGCGAAGTTCACAAATTATAGGTCAGCCTAACTATAGGACCTGGAGAAGTGCGGGGCCGCACTATACCTTGCGCAAACTCGGACTTCATGTGTATTCAGATCGGAAATACATTTTCCGGGCTGGTACACATTTTGATTTGTCGCAGTTGTGAATACTTGGAGTAGAACTGTGACCGTAGCGAATAGGACTCTATCATCCCTTCCTTCCTCTGAAGAAGAGACGTGATGGTAAATTTGTATGTATGTGTTTAATATTTTTATTTCAGAACTAGAATTATTCTGAAATCAATCAATGGGCTCGAAAAGACAGTGGGCACCGATGTACATAATATTTTTCACTAATTTATGATAATATAGTAAATTGTGATTGACCCAGCATGCAGACAAGTAATAGAATAGATACATGGCTTGCAAACGCGCGCCAAATATTTGTCACAGTGTCATGAACTGAATGAACCATAGACCTAGCATGCGCGCCCTATTTCTATGGAATGAACCCAGTTTTATCGACCACGCGCGTGAATCGCTTTATGGAAATGTAAGTTGAAATCAACGAATATATAATGCGACATGCAACAACAATAACACTATAAAAATGTGAGTCATTACAAAATATCTTATCATCGGTAAATGTTTTACTAAAAAATACCAACAAATAATTTTGTTGGTATTTTTTAGTAAAACCCATATAAGTATCTAGTAACTAGACGCGGTAATGGGTGAATTATTATGAACGTATCCACAATTCCTCTCCATTCCATGTCTATACAGCTAGATCGGCCCGAAAATGTTGTTATCGGCCCGAAGAGCTAGTGCTTTTCCTTATAACCAAGTATGCATTGAGATAGTTACCAGTAAATATGAATTTTAGCATTCAGCCTAAGGTGAGCTAACACTAGGTGATGCCATTTCTCACGGTAAGGACACCCTGACTCACTCGCTTGTCGGGTAACAAACATTATATAATTGTTACAACTGACCCTATGCTACCTTCTTATACTGAAACCTGGGATTCTTCAAGCGTAATTTGAACAAGATCGATTGTTCAGCAACAGTCCGCAAATGCGCTGGTAAGGTGCCTCGCTGAGCGAGGTCTCGCGAGATTTGGATTTTTGGATTTTGAATTTCCTGAGCACCAGTTTTTCATTAAAAAACTACGAGTACAAATTCAATACGAGGGGTCCGAAAGCAACTAGGGTTTACAGCTTTCTGGCTGCGAATCCCATATTACACATATTATCGTATATAGATCCATATCTTTCGCAGACTGAATCGGAATAGGGAAAACAAAGCTTACTCAAGCTTACGTCAGTTGCATACGTGGAACAGGGAATTTGACGTCTTACACATTGCACAGAACAGCTTATTCTTGGAATCACGAACGATCGTTTTGTCTGAAATATTGCGTTGCCGTTGTACAAATTTGCCAGCCGAGTAAATATCCGTAACTTGGCGCTGCCCACATGTGTTTTATGCAGATCAATATTCTTAAATCCATTGTCTCAGGAATTATTTGGATTGATTTAATTGGTTGCTCTCATTTCTTCATCTTCAAGAAATATCCGCGAATATATATTTTCATTAAATATCTTTGATCCATACACAATGGTAAAGAGATACCTTGATTTTAATACATGCCTATTGCACTTTCAGTATTCTTAAAATGCAGATTCGTATCGAAAGTACATAGGTACATCCGGTAACAAGGTGTGAAATGAAGTCTGAGAAATTGAGTTTCATGCGCATTTAATGATTTTTGAAATTATTTCACATTATTAGTAAAATTAAGTTTCCGAGTCTTAGGTGGTGAAAGACGGCCATTGTCGTCAATAATTTATATATATAAACAAATGTATTATCCGGTTAGTCCAAAGCACGAGTGAAGTCATAGCATGTACTTATTTGTCATAAAACGTGTATGGCTTATGCCACATCTACCAACGAGAAAATAAACTCTTTTTCTCGTTGAGTCCAACACACCAATTGGGAACTAGGTGCCATGCCCGGACTTTGATTTTGCCATTTCGACCATCGTTCATTCGATTTTTAAATGTTCTTGTTTCAATCAACGCAATGGTATCGCTCCAGGCTCGATTAACCCTGGAAGCAGGGTAAAAGTTTTATATGGAATTCAAGCCACGTACGAAGAATCTTTTAGTCATCTTTAATGAGTTGCACGGGAAGAAATGCAGTGCGACCACTTGTATTATTTTTACGTGCCGGAACTTGCAGAGGATGGTTAGTTGCGGTTGAATTTTAAAACGGAGATATATGAAGGTACCTTGATTGGCGGATAGTAATGACAGGTTTTGGACCCTTGGAAAAATGTTTTTGGGGGTTATTTAATTTTTATTGGTTAACAAAATGTAATTCAATTAATTGCAAGATTACATTTTAAACACTGCCATTAAGTGTGATTTGTGCTCAAATGCAGTTTTTATATCCAACCGGAAATGAATAGCTTATATCAAACAATATTACGATATTAAGGTGGCAGAACCCGGCGGCACTAACTCAATCGCGGGCACGTTACAAAACCGTGCTGTTGCGCTCTGGGACCTTCTCTGTTTCAAAGAAAAAGACAGGCGCCGTGATGAGTAAGATGCAACATGTCCACATAAAAGACAAAGTGCATAGTGTATGATTTGGTAAGATTCACGAAAATTTCAATTACAAAACGACTTATAGCTAAAAGTAAACCACGACCGCTGTAGTAAAAAATGTAACAAAAACCTGTGAAATTTATGAATGTTATTGAAAAAACCTGATTATAAATCTTGATTAAATATGCTATGTCTGATGACTAATCTATTTAAGATGTTCTTACTTTATCATTGCGTAATCTACCTCCAAAGTTATTGTATAAAACGTGCGAAAAATCCGAACTTTCGGACCTTATAACATAGAAACCAAAAACAGTTTTACAATGCCAACGGTCATCAGACGTCTAGTTCGATGAAATAAAGCTATTTTGAGCAAAATTTGGGATCTCCTACAAGTAATATCTGCGTGATCTTCTTTCCCCGTTTGTATGGGGAGTTGAGCGGGATGGGCCACCTTAACCCAACACACCAGGACATGACAGGGATTTCCATATCCGGTCCGGCAGCGGCTGCGCACGGATATCTGTCGAAATACTGTAAAATATAGTAAAAAATATTCTGATTAGGACAAACAACAAGTAGAGGGGGGTATTTCGGTACGCAATCATCGTGGTATCTATATAGAATTATATATTATATATCCAACAAAGAAAAGTTTCTTATTATATGCTAAAATAGATATAAAACGAGAGATGATGAAAACATGAAAAAAAATACATCAGAAGGAGATTAGATTATCTGATGCTATGAGACTGTCCTGTAATCCCTCTTGCAGCGAGCATGGAAGGGCGGTAGTAGCACCCGAAACTTGTATACTCTTCATACAAAAACGGTAGCGCCGGCGAATGATTAAGGTTATAAATTCGCTATCTATTGATTTTATGGCGTTCCAAAGACACGTAAGAACAAGTAAGAACTTCACAAGACGCTAATTAGCACAACCTGTGGTACAACCAACATTCGATGGTGCGCGTCCTGAATTCGTAAGGGAGCTTACTACAGTCAGACGCTTTCCACTGACTCATGGCTACACTCAGGCCCTTCAATGCTCGCTGCCCTCTCGTGACCCGCGCATGTCTGCCTCGAATCTGAGTATCGGATGGAAAGGAGTTTTGGATCTCCGAGGAGACGTGTGAAGGACAGGATCGGAAAGCAAGAGAATCTATCCTGAATCTAAAAAAGTCGTTGATATATTTAATCGTTTGCCGTTTGCAGACTGAAATAATGGCAGGTTCTGAACTATAGTGTCCGTTTTATTGGACGTTAAACAGGACGTACTTTGACTATAGTTTTATTATGTTAAACATCTGGACATCATTGGAAAAATCATTTCAGTGTTTTCGGAATTCGGTGAAATGGCGCTTAATGCAACTAGTGCTCATATAACTTATTCATTCGATTCACCGCTTACTTGGTATGAATAGGTACCTACTTTTGGTATGGAACAAGCTAAATCTTTTGTTAAGATTTAAAAATCCGGTTTAAAAAAGGTGTTGAATCCTTTCGCATTCGTCATCAATACGTTTATCTCCTTGACAAGTACAAATTCCTGTACGATTGATCTCTTCCTTAAGGTGGCCCATCCCGCTCATCTCCCCATACAAAAGGGGAAAGAAGATCACGCCCATATTTCTTGTCTTAAATTTTGCTCAAAATAGCTTTATTTGATCGAACTAGATGTCTGATGACTATTGGCATTGTGAAATTGTGTTTGGTTTCTGAGTTATAAGGTCCGAAAGTTCGCATTTTTCGCGCGTTTTATACAATAACTTTGGAGGTGGATTACGCAATGATAAAGTAAGAACATCTTAAAAAGATTAGTCATCAGACATAGCTTATTTAATCAAGATTTATAATCTATTTGGTTTTTGTTCGATTTTTTACTACAGCGGTCGTGGTTTACGTTTAGCTATAAGTCGTTTTGAAATTATTTTTTTCGAAAATCTTACCAAATCATACTCTATGCACATTGTCTTTTTTGTGGACATGTTGCATCTTCCTCATCACGGAGCCTGTCTTATTCTTTGAAACAGAGAAGGTCCCAGAGCGCAACAGCACGGTTTTGTACCGTGCCCGCGAATGAGTTAGGCCCGCCGGGTTGGGCCACCTTAAAATCAAGGTCCAAGTCCCAATATCAGGAAGTGACCCCGAATTTTTCTCTACTTCCAGTGCATCTTAAAAATATACATACTTAAAAATACGTGACTATAGATCACCCCAATGTATATACCGGGTTTGTTAACATACGACGGGCTATTAGTAAGATCTTAAACGGCTATGACGCATGTAAGTTTGTACTATATTGTACAATTCCTGTACGTTTCTATTGAATTTAGGATTCCCCCGAAATTATCGTCCGTGGGGTGTGGTGGTGTGCAATCGAAGTTCCAAGTATCAATAAAATGTACAAACTCTTCCAATAAATACAGATAAATATGACTTATATTTATTACGCTTATCTTAAATCAATAATGACCGTCTACGCGGAACGTGACGCTTAGTACTTAGTAAGTACACACAAACGTAGACGACGCGCCTGTACTAACGGAGGGGCTAACAGAGTACTTATTTGTACCTATTAAATTACCAGAATATCTCCAATGAGTCACGCCATGGACCAATGAACCTAACATTTGGAACTCAAGATACAACACTTTTATCTTGGCCTGAATTACTTGAACATACCGATTCCAAAAGCAGGCATTGATTAGTATAAAGATTGATTAAAATTTTCATTATTTGCGGAAATTATGGAAAAAAATATGCGAAATGTGGTTCCAACCATGATCCAAAAATGACCGAGCAATGATAATAATTGATTTCCAATTTTCATTATTTGTGCCAAAATAATTTAAAAAAATACGTGAAATGTATGAGTCAAACTGCATATCGTCCCGACCTGGCACTCTGTAACTTCTTTGTGTTCCCAAAAATTAAGAACCAATTACGCGTACAACGATTTTTATCACCAGAAGATGTTGTCGTATAGTATGAAGAACAATTCCGAGGTCACCACAAAGGAGTGGAATACATGTTTTTTAAATTAGTTTTTTGGTATTAAAAAGCGCATTTACGCTAACGGAGAATGTTTTGAGAAACCTTACATTTTTTTTCCTTTCATAGTACTTCTTCTTATTCATTTAGTTCGACCCACTTAGATTACCGAAAAAAAACATATTGATTTGGACCTTAGATTTGGTAGAATTTTGATATTATAAAATCAAGATCAGCTATGCAATCTTCTTACCTAGCAGAAGCACAATCATCTTGATACCAGAATTGTTTAAAACATTTATTCTTGCTTAATGCTAATCTTGGGAATCTTGGAATTGGCATCAGGCACAAATATAACCAAACGTAAACATAAAAGCGTTGCAAGTCATACATGATGTATGGTCAGGCTTGGTTACCAATTGGATTGCGCCTCCACTGCTGTTAATCCACCATGTTTCAGTTTTTGCAAGATTCCTAAATACTCACTCTACCTGGTTATCTAGAGTGCTCGTCATGCCTGACTGATATTTATAGGCTAGGAAACGATGGTTTGGCATCCAGTATCTACTGAAGTATCGAAGTGAGTCGACCGGTTAGAGACTGCCTAATTTTTCAAAAACCCACTGCACTTAAGGTAATTTCCACTATCATTGCTGATTGCTTCCTTCGCATCCGTTTTTAAAATTATGCTGATTATTTCAAACGTTAATAAGAGTTAATTATAACATCGTTCATCTGATTTAAACTGTAATCTTCTGCTTCCTGGTATTTTCTTGATTGATAGATATCGAAGTAATTAGTACTTACCAATAAGGATCCATTTGGTGATTCATACTTTAGCCGGACGGATGCGTTTTAACGCTGATAAAAATAATGTCGATATGAAAAGAATGTATGATAAAGATAAAAAGCACAGGTAGAGCACTTTTACTCGCTGGTTGTAATGAAGTAGTCCAAAAAAATAAGCTAGAAAAAAGTCTGTGGTAACTAAAGGTTTTTGTATTTTCGAGATAGATCCGTTCAACCTCGCCAAGGTCATTTATCTGCATGATAAAATTAAAACACGAACATTCTTAAGCGACTTTTATATTATGAAATAAGCTGATTAGCACAATCTGAGCTGCAATCGTTAAAAACAATTATGATTTTAAGAACGTTGACAATTGGTTTTGTTACAATCTTAAAAATAAGATTTTAATTTGACAGCTTTAAGATTTGCATTGAAATCTAACGGTGTAAAACATCTGATCGCTAATTACAACGAAATCATTAAACCTGAAATGGTGAAAATGTTTTCACTGCCACTACTATACAGCAGTTTTTGCGGGTCGGAACACCACAGCACGGATTTTTCACATTGGTGGCAAGGTTCGCTCCCTTCCGGGAAGATTCGGTGCAATTATTGAAATCCGACGTCTTAGCGATATTGCGCTTCTGCCTTCCTGAAAATTAGAAAAACGTCAGGGAAACTAAGGACGATTGGGTAGCGATGTGGCCAGAAGTTATTATAATTTTATTTTGGTTATTTTGACAATATATTTAATAAATAGATTGTTATTGATGCGCTTCCGCCATTATGCGAAGTTCGAATATGTATATGTGTATTTAAATTTTCTTACAAAATGTTTTCTATGACCCTAAATCGATTTGAAATCATAGAAACAGGATGCCCTGCGCGCGCTTGCTAGGTCTATGTTTGAAATTTATCGATATCATGTAATTATTACCAATATTATTCTTTGCCCAAGTACCATTTTCACTGCTCATCCACGTATCGCACATGCGTAAGAATCAATAAGACACCAATATCGGTGAAATAATAAATTAGCATGCACCGGTCGGTTTTTCATGACATTCACTACGGTTTTCCATATAACATTAGATAATTCACAAGGTGGCACTAGAAATGTTAACTAATAGAAAAACAATTGTCTTTATTTTTCCAGCAAAATGTCTGCCGAACAAAACGAGCGCGTCGTTTTCCCCGACGAGGTGGAGGATGCGAAGCGGGCGGCGGCTGAGAAGGCGTCGGACGACGCCGCGGACGCCGGCGCCGCCGAGGTCACCGAGGAGACGCCCCCGCCCGAAGTCACCCTGAGGAACATGATCACGGTGCCGGCCAACTGCCCCGCGGGCTTCAAGCCCGATGCCAACGGGGTCTGCCGGGAGATAATGGACTAGGGGCGAACATCCAGCTCCATCTTCTTGTTTACCTGAATTATGATCATCATTGGGTAGCTGCAGTACCCGACTCCACTCAGGACACTGTCGACTAATATCGGGCGCGGAAAATAACCTTATGTTTTTTGCTTGACATTTAGTACCTCTCTGACTTTCATATGAAATGCCATAGGTATTTTCGCAATTTTAATATTAGTATGGATCTTATTTTAAATAACTCCAACAGTTGATTAATCACAAAATGTTTTGAAATTATGAATTTTAAAAAAGCCCAGTATTATCTTGATCTACCGTTAGAATTATTTGTAATTAATTATTATGTACGTTAATTTTAATGTTTGAATGATATACGCTTGTATGCTCGATTTATGATTACTTTTGAACTTATTCGACAACTATGTTTTTATTAAATTATAAAAAGTATAATGAATTTTGACTTACAGTAAAATAGTAGTCGAGCCATCTTTATTCCATGTAATTAGAGTTGCATAGGTTAGCAACGGCCACTAATGAATTTAGTGCTGTTTTTGAACACACATATGTGTTGAAAACATAAATGCATTTACAGCCGTTCACTGTCGATATTCCAAAAAATCTGAACCAACAGATCCTCTAGGTCTAGGTCCTTTATCTATTGGATCGGTAAACTATGGAATGCACGCCCTGCCGAGTTATTTCCCCAAAGAACGACCTGAGATCCTTCAAGATCCTTCCATTCCTGGTGTGAAGAAGCACCTGGCCGGTCGGCATGGTTTTTCGCAACCCCCTTAAAATGTCGAAAGCGCATGGGCGTCGTCGGATATCGCGCTTTATCTAAAAAAAAAGTAAAACAATTATCGTGCAATTAGCAATTAGTAACAATTAGTGATAACAACCAAAAAAAAAAACAATAAAGAGTAATAAAGTGTACCGAGCATCCCAACCCACACGTAATTAAGCGTGATTTTTAGTAGCTTATAATTGATATGGGAAGAGGCTTTTTAAGCAACCTGACATGGTTTGCTAATACCACACAACTACCGTCATGATATTAGCCCAATATACCACATTTCCGAAGGAATTAACCGAACCCGACCTTCCATTGATGATCACGGCTACATTGAACTGGATGGAAAACACGGAAAAAAAACCAACCATAGTTCCATGCGATGGTACCAATCCGGACGGGCTTAAAATATTAAAAGCTTAAAAGAGAATACCGTCGTTCTCAAGTTCTACGAAAGACAAACAGGCACCAGACGTTGGGTTCAATACGTGTTGTACAGGAAGTGCAATAAACCATAAAATTAACTCAATATATGGATATGTTAGAATCGAGCTTATAACAGCGCCACATTTCCACGCTGGTATTCCCCATTAATTGATTTAGCTCAAAGTTGTCTTGTTACGTCAAATTTAGAATATACCTCGTTGTAATTTATCCCAGAGAACGTTTTAAAGGATAAGAATTAATTGTTACAATACTATCAGCCTCATATTGGTATCCGGCTGCGTTTCGTTGGCGTTAAGGTGGCCCAACCCGGCGGGCCTAACTCATTCGCGGGCACGGTACAAAACCGTGCTGTTGCGCTCTGGGACCTTCTCTGTTTCAAAGAATAAGACAGGCTCCGTGATGAGGAAGATGCAACATGTCCACAAAAAAGACAATGTGCATAGTGTATGATTTGGTAAGATTTAATAAAAAATTTATTTCAAAACGACTTATAGCTCAAAGTAAACCACGACCGCTGTAGTAAAAAATCTAACAAAAAACAAATAGATTATAAATCTTGATTAAATAAGGTATGTCTGATGACTAATCTTTTTAAGATGTTCTTAATTATCATTGCGTAATCCACCTCCAAAGTTATTGTATAAAACTCGCGAAAAATTCGAACTTTCGGACTTTATAACTTAGAAACCAAACACAATTTTACAATGCTAATGGTCATCAGACATCAAGTTCGATCAAATAAAGCTATTTTGAGCAACATTTTGGATCTCTGACAAGAAATATGGGCGTGATCTTCTTTCCCCTTTTGTATGGGGAGATGAGCGGGATGGGCCACCTTAAACGCCGTAAATACTTCAAGGACACTACAGTAGAGTTCCGGAAATTCGTTGTAGATTATATGCCGTAGACAGCGATTGGTAATTCGATACATTCTTTCTAACGGGTCGCGTCCCAAATTCGTAAGCGAGCTAACTACAATCAGAACATTTCCACTAAGGCGTGGTTACTGCGCTGCCGCCATACGAATGAGTTTCGATATCCTCCGTGGTTTCGATCAACACACCCGCGTCCTTCCTTGCTCGCTGGGTTTTTGCTTTCCATGTCCAGTTTTACTAAGGTGGATACCTGCTTTAAGGGTTCTACAGAGCGCCCGTAAATTACCAGTATTCAATATGCCCAGGATTACCCTGTGATTTCGAGATACCTAAGGACTCCTTAAGGACTATCAAAGATTCCTAAGTGATTACAAAATATTACTAGCATTTCCAAAGATTCTGGGAATTAAGGTTACTAAGTTTGGGCGGGGATTACGAATGAGAAAAAAAAGGTCAGGTGGAGGATTGTCTTTCGAAATCAAACTTGTGCTCCCAGACTTGATCAAAATACTGCAAAAAAGTTTCGAATGAGCTAAAAAAAACTTACACGGAGCATTATCTTCCAAGATTAAAGTTATGCTCCCAAGTTGAGTGCAATACTGCGAATATTTTTCGACTGACCTAAATAAAGCTCATGCAGGCCGGTGTTCCCTCCGACGATTTTCTGACTGCCGCATCCATGATTCCCTACCATTAAATTTATAGGATTACCAATGATTTCCTCGGAATTCCCAGATTTCCTAGGATTGCGAATGATTTCCTTGGGATTCCCAGATTCCCTCCCACCAGATTCCCCGGACTGACCTAAATACTTAGATTAATTACCAAACAATTTTACACCAGATTGCTCGAGTGACTAACCCCTTCACATCCAAGAGGTACGCCTTTATCTTATGTTTCAGTTCGTATTGACATACTTTTATCACGCATGACCTGTGTGATCACTGGTAGATGATAGTTGTTCTAAATTGAGTCCCCAATCCTAAGCGAGTGCTGTGACCTTAGAGTTTGAGGAGCTCTTACTTACTTATAATCTTACTAGCTGAGATACCCAGTTACGCTCGGTAAAATGTGGTCAAAAACCTTCGTGGACGTGTGTCCAACAAAGTTTTATCGCAATCGGATGAACGGTTTAGAACGTATACGGGATAAAATATTTCTCCATACAAAATCTACCACCCTTTAGGGATGGAATGGAGAAAAAAAAACCCTCATCAGTCCAGGGAGTTGAGAAACATTTAGAATAACTATAAAAATAATAATAATATAAATAAATATAAAAAATAATAAAAATAAAGATTGAAATTGAAAATTTAAATTGAAATTTAAATCAGAGGATTCTCTAAATATCCTCCCTGGTACAATCATATCAGCTACATATCCGGATGCAACGGTGTTGACAGCTAGTCACGGTTCTGTTGTTTTTTGTAGGTAAAGGAGAAAGAGTTAATAAATTCGTTAACAATATTAATTACAAAGTCAAAGGCAAACATGATATCATTATTTCGAAAAGCATCCTTTTGAGCGACCCGTATCACCAGTTATTTCTTCACCTCCATGGTTATACTGTTGTAATGCGCAACTCCACAGGCAGGCGTATGTGCAGCAGGTTTATTCCTGGCATTCAGTAATCAGGAATCCTGAGTCTAGAAAACCGCTTTTGTAGCGGATTTCAAAGCCATTTTCTTGACGAAAATATCCCGAAGCATAATTTTTAAATCAATGAAGGTTTTCCGTAGAAAAACTCGCTTGAAAATCGCTAAAAAAGCGGTTTTCTTGTCTCAGGATTCCTGATTCCTGATTACTGAATGCCAGGAATAGACCTGCTGAATGATGGAGCGATCTTCATGCCATGATGTGCGAGAGTTTCCGAGAAGATTTTACACAGTATTTAGATAAATTAAGACATCAAATTACTAGAGCTGCAGCGGCCATTACAAGGCATGGAGCAATTACATTCTTCCAGATGCAGGAGGTTTATAACTGCATTTGGAGCAACATGTAGTAGCATGCGAGCGCGTGCTAGTTACCTAGTATAATTACTAGCAATATTTTTAATAGATTTGGATAGGTATAGAGATTAAATGTATGTATATATATGAGCCTTGCATGAATTATAATAGCTTTAAGGAAAAAAATCTATTTGTATTTTGACTCTCGGCGAAGTTTCCTGTCGGTTCTACTTCGTCCGCGGTATTAGATAGGACCGTCTTAAAACACATAAGACTCCAAGAGTGTGTGTGTATCTAATGGAGAAAAATAAACGAATAAACCAAATTAACGGTATATTATAGCAGTTCAATGAAAAAAAGGAGACGCACAAAATATATTTTTAATAAAATTTTAATTTTTACTTCCTAAAAATATGTTTAAAAGTATTTTAATGAGTTGTGAATATTGTATTAACTTTTAATCTAAGCAGTACAAATATGTGTCGTGGTTTATCTTGGCAAACATGGTAGTGAGGCTCTTTTTCGATGCATTCACCATATTTCACGACAAACGCCGGCGCTATCAGGACGATAGCCGTCCGGGCACTGGTTGGGAACTGTTATAATATTCCTCGAAGAACTGAACACAAAAGGCGATCGAGGTGAGACATAATGAACGGCGAAAAAGTTCCCCACATTTGTTGGCATGGGCGCTCCACTTCTCCATATTTCACGACATTCTCCGTTGACAAGCTGCGTTCCTGAGGGGCAGTTAGGCGGAACCGTGATGACATTTTGAGTATTTAAATCGTCCTTTGAGGTTTCGGTAGAGTCTTTTGATGGCATCGGAGCTCCACTTCTCCATATTTCACGGCATTCTCCGTTGACAAGCTGCGTTCCTGAGGGGCAGTTAGGCGGAACCGTGATGACATTTTGAGTATTTAAATCGTCCTTGGAAGTTTTGGTAACGTCTTTTGATGGCATCGGAGCTCCACTTCTCCATATTTCACGACATTCTCCATTGACAAGCTGCGTTCCTGAGGGACAGTTTGGTGGAACGGTAATGACATTTTGCATATTCAAATCGTTGTTGAGTGTTTTTGATGATACAGGCCATATTTCGCGACACTGTCCGTTGACTAACTGCCATCCTGGAGGGCAATTTGGTGGAACCGTGATTACATTTTGAGTATTAAGATCATCGTTAGAGGACTTCAGAGAGATTTCCAATGGTATCGGTGATCCACTTCTCCATATTTCCCGGCATTCCCCGTTGACAAGCTGCGTTCCTGAGGCGCAGTTTGGTGGAACTGTGATGACATTTTGGGTATTTAAATCATTCTTGAGTGTTTTGATTAAGGCTTTTAATGATGGCCATACTTCACGACACTGTCCGTTGATGAGCTGCCATCCTGGAGGGCAATTTGGTGGAACAGTGATGACGTTCTGTGTGGACATATCGTTGGATTGAACTGCATTTTTCCATATCTCGCGGCACTCTCCATTAATCAATTGCGTTCCTGAAGGACAGTTCGGTGGAACGGTTATTACATTGTGTTGAGAAACATCATTAGTTTTGTCTGCAATGAAGAGTTCTGGCGACGAATTCCGCCAAATCGCGTAGCATTTTCCGTTGACAAAATCTAGACCTTCAGGACAGTTACCTTGTACATTGGCATCGTTTGCGGTGTCGATATTATGAATCCAAATGTCACGACACTGACTGTTAACCAAAGATTGTCCTGTCGGACAATTTTCTGGTAGTGATATCACATTATTTGGAATATATGGAAGAGATTGAAGATCAGCCGGAAAAGTTTCGGCCGAGACTATGAACGCCACTACAACAAAGACACCGCTCGCTTTCATTGCGGCTAAGACGAATTTCCTTGTATGCGTCCAATCAACCTGGTTGGTGATCACAATATGATCAACTATAAACAAATAAATTCCAGATGGCACATCAATAATTCAGGCAGCAAGATAAACTTTATCGGACTACATACTTATTTGATATTGCTGCGACTGGGAATGATAAGATAAGCAATTGGCCACTTACCTCGTTCATTGTTAAAATAACAAATGTCTTTAATGAATAAAAACATCTGTAAACAATCTATATAATATTTTAAATATACGCTGTTTCTATATAAGTATTGTTGCATGGAGCGGAGTAAGAAGGTGGCATTTCACAACCGGGACAGACGTGACATTTTTGAACATTTTGTAAATGGCTCCGCCGTTTTACAAAATTTTCAAAAACTGTAAATAACGAAACCTGCTCACGAAATTTCATGAGAATCGGTTGCTGTAGAGGAGAATAGCCGAACATATGAAAGCATTTTTGCCCAATCTTGAAACGGAGACCCTGCGTTCGAGCTTCGCTCTTCGCTCGGACTTACGAATGCAATAATACCTGGGTTTGACATGAAATCTGGATGCTATTGCTTACAAATCATTTAAGGAATCCACCATGATACTTGCGAGAAGACTGTACGTAGCAAATTGCATTCAATAAGTCTGTAACTACATAAAGAGCGGAAGCAAACAAACTGTATTGCGAGATGATGGTGGCGGCTTAGAGATGCGGGGGAGAAGACGAGCGCGGGGAAAGAGAAGTGGGGGGGGGGGGAGGGGAGGTGTCTTGCAGTGAGGGCGTACAAAGGACATTACTTTATAGGACACATCCTGTCTTTGTCGTGAATCAAAGGAGGCAATATGTGTAAGTATGTACATATATTTTCTGCCACAATCTCTGAACACAGTATAGCAATGATATAAACTAAACTATCATACATTGTAATAGTATGGGTTGAATTACTATTTTTGAGAAGGGATGTCAGATCAAATTAAACCTACAGATAAATTAAATTAATGCACCATGTATTATTATATACATACATGTAGATATATATATATTTATATATATACAAAGAGAACCAACAACAAATATTTTAGGAAGAGCTTAAACACAAATATACAAGTAAAAGAAATCTAGTACCTAAATGGGCTCCCTAATATGGACGACGACACTGAGAAGTGTTACGCGTACTGACTCTAAAGCCGGCAAAAACAAGGTTCGGTACGATACCCAATGGTGATGATGTCTGGAGCACGTGGTTGGGCGGCGAATGGCGCCTGTCCCCCGCGCGGCGAAGCTAGAGCGGCTGGGGGTCTCTCCAGCGGTGGACACGCCGCACCACAGGGCGTGTCGTTGGCGGAGCTCACTCCAAGGAGCACGGGGTGAGCGCCGAAGAGACGGGAGGTGCGGTTGTGCTCCACCGAGCCAGCCCGAAAGCGGCGACGATAGTCCCCGGGGCGCGACTTGCGTCACTCGCGACGGTCGGCGGTCTTTGGCGACGAGAGGCGCTCGCGCCGTGGCGGGCGAACAACAAGATGGCTGCCTGTCGTGGTCCTCTCCCATTGACTCTCACGGCATCACCTGATTTTCGCTAGCATCGCGCGCGAAGTTTGACTGAGGGAGACAGCATCCTTGAATTGCTGAGTGCTAGAAAGAGACGGTACCAATGTTCGTGGTTTGTTGTTTTGTTTCTAGAAGAATTTTGACGGTTGGTTCTCTTGAAACGTGTACTTTTCCATTATGTAGATAACTATAAATGTCCATTGTGAGTATGCATAGGCACTGACATTGTTCTGAAGGCTACCATAAGTGCAGTTCAATAAGGATATGACGTACAAATATTGATAATGCCTAAACATGAACAATAATAAAGTAACGTATGTTATAACATAAGGTCATAAGTACTGAAGAGAAATAAAGGAGAAGTGGCATGCGGCCGATATCGCGTCTTCGCTAAATGGTCAAAATTACCATATAATTGTATGGAAATCCGGTGGTGCGTCTTATGCCACACGGTTTAAACATCGCCACCATGCGGGAATGTGCTCTAAAATAGCGTTCGTCCGTCAGTTCCCACCCACTCAAACCCTCCAATAAGTATTGGACTATGTCTGCATGTGGCATGGACGTTTAAGTTGGATTGGTAGTTATTGAAAATTGGCGACAGCGGGTTCCATAGTAGATATGCTTGATGCCACTCGTGTGAGTGTGAACACAATTGATGAACACTATTTTAGACATGCCAACAGATTCCCATACAATTATATGGTAATTGTGACCATATAACGGAGACGCAATATCGGCCGGATGCCACTTCTCCTTCCTTTCTCTTCAGCGGGTTAAACGGATCGCAATAATCGGTTGAATATATTTTGAGACATCTTGCACCGCCGAAATATTTCCCCCTGTACTTTGGGAGTCCTTCCAATATGAGTTTAAACGGAAGAAGAAACACCTGGCCGGCTGGCATCGTTTTTGCAGCTCTTCCTGAAAAATGCCGAAAGATAATGGGCGTCGACCATGGAGGTGACTTCACCTCCATGGCGTCGACATATTCATAAAGACATCAAAATACAAAAAAAAAAAACAAAACATACTTAGATAAAGCTATAACGATAGTTCTACAGCAATACAAATAATAAAATTCAGATATTATGCAGCCGCGGAATCCAATATGCTTCGCGAAATCACGCTCAACGAGTTGAAAAGTGAAATATGCGAGATAGTTAGTAAGCTTTTATGTTCTAGGATTACTACAGGTGCACTAATTTGAATGCTGTCGAAATCGATTGTTAATTTCATGGTAAAAGAGGATTATATTTAAAGATTTAGAAAACAAGTAATAAGCTATAATAAGGCAAGACGCTAGCCAAACGGCACAGACTGTGTGGTGTTTTAAATATTTGATTAGTCTTTCATATAAAATCAGTGATTAAAAAACGTTTAGGCCAAAACGATCGACTGGCGTTTTCAAATGCATGTAAAATTTTAAGAGCGCAAGCTGTGGGCGTTAAGCGAAATAAAATTTGCGAGTTCGAGTTTTATTTGACAGCTTACTCACCGTCGCCATAAATACGTTGACGTTGCCGTTAACTCCGACTTCGCCAAGTCCCAATTGGACTTTGACAGCTTGAAGAAGTAAAACCACAGAATATCTGGTAAAAACTTGTTTGGAGTTTGACGTTTTTACGTAACATCGAAGTTCCGAAAACGCCAATTTAGATGAGAACTCGGACTGACCACTAAGGCACCAAGTACTGCAGACCTAAACCACTAACTCACGAATAAACGTGTTATATTTTTTTTGTCGTACAATTTAGTGGCCTGGCAGATCATGATTTTTCAATGGCTGGGCACTCTGGCACGTGTTCTTTAATCATAGAAAGCGTTATTTAATCAATTTTAATACAAGTGGTATTTTGATAATCTAGTAATTTTAGTAACCCATTTAAATTTTAATCTCTGTCATATCCGGTGACTGACGTCATAAGATTATTTCCTTATATAACAAATATTGTGATCAACAGTATCTGCCCGAGTTAAACTTGAACTACGGAGAAAAAAATTTTTTTTCATGGGTGAGTTTTGAGGAATGCCAAAATGGAAAATTGTTCATGTGCTGTGGTTAAATATTTGGAAAATATCCATATCTATATGAAGATTTTTTTTTTTAATTTTTTTTTGAAATGGCCCTGGGAAAAAGTGGCACCTTTAGGTACCTAATCAACTAAGAGTTTATGATGCGCTCCTCACTTTGCAAAGAAGAGAGGTAATGGCTAAAGTTCGATAGTTGGCCCGGTCTGATCGATCGCTTTTTTAGGCACGGGCTGAACTTTGCCCGATTTGGAATACTATAGGCGGTAAAGGCAGGTTAGGACAGGGGCTTCTTCAACAGCAGCGCAGAAATACCATCAGGGCCACTCGCCTTCTTGGAATCTAAGGCAAAGAACTCACGCCGCATTGTTCCCTGGCGGAATCCTATGTTCGGTACAGATAATTCGTACCCAGAAATGGATGGCGGAATGGAGCCACCTTCATTCAGACGTCGCCGAAAATAAGGCCCACGACACGGCCTTCTCTTCGGCGGAAAAGGGATTTATCCGTCAGGCTGCTATAACTAATTGTGGAAGTGAGAAGCGACAGAAATTTGCTTTAATTGATTTCGCGACCAGAATGGACGGCTCCCATTTTGGTGGATTCTTCTTCTCGCCAATTCTGCCGATATTATCGAATTTCGATATGGTTGTTACTCTCTGACTACTACTTTTAGGGCCTGTTTCAGCGCCTTTACGTCAGGGTCACATGGTGACCGCCATGGAACCATGTGGGCCGCGTTCTTAGTGGAACAGGCGACCGCGTATTTCGCGTTGAACCATGGATGGCATTTATTACCGAGGGATACCTATAGTAAAGCTAGTTCATATGAAGTCGATAATCCGAAATTCACAAACAATAGAAACACGCGTGCAGAGTTCCCTGAACTCCTAATCAACTGACTCGACTTGACTGGCTACAAACAAAGCGCCCCTCCCCCCCCCCTCACCCAGGTCCACACAGGCAGCCGGGCCTTGAAATGGTTTTTCGCATTTGGCATTTTGGCGCCCTTGCCACCTGGCGCCTACAGCGACCGCTCCCACTCGCTCTACCCTTGGGCCGCCTCTGTGTGTCGCACGTCAAACGGTTTTTTTATTTCATATGAAGCCGAAAAAGAAGTTAAGTATGGTACATTCAAGAACGTTCTTGGTTACATTATTGCTGAAAAAAGTACGGATGGCAACACTACCTGAAGAAGACCCTTTGGCGCTTTGATGGTGTGTTGCGTAACCATGGTTACTAACCTGGTCGATATATAACTCATATTTCATTTCGTTAGCCTAAATACCAATGAGAAATCGTTACCCCCGCAACTGTCAAGAAGGCAGTAGGTACTTTTACTTAATAAACACAAGTATCATAACCATTGACCTACATATATCTCATTGATCGTATGACAATGATTTAAGGTGGCCCAACCCGCTCATCTCCCCATACAAAAGGGGAAAGAAGATCACGCCCATATTTCTTGTCAGAGATCCAAAATTTTGCTCAAAATAGCTTTATTTGATCAAACTAGATGTCTGATGACGATTGGCATTGTAAAATTGTGTTTGGTTTCTAAGTTATAAGGTCCGAGAGTTCGAATTTTTCGCGCGTTTTATACAATAACTTGGGAAGTGGATTACGCAATGATAAAGTAAGAACATCGTAAAAAGATTAGTCATCAGACATAGCTTATTTAATCAAGATTTATGATCTATTTGGTTTTTGTTAGATTTTTGACTACAGCGGTCGTGGTTTACTTTTAGCTATAAGTCGTTTTGAAATTAAAATTTTCTTAAATCTTACCAAATCATACACTATGCACATTGTCTTTTTTGTGGACATGTTGCATCTTCCTCATCACGGAGCCTGTCTTATTCTTTGAAACAGAGAAGGTCCCAGAGCGCAAAAGCACGGTTTTGTACCGTGCCCGCGAATGAGTTGGGCCCGCCGGGTTGGGCCACCTTAAGCAGGAAAACGTAAGAGTCAAGGCCTTTTGTCAAAAGTGAATCACAACATTCGCTTCACTCTTCTCTCAGGTTTGACCAGGGTATGACCGTCAAGTTAGAAACCCAATACCGTAAAATTGCATTTTCTTATCCTCTGTTACTAATAAACGCTGATTATCCTCTGAATAGTTATACAATGGTTTGTCCTTTGCATTGACATGCAGTTTCGAATTCGAGAGAAAGGTACAAAACATTGTATAACTGTTCAGGCGATGATCTGGGTCGTTTAGTTTGAAGGCCAATATACTAACTTGACGGTCAGAACGCCAACTTATAATTTTACCCATTCTGATTGTGTAATTAATGATTTGTAAACATAATTAATATCTTTAGCTTCGACCTGGAAATTGAAGGCATTTGAATGATGGTGTAAGATGTTTTTTCATATTTTAACATATTTGACTTTTGAAAATTGTCTGAAACGTTTAGTGGGCCTAAAAGTTAGTTTTGTATGCATCCGGGTCTATGTGGGCCTTTGAGTGTTGCCGACCAAAACCCTAGTTTGCTAAGATTTACTTGTCTTGTCTAGTACATACCCAGCTCCAAATATAAATGTTTTCTCATTTAAATAAATAGATACATATTTTTTACGCCTAAGCTAAGCCAGAAACCAATGCTGGAATGGGCATTCGTTCTCTTCAATGACAACAGGTCGCGTTTCAGGTTTCCCCTAGAAAAGTCTAGCAAGGAGAGCGTCTCCAGAATTCATCCATTCAGAGGGGGTACACAATCATACTTTGGTGATTAATTCGACCTCGCGGAATAACGGAGCTCTTTTTCATTAATGGGCGTCTAAATGGAGTTGGGTATCGTGATCAAGTCGTCACACACCTGTCTTTTTGCCACACCTCTTACAAATGGGCCGAGATTTCGTCTTCATATTTAACAATGCCCCTTACATGTCGTGGCCTGATTGGTCAGGCTGGGCACCTGAACCCTATTGACATCCTATTGAGCATGTATGGGATATGGCAGTTACAATCGCATTGAATTAAATATGTTCGAATCAGGAACGTTTAGGGAGATCGAAATTGCAATGTTGAATTGCAAATATCCGTGTTTTCCCATCCATTTAGCGCCATTTGCGTCAAAGTTCAATGTGTGGCGTCTGGGGTGATGTCGTTTGTACACGCTATAGACTGGCTGATAGCCTCTGATAGAGTACTAAATGACTGCCAAGAACGTTCTTGATGACTGCATAAGAAAAATAAGATTTTTAAATGTACGGTTTCTAACTTAACGGTGTCCTCTCAGGTAAGCGGTCGAATGCGCTGTTCTTGCTTGTCCACATTGTTACGTCATGCTGGTTCGCTAGATATACATGTAGTTACAAGCTGGCATAGTATGGAGCTGTGTTATGTAGTACGCAGGTAGTTACGGAAGCCCATTGTTTCACTGCTTATTCACATTTCGTCGCTCGCTACGTTCTGTGCCGGACACGACCTCTCAACTTTTAAAACCGAACAAAATTTTATTTGTATATTCAATTGACTGCCACGCCACCGTTTCATGGCCGTGTACCTTAACCTAAATATGAACAAACCGACTCTCGTGACAAAGGTTGTGTCCTGTTGTGTCAATCTAAACCAATAAAGCGTAATCGATTCGACGAAGCCGTTCGTCGCGGGGGTCAGTGCGCGCCGCGCGGAGCGGCCCAGACTACTAGTGTCGTCACACCTTCGAGAAGTCGGACGGCCACAGGACGTCTCAATTGACGCCAGTTAGCGTTCTGTGCGACAGCGTTGCGGTGAACTTTCTACGAGTGAATGTGAAACGATGTCCTACAAAAGTGTATACCTGACGCTCGCAGTGTTGGTGTTAACGGCTGGTATAGACGCCCGAAAGACGTCTAGTGGACGCAGTCGCGGTTCCTCGAGTCGGGCCACTAGTCGACGCGCCCAGGTCGCCCCGCCCGCGCCCAAGCCCGAAACATCCCTATTCGGGTGGCAGACTAAGGCGCAGGAGACGCCGGTCCGCAGCTCCGTGTCGCACCAGTCACGAGCCTCTCAGCAGAGTCATTCCTACCCGTCGAGCAACACGGGGCTCTCCGGAAACCAGCAGCCGCCGTCATATCAGCAGGCAGTTAAGCAGAGCCATGCTAATCCGCACGATAGTAGACCTCAGCAGGCGCATACCTATCCGCAGAATAATGCAAATCCTGCACACACCTATCCGCAGAGTCCCTCAAATCCTGCACAAGCAAAACCGTCTCAGGCGCATACGTACCCGCAAAGCAACGCAAACCCAATACAAAATATTCCTTCTAAGACGCATACTTATCCTCAGAGCAACTCACCACCCGCCAATACACAAAGCCATGCATATCCCGCATCCGGTGGTCTCTCAGGACATTCCGGCGTAGGTGGAAGCTATCCTGCGCAACCTGGAGGAGGTCTATCTGGAGCATCAGCACCATCTTACCCCGGTGGCCAAAACGCACGCAGCCCCGTCAACTCTGCGTATCCGGCCAACAACTATCAACCTCCAGCTCTAGGACCGCCTCCCGCTTATCCCGGCCACCATGGAGCTGGCTACGGTAGTCCTGGGTACGGTAACCCTAGCTATGGCCACGCCGGTTACGGCGGTATGGGCGGTTATGGTGGTGGCGGTTTTGGCGGCCCCGGAGGGGGCGGTTTTGGTGGGCCGGGTTACGGGGGCTACAACTACGGAAAATACGGAGGTATGAGCAGAGGAGGAACGAGCACATTAGCCAAGGTCGGCATCGCTGGAGCCGGAGTGGGCACTCTACTCACCGGTTTAGCCCTTTGGAACTTGGCGCGTTCCGGCCACAATCGCAATACTTACATTTACCAAGACCACCGTGGAAACCCCATCCCTGTGCCGATCAACGAAACTGCAGGAGCGACGGATCCAATACTCGGGGAACTTGTTAACTGCACACTGACAGTGAACGGTGCCAACGCAACCGAGGTGATCGGCATTCCCTGCGCGATCGCGACGTCTTTCTCTCACGATGCTGATTTGCAAAAGGGTGTTGGCACGAGCAGCTCAGCGGAGGAAGCCAAGTGCATAGTTACAGTCGTCACCAAGAATGGAACAGAACTCAGCACGACCATACCTTGCTCAATTCTTCTGAACACCGCCAAGGAGGCAAACGTTACCGAACCTCCACCGCTAGCCACAAATGGTACGGATATAGTGCCCGGAATGGGTGTGAATGGGTCCGAATCGACAATTCAAATCCCGTTGGCTCCATACCCGGGAATGGAAATGGGTAACCCAACAGGTGTAAATGGATCGGAGTCTATGATGCCACCGATGTCTGGCGCCCCCCTCGGGTCAGTTTCTAAAGGAGAGTTCGCGCAATATGACCCCACGTATAATGCTTCCCCACTGGTTCTGAACCCTCTTGAACCTGCTTCTCCGTGTAAACTGAACCCGGATATGACTCCAGATCCAATAAACCCATGCATGCCTTCGATTGGAGACGTAAGCGTAATTCCTTTGACTCCTGCTAACTCAACAGCACAGAGCGCAGCGGCAGCCTAGAATAGAGCAATATGTTTAGATGCTTGGGAAACATTATTTATTAATTTTATTTACCTCGAATTTTCTGAATATATTCTGCATAGTGATGTTCATTTCGTTCATAGAGTCTACGGTAAATTAAAGTTAATTTTATTTATGTATTAAGCACGATGAATACACTAGCGCCATTACTGTTAATATTTTTATTAAAATGTGTGCTGTGATACTTCGTTATTGTCTATTTATTGTATGTTACTACTCTAATGTACAAACAATAATTTTATCTATGGTACAGACCGTTAAATTCCTTTGTAACCGACATCATTATTTAATGTTTTTGCTACGATAGCAGTAGGTCATAAATTGCGTTGTTTTGTCCCGGTAAAGGTGCTTGATGTTCTCTACTGAATTTTACATGCCTATTTGCAATACAATAGGCTTGCACGTTTATTTGTAAACACTCTGATTTTTTTTATGCAACTTGACTTGGATAGCTAATCCCACTACCATTATGATATTAGCTCAATACACCACATTCCCGAAGAAATTACGTGCCATGCCAGGACCTTCCCTTTATGAGCACGGCTACACTGGAAAACACGGACAATTTTTCATTGCCGCTTCGACCATATTTTCATCCAATGCGATGGTACCAACATAATTTGCCTTTTTTTTTTTTCCTAAAAAGAGAGCGCAGGTAAAGTCGAAACGGCAACTATGGGTCCTTTGCTGACCTTCTGGTTTCGTACTTTAGGTGAGAGGTCTATTACGAGCAAATATTTTGGAAGTAAAAGCCAGTAGCCTAGAGCGGCTCGTAGCCTAGTGGCGCGGGGACTGGCCTAGCGTACCAGAGACCTGGGTTCAATACCGACATGCACCACTGTCTTTCTCTTTCCGAGTTTCGATAAGTGCATTTCGTTACGAATGCGAGCTGCTCCATGGTTCGGAATCCATGTAAAACTGTAGGTCCCCTTCCCCTACTAGGTGGTAGGGTTTAAGCCCGCCCGGGTTGGTACCATCGCATTGGATGAAAAGATGGTCGAAGCGGCAATGAAAAATTGTCCGTGTTTTCCACCCAGTTCAATGCAGCCGTGCTCATAAAGGGAAGGTCCTGGCATGGCACCAAATTCCTTCGGGAATGAGGTGTATTGGGCTAATATCATAACGGTAGTTGTGTGGTATTAGCCATCCATGTCAGGTTGCATAAAAAAAAAAAAGGTATCTTACGAGTAAGTAGCCATAATTCCGAGTTCATTGACTACTATATTGAATTCAACATTACAATAAAATATTTAAGCAGGAAACTGGACGGCAATCATTCAATTTAACATTTAGGGCCACGTCGTAGTCGCGTCGGGGTATTTGGAATCAAATTGGTGACCCCAATATGGATGGTCTTACCAAAACGGGCGGTAGATCCAAACAGCAGAAGAAAAGTAAGGGTTTCCATGGAAAATAAATCAATAGTCAGTGAGATGCATACACCGTTTTAATTGTTTGAACAAAAATAATCATATAGCAAAACTAATCTTATCTTATCCAGTTTATTTGGGTGTCGTTAATAACGGTCATTCCTTTGTTCGGGCTGGGTGGGCCTGGTTAAAACAAAGAAAGATTAGCTGTGTTAGGACATTTTGTTATATTTTACCAAAATGTTAAAACCCGAATGGTTACACCTAGTCCCATTGCATAGGCAGGCACTGCGCTTTGGATCCACCCAAAAAGTACTCAAATCAATACTTCTGTTTTTCAAGTGCTGTACTACATTCGTTGCTGTTTGATGATAAAAATATGGAATTAAATTTTCACTAATCTGATATACCCGAGGATATACCTAGCTTCCTTGGATTAACAGATCGATCACACGTCCAATTAATTAATGACAAATCGGTAGATATATAGTCAGTGACGTCACCGTCGCTAGGCCGGCGCTCAACACATCTGCCACGGGCACTGACGCTGGGGCGTCGCGGTCACCAGACCTCCCGGCAGGCGCCGCTGCGGTCGCGGAAGAGGCCCGGCGCGCACGGCTCCTCGTACTCGACCGGCGAGTCCGCGTCCGCGGCCCTGATGAATCCGATGACCTCCAGGTAGGAGGGCTCCTCGGGCGGCGCCGGCGCGGCGTCCTCATCGTCGAAGACGATCCTGCAGTGGGCGCGCGCGAGGAGGAGACACAACGCGAGCGTGAGGAGCTTCATCGTGGCGTGGGGGCGTCTGGCGCGCGGAACGAGTCGCGGCGATCGCTGGCGAGCGGGACGGATGCGTCCCACGTCCAGGAATCCAGATAATGTTCAAGGTCTGCTTGTATGAGCGCTCATCGACTATACAGGGTGATTTTTTAAAGTGTGCCTTCACGACCAAATTCGAAACTGTAAGAGCTAGCGAAAGACACTGAAAGGAGTCAGTCAAAACTGCATTATTCGATTTTTGTTAAATTCGAAAATTTTTATTAGTATTGGTATTATATATGAGTAGTTATATATAATAAGTTTTGAATTCTTTAAAACAAAGCGATTTCCTTTAGTTTGCCGTTTAACATTACCTCACATCATCAACGAGTACGATTCCGGTTAGGATTTTTTTTAAATCTGGTCATGCAGTTTTAGTTTCTATCAAACTTGGCTACAACTCGTTTGAGTGGTTTTCGATATTTCTTGTGGTTTCGGATTTGGCCATGAAGGCGCACTTGAAAAAATCACTCTTTCACATAGTTTGTGACGCTTATGAATTTGTTTATATAACTGAACATGTAAGGGTTATTTCCAGCCCCGTTATTTCTCTTATAAGGTGGATCAGTGCCTTTCTTTACGAATGTGAGCTACCCCATGGTTCGGAATCCACGTAAAGCTGTTGGTGTAAAGCGGAAATGAAAAAATGGTTTTCAATTCAGTACAATGTATTAAGCCGTGCTGATAAATAGAAGGACCTGGTACCTAATTCCTAATTAATTTATCGTGTTCGGCTAATATGACGCTGGGAGTGGTACACGTGTAGTGGTATGAACTATCCATGTCCAGTTTCGTATAAACAAACCAACCGAATGATTGTCCAATAAGGCTGCTTTATTTAAGTATCTGGATAAGATAACACTTTTGCTAGAATTGCAAATAGAAGAAGGTTTTGCCTTTCCTCTCTGCGAATCGTCAACTATTGACTAGTTGTCCGTTGATCAATGCCCCGTAGCTAAAGAATATGTACTTATATTACCCGTAACACGATTTACTTAACATGGTTATACTAGCCAATGCGAATAATTTGATTGCGTTAAGTTCCTGATCCCTATGGAATGAGAACATAAAAAAAAACATGTATTATTCCAGCTAACGTTCTACCAAAACAGAAAGAGAATTGTTACAGAAATTGATATTTTATGCATGGATTTTTTTTTAGGTCAGGTCTAAAATATATTATTTTTCAAGTATACGGCTTATATTGATATTAATTAATATTTATTTTAATACCATTTCAAAGATCTTAACATTATATACCCATTCAGCGAAGAACATGTTTAACTTTTCCCAATTTCTTTAACGAAACAATAAAAAAAACGGTTTCACGCGTTATGCGGGTTGGTCACATTTAGTAATAATGATTTCGAGCTGCTCTAACTAAGCGACGTCGGGCTCGGGCTATCTCGTTTTAATCGCAAAAATTGGTCCAAAATGTTTAGGTATGAGCAAGCTCTTAAAAATATCTAAAAAAAAATAACGTTATTATATGTTCTTATTTCATCTTACAATCTCCTGAAATGTCGGTTCGTTCGAGAGCAAGGTCTCCCATTGCTCATGTCGTGGTTGGAGAATAACCCGACATGTGATGCGTATGCTAATAAGTTAGCATACAAGAACAATGCAGCTAAACAATTCCACATTAAAAACGCCATATCCTGAGTTCTCATTACCTAACATTGCTTATATGTACGTGTACATGTATGTACATGTATGCAGAGCAGATACGGGAACCAACCTACCTAATAGTTTGATTCATTGATACCTAAACAAAATTCCAGAGGTTTGCGTGAAGAGCCCGCATCCAACATTATTTTGCAAAATTATGATAACGTCATAATCGTCTACACACGACGAATACAAAAAATCTAACAACGTTTATATCGGGAAAAGTATTTTTACCGAAAAGCACAGAACAAGTAGTAGCCTCGCAGTTAAATGAAGCTTTTTCCAGAACTTTTTATATTGGTTATTAATTTAAATAATCGGACGTATGTTAATAATAATAATAAGACAAAAGTTAGATACGTTTAATTGGCACGAAATAATTTAATAGTAAAAAAAATATTAAAGTTATTGAATGGCGGGACAAGGGACAATTTTGCCCCAAAGGCGGCGTTTTTTTTTATTTTTATTTTACTAGACATGGATGGCTAATACCACACTTTCTGTCATGGTATTAGCCCAACACACCACATCAAATTCCTCACGATTCGGGGAATCGGGGAGCGATCGGACCAAAGGTTTTGTTCACTTTTCGCCCACTGAAAGTTCTTAGATTATTTTGCATTGAATGTGTTTACTGATTTATAAGTATTCATATTATGTCACGGTTGCAATAAGTATTCTTTGGTGGTAGTGCCAAAGACGTGATTTATTTTTATAATGTCACGTACATTGTTATTACTGAGTTTCAGTGTGTTAGGAGTCAGGATATGGATACCTACCTAGTACACGCGATCATTACATAAGTACACGCATAAATAATGTGGCACCTACATGTATGAGAGGGACTGATATACTTATGCGAGCCGATGCATTCGCACTCGGCCCGGCAGTAGGACTGGTCGCAGAATTTGTGTAATGAATGTAATATTTTAAAGAAGTAAATAAAGTGTATGAATACATTTCGAGTTTTGGTGATCGGCATCCTTTCAAATCAGAAGAAGGGATAAAAGGGAAATGTTTAATTTCCTGACACGCGTCCACAAAACAAGAACGTAAGTTTTTTTTTCTTTCTTACCTTTATTTAGGTTTTCCATTTAAGCAAGGAGCATGAATGATGCGAGCCCTTTCAGATAATATATCTGCATCAAGGTCCAGTAACGTAAACTTACCTATGATGAACGAGAATTTTAATGGAACGGTTGAATAGGTACCGGGTGAGATTTCAATTTTATGAGAAGAAGAAGAAAGAAAGGAGAAAAATATAGTTTATTTTACGCATGTTTACAGTGTTAGATAATCGCTATATTTAGAAATGTGTACTATTACAGTTCACGTTGGAATATATCTAGCAATAGTGTGTAAAAATGGGCATGGCATAAGCAAACCGATTTGTTATTATAATTATTATTTGTGTGTATAAATTACAAGTCCTTGTTAAACAGAAGTAATGAACAATATGGCATACTTTAATAAAATAAAATAATAATTTCTTACGGAAGAAACTGAAATCTGTATTTATATAAATAATGTATGAGGTACGAATGGTGATATACATAATATGATATTTGTATAAATGTATCATAGCACAATGATCCGGCAGGAATATGGTGTAATGCAGGTCCCAGGCACTACCGGGTGTCCATTCTAATAATAGAAATGTTATTGATAATACACCATTGTTTATTGAGCTCGACCTTTTCGTTCAAGTCGCCCGGAGCATGACGTAACGTAGGTACTGCTCGCAATCCGACTTATCGTTCGGTACTACATAAATACGTACGTTATCGTTTCATCTTACACACTATTCACGACTCGTTTATGTTTGGTCGCTGGTCAGTGACAACACAGCTGGTGTTTAATATCTACATCCTATGTCACATTATTGTGCCATTTGTATTAGACCTTTCGCACAAGCCTTTGGTGAATGAAACGCTCGATACGGGCCATATGCTTACAACTTAAATGTGGCATACTTACATTTCATCCAATTTTCTCTTGAATAATTAAGAAATGGTTAATGGTTTGGTTGTATTTCGATCATATATATGTTCTCTATATTCATCCTTCATCCAACGAAGATTATAGCCCATGTTGTTTCGAGTTTCAGTGAACGGTTGTGACGAGATGGGAAGTTTGTTGGGAATGACTGCCCGAGAGTATCGTCGGATCGTCATCCAAACGTCTGGAGACGAAGACGACCCGAGGGTGGCGCCGCCGCCGGAAAGCGTCTCGAGCGACGAGAGTGAACAACGTCTACGTCAGCGAGCTATGGTATCGCGGAGAGCATGGCGCTCTTCTCTTAGAGGGTACCGTTTGGCTGATGACGGGAAGGAGCGTCAGCCAAGCGGTTCGAAGGCTTATCATATCACTGGGGAGTCAAGAAGACTACCGGGTGGTAAGGGAGCGAAGCGAGGTTTAGACCGACTAGAAAGAGAGGCGGATGGTCCCGGCGCACGGTGGGCTGGGAATCCGGTTTCATAGTATTACGATTTTTGGAAAATCAACTTGGTTTCATTAAAAAAGTAAGTATGCAGAAATGTTGGGCATGTTTCTAGATGTTCTGTAAAGAAGTTTGGTTCTATTCAATCAACCCATTATTTTTTTATTGGACTTGAAAACTTTTCAATGTATGGAACGGAATATTGTTTTTCGTTTTTCTCGAAAGTCTTAAAAAGTGTCGAGACCAGATTAGCAAGGTGAGTAAACTGAACATATAAAGAATCTTTTTAAGAAAAAAAATCCACCGGACAGTACCGGGACACGGAGTTATAGTGAGTTAAACTTTGACATATTTCATATTTTTTTAAACAATTAATGTACGTCGATTAGTGTTTCTTACACTTAGATAGTCTTGTTTAAACATGTTTTGGGATCCATATAAGGGTTTTAACAGGAGCGTACATGCACAAAATAGTTACAATGTCACTTCGATTTCTAATTAAATTAAAATAAAAACGAATTACGCATGTTTTAAAGCTATGTGATGTCAAAAATCCGTCAATGTCAATATATCTGCAGATAACAACATAAATAATGTTTTTGCGTTCGTTTATCGTTTAAATTTGATAAATATTTTCAAAAACAAATTTCAATTACAAAAAAAACGTTACGAACTGTCAACTCTATAAGGAAATAGTAATGTTATATAAATACTTTCAAAAGTAAAGATATCATCAAACGCCAATGTTAAAGCCTTAGAAAAGTAATGTCAAATCTCCTAATTCCGGATGTTAACTGCGGATTAGGTATAATTCACATGACAACAAGGTGATTAGCGCGCTTCTATTTTTCCGTTATTCTAACTGCAAACATGGACTTTGCTCTAGGACATATCTTTGTCGCTCTCTAGTAAATAACTAGTTTTATTTATAAACGTGTTGTCCTTTGAGGTATTTTTTAAAATTTAATTTAGTGCTTTCTGACAGTCGCGCGCAACACACGTTTTGCGCTATTACCAAGTGCTTTTCCCAATTCTATTATCAATTACGTATTATGATTAGAGTCTATTTTAATCATGGAAGGGCTTAAAACGAATCTTGATGTTTTCCTGTTCTTGAAGGACAATAATGCTTTCTTGAAACCAAATATACTTTTTGATAAAGTTGTAAATCTTCTCGATTTAAGTGAAATCGATTGTCAATGCTTTCAGTTATTCATCAAAACGGTTGTGTCTAATCATTCTAAAAGGTGGAAACAGGCTTATCAATCGTTCAAAACTTTCAAGTCAACAAATGAAGACTGGTTGGAATCTCAAATATCCTGGCCGGAATATGTTCGTACGTCGATTTCGTCAATATATGGTGACAACGAGAAATCCTTGGAAGGGGTTTCAGAAGAGCTACCAGCAATGACTGCTACATCGAGTAGCACTACTTCCTCGAGCTTTATGCAGAAGGTTAGTCCACGGAAACCTTTCCGATCCTTGCATTATCAGCAAAAAAGACGTAGAACGGAGACTATTTGTTCGAATTACGATTTTGAAGAGCTTGCATTTGCCGCAATTTCGAAAGGAAAGGGCACTGAGCAAGATGATATTTGGTTACATTTTACAATATCTTCTCGCTAATCCTGAAGCAGCACGTACAATAAAGGAATCCATAATAAATAAAAACAAAACTCAATATTCCGCAGAAAATGCCCTCAGCATGTTTAGTGCTCTGAAGTTATCAATGATGCAATATTGCTCTTTGAGAAACTGTGCTCAGGAGAATGGGCATAATTTATATCCTTCCTACTATCAAATACAGAGAGCCAAAATATAATGCTATCCTACTACAGAGAATATACAGGTTAACGATGTGCAAGCAAAAATTCAATTGCAAGCGCTTCTGGATCTGACCGTTAGGAGGCTTGAAAAAGTTGTTACCCATAAAATGAATAATTTGGAACATTTACAGAATCGAGAGGTCGCTACAGACATCTATAAGTATGGACTATCCTCTTTGCATGCCTGGATAAGGTGTATGGAGTGTTTACTTCATATAGCCTATAGGCTTGACTTCAAAAAATGGCAAATTAAAGGCGCTGACAAAGTAATTGCACAAGCTAAGAAAAAACAAATACAATACTCTTTTCGACATGAGTTAGGGTTGCTTGTCGATGTCGTGAAACAAGGTGCTGGTACCACAAACGACGGGAACACCGCCAGGCAGTTTTTCGAGGATCCAGAAAAGACAGCTGCCATAACAGGAATCGATAAAACATTAATCGAGCGTTTTGCCGTCATTCTGAGAGTTATTGTAAGTGGCGAGCAAGTTAATGTTGAGGCATTTTCTCGTTACTCTCAAGAGACGGCAAAACTATACGTTGATTTATACAGTTGGTATTATATGCCAGCCAGTGTGCACAAACTGCTTTCCCATGGTGCTGCCATAATACAGCACCATAATCTTGTACCGATTGGGAAGTTATCCGAAGAAGCATCGGAAGCTAGAAATAAAGATTTTTAAAAATGCAGAGAGCATCATGCACGCAAATTCAATAGAACTGCAGGTACATACTTAATAACTTTTTGTATCTTCAGATCCGTTTTTGGCTAGTGTGCAACCTAAAGTTAGTGAGAAAAGGAGGCAAATTATGTCACATGATATGCTATCCTTATTAATATTGCCACTAACTGAAGAAAAACAAAGTTCTGTTTTCATCGACGTCAACATTTTATCTGAATCAGAGCTGTACAGTTCTTCCGATTTAGACTCTCCCTCTGACTAAGATAGGTTTTCCTTAGTGACTGACTCGTTTTTCAGGAGCGTCCTGTTTTCCTGCCACGCACTCTTGGCGAAATCCTAATCCTATCTTCATCCTTTTCCTATGGGGAGGAAGTAGTAAGCCTTCCCGAAGAGCATTCGTCCATAGCTCGGGCCCTCTCCGTGAGTAGCAACAAAACACCACTGAATTGTTGTGAAACTAATTACTGCGCACTTTTAGTTAATGTATTTTGGTTTCTGATTCAAAGAAGCTTAAGTAGCATATGGATTATTAAAACGTTGCACTAATACTTAAGTAACTACAGGATCACGCTTTTCAACTTGTTTTAAAGATAATTATACATAATCCGCTCGTTACTCTTGGAACTAGTTAAAATATTTTATCTTGGTTCTTAACCCTTGTGTATTCGTTTTTTTTCTTTTTCATGTTTTTAAAATTTTCATTTGTTAATGTTATCAAATAAATTAATATCCACGTTAAAATATTGGTTTGATGTTCGACTTTATCCTTTGAATGTTTAAATGTACAAAACACTGCGATTCCTTATAGGGTTGATAGTTAGTAAATATATGCCTGAAACGGATCCTTAAACGCCTGAAAGACTTCTTGATAAAAAGTATTTATAAAATTTAAAAGATAACACAATCCAGTAACCGTAAAAAAAGATATTTATTTGTATCTGGAGAAATATTGACGGATTTCTTAAAAACATGCGTAATTAGTTTTATTTTATTTCGAAATTAAAATGACACTTAACTGTTTTGTGCACTTACGCCTTAATAACATACATATACGCATATAAAATCTTTAGATGTATCCCAAAACATTTAAACAAGACGATTAAAATCACTAATCGACATACGTTACTTGTTTCAAAATTTATGAAATATGTCAAAGTTTAACTCACTATAACTCCGTGTCCCGGTACTGTCCGGTGGATTTTTTTTCTTAAAAAGATTCTTTATATGTTCAGTTTACTCACCTTGCTAATCTGGTCTCGACACTTTTTAAGACTTTCGAGAAAAACGAAAAACAATATTCCGTTCCATACATTGAAAAGTTTTCAAGTCCAATAAAAAAATAATGGGTTGATTGAATAGAACCAAACTTCTTTACAGAACATCTAGAAACATGCCCAACATTTCTGCATACTTACTTTTTTAATGAAACCAAGTTGATTTTCCAAAAATCGTAATACTATGAAACCGGATTCCCAGCCCACCGTGCGGCGCCGTTACGCGAGTCATTCGCAGGGTGACATTGAGCATCGGAAGAATGGCGGGCAGCGTTCGGTAAGCCGGCGACTAGAGAGAGAGAGGCGGATGGTCCTGGCAAGAGAATCCGTTACGCGAGTCATTCGCAGGGTGACATTGAGCATCGGAAGAATGGCGGGCAGCGTTCGGTAAGCCGGCGACTAGAGAGAGAGAGGCGGATGGTCCTGGCAAGAGAATCCGTTACGCGAGTCATTCGCAGGGTGACATTGAGCATCGGAAGAATGGCGGGCAGCGTTCGGTAAGCCGGCGACTAGAGAGAGAGAGGCGGATGGTCCTGGCAAGAGAATCCGTTACGCGAGTCATTCGCAGGGTGACATTGAGCATCGGAAGAATGGCGGGCAGCGTTCGGTAAGCCGGCGACTAGAGAGAGAGAGGCGGATGGTCCTGGCAAGAGAATCCGTTACGCGAGTCATTCGCAGGGTGACATTGAGCATCGGAAGAATGGCGGGCAGCGTTCGGAAAGCCGGCGACTAGAGAGAGAGAAGAACATCGTGACGCGAGGATGAGAAGCAACGACGATGGATCTATCCAGGATGACCACGGAGAACGACGCCGGAGCCGCCCTCGGTCGAGTCGACGTCGTCAGATTGGGCAAGAACGAGCAGTGAGGAGCCGTTTTCCAAGTGAATCTTCTCCGGCGCCGTCAACTTCTAGTGCGGACTCTAAGATAGTCGTTAGGACGATACTACTTTGCTGAGCCAATTCTTTAGCGTGCTCAAAGGTGTCAAGGGCAACAAACTAACCTCAGTTAATAATGTCATACCAGAGTTAGATCCTTCATCCAAAGCTCAGACGATTGTAACATGGATTGCTAAAGTTGAAGAATGTAGGGAAATATACTCGTGGGACGAAAAAGAGACAATCCACTACGCTGTTCCAAAGTTATGCGGCCTAGCCAAGACATGGTACCAGGGTCTACCGTCCCTTTTGTATACCTCGTTGGGCAGAGTGGCAGGTCAAATTAACCGAATCCTTCCCATGTAAAGAAGACTACGCTGAATTGTTAACTGAGATGCTAGCAATAACGGTGCGCTATGGTGCAACCCTGAATACGTATTTTTAGGCAAACAAATAGTCTCTTAAATCTCTTGGTGCGCAGGCGGTCGATTGTATGTTAGATAGATGACAGGGCAATCAAATTAGGAGCGCAAGTTGTATAATTTAGCGAGCCCGAACAGGTTCTCAACTATTTAAAAACAATTCAAATAGGACAGACGAAAAGCAACAACATTCAAAAACTCAACATAACACGATGATCACTCATTTTAATCAGCCAATTGATAAATATCCGGAGCGACGCAAGCAACCACTAGTTTGCTTTAATTGTAACGAAGAAGGGCATGCTAGATTTAAGTGTCGAAAACCCATCACTAAATGCACTCTTTGTAACAAATTTGAGCATTTGGCTAAGGATTGTAAACTAACAACTTCATCAATTAAAAGGCAACCGGAATCTAACATGAAAGACGAAAAGTACGTGATGGAACTAAGTGTGTGAATGTTCCCTACTAGCGATAAATATGTGTTGTCAATAACAGTTAACGGTACTCCGATGACTTGTCATGTAGATTTGGGGAGCGAATGTACTCTCATACGCCATACCGAAGCCCAGGCTTAACATTTGTTGATCACATTAATCTTCCGGCAATGAGGGGTTTTGCGGGCACTAGACCCTTGGGAAAAATAACTGCACTAATCGGAGTTCAAGGGATTGAAGAAAATACTGACTTATTCGTTGTTGATGACTTCATCATTAACCGTCCCGTTCTTTTAGGGCACTCCGTCCGTGTGAATCTTACCCACGTGGTGAGAATTTATGCTGGCCTGTATCGCTCTCCCAACCTCGGTGTCAACGAAACCTCTGCACTCTTCGAGTACCTCAGCAGAGCGACGGACAAACTGCTCGAAGAGCTTCCTACGGCCGAAATCGTGATGGTTGGCGACTTCAACGCCAAACATAAGGAGTGGCTTGGCTCCACCGTCACCGATCACCCCGGTAGGGAAGCTTACAACTTGGCCATAGCTCATGGATTGTCGCAGTTGGTTTCGGGGTATACCCGCATTCCCGACAATCCTGCGCATAAGCCTAGCTTGCTGGACCTTGTGCTGACCTCTGAACCGGCAGGATATAAGGTAAATGTGAAAGCGCCACTTGGAGGCTCTGATCACTGCCTGGTATCCTGTACAGTGCCATCGGTGTCTCTCGCGACTGGACGTGAGCCCAGTACACGCAAAGTATGGCACTACAAGTCAGCACGATGGGAAGAATTCCGTTCTTTCCTTGGAACCTTCCCTTGGCAGGAGGTCTGCTTTGCCACTTCGGACCCATCGAGGTGCGCCGAGTCTATTGCGGAGCTGTTACAACAGGGTATGGATTACTTTATTCCATCCTCTGTTGTACCAGTGGGTGGCAATAACAAGCCCTGGTTCAATCGCCAATGTCGTCTCGCGGTTGAAGCCAAAAACCAGGCCTATAGACAATGGCTGCTGGACCGAACCGTTGTGGCAAGGCGTGCCCTCAATACCTCCTCCAAGTCTTGCAAGCGAACGCTGACTATGACCAAGTTTAAGCACGACCATAAAATTGGCGAGAGACTAGTGCGCTGCCCGTCAGGCAGCCGTGCATTCTGGTCTCTCGCCAATTCGATCCGTCGTAACTTCTGCCGCTCTGCTACACCTCCCCTGGAACGATCTGATGGATCACTCGCTATCCTCGCGAAGGAGAAGGCGAATATTTTTGCTCGTCTTTTCGCGTCTAACTCAACGTTGGATGACCAGGGTGCAGCCCCTCCCTCGATATCACACTGTGGGTTTTCGATGAAGGAGCCGAGGATGCACCCTAGACTGGTATTCAAATGTTTGAGGACGTTAGACACTTCGAAGAGTAGTGGTCCTGACGGCATTCCAGGCATTGTGCTCAAGAAGTGTGCCCCTGAGCTGACACCGATAATCACCCGTCTCTTCCGTCTCTCCTTTACCCGGGGTATCGTTCCCTCTTGCTGGAAGAGAGCCTCAGTCCAACCGGTACCAAAAAAGGGCGATCCAGCGAGCCCCTCCAACTATCGACCCATCGCGATAACTTCTCTTCTGTGTAAAGTTATGGAGCGCCTTATCAACTCTCAGCTCCTAGCGTACTTAGAAGCGAATAAACTCCTGGATGACAAGCAGTACGGTTTCCGAAAAGCGCGGTCAACCGGAGATCTTCTAACGTACGTTACGCATATATGGGCCGAAAGACTGGACAACTTTGGGGAGTCGCTGGCAGTGGCATTGGACATCTCCAAAGCCTTTGACCGTGTTTGGCACCGGGGCCTACTAGGCAAGCTCCCGTCCTTCGGCATTCCCCCCAAGCTTTGCTCATGGATCGCCAGCTTCCTGTCGGGCCGCTCCTTGTACGTTGCCATCGATGGTGCGAATTCGGACGACTTCCCGATTGGGGCTGGTGTACCACAGGGCTCGGTGCTGTCACCAACGCTATTTTTAATCTTCATTAACGATTTACTGTCCCTCGGCATGATACACAGTTACGCTGATGACAGCACCGAGCATGAGGGGTATGTCAGGGATTGGAGGAGCAGAGATGCACAGCCCATCGAGGCGCAACGTTCTGTGGTAAATAAGGTAGATGCTGTTCTCGATAAAGTAGCCAACTGGGGCCAGGAGAACCTTGTCGCCTTCAACGTTCGCAAGACCCAATGCTGTGTTTTCTCTGCCAAGGTAGAACCCTTTCCGCTCCTCTCAAGTTTCCAAGGCAACGTAGTACCTGTCTCGGATCACCTGGACCTACTGGGCTGCAACATCTCCAAAGACGTGGGTTTTCGGCGTTTCATTGAAGCCAAGGCCAAAATTGCATCGCAGAAACTGGGGATCCTATACCGTTGCAGAAGGTTCTTTTCACCGGTACAACTACTTCTTCTTTATAAATCACAGATAAGGCCGGTGATAGAATACTGTAGCCATATATGGGAAGGCAGTCCCCAGTACCTGTTGGCGTCCTTGGACTCAATTCAGCGCCGAGCGGTCCGTCTAGTTGGGGACCCACAAATCACCGCTGGCTTGGAGTCACTGAGCCACAGACGGTTTGTGGGGTCGCTCAGTCTGTTCTACAGGTACTACCATGGACGTTGCTCTGTGGAACTTGCATCCCTCATTCCTCCCCATCCTACCTATATCCGGAGCACCCGCCGCAGAGAATCAGAGCACCCCCTTGTGGTTGACATTAGGCTTTTGAGAACGAACCGTTTCTCAAACTCTTTTCTCTGCCGCACCGCCAGGATATGGAACTGTCTACCGGCGGATGCCTTTCCTCATACCTATAACCTGGGAGTCTTCAAACGTAATTTGAATAAGCTCGATAGCCCAGCCATAGTCCGCAAATCCGCTGGCATGGCGCCTCGCTGAGCGTGGTTTCGCGAGGCGAGGTGATTTTGGCTTTTCTGAGCACCTTTGGTCCTCAGCACAGCCCCCCATACCGGTTTTTCATTAAAAAAAAAAAAAAAACTCGTTCACTGAAAAACCGAACATAATTAACGAAAACGCCAACTCGTATATTTTTTTAACGGGAAATGGGTAAATCCCGTAGAGTCCTTCTAAATATAAGCCATTAACGTCACTCTAAAAGCAGGCGCCATGCAGTCAGTCCCTGTTGCACCGTGTCCGTCGTTCTCGGGTAAAGTTTACGTCAACGGTAATATAAGACGCCATAAAAATTAGGAGTACTATCTTTTGCCAGGAGAATATGAAATAAAAGACGATGTTGGTTTCCTGCTACTGTAACATTTTTGTACAAGTAATATTGTCTTGGAAAACGTCACGGCAATAAATCAATCAACGCCTATCGACAACGCGAAACTAGTTCCAAATCTCAAAGTTTGCACGGATAAGCTAAAGGAAGAATTTGATGATCCTTTTGTTAATATAGGAGATAGCATAACGGACCAACAAGAACAAAAACTACGAGACGTACTCAGGAACTGAAAATAATGATTGCTTTTCTGAAGGTCTCCAAGATCTCGGCTCTACCATGACGACGGAGCTGGAAATTACACTCATGGATTCCGACCCGGTGGTTTATAGACCTTATAGTATGCCGTTCCACGAAAGAAATGTAGTACGTAATATGGTACAAGAAATGTTGGATTGCGGTATTGTACGAGAATCGAATTCCCCTTTCGCACTCTTAGGCATAGACTTCAAGATTTTGACTGATTATAGTGCACTCCGGACTACCTTAGCGCTGGTGGGTACAATTTCAAGAGTACGATTGCGAAATCGAATATAGACCCGGAACGCGTATATCTCATGTAGACGCTCTGAGTAGGAGCCCCGTTTAAACCGCAATCCCTGAAGACCACGTATTGGATATATTATCCTTATATATAAGCAAGTTTATATCTTTATTTCAAAATATACCCATGATAGATGCGCGCTCGACCCCATTGTGGCTGCTTAGCTAAAACCAATTTAAGCATATTGTGTTTGCCTATTATTGGGCTGATTGACGTAACCGAAATTTTAACATATGTTATTACAAGTGCATTATGTAAAGTGTGTTGGCAATCCTGAAATATAATGTATGATGATATATGATGATGACTGGATCAGTACAGTACAGTCACACGACCCAGATCTAAGACGAATTAAAGAAATATTGACAGACACTGAAAAAAAAAAGAAAAGATAATGCTGTCATTCACAATAATTTTAAACTTAAGAATGGTCCTATATACCGGATTCTCCAGGACGACATTCCGGTGGTTCCGAAGGGAGTTCGTTGGCATTAATTAAAAATGAACCACGATAACGTAGGGCACTTTGGATTTGAGAAAACTCTCTCTATAATACAGGAATCATATTGGTTTCCCAAAATGCGTCGTTTTATTAAGAAATACATTGCAGCTTGTTTGGAATGCGCCCACCATAAAATTCCATCAGGAAAGCGTGAAGGAATGTTGCTCCCGATACCTAGAATCGCTATCCCTTTCCATTTCATACATGCTGACCATTTAGGTCCATTTGTGAGGAGCAAGAAAGGAAACCTGTATGTATTAGTAATAATCGACGCGTTTACGAAATATATTAATATTACACCAGTGCGAAATACTAAATCAGAAACATCTATTAAGGTTCTCAAAGATCACATGAGCTACTTTGGGACCCCTACGCGTCTTATAACGGATAAGGGAACGAGCTTTACGAGTAAAACATTTAAATAATTTAGCAACTCTGCGAGTATCGAACATGTTTTAAATGCGGTCGCTACACCTAGAGCAAGTGGCCAAGTCGAACGATTAAATTGGAAATCCTAGATGCACTCTCCACTAAAAGTTATGGTGCGGACGAAAGGACCTGGGATGAATATCTCCCAGTAAAACAAATGGGGCTCAATACCACCTTACATAAAACTATAAAAGAAATGTCCATCAGAATTATTATTCGGCTTCAAACCAATTCACACATTCGAAGGTATACTGAACACCGTCAATGCTGATACAGCGGAAATATATTCCAACGATATAATCTTGCAAATCAGATCAGAGAATTAATTAACCAACAAAAAAAAGGATAAAGAACGGTATGACCAACGACGAAAATAGGAAAGGTATATAACGTAGGCGACTTAATACGAGTCGAAAGAGCGATACCGAGCACGGGCAAGTCTAAGAAACTTACTGTTAATTGTCAAAGACCATATCGAGTTACTAAGATTCTTAGGTTTATGATTGAAGACACACCACTTACCCGTAAAGGGGAAAGGAGATATGAAAGCATAGTCTCCTTGGATAAAATATACCCATGGCTTAGTTTTAACGGACACTGCGAAAGTGATTCAAGCGAGGATACAGGAAATGAATAAGCAAAATAAAAATCATATCCCTTATTACAAAGCAGATAAAATATTCGAAACATCCAAGACGTGATAAGATTGTTATTAATACAAGTATCTATGCTGCGTAAACGTACCTAAACTATAAGAAAAAAAACATGGTTTGGTGTTCGCAAATCATTGTCATTCAAATTCTAAAAATGTATGACATTATTACTTAAGAATTTCATTTTTTTATTTTACTTTACTTTAATATTGTTCAAGTCCATCATAAGATGAAAGAGTATTGTTAACTTTATGTTTTAAATGGAGTATCCTTATGATTTTTTATTATTATTATATAAATTAGAATTATGTTAATTTAGGCTAGTTATAACGATGAATGTGTATGTTCGATATCAGTATAATTGCGATTATATAATTCAAACATCGAAAAAAAAGAAGAAACCAAACTTTTATGTACAAACGGCGTCACTCTAACTGCCACACATTGGACTTTGACCTATATACGCTTTATTTGAAAATATCAATGCCCACTGTGGCGTTTACGGTGATGCGCCCCTTACTTACGCGATGGGACTCGCTGAAAAAAGGATGGCCGAGCTGTTAGGAGTCAGGATATGGATACCTACCTAGTACACGCGATCATTACATAAGTACACGCATAAATAATGTGGCACCTACATGTATGAGAGGGACTGATATACTTATGCGAGCCGATGCATTCGCACTCGGCCCGGCAGTAGGACTGGTCGCAGAATTTGTGTAATGAATGTAATATTTTAAAGAAGTAAATAAAGTGTATGAATACATTTCGAGTTTTGGTGATCGGCATCCTTTCAAGTGAAAGAACATTTGATTTCATCTTGCTCTTAGAATGGATCATGTTTAAAATTTAAAAGATACTTATCATGTATTTTCTTATATGATTGTATATCTTCGTGATTGTTTTAGGATTTATCAATTAGTTTTTTTTCTAAACAAAGGAAAATCTATATGGCGCTTTCTTATATTATTCTCAAATTATATCGCTGCGTAAATTTTTCCTCAGTCTTTTTTAGATTTCCTCAGTCATCTTCGCTTCGCCGATGACATTGTTCTTCTATCGAATTCGCGAGTTCTGCTTCAGACCATTCCGGAAGACCTTTATAAAGCATCCGTAAAGGTAGGTCTGAAGAAGAACCGGGACAAAACCAAGGTCATGGCGACCGAGGTTATGACGGGAGGACAAATCGTTATCGACGGAGAAATTATCGAACGGGTTGAAAAGTATGTATATATCTGCCAAATTCTGCGGCTGGTAGACAAGAACTGACTAAGGAGGTAGAGAGACGAATTCAACTGGATTGGACTGTCTTTGGAAAGCTTAAATACGCTCTACACATAAAGTTTCCTCTGGCGATACAATTTTAGAAGACGGAAATGGTACACTGTCAAGCTCCCAAAACCGTTTCAGTGAATGGTCGAGTGAAGTATGTAGTGAGACGAAACATGGATTTGACGACAAATTTTGGTTTGTACAGTGAGCGCCACCCATTAAAACCCAACCAAATATAGTATTAATAGCATTGGGCTGCAACGCATCACCCCGCACCAAACCTGGTAGCAACGAAGACGAAAAAATGTCTACACCAAGTAAAGCATCGATAGGTCCAGGATGGGCGAAATGAGGATCAGCTAGTTTTAAGCTTTCTATAAATTTCCAATGTGAAGCATCGAAACGAGATCTGGGAAGCTCTGGACAGATGGTTGGCAATACTAACAGGCTGACCGCTATATTGGTAGCATTTTCAGTTGCAGTATGCCTGAATGAACATGATAAAGTGCCAAGTGGCTCGGTTGTGAATCTACCGATGCCGTTTATTGATGCACTATTTTTGTGAAGAGTCAGATCAAGACTTATAGACAAGTTTCGGACAAGAAACTGGCTTCTGAACCAAATATTCCCCATTTTGTCCATAACTTTAATTTGCACAGTCGATTGACGAAAAAGGTGTGTGCGTGATCTGGGAATGTTGATAGCCAGCGGGATAGGTTGAATCGACAAGGGATTTGGTTTGACCGGCCCAGTCTTGGGCTCCGAGCGAGCAAAATGCAAGGTACTATGATGCGAGAATTTACAAGTCTAGCTTGGATGTGTAATAACCCCCCTACGTACCCTATACTACATTATAAATGGAGGTACATACAACCCTACTTTTGTATATATGTATCGTCTGTTTATCTATAACTTAAATATAAATTTAATCATTAAACTACCTATAAATAGACAAAATAGTGGCACGTGATTGTCTAGTAATAATAATTTGGCCTTGAATCGTCATTACATATGTATATACCGACTGTTAAATCGTATTACAATACATTTTCTAGCTAATAAACTCTACTTCAGTCATTCTCATCCATTCTTCACCTTAAAAAAAACTTTGTAATCGGGTGATATTAGAACAATTACAGTGACGAAATTATTCTATTATCATCCATTAAAATTTGAGAGACGAACCGATTGAGAGGTCGACAAATCTAGTTAATAATTAAATCAAAATATTATTTTTCGGAATTACCCGGCGCATCGGCCCCACTCACCGCCAATGCGAGTAGCCAACATCCTGTCTAGTCTTGGCTTCCTTCACTTGATTTGCGAAGTTTCAAGAAGCGCTCATTGAATATTAGCGAACGTGGTTGGTTCGACCGACTGACTGGGGTGTCAGATTTATGGTCCGATGAAGATGTGGTGAACGTATTGCAAACTGACTATGGGGGGTCAGATTTATAGCATAAATAGACATCAGATATATGACAAAATGTGGTTGGTTCGACCGACTGACTGGGGTGTCAGGTTTATGGTCCGATGAAGCTGTATGTATTGCAAACTGACTATGGGGGGTCAGATTTATAGCATAAGTAGAAATCAGATATATGACGAACTCATCTTAACTATGAGCGACATTCTGTAACAGTATACTGCATCTCTCATTGTCTCCGATTCCAGCCGTTGATTTGATGTAGATCCGAAGTGAAGAAATTCGATAAGTTTGTATTTGATGTTGTGCGTTCCTCGATAGCCAATTCGAACTGCAGTATACTGCCTTCGTATAGAATGCTGCTTCTGGCATTGATGTTACCGTGAAATAAATTTATGAACTCAAACCACAGAATAAATATGACTTGTAGTGAACCACAACGCATTGAAGCATTGTCTTGACTCGTAAAAATGCTGCCGAAATTAATCATATTTTTCACTGACGTGTAATGAATTTCTGGTCGAAAGGATTCCCTCTGAATTCATAGTGGGTTTTGTGATGATACTCGGCCCATGTAGCAGTCCAGGCCGACTGTGTGGATTTGTAGCAGAATCCGTACTTGTCCAATCGTTGGCGACGTAGCTGCAGCTCCATAACAGCAAACTACTAAAATCCCATTTCCATTTTATGTGGAGAAATTAATTGATACTGGTTTATTAAAATCAGCCTTGCAATCAGGCAGAATTAAAAGGTAGAAACAAATTGTATTGTAAAAAGTGCATTTATCTCTTACTCTCGGTCAGCATACAGACGGACACAGTTTATGAGTGTATTAGTGTAACGTCTGTCACTTAATTGGGTTTATAACTTTGATAGTAATATAATGAAATCAGCCATTCGAATATAACGAGGCTTAACAATTGAATAATAATGAGCGATCTTCGAAACTCCCTAAACCAAATGTAAATGCAAAATTCACTTAATACTATGACTTTAAGAAAACTCTCTCATTCAGGTCTCAAAACCAAACAAAATCACAATCTTTCTTTCCTCCACTCTTATACATTTCAGATTTCTCAAACATTCCATTCACTCAACACTAGTTTATAAAATAAATTTATCGCAATAAAATAATACACTTATTTCAGACTTAAGTATAAACTAAGCATAATTTAGTTTGGTTTACGTGTTTAACCTCTCAGTATATTTCTCAATTAAACACATATAAGTATTTCACATACAGTACGCATAATTCTATCCTCTTAAACTTAGTACTAAAATCCATTACCAAAATACCTTCTAATAAATATTATTTCGATACCACGATTACCTAATTTACCACTATTTACCACTAATATAAATAAACATAAATCGTAAAAAAACCGTAAATTCAATGAAAACCTCTCTAAACATTAATGCATATTTCTTATGATAACCGTAAGTTCACCAACAAATAATACCATTGCTATAACAAACCCAATACCTTAGTTTATAATCCGCCACATCTCTATCGACAAATAACACACGTAAACCAAACTTAAAATTAATCCGTATCGTAAATATTCCGCATTATAATCGCTCTAATATGTGCACGTAAATCCACGCAATCGAATGAAAACGCAATCAAATTTGAAAATATCGCAAAGAAACACTTATAAAACAGGCTCAGATAAAACGCATTATTATCCGCAATTCTCACATGGTTTAACTATCGTAATTAAAGTTCAAATCCTATAATCATATTCACAATCCCGAATAAAAATTTCTATAAAATGTTTACACATCATTAACAAAATATAAAAATAATTATCATATGTACTTACTTCTGTCCTAAAGTTCAACAATAATGGTTAGTATAAAAAAACATGCAACGAACCTTTCCAATATCTGGAAACAGCTCAGCTTCAAATTATGCAGCAATTATCCGGTAAATTACATCCTATATAAATCTAGCTGAGGCTCCCGGCTGGATCCACTGAAAACCAATATTCATTCCTGCTCTCCTGTACTGCATTCCTGTAGAAAGTATGTAATGTGCCATGTCAGGACCTTGTCTCGTTAAACAAATCTCATTACAAATTTTACAAATATTTTCCCGGAAAGCTGCTTCCTGCTTGAAGAACTCTCGTGGTAGGTAGCTATATTGGACTGAACACAGCAATTGTTAGTACACTTTTAGGAATTACTGTAATCCATGATGAAGATCAGCTCAGCATACCTCCGACTTTATAGAGCTAATGCTCTTGGAGGTCTGTCATAAAATTGTATCTTCGACTTACCAGTAATTCCAGAGCTGTCCCCACGTTCACACATAATTACACAGATTTTAATTTCCGTGGATTCCTCAGGTGTTAATTTTTTTTAATATATCGCACGTGCCTGAGGACTGCAGTTTTCCAGTGGAAAACCACCTGCAATGAATTAGTTGACAGCGTTAGGACTTCGCCGACATCGCATTTCCACGGGTTTTTCCGCGCCTAAGTAAATCTCCGAATAAAAAAAAATCTATAAAATTTTATTCAATTTCTTTCAGAATTTGATTTCATATCTTCAGCTCGTTCGTAATCACACTGAATCTAATGAAAATATAAACAAGAATTGAATAAAGGTTATTAATTTTCTTTTAATATTTAAACCGCCTCTAACAGAATATACGTCTGACTTGTAGGCCCGATCTATCCCAACCTTCTTCTGCCCGTCCGCGTCCCCGTCTGCGCCTGCGTCTCCCTCCTTACCCCTTCCTTCCCTTCAGCAATTAACATGAAATTTATCACTTTAACAAACAAAGCAGGATTTAAAATATATTTGTGACCAAAATAAACAATACTGTATGCAAAGACTCAATTTTCTTCACCCGTGATTCTCAATCAATTCCTTTTGACTTAGACAAGGTAGATTTTAGTTGAACGATATCTATTCTATAAGTGTAGCTATGTGCCTCTTAAATATTATTTAATTTGTTACAAAAGGTAACTTGTAGATATTTAGCAAAAGTATTGATTCTAAATGATAGTATTTTAAAATTATGACATAATAAAATATTTTGTTTACTGAATAGTCAAGTATTCATCGCTAAATACATATTTATACCTACCTACAATATATATGTGCGAGCCCCATGGGCTGGTCACAGATGGTAAATTTTTAACTGAGTGCGACGATGACAAGCAATTAATACATAGCCTTTTTTCTTTAGCCAAACGATAACGAGCGGGGAGATCCAGCTCCAGGAACTTGGGACAGCAATAAACATTATGTGTTTCCGAACAAATGATACAGCTAGGGGCAGTAGTGATGAAACATATTTTATTTACGTTTGAAGTGCCCTGATGAGATGTACCCTTTTTGCCACTGTCTTTTCTCACTGCTTGTGCAGGCGGAATGTGAAAACGTTTGGAAAAAAGTTACAAGAGTGCGCCATTTTTAGCTTCTAGCTGGATATCAGGGATGGTAGAGTGGATTTTTAGAAGCATTTTTGGTCAAGGAACATGGGTGCGAAAACGAAGTTTTCTATGCAAAATATTTTTTGAAAATATGAAATCCGCTTAATAATCTCCACCGTGTCCAATTGCGCCACTCACTAATCACCTGCCAACATTGCAACCGACAAGTGTTGCCAGACGACAAATGATATATTCCGTGAGGTTCTAACTCTAATATAAGCTAAATAAGCTTAAAAAAAGCCTTTTTAAATGCACCTTGAAGCCCAGGCAGGTAAGTTGATGGCTACGCCGAAAGACTCGCTTGGTCGGCCCTTTCGCTACGCGAGCGCATGAGTCCTCTCTCATACTTCTCGCTCCGCTCAGGACCTGCTGCGCGAGCTTTCGTCTCCGCACTTCCAAAAAACACTGTAGGGATGACGCACACCAACATGTAATGTCGGGGCGGCTAAGTCGATTTTGGAGCAATACGAGTACAGCAATTGTTAATTTAACCCTAAATTATGGGAAATTACATATTGGCAACATTTTACCTGCAATATGAATTTGTCAACTTGACCTGTTCGCGTCGGAATACAGTTATGCATCGCGCGCCGCCATCGTCGTCGCATCGACGCATATTGTATCGCGTCGGAATACAGAACGAACGTTATATTGCTGACGGGATTTCATATTTTAAAAAAAAATTTTTTGAATAGAAAATTTCGTTTTCGCACCCATGTTCCATGACCAAAAATGCTTCTAAAAATCCACTCTACTAGCTACTAGAAGCTAAGAATGGCGCAGTCTTGTAAAGTTCACCCAAACGTTTTCTTAGGAAGGATTGTAACTTTTCAAACAAAGGCATCTCATCAGACTGGTGTTCGAGTTCAAATAACTTCCGGGTCACTCGGTCTAATCGGACCAAAATAAATGCACTAGCATGACGTTTTTGTCTGGCAAAATGAACTTTTCGAGAATTGCCAGGTTTTCTACAAAATTATTGTCTAGTCTTTTTAGCTCGATGACATTAGGAACTTTGACAGGCTCACACGAAAGAAGTGTTCCATAAACGGTGGATGCGAGTTGGCGTGTGCGGTTGTAATGTCTATAAAGGGTGTCATAGGCATTTTTATAGTTTGTATTGGTTATTGGGAATCCTTTAATGAGACTGAAAGGTTCATTTTCCAAGGATGAAATTAAATGTAATTTTTCAACATCAGACATTTCCTTTTTGTTGTGCACCAATGAACTAAAAATTTCAATGAAAGGCAACCAATGTTCTAATTTCCCATTAAATGCTTTAAGAGTTATTCGGGGAAGTTTTAAATTAGTGGTCTTGGTATGAGAGGTGGAGATGGGCGCCTGGGAAGTCTTGAGGCATTTCCTTACAATGATTACATTATTATCAAACTGTTTAGTCACCTGTGTAGTTCATGATGCCTCGAGCCAATATCACATCTGGTCACCAATTGTATTTTTGCACTGAGAAAACTGGAAATAATGTCCGAAAGGCCTGTGCATGCAACTTCGAAATCCACTAAGTCTCCGTGTGACAATTCCACTAAATTCTCCATACGAAGCACTGCATAGTCACGCTCCACACGCAACTGATCTTCACCCTCACTATTCTTACCATCCATTTTGTGTTCGAATGGAATACTACGAAAATAACAAAAATATAATTGCTTAGAAGAATCTTAGGTTCAAAAGACATGTGATGTTATAAAATAAAAATGCCAGTCAAATCAAATTTCGATTCGAAATAATTTGAGAGTACCCACAATTATTTGATTTTGTGAAATTTTATAATTTGAATAAATTTAATTGTTCCCAATAAGCATTACTGTTTTAAATATAAATATGTAGGTATACAATTATGCATTTATGTATAAAAACGAGAAAGATATATCACAAATACCATGCATCAGACAAACGATACTTTTACATGACACAAAAACCACTGTAAATGTAGATTATTTTAATAACCAGCCGATGGGTAAATAATATTCGGCCGAAGGGTCAATGTGAGATAACGAGAATGTGAACTGTATAGGTAATGAAAAGAAAAGAGATTTACAATGACGAAAAAAGCAATGAATAAAATTAATGAGTGCAGACAGTACCTTGTGGGGGTTCGGAGGTACCTTACTCTGGCGCCGTTGAGGTGCAACGCCAAAACTCTCCGCAGGATAGGGATCCCGCCGAGGATTATCTTAGCAAATGCACTTCGCGAGGCTAACCAGGGCTAAGTAATGGTAGCGAAGGCAATGTCTAGCAGCAAGTGTCGAAAATGAACAAAAGCGAGAAATATTTGATGTTGCTTCTGGGAAGCTCAACGAAAAAGGTCAAGGCTCAAGGAAAGCTCAAGGCAAAATGTCAAAATGGCAGTTGGATTTTAAAATTTGATTGGTGGCATAGACAATAGGATTTGTATTTTTAAATTCTAAGGTCCATTCATTTGAAGCAAAGTGTGACAAGCACATTTGGCTTTTACGAAAACTTAACAATGACCAGTGCGTCCTCCTGGTTATGACGTGCGGATGTGAAACGTGGACTCTGACGGTCGCCGTTGTCCAAAGTTGCCCAGCAAGCAATGGGGCGAGACATGCTTGGAATATCGCTATGGTGCGCAACGAGGCAATCGCCGATGACGTACCAAAGTAGTCGATATTGGACACCGTCGGCTAAGCTCAAGTGGCAGTGGGCTGGTCATGTCAGCCGAAGAGACGACGACCGTTAGAGTAACCGTGTCCTACACTGGTAGCCATGGACAGGAAAACGGAGTGTGGCAAGACCACCCGCCAGGTGGGACGACGACATCAAGTGCGTCGGCGGAAAGCAGTGGGTCCGTACCGCTGTGGGCCGGGAGGACTGGAGGAAAATTGGAGAGGCGTATGTCCAGCAGTGGAAGCAAACACGCTGACTGACTGACTGTGTAAATTTTGCTTACTTTTTTATGCAACTCAACATGGATAGCTAATATCGAACTGACCGCAAGATATTCTTAACACACCACTGGGAACTAGGTGCCATGCCAGGACCTTTCTTATATTGCTTGGCTACATTGGACTGGATGGAAAACACGGATAGTTTTCATTGCCTCTTCGACCATCGTTCATTCAATGCGATGGTACCAACCCGGGCGGGATTAACCCTACCACCTAGTAAGTAAGGAAGGGTACTACAGTTTAACGTGGAATCCGAACCATCGCCACCCTCAACGGTTAAAAATGGCCACCCATCTAGAACCCAACCGCGTTCAAATGTGCTTCACACAGCTTATCCTATCTACTTATCAGGCTACCGAGGCTGACTAACTGGTCGTTAATCCTCCCTTATTCCTCCTCATCCTATCTATATCCGGAGCTCCCGCCGTCGGCGAAAACCGATTCACTACACCGCGGCATACAACCGGCAAAAACAAGTATCAGTCTTTTCCATCTAGTTCAATATTAGCCGTACAGTATAAAGAAGATTCTGAACATGGATTATGACAGTAGGTGTGGTATTAGCCGTACATGTCCAATAACATAAATTATGTAAATGTGTATGTTCGGGAAACTATTTGCAAGACGGTATTTCTTTAGGAAACTTGTAAGTTGAAAGGCGAGTATTTTTACGTGCATACAGATCTAATACTGTATGAACCTTTGAAATTTCCGTATAGCCAAGGATTTGGGAATAAAATCTGGATGGCTTGTCATATTATGGCGCGCAAGACTTTTTGTAACCGTTGTCGAAATATAATCGAGAGATCTGAAATATCTTGAGATAGATATCCAGGAGCTTACAAGATTCCTAGGAAACTTTTAAGTAAACGAATTTTACAACTTTCTAACCAACATTAGAAATATACTACTAAGATATGTGATGGCTACGTAGCGAAAGAACTTGCCTTTCCATTTGGAGAAAAGAAAAGAAAAAAGTTTCGTCATGACATCTGTTCAAGTGAAGTTCAAAAGGCGCTTTCAAATAAAATCAAAAGCAAAGTTCACAAAGCGCTTGCCTAAACCGGCTAGCTTATGTCTGGCTTGCCTGATGTTGCGTGGGAAGGGGCACCAACAGGAAAAAACCAGCTTTAAATCCAAATGAGATTCAATGCGTAGTTCAATTGTTCATTAGTGTGTTGAAAATACGCTCTATCGCAGTTATGGACTTCGTAGCTATATAGTTTGTTCAATACAAAAGTGGGATTATGGCGGACCCAACTATACAAACATTCTGTTGCCACCATACCGGCAGAGATGCTGACATGGCTGTGAGGATAATGGGCGAGTTCAACACGGAAACTTATAACGCTGTGTGTCTCACTTCCTCCGCCATCGGAATACTTGGAGCCGCGTACCAGGTAGTATTTTGGTTTCAAGCATTTTATTAGTTTTGAAGTGAAACTTCTTCAGGTGTGGCAGGGCAAGTTGGCCTGGATCTCACCAAAAAGCAAAACATTTCTCCGTCTTCACAGACGCTCAATCATTCAATCATTATAACTTCATCAGAACAAATAGATGCTAGAACCTAAGTTTCACTTCTAACGTGCAATATATTATTTTGTTTTTTGCAAGGTCCTAGAAAAAAAATATAACAATGGTAATTACTCCCTTCTTTGCATGCTTAACATAAAAATATTTTTGCACCAGTATGGTCTGTCTGAATTATTGGCGTTTACGGAACTTTTAAGTTACTTAAAAAAAATCTTTGAAAACGCTGTCCACTGTAGTTCTGTTGTGGGTTCAGTTACAATTTTCAGGGTTACTTTAATTTATTATTTTACCTGGCAAAATTAGTTATTTGTAGCTTTAATAGCAAATTGCGGGTAGAATGATTTTATAACTTAGGATGTTACCCCTTGGGATCCTTTAAATATTTTCCCCGTGTGAGAGATTTCACCCTACTTTTTCCCTTTACAATAAGGCGATTTTGGTGCAAAATCTCTCTCAATATTTAGTTTTTTTTTTTATTAAATTAAATTCGCTGTATTATTTTCGTTCTGGCATTTTTTCTCTGTTTAAAAGAGCAAGTTTCCCTTTACAGATATTACCAAGGGTAGAAACCTCAATGCGGCAACGATGGCACCCACTTTCAACGACTCGGGGCAGACAGATCATTATCTGGTTGGCGGTTGCCGACTTACTAGCCTCCTTGGGTGAGATAGCCTGAATCGATTTATCTTTTTATCAATTCTGTGTCTTATTTATGCATGCATGTCATATACACCTGGACATGGACGGCTAATACTACAGCCACCGTCATGATATTAGCACAACACACCGATTCCAGTAGGAATTAGGTGCCATGATGGAACCTTCCCTATAGCACGGCTACATTGAACAGGATGGAAAACATGGACAATTTTTCCACCATCTTTTATCCCACTTGACGCTACCGCCTAGTAGCGGAAGAATTTGAGTTTTACACGGATTTCGAACCATACAACTGCTTGCATTCGTGACAAAATGCACTCACGTGTTGTATTCTGTGTTGCATGTGTCTGTTGCACTAAAATCGTTGGATTGCTGGATTGGATCTGTTTCTAGCTCTAACATAGAATTAAAACACATCAGACCTGTAATAAATTGCCATAATTTACCAAAGTTAAAGATGCGATAGAGGTTGCTTCCTGTGCAGGATGTTTATAGAGCTACGAGTATTTATGTGGCCTACGTCTGAGCTGATGAAAATCGCTATTCCGCAACGGAGTCCAGTGTTAGATTCTTTCCATCCTTTCAATCCAAATTTTTTCATTTGCATTTCAATATCACCGTATGGTTGAGAACCTGAGCTAAACTATACTCTGCTGTAACCCGAACCGGTCCACCCAGGTTTCCACCAGTGCAATGATTAAAAAGGTCGGCAGGGCAATTAAATTGGATCATGTCTTGTATCCAGTTCAATGCAGCCGAGCTCTGAAAAAGAGCAGGTCCAACTTGGCACTTCGTTCCTTGGGAAATCCGGTGCGGTGAGATAAATTATACTTACCATGTAACTAGATAATAATTTTCTAAGAACGTAAGCATATTTAAAACAGAACCGATACGTTAACTCACTTTGAAAGCTTACAAATTTTCAGAGTTTTGGACGTATTCGTGTCATCCAATATCAGTGTTTTGTAATTGCATGTCAAATAATTACTTATTTTATGTATTAGTTTGAATCCTGTTCTAACCAATATAATGTTAATTTTTGGTCCCTTTAGGTGTCTTGATTAGGTCTGCTTTGTGGCTAAAGTACAAGAATATAATGCCTCTACGCGAAGATCAAGTCAGCGTTATCTTCTGTGCTATTACTTCTGTGAGTGTTCGTTTTTCTTCTGTCTCTAAATCTGTGCTATGTGTGTTTTTAAGAAAAAGAGAAAACCATACAAGTTTTTGATTCCTTCATATAGAAGAAGCATGCACTGTTAATAAAAATTATGGGTGTGTTATGAGCCGATTGTGTTCAGTTTGATATGGGCGTAAGTAAACAAAATTTAATTATATTTAAAAATAACCAAAATGAATTTCGAAAATCAAAAAAGTAAATATATATATTGATGGTCGAGCTATAATTTAAAGATAAAACTGTTTAAGTATTTGGTCATTTGTGTTCTTATACTAGGAAAATATTCATAAAATATCATAATAAAAGTTTAAACATAGAATATGAGTGTCAGATAATTACCGTTATATATTTCAAACATAGCGACACAATCAATGCAATTTTCATCTTTTGGAAATCCTAAAATAAGTTGGGTTTTAATTATGCCCGCATGGAACTGAATGCCATCAGGTGTTATCAACTCCTAATGAAACTCTCTACAAAATATCCTTCACTATAATGCATGTTTCATTAATATTTCAGGCATGGACGCAATACTTCTATACCGCAACCTGGCTCTGGACGTTGTTCTACGCGGTGGACACATGGCGGGCGCTCCGTGGACGTGACTCCCTCCCCGTGCTCTATCACTCCATAGCGTGGGTGGTGCCGGCGGCTACCACCAGCGCCGGACTCTCCATACTATACTATCCTGATGCCACGTGAGTGTATTCGGCAAGTTCGAAATGTACTTAAAAGCAATGTGAGTCTTATGCACAAGAAATAATGAGCATAATTATGCTTTAAGCCTCTTTGATGTGCCCCCAACTCTCATATTGCTGCCGGATCACACCTTAGGTAATTTATCCCATTGTCAAGAAGTCTGATTTAAGTCTGAATCTTAATTGATGGGACAAAAATAGTTTTAGTAAATGTAACCACATCTTAATCCGGTATGTGGTTCTTAAGTTATTAGCGTCTGTTCCGGTCAACTCCAGGTCTCTGTCCAGAGAGACCTGGACCTGTTGGATTTTGTAATAGTTGGTGAAGTGATGATTCAGAGGTGTCAAGCCAAACATTCTCAAGCACTGCATTATATTGTTCTATTCAAAATCTAGTCAAACTGGAATATGTCCTCTGTTGCAAATACTTTATACAATTTGCATAGTCGCATATGAAGTGGTTATTCCAGTGTGCAGATGACAAATAAACTTTTATTTCTATTAATAAAATAGAACCTAGACCTGTTTCTTCTCGATTGGACACACATCTACATATTTCTACATCAGCATATTGGATGATGTTTGTTCAACTTGCTTGTTATTTAATGAGATTGTTTGTCACCAGGTGTCATAATCTGACCAGTTTGCGCGGTGCCTTGATGCGGATTCTGCCGAACTACTGCGCTACTTATGTACCCATAGCCATCGTGATGATCGCTAATCCCATCATTTACCTGATGGCGAGTCGAAATGTTGAAGTTGCCGTGTCACTGCCTACGGCACAGGTCAGTTTTACTGCAGAAACATAATGAGTCAATAAAGAGGTTGAACGGTTAAATCAGTTCCTTTGATGCTACATATTCCCAAAATTTAATTACTCTCAAGCGGTGAGGTTCTGCAAACCGATTTGATGCGTACCATTTTAATTTATATAAAAATAACATTTTATTTACTGAGCTCAAAAAGAGATTCCCGCAGTGATTGCGTTTAAAGAACCACTTCGAAAGGTGCCTATCCCAGTGATATGGATGAAAGTGTTCTGTCAATGCTTACATTCATTTTGTCAACTATCTGGTAGCTCAGTAGCATCAGGCATGTGATTCAAAGGGACACAACACCTTAGAACAGAAAACAAGCTAGAAATGTCATATAGCACAAACGTGTCATATAGCTCATATAGGGACGTACAAATTGCTCAAGGTCAAGCTTTTGGAAATAGACAAATTAGTGTCATTACAAATGACGAAGTATTACACTTCTAGCTTGTTTTACGTTCTGAGATCTGCAACGTCAATGTACTGCTTGCAGATTAATGTGACAGAAAAAAATTTTTATGGAAATAATAATTTGTTTTGTTTATTTCTGTCTTCAGTTCACAAGTAAAGAACGGCGTTTGGTGGATGCACTGAAGCTTAAGTTTTTCCTCATCAATGCTGCATTCTACCTGTGCTGGTTGCCCAATCTAGTGAATGGTTTTCTCATCTGGACCATGTATTTCAACATGCCCGCTAAAGTCATCATCACTATCTGGTACATCATGGTAAGTGCGATGTAAACATACTAAAGACAAGTTTATCCAACAAATGTACATGTTAAAATTATGTTACCTATGAATGTAATATGTGGGTTTGCAATGTTTCTAGATCTTAGTCCTTTGTGTGTTACGCAATGTAACGTGTCCTAGTGGATTACGCAATGATAAAGAAAGAACATCTTAAAAAGATTAGTCATCAGACATAGCTTATTTAATCAAGATTTGGTTTTTCTAACATGTTTGACTACAGCGGTCGTGGTTTACTTTTAGCTGTATGTCGTTTTGTAATTAAAATTTTCGTAAATCTTACCAAATCATACACTATGCACATTGTCGTTTATGAGGACATGTTGCATCTTCCTCATCACGGAGTCTGTCAGAGAAGGTCCCAGAGCGCAACAGCACGGTTTTGTACCGTGCCCGCGAATGAGTCAGTCCCGTCAGGTTGGGCCACCCCTAAATGTGCTCATTATCTCAAAATAATAATGTCACTAAATAATATGTTTACATCAGATGGGTAGTAGTTCCGTCCCATGTAAATAGTTCATTCTCGTTGCGTGTATGCTATGCAATGCAAACATTATGCAAAGCAAACAATCGCTTGGAGAACAATTGAATGCATGGAATAAACAAGTGTGCAAATACGCACAAAGATAAAGCTCACCTAGAACAGTAGAAACATTGTGATATCTTTCATAGTAATGTATTTCTTCTTTATATTGAGCATTTGTCACCCAAGTTTTTAATTTAGGGGGTTGTTTCAGGCGATATTTTCCTAGTAATATCTGTTATGACTAACTAGATCCAGAGAGTAATTTCAACTTGAATGCTGTTTCATAATATTTGTTCACCAATTTTCCTGTCATTGAAAAATATAAACCCACAAAATTATGAGCGTAACACTGAAGAGAAAGGAGAAATGGCATGGGGTCAATATCGCGTCTCCGCTATATGGTCAAACTGACCTTATAATTGTATGGAAATACAGTGGCTCGTCGTAAGCACACAGTCGAAACATTGCCACTGCGTGCGAATGTGCTATAAAAAAGTGTTCGCCAAGTCAGTTCCCACCCACACAAATCCGCCAATACGTCTGTGACTATGTTTGTATGTGGCATGTACGTTTAAGTTGGATCGGTAGTTTTTGAAGATTGGCGACAGCGGGTCCTATAGTAGATTGCTTTTTCCTATACAATAACCGAATCCTATAGATTCCTATACCAGCTGACTCAGCAAAGCTGCAAGCGATGTGGCCAGCGAAAAACGCCAACCATACTGGATCTTAAACAGAATTGAACTGCTTTCAGGCGGTGATGAACCCGCTGCAGGCGTTGATGAACGCGCTGGTGTACCGGCGCTGGTCGGCGGGCGCGCAGAGGATCGTGCTGCCGGCGTGCCTCGCGGCGCGCCCGTCCCCCTCGCCGCGACCCCGCCCGCCCGGCGAGAGGACTCCGCTCCTCGGCTCGGAGCCCCCGCCGCGGCTGCAGCTCAAGCCCCTCAGCAGCATCAACAACTTCGCGACCCTTTGACCTCAACGTTTGAACATTTTTGTGTTGGACAGGGTTTCACGTTTTATAGTTTGTCACGCACTGATTTTGTCTCTAATATTAATATCTCGATTCAATGCCGATTCTACAATAGTGCAGTGAAATCGCGCTGTGAATTCGAGCTATGATTTCACGCCGTGGTCTCGATTTCTTTCTCTTTCTGAGTTGGATAAGTGCATTTCGTTACTATTGCGAGCTGTTCCATTATTCGGAACCCATGTAAAACTGTAGGTCCCCTTCCCCTACTAGGTGGTAGTGTTAAGCGGTGGTACTAACCCGGGCGGTTACATTCGATGAAACTGGTTGAAGCTGCAATAGAAAAAATTGTCCATGTTTTCCATCCAGTTCAGTGTAGAAGATGGTGGCCTGAAGACTGCACGCGTCCGTCCGTTCGCGTCTGTGATCAGAAGTAAAAAAGCACGGCACGAAAGCACGGTGAATGTGGATGTGAACGGCGCGTGAACGAGACACTAACCCTACATCGCAGGCCGGTCGGGTTCACCCGCGAAAACCATCTACATTCACGTTTGCGGACCTTTGTGGCACAAATGTGGAGCCAGCATAACACAAAACAATAAAGTTTCTTGTGTGTGCTCTTTTAAATTTGAGGGATACATTTCATTTTTATTTTTACTACTATTTGTTATAGCGGCAATTAAAATACACACTCTATGAAAATTTTAACAGTTTACCTATTACAGTTCATTTGATACAGACAGACGGACGGACAGCAGAAGATTACTAATAGGTTCCCGTTGGCAGCCTTTGGGTGCTGAACCTTAAAAAGTGGCCAATTGCGTGCATCGATATATCTTACGCAAACCAATCTGAGTTCATTCATTAATTTCTTTCAGAATTTTTGATAGCGTAGTTGAAAATTTAGACACTTTTCATCACTTCAGAAGCGGAAATCTCACCAACTATTGACTTCAACGGAAGTCTGATTTAGATATGGCAGGAAATAAAAACAGTGTTGGACAGCTTTCTTTTTTATGTTTCGTTCGCGGCAGATGTTCTCCAGGTCACACCGCGATCCCACATATCTGATATCTGGAGTGAGAAAGAAACATATACCTTACGCTGTTTATCTGTAAGTTTATGTATAATCTGGACGGTCAAAATATAAACAAGCATAATAATAAGAAAATACCCATTGCGAATGCCAATGCAAATGGGCCCATGCCCAAACAAGACAATCATTTGAAACACTGGGAAATTTCATATTTCATATCAAAAATAAATGGAGCTGAAACTTTGATGATATTATTTTAGGCAAAGATTTTTCTTTGCTTGTAATTATTGTGCCATTCCTAAAATAAGAGTATATTTTAACTATTTCTCCAATACTCACCTTGAATGAACATCCTTGAAGGAGGTATATATATATATATTATGGTTCATAGATTTTCTCTAAATGTAATATTTGTCCATATAAAGATATCTATTTTTCTATTATGGCAACCCTACAAAGCATGCAAAAAATATGACTGGCAATCAAATAAAAAGAAATAAAATTAAAAAAATAGGGAGCTTCTTGTTGTTTTGGAGCGATGAGTATCCTCTTATGTTTTGCGAAGAAATCTATTGGGAAGGCTCGGGTGTAGAAGCATAAGCCTGAGTCAAGCCTGAGAATCACACAAAATTGTACCAAATTTTGTGTTATCTCATAACGCTAATGCTCGAAAGTGGAGTTTTTTATTAACGGACTCAGGCTTCAGGTCTTGAGCTCTGAGGAGGCATGGGAAATACGGGTCTTGAAAGCAGGAGTCGATCCTGAAACCAAGCTTACCATCCTAGAAAATGGCATTGTTCTGGCACATTCCTTTGTCAAACTAAAAAAAGGAATTTTACGAGCCGGTTAAACCATACAAAAAGAAGTTCACCATTTGCAAGTTACGCAGTCCAGGTAAAATTAGAGTATGAACTTCCGGATGTCAAAAAAAGATGTTAATATAAAATAGGATCTCCCTACCCAGCAGGGTTAAAGAAAGATCTATTAAGATTTCGATCTGTTTTGCATATCTGCATTGTGCTACAGCTAATACAATGAATAAAAACCTATCACAGCTTATAATTCTATACCACTTCAAATAATGCCTCCGAGTACATTTTATTTTGTTTTTATATCAATCGCAAAAATTAAATCAAATAATTTTGCATAAAACACAATTATCACAACTTGACTGGAATATAATATAACTACTCGCGCCATACAAATGCACTTTTTAACAAATGTAATAATATGTAGTGAAACGCTTCAGCAAATCCAAATAGAACTCCAGACTGATAATGGATTGTTAATATTTTTTTATTCCATCATTTATTTAAATAATAATAAAAATAAAAAAAGTTGATTTTTCTCATTAGAAATCTGAAAGTCATTCGATTTCTAGATATAAGCAAAAACAGCATATATGCATAAACAAAAAATTCCATTTGCTTTTAGATTTCTACATTTAGTCAAAAAAGTTCGGAAATGGACACCGTTTCCGCAATGTATTTTGTATAGAAAAAGGAAACATACATTAACGAAAATCATTCGATTCCTAGACAAGGAATCATATATTGTAAGGATGACACTTATAATCGTCAGACTTAGTTAGTTTACTTGGGGTGCCTCGTCTAACTTTGCGATTTGGCTAGTACCAGGCCCTTAATATATGTACCAGATTTGGTTTCGTGTGATGTTAACATTTTATTTGACATGAGTCCTAGTTTTAAGCATACATGTGACTATTTTTATGATCCATAAATTATTCGATATTAATGCATTGTTGCCTGTTTTTATATTTTGTATGAGTTATTTTTTGCAATAATACAAAGATGACATTGTTATTACTATAGTTACCAAATTAGGCAACTCATTCGTGTCTCAGAAACGACTTTGAATTAAAGTTGCGAAACATATGGGATCGTGAATTAAAATTTGAAGTTTAAACAAATTAAGCATGAAAACATTATTTTCATCCGTCTTAGGGGTAAGAATGCATGCATGGTTTCTGTGTTTTTGTACATGTTTCTAATGAAAATTGGTTGCAATATTAAATGGAGTTGGGGTTTTAAATAAAGAATATAAAGTATGAAAAGTTTAATTTTTAGACTTATTATTTTAATTCAACAAATGAATTTATTTCATTACATTTGTGGCCCACGTTCATTGATGATGAAAAGAGTTCAGTTACAGCTGCAAAGATGGGGTGCATCCGGACATGTATTTTTACTTGAAGAAAGCACTTGAAAGAAAAATAATTCCAATTCCACTCCCTGCTGTGCTATTTACCTTAAAGTACAACCTGGGGCTATTCAAACATGGTGTGAAAACCAACTGGCCTGACTGGCATCTTGAATGATTCTCAATTTCTGTTGTAACCAAATGAAAATAAGTGATTTATCTTTCCCTAATAGCCACCAGCATCCATAATTTTCAAATTGTTCTCTTATTTATTGATTACTAGCTAAGGTACCCGGCTCCGCTCGGGTCATTTTCGTTTTGGATCGAGTTGGATATGAAATGTCCCGATTAATAACGTTCACCTCTATTTCACCCCATCGAGTATAATTTTGGCCACAAAAGGTAGCCTATGCCCTTCTCCGAGGTCCAAACTATCTCTATACTGAATTCCATCCATATTGGTTCAGTGGTTTAGGTTGTGAAAACGCAATAGACAAAGTTACTTTCCCATTTAGTATTATATTAGTATGGATAATCACATTTGAACATTTTATTATAAATAAAATATTAATGTCGAATTATTAATAGCTTGGTTAAACGGAATTTTTTCTTACATATTTTTCACTATTTTAATTTTTTCTAATGCAGGCCGTCAAAGGAATGTGAACTGAAATTTACCTGAATTGCAACAAAATATGAGATTTAAGTCTGTTCACCCAATTTACCATGGCAAGCTCCAGAAAATCGTATCACCTGTAGGAATGTTTACACTTACATTCATGAGTTACTGTAATTTTTTGTGAGGCGAGTGTTGTAAACTGGTGTCTAAATCCGTACGAACAGTTTTGTACAGTTCAATTGCACAAACTGCTTGCCGACAGCCATTGCTACGAGTCTAGTCTAGCCAGCCAATGATACACAGCAGTTTTTATTGGGCAAGCTGCTGCAAACTGTGCACTCGGATGCTTCTAACGCTATGGTAATATGGATACAAAAAACATTTGTGACCCCTTATTAGATTCTGACGGTAGAAGAAACTAGTTAAAAAGGAATAAACAATTTTATTTTGTGACAACTTTCTAACATGCTTAGTTTACATAGATATAGTACAATTCTTTTTACAAAATATAGTATGTATATTATTATAGTTCTATCACATTCAACACTACTCTAGGTATCACTGTCGGGTGGCGCCATCGTGAGGTCGGTGATGTCCTTCACGATCATATGAGCCACCTGCCACGCCATCTCTTCCTCCACCCGCGCGCCGGCACTCGGTACCAGCTTATTCACCATCTTCCTCAGCACTGACGTCTCCTTCTTGTCTGGATCGGGCTCCAGCTTGGACTCGAACCTTCCGAGGCTGTTTATCCTCCCTAAACTCAAACCGTCTTGCCTTTTACGCTGCCACAGCGAGTCGGCGTTGTACAGCTGGTTCGAGTCTATCGACATGTCTGGTACAGAGTGGTTGCGTCTCCTGCTACGGAAATGGGGATCGCCCATGGCGAGCAGAGTGTTCTGAGTGTTAATACTGAACTCGCTGCTGCAGTCCGACAGGGATTTCTTGTGTGAAAGCCAAGATTTGTCTACGGTGTTGATCATTTCCGAGAGATACTTGAAGTAGAGCTCGGATTCAAGAAACAATTTGACATATCGGCTGAGAGTCTTGTGGACGATTCGGAACGGTGTGTGGAAGCAGTTTGGAAGTGGACCCCCCTCCCGGCAGATGTTCTCCTCTACCATTGATCGAACCGCGGTAGGAAATCCGATAGGATTGGAGGCTTGGAGTGAAAAGTACTTATCGTACAAGATAATTGCATCGTCTTGTGCTTGGTCCGGATCATATGATCCACCGGTAATCAAATTATCACTAAAGTTTAGGAGCGCCATGAGGAATTCTAGCAGTACGCTGCACGATTCCTGTTCCAAAAATTCGGTAAAATAAAATAGGGTCATTTCGTTGTAGAGTATATCGTCGAGAGTGAGAGAGCCGTTTGTAAGAATGTCGACTTGAGCCTTTGTGTACAATGGGCTCCGGAGGAATCCTTCTAAGTGTACATTTTCCAGTTGCCGGTACACAATTTCTTGTGCAACTCTGAAACAGTCTGCATCCACTAGCCCTTCTGGGTGGCAAATGTTTGATATTACCATATTTCTAATATTATCAGGTAGATCTAGTCTGTGCGGTGCTTCTAAAGCTATGTACTTCTTGAATAAGTCGACTGCAAGGTCGACAACAGCCCTCGATTCTCCAAGGTTATTGACTTGCAGTTTTGTTTCGTCGCCGTTGGAATAAGAGTTAAGGAAACGGGGCTGCCCAGAAGCTAATTTACCGCTACAGCTAGCAGGTTCATCTTCCACTTGACAGTTATCACCTTTAAAGTTAATCTTTGTTGGCAGAGGATTTTGAATGGCTTTTATGGAAGAATCGAGACTTGTAGTTCGTGCAAGTTTTCTATGCCTCCAGTTTAGGGTTTCACTTTGATCATGAGTCGCTGACCGTTTGAAGTGTTCGACGTCCAACCAAAACTTGATCAAATTGATGGCCGAATTAGATTCCATGTACTGAACAAAATAGCTCAGCGTATTTCTATCCGACAGAACATCGTTAAGGCCCATCGTAAGCCTGGATTTCTTCGTCACCAGAAGCGATGGATCTGGAACTAAGAACAAGCTCATTTTAGATTATTTTTATATATTATTCCTAAAGTCATTTGGTAATAAAGTCGATTAACACTAATCAGGCACTTCAGTAACTATCACGTCCAGTAGTCAGACAACCTGCATCAACCGATTCCAGTGCCCCCTGTCACTCCCTCCTATAGACAGGCCCGCCTTCTGCTTAGTATTAAAGAGCCCTTGTGAAGAAGCATTGAGCCCGTATTGCTACGTATGCTCCAATTGGCAACATTTTAGTTGGCGGGGTTGTAAACTGATATTTGTCATGAACTGTTGCATACAGCATGAATTGTTGAAAATACCTTCTTCGGAAATCGTTTCCAAGGTGTAGGTGATTGAAGGTGGACCAGGCGAGCTGTGCTGTGCTAAGCCCACTTGTGGGGGCTCTGGAGGCCGAACGGGGCAGCCAGACCTGCCTTTAGCTGAAAAAATAACACCATTTTGTTCATTCTTTTCATTATGTTTACTAGCCGAAGTATGAAGGCTGAAGTATGTATCTCCACTCGGCGAAAGTTGTTTCCCTACTTGAAGGTAGTTTCACCTTTGGCGCCCCAAATTCAGAGATGGCTAGCACGGAAAGTATGAGATGGTGAAAAAAAAATATTTAGAAGACATTATTGGTCATTTGTCATTTGATTCGGTGAAAAATCTGAAAATGTCAAAAAATTGTTCTCAAATTGCAAAAAATAACAGGTGGTTAAAAATCCAGCCAAGTGCGAGTCAGACTCGCACACGAAGGGTTCCGTGCCATCGTACTAGATTTAAGACAAAAAAATCACATTTTTTGTATGGGGGGCTCCTTTATTTTTAAATTTTACCTATTTGTTAACAACAAACTAAATACCCACTCTGTGAAAATTTCAGCTGCCTATCCTAATACGGTTCATGAGATACATCCCTGTGACGGACGGACAGATGGACGTAATATGGTTCTGTTGGCACCCTTTGGCTATGGAACCCTAACAAGAAAACATGTTCAGTGATAGTCATGTTACACTTGATAAATATTTGGTCGCCATCGTAGTTCGCCGTGCGGGGCGGATCGTTCTGGTGCCAACTTTATGGAGCTGGTCTACTTTCTGGTCATTGACTCTTGAAAATTGACTCTTGTCAATTTTCATTGAAATTTATGAAGAAGCAGTCCATGCATTGTTTAGTACAATGCGATTCAAATAAGAATAGGATGGGATCACCGCAATTTTGAATGTCAAACTGGTAAAACCCTCACTTCATTTAACAAACTTCAGTACGAAGTGCAAATAAAGGTTCTACAAAAATATATATAATAAACATTTTGACAAAATAATTTATTTTAACTAAATATTTATTTGAAGAACAGATATTAAAAGAACACTCAACAATGCGATAACAAACAAAATGAACGAATAAAACAATGCAACTGTGGCACTTTTGAGGACACCCGACACAAACATAATAACAAATAAACAGAAAACAGATAAACACAGATAGCAAATAACAGCTCCCCTACTCGTTTAACTGTATATTCTGTGACAGGCACTTAATGTAATCTTACTGTGTAGATTCATGTATTGTTGTCTTGTGTCGCTGTCCGGCAAGGCAGAGCCGCTACAAAACAAGGAAACGCAAAAGCATGTAGACGCACATACTTGGATCAAACCTCGATTCTGGTGGATGGAAAAAAGCGTTAGGCTTCCTTTGATATTGAAGAAAATGTTTCCCATGTAAACCCGAGCGGTAAAACTTTCCCGCGAAAATTCAAGTCACGAGCCCCGTCCTATTCTTATTTGAGTCGCATTGTAAGTATGTAATTCCACTTCTTACAGTTTAGGTAATGTACCATGATGCTAAGTAGCTTATAAGTTGGATATAAGCGAACAGAGAGAGTGACGGCAGACATTATTTTATAAGTAGTAGAGAGGCAACAAACACTTATACTTGGACTTAAAGCTATTTTCATCCATTCATAAATACTGCACAGATAAATTAAGTGAGAAAACTGCACCAAAAACCCGTGCAAAAATACTTTTATTTTATGTAGGTGGTATACCTGTCATAAGGTGTTTTGTAGATAATTTATTTTAGATGTACTTGAAAATACTATACTATACTTGAAAATCAGGGCACGCTATCCTGTGAAAAACAGGAGTCGGTGGTGCAGGTGATGAGATGCCTACCGCCATTTTCTACCGAAGAAGAAGGTTGAAACCAAGAGTTAACTAGCCGTATAAGTTTTAGTAAATATCACGTAAAGCACTGACCTGCATTTTTTTTTATCTAGAAGACGAATTGGCTAAATGTAAAAAGGGGCGAAGCAATTGGGTAATTACCAGCGCTCTTCCAGAACTTGATCATGTCGTTTACATTTGTGGTTTTCAACCCGAGCTGGGTTCCGACATGTAGGTTGCAACGTCACGAATCCGGCAACGATTACCGTAGCGTGGGTAAGCACTTGATATCCGCAGGAATAATTCACAATCACAATTGAAAACGTAAACAATAATACCAGAGGTGTCGCAAATATCCCAGCGAACTGTTTTCATTTCATCATACTTCGTAGATTGCTATCTCTTTTTTTCCTTGAACGCCACCTGCTTAGGACTAGTAAAGAATTGTATGTAATCTAGAAAAAAGTGACAATGAACAAGTTCGGTAGTGTGAACGTGGAACACAGATTAGAGAGATTGTAAAAACGGTTCATGACATCACACATCCTTTTTTTTATTATACTTATCCTTATGGAAAGGAAAGGTCTTCTATTTTTAAAATATTTATATTACTTAATCTATTGTACGTCTTCAATTGTTATACAAATTATTTTCTTCAGCGGACCAAAGGTTTCTTGAGTTTCTAGTAATATTTCGATGTTTAACGGGATTTTATTACCACACATTACTAAAGTTATTTTTTAGTGTCTTTTTCGGTCGTATATTTCTTAAAGGTCGTCAGGGGGATCGAAAATTGCACGGCAAGGGCTGCAACATCTCCAAAACGTGGGTTTTAGGCATTTTATTGAATCCAAAGCCAAACTGCATTGCAGAATCTGAGGATCCTATACCGTTGCAGAAAGTTCTTTTCACCCGTACAATTACTACCTACTTCTGTACAAATCACAGATTAGGCCGGTGATAGAATACTGAAGCCACAAATGGGAAGTAGTGCCCAGCACCTGTTGCCCCAGACGATTTGTGTGTTCTACAGGTACTACCATGGACGTTGCTCTGGAACTTCCATCCCTTATTCTTCGTCATCCTACCTATATCCGGAGCATCCGCCGCAAAGAATCAGAACCCCCTTTGTGGTTGACATTAGGCTTTTGAGAGCGAACCGTTGCGAACTAATTTGTCTGCTACACCGCCATGATATGGAACTGTCTGCCGGCGGGTGCCTTTCCTCATATCTATAACCTGGGAGCCATCAAGCGTAATTTGAACAAGCTCGATGGCTCAGCGATAGGCCGCTAATCCGCTGGTATGGTACCTCGCTGGGCGTGGTTTCGCGAGGCGCCGTGTATTCGGCTTTTCTGAGCATCTTTGCTCCTCAGTACAGTTGCCATATTGGTTTTTCATAAAAAAAGTACTTCGGGATTTCGGGGTTAATAATTCAAAAGATTCTGCATGAAGCTCATGGTGTGAGAAAGCTGGTCTCCCGTTGGATCTCGCATTCGTTTTCCGACGACTTGAAGGATTGAAAGAATTTGCGGAATCAATTAAAACCCTTCGAGGGCGTTTTCTGTGTTTTGAATTTGTTCGTATCCTAAGATCAAGAATTTGTCACGATCGTTTGTTCCTCAAACGATTTCGGATGGTTGGGATAAGAATTTACACATAAAATACCTACCTATAATCTAGAATAAAATGGCTTTCCCGAGAAAACTGTTTAAAATTATATACGGACGAACTCGTAGGTAACCGCAAGTAAATGCATTCGTTTTATTAACTTAGTAAATGATGGGGTGGCGGACTACACGGCCAAGGTTGTCTCTACCTAAAAATACATGTCTGTTAAAGACAGCTACAAAGTAGATACCTCTTGCCTACAACAGCGACTTATAAAGATAGACATATAAATAAAGCCCAACCTAGGATAGTCGTGTATATAGCATTTTTAACAATGAATGATTCCTTGTTATCCCGTTAGAATTCAAGGTGAACATTAGGTATCGACGGTACTACGGTTTCTCAACACGGTGACATATATAGCACTATTGGGTGTAGAGATAGCTTCTTCGCCGGTATCATCTACCTACTAACTTTGCAGCTGGTCTTGTCATCTAAGTTCGGCACCAAGAAAACGTTCTTGGAGAGTCGTTACCCTATCAGTGTTGTTTTCAGTTGCTTTACTAGGTTTTTGAAATTTTCGATTCTGAAATATACAGTCAAAATCTACGTCTGTACGTTTCTATTTTTTTTTATATACCTTTTAGATTGGAAAATGTTCGCTAAATCAGTGGAAAAAGTTGTATTGTTTTACCTTCATTTTAGATTTTTTTATTGAAAAATAACGATATCTACAAAAAAAACCATGCGGTCATAGAATGAAGCTTTCTAAAGTTATTAAAATTGGAAGACGATTTCACTAGTTCATGGCAGTCGCCGTGAAAAATGGCCAAGAATGCATTTCTTAATATTTTCAAATCTTCGATTTCCGCTGCCTTTACGACAGAATAAATCACTGAAGGCGAATGATATGAGTCAAATTTTACTTTACTTGTTGATATTGAACAGTAGAACGGCGATTATCCGGACTACTTAATTGGGATCAGAGGTCTTTTTCGGACTACCCTCTTTTTATGTACATGTATGTACGTACAGCTAGTTTTTTGAAGAAGAAAGAGTTGTGATCCATATTTTAATAATTGTAACATAAACATATATGATTGAAAAATCATATTAATTTTAATCAAATTAAGTAGGTGGTATGTATAATTATATGGTTATAACGGTGCTTGGGCATGGCCATAACAAATAAAACAAAAAAATATAGATTAGTATATACGTCATACAAGTCTCTACGAAAAAATAAACGCGTGGCAGATCTAGTCAATGTTTGATGGAAAATCTAAGTTTCGGAGAACATTTAGTAATAATGGCTACTCACATGTAACAAACGAATAGCATTCATGTATAAAAATGCACATGAAAATGTTTCCCTGACGTTATTCCATAACATAGAATATAAATTAGTAGCTTCGACAATTTTGGACATGATTAAAATTAATAGTGGCTCAAATTGGTCCAGACTTCACCACTCTGTTTTTATCAACTGTTGATCAGAATAGAATAGCACATTAATTAATAGTATTGCGGGGTATATCGTTTATTATTTTACTATTGCTTGAAAAATTAGGTCATTTTACTTACGTTCGCTGTTACCAAGTAAAATATTCTGGTCCAAAATAAACGTTAGAGTCCAAAGATGGAGGATTTCTCATGTTACTTACATACTCATCTTAAATATTTATATATATTTATTAAAACAATATTTTTTGACATTGAGCAAAAAACCGTTAGTTTGATGAACTTATTTATGGCCATCTTGCCTTCATAGGTAGTTACCATCGCGATAATTACGTAAGAGATGAGCGAACCAGTCAGGTGCACAGCGAGGCTATCGACCTAACCGGCCGCCGAAGAACTGTTATGCGGTTGGAACTTGATCGTGCAAGCACGTCCAGTCCGTGGGAAGAGCGACTAATCGCAAAACGTCTCAGTTGGCCTCCCCAGTTCAGCATTGTAACACGCGTCGGTCGCAGGATGTGCACTAAAGTCATGTACATATTCGTAGGTATGATGGTGTGTGTCATGGCCATGGAGTTCTCGGTTGCCGAGGTCATGGACCAGAGCCAGTCCGGCGACCTGAACGTTCAGGTCAACTTGAGGAACGTGGAGATAGTCGCACTGCTGGGTGGGAGTCGCGAACAGTACACGGTAAAATATTATGTTATCCTTGCCCTGCCAACATTTTTAAGATACAGTTCGTCGGCTCATTGAAGTCCAGTTCGATCTTGTGCGAAGAAAAGTCACGGTGATTTAAGATGATTAAACATCAAAAACTTTTTTGATCTACTAATGGTTGTATCAAGTCATCTAAAATATGAATTCTCATATCTACTTATTTTTTCTATCAATGCCTTAGTTTTTACTTATAATCGCTTGATTTTATTCTAGTGGATCCATGCTGTGCATGTGGTTCCTATCTACGACCTGATCCGGAGGAGGAGACGATTAAATAAACGATATTCAGTTTTAGGGAGATTGGCTAATAACATCCTAGCATTTCTCCCTAAAGCAGTCTTAAATAAAATCTCCATATTTTAACTAGAGATTGGGTTTGGAACGGGTTCTTTGATACTTGAATCAACAATGTGGAGAACTGAACAGTGACGATTGCTGCCAGTCTGCTTATGAATTCGTATGCTTAGTTATTATTAATACAATACAATTTACTTTCAGGATTACGACTACAACTACGATTACGCGGAGATGACAATAAAGCCACCTAGCAACACAACAGCCGCAGCATCCACAAACGATACCTCTTCATTCAATTCTACACAGGCAGAACTCACGGAAACAACCACGCAGAAGGTCGTCGAAATCACTCCCAAAAAAGACCCACCATTGTTAACGGTCGACGAAGTCAGTTCCACTGCGGCTCTTCCGTCAAACCATTTCATTCATCAAAATACTCCCAACATATCGGTCGAGAGTTCCAGCACGATTGTTCCCTCGCCAGCCGAACCAGCAGCGGTGGGAATAAATATTGTGGAATCGAACTCGAATCTTCCTAGCGTAGATGTAGTGCCACAAAAGATAGACGAATGCAGAAGAGGCTTCCACAGGAACAGAAAGGGGGAGTGTGAGCTGAAGATTAAGCCCGGCAGCACGAATGCGTGAGTTGATTGCACTATACTATTCACAATTAGGTATTGAGGTATTTTCAGACATATAAACTACCTACCATAATTTGGAGCCCTTGGTCATCGTGAATGTACAAGAATATGGTTAGTAAATGTACTTTTTATTGCGTGGGTTCCGGCACGTTCATAGAATGCGATTGATAAATCTCTTCCCGTGCATGTCGTAACATTCCATGTAAAACTATAGGTCGCCTTCCTTACTTAGGTGGTACTAGGGTTAATCCCGCCCGGGTTGGAAGCATCACATTGAATAAACGATGATAGAGTCGGCATCGAAAATTTGGCAGGGTTTTTTGCATCAAATTCAATATAGCCGTGCATAATAAGGAAGGTCCTGGCATGGCACCTAGTTCCTACGTAATGTGTATGTGGGGCTGATATCATGACACGCACCGTGGTGATATTAGTCCAACACAATGCATTCCCGAATGAATTAGGTCCCATGCCAGGACCATCCCTTTATGAGCACGGTAACAATGAACTGGATTGAAAACACGTAGGAAAACACTGCAGACTATCAAATAGTTACACCGGAAATTTAGGCTAAACCGATATCCCTATGAAAATGATGTGGTCTCGTTGATCTTTAGAAAATCAGAAAATTACGCTCCCCGTAATTGCTAAGATAAAAACTACTTCTCTAATTTTCTTTATTAGTCACATTGGAAGTTGGTATCTAAATCTGATATCTATGCATGTAAATGTTTTTCCGAAAAATATATCGTGTGTCAAACCACAGAAAAAGACAATTTGAATGAAGATTTTACTTTTGCTGTTAATGACAACAAAACTAAAATGTAAAACTATCAAGCAAATTGTTTTTAAATGATAAGTGAATTTATTACGTTTGAATGGGAAGCTACTTATGCATACAACTACTTCGAAAAGTATTAATACTTCCTAAATAAGTACAAAGAAATTGATGGAAGTCATAACTTATAATAGTTAATTACTTAGCGCTTGTAATGAAAACGCCTCCTGCGTAGTAAGAGTAATATTAATATCCTGTCGTCTCTGTATTAGTTTATCTTTAATTAATAGTCTCTTTAGGAGGCTGCCGTCCAAAACATCCTTTTAAATTTTCTTAAAAAAACCTACTGAAATAAAAAATAAAAATATCAAATTTTATTTTGAAATGATCTAGTAATTTGTTTGGTTTATTGTACATATTTACCAAATGGATAAAAGCCATTGTTTTTTTCTTTATAATTTTCATCAGGTCATTGTAATAACCCAGATTGCCAATGTCATGTCCATTCGTTTATGGAAATTTCGTGCATGTTAAGATATCGAGGATGTGAACTCTGTTTTGTAAATAACATGAATTTGAAATGTGCATTTTCACCACGAGTGCATGACTCGGAATCCATGTGAAACTGTATGCCACTCTATTCAATCATGGTCAAAATAGAGAATTGATTTGCTCGAATATTTGTTTTTTAGGTTCTGACATGGCACCACGTTTTGTTACATAGTTATTAATAAATGGATGTAATTGCACTTAATAGCACTTTCAAAATCAGCTACACTTACATATTAAATGTTAATTTTACATGATTAGGTACGTTTCAAAAATAGGTGTCCTTCGGGGGGTAACGCGGAGCGAATTGAATTGTTAGTGGAGATACATTTAGGAACTCCATAGTTGTTATTATCATGGGTCGATATTTTGAAATAATTAATTGGTTTTCATTGTGTTTCAGGTTGCTAAAACTTGTGGAACTATCCCAAAGACTTAAGCTGAGACGAGCCAACTAGAAGACTGGCAACACTCTTAATCTAAACAATATACAAGGGTATTTAGGTATTTACTTACCCTATATTAATGAAATGACGGACTACACCTGAGTTTTCCGCTCGAAATGTGACACTACCTGAGTTCTTAATATTTATTTTGGATATTCTTTATGTAAGCGCAATAAATGACTGAGTTATCAAAATGTTGATGTGTGGAATTTAAATGTATCCATTATCTAGGCTTTTAAATTATTTATACACAAGGTGTTCCAAGCATTTTTGCTCCATTTATACAATTGAAATAATTATAGTGTGTAGGACCGAATTGGGCCCACTGTATTTGTTCCCGTGCATGTCGAAGGGTAGGGTTGGCACCATCGCATTGAATGAATGATGGTCGGAGCGGGAATGAAATCGTTCCGTGTTCTCCATGTAGCGGTGCAACATAAGGAAGGCATGGCACCTAGTTGCTAAATGGTGTGTTGGGCATAATTATGACAGTAGTTGTGGTATAGTTCGCGCCAAACTTAAATGTGCTTTTAAGCTCGCGCGTGTGCTCTATACCCTTCTATCAATTGCGTTTTTTGTACGAGCGAGGCGCATTTAATTTTTGCGCGTACCAATTAGAATAAGGTATCTTTATCATAAAACAGCATGTGTAACCATGTTGACAAAACTCACATTTGAACGGTCTCACTTACGTGCATGTATAGCAGAAGAGAAAAGAGAGAGTTTAGTTGCATTTCGTAAATTGACCTGGGCGTGTATTCTTAGCATTTAGTCATTGCGGAATCCTGATTGACTGAATGCCAAGAATGCACGTCCTGCGCGGAGCCGGGGACCTCAGCTAGTATTTATATATATGTCCTTCGAACTAAGATGGTATGGTCAAGTATTTTTTCTTTACACTGGGAAAATAAATAATTCCTAGATCAACTTCAATGACGGAAAGGAATCACGAATTGATTTCAATTTCATTTAATGTCAACTAAAAATTTAATGATGTGTCATCATCATGTATGTGATCCTTTGGAATCAAGATCACTAGATAGCCGGGGCCGATAAGATTCCTTCTATCAATTAAGTTGCTTAATTGTGCCCAACAAATACAACAAACCTTGCGAGGTGTAATATAAAGGTGTACAACTAGGCAGTAGGCACACACACAACGCTTCACGAGACAATACTCCTCGGTTACACAGCTGTGTAAAACTGTAAAGTCCGCAAAAAAGATATGTTTGTACAGTCCCGCATTGTCATGTCGTTACGGGGCGGAAATTCGAGATATGTTTTTTTAGTAAAAGGCACTTTATCTCCTTCCGGGGTAAAGATATGAAAATACGTAACCATACAAAAACTGCGTAAATATGTACTTGTACATATCAATAAGGCATTCGATATTTTTTGACCAAGTTAGCGATACTGTGGATGGCTGCAGGGAGAATAGTGTAACAGGCCTTCTGCCTTTGCACATTTTAAAAAGATATATTCATAAATAGTGGCAGCGACACTGTTTTAAATAATTACAATTTGAGCAAAACAACAGCGTTGATAAGCGACGCTATTTTTGAATATATTTTTTTTAAATGTGCAAAGGCGGAAGGCCTGTTACAGTATTGGTCTATTTTTAAAAAATACAACTACGTAATAGAATCAATTTGCACTGAAAAGTCCAAAGGCCTACTCCTGCACATTTCACCTTTGGAAATTTTATTTAAATGAGTAATTAGGTTTGCAATAAAGTACCTACTTCCAGCACATGAAACAATCTAGTGTCTAATAAATGAATGTAAATGGTTGGTGTAATTGTGAGACCAATAACCTCAAACAAGGAATGGCAAAACCAACAGAAGATTAAAAATGCACATGATCTTTTCATATGTGAATGTTTCTGTCAATGATTTTCGGAGTCGTGCCCGGCCACCGCGTTGCCGAGAGTTTGCGTAAACACGCATATGCCAACAACATAGTAATGCCTCTTGGCTAAGCGGGTGAGTCGCTGTGACATACTGTGAAGATGCACCCTGTCCACAAAAAAGACAATGTGCATAGTGCATGATTTGGTAAGATTTACGAAAATTTTAATTTCAAAACGACTTATAGCTAAAAGTAAACCACGACCGCTGTAGTCAAAAATCTAACAAAAACCAAATAGATTATAAATCTTGATTAAATTAGCTATGTCTGATGACTAATCTTTTTAAGATGTTCTTACTTTATCATTGCGTAATTCACCTCCAAATTTATTGTATAAAACGCGCAAAAAATCCGAACTTTCGGACGTTATAACTTGGAAACCAAACACAATTTTACAATGCCAATGGTCATCAGACATCTACTTCAATCAAATAAAGCTATTTTGAGCAAAATGTTGGATCTCTGACAAGAAATATAGGCGTGATCTTCTTTCCCCTTTCGTATGGGGAGATGAGCGGGTTGGGCCACCTTAAGGTCGGCACCTGAAAATGTCGCCTCCCATACAAACGTAGTTTACTAATCATTTGAAAACCAATGTTCCAACTTACTTGATATATGGTATCTAATATTAGGCTACAAATATCTGTGTCTGCATGCCTTTGTTTTTTCGGTAAATGTATTCTGGGTCAAACCATAGAGAAAACAAAATTCGTATGAAGATTTTCTTTTTGCTTTCATTTCATTCGGTTTGGATTTTTCAAAAAAACAAAAGCATGCAGACACAGATATTTGTTACCTGATAATAGATATTAAAATCAATTTAATTGGAATAGCGGTTTCCAAATTATTAGTAAACTACGTTTGTATGGGGAGCATAGCTTACGGGCCGTTCTTAAGTCATTTTCTTATTTAACATTTTTGTGTAAGCTATTTCCAACGATTATGTATTTTTTCGAGGAATTAATATTCGGGAATAGAAAAATATATTAAGAGATTTTTTCACAACTTTATTTTCGATCCAAATGTCACTAGCATACTACAATCAACAAAGGACAGGATTATTCCGTTTTTCAGTACATATATAGTCCAGGCAATGGTGAACACATTTTGAGCTTTGAACGATAAAACTATAAACAAAATAAACACGCTAACATTTTAGACTATTTAAAATTGTCAGGCAATATTCATAATTAATTGTCAGGCAATTTATCAGGTACGAATATTTTCAAGGGAATTCATATTTTTTTTATATGAAGTGGTTTTATTAGAAGTTGAATTTATTGTTTTGAGATAAAAAAAATATATTACAACATAAAAATCCTTAAACAACAATTATATTCAAAGTCAAACAAAATATTAAAAGAAAAAAAACTGGTCCTTATAAGAAAAAAGATATAAGATGCATTAAACCAGAATAAAATGACGGAATGTAAACAGAAAGTGATTTGAAAAAAAAAAACGACAAAAACCATCTGTTTCATTCGCATTATTGTGAGTGTTTATAAAAAATACTGTTTCATAAAGAGTGTTCTGTGGCTACAATGTCCTGCAACAATTTCATCCATGGCGTCTATGGATAGGGTAATATGGAAGCCTATTTTCCAATCCAACATATTGGCAAAAAATAAAATTGAATTGTTTCCAGCTACAAAAATGTGTCATGAATGATGTTGATATACAATTTTTTAAATTATTTCATTACAAAAAAAAAAAGATATAGGCAAGGGCCTTCTATTAACAAATTACTTTACAATTTTCAGTCATTGTCTTTAAGTTTTACTTTCATCGTTTTACTGAAATATTGTAAATATATTTTTAGGGTCTTATAATAGAAGACATTTAAACCGACGGTTTTATGCTCAAAGCAGAGATTTTGAGTCAATGAGAAATTAAATTATAAAGCTTTGACTAAACATTATGAAGTTATGTGGAAAGTAATGTCGTGCTGTGCATTTTGGAGCAGAGTTGAGCGGCATCGAGGTAAAATCAAATACAAATTATAAAATGACTGCCACATTTATAAATTTTTTTTATATGTGACTGGACATGGATGGCTAATACCACAAGTTCTGTCATGGTATTAGCCCAACACACCACATGGGAACTAGGTGCCATGCCAGGACCTTCCTTATATTGCACGGCTACATTGAACTGGATGGAAAACACGGACAATTTTCATTGCCGCTTCGACCATCGTTCATCCAATGCGATGGTACCAACCCGGGCGGGATAAACCCTACCACCGAGTAAGTAAGGAAGGGGACCTACAGCTTAACGTGGAATCCGAACCACGGCCAGCCTCTCTCAACGGTCGAATGGTCACCCATCCAAGACCAGACCGGACCCAGCGTTGCTTAACTTCGGAGAGCGATCGCCGAAGTGTCGCGCCACTGGGCCACCGAGGCTGACGGAAAAAAAAAACATTTATATAAATAAAATGGATTTAATTATAATTGTGCTTTAAATAATGTTATATTAGCTCATTTATTAATTTGTGTTCTAGGTTATCTCTCGTTTGTAAACTTCAGTTTCCTATGCTTGCTGACTGATACCTAATCAACAGACCAGGTTAGTTCATCAAAAATTAGATGTGACACATATACAGGCTGCTCTTCTGAATGCACCACTGCAAGCGGTTTTTCTGGAGACAAAAATAAGAAGCTAATCATTAAAAAAATCGCAGGTTCCATAGAATTTATAAATGTCACGTGAGACAACTAAAATACCTGCAAAAAAGAGGACCTGTATATATAGCTTTTAGAGCAATTTATGATGCTGCAGACATGACAATGTTTAAAAAAGTCCTCTCTAAGAAGACCTTTTATCAGCTGAGTTGGACAACAAAAAAGTTTGCATTTTCCTAAAGTTTCTATATTATTACGTTTATTAAGTATTCTAACAAACATTTCATCGATTTAACAAACAAAAAAAGTATAAAAGTCTGACTGTCAACATATGATAGATATGTTTGCCGCCGTTATGTTGTAAAATTAAGTTTCTTTAGAAAAAGGCTAGGCTATGATTTTTCATTGTATTAAGCCCCTTTGTTAACGAGGCAGAATATATAACTCAGTGGAAAGGGAAGTGCATATAGTGGTTTTCAAATAAACCAAATTTATTTCATTATGCTGACGGAGCCTTAAAATACAGCTTTGTATTGCACATACATTCAATTCGAGAAAGAAAACTAAAAATAGTTATACCGTATGCAGTGTAGCTTCATTAATCCGGAACCCCAAAATCACAGGGATTCTCCAGATCAGACATCGCAAGAATAAAAACTATTCATTTGATCAAACTGAATGAGGGTTAGCTTAATGTATGCTGGTGAATAAAAGATGAACTTATTATTATCGAAGGGTGATTGCAATAGAAAAAACAATCAAATACAATTAAAAATTGTTCAGTCATGTATTCGATTGTCGACTCATTCGTTGCGGCGAAAAAAAATCGACACATTCGCGCTACAATCGCACTCGATGCGGGCGGAGTAGCAGGAGGTGGTGCGTCTAGGTCTATCGTAGCGCGCACATTGCATCGCACTGAGCGGAGCGAATGAGACAGTGCGACGTGGCATAGTCCGCGGTGCGTACAATTGCATCGCAGTCGCCTATGCGCTGTTTGTCGATTGGATAACGGTATCGTGCTGTCTCGCGCCAGTCGCGCCGGAATGTATTATATTATGTAGTCGCGCCTCCGCTCCGTGCCCAGGCGCACACATTTTCATTTGCAATCGCCCATAGCTACTTAGTATTAAATAATCATTAATCATTTCTGGGTTGATATTGTGAGACTAGACTAATGTTTACTGTCTGGGAAAAACTGGCCTTCTTTGAAGCAAAATCATAACCTGAGTGTTGTGTCAGCCCAATACTATGCTTTGGCAGCCTATTTGAAGCTCAATTACTTCTCTCAAATCATGCAAAATGCAAGCCCGCACCACGATTAAATCTTGTGGGTCCATTGAACGGAACACAGGGTGTGATTGTGCCATGCGGCAGTAGTCCAAAATACCGTAATCACCGGAATAGGTGGAGTCCAGATAAGTGCGACTCAACTGTAATTACTTCTATAGATACTAGATAATACTAAAGCCAATTCTATTATGTGTCTATTACTTGAGGTAATTTCACAGCTTTTTTTTATTACTTTTTAACTAGATTCTAAAACAAACAAATAAAAAAAGTGCAAAGAGGCCTTACAATTCATGAGAATAAAAAATAAATAAAAACCCAGCACACCTTTGGAATAAGGGAACGTGAGAAATGATGAAGCATGTTTGTTTGCTCAGTCATTAACTCATATTTACTGTTTATTGTGAATAAAGCCAAAATTGCAAGCAAGTCAGAAAATTTCAACCTTTTTTAACCAGACTATCTAATCTGTAAATGGGAAAACAATAACAAAAAGACAAATGCAATAAGTGAGCTAACTGCACACATGACATGGTTTTACAGCTCGAGGTCTAGGGGCTAGAGGACTTGCCTTTCGCGAGAGGTTATCGGTCCAAATACTCACCCCGATTTTCTTTCTCTTTCTGAGTTGGATAAGTGAATTCCGTTACGAATGCACGCTGTTCCATGGTTAGGAACCCATGTAAAACTGTAGGTCCCCTTCCCCTACTAGGTGTTAGGGTTAAGCCCACCCGGGTTGGTACCACCACATTGGATGAAACTGGTTGATGCGGCAATGAAAAAATAATCCGTGTTTTCCATCCAATTCAGTATAGTCGTGCTCATAAAGGAAGTTTCCTAGCATAACACTTTATTTATTGCGGAATGTGGTGTATTGGGCTAATATCATAACGGTAGTTGTGTGGTATTAGCCATCCATGTTATGTTGCATAAAAAAAAGTTTTAGGAGCAAGCAGCAGTTGTTGCATTGGTCTTGATGCAAATATGCGTGCAAATAACTCAGTAAATGCATGACTAAAAACATCAAGCAATATTGTACCTACCTAAAATAGACTAAGCTTCAATGGTCCTGTTCTGATCTCGACCAAAGTTGATCAAAGGTTTAGACATATACCTGCAATTGATCAACATAGCATTATATCATATAATTGCTAATGGTTCAAGGACTCTGCAAGCCCGCGGGTGACTAACAAATTCCGAAGCAGCAACTCCAATTGACAAATGTAATATTCTAATGTAACAAGTGGTTCAAAGTTTGCAGAGGCAGTAGAGTAGCGGAATGAAGGCGCCAATTGTGATAAAGACAGGCAAGATGAAAGACGTATCATCCATTGAGTAGGGGTCAGGCTGGCGAGGGCCGCTCGGACGGCGCGGTTTGCTGCTCCGCTCCTCGCTCTCTTCGCGCACCGCATCCTCTGTCTCACTCTCCGGCCACACTAGTGGCGGTAGTTTTGGCACCTCCTCGATGGTACCGCGCATAACGTACAGCGCGTTGATCTTTGGGTTGTCACGATAACCTTTGATAAATTCCACTTTGATTTTGCCACCACGGATATCGGATTCCTCTTCGTTATAATACAACTTTCCGTCCCGTATCGAGTAGGGCACATACTCGTCGTGCGCAACTCCTCGACCGACCTTGTCGAAGATGTCGAGATCTGCAACGATGGTGTGATCGCCGTTCAGCACCACGTCGAAAACTTTCATGTTGGGCGCGTTGAAGTATACCTCGCTGAACTTGAGGACGAGCACGTAGTCTCCGTCGCGGTCCGCCGGGATATCGTAACCGAACGTGCTGTGGTGGTAGCGCTCTGTTTGATAGAGGATCTCGTCCTTCTGGTCCACACGGCCGATCATGACGAGCTGTTTGCCGTAATCGCTGGCGGTGCCGACGCGACCCTGGAGCGGGTCCCGCTCGTACGTCACACCATATGCGTCCGTGTGCGCGGCGCCGCCCGCGTTGATCGCGTACACCACCTCGCCCAGACCCGTAACGCCGCCGGCTAGCAGGCACAGGCAGCTCGACACTACTAGAACAGTCTCCATCGCTATAATCGACGACCGAGCATTAAGTCGACCGGTTCTCTGATATTCAAAATACCCACCGACGCCTCCGACCACTTAACTTCTAGCTAGTAGCGTTTTCAGCAGCCGGTTTAGAAAAAATAATTCGCTTTGCGGCGCGCAATCCGATAATTTGACATCTGTGTTGTCAAACTTTGCTCAATGCGTCATTTTCTTATTGGTCGAACTAAATCAGTGTTGCCAACATCATTTCCAAGAATTTCCAAATACAAGTTAGGCTGATTTTAAGACGCTTATTTTTACTACATACATTTATAGCATAAATTATAGTTAGATTAAGTATTCGAGAATAATAAGTATTCAATAGACACATATGTCACGAGAAAATAATGAAATCGCGTATAGACGCTATTAGTCCAAAAGACCAAAGTTTTGGTAATAAAAAAACATTCTATTAAAAAAACACTTCTTTCTGTTGACAATGCTTCGCCGAGTTTAGCGGCATGCGGTGCCAGCAGCACCGCCGCCACCACAGTCCCGTCGCCGCGCCGCCGTCGCTGTTGAACCCGCTTTTCAAACGGTGCCTTAATTTATCTGCTAAATGCTACAGTTGCAACAAAATGTAGCATTTGTAGGTACATACATTTTATACCATTGATTAGGAATGGAAACCAATATTTTCCACCTGTCATACAGGTGGCAAATCCGCTTGGATCCACTTGGGATTGAGATTCCGAAATGATTTCATGCCTGGTTTTTTGTTTTAAATTTGCCTCCCATTCCGGCTGGTGGTGGTCCGGTGAGGGGGGTGCGTCAGCTAACTTAGGTCGACTACGCCCCAGTTGCACGAAGAAACGGCTCAGTTAATCATTGTTCAAACACGTCACTTTTAGTGAACCGCAAAGAGTTCGTTCCATACTGTCCTCACAAAGTGACGAGTTTGATCATACTTTGACGTTGATTTTGATATTTTGTTCTTTCGTGCACTCGGCCCTACGTGTGTGATTGCGTAATGTTTTGTATTTCTGTGGCTTGAGCCTGGGATACAAGCTAAATATTATTAATGTATTTTTATACCTGTTAGGATGGAATGCAAAATCTCTGGCTAGTGACAATTTTAAAACTCAAATTCATCCGTCTTTATTTTTCGCCCAAAGAAGAAAAAAATAATACCAAACAGAGACCTTACTTGGGAGTTAGAAAGAGTTAACACAATACATTTGCAGCAGTATTTAGAGTGGGCAAACTAACTTTACTACGCGTTTTAAGGTCGGACTAAACCAGTTTTTGTATGTTTAGTCTGGTACTAAAATCGTACTAAGTTTTGACAGGTTCTCTCTGATTAGGTACGGGTGTTGGATTAGCAGCAAAAATATCTCCTGAAATTGCCATAATAAGAATACTCTGGCAGCACCATTACCGCATTGGGGTAAACGTAACTTCAGTCGCTTTTATTTACTATTGAACTAGAAATAAGCAGACGAAACTTGCTCTGCTGACTCTTTGTTTTTAAATTCATTTATTTTATTCACATATCATAATTTAGGTGAATGAACCATGAGATACACCAGGCTTCGAAAACATAGTATCTACTCCCAGCGAGTAGATTTCATCGACATCTCTAAGGTTGAATGGTAGAGAATGCCTTATGGCATTAATTTCCGCCTTTTTGTACCGGCTGCAAATAAAGTATTTTTTCATTTCATTTCATTTCATTTCATTTCATTTAGATTTGACTGAACTAAAAGAGCATTCATAGAAGGAGCACTGACTGGAACCTCTAGTTTGAGTCTGAGTACTAGTCTGAGTGCAACAGAAAAATGGCTTAATTTGTGAAACACAGATTGCCATCAAAATTTAATTAATGGTTGTTATATTAAAATAAAAAAAATTGGCCGTTAAGCTTAATTGTGTTACCAACAAAGGATAAACAATTAATTATGCAGCGTATTTATTAATTAAAACTATATAATTGCTGTAAATTTAGGAAATCACGGAGCGCATCACCGTAAACGCCACAGTAGGCATTGCCATTTGCAAGGAAAACCTGTGTGGGTCAAAGTCCAATGTGTGGCGGTTAGCGTAATGCCGTTTGTACAAACCTATTGATGAACTAAATTGAAAATATAGACTAGGAGGTCGCGACAAAAATAGTAACGATAACGTTAATGGCTGAAACTGGGTTCACGGGATAAAGACCGACCCTCTGAAGCGAAATGTGTCAGCCTGCCTATTCCAAGTGGTTGCGTTACGTAGATAAGGCGCCTGATAAAGTACTTATGGTGACAAAAAATATATATGATAAGGTAAATGAATGCAAATGACGAAGCATGAAAGTATCAATACATACTTGCTTAGCAATGCAAAAACGGAACAAATCTTTGATTGCATTTCATTTTTATAGACGATTTAGGTTACAGATATAACTTTAGGTATATTTAAGTATTTAATAAAAAAATCGACTGGCTATTGTTGCATAATTAATAGGTATCAATGTTTCTAGACAATCAGAATATTCATCAGCAGGTACATACCAACATCTGTTTTATAAAGCCAATCTAGATAACGCAACCACTTGGCACGGGCAGACCGACATATTTAGCATCAGAGGGTTGGTCTCTTACACGTGAACCCAGATTCAGCCATTTACCTTATCGTGACCAAAAATGTCGTGGCCTCCCGGAATAATATCACTGTTGCAAGAAGACTGACGACGGCGGACGAGCGAGCGGACGAGCGGCCGGCGCCGGTGGGTTGAAGGCGAGGGAACGTCCGGTCTACACTTAGAAAACGGTACATTATTTAGTTGGGTCCGCTATTTGAGAATGTAGCTTTTAGATATGTATACCGTGATCCGTGCCATACATTTTTAGTGGTAGGGTTAATCCTGCCCGGGTTGGTACCATCGCATGGAAAGAACGATGGTCGAAGCGTCAGTGAAAATTGTCCGTGTTTTCCATCCAGTTCAATGTAGCCGTGTTCATAAAGGGAATGTCCTGGCATGGCACCTGAATTAGTGGTTTGTTAGGCTTATATCATATCAGTCGGTTTGGTATTAATGTCATGGGTAAGTGGAGAAACATTTATTACACAATAAAGGAATGAAAATACACGGTAGAGCATTGGCAAAAATGTTTAGTGTTTGATGAAATATTTACTGAAATGTATAGACCCATTCTGTGGCAAAATTAAATAACATATCATTAAAGTTATGAAATCTGTTAATTCCTAAGGAAAGTAAAAATAATAAAAAGGTGCTAAAATTTCTAAAACCGCGAGGTTTTAATGTTAGTAATTAATAAGATCTAGCGGCAGAAGAAAGGTTTACGGGAACCCCTGTACGTGTAGAGTAGAAAGACATGCAATAAAGTTAAATTGAAACGTTCGAGAACATATTGGCTACGGACTATGTCAAGCAGTCACCCCACGTGGATACAAGGGCGACACTGAAAATTCTTAGAACTGGACGCTTGTAAACGATATAATAGAAAAATCTAGTTAATTTTTTTAAAATGGAACTCTGAGCAAATATTATTAACAGTATGTAGATATTTCATTAATTTGTCATTTGTTTTATGATTTGGGGCAAATTAAAAATTTACTGTATCACGCAATGGTATCCGTCACATTAATTTTGTAAAAGAAGAAACATTTTGTGCAACATTTTTTATGTACTTTCGATATTATTTAAGTCAACAAGAAAGTTATGATAGACTTTGATTGGCCTTTCACGATGAACCCCCATCTCGTGCCACTGTTTAAAACTGGTATAATGAGTTTAAACGTGGTCGCACAAATCTCATCGATGATCTGCGATGCTTCTACGGCGATGACTGAAGATAACATCAGTGTTGTGCGGAGTATGATAGAGACTGACAAAAAAGTTACATATTATCAGATTTGGACAAACGTAGGCATCGGTATGAGTCAAGTGCACAGAATCTCCGTCGTGTCGATCGGTGCGTGCATCGATATAATCTAAAACTAAAGATGCACCAGCTTTTCCCCGCGTACCACGTAATATGCGCCCTATCCGCTCGTTGATCCGCTCATTGATCATAGGCACAGATGCATATTAGATAGAAATCAAGAAAACCGCCATGCGTGTAACCATGCATACGTTGAGCTGTGCGTGTGAGTGCCGGGCAAAGGCGCGACTCAAAGATCCGAAAACGTTATAATTAGGAAGGAACACGATCGCGAATGGGCCGCATTTGTTTGTGTGCTAGTGCGAGCTTGCGAGTATGAGCGAGAGAGATAGAGAGTATGAACACAAAAGCGCGAGTTCAGCGAGAGAGAAGGAGACGCCCTTTGTTAGGGACTTGCTTCCGTCGTGAGGGATACCAGGATGTAAAATAAAGTAATTTGTTCTTTTCTAGGATCGTTTCTTCGTAAAGAGTCCGGTGTTTGTTTTCTTTTATTTATTAAATTTGATCTAACACTATTTTACTAAAGTAAGTATAACGAATTTCACGTATTTAAGCATATCGTGTTGTAAATATAGAAAACGAAAACGTATTCAAAAGGCGAATAACAGCAACACTGAAAAATTTCGGAAATGTGGTACGAACGTTTGTATGGAGAAGTACTCTGATTGTCGGTCTATTGCTTTGGTATGTCGATGGTGCCGTGAAATGGTTCAAAGATTCTGAGTTGAGTCTCCATTCTGAGTTGGATAAGTGCATTTCGTCACGAATGCGAGCTGCTTCATGGTTCGGAATCCATTTAAAACTGCAGGTCTCCTTTCCCTACTAGGTGGTAGGGTTTAAGCCCGCCCGGATTGGTACCATCGCATTGGATGAAAAGATGGTCGAAGCGGCAATGAAAAATTCTCCGTGTTTTCCATCCAATCCAATGTAGCCGTGATCATAAAGGGAAGGTCCTGGCATGGCACCTGAATTATTTCGGGAATGTGGTGCATTTACAGGGTCACCTGCCGTAAAGCCCTCACCTCAAACCTTGCGATTTTATTTTTTCCCGAAAATAAAATAAATCGAGTAAAACGTTTTATGGGCTCTGTGGGTTTGAATGATGCTAAACACAGTTTACGGTATTATATATTTATTGTTAGATTTGTTGACGATTTGATATATGATTGTACAATGTATTTTACGCGTTTGTCCGGAGTCGTGTTGAGTCGACCGGCGACGAACTCTCACTGCCTGGCCGCATGCCATGTGGCCAGATGTTGAAGGATCCGTCTGGTAGCAGGTAGTGGAGGCGCGCAGCCCCCACAGTACCCCCCTGCCAGTGATCGAGCTAGATCACGAGTAACCAGCTTGCAGACGATCTGGAAACCGAACCCGACGGCCGGCTCTCGTTGCTGGAGGTTCTGCAATTGTTTTGTTGGTTTTCTGGTGATCACTTCCCTCTGGACTGGTGGAACTGACTGGAGCCTCCGTGGTGTGCTCTTCAGGCATTATGAAGGCTGGCTTCAGGCGGTCGATTGAAATGGTAACATCTCGGTTGCGGACTCTAATGACAAAAGTCTTCTCGTTCCTGCTGATGACGGAGAAAGGTCCATTATAAGGATGCTGCAGTGGTCCTTGTTGTCCATCGCATCTAACGAAGACATGCCCAGTCGTGGCAAGATCTTTAAATACGAAGGTCTTCTTTTGGCCATGTTGAGATGCAACCACTGGACGTAATTCTCCCATGTTTTCTCTCAGGTGTTTTATGAACTCTGCTGGCTCCCCTGCTTCTTGATATGTAGAGCGAGGAGAGAGAAATTCGCCGGGCAAACGAATTGTTTCACCATACAGAAGTTCTGCTGAGGTAGCTTGTAAGTCTTCTTTCCAGGCTGAACGAATTCCAAGTAGAACCGTCGGAAGAACTTCGGTCCAGCGATTGTTGTTGTGACACTTAATAGCGGCTTTTAATTGTCTATGGAAACGCTCAACCATTCCGTTTGCAGCTGGGTGGTATGCTGTGGTCCTTATTTGGGTCGAACCTGTCAAGCTGCTGAGCTGCTTGAACAGGTGGGACATAAATTGTGTGCCTTGGTCTGTTGTAATGCGCAGAGGCGTGCCATAACGTGCGATCCAGTTATCGTAGAACGCACGTGCAACAGTCGGTGCTTCTTGGTTTTCGATTGGGATAGCTTCAGGCCAACGCGTGAATCGGTCGACGCAGGTCAGACAGTATCGGTAGCCCTCGGAGTACGGCATGACAATTATGTCGATATGGACATGCTCAAATCTGGCTGAAGGTGATGTGAACACACCCCGAGGAGACGATACGTGTCTGGATATTTTCGCTTTCTGGCATTCGATGCAGCTGCGAGCCCACTGTCTACAGTCCGACTTGACAGATGGCCAGACATAACGTTGAGTGACGAGCTTCACTGAAGACTTGATGCCAGGGTGTGACAGCTGATGAATTGTGTTAAATGCTGTTCTTCGAAAAGATGGAGTCAAAAATGGTCTTGCTGTTGGCGTGGAGACGTCGCAAAAGACAGCTACGGTGGTACCAGGTATCAGCACTTGTTTAAGTTGCAAAGCAGATCCTTCCCGTAGATATGTCTTCAGCTCTTTATTTGAGTGCTGAGATAACGCCAGCTCTTCAAAGTTGATGGTTTGGGACAGTTCTTCTATCCGTGATAAGGCGTCGGCTACCACATTGTCCTTCCCAGATATGTGCCTTATATCGGTGGTAAATTGGCCGATAAAATCCAGGTGTCGGAACTGCCGTGGAGAACATTTATCCGGTTTCTGCTTAAAGGCATGGATAAGAGGCTTCTGATCGGTGAATACAGTGAACGCACGTCCTTCAACCATATGGCGAAAATACTTAATCGAGAGATATATGGCAAGTAGTTCCCTATCATAGGCTCCATATTTGGTCTCTGCAGGTGAAAGTTTCTTCGAGAAAAACGCCAAGGGCTGCCACTGCTCCTCGACAAGTTGGTGTAAAGCTGCGCCAATTGAATAATCAGACGCATCGCAGAATATAGCCAGGGGAGCGTAAATTTTTGGGTGGCTTAGCAGCGCGGCTTGTACGAGACTTTCTTTGCAGGCCTCGAATACTCCCCTGGTTTCAGTGGTCCAATTGATTGGGGCCTGACCCTTTAAATTACCTTTGAGGAGATCATTCAGCGGGCCTTGCAGTTCTGCTGCTTTTGGTATGAACCTCCGGTAGAAATTTAACATACCCAGGAACTGACGTAATTTTTTAATATTAGTTGGTATTGGGTACGTTTGGATTGCTTCCACTTTATCAGGAAGTGGTCGTGTACCATTTTCTGATACCAAGTATCCAAGGAATTTGACTTCTGCTCTTCCGAAGTTGCATTTTGACGGATTTATGACAACTCCGTACTCCTTGAGACGTTGAAAAAGTATGTCCAGGTGTTTGAGATGTTCTTCTGGGGACGTTGAAGCTATTAAAATGTCGTCGATGTAGGCGTAGCAGAAGTCCAAGCCTTGCAGTACTTCGTCGATGAAACGCTGGAACGTTTGCGCGGCATTACGCAGTCCGAAGGTCATAAAGGTGAATTCGAAAAGGCCAAATGGTGTTGTTATTGCCGTTTTTGGAATGTCTTGCTCGGCGATGGGTATCTGGTTAAATGCACGGACTAGATCGACTGTAGAAAATATAGTTTTTCCTTGTAGTGCGTGTGAAAAGTCTTGTATGTGACGTACAGGATATGAATCAGGCTTCGTTCTCGCGTTCAACCCTCGGTAGTCGCCACAAGGCCTCCATTCGTCGCCTGATTTAGGTACCATATGCAATGGGGAGGCCCAGCAACTTTTGGAAGGCCGTGCGATCCCCAGGCGTATCATGGCATTGAATTCCTTTTGTGCCGCTTTCAATTTATCAGGAGCCAGACGGCGCGGCTTGAGGGACACCGGGGGACCGGGTGTCGTTTCAATGAAATGTTTTGTTGAATGTTTGATATGCTCGGGAGCTCCGTCTGGCCGTGTTATCTCTGAGTATGTCGAGAGTAGCTCGTGGAAATGTGATGATCCGGAGATAGTCTTTACACTAGAAACTGCACCCATTACTGCTTGACCTTGAGCAGTCAGACTAGTGGTTCCATCTAACAGGCATCGACGGCGTGGATCCACGAGAAGGTTGTAATGGGCCAGGAAATCGATGCCGATGATGGGTTTGGAAACATCGGCTACCACAAATCTCCAAGCGAAGTCTCGTCGAAGTCCCAGATCCAAGTTAAGTACGACGGTGCCGTATGTGGCGATAGACGTGCTGTTCGCCGCGGAAAGTTCGTAGGCGGACTTTTCTCGCGGTCCTCGTATTTTGTGTCGAGGAAATACACAAAGGTCGGCTCCTGTGTCGATCAGAAATTGTGTCTTCGAAGTCTTATCGGTAACAAAAATACGGCGAACTTTGTCCGGGCTGAGGTCGTGGGTCGCCATCAACGACTGCCCGCAAAGTTTTCCGAGATCTGATTGCAAGGTTGTACGCATTTTCTAGCATTGCTGCCAAATCTCCAGTGGTACCAGCACTGACCCGACGACAGTGAGCGTGAGGCGGAATTGGAACGTGTTCTTGAATGCGAGCGCGTACGTGAGTTTGAACGTTCGCGTTGACGAGAGCGTTCTTCTCTTAGCTCCGATATTTCATGTCGCACGGCCATCAATGTGTCATTAAAACATATCATCATTTTATTCATGACAGACGCCAGATCATTTTGGGGTGGTATGCAGGTAGACTCAGCGACGGAGGTAATGGACGGGCGTGTCATAACCGAGTCCGCAATAACGTCAGCAAGCTCGGCAACTTGATCCAACGGGACATTCTGTTGAGTTGCAAGGATCGCTTGCATATTGTGCGGCAAGCGGCCCAACCATAAAGTCCGGATCATTGTCTCCGGCACGGCGGTACCTGCGAGACCGCGCAGATGTCGTAAAAACTGCGACGGCTTGCGATCACCCAATTGCTCATGTTCTAGTAAGCGCTGGGTTTTTTTTTCTTGTGACTCGCTGAGATATTTGATGAGTTGCTGTTTGAGTTTTTGGTATGGATTTTCCGTAGGCGGGTTTCTTATGAGGTCGCGCACTTCCGAAGCGTATTTTGCGTCAAGCATGGATACCACGTGACCGAATTTGGTTGTTTCCGATGTTATGCCGGAAGTTTTGAAACTCGCTTCGATCATCCAGAACCATAGTTCCGGATCCGATGCGTTGAACGGGGCAATGCGTACCCCTATACGACATACTTCGGGCGCAACATCACGCGCGTCCTCGAAGGAGTTAGAGTCCGTCATTTTGCACTAAAATGTTTTTTTTTTATGATTCACTGTTTTGTTTTTCAAACCACACAATTTATTGTAATTAATATTGTTTGTATTGTTAAATCACACTTGTATTTTATATTGTCTTTAGATCACGTCGGGGTCACCAATTTGTGGGTTTGAATGATGCTAAACACAGTTTACGGTATTATATATTTATTGTTAGATTTGTTGACGATTTGATATATGATTGTACAATGTATTTTACGCGTTTGTCCGGAGTCGTGTTGAGTCGACCGGCGACGAACTCTCACTGCCTGGCCGCATGCCATGTGGCCAGATGTTGAAGGATCCGTCTGGTAGCAGGTAGTGGAGGCGCGCAGCCCCCACAGGCTCCGAGGCAGCTGTGGCTGCGTTTCACAAAGCCGTTGAAGAGACCCCTAAGGACGAGTTGGAAAAGTGATTTTCTCAGTGGTTCCATCGGATGCAGCGATGTATTGGTCTGAATGCACGTTATTTTGAAAAAATATAATAAAACTAAACATTTGCTAATTTGTTCAATTTTATTTTCTTAGAACTTTCAGTGTCGCCCTCGTTGATGTACTTTGACCGCTGCCTAACCAGCTGCGGATCCAGGAATTTTAGTCAGATAGGGGGGGGGGGTACGCACGGGTGTGAAACGTGGACTCTGACGGTCGCCGTTGTTCAGAAGTTGAAAGTTGCCCAGCGAGCAATGGAGCGAGCCATGATGGGAATATCGCTACTGGATATGGTGCGTAACGAGGCAATTCGTCGACGTACCAGAGTAGTCGATATTGGACACCGGGTGGCTAAGCTCAAGTGGGAAGTGTGGGAAGACCACCCGCCAGTTGGGACGACGGCATCAAGTGCGTCGGCGGAAAGCAGTGGCTCCGTACCGCTGAGGGCCGGGAGTACTGGAGAAAAAATGGAGACGCGTATGTCCAGCAGTGGACGCAAACACGCTGACTGACAGGGGGGGGAGGGTCAAAGGCTTGGAGGCTTGGCTTGGTCTAAAAGATGAGTAAAAAAAAGTGTAAAATGCGCCCTCGGCCCCAGACTCTCTGCGTCGCATTGCCCCGCCCGCGCTAATACTTCGTATTCGCTTAGCGTACTTTGTATTTTTTTTCTTTTTACTTAGCTCCAATGGTCGGAGCGTGATGTTAAATGACCTATAACCATCGTTAAGATTATTAAAAATCGGACTAGTAGTTCCGGAGATGAGCGCGTTCAAACAAAATCTTATTATATTATCTTAGTAACTATAAAATACGTATTTTTCTTCACACACCAATCACGTCTGACTTACCAACGCTAACTCAGAACTAAGAAAGTGCCGCCCCCACACGACTTCTGACACAGAAACCCACATACGAGTATTCATTAGGTATTCATTATTTCTTACCTAATTCGATATCACGAAAATAAAATATCCCCAGGCAGATAATATTTCTCCCTCTATCTAGCCTAGCTGGTTCACTACAAGAAAAAAATTAAGCGCGCTTATACACTAAACTACCATTTATTGGCTTAAAAAACTTTATGGTAGGTTTTACATACCCAAAATATCTATGTTTTAGATATTTTAGGTTTTATAAGGCATGCCTAAAATCAATTAATTGTAAAATTACTCAAACCCGAAAGGTAAAAGATACTTTAACCTTTCGAGGCACGGCCAATTAGATTCAACTCACCGTTTTCTTGAAGTATTAGACTTGAATGACTTTGCGGTGGGGGAGTAAATACTCTTGAATCTTCTGGCTGCTAATTAAATGTCTCAAAGTCCTTCATTGTTCCGTCGAAGAAACGATAAGGCACGCAGCGTGCCCAGAAGTCGTGAAGATTTTTTTTTAAATGTCACACCTTTTGTAGTGGTGGCTTTTTCTAGTTAATTTTGTGATTTAGGGGTCCGTTCCTCGAAAGGAAAAAAGGGGCCCTTATAGGATTGTCTGTCTATCTATCTGTCCATAACCCGATACCCTTTGTCAATGCCCTTTTTATTAGGATAGCGTAGGTACTAAATTGGAATGAATCTAATTATATATATGGCTCTTTGGTCCCTTGCAGCTGTAAAATATATCATGCTTCTAAATCAATGCGATAAAAAATACGGCATATATGGATACCTACACCTATCCTATACTTCCCATTGACCTAGAATCAGGCAAATCATTTGGCAAGAAGCGAGTTCTCGCAGCACAAATATAGGGAAAAAAATCGAGCTTCATTTATTTTATTAGTCATATCACATGAAACATCGTGTAGACACAGATATTGATTGATTGATGTTACTTGCATTATTTAAATTGGAAAAGTGGTTTTCAAATGATGTGCAAACTACGGTTACGGGCTAAATAACTCTGTAGCCGTTATCCCATCTCAGAGGCAACGGTTCCGACGGCCGGTGCTCGTGTGAAAGAATCCCAAACAATATTAGTACAGGATCGTCGTGGCTCCACTTGACAGGTGGCGCGGGGCGTCCGTGCGCGGCGTGTGTGGCTAACCCGGCAGGACAGCCCGCGCCGCCGCCGCCGCGCGCGCCATCTCCCGCCGCGGGCCGTCAGCCGCCGCGGGCTGATCACATAAGGCGGCCAAATTACGTCGACGGCGCGTGGGCTGCCGGGCTGTCGACTTGCTGACCTCTAGTGAGGATATATTTATTCTCAGATGCTATCGATACACAAGGTGTCCTCGGGATAGGCTCCACACACTCAGGAATAGGAAAATAGAGGTCATGTATTGGCGTCACTTGATTATATCGACAGACTCGACTATCACGTAACCTGAAAACTGTGTTAACTCTAATAATAGACGTTTACGTATGAAATTGCCGTTATAGCATACACCACTTTCTTTCTCGTTAGATGAGTGCATTTCGTTGCAAATGCGAGCTATTATATATAGCCTTAGTTTGAAATTAATATAAGACTGTGCATTTACTAGAAAGAATGGATGAAAAAATTATTGCTCTGTAATGCTCTGTAATGTAAATGCTCTGCGCTGGTTAATTTGGGGCCCAATTCAGAATTACAAGGGCTGTGTAGCCGGCTCTACAGTCCTTGTACAGCAAGCTAATACAGCCCTGCGTGTTCACTTATTCTGTAGTATAGCCATTCTGCAGATACTCGTGCTACTTGGGTATGCATAATATGGTGAACTTGACATTGGATTGCTTGACTTTCAATTGTTTGTTGCAGGTACTTTGAATTGAGGCCACTAAACAGAAACTAAAGCAGCAGAAAAGGCTTGCAATATCAATGCCAAAATTGCGTATTCTCTCCTAATGCGAACACATTAGGAGAGAATACGACTATCACTCTTGTAAGGTAAATTTTGATTTGAAAAATTAACGACGAGAAAGACCGGTAATTATGACAGAAATTTTCTCAATCACAATCGTGTTGCAATGGCGTTCAATAGAGACTGCACTCAGTCATAGTCTAATCCGACATTCAGCCTGTGATTCAGCCGCCTTACATAATTAACGGAGCCCCCTTCAAACATGTTCTTTGCTGCCTGTATACCTCCCAGAGGGACACTATTCGCCCAAAATAGAGACGAGGTCAAGCCAAGGTTACAATGTAGCATATTCAGAGTACGAAGGTGCTACATATTCTTTAATATTCATTTTCTTAGTCGTGGGGTAACTATATTTAACGCCGGGGGTCTCGGAAAAAGTGAAAATGTTAATATGTTTTTTTTTCAATGAACCCAAGATTAATTTCGTTTTTCTTTGTTTTATTAAGGACTAGCTGAGGTACCCGGCTCCGCTCTGGCCAATGCCGTTTCGGACTGATGTCGGGCTGTACCTATAATTGTTTCAATTAATTTCAGTTCACTTGGCCGAATAACAGGTCTTTTGAAGTTAGCATAGTACGAATTGCAAATAAAGGTCAGATTTAATCCACAGTTGCCCGTTCAATTGGCGATTTAATTTACGACGGTAACAACCTAGGACGGTACCATCGTATTGAAAGAACAGCGGCAATGCAAAATTGTCATGTTGTCTGTCCAGTTCAATGAAGCCGTGGAAATCTGGAAGGTTCGTGCGTGGTACCCAGTTCTCATGAGGTGTGTTGGGCTTAAGGCGGCCCAACCCGGCGGGCCTAACTCATTCGCGGGCACGGTACAAAACCGTGCTGTTGCGCTCTGGGACCTTCTCTGTTTCAAAGAATAAGACAGGCTCCGTGATGAGGAAGATGCAACATGTCCACAAAAAAGACAATGTACATAGTGTATGATTTGGTAAGATTTACGAAAATTTCAATTTCAAAACGACTTACAGCTAAAAGTAAACCACGACCGCTGTAGTTAAAAATCTAACAAAAACCAAATAGATTATAAATTTTGATTAAATAAGCTATGTCTGATGACTAATCTTTTTTAGATGTTCTTACTTTATCAATGCGTAATCCACCTCCAAAGTTATTGTATAATACGCGCGAAAAATTCGTACTTTCGGACCTTATAACTTAGAAACCAAACACAATTTTACAATGCCAAAGGTCATCAGACATCTAGTTCGATCAAATAAAGCTATTTTGAGCAAAATTTTGGATCTCTGACAAGAAATATGGGCGTGATCTTCTTTCCCCTTTTGTATGGGGAGATGAGCGGGATGGGCCACCTTAATATCATAACGGTGGTTATGCCATGCGGCATGTGGGGGTGCCGTTAAAATAAATACATAGATATCAAATCAATAAAGCACTAAGCTCATTTTCACGTCCTGACTTTGGCACTTTCTGACACCCATTAAAACCAATCATTAATAATATCATAAAATAATGAGTTAACGTCCACGCTAGTAATGTGCGCTTGAATTTAATTACGAAAACATTAAAATGCGGACTATTCTTGGGGGAAGGAAGAATCGGCTGAAAAGGATTGGATTGCTGATAAGAACCGTCAAATAACACTAAACAAATGTACGTGGTATGAACAAATGGACGTCCGTCATTTCACCCAAGGGAATGCGAGACATTTTTAATTTCCTGCGTCAAGAATGAAATGAGTTTACAGAATGGGGCAACGCCTACCTGTGGAGGAATGTACTAATCCTTACCTTGTTCGCGACATTGAGGTACTACTGCGTACATTCCTCACCGGAAAGGATTTTCTTTATTTCCGATACTTCCAAAAGTACAAAGTTCGTTCTGTCCCATTCTCCTTCCAATCGAGATTATTTCGCATGAATCACCGGAACCCGGCACAGCAGTATTACGTTCGAAAGAACACGGGCATTGTCGGGCCGCTATACGTCGCGCTTCACATACACAAAGTAGGTACGGCGCTCAGCTACAGGAGTATAAACTTCACCCGGCGAGTTAACATACCATAGTGTTATTGTATATTTTATTATAATTATATTTCAACACTGTTGTTAAAACGGCCTTTTTTACCAGCCTGGGACGGCTCTCACGAAAATCCACCAGAAAACCAAATATTTCTACATAGCTTTTCGTATTCCTTCCATGGGTAGATGGGCTGTTCATCTATATATTCGCACAACTCACTGTCCGCCAGTTCTAGCTTCCCAGTAAATAGGGATAGTGAAGCACACTTCAGTCTGCTCCAATTTCAAATTAATGAAACGGTCAGGTCATAAAATGATTTGGAATGAGATTTATTTGAGTGCTTCCTCATATCTCAGCGCTCTGGGACGGATGGAGAGCAAAATATAATTGGATATTAAATATCACACACGCATAAGCTGGGTATACAATTTGTAAATACATCCAGGTAGACTATACAAGACATTATTAGATTACTTTGCGACTTTTCACTGGCCTGATGAACATTTTTCATATTAAGTTTTGGTATTGAGTTTTAAAGAAGTATATGATTTAATGATACCTGTTTAATAAGGGATTTTTATGTTTTGATCTGAATTCCGTTCGATTTAGTATTGCGTTAAATAAAACCACAGAACTCATCGCCCTATCACCTTCCGGCGAATTGAAAATCACTTCATTTCATTATGGAACTTAAATATCAGAGGAGTTAAACGAAAGGGAGATCTTCAATAAAGCCTCGATATATACATGAAGAATAAAGCAACTTATACTACTTGGAAACATATTATTTTATGAATTACAAATCTCTATATATCACAGATGACCAGATTCTGAGCGTGAGCGAAACATATGAAATCACGAAAGTGTCTCCAAAAGGGGTAAACATCTACCCTTAATATAATGCGATCGAAACCAATATGGTAACATTTTGAAGCTCTCTAAATGCTCAAAGACGAGTTTTTAACTTTTTTAGATATTTATTTTTGTTTGCGAGAAGTTTAAGATTCCTTGAAAAAAGTCCTAAAAGAAATGGTAAAAAATTAACGTTTTTCTAAAATGGTTAAAGCTAATTTTTTTTGTTGATTTAACCATTATTGTGTGGTTGCTTTGTACCATTGTTAGTTACTAGGCGGCAGCGTCAATCCCGATAGGGTTGGTTAAACAGTGTCCGTGTTGTGTTGTCCGTGTTACCAATATAGACAGTTTATCATCGCTGCTTCGACAATATTTTCATGCAACGCGATGGTATCAATCCAGGCGGACTTATTCCTACTATCTATCATGGGGAGCTACAGTTTAACGAGGATTCCAAATCACGGAACATCAAGCATTCATGACGAACCGAACTTCTCCAACTCAGAAACAGAAACAAGTCGGGAGACGTATTCGAGGGTTTGTGTGGGTGGAAACTGACTTGACGAACGCACTTTCAGAGCACATTCACGCGCACATTTTCGACTGTGTGGCACACGACGCGCCGTCGGATTCCCATACAATTATATGGTCACTTTGACCATAGGGCGGAGACGCCATTTCAAACTCATACCACTTTTCCTTCTTTTTCCTTCAGTGTGCTCACCTAAGCCTCGAGTCGCCTAAAATTATTGAAAAACGCTCACTGTCCTGGACTTATATCAAGAAGCTTTGTGAAGTCTCAGCCAGCCATGTCCTTTGGCTAGTGTTCTATGTAGTAATAATCTATTATAGTACGTCCGACCGTGCACATCCGACCAAGTGGTTTACGGTTGGATGTGCACGGCACAATCAATAATTCAGACGGGTGCGATCTCTGTGCTCACGACACATAAACCGGGAAGAAGCGATTTTACGAGTGCGCAATAACATGTCGATACATTACTCTGCGGGTTGGTCCTAGAGGCGATCGTGAGACACTTGTTATCAATGCATTTTTCGAAATCTAAAATGTAATCTTGCCACATCGCATTCTAAGCATTTTGCTTGCGCCATGTCGATAAACTATGACAATGGATTGTTTTTTTTTTCAAAAATTAAGCAAATATATGTAAAAATTTAAATTTATTAAGTGCGTGAGTGGAACCACATTTCATTACATTTAAAATTGACTATGATTTGAAATAAACTTAAGGGGTCTATATACCATAGCTTAAAGTCAAGAATACGCGCGGCGGAATCTAGCCAGTGCCATCATGTCAGCGGGAGGGTACGCACGTTTCGCGCGCTCCGTCCCCGCTCGGCAAGGTACTGGTCCGGTACCGGTCTGATTTTATCAAAAACATTAAAAAATTAAAAAAGAAGATTTTTAACAGCAAGGGGGATGTGTTATGGCTGAAATGTATAAAATTATTTTAATTTTATTCTTCTAAATAGAAAGATAACAGAAAAAAATGGCTTTGAAAGGTAAAAAATGTCCTTTTAGAAATATTTTTATTCCGATAATTATACAAGCGTTTTGAATACCGTCGCAAACGTACGCCCTATAAGCTCAGTATTTTTTCAATGTTAAACAACCAAAGTCTTTACTGTAATTGACTTCAGAAAAACGTTCATATTTAGGTATTTATTCCCCTTAATAAGATAAATAATAAGATTAGTATACGTTTTGTGATAGTGATAACAGCTGTTGTAGACTTTACTCTTTCATGTTCTCATGACTTATTTTATGTTCTATTTTTTTTATTTAGTTTTTTTTTCTTTATTTTTCATTTAAATTTTTTGTGCTAAGTTACATAGGTTACAAGCTCATATTCTACAAATGTTACTCTTGAAGTACGGTGCTGGGTATACATATAATTTTTTTATTTTTATTTAATCACTTTGTTATTGAAATCTACACCAGTTTGTATTTTCTAAAGAGTAAAATTAAATAAATAAAATGTCTACAAATTTCCTTTTTTATTATTAAAATTCATCGTGTCGATTATTTAAAACGATTGATTCTATTATCAGGACCATTTTAGTTCTCTAAAATCGCCTCACGATGTTTATTTTCCATTATGGCGTAATGCTATAACTGTATTTTGCAATGCGTGAAGTACTTGTTCAAAGACTAGACAAAGACTGGCTGCATGAATAGTAGTGGTAGTGTTGTGAAGGGGACAATGGGAATGGAACTCAATTTAACCGCCGCGCGTTGTCGCTCGTGGTTGGCGCGTTTCTCTCGATACACACCAGCGTCTTCAAGACTGGTAGACCTGGAGCTATGTGAAAATATAACATTTATATTTCATTCCATTATCATTTAAATCCTAACGCATTTGATTAGGATCCTAACTCATAAGGAGTATGGTAGTCTAAATTTTGTATCACTTTGCTTACCACAGTCACTAATACTTATTCTGTGCCACAGTTGTTTTACGCGGTCATATTGGCCGACAACTCGTCAGGGAGAGGGTCGACAGAACACTATCTGTCAACCAGCGGCTATGGAGATTGTATTGATGGCTGTGGGTAGTATACTAACTTGTTTCAGATGCGTTTTGCACTTTCGTTGACAAGCAGAAAGCGCTCACCGTGTTCTTATGCGGTGGATGAGGTGGGCTAAAGGCGCGAGCAAAAGATTCCATGCCGCCGTGCCGCCGACGGTTTGAACGACTCTTCTCTGTTCAAGTTAGCATGTTTAGAGATCTCAATGGACTCACTTGGGCCAATATGACCGCAAAATACAACTGTGCTAAGCCAAGTCATGAACTCATATTAGTTTAAACAGTGTGGCAGATTTTGTCTTATATGATAAAATATGTCTCTCCAATAAACCCTGTTATTAACGTGTGAGTCAAAAGCTGTATTTGCCAGCTACATAAGGTTTGTGTACAAAATCTATACGATAAATATTAAGATCTCTATGGGAGATGGCACAAAGGAATCTGAAAATTAAATGTAAAAAAATATTTAATTTAAAAACATTTGTAATTTAAAGGTCTAACTAGGCGGAACTGCACTGCAGCGGAGCAGTGCGACACTACGCGCAAATTTTGCAGTCGATCGGCAACTTCTGAGCAAGATGGAAGAAACTCAGATGGATATTATAATAGTTACTTTGCTCTGTGAGGAAGAAAATAGTTTGGAGCAAGGGCGTCCTTTTTAGGGTTCCATACCCAAAGGCTGAAAACGGAATCCTATTGATAAACCTCCGCTGTCCGTCCGTCCGTCCGTCCGTCCGTCCGTCTGTCTCAGGGCTTTATCTCATCAACCGTAATAGGTAGGCAGCTGAAATTTACACAAAGTGTGCATTTATTTTGCCCCTATAACAACAAATAAGTAAAATTAAAATTGGTGTTAAATAATTTACGATGGTACGGAACCCTTCGTGGTTTTTTTATTCTGGTTTATTTTGGAGTAGATATGAGTAGGTAATCAAAAGGTAGGAAACACTAGTCGCAGACCCATCATGCGACGACTCAAAGTAAACGTGTTGTACTGACAAATAAAACGTAATTCCACCTACAAACTTGAGATTATTTTGTCCTGTGTAATGTTTGCAACATCTTAGACAAAATCTCATCGTGTAATCGACTGTTCGCCGAAAATTGCGCCGCAGACCATAATATTGTCCCACAACCTAACACCGCCACCAACGCCATGTCGCGAATGTCGCTAAGCCACGCCTTCTTTATCACGTGGGCTGTGACGTAGCGACCCACTTGGTGGACACAGACCCAGTTTGCTTAGACCATCTCCTCTCTACATCTATCCTCCGTAGGTAATACCATGGACGCTGCTTTAAGGAACTTGCGCCCCTTATCACTCCCAATCCAACCCATATTCCGAGCTCAGGATTTCGAGAACCCACCGTTTGTCAAACTCGTTTCTATGCCGCATTGTCAGAAAAGGAACTGTCAGCCTTTCCTCATATTTTCAACCTGGGAGTCATCAAACGTTGTTTAATTAAGCTCCATAACTTCGCAATAATCAGCGAATCAGTTGGTATGTTGCCTCGAGGTGCTAAACGAGGTTTCACGAGATTAGGGTTGCCATCTCTAAAATTTGGCAACCTGGACAAGACGTGAAAATACGCGTAAAAACCCCGGATTTTAGTACCCAGAACCCGGACATGTCACCAGTCAGTTTGTAGCCGCGCCCGGACGCTCCCCGGATGCCCTCTAAACTAAGACAAATCCGGGGCAACCCGGACGGATGGCAGCCCTACACGAGATGAAACCGCATTGACACGACAACGGCTTAAAGAACATCTTCGTATCCTCCCGGTCTATTACCACCATCGAAAAATCCCGTGAGAGCCTCTCTCAACGCTTCCAGTCAATATCCAGGAGGCGCCGTCGGGGGAGCGAGCCTGCCGTCCCGGCCTCCCCTCGCTTCCCCCTCCTGCCTTCTGCCTCTCCTCCCCGCCCCGCGCCACCCCTTCGAGCGTCTGAAGTGTTCCGTGTCGTGTTGAAATATCCGCTAGGTACATAACAACCGCAATAGCGTGCTAAGGGAAATTCTTAAGAGGGATTTTTAAGAAATATTTTCCCTTTAGGGCGACCAACGCATCTCCAGAGGGCTTTGAACTACTGATTTAGAATGATTTAGCGAATATGTAAACTTACGATAGGTACCTATGTATTGAGTGGTAGAGGCCCTGAGTGGTAGAGGAGGATATTAAAGAAAATATATTCAAAAATACGATTAAAATTGTTCGTATTATCCGTTCAATTCAATGTAACTGTGCTCAATTACAAGCAAGATGCATCTTTTTCCACCCGAAAAACGGCTAATATCACGACGGGCAACGCTACCAATGGTCTCCAGTAGCCGGTTGTCATGTTTCAAACGCGTTGATGCTGAACAATTCGTGAATATTGTAAAGTGGCCATCGAATTATATATTTTCCTGGTATTCATAGCATGAACGTTTTAAGCTATGTGCTTCATTTAAGTGTGCATTATTTATTAAAACAAATATAGTTACTTAATTAATCTTATAGATTACTTTATTTTGTATGTTTTCATAAATATAAAATGCAGTCACTGTAATAATACACAGACTACAAATGTCTCTTTGTGATGCACTCTCAGCTATGCTCCCCATACAAACGTAGTTTACTAATCATGTGGAAACCGCTATTCCAATTGAATTGATATTTAATATATAATATCAGGTAACACATATCTGTGTCTGCATGCTTTTGTTTTTGTGAAAAATCCAAATCGAATGAAATGAAAGCAAAAAGAAAATCTTCATACGAATTTTGTTTTCTCTGTGGTTTGACCCAGAATACATTTACCGAAAAAACATAGGCATGCAGACACAGATATTTGTAGCCTAATATTAGATACGAAATATCAAGTATATTGGAATAGTGGTTTTCAAATTATTAGTAAACTACGTTTGTATGGGAGGCGCAATTTCATGATGCTTACGGGCCGACCTTAAGTATTCTAATCTTTTAAATTGTATAGAACTTCTGTGTGCAAGTTTTCCCAAGCTTTAATTTCATAAGTTAATTTAGATTCCATGTACCCTTAATAAATCTGTGTAAGTGTCCTGATTTAAAGTTTTAACCGACTTCACAAAAGGAGTAGGTGCTATGTTCGGCCTCATTATGTTGCCAATTGAATTAATCATAAATTGTTATTACACAAAAACCTAATTGTTTACTATTATGTAATCGTTATATTATTTTATTTATCAATAGTTTTTAGTATTATATTTACTTATTTAGCAACATATTTTTGCTCTGTTATCACGAAGCGCATCATCCTCTACTACTGTGAGTAGTTCAATGCACAATAATAAGAAATTAAAAAATAAAGCTTCGTTGAATGAATAATAATTCGTTAAAAAACTTGAATGAAGTATCTAGACTGTGTAGGTGTGAAATAAACAATATGCCTGCTGCGATCGCGATGATGGTCATACTCGCATTAATTGCTTTACGTTACTCCTTCTCTTTACTTATTTCGTATGAATATTCTGACAATAGGCTATACAGCAATTTTTGGGCAGAACTTTCGGTTGGTTTGGAAATTTTAATTCGAAACCGATACGATCATAACCTAGAACCACCTTTTAATAATTTTGACATTTATAGTTTTTGCCAGCTGGTTTTGTTGCCATCAAGATAAAATTCACCTTTCAATATTCACGACTGGCTTGACAGACTCTATGTATGTATACTATATTCAGAGCAATAAAAGTGTTGGACGTAATGTTTATTAATATAATAATTAATCATTTGTAAACTTAAGAAGACAAAGTTAATTTTCAATATTTGTTTCGGGTATTGTTGATTCAATTAATTAATGCTAATATTTACAATGACAAAATCATATTTTACATCAGAAAATTATTCGACGACATTTCTGATTTCCGGACCCATAAAAAAACAACTTGTTTGTTGTCCCTTCTGATTTATGGTAATAACATGTTTTCCGCCATTCCAGTCAGTACACACAACAAGGAAAAGGGATGGATACGAATTGTAGGGCGCTGGCGGCGGTGTGCGAGGCGGTACGGGGAACAGGAGGGAGGCAATCTGGTTGACAAAGGGCTCAACTGTCGTGATTAGTAGCGTAGGCGGATGCTTGGCATAATTTTGTGAAGGAGGCTTAAAATAAGTGGTCAAGGGAGAAGTGGCCATGGAAATCGAATGGTCAAGGGCGTGCATTAAATTAATGTTAAATTTTAACTTTGTTTTAAGTAATTGGACATGGGTGCCTAATATCAAACCTACCGTTATGTTCCCATGGGAACTGGATGCCATGCCATGACGTTCTTTATACTGCTCCTTATTTTTGTATGAATATCCTGCACAAGTGGCTGTGCTGAGCGACCAATGTGCTCAGAAAAGCCAAATCCACCTCACCTCATGAAAGCACGTTTAGCGAGGCACCATGCCAGTTTGCGGACTATCGCAGTGCTTGTTCAAATTACGTTTGAAGACTCCCAACGAGTATATACACCCGCCGGCAGCCTGTTCCATATCTTGGCGGTGCGGCAGAGAGATGAGTTTGAGAAACAGTTCTTTCTCAAAATACTCCAAAAGTCAACCATAAGGGGGTGCTATGATTATTTGAGGCGGGTGCTCCGGATATAGGTTAGATGGGGAGGAATAAAAGATGCAATATTGAACTGGATGGAAAATAAGGACTATTTTCACTGCAGTTAAGACCACCGTTGATTAAATGTCATGGTACCGACGTAGACGACATTAGGGCCTATAGCTAAACGTGGAATCAGAATGTTGAATGACAAATCGCTTAGTCTCATGGAGAGAAATGCAATGCGACAACTTGAATTATTTTAATGTCCCGGAACCCACACAGCATAACCTAATCCTACTTAAGCTTTCTAGATCACTTCTTGCCAGCAACGATTTAATGTAAGGCTTCTTGGAAATGTCCCTACTGCAAAATGGAGCAAAAAGTTATGTGCGATAACACCAACAATATAAAACTGATTTCCATCGCTCTCTGCCTTTTGACTAATATGTTTACTCCCTAGCCCCAAACAAAAGCTACATATTTTGAGGGCTAGTGCCTGAGCACGGCCATCAAGAACTGTGTAAAGCGAAAAAAAAAAACAATTTTACGAAAACCCACAGTACAATCAAATATTTCCTCCGCTGCTAAGGTTGAGAAGAATAGTCGTTACAGAAACTAAGACTAACGAAAAGTAGTACTTTATGACGTCACTTTGCATTACTTTGAGATTTCGTCCATACAAAATGTTTCAAAGTGACGTCACAAAACATTATTTTTCTTTAGTCTTAGCTGCTGTTTCAATTTCTGAATTTTGATTCTATTTATCTCAGCCTTTGACACATTTAATGTCAAGGTGTTGTCACAAAGTACTACTTTTCGTTAGTCTTAGTTTCTGTTGCGACTATTTATCTCAGCATTTGATACATTTAATGTAAAGGTGTTGTCACAAAGTGCTACTTTTCGTTGGAGTTGAATTAGCTAATTTTAACTTAAATAATAAAAATCCAATCGAATCTTGCAATTAATTCAGTAATATTTTAAACACAGTTATCAACAAATCTGTTCCTAAACGAAGGTATTTATCATCAAACAACCTCAACCTTCGCTGTGGGCATATTAAATAACCTGGATCATTATATACTTGCATTTATCTTAAACTCTTTGGGTCTCCCTGAAAGATTAATAAATCGGGTATAGTTTTTTTAAATAGCAGGTATGTATATGTAAAATATAATTACAATATTTTTGGCCCCAGGTTGTCCAACAAAGGTAATTGTCACAGGGGTATATTAAGTCCTCTCTTATTTTTAATCTAAATTTAAAAATTAAATCTGGTTCAAGGATCCGACGCAAGCAACCTTCAATTCGCAGATGATTTGGTGGTTTACTGTTCTACAAACAACAGAGCAACAAAATTATCTCATCTAAATAGATCTATAGACATTTTGAATATGGCTTTCTATGTTTCTCTCAAAACTGTAAATATATTAAGAAATTTAAAAAATACAAAACAAAAACTTACGGTTAATAATGGTGCGTTGATGTCAGCTCCAATTGTGTCAATGCAAGTGGAATGCAACATCTGACGGTTCACTTCATATACCTGAAATTAAAATTTATGTTGAAGCTTTAATCAATTTTAAACCATCCAAAATCGATCGTCTCCTTTTGATCCTATCATCCATCGTCCTTACATCCTGTATAGACCAAGGTAAGAACGTAATACAAGAAAACACTAATTTCCCTTACTATTTGGGGACAGTCAAATTAAATCTTGAGAATTTGTAGACTAAAGAAGAGATATTGGCAAATATTTCTAAATACAAGGGGTACAGGAGGCTGTACACAGATGGTTCAAAAACTTTCGGAGGTGTGGCTACAATCATTTAAGTCGAGGATTGTAAACGTGGTTATTGACTCAAATTTCCAGTTCCGCATCAATCTTCACTGCCGAAGCTCTAGCCATTCAAATGATTGAATTGTTCGTGGCTTGTGCTCAGTGAGCGTTCACAAAGTTTTACAGAATACGAAACTAGGACACCAATAGTCACTTTGTATATTATGCATCAATTACGGGATAAGAACTACTAATCCCGATCCAGTATAAAATAGAATAGTCCTATAGATGTACAAAATTCTGGAGTAAAATTTATTGACAATCTTTATTTCCATGGCTTAAACCAATATATTTTTATAAAAAAATACTCACTGTAATACATTGTAACGTACGTTAATTCATTATTTTATTTTTTAGGCAATATCAATATCTGTATGTCATATATTTCTTGAACTACACTTACGGTAGCCTTCAGAACGATGTCAGTGCCTATGCATACGCACAATGGGCATTTATAGTTATCTACATAATGGAAAAGTACACGTTTCAAGGAACCAACGGTCAAAATTCTTCTAGAAACAAAACAACAAACCACGAACATTAGTACCGTCTCTTTCTAACACTCAGCAATTCAAGGATGCTGTCTCCCTCATGCGCTCGCGCCTAGCGAACGTCAGGCGATCCTACAGACCCAATGGGAGAGCACCACGACCGCAGCTATCTTGTTGTTCGCACGCCACGGCGCGAGGGCATCTCGCCGCGACAAACCGCCGACATCCGCGAGTGACGCAAGTCGCGTCCCGGGGTCTCGCCTTCGCCGCTTTCGGGCTGGCTCGGTGGAGCACAACCGCGCCCTCCGTGTCTTCGGCGCTCACCCCGTGCTCCTTGGATGGGGGTTCCGCCAACGACGCGCCCTGCGGTGCGGTGCGTCCACCGCGGGAGCCACCCTCAGCCGCTCGAACTTCGCCGCGCGAGGGCAGGCGCCATTCGCCGCCCAACCACGTGCTCCAGGCATCATCATCACACAGGTACCGTACCGAACCTTGTTTTTGCCGGCTTTAGAGTCAGTGCGCGTAACACTTCTCAGTGTCGTCGTTCATATTAGGGGACCCAATTAGGAACATACTCTATTTCTTTACCTACTTGTATATTTTTGTGTTTATGCTCGTCCTAGAACATTGGTTGTTGTTTCTGTTTGTATATATTTAATCATTTCATAATACTTGGTGCATAATACGTCTGATCGTGATGAATTTAATCTATTAAGGGCTAGGCAACATCGCGTTCAAAAACAATGTAACAAGTGACATATCACTGGCTGAGGAAAATATCGTTCAAAACCCTAAGCAGTTTTGAGCATATAAAGAGGAAGCTCCAACTATCCTACAATGTGTACATATGCCAATAAGTCGTATAATGATAACATTGAAATTTGTAATGGGTTTAGTACTTTTTCGAAAATAACTTCATGCAAGCTTCTTACGGAAGCTTCTTCTTTAACCCTGCAGCTTCTTACGGAAATTGTGATGAGTTATCTCCTCCACTTCGCGATTCCGGCTCAATTAGTACTATTTCAGTGTTACCCAAAGACATATTGAAACTAATACGTGCTCTGGATATCACTTAAGGTACGGGAAGTGACCAAATACCTCCTGTTCATGTAGTAAACTGCGCAGAGGTACTTATCGACCCTCTTTCCTTAAGTGAGGAAGTATTTCCAAAGATCTGGAAGGAGTCACATGTGGTCCCGGTTCATAAGAAAGGCTCTAAAAGTGTAATCGAAAACTACCGCCCAATTTCAATACTCAACGTTTTCATTAAAATAGACATTAACTCATTGTTGGCGTATTACCGACGTAACCGAATCAATGTAAATTTTAATTAATGTCAATTCATAAAATTTACCAGAAGTAAATAACCAATTGAATTCACTTACCTTTTCGGTAATACTCCAAAAACAAATGTCAATGGTGTGCGATATTTGGGAGTACTTATTTATTGATAGTAAATTAACCTTTGGCGACCACTTAAATGCAATTACGAACAAAGCGTACAAAAATCTGAGTTTCATAAAACGTATTAGCAAAGACTTTAAAAACATTACCTGAATGAAAACCATATAATTTGCTTATGTGAGAAGTACACTTGAATATGCAATCACACAGTGCACTGGTCTTTATATAAAGCAAGTTAAAAGTATTCAAAAGAAATTTATCAAATACCTGAATTTTTTAACGCAATACGGTAAGTCTGGGTATGAGGAGAGTTGTGCTAACTATAAGGTTTCGAGTTTGGAGCAACGAAGGCAACTATTTGCGTGATTTTGCTTTATGACGTGGTGAATGGACGCCTTGACTGTAGCAAGCTAGTTGGTGAAATAAAACTAAACGTTCCGGCGCGCAGCACACGGCATACGAAACTCTTTCACGAACCTGTTCATGCCACTAACTACATAGATATGCTCACAATCCCACGTCTTACTCGCACTTATAATAATCTTTTCCAGGATACTGATCTCTTTCCCTCTAATAAAATAATATTTCGAAAAAAAATCTGTGACTATTATTAATCTGGCAAGTGATATTAAACTAAAAGAAAAGGTTTAAAAAAATAGTTTCATAATATAATATAGTTTAATAAAAATAAAAATGATATTGTTGCTCTTATTTCTTGGTAACACGCATTCTCATACACTAACACACACACCCTCATATCAATAATACTCACTACTCGTAAACACACACACACACACCCTATCACACACATATCATGTACGCTCTCGATTGCATCTCTGTAGCTTTAGGGTTTAAAATACTTTTACAATTTGTGAAACTTTTAATTGGCCTAATTTTTTGTAAACTACAATATGACGATTTATCTTGAAATAGGCTGTAAGTTTCAAAAAATTAATAAATAACCCTCCTTCTTTCGCAGTCGGGTAAGAAAACAAAAATTATCACAGCTAGGGTACAATGTAAGGATATTTTTGATAAGAGGACACACATTAAACTTGAATTAGGAACGCGGTGTCGGAAGCGTGGGAAGGTGTGTTATTAGTTCCACGCAAGCGTCGCGTCATTGGTCGGTGGAGCATCGTGCTTTTGCTCTAGAGGCATTTTTAAAAAAGAACGATCCTCCCATTACGCCGCGCAGGGCGTTGTCAATATCTGACGGATACGAGATTGTCCGAGTGGCAGTGGGGTGGGAAGTTTTTGTGAACAAGGACCTGTAAGACATGTGCCAGGTGCAACGCGTTGAAGCGGTTCGGTGTGATGTGATTGCAAATCCTTGTCTCCCTCTCAGAAAGCATTCTGTATCAGTAAACAAACACTGTATTTAGCCTAAATGATTGTGTTGAATTTAATTTCATTTCATTTATTTATTCAACTTCTGGATTTTATTATGCAACCTGTCATGGATGGCTAATACCACAGAACTACCGTTAGGATATTAGCCCAATACACCACATTCCCAAAGGAATTAGGTGCCATGCCAGGATCTTCCCCTTTATGAGCACGGCTACGTTGAACTGGACGGAAAACACGGACAAATGTTTCATTGCCGCTTCGACCATATTTTCATCCAATGCGATGGTATCAACCCGGGCGGGCTTAAACTTACCACCTAGAAGGGGAAGGGGACCTACAGTTTTACATGGATTCGGAACCACGGAGCAGCTCGCATTCGTGACGTAATGCACTTATCGAACTCGGAAAGAGAAACAAAGTTGTGCATATCGGAATTGAACCCAGACCTCTGATACGCTAGGCCAGTACAGTCCCCGCGCCACCAGCCACGAGCCGCTCAAAACTACAAAAGTCAAACTACACTCAAGTCATGTCACAATTTGATTGATCCGCGAATTCAATCAACTCAGTGAAGAAGAACCCGCAAATAAACTTCGCTGGTCTATAGTTATGTTTTTTATTGTCACTATTTTTTCGTCCACATTAATGATAAAACACAATTATGATTGACCTACTACTGGCCACTTTGGCTACTGCCAAACTTACATTGGTAGAACGGTCTAAGGCAAAGAACTAAGAACTACGAGGAAACAACAACCCTAGCCTAGCTCGTAGCCTAGTGGCGCGGGGACTGGCCTAGCGTACCAGAGGCCTGGGTTCAATTCTGACATGCACCACTGTTTTTCTCTTTCCGAGTTCGATAAGTGCATTTCATCACGAATGCGAGCTGCTCCATGGTTCGGAATCCATGTAAAATATAGGTCCCCTCCCCCTACTAGGTGGTAGGGTTTAAGCCCGTCCGGGTTGGAACCATCGCATTGAATGAAAAGTTTTTATTTTGGTTTTTTTTATCAGTATTAAAGTTGAAAATTCTGTCGCGGACATCGTTTATATGCAAACGAATTTGCGCAAATGAATTTGATTGAGCAAATACCCGAACTATATGCATGCGTATTCTGCTATGTAGACAATATTTTTGGTCTTACATTTCAAACCTCTGTTTATAGTGGCGAGAGCATGATTCCGCGCGTATCCGGTCCCCCACGATCAAAAAGCACAACTAGACAGCGGCTCTGAAGGGACGCCCCGGGGCTCGCCATGTTGGGTCAAAACAATATGTCTGAAATATTCTTTGTATTTCAACGAACAAAATGTTCTCGAATTTTCATTAGTCTTTGAGTTGCCTGGATGTTTCAGCCTGTAATTACACATTTTGGGAGTTCAGCTCTTTCCGAGAATCCTTTGAGACATCTAGCCAGGAGTCAGACGGATCAAATAGCCATTTGCAAGACTTTTAGATTCTGTTAAACATTAAGGAATCTGTCCTGAACACTTTTACGTAGTAAATATTAAATTAGAAGGATTTTGTATTAGTGGTTATTGCAAGAATTGCCCGTGTAGTTTTGGATGCATTGTTTCATAATAAGTTATTGAAAAGGTAAAACCCGCCATCTGCTGCGATTATAATGTTGAACGATTTAAATGTAAGGAAAGCCTGAAAATTAATTAACATAATCAATATGCCAATAAAGCCTTAAAGTTGCTCCAAACATATGTAATTTAAACGCAAAAAGAATTCTTAACTTATGGAGAATGCCGATTTCAGTATGGGCAAGAAAAGTTCTCAAACCTTGCATCAACGTCAATTATTCTACATCGCTGGAATCCCTGTAAAATGTAATAAATTTAACTTTTTTACTAAATGGGAAAAAATCTAGGATTTTACGGAAAACAACGGACTTTTCTACAAACGTTGTTTTATACGTATATGTAAAATAGACAGAAAGTAAAGAATAAATAAATTAACGCTCTGTTGATCACAGCACAGGTCGATACCTGTTTAATTATTTCACTGATTGATAAAACAAAGGACTCCGTAAGCCGTACTAAGAGTAAGGTTTATAAACAATTCGTTCTATCAATTAATTTTAATAGCCGATAAATAAGTCTAAAGTTGCCTTTCCACTTGGATCTTATTTAACAGAATATTTGATGTATAAATGTAATTATGCTTCCGATATATGTAATCAACTCACGTAATTTTAATATAAATAGCTTACTTATTCCTGCCACTTTTTATTTATTGTGATTCACCAAAAACATTATTTCAAATTAATATTTAAATTGTTACGTAATACCCGTTTGTACGTACTTACCACGAAGCGCTTTTGAAATGGGCATTATCTTTTGTGTTAATGTGCAGGAAGTGTGAAAAATACGGCAAGATAAAATGTATAACTTTTTTTTTATGCAACCCAAAATGGATGGATAATACCACACAACTACCGTTATGATATTAGCCCAATACACCACGTTCCCGAAGAAATTAGGTGCCATGCAAGGACCTTCCCTTTATAGGCACGGTTACATTGAACTGAATGGAAAACACGGACAATTTTTCATTGCCGCATCGATCATCTTTTCATCCAATACGATGGTACCAACCCGGGCGGGCTTAAACCCTACCATCTAGTAGGGGAAGGGGACCTACAGTTTTACATGGATTCCGAACCATGCACTAGCTCGCATTCGTGACGAAATGCACTTATCGAACTCAGCAAGAGAAAGAAAGTGGTGCATGTCGGGGTGAGGAAATGAACCCAGACCTGATACGCTAGCCCAGTCCCCGTGCCACTAGGCTACGAGCCGCTATTTAACACTTAAAATTGGTGCAGGGTCAATTTCGTTTTGGAAAATCACCCGAGCGGAGCTGCGTAAAATGCGCCCTCGGCTCCCTGCCCGATTTACCGCGTCGTATCGCTGGCCCGGGCTATTATGCCATTGTTTTCTCCCAGCATTCCTTCTAAGGGTCGTAGCGTGATGTAAAATAGCCTAAAACCTTTCTCAAGAAATTAGCGGCCTTCTTCGCTAGACATTGGCGTGTTTAAACAACAAAACAAACAAACTCTTCAGCTTTCTTATATTAGTATAGTTTTGCTCAATTGGATCCGGTCTTCTGTGGAAATTAAGTGATCTGTCTTGTCACCCAAATATTAGGCTTGCCATCACACGATATTCCCTTGATATAAGGCCACGCGGTGGAGTGATAAGCGTCAAGCGGATGCCGTGGAGCATCCCAGACGGCGCAGCTGAAAAATGAGGAGCGCAATATGGGCGAGAAGCGCACATAAAGTATGTGAACGTATTGCGGGAATCTACCAAGATGTCGCGAAAAGAGATTTATTTGTCCCCGAATTCGCGCGTTCTGTGGAGATTTCAAAAGAAAGTCACGCCCTAAGTGTGAAGTTTTTCTGTGTGTAATGCAAAACCACTTTTGCAGAGATAGTAAAGCGGTTGTAAAACTGGAAAAAGAAGGTGAAGTTTTCAAGAAAAAACGGTGTAAACAAGGCGAAACCCTTTTACCGAACTTTTTCAACACTTTTAAGCACGGAATATGTTCTGTGATCTACTACTTATCAAACAAATTGAACTCGTCAAACTACGGAATCAATATCAGCGGAATTATCTTAACGAACCTACGATTCTCTGATGTTTTTGTATTTTTTGATTTAAACAGTGCTTCGCTAACGTTTTATATGAACCAAAGCAAAACCATAATCCTGGTCAATGCAAATAATATGCTAGCAATATTATGTTTTTGTTTATTTATCTAATTAAACACTCATACATTATGTGCAACACAATTTACCTTAAATACTTAATTTACCTAAATGCAAGTACTGTTACTTACAGAAAGCAAGGAAGCTGAAATAGATAGAAGAATACCTCCTAGTTGAAACCGCTTATGTGCTTTGAAACATATTATGAAAAATTACGATGTTCCTTGCAATTTAAAAATTAAAACCTAAAACATCTGCATTCTAGCAATACTAGTATATGGTCAACAAACTTGGAGTCAGAGCCGGTAGTCTCAGTTGTCACCTAAATTGGCGTTTACGGCAAACCGATCGACTGGCGTTTTCAAATGTATGGAGAAATTGAAGAGCGCGCGTAGTGGGCGTTAAGCGAACTAACATTTGCGAGTCCGAGTTTGATTTGACAGCTTACTTAACGTTGCCGTAAATACGTCGACGTTGCCATTTACGTCGACTCCGCGTTTTCATACAAATCGGAAGTCCGAGTTTGACTTTGACAGTTTGAAGAAATAAAACCACAGAATATCTAGTAAAAACTTGTATGGAGTTTGACGTTTTTACGGAACTTCGAAGTTACGTAAACGCCAATTTAGATTAGAACTGAGACTACCGGCTCTGAATGAAAACGAAGTATGATAATTAAAAGGGCACAAAGCAAAATGGAAAGAAGCATTATGAATGCCAAACTGACCGAGGGAGGACGAATGAGGGCCACTAAAGTTAAAGATGCCATAAAAATGGGTAAACTGCCAAATTGCAATGGTATGGATATAAGAATATAGTATAATTTAATGGATTGGCAAAGATTTATAATGCGAATGCCTGCCCGATGCTGGACAAGAGAGAGCATAGTGTGGTACCCCCGCTACTGCATTTGGCGTCACGGTCATCAACAAACAAGATATGGTCACGAACTGGACGCATTGAATGGTCGAAAACGGTCATCCATCCAAAACCCGAACGCGCCCAGGGTTGCCGTTAACACTCGTTAATCGAACGCCGAGGCGACAACTGAGGGTGGCATAATGTGATATATCAAAAATATAATTGTAATTATTATCTATTTGCAAATGTGTAATTTACACATAGATTTTAGAAAATGGTATGATTATCAAACTCTGAAACTAGTTAGGAGTTTGTTCGGCGAACCGATTGGCGTTGGTTCCAGGATAAGTTCACGGCAAGTAAAATAAACTTTTGGGTTGACATTTCCAGAATTTAATTCAATACCTTTACTTATTAGGCTGTCCATGCGATTTTAATTTCGACTTCTGCCGACATTCAGAACTTTTCTGTTCTTTTTCAGCTCTCAAGGCACCTTCACTTCATTAAGTAACCGGAAAAGTTGGCCCTCCAGGAATTGAATTAGCAGGAAGAGAGCGGAAAGGAAAATCTTTTTTATGACTAATTAAGGTGGTAAGAAAGGATAAAAAGCCCTCCGGACGGACCGTTACAGAAAGTTTGGTGAGCTGTGTTCGACGCAGGCAATATCAGAGTTACTCACTGTGATAATATTCATTGTTATTGGACGATATTTTCCTGAAAATTATCCGTCGGTTTACCCAAACATTTACTCCGCCTTTGTGCATCGCTCATATTACGGTGAAATATTCAAACAACCACTAACTGGAGTTAGATGAGAGTTTTGGGTGCTTAGATCTATCTATCTTGTTTTATGGTTAAAGTTTCTTTATGTTGAATTGATTATAATTTATTTTAGCTACATGTACAAAGGCACTGCTTAGATATGACGAATTTTAGATGTTTCGAATTACATTAATCATTTTGATTTTAATGTGCAGTAACATATTCCAAATCAAAGGAAATCAAAATATTTTTATTCATTTTACAAATACAATATTAAGAACTAAACTGTGTTGAACTGATTCTATACTGGTACAAATCATGTGGTTTCGTCGTTTTACATAGTAATATCAAAATAACTTACATCGCAAAAAAAATTTGCCTAGCAATCATGTATCCAACTTGTTTTTGAAGTTCATGTTCGTTTCTTTTAGCAGGTCTCTTGGTAGCTTATTATAATTGTTGACACTATTGAAGTGCACAGCCTTCTTGAATTTTGATGTTTTAAATTAATTTAGCTTTCTGGATGTATTTTGTATATCTCGTCGAATATCCGAGTTCAAGATTGTAATATTATTCCGGGGAATTTCTCACAAAAAGAATTACAATTATAGGCTTTTAAACAATGGCGTGCAGTGTGCCTTCCATTTAGTTAGAGTGTGTTCGAATCCGAATTGTTTTCTGTGGTCGTTTGGTTGAGGTACTATATATAGGTAGATGTATTAGGTATTTTAAGTAAATAAATAGTTTTATTTCTTATTGTGGATGAAGAGCCATGCCTCTGAGAACAAATGTGGTAAAATATTCCTAGAAGAAAGTTCGCGGACTGAGTTAACTGGATAATTTCTACAATAATTAAAATAAACTAACACGTACTAAGTAAGTACATCGCAACGAACAAGACATGCATGTAGAATGGACCATGAAGCAAGGGGAAACATTAATTTAACAAGACAGCTATAGAAATAATTACTTTATGAGCTCTCAATGTAGACCGCAAGAAGATACAGTGACGAAAATTTGGAAGAAATTTAGAATTTTATTATGATGGTTTGGATATGTAAAGCGAAATGAAGACGAAATAACGGCGAAAAAATCTACAGATTAGAAATGAGTGACCAGTACTACGATTAGAAGTCCTATTCTTGGAATTCCGTTCTCAGGCATCTCCCAGTGTGAAAACAGCTTTTATAGCGGTTGCCGAAGCTACTTCTCGACGGAAAACTTTGAATGATAGAAATGCCATGTTGAGTTATCTTTCAATCGAGATCGATATCAAATCACTTTAACAAACGCTATAAAAGCGAGTTTGTCGACTAAAATATTTCTGATTCCTGAGTACGGAATTACAAGTATATTTAGATTAAGATCCAGATATTTCCAGAACACTACATTAACAATATGAAATTGAGTCATTTGTATATTCAGTATGGTTCGTCTTTATTTTTGTTTTGTTCCGTTCACCAATGATATCTGTATAGTAATAAATATGTGTATCTTACATAATAAACAACTGTATGAGCCACAGAGGACTCTAAGAAAGCGGTTGTAGCGTAATTATTTTAATGCAAATAGATATAGAAAGTCGGGATGAAACAGAACCACCCTAGTCTTCGACACACTCAAAAATACGACAAACCAAAAGAAATCCTTCGAAAACACTCACTGGTTGATGGCATCCGTACTCAGCACACCAAGGCCTTGGGTTTCTGATGAATATGGGCGAACACACCCGCGTGGTCTTTCGCGCACTGCAATCCAATGTCTTTAGCACAGGTTCACTAGATCGTTCCAATAGTTCGTTATTGAGAGGTCATAAAACACTTCTAGGAGGCAAAAACGTCCAAAATTATAATGTTCAAAGAATACGTTCACTCGAAGACATGTGGCGCGTCGCGCGGTTCAAACGGAACAGGAAGCACTGGCAGCGCGCTGTATTCGCGCGCTGTCAAAAAACATCGAAGTCATGCATGCTGAAGCGTTTCCGGTCAATTGGAATGCCTTCTTTCAAAATGTGAGAACGATTTTGAAGTGGCCCAAACATATACAATTATGTAGACTAAAACATGCTTCATCTAATCGAAAATAAAAAATATTTAGTCGAAATGAGTGGTGGGGTGTTCTTAGGACACGAGTTCACTTTTGTTGGCGCCACAAGTTCCAGCGGAAGTTGTGCGCTTGCCTGCGGACCAATCAGGAGAGACCGAGCCACCAATCAACGAGCGACACACGAGGGATGGGTAATGCGCCGGCGCAGGAGTGAAGAACGTGGCGGCCATTACGTTTTCGAGCAACGTTGCGTGCGCATTGTGGAGAGCACATGTTGTGTTAATAAACGCATAATACGGTCTTGATTGTTTGTTTGACACGGTTATTTCTGTGCTGTTACACTTTGAGATGACTTTGTTGATACATGTCGGCCAAGCACTGTCAAAACCGTAAGTTTTTAAAACATTATGACTTTGTTGTTCTGGTTATCGATGGCAGCGCCAAACGGGTGAGTTAAACAAACGAAAAATAACATATCCATTTCCATGAGTGTATTGATTTGAACAATGTCCGATCCTTTCTTCCAATCACTTAACTGTTACACGTGTGGAAATAATTTCCCGAGAGCAAGCCTTTTTTACCGAACTACCTTCATTCGCGCCGAACGAATGAAAAACTGTGGTTCGCCAGAGACCCGTGGCAAATGTCGATGCCGGCGGACGTTCTGCTGGCTTCGCACATCTTCAACAGCTCCAAGATCCACGGTAACGATCGTATCATGCCGTGGATCCAACCCGCGTAGCGTCTACGCACCACAAAATGTGAAAGACCTTAAGTGCCGTGCACGGAACCCTGGTGGAGACGGAACCTGAGGAGTCATGAGGGATGCAGACCACACTACGCCACTGGTGAGTCCTCTCATATCCTGCCTATAGTCCGTTCAAGTCAGGGTTAAATTGGTCAAATAATTATTCTATGCAGTCCACTACTCGAAATAGGTATTTGGGTAGCGACCCATTTGCGGCTGTCGCCCCAGACCATACAATGAGCATATATAAAAGAGGAAGGGACAAATTGCTAACGTCGTACCAGTGTTGAATAGGTATATTAAAAGTCTGCAGGTGGCGGTGCTATTCTCATTTCAGATTACATTTGACATTACAAATGAATATCAACGATATCTTTTATTTACAATATCACGCCTACTTAGGTAACATTTGGAATGAAGCTCATTTAAAGACCGTTTAACTAATTATTGCAGAAACGGGACATGGCGCTGTCTAGAAAAGTCATAGTACCAGCGAAAATAAACAGTTTTCGGTTATCTATACCTTGCTCTTTAATCTATGCCATAAGGGATTAGTAAATGCATAAGAATAGTTTGGGCATAATTTACTGATTCAGTGAGGATTCTGGAGTGTGTATTCCGTGTGTAAACTAATTAGCACGCGAAGTGGCCTCCTGATAATACTCTATTCATGTTATGCCAGCTTATCCTTCATATTTTCATGCACAACATAAAGCTCGTAACGCTTAACTGAAAACACGAGACTGAAAGTTAAGGGCGGGTCGGCGGCTAAGGGATGTAATAAACTTCTATACGCTTCGGTCCACTTTGCTATGGGTAATGAGGCACGACAGAGTCAACCTGTGAGCAGAGGCACCCGCCTCTCGTGGTATTGATAAGTCAACCGGGACTAAATTGGGTTTTAATTGATTAGGTAGGGCCGCTTGAAATTCCTTTGTATCCAGACAATATTGCTTAGCGTCAATTTGCAATTAATCAATTCGAGGCAACCCTTGAAGAGAAATAGTTTAGGTGTAGAACTCGGCTTGAATGAACAGTTGAGACAGTTTCATATGTAAATTGCTTTATTAAGTGCAGTGTTGTTTTTTGATTGTTTGTTTGTAGTCTTATTTCTGTATGTACTGCGATTAAGAAATAATATTCAGTTTTACGAGAGCTATACACATATAGCTATCTAATCTAATAAATAATATAAAGGGGAAAGTTTGTAATAATGGATGGATGGATGGATGGATGGATGGATGGATGGATGGATGGATGTTTGTTACTCTTTCACGTAAAAACTACTGAATGGATTCTAATGAAACTTTACAATAATATAGCTTATACATCAGAATAACACATAGGCTACAATTTATGTGCCCATGGGCTTTAGAACTTTCACGGGGCTTCGAAAACGATGCCGGTAGCGATACTTCACACTAGGGGGAGAGGAGCCGGGGGCGGTGGCGGGGAGCGGCGGGACGTGAGGGCAGACGTCGTGACTGTTTGGTGTCCGTTTTTCGAATTTTCAAGGCACTAGCGATTTGTAAAACTTAGTACATGTACATTTAACTACCCGGGAATTAGGATTGGCTAAATAGAATTCAGTTCCGCTTACGCTAAGATGGGGCTGTCATACAAACTGCAATGCTATGCACGGCTCGGCTTTGCGGCGGCAGCGCTTACTTTTACTGAAGTACGGCTTGGTATTTCCTGCAACTTTAGGACTACTTGGCATCACGCTAAATCGCCGGAGGAGCGACCAACAGAATAAAATCCTTGAGAACCAATTACTCGATTTAGATGTGCATTGTATCTACGTCTAGCCTGATTCTACTAAAAACTTATAGATTACATAATATAACGCTTCATTACCAGAAGGGTAAGTAGTGAGTCTTAAAGTCTTATAACATGCGAACCACTTACCTGATTTATATGCGTATTTTATCAATGTATAGCATCTCTGGGAGCAGTCAGGTTCGAGATGGGTTACTGTTTTCGATGTTGAGGCTGGCTGTGGGTTGAAGTCCACGCAAAACTTACCTACGTTACACGTTACTTACTAGGTAAGCAATGTAGCAGCGAAAGTTCTCGCGGCAAATGTTTTTTTTTTTAAATAGCCACCAAACGTCAACGAAGCTCTAAATGGGAATTATTGGATGTTTCTCATTAAATCATGCGGTTTCGGCTCGAACGATCTTGATTAAATTTGGTACATGGATACATTGTCCTGGACCAGTTTGACCCTATTTTGGACCAGTCATGTGGGCTACTTTTTATCCATGAGATAATTTAGCCGACACTAACCCGAGCGGAGCCGGGTACCGCAGCTAGTTACATATATTTGTAAATAACTATTGACGAGGTTTTTTGTATTTTTTTCTTCATGCGCGATAATCTAAGCCTCTAACTTCAATTAGGGAATCCAAGGTTACAGGTTTTTACATTTTATGAATATAAATAAATACATAATTTCGAATTGTGGAATAGTTTATCCACAAACGTGTATTTTTGTTCATTAGTGCTATTTTCCAGCTTGGAAGGTTTGGTAATTAAAATATTTGAAAGGGTCGAATAAGAATATTTTGTAATATAACTGTATCGTATCAAGTATTTAATAATAAGCTTTATTCATGAAATGCTCGATTAAACCTCTCAAAAAAGAACTCCATTAATTAATTATTATTAATGGTTATAATTAACTCCAAATTAATTATTAAATTAGTTATGAATTTTTTAAATGTATGTTTTTGTCTAGTGCATTTTGACGCGATGCTGTAACCTTGCATAAGGAAGGTCTTGGCATGGAACCTAGATTCCACGTGGCCTGTTAGACTAATTGCATGCCAGTAGGTGTGATGTTATTCATATGACAAGTGCAAGATGGCGCTGGCCAAGTAAACAATGCTTCAGACAAGCTGTGATTAAATTTAAAGTTTTAATTGTAAACATTCTCGAAAGAAGTGTGAAAACAGTCAATTCGTGTAAAGTATTGTACCAGTTAATAGTGAAAGTGTTATTTAAATGTAAAGTGTCGTAAATAATGCTAAAATTGAAAATATAATGTTATGACATTCAATCACAAATTCCGTACTTATTAGAGATCAATATATGGTTTTCAGTTTGCAATATATTCAGTTCAATGAAGTGTTTTAGTTTCACAAATAACATTTATGATATCATTTGGGGATGAAAAGTTAGTTTTTTAAAAAAAAACACTTTCATTTCTTACCTACATTACTCGCAAACAAATGCGCAGAGCGCCATCTCTCACCGAGTAGCCAAACTTCTTCATTGACAAGCTTGGTGGATCAACTATCTACTTGCCGATCGAGAACCGACTATATTTCTATTCGACAACAGAGGGCGCTCACTAGCCAATCAAGAATTGGCGAGTTCTACTCGACAAAAGAGGGCGCACACCGCCAATACTCCGCTGACATACGAATTTCCTACGAAAATTGTAGCCACACGAAAATCGTTGACAGTGTAAATTAATTGGTTTTGTATTTAATTGACTTGAATACTTAATCTGTTTTTTAATGCGCACACGGAGCAAAACCCAAGCTGCAATGGCCCATAGTAACGAACTGCCTCAACATATAGAGGAGCTGCGTGAGCTGAACGGACGTCTACTTGCCGAGCAAGAAGAGAACTCGGCTGCATTTGATAAAATGTTAGCGGACCACGCTCAGCTCAAGGTACTGCTAGCAAAAAAGGAAAGGAGCCTTGTGGAGCTTCAGGAGAGCGAGGAGAGGTACATGGACATTATCTACGAATATGAAAATAATCAGAAAGAGTTTGAGAAAGTCTTGGACTCCAACAATGCACTTCACAAGGAATTACTGGAACTGCGGCTTAACAAAGACAGTAGCTCTACGTACTCCTTCGACGGGACAGCGGAAGAGCTACAAGTACTGAGGGACCAGCTTATGAGTGAGAGGAAGGAGAACGTGGTGCTGAGAAAAGACATCGCCATGAAAAACTCGGTCATTCGCGAGCAAATGCTTAAGCTACTAGAGTTTGAAGCGGCCGCATGCGGCAGCGCATCTGCACGCGCCACGACACCTCGGCTTACTCGCCCCCCCTCCCCCAGTTCAGCCGTCGACTGTATCGTTATTCTTGATACCCCGATACATCAGCAGCCTCCATCTTCACCAGGATGCTCGCGGAATACTCTCCCTTCCATAGAGCCTCTTTGTCTTGCCAACCCCTTTGGTACCCCCACCCCCTTCAGTACCACGAAATCCGGTCAGTCACCCGCATCGGCAAGTACTAAATGTGATGTTGCCTTCCCGCCCAAAATGGGAAAAGCACACAGCGTGGACACCACTGCGACCACTAGTGGGAAATCTTCCAAGAAGAAAAAAGGAATGGGAAAAAAGAAGACAGCAGCTGCTAAAAAGGCCCGCTCGGTTAATGTCCCTAGGAAAGAAAAGGGCAGGCAAGGGAAGCAGCCAGTTGTCCGTGCCCAGACTGAGAAGACCGAGGTATCGACAACTGAGGCGCGCCCTGCACCCGGCGCTGGTGCCGTGCCTATCACCCCGTCAACTTCAGTTCCCTCTAGCTACGTGAAACCCGCTACAAGGGTGCTTATACTCGGTGACGAGCACGCGCGCAACTTCGGTCGCACCTACTATGACTCGCGAAATTCATCGGATTTCGTAACGACCATTTGTAAGCCGGCGGCTTGTATCGCTGAAATTATCAAGGACCTCTCAAGCCAAGTGAGCCAGCTGAAGGAAAAAGACATTGTCATATTATTGGTTGGCGCGGCGGAAACTAACAAAGACACAGTAGCTTACTACAATTGTGTGAAGTATGCAGTTGATATCTGTAACTCAGCGAAATTAACGCTCTTTATTAGCTCGCTACTATATGTGCCATCTCGACTGCATGGTTCGCACATGATCAATGCCACCGCTCACCGTAGCAATCAACTAGTGTATGCGTTGACCCGGAATGTTGCAAACACAGCATATATAGACTTGAATACACTTGATAAATCATGTTACTCCTGGAATGGCTATATAAATAGTGTAGGCCAGGAGATAGTGACATTTACTATTCAAAATTGTAATTTAAGCCTGAAGATTTCTAATCTACACTTTGTAGAGTTAGTAAGTGATGCACCACCAAATGTAAGCTTTCAAAGCGATAAAAACACAAACTCTTTTTTATGTTAAACTATCCTCTTAGTGAAATGAAATTGCCTACTATAAATTCCATAAAAAAGAAAACTATGAAGGAGGATAGATGCATAAATAACCTTATTGTATGCCATCAAAATGTGCAAGGTTTGCGTGGCAAGAATCTTTTATTAGAATTAGTGATGAAAAATATTAATGCAGATGTATTTTGTATAACTGAATCATGGATATGTTATAACGAATTAAGTACACACTCTATTAAAAACTATTCCATTATCAGCAGCTTCCATAGAAAAAATTTCATTCGAGGAGGCACATTAATTCTTGTGAAAAATTGTCATAGAGCTAAGGAGAGAAAAGATATTGTTAATATTTCGGAAGAAAAAAACTTTGAAATAAGTTGCATAGAGTTGGACTCAATATACATTGTTTCAGTTTACAGATCGCCATGTGGGGATCTGCCATTATTCAAAAAGAAATTGGAAGAATGTTTGTCGAAGTTGAATTCAAATAATAATAAATCGATAATCGTCTGTGGGGACTTTAACATTAAATTTCCCACAGATGAAGGAGGGCAACATGACCTATCAGATTTGATGGATTGTTTTCTGCTTAAACAAACAATCTTTAAGTATACTAGAGTGACCGATTCATGTTCATCTTGCATTGATAATATTTTTACTGACTGTGAAGTATTAGAAACAAAAGTATTTTCGGGAATTTTATCAGATCATTACGCACAACTTATAGCCATAAATTACTTAACAATTAAGAAGACGACCACATTTGACAAGAGAATATTAAATCAGACTAGTATATATGCGTTGAATTTAGATTTAAAACTAGAATTCCAGGGCACAAAAACTAATAATTTTAAAGAGTTTTTTAATATATTTGTAAGATATTTAGATAAACACTTGCCACTTAAGCGGGCATCTTTACGTAATAAGAAAACATTTGCCGATTGGGCTACTCCATCTATTTTTATTTCAAAGGAAAAATTATTTAATTTGTATGATCTCTTAAAAATCAACAATCACCCAGACCTTAGAGCTTATGTGTCACAATACAGCAAAATTTTCAAACAAGTCACTATTAAAGCTAAACAATTGTATCTGAAAAATAAAATTATGAATTCCGACAGTAAAATTAAAATGGCCTGGAACATAATTAAAGAAGAAACGGGTAAAACTAAAGGCTGCAACACCAAGTTAGAATTAAAAATTGATTCAGAAATTATAGTTGACAGCACAACGTTAGCAAATCATATAAATAAATTCTTTTCCACAATAGCTCATAGCACAACTCAAAGCCTAAAGTCTAACATAAATATATCAAATACTTATCTTAAAACATTTATTCCACGAAATTCTAAAATAGCCTCTTTTGCACCTGTAACATGTTTGGAAGTTACAGAAGTAGTTAAGCACCTTAAGTCCAAACATTCACAGGACTTATGGAATGTGTCTCCTGTATTACTTAAAATGTTAAATAGTGTCACAGTTCCCTTAACAGATATTTTTAATGACTGCCTAGAAAGTGGAACATTCCCAGACCTATTAAAAGTGGCCAAAGTAATACCATTGTTTAAAAAAGGATGCCACTACAATGTTGAGAACTATCGACCTGTTTCTATATTGCCTGTCTTTAGTAAAGTGTTGGAAAAAATTTTGGAAAAGCGATTAGTAAATTTTTTTTCGGAGAATCAACTTCTAAATTGTAAGCAATTCGGGTTTCGTAAAGGCATGTCAACTGGTGATGCAATAGCTTCTATGCTCAAGACAATATTAACATCTCTAGATGGGTCGCTACATACTTATGGGATCTTTTGTGACTTAACTAAAGCTTTTGACTGCGTGGATCACGATATTTTGATCATGAAGTTAGAACATTACGGTGTACGACACAAAGAGTTGCAAATATTTCAATCCTATTTGAAAAATAGAGCTCAAATCTGTAGTGTTAATGGTACAAAATCAGAAATAGAACCTATTACTATGGGTGTTCCGCAGGGGTCCATACTGGGACCACTGCTATTTCTGATTTATGTTAATGACATCTCAAGTTGTATATCAGAAGACATGGAAATGGTAATGTTTGCAGATGACATCTCGGTAGTACTAAAAAACGGAGATATTAATAAACTGAGAGAAGCCTTTTCATTGGTACTAGGATCACTTAAGACATGGTTTGAATGCAATAATCTGTTGCTAAATGTTAGCAAAACCAATATCATGCACTTTGCTCTAGGGACCCAAAGACGCAACATTAATGATGAACTTTTACCTACCGGCCATGACTTGACACTCAATCTTGCTAAGGAACTAACTTTTTTAGGGGTAATATTTGATGCGAGTATTACTTGGCGACCACACATAGATTCATTAGCTAGCAAGTTAAGTTCAGCCTGTTACGCAATAAAAAAAATTAAAGAATTATGTGGAACCCATGCTGCTAAAACAGTTTACCATGCATATTTCGAGAGCATCATGTTTTATGGGCTTATGTTTTGGGGTAATTCAGCAGATTCTAATAGAATATTTGTGTTACAAAAAAGAGCCTTGAGATATATCTTAAGCATCAAAACTAGAGATAGTTGCAGGACATCGTTTGAGGGATTAGGAATCATGACGATGCCAAGCGCATATGTATATCAAAACATATGCTATGCCAGGAAATACATGCATGAATCGCCCCTTAATTCCGACAATCATAGCTATGACACAAGATGTAAAAATAATTTGCAACTTCCTAGACACAGGGCAGCGAAAACATCAAAGAGCTTCATATGTAATAGTGTCAGATTATACAATAAACTACCCTTAGATATTAGGAAACTAGACGATAAGAATTTCAAACGGAAAATCAAAAGTATGCTGATTGAAAAGAGTTATTACAATATTAAGGATGCCTTAACAGACAATAATTTTTATTTTTAGAGTATGACAACTGTAAATTTGTATTTTTTGTGACAATTTTGTATTATGACTAATGACATTCTATCCTACATTTAGTAGTGGATTTTTGTTTGTGTGTATTAAATTTAGACTAGATTTAGGTACATTGACGATGGCACTATACACCAGATTTAGATTAAGTTCGTAAAATAATTTTGACTAGTATTACATTGACGATGGCACTATACACCAGATTTAGGTTAAGCTCAATATTCATAATTCAGAATCATAATCAGTGTTTTTTTTTTATCTTTTGTTTTTTTATATTTATTTTTTACGTTTCTCCTTATGTTTGCGAGCGGTGGCATTAATTAATCAACTACTTAAGTTTTAAACTTATTTTGTGACTGGCAAAATATGTTTGCCAGTTCTTATGTGCATGGAAGTATGCGACATTTATATCTTTGACATAGACCTAGCATAACGATTCTTGACATGTTTAAGTGTAGGTTACCTACCTATGAATGCAATAAAACAATACAATACAATCCATGTCCATAATTACAAACAACGTTCCCACGTACTTACGCAACATTAGATAATTTTAACATGAAATTTTATTTAATTTTTTTTTAATTACTTTAAAAAAAGGAAAGTCTTATTTTTTAGTTGAGGATATTCAGATAAAAGTTATTATGTATGTACAATGTCTTCCTGAAATAAAAATTTGTATTTCTATTTGGTCACATACATAATTCTGACTCACATTTGTCGTCATAAAGACATATTGAGAGCAATCGTTGAATATTGTTGGTATTGCCGTAGTAAATATGTTCGAAAACGCGGTGTTTGGAGTTCAGGAGTACGTTTCTGTAGCAAGTACCACTTGAGATAATTATTCTTCTCTTCTTTGTTGTTCTAAATTTAGTAAGTTTTACAAATCAAAGCTTTTATTTAAATGCTCTAAAAATAATAAAATAAACTTTTAATTAAATCCAACCCATCAACTTATTACATTATCTATACTTTTTATAAGCTTGTCGCGATTTTATCCTTTATGAAATAATTTTATGGAATATTTTTTTTATAATTTCTTTTTTAGGTAAATATCGCGACAAAGTTTTATATAATATACATAAAACGTATAGATAATGTTATAAGTTAATAAGTTTGATTTAATTTATTGTTTATTTAATTCTTTTTAGTGCATTTAAATAAAATATTATTTTTAAAAATGTTTTTAAATTTATATTCACTTTGAATGAATCGAATGCACAATTTGCACGCTAAAATGATGTTTTTTTTCATGCAGACTAAGAGAACTATTTCGAAATCGTTTTGAGAAATTATTTTCTAAATATAGTTTTTTCACAGACTGCGCTCAGCTTTGACAGAAAATTGACAATCAAAAATAATATTTCAGCGGGGGAAGAATATTTCTAGATATGTCATGCAGGTATTTCAAAATGGGTATTTTCCGAAAGCACTAACGGGCCACCCCCACAATGTTATTGTTAAATTTAGGGGCAACACGGGAAGGTTAATCAAAACTCAATTCGATTAGAGTAAACCAACTTCACATTGTAATAGCAGTACTAACTACCCGCAAACAAGCGACCCAACATTAATAATTTACATATTTACCAATGTGTAGGCCGAATGATAACGTAACCTAAAATCATAATAACAACCTGTCTACGTTCTAAGTTTTTGTATACTTATCTCTACTTATATAAAAGGCAACGTCTGTCCACATGCGCGAGATAATCTCCGTAACCACAAAACAGATCAAGATGCGATTTAAACCAATTTCAAGAGAACATCGCGGAGAACGCTTTAAGGTACATACCATCACGCTAAATATCCTAAGGGCTGAGCAATATCAATGAAATTACTCTCAAACAAAATTAATACCATGCCGTGGCGTATGGTGGCGTTACTTGCGACGTCATTCAACGATTCACTATTTTCGCATTAATGTTCAGAAATCGGATGGCGCAGGGCGGAGTACCGACTCTTCTATACGTATTTTGTTAGGGAGGCTGTAGGTTCGAATCCTGATAGCGTCAATTTTTTTTTTCGTTTTTTTTACATTTTATTGTTTATGGGGTCTCGCATATAATAATTGTAGCATGGATTAGACTTATCTCTACTTATATAAAAGAGTAATAAATATAATATTATAAATATAAATATTATAAATATAGTCTGTCTAGATGCGTTTACGCATGCAAGAGTTTACAGAAAATATCGCTGGGCTCACTCTAGGATACATACCATCACGCTAAATATTCTAAGGGCTGAGCAATATCAATGAAATTACTTCATCCCGTGGCGCATGACGGCGTCATTTTGCCAGAACCGATTAACAATTTTCGCGTTATATCGACTGTTTCGAATATATTTTGTTCGAGGGAGGGTTCACGTTCGAATCCTGAAATCTCAATATGTTTTTCTGTTTTTTTTTATCTCGCATATAATTATAACATGGATTCGCCATAATAGATCTAATTTTTGTTTCAGGTTTTTTTACGTAATAGCTTAATGGCAAAACTATTTTCCTAAGGAACAATTTTAATTCATGGTAGTCAGTGCGAGGAATTTTGTTCCCGAGTACGGCTGAGTTAATCAATGTTCAAACACGTCACTTTTAGCGAACCGCATGGAGTTCCTTCAATACTGTCCATACAAAGTGACGTGTTTAATCATACGCTGACGTTGATATTGATATGCAATTCCTTTCGAAACTTTGGGCGAAGACGTTGGGTTTATAGCGCCATCTCTACCCGGATAGAGGCGTTTTTTAGTTCATTAGTATTAGCGATTAGAAGTTGTACACCGTTATATGGGTTATATCATTGATGGCGCTGTAAAAAAGAAATATATTCTGCAAATATTTTCGCAGCAACTATTTACTATGGCATTATGTAACTTTATAATTATATTATTTGCTTTTGTGTACAAAAACTTTGTATGGGCCAGAAAAGGATTAAATTAGGCATGGGGAACTATCTTTTGTCTGAAAGAAAATCTTGAAACGTATGAAAATGTGTATGGGTAACCCGTAATATCTTCAAACTAGGTATAAGAAAACGCACCTGTTTTTTATTGAATAGTTTCTATGGTTTGGTCAAGAATATAAGTTTGGTGTTGGTCATCACTGATTGCACTTATGTATCTTCTTTCCAGACTCGCTAACTTTAGGGCTAATTAGCATCAGTGGGCCCATTCAGGTAAGAGTGACTTCGAGTTCGGGAGTGAGTTAACTTAAAAATAGCTGGGAAATATATAATTAGTTGATATTTAACGACGAGTTCGATCTCACTCTTACCTGAATGGGCACCCATGCAAAATTATGTGCAAATAAGCAGTGGTATGAAATGCTTATAAAAGTTCCACGTCTAGCCTGATTCTGCTCACAACTTAAAAGCTACATGAAATAACACTAAATTACCAGAGCGGTGAGCATTAGGGTGAAATGCTTATAACTTGAGAACCACTCACCCGATTTATATGCGAATTGTATCTACGTTTGGCATCTCTGAGTGCGCTCGAGTTACGGATGGGTGACCGTTTTAGGTGTTGAGGCTGGCTGTGTTTTGTATAGAGGCGTATGTTCAGCAGTGGACGCAATCACGCTGACTGACTGACTGACTGACTGGCTGTGTTTTGTATGCCACGTAAAACTTTTGTTCACCTTTCGTAGGGTTAATTCCACCTGGGATGATACATACCATCGCATTGAAGGAATGCATAATCGGGGCATGAATATTGTCGTGTTTTAGATCCATTTGAATGTGGAAGTGTCATTGCGGGAAGATCCGGGTGAACCTGGTACTCTTCGACAGCCTCTTCTGGTGATGACAATCGTTGGCCACGTTTTGGTTAAAACATTTTGGGAACAGAATAATGTCACAAGGTGCCAGGTCGGGACTGTATGCAGGATTACTCATAAGTTCTACGTTTTTAACCTTTGAAAATTCGTATGTCTGCATGGCCGTCTGAGAATTGGCATTGTTGTGATGCAAGATGATGCTGCGTTTACTGTTTTTTTTTACGGAGTTCGTCATTTACTTCCATCAAACAGATGGTGTTATACAAATCACTATTTTCAGTCTCCAAAGCAACAGTCTGCATGCCTGTCTATTTCATTTTCTGCGCACATCATTTATCTTTTTGTTGTATAAAGCTTACCATCACAAAATTAGTCAGAAGATTGACGTGATAGTCGCCTTTCATAGTGTTTCATCGCCAAAAGCAGTTTGAAGCCGAGCAAGGCTTTGTTAACTGTCAAATTACACTTAAAATCGTATAAAATCATACTACGAAAATTTTCATAAGTTAATAACCATGGTGATATAGACACGCATTTTTTTAAATGACGCCACAATGCAAAAATAAACAAGACAAAACAGCCTAAGAACCGATTGCACGAAGAGAGGGATAAGTAAACATTGTTCAAACACGTCACTTTTAGTGAACCTGTCACGATATGTTTTTTTGGGTGTTGGCCAAGTGTCCATGGTCTCCAGTGGTATTAAAAATAATAAGCATTTTTAAATTCAAACTTGTTCGGAATAAGTGGGAAAAAGAAAGGAAGATCAAATGTTTCGAGAGTCATTGCTTCGCCAACCGCTGTTCAGAAAAGGTCTGAAAAACCCTGAGGGGATGAGAGAAAATCGAATTTTGATAGGCAGCTTACAGAGAGCTGTGCCAGTTCAGTTGGCCTTTAAAATATCCTTGTTTCGACATCACGGTTGCCTTCACCAAGGCTAAAGAGCGCTCCTGGCCATCCAGGTGAGTTTTTTTTAGTAGATAGAAATTATGTTAGCCTCTCGCCACCCGCCGCATGAAGCCTTGGGTTTCATCGCGACGTCGGGTGGCGAGGGCTCCAAGCATCCGTTTTTCCATCCAGGAGCGACCGTCGGGCTCCGAGTCTATCGAAAGGGACTTCAGGCAGCCGCGACAGCCACCGAGGCGGCCCCCCTCAACTGCCACCGCTCGGCTACCTCCATCGCCATCCATTGGAGAGTGAGAAGAATCAGAAGGCAGCAACCATAGGACTCCCCGTCAACGAACCCCAGAGAAGACAATTCAGGTGGAACCGTTCCCACTCCCTCCATCCTCAATTCGGTATCGAATATATAACCCTAATAAAAAGAATTATTTCGGCTTTTGGCGTTTTATTGAAGGGAACAGCATATTCTCCACACTCATATCACGAGGCAGGAAAAGTCGTGACATTGGCGCCCAACGTGGGGCTTGGATTTGAGATTAAGGGAGAATATCTGGCTCTTCAATAACGCTTGGCAGATGGCGAGTGGTAGAGTCCCCTTGTAAAAATTTTTTGACACTAACCCCCCCTAAATTCTCAGTAATCATTTTTGTTCGAAACCTTTGGCTACACTAACCCCCCCAAATTCGCAGTGATATATAAATAAAAAAAATTAATGGCTAAATTTCCCAGCTCTGTATTGTAATTTATATAATCCTGGCCATTCACAATAATTTCTGTAGCCGTAGAAATAACTTGTGTTCATTGTTGTGACTTTTCTTCTGCTTGACATGTGTTTGTTTATGAGGTGATCCGACTTGCCATAGGCCTCCAAGTCTGGTGAGTCGACAGTTTTCCCGTGTCTTGCCTGTCCGTTTTGGTGCACAGGTTAACATTTCGGAGTAGAGACTCGGAGATATCGCGGTTTAGTATTAGTAGAGAGTTTAGATACTAGAACCGGCGTTATAATGGGGCTCCGAAAGGTTGCATTCAACTTGCTGCGCAAGGAAGCCTTGATCTACGAGGTTAGGATCCGGGGTGAGACACCCAGCGAAAAAGTTGCTCTCCTCAGGAAGCAGATGTCAACATTGGGCCAAGCTTTCCCTAGTGAAGATATACTAACAACCGACGAAGACCCCCAGTCGGAAATAAACATAGTTCGGCAACAGTTAAGCGCGCTACAGGAGCAGTCGCCGGCCGATTGCCCCAGCGTGCGCGCGACTCTAGATCATCTTTACAATCGCATCGAACGGGTCGAAACGGACACGGAGGAGCTGCGCAGCGACAAGGAAGACGCATTCGCCCTGTTCTCCGAGATTGAGGCGATCTTCGAGGTAGGAGAGGATACATTTTCACAGGCAGAGGACACCCACGTCAGCGAGGACGTCGAGTTGGCTGTTCCGGCGCCAGTAGCGCTTGCCGCGAGCCGTGCTGAGGGCGCGACTCCGAATCACAAGCACGCGCTGGCTGTGGCCAAGCTCGGCTTGACGTATGACGGTGCATCCAGCGTGCGTTCCTTCCTGGAACGCTTGGAGGAGCTCTGCACGTCGCGCGCCATTGCGCACGCCCAGCTGCTTACCTCTGCCCCCGAACTCTTCCGAGGCCCCGCCTTAGTCTGGTACCGTAGCATAAAGGAGTCCGTCGTGTCTTGGTCAGAGTTGCGTGCGTCACTGCTCCGAGACTTCGGTGGCGTGCACTTCGACCACGAGCTGCTCGACGCGCTGCGTGCCCGAACCCAAGGGAAGGATGAGAGCGTCGTCATGTACTTTGCAATAATGACTACGTTGAACCAACGACTGCAAGAGCCTATGTCAGACAGGGCGCTCATGCGAATCCTTCAGCGTAATCTACGGCCTTCTTTCACGGGTCTACTATCTTTAGTTGAGTTTTCTACTGTCGAACAACTGAAAGAGTACTGCGCCCGCATCGAAGCTGGTCGCGCAATGAGCCGCCAGTTCAAAGAGCCTACGGATTGCGGTGTGCTCGAACCGGAATACGCCTACAAGGCTCCAGCTAAGCCGAAGGTTAGCTCAGCAGAAGCGACGCCCAGGAGCCCTAAGAAGTACTGTGCTCGGTGCAAGTCCCGTGATCACGGTTATATGGAGTGCCCGAAACCGAGCAACATTAAATGTTACGGCTGCCTGAAACCTGGAGTGAAGCTGGCCGATTGTGAGCAATGCCAGGGCAAGCTATCAAAAAACTAGAGACCCCGCGTTGTGGTAAGCGCATTTCGCCAACCAGTGCGGAGGAGTGGGCTGATTGGTTGAAATACTTACGCACTTTCTTTGTTTCCTATTACAGCGCGGGCTCTGGGTTATCCAATTCGACTGAAGATACTCGTCCCTATGTAGATATAAATATTGACTCGCTATGCTTGCGAGGACTGTTAGATTCGGGTGCAACGCATTCCTTTGTGAATAAAGTCTGCGACCGCCACCTTCGAGAGGCCGGCCATGTTCTTCATACAGATTTTACTACGGGTGTTACCGTTGCTAACCGTGCTTGCATCTATACGAAAGGATACTATCGGGTACCGGTAACCTTTAATGGAGAAACGAAAGCGATTACTTTACATGCTGCACCTGAGCTAAGTATGGAACTGTTATTGGGAATGGATTTTTGGGTTGCTTTCCAGTTGCTTCCTCGTCATTTGCCACTGATCCACTGGGATGGTTCTCCTTTTGCGGCATGCACAGCTCTAATGAGTGGTGGTGATAGGTTGGTGGATTTTGAAGGCTTAACAGAGCTCCAGCGTGCATGGGCGCAGTCGGTCATCGCGCGTTTCGATACCATCACTTCTGAAGCAATAGGTTTGGGAGAGACGACACTCGCCGTGCACAAGATTGACACGGGCAATTCACCTCCGGTCAAGCAGCGTTGTTACCGTTTGTCGCCATACAAACAAGAGTTGGTGAGCGCTGGGGTAGATCGCCTACTAGCATTGGGTGTCGTGGAACCTGCTGTTAGCGCTTGGAACTCCCCTGTGTTGCTGATAAAGAAAAAGGACGGTTCTTTCCGATTTTGTTTAGATTGTCGGGAGTTGAACAGGGTTACGAAGAAAGATACCTACCGTGTTCCATTTGTCGCTGATATCCTGGATAGCCTCAGGGATGCCAAGTACCTTTCATCTATTGATTTAAGTTCAGCATTCTGGCAGATTCCACTGGATCCGGGTTCCAGGGAGAAAACCGCCTTCAGTGTGCCAGGTCGTGGAACCTTTTGTTATCGAAGGATGAGCATGGGGCTGACTAATGCTCCCGCCACCCTCCAGCGCCTTATGGACCGGCTATTTTCGTCTACTTTCAACGGGAAGGTCTTCGTTTACCTGGACGACATCATTGTAGTCAGTTCCACCTTTGAGGAGCATCTAGATCTGCTACTCCGCGTGCACGAACTGTTACTCTCTGCCCGCTTAACCATTAACAAAAAGAAATCCATCTTCTTTAGGAGCAGTCTTACTTACTTAGGTTATTTGGTAGACCGCTATGGGTTGCGACCAGATCCGGGTAAGATCCAAGCCATTGTGGAATGGCCGAGACCGACAAACGCTAAGGAGGTGCGGAGGTTCCTAGCGACTGCTTCTTGGAACCGTCGTTTCATTCCAGACTTCGCGACACGAGCTGCTCCGCTTAATAAGTTAACCAGCACGAAGCGCGGCTCACCGCCTTTCTGTTGGAGTGAAGTGGCCGAGCAAGCCTTCGCAGACCTGAAGCAGGCTCTCTCCAGCGCACCTGTTTTGTCTTGTCCTATCTGGACTGAGCCATTCGAAGTCCACACGGATGCTTCTGCCACGGGCCTTGGAGCGCGACTGGTACAGCGCACGGCCCAAGGACATGAGCAAACGGTGGCATACGCCAGCCGATCCTTGAATGCTTGCGAGGTAAATTATTCAGCGACTGAGCGAGAAGCATTAGCTGTCATATTCGCAGTAGAACATTGGAGGTGCTACTTAGAGTACGGACCTCGGTTTACGATATACACCGACCATTCATCCTTGAAATGGTTTCTGTCGCTAGACAACGCGACTGGGCGTTTGGCTCGGTGGGGTATACGTTTGTCCTTATATGACTTTGAGATAAAGCATAGGAAAGGGACCGAGAACATCATTCCAGATGCTCTGAGCAGACTACCTGCGGTGGCAGAGGTCACTCTTATGCCTACTGGGGATATTTGGTATGACCAGGCAGTGCAAAGGTGCACTACGGCACCACTATCGATGCCTAACTTCGCTTTGAAAAATGGACAGCTGTATCGATTTACTAGGAGTAAGTTCAACCTAGCTAGGGATTTTGAATGGAAATTGGTTGTTCCCAAGTCTAAACAGCCCTCTACTATTCGAGAATGTCATGACGAACCGATATCCGGACATTTCGGCGTTTTTAAGACCTATCGCAACCTACAACTTCGTTATTATTGGCCGAATATGTATAAAGATGTGGTACAATATATAGCAAGGTGTGATGCGTGTTCTGCCTACAAGCACGCGCAGCACGCAACCATGGGTGAGATGGGATCCCCGAAACGTTGTACCAGGCCGTTTGAGTATATTGCCCTTGACATAAATGGACCCCTTCCGACCAGTACAAAGGGACATGCTTATATTTTGGTAGGTACATGTGTGTTTAGCAAATACTGCCTGTTCTTCCCACTCCGACGTGCGACAGCGAAGGCCATCGCGGATAAACTAGAGAACGAGGTGTTCTTGGTCCATGGAATAGCGCGAACGGTCCTGTCAGACAATGGAACGGAGTTCTTGGGAATTGACATGCGAAACCTGCTGAAAAAGTACAACATTCCACAGCAGTTCTACACTCCAAAGTACACTCCGGAGATTAATATTGTTGAGCGGTACAATCGTACCTTAAACACCATGCTCGCTATATTCGTAAATGACGACCATCGGTCATGGGACACGCTGCTGACCAAACTCCAATTCGCTGTCAACTCAGCAGTCAACGAGAGCACTGGATTCTCTCCCAACTTCCTAGTGTTTGGAAGGGAATTGGTGACGGACGGCGCCTTCTTCGACGAGCCCCGCGACGAGTCGCCAGGCGATGCAGTACTGACGCCAGCGGAGAACCGGGCAGAATGCCTTGGCGAGCTCCGAGCAGTCTTCGATAAGGTCAGGCTAGCGTTGGATAAAGCTCACCGCAACAATAAGACTCGCTACGACTTGAGAAGAAAACGTCCCGAAACCTTCGTCGTAGGCCAGACGGTATGGAAGAAGATTTACGCTCGTAGCGACGCAGCTAAACATTTTACTGCTAAACTAGCTCCCAAGTTCCAACGTTGTACCATCTTAAGACGAAAGAGCGCTACCGTCTTCGAGCTAGCGGACGACAAGGGAAAGAACATCGGTCTTTGGAGTATTAAAGATTTCAAGCACACCTGTTACTAACAGGACTGCGTTCCCCGGTTTGAAGATAATTGTAACACACTTTTATGCCATTATTAATTAGATAATAATTTTATTAATATTCACATTTTAGAGTATCGGAATTAGGTAGGTCACAGACAGGTTATCGCGCTGGCAGTAGCTCGAGCGGTTTCTAATGTCGTCTCGGTGTACCATTTTAGCATGTGCGAAGCGGTGATAACGCTCACACAGGCAACTGGAAGTGTGTCTGGGGAACCGGAACAGGAACCCAGACGTGTATGCAAGGGACGTATGAAAGGCAAGCGTGAATATGGGGAATGGACACTGGGATAGTTCGTGCGCGCACTGAACTTGTAAATACTTCTTAGTTTATATTTAGTTATGCAGGTCTCGCTTCGCACCTGGAAGGAAGAGATGTGTCGGGCCTAACGTTTTTCGTTGATGCGGGTTCGAGTGGTTCCAATTTTTAGTTTATTAGTGCGTAAGCACCTGTGAACGGTGAGTAATTCACAGATTAATCTACAAGCCTATACTCGTAGGGACGAGGAGGGGCGCCAGGCCGTCGGACTTGGAAAAGGACGTATGCGGATGGTGTGCTGACTCGTTCCGCCTTATTTCTTTAGTTAATAAACCACCCGAACCAGCGACAGCGACGAGCGTAGGTGCGCCGTCAGTTTCGTTCCTGAAGGTTGCGGAATGAGCAAAGAAGAGAGTAGTTTTTTCGTTTCTTTGAGTGAAGTCGTCGAGAGGAGTTACGACTACTCACCGCCACGATCCTATGGATTGTCGAGGGCGTGAGTTGCGCTTCAGTGGACGGTGTCGATGGCAATCCACTGCATAAAGAATTTAAGCCTATGCCATCAGGAGTAAGCTCTACAAGTCTGATCGAGTCTTGCCATAAACCGCTGGCTCTGAGGATCAGACTGGGGCGTCGTGACGGGAGAAGGATAACCTTGGTCCTTCCGTATGAATCCGACAAGGAACAGTCTAATTTTAGCTATATGTTTTCCGATACTCGCTATTTATTCCTTTTTATTACAACTCCATGTAAGGTGCAATTCAAGTTGTATTATAAACTGCAACGATAAATTTAATTAATTAAATTTATCAGGTCAATAATAAGGCCGTGATTAATCAGTTCGAATTTCAAACAGGCTTACGATGTATGAAGAACCAATTCGTTGGTATTCGCGGCCGGAAGGGGCAGCGGAACGCGACACCGTTGCGCGAGCGAAGCGTGTTCGAAATTTAAATGTAGTTATAATGTATGGAGTATGGCTTGGTTGCTTTCATAGCTGAACTGAGCGGAATTATGCCGAGTTATCTTCGATTTGTTATCAACTAACTCGGAGTTGTGTTTTGCTTGTTCCTGCTTTATACGAATAAATATTAATCCGCGAGTGGGGTTTTTAAGTCGTAGCCTTACTTAGCGGTAGTCGGTAGGGACTTAGAGATTTTCGGCCTGCATGTAGCGTTCTACGCTCCTACGCTATAGGTCGGGTGCGTTACTCACTTCGCGGATTAAGAACCTACAGTTGCCTTGCCGGACTGGGACGGTTTAGGTCAAGTCGGACCCTGACTTGTTGTTGTTACTGTTAGGTTTAAGATTTTTGGAATTATGTCCATGTGGTGATGTGTATTATGTAAATTTTGTTTATCTTGTACAACGGTTTCATCTTATGTGAATGTTATTTTGTACATCTTCTGTACACCTTTAGTTGAATTAAGTTGAGGTCATGCGAGCCGTCTGGAGATCATGGACCTTGCCACCACACTTGCCTTAATGTTGAGATCGTGACTAGGACTGGGGTGGACTAGGTCTGGGCTGTCGAGGGCGACAGTCGGACAGCTTTCAGTGATGTCCTCTTCTGAGGAAGGGGGCACTGTCACGATATGTTTTTTTGGGTGTTGGCCAAGTGTCCATGGTCTCCAGTGGTATTAAAAATAATAAGCATTTTTAAATTCAAACTTGTTCGGAATAAGTGGGAAAAAGAAAGGAAGATCAAATGTTTCGAGAGTCATTGCTTCGCCAACCGCTGTTCAGAAAAGGTCTGAAAAACCCTGAGGGGATGAGAGAAAATCGAATTTTGATAGGCAGCTTACAGAGAGCTGTGCCAGTTCAGTTGGCCTTTAAAATATCCTTGTTTCGACATCACGGTTGCCTTCACCAAGGCTAAAGAGCGCTCCTGGCCATCCAGGTGAGTTTTTTTTAGTAGATAGAAATTATGTTAGCCTCTCGCCACCCGCCGCATGAAGCCTTGGGTTTCATCGCGACGTCGGGTGGCGAGGGCTCCAAGCATCCGTTTTTCCATCCAGGAGCGACCGTCGGGCTCCGAGTCTATCGAAAGGGACTTCAGGCAGCCGCGACAGCCACCGAGGCGGCCCCCCTCAACTGCCACCGCTCGGCTACCTCCATCGCCATCCATTGGAGAGTGAGAAGAATCAGAAGGCAGCAACCATAGGACTCCCCGTCAACGAACCCCAGAGAAGACAATTCAGGTGGAACCGTTCCCACTCCCTCCATCCTCAATTCGGTATCGAATATATAACCCTAATAAAAAGAATTATTTCGGCTTTTGGCGTTTTATTGAAGGGAACAGCATATTCTCCACACTCATATCACGAGGCAGGAAAAGTCGTGACAAACCGCATAGAGTTCCTTCCATACTCTCTATGCAAAGTGACGTGTTTAAGTTGACGATGATTTAGATTTTTTGCCCTTTCGTGCATTCGGCCCTATGCGTTATAATACCAAAATATTTAATTAAAAAATTTAATTACTTTTTCGGTATTTTTTAGCTAAGTGGGCAGTTCCGAAAACTTATAGTGTGCCCTATGTATTATAAATGGAAATGTTATAATATTTCTTATTAAATTAAGCTATATCAGCTCCATCCGTTATGATTAAAAAGTAGCAGATAAATAACATCGCTATTGACCAGCCTTTTAGACTAGCCATTTGAGCTACTTTTTATCTTCTACTTCTCGACATCAGTCTAAAACGACATGGACCCGAGCGGAGCCGGGTACCGCAGCTAGTATACACATAATTAAATAGATAACTTTAAAGTTTATCCTTTGTAAAATGCGGTTGGATTCTGGATAGGTGACAGTTTTTCTGAGTACGGTCGTAATTCAGATAACACAAAAATTTTACTCCCTCCCTTCCTTTTTTGTTAGGTGGTAGGGCCAATCCCGCCCGGATTGGTAGATACCATCGCTCTGAACGAAAGATGGTTAAAGGAGCAATGTTTTTTTTGTGTTTTCCATTCAGTTCGACCGCGCCCAGAGTGGCTTTACCTTGATAGTTCTAAAGTTATAAGAATTCCCTGCGTAGTAACAGCCCGTCATCAAAACTGGATCCTTTGTCTGTGACACTGACGTTTCGTTACGTTTAATTGAGAAAATAATATAAATTATATTCAATTTAAGTTCGATGCATTTTGTTCTATAATAAATAAACATATCATTACACTTTAAACTCTATAGGTCTTTTACAAAATTGCTTAGCGCTTAGTTAAAATTTACTGCAATTTTATAGACCATAAAACTTGTCTTTGCTCTATCTTTACAGCATTAACGACCGAACTTCGTAAAAGCTTCTTGCTAACTTTCCGTGTTCAGAAACTACAATTTTGCGTAAAAGAGTTGAAAACGTACAGAAAATTTTCTTTCAACTGGACGCAAAGTTAAAAGAAAGAACAATTATGAAAACCTGTGAGTTTTAAAACTTTAATTAATGTGTTTCTCGGAATTGCGCGTACTGCCCCGGTGGGTATTCCGTATACCTTGAGTTACTTTTATATTAGGTACAAACCGTTAATTCTGTAATTCGTTGCTTGAAGGTAAACGCAATTTCTATTTGATACATGTTTGCTGCCATTATCTGTTGTCACCACCAAAATATTTTTATTGTATGCTATTTATACGGAGTGTTGACAGAATCATGGCCGAAACCATAACCAGAATTTTTGAAACAAAAGATAGAAAATATTCACGGTTTAAAATAAATATAATTTTTTCTTGATACCTACGCACAATGTACGGGAAGATTGATTTTTGATCACTTGCGTCTTTTGCTCCAAATCGCCAAGTAATAACCGATGAATGATTGGGTCAACAGTATGTCATCTCTCTGTGTAAAAATATGTCCGTATGAGTCTATTCACTTAATATATTTTTAGAAAATGTGTCGCAGATCGTCAGAAGGGCCATGAAAACGACCAACAGAAGAAGATCTATGCTAGATCTATCTATGTCCCTAGCTCTATGGTACTAACTACTTTCTTCTGATGTTACCTTCCGTGTGGACATGCCTTTTAATGTCACATCTGTCACATATATGTCATAAATAGAAAGGGTTTGCAAGTTCATCAAAGTGGTATGATTATGAGGCAAAACGTAAAAACATTCAGTTTACAACCACGACAACCATTCTATCCCACCAAGCAAGCTTTAATATCCTAGCAACGAGGGTGCAAACGGCATCAAATAAATAGGGCGTTTTGTATCAAACATGATTTAGTTTTGTCAAATAGTACACGTTATAAGCACGCTATAAAATCTTTGCATTGCATATGGCAATGGAATAGTATCCCTTATTGAATACAACCATACGACCACTAAATGAGACGACGTCTCAAGGACCTACCAATCATTCTGTCGGTATCACTGGACTAATAGCCCATTACTCAGAATAAACTCGTAAAGCCTTTATCGCCCACTAGGCAAAAATGGCAGGATCTTATGAACACTAACGTTCCATTCGCGTCTAGACTTTGTAAGATTAATCTATTTCTTCTTGTAAGGCTTACTTTAATTGGCTTAAGAACGAACATCTAAAAATTTACTCAATTATTCGTAGCCTATTTATATTATTCCGTAAATATCCGTATTTAGTACTATTGCTAAGAAATAATCATATATATATTTTTAAATAAACGTAAACAATAAACGTGAACAATGCTGAATTTCAGAATAACAGTATTTACGAAACTCGGTTTAGAAATGCCGTAAAACGATCACAAAATATGTATCAACTTAGGTCTTGGTCATTAAATCGATATTATTAGGGTTAGGTAGTATGCCAATGAAACCCTATTACTAAGCCGCCGCTGTCCGTCCATCCGTCCGGCCGGCTGCCCTGCATTATAAGAATATGCATACAGAGTTAAATTCGTTAGGACAAGCTGAGCGCGCTAGGCTATGGTTACGGCAACCGTATAACGGTTGTAACTGGTCATGAATAGCTAATACCATACCAACTGGTTTTTTTTTTATGTAACTGGACATGGATGGCTAATACTACACCTTCTGTCATGGTATTAGCCCAACACACCACATGGGAACTAGGTGCCATGCCAGGTCCTTCCTTAGTACCGGCCACATTTAACTGAACGGAAAACACAATATAATTGAAAGATACAATAGTGTAGCATTTTGGATGAAGTATGGCTTCCCCTCACATTAAAAGCTTTACTGTGGATGATGCATAAGCCGTGCACCGTCCTCAACGAAGCCTGAGGGATTTTCTCGGCTCCGTTTCAAATTTCCTCCGTGCGGTGAATCTCTGGGTGGGTCTGTCTCCCTCCGCGATGCACCGCCTGCACCGTACCGGGGAAGTTGAGCGAACAGCGTACGTGAGCCAATATACCGTCTCCCAGCACTTGCGGAAGGAACATTCTGACATGTATCGAAGTTATGAGGTTCATTAAGAGGGTACAGTTTTAGTGACGGCCCATACAAACATGGGAAAACTATTTCTTACTCAATTTCTAATGATATTTGGTAAAAAATATGATAAAAATATCATCTAACCGTCGTTTTATAAAGTTTTATATTTACTGGAATGTTTAATGATTAACATGAAACATTTTAAAATAAAAAGTATGCAAAATCAAACTACTTTAGAAACGAATTTATGAAATATAGTTGATAAGCTAACAGAATTGCACACAACTAGAAGAACAACAATAAAAACTACTAGAATTTAAAAATATAATCAAAACATAAATAAATAAATCGGACATATGTATGTTGACGTAAAAACTGGTTTCTCCCAAGGGTAGCTGGGCTGGAGGACTAAGGATGATCGAGACATTTATGCATGCGATTACACATTTCTTAAAAATGTTTTAACTGTTCCAGTTTTTTTGTTTTGTTCCAGTTTAACTGTACCGGTTTTAACCATTCATGTAATGGTAAATACTACATCCACTGTCTTTATAACATCCTATTCCCGAAGGAATTAGGTGCCATTCCAGGAACTTCCCGTCATGAGCACGGCTACAATTTAGCTGGATGGAAAATAGAGACAAGTTTTAAGCCGTTTCGACTACCTATTCATACAATGTGATGGAATCAATCCGGGCGGGCTTTAGCCTACTACATAGGGAAGGGAACCTAAGTTTTACGTGGATTCCAAACCATGGAACACCTGGCATTCGTGCCGAAATAAAATTTTCCAACACAGAAAAGGAAAAAAAATACGAATCCGAGTGTATAATATACATCTAATGGAAAAAAAAAATAAAGAAACTAAAACTGAAACTGAGAAAGAGAAAGAAAATTGTGCATGAACGGGACGGGGATATGGGGCAACACAGCGATAAATTGATGTATCTATTTTCCGTCCCGTGTCGTAAATTCTATATTTTGAAGTCCTGCCCCGTAGGAATATACATATTTTAACCTTAGATGAAAAATAATAATTATTTTCTTTCTTTTTTAGGGTTCCGTACATAAAGGGTGAAAACGGAACCCTACTACTAGGTAGGCAGCTGAAATTTTTACGGAGTGTGTATTTATTTTGCCGATATAACAACAAATAGGTAAAATAAAAAAATATAATAATTAAAGAGGGGTCCATACAAAAAACCTGATTTTTTTGTGTTCTTGTACGATGGTACGGAACCCTTCGTGTGCGAGTACGACTCACACTTGGCCGGTTTTTCTTGTACGATAATAACTAAATTACAGCAATCCCTTGCATGCGACGCGGTGTGGTCAACTATATGCGTGCTTGAACAAAATGTAATTTATTTCCAGTCAATAAAATTTAAGAACTTCTGCGCGTGGCATCGCACATACTTCGAGCGTAGCTAATGGATGGATGGATGGATGGAAGGAGCACTGGATGGAATATATGCACATTTTTTATTGCTGCTTTGACGAACATTAATTCCACTGCGATAGTACCAACCTGAGCGGGATTCACCCTACCACGTAGGGACCTACATTTTTACTTGGGATCCGAGCCAAGAATAACGAATCACTTAGTCAGCTCTTACGACGTGCTTGGGAAGAAATGTGTGAAAATGTGTATTATTTTTACTTTCCGGAACCCACCCAGTGCGGATGCAGAAGTTATGAGAGGATGATTTATTGTATAGTTTTCGAGTATCATAACTTTTTATAATACATTATTAGACAACCTAGAAACTCCTTGCACATGAAGTTTCATCATTAAGAAATAATTAAGTCGGTTCAGCGTGCACACACAGGCAGCTTGTTCATAGACAGAAGGCTACATCTTGACTCACTAAAGGTCTGAGAATTTAAAGTTAATTGCAATTACTTGCCGTCTTAAAGACTTCCATTAGCAGGAAGTTGGATAAATTAAGGTATTCCTCTGATTAAGCGATCACAATTCGCGCGGAGAATCTTTTAAAACGGTTTGAATCGTTTCACACGAATTACTTCTATAAACTTGCTCTTAAATTAATTGTAGCGAACTAATTCTTAAATTACTATTTCATTAAATTTAATAATGTAACATTTCATAAATGTGGTGTGATTATTGATTTGAAATTAAAATAAGAACATTAAGAAATAATAAGCTTTAATCCTAACAAACCCTGTGTGAAACACTATACATTTACGTGGAATCCGACCACGACCAGCCTAAACGTTTGAAAACGGTCACCCATCTAGAACCCAACCGCGCTCCAAGCTTATTGAACCTCAAGGCGTTGCGCCACTGGGCAACCGAGGCTGACATTCTGATTTCTGCTTAAAACATATTACGTAATTAATAGTCTTTAATAGGAAACATCTCTGCCTTAATATTGAAATATTTTTTGTCGAAAGGTTTTCTCTTATTATCTACATTATGATTTTAATTTTGCCTCTTATTTCATATTTATAATATAATATGTGATACATAATAGGAAATGTTGTTGATTTTGGCTCCTCATTGATTTTCGTAGTCGGCTGGATGATTAAAAACCTAGACTTAATATAACTGGCTTCATGAAAAAAGGGTTTTGATTAATTTTGAATTTAAAAAAATATATTTGAACGTAAAGTTAAATTCTTTGCCCATTTTTTAGTAATTGGCTCAATCAAGGCTTGATGAACGTGTAAATATATAAACATATATTGTAACTCAATGTCTGTAAGGTATATTTATTGAGAGTTTATATTGCGTCCCATCACTTTGCAACCACGCTTGCATTTACCACCGAGGAACTTAGTAGAACTAAGAATAAGCCCCGGTTGCACGAAGAAACGGCTGAGTTAATCAATGTTCAAACACGTCACTTTTAGTGAACCACATAGAGTTCCTTCCATACTGTCCACACAAAGTGACGTGTTCGATCATACTTTGACGTTGATTTTGATTTTTTGTTCTTTCGTGCACTCGGCCCTAAATCGTTCCAGATCTCCCTGGATCACCTCGGAAACGGCAAGCGCTGTAACATAGCTGTCTCCACGGAAAGGATATTTTTTCTCGCAGTCTGTCCCGTTATGCCCACTCGTCGGATTTTTAAGGTAAATGAACACATATGACTAATATCCTGAATACACTTTGGTAGCAAGCAAGTCTGGTGGTTCAACACTTCACCCTAGACATCTTCTTATTTAATTCGATAAGTTCATTTATCTGTCTATTCGCCTTTTTCTCCTATCTCTGATTAAAAAAAATATTGGTTCTTATAATTATAAATAGTGACGGTAACAATTCTGAAAAGCACCCTCTGAAATAAGCCAATGTTTCATTTGTGAAGCCTTCGTTTTATATCTCCGGGTTACCAAGCGCGAAGTCGGAATGGAAAGCTGACAGAAGTTTGCAAATTTCGTCAAGGCTTTCATTTATTAAAACGAATTGGATTCTGTAGGGCATTTCTCAACCAGGTTTCTCTCTTTGTCTGGTCTGCTCCACCGTACCTTCTGGGAGAATGAATATAATTTGAACTAACTGCCTTGTTGCGGGAGTTTCTTTATGCAAGCGGAAACATTATCAACATCGTAGAAGATGGTAAAATTAAAGTTGACTTGCGCACAATAGTCCTTTCGGAACAAAACACGTTCGAGAAAACACACATTCTTATGTATTTTTAATATTAATTGACACTTACAGGGCATTTACTACTAAAATGCTTATTATCTTGTACTAGCATTGATTGTATGCTGCTAGGAAAGGCCATTAATCAGCAGTAGGTGAAAAGGCCCTAAGGCTTGAGTAGCTCATATTTGTGTCGAAATTCGTAATAATTTTAAATTAGATATCCATCCATATTTATCGCCTGAAGAAGAAAGAAGATAGATATACAATAACCATAACGATGGTGCACTCCAATCTCAGTGACTTTGATAACTGAATCAATTTAAATTCACTGACTTAAATTTTACTTCCACGGCTTTCAATTTCAATTCAATTGTTTCAATCACAAATGAGAAAACAAATCAAATACAAATTTCTCCCTTCATTGAGCTATTCCTTTGTTGAATTTGATTGACATTTGGGGTTACACTCGCTGAAATGCTAATGTTTGAGATAACTTTACCCTGCCTTTGTCGTAGAGGTATTCCAGCTGGGAATATTGAAGTCTTCAAGCTCCATAGACTTCTCTCGATGCTAATGCGAGAAAGTCGGCGTGCATTACTATGTCAGTTCTAGAATACAATTCTCAGTTATAGAGTCATATATATAGGTATAAAGGTAATTGATCTGTGGGCTGATGCCTAGCCCTAGTGCTCCTATGGTTTATACATACCACTATAAATAAAGTGGTAGGCAAGCCCGCCCGGACGGTACCCGCCGATGCAACAATGACAACCAGTTTAATGTAACTGTCTTGAATTAACGAAATATCCTGGCATGGCTCCCGTCTGAAATACGCTGTGTTTAACTAAGTATGGTGACGTAAAGAACTCTTCCCAAAATGGTGGGCGTTGCTTCTCGTAAGGAAACGCATCCAGGCCGAGAAACTTCCGTAGATTTATTAAATCAATAAAAAGATAACCTGCCTTTCTGAGCGCGTCTACATTAAACTGGGCGGAAAATACGGACAGTGTTTCTTTGCCGATTCGACCATCTTTCATCCAATACAATGGTACCAATCCACCCTACCATCTTATAGGAAAGGATACCTACAGTCTTATACGGATTCTAAGCCATGGAGATGCTCGCATTCGTGACTGACTTGACTTACCCAACTTGGAAAGAAAAATAAAGTGGTGCATGGATATTGAACCCACGACCGGCGACCTATCGAATGAGAGGCGATACGCCACGCGCTGATCGTTATTTTTTGTCTACATAAGTTATCGCTACACTGCTGCTTTTCTACAGCCATATTTACATTGGTAAAATCTGATTTCAAGAATTGATCCGACGTCTCCTCGACCTAGTACTCGACCGAAGTAGCTCGTTTCGTCGTCATAAAAGTTTGCGAAGCTCGTAAATCTTCTCCCTATCCAACATTTTAAGAAAGTTACGATGAATGGATCTCAAACTACTCGTTGATTTATGATAACTTAGTTTTCGATCGCTGTGACAACCTCGGAGTCGAGGGAAATACAGAGTTACAAGATATTGTTATCGAGAAAGTCAGTTCTGGTAATGTTCTGTTACCTTCTTGTGTAAACCAAAACGAAAAGATCAATTGCTAAGCAAATTGAGAATTACCATAACTTCTGGGGGTTATATTTTTCTGTGCTGTGTTAGTATTCTATTAATCTGATACTAATCAATCGTGATCGTGACAACTTTAAAATAAAAAGAAATACACAATCTGTGAAAATTTCAGCTGTCTACCTATTACGGGTCATGAGATACAGCCCGTGACAGACGGACGGACGAACGAACGGGCGTAGGCTAAATAATAGGGTTCCGTTTGTCATTCTTTGGGTATGGAACCCTAGAAAGGATCTCTTTGCGAAGCAAGACATACATTATCTTGTGGGGATTATATCTTCCTTGCTATTGGTATTCTATTAATAAGATACTAATAAATCATAGTTCTTGATCGGGGAAATTTTAAATTAATAACTACTATGATAAAAATACGGATGAGTTATTTATTATTTGTGACATAATATTCTTTTAAATAATTAACTTTCTCACGTAAGCAAGTAGCTGGGATGATTAATTTAATCTTAGAAATAAAAGAAAAACAGTATTAATTTCGTTGTGACTGGGTAGTTGATCGGAAGATTCCACGTATTCCTCTCGAGCAGGTAATTACTTCGTACCTTTTGCTAATTCGATTATCCCGCTCAACTTGCGTGAAACAGTACAAACGTGAAAAGAAGATCACGCCCATATTTCTAGTCAGAGATCCACAATTTTGTTTAAAATAGCTTTATTTGATTGAAACAAATGTCTGATGACCGTTGGCATTGTACAATTGTGTTTGGTTTCTTAGTTATAAGGTCTGAAAGTTCGAATTTTTCGCGTGTTTTATCCAATTATTTTGGAGGTGGATTACTCAACGATAAAATCTTTACATCTTAAAAAGATAAGTCATCAAACATAGCTTGTTTCATGAAAATTTTTAATCAATTCAGTTTTTGATAGATTTTTGACTACAGCGGTCGTGGTTTACTTTTAGCTAGAAGTCGTTTTGTGATTAAAATTTTAGTAAATCTTACCAAATCAAAAACTATGCGCATTGGCTCTATACCGATCTCCTGTCAATGTGTTATGAAATGAAATGAAATACTGTAGTTCATTTAAAAATTTGATTGAAATTAATGTAAGTAGATAGAAAAATTACGTTCAAATTCAAGGTACAAAAGATTCGAACCCCGTTAGAGCCAAAAATGTTTACCGGTAGGATATTGAAGGATGTGGTCCACCTCGTGAGTTAGATCCAGCTCGTCGTCATGTCGGCTTGTTTGTGTAATACTAGAAATATCGAGTCGACCTTAAAATTCGAGTGGATTCGATGTGCGCATTTGTGTTTACTAAGTTTGCACAATTGATAGCTATAACGATACCAATATTGTTTTATGGAACCTGTCATAGATGGCTAATACCACACAACTACCGCCATGACATTAGACCAATACAATTGTTTTTTTCAGTATTTGTAAATTGTTTATACATTCACAGATCAACTCTGTACTGAATGCTGTGTACACCTATAATAGCTCACACCATGTGAGAGTAGTACTCAATCTTTGGAGTATATTTAATTATATTTTATTGTTAACTTAGTGTGTGTACTGTTGGTGTGCCTTATTATAAATAAATAAATAAATACAACACATACCCGAAGGAATGAAGTGCCATACCAGGACCTTCCCTTTATGAGCACGGCTACACTGAACTGGATGGAAAACACTGACAATTTTGATTGCAGCTTCATCCATAGTTTCATCCAGTGCGGTGGTACCAACCCGGGCCGGGGGAAGGGGACCTATGGGCTCCGAACCACGGAACAGCTCTCAATTGTGACAAAATTCACTTCTCTGACTCAGAAAGAGAAAGAAATTGATGCATAACCGGGGCGAGGCTTTGAACCGATGAAAGGGCAAGTCCTCTAGCCCTACACTACGAGCTATGCAAGGATTACTGTATAATCATCCCGGCTGACTTAGGGCCGATTGCACGAACGAACAAAAAATCAAAATCAACGTCAAAGTAAGATCAAACACGTCACTTTGTGTGGACAGTATGGAAGGAACTTTATGCGGTCCACTCAAAGTGACGTGTTTGAACATTGATTAACTCAGCCGTTTCTTCGTGCAACCGGGGCTTAGTCAACTTAACGGTTATCAAAATGTTTACAGCTGCTAGCTTTTGCGTATCAATTTGTTATACCATCCATCGTAGTAAACACATATACCATTTGTTTAAGTCCATCTCGCAGACAATTTGATCTATCCTCTGTCCCGATATGTTCAGAGATGAACAAACCTTTCTTGTCCCAAAATACTTTTGACAAAGAAACTGCCTTTGCGACGGATCTCCCCTTGGGTCAAATCCAATTTCCCTCATTTTCCCGCAGCATAACCTCGCAAGTAATATTTTTTCTTTCGTTTCATGTTTCACTGGTCTTAAAGATCGCCTCATCTGACTGTGGAGTGGTTTATTGTCCGCAGTCTCGGACTCACTTTGCAATCTCGAATCTGGTAATATAATAATGTTAAGTAAAAGATATGTTTTCGTATATTGCAAGATAAACCTGTAGAGTGCACCGTACATTTAGTATAAATTTATTAAAAAAACAGTCAAGAGTTTACTTAGTTTGTGCAAGTGTACCTATATTGGTAATTGTTTCATGTTCTTAGTGTAATCAAGGTTCGAATCCAGCCTAGAACTGACACAAAAATTCAAAAAACATTCTTCATAAAACACATTCTTCAAAAATTTAAATTAAAATACACTACAACCTAATGCTCTTTATTAACCATGCAAGCGCTGAGTAGTTTTCTGGAATTGTATACTTCTTATTTTTTTATTTGTGATGTTACACATGATACATTTCAAAATACCCTAAAAATAGTCAAACATACACATACTCTAAAGCAGTGATCGCGTCATGTTCTTTATATCAACAAGGAAAATAGTGGAGCGTATTCTATTCCATAACATGTTATTTATGTAATACAGAGTAATATCACTGAATGTCACCCCGAGTCACAAAATTGTAGTAAATTCCGAGGAAGTTACGATCGCATCTCAAGTTTATATATCGCTGTGGCCCTATGAGGCGGCATCTTAACGTTTCGGAAAATCTCGAAAAGCGACCTCGCAGACAACGGAATCAGATTTTTTTTTAAATTCGAATAGAAAAATAAATAACATTTGAAACAGTGTTATTTGTGTGATCCGTACCCGAGGTTAACCCGGGTTAACACCTCTGTCTGAGACCTCGGGTTTATGTTCCAGCGCATGGACCTGTTTCTTTCTTAGCCGATATACGTATTTACAGATCTTTCGGAGCCGATTTTTTGTGTATTTTGGATCCCATATTTATAATTGCAGCGTGTTCCAGATTGATCTATTATTGGTTTCTGAACGGAAAAGGAATATTCGAATGGAAAAAGAAGTAACATTTGAAACAGTGTTTTTTGTGTGATCCGTACCGGAGGGGTTAACACCTCCGCAGGTCTATTCCTGGCATTCAGTAATCAGGAATCTTGATTCTAGAAAACCGCTTTTATATTGATTTTCAAAGCGATTTTATCAACGGAAAACTTTGATCTATTAAGAAAAAACTATGCTCCGGAATATTTTTGTCAAGAAATTCGCTTTGAAAACCGCTACAAAAGCGGTTTTGTAGAACAGGATTCCTGATTCCTGATTACTGAATCCCAGGAATAGACCTGCTGGTCTGTTTCGGTCTGAGACCTCGGGTTGAAGTCCATCGCATTTGTCTCCACAAGATCATAAGCTGTAAATTGGATTCCACAATTTTAAATGAGATCAGGCTTAATTCTAATCAATTGTTAACCCGTAATCCCAATGTTTTTACTTTACCTTTATACAAAACCAAGATAGCTGCCAGTACCCAATTGCGAGAATGTGCACATCGTATAATTTAGTTCGGAATTCCAACAATAGTTTAGATATATTTTCATCATCAATTTATTCTTTCAAGAAAAACATTTTAGAAACTCTTAAAGTTCCTTAAATAATTATTTTTCTATTTCACTATTATATTTTATTACATTGCACCTAGATAATTAAGTAATTTACAAATCTACAGTAACTCCTTTTAGAACTTAAGTACTTACAGTCTAATTTTGTTATGTTTTTGGAAATTTCTGTGCACTCATCCGAGTGGGACACTGTCTTAATTTAAGTTTATATTAAGAATTGTTTATATTTAAGTCATTGCCCAGACTTTGTTCTGTATTGTGTGCCTAATAAAAAAAATATAAAATTTTTAAGTAATACAAATGTAAAAATCCACGAGAGAACTCTTTTGTAAATTAAATGTTACAATTCCTTATTTATGATGATAGACTATAATAAACCTTTATTTTGCATTCACAGATTTTCGTAAAAAAGCCCTCGAATCTCGTGATATAAAAATATTTATTTGTTAACTTCGATATATATAACCGATTTGTCAAACATAAATATTAGGATACCTACAAAAACCATTAGTCCTCTTTTAGCTGTTGTACATCTGAGATGAAATCTTCTACCGTTCAAATTAATGGAAGTCACAGAAATCAACAATAATCTCTTGGGTACGGCTTTAGTAAATAAATTCAGGCTTCTGTAAGGACGGTTCCAAGAAGATCCGCCCATTGTTTCCTCCATTACTGGCCACAACTTTAGCGCTGCGAGCGGTCATTGTTGGCGATAACAATCCCTTAATCTCTACAACAGTTACATTTAGTTATGTAAGATTAAATTAGGGTTACTATCATCTAAATTGTCTTTGAACTCCCGACCAGACAAACGGGTTATATTTATAGCTGCCATGTACCTATTCTTTCTACCGATGTTATAAAATGTGAAATTAGTTACATGATTGTGAATTCCTTTGTTGTAAGTTATTATTACGAAACTAGAGGAAATATTTTGTGTTTTTCATTTATTTAGTAAAATGTAGACGCAATAAGGGAAAAACTGGCCAAGTTCAAATCGAACTCGCAAACAAAAGGTTCCGTACCTTCGTACAAGGTTTAAGACAAACACTTCTCGTTATTTGTATGGGATATCGCCGTTTATTTTTTTACGCGGCAAAATCAATACACACTCTTCGAAAATGTTAGCTGCCTACCTAATACTGTTCATAAGATTGTGACAGACAGATGGATGGACGGACAGACGGATGGACGGACAGACGGACACACAGCGGAGTCTTAGTAACACGGTTCCTTTGGCACCCTTTGGGTACGGAACCCTTAAAACAAAGGAAAATATAAAACGGAAAGCAATACAAAAAAAGTTAAAGGTATGCAATTTCATCAAATCTATCTGAAGCTTCCGATGCCTAGTAACTATACTGAGTTATCCACGGAGGTGAAGAACCTCTCTGAATCGACAGATAACAACGACTTTTGGACGATTATTGCCAGAGTTCTGCACTAGAAGTTTGGCCATTTCGTCGGCAAAAGACTCTCAGACTTTCTCAGGACGGCCCAAACGTCTCCCAAATGTCAAAGTTCATGCAGTGAACCATTTCGCAGCTTCGACCAACGGAGCACCTTTTGTTTTCTATTGCTAATTTTAAATATAGTAATATCATAAGTATATTGCAATAAAATTCCAAGAATTGTGTAAAAATATTTTATTAACATCTACATTCTTTCAAATGTCAATGATGACACACACATATTACGCATTTTCGAGCATTGCGGTCCAGTAAAAATTTTGATACCTAGACCAATACGCACAATTACTATATGTTTACATCAAATTCCCTGGATAATTCACAGGCTACATTATGATTTTCACTAATACGTCTCAACATTGCCATCTACTTTGTGACACTGACATTATATTGATACAAATTAATCAATGATTTTTCTTACACATAAGAAGTATACATTTTAATAATTAAATACTTAGTAAAAAATATACTAAACGATACCCTATTTTCAATAAACACAAATAACTTGTTAAACAACGTTTTAATATAAATACTCACTTAAATTAATTTACATCGAAACCGTAACCCCGGTATTTTAAATCCCGAGTTCCATAACAATCCTTTCAAAATATGACACATTCAAATTAATTTTCCTAATAGCTTCATATTTCAGGTTGCCAAATCCTGTGTTTGGGTGGGGAAGGATGTTTGATGATTAATGATCAAATATTGGGGATTCAATTACGGTAACCGATCGTATTAAAGTATGCGTACATATTTTTGTGGTAAATTAAATGTTTTTAAAAATAATGCTAGAGAGCAACTAACCTTCGATCAACCATCATCGTACTGGGACGTAAGGAATACGAGTGGTGGCATTATAGAATAAGGACTGCACTATATCAGCTTAGGGGTCTTGACATAAAACATAGATATTTTTCAGACTGTTTTGAGCACGGAGATTTTGAGGGACAATTTGTATTCTGATGCCTGCATTTTAACTTGGATTAAAACATGTTTCGTGCAACTCGATTTCAGATTGATACATGTAATGTAATTATAACGGATGATATTTGAAGAGACTTCGTCGTCCCGTGGCTCTAAAGTTAAATCACTACTTCTGCTGTTAGTGATCGACACGATTGCCAGAAAACCTGGAGAAATGCACAATACAAAGTTCTCTAAGGAGAAAAAATATCAAGTCCGGACGACACGTCGCAGCTGCACTACTCCGACTAACTCTGGAAGAATCCTTCCACCCAGGGTGTGTCTGTTCTTCAGGTCATCTGCACTCTCTATAGGACCCCCGAAATTAGATAGCAATATTTATATTTAGATTTTGCGTTTTCCGTCAGAGTGTTAACGTAATCACTCCCCCGACGCTGAGTATCCAAAGGCCGTTGTAAGCTGGTTTTGTCACGGTGGCAGCGTCAGAAGGGCCCGATAAAAAATGTTGGCAAATGGTAGTCCACGGATTGTCTCCAAATTGTGTCATTTTTCCTGAAAGAATATTCTTTACCATCGTATTGAAGTTCGCATCGTCACGTCTATCCTAAACAAAAGACCTCCATTTACTCGGACGATGGCAGTTTTTCAGTTGGTCAAGAATATACTCGTAAATATTATAAATGTAGTTGCGTTTATATTAAGTAAAGCTAACTCTTGTCCATATGCACATCCTTACGCGCATAATCGCGAAATTTGGGATAAGCAGAAAAGGGGGTTTATTATATTTCAAAGAGTAAAAAATTATATCATTCACTTTTACCTTATGGGTCTCGATAGCTCAGTGGTGCGATGTCTCGGAGTTTAATCCTCGGCACGGTCGATGGATTACCATTTTCGTCCATTCAGGCGGGCCGTGGTTCGGATTTTACGTTGAAATAAAGGCCCACTTCCTTAATTTTGAGTAAGATTTAATTCCGCCCGATTCGGTATGAGCTCACTGAATGAGTGTTTTACCGTCAGTTCTTTCCATCTGTGCAATATTAAAAGGGCTCTGGTATTGTTCCTTTTTGGTGCATGGCCTAATATAATGATAGTAGGTGTGGTATCAGCGGTCCATGCAGAATGCGCCCAACTCTAAAACTTTAGTATTTTTGTCACAGCCACAACACTTAATTATTAATCAAAAATCCTACTCGGAATATTTTCTTTCAATATGAAAGAGGTTTTATAATGTTTTTTGCATGGGATAACCTAAATTATGAAAAAAAAATTTTTTTTTGTACATATTAATAAGAATAAAATGTGATTTTAAATCGCACGTAAAGATTCAAATTCAACTTAAATTTATAATAATTCATTAAAGATTTCGATATTAACTGCTAACGCGACCTCAAGAAATAAAATGGTGTGCGTTCTCAGCCAAAATTTGAATCTTAATTAATTTCTGTATTATATTTATGAATGGGTAATAATGTTACTGGAATTTTGATGTATAAGGTAGGAACCGTTTTTAATTAAACTTATTATAGATAGCTGTCCCACTCCCGGGGAGTTAATTGCGTTTTCGGCCGTCGTTCATTTTCATTACTGCTGCTAAAAAGTGCCCTACAAATGTATCGCTATTGACGAATAATTAGGTTTGGTTAGTACCAAGGAATAATTAGGTTATAGTGGAAACCTTTCCGGATTAGAAAAGGAAATTTTACTCATAAAAGTATGAATTCAACAATCTTTCAATTGCGAGCTTTTCATATTTTAAGCTGCATATTTCTTTTAAATCTATTTACATCATTAATTCCTTCGTCCATTGCACATTTAGGATATAATTTACAATTGTTTTTACCTACAGCTTACCTAAGAATGCTGTTTGATCATGACTGAAGTCGACAAACCGTAAATAGTACGATTATTTAATATAAATTTGTAAAGCTAACAAACTGTCATGAATATAAATTTGAATTTGGAAGTTTTTCCAAAAACAATTGTAACAAATTATACCTCATATGTCTACTTCTACGTCATAGACGTTATGTTAGCACTTCAAAGAAATAATTGATTAAATTTCCAATATTGTTTTATTGCACAATTCACAGTTTAAATAAATTCGAAAAAAACATAAGTAAATTTATCACCTCACACGAGTTTTAAGGGTGAATAAAACTGGTTAAGAGGAAAATTTTGCTAACGGCACCCGCTTTTATCTCCTAAAAATGGTGTTTTTATACACCAAAAATATTATATCATCATACTATAACAAATTTAAAGTTGCTGTGAAAAATTACCCTGATACATTTTTCCGCATTTTACGTGCATGCAGTCAAAACCTTAGATCGAACAAAATATCCTATGCGATGATGCAATATAGAATTGCGGATAAACACTAGAGCAATATTTATATAATGATGTGACTCTTGTCATCGATGTACCTATTTGCTAAAAATATACGCTGTTGAGACAGAACATATACGTTTTGTTCTGAAGAAGGAAATTCTTATGATTAAGTACAATTATCCCTCTTAAAATATTTAAGAATTCAATTTTCCCTATTTCGATTCAATTAGTTAAAATAGATAATTTACATTAAGGTTTATACTTTGGACCCGGCGGGGCGGCGCTCGTCGGCAGCGGCAGAGATGACTTCGAATCTTCTTCAATTCTCAACGTTATGAAATAATTTATGAATTCAAACTGATTGCTCAACGAATTTCTTCATAAATACATTTCAGAATGTTTATTGATTTTATGACTACTAAATTCTACTTGAGAAGCACCTTTTGAGAGTTTCTTCACCGCGGTTTCGGAAGAGACCTGAAACAAAATTGACAGATTTAACTCTATAGAATGGACATCAAATTAAGAGCATATTCCTATTATAGGCTAAATGTTTGATATTTTCCCAAAATATTAAAATACGTTTTACTTAATGCCGTATAACGGTCACGGATGTTCATGTCACAGAAAACAGAAAGAATTCCTCAGTCCATTTACTGTAAAGCCGACGTCAATGACTCGCTCACTCGTTATATGACGGAAATGTCTTTCATGGTGAAATTATTTGTTTATGTTTAGGCTGTAATGACATGGAAATACGTGATTGTACCGGTAACGGGACGGTTTCAAAAATGATTCCTATGGGGTACTCAAAGTTGAAATGCCATTCGATGATTTAAGGCACAGAGGCATAAATTGTTAAGGTTTCCGATTTCGGTATGTTTTCAGGCGTGTGAAATCTCTACCTGCCGCGTGAAAAGCCGTAATATTTTTCAAACATGTGTGACACAAAGTTCAAATGTTAAATAGATTTTTAAAATAACTTAAAACTTAAATAACTCAGAAACTATTGATTTTAGACCCCCATTTCACGGGGCTGACCTCTTAGAACGAATGTATCGAATTACCAAACACCCGGTATACCTAATTTAGTAGAATTTGCCAGATAATTTCAAATAGAAACATTTTAGTGACTGGTGCCAGTCTCTTAGGCTGTCCCATTTGCACCCTATTTTCAGGTTACGGTGACACGATTTTGATTTTATTTAAAATTTCTTTCTACTAACAAACAAATTAATCTTACGGCTGTAGCCGGGCAAAATAACGATAAACTAAGGTGTTAATGACGAAAGCATGGCAAATCACACCTAGTCGCCGAAACCTAACACGGCTTACCACAAAAGCCTATTTAGTGGCTTCGATGGTACTTAAAATGTCTAATAAGTACAATAAGTTTTGGCCACAATAAACAAACTAATATTTTTGCTATAAATATTTCATCTTAACTACAGGCTGCAAAATGTAGTGGTTATCTGTATTCATAATTATTAATAATTATTAATTTAATATTCATATCAACGTCAAATAGGATCAACACCTTCTTAAGTACTAACCCGATTTACAATTAATGAGCACATTAAAATAAAATGTTGATGCATAGTTTTATTTTCAGAAAAATCTGTGAAACATTACCTTAAAGTGTTGTGATAATTTTTCATAATATAATTAATTAATATAAATATTTTAATACCTCAAATTCAGTACCGATCAACTATCACGCTATTGTTATCAGATTTTTGAACCGTGGCGACAGTTGATGCTCATTTCACCTAATATCCCAGGCGAACCAAAAGGTCCTATGCAAAGCGTAAGCAAACAAAACATTCTTCGAAACCGAGTATTTCGCTCGCGTATAACGCAAGAATACGATCATAATAATGTCACACGCAAAAGTTGTTCTTGTCAAAGAACACGGTTTGATTGTGAGGGAAGAGCATGATGCCCTGCCCGCTCGGCATTATTACGAGCATCTGCTTCAGACAGAAAGCAAATTGGGAGAGCCAAGTGTCGATTGACGCGACTTGAAGAATGTTTCAAGTGCCTGCCCACAATGGAGGCCCTTCAAAATCAAAGGCAGCACCACTAATACAAATCTTATACAATGCTATACGCCATGTACTAAAAGTCGGAAATTTTGCATAGGCTAAATTACATGCCACAGGTCAAGGTAACAAGAGCGTTGAGTGTTCATTTGCATGCATACGCTATGCGAATACAATATGAAATTTAATTATACATTTTAACTTATATGTTAATTTTATTTCGCTGATGAAGACTGGAACGCGAAATGGCCTTTAACACAATGTACTAGTACAAAATGTTATTAATTATTACTTAAGGCTTGGTACCATTAAATGACTGATATGATGACAGTGAAAATGGACTTCGCTTTCTGTGCAAGTTATATTGTACAGGTATATCCTAGAGTAAAAGACCATATCAGAAACTTTCTGATACGGCGTCCAGTTTCTTCAAACTCGGTGTAATGGGCTAACCTCTCAAAACCAGATATTATGGTAGTCAACCAGATCCGGAATGTTTTTTTTATGTAACTGGACATGGATGGCTATAATGCCGCAACGAAAGTCATGACATTCGCCCAATACACCGCATTCTCGAAGGAATTAGGTGCCATGCCAGGACCTACCCTGTATGAGCACAGCTACATTGAACTGTATCAAAAACACGGACAATTTGTCATTGTCACTTCGACCATATTTTCATCCAATGCGATGGTATCAACTCGGGCGGGCTTAACCCTACCACCTAGTAGGGGAAGGGGACTTACAGTTTTACATTAATTCCGAACCGCGAAACTCGTGACGAAATGCACTTATCAAACTCAGAAAGAGAAAATAGTATATGAGCGGGGCGGGGATTTGAACCCAGATCCCTGACGTACAAGGAAAGTCCCTGCGCCACTAAGCTACGAACCGTTCAGCTGATCAGCTAAGCTCTGTTAAAAAATACTATAAATCATCTCCAAAAATATTGCAATCTATACCCACATTGCGAAAAATAAAAACAATCTTATCAAATTTACATTTCCTATTACGTTTTTTAATAACTCTCTACACGTGACTTTACAAAGTTTCATGGGGCCGTACCAATTTAGAAAAATGATCTTCCACTTTTCCTTGGGTTAGTACATCTTTCACTCCTCTGCGAACTTAAATCAGTGTGTCTTCGGGCGAGGAAATCCACTGCCACTTGTGGTTGGTTTAATTTTCTTCAATCTTTACTCCTGGAGTTCCTATTGCAGCTACCCTGGGACAGGGGCAGAAACGTTGCATTCGTGAGGTCGGATCGTCTTTGGATCGAACGATAACCTGCGGTGCTTGCCTGGAGGACAAGAAATGTAATTCTAGTATTTGACATGCAATGGAAAGGTTCACTATGAGCACCGGGAAAAGAGTATAGATCATAAAACATTAGCAGATTCGTTAGCGGGCGGTATGCACCAGTATGCATCCAGGTGGCACTCGCCACTAAGTTTACCAAGGCAATATGCCGAGGCGGCCCTAAAAGCGTTGGGCCCAGCAAGGGTTTCAAGACGATAATGGCAATAGCGGCCCCCTATCGGTAGGTCATTGGAAATACTCAATCATTACCGAAATTAAGAATTACCGAAGGGAATTCTTACTGGAAAGTCATCTCATGTCGAGGTTCATTGCATGCAGGGTTATCGGGTTATATGGGTTTATGGGGCATCCACTTCTGCCACCCATCCCATGCAAAAGTATGAAGGATTTGAGTTGTGAACGATGTGTGTCTGCATACGCGCGACCTCTTGAAATATTGTGACAGAGATGAAGAACACAGATAAAAATAAATCCCTTCCGCGAAGAATTCTCATGTTCGCTCGGCGGAGTCCTCGCTACCCTTATCTGAAATATTTGCCGGCTAGGACCGCATTATTAGGTAAGGGCTCACTGCAAATAAAGACTGAAAACGTGGGTGGAATTGCAATATGAAGAAACTTGAGAACTTACCTAGGTGCTCTAAAATGGGGATGCCTTACGCATTGCAGGGTGCGCTGAAGTGGCTGTAATCATTCTTATTAAATATAGACACCGAAACATGTTTATAATGTTAGGTGTGTATAGGTTTGAATATTAGAAAGAATACTAAATTAACGTCAGTTTTAAAGCGTTGATTTGACGTCTTCATGAGGTATATAAACTATTTTATGAAGGAGAAATAAATTGAAGGGAATAAAAATGGAAACGACGCAATTAAATGCGAAGAGAAATAAAAGTCATTTCCGGCTCGTTATTGGAAGTCAACTGGCTTCCAGTTTCCAATAAAAAGATTCAATTCGCTCGTTGTTCAATGCAACAACTGTTTTATATCTACCCTGGCGATCAGGAATATTGGGACACGTCGTTAAAAGTAACGATGTACGCTATTTGATAGTACGATGTACGCGATGTACGCATACCTTTTGCTATTTGTAACTGACCTACTGTGATGGTGAATTATATTCTTACTTACTTTATATATTCAGTGAACAGGTAATTAATCTGTAAAAAGTACTATACCTCTAGAAACTGAAAAGTTGCACATCTGAATTGTTGTCAGGTGTAATGTTATCAGTTGTATCAGTTAAGATAACCATTTCAAAATCATCTGTTTAGTAGCGCGGGGACTAGCCTAGCGTATCAAAGGTCTGGGTTCAAAACCTCGACCCGTTCATGCATCACTTTCTTTCTCTTTCTGAGTTGGATCACGAATACGAGCTGCTCAATGGTTCTGAATCCATGTAAAACTGTAGGTGTTAGGGTTTAAGCTCGCCCGGGATCGCTTTTGACTGACGTTTAGGACTGGCAGTAAAACCGACGTAAAAGTAAACAGCATGTTGATCTGTCAGTTAAGAGATAACTTCAAGTTTTATTGAGTATTAGCGGATATCAATATTATAATCATGAAGATTTTTGAACTTTATTTAGATGATACTGGTCACGAAAACCATGTTAATCCACATATGATCTCCTGTGTTGAAAATGATTACTTGATAGCAAAGGGATTTGACCGTGGAACAAAGTTCGCTTGTCATTTTAATGTAGCTATAAACAGGCAATGGTGTTCGTCGGGACTTTCAAATCTTCCTCCCTTACTTACCAATTCCAGTGACGTCCACACCGCTCTACAGGTGTGTCACTTGCGCCAGCCGAGCCCCGGGGCGCTACGAGCCGACGGTGATCTGCGTTACCCCTTCACCGTTCGAGGGCTTGTGGCCGTCCGGCCTCAGCATCGCCTTCCTCGCCAGCCGCCCGAAAGTGCTCCGGAACTGTCGGCTCATGCTGCAGTAGAGCACGAAGTTGATGGCGGAGCCGACGAGAGCGAGGAGGTCCATCACTTCTCCTGTGGGGAGGAGGCAAAGGACATTAGGAAAGTTGGGTGAAGTGAGCGCGCTGCAAGTGAATGAGACCGTTTTAAAAACCTGCATACTGAAAACAATTATTACTCATATGTTTACTCGTTCTTAACATTTTAGCATATTTCCTTAAGGGCATGATAACACCTGATTGCAGTCAGTTCCAGAAGGGCGTAAGTGAAACCATATATTTTTTTAAAATAACTACTACTACTTTAGAATTTAAAAAAGTTGAAAGATGCATTGCTTGTTTAGCTATATTTGAATCCTATAACGGTAAATATCTGACGCTCATATTGTGATCGAACTTTTTTTACGAAAGTTTAAGAATATTTTTCTAATTGAGAACAAAAAATACAGGAGACTGACAGTTTTATCTTGAAATTATAGTTAGTAAAATCTATATTGACTTTTCTGATTATCGAAATTAATTGTGGTTATTTTTAAATAAATTTAAATGTTGTTTTACTTACGTCCTTATTAAACTGAACGCAATCTGCTCTTATCATACCCATAGGTGATAATAGACTGATGGAACCATTGCCCCAATTTTAAAAAGAGTATTCCTAGAAATCCTTTATTAAATAAACATTCTAACTTTATGCGGTTTCCCTAGAGACGTAAGCGCTTATTAATTTTTTTAATTGAATACTTATAATATTTGATGTTTTAGTATGTACCTAATGTAATTTATGAAAGGGTTGTTTGTTGTATATGCATTAACAAATGTACGTAATAAATATCCGTGGACGGCTAATTAAATACCACACCCGCTGTGGACGGCCAGCCTCCACACTCAAAACATGATATATAAATACAACAAAGTAGCGTCCTATAGGCATATGAAAGTTGCGTCGCGATGCTGCTTAGCGACAAGTAAAAATAATACTTTTGTTTTACGCACATCTGACTAAACATAAAATCAAGGTCATCGCAGGTAGAGGGGGCGCCGAAAGGCGGAGGTATGACCCTGAGCGATCGCGCAGGTACAACGTTCGAAAGTACTCGAATAATGCTCTGCTTAGCGACAGGTAAATAATAATAAAATAATAAGAACACGGCTCACGCGCCCAAGGCCAACGCCGGCAGAGGGGTGGAGAGCGGGTACAGAGGAGGGGTATGACCCTGAGCGACTGCGCATCACAGGGCAGAGGGGAGCCGGGAGGAAAGATGAGCGGGGGAGAGGGGAGAGTGCGCATGACCACTCGAAAAATGGCGGGATTCCAAGGGAGGGGCGAGGGGGATCAGAGCCTAGAACAGAAAAGGCGCGCGCGTCCCTCGTCAGTCGGTGGCGAGCGAGTCTCTGGGGCAGTATGCCTCTATTCAGGGCTTACGGCACGTAGGTTGAATACGCGGAAGTGTTTTACTATGGAATTGGCACTTGCAAAGTCTTTTCCTTCGTTATATTTTGTTTGGGGACATGGAAACGGGTCATTGAGTTTGAGAAAGTAGCAAAAGTGCAAATTTAGGAACGAGATGAGTTAGCTAAATAATCTATGTTTTCTTGCAGAGTAGATAGATTTGCAAACAGCTTTTGTTAAAATAGAGTGAAAGAATGGACGGCACTGGACCTTGGTAAGTCTGTACTAACAGTTTCGCCGTGTGGGGGAGGTGACGGCATATGTATTGATTGTATATCGAAGTTCGCGCGGCCTGTTAGATGTGCAAGCGCATTGGATGAAGGATTAGATATGCGGGTGTACTGCATTTTGAATTACGAATTGTATGAAGAGAGACTTTATAAAGTTCAAGGTAAGATTTTACGTGGAATAAAATCTCTGGTTATAGTGGGGGGGAGGATTATTTTGTGCTCAGATATTTTGTAATATATTCAGGAAAGACCTCGCGTGTGAAATGATGGTTCGTCGACTCGGACGAGGGTACAGGATGTGGTTTTAAATGGAATAAAATCTTGTACTACAGGAGGAGGGTTTTCTGTGTTCGAATAATGTGTACAGTATTCGAGGAGGGGGCTTCACGTGGGTATTAAAGGTCCGATGGCTCGGATGAGGGTTACAGGCTGTGGTTTTACGTGGAACAAAATTTCGCCTCACAGGAGGATGGGTTTCTGTCTTTGACTTAGGAGTGTTTGGGTGTGAGTGAAATGAGGGAATGCGTCAGCGCACGCTGAACCAGAAAGATATTAAATTCCTAGGATCAGTGTTGAATAGTAGGACCTGGAGTCTATAGTGGGGGCGACGGAACAGTCACGTACACCGGTTCGCTTTTTCTAGATAAAATCTATCTAGCTAGCTACAAAAGAATAAAACGATATTTCTTCACAGAAATGTTAAGGCGATGGATGTTGAGTTGTGGGAAGCATGTTTAATCCACATACTTGTGCACGCTATGTGGATTTTTGTTTGCAGTGCAGCCAGAAAACGAGGCATTACGGGACATCGGTCGGGTCTGGGATCTCTATGAGATTTCATGCCAGATTGATTGTACCTTAAACGTAAATGTAGCATCACTAACGAACATTCCGAGAAGCTGCGGATCCTGAATTTGAGCCTCAAGTTAGATTGGGCGGTACCCCTTTATACTGAAAGGAGCCGGAACCCATTAAGACTTTCATACTCAGTCAAACTCTAGAGAACCATGAAAGAAAAATATAGTATTGACATTATCGCAAAAAAAAAATACACTACGATAATACAATACATACCAAATATCTCTCTGAACATAAATGACACTATGACACCGTATTTTAAATTGTTGGCATTTAGACCTGGGAGTCATGTTCCAATATTAAAATGTTCACCTCGTTTGAGAGGAAGGCGGAGGCCATACTCTGGTTCGCTTGACAACCGGCGACCAGGTTGACTATCTTAATAAATACAAAATCTGAAGGCATATCCATCTTGGATTGACCTCAGTGTACATTTCGCAGGCAACTTCCTGTTTCCCTGCTTAAATTAGTCGACAACCTTGAGGGTTTGTCATGACTGCGGATAACCGCTTATCTTGAACTGCTGTTTCTATCAGCTCTTCTGAAAGCCTTTATTGGCTTTACCACGATCTGCCAAGTGCCGGAACCGTGAAAATGTGGAGACACTCTCATGACCTACCCTGAGTCCAGGAAAGGCTTGGCAACGCGTGTGGCTAATGTCACTAGACGCGAAAATCTTTAAAGTGACTACGCTTTGGTACGTCCGGAGCAGTTCACGAAACTACCCTTATGTCCATGCATTAGTAATGGCAGATGGGAGGGTCTGAGGTATGTCCTACATTCATGTGGGCTGGTACAAGACAGATTCGTAACTATGGTCACCCGCCGTAGTTTTCCGTCACCGTTTGATCGGCTGACAAAACGAACATTCTTGTGATACCTAATGCGTCGTACTTGACGTTGTCAGTGGACACTCAAAATATATAGTGGTCATGTTGTAAATCCAATACCCCAATTGGTATATAATGAACCACATAAACTCATATATCCCTACACGGGAATTGAGCCTTGGTGTTCAGAGGCCATATTCAGGATGGTTGGCCGCCGCTTTTTGAAGCAGAGGTCGCATATACAGCCTGAAGGCAGGAAGGCGATCATGTGGGGACGCGGGATAACAGTGCCATGGATGGACCTTGGACTGTGAGGGGCGTCACCATTACCCCATGGGGTAAAAATTTTTTTGAAGTTCTGGGCATGCTGAAATGCTCTATTCCAATCAATTCAGATTTGTGTTTGTATGTGAGAGCGCGTGTATGAGAGAGAGAGAGATTATGTATCAGGTTAGGATAGGGAGAAAGGATCCGATTAGAAGAACCGAAAGAGACAGACAGCTAGGTACAGGAGGAGGGCATAGCACCAATGAGGATTTGACAACAATATTCAGGAGAATACATGTTACCTAAGCAAGTAATGTAGTAAAATAACTAGATTTACCGTGAGCAAATCAGGAAACAGTAAATGGGAATATATTAGACGAATGGTTATGTAATGTAAATAATGAAAGCATATAGGACGATCACGAGCCAATGGGGAGAACAAATGGGACGAGTGGATACATGGTAAATAGGTAATTAATGTAGGATGTATCCAAGGGAAATATAAGGTACATAACTTAGGTTAGATATGTATAAGCTAATGTAGGCTAGGAGTCTATTTAAGGGGGGGTCTGGAGGTTTACAGATGTTGCCGTGACCACAGGATGATTGTTGACAAGGACTTGGTTATATCTTTAATCAAATTCTACAATTAAAAGGAACCAAGGTTACTAAAGGACACAACAAATAAAATGGGTCAAATAGCGTAGTCATATTATTCGTATTTGTTCACGAAAAATAACTAAGAAAATGCTTGAAGCAAAAGAATAAAAATATATAAAAGTAATAAGACGTAAAATTGTCAGAAGGGAAATAGTTAGACGCGGTTAGTCGGTTCACGGAAAAATAAAATCATGTTTGTAAACAATTCTCAACATATTACACTGTTGTTGTAATTTATTAAAGTATATTATGAAACTATGGAAAGAGATTAGGGAGTATAGGATGTTTCAACAGCACGAGAGCGGTTGTGTGATTACGCCACCAGCGCATTGAATGCGTTGTGTGATCGCGCCACTAGCGCATTGGATGCGTTATGAGAGACGCGTTGATCGCGCGAGCGCGACGCCGAACGCTTACCTCTGGGAAGGCTCAGAGGTACCTACCAGGTAAATTGTTTGACTACAGTTTAGAATGTGTGAAAACTATTGCTCATGGGTTCAGAATTACTTTAAAAAAAAAAATAGTACAAAGGTTAGTACCTTAGGAAATTGTTAATTATGTGTTCTGAAATGTTTTATCCGCAGGTAAGTCGGTATAAAATTGGTTGTGCTAATGAATTGTGTACTAAACAGTGTTATGAGTTTCAGCTTAAATTAAGTTCTGTACCATCCTTCAATAATCCACTCTTATGGTGATCTCCATCTTATATGTATGTGTTACTCTCGTACCATTAACATTTTTATAATTGTAATTACACACGCACGTTAAAGTCGGCAGAAATAAAAATAATAAAACCTAACTAAATTTACGTTTCACTACGGTAAACAATCAAGGAAGTGATATCTTTTAGGTTTCTTTAAATAGAGAACTAATAATCCACGAACGGAATTCGGTCAAAGGAAGATTTGCATTTAGGATCGGTTGGTTCCGTTGAGCTGATAGAACTGAATAATGTCTCCTCAAGGCGAACGTTGTCTTAGTATTTATATTAACATAGATTTCTATTTTACTATAGGAAAATTACAGATTACTAGACGAAAGGGTTGGCTGAAGTCAGGACCGATTATATGGGGGGCCGATTGGGGTCAGAGGGATGGCGGCAATATTGTGGGGGCGACCAAGCCTAATGAAATTATGTTTTAATTACTATTATTGACTACGCTTGCTGTAGATTTACCATTTTACTTTAAATTATTTCGTTAAAACATTTATTAAATATTCGTACCCTGTCGAAATTATGGGGGGCGACGGGCTTAACATGAGCCTGAATTACCGAGGCGTTTGATCCACCGCTGAGTATTAGAGAGATCATGAGTCGAACACGTGGCTGAGATTGTAGAAGTATCGTGTGCGTAACATTTGTGTTGACCATTGGTCATGGGAAAGAATTGATAAAGTGCACTGGTCATATGTAATATATTAATAGAAACAAAGGTAAAGAGTGGCTGGGTAAATAAGTCGTTATGCGGAGAGAGATATTTTAAGATGAGGTTAGAGCCAATTTGAACTTAGTTTGGATAAAATTTAGTTGATATGTAACAATTTGGTTCTCACATGGGTTCCGTAACAAAGACGAAGTGTGAGATTAGGTATAATATTGGTATTAGAATGGAGTGAGTAGAAAACGTGGGAACTTGGTGCGTAAACCATCATTCAACTTAAATATTGGTTAAAACTTTTGTGAAAGCAAGGAAGGAAATAATAATTATTATAATTTGTTATTTTTTTTACATTATTACATATTTTGTGGGGTTATTATAGTATTGCGAGGTAACATTGATTTTGATGGGGCGCGGGACGTTCCTTGCCGCTCCAACCGTCGTTCGTTCAGTGCGGTGGTGCCGACTCGGGGCGGGGTGAACTCGCGCGCTGAACAGCGGGTGTACATACCTATACAGTCACATGGATTGGTGGCGCGAGCGGCGGGTCACGTGGTTCGTGCGTCTTGTGTCTAGGGTCGCGGTAGGAGCGTCAAGAATGATATTATTATTGAATAACGGAACCACGCGCGCTTATTACCATTATTCTAGAGATTGCGTTGGGGTTTATTTAAAGATAGATTGATTAATTATGAATGAAGGAATGGTTATGGATGTTAGATATTGAAGAAGACAGACTCCTTGAAGGTTACGATATTCCATCGGGGTTTTGTTGTTTTACTTTGAGTTTTAAGTTGGTGTTATTTGATAGGGGAAAAATATTAGGAATAAGTGATTACAATTTTACGGGTTATAGTGCAATTACTTAGACATATTTACAACATTGAAGTGCAAGTAGCCTTGGGTGAGTGAGGAAGTTCGAGAACGGAACGAGAATTAGTAATGACTATGAGTTTATGTGAGGGCGAGATAAACTAGAGTTAGGGTTCCGTAGAGATTGAAAAAAAAAGGGGTGAATTTGTTGTGACAGTCTATTCCGATGAAATCTGAGATCTGAATGTTCGGGTCGCAGGTGCGTAATAGTACGAGTGTTGAACTTAGGGAGGATAATGTGATGTGTGGGTGGCTTCGCGATAACGAGTTGTGGATATATTATTGTATGAAGGTGGGGGCGAACATTGTGCTATGATGCGATATCATGATGTTTGGATGTTAGTCGGGGTGATGTTAGCATGTGGTTTAGCCACAAGAAGGTTGACGTCATCATCGTATACGAGAGCGAGAGGTGTGGAATGGGAAATATTTATTTTTGATGACTTAGGGATGGGTCGGTTACTGTATATAGGGGATCCCGTTGCTGACCGTGTTGATAGTGGGCGATGGTGTATTACCTTTTGGAGAAAGATATAATAATAATTTATTTAACCATTTTTTATTGATTTCTCTTAACAATAATGTTGACGGGTATTTTAAATTTAATACAATTCGGTGAATACTATTTTCGTATTTTGAGATTATTCGGACACAAATCTGAATTTATTTAGATTGACATAATATTGACGGCCAAGTATTTTGGCTTGCGTTTTGAGTATTATTGTAACGTAGTTCGAGCAGGTGTATCATGCTAGTGGTAGGGTTTTGAAAAAAAATAAAGGCAAACTGGAGAAGGGGAACGCGTTGCGGTATAAATAAATATATATATATATACATATACGTATGGTATTAAGTGAATGAAGGTATTGTTTAATTATCAAGGAGTGGCAATTGAAATCGTTGTTTCATTTCAATTGGGATCAAGAGAATCAAGGTTATCGTTAAATATGTGTTTGATTTCAGGAGTCGGGTTAAAAAAAAAAAAAAAAATTTTTTAAAATTTAGGAAGAAGATAGGGTTACATTCTGGGGGAGGGGGGGATTACGAGTGATGATGGCATAGGCTATTTAAGCGTGTCCCTTTCCCTAGAGTTCAACTTTAGTGTAAGTGAAATAGTATTAAAAGTGTGGATAGACTTAGTGAATGGGAGCATTGAAACGGTCTTATTGTGAGGTGACGACGGGTTATCTAAATATTTTCAGAAGTAGACAGGAAAATTGCGAGTGGTTCTAGCAAGTAGGGAAGTGAACTTAAATTTGAACTTGAGCGAACGTTGTTGGAAGATTGCGCGGGAAATTTCGAATACTTAGTTCAGTGTGACCACGGAATTGGAAAATAAGTTAGAAGTGACAGTTGCTCCAATATTGGCGACGTACTACGACCAAAGAGTCAGTATACGAGTTTGCGGCGGTGTTTCGCGGGACCACGGAATTGGGGAAAAGGTGGAAGTGATATTTCCGCTATGGCTGAGGGGGGGATCAGAGACTAGGAGGGCGTGGGGGCGATCGTATTCGGCTACATATATTTATGATAATCAGATAGGGGGGGGGGGGGTAGAAGGATAATGGGGGTTTCGGTAAGTTAAGGGTAGAGGTGTTTAGAATGGGGGGGGGGGGTTAACAAAAAAAGGGGGATTAGTGTAAGAATGTGTTTGAGTGGATTCAATGGTATAGTTTTCTTTGATATTTTGTGTGATTTATTATGATTATTAAATTGATTATTGAAAGAATATTTAGGAGAGTGTGAGCCATGGGTGTGTTTGATTAGGTTTTTCTTTGCTGAGCAGTAATTGAAATATCGTAAATATAAATCACTTAGTTTTTTATTACCATAGATATGAAGCTTGAATAAGGTTCTCTGGATTATTTGATTAAATCATTCATTTATTAGACTTTGTTTTAGATTATAAATTATTAAATTTGATTTATAGTGATGATTTCACTGTGATGGTTTGTTACAAAATATTCGAGGACAACATCAAATAATTACCTTGATATTTTGATGGTTTCAGCGAGTTGCCAAGGTTAAAACTAAATAATCTGCTGATGGTAAATATACAATGAACTACATACAAATGCACTTAATAAATTGTGGTTCAAGAAATTAAATATATTTTTATTTTATTACTTTAAGCTTCAAATCAGTAAATTTCAAATCATGTAGATTTTGAAGAGGAAAGGCTTTGATGTGTTTCAACCAATATTTTCAGAACATCTTTTGTTCAATCTATTCTCTACTCGTTTGAGTTGTCTTCGATCACGATATATGTGAGATAATTTTCACATACGTTTTCCAAACGTTTGATTTATTAACGATCTATACTTCCTGCATTTTATGTTGGTGGTTTTACCAACTTTAAATTGATTCTTGGTATGGATTATGAGGTCGGCTACGATTCAATTTAACTGAATTGTAGAATACCTGTCTTGATTAAAGTAAAATGACATGGATTCTGTGGAGATCTCAATAAAATAACAAAACAAATAGAGTTCATCCACATTGCTAGTTGACCGTGTTGTCCGATGGCCAATTATGGAGATATGAGTGCCTTTTGTGTTCATGGCTTAACTAGTTCTGGAAAGTCGTTTATGAAGAAGATCCTTAGCTGAATAGCGGGTGACTTCCACCGATGGATCAGTTGTCAAGATGGGAACTTGCATACTGCAACGTGGGAAGTATTGGTTAACCTTCAAAACCACACACTCACCCGGAGTGCAACGTTGACGAGTACTACTAGTGAATTGACCATGAATACATAGGGTAAACATTGTTCATATTGTTCCCAGAGAACAACTGAAAACACCATACAATTTCAATGCGAATTTGAGGTTCGGTCATTGTGTATTTCAGACTATAAAGTTTGAATTGCTTGAATACATTAAACAACTTCCTGAACCATTCCATATTAGGGCATTGTGACCATATAATGACTGTGTTCACTAAATCAGCCCAAGAGGAAAAATGCCAGAACCACATATTTATTAATGGCGAGTACAGGCATTTGCAGGGTTTAGCACGCTACTGCGTGACGCTGAGATGGCAGTAAAATCCAACCCTTCATAGTTGGTATGCTCTATGTACAACACTAATTCGAAAATGACCGTGTCATTTATACAGTAACATCCAACCTTCATAGTTGGTATGCAAATAGATTCAATCAAGTTATATGATCATATCATAAGCCTGACCTCCCCGTTAGCAGATTTAAAGTAGAGATCAGTGAATTGGATCTCTTTATACTTTGCTAAATTTTGAGCATGGAAACTTCTTCAAAATTTGTAACAACAAAGAGGAGAAAGCGATTCGGATATTTAGGCAGGCGTTCAATTGGTTGAGCGGTGGAGAACATTTTTCAATTTTCAATGGGGCTCTACTATTGGGGCCTAGCCCAAAATCGTCTTAATTTTATAATTCTTTTAAATTTCCGCGAATTTTAATTTTATTTGTTTTTATCGAAGCTTATTGAGCAGCAATATAATAAATTCTGCTGAAATATTTGATATTTTCTTAGTTAAAGAATAAGAGAAGAATATATACAATATAGTATGGGTGAGTAATATTTTAGTTGAATACTTAGGAAACTCTATTTGAGGTTAAGTATAAATGATTGGATTAAAATTAGATTAATAATACTAGACGAACACGTGCCTTTATTAGTCATTATTATTATTATTATTAGTCTTTATTAGTAGATAGGTATAGGTAGGCTAGGTTAGGTTTAGGCTGTGGGTGATTACAGTTGGATTAGATTAGGTTAGGCTAGGTAAGATTAGGATAAATTGTGGATGTAGGTTAGGTTAACATAAGTTAAATTACTTTGAAGGAGGTTAGGTGCAGCAACAACAAACAAACTAACAAACAAACAAACAAACAAACAAAAACAAAACTAAACAAAAATTTTTTTCCATATGGGAAGTTCGCAGTAGGTGGAAGGATGTTGAAGGTAATTTTGAGATGGGGGCGTGGTTGAGGTTTCCTTAATATGGAATAAAGACATTATTTTATTTTATGTTGTAACAATTGTCCTTACCTTATTGAATTAACTGCTTCCCTGCGTGTGGCATCGTGTGCCATGTGCAGTCACAGTTAATTGGGGGCGGCTGTGGACGGCCAGCCTCCACACTCAAAACATGATATATAAATACAACAAAGTAGCGTCCTATAGGCATATGAAAGTTGCGTCGCGATGCTGCTTAGCGACAAGTAAAAATAATACTTTTGTTTTACGCACATCTGACTAAACATAAAATCAAGGTCATCGCAGGTAGAGGGGGCGCCGAAAGGCGGAGGTATGACCCTGAGCGATCGCGCAGGTACAACGTTCGAAAGTACTCGAATAATGCTCTGCTTAGCGACAGGTAAATAATAATAAAATAATAAGAACACGGCTCACGCGCCCAAGGCCAACGCCGGCAGAGGGGTGGAGAGCGGGTACAGAGGAGGGGTATGACCCTGAGCGACTGCGCATCACAGGGCAGAGGGGAGCCGGGAGGAAAGATGAGCGGGGGAGAGGGGAGAGTGCGCATGACCACTCGAAAAATGGCGGGATTCCAAGGGAGGGGCGAGGGGGATCAGAGCCTAGAACAGAAAAGGCGCGCGCGTCCCTCGTCAGTCGGTGGCGAGCGAGTCTCTGGGGCAGTATGCCTCTATTCAGGGCTTACGGCACGTAGGTTGAATACGCGGAAGTGTTTTACTATGGAATTGGCACTTGCAAAGTCTTTTCCTTCGTTATATTTTGTTTGGGGACATGGAAACGGGTCATTGAGTTTGAGAAAGTAGCAAAAGTGCAAATTTAGGAACGAGATGAGTTAGCTAAATAATCTATGTTTTCTTGCAGAGTAGATAGATTTGCAAACAGCTTTTGTTAAAATAGAGTGAAAGAATGGACGGCACTGGACCTTGGTAAGTCTGTACTAACAGTTTCGCCGTGTGGGGGAGGTGACGGCATATGTATTGATTGTATATCGAAGTTCGCGCGGCCTGTTAGATGTGCAAGCGCATTGGATGAAGGATTAGATATGCGGGTGTACTGCATTTTGAATTACGAATTGTATGAAGAGAGACTTTATAAAGTTCAAGGTAAGATTTTACGTGGAATAAAATCTCTGGTTATAGTGGGGGGGAGGATTATTTTGTGCTCAGATATTTTGTAATATATTCAGGAAAGACCTCGCGTGTGAAATGATGGTTCGTCGACTCGGACGAGGGTACAGGATGTGGTTTTAAATGGAATAAAATCTTGTACTACAGGAGGAGGGTTTTCTGTGTTCGAATAATGTGTACAGTATTCGAGGAGGGGGCTTCACGTGGGTATTAAAGGTCCGATGGCTCGGATGAGGGTTACAGGCTGTGGTTTTACGTGGAACAAAATTTCGCCTCACAGGAGGATGGGTTTCTGTCTTTGACTTAGGAGTGTTTGGGTGTGAGTGAAATGAGGGAATGCGTCAGCGCACGCTGAACCAGAAAGATATTAAATTCCTAGGATCAGTGTTGAATAGTAGGACCTGGAGTCTATAGTGGGGGCGACGGAACAGTCACGTACACCGGTTCGCTTTTTCTAGATAAAATCTATCTAGCTAGCTACAAAAGAATAAAACGATATTTCTTCACAGAAATGTTAAGGCGATGGATGTTGAGTTGTGGGAAGCATGTTTAATCCACATACTTGTGCACGCTATGTGGATTTTTGTTTGCAGTGCAGCCAGAAAACGAGGCATTACGGGACATCGGTCGGGTCTGGGATCTCTATGAGATTTCATGCCAGATTGATTGTACCTTAAACGTAAATGTAGCATCACTAACGAACATTCCGAGAAGCTGCGGATCCTGAATTTGAGCCTCAAGTTAGATTGGGCGGTACCCCTTTATACTGAAAGGAGCCGGAACCCATTAAGACTTTCATACTCAGTCAAACTCTAGAGAACCATGAAAGAAAAATATAGTATTGACATTATCGCAAAAAAAAAATACACTACGATAATACAATACATACCAAATATCTCTCTGAACATAAATGACACTATGACACCGTATTTTAAATTGTTGGCATTTAGACCTGGGAGTCATGTTCCAATATTAAAATGTTCACCTCGTTTGAGAGGAAGGCGGAGGCCATACTCTGGTTCGCTTGACAACCGGCGACCAGGTTGACTATCTTAATAAATACAAAATCTGAAGGCATATCCATCTTGGATTGACCTCAGTGTACATTTCGCAGGCAACTTCCTGTTTCCCTGCTTAAATTAGTCGACAACCTTGAGGGTTTGTCATGACTGCGGATAACCGCTTATCTTGAACTGCTGTTTCTATCAGCTCTTCTGAAAGCCTTTATTGGCTTTACCACGATCTGCCAAGTGCCGGAACCGTGAAAATGTGGAGACACTCTCATGACCTACCCTGAGTCCAGGAAAGGCTTGGCAACGCGTGTGGCTAATGTCACTAGACGCGAAAATCTTTAAAGTGACTACGCTTTGGTACGTCCGGAGCAGTTCACGAAACTACCCTTATGTCCATGCATTAGTAATGGCAGATGGGAGGGTCTGAGGTATGTCCTACATTCATGTGGGCTGGTACAAGACAGATTCGTAACTATGGTCACCCGCCGTAGTTTTCCGTCACCGTTTGATCGGCTGACAAAACGAACATTCTTGTGATACCTAATGTGTCGTACTTGACGTTGTCAGTGGACACTCAAAATATATAGTGGTCATGTTGTAAATCCAATACCCCAATTGGTATATAATGAACCACATAAACTCATATATCCCTACACGGGAATTGAGCCTTGGTGTTCAGAGGCCATATTCAGGATGGTTGGCCGCCGCTTTTTGAAGCAGAGGTCGCATATACAGCCTGAAGGCAGGAAGGCGATCATGTGGGGACGCGGGATAACAGTGCCATGGATGGACCTTGGACTGTGAGGGGCGTCACCATTACCCCATGGGGTAAAAATTTTTTTGAAGTTCTGGGCATGCTGAAATGCTCTATTCCAATCAATTCAGATTTGTGTTTGTATGTGAGAGCGCGTGTATGAGAGAGAGAGAGATTATGTATCAGGTTAGGATAGGGAGAAAGGATCCGATTAGAAGAACCGAAAGAGACAGACAGCTAGGTACAGGAGGAGGGCATAGCACCAATGAGGATTTGACAACAATATTCAGGAGAATACATGTTACCTAAGCAAGTAATGTAGTAAAATAACTAGATTTAACGTGAGCAAATCAGGAAACAGTAAATGGGAATATATTAGACGAATGGTTATGTAATGTAAATAATGAAAGCATATAGGACGATCACGAGCCAATGGGGAGAACAAATGGGACGAGTGGATACATGGTAAATAGGTAATTAATGTAGGATGTATCCAAGGGAAATATAAGGTACATAACTTAGGTTAGATATGTATAAGCTAATGTAGGCTAGGAGTCTATTTAAGGGGGGGTCTGGAGGTTTACACCACCACCGTCATGATATTAGCCCAACACATCTCATTCCTGAAGAAATGCCAGGACCTCCCCGGCTACATTGAACTGGATGGAAAACACAAACAATTTTGAATTGCCGTTTCGACCATCTTTTCGTCCAATGCGATGGTACCAACCCAAGAGGGCTTAACCCTACCGCTTAGTAGTGTAAATGGAGTAAGTTAAGGGAGTAACAAATGCGTTCCTTGAGTAAAGTGCAAGTGTAAATTTTCTTAAAGTTTTCTGAAATAGCCGGAATAGAGTGCAGTGTCAACTAAGAGAAATATGACGAGCATTGAGAAGCGTATGATCAGGTGGTTTGGAGATATACAGCGAATGAGTGAGGAAGGAATGACGAAGCAGATTTACTGAGGGGAACTGAGTGAGACGGTATCAACCATAATTGTAGAGCAAGATGGAAAAGGTTATGTCTTTGTTCTTATAATTAATTACGTGAATATTCGTACGCACTTGTGTATTAAAACTAGTAGTTAAAATCTGTTTTATCTAAACAGAGAACAACGCGTAGAAACTAATTGGAAACACGGTCTGAAAGCTCAGTAGACAATTTAAAGTTACCCTCGAAAGGTGAAAACTGTGAAACAATTTAGGAAATCTGTAACTTTAACAACTTGGGAAATCAGATTACATTTCGCAAATTGTTTATAACGTGAACATAAAAGGGGCTTCCCACTTATTAATGGACTAAGTTGGTGCTGTATTTTCTTTAATATCTACATCATTAGTGCCTTCTATTAGGAAGAATAGAGAGCTGCAGTGGATACAGTATTGAATGATTTGCCTAATGAGATGACATCGACGTTATGTACGTAACTAGATGCGGTACCCGGCTTAGGTCGGGTCAAAGTCACTTTGGACTGATCGTGGGCTGAATTATTACCTGGATATTCCCCATACAAACTTTCGTCCTCTATTTCACCCTCTTCGAGTTTAATTTGCGCCACGATGTCGAGACTGTCTTTCTATCTAAATTCATCAAAATTGGCTCAGTGGTTTTGGCGTCAAAACGCAACAGACACACAGAGACACTTTCACATTTATAATATTAGTATGGATTATGTCAAAACCAATAGGTTAAGTCTCATAATCAGAAAAAAATAATAATGCTATCGATACGAGTTACTCGAAAGAGCGAAATCCTCAAACATTCGTGAATTACTACCAACATAAATAACACAGAGGTATACCCAAAAAGATATATTTCATGCGACCCCAGCTCAATGTCGCCATTGTGGTTTCATGGCTAAGTGAACTGGCAACATTAACGGCCTCAGGTTATATTGCCGCGACGAAAAATATACGCGATTTTCCTGTAAGCTCGTTCGGAAATATTTGGCTAGCGCATGTTGGCGTTGGAAAGCTATCAACGTTGCCCTTTCATCGCCCGCCAACCACGTTGACGTGTATCTCCTTGACACGTACCGGTTCTCGTGTTACCGTCATTTCTAAGGTGAATGTGAGCTCTGACGAGGGAACAAATGCGCAATAGAGTCCTGATATAATCCCGATAAAAGCGTATCATGTGGCGGAAGTGCACGAATAATTTTTTTTATGAAAATCCGAAAAAGAGTGTGCTGACCAAAAGTAACTCAGAAAAACTAAATTCAAGTCATCTCGCGAACCACGCTCAGCGAGGCACCATACCAGCGGATTTGCAAACTATCACTGAGCTATCCCAGGTTTGATGAGACAGCCGCCGGCAGACAGTTCCATATCCTGACAGTGCGGCAGAGAAATGAGTTACGGAAACGGCCGTTTAGTCGTTTAAATTGTTAAATGTAATCTTACTAGTTGAGGTATCCGGCTCCGCTCGGGTCAATGTCGTTTTTGAATGATGTCGGGTGAAACCTAACATTTTATGTGATATGAGTTCCCCATACGCCTTTTCACCATCTTTGATTAACATTTTCGTCACAAAAGGTAGCCTATGTCCTTTACCAAGTTATACAATCTCTTTATGCCAAATTTAATTAAAATTGGCTCAGCGATTAAGTCGTCATAACGTAACAGGCAGACAGAGTTACTTTCGCATTTAGGTATATTGTTAAATATAGATTAGCAAATAATATGTTTTAAAGTATTCCCTACTATATTTCACAGATTTTTTATTACTAATCTTTTTTTTCATTTAGGAAAATGTAAAAAATCATTGGGGCTAAGTCGAGACAAAACGCATTGTGGTCTGGTTCAAATACTCAATTGTTTGGCGAGCGGTCTGCGAACTTGCGTTGTCATTGAGCAGGATAATGCGTGGCTTTGGGTTGGTTTTCCGAACCTCGGTGGTAACTTGTAGTAAAGACTTTGGTTTTTGTCGCTCTGCATTAACCGTCTTATGATCTTCTAGTTAAATGAATGAGTAGTTGACTCACAGCAAGGAGGTTATCATCGGTAAAGGCTGTTTTTTGACGTTTCCTCTTGACTTGGATCTAAGGCTGGCATGTCAACATTAACATTCTAAATACCAGCGTGGGATGGTTCTAAGAAATGGGATTTCACGAGCAACACGAAATATTTGTTTAGCTCCTCGAAATATTGATGTCGTGTTAGTCCTCTTCTAAAAACATTACCCGATTTTGTTTTTTAGATACAATAATATTCGCACGCAACTTGACAAGTTTGAAATGATACTATGACTAAACAAGTGATATTGTTACTACGTACACATTAAGCTTGTACATTTAAAAATAATCGAAGATGTTAGGTTCGATATTTGAAATTGGTGGAAAAAAATGTAAACGGCAAGGCTAAAAAGGCATAACGGCAGCGACCCATAGTCAATTCATTGAAGTGAGCTCTGAGAGGAATTAAAATTTCTAAACAGTTTCATTACTTTAGAACTTCATTATATTGTCAAGGAATGTAATATTTATGCAAAATCGACCGTGAAGCAAGGAAACATTAATTACCCTGTGAAAAGAATAACTTTATGAATATACTACAAGGCTGGACCCGAACCTGCAAAACATACCATTTGCGGGTATTGCGTCTACCAATTTCGTTACCTGCTATATACCCACAGTTTGGAATTCTCCTACAGTCCCTCCTCTCGTAATCAATACCTCCTACTACACGATTTATTGTACTTACACATTCGTTGAAATAAGCGATGACTAGCTTAGCACGAAAAAGAATATTTGAGTAACTCTATTCTATTGCTTTCTGCAGTTGAAAAATTCGTTAACACTAGATAATTATTAAATATTTATCAATTTGTGGAAAGGGCTACATATTCAAATAAGAATATCTCAACATACACAACGATTGCGATCGTAATGATTCGTGGGTTATTTTTTTATTTCTTTCGCCGAACGAATGTCCGAAAATCTATATGAAGCCTGCGGTGGCGGCGTTGAGCCGGCAATAAAAAGAAAACTAAAGTCGATTAAGTGCGCGCATGGCTCTTCCCGGGTTTACGGGCACTAAAATAGGACCAGCTCAGAAAACGGCAAGCAGGGATTTTTTGGGGATTAAAGCAGGTTTGAGTAGTGAATGTGTCAATCGTGAAGTAATTTTTATTTTCAACTTCTACTCTGTTGCTAACGATTCAGTCAGTCAGTCACTCAGCGTGTTTGGGTCCAATGTTGGACTTGCGCCTCACCAATTTGTTTTTATAAAATGTTAAAGTGAAATATACCTAAAGAAAGAGCTTACGAGAAAGTATATTTTAATTAAGTCGAACTAGGACTGGTTTGATACCAAATACGATTTCGGTGACGACGGCAATGTCAACGTCCACCACACAGGTAAAGCGGTAAATCCATGTACTTATAGCCATAAACTCTACGTTAGTAGGAGGCATTGATTACGGGAGGAGGGACGAAATGATAATTCGAAATTATGGGTATAGAGCAGGGTGCGCAATTGAAAGAAACACTGCCCGTCGAAGGTTTGCTTGCTCGTTCAAGTCCAGCCTTGAATAATATTCACAAAGGAGATTTTTTATGAATTAATGTGTTCTTGTTTCACGGTCGATTCTACATACATATTACATTCAGCTAAATGTTTGCTGGAGAAAGGACTCAATGGACCAGATAATATATTGTTGTTCCCGTTTCGTCCGCAAGACGTATCAAAGGGACGTTTTCCAAAGGACGAGGAGATAAGTACCGAGCTAAACACAAAACGTTTAAGCATACTTGTGTTCAATCTTTTGTTCAGCCGGTACCGAAATTTACCCTCTACTGAGCGCGTAAATTGTCGCGGTCGCGTTGGGCGTGGTGCCCTCTATAGTTTACGAATCGCGAGCAGTGACTCGAAATAGCTATGGCCAAATTGTTGCCCCAAAGAGCATAAAACCGCACTAGCGGTTATCGGAATCACCGTACATATGGGGTGGAATATCAAAGGGTTACAATGTTGTATGTACAGGCGTATATACTACATAAATACATTTTGTGTGGTTATATTTAAACTACTATGGAACTGAACAAAGACGGCTAAACTAAATTGAATATTGTTGGCAAAATAAATTATGACAAGAAAGAAATACAACTGTGGTAAGCCAAGTGATTACAATATGGTTTCAACTTCAATATTGGGGGGACAATACATAGTTCCATGATAGGCTCATGTTATTAGCGCAAACACCACATTCGAAAAATAATTAGGATCCATGCCAGGACCTTCCTTTTATAAGCACGACTTTATTGAACTAGATGAATGAGAAGGGAAGGGAATGTTATGAAATGACCTAAAATGCAACGATTATGGAAACAATTTTACTTACACCATTTCTATACAGTTGTTATAAATGGTCCTTTAGAAAATCAAACAAGTTTAATGGGAATTTAATTTTACGATAAAATGTTTACCCATCGGCCAAATTGCTTTTGTGTGATAACGGGAACAAAGATTCTTTTAAAGAAATTATTAGGCTTCAATGAAGAAGCTTTGTCACCCTCAATATAATTGTTCTGCGACCTACATACACCATTATGGCTCAGGACAAAAAAATGTAATTCAGTGAGTCATTGGGGTCGCGATCGATTGCACAAAATGTAGTTGGTATCTAAGCTAATCATAAATGTTCCTGAAGTAATAAATAAATTGAACAGGAAATTTTCCCAGTTTTGTAGTTTAATGCAGGTAGAATTAAACTTAAAATTCAGGCTGAAGTAATAGAACAAATATAAGAAAATAAATCTAACTCTATTATTCTCCTTATTAATTAAGATATTTAAAAACCATAATTTTAACAGTAAACAAGGATTGTGCACTCCATTCTAATCTCAGGTTATACAATTATACAATTAAAATCTGCATGCATAAATTGCATGCATAACCCGAAAAAATCTTGGTCTGGGCATTCGTCTGAAGCAGAATACGAATACGACCTTTAGATTACATGTCCATGACTGTAATGATTGAGATATAAACCTAATTGATGTCGACACCAATACATATTTTGGCATCTGATACTAAACTTGATATTTGTATGTATTGAATGGATACGACAACACCGTTTCTAATTAATTTGAGGTTGTGCAACGATTTCTACATTGAAGCAATGTATTCAGATTTTGAAAATAATCAGGGAAAAAGGTTGGTCTGGAAATTCGTCTGTAACATATAGTTGTTTAACCTCAAATTAAGGCTCCAACGAGCTCCAGCGGGCTCCAGCATTCAGCAAACAAACGATAATGGCGATCTCCGAAAGCATTGAGTTTGCGTTAGGGTTCATTGTTGTATGCGTGTGAAAATCGAGCGCGGCGATGCGAAATTTAGGGTTTTGACCTGTAAAGTCTATTTTCTGGATTGAATTAATATATTTTTACGCTTATTCACTAGATACATATGTGATCTTGTACCACAAAAAAGAAAAGTGTCTAAACCTTTTATAATTTCCAAGCGCTAGCTTAAAAACCTAGAAAAAAACGAGTAAATAGGTGTTTACAAAATTTTTTTTAAAGAATATTAGCAACTAATTAAAACCGTTTAAGGGTCATACACTAGATAATAGTCTAATTTTTTCTACCGGTGCTTATTCTTAACCGACGCTGAGATAAAATAAAAATAAACCCAAAATATTGGAGGTTAGCGTCATATGGAGCTTAAATGAGCTGATGTAGTGCTAGCTTGTTGTGCGCCCTCTCGATTCACCGGCGCGTCGAAAATAAACTCCGAACTCACTCGGAACGCGTCTCACCGAAATTGGAGTAGCAGATCTCGAAGAAGTGCGGCGCGATCGCGCTGAGCAGCCCGAACAGGCCCTGCGGCACCTCCGTCAGCAGGAACAGGCCGAGAAGCACGAGCAGCATGCGCGTCGTGCGGTCCGTGCGCCCCGCGCCCGCCTTCCTCGCCCCTCCGCCGCCGCCGCCGCCGCCGCCGCCCTCGTCGTGCAGCCGCGCCTTCTCCGCCTGCAGGAATAAGCGTTACATTAAGGGGAATAAATACCTAAAAATGAACGTATTTCTGAAGTCGATTACTGCAAAGCCTTTGGTTGTTAAACATTGAAAAAATACTGAGCTTATAGAATGTACGTTTGCGAAGGTACACATTTTGTCCAAAACACTTGTATAATCGTCGAAATAAAAAATATTTCTAAAAGGACCTTTTTTACCTTTCAAAGCCATTTTTTCTGTTATCTTTATATTTAAAAGAATGAAATAAAAAAAATTCTTATACCTTTCAGCCATAAAGAGGTACACTGTGTTAAAAAATGTGGCTATTTAAAAATCTTCTAAATTCAGGAATTTTACAAAATCAGACTAATCGTTACTTTGCCATCAAATACACAAAATATCAAGCGCGAATATAAAAATCAAAGTAAAGCGCAAAATATACAAATAGCGCGCGAAACGTGCGTACCCTCCCGCTGACATGATGGCAGTGGCTAGATTAGAGAGATTAGAGTGGCGCGTATTCTTGACTTTACGCTATGGTATATAGGCGCCTTAAGAGAGTCGTCACCCTACCAATTCCCCATACTACGGGTCATAACTATCTACAGGCTCTTAATGTTTGTAATTTTTTTTTTATTCTAAAATATAGTGTCAAAATACTTCTGTACAATATAATCTATGTCTGTTTTTTTAAAACCTTTTAAATAGGAAAATATTAGCTAAAAAACATTGGAGAATTTTATAAAAAAAATAAATCTTAGGTTTCCTTTTACTTCACGACAGCTTTAATAGTACAACTTAAGCAAAAAACCGGCCAAGTGCGAGTCAGTCTCGCACCCAAAGGGTTCCGTACCGTTGTACAATATTTAACATAAAAATCACGTTTTTTGTATGGGACCCCCCTTTATTTTTTATTATTTTTTTATTTTACCTATTTGTTGTTATAGCGGCAAAATAAATACACACTCTGTGAAAAGGACATTGCTGATTTTACTATGGGCCAGAAAAGCGCAACGACTAAAACGAGACCGTATCAACCAAACGTATTTCCATTCCTCACATGCTTACACACAATAATTAATATGGTTTACTTTACTTTCACGGCAGGAATAACCCGTCAGACACTTTTAAAAATGCATATTTGAGGTTATTCTTGTGCAATGTAACTTGTTTGTGTGACTTTGTTTACACGGAAAGGCAAGGACTTTCAGGATAGAACCATAAATATCTTTTTTGTATTAATTACGAAAAAGGCATTTAACTTAAATTATAATTAAAATAGTAGTTAACGAATCATTACGAACGTGTGTGTTTGTAGAGGAAACGAAATCAGTATGCTATGATCGAACAGTATTGTCGTAAACCTTAAAATAAATAGATCTGGCTGACAGCGATAGCAGTGCCAGTCGGTTCGACGTACTGACCGATCTTTACCTTGATACATACATATAATCCGTCATTATGACGCCATGTAGCGGTCAGAGCTGCCAGATATTGCTATAGAAAATAGACCTAAACTAAACCGGAAGCATAATGATAAAATATTGTATTAGTAACATAATTAATTTTACTATACTGAATGTATTTAGTTTAGATTTTTGTTGCAGATTAACCACTGTGACATTAATTATTTAGCTGAAATCGCAAGACAGGAATAAAATGTCGTTACCTATTACAGCGAAAATACGCAACATCTGACAACACTGCGAACAACATGTTGTGAACTTTTTAAAAACAATAATCCTTGTCCACTGGGACTTTCATTAATTAGTATATGAAAAAAAATATTTTTAATTTTAATTTTCAATCACATGTTTGCCTATGGGTCTCGGTCTTGGTCAATGTACTCTTTAATGCAATCTGATCTGATTTCGGCAATTTCCTTTCAGCTGCCTACCTATTAGAGTTCATGAGACAGATCGAGTCCCTGTGACAGACGGACGGACTACCGGACGAACGGACGGACAGCGGAGGCTTAGTAATAGGGTTCCGTTTTCACCCTTTGGGCACGGAACCATAAAAAGAGGATCAACCGCGGAATGAGCGAGAATAAGCTGTAAACTTGTATACAAATCCTGTGTCCGCGTTTCAAGGTATTAAAGATCACAAAATCTCTTTCAAATTTGAACGATCTTTTTCTTAATTTCATAATAATCGCTGCCACAGGAAATGTGCAGTGCCATAAAAGCTTAAAACTAACAATACAATATTTTAATAAAAATATAAATACTAATACATTTTAATGAATGAACTAAAAAATGTACTTTATCTTTCGCGCGATGGATTGAGTCCTAATCTACCAAAACCGTATCGCAATGGAATTATGCGGAACCGCTGGCGTTTGAAGGGGGCAGGACTAATACAATGACCAACCTGACGAAGTTTCTTGTCGGCTCTTCTTCGCCAGAAGTAATCGAACCGACAGGAAAAAAAAATGACGAATCCGAGTGTGTAATATACATCTAATGGAGGAAATAAAGAAACTGAAACTGAAACTGAAACTCGATCGGTCGCAATTTGGGAGTAAAATTTAATGGATAATGTGCTGGACATAAATCTTAATGCAATGATAATGCCCAACAGACCATGAGAAAAATATGTAAAATCGACCGTGAATTGACCGTAATTGAAGAAAGTTGTGAATTGAACTACTTGATAAATATAGCGCAAAGCGGGACTTGACTTAGCAAGCAAACCTTTCGAAGACAGTGCGTCTACCAATTCCGCCACCTGCTCTATTCCCCTACAGCCCCTTCTCCCGTAATCGAGGCTTCCTACTAACACAGTGTTTAAGATTATAAATACCGATTTAACGCGTTACCTGCGTTGAGATTAACTGCAAAGATTGAACATTCACACATAATATAGCAAATTTAATGTGAATTCTGTTTCTGTGAAATATAAAGCTGGAAATCGTGCTCTTTGAACCGGTAACTGGGGTCGAAAACGTGACTGTAGTGTGATGAACCCCTCTGAACGCTCCACTTAGAGGATTCGAAGACTGAGTAAAATTAATATTTCGATTCGTTACAGGTGAATGCGTAGGTTAATTACTAGCACAAAAGCCTACCGATGCGAACCTGGGAAGGCCGCAGCCTTCGGTGCTTCCAATAAAGTCACAGTTCCAATAACTTTGTTTCGCTTCCGTTAATACATTTATCCGTGACGAGTTCTAGGCAACTTTGAAAGCTTTTCTGTATTAAGTGTTCGGCCGCGATTAGTAAGTCACATGTACGTGGTTTGAAACCCGAGGGGTTTCGGGTGCGATCGTATAAATTTTTTTGGGTTGCCGAGTAAAGGAAAACATCATGAAACCTATACACCTGGGACATCAAGGTCTATGCCGAACCGACTTTAAACTTGCGTAACAGGTAGGTATATATGTATAGGTAGGAGGAATATATTTCTTACTGGCCATATGGTAACCGATAAACATTTGATATCGATTAGGTAATCACGAACGTATTCTTCCCTATTCAATGATGCGTTGTTATACCAACAAATGCACTTATTTTCCTACACTGGGTTAATGAGAGAAGTCGCGGAAAAACCGGCCAAGTGCGAGTCGGACTCGCACACGAAGGGCTCCGTACCATAGTAAAAGATTTTACACAAAAGATCAGGTTGTTTGTAAGGGGCCCTTACATTTTTATATTTTTTTAATTTTACATATTTGTTGTTACAGCGGAAAAATAAATACACACTTTGTGAAAATGTTAGCTGCCTACCCACGGAATATCTATTCCGTGTGCCTACCTATTACGGTTCATAAGATACAGCCCTGTGACAGACGGACGGACGGATGGACGGACGGACGGACGGACGGACGGACGAACGGACTGATGGACGGACAGACGGACAGAGGAGGCTTAGTAATAGGGTTCCGTTTTCACCCTTTGGGTAGGGAACCCTAAAAAACAAAGGTTTTTCGTTGGACTTTAAAGTGCGCGGTGCCGCCATTTTGTTATAACTTCACATGTTTATCATCATTCTGTCGTACAGTTTACAAACACAGAACACATTAACCACCAGTATCATTACCAAAAACACCATCTTGTTTGGTAAGCCGACAAAATGGCAAATGGATCGTTTGAACTTCCTTGCGGTTGGCAGTTGTGCGAACTCGAGACACAATTATTGTTTTGCTGCGGTGGTGTCTAGCTTTAAATGTGAGCACCCCTAATTAAAAAGACCCTTAAAACCAACTTACTAGACAACGAAGTGGTTAAAATATCACAGAATTGTGAAATTTTAATTCTGTTAAAATTGCGCATGCATAATTAATGTGATTTTGGGACTTTTCGAAAAACGATATTACATCACGCACAGTAAGACTGAATCATGTAAAGCAATTGGAAACCTGTTAGCTATATGATAACAATGAGCGCGAAGAATAAATCGAGTCGATGTAGTGTAAGCGCATTATTTGTGAACATTGTGTCACAGTGATCATGGAAAATGAAAATCTGATTTTTAGCGTTTCATTTAAATTAATTGTTAATTTCAATGACTGCACATTTTTTGGCAATTGGTTGGTACTTATAAGATGCTTGTGGACAGTTAATGGGAGCGTTCCCTGTTGCGCGTTCGTAGAATGAACTATTATGGTATTATTCTAACGTACCGCGGAATGAGTTAAGTTACTTCATAGTATTCATTCTCTCAAATAAAATTAAACAAAACATAAAACATACCGTGACGGATACACACACATAGATATGCATTATAATGTATATTATTTAGCTAACTGAACATCACTAATAAGCCGGAAAGCTGTTACGGGCAAAATAAATGATATTAGGCCTAATTATAGAGAGTAACATGCTCATACAAGAACGAACTCGGGCCCGGGACATCTTTTACAAACCAACTTCTTCCAAAACCGATTCAATCAGCTAGTGTAATGGGACGTAAACACTCATACACAAAAATGTTAGATTTTGTCTTCTGTATGAAAACCATACGAAATACCATGTCAGAGCTCAAAACGAGCCTTGTAAAATGTTTGGAATAATTTTATCTAATGTTAGGGAGGACAGATTCAAATAGGTGTCATCCAAACTGAGACGGTTGAAGTATGTGGATTCATCCTTTAAAATAATAAGCTAAGAGAAATGTCCCGTCCCTCAAAGCATTTGTTAGAAAAACGGTAATGTCATAACCATTAATAAGGAAGGAAATACTTTTTTCTACAAATGCCGAGCCATTCATTGAATTTTTTTGTTATTAGTTAACATTTCGAGTCCTTTAAAGTATCCGATTACTATTTTCCCCTTATTTGCCCCGGCCTTTTGTAGACGTTCGTAAAACCATTTTGTGTTAATTGTCATGACAATCACTATTAACAACTAACAACACTTGAAAACAAACGATAAAGGCGACCTCTGTACACACTGTATTTGCGTTAAGGTCCATTATTGAATGCGCGTCAGAATCGATTTTGCTGCTTGATGGCGAGCGCGAGGAAGCAAAATATTGTTTTCGATTTATAAAATCTATTTTTCGCCATTTCATAATTTTTTGACGGTTATTCACTAGATAAATATGCAATCTTGTACTTTAAAAAAGAAAATTGTATAAATCATGAATAATTTCCAAGCGCTGGAACAAAAACCTAGTAAATGGGCGTCTGCAAACTTATTTTTTTTTTAAGAGTATAAGCATCGCATTAAGCCCGTTTTACGGTCTTACACTAGATAATAGTCCAAACTTTGATATTTAATTTTTTTTACTGGTATTTATTCTTAACCGGCTCTGAAATGACCATTGAAATAACACCAAAATATCGTAACGTTAGCGTCAACGGGCCTCTTAAATAAAAAACATTCTGTCTGTTCACATATAATTTGAGAACCACTTACGCGATTTGTGTGCGGGTTTATACGTATGGTTCATTTATTGAATGAATTAATACATTGTTAATTGTGGAATATGGATAAAATAAAGTTACAAGAACAATTAAAAACAATAACAGATCTGCACAAAGGCGGACTTATGACTAAGAGCTATTTTATCCTGTCAATATAACATTATCTGTAAGTAGGTGACACAATAGCAATGAGAAAATAAAAAAAAAGTATAAATGCACATGCATATATGCTTTTTTGTCAACATACATAAAGAATAATATATGTAGCAGTACAAACATAATAATAATTTCACTTTTACTCACAACTTAATAACGATTCTAACACATTTTATAAATAATAAAACTTAAAAAAGTCGTTAAAATTTGAACTTGGTCTAATATTTATTGCTTAATTATTTTCTGCAGATCTGTTTGCCAATCGGCAAATGCCTCCTCCAACCTTTTCCATTCAGATATTTCTTGGGCCACTCTTTTCCAAATCACTCCTGCCACTAGCCTTATATCTTCATTCCACCTTCGGCGGTCTTGCCTTTTTCGGATTATCTTGTCACTATTTCACAGAGGGGGGGGTGGGCAGCAAAGATTTTCCTGCTGATCTCATTTACCTGGGGCACCAACTGCCTAGATCCTTCACTGTTTTGGAGTACGGTATAGCTACTTCATTGTAGATCACCGCTGGCAATGAATTGAAATCAATCTTCTACACAAGTATAGGGCTGCCGACTTTTATGACTTTCTATGTCGAGGCATGAACCGTGAGATTTTCATGTGAGAGAAGTCGGAGAACAGCGCCTGTTTTTCGTCAGACTTTAACGCTGACGAAGCCGGGGGAATATTTAAGTCTTCTTTAAAATGAAGCCCATCATAAGGACGAACATCACATAAAACTAATTTATTTTCATTTTTCCTCACTTCCGCATCTCCCCATGGCCCCACTTCTTTGGCCAGCGACGAGGACGCGTTGCGTCCTTTGCCATGGGTTCCGTTTGACCTACAGTAGTCTAAAGTCAGGCGTCGATTAGTGATTTGGCCACAAAACATCCTTTACATCGTAGTTTAGTATCTTGTCAGCCTAGGTAGCTCAGTGGCGCGACGCCTTCCATAAGCTGGGTGTGGTTGGGTTCAAGATGGGTGACCGTTTTCGACCGTTGATGCTGGCCGTGTTTCGGATTCCACGGACAACTGTAGGTAATTTTACTAACTTACTTAGGTAGTAGGGTTAATGGCGCCCGGGTTGGTATCCGGTGGATTAAAAGCAGTAGCGGTTTTAGGGTAGGGCGCGGTTGGGCGACCGCCCAGGGCGCCAGGCCTAAAGGGGCGCCGCAGGCGCCCCTTTTGTATCCGCTCGCTTATTGACCAAGTCCTACTTACTCATAAATTCCCTAAAATTAGCATCAAAATGGTGTGCAAACACTAGAATGGAACGTAGTGTCCGGTCGGAGTTATAAGTTAATTGTCATAATTGTTTAGTTTAAAATGTTTCAACATGTCGATCCTAAAAAAAAAAACCATCTGTGTCAAAATTTTTAAAACGGAACGCCGAATAAGAATAGGAATAAAACAAAAACAATGTATATTAACAAAGATAAATACATCACAACCAAAAATCAAGATCAGGTGGCGTAAACAGTGTAAAATGTGAAAAAATGGGTGATGGAATTTGATAAATTCTCTACCAATCAGAAGCGTTTATGTCATAACATTTGCGATCATACTGGGTGGAATATTTGACATCGACATCGACATGGTGTAGAAATTGACCGAATTCCTTCACTTATTTTATAATATTTTACGCCGGTTCAGTCCCATGGCATCTACATCTGGAATACAAACGGGTGTATCGGTAGCGGAGCAACCTGACGCAGACTGTGGGCGAAGTTTTCCGAAGTGAGGAGACAGGTTGTGTGTCAATAAATTCAACAACTTTTTTAGTTCTATTGCAGATAAGTCAACTTCAAACGTTAGCCCATGTATTAAAGAAATAATGGACTAGGTACCTGTAGGCGTACACTCCACCAAGCAATAGTATATAATTTTTCAGAATATGAGCAAATATAAAACATTAAAAACCATTAAATCACTAAAAACTAAAATGAAGATTTATGGGGATTATCAACCAAATGTTTAGGCTTTGATGACGACTTGATGTTACCAATTTAACCAATCCGTCTCAGAAGGAACATTCTCAAGCATTCTAAAAGCTGCAAAAGTTTGTCCGATTCATAAAAAAGGATAAAAGAAGAATTTAAATAACTTTAGACCCATTTCTATTATGCCATGTATCAGCAAAATTTTCGAAAAAAATATCTAAAGTAAATTGATCCATTTAAAAAATAATCCCATAAATCCTCAGAAATTCAGGTTTCAAAAAATAAATATACAGGAATTGTCATAGCCAACATGCTGACATCAGTCTTTTCAAGTCTTGACAATAATATAGGTAGCTTAGGACTATTCTGTAATCTATCAAAGGCATGTGACTGCGTCGCGTCAATCATGAACTTCTACTTACAAAGCTTGAGCAGTATGGCAGTAGAGGAAAATCGCTAGATCTAATTCATTCATATCTTACAGTCAGAACTGTGACCCGAGCAGTTCCCCAAGGCTCAATTTTAGGCCGGTTTTTGTTTATTATTTACATAAACATATTTATTATTTACATGTACATCAGTATGTACTCTTAAAACAACCCATATTTTAATGTTTTCTGACGACACATCTCTTTTTTTTTGGGTACAACAGAATGAATGATGGAGATGCACAGAATATTGATCCCATCATTGAAAAAATACATAACTGGTTCCAAGTAAATCACCTCCTTCTTAATGCTGCAAGGATAACTTTGTCCTATTCTCATAACGAGGATCTACTTCTAACGTCAAATTAAAATTGGTTACCACGTACATGGGTTTAAAAGGGGACGCTCACATCAAACAATTATTATAAACAAGTTAAATTCAGCAATTTAAGCAATTCGCAAAATACGTGCCATATGTACGCTGCGAAAACAGTTTACCCCTCTTATTTTCATAACGATATGAAGGATGGACTTAAGTTTTGGGGTAACGGTGCTGCTTGAATAAAACAAGCAATGCGTGCCGTGCTAAGCACGAAACCGAGAGTGGCTCATTCTCAGAAAACGCAATATTTACGCTTCCAAGAGAGTATATATCACAGTGTCTCATGTATGCCCGAAATAATTTGGAAAATACCCATTTCAATAAAGATTACCTTGGCTACAACACTAGAGACAAAGATCTAATAAGATCACCTGTAGTGAAGCGCGGTAAAACTTTAAAGAGGTTTATCTGCAACAGCGTCATGTTCATCGATAAACTTCCGCCATGCATTGTTAAAAAAGTATTAAATAGTTCTTAACAGATAGACAGACAAATTCTTTCCAAGAAAACTTACTAAAGAGTTGACGATATATTACGATAATATTATTAACACTTGATTCATAATTTTATAGAATTTACAATTTGTATTAACTAATGCTAAGCCTGTCAATATATTATAAATGTATGCATGATGCATTGCTACCTGTGGTGTTCATGCCGAAATAAATGAAATGAAAGGTTTATGAATGTGTTATGAAATCTTTTTTGCTTGATCAGAATGTCTTTAGTTTAAATCTTTAATTTCTTTAAACTCTTCTTCTTCTTTAACTCTTTTAATTTCTTTAAATCTTTAATGTCTTTATCTTGTCTTTAGTTTAAATTGTATCAAATAATTTGTAAGTAAAAACCTGTCTGCGATTGAAAATATAACAATTTTGGTTAGAAAGTTTTGGTTAGAATGAATTGAAAAAAGATGTTATGACTAGAATCGAGAAAGGAGTGCTAAGATGATTTGGACATATGGAACGAATGAATGACGAAAAAATTACGGAACAAATTTACAGCCAGGGCGGCCTAGCAAATCGATGTAATTATTCGTAAAGGTCTGGTAATAATACCGGTAATCGTAGAGCATGTAAGAAAAGGTGTATTTTTTAATTTTATTTAAGAAAACATAGACTTTGGTATATATATAAAGTTTGCCTAAAGAAATATTATAAAAGTAAAATTCAATAGAATTTTTTTAATAAATGGTTATTTCATTATTTCCCTTAGGGCGCGGTTTTTCGAATGGTTTTGAATGGCAGATGGGGGCGCCGTAGAAATCTCGCCCAGGGCGCTGGTAGTGTTAAGACCGGCACTGATTAAAAGATTGTCTAAGTGGCAATCAAAATAGTCCGTGTTCGGGTGTGTTGGGCTAGGCAAATATCATAACTGCGGGTGTGGTATTACCCATCCATGTCCAGTTACAATTTTTTTTTTATTAATAGACAGGTAAATTAATTATATTTTTCATGTGTATATTAATCTATACTAATAATAAATCTGTAAGGGGTGTTCATGGAGTAAGTTGCTGCGTTTTTTAAGATACTTCTTTTATGGACTTTATGTTTGATACTAAAATTAAATTGAAGATTTTTAGAAATCAGTTCTGTGTGTATGTATGTATGTTCCTCCATAATTCTTAAACCGATTATCCGAAAAAGAGGGAGAAACTTAGTACACGTACATTTAACTACCCGGAAATTAGGATAGGCTAAATATAATGCAGTTCCGCTTACGCTAAAGATGTGGCTGTCATACAAACTGCAATGCTTTGTACGGCTCGGCGGGAGGGCGGCGGCTGGAGGGGGAGGGGAGGCGGCGGCGCTTACTTTTAATAATTGTACCGAAGTACGGCTTGGTATTTCCCGCAACTTTAGGAATACTTAGCATCACGCTAAATCGCCAGAGGTGCGACCAATGGAATAAAATACTTATTACATGAGAACCAATTACTAGATTTTGATGAGGATTGTATCTACGTCTAGCCTGATTCTATTCAAAACTTATAGACTACATAATATAACGCTTCATTACCAGGGTGGTGAGTAGAGGCTGTTAAATTCTTATAAGTTGCGAACCACTTACCCGATTTATATGCGTATTTTATCAACGTATACCATATCTGGGAGCAGTCAGGTTCGGGATGGGTTACCGTTTTCGATGTTGAGGCTGGCTGTGTGTTGGAGTCCACGCAAAACTTACCTACATTACACGTTACTTACTTAATAGGTAAGCAATATAGCAGTGCAAGTGCAGAAAGGTTCTGGCGGCAAAATATTTTAAAATAGCCACCAAATGTCAACGAAGCTCTTATGGGAATTATCGGATGTTTCTCATTAAATCATGCTATTTCGGCTCAAACGATCTTAATTAAATTTGGTAGATGGATACATTGTCCTGGACCAGTTTGACCCTATTTTGGACCAGCCATGTGGGCTACTTTTTACCCATGAAATAATTTAGCAGACACTAACCCGAGCGGAGCCGGGTACCGCAGCTAATTATAAATAATCATTTATAACTTGTGTGGTTTTTAATTATATATAACAGTTCTCATTAAATTCCAGTAATGTCTGCTTAGTAAAAGAATTTTTTTGTATATACTTATGTAGAACCTTCCTCATGTAAATACATTTAAAAGTACATGTATTTCCGTCAAGATTCTGTATTGTATTTGCCCATGAGAGAATACAGGTGTCCAATCACTTAGGGGAACAATTTTTATCGTCAATACAAAAATAATGTTCTGCTGTTTTATTTTAAAAAGTTTTATTTCTTCACACCGGCCCATTTTTATCGTCAATACAAAAATAATGTTCTGCTGTTTTATTTTAAAAAGTTTTATTTCTTCACACCGGCCCATTCGTGCAATCAATGTAAATAACGAACGGGATTACCCTGACGATTGCCAGTCGGGTGGCATTTATTTATTTATTTATTTATTTGGTACGCAAAACAGAACATTTACCATAAAATATCAATAATTAACATCACATAAAAATATATACTAGGTAACATTCCAATAAAATTGTGCACACCGCATGCTTAATTGCGCAACTATGCAGTACTTAACTAATGTATGAAAACAAGTTAAGAAAAAAAAACAAAATTGGAAAAATTAAATATAAACTTAAATTTAATTTTAAATAACAATGAAAAGTGATTTCCAAATTGGGGGGAACGGCATAACGTATAATATGCAGATCGTATAATGTCATATTTTAACAAAATTTTAAAACCATGCACAACGTATAATCGGCAGATCGTATAATCTTACACGTAGTGCATGAAGAAGTCCAAAAAATTTAATTACTTATTTCTCCATGCATAACGTATAATAGTCACAACGTATAATGTTATGATCTTTATTTAACAAATAAAGAAAACCAAGCATATCATATAATCCTAAAATATTTCATATGATAAGCGCCCTTATCGATATAAGATTAAAGATTATACTCGCACGCGACTTTTCGACCGTCTCAATTAGCGTTGTAGCAAATTGTTACTCTTCAACAGATATCGATTCGTAGCAATTTCAGCCTTAAATGTATCGTTGTTAGGGCGCTTTATGCAGTGCTTCTTGGCATATTATACGTTCTGCATGGTTTTCTTTTTTTGTGAATTAATGTTAGGAATATTATACGTTGTGACTATTATACGTTCTGCATGATGCAAAGAGTTTATTTTATTTTTAAACTCATGCACAACGTATAACATTATACGTTGTGAATATTATACGATATGCATGGTTTTAATTTTTTGGAAAAAAATACTATTATACGTTGTGAATATTATACGTAGTGAATACGACTCCCAAATTGTACGTTAGCAAACAAAAAAAGAACATGAATTTAATTGATTTTTAAACATGGCCACATTATAACAGGCAAACATGTCGGGAAAAAGTAGTTCGCAAGTGTCATGCAATGTGCACATCCTTGCAATCGGGTTGTTTGAGACATTTTTAGTTTTAATGACCGGCAGGTTGAACAATTTGCGAAATCTTGTTTGACGCCGAGCAGCGTTAAATCTGAGATCTTCGAGAATGGAAGTACTTACCTTACTATTGATCACCTTATATAGAAAGACGAGATCAGTTACTTTTCGGCGCCTTTCTAATGTTTCGAGTTTAAAGTAAAAAAGTCTATTTGGGTATGAATCTAATTTACGCCGGAGTCCAAACCTATTACACAATAATCGAAGAAATCTTATTTGGACAGACTCAATTCGATTTATATGTACAGCGTAGAAAGGAGACCATACCAAGCTTGCGTATTCCATCTTGCTTCTTACAATGATATTGTATAAATAAATCATACTCTGTGGCCGATGAAAATCTTTAGTAATACGACATATAAAACCTAAGAGCCGGTAACATTTTTTAACAATGGATTCAATGTGATCGACAAAGGTCAACTTCTCATCCACTATAACTCCAAGATCCTTGGCAAACGATTTTCTTACGAGGGCTGCATTGTCAATGGTGTAAGAAAATTGAGATGGATGATGTTTTCTAGACAAGGTTATAACAAAACACTTTTCAATATTAAGACACATCTGATTTTCTTTACACCAATCGAAAATCGTGTTAACATCCTTCTGCAATATTATGTTGTCTTCGACCGAGTGTATTTCCCGGAAAACTTTTAGGTCATCAGCATATAAAAGACACTTGCATCTTAGACGGATGATGAGATCGTTGATAAATATGATAAACAATAGCGGTCCAAGGTGAGATCCCTGTGGCACACCGGCTGGGACGACCTTTTCAATAGATGTATAGCCATTGGTAGTAACCAGTTGACTTCTATAGCTTAGATAAGAGAATAACCAACGGAGCAAGTCACCATGTACACTAAATCTTGAAAGTTTCTTGCATAATATTGTGTGATTCACGAGGTCGAAAGCTTTACGAAAATCTGTGTAAATAGAATCTACCTGAGAATAGTTGCTGATTGAATAGTGGCATTGGTGCAGGGCGGGCTGCGTCAAGCGATCGTCCAGGATGGCGTAAAGAAAGAGAGCCCTGCAGAGTTGGACTCTGATGCTTGACGAAATAATCTTATTTGAAAATGTATACATCAAAAATAAGAGCGGATAGAAAAAAAAATAATTACATACCGAAGTTACGGTAGCGACAGTACAAGCAGAACTTTGTAGCATTCGTTTTAATATATTATGCCTTTGATGTTTAGTCCGCTAGGTATAGCGGGCTTAACAATCTTTTACTTGATATTTTGAGTGATTTTCAATTGAGTTACCAAATTATTATTTTATCGTAATACTAGACATGGATGACTAATACCATACCCACCGTCATTATATTAGCCCAACACGCTACATTCTCGATGGAATTAGGTTGGAAAATACGGACATTTTTTCATTGCAACTTCAAACATAGTTTCATCCCATGCGGTGGTACCAAACCTGGCGGTCTCAACCCTACTACTTACTAGGGTAAAGGGACCTACAGGTCCTTGACATACGAGCCACTCCTTTCATTATATTCCCTTCGAAATGCATCAAATAACGAATTTAATTTGTTTTAATTTAATAGTACAAACCTAAAAGATAAAGTTTGAGCCGTTCGTAATTCTATTACTGCGGGCCTACGTGTGTCGACGACATTTAAAGTAATTTAGCGTCAAAATTTCGTGTCGGAGCGGATAAATACGGAACGGTGGCTAAATTGTTGACAGCGACACTAGCAAGTGGTACTACTAAGTTATTATGCATAGTGGTTAAGCCGAGAATATTAAAGCATCATAATTTAACTAAATTATGCTACTGAGTAGATTTCAGAATTAAGGATAACATTGTAATGAGTAATGTATGTATAATGTATGTAGGTATAATCTTAAGCACTGTGTTATTAAGAAGCATTGATTACGGGAGGAGGGACTGTAGGAGAATTCAAGATTATGGGTATACAGTCGGTGGCGAAATTGGTAGACGCAATGATACTTTTAAGATTACCGCGGTCGTTAGACATGTTGAAAGTCGTTTGAAACGTCGGAGAATGTCTCATCCTGCCACGTGAAAAGCCGTAACATTTTTCAAACATGGTAGACGCTATACCCACGAATGGTATGTTTGGCTGGTTTGGGTCCAGCCTTGCAGTATATTCGTAAAGTATGATATTTTTGAGGTTACCGCGGTCGTTAGACATGTTTGAAAAATTTTACGGCTTTTCACGCGGCAGGTAGAGATATTCTACGACGTTTCGAGCTAATCATTCAGCCCGTTGTCAAGGATGCATCCGCCGCGCTCGTGCGCAGCAGACGACGTCGGAGAATATCTCTACCTGCCGCGTGAAAAGCCGTAACATTTTTCAAACATGTATTCGTAAAGTAGTTCTTTTTACTGGGCTCTTTCTTCAATTTATGTGTCCTTGCTTCACGGTCTATTATACATACATACATGTAACACTCCTCAAATTCCTAACATTGTAATGTTTGTAATTCCCATAGGTGTTCTTTCTATGCATATTGTTAGAGGTGAAAAAGGAAAAATGATCAACACCTAAGAGAATTACATTTTAAATTTATTCGTCTTTTCCACGTACAGGCATAAACATATTATATTTCCTAGTCCCTTCTCCACGATCATTCAAATATTAAGTTTCGCATTCAGGCGATCTTTTAAAATAATCAAACTGCTTATAATCAAACAACATTGTGAAAAGAAAGCGGGCCTTAGAATATAAAATACGTGTTTTTGTAATTTTCCAAGCTATGCCTAACAATACTGCGATGCCTAACTGTTATGTTATAATCATGAACGTTAATAAAGGAATGGAAGCGAGATTTTCATACTTGGTTATGAGTGGAAAATCGTTTACATATGGTTTTTTGACAGGAATTCCGAGAATTATTAATTGAAACATTCACACTGAAAAAATGTTGTGCAAGTATTTACTGTTTCAGGACAGTTAAAATTCAGTTATTAATTGTCAAGTATTTCTCATTATTATTAATGTATTACGGTATCTATTAATGAGCCAGACAGTTATTATTAAACAATTATTTTAACTGATTGAACAGTACTCCTTGGTGAAAATAACACGTGTGACAGATCAGATGATTTTGAAACGGTTATCTTGTTTGATAAAACATTACGGCTGACTACAAATTAGGCGCCCATCTTACCAGAGGTACAGTAATTTTAACAGATTAGACAGTACTTTTTCACTGAATATAAGAAGTAAGTGAGAAAAACAATCTAAAGCTAGCAACAATTTTCACACAGTTAGGGAAACAGTGAGAGAAAACAGTTATTAAACATAGTTAAAAAACCATTATTTTTACTTTATTAACTTTTTTACAGTTAGATTCACTGATTGTTATTTTCAGTGCACACACGACAAGATTATTTTGTATTCATTCCCATTTTCTGTTTTTGTTTTTGCATGCATCAAAACTCAGTTTTTATACCTGTTGTACGCGTAGTATGGTGTTTGCCTCTTTAGGCAAGCAGTCGGTGACGCGGTTGCGGGGCCCATTATTTTTTTAACGTTCTTCGTTATAACATAAGCCGCATTGGTGCTTTGTGAACAACTAAAATAAATCGTTCCTGTTGCTGTAAAAGGTTGGATGATAGAGATTGCTCTATGACATTCATTTCATCTCTATGTAAGATAAAAAAAAAAGATGGAAGCGAGGCACCATACCAGCGGATTGGCGAACTATCGCTGAGCTGTCGAGCTTATAGGAGTTATAGGTATATATATATTTATATAGGTTATAGGTATGATGAAAGGCACCCGCCGGCTGACATTTCCATATCCTGGCGGTGCGGCAGAGCACTTGGCGGAACTTTTAGAAAAAGCCAAATGTCAACCACAAAGAGGGGTGCTTTGATTATCTGCGGCGGGTGTTCTGGTTAGATGAGGAGGATAAGGCTTGTAAGGTCCGCAGAGCAACTTACAGAAACGTTGCGAACCTACAATCCCTCTGTGGCCAAGGAACTCCCTCCAATGGTAGGTTCTGGACAAGACAAAATGTACCGCTCGGCACTGTATTGAGTTCAAGGACGCCAACAGGTAATGGGGACGACCTGCCAAGGTTATTTACCCATCTATCACCGACCAGTTGTGTGATTTGTGCAAAAGAAGTATTTTTACCGCTAAAAATAACCTCCTGCAACGGTATAGGATCTTTAAGAGTTACAGAGTGTTTTATCATTTAATATCAATTTCAAAAAAATTCAGATCCCAAGTAAACAACATCGCATGTTAATACAATACAAAGTATTAACACAATACAAAGTATTAACACAATACAGCAAATATGTCGGCGCTCCCGCCCCCTGGGGAGGAGCTATCATTAGCATTTAATAAATTAAACAAGCGACACAAACCCGAGCCGAGCCAAACTCAAATCTGGTGAATGTTATTTGACGGGGCAAGTCCTCCATCCGGCTGTGGTTGGCGCGCCAGCGCGCTAATTGCACCTTAAATTGGCGGGAGACCCCACAACGTTACGCAACGCGGGAGAAACCTCGCCATTTTGCCAAAAACAGAGTGCCACACATTCACATTACATTCCGGAAGGTACGGTCGCTCCGCTCTTAAATTTCCAATGACTCTGAACCATTTATTTACTTACGATTCACGCTTTGAAACCATCATCCAAGCAAGAGTTTATGCAAACGATGTGAAATATTTTTTGGGCATGATTGTCATTATTTTTTATTAAGGACAATCGAGTAGACATATACCCGAGTATGTAAGTAGATTTACAAAATAGACATCCAGTCCAGGAATATTCGGATGTACAGTACAAACTAGGCGATTTATAAATAATTATACTTTTAGACAAAACAAGGAAACTGAACACAACATATTTTATTACACACAATTTAAATTAAGCCAATGTAGGAATTGCTTCTGTATTTAACGATCAATTGTTTAGTTTTTAAGCTGTTCGTGTACCTAAATAAATAAATAATATTAGTTAAATCGTGGTTAAATAAATTTTACTATTCCTACATCTCTACAATTGAACACGTACTTAAGCGTGTTTGTTGGTTTGACCATCTTTTCCGTAGCAACGAAACCAGGGAGCGACGTAAAGTGCCATAGGCTACTTTTCATTCCCAAAAAATGAAATCGGCATTGTCCCGAGTGGAGCCGGGTACCGGAGCTAGAAATGTTTTGCCAATTCTTTTAAAATAATACATATTTAAATATAAACAAGAAGACAAAATGACATTACACGAACATAAGGAGTACATAACATTGGGAACATTAGTAGAAAATCTTACCTCACTGGATATCAGCGTAGATTTCTTTAATAGTTTTTGTCTCCTCTTCTCCGATGACTTCATTTTCATGATCAAACAAACGCTCAAAAACGAAAGCACAATGCACGGTATCAACTTTAATATGACACTGTATATCCAGAATATTGCCATCACTAGCGCCTCGTTTTCACTCATGCTCAAAACATACATAGTCACTGCTGTTGCGTTGGGAGCTGTTCCGTTCACATACTCAAGTTCAGCTGGATCGGTGACTTCCGATATCGGCTTGCTCACCGGCAGAATATTCATCGCGAAGTAAATTGGCAAACAGAGCACAGGACAAGTGGCGTAAGCTCCGGCAATGGCGATTGTAGTATTCTTCTTATCACACCAAGTTCTGTTGCGTTGAGGGAATTTAATAGCGATATACCGCCACACGGCGAGCGTGATGGTGAGCCATATGGAAATGGTGTGAAAGGTCTGGCTGAATATGGAGTGGAAGTAGACGAATACGGCCCAGGCGTAGGTGTTCCTGTTGAGACCGGAGCCGGTTTGTACGTACATGTGGAGGGCGAAGGGGATGTATTCGAGCATGACAAGCAGATCGGCAACGGCGAGACCGGTTAGGATGGAGTTGGTCGAGGAGGCCATCTCGCGGCGGCTGAGCACGGCGATGTTGACGGAGTTGGCGATGATGCCGAAGGAGCAGATGACGAGAGCGACATAGCCATGGATGTGGTAGTACGCCTTGTGAAACTCGTCGGCTCCGGGCAAGCAGTACTCGATGGTCTCGTTCTCCGACATCTTGAAGGTTTATAGCTTGCTATTTCTTGCGAGGCATCATGGTCTTGAATCTGAAAAGAAATATTTTTTTTGTTAGAGAATGTATGAAAGTCGTGACCTCATGCTCATTTTACAGTACTTAAATACGAATATGAATAAATGTTAAATTTAAGATACAGAAAACGTCCAGATTAATCGTCAATGCAGATTTTTTTTTAAATAAGTGTCTTGTTACAAGTACGTGCCTAACTTGTATGAGCCACGCACTCGCCTTAGAGCCGCCTAAATTTAGGCGCGAACTGTACATGGATTTGTTTGAAAAATTTACATGGATTGGTTTAAACCCCTTTAAAATTGTATACCGCCGCATACCTACCACTCAGGTTTGGCTTCGTGCCTAAGGATGATTGATTATACAGTTTTATTATTGTGAAGTTAGATAAAGAAACGCTGAGAAAAATTTCAAGGTGAGATTCGCCGAAGCGTATAATTGGTTTTGGCTATCCTCCAAAAAAGCTCGGGAACGCACCCAGTTATAATCGCATTGTAATTGAAAATTCCCGAAATAAATATACAGTTTCCGGCAAAACATTTTTTAGCCATGACATTGTGATTATAGATTTTTTTTTATATAGGCAACCTTGCTATTGCTATGGATTCTCAATATCCTATGAAAACGAGATCGGTACATTACTACCATGGAGATAGGAAGAACGGGAATGGCGACCAAAACGTATCTGTACAGCGGCATTGTAGTCGCGTTTTAGTGATAATACATTGTTAGTAGCGCCGGCCATTCAGTTCGCTTACGGATGCGGAACGCGCAAAATCGCATTTTCGTTGGGGATTTCTTAGAACGTGGTGTCGTTAGAACTCTAAAATATTTGGTGGGTTACCATAGTAAATTAGTACTAACTAATTTACTATGGTAATAACGCCGTAATAGCACGGCGAATAGATAAAGAATTGATTAAATCTGACGTTTGCTGAATTTCGTGCCATGCTAATGGTTACATTACAATTCAGTGGGCCGAATAATCTATCGCTTGACAGTTAGCATGGTGCGAAATGTAATAAAACGTAAGATTTATTCACTCACTTGCCTGGTCACCCAAATTTACTATTGTAAGACCCCAGGAGTAAGCGACTTCGTAAGCGAACTGACGGGCCATCAGCGGCGCCACCAGTGTATGTATTATCCATATGCTATGGTCGTGTTTTTAACATACAGTTCTAGGCTAATGTCATTATTACATAACTTAATTTTAATACTAACATATTTGAACATCTTAAGTATTTAACTACTTTCTCTAAATACCCGCTAAGACAAGTGAGTTTCAGATTTATTTTTTGAGTTGTCGAGCGAATTCTTGGGAATTATATTAAGACAACGTCTGGCATCAATCTGTTTTACTGTCAGTTTGTCTGTCTGCCTGCCTGTTAGTTAGTAACTTGACTACCACTTTTTCGATTTTCGCCGATTTTCAAGAATATATCGTTAAATGCGATTGTAACAACCCGGGCCGTATGTACCCTAATGCCTCGTAATTAAGTTCCTATGTACAGTTTTATTTAGAATCCGAACCGAACGACTAATCAAAGTTTGATTTTTTCCATCAATTATAAGCAACTCACCATCACCTAGCGGGATAGCAGGGAGATTCGAGGTCTAAACTAAATCTTAAATTTAATTTATAGATTTTTGATCAATATGAGTAGTTAAGGTACGGATAATGTATGAATACTATACATAAACATGAAATATTGATCAGTTAATTAAAAACCAACTCTATCCTTTAGTTTGCAGTTTTAATTAACAGAATGTGTTCCGTATAAGTGACACAATCGGCAAATACAGGTACAATATTCTTCTCGAGTTCGATTCCTGGCTAGAACAGTTTTCGTTTTTAGAAAAATCGGCCATATGACTCCTTTGAGTATTTTTCGCAAATTCAGCCTGTAAATCCGTCAAATTATGTATATTTGTATATTTAAGTATATTTAATATATATTAAAACAATTTCCCTTACAATAATGGGATCCCACAATAATGTACTTATTCTACGACCTTTTTATATAGGTAAAATGCGCTTTCGATATGCAAATTTCGTCCACTTTTCTATGGAGATTTTTATGGCGTGTGCGATAACGGGCCCTTGATCTGTGTTCAGAATCCATCCAATGTATAGATGATGTTCGTATCTCTCATTTTGCGTGGCTGTTCTAAATTATTCACCCTGTAGTAAAATCGGCAATAAATAAAGTATCATGTCGTATCCCTGTGTATTTATTCTCCTTGCGTTATCGCTACTTTTTGAGTTTATTGCGCGTGTAATCGCGATGATGCAAATAAACCTTTGAATTAATAAGTTTTATATCTGGAAATGTCGATTAATATTGCTATATTACTTCGCGATGAAATGTCCACATCTGTCAAAAGCTTTACTGTAGCTATGTACATGTCAGTACTATTTTTATACACAAAATATAAATACAATTATTAGATTCATAGTGTTAGTGTTGTAATAGCTCGGAAGTCAGAGGCGTGAGTTCAAAACCAGATTATTAGCTTCTGGCGCTGGTCGGACACATGCTCAAGAGGATTTCGATGGTTATGTAGTTAAATTACGTATATTTCATCAAGGGTTTGTTCTTTAAAAATAATACGAAGGGTCGCTTTTAAAAAAAAGTTACGGCGACACGAATCGTTTCGCTTTAAAATGTTAATCAACGTTTATTACAGACCATATCGCAATATCCAATTTACACATATTTTAACATCGTTTGTTGGTAACGGTGTTATTTGTGCCCTACAGTAAATTTCTTAACTTACACGTCCACCAGATTAACATATTACTTCGTACAGAGCAAATTTCATCAGTAACCGTAGATCATGTATGAAAATACTTTACAGGAAAAACATGAAAATATTCTTTATTGCTTACAACTATTACATAGTATGCAAAGCCGAGCTTATTGCCAAAGGCAATCTCTAACAGCTAACCTTAATATTAGAAAATATATTGATAGGTAGCAAGAAACATTAAATTACTTAAAACTAACCACCATAATCACACTTAGAAAACATTAGATAACTTAAGACTATATAAACAGAAAATATTTGATTGATTTAATTGTTATAACATGTCAAGTACCAGGATTTGAATCTTACCTTAAAAATAGACAAAGAAGCACTTTCCCTAATAGAAAGAGGAAATTGATTCCACAATCGTGCTGAGTGAACTGTAAAAGAACTATAATTGAGAATATAAAAGCGGCTGTTGATACCACTATGATCATGACCAAATTTATGTGTGGATATTTAGGCGAAATCAATGCAGAAGAAGAGGAATGAAGGAAAATAACATCTGCTCTTTTTCCCGGGAGGTTCCTGGGCGGGAGCAGATTGTTTCCGGCTGAACATCATTATAGCCGACGACTCTCAAATAAACGAGATGAAGAAAAGTATATATATATATATAATATATATAAAATAAAGAATATATATATATAAAAGAAGAATAATTGTGCTCTGATTATATCGTCTTCACCTTCGGGAAATAGAGGTCGGGGAGCGCATCCCCGTAAACGCCACAGTAGGCATTGGTATTTGCAAGGCAAACGAATGGGGGTCAAAGTCCAATGTGTGATGGCTAAGGTGATATCGTTTGTATACATGCAGCTTAAACTCTCTCGAGTGTACGACTCTCAAAGGGGGCACATTTTTAATATATAATTTTCTTAAGCCATGAATTAAGAATTTAACATTTTCCATTTTCACCAAACAAAAATAAAACTGGTTACAAATGTTTAATATTATTCTTTCTGTCTAAATATGCGTATTCGGAGCCATATTCCATGCCAATTTTGACAAAACCACTGGAATAAGGGCTGGGCTAATTTCGTGCTCCATTGAGGTAAATGGTAAGTTATTAAAAAGTAAACGTAATAGCGTGCTCTAAGCCAGCAAAGTCGCGTGCAAACGAAAGAATTAGTAATAAAACAAATCGGAGGGTTATTCTATGAGCGCGGCTGCATAAAATATATCCTACCCTAACTTAACCTTCGGCGATAATAACTCATAAAACTTAGGTTATAATCATACTATAACAGTTTTACAGTCCTGTCGCAATTACGCGAAAAAGAGACCTTTATTATGATCTGGCTCTGTTGTCTGTTGGTTGTTTGAATATTTTGAGAAAAATGAAGTTGTGCACCAACTAATTTATTTTGCTCAAAACGTGTGACACAAAACGCAGTGACGGAACCCTCTTCACGTGAAAACGTTCACGCTTGACCGGTTTTTATTTAGTGGAACTGGACATACCTAATAGCACACCTGTTATGATATTAGCCCAATAACCCACATTACCAGAGGCAATAAGTTACATTTATATATTTATTTTATTTTATTTCATTTCATCAAAATCGGTCCAGCCGTTTAGGAAGAATGTTCCAAATGATAGTTATAAAGAAACAGGTGCCTAGCATAACACTGTAAAAACAATGATAATGAGTGCGACGTTGTAACTCTACCTGTCAGTTGTGAACTACGTCATACCGGACCCCTACATTGCTGTTTCCGACACTTGCGCCACTAGACTAGACTTCAACTCAAAGTTTGTGCAGTACGTACAAATATTGTAGAATAGAATAAGTAAATATGGCAATTTAGTCTTTGCTTCATCGAATTTAGGCACTACTGCATTTGAGTCATTTAAGAAGTCAGACGCGGACCAACCAATATTGACGACCGAAATGTTGGACGCAAAAAAGCCGAATAACTAGAAGGCCAAGTAAAGGCGCTTAAAATTAACGAAAAATTTAATTTTATGCCATTGAGCAAAATCACCCACGATTTTTTATTTTTTTTAAGCGTACAGTTTTTTTAAATGACTTAGGTGACGACAATGTCGAATCCGTTAAATACATTCAAAATATCAAGTTAAATAAACCCTGGCTGACTCTAGTGTCTGAAACCAAAATAGACTTTGATGATAGCAATTAGCTTGCCATCTCAAAGATTGCAGTCAAAATGCGTTAGCTTATGCAAAATCAGTGCCATCTATTAGTATAGATAATCTTTGTACTAATTAGAAAAATACTGAAATAATGCAGTGGTTAATAATACAAAGATTGAAGGTTTTAATTCAGCTTCAGACAAATGTCCAGACTAAAAAGGTCTCTCATTAACTTGAAAATGCAATGTATATAAAGGAGTCAGCCACTCGAGCAAAAAGTGTACACAAAGATTTCCATCAGTCAATATTACCAGGATTACGTTGTGATTTCTAGATTCCCAAGAATACTCAATGACTACCCAAGATTCCGCGTGATTTACATAATTCTCAAGGGACTAACAAAGATTCCTAACGGATTACAAAATATTTCTAGGACTACCAAAGATTCTGGGATTTCGTAAGGTCAATTGTCCTATCAAGTTGCTAGTAAATAAAATCAAATGAGCTAGTTTTGATTGTGCGGCTATTTCGAATGAGCAAAAAACAAAGATCACGCAGAGGGTGGTCTTCCAAAATTAAATGTATACTCCCAATTTAAGTGAAATACTGTAAACAATTTTCGAATTAGCAAAAGAGAAGGTTGTTCAGATTGATGCTCGTTTTTCGGATTTCGGAAATACTCACCACCGTCGAAGATTTTCTGATTTGATGATTGAACTAGATTACGATGAATCCCCGATATTACCATGAATTTTGACGAGCACGATAACTCTACATAGGTGGCGTTGAATGTAATAAACATATAAAAATTAAAAACATTATAATTCAGTACGTTAAAAAATAAAATAAACTTAAAAAAGCGCTTTTATAACAAGTATTTATTTGTAATATCTTGTACTAAAAAGTAAGAAATAATAATCGGAATCGGTATCCATTCGACGGTACGTTTAGGATACGGGATGGTGCAGTGACCCCGAAAATTGTATGAGTAGCAAGAAGAGCACAGGCCTTCACGGCGCATTGGGAAGTCGTATTAAGGAGGAGTGCTTCTCGCTACGGGCTCCGTTAAGGTTAACGGCGCGTTCGTTTCTTGTCATCTCGAGAGCTTCATAAAAGTTGGCGTTGTCTTAAGAGACTACGGTCGGCGTCTCACTCAATATTTCTGCCACGTCTTAAATTGGTCTAACTTTTTTCCACTCGCCATCGTGTCCACGTGAAATTGGACGACCGAAGCGATGGGAGTTTTGTTTTGTTATAGTCGGTATGGCGCTTTCTGAAGCCATCTTCCTCTTTACGATTGACACTTTATGCCTGAGCCCCTAGTGGGAGTTCTCACCTAAATTGGCGTTTACAGAACTTCGAATAAACGTAAAACCGGCCAAGTGCGATTCGGACTCGCACACGAAGGGTTCCGTACCATCGTACCATAGTGTGCATATTACAATGTCATACCTCTGGCATAATTTTAGTTTTCAGGTACTTACAGATTTTAGGCATAAGCTCTACTTTTTCTCACTCTGTGGTAACTGTTGTTGCATGTAGATAGTTGTACTTTTATTATGTTGATATGTTTTGTTTCTTTATCTATATGTGTTTGGTCGTCCTCAAATAAATAAAAAAAAAAGATTAAAAACCAGTTTTTGTATGAAATATATAAAATAAAAAAAATATATTAGAGGAGACCCCCTCTAATATATTTTTTTTATTTTACCAATTTGTTGTTATAGCGGCAAAATAAATACACACTCTATGAAAATTTCAGCTGCGGACGGACGGACGGACAGCAGAGACTTAGAAAGGAGACTTAGTTCCGTTGGCACCCTTTGGGTACGGAATCCTGAAAAAGTCCAACCCATACAAGTTTTACTACATATTCTCTCGGTTTACTTCTTCAACCTGCCAAAATCCAACTCGGAATACCAAACTTGTATAAAAACGCTGAGTCAACGTAAACGTCAACGTCAACGTATTTGCGGCGACGACGAGTGAGCTCTCAAATCCAACTCAGACTCGGAAATGTCTTTCCCAAATCTTTAATTCTCCATGCATTTGAAATCGCTAGTCGATCGGTTTGGCGTAAACGCTAATTTAGGTAACAAGTCGGACTAGGGGCCCTGTTCTCGACGGGACTTGTAAACTATGGAGACCTTGCTAGATTATTTTTTTCTTAATTTCGAAATCATTTATTAATATAAACAAAATTAATTCAGTTTATTAAATTATTCTAACCCAAAATAATTATTTCCCCTTGGCTTGCGGCTCAAAAGTATCTTAAATGTATAGGAGAAGAAAGATCGAACCTGACGGAGATTTTGGGAGCAAACATCGCCGTATTAGGACTTATTCTATATATCGAGTTTAGGGCTAAAGTGCTAAAAGTGGCGTAATCTGGCTTTCGGGAAAAATAACTTATTAATTCAAAGGGTTAAAAATAATACAATTGTAGCGCCATCTCTCGTCATACCAAGACACCTTCGTCCCGAACCTTCCGCGCCAAAAAGGGCTGGACGCTCGGGCCTACTCGGGCGCCGCCGCCTCTACTAGTCAGTGTGCGAAGAGACGTGACGCTGGCTGCACGCACGCGCCGATGCGACGATTGGGACCGCATACTTTCGCCTTTCACTGTGTAGAACCCTGTATCACCCGTTATAAGTGTCGCCCAACTCGCGGGCACAGTGTAAGTGACAGACATGCCGCCCAAACGTATTCGGAAACAACAAAGTGCTAGCAGTTCAGACAATGAAGACTCGCGAAACGGAGATGCGGGTGATATATCCACCGCACCGGCCGACGCTGATTGTTCCGCCGCGTGCGCACCCCGCGCCCCCGGCGCCGCAGCCGTCGCACCTACCGCGACGATACCTTCCGGGGACCTTGCTGCGATCATCGCGAGTCTACAACAAAGTCAGCTCGAGATGTGTCGGGAAATGATGCGACAATTCACCAACGTGATCCCACACATCGCCACTCAGTCGCCGCCTCCACCGCCGCTGACTCCCGCGCCCACCTCCGCCGCCGCAGCTGTGAACGAAACCCGCGGAAACTTCTCGCGATGTACGTCGCGGTTCGGGGGAGAGAAATCCGAGTCTGTCGAATCCTTTATAGATGCGATACAAATCTATAAAGAATGCGTGAATATTTCCGACGAGCACGCATTGAAGGGTTTGCCCATGTTGCTAACCGGATTGGCCGCGACGTGGTGGAGAGGAGTTAAATCCTCCGTCGAATCGTGGGAAGGAGCTATAGAAAAACTTCTGCACGTATACGGAGAGAGACGGCCGCCTTACAGGATATACCGAGAGCTTTTCAGCCGCGAGCAGTTCAGCGACGAAAAAACTGATACATTCCTAGCGCGAGCTCGCGCTCTACTCTCGAAAATTCCTGACGAACTTGCAGAAAAAGTTCAGCTAGACTTCGTCTACGGTCTGATTCACCGCCGCATAAGGAAGAGAGTGCCTCGTGACGATATTTATACTTTCGACGACCTTCTGGAAAAAGCGCGCGCTGTCGAGCAGTCCCTCATCGAAGCGACAGAGAAACGCGCCACCAATACTTCCGCTACCACCGGCTCCGAACCGAAGATGACATCATCGATGCGGGCCGGCGGTAACGCCAAAGCTTTGCCGCCACCGCCGCCGCTACTCGACACCGGTCGCGCTGGGAGCCGCCTTTGACTATGCCGCCGCCGACCGCGCGGAGGCCGATTACGTCGCCAGGGGGTGCGATTACGGTGCCGACGAGTGCAAATAGTGTGCAAAGTGATGCGTACGGTAGGGAAGGGCGAGACGAAGGTAAGATTAGAAACCGCTTTTGCGTGTATTGTAAGAAATATGGTCATACGAGAGATTCTTGCAAGCGACTTAATGCTGAATCACGCCCCTCTTCTCTAGAGGCGCCCTCCCAACTTTCAGTCAGAAATAATCCGATTTCTTGTTTTGGTTGTGGGTCGCCCGGGGTCATTAGGTCTAAATGTGCTAAGTGCAACGCAGGTGGTGAGGCTGACAGTTTTTACGCGTTAGATTTTAACGATCCCTCTTGCCATCGACCGATATTACCAATCTCGATCCTCGGTGTCACCGGCCGAGCGATGATTGATACCGCCGCGAAGCGTAACATTGCGGGTCATACATTGTACAAAGTTTTCAAGGGCAAGGGTCAAACTTTCGAATCAACTTCTAGCAAGGTCAAATATGCTGACGGTAGGGTTGACGTCACGACAGTGTTGGTTACACAAGTCGACGTTAGCGTTTCGGGAAGGTCCTTCAATACCACATTTGTTATTTTACCCGAAGCTACGAATAACGAAACCTTACTGGGTGCTGAATTCCTGAAGGTCACCGGGATGGTCCTTGACTTCTCAGCGGACCTATGGCACTTCGGCGACAATCCACACGTCAAGCATCATCTGAAGTATGAACCCCCCTCTCTCGCGCTAAGCTGCGCCGCCACTGACTTGCTTCGCGAAGACGAAGGAACTTTATTGACCGGCGAGGAGAGGAAGAAACGGTCGGACCTGGTAGGAGAGTGCAGACATGTCTTTCAGCCAGGGGGAGACCCGAATCTGTACGCCGAACATCATCCTGATACCGGCGATAACTTGAAGTTCCAGTACGTACCCGGAAGAGCTAACGTTATCGCCGACACGCTTAGTCGACCGGAGGTTGACCCCTCCGAAACCTGTGGAGCTTGTTCCGTGATTGTCGATCTACCTTCTTGGGATGCCACGAGTCTTAGAAAGGCTCAGATCGAGGACCAAGAGGTGAACAAAATTATCAAGGACCTCGAAGGCGACGAAGCCGTCGCATCTACGCGTTGGACAGAGCGTGGATATATCCTGAACCAAGGTGTTTTATACCGCTATAACCCTGACACTGAGTGCGAGGAACCTCAACTAGTAGTACCTGCGAGCATGCGCGCTGAGATAATGAAGGAGCTGCATGATAAGTCCACAGCGGGCCATAATGGAGTGGAGCGAACCATCCTGCGGGTCGCTGAGCGATACTATTTTCCAGGTATGAGGAGATACATAACGGAATACGTCCGCACGTGCGTGGAGTATCAGCGATACAAGCCATCCAATGAGAAACCCGCCGGGCTACTGCAAACGCCCGTGCCGTCACAAAGATTTGAGACTATCGCCGTTGATCTGTTTGGGCCACTGCCTGAAGGTCCAAACTCCGAACGATGGATTTTAATCGTTGAAGATACTTCGAGTAAATGGGTCGAAATATTTGCCTTAGCGACCGCCACAGCAGAGAATTGTGCTAAGTTACTCATCGAAGAGGTATTCTTACTTTATGGTTTACCCAGGCGCGTCATCTCAGATAATGGGGTGCAGTTCGTCGCCGATGTCATGCAGAAAGCTATGTGCGCCTTCGGCGTAGAGCAAGAACTGACGCCACTCTATCATCCCCAGAGTAATCCTGTGGAAAGAAAGAATAGGGACCTCAAGGTCCAACTGGCCATTATGGTAGAAGGTCACCATAACAGATGGCCAGCCGCGTTGCCAGCAATCCGATTCGCCATGAACAGCGCCACGACGCAGGCAACTGGCCACACAGCGGCCTACCTTACCTTCGGACGAGAATTGAGATCGCCCATTTCCGTACAGCACGACATTCGCGCGATTGTAGAAAGCGAAAACTACGTACCGCAGATTACGCCGTACTTACGCCGCTTAGCCAAGGATTTGTCTGCCGCGAAAGAACACGCCGAGAAAGCGCAAGATGTGCGGAAGTATTATGCCGATAAGAAACTTCGTCCTAATGTAGCTTATCAGATAGGTGACTACGTCTTACTCAAATCCCATGTATTAAGTAATGCCGCGAAGGGTGTTTCGACCAAGTTTGGTACGCGTCGAGATGGTCCGTACGTTATCTCTAAAATTGTTAGTCCCACCACCTACGTGTTGACCACTGCTACAGATCCCGTCAGTGTTATCGGAAGGTACCACTCTAAAGACATATCAAGGTACCATTCTAGGGACGGTGAGGTCGACGAGCCCGTGTTACCTAAGAGAGGAAGAGGGCGGACACGTAAGGTCTAATCTCTGAACGAGGGCGTTTCATAGATTAGAGGGGGAGTGTGTAGCGCCATCTCTCGTCATACCAAGACACCTTCGTCCCGAACCTTCCGCGCCAAAAAGGGCTGGACGCTCGGGCCTACTCGGGCGCCGCCGCCTCTACTAGTCAGTGTGCGAAGAGACGTGACGCTGGCTGCACGCACGCGCCGATGCGACGATTGGGACCGCATACTTTCGCCTTTCACTGTGTAGAACCCTGTATCACCCGTTATACAATGAATTAAATTGATGCACGATGTCATTCCAAACATTTATTGAAAGAACAATCTAGTTTAATTTGAAACGCATTGACTCCCAGAATATTGGGAAGGTGCATCATATGGTTGTCCTTAATATACCTACATTAAATACGTGTTTAAATGTTCTATGAATTGAATGAGCGATATGTGAAAATTGAATAAACGCCATTTATAAAACTACGCTTTACGCTTTAAGAAGCGTATGGTTTTTGCAAGTGAGTTGACATGGATTGAGTGGAATCTGAAAACGCAACCGAAGCGTACGATTGTAAACTTCCCTGAAACCCGCCCTAGGAAAGTGGCACTGTATGTTTAGGTTGGAAATTAGATTACTCTGACACTTTAAAGCCTCCTCGAAGCATAATTCAAACTGAACTCATCTTGCTTGGTAAAAGATTTTCCATAGTAACAGATCCTAACAACATTATTTTATTTACTTACAGAAGATTAGTCGGGTTAGGTCGGGCTGCCGTTTTGAACCTCGGCTTAGGGCAGCCGCAATGTTTAAGTTTTAATTAGTTCGTCCTATGTAAACTTCTAAGATTTCAGGCTTAAAAAGATTCTTATCCGGTCTCTCGTCTCCACTTCTGGAGTGAAAGACTATTTACGCAACGGACGCTCGAGAAGTGCTGGAAGCTGCTTTCTCGCAATTATTTGAGGGCCAATACAACCCCTTTTCTCAGTTTTAAGAGACTTACTCTTTGATATTCTATTATTCATGAACCAGTCATTTTATGTTCGCTCAAATAATAGGTTTCATTGTTTATGCTGTTTATTGTACATACATTTTTTATGAAGATTCGGTATGTATGGCTATGTTGAGAAACGGAAGGTACTCAGAAAAGCTACATCCAACCACGCTTGGCGAGGCACCGTGCCAGCGGATTTGTGGGCAATTGCAGAGCTTTCGAGCTTTTTCCAATTACGTTTGAGGTTTCAAATGTCGGCACTGGTTGAGTAGGCCACTCCACTCAAAGCGTAGGCTTTTATATTTTAATAGATTTATTTTTAATTTAAATTAATTTAACTCGAATTAAATGCATTAATATACTTACGGCCTTTTTCACCTACTGCTGATTAATTGTTAACAGTGATGTACTGCTAATTAATCGCCACATATTAAGAAGCCCCCGTAAGCATCAGAAAATTTCGCCTTCCATACAAACGTAGTTTACTAATCATTTGAAAACCACTGTTCCAATTTACTTGATATTTGGTATCATATATCTGGCAACAAATATCTGTGTCTGCATGCCTTTGTTTTTTCGGTAAATGTATCCTGAGTCAAACCACAGAGAAAACAAAATTAGTATGAAGATTTTGTTTTTGCTTTCATCCGATTCGGTTTGGATTTTTCAAAAAAACAAAAGCATGCAGACACAGATTATTGTTGCCTGATATTAAGTATCAAATATCAATTAAATTGGAACAGTGGTTTTTAAATTATTAGTAAACTACGTTTGTATGGGGAGCATAGCTTACGGGCCGTTCTTAAGGGCCTTTCTTAGCAGCTTGCAATCAATACCAGTACAAGACAATCAGCACTTCAGTAATAAAGCTCCTTTAAGTGTTGATTTAAATAAATCAGTACTTGGTGAAACCAGACTTAGTCTATGATATTCTATTATTCATGAACCAGTCATTTAAAATTAAAATTAAAGTATTTTTTATGTTCGCTCCAATAATAGGTTTCATTGTTTATGCTGTTTATTGTACATAATTTTTTTATGAAGAATCGCTACGTATGGCTATGCTGAGGAAAGGAAGGTACTCAGAAAAGCAACATCTACTTCATCTCGTTAAACCACGCTCGGCGAGGCACCATGCTTCTTCTTTGTTCTTCTTTTTTCCAATTAACTTTGAAGTTTCAAATGTCGGCACTGGTTGAGTAGGCCACTCCACTCAAAACGTAGGCTATTGAATCTAACCTTTGAATATTTTAATAGATTTATTTTAATTTTTTATTAATTTAACTCGAATGTGCATTAATAAACTTATTCATTCATTTGGCGTATTCAACCGAATAGCGCCGTAACACCTTTTTTCTCTTACTCCTTTACTGTTCATGCCGTCTGTCCGTAGAACTAATTGCCTGCCTCCCCCAGCTCCTGTCAGACGTCGACTCCTTCAAGGAAAAAGTAATATTTCCTCACCCGACTCTCTTTTATAAACGTAATCATATAATTCTTTAAAAAGTTGATACTGAATTGTGGATAATGTTAGTGTATTGTAACTTATATTTGTGCGTATATAATGATTAGTATATATGCGTTCATTGATAGTAAACCGTATTTTCAGATTAAGTTATTTTTAAAATATATAATGTATTATATTAATTGTATAATGTCTGTCATCACCCTAACTGGTGACCTGGGAGAAATCACTTTGTGAAAATTTGTCCGTCTTTGTGTAAGTGTATTGTACGTTTTTGCCTGCTGCCATTTTTTTATTTCGGCATTTTACACAAAGTTACGACTATATGTGACAGGCCTATAAAAAGTTTGAAGATAGGTAGGGCTCTACATCAGGTGGGGGTATCCCGGTCCCCTACATGAGCAATATTAGGGCGCGGTCGGTCCTTCTGTTGACGCAGTCCGAAACTTCCGACTTAAGTGATTGGTTCCATTTCCTGAAATGAATTTCAGATTTTTTCGCTTGCGGCAGAACTAATTTATGTGCGTTCGCACGGAGAATTATTGCAGTGAATTCGGTTATAAAGCTGTCAGATTTATGTGGATAAATTGATACTTTCACGCTATTACGCAATGGGATAAAAGGATGGACTTATCAAGAAACTTAAACGTATGCATTGTGTCGTCATACTCTGAAAGTTTTGTACCCAACTACGGTAACTTTATAAGTGGGGAAGTGTTTGACACGTAATCCCTCTTATCGCTGAGGTTCGGATATTTTCAAGAAGCGGTCTCCATTCAATTTCGAGAGCTTGCCAGAATCTGCGAGACCTTTTTGCCTTAACTAATACATATATATTTACTGTAAGTAAACGTATTCATATTTTTTGTAATTTGAATATAACATTAGCACCACTAAAAGGCACTTATTTTTTCTTAATTCCCCTAGTGCAATATATAAAATAACTGTATTGAACATTGAATATGAACAAATCATATCCAACCACGTGTCTTATGTTTTAATAGAATCAAAGTTTACGATTGTATTTTGCTTAAAGATTAAATTTTCTTAAGTAAATTGGATTAATATGCCTTGTAAGTGTTTCGGAATCGTTTCGGCGTTGAAGGCAGTGTTGAAGTGATAATTACATTACCCAAAATCCAACATAAGGATGTACCGATAAGACAAAATTTTTTATATGAATTTTTTTAATAATAATATGCTAATATCACACAACTACCGTTATGATATTAGCCCAATACACCACATTACCGAAGGAATTAGGTGCCATCACAGGACCTTCCCTTGATGAGCCCGGCTACATTGAACTGGAAGGAAAACTCGGTCAATTTTTCATTGCCGCTTCGACCATTTTTTCATCCAATGCGATGATGCCAACCTGGGCGAGCTTAAACCCTACCACCTAGTAGGGGAAGGGGACCTACAGTTTTACTTGGATTCCGAACCATGGAGCAGCTCGCATTCGTGACGAAATGCATGTGATAATAAAACATGGATAACATGTCATGATATTAGCCTAACACACTGCATGGAAACTAGGTGCCATGCCAGGACCATCTTTATATCACTCCGCTACATTGAACTGGTTGCAAAAAAACGGACAATTCTCATTTCCGACCAGCGCTCATTTAATGCTATGGTGCCAACCTGGACAGGATTAACCCTACCACCTAGTAAAGTAACAAAGAGAGACAAACTGCAACATCCATCCAGTATCCAGTGTTTTCCATCCAGTTCAATGTAGCCGTGCAATATAAGGAAGGTTCTGGCATGGCACCTAGTTCCCATGTGGTGTGTTGGGCTAATACCATGACAGAAGGTGTGGTATTAGCCATCCATGTCCACTTCCATAAAAAAAACATTTTTACGTGGCGTCCAAACCACAGCCACCCTCAACCGTTGAAAACAGTCACCCATCTAGAACCCAACCGCGCTCAGAGTTGCTTCGCCAAGCTTATCGAGCCGCAAGGCGTCGCACCACTGGGCTACCGAGGCTGTATTCAATGAGTTACTCGTGGATTGTAATACCAGTACTTATTTTTTATTGGAAATTTTATTGGGAGACTTGCGCATAGTTATAAAATAACAACATGTACTGGTGAACAAAAGATAACGAGGTATGAAAATGAAATACCGAAGAAAGATGATAATAATATCAAAACATTGTTTTAGTATTTTTGCCTTTATATTTTAGCCATTCTTTAAACTGGTTAACCTTTATTTTTTTCCCTTGCGAGAGATGAGCGAGTAAACAAAAAAATAAGTGTGTACGTGAGCAATGAAGAATTACTTTATCGTTGGTTATCGTCTTAACCGTCACCTTTTTAGGGTTCCGTACCCAAAGGATGACAACGGAACCCTATTACTAAGCATCCGCTGTCCGTCCGTCCGTCCGATTTTTACCATCGGAATAACAGTTAGATTCACTTTTTTTTTTCAGTGCGTTTTAGGCGTGAAAATATAACAGACAGACAGAGTTACTTTGGCATTTATAATTTTAGTATGGAAGTATGGATTGTTTGTTTTGGTTTTTACAAGATTTATCACCTGATCCAACCGGACAGAACCTAGTCCAGTTGCAGAAAGAGACATCAAAATTAAAACATAAATCAATGTATGACGCAATACTTTTCACAAAATATGACCTGTCTAAAAATAAGTTGATGCAATTTTAACCCCCTTTTTGCAATCGGGCCTGAGTGTTTCGCCAATGCTACGCTATAGTAACGACAAACATGCTTCACAGTTGACTCTGAAAATGGGAAAACTTCTAGCGGTAGATAATGGGAATCTTGGGAATGATAACTTTATGTCCTCTGCAACGGGAGGCTACATTAATCTTTAAAGGAAAATTGGCGGCATGGATATTAGTTCAGCCTTTCTTGCCGTACCCTAAACCAAATAAGATATATTTTGTGTCTCGGTATTGTTATTTCTTAATTTTATTTAGGCAACAGAAATGTAAGAGAATTACTATACATTTTTTTCATGCTCCTTCGAGTACAGAAAACACATTTCTTTCTTCAAAAGTTTAAAATATTCGTAAAATATTTCTTAGCAATTTTCGTTTAAACAAAACTTGTTCGGACATTTCAATATAAAAAATCGTAACATACTGGTAAAAGAGATAGATGAATGTAGTTTTGATAATTCGATTTTCTCATCAAGGCCACGCAACTTCCGCCGGCACTATCAAGTAGACGGTGCCACTGTTTCTCTTAGCCCCGATTGCACGAAGAGACGGCCGAGTTGATCAATGTTCAAAAACGTCACTTTTAGTGAACCGTATAGAGTTCCTTCCATACTGTCCATACAAAGTGACGTGTTTAATCATACGTTGACGTTGATTTTTTTTTATTTTTTTATGTGACTGGACATGATGGCTAATACCACACCTTCTGTCATGGTATTAGCCCAACACACCACATGGGAACTAGGTGCCATGCCAGGACCTTCCTTATATTTCTCGGCTACATTGAACTGGATGGAAAACACGGACAATTTTCATTGCCGCTTCGACCATCGTTCATTCAATGCGATGGTACCAACCCGGGCGGGATTAACCCTACCACCTAGTAAGTAAGGAAGGGGACCTACAGTTTAACGTGGAATCCGAACCACGGCCAGCCTCTCTCAACGGTCTAATGGTCACCCATCCAAGACCAGACCGGACCCAGCGTTGCTTAACTTCGGAGAGCGATCGCCGAAGTGTCGCGCCACTGGGCCACTGAGGCTGACTTTTTTGATTTTTTGTCCTTTCGTGCACTCGGCCCTTAGCTTTCTCGGCTGTAACTCCTTAGAATTCATATGATTTGACAAAGTAGAATAAACGATCATACTAAGCTAAGCTAAGTAATTGATGAGCTTCTGAGTATCTTTGATCTCTCGGTACAGCCACATATACCGTTATTTCATAAATAAAGGCACTGCCTATTAACAGTCTGTGTATTAGACAAAATACTAAAAGTGGTTTTTTTTTAAAGAGGCACATTCGCGGAACACAAATAGCGACCTCTAGTGTTCGAAGCAATGTATCTATATATTTGAACGCTCTCTGTTAATGCCACATATGCTGCTCGCCTACAGTAATGGAGATAATGGCGATGATGTTCTTTTTATACGCTTACAATACCGGAACATATTGGAAAGAAGTAAATTTTTACTGCCGCCGTAAAAATGAGCGGTGTTGTTGGAACCTTGAGACACAATTCGTGTCGGTTCGTGTTTTTTTAGCTGAATATAAGAATCTTTGTATACCTATACAAGCTATGAGAAGACGGTTACAGGGCGAGCCATTCCACTGTGCAATTTGTTTTCAAAAACGGGTCGCAATAAGTGACAACATTTAAATTTGCTCACATAGGATTAAATGGGATGCATGAAAGCTTCTTAAATGAAGTCTGCTTTAAACGTTTCAGAAAAAAGTGTCATTAACAAGAAAGCGCAGACAATTATTTTTAAACAGAGTACATTCTGATATTATGCATGATACTTGCATACATATGTTCATAATATACATGGTCCGTCACTCGTGTTACCAATTGAAAATGATGTTATTGGGCTAACTGATGTACGGTTAATTTAAAATTATATGAAAATGTAAAAAAATATATTGAATTTTAAGAAAATAATTGTTATTGTTCGATATAGCCTCCTTTGGCCCAGATGATGGCACCAAGTCTTCCGTCAAAGGCATTGCATGCTGCACGAAGATGGATTTGCGGTATTCTGTTCCATTCCCGACGGAGCCTTTAGCGTATCCGCACTTTCATATATTTTTGTCGACACGGCATCCTCTAAAATGCACCATACCGAGAAGTCCATTGGATTTCATTCTAGAGATTAGGGAGGCAACTGTTCCGAAGAAATGAACCGTTCCTCGGTCGGAGGAAAATTTGTGTCCGGCGAGCTTTGTGGGTTGAAACGTCCAACTGTTCGAACCGAATTTATTACGTGCCCATGGTATGAGCGCATTTTTAACGCCTTTTGCTGGCATACTTGCTGGTTGAGTTCGACGCCCTTCTCAATAACCTGAGTAGAGAGCGACCATTTACGGTCACTGCAGCCCAGGCCATAACAGAAGCAGGCGCTTGCTTATGAACGGCAACTCTATCGTCTACATTCTAGTTGTACTTGCCCTGCAGCCAAACACGATCATTTTACTTGTTTACATAATGTTGGATTATTTTCATTAGAAAAACAATGTTTTCCAGATCGCCACGATCGTACAAGGCTTTCAGTGCTCGAGCTCTTTGTAGTCGGACTGCCTTCTGCGCTGAAGTAAGATACTGTACTTTTTGTATCTTGTTGGGCTTTAGTCAGTTCATTTTTCAGTATGCGCCAAATACTTGAATCGGATACTTTTAGACTTTTCGCCAATTTTGCAGCACTCTGGCGAGGATTTCTTTGAATTCGAGCCTTCACCTTTCGAACCATATCACGTGATATTGCGGTTTTCGGATGACCGCCTCTGTGCCGTTTAGCAATACTCCCGGTTTGGTTTTAACGCTTAATGGCTCCATGCACTAACTTTTTGTTCACACGTAAATGTCGGAGCTCCCGAACGATGACTGATTGTAATTTTCCGGCCAAATGCAAAACGATCACACTGTTACGTTTAATATCCAATGCGACAATTTATTATCAAATTCAAATTTCATCCCGCACTTTCCACCCACTTAAAAACAATGAAAGAAATTGACGTTTCACCAAAATTTGGTGCGCTGTCATTATGATTTTAAAAATAGAAGCAGTGTGAAGTTAGTAACAGTTCGAGTGACGGATCCTGTAGTAACAGCAAATGTTATATTATACAGTCTGTAATTGTATTCATCTATAATCTTTAAGGGGGTTAATCAGTATCGAGAACTGTATAGATCTAGGATATAAAATATGGAAATTCTATAAAAAACATATTTTGTACATACTGTTTTCTTCTACATATTTGCTACTATTAATTTCACGAATAGACTTAGTTTCTATAACTTACCAACCACTTAAAGGCATGACTTTAATTACAGCTTGTACATATATCACTGCCCGAGCAGTATGATCCAATCTTCCCTTTACAGCAACATGATCGCACGATTATTCTAACTTTTTTATAGCGTGGCGGTGATTAAAGTGGTTGTTTAAAATGTTTCACATATCGCTGGTGGCGCCAACAGACGAGTCTATTTATCACAAGCGTGCGAGCGGCGGTGTGGCGCGCGGAGCGGCAGGGGTGGTGACGGGTGACGGGTCGTGGCGGCAGCAAGGGTGGCAACCATAGAGTAAGGAAGTAATATAGCCGCGACGGTAGCGTCGTTCGTACAGCTCGCGGTGTAGGAACTAGTAGAGGACTTGCCTTTCATGCGAGAGGTTGTGGGTTGACATCTTCGTCCGGTCATGCACTACTTTATTTTTCTTTCTGATTTGGATAAGTGCATTTCGTTACGAATGCGAGTTGTTCCATGGTTCCGAACCCATGTTAAAATGTAGGTCCCCTTCTCTTACTAGGTTATGCCCGCCCGGGTTGGAACTACCCACTAAAGAGAAGGGAAGGAGGTGGCATGCGGTCGATATCGCGTCTCCGCCGTATGGCCAGAGTGACTATATGGAAATCCGGCGTCGCGTCGTATGCCACACGGTCGAAACATCGTTCGTCAAGTTAGTTCACCACACCCAGCCTCTTATAAGTTTGTGACTTTGTTTACATGTGGCATGTACGTTTAAGTTAGGTTGATATTTTTTGAAAATTTGACAGGCTCGCTAGATGCCATATTGCCTTCTTTTTTATCTATGTTACCACCATAGATAAACCCATGACATTAGATGGAACTAAGGTTGAAGCAGAACTCGAGAAAATCAGGGTGAGCGAATGCGTAAGCGAGCAGACTAGCCGGCCTAACCTTCAGTTGTTATCACTAAAACGTGGCTATTCTGCCGCTATACACGGATGAGTATCGGTCACCACCCCCGTCTCTCTTTACTCTATGGTGGTAACTGGCGGGATTGTTCTCGAACATAGGCAATAAACTGCCAAAATAATAAGAGAGAATACAAATGAATTTCAGTGAACCACTAAACCGCTTTCACTTGTTTCTGTAGTTACCAACATCTCTAGAATATGAGTATGATTTTTTTAGTGAAACGCTAGAAACGAAAACGCTTACTAACGTGCTATCAGTGTTCCGAATTAGAGTCTCATGCCACGAAATTCCCAATGTTGCACGGCTAAATGCCGTGACTTAGCCCATCTTTAATTTGATGTCATGATGGTGGTACGAACCCGGGCTGGATTGACTAAGTAATTTACCTAGTCAGTAATGAGGAAGAGGATTATCAGATTAACGTGGAATCTGAAACGAGACCAGGTTTCAATGGTTGTGTTATTGCCACACGAGTCGTGCGTCGTCTCTCGAACGCGCCGTCGCAGCTCGGTAACGAACAGGGAGGCTCGATCGCTCGAAGCCCCGCTCGTACAATTCAATAGACTAGGAGGTTGCGACAAAAATGGTAACGATAACGTAAATGGCTGAAACTGGGTTCACAGGATAAAGACCAACCCTATTGTGTCTATCTGCCTGCGCCAAGTGGTTGCGTTACGTAGATAAGGCGCCTGAAAAAGTAATAAAAATAATAAGCTGCAAATAACGAAGCATGAAAGTATCAGTACATACTTGCTTAGTAATACCAAAATTGAACAAATCTATGTTTGCGTTTCGTAGTTATAGGCGATTTAGGTTATAGATATAACTTTACGTGTATGTAAGTATTGAATTAAAAAACCGACTGGTTATTGTTGTATAATGAATAAGTATCAATGTTTTTAGACAATCAGTATATTCATCAGCAGGTACATACCAACATCTATTTTATATAGTCAATCTAAATAACGCAACCACTTGGCACAGGCAGACCGACATAGCATCAGAGGGTTGGTCTCTAACATGTGAACCAAGATTCAACCATTTACCTTATCGTGACCAAAAATATCGTGACCTCCCGGAATACAATCAAAGACCAAAGTTCGACTCGATCTCTGACTGATGGACTGCACCGCCCCGTCGAACGAAGATATGAACGCGTCGCAACTTATACTATAAGTGTAACTACTTATAGTAGCGAAATAGGGGTTTTATATATTATATAAATATATTGATAGAGGGTTTATTCCAGGCGTATCGGCTACAGGTTGCATGGATACTAATATAGAAACCGACCGTGATAACATAAAATATAGCTATGATATTGTAGGTTTTAAGATTTATTAAGGCAAGATCATTGTTAGCATATATATTTTAGTTTGTCAATATTATTTATCATTAAGGAATAAAAAAATCCACCTTTATACTTCCGACTGTCCTTTATAAGTTTGTCCGACAATATAACATATTATTACAATTTATTAAATCAAATCTTTAATGGCCACCGTTTTTTCGCTCCAACAATTCAGTTATCGATACAAATGATGTCTCTCAGAGAACAAAAAACCACCTGTATCCTTTGGCCTGCCCTTGGCTGTTATGTACTTTGCAAGTTTACCCGGCAATATAGGTCGATGGCGGCGGAAGGGCGATCGGTGACAACGACGGTCGGTGTGGTTGGCATTAGCCCGGCCCTTTCGATCCGCGGTCAAGTCAGTTTTGCGGCCTCATTTCAAACCGTCCAGCCACAAAGAGACTAGCTAACATTCCGAATATTCTCGCTAATAGATTAGTGGATCGTCCCATCAACACGAAGGTAGACAACGCGCTTCGTTAGTAAGATCGAAATGTTTGAATATCAGAATAACCAATCGCTCGTTTCTAGCAGACTGACACCTGTCCAGCGAATATTGATTTATCCTTTGAATTAAATCAAGTAACTCATAATTCAATTTACTTTACGAATTCGAAGGTAAATGTTGATTTATTCGAGGACTTACAACCTCACTAGCTGTAGCAAATAGGCCTAAATCTCATCACATTAATAAATTTTGACAAACCTTTTATCTATGTTTTGATGATTTTTTTATGTTTTTGTTGGTTTTGGTCTTTTTTGTATTTTTGGTGTTTTTTTGTTTTTGTGTGTTTTTAGCAGGTTAGGTTAGGTTTGATAAATACAAATTTACATAAAAAGTATATTGCTCCGCGCGCTTGCTTGTTATATGTTCAAATGCAATACAAAGGACAATGACTATTCAACACAAGCCGTGTCGAACGTACATTTTTTTTTATTTAGTTTCATCCACACAGAATTCTTTCACAAATTTACATTGAAGATATAAGATCTGAGTACGTAATTGAAACTATCTATAATTACGGACGAACACAAAATGTACAATGAGTTACGCAATTTTTTTACAACATATAAGTAGTTTTAAAATGAAAGAAAACATAAGTAACAAACATGGACTAATAACATGACATTTGACATAAACAATACCAGTTTTTGACATAAACTCGCCAGCTGTCCTTAAATATTACATTTCACAACAGTTACTTCGCCCAAAAAATCATTTGGTTGATACCATAGCATTGAATGAAAGATGATGAAAGGAGAAATGAAAAAATGTGAGTGCTATCCCTTTCAATGTAGCAGTGTCCTGGCGGGTACCTGGTTATTGCAAGAAATGTGTAATGGGATAATATCGCTCTGTCAGCCTCAATAGCCCAGTGGCGCGACACTTCGGCGATCGCTCTCCGAAGTTAAGCAACGCTGGGTCCGGTCTGGTCTTGGATGGGTGACCATTCGATAGTTGAGAGAGGCTGGCCGTGGTTCGGATTCCACGTTAAACTGTAGGTCCCCTTCCTTACTTACTAGATGGTAGGGTTAATCCCGCCCGGGTTGGTACCATCGCATTGGATGAACGATGGTCCAAGCGGCAATGAAAATTGTCCGTGTTTTCCATCCAGTTCAATGTAGCCGTGCGATATAAGGAAGGTCCTGGCATGGCACCTTGTTCCCATGTGGTGTGTTGGGCTAATACCATGACAGAAGGTGTGGTATTAGCCATCCATGTCCAGTCACATAAAAAAAAAATATCATGGAAGGACGTAACATTTTATCAAAATAATATTTTTTTATTAAAATACCTAAAGATTTTTGACGCTGAAATTATCTATTTTCTTATCGATGTGTTAGCTGTGTCGCTGGCGCTTCATTGAAAATATTATTTACTAGGTAAGGTGTCCGGCTCCGCTTAGGTTGATTTTGTTTCGGATTGATGTCGGGCTGAACCTAACATTTTATGTTATATGAGTTCCTTATACAAATTTTCATCGATCGTTTTATCCCCTTTGAGTTTGATTTAAAATATTCTGTTAGAAAACATTATAATATTTAAAAAATATAACATTAAAAAATAAATACATAAATATGTTTCAAGCACATGCTTCAATATACTCTGCACGTGTAAAACGATATTAATATTACCGATCTAAATATTTCTCTTTAACAAAAGTTTTCTTTAAATTCGTTGATTAATTAATCCCGGTGGAGCAAGTTACGTTCGGGTGCAATTTCCATCAGAAAATAACGTTATAACTTAATAAGCCAGAATGCAAGTCTGATCCCAGAGGGCAGTACTGAGCGTGAGTTATGAAGACATTGAAGACAGCAGTTGTTTGTTTGTTTGAGGAAAAAGTTAGGTACATGGTGAATTACATTTTCAAAGATATTACTGGATGCGGAAAGTGAATTTATGACGTAATTTAGCAAAAATATTGCATAAACAAGGCCAGTATATTGAGAGATGATGCTCACGGTTTAATTTTTAAATGCATAAAAGTGTGGTCGATATCTGGTGTGTTGATAATGTAGCTCTGGCGTTCTCCAGAAAATATCGGCGCTTACGAATTTCTCATATTTGCAATTGATATTCTTGATTTCTCATATTCTCATATTTGCGGCCCATAGGGAGCCGAAGTCAAGAGCTTTCACGTTGAAGTCTTGGGACATCGGGAAATCCGCGTACCTGGTGCATTTTGCACTCAAGGGATTCGCATAGCTATCTCAAGGGGGTCTCAAGCCAACAGCGTGATATCAACATGTTGAGGGTTAAGCCCATCCCGGTTGTTACTATGCTTCAGTTACTTTGGAAATGTAAACTTTTACAAATTTCACATGATGTCCTGAAAAAAAAATGTGTTATCAATCTCGTATTTTTGTATATCACTGGAAAATGGCTGAAATCACATCTACTGCCGACAATTCCAATAGTAGAACAACCAATCTTCCAGATCCTTTAACTATAGGGTCGGTAAAATATGGAACGCATTGTCTACTGATATATTTCCGGCAAAGTAAATTCTGGAGTCCTTTAAACATGGTGTGAAGAAGCACCTGGCCGGCCGGCATGGTGTTCGCAGCCAAGTTTTTTTTGGCTAATACCACACAACTACCGTTATGATATTAGCCCAATACACCACATTCCCGAAGGAATTAGGTGCCATGCCATGACCTTCCCTTTATGAGCACGGCTACATTGAACTGGATGGAAAACACGGACAATTTTTCATTGCCGCTTCGACCATCTTTTCATCCAATGCGATGGTACCAACCCGGGCGGGCTTAAACCCTACCACCTAGTAGGGGAAGGGGACCTACAGTTTTACATGGATTCCGAACCATGTAGCAGCTCGCATTCGTGACGAAATGCACTTATCGAACTCTGAAAGAGAAAGACAGTGGTGCAAGTTGGTATTGAACCCGGGCCTCTGGTACGCTAGGCCAGTCCCCGCGCCACTAGGCTACGAGCCGCTCAAAAAAGTTGAAAGCCCATGGGTATCGTCGGGCACCTCTTATGTAAGGGCCTAGCCTATGTCGTCATGCAGCGCTCAACATAAAAAAGTAGTACCCGGAATGGTAGTACATGTATAAAAATATGTATGTCTTTAGAGAAAGTGAAAGAAGCATGCTGTGGCGCTCTTTCATCTCTGCCTACCTCTGCGGGGAAGTGACATGATGTAGTCGGTATGGTCCTAACCACAGAGAAGTAGTGGGGTTTTTTCATCACCGTACATAAAGCATTTGTGTCTTATAATCATTTAATGCAATTGTCAAACTGTAAACTAGGAAGAAAGAGATGCAGCCCACGGGTGTCGAACCAACGCTTCGCGGCCATAAAGCGATAGGAAATACACAACCGCCATTGCATAGGCCACTGTGGATATTTTACTCTAATGTAAAGCAGAAAAACAAAATCCGAAAAAAACTGGTACTGACTCAGACGCTCTTTCATGATCTAGTCTCCTGTGGGTTCCAGTCCAACGACATTGAGCGTGACAGCCGGTAAGCCGTGCCTATATTCACAGAGAACCGCGCACTTGTATCACGCACCTATGTGTGTAGAGAGAGCTCTCACAATTCTGATTTACTCCTGTCTGATATTTTTCTTCAATTTAGCGGGAAAAAAACTGTCGGATCCGCCTCACAGGACACGTTACAAAGTTGCGGGCAACTGTTTTTGACTTTCACCTTGATTTATTGTGCTCCTTCGATTTGGTAACAATATGCTTTATATAATATTGAAAAGATAATGTTTTAGGTCTAGACACTACTTAAATACATACAATGCATTTTTATACGTTACTGGCTGAGGTACCCGGCCTAGCTCGGGTCAATGGCGTTTTGGACTGATATCGGGTTGAATTATTTCCTGATTATTATACAACATACACACTTTTATCCTCTTTTAATTCCTTTTTCAAGGTCCAGACGGTATCTATACCGAAATGAGTTACTCTAGCATTTATAATAATAGTATGAATTAGTTTTTATAGACTATAAGAAACTCTTTTCACAATCAAATATATTTTTTTATGCGACCTGACATGGATGGCTAATAGCACACAACCACCGTTATGATATTAGCCCAATACACCACATTCCCGAAGGAATTAGGTGCCATGCCAGGACCTTCCCTTTATGAGCACGGCTACATTGAACTGGATGGAAAACACGGACAATTTTTCATTGCCATTTCGACCATCTTTTCATCCAATGCGATGGTATTAACCCCGGCGGGCTTAAACTCTACGACCTAGTAGGGGAAGTGGACCTACAGTTTTACATGGATTCCGAACCATGGAGCAGCTCGCATTCGTGACGAATGCATATTTATATGACGAAACTAAATTTTATGGTAATTGCTCAAGTTACGTTTTGAAATGTTCTATCATTAAGACCAAAATATAAATTGTACGCTATAAAAAGTAGATAAAGAGTAAGTTTACACTGAATTTGATTTCTAGGCAAGGATACCAAAGATCATTGCAGACGATGGGCGGTTCACGCGAGTACTAATCATTAGTATTTGTGCCAGCAGTCAATTGTGCTTTCAAGCTGCGATCGAACATCAGACATGCGAAGCGAAAGAAAGTGGTGCACTGACGGCGGAAGAACAAGAAAATGCACTCGTATAGAGTGTAATGGAAAGTAGTGCTAAAAATTTACGCAAACTGCTGCACATCCTCTGCAGTGGACTTACAAAAGCACTGCATTTTATATTTTTCCTAGGCTAATAAAACCCTGGCCAAAAATGCATGTCTCGTGAGCTTACGTAGGACAAAAAGTACACGAAATTAAGGTAATAAAGTGTCTATTTTGAGACCTTAATAAGGATAATCTACCGACAATATGTAAATCATGTACAAATTAACTATTAATGTGATCTACGTCACACGTGACGAGATATTACGTGCGTATTTATTTAATAGCCCAGATAACATCTTGCTCCTAAGCTACTACTAATTAATTTTACGTTGCGTTTATATTGTCACAAAAAAGATATTTTTCTTCTTGAATAATAAAAAATCCACAAGGAAAACGATTTATTTTCGAGAACAACGCAAAAACAATCTGTCCTCGTACTGCCAGCGCATTTAAAATTCAATTCAAAGCAAACGAAATGGTTCACGGTCAATGTATAAGCCAATGCTCTCAGTATAGATAGAGGCTTACTCATGATAAATGGAAGCAACGTTTAAACATTAACGTTTTCTTATACCGATGTGGTTTGAAGAATCCAAGGTACGTACAATTATGGTAGGAGTATTCACCGATCTAAGAAGGGAGGGGGGAACTCAAGTAACAAAGAAAGGTATGTGTATTATTAGGATGGGAAATTTATTTATGTAACTGACATGGATAGCTAGCATGCACCTTCATCATATTCGCCCAACCCACCGCATTCCCGAAGTAATAAGTGGATCTTCCCTTTGTGAGCACAGCTAGATTGAACTAGATGGAAAACCAGGACAATTCTTTAATGCCGTTTCAACCATATATTCAATTCATGCGATGGTACCGGGCGAACTTATCCCTACTGCCTAGTAGGAGAAGAGGACCTACAGCTTAACATGGATTCCGAACCATGGAACAGAACACTTATACAACTCAAAAAAAGAAAGAAAGTGGTGCGTGAACGGGGCGGGAGCCCCATGTTATCTGGCATGCAATTAAGAACGCCCCGTAAGCTATGCTCCCCATACAAACGTAGTTGACTAATCATTTGGAAACCGCTATTCCAATTAAATTGATATTTAATATCTAATATCAGGTAATAAATATCTGTGTCAGCACGCTTTTGTTTTTTTGAAAAATCCAAACCGAATGAAATGAAAGCAAAAAGAAAATCTTCATACGAATTTTGTTTCCTCTGTGGTTTGACCCAGAATACATTTACCGAAAAAACAAAGACATGCAGACACAGATATTTGTAGCCTAATATTAGATACCAAATATCAAGTAAGTTGGAACAGTGGTTTTCAAATTATTAGTAAACTACGTTTGTATGGGAGGCGAAATTTTCTGATGCTTACGGGCCGATCTAAGTCGCCGCGCCCTTGGGCTCATTCGATTGTTTTGATAACTGCTATTGATAGATATTATTAATTTAAGAATGTATAGTTTCATGTTCTGATTATTGCACCACTTTCATTTATACCATTTGGTAATTTTTAAGTTTTATGGCGACTTTTTAATGCTTAAGTTGTACGTCGATGGATGGGAATGTGCTAAGGTATTGTTTTAGTTATTAGTTCTTTAATATTGTTTGCAACATATAAAAAAGTGAATTAAGTTATCCGACATTTTTGTCATCGAGCGAATATCAAAAAGGTTTGTTTTTATTCGTACATTGAAAAATGTTAAATGGTTGATTTCGGAGCTGCAAGAATTTCTGAAATTTCATCTTGCACTTTAATTACGCACTAAATTTTGGACTTTTCACCAAAATTAATCACTACGCAGAGTGAAACGTGCTTTTCTCGAGCGGGTACCAAACTGGATAATACACGTTTAAACAAAACATCTCAACCGCTTCGCTAATCTTACCGTCTAAAAGGTATTTTGAAGGGACGACCAAAATAAAATTATATTATCCGCGTTAAACGACGTCGCGAGAAATTAAATTACCTATCTTGCCTCATGCCGACATCTTCCCACCCCGCACCCCGATATGCCATCGCCTCCCATCCCCTACCCCCTGAGTACCGCGCAGGAACCGCCGACGCTTTCTATAGAAAGTCAGGAGCGACTTGATTGATGGCTCTTCGGATGGACGGATTATCAACGCTCTAATGTATCAACGATAACTCAGCGATGGAATGGAAATACACGCTGCATTAAATCTTTAACATTTTCTTTTGAAAATCTCGAGCTATCTCATCGGAAACGTATTTGTTAGATTTTTGTATTGACCTCAACATATAGTCTGTTTGGTGGGATACAAAGTCAGTGTTAACTAGCAATGGTGATCACTGCTATTTTCAAAGAAGTATCATGAGAATGGTCATGACTTATTTTCACGTTTTCATTTACCTGATATTGATTTCGACAGCTCTTTAGCTGGTCTTGCGGTGAACATTAATTCAATTTAACACCACAATTCAAAGCAAATAATATATTAAAAGGGTGAACACGTGAACATAATGTAATAAGGTTTCTGTCGAGACATCTTGCACGCGTTGTGTAAAACGTACAAACGGCAATGAATTGCGTTAACTAGCTATGATTGGAGATCAGAATGATTAGGTAAATTTCAACCTGTTCTTTTAATCACGATATCGAAAAGACCATGAAAGAACAATTTCTTAAAGTGTTATTATACACAAAATTATATAAAATTGTATCTGTAATTAAACCTACATATAATATAATTACAAACTATATACAGAAATCCTGTTCCCCAGACCCTATAAATGAATTAGCAATCAAATTCAATTTGGCTTAGTTCGTAGAAACGCGGCGCCACTCGGACACGCTCGGCTATGCGCACCAGCTAATAGCCGGTAGTCTAAGTTGTCACCTAAATTGGCGTTACGGCAAACCGATCGACTGGCGTTTTCAAATGTATGGAGAAATTGAAAAGCGCGCGCAGCGGGCGTTAAGCGAACTAACATTTGCGAGTCCGAGCTTGATTTGACAGCTTACTCAACGTTGCCGTAAATACGTCGACGTTGCCGTTTACGTCCACTCCGCGTTTTCATACAAATCGGAAGTCCGCGTTTGACTTTGACAGCTTGAAGAAGTAAAACTACAGAATATCTAGTAAAAACTTGTATGGAGTTTGGAGAAAACGCCAGTCGATCGGTTTGCCCTAACGCCAATTTATGTGACAACTGAGACTACCGGCTCAGAGTCGAGAAGCGGCCGCTGTCGAATGGCTGATGCGCTGACCCGCAAGCTTCCTTGAATAATTTCACAATTGATTTTTAGACAGAAGCACGAAAGTATACTCATATTTCTTTTAACTTTCATGTTTATTCATTCATTCTGTCATTTCACCTATCGCTCCGCTAATATCACCCAGCGAGCATGAAAGGACGGTAGTACCAACCGAAATTTGCGGCGTGGCCACTTTTTAATACAACGACGGCAGCGCCGGTTAGTGAGTTGAAATTAACTTGTTTTCAGTATCTACAGAAGTTGCCAGTTACGGGGTACAAATAAAACACAATATTAAAACAGGTACACCATCGAAAAGTATAAATTCATCTAAATAAGAAAGGTTTTGTTTGACGGAATTTCATGACTGCTATTTTATATTTGTCCTCTTGGGATAGATAAGTGTCCTAATATTTCGTATCATGATTTTGACATTATTTAGACATTTTTTAAATCAAATAAAGAAGATAAAGAAAATGAGGAAAAAAAACACAACATGACGTTGGTCGTTCGACGGTACGAAGTGGCTCTCTGCACACTGCTCTAACAGAACCGAGCGCATGTATATATTCTTTGCCGAGCGTATGACAGTTTTGTTGAACAGTGAATGTTATTATTTGATATACTAGTAGTTCGCGGATGAATAAGCTTAGTGCTGATTTTCTCGAGTTTCAACGACACGTTAGAACCCGCAAGAACTTCACAAGTTGCTATTTAGTGCAACGAACATTCGACGTTGCGCGTCCCGAGTTCGTAAGCAAACTAACTATAGTTAGACGATTTCCACTAGCTCATGGCTGAGCTGCCGCCATAACAATGAGTATCTATCGTTACTCCCATCAGTCCATGCTCGCTGGTGTCACCACACATCATTACGAGTCTGTGACTCCTGTCAGTCACTTGCTAGCTCTGTTGTTCGGAGCACACCTGTCTCAAGTGAGTCTGGTTACTTAAGAGCACCCCAAGGGTACAGCTGTGCGTGGGTGCGGTGACGTAATAGTGTGTTTGCTCCGCGGTGTGGCAGACGTCTTTGAAAGTCCCGAGACTAGCTTATTTAGCGGACTAACCAGCCAGTTCGCCAAACTAACTCCGTGAATGAAGTTTGTTATTAAGTTAAAGTTAAGTTGAAGGGATTAAACTTACCAAAATTTACGTTTAAATTTGAACAGAAGTTAAAAATAATGTTTAAATGTGCGAAAACGTGTATAAAAGGAGAAGAAATAGTATTTGTGCCTCATAATCCAATCATGCTAATTATATCGAAAATCCAATTTCAGTTAAATTTTCTCACCAGTTTATGTACAAGGAGTCTACTTTTTTACTAAAGCAAATTAAGAAATTCATAATTCCTAATTTTAATATTATTTATTCAAAAATATCTTTGTTGGTTTGTCGTTATTTTAAACAGTAACAAAGCAACGTTTTGAGTTACTACTTTTATCGTGGAATAAATGTTTTGATTCCACCGGGTTGGAAAGTTTTTATTGAAAACAGAAACAAAGGTTATTTTGAATCTTTATCAAATGTCCGAATAACATTTATTCACAGAATTTTATTGATAATGCTGTTCTTGATAGCTATTGAATGGAAAGTGGAAAAAAATACTTTTACACTTTTAAATCCAACCCTATTTAACCCATTCGAATGATATTAAGTCACCTAGCTATATCTAATAAAGCTGCAGGCATTATGTTGAATCTTCGACTTGATCTTTCTACGTTTGTATCAGCAGGATGCCTGATACGATTCCAATGATGGAAACATCGTCAGGAACACTTCGGTACCCGGGAGCTATGTCAGACAACCCGGCTCTAAGAAAGTAGAGGTCTATTCTTGGAATTACGTGCTCAGGAATCAGTTATCTTCCAGTCGAAAAAACCGCTTTTACAGCGGTTGTCAAATCTATTTTCTCGACGAAGCATTGAAATATTGAAATGCCGTGCTCCGCGAGAACAAAACCCCCTTGTCCGAAGATTCCATTGATAAAACCCTTTGATAACCGCTATAAGAGCGGTTTTCTCGACTGAAAAATTCCTGATTCCTGAGCACGGGATTCCAAGAATTGACTCCCGGAAAGCTGACGAAACCGCGATTCGCTCAGAGGAATAGGATTTTTTCTTCTCAGTTTGTTTTTTCCTCTGAGGAAATAATGTCACAGCAATGAAAACTTGTTTTCGACTTGCAACAAGATAGAAGTAACAAACAAGAATGTTTGCTACACATTTACCATTGCAAGTGAGTGCACTTGCGTCAAGTTTAAATCAAACTTTCTAATTTACACGCGACAAAATTGCATGATTTTTATCAAGCAAAGAAATTTCAATATTGACACAACAACCCTGAGTAATGTTTATCACAACAAAAACCATATAAATATACTGACGCAACAATCTTGTAAAATGTTTAATTGTAGGTTCTGATCTGATCAGAACTACAATCATGTTAAAAAAAAAAATTCCTTGCAGGCTGTCCTCTCACCAGCTTTCTCTTAACAAATTACTATTCGTTGATGTACTTCAATGATCAATTCGAAACATGTATGCACACTTGTGGTGTATTCACTCGTGCTATATATAAGTAAGCTAGCGCCATCTATTGGCGAAAATGTAACATGACACGTTTGCAGCAATGTTAAAACAAACTATGAACAACATCCTTGTCGATCCTTATCTTAACACGTTTAAAATAATATTGAAACAAACTTGCTCTGGCAAATTTGACGAAACAAATAAAAGCACAGGGGGTCCATTCAGGGCAAGAGTGAGTTCGATTTCGTCACTAAATATCAACTCACTTTTTTAAATAGTCAATGTTTCCACACTTCTTGAACATCATTACAGTTAAGTAAAAAACTGGTCTGTCCCGTAAATACGTTGTAACTATAAATAACGGTTCCGTTATTTAAATAATAATATATTTCCCAGACATTTTTAGGTTAACTCACTCCCGAACTCGAACTCACTATTACCTGAATGAGCCCCCAGATCCGCAAACTTGCGGCAAATGCGCTTGCTATCTGCGGTATGTCATGTCACGAAAAAATCATCAAAGGAGTATATAATTGGATTGGCCGGCTATTACGCTGATTTGATATCTTCAAACTTCAGGATAGTCTCATATATTATATTGTTAAAAATTATATGATTGCCTACATATTAATTTTTATTTACTTAGTGTAGCGCTCATTACCCTGACTGAAAAGCACATCTAGTTTTAATTTTGTTTATATGTATTTAAATGTTTCCGTAAGGAATAGTTAGGAAATAGGCAAGTTTAACGTAAACCTACTCTCTATATATTCATTCGTAATTGAAATAAAATGAATTTTATAAATGCCTTAATTGCCTCAGGCAAAGGCAGGGTAGACAAAGACACTAACGGTGGGGATAGGTACCATAAGTATTTATACTTGCACCCTTTTATTTTTCCCACTGCAATGTTGACGGCGGCGCCGGCAGCAAAGCGCATAAAGATAAACAACTGAAGTCGTAAAACACTGTCACGAGATCGCACAGCGAGCATGGAAGGGCAGAAGAAGCGATCGAAACTCATTCGTATGGCGACGAGTAAGTGGAAAACGTCTAACTGTAGTTAGTTTGCTTACGTATTCGGAACGCGCAACATCCAATGTAAATTGCACTAAATAGTGTCTTGTGAAGTTCTTACATGTTTTTACGTGTCGTTGTACCTCTAGAAAATCAGTAGCAAGCGAATTCACAGGGCTGTATCTCATGAACCGTAACCGGTAGGCAGCTGATATTTTCACAGAGTGTGTATTTATTTTGCCGCTGTAACACAAATAGGAAAAATAAAAAAATTATAAATAATCTAGGGGGGTCCGATACAAAAAAACGTGTTTTTTTTGTGTTAAATCTTGCACGATGGTACAGAACTCTTTATGTGCGAGACCGACTCGCACTTGGCCGGTACGCCCCCCTATACAAACGAATTTCACTTGCTATTACCCTCCTCCCATACTCTATGGCATTGCACGAAAATAAAAGCTGGGTATCTGAGCAAATAAACTAGAAATCCAAATCCTTTTCCACACCTCTTTCAACTTCCCGATATTGGCTATAAGCTGAAGTGCCGACCGCCGATTCCTAACCCCATCCTTGCGAGAATGTTGTCCCCCGCCTAACTTGACAAATGTTTACTAAGTCCCTTTTCAATTTTTTGTGTGAACTCATGATACGGTCACATATTTTCGTGTCATTTCACTACACAATTGAAATAATGACGGTGAGTAAAATGTATTTCTAGTGTAAAGACATGAAAATGTGTGACTGTAATACATTTTTATGTTTCAAGATTTTGTTCGAAATTCAGAATCTGTTATTGAGAAACTCAATTCGTGTTATTTCATATTATATTATGTTATGAGGTAATAACAGGAACAGCACCCAGCTAGTATAGACGACAGGAGAAGCAAAGGAGATCGACGGTCGTCGAAGACCCAGTAGCCAGAAGTAGGGACGACCTGGTGAAACGGTTGTTCCCTGTTCGTATGTTGACACGAGTGTTGACATAGGCTGATAGAGCACTTATAGTGACCCCAAGGTGGTTTCCAGTAAGATTCATTAGTTCACGCGATAGTTTTATTTCGCTGAGTGCGGTGGTTTCTAGGGTTCCGTAACCAAGGGTTGAAAACGGAACCCTATTACTAAGCCTCGTCTGTCTGGCCGTCAGTCCGTCCGTACGTCCATCTGCCACAGGGCTGTATGTCATGAACTGTAATGAAATGACAGAAATGACATAATGAAACATGACAATGACAGCTGATTTTTTCACAAAGTGTGTATTTATTTTGCCGCTATAACAACAAATAAGTAAAATAAAAAAAAACCTATAAAAAACCTGTTTTTTTTTTGTGTTTAGTCTTGCACGATGGTACGGAATCCTTCGTGTGCGAGTCCGACTCGCACTTGGCCGGTTTTTGTTATTCCACTGTCCTCTTATTTATCCTTCCCAGTGCACTTAACGCTTGTATAACCTTGAACCTATATTTAAAGGCTATTAAACATCTTAAATATTTGGTTTATCTTAAACTGAATCGTTACTGCACTACCGGTTGTGTAATTAACGAAGCGTGATACATGAAAATATTCTGGATTCTAGATTTCGTTCGCGAATAAATTTGTCTTCAGTCTGTAAGTGTCAGCGAACCATAGCCACTAATCCTCAAAGGGCTAGGTTACGATCCTCAATTCAGAAACGACACCTATCAAATGTAATTGATAAATTGAGTTACAGAGCCTTCGCAAAGGTGTAATTTATCAACTCTTATTCAGAATATACGCTTTATCCACTGTGGGTGAGCCTTTTTTTCACGTAGTCCCACGAGCTTTGCCTTTAGTTTCACCCCTACAATAGTAGGCAGTTCAAAGATATGCTTCCTGTTGAAGGAAAATACAAATGAACTGAAAATATACGTATTTTTTTCTAATAAAATACGACTAAAATATGATACCGTAACGTAATATAACATGAAAGGACGGGAGAAGCGATAGAAAATCATTCGAATGGCGCCAGCGTAGCTTCGTGTTAGTCCAAAATATCTAACTGTTTACGAATTCGAGACACGTAACGTCGAATGTTGTTGCGCTAAATGGGTTCCTATGAGGTTCTTACGTGTCTTTAGGATCGAGTAGCATGCGAATTCGCAAGCGAACGCTCTCGGCGGGGCGCTGCCGCCATTAAAAAAAATGACACCATTTTCAAATGACACTCCGCTAATTTGTTTTGTAGTCCTTCTAAATCTTAAGGTCGGCCCGTAAGCATCAGAAAATTTCGCCTCCCATACAAACGTAGTTTACTAATAATTTTAAAACCACTGTTTCAATTTGCTTGATATTTGATAATTAATATTAGGCTACAAATATCTTATTCCGGGAGGTCACGACATTTTTGGTCACGATAAGGTAAATGGCTGAATCTGGATTTATATATTAGAGACCAACCCTCTGATGCTAAATATGTCGGTCTGCCTGCGCCAAGTGGTTGCGTTATCTAGATTGGCTATATAAAATAGATGTTTATATGTACCTACTAATGAATGTACTGACTGTCTAGAAACATTGATAGCTAATAATTATGGAACAATAACCAGTCGGTTTTTTTTATTAAATACTTAAATATATACCTTAAGTTATATCTGTAACCTAAATCGCATATAACTACGAAATGCAACCAAAGAATTATTCCGTTTTGGTATTGCTAAGAAAGTCTGTACTGATATTTTCATGTTTCGTTATTTGCAGCCATTTACCTTATCATATATTTTTTTTGTCACCATAATCATTTTTTCAGGCGCCTTATCTACGCAACGCAACCACTTGGCGCAGGCAGACTGACACATTTATCTTCAGAGGGTTGGTCTTTATCCTGTGAACCCAGTTTCAGCCATTTACGTTATCGTTACCATTTTTGTCGCGACCTCCTAGTCTATCTGTATCTGCATGTCTTTGTTTTATCAGTAAATGTATTCTGGGTCAAACCACAGAGAAAACCGAATTCGTATGAAGATTTCTTTTTGATTTCATTTCATTCGTTTAGGATTTTTCAAAAAAACAAAAGCGTGGCGACACAGATATTTTTTACCTGTTATTAGATATTAAATATCAATTTAATTGGAATAGCGGTTTCCGAATGATAAGTAAACTACGTTTGTATGGGGAGCATTGCTTACGGGCCGTTCTTAAGTTTTGATGATGAATAATAATGGATGGATTAGAGTGATGTAAGAAGACGTATTTAAGAATGCTTTTTTATGAATGAATGTCAAGGAGTTGAGCGAGAACGTGTTCTTTATCCCTCAGTAATAAAGAACACTGATATTTCTTACTTATTTATGTTTATACTCTTTCACATTTATTTTAGTAGTCACATGCGTATATGTATGCGTGTTCACTCAACTAGATTGCCATCTTGCTAACGAAGTGTAAAGAATTGAGCCGGTCTTCCTTGAATTTACTGAATGAATATACTTAAACCTACCTATACTACAACCAGAATTTTGTCTCTAAGGCGCACGCTTCACAACGGCCTAAGGCAAAGTTCGTCTTAGGCCTGTCGGTGTGAGAGTTTGCTTTTCCTGCGGAAGAACTTTTTATCGTTCGTATCGTAGTTCGTTTATACTAGATCGTGCTACTGCAATTCTCACGTTTTTATTTTATGTTTCTTCCAGCTGTGTGAGCTCGTAATTGGTGTTATTTTAATTTATATTATTTTTCTATTGTTATGTAAATGCACTGTGAGCTCGCCTTAATAAAGAAATAAATAAATATCCCATGCTCATTATTTGGTTACATATTGTGTTTTGGATCACACTGAATTTCTAGGTTAGTCTCTTTTGACTGTTACTCGAGTTTAAAGAGTCTGGCACTGAGGTCGCTTACATTGCTGCGTAGTTCAGTATTCTCTACTTCCAGATACTTTAGGAAGCTAACTACTCACTCACTCACGCGTCAACCACGCAAACCTTATTTAGATTATTGTACTCATCAGAAATGTGTTCAGTATTTTTATTATATGAATCGTGAAGTTTTACGTATGACAACTGGGGTGGACGATCTGCACAATGGCTCCATATTCTGGTTTCCTCAAAATCTAGGTGATCTATTACCTTGTTTCCTTGCAACTGAGTCAGCATAATCCTCTCAACCATTTTATTGCAAAATCGGTATCCGGGGGACGCGAAACGGAGTTTTGACGTTATTTTCGATTCTGTGGAGAAGGTGAAAACTTCCACCTTACGAATGTCTTTGTATCGATCGATCGCATCCGATCGGGTAGTTTCAGATGGTTCTGATCGGATTTCTATGGATCCTATATCACTCTATGAAAAGACCCATCATGGTTGCAATAAAATGATTTGTTTCATGGAGTTTTATATTAAATTAGAGAGTGGAAGGTCAGTGAGCGAAATATGAACTACACTATAATCCCCGACATATCCTACGCAAATTGTTTTTCGATTTATTTTATATTTAATTCATTATTTTTACGAAAAAAGGATGTATTTATTGATGGAATTATTTTTTTATTTATTTTACAATGTACATTTGCGGTAATGGCAAGACACAACGGAACAAAAACTTTATAATCGAAAACGAAAAGCAATTACTCGTATTACTAGATGTGTTGTTTTACATACGCTGATACAACTGTGAAAATCTAATATCTAGCTTCGTTACGCTGGATCTTAACTTTTTAAAATAGTTTCTCGATCCTTCGAACAATCTCCTCCTCCATAAATATAAAGATAACCGTTGGGTACTTCGTCTGTTCGTCCTTGCGGACCTCCATATCGTGTCGCTGTGGACATAAACTTAGGCGACCTAATAAATGGTCCGTTTATCGTAAAACCAAGAATCTATCAAGGGTCAGCCTTGTAAGGCGATTCCTGAGTAGTTTATGAACAGGAAATAATGAGAACCGATCGGAAATGGTCCGTATTTTATGATACTCTTCACGTATGAAGTACTGGAATTCGATGACTGAAAAATAAAAGGAAGAGTTAAGAACATGGTGTCAAGGATTTTACGAATCATAGACGCACGCAATTGTACTCTGATTACCTTCTTAATTTCCGTTTCATAAAAATCTCGCACATTACAAAAATGGAAAGAATGTATAAAAATACGTCATATGGATAACAGACAGATACCGAATCGGGGAAGACAGATAATTCAATACTGTCCTAATAATATGTGTGGGGTGAACACGGATTTACGAAAACCTGAACACTGGAATGCTCACGTGTTAATTTCTGTAGATGTGAACAACTAATAGAACACCGTAGAATTAATCATCCTCGTTGGAATATACTCGGTACATACAAAAAAAATTGAACCTTTGAGAAAAAATAGAGCGTTTCAATAATAGACTAGACACAGCTGGGCGCTTGAGTTCCTGACACGAACGGATTAAATCTGACAGGGTCAGGCCTCTCCCGAGCCATTTCGTTTTTGCTTCCTTGGACCTCCTCACTATATGGAAAGCTCTTTTGAAAGGACACAACAGAGGGGTAGGGGGGGGGGGGGGATATGCTGGGAAGAAAGACACGAATTTAAGTGAACTGTGATTGTTTTAGACTTCTCAAATATTATAAATAAATGATAATTTACCAGTTAGTGCCCCCAAAATTACCCCCTGCAGTAGTTCGCGCTACTTTTCGCAATATTTAAATCTCTGCGAAAAATTGTAGAGTATGTATGTGTATTTTTATGTAACTAAACATACATACATCCATACATACCTTCACGCCGTTTTCCCGGAGGTGTAGGCAGATATGATAGAGCGCCATACGTTACGATCACAGCACCTCTGTCGCTTCACCTACACGCATACATCTTTTCTTACATGCTCTACGATTATGGGTTGCTCTACGATTATCTGAACCAGTAACTTATGTAACTAAACATGAGTGTCTAATACCACTTCCACCGTCATAATAATATTCCAACACACCGCAATCCAGTTAGAATTAGATGCCATGCGGGACCTTTCCTTCATGAATACGTTTACATTTTTTTTTTAAATCATAAATTTTAAAATTTGATCCCAAATAGTCGCACGATTACATTGATGTAAATGGTAAACGCGGAAATTTATTAGTTGATGATAGGACCATATTTTCATCCGATGCAATTGCTTCAACCAATGGGCTAAGCCTGTTGTAAAACCCCATTACTGGGGCCTTAAGTTTTAATGGACTCCGAAACATGGACCAGCTCGAAATCGTGAATGGATTTACTCACACTGCACTCACACATACACTGAATATGTATTGTGTCATGTTATAGATTACATGCATGCATGTATTTGTGGTGAATAAAATATCTGAATCGGAATCTGAATCATACAACTAAGAAAATAAATTAATTTGTGCATGAACGGGGCGGGAATTGAACCTATGACCTCTGGCATGGGAATCGAGTCTCCACGCTCCGTAGCTACGAGTCGCTCAGAACAGCGCGCTAATATTATTTATGGTTACGAATTTGCTACAAGATGGGTCATTTAAACCTTCGAGGACATAACAATAAAAAAGAACCTTTGGAAATAAAAGTATAAACCCGTGAATGAAGTCTAGATTTAATAATTCCAAAAGAAAACTCTAAGAATTTTTCTTTCACGATAAAGCAACCGTTGTTCTAAGGGGGTTTATGCTTATTGTAATTTATATTGAAAATTATGACATTATTATTCCAGACACTTACACGAAAATCTACTCAGGATATAACTTGCAGTAACTATTCATAGAATAAAGTAAACAGTACTCAAGCGAGATTTCTGTTTCTCACGGCTTCCGATTGTTTGTCTTCGCTAATTCTTCGAAATTAATTTTTTTAGCACACTTACACGGATCGTAATGTTGATGTTGAGCTCTGTTGATGTTATTATAAAGAAGCTTAACTTTTAATTTACCGCGTTACATTAGAATTATCAGAAACAGTAAAGATAAAATCGTGTGACATTATTTATACTAATTTTGGATTATATAATTAAATAGATTAAGTAACTGGACAGGGATGGCTAATATATACTAACGGTCATTATATTAGCCGAACACACCTCATTGGAACTAGGGCCTTCATTTTATCGCACAATTATATTGAATGGAATGAAAATAACGGCGCTTCGGCCATCGTTCATTCAATACGATGGTACCAACTTGGGCAGGATTGATCATACCACCTGCGTGGAATCCTTTGACTTCCCTTCCTTGCCGCCTCTAAAATAAACCAACGAATATATAACCACCACCCCCCTTAGATGAAAAAGAATGGATACGGTACCTCCATACTGATGATAGTTCAAAAGCGTTCCTATTTTTTAAAAAACTCACACACCTATACTTTTTCATGCACACCAAACTCTAATACGTAAAGGGTAAAAGAGCAGGACAAATGTATAAGGAAATGCCTAATGCGAAAAAGTGACAAATAGATTCATCTAATCGCGGAAGAATGAAATGAGGCAACAATTTCCTTAAATTGAATTAGTTATAGCGTGAGAAAAAGGGATGGTGACATTTGTGACGTCTGGTCGTAGATATAGTGCAAAATTCATCCTAATCCATCATGACACATCAACGATGCGCGCATGCTAAGCCCTTTGACCAGAATGGCGCGTCAAAACTAAATGAAAAATGAAAGTGAAAACGGCAGGGTTGCCAAAAATGATCACAAAAATAAATAACAATATATTGTATTGTACATTAAAATATTAAGGTTCCTATTCATAGTTTATTCATATATTTATACAGTTCAGCAAAATCGAACTACGAGTTATCTTAGGCAGAAGATCAGCCTAGCCATTCAGCGGGGGAACGCGGCCTCCGTCATCGGCACGTTGCCAATTGCGCCGATGATGGAGGAATATTTTAATCTTTAGTTGTGTTTTATTCCTTTTTCTGTATTAATTAATTTATAATAATAAAAAAAATACAAACATATACAACAATAATTTATACATACTATAAATAAAAAAATGTTACCGTTTCTTATGACTATTTTCAGAGAATCCAAAGTTTCTCATAGATGACAAGAGGTTCCTATTTGGTGGACAGACAACAAGAAGTACCATGATGTATAGTTAACAAGGCATCAAATAATCTTTTCGCGAATTTGCAAGCGGGAAAATGAAAAAAATATTAATGGAATCATTCATTAAACCATCGTTATTCTGAGTAAAAATCATCGATATTAAGGATAAATTAATAAAGTCGAATATACACAATTTGTAAATATTGAAATCATAAAATAAAATAAACACAAAGAGGGAATCATTAATGTATTGCAAGTATGGGTCAAACATTGCAAAACAAATAATATTGATTATTCTTGAATTGTCCATGTTTGCATTTTATGCATTTAAAAATTTCGTTCAATGCGTTTTAGATGCTAAAAAATAGTCCAAATAATAGTCAGTACAGTGTTATGTAAAACCTGTTGATGATTATTGCCGTTCGCTGTAAATGTGTGATGGTATTTTGATAAACCACTAAGTTCTTTCTTTTTAATTTTTTTTTTATTTACTTCTAATAGGTTCAGTTTATTACGCTTTTGTCCTTTTGTGGCGGCTTTAATCCCCGGATTGGTTTTATGTATATGATAAAGTTTTACATTTACATATTTTTCGATAATAGCCCTAAGAAGATGGAGTCTATGATTAAATGTAGCAGGTTGAAGGAATGAATACTCATTCAATGACAAAAGGACATTTGAGCCAAGAAACGACTTGAGAATTTTAATCTTTATGGAAACGAGCTGTCTGTCACATGTAAAATTTTGACCATTTTCAAGGATGTACCTTTTTATCACAGCCTCAGAACTAAGACATATTATACAAACATCCTAAACGACATTATAAAAAATAATAAACAGTAGGTACGTAGACTATTGTTTTTTGGCAGCCCTACTTGTTTTTAAAATAAAATTTAGTTCAATATATAATACTGAAATGAAAACAAAAATATAAATCCAACTGACAATTTAAGTTTGCTTGTGCCAACCCTGTTTGCGCCTTTACACCACATAAAAGGTTTCAGGTCAACTAAACTAAAAATATACTGAATATGCTTGCACTTATACGTGGAATGTGATTCCATTGCTCTTGTTGTCCTTTATGGCGTTATTTCCATATTTTTCAACAACACAAGACGACATTTTGTTGATACTTTGAAATCTCGCCCAACTGAATTCATCACTGACGTCTGACACCGACTGAGAGCATATCGGCTGACTGAGCTTACTTTTGACGGACCGTAAAATTTGTTTAGTCCCCTATCCATTCCTTTTTCATCTAAGCCACCCCCTCGAAAAGTTTAATATGACAAATTGTGTTTTCATGACAGAGGCCACTTGAAGAAAAATAAAACCATACATTTTTATTATTTTTTCTTTGTGGCCTCTGTCTTTATTTGAGGACAATTCGCCAGTTTCAACATTTCTTCTTCATTTCCTCTTCATAAATCAGTAATAGCCCAAATACACGAAACCTTTGTAAACACTCTTTTAGAAAATACATACATACATACTTATAATATAAACTAAGATCAAACTGAATATTTTACTGTTATAAATGAGTAATTGTTCTTGTCGGAACTAAATCATTTCACCTACAATTTCAAACAATTCAGACTACGCACCAATAACTATTGCACTAACCGATACACCAAGTTAAAGTTTAGCTCTATTTCCTATAAAACAGCCTGCGGGCTAGTGTAGGGAAAATAATGCAAATAATTTAAAATAGTTTTTCTCAAAAAAAAAAAAGTTATTTTCTATTCTATATGCATGGAGGTGAAAAATTTCTTCACCTCCATGTCTATATGTTAATCACATGCAATTTGTTAACCAACTCCTTCAGATATTTTCTCGTTGCCTTCATGAGTCTCTATCGACCACCCAAAGTAGCTGGGAAGCGAGAAAAACATACAAATATCAAACGAACTCGATGCTGGCAAATTGCCAGATTAAGGCAGATAACATAAAAAAAAGAAAAAAAGTAGTGCAAAAAAATTACAAAAAGTGAAACAACTAATAAATACCTTTTCATCTAAGATAAATACCCGACTGATTCAACCAAATCAGTAGTGATACAGAATGCCGTGCAGGAGGGAGCCAGTATGCTGCTGTTATGTGAACTTGGTAATATTGACAGGGCTACTCGGCTCATTGGCCTACTTGGCCCTCAGCATGTACGAGCGTTATTTGCTTCAACAAGCGTTGAACTACATGAAAACCAGCCTCGACGATATGAAGGTTATTATTTGTTGCATACATATAAGTTGCTAGAGAGTGTAGCATATACACTGCGCTGCTGAGATAAATGAATTTGATTAATTGTGCTACCGGCCCAGAGCCAGTAAGGTATCGTCGCCTAGTGGCGCGGGGAACTGGCCTAGCATACCAGAGGTCTTAGTTCAAATCCTCGCATGCACCACTTTCTTTCTCATAATGAGTTGGACAAGTGCATTTCGTCACAAATGCGAGCTGCTCCATGGTTCGGAACCCATGTTAAGCTGTAGGTATCCTTCCCCTACTATGTGGTAGGATTTAAGCCCGCCCGGGTTGGTACCATCGCATTGGATGAAGCGGCAATAAAAAATTGTCCGTGTTTTTCAACCAGTCCAATGTAGCCGTGCTCATAAAGGGAAGGTCCTAGCATGGCACCTAAATTCCTTCGGGAATGTGGTTTATCGAGCTAATATCATAACGGTAATTAGATGAATGATGGTATTAGCCATCAATCATCAATCAAAAAGTTTTCACAACTTTTTCATGTTGCCACTAGAGTAGTGCCTCGCTTTAAGGTATTTGCTTGCGGCGACGCTAGGTTCGGGTCTCCTCTTTCCCTAAAATATGGTCGACAGAGGCGATGGCTGCGCCCGGCGTGATGCTCGTGAACGGGTGCTGTTTGTGGGGACTGGCTTGCTCCAATTGACAACATGTTAGATGGCGGGCATAGTCTTTAAAAATAAACTGATATTTGTCTGTTGCATATGACACGAATTGTTTGTACTTTATACTTTTGTAAACTCAGACGTTAGGACGTTGATAAAATACAATAAACAACAACAATAAACAATAAACAATGTCAGGTTGCATAAAAAATTACTACTGTGACATTAGCCTGCAGGAGATTTACGTACATTTTGCTAGTTGTTGAGTAAATACTATATGTTTTAAGCGCTTGAGTAACAAACACTGATTTGCTTCCTTTAGAGGATTGAGCGCATTGAAATAAATAAAGTTTTTTTTATTTCTCTCACAAATTAAAACCATTTAACATTTTTTTTTTTATAAAAAACCATTGAACATTTACGGTTAATAAAGGGGCACGGTAAGCACAGGCGCTAAAGACATTAACAGCATGCAGCGATAGTGCGATAACTGCTACTATTCCCTTTTCAAGTGCAACCATTCTTTGAATTATTATTTTACGTTTACGGATAAACAGTGTTAAGCTCACTTACTTAGCTCGTTACGGATAAACAGTGTTCAGCTCACTTACTTAGCTCGTTACGGATAAACAGTGTTCAGCTCACTTACTTAGCTCGACGTTTCGTCAACGAGCTAAGTAAGTGAGCTGAACACTGTTTATCCGTAAACGTAAAATAATATGTCGAACAGCAGTGAAAATCTAAATAAACATATTTTTTGAATTGTTCATTCAATGCGATGATACCGACCCGGGCGAAATTAATTCCACCAACTAGTAACTAAGGAACCTACAGTTTTACGTAAAATACGAACTACGGCCGCCCTCAACTGTTGAAAACCCTCACCCATCTACAACCCAACCTCGCTCACAGTTGTTCCACCAAGCTGTCGAATCACCAGGGGTCGCGCTACTGGGCTACCGAGGCTGACGATTATTTCTGTTATTTGTTATGTAAATGTTGATTTTTGTGGAATCTTTGTGAGAAAAGGTTTTAGCTTTTTAAGGTGGTTTTAATGCTGGAGCCGTCTGTTTTTACGTGTATGAATAAATAATCTAGACATCACAGAAATCACCTCAGATAAAACAATGGATTACTTAAATCTGTTACAGTCGTATTCAGACTGAATCTGTCAAAACTTAGTACGGAATTAGCACCGGACTAAACATACAAAAACCGGTTTAGTCCGACCCTAATACGCGTACTAAAGTTAGTCCCGCTCTGAATACTGCTGTGAAGTCCCCTAAATCTACCGTACACCACACGCAAATAAAGTCGCAGGCATATTGGAGGGTTCGTGGTGGTGTTGTACTTGACGAATTCATTTCGGGAGCACAGCCGGCAAATGCATAGTAAAAATACAAAGTAACTTAGTTATGACTGAATATCTAAATCTGTGACTATTTGTCATTCCAACGCTGGCCGTATAGCCGGCGCAATCTTCGAGATTTATTTTCAATCTCGGCACTCGGGTATCCATCATCGACGGAATCCATCATGTACCGATCAAATGTTTATCTTGTGAATGATTAAACCCACACAGCTGCACGCAGTGAGCTTGGAAATTCTCAGACAACACTGTTTGAAGTCGCAAACAATATTACCCATTCGTATGTTTTATTCATGCTTTCTGTTTCAATTAAAATTGCTGTGGCGTTCCAAAGCTCCCTTTTACGTAGTGATATTGTTTTGCCCAAATTACTTTGTTACCACATCCAACGAAAGTTTACACTAAACGTAAAATGTATTAAGATTTAAACAGAAAATTATTTGATTTAAAAAATCTATTTTAAGTCACAAATATTAAATTTTAACATGGCATGACATGTGACCGTAAAACAAGGACACGGTAATTAAACAAATAAACCTGTTTAAATAACTAATTTATAAAAATATTATTGCAATAGTGGAAAACGTATATTTTCTTCTCTTATGTTTTCTTTATCTATTTTTTATTTATAATTACTATGTAATTGTTTTTTTTACTATCTTTTTGGAGCTTGCGTACACTTAGTGACAGCTCCGTTGGATATGTCCTACTTTACTATAATGTAATTTAAAATATTTTTTCCAAAAAAAATACATTTATATTGCCTTCTCGGAGCCTGGCTGGTTCAACATGGTCTTGATGTTTCCAGTGTCCAAGGAAACAATCCCTAGTTTTTGCCTTTAAACTGCGCCCCTTTCACAATACATCCCAATATTATACACATCTTCAGGTACGCCATGCCATATATGTCCTCTTTCATCTTTATTATTTCAACACAAGACTATACAGTGCACTGTCAGCGAAAGGTTTGTCTAATTTTAGTTTAATTTTAATGGGATTTCAGTTCTAATCTCGTGAATGATTTGAAATTGTTATTATTCTAGAGAGTAGTAGCTGGAACCGGACAAGCATATGACGACCTGCACGAGGAAATCGACAGGCTGACCGGTGAAACTATACCGAGAACATTTTTGATGGACGAGGAAACAAACTACAGAGATGATGGGACTTACAAAGATAGCGTGACCCAGTCACTATTTAACACATTGGCGACAAATGAAGCAAATACAGGCTCAAATTTGACTCTAGACAGTGGCAATCAGTTTAAAGAAGATATCCAATTCAAAATGCCTCCAGCCAAAGAACTCCTCGATGTTAACGACAAAATAGGGCTATCCCTATCATCAGAATGTACCAAGAAGTGTATATTCTTACCAGTAGGAGAATACTGCGGTAGGGAAGACTGCAAAAATAACGATATTTACTTGGAGATGGAACGTCTTAAAAATGATTATAAAGAGAGTAAAAAACATGAAAACAGACCCACAATCGGTTTATCTAATAATCAGCGAAACAGTATAGAGAAAACACCCACAGACGTCGGCTCGTCTAGTAATCAGATAAACAGTAAAGCTGATCGCAAGACATATTTCGAGGAACCGAGAACCATTTCTAGCACCTCAAAAAGAAAATCAACTAAAGCTAAAGTTGAGAAGCTGCCGGTAACAAAACTGGGCGATAAAGAAGGTCAATCAATTTGGTGCAGAGAAGCAAAATGCAATTGTGGAAGTTCTTGTCAAGCTAGACAGAAACGTGATGCGTATGATTAATATTATTCGAAAATAGAAAAAGATTGGCACGTTTTGTAGAAAAAATATGTGATGTTAGTGCATGTTGAAATACATTTTTTCTCAACTACGCTTAAATATTTTTTTTACGAGTAAGTGATCTATGAATGTGATGCGTCCAAGTATTAAGGGGGTATATGCGTCAAAGTAGATGGCGCCACGGTCGTTCGTAGCTATTTCTGCTATAATTCCTTAAAATATTAATTTACAAACTATGATTGGACTGGCGAGCATATTACATAAGCAGTTGTGTATTTAATCTTATAAAACTTACCAAATAAGCATTTCAAATAGCATTTTTCATTTATAATTAGCAACTTTTTTGCGCTAAGTCCTATAATGATCTCGCAAATTATAATGAAAACATTTTTTTATGAATTGTTTTATGACAATGAATACATAACTGCTGACTGTGCTCGACGAAAGGTTTTATTAAATTTTGTAACTTACCATTTTTAGGGAGTCAAAGCAGAAATATCAAGAACCACTATGGTGTCATCTATATGGATGCAAACAGCAACTGACAACCAAAAAAGTACAAATGCAAATGAAATATTATTATTCCATCCAGATCAGACAATACAAATTCGTATAATAATTAACGGTAAATTAATTAAAGCATGGAGTATGTCACATAAGCACAGTCGTTAATCTTGAAAAGTTATACTGGCGTAGTATACGTATATAGGTTTATGATTTTAGAACGTCATATTTTTAAAATTCGAACGTTTTAAATTTATTTACTAACTTATAAAGTCAGACGACGATTTTCAATGAGCTTGCTATTAATTGGTAAGTCCATACAACCTTTCCATCCGAACGATACAAGGTCCGTAACTTCATCCAGCATTTCGATTTGACCCTGAAGTCTGGTGACTTTCCAGGCTAACACACTCATTCGGCTCTCGATGGAGTTATAGGAATATCGTAAATGCTTTAACTGATTCTGCGGAAAAAAAATTATTCCTCCTGGGTCATATAAAAATTGGAATTAACTTAAAAGCCGAGTGTGGATTATTCTCAGAATATCGATAGTGATTGCTAATATGCGTAACAACAATCATAAACAAGAGGACAACTTGGTCTACGTATAGGCTAGGTATGTTCTGCTTGCAATCCATACCATACTAGTTATACAAGTCCATAAGCTATCTACAATGCAGTCTAATACCAGTTCGGCGATCGTCTGAAATTAAAAAATCTTACCAACACCTCTTTTAAATCATCTTTTAAACTCTCAAGAGGCTGAACTTCGTGATAAGCACAGGATTGATCAGGGCATAGGTAGCTGAGCGTCGATATCAGGGCCATGAGCAGAATGAAGGAAATTATTCTAATATCAGTTGACGACGCAAAGAAGACGGAGGTAAGACCCCAATCAACCGATGAAGTGTCAGCTTCTGCTCCAAAGCCGCTGGAAGAGCAGCTATCAGAAGAGCTCCCTGCGGTGCTGTTGTCACGGTATGAATAGGCTCGATTTTTGGGAAATCTCCGACTGCATTTTCTCCGATGCATTGTGGAAGAGGTCTACTTGATAATCTTGCATTTCAAAACTATTTAACGTCTCTTCAAAATAGTAATCATCTTTGGTCAGCTTTGACATTAATTTATCATGACCAAGTCAGGACAATTTTTTATGAATGTTTATTAGAAGTGAATGTAAAAGTGAATGTTGTGCGCTTTTTTAGTTCTCTATTTTTGACACTGTCATGATTTGTTTTTTGGGCTCTGTCCATTGTAGACAATTTGGCAGTTTCAAGTTTCACTTCTTGATTTCTTGAATGTAGTATTTTATTCTGATCATTTCATAATTATCACAACACTTTTGGCATTTTGGCACATTTGGCATTTAAACTTTATCTATTGAGGTTTGATGAGATAATGGGTGAAAATTATTAAGTGAATTTAATAACACATTAATGTATTTTGTAATTTGTCAATCTAGTGGAAATATAGGTTCATGAGCACTGTGGTAATCTTAGTTGTATGCATTGAAAACTTGTTTGATTATTTTTTATTTATTTATTAATTTACTTTACTAATTTAACGTACATTTTCGATCGTCTCGATATTAGCCTACTGCACAAAGCGGACTACGTGCCATGCTAGGACGTTCCTTATACCACACGGCTACATTTACTGGATGGAAAACACAGTCAATTGTAATCGTCGTTGTTTCGTCGTTCATTCAATGCGATGGTACCAACCCAGGCGGGATTAACCCTAACACCTAGCAACTAGTAAGTAATAAGTGCATTTCGTCACGAATGCGAGCTGCTCCATGGTTCGGAATCCATGTAAAACTGTAGGTCCCCTTCCCCTACTAGGTGGTAGGGTTTAAGCCCGCCCGGGTTGATACCATCGCATTGGATGAAAATATGGTCGAAGCGGGAATGAAAAATTGTCCGCGTTTTCCAGTTCAATGTAACCGTGCTCATAAAGGGAAGGTCCTGGCATGGCACCTAATTCCTTCGGGATTGTGGTGTATTGGGCTAATATCATAACGGTAATTGTATGGTATTAGCAATCCATGTCAGGTCGCATAAAAAAGAAAGTAAGGTCTTGTATGTTTTACGTTGAATCCGAAACACGGCCAGCCTTAGCGGTTGAGAGCCGAATCCCGCTCAGAGTTGCTTCACCCAGCTTATCGAACCGCAAGGCGTCGCGCCACTGGGCTACCGACAACGCTGACATGCCGTTATTTGCGCGTTTTGATGGACATTCGAATGTGGACGGTGTATGCACTTTTGAATCACACTTTCGTCGGTGAGTCGCTTGCGAGATGTCGTCCGCCATATAGAAAAAGTAGGAATTTATTTCTACATATAGTTTGACAGATTCTCGCGCGAGAACTTCTCGTGTTCGCTTCCTGAGTAAAACTCCTGAACAGGAACCGTTATGAAACATATTTACGTGTCAGTCGATGCGATAAGACGATGTGAATATTGATTTCATGTAAAAAATGATGATGGTTGTTTGATGAGTGTAATAAAGAGACACAGTTATGGACAAGTCTGTGCTGTCAATAGGTCGATTTGGGCTAGTAGCTAAGTACTAAATAATTTGAATGTAAACAAGCCACTGGATCTCAAGCCGTGCTATAAAGATAGATATGCCTCTCACTGATATATTTTTGTTGTTGACATTGAATCGCTTTCATACACACAGGCAGGCGTTTATGAGAGATTCATTCATTTGAATGGTCATATAGGATTTGAGTATATCACTAGCTTGGAACTGCGCGCGCATATAGGTAAGCATGAGTTACGTTAGCCTAACCTAACCTAACGCGTGACTTTCTTTTGTCGCCATGGTAGCTACAGAAGCTATTACATTCAATATTACAGTAGGCTTATTCTTGGAATACCGTGTTCAGGAATCAAGGATTTATCAATCGTCAAAATTGCTTTTATAGCAATTTTTCCGACGAGAAACCTTGGATCATTAAAATGCCGTGCTCCGGAATATTTCCGTCGAGAAAATCGCTTTGACTATCGCTATAAAAGCTGTTTTCTCGACCGAAGACATTTTTGATTCCTTAATAGAATTCCTCGAATAGGCATAAAGAGCGGCTTTATCGACTGAAACATTCCTGATTCCTGATTTCCAAGAATAGGTCTAAAGTTGTCGAGTCTCTCAATTGCCGCAATTGCTTGACCACTATTGACCACTCCATTGTCTCGGCCTAGCCATCCGGGAGCCACCAATTGCTCCCATACGTTTTATTTTGTCATGAAGTTTTAATTTCACTTAACATGGTTCGCATCACTAAAAATGTTTGGAACGGGTAAATTTGTATTATATTAAATAAAAAAAAAACCTGACAAATCCAGAAACAAACCCGGCTAAGTGCTAGTCTGACTCGCACACGAAGGGTTCCGTGCTATCGAATAAGACCTAAAAAGAAAACGTTTTTTGTAAGGGAGCCCCCTTTATTTTTGATTGAATTTGTTTTTATTCTATTTGTTGTTATAGTGCCAAAATAAATACACATTGTGTAAAAAATTCAACTGCCCACCTATTACGGTTCATGAGATATAGCCCTGTGACAGCCGAACAGGCGGGCGGACAACGGAGGCTTAGTAATGGGGTTCCGTTTGCACCCTTTGGGTACGGAACCCTAAAAAGTATGGATGTTACTTTTTTTTTATGCGACCTGACATGGATGGCTAATACACACAACTACCGTTATATTAGCCCAATAAAAGAGCCCTTGTAAACACACAAGCCACGCAAGCAAAATATCTAGCAATCCACACGAGAACAGTTAATAACCGCTTGACAAATGAACCGATCGTGTGTCTCAAGATAATCTGTAATCCGCTCGAGCTATTTATTACACTATTCGAAGACCCAACGTTATCCACACGTTATCAATGTTTTATCTGTCTACGAATCGAATTTTTTTCTGAATTTAGAACTCGAAGGAACCGTCGTCTTTGACGATATCCTCAATACCCTCGCATCATTTGGTTATCAGATTTTCCTATCTGACAGAATTGTCTTTGAACTATTGCTGTGCTGTTATATGATTTTCTACTTGCGTGTAGATTGTTCCTTGCGAATGGAGCCTAATGTTTATTTATATGTAGGCAATCAAGTGTAACAACGTCGTAAATGAGTACTAATGAACGAGATGTCAGGCTTCTCAAGAATAATGATGCTTCTGCCCACTAGTCAACTCTGCCTTACAACTTCTAAGCATCACCATAAACAAAAAAAAAAGAAAACTTACTTACTAGGTGATAGGGTTAATCCCGCCCGGGTTGGTACCATCGCATTGAATGAACGATGGTCGAAGCGGCAATGAAAATTGTCCGTGTTTTCCATCCAGTTCAATGTAGCCGTGCAATATAAGGAAGGTCCTGGCATGACACCTAGTTCCCATGTGGTGTGTTAGGCTAATACAATGACAGAAGGTGTGGTATTAGCCATCATGGCTAATACCACACCTTCTGGCACATAAAAAAAAACAAATTTCGATCGATCACCTTGCTTATATGATTGTTACGTTTTATGCGGGTTTCGTTTCATCATTGAGTCAGCATCAGTTCAACGCACAGCTTTCCCATACAATACAATAAAATAGCTTCTTTTCCCTAGAAAAATGACTGTTTAGTTAATGACGGAAATAATAAATAAAAAAAGGCAATTGGGATTGGTATTTATTGCGATTTTCGCATCTGTAAACGTTAAAATAAGTAACTTTCTCGTTCACCGGCAAAGTAAAGTGAGTATAGCTGTGTAATATGCGGCTTGCTCATGAAAAAAACTAACATCTGAAACAAATTTCCTTTATTACCGACCACCTTAAAAAAGGATAGGTTTTGGATTAAGTCATATTCCATTAATTTCTGTTGTTTCGATATACCTACTGAGTTATAAATGAACGCAAAATATTGGAATAAAGTCGGATATTTTTCTCTGTAACATCGATATTGGCCAATAGATCATTCCTTCGACGATGGATTAGCGTTTATAAAGGTGGAATATGGCCGTCCGAATGTTGCCTTTGTATTTCATTAAATAAACATGTCTGATCAAAGGCCCCCGATGAATCCTCTGCATATGTTCCGGATCAACACAAGCTGTCCTCTTTTATTCAATGATAGATAGCGTATAAATAGATGGGGTGGCCGAAAAATAACCGTCACTGACGGAAAATTCTCTGTGAGGGAATCCGGAATATATGTACAGTATAAACAGGTCGTGATGGCTGTTTACTTTCCTATATTTTGTCAGGGCGAATTCAGCAGACACGATAAATATCTATGCTGAAAAACACTTTCTTTATCAGAGTAAGAAAATCATTGGATATTTCGATGACTTTCCTTCCAATTAGTGATATTTTTTCAGCAATATTCATTTCTTTTTAGGCTTTATCCTTTATTTCAGAACCAACTAGGTATCTTCACGGCATTCTTGCGAACTCATCATAAAACAATGTGAAATGGCAATATTTCCACAAAGCTATAAATGTAGAAAATGTTGTATACTGGAAACAAGGACAATTTAAATGGCATTTAGTGTGTAGCCAGCTTTATTCATTCATTAGCGTCTGTAAGCAGTCACCGTGCCGCACCCTGCCAGCACCGGAGGTCGCCCAGACATGAATGCTAAATGGCGACCTTTTTCGAAAACGTTCACGAATAAAGCATTAGGAGACAAACGTTTTCAGGACAACAATATGCGAGACGATTACAAATGTCATCTTTTTATATTCATGCGATGAATGCTACTTTGTTGAATACCTTGCTATGGTAGGTCACTTTAAACAAGCCGTGGCTGTACTTCGACATTTGATGGATTTTAAATGGGTCTTACGATGTCCCAAATTGATTACAAACAATGAAATAATCCGCGGTAATTCTTTAAAACTAAACCAAATAGATTCAACTCCAACTGTTTACAAAATTCAGCAGATGGGGTGGAGATTGGGGTGTTTTTGAATAAAAACAACCATGTATTACGTAGTAGATCTCGTGTAATAACCTTTTGTAATATATTATATGAAACTTAGCAGATGAACCTTACATCGCAGTGTTGTTTGACATGCAACGCCATCTAGTGACGAAATGATTGCAACTTTACCAAACATTCTTCCCGGCAAAGAACCATAAAGTTCTTTTACTATAATCATATTAACAATACATTAATGGTGGTGTATGCCAAGTACCACCTGGTGCCTATTTATGGATTATTAAACAGGCACATAATACAATTTGAACCAAGACAAAATAATCGAGATACAGTTTAAACATTCATCTTCTTAAAAACTTATATTAGTCCTGTTGAGGCAACAGACACAGTTTATGAATAGGTCTTTTAATTACCGATGTTTTATATTTCAAAGATACAACCCTTATGATCCCGTCAGTTCCAGGATGGACCTGAATTACTTTGGCCAGAACCCATTTAGTAGGCGGAAGCCTCTCATCTTTGATTAATACAACATCTCCAACCTTAATGGATTGTTTCAATGTTTTCCATTTAGAACGTAGTTGTAAATTAGTTAAATATTCCGAACTCCATCTGCGCCAGAATTCCTGAAGTTTCTTTTGGAGGTAAATCCACCGATTGTTGTAAGTAAAACTTCTCTTTTCCAACTGTTGATCTGGAACAATGATTGGTGGTTCTCCAATAAGGAAATGTCCAGGAGTTAAGGCAGTGGGTTCGCTGGGATCACATGAGCTGGTGTCCAAAGTAATAGGACGAGAGTTTAAACATGCTTCTATTTGACATAATAATGTCACATACTCTTCATATGTAAGTGTAGCATCCTCTAGGAGACGTTTTAGATGATACTTTGTGCTTTTTACACCCGATTCCCAAAGCCCTCCCATATGAGCAGCACTGGGTGGGTTGAAACACCAATCAGTACCATCATTAGCCAGCATTTCTATAACATGGGCAGGTAAATTCAATTTACTTTGATCTGCCATAACCTTGATTTGTTTTGAAGCACCGACAAAACTTGTACCGCAATCACTCCATAATTGTTTACAATGTCCTCTTCGTGCGGTAAATCTTTTAAAAGCTGCAATAAACCCCTCGGTATCCAGACTAGTTACTAATTCCAAATGAATGGCTTTCACCGAAGTGCATATAAATAATGAAATATAAGCTTTCTGAGTCTTACCCCCCCCTGCCCTTTGACAACTTAAGTGTGACTGGTCCTGCAAAATCCACTCCACTGATCAGAAATGGTCTATTGGGAGTAACTCGAGGCAAAGGTAAATTTCCCATTAGCTGGTCCATGGGCTTTGCTGTATGTCTATAGCAGGCCATACATTCTCGAATGCATTTCTTAACCATGATCTTAACCTTAACTATCCAGTAAGTTCTGCGAAGATAAGACATCATCAATTGAATACCACCATGAAGTGTTTTAATGTGTGCATCTTTGACAAGCATTTTAGCAAAATTATCATTCGACAAAATAACTGGGTGTTTTACATCTTCGGGTAAGTAAGACTTAGAAATACGACCACCTACTCTAAGTATATTATGATCGCCAATATATGGATTCAGGTTTACAATACGATTATTTCTTTTCAAAGTTTTGCTTCCAGCACCCTTTAACAAATTCAATTCTTCCTGAAAATGCATGGATTGTGATAATCTTATGCATACCTCAAGTGAGTGTTTTAAATCTTTTGTAGTTAGATAAGACATACTGAACGCGCAGTCCTTAGTACGCTTATTAGGGTGCATTTTACAATTATCAATAAATTTAAAGATATAACCAACTACACGTATCAGCGTAGTAAGGGACGAGTATCGGTCAAGAATATCGAAATGTTGTGAAACATCATCTGATTTGACAGCATCAATCTTAACTGTATGAACTAAAATCTTACTTTCTAACATAGTTGACGGAATATCATTAAGTGAGTTTGAAGGAACCATAAACTGAACCTCAGATAGCCATGGTGGTCCATGCCACCATAACTCAAGATCACGTAACTCTGAAGGCGAGATGCCTCTAGATGCTACATCAGCAGGGTTATCCTGTGATGAAACATGATGCCATTGTTCCTTATCTACCCTATTTATTATCTCCGTTACACGATTAGCAACGAAAGTTGCCCAATAGTTGGGATGGCGTTGAAGCCAAGCCAATACAATTTTCGAGTCTGTCCAGGCATAAGTGCAATCTAATGGTACATTTAAACTTTGTCTAGCCTTGTGTAGTAATTTAGCTAGCAATACCGCTCCACACAATTCTAGTCTTGGTAGGGAAAGTTGTTTTACCGGAGCGACCTTTGTTTTAGCTTCAAGCATTGTGAGTTTTACTCCAGTTGATGTAATGCATCTATAGTAAATGACTGCCGAATATGCAACCATTGAAGCGTCTGAAAACCCATGTAATTCAAACTTGTGATACTTCCCACAACATACATCTTGTTCAATCCATCTTTCCAGTTTTATAGTTGGCATAGCCATTAGGTCACATCTATACTTTGAATATTCATTCCTTAAATCTTCATTTAGGGTTTCATCCCAATCCAACTTTAGTAGCCATAGTTTTTGTAGCATAATTTTTGCTGTAATCACGACTGGGGACAGCCAACCAGCTGGATCATAGATTTTTGCAATATCACCAAGTATTGTTCGCTTGGTGGGTTCCTCATTTTTCGGCGGGATTTGAATTTTCAACATGAAGGCGTCATTATTAAAATTCCAGGAAATGCCTAGAATCTTCCGGTCTTCTTCCGTCTTATTATCTCTCAGGGATTTAACATTAGATGTCCATTTGTGCAATTGGAATCCTCCCTTTTTAAATAACTGTATTATTGTGTTCTTAATTTCTTGAGCCCTTTCTACACTCGAGCAACCCGATAAGAAGTCATCCACATAAAAGTCTTCTTTAACTATATCCATAACTTCTTCAGGGAAGCTGTCCTTTTCATCTTGTATAAGTTGTTTGAGTATTCTGATTGCCAGATATGGAGCACACGATGTACCATATGTCACTGTCATCAATCGGTAGTCTTTAATGGGTTCATTGTGAGAGAAACGCCAAAACATTCTTTGATAATTTGAGTCCCGTTCGTCAATCATAATTTGGCGGTACATCTGCCGAATATCTCCAACTAGCACTACTTTATGCCTTCGCCATCTTAGGATGATATCTCGTATGTCATTTTGTAATGGCGGTCCAACCATTAAATTATCATTAAGGGATTTCCCGTTGGATGTTTTGGCAGACCCGTCAAATACAACACGTAATTTAGTTGTGAGGTGTTGAGGACATAGAACCGCGTGATGAGGTAAGTAACATGCTCCTTTGGTAGGAACATTTGTTTCTTCTATCATTTCCATGTGTTTCTTTTCGATGTAGTCTTTCATGAAGTCATTATACTGCAATTGCAAGTCTGGGAGCCTTTTGAACTTGTGCTCAACTGATTGCAATCTTTTTATTGCGACTCCTCGCGACTCACCGACGTTAGGAGGATGGGATGTGAATGGCAAGCGAACCTTGTATCGCCCATCTGGAGTTCTTTGGTGAGAAGCGTTAAAATATTCTTCGCATTTTTGTTCTTCTTTAGTCAGAAGTCGATGTGTGTTCCTACTATCCACTTCTTCAACTTCCCAGAAGTTTTGTAACAAATTATCAACTTCTATTTTAGTGTGATTAACTAACACGTGATTGTATGTTTCTTTCCTTATACTTGGTTGGCCGGACACTAACCATCCCAAATGAGTTTTTTGAGCGATTAGGCGGTGATCTTTCTTATGGATTCCTTCCTGTAGGATGCGAGCGTAAACCTCTGCTCCTAAAATCATATCTATGCGACCTGGTCGTTGAAATGTTGGATCAGCCAACTGAAGCTTGAATAATTGCGGCCAGTCGATGTTGTGTTCCTTTCCCGGAAGGAATGTGGTGAGTGTCTTAAGTACATAAGCTACAACATTGAGATGGTATGTCGAGTCATGCTTGGAACTTATGTTAAGCACAACGGAATGTTTCGTTGTGGTGATGTTATGATCGACTCCAACTATGTTGCTGTGAATGTGATTTCTTTTTACCTTGAGCTGTTGACAGGCTGATTCGGTTATTAGGGGTAGTGTGACTACTTCTTGGTTTACATAAACATCTATTAAGGCAGTTGCCAGTAGTACTGGACAACTGTGAATTTGTTGATTTAGTGTCACGACTTGTGATGTACTTTCCTGATGTGTATCATTTTCTCGAATGTCTGCTAAATTATGTAGTATGGATTCTTTATCATGGCTTATCGCTGATACTTGCACTGTTTTGACATGAAGCAGTGTATGATGCTTACGGGCGCATTTTTTGCAGGCAGTGGACTGTAAACATTGGAATGCGGAATGACCGACCCGCAGGCAGTTAAAACACAGCCCTTTATTTTTAACAAAATCTCTTCGCACATTTACTTCTTGAGCGTAAAACTGTTTGCAATGACATGTCAAATGATCTCCTTCGCAATAAGAACATGATTTTGTTCCTGATGTCGATGTACCTTCTATTTGATTTGAAAATACTTTCTTTGGGTGAGTGGTGTTTGAATTCTTGGTGTATGTGTGCTGCATGGTTTCTTTAGGCCTAACAACTTCTTTCGGTTTTGTGATTTCCAGGGTTCGGAATCGATTTTCTAGGAATTTAGAAAGCTTTGACCAAGTAGGTAGACTTGTGTCGTCGCCAATACTTTGTTCAAATAGTCTGTGTGACTCAGAATCTAATTTCGAAATAATGATATGAACTACTATTGTATCCCACGTATTTGTCGGAACACCCATATGTTTCAATGACACTAAGCACTCGGATGTGACATCCAATAACTCTCTAATACCTCGTGCTGATTCAAAAGTAATCTTTCTTTGATGCAAAAATCGATTTAGATATGAATTTACTATGCATCTTTCATTGTTAAAACGCTTCGTTAACGTAGACCAAATTATATCATAGTTGCTTTCCGATACCTGAAAATGATTGACCAAGGCTTCTCCTTTAAGACAGGTTTTTAAATATTGACACTTATTGACTTTACTTATCGACTCGTTGTTGTGAACAAGGGAATTAAACAAGTCCCTAAATGAAATCCATTGTTGATAGTCGCCTGAGAATGTAGGTAGACATATTGGAGGCAACTTGGCCTTAACTGAATGATTGTCTTGTGACTGTAAAGCTGGTGAAGTGGCTTGGCCACCGAGCTCCCTAAGTTTTTCCTTAAAAAGTGTTTTACAGTCCAAATACACAGAAATAAATTCATCATAACAGTCCTGATATTGTGTTGGCACTCCACTTTGTCCTATTAACTGCTTGTGTTGCGACTGAAAATTATCGTAATAATTACATGCAATGTCCTGCCTGGATTCAACATAACTAACATTAATTCTTTCTTTTGGCGATTTCTTAAAATTAGTGAACAGCCGCTTTAGTTGCTCATAGGTGTCCTTCTGTTCAGCTAATAACTTAACCATAATGAAGAAAGTTCAATGCACGAAAATCAAACAGTTCGAACAAACAACACGATTCCTTGGAGAGATTGTACGCACAACAGTTCAAAAAGTCAACAATCTTTTACTTACAGTCTTGGTCGTAGCACAGCACACTGATTCTAATTTCTTAACACTCACTGGTAAAAGATATAAAAATGCAAACACACTTTCATTAGCTGCCCGATTTGTTCTTGAAGCGACTAGTTCCGCCGACAGTGGCTCAAGATCCGACGGATCGGACCTGAGAGTGCGCCTGGCCTCCTTGTTGGCCTGACGCCCACCGTGGCGAAGTGCAGTCCAGACTCAGGGTATGACGAACGTAGGAGTTGCATCACCTATGTGCAGCTTCTCGCCCGGTCCAAATACCGGGAGACCAGAGATTACCCGCACGATTACCGTGCGTCCCTGGGGATACTAGTCCCAAAAAATCGCGGCTCGAGAGACCAACGATGTTTACAAAATTCAGCAGATGGGGTGGAGATTGGGGTGTTTTTGAATAAAAACAACCATGTATTACGTAGTAGATCTCGTGTAATAACCTTTTGTAATATATTATATGAAACTTAGCAGATGAACCTTACATCGCAGTGTTGTTTGACATGCAACGCCATCTAGTGACGAAATGATTGCAACTTTACCAAACACCAACCTAAAACTATTTCATATCTGATCGAAAGGTGGTATTTTGTAACAACCTTCCACATGATGTAAGCAGTGCCATAACAGTTTTAACATAAACAAATTTGACAATATCAACGAAAACTGCACTCAATCTGTAACATGCATGCATGCATTTGCTGCAAGCTGATAGTGTATATAAATAAATAAATAAATAACATTTAATTAAAAATGCTAACCTCTATGTATGAATGGAGGGAGGTATCAATATATTTTATTTTACTTGCAGTCATTTTGGTTTGTGAAGTCATTTTCGAGTTTCTTTTAAAAAAAAGTACGAATTTCAATAAAATTACCCTAAGCCGAAATGTTTATTTTCCACTGTATGTTTAAAAAAATATCTTCTTAATTTTCAATGTCATACATGACATGCATGGAAGCATAACATTTTCAGTTAACTTAAGAATTGATTGCAGAGAATAGAATTAAGATCCTCCTATTTGATTTCCCGGCTCCGCTGTGAATCTAAGCCATCCAGAACACACACAACAAAAATAATCAAAATGTTTGGGAACGTTTGGGAGGAGTTCAGTAACATACACACGTGTCGAAGAATTATCTTTGTAAAGATTTTTAATATAATCTAGATTTTGTTTAATTCTTGTTATGTGACTACCATCGGCGATAAATAATAAAATGGGAAGATATGGCATTGTCAAATATTGTTTCCGTCAAATCGTGTTCATGCTAAGATGCATGCTTGCGGGCCATTGATGGCCTTGGAGTGACAAAGGAAGATACAATGCTATTTACTGCGAGAGTGAAAGGGTTAACACTATTTTGCCTTGTTGGCAAATCGGTGACACGTTCTAATACTCAATCTTCCCATTTATATCGCTGACTACAATGCTGAGGGAACGAAATATTGTTTGGTAAAAAAATAAAAGTTTCTCTTTCTTACCCAAAAACGAACTGTGCATAATTCCCACTTGTGTACTAATATTATACATGCGAAAGTGTTGATGGCTCGAGCTACTTTTACTCGGAAACAATATTTTTCTATATTTTCTTGAGTGGAGCCGGGTACCGCAGCTATTATTTGATTCTTAACTTTTTGAAGGACTTGGCGTGGTTCCAAATTGTTTACTTTCCAGAATCTCAATACGAAATGTGTCAGCAAGTTCGCGTACAGCTTCGCGTCAGTAGGTCTGCCGCGGCGCGTCGGCAGCGTGTTGCGGCATCCGGTAAGCACGCTCTTGAGATCCGGGCCCGCGCTACGTGACGGACTTATGGAAATGCTCAAGCTGAGGGGCCCAAAAGGCGTATCGGGCATAAATCTTTGAGAGGACAAGCCAATTGTTATTCTGTTTTTTTTTTTCGGTGATATTCATGTGTTTGACATAACTGCCGATACATTTTCAAGCCTATCAGTTCCCAATGCGCGTATTAATTTCACTTGTTCACCTTCTTTGTGTTTACGAAAAGTCGTTTCGGCGTCTCCGATTTTTTGGAACGGAGCCAAATGTAAAATTTTTTTTTCACTTATTTTTAGATCGCAAAACTGAAACAGGTGTTTTAATGGCTTTTAATAACCTCGATTAAGTGTTATTTTAGAATTCCGGCCACCCATTGAACTTGACCTGTAACCATTTGCTTAAGAGATACTCGTAGTATTGGGTATTATTTGATTTTTCTTGGTAATTCGAATAATAAACGTTAACGAATTTTTAAGTATCTGATTTTTATAAAATACGCTTCGCACGTATAGAAAGAAACCAATATGGGATTATATCAGCAGTATCCGCCTATTCCTATATATTCCTTCATTAGGTGTGTACACACTCTTGGAATCTACGTCGTCACATTACGATGGACGAAGAAGTACCGACAAAATGTTCGCCGGGACAATTGTTCTTATTGCTATTCAAACATTATTCTTTATAATACTACCAACTAATGAAACGAGTATACGGTTTTGATAGTAGCTCAACATTGTACTGAAAGATGAAACTGAAAGGTATTATGACCAGAATGCGTGGGCATCTTTAACAGGTGTGACCCTTTATCTTGAAAACGCGTTATTACAAATCAGATGCCAGAAATTCGTTGAGTATCAGATACTACATATACCTATTTCAGATGCCAGAAATTAGTTTAGCATGCACCTGTTAATGATTGATTTCACCCTGTATTTAAAATTGTACAGATATTATTGATACTAAATTATAATTATTAGAATTGTTTTTAGTCAGAGAATTATAGACATGGAACTGCTGTACAAGTTTTTCGTACAAGACGGGTTTTACAAGTTGGCAAGATAGTTAATATGAATTTAATAACCTTTCTGTACTCGTTAAATCAGTCAAATTCAGGAGAATGTAAATAACTTGTGTATGTAAAACCTGAGCCAATTATTCAATTACTAAAACTATTTTATAGAAAATTATGTTTCCATTAGTTTATCTTCAAAATGTCAACCTCTCGCTTTGATACAGAGAGGCAAACGCTTAACGAAATTTCCCGCCATTCTACGCTACTCCTCTGAGGTTATTATGAACCATTATCTTCTAGCGAAACCTTTGGCGCTTCTGTCTGTGTTGTGCTTTCGTGAGGCCGTGGCTTAAGCGACCATAAACTGCTGTCTATAGGGTTGAGACCGGGTGTAGCCATCCTTGAGACGTGGTAAAGTGTAAAACAATTCTTTTACATCACTGTTGAGTGATTCTCACCCAAGGTGACTTACATGACAATAGTATAACACAGTTTTGTTGAAGGTAACGGTTGGTCTTTAAAGTTTTAGTTGGGCTCAATTTCAGCAAGTTTGATGAAATAATTTTTCCGAAAACACAAATTCCGACCCACAAACCTGAATGCAAACTGGCGATTTTTAACTATTAAAGACGAATTAGGACGATCGGAGAACCTTCATAAATGAAATCATTTTGACGGTTTGCTATTGTTAAATTGTTAAAATCTTCCATCGGAGAATAGCAAATGGTCCCAGATACGAGTGTTTCCTGAATGTATGTATTCGGTAAATAGGTTTTTCTTCCTCTTTCTGGACAATCTTTAAAATGGCCCAGTCACTTGTGGCGTTCAATGAAAAAAAAACTAACGGCTGGCCTAGTTGAAGCCTCAAATAGTGTATTATCGCAATGCATTATAGAATATACTTTTCTAGCACCAAATGCTAGAAATGTACATTTTAGTTAACAACAAAAACAGGAATGATTGCTGTTCCATATTCACAGTATGTGAGAATTTATAAATGTTGTCAAGGTTTTATTGAACCGGGGTGTATAGCGAATATTGTATGTTTAGGGCTGTTGACCGCGGTGCTACGCTAGAAGGCCGCAACATGTTGACACGAGCAACACCCTTAACCCAGAGCCGTAAGTGCTTACATTAATGCAGAAATCACGTAGAGTTTAATTTATGAGGGTATCCAAATGGGCACGTTAAATAAAAAAATATGGATATGAATTCATCACGAAAATGATTTATTTATTTTGGCTCCTCAATTACCATTGTGCAGGCGGCGGCGTGAGGATTGTGATGCTTTAGGGATGAGTAGGTTTTTTAAAAAAGACGGAAAATATGATGCTGTTGTACCAGAAAAGGTCACTCGCAACACATGAACATTCGGAAATGTCAAATTTGAGTAACGAATGCCAGAGTTTGACGGGAGTTTTTTCAAAGAGTTCCGCTGTTAAAAGACATAAGTTTGCAATGAAAACATGTATAACCATAATACATTCGTTATTAAAATGCATGTATGTAGGTACGTCGGGCCGTCAGAGTCACTTAGCTCCTTGTTTTTTACACCTATGATAACACCTACGAGTGGATTGCAGCACCAGCATATCTACTCATGAAAGCGAAGACGAAAAGTTCTCGTGTTCGCTTCTGTCTAGCTCGATGTAGAAAAATATAGGCATCTTTCATCAAACAAGTATTTGAGTTTTATTAACCAAAATTTGAATTGATGAAAAATCTTTTTCACTCCACAGCGTTATTGTAAATGAACGAAAATTTGATGGTCGCGACGTGTTTCTATCACTCCATTAGTAATGAGCTCGAATTGCCCCTACTAATACCATGCGACTATCAATGCGCCAGATAATTGTAGACCAAACTGTAGGAAGGTGCAGTGATTTTTGAGTGATCTCAATGTTCGCTCCAAGGTTGGGACATTGCATTTTCGATCATGTCAACAACAACTTCATAAGCCAACAAGTACGTTAGGCAAAAACCCTTCTCAATAGCTCGGCACTATGCAAGCTAACAACTAATGGAGGCTCGAGTGTCCGAGTTGATCTAGGTCCGATCGTGCAGGCCTAAACCCAGCAATGTATTCCGGGCACGTGACGTCCGAAGCGGCGCCTCTGTCACTGAGTTACTCAACTTGAGTGTGAATTTCATTGATTCTGTTATACGTTCCGTCGTTCGTTCGGAAAATGTGGACGTTTATTTAGTTTGGAGATTGAGTTATGGGCATGAGCGAGATGAGAAGTTCGCCTCGATTTGAAGTTAGGGTTCAAATTTCGAATTTACCAACCCTCTCTATCTGGTGACGTCGGGTTAAAAATGAACGTCTTTCATGCGTCGGTTGGCAGGTATTATTTACTATAATATATAAATAAATATAATTTTAGGAAAAATAACTGCATTTTTTTTTATTAACATGGACCACATGAGTATAAGCTGGGTGAAAATCTCTTATCGAATTTACAAACCAAATTGGGGAATAGGATGCAGGTAATTAGTAAGATGTTTTGTAATGTAAATTAACGTTTCGTTTAATATTTTTTTTATTTTGGAATGTTTCAATGTCCTAATGATTCACAATTTTGTGTTTCTTTTTTTTAATTTTACATTCAAAAATGTTTCGTTGACAGAAATTAAGATTTAATGACTTTCATCAAAATTCAGATACAATGTTCGTTAGAGAGATTAGATCCTGTAGATCTAAAAAAAACAATACTGGTGATTATAGCCACATTACTCTAGTTCATGTTTCCGGCTCCGCTCAGATGAGTTTCCTTTTGGACATTCACCCGAGAGGAGTCCGATAAAATGTGATCAATAAAACTTCACGGGAAATATAAACGGGTGAATGGAACGCATACACGACAAACTATTATCCAGACTAGTATCCATACAAATTTTGCTATCCCCATTCACCCCATCTGGGATTAAATTACAAATAAATCCCTCCTTTTTTATGTAAAGCGCGGCATATGGCGTACACCAGGACATCTCAAGGTGCCCGACGTCGTAAATGGGATTTCGAACGTATAGGGGGGCTGCGAAAACCATTCCGGCCGGCCAGGTGCTTCTTCACACCATGTTTGGATTTAGTCAGTAACAACTGAAATATAAAAAGTAAAGTAAAATATTGAGACTTTTACCGGGTACATTGTAGCAGCAACAGCAGGAGCACTTCGCGCAAATTTTGGTATTTATACGGCGATACAGTTTATTAAGGTGGCCCATCCCGCTCATCTCCCCATACAAAAGGGGAAAGAAGATCACGCCCATATTTCTTGTCATAGATCCAAAAATTTGCTCAAAACAGCTTTATTTGATTGAACTAGATGTCTGATGACCATTGGCATTGTAAAATGGTGTTTGGTTTCTAAGTTATAAGGTCCGAAAGTTCGAATTTTTCGCGCGTTTTATACAATAACTTTTGAGGCGGATTACGCTATGATAAAGTAAGAACATCCTAAAAAGATTAGTCATCAGACATAGCTTATTTAATCAAGATATATAATCTATTTGGTTTTTGTTAGATTTTGGACTACAGCGGTCGTGGTTTACTTTTAGCTATAAGTCGTTTTGTAATTAAAATTTTCGTAAATCTTACCAAATCATATACAATGCGCATTGTCTTTTTTGTGGACATTTAGCATCTTCCTCATCACGAAGCCTGTCTTATTCTTTGAAACATAGAAGGTCCCAGAGAGCGACAGCACGGTTTTGTACCGTGCCCGCGAATGAGTTAGTCCCGCCGAGTTGGGCCACCTTAAATACATAACCCGACATCTAACTAATTCAAAGATTTTTTTCAACTTTCTGCTACAAGTAATCTAAGAAATCTGTGCTTTGAAATCGGTTGTCCATAATGACAAATTTAGTAAGTTCATAACCCTGTATTTGTTTTAGGCAGCTATCTCTCTCTGGTAGTGGATACATTTCTAGCCACTGTGCGTAACTGATCAAATGACTCCCACGTATTAATATGGCCTTCACAAATAGTAGCATAAGATAAGATAATACTTCATTATGCAAAACGACAGTTATCTTTAAAATACCCCAGGTACTTACGATTTCATTTCAATTGAAAGGTGTAGTTGTGGATTCATTTTGATTTTGCTCTAAATATGTATACGGGTTAAATGAATAAAAAAAACGTGCAAGTGTTATTTTTCCATTTATTTTAGGTGTGAAATCCTCAAACGACATTTTTGACGCTTAAAAATCAATTAGTAAATGTTCAATTCTTTATAGTAATATTTTTCAGCTAACAAAATATACACAAATTTTAATGCAATGGTCGACATTATTAAAACGAATGATCTCGATTGGGTTTTTTTTTGTGATAAAAGCTTTCGTAAATCCGCATGATATAGAGATTAACATAAACTAAAGTAGTTTTTGTTAAAAAAAAATTCTTTCGTATCGAAAATTGTTCATTCATTAGAAATTTTCTAATTTGTTTAGTGCCTTTTACCTTTGTGAATGTAATAAGCGTAGTCTGAAAACATATATACGAATGAAAATGTCTTGTCAGATTTTAGCTAATTGGGCGAAACTAAACTAGGCGAGGCTCGACCTGTGTTAAGTTAATTAGATCCAGTACAAGCCACGGAACTAATAATATATAGCAACAAGTACATAATATACAAGTATCTAAATTCTAAACGAATTAGTATATGTGGTATACCAATCGCAGGAAGGCTGACATACATAAGCGATTTGATACTTAAATAAGCTGGTTGCCGTTCAATTTTATATTTCTGGCTAATTTATCAAAATATATTAATAATGTTGGTAGGCTAAAAGTAACATCTTGCATTTTCAATGTACACACCATAACCTGGGGTTATTCTGGAGGATACAATAAGCGCTTTACCCTTTCTTTCTTTTTAACGATTAGAAAAAAATGAATTATTCTAATAAAATATGGTAAAGCGCTTGTTTTTGCCTAGAATCATGCCCTGAAGTGGTGTGCGCATTTCAAAGAGCACTCTATACATCAACCCGTTTAAAATGTTCTTCCAATGACCATCTCTTACAAGATTTTACGTCTGGCGTCTGTCTATTTGAATTTTCGCTTATGAATTGAGAAGCTCTGCAAGGGTCCCCAAACTTCCGGTATGATGCCTCGCTAAGCGTGGTTTAGCGAGATAAGGTTGTTTGGCTTTCATGAGTTTTTTTGTTGAAACTATTTGACCTTCAGGCAACTAGCGGTCAAACTAAGCGAAGAGATCGGTGACGGTGATCGGCCTAAACCAATTTGAGCCCAACACTTTTTCTCATTTATATACATAGTATCTGCCAGCAATAAAAAAAACCAACAGTCATAATACGCGCAGACGATATTGTAGTATGTAGTTGATAAATTTGGGAAAAGATTGCGGATCTTGCACAAAATTGTATTACCCTCATTAACATCAAATGTTTGAAGATTACCGAAACTACAAATGTGCCTTTGCTAATGCAAATATAAGCATGTAAGCATTAGGGTTCCGTACCCAAAGGGTGAAAACGGAACCCTATTACTAAGCCTCCGCTGTCCGTTCGTCCGTCCGTCCGTCCGTCCGTCCCTCTGTCACAGGGCTGTATCTCGTGAACCGTATTAGGTAGGAAGCTGAAATTTGCACAGAGTGAGTATTTATTTTGCCGCTATAACAACAAATTGGTAAAATATAAAAAATAATTAAAGGGGGGTCTCATACTAAAAACGTGATTTTTTTGTGTTAAATCTTCTACGATGGTACGGAACCCTTCGTGTGCGAGTCCGACACGCACTTGGCCGGTTTTTTTTTGTTCGTGCCGCCCACGAAACATTCCACGAATGTGTTGTCGCGTGCCGGTGACAGGATGGTGACAGGTGAACAATGACCAAGGTGTACTGTCTGCTGTTCCAACATTATTTTACTTGTTGACGCAAGCACGACCTTGAACAGATAAATAGTCGTAACTGAAACTAAAACTAACGAAAAGTAGTACGCAAGAAACGTCACTTTGACACATTTTTTTATGGACGATATGTCACTTTTGACACTAGTTAGTTTTACTTTCGGTTAGTGTTCGTTCTAGTTACGACTGTTTAAATCTGCCTATAGTGATTTTCTATCGGAGACTGCTTCTCGCAAAAGTAAAGTACATATCTATATAAACACGAACAGCAATGATATTATATTTGTAGCTGTTTGTCAGGGTTTCAAATTATTAGGAATGTGATATAAATGCATGTATAATCGACTATGAAGCAAAGAGACATTAATTAAAGAAAAAGCCCAGTAAAAATAACTACTTTACGAATATACTGCAAGGCTGGACCCGAACCAACAAAACATACCATTCGAGGGTATTGCGTCTACCAATTTCGCCACCTTTCGAAATGCTTCACAGTTGATTTTAAATACATACATATCACATTCCTTGGAATAAGCGACATACCAGCTTAGTAAGAAAAAAAAATTTTTTTTTCATATTATTATTTGCAGGTGGTAGAGTGTTATTTTACAATATAATGCGTCTATTCTAAAAGCTAATGCGTGTATTAAGGATGTAGCTGGAAGAAAAAGAATAACACCGAGCAAAAGGCAGGCTATTCGAGCACTGTAAATTCAGCCGAAAGTACAACGCATACCGAATCGTAAATCATTAGGAAAGGGTGAGAAAACGAGCAGACTCTTACTGCGCAAGCCAACACCACTGGCACACGCCAAACGAGCTGATAAAACGTTTATTGATTACTGAGAATTTATTTTCCTTTTTTGATGGGAAAAAAATATATGAAACATGCAACTTGTACTTACATTTTGAAACGTATTTTAAGCGGTTCGTAGCCTAGTGGCGCGCGGACTTGCCTAGCGTACCAGAGCTCTGGGTTCAAATCCTCGCCCCGTTCATGCACCACTCTATTTCTCTTTCTAAGTTGGATACGTGCATATCGTCACGAATACGAGCTGCTCCATGGTTCGGAATCCATGTCAAACTGTAGGTCTCCTTCCCCTTCTAGATGGTAGGGGTTTACCGCCCGGGTTGGTAGCATTGCATTGAATGAAAACATGAAAAATTGTCCGTGTTTTCCATCCAGTTCAGTGTAGCCATGAACGGTTCGGCTGTTGAATTAGAAATGAATCACGCAAGGGTAAGTACATGATTTATTTCTAGTTTACAAAGTCCACCATTTTTCATATATAAAGGCTTTTTATTATATCCACAAATGTAGTGTTATTATACTATTCGTTCTTAACATATTAGCTCCCATAAAATTCTTCGTTGTTTATAAAATCACTTGCGTGTGTATTTCTTTACAAACCACTCGAGTGTGCCTAATTTTCACGAGTACTCGGGCGGTGAGTAAATTTGGGCGAATTCTAAGCAATATAATTCCTCCGGCTAGCGTGGGAGCCACAATTTGTTCGGATATTTTTTCGCAGATTGGAACGAGACTTTTCTCGCGTGTCTCGGAGACATGATAATATTCCGCTCTTTATTGCTTCGGCACGGATCGAGTGGGTTGAGTAAGTATAAGTTGTTCATAAATGGATCCATCGAGTCTTAATGCTTTATAACGGACTGTTGCAAAACGAAAGGCATACCTAAATTTTGATAAATACCTATAAATAGCATATAGAAATATACAGTTGTTAGTTTTTTTATGCAATCTGACATTGATGGCCAATACCACACAACTACGGTTATGATTTTAGCCTAATACACCACAATCCCGAAGGAATTAGGTGCCATGCCAGGACCTTCCCTTTATGAGCACGGCTACATTGAACTGGATGGAAAACACGGACAAATTTTCATTGCCGCTTCGATCATCTTTTCATTCAATGCAATGGTACCAAACATTTTAACTCTACCAACAAGTAGGGGAAGAAGATCAACAGTTGTATATGGATTCCGAACAATGAAAGAGCTCGTATTCGTGACGAAATGTACTTAAACAATTCAGAATTAGAATGATAATGGTGCATAAACAGAGCGGGGGTAGAACTCATGACCACTGGCATGAGAAGAAAGCAACTGAGCTACATGGACAAGGACTTTAACAACCCAAAGTTAAGTTACAGCATAGCCATTTTATCTTTCAGGGCCAAAAGGCAACCTGCATCAAATCGTTTAAAAACAAATCAAATCAAAACGTTTGATGAAGTCAATGTATTTTGATTTTGCATTCTTGGAACTCTCCGCCACTGGATCGCAGTTTCGCTTCAGTGGAGAGTTTACTTTAGATATTGCTCTACCCACTCTCATCACAGATCGCAATGATTTCAGCACCGATGCAATCTCTTGCCGTTGAGAGTTCGTTTTACACGTGTGCAATTGTTTATCTAGATCGACGCAATCGCTGGAATTTCTTGTTTAGAAATCAGTTATCGCGTACGTAGGTGGGTAGAGAATTTTATTAAAAGACTTTTAGATCGAAATTATGGAGCAACGCCAATATACTAACAAAACAAACACAATGTGATTTTTTTAAAGGATTTAAATGCTCATCTCGAACAACGATCAATTCGTGATTTCATTAAACTTAATATATTTATACATTATTAACTGTTTAACTTTTTGAATGTTAAACTCGACCCCTTTCTACCTTCGCTCAACGCGGAACACAGATCCTTTATCTATAGAAAACAATGGAACGAATTCTCTTCGAGGTATTCCCCCAAAGTAAAACTTCGGGTCCTTCAAACATGGTGTAAAGAAGCACCTGGCCGGCCGGATGTCCTGGCGTACGCCATATGCCGCGCTTCACTTAAAAAAATATGGCGTGCGATAATCCTTTGGATAATAGTTCCCCAACTATCCCCATGGGTTATCGAACTTGTTCCTTCACGCCATGTTGTCACAAAAATACCTAGAGGTACTTGTGTATATTTTCTTTCTTGCGACTTCATTTGATTAGCATAATTTAGAACAAATAATTTTCAGTATAATAACGAGAAAATTTTGTCATTTTAATTACGTAGGTTGAGTAAATACAATTTTAAAATGAATCCTCTTTTATTTTGTATGGTATATGACAGCTTTGACAGTTCTTTTAGGTGAGCTCGCTTAGACGCCATCTAGCGTGATAGATAAGCAGTTTTTTTCTGCATTGCGCGACGCTAGAATGGAGGCGGAGGGACGGCGATATGCAACTCAATTGCAGAATTAAATAGCGTCACCAGTATTCTTTTTCGGTGTCATGTTTGTTTATAGTGTCTTTTATATTACCTAATTTAATGATTAAATATTAAAGAGTGAGTGCTGGATATCGAGTAAACGGCGCAATTAATGTCGTTATGAAAAGCCGGGTGATTACGCCTACAGCTAGGATGGCGATTCATAACTGTGTACTGGTGCCTACACTTATTTATGGAAGCGAAACTTGGGTATGGCAGAAGAGGCATGAATGTATAATAAATGCAGTAGAATTGCGTTCCTCAAGGAAAGCTCGTGGTGTTAATCTATAACGGACAAAGGAGAATGCCCATTCCAGTATGAGCTAGAAAAGCGCTAGAAATTCGAATGAATCCCATTTTATTTTATTCCTCGTATCATAAAAGTAACAAAATGTAAACTTAGTTTAAATCGTTAGTCTTAGTTTGGTTACGACTATTTATCTCAGCCTGTGACTCATAAAAGTGGTGTAGCAAATAAATATCAACCAAAGATGTATTTAGGTACAATGTAGGCCAAACACAGTCCAAGAGCGCGCGCGCTTTTCTGAGCAAAAATAACCTCAAAGTTCATCTTTAGCCGTGTTTGCTGACTTATCCCCATATATTGCTGAAATTATTGTAGTAGAAATTCCTGTATACTGTCATTTTTATCTTTTATATCTATATCTTATACTATGACGTTAATAATAATAATAATTTTACACTATTTGACAAAGCCTCTTTACAGCTGCCACTATTGTTTCCTTGAATGTAACCTATTTTTTAATCATTGACAAAGCCTATTTACAGCTGACGATGTTAAAATGTTAGTCTACCAATGAGTCGATCTCTTTCCATTGGACAATCTAATAATTAATGTATTCTTTTTTATCTGACTCTCTATTTATGACAAGGCCTCTTTACAGCTGATGATGAAAGTAAAACTTTATAATAATAGACATGTTTATATGATCTGAGATGTATAGTAGTAGTGATCTAGTGTAAAAATTTTTATGTTACTTCTTGCAACCATCTGACGTATCTGAGTGTATGTAATGTTCCTATAGGATGAATAAAAAAAAAATGATAGAAAAAACTGAAAGTCACACATTTTTACTTATATGATGCGAGGAATTAAAGCAAAGTGCATTCATGAATGTATATGCTAACTGCTAGCGTTTTTGTAATGGGCATTCTCCTTTCGAAACGACTGGCTTAGAGAGCAATGTGAATTGAAAATGATGTTGTGACTAGAATCGAGAAAGGAGTGCTAAGATGGTTTGGACATATGGAACAAATGGATGACGAAAAAATTACGAAAGTGTCGTGCCCGGGCGGCCTAGATGAACGTGCCACGACCAAATCGATGTAACTACTCGTGAAGATCTGGTATGTAGCACCCGTAATCGTAGAGCATGTATGAAAAGATGCATGTCTGTAGATGAAGCGAAAGAGGTGTGCTGTGATCGTACCGTACGGCTCTCTATAATTTCTGCCTACCCCTCCGGGAAAACGGCGTGAAGGTGTGTAAGTATGTAGGTAATTTAAACATGTAAAAGTTACAATATTTCCTATATGTACTAACTACTCAGAGCAGGTAAGCATCAAGGTAGTCTGATCGATCGTCTGATGCCAAATACGATTTTGGTGACGAGGGTAATATGTTTGAATGTTCAATCTTTGCAGTCTATGTCCGCAACGCAGGTTAAGGGTTAAATCAATGATAGTAGGTGGAATGGATGAGGAGAGGACAAACTGCTGGAGAATTCCAAATTATTATTAGAGTAGGTGGCGGCATTGGTAGACCTACTGGCCACGAAAGTTTTCATTGCTGGTTCAACTTAATCAAGGTAGCCTTTGTAATTACGTAATTTCAGCATAATTTCTCTGTTTGTTAATTAACTCTTAGCATCATATCATTTTTTATCAGTAAACATTTTTAAGACCACCTTTTCAGATTTCATTGCCTTAAACTTTTTTGATAGTCAAACTACAACTAAATTACGTCAAAAACGGAGTGACCCGCGGATTCAATCAATCCATTGAGATTTTAAGAAAAAAAAAATAGTACTAGCTGTGGTACCCGGCTCCGCTCGGGTTAATGTCGTTTTGGACTGATTACGGAATGAACCTAGCATATTTATGGGATAAAACTATCCTATGTATTCATCCAGGTAATAAACTATCCATGTGTCGAATTTAATCCAAATCCGTTAAGCTGTTTCTGTGTGATTGAGTAATAAACATCCGAACATACAAACTTTAACATTAATAATATTAGTACGATTACTAATTTGAATTATTCTGGAATTACTCTGGATACATAGCAATTTTCATCTTTCGCTTGAGTTAAAACATTTTAAAGGATATTTTTGTGAAGCCAAGCAAATGCGCCGTCTACGCCCAAACGACGGTCAACCAAAAAGGGGTTAATTGCACGCCCTTGCTTCGCAGTGTTGATATGGGGCTAAAACGACCTCTCCATACATTTGGACGGTAACCGACCCTCTACTGTAATTATGCATTCAAAGGCTAATGTCGGGAATAGGGAGGAAGGAAACAATTTAGATTACGAATTAACTTATTCTCTGACCAAATGTATGAATGTTGCAATGTTGTTTAATTCTAGCACAAGCACCTTAGTACGTCTCTTATTTTCAATCCTAAAAGTTTAACTAAAATTTAGCAAACCCATAAGTAAGATTCTTTTTAAAAAAGTTTTCATCTTCAATCAACGGTTTCAATAATTTATGACAATAGTGTGCACGTTTTTACCCTATTGATCTGAACTATAAATATATGTTTTAACTGACAAGTGCAATGCGGATAACTGTATAGTCTGAAACCCATTTGAAACTTTGGTACGGGAGCCCCTCGCGCCGTTACGAAGTTGCCAAGTAACGGTGGAAGTACGATGGAGACTGCGATCAAAGGGGTCGATAGTCACCCCATTATCGGGTGAAGCGGGACTGAAATAAGTATTTATTTACAGTTATTTAGATATGGTCGTGATTTAAAAAAATACTAGTTTTATAATAGCACCTATTTCAGAAACATTGTAATGGATTAGTCATCTCGCGACATCGTTTTATCCTAAAAACACGAGGTCTTTTAAGATAAGATCGGCGCTTCTTGCAAGCCGGCGTAGCGTTTATTCACCTTGCACACTTCCCAATTCTCATATGCACCATTTATTTTTTTCACTATCACGGTGCCATTTATCGAAAAGGAAAACCCCTAACTTATTCAAGTATTTATTGTAACTATAGAAAAGTATTCGAGACAATGATTTCAGTCAATCAATCGGGACCTACCGAATTCGATATCACGCTCATATATATGAAGGTCGATATATCAGAGCATGGACGAGCAGACCGACAAACAATGGAATGAAGCAATCACGATAGTAATATATCGATGTTATGAGTGTCTATCCAGTAGGGTTAATATCGCTGTGATTTCATCAAAATAATATTGGTTAGTACCTAGTTAACTCGCTTATACCTGCGCGATCGAGAGTACGTCTTAGGCTAGTTCGCTTTCTTGTCTGTCTCTCTGTTCGGTACGAATTTCGTAATCGATCTTAAACTAACTTCCCGATGAGACGGAAATTTAATTATAGCTCAAGGCTACACTGTATAGGACAGGATGTACTGGAACGTTTAAAATCTTTATGGTTTTGGAAAGTATTTTTATTGCAATAAAGATAAATGTTAAGATAATTAAATACGTTAATTTTATTTCAACGGTAATGTTTGCGCAATATTTAATTTGAAATGTTTTTTTGGGGATAGTTGCTTATGAAATCCCTAATATGCACTATTTTGTAAAGGACAGGTGCATAGCACCCGTAATCAAAGAACATGTATACAATTATGGAAATAGCATGCTACATAACTACCTACTCTGCCTACCCCACCGTTAAGGCAGCGTGATCGTTTTTTTTATCTTTAGATAACTAATACCAACTGTCATGCTAGGACCTTCCTTATATTGCTCGGCTACATCAAACTGGATGGAAAACACGGATAATTTTCATTGCCGCTTCGACCATCGTTCATTCAATGCGATGGTACCAACCCGGGCGGGATTAACCCTACTACATAGCAAGCAAGGTAGGGGGACCTATAATTTCACGTGCAATCGGAACCACTGCCAGCCTCAACGCTTGAAAACAGTCACTAATCTAGAACCCAACCGCGCTCAGGCGCTCAAGCCAATAGAACCGCAAGGCGTCACGCCACTGGTCTGCCGAGCCTGACTATGTCTTTATAATGTTTTGTAAAAATACCTGCCGCCTTTTAAGGGGTGCTGTTGTATGCATGGTTTGAGCGTGTGTTTGAAAACTAATTTGTTGAAAGTTTGAACACAATAAAAATCAATCCTAAAATGTTCGCCTACAGTTCTGTGGCAATGTTCTAAGGCCCGACACATACATTCATTTTCCTATTCCTGAATACCGAATTCTAATCGGGTGTCAGAACGTAGAGGCTCTATATAAAAAATGTGACTCATAACACATGTTCCGAACCAACATATTTTCCTTTCATATCGAATTCGATTCAAATGTCTTACGTTCGGAATTTCGAATTGGTAAAAAACGTTCCAAATACTCAACTACAGACTGTATATGAACTCTCATTTCTTCTCCTTAAATTCAGAATGACCTTCAGAATGAAGGTACCTACTCCGAAAGCCCGAAAAAATCGAAACTGATTAGATTGCATTGAGAATTTCGAATCAGCAAAAAAGGGTGATGAGGTCAGTAAGGGTAAGATGGTCGGAATTTTTTCGAATGTGTTCCACAACGAAAATTTTTATTATACAGTCTGACATGATTATTAAAAGCGAAATAGATATGTTTTAATGATGAGTGTTAATGGGAATAGGTAAGGCTGAAGAGGAGTGCAAAAAGGAGTAATAATATAATGGGTGTCTTTGCTATGGATAAAATCGAACGTGCTCAGCAGGGATTAGGATATCCCGAATCGGAAACATTATTCGGAAATCGAATCAGGAAAACGAACGTCTGCGCCAGCCCTAAATCGGACGAATTGTCACAGCCGCGTCGCGAATTAAAGTAAACACGAGCGTTAATATCGATCTAACACATTGCCCACACACGGGATGGCACGACAACTCTAATTAGGTAATTGGCTCTCCGCCCAACCTGGCGCGGCTAATGGAAAAGTAGGCTCGAGAGCTAATCGCGACCTCACGCTGTTGTTTTTCAGGTGACTGAAGTCCTGTCGTGTAATTTGGTAGTTCAATGTTTTGGAAACTTTTAGTACTCTCTAAAAGTTTCCAAAACATTGAACTACCCAATTACACGACAGGACTTCATTGGTCAATTAGTTAATGCACGATACATAATATTGCGATTGCGGCAAATATGCTTTCTCTGGGTAAGTAGTTTGAAAGATGGATGGAAGTTTAATTTTTTGCGGGGCATATGGTGTATGCCAGGTCCTCTCATAAGAGTTGCCCGACGACGCCCATGGGCTTTCGAACATACAGGAGAGCTGCGAAAATAGTACAGTAGAAAAGATGAATGAAGAAACATTTTTGAAGGAACTCAGGATTAACTTTGGGGGAAATAAATCAGGGATTGCATTCCATAGTTTACTGACCCTATAGACAAATGATCTCGAGGATAGATCACATTTTGGGACTGCCGACAGTAAATGGGTACATTATCTGCCTGTTTCGAGTTGAGCGATGGGGACGAAGGCATGGCGCTCCGAAGAACATTCTCCATAGTAGCAATCTCATACCAGAACATTTTGTTTGCAGCCTTGCGAAATTGAAGAGATCGCCGGAATTGAAATATAATTTAATTTTTATTTGGTTTTCTTAGAAAATAGTCCAAACCTTTTTTTTAAATTATTTACTGAGCTTTCATTGATTACATCCTCAGGCAGTGAGTTCCATAATCTAAAATTAATTTAGTTAGTTTGGAAATGTGTATCGTGTTAATAGAACAATGGTATATTGGGGCATTGTACTCATTCATTATAATAAAAATATCGATGAATAAAATTAAAGTACATAATATTTTATTAGCCATCTAATTGAATGTGGTAAAATATTTGTCGTGAATGACACAGTGCTCCTAATATAATATAATTATTTATAATATTGGGGCGGAAATTGTATCGTTTAAAAAAAAATTTGTACGATGTAATTAATAAAGACTCATAAGGATGTAATTCATTCACTGATATCAAGACTAATAATGAAGTAATCCTTTTATTTTGTAACAAAAAGGTGTGACGAAATGAAAACAAAAATCAACTTATTTTATTGTAGAAAGCGTGCATTCTTTCAACATACAACTTATGCGCAAATATATATTTACATTTTCTCTACAATCCTACGTTCCTTTAATTTTCATGTTATGTTTCTAAAGCTCGAAAAATAAAAAATTATCAGCCAAAGGCGTGTCGGGCTGGCACTATCGTTCGGTACTATCGTAGAAGATTTCCCACATAAAATTACGTTTGAGGCATTTTAATTGCATTTTCATTTTATTAATTTTATTTATACACGCTAAATACTCTGAATTGCAATGATCAGTTCTCGTGAGTCAGAAATAGCACCGGTCGTCATTTTCATTCATTACAATGTAAAATACTACTAAAAGAAAGAAAACGTATCAAGATATAATTCATAATTATTTTAACACATAGGTTTTAGAAGTAACAAATAACTTGTAAAATTATACCATTAGTAACGGGAAGTACAGGTTTCTTTTATTTCCTATTCTGATATACATAAATGGTATACAACATAAAATAACACTATACGGACCCCTAAAAAGAGAGGAAGAAGAAGTAGTCTTAGTAGGACTGATAGTCTTTGAAAATTGGGGACATCGGGTCCCATAGTAGGCGCGCTTATGCCATATCTCCTCGGAAGCACACACATTACACGCTGATTATAGCTTCCCATTCTACTTTGGGTCTTCAGACAAGCAGATGATGAACATTACATAATAAATACACTCAATAGAATAAACCGGTACCAGCAAGTTCCGTAAAGTATTTACCGCAAAAAACGTTGCTATGATGCGCACTGTCCGCCTATCGTAACGATGAAGTCACTAACTAAACGTAAAGTATCTTGGACTAATACTAGATAAAGGTATTTCTTGGCGTACGCACAAACACCGTAACAAATCTCTAGTATACCCATACCTCCACTGCATGGCTGCAGTCAACTTTCCAAGAGTCTCCTCATATAAAATGATAATGGTTATATTTGATGTGAAAGGTACGAATACCTCACAACAACGAAATAATTATAAATAATAACAACTAAACGAACCTGACTACATAATGGATATCACGCAAATATAAATAGATAAATTATGTCTATAGATATAGATATAGTCTATAAATATAGATATATAGGAGAAATTATGAATTGGACACGTATTTATCTCGGAACAAACGAAAAATGCACTTCTGCGAAGAACAAATAGTGACACAAGGAACTTGGCGCACGAGGAGGAAAACATTTTTAATGCCTCGCCAAAGCCTCTAATGTCGTATAAAAAACATATAAAAACCAGTTTTTTACCAAATTGATGTCAAACGTCTTAGCATAAGGTCTAAGATATCCACAACTTTTAAATCGAACATATAATTCTCTGTTAGTTATATATATATTTAATATTTAAACCAATATATACATAGACACAATATTTAAAACTATTTATGACCCCGCACCAAAAACATTACCATTAAACAGATTTTACTTACAAACAGCAATTGTTAACACAATAATCATGACAAAATGTTTGTGTAAATTAGGAAAATAGGCGAACAGAATAAAAAAAAACTATAAGTGCATACTCTGATGATCATAAACAGAGGTTCAAACAGAGGCAGCAACAGAGAGCTAACGCAAAATATCCGTAGTCAATTCTTGGAATTACCTGATCAGGAATCAGTAAACAGTCGAGAAAACTGCTATTATAGAGGTTGTCCAAGCGGTTTTCCCGACTGAAAGATTCTTGAACTATAATCATGGAGACAATTTGATTAACTACATACTGCTCTTCTGTATAGAAGTGCTTGCGCTTAAAGAAGTCGTTTTATTGGACAATGTAGCCTTCCGTAGGTAAACGCTCGAGTTATACTCACGTTGATATGTATGGTGCACTACTGCTCTCATCACTAAAACTTATGCAATTTAATTACATTATGTGAACATTCAACAAAACACAAAATATTCAATAAACTGCAAACAACAACTTTATCTTAATGTCCAATCTTAATGTTTCTGCGTTAGTAGACTAGTCTCTTATTCTTCAAGGCTATTGTTAACTACGTACATTATTTGACAATAACTAGTCAAAACTTTCGAAAATAAATAATTGCCGTATTCACAGTGTGAGATTTTACGTTCAGGGATAGAGCATCTTCCAATGATCAAGAGGCGAACTTCACGTCCCGCGATGTCGGACACGCGTGTCGCCGCGCCAGGTGCGGTGTCGAGCGCGTCTGTACGAGTCGCCGGCCGTCCGCTCACTGAGCTGTGCGAATCTGCTGCCAGTGCCACCGGCTAGTGGAAGCGACGGATTTCACGTAGGATTCATTCATATTTCACATTGGATATTAATTTGGATCAAGACTTGATTTAAATATTCAACGGGCACGCAGCAGTGGGAAGTGACCTCTGAGACGCAGCCTCGTAGTGAATACTATGCCTGTTACTAATAAACCAGATCATCATCTGAATAGTTATGCAATGTTTTATCCTATTATCTCAAATTCGAAACTGCATGTCAATGCATAAGACAAAACATTGTATAACTATTCAGACGATGATATGGGTTTATTAGTAACAGGGTGTGTATCTTACAAGTTGCGATCTTAAATTCCGATTTATTCTATTTAATAAAGCACTTGAAGTACACACGAAACGGCCTGTCAATGGTTTTTAGGGTTCCGTACCCAAAGGGTGAAAACGGAACCCTATTACTAAGCCTCCGCTGTCCGTCCGTCCGTCCGTCTGTCACAGGGCTGTATCTCATGAACCGTAATAGGTATGCAGCTGAAATTTTCACAGAGTGTGTATTTATTTTGCCGCCATAACAACAAATAGGTCAAATAAAATAATAATAAAAACCAAAGGGGGTCCCATACAAAAAACGTGATTTTTTTGTGTAAAATATTATACGATGGTACGGAACCCTTCGTGTGCGAGTCCGACTCGCACTTGGCCGGTTTTTTTTTACATATAACTGTGTAGAAACGTATTTCTTTAAAACGAATGAATCAGAATTCACTTTTTTTAATTCTAGAAATTTAAATGCTAAATAATTTGTTAAAATATATTTCTTCGCACCTCTTAACATTCGATGGAAGATAAGTGCTTGACTTGTTTGCCCTAACTTTCATTATGTGTGGTTGAGCTTCGAAATATTGATTCTCTTCATCTATCAAAGTTGTGACTCGTAACCATAGACCTAGCATGCGCGCGCAGCGCGTTTCTATGCTCGTAACACCATTTGCAACGAATGCCACAAATATATTCACATACAAGCAATATTTAGCTTCGCTGTTCGATATCTAACGTCAAACTAATTCCTATCTCGTCCGACAGTCAGAGTGGTCAGTCCGAGTTCTCACCTAAATTATTATTTACGGAACTTCGAAGTTACGTATAAACGTTAAGCCCCATCCAAGTGTTTAGTACTTATGATGTGGTTTTACTTCTTCAGGCTGTCAAAATAAAACTCAGACTTCCGATTTGCATTAAAACGCAGAGTTGGCGTAAACGGCAACGTCAACGTATTTACTGAGACACGGTGAGTAAGCTGTCAAATCAAACTCGGACGCGCAAATGTTACTTCGCCTAAAGCCCACTGCGCGCGCTCTTAAATTTCTGCATACATTTGAAAACGTTAGTCGATCGGTTCGTCGTAAACGCCAATTTAGGTGGCAAGTGGGACTAGGGGCTCAGATATAGGCGCTGCTCGGTTTTCAACACACATTTGTATAGGCGATCGAATTCGCTAAGCTATATCGCTTATCAAACAAAGCCTCTATAACGAGTTAAAAATAATTTATCGAAAAATCGCTAATATCAACGGTTCCGCAGGCTTACAGCATTGAATAGAGCAGGCATTTGAGGGAGGATACAATTAATCGCCCGTGCATGGATTTTTTAATTTGTTGCCAATCTAGCTAACGCAACCACTTGTAGTGTAGGCAGGCATATTTAGCATCAGAGGGTCGGTCTCGAACCCAGATTCAGCCATTTACCTCATGGTGACCAAAATTTTCGTGACCTCCCGGAATACGGTGTTTCCCTGATTTTTCCAATATTCAACTCTCCTTCTCACCATAAGTAGCTCAAAATGTATTGAAACGATCATGCCTATATCACTTGAGAAATAAACCGCATCATCAAATCATTCGCGGGCACGGTACAAAACCGTGCTGTTGCGCTCTGGGACCTTCTCTGTTTCAAAAAATAAGACAGGCTCCGTGATGAGGAAGATGCAACATGTCCACAAAAAAGCATAGCGTATGATTTGGCAAGATTGGCGAAAATTTTAATTTCAAAACGACTTATAGCTAAGAGTAAACCACGACTGCTGTAGTCAAAAATCTAACAAAAACCAAATTGATTATAAATCTTGATTAAATAAGCTATGTCTGATGACTAATCTTTTTAAGATGTTCTTACTTTATCATTGCGTAATCCACCTCCAAAGTTATTGCATAAAACGCGCGAAAAATTTGAACTTTCGGACCTTATAACTTAGAAACCAAACACAGTTTTACAATGCCAATGGTCATCAGACATCTAGGTCGATCAAATAAAGCGATTTCGAGCAAAATTTTGGATCTCTGACAAGAAATATGGGCGTGATCTTCTTTCCCCTTTTGTATGGGAAGATGAGCGGGTTAGGCCACCTTAAAGGACATAGCAAAGTTTGTATAGTTTAGCTAGAAAATCGTCACTAATTTAAGTGTTTTGGTAGTGTCCGACCTAAAGTTCGGTTTCGGCCAAAAATCAAGTTTCGGCGACAGTTTCGGTTTCGGCCAACATTGGCCGAATCTTTTGCCGAAACCGAAACTGATTTCGGAAGTTGTCCTGCACGTTTGCCTAACTTCATTTCTCGCGGCAACGCTTTAGCGGACGCGTCGTGCACCGTTTGGATAATCACGTAATTTTAGTAATTATTATTTTTATTTTTATACAACAGGTACCTAAAAAAGATTGATGATTCTTCTGAGTAAAAATACAAACCAAAGTATTAATTAGTAAGATTTAAAGATTAAGTAACAATTAGTGATTTGATTATTGATAAATGATAAACATTTTGCTATGGAAACTTAATTTGAAAAAATAATAAAAATATTATTACTATTTCTGTATATTATATTTAATAAATTATTACAACAAACTTAATTATTATAATGTGTTCACGCCAATATGGCATGGGTGACCTAGGTGGGTAGTTTGCACTTCACAAGCAATCAATCCCATCCGAAGTTTTTCCTATGCCACGCTCTCGCCTACTAGCTGTCATGCGTGGTGCACGCATGCGCCGCGTCCCGCAACCTATCATCGTGGAGCTCTCGCAGGGCTCCACGCCCGCAACCCGCCGCGCGCCTGACAACGCAGTGTCGCCTCGTCTGGGCGAAGTGCTGTGCCGCGGAACGCTGTCCCGGGACCTGGACGCCTAGGAGCTGGTGCTGCTGGAGGTAGGTGGCTGTTCTTACTCCTCTGGTGGCCCGCTGTGACATCCCGAGGCTACCGCGCATTGCAACTCCTTCGCTTGTGAAGTGCGACCTGCCTACATACATACTGCGCGCGTACATACTGTGTTTCCATTTAATGTCCTAATTAATGCAGAATAATGGGTAAAATGCACCAAATTTCAGTTTTTAAGGAATTTTATACTTTTTTGGTTTTGGTTTCGGTTTCGGCTGGAAAATCCATAGACCTAGCATACATCCTATTTCTATGGGAAAACTAGTTTTGGTCGGACACTAGTTTTTGGATCGAACTACCATAGTTAAAGTGTTTTGACTAAGGTGAATCCGAATTGAGACATTTCAGACACTCTAACTCATGGAAACGTCAGCAGATGCATTTAAATTCTTAGTGATGCATTTACTGAAGAGATTACTATTTTCGCGATGTGAACAAGAGTTTTGTTTAGTGCAGCGCGCTGGGCGTCGCTTCCTGAACTAAATGTTTCGTGGTTCGCGCCGCATCGCGTTCCAGTTTTATTTTATTTTATATCATAATCGGTTGCAGGTTATTCTTAGATTTTCTAGCTCATTTTAGCGGGCACACCACCGTAGAGAGTTATTCTGAAGGATAAAATAAGCATATTGCTAGTTTAAGCACTTCGAATCGAAGTCACATAAAATATTTAGTATGTGAACTGAGATATTTATTTGAGTTTAGAGAAAAAAAATGGTAATGTGCTTATTTTGCCTCCAGAACCCGCAGTGATGTGTGTATACAAGAGTGGGGAAGAACTTACGGAAACAACTTGGTGTCACGGCACAAAACATTCATATGGTTTTATTGACGGCTGTATCTAGATTTCGCCAAATGCGAATTCGAATTTTTGTTATAAAATATATGCGGTCAACTATTTAAAAATTTCTTCACCTCCATGTTTAAAAAGTGGTTAGTCGAATGAAACGTGCAATTCGAGAAAACAAGCACAACATATTATCACTATTATACAATAGATGGCGCTGCGCATCGGATTATTATTTTAGCTAAAATATATTGTGTATCAATGTATTTATGAAAATAAATATAATGGTACGGGTAGTGGCACAATATATGTAATTTAAAAAATAATTATAGTAAGAATGACGAACATTTCTATAATCGTATATTATTGAAATACCTGATAACAGATAGCTTTACTTTTTCACCAAGGGAAAGAATTGTTCAACGTCTGTTAAGATCGAATTATTTTCTGTTACACCAAAAAGTCCCTAGAGCTCCGTTTGCATATCTCCTTTAAGCAGCCAGCCAGACAGACATACGTCGGAGGATTTTATAAGAGTTTGATAAACGAACTTTTCTATTACTTGCGATAATCGGACTCAGTGAATATCTGATACCAATGTAAACTTTAGTAACGAAGGAATTATAATGCTTTATTCAATCATACGTGAAATCAGCGTCATCTATAAGAAATCTTTATTTTCACTTTCAGGTAAATTGGATGGCTTACATTGATGTAGAAAGCTAAGTTAGTGTCGGATATGTAAGTCAAAGGTCACCGGTTCGAGTACTGGCTTCAGATGAATCTATTTCAGACCGGAATATTTTTTATAATTCTTTACAATATCTGCTTCCGATATCTGCCATATTTTAAATTCAATAAAAAAATTGTATGCTGTTACCACTTAATACTTGCTTACAAAACATCAATGCTAAACCGTTTCCATGTTTTGCTGTATTTGTGTGATATCGCATAGTGATAAATATTTTACGAAATTATGTATTTATGGTAGTATTATTTATTGTTATATTCGCCGCCGAGCTTAATTTGGAATATAATTGAATGGAATAGTATGGTATAATCTCAACATATAAAATTAAATTGCGGTTCGTTAGTCTCCCTAAAACTCAAGAACGGCTCAACCGATTTGAATCAATTTTATTTTGATTTGTTCGTTGTGGTTTAAATTTGCAATTGGTCCGGTAGGAGACGCTATTTTCGAGATATTGACCCGAGCGGAGCCTGTCACCTTAAGCTAGTAGATTTATCGAAGATTTGATTTCGTGATCGCATTTCTAATATCCATAATAGCATTTTTAGGAATTCAGAAAATAAAAAGTTTTTGTAATGGTGATGCGAAGGACTAAAGCATTTGATTTCGTAGCTAGGACTCCACGTCATCCTGTTGGTCCCCTTCCTTACTAATTGGTAGGGTTAATCCCGCCTGGGTTGGTACCATCGCGTTGAATGAAGTAATGATTGAAACAAAACGGATATAAAAAATCCGTGTTTTCTGCCCTGTCAAATGTAGCCGTGCAATATAAGGAAACTCCTGGCACGGCACCTAGTTCTGAAATGGTGTTTTTAGCTATATTAATTACAGTAGGTGTGGTATTAGCCATATATATGTCCAGTTACTTAAAAAAAACATAAAATTAGTTTTGGCATTCTCCTAAAATGTACCAATCTCTTGTCCACTGAATGAACGGACACAGAAAAAAATGCCTCAATACATTGATTTCAAACATTTTGTCCTTCTTTTTATGGCGACAGTACACATGAGTTCAGCCCGGTTCAGCTTCCCAGCTTTTAACGTAATCAGCTCGCAAGGCCGGGATAATATCCGCCACACTACACCTGTTCCATTTCCTCCTGCTGAAGCCAGATGGGCAGTGTCCACTCTAAGTGCATCGGATGTGACCATTGTTAGCTGTTAATAACATTCAGAGTGTTCATTTAAAGGCTTACATTTTGTTTTAATAGTGATGTATTCTAAAAAACACGTATATGTTCCATCGGACCATGTATGTTCTCGCTGAAATTAATAAAATACGAAATTAGTCTACCTTTGATTTACTATTTTAGCATGCATTCGATTTTTTTTATATACAAGTAGGGTATGATATCTAATGTATAAAGAATGGACCCTAAAATTTGCAATTGATTCTGATGTTATATTGTAGAAAGGCTTTAATATTCATAATTCGTCACTGTGACATCACAGACCATATAATTACATAATTTTAGGGCTTCCTTAAAAACAATATAACGAACTAAATCCAAGATCCTCGGCGATACCTTCGAGTTATCCATAGATAAATTCAAAGTATCTTAAAGATATCAGGTGTTACAGTACCGAGCATGAACAACACAAAATGTATTTGCGCGAATGTTTACTTTTTGTAGAAACGTTAGGAATAAGATCGAATCGTGCATTCAATGCGATGATACCAACCTGGGCGGGATCAACCCTAACACCTAGTAAGTATAAGGAAGGGCACCTGTAGTTTAACATGGAATCCGAACCACGAAAACGAATCCCTTAGTCGGCTCTTACGACATGCACGGGATGAAATGCCGTGGACCCAATTGTGTTATTCTTACGTGCCGGAACCCACACAGAAAGACCGCACATATTATGTTGGGGTTGTTGTTTTAGTGAACCTCTGCATCGACAGCAGGACGACATACTGCAACCGTCCAATGAACCCACTGTTGGAATCCCTACTTTGAGCTACAATTTATCGCCTACGAGTCACGTCTCGTTAAGCCAGTGAAAAACGCTCTGGGAGGTCAAAAATTCGTCGACGACGATTGAGTGAAGGTGTTCGTGCGCAATAGTCTACTGCTGGCAAAATATATTTCTAGATTGATTGTAGTACTCTAACATGAATGGGCCAATATCACGAGCAATTTTTCTTGAAATGTTTTGGAGATATTTTTATACAGGCTAAGATATAAGAGCGAGAAAATGGACCAGAAATTGTTTACACATTAAAATAGATAAACATCTCTCAACTCAATTATTCGTAAAGAAAAAATAATAAGATACTATTTTTGTCAAATTTGCAAACGTGGGTTTAAATTAATTAAATACATGTATGTATTTCGTGTTTATGTCAAAATAAAAAAGAATGCAGGTATTAAATAAAAAGATACAAAATTTAGATTAATATTATCTAAAATTTCTACTCTCTTGAGATAATTCTATCAATATTTTAACTTTATTAGCCACCTGATTGTTGTTTTTGATTCTCGCTTCGGCAACGCATATTTTTTTATTGTTTACAATTTAACAACAGATGATCTTTATATATGTTTAAATATTTTGATTCCTATTAAACAATTAAACATACACAAAAACTTTAATTTGGTTAAAAAAAATTACGTTGTTAACGAAATTATGATTTGATAAATTGATCCTGGCATACATTTATTCTTCAGGAAAATCCTCTGTGAGAAAAGCAGATACATCCACACCATACGGCAACTGCGTAACCTTTTTTTTTCTGACAAAGTCTAATTGATGACAAGTATTGATTAACCTTTTACTGTGGTCTGGACGCTGCAAGTGTCCCATGTTAGAAAGATCGGAATAGTTTGCATTATACACTAATTGTTCGAGCCATATCCTATAAGGCATGTGGGAGATATTGGTGACATACATTATCCATTTTTCATTGTGCATCTTTAAGGAAAAGCACCCAATTCCTAGGACGGTGGCGTTCCATTCCTTGATAGCTGCCCCTGCGTCGGGTCCGTAGGGATACAAATTCTTCCTACCGCTATCAATGCAAAAGAAGTGTCCGAACATCGTGCCCGTTGAGCATTTCACTATCTCGGAGACGCCATGTTGACTGTAGTCACGAGTTCTTTGCGTAGGCCTTGCCCCAGTGAAACCAGCTATGTGCATCTCCAGGCCTACGGGTAACGCTTGTGTCAGAAAGGCCAGCGAGCAGCGGCATATGTCCGTAGGTGGATGTGAACAATTGTAGAAAAGGACAGCTAGGTCGTCCCGAACTAAGTTTGGGTTGTCGACGGTACGCACCAACGACCGTTTTGGATAGAATGATACGTTTATCACGTTCGAATATATCCTAATATCCCTGCGTAAATGATACTTCGTGTGACATAATCTCAGTCCGTTCGAGTTCCATAGTGAGGCGTTCGCTAACTCGGCGTTCTGGTTTCGTTCGAGAAATGCTTCGTTCTCCATCTCTATTGCAAGCGCAGATGTGATTGCGTGTGTCATCGTAATCAGGACGGCAACAGCGAAATGTGAATCGTCAAAGGCATTTCGTAAGGAGGCTGCACACCTGCTCGATCTTGTGATGTATTCGTCGTTATCTTTAATATAGCTCATCAGCTGCGTATCGTTTTTATGCAAAAAGCGAAATGGTTTTTCAGAATTTTCGGCACTCATCGGTAGTGGTGTTATAGTGATTAATCTGAAACAAGAATAACAATATGCTAAGTAAAACGTGAATTTAAGATGCAAAGTTTGCTATGATCTCCCAGTTTATATCGAGGAATCCGATTGCATGTTTAGATACAGTGGTAAAGTAGCTGTCTTTTAATCCTAAATTCACGAAAAACTTTTCACTTCTGAATACAAAACTGAAATAATATTTGTGAAAGTTCATCACGTCTCTTCAAATTCATACTTAATTAAAATAAAGCTAAAGTTTGTTCGTGGAACGACAAGTCTGATTTGAAAAAAATAGCCAAATATTTCAGGAAGGTTAATAAAGGCTATTTAATATCAGGCTGCAATTTTTAGGATACGGGCAAAAAGAAAAAAAGGTCAGTAGGTCAGTGTTGAAGAAAAGGAAGTTTAGCACGGACGGGCTATGAGTTGCGTGTTTTACTGGACTTCGCTCAGGTCCAAAACGAAATGTGGAGCCGGAAACCTCAGCTACTACTATATATACCCGGAGTTTCTTCGACTAAAATTTGAGCTCTACAATTCTGTTTATTGTTTATGTTGAATATTGTGTAGGGTTAATTTACATACATAAAATACAGCGTCCGCGACGATCCCCTTCCAAACGTCAGTGGCTGTGCACAAATCAAATCATAATCATAATCAAACATAGTTTGGTTTTCTTGAACCGAAGAACTCAGTTCGTACCGGATAGTAGTATACAATCGTATAAAAAGTTATGGAACACTTTGTTACATTGTGATGTGAACATCGCATTGTATACCAATGTTTATTAGTGAATGTGAAACTTTATTTTTGAACGGAAATTTTGACCTTTATTTTAGTTAACTTAACACTTAACTTTAGTTTGTGAATGAGAAACTTTATTTTTGAACATAACTTTTCACCTTAATTTAAGTTAACTTAACACTTAATTTTAGTGAGTGAATATGAAACTTTATTTTTTAACAGAACTTTTTACCTTAATTTTGGTTAATTTATCACTTAACTTTAGTTAGTGAATGTGAAACTGTATTTATGAACAGAACATTTCACCTTAATTTTAGGGTTCCATTATTATGAACAGCAAACTAGTTGTATCACTTTAATGTCTGTTTATTCATCTTCAGAGCCCTTTGATTAATAAAATAGGTCAACAGACTCCTCAGATTTGGTTATATCCAAAGCCGGATATTTCTTAGCGTTGGTTAGAATATTAAACTAGCGAATATGTTTTGATGTCTCGAACACTTATATTCATACAAATATGGTATTTATTCGATATAGTACTGTAAATGTATTCATATAGAGTTTTATTTTGTAATGTTTGGCAGAAATAAAATTTTCTGCCCATATATTTTATGCCTGTACTCTCCTAAGCTTCAGCACCCTTAAAAAATTCACGCAATATTATTGTTTGTTTTTCGGAAATATTTTTTAATAATATTATCTGTTTTATGCGTGGTTGCACGAATAAAGCTAAGGATATAGTGCTATATAATCACGTCTACCTTTACGGTTTAAATAAATGCCAAACAGATTTGGACTGGTGAACAAATCAGTTCATTGTACTTTAAAAGAAGTGATGATGTTGAATACAATGGGTCGTGCCGGATTTAATTAAATATTTTTCAGATATTTTTCACATCAAATAAATGAATAGAGAGCTTCGTCCGTAAACTCTAGTTTTGTATACGTTAATTTATATCTTTGATATACGCATTAATATTTTTTATGCAACTCCAAAAAAACGTAAATCAACGATACAAGGTAAGTCATCAAAAAAATATATATAATAGCTCTCAGGTGATTTATTTAATGTGCAAAATATCAGAAACATATTTCTTCACTTGATTGAGAAACACGAGCAATTGTATGGTCATCTCATCACCTCATTATCCTCTTAATGGGAAGGAGAATATGTAAGTCTGTGAACTGAGAATAGACAGTTAGATTAATATTACGAAATTAAATGGGTTTTTAAACAAAACTGTCACTTACATCGTCAATAAAGAATACATCGTTCTCTTTTCACGGATTCCACTCACACTAGAACTACGCTCTGATTGCTACTGCGATGGATTATTACACAATATTGTGATTGGATAACAACAAGTTGTCAATGGAATTTTGAAAACATCCTTTCCATTCTGAAGTCAATACAATGCGATGTTGATAAGTATGCGTCAATATTTCTTCGCAATGGAATCTTCAGTGTCTGTTGCTAAATACGTATAAATGTATAAATTGTGTTTGTTTATATATTTTTTATTACTTAATAATTGAAATGACGAAATATTCCTCGAGAACCCTATGGGTCCAATGAGGAGGTTTTTACCCAACTGCGCAAGAAGAAGGGTTATGTTTTTTTTACAATTATATTCCGTGTGTGTCCGTAAACATCCGAAAATTACAAAATAATAAAAAAGGGAAATTCATTTTTAAATAATAACATTTGAAGCATTGTAATCCAATTTTGGAAATAAACTGATTACAAAGCTTCAAATGTAGTTGTCGTTGACCCGTTGACAATGACCTAACGGTAATTTCGTAACCATTACATAAGTACATAATATTATGAAATGTGCATGTGTCTAAAAAAATATTAGATTTGGTTAACTCACGATAGCCTCGTGATTACGCTCGTGGAGATATAAAACAATATTAAATAATATTAAAATACTTGTGTTTTCCATTAACAGCTTGTCCTTCGCATTTTGTTTGGAAGTTCAGCCTATTTATAATTCCGTAAGAGAAGAAGTCGCAAAACTGTTGTTCACTCGACTACTGTTTGTGAATGGACATGATCAGAATAAGCGTAAATCAGAAGGAACCTTAATTGTATCAATGCCTATGCCCTGATCCTTGCTTTACGGGAAGTTATTGCAGAAGCAAAGAAGGCGAGAACATTTTGGTTCTTCAACACTATTGCTATACAATCTTACATACAGACAAATTTACATTCAGGATCTATGTTTTACTTTTATTAATAAATATTATGTCTAACAACAGGTAAAACCTAAATAATAAATGTGGTATCAGAAGTTATATTATAATTATGTATATTAATACAAAATAAAAACAAGATATGATATATGGCAATCCACAACAGCGTTCGTTGAATGGTTTTCCGAAAATTCCTCAATGATTTTATCAGAATTACAAAACCAATTTGAAAAGGCTCTAATCGAACTTCCAAGTATTTTATAAAATAATTAATCTTCGATAAAACATTGGTGCAAATAATTAAATTGTTCACGCCAATATGGCATGGGTGACCTATGTGGGTAGTTTGCACTTCACAAGCAATCAATCCCATCCGAAGTTTTTTCTATGCCACTCTCGCTCTGCTACTAGCTGTCAAGCGTGGTGCACGCATGCGCCGCGTCCCCGCAAACTTTCACCGTGGAGCTCTCGCAGGGCTCCACGCCCGCAACCCGCCGCGCGCCTGACAACGCCGTGTCGCCTCGCCTGGGCGAAGTGCTGCGCCGCCGAATGCTGTCCCGGGACCCGACGCCTAGGAGCTGGTGCTGCTGGAGGTAGGTGGCTGTTCCTACTCCTCTGGTGGCCCGCTGTGACGTCCCGAGGCTCCCGGGCATTGCAACTCCTTCGCTTGTGAAGTGCGACCTGCCTGGGCGCATACATACATTCGAAAAGGTTTTCAGTATGATTTATGTTTGTAATAAGTAATCTTTTGAAATGTATAGGTGATTACAATTTTATTTCAATATCGGGGCATCATTTTTTTAAACGATTTTCCTTCAGCGTTGATCGCATGCTAAAGTCGACCGAAAAGGGGATGCCAAAAGTCTCTCGGAGGAAATAAAGCGATTCCTGTTGGTCCTTCCACTCAGTTGGTAGCTATCTCCTTCCACACCATTAGTTCGCACTCGCGATACACGAAGAAACCGCGGATGAATGCTAGGAAAATGAGGGCACACACTTCAGTCTGGTCAGATCATAAAAATGTGCAGGTTATAAATTAAATATAGAAGAGAATAGTTTATCTGCACATTGTAGAAAAAAACATATATTTCCTTTCATTTTAGAAGAACAACTCCTGTATATTGTAACAGGCCTGCTGCCTGATCATTCCATAGGATTACAATGTAAAGGCATACAGAGTCAACTCACGGATGAGACCAAAATCGTTTCATACAAAATGTAAATCCTTTTTTTTTCTTATTTTGTTTTCTTAATTGCTGTATAGCTTCAAAATAGTGATCTGAAGCTAGTATGTTTTAGAACTTGACATGGGTGGCTAACACCATACAAGTAACGTTATCACATTCTCCCAACACACCATATTCCCGAAGGAATTTGGTGCCATGCCAGAAAAAAAGATCGAAACGAAATGCTCTCATTCAACTCGAAAGAGAGTGGGCGTTTTGAACCCACAAGGTATAAAAGGCGAGTCTTCTAGCCGCGACATTCACGTTAACTATATGGTATAATAAAGTGTTGTAATAGATACATATTTATTGTGCACAAATCTAATAGTCGAATGCGAAAACTAAACTAGAACTAAGCTTGAAAATCTTCTCGGGCCAAAAGGCCCAAGAATTTTACATTATTCACAAACGTGATTGAATTAAGAAAATTGCATATTGAAAAAATGTATTACAAGCACACTACATAGCGGGTGAAGCTCTATGTAAATAACGTTTGTGACGGTTTTCATGCGGATGGATACGACGACGAATTCGATTTGACTCAATTAAAACAGCCTCCAAATTAAATTCCAATCGATCAACTCTCTCGAGTTCGCTCGCCGAGAAAATGTACGAGCAGTTAAATAAATTAACGAGAACTGACGACTACTTAAACCAACATTATTGTGCAAGGAGTGGAACAAATTAGAAATTCAAACTGGAAATGTCTATCATCACGTTACCTTTATGCCTTGAGAAAATGATCTAAACGGGCAAAAGGCATGTCCCTCAAAATAGTGTGGCGATTAATTCGTGTTATAAAGCGAACTATCCGACTTGAAAGACACATATCTCTCTTCGCCTTCAAGACGAGTTGGAATGTTGTAACAAATTTGTAGCAAATTATATATAGTATATGAGCTTACTAAAACTTGTGTATACCAACTTTAAAAATGTATGTTTTTATAGAACTGGGCAATGATGGCTAATAACACTCCTACTGTCATGATATTAGCTGGAAACTAATTGCCATGCTCGGACCATTCTTAAACGGCTACATTTCACTGGCGTAAAAACAAGTACGATTGTCACTGCCATTTCGACAATTGTTAATTCAATGCGGTACCAACCTGGTTGGGTTGGTACCGCCCCCAGGAAGGGTCCTAAATATTATATGGGATCCAAACCATAAACCACGACGGCGTGATTTACATTTCGATACAGCGCGGTGATGAAAACTACATAATTCAACCGATGTCATAAAGTCATGTTGGTACAATTACCCCTCCGAATCAATGAATGAATGAATAAATTATTTATTGTGCATAAACAAAAATACAATTACAAAGAAAACATACAGCAAAACAACAATACTGCACAAAGGCGGACTTATCACTAAGAGTGATTTCTTCCAGTCAACCCTTGGGGTGATGAGGAAAGGCAATAGAAATATCTGTAGGTAGGTGACACACCAGAATTTGAAAAGAAAAAAAATTAACTCCATAAACATACATATACCATAATATATACATATTTATACATATAATTGAATATACTAATATATATGAATCTATTTATCCAAAAAGAGTCAGTCACGCCGCGCCATAAAAAGCGTTCAGACTGAGCGAACTGTAAGCGCTGAGCCAAACTGCTCGAAAGTGGGTGACACTGATGAAGTTAAGATAATGCGTAACGACGCTTTAAACTTAGCCTAGGTCGAGCTCCAGCGTCGCTCACTCTCGGGGGCTCTAAAATAATTGAGCGAGCTCGTAGCTTCACATTATAGCCTCGAGTCCGTTGCGAGGGGACGGCCAACGGAGGGTTTTAGGACTGAAGGATGTGCGAAGCATGTATAGTTCATGCAAAGATATCATGTGTATCGGAATTGATCGTCGTTTATTAAAGTAACCCGGTGGTGTTGCCTGCAAGTCAGTGTACCTATTTTTTTCAATACCCTTTACCTACGTTAGACATCATCTTTGTGAACAATGAACAAGATTTTCTAGTGTCTATTATTATTTTTCCAACTGTACCGAGCTCATAAGTAAGCGTGGATAATATGTGAGGCGCCGCAATACCCTGATTTTAATGACGTTGGTAACACTTGAAGCCTTTGCTAACGACCTTTTGAGCAACATGAAGGCTTCAGAGGATAATCTGACCAAGGTCGTGAATAGGTCGGTAATTTAGTAAGGTTTATGCCAAGCATAAACTATAGCATGTGAAAATATTAGAAGAGAAAAAGCAGTCGTTTAACAAAAGTTAAAATGAGAAATTTCTTGTTTGAATACTATGAATTTTCTCACCAATCTGTTTCTAATGTAAATGTATTCAAGTTGCCTATGTATTTTTACATCCCTAAGAGGATGCCATTTCGTCGGCTTCCTGCTCCTGTCTTTGGGGGAACGGCATAACGTATAATATGCAGATCGTATAATGTCATATTTTAACAAAATTTTAAAACCATGCACAACGTATAATCGGCAGATCGTATAATCTTATACGTAGTGCATGAAGAAGTCCAAAAAATTAAATTACTTATTTCTCCATGCATAACGTATAATAGTCACAACGTATAATGTTATGAACTTTATTTAACAAAAAAAGAAAACCATGCATATCATATAATGCAAAAATATTTCATACGATAAGCGCCCTTATCGATATAAGATTAAAGATTATACTCGCACGCGACTTTTCGACCGTCTCAATTAGCGTTGTAGCAAATTGTTACTCTTCAACAGATATCGATTCGTAGCAATTTCAGCCTTAAATGTATCGTTGTTAGGGCGCTTTATGCAGTGCTTCTTGGCATATTATACGTTCTGCATGGTTTTCTTTTTTTGTGAATTCATGTTAGGAATATTATACGTTGTGACTATTATACGTTCTGCATGATGCAAAGAGTTTATTTTATTTTTAAACTCATGCACAACGTATAACATTATACGTTGTGACTATTATACGTTATGCATGGTTTTAATTTTTTGGAAAAAAATAAGATTATACGTTGTGAATATTATACGTAGTGAATACGACTCCTGTCTTTTACCGCTTAGCCATTATGTTGCAACCAAGTCACACAGAGGCACGTGACGGATGAGACAAAAATGTATTGAAATTTCTTTTTTCACTTTACTAAATCTGAAGTTATGTTTCAAATTTCGTTTTGACATAATGAGGAACAGTTAAGAAATATGATCGACAAATAATCAGTGGATCACATATTAGTACCGAGAAAGAAGGGTATTTATCTTGGTTTTTACGGTCGTTTACTTTACAATCTACAAATGCACAGGTCACCATGTTTTCTTTGAGGAAAACTAGAGAAATCATAAAGATTTTCAAAAAAAGCACTTCAGTACCCGAAGTCCCAGTTCTCACCTAAATTGGCTAATTTACGGCAAACCGATCGACTGGCGTTTTCAAATGTATGGAGAAATTGAAGAGCGCGCGCAGTGGGCGTTAAGCGAACTAACATTTTCGAGTCCGAGTTTGATTTGACAGCTTACTCAACGTTGCCGTAAATACGTCGACGTTGCCGTTTACTTTTCATACAAATCGGAAGTCCGAGTTTGACTTTGACAGCTCGAAGAAGTAAAACCACAGAATATCTAGTAAAAACTTGTATGGAGTTTGACGTTTTTACGGAACTTCGAAGTTACGTAAACGCGAATTTAGGTGAGAAATCAGACTACCGGCTCTGATTACATGAGCGATTCGATAAGTGGTAGGGTGTTCCATCTCTCCCTAACTCGCGGTGGAGGCACGCAGTGTATATATTATTTTGTAGTGGTACTTAAATTGACATCTCAACCCCAGGGTATACATATTATTTGACCCCACACCCTTTCGTCTTGTTAGCGCTGCAACTCTCTCCTACGTGTGAAAGTTCTTCTTGCACATGCAACTTTCACACGTAAGGATAGTGTTACAACAAGTTTGTAGAAAGTTAGAAGTTGTTGTTAGCAGGGTCTCATTAAGATCTAACTTCCTGTTATTTCATGCTCTTTCTAACTTACAATACTATTTTAACACCTGGGTTGTGTAAACATTGTATTGTCTCATATCCCTGGAACTTCTAGTCCTAGACCCATTATATGGAAACTTATTATTTTCATAGTTATCCAAAAGTCATTTTGAGGGGGTGATAAGAGCCGATTGTGTTTAGTTTGATGAGGACGGAGTAAAACAACATTTAATTATATTTAAAACCACCCCTAATTTGTTAATCAAAATAGTAAATATGTGAATTGATGGTTAAGCTATAATTTAAAGATAAAACTGTAAGTCTCTGGTGCTTTGTGTTCCCAAATTCGACAAATATTCATAAACTTTCATAGAAACACATTTTAACACAGAATATGAGCGTCAGATATTTACCGTTATAGGTTCCAAATATAGCTAGACCATTAATGCATCTTTCATGTGTTTTAAATTGCAAAATAAGTAGTAGTTATTTTTAACAATAATAAAATATGGTTTTACTTACGCCCTTATGGAACTGAATGCAATCAGGTGTGGTGTTAAAGGCCTTATGTAGATCTAACTTCCAGGAACACCAAGATTTAATTTAGCCATATCTTTTTGTGATATGCAAATTTAATTTAGTCAAATCTCTGATATCTTTTGACCTAAAGCCATCATATTTGACTCAAATTAATACTGAGAAATTCGTAAAATCTTCATTTCTTTGGCGTGTCCCAAGAAATTTTACGATTTTTTTTCTACCATTTGAGGTATTGAATTACTGTTTATATATATAACCTATAACTGTATACCGTTATAGGTTCCAAATATAGCTAGACCATTAATGCATCTTTCATGTGTTTTAAATTGCAAAATAAGTAGTAGTTATTTTTAACAATAATAAAATATGGTTTTACTTACGCCCTTATGGAACTGAATGCAATCAGATGTAGTGTTAAAGGCCTTATGTAGATCTAATTTCCAGGAACACCAAGATTTAATTTAGCCATATCTTTTTGTGACATGCAAATTTAATTTAGCCAAATCTCTGATAACTTTTGACCTAAAGCCATCATATTTGCACTGAAATTAATACTGAGAAATTCGTAAAAGCTTCATTTCTTTGGCGTGTCCCAAGAAATTTTACGAATTTTTGTCTACCATATGAGGTATTGAATTACTGAAACCAATATACATGAGAATATATATAGATTGTGAATAAAAAATACCTTTGAATAATTTGTATGTTAGTTTTATGACTGTTTGATTTATTTCTTGAGGTGTGGGTATATTTTAAAGCCTCAGTGTAAACTTTTATTTATGCGACCTGACATGGACGGCTAATACCACACAACTACCATTATGACATGAGCCCAATTGATGTATGAACTTGAATGAGTATTCAATATTGTATAAACTTCCAAATTTTTTAGAAATATTTATTGCCTAGATATTGAAACATTATTATTACCGCGAATATATTTTTCCTGAAACATTTCATGCTGCAAATATGAATATTGGTCGATTAGCTTACCCTGCTGTGCAATGAATGCCTGAATGAATAAATGAATAAATTATTTTTTGGCCATAGAGAAAATATACAATTACAGAGACAACATACCGCAAAACAACGATACTGCACAAAAGGGGGACCCATCACTAAGCCTGGGTTTCACCAAAGCCTGATTAATTTGTATCGACACTTAAAGGGCCTTTGTTACTAAAATGCTGATAAAATGCAAGTTGCTAAGAAAGGCCCTTAATATTTGGCGATTAAGCTAATCAGCAATAGGTGAAAATGGCCCTAAGAGTGATTTCTTCCAGTCAACCCTTTGAGGTGATGAGGAGAGGCGATAAAAATATCCGTAGGTAGGTGATAAACCATGATTTGAAATTGAAATTAAATAAACCCCGTATACATACATTTAACATATAATATACACATAGTTTTAGTTTAAATTATCCCTGTATTCGGTGTGTACAACTATTTTTATATATCCAGTCTAGATTTGTCCATTTTCTGTCTTTTCCATTCCTCTTGGTGGCAACATTCTAGCAGTTCCTCGTTACATTTCAAGATTGTTTGCAGATATTTTACCGTCGATACTCCGTTCGAACCTCTCTCCTATGCCAGACCTCCGAATATCTGCATAGGTAAACATTAATGTATATGTCTGAATGGTCGGCTGGAAGAAATCACTATACAAGTCAGCATTAGTGCATCTCCACTTTGTTATATCAATTTGTTCTGTGCATACATTAATGCAATTGCACAATCAATGATTTTTCTTTATTCTATATGAATCAATGGACTAATGGACATACTTCGAAACATTTATAGATTCAGTCAGACTGACTTACAGCAATTTCGAAAAAGTGACAGAGAAGCTTCAGCGCATTTTTGGGTGAACTAAATGTTTATTTATTTATTTTAAAGATGGATTTATTAAAACACCATCCGCCGTAATATACTTGTGTGGTGGTCGGACAAGTCTTTTTCATGATGTTGTTTTTTCCCAGTTAAGCATAACAAGGCTATAGCAGCTTCCCTTCAAAGCCTAGTTAGATAGGCTTAAGGCATACCCAGATTAAATTTTTCTGAAGAAGAAAATATTGAATACATACATAAAATGAATAACGTTAATTTGATTCAAAGGAAGAAATTAATAAGTCACATAATTCAGGCACCTGAGGTATATCAGCGTCCCGCTAATTGGACGCCGCGTCGAGCCGCGAGGGACTCGTCAACATTGGGGCTGTCTCACTCGTAGCAGCGTCGTCACCGACATCTAACGAGACACTTCAGAATTGGATCTTGCCTCGAACTTGTCAGACCTTTTTATGGCGAAAATCCGCTCGAGTCGCGAGGACCCTCGGCATTCCCGCGACTCAATTATTGATGCCGACTTCTGAGGCGTAACGCTGTATTGTGCATCGCGCATGCTAGGTCTATGGTATTGTGAGAGAAAAAATTGTCTGATGGTAATGTGAAAGGGGTTTTTTCGTAAAACACTTTTAATGCAAGCCAAATGGAATCAAATCCTCTGTTCGTTATATGTTCCATCGGATATTAATAAATATTATAAATATTTCTAAAGTTTCGTAATGTACTCAATGTTTTGACTTAAATTATTAGAATATATTAAAATTTAATATTTAAATTGAATCAAAAAATATTTTGTAAAAAATAATGGAACTACTTACTCATCGACCACTTTGTGTAATACAATACAGAGTGAACTATTCAATTGTGCCTTTAGGGCCAAATCCGAAACAATAAGAAATAGCGAAAAACACTCAAAGGAGTCATGAGGCCGATTTTAAGAAAAACTAAAATGATTTCATTTGATTTAAAAAAAAATGTCCTGCCGGGAATCGAGCTCGTTGATTTTGAGAAAAATAACGCATTCTGTATTATTGCACCAGTCAACAATGTCGCGTATAAGGAACGAACCCTGTGAAGTAATGTCATAAGGCAAACTAAAGGAAAGTGTTAATGATTAATAAACTTTTATAAATTTTATAACTTTTTTAAATAACAATTTTATAGTATTCATGCATGGGCCCGTAAACATCAGAAAATTACGATCCACATAAAAAGTTCTTTATTAATAATTTTGGCACCTAATATCCCAGTTTACTGATATCTGGTATCTAATATCTGACACCATATCGGTGTCTAAATGTTTGCGTAAATCTGAGTCTAACAACAGAAAAAGAAAATGTTCATACACATTAAATTTTCTCAGAGGTTTGACGTAACAAACGGACAATGTTTCATTGCCGCTACAACCAACTTTTCATCCAATGCAATGGTGCCAATCCGAGCAGGCTTAAACCTACCACCTTGTAGGGAAAAGGGACCATTGATTCTGAACCATGGATAAGCTCGTTTTCGTAAGCATTTATCCCACTCACAGATAAAATTGATGTATGAACGGAGCGGGGAATTGAATTCATCCCCTGGGATTTTATTTATTTATTTATTTATATTATTACAATTATACACAATACTTTACAGCTATACACCAATTCGTAAAATGTTTCAGAATCCATCTCGCCTTTTATTATCAAGTTTGGCACCGTCACTTACTCGTGTGCAAGATATATTTAAAGAAGAAAACAAAACAGGTACACGGAGATGGATCGCAAACATGAAGTTGAGACGTTCCCACCAAACAATAAAAACAAAAGCTTGGAGGAAAACAAATATAGAAATATCCGACAGAGCTATTACTCTACTTCACCGGCAGCACGGGCGGGTACTTCAGACACGCGTGGACAAGTGACAGAGTGGCCGATCTAATATGTGCTACGTGAATGTTTTATCGACATGGTGCGACGCAAAGAGCTATTTTCTACCTGTGGCTGAGTCTGGAGCAAGTTTACAAAGATACATGACGGTGTAGTACGTTCCTTGCTGTTTTAAATTCAGTCCCGTAAATAGGCAGAGCTCAAAAGAGCACAAATGTCGTTGATTGCCGGGAGTTTCCCATCTTTTGGCACAGTTCGATGGTTTCACTGAATTTTTAAAATACATTTTATTGTTAGTTTATTTTTTTCGTTTCAAACATACTTCTGAAATGCTACATTGATTACCTTTTCATTAACGGATAGAAAGACAGTTCAATTACTCATTGAGCCACAAATAATATAACTAAAAATATGACTGTCGCCATTTTGTTTTTAATAACCATGATATAGGACAATCAAGGGGGTTCTAGTAATCGAAAAGTGTCGGAGTATTAGTTAATTGTGACCAGTTAATTAAAAAAGATACGTTGTTAAGTTTAAATTCCTAAAATTTTACGTTTTGATCCTTAATCTTTACTTAATATGTAAAATAAAATGATCCAATTGAGATCCGTGAAGACCAAACGTGACTGCCAATTGGTTAGAGCTAGCGAGCAGCAAACTTTACGGAAGGACCTGGTAAGGGGGAGGTAATTGATGATTTAGCGTTTCCAATAACCAACCGTTAGGTTACAGCGAGACAAGCACCCAAGGTGTCTCCCGGAAACCGTCCGACTTCAAGGTCAACTCACCTGCCTCGTGCCCCGTTTGCTTATCGGACCGGACGTAACGTGCTTGCCAAACAACAAACATTGCCCACCCCTGCAGTTAGCCACATACCTACGAGTCCGACCTCAATCGCCGAGGGTCGGAAGTCGGGACCATGGCCTCCCCCGATATGGTGTACCCCCATAGTTCGGACAGCGAACCCCACTTCAATCACGTGGGAGAATACCTCACGCGAGGGAATTCATTTAATGAATGCGTGGCAAATATTATTTCTTCATTATTTAAGGCCCTGGTACTAGCCAAATCGCAAAGTTAGACGAGGCACCCCAAGTTAACTAACTAAGTCTGACGATTATAAGTGTCATTCTTACAATATATGATTCCTAGTCTAGGAATCGACCTATTTTCGTTAATGTATGTTTCCTTTTTCTATACAAAATACATTGCGGAAACGGTGTCCATTTCCGAACTTTTTTGACTAAATGTAGAAATCTAAAAGCAAATGGATTTTTTTGTTTATGCATATATGCTGTTTTTGCTTATATCTAGAAATCGAATTACTTTCAGATTTCTAATGAGAAAAATCAACTTTTTTATTTTTATTATTATTTAAATAAATGATGGAATAAAAAAATATTAACAATCCATTATCAGTCTGGAGTTCTATTTGGATTTGCTGAAGAGTTTCACTACATATTATTACATTTGTTAAAAAGTGCATTTGTATGGCGCGGGTAGTTGGCTAGTCCTAGCGCCTTAATCCCCGAGGCAGGGAAATACATAGATGACGTTATAAAAACCGGTCAAGTGCGGGTCGGACTCGCACACAGAGGGTTCCGTACCATCATATAAGATTTAATAAAATCACGTTTTTTTGTATGAAGGTCCCCTTTAAAATTTATTATTTTGTTAATTTTACCTGTTTGTTGTTATAGCGGGAAAATAAATACACACTCTGTGAAAATTTGGGTTTACTACCTATTACGGTTTATGAGAAACAGCCCAGTGACAGACGGACGGACGGACGGACAGCGGAGGCTTAGTAATAGGGTTCTTTTGGCACCCTTTGGGACGGAACCCTAAAAAGCAAAGTAAGTGACATTTGATCCCCTATCTGCCTGTTTGACCGACATGAGATAGTCATCTGATCTCGAATAACTTATGATTCTATCAATTCACTGCCTTCGTGAGAGTTTGTAATGCGATTACATTTTATCATCGTATGCCGCCTTGTAATTCCTACAACTTGATTATTATTGTTCACAATCACATTTTATTTGTTTTAAGGAACAAGCCCCGCGCCTTGAACGCCGAGCCATCAATCTAAAATGCTTCGAATTTATTTGTAGCCTTTGTTTTTTGTTCTGATACCTTTCCCCGCATGGCAATGGCAATGGAGACAGGTGGCATAAACATGTTGCTGAGTCCGGCATTGCTGCAAGTCATTGTATAGCAACAGTTTCGAGATTTGTCTCTGTCGCTAGTAAATATCTCGCAAACCACAGTGTGTCCGATGCACTGTGTTGTTGGATTCTGCTAAGATCGGTTCTGTTTAATGTAAAATAGATGTCAGATAGCGAAAGTGTATTTCAAATATCTTATAGTATTCTTATATTTTGAAACTAAGTATCACTGAGTGCGGTCGGGTCTCGATTATCTGGGGAAATTCTATCGCTAAAACTGTCCGTGGGTCGCGTTTCACGTAACACTTTACCTTATACCTTAATGTTACCTAACTTACTGAATAGTAGGAGTAAAATCCTGCCCGGATTGATACAGTATGAAATCTGGTCACAGTGAAAATAAAAATTGTCCGTGTTTTCCCCTCAGTACTAAACGTGCAATTTAAGGATTGACCCTGGCATGGCACCTCATTAGTTTGACAATACGGTGTGTTGGGATAATAACATACCAGTAGGAGTGTTATTAGCCATAGCCATACCGTGTAATAAATGCCAAATTCACTCCTTATTTTTTGACATTTTACGCTGATGAGGAAACCGTTCTGTTAATAAAGTAGACTCAGCCATGATCCTTCGCGACACTTCCTTGTATTGTCTCTTTCTGTCGCTTTGCACGGAATAGCAGCCGTCCTTTGCGCAGTCGAGTAAAAAATACATATCTGTTTCCGGTTCCGGATACTGTCAACGCGATCTTGTCCCTTCCATCTTCGTCGTGTAAGCTGCGAATTGTATTTTGCGAAAATGAACGCATCACCGCCTTGCCGCCGCCTGCTCGCAACAAGGAATTGTTCTTTCATCAGACAAAAATATGTTACCCGTCGGACACTTCTCGCTGTCTTCTTGTCAACTCTAAAAATACCGAATAAGTGCGAGTCGGACGTACCATCAATACCAAAAAATCACGTTTATTGTATGGGGCCACCCCATTTTTATATTTTTGAAGTGAAAACTTCTTTAGCGGCGCTGAGCACTTTTTGTTGGATGGGTAAAAACTTCCAAACTCGCGTCAGGGTCACGTGATGCTGATCGAAAAAGCGTAAGATTGAAGTGAAAACTTCTTTAGCGGCGCTGAGCACTTTTTGTTGGATGGGTAAAAACTTTTCACTTCTGCCGGCACTCCCGGAGTGCTACCGGTGTTTTTTTTTTGTTATTTTACCTATTTGTTGTTATAGCGGCAAAATAAATACACACTCTGTGAAAAATTCAGCCGCCTACCTATTACGGTTCATTAGATACAGCCCTGTGACAGACGGCAGGACGGACGGACAGCGGAGGCTTAGTAATAAGGTTCCGTTTTCACCCTTTGGGTACGGAACCCTAAAAATGTTAAAATGTTGTAAGTAAGCAAAAGTGTAAGTTGCAACTGTAAAGATTGCAAAGTTAATAGTTACTAAATCGTAGTAATATACACCGTGTCCGGTATACGGTTACGAATAATTAAAAGGCAGGTCATATATTCTATCCGTAAGCTCGTCATAACAAAGAAAGTTCGAAAGTAGTAAGTTGAAAAAAAAAATTAAAAATACTTGCGCCCTAATAACTACTGCAAGCGCGCTGCGCCATCTTCACCGCGCATGGGTTTAATTTGTTGCATCGCGCATCACATTACCACAATACCTAAGATAGTAGGTAGATTATGTACCTTAAGTACTTACGTTTATATTAGGAGAGGGCGGCAGCGGCCCCTTCTAAGACCACGCGCCGCTCGATCTGCCACCACATTCCATTGTTCGTAAACATGCTCTCGTCCGTCCACAACACAGATTCCACAAACATTGGTTGGCGTTGCTGCTGGAGTTGAAGCCATTGGCAAAAGTTAACTCTCCGAACGTGATCAGCTGGTCACGTTTTAACACACTATGAATTGTTGATTTCGACATGTTTAACACTCGTGCGGCTTTTCTTGTACTCGTCCTAGGATGTAGGCGAAAATAATCTATCACTTCTTGAGCGCGGGGGTTTAACACACCTTCTCGCATAGTTGGTGCTACGGGTCGGTTATCAATAATGCGCTGAAAAGCAACGGTTATTGTTCTTGAGTCAGCAGGCTGACGACTGTTCGGAAACCGATTACGGTACAAACGTAATGCAGCCAAGGCATTCCCGTGACACTCCCCATACGCCAATATCATGTCTCCATATTCCCTAGTAGTAAAAACGTTCGCGTTCATAGCGAATACGCGACCTTGACACACTTTCGACCGCACAGTTACAAGGCCACGCAAACACTGACTGCGTTGCAAATTGGTGCGAGTAGGCATTTTGTCTCAAAGAGACACCGCCTTTGAAGCTGCGCCGCCGCCGCTTCGGAATACTACCTACAAAGCGAGCAAGACAGCTGGGGAACGCACCCCGCCGCCCTTCCGCTCCCCGCCGCCGCCCCGCTATATTTATGGTGCTTTTTCACACTGGAGAAATTCCGCTTTTTAATAAAGTTGAATTTTTTTTTTTCTCGGAAACTATTAGGTATATTAATATAGTTTCTTCGGAAAAGTTGTTTACAATGTTTAGACCTTTCTTAGGTTTAAGTATTCGGAACCTTATTCCGGACACGGTGTATATTAGGCATCGATTATTATTTGTATTGAAAGAATGCTAAGAAAACGATGATCAAAGATTGTAAAAAAGCTTAACACATAAATGAATAAAACATTAAAGTGTATACTTGATTTTGTCTAAATTATTTTTAATTTTAATTTCATAAATATCAAACCATAAGATCAACCATTCACTCGAATGTACATATAATATAGTTCATTGTTTTTTCTGTGTTTGCTTTAAATATAACCATACGTAACCAAATCTATAACTATATATTACTTCCAAATGTTGAAGTCTCAAGGACAAGAGGTTCAAAACTACTTTCTAGCTGCTATAAAACCAAAATCTGTGTTTCGTGGGCCAAACAATATTTCGCCTGACGAGACACTTCACTGTAGCTGAGCTCCCCTCATTCCCTTTCGGCCTCGCTCTGTGACGCCAACGGCTTTTGTGCCACATTTTAAACGTTTGCCGTAAAGTATTTCAGTACTTTCGGCATTATATTTTCCGAGTTTTCCGGGGAAAAGTAACTTCCGGCAGCACATTAGTTGCGGATCATGAACCCTGCGAGTTTCCGGACGTCGGTGTACTAAAACGTCAATATTTTCACCCGGCATGTTTCATTAGTTGAATATTTGGTAGGCACAAAATATATTTTTTTATGTTTTGAAGCGTTTAACTACAAGAGTAGATTTATTTTTATTTTTTGTGATATTTAAAAACTTTACTTTATGTAATATTTTATTTTAAATAATATGATATTCTAAGGGCATATAGCGTTTTTAAAATTGGTTTTTGGGGATTTGATTGTAAAAAAAAACTTCACGAACGTTCCGATGAAAAATTATTTGAAGCTTCGAAAAAGTTTGTATTCATATTTATGGATTTTTTTTTTAGTTCAGCAGTTTAAGTCCTTTTTTTATTTTTTATTTATTTTTTTTTATTATTTTTATAATGGTCATCGTATAATGATATGTTTATGGAATCTTTGCTGGTTTAAATTGTTCATTCTTGGTATTTCTCAATATATTTCTGTAATTCAATATGATTCCTTATTAAACAAAAATAATACAAGAAAAACAGGCTGTGTTGACATATGAAAAGTAAATATTGAGAGCGGTTTAAGCTCGAACATGAATGTTCCTGATGGTTAAACATAAGGTCCTAAGGTTCTTTTTATCACAAATTATGCTGAAACATCGATCCATGCGATTTATTTGTGCGTCGTTTAGTCTAGTTTTTTCAAAGAAACGTTAAAAAATCCCTGCGACCAAATAAGTAATATCTCAATACTGTATTTTTCACTAAACACGTGGTTATATTGGTGACAAGTTCGCTACAGAGATTAGGTGTTTATTTAATACAAATAAAAAAATAAACTCTTTATTTGGCAAATATAGAGTAGACAGATAGATTGCAGACTTACCACTCAAAGTGATTTCTTCCAGTCAACCTTTGTGTATGTCGAGCTTACAAATCAATCCCTGATTCATGAATTAAAGAATTACAGTCACAAATATTTGAAAAAATGTTTTGAATTAATTAATAGTAACTGGTAAAATTCATGCAACTAAACTTAAGTTCGAAATATTATCTTGCAAAATGCTTAATATTTACATATGGAAATATGATCTTTACATTGCAACATTGTCATGAAAGGTAAGAATTTAAAATTCAACATAGCTTGACGTAAAGACCGATCCATTCATAATTAATAATATTGAATTTCTATTCACAATGGTTACATCAATAGGCTCTGAAGGCCGCCCCCCCCTAGCCCGCACCCGCCGACCCCGCCACGGATAAATGTTACAGCCGTGACAATGCGGTTTCCGCGTTTCAGTTTATTTATCACGAGGGGTTATGTGTGTATTACTTCAACGAGAGAACCAAAACAAATGAGTGCAGGCGGCCCGGCGGCGGCGGCGGCGTTCTGTTCCAAGCAAATACAAATATTCCGGGAGGTCACGACCTTTTTGGTCACCATAAGGTAAATGGCTGAATCTGGGTTCACAGGTTGGAGAAAAACCCTCTGATGCTAAAAATGTCGGTCTGCCTGCGCCAAGTGGTTGCGTTGGCTTGATTGGCTATACAAAATAGATGTTGGTGAATATACTGATTGGATATATTGATACCTATTAATTATACAACAATTACCAGTCAGATTTTAAAATAAATACTTCATTATACCCAAAATTATATCTGTTACCTATATCACCTATAACTACTAAACGCCACCAAATATTTGTTCAGTTTTGGTATTACTGAGCAAGTATATACTGATACTTTTATGTTTCGTTATTTGCAACAATTTACGTAATCATATATTGTTTGTAACGATAATAAATACTGTTTAGGTGCCATATCTACGTAACTGAACTATTTGGCACAGGCAGACCAACATATTTAGCTACAGAGGATCGGTATTTATCATCTCAACACAGTTGCAGCCATTTACTTTATCGTTACCATTTTTGTCGTGACCTCCTAGTCTAATACACGAATATGCATCGGTCATGAAGCATCGTAACTTCTGTCGCCCTGCTACACCTCGCCTGGAGGTCTGATAGATGGATCACTCGCTGTGCTCGCGAATTTTCGACATTAGGCTTTTGAGGACGAACCGTTTCGCAAACTCATTTATCTGCCGCACCGCCAGGTTGTGGAACTGTCTGCCGGCCGGCGTCTTTCCTCAGATCTATAACCTGTCTTCAAGCTTCATTTGAGCAAGCTTTATACCTCAGCGTTAGTCCGCATATTAACTGTTACGGCCCCTCGCTGAGCGTGGTTTCAGGTGAGGTGTATTTGACAAATTCTGAGCAACTTCTCCTCTCAGAAGAGCCATACAGGTTCTTCACAACAAAGCATTGCATTTATTATTCCGCTAATTATTGCGTTTTATTACTGGTAGAATATATCTATATTATTATTTTATGCACTATGTTATTTTTTAACTAGTTCGTTCCTAGGTTGAATTAAGTGCGGTAGATGCATGTAAAATACGTTTTAGGAAAATAAGTGACACTATTTGGGCTCAGTGAACACAATTACTGCGACACGTCTATTTACTTAAATAGTTTACAGTTTCCACTGGAAATTATTCAGCTTGTTTAAGTCTGCAAATATTTTAATCGTCGCCTCTTTTGCTTTCTTCCAAAATTTTAGAAACTAAATGCTACATGTTTTTGCACAAAATTATAATAATAATTATGCCAATATAAAGCCAGCTTGGCTTCGTACAGACAGCCTTCGGTCCGATTACAATGAAACGTTAAAATACCGTGGCCGTCATTGTCGTAAAATATTTAATGGTCAAGACACAGACGAATTTCAAGGTCAAAGTGTAATCCAAGACGGTTTATTTAATCGAAAATAATAAATTATGAAATTCATCGCAGCATTCAAACAGTCGGTTTGAGCAAAAATACTTACTTGCCAAATGCTTTCATTTTAACATTCTTTTTTGGTATTCTCAAGCGGGGCCGCGGATCTTTTTGGGATTTCTTGGAAGGTGTTAGATTTGATGTTCAAAAACTTTCTTCGATACGTTTACGGAGGGCGATGACATTGATAAATATGCCGTCCATCACGTAAATGCGACTCCTTCATGGCGTTCCGCCACTGCGTGTGAGCTATGGGATCATGTAGGTAACACATTGCCATCTATATGCATACTCTGGGAATTACGTGCTCAGGAATCAGGAATCTTTCAGTCAAGAAGTTAGAAGAGAGTTGTCAAAACGGGTTTCTCGGTGGAAATATTCCAGAGCACAGGATCATTTCAATAATTCAATGTTTCCGTCGAGAAAATCGAATTGACAACCGATTTGATTGAACACGCAAAAATATGCCTACTGGGGGATTACCATGGTAAATTACCTCGCCTGGTGAATAGGAGGTTAACGTCCAAGGGAGTGATGAAATCTATCGTCACATATTTTGTATAGCCAGTCCGACCTGTGAAACCAGATTCAGACATGAATTTATCGAGACCAAAAATGTCGTGATCCTCGCGGAATACTGGCTATCCCAATGTTTTGCACCCAGGAGATGCAGCCAAATAACAGGATACAAATGAAGTTGCCGATGCTCCTCTGCCGGTATTTCCGATAGCAACTTTTTGAGATTTGTATTGTATTGATGTGTATTGTCACAGGAATGGAAATATGCCATAAAAATATGGCCATTCTAACACAACAGAATTGTAAGAAAATTAAAAAAAAACCGACCAAGTGCGATTCGGAATCGTCCACGAAGGGTTGTATACGTCTTACAAAATGTAACACTTAATAATCACGTTTTTTGTATGGGGCCCCCTTTTTTGTTTATTTCACCTATTTCTTGTTATAGCGGCAAAATAAATTCATACTCTGCGAACATTTCAGCTGCCTTCCTGTTACGATTCATAGCACTGTGACGGACGGACGGACGGACGGACGGACGGATGGACGGATGGACGGATGGACGAATAGCGGAGGCTTAGTAATAGTGTCCCGTTGGCACCCTTTGGACCCTAAAAAACGATGATATACACATATTCATGCTTTACTTTATACAACTTAAAACTTATGGTATAATTAATGAGAGAAGTTGCGTGTAAATTACTCTGCAATTAACAACAGAAGAAGCATGGCGTGGTTATGAAAGTAACATATTCGTATTTATCACTTGAACTACACAGTTGGCTTTCACATTTAGTAGGTATTGCAAAATTTACGTAATTATTTAAACTATCAGTGAACAACTCGGTGAATTTATAGACAAAGGTCTCCCAAATTGGCTTGTATCGAACATTTAATTGGATTCCGTAGTGAAAGCGCTCTCGACCCCGTAACGTCTGCTATTTTCTATTTACAAAGCGATATGAAGCATCTAGGAATAGACTTTAGAATTCCTTCGAAATCTAAACTTGTCGGTCGTAATGAGTGGGGTCGAAACTAGCATCCGTTTTCGAAGCCGGATACTGAAACCAGCAACGCGTAAACAAGTAACTAATTTCCTCGCCTGAAAACAGTTTCACTTTGGTATTGATTTTAGCGCTACTTAATTAGTATATTACTCACACTCGCCTTTTAGAGCAAGATAGCTCCGATATGTGGTTTTACTAACCAGAGAACTTATTGATGCGCAGTTGAACAAGGTTTGCATTAACCATGAGTTAATACATTTCAATAGTTGTAGAACTTAACTAGATAAAAACCAATGTTTATGTTGTCTCGTGCAAAAATAAAAGGTATTGTAATGTACAAATTAACGCACAAAAGCAGTATTTAATTTCCTTTGAAGTTTTGCATCGCTTGGAGCTTCCGATGACGTACTAACGAAGAAACCTTTTATCGGTTAACGAGAGTAGGTTATTAATGCTTTGTCGCGTTAAAAATATTAAGAAAACTATATTTTTTTAATAGTATTCATAGGGTGGCGGAATTTAGAATAATATAAGTGGTCCCGCCATTGTATAGGTAAGGGATATGTCGTTTTCATTCTTTGTTTCGGCACGTCGCTTCGTGAACTCCTATGGAATGACAGAAGATATTCCGTTATTCTGTGACGTATGCCAATTTAAAAAATTGCTTTAAAAAACTCATGCGAAGCCAGGGCGATCCTAGTAAATACATAATATCTAGCGAAATGAACTTCGTTCCTACCGGCTCTCCCACGACACTTCTCTTATTTTTTTTATAACGAAGCAATTTATTGTGCTGGCATATTCCAGATTGTGTAATTTCAGTTGAGGGACTTTGAACAAAAAACCAATTTACCACATCAAAGGGGACTTATTGCATTATTAAGATATTTGAATAATGTAAGGTAAACTGTGGGACAGTTTACTCTGTGCATGCAACATTGTGGTTGACATTAGGCTTTTGAGAACGAACCGTTTCTCAAACCCATTTCACTACCGCACCGCCAGGATATGGAATTGTATGCAGGCGGGTGCCTTCCCTCATAACTATACATTGGGAATCTTCAAGCGTTATTTGAACAAGCTCATAGCTCAGCGATAGGTTCGCGAGGCAAGGTGTATTTGGCTTTTCTGAGCACCTCAGTACAGCCACCCATATCAGTTTAAAAAACATTGGTGTAATATTTAAAGTCAAATGTTTTTTTAATCCAATTTTATGTGTCTTGTAAAAACGAGCAGTATTGACAAATAAACTAATATGTCTATTATGTTCGCTACTATTGGTTTAACATAAAAACTGTAATTAAGTAAGTCAAAACATGGTTTATGAGTAAATGTAGACAGTATGGAAAAATAATCCCTTAGATGGACTTACAGCTATGAAACGTAAAATCGATACTTTTATGATTTAAATAATGTTTAAAAAAATGTTTTCCATGGATAAACAGCAAACAAATTGTGCCTAGAATATGTTTATGCTTATCAAACTAATATTTACATATTGAGTCGCAAATAAAAAGCAAAACCCCGCAAAAATATTTTTACAAGAACAAAAAATATTTGACGAAAATAATTCCAAGGATCTTAACCCATTCTCCTGACTCGTCGGCTGAGTGGAGCCAGTAATTTGTCAGTGATTTTATTAGGAAAGCATTTGAGAGCAAAACAAAATTTAAATTCATGACGCGCCCTGCCTTATCTACTGCGCGGCCGCCGCGCCGGTAGCGCCGGGGGGGGGGGGGGGGGGGCAGGGCGGGGGTGACGGACTCGTGCATGTCGGAGTACCCGCACTTTGAAGAATACTAATAGCTAACCACGAGGCCAATTTATAATGATTTATTTTAAAATACACTCTGATACCACGAGTTGCCAGTCGCGAAACCTGTTGATTGCTGGGAACGGCGAATCATTTTATAGGTAAATATATTTACAGTCAAATTTTACTGTTATATGAACAATATGTTCGCCGTTTGCACTAAAGTTTTTTTTCGCTTGAGTTTGTCAAGTGTGCCTTCATGGTCAAATCCGAAAATACAAGAAATAGCGAAAAACAGTCAAATGAGCCATGGGGCCGATTTTGATAAAAAATAATATATACCGTTTGCAATATAATTATACTGGCCGATATCTGCCTATTTAGAGACGAGGTTACAGAAATAATCTTTTTTTTTAACCTAACACTGATTTCATTGAAGAAATTCAAATTAATTTTCCCCCTGTTCCAAATGACGTCTCTATCTGAAGGACTCGATCAGATGGTGCTCGCAGCCGGCACTCCGGGTCCGGCTGTTTGGACCAGAGTGCCGCGGGAGTCGCGGTTTAGCCCATCGTCGGCTTCGGCCTTCGGTCCCCAACATTTGAGGTTGGACTCGCGGGTTGTGGTTAGCTGCAGTTGTGGTTAGCTGCAGGAGTGGGCGATGTTAGTTTTCTCGACAAAGCATGTGAGGCGGGTGTCCGCTGCGCGCTCGCCTCGTTGTTTTCTTCCGCCCGCGTGAGCGTGCGGGGCAAACGGCTTTTGGCGGTTTGCCTCTTGGCCGTGGTGTCGTACGCTGCCTGCTTACTGCAGGCAGGTTTCTGGGGGGGGGGGAGGGCTCCTTCAGGCCACTTTGCTGCTCTTCCTTATTGCTGCTGGACTTCCTAACTGCTCCGATCGCGCGGGTACTTCTTTCTGCCGTCTGGTGGTCGGGCGTGGAGCGGTGTCCGTTCCCGTATGTGCGGGAACTGTGACGCGGTCCACTCCGCGCGCAGCGAGCGTTCCGAGTACCAAGTCGTAATGGGCTGCAGAGGGAGAGGAACGCGGGGCAGGTATGTTGTCCTAGTTAAGTCCGACGGTCCAGGCGAAAGTCAGGGCTTAATGACACTTCCGGTGCTAGTCTGGAGAACTAGCAGTGCAAGAGCTAGAATTGTGCCGGCCTATCCACCCGCGTAGTAAGGGAATTGAGATGCATTATGTGCATCGGGAGGTGAGTGTCCCGACTGAAACTCCGGTACCATACTCCGCTTATGAGCCTTCGTAGCTTAGTGGCGCGGGGACTGGCCTAACGTACCAGAGGTCTGGGTTCAATTCCTCGCCCCGACATGCACCACTTTCTTTCTTTTTCCAAATTCGATAAGTGCATTTCGTCACGAATGCGAGCTACTCCATGGTTCGGAATCCATGTAAAACTGTAGGTCCCCTTCCCCTACTAGGTGGTAGGGTTTAAGCCTGCCCGGTTGGTACCATCGCATTGGATGAAAAGATGGTCGAAGCGGCAGTAAAAAATTGTCCGTGTTTTTCATCCAGTTCAGTGTAGCCGTGCTCATAAAGGGAAGGTCCTGGCATGGCACCTAATTCCTTCGTGAATGTGGTGTATTGGGCTAATATCATAACGGAAGTTGTGTGGTATTAGCCATCCATGTCAGGTCGCATAAAAAAAAACGTATCGGTCGTCCCGAGCGTGGATTGAAACGTTAGCAGCTTCGGTTGCGGGCGGTGAGCGTGCTTTACAGCTCCGATACCTGTCTGGAGAACAGGCAAGACCTACCGAAAACCTACGGGGCTATAGTCCCTGCCTGGACGTTTTCGGGCGTTCAGCGAGAATAGCGTCTCCCTATGGCATAAACGGCAGGTTATGCTGGTTGAAGCATTATATAATATAATAAACAGCGAAGGGAAAGTCGTATAGCCTGCACAAAACATACTCTGTTCCATATGACCTTTAGTATTAAACCGATAGAAGCGTCCACTGTAATAAGGCGCTGATTTTCCATCTGCATACAGATTATAACATCAGCTTATATAATTATTAGTCTTATTTTGTCACAAAATTCGCTGATGTTATGAAAAACTCAGTTTCCCCACCAATCCTTTCATTGCTATTTACTTTTGCCTTTTTGAATTTGATTCACACCACTGAAGAATATCACATATAAAAAAACCAGTTTTTCCAATCAGTTTTTCATTTCAGCACAATGTGTTTGTTCTGACGAGTTATGTATTTCTTGTATTTCGAAGGTAGGTCTCATTCATTTATATCTGAAAAAGTTGAATGATTTATTAATTGATTCAATGCCTAACACGGACATTGACCGGAAAGATTGAACATTTAAATGTATTGACCTCGTAATCAAAATCGTACACTTTAATAATCCATAAACCTTTAAATTACAGCGGTCTTTATACGTGTTTGAAAAACTCACAGCTTTTCTCGCAGCGGGAGGCGACTTTCTCCGACGTTACGAGCTGTTCCGAGCGATCCCGTTGTCGAGGAGGCAGCGGCTACGCCCTTATATTCCGGGAGGTCACGACGTTTTTGGTCACGATAAGGTAAATGACTGAATCTGGGTTCACATGTTAGAGACCAATCCTCTGATGCTAAACATGTCGGTCTGCCCGTGCCAAGTGGTTGCGTTGACTATATAAAATAGATGCTTGGATGTACCTGCTCATGAATATACTGATTTTCTGGAAACATTGATACCTATTAATTATACAACAAAAACCAGTCGGTTTTTTAATTAAGTACTTAAATATACCTTAAGTTATATCTGTATTCTAAATCGCCTATAACTACGAAACGCAGCAGCCGACTGTTAATAGCCGTTTGTTATATTTCAAACATGTTCAAACAAAATCGTAAATATTTGGCATCAGACACTGGAGTCAGACGTAGGTTGACTTTAGTAAAATATACTTTTTCGTACTAAGCAAGTATGTCGCTTTTTTCAATAAATTTGATATGTACACGAATGTGAAATTATGGGGTGTAGAGCGGGTGGCGAAATTGGTAAAACGCACTGCCTGTGAAAGGTTTGATTACTGGCCCAAGCTTGCAGTTTGGCAGTACTTTCATAAAGTATTTCTTTTAAAGTTTTCTTTTTTATTAATACGGTCTTGCTTCATGGTCGATTCTACATTCATTTATATTATATTTGTTGAGTAGTTGCTTAATACGATTTTTTTTATTTTTTTTGAAGTGTTTCGTAAAGGTCAGGTATGCAGCAGCGCCAGTAATCGAAGATAATACATTTGCAGAAGAACGGAAATAAGTATGCTGCGATCGGAAGAGAATGTATGGTCGCGGTCCAATTTGAACCGAAAGCGCGTTCACAACTGGTCCGATTTGCGCTTACAGCCCTTAAAACGCCGTCCCGTGAACGGTATGACGTCATCGCTACGTCACGAAAAGCCGTACACAGGGCTCACGCTTTGGAGGTAGGGCCAAAGAGTTCGGAAAATTAGCTGCGCTCCTACAGGTAGGGCTCTGCGTGTGCAACTGTCAGTGTCACTTTTGACGTTTCTAAAACGTAGTGCATCGTCTTTCCACCGTGTTTTTTCAATAACCGTTGAATGTCCCTCAGTTGAAAATTCAAGTTCATCTTAGAGCAATTAATTAGATTCAAATTTGAGGTGAAAACTACAATTCATATTAATATTTTAAAACTTACGCGGGACATAACTACAATATTTAGTTTGACGGCTCCGAAACGTCGAGCAGCACGTCCTGCTCCTCACACGCGCGGTAAGCCGTCAAACTAAATAGTACAATTAATATATAATTTGTTCCACGTTTGTTGTTTTTTTTCCGTAAGGCCGTACACAAACAGTCCGAATCGTTTGTAATGCTTACAGCTTTGAGCGTACAATCTGATTGAGGACGCTTTTATACGCTTCAAGCACTGTAACCCCAAAACGGAACACGCCCTATGTGTGTGCCGTGCCCAGTACAATACGTGCGTTCAGTCATGGCCGCCGGCGACATCTGCATTACGCCACCCGCCCTTTCCGGAAGCGGTCGTCGGCCTCCACCCGACCGGTGGAATTGCCGAATCGCAGCTGGTTTTATCGGTTTTATATGATGTTCAAGTGGAGGTGGGGATTTTGCGATGCCCATTTCGTATTTCTATACTTTAATATTAGAAAAGTGCTGCACTATAATATTGAAGAATGGGATAAAATAGATTCCGTCATAAAACATTTTAAAACATCCGTGTCTTATCACGAAGCTTTGAAGTATCAAGCGGCAAGCGGGCGATCTGAATTATGTACTTAGTGTTTCATAGATGTTTAAAATTGTATCACTAGTCTCTTTCTGACCTCGCGAGTCTGTCTTTTTGAAAATTTGACATTTTTGAAAATATTTAAACATTTGGGATACTTTTCAAAAACTGGCTCGACAAAAAAAATCTATATGCATCATTGTGGAACCTGCTCAAAAAAATTCACGAGAATCGGTTGAGAAATGCGACCTGTGGGGAGACAAGCTGGATAGCTGGACATACGAAAGCATTTTTGTCCAATCTGAAACGGAACCGCCACGTTCAAGTTTTGCTGTTCGCTCAGTAAAAATTAGGAATCCGATTTTTATATAAATTGGAATTGACGTATCATGGCTTTGTCTTTTTTAGTTCTGCACAGTAGTATTCCTTCGGCTTATACATATTCACTTTGTTGCTTAACCCTTAATATAAGCCTCCCAAGTAGCACGCAGTCTGCCATGTCTACAATATGTTTAATCACCAGGAATAAAAGTTGGCTGCAATATCTGCAACATATACACCACATTTGAAGGCCACTAATGTTTAAAGGCTACCAAAAAATATTCGAAATTGGCAAATGTATCATACATATCATAAAAACATATGATCGGCTCCTAGGTATGTTCTTTTACAACCTAAGCTAAGAATAATGTTTTTACAATTTACTCACGTTTATAAATCTATGTGAATAAAATATAGATGAATAATCTTGATAAAAGCATCTCCAAATTCAAAGTGACTTTCGCGTTCGGTCCACGGAAATGTCTTCCGAAATTAGTTGTGTAGTATTCCATCCATGTTTTTCATAAAACAAAATGTCTCGTTGGCGTATTGTTGCGTTGTGTAACCGACACGTAAAACAACTTATGAAAAAAAAAATAACTTACAAAATTAATGGTATGGATTTGCCGAGGTGATCAGATGTGTTTGAAACCTTGATTTTGCGAGGTGAGGTGAATTTGGACTTCACCTCGCAAAGCCTAGTTTATCGAACCTCTAAATTAGCTCATTTCCGGACTATTCATAGTGATTTCCAGTTTGAATATTGTACTTCAGTAAATTAACTACCACCTGTACAATAAACATTTATTCCACCTCTAATACTCCGGTAAATCTAGCTCGAAGCACCGGGCAGCAATAAATACCGGAGTAATAGCGATGGTATGAATGCTTTAAATGCAGTAAATGTACATTATCAGCGTGATATAATCTCAATATGTAGCCAGGAAAATATTTTCCATCTCTACAAATCTGAAAACATGACTTTGTTCATGCATGGTTACTCCTCCCATCAGCATTGAAATCGCACCTCATTTCCTGGATACAGCAATGGAGAATTCCCGGAGGGGACGGGGCTGCGGCGCCGGAGGGGCGCTGGATGGAAGGGGGAGACGAGGGGGCGGTAAGGCGACAGAAGGGGTGGTGGACAACGTGCACGATATGATGGCGTGTGTCGTGAGATAGCCACGAGTGCATCGCTGAGGGCATTGAAGACGAAAACTGAGACCCCGAGAAAGGTAGGTAATATTTTTCAGACTTACACTGAAATAAATATATATCTGCAACTGTTTACTTTTTTAGCGCAGTTAAAATTGAGTAATTTAGGGTAAAGTATTTCTCATTACTATTAATGTATTAAGGTCATTCTTTCATTCATTATTCTAATAATGAGCCAAAACAGTTAATACCGATTGAAAGTGTGTATTTAATAATTGTGGACGGAAAAAAATGTGGTGTAAACCCGTGAAGTTTCTATGCGGTTCTTCTTTACTGGGTTGATATAAGTTAGTGTAGTTTGACCAAAAAGTTTAAATAAATGAAATGAAATGAAAAATTAAAAGTTCAAACATGGAAACAAAAATATCTCAAAAATTATCAATTTCCGGAAGTTATTTGATTAAATAATAATGCCATCCAGAGTGGAAATGCAGCAGCGTAATGTATGTCTTCCTAGAAGAAGTTTTTTGTTCTTAACTTCTGATGCCGCTGCTCCTTTCGGTGCTCTTCTAATTTTAATCTTATACACTAAACTTTTGTTTATCATACGTACAAATATAAAACAGGTGTGCCTTATTGATGTTAAGTAGCAACATCCACATGGAAAGTATTGTAATTGTAGAATTTATTTATACATATTTTTATTACTTAATTATAATACGTGGAAAAAAATATACAATAAAACTGAATATGACAATTTTGCAGAAAATTTCCGGTCCGACAAAGATTTATTTTAAGCATTGATTGAAATTCATCGAACTATTCTGCTCAGTATCAATACAATTCCAACAGAAAATGTTGCTGCTGTCTAGTGTACATGCCTAAATGATGTAATCTTAGCAATTTTTTTGTTCATGTGATCTGAACAACTCCACGGCTATGATTTGTTTCAAGATATAATTAATACGAGCGAAATGGTAATATCCCAGTAACTATTGGAAGATGGTAATATAACGAACGATGTATGTACAAGGAATAATAATATTCCTTGGAATAAGCAACGTACCTACTTAGTACAAAAAAGAAAATTAACTTAATTTTTATATTATCTATAAAAAAATATAATAAATAGAATTCATAATCTAAGTAAATCATTAAGTTTTTAATAACCTTTGATAACCTTTGAAAGAATGAGGTAAAACCAAGTACTTGAATAAACGGAGATTCGGCTTCCATATATATACCAATAATAATGTTTGGTACTTTAGGAATCTACCATGAGGCAGATCACATGAGAGTGGGTTCAAATCACAGTGATTCTACAAAATCATTTGCTCTTATCAGCAGTACGCTCACGATATTATGTCCAAGGAAGTCTTCATTCGTACAAATCGTTAACAGTGATTAATGTAAAAATTCCATCCCTAAAGTTTTTCATAACTGTACCCTCATTCCTCATCGCGACAGAGAATGTGTCCAAAATAAATTGTTGCCCACTTTCGGAAGGATCGTGAGCGGAATTGAAAATAAAATCAAAGCTGCTCCCGAACTTCTGGAGTTCACGCCGTATCATATCGCAGTGGAACAATCTGCATAACACCCCCCTCTGCCCCCTCTCTCCCGCTCGGTAACTTCGTCGCTCCGGCTTCACCGTTCGATGCGGGTAGATTTAATTTTAGGCACTGCCCACGTTATGGCTTGTCGCAAAAGTTTGCGTGCAAGACGTCATTGAATCAATTTCAAATAGCGCACGTGTGGAAGGCGTAACATGTCAATAATATTTTTGACAAGAATAAAAATACGACATTCTCTCGTTTTTGTGTATCAATTAAAATTCACTCACTGTTATGTTTCTAATTATCTTAAAATTTTCGATTGTTGAAATAACGGTTGAAATAAGACAGATTATTATCCAACATATGAGGAATAATTCCATATTAGTTACTTTATTTGTAATTTAGTAAGTGATTCCCAATACTTGATTAATAAATTATAATATACTTAAAAATAACAATATTATTCATATATTTAGTTGATTATTACGTAATTCCATGCCACAACGAGATTCGTCAAAGCTTGCCGAGGTTTTTGCCGAGCTACCTAATTTAATTCAGCAAAAAATATCAAGAATCATGCCTGCAAACATCGCTGAAATTCAATTACGATAGTGTTTTCGAAATTCAATGAGATCGTCGAAATATTTTCGTGCCAGACAACTGCCAAGAGAGAAAGCGAGATAAAAGCTGTATGGGTGCTCATAAAAAATGATGGGCAATATTTGACAACTGACGCTCGTCGTAACATTGCCAGAAAAATGAACTATCCTTCACCCGAAGCAAAGTTTTGGCTTCCTTTTAAGGCGCTAGGACTAGCCAACTAATCGCGCCATACAAATGCACTTTATAACAAATGTAATAATATGTAGTGAAACGCTTCAGCAAATCCAAATAAAACTCCAGACTGATAATGGATTGTTAATATTTTTTTATTCCATCATTTATTTAAATAATAATAAAAATAAAAAAGTTGATTTTTCTCATTAGAAATCTGAAAGTAATTCGATTTCTAGATATAAGCAAAAACAGCTTATATGCATAAACAAAAAAATCCATTTGCTTTTAGATTTCTACATTTAGTCAAAAAAGTTCGGAAATGGACACCGTTTCCGCAAAGTATTTTGTATAGAAAAAGGAAACATACATTAACGAAAATAATTCAATTCCTAGACAAGGAATCATATATTGTAAGAATGACACTTATAATCGTCAGACTTAGTTAGTTAACTTGGGGTGCCTCGTCTAACTTTGCGATTCGGCTAGTACCAGGCCCTTAAGTCTCTAATGAAATTACTATTCATATTTTTTTCTAATAACGGAAATTACTGCTTGATAAAACTTTTAAAGATGCAGGGTGTTATTGTATTGTTAAATATCATCCATTCATAACAATATATTGGCAAAATCAGTCGGTGCCGCGTATTAGTAACCCGAGAGTCACGCAAACAGGCATGCATCCAAGCCAAAGAGTTCGTAAAAGTAGTTTGTATTTAAGGACGTTTCGAACCAAACTCCAACGGCCATCATGTCAATAGATGGCGCTGTATAATATTTATTACAAAATTAATGATATCTCCTAAAGTAGTTAATTGTTTAACATGAGACAAAAAAGGCGAGTTCTCAAAGCGGTTAGGATCATAACAAAATAAAATCGAAGTACTTGGAGGTGTGAATTACAAAAGTTCTGTATCACAATGACAAAATCTAGCATTCCTCACTCACAGATAAGCGTCACACAGACTGCCCGGTCGCTATCATAATCACATTAGGAAAGTTATTCCATGTAGGCAATTTCGTAGGGTTCCGACATGTAAGTAAATACAAATTCATTTCGGCCCGTGCATGCAAGGATAGAGTAAGGAATTTGTCTTTAGTGGTTTGTCAAACCGTAACTGGGTCCTGCCCGATATGGCACAATCGCATTGAATGAACGACGGTCGAAGCGGCAATGAAAATTTCCCATGTTTTCCATCCAATTCAATCAAAGGAAGATCGTGGTGTGGCACTTAGTTCCAATGTAGTGTGCTGGGCTAATAATATACAATAACAATTATATTTACATTTACTGTATATTTGAGTTTTCAAATTACGAGGTCCCAATGGACCAAATATATGTAGGGTGTAAGAGTAATCTCGCAGCTTACATGCAGTTATTGCGTTGCGCCCGAACCCCCTGTGCTTTCGCGGCGCTCGGGCAAAGGCAACGGGCCGGAGCAGAGGGGAGGGGGAGGGACGGAACGTTGCGATACGAAGCATCTGGCTGGTGGCGGCGGCGGAGCGGCGGGGAGGCGGGGAGGCGGCACAGCCGCGGCGGCGTGTAGGGCGTACGTATGTAGGTAGGCAAATTAGCCGCTAGCCGCTGCCACCGCCCCGCCGCACTCGCCCTTCTTCACGCCGCTCTGGCCGTCCCTTGTTGACCGAGCGAGCGAAGCGTCTACGTTTCGGGATTGGACAGATTTTCTTTCGTATGTCCGGCGCGGGCGCGGCGCGGTCTGTCCGGCTTTCCGGCTCCTCAACAGGTCGCATTCCTCAACCGATTCGCGTGAAATTTTTTGAGCAGATTTGATAATAGTATTTTTTTTATCGAGTCAGTTTTTGGAAATTCCTCAAAATGGCGGAGCTATGGAACGTCAAGTAAGTCGTTGCTGGATCTCGGCAACGGCGTAAGCTACGCGCGTTGGGTTTGGGTTTCTAGCCAAAGCACCAGGAGCATTTACTTCACACTGAACCTTGAAGGTCTGACGATGACCAGGATTGATGGTGCTGGATCTCAGCAACGGCGTAAGCTACGCGCTTCGGGGTTGAGTTTCTAGCCAAAGTACCAAGAGCATTTACTTCACACTGAACCTTGAAGGTCTGATGATGACCAGGAATAATGTTGCTGGATCTCAGCAACGGCGTAAGCTACGCGCTTCGGGGTTGAGTTTCTAGCCAAAGTACCAAGAGCATTTACTTCACACTGAACCTTGAAGGTCTGATGATGACCAGGAATAATGTTGCTGGATCTCAGCAACGGCGTAAGCTACGCGCTTCAGGGTTGGGTTTCTAGCCAAAGCACCAAGAGCATTTACTTCACACTGAACCTTGAAGGTCTGATGTTGACCAGGCATTACCGCGAGGTCTACAGCTCACAGAGCCACTAGTTATAATTTCGTAATTGATCGAGCGAGCGAAGCTCTTGGTTTCGAGATTGGACCGATTGTCTTTCGTATGTCTGTACGGCTGTTCTCCTATACAGGGCGCATTTCTCAACCGAAGCGCTCAGCTTACGCCGTTGATGAGATCCAGCAACAACATTCCTGGTCATCATCAGACTTTCAAGGTTCAAGGTTCAGTGTGAAGTAAATGCTCTTGGTGCTTTGGCTTAGAAACCCAACCCCGTAGCGCGTATCTTACGTCGTTGCTGAGATCCAGCAACATCAATCCTGGTCATTATCAGACCTTAAAAGTTCAGTGTAAAGTAAATTCACTCGGTTTATTGGCTATACACCCAAACAGTGACAATGGCGGAGGCTTATTCACTGACTGCAAGCACAGAATAACTAATAGTGCTACGCACAGAAATTGCACTCGGCGAGTGCTAATTACGCTATTTATATGGGAATTTGTTGCCATTCCATATATTGCGCGGCTACCCAGATCTTGTCTGGTCTGTTATCATCCTATCTGGTTCGACCGCCATCTCTCCTGAAGATGACGGCTCATCGCGGAACGCTCGCCTGTATCGGTTCCAGTAAGAGCCGTCGCAGCAGCAGATACCTGTAGCAGCACTCTTGAGGGAGCATATATGAGGCATAAGCCTTAGGCTTGAGCTTGGCATCGGCATCCAATTTTCCGGTTCAGCAAACCCGTTTTTTTTTTCATGGAAATGCGATCACGACGCCATCTACCCGGTCAAATTTTCAAATCATCCAGGGACCCACTCAAATTCAAATATAAACACAAAAGTTTCACTACTTACCTTACCTTTTACTATTTATTCAAACTTCAAGTTAGAAAGAGCTGTAGGTGAATATCTCAGTAGGTATTTGGGAGTGACGGATGCGAGCTGCAAGTACGAAATTTTGGGCACTAGGCTAGGACACTCCGCCATCTTCCATCATAGTGCTGGAGTCAGCCACTGCCAGCGAGCATGGAAAGATGGGAGTAGCGATCGAAACTAATTCGGAAGTGTGCAAAACGTCTAACTGTACCTAGTTGACGAGCGAGCGATGCGAGCGAAGCCTCTACGTTTCGAGATTCCGACCCATACAAATTACTTGAGGTCAGAGCTCCTTATTTTTTTGTATTAGTGTGTTGCTATAAGCGGATATCATATTATCATAACCTCAAGTAGTCGCAAAATTAATGAGGACCCTGTATTATCACGCAAAGTCTGGGAAAAAAACCCATCAAATCTCTCTATTGACACGCACACACTCACAGAAACAGACGCGCACTCTCTTAGTAGCGCACCTGGTGTCGGCGGGCGGCGGCGACGGAGAATGCGATTCGGGGCGGTGCGGAGCGCTCGTACCTACCGAAATTGACTTCCGAATTATTGGTATTATCTAGGGTAGCGCATTTGAGTCATATTGTTCGATATACATATTTACAAAGCTAGAGTTCACATCAATTGTCTTTGCTAAAACTAGCAAAACGGGACACTGAATACCTTGGCACATTTTTGTAAGAAAGTAATAAGTTATTGTTACGGATACATTTCATTTTCCTTGGAATGGACTGTATTATAATATAATATATATATAATATAATATGAATAAAATTCATTGATGTACCTACCTAAATACAATTTAGCTATCCATATATCGATGCAAATACTTAGGTATAGAACTCTAAAAATTTGACGAATTGCGGTCTGTATGGTAAGTATGTCACCTGCTGACGAAAAATTTAATTACTGCAGATAAAACATAACAACAAGATTACATCATACATTTGTTATATAATTGCATATAATCAAGCCGTTTCTGATTATCTTTAGGCAGATTGGTGTAGGTAACGTATTCGCAGCCATGATCTCTACCTTTATGCAAAGATAAGCCAATTGCTCGAAGGAGTCGTAGGATTCGAGCGTAAACGACCCGCGGCCTCGCCCGCGGAGAGGCGTAGGGCCGCCGCCGTCGCGGTGCCGCCCGCCGCCGTCGCGGTGCCGCCCGCCGCCATCTCGTTGTCTTCTTCCGCCCGCGTAAGCGGACGGGAGAAACGGCTTTTGGCGGTTTGCCTCTTGGCCGTGGTGTCATACGCTGCCTGCTACTGCAGGCAGGTCTCTGGGGGGCCAGTGAAGCGTCGACACGCTTGAACATCGACGTCGCCAGTCGTCAGAAGTCGTCTAGAGGCTCTATCTTCGCCTTGAGGTACCTCGCGATCGTTGCGATCCTCACGTAGCGGGGAGCGCCCGTGATGGTCCGGAGCGCTAGAGTTGGCGGCGGCGCGAGGGGCGGCGGCGGGGGAGGAGGCACCACGGCCGCCCCCCGCCCGACGCCACGTTTCAGTCGTTTCGCTGCGCTTGATGTGATTTACACGAAAGTTGGGAAGAGCGGACGATTGACTTTAACGTAATTACGTATTATTTATTAGCGTGAAGTGATTTTTTTCAAAAAAATTAAGAGACTGCACGCTAAACACCAATCAATATTCTGGATCCAGGAATATCAAACGTTCTCGCACGGCAATGCGACGACATTATGGAGTTGAGAGGTAATTTCCTAAGTACCTACCTATGTAGAGTAAGTGAAGACCAAAGTATTATGTTGAAGGCATTGTTAGGCAGACTATGAAAACAAACGATTTGGTAGGTAGGTATATAACAAATCAACCCTACTAAATATTCAGCCAGTTATACTTTACACCGTAAATACCTACATTTTTACTTCAAATCAATATTTAGGTTAGATACCTACCTACATGACATAACTTTTCTACATAGTTCGAGCAATACATTTGTAGATTTACAGAAATATTGGTACATCTGTAGATTTACGGATGTATTGCTACCTACCTACATGAAATATTTGTATTGTACAGCCGACATAACGCTTGGAGAGACCCAAAAACGACTGAGAATGCACTCTCCGAACATCACGATCAAGAAACCATTTCAAGGAGCCTTCCACCAACGGACTCGACGGATGAAACGTATGTACCTATATGTATATATATACCTACCTACTCTAAAACGGCGCAAGGTACCTTGTATAAATTATATCTCATGGCATTCTAGGTGCAACTTGCACTGCTTTCTAGCATGTATACTTACAAAAAACCGGCCAAGTGCGAGTCTGACTCGCACACGAAGGGCTCCGTGCCATCGAATAAGCCTAAAAAAATCACGTTTTTAGGGTTCCGTACCCAAAAGGTGAAAACGGAACCCATTACTAAACCTCCGCTGTCCGTCCGTCCGTCTGTCACAGGGCTGGAACTTGGCCGGTTTTTTTTGTAAAAGGGCCCCCTTTATTTTTAATTGAATTTATTTTTCTTCTATTTGTTGTTATAGCGGCAAAATAAATACACATTCTGTAAAAGTTTCAACTGCCTACCTATTACGGTTCATGAGATACAGCCCTGTGACAGACGGACGGACGGACGGACGAACAGCGGAAGCTTAGTAATAGGGTTCCGTTGGCCCCCTTTGGGTACGGGACCCTAAAATGGGTAGGATTACATTGGGGTCTTGGGATACTTAGGGTCAAAAGACGACGACGCGCCGCCACCACCGCGCGGTGGTGGCGGCGGCGGCGGCGGCGCGGCGCGCTCTCCATCTGAGCACTATGCATTGATCTTGTAAAATGTAGGTAACTAGGTAGGTAACTGTTGATAGGTAATAACCATAGACCTAGCATGCGCGTAATAACTAAATAGATATTCCTATTTAGTTTGGTTTGCATGAACTAACAATTACCAACCGCTGGTATTCAGAGCAATGACATATTCTGCTGCATATAAGGTGATTTTGTAATAATCTACAAGCCTTTTAGGGTTGATTCAGTATCTGATATAGAAAAACTTTTGCCAAGAAACTATGCACCTATCGGTAATGGTTTCCAAGAAATGATTAAATATTCAAAGCGCGCGAACTGTTTCGTTCCCGTTTTGACGACCCGCGCCGAACGAATAGTCCATAGAGGTAGAGGCGCAGTTGTAATGTAGGTAGGTATGTACATATCGTGCTTCTCTATACTTGGTCGGTGTACCTAAGCATGTTTGCATCCTTTTCCGCCCGATCGGCACTCGCGTCCGATGAATAAGTCCGATGCGCGCCACTGACCTAGAGCTGCTACCTACTACTAATATTGCTTTCACAACGAAAACAAACGTCCTTCAGTGAGAGAGCCAGCAGGGAGCTGTACCCTGTCAGCGCACGCGGCGCGCGCGGCGGTAAATTGTGTCTTGCGTCAGTGGGTCACAGTAAGGTCAATGCCCCGTGGTTGACATCTATTATTTAGGCAGTTGAAGAGTTGGTGCACTTTTCTTGGAAACCATTACCGATAGATGCATAGTTTCTTCGCAAAAGTTGTTACAATACTGGGAAGAACGTACTGGTTAAATTTCTCAAAAAATCAAATGGAACAAAAAAAAAACATACTACATTCTTAGCAAAAGTTATTCTATATCAGATACTGAATCAACCCTATGCGGCTTGTAGATAATTAAAAATATACAGGGCTATTTTGTTGAAGGTTGAATCAATGTGTTATAGTGAACCTATTAGCGTTGGTACATTGGGAATTATGATTTTTTTCTCAGAAAACTACGTATTCATGTTTACCCCAATAAAAAGTTCGCGCCGCGAACGCAAAGACGCGGCGCCGGTAGTACGAGTATGTAGCGAGGGGCAAGGTGCACTGCGCGCGAGCGGAGCGAGGTACGTGCGGTGTGCACCTTGCTCCGTTAGAAGCCGCCGCAGCCTCCGCGCTGCCGCCTCCGCTGTCGTCGTCTCCGCGCTGACGACGAAATTATAAATTCGTAGGTGTGCACTTACCATTGCGTGCATGTGTACCATCGACGACATTAGTCCAGTAGCACATTCCAGGGCGATTGCTGTGAAGCCATAGTAAAAGGGAAACAAGTAGGTAAACTGTTGACATTGAACCAGTTCAATGTAGCCGTGCTCATAAAAGGGAAGGTCCACCATACAACTACCGTTATGATATTAGCCCAATACACCACATTCCCAAAGGAATTAGGTGCCATGCCAGGACCTTCCCTTTATGAGCACGGCTACATTGAACTGGATGGAAAACACGGACAATTTTTCATTGCCGCTTCGACCATCTTTTCATCCAATGCGATGGTACCAACCCGTTCGGGCTTAAACCCTACCACCTAGTAGGGGAAGGGGACCTACAGTTTTACATGGATTCCGAATCATGGAGCAGCTCGCATTCGTGACGAAATGCATTTATCGAACTCGGAAAGAGAAAGACAGTGGTGCATTTTTTAAAGCCCTTTTATTATTATTATTTTTGTATTTTACCTATTTGATGTTATAGCGGCAAAATAAATACACACTCTGTGGAAAATTTCAGCTGCCTACCTATTACGGTTCATGAGATACAGCCCTGTGACAGACGGAAGGACGGACGGACGGACAGCGGAGGCTTAGTAATAGGGTTCCGTTTTCACTCTTTGGGTACGGAACCCTAAAAATGTAAATGGGCCAACTATATTTATTCCTGTGCATGTCGTAAAGGGCGACTAATGGATTCGTCGTTCGTAATTCAGAATGAAAGTAGAGTTCTGTCCGTCCATCCGTACGTCCGTACGTGCTTACGTCCCTACTTCAGTCCGTTCGTCACGACCGCCAGTACGTCAGTCAGTCAGTACGTCATACATAAGTCCGTCATCATTTTAGCGGCTCGTAGCCTAGTGGCGCGGGGACTGGCCTAACCAGAGGTCTGGGTTCAATTTCGACGTGCACCACTTTATTTCTCTTTCCGAGTGCATTTCGTCACGAATGCGAGCTGCTCCATGGTTCGGAATCCATGTAAAACTGTAGGCGGTAGGGTTTCAGCCCGCCCGGGTTGGTACCATCGCATTGGATGAAAAGGTGATCAATGCGGCAATGAAAAATTGTCCGGGTTTTCCATCCCGTTCATTACAGCCCTGGCATGGCACCTAATTCCTTCCGGAATGTGGTGTATTGGGCTAATATCATGACGGTAGTTGTGTGGTACAAACCATCCATGTCAGGTCGCATAAAAAAAAGTACGTGAGTCAGTACGTCAGTCCGTCAGTACATCAGTCAGTCAGTACGTAGGTACGTAAGTACGTCAGTTAGTAATAATAATAAAAAAATCAGCAAACATTTAGAAAAAAATGATGTTCGACAATGGGCTCCAGATGCAGAAAGCGGTTTTACTCTCTAATACGAGAATCGTTCGGAGTTTTCTGTATCTCTGAAGGGCCTTATAGGATTTGTCTCAGGAGGGACCTCCCTATGGTTCTGTCCGGTTTTAGGTTTCATTATATCTTTCTAATATTTTGCTAAGTAACCTAAAATTTTGAAAAAAAATTGACTGTTAATAATAATAATAATAACATTGTCGTGTTTTGCATGTCACAGGAAATTGACATCAGATGACAACTCATCTACTCCAAAGTCTAGGGACTACTCACGCACGCCAAAAATGAGATTGGAGGCTCCACAGATGCCAACGAGATTTATCGATCTTCATCGTCATGAAGTCAAAGAAAAGCAGTTAGAAATCTTGTGGCCGCAAGAATGTGTGCAATATCATGAGCTCGAAACAGAAAGTGTTTAAAATGATTTTCTAAAAGGCCTAGATAGTTATAGGGTTGTAGACATTAATCATGTACTCAAGTGGGCAATGTTGCCCACAATACAATAATTCCAAAATATGTACAATGTCCAAAATTATGTTTCCCCTTCCCAATCCTTATCCCTCTCCCAACCCCTTCCCTTTCCCTTATGCTTGAGCTTGGGCATAGGCTTAGCTTGGCTTGGCATCGGCATCCAATTTTCCGGTTCAGCAAACCCGTTTTTTTTTCATGGAAATGCGATCACGATGCCATCTACCCGGTCAAATTTTCAAATCATTCAGGGACCCACTCAAATTCAAATATATACACAAAAGTATCACTACTTACCTTTCCTTTTACTATTTATTCGAACTTCAAGTTAGAAAGAGCTGTAGGTGAATATCTCAGTAGGTATTTGGGAGTGACGGATGCGAGCTGCAAGTACGAAATTTTGGGCACTAGGCTAGGACACTCCGCCATCTTACATCGTAGTGCTGGAGTCAGCCACTGCCAGCGAGCATGGAAAGATGGGAGTAGCGATCTAAACTAATTCGGAAGTGTGCAAAACGTCTAACTGTACCTAGTTGACCGAGCGAGCGATGCGAGCGAAGCCTCTACGTTTCGAGATTGGACAGATTTTCTTTCGTATGTATTTTGTGAGCAGATTCGATAATTTTATAGTTTTTTTTTGACAAGTCAGTTTTTGAATATTCTGTAGTAGTAGTATGTAGAAGAGAACAACTGGACAGCCGCACAGACCGCCGGACATACGAAACGAAATCTGTCCAATCTCGAAACGTAGAGGCTTCGCTCGCATCGCTCGCTCGTCAACTAGGTACAGTTAGACGTTTTCCACACTTCCGAATTAGTTTCGATCGCTACTCCCATCTTTCCATGCTCGCTGGCAGTGGCTGACTCCAGCACTATGATGGAAGATGGCGGAGTGTCCTAGCCTAGTGCCCAAAATTTCGTACTTGCAGCTCGCATCCGTCACTCCCAAATACCTACTGAGATATTCACCTACAGCTCTTTCTAACTTGAAGTTTGAATAAATAGTAAAAGGTAAGGTAAGTAGTGAAACTTTTGTGTTTATATTTGAATTTGAGTGGGTCCCTGGATGATTTGAAAATTTGACCGGGTAGATGGCGTCGTGATCGCATTTCCATGAAAAAAAAAACGGGTTTGCTGAACCGGAAAATTGGATGCCGATGCCAAGCTCAAGCCTAAGGCTTATGCCTCATATATGCTCCCTCAAGAGTGCTGCTACAGGTATCTGCTGCTGCGACGGCTCTTACCGGAACCGATACAGGCGAGCGTTCCGCGATGAGCCGTCATCTTCAGGAGAGATGGCGGTCGAACCAGATAGGATGATAACAGACCAGACAAGATCTGGGTAGCCGCGCAATATATGGAATGGCAACAAATTCCCATATAAATAGCGTAATTAGCACTCGCCGAGTGCAATTTCTGTGCGTAGCACTATTAGTTATTCTGTGCTTGCAGTCAGTGAATAAGCCTCCGCCATTGTCACTGTTTGGGTGTATAGCCAATAAACCGAGTGAATTTACTTTACACTGAACTTTTAAGGTCTGATAATGACCAGGATTGATGTTGCTGGATCTCAGCAACGACGTAAGATACGCGCTTCGGGGTTGGGTTTCTAAGCCAAAGCACCAAGAGCATTTACTTCACACTGAACCTTGAACCTTGAAAGTCTGATGATGACCAGGAATGTTGTTGCTGGATCTCATCAACGGCGTAAGCTGAGCGCTTCGGTTGAGAAATGCGCCCTGTATAGGAGAACAGCCGTACAGACATACGAAAGACAATCGGTCCAATCTCGAAACCAAGAGCTTCGCTCGCTCGATCAATTACGAAATTATAACTAGTGGCTCTGTGAGCTGTAGACCTCGCGGTAATGCCTGGTCATAATCAGAACTTCAAGGCTCAGTGTGAAGTAAATGCTCTTGGTGCTTTGGCTAGCTACGCAAACCCGAAGCGCGTAGCTTACGCCGTTGCTGAGATCCAGCAACATCATTCCTGGTCATTATTAGACCTTCAAAGTTCAGTGTGAAGTAAATGCTCTCGGTTTATTGGCTTGAAACCTAAACACGAACCGCGTAGCTTTCGCCGTTGCTGAGATTCCATTCCTGGTCAACATCAGACCTTCAAGGTTCAGTGTGAAGTAAATGCTCTTGGTGCTTTGGCTAGAAACCCAACCCTGAAGCGCGTAGCTTACGCCGTTGCTGAGATCCAGCAACATTATTCCTGGTCATCATCAGACCTTCAAGGTTCAGTGTGAAGTAAATGCTCTTGGTACTTTGGCTAGAAACTCAACCCCGAAGCGCGTAGCTTACGCCGTTGCTGAGATCCAGCAACATTATTCCTGGTCATCATCAGACCTTCAAGGTTCAGTGTGAAGTAAATGCTCTTGGTACTTTGGCTAGAAACTCAACCCCGAAGCGCGTAGCTTACGCCGTTGCTGAGATCCAGCACCATCAATCCTGGTCATCGTCAGACCTTCAAGGTTCAGTGTGAAGTAAATGCTCCTGGTGCTTTGGCTAGAAACCCAAACCCAACGCGCGTAGCTTACGCCGTTGCCGAGATCCAGCAACGACTTACTTGACGTTCCATAGCTCCGCCATTTTGAGGAATTTCCAAAAACTGACTCGATAAAAAAAATACTATTATCAAATCTGCTCAAAAAATTTCACGCGAATCGGTTGAGGAATGCGACCTGTTGAGGAGCCGGAAAGCCGGACAGACCGCGCCGCGCCCGCGCCGGACATACGAAAGAAAATCTGTCCAATCCCGAAACGTAGACGCTTCGCTCGCTCGGTCAACAAGGGACGGCCAGAGCGGCGTGAAGAAGGGCGAGTGCGGCGGGGCGGTGGCAGCGGCTAGCGGCTAATTTGCCTACCTACATACGTACGCCCTACACGCCGCCGCGGCCGTGCCGCCTCCCCGCCTCCCCGCCGCTCCGCCGCCGCCACCAGCCAGATGCTTCGTATCGCAACGTTCCGTCCCTCCCCCTCCCCTCTGCTCCGGCCCGTTGCCTTTGCCCGAGCGCCGCGAAAGCACAGGGGGTTCGGGCGCAACGCAATAACTGCATGTAAGCTGCGAGATTACTCTTACACCCTACATATATTTGGTCCATTGGGACCTCGTAATTTGAAAACTCAAATATACAGTAAATGTAAATATAATTGTTATTGTATATTATTAGCCCAGCACACTACATTGGAACTAAGTGCCACACCACGATCTTCCTTTGATTGAATTGGATGGAAAACATGGGAAATTTTCATTGCCGCTTCGACCGTCGTTCATTCAATGCGATTGTGCCATATCGGGCAGGACCCAGTTACGGTTTGACAAACCACTAAAGACAAATTCCTTACTCTATCCTTGCATGCACGGGCCGAAATGAATTTGTATTTACTTACATGTCGGAACCCTACGAAATTGCCTACATGGAATAACTTTCCTAATGTGATTATGATAGCGACCGGGCAGTCTGTGTGACGCTTATCTGTGAGTGAGGAATGCTAGATTTTGTCATTGTGATACAGAACTTTTGTAATTCACACCTCCAAGTACTTCGATTTTATTTTGTTATGATCCTAACCGCTTTGAGAACTCGCCTTTTTTGTCTCATGTTAAACAATTAACTACTTTAGGAGATATCATTAATTTTGTAATAAATATTATACAGCGCCATCTATTGACATGATGGCCGTTGGAGTTTGGTTCGAAACGGCCACAGCTAACTGAGATCCAAATACATGGCTGCGGTCTGAGCGGTGACAGCTCAAGAAGCTGACAAGTGTTTATCAGAGTTTATTTCGGTATCGAGTTGATATCCTGCCGCCGTCGTCGCTGGTTGAAGTGTAATCCTCATCAATCAAGCCCTCGTCTGCGCCGGGAGTGCTGCTAATCTGTTCCACCACGCTGCGGCCACTTGAACAATCTAATGTTAGCTAATATACTCTCCGCTATAGAATACTGATATTAGCGCCAATAAGACGCCCCGCTATATGCGAACGTTGTACCAAGTGAATCAACCAGACCGGTATGCCAGCATGATATTCATCTTCATTATTCTTAGCTCAAATGACACACACTATCTTCCCTAGATTTGGTGGCGCAGTCAAATCACTATTAACTTATTCCGTGTACAAAAATGACCTTGATGATTAAATATGTATCTTTTTAGGGTTCCGTACCCAAAGGGTGAAAACAGAACCCTATTACTAAGCTTCCGCTGTCCGTCCGTCCGTCCGTCCGTCTGTCAGAGGGCTCTATCTCATGAATCGTAATAGGTAGGCAGCTGAAATTTTAACCGAGTGTGTATTTATTTTGCCGCTATAACAACAAAATGGTAAAATAAAAAACATATGAAAATTAAAGGGGAAAATTAATAAAAAAAACCTGATTTTTTGTGTTAAATCTTATACGATGGTACGGAACCCTTCGTGTGCGAGTCCGACTCGCACTTTCCGATACCTATTTTATTTTTAATTCAAGCAAAACCACAAAATTCTAACTATGTTTTTAAAATCTGATATCCTCAATATAATGAAATCCTTATTTAAATGCATGTCAACGCGTTTAATTAATATTTCAATAGATTATATGGAACAACAAAAAGGGTTCCGCATAAATACTTTATCCATGCGCGGTCTCCCATGGTAATAAAGGCAGTAATAATTTGTCGCAGCAGCGGTATTCTCCGATCCGCCGGCCCTAACAAAAGAAGGATTCGGCGGCAGCGGCGGTCGGGAAATATATTTCCACGACAAAGCGCATGTAATGAAGCCGAGTTCCTCTTTATGGAGGAGGGTGGGGGAGGGGGGGGGGAGGGGGCAGGGTTGTGGTCCCCAGTGATGGAACTGTTATCGTTAGCTCGACTTATTCTTTTGAGCGTGGGCTGGTGCAAGGTTGGTCTGGTTGGAAAAAAAATGGCCTAGTGGGAGTCGGGTTTGCACACGAAGGGTTCCGTACCATAAAAAATCGTTTAATTATTGATATTATTTAATTTTATCTATTTGTTGTTATGACGGCTAAATAAATGCACACTTTGTGAAAATTTCAGCTGCTTCCCTTTTACGGTTCATAAGATACAGCCCTGTGATGGATGGACGGACGGACGGACGGACGGACGGTCAGCGGAGGCTCAGTAATAGTACTCCGCTGGCACCCTTTGGGTACGGAACCCTAAATAATCAGGTCCATAAACACCGGTAAATTGAACAGTGCCAAGGCCCGCTTTAATTGTTAACTAAGCCAAATTAGTTTCAATACACTATTTCCTGATATTTCGCGAACCTAACTAAAAATGTTTTTTTTTGCGTATTTTATTTCCATTTGAATTAGTCAGTATGAGTTCTTGAGAAGATTAATTAATTGACATTTCAAAAAGCACTGTATGTATATTTTTTTATACGACCTGACATGGCTGGCTCCCGCCAGGACATCCGTTCATGGGCACGGCCGCACAGAACTGGATTGAAAACACGGAAAAATTTTCATTGCCGCTTCGAAATTATTTTCACCAAAATAAATTAAAAACGAACTTGAATTTGTCTCTTACTTTAGGTTTTTGTTCATAAATGTCCAATAAGTAATTTTGAATATAAATCCAGCTATCGTGTTTTTTCTTCATGAAAAATATTTACTTACGAAATGTTTCTAGATGTTGACGCAGTGATGCCGTACTATGTGTGTTTATACAATATGTTTTCTTTCTTACCCTGTACAGGTTTCAGATATCTCACCAATCTTATATCCTTTAATCTCCACGGTCGTGCTTCCCTAACATCGAGTTACTCGATTTTCCCTAAGCCAGTCCTGATTTCGGATGTTTGGCTTTTTCATTAAGATGCGAATTTAGATTTACAAAGATTGCAATGTTGAAACGTTTCTGGGCAAAACGCAATCATAAATTCAGATCGCATCGATTTGCATCTATATTGCTTCAGGGGTAGTATTCTGTACTGAAAAGCCTTGAAAGTTTCGAGTACTCAACTTTACTACGAGGTGTCTTTGTCATTCTTAATGATAACGAAAGTTGCCACTATTTGGACATATTGTAAAAATTGCTCTTTGTGGTCATTAGGTGGTATTATAGGTGGAAACAGGACTCAAAACGTGAAAAACCAAAAAATTTAGGACATTTCGTTCAATTATTCAAAAAGACAAAAATCCGTTAAAAATATAGGGTTTTCCAATAAGAGGTGTTATTTTGATATGCAAAGAAAATGCAATTTTTTTATATAAATGATCGGATGTTTATTTCATTATAAAGAAGAAGGTATGCCGTTAATGGTGGAAAATAACATCAGGCAAATGACCACCACGACCAAGCTTACAGGACCATATCCTTTTCATGAAATTTTCCATAACCAATTCGAAAAGTGGCTGCCCTATGTCCTCGATAGCCTCACGAATTCCATCTTTGACGTCTTGAATCGACGCTGGGCTATTGGCGTAGACTTTCTGTTTCACGTGGCCCCAAAGGAAGAAGTCGCAAGGTGTTAAATCACAAAATCTCGGTGGCCAATTGTGATCACCTCTTCAAGAGATAACACGGTCCGGAAACTTTTCCTGCAAAAGATCAATGATTTCGTTGCTTGTGTGGCACGTAGCGCCGTCTAATTGAAAGTAAACGTTGTCCAGATCAATACTATCCAATTCCGGCCATAAACAATCATTAATCATCTCTCGATAGCGCAATCCACGTGTAATAAACATCCGATCATTTATATAAAAAAATGGCATTTTTCTTTGTATATCAAAATAACACCTCTTATTGGAAAACCCTATATATGTCATACTCTGATCTTATTTAAGACTACAAATCTAGCCTAATAGAATTTACTTCTTTAAAACAGTGTAAAAAAAATCCAAACATCCGTAATTTACTTACCCTTTAAATTGTCTAGGGAGTCGCTCAATGTTTCGATATTAAACGAAGGTAAAAGTGCAGACTTTAATATTATTTACAATCGTAGCTATTTATATTTATTTTTTAAATTCATGTTGCTTCAGCGCGGAAAGTACTAAAAACAGCTATTTTCAATGCATAAAACAGAATTTGCCACGCGACTCTGACTTTTAATTACGCAACTTCCTAAGTGTTGTTTCTGCCTTGAGTCATCAAGCTGGTACTTAAGGTCTAATTGAGATCTTCCTTCTTCTGTTTTATTTATATCTATGGAACGTATGGTTAAAAAACCCTTTTTTATCCAATGCAATCAAATTTTTTTTTGAGAGCGAAAATAAAATATATACAAATATAAAAAGAACATAATAAGGGACCCCTGGCCTTCAGTAAGTCCTGCCCCGTAAACTAGTCCTTAGACTGTACTATAGGGGCCAGTAGAAACATTTCCTCTTATATGATCAAGGCCAATTAATACCTGTAACTATAGTAATCGATTGATCAACAGATGGCGGCAGTGGCGCTGTATATTGCATTATTGTTTTACATACCGTTTGCTGTAAGTATTTTTTTTGTAGTAGGCAGCATATTTGTAAAACTAATTTAGCAATTATTTCCATCCCGTGTTCAATGAAACCGTGCTCATAAAGGGGAGGTCTGGGCATGGCTTTTGGTATGCGGTGCGTCTGGTCATTTATTGAAAAGTCACTTTTTAATCAATTGTTTGGCTAATATCTTGACGGAGGTCATTATATTAGCCATGTCTAATAAATTTTTTTTGAACAGATATACGGCAAATTATTTTTCATTTTAAAATGATCGCTTTAATATTGGTTTTACGTACTAAACATACTTGCTCTATGTATTATTTTACTCTTCCACGGACAAAACAACATATTAACTTTGTTGGAGGGATGAAACGCTGAAAACGCAACGAAACCTTTTGTAGCCGGGGTAGAAGTTTGGCAACAACAAACAGCATCGTTCCCGGAAGGACTTTGTATTTATCGATCGGGAGCAAGCTAATCCTTGGGGGCGAGGCTATTGCATATGAATTGGACAATTTCTTATTCACGATTGCTTGTTCCAGATGACTGCGAATCAATTCGTCTGTATGTTTTTTACAATATATGAGCAACTGATTTTCCGACTTGGTCTTTGTTTTTTGTTGTGATTGTACCCATTTATATGTTTAATAAAATATAATTATTTAGCTACGCAATTTTGATATTAGTGGAAGTAGAAACCTACTAATAACTTTTTTCTTCACTGAGAACAACTTGACAATTATATTTTCGTTAAATATTGGTGGCACATGGTACATGAAAATAATTTTAGTTATAGACTAAAAACAACATGTGTATTGGAACAGTGGTTTTAATTTTTCCTGATACTTTCAGCCGACTTTAAAGCTCAGTCTACAGTTTATGATCAATGAACATCTTATTTTATAAAATTTATAATCTATTTCCAGCTCAAGCTTACCTCAAATCACAAAATTAAAAGATTTGATACACAATTGAAAGCAAAAAAAAAAAACCGGCCAAGTGCGAGTCGGACTCGCACACGAAGGGTTCCGTACCATCGTACAAGATTTAACACAAAAAAATCAGGTTTTTTTGTATGGGACCCCTCTTTAATGCTTATAATTTTTTTATTTTACCTATTTGTTGTTATATCGGCAAAATTAATACACATTCTGTGAAAATTTCAGCTGCCTACATATTACGGTTCATGAGATACAGCCCTGTGACAGAAGGACGGACGGACGGACGGACGGACTGCGGAGGCTTAGTAATAGGGTTCAATTTTCACCCTTTGGGTACGGAACCCTAAAAATCGGGCAAGCGCGTGTCGGATCACGCACAGGGTTCTGTAGTCTGGAAGAACTTAACCGGAAACGAGATATGTATTTTCTTATGTATACGAGCATATTTATTTAAACTTATCACTTAATATAAATAATTTCCTACCGTTAAAAAATTAGAGGGTGGGTTATTTTTTCTCACCAAATGTAGCATAGCAACTTATTCGCTCACTCCTGACGTTCTAGATTTCCAACGACGCGTAACAACACGTAAGAACTGCACAGGGCGCCGTTTAGAACATTTGATGTTGCGCGTTCCGAATTCGTAAACGACTGGCCTGCGTTACCGTCAGTGTAAGTATACAGATTTACAGATAAGTTTCGGTTGCCGCTCACGCTTTAATATTTACCGTTTTGACCATTCATTGCGATGGTATCACGTCGGGCAGGCGTGAACCTTCCTACAGCTTTGCGTTGCTTTCAAATCATGGAGCGATCATAAATTTAAACGCACATTAAAAGTAATAAAAAAGTTCACATACTCGGTTTAGAACCAGTGGTTTTCGACAAAAGAGACTGCAGGCGTTACCTCTGTAGCTACGAATCACTCAAAACATTTGAGCACGGAACAAGTCGAAACGAGTTTTATTTATGGAGGTGGAGAAACCTCCATGGTTTTCTGTAGGCGGTAGCATTTTTAGATATAACAAGATAACACTTCTCCAGCGTTTTCTCATCTATGGTTGCGGCGGCGCTCCCGGCGGCGGGAGGTTCATCAAGGAGCGTCACGTACGCGTGTCGCGGGTTGGTCGCGTCGCGTCACTCCGGCCGCGTCCGACACCTGCCTAATTAAACTTCTTTACTTACCGTGCCTCCCTCGTCAAACTGTCATATTGTTCTAATTGAAAAATACATGAACGCCAGTTGAGTAGACGGAAACTAAAATCATATTCAGGTTTACTCCTTATGATGACTTTAGGATCTACAAGCAATAAAGTAAAACTAAAATATTAAGAAGATTTTTTTTGGAGGAATTTTGGGGGCATTTAATTTTCTGAATCCATACTAATATTATAAATGCGAAGGTAACTTTGTCTTTTTTTTTTACGCCAAAGGCCACCTTTTGTGCGAAAAATTAAACCTCAGCTAGTCTAAAATAAAACCCTAAAGTTTTTTGGCACTAGATTAGGGATGTATAAAACATGATAAAAAAATACCTTAAGGTGGCCCATCCCGCTCATCTCCCCATACAAAAGGGGAAAGAAGATGACGCCCAAATTTCTTGTCAGAGATCGAAAATTTTGTTCAAAATAGCTTTATTTGATCGAACTAGATGTCTGATGATCATTGGCATTGTAAAATTGTGTTTGGTTTCTAAGTTATAAGGTCCGAAAGTTCGAATTTTTCGCGCGTTTTATACAATAACTTTGGAGGTGGATTATGCAATGATAAAGTAAGAACATCTTAAAAAGATTAGTCATCAGACATAGCTTATTTAATCAATATTTATAATCTATTTGGTTTTTGTTAGATTTTTGACTACATCGGTCGTGGTTTACTTTTAGCTATAAGTCGTTTTGAAATTAAAATTTTCGTAAATCTTACCAAATCATACACTAAGCACATTTACTTTTTTGTGGACATGTTGCATCTTCCTCGTCACGGAACTTGTCTTATTCTTTGAAACAGAGAAGGTCCCAGAGCGCAACAGCACGGTTTTGTACCGTGCCCGCGAATGAGTTAGGCCCGCCGGGTTGGGCCGCCTTAATCGAGTGACACACATTTAATGTCATTCGTTTTATGAATGTGACAATTTTTTTTCATTTCAAGTTTTTATTTAATGTAATATATTTTTTTTTTAATAACATGTCGTGTCTACTACGATTGTCGTTTTTGCTACTACTTGTTTTATTTTAACTAAACGTTGACTCCCAATTACATATGTATGGGGCTATATGAATAAGCAGTAACACAGCAATGCATCACTCCTATCTACAAAGTTGAGATTGCAAAAGTTATTTTCTCGAATTGCGAATCCCCAATCCGAGGCAGCGGTCGCTACAATCTTCTACTGAAATATTACAGATTTTCCATTAAAGGAGTTGAAAAGCCCTTTAAAGAAGCATAAATAGATTTTCTGAAATGAGCAAGTTTTAGGTCTGAGCAAGCTGGTGCTATTAAATCTCGAATTATCAATAATTTTTTTATTTAAAAGTGGTGTACTGCCTAATTTCAATATTTTACTTCAATCCATCGAACTAAGCAGAGCTAATCCATTGAATACAATACAATAAAAGCATGGCAGACAAGAAAACTATAAACATGCTCACAATTTTATTTCAAACCGATTTTCTAGAAGTTAGAAGTATAAGTTTCATGTACTTATAATTGAATTTTAATATTTGTTTTGGTTTTTTTTTTATGATTGGCTAAAACTATACTATTACCGTTATGATATTGGCCCAATACACCACATTCCTGAAGGAATTAGGTGCCATTTCAGGACCTTCCCTTTATGAGCACGGCTACATTGAACTGGATGGAAAACACGGAAAATTTTTTATTGCCGCTTAGACCATGTTTTCACCCAATGCGATGGTACCAACCCTACCAGAAATAAGAAATAAGAAAGAGAAAGAAAGCGGTGCACGGGGCGAGAATTTTAACCCGGACCTCTGGTATGATAGGCAAGTCCCCGCGCCTCTAGGCTACGAGCCGCTTATGGTGTTGTCGTGTTGATAAACCCAAACAATAACAATAAATAATTTTTTTAATACACAGTTTTATCTATGAATCTACAAATTCTCTAAGTATACCATAGTCAACCACAAAAATCATAATAAAATCAACCCAATCTAAAAGACTTATGTTTTGGTAGTAGAAAGTCTGGGTTCTTATGGTGTCCCACGGGGCGGGGTGTGGGAACGAGCTCAGCTGAGCAGGTCTATTCCTGGTATTCAGTAATCAGGAATCAGGAATCCTGAGTATAGAAAACCGCTTTAATAGTGATATTGAAAGCGAGTTTTTCGACGGAAAGCCTTGATTATTTAAAAAAAATATGCTCCGGAATATTTTCGTCAAGAAAATCGCTTTGAAAACCGCTACAATAGCGGTTTTCTAGACTCAGGATTCCTGATTCCTGATTACGGAATGCCAGGAATAGACCTGCAGATGACAGGAACGGGCCGGGTAACTGCGATGTCGTTCAGGAGAGACATGCTTATGAAAGAGAGCCAGTCCTGAAACATGCACGTACAATTTACAGAAAGCGGTAATTTTTCATGCATTGCCATTTTTAAAGTGAAAACATAAACCTCAATTGTTTTCCCATATTTACACATTTTTTTAAAAATTAAAATCACACAGAACGACAAATTAATTAATCAGGAATCATAACAACAGCATATTATGTACTTAGCAGGACACGATTATAAGTCAACTTTGAAATGGAGGATTAATTTTTAGGGTTCCGTACCCAAGGGGTGCCAACGCAACCCTATTACTAAGCCTCTGCTGTCCGTCCGTTCGTCCGTCTGTCACAGAGCTGTATATCATGAACCGTAATGGGTAGGCAGCTGAAAATTTCCCAAAGTGTGTATTTTTTTTCCTGCTATAACAACAAATTGGTAAAAATAATGAATAATAATCATTAAGGCCTATGCAAAAAACGTGATTTTTTGTGTTAAATCTTATACGATGGTACGGAGACATTCGTGTGCGGTTCCGACTCGTAATTGGCCGGTTTTTTATTTAAGTAACACATTCAGTAACTGCTTCGTTCGTCTTAACAACATTTAGCCTTAGCAGCGTTTATTTTCATACTGTATACATAAATCATTCATAGTATTTACCAACCACTGGGGAACTTCCGGCAATGCAGGCATGAAAACAGCGTCATAGGCATAGATAAGGCGTCGAAAAAGCACCTCACCCGATCTTAGCAACAATCGCTTTATTTCAATTAGGTTAAACTTTTCCCCGTGAATAGGTTGACAACAATACATACCTAATGTTTCACACTGCTAGAAATACTGAACCAATCGTATGTAAGTTCACCATTTATACCCACGCAGGCACGCGCTGTCCGGGTGTACTTAAATATTTCCATAGGCTTCGAATGCGTTATGGTCTATGGATATTCCATAGCGTTAACTAGATGGGTATACACGTCAAACATTGCCAATGTCGATCACACGTCTTTCCTCACCACTCAGTCGTAAGATTGCTATACGATTTCACAAAACCCTTTTATACGTCTCGAAAGGACTTTTTCGGTGATACGTCGTTTATATATTGAAGATTTGAAAGTTATGTCCCAATCAACGCGATCGGGCAATGGAGCCCTATATCAAATTAATTCCAGTCTCTCCCTGCCAGGAAATACAAATTGGCTTTTCAAACGCAAACAACGGAATGAAATTGGCAAACATATACACAGGCGGCGGCGGCGTGGACGAGTTCAGCGCGGTTTGAGTGAAACCGCACTGAGCGCATACATATAACAAAAACACCTTTGTTAAAGTAAAAATATAAAATCTAAACTTGGCCTTATTATTATTTAAGCATTTACATTACATATTACAGTATTTGAACCTAAGCTCATCTTAAATCGTTCTAGTGCCACCCACTGCAGGTCTTAGGCCTCTCTCAACCTTACAGGTTTTTAGGTTGTGGTCATTTTCATCCCTGGGTGACCAACCTTATCTGGGAGTACTTTTAGTATCATTTGATATTTTTTGTGCAGTTACACTTACATTACTTTTATTATAACTATAGATTTACATTAAACAATATTAAACAAAAAGGTAAGCACGGTGAGTCCCGAAAACAATTTACAATATAAAACACACAGTTATACATATACACATTTACAGTTACGAAATTGTCTTGTAGCCGCGTGAAAAATCATTTGTTTGAAGCAGAACTGCATCCAAATGCTATATGATTGAAATTACTATTAAAGTGTTTTTGGAGCGTGTGTATAATTTCTTGCAGCTGTATTCAGAGTGCTTACTCGTAGTCAGTTTTGACGGGTGCACTCTGAATACGACTGTTAATGTCTAATTTAAACTTAGTGTAGCTAAATCTATCAATCACGCTTCTACTAAATCCGTTAGCTATTGCAACTGGACAGTTGTTCTGATCTTGATTGTATAGCTGTATAGTTGTTCAGCTCGTGGTGTAGGGGATAGATGACTTGCCTTTCATGCGAGAGGCCAGCTGTTCAAATCCTCGCTCCGGTCATGCACTACTTTCTTTCTCTTTTTGAGTTGGATAAGTGTTACGAATGCGAGCTGTACCATGGTTCGGAATCCATGTAGAACTTATGGTTCTCTTTTCCTACTAGGCGGGAAGGTTAAGCCCGCCCGTTGAAACGGCAACGAAATAGTGTCCGTGTTTTCCATCCAGTTCAGGGAACCATTATTCCTCCCCATATAAATTATATCCGGAGCACCCGCCGAAAGGAATCAGAGCAACTACTTGTGGTTGATATAAGCTTGAGGACGAACTGTTTCTCAAACTCATTTCTCTGCCGCACCGCCAGTATGGAATTGTCTGCCGGCCGGTGTCTCCTCACACCTGTAACCAAGGAGTCTTCAAACGTAATTTAAACTAGCTGGATAGCTCAGCTATAGTCCGCTAATGCGCTGGTATAGGGCCACGCTGAGCGTGGTTTTGCGAGGTGGTGTCGATTCATCTTTTTATTGTTCCGTACCCAAAGGGTGCCAACGGAACCCTATTACTAAGCCTCCTCTCTCCGTCCGTCCATCCGTCCGTCCATCTGTCACATGGCTGTATCTCATGAACCGTGAGAGGTAGGAAGATATTTTCATTGAGTGTGTATATATTTTGCCGCTAATAACAACAAATAGGGAAAATTTAAACAAAAAAAGTTAAATTATATTAATTAAGGGAGGCCGACATTTTTTGTGTTAAATCTTGTACGATTGTGCGGAACCTTTTGTGTGCTAGTCCGACTCGCACTTATCTTTGTATCTTTGATCTCTCAGCACAGCCAACCATACCGGTTTTTCATAAAAAATACATTTAATAATTTAACTCATAAAATCAATGTTGTATTTCTGAATATATTATTTCAATCTAATTAAACACAAGCATTACTACAACTAGGCATTCCCTAAGAAACTTGAGAACAACTAAATTGATGCGAGTATAAGCGAGGACCACAGATTTTAGAAGTTTGCGGCGGCGCCGGGAGTTGAGGGGACTTTCACAGTTTCTGCAAAATCTGTGAAAGGCACCTCCAGAGGACATTGACCGGATAGATAACACACACACATTTCATATTAGTTTTGATAGTGTTGTATCAATATTGCATACTTTACCTCGGTTTAGTAGGGATTGAGATTGAGAAGTTATTCATTTACAATGAATTAAGAGAGTCGTTACCCTATTAATTTCTCATACTACATGCGATAACTGTTTCCATGCTCTTAATGTTTTACTAGGTGGTTGAAATTTTGGATTCTATGTCTGTATGTTTTATTTTCCTAATATATATTTTAGATTGGAAAATATGTGCTAATAAACATTGGAAAAAGTTGTGAGTTTTTACGTTCATTTTCGATTTTATTTTTTCACGAAAAATACAGATATTTACAAAAAAATCAAAACATAACGACATTATGAAGCTTTCTCAACGAATATAAAACATATATATTAAAATCTGAGAACGTTTAGGGGTAGGAAAATGTTAGGACCTGGAAGACGATTTCGCTATTTTAATGGCAATCGCCGTGCAAAATTGTGCCTTGGCCAATGGACAAAGAATACATTTCTTATTTTTTTTAAGCTTAGATTTATTGTGACTTCATGACAGCCTTAAGATTCGAACCAATGTATATTCAAAAGTTCACCAATGAAATTTTAGATATGAAAAAATGGAAAAAAACGGACGGACGGTAACGGGCAGCGGAGGCTTAGTAATAGGGTTCCGTTTTTACCCTTTGGGTACGGAACCCTAAAAAAAGAATGGTAAATAATTTAATTTAAACTGATTGATTTTTATAATTAAGCGTGTGTTTCAAATTGATTTGACTTTCTTTGAGAAATTAATGTATGCGGTATTTATATAATTTCTTAAATTAAAAAGATCTCAGATTTTTTAAAAGGAGGTGGAAGGTAATTTAAATCCTTATAGGAGCCACGACCGTCCCTGGATTGTAGCATGGAATTGAATTTGTCAGCCTAAACACCGTTTTGAATGAAAAAATTCGATCCCGCGGCACTGGCGATCGGGCGTCCGCAAATTGACTTTATAATGAAAGAATAATGTGAAAAAAGATAATAACTCAATTTAAAATTAGATTATGTAACTTTTGTGGAAGGAAAATAACGAAGATAGAAATACATCGTTCATTGAAACTATGTACATTGTTCGAAAGACACATTACATAAATTATATAAAAAATGTTTTGGTGCCCAAATTAATACATGTACCGAAAAATCATCCCAAGCAAACGCAAAGCGTAATATCTCTAAGATATCAAGATATTATTATTTATGTTTTCCATATTTCAAAGTTTACCTTCATTCAGAATTCCAGCGATTCGAAGCCAAGACTCCGGCGCGAAATTCATTTGGATACACGGGCCGCGTTTCTTATAAGTAAAGTAGCTTTCTTACTTTTCGACTTAAACAGAGCCATATTTTAATATACATTACTATAATAAATTGACCTGTACAAGCCGAGGAGATTCGGCTTACGTTCGTTTAGTGAGTGCATGGCCTGATGTAAATGCTTTTTCAATCATTACTTCAAAGCAGCGGGAACTGATTTTCCAAATGGGCCGACTCTCCCTTCGCACGCCGCCCCCCACCGCCTCGCACCGCCCCGCACCTCCCAGCATCGCCCAGACCGCCCCGCATCGTCCCACACCGACGGAGGGGCGGCGCGGGCCCGCGGACACGATAAGGTCCACTAAATCACACGGGTCCTACGCTGCCTCAAAAGCAGATTTATGTCCCCCAATTACTACGGCTGCGACTAAACTTTGATGAAGTTATTTATTGTGGATACCTATCTCATATTACGCGCGCTAAGTAATTAATTTAATTATACCTCAGCAAATGAGCTACAAAGAAATTTGTTATTGTGTAGCCGAGAAAAAATATTAGATTATTTCAGACTGTAAATGTCCAATTGTAAATCTAAACCAACCAATTACTGAGGCGAACAAAACAAAATAAAAATCAAACAAGCCTTTGAGATATTCTCGAGTTTTAACGAGACTAACGCACCGCAATTGATTTTTATAAATATTATATCAGTTAACACAAATTGAAAAAAATTAACTCAACAGCTTATTTATTTATTTATTTATATAAGTTTATTGCACTCAAAAAACATTCGGGCAAAAGGTACAACTTAATGCCGGAGGCATTTTCTACCAGTCTACCTTTGGGTATCGTGAGCAGTAGTGCGAGTAGTAACTATGGAGAAATAGCTTTAGAGGAAACATAATTCCTACACAATATGCAACAAATACACATTATACTTAAACTTAAATATATAACTTATATAACTGTACATAAATATAACTAAATAAATATCAATAAATAAATACTAAATACTACATATATATATTATAAAAACAAATAAAAGATGATACTTAATACAATATAATTTTAAGGAAAAAAATATATATATTGGCAAAAGAAATAAAAAAATAAAAATAAATACTGACCAACTTAAAGAAGTATGAGGGAGAAAATTAAAGAAATCATAAAGACAGAAAATAAGCTTTGAGATTTTTTTTAAAAACATAGATAGAGGGGGAATTTCGTAAATGGGGAGGTAGCTGATTCCACTGCCTCGCAGCGTGCACTGTAAAGGAGTCTGAATACGTGGAGGATGTGTGCGAGGGAATGGCCAGTACCGAAGAGCCGGTCGATCTAAGTGGGAGACCGTGTGAGCAAAGATATGAAAACCGATTACGAAGGTACGAGGGAGCATTGGGATCATTAAGGATGCTGTAGAGAAGTGAATGGACATGAGTATTCCTTCTGTGACGAATATCGAGCCATTGAAGACGAGTTCGGAATTCAGAGATGTGATCAAATTTGCGAAGCCCAAATACGTAGCGGATACACACGTTGAGGAGGCGGTCGAGTTTGTTAAGGAGCTCTTGATTGAGGTCAAGATAGCACACGTCACCATAATCAAGTAAAGGGAGAAGCAAGGATTGTGCAAGCGTAATTTTGGTAGCGAAAGGAATAAAGTTCTTTAAGAGTTTCAGAGTATGCATGCTAGCAAACATTTTGCGGCTTACTTGACTAACTTGTGGTTGCCAAGACAGAGTTTCGTCGATCATGAGTCCCAGGTTTTTCACGCATTTAACGTAAGGAATGACAGTGCCATTGAACAAAAGATCAGGTAGCTCGTCTCGATTCAGCTTAGCTAGAAGTTTGTGAGTACCAATAATGATTGCCTGCGACTTAGAAGGATTGACTAGAAGGCCAAACCTCGTAGCCCAATTTAGTACCAAATCAAGATCTACATTCATAAGACTTATATCAGTAGCAAGGTCATCAATACGAAAGTGTCTATACAGCTGCAAGTCGTCGGCGTAGAGATGGTAGTGAGAAACGAGAATTGAAACAATTTTATTAATAAAAATTGAAAAGAGTAAGGGTGAGAGAACACCGCCTTGAGGTACACCAGCAGTTATGTCACACCAAGGTGAGTAAACATTGTCTAAACGGGCAAATTGCTGGCGACCACGAAGATAAGATGAAAACCAACCTATTACTGGTTGAGAGATATTAAGAGAGAAAAGGATGGCACAGAGAATGTCAAAATCGACGGAATTAAAAGCGCTACTGAAATCTAACAATACTAAAAGAGTAAGTTTTCGATCATCCATGGCAAGCCGAATATCGTCAGTAATCTTCACCAAAGCAGAGGTGGTGCTATGGGATGGGCGAAATCCAGATTGAAGAGGGTCATGAAGAGAATTAACAGAAAGGTAGTTGGAAAGTTGGAAATGAGCTACACGCTCAAGAACTTTAGATAGAAACGGTAAAATTGAAATAGGACGATAATCACTAAACGCAGAGGGACAAACTTTTTTTGGTAGTGGTATGATATAAGCACGTTTCCAAGTGTCAGGGAAACAACCCGATACCAGAGAGTGATTAACAATATTGGAGATTATGGGTAAGAGCAAGTCTAGTATCGGGATGAAGAGATAACGACTCATATTATCACTACCAATAGCTTTGCTTTTTATTGAATATATGATTTTACTTATTTCGCCGTTAGAGACTTGGGTGAATTGGAAAGGTTCGGGCGAAATATGAGCAGGGTCTTGTGAGAGTAATTGGCGAATAGTGTTTGCTTTATCGGCAGAACCAATTGTCACCGGAGAAGCGGAAAAGTGACGATTGAGACCATCTAGGTCGATGGCAGGATTGACATCAGAATTTGATTTGCCAACACCCAGGGTTCTTAAGAATTTCCACATATCATTGGGAGAAGTATTTAGGATGGAATTGTGAATGTGGCGGCGTTTAGCATCCCTACACATCTTATTACACCGATTTCTTGCACGCTTGTATAGTACTAGATTTTCCTCTGAAGGCTGTGACTTATGTTTACGTTTTAATGCGTCCCGTTTGGACATCAAGATGCGAATTTCACCAGTAAGCCAAGGAGCAGGTGCATGTTTAATTTTAACTTTTCTAACGGGCGCATGCTTATTATAAAGTTCAATGACATTGGTCGTCAATGCAGCTACTCCTTTATCAATAAATTTATACCTAGTATTTGGAGTAATAGGACTAATGTAATTGTATCTTTGAAGTTTCTTATTTGTCTTCTGCATACATCTTAAACATTTTATAACTGTGAGATTCCACTCACGAAACTTTTCATGTTTTAAGCACAGCGTATCGTTATACAAGCTAAACATTGACACGAATTGACACAGGCTTTCTGAACATTAATAACTGCAAACTGTTATGCCAACCTACTTACCCAAGTACGACACAACGTTACAGTTCAAAGAACGTTTTTAAAATCAACAAACTAAATACATTTTCTCTCTTCTCATCCACCAAGTACTGATTCCGTACATTAAAGGGCCTTTAATACCACCTCGCAATCGATACCAGTACAATATAATCATCAATTCAGTATTAAATACCCTTTTAGTGTTAATTAAAATAAATCAGCACTTGGTGAAAACCAATCTTAATCTGTATATAAGAGACAAGTCAGAAGTTATCATTACATGAGTATTTAACAAAAAAAACTATGTCCACGATAGTCATATCTGGTCAGTGGATTTATGTATCTAACTTTTTTTTCCAGAAACGACATTTTCAGGTAATTCTAAATAATGTTGGCAAGAGCCACGATCAGTATAACTTTTAATACTCAGACAAAATCGGTTTGCCTTTGCTTTGTGGTTTTACGTAAATTTACATTTCAATCACATATTTCAAAGTCAATTTTATCTTGAAAAATAATGCATAAATATGCCATATCAGATAATTCACCCAATAGATACCAACAAAACTCGTTCGTTTGCGGAAGCATGGAGTGAGTTATCTAAATTATGTATTACAAACAACAATTTAGATGGAAAAAGTTTGCACATCTCAAACACGATGCTCAATATCTTCTGATATAATTTATATTACTTTCCAGCGAATTTTTTGGGTACACAGAACAAGATCGGTTTTGCGTCTGCACACTGATGGAATAGCCATAGTGGTATTAAAACTGTAGTATTACAAGCGTTACCTACTTATCGACAATATACTTCGGATTGGAGAAAATAATGAATGGTTTCAATTTTTTAAACTAATTTGTGCTTTTCACACATGCTTTAAATCATTGAACTAGGTGACTTGAAAATAAATGGCTGTTTTTATAATGGATCTAACAAAACTACGTTAATTAAAGATTTTGATAGACGGTTATCAACGTTTAATAGAAAAGAGGGATTTACGAAATTTTATATGTATTCATATTATTTTAAAGAATGAAACCTGTAAAAATAGTGACCTCATGCATAATTTATTTCAAGGCTCGAACCAACAAGCAAACCTTTTGTGGGTAGTGCATCAATTCTTCAACAGATGTGATAAAAGCGATAGATTAATTTTTAAATTTTTTTTTCGATACTACAATAATATAACTTACTTTTAAATTGATATCGTTGAAAATACCACTTGCAGATTTGACAATCACTGTTAAAAATAAAACGACCTCATAATAGAATACCCTGAAGACCAAAAATCGAGGGTAAAAAATTTACTGCGTAGTTTCAAAATCTAGTTAATTCAGCGTTTCTTAGTAAAATATTTGCTTCATGCAGAAAATTGATGTAGTAACTATTGGAAATATTTTTTTAGAAAATACCATTTCACGATCGACTTTACAGGCGTTATCGATAATGATTAAAAAAATTAATTAATTGAAACTGAAAAACCACTAAGTATGTCGGGGCCGTATACATCTACGATTGCTTTTTGAAATAACAACCTTTTGATTCCAAGCCCAACCCGTAGCAGCTTGGTTAAATAAAGGGGGAGAACCTTCCACAACATACATTTATAGCCTAAGAATTTCAGCATTTACGTTGGAGAAATCATACACCGTATTACGTAAGCGGTGACGCAAATCCAACTGTTGCAATTTAACACAATGAAAATGGCAATGCAATGTGATTAACATTGGGTCCTCAACTTCTCGTGAGCACCAGCTACAAAGTTAGCGCAATTCGAGGCACTATAAACTCCCCAGAAACTGCTTTACAGCCGGTGTTAACTTTCAGGGCATACCTTGCCCCATGTCAAGGCTCACTTGGAGAGGCTGCCGACAAAACTAGTACAAGTTAGCCCCTGACGCTGCGAGCCCCAGGCCAACTTCACAATTTGTTAGGCTAGCAACTTCGGTTCAATTGCTGAACTGACGATTGTGTGGTATGAAACTGTCTGCACGAATTACCGACACGACGGTAATCCACGGTTATCGCGTTATAACCAGATGGGCATGAGCGCTGCCCTCATCGGACTGTGTGTGAGTACAAGAGCACCACTAATGCGAGTTTAAGGCGCCTATATACCATAGCGTAAATCAAAAATACGCGCGGCGGAATCTAACCAGTGCTATCATGTCAGGTACGCACGTTTCGCGCGCTCCCGGATATTTCGTGTATTTGATTGCAAGTCTGATTTTGTAAAATTCCTGGATTTAACTAGTTAAGGCTGAAAGGTATACGATTTTTCTATTTTATTCTTCTAAATAGAAAGATAACAGAAAGGTAAAAATGGTACTTTTAAAAATATTTTTTATTTTGACGATTATACAATTGTTTTGGACAAAATGGGAATGTATACCTTCACAAACGTACATTCTATAAGTTCAGTATTTTTTTAATGTTTAACAACCAAAGGCTTTGCTGTAATCGACTTCAGAAGAACGTTCATTTTTAGGTACTTATTCCCCTTAAGAGAGATGGAACATGCCTAACTGATACATCAACTTTTTTGATCGCTATAACCACGCAGACGACACAGTTACAGGGAATACCTGGTTAACGTTTGGACCGTTAACACCCTGTAAATGTATTACATTATATATTGTTGAATATCTTAATGATTATTAATTTCATATGAAATGGCTTACATGCTTTTAATATTAGTGTTATGAAAAATCTTCGTGCTCCCCAAATCATTTTCGCCTGCGGGCATGGCTTTGTGATTTATCGATCAATTTTATAGACTATTAATCTTCACGCTCGGTCATAAATTTACTAAGACCATGCGTAAAACCGAAGGCTTATTGATGTATTTGGCCCGCCGCACACATTTGCATTCTCCCTGAATAAAGTTAAGGGCGTGATAACACCCGATTGCTTTCAGGTCAATAAGGGCGTAAAGTTATTTTTAAATAAAATGAAATGTTGTTTCACTTAGGTCTTCATCGAACTGAATGCAATCGGCTCTAGTCACACCCAAGGTGGACCATCCCGCTCAACTCCCCATACAAACGGGGAAAGAAGATCCCGCCCATATTTCTTGTCAGAGATCCCAAATTTTGTACAAAATAGCTTTATTTAATCGAACTACATGTCAGATGACCATTGGTATTGTGTTTGGTTTCTAAGTTATAAGGTCCGAAAGTTCAAATTTTTCGCGCGATTTATACAATAACTTTAGAGGTGGATTACGCAACGATAAAGTAAGAACATCTTAAAAAGATTAGTCATCAGACATAGCTTATTTAATCAAGATTTATAATCTATTTGGTTTTTGTTATATTTTTGACTACAGCGGTCGTGGTTTACTTTTAACTATAAGTCGTTTTGTAATTAAAATTTTCGTAAATCTTAACAAATCATTCACTATGCACAATGTCTTTTTTTGTGGACATGCTGCATCTTACTCATCACGTTGCTTAGCCAATGCCGTTTTATGCATGTAAAATAATTGTTTCATGAATTTAAATAAATTACGATTGTAACGAATATTAAAGTTTATACTTTTACAAACGTTGAGCTATTCTCTAAATCAATTAAATTTAAAGTAAATTATGCTTATTTTTATATTATTTTTATGTTATTACATTTGTATTTTATTACACTATTTATGATGCGAGATTTTTAGTTTTAAGATAAGTGTATTACAAATATTTTTTATGGATATTTAGTATTTATGAATAACTCCACTAAATGTCTTGTCTTGTCCTGTTTCCGCCTTAGGCGGACGTGATCAACAAAACAACAGGGTTGATTCCAATAAAAATAACTTATGTCTGATTCGATATAATAGTACTGAATACTATATGACAAAAAAAATACCAAGCATACTCTAAAGCACCTAAATAATGCTCTTGTATAACGTCGTTCGTAGCCTTTACTTCGGAAAATGATCCTTGACGTCCATGCAAACGCCTTTTCGTGAATTTTGCATAGGAAAATGTTTTAGTTTTCATACAGAGTACATACGTAGGTACATTAAGGATTTGGAAAAAAAATATTGCCTGACTCGGTAAGGTAAATATTTTTTTTTTTGATCAGGACTATCCGACATTACGATGCCGAAAAATGGCGGAGACTATTGTTACGTCCTGCTTGTGTGTTGCTACTTCTTTTTAAGTGTTATGTGGCCAGACTAATAAGTAAGACTTCTCCGCTTGCAGTAATTTCCACTTCTCCATTGCCAATTTCCTAGACACCGCACGCGGGACGACATATGACTCGATCACCACGAGACGCCATATTCCGGTCTACAGTTTGATAATATTCCCTATGTAACGTCATTCCTGATATTAAAATTAACGTAATTGTCGGTCTCTGTAACGTAATGGATTTTTTCTTTTCTTCATGTATACATGGAGGTGACCTCCATGCATGTATATAGGTACATATGACTCGATTCATAACCTCAAAACATTTTTTTTTTAATCTCTAAAATGAGAGTAATTTTTTCTCCTCGACATAATATGGTCTAGTCAATATTTTGCCAAGCAATATTCGAGGTGCGTTGAAATTATTTTTTCGTATAAATTTTAAATAATAAAATAATGCAATGGTCATATTAGGGTTCCGTACCCAAAGGGTGCCAATAGAACTCTATTACTAAGCCTCCGCATTCCGTCCGTCCGTCCGTCTGTCCGTTTGTCACAGGGCTGTATCTCATGAACCGTAACAGGTAGGCAACGGAAATTTCCACACAAATTTATATTGCCGCTATAACAACAAATAGGTAGAAGTAAAAAATATTAAAAATTAAAAGGGGGCCCCATACAAAAACAATATTTTGTTTTGTGTTAAAACATGTACGATGGTACGGAACCCTTCGTGTGCGAGTCCGACTCGCACTTGGCCGGTTTTCTTTTATTCATCACTTGCAGCAATTATTTAATTACATATTATAATTATAAAAGTAATTTGTAATGTATTTTTTTTAATATGAGTCCAAGTGTGCTTAACTGTTAATTTATCCATATTAAGTCAGCCTGGGTAGCTCAGTGTGCGACACTTTGCGAATCGATAAGCTGGGGAAGCACCTCTGAGCGCGGTTAGGTTCTGGATGGGTGACCATTTTCAACCGTTGAGGCTGGCCGTGGTTCGGATTCTACGTAAAACGGTAGGTCCCCTTCCTTACTTACTAGGTGGGAGGGTTAATCCCGCCCGGGTTGGTACCATCGCATTGAATGAACGATCGTCGAAGCGGCAATGAAAATACTCCGTATTTTCCATCCAGTTCAATGTAGTCCTCGATGTAGTCAAGCAACATAAGGAAGGTCCTGGCATGGCACCTAGTTCCCATGTGGTGTTTTAGGCTAATATCTGACGGTCAGTTCGGTATTAGCCATCCATGTCCAGTTACATTAAAAAAAATCTGGATATTCCACCATAAAATACTTGTAATAATCACTAAACAGTATAAAACAAAGTCGCTTTCTCTGTCCCTATATCCCTATATCCCTATGTATGCTTAAATATTTAAAACTACGCAACGGATTTTGATGCGGTTTGGTTAATAGAAAGAGTGATTAAAGAAGAAGGTAACATCCATTAAATAGTGGAGAAATACTGTTATTTTTGAGGTTTCCAATGTTTCCAAAATTTTTTTTTCCCCTTACATTGCAAACGCAGGCTGAACCCTACGAGATTTATCAAAACAATGTACGAAGTATTGTACACATTGAAAAGGTCTACAGGAAACTCCGCGATGGTACATGTCTATCTCTTATGGATATCCCACAATAAACATTTTTTTGTCATTTACTTTTTACGACAAATAATGGCTAATTTTCGAAGCGATTTTTACCAATACAGCATTAATCCTTATCCAATTAAATACCTTAAATACTTTACCTTGTTGATTTAATATAGATCTATATGGCCCTTTGCAGCATATGATTTAAATTAATATTTTCGAAGATATTACAGATTTAAAAATTGCGGGACGTAGCGTTTGCGGCGGTACCGGCCGGCCGGGGCGGCGGGAGCGTGCCTATAAATAGTGCGTCGGAGGCCGCGGTTCACCCTATAGCACTTTGAATTTAGCACTGATCGGACGCGTTTACTATCGGAGCTGTCTAATATCTAATAATCATATCTAAGTTTTTTTTTTCAAATATTTCAATGTAGGAACTCTACGTAAAAAGGGTTTATTTTTGTATCATTGTGTCAAAATAATATTTTTAAATGATTTTATACCCGTGCAAAGACGGGACGGGCTGCTAGTTATATATATACTGTGATGCTATCAACCTTGTTTAGTTAAGTAATTTATATTCTTAAGCCGATCGCATTGAGGGTTGCTCTTTTGTACTTTGTTCTTTGTTCCACATAAAATAAGTTTGGCAGCAGCGCATAGATCTTAAGCGTGTTATCAAATGAATGTGGACGATAACTAAAAATTTGGTACTTAGTGGTGTTCCATTGCGGGTTCTTCTTCACTGAGTTAATATAATCCGCAGATCATTCAATTAGTTTGTGAAGTAATTTAAAGTAGTTTGACTCAGAAGTTTAAATAAATTAAAGTGAAATAAAATCTTTCGTCTTAATTGCATGGTCGTCCGTACAAACAAACAACTAACAAACAACAAGAAAAAACAGGCCAAGTGCGAGTCGAAGGGTTCCGTACCATCGTACAAGATTTAACAGGAAAAAATCACGTTTTTTATATGGGCCCTCCCTTAATTTTTTATTCTTTTTTAATTTTAGTTTTAGTTGTTATAGCGGTAAAATAAATACACACTCTGTGAACATTTCAGCTGCCTACCTATTACGGTTCATGAGATACAGCCCTGTGACAGACGGACGGACGGACTGACAGCGAAGGCTTAGTAATAGAGTTCCGTTTTCACCCTTTGGGTACGGAACCCTAAAAAGAGCTTTTTTTATTTGCGAGATCACAAGGTTTGCATTTTAAAATTTCATTGTTTTTTGTGTCGGCGAACGAAACCTGAGAAGGCTGTTTTGCCGTCAGTCAAAGTGTATTTTCAGTGGCGTCGAGCGCGGGAAAGATCGCTTGTGAATTTGTAAGTAAATTAAGAAACCAGCAAGTAAGTAATGAAACTAGTGAGAATTACGAAATAACATTTATATGAATATTCGAACATAATGTTAGTGAAACAAGTAAAAATCTATGATACATTTTAAACATTATTAAGTACTTCTATGTATGCATATTAAGAACTCGTGTAGATGCAGAGATTACCCTCGAAAACTTCACATGTAATATTTATATTGTATTATATTGATACTGCCATTTAATTTTGTTTGGAAAAATCATAATATCCAAAATATAGAAATAAATAAGTTATAACCTAAGTTATACCTACAGCTACAATAAGCTAGCGAATATTAACACGATAAATACCCTGAATATAATAGTGATAAAATACAAAATAATGACACCAGTGATTGAAAACCTAAATTTCACATTAAACATGCACAACTATCGTAGGTCGTGATAATACTGGCATTCAATTAAACATGCTACATTTTCTGGCAATTAGGTTAGCGTTCACGTGAACACTTGACAATATTTATTGCAACATAAATAACATAATTAGATCAGCAATTTCTGACGAGGTTCTAGATACTATACTCGAAAAAAATGTGATTGAAAGAATATCGGCGAAAACCTGGATTTGAGCCCAGTGATTTTAACAATTGATCTTACACAGATTGAATTATATGCTTAGGAGTAGAGTATTAGGGCTTCCAAACGACGACACAACATTATTCACAACTCTCTTAAATAAAGTGAACTTTATAAAACGTTGAGGTACTCTAAGAATATATCCGATCAGTGTGTTAGTCTTTGCAAATAAGGGTTTTAAGTGCACCTTCAACGAAATGTCATTATACGTAATCATTAAATGTATTCGATATAGTATACAAAATTACTAATACATATTTTGAAATGTATGGATTTCACTGAAAGTTAAAATAAGCTTGGACAGTATACTTCCTGATACAAACGTCTCACCGCGATCTTTCGCACACGATTATTTTTTCTGATCAAAAACAATATTCAAACTTTGTTTAGTGAATATTGAATCATTAAACTGTATTTGTAGGGTTACCCCAAACAATTTTAAACTAAATAATATGATTTGTGTTTGTCACCAATAACGTGTTACGACATCGCTACTCTCTTCATGCACGCTCACTGCTGCATCTTCAACGGGTCGAAGTCCGAAATGCGATGTTTATGGTGTCGCCGACTACGAAAGCTTTCAGTGTAAATTTGCACTATGGCGCGGCACGGCAAGGCAGCGCATTGTACATATTTATGAGAAGGGTGGAGCGCAGTACCGAGCGTTTCGCCGCACACTTGGAAAGTAAAAATATTTCTTTAGAGCCCCGCACGGACTGAATAGTAAATGCATCCACCGGAAATTAGAAAACGTTGCTGGTATCGTAAGTCTGGTTCAAAGCGATATTGTTAAAAAATACGAAGATAAAATATACAAATTTAAAGGAAATTTGATCTTCTAGAAAACACAACTAGAAAGAATAAATTAATAAGCACAAGCGCGAGGAGTTCATCGATTCAGAGCAGCTGCAGTTTGTGTGATTATACCAAAAAAAGTTTGTATGGGCTAGACAATTGTCACTAATTTAAGTGTTATTGGATCAAACTACCATGGTTAAATTGTTTTGAGTAAGGTGAATCCGAATTGATTCATTTCAGACACTGTAAACACGTAGAAACGTCAGCAGATGCATTTACTGAAGTGATTACTATTTTCGCAATGGGAACCTGACTCTTGTTTAGTGCAGCGCGCTAGGCGTCGCTTTCTGAGACAGAGGTTCGTGGTTCGCTCTGCATCGATAATAGTCGTATCATTCCAGAAAAGCGCTGCACATCTGATTATTATTATAGCTGAATTAATATACATCAATGTTTTTGTAAAAAAATATAATATAATGGTAGTGGTAGTCGCACAATGTACCTAATTAAAAAAGATGTTAGTAAGAAATTACGAACATTTCTATAATCGTAAACTGTTGAAATATCAGATATCTTATGGCTCTACTTTTTCTGCTATAAAACGAATTGTTCAACGTCTGTTTAGATCGAATTATATTAACAGGAGTTATCAGAAAAGTTTAATTATTTGAAAATTATAACTAATTATTAAAAATAATTATCGATGGTTATCGAACACTATCGTGAACATTTCTGTTACACCAAAAAAGTCACTGGAGCTCCGGATGGATATCTCCTTAATGAATTCCTTATCTTTGCACTTAAAAATTAATTAAGATCAAGAATCGATTACGAAGAATTCAAGGTTTTGTTGTTATGAAACGAAAAAAGTTTCTCTGGGGAAGTTTCGTGTCTCAACTTTTATTAGGAACTTTCTGTGTTATTGATCTACGCAGCAGCAGATATAACCAATGCACTTGTAGAAGTAATTGAATTCACGTATGTGCAAGGAGTAGAAGAAGTAGGCACTGTTGAACTGTAGCGTTGAAGGGAAGGTCATTTCGCATTGATTTCCCTCTCCCTTGTGCCTTCGTGAGAACTACAGTCTTGGCTTGACAATATATAATGCGAATCAAGTCTACACAATTAGATATATCTTCGCTTAAGCTTAGTTTTTCACTTCATCATGTTTATAAACTCCAATGCCACACCCATCGTCATGTCATTAGCCCTTCACCCGGCATTCCGGAAGGAATTCGGTGCCATGACAAGACCTTACCTGGAAAATTCGGCGTTGTCATTTCATCAAGATAAATTATTTATTAAAAAAAAAACACTAACTTCATTTCAGTTAAACTAAATTAATAAACTAATCGACTAACAGGTGTGTGTATTACAGCTAATCGATTAAAATAGGTATTAGGTATAATAAGAGATTTGAGACAAAACAAGTCAAAAATACCTATTATGTTTACTTGAAACTTTCAGTGTACAAGTCCGATATGAAATAGATTTTGTTTTCCTACCCAATAATACGATTATTTTATCTTTTAGCACCCCCGGCTGGATGTAAATTTTTTTTTCTCGCCGACCAAGATTATATCTGCTTGTTTTCCCTTATTAAGATATTCGGAAACTTTCCAACTCATCTCATCTTCCCTCGATGACGGGTCGTCGATCACTCCTCCTGCTCACATTCTATGCCGACACATCAGATCCCCGTCAGCATCTTACATTAAACTTCTTGCCCAAGACACCGAGCAGTAGGGGCATAATTAATGATAGCTTGTTTATGCTATGAGCAGGTGTAAGCCACATGCGTAGTATTTTACGACCATCTTAAACTCATATACAATTATTAAATTAACACCATTATTAGGTTTTAATACAGGTATTTCAAATAGATTTATCCATACTAATGTTATTCACGCCCATATTTCTTGTCAGAGATCCAAAATGTTGCTCAAAATAGATTTATTTGATCGAACTAGATGTCTGATGACCGTTGGAATTGTACAATTGTGTTTGGTTTCTAAGTTATAAGGTGTGAAAGTTCGAATTTTTCGCCTGTTTTATACAATAACTTTGGAGGTGGATTACTCATCGATAAAATCCATACATCTTAAAAAGATTAGTCATCAGACATAACTTGTTTCATGACAGTGTACCATCTAGTTTTTGTTAGATTTTTGACTACAGCGGTTTTGGTTTACTTTTAGCTAGAAGTCGTTTTGTAATTAAAATTTTCATAAATCTTACCAAATCAAACACTATGCGTATTGTCTGCTTTGTAGACATGTTGCATCCTCGTCATCACGGAGCCTGTCTTTTTCTTGTCCATATTTGAGACATGGAAGGTCCCAGAGCGCAATAGCACGGTTTTGTACCGTGCCCACGAATGACTTAGTCCCGCCTGGAAGGGACACCGTTTGTATGGGGAACTCATCTTTATTAATTAATTAATTAATCTGTAAGGTATGTTCATGGAGTAAGTTACTTTGTTGAATAAGATAAGACTCTATGTATGATACTAAAACTAAATTGATGATTTTTAGAATTTTTTTCTGTATTTATGTATGTATGTTTCTCCATAACTCTTAAACCGATCATTAAAATTCGATGAAACTCAGTACACGTCCATTTAACTACATGGGACACAGGATAGGCTAAATAGAATTCAGTTCCTCTCACGCTAAGATTTGGTTGTCATACAAACCGAAATGCTCCACGCGCCCCGGCAGGTGGGAGGCGGCTGAAGGGGGGCGGCACTGCCGGCAGTGTAGGTGTGATTGTAGTACTACGTGTGGAGTGTCGGCGATTGGGCGAAGACCAGAGTGCACCAGCAACACCCGCCGAACATCAAGCGTCGAGTCACAAGGAACTAAGCCCCTTTATTCCGATACCAGGGTAGGTAGGTTAGGTTTCCTTCAGACGCGTCGGTGTCACGCGTCTCAACACATCGAAAGGATGAGACGGTCTGCTCAATATTCACTGTACCCATTCCATATTTACCACGCACCGATAGGGATGATATAATTATCTAAAAGCTATATATTAAAAGTTTACATACTTGTGGTTTTGGTTTAAATCAGTTCTCATGAAACAACGTGAATCTCAGTTTTTGGCCTCTTAAGTATTAGGATCTTGGGAGTTCTTATTAACAGACATTTTGGAAAAAAAATCTATGGTTCTGATTCACCTCCAGGAATCGTACTGTTAAAAAGTAAATATAATTGTATCGAGCTTAAAATGCCTAATGTCAGATTATTCAAACAAATTCGCAATAAAAACGAAGTTCAGAAAAGTAATGTTTAGAAGCTGCGTTAATTCTTTCCGCTCTCCTTTTTGAATGGTCAAGGCTTTTACCTCCTGAAACTTTTGCGTTCGGCGTGATTATAACTTATTTCGTTTCAATATTTGGCGAAAATTGGGCAAACTCCACGATAATTGATAACCGAGCAGTGAAAGTTGTTATTTGTAAGTGCGAAAGTTTGATAATGAACAGCAGAACTAAGTTATGGCCCTTTAACAGCTTTTGGAATTCCGTTCAGTGTAAGATTTAAGTAATGAGAGAATATTTTTAGACATGATGTGGTTTTATTATTATTTTATTTAAAAAATCATGATAAAGCTACTTCCTAATACCACTTGAAATTAAGCATGCGTCCATGATCATATTCGGAGAACGTGTATGTTATATTCTAAAGTGGAGTTTTTTTTATCAAGGACTTAGATGTTTATAAGATCCGGAATATGTTTATATGATCATAACCGAAGAACAAAAAAATACACTTTTTTTAAAAGTAGCCAAATTAACCAACGAATTTTCTTATTTTTCAATTTTGTTTTTAATAATATTTTTTTTACATCATGAAATTTTTATGATCACGGTACATAAATATTGCAAATAAAATATTTACATGTGACTACAAAAGCCCGTATATTGGAAGTGAGATATATATTTATTCTTATTATTATTTTATTATTATACGTAATATAATAAATTATATTATAATACGTAGTAATATATACATCAATGGATATTGGTAGATCCTAGGTTTTACTAGTGAATCTAGGATTTAACAACATGAGTTGGCAAATTTACGAAAATAAATGATATAGATTTTAACATTAGAGTTTGGTAAATGGAAGGTAAAGTTAGGTTAGGTTAGGTTAGGTTAGGTTAGGTTAGGTTTCCAGATTTACCTTGTCATGGTAAAAGTCCGAAATTAAGGATGTTCTTAGACAAGTTTGGACTTAGAGTTGGTAAATCTAAGGTGTTATATGCTGATACATCTTAGGATTCAACGTGTTTATGCTTTAAAAGCAACAGAATCTTGATGTAGATCAGTAAGTAAATGTAAAGCAATAGGATAGTGATAATTTATCATCGTTACTATGTCATGGCTGAGTTTGTGAAGAAGCAGAAATAGTGCCTCATAAGTCAACGTAGAGGCGCGAACAGTGTGAGGACAAATTTAATTGTCTCTTGGGAACCGTGGGTTAACAAATGGCTAAGACCCGACACCCACTTAACCCTCCACTGTTGATCCGTTTGGCCGGGTAAGGGACCTCTCGTTCGGAAGCCCTCTTGAAATTGTAGGTCACATTCGGACGTGCAAATTACAGATATGCAGTATGTACATTAAAAAGTCTTGCACCACAACTTAGCCAAAAATCGACTAGAGCGAAAAAAGTCCAAACCATTTTTATTGCAAGAAACTTAAAGAAACAATATTGTGAGCACGGGTTGAGCTAGATGGAAAACACGAACAATTTTTAATTGCCGCTTCGAGTTTCTTTTCATCCAATGGGATGAAAAGTACTACAACCTATTAAGGTACCTATGGTTTAACATGGATTATTTATGACCTTCGACCACAGCGATTTAAGGCGCTAGGACTAGCCAACTACTCGCGCCATACAAATGCACTTTTTAACAAATGTAATAATATGTAGTGAAACGCTTCAGCAAATCCAAATAGAACTCCAGACTGATAATGGATTGTTAATATATTTTTATTCCATCATTTATTTAAATAATAAAAAAAATAAAAAAAGTTTATTTTTCTCATTAGAAATCTGAAAGTCATTTGATTTCTAGATATAAGCAAAAACAGCATATATGCATAAACAAAAAATTCCATTTGCTTTTAGATTTCTACATTTAGTCAAAAAAGTTCGGAAATGGACACCGTTTCCGCAATGTATTTTGTATAGAAAAAGGAAACATACATTAACGAAAATCATTCGATTCGTAGACAAGGAATCATATATTGTAAGGATGACACTTATAATCGTCAGACTTAGTTAGTTTACTTGGGGTGCCTCGTCTAACTTTGCGATTTGGCTAGTACCAGGCCCTTAAGACGCTTTTGGTCATACAATATTTCATGTAATCCTGGATACGGATGGTTCTGGCGAATATGTTCCCACTGCTACCTATCCTCCCCGCAACCCCTTGCCTGGCTGCTGTCACCTGACCCTTTCTCACCTTACGTGGGACGCGATATAAAAAAAATATATGGTCCAATTTATCTTCCTGTACTTATCCTTTGTTATGCCCATTTATCTCTAGTATTAAATATTGCCTTGAAAAGATGTCAAGATAAATCATTCTTCCAAAATATTCATTTAAGGACGTGTTTTCTATTTTTCCTGAATTAACTTTCCGGGATATAAGCGACAATGTGAGCAAATTATGGCTTAAATCGTGGTGCAATGGGTAAAACAGGAGTAACTGTCGTTATCTTGAGCAATTATCATTCTTGACGTGTTTTTGTTTACATACTCATTGATAAATTTATTGTATAAGAACATTAACGAGATTAAACTGACGACGGGCAAGCGGCCAGCGCAAGGGCCGGGTGGGCGGGCGATGGGGCAGCGTCCAGGATGGCGAGAAGTGTCGGTGCAGGCTTGTAAGGGCCAACAACCATGGAGGTGCAATTCTTCACCTCCATGCCAACAACACTGGGAATCTCTTGACTAACTTATTGGCGGGTACGGAACAAACGCGTGCTATTGCGCTCTGGGACCTTCTCTGTTTCAAATAAAAAGACAGTCTCCGTGGAGAGGAGGATCCAACATATCCACAAAGTAGACAATGCGCATAGTGTTTAATTTGGTTTACTAATTATATTTATTTACTAATATTAGTGTTTAATATATATATATATTGTCACGTAGTGGATTTTTGGTAAGCCACTACAGTGTTCATAGCTCCTTGGCCAAGGCTAATCCAATCGCCTTGCTCCCTCCGTGGTTTTACCTAATTAAAATCTTCCTTACCCTCAGAAAAAAAGAGAAACGAAAATGATAATTTCGTAGTGCGGCGACCATTTTGGGTCGCCCACTTTACCAGCAGCCTTCGCAAAGAGCGCACCTCTACAAACCGCGGTCCACCTACCGGTAACCCAACTTCAATTTAATACCTTTTAGCGATTGCTCACAGCCCTGTTCATTTAATTAAACTCATTTCCTCCTTGGTCGCTATTGACCTGGCTTTATTTTAGCTCCTCAAGCACCCTGTAACCATTTTACGGCGCCCACGCCTCATTTTATTGTGAGCGCCCGTCTAAGTGTTTCGAAATTGACTTCAGCGGTTCCTGCGGGGCTCACCAAGTGGGCCCCAGTTATGTCTTCCGTTCACCCGAGACACGACTCGCCGATGGGTCGCCGTCGCCGGCAGCGACGTGGCGAGGTAGCCGAGCACGCTGACCGGCCATCCGCGCAGCCGCGCCGATGCGCCCCGCGCCGAGCAGCGCTGAGCCACGCCGCCACGCCGTCGGCCGGCGTTGACGACGCGGCCGACACGCCGGCGCCGCTGCTCTGAGCCGACGCCCCGCGCGCCGCACCGCACGCGCGTGCACCCACCATGCTGCGCACCGACGTGGTCCACCACTGAGTGAACCAACCACCAAGTTTTTCTACCCTTAACGGAGGCCTCAACGACAGACTTTCTAACTGCAAACCATTTACGTACCGCCTGAGCATTTTGTTGTTTAGTTTTCTTTGTAATAAACGTCCACCTTTATTCTCACTAAAATTAGTCGTATTCTTTTTCCCCGTCCCTGGTAGTACTTGGCTCGGCTACCCCCTAAGGGTACGCCTATTCTACGTTTAATTTGGAGTGGTGGCGCGTGATGACGCGGACGGAGCCGCCGCAAAAGCGAGGGTTCCGGTCGAACGTCACACTGGCCGCGTCATCACGCGCCACCACTCCAAATTAAATGTAGAATAAGTGTACCCTTAGGGGGTAGCCGAGCCAAGTACTACCAGGGACAGGGAAAAGAATACGACCAATTAGTGAAAATAAAGGTGGACGTTTATTACAAAGAAAATTAAACAAAAATTGCTCAAGCGGTACATAAATGGTTTGCAGTTAGAAAGTCTGTCGTTGAGGCCTCCGTTAAGGGTAGAAAAACTTGGTGGTTGGTTCACTCAGTGGTGGACCACGTCGGTGCGCAGCATGGTGGGTGCACGCGCGTGCGGTGCGGCGCGCGGGGCGTCGGCTCAGAGCAGCGGCGCCGGCGTGTCGGCCGCGTCGTCAACGCCGGCCGACGGCGTGGCGGCGTGGCTCAGCGCTGCTCGGCGCGGGGCGCATCGGCGCGGCTGCGCGGATGGCCGGCCAGCGTGCTCGGCTACCTCGCCACGTCGCTGCCGGCGACGGCGGCCCATCGGCGAGTCGTGTCTCGGGTGAACGGAAGACATAACTGGGGCCCACTTGGTGAGCCCCGCAGGAACCGCTGAAGTCAATTTCGAAACACTTAGACGGGCGCTCACAATAAAATGAGGTGTGGGCGCCGTAAAATGGTTACAGGGTGCTTGAGGAGCTAAAATAAAGCCAGGTCAATAGCGACCAAGGAGGAAATGAGTTTAATTAAATGAACAGGGCTGTGAGCAATCGCGAAAAGGTATTAAATTGAAGTTGGGTTACCGGTAGGTGGACCGCGGTTTGTAGAGGTGCGCTCTTTGCGAAGGCTGCTGGTAAAGTGGGCGACCCAAAATGGTCGCCGCACTACGAAATTATCATTTTCGTTTCTCTTTTTTTCTGAGGGTAAGGAAGATTTTAGTTAGGTAAAACCACGGAGGGAGCAAGGCGATTGGATTAGCCTTGGCCAAGGAGCTATGAACACTGTAGTGGCTTACCAAAAATCCACTACGTGACACAACCCCCCCTCTCGAGGAAAGAGGACGACGAGCCGTCCGACCTGTCGCCCTCGACAGACCGAGTCCTCGAGAGTAAGCCAAGGCTAATCAGGCACAGGTGAAGCCTGAATGAAATGGGTAAGTGAACAAGGTCGGGTGGGACACAAATAAAAAAAAAACAACAATCTTAAACTACGGGCTACCTACTGGAATAAATGCAGTAAAAAAAAAAGGACAGACCAAAAAAAACAAAATAGTTACTCCTCCACGCAAAAGGAACACAAATTAGGCTCTAGAACTTAATTTAAAAGACGTGTTGGCTTGTTTATTTATTGTAGGAGTTCCCGTATTCTTCTAACAGAATACGGTGCCGCTCCTGTAAGGTACAAAAGAAGAGTACAGCACAAAAAAAAAATGGCTCATACAGGCTTAGATTTTTTCCATTATGAGTTAGACTAAATCGTCCTTACCGCTCCTGTGAGGTAAAACGACGAAGTATAGCACTTAAACATGGCTCATACAGGCTTAGATTTTTTTCATTAGGAGTTAGACTAAATCGTCCTTACCGCTCCTGTGAGGTAAAAACGAAGTATAGCACTTAAACATGGCTCATACAGGCTTAGATTTTTTCCATTAGGAGTTAGACTAAATCGTCCTTACCGCTCCTGTGAGGTAAAAACGAAGTATAGCACTTAAACATGGCTCATACAGGCTTAGATTTTTTTCATTAGGAGTTAGACTAAATCGTCCTTACCGCTCCTGTGAGGTAAAACGACGAAGTATAGCACTTAAACATGGCTCATACAGGCTTAGATTTTTTTCATTAGGAGTTGGACCATACAGTGTCGTTACCGCTCCTTTAAGGCACCCAATGAGCGGCTAGCGATCATGCCCTGAGCTTGAGGAGTTCAGGACACCCTTAACCTAGAACTAACCGCTTGGTGCTACGCACATGCCTAAACTACGGGACAACACATTATTTACAAGACCTGCTCTCGCGCCCTAACATGCATTATCTTTCGCTCGCCTCTAACATTCCAAGTCTGGTCATCCTACAGCGGAAGATCAGACATCACCTTGCAGTGGCCGTCCAGACCCTCGAAGGCGCGAGCCGGACGACCGGTGCGGGAGCGGGCCGCTCCAGACGACGTCACTAAAACTAACACAAATCAAATAAACTAACCACTGACGGCACCCAGCAGCATGGCTGGCGAGGTGACGTCGGGGAACCTAAAAGTAAAAAAACAAAACAACACTACAGTCCAGTAGGTACCCGGCAACTAAGTACTAACATTATCAAAACAACAAACTAAATAAATCAACAAAACCAAACACGGTCCGCTTTACGAAGGGAACCGGTATAGGGATTAAATAGCCCAATAACGAGGTGAGAGAGGGACATAGGTAACTCTCCATAAAGAAAAATAAAAAAAAAAATCAAAAGCTTAACTTTAAGGACTTAACGACCTACTTACTACTACTTGGGCCTAGGTAGTGGTAAGGGAGGCACAGTCTAGGTCTGCCGGTCTGGCATGATACCGTTAGAAAAACAGGACGCGCGTTCAAACTGCCTATGTTGCGAGAAAAAAAAAATTAAAAAAAATAAAAAATACTTTGAAAGGATTCACAGCCCATGAAGTGGATGAAGGAGGGTGAGGCCCAGTGCAGCGGAAGCCTTATTGCGAAAAAAAAATAAAGTAAAAAAACATTAAAGGAATCCACAATCCATGAAGTGGATGAAGGAGGGTCAGGCCCAGCGCAGCGATGAGCTAACATAAATGGAGGGGCATGATCGTAGCCTTGGAGGCAAAACAACAAAACATTATTTTGAAAAAAAATATAAATTTATTTTGGCACAGTGTGAACACGCCTTAATACCTAGATGACCTAGGTGCCTAGATCCTAAAAAGCGCTCAGCGCACGGGCACCCACGCGGCCACGGCGCGCGCGCCGTCGCTTCAACCGAAACCTAGCCGCCTACACTAGTACAATCACAAAACAAGAAAAAAAACGGAACTAAAAGTGGGCATAATGCGCCGAGTAAAATTACTCAACTGAAATATTTTACAATACGAGAACCGGTGAAAAGTTTCGTTCGTGAATGAATTAAAACTGAAATGAACTGTTGCAGTTCCGCTGTGACGCGAACGGAACGAGACGAATCGATTTCGGTGGCGTTCGCCAGCGTGCGCGCCGCCGTGATCGCGTCGCGTGTCCGAACGGCCGAGTAATATCAATACTTATTACGCGCCGACTTGCTCGGATTCGCATTCAATACCTTTTAAATTTACCATAGGATAGAAAACGAGTTAGAAGCGCGCCGCGAATGTTGGCCGAGTGTCCGATTAGGTCCGCGAACAGAGGGCAAGGGCGGGAGCCAATAAAGGTGTGGGGCCCGTCAAAAAACAAATGCGGCCGGGGACATTCCCAAGTGGAACGTATTAGTCCCGGCGGCAGGAAGAGAAACTGAAGGAAAAAAATGAAACATCCGCGGGGCCTTCTAAACTCAAGGCCAGAATACAAACTACGTTTTGACTTGTGGTGAAGGAAAACATTACATAAGATAAGGGTTTAAAAAAAACTGGTGTCCCCTCCGCTTAAGGTTCGCGGGGCAAAAGGGCGTTTGGCACTCGCCAAAACGGTCAACCATATAATAAAATGAGAACACTTTATTCCAAAAAAAATAAACTGAAATGCAGAGCGCGTTGGGAGATCGGGTCGGAAATACGTTCTTAACTTCGCATAGAATGCACGCATAATAAACTATAAAATAAAAAAAAATAAAAAAAAAGTGATCCCCAACGAATGAAGGTTGATTGATCGGGCTGTGAAAGTCTTGAAACGCACGAGGTGCATGCGCAAGGTAAGTGAGAGGAAACAGTATGGACATCAAAAGTTCAAGAAAAAAAATGGTCCCCAACGAATGAAGGTTGGGTGATCAGGGCCGTGAAACTACGCGCCCGCGCGACCGCTCCGCGTCGCGACAATTAGATGGAGCGAGGGAAAGAAAAAAAAACGTGGGTAGTTTCGCGAGCAAAGAAAAAAACAACTCGTAAAAATTCCTACGGCACACGCGCCGTCTGAACTAAATTAAAACAAAACGGAATTGTACTGGGTAACAGGCGGGATCTACCGAGCGCTAACCAAAACAGAACGAAAAAAAAACGTGAGACCGTATCTAGTTCAGTAGGAGGGAGCGTGTTAGGCAAGTTGAAGTGAACGCGAAATACCAACGGGGAATCGAAAGTTTTAGATTATCGATGCGAAATTATGAATCTGTCGTCTCAAAGTGAGCGCAGTAAAGACATCGCTCGCGCTGTGTCGCGCGGCCATGTTGTGTAGTGAAATCTAAGTTCAATGTGAAGTTATCAAGGGCAGCTAAACATGGAATGAATTTATGTTTTTCAGCTGAAGGCGAAACGTAAGTACTGTGTGAAGTGAGTGGGGCGTAAACAGGATCAACTCGTTCGGTGGTCGAATCAACTTCGAAACATGGTTTCAAGGTTAGGTCGATCGCCGAATCGAACGCGTTATCGTCTCAACCAATGCGATAGCTCACTAGCACAACAACAATCACACGTAAAAATGTTACAGCAAACGATTAATGAGAAGAAAATGGAGGGCTCAACAGAAACCTGGCTTTTTACAAATTAAATATTCTTTTTCCCCTCCCAGGCAGTACATAGCTCGGTTTGGAGTGGGGCGCAAAATAGAAACAGGATTCCTAGTCCTGCTCGTCCCCGAACCAGTGGATGCCAGTGTGACGTTCGACCGGAACCCTCGCTTTTGCGGCGGCTCCGTCCGCGTCATCACGCGCCACCACTCCAAATTAAATGTAGAATAAGTGTACCCTTAGGGGGTAGCCGAGCCAAGTACTACCAGGGACAGGGAAAAGAATACGACCAATTAGTGAAAATAAAGGTGGACGTTTATTACAAAGAAAATTAAACAAAAATTGCTCAAGCGGTACATAAATGGTTTGCAGTTAGAAAGTCTGTCGTTGAGGCCTCCGTTAAGGGTAGAAAAACTTGGTGGTTGGTTCACTCAGTGGTGGACCACGTCGGTGCGCAGCATGGTGGGTGCACGCGCGTGCGGTGCGGCGCGCGGGGCGTCGGCTCAGAGCAGCGGCGCCGGCGTGTCGGCCGCGTCGTCAACGCCGGCCGACGGCGTGGCGGCGTGGCTCAGCGCTGCTCGGCGCGGGGCGCATCGGCGCGGCTGCGCGGATGGCCGGCCAGCGTGCTCGGCTACCTCGCCACGTCGCTGCCGGCGACGGCGGCCCATCGGCGAGTCGTGTCTCGGGTGAACGGAAGACATAACTGGGGCCCACTTGGTGAGCCCCGCAGGAACCGCTGAAGTCAATTTCGAAACACTTAGACGGGCGCTCACAATAAAATGAGGTGTGGGCGCCGTAAAATGGTTACAGGGTGCTTGAGGAGCTAAAATAAAGCCAGGTCAATAGCGACCAAGGAGGAAATGAGTTTCATTAAATGAACAGGGCTGTGAGCAATCGCGAAAAGGTATTAAATTGAAGTTGGGTTACCGGTAGGTGGACCGCGGTTTGTAGAGGTGCGCTCTTTGCGAAGGCTGCTGGTAAAGTGGGCGACCCAAAATGGTCGCCGCACTACGAAATTATCATTTTCGTTTCTCTTTTTTTCTGAGGGTAAGGAAGATTTTAGTTAGGTAAAACCACGGAGGGAGCAAGGCGATTGGATTAGCCTTGGCCAAGGAGCTATGAACACTGTAGTGGCTTACCAAAAATCCACTACGTGACAATATATATCACAAAACGACTGTTTGCTATACTAAAAGTAAATCACGCCAGCTGTAGTCGAACATAAAAAAATTAAAAAATATATAGAATCACAGACTTGTAACCACTCTGATGAAGCTTTTAAGATTGAACAGGCGGAAACCCTACCTAATCTGATAACAGAATTTAATCAGACTTTTGCATGACTTACAATACTCATTGGTTCTTACTGGTTCTGCGCCCCCGATCGCCGACACTACATACACTGTCGGCACTGCCAAGGTGAGACGCTATGGTGGTAGCCGGTTCCCAAAATTGCACTAAAAAAACACACCAGCCCATCGACTTTCCGGGCGAATCAACTTCAACTCTCATTTATTATTTTATGTTACTGGACATGGGTGTAGACTAGGAGGTCGCGACAAAAATGGTAACGATAAAGTAAATGGCTGAAACTGGGTTCACGGGATAAAGACAAATTCTTTGAAGCTATATGTGTCGATCTGCCTGTTCCTAGTGGTCGCGTTACGTAGATAAGGCTCCTGAAAAAGTCGTTATGGTGACAAAAAATATATATGATAAGGTAAATGGATGCAAATGACGACGCATGAAAATATCAGTACATATTTGGTTAGCAATACAAAAACTGAACAAATTATTCATTCTTTCATTTCGTAATTATAGGTGATGTAGGTTACAGATACAAGTTTAGGTATATTTCATTATTTGATTAAAAAAACGACTGGTTATTGTTGCATAATTAATAGGTATCAATGTTTCTAGACAATCATTATATTGAATTGCAAGGCGTCGCACACTGAGCTACCGAGGCTGACTGAGGGTACAATTAAGCTTCAGGTAAACTTAACATGTTTTGTAAATGATATTTTATTATTTTCAATACTGTATTTTTTACTTCACGTTTGATAAACATGGTAATAGCTTTTTATTATATCCTATCTATGTACATTATCCTTGGATGTGAAGATTGGATTAAGTTTAAGCACTTCACACTTCACAACTTCACAACTTCAAAGAGGCGGAATCTTAAACATCGATTACATTACGTTTGATAAGGCTAACGCTTTAGTTAACACTCATTAACCCATTTAACACATGTATCTATAAAATATTGTGTGAACAGTGCGAAGGTTGATGAATGAGATGTTAAGAGGGTCGAAACTATATGAATTCTCCATACTGCGGGCGATGTTTTGCGATGTTTTTTAAATCTTGGATTCTAAAATATACTGTCTGAACCTACGCGTGTGTTAATTTTATGAATTCATATTTTACATTGGAAAATATTGGCTTATAAACATGGGACAAGTTGTCCTATTTAATTTTATGATGGAAAATACATATATTTACATAAAAAATCAAAAATAACGACATAGAATCAAGCTTTCTCGAATGAATAAAAAAAATATTCAGGGGTAGTAACCGTTTGGGCCTGGAAGACGATTTCGCTAAATTAATTTGCAGTCGGTGTGCAAAATTGTGCCTTGGCTAATGGACAAAACAAATATTTCTTAAAATTTTCAAATCTCAGAGCCCTGCTATCTTCAAGACCGTCGTAAAGAAAACAGTTAGGGTAATTACTAGATGTAAGATAATTTAAGAATAAGTAATGTTATTGTTTCAAAAAATATTTTGATGGCTGTTTATTAAAACGTAACGATTTTATCAATGACAAATTACGAGGAAGGTTGTTCAAGCTCCGTTTCAATGTCGATGACTTCACAATTTATTTTTTTTTGAATATGCGGAAAATAGACAAACTCATTGGGATGCTATATGTTAACAAAATTATTTTTATCATTTTTTAATTCTATGTATGTTTGATTGGAAATCAGAACGATTTATTGATGTATGCAGTGAATTGTTGGTAATAAAGTAATTTATCATGTTTTAGTAACATAAAAGTGCTTTTGCATTCACGGGTGCAGACATACCCGTGAATTCTTGGTTAAAAATATAGATCAGTTCATTTAATTTGCGAGTTCTTCTTTTATGAGTTAATCGAATAATCACCCGCGACATCGCGTACCAGTCTAGACAATGAGGAGGGTAAAATAAATGAAATGAGACAAACGTAGTCACAATGATATCAAATATTTATTAATCAATAATTGAATGATTGGTTATTTTGGGAGCTTATTGTATTACTTATTGTATAAGATTCCATATTTTGTTAACCGCGATACCTTAGAAGATCTCTCCTGTGATACCGATATATCTCGAAATAAGTTCAGCCTCCGAAAGATAATAATTGCAGTAATATCCATTGGGGTGTCACTGTTTTTTTACACTTACGCGGGGCACTTCCAATTTGTTTGATTGCTTACTGAACGTATGAGAAGCAGGGCATACTGTTCGACGTTTCGGAACCTTTTATGGGCTTCATGCATTTTTTTTTATTTCAGATTATATCTTCAGAAACTGGAATAGACAAAATACTGACTACCTGCCGCTCTGCTCGATAACCGGTATAGGGATTAAATAGCCCAATAACGAGGTGAGAGAGGGACATAGGTAACTCTCCATAAAGAAAAATAAAAAAAAAAATCAAAAGCTTAACTTTAAGGACTTAACGACCTACTTACTACTACTTGGGCCTAGGTAGTGGTAAGGGAGGCACAGTCTAGGTCTGCCGGTCTGGCATGATACCGTTAGAAAAACAGGACGCGCGTTCAAACTGCCTATGTTGCGAGAAAAAAAAAATTAAAAAAAATAAAAAATACTTTGAAAGGATTCACAGCCCATGAAGTGGATGAAGGAGGGTGAGGCCCAGTGCAGCGGAAGCCTTATTGCGAAAAAAAAATAAAGTAAAAAAACATTAAAGGAATCCACAATCCATGAAGTGGATGAAGGAGGGTCAGGCCCAGCGCAGCGATGAGCTAACATAAATGGAGGGGCATGATCGTAGCCTTGGAGGCAAAACAATAAAACATTATTTTGAAAAAAAATATAAATTTATTTTGGCACAGTGTGAACACGCCTTAATACCTAGATGACCTAGGTGCCTAGATCCTAAAAAGCGCTCAGCGCACGGGCACCCACGCGGCCACGGCGCGCGCGCCGTCGCTTCAACCGAAACCTAGCCGCCTACACTAGTACAATCACAAAACAAGAAAAAAAACGGAACTAAAAGTGGGCATAATGCGCCGAGTAAAATTACTCAACTGAAATATTTTACAATACGAGAACCGGTGAAAAGTTTCGTTCGTGAATGAATTAAAACTGAAATGAACTGTTGCAGTTCCGCTGTGACGCGAACGGAACGAGACGAATCGATTTCGGTGGCGTTCGCCAGCGTGCGCGCCGCCGTGATCGCGTCGCGTGTCCGAACGGCCGAGTAATATCAATACTTATTACGCGCCGACTTGCTCGGATTCGCATTCAATACCTTTTAAATTTACCATAGGATAGAAAACGAGTTAGAAGCGCGCCGCGAATGTTGGCCGAGTGTCCGATTAGGTCCGCGAACAGAGGGCAAGGGCGGGAGCCAATAAAGGTGTGGGGCCCGTCAAAAAACAAATGCGGCCGGGGACATTCCCAAGTGGAACGTATTAGTCCCGGCGGCAGGAAGAGAAACTGAAGGAAAAAAATGAAACATCCGCGGGGCCTTCTAAACTCAAGGCCAGAATACAAACTACGTTTTGACTTGTGGTGAAGGAAAACATTACATAAGATAAGGGTTTAAAAAAAACTGGTGTCCCCTCCGCTTAAGGTTCGCGGGGCAAAAGGGCGTTTGGCACTCGCCAAAACGGTCAACCATATAATAAAATGAGAACACTTTATTCCAAAAAAAATAAACTGAAATGCAGAGCGCGTTGGGAGATCGGGTCGGAAATACGTTCTTAACTTCGCATAGAATGCACGCATAATAAACTATAAAATAAAAAAAAATAAAAAAAAAGTGATCCCCAACGAATGAAGGTTGATTGATCGGGCTGTGAAAGTCTTGAAACGCACGAGGTGCATGCGCAAGGTAAGTGAGAGGAAACAGTATGGACATCAAAAGTTCAAGAAAAAAAATGGTCCCCAACGAATGAAGGTTGGGTGATCAGGGCCGTGAAACTACGCGCCCGCGCGACCGCTCCGCGTCGCGACAATTAGATGGAGCGAGGGAAAGAAAAAAAAACGTGGGTAGTTTCGCGAGCAAAGAAAAAAACAACTCGTAAAAATTCCTACGGCACACGCGCCGTCTGAACTAAATTAAAACAAAACGGAATTGTACTGGGTAACAGGCGGGATCTACCGAGCGCTAACCAAAACAGAACGAAAAAAAAACGTGAGACCGTATCTAGTTCAGAGCCGGTAGTCTAAGTTGTCACCTAAATTGGCGTTACGGCAAACCGATCGACTGGCGTTTTCAATTGTATGGAGAAATTGAAGAGCGCGCGCAGCGGGCGTTAAGCGAACTAACATTTGCGAGTCCGAGCTTGATTTGACAGCTTACTCAACGTTGCCGTAAATACGTCGACGTTGCCGTTTACGTCCACTCCGCGTTTTCATACAAATCGGAAGTCCGCGTTTGACTTTGACAGCTTGAAGAAGTAAAACCACAGAATATCTAGTAAAAACTTGTATGGAGTTTGGAGAAAACGCCAGTCGATCGGTTTGCCGTAAACGCCAATTTCGGTGAGAACTCAGACTGCCCACTCTGTAGGAGGGAGCGTGTTAGGCAAGTTGAAGTGAACGCGAAATACCAACGGGGAATCGAAAGTTTTAGATTATCGATGCGAAATTATGAATCTGTCGTCTCAAAGTGAGCGCAGTAAAGACATCGCTCGCGCTGTGTCGCGCGGCCATGTTGTGTAGTGAAATCTAAGTTCAATGTGAAGTTATCAAGGGCAGCTAAACATGGAATGAATTTATGTTTTTCAGCTGAAGGCGAAACGTAAGTACTGTGTGAAGTGAGTGGGGCGTAAACAGGATCAACTCGTTCGGTGGTCGAATCAACTTCGAAACATGGTTTCAAGGTTAGGTCGATCGCCGAATCGAACGCGTTATCGTCTCAACCAATGCGATAGCTCACTAGCACAACAACAATCACACGTAAAAATGTTACAGCAAACGATTAATGAGAAGAAAATGGAGGGCTCAACAGAAACCTGGCTTTTTACAAATTAAATATTCTTTTTCCCCTCCCAGGCAGTACATAGCTCGGTTTGGAGTGGGGCGCAAAATAGAAACAGGATTCCTAGTCCTGCTCGTCCCCGAACCAGTGGATGCCAGTGTGACGTTCGACCGGAACCCTCGCTTTTGCGGCGGCTCCGTCCGCGTCATCACGCGCCACCACTCCAAATTAAATGTAGAATAAGTGTACCCTTAGGGGGTAGCCGAGCCAAGTACTACCAGGGACAGGGAAAAGAATACGACCAATTAGTGAAAATAAAGGTGGACGTTTATTACAAAGAAAATTAAACAAAAATTGCTCAAGCGGTACATAAATGGTTTGCAGTTAGAAAGTCTGTCGTTGAGGCCTCAGTTAAGGGTAGAAAAACTTGGTGGTTGGTTCACTCAGTGGTGGACCACGTCGGTGCGCAGCATGGTGGGTGCACGCGCGTGCGGTGCGGCGCGCGGGGCGTCGGCTCAGAGCAGCGGCGCCGGCGTGTCGGCCGCGTCGTCAACGCCGGCCGACGGCGTGGCGGCGTGGCTCAGCGCTGCTCGGCGCGGGGCGCATCGGCGCGGCTGCGCGGATGGCCGGCCAGCGTGCTCGGCTACCTCGCCACGTCGCTGCCGGCGACGGCGGCCCATCGGCGAGTCGTGTCTCGGGTGAACGGAAGACATAACTGGGGCCCACTTGGTGAGCCCCGCAGGAACCGCTGAAGTCAATTTCGAAACACTTAGACGGGCGCTCACAATAAAATGAGGTGTGGGCGCCGTAAAATGGTTACAGGGTGCTTGAGGAGCTAAAATAAAGCCAGGTCAATAGCGACCAAGGAGGAAATGAGTTTCATTAAATGAACAGGGCTGTGAGCAATCGCGAAAAGGTATTAAATTGAAGTTGGGTTACCGGTAGGTGGACCGCGGTTTGTAGAGGTGCGCTCTTTGCGAAGGCTGCTGGTAAAGTGGGCGACCCAAAATGGTCGCCGCACTACGAAATTATCATTTTCGTTTCTCTTTTTTTCTGAGGGTAAGGAAGATTTTAGTTAGGTAAAACCACGGAGGGAGCAAGGCGATTGGATTAGCCTTGGCCAAGGAGCTATGAACACTGTAGTGGCTTACCAAAAATCCACTACGTGACAATATATATCACAAAACGACTGTTTGCTATACTAAAAGTAAATCACGCCAGCTGTAGTCGAACATAAAAAAATTAAAAAATATATAGAATCACAGACTTGTAACCACTCTGATGAAGCTTTTAAGATTGAACAGGCGGAAACCCTACCTAATCTGATAACAGAATTTAATCAGACTTTTGCATGACTTACAATACTCATTGGTTCTTACTGGTTCTGCGCCCCCGATCGCCGACACTACATACACTGTCGGCACTGCCAAGGTGAGACGCTATGGTGGTAGCCGGTTCCCAAAATTGCACTAAAAAAACACACCAGCCCATCGTCTTTCCGGGCGAATCAACTTCAACTCTCATTTATTATTTTATGTTACTGGACATGGGTGTAGACTAGGAGGTCGCGACAAAAATGGTAACGATAAAGTAAATGGCTGAAACTGGGTTCACGGGATAAAGACAAATTCTTTGAAGCTATATGTGTCGATCTGCCTGTTCCTAGTGGTCGCGTTACGTAGATAAGGCTCCTGAAAAAGTCGTTATGGTGACAAAAAATATATATGATAAGGTAAATGGATGCAAATGACGACGCATGAAAATATCAGTACATATTTGGTTAGCAATACAAAAACTGAACAAATTATTCATTCTTTCATTTCGTAATTATAGGTGATGTAGGTTACAGATACAAGTTTAGGTATATTTCATTATTTGATTAAAAAAACGACTGGTTATTGTTGCATAATTAATAGGTATCAATGTTTCTAGACAATCATTATATTGAATTGCAAGGCGTCGCACACTGAGCTACCGAGGCTGACTGAGGGTACAATTAAGCTTCAGGTAAACTTAACATGTTTTGTAAATGATATTTTATTATTTTCAATACTGTATTTTTTACTTCACGTTTGATAAACATGGTAATAGCTTTTTATTATATCCTATCTATGTACATTATCCTTGGATGTGAAGATTGGATTAAGTTTAAGCACTTCACACTTCACAACTTCACAACTTCAAAGAGGCGGAATCTTAAACATCGATTACATTACGTTTGATAAGGCTAACGCTTTAGTTAACACTCATTAACCCATTTAACACATGTATCTATAAAATATTGTGTGAACAGTGCGAAGGTTGATGAATGAGATGTTAAGAGGGTCGAAACTCTATGAATTCTCCATACTGCGGGCGATGTTTTGCGATGTTTTTTAAATCTTGGATTCTAAAATATACTGTCTGAACCTACGCGTGTGTTAATTTTATGAATTCATATTTTACATTGGAAAATATTGGCTTATAAACATGGGACAAGTTGTCCTATTTAATTTTATGATGGAAAATACATATATTTACATAAAAAATCAAAAATAACGACATAGAATCAAGCTTTCTCGAATGAATAAAAAAAATATTCAGGGGTAGTAACCGTTTGGGCCTGGAAGACGATTTCGCTAAATTAATTTGCAGTCGGTGTGCAAAATTGTGCCTTGGCTAATGGACAAAACAAATATTTCTTAAAATTTTCAAATCTCAGAGCCCTGCTATCTTCAAGACCGTCGTAAAGAAAACAGTTAGGGTAATTACTAGATGTAAGATAATTTAAGAATAAGTAATGTTATTGTTTCAAAAAATATTTTGATGGCTGTTTATTAAAACGTAACGATTTTATCAATGACAAATTACGAGGAAGGTTGTTCAAGCTCCGTTTCAATGTCGATGACTTCACAATTTATTTTTTTTTGAATATGCGGAAAATAGACAAACTCATTGGGATGCTATATGTTAACAAAATTATTTTTATCATTTTTTAATTCTATGTATGTTTGATTGGAAATCAGAACGATTTATTGATGTATGCAGTGAATTGTTGGTAATAAAGTAATTTATCATGTTTTAGTAACATAAAAGTGCTTTTGCATTCACGGGTGCAGACATACCCGTGAATTCTTGGTTAAAAATATAGATCAGTTCATTTAATTTGCGAGTTCTTCTTTTATGAGTTAATCGAATAATCACCCGCGACATCGCGTACCAGTCTAGACAATGAGGAGGGTAAAATAAATGAAATGAGACAAACGTAGTCACAATGATATCAAATATTTATTAATCAATAATTGAATGATTGGTTATTTTGGGAGCTTATTGTATTACTTATTGTATAAGATTCCATATTTTGTTAACCGCGATACCTTAGAAGATCTCTCCTGTGATACCGATATATCTCGAAATAAGTTCAGCCTCCGAAAGATAATAATTGCAGTAATATCCATTGGGGTGTCACTGTTTTTTTACACTTACGCGGGGCACTTCCAATTTGTTTGATTGCTTACTGAACGTATGAGAAGCAGGGCATACTGTTCGACGTTTCGGAACCTGATATGGGCTTCATGCATTTTTTTTTATTTCAGATTATATCTTCAGAAACTGGAATAGACAAAATACTGACTACCTGCCGCTCTGCTCGATAACTTGTCCATCCGATTGAGGATTGTCTGCGTTCCGAATTTCATCTGAAGTGCAAAAGACACTGTTTTCCCCGACGTCTGTTGTCGGCACACCTCTTCGAAATTCAGTCTTCAGCTTTTCCAGACAGGTCTCCACATGGGCAAAAGACGGTGGGAATATTCACTATTTATTTATTTATTTATTTGGAAAATCAACAGCTTTTATTAACATAGCTTTAATACAATGACAAAAATGCAAAACATAAGCCAATAACAGATTTCCACTTCTTGTACAAAAAAGACTGTGCTCCAACTGTATTCGTCTATGATGGTGAGAGATTGTGTGAGGGTGTGTGTGGTGTGTGAGAGGGTGTGTATGTATATGTATGTGTGTAAATCATCTTGATGTAAATATATAAATATGGGTGGAATGAGAATGAAGATGTATGAAATTGATGAATGATTTTGCTTATTTCGTATTATTTAAATTTATGCTTAAATGTCTTCAAGTGTCACAAGAGCTTCAATAATTTTTTTTCGAAATGTATATTTGGTGTGGATGAAGATATCAATTTCATTGAACTTACGATTATAGTTTCGTGTAATACGCGTTAATATCTTATTTTCAGCATAGTTTGTGCGTTGAAGTGGCACGTGAAATAATGGTATGTGTCGGGTACGACGGCAAGGCACATTCAAACTCAACTCGTTCAGCAATTCGGCGCAATCAATTCGACCCCGTACTATGTCAAAAAGCACCATCATGTCCAAGACATTCCTTCTTTTTTCTAGGCTTATCACCTTGTGCGCCAGACAACTAGCTTCGTACGAATCAAATGTTAAATTTCGTCGGTAATTTAAGTGCTTTATAAATTTATTTTGTATTCTTTCGATAGAAACAATATATTTCGCATACATAGGTGACCAGATACTACTGGCGTACTCGAGAACGCTGCGTACGTATGCAAAATATACTGTTTTTAAACATGCGATATCTTTAAACGGTTTACATACCCTAATAACAAATCCAAGACTTTTATATGCTTTTTGTGTAATATAATCATAATGTTGTGTTAGCACAAGTTTGCTATCCAAAAGTACACCTAGATCGCGGATTAGATCTACTTTTGCTATAGGGGTACTATCGAATGTGTAATTGTAAATATTTGGATTACTTTTTCGGGTAAATGTGATGGCCTGACATTTTTTTATATTAACATTGATTCTATTTCTGGCATAGTACAACGATAAACGATCTAAATCCTGTTGAAGTATTAAACAGTCTGTTAAGTTGCGTATTGGCATGTAAATTTTTTTGTCGTCAGCATAAAGTAAATGTTTCGAGTTCTTAAAACATTCACTTATGTCATAGAGGTAAGCAACATAGAACAGTGGTCCTAGGTGCGATCCTTGGGGTACTCCGGAAGTAACTGCTACGTTGTTAGATTTGAGGCTTCCAATCACTACTATTTGCGAGCGATTCGTTAAATAAGATTCGATCCAGCGCAATAAATCCCCCTGAATGCCCAAACGTTTTAGTTTTGCTAATAATATTACATGATCGACACGATCAAACGCTTTTTCGAAATCCGTATATATTGCATCAACTTGGCCCCCTTTTTGCATATGATGTAAGATATAATTGGTATATACGGCCAAGTTAGTTGTTGTCGAGCGTCCCTTTAAAAAACCGTGTTGTGTATCGGGGATACTTCTAGCTATAGTGGGATATATATTTTCATGTACAATTTTTTCGAATATTTTTGCAAAGGTGTTGATAATGGAATTAACTATTGAAGTACTTGTGCTTGGACTCTTCAATTATACGTGGGAGGTTTCGCTGCTCAGATAATAGAACTTTCACCTGTTCAAACCTTAACCAGTGCCCGTTTCTCGATTTCGCTGTGTAATCATCAGCGATGACTTCATGTTATCCTTGTATTAAATCGCCCGTATATACTGCGTAATACGTGTGCTGACGCTCCTATTTGCTTGGCCAATATTTAGCGACGAATACGTAGATAGAACTACTAAGATGCCAGCCACAGGTAACGGTATATTGTCCTTCACAGACAGGAGCATGGCTGAGACCTTGCGTAGATGGTACATCACGGCTGGTATGCTGGACCTCCTGAATATCCTCGCATATATCACTCCTCTGAATAACGACAGGTCTCCGACTCGTTTCATGTCGTCATACTGTGGTTGTCGTTCTCTTCTTTATGGTTCTCTAGTATCTTGCACAGTCTTGATGAATTTTATCACCGCAGCTAAATTTGATGGATTACAAAGAAGTCTTAAAGAAGAAGTTTGTCAAAGATTTTGGTTCCTACCGTTTGTAAGTGTGTCGGGTGATGATGTGAAGATGCAGATACCGGTTGGTACGAGTCGGTTTTATGTCGGTTTTTTTCGAGTGTACCTTCAGGGTCAAATTATTAATTATAAGAAATAACTAAAAACACTCAATGTAGTGATGAGGCCGATTTTGATAAAAACTAAAACTGCATCATTTCCTAGCCGGATTATTGCATTTATGCTAAGCGCCTGCTTACTGGACGCGATACAGCAGCGTCGACCCGTGCGTCTCATCGAAATCCCCGAGGTATCCCTGAATTTAGAGACCCTTCAACTCCGAAAGGATGTAGGATCTCTCTCTCCAGAAATTCCAAAAATAAAAAAATCTAGATCCTTTATCAATAGGTTCAGTATATAATGGAATCAATGCCGAGGTATTTCCAGAAGCCGCCGCCAAAATTCAACTTTTTTTAGAGGACGAAAGTCAGGAAATACTGTAACCACCCAAAACTTTAACGATTTTTTTATTTAATCAAGACTTTTAACTATTTCATGGTGAGATTGATTTCTTTTATTTTTCAAGTTTGTACTCGTATGTAAACGATAAATTATACCATAAATTTATTCGACATCCGCTAATACGAAAATTGCACCAAATTTAGGTCCCCAAACTGACAAAGATTTGATGATTAGACTTATCCCCCGCGACTTACTTAACATCAATAATCTTGGTGGCCTTCCGTATAAGACCCAGCCTAAGCCACTTAGAACAAACCTTGCCAAAGGACATATATTGTACCTACATGAATCACCGTATAATTTATGTTGCAACATAATAATTTGTTTTGAATTTACATTGCTCATACCATTAATGTATGTGGCTATTTTCACAATATATGATTATGTAACCTTTTAAACAGTAGATTTATTTTCAATTCAAATAAAACCATTACGTAACTAGGTGTCGAAAATTAAGTAAAAGTAAGAAAAAAAATTATATGTAACAGTTTTCAACGGTTTACGCAAAAATATCAAATTAAATTAATATCAAAAATGAATTCGACGCATTTGATTTTCAATACCAGACTCGATGTTATAGTATGTATATAGCAAAAACTTGCAGTCAAAATGGCCGCAATCAATCTTCCATCAAAATGGAGGATCAAACTAAGATAATGGGAGTAAAAATCTTTTGTCTTTATGCTGGGCGGTGTAACTCACGGATATCGAGGGTTACTAGTGGACTGCGCGGATACAACAACGCGTTTTGTATAAACTATGAAAAGACACGCACAACCGGCCGATTGAGAGAAGACCCTCGGACCCAAAAAGATCACAGACCTCGATAATTATTATTCCGATCGCGAATAGATTACAGTCGGTGAACGCCGTCGTTAAGAGCGCTTTGCCCATTTTGTGAGATTAATGACGCCCCTACGTAACGCAATTAGTGACTAATTACTTAATATTACACGTTTCTCAGCCAAAGGTTCCTTAAAATATAGTCGGCACGATGAGCGTTATAAGGTTTTTTTAAAAATTCAACCAAATATTACTGTTCTGTACGACCACTGGCAACGTTCTTTTAATTGGAACAATATTTTAAAATGCAAATAATGAAATACATTTATGAGACCTAATTATACCCCTTATAAAGAAGATTTCTAAAATAGTCGTCTGGCTTGAACAAACGGCAGACTAATTAAACACATGTTTACAGTGACAAGTTACTAACCGAAGAAATAACAGCGGGGATTTCTCATAGATGTCTCAAATGTCTTGAACATAATTATTTGCTGGCAGAGTGTCTTAAAGATGTAAGAAGGAATGAGAGACAAATTAGAGACACTGGCCAGATTTTGAAATCGCCTTCGCCTCAGTGAGCCATGAACTGCTATTAAAGGCGCTACAGTGGTATAATTTTCCGCCTCTAATTTGTAACGTTATAGCCTAATATTATAAAAAAAACTTTCTTTTGTAATGCAAGTAAAAGGCGTAAATGAGAAGTCACCAGAAATTAAAAACGGCGTGGAACTTTTCGAGGGTGGCTGCCTTTTTTTTTCTTTAACCTGATATGGATGGCTAACACCATAAAACTACCGTTATGATATTAGCCTAATAAAACACATTCCCGAAGGAATTAGGTTCCGTGCCATGACCTTCCCTTTATAAGCTCGGCTACATTGAACAGGGCGTGTATTCTTGGCATTCAGTCATTGCGGATTCAGTAGAGTTAACAGTAATGTCAAAGTTAATTCTTCTTCTGTTAACTCTGCTGAATCCGTAATGACTGAATGCCAAAAATACACGTCCTGCATGGAAAACACGGACAATTTTTCATTGCCGCTTCGACAATATTTTCATCCAATGCGATGGTACCAACCCGGGCGGGCTTAAACCCTACCACCTAGTAGGGGACTTATCGAACTCAGAAAGAGAAAGAAAGTGGTGCATGTAGGTGCGAGGAATTGAACCCAGACCGCTGGTACGCTAGGCCAGTTCCCGCGCCTCTAGGTTACGAGGCGCCTGTCTCTTGTTACGTTTAACATTGTTATTAATTTTATAACGGATACGTTTATTGCAAAATAAAGTGATTGGATATACAGGTTAAAAAAAATAGCCACTTAAATCGCGGCAATCCTATAAGTTGCAGATAAAACGACGATATTTACCGGCAATCCAAAACACTTAGGCGATTTTCAAGGTCGTAGATGGCTATTTAAATTGGCCAGCGAAGTGATACTCTAAGGACCTTTTTCACCTACTGCTGATTAGCTTAATCACCACATATTAAGGGCCTTACTTAGCTACTTGCAATCAATACCAGTACAAGATAATCAGCACTTCAGGCCCTTTAAGTGTCAATTAAAATAAATCAGCACTTGGTGAGAACCAGGCTTTGACTACCTCTTCATCTCAACGTCAATATCCCACTGATTACATTTTTCATCTTTTACATAGACAAAAACTCTAGCCAGACTGAAAAAGCATGTATTTCTCTATGGTGCCCAATTTTCTTTTGACCATGGACTGGATCATCCTAATGACCCATAGACCATATTCAGATCCACAATAATTTGGATTTAGTATTAAAATATCGTTGACATATAATCAAAAGGCTGCATTCTTAGAGACTCACCTGTTATGATAACGTAATTTAAGCCCTACCTAACACGGCCTTACTTAAACCTCTAGTAGTAGTAGAAAGCTGAATTCAACACCGTCATCATTTAGTAAACACATGCTAGTGTCTGAAACATCCACTAAAATATGTAGTCGTTTCGACAAACATATTGTCTCTATCTAGAAGCCTATTTTTATAGTGAGATGTCATTAATAAATATATTGAAGGTTGATATCTAATATAGAATATTGTTTATTTTAAAAGTAGGCCAAAATACGATAACCACTATTCTCTTTCGTCTGATATTCTATAAAGTTTCGCGAGTGGGATAAATGTACACATCCTTGCGAAATTGAGTGAATAGTGAGTGTTTTGAGGTGTGAGTGACGGTACTACTAAATTTATTGTAGCCTAGCCTTACCTCTTGGAGATGTGCGAAATGAAAAAATAAAAGCGATGTCAGTTAGTCAGTTCGTTTGCGTCCACTGCTGGACATAGGCCTCTCCAATTTTTCTTCAGTCCTCCCGGCTCTCAGCGTTACGGAACCACTGCTTTCCGCCGACGCACTTGATGTCGTCGTCCCACCTGGCGGGTGGTCTTCCTGTCCACGGCCGCCAGTGTAGAACACGGTTAATCCAACGAAAAGCGATGGCAAAATATCTAATAATTAGTGCGAAGTTCATCAAAAACGGTTTTTATCGATTTTTTTAAATATAACTGATAGATGTCTACGGCCCATCCTGCGTTATTGTCTAACGAAAAATTAGCATTTCCCTGACTTTTCCCATATATAACCCTATCGTTCGTGAGAGTTTACGACTCATGTAATTTAGCGTACTAGTTTTGTTGAAATAGGTGTGATATAAGCCATCCATGTCCAGTCACATTAAAATCTGGCCAATTCGGACTTGCATACAAGAGTTCCGTACCATCGAGCAAGATTTACCGCAAAAAAAACACGTTTCTTGTTTCATTTAATTGATATATTTTTTCATTTTTTTATATTCACTATTATAGCGGGAATAGAAAGCTTAATTATAGGTGCCGTTGGCACCTTATGGCACAGAAACCGAAAAAGTAGTTTTTGAATATATGGAAATAACAAAGAACCAAATAAATGAAAACCGCATTAAATTTAGGCAAGTGAATCTTTAGTTAACTCTCGCCCTTCAGGTTTCTACCGTGATGGCCAAGTAGCCTGTAATTGAGCTGTGTGGGTTCCGAAACCTAAAAATAGTACAATCATACCCACTGAATTTCTTTCCGAGCCTGTCGTAAGAGCGGACTAAGGGATTCGTCGTTCATGATTTGGATTCCCCGTAAAATCGTCCGCGTTTTTTATTCTGCTTAATGAACACGTACATAACAAGGAATGCCCTGGCATGGCAACTAGTTTCCAATTGGGGTGTGCATAACAGTTGGTGAGCTATCCATGTCCAACTGCTTTAAACACATTATTGCAGAATTAAAACTATGCGTAAACCTCATTAAACAGGGCCAGTGGTTCTGAAGTAATAAACGACTAAAAGACAATCAGAAATGCAAAATAACGTCAGATGTTGGATTTTATAGGAGTTAGAAGTAGATCAATTGCTTAGATTTAATGTTTTGTGAAATATCCCGTGATTTGGCATTTCTTAATTCTAGCGCCATCTGTCTACGACCGAATCAAACTGGATAACAGCCAGCCTCCACGGAGGTCCTTCGCTTGCGTGCAGGCTTGTAACTTTTGAAGGATTAGAACTAGATAACGCCATGGTAGCAATTTTATTTGATAATATATAAGTACTCGTATACACATATTTATATATATTAACGCTATAGTTCCGATGGTTATAATATGCGCGTGGAATTTTGCTGAATTCATGCAAGGATTATTCCTTTTGCAGAAATCCTAAAAAAAGCTTATTTGAGGCAGTAGAATGAAAAAGTCTTTGACTTATGTATATGATTAGATCCCTTGATATAGTGCTAAAGGTGGTATCAACCCACTTCATCTTTTCATCTTCATCTTTTTCCAAAACAATAATAATAAATAAACCTTATACGAATCCGAGGGTGTGACGCCCAGACTAGCCGGGATACGGGCAGAAGCCTAGTCCGGCAGCTGAAAATCCGAGACCGATGACGTTGTGAAACTATCTGAACTACCCACAAAAGTCATCGACTGCTGCTCCCGCTGTGGCGCCGCTGCCGTCGCGCTGAGCCGCCGTGCCGTGCGTGCCAAAATACCAAAGTGTTGACTGGATCAGATGTTCACTGGTCATAAATATTATGCAGAACATTATAATCATAAGTTGTTCATCAATCATAATCATTGTCTTCATACTACCTAAGTTTTATAACGTTGGAATGCATTTTTTTATACTACATGAATAAATTAAAAAAAATGAAACCCTACCCGGGTTTACCTCTTGTAACAAATTATTTATTAATTTTTTATTCACTCCTTACGTCCAGTTTCGCGAAGCCGAGATTTTCAATACCGGAGACTAAAGGCTTAACTACCGAGCTGCGAGATGTTAAAATAACAAAAGTCCTTGTCAGCCTCAGTCAGCTTGGCGCGACACTTCGGCGATCACTCTCCGAAGTTAAGCAACGCTGGGTCCGGTCTGGTCTTGGATAGGTGACCAATCGACAATTGACCAAACAGTGCTATAAACCAATAATATTTCCGCTGACATATCTCGTTAATTTATCGTTTGAGACTGGAGTATTTCCCGCAGAACTCTCAAAGGCAAAGATAGTACCGCTGTTTAAAAAACCGGCCAAGTGCGAGTCGAACTCGCACACGAAGGGTTCCGTACCATCGCAGAAAAAAAAACAATAAAATCAGGTTTTTTGTATTGGAGCCCCCTTTAATTTTAATATTTTTTTAATCTTACCTATTTGTTGTTATAGCGGCAAAATAAATACACACTCTGTGAAAATTTCAGCTGTCTACCTGTTACGGTTACTGAGATACAGCCCTGTGACAGACGGACAGACGGACGGACGGACGGACGGACGGACGGACAGCGGAAGCTTAGTAATAGGGTCCCGTTTTCACCCTTTGGGTACGGAACCCTAAAAAGGTTCTGAACTTTCTGTAGAGAATTATCGCCCCGTATCAATACTGCCGGTATTCTCCAAAATTTTTGAAAGAGCTATGTATATTAGACTTATGAACTTCATTAACACCAATGATATATTAACCGAAGCACAACATGGCTTCCGTCCCGGGCGGTCCATTTCCACAGCTACCTATCAGCTCACAACAAATGTCTTGGAAGGCCTTGATAGACAGGAACAAACCGCAGGTATATTCGTAGACCTATCTAAGGCGTTCGATCTTGTGGATCACAAGCTGCTCCTCGAAAAATTAGACTTCTATGGCATACGAGGCATCGCCTTGGACTGGTTGAGATCATATCTGCATGACAGAAGAGGCCAAGTTACCACAAATTGTATGAAGGATACCAATTTATTAGAGGTACACTCCGCACCCTTTGCTATAAAATATGGAGTGCCGCAAGGGTCAATTCTATCAACCCTTCTATTCTTAGTATTTATAAATGATTTACCAAAGGCTTTAAAATTTGCTTTACTAATATTGTACGCAGACGATGCCAATGCAATAGTCAAAGCAAAAGATAAAACAGAACTGCTATCCAAGCTTGAATACTGCTTAAGAGCTTTGTTCGACTGGTTTACAGCAAACAAACTTTTAATGAATAAATCAAAAACTGGTTACGTGCAATTCTCCATTATTAACAAAATTATCTCTGAAGACATATTTATACAACACATGGACGATACGATAAAATTTCAAATGTCACACAAATTTTTAGGTTTGACACTAGACCATAATCTTAGGTACACCGACCATATTGAAACACTATGTGCTAAATTGAGCAAAACCTGCTACTGCCTCAGGATTCTATCCCAGTCATGTGACGCAAAGACCATGAATGGGTACTTCTACTCCACAATGACTTTCGGTCTGGAGTTCTGGGGTAGGGTTGGTGACGCTCAAAGAGTGTTTCTCTTACAAAAACGAGCAGTGAGAATTGTAGGTGATTTAGCTTGGGATGCACACTGTGCACCCATATTCAAACATCTGAGCATGCTCACGATGTACGATGCGTACGTGAAGAGGGTCGCGCTGTTTGCGAGAAGTAATATGTCGGAGTACAACACACGCGATCATACTTACCGTACCAGACACAAATGCCTCCTCCAACTGCCAAGCCACAGCACCATGTGTTTCCAAAGAAGCCTTAAGTTCCAAGCAGCTAATATAGTATATAACACGTTACCCATTGAGTTACAAAGAGAAGAAAGTGACAACCTATTCAAACAAAACCTGCATAAATGGCTGCTCACAAAAACTTTTTATGACCTATACTACTTTTTGTAAGAAAAATAAGTAATATTTTAATAATTTCCGGTGTATATATATTCAGTATAGTTAATTTTATAATGACTGAGTTTAATACAATACTTTCTAATGTTTTAAATTTTAATTGTGATTTATGAATGTTTGATGGAATGATTTTAATTTAAATGTTTAATGCATAATGTTAATTTTTATATCGAATTTCTTACTGTGCCTTAATGAAAATTTATTTAATAATTTGAATGCTAATAACTTGTAGAATTATATACTTACCTGTGTATAAACCTTGACGATGTGATAGAAGTGTACAAAACTAAAGATCACAAATAAACTCTTTGAATCTTTGAATCTTTGAATCTTTGACCGTTGAGAGAGGCTGGCCGTGGTTCGGATTCCACGTTAAGCTGTAGGTCCCTTTCCTTACTTACTAGGTGGTAGGGTTTATCCCGCCTGGGTTGGTACCATCGCATTGGATGAACGATGGTCGAAGCGGCAATGAAAATTGTCCGTGTTTTCCATCCAGTTCAATGTGCCCGGCATGGCACCTAGTTCCCATGTGGTGTGTTGGGCTAATACCATGACAGAACTTGTGGTATTAGCCATCCATGTCCAGTCACATAAAAAAACAGGTTGTTTCGCAGACGGTTGAAGATGCTTGAAGAATGATCCAAATTTCGCTCCAATTTTCGTCATTTCCAAAATGTCAACCCTCAATAACTTTCTTTAAAAATGTGCAACGTTTTTCATCTAGACTAAGAGTAGAAACAACTAGAGTTATTCGTAAATTTTAACTAGCCGGTCATTGTTTACGGATCTCTAGTTTTGCGGAAAGAGCATTGCTTGTGATAATAATTACTTGCAAAGTTGTTAAAAAGTAACACTGGAAAAAAATTGTTTCATAAAAGGATACCTACATCATTTATTTATACAAATCGTTCTAGGATCATATGTCCCCTTAATAACTAGCCCGTGTTTAATTACTTTAACTTACAATAACAACTAGCGAATTCACTCTAGTGGACTGCCTCTGACAAGCTCCTCAAATTGATATAATACGAACTACTGGAATGCTAAATTATTACAGTAAGATAACTCAATTAATTCTCCAAGAACTGCTCCAAGCATTCTCCCAACACAACAACGATTCTACGTGACGGGTCTTCGAAACCCAACTTTCCTTACAAGCTGATAAAGGGAAAACTTATCTGGGCTGTGTTGAACAGTCGCCATAATCTCAGAAATAATCCCCCCTTTACTTTGCCCTGTTCGGAGATTGTATCATATAGAGAAATGTCCGGCATTCCTAAATACAACGAGAGCACGGAATATAGACGGGCTAGTAATACTTAAATATAACCATTCCGCCAGTCAGCCTCAGTGTGCGAGGCCTTGCCAATCGATACGCTGGGGAAACACCTCTGAGCGTGGTTAGGTTCTGGATGGGTGACCATTATCAAGCGTTGAGCCTGGCCGTGGTTCGGATTCCACGTAAAACTGTAGATCCCCTTCCTTACTTACTATGTGATAGGGTTAATCCCGCCCGGGTTGCTTGATGGCCGAAGTGTCAATGAAAATTGTCCGTGTTTTCCATCCAGTTCAATGAAGCCGAGCAATATTAGGAAGGTCCTGGCGTGGTACCTAGTTCCCATGTTGTGAGTTAGGCTAGGAATTGCCAAGAAAATGCGCTGCACTATATTTTATTATTATATTAAAATCAATAGATATATTCATAAAAATTGTTTGCAATATTTAATTAAGATAAATTATATTAGGAACTTTCTTAAATTTTCTTTGCATTCGTTTTTTCACAGAACATTAATTGCATCTATTCAATTAAACTTTTTTTTTTCTTCTTTACTAGTTTTTATGAAGAAGTCCCTCCATCCCCCTTTTACCATCGCTTAAGGCGCTAGGACTAGTCAATACAAATGCACCTTTAAACAAATGTATTAAGATGTAGTGAAACGCCTCAGCAAGTCCAAATAGAACTCCAGACTGATAATGGATTGTTAATATTTAATATAAATATTATATAAATAAGTTAAAATAATAGTTAATAATAATAAAAAAGTCGATTTTTGACATTAGAAATCTGAAAGTAATATGATTTCTAGATATCAGCAAAAACAACATATATGCATAAACAAATAATTCCATTTGCTTTTATATTTCAAAATTTAGTCAAAAAAGTTCGGAAATGGACACCATTTCTCAATGTATTTTGTAGACCTATTTTCGTGAGTGTATGTTTCCACTAACGAAAATAGGTCGATCCCTAGACAAGGAATCATATATTGTAAGAATGACACTTCTAATCGTCAGACTTAGTTAGTTAACTTGGGGTGCCTCGTCTAACTTTGCGATTTGGCTAGTACCAGTATCCTTAACGCGTGACCGCACTTATTCACTGGCGATATAAATACTGTAGATCAATCGAATAAACCGACCGGTGGGTAAACTATATAATGGGCTCCCCATGCCTATGTATTTCCCCCTAAAGTACAACCTGGGGTCCTTCTAACATGGTGTGATGAAGAAAATGGTCGGCCCGTATGGTTTTCGCAGCCCCTAATGGAAACCTCGTGGTCGTCGGGCACCTCTTATGTAAGGTAATGGCGTACGCCATATGCCGCGCTTAATATACAAAATAAGAATAAATCAATATAAAATGTTTAGTTCCTAACTCAAGAGGGAGTAAGAAATACAGTCTTCATGAATGTGATATTTATGTAGAATATACCGTGAAGCGAGGACACATAATTAATAAGATAGAAAGCTGCAAAAATAACTACATATTTTATTAATTTAATGCATTTAGTATTTTTGCAGCTTTCTTTCTTTAGTTAATTTGTCTTTGTTTCACGGTAAATTCTACAAACATATCATTTTTGTTTAAAAAAGCGACGTCCTTCAAACCAAGCAGTTAAAAAAAATTATTTTGCTTAAAGTCTCCATATTAGACAGCTCGTAAAGTTTTTAAGTATAAGAAGTTAATTTTATTAAAGTTAAAAAAGTAAATTTAAGTAATTGACACCGCACAAACATGATATTAGCTCAACACACAGCATTCTCGAAGACATTAGGTCCCATGCCCGGGCCTTCCTGTAACGAGCAAGTCTACATCGAACTAGATGGACGACACGGTAAATAATTCATTCATTGTTTTCTTACAGGCTAATATTTTACAGAAGCTAAACCTGACATTAAAGTGTAATAAGGTTCTCACAAAAAAGGTCTCTCAACATAAATTCCAAACGTTAGAAATATGCGGAATATTAAAAAGTTTTCTAGCAGCTGCGGATAATGTTTTAAGCCCTCGAGTGACGGGTTTTTCTTTTGAAGTCATTTTCCACATTTTCCGGTGGAAACAGTTTACGGTTTGACATGAAGAATTCGTCGGTCAAATATTAGATAAACTAATTTCCTTTGTCATCAAAGATCATTTTTGCAAATATACTTTTTCATAATAAGTAATTACGTCGTTATTTTCAACCAATGTTTATACTTAAAAACGATTTATAACAATATCGAAAGAGTTCAGAACTAAGTTATTGTTGTTTATTTCGACATTTTTTTTTAAAACATATTCACTTTAAAATCAATCCATAAACTTATTGCATTGGCGTTAGCAGCCAATTGACCAGGCCAATTGGTTGAGTTAAATTGCTTTCACCTTGCGACTTTCATTGAGAATTCTGATCAAGCCATGGTTCGGAACCCATATAAGACTACAGGTCACCCTTCCATACTTACCTAATATGATGCCATCCTAGCCTGGGTTAGTAAAGAACTATTGTTTCCCTGAATGAAAGTAGAAGCGGCAAGTATTTTCAGTTCAATTTGATGCAGCCATGCTCAAAAAAATGCATGCCAATCTTAGAAATTCCATTAGTAAGGTGGCACATCCCGCTCATCTCCCCATACAAACGGGGAAAGAAGATCACGCCCATATTTCTTGTCAGAGAATTTTGTGTTTGGTTTCTAAGTTATAAGGTCCGAAAGTTCGAATTTTTCGCGCGTTTTATACAATAACTCTGGAGGTGGATTACGCAATGATAAAGTAAGAACTTCTTAAAAAGATTAGTCATCAGACATAGCTTATTTAATCAAGATTTGTAATCTATTTGGTTTTTATTCGATTTTTGACTACAGCGGTCGTGGTTTACTTTTAGCTATAAGTCGTTTTGTAATTAAAATGTTCATAAATCTTATCAAATCATACACTATGCACATTGTCTTTTTTGTGGACATGTTGCATCTTCCTCATCACGGAGCCTGTCTTTTTTATTGAAACTCTGAATCGTAAGCATGGAATTCCTAGAATCGGCCGGCTGGTGTTGGGCTCAGTTCCTTGCAAATTTGACGACCTTTCGTCCCCCATAAACCCATAATAGTCAGGAATGACAACGCGAGCTGGACGAACTGTGACAAATCGTTATTCAGATTTAAAGAGGTGCAAAATATATGGCGAACGAGAATATAAACGTGGCAATTTTTATGTTACTGGACATGAGTGTCATGACATTAAGGCGCTAGGACTAGCCAACTACTCGCGCCATACAAATGCACTTTTTAACAAATGTAATAATATGTAGTGAAACGCTTCAGCAAATCCAAATAGAACTCCAGACTGATAATGGATTGTTAATATTTTTTTATTCCATCATTTATTTAAATAATAATAAAAATAAAAAAAGTTTATTTTTCTCATTAGAAATCTGAAAGTCATTCGATTTCTAGATATAAGCAAAAACAGCATATATGCATAAACAAAAAAATCCATTTGCTTTTAGATTTCTACATTTAGTCAAAAAAGTTCGGAAATGGACACCGTTTCCGCAATGTATTTTGTATAGAAAAAGGAAACATACATTAACGAAAATCATTCGATTCCTAGACAAGGAATCATATATTGTAAGGATGACACTTATAATCGTCAGACTTAGTTAGTTTACTTGGGGTGCCTCGTCTAACTTTGCGATTTGGCTAGTACCAGGCCCTTAAGGCATCGCAACTAGCCATGTCATGAAGTTTCTTATATTGCACGTCTTTATTAAACTGGTTGGTAAAAAAGGACAATTGTAATTACCGCTTCGACTTTCGTTTATTGAATTCCATGGTACTAACCGGGTGGATTAGCCTACCACCTAGAGACCCAAAAGGCATCAAGAAAAAACGATCATAGATCATAAGTAATCGGTGGTAACGCCTGTGGTTTGAAATTATTAATAAAATGTTGAATTTAATCAATCGTACCAATTTAATGACAAAGAATTTAAAACACGAATTATATTTTAAAGTATTTCCAGCTGCTAATTCATACTAAACTACACTACAAAAAAATGTTGTTAATTAGTATGGTAGCAATTTTATTAAGGGGTGTAAAGTATGTTTCCAGCAAATAATATTTTTAACAACAAATGTGCTGTATTCAGACTCCAGGCGAAGTTTCTTGTCAGTTCTACTTCGCCCACTCCGATTGAAGTCTCTAAAAATTGCCGAATCCAAGAGCAGAATATTTTCGCCTAACTGTGTTTCATGCACACAAAAACGAATGATGTTATAACTACTTCACCATAAGCTATTATGTGTTTACAGTGTGCATTTCAGATGAAATAACTAATGTTCCATACTATATGCCCCTTTACATAATATCTAAACTCCTCCAGGCAGACTAGGAATATATCTTTATAATTTAGTCTAGCATTACGAGTTCCCCTCCAAGTCCTATTTGCGGATTACGGCGTGATATAAGGAGGATTATATCGATGAAACGCTAAATCTTTTAGGAGTAAAATGTAAGCTCGAGGAGTGAAGGGCCTTACGGCCTTCAGCGTGGATCGGACACGGGATTGTGAGGGGCGGACGCGCTAAGCACTGCCACTTAAACGAAATTTATTATTTATGACGCTCGAATGGCTCAGTCTATATTATATCCATTTATTGTTTAATACTATGATATTTACAGTTTTTTAAAATAATTGATTGGAGCGAACATTTCGAGAAAATCGAGATTTAATAATTGAAATATTTTTTTTACCCATACGAGTTTCCGTAATCACAAAAGAGGTTAAATATTGATTATTTAATGTAATAAATGGTAATCAATAAGAACACTAAAAGGAAATTTATTTTATCCATGTTACAGACAGTCAAAAACACCAATAAAATTATGCTATGGTTTCAACTTTCTTTGCATCGATATTTAACTACCAGGTCAGATTTTAATACATACCTAACTTTTATTGACGAATCTGTTCAGTTCCTCGCTGCACGAACTAATTACAGCTCTAGATAATGTGAATATATCGTCTAATACACATTAATGCCAATACATTAGCAAGCATACAATACTGAAAGGGGCGGTTGTTCAGAAATTCACCTTCCCGCAGAAATGTCCGTAAGATTATTATGTGTTTGAGCTTTGATTTTTCTTTATATTCAGCCCGACATATTGCGTATACCAGACTTTCAACAAAGGGGCCCCCAACAACTCTCGTGGGCTTTTTCAGGGCCTCCGAAAACAATGCTTGTACTTCACATTACGTTAGGAGGACCCCAGATTATACTTTGGGGAAAATACAGGTAGTGCATTCAACAGTTTACCCAAGCATGGATAATTTACCTACAGGATCAGTTCGTTCTCAGAGTTAGCATGTGGATAGTGTTGGCGGCTATGTGTCAAGTGAATTACAAAGAGAGGTATTTTTTAATCCATGTCCTAAACAAAAGAATTAAATTTCTTAAATTATCGTTGGTTCTGGTATCTATTTTTCCCACGATAAAGATAAAAAACAAAAATTGTTGATATTAATATCATTCTTAAACTCTACTCTGGTCAAGACAAAACAAAAAAGTAAGATTAAAAAAAAATGTAAAGTAATAAGCGGCTAAGAAAGGCTAAAAGACCACGATAAACTCGTCGGGTGAATAGACAAGTGAGTAACTAAATCTGACGCGTTCATTATCATGCTGACTGGTAAATTTCAGTTCACTTGGCCGAATAACACGTCCTTTGACTGTTAGCATGATACGAATGGAAACTAAACGTCAGATTTAACCACTCACTTGCCTGTCTTCCCCAATCGCAGCTCCCGGAAAGCTCCTATCGTCCGAGCTAGCTCCACCTCATAGATCTCTTCGTGGGTCCACAAAAGGAATACGGATCCAGTTGGTGATTTTAATTCTCATTTATTTTTGGTTTCCTCTCGCCACAATTAAAATTTTTATTTTTATTGAATTCTATACAATAAATAATTTATTGATGATAGTTACCAGAATAAACAAGGTAATTTATATACAGGATGTTTGGTAATTTGAAACATTCCTTCTAAGGGGTCATTTAGAGCTAATTTTTAATTTAATGCCTCTCCAATTTTTCTCCAGTCCTATCGACCCTCAGCGGTACGGAATCACTGACAATCAGTGCCGAAGCACTTGATGTCGTCGTCCCACCTGGCGGGTGGTCTTCCCACACTCCGTTTTCCTGTCCACAGCCGCCAGTGTAGGACACGGTTACTCCAATGGTCGTCGTCTCTACGGCTGACGTGACCATCACTGCCAAAAAAAAAACCAAAACATAACTCAATGGAAATAAGTTGATCACTGACAGAGGAATCTTGTATTTTAATAATGTGATTTCTAATCGTCAAATTTCCTCAGGATGCCTCGAAAACTCCCCTTTTTGCTAGTAACAGCGCCTCAATGTATTTTTATCCAATCTTCAACAAGGTATTTGATGTTAAGCCTTTCCAAATATTTCAACAATAAAAGCAGCTTTTAGCCCTAAAATTAATTTACAGGCCAGAACTTGCTGTGATATTCGTTTAAACTTCCTCGACGCCGTGTTACCTAATGATAGGCTAATGGTAAAACTGCGGCCTCGTAAATTCCGGTGTTAAATAGCTGACTGAGCCGAAAAGCTTTATTAATTATAAGAATGCAGATGCTCTTAAAAACGAAATTAAAACTGTTTTGAAATGTAAAAAGATATAATATATAGATATATAAGATATATACTGGATTGTAATTTAGAAATATGTTAATATTGATAATGAGCCATTTTCTGCAGACTTTACATGTTAATGTTGATTTTACAACTATACATCAAAAGATTCTTAAAGAGATTAAAGAGAGATATTAAAAATTATATTATTACAAAAAGATCATTTTGCCATGGTTAAATTTTATTTTTATCGGTGTGAAAATATGTGACAAATAACCTATGAAATATCATCGACGGCAGAATATAAGAGTCTAGATACGAATCTAATATCTAATCTATACTATCTATATCTATACTAGTCTATACTAGTCTATACTAGTCTATACTAGTATATATATTATATTATTATTATTATTATTATAGTATAATAAAGCTGAAGAGTTTGTTTGTTTTTTTGTTTGAACGCCCTAATCTCTGGAACTACCAGTCAGGTTTGAAAACATATTTTTACATTCGATAGCCTAATTCTTAAGGAAGGCTTTAAGCTATTGAACATCACGTAACGACCCTTAGGAGCCGTGCAAAAAGAAAAATAGTCAGATACGAAATTATAGCGCGGCGAGGGCCGAGACGGCGGCGGTGGCCACCCGACGAGGACCGAGTATTGCCGAGAAGAGCCGAAGGTACCACGCGCGAGCGCGCGAAGCGGCTACCAGCGCTGCCGATTACCACAATTGCCCAAAAACGTTCTTAGGATTCCCGGAATTCCGTAAAAATCCGGAATAGGAACGAAATTTTCAATTCGAATGAGCAAAATAAAAGTTCGTGCAGTCGACGGCCGTCCGAACAACTTTCGGGAGAAGATGAAATTCAAAGTCCCCGATTGCTTCAAGCGATCGGCAATGCTGCCCGCGCCCCTCGCCGGTCGGCTTCCCGCGATTGCTAACGATAGACGCGGTTGCAGAGATCATCGCTCCGTGGTCGTGTGGTACACGGATTAGTATGAGGTTTTTTACGTAAATTGTTTGTATTGTTTCTACCAACCCGCGCGGTATGCTAACTTAGCAATTAGCCGTGTCCTAGCTACACACATTAGTTTAGGCTTTTAAGGTTGATTGTTTAAAGGCGTATTGTTAAGATATTACGGTTTCAGTTGAACGGTTTCTTATTTTTTGTTTGTTAGATTAGTACTAAGCCAAGCGCGGTATTTTGAACTTTCAACGGGGGATACGAAAACCATGCCGGCCGGCCAGGTGCTCCTTCACCCCATGTTTGAACGACCCCGGGGGACTTTGGGGGAAATATATCGGTATGGAGTCGATTCCATAGATTACGGACCCTATAGAAAAAATATATAGAGGATCGGTGGGTTCTTATTTTGGGAATGTCGACAGTGAATGGGTGCATACCCTGCCTGTTCCGCGTTGTGCGGTGGTAGAAATGGGACGGAGGGACAGCGTTGTGCAGCTCCGAAGGGCACTCTCCATGATAAAGACGATAGAATACATCGAGAGAACCTACATCCCTTCGGAGTTGAAGGGTCTCTAAATTTAGGGATACTTTGGGATCCTCGACAAAACGCACGGCACGACGCTGTATCGAGTCCAGGGAGCCAAGCAGATACTTAGCTGATAATTGTACCTCCGTATAGCTCGATTTATTTCCGCAATTTTAGGGCTACTAAGCATCACGCTAAATTATCAGAGAGGGGACCAGTAGTATGAAATGCTTATAACATGAGAACCAATTACCCAATTTAGATGAGGTTTGTATCTGAGTCTAGCCGTATAGGCATCACGCTAACTTACCAGAGGAGTGAGAAGAGAGGGTTACATATTTATAACAAAACAATAAGTGGACTGCTCCTGCATGTGAAATTTGGCAGAGTACATCACTCTAGATCACGAGAGGGGTCACTGTTGCGATTAAAGGCTCATAACTTACGAACTACTCACTCGATAAATATGTGGATTGCATCTACGTACAGGACCTATGGGCGCGGTCGGGGTTTGGATGGGTGGCCGTTTTCGATGTTAATGCTGGTTGTGGTACGGATTCCACGTAAAAAATAGCTCCCCTTTCTTACTACCTAGGTTGTAGGGTGAATCCCGCTCGAGTTGTTACGTACCATCGCACTGAATGATGGATGGTCGAACCGGCAATAAAAAATGTCCATGTTTTCCGTCCATGGCAATGTGTAGTAGTGCCAGTGCAGGATCGCCCCAGCGCGGCGGCAAATGCTTTTAAAAAACAATTAAGTAATTGGCCCCAATATTTTGCAATATATTCAAGTACATTTCTTCCACTGAATTTATAAATGGCAGTATTTGGATGTTTTCTTATTCAATCATGCCACATCGGCTCAACGGATTTTGATCCAGTTTTTTTTTGTTAGATACATTGTTTAATCTTCTGTTAGTAAAGTAGTTCAACTAGCCTTTTGGGCCAGCCCTTTGGGTTTCAGCCCGATATCAGTCCAAAACGACATTGACCCGAGCGGAGCCGGGTACCTCAGCTATGTATTATAAATGGGAACGTTAGAATATTTCTTATTTAATTAATGCATATCGGCTCCACCCGTTATGATTAAAAAGTAGCAGATAAATAACATATTTATTGACCGCCTTTTGGGCTACCTACTTTTTATCTAGGAAATAATTCAGCTCGACATCAGTCCAAAAGGACATGGACCCGAGCGGAGCCGGGTACCGCAGCTAGTAAATAATATAAAGGGGAAAGTTTGTAATAATGGATGGATGGATGGATGGATGGATGTTTGTTACTCTTTCACGTAAAAACTACTGAATGGCTTCTAATGAAACTTTACAATAATATAGCTTATACATCAGAATAACACATAGGCTACAATTTATGTGCCCATGGGCTTTAGAACTTTCACGGGGCTGCGAAAACGATGCCGGTAGCGCTACTTCACACTAGGGGGAGAGGAGCCGGGGGCGGTGGCGGGGAGCGGCGGCGGGGGGAGGGCAGACGTCGTGACTGTTTGGTGTCCGTTTGGCGAATTTTCAAGGCACTAGCGATTTGTAAAACTTAGTACATGTACATTTAACTACCCGGGAATTAGGATTGGCTAAATAGAATTCAGTTCCGCTTACGCTAAGATGGGGCTGTCATACAAACTGCAATGCTATGCACGGCTCGGCTTTGCGACGGCAGCGCTTACTTTTACTGAAGTACGGCTTGGTATTTCCTGCAACTTTAGGACTACTTGGCATCACGCTAAATCGCCGGAGGAGCGACCAACAGAATAAAATCCTTGAGAACCAATTACTCGATTTAGATGTGCATTGTATCTACGTCTAGCCTGATTCTACTAAAAACTTATAGATTACATAATATAACGCTTCATTACCAGAAGGGTAAGTAGTGAGTCTTAAAGTCTTATAACATGCGAACCACTTACCTGATTTATATGCGTATTTTATCAATGTATAGCATCTCTGGGAGCAGTCAGGTTCGAGATGGGTTACTGTTTTCGATGTTGAGGCTGGCTGTGGGTTGGAGTCCACGCAAAACTTACCTACGTTACACGTTACTTACTAGGTAAGCAATGTAGCAGTGAAAGTGCAGAAAGGTTCTCGCGGCAAATGTTTTTTTTTTAAATAGCCACCAAACGTCAACGAAGCTCTAAATGGGAATTATTGGATGTTTCTCATTAAATCATGCTATTTCGGCTCGAACGATCTTGATTAAATTTGGTACATGGATACATTGTCCTGGACCAGTTTGACCCTATTTTGGACCAGTCATGTGGGCTACTTTTTATCCATGAGATAATTTAGCCGACACTAACCCGAGCGGAGCCGGGTACCGCAGCTAGTGTGAAATAAATGCATTCCCTGAGGAAAGTTTTCATGGTGAGATTACCGGACAAGTTGCGCAATAGATGGGTTAGAGAGCAGTGTGTTAGGTTAGGTGTTATAGAAGTGGTCTTTATCGATATTCAATTTTAAAAATATATTTTTCGATTCACGATTTCATTCAATATTCTCATAGTTTCTGAATTTTCCCGCATACTATTCCTGTTATCAATCACAATATAAATGCCACGTTGGCTTGCCACGTGCCAGGCCCCAACAAATCTATAAATAGGTACCAAAGACGCATACTCTGCTATAGCGTTTCTGAGATACTATGACACTTCAGCTTCAAGCAAATTCATTTCTCCAGGATTTCTATCATGTTTTGTAATTTCGTTATTATATCCTTTATGTGGCTTAAATTGCTGTTTTGAACACTGATTGATATTTATTTTTAACTGTTCATTGTATAATACATCGACTCAAAAAATAACAGAAATCTTAACCACAAAAATGGAAATTATTTTTTAATTTTTAGTGCTTTTTCTTTGAAGTCGGTTATTTTTTTTTTTATTTTTTTTTATTTGTTTATTTTTAGTGAATCTTTTTTTTTATGTGACTGGACATGGATGGCTAATACCACAAGTTCTGTCATGGTATTAGCCCAACACACCACATGGGAACTAGGTGCCATGCCAGGACCTTCCTTATACACTTACTAATAAAAAAAGAATCACCGAAATCGGTTGGCGTTATATTGAATCGCGCACATCTTAATACAAATTTAAGACTTTTATGATTTTCTTATGGATATCATTGTCAGAACTTAACCAAATTAAAATGGGACCACTTGAGAAGCACTAGCTATCATTTGAAAAAATAATCATCAAAATCGGTTCACCCAGGCAAAAGTTATGAGGTAACAAACATAAAAAAAAAACAAAAAAAAAACATACAGACGAATTGATAACCTCCTCCTTTTTTGAAGTCGGTTAAAAACTTTTAATATATTAACGATGGCGGGCCGAATTACCATATGCTCTTTTGTATAAATGCATACTTCTAGGTTTTTTTAAATAGGTTTACACGGCATCCGCTTACACTAGCTAACAAGCATATTACTTGGGCCAAATTCTCTACCACTGAGCATTTCAAGTCGTTGGCAAATCTAATTAGAGTCTCACACTTGAAAAGAATAGACTCAGGTTTTTAAAGTCCCGTCGCAAAAAGTGAAAAAAGGTTGATTTTATGATCTCGCTCTGGTATCTGTCGGTCACATGCATTTTTTCCCTTATTGTTCTCCTTAAAACGGTTTTTTTTTATTCTGGACAAAAAATCTATACACTTATGTAATTGTGCACCAACTAATTACTTTTCCTCGAAAGGTCATAACTTGTGAGAAAAAACTAGGTTTCTGAAGCGCTAGTTTTGCATGAAGTAACAATCATCGGGCGATATCGAATTTCTTTCATGCCCAGCAGTGACGGCACCCCTTGGAACGTGGAAACGTTCACGCTTGACCGATTTTATTATTTCCTCAGGGCTAGGTCCACATTTTTAAAATAAAAAATGCTTAAGTTATAAAGGTCAACTTATTGTAATGAACTCTATGCGTTTATTTAGAAACACGATTGGTCACCGCATGTTTACTGTCCTAAACCAACAGAGGTGGGTCGGGGGAGCTTCCCGCGGAGAGGCCGACAGAAAAGTTCACTGAGCACGCGGCCGGAAAGGCCCTAACAAGATATACTTGTGTAGCTGAGAGCGCGGGGCCTTGCTTATCATGCAAGAAGTCTAGGGTTCAGTGCCCCGCCTCGTCCATGCACAAATTTCTTTCTCTTTCTGAGTTGGATAAGTGCATTTTGAAAGTAATGCGATCGGTTTCATGTTAAGAAATCGATATGAAACTTTCGGTAACTAGATGGTAAGATCTCTCGAAGTGCCAATAAAAAATGGTCCGTGTTTTCCGTCCTATTCATAAAGGAAAGTGTTCACGCCAGTATGGCATGGGTAACCTAGGTGGGTAGTTTGCACTTCACAAGCATTCAATGCCATTCGAATTTTTTTCTATGCCACTCTCTCTCTGCTACTAATTGTCAAGCGTGGTGCACGCATGCGCCGCGTCCCCGCAATCTTTCACCGTGGAGCTCTCGTAGGGGGCTCCACGCCCGCAACCCGCCGCGCGCCTGACAACGCCGTGTCGCCTCGTCTGGGCGAAGTGCTGTGCCGCCGAACGCTGTCCCGGCACCCGCCGCCTAGGAGCTGGTGCTGCTGGAGGTAGGTGACTGTTCCTACTCCTCTGGTAGCCCGCTGTGACATCCCGAGGCTACCGGGCATTGCAATTCCTTCGCTTGTAAAGTGCGACCTGCCTGGTCGCGTACTGCCTGCCTGCCTGGCATTGCACCTAATTCCTAAGCAGCAGAAATAAAACAAAAATACAAAACTATTAAAAAAGAGACTATGTAAATACGGTTGGGATTTCCAAGACGGACGCACGAAAAAAAAAAATTAAATTAAATACCAACTAAACACCTTAAAAACATGCATTTCCGCGATGCCGCATCTTAGAAATAATAAAAATTTTTTTTTTGATCACTTATCCCAATAAAGTCCTCGGTTTCCTCATGGACCAACTACGTGTGCACAACTAGTTGTGCCATGCCAGAATATGTTCCTAATGGCACAACTATTCCATGCACACAACTACAGTCGGAATAGGAAGAGTGATGCCGTGGTCTATAAAAAAAAAACAATCACTTCGCTCCGAATCTTCTATTTATAAACCTTAACCTAACCGGTCCATGTCGGTGCCCGCAAGTCGTTTGTACAACCAACGCTGGGTTGCGTCAGGTTAGGTTGGGTTAGGTTATTACCTTAAATTGTTGATAATGTTCTGATCACCTGGCAATAACAAAACCGCTAAGGTCAACGCCCCACCGCGCCGGTCAAAACACTTAAAAAGTGCGGGAATTACGAAATTGTATGCAAATTTTGACAATTTTTTTTCCTATGAAGGAGTAGTTTTTGCACAAAATGTTTTTTGCTGTCAAGCTTCTTTATAGTCACTCTTTCGTCCTATCCACCCAGCTAGTTGATAAGAATGCGTCTGTCTTGGAAACCATACCCAAAAAACAAAAACTCTATAGTTAATTTTCGGAAATTATGTAATGATATGACACTGAAAATTGTAATGAAAATGAGCATTATGTAACATTTTATTTTATATTCACGGATTAAGTTCACAAGTGTTCAGCTTACTTATTTAGCTCGACATTTCGTCCACCACGCTGTGGACATCATCAGGATTCGCGACGCGACTGTTTATCCGTAAATGTAAAATAAGCAGTCAAACAACCGTGAAAAATTATGTAACATATATTTATTTCTGCATGAATATGTTCTTAACTCCGTGTTTGAATGATTATAGAGATTCGCTTACTCTTACTTATATGGTGTGTTCATATCAATCATATCACTGTTATGACAGTGGGTGTCGTATCAGCCATCCATGTCCTGTAATAGACTAGGGGGTCGCGACAAAAATGGTAACGATAACGTAAATGGCTGAAACTGGGTTCAGGGAATTAATACCAACCCTCTGAAGCTAAATGTGTCGGTCTGCCTGTTCCAAGTGGTTGCGTTACGTAGATAAGGCGCCGGAAAAAGTCGCTATGGTGACAAAAAATATATATAATAAGGTAAATGGATGCAAATGACAAAGCATGAAAGTATCAGTACATACTTGGTTAGCAATACAAAAACTGAACACATTTTTGGTTGCATTTCGGAGAGAGATTTCATATAGGAGATTTAGGTTACAGACAAAGTTTAGGTATATTTAAGTATTTAATTAAGAAACCGAATGGTTTTTGGTGCATAATTAATAGTTATCATTGTTTCTAGATAATCAGTATATTCATCAGCAGGTACATACCAACATCTATTTTATATACCCAATCTAGGTAACGCAACCACTTGGCGCAGGCAGACCGACAAATTTAGTATCAGAGGGTTGGTCTCTAACATGTGAACCCAGATTCAGCCATTTACCTTATCGTGACCAAAAATGTCGTGACCTCCCGGAATATTAATAAATAAAAAATGTTGTAAGTACTTGTGACAATTTTACATAGCCTAAAGCAGGGTTTCTTTTTCTGGGGTCCATAGACCCCTTGGGGGTCCGTGGCATGATTTCTAGGGATCCATGTTACCAAGTACGGCGGTCGATCTAAAATAATGTAAGTACTGTCACTGCTAGGCGCTCACAACTATATTCGGCTCTAACTTTGGAAAGGATCTGTCAATTTTTTTAATTTTCGCAAGCGATCTATGACTTTAAAAGGTTAAGAAACCCTGCCCTAGATGCTTCATTGAAGAAAAAAATGGCAAATTAATTACAGTGAAGGAAGAAAATTTGTTTTCATGTTCTCATTTTCTTCAAAGACTTCTCTTATGTACCTACACCTGCTTATATTTCGTAACTAATTAAGCTACCCACACAAAACCCTATGCTCAGCTTCTTCTGTGAAACTGATATTATTAGAGCGGCTTTGGAGTTATTGTACACATTTTGACGGCTAAATGGAATTCACCTCACGCACACCTGTGCACAAGGAAATATTCTTAAATTACTGATGTTTTGGTCGGATGCGGGAGCGGCCAAGTTTCTTAGTAAAGTTCTTTCAGGATAGGTAGTAGAATTTTTGGAAATAGAAAGTATTCAATATAAGAAAAAAAAAACCGTATTCCTCTAATCGGTATTACGAAATTTTTTCACGTTCTCTATATATTTTCTTAAAGTTATGGCATTAATATGTATGGCAACCGCGAAAAAAAGGAACGGAATTTCTTATGGTGCGCTAAGGCACTTTGACTACACTAATAGAGATATACATCGAATTCCTGTTGTCACCAGTGTATTTTTAACCGACTGAGAAGGTTCTCAATTCGAGGGTATTTTGTTTTTGGTATAATTTTGGGTTTAACTTCCTATTTTGCATGTTGATATGGGGTCATTTAAATTTAACCAAAAACTGTTTAACCACAAATTGATCAACACGTTCCGATTGGCTTTGATTAAATAACACATACGGACGGACAACGCAGAATTATAAGGGTTCCTCACGTACTCGGAAATAAAAAAACCTCAATAGCAATTTAGGAAGACGGAACTAGCAGAAAAACTTAAGGTAAGTTAATTTGAGTGATGTTTTAATTGCCGAATTATTATAACGTATCAATACGGTGTTGACACGGATAAAAAAAATTTAGATCAAATCTTCCAAGCTTGATTTTAAATATTTTATGCACCTCGTTAGCTATAGCTACAGAAGTATAGCAACTACTACATTAGTCTCCGAAGTCCTAAAGAAAAATCCCGCACATAAAGCTAAATATTTTGTTTACGGCCAAGAAGCAACCGGACTAAATCGGAATCAGCCGGACGAAATTCGCGCTTTTATTCGTTCACGGTTCGTATTGTTTCCAAGCGTCTGCTGACAGCGAAAATAACGTCAACTCCAAATTACAGACCCGGTGGACCGATAAGCTACTTAATCGCTCATTGCTAGATCTTTCACCGTTGCTAGACCTAGAGAATGTGTCTATTCATTTTTCATTGAGTTTTTAGGGTTCCGTACCCAAAGGGTGCCAATTGAACCCTATTACTAAGCCTCCGCTGTCCGTCCGTCCGTCTGTCACAGGACTGTATCTCAGTAACGTAATAGATAGACAGCTGAAATTTTCACAGAGTGTGTATTTACTTTGCCACTATAACAACAAACAGGTAAAATTAAAGGGGGCTCCCATACAAAAAACGGTATTTTTTGTGTTTAATCTTTTAGGATGGTATGGAACCCTTCGTCTGCGAGTCCGACTCGCAGTTGGTCAGTTTTTTAATAATATATTTTTTACTTGAATAGTGCTTTGCGTTTATTCTTCATGATCAGTTGTACTTGGGCAGTGCACAGAAAATTGTTGCATAAATAATTATTAATTATAATTAGTACACATTTCATTTAGCAAATTATCTTCGGATACATCTGTTTTAAAGGAATAATTATCAGTTTACTTTAAACTAGCTGAGGTTCCCGGCTCCGCTCGGGCCGATTTCGTTTGGGACATTCACCCAAGCGGAGCTCGGTAAAGTATGGTTTCATCTTCGCGTACATGTTATTAAAACAGTAATTTAAAATAATCTGAATCTCTAAAAAGTGCTAAGGAACCTACCTTTTTGTAATTGGTCCAGCATTTCTCGAGTTACTTAATAAAGAAATTCGGATTTATAGTGTTTATTTTACATCCATAATCTGTTTTTTTTTCTTCAACCATATAAAAAAATCTGGAATAGCTTCTGCATTACTTATTGTTTGAATAATTAAAATAAACATACAAACAATCAGGAGTTTTGACACCAAAGTGTACTAAAACTGTATATACTTTACATTTTAGTTCCAATTAGCCTGCCGTCGCATTTCAAGAAACCCTTAACATCTATTTTATATTAAATTAGTTTAAAAGAAACATTTAATAAAGTCCTATATTAAAGTCATTGATTTTATTAAATTAATCTTTTAGTAAAAAACGTGATTATTACCTTTCGGGATCAATTGTAAAATTTTAGCTCTCTTTTATATCACCTCTACTACCTAATTATTCGAATAATATAAATAAGTTAACCTTTACTTACTATCCCTACCCCCAGGCTATTCCGGGTTTCCCCCCGGAATGGCGTCTAGACTAGAAATAAAGTAAAAATAAGAGGATAAGGTGCATAGTCTGGAAGTCCGTAATAAAAGTTGATGGTTATTTTAGAAATATATGGATAGATAAATACATATTACGTCGTTTTTTGGAGTGTTACGCGGATACGATAGTGCGTCAAGCCTTCATCTCTATATATATGCTCTTCGATTACGGGTGCTACGAATTCGACCTTAACGAAGCATATGGCCTTTGTCGTCGTTTGCATTTCTTGCAATAGCTTAGAGAATTCATCTTTTGTAAATGTGTTAATATTACACAAATGTATGCATTCCATCTAGTCCAGTGATGCCGTGCTCATAAAGGGAAGGTCCTGGCATGGCAGCTGATTCCTTCGGGCATGTGGTGTATTGGGCTAATATCATGACGGTTATTGTGTGATATTACCCATCCATAAGAGGTTGCATAAAACAAACCTCACTGATTTCGTTTCGCAGTCGCTCGCTAACACTGGAGGTTACATACGCCCCTTCAATAGTGACTCAGTGACTCCTCTGAATATAATATGGTATTATTCTCCGCACATTGAAACTCGTGACTCAGTTGCCCCTCTGAATGTTTATTCTCCGCACAAAGAAAATTAGCTATACACATCGGTCGAACACGTAGCCCGGCACGATACAAGGGGAAATGGGTAAAGGTGTCAGTGCGAACCCCCACCTGTCCCTTTAACGACAGTCGGTTATCAAATTGGCTATACACCTCGAGGATTATGACCCCGGAAATAGGAAGTTCGTCGGACACCTTTCGTCCCTTCAACCCCCACTCGATTAAATAGTTATTGTTCTACATTCATCGTAGTGTGGTATGCAGCTGATAACGATGTAAACCATAGACTTTAAAGACACGCAGAGTTAACGGACGGATGACACCAAAATTGCTTACATTTATTTTATTTACATTTTTTTGCTTTGAAATAATGAAAGAATGAATAATGATCGACAAATAATCAGTGGTTCACATGTTATTTACCATAAAAAAGGTTATTTGTATGGGTTTTTACGCACATTAACCTCACAATCTACAAATGCACGGATCACCATTATTTCTTTGATGAAAACTAGACAAATAATACAGATTTTATAAATTTCACATTACATAAGCGCGGACACAATTATGCTACAATTCGAAAAAATATCTCATCGTGTAGGTATGTTCTGTCTCTCTCCAACTCGCGGTAGTGATCGTTAAGTTAACGTCTCACTCACACACTTTGTTCGTCTTGCAAGCACAGTGCATTCATCAGGTCTGTGATGTAAACAGACCCACACTATATCGCTCGCTTGATAATACTTAAAATGTAAGTGTTGTCATTTTGGTCAGTCTCGGTATACCAGTGGTGTGACGTGTCGTCGTTCGATAAAGGGTCGCACTTTAATCACGAACAGGACTAAAGGGGTCAGAAAAGCATCACGATTAATTACTATTATAATGTGACAATCATGCGTATCGCCGTGTAATATATTGTTTAACAATCCTGAATTTCTTGAAAGGCGCGTCCATGCAAAACTCAACTGAGCTAATTTGTGTAAAAAAACCCGCTGACACTTCAAATTATTTATTATATTTCACTATAAAACACCCAAGTTCTACTTCAGTGTGAAACCTTATATGTCATAGTACTTAATGCTTCATGTTCAGTAAATACCAACCAAGCGGCCCGGCTAGTAGCCAAGCGGCGTGTGGAACTGCCTAGCGTAATCGAGGTCTGGGTTCAAATCTTCGCCCCGACATGCGCCACTTTCTTTCTCTTTCTGGGTTCGATAAGTAAATTTCGTCACAAATGCGAGCTGCTCCATGGTTCGGAATCCATTTAAAACTGTAGGTCCCTTTCCCCTACTAGGTGGTAGGGTCTGAGCCCGCCCGGGTTGGTACCATCGCATTGGATGAAAAGATGGTCGAAGCGGCAATGAAAAATTGTCCGTGTTTTCCATCCAGTTCAATTTAGCCGTGCTCATAAAGGGAAGGTCCTGGCAGTGCACCTAATTCCTTCGGAAATGCGGTGTATTGGGCTAATATCATAACGGTAGTTGTGGTAGCCAACCATGTCAAGTTGCTTAAAAAAAATCTAATTTTTCATACATCAATGAACGTTTTGGACCTTTGAGGCTGATTGCCGTTCGAATTCCACCTCAAACTATATTCCTTCCCTTATGTGTGATTTAATCAGGTCCGGGTTGGTTTTGGTTTTTGTTTTGTTCCTTTTGTTTGCAAGAATTTTGACACGCAAACTGAAAAACGCTACAAAATATAGCAATCCGGTCTGTCATGCCAAGAGCACTGACACACAGCGATGTACCGAAGTATGGGATGACAGTTCAGATACTAATATTTTTTGACGGGACTGAGAGAAATTCGTTCCAAGCTCGCCCTACGATTTTACAAGAGTACTTAAGTGTTAGTACCGCTGTCTCTTTGACAGGAAACGTGTCGGACACATTTTCATGTCTAGCTATCATCCGCGAAACGTGCGACAAGGAACATCGTGCCAAAGTGTCTCATCAGCGCTGCATGCTGGATCCTTGTATGCACTCATGGGAAAATTGATCCTGGTAGACAAAACTTCATGGAAAGTGTAGAAGTCTGGTTTTCACAGGCTGAGAAAAAGGGTCCTTGAGAAAATTTAACAAGCAATCAAATCTTGGCAATCAGTATTCAAACAATTATTTTTTTCAAAGCAAAACATTTAAATGAAATAAATAATTACGCAACATGACGCAAACCTATTTAGTTGTTGTAGTAAGACTGAAATAAATTCTTAGTCTTTTTCGCATTTATGCGTATTATTCTGAATATATATTATTAGTATTATTCCCTCATCAATTAAAAAAAAATACATTCATTATACTTTATTCTTATTCATTAGCGAAAAAATATTACGAATCCGACCGAGAATTAGGAGTTTGGATACTATTTAGTTTCACAGATATTAGTATTACAAACCACACAATGATTGCCAATATCAAAAATGTAGTCAACTGTTGTTAACGTCATGTCACGAAAGGGCAAGTACCTATGTCTGATTTTGTTCTTTGTCGGGAACAACAGGCGAGACAAAATTGATACTTTCTTGCTTAGAGCTAGCTTACGTACGTAGTAGCTTTCTCGTTCAAAACTTTCAACACGTCTCCTTGGAGCAACAATAAATCTTTCAGACGGATCGCCTAATGATATTGGACAAACTCGGGGATAAAGCCTGGGCTTAATTGCTTATCAGATTTCAATTAAAACGGCTAATCTATCCCGGATTTTTTTTTCATGAAATCTGAGATATTGTGGTTACTCCAGGCCATATTTTCTTCTGGAAAGTACATAAGTAAGGATTTTCTTTGGATTAATTTAAGCTTGCCATTACGTGTTCTCCAAATAAAACAAGAGTTCGGTTCTTTTAATTAAAAATAATACAAACAATTGTAGAGATCAGATAGTAAGATTGGAACCGTATCTCATTAGTAAAATGAGAACAGTATCCTGGCATGGATGTGAATATTTCATTAGATTATAAATATGAAAAGTTGTGTCATCACATCATATTAATGTAGGATTTTTGATTGGAATATAGAGATAAATTAGAAGTAGTTTAGCATATTTTTATGATATTTAAATATATATAATTTTACTATTGAATTGCCTACCTTTTGTAAATACTTATCATATCCTTACACATTTACTATGATAAGAAACTCTTATTTAGTTAGAAACCTACTTTGGGTCCACTATTTATAACTGGTATATATAAAAAAAAATATATATTAAAGACGACTACTTGTGTACATTGTCAACCTCGATGCGTGGCGCGATGCCTCGTATTTAGACCTTCAGTTAAGCAACACTGGTCGCAGTCGAGTTATGGATGAGTGGTTCAACTATTGAGGCTGGCCGTGGTTCGAATTCCACCTAAAACTGCAAGTTAACTTTTTAGTTTAATAGGATGTAGGTTTATTCGGCCCTAGTTGGTGCCATTGCAATCAATTAAAGATGGTTGAAGCGGCAATGAAAATTGTCTGTGTTTTCCATCGAGTTAAATATTGGCGTGCAATATACGGAAAGCGCTATTTGTAATCATGATAGATATGATGTTAGTTAACCGTAACAGTTCCATTAAAAATTGTTTGTATCTGTAGTAAATATTATACAGAAATGTAGATGTATAAGATACATTGACAAGGGCCATGGTGAGTAACGGTCCCCCATGCATTGGAGTGCTCCAATTAAGGAAGACCGTAATAAATTTAATTAATGAAATTCTATCCGCTTCCATTTGCAGCTAACTGAATTGGTAGCAATAATTTGAACTGAACCAATTTGGACGATAGATTGAATTCATAATTACACTCGAGACGATTTATTCGTATGGCATTATAACATACCGAAACATGTTTTAATGTGTTTTAAAATGGGTTTTGTTTTTAAAATATCTGCCTATTGTCATTTAAATTTGATTGTAAATAAAATAATGGCACGCACACAGAGTTGCCAAGCCGACCAGAAAAAACCTCATTCTCGTTGCACCAAGCAAACAATGAATCGACGTTATTTCATGAAGTACTATTATCAAAAAGTTCCGGGAATTAATAAATAAATAAAAATTGTGTTAATTTTCGGATACATTTATTTTATCACCTTCAAAATAACAACCGTCTGAAGTGATGCACACACGCCAACGCTTAACCCATTCTTCCATACACTTTTGATAGTCCGGTGAAGGAATGGCTTTCAATGCCTTAGGCGCATTTTCTTTTATTTCATCGATGCTCGAAAATATCTTTCCACGAAGGGGTAATTTAAGTTTTGAGAACAGGAAAAAGTCACATGGTGCCATATCCGGAGAATACGGTGCCTGTTGGATTGTATTTACAGTATGTTTGGTCAAACAATCGGTCACGACGCGCGCTTTGTGAGACGGAGCATTGTCATGGTGCAAGATCCATGAGTTGTTTTGCCACAATTCCGGTAGTTTTCTACGCACAGCATATCTCAAACGCTTCATTACGGCCAGTTAGTACTCTTTATTGACTGTTTGACGATTTTCGAGTACGATTTCCGTTCAGCCGACTACTCGTTTTTATACACTTCGGTAGTCCGATTTCGTTTTTGACAGGTTGAAAAAGTAAAACTAAAAATGATGTTTTTACGTAACTTCAAAGTAACTCCAAATTTAGGTGAGAACTCGGACTACGCATTTAGGAGTGTAAACTTTCACAGTTTCAGTTTGCGCGCATGTTTGCAAATACTTTTCTGTAAATGGTTAACAGAACTAACTATATCACAGCGAAAAAGGACAAATTGGCAAGAACTTCTCGCGAAGGAGGCGCACAGAATTTGACAGCAGCAGAGGAGGATACTTTTGAAAACTATTGACGAATAATTTACATACTATGGAACTTAACATTGGTGACTAATAAGGCACCTAATGTCATGTACTTAGCTCAACACAACAAGTGTCATGCCGGACCTTCTTTATAATGGACGGTTACATTAAACTGGTTGGAAACATGGACAATTTTCGTTGCCGCTTCAATTTTCTTTCAATAATTTCATTCAATGCGATGTAATCAACCCGGGCAAGATGCCTACCTATCACCCAGTTAGTAAGAAAGGGGCACTTACAGGTTGACGTGGGATTCCGAACCACGCCAGGCTCTAAATCAAAGCGCGCCCAGTGTTGCTTAATCTCAACATCTAAAACCGAGACGTCCCGCTAATGGACTGATATCTAAACTAAACAGCAGCGACCGAAAATTAATTTTTCCTAAGAAATTATGTGCGGATTAACACAAAGTTAGACAGAGATAGGAGAAAGTAATTTTGTTAAAACATTTCATATTCCATATAATCGGTGAGTAGGCAAAACATAATTAACTTTTGTAAATAATTGAAGAGATCTTGAGATAATTTAAATTTAGCGGATGTCTTTGTAATTTAATTATAAATGATTTTACGTCATACTTTTTAGAGACGAGGCTTAAACTTATAACACTGATGTAAACGACGCAGCCCAACATTTTGGAGAACTAATTTTTAGAACATATTTACATACTACATATAATATTCCTTCAGGAGCTAGATTTAGCCGTAAAGCTGACCACATAGAACGCCCATGTGAGGAGAGAGATGTTCCGTAACCGCTCGTTTTCAAATTAACGGAGAAATTGGCAAGCGCGCAGTGGGCGTTAAGTGAACTAACATTTGCGAGTCCGAGTTTGATTTGACAGATTACTCACCGTCGCCGTAAATACGTCGACGTTGGCGTTTACGCCGACTCCGCGTTTTCATACAAATCGGAAGTCCGAGTTTGACTTTGACAGCTTGAAGAAGTAAAACCACAGAATAAGTAGTAAAATCTCGTATGGGGGGTTTGAAGTTTTTACGTAACTTCGAAGTTCCGTAAACGCCAATTTAGGTGAGAACTTAGACTGACCACTCAGAATTTAAACGTTTACTCTGAAGATTTACATGAAACGCGCGAAAGGTGAAAACATTTCAAGGCCTAAACAATTTAAATAAACTTTTATAGAACGCAACGCCATATTCTTTTGAAAAGTTTCGTTGAATTTTCAAAAAATTATCAACCTATATTTCTGCGTCAATTCAATAAGGCACATCTGAAATTATTACAGCGTACAGGATAACTAAATCCTGCTTATAAATTACCATTATTTCCATAACCAAATTCAACATTATTCCTGAATAAATGTTTTCTTAATAACAAATTCGAGCGTTCTTACATATTTAGTATTCCTTACTATGGCTAATAAAACAATAATCTAACAGTAAGTCCATCTACTCCACCATTAACAAACGTTTGCGAAGGAAATGAAACACAGTTTATCGGGCCATCGAGACAGTCATTACAGCGATGAAATAGAAAATATATTATATAAGCTCATACATGTCCAGACCTTGAACAAAAATGCCTCTGGGGTCGCAATAAAGACACATTGGTAAATATTGTTTTTGGTATATTCCGCAAAATCACTTTATAAACATGATACTAAATATGTAGAGATGTTGTAAACGCTTAAATTATGATCTAGGCGTTCTTAGCTTGGAAACAGCCCTACTATTCCGGGAGGTCACGACATTTATGGTCACGATCAGGTAAATGGCTGAATCTGGGTTCACAGGTTAGAGACCAACCCTCTGAAGCTAAGCATGTCGGTCTGCCTGCGCTAAGTGGTTGTGTTATTTAGATAAAGGCGCCTGAAAAAGTAGTTATCGTGACACAAAAAAGTATAATCAGGTAAATGGCTGCAAATAACGAAGCATAAAATTATCAGTACATATTTGCTTAGTAATACCAAAAATGAACAAATATTTTATTAAATATACTTTTTCGTACTAAGCAGGTACGTCGCTTATTCCAAGGAATGTGACATGTATTTATGTATAATCGACCGTGAAGCAAGGACACATTAATTGAAGAAAGAGCCCAGTAAAAATAACTACTTTACGAATATGCTGCAAGGCTGGACCTGAACCAGCAAGACTGTAGGAGAATTCCAAATTATGAGTATACAGCCGGTGGCGAAATTGGTAGACGCAATACCCGCGAATGGTATATTTTCGCTTGCATTATATTCGTAAATTAGTTCTTTTTACTGGGCTCTTTCTTCAATTAATGTGTCCTTGCGTCACGGTCGATTATACATACATACATGTCGCATTCCTTAAAATATTTTATTGTTTATTTATTATTATATTATATTATTATTTTATTTATATTGGTATTAATGTTTTATTGTGTAGATTTTATTTTATAAGCAAATTAGGCTACAGATTTAACTTTAGGTATATTTAGGCATTCAATACGGAAAACCGAACAAGTAATTGTTGTATAACTACATGCCTTTCGCGCCCTGGGAGAAGTTGGTTTGACACCCGTGGGAATCCTGTCTCTCCGAGTTGGATCATAAATGTCATATATTTCTTAGCAGAATTATAATTGGCTTAATCGCCAATATATCGCCGTATATCGAAATATACGCATGATGAATAGACATATGTTTGACCAAGCCGGATTTATATTAGACTTGAGGTCGAAAAAGGCTCTCTGAAATATACACGCTGTGATAATGCAACGCACACGAAGAGTTAAGGAAAAGTTAGCCCATCCCTGGTATCCGCCTGAAAATTGGAGAGGCACTACCCATTCCAAATAGCGCTGTGTCATCTCTGCCTACCGCTCCGAAAAGAAGGCGTGGTGGTTTGTGTGTTAAGCTTTCGCTGCCTTTGAACGTTTGCTTGGTGGCTCTATTCTAGCTTGGCATTTTATTTTTTTAATTTTCAAATTATGTCTTCTTCCTTTATGGTCCATTTTACATCCATACACACATATTCGTTGAAAACGCTTACTTAGCTCAAAAAGTTTGATTTTCTTAAATTTGAAGGTAGAACGGGAAAACCTGACAACAAATCTAGTAGCCAATATCAGACTGAAACGTGTTCCTTTCCATCTACTTGCTTTGTTGTCGTAGTGTCTTTATCATCCGCACAAAGGTTATAATGTTGAAATATTTTGACTTCGCGTTGGTTGACATTTTGTCGGTGCTGACTGACAGCGCCTGCAATGCAGGGCGAGTAAGTTAAACTTGAAACTTGACTCCAAATGTTGAAAGTAGCCCAGCGAGCAATGGAACGAGCCATGCCCGTGGGAAGACCACCCGTTAGGTGGGACGACGACATCAAGTGCGTCGGCGGAAAGCAGTGGCTTTGTACCGCTGAGGGTCGGGAGGACTGGAGAAAAATTGAAGAGGTTATGTCCAGCAGTGGACGCAAACACGCTGACTGACTGACTGACCCACACTTTTGTTTAACTTGGTATATTGACTCTGGGACTCGTTATTTTCAAGAACCGGCAAGAAATTTAAATTTTTATTTTTAATTTTTGAAAATAGAAAAAAACATTAGGCACATTATCCCTTTGAATGCTACCACTTATAGATACATAGTAATGTAGAAACACAAAAATAATGTATGAATAATGATTCCTTGATTTATAAATAAATATCTTTGATTCGGCTTTACAAAGCTACAAATAAACATACTTATATTTGTAGGATCAGAGCTCTCGTCATTATTGAAACGATAGGGTTATGAACTCACATAATTTCTTTAGTAATTACATATTACTCGTAGCTTCTACGAATGGCGTACCTAGGTTCGTCGCATTCGACAATGGATTAGATTAATCTGTGGATTAGATCAATAGGCGTGACAAAAAGGATCAACCCGCGTGTCTTTTGAATGGTCCCAATTTAAATTCTCCCAACAGTGAGGGACAGACTGACATAGAATAAAACATGAATATAAGACATTATGAGACCACATAACATGGAATGTGATAACCCAGGCGAAAATACATACTCACGAATCTCAATGGAATCAGTAGGTAGAATAGGTTATCTCAATCCAGAGCACACTGCTGTTGCATACGGTACGATCGCATTTTTGTATTTAACTTGACATGAATATTACCAGACATACTGTTTTTTGTCATGATATTGTTTCTACACACCGTATTCCCAAATGAATAAGGTGCCATGCCAAACATAGCTATATTTTTCATTTTAGAATCCATGAGAATCAAACCACGGAAGAAACAAATATTTGTTTATACGATAAAAAAATATATCTATTAGTATTTATAACTGTTAAACAGACGAAACAAGCAATCCATAATTGATTCCAACTGGTAACCCGCTTGGTTAATAATACAAAAATTTAATATAATTTATCACAAATTTTAATGAGAAATTAGAAAAATACAGTTTGTATTTCAGCCCGGGTTTATCACATTTTAAAGAGGTCATATTTTGAAGTGAAATAGTTCCCGTAAATATTGTAGCACTTTAGTAAAATTTTAATTTAATTTTAGTATAACATGGTATGAGTTACTGCCTAATGAAATGCCTGCTCGACCATAAAGAGTGACTTAATAAGGGAGGTGAGCCTGGAAGTATTTGCGCGGGTACGGTCGGGGTCGTAAAAGTCTTAAGCCGGATGTACAGAGTGAAACTAGCAATCAACACTTGAAGGATTAGCAGGAAGGTGAAAGATGCTGCTTAACTTTCTTGGTAAGCCCCGAATAATACCTAGTTTATTGTAGTTACCGAAATGGACCCTAGTCGCTGCTGGGTACAATGAAGCCAGATATCAGTAGATGGGTTTTTTATATTTCGAACACCATACGGACTTTACTACCGAGAGGGAAAAACGTTGAATAAATTATTAATGTTTACTGAATTCGCTGTAGGTTCCTCTCAATTATTTAAATTTAATCAATTCTTGTAAATGTAATAGTTAAGCTGATATTTACGATACTACCTTCAGATAAAAGAGGAAGGAGATATACTTACTATATATCACTCAAGTAAATATACTTTTCGTACTAAGCAGGTACGTCGCTTATTCCAAGGAATGTGATCATCTTACAGGGCCTTTTCTTTAACTAATGTGTCCTTGCTAAGGTCGGTTATATGTACAAGCATATCACATTCCTTTTTATCTATCGCGTCTACTGTAAATGCCACTGTCTCCCAATTTATAAAACTATCTAAACAACTTAAACGTACATGCCACAAGCAGACGTATGGAGGGTTATGTGGGTGGACCTGACTTGGCGAATGCAATTTGGGAGCACATTCGCGCGCGTTGGCGATGTTTGGAATGTGTGGCGCACTAGCGGTGGGTCGTATTTATTGTCATTAGTATATGTCACCGCGTACAGGCTAGCCACGATATTACTGGTGACTGAATTTTAAAATACCCGGTGACGCGGTTACACGCATATACATACAGACTTACTTTACTTCTGCCTAGAGATAGAGTGACATTCGATCTTTGTAACAAACTAAAACGGTGCTTAAATTCATCATCATACGTTTGAAAAAAGGTTGACCAAACTGCACGGCGAGGTGGCAGTAACCTGTCGGTCCCTTTTCCTCTTATAACGCCCAATACGTCAAGAGTGAGAAGGCGAGAAAATACGGTCACCTGTCTGTCCCTTTTCCCCTCACGACGCTAAATACCGCAGAGTGAGAAGGTGGGAATATATTTTCCGTGGCTAGTATTTCGGCACAGACGATATATGGTCACAGAAATATACCGGCACAGAAGATATATCGGCGCCCACTGTGGTGACAATATTTATTTTATTTCTTTGACGGTGACTCGATATCAACCGGTGACACACGAGCGGTGACGATATATTTTATTTTATTTCTTTGATGGTGATTCGATCTTGACCGGTGTGGCAGATTTGAAAAATATCGGCAGTAGATAGTATTCAGAGCGGGTGGACTAACTTTAATGCGCTGATTATGTCCGTATTAAATCGCATTTTATTTGGTATGGTATTCAATTTCGAAACGTGAAAAAAAAAAAAAAAAGTTGTACGGTGAATATGACTGCTGAAGTTTGCGGCGTGCAAATAAATTAAATTATACCTATTTTACAATTATTATTTATGTATGTTTACAATATTTATGTAGGCAGAAGGATATTACTAATAGCAACATTTGTTGTTTTTGTGTTTTTTGTAGAATATAATACTGCTACTTCGTATAGTCCCACATAGTTTATTTTGTGCCTGACTGAGGGCACCACTATCTTTTAAGAGTTACCAGGTAAAAAAAAAAACCATTGATCGGAAAAATATTTGCAACCTGCTGAAAAAATTGAGAAAATGAAAATTACTATTTTAGGTAAATAATATTATTCAAAATTAAAGTGCCGCCATCATGGATTCATGGCCGATCCACTGGCTGGAGTAAAGACGACATTTTATATATTTTTTTCTCTGCAGGATAGTTATGGGAAACGCAAAGGATTTATCGCCATATTCATACAGAGGGTCACTGCGCGGTGGTGCATGTAGTTTACTTACTGCTAAAATAAATAAATGTAATTATTAAAAACAAGCATCCTACGAAAAATTGTGCTATTGATTGGATAGAGCTGCCGTCAGTTAATTTCTGTTTAATTCAGGTCAACAGTTCATTTAAGACAGGACTGAAGTTCGTTCTAGCTCACTTCACGTGGAACATTCGCAAACTTGACTGCATGATTATAGACACATTCAACCCCGTGATTATTACATTATGTTTGAAAATAGAAAATTAAATTCCTGCAATTTCTCAGGAGCCCATGAGTTACCACAGACGGATGAATTAGGTCTTTATGACTGTCAGGTTAATATAGAAATAGGCAGGAATTCTAGCGTTTGGCAGATGGTTTCCAAAGCGCTTTCGATACCAACTGTCAAACGCGTACAATATTTTTGACAGGCGATGTCAGCTTTGTAATAGCGCCTGCTCGATAGCGTTCGTAGTAGGGGGCCCGGTGGCACTTTGGGGGAAACACCTTGGCAGGGGTTCAATTCCATTGTTTACCGACCCAATAGAGAAAGGATCTAGGGGATCGCTTGGTTGGTTCTTATTTTTTGAAAGTGGACAGTGAATGGGTGCATTCCTTGCCTGCTAAGCGTTGAGCGGTGGTAGAAACGGCACGGAGAGATTTCCCAGATAAACCAGAGATATAATGGGTCACTGTAGATATTTTGTCATTAGTTACTGTCACTAGTATTTTTTTGTCACCGTACTCGTCCTACTAAGTATCCAGAAATACTCGTACGTGCCACCGCTATGGCGCACGATGCTCGGCCGCTTTCCCAGTCTTCTATGCATATTGTGCATGCCATATATGCACAACACGGCGCGGCGGAGTCGCTAACGGCAACATATTGATTCTCTTTCCTTTTCTCTACTGTAGTATTAGCGCTGCTGAATTAAAAAGAATCAACTAGTAGCGCAAATGAAGTAAATAATACTGCCTATTCATCGTCATCCGTGGGAAATATGCTGGCGAGACGGTTTGCTCGGTGCTCCAGTGAAGTTAAAATTATGTTGTTCAAAACCTACTGCCAGTCACTGTATACGTGTCAATTATGGGCTGACTACACCCAACGAGCGTACAACGCCCTGCGATTGCAGTACAACAATGCCTTTCGCTATCTGCTGCCCCGCTGCCCTATTTTTGAAACGATTGCTACAAAATTGCTGCAGCAATTTGCGATTCTGATCGCTAAAAACGCAGTTTCGTATTTTTGAATGACGTTTGGATACCAGCGCCCGGCGGCCATTGGCTATTGTTGAGCGTTTACGATTGCATTGCTAATCGCTGGCTGCAAGCGATTGCAAAGAATTTCAAAAATAGCACGGCCGGTAGTGCAGCGCCTCGGGTATGTTCTCAGAGGCGAGGGTAGACAGTTTTGCGGCCGTTATCCGCAAACGAGTGGCTGTCTTCCGGAACCATCTGTTCTCGACTAAAAACCAGACTGCAGTTATTGCTGTGGAGGGTGGAGCTGGAAAATATTTAGATTTTGGTCCCAGCTACATGTTCCATTCAGCGGTGACTGCGGTCGGGGTAGGTAGTTAAAATGCTCAATGGTTAATAATATGGTTTTCTGTTGTTAAAATTGTATTGTTATTATTGCCAATGTTATTGTGTCTATGGACCTTTAGTCTGAAATAAAGTATTATTATAAAAAAACCGGCCAAGTGCGGGTCGGACTCGCACACGAAGGGTTCCTTACTATCAATACCAAAAAATCAGTTTTAATAAAAATAAAGGGGGGCTTTATTTTTATTTTTTCATTTTACTTATTTGTTGTTATAGCGGCAAAATGAATACACACTCTGTGAAAATTTCAGCAGTTAAGGTTCATGAGATACAGCCTTTTGACAGACGGACGGACGGACGGGCGAACGGACGAACAGCGGAGGCTTAGTATTAGTGTTCCGTTTTCACCCTTTGGGTACAGAACCCTAAACATTAAACCTCTAATAAAGCTGTCGCAATCTATTATTTCACAATTCCAATTTAATATATCTGTTTAAAAGTTAATACAATTTTCTTAAATAACGATTTGTTATTTGCAACGTGTGCAAGCGTAGTCCTGGCATCACCGCTGCAGGCGGGTAAATCAAGTGATTCCGACACGGGGCAAGCGATACCTACTAGCACCTTAACGTCGAGGCACGCTCCCGCTAGCTCCCAGACGGCAAGCAATACTCACGCTAGATCCCAGGCGGCAAGCAATACTCCCGCTAGATCCCAGGCGGCAAGCAATACTCCCGCTAGCTCCCAGCTGCTGCAACATAGTGTTACGATCACGCTGCGCTGTAATTGGAAATCACAAAACGGTGTACAAGAGTAATTTACTAGGACTGCGCCGGATCTTGTGTCTGGTTCGCTTTATTTATGAAAGTACTTAAGGGTGAATTTTTAAATATTGACATTCAATCCACACTAATCTCTTAAGAACGGCCCGTAAGCTATGCTCCCCATACAACCGTAGTTTACTAATCATTTAGAAACCGCTATTCCAATTGAATTGATATTTAATATATAATATCAGGTAACAAATATCTGTGTCTGCATGCTTTTGTTTTTTTGAAAAATCCAAATCGAATGAAATGAAAGCAAAAAGAAAATCTTCATACGAATTTTGTTTTCTCTGTGGTTTGACCCAGAATACATTTACCGAAAAAACAAAGGCATGCAGACACAGATATTTGTAGCCTAATATTAGATACCAAATATCAAGAATGTTGGAATAGTGGTTTTCAAATTATTAGTAAACTACGTTTGTATGGGAGGTGAAATTTTAAGATGCTTACGGGCCGACCTTAAGATTAGTTCATGCTATGGTTCGAGAACTGGGCCCCTGCTACGAACCCTGTCGAGTATCCCATATCGAGGAGGCGACATCGCCTGTCAAAAATGTTGCATGCGTTTGACAGATGGTATCGAAAGCGCTGTCGATACCATCCGTCGATATCGCCTTCTCGATAGCGCCTATTCGATAGGGTTTGTAGTTCGGGGCTCTGGGTGAAGATTACATGTAGACGTGAAACTAAATATTGTATTTTTATTGTATAACTATAGTGTAAATGTAAATTGTTGTGTGTAGGTATATTACACATACATTGTTTTATGTCTAACACTTTTACCCTTCATATTTTTTTTGGTTTTTCAATCTATCACTTATTAAGATGAAATATTTACAAATAAAAGAAAAGTACAAATCGATTGGTATGTAGAATTATCTGAAAAAATGCGGATATTTTGCCTACTAGATAACATAATTTGATCCAAAAATAAATGAATAAATTAACGCATTAACGATCGTTATTAATTAATGTATTTTTTTATGTGAAGCGCGGCATATGGCGTACTCCGGGACCTCTTAACGTGTCCGATGATACCCATGAGCTTTCGAACTTTTGAGGAGGCTGCGAAAACCATGCTGGCCGGCCAGGTGCTTCTTCACACCATGTTTGAAGGATCCCAGGTTGTACTTTGGGGGAAACAACTCGGCAGGAAGTTTATTAAATCGTTTACCGACCCTATAGATAAAGGACCTAGAGGATCGGTTGGTTCTGGTTTTTGGAATTTCAACAGTGAACGGGCACATTTCCTGCCTGTTCCGCGTTGTGCGATCTATAAAAAGGGACCGGGAAGGATGTTATATTTTTACATGAATGCGTTTTTCCGAACCTTTCGTATATTTTATCATATTTTACGTTAAAAATCTCATCCGTTCATACTCAGCTAAACATCTAAAAGGCATACAAATACATACCTATATCCGAATGAAAACAGATTACCAATTCAATTTTTTTCTTCAAATGTAACAACATTTTCAGAAAAGTAACAACATTTCCAAATCTAACAAGTTAGGTCTGAAAAGACAGGTTGATAAAGTGTGTTTTCATTTTCGACGACGACGATGTACTTAATAAAGCTTGCAAATACGCCGAGTTCCCACGACAGCATCTGGCACGCATAATGTGCTTAATTTTCATGAATTTATGCTGTCAACACATTCCGAATATTGTAGAAGCATGGCCCTTGTTCTGTTGTTTATTGATTTCGACCGAAACGTATGTTGCCCGTTTTGTTTAAGTTTTTGTCATGTTTTAGGGTGCCGTAACCAAAGGGTGCTAACGGAACCCTATTACTAACCTCCGCTGTTTGGCCGTCCATCCGTTCGTCCGTCCGTCCGTCTGTCACGGGGCTATATCTCCTGAAGCGTAATAGGTAGGCAGCTGAAATTTTCAGTGTGTCTTTATTTTGCCGCTATAACAACAAATTGGTTAAATAAAAAAAAAACATATTTTTTTTGTGTTAAATCTTGTACCATGGTACGGAACCCATCGTGTGCGAGTCCGACTCGCATTTGGCCGGTTTTCTTTGATAGCTTTGATGGACTTCCGAGCATTTTAATTATAGGCTTACTTGGCTAATAAGTTGTACATAATTAAATGAATAATTTAAATATGCACCCGTTACCGTAGAGCCTGTATGAAAAGAAGAATATCTGTAGATGAAGCGAAAGCGATGTGCTATAATCGTACCGTATGGCGTTCTATCATCTCTGCCTACCCGTCCGGGATAGCGGCGTGAATGTAGGTAATGGTGCTACTTGGGAGCGCATTTTTAAATTACAAAAACGTGCGATGCGTGCCGTGCTAGGCATGAAACCAAGAGATTCCTGCCGTGCCGCATTCTCGGAAAACGCTATACTTACGCTTCCAAGTGAGTATATATCACAGTGTCTCATGTATGCCCGAAACAATTTGGAAAATGCCCATTTTAAAAAAGATTACCATGGCTACAACACTAGAGCCAAAGATCTAATGAGATTACCTCTAGTGAAGCGCAGTAAAACTTCTAAGAGCTTTATCTGCAATAGCGTCAGGTTCTTCAATAAACTCCCGCCATGCATTGTTAAAAAAGAAATTAATAGTTTTAAACGGACAATCAGACAAATTCTTTTAAAGAAAGCTTACTATAAAATTGACGATTTTTTAAAAGATGATAATATAATTAACACTTTATTCATAATGCCATAGAACTTTACAATTCGTATTAAGTAGGTAATGCTAAGACTGTTTATTGATTATAATTGTATGTATGATTTATTGACGTGGCTAAGAGCTACCTGTGGTGGCCATGCCGAAATAAATGAAATGAAATGAAATGAAATGTAGGTATGTATTTAAATGAATATTTATATCTTTCAATAATACATTTACAAACTAGTAAGCCTTATGTCTTGACAATAGACCCTTTGGCAGCAAATGTTGGCAAGAAATTTAAGAATCATTGAACTAAATCACCAGGATTTTCACATCCATTCGCCAGGCAGAAACATGTATTTATTAAATTATAATATAAAAAACAATTCAAACTATAGGATTTCTAACATTATTGTACGCAACTCTTACGCAATCGGATTGTGTGAAACACCCTATCCAATCATCTGGAAACGCTCTTATTGTTTGTAACAATAAATGGTAAATACGAGCGAGGCCTCGAGTGACTCGCTAGTTACGAGTACCCGTATCACCACACGAGGCTTGTCAGACGCACATGTTCCTCTCTAGCCTTCTCCACTCATGCATCAATGTCCAATCTACGGTAAATATCTTCATTACAATGTTTTCTCAACCATACGGGCATCTCAAATGTGTGGGTGGTTAGTGCAACGAAGCGTTATTGTATAAATGTGTTTTCAGAACATTCTGAACATGGAAACGTAACACCGTTGTGTGTGATAAAAACTTACTTTATCAACACATTTGGAAGCTAAAACATTTGCGTGATTAGGGTTCATATTCTAGTGTTAAAGTCAGAGGTGCACACTTTATTTCCTGAGATATAAATATGCATTGATCAAGAATAACGATAATTTAACTCATTTGAACTAAAGGTATTTAGGTGGAAACGTTATCCCCGCCCAAGTTGGATATATATCGCATGCAGAGTGATCAAAGCGGAAATGAAAACAGTCCCTGTAAATGTAGCCATAATATATATAATGTCCTAGCGTGGCATGTGCATTTCCTTCAAAAATGAGGGTCTATTGGGCAAATGTATTTGCAACTAGCTGAGGTACCCGGCTCCGCTCGGGTTATTATCGTTTTTGACTGTTGTCGGGCTGAATATTTTCCTGGTTATCATATGAGTGTCCCATTAAAATGTCATCCCCTATTTTACCCCCTTTAAGTTTAATTTTCGCCACAACAGGTAGCCTGTGTCCTTTTCCAAGGTCCAGACTATCTCTATACCGAAATTCATCAAAATTAATTCAGTGGTTTAGGCGTGAAAACGCAACAGACATATAGAGAGAGTTACTTTCCCAATTATTATATTAGTAAAAAATCTCTTGTTCATAATGTTATGCCTACCGTAACGTCATTTTTAGACAGTTTTCATTTTAATACAATACTTTATTTGATACTGCTCAGTCCGAAGGCTATTTAGAGTAATGCTATGTACCCTATAGTGAGCCTTAAGGTGGCTCATCCCGCTCATCTCCCCATACAAAAGGGGAAAGAAGATCACGCCCATATTTCTTGTCACAGATCCAAAATTTTGCTCAAAATAACTTTATTTGATCAAACTAGATGTCTGATGACCATTGGCATTGTAAAATTGTGTTTGGTTTCTATGTTATAAGGTCCGAAAGTTCGAATTTTTCGCGCGTTTTTTACAATAACTTTGGAGGTGGATTACGCAACGATAAAGCAAGAACATCTTAAAACGATTACTCATCAGACATAGCTTTTTTAATCAAAATTTATAATCTATTTGGTTTTTGTTACATTTTTGACTACAGCGGTCGTGGTTTACTTTTAGCTATAAGCCGTTTTGAAATTAAAATTTTCGTAAATCTCACCAAATCATACACTATGCACATTGTCTTTATTGTGGACATGTTGCATCTTCCTCATCACGAAGCCTGTCTTATTCTTAGAAACAGAGAAGGTCCCAGAGCGCAACAGCACGGTTTTGTACCGTGCCCGCGAATGAGTTAGGCCCGCCGGGTTGGGCCACCTTAAGAACTAAGTGATTTTTTTTGGTTGCACGTGATTCTGCATCGGTGATATCTTCTTAATTATTATTTTGAATGATATAGTTTAAAAGAAAATTGTATTCTATATTAAACGTGCTGAAGGACCCAGCTCCGCTCGGGTCAATGTCGTTTTGGACTGATGTCGGGCTGAATTATATGCTTCATAAATAGTATCCCAAATGGCTGGTTCAAAAGGCTAGTTGACACTACTTTACGAACAGATTAGACCTACGAAATTTGATAAAAGTCGTTTGAGCCGATGTGGCACCATTGAATAAGAAAACATCCAAATATTGCCATTAATAAATTTAGTGGAAGGAATTGAAAAATAAAATATTTAAAACATTGGGGCCAATTTGTTCCAAATTTTATAAAAGCATTTGCCACCGGGACGATCGTACACTGGCACTACTTCATTGCCATGGATAGAAACACGGTCATTTTTTATTGCTGCTTCGACCATCTTTCACCGCTGGTACGTACCAACTCAGGCGGGATTAACCCTATCACCTAGTTAGTAAGAAAAATAACCTACATCCTCAAATCGAAAACGGTCACTCATTCAAAACCAGACCGAGCCCATAGATCTTATACGTAGATGCAACCCGCATGTTAATAGAGTAAGTAGTTCGCAAGTATCTACGCTACATGCAGGAACAGTCTAATGACTGTTTTGTTCGCTCACTCTTCTGGTAAGTTAGAGTGATGTTATGTATCCTATAAGTAATGCGCAGATTTAGGCTTGACTTCGATACAAACTGCATCTAAATCGGGTATTTGGTTATTAAGTTAAATTTTGGTTATAAAGCGTTTTATACTACTGATCACCTCAGAGAGGTGTAATTTAGCGTGATGCCAAGTAGCCTTAAAATAACGGGAAATCGAGCCACACGTAGGTATAATTATGTACATAGTATCAATATTGGATGAGCCAAACAGATTGTCATCACTCCCTTGACAGCAACATTTAAATTGGATCGTTGTAATCTGATTTTTTCGACATGGTGTGAAGAACCACCTGGTCGGGCAGAGAGTACTCGGCGGAGCTGCATAACGCTATCCCCTTTCTACCATCGCTCAATGCGGAACAGGTAGAGAATTTAAATTCAGTGTCGACATTCCGAAAATAAGGACCAACCGATCCTGTTGATCCTTCATCTATAGGGTCAGTAAACTATGGAATCGACTCCCTACCGAAATATTTCCTCCAAAGTAAAACCCGCCTATAAACATTATGTGAAACCTGGCCGGCCGAGATGTTTTTCGCAGCCCCCGTGAAATTTCGAAAGCCCATGGGCTTCGAAAGGAACGGTGGGATCCTGGCATACGCCATATGACACGCTTAACATAAAATAAACATGGATTCCTCCGACGAAGGGGCCTCCGCCGGGCACATCTTCCAGGACCTGGCTTACACCATAAGTCGCGCTTAACAAAACCTCCTAGCCTCTTCTACCTCCTTAAGAGCTTAAATCTTTTTTGCAGCAAGCATTTTCTTCTTAAAATATAGTAATTGTAAAGGTTTTACATGCCTATGTTAAACGGTTTCCGAGATTCGGTGTTTGATGCCTTATTGGTGTATGAAAATGTGTAAATTTTGGCCTCTTTTAGACCCTTAATAAATAAATTTAAATTTATCCTTTCTGATTAAGTGTTATCATCTTAACCATACTGACGCAGAATTTTTTTCTTTAGAGAACAACCCAAAAGAACCGAGAAAAACATTCGTCGACACGTTATAGTTACATGAAGGTGACTTTTTTGCTTTTCTTTCTTAGGGCCGAGTGCACGAAATGACAAAAAATCAAAATCATCGTCAAAGTATGATCAAACAGGTCACTTTCTATGAACACTATGGAAGGAACTCCATGTGGTTCACTAAAAGTGACGTGTTTGAACATTGATTAACTCGGCCATCTCTTCGTGCAACCGGGGCTTAGTAATTGATTTCAATGACAAGTAAACGTTTCATATCTCAGTAGTGTCTTGTTTTGTGATTAACTATGACTAAACAAGGCATGATAATCCAGATAAACACATTTTTTTATGTAAATAAGCACATTTTCTTCATTAATGCTAAGTAACACTTGATACATAGCTTCAGATCATTATTTCGCAGATACATTGCAATTTTAGAGTAAAATAAAATGACAAGTCCATTCTGTATGAAAAGAACAGAAGCACAGCCTACTGGCCGTTCCGCAAATATTTTCTTGGATTCGATCCCTCCACTCCGGGTAAGTTATAAATGAAAGATCAAAGTCAAAGTATTTATTCATGTATTTATTCACAGTGTCCGATTTTCATGACCTAAAGTATCGAAGTCCACCGCCCTGTTTCGCCACTGCATGGTTTATTTTAGCCAGGATTATTTTATGCGCACCCCGGACTGCACAACTAACAGGTTTTGATCGCATTCGGTCTGCGTTAACCTAATCAAATGGACATTTCTTTAATTTTGAGCGAACAATTTTTGCTTTACAGTCACGATGTCTCTAATTGTTTTCGAAACTCACAAATATTATAATAAAGTCTCGCAGTACAATTGTAAGTATACTTAATTAGCTATTTAATGAAATGAGAATCAGTTCGGTGTATAACACGAATTAAGGGTCACAGCGTCTGACATTGACTGAGCGCTTGCGTCAAAATCGCCCTCGCTCCCGGCCCCTGCGCCCACTGCGCATGCGCGCGAAACAAATGTCATATAGCGATATACTGGGGCAAGGCCACACTATCATATGGTATACAATATATCATCGTAAGAATGTTAGTTTAGCTACAGTAAACTTCGCGTGGTACACGATATCGTTACATGAAAGTTAAGGCACCTGAAGCGTTCATCGAATTCAATTAAAGTGTATGTCTCGTACGTTAGCTAACTGTAGTCCAACCTTTAAAAATATTGGTACAGCATATTACATTTGTTGGATTTTATTTTCAGATTAAATAAACATTATAATGCAGTGCATATCCATGGTCGGCAGGGGCTGATCCGTGAAGTCGGTCTGTGCGTACAAAATGAGTCAATATTTTTCTTGCCCTTTTATTGTTTTATTGTAGAAACATTGCGGAATTTGTAAAATTGTATAGCTCATTGCATGGATTTATTGGAACAACGTACTCAGCCTGTATATTAACAATCGCGCAACGGCTTACCACGTCGGGAACGATTTTGCTCTCAAGCGAGATGTTTATGTATGTTTCAACCGCGGCGCCTCCGCGGAGTAACCGCCGCCGTCGTCTCCGCATTTCTGTAATCCCTTCACAGAATTCTGAGGTTCAGCATGGCTTACAGCCACTGATTTTTTTGTTCGATGTTTAAAATGCTACCCCAATTTAGGTTCTGTGTCGCGGCAGTTATTACTCATACATTTTACGAACAATAAATAATCAATTCTTACCGCTACTCAGAACCAAACTCGGAAGGGATGTAGGGTCTGTCTTTGTGTTCTATCATCACGGAGATTGATCGTCGGAGTTGCATAACGCTGTTCCTCCGTCCCCTGGCAACCATCTTTCAACGCGAAACAGGTAATAGGGAATCTTCCCATTCACTGTTTTCATTCCAAAATGAAGAACGATTCATCCACTAGATCCTTTATTTATAGGGTTAGTAAACTTTGTTATTGACTCCCTGCTCAGGTATTTTCTCCAAAGTACAACCTGGGGTCCTTCAATCATTGTGTGAAGAAGCACCTGGCCGGCCAGCATTGTTTTCGCAGCCCCGGTTAAGGCTGTTCCGACCCATATAAAGTTGTTTGCACACATAACGCAAAAAGTATTGCACTTAAGCCACGAATTAATAATAAAAGTTTAATATAGTCATATTACTTGCAGCGAAAACAATTTCACAATTTCAGGATTATTGGTTTTGTTACAATTTATTTAAATACGATTTTTATTTAACAGCGCCATCTAACGGTGTAAAACCTTTAATCGGCAATTACAACGAAACCATTAAACCTGAAATTGTAAATATGTTTTCGCTGCAACTACTATGACTATATTTAATATTTTTGACAAATTCGTGCCTTAAAGTGCAATACTTTTTGCGCTCTGTGTAAAAAAACATTGTATGGGTCGGAACATCCTTAAGAGCATGCTCATACCTAAACATTTTGGACCAATTTTTGCGATTAAAACGAGATAGCCAGAGCCCGACGTCGCTAGTTAGGGCAGCTCGAAATAATTCTTTCTAAATGTGACCAACCCGCATAACGCGTGAAACCGGTTTTTTTATTGTATGGTTAAAGAAATTGGGAAAAGTTAAACATGTTCTTCACTGAATGGGTAGAATTTGTGAAATGGTATTGAAATAAATATTAGTTAATATCAATATAAGCCGCAAACTTGAAAAAGAATATATTTGAGACCTGACTTCAATTTTTTTTTTTTTGCATAAAATATCAATTTCTGTAGAAATTTTCTTTCTGTTTTGGTAGAACGTTAGCTTGAATTATACATGTTTTTTTTCATGTTCTCATTCCATAGAGATCAGGAAATTAACGCAATTAAACAATTCGCATTGGCTAGTATAACCATCTTCGAAAGCCCATGGGCGTCATCAGGCACCTCTTATGTGAGCTCCTGGCGTAAGTCATATGCCGCGCTTAATATAGAAAAAGCTGCTCGAACCAACCCTTCGAAGATCGTTCCTTCACTGGGCTGGATTGACTCTCTTTTAAGGCCCTACTGAAATGCGAACCACGAACGACGAACCCCTTATAGACTAGGAGGTCGCGACAAAAATGGTAACGATAACGTAAATGGCTGAAACTGGGTTCACGGGATAAAGTACAACCCTCTCAAGCTAAATGTGTCAGTCTGCCTGTTCCAAGTGGTTGCGTTACGTAGATAAGGCGCCTGAAAAAGTAGTTATGGTGACAAAAAATACATATGATAAGGTAAATGGATGCAAATGACGAAGCATGAAAGTATCAATACATACTTGCTTAGCAATACAAAAACTGAACCAATCTTTTGTTGCATTTAGTAGTTATAGGCGATTTTGGTTACAGATATAACATTAGGTATATTTAAGTATTCGATTAAGTAACCGTCTGGTTAATGTTGTATAATTAATAGGTATCAATGTTTCCAGATAATCAGTATCTTCATCAGCAGGTACATACCAGCATCTATTTTATATAGCCAATCTAGAAAACGCAACCACTTGGCACGGGCAGACCGACATATTTAGCATCAGAGGGTTGGTCTCTTACATGTGAACCCAGATTCAGCCATTTACCTTATCGTGACCAAAAATGTCGTGACCTCCCGGAATATTAGTCCCCTCTTACGACATGCACGGGAAGAAATGAGGTAGGCCCATTTGTATTTTGTATGTGCCGGAACCCATACAGCCCAAAATAATGAAAAAATAGATAAACGTTTTTAAATAGCTAAGAAACTGACACTATGTGGACTAAATAATATTCCGAAATTACGATCCGACCATGGTAAATTCCCTCGCCGGGTGTATAGGAAAGTGAGTGATTAAATCTGACGTTTAGTTGCATTTCGTACAATGCTAACTGGTAAATTTCAGTTCACAAGTCGTTTTACAGTTAACGTGGTACGAAATGCAATAAATGTCAGATTAATTCACTCAATTGCCTTTAATATCAATTTCAGCGACATCTACATTTGAAGCATTGTAATCAGATTTTGAAAATAATCTGAAAAAGTATTGGTAGTAACATTCGTTACAATTGGTTACATTGCTTCAAATGTAGATGTCGCTAAAACTCAAATTAATGAGATAACGGTAATGTCGCATCCATTAAATACATCAAAATTATCAACTCAATTGCCTGTTCACCCAGCGAGTAATTTACTATGGTATTCACCAGCTCGTTTTCCAATCTTAGTAGTGGAATAAAATAAGAAACATACTTTTGGAAATAAGATAGGTGAATAAAATGTACACAGGTGTACAACGTTTTGAATAATACTAGAAAGTCTGCCGAATATCAGATAGTAGAATGTCTCCCACATTTCAGATAGGTGTTGAATGCTGGAAGGGATTTCTTATACGCGTCGTCGCCTTCCATCCTCCATTAGGATAATCCGTGAGCGACATTGATCTCTAGAGAACACTCCACTGAAAACAGCTGAAAAAACATTAAAAGAGTTTTCGCAAGAAGTAACCCTTCAGAACTTTATTTTATTCATTAGAAGGCGACGACGTTGGCTTGTTTATATAGCTGTGGCGAAATCATTGAAATAATTGTAGGTTAACTGTGTGAAGTATTACGTCATTTTCTTATCATTTGTGGATGTTCGAATGAATAATTGTCGGTATTTCTTGGTAAAACCCACTAACACGATCACAGTGACTATTTAAGAGATAGAAAACTATGCGTCATGTCAAATATCTCGCGCCAATTCCTTTTTTAACCGACTTCGAAAAAAAGGAGGAGGTTCTCAATTCGTCGGAATCTTTTTTTTTTTTTTTTCTCTTTTTTTTTTTTATGTATGTTCACCGATTACTCGAAGACCCCTGAACCGATTTGAAAAATTCATTTTTTGTTCGAAAGGGTATACTTTATAGTTGGTCCCATTTTTTTTTTATCAAAATCGGTTCAGTAGTTTGGTACTTAAATACAAAAAACATCGAATTTCTTAAGCCCGCGAACCCAGAAATGTTATTTTTGAGTTACAGTAGCTTTCTTTAAGGGTGAGATTGCTCAGTATGAGAGGTTTTTTTTAATTTAACTGATGGGGGTATTGAAGGGGTAAAAGAGGGCAAATTGTACACATTTCTGTCTCTAGAGCCGCTGAACCAAGAAATGTCAGAGTAGGTTTTGTTTGAGATGAAAATGTTTACGAAGAGAATATTTTTGAAAATTCTACTATTAGGGGGGTAAAATAGGTCAAAATGAACACATTTAGGCGAAAACCACTCATGTTGAGATCTCCGAAACCAATTATCCTAGAAACTTAAAATTTTCAGTGACTTCTTTTTACGACGAAAAGGCTCGCTAGTGATTTTACAAAATTCAACTGTTAAGGGGATACACGAGACCGATATGTACACATTTTCATACAACACTTACGCAAGAAACAGACTCTCCGGAACAATGGAAGGATGAGAAATTCAGAAGCTCAGCGGTTCTGGAAATTCGTTGTTTTGCCTTGTTAGGGTTCCGTACCCAAAGGGTACCAACGGATACTATATTACTAAGCTTCCGCTGTCCGTCCGTCCGTCCGTCTGTCACAGCGCTCTATCTCATGAACCGTGAACTCATGAATCCAGATAGGTACCGGTCTACCTTTCGTCAGAAATGAGATTTCTCAATGGTTTCATATCTCATAATGCTCGTTCATTGTAGGGTTTACTAACAGTTTAGAGGGTTCGCATGAGATAGTGAGGTGCGTATGATCTTCTTTCCACTTTGTATGTGAAGTTGAGCAGGATGGCTCGCCCACCTTGAGTCAAAAAGTTACGCCACCACTAAAAAGCAAAAAATAAAATATTTTTAAATAAAAAAAGGACCGCCTTCAAAAAAACCGGAACTAAAAAGCAAAAAATAATTGGTTACTTTTAATTAATGTACGACAAGCTATTTTAATACTAACTAATTATGTACAATTTCTTAATTTTTAATCATCTTTTGAAGTCGGTGCCTTGGGTAGACGTTCTATAAGGGCTGTAAGTAGTTAGATTAATATTACCTATGGCTAAGAAAGAAATATAAGTAGGTAGCTACTTACATTAACCTACTTAAAGAAAAAAACACAAAATCAAAAATTAAATAAACAAACAGGTCGGAGAAACGTATGTAAGTAGGTATTTAGGCAAGTACTTTGTAATTCAAATATTCCTTATAACTTAAACTAAATACCTAACACAGTAAAAACTAAATATTTACAAGAAAACCCTACAAACTAAACAAACAAACCAATATAAAAACAACGACCACTAATATGGTAAAATTTAGGTAGGTGTAGCTTGTACTTTTCTATCTACCTAAATACCTACATAACATAAAACAAAAAAATTACAAATATAAAAAAAGAACAGAAAACTATTGGTAGCGACTTTGAGGTGTCTGCTCTCAACTACGTGTGAAAACGAGTGTGCGGTTAGTAGGTACATATCTCACCAATTTCGGCAGAAATCGTCTCGTTCAGACAACGATGTCGTAGGAAACACCAATCCACAGAGCAGCGAATTAACGTATCTACTTCTTCACCAGTGCGCGCCTTTATAAAGCCGAAAGTACTGATAATCGTTAAAACCCAATTTCAGTACGCTGCGCTGCTGTATCGATATCAGCTTGCACGTAAACCAACGCTAAGGGCATCTCCAGGTAGAATGCTCTGTGGACCAATCATTGCTGACTCAGGTTGTTTACGCTCTCGTAGACTTCGGGTGTGTTCGGCTGAAATTGTGTCTGTTCGGTCAACGCCGTGCGGAGTGAACTCTACCCAAGGCACCGACTTCAAAAGATGATTAAAAATTAAGAAATTGTACATAATTAGTTAGTATTAAAATAGCTTGTCGTACATTAATTAAAAGTAACCAATTATTTTTTGCTTTTTAGTTCCGGTTTTTTTGAAGGCGGTCCTTTTTTTATTTAAAAATATTAAGTTTCATATTTCATTTCGTATGTATGGATGTGAGGTTATTTTAATTCTACCTTAACTTCGAAAATCTTGAGATAATCTGTATGGTGGTATTTATCCATAGAATCAACAGATCAAAAAGGAAAGATCCTTAGGAATGGTGGGTGTCATGTTAAAATAAATTGTGCAGGCGATAGGTGTATAGGTGTTCCGCTTGTCTTATATTTGAACTCCAGCCCCCTTTTTCATTGTCTATGTGTAATATATATCTTTACATATATACTTAAATAAAATAATTATTACATATTATAGAATAGTTATTACATTAGATTGTTCTGAAAAGTTTTCGTGTAAAATTATGTTTTTTTTTTCAATTACAACATATTTGTTAAAAACTTATTTTAAAATTTGTATGACAACACAAACATCATCACAGATGCTATTTCTGGCTCCCGAGCACTGATGTTTTTTCTCAAAGTACCCAGCGGTTGCCTAATGTCAACCTCGTTAACATTCGCTCAACAAAACATAGTGAAAAATAAGTTAGTGTGCACGGAAGGGTTATTTGCATTCCTTCGTCATTTTCTATTCTCTTCTAGCAAAAAAGAGGGATGGAAATGTAAATAAAGCCACTCAAGCTGGTTACGAAATGCTACGCATAAAATTATATCCTACGCGAGATCTATATAATTCCCGTATGATGTCTGTTGGTTTATTCTCGGAATTCCGTGCACAGGAATCAAGACTTTTTTAGTCGATGAGCCACTTTTAAAGAAGACGTCTAATCGATTTTCTCGACGGAAAACCTTGTATTACCTTACTCCGGAATCATTCAGTAGCGAAGACCGCTTTGACAACCGCTGTAAAAGTCGGCTGAAAGATTCCTGATTCCTGAGCATAGGCTTCCAAGAATTAACACACTGCTCTGAGTTCGAGATTTTGCGAGAGATTTCTACTGGGAGATGGTGGAGCGAGTGAGTGTACGCGAGGATTTTCGTGCTTTCATTAAAACCTAACGAGCACGTCTTAGAAGCACCCTCGACCTACGCTTGGGGGCATTTAGAGAACATTTTAAGTTTAACTTAGAGTTGATCTACGCACTCTCATCGTATCCGTTGTCACCAACTTAGTCACACATTTTCGGATCTGGTAATTTATTTTTCTTGGTAAACTTGTTTCAGACTTCAAATTTCAGAGCTTCATATTTTTTAACCGACTTTACAAAAGGAGGAGTATCCATCTTCGACCTTATGTATCTTTTATGTCTGTTCACCGATTTATTTTATAATATTAATCACAGTTGCTACATATTTCGACTTTTTTTACGTAAAAATAATTTGTCTTTCGAATAAGTCTTCTGTCGTTCAAAGCTCTAAATGTAACCGGAGTCACGAAACTTAAATGGTTCGACTTATAAATAAACGACGACAGTGGTTCGCTTTAAATACAATGGTGGCCACGTTTGTAGCGAAAACAGGTCACGTTTCAACTCGTTTAACCACAAGTTATCACCGAGCTTCTGAACACCAAACTAACGTGTTTTCTATCCATTTCAATGTACCAGTGCCGGTGCAAAAAGGTTCTGGAGGCACATGGTTTTTTTTATAAATCGACATTCCTTCCACTGGTATCTATACTAATAATAAATCTGTAAGGGCTATTCATAGAGTAAGTTGCTTTGTTTTCCAAGATACTGCGTTTGTAGACCTTATGTATGATACTAAAGCTAAATTGACGATTTTTAGTAATATTGTTTGTACTTATGTATATATGGATGTATGTATGATCCTCCATAACTCTTAAACCAATTATCCAAATTAGATAAAACTTAGTACACATACATCTAGCTGCCCGGAACACATGATAGGCTAATTATAAATCAGTTTCGCTTACGCTAAGATGTGGCGTGGCTATCATACAAACCCGAATGCTCTACGCGCTCCAGCAGGGTAGCTGAAGGGGGAGGGCGGCGGCGTTTAATTCTTCTGATCTACGCAAATATTATTTTATACAGTTTAACTAATAGGAAGAGCGATCAACGAGGAAGGTTTGTGCTCATAATTTGTAAATATTTTATACTAACCTTAAGAAAACAATGAAAACTAAGTACTCCAAAAATGTAGGTATTAAAAAGGCCTACATAAAAGTCCGTTATTTCATGTGTCTTGCCTCCTAAGGTACACTCACAATATTTTTTTTAGTCTATTACGGATTATTAAAAAAAATATAGGTTACTAGCGAAGCTTTTTTCTACAATTCATTATTCAGATACATTTGTCACTTACCTTTTGCATTTAATATTAGATATTTTTTTCTTTCATCATTCAAAACCATATTTTAAAATAGAGGAAGATAGGGATCATCAATCCCTCATGTTAAGGCATTTGCTACCATTTATCTGATTTCGATGCTTCGATATTATACCAAAGTATGGCTTGGTATTTCCCGCAACTTTAGGACTACTTGGCATCAAGCGATATCACTAGAGGTGCGACCTGTAGGATAAAATGCTTATTACTTGAGAACCGCTTTATATGAGCGCTTTGAGAGTTTTATAAGACCAGCGGCTGGAGGGACCCACCCATCCAGGACTTTGCTGAGCCATAGCCTTTTTTCGAATTACATAGGTAGAAGCACCATTTTTATTATCAAATGTTAGGTTTACATTATATAACTACATATTTAACTGTTTGGAACCCTCAATATGAAACCTTGAAAAGATTCAAAACAAATTCTTGAAATATGTATCATATAGAGCCCCAAATAGTTTTGATCAAGTTGATGAAATTTTAGAATCCTTACAACATCGCAGGGAAAATAGGGATCTAATCATGCTTTTCAAAATAATACATACAAACATTGAAACCCCGTACTTACTCTTTAATATTAATTTCAGATGCCCTACTAGATTAACCCGTTCCGACGACACATTTTATGTTCATAAAATAAAATGCCATACTAATTATTTTAAAAACACATTCGTTCGTAGAAGTTGTACTTCCTTCAATAAAAAATATACAAATATCGATATATTTAATGTTAATTTAGGGAAATTTAAGAAATGTTTGCAATTAATCAATCAATTTAAATAACTTAGGTAAATTTGTTACTTACTTACTTATTTGTTACTTAACATAACCGGTGTAGCTGTAGTAGCTAGGATTAGCGTTAGAAATTCTTTGGGAGAACGCCGTTCGTAGATTATTATTATTATTATTATATGTGGTTTGTATCTACGTCTAGCCTGATTCTAATAAAAACTTTTAGGCTATATAATATAACGCTTCATTACCAAAGGGGAAAGCAGTGAGAGACCACTCATCCTATTTATATGCGTATTTTATCAACGTATAGCATATCTAGGACCAGTCAGGTTCGGGCTGGGTTACCTTTTTCGATGTTGAGGCTAGCTGTGGTTTGGAGTTCACGAGTCCTCTTCATTACTTACTTAGTATGTATGCAAGTGCAGAAAGTTTCTGGCGGCATATGCTTTTAATTCTTTTTTGAAAAATAGCTACCAAACTTTTACAAAGCTCTAAACGGGAATGATTGGATGTTGCTCATTAAATTATGCCATATCGGCTCAGACGAGTTTTATTAAATTTGGTAATTGGATATATTCTCCTGGACTAGGCTTTGGACCAGCCCTTTGGGTTACTTTTTATCCATGAAATAATTCAGCCCGGCATTAACCCGAGCGGAACCGGGTACCGCGGCTAGTTTGATGAAAACTGTTTGGATGTTTCTTATCGCACTTCCAAACTGTAGAATCACAAGCCGATTTAGGAAATATATCAAAACTATAATATAATTCAATAAGTCCAAAACGGCATTGACCCGAGCGGTGCCGGGTACCTCAACTGGTAGAATATACTTTGAAAAACAATTACAATATGTATGAGATCGTAGTCGTTTATTTCAATCAAACTATAAATAAACTATACTTGAATAAAATATTAAATGCCACTCTCATAATGGATTTGGATTAATATAAAAACATGAATAGCGCTTTAAATCTAGCTGAATATAACGTGACAGCTCGGGCGTGGATGCTTTATTCCGATTCTGCGGCAGCTACGCCTGAAATCTCAGACTCTAGTGCATCCTTATTGGCGTCTCGCTCGCACATGAAAAGAGCCCTCTCTGTGCAGCTTACATCGAGCAGTTGTCCTTCACGGTCGATAGCGCCACACAGCGTGCCAAATCGATCGGGATGGGCGGTTTTCCAGTTATCGTATCCAGTTTCTTCCAACCTCTTTCCTACGAAACAAAATAGTGTACTTTGATTAGCTAACATAATAATAATATTTTTTTTATATTTTACCATTTTCATACAAATCTCCAATTTCATAGGTAAAAACCGAATATAATGAGCGCTCTTGATAGACACCACACAAAGCAGTACATCTTCGAACGCGAGAATTATGCGGATGCATCTTAGAATTTGGAATAACCTTAAGAGAGGTGAAATAAAGATTCTGTATACTTCAAGCTATCAACAAAAAGCCTCTCCGAGGTAATGCCACTGTCAGCTTAACAAACTCGAGACCACACTTCCTGTCGAATAGAGCAGAGAAAATGTGGAACAAACTACCTGAAGAGGTCGTTCAAGCACCCACCACCAATTCCTTTAAAAACGGGCTTGACATACACTTAAAACATAGTAGTAACCTTCATAACTAAGCACGAGTGAACTCAGACATGCACACATCAGCTTATGTAACATGTGTTAAACACATTATTATGAGCAGTTAGATCTGTGTGGACGTATACTGTACTTGGTTCAAATATTGCTTAGGAATTCATCGTACCTTCAAGGGTTCTAAAAACACGTTCCCCGAACAAGTCATGAAATCCCACATGAAAAAAATCGTTGAAATAGTTGCGAGTAGTTGATCGACTAGCTATTAGTAGGGGTGAGTGTGTTATCCAGAATAGAGCTTTTTCCGGACCGTCTACAATCATCAGTTGTGATCCTTCATTATAACAGGTTTTGAATGCACCAAACCATGTTTCCAGCTTCAAAGAAAGTTTGAAACACTTCCGTAGAGCTAGGTTCAGCTGGTAACCTGAAAAATCATTGGCATATGAAATATAAAAAAAGGTAATGGTATCGTTAAATGAATATTTTTTTGGAAACCAACATGTAATCTTTCCCTACTCTAAAAGTGTAGTCGGTTAAAAATACTTTCTCACCCATATCAGTTGTATTGCAATCCGTATTGAATTGTACAATGCCTTTTTGGTTTCTTTCGCAGACGAATGGCATTTTAGCTATGCAGGGAACATCATTCATCAGGTTGCTGTTAATATTTACAGAAACACAATGTTCAAGTCCATCCACGTTATTTGGCTCATTTGCCGCCCAATTCAAAACTTGCTGTGCATTTTCACCTAAAAATCATTAATAAGGAAAACCCCATAAGTATCATCAATTTAGATGCTGTCAAGTTTTTGTATTCTCTGACACAATTAAACAGTGGTATTTTGTGACCAATAGAAACAATTTCATGTATTTTATAATTCACTTATTTGACGTTCCACACCGACATGTTTATGTTCAAGCGTTGTCAGATATTTGTACAGTTGTACAGATATCAGAGCGGGTAGTCTCAGTTCTCACATAAATTGGCGTTTACGTGACTTCGAAATTCCGTAAAAACTCTATACAAGTTTTTACTGTATAAATATATTATTACTATATACTACATAAACTATATATATATACTATATACTTATTACTATATAATATATAAAGTTTTTGTTATTCTGCGGTTTTACTTCTTCAAGCTGTCAAAGTCAAACTCGGACTTCCGATTTGTATGAAAACGCGGAGTCGACGTAAACGGCAACGTCGACGTATTTACGGCAACGTTGAGTAAGCTGTCAAATCAAAGTCGGACTCGCAAATGTTAGTTCGCTTAACGCCCACTGCGCGCGTTTTTCAATTTGTCAATACATTTGAAAACGCCAGTCGATCGGTTTGCCGTAAACGCCAATTTAGGTGACAACTGGGACTTCGGGTACAGATTTTGATCTGGACATTCGACTGAAGCAAGATGCCATCGTGCGACCATTGGATGATCAAATTCATTAGACAAATATCCATTAAATAAATAATAATATCTGGATTCCAATTCAAATATTTAAGCTGGAATTTACGTAACATGTCCATGCACTTGTATTGGAATTATCTATTCATATATTATTTTAGACAACGATCAACGCTTACTAACTAAAATAATGCATTATTCATTGTGTATAAAGTTAGTTTTAGACACAATTCAATAATATATGTTCCACATTGTCTACGTCAGTTTAGTGTACGTAATTTATTATTTTATAATTTAATTATTTTTATGAATCTGGCTATATGCTCTATATAAGTCCATATCCCATACGCATACACACTAAATGTACTGAATGCAACACTATAAATGATGTCTCAGCATTTATTATAAAATGGATTTGTTAGGTATGCATATGAATCGTACCATTTATTGCAAAATATAATCCTTTCGAAAATGTTTCGTGGATGCCAATGATTAGGTTCTGTATTTTGTTATTCTCTTGTCTCACAGATGTAGTGACAGCTCTCAAGTGTTCTTGAGTTCGCGGGTAGAATAGAGTTGCATTCTCGTTTTCTCAAATTTCAATAGCACTTGGAAATCTCGAAGGATTGGAGTGGAGCTTGTAGTACAACTTCGTGTGTTTATCGAACCGATAGACTTGCCATATCGAACTGTTACCACCCACAACTGAAAAGTATATCACTTTTGTAAAACTTACTCGAGACATTACTAAATATTGAAAAAAACCATTCAATTCAATTAAACAACCAAATAAAAAATGTAAACAAACAAAAATTCCAGTACAACTTAAGTACTGGAAAATTAAAAATTCCACACAACCATAGAACTAAGTACGTGTTAAGACATACTAAAAGTAGAATGTCATTATGGCCACTTTAAGAATCTGACCCAAAAGTATCCTTACATAATGTATCATAGGGGGCGACAGTTAATTCAAATCAAATAGTGTACTGGCATTTACGATAAAATCGAATCAAATACATAGTATAAATTGCCACAGTTAACAAATAAAACTAAGAGTGTGTTTATACACAAATAAAAAGCAGTTAAAAAAACAAAATGGATGAAGAATTTCAAATACCTTTTCCGTGTCAGAGTAATATAAGGTTAGAAACCATATTTCAATCTATTCATTTTGATAACTGTCAAGTTTGTCATACAAAGGACATTGTACCTATGTTCTAAAGTTTGGTATCGGCTAGAAAATGGTTACTTATTTTTGTGCATGTGGATTAAACTACCTATAGTACGAATAATCCGAATTGATATATTGCAGATGGAGATTTCAGTAAATGTATTTTTTCGTACCAAGCGTGTGCGTCGCTTTGCAAGGAATGTAATATGCATGTATGAATTATTAAAAATTATTAAAAAAGAGCCCTGCAAAAATAAGTACTTTAGGAATATACTGGAAAGCTGAACCCGAACCAGCATGTTTTATGATTTTTTTTTTTCCTTTTCAATCGTTCCATAATTGAATGCATTGACACAGTATAGGATCACATCCCGACCTTAGATAGATCCCGACGCGACGCGACGGTGTGATCCTGTACGAGACACAGCATTTGATTTTGCTGATGTTGTCTAGCCTATATAGAATATTTTTGTTTAGAGATCATATAGTAGATTTATTGGTTGACTTAGAGTATAAATAAGTTTAAAAGAATGCTCGAAAAATAAATGGTTTTCATCGTTGAATCTACATAGGAATATTTTGCGTGTTGGGAATATATACATTTATGCCCAACTTACCTAATATTGATGTTGACAGCACTAAAAGTGAAATAAATGTCATTGTAAAAGCTGTTTAATCAACCTCGTTAACAAAGTATTTACGAACAATTTATTTAGGGACACTATCCATCCAAGAGTCACTCTTGGTGCAAGAAGTTAGAAGTGAATCAGCTCGAAGATTGAGTAGAAGCTCCGTTGGTTATAACAAGGTTGAAACTGCGCGATGATTAAAATATGTCAAAGGTTATCGAAGCAGTTCCGGAAATAGCTTTGTTCGCTCAATTTTTACGTTCTCTTATTTTTTTTATTAAAATAAAAATTTAAATTACATATTATTATTTATTCATTATTTGGTTATTTATGTTATACTATATGTATATATTTACGTTATTTTCGGATTTATGGTGTTTCAGTTTCAGTTTCTTTATTTCCTCCATTAGATGTATATTACACACTTGGATTGGTCTTTTTTAGGGTTCCGTACCCAAAGGGTGCCAACGGAACCCTATTACTACGCCTCCGCTCTCCGTCCGTCCGTCCGTCTGTCACAGGGCTGTATCTCATGAACCGTTATCATTGGGCAGCTGAAATTTTCACAAAGTATGTATTTATTTTGCGGCTATAACAACAAATAGGTGAAATAAAAAAATAATAAAAATTAATACATATACCCCCCATACAAAAAACCTGTTTTAATTTGTAAATCTTGTACGATGGTACGGAACCCTTCGTGTGCAGGTCCGACTCGCACTTGGCCGGTTTTTTTTCCTAACTTTTTTGTGCTGGGGACATCTGGATGGTTCTTGGCAGTTAGGCGCAGTAGGAGGCGCTGTTGCCGAGTTCCTTTTTAGGGTTCCGTACCCAAAGGGTGCCAACGGAACCTTATTACTAGGCCTCCGTTGTCCGTCCGTCCGTTCGTCTGTCCGTCCGTCTGTCACAGGGCTGTATCTCAGAAACCGTGATAGCTAGACGGTTGGAATTTTCACAGAGTGTGTATTTCCTTTGCCGCTACATCGACCAATCATAGACATTACGAAACAAACGTCTATATTGTCTATCCCGCTCGCACTCACTACGCTGAGCCCGGCGTATGGGCCACGCGCCATAGTTATGTTGTGCCCGCGCCGCGCGCGCGCCGCCCCGCGCGCCAGTGTGCTCGATAGTCTTCTCGCTCACACGTGCTAGACTTTATGTAGGTATAGTCGAGCCGTTCTAAGAAGCGTTTTTTTAAACAGCTGTGTGGAAGAAAAGCTAATGACTAAATTATGGAACAGACCACTTTTTATATTTTTGGGACCAAATAACAACAGCTTGCTGGTGTGTTTTTTTTTATTATGACTTGTAGATTATATTTTATTCTATATTGTGTCAATTAATTACTTAACAATGTATTAAATAATATAATTATGAACAAAATAATGGTACAGTACCAGCACTGGGAGTAAATTGCAATAGGGATGTGAACCTGCAAATTAATATCGACCATTTAAGTTTTTATATCTTTAATTTTCATAACTATTACTTAAATATTATTATAAAGGAAAATCAAATAGATATCATCACGATTACCAATGTTGGCTTGTGAGAATGAATATTCGGTCTCGGGATTTCCAGCAATTAACGAATGCCTCCTTCATTTCTTAAATTATATGTTTAGGCACATATAATAAATGGAAAGTTAATTGCAATATCATCTAGCTTTTTCTAGTCAGTTAACTTTACACCGCTGAAGAAGAAAGTCGAATCAGTCGAATAAAACTGACAGTAATTTTAGGTGACATAGAATAATAACAATCGGCTTAGATTCACGATATTTGTACGTCGCCTTTTTTTTCATTTTGGGCGGTTATGTTTTCCTTTTTTCGGTCCTCAATACTGTTTTTCGACTAAAAAAGTGGTGCTCACCACAAAAGTTGTCAATTACTACTCACGAAAATGTATGTGGAAGACGATCCTTTTAAGGTGTACAGCAAAATGTTATTTAAAACTTTTGCTCCAAATATATGTTGTTTGGAAAATGATTCCGTTAAAAGCTGTATATGTGCAAAAGATCTTGTATTTAAGTTATGAAACACCTTCCGAAATCAGATAATCACCTGTCCATCTGTATGAATATGTTTTATTTTAGAGAAGATTGCCTATTATTAGATTTTTGCTTTTTCTTATTGAAATTTATTTATTTATTTATTTAGGAAATCAACAGCTTATATTGACAGACATGTCACATCTTATACTAAAATACAAGCCAATTATAGATTTCCACTTAATTATTATAATGTTATGTAGATATTTTATAGTTCGTGTTATTTAATCTTTGTGCATTTGATCTAATACTAATTTGCGGGGGAGTAAGGGTATAGGGTGCATGTGAGTAGTGTATGCAAGGGTGTGTATGCGTATGTGTGTAGGTGAAAGAGGATGAGAGAGTGTGTGTGTGCGTGTTGATGAGGGAGGGTGTGTGGATGAGTTTTTATGTGAATTATTAGCACTAGTTCTATAGGATTAATGGTAAAACAAAAGGTACATGAACCTCCAAACTTATTTTATGGCATGAGTCTCTTTTCTAGTATTTTGGCCTTGATATTGTTTTTGAACGTTATTTTTGTCGTTGACAAAGGGTCTACGTTGTTGAACATGTTATTATAGGTGTTAACAATCCGTGTGCATACTGAGTTCTGAGTGTAATTTGTCCGATGTAACGGTATATAAAACAATTGAGTGTGCCGTGTGCGCCGTGCTGGTGCATTGTAACCGATCTCTCCAACAAGTTCCGGGCAGTCCACTCGACTGTTTACTAAGTCATATAAAAATGCCATATCCAGAACTAACCTTCTTTCTTCTAATGTTAAAATATTATAATGATTACAGCTATTGTAATAAGAATCGAACTTAACTTTGCATTTAAAATTTAGGAATTTCACGAATTTACTTTGCAGACGTTCAATTTGCGATTTATGAGTTGTATATTGAGTGGACCATATACACGAGCCATACTCAAGAACACTACGAACGTAGGCGAAAACGAAAATGTTATCGATATAAAAGTAAAACTCTGGTTTTTACCCTTCCCTATCACTCATCTGTCAAAAACGCTTCTTAGAACGGCTCGACTATAGATGGACGCTCGCCTCGCGCCGGCAGTTGGTCGCGGACCATTCTTCGGTGTGGTTTTGTTCGGCGCGGCGTCTTTCTATGCACGCGCGATTTTTTACGATGCTTCGTCGATAATTCATAAAGTCGGTGTGTAGGTATTAACGGCATAAGCAAACATAAGAATACATTAAAAAAAACATTCTTAAAATATACAAAGCAAACATCGCTGTAACTAATTTGTAAATATAATTATATAATTTTTACATCCAAATACATGTCAAATCAGTACATATTTCATTGGCTTTTATGAAATATACAAATAATATATGGTTTTTTTTAGTAAGTACGGAAATATGGATCGCAATACAACACCTATTGACATGATATTTGCTCAAGTCACCACATGAGAACTAGGTGCCATACCAGGACCTTCTTATGCTACACGGCTACGTTGAACTGGATGGAAAAATCTGGGAAAATGGTGGCTGGCCCACGATAAACCTAGACGCACATACGGTGAAGCGTTCTGAACATATTTTGAACGTGCCTAATATTTCATTTTTAGAAACATGAACAGAGATGCTTTGCAAAAATTATCCAAGCAATTTTTTTTTGCGACCTGACATGGATTGCTAATACCACACAACTACCGTTATGATATTAGCCCAATACACCTGATTCCCTAAGGAATTAGGTGCCATGCCAGGACCTTCCGTTTTATGGACGCGGCTTTTTCATTGCCGCTTCGACCATCTCTTCATCCAATGCGATGGTACCAACCCGGGCGGGCTAAAACCCTACCACCTATTAGGGGAAGGGAACCTACAGTTTTACATGGACCAAACCATGGAGCAGCTCGCATTCTTGAGGAAATGCACTTATCGAACTCGGAATGAGAAAGATAGTGGTGCATGTCGGAATTGAACCCAGACCTCTGGTACGCTAGGCCAGTCCCCACGTCACTAGGCTACAAGCCGCAATATTTGCGGGTTAACATAACAAGTAATATACATAAACATTGCAAGTATGACATCGCAAGTATGAAGTTTCTTTGCGGGTTCTTCTTTACTGGTTGATCGAATCCGCGGATCAATCAAATCGGGACATGGCTTTACCTGAAGTTGAATTAATAAATAGATGAAAATGAAAAGAAAACGAAATGAAAACGAAATGAAAAACATATTTTTCAAATATATATTTTTATTATTGCTTTTTCAGTTTCAAGGTTAGTTTTTTTATGGAACCAGCAATTACTTTCAACGCTAAACAATGAATCATTACTATCATTATAAAAATAAGAAACCAAAAAGACGGACATATACTTTTTCGTACTAAGCAGGTACGTTGCTTTTTCCAAGGAATATGATATGTATGTACGTATAATCGACCGTGAAGCAAGGACACTTTAATTAAAGAAATAACCCAGTAAAAATAACTACTTTACGATTATAATGCAAGGCTGGAACCGAACCAGAAAAATATACCATTCGCGGGTAGGTATTGCGTTATTCGGTCAAGTGAACAAAAATTTACTACTTGGCATGGTACAAAAGGCAATTAAATGTCAAACTAAGCCATGATTGCACGAAGGGACGGCTGAGTTAATCAATATTCAATCACGTCACTTTTAGTGAACCCCTTGGAGTTGACGTTGATTTCTATTTTTGTGTCCTTTTGTGCACTCGGCCCTCAATCACTACTTTGCCTGCTCACCTGCTATGCACCTAGCGAATGATTAATCATGGTAACCAAACCACCCTGGATAGTTTATAGGGCTTCAAAACGATACAATTCTGTTCATGTTATGATTATAATTAAGGGTAGATGTTTTTTGGAGACACATTTATGTTGATTTAACATAATTCGTTCAGAATCTGGTCATTTGTCATATCGAGACGACTGTTGTAGATATCGTTTATTTTTTTTTTAAATAGGCTTTGAAACGCATATTACACCTTGTTACCCCGTTATGTTAAGCGCCACATATGGCGTTAGCCAGGTTCTGGAAGCGGCGCCCGGATACGCCCATAGGCTTTCGACCTTTCACATGGGCCGAAGAAATCCATGCTTTTTTAATGCTAAGCGCGGCATATGGCGTACGCCAGGACCTCACCGTGCCCGATGATACCCATGGGCTTTCAAACTTTCATGGTTTCATTCTTCACGCCATGTTTGAAGGTCCCAGGGGTTGAACTTTGGGGGAAATATATCGGTGGGGAGTCGATTCCATAGTTAACCTATAAAAAAAGGATCAAATTTATTTGTAAGTTTGTAAGTGTCGGCAATTAATGGCTGCATTTCCTTCCTGTTCCGCGTTGAGCTGTGTACAGCGTTATGCGGCTTCGACGAGCACTTTCTTTCCGGCCAGGTGTGGTTCTTCACACCATGTTGAAAAAATCTGATTATACGATGCAATTTATATGTCGTTATGAAGGGGGTGATTTATAAGATGACAATTAATATGGGTCATTGATGCTACATAATTGTACCTACGTGTGGCTCGAGCATCACGCTCGAGAGAGGTGACCAGTAGTATGAAATGCTTATAACTTGAGAACCAATTACCCGATTTAGATGCGGTTTGTATCTTAGTATAGACTAAATCTGCGCATTACTCATAGGCTACATAATATTACGTTAACTTATCAGAGGAGTGAATAACGGAGATTACATATTTCTAACAAAACAATAAGTGGACTGCTCCTGCATGTACCATGGAAATGCAGTGCTGCATTTACATCACTCCAAATTATGAGAGGGGTGACCGGTGGGGTTAAAGGCTCATAACTTGCGAACTACTCACTCGAATAATATGCGGATTGCATCTACGTATAGGATATATGGTAACAGTCGGGTTTTAAATGGGTGACCATTTTCGATTTTGAAGCCGGCTGTGGTAAGGATTCCACGTATAAATTGGGTCCCCTTTCTTACTAATTAAGTGGTACCATTGCGCTGAAAGAAAGATGGTCGAAGTGGCAATAAAAAATATCCGTGTTTTCCATCCATGGCAATGTAGTAGTGCCAGTGCAGGATCGTCTCGGCGGCAAATGCTTTAAAAAACTTGAAAATAATTGGCCCCCATGTTTTGCAATATATTCATGTACATTCCTTACACTGCATTTATGAATATTTGGGTCTTTTCTTATTTAATTTTGTAAGTAGATGTATTGTCTAATCTGTTCGTAAAGTAGTATCGACTTGCCTTTTTGACCAGCCCGCCATCAGTCAAAAACGACATTGTCCCGAGCGGAGCCGGGTACCTCAGCTAGTTTTTTATACCTTGTTAGGACCTAAGCCTATAGTAAAAAAACCATATTTTCAATTTTCAAAAAACCTGTGCGACCGGTTTTATAGCCGAAAAACCTCGACATTTTAGCACATTTTTCAGTTTTTGCTCAATATCTCAGTGAAGGAAGGGTCTAACGGGTTTAGTCACCAAATACATTTTTAACTAGACTAAATTTGCTACATGCCATGAATGCTGAACTGGCTAATGATAAAATATGACAAATCCGAGTGCAGTGTGCTGCCTGTGGATGATGAATAAATAATAAACAATAAACAATACAATTCAAAACCAGAACGATCTCTGTACAATCAGTGCTTCCCGAGATACACCCTTCAAAAGTAGGCATTTTTTTTCGTAAGATGTATATACGATTTTATAGACATTATTTCCATTGATATAATGAATGTGAATTTTCGGATGTTTGTTTTTTATCACACCATATCGGGTCAATCGATCTTGATTTTTGGTAAATAGATACATTGTCGTGGACCGGACTTTTGGACCAGCCCTTTGGGTTACTTTGTCTACAGAAAATAGTTCAGCTCGACTTTAGTCCAAAACGACATTGACCCGAGCGGTGCCGGGTACCACAACTACCCTAATTCTCAACATATTACTATACATATTTTTGTAGTTTCAAAACGTGGCATAATTTAAGTTTACAACGTATTATTGAATGACTACTCTTAGAATTAGAGTTATACAGTTTGCGCTAAAATTAAATGTCGGTACCTTAGAAGCTCGCACGTGTACTCTATGCTCTTGTCTCAACAGCGTTTTCTCTATGCGCAAGGCGCATATAAGTTCAGCGCGTACTGTACTTATAATTGGTTGGTATAGTACAAAACATCAAAATGTAGTAACAATTAACATGACAGAGTTTCTGTGTGTTGAATTAGATTCCGTAACAGCGCTGTCTAATATCTTTGATTCTAGTGCCTCCTTACTGGCATCTCGCTCACACACGAATAGAGCTCTTTGCGAGCAGATCACGTCGAGCAATTGTCCTTCATGGTCGATAGCGCCACAGAGCTTGTCCGCGGCCACGGGATGGCCGGGCCTCCAATTGTCGTATCCAGTTTTTTCCTGCCTCTCTCCTACGAAACAAAATATTTTCAAGGTATATCGATATGACAGTCAGCACACCAAAGGACTTGGATTTACGTACATAATGTGCGTATACAAACTAAAGAAAGCAGCGTTCAGGGCCTTTCAGACAGTGCAAACGGTAACAACAAATGTATGATCTGACGGACAGGCTACCCTGGCTTTGACATGAAATTATTATTCCAGAGTAAAGCCGAAGTAAACCATGAGCGGGCTCGTATCCTAGTGTCGCGGGGACTTGGCTACTTAGTAGCACACCAGAGGTCTGGGTTCAAATCCTCGCCCCGTTAATGCACCACTTTCTTTCTATTTCTGAGTTGGATAAGTACATTTCGTCACGAATGCGAGCTGCTTCATGGTTCGGAGTCCATGTAAAACTGTAAGTCCCCTTCCCCTACTAGCTAGTAGGTTTTAAGGCCGCCCGGGTTGGTACCATCGCATTGGATAAAAAGATGGTCGAAGCGGCAATAAAAAATTGTCCGTGTTTTCCATTCAGTTCAATGCAGCCGTGCTCAGTGCAATGCAGCCGGGAAGGTCCTTGCATGGCACCTAATTCCTTCAGTAATGTGGTGTATTGGGCTAATATCATATCAGTAGTGGTGTGATATTATTTTATTTATTTATTTTTTCTATTAGACCTGACATGGATGGCTAATACCACACAACTACAGTTATGATATTAGCCATAGATGTCAGGTTGCATAAAAAAAACGCGTCGGCATGACGTGATATTTGTGTCTCCGTGAGGAAAATCAGGGACTGTTTGCTCTGTTCGAGATGCAGGCGTTGAGGTTAGTGTGCAGTCCAGTGTTCGCTGGATCACCTTAAAAGATACTACGGCTGTACTGTTACTGATATGACAGTTTTATTTTTATTGACTATCATTAATTGACAAGCAGTGATTATATTTGCACAGCGCAAATCGGGTTTTTCCCCAATATCTGCCACGGATGACAGACGGACCTATGGTTCTAACTGGTTAGCTTAGGTTTGAATTTGCATTGGGTTAGTTATGCTAAGGTAGGCTGGCTACCAAAAAATTGGCTGAGTTATAAAAAGCATTGTCTCAGCATTAAAAGTACCTTTAAGTGTTCTAAAAACTCCTTCTCCGAAAAGATCGTGAAGTCCCACATGAATAAAATCTTTGAAATAGTAGCGATCGGATGATGGCATCTTGGTTGATTGGGATGAATACGTTATCCAGAATAGTGCTTTTTCCGAACTGTCAACAATCATGAGTTGGGATCCTTCGTTGTAGCAGGTTCTGAATGCATCAAACCAATTTTTCGGTTTCGGAGATAATTTGAAACACTTGCGTTGGGCTTGGTTCAGTTCGTAGCCTGAAAAATCATTAGAATATGAAATCTCAAAATATGCATTGTGAATTTTCGGAAAAAAAGTTAGTAAAGTTGAAATACTAACTGACCCTTTTTAATCGTATTGCAATCTGTATTGAATTGTACAACATCTGTTTGATTTCTTTCGCAGACAAATGGCATTTTATTCCTGCAGTGAATATCGTTCATTCGGTTGATGTTAATGTTTAAACCAACACAGTCTTCAACTCCTCCAGCATTATTTGGCTCATTTGCCGCCCAATTCAAAGCTTGCTGTGCATTTTCACCTAAAAAACGGAATAAAATATCAGATAAATAGAACAGACACGATATACATCGGTCCAATTGATGTATACTATTTCCATAATCACATGATAACAACAGGGGAAAGCCAGTCAAAGCGTTACACAGATGACGCCGTCATAGATTGGCCTTATAAATTCGTCATGTCTGTACTTCTCTGTCACATAATATTAATTAAAATGTAAACGTGTTAAGAATAATAATTATAAAATTCTTTATTGTAAACCTATATAAAAACAGTTTACAAAAGGCGGGCCTAATGCCAAAAGGCATTCTCTTCCTACATACCCTTGGGATGTAGGAAAGGTGCAAGGCGGCAGACAAAAAAGGATAAAAGAAGTAAGATTTTTTATCAATTAAGATATATATATACTAAACAAGAATAAATATACTTACATTCTAATACTATTACATACAGATAGATATAATACTTAGCTTATAATAAATATTTAATATAAATAAATACCAATATTTGTGTCCTCAATGGCCCAGTGGCGCGAAACTTCGGCGATCGCTCTCCGAAGTTAAGCAACGCTGGGTCCGGTCTGGTCTTGGATGGGTGACCGTTCGACCGTTGAGAGAGGCTGGCCGTGGTTCGGATTCCACGTTAAACTGTAGGTCCCCTTCCTTACTTACTAGGTGGTAGGGTAAATCCCGCCCGGGTTGGTACCATCGCATTGGATGAACGATGGTCGAAGTGGCAATGAAAATTGTCCGTGTTTTCCGTCCAGTTCAATGTAGCCGTGCAATATAAGGAAGGTCCTGGCATGGCACCTAGTTCCCATGTGGTGTGTTGGGGTAATACCATGACAGAAAGTGTGGTATTAGCCACCCATGTCCAGTCACATAAAATATATATATATATACATTTATAGAATACCGCCCTTGCTTACCTACTAGGAGACAGATTTCACATGGTTTCCTTTTATAACTGCCAACGCATTATGTTCTCTATCGAATTTGTGAATTACAATTATACAAAAATAGTTATACTTCCTAGGCATTGTAATCGTGTGGATTTTAATTGTATATATGTATTACGAATTCATCTATCAAAATTTTTATTAAGCTGAAGATTACAATTTAGCAAAACCTATATTCTCATAAATGTGTATGCAATAAAATTTTTAAAAATTGCAATTAAATATATTAGAACCTATTTTCAAGTAAAAAATAACTGAATCTTCCATTGTATTGGTTCTTGGGTCAACTTTGACAGTTACCATCCAGATTTAAAGAGTTGACCGAAAAGTTAGACTGTCGTGTTTGTCTTGAATTTACTTTACATTTACGTATTTTTATTACAAATTCAAGTCATAGATTTTTACAAATCAAAAGTACTAGTATAACAGCGTGCAGTAAAACGGAGTATTCTAGAAATAATAAGGTCAGAAACAATTAGGAACACCTTCATTACAGACCAAAATCAAATTTTACTGATCATGAATAAAAATTGAAAGGGAAATGGGTAGGATCATAGAATATTAATTCCATGGACAGGCCGCAAAATGGAAAAATGTTGCGAGGGTGGTAGTTGCAATGAACGAATAGGAATAAATGTACGGAAATTTAAGAACCCGACTTTAGGAAGATTATGACGGTAGGTGTGATATTAGCTATCCATGTTCAGTTACACAAAAATCATCGAGCCGTATTGGATATACATGCATCGCTATATATATTTTTTTATTTTTGGTTTATTCATTTTTGTAATTCGGGGAAATGCTCCATTACGCTTTAAAAAAATACACGTAAATACAAATATCATACGCGATTCATCAACATTGTTGCATGTATTTATCCAAAAAAAAATTGAAGAATTAACTTTCATCACTAAACACAATAAAAATAATCGGTAGGTTAAGTAAATCCTGTCCAACTACCTCCATGGAGACAAAGAGATACATGGACGCAGAAGCGGACATTATACGTACCCTTTATTGTAAAAAATAATCCTTCGAAAAATTTGTCGTGAATTCCAATGATTAGTTCCGTTATCTTGTCATTCTCTTGTTTAACAAAAGAAGTGAAAGCTCTCAAGTGTTCTTGAGTCCGCGGGTAGAATAGAGACGCATCCTCGTCTTCACAAATTTCCATAGCGTTTGGCAAAGTCGAAGGAGTGGAGTGAAGCTTGTAGTACATGTTCGTTTGATCATCAAACTGATAGCCTGGGCGAATCGAATGATGACATCGCACGGCTGAAATTTTCATGAATTTATCAATAGATATGATGAAAGATTTTTGGGTATGTTATCATCGAAAACATGTTTCATGACTTGTCACAAAGAAGATTATACATTTTTCGATCAAAACGAAGAATCCACGCGATGATTATAGAAACCATAAAACTCAGATTGGAAGTTTATTTTAAAAGGGCGGGTTATTTGTAACTAGTTATTTTTTAGTACTTATATAGTTAAAAAAAAAGTTTTATAATTTAACGCTCTTAATCTAAAAGTATTTATATATTCAACCAATTATACATATATTACCTACATGTCCTTGTACAATTTTGCTATATTTAACATATATGCTATCTTTTCTGTGACAAGTCTTAATTCCATTTCGGTGTCAACCCTAGCGTTTACACGCTCCGGATCAAGGTCACCTGTGGCGCTCGAATTCACACGAATAGGAAATGTCAGTAGTGTGCCCTGAGTCACCCACACATAGCCGCGGGCGGTTTTACGAGCACACATGCCTGAGTGTAGCTTCTTTTCACGGTAGTGTATATATTCTTTGTCTATGGTTCCTTTGATTTATTTTCGATATTTATTATAGTTTCGGAGTGACACACTTGAAAAAGACCTGTATATTTTCTAAATCAAAGAAATTTTAGGATCGGTGAAAACATTCTTGTATTTTAAGCTCTACGGTAATATTTTACATAAGGGGTTTTAATATGGTGTACCCTTACCTAATATTGATATTAAAAGCACAACAAGTGAAATCAATGACATGTTTGCACAAATTTCATAAAATTACTCAACCAACTATTTAAGAAAAATTTAATGAAGACTATACATTTAGTTACTCTTGACACAAGAAGCAAGACCCAAGAAGGAAACCCAATGGAAGCTTTGCTGCGAGTAACAAGTTGAAATGGTCTCATCAAATAATATTGTTTGGATTTATCTTTCTACATATGTCAAAGGCTATCAATGCCGTCACCATCGACGTACCAAAGCAATAGACCGACAATCAGAGTACTTCTCCATACAAACATCCGTACCACGTTTGCGAAATGTACCAGTGTTGCTGTTATTTCTATTTTAATTTGCCCGCTTATTGAATACGTTTTGGTTTTCTATATTATCAACACGGTTGCTTTAACTTTAACGTTTTTATGCTATGGAGAAATTAGGACTTCATGGTTTTTCTCAAAATGCTTAAAAGAGCCTGAGCTGTGGCTACCAATTATTCATTATGCCAGCCCTAAAGTATATAACTTTGTAAAAATCCTGTCCCCGTGGGTCTCCGTTTTTACATTTATAAATTATATTATTATGTTGTCCTAAAAATGTTATATTTGGATATTTTTTATTGTTTCTCTCATGAAAAAAACCTCAACAACATTGTTTACAAAACGTTAAATACCCACGGCACTGCCCGCGTGAATATTTTTCTAATTTCTCGTATATTTACCATAATTCTCACTGCTTGAAGTTGATTGATGTTAAATGGCCTATAATTGATAGGAAGAATGAAGTTGTACATAGATCCATATTAAATCAAAATCAGGTAGGTAATTGTTAAGTAATGACCGAAAAGACAAGATTTTGTAAGAGTGTGAAGTGACGATAGTTATGTTATTTCGATATATGAATATTTTGGTTAACGTAAACCAAATTAACAATAAAAAAAATCATGATTTGGAAGTAAAATAAAACATTGATGTACTTAACACATAATTATAAACATGCCCAAAATACGCATATTATGTTCAACAATTTATTATTCAAGAAATTATGGAACAATACGTGTGATTAAATAATTGTATGTGTCCAAACAAACCAGAGAATGCTTGAATATAATAATATCACACATTTTTTTTTTTAATATCAAACTTGTACGGACGGCACTAACTGTACTTGGTTCATCTTAGTTCACACGATTAATCTAACGCGTGGCAGAGTACTCATCTGTGGCGTCGCGGCCATACAGGCAGATTATATTAATCAGACTTACACACATATAAATAGCTGCTCCATCCTCAAAGGATTGGTATAGTGCAGTATCTTTCACTATGCTCGTATTCGTAAATTCCAATTTTAAATACAAGTTTTCAACATAGTTCTTGCAGAGAAATCTAAACATAATAATCTTAGTTGTTATTCTAATATTTCGGCAGTAAGTGCTTTTGAGTTTTCTTATGACCATGCTCATACAAGTTCCTGAAAGTATTAGTTACATGGCATAGTGTCTGTCAGCTAACTATAGTATTCCCAGAAAATGGCTTGGGTCTTATCGCAGCTTCTACTTTGTAACACTTTAAACCGCTAATCCGCACTCCTCAAAGTTTAGTTAAACAACATATTATTAAAATTACCTCGGAGATCTTGTCAGGTGGAGGCTGTGACTAAGGTTTGTCATAAATTCTCCTACAATCTGAATAAAAGGAGACTTGAACCTAATTTAAGTGTTGACAACTTTATCAAGAGAAAGTGTTCAGTTAGGGTCAAATAACAAGTGGCCTTTATTAAAAAACAAACAATCGCCCATTGCAATGTCAAGTGTTCAGCAACGACCCGAGATGAGCACTACTGTTTTGTCACCAAAAGATTCATCTTCCTGCAGGGATCTAGTGGGAACTTATTAGATGCTGTTAGTATCTAGGGTGTTAATGACACCAAATGGTCAGAGTACCTATAATCAACCACTTAATGGTGATGAAGAGGACGACAATGCATTGTCTTTTTTTTTTTGGTAATCTTCTTACTCATTCAATTAGCCTAGACTATGTTGTGTTTGCATATTTCCTCAAGTTCGTGAACGAGACCACTAAAATAGTCAAAAAATAAATGGCAAACCCAGAGGCTGAAAATAAAATTTGTAACTGACCAAAGGTACTCATAACATACTATGGTGCCTTGTGACCTATTACACGCGAATTTGCGTACTATTGCTGATCTATCAAGCAAAATTACGTTTGAAAACTCCCGGGTATAGGTTTGAGGAAAGAATCCAGCCGGCAGACACTTCCATATCCTGGTGCGGCAGAGAAATTTGTTTGCGAAACGGTTTGTTTCCAAAAGCCTAACGTCAACTACAAGGGGGCGCTCTGACTATCCGCGGCGGGTGCAGCTATTTTTCATAGTAAATGTTATTCACTACAATCAAGACAACTTTTAATACCGAAAAACCATTAATTCTTACAAAATCCTACATCTGGCGTTGTTCTGACGGTCTTTTCGCTTACAATTTAACCATTGATTTCCTGATTTGACTCCGTATGTATATATGTAAAGGTTCATTCTTCCTATCAATTACGCCATTTAACATCACGGCAAGTTACTTCAAGCGGTGAGCATTAGGGTTAAATGTAAGAGAAATCGGGAAAATATGACTTTTCATCCAACATTAACGCGGGCGGAGCTTTTTTTTTTAGGTTTTGTAAACAACGTTGTCAAGGATTTTATTCATGACAGAAACAATAAAATATATCGAAATAAAACCTTTTTAGGACAACATATTAAAACCATATATAAATGTAAATATAACAAAAACGGGGACGCATGGGGACACGATTTTAACAAATATATATACTTAAAAGCATGCTTAATTAATATTTAGTAGACAGAACTCAGGCTCTATCAAGCCTTTTGAGAAAAACCATTAAGTCCTCATTTCTCCATAGTAAAATAACGAAAAATTACTGTAACTCTTAAAATAACGAATAAAATGGAAATTCGTGCGCTGCGAAAACTATTCACGATAGAACAAAATGATGTACTACAATTTTATAGAATACATTATTATCTACAAAAAATTTCGGGACAGCATACATCTAACTATTATAGTTAGTTATGTCACAATAAGTGTGCATATATTTTAAAATAAAAATTTTAATACAGCCGCTAGAAAAGGCTCTTTATTTGTACCTAGATATTAATCCTTATCAAAATAAATACATTATTATTTAAGACTGTTTCAATGCCTTTATATTACTTTTTGAATTATTCGATTCGGACATTTCATTCGAAAGATATCATGAGTTTAAAAATTAGAAAAAACTCCGCTTGGCCTGTGGCTTGGCCAACTATGCGTTTTAGAGTTTGTAGGCGTCACTCAGAGGTACGGGAGGGGAGTCAATCGGCTCCCTACGCAGCAGCCGTGTGCGGAATTTAAGAAATTGTCGCTTGATAATATTTTGTCGCTTGATGATAATTAGTTTAGTAGGTAACTAAACGCATTCAAAAAGTTCTTTTCAGAACTAGACCCATTAATATATGTTGTACATTTAGTTATCCTAATAAATAAGTGACTTAAATAGTTTTTATGATTTTCGATTAAATACTTTTTAGTTGTAGGTTATAGTAGTAGTTGTAGGTAGCTAATAACAGTTAAACATGTTACGGCTTTTCACGCGGCAGGAAGATACATTCTCCAAAGACATTCTCAAAAGCCGTAACATTTTTCAAACATGTCTAACGACCGCGGTAATCTCGAAGGATTATTTAGTGAAAAATAAAACAACATCAAATAGTATTTACTCCCTGGCTTTAACTCAATAAATTATTTATTTAATGGCTTTTGTTTTGTGGTTATACTGTTTTCATACTGATGCACAGCCCAAATCGCTGAACATATACATAATCATATTTTTAGTACTATTCCAAATCTGAAATATTTTTACAGTCTATCAGATCCTACTTAATGTAGCATTTATTAAATTACCTACGTAAATAAATCGTTTGCAGGTGTTTTGATATATTTTCTAATAAGGAGCAAAATGATACTAAAACATTCACTTTATCACTATTCATAACTATTTTTACCGAAATTTATCCAAGTAATGTTTTTTGGAAACGATGTTTAATGCCTTTATCATGATATTTTAAAATTCATATATTACGCCTTTTCCACTACAAGATAACTAAAATAAATTTTTAAATATTCTTTAACTGTGAAACTCTGACGAGGTATGTCCCCCAGAGTGCGACCTAGGCTCTTCAAACGTAATGTGAAGGAACACCTGGCCGGCCAGCATGGTTTTAGAAGATCCCAAAAAACTTTTCAATCCCAGTGGTGTCGTTGGCACCTCTTAAATAAGAGTGTGGCGTACGCCAAAAGTCGGCCTTTACATTACATTAAAAGGGTTTTTTAATGGATTTGAATTAGAATGTAATTTTAAGTAATGTAATTTAAAACAATTAAAATATATTTAAGCCATAAAAATAAATTACTGCTTCGTTTTCTTGAAAAAAAAAAACCTAAACAGTTTTTCATAACTTATAGAAATTCTAATACTAAGGGCCGATTTTTCAATAGTCTGATAACCAGATAATTATTCGAGGAATTAATTTACGCTTCTGCTTATCAATCCGATATAATGTATACTTGTACGAGATAGGTAGTACTTGTATACCGCTTAAGGCTCCGTATGACGCTAAATCGCACTTAGCTTTGTCTTAATTTCTCAGAGAATATTGAACTAATCATGCTAAAATTGCGTTATATGAAACTTCACTTATATCCGCTTAATCTGAATGATTATTGTTCCAATAGCATAACATTGGCCCGATAGAAAAAAATCGCGAAAATAGGTCGATTTTTTCACATTATGCTTTATTTCTCAGAATTGGTATTAATTACAGTGCTAGTAATCTCACATTATATTTGCATCATGATTTTCAAATTTTTGAATGATTATCGTTGCATTTGGACACAATTTTTCATTCAAAGCATCAAAAAAATGAATTTTGGACTTACGACAAAATTTCTGAGCACCGTAAAGTATCCCTTTCCCTTTCGTTCTCTTGGCGACTATCTATCGCCATTTCGGTAGCCTCAGTCCGCTGCGATGTTTCGAAGCGGGCGCACGCCTCTCCGCACGACTCTCCGCACGCGGAGATCGCTTTCGGGATCGCGACAGTAACAAAGTTCCGAACCAAATTCCTACGAGCATCAGCTGAACTTCATAGATGGCGCTGTATAATTTTCAATCAAATGTTATTGAGGTCTAAAGCCGAAATAATTGACACTGGTTAGTAACGTTCGGTTAGCAAGATATAAATAAATAAAAATATCGTAAATAAATAAAATATTTGTTATAATATAAAAAAGTGATGTTTCCAGGAACCGAACTTCGATGTGTGGTTCTCAACTTCGCAGCAAAAATACGACACTAAAACCATTGTGCCACGACTGTCGTTACACAATTATGCTAAATTCTCCTTCTCAAGCCTAGCGGGCACTACGAGTATTGGGGCGGCCGGAAATATCCGCCTTCCCGTGGAACGTGCGTCTGCAGTACGTCCATTGCGGACGGGTCGCAACAGGACAAGTCACATGACCTTGGCAGATAGCTCGGCGGGCGGATTTTTGTAGTTTTTGTCGGCGGCACAGAATAATTAATAACATGAACAGAAGGAAAACTCCGTGAAAAGAATAAATGACATAAATAATATGTTTTGTTTTGTTGGTTCGTTTTTAGGGTACCGTACCCAAAGGGTGAAAACGAAACCCTATTACTAAGCCTCCGCTGTCCGTCCGTCCGTCCGTCTGTCACAGGGCCTTAGGTAGGCAGCTGAAATGTTCACGGAGTGTGTATTTATTTTACCGTTACAACAACAAATAGCTAAAATAAAATAATAATAAAAATTAAAAATATAATAAAATAAAAAAATAAAAATTCTATGACGAAAAGAAACTCCAATATTAATCTCGGAGGAACGGTTCAGTTCAATTTCATGTGTTGTACATGTCATGTCATGACCAAATATGTTTTCGCTATATCTGGGGAAACATTTGTCGTAGACCCATCATGCGACCACTCAAAATAAACGCTCCGACCTGATTTACCTTCCCTGTCATGTCAAAATTTGTTTTCGTTATATCATGGGAAACACTGGTCGTAGACCCATCATGCGACCACTCAAAATAAACGCCCGGACCTGATCTACCTGTTTGTCATGTCAAAATTTCTTTTCGTTATAGCTTGGGAAACACTGGTAGTAGACCCATCATGCGACCACTCAAAATAAACGCCCCGACCTGATCTACCTTCCTGTCATGTCAAAATTAGTTTTCGTTATATCTTGGGAAACACTGGTAGTAGACCCATCACGCGACCACTCAAAATAAACGCCCCGACCTGATCTACCTTCCTGTCATGTCAAAATTAGTTTTCGTTATATCTTGGGAAACACTGGTAGTAGACCCATCACGCGACCACTCAAAATAAACGCCCCGACCTGATCTACCTTCCTGTCATGTCAAAATTGGTTTTAGTTTTATCACGGGAAGCACTGGTCGTAGACCCATCATGCGGCCACTCAAAATAAACGCCCCGACCTGATTTAACTTCCTGTCATGTCAAAATTTGTTTTCGTTATATCATGGGAAACACTGGTCGTAGACCCATCATGCGACCACTCAAAATAAACGCCCCGACCTAATCTACCTGTTTGTCATGTCAAAATTGTTTTTTGTTATATCATGGGAAACACTGGTCTTAGACCCATCATGCGACCACTCAAAATAAACGCCCCGACCTGATCTACCTGTCTGTCATGTCAAAATTGGTTTTCGTTATATCATGGGAAACACTGATCGTAGACCATGGAGGTGAAGAAATAACAGGAGAACGAATGGAACTAAAAAAATGGCCTTATCACAATTATGCCGCGGGGGGCGTGTCATCTTGACAGAACCTGCGGCCATTTTAGTCTTGCGTCGCTAGCTGTCGCGGGCGAGTTTGACGTAAGATCGAATTGTAATTGAATATGCCGTCGTGCATTGTAAAATGATGCATAAACAACTTGACGAGACATAAAAAACATTCAGGAATATCATATTACCTGTAAGTATACGCTAAATATTCGAAATAGTGGATATTTCACTTGAAAACATTTCTATGGGGATGGTGTTATGCCATCAATCAACACGAACTCAAAATAATCTCAATTCGCTACCTATTTTAATTTCTTTGCAGAATTCCTCTATTTGGCCAGAAATAGATATTATATAGCATGCAATTAGTATGTCTGTCTGTGTATTGAAATGTCTGCTGCTGGATTTATGCTTACCCATAAAAATACTTCTTAAATTATATTTTATGTTATTTGCACGAACCAGCCTAAAATAAAACTCTTACTTGAATATACATACGTCTGAATATGCGCGATAAAATGTTGACCTAATATATTTTTTTACAAAAAAGTTGTACCTTATATTGATAATATACTGAATCTAGGATTATGAAATGATATTGGACGAATATTTAAAAGATAATTCCGTATTTGTAGCAAACAGTGCCAACTTATTTTGGTAAAAATTTTGAAAAATTTGGCTTCCATCATTAAGACAAAATATAATAAAAATACGCTTATGAAAAGCCATTGAGGACTTGAGTGGGCACTCTGCTTGGAGCACTCAAATAACGCAAGTCTATACGATATTTACGTAAAGTTCAAGGTCAAGATAATTACGTAAAGTTAGTACCTGAAAGGAGTGCGCCTGTACCGGAATCACTAACCAAAAAACCGGCCAAGTGCGAGTCGGACTCGTACACGAAGGGTTCCGTACCATCTTACATGATTTCACCGAAAAAATCACGTAAGGGGGCTCCCCCTTTAATTTTTAATATTTCAAAATGTTAGCTATTTGTTATTATAGCGGCCATAAATATACACAATCTGTGAAAATTTCAACTATTTACCTATTATTGTTAATGAGATACAGCCCTGTAACAGACGGACGGACGGAGGGACAGACGGGCGGATGGATGGACGGACAGCAAAGGCTTAGTATTGGGGTTTCGTTGGCACCCTTTGGGTACGGAACCGTAATAAAACCGAATTCAAACACTAAGAAGTGGAAAATAACACCCATTTTTGGGTCGGTGACATATTGGTGTTATTCTTTGGTTGGTTGGCACCGACCCCAAAAATCGGGTATTTTCCACTTTTTAGTGTTTGATGTCGGTTAAAAACTAAAACTATACTTATGTTGATTGATTGATTGATTTGAATTAAGGGCTCTCTGTCCTATTTTTAGACAATTTTGCCAGTGTCCAGTTAGGCTTAAATACGGGATTAGTGCTAAATTGACGCATTTAACAGAGAATGCATTTCACACACTTACGTATATTTGTTAGTCATTGTCTTTTCTCGCTACAAATTCTGATGAAACAGCATTTCTTCCAAATAAATCTTTGAATTAATGCAGGGATGGTAATCAGATTTTGAAAAAAACCTTTTTCTGATAATTTTCAAAATCTGATTACCTAACTAGCTTCAAATTCAATTGTCGCTGAAACTCAAATTAATGAAATAACGGTAAAGTCGTGTATCCATTAGATACAGAAAATTATCGAATTCAGGCAGTTTACAAACTTTACATAATTGTTTAATAAAAAAACCGAAGTCACAAACCCAATATACATAGGCTATGTAATCGCCTAAATTTATTTTTATATTTGGAGATTCTCTTTCATTATTTTCTAATTACGATATGTTACATATACATATAAGAAAATGCAAATAAAACGCCTTTTCAAAATTTTAGTTTGTAATTCACTATTTCAGAAAAGTAATTACGAACAACAATTTACAAATGGATCCATGGACGGTGATGTTTACATCCCGCTCAGCGCCGCGGCATTACCCCCAGCTTCACTTGCCACCACGTTGCTCTAATGAGCAATATTTTTGCTATTTTTTGTAACCAAATTATTTGTTGGCTATGGTTTGCATAACATCTTTCCAACTCATGTAGTTTTCAATGGGTTTGACGGCCGGATTCAGCCAGTATTTATTAGATATTTTTGACTCGGCACTCGCTGTCATCATCACGAATGAGGAATGACGTAACGACCATCTGGTTTATTAAAAAATAATTCTTATCTTTATCGATTTACCTACCAATTTGGGAGACTTCAAATTGGATTTTTCTCCGTTTTCATCATTGCGCTACAAATTTGTACGGCAATAAAATGTTTTAAGTTGCGTTACGTCATTTTTTGCGCGGTCGTTGTATGGACGTTATTTCTCCAGTTATTTCTTCACCTCCATGTCGTAGACCCATCAAGCGACCACTCAATATAAACGCCCCGACCTGATCTACCTGTCTGTCATGTCAAAATTTGTTTTCGTTATATCATTGGAAACACTGGTCGTAGACTAGCGATAGGCGATTGCGAATAAAAACAATCGAATTATTCGATTGTTCCCGTTATTCGATTCATTCGAATACAAATCTACATTATTCGATTGTTGCACAGCGCTGCTCTGTGGCGCTACAGCGGAGCCGACGAGCGTCCAAATATTATAAGACACTTCGGCGCGGCGCGACCGCGCGACTGACGCGAGTGAACGAGATACAATCGACGAGCGCGCATAGGGTTCCGTTTTCGACATCAACAACGACGAACAACGACGACAACGTCGCCAACGTCGAACAAAAGATGTTCAAAAGACAAAAGACGCGGCACTCGCTGCCGCGGCAAATAGCAGCTAAATAGAGGATACTGCGTTCCAGGCGACCACAGAAGAGCAAATTGAACTAAAAAAACGGGCCAAGTGCGAGTCGGACTCGCACACGAAGGGTTCCGTACCATCAACACCAAAAATCACGTTTCTTTTGTATGGGCCCCCCTTTAACTTTTATATATTTTTTTAATTTACCTATTTGTTTTATAGCGGCAAAATAAATACACACTCTGTGAAAATTTCAGCTGCCTACCTATTACGGTTCATGAGGTAGAGCCCTGTGACAGACGGACGGACGGACGGACGGACGGACGGACGGACGGAGAGCAGAGGCTTAGTAACAGGGTTCCGTTTTCACCCTTTGGGTACGGAACCCAAAAAAGTGTCGACACTACTTGTCACATTCCTTGGAATAAGCGACGTAGGTACCTGCTTAGTACAAAAAAGTAAATTTACTTCACTTGTGCCGCGGGAGGAATTTGGCCTTTGTTTCGGCTCTCACTACTAATGAAGTATGACGTAACGACCATCAGGTTTATTGAAAAATAATTCTTTTTTTTATCAGTTTACCTATCAATTTGGGAGACAAAAAATTAGATTTTTCTCCGTTTTCATCACTGCGCTACGGGGCACTATGAACGGCGATATAATGTTGTAAGTCGCGTGGCGTAATTTTTTGCGCGCTCGTTGTATGGAAATTATTACTCCATCGTCTCACGTTTATCCTTTTTAAAAGTGTTATTTTACTTTTTATTGTTTTGTTTTATTTTACGTTTATACTTTTTAAAATTGTTTCTCAGGTAAAAACTTTTACCATTATTATGTAATATTTTTTTATATGTGTAAATCAATTAAGTATAACCTACGCTATAATTATATACTATACACCATTAACAATAAAAAGTAAAAAAACAGAAAAAAAAGTTTTGTAACCTACAGGATTCGAACCGACACCCCCATCGAACAATAACTGTAGATAAGACGTCTCACGCGCTACACCAACGAGCTACTGACGATCGATGTGAAAATAGTAAATCCTTTCATGAAGTAGAGATCTCACGAAATGGTGGCTGTTTTCTAGCAGCAATGTGAATAATATGGCGGGTGATCTCGAGCCTTGTGATTGGTTGTATGATCATTGACGACTTGCCGCGGGATCGATACAACTTTCACGAAGTTCCCGCGACGGCGTATAGGTGTCGCTCTAACAATATCTCATTTCAGTTTTGTCCTAAGATTCACGGCGCCACTGCCGCTTCGGCGTCTAGCGGAGCGGTGGGGGGGAAATCGGGAATTTGTCTAGCTTCATACGCAGCCTTAACTCTACGCATAAACGTAATTACATCGTCAATTCTTAATGTTTAGTATCAAAAACAAATAAAAAACAAACATCATCACGGATGCATCACTTGCACGCTCGTCTAAAACTACCAATAATATGCAAACAAGCATGTACGTCGCTTTTTCCAAGGAATGTGATATGCATAAGTATAATCGCACTGTGCAGCAAGGACACATTGTGTAAAGAAAAAGCCCTGTAAAAATAAGTACTATAAGAATATCCTGGAAGGCTGAACTAAAACCAGCATATTTTATTGAAAAATAATTTTAATTCGTTGCAAAATTGCGTGCATTGACACAGTACAGGATCACACCCCGACGCGACGGTGTGAACCTGTAATTTTGTAAATGTTGCCTAGCATATATAGAACATGTTTGTTTAGAGATCGCATTAGTGTGTGTATTTGTTGATTTAGAGAATAAATAAGTTTAAAATAATGCTTGCAAAACAAATGGTTTTATCGTTGAATCTAGAATGACAGGTATATTTTGCATGTCGGGAATTTATATATTTGTACCCAACTTACCTAATATTGATGTTGATTGAACAAAGAGTGAAAAAGAAAATGTCATTGTAAAAGCGATTTCATCAAACTCGTTAAAAAGATATTTAGGAACAATTTATTTAGGAACACTATCCATCCAAGAGTCACTCTTGACGTAAGAGGTAAAAAGTGAATCGCCTCGAAGGTTAAGTTGCTAATAACAAGGTTAAAACTCTAATCTAATAATATTGCGATAATTAAAATATTATGTCGAAGGTTATCGAAGTAGTCCCGTACCTATAAAGGTTTGTTCGCTCAATGGTTACGTTTTATTATTTTTAAATTCCATACTGCTTGAAAAATATGCATAATAAGGCCAGTTTAGGAGGTATCGTTCGTCGTATAAGAACTTATCAAATGTGGATCTTATTTGCGTGCATGTATTATTACTGTTAGTACTTTAAGTTCTTGTAAACTGTTATATCTGCAATGTTTGTGTAAATAAATAAATAAATAAAATAAATAAATAAATAAATAAAGTCCATGAAAGTTATGAGTAAATTAGGCTAACATTTTCGTAGAAAGATTGCTACGATTTTTTATAAGCTGATCTATCAAAAGAAAGAGAATTTAGAATGAGAAAGAATAAATTAACATTGGTACTCTTAGGCTGAAAATGAATAAAACAATTTCAATATAACGTTATTTATTTACATGTTTATTTCAAACAATCAATAAAATATAAAACATCGAAATAGTTATTAATAGAGTTGTTATTTAATATCTAATAAATTTGGTCACATGTTACCAAATTTATTTAGTAACATTTGAAAAGAAAATTCATATGTTTATTTTAATTTACCTTTTTAAATAATATATTCCTGTAATTTAAAAAGTGTGCCTTATTTTTGTTTACTACTTACCATTTTATAACCACTCGTAGAATAAATGTAATACAGTTCGCGCCAAACTTGAATTTGCTTCAAAAGCTCGCGCGCGTACTCTATGGCCTTTTTTTTATGCGCGAGTCGCATATAATTTGGGCGTGTAGTGTACTTATAATTGATTAATATAGTACTAAACATTGATTGCGGTCAAAATCTGGTAACAAATAACATGGCACAGTTTCTGCCGAGGATGGTTTTAGATTTCGTCCAAGATCTCTGATTCTAGTGCCTCCTTACTGGCATCTCGCTCACACACGAAAAGAGCACTTTGTGAACAGCTCACATCGAGCAATTGTCCATCACGGTCGATAGCGCCACAGAGCTTGTCCGCGACTTCGGGATGGCCCGGCTTCCAGTTGTCGATTCCAGTTTTTTCCAGCCTCTCTCCTGCGAAACAAAATATTTTAAAGATATATCGATAATATATAGTCAGCACACCTAAGAACTTGGATTTAAATACATACTGTGCGTACAAAAAAATCACAAAGTGCATTGAAAACCTGCCGTGAGAAGAAAACAGTGAAGGGTAATTTAGGTGCTAACGAACATATTGCAAAAATACTGAAGACTTCAAAGTTTTTCTTCGAAAATTAGTAAGAATTCAATTTCGATCACCTCTGTTACGTGGATGATTTGAAACTGAAAACAGCAAACAATGATACAAAGTCGAATTAGTATTTTTCCTCCAAGCCACAAGGCATGTTGTGCGTTAAAGTGTCCCTCAGAGGGGAACCTTGCCTGAGCGTCGTTTGCTGATTTACTCAGGTATTCAAGAAGTCGAGTAGTCTCTGTCCCCGTGTCCGTTCCTATGACTAAATGAAACTAAATAACGGAGTTTACGGGGTCTTCCAGGCAGCGCAACCGTAACAACAAATGTTTGACCTGACGGAAAGGCTACCCCGGCCTGAATAAATTATTATTCCAGAGTAAATCAGGTGTAGACCATGCACGACGCGTCGGCAGGACGTGATATTTATGTCTCCATGAGGAAAAGCATGGACGGTTTGCTTTGCTCGAGATGCAGGCAGTTAGGTAAGTGTGCAGCCCCAATGTATTCGCTAGATCACCCCAAAAGGTGCCAAGGCTGTTCACCACTAAGTTGACAGTTTTTTTTTATTAACCATCCATGTAAAATTGAGTACAAGCAGCGAATATTTTTGCACAGCGCAACACGGTTTACTCCTTACTATCTGCCTGGGATGACGGACGGACCCATGGTCCTACCCGGAAGTGGCCCCAAGCATCGCCGGCAGTACGATCACCACCGAACAATGGACCACTCCGATTATCTTCCAGTTCACAAGCATTTCTTATTTCATTGACAGGTACAGCTCGGATACAAGTCGGCTACGAGCTGCTTAGGTTAGCTTAGGTTGGATTGAATTGGGTTAGCTGGGTCAACTTGGTTATAAAAGGCATTTCTTAAAAAATAAAAGTACCTACCTTTAAGTGTTCTAAAAACACCTTCACCAAAAAGATCGTGAAATCCCACATGAAAAAAAACCTTGGAATAGTAACGATCCGACGATGGCATCGTGGTTGATTGGAATAAATATGCTATCCAGAATAGCGCTTTTTCCGAACTGTCAACAATCATCAGTTGGGATCCTTCGTTGTGGCAGGTTCTAAATGCATCAAACCAAGTTTTCGGCTTCGGAGACAATTTGAAACATTTGCGTTGGGGTCGGTTCAGATGGTAGCCTGAAACGTCATTAGAATATGAAATAGCAAACATTTCGTGTGTCATAAGATATATTTCAATTTCTGACTAAAGTTAGTTGAATAAATACAGACCTTTTTCAATTGTATTGCAATCTGTATTGAATTGTGAAACATCTGTTTGATTTCTTTGGCAGACAAATGGCATTTTACGTATGCAGTGAAAATCGTTCATCAGGTTGCTGTTAATGTTAACACTAACACAGTTTTCAATTCCTCCAGCATTATTTGGCTCATTTGGCGCCCAATTCAAGTCTTGCCCTGCATTTTCACCTAAAAACAGAATAAAATTATCAGATTAATAAAGGAGACAAGATATAGATCAGTCCAAATGATGTATACTAATTCCATAATCAGATGATTAACAATAGGGGAAAGCAAGCCAAAGTGTTACACAGATGACGCCGTATAACATTGATTAATGTGTAAACTTGTTAAAAATACCGTCAATGCTTACGAGGAGGCAGATATCACATGGTTTCCTTTTATAAATGTTAACCCTCTTATGTTCTTTAATTAATATGTGAATTACAATAGTTGAAAAATCAGTTATACTTTCTAGGCATTGTAATAATGTGGATTTTACGTTAGAATAGGATGTATTGCTAATCCATTTTTCGACATGTTTATTAAACTGAGCATTAAATGTAGAAAACATTATATTATCTTAAATATGTATGCTTTGTCCTAAATTTACTTTTTTATTATTCATGTTTGACAACACATATATTCACGTATTTCATGACATACATTTTTATTAGATATTATTAGGCTGAACCACTTCCAAATTTTAAGTCTAGCTTATTTATTACGTATAAATTCGGTGCTAATATGACATCTACTGATGAGAATTAGTCGTCACAGGACCACATACTTTTTTTTGTATGCGACCTGACATGGATGGCTAATACCACACAACTACCGTTATGATATTAGCCCAATACACGACATTCCCGAAGGAATTAGGTGCCATACCAGGACCTTCCCTTTATGAGCACGGCTACAGTGAACTGGAAGGAAAACACGGACAAATTGTCATTGCCGCTTCGACCATATTTTCATCCAATGCGATGGTACCAACCCGGGCGGGCTTAAAGCCTACCACCCAGTAGGGGAAGGGGACCTACAGTTTCACATGGATTCCGAACCATGGAGCAGCTCGCATTCGTGACGAAATGCACTTATCGAACTCGGAAAGAGAAAGACATTGGTGCATGTCGGAATTAAACCAAGGCCTCAGTGAACTGGAAGGAAAACACGGACAAATTTTCATTGCCGCTTCGACCATCTTTTCATCCAATGCGATGGTACCAACCCGGGCGGGCTTAAACCCTACCACCTAGTAGGGGAAGGGGACCTACAGTTTCAAATGGATTCCGAACCATGGAGCAACTCGCATTCGTGACGAAATGCACTTATCGAACTCGGAAAGAGAAAGACATTGGTGCATGTCGGAATTGAACCCAGGCCTCTGGTACGCTAGTCCAGTCCCCGCGCCACTAGGCTATTATTAATGCATGGAAGCAGTACATGCCATTAATGAAAGTCATGAAGGGAGAACTACCTCTGACGCATCAAGTGCAAGATAAGCTAGCAGTATAATGAAGTATTCTAGGAATAATAAGGTCAGAAACAATTAAGAACATCTTCAGTTGAGTAAGGACCAACATACGAGACTATACTGATCATGAAGCAAATCCGAAATGGAAATGGGCCTGCCCAACATTGATTCCATGGACGGGTGCGAAATCAAGCTCCAAGACAGAAGATTGATTAAAAAAGTAACGATAAGTAAGTAACGATTTAGGAACCCTATTACCCTGCAGTGGTAAATCAGTTGCATTTAGAATTGAAAGAAAAAATAAACATGTAACATATATTGTCACCTAAAAAAAAATGTTTGAAGAAAAGAATAAATGCATCAAATATATATGGTTTAAATGAACGGCTATGTTTAGTATTATTAGACATTATAATAACAACCGCAAATAACTAAGCTAATGAAGTCTTGCCTTCCATGTCAGAGGTCTTGGGTTCAAATTCTGGCCCAGTTCATCCACCTGGCATGGCCCCTAATTTCCAATTATACAATATGTAATTCGGGGAAATGATCCATTATGCAAATGTAATACACAATGAACAATGTCTCAAGAATTTATGAAAAAAAAAAACAGAAGTTTTGTGGATAATTTACGTCGCAAAACACAATATAATAATCGTTAGGTTACTTAAACCCTGTCCAGCTACGTCTATCTGAGACACAGGAGCGGACATAATACGTACCGTTTATTGTAAAAATAATCCTTCGGAAAATTTACGGACATAATACGTACCGTTTATTGTAAAAAATTATCCTTCGGAAAATTTACGGATATAATACGTACCGTTTATTGTATAAAATAATCCTTCGGAAAATTTGTCGTGGATTCCAATGATTAGTTCCGTTATCTTGTTATTCTCTTGTTTAACAAAAGAAGTGACAGCTCTCAAGTGTTCTTGAGTCCACGGGTAGAATAGAGACGCATCCTCGTCTTCACAAATGTCCATAGCGTTTGGCAAAGTCGAACGAGTGGAGTGAAGCTTGTAGTACATCTTCGTTTGATCATCGTACCGATAGCCTGGGCGAATCGAACTGTGACATCGCACGGCTGAAATTTTTCAATTGAGATTGTTCTATATATATTATGATGAAAACTTCTTGGGTCTGTTATCATCGAAAACATGTTTCATAATAGTTTTTATCAAAATCGGCTCCATGACTCCTTTGTGTGTTTTTAGGTGTTTCTTATGGTTTCGGATTTGGCCTTCAGGGTAGACATGAAAGTTTAAACTGTATATTCGTTTAAGCTTTAAAAATCAAAGCAATTTTAGGATAGTTTACATTTTTCTTGCATTTTAAGCTCTACTAGAGTATTTTATATGCGAGGTTTTAATACGAGTGCACCCTTACCTAATATTGATAATAGTGATAGCACAAAAAGTGGAATCAATGACATGTTTACACGACGTTCATTAAATTTCTCAGCCAAATATTTACGAATAATTGAATGCACACCCTACGACTAGTTACAGTCACTCTTGACACAAGAAGTAAGGCCCAAGCTGCTCGACGTGCGAATAACAAGTTTATCTAATTATCTTGTTTGGATTTATCTTGCTATATACATATGTCAAAGGCTATCGATGCAGTCTCATACTTATTTGTGTAGGTGTTAATTTAATTTGTCTGTTTACCTCTATTTCGACTTAATAATATTTTTGTAAAACTGTCTTTGACGCCGGACGGATATGGACGCCAAAACTTACTATTACATCGCTATTACCTATCCTTGTTTTCCATTTTATGTCATCGTGGTGACCTGTCATTTAGTTTTTAATAAAATAATCTAGCCATAATTGCTTATATACACACACAATCCCTTTACATAAAAGAACGTTCATGCGCCGTGATTCTCAAATTATAATAAGGAACAATATTTAAAATTGTGCCGAATTTAAAAGACGCGCATGGCCTTACTAATATGAACCGCAAAGTGCAGATAACACACCTACAGTAACAACGGTGAATCGAGAAAACGATGCTCCGATATACTACGTGCTCACCGAGTAAGAAAGGACGGATGAAGGAGGAATGAGTAGGAAACTCAATTGCACAGCGGCCCCGTAGCCACTTTTTAGTTTTTTTTAATCTATTAACAAATACTATCTATTATCAGAACTACATTTAAGGATTTTTGAACTTTTTCTATTATTCATATAAAGTGTTCAAAACATTAATTTCATCTTTTTTAAAACTCTTTTCATGATTGTATAATGGAAATGTTTATGCGCAGATGATTTCCTTTTTGTAAGGAATGGACCTACTTGTTGTACTTGAAATCCAAACAATGTATGACAAATCTCTAAATTGCCTCTTACAATATGCACGGGAAGATATATATATATATGCCTCGGTAGCTGGGGAAGCATCTCTGAATGCGGTTAGGTTCTGGATGGGTAACCGTTGTCAACCGTTGAGGCTGGCCGTGGTTCTGATTCCACGTAAAAATGTCAGTCCCCTTTCTTACATACTAGGTGGTAGGGTTAATCCCGCCCGGGTTGGTGCCATCGCAATTAATGAACGATGGTCGAAGCGGCAATAAAAATTGTCCGTATTTTCCATCCAGTTCAATGTAGCCGTACACTCAAGGGAAGGTCCTGGCATGGCACCTAATTCCAAACCATGGGAATGTGGTTTATTGGGCTACTATCATGATGGTCGTTGCATAAAAAAGCCATGTTACCAAAATACGTCGATAAAGTCTTAAAGCATTTTTCCTTTCCGAATTTGTCAGAAAAGCAAGAAGTTGCACTTCTTCCTCGCAAGTTGTCAATCTTCGTCCAAGTAGCTCGAGGGTAGTCCTTGTACTCGTGAAAGGCCTTTGTTGTTCGGAATCACGTTCGTGTCGAGCGCGTACTCGTTCTGCGTGAAACATTTCGTTCCAACTTTTGAATTTGAAAAAGAAAACTCAGTTTACTACAAAAAGCTAAATTCGTTTTTTTATGTCAAGCGCGGCATATGGCGTACGCCAGGACATCTTAATGTGCCCGACGCCGTCCATGGGATTTCGAACTTACAGGGGGGCTGTGAAAACCATGCCGGCCTTGCTGGGTATCCCTAAAATACTACCTCGATTAAAGAGAGTTTGCAGCTTTAAAGCTGCCATGAAGGCAGCGGAACTCGTAGATATGAAAAATAAAAAAAATATGTTTTTTATCCATTGACGAAGGCACATTCTGCACGGCGACTGACATTAAACTAGCGAAATCGTCTTTCAGGCCCTAACGGTTCCCTGCCCTTAAAAGTTGTTAGATTTCAATAATGTTTTGAATCATTGAAGAACACTTTTATAAATGTCCTAATGTTTTAGTTTTTATATCTGTATTTTTAGCAAATAAATTGTAAAATGACGGTAAAAAAGACAAATTTTTTCGTTGTTTTTTAGCCAATATTTTCGATTTTAAAAGGTATATTAAAAAATAAAACATAGAGTCGTAGATATTGATAATATATTTTAGAATCCAATATTTAAACAACCTAGGAAAACATTAAGAGCATTTAAACAGTTATCCCCTGTAGTATGGGGAATTGCTAGGGTAATGACTCTCTTAAGGCGGCTACAAAACTCAGGAAGTTGCCATAAGAAGCGTAAGTCACGTGAAAAAAGTCGTTTTATGCATTGAAAATACCAGATTGTATCTTTTTCCGCGCTGTAAAAATATGAAATACTAACTGAGGTACCCGGCTCGGCTCGGGTCATGTTGTTTTGGACTAATGTCGGGCTGAATTAAATCCCGGATAAATAGTTACCAAAAGGGCGGGTCCAAAAGGCTAGTAGACGCTACTTTACGAGCAGATTAGACAATGGAATGTGATATGTATGTATGTATAGTCGACCGTGAAGCAAGAACACATTAATTGAAGAAAGAGTCCAGTAAAAAGAACTACTTAATATAATGCAAGGTTTGAATGTTCAATATTTGCAGTCAATGTCTGCAACGCAGATGAAGCGTTAAATAAAACAATGTAGGTTTAATTTTAAACACTATTTTAATAGGAGGCATTCATTACGGGAGGAGGGACTGTAGGTGAATTCCAAATTATTGGTATACAGCCGGTGTCAAAATTGGTAGACGCAAAACCCAAGAATGGTATGTTTTGCTGGTTCGGGTCCTCTCTTTCAGTATATTCGTAAAGTAGTTCTTTTTACTGAGCTCTTACTTCAATTAATTCTTCCTTGCTTCACGGTCGATTATACATACATAAATATCAAATTCCTTAGATTAAGCGACGTACCTGCTTAGTACGAAAAAGTATATTTACTTAAGTCAACCTAGTTCTGGCTCTAGCGTCTGATACCAAGGAAACGAAAGAACCAACTCCGTTAAACGTAACCGGATTTATTTACTGCCATTTCTGTCACAAAAGTGGTCCGATATAATTCTTACCAACGCTCTCCGTAGTCACGTGCTAGGTGTACCTGCGCACATGTTCGGGAAGCCATAGAACTCTTGAGGCAATAATGATTTCGCCTCGATTCAGCTGAAGCACTCCTAAAAGAATCACTGGCCTCGGAGCAACCTCGAGATACGTTAAGCAATATTTCCCCTTTATTTATCTTGAATGGTTCCAATTACTGAGGACTGATCAATTTATTTGTTTTCGTTTAATTTGTTATGAATTTTTCAATTTGTAAATATATTTGAATAAACAAGCTATCTTGATATATTTGTAGTCTTTGGTATCAAAATTATATATTTATCTAATAAATAACAGGATATATAAAAGACTAAATGTATACATATCTAGCAACATGACACACAGGTGAGTAAACAATGAATCACATACAAGAAAAATAACAAAATACATACATAAGAGACAAGTTTTTTAAGAAAACCCACATATTATGATTAAATTTACATGATAAGGTTAAGGCCACACGATTAAACTAAACTGAAAGATATTATAAAGAAATAATTAATCTTTATTAACTTAAGGGCATAACAACACCTGATTGCATTCAGTTATATGAGGGCATGAGTGAAACCATATTATATTATTTTTAAAAATAACTTCTACTTATTTTGGAATTTCAAAAAGATGCAGTGATGGTCTAGCTATATTAGAAACCAATAACGGTAAATATTAGACGCTAATATTCTGCGTTAATACTTTTTTTATAAAAAAATATGAATATTTGTCTAATTTGAAAACAAAAAGCACCAACTACTTACAGTTTTATCTTTAAATTATAGCTAGACCACCAATCTACATATTTACTTTTTGGGTTTTCGAAATTCGTTTTGGTTATTTTAGATATATTTAAATGTATTTTATAGTGAGGGTAGTTTCTCCCGCTACAAGAATCCCAAAGTTATCGCTTGGTTACACCATGCAAATATGCAATGTAACCGTAAGTTAACAGTCGGATTTCAGATACATTTCGGTAGCTGGAGGTAGTGAATATAGGGGTTAAACCAGTTAGCCATAATCAGCAGGACTTTTCCTGGAATTCCGTAATCAGAAATCAGGACTCCTGAGTCTAGAAAACCACTTTAATAAAGATTTTCAAAGCGATTTTTCTACGGGTATATTTTTTTTTTACATAAAGAAAATCGCTTTAAAAACCGCTATAAAAACTGTTTTCTAGACTCAGCTTTCCTGATTCCTGATTATGGAATTCCAGGAATAGGTCTGCTGAACACTGTTTATCCGAATTCATTGTAATAAAATGTAAAAATATCATCATTTAAAAGAAAACTTCATTGTGTCTATTCAAGAGAGCTTATTAAGCTGATTTGACTCTGCAATCACTTGCGTGAATAAGCATTCGTACGCTGGCGAGCTTTTAAATTGTCGAAATATTGCCCTAGCGTCGCGTCGCCTAGGGCGGGCGGCAGCTACTTACAGTTTCAGTCCTCCGGCACTTCAGTCGCGAGAGAGAGGTGACGCAGAGGCGTCGCGCGCCCCGCGCCGAATAATCCGAGCGCACCAACAACGGTTCGAATCTCGATTATTCGAGTATACGCAGCGTTAGTTTCGTTTTGAAGCTGACGTGTTTTTGTGACTGTCTATGATTTGTCGTTTCGCCGTTCCTTCATTGATGCGGTAAGTATTTTTTGAAATTTTAATTGTTTCAGCACCTGCTAAAATTGCTGTAAATGTATTTTAACTGTCTCACCCTTTGACTTCCTTTAGAAAACGAGTAATTACCAAATTCCCTCCAGGAGAACAACACTCGTTCTGAAATGAAATATTAATTTCACTTTTTCATTTTGGCGGGAGAACATTGCGCGTCGCTTTGGCTCGAGAAGAATATCACTTTTGTTATATGTCATTTATTTTATGAAACAAAAAGGGTAAAAAAATACAACATTTTGGATGGTAAATAAAACGAATCTTCCAATCAGCTGGATACATGATTCACATGCAACATCAATTTAATTCAATTACCCTCGACCAAGGCACTTTACTATTGTGTGTAATTGTAGATAATGCTACGGTATCTATCGATGTATAGGTGCTTAAGTAAGGGATAAAGAATGTTTAGAGCAATGAATTACGATAATAGTCTGCGGGCGGCCTGTAAGAATATTCCAAAATCATAAAGGGGAATTGCTTCGTAAAGCGTACGTGAAGAGAATGTCTTTTTATGTAGGTATACATTCTAGATATGTATATTTATACAGTTTAAGTATAAACATTAATTGTATCCATAAACCATAAATGCACCTACAGAAAAATGGCGGCATGATATTTCTGGATGCATTCTGATTAGGTAAATAATGTTAATCAATGAAATAGGAATGGAATGAAATTATGAGTCGATAATTCTTGGACCATTCATTTCATCCGTACCCTATTACGACTTGGACAAAAAACGTGATATAGCATACTCGTAAATGTATAAGCGATTCAATTCCACCAATATCTTCTAAAAAAATATTTCAACAAACAAATATTTTCAATTTGGTATCTTCTATCATTACACACTATTTCCATATGGGTACTTTCTGATGAACCTAATTCAAACAAAATAGATACATATATTTACATACTCCGATTCACTTTCACACATACCCTAACCTCTAACTTACGCACATCGCTTGACAACGCTAGCCTTAGAAAATGGAATTATCTCCAACAGTATCAATACTCTGCGCTACAGCTGATTCATTATAATCTCAGGACCTCTGTATCGAAACGATGAATTAAATGGATACTGGAGATTGTAATCCAGCCGTTACTAATTCATGCGGAATTATTTTTGTGCTTAACGTTATTGTATTGTGTCATATTTTTTTTTTAGAGCTATACTAAAAATTCCAATAAATTCGGCTAGTACCGATAATTTCTCGTACATGCACTGACTACTTATGAGCGCTCTATCCAACCTATGTTTAAAATGCTCGCCGCAGATAATCAGAGCACCCTTTGTGGTCGACATAAGGCTTTGGCGAACCCACCGTTTCTCATATGGAAATGCCTGACGGTGATTTACATTTCACATCCCTTCAAACAGGGACTCTTCAAACGTAGCTTTAACTTTGATAGCTCTTTATTAGTCCGTTAGTTGTCTGGTATGGTTTCGGAAGGTGAAGTGTATTTGACTTTTGCGAGTACTTTTGGTCCTTCAGCTCTCCTCACAAATGTAATATGAAAAGTTAAAACAGTTTTAATCTGTTTCTTTGTACTGCTGTTTCTCATGTTTTTCTATCCGTCCGCTTGACTTTCATTTCTCACGTGTAACTGGATTCTGCTATCGCGCTATATTACCTGAGATGTGACAAAAATCAGAGGAATCAGAAAAGAAAAGCATCATTTGAAGATAGTTTGAGCGCAAGGTTTCTTAAAAAATCCTAGAAAATTCTTACAATAGCCGCATAATAAATTTGAATGATGTGATGAACTACCTGCCAAAATTTCCATTTCAGGAATATGAAGTAGGCAGCTATTATAAAGGCAGCACACAGGTCCAGATAACTCTGTTGGAAGAACAGCGAGCGATTCATGTCATATATTATTTTTGTGGAACCTTGCATAGACGGCTAATGCCTCAGAATAACCGTAAAGACATTAGCCCAATACATATGATGAGAAATCGGATTATATGCACTATCAAAATGCCAAAATATGCATGCAATACGCACTAAAAAAAGGACGAAATATGCACAAAATATGCAACATCAAAAAACCATTTATTATTGGAATTTACGTTTATTTTCACATTATTAAACTACAAATTAAACACAATAAATTATAACTTATTCTTGTGACTATAAACAATACCATATTTTTCGAGATTTTATGGAGCAAACTTGGGACGTTTGCCACTCAATATAAATGTATAGGCTGACAGAACTTGAAATTTTCGCCATTTCTGCAGAGACCTCTTCAGGCAGAGATTTTCCGGTGCCGTTAATCAATGCGTCAATTGTCTTTATTCCTTAAAGACCGGGGTTTTATACGAAACAGCATTTAATTTACCACGAACCTTCTGCAATAGTGAACTCGGAAGGGCATAACTCTGTACAATATGTTTTTCTTATATTTCCTAGGACTTGCACAGGGGAAGGTTTTTAGTTTCTAGTTTCTCATGCATCGGGTATATTGCTGGAATGAGTTGCGATAAGAGTATTTTTTTTATTGAAGCAACTTCAAATGCCAGATGGCTTGAATTTATTTCAATGGCGTCTGATCTGTCAAATTTTCTAACTACTTCTTTTGTGGCTTTGAAATTCTCAACATAAAAACTACCGAATTATGCACTATCGAAGAAAAAGTATCAAAATATGCAATAACGCCATAAAAGTAATCCGATGAAAAAAAAATCCATGAAAAAATCCGATGTATATGATATTGCCCAATACGCTTTCGATGTGTCGTCGAAAAAAATCGAATCACACAACAATTGCTTTTTACAAAATACTACTGTAGTTGCTGATGAATAAACTAAAATTATGTCAAATATAGGCTGCTTCTAACACCGCCTTCAAAATATATACCTGCTTTTGAAGGTGACAGTGTGCGCAATATTCACCGCTTCAGTGCACCTTGTCAACAGCAGGGCAGTTCCGTAATCGCAGGTACCGCCATGTAGCTACGCAGTGGTCTACATAGAGCCACTTGGAGCAATGATTTTACAGTGGCTATGTTATCTTAATAATAATATTTATATCTTAATATTAATTTAATTGCGAATAAAAAGGAACCTTTGATCACTAGTGTGAAACTAATATTTTCATCCAATGTAAAGAAAGAAAGAAAAGAAAGAAATTTTGTTTATTCGAAAAAACATCAAACTAATAACCGCAGTACAATTGCACATTTAACTATTTAAACAATAAAACAAATACAAACTACAAGTGTTGTAGAAATAAACAGAAAAACAAGAAAAAAGATAAGCATGAGATGTGCAATTTTAAAATTATTACATAATATAGTAGTTAAGTATGTGGGGAAAGTGGGGTGAGTTCCCTACCGTATATCACCATCGCGATGGGTGGTATCACGACCCCTGGGCGATGGTGGTATGTACGCCCCGAACGATTTTTTTTATTTAACTGGATATGGATGTGTTATGCCTACATTATTGCCCCAGACACCTCATACATAGGTACCGTGCGAGAATCTTCCTTTTTATGATCGGTTGCGTCAAACTGGACGGAAAACACGGACCATTTTCGTTTCCGCTTCGACCATAGTTCATCCAATGCGATCGTACCTATCCGCCCGGGATTAACTCTACCGCCTAGTAAGTAAGGAGGGTACCTACAGTTTTGCGTGGAATCCGATCCACGGGCGACGAATCACTTAGTCGGCTCTTACGACATGAACAGAAAAAAAAGCTGAGCGAAAATTTGTATTATTTTACGTGCCGCAACCCATACTGGTAGTATGATTTTTTAAGGTAAATCGATGCTTTGCTGCATTCAGATCTAAACATTTATCTTAGAAATAAGCCTATAATTTATTATTTGAAGAAACATAATATAAAACTTCGAAACATTTGGGTACATTTAAATACGTTTTCCGTACCCAAAGAGTGAAAACGGAACCCTATTACAAAGCCTTCGCTGTCCGTCCGTCCGTCTCCTATAACAACAAATAGGTAAAATAAAAAAATAAGGGAGGCCCCAAACAAAAAACGTGATTTTTTTAAGTTAATCTTGTACAAATAATTGTTGTTTGGTATAGAACCCTTCGTGTACGAGTCCGACTCGCACTTGGCCGGTTTTTTTAAATGTTATTAACAAATTTTAATTCAGTGAAATTCGTCTAATGAAATATAACAAAGAATAATTTATTTAATATTTAAAGTCCGTAATGACGATTCCATTTTGAAATGACTGAAACTCGAGGTAAACGCGACACACAGAGTTTACTTAGATTTTTATGAAATACCTGGAAGCTAGCTGGCGCGGAAAAAGTTGTTCAAAGAGAAAATATTTGTTTTCTCAAACTTTTACCTCTTGAGTTCGTTATTTAAATATTGATATTCGATGTAGTAAATTTTCTGAGGACATTTATTTTTTCGACGACCCAAGATTCTTTTGAATTTCGCTTACTCAAGGTTTTTCGCTTTTATTGCATCTTGATTTAAGACTGTCGTGAAGTCAATGGGGTTTCGCGATTTGAAAATCTTAAGTAATGCCCTCTTTGACAATGGACAATGGGACAATTCTGCACGCCGACTGCGAATAAAACTAGCGAAATCGTCTTCCGCCCCCTAATGTTTTCCTAAAGTTGTCAGATTGTATTCAAAGAATTTTAATCTATTAAGAGACCTTGTACGTAAGTATATTTAAATGTTTATGTGAATATCTGCATACTCCAGTAATAAAAATAAAAAATGACTTTAAAAAAAAAACCTTTTTTTAATGTATGTAAGCGAATATTTTACAACATAAAATGTAAATAAAAAAAGAAACATGAAAAGCATGTAAACATTCTTGATAGTGTAACGACTGTCTTAACTCGGAAAAACTATCATTAAAATATGTAAAATTATATTTTTCAAGTATGTTCAATTGTTTTTACGTAAACACAACGAAAATAGTGAGAAATTCGTGACCTATTTCGATATAGACGCCGAAGCCTAAAGTAAAAGGAACTTAGGAATGTCCATCTTCTTTGGCACTGGGCGAAAGATTCTTCTCGAACTGTTGAAGATTCCTAAACGTTTTTGCTTCGAACGCCACCGGCATCAGATGCCTCGTGAATTCCGAATTCTCCGATTTCAAGCGAAATTCTGTTACTCTCGAGTATTAACGCACTATTAATTTGCTGAAACCGCAGCGCTAATTGTTGTATGGCAGCCTCACCGTTGTATGCTTACATCAAACAGAACTCAACCTTTGATGCCTCTCTTGTTCCTTTGTTGAATAATTTACAATGGATTTGCTTAATACTCGTACTCTGCATCAAGAACATCTCAAAATAAATAATTTAATCACAGGTGCCATTTCTGATCCCAGAGAGCCAAATATTAGGTTTAAGAGTTTTATCGGTTGAGCACTGTCGACAAATATTTCGTTTTTATTTCAATAGTTTTTTATTTAATGATTTTCCGAAACTCCTTAACCAAACATATAATGGGAACATTTTCACTACCTTATATTTCTCGAATTTTCGAGGATTTTTTTTTCTAGCTCGTCGATTGGAAAGGGTCTTTATGTTATGTAATGAGTGCACAAAATCTCTTATAATTGATTTATTTAAACAAACAATACAGCACAGCGGCAGGCAGGGAAAAGAGGAAGATTCCATTCGGTGGCGCCTTTTATGTCCTCCGGCGGCGGATGTTGTGCTATCCCCCCTCCTCTTCACCTCGACCAATGGATGGGCAGCGTTTGAAATAACGCCGTCTCTTTCCAGCATACAGCTCGGCGCATACGCCCTCTCACAATACAGGTCGGCGCATACGCCCTCTCTCTGCACAGCTCAGCCAGCCATTACACTCGGCCATCCTGCAACAATTGCCCCGAAATTGGGCCAACAACAAACAGCATCACTTAACTTTCCAGCAAGTTTATCAGGTCCTCAGTCTCCAGCTGTTCATCTGTACTGCTACCACTATCGGAAACCTGTGCAACGCTAGAATAGGGCCTAAGATAATCGAAAACGACCAACTCTGTGAAACTCTTTTACCCTCCGAGTCCTTTGAGTCCCGCATTTTGGTACCTATCGTTAAGTTACAGTGATCACGACATAATGCCTTGAATGTAGATAGTCCAATTTGGTATTCACCTTCCTAATCAGATAGTTCGCTCTCTTCTATCGTACATAGTTATTCTTAAATCCTGATCAGTCTTATTACTACTCAATAGTTTGATTGATTGAAAATTCTTTATTACGCCACAAAAAAAACAATTTACAAAAGAAAATATTCTAGTTCTAATATTGGTTTCAGTTTATGGTCTAATTGTTGCAAAGTCGAAAACCAATAATTAATCACGATATTATTTATATGAACACAGTTAATGGGGTTTCCATTTAAGGGTCTACCTGCTTCGTGGGTTCTCCCGGTCTATACTAGACCTCAAATCTTAAATATATGAGCCACTACCAATTATCGCTCACACTGTAAAATAATCTTAGTAGTGTCAACTTGCTGTCTGAGCATCGTCTAAGGGCCCTGTTTTTATCTGGTCTAATATCTCTCTCGGTCTAATGTTCCAACTCCCTATACCAAATATAAATCAGTTTGTGTTCTTAAGCAATATACGGTAAATCAGGGTAAACTGACCTGTACTTCTGAAGTAGGAAATTGGCGAAAATGTTCAGCACGAACCAGCAGTTCCCCAGCTTTCCATTTAATTTCCTCGATCCCGGTATTGATGATCTTCATGTAGCCATCTCCGCCTCTTAACACTGCAGCGGGCAGCGAGTAGGATGCCCCTCCCAGCTCATGATGTCGAGGTAGAGTGGTGATTTCGTTGTTGTAGTCGTTTCCCGGCACTCGCACCCTCACGAGTGATTCTCCTGGTTGCAGTACCTCGTCATCAGCCGTGATGACATGGTACCGATAACATTCCTCATTCCAAGAAATGGGTGATAGGAAATCTTCTCTCTCTCGGCTAAGCAACACTGTCTTGTTTCGCACGACAAGTGACATACCATCTGCGTTGATTATTGGTTGACCAATCAGTAAAGCAACCCCGTCCATGTCGATACTCGTTAGATATGCCTGGCAGGAAAGTTGCAGGCCATCAATTTCAATTTGGAATTTGACTTGACCGCGGCTCGTTAATAAACCTCCGGAAAATCCCTTCAACACCGTACTATTCGGTGATATTTCCAAGTTCATAAGATGAGCTATTCCTTCAGATAAAACGTTAACTTGACTTCCGGTGTCTATGTAGGTTTTGATGTAAGCACCGTTCAGTTTAGCGGTCTTCTTATAGAGATCGTTGTAATATTGGAGCAATTTGATTTCTTTAATAGCTCCCAAATTGTTGCCGGGACATCTTGGAGCTATGTGCCCTTGCTCATTGCACTTAAAACAGCGCCGTAAATCCGGTAATGTGCATGTTCTCATTGTATGGCCTGGTTTCTCACAACGATAGCACGCTGCGGGTTCTGAAGAAAATTATTTCTCGTCAATTACTTGAAATTCCTTATTGGTTCGCAGTTCGGGTGTGGTCGGTGCACGGTAGTCTTCGAATGCGGCTAAGAATCCCTCGTACAATTGGTCAGGTCGACTACATTGGAATGCTCGCGCATTAGATTGCAGTGTAGTAGGTAGTCCGACAAACCGCATCGGAAACACATTCCAATTTTTTGTTGATAATATTTTGTCATATTTTCTGTGGGTAGTTTTTTTCGATTCATCAACTCTTCCAACATATTCGAATAATCGCGATGTTTTGGGAACGCCCGGAGAAGCATGGTTTTCCATTCTACCCACGTGTGATTATAATCATCCAACCGGTTATACCATTTTCTTGCTTGACCTTTAAGCTTTCCTTGTACATGAAACGATTTTGTTTGGTCGTCCCAATCATGAATATCTCCGAGTTGTTCTATTTTGTTCAGCCAACTCTTCACGGTAAATTCGTCTGTGTCAGGGTCGAAATCAGGTATAAGAATGGCAGCTCGATGACTTCTGGAGTATTGGAATGTAGGTTGATCACCTTGTAATTCAACTAAAGCTTTCTGCACCTCTCTGGACATCAAATCTTTCAACATAGATCTTGCTGATCGCAATGGCGGTGATGCTGGCGGCGACGCCGTGGTGCATGGGCGCAACTCAACTTCATCGCCAGAATCTTCATCCGTTTGTTCCGGTCGTCGGCGCTTCGATTCCACGATGGTTGATCTTCCAAATCGTCTCTTCATCTTCGCAAATGGAATCCCACTTCTGAGTGTAATGAGTGCACAAAATCTCTTATAATTGATTTATTTAAACAAACAATACAGCACAGCGGCAGGCAGGGAAAAGAGGAAGATTCCATTCGGTGGCGCCTTTTATGTCCTCCGGCGGCGGATGTTGTGCTATCCCCCCTCCTCTTCACCTCGACCAATGGATGGGCAGCGTTTGAAATAACGCCGTCTCTTTCCAGCATACAGCTCGGCGCATACGCCCTCTCACAATACAGCTCGGCGCATACGCCCTCTCTCTGCACAGCTCAGCCAGCCATTACAGTTAATTAAATAATGTTATATGGCCGATTGCCAGGGCTTTGTAACATGTTTTAGCAGGAGATTTAGTGCTCAACTGCTCAATGAACCCGCCGAGAATGGATGGACGGCAGTAGAACCCGAAACTCGTCGGTATGGGGGTGGCGCAGCCACTTTTACATACTAAAACGGAAGCGCCGCCGCCGAAGAGTGAGTTCTATTCCGGGAGGTCACGACATGTTTGGTCACGATAAGGTAAATGGCTGAATCTGGATTCTCATGATAGAGACCAACCCTCTGATGCTAAATATGTCGGTCTGCCCGTCCCAAGTGGTTGCGTTTTCTAGATTGGCTATATAAAATAGATGCTTGTATGTACCTGCTGATGAATATACCGATTATCTGGAAACATTGATACCTATTAATTATACAACAATAACCAGACGGTTACTTAATTAAATACTTAAATATATCTAAATTTATATCTGTAACCTAAATCGCCTATAACTACTAAATGCAACCAAAGATTTGTTCAGTTTTTGTATTGCTAAGCAAGTATGTATTGATACTTTCATGCTTCGTCATTTGCATCTATTTACCTTATCATATGTATTTTTTGTCACCATAACGACTTTTTCAGGCGCCTTATCTACGTAACGCAACCACTTGGAACAGGCAGACTGACACATTTAGCTTCAGAGGGTTGTACTTTATCCCGTGAACCCAGTTTCAGCCATTTAAGTTAACGTTACCATTTTTGTCGCGGCCTCCTAGTCTATTCGCTTACTACTGATTTTCTCGAGTTCCAATGAGTAAGATCACGTAATAACATCACAGGACGTGCAACAAACAACTACAGTTAGACGCTGAATATACAGATGCTGAATGAACCATACGACCGATATCATTCAGTCAAAAAAGTATCAGGAATTAATCATTTAATTCAAATTCAAAATTCAAATTGAATAATTGTTTTTGTTGATAAGTTGGGCACAACTCTTTTCTATTCTGGTGCGGAGTTTTAGTACCAACAATCATTTACTTTGTTTATAGTGCTCGATTTTATTAGTTCATGTCAGGTGTGTTTTGCAATTTTTAAATTGCGATTGATAAATTCAGCTTTCCCACTCAAATTTTCGGCATAGTGTGAAAGCATTTTATAGGCATAATCAGGCGTAGCGTTCCAACCGCTTCCGCCTTCCCGTCACCCCCCCCCCCCCCCCCCTTCCGGAAGTTCCGGCGCGTGAGCTGCATGCACAAATATTCTAAAGAATCTCAGGAATCTACGATTTACGATTGGTTTATTAAGTTGTTAACATTATAAATGAGGGCATATAGAGAACAACAGTCCAGCAAGTTGCGGCACCGTCTGTTTAACTGAACATCTTTTGTCATCTGCGACTTTTGTTTTAAAGACCAAAACAAACATGCTAAGGATACTTTTGAGGTTACCGCGGTCGTTAGACATGTTTGAAAAGCCGTAACATTTTTCAAACATGCTAAGGATATTCTTTTGAGCCATTATAAAAAAAGTCGTGTCAATAAAGATGTTCACTTTCGTGTACATAACCACTCCCTTTAGGTTCTATACACTAGTTTTGTAAAGAGAAATTATATTTTATTATATTTACTAGCTGCGGTACCCGGCTCCGCTCGGGTTAGCGTCGGCTAAATCATTTCATGGATAAAAAGTATCCGACATGGCTGATCCAAAATAGGGTCAAACTGGTCCAGGACAATGTATCCATCTACCAAATTTAATCAAGATCGTTCGAGATGAAATAGCATGATTTAATGAGAAACATCCAATAATTCCCATTTAGAGCTTCGTTGATATTTGGTGGCTATTTAAAAAAAAGCATTTGCCGCCAGAACCTGCCAAGCCAGAAGCCGCCAGAAACCCCGACAATCAAGAATCATTCAGTGGAGAAAATTGCTTTTATAGCCGTTGTCAACGAGATTTTCTCGACGGAAAACCTTGAATTTTCGTCGAGATTATCGACCGTCGAGACCACCGCTATAAAAGCTGTTTTCTCGAATTGAAAATTACTGATTCCTAAGCACGGAATTCCAGGAATAGGCCGACGACGGTGCGTCATAGCTTGCCCATGTCAAATAGTTTTTGCGTACTTATTTAAAATGTTTCAGATTAATTTATAATACAAATACCGTTATTTCTCAATAAGTGGCAGAGTTTGCAAATTGTTTTAGATGTTTTACCTTTTTCATGTAACGGTCTTCTCAAACGATTTTAACTTAAAAAAATACATTCTAGCAATTGAAATATTCTTACGTAGCATTCAATTATCTCATTAAATACATTTTAAGGCCATCAACCGACATTTATACATGAATATAACAAATTATATGACCACATTTTACAAAAAGTGGTTAAGTTATAATTGGCATTGTTTATGCATAAAGTTTTAAAATAACATGCTAAGATATTTCGAAATAGCACTAAGTAACGACAAATAGAAAAAAAAAGTTTTAAAATTGTTTCCATAGAAATAACTAGTTTTTGGGGCAAGCAATTACTACTTTGATAATATACAACATAGTCTACAACCACGGAATAAGTAATAGTTGCTAAATCAGTTAAGTGCGCCTGCCCTTTGTGAAGCTCAATCCGCACCTACCACCCTACAATCACTTCTGCAGGGCGCAGGCAAGTCAGGCGGGCGTGAGTTTATTTAGCGGTCGGTACTTGCATGCAGAGTAGCCAATTTTCTCTGGGAAATGGCGAACACGCCGGTACTGAAAAAAAATACCTACCTACATACTTTTCATAACCGGGAATGACTCTCGCCTACGCACGTCGATGAATAAATTAAAACCTGAAATTAGATATTCTAAAAAAGATCGTAGTGTACCTAGCAAACAAACTTAACTCGTTAAGTAAATATACTTTTCGTACTAAGCAAGTGCTTCGCTTTTTTCTACGAATGTGATATGTCTAGTAGAATCGCCCGTCAAGAAAGGGTACAATAATGTAAGAAAGAGCCTTGTAAGAAGAACTACTTTATTAATATATTGCAATGATACTCGTTGAGTGTACGAATACGTATTATGGGTTTTTTTCTAAATTACTAAACTAGCACTGGACAATTTGGGGCTAAATAAGATATTCAGAAGCAAACAAAATTTAGAAAAAGCTGGATCTCTTCATATAGTATATCTATTTTTATATTTATGAAACGAGACAAGGATTCTTAATATCACAGCAATACCGTCTACACCACATTCCCGAAAGAAAATGGTGCCATGCCAGGACCTTCACTTTATGGGCATAGCTACACTGAATTGGATGAAAAAAAAACAAGGACAATTTTCCATCGCCGCTTCAACCATAGTTTCATCCGATCTGGTGGTGCCAACCCGGGCGGAGTCAACCGTACCACCTTGCAGGGGAATAGGGCCTACAGTTTTATATGGGTTCCGAACCATGGATCAGCTCGCACACGTAACGAAATGCACTTATCCAATTCTTCTGTGCGTGTACGTCACAGAACTCTTGCGAAACGTCTGGACCGATTGTTGTGACTTTTTTTTGGCTGTGTTTAAGTGGGTTTTTTTTTAATGTGACTGGACATGGATGGCTAATACCACACCTTCTGTCATGGTATTAGCCCAACACACCACATGGGAACTAGGTGCCATGCCAGGACCTTCCTTATATTGCACGGCTACATTGAGCTGGATGGAAAACACGAACAATTTTCATTGCCGCTTCGACCTTCGTTCATCCAATGCGATGGTACCAACCCGGGCGGGATAAACCTTACCACCTAGTAAGTAAGGAAGGGGACCTACAGTTTAACGTGGAATCCGAACCACGGCCAGCCTCTCTCAACGGTCGTATGGTCACCCATCCAAGACCAGACCGGACCCAGCGTTGCTTAACTTCGGAGAGCGATCGCCGAAGTTTCGCGCCACTGGGCCATTGAGGCTGACTAGTCGGGGGACTATTGAAATAGTCCCCCGACTATTTCATTTACAATTGGAACCGACAGGTGGTGCCGCGATCGAAATCTCACCCGAGCGGAGCCCGGAACCTCAGGTAGTCTTTTAATATAAAATTCCGGTGTACGTGTGTTCGTAATTCTTCGCAAAAAAAATTGTTATTTTTTTTATTAATTTTTTAAATTTGTTAATTTGTTTAAGGATTTTGTACCTGGTAGGTGGCGTTGTTGTCGGGATCCAGATGTTTCAAACTATACGTTGGACTAACACGTCAGCGAGCACAGAACAATATTTTTTGCCGGCGAGGGTGTCTGAACGGGTGAACGGCAGAACGTCTAATATGCAGATCGTATAGTGTCATATTTTAACAACATTTTAAAACCATGCACAACGTATAATCGGCAGATCGTATAATTTTATACTTAGTGCATGAAGAAGTTTAAAAAATAAAATTACTTATTTCTCCATGCATAACGTATAATAGTCACAACGTATAATATTATGATCTTTATTTAACAAAAAAAGAAAACCATGCATATCATATAATCCAAAAACTTTTCATACGATAAGCGCCCTTATGATAATACCTTTAAAGCGTATACTCGCACGCGACTTTTCAACCGTCTCAATTAGCGTAAGGTGGCCTTGTTACTCTTTAACAAATTTCGATTCGTGGCAATTTCAGCCTTAAATGTCTCGTTATTAGGGCGCTTTATGCAGTGCTTAAATGGCATATTATACTTTCTGCATGGTTTTCTTTTTTTGTGAATTCACGTTAGGAATATTATACGTTGTGACTATTATACGTTATGCATGATGCAAAGAGTTGATTTTATTTTTAAACTTTATTCATGCACAGCGTATAACATTATACGTTGTGAATATTATACGATATGCATGGTTTTATTTTTTTGGAAAAAAATACTAATATACGTTGTGAATATTATACGTAGTGAATACGACTCGTCTGAACGCACATTATCAGACTACCTGCGGAAAATTGACTCCAGCAGAGACGGCAATCCCAGCTATTGTGTTAAAAAGTGGAAGATCTATTGTTGAAGCTGCCGACAGGGGTTTCTCCCAATACAAACGAATATATCTATAAATATAAATATTCAACCTCTCCTCTATTCAGTCCGGTAAACTACTTAATCCGTCGGCCCAAGGTGAGCGGCAGACGCGCGCCCCGCCAGTCGGGTCGGCGAAATCAAATAAATTCTGAATGATTTTTCTATCAAACTACATTCAGAAATGTTTGTATCTAGTAGAGGACTAAAGCATATTTTTTTACATAATGTTCATTCATAAAGATTATTTAATTTAATTTTAAGCAAAACATCCATTGGGCTTAATTTTTAAAGTGTGCCTTCATGGCCAATCCGAAACTATAAGAAATGACGACAAACACTCAAAGAAATCACGAGGCCGATTACGATCAGGACTGAAACTGCATTATGCGATTTAAAAAAATCTCGTTGATTTTGAATAAAATAACACACTATGAGTTATTGAACCAGTCAATAATAAACATATTTTTTTTTATCATATTGTCAAACCAAACATAAAAAATAAAAATAAAACCAATATAAAAATATTTGATGTAATAAATTCATAATAATAAGGTAGGAAAAAGAAATGTTTAATTTAAAATAAAATTACCCATTCCAATGAAGTCCTGCTTACATTAATTATTCAATATTCTTATAATTAATTCCTTAAAAATCGTCATAATGATAAAATGGTCTCCAGATTGCGAATTTACATGGAAAACAACATTAATATAACTCCTACTTCTAAATTTTTTCAGAAAATATCTTTAATTTTTTTGATGAATAGATCTCATTAACATCTTAACATGTAATTATTAAATTTATAACCATTTATAACCACAAATATTATTCAAATCTTATTGCAATTTATAAGAAATACTAGCGGCCCGCTCCGGCTTCGCACGGGTATGAAATATATCTGAATGGCTCCCGCCGCCTCGTCCGGCCGGTACCGCCGCAAACGCTACGTCCCGCAATTTTTAAATCTGTAATATCTTCGAAAATATGTATTTAAATCATATGCTGTAATGGGCCATATAGATCTATATTAAATCAACAATGTATTAAGATATTTAATTGGATAAGGATTAATGCTGTATTGGTTAAAATCGCTTCGAAAATTAGCCATAATTTGTCGTAAAAAGTAAATGACAATAAAATGTTATTGTGGGATATCCATAAGAGATAGAAATATACCATCGCGGAGTTTACTGTAGACCTTTTCAATGTGTACAATACTTAGTACATTATTTTGATAAATCTCGTAGGGTTCAGCCTGCGTTTGCAATGTAAGCGGAAAAAAAACATTTTTTTACGACATCACATTGGAAACCTCAAAAATAACAGTACTTCTCCACTATTTAAAGCATGTTAGTATCCATATAAGCCTTCCTCTTCAATCACTCTATCTATTAAAAAAAACCGCATCAAAATCCGTTGCTTAGTTCTAAAGATTTAAGCATACATGGGGATATAGGGACAGAGAAAGCGACTTTGTTTTATACTATGTAGTGATTTGACAAATCTCGTAGGGTTCAGCCTGCGTTTGTAATGTAAGCGGAAAAATGATTTTTTAAGCTATTGCATAGCTTCTATCGAGGGCCTTGAGCGCGGGGACCGAATCCAGAAATTCCGTAACGAAAAAAAACCTCACGCTCCCCACTCCGACGGGCGATGCCGGTAGTGCTACTTCACACCAGGGGGAGCGGGGCCGGGGGCGGCGGCGGGAGCGGCGGCGGGGGCGGGCCGGCATAAGTTGATACAAAATGCTATGCAATAGCTTTACCGCGGCAGTCCCCGAGTGCCACACGTCTTTTTTTATGACATCACATTGGAAACCTCAAAAATAACAGTATTTCTCCACTATTTAATGGATGTTATTATACATATAAACCTTCCTCTTTAATTACTCTATCTATTAAAAAAACCGCATCAAAATCCGTTGCGTAGTTTTAAAGATTTAAGCGAACATGGGGATATAGGGACAGAGAAAGCGACTTTGTTTTATACTATGTAGTGAAGTGATAGTGATAATTTACAAGCAAAACACAAAAAATAATTCACAAGAAAACGATGTTGATTAGGCATAACAAATTGGCAGTAAACTCGCAACTGTCGCCTAGTGTCCGAGGGATGGTAAAATATGCTAATGTTTCCTTATCCCATCGTAATCGTATTCTAGTATGGGACCGTCAGGTGATGCTTAAATTTCAATTACTTAGAGGTTAGGTGTTTTGATTGGTTAGTGAATTTTCCTTTCATCTTTGTTTGAAAAATTTCCCTATTTTTTTTTTCATTTAAAGTTAGGTTGAATACTTCTGCGATTTTAAAGATATTATATTTTTAATTATATGTTTGACGATTCCAAGTGTTCCCTGCGTCCCAAAGGAGTATTAATAAATACAAATACAAATACAAATTTCTTTCTAAATTGGATTTTACTATGTCAGTCAGGGAAAAGAAGCGTCAACAAACCGCCAACATGTTGGTCAGACGATATACGTCAGACAGCAGGTGACAACTGGCGAAGAAAAATAGACCGCATAACTTGGCGAAGTCTGGGGGAGGCCTACGTCTAGCAGTGAAGGCTTAAGAAAAAGAAGAAGATGTCAGTCAAGAAAATATTTTCAACTAACATTACTTAAATATTTACTTAACTAAAGTTACGTTAAGTAACTTACATACGTAGCATGATAAACAATCCCTATGCCTAATGTTGCTTATGAAATATCAAAGAGGCATTAAGATCTCTGTTATTTTTATTGCGTTTGGAAGGGAGCATTTTGCTCCACAAAGAGCTCCGTCTCGCAGTGCGTGATTCCGCCCGCCGAGAGCCCTACCTGCCGGCATCTGACGGTGACAGCAGCTTATAACCGTTTCACCATTTCCCGTGACGTTCCCATGTTCCATCGAATCGAATTGTTCGTACTCATAGAACATCCTACCGACCCTACAGCCTTACAACTTGCATCTTTGCCTCCGAGGACAAAATTGTATTAAATATATGTATATTTCTCTGAAATTTTCTTGTACAATTGTATAACAATCCCAAACATCGGCCGAAGACGATTATCTTCCATGTCCAGGAATAACGGGACCCTCGACACTTGAACACATTCACGCTTTACTGGTTGTTGTCACTTCAGGCACCAGTTTACACATTCATAACCTTATATTATATGTTATATATTTATACTTAAATTAATAAGTAAGCTATTCACTGTTTATCCGTAAAGATAAAATTATATACTGTAACACTAGTTTGGCAGATAGTCACTGACATTTTCGTGGCGCGCTACATGTATGTATGGGGCATTGGACATTCCTTTGTATCTTTTCTGGCATAATTCAATCCAATCACAACATTATTTTCTCGCTTCTTCAGTAGGCATACTTAATCTTATTTTACCGGTGCTGCAAATTAAACCTTGAATGGTCATTCTATAATCAATCATCTGTAGAGGGTTATATTTGCTAAATATTTCTTATTGCGCATTTTCAATTGATAAATATTTATATGGTTTGATGCATATTGAGGCAGGTTAGATAAGCTTTAAACTGAAACAATTCAGTTCTCATATTTTTTTTTTTAATGATGATGGCCGCTGAATCTTTTTCCCAGTCCATTTAAAATTTCTCGTTAGGTCATGTTAAGTCAGTCTTTTTGAAATGTATAAAGGTACTAACAACTGAGTAAAGTGACACGGTAGGAGGATGCATGGAAGGTGTCTTCATAGATCGGTTATCCTCATAGAATGCGCTTACCTGAGCAAACTACAGTGTCATCTCCACGGTGGCGGAGATGAAATTCGATCTCGAATTTGCGTGCATTCCGTGCAGGTGCATGGAATGACGGAATTGCAATATGATTGAAAGTTAAATCTTTGCAGTCAATTTCCACAGGGCAGGTAAAGTGTTAAATCAAAGTATGTAGGTTAAAAACAATGTCTTAGTAGGAGGCATAAATTACGGGAGAAGGGACTGTAGGACAATTCCAAATTGTGGGTACACACCAGGTAACGAAATGGGTAGACGCAATACCCGCGAATGGTATGTTTTGTTGGTTCGGGTCCAGCCTTGCAGTATATGTTTAAAGTAGCTGTACTGGGCTCTTTCTTTAATTAATGTGTCCTTGCTTCACGATCCATTATACATACATACATATCACATTCCGTCGCAACCGAAACTAGTGTGTAGGGGGGCGGAGCGTAGCCACTTGATCATACAATGGCCGTAGCGCCGGCGAGTGTGTTGGCTTACAAGTTCCAACAACACGCAAGAACACTTAGGAGCTTCACATTTAGTGCGACACCATTCGATATTGCGCGTCCCAAATTCGTAAGCGAACTAAGTACAGTTAAAACTATTCCACTTGATGTTCGATCGAATGATCGAATGAGTTTCGATCGCTACTTCCGGCCTTCCGTGCTCGATCACGGCATATCTGAAAGGAAACCAACGGAGAAGTCTGATCGCTTAGGAATCTTCCGAGTTTTTACCTCGAATATTGTCGCGTTTCCTTCTGTCTTGGTCAGGATTGCATGTGGTTGGTACCTTCCCACTCGTAGACGGCGACATTTTGAGTTCTCTTCCTATGAGTGGAAGAATTGTCGATCTGTTCAGCAGTCATAAAGTATGGTTTTAGGGGATTATGAGTGTACTTTAGCATGAAGAAATTACGCTGTCGAAAGGTAGTTTACTAATCATTTGTTCCATGCAAGCACTGTTTTAATGTTCATATTATTAATTAAATATTCTAATTACAATTACAATAATTAATGTGTATCATATCTCAATTTTGCATGCTTGAAAATATCCTAGGTAAGTAAATAAAATCAATCCATATCGTAACTATACATATACATAACATTATAATTTTATAATTTAAAATTAACATTAAAATCTAAAAAGTAAAGTAAAATCTAAAATATAGTTTTATGTGACTGGACATGGATGGCTAATATAACAGCTACTGTCATGATGATAGCCCAATACACCTAATTGAAACTAGGTGCCAGGACCTTCTTTAATTGCACGGCTACATGGAACTGGATGAAAAATATTGTCAATTTTAATTGCCGCTTCAACCAGCGTTAATTCAATACGATGGTACCATCCCGGGTGGGATTAACCCTAACACCTACTTAGTAAGGAAGTGGACCTACAGTGTTACGTGAAATCGGAACAACGAACGATAAATCCCTTGTTTGGCTCTTACGACATGCACGGGACTAAATGTAGTGGGCCTAATTGTAATATTTCACGTCCCCGAACCCACCCAGCACGAAATATTAAATGAAAACATTCATTAGCTCGCGTCAATGCTGGAAATGTGGCCATAACACTCGCAGCGATCGATCTCCGTGCCTGTCTATAGGTATGGCTAATTTTTATATTTGGAATAGAAAAAATATTTATGTCTGCAGGTTTCAGTTTTTTTTTAATCAAAATCATTAATTCAGTTATAATATAAATCAATACGATATACAATTCAATTTTTCACATTGTCATAAAATAAAAATAATTCGCAATAAATCTAAACAGTATCATTAAAAAATTTACAAATAGTTATATGTATAAGTAAAATAAATAATCACAATCAATAATGCTAAATAAAATAAAATTTAAATCATAATATTATGTCTAAAATTCTTAAATATCTATATTAAAATATGTCAAATCGTAAAAAGTTTGAGTCAGGAGCCATTTGCTTAGTTTAAATTTAAAAGAAGCCCCAGTTCCTTCTAGTTGGAGTTGTAGTGGCAAATTGTTGTAAATGTTGGTGCCCTTGAACTTTACGCTATTTTTAAATTTGGCGGTACTGTTAGTGGGTACTAGAAGTGGTGGCTTGTGCCTGGTCGGGTAGGAGTGAGTGCGCGAGTTGTACTCTGACGCTTTGCACCTCGCAAACAGCGCTACCTTCTTTACGTAGGCGTCGTACATCGTTAGCATACCGAGTTTTTTAAATATTGGTGCGCAGTGATCGTCCCACGCAGACTTTTTTATGATTCGAACTGCACGCTTTTGCAGTACGAATATTTTGTGGGCTTCGCCTGTCGCTCCCCAGAATTCTAACCCAAATGTCATTATTGAGTGAAAATATCCATAATAAGCGTTAATCAATGTTATAGTGTCACATGATTGGGCTAGAATTCTGAGACAATAGCATGCTCTGTTTAATTTGTTGCTTACAGTGTCGATATGGTCCGTGTATCTGAGGTTACTATCGAGCGTAAGACCTAAAAAATTGTGGGACTTTTGAAACTCGATAACATCCCCCAAAAAATGTATACTCATATTCTTTGCTAACTCCCCCTTATTGGTGATTGTGAAGTGCACACATCCCGTTTTAGCCTTATTCATCATGAGCTTGTTTGCTGTGAACCAGTCGAATAAAGCTAGTGAGCAGTAATCTAACTTGTTTATCAATTCTGTTTGATCTTTTGCTTTAACAATTGCATTGGCATCGTCTGTGTACAATATTAATAATGCATCTTTTATTGACTAGGAATATATATATTATGAAACTAGGAATAGTAATGTCGACAATATGGAACCTTGTGGAACTCCGTGCGTTATTTTAAAGGGATCTGAGATGGAATCCTACAGTTTGAGGTCATGCATGCATTTTACTGCTACTTGTGCTGTCCTACCGTGCAGGTAAGTTCGAAACCAGTCCAAAGTTATCCCTCGTATTCCATAGTATTCTAACTTATCTAGTAGCAGACCGTGGTCTACGAGGTCAAACGCCTTGGACAGGTCGACGAACACACCCGCGACTTGTTACTGTCTATCCAGACTCTTCAGTATAGCTGTAGTGAGTTGGTAGGTGGCTGTCGATATGGATTTGCCCGGACGGAAGCCATGCTGCGAGCCGGTAAGTATGTTATTGAATTTGATAAAGTTCATAACTCTGCCGTACATTGCCTTTTCTAAGATTTTTGAAAATACTGGTAATATTGAAACAGGTCTTTAATTTTCCACTGAAGATTCTGCTCCTTTTTTGAAGAGTGGTAGAATCTTGGCGTTTGTAAGAGCTGCGGGAAATGTTCCTGTTTGAAAAGATAAATTGATAAGAAACGATATTATTTCCAATATCGGGCCATAACACTTTTCAAGAAGTGATACAGGCATCCCATTTATGTCTTCTGAGTTCTTATTTTTCAGTGAACCTATTAATAATGATTTCTTCAGTGTCGCAAGGCATGAGGAACAACGTTTTTGAGATCGGCTTGGTATTTTGTCTAAGCAGCTTACTAAATGTCTCCGTACATTTTGGCATTGTAAGGAGAAGTTTTTTTGCAATGCTCGAGTAATGTTTGCCAAATTCGTTTGCTACTCTCTGTGGTTCTGAGGTTACCTGGCCTTCGTCAGTCACTAATTTAATGTTTTTGTACGAATTTACTGGAACTGTGCTTCGAAGTTTAATTTATCACAATGTTCCACATCGTCTTCTGTTTGTTATCACTACTTTCTATAGTTTTTTTATAGTAATTTGCTTTTTCAGCTTTAATTTGCATGTCATATTTAACTTTTATTTTATTTAGTATATTTTTGTATTCTCGGTTATCAGCTGTGCGTCCTAGCATATCGAAAATGTCAATTTTTTTTTTTAATTTTTACTATCTTCCGAAAGCCACAGCGCTAGTTGTTTTCTTTGATTACTGCTATACTTCTTTTGTATAATTAAGGAAACTTGAACTAAAGATGTTTGTAAATTGATTAAAAAATAGTTCAAAAGCTTTATTCGCATTTTCCAGCACGAGTACATCGGATCAATCGGCACTAATCAACATCGACACAAACGAGTAGACGTTACGGCTCTTTACTTCTACCTCCTGGCACAGATGGTCAGATAGGTTGTTCGAAATTACTCTGCACTTAATTTTATCTTTTGCCAAATCAGTCACCACAAAATCAAATAGTGATTTTTTTGTTTTACAGATCCTAGTGGGCTCATTAACAATGTTGTGAAGGTTTAACATATCGAAAATAATTTTAAGTCGCTTGTAGTGCGGCAAGGTAACAACAAACAAGTCAATATTCCAGTCGCCACAAACAATAATGCTATAATAGTTTTTTAAACATTCATTCAATACATATTCAAAATTTTTAAAGAAACTATTGATATTTTGTCCTGTTCGAAAAAAAAAATTATGCAAATTTTATCCCTTTTTGATACATTATAATAAAAAAAGCACTGCTTCAAATATCTGGTCACAGAAAAGGTTATTGTAATTTGTCACAATTTTACAAAATGTACTGACCTACAACGCAGTAGCCTGGAAGTGCGGAACAGGTTCATTGGTCTTTATCCACGCCTCCGTGATGCATATGAGTGCAGGGAGAAGTGGTAGATTACTGGTGAAGGCCGCCAGTGCCTTCATTTTGTTTCTGAGGCTGCGTAGGTTTTGGTGCAAAATTATTAATTTATCTAAAGCAAGGTTTTTGAGCGTGTTTTTGCTGATATTGTGTTGAATGCCTGAGGACTGAACAATTTGTTTTTTGGATCCACGGGGGAAAGGAGCCGCGTTTCCATCGGTGATTCGGTTCCCGACGCCGCAGTTTCCATCGATTTCTTCTCTTCTGCCTTTTGTTCTGTTTGCTGATCTAAAACGACTTTAATTTTAGCCCAAAAAAATAATAATAAAAAAAACCTTTATTTTCCTGTACAGAAAACACTTTTTTAGAAATAAAAATAAAAAACGCGCAGGCAGAAATATTTTTCCCCTGATATTAGCCACCAAATTAATATGAAGTAAATTTAAACATTGGTTTTCATAATATAAGGTAAAATACATTTGAACTTACTCACGGTAGGGCTGACTTACAGAAATGTAACATGACAAATACAAAATAATATTCATCATGAACACTATAAATAAACACAACGGTTATTCTTTCAAACTGCACTGAAATACAACCAACGATATTAATGGGAAGATTGGGCAAAGTAGCTCAGAATGAGTCACCTAGATGTAGCTCTCGCGGTAAAAAGTATTGTATCTATCTTTGTCACTCCAAGGCCATCGAAACCAATCTCTTACCATTAACACGATTTGACGAAACCAATATTTGACAATGCCATGTCTTCCCATTTTATATCGCCGGCTTCAACCCCATCCCAAGAGATCACTTCTTATCGGGTTGAGTAATTTCTAACAACTGCCGCTGGAAGTGGTCAGTGCCATACCATCAAACCGTTTCCAAAACCAAGCGGACAATAGTTTTAAATATATAAATAAAATATATGTTAACTAATGAAAAGTGCACGCTAGAACGGGACCAGTCGTCTAACTTGTACGTTTAACTTTTTGCGTTTGCACTTAAGGGTGTGAAGATTAGAAGATTCATGAAATTGATAGATCACCATTAAGGCTCCGCTTAGACAATTTAAAGTTAGTGAAACTTTGTCGCAAGTACGGTGAGGCCTTTGTTTTAAACTTGAGTCGACGCCTTCCCAAATTTACCCTCCTATAGGGATGTGCACAAGAAGGGTTTTAAAGAAATCTTATTTTATTATAGTAATCATGAATAAACCATAAAAAGTTTATTCATTATTTTAATTATTTAACATTAAATGAATACAAGTATAATCGTATTAATCGTGATTTTTGTATCATCATGGATCAATTTACGTCTTTTGGGGATGTATAAAATATATTTACATACTTATAATGACCGTGAGAATCAATTCAAATATTAAAATATTTTGGTATCAACAATGAGGTCTAACCCGAAATAATTAGATTATTTGCTGTTAAATATGTTTTGTTTTTCTTCCTTATTTCGAAACCCTTAACCATGGGTAATACAAGATTGTTTTAATCATTTTCGAGTCTCATAAATTATTGAAATATTTTTATTTAAATGTGTAAAATCTAAATTTTTAAGAAATATGTATATACTAGCTGCGGTACCCGGCTCCGCTCGGGTTAGTGTCGGCTAAATTATCTCAAGGATAAAAAGTAGCCCACATGACTGGTCCAAAATAGGGTCAAACTGGTGCAGGACAATGTATCCATGTACCAAATTTAATCAAGATCGTTCGAGCCGAAATAGCATGATTTAATGAGAAACATCCAATAATTCCCATTTAGAGCTTCGTTGACGTTTGGTGGCTATTTAAAAAAAAAACATTTGCCGCGAGAACCTTTCTGCACTTTCACTGCTACATTGCTTACCTAGTAAGTAACGTGTAACGTAGGTAAGTTTTGCGTGGACTCCAACCCACAGCCAGCCTCAACATCGAAAACAGTAACCCATCTCGAACCTGACTGCTCCCAGAGATGCTATACATTGATAAAATACGCATATAAATCAGGTAAGTGGTTCGCATGTTATAAGACTTTAAGACTCACTACTTACCCTTCTGGTAATGAAGCGTTATATTATGTAATCTATAAGTTTTTAGTAGAATCAGGCTAGACGTAGATACAATGCACATCTAAATCGAGTAATTGGTTCTCAAGGATTTTATTCTGTTGGTCGCTCCTCCGGCGATTTAGCGTGATGCCAAGTAGTCCAAAAGTTGCAGGAAATACCAAGCCGTACTTCAGTAAAAGTAAGCGCTGCCGCCGCAAAGCCGAGCCGTGCATAGCATTGCAGTTTGTATGACAGCCCCATCTTAGCGTAAGCGGAACTGAATTCTATTTAGCCAATCCTAATTCCCGGGTAGTTAAATGTACATGTACTAAGTTTTACAAATCGCTAGTGCCTTGAAAATTCGCCAAACGGACACCAAACAGTCACGACGTCTGCCCTCCCCCCGCCACCGCTCCCCGCCACCGCCCCCGGCTCCTCTCCCCCTAGTGTGAAGTAGCGCTACCGGCATCGTTTTCGCAGCCCCGTGAAAGTTCTAAAGCCCATGGGCACATAAATTGTAGCCTATGTGTTATTCTGATGTATAAGCTATATTATTGTAAAGTTTCATTAGAATCCATTCAGTAGTTTTTACGTGAAAGAGTTACAAACATCCATCCATCCATCCATCCATCCATCCATCCATCCATTATTACAAACTTTCCCCTTTATATTATTTATTAGATACGTCACATATAGATATGTAGTAAGTTGTTTATGTGCCATGGCTGCTGTTAACTATTTCGTGAACCTATATTCAATTTAATTCAATTCTTTATTCGTCCTTAGGTACACTTTGTAACACTTAGACAACGTCATTTTTTTTTTATAAGGGTCCTAGGAAAACTGGGACCTCATACGTACAAAATGTATGCTTAAATCTAGAAGACAACATTACCGCTATAAGAGGTATTCCATATATATATATATATATATATACCAACTATAGGCTATACCAACTATAAGAGGTATTCGGGATCTAGGTGGAACATGTTACCTCCAAGAGATAGGTATTCTTTCCTGGAAATTGTTTATTTGCATAATTTAATAAAATAAGTATTACTTTTTTAATCGTTGTTATCAAAAACTTATTTACGGATAATTATATAACTACTTTCCAGCTCGAAATCTTGAAAAATTTAAGTCGTATTTTTAACCGACTTCAAAAAAATAATAGTTTAAAAAAACTAAAAAAACACGCTTTTATAGCTAACCGAACTAAAAAATAGAAAATAATTTTTAATTTTAAAGAGTTTATATTACAGTAGTAGAAGATCGAACAATCAATCAGAATTTATCACCTCAAGATAAAATTATAATAAAGTTTCAGTTATTAACAAAATAATTCAATTCAGAGTAAAAAGCGTGGGGTGCATTTTACTACTTTTCATAACTCTCCTCTGATAGACAGTTGCAAATAGAATGATTGTTACATTTACTTTATCAAGCACCCCACGCTTTTTACTCTGAATTGAATTATTTTGTTAATAACTGAAACTTTATTATAATTTTATCTTGAGGTGATAAATTCTGATTGATTGTTCGATCTTCTACTACTGTAATATAAACTCTTTAAAATTAAAAATTATTTTCTATTTTTTAGTTCGGTTAGCTATAAAAGCGTGTTTTTTTAGTTTTTTTAAACTATTATTTATTTTTCATTTTTTAGTTCGATTTTTCGAATTCATATGCATTATTTGTACTCCAATCAATAAGACTTTATAATTACAAATTTTTTGATCGTATTAAATTCCTTTCTTATCGACTGTAATTTCAAAGCATTGGTGTTTACCAAATTTTGTCCCGTAAAATAAATAGATTAAAAATTTATGTTCGGTTGTACAATCTCTTTATTAGATAGGTAGGGACTAATGTTAATAAAATACATATTTAATTTAGACTTAAAGATAAAAAACTTCTTCTAAAAGAGCCGGAGCTCCAGCTGTACCTAGAATACTGGCGGTGTTGCCTCTTTGGATTTCGAGGCTTATTCGCCGGACAAAATGTGCCCCGGACCTGGGATCACCAGAACTTTCATTTAAAAGTTTGCCTAACGTTGAAGCAAAAGTTATCGCTTCTGGTGACCATGAACCGAGTGTCTCGGCGGCGAAAGCTAAAAACTCAAAAGAACTCGCCACGCAGCTGTATTTTTGATGTTTATTTGCTGCTGCCCTCTCAGCTGCCGCTCCGGCCGCGCGAAAAGTGGCCTGAATGTAGGACGGCGCCAGAGTATCCACACAGGTGGCGTCCCATATTAATGCCTTTCCACTTGCCCACGGCACTAAGGTCACCCCGTCCGGGCGTTTACCATCCGAGCGACTGATTCCTGGGGGCTCGGTGATGCTGGGGTAGTTTGCTGTCACCAGTGCTCTTTTTATAATGTTATTTTACATTGTAATGGCGGGATAAACGACCAGCGCTCCTTTGGCATGATAAACCGTGTTGGCCCCATTCGGTAACGTTGGTACCACAGACGCACGTATGAGGATGGCACAATCTAGCACCGACTCGAAGGCCTATTGAAATTCTGAGAGTGTTACTGTCAAGCAGAGTGCCTAGGCTTGGTGATGGATAGGCCCCCCGCCCCGGATTCGGCGACTGATGATGCTAGAATGCGAGCTTTGTCAATGTCAGCACTATTCATCAAGAGGGAAGAGTGTATAGATTTTATAATCAGCAAATCCCAGGCTTTTTGGAGTTTAAGACGGATTGGAATAGGTTCTTCTGGGCACCTGGATTTCCAACCTTCGATAGCCCTGTTCAAGCAGTCCACCTCGAAATCACAGCCAAGTGATGGTGAAAGAATACTACCCACGAGTGGTAAACTGCTGTGGACGGAACTCAAAAATGCTGGAAGTGCAACATCTTTTGTGCATCGTATGCCAACTCCGCCGAAGCCTATGGGAAGAGAGGCTTGTATCCAAGCATTTCCTTCTAATTGAATGTTCGTTATTTGGGATAGGCCTTTTTTGACAATAGCGTCTATTTTAGTTAGTGCTTCTGTATTGCGCCCATAAAGGGCAACAGCGCATAAAGTATGTGAATCGTGGGATACCAAAACAAAATTTAAGGAGATGTAAGCCGACATGAGGTTGGATAGCACGAAGGCGATTTGTGAATATCTCCAACATATTGGTTTTATTTTCTAAAATCGTTGTTGTGGATTGATCCGTCAACGGGGCGCCCAGGAAGAATCTGTTCTCTTCAGTTAGAGTTTTGATTCCCGGTGTAATTTTTTCCAAAAGGCTTTTGATTTCTGTTGTGATTTCGAGAATATTGCTTCGCATTTTGTAGGGTTCAGCTCTAGGCCGATTAGTTTGAATTGTTTGATTACACTTTGTAAATCGTTCAAAACTTGTTCAGCGCTGCCCGCTAACACACCGTCATCGAGGTACCAAAGATTTAGCTCGGAGCTGAGGGTCTCGATTATTGATTGTATTGTCAAGCTAAAAATAGCTGGACCGAGAGGATCCCCTTGCTGGCATCCAGACGCTGACAGAATTTTGAAATTATCTAATAAATATTATAAAGGGGAATGTTTGTAATAATGGATGGATGGATGGATGGATGGATGGATGGATGTTTGTTCCTCTTTCACGTAAAAACTACTGAATGGATTGTAATGAAACTTTACAATAATATAGCTTATACATCAGAATAACACATAGGCTACAATTTATGTGCCCATGGGCTTTAGAACTTTCACGGGGCTGCGAAAACGATGGGAGAGGAGCCGGGGGGAGAGGAGCCGGGGGCGGCGGCGGGGAGCGGCGGCGGGGGCGGGGCGGGGCGGGGGGGAGGGCAGACGTCGTGACTGTTTGGCGTCCGTTTGGCGAATTTTCAAGGCACTAGCGATTTGTAAAACTTAGTACATGTACATTTAACTACCCGGGAATTAGGATTGGCTAAATAGAATTCAGTTCCGCTTACGCTAAGATGGGGCTGTCATACAAACTGCAATGCTATGCACGGCTCGGCTTTGCGGCGGCAGCGCTCACTTTTACTGAAGTACGGCTTGGTATTTCCTGCAACTTTAGGACTACTTGGCATCACGCTAAATCGCCGGAGGAGCGACCAATAGAATAAAATCCTTGAGAACCAATTACTCGATTTAGATGCGCATTGTATCTACGTCTAGCCTGATTCTACTAAAAACTTATAGATTACATAATATAACGCTTCATTACCAGAAGGGTAAGTAGTGAGTCTTAAAGTCTTATAACTTGCGAACCACTTACCTGATTTATGTGCGTATTTTATCAATGTATAGCATCTCTGGGAGCAGTCAGATTCGAGATGGGTTACTGTTTTCGATGTTGAGGCTGGCTGTGGGTTGGAGTCCACGCAAAACTTACCGACGTTACACGTTACTTACTAGGTAAGCAATGTAGCAGTGAAAGTGCAGAAAGGTTCTCGCGGCAAATGTTTTTTTTTTAAATAGCCACCAAACGTCAACGAAGCTCTAAATGGGAATTATTGGATGTTTCTCATTAAATCGTGCTATTTCGGCTCGAACGATCTTGATTAAATTTGGTACATGGATACATGGTCCTGGACCAGTTTGACCCTATTTTGGACCAGTCATGTGGGCTACTTTTTATCCATGAGATAATTTAGCCGACACTAACCCGAGCGGAGCCGGGTACCGCAGCTAGTTATAAAATAAATAAGTCGGGCTTGAGTATGATTGGTAGATGAATGGATATGCGGATGAAATATGATCGTTAACTGCTGTTAACATGGAGTCTCTTTCGACAGAGTTAAAGGCATTTTTTAAATCAATCTTCACAGCAATATCTGCCCTAGAGCTTTTAAGATACGTGCGCACTGAGTGAACGGCGGCTTCTGCTCCTCCTTTTGTGCCGAAACCAAGTTGCCTTGGGCGGAAAATGGATCCAAGATTTTCTTTGACTGAGGCACCGGCCACTTTGGCAGCTATTCGTCGTAGTGTACAGTCAAAACGCCTCAAATCTAGTCACAATAGACTTTGAACCTTTAAAAGTTGAACAGACTAAATGAGAGAACGAGATAAGTGATTTCGGTCACTTACGTCGCACATTGCGTCCGCGCTTGATTCATGCGGAAAGAGTATAGTCGTATACAGTGCGCCCCCTTGCTCGCGCTAGCGTAAAACGTATGAGCACGAACGAGCCCGAACTCTTCCGATCTAGTTTGACCCGCGACGGCCGCGCGCAGGACGTGCAGCCGCTAAGCCAAGCCAGGCGAGCGTCGTCGCTCCGCGCCGTCTCCGCCGCCCGCGCCCAACCCCCGCCGCCGCCGACGCGCGACGCCGCAGGCCGCGCAAGGTAATCGGCGCGTGACCTCGTGATTTTAGGAGATAGCATAGAGGCGAGATGGAAAGGATATTTCAATAAAATTAATCGTGTATCTTGCAATTTATATATTTATTTTTTTTACCTATTTATTGAGTATTGTCATTATTGTTTCAATTAAGCCAGGCCGTTGGATAGGTGAAAAAATTTTCTTAGGGATCGAGATTTGTAAAATCTTTGTCCGCCACAAATAATTGAGAAGGAGATGTCGGACTGATGGACTGGAGGCTAAGCAATACTGGGTGCAGTCAGTTACTGCATCGGTTACTCTTCAAACCTTGAGGCTGGCCGTGAGTCAACTATAGGATCCCTTACTTACTTAACAAGATGTTGGACTGACTGACTGGAGATTAACCAATACTGGGTGCAGTCGGTTTCTGGATGGGTTACTCTTCAAACGTTGAGGCTGGCCGTGGTTCAACTATAGGATACCTTCCTTACTTTAGAAGATGTTGGACAGACGGAATTGCGGTTAAGGAATACTGGGTGCAGTCGGTTACTGGATGGGTCACTCTTCAAACGTTGCGACTGGCCGTGGCTCAACTATAGGATCCCTTCCTTACTTAAATAGATGTTGGACAGACGGACAGTAGGTAGACAGTAGGTTAAGCAATACTGGGTGCAGTCGGTTTCTGGATGGGTTACTCTTCAAACGTTGCGACTGGCCGTGGCTCAACTATAGGATCCCTTCCTTACTTAAATAGATGTTGGACAGACGGACTGGAGGTAAACCAATACTGGGTGCAGTCGGTTACTGGCTGGGCTACTCTTCAAATGTTGAGGCTGGGCGTGGTTCAACTATAGGATCCCTTCCTTACTTAAGAAGATGTTGGACAGACGGACTGAAGGTTAAGCAATACTGGGTGCAGCCAGTTTCTGGATGGGTTACTCTTCAAAGATGAAGGCTAGCCGTAGTTCAACTACAGGATCTGTTCCTTACTCAGGAATATATTGGACAGACGGACTGGAGGTTAAGCAATACTGGGTGCAGTCGGTTACTGGATGGGCTACTCTTCAAACGTTGAGGCTGGCCGTGGTTCAACTATAGGATCCCTTCCTCACTTAAGAAGATGTTGGACGAACGGACTGGAGGTTAACCAATACTGGGTGCAGTCGGTTACGGGATGGGTTATTCTTCAAGGGTTACCTGGCCGTGTGTCAACTATAGGATCCCTTTCTTACTTAAGAAGATGTTGGACAGACGGACTGGAGGTTAAGCAATACTGGGTGCAGCCAGTTTCTGGATGGGTTACTCTTCAAAGATGAAGGCTGGCCGTAATTCAACTACAGGATCTGTTCCTTACTCAGGAATATATTAAACAGACGGACTGGAGGTTAAGCAATACTGGGTGCAGTCGGTTACTGGATGGGCTACTCTTCAAACGTTGAGGCTGGGCGTGGTTCAACTATAGGATCCCTTCCTTACTTAAGAAGATGATGGACGGACGGACTGGAGATTAACCAATACTGGGTGCAGTCGGTTACGGGATGGGTTATTCTTCAAGGGTTACCTGGCCGTGTGTCAACTATAGGATCCCTTCCTTACTTAAGAAGAGGTTAAACAGACAGACTGGAGGTTAAGCAATACTGGGTGCAGTCGGTTTCTGGATGGGTTATTCTTCAAACGTTGAGGCTGGCCGTGGTTCAACTATAGGATCCCTTCCTCACTTAAGAAGATGTTGGACAGACGGACTGAAGGTTAAGCAATACTGGGTGCAGCCAGTTTCTGGATGGGTTACTCTTCAAAGATGAAGGCTGGCCGTAGTTCAACTACAGGATCTGTTCCTTACTCAGGAATATATTGAACAGACGGGCTGGAGGTTAAGCAATACTGGGTGCAGTCGGTTACTGGATGGGCTACTCTTCAAACGTTGAGGCGCCGTGGTTCAACTATAGGATCCCTTCCTTACTTAAGAAGATGTTGGACAGACAGACTGAAGGTTAAGCAATACTGGGTGCAGCCAGTTTCTGGATGGGTTACTCTTCAAAGATGAAGGCTGGCCGTAGTTCAACTACAGGATCTGTTCCTTACTCAGGAATATATTGGACAGACGGACTGGAGGTAAAGCAATACTGGGTGCAGTCGGTTACTGGATGGGCTACTCTTCAAACATTGAGGCGCCGTGGTTCAACTATAGGATCCCTTCCTTACTCAAGAATATATTGGATTGACGGACTGGAGGTTAACCAATACTGGGTGCAGTCGGTTACGGGATGGGTTATTCTTCAAGTGTTACCTGGCCGTGTGTCAACTATAGGATCCCTTTCTTACTTAAGAAGATGTTGGACAGACGGACTGAAGGTTAAGCAATACTGGGTGCAGCCAGTTTCTGGATGGGTTACTCTTCAAAGATGAAGGCTGGCCGTAATTCAACTACAGGATCTGCTCCTTACTCAGGAATATATTGAACAGACGGACTGGAGGTTAAGCAATACTGGGTGCAGTCGGTTACTGGATGGGCTACTCTTCAAACGTTGAGGCTGGGAGTGGTTCAACTATAGGATCCCTTCCTCACTTAAGAAGATGTTAGACGGACAGACTGAAGGTTAAGCAATACTGGGTGAAGTCCGTTTCTGGATGGGTTATTCTTCAAACGTTGAGGCGCTGTGGTTCAACTAAAGGACCCCTTCCTCAGTTAAGAAGATGTTGGACGGACGGACTGGAGGTTAACCAGTTCTGGGTGCAGTCGGTTACGGGATGGGTTATTCTTCAAGGGTTACCTCGCCATGTGTCAACTATAGGATCCCTTCCTCACTTAAGAAGATGTTGGACAGACGGACTGAAGGTTAAGCAATACTGGGTGCAGCCAGTTTCTGGATGGGTTACTCTTCAAAGATGAAGGCTGGCCGTAGTTCAACTACAGGATCTGTTCCTTACTCAGGAATATATTGGATAGACGGACTGGAGGTTAAGCAATACTGGGTGCAGTCGGTTACTGGATGGGCTACTCTTCAAACGTTGAGGCTGGGCGTGGTTTAACTATAGGATCCCTTCCTTACTTAAGAAGATGTTGGACAGACGGACTGAAGGTTAAGCAATACTGGGTGCAGCCAGTTTCTGGATGGGTTACTCTTCAAAGATGAAGGCTGGCCGTAATTAAACTACAGGATCTGTTCCTTACTCAGGAATTTATTGAACAGACGGACTGGAGGTTAAGCAATACTGGGTGCAGTCGGTTACTGGATGGGCTACTCTTCAAACGTTGAGGCTGGGCGTGGTTCAACTATAGGATCCCTTCCTTACTTAAGAAGATGATGGACGGACGGACTGGAGATTTACCAATACTGGGTGCAGTCGCTTACGGGATGGGTTATTCTTCAAGGGTTACCTGGCCGTGTGTCAACTATAGGATCCCTTCCTTACTTAAGAAGAGGTTAGACAGACAGACTGGAGGTTAAGCAATACTGGGTGCAGTCGGTTTCTGGATGGGTTACTCTTCAAAGATGAAGGCTGGCCGTCGTTCAACTACAGGATCTGTTCCTTGCTCAGGAATATATTGGACAGACGGACTGGAGGTTAAGCAATACTGGGTGCAGTCGGTTACTGGATGGGCTACTCTTCAAACGTTGAGGCTGGCCGTGGCTCAACTATAGGATCCATTCCTCACTTAAAAAGATGTTGGACAGACGGACTGGAGGTAAAGCAATACTGGGTGCAGTCGGTTACTGGATGGGCTACTCTTCAAACGTTGAGGCTGGCCGTGGTTTAACTATAGGATCCCTTCCTTACTTAAGAAGATGTTGGACAGACGGACTGAAGGTTAAGCAATACTGGGTGCAGCCAGTTTCTGGATGGGTTACTCTTCAAAGATGAAGGCTGGCCGTAGTTCAACTACAGGATCTGTTCCTTACTCAGGAATATATTGAACAGACGGACTGGAGGTAAAGCAATACTGGGTGCAGTCGGTTACTGGATGGGCTACTCTTCAAACGTTAAGGCTGGGAGTGGTTCAACTATAGGATCCCTTCCTCACTTAAGAAGATGTTAGACGGACAGACTGGAGGTTAAGCAATACTGGGTGCAGTCGGTTTCTGGATGGGTTATTCTTCAAACGTTGAGGCGCCGTGGTTCAACTATAGGATCCCTTCCTCACTTAAGAAGATGTTGGACGGACGGACTGGAGGTTAACCAATAATGGGTGCAGTCGGTTACGGGATGGGTTATTCTTCAAGGGTTACCTCGCCATGTGTCAACTATAGGATCCCTTCCTTACTTAACAAGATGTTGGACTGACTGACTGGAGATTAACCAATACTGGGTGCAGTCGGTTTCTGGATGGGTTACTCTTCAAACGTTGAGGCTGGCCGTGGTTCAACTATAGGATACCTTCCTTACTTTAGAAGATGTTGGACAGACGGAATTGCGGTTAAGGAATACTGGGTGCAGTCGGTTACTGGATGGGTCACTCTTCAAACGTTGCGACTGGCCGTGGCTCAACTATAGGATCCCTTCCTTACTTAAATAGATGTTGGACAGACGGACAGTAGGTAGACAGTAGGTTAAGCAATACTGGGTGCAGTCGGTTTCTGGATGGGTTACTCTTCAAACGTTGCGACTGGCCGTGGCTCAACTATAGGATCCCTTCCTTACTTAAATAGATGTTGGACAGACGGACTGGAGGTAAACCAATACTGGGTGCAGCCAGTTTCTGGATGGGTTACTCTTCAAAGATGAAGGCTGGCCGTAGTTCAACTACAGGATCTGTTCCTTACTCAGGAATATATTGGATAGACGGACTGGAGGTTAAGCAATACTGGGTGCAGTCGGTTACTGGATGGGCTACTCTTCAAACGTTGAGGCTGGGCGTGGTTTAACTATAGGATCCCTTCCTTACTTAAGAAGATATTGGACAGACGGACTGGAGGTTAAGCAATACTGGGTGCAGCCAGTTTCTGGATGGGTTACTCTTCAAAGATGAAGGCTGGCCGTAGTTCAACTACAGGATCTGTTCCTTACTCAGGAATATATTGAACAGACGGACTGGAGGTAAAGCAATACTGGGTGCAGTCGGTTACTGGATGGGCTACTCATCAAACGTTAAGGCTGGGAGTGGTTCAACTATAGGATCCCTTCCTCACTTAAGAAGATGTTAGACGGACAGACTGGAGGTTAAGCAATACTGGGTGCAGTCGGTTTCTGGATGGGTTATTCTTCAAACGTTGAGGCGCCGTGGTTCAACTATAGGATCCCTTCCTCACTTAAGAAGATGTTGGACGGACGGACTGGAGGTTAACCAATACTGGGTGCAGTCGGTTACGGGATGGGTTATTCTTCAAGGGTTACCTCGCCATGTGTCAACTATAGGATCCCTTCCTTACTCAAGAATATATTGGACTGACGGACTGGAGGTTAAGCAATACTGGGTGCAGCCAGTTTCTGGATGGGTTACTCTTCAAAGATGAAGGCTGGCCGTAATTCAACTACAGGATCTGTTCCTTACCCAGGAATATATTGAACAGACGGACTGGAGGTTAAGCAATACTGGGTGCAGTCGGTTACTGGATGGGCTACTCTTCAAACGTTGAGGCTGGGAGTGGTTCAACTATAGGATCCCTTCCTCACTTAAGAAGATGTTAGACGGACAGACTGGAGGTTAAGCAATACTGGGTGCAGTCCGTTTCTGGATGGGTTATTCTTCAAACGTTGAGGCGCCGTGGTTCAACTAAAGGACCCCCTCCTCAGTTAAGAAGATGTTGGACGGACGGACTGGAGGTTAACCAGTTCTGGGTGCAGTCGGTTACGGGATGGGTTATTCTTCAAGGGTTACCTCGCCATGTGTCAACTATAGGATCCCTTTCTTACTGAAGAATATATTGGACAGACGGACTGGAGGTTAAGCAATACTGGGTGCAGTCGGATACTGGATGGCCTATTCTTCAAACGTTGAGGCTGGACGTGGTTTAACTATAGGGTCCCTTCCTTACTTAAGAAGATGTTAGACAGACGGACTGGAGGTTAAGCAATACTGGGTGCAGTCGGTTTCTGTATGGGTTACTCTTCAATCGTTGAGGCTAGTCGTGGTTCAACTATAGGATCCCTTCCTTGCTTAATTAGATGTTAGACAGCCGGACAGTAGGTTAAGCAATACTGGGTGTAGTCAGTTTCTGGATGGGTTACTCTTCAAACGTTGAGCCTGGCCGTGGTTCACCTATAGGTTCCCTTCCTTACTTAAGATGTTGGACAGACTGACTGGAGGTTAACCAATACTGGGTGCGGTTGGTTACTGGATGGGTTACTCTTCAAACGTTGCGACTGGCCGTGGCTCAACTATAGGAATATTGTGAATATTACGACTTCGTTGATCCAATCGAAGTCGTAATATTCAAGGGCCCATTCGCCCTTGAATATTGGGCAACCCGGTCCTCCATATGCCCGAGAGTAAGTTGTGGCTTGCGCGCGTATCGTCGACAACGAAGCCCACCCTCGCGAAGCCGCTGTCTGATGATGATGGGCTTGACTCCGTGCTCGTGGGCCGTTTCTGCGGTTGGCGGGAACGGTTGCGCGCGGTGGGCAGCCAGAATCTGCTCATCCTGTTCTCCCGTGGTTACCCGCTGCCTGGGTGTTGGTGGTAGAGGGTCGACATTTTCCCTGTCACCGTAGCGCTGTAACCACAGGTATACAGTTGCTCTCTGGGAACAAAAATAAATTAATTAATAGTCTTAATAGTCTTGAATCAAATATTATCGTAAGTATACTTTCAGAGTTGATTCAGTATCTTAAAAAGAACAAAGTTTACTTATTAAGTATGTGTTTTTATTAAGCTAAAAAAAAATCAGTATTTTAAGAAACGTTGCCCTTGTTTAGAAAATATTTGTGCGTCTAGGTATGCTTTGAACGCGCATAATCTAATCCACTTGTCAGTAGGCCCATCGCAGCCTATACACTGTCCACTCTAATTTACTCGCAATATTAGATCTTAGTCAAATTGTCATATAGCTACTTTCCATTAAGTTTTAGGAACGGTAACAGCTAACATATACCTACTGAGACGCGGTGTTCTGACACGCGGCGCGGAGGGCGGGGGAGGTGCGCGCGCGCTTTGAGGTGACCCTTTTACAATTCCTCGCTTCCTTCTAAACTCCCCCGCGCCGCCGTCATAGCCGCTCTGTCTAGCGCAGTCGTAGGTAATAAATTGTAATAATAATGTTCTCGGAGAGCATAAGAAACAGATGCTTAGTATTTGTAAAAGTTCCTTAAAATAGAGGAAATATATATTTTTTAATATTTCATATTCAAAAATATAGTTCCACATGTTTTAAAAAATATATATTATTATGATACCTAATCAACTCTGAAAGATAAATATCGGTAAATATTTTGAAAAACTATTAACATGGGCGACTGAAAATGAAATTAACAATAAAAAAATATTTTCAGTTTACTTAGGTAAACTAAAAATATTTTTTTATTTTTTTTTAATTTATTTGACAACATTCCTAGGTAACATCTAATTATAGCGAACAATGAGAATGCGTGTAAAATGATTCCTATTTTCCGTTCATTCAGGATAACACTAATTCGTTTCATTATTGTTGTTAAAATTTTAAATCCAACAAACATTGGTAATTGAAGAAAAAATACATTATACAACAACCAAATAATTTAGGGATTATATTGGCAGGTTTTAATAACTATTCACTACAAAATATGTGTAATAGTGAGTTTCCTTAGTATCTTTGGGCCTATTTAAGTTTTATTAATCTACTTTCTCTTCGTTTATTTTTCCTGAGGTCACGTATTTTTTAATAAAATCTTAGATTTAAAAAAGGTTCTACAAATGTCTGGCTGCTTTGAGTCATTCCTATTCCTAATAAACATAATCGCTATAAAACAAAAGGTATGAAATAGTTTACTTACGGCAACCCCCAATCGTGCAGCTATTTGAGTGGGGGTATATCCCGACTCACTGAGCGCAACGATGGTCATCCGCTGAATTGGTGTAATGCGCGGCATTATTGACTTTGGACACTTCACACTGGCGGCGCCGGCAGCGACCCCGAACACAAATTTTCACCCAGGAGCAGCGGTGCACAGCGGCGGCGGCGGGCGGCGCGGGGCACGTCTCGAACGTCACTGGATACTGCGGCGCCGACGACCCGTTTGCTCGCTTTGCTTTTTTCGCCCTTCCCGCGGCGCCCGCGCCGTGTTTAGCCGAGGAAGGCCGAAATTTCCCGAGGTTACTCTCGCTTCGACCGCTAACATTTTTATGTGCCTAAAGTGAGTGTCTGGATTTGAAACGTTATGACTGTACACCCAACCGCTATCGGTCGGATGCCTCCATCCTTTTTCTTGAGTGCTATTAATCTAGCTCCATCGAGATATGGTAAAAACTCTGGGTTCACTTTTCCTGACAACATCAAATTTATCACATTTGTGAGTGCGCTTTGTAGTTTTTTTTTTTTATGTGACTGGACATGGATGGCTAATACCACAAGTTCTGTCATGGTATTAGCCCAACACACCACATGGGAACTAGGTGCCATGCCAGGACCTTCCTTATATTGCACGGCTACATTGAACTGGATGGAAAACACGGACAATTTTCATTGCCGCTTCGACCATCGTTCATCCAATGCGATGGTACCAACCCGGGCGGGATAAACCCTACCACCTAGTAAGTAAGGAAGGGGACCTACAGCTTAACCTGGAATCCGAACCACGGCCAGCCTCAACGGTCGAATGGTCACCCATCCAAGACCAGACCGGACCCAGCGTTGCTTAACTTCGGAGAGCGATCGCCGAAGTGTCGCGCCACTGGGCCACTGAGGCTGAGAATGCAAAGTTTCAAATTAATCAGACTTCTGGAAACTGGTGAAAATTAATCTCAACGATTCCATTACATACATAGATACATACAACCCAAGCTAATAAAATTGTGTTAATTAATCTCAAAGATTCCATTACATACATAGATACATGCAACCCAAGCTAATAAAAGCGTGTTAAAAAAAGAATTGATTAATCCTGGCGGTCCTAATAAGGATAATGGGAAACTGTTATGAAATTATTGCATTGTCATCGGTCTTTGATACGTATGCAAAGTTTCAAATTAATCAGACTTCTGGAAACTGGTGAAAATTAAGTTCAAAGATTCCGTTACATAGATACATAGATACAACCCAAGCTAATAAAAGCGTGTTAAAAAGGAGGAGGTTATCAATTCGTCTGTATGTTTTTTTTTCCATTTTAATTTGGTTAAGTTCTGACAATGATATCCATGAGAAAATCATAAAAGTCTTAAATTTGTATTAAGATGTGCGCGACAAATGGACGAATAACTCAATATAACGCCAACCGATTTCGGTGATTCTTTTTTTATTGGAAAGGACGTGTACAAATTAGTAAGTGTACTTCAGATTCACTAAAAATTCACTAAAGATTCACTAAAAAACAAATAAAAAAAATTTAACAAAAAAATAACCGACTTCAAAGAAAAAGCACTAAAAAGTAAAAAATAATTTCCATTTTTGTAGTTACGATTTCTGTTATTTTTTGAGTCGGTGTCAGCCAAGGTTAGGTTAGGTTAGGTTAGGTTAGGTTAGGTTAGGTTCTCTCGATTGGCGCTGCGCGTGCCCGGCTGACGCCGACTCAAAAAATAACAGAAATCGTAACTACAAAAATGGAAATTATTTTTTACTTTTTATTGCTTTTTCTTTGAAGTCGGTTATTTTTTTTGTTAAATTTTTTTTTGTACAAATATTATACTGGTAAACAAAAATGAAATAGTATGAAAATAAATGCTCTTTCTGGTGCCGGTCAGTACCCATTATTTATTGCTTACGAGATAGAAAAGGTAAATATTAGAAGGGACCAGACATTAGGATGTGAAGTTCAGAGAGTTCTGAGGTTAAAAACGGATGGGACTTACTGATAATGCCTAGGGCTGCGAAGGGGACACTCTACATAACTCCTACATAGTTAATGAATTGAAGTATAGACACCACAAAAGGACGCATGTACTTTATTCCGTGCAAGAATTGATTAAGTAGCAAAGATAATATAAGCCATGACATATCAATAAAATAAATTATAGAAAGTAATAGAAGTCTGACATTTGGACAAATTATCTTTTTGGGGACAGCATCAATATAATTTTTCATGCTAGGTTGTTCCAGCCATGGTTCTTAATGCTTCACGATTTTTTATTTACTTTTATCTGATAGTAAGAAAAACAAAACCTATGCCCAACTAGGTGAGATCATTCGTCACATTACTACGCCTGGTAAGAGAATAATGAGGTGATACAATGACTCATGACGTCCTCAGTCATGTTATGAAATGGGCTTCAAAAATTGTGCACTATCAATACATTTACTAAAAGCTATGTCTTTACGTTTTTGTGTTTTTGATGACTTAACTTGCATTTATAAGAGAGGCCTTTTTGTCTTTGTAAAAATTTTTTTTGAGGCGTACATCACGGATATAGGTTAATTCATAAAAAAAAACGCACAGACGTATATAGCTTTGATTTATTTAATGTGATAAATATCAGAAAAATATTTCTTAATTTGAATGGGGAAACAGATACGAGCTATTGTATAAAACATGATCGCCTCATTATCCTATTAATATTCAAGTGGCAATATATATTTAAGACAAAGTAGTTTTCGAATAGCCAAGTTTTCAATGTTACGAACTTTGCTATGGCGGCATGTATAAGATTTTTTATTTTGTCATTAATAAAACTCACACAAAATAATTCCAATCGACTTCTTTTGAAGCCTGTGCACACAGCCTTGAACCAGCCGTTGTATTGCTACAATATTTACTAATCGGTACAATGTTCACAGTACATTGAGTAAAGTCTATCCAATTATGTCAAGTAACTGAGTCCTAGTTGATTGCACGCAGACTATTATTTATTCTATGACAAAGCCCAACGCTAATTGAATTCTATCTCTACGCTCTCATTACCTCCTTGCCATTTGGTCGCTCTAATTGACTTTTAGATCATCTGGTTAAGCCACCCTTGGCGACTATTACGTAACCACACTGTATCACGTTTGGCCTACAAGCAAGGCATCGTTTTAGGTGTATAACGTTTCGTTCACATACCAACTCCTATAAGTTATGTAAATTATTTTTATCATTTTTTAAACTGCGTTTTATTTTGTATTCAAGTTTCTTATATTAATGAAGATGCCGGAGGCAATAAGTTTCCTAAGAGGTCATTCCTTCTCAAAATAGTAAATAATAAACACGAACTTTTGACATGTTTCGTGATCATTCATTCAATGCGGAGGTACCAATCTCCTAATCGTAAATGGAAAAAATCGAAAGTGGTACATACCCTAGTTTTATATTTCATTTTATGAACTCTATGTGACCGAGTCATAAGTGGCCAATGGGAACTGGCAAGGGACAACAATAGTGATTTTTGGGGATAAGTCCTGACATTATCGAAAAACATCACGTTTGAGCGCTCAAGAAGGTGACCATAGATCCGACTGGCTGCTTCTATTCAACACTACTCTTATAAATCTGTATGTGTTAACAAATGGAAAATGATAAATTAACTATTATTCATTAATTTGGGTTTCAGCGACATCTACATTTTAAGCATTGTAATCAGATTTTGAAAATAATCTGAAAAAGTAGTCGTCGGAATCAGGAATCGAACCTGCAACCTTTGGATTACATGCCCGCTACTAAAACCAACTGAGCTATCCCGACAAAATGCTTCAAATGATATCGTTGATACTCAAATTAATGAGAAAAGTGTCGTATCCATTCAAAAAATAAATTATTAACTACTATTCAATTCATTTTTTTCATTTCATAGCTCTATTTCGTTCCTCAGTGATAATATTACAGTTTGAATTTTATGTATGTCCTTCTATCTATTCCTTGTCTTAGTTAAATCGTTTTTTTTAATCCTAAAAGACAAATTTTGGTAAACTTTAATTTACACAAAATTTAATTGACAATGAATTAATCAATTTTAATTGAATTTTATTTCCTATAAAGCAGCGTTTTATCGCCAAGAGTTCAATAATTACCGCCGTGAGAATTTAATTTTAATTAAGTGACAGGAACTGAAAGGTAATGTTGCGACACTTTAGACACGGAGAACAAAGATAATGACGAAGTAAAGCAAATCAGAAAAAAAATCTACGTTTCGGTGTCGTTATGATTCGTGAAAAAATGACCTTCATCGAATTTTTTTCACATAGATTGTGTAAAAATTTCGATTACAGCAACCAGCAATAATCTAAGGACTTAAAATATTGCCAACAACGTTGAAAACTATACGCGCGTTGGCCTGAAATTCAGCCTTTTGGGAGATCTATTAAAAAGTAAGCTCGACTTTACTGGAATTCGTTGTTTAAACAAAGGATTTAAAGTACGTATTCAAATTTCAATCCTGAGATAAGAGTAGGATCATTTGCGTGAAGGAACAAAAGGCTTTAACCCTGAGCCGTATGCTTAAAGACTGCCTACCCCTAAAATATATCAGAAGGTATCTGCTGTGTTGAGACTAGCCAACAATTCTTCTTGGACAACATAATTGCAATGTTCTAGTGTCATGGGAAACAGCCTGTTGCGGCAAATTCTCTCCTCGGTGATCTACGGCTGCCACGGTGCAGTAGCGTGGTGGTTTCCAAGTAATTGAAATAGTTCACACGCAATGCCTACAATGATCGTGAACAGGAAATATCAAATATGATAACAAAAACAGGCATCCGGATTAAATACAGCCTGCAGTGGAAAAAGGATTTCCCAGAAACGTTACAGACAAGTGGCGAGCGCTAACACGCCTGCGAGGAGGGGGGAAAATGACAGCGGCTAAGAGAGACTGCGATACCGCCTACAAGGAAAACACGAAAGTGTTATTTTAGGCCAACCATGCCCGACTGGACACCGTAGCATACGTGTTTAAAAGATACCAAAGGAAGCTGTCGTCTTAGCAATTACTTGCCGCCACGTAAAATAGGGCAGGATGTTGACGACAGCTTTAGATTTAAAAGACCATTTTTTTAGTGGTAAACTGTAGAAACATTTACGTTCCGGTATCCGCCGTATCGTGGTATCGTGTGAAGTAAACTTAATCACATATTTATGTACTCACTTGGCATTTTATCCGGCAATTTAATTTTTGTCAAAATTAAATCGCCACACAAAATTCCCCCTAGTTTCCAAACAGCTTAATACTGCCTGAATGTTTGCTCATTAAATGTTCATAAACATTTATAATTAGGGTACTTGTCGAGTACTATTATCAAAATGTAATATCAATGACCTGAATAAAGCCAACTGGTATCCAGGTTCAGGTTCAGTGCCACGTAGTGGCGTTTATTTAACTTTTTTTATATTATGTACATACATGAAACTGTACACGCGAAACCTTACAGTTTGTCTGCGTGTGACACAAATGATAAATTCTAAACAAACATGAGCAGTTGTACACAGTAACTTTTACAAATTTAGAAGGAAAAGAAAAATAAACAAACAACAACATAAAATTAGTTTAAAAAATACACCAAAACAGTAAACAATAAGAAATTATTAAGAAAATGTAAAATAATAATAAAAAACTCTAATTGTTATAGGCAGATAAGACAAAACCAAAACATAAAATAAAATAGAAAATCATAAACTGTCAATTAAAAATTCTTTAACATTTTTTTTTATTTGTGAAACTGGTAAGTTAGTTCTTAATTTACGTGGAAGTGTGTTAAACGCTTTTGGTATAATATGGTCTAAGGTTCTTCGGCCGTAGTAGTTTTGCATCTTAGGCACCAAGAACTGTCCGTCCTCTTTGAGCCGTGTGTTGTAAGTGTGACTTATGGGCTGTTTTCGCGAGTTGTCGTAGTAATGGTCAACTATTATCTTCCAGAGGCACATCTCCTTTGCAGGCAGTACTTTAAAATATTTAAAAAGATGATTGTGATTATTTATTGAAATATTTTTTTCCGCGCGTGGAGCAATTAATTTCAAGATCCTATACTGCAGGCTTGCACCCTATCAATGTATGTATCAAATGTAAGACCCCATACTCTTATTCCATACATTATTATTGGCTCAGCAAGAGAAGTGTAAATAAGGCGAAGTGTATCTTGCGGGAGTTTGTGCCTAAGGTAGGAAAAGTTTTTTAGACATAGCCTCAACCTGCTGCAGATGTGGTCAGCTTGATAACTCCACGAGAAGCTGGAATCGATTATCAGCCCCACATATTTACACTGGCTAACAACTTCTAGTACAGTACAGCCAGGATGCGAGCAGGCCGGCAATGGGGGCACCATGGGCGATGTGACATGTATGCACTCGTAGGAATGGCTCACTATATTGATCGGGTCTCCAGTCGATGGCAAGAAAGGTGACCTGATGTGCATTACTTTAGTCTTACTACTATTGAGGCTCAGACCGTTGTCATGGGACCATCGTACCGTGCGATCGAAATCCTCTGCGACCATATGTACAGCTGCTTGGAGGTCCTCGTCTGCAGCCATGAGCAAGGTATCGTCGGCAAATTGAAAGATAAAACATTTTTTTATTACTTTCACCATGTCATTGCAGTAGACGAGGTACTCGATTGGCCCTACGCAGCTACCCTGTGCCACCCCGGAAGCAAAACGAATATCGTCACTGAATTGGTTTTTTATTTTGACGCTTGAAGGTCGGTCCTGCAGGTATGACGTAAGCAGCGCGAGTGCCTGGCCGCGCACGCCACAACGCTGAAGCGCGGATACGAGCTTATCGTGGCGCAGAGTGTCAAACGCGCGGCTATAGTCTATTAATACAACCACGACGTGCTTTCGATCATTCAATGATTTATTTACTAAATCTGAGAACACCGTAAGTAAATTCGTAGTGCTCTTTTTTGCCTGAAAGCCAAATTGCAATGGTGAGATAATTTTGTGGTAATTTAGAAATGTCACTAGATTTTTAACAATGAATTTTTCAAACACTTTGTTTAATGTGGATAAAATGGATACAGGCCTGTAGTTAACACATTCTGAGTGATTGCCTTTTTTATAGATGGGCCTTACTACAGCTCTTTTTAGAACATCGGGGTACTTACCGTTTTGAATACATAGGTTGATAATTTTACAAATGACTGGGCTAATTTCGTTTACTATTTCTTTTAGGTGCTCTGCCTTAATTTGGTCTTGACTGGCTGATTTATTATTTGGTAGGGACGTTATAATTTTTGTAACCTCCGCTGTCGTGCAAGTCGGAAAAGAAAAAGTTGGCCTCACTTCTGTGTGATGCACTGTTATTGTCTGAATGTTACAAACATGCATAATCTTATCAACTTCTGATTTAAAAGATTTGGCAAAGTTATTGGCAATTTTTTGCGGATCCTCTTTCATATACCTTAGTATAGATTCATCTAGTGATTTCTTTTTGTTTCCTAGAATCTCATTTATCAATTGCCATGTTCGCTTTATATCTCCGCTCACCTGAATGATTTTATCCTTTATAAAACAATTTTTAGCTGCATACGTTTTTTTATAAAGTTTGTTTTTAACGGATGTATACGCTTTTTTATGGCGGTCGCAGCGCGGGCAACTCTGCCATTTCCTATACAGCCGGTCCTTCTCCTCCATCAGTCTCAAGAGCTCTGGGGTTACCCATTCTTTCCGGCCCCTTCCCATTGGAGGCGTGGCCTCCTTCAAACATGACATAAATATGTCTTGGAATGTGCTTACTAGTTCAATACACATACTGTTTGCATCACTATGCTGTTTAGTTATCGAGGCCCAATCAAAATTAGAAATACAAGACAACACTTTTTTTCGGTTTTGTACTAAAGGATAGGTAATTTTATCCACAGGCTGACAGACACTGTTGTCTTCAATACAAGCACATACCATGTGGTGATCTGAAATTCTTAATTTAACTATTGCCGAAGACAGGTTTCTTTCGACATATCTAATAAAAATATGATCCAGACACGACTTTGTTACAGTTCCATCTACGATCTCTTCACGAGTGTAGTCCTGTATGCAGCATTCAAATCCATGCAAAGACATCATGTTTGCATAGTCTGACCCGAATTTTGATACCTGCTTTATATTTATATTAGTATCACCTGCAACAATACATTGCAGATTGCGGTCGGTATGATCAAGGTACGCACCGAGTTGATCTAGGAAGGCGGGGCGAGAGGTGTCCGGTGGCCGGTACAACGCCAGCAGGGCCACTGCGCGCGCGCGGCTGCCGCTCCCCACAGAGAAGCGCAGCTCGAGAGCCTCGCAAGTCGTGAGTCCGCTCGGCGCGCACTCCACGCACGAGATGTTGTTTCGTGAAAATATAATGATACCTCCACCCGATCGTGATTCTCGAAGTTGATAGTGTTTATTAAAGTTATTCATGTTATACAAGTGGACGCTATCTTCTTTGATGTTTACTTCGGATAATATGATGAATGAAAATGCTGGGATTGAATCTTTCATATGCGCTAGGAATAAATTAAAATTTCGTTTTACGGATCTAATATTCAGATGAGCAATGGTGATTGTGCCATTCTTTGGTAAAGTCTCTGTCCATATGCTGACATTATCCAATATGGAATTTGGACAATCAACTTCTATGTCCTGCATTGCAAGTCCAATATCGAGTATAGAATATCGAATATAGAGTCGAATCCAATATCCAAAGTCGGGTGGCTAAGCTCAAATGGCAGTGGGCTGGTCACGTCAGCCGTTGGAGTTTCCGTGTCCTATACTTGCGGCCGTGGACAGGAAAACGAAGTGTGGGAAGAACACCCGCGGTTCCGTACCGCTGAGGGCCGGGAGGACTGGAGAAAAATTGGAGAGGCGTATGCCCAGCAGTCAACGCAAACACGCTGACTGACTGACTGACTGACTGAATAAAGTACAACATAGCATATGTACATAAGCGCCGCGTGATGAAAGCTGCGGATATGTTTTGATATACAAACGAAACATGTCTTAAAATTTAATAGCGTGACTTAATACAATTTTAAACAGGACACCAAAACCGCGCTTGCCTCCAACGACATAGAGAGTTAATTTGCGTAACCAGTTTGTCGAATATTTCAATGGATTCAATATGAAAGCGGATCAAAAAGATGTCTGAAGTTTTAGACACTAAAGGTTACTTTGGGCTGCTCTGGGTTTAGGACCGCGCTGTTTGAGGAGCCCCGGCTCGGCATGAATCGTGCCATTCAATGCGGGTGTACATATAGGGTCGGCTCGCCGCTGCCCGAAGTGATTAACACAGGATTCGCAAAAGCTGGCTACACCTATATCAATCTGCGGCCCTAAGCTTCGTCAAAACGTCAACAATGTAAAATGTTTCAAATCAGCTGACCGCGACGTGAGAATTCTTGACTGCTGACAGATTAATTAAATGTTTGCAAGTTATTATGAACAACCCTTTCCTATGTGTAATATTTAATATTATATATGCAAAAATTTGTTTGTTAGTTATTACGTTTGTCCTTTTTAGGGTTCCGTACACAAGGGGTGTCAACGGAACCCTATTACTAAGCCTCCGCTGTCCGTCCGTCCGTCCATCCGTCTGTCACAGGGATGTATCTCATGAACCGTAATAGTTAGGCAGCTGAAATTTTTACAAAGTGTATATTTATTTTGCCGCTATAACAACAAATAGGTGAATCTTATAAATAATAAAAATTAAAGGGGCCCCCATACAAAAAACGTGATTTTTTGTGTTATATCTTGTACGATGGTACGGAACCCTCCGTTTGCGATTCCGACTCGCACTTGGCCGGTTTTTTTTCACGCAGCAAACAAACAACGGATCGGTGATTTTTTTGCATAGAGATAGTTCATGGGATACTGTTTATCCCGGATATATTTTTTAGATATAGTCACGAGCGGAACCGACCACCGCAGCTAGAACCATCATAGTTACAAAATAACCGATGTGACGCGCCTCTTTCTTTTTCTTTGAGTTTTCAAGTGCCTTTGTCTTCAAACCTTTTGTTATAAATAAATAATTCAAGCTGAGGTACCCGGCTCCGCTCGGGTCAATGTCGGGCCGAATTATTTCCTGAATATTATATGAGCTCCTCATACAAACTTTCATCGCCTATTTTACCCCTTCATGTTTGATTTTCGCCACAAAAGGTAGCCTATGTCCTTCTTCGAGGTCCAGAATATATTTATTTTTTTATATAGCTTAGTCGTGGAAATAGCGTAGCGTTTGCGGCGGTACCGGCCGGCCGGGCGGCGGGAGCGTGCCTATAAATAGTGCGTCGGAGGCCGCGGTTCTAGCACTTTCAATTTAGCAGCGATCGGACGCGTTTATTATCGGAGCTCTCTAATATCTAATAATCATCTAATAATAATATCTAAGCTTTTTTTTTATTTCAAATATTTGAATGTAGGTCCTTTATCTATAGGGTCGGTAAACTATGGAATGCACTCCCTGCTGAGTTATTTCCCCCTAAGTACAACCTGGGATACAAACATGGTGTGAAGAAGCACCTGGCCGGCCGGCATAGTTTTCGCAGCCCCGAAAGTTCGAAAGCTCATGGGCGTCATCGGGCACCTTAAGAGGTCCTGGCGTACGCCATATACTGCGCTTTACATAAACAAATGGAACTCTACGTAAAAAGGGATTATTTGTGTATCATTGTGTCAAAATAATATTTTTTTAAAAGATATTTTGCCCGTGCAAAGCCGGAACAGGCTGCTAGTCCATTATAAATGTAAAATATTGCCAATGAATACAAGAAAAACGTACTTTTAGGAAAGTCCACATATTCATCGGTTGTGAATAGTGGACCTTTGGTACTAACTGCCAGAAGATGTCATGCATTCAATAAACTGATTTAAAAACCACCTGGACATATTTTAAAAAAATAGTGTTTGAAATTAATAATGTTTGAAAACATCTCTAAATAAATTAAGCCAACCATGTAAAATTACATTATATTGAAGCCCGTTATCGAATCAAAATAATAAACACAAAAACAATCTCTTATTCCTAAATTAACCAAGACATGAACCTGGTAGTATTGTAGTAACATTATAATATTGTACAATAACATACGACCCCATTTTCAATATTTCTTTGTTTCGATTTTCACTTTTGTTCAAGATAATACTTACATTATACGGATACAAATCGTAAAGTTTGCTTTTTTCCGACGCAACCTGCGAAAGATAAAATCCCACTACAGGCCCCCAGGAGTCTTTAGCTGTAGAAAGATCTATATTGGCCAGACAAAACGAAATGTGAAGACAAGAATTGGAGATCACATCAAGGCGATTAAAAATAATGAGTTTCACAAGTCGGTGATCTGAGAGCATGTCTTGAACAAATTAAAGAAAACATTGACCGACATTTTGACCGAGGTAAAAACTATTTGCTGTCGAGAAACAATATATACCTCGCTGGATAGGAAAATCCATTAGGATTTCAAGATAGCCTAATTTCAACAGAGATAACAGTATGAGGTATCATCATCTTGGTCTCCAGTAATGGCGCAATATGGCAGTACAAAGGTTCAGCCGCCAACACATATGCATAGTGACACCGTAAGCAAAGTTTGCACGGATAATTTCATCGCCCAAATTGCTGATTTACTACCCTCATCTGTAGCTGAACCTACCCACAGCTACAATCTCCGCAGCCGACGACCTTCAGTGACTTCTGACTGAGCGACGAATCAGGGGTCATCGAGGTCGCGTCGCATCGCATCGAGTCGATCCCCATGGTGTCCGAGACCCCAGGTGTGAGAAAGCATCTAGTCGGCCTGCATGGTTTTCGCAGTTCCCGTGAAAGTTCGAAGGCCTATGAGCGCCTTCGGAGTGTTTATATTTCGGTTAAAACCCGATGTCGGTTAGAGTCAGAAATTTTCCTTGATTTTTTTGAATTTCTCCACTTGCACCCACGTTGAGTGTACTAATAAGATGTTAAGAAAAAAAAAAATCGTTAAAATATTATTTTTTTTGTATGAAAAAATCAGAAAAAAATTGGTTTATTTATTTATTTTCTTACCATAAAAACGATATTAACGTACTCAACTCGGGTATATCTCGAAAATATTAGTTACCTTCAAGGAAAAAAATATATATCCTTTGCCGTCGGGCGTCTTTTTTAAGGGTCTTTTGTACGGCATATGTATTTATTTGTTTATTTATTTAACTTAAAAACTAATTCTGTTTAAATAAAAACACCACCTCTAGCCCGCCTCACCGGAGAGGGTTATACCTTATAAGGGACCAACAGCTCCACAATGAAGGCTTAGAATCCTTTTATTTCAAAAGCCTTTGTTTCTAGATAAAAACATAATTCATAATAATCAACGAAGCATCACTCGATAAAGATAAAGTTGGTAGCTATTTATTTTTCATCTTGTAATAACCAAAGCCTCGACGCAAATTTCTAAGACACCTGACTCGGAAGAAAATGAAATCAGTATTATACTGTTACCTCGCGGCTAACCGGGTAAGGTTATATTTCACGAGAGCATATACCTGAAAACACAAATTGAATATTAATTTTGCTGAAAACTTGCTCCGCGTGTTCGTTCGCCGTAATCTCGAGAGTCGGCTCGAAGCTCGAAGGTACTTTCGAGTTGGTTTTGCTTTAGAAGTGGGCTAAGAAATTTCGTCAATTTTATGGCGTGTTTTCTCGACGAGTACTAAGTTGGGAAGTTATTCAAAGGAGATTCAACGGCAGAATCCGCCTGCTGAAACTGATACGGCATAATCACAGAGGAGCCGAATGTAACACAATTCTTTAGATTTCTTAACTTTATAAATAGTTGGTTTCGATAGATTGTTTTAAGTTAAATTTACGTTACATTATGCGCTCCATACATTCACGAGCATTACGTGAAATAAAACGTATCTTATCTAAGCAAAATTATTAGAATTTTGTAAAGCGAATTCGCATTACTAAAACCAGCTTATTTTAATATGAATGAAAAATTGTTTAAAAATGCGACCTACGATATTCCCACATTAAAAAATTGCAAGGATCATGAGTCACCATTTTAAACTGAAAATAGAATTCTACTAACTACATAGGTGGTAAGGCTAAGCTCGTCCGAGTTGGTACTATCGCATCGAATGAACGATGCTCGAGGTGGCAATAAAAACTATTCGTATTTTCCAACTAGTTCATTTTAGCCGTGTACATTAAAAGAAAAGTCATAAAATACTACCAAGTTCATTCGAAAATCGTAGATTTCGGGTTAATGTCATCGACACCCATTGTTAAATCCCGGATCTATAACAACCCTTGTGCTATTTGGCAGTTTTAACGACTTTATTTCTAGTTGTTACGGAATTTAATAAAATTTACTCCTTGCGAAGGCAAGTTAAGACTGTATCGATGATTCCACTACGACTAGTTCTCACTTCATTTTATGAAAACCAGTGAGGGCGGCTGTGCTAAGAGACCAAATATGTTAAACAGCCAAACCCACCTTACCTTGCGAAACCACGCTCAGCGAGGCACCATACCAACAGATTTGCGGACTATGGCTCAGCTATTGGGCTTGTTCAAATTATGTTTGAAGACTCTCAGGTTATAGGTTAGGTTAGGTTAGGTTTTTAGGTTATGTTTTAATGCAACCTCCCGCAGACAGTTCCACATCCTGTCGGTGCGGCAGAGACACGGTTCGGTCTCAGAAGCCTAATGTGAACCACATGAGGGTGCTCTGATTATCTGCGGCTGGTGTGCAGTCATTGGTCAGTTGTTTGGTCAAGTTGCGAGCGGTTACCACTTCGTGCTTGTTGCTCGCTGTCCTCTTGAAAACACGTAAATATCGAGCTAAGTTTAAAATTGTAATTACTTAAGGTGGCCCATACCGCTCATCTCCCCATACAAAAGGGGAAAGAAGATCACGCCCATATTTCTTGTCAGAGATCCAAAATTTTGCACAAAATAGCTTTATTTGATCGAACTAGATGTCTGATGACTATTGGCATTGTAAAATTGTGTTTGGTTTCTAAGTTATAAGGTCCGAAAGTTCGAATCTTTCGCGCGTTTTATACAATAATTTTGGAGGTAGATTATGCAATGATAAAGTAAGAACATCCTTAAAAGATTAGTCATCAGACATAGCTTATTTAATCAAGATTTATAATCTATTTGGTTTTTGTTAGATTTTTGACTACAACGGTCGTGGTTTACTTTTAGCTATAAGTCGTTTTGAAATTAAAATTTTCGTAAATCTTACCAAATCATACGCTATGCACATTGTCTTTTTTGTGGACATGTTGCATCTTCCTCATCAAGGAGCCTGTCTTATTCTTTGAAACAGAGAAGGTCCCAGAGCGCAACGGCACGGTTTTGTACCGTTCCCGCGAATGAGTTAGGCCCGCCGGGTTGGGCCACCTTAATTAAAGAAGTTGATATGTCGACAGATACTGCTTCGTGGCGACCCCCCGCAACTCCGGCGTAAAGTAACTGGCTTAATTTTTTTCCACGTCGCATTTTTGCTATACCGTTTGCCTGCCGAGAAGTTTGGGCAACATGTTGCACCGCTACAAGCTCGTACTTGCAAGCCGGGATATATGTTGCAGAAGACCATCGATTCATTCGTATCAAACCTGATGAGGGCTTTCTACACCTGACATAGGTCAGGTTTTACACCAGAGAATACTTGTAATGCCATAAATTACATTAATTTATAGTATTGCATTAGTGACTATGTTAGTTAACGGTTGCTGTTTCAATTGTTCTTTGCCTTAATCTGTTCTACCAAGGAATTGTTTGGCAGTAGCACTGAGATCTAAGTGTGTATTTCATAATTGTGGATAGAATAATATGATATGTAAACCGGTGAAGATTCTTTGCGGGTTTTTCTTTACTGGGTTGATCGAATCCGCGGATCTTTTTGACGTAACTTAGTGTAGTTTGACTACCAAAAAGTTTAAACAAATGAAATGAGAAAAAAATATCATAGTGGTAAAGTTAATAAGGTAAACATATTAATTTGGTCCGCGTAGGTTAAAATAACCACAGAATAACTAAACTAAGATTTAACAACCTATCAAGAGTATTATTAAGTGGATTCACAATAAATCAAACAATGACGTACCCGTACGACAATGGCACGTACCCGTACTCCTTGACCGATTTTACCCACTTTTGACCCTCTCCCCCCTTATGACCTACCGTGGTATGTGCTCGCCCCCCCCCCCCCCTCTCAATTATCACTTAGTATTGTCAATACTACAAAATGGAGATTTATGTGTAAAGAAATGTATTTTTTTTTGTCTATATTTCACAACATGTATGGGTATTCATGGTTTACACTTACATTTACGACTAATATTATTGACTTGTTGTATTATTGTATAAGTGAATTGGACCCCCCCACCTCCTCCTTGTGACTGACCGTGGTATTTGGCGAAATCCCCTTCCCCCAAAATCGGTCACGTAGTATGGGTACGAGCCCTAATATGTTATTAGGTAACGAGGGATTATGTTTATCTTTCATTAGTTTAAATCTGCAAAAATAATGAAGAAAGGTATCTGGAAAACAAACCCTGTAAAAATACTGGAACTAAATTGTACTGCTAATCAAATGTTTTGTGAAAGAATGCAAAACATGTAGCAATAGTTTATTTTCTACAAGATCACAGAGTTTCAAAGGAAACATTTTTTATTGTTGCGCATCATAATTTAATTTCGCAGACTCTTCTCGCATCGTGCCGCCGCCGCGGGCTGTCCGCTCACCTGGCGTCAAAGGCAAGCTAAAGTATGCCTAAAACAAAGAGAGGAGTTCGAAAAGTTACATGACACACAATTAAAGTTCTAAACTAAATATGTGCCGAGCCATTATTTAATTTAATAATACTTAAAATATAAAACGATGCATACAATTCTATGTGAGCTTATAGTAAATTCCTTATTTCTCCCCATCCTACCTATATCCGGAGCACCCGCCGCAGAGAATCAGAGCACCCCCTTATGCTGACATAAGGCTTTTGGAAACGAACCGTTTCTGAAACTCATTTCTCTCCCGCTCCGACAGGATATGAAACTGTCTGCGGGTGCCTTTCCTCATACCTATAACCTGGTAGTCTTCAAGCGTCATTTTAACAAGCTCGATAGCTAATCAATAGTCTGCAAATCCGAGGCGAGGTGTGTTTGGCTTTTCTGAGCACCTTTGGTCCTCAGCACAGCAAACCATACCGGTTTTTCGTAAAATATATATAATATGGGAAAGAATGTGGCTCATCGTTGTGTGGACCAAAATAGCAAACCAAATTAAAATGTATTATCATGGCAATCATGGTTCAGGTGTTCGCATGATCAGGAACAACGGTCTGCCCGCCTTCTTATCTTCCAGCCACAGCACCTCTGATCTCGTGAATACTGTCTTACGGCCATCACTTAGTGATGTTGAGATCATCTGCTTGGCGGAGGCTAAGGAAGAGTGGCGTTCAAGGTGCCCATTGGAACCAATCCCAATTCGATCATGTTCATGAAGAGCTTGGGACGAGCCAGTTTTAAAACTGATTCAGTGGTCTCATGTTGAATGGTTCCACTGTCGACATCGCACATATTCTGGCCGCCTCGGAGACAGAGTCCGGTGCGTGCCCGTCTCCGCTCCTAGACAAGGGAACACTTGGCATCGCATTCCGGTTCGGAATCAAAGTGGGAGAGTTGAGGTACCATGGTCTGTCCTGCTCCAGGAGTGACGGCAAGTTCTCTCTTCTCGCCATGCCAGCGTTAACCAGATCATCAGGCGCTCACTTGATTCCGTCAATATTCCGAGCAGACTCGAGCCGCCGGGAGTTTTCCGTGACGATGAAAAGAGCCCGGACGGCATCACTCTTTTGCCATGGAAGCAAAGCCTCTATAAATATCAAATTATTTCAAGGACACGGCAGAGATGTTATGCTGCTCCTGTTACCTATACTGCGGTATAGTTCCCCAAAATACGTCATTTTACCAAACATTTAGGTGTGTATCGATTTATCTCTGCATTTTACCGCTTGTTGCGGGCAGCCGAAACTACACAACAGTTCGGTAACTACCGAAATAAATTGAAAATGCAACGAAGGTTCGAACTCAAATCCTAAGAACTTGGTAGTTTAGAATAGAAGTACCCCTCTCCGTCGTTGAGCCAGATAAATAGTTTTTTTAAGGAACAAACTTTTATTCCAAATGTTGAGCCGATTTTAAATGTAACCCTTTAAAATTTCAGAATGTTTTATAAGAAAAAAACCAATAGCTGCAATACACTGAATTTATATAATAACTAATTATAAATTGAAATTAATTCTAACTTAAAAGATTGGTGTCATTAGGATTATGAAGCAATTTATAAATTTATAAGTATAACCCACGCTTACGACTATATGTAATACTTTATTAAAATCTCTCCCTGCTGCTTGAACGGAGATTGTCGACTGATCGTATGTTTCTTCAAGATCGTCCAGATACTTTGTCATGAAATCGAATGCTCTGGAGTACTGCGTGAAATTAACATCAAGCTAAGTTCTAGTTTAGAACTTGATCAGGTGTTCAATTTGATCATAATATTCTATTCCCGTCAACGTCGCAATTAAGATCGGCATCATGGATTCTGTCCAAACAACATTACAACTTACTTACCTTTTGGAACGATAAGTTTCATTGTATCTGACTTCTTACTATTATTATATTTGTTATTTTCTTACAAAATTGTCGGAATCGTCGTAATAAAGTAAGGGTTTTTTGTAATGTTTCAAATTTTTCATTTGCTTTTTTTTATATATGTACTCATCAAAATGCGAGATTTTACTTATTATCCCACTTACTTTAATAATGTTGAGTGATTTTCCGCTTCTTATAAAATGTTGTCTGGAAGTTTAGTCGGTTGATTATAATAGTTCTTGTTTGCCCTTACTCAGGTTTCCCGTGCTAACTTCGCGAAGGTAAAATGTGTTGTTTTCAACTTCGACTTTGTCAGCCTCGGCGCCTTGGGATTCGATAAGCTTGCTGAAGCACCTTTGAGCGGGGTTGGGTTCTTGGTGGGTGACCATTTTCAACCCTTGAGGCTGGCCGTCGTTCGGATTCCACGTAAAACTGTAGGTCCTCTTCCTAAGTTACTAGGTGGTAGGGTTAATCCCAACCGGGTTGGTACCATACCATTTTATTAAAGATGGTCGAAGCGGCAATGGATATTGTCACGTCCCATAGATCGATTTTTGGATTCCATTGTTTTCTGGATCCGGATGTAGTCCAAATACAGTTTTAGAGATGCTAAGAACAGGTATCATAAGATAGAACGCTATCTATATTCAGGTTTTAACTTGCGTAGCAATCTGTTTTTTCAACCAATGCATTAATTAATTGTAAAAGTCCCAGCGAGTACAAGACATGGGCAGAGCCGGGAAAATACGAAGAAAATAACTAAAAGAATCGCAACACCAGAATATACGTATCTGTTCAGGCTCGAAAAATATGCTGATGACTACTTGCTTGGTAACCATTACTAGATCCAATGAGTGGGTGTTATGGTGACAGTGAGATTTATATATAATATTTGCGGTATTCCCTTCGAGTTTGGAAAAACATATTGTATGAACAAAGTAAAACAAACAGCTCATCCAAATATACGAAACATAAATTAAAACCAATCATTTTACCAGACACCAAAGAACAAAACATTTAATAATTAAATCCTCTGACTACGAAAAGACGCCACTCTTTTTATTGAACGCGCGACAAATATCTCCATCAGTATCTACGTTAGTAAAATTTTTTATAATTATCCGAATGAGAATGCCCATTGCACCAAACATTTTGCGCCCTCAAAAATGTAACCGGCTGCCTGCCAAACCAGTGAATGACAAACAAATGAAATGAAATAAATCAAGTGTTATAATTTTTAAAATATTGTCACTTTTTAGGGTTCCGTACCCTAAGGGTGAAAACGGAACCCAATTACTAAGCCTCCGCTGTCCGTCAGTCCGTCCGTCCGTCCGTCTGTCCGTCTGTCACAGGGCTGTATCTCAGCAACCGTAACAGGTAGACAGCTGAAATTTTCACAGAGTGTGTATTTATTTTGCCGTTATAACAACAAATAGGTAAGATTAAAAAATTATTAAAATTAAAGGGGGCTCCCATACAAAAAACGTGATTTTTTTGTTTTATTTTTTACGATGGTACGGAACCCTTCGTGTGCGAGTCCAACTCGCACTTGGCCGGTTTTTTACATATGAATTGTGTAGACCGAAATATTTGCCATTTTAAAGTTATTAAAGAAATACGATTTTGAGATTATAAATGTGTTAGAGACACCAGAGAGATCAGCGTGGAGAAAAGTTCTCCAGTCAAAACGAAATAAAAATGGGCAGAGTTTAATATCTTTTAAATATTTCATAAGCAACAATCTCATTTTGAGCACAACGGCCTCGTGTCAAGTGCGTTCAAGCGTCGGCAGCCATTTTCCGACAACAACACAACAACAAGCAATATTAACTGTTGCAGATAATACGTCAAAAAGTCTTAAATTCTTCACATTGATAATTTTACATAGTTTTTCTCCTTTAGGTACCGGACGGATTGGCACCGAGCAGACTACCCGAACACGTCTTGAGACAACGGAAGTACTTATGCGATATTCTGTTCTTGTCTTATCCACGTTGTCAGTAGGATAATCAGCAATTGTGAATGATTTAATTATGTTACAAGTAAACGCCCGTGAAAAATGGGGATTCAGATACTTTGAAATATGTTTAAATATACATATAAATTATCGCGTTTGTGTCAACAAAAGACACGACTGATTTCTAAAGGCCCTGTATTTGAGCATTCTACTTTAAGGGCCTGGTACTAGCCAAATCGCAAAGTTAGACGAGGCACCCCAAGTTAACTTACTAATTCTGACGATTATAAGTGTCATTCTTACAATATATGATTCCTTGTCTAGGAATCAACCTATTTTCGTTAATGTATGTTTCCTTTTTCTATACAAAATACATTGCGGAAACGGTGTCCATTTCCGAACTTTTTTGACTAAATGTAGAAATCTAAAAGCAAATGGATTTTTTTGTTTATACACATATGCTGTTTTTGCTTATATCAAGAAATCGAATTACTTTCAGATTTCTAACGAGAAAAATCAACCTTTTAATTTTTATTATTATTTAAATAAATGATGGAATCAAAAAATATTAACAATCCATTATCAGTCTGGAGTTCTATTTGGATTTGCTGAAGCGTTTCACTACATATTATAACATTTGTTAAAAAGTGCATTTGTATGGCGCGAGTAGTTGGCTAGTCCTAGCGCTTAAGTTGAAATTAAAGCGTAATTAAAATGTGGTATTTATATGTTCAATTAAATTAATGTTGGTTCTTAAAAAGGAAACAAATGACATGTTTTAATTGGGATTGTGGATCCCAAAATTATATTCCATCATACTATTAGTCATAGTATTAATATTGCATGCTGTGAACGAATTTTAACCTAGATAACTTCCAGTTCGAAATAGAAAATTAAAATATGCCATTTAATTAGGCTAATTAGGCGCTAATTGTGTTTTTTAAATCCAACTGAGAATAAGTACCGAGTATACATACGTCTTAAGATGACTACGCACATAGACTGAAAACTGACTGAAAAAAATATTACCTTAAAATAAACTTAAAAAAATTCGCTCCTTTTTGTATTGTTTAAATTCGCTGTATTTCGACGGTGGTATTTTAATTATGACCAAATGAATATGAAATTATTTCCAAATAAAAAGAAAAACACATAAATGATTTCGCTGGAAAGTAAAGCTACATTTATTCTAGCATTAACTGTTACTTTTATCACCATGAATACATTTCCAACCGAACCAGAGCATCTGTTACCACCTTGTTTCGAAAGCTTCAATAATTTATGGCATATAGTAACAACTTTATTTTGCGAAATGATGCCTCGTATCTCGTATGGTAATGCTTTTTTTTGAATTTTCATATCGGCAAAGTAAAACACACCAGTTTAATTATATCCTCGAAATAAATCCGGTCGGTTTTAAGTCGCCAACTGAGGTTTATGGCCATACTCACAAAACATCGACTTCGTAATTCATCAAAAGCAAGATGTAAATTTTAGAACATACGAATATTAGGATTTGTACGCCTATGATTTCTTTACTACAAAAATTGTTGCCGTAATCGGTCTCTATTTTTAACATTTTCAATACATTATATGTTAGTTCAGTCTTCTACCTACCTACCCTGATTATAATCATTCCTTTGACCTGAGAATAAATGTTTGCACAACCTTGAGGCTTCCAGCGGATATTTGTAACACATTTCAGGCAATTTTCTCCTTTTACCTACCCAGGTAGGAAGAACTTTATAAAAGCTGAAATATATTTCATATTTCTTGCTCGGAAACTTTCTCTCGGAATTCTTAAGCTGATATGAAACTTTGTTCATTATTTCTGCAGTCAGTGTTTTATGGCAACGACGGCCTCCGTGCATTAAATGCGATACCGCATAATCTAAATGACTTCAGAAGTAACAAGTAATAAGAATGTCTATTTTCTGGTGAATAAGTATTCACCATATAATTATGAGAAGATGAAAAACATTGGTATTTTCCTTTTATCAAGTCGTGCCAGTGACATAATATTTACATAAATAAACAGTCAGGTAAATTGTATTTATGTTTATACCAAAATACATATGTATTACCAAAAAAATCTGCTTAACAACAAACTAAACTAAAATGTAAGCAACTCTTATAAATAAAAACATTAAAAAACAACGAATCATTACTCTAGATCTATGAATTAGCTTTATATTGTTGAGCATATTCGAGGTGTTTCGGAACAGGTTACAGAAACTTCAGGAATAATATGTACTTACTCGTATTAGCGTAAACAAAAATTTAAATTCTGGCGTTGTTTTTTGCAAATTGTTCTAGATTCTAAGCGTTTGCAGAAATCTTAATTCAGATTTTATTTTTTGCCACTTGTTCTGCATTGTAGGAATGTGTCAACTAGAGGATACTTCAATACTTTTCACAAAATATGACTTATTTAATCGGTAATTTATTTTTAATTAACCATCGTGCTCTCCGCACTAAGGCTATGTGTATGTAATCGATCGAATTGAAGACTTTTAATGCACACTAAATCTAAATTAAATGCAATGGAATTTGCTTTTGCCTCTAAATGTTCCTTATGTATCGTATCGAGTCCTTTACAAGGAGTAAACATCCACAGAAACAAATTGTATATTTTTTTTAGGAAAATCATTTTGCTGTATTTTAGTCCTTTTAGTAACGCACCTTTTGATACCATTTTAATTCCCCCATCTGCATAATTAAGGGCGCTACCCTCCGGTCGCCATTTTCTTGAAAACTAAAGCGATCGAAAAAGCATGTTCAATGCTAAAAAGTCTTTGTTCAAGTCGGCATTGTCTTCATTGTCTTCCTCGCAACATTTAGAATTCAGGTTTCTCAAAAATATTGTATCCCTGGGAGTAGACATACCTTTACAGTAAGTTAATAGCCTTAGCCTACCCGTGCACAATGTATGACGAGTATACCGAATCCAATTTGGTCTCCATTGAACTCTCGTTGCGTTTTATTGATACTGATTGCTGGCTTTTCATGAGTGTTTTGGCAATTTGTTGCATGAATGAAGTAATTTAAACATACTCAATTGTGCTAAATTGTGAGTGATGTGGTATCGTGTTTTACTTTTAGAGTATAGCGTTTCTGCATTTTATTAATTCTAATATCTTAACATAAGAATAATTGTGACTTCGCTCTGATATAACACAAAAAGTAATACGAAATGTTAGGCAGATGGTTACTTAAGTGCAGATGGGACTTTATGTTAGCTATGTTATGGTAATCCTCATATTGGCCATGTTAGAGCCAAACTATGTATGCATATGCAGATAATACGTCAAAAAGTCGCCTTGGCAATAAAGTCCTAAATTAACATTAAAAGTTAACTTTATTTTCAATAAATATAATAAAATCGCTATAAAATATAAAACCAAACAAATTCCTAAATATATGTGTAATACCCACAATTGGATTTTGGCAAGGTTTTAAGTTATCATCCGAATACAATTTTGTTAAGAAACTCATATTTACTTATTTACATGTCGAAGAGAAAGATAAATTGTATTTTTAACCGACTTCAAAAAACAAGAATGACTGAATTATTATTATTATTTTTGTTTTTACCGACCACTGGGTGAGGTGCTTGTATTATGAAATATTTACTTCAACCCGACTACATCGAATGTAAAGAACACAAAACACATAATTATCACTTAACAGTACTTCGTGGTTTTCGAAAATAAGGTATCACTACATAGTATAAAACAAAGTCGCTTTCTCTGTCCCTGTATCCCCATGTTCGCTTAAATCTTTAAAACTACGCAACGGATTTTGATGCGGTTTTTTTTAATAGATAGAGTGATTCAAGAGGAAGGTTTATATGTTTAATAACATCCATTAAATAGTGGAGAAATACTGTTATTTTTGAGGTTTCCAATGTGATGTCGTAATAAATTACATTTTTTCCGCTTACATTGCAAACGCAGGCTGAATCCTACGAGATTTATCGAAATAATGTACTAAGTATTGTACACATTGAAAAAGTCTACAGAAAACTCCGCGATGGTATATGTCTATCTCTTATGGATATACCACAATAAAAAAAATTTGTCATTAACTTTTTACGACAAATAATGGCTAATTTTCGAGGCGATTTTAACCAATACACCATTAATCCTTATCCAATTAAATACCTTAAATACATTTTTGATTTAATATAGATTTATATGGCCGTTTACAGCATATGATTTAAATGAATATTTTCGAAGATATTACAGATTTAAAAATTGCGGGACGTAGGTTTGCTGCAGTACGGGCCGGCCGGGGCGCGGTGGGAGCGTGCCTATAAATAGTGCGTCGGAGGCTACGGTTCTAGCACTTTGAATTTAGCAGCGATCGGACGCGTTTATTATCGGAGCTCTCTAATCTATACTCTATCTATACTATTATATAAAGAGGAAAGGTTTGATTGTTTGTGTATTTGAACCGAATAGGCTCAAATACATGAACAGATAGGAAACTACTGAACGGATTAGAAAAATTATTTCACCGTTGGAAAGCTACAGTCTATCCGAGGGACATAGACTATGTTTTATCTTAAAAAAATTAGGGATCCTTACCAAAACTCCGATAACGTAACCCAAGGTGCAAAAAAATTACCAAGAATGTTCCTTACATCGCGTGCGCTGCGAAAACTATTCACGATAGAACAAAATAATGTAGTACAATTTTATAGAACACATTATTATCTACAAAAAATGTCGCGACAGCATACATCTAACTATTATTGTTATGTCACAATAAGTGTGCATTTATTTTAAAATAAAAATTTAAATACCGCCGCTAGAAAAGGCTCTTTATTTGTACCTAGATATGAATCCTTATCAAAATAAATGAATTATTATTTAAGACTGTTTCGATACCTTTATATGACTTTTTTAATTATTCGATTCCGACATTTCATTCGAAAGATATCATGAGTTTAAAAATTAGAAAAAACTTCCCTTTGACAAACTATGCGTTTTAGAGTTTGTAGGCGTCACTCAGAGATACGGGAGGGGAGTCAGTCGGCTCCCTACGCAGCAGCCGTGTGCGGAATTTAAGAAATTGTCGCTTGATAATATTTTGTCGCTTGATGATAATTAGTTTAGTAGGTAACTAAACGCATTCAAAAAGTTCTTTTCAGAACTAGACCCATTAATATATCTTGTACATTTAGTTATCCTAATAAATAAGTGATTTAAATAGTTTTTATGATTTTCGATTAAATACTTTTTAGTTGTAGGTTATAGTAGTAGATGTAGGTAGCTAATAACAGTTAAACATGTTTGAAAAATGTTACGGCTTTTCACGCGGCAGGAAGATACACTCTCCAAAGACATTCTCAAAAGCCATAACATTTTTCAAACATGTCTAACGACCGCGGTAATCTCAAAAGTATCATAATAACAGTTAAGCTAATTATTTAGTGAAAAATAAAACAACATCAAATAATGTTTACTCCCTGGCTTTAACTCAATAAATTATTTATTTAATACCTTTGTTTTCTGGTTATGACCTTTTTAAAATAATTAATAGTATGAAAAATACATAAAAGTAAAAAACACAAATAAGAAAAAAAAATACAAAAAAAATGAAGTCACAAAATTTGTTATTTTTATTTCAAATATTTCAATGTAGGTTTATGCTCTTTTTTTAGAAACTGTACGTAATAAGGGGTTTATTTGTGTATCATTGTGTCAAAATAATATTTTTTCAATTATATTATGCCCGTGCAAAGCTGGGACGGGCTGCTAGTAAGAATATAAGAGAAAAACACCCATACATAGTTTGATCATACCAAAATAGCTATTATGTTCTTTAATGCACAGTATCTTTACTACTTACTACAGTGTCTTACCTCATTCTTCGAGAAAAAATCTAGTAAGTGGTTACCGAGTTATAAAAGCGAACATATCGAGACAGACGTCAGTCGCTGGGATTTATTCGTCTCAGTCGTGTCCTCCGTCTCGCTCATGTAACCTTTGCCACATAAACTTCACTCAAACGGATATTGGTGTTGGATGCTGGAGAAAACACATCACGACCACGGCGGCCCTTGAAATGGTAATTTTCCCCAGCTCGAGTTCCTGTTTCGTGTTTGACGTCGAACTTCCCGAGTTCGGTAACCAAGCGTATTTGTGATCGTTGATCTATTTATGTATAATACATATTTATAGGCCTATCTATTTCCAAACTATTCCGAGAGAAGCGCAAATATTGAGTAATATTAATGAATAACTTTTCGGATTTCACCAGAGATTGAAGAAGTTTTTGTGTAGACCAATGATATATGGTGTGGGCCGACAGCCATCATTGCTCTGGTTTTCACGCATGGGTATTTTTTTACATTTGACGTGGTCGAATCACTATCGCATGCCATTTAACTGTGAAAAATATATTTACTTTTTAATGTTTCATAAACGAATTTATTCCATTTCGTTTTCCACATAAACTCGTATCCTCTCCTAACCTTTTTTCAGTCATATTTTTACTTCAAAATTGAATCAATATTGTATACCTCCTGCATTAAATACCAGCGTAGCTTAAAAGTAAATAAATGTTCACCGCGCACCTTTAAACAAAAAGCTGAGAAACCTTTGTGAATATCGCCGTTATGTCAAAATCGTCGTCAATTCATCCAGGTTTTCATTATAACACATTATCTAATACACAGACCAGACAACTCTATTATCTTACATATTATTTTTAGGCCTACAACAAAAAGCTTCCCGTAGCTATTTTATAATCTCGATTCGAGAATCCGTCGAGAAAACAGACAGCCAGACAAACGCACCAAATAATTTTTGCCCAAGCTGAAACGGAGACACATGCTCGCGCTTCGCCCTTCGGTCAGTCAATAATCCAAACAATTATTTATTGTGAAAATGTAGGTACGTATTTTTTCATATATTCGTCCTTTCGTCAGTGGAATAGAGACTTATTGCATATGGGCACATTCCACAGGTTCTTCGGTCCCCACAATTCTACCTACGTAGCTATCCAGTGGGCACTGACAGATGGATGAACATACATTATTGGAAGTAGTTCTCCGGTAATTCAAACGTAGGCCGTATTTCGAGGTCGATAGGTGAGCTATTCATTCTGCTCGTAGGATGGTGGTAGTAACGCCCCGTGTGCCACCAATTTAGCGAGGAATCTACAGGAACTTTTTGCACTAAGTGAAAAAATTTTTTTACGAAAATAAATAATGTCCAATACCTTAATTCTTGTCAGTTTTTAAACATATTAGGCACAGGTCTTAATTTTGTGATTTTCTTATGGAAAGCTTTTTTTTCTTGTTTATTTTTTTATTTTGTATTCTTTTCTTCAAAAAAAAGTTCTTTATTATTTGTCATCATCGTAATCTCAAATTGATTTTAGTTAATGACACTTAAGGTGGCCCAACCCGCTCAACTCCCCATACAGACGGGGAAAGAAGATAACGCCCATATTTCTTGTCAGAGATCCATAATGTTGTTAAAAATAGCTTTATTTGATCGAACTAGATTTCTGATGACCGTTGGCATTGTACAATTGTGTTTGGTTTCTAAGTTATAAGGTCCGAAAGTTCAAATTTTTCGAGCGTTTTATACAATAACTTTGGAGGTGGATTACGCAATGATAAAGTAAGAACATCTTAAAAAGATTAGTCATCAGACATAGCTTATCGAATCAAGAATCTATTTGGTTTTTGTTAGATTTTTGACCCAAGCGGTCGTGGTTTACTTTTAGCTATTAGTCGTTTTGTAATTAAAATTTTCGTATATCTTACCAAATCATACACTATGCATATTGTCTGCTTTGTGGACATGTTGCATCTTCCTTATAACGGAGCCTGTCTTTTTCTTTGAAGGTCCCAGAGCGCAATGGCACGATTTTGTACCATGCCCGCAAATGAGTTAGACCCGCCGGGTTGGGCCACCTTAATGTCTTCGGTGGCAAAAATATATTATTGACAGCATCGCTGATCTGAGGAAAGATTTCCTGGTATAAAGTAAGCATTTAATAATAGCATTCTCATTCCAAACGGCGTTGCTACGGCGGCGTAGCCTAGAAACTCTTTCCACACGTCTACGCCTGATATTTTTAACGTGAATCCCTATATTTTCAACCTTCATGAAAATTAGGCAAGAGCTTTTCATGTGGCGATGTTTATTTTGCTCGCTTCTTCCCACGGTCTCTTTGATTTGGGTTTCACAAAATAAACACGCATATTTTTGGGATTCCTGTCGAATATTTGCGAAATGTCCGCGAGGTTTCTAGCAAAGCCATATGATTAAAAAACGAATTTCTACAAGTTTATTTAAGTTTCGTTATCTTTAGATACTCCACAAATCTGTGGATTGATTTGCGTTGGAGCAGCTCGCTTACGTATGAGTATATACGAGTATGATTGGCGTATACATACATGCAGCCTTTTATTTACACATTGAACAGGAGGACAAATCCTAACACTGTACTGGTTTTACACTAAATCGTTCGTCCATGAAATCTTCATACTCCAGGAACTTTAGCCTTAAATCAGCACTTAGAAAAACATTGAATCCGAAATGCATTTTTTTTTCTCATAAACGTAGTATTTCATGTGGACGTGTGTACATTAAGTTTGCAACATTTTGGGGGGTCCGGAAGATAGAAATAAAATATGAAATATGTTTAAAAAATTATATCTCCTAAACAAATATTTAGAAATGTTATTTAAAAATGTTATATGTTAGCTCATTTTTAGGTTTAATATTACTGTGAATTTGCGACAGTTTCTTATTTACGGAACTGTGTAATATATTTTTTTTGTAATATTTTCATAATATCTGCAAAGCAAATAATGAAAATTCTATTTTATTTTCTGAAATTGGAAACTGGCCGCAAACTCTATATTCTGTGAAATTTGTAAAATGTTGCAAATATTAGAAGCACATTTTTTTTCATTTATAATTTTTACATTCACACTAAAGCTAAAAAACCAAATTCGAAATACTATAAAATCGTTCGTTGTATAGTTTTAAAAGAATTTAATTTTCTTTTACATATTCTAGAAAGAATTATAGCAATAGCAAGTTAGGTTCGCGGCATAGTTTTTTTTTTTGTAAAAACATTATTTTAAATACATTTCCATTCCAAACAAAATTGTTGCAAATTCTTAGTTACATTACGCCCTAAAAGACTTAACATATATTTTTTTTTAATACCGTTTCTAAATATTTGTTTAGGAGATATATATTTTTAATACATTTTTTTTTCTATCTTCCGCAAATTATTATTTTAATATCATAAAAGTGTTCGTATTCATTAAATCCAAAAAGCACAAAGTCCAATTGGACCCTATGCTTTTTGGACCTTATGAATAATTGAACATTTTGTAATTTGCTAATATTAATAGGAGTTTTGGATTCTGTGGGTTTTGGACCTTGTGCTTTTTGGACTTTATGATGCGGTCCCGTCTATCAGATGTGTTTGCAAAGGAGGTGGCTCATCATTGTATGAATCAAAATAGCAAAACAAATTCCAATAAGCAACCATTAATTTGCTTTATTTGCATTTAAAGCGTTAGAGAAACTAGAATCAACGGTTTTAGACCTTTAAAACTTCCTCCTTTAAATATACCTCCGCAAAATACTGCATTTTGTCGCCGAAGTCAGACAGCGAGTCTACACATGAGATTCTCACCTGTAAGTCACCGGTGAATCACAGAACTTTATTCGTGGCTGTCATTTCATGAGTACGAAAGTTTTGTAACACAACGGTGACTCACAGGTAAGATCTTCATGAGCATACCTGAAGAAGTGACGTCACAGGCACAGAATACATATGTACAGGATTCAAAACCATAGTTGTTTGAATTTCAAACCCCCAAGCTCGTCTGATTTTTGTAATTTTGAATATAATACTTATTTACGGGCAACACATACATTTCGATAATAAATAGCAAAATTACCTCGTCTACTTTTTTAATTATAATAATAACTTCTATTTAATCACTTACATAATAGGTTCTTTAGTAATAATAATAACAAGAGTTTGAAAATAATAAATATAGGTTGTGAGTATTATGACGTGCACGGCTTACTAAACATATACGCATCCATGACGAATGACGCCGCACTTATATAGTGTAGTAAAATAGACAAACTCTTGTAAAAACATAAACACAATATTTTATTAAGGCAGTGACTGCTATATTTGTAGCTTCATCCGAATAAGTAGCATTACAAAAGTGCCGAGCCAAGGGTAAAATAAAACAACTGAGAATTTCGATTACATGTCTTGATTGGATGCTGACGTTGCGTATTTAAAGTTACAATATCGATGTTTCTGAAACGGACTAAGATAAAGTTCAATTACTGCTGATTCAGACGTCTGTCGTGCAGCGTCTTTGAAATTTCATTGAATAAAGTCCGTGCAACTCTGATAAAGTTTGAAGATAAAATATTCAATCAGATGATCGCTCTGGGATATCAAAGTGGTTGCCTTCGTTTCATGGTGAATCAACGCAAAGACTGTCAATATGATATTTTTATAAGTTACATATGTTAAAAATATATTAAGGTATTGTTTTAGTGCTTTTCCTTAATTGTGAGTGCGCATGACGTCATAATAGAGTGCTCAAATTTATCGTCAGGCCGTATACTTTTTTTTTAAATCGAAAACCGGGATGGGTGGCTGTGCATCAAAACACATCACCTTGCGAAACAGTTAGAGTTTTTTCGTGCTTCAATGCTTACCCATCCGTGCTAGTAGTGATCAAAATACAGACGAATAAAACATATGAACCCCTTATTGTATTTTTCACCTTGATCTTAAATTTTAAATAAGGTTTAAATCTGAACTAATTTATATCGACGAAGCGAGATTATTCAATTTCTATCGTGATCTGAAAATGCCGAAGCGTAGAAATTTATGCGCACCAAACATTTTTGCAAGAGAGCTGGCGAGTATTTTTTTAAGTCATTTTCACATATTTTACATCGGTAATGTTTCGAAACTTTAATTAAAATGCATCGATTAAGTCTGAACGTTTTACTTACAATGTTATTCATTATGTAATCATATCGTTATTAATTTCTTAGTTTAACATTTTCTTATACTTTCCAAAGGAATATTTTTTTTTCTAACACTATATAAAAGTTTTTATCTATAATTGATAAAAGTTAGTCAACATTTTACGGTCACAAAAAAAATGTGAAAGTTGTAAATTTTGTGAATTGTGTGACATGCCAGAAATGTATTTACTGTGAATTATTTTAGGATCTGTTTTGTACTGTCACCCCAAGGCGTCCCTTTTTAAATTAGATAAATTATGTGCACATGAGGCCATTCTCGTATTCCGAATTGCAATCGATTACCAGAAAAATAATGTCAAATTGTATTTCTCTCCTGAGACTACTCCTAATTTATAAATTGAATTGCCAGATTTGACCTGTCAATTTCGTTAGTAACATTTTCCATACATTTAAAAAAAATGTAGTTACTCCGATCGCAGAGTTCATACGGTAAACTTAAAACCTCACTGTTAACACTGAAATACCGTAAAAACAAAGCGTTCTGTGATCTCCTTTGAAGTTCTTTCATTGAAGGGGAAATTAATTTAAATCAGTTAAAAAGGCAGGCGTGAGCACATAATTCAGTTACTAATAGAGATACTACGCTGTAAACGGTGCGACTTCCGACCGTTCAAGTTTAGTTTTCTTTATGTGCTGGTCATGGACGGGTAATACCACACCTTTTGTCATGATATTAGCCCAACACACATCATGGGAACTATGTGCCATGCCAGGGCCTTAATTTTATTAAATATGTACATGGAGTTGGATGGAGAACATGGACCATTTTTCATCATCGTTTATTCAATGTGTTATGGGTCCACCTAGTAAGTAAGGAACATGACCTAAACGCTGAATCCGAACCACGAATGACGAATCCCTTGTCGGCTCTTACGACATGCTCGGGACGAAATGCAGTGGGCCCAATAGTTTTCTTTTTGCGTGCCGGAACCCACACAGTACAAAGTTTTGGACTTAGATATGTATCGAAATGAATATGTCTAAATGACTTACCAAAATACTCGCCAGCTCCCTAAGCGTTTCGTTTTATTTGCCCCCATTGAAATTCCCTATGAAAATATCTCTGCGTAGGGAGATTACCTAATTTAATTACGTTATCGTTGATAAAATGTAATAAGGTCACTATCTGAATAAGGACACTTGAATCTACGAATACCGGATTGCATGATACGTCAGCTATCATACATACACATACGCACGATCATACGCCGAACGGTTACGCAGAGATGATACAGCTCAATACGAATCACAGCATTATTCATACTACAATGGGGTCCTGCTTACGTGATATTAACGGAGTTTTTCATCAATCTGGTCACAGTAATTCTCCTATACTTCACTTCCGCCCTTTAATTTGCTCTATTTGTGCAAACCATCTCAATCTATCTAATGAGCTAGGTACCCGATACAGTGAGCCCGCTCATTCTCTGAATGAAACCTATCATACTCCCGGGTCATGGTCTGTATTGTACGTACCGATCTTAGGTTTTTTATATACATTTACAAATTAACTTTGCGCAACGCGGGTTGAAAAGAGAAATATTAGGACTTGCAGCTCAATGGTGCTGAACTTAAATCAATGTTATATAATTTCGTAATAAATAGAGATCTCAAAGACACCATTGTGGCCTACATATTTGCAAACAACTTTGGTAGGATTCCAATTTAATTAATTTCGTTTTAATACCCTAACCCTGACTACCCTGTGGGTTCATATCTGTAATGTTTATTGTTTATTCATCACCCATAGGCAGTACACTGCACTCGGATTTGTTATATTTTATCATTAGCCAGTTCAGCAATCCCAGCGAAGAAGAACTGGCATATAATTTTTTCAACGTCCCATTAGTCTAAGTTTACAAAAGCTTTTGCCACTGCTTACAGATATATAAGGTATTGGTACTCATTTGTGTTAAAAAATATTTTTTTTAATAAAATTAACAGTTAGTGTTTACCATTTATGATAAAAGGACAACACAGGTAAAAACAACTAATTATTATGAAATCACAAAAATCTACCATTCATGCCATGTGCCAATATCAGTGTTTTTGCAATTTTTCGCCGTCTGACTTGTTGCCAATTAGATCAGGACAGTCCCCAAAAACAGCACCCGTTCACGAGCATCACTCCGGGCTAAGCGATTGCTTCTTTCAGCCATGATTTTGGAAAAGAGGTGATGGCAAAACAAATCATTTCCTCCTTCCAACGTATTTTTGAATCTACAGTTTCCAGTTTTTAAAATCTTACAAAAATCACCACGTAATTATGTCAACCATTGTTGAGTGAAATAAGGAAGCTCAAATATTCTTAGCTGCGAACATAAATAAAGATTATTCCTAGAATCGTCGCCCCCAGATAGCCGATCCTACGGCGAATTGCTTCTTTCATTTGATTTCTTTTATTTTTCCCTCGGCGCGTTTTTATCCCAGCGTTTGGTGATTTTAAAGGGCATTAGACGCTCTCTCCCGGGAATTAAGTTTAAGTGTTGGTAATTTTATCGTGATCGTAAATTTACGAATGGACCCTGTGTGTCGTCTGATCCTTAACAAAATTTTGATTTACACACTTATTGTATAATTCATTATTACTCATTATTATTAGTAATTGTTTCGCAGTGATAAGGTGTTTGCTGCTCAAAGATTCTAGTAAAAAATACAAGTACGAATAAATCAAACCATGAATAGCAGACATTTTCACTGGGTCTTCATTGGTTCTATTTGTTTTATTCATTTAAAGCACGCAAAATGGATGGTTGCTACGATTTCGTGATAGGTAATTTAATAGTGTTAGTTTTACAATGACTCAATATAGTGGACCACTAGCCTAGTGGATGCACTGAAAATTGTTAACATTAGAACATTTGTTAACATACTGTAATCATAATAACAAGAATTATACAAGAATATTACAGGATATTTTGAATACCTGCAGTTTTAGTTTATTTATTGAATTTGAATATATGGTTATTATAATTCTTGTATTAGATGATTCTCATTATAAATTTATTTTTCTTTCTCCGTATCGCAAATTCGTTACAATGCTTTCATGTACCCTGAAATGAAATGTATTAACATTACATCAATTTGTTCCTTTACAAATTTGACAAAACGAATTTTATTTGATCAATGGATATAGATGGATCCAACTAGATTTTCCGCAATTCCGCGCCCCTGAATCCCTATTTGATTTACTTAGAAATATTGAATCATTATTTTCTTTTCACATTTATGACTACTCCTCAGAGTTGACTACGATTGTGATAACATTCAGTAATTCTGAGAACTATTAACGAGATCATACATGCATGTAATCAGCCTTTCTCATGTAACTGGACATGGATGGCTAATTAGTATACATCACATCCACTATCATGACATTAGCCCAACATTTGACTGTGCTGTCTTTTGTGACACGAGCTGTGAATCTCATATTCCATAACGCTAATTAACTGCGTTTATCTACGATATTGTTTGTACAATAATTTTTTGTACTATTTTGCGTGATAAAGACTTAGAATATCGCTCAAACCATGGCGTTGCATAGCCCCAGGACCATGTTTTTTTTTCTAGAGTCTAAGCGACCCAGCCAGGTGTAATACGGTTTTAAAATAATACGATCATGAGGAACATATCAACGAATTCCTTCATGAAGTCTAAAACCATTTAAAATATATTCCCGTTGTGGTGGCATATGGCACTGTGCTTGGAAAAAAAATTGCAAGATGGGTTCCATGCCGCCAACAAATCCATTAATTGATAGTCGCATGGAGTAAGGACAACGAGCATGGAAGGATGGGAGCAGCAACCAAAACTCGTTCGTAGGGGGGGCGGCGGCATAGCCATTTTTACATATAGAATGGCGGCAGCGCCGGTGAGTAAGATCGCTTACGGATTCGATCACTACTGATTTTCTAGAGTTCAAATGACGTTATTAAGTGCAACGAACATTCAAGTTTGCGCGGCCCGAATTCGTAAGCAAACTAACAACAGTTAGACGTATTCCACTAACTCGTAATTACGTTGCCGCCATACATTCGCTTCGATTGCTTCTGTCCCTCTATGCTCGCTGAGTGAGGATGTACCCACTGTACCAGTCAGCGGCATCTCTGTTCATTCCGAGCTTTACGCTTAGCCGTGTCTCATTATTTGATTCTGCCTTTATTAAAGGACCTTTCATGTCGTGCCGAATGCCTAATAATTCTCGAAAATTGAAAATTGAATTAGACGCACGGAAAAATGATTTATTTATCTCGAGTTTCGTTCAAATTACGTTTCTTTTGTTTAATAATAAGAAATTGTTTTTTCTACGTCGGCGATTAATGAAATTATATCTCAAATTATTCTTATTTTGACCTACTTCTAATATTGGAACGAGTAAAACACGAAAACGCAATTAATGATAAATGTAGGTAGCACATAGGGGAAATTGAGGTCAATTACTTGACCATGAGGCTATTGCTCTTGAGAAGGTCATGTTGGCTCATTTTAAAGTGACATTCATCGTGCTGATCGATAATTTTCAATGTAGTATTGTCAGCCAATTTATATTTAAATTTAATTTGTCGTGCAATTTTTATGGACATATTTTTTTAAACTTCAGAGAAACCAATTCGAATATTACTTAACTATTAAGTAAACAATGTTTTTATAACAATCTTCCTGAACCCCTGAAATTGCTAACGGTTTGAGGAGACTTTTTCCCTCCGGCAGATGGTCGGATGTTTGGTTTGGACAGCAGATGTGGGTACGGTTCGTTCACTTAAAAATAATTTTGCATAGATATATACCGTTGGTCGGTACAATACAATACAAGGTCCGTACAGGTTAGTATGATTTATGATAACAGAAAGCTTATGTTAACCATTGTTGAGTAAAATAAAGGAGCTCAAATATTTTTATCTGACGAACATAAATAAAGATTCACACAGGTATATTATATTAAAATTCATGAAAGTAAAAATCTCTGTTACTTTAATGCTGTAAACATAAATTTATTAATATTAAATGCATTTTTTTCTGAAATTATTTTTCCCTTCTATTTTTAACGGCTTGCAATAAATTACTAAATTATGATCTTATCCATACATTTAGACGGACCCGATTTGGTCCGTTAGAACCGAATATTTACTCGTCGTTTACGAAAATGATATTTTTCTTTTAGTTAAAATGATTATGTAAACATTAATATAGTAAGTATTAGCACTTTTAATCTAGTCGTCTATACCTTTTAAGTGTTTTCATATAATTAAGCTCTCAAAAAGTAAAGTATAACCTCGAGTATAACGATTAGCTCATTCACTTAATGAGCTTTAAACGAGTTGTTCGAGGTTAGAAATCGTCCGCAATTTGCCAAATTATGCCATCAAATGATATAAGAGAGATTGAGATGATCCGTGGAGGCAATGTTGATGCGAATTACTATATAACTGTATTTTAATTACTTATATAAATTACAATAATAATTTAAATCCGTAAGTTTTTTAGAGTTTGGTGGAAAGTAACATTTGAGCAACTAGGAGGCGTCGCGTCGCGTCATGTCGCGCTGCGTTAGTGCGGTTCAATCTTAAAGGTATGACAGCACCTTACGTGTCGCGTCGCTGCGCTGCGTAGAACACCTAAAACAACTACAGTAGAGTTCATTTTGAGCAAGCAATTTTGCTTTTGTCACCAGTGCTATATCGCGATAAGAATTCTTATTCTCTTAAAAAACATATTTATATTCGAAAAAATAATAATATCTTACATACATTTTTTTTATGCTCCGTCTTGACATGTTTCATTGAATTACACAATTTTAGGTGATAATATGCGGCCAGATTTGTTTTAATGTTGAATGCGGCATATGGCATTCGCCAGGTTCTTACATAAAAGGTGCCTGATAACGCCCATGGGCTGTTAAACTTTCGGTCAAATGCGTTCGGGAAATCCAGGCTCGATAAGCCTTACGTCTCCTTTGCCATGATGTTCGAGCGCATCGCCCAATATCATGCGAGACGTTAAATAGGAATTCCGTGCTCAGGAATTAGGAATATTTCAGTCGAGAAAATCGCCTTTATACATAGTTGGTGTTAAAGGGACGGAACTAGACGGAACAACATAACTATTAAAAAATGTGAAGCATTACGAAATATCTTATTATCAAATGAACATAAATAAAATATGAATTAAAACCCATATGAACGATATGTATGATTTGAGATTACCGTAGTTAACACTTATATTTGGGTTTCTAAGACACACCGTAAGTAAGCCCTTTCTTACGAACCCTAATTTATGCATATAAACGATAATGGCGATGCTGGTACTTCTCTCGTACTAAATGAATATCTCTTGTCCATTCCAAAGTTCTTTCATCAAACACACAATCAAACTTTTTCAATTTGAATGTTGGACGAATTGAACTTTTCCCCTTTTTATGGTACCTTCGTCGCAAGGATCTGAAAACTATCCTCCTAGGGTAGGGAGATCGAACTTAGACGAGTGAGTTCACTCCTTTAGTATTTTACAAATGTTTTGTTTACCTCGCTACACCATTACCCTATTGCTCCATTTTAAACACGTGGTTGGTAGATTGATTATGACATTGTCATCGATTCCTGAGCTTTATAAAAAAATGTTTTAACATCATCGGGAAGTTAGTTTAAGTCGGTTAGTCGAACGGTCACCCATTCAAAACCCGGTCGCGGCCGATACTTAGGTTTTTTTTACATACTGGGCGCTTAATTTTACAACTAGCACAGGTATATAAATATATATGTACCTTAACCAAACGTCTTTAAGGCTGTCTTGAAGTCACAGGAAAACTAAGATTCGAAAATTTTAAGACATGCTTTCCTTTGTCCATTAGTCAAGGCACAATTTTGCACTGCGGCGACTGCCATTAAAATAGCGAAGCCGTCTTCCAGGCCCTAACGTTTCCCTACCCCTAAACGTTGTCAGATTTTAATATTTTTTTATCACTGGAGAAAGTTTCATTCTATGTCTGTATGTTTTTTTTTTTTTTTGTAAATATCACACCAGAGTGTATACTTGTAATGCTATAAATTATATTAATTTATATAATTGAATTAGTAACTTTATTAGTTGTAAGTAACTTAAACTTAGGGTTGCTGTTTCTATTGTTCTTTGTTCTTTGCCTTACAACTGTTCTGCCAAGGAATTGTTTGGCAGTAGCATTTAGATCTAAGTATGTATTTCATAATTGTGGACGGAAAAATATGTTATGTAAAACCCGTGAAGTTTCTTTGCGGGTTCTTCTTTACTGGGTTGATCGAATCCGCGGATCTTTGTGACGTAACTTGGTGTAGTTTGACTACCAAAAAGTTTAAATAAATGAAATGAAATGAAATGAAATCAGTATTTTTCAGTAAAAAAATCGAAAATGAACGTAAAAACTTTTTTCCAATGTTTATTAGTCAATATTTTCCAATCCAAGAAGAATTTTAAAAAAACGAATACAAACATACATAAATTTCTACAATTTATTTTCAATCCAAAATTTCAAAAACATAGTAAAACATTAAGATCATAGAAACAGTTATTGCCCGTAGCATTGGGAATTGATAGGGTAACGACACTCTTAACAGAGAAACGTTTTTTCTCGAGTTTTATTTCATTCTTTTCATTTTATCGCGTGTGTGAGGATGCGAGCACGCGTAAGAATGGGGCCATTTCTGAAACAAACAAAGCTAAATCACAAAAAGTATTCACTTATCTTTCAAAAGAAAACACTATCTCGTAATCGTTGCTGACAACGTAAACGTTTGTGTTGTGAATTTACTATGTTGAACAATATTTCTGTCCGCAAAACAAAATGAACCGAGATTGTAAGATGTCATGTGCAATGTCACGGTAGTCGATTAAATGAGGAAATCAAACGTCTTAAAAGTGCAGTAATAATCACGTCCGAAAATAAGTTTTCAATATGAAGTAAACTATGTAGATATCGAATGCAAATTGTTAACTTTATTTTCATGCGACCTGACTTGGATGGCTAATACCACACAACTACCGTTATGATATTAGCCCTACACCACGTTCCCGAAGGAATTAGGTGCCATGCCAGGACCTTCCATTTATGAGCAAGGCTACATTGAACTGGATGGAAAACACGGACAATTTTTCATTGCCGCTTCGACCGTCTTTTCATCCAATGCGATGGTACCAACCCAGGCGGGCTTAAACCCTACCACTTAGTAGAGGAAGGGGACCTACAGTATAACATGGATACTGAACCAAGGAGCAGCTCGCATTCGTGACGATAATGCACTTATCAAACTCAGAAAGAGAAAGAAAGTGGAGCATGTCGGGGCGAGGAATTTAACCCAGACCTCTGGTACGCTAGGCCAGTCCCCGCGCCACCAGGCTACATATATACGCTAGGCTACGAGCCGCTCAAAACCCATACATAACATGAAAATAATCAGTAAAAACTTATTTAATTCCTTCACATTCGGCATCTACGCATTTTATTTGTCAAACTTTCAGTTTCCCGATGAGACATGCCGACATATTTCGCCTCTAACACCGGAGGCATCGTCAGGGCCACTTAGTGCCCCGGAGTAATGTCTGACAGCCCGGCTTGTCAAACGGTAACTGGCGGACGTCGCGTCGGTTGCGAATATTGTAGGTGTGGGTAGGTTTCGACTGCCGCGCGGTTGTGGTTTGATTGGCAACTCGCTGTACTTAAGGTGGCCCTTTCCGACGGGACTAACTCATCAGCGGCCACGCGTCAAAACCGTGCTATTGCGCTCTGGGACCTTCTCTGTTTCCAATAAAAAGACAGGAGGATGCAACATGTCCACAAAGCAGACAATACGCATAGTGTTTGAATTGATAAGATTTACTAAAATTTTAATTACAAAACGACTTATAGCTTTGTTAAAACGACTTAAACCTCGACCGCTGTAGTCAAAAATCTAACAGAAACAAAATTGAATATACATTTTCATAAAAAAAGCTATGTCTGATAACTAATCTTTTTAAGGTGTTTTTATTTTATCGTAGAGTAACCCATCTCCTAAGTTATTGTATAAAACGCGCGAAAGACCTTATAACTTAGAAATCAAACACAATTTTACAATGCCAACGGTCATCAGACATTAGTTCGATCAAATAAAGCTATTATGAACAAAATTTTGAATCTATGACAATAAAAATATGGGCACGATCTTCTTCTCACGTTCTTAGGTAGGTATGAATTTAGTCATTCCTTTCATGCGTAACATATACATGTGATAACGAGGCCCAAGCAATCACATTGAAAAAAAAACAGTATTTGCGCATAGTAAAAAAAATTCTTGCGCGTGCCAAGTGAGAGTCGAAGATGACGCAAATGGAAACCCTCCGGGATATTTTATCCGGCTCAGGCACACGCGGTTATCAACGGAAAATTCCTTTCGAGGAAAAAATATCTAATTGAGGTAACACCGGCACGTTTCGATGGCAACATCTCATCCTTAGAATAACAATCCCTTTTGTCCTGAATAACATAAAAGCTGGTTCGAACATTAATGCGATGCGATGGTTAATTTGCTCTTGTAAAGCCAATCTTCTTTGTTCATATTTATCATTAAATATTCTATAGTACATGTTTAACTGGCAGTCTCAATCGATAGTTGCAAAGCGCCGTGGTGACGCCGACGCGTCAAAAGGAGACCACCAGTTAGATGGGAGGGGCTCCTAAATAATCGACCCTCCAAACTTCGACGAGTGCTGCTGGCTGAGTGCTCCCTGGTCCACGCCCAATTGCCCAAACTGCACGTGCAGCACTACAACTACACCTAGACGGCTGGCAATGCCGGGCAACTATGAATTTCGTGTTGATACAGAAACAGGACTCACAAAAAATAGTCCAACTTTACTGTGTCCAAAAGGCAACCCTCTGTGTCACATGCATAAATCGGAAATACCATAGACAGAAGAGGCTACTGACACCTATTGTGATTTTCAGTATGGGTAGGCAACCATAAGGCACTGCAACCCTCAGTGCAAATAGATTAGAATTAGAACTCACTTAACTAACAAAGTTGCTTACACAGTGGAGTCAAATAAGAGAGAAATTGGGAAGAAGTGATCTCATTTGAAAGTGGATTTTTACTTTCAACTAAATCCGACTACAAATAATGTACGTACCAAATAAACATTGCAACCCATTCTCACGCCTAGGATTTAGGATTAAAAAAAATCGAGATAAGTTTTCATTAAGACCAACTTAAAATAAATGTACAACGAACATAAATGTACCCGACAACATTTTAACCGTTTTGCAACCCATTTAAGAAAATGCTGAAATAGGTATATGATTTATTATTTCAGAGAGCACTAAGGCCAAGTTTATTATCTTACTATATAGATCTCAATAGACTATATATATATCTATGTTTGACCTCAATTTTACCCACTCCTGAAATTTAGAAAATGTTGGAATTTAATATAAAAAAATGTGGAAGAAAATGTATGTGATTAATTAAAGAGCATTATGACCCAGTTTCAAGTAAATCTGATCACAAACATACTTTTTCACCCCTTTTGACCCCTAAGGGTTTATTTTTACGATGCCAACTGCTAAATTGCACATCGTCGGTTAGCAGTTAGCATGGTATGAAATGCAAGTAAACGTCAGATTTAATCACTCACTTGTCTGTTAATTCCGCGAGTTAATTTACCATGGTAACCCCCCCGGCAATTCTACTCAAACATTCTAAACAGGCTCTTACCTACCTAATAATTTGCTTTATTTTCCTGTTTTCTTGTAATCCTATATCTTTGAGGCTGAGCTCGGAAGTGATAATAGGAATGCGATATATGATATTCACTGTTATTGGAGGAACAGAAGATCAGGACAGGATGCATAGAATAATCACCATGGCCACTGCTTATTGGTTTCAACCTTCGATCAAAAAGGAAAGAGATATGCCATCATGCGCGCCTACTATAAGACCCACTCACCCCAATTTTCTAAAATTACTCACCTCACAATAGATTTGCGCGCGGTGGCAATATTTGGCATTGGGCTGAGATAAATAGTCGCAACAGAAACTAAGACTAACTTTGTGACGTCACTTCACATTACTTTGAGATTTAGTCCGTACAAAATGTGTCAAAGCGACGTCACAGAGTACTACTTTAGGTTAGTCTTAGTTTTAGTTACGACTATTTATGTATTGTATTGAATTGTTTATTCATCATCCATCGACAGTACACTGCACTCGGATTTGTCATATTTTAACATTGGCCAGAACAACAAAACAAAACACAGCGAAGAAGAACTGGAAAAAAGCTCCGCGGTTTTTTTTTATAACGTAGACTTAGTCTAAATTTGCCAAAGTCTTTGTAAACTTTTTTAACAAAAACATAGGTAAAACACTAAATTAACATGAATTCACAAAAATTAACAATTTATGCCATATGCAACAGTTCATGACAAATGTGATTTTATTTGTAAAGACTAACATGTTGCAAATTGGAGCAGCCTTAGCCCCGGTTGCACGAAGAAACGGCTGAGTTAATCAATGTTCGAACACGTCACTTTTAGTGAACCGCATAGAGTTCCTTCCATACTGTCCACACAAAGTGGCGTGTTTAATCATACTTTGACGTTGATTTTGATTTTTTGATCTTTCGTGCACTCGGCCCTTAGTGTCTAACAGCGCGCAGCTGGGTTCCCATACGTTTAAGAACGCTCCGTAAGCTATGTCCCCCATACCATCGTAGTTTACTAATCATTTGGAAACCGCTATTCCAATTAAATTGATATTTAATATGTAATATCAGATAACAAATATCTGTGTCTGCACGCTTTTGTTTTTTTGAAAAATCCAAACCGAATGAAATGAAAGCAAAAAAAAAAATCTTCATACGAATTTTGTTTTCTCTGTGGTTTGACCCAGAATACATTTACCAAAAAAACAAAGACATGCTGACTCAGATATTTGTAGCCTAATATTTGATACCAAATATCAAGTAAGTTGGTACAGCGGTTTTCAAATTATTAGTAAACTATTTTGGATGCGAGACGAAATATTCGATAATTTCCACATAGTGTCTCCATCCTTTCTCTTCTGTGTTTTCGACAGGGCCAAGATTATATAAAGCGTATTTTTAAAATGATAGCAAAATATTTCTATTGATAAAAGCCCGGTTTGGGTTACGGCACGCAAAAATAATTCAAATGTTCCCACTGCATTTCTCCCACTTGCATGTCACTCATCTTTCCAAGTTCGGATTTATACGATGGGAATGTTATTGTCGAAGCTGCAATGAAAATGGTCCCATGTGGAATGTTTTGTTGATATAATGATACTAGGTGTGTTCTTACTTCAACTTAAGATATAATTTAAGAAAAGAGTAGGCAACATAAAGAGTGCGTCCGACAGATAATTTGAAGGGCTCTTATAATATTTTTCTCTAATAGTTCATTAAAAAAACAGACGACCTCAGACGCTTACAAATAATGTATACGCTTATAATAAATTTAAAAAAATCGTATAGTATCTAAAATAAAAAGTCTCGGAAATCGCTGGACTGATTTGGCAAACGTTCGAACTTAATCTTATTTATTCGCCTAGCAAATGACGTTACGATCAACGTCGAACGTACATACATACATACATCCAAACGCCGGAATGTTCATGCGGCGGAAGCTGATGCGTACGGGCGTTGGTATTATCTTTGATAGTGGCGCCCGGCCACGCCCGGCGCCCTCGTGACAACGGCACACCCCGGTAACTGGTTCGAATCTGTGAGTACAAGCTTAAGACCGCGCAGGTATTCGTGTGTTTCGCCCATTGACTTATATAAAATCATTGTTTTCGCCATAAATTATTAAAACAGTTGATCTATGATTTCACGCACTGAATAGTATTTCTTCCGTAATCTTTGGTTTCACGTATGGCCGAGTGCATAGGTGTTTGTGTGCGGGCAGCGTAGGATCAATTTCGTCTTGAATTGATATTCGGCTGAACTATTTCCTGGATAAAAAGTAGCCCAAAAGGCTGGTCAACAACAAAGTGTCTATTTATAAAATTTAGTCAAATTAGGTTAAGCCGATATGGCGTGATTGAATATGAAACATCCAAACGAAGCCATTAATAATTTGTTCCAGTGGAAGAAAAATATAAAAAATGGTAAATCGTAGCAGATTTTTTTAAAGGTTTTTTTAAAAGCATGTGCTTGCCGCTTCGAACGAATTTCCTTAATGTCTTAATGTCTTAATGCGGGATTAACCTTACCACCTAGAAGTAAGGCAGCTTCAACATCGAAAACGGTCACCTATCAGGAACCCGACCGTGCACAGAGATGCTATACATACAAAATAATCCGCATTTAAATCGGGTGAGCGATTCGCAAGTCATAAGCATTTAATGCCACTGGTGACCCCTTTTGTAATTTAAAGTGATGTACTTCGCTAATTTTCATGGAGTCTTGAGCAGTCTGTTTCTTGTTTTCTTAAAAACATTGAACCCCTATTGCACATTCCTCTGATTATTTAGCGTGCAACCTAATAGGCTAGATGTACATTTATCGGGTAATTGGTTCTCAAGTCTCACTTGCTTTTTTGTAATAACCTATCTCCAGGTACACTTTTTCTTATTAAAAATAACGCCACCTCCATTTATTGAGCGATAGTTTTGAAGACAGATCTTTATACTTGTTACCAATTTATTCTTTGTAACTGTATTTTATTGTATGCCTTTGTTTTTCCTCCAATAAGAAAAAATACGCATTTCATCGCACTGGTCGCCCCTCTGGTAATTGAGCGTGTTGTCACAGGCGCGTCCGGCGTGGAAGCGCCACTGTGCCGACGCCGGCCACACAAATCATATAAAGACACGAATCTTCGCGGTGAAGATATAAAATGTCCAATTACGGTTCTTGCTGGGTTGACGTTACCTCGGCGTGATGAACTGACTGGCCGGTCAGTGGAGAAATGGGCGAACCTCAGTGGACTCGCCCGGCGAAACAAAGCTCGTCACACCAACTCAACAGAGTGTGTTAACTTCTACTAACTAGCCTAGACTAGACTAGAGGAGCCAGGCTCGGAAAGGCTTTTGTCCGTAAAACCAAGTCACAATCAAATTTAGATCCAACAAAAAAGTGTGTGGGATTTCTCCATCCTGTGAAAGGGAATGTCAAAGACTGAAAAATATGTGTGACAAAAAGTACGCAACCAAACTAAATACAACTGATGGTAACATCAAAACCGACGAAAATTACAGACACCTAGTCTTAACAAAAAAATAATCTTAAAGGGGTTCCGACCGATACAAAAGTTTTGTACAAAGACCGTCAAAAGTATTTAATTTTGAGACACGCATAATTTAAAAATGTTAAATATAGACAAAATAGTTGCAGTGAAAATGTTTCAGCAATGAGGTTTAATTTTTTTATTATAAATACCTACAAGTTTTACTCCGTTGGTATTTTTTTTGTAAATTTTAAAAAATACCAACGAGCCCGAAGTTATAACCATGTATCCGTCGCAACTCTAAGGCTATATTTACAATTTGTAATAAATTCGTAGATCAAAGTTCAATACTTTTTGCGTTTTGTGCACAAAACTTTGGTTGGGCCGGAATAACCTTAAGAATAGCAATATTTTAGCTGGCATGAATGGACCTTAACGCCGTTTTCCAATCTCTATAAATGATCTAAAGGGTATTGCCAATAACTCACGAATCCACCTCCGTACTCCGTCTTAATTTCAAGCAAATGGGCACGTAATGGAAATATTCAACCCAACTTTATTAACAAACTTAGACTGAAACTAAATGAATTAACGACGTGCATTTAGGCTTTGAAGCACTACTACAATGTTCACCTGAAAGCTTTTCAAAGTTAGTTTCGGAGTTTCTGAATTAAGTAAGGCATATAATTCTGGAGGCCGAGCTTAATAAATTAATTAAAAGCTGCATAGCAACAAGCTCTCAAGGTCTCGCGCCTACTCGGATACAAGTATATTCTGCTCCTGAAACTGTGAATTTCACTCTTCGCTACTTTACGACTAACCATTTCCCTTAGACAAAGTCCATCTTTCTTTCGCTGAGAACTGATAGACTACACGGCACAACATAATAAGTAATAGAACTAGGCTTAGTACCTTCTTGACTCCGTGGACTCAAAACAGCGTCGTGCCGTGCGTCTACGACCCCGAGTCATCCCTGGATTGAGAGACCCTTCAACTTCAATGGGATTTAGGGTATCTCACTGTCTTATATCGTCTGTACCATGGAGAATGCTAGTCGGAGCTGCATGACGCTGTCCCTCCGGCATGGTTTTTGCAGCCCCCCTAAAAGTTCGAAAACCAATGAGCGCCGTCAGGCCACTCTTATATGACGCCATATGCCGCGCTTAACATAATAAAAAAGATATAAGTTTTCTGTAACCAAAAACATCTTGCAAGTAAAGTAATTAATGACGCATAATTTCTTCTAACTTTCACTTGTTGGTTAATTACTGGAAACCGTTATTGGCATATAGACAAGGTGACATATTTACGGACCGGTTTTCTCTTTAAATATAAATTACTTTTTTTTCCATTTTCGTCAATACTTACGTGAATCTGAAAGCGAACACAGCGGCGCGTGTTCTGACGATATCTCGTTACCCACCTTTTCATTCAACTGAACTTTATATTCGATTCAATTTACTTTCAAAAAACATCTTAACATCTTAAAAGTCCAGTCTGGTTCGTGTTGAGACGTGCATCACGTACATTACGTAATTGAGACGTATCGATGAAATAAAATAGACTGTGGGTTTTTATCACGTTTTTATTGTCTGCCCATCCAGAAGTTCCCTGTAGGAAGTCATACGAGGCGTTTTAGGAGCGCACAGCTACAATTGATTCGAAAATTGAAATAATTACGAAAACAATTATTCCATAACAACTAGAATATGTAAATAATGAACATGCTAACTAACACGTGGTACAATTCCAATTAAATAAAAAAAAAGTTAATATTTTTTCTGTTACTGGACATGAAAGACCCACAGTCATCATATTAGCCCTGCACACCAAATTCTGGAAGGAATTTGGTGCCATTTGGTGACTGGATGGAAAACAAGCACAATTTTCATTGCCATTTCGACTATCTTTTCATACAATACAGTGGCACCAAACCGGGCGGGCTTAACCCTATCACCTAGTAGAGGAAGGGGAGGTACAGTTTAACATGGATTCCTGCCGCTCACATATATTATATTATATTATATTAAAAGAAGCAAAAATAAGATGCTGTATTTCAATGACGGAATATTTCTTTTTGTTTATAAACTTTGTGGTAGGAAACAAAAAATAAGGTGGTATACATAAATAAAAATAAATTTTGTGGTGTAAAACTATCCAGTCCGAGTGACTTGAACTGGAAAACTGAACAGGTAATATTTCGCTTAAATAAGGTTAACACTTTTAACGAGGAAGATAGGACCATCCAATTTGTACACACGTATTTACAAGAATGAGAACCAACCGCATTTTTCTGGAGTTTAAATTTAAAATGGTCGGGAGGCGACAATTAAGTAGGTATTTTAATTAGCTATAACGTTGGCAACCTGTCAAACTATTGTAAGCAAAGATATAAATGGAAATCGCAGATTATCAGCCTATGCCAAATTCTAAATTAAGGCAATTCGATGTTTTATTATAAATCCCTCCCATAGTGTCGCTGTGATGCTTTTAACTTTTCATTGACTTTTTTTTTATTGATGCCATTTCGTGCACTCGGCCCTAAGTGTTTCTTACCAAAAATAGAGCAGTGACACCTAAGTTCTGGAAATAATTTGATAGCTTCAAATATTCGAGGATGGTTACTTTTTAAAAATAAAAACAGTAACTTGGAAAAAATTGCTTATTTTAGCCTGTAATATAAGCATATCAACCCCCCCAGTCCTTTGAGGGCACGGGTGATTCGAGGGCCACTATAGGACGACGGCCGCTTTAATAAAAAAGCTAAGCATTCCTTTTCATTTTTCATCCTCATCGTCTCAGCATTTAGCTTAATAGATTTATTAAAAAAAAAAAAACTTTCATCAAAATGACATTTTGTTCAAGCCAGCTGTCGCCGTAAACTTTAGGTAAACTATAGGTAGGACACTAACGGCTGGTGTGTTATTTATTTCTTTAAGCAACTGGTATGTTTTTATTTTTTTATCAAAATCGGTATTATGTGTTTTTCCGCTACTTCTATATTTTGTGATTTGGCCATGACCGCAAACTTGACAAATTCGCCTTGATTTTTTTAAAATTATGTTTGTTTTTTTGCCGAAATCGTTATTTTATAATAAACTCGGCATATGGCCTACGCCAGGCCCTCATATAAGAGCTGCCTGACGACGCTCATGAGCTTTCGAAGTTTCACGGGTCCTTCTTCACACCATGTTAGGACCCCAGGTATTTGAGGTCCTGTAGTAAAAAGCGTAAAAGCGACCATTACGGTCAGGCTCTGGTGTCTGTCGGTCACAGGTCACAAATTAATATCATACATTGTGAGAAAAGCTAAATTTCTTAAGCACTCATTTGTTTGTGTGAAATTTCAAAATAATCATCAGGCAAGGGAGAATTATTTCCATGTCCAGCAGTGATGACACCCTCGGCACGTGCACAAGCTCCCACTTGACCGGTTTTTCTTAAAGCAGAAAAGCAAGGTAAAACATAAGATGTTCAGTTTGCTTAACAGTATCACCCGCTTTCGGCTCGTACCACGGGTAGCTGTACACCGTGTACTTCGATGTTCATATTTTTAATATGTAGTAATCTTTTAGGAAGAAACAAACAAAAGCAAAGATGAGATTTTATTTGTCCCCACTCGAGGGGCAGCGCCGCGTTTAATAAATCCGTATTTTTGATGTTATTCTTCCTCTCCCATCTCATTCTTTGTAATAATATCCGCAGGGCACAAGTCAAGCAAATAGGATAGAGATATATTCCTGTTATGACAGGAAGCAATCAGAAACTAGTTGAATGTGTTATACACGTGTTTGTGTGCGTAATGTGGTTCTAACTTTTCTTATTATTGTAATGGTATTTGAACCAAAGTACTTTTTACAATCATGGTATGGTTTTATTATTGCCATGCGATTCTAAGTATTTGCAAACGCTTAGCTGGTATGCAATTTTGTTCTGGGCCGACATTGCGCACCGGGAAACCATTGTTAATAAATATTTACAGTAATGGTGGAAACCTAAGAACTTTAGACAGTTATATTTTATTAAGAAAAGTTCCCTTGGGCAATGGATATTGGCTAATGGTACACAAATTCATATATATATATTTTTAATTTATTTATTTACACAAACGTATGCAGATAGAACAGTTTACATGAACTTAAAATACTAACAGTAATAATACATGCACGCAAATAAGATCGACATTTGATAAGTTCTTATAAATACGACGAACGATACCTCCTAAACTGGCCTTGCGGCTGTATCATAGGTGGTAATGACTCTTGGGTTACTATTTACCATTGGTCTGACTCTGTGCAAAAATTTATGAACGACAGGTATTGTGTGTTCAGACAATGTAATTACAGCAACAGATTCTTTTGACCGGGTGACCGGACAGTCCTATCAGAGAATAAAGGCCAGACACGACAGTGCAGTTAATTTACGTGAAGGTAGTAGATTGTTTACAAATATTGATCGTTTAGTTTTTCGCGATTTACGTAATATTTATTGCATTTAATTTATAGATAACACTCCCACGATTTAATTGTACGTTTTTCTACACCTTTCACTCGCTTTCTCCTTAAAAATATCAATGTAGACACACCTGACCTATTTATTCACTGCAAGAGGCACTGTACATTCGACGACGACGGGAATAAATATGTCTCCATTTTGCTTCTTTACTTTCGATATATAAATAATTCTCAATGCTCTCTTCTGTCTCTTTGGATTGCGTCCTGGGGGATTTTATAGCAGATAGAACATGCAGATTCGTAAAAATGGACATTAGAAAAATATTCGTAGGTTAATATATGTATCTGCGTATGTGTACCCATATACGTAAAAGTATCTAATAATAGCTGTCAGCAGTTTGTGTCAGCGTTGATGAGCACATTTCTAGTTTCAGGCTCAATTTCTACATTATCTTCCTTCTAATTTTCAAGCACTCTCCTTCATTGAATCACTAATGCATAGTATCACTGCAATGACATTCAATTCTCTTTGCGTTTAGAAAACTCAAATACTGTCCGAGTTCTCTACATTATTCAAAATAGTATTATTAATTTAAAACGTATTTAAATGATCACCTTTTAAAATACCATTTAGTGTCTTTGCTTCACGGTCGATTATACATACATACATATCACATTCTTTGGAATACTTGGGTACCTGTTTAGTACGAAAAAGTATATTTACCAAATCAAAAATTTATATGTAACGCAAAACTAAAAAAACATAAAATTTCATCACTCAGCCTTCAGCTAACGACGCGTACTGATGCAAGGAATTTTATAGGATATAGAAAATAGCTAGATGACATCAATCGAAATCAAAGACATGTATCAGTCATTTGGGTACCATTTCAACTGCCTTTGCTTCATTAAAGCTGACAAGAACAGCAGCGGTGCCCTGGGGCTCAACGTAGGCAACTGTGAAATGAACACAAATATTTGTTATGCTTTGCTCATACATTTACCTATCTATATATGCTTACATATGTCACTGGCGAAAGTGTCTGTACAAACATTCTGGCGTATTCTACAATAATAACTCCGAAAATATAAGCTTTTACGATTGAAATACTCTTTATTGGGTTGTAAAGGTGAATGTAGGCTGTCTCAGGTAAGGTCAGAGCTTATTTTGAGATTTTAGATAAAAAAGACAATGTTGAGGTTGGAGTGCACCATCTCTGGGTAATGTTAATGTTATTGTGAAGATATATATGTTTACTTTCTTCCTTCTCAAGTCGTTACTAAAGATAGGTAGGTATATCTTAACATCAACATTAAAGCTTACCAAAAATGGTGCAACTCTTATATATCTGGCGTACCTGAAAATTCTTTTTTAAAAATTTTATTACTTATTTTGAACACAAATAGTCATACAAAAAAAATATAAAAAATTAAAATTAACAAAATGAAAACGTAGAGTGTTCCACACATAATATTAAAAAGTATTTACAATACTATCGAGTTCACATTGATATAGTGATGTGCATAAGAAAAATACAAACATGTATAAAACAAATGAATGAGTGATTTGTTTCTGTGATCTACTCAGTAAGTACATATATAAACCATTTCTGGCCATATTTTTGTATTGTCGAAGTGTGTTATTAGATAGGTCGATATCAGATATATATTAATAGATAGATAATAATATTGTTATAATATTTACAGCTTCGCCTAATAAAAGTATTATTACAATATTTTGTTTTAATATAATATACAACTGTATTAATGAATAATGAACTTCCCAGGATAGTGGGAAGTTTTTACTAGTTTTAGTCAGACTTTAACTCAGTCAGTTCGAGAGTGTACTCTAGTTAACAATGTACGTATTGCATGCATTTGCAAATATCGATTATCGAATTTAGTGCCCTTTGCTCTAAAAATGCTGCTATATCCTCGGTATCTTAGCTTGGTATGGTATTTGATAGTAAGCTGAAGTGAAAAACTCATTAAGAAAAGCTAACTGAAAAAAACAGTACAGCATGCTTTGATATAAAAAAGACAAGGGAATTATATAAGGGGAGTGTGTTTTGTTGTTTTTTTGAATTAACAAAATATTCTTTCTTTACTTTTTTATTTCTTTACATGGTATTCAAGCTGCAACTTTTTAGGGTTCCATACCCAAAGGGTGCCATACGGAACCCTATTACTAAGCCTCCGCTCTTTTTCCATCCGTCCGGCTGTCCGTCTGTCCGTCTATCCGTCCTTCCGGACATGTTCCGTGAATGTTTCTATTGCCCCTATAACGAAAAAAAAATAAAAATAAAGAGGGCAAAAAAAAATTAACAAAAAAATAACCGACTTCAAAGAAAAAGCACTAAAAAGTAAAAAAATATTTCCATTTTTGTAGTTACGATTTTTGTTATTTTTTGAGTCGGCGTCAGCCGGGCACGCGCTGCGCCAATCAAGAGAACCTTGGCTACCTTGGCTGACACCGACTAAAAAAAAAACATACAGACGAATTGATAATCTCCTCCTTTTTTTGAAGTCGGTTAAAAATAACAAAAATCGTAACTACAAAAATGGAAATTATTTTTTACTTTTTAGTGCTTTTTCTTTGAAGGCGGTTATTTTTTTTGTATTTTTTTTCATTTGTTTATTTTTAGTGAATTTGAAGTACACTTACTAATTTGTACAAGTCCTTTCCAATAAAAAAAGAATCACCGAAATCGGTTGGCTTTATATTGAGTTATTCGTCTATTTGTCGCGCACATCTTAATACAAATTTAACACTTATATGATTTTCTCATGGATATCATTGTCAGAACTTAATCAAATTAAAATGGGACTACTTGGGAAGCACTAGCTATCATCAAAATCGGTTCACCCAGGCAAAATTTATGAGGTAACAAACATAAAAAATAACATACAGACGAATTGATAAGTTCCTCCTTTTTTGAAGTCGGTTATAAAGTGATTTCTTTGGGTAAAATCTTGTATCTCGGAACTCTTTGTGTGCGAGTCCGACTCGCACTTGGCCGGTTTTTTTGTTACTGGACATGGATAGCTAATACCAACTAAAATACCACATGTGAACTAGGTTCCATGCTAGGACCTTCCTTATATTGCTCGGCTACATGGAACTGGTTGAAAAACACGGACGGTTTCCATTGCCGCTTCGACTTGACTGTTTACACAGGTTGAATTTTTTAAGTGTGCCTTCATGGCCGAATCCTAAATTATAAAAAATTGCAAAATACACTTAAAGAGGAATGAACGTGTAAACCTGTTATTGGCGTTACTCATAGACATAAGCTTTTTCTAAATTTATTTGTATATTCGCTGTTGGTTTACCTTATTAAATAAATAAATAAATAAATAAATAAACAAATGAGGCCGATTTTGATAAAACTAAAACTGCATTAAACGATTATTTTAAAAACATGATTTTTCTACGCTGAAATCTAACTATTTGCATTTGAGAAAAATCTCGCACGCTGTACTAGACCAGGCGTGTATTCCTGGCATTCAGTCATTGCGGATTCAGTAGAGTTAACCGTAATGTCAAAGTAAATTCTTCTTCTGTTAACTCTACTGAATCCGCAATGACTGGATGCCAAGAATACACGTCCGGTACTACGCCAGACGATAGTGTCGCCTATAAGGAGCAAATTCTGTGAAGTAATGTTACACGGCAAACTAAGGAAAATTATTGATTTTTATAAACTAATTCCTATTTTTAACTATTCATAATTACTGTAGCTTATTGTACATAACAAAATTAATGAAAAACAATAATGTCGTAACCACGAACGTAACACAAAACGAAGTAATTTCACTGTCCGTCTCCAATGTTACTCGTACCTCACAAGTCCCGGAGGCGATGTTATCCAAGCCTACGGTTCCTGCGGGTACCTTTAATTATCCGCCCAAAATATTCAAACGCCGCAGGTCATGCGTGTGGCCTCGGTTATTACGAAGATATTTGGCACAATAGGGACGCATAAAGAGGGTGTTGAAATCCTGGCAGCGGAAGATCTCCGTTGGTAGAGCGCGCCACTCGTTCTGCCCTCGCCCGAAGCGGAGTGCCCCAGCGAGGAAGAGAGGACAGCAGTGGCAACCTATTTTTTTCATGAAGGCAGGGTATCCGTTTTGACGTTCTCGAGTTCCAGTAATATGTAAGGGAGCGTTCGTAAATCACGTAACTGATTTTAGATTACGTTACGTACCTGTTTGAAAAGCCGTAAGTTTTCAAACACGTTCAACGACCGTGGTAATCTAAACAATTTCAGGAGTTGCGTGCCAATCATAAAATCGCATTTTACACAACTAAGTATTAGAAAAACCTCCTATTACCGATCAATACGAACTATATGCTGCTATCATTGGGGAAGAAAGATCATGAATAGGCCAATATTGAGAAGATTGCATAAAATGTATGCAGGTATACCAAAACAATCATATTAAGAGTTGCATCATTGTATAAACAATATTTTTCAGTATTAATATAGTCATTACTCTAGAAGTTAGAGTAGATCGCACGGACGCGGGCGGACACGGCAGGTGCGCTTGGCACAGCACGATTCGGCTTCGGACATTCCGTCACGTGACTCGAGCCACACCCATCACGAGCCTGACCCTCCCCTCCCCCTAAATCTGTCTCGTGGTTTAAGGACGCTCCCTAAGAACTTCACAGGACTTTATTTAGTGCAACTGACATTCGGTGATGCGCGTGCCGAATTCAGGCGCGCAATACCGAATGTTCGGGCGAAGAACAGCAATTTCGTCGAACCAACTATTTCTCAGTGCATTTCCACAAACTGGTGGCTACGCTGCCGCCACCCCCATCGATCGCCGCCCCAGCCCTGCTTTCCTCGCTGCACCGAGGCGTCGCCGACGCCAGACATCTCAATCCAAAATAATGAACCCCTTCGCTGCCAATGGCGGAACTCCGTGGAAAGTTTGCGAGCGTGCGGAGGAATTTATTGCCTCGATCTTGGTTTCAAGATGAATCTGCGGAGAGCGAGGACATAGAGCGTGCTGGTGATTCAATCGTGTCGATTTTTCGCACTAACGGAGCTACTTTTCTAGTTTATTTTACATGATTAATAGATGACCGGAATCTGTAAGCGATTGTAGCCATCTTTCCGTAACCAGGAATCAGGAATCCTGAGTCTAGTAAGAAACTCGCTTTTATAAAGGTTTTCAAAGCGATTTTCTAGACAATAATATTCCGGTACATAGTCTTTTCCGTCGAAAAACTCGCTTTGAAAATCGCTATAATAGCGGTTTTATAGACTCACGATTTCTGATTCCTGATTACGGAATGCCAGGAATAGGCCTGCTGAATGTTGTTTTAAATGAAACGACTAAAAAAAAGGAAAAGCTAGTGCTTCCCAAATGGTCCCATTTTAATTTGGTTAAGTTCTGACAATGATATCCATGAGACAATCATATGAGTCTTAAATTTGTATTAAGATGTGCGCGACAAATGGACGAATAACTTAATATAACGCCAACCGATTTCGGTGATTCTTTTTTTATTGGAAAGGTCGTGTACAAATTAGTAAGTGTACTTCAGATTTACTAAAAATAAACAAATAAAAAAAAATTTACAAAAAAAATAACCGACTTCAAAGAAAAAGCACTAAAAAGTAAAAAATAATTGCCATTTTTGTAGTTACGTTTTTTTTTTGAGTCGGTGTCAGCCAAGGTAGCCAAGGTTCTCTTGATTGGCGCAGCGCATGCCCGGCTGACGCCGACTAAAAAAATAACAAAAATCGTAACTACAAAAATGGCAATTATTTTTTAATTTTTAGTGCTTTTTCTTTGAAGTCGGTTATTTCTTTTGTTAATTTTTTTTTAATTATTTTACCTATGTGTTGTTATTGCGGCAAAATAAATATACTCGGACGGACGGACAGACGGACGGATGGACAGACGGAGCGAGGAGCTTATTAATATGGTTCCGTTGGCACCCTTTGGGTACGGAACCCTTAAAATCGACTTCAGGATACATATTTTCGTCGTGTATGCGTGAATTCAAATATTGACATTTATTTTTGGACAAGCGAGACTTGAAGAATTATTTTTTCTCTCTATTTGCTATTTTGTGAGAAGCGAGTTTCGCGAAATCTCAATCACTGGAAAATCCGTGTAAATAAAATAGCATTATATACTTACATGTATTACATATGTGTATTAAATGTTAGCGTATGTATCAAATATATTTTGGCGTTTTTATTTACTAGGGGTCTCATATATTTGCTGAATGTGATTAAAAAAAATATGTCACGTAAATAAAATAACGTATATCAAGATCTAAATAAAATAGATCCTAGCACAGCACCTATATACATAGTTCCCCCCATATAGTTTATTAGGCTTATTTGACAACACTAGAAAGGTTTAGCTATCCATGTCCAGTTAGATAAATAAAATCCTAACGAAAGATTGAAATGTCAAATTGTCATCTATGTGCACATACCACCAATTGTAAATTTTTCGAACATGGAAAATACAACCCTAAATTGAGTACTTCCAAGGCCTAAGATGGGATCAAAACAGCTGATGTGGGGGGGCAATTGGTGTAATTGCCCTCCCCCTATCCTAAATCACGACATTGTTCCTTCGCGACATTGAAAATCCTCGCACGACCTTTTTTTTGTTCTCCAAAAGCAGAGGAACCCAAACAAACTTTAAAATCCTCGCATGACCTTTTTTCTTCTGCTTAGAATCCTGGATATTCGGCGGGATCTGAACAGCGAGCTTAGATAGACGGGGGTAGCGATCGAAACTCATTCGTGTGACGTCGACAGAGGAATCGCGTTTTAACTCACTCTATGTGATCGACCGTGAAGCAAGGATACATTAATGAAAGAAATATCCCTGTAAAAATATACCAATGGGAAGTTTTGCTGGTTGGGTTCGGCCTTGCAATATATTCGTCTTTTTACAAGGCTCTTTCTTCAATAGTATGTCCTTGCTTCACGGTCGATTCTACATGCATATTACTTTCGAAAAAATAACCGTACAAAAAAGTATATTTGCTTAACCAACTGTTTGAGCGTCTCGTAGCCTACTGGCGCGGGAAATTGCCTAGCATACCAGGGGGTCCATTCAGAGTAAGAGTGAGTTCGAATTCGTCACTAAATAGCAACTCACTTTTTTAAATAGTTAATGTTTCCACACTTCTAGAACATCATTACAGTTAGGTAAAAATCTGGTTTGTCCCGTAAATACGTTGGAAGCATAAATAACGGTTCCGTTATTTAAATAATAATATATTTCCCAGCTATTTTTAGGTTAACTCACTCCCGAACTCGAACTCACTCTTGCTCTGAATGGACCCCCTGGAGTCTGGGTTCAAATCCTCGCCCCTTTAATGCACCACTATCTTTCTCTTTCTAAGTTGGATAAGTGCATTTTGTCACGAATGTAAGCTGCTCCATGGTTCGAAATTCATGTAATACTAGGTGGTAGGGTTTAATGCATTGGATGAAAAGATGGTCGATGCGGCAATGAAAAATCGTCCGTGCTTTCCATCTAGTTCAATGTAGCGGTGCTCGTAAAGGGAAGGTCCTGGCTTGGCACCAAATTCCTTCGGGAATGTGGTTTATGGGGCTAATACTAGTATCATAACGGTCATGTTGCATAAACAATGACAACTAAATAACTTTATGACTATTTTACATCCAAACCTTCCGGACATATTCGTCTCACATTTTTGGGATTGTTAAAAAGAGTGCTGTGAAATCCCCGACTATTGTGAAAAAAGAATTCTAGTAATTCTCTGTTTTAGCACAGTTAAAATTCAGTCATTTATGGCGGATAGTTATCTATAAATGAGCTTAAACAGTTAATATTAAACAATTATTTTTTGTAATAGTAAGTAGCCCTTGGTAAAAATGACACGTACGTGTGAGAGATGATTTTGTAACGGTCAACTGATTGACCGCTACGGCTGAGTACGAATCGGTCGTGCTTGGCATGGCCTCTCTAGTTTCTAGAGATAAGTACAGTAATTTTAACGGGTTGGACAATACCTTTTCACTGGATTTTAAATGATAAGTAAGCATGGAAATACTAAATGAAAATACTAAAGTTAGAAAACACGGTTAGAAAACTTTTTAATTGTTTTCACTCCGTCAGATAAACCAATGTATTTATTATACTTTGTAAGCCTCAATGGCCCATTGGCGCGACACTTCGGCGATCGCTCTCCGAAGTTAAGCAACGCTGGGTCCGGTCTGGTCTTGGATGGGTGACCATTCGACCGTTGAGAGAGGTTGGCCGTGGTTCGGATTCCACGTTAAACTGTAGGTCCCCTTCCTTACTTACTAGGTGGTAGGGTAAAACTCGCGCGGGTTGGTACCATCGCATTGGATGAACGATGGTCGAAGCGGCAATGAAAATTGTCCGTGTTTTCCGTCCAGTTCAATGTAACCGTGCAATATAAGGAAGGTCCTGGCATGGCACCTAGTTCTAATGTGGTGTGTTGGGCTAATACCATGACAGAAAGTGTGGTTTTAGCCATCCATGTCCAGTTACATAAAAATATATACATACATACACACACTCGAAAAACATAACCCTCCTTCTTTCGCAGTCGGGTAAAAAAAGGCGGATGTGTTAACTAAATTACATTTTGATTCAACGTTTTTTTTTTTCAGTGTAATTTTAATTTCAAATAACTAATATTCGTACAAATTTTCCTCATTCAAATCCTTGAATAAGTACTTCTATCATGTTGCGGCTTCGTCTGACTTAGGGGCTCGAGGCACTTTTAAGTAATCTGTGCTTCAAGGCCCACCGTTTGTGCTGAACCGGCTGAACTGAGTATTGCTCGAATTGCTAAAATATTCTCCGCTAGATTATACATTTTGTAGGTTTCTATTCAAATTGGGTCCCTTTGCCTGCTTACGATTTCATGCCATTGTCAGCATGCCTATAGTAGGATGAATATTTTGTGAGCTGTATTTCTCTAATTTCGAATCCCAAATGATTTACGTAAATCATATGAGTATGAAGATACAAATCAAAATCAAAATCAAATCAAATCAAAATCATTTATTCCGTGATAATATAAATCAATTTGATATTCAATTAAATTTTTCACATTGTCATAAAATAAAAATAATTCGCAATAAATATAAACAGTATCATTAAAAAATTGTCAAATAGTTATATGTATAAATGAAATAAATAATCACAATCAATAATTCTAAATGAAATAAAATTAAAATTATAATATTATGTCTAAAATTCTTAAATATCTATATTAAAATATGTCAAATCGTAAAAAGTTTGAGTGAGGAGCCATTTGCTTAGTTTAAATTTAAAAGAAGCCTCACTTTCTTCTAGTTGGATTTCTAGCGGCAAATTGTTGTAGATGTTGGTGCCCTTGAATTTTAGGCTTTTTTGAAATTTGGCGGTACTGTGAGTGGGTACTAGGAGTAGTTGCTTGTGCCTGGTCGGGTAGGAGTGAGTGCGCGAGTTGTACTCTGACGCGTTGCACCTCGCAAACAGCGCGACCTTCTTTACGTAGGCGTCGTACATCGTTAGCATACCGAGTTTTTTAAATATTGGGGCGCAGTGATCGTCCCACGCAGACTTGTTTATGATTCGTACTGCACGCTTTTGCAGTACGAATATTTTGTGGGCTTCGCCTGTCGCTCCCCAGAATTCTAACCCAAATGTCATTATTGACTGAAAATATGCATAATAAGCGTTAATCAATGTTATAGTGTCACATGATTGGGCTAGAATTCTGAGACAATAGCATGCTCTGCTTAATTTGTTGCATACAGTGTCGATATGGTCCGTGTATCTGAGGTTACTATCGAGCGTAAGACCTAAAAATTTGTGGGACTTTTGAAACTCGATAACATCCCCCAAAAAATTTATACTCATATTCTTTGCTAACTCCCCCTTATTGGTGATTGTAAAGTGCACACATCCGATACGATTGGCCAGATTAGATGTTATTAGAGATATTAAATGTACTACATAATTTAAGTGATCTTGGATGAAAGAAGCTTACCTCGGGCTTCTCATGCGAGAGGGCATGGTCTTAATCGCTGTAAAAAACTTTAAATCCATCTATAAATGTAGCTCCTAACCTGGTTAAGATTAACTTATCCGATGAAAATATGGTAGAAGCGGTGATGAACATTTGTTCGTGTTTTTTATGCAGTTCAATGTACCCGTACTATTAAAGTAATGGTTCTGATATGGTTTCTAATACCTTCGAGAATGCGGTTTATTGGCCCAATATCACGACGGCAGCTGTGGTATCAACTGTCCAACAACAGTTATATAAAAAATAATTATTAATGAATAAAAAAAGAGCAGATACTACAAAATATGCATGTTCGTGTCGTAATCAATATTAAAAATCTAGTTTAGATGAATACTTGTAAAATATTCTGTGAGGAGTTGCCTAACGTAATATAACGAAAAATGCAAAGTATAAAGAAAAAGGTGGGAGACAAGCTATCAAACTAAACTCACCATAATAATTTGTTCGTTCACTTTAACCTAAATACAGTATTCCTTATAAAAACATATTTCTTATATCATTTGAAAACCACTGGTCCAATTAACTTCATTTTTAAAATCTCGGTCAAGTGTGTCAATTTTTTGGCAGCATATTTTAAACAAATATTTAATTGTATAAGCTTACTTGATATAAATGGAATATTTTATATATTTTACTCAAAACATCTCTAAAATAGGCAGACCTAGTAACGTAATAGGGAACATAATTTCAGATTTTTTAAGAGGTATTCTTATAAATGCAAACCTTTATTATTGCCAAGTGTATAAACGTTAAGCTTACTCTGTATATTTTCAGAAAATATAATTTTAATCTCTGAGCGTTTCATAGTGATGCTCAAAGGAGTCGGACTTCAGGCTTCAATGAAAATGGCGGCGGGGCGGCTCTATCTTCGTCGTATTTGTTCTTTTTTGTGCTGGATATCGTCTTTTTGTTAAGGAATGTGAGTGGTGGAATAAAACGAAAAGGATTTCGTTCCCCCAACACGACCTAAGAAACTGTCTTATACGCGGAGAGATGGTAGCTATTCACTGTCGTAATTCACAGTCACTGTGGCCCCTCATCACGTGGAAATATGTCATAGTCGCTAATATTTTTAAATTCTGGCAAGTATAGTTATACAATTTCTCATTTTTTTTTAAAAACATGTATAAACTAACCTTCAAATTTTTTTAAGAGGAATTATCCATAATCTATTTAAGTACCAATTTGTGACCATAAGCTTATGGCATGGGTGCCCTCAGTTTGGGCTAAAAATGCTGTACCGCTCAAATTTTATTTAAAAGCTTTTCTGGTTTCTTAAATTTTATTTTCAACCTGTTACCATAGATGCCTAGAGAAGTAACCGCCTTTACCAAGAAAATAATTTTCCCTGTTGACATGTTTGACAATGTCAATAAATTCAAAATTCCACCCCACCCATCTAAAAGCTCCGTAGAGTTATTTTATGCAAACGTAATATTTTTTGCATTTTATTTTGTGAGCTGACACAGAAATGGGAGCGTCAGTAAAATGCGCAGTGTGCCGGAATCCGATTGTATTGACAGCTGCTCCCGAGGGCTCCCATATCTCTATGAAGGCCTTCGGGAATGCAACTTTCGTGTTGAGGCTGAACGTAAAAAACTGTATACACAGTAGTATGATAAATGACAAAGATCAGATAAAATTATGTAAAAGGATTTAATAATACTCGTAAGTTTCAAACACAAGTAAGCCGTTTGGTGAAATAATTTAGGTCCCTATATTTCATAACTAAGCATATGATTGTTCTGGTTTCATGTAATATTTCATTAAATAAGAATATAATTTAATGCTTTCTATATTTTTTTTTTGTAATATTATAAAGTAACAACTTTGATTTTAAACAAAAACATGGGAAAATAAAATATTTAAAATTAGAAATATTCGAACATTATATTTTTGGATACTTTGCCACTAGCAATTGGCTGAAAGCTGACTCTATGAATTATTATTTAGTCATGAATACATTTGGAATTTCCTGGAGAAAGAAAGGCGATACAATAATACCAAGCTATTCTAATAAATATTATTCTCACTAAATTTCCAAGCCATCCAGAGACTGATAAAATCAATGCTCTTGTTACAGACAAGGACACCATGCATCACGGTCGAGCCGCCCCGGTGCGGAGGTGCCGCGCGCGCCCGCCCACCATCCATCGCCGATGACAGCCCGCAAACATTGCGTCAGCGCCGAACCGCAGCTGCCATGTCCAACGGCACCGACACGTTCTGCGTTCCCGGCGCCATCCCCTTCAACAAGGCCTACAGCAAGCTCCACGGCTACATCGCCCTCGCCATCTGCCTCCTCGGCTCCGCCACCAACTCCATCAACATCGCCGTGCTCAGCCGCCGCGAGATGGCCAGCCCCACCAACTCCATCCTAACCGGTCTCGCCGTAGCCGACCTCCTCGTCATGCTCGAGTACATCCCCTACGCCCTCCACATGAACATCAAGATTGGCCCCCAGATGAACAAGAACACCTACGGCTGGACCGTGTTTGTCTACTTCCACTCCATGTTCAGCCAGACCTTCCACACCATCTCGATCTGGCTGGCCGTGACGCTCGCGGTGTGGCGGTACGTCGCCATCGCGTACCCGCAACGCAACCGCACCTGGTGCAGCCGCCGGAACACAACGCTGGCGATAGTGGGCGCGTACGTCGCCTGCCCGATCCTCTGCCTGCCGATTTACTTTGCCATGAACATAGTGCCAAATGAAGTGACCCCGCAGAATAACTCCGAGTTCGCCGAGGCCATGTCCTTGCCAGACAATCGGACGGTGTACGTGCTCGAGATGTCTAATAATAAGCCGCTTACAACTGCGATATTGTGGATTTACAGTGTTATATTAAAACTTATACCGTGCGTAGCCTTATCGATATTGAGTTCGTGCCTCATTTCTAAGTTGACAAACACCGAGAAGAAAAGACAAAAGTTGCTTAAGCGGTCGACAGTAGTTCCTAATGAGGTAAGTCATTGCGAAGTGTTTTTAGATGTAGTGTTTTTTAGATGAAAGTTTTAGAAAAATAATTAAATTTTCAATGATTTATTTCTACGTAATTATGTCTCCAGCTAACCTTAATGTTGAGCCGTGCTCAAATAGGGAAGTCTTGGCATTGCATTTGAAACGTTCATGAATGCGGCGTGTTGGGCTAACGTCATGATGGTGGGTATCGTATTAGCTGCCCATGCTAAGTTACATAAAAATACGCCATTATCGAATTAAAAATAATGTAGCTAAACGCATGAACCCTTTTTACAAATTAATTTCTGCGGAAATATCACTCTTAGCCTGGTTTTCACCAAGTGCTGATTTATTTTAATCGCATTTTCAAGCTGCTAAGAAAGGACCTTAACGTGTGGCGATTAAGCTAATCAGCAGTAGGTGAAAAAGAGTAAGTATTCTATTAAATATAATATTTTGGCAAAATTAGTAAAATTGTTGGAATTTGTCATTTGTGCTTATTACAAAATATTTTAACCAGGCGTTTGGTATTGAGAAGTAATTTGGCAATTTTATTATGTTTCACCAATTAGATGTATGTATGTAGATATTAAATTTATAAAATGTACTTCATTCTTCAACTTTCCAACGGTATCGCTTTAATCATGCGGTTCGAATCACCAACTTAACTTCACTTGCAGAATATATGTCATACATCTATTTGTGGATTTATGCTCCTGGGTTCCAGCTCGGTAGGTTAAAGAAATGGACATGTTGCGAATTAGAATACTGCTTCAGATAACCGCACCAAAATGTCACCGTTTAAACTCAAATGACGTGCAAAAGAATAACATTTTTCTATAACGTGTTTACAAAATGTTATGTTCTATGCGAAATGTAATGAGAAAACATTCATGCGAAAATTACATAAATACGCGAATAGGTAGGTAATTTAATATTCTGCACACGAAATGCCTCACCCAATTTTCCGTATTCAATATGATAACTACCAAAAGATGGAAATGTATTATGTACCCTCGGACTCAACATAAGCCTAATCAATGAGTGTATTTTATCAATTTATTTTCGCCGTCAAATTCGTAATTATTCTCCACTTGAGACGGTTTTCCCCGAAATTTCCACGATTACTCTCAAACAAACCGCCTCCATATTGACTTTGATAGATCATCAGCCCCTCGCTCTTTTAACCTGCGACACAAAATAATTTTTTAACGATATAACGGCACCTGAAAATGGAGGATCGGAGAATCAGGTCCGAAAAACATCGTGGAATGGACATTTTACTTATATTTTATCGCAGACAAAGTGAAAAGGATCGTTGTGTCGAAACATGAGGTGAAGATTTTTTTGCGAAACAACAAACTTTCAGACCCTTCCGGGTGGTCGTTCGGTGAAGGCAATGAGCCTTAAAGGTGCGTTAGCGAGGGAAACTTTGACCTATTTCGAATGGAATTCGTTAGTGATTACACTAAAAGCATTCCGCAAAGTACCCGCATTCCGGCGTCACTTTGTATGTATGAGCAGCAGTCACAGCCGATCACCTAGTCACGTAATGCGTGATGTAGGCTCTAATATGACATACAATACGAGAAGATAGATCTATAGTTCTTATTTTGTTTATATATATACAAACTTTGCAATCGTTTTATAATAAGTCATCAATATTGTTAAGTTTCTTCTTTCGTAAGTGATTTCTTATTGAATATTTAATATTATTTATTTATTAATTATTATATCATTAAAATACTTTGAACCCAGATATTTCACACACAAAACTAACCGCATCAAAAATAAATTAATTATTCCCGCTGAACAATTCCTTTCAATAGCCTCGAGCAATTGCTTTGAATATTAAAGTAATCGCCTTATATTAAGTATTTGGAATTTCTTTTGTCAGATTCGTACTGTGGTGACGCCGTTAAGAAACAAGAAAATATGCCCATATTATTCATGGAAAAAATATGGGTTCACTTACTATTTTTAGGTGAAACTTGTTTGAAGTAAAAGCTTCAATGAAAGAAAATTCAGAAGAATTTTTGGAGAGAATTGTTTTCAATATTCTATTTGCATGAAACAGAACTGTGTAGTTTTTAGGGTTCCGTACCCAAGGTTGCCAACGGAACCCTATTACTAAGCCTCCGCTGTCCGTTCGTCTGTCTGTCCGTCGGTCACAGGGCTGTATCACATGATCTGTAATTGGTAGGCAGCTGAAATTTTCACAGAGTGTGTATTTATTTGGCCGCTAAAACAACAAATAGGTAAAATAAAAAATATGAAAATTTAAGGCGGACCCCACCCAATAATAGTTCTGTTTTTTTTGTTAAATCTTTTACGATAGTACGGAACCCTTCGTGTGTGAGTCAGACTCGCACTTAGCCGGTTTTTCTTTTTGTGCAAGCTCTAGCGGAAAGGCTTTCATTTACGGAGATGTGGACATAACCTAGCTGTAATTGACATGAATCAAAATATGGTGATGATGAAGAACGCTGTGTTATCATGGTAACTCAAATAAAACCCTATTAAATAATTGGCTCATGTTTCGAATTCGTCCGAATTATTCATTCAAGGGGTCATTCGAATGCAAACAAAATATTGGCAGACGTGAAGTGGACGTAATATTAATACTAATCTGGATTTTATTATTAATGGAATTGTAAGGGAAATGAGGAACGTAAAGCACGAATATAGGAAACAATATTTTTAAAACAATCGTAAAATAAAATAATGTTAAGTATTGTGATTGTTTTAACACATGGACATATTGTTGTCAGACGTGTAATGTTGACGCGACAATTGAACATAGACGAGGATTAAAAAACATTTTAGTTTCGTAACGGAAATGATTAGGTCAACTGCCTCATGAACATCAGTCCCACAGGCAGAAATGTGCTCATGATAAAGTATTTTTTTAATATTTTCAATGCGCTGTCAATTCATATCACAGAAGCCATATGATTTCAGTCAGACATTATTTTATTCTAGCTATGTATTTAACATGTTTTTTATCTAACCAATTTTGTTTGTATATTAAGTCCACACAGCACATCATTTGCTCGAATACCAAAATGAAATTAAACTTACTAATACGAAAAAAAAACATGCGGTGCGGCGCTAGGAACCTAACCTGACCTAACCCTAGCCTTCACACTTTGGGTGTTTTTTGTGGTATCGTAACTTTTTTGGGTTCACTGCTGCAGGTATCTTTAAGGTCACCTTATATTTCTACGTTTTTTTTAAATAAGCGCACCTATTATAAACAGTAGTGGTAGTAGCAGGCAATAGTTTAAAAATAGGTCGAGTTAAATCGTAATCGAATCAAAGCCGAGGTAGCCGATTTTTCAAATATGTGTGTACCTACGAGTACTCCATTATAAAAGCAAATTACCAGAAGTAACTATAATCATATTATGCACTTATATTTGGGTTATGATTGTGCTACTTAGATAATAAACTAAGTAACTAGGTAATAAAAAAGGAAAATAAATAGCAACTTCTCGTCAGAAGCAGGACATTGCTTTTATGATGGTCCTGTTGCGAAGGTTTTTTTATGGTCCTAAATATTTTATTGACGTAGACGTTTGGCGCTGTTCTGAATTTTTTATTATAATGTATTATTATTTTTATGTAATGTAGTATAGCGCTGCATTCTTTAATTGAAAAGCTTAAGTAAGCATAAATATTACCTTTAACGTCTGATGTCGATTTTTTTAATGAGATGAGACGGATTTAGGGCACGGATTTGGCGATATGGCTCGAAGTTAAAACTTAAATGTGTTTTTTTATTTAAATCCTTGTTTGGTTAATCTGATTGGTTATTCTCGAATAATCGCGGTTTTTTTCGAATATTAAATTAAGTTATATAAAATTAACACGTTTAAAAAATTATCAATTTTATGACTTTTTCTATGGCAGAGAACTGTAGTTGTATATTTTTTGAAAATACGGGACAAAACTTAACCATTTAAATTATACGTCTATTAACATTCTGCACAATAAAGAAAAATCATCTATCTGTCGGTGATATGCGAAAGCTTACATGTGTTATGTGCTTTTGATAAAATTTTACGTCAAAATGCAACCATTTATTTGTGTATACATTACGATAGTTTTTTAGTGCATATTTACTGCAATTTGATCTTTATTTTTAAAAGATTGAAGGGTAATTTAAATTTTAACATCTATGTTAAAAAATAATGGGCTAATTCACATGGTTTTTTTTTTAACAGAATAAGTTGGTAAACAAATTCATTGCTATAATTAACATGTCGCATTTCGTGTAATGTTTTTTTCTAAATGCAAACTCACGAAAATTAACAAATGTATTTGGTTGAACTTCTCCGTCGCTGGCAACTGTCACTTCGTACCGTCCCTTTAAACGTACAAGAGATCAAAGATGACCCTCAAGGCCGATACACAAAACTGTATACCCACGAGAACACAATCAGGGCGAAGTGGTGGTTTATACAATCCTTCACATCTCAATATCACAAGGTTGGATTGATACCGCATTCTTTCAAGGAGCAAAAATCAAACAAGTTTGTTCTGGACAAAGTATCCAACAAGTATTATTCATCCTAGCTACCAATGAATATTAGATATATCGCTAAAACGTTTTCAAAGCTACAATCCACAATATATGTATGTTCGAAGAGAACGCTTTACTCACCAAAGTTATTCACGGCCAAAGTGTAATAAAATATTGTTTGCGATTTTTCATCGATAAGTAGTAGTACCAAGAATCAGTTGTTCCGACAAAGATCATATTGGATAGTGATTTTGACCCAGTCCATAACAAATACCGGTGACAAAATGCAAGCCACATAGATTTATAGACCAGGACACCTGTTAATAAATGCGAATAGGGCATCCCAGGAAACAAGGGACTTCGCTGAAATGTAATTATAACTATAAACCTAAACTATTAAGCAATACACTTTATGGGCATTAAATGTTTAATGGACGCATAGAATTTAAATCGATAACAAATATGTTTTCAAAAAGGATTTATGTTTAAAAAATAACATCATTTATAAAATATTAGTTTTATTGAGAATGAGTATAGTATAGTATGTGTATAGTAGTATAGAATGAAGTATAGTAAAGTATAACAAATATCTAATTGGTATCCTATTTTTTACATGACAAGATGAAAAACAGAAACAGGTTGATAGGTAACATAAATGAATGCAGGTGCACAGCAATAACATTGATATTCCCTGAACGAAATAAAAACTACATTATTGTCAAAATAGACACAATAACAAATTTGTTGAGTGCAAACGCTATTAAAATTTGTAGGTATCATAAACTATTCCCAGAGCTTACTCTTCTAAATAATGAACACTGCAAGGGTATTTAAGTCAGCCAAAAGTAATTACATGCAACGAAAATCACTTAAGTCAATTATTTTTAAAAGTTCATCATACAAATTTCAATTAATTATAAAGTAAATAATTACATTGAGCTTTTCTGTGTCCAAAAGTTGGTAGCTTCTTACAAAATAATACGAAAAAATAAGTATTAAAAAGTATTTTCGTTTATTTTGCTAGATCTTCTTTCGGGACACTTATCAACAGCTTTAAATTATAAACAAGAGGCAAAAATAAAATTTTAAAAATATTGTAAGATTTCACTATAAAATTTAGTAATTATTACAATATATCAGTGTTTCGTAATTTCAAGATTTGAAGCTAAACCAATTTGAATGTGCAACACTTACATTTATTACCCGGGAAAACACTAAAATGTTGTGTATTCCGCAAGAAACATCAATCAACATGTCAAATTATATTCTATCCTCATAATAAACCGCGATATCCGAAACCCAGTCATCGGATGGAGATAATGCTCCGTGTCGATGATCAATTAGCTCCATTCTCCGTCAGATTAGCTGAGAGGGCGGATGCGGAAGGGATTCTTGCTTGGAACCAGCAGGTCTATTCCTGGCATTCAGTAATCAGGAATCAGGAATCCTGAGTCTAGAAATAAGCTTTTATAGCGATTTTCACAGCGAGTTTTTCGACGGAAAACCGTGATTAATTAATAAAACTATGCTCCGGAATATTTTTGTCAAGAATATCGCTTTGAATAACGCCACAAAAGTGGTTTTCTAGACTCATGATTCCTGACTCCTCATTACGGAATGCCAGGAATAGACCTGCTGCTGAGGGCTGGGGGCCCATTCAGGCAAGAGTGAGTTCGAGTTCGGGAGTGAGTTAACCTAAATATAGCTAGAAAATATATTATTATTTAAATAACGGAACTATTATTTATACTTCCAAGATTTCCAGACTTCCAGATTTTTACCAAACTAAAATTATGTTCAAGAAGTGTGGAAACATGAACTTTTAAAAAAGTGAGTTAATATTTAGCGACGAATTCAAACTTACTCTTACCTGAATGGGCCTCCTGAGGGTCCATTCAGGGCAAGAGTGAGTTCGAATTCGTCACTAAATATCAACTCACTTTTTTTAAATAGTCAATGTTCCCACACTTCTTGAACATCATTACAGTTAGGTCAAAATATGGTCCGTCCCGTAAAAACGTTCGAAGTATAAATAACGGTTCCGTTATTTATATAATAATATATTTCCCAGCTATTTTTAGGTTAACTCACTCCCGAACTCGAACTCACTCTTGCCCTGAATGGACCCCCTGTTCTTGCGCTAATTAGTTTACATACGGAATACACACTCTTGAATCCTCGCGGAATCAGTAAACAGCTTCCGACTTATTCGGACGAATTTACAAATCGCTAATGGATATCTAATTTTTCATTAGTGCTGAAATCGGAAACACATGAAAATGTATGGAATTGTACTTTTTTGTACCTAAGCAAGTAAGTAGTTTTTCTATGATATTTATATAAAATCAAACGTGAATCAAAGATACATTAATTAAAGAAAGAGCTTTGTAAATATATCTACTTCATGCTTAATTTGCATGGCTGGACCCAAACCAACAAAACATACCATTCCATTCAATCCATGCCATAACCGAGAAGAAATTATCTCTTGACATCATATCATATCTGAGATGATTGCTAAGCTGACATAATTCAACGGTTCCTCCATGCTATCCTCCTGTTATTACAAAAGTAAATCAGCGTGCAATCGATACCGAGGTTGTATCCGCATATTTCTTGGACTTGCTTCTCGGAAAATTTTGATTGGAATATCATTGGAAGGGGCAAATCGGGTTCATATTTTTGGCAATGTGAAATAACATTTCAAAGAACTAGTTTTGATAAAACATTTTTTCGATGAAATATATTGGGAGAAATGGTTGATTCCTTTTTGACTCTCTGAAGATTGCAGGAAAACACGCAGACGCTCTAGGTTTGATATTTTTCAAATTTAAATACGCTATTTCTGGCGACCTTATGCGACATTAAGGCGCTAGGACTAGCCAACTACTCGCGCCATACAAATGCACTTTTTAACAAATGTAATAATATGTAGTGAAACGCTTCAGCAAATCCAAATAGAACTCCAGACTGATAATGGATTGTTAATATTTTTTTATTCCATCATTTATTTAAATAATAATAAAAATAAAAAAAGTTGATTTTTCTCATTAGAAATCTGAAAGTCATTCGATTTCTAGATATAAGCAAAAACAGCATATATGCATAAACAAAAAATTCCATTTGCTTTTAGATTTCTACATTTAGTCAAAAAAGTTCGGAAATGGACACCGTTTCCGCAATGTATTTTGTATAGAAAAAGGAAACATACATTAACGAAAATCATTCGATTCCTAGACAAGGAATCATATATTGTAAGGATGACACTTATAATCGTCAGACTTAGTTAGTTTACTTGGGGTGCCTCGTCTAACTTTGCGATTTGGCTAGTACCAGGCCCTTAATGTGTCCTTGTTTCAGGGTCGATTATACATACATACATAGCACATACTTTAATTAATTAAATGGATGCCGTTACCAGGGTAAGTTGACTCGCCGGGTGAAGAGATAAGTGAGTAATTAAATCAGACGTGTAGTTGCATTTCGTACCATGCTAACTCTGAAACGACGTGTTATTCGGCCCAGTCAACTGAAATTGTGCAGTTAAAATTTTGCAAAATGCAACTAAAATATTAATTTAATCACTCGTTTGCCTGTCACCCGGCGAGTTAATCTACCATGGTAACTCCTCAGATCAAATATACTTTTATGTCGTCGAGTTTTTCGAAGGTAAATACAATTTAAAAAGTACCGAGCACGTACATAAAAACTATTGGGTACTAAGAAGTACGCAAGTCCATTAAAGATGTTTACTTAGCTCGGCATACGGATCGAATGGGTATCTTCCAAAGAATACTACCCTTTCTTTATGTGAAGGAGGCTTTGCTGGACCCACGTAGAGAACACATTCAACACAGCTAATATCCACGTCTCGGTTTATCTAAGGATCTCGGCTTAGGTACTCTAACGTTCCTAGTGATTTATCATGTGAGGGCGGTATCCCAGGAAAATCTCTTTCAGAAACACCTAACCGAGTCCACGCTACGACATAAACTTAATTTATCGCCAAAGTCCTCCCACTACGGGGGTGTATTGTAACGTATTCGGTTTTATCTCGCCCACAAAATAGAAAAATAACGGCCCCGGCGCCATTAACATGTGTCAACCTGTCCATGTGACCGCCGTGAAGCGGCTTAGACACTCACTTTTAATGACACTAACCCGCAATGGCGGCGTTGCGTTCAGAGTGAAGCGGACTGTACCGAATATTTCAATAAAGACTTGCATAGTGCTCTCGAGTTCCAAATGTTAATTGTTTATTTATCATCCATAATTTAATGTTAAAATATGACAAATCCAAGTGCAGTGATGAATGATGAATAAACGATACGATATATGTAGACAGTGCACTGGGATTGGTCACATTTTATCATTTGCAAGTTCAGAAATAACAGCCAAAAAGAACTGGCAAAAAAACTTTAACGGGTTTTTTAACATCCAACAACGTTACAATAAGGTTACAATAATAATAAAAAATAAAAGAAAGTTCATACATTTAAACAGTGCTCACTACTGACGCTTACTCATGAGATAAACAGTGGGAGTTGGAGCCACCTCAAGTGTTCGCACAATGGCGTGGATGTGGTGATAATCACAAACAGCTATGTGGTTTTTGACATACATTGTTATTTATCACAGACGTTTAGCGAGCATTTTGATAACACACACTCTTGCAACGTAAAAATTAACATGAAAGTTTTGATAAACTTGTTTTCAGCAAAATTAATTCGGACGAAGAAGACGCGCAATCAGCTGGAGATTTAATTAAATGACGAAAACTAGTTTGTGAAGTTTTGTTCATCATCTAATTTTCCACCAAATTGCGGGCCATTGTTAATAAACTAATGAAAACGTTTTTTTTGTTTATTTTTGTTTATGCAGCCTGACATGGATGGCTAATACCACACAACTACCGTTATGATATTAGCCCAATACACCTCATTCCCGAAGGAATTTGGTGCCATGCCAGGACCTTCCCTTTATGAGCACGGCTACATTGAACTTGGTGGAAAACACGGACAATTTTTCATGAGCCTAGTGGCGCGGGGACTGGCCTAGCGTACCAGAGGCCCGGGTTCAATACCGACTTGCACCACTGTCTTTCTCTTTCAGAGTTCGATAAGTGCATTTCGTCACGAATGCGAGCTGCTCCATGGTTCGGAATCCATGTAAAACTGTAGGTCCCCTTCCCCTACTAGGTGGTAGGGTTTAAGCCCGCCCGGGTTTTTATTATCGCATTGGATGAAAAGATGGTCGCGGCGGCAATGAAAAATTGTCCGTGTTTTCCATCCAGTTCAATGTAGCCGTGCTCATAAAGGGAAGGTCCTGGCATGGCACCTAATTCCTTCGGGAATGTGGTGTATTGGGCTAATATCATAACGGTAGTTGTGTGGTATTAGCCATCCATGTCAGATCGCATAAAAAAAGACGTCTAGGACCCGAAACCCCGATGCGTGTGATGTTTATGTTTCAGTTGGATGCCTATACCACACCCACTGTCTTGATATTAGTCCAATACACCTCATTCCCGTAGAAATCAGCTTCCATGCCAGGAACTTCCCTTTATGAGACCGGCTACATTGAATCGGGTTTTCATCCAATGCGATGTAACCAATCCGGGCGGACTTAGGGCCGAGTGCACGAAAGTACAAAAATCTAAATCAACGTCAACGCATGATCAAACGCGCAACTTTGTAAGGATGTATAAAAGTTGCTTCAAGCGGCTCACTAAAAGCGACGTGTTTGAACATTGATTAACTCAGCCGTATCTTCGTGCAATCGGGGCTTAACCTTAAATTTTTTCGTGGATTCTTGACGAATTGATATTTATCGTCTTCATTTATCCTATATTATGTATGTGATATGTGTGTAGAATCGACCGTGAAGCAAGAACACATTAATTTAAGAAAGGAAGTGTAAAAATAACTATCTTATGAATACAAATCAAGGCAACCGATAAATCCCTTTCGTAGGTATTGCGTCTACCAATTTCGCCACCAGCTCTATACCAATAATTTAGAATTATACTATACAGTCCCTCCTTTCGTTATCAATATACACTACTAACACAGTGTTTAAGATTAAACATACACCGAACTGATATTCAACTCAGAAAGAGAACTGAAGTGGTGCATGAACAAGGCAGGCATTGAACCCCCAGTATAGGAAGCAAGTAGCCGCGCCCCTCAGTTACGAGCCGCTCAAAGATGCAACTATGTACTGGCAGTGTGCGAAAGGGGAGCTGGAGAATCCAGGAGGAACTGTGCGCGCGCCGGCAGAGCCGCACGGACTGCATGGCGCGTAGCTGCTGGTCGTGCACGGCCTGCCTGTTCCTGCTGACGGAGGTGCCGCGGGGTCTGTTCGGGCGCTCAAAGATGTAACGTTGTGCTGGCAGTGTGCGGGCGGCGAGCTGGAGTAGCCAGGAGGAACTGTGCGCGCGCCGGCAGAGCCGCACGGACTGCATGGCGCGTAGCTGCTGGCCGGGCACGGCCTGCCTGTTCCTGCTGACGGAGGTGCCGCGGGGTCTGTTCGGGCGCTCAAAGATGTAACGTTGTGCTGGCAGTGTGCGGGCGGCGAGCTGGAGTAGCCAGGAGGAACTGTGCGCGCGCCGGCAGAGCCGCACGGACTGCATGGCGCGTAGCTGCTGGCCGTGCACGGCCTGCCTGTTCCTGCTGACGGAGGTGCCGCGGGGTCTGTTCGGGCGCTCAAAGATGTAACGTTGTGCTGGCAGTGTGCGGGCGGCGAGCTGGAGTAGCCAGGAGGAACTGTGCGCGCGCCGGCAGAGCCGCACGGACTGCATGGCGCGTAGCTGCTGGCCGTGCTTGGCCTGCCTGTTCCTGCTGACGGAGGTGCCGCGGGGTCTGTTCGGGCGCTCAAAGATGTAACGTTGTACTGGCAGTGTGCGGACGGCGAGCTGGAGAAGCCGTGCCTGCAGGAGGAGCTGTGCGCGCGCCGGCAGAGCCGCACGGACCGCACGACGCGCATGCTGCTGGCCGTGCTCGGCCTGTTCCTGCTGACGGAGGTGCCGCAGGGCCTGTTCGGACTTCTGAGCGCCCTCGCTCCGAGCTTCTTCAAGAACTGCTACGGGATGTTCGGTGAGATATTTGTCCTATGTAATCAAAGGCCTACGGGTCAGAAAAATGCTAATTTATCACGACAGGATGGTGTCTAAGAGAACTACTCCCATATATCACTTAAAGTTGACAGCTCGCAAAATAAATGATTATTTGAAAATCTTTGTCATTGAAATGATTCAAATTCATAAAGATAATTCCGAAAAAAAAATGCTCGAATATTAAAATTAAAGAGTGGGAAAGTTAATATCACAATTAACCAATGTTATTTAATTTCAAACTTTGTGCTGGTCAATTATCTTAAAATTAGTTTGAAGGCAAACGAAAGCTCTCTTTTTCCTTCAGACCTTATTCTTACTGAATCATGGAGTGCGTCTTTCATCTCAAAACTTAAACGGCGATCACGACACTAGGCGAGGTATATGTATTTTTAACACTTTCACTGACACTGAGAAAATCTTAGGTTTCATGATAGGTATGACACTAAACATTTTCATGCAAACTCACACGCCGCTTGCCGGTGGACTGGCTGTATGTACGTGTAGCTCACGGCCACAGCCTAGATTTGTTACCTATGACACTAATTCAAAGTTAGTGTGTGAAATACGACAAAAGATCAGGTAACGAAATCCGCTCGCCACCGTCCGGTTCGTCAGTTCGTCGACCGTACTCGAACAAGTAACCGTCTCTCGACGGAGAACCAGTTAAAGCGTTAAGCAAAAACATTTTCTCAGCTATCAACAAAACATACGTCGTAGCGCAGTGGATGAGATTATGTTATTTATTTGAGCGTCATTTAACGCCAGCCACGTATCCGTTGTGTCAACATTGTGAATGAGATACGTTGCGTGTTCGCAGGTGGGCGGCGGTGCCAGGTAATGTGGCACGCCACACCCCCTCTGAAAGCCCATTCAATGTGTTTGTTCATCACTAGCGATCACATGATTATTCATAATTGAGGCAAGATGGCCGCGTTGTGCTACGCATGCACGTTTCTACGCAGATAGGGGGCAACGTGTTTGTGAGAAAATGAAATGAAATGAAGTCATCTAACAACACGGAGATCGATACATACGGATATTAAATTCATAGAGCCAATGTTTTGGACAGATTGTTTGATTAGGAGTCGATTCACTGATCAATAATTACTATTTCACTGCCTATTTTTATCGTGTCTATTAGATCAATATCAGGTACTCATCTTTATTCATGTTCTGGCAAAGCAGAAATATGAAGAATTATTTGCACATCACCATAAATATGCACAGATGGTCTATGTTAACGTAATTAGTTTAAAGCAGTTATTAAATTTACATATAAAGTCATCTTTTCGTTTCACAAGCTAATCCTCGAAATTAAAATCAGTTTATTGCAAAATATTATTATGTTCACACGCAATTTCTGTTTCGCTAAAATGTTCTCATTAATTTGGAAGAGTGCCCTTTTCATCGCTGTTTCTCTGCGTCATTTTACGCTTCGAGGTCACGTCCCAAATATGGTGGGTTGTACTTGCTTGTTTCGTGTTAATCTATAGTTATCCTACTTACAGGCCACAAAGAGGGTGGTAAATTTCAATAGGGGTCCAGACCTTTTCTAAAGCATCGCCCATTGAATCAGATTCAATTTAGGTAGAATTTTTCATTATGCTTCGAGGCTACGGTGAATGTATTTTCGTTTCAGGAAGTAGGTAATTACGAGCGGTGGGCGTGTTGGGGCATCCAGGCGTCATAATTATCAGTACTGACATGAATTTATTACATCATGACTACGTTCCGAAACATGAAGATGAACATTTTTCATTGGGAAATTTTAATGTTGTCATTATGCTTTGATAATATTTTTGATACGATACATAAACGGTCTTTTCTTGTAATATTTTAAACTTTCATATTTATGATGTCATGATGATGATGTCTTTATCTTGTTATATTGTTTTTTTTACATTATTAAATATGTTTAAATTGTGCTCTCGGTGTTAGACACTGTTCCGCAATATTATGCTCGCCTATAATTCGGTATGCACACCTGGAATGTGACCCCTACTATGTTTATTATTATTTAAAGTTTTCGTGTGTAGATTTTTAGCTTACCTTTTATAAAATAAGTAAATAACATACTAGCTAAGGTTCCCGGATCCGCTCGGGTCAATTTAGTTTTGGAAAATCACCCGAGCGGAGCCAGATTTAATGCGCCCTCGGCCCCCGAGACACCGCGTCGCATCGCCCGCCCGCGCTATTACTTCGTTCTCGCTTAGCGTTCTATCTCACTTTTTTTTTATTTTTGCTCGGTTCCTAGAGGTACGACCCTTAGGAACTTACTGATTTTAGTGACTGAACTTAGTGATTTTCTTGAGAATTAATCAAATGCCAAAAAAAAATAATCCAACTACCTAGTAGTTGCAGAGATTAGCGCGTTCAATGCAAAACACTTTTCAGCTCTATTATATAAGTATAAATAATAGGGTAGAGTAGAACCTCAAAAAAAACTCACGTATTTTGCAAACGGATAATTATTTTTAGACAGATGGTGCGCACCAAAGAACCAATAGTAAAAAAAAAAACGATCTAACTTATTTCTAAACCTAATCAGTAAATCGTATGTTTGAATGATTTGGTTTATTAAAAAACCCTCTAAACAAAAAAAACCTGAAAGATTTCATAAAAAAAATGCATAAATAGTCATATTGGTTAACTAATTGAGATATGAAACTTCAACCTAATCGAAATATTGGGTTTCCAATGAGATTATTATGCAAGATTATGTCCCCAACTTGACATGACATTTTCACAGAGCTCTTTTAGGATTCAATGAAAAACTAGCAACACTATTATTCTTGTCCATGCGTAGGAACGTGCGTCTTGTCACACCCTCCAAAGCTCGACAATTTATGATATTTACGTAGTCACTGAGTTCTGCTTCGTTATTCGTTCTGACAGTTTACGCGGAGCCTGAATTTAAACTTGATATTTAAATGTACACGGAATATATTTATAGACGCCAAGTAATGAATAAGCCACTGAACTCCACGCGTAAGCCATTCATTAAACGATTGCATAAAAGGACAATGACCCTTCTTTTATAGCCAAGAAAACTGGTGTTAGCTTTAATGCAATACCTGGTAATACAATCCAGGCAGGAGGCGGGTATGGCCCAAACGTTAACCTTAGCATTCCGTTACCTTAGCGTTAGGTATTCCTAAGCATTGGAGGAGCAAAACCGGTACTTAGATAACATTTTGGTTTACGACTAAAAAAAAACATCCTCCCCATACATTTCTTATTTATTTATTTACTCTTTAATACAAACTTGTAAAGGGCGAGCTTATCGCTAAAAAGCAATATCTTGCAACTAAAAACTAAAGGCGGGGACGTTTTTTTTAACTATAAAACAAAATGGTATCTAACTTTTTTGCTACAAATATTTATTGACAAGAGTGTCTGGTTATCTTTTAGACCATACTTCCTCCGTTAACAACATGTATGGACAACATTTCATCAATAATGTTAGCTTTTTCTATCGCAGGAAACTGTAATTACAGTTTTTTAAAAATACGTTTTAAAAATGTCTTCCAGGCTGTCATTTCCAGGCCCTAAATGTTAGTCACATCATACCAGGATAAAACTCAACCGTTAAACTTCCATTTATATTTTAAACCATCCATTTGTCGGTAATATGCGTTTTGATGAGATGTGCGCTTGGCAAAATCGGAAGTCAAAATGCAACCATGTCTATGTTTTTTATAATCCGGCTCTTCGAAAACTAGCTACTAACACGAAAATGTATTTTATTAAATTAAAATTCAGTCTTCGTCCACACTTTCCTAATGCTGACAACTCACAACTTCGCCTACTCCCGTCTCTCCATGCTCGCGGTCGAAGCACTTGTCCGATTGTCTCGTGAACCAAATTGGAGATCTGAGAACGCACATTGCAGGTGACCTCATGGACATGCTCGCGCTGTTCACGTCGTCAGTCAACTTCGTTCTGTACTGCAGCATGAGTCGGCAGTTCCGCTGCACGTTCGCTCGCCTCGCGCGGGGTCTGCTCTCTGCGAGTGACGAGCCCGTCAAGCTGGTGGTGAAGCCAGAAGCAACCACGCAGGTATCCACTTGTTCTAACTATGACGTCATCTGTCAACAATCACTGCATGATTTCTCAACTTGTAAGCGGATTGGTATTGCAGGCGCTAGCCCATAAAGGTGATTATAATTGAAATGCTGAGCGGGCGGTAACTCATCAGCCGATGGAAGGTAACCCAGCACTAATAGCCTGGATCAAATTCTAATGATTAGGTTTCTTTTGACTCTACGTTCCGCTGATAGCTGCTGGGCTGGCTGCGTTTCCTGTACTCGCAATTCGTAATCGCCGACACTTCACGTTTGACACAATATTGTTAGCCAATATCGTCATCAATAGCGTTGCCGAAACACGTGGCACTTATCTTGACGATTCCTAATAAATATGCTCACAAAACACTGTAAAAGCTTTGAACAATCTATTTCGCTAGCACCATGGAGGTCAACATGGCTAGCTCATACCTATCCACCGGAAATATTACTCGATCTGTCACAGCGCTGACAGACCAAGACCAATGGCAAATCAAACATTTTTAGGGGTAGGAAAAGAACCATTCTATATTCCATAACCATGTCATATTTTTTTTTTCTGAAAAAGCGGTATGGGTGGCTGTGCTGAGAGACAACAGGTATTCAGAAAAACCAAACCGAGAGACCAAAGGTACTCAGAAAAGCGAAGTACACCTCGCTAAACGAGACACCATATCAGCCAATTAGCGGATTGTCGCTGAGCTGTTTTAATTAGGTTTGAAGAAGGTTTGAGGCAGACAGTTCCATATTCTGGCTACGCGGCTGAGAAATAAGTTGTAGAAACGGTTCGTTTTCAAAAGACTAATTTCAACCACAAGGCCACTCATACTAAACAAAGACGTTTAATGCAGTGAAGGTATCCTGCATCACACTTTATTTTCATATTTACGTCCTCACGTGTTTCAAGGTGGTAATTAAAGGTATTCAACGTAACCTCTACATTCTTGTGCATGGTAACTTGCGCATAACTTGCTCACTGCCAACATTAGCGTTTCAATTAGTTAGTATAGTTAAATATTTGCCAGATAACCTGCTAATCATACTTCATGTAAATGATTTATTAGCTCACGCAGCTTGCTGGAAGGATTCGTGGTTTCCAAACTATTGGCATCACAAAGCATATATTTTACACAGAGGTGGGACTTATTATATTGAATGAAATGTTTATCAATATGTAATTAAATATTTTGAGTTTTATAACAGTTTCGAAGATTCCGAATAATAGAGAAGCTCAAATTCGTAATGAAATGCACTTATCCAACTCAGAAATAAAAACAAAAGTAGATGCATAAACGGGGCGAGGGTCAACCCCATGACCTCTAACTTGGAAAGCTAGTCCCCGGACCCCTGAGCTATCAGTCGGAACAGTTTGTATTTCGCTGCTGAACGAGTTCGTTACCTGAAAAGCCAGATTAGGTTCACTCCTTGTTGTCCTTTCTTGTAATCCGCTCGCCCCTCTCCGTGTTGCTGACGAATGTTAGCACAGCTGTTAACAATTGAGTAGTTTCAGCAGTATCGATAACGTGAGCAGTTGTTGGTGACCACGCAGGTGACAGGCCCGCTGTAGCGAGCGGTTATGCCCGCATCGCCCCGCGCGCCCCCCTCCCCCCTGCCGGACGAGAGCGCCTTGTGAGACGGACACTGCGGAGGCGGCGGGCTGCTGCGAGCCACTCGTGCCTTGTTTATGGCCAGGTGAGGCATAGTTAAATCAGGATAACAAAAACTTAGGCTGGAGTGCACAACATGTACAGAACTTCATTCATAATAAAGACCGCGCATGTTGTGCACTAAATAAATTAAATCAAAAATAACCACGATTAGCTGTCAAAAGGCAATTGTGCACAATCTCCTGTTATTACTTAGTTGCCAGTCGACAAGACCGATTTTAATTACAATGCTACGACAGCAAACTATACAGTGTATCATTGACTTATATATTACATTGCAGTGTATATTATGTTTTCGCCGATTTTTAGACATCGCGCAGGTCGGACGCCGCACGGCTTCCAAGCGGTTGATATGCTGCGCAGCTCAGTCCCCACTATACCTTAACCTGGCGGTCAATTAAATACTGATTGCTTTTTGGGCCGTCGCAAAAAAATTACTCAGGACGTGCACTTTTCGGTGATTTCACATATATCGTCAATCGTTATAACTAAATGACTGTTGCAGACAGAGAGCCTTCCTTGCTCGCTGGTTTTCAAATGATGTTTTCGCGTTGCATAAGTTATTTTGTTTTTCATGAATTTATGCTACACTGAATTTCTCCCTTATTTTTTACTCCCCTGATTATTAAGTTTCATAAACTTTTGACTGGAAAACTGACAGAGCTGTCAGTACCTAAAGTTCTTTGGCTGGCATCGGACAGCTGTGTTCTAATGTTAGGCTTGCTCTGGTACAAAGATGTCTCCAAAAATCTGAAATTTAGTGCAGATTAAAAATCGTATAGTGTCGTGTAGTTGTTCGACAATATATAGATTAAATCTTAAGTAGAAGGCAAGCAGAAAAAAAGAGAGAAAAAAAAAAAGGTTCCGACGAATTGAGAACCTCCTCCTTTTTGTTGAAGTCAGTTAAAAATACCGTGTGCCAGCTGAAAGTTTCATGAAAAACATAAGCCGCCGGAAGGTCATGGGGCCATGAGTTCTGTGGATTTGTTTTATGATTTTTAAATTCTAACTGTTTCCATTTCATTTTCAGATTTTACGAGCAGTCCCGACACGAAGGTAGACACGTCAATCAACTGGAAGCTTGCTATTTCATATATAATTTCCTGGAATCTGTAAAAATAATTATAGCGCTATTATGCCTCGAATTTTTTAAATGTGTAGATTCAATACTATGTAAACATACAATGAATTATTAGATTATTTCGCAATGTCGGTAATTGTACAGAAGTTTATTGTAATGGGCTATAATAAGTTTTAAATATTAAGTGAATATTTTAAGACAATTTTCTTTTAATTTTTTTTTAATTAAATGTAAATATTATTAGTGAATGAACATTATAGCAAATTAGAATAGTTGTATTTTTTTTTATTACTTTTTTTTGCTACAAGATAACGCCTTTCTTGATAACACAAATGAAACTAAGTTAGAAGTTGCTACGTATATTATGTGACTTGATATTTACATGTAACAAAATATCCGTATCAAAAACATTTCGGGTAATCGCATATTATAATGAAAGCAGCTAATATATACTAAATACTACGTGACTTATGAAAATAGCAGCGCAATTAATTTTAGAGTTATAGGATCAATGAAACTTGTAATATATATGCTTCTATAGGTACTTATAAGCTAAATAACTTATAACTTGAGCTATATTATAACATGAGCTTTCTTACTTAAAGATAATGAGGGTTATGTAAAGTTCATCAAGTGCAGATAACTTAAAACATTATTTTCTTTCCTTGAAAAGAATGTCAATGTATATACTTGTAACAGGCAGATGACATTTGTGACATGAGCTTCATTAATTGTAAGTTATTAAAGTTATGTAAATTGTAACTTGCAACAATGATCAAATATGACACTTCGTTAGATGTGTAAAGAGGAGAGTTTTTCCAATAGTTACGTATACATCAGAAATATCTTGCAACATGAGTTTCGTTACTTTTATGTATAACATTTTTAACTTTAAAGTTAGGTACTTGACGGCATGTAGGCAATTCGATCAAAATACAAGACTTCCGTTGAATGCTGCTCTTTAGTTAATAGCAAATTAAAATTAAATAAATAAAGGAAACGTATTGGAATTCGTAATGTTTGAGCCGCACTACGCAAAGCCAACACGTTACCAATGCACATAATAATGCATTTTCTGTGATTTTTTTTCTTAAACTTGTATATATTCCTACATTGCAAAATATAGATTAGTTTGAAAATATGTATACATATTTTAGAGATAGCTTTATCGTATTATAAGGGTCCAAATATTAGAATTACAAATAGTTACATAACTTTCGAAGCCTTAGCTGTGTGAAGTATGTTTTATTACCATACGATGATTAGTTGTATCGGCGATTACCATTATGATAAAAAAATCTAGATTTAACTTTTTAGGCAAATAATTATGTACAGCATCGGTGAAAACCTAAGAACTTATATAATAACGGGGGTTAAATGACAACTAAACTGCACTAAATGCATTTCTTGTCTCGAACGGTAGTCAAAACGTAGTTTACCTATTTATATTCAAATCCACTAGGAAGTGTGTGTCATATGTTTGTTATTTCCTATTATATGCAACCGGTACCTACGTGATTTTGGGTCTACTAATATAAATTTATCGGTACCAGCGAAATTAAACATTGTTTACGCTCTCTATATACGTTGCCGTTTTTTTTATTTACGTATATGTTAACCCCGCATATGTCTTTTACATATGATTTTGATTGTAGCGAAAATATCTAAAATAACAAGCTATTTTCACAATAGTTTGAAAACCCTTTTTTTTGTTCTCGAGTTCGATGGAATATGTTCAACTAATATATTTCGAGACTATTCATGATACCACTCGAGGCAGATGGTGTGAATTAGTTTAAGTAAATCAATAAATTCCTAACTGGACAGGGCATATTCTTTTAAATTAAGATGGTCCCGTAAGCATCAGAAAATTGCGCTCTCCATACAAACGCAGATTATAATAAATTTTAAAACCACTGTTCCAATTTGCTTGATATTTGGGATTTCATATCAAGAAAACAATATCTATGTCTTTTCGAAAAATGTATCCTGTGTCACACAATTATTATTATTTTTTTGTTATCTTGCTTTCTGCGATCAGTCGGTTGACTATAAGCGGATGAGTTGTGTGGATGTGGTCGTGACGAGTTTGTGCTCCAGCGAGAACAACTCAATTTCAGCAGGATATCTTTAGATGTCCAGCTCCATTATGTCTTGCCTTTTGAGACGTTTCTCATATTGTTTGTATGTTAGCTGGCCTGCTAGAGGATTTGGGTGTTGAAATAGTCTTTGTTTATACTTGGTGCTGATCGTTTTAATTTCCTCGCTGACGGTAGGTATATTTAGGAGTTGGTGTATTTCTGTGTTGGTAATAAACCATGGTGCATTTGCAAGCCTTTTTAAAATCACATTTTGAAGCCGTTGTAGGATATTTATGTTGGACTTGCTGGCACTGCCCCAGAGCTGCAATCCATACGTCCAAATCGGTTTTAAAATACACTTGTAGACCAAAAGTTTGTTGTCAACTGATAGTTTTGATTGCCGTCCGAGTAGCCAGTAAAGGTTTCTGTATCGGATGTTTGCTTCATCTCTCTTTGCCTTTATATGATTCTTCCAAGTAAGTCTTCTATCAAGGTGCATTCCTAGATATCGGGCTCCATCTGCATGGGGTAGAATATTCTGTCCGAGTTTGACTGGGGGGCAGTTTCCTTTGCGCAGTGAGAATGTCACATGCACAGACTTAGATGCGCTTGCTGAAATTCTCCATTTCTGTAGCCAGCTGTTTATTTCGGTTAAGGCTGTTTGCAGATATTTTGATGCTTCCATTGGATCTGGGCTACTCGCTAGGATTGTCACACAATAGAGAAAATAAAATGTTAATAAAGATTTTCTTTTGCCTGTAATTTGACTTGCTTTAGATTTTTCAGCAAAACAAAAACGTGCAGACATAGATATTAATGGTCGGTAATATTAGTTACCAAATACCAATCAAATTTGAATAGTGCTTTTCAAACGATTAGTAAACTACATTTGTATGGGAAACATACATGGAGTAATTTCCTCACCTCCATGGGAACATAGCTTACGGGTCATTCTTAAAGGAGTGATAACAGTTGATTGTGTTCACTTATATTGGGCGTAAGTAATCAATACTTAATTATATTTCATAATAACTACAAGGATTTTCTATATTCAAACTTGCAGATTGATGGTCTATCTATAATTGGAAGAGAAACTGGTAAGTCTCTGGTGCTTGGATTTATCAAATTTGGCAAAACAGTTTAAACAAACAATTATATCACCAGATCAGATATTTTAATTTAATTATTTCTAAAATAGTCAGACCATCAACTTATCTTTCATCTTTTTTAAACTTAAAAATTACATGCAGTTAGTAATAATAAAATAAAGTAAATAATGCAACGCGATTTCACTTACGCTATTGTCGGAATGAATGCAATAAGGTGCAATTCCAAATAAGGGGATATACCTAGCAGGTGGCGAAATTGGAAGACGCAATATCCGACGTAACTGCTTAGTACGAAAAAGTATATTTACAAATTATTTATGTTCTTTCATTCCCATTCCACAACATGAGCAAATGGTTAAAGGTTTTTATAATGTATTCAAAATTCTGATAACCTTTTCAGTAAAGGGCAATGTTATTATCATAGGTAACAGTTTTTATGTTCCTATAGCGCGACATATGGTGCTCGACGATGCCCATGGGCTTTCGTACCTTATTCGGAGGATCCCAGATTGCACTTTGATCGAAAGGCATACTAGACGATTATTGCAAGATTGAACGATTCTAACCCAACGACAACATGAAGGAATAAACTCATCTACATGTTTTAAGCGTCCATCTAGTGGTGGTGAATCGCATTAGTTTGATCAGGTAGATGACCTGCACCCCGTCCATATTGAGATGTTCTTACAAATAACCTTTTAACTTTAGCAATAGCTCCTAGATGGCGCCTAGTCTAGCTTAATATTTTAATTTATTTACAAACGGCAGGTAAGGAAATGCCTATTATTGAAGATCAACGATCTCCGTGTATCAAACCGTGCTGTGCAATGCGGCAACATCGCACACTTCGAAGATAGTGGATCTATTCTGTTCAAAGGTAGTTGGACCTAAAATTTGAATTTAGCTTTTATCAATGAACAATAAAGCAATCCCTCTTTTCAAATCTTAAAAACGTTTTGTTGGTTCGTTGTAATGGTTTTTTAGGGTTCCGTACCCAAAAGGGTGCCAACGGAAACCTAAAATTTGTTCGACGGAAAACCTTACATAATTAAATCTCTTTGAAAATCGCTATTAAAGCTGTTTTCGAGACTTTGGATTCCTGATTCCTGATTAAGGAATTCCAGGAATAAGCCTGCTGACCAGACAACTACCGCTGAAAAAACTCGCCTTCAACAAGTCTCATGGTCAATTTCTCTAGCTTCTCCTCTGTCTCCTTCAGTAAAATGCTCGACCACACACTTCGCGACAGACGGTCGCCAAATAAGAGGAACTGCGCCTAGACACTACGTCACCCACCATACTGTTTTGGCCTTGCTTCATCTGATTTATTCTAAGGACAATCCATTCCAAACTGCCATCAAATCTGGTAATTTGTCGTTAGGAAGTGAATCGAGGAAAATTGTTTTTTTTTCGATATGAAACCGCAATATAAAGGTAAAAAACGTCCTAACAAAACTATCGAGGTCGTGGTGCATATTCATTGAGAAACAAAGCCTTCAACGGGCAACCGAATGATTCACGCCAGTTTCGCGTAACCGCATGAATCCTCTAAAACAGTTGGAGCGCTAAACTCTGGGTTTTCACGATTAAAAACCTTGAATGCGAGAAACGGCCGATTCACTGAATTGCGAAAGAAAACGATTGAACATGAAAAAGGTCAATGACATATATTCTTAACAAGGTTTTTTTTAATACTTTTTTATGGAACAGCACATGTTTGTTTAATACATGGCTTAACCGTACCAACTAGTAATAAATTAAAGGGACCTACACTTTCACAGTTTTTAAAGAAAAGGGTGTAAAACCAGGGAATCGAACCTGCAGCCTTCGACAGCGGAGACCACTTGCCAAATAACGATTTTTTAATGCATTTATTCAACATTCATAGCTCTTTTCCCATAACCAGGCCGGTAGCGCTTCCCTATATAAGGGTAGGTACCAATAATACACCCGTCCCATGAGTCAGTGTGAGGCCTGGACCACATGATCGGAATAAAACAGGACGGACGGAATACATTTTATGAATCGCATATGAAAGTGTATGGGTCCGGCCCACGGAGGATGGTCCTCCGTGGTCCGGCCACATGCACTCAATGATTCCGGAGTTCCCAACATACATAGGCAGAAATTCCGTTCGTCCGGTTTTATTACGATCATGTGGTCCAAGCCTAAGACATTATCAAAGCGAGAGGTAATTGACCTGCCGCCATTTTGAATATTCATTCGCGGTGGAGGAAACGCTCAGTATACTCCGTGAATGTGCTTAAAATAGGTAGTCAGCATAAAAAAACCGGCCAAGTGAGAGTGGGATTCGCACACGTAGGGTTCAAGATTTAACACAAGAAAATCACGTTTTTTGTTTTGAATTTTTTACCTTTACCCTTTAATTTTTAATATTTTTTAATTTCACCTATTTGTTGTTATAACGGCAAAATAAATACACACCCTGTGAAAATTTCAGCTGCCTACCCCTTTCCACCCTTTGGGTACGGAACCCTAAAAAGATTCCACGCTTAAAATCGAGTGCCAGAAAAACAGTAAAAAAAAAGTACGATGCCTTGGAAGTTTTTATTGCTTCATTTACATGTTACATATAACTAGATGGGAAACACGAAAAATGTCGTTGCCGCCTCGACCATCATTTATTCAATGCGATGGTACCAACCTTGCGCGGGACTACCCCTACCGCCTCGTAGGGAAAGGAAGGCGACAATTTTTTTTACCAGGAATCCCAACAACGAACTGAATTAAAATTAAATAATTATATAAATTGTACCGTTCTGTTTCGATAGCAGAATAAATATGTTTAGCAGATAAGAAATATGTTTATGGCTTGGCATAGAATATCTGAATCTCTTATCTTAAAAACATGCAACAAAACTTCAAACGCAGCATGAAACACTTACAGTTTGGAGCAGATTTTATTTAACAACGGTGCAAATATTTACAGCAGCAATTATCATTACATTCTCGTTTGACCGGATACAAGTTGAAGAGCCCACCATCATGTGTTGAGTCCACTTATACAATGACACCTTTTTAGGGTTCCGTACCCAAAGGGAGTCAAGCGGAACCCTATTATTAAGCCTCGTTGTCCGTCCGACCATCCATCTGTCACAGGGCAGTATCCCATAGTAGCTAGACAGCTGAAATTTTCATAGAGTCTATTTATGATGCCAACTAATAAGACAGAAAACAAATAAACATGAAATGGACCCCTACAAGAAACCTTATTTCTTTGGGGCAAATCTTGTAAAATGGTACGGAACCCTTAGTGTGCGAGTTCGACTCGAACTTGGCCGGTTTTTTTTTAGCTCAAAATATTATTATTCAATATGATCGACGACACGACGTATATGCTTAGAAATACATTCTTGCTCAAAGAGGTTTTAAAATTATAATTTAAGATCTTAACATGATGTTACACTCAGGTAAGTACTTACGTCATCATTTTGGTAAGCAGGGATGATTCTACGTCAAAGAAAAGTAGCAATCTGCAATTCCGACTCGATAAAACCTTTTATTAAAAATGTGCCCATTTTCATCGCACTTATGAATTAGTACTAGGAAATGAAAAAAAGTATAAAGTAGTAGGCAATTTTGTATGTAATATCAGGATATATATACCTATTTTTCCAAAGTCCTAACCTGCATGTTTATGCTTATTTTCAAAGTCGGGTAATATTATTTCTATACAGATGCTGCAGCTTAACCACAAATGAAATACGCAATAAATACAAAATGGCACAGTCAATGTATTTGTCATTTCAGGATTTTAGCTAATTCATTCAATCCAAGAAACTGTAGTTATATTATGAGAAATCCAAGAATATTGTCATTCCGGGGCCTTAACCGCCAAATGCAATTTTTTATACGTTCACTTTTCGGTATTTTGCATTAAACGCATCAAATCGTTCGATAATCTGAGAGGATATTCGAGAAGAACAGCGAAGGGGATTCCCACACGTTTCCTTCCCACCACGTTAAGCCGAGGTTCTTGTGCGAGTGTGCGTACGAGCATATATTATAGTTATTAGTGATACCCCGTGGCGCGGCTGCAATATATTCGTATAGGCTGCCGGCTCGGTTGGCCGACCTGCCTTGACTCGCGACTTGACCAGTGCCAGCTACCTAACGGGACGGCCAACATGTCTCCATATCCTTATCTCGGAGCTATCTGCTTCTTATTACATATCACAGTTCGGGTCAGCACAACGCGTAAGTTTTTTCAATTTTGTTTTTTTTAAATATTGTGATTCGTTCGTGCTATTTGATTATGCAGTTATCTTTACATGAACTTGTTTTCGATGCTATTCAGAAATAATTATGAACAAAAATATGTCAACCTGTTTGTTTGGGTAGAAATTATATTGTGCTGCGTTTTAGTAACAAACATTTACAAACATTTGTGCCGAAATACTTGTCTTAATTCCATTTTTTATATTTTTCTGATATGCCTGCGTCATTTACGCCCGGTTCCACCACCTCCAGCTACTAAAATCCCAAAGTTATCTTTCGGTTACATCATACAAATATGCAATGTAGCCGAAAGTTAACTATCGGATTTCAGGCAACTGGAGGTGGTGAAAACAGGGGTTAGTCTGTTTGACGTCATATTCCACTGCTTGTCTTAAAATTCCTTTCTTTAAAATAAACAAACGGATGTACACTTTTTGTCGTTACTGTCTTTTAATCTGTGTAATCTTCCAAACGGCTCACGTAATTGACACAATTATCACGGATATTTTCGCTATTAATCTTTTTTATGATGATTTGACAGTCGTTGTTTCTGCAAGACTAATATTATGATTTCAACGTAATAAGCAAGTTATTTACCTTCCAAGAATCGTGTTGACTAATGGGCAAGATGTAAATAAGTTTATGGAAATCTGTGACTAAAAACTACGCTTAGCCGTAGTAGTTTAAAAGTGATTCACGTTCACGTGTGTAGAGCTGATGATCAAAATAAAATATGTGTTTCAATTCTATCATATACAATGTCTATTAAAAAAATCTTTAATCATGCACAGATTGTTAAGTCAAATTATGTTTAACTTTCTTCTTTTAGATTTTTCCGTTATTGCCTATTTGGTAAAACATGGTTAAAAAACAATTTGCAAGAAATAGTTACGGTGAAAACGTTCTGTATGGGTTCCAGTTGAATGAAGTCTGGACGTTAGGGTTAGTTACCTATCTCACTCGAACTCATTGTCAAACGGCGTCATTATCTACTCACTCCGTCACTAACGATATCCCACGTCGAATAGCGTCAATACAAGTCCCTCAGATTCTATATTAAAATAATTTTAAAACCTTTTAAAAGTAAGAGTCGAACTTGGTTTTTTTTTTAATATAAGTTACTATAAATCAGACAACATAGTTTTTAAGTATTACGATTTTTGGACGGTTATCAGAAGCAAGGATATACAGGGTTAATTTACAAAAAATAATGATATAATGGAATTTTGCACCAGTGGTACTCGAAAAACTGATTAGGATATTGATTTTCAAAACATTTATAAAAGTGCCATTATTTTGAAAACTATCGTTTTTTTACTAAGGGCATATTGTGATATTCTGGTCAGTCCTGAGCTGGCCTATACACACTCTAAGTTATGACGTGGACTTTTGGGACACCTGAATGGGGAGACGCTATTCCCACTGGACGCAGCTATGACTATGAGCAGCACGAAAACGTTTCACAGAACTCATATAGTCCCACATAGATCATTTTCCGCCCGGCTGGGGGCATCACTGTCGTCTTATGGTTACCAAAGGAAATAAAATACTTTTTAATAAAATTATAGTAATAAAAAAACATGTTTACAACCTAACTCTGAAATAAACTTAGCCTAGAGGAAATAATTAGTGGGTAGCTTGAATTGTAGCAATGGCAACACATGCCTGTGACGGCGAAGGCGCGCTCGGTGCAGTTTTTAAATATTGCCCATTTCTTTCCTTTTCGTCCTCGAAGAACTTTCTCACATTCAAGACAATCTCTCGAACGCCACTTTTGTACACTTTAGGCATTATTTTACGCGTTTAAAATACTGAAAATTATCCTATAAAGACAGATGACATCATAAGGAGAATTCTTACAGCCGAATGACGTGCAAAATGGCGACCTTTTAGTTTCGGTTTTGGTCACGCGCAAAATAAGCTATGTGGGACAATAAAATCTCACCTGGTTGCAGCGCTGGTGCCGCACTTCCGCAGCGACTACAAGTACGTGAGCCGGCAGGAGGCGTTCTACAAGGTGCTGCCGACAGGCCAGCGCTGGCTCGAGGCGTACGCGCGCTGCGGCGCCGAGGGTGCGCAGCTCGCGTACCCCTCGTCGGACACGGAGGCGGCGCTGCTCGTGCAGATCATGGAGGAGACCATCCCGAAGAGCATCGGCGCCATGTGGGTCGGAGCGCACGACCTGTACGCTGAAGGTGTCTACGTCAATTTGGATGGTAATTCGGAGGGTTTGACAGTCATCTTTAATGCCAGGGATCAAGGACCAATTGAGCTATTCCTATATTTTCGTCGAGAAATCTGAAGTTATATCGGTTGTCAAACCTGTATTCTATTATTTTATTTATTCATCGTTATTTATTATCCTGTATTTAAATTATTCATGATTTTTCCGTTGAGAAAATCGCTTTGTCAACAGTTATGAAAGCGGTTTGCTGGACTGAAAGATTCCAGATTCCTAAGCACGAGATTCCTACAAGTCTCAGTAAATGTGTGCACTCCATATTTTGTGGGCACTTAAAACTCACCGCAATATAAATCAGTCAATCCAAATCACTTACCCGAAACGTGTAGTATTCACCTTCTCTTATTACCCGGTATCTCAGCGAGATGGTACAGTTATAATAAATTGAATGAAAAACCGGCCAAGTGCGAGTCGGACTCGCACACGAAGGGTTCCGTACCATCGTACAAGATTTTAAATTTTTATTATTTTTTATTTTACCTAATTGTTGTTTTAGCGGCAAAATAAATACACACTCTATGTAAATTTCAGCTGCCTACCTATTACAGTTCATGAGATATAATCCTGTGACAGACGGACGGACGGACGGACAGCGGAGGAGTAATAAGGTTCCGTATTCACCCTTTGGGTACGGAACCCTAATAGATGCACAACACTTTATTTACTCTATGGCCGAATTAGTTTCAAGCACGATTTTGCAAAAACAGCTTCGTAAAAGATTACTTCTGTATTAAGACTGAGAGTCAAGCAGCTTCTTAACGTAGTAACAATTTACTTATGCTATAATAAAATATTTCCAGGCGAAGACATCAGCAATCTCTACGAGAACTGGCACGTCGGCGAGCCCAACGACAGCGGCTTCGATGAGGACTGTATCGCTATCGCGCGGGACACCACACTCAACGACAACAACTGCAACCAGCGGCTCCCGGCCATCTGCAAGAAGACCCTCGCCACCTTGAGCTCCAACCCCAATTGCGAGACCGCGGACTTAGGTTAAAACTTGCATACATACTTTCAGTATTATTTAAGTTTTTTTAAATAAGGATTTGGGATTTGGCTTATGAACGTATTTTGTGTCCACAATCAACTATGGCCACTGGAGAAAATGTCTCGAAACGAATCAAGAATAAGGTACATTGTTTAACTAGCAACAGCATATCTTCATGCCACACTTGATTTTTCATAAAACATGTCCCTTTTTCTTACGGTATGATGGTTTTTTATACTCAAAATTGTAGTTGCATGTAATAGAAGGCAAAATAAAAATAAGGATTATTTTAACTAACTAGGACATATTATATAAATTAAATATGTAAAGATCAAGATCTTTTTCAGTCAAAAAATGCTCATATCAGTGGATTTAAACGTTCTAGTTGATAATTTAAATATAAAATAAAAAAATAAGTAATGGAAATGATTTGGGAATAAATACAATAAAATAATACCAATTTATTGACGTCTTATTTAGTCAAATATTTAAAGTTATCTGTAAAGAAATTTTATTTAATTTTGTAGTAATTATATGAAAATCTTGAAACAATCTGTAGACATATGTTAAAACCCCAAACTCTTAAAAAAATGCGTAAGGGGCACGAATGCTTTACGAAAAAGCTAGAAACCAACCAACCACTGCGGTAGTGTAATGCTTTCCGGTAAATCACTAGATGACCCAGCAATGGGCTCGCCCCTCATATGTGTACCTAAACATCATCAGGCAAAACGAAATCGGCCATAATCAACCGCTGAGTACCTATTCTGAGACCGCAAGGGTGCCAGAAATGTATAAATGGCACCCGTGATGATGAGTTACTTTAGATTTAAATTCCTTAACTCAAATGAAACTTCTCAGTTATATATCTAGCCATTCAGACAACATTTTAAGAAGATAATAAGAGAATGTCCTTCAATATATTAACTAATATATTGGAATGTTTATTTTGGTTTATAATTTCACTGTTGTTCAACACCAAACTTAAAGTATCCGGAGGCGCGGTGTAAAGCTTGTACTTGTGCTTCACGCTGTGTATTCATAAAATTTAAGTATTATGTCTAAATTTATAATTCGAAACTGTATCATTTACTCCGCAGCCTACATCCCCAACATTGAAGGGACACGCTGCTACAAGATCCACACCCAGCCAAAAAACTGGAGCCAGGCGTTTGCGATCTGCAACGCCGAACGGTCGTACCTGGCTGAAATTGACTCAAAATCTGAAGCTGACTTCCTGGTCAAACTCCTCGAGAGATATCCGGAAGATAAGCTGAAGGGAAATTTCGACAAAGTTCATATTGCTGTTGGGTTTACTGACTTGTTCATTGAGGGTGAATACAAAACCACACACGGTAAGTTGTGCTTTGTTGTACTTTAACTGGTAAAGAACTTCAAATGTGAATGTGTTGTATGTGTTTAGTTGTAAGCTATGTACATATAAACGTACGAACTATGTATATTCGAAGATTGTACATAACTAAATTCTACGAATAATAATTATTCTTAGACTTAAGGCGATGCTAAAGGTACGCCGTGATTTGTTCCACATACTCGGGACATACGAGTACTGAATCATTGCTTACTATGTACTCATAATTCTCGGCTTACAAAATGTATGATATTAGCTGTTGCACTTATTTCATGTTCCATAAGAACCTGAAAGGAGAATTGTGGGTCCCTCATCAACATTTTGTTATAAATTACTTGATTTCGATTATCTTGTAAGAACTAAATTCACGAAATACTTGTGTTGCAGAATATAACTACTCTTATAAAATTAAGAATCCAGTAGATTATTTATTTTATCACCATCAACCTAATTATGATCTGATTTGATAAGGTATTCTACAGTAAAGGTTCAATCTATTTGCAGGAAGAACGCTGGAGCAATCGGGTTACGCGGATTGGTTCACCAACCAGCCGGACGACTACAGAGGCGCAGAAGACTGCGGTTCCATCTACCGAAACGGCAAACTCAACGATATCAACTGCGCCTCGCGTATGATGTTCATCTGCGAGAGAGAAGTGGGCGATCCGAACATCGTTGATCTCTTCAGCCGGTTCCCGGAAACAAAAGCACAGTCCGCACGATAAATTCGAAAAACGAAAATGAAAAAAAAAACACCGTACATCCAGGACTGCAATTCACAAAAATGCAATGGTACCACAGTGCAGTGTTAAAATATCACCTCGTGCTTTACGATCTCCATTCACGGACAGTTATATTCATGTCTGCAAGATGGAATATTTTATATTTTAGAGATGCTATTCTGTTAAGAAATAAACATATTTTCTAAGTTGGACTTGAGATTTACAAAGATGTTTATAAAAATATAAACAAATCTTCCTTTTAGGGAGTATACTATAGGTATTATTTTTCGCGATGATCACACAAGCACATTGCTGCCCATACGTAAGTTCGTGTACTTTGAGAAGATTTTATATCGCATTCGCGGGCATTCATATTCAACTATGAGAGTTCGATATCATTGCGAAAGATAGTCCTAATAAGGTATATACATACATATTATTGGAAAAATAAACTAAAAAGATAATAAATCTTGATTTACTTTATTCACAAAGTCATGTTTTTGTTTTAAAGCGTACTGCACGGGTTCGAGCACTTGAATATAATGTGAATGGTCACTGGACATTTATTTCCATGCATATCGCAAGAGGTAACTAAAATATTTTTCATTCGTGGATCATTTTTTACATAAAACTGTGGGTTTGTATCCTTCCCTGCTTACTAGATTGTATGGTGTCACGTATTGCATTGAATGAATCGATGGTCGAAGGGGCAATAGGAATTGACAGTGTTGACCCGCCAAGTCGAGCAAAAGCATAGCAGTACTAGCCATTTCTCGAAGATATTCTGGACACGATTGACCCCTCTGTAAATTCGTAGTGGATAAATCTGGAAGCCTGAATTTTCAGTAACCAAGATTACATACTATAGCTATCTATATTCCCATTCATTCTTTGTTTCAATAATAGATATCATGACTTGGCAATCACGCAGCGATAAAATTATATTATATGAGACTAGTTGAGAATGTTGAGAAAAGTGGAAATAGAAGGACAAAATGCTTAAGGATTATACGAGATAAGGTAGAGTAGTCTTAAGCATTATTATAATTTTTGTCATTATATTTATTGTAGAAACAAAGACGTCTAATATTGTAGGGTTCGTGATGGGTGTGGTGTGTAGAAGGTGGCGAGTGAGTGATGAGTGAGGATGTAAAGGTTTTGTCTCGTCCACGGCGACTTGCTAGATATCTAGGAAATGCAGGTGACGTGTAGAGCATTCCTCAATCTCGATGCCTCGGGTCGCTCAGTCGGAAGCTCAGGGTGCAGGGTAGAAGCTACGGAAGAAAACACGTACAAACCCTACCTAATCTATGCATCTGCTTTGAGAGGACTTTTGAGGAAATATTCAAACACACAGCATGAAGGTGAAGTGATGTTTATTGAAGTTTATCATTGCACAAACGGAAGTGTAAAACTGTTAGGCTTATGCGACATACCGATGAAGCTCTAGTCCTACCGCCGGTCTCGTTTGTAGGGTCTTCGTCCCGCTCCTCAGATGAAACTGGAACTGGTCGGACGGCTACAGGCTCCCTGCTCCACCTCCGCTCTCATCAACTGGCTGACTCCAAACATCACCGGAATAAACTGCACAGCCTCTATACTTGGTCTCTTATGAGAACCTGGTCAAAGAGTCATAATGTCTTTCACGGGCCGCGTGATCTGACTCGCACACCACCTGGTGTCGAGAACACGGCGGACACTCGCGGGAGGACTTCCCTCAGGGTGCAGCTGCGTCAAAGGCCAGAGGCGAGACCCTCACACCATTCCGATTGGTGGGGATTCCTTCAAGATGGCGCTGCAAAAACGCGATGAAAGCTCTCAACGGAGCTCTGGTCAGTACGGGCGCGGGAGTCGAACTGAACCCAATATTTTCATTTTTAACCGACTTCAAAAAAAGGAGAAGGTTATCAATTCGTCTGTATGTTTTTTTTTTTTTGTTTTTTTTTTGTTTTTTTTTTTTTATGTTTGTTACCTCATAACTTTTTCCTGGGTGAACCGATTTTGATGATTATTTTTTTAAATGATAGCTAGTGCTTCCCAAGTGGTCCCAGGTTAAGTTCTGACAATGATATCCATGAGAAAATCATAAAAGTCTTAAATTTGTATTAAGATGTGCGCGACAAATGGACGAATAACTCAATATAACGCCAACCGATTTCGGTGATTCTTTTTTTATTGGAAAGGACGTGTACAAATTAGTAAGTTTACTTCAGATTCACTAAAAATTAACAAATAAAAAAAAATTTAACAAAAAAAATAACCGACTTCAAAGAAAAAGCACTAAAAAGTAAAAAATAATGTTCATTTTTGTAGTTACGATTTCTGTTATTTTTTGAGTCGGTGTCAGCCAAGGTTAGGTTAGGTTAGGTTAGGTTAGGTTAGGTTAGGTTAGGTTAGATTAGGTTAGGTTCTCTTGATTGGCGCAGCGCGTGCCCGGCTGACGCCGACTCAAAAAATAACAGAAATCGTAACTACAAAAATTAACATTATTTTTTACTTTTTAGTGCTTTTTCTTTGAAGTCGGTTATTTTTTTTGTTAATTTTTTTTTTATCAGTTCAGTGATATTTTCCTGTTTTTATTTTTATTTTCCGGAATGTTCCAAACTTGTCACATGCCCATGGCAACGTTTCGAAATTTGAGACTCCTAGTGTGTCCTCTCTTGATTGGCTTTTTCATATTTTTTCCTTTCTTCAGCCATAGACACTTGTCTATGGGCAACCTATATTTTACTTGCCGCGGAAATAAAGACAATACTAAATATAACATCCTACAATATTAATACGGTCACAACGTATCTTGGTAGAAAACGAATTAGGAAATAATTTATTAAGTAATTGTTAAATAGGTGCATCCATAACTAAAATAACTGACTTGGTCTAACATGAGATCTCACTTTTTTGCGCTAGAAAGGCTGCGTTGCGAGACTTTAAGCTAATTAAATTTAATTTTTTTGATGGAATTTCATTTAATTCAATGTAACCGCGAAATATAAGATAATTCTCGTGTTATGTTTTTGGCTAGTATCTTGACAGCAGATGTGGTCTAACCATCTATATCCAGTAACGTAATGATATCCACGTTATATCGACAATTAAAGTACGTGATAGGAGAGTACGACCCAACCAGCAAAAGTTCACCAAATAACGTGACATTAAAGTACAGGGGGTCCATTCAGGGAAAGAGTTCGAATTCGTCACTAAATATCACTCACTTTTTTAAATAGTTAATGTTTCCACACTTCTAGAATATCATAACAGCTAGGTCAAAATCCGGTCTGTCCCGTAAATACGTTGGAAGTTTTAAATAACGGTTCCGTTATTGAAACAAATATATATTTCCCAGCTATTTTTAGGTTAACTCACTCCCGAACACTCGAACTCACTCTTACCTGAATGGCCCCCCTGGTCCTGTGTCTTTCCACTCTGCCGAAAACATAGTTGCTATTTCGAGTGGTTGTCCCCACAGCAATATTTTTCGGGAACTGTCATTTTTATAGTCATTGCGAGAAAAGTGCCACAAGTGCCAAAAGTGCAGTGTCAGTGTTTGAGCGGCGGCGTAGACAAGGGAGCGCCGACAGCAGCACTTCGAGACGCCGATAGTCGAGCGTCGATGTGTAAGAAAGCCAACTTAAACATGGTTCCTTGGTTTCCTTCCAACACGTCGTCGGCACCACCCCAGTGCAGCACATAGGCCGAGTGAGAACACTTAGCATTGCGCCTAAAAAAATAATTCAAAATGCAGCATGCAAATAGAAGTTCCCTTTTCCAAATTTGACAATGTTAAGTAAATGAGTATTTTTCTCCATTTTGGGTTACTCGATTTAATATCTATTTTGAAAGCATTTATTGATTTATTTATGGATTCGGCAAATTAGCTCAAAATGGCATCCACTTTCCGCGAATGTCACTACCAGAAACTTTTTCAAATTATTCAAAATCTGATTACAATGCTTCAATATAGATAACGTTGGATAATCTCAAAGCAAAGGAATAAATATTATTAAATTATTTTTCGAAAAAAACGTTCTGGATGAGGTTGGGGCTGGCCATGGTTCGGATTCCACTTAAAACTGTATGTCCTCTTCGTTACTTACTAGGCGGTAGGGTTAATCCCGCCCGGGTTGGTACCATCACATTGAACGATGGTCGAAGCGGCTATAAAAATTGTCCGTTTTTCCATGCAGTTCAATGTAGCCGAACAATGCAAGGAAGGTTCTGGCATGGTTCCCATTTGGTGTGTTAGGCTAATATCTGCCTGTCAGTTTGGTATCACCCTTCCATGTCCAGTTACGTAAAAAAAGGAATATATGTGTTCAGTATAGTTATCCAGGTTTGTGTGTTGTCTGAACATTTCCGGAATCATCGTGATGATTTTTCAGTGTTGGACCTTATGCCCGCTGTGTAAGGTCTACTGTCAGGTTGAGCAGCATATCAAGACCTGTTTCCCGTGTTAGCGCCGGTTTGTTTGCATACCCGCAAGACTTGGCGAGTACGTCTAGCTGCTCGCCTTTTGAAGAGTACCCGCTCTTCACTTCTATTTAAAACGTTGGTGAGTGAGCCTGCAATTTGCTACTCATCCTAAAACTATAGTGGAAGTCCTGGCTGTGGAGAAGGAAGTGACTGGCGGCGGCGGCGGCGGTGTGCAAAGCTGAGTGTTTGTGGTGGGGACTGCCAGCTGCATGGACGGTGGTAAGCTCTCGGGACCGGTGTGTTGCGGCGACAATACATACTATTATTTACAGTCCACATAGTAGGGAACAAAATGTAAGTAGAGAGTTGCCATCGTGGACCCTACGATTTACGTTTTCGAGAAATTATTTTAAACTTTTGTCTGTTTAAAAAACCTGTCGAACATATTTTTATTTAGCTCCAAATTTATAGAAAGCGGTTAGAAACGATTTCCGCACGAGTAGAATGAAAAACGCTCCTAGATATTTTTCTTAAGAGGATAATGAGCTGATCAAGTTCAATAACGAGTACCTATTTCTTCAGTGATATTAACAATATATTTTTTTTTATTGCTCATTCAATAAATTAACTGAGAGCTCCGTCCTTACGTTTTTGTTCTTTTGATAACTTAACATGGTATCCATGATATACAACTTTTAGTATTTATATACACATGTTAAGATTATGTCAGTTAATTTATTTCATGTCCAAAATATCAGATAAATATTTTTTACTTGTCATCCATTGTGTGGAATTTGATCACCTCATTATTCTCTTAAAGCCCACATTTGAAAAATATATTTGGTTAATTTATTTGTTTACACTCCCCAGTTGCTCAAAGTGCCGTGGCGATCACAGCTAACGGCTGAAAGAATGACTTAAATCCCATATTTCTTAGGCTTACAGTTTGCTAAATCATCGATTAATAACACGAGCAACTTTGAGGAAGCAACTCAGTTGCATGTCTTCAAACTGTACACTTATGTTTCCTAAACTTGAATCACATGAATGCGAAAACAAGTTCTAGTATTGCCCGCGCGCCCCGCCCGCGACACGGTCGGCCTCGACAGAGTGCGAGAAGCATCGCTTACGAATTTCGAAGTGTTATTGGATCAATCTTGTATGCTTGTGTTATTTGCTTGAATAATTGCAAAAATATGGAGAATAAGAAGCTGTTCTTGTTTATTTTGTGCACAATTTGCTTCTGCATTGGTGAGTTATGTGAAATTTTCCAAAAAAATCCCTAGTTGTTATAAATGCATTGTGTTGGTATGGGTGCATACATATAGTATGATAACGAGCGTTGGTGTGCTTGCTACAAATGTATGTGCAGCTAGTGTGTTGGCATGTTTGAATTTTCCTTCTTAATTATGACTTCTCGTTGACACATTTAAATCTCGGATTTGAAATTAAATAATAATAACGATTATTAAAATTCAAAGAAGTGACGTTTTCGCTTAGTTCCTCTTTCCCAAACTAGTTCAGGACTGTTTGATGGGAAAGAGTTGCGCTGCATACATGTATGATCGGTCCTACATAAAATCTATGAATTATTCATTACAATTAAATTAAATTAGTGTCGGTGAGGGCGAGTGTGAGTACACTCACTGTAAGACCGGTGCAAGTCAGGGCGAGTAAAATTTTGTGGGAATGTATCAAGCATTTCAAATGAACATTTTAAAATTAACCTTTTCACATTATTAATCTCAATATTTAATTGTAGATCTAATAAAGATGAATTTTATTAAAAAATCAAATAAAACCAAGCTTTATGAGGAGGATAAATTTTTAACCGACTTCAAAAAAGGAGGAGGTTATCAATTCGTCTGTATGTTTTTTTTATGTTTTTTATCCCATAACTTTCGCCTGGGTGAACCGATTTTAATGATTTTTTTTTTATGAAAGCTGGTGCTTCCCATGTGGTCCAATTTTAATTTGGTTTAGTTCTGACAATGATATCCATTAGAAAATCATATAAATCTAAAATTTGTATTAAGCACGTGAGCGACAAATGGACGAATAACTCAATATAACGCCAACCGATTTCGATTATTCTTTTTTATTAGAAAGGACGTGTTCAAATTAGTTAGTGTACTTCAGATTCACTAAAAATAAACAAATAAAAAAAATTAACAAAAAGAATTATCGACTTCAAAGAAAAAGCACTAAAAAGTAAAGAAATAATTGCCATTTTTGTAATTACGATTATTGTAATTTTTTGAGTCGGTGTCAGCAAACTTAGCCAAGGTTCTCTTGACTGGCGCAGCGCGTGCCCGGCTGACGCCGACTCAAAAATTACAATAATTGTAATTACAAAAACGGCAATTATTTCTTTACTTTTTGGTGCTTTTTCATTGAAGTTGGTAATTTTTTGATTTAATTTTTTTATCTTTAAGCCGTACAACAAAATTAAATGTAATATTTTGCCCCAAATATGCCAAATAATACCTGGTTAATGTTTTGATAGTGGTTTTGAAAATAAGTCTGTTAACAGCGCCTATTAACCATGCCTGAGAAGATACCTCTGACTTTGGTAACAATAATGACTTAAATATTAAAAACTATGAATTTAAAAGTAATAAGTATCACGACTTAAGATTTTTTATAGTAATCATTAAGCTAAATCAATATAAGCGAAAAATAAATAAAGGGAAAATTTGTTTTTTAAAGTCGACTTAATCCAAAGATATACAATAAATATTTACCTACACTTCTTATCGCCATTCTGTTCTACTTATCATACGTATATTTTACTTTGTATTTTCCTTATTCCGAAATGTATGAATCAAACGAGAAGTGGTGATAGAGGAGGTCATTTGCAATTAAAACCACCTCATATAAGGTTACCCAATCTTCAACGGTTAAGTACTGACAGAAAATTTAATATTGGTTCTAAAAAATAAAAAAATATCAAAATTTATAATTTACTATTTTTAATAGAAAGAAGCCTAAAAAGTAAGCATCTCCTCAATCACCATTATTTGTTTGATTCTGACTTATGAAACTTAAACTACATATCACAAATTGTATCAGTACCCATAATTATACAATTCCTCAGATGTATCATCCCCGTCGCCACCGTTGTTCAGAAAGGACTATGTGTTCAGTCCGGAGACGGACTACTTCTACAAGGTGCACACGATCAAGCTGAAGTTCTCGGACGCTGCGAAACGCTGCAAGTTGGAAGGGGCTAAGCTCTTCGTTCCAAAGAATTCGTTGGAGCGAGACGTCGTTATAAGACTAGTAGAGTCCAAATTCCCCAAGGATCCGAACAGCAAAATTTATCCAGAATGTTTTATTGGTGTGCACGATTCATTCATAGAAGGAGAATATATCACATTGGACGGTATGTAAAATCAAAATAAAAATCAAATCTTTATTGCCGTTCTTTGCTTAGGTATGTATGTAAGATTTGTGTATGTTACTAAATGTCCTAAACTTTACTATGTGGTGCTTGATAGCTCTTTAATAGTTAAGCTGTAATGGCACCTTGTTGAGATTTTGCGAAGTGAGATGCCAATGGCCGTGTTAGCAACCTCAGCAGGCAACTACCCTGAGAAATTTGTTTTTGTCAAAACCGGGTCAGCCCTAAAGTCTGGTTAAAACCTTTCTAGTTAAAATTATCTGGCAAATTCAACTATATTAGGTACGTAGTTCCAAATGCTATAAGATTCAAATAACTAGAACAATGTTTTTTTAGCCCTTGTCTCAATTAAACTTATATCTAGCTAAAACTCATGTTAGCTATCGCAACCGAATGGCTGTTGTGATAACTCTTAATTTTTATTTAACTAGCTGAGGTCTCTCGGCAAAATTTCGTTTTGGACTGATGTCGGACTGAATTATATCCTTGATAAATAATAACCCAAAGGGCTGGTCCGAAAGGCTAGTCGACGCTATTTTACGAATGTATTAGACAATGTATTTGAAATTATATTTACCTACGGAATTTGATCCAAATCGGATGAGTTGTTGTAGCACGATTGAATAAGAATGCATCCAAATATTGCCATTCATTTTTCTTCCGAATTTTTGAAAGCATTGGCGACCGGGACGATACTGCATTGGCACTGCTTTATTGGCATGTATAGAAAACACGGACATTTTTCATTGCCGCTTCAACATCTTCTCCATCTTCCAATGGTTGCTAACTCAGGCAGGATTAACCCTTCAACCTTGTTAATAAGAAAGAGGACCTAAAGTTTTACGTGGAATCCGTACCACAGCAAGCCTCAACATCCAAAACGGTCACCCATCCGAAACCCAAACGCACCCATAGATATCATACGTAGATGCAATCTGCATATTAATCGATTAAGTAGTTCGCAAGTTATGAGCCTTTAACTCAACCGGTCACCTCTGTCGTAATTTAGATTGATGTACTAATTGATATGCAGGAGTCCACTTATCGTTCTGTTATAAATATTTAACCCCCATTGCTTACACCCCTGAAGAGTAAGCGTGATGTTATGTATCCTATGAGTAATATAGTAGATTTAGGCTAGACTTAAATATAAATCGCATATCAATCGGGTAATTGGTACCCTAAAAAAGGTTAAGTAACAAGCATTTCATACTACTGTTCATGTGGTCAGTCTATATCTCCTCCGTCGTCTATATCCTTCCATAGGATACAATCATTGTTTTAGTAAAAAATAATTAAGATCCGTCTAACCAATAGAGTGAAATTCACATTTTTTATATATGCATGCATGAAAAGATTATCTATACCGATATTTCGACGCCTCGCTGATATCATTTTCCCAATTAAATAAACCACGAACTGACATCAATTCCATCTTTGCAAAATACCAAACAATTAAATTTTACCGTTTTGAATGCACAAAAGATATGATCACCACCGATATAATGAAATATCGTTTACAACTTAAATTCTTGAACCGGGCGGGGATTTAAACTGACATACAAGGGAGTTCCCGTGCCACTAACCTACGTGCCGCTCTAGATAATTAAAACACTATTTTCTTTTTCAGGTAAGTCCAAAGACACCATCTTTTTAGATTGGGACGAAAACGAACCAAATAACTACAACGATGAAGATTGCATTCAATTGAGACGAACAGGAAAGATGAATGATAATAACTGTAACAAAGTGTCTCCATTTATATGCGAGAAATCACGTGCATCTGTTGAGTGGAATAGTCCGTGTGAACTACCGGATCTTAGTAAGTAGAAGACATAAAAATACATTTATCATGCGAAATCGTCATGGACATGAACGCCACAATTAAGTCGACGCCTAAGAAAACATATTTAGCAAAATTTCAAATGATTTCTATATTGATGACGTGCAAAAAATGCAATCTTTTTTAGAAGCTTTTATGTACCTGACTAAATTTTTGACAAAGATAGTTGTTTTTTATGTTTGTTGTAGAGCAAACGCCACAACCAAACAACATAAAATAAGGATACTGTATACAATTTTTAGCTTTTGTCTTTATAAAATTTGTTTTGTTCCAGACTATAAATTTAACAAAGAACTTGGAAAGTGTTACAAACTCCACTTGAAACCGAAAGAATGGAAGGACGCCTATGCCACTTGCACAGCGGAGCAGTCTTACTTGGCCATCATCAACAACCAGGCTGAAGCGGACTACCTGGTCAAGATCGTGTCAGAGGCTGACAAGACTGGCATCAGAGCGCCACACTACTATGCTTCCGCAGCGTATTTGGGCTTTCATAATCATTTCCGTACCGGTTTCGTCACTGTTACTGGTACGTAGGAATAACTGAAGTAATAAAAAGGCCTCTTTTTTGGGAAATAAATTTGAATGGCTATTTAGACATATTTCAATTAAATCAGCTTGACATACCTAATTCTCAAAGTAATCAGGTGCCATGTGATCTGACCTGGAATATAAATAATGTAAAATATGACAAATCGAAGTGGAGTGTATACTGTCTATGGATGATGAATAAGCAATACAAGTAACAATACAAATACTGTTACATAAACACGGCTACATTGAACTGGATGGAAATAAATTGGACCTTGATTTATTCAATTCCGCTTCAGCTATCTTTGATCGAAATTCAGTTTCAGTTTCAGTTTCAAGGCAACGGTAAGAACCCTAAAGATTTGAATCGATCTTTGATGTCAATACTTGCAATCTATTTGTTTTCATGTAAGTAAAACATTCACTTGCACATTTGGTCATTTGGTTTAACATTTAAATGCGAGTGTTATTCTCAAAACAACTAGATTATCAGAAGGAATATGTTACTAATGGGTTGCATTTCTTAAAATTGTCCCAACAATTTAATAACCCTTTGAGATAAACTTAGGTAAATATTTCCAATGCTTACATTCAATTTACAGGACAACCATTGAATAAGCTTGGCTACACCCGCTGGGCCGCCGGTCAGCCCGACAACGCCGGCGACGAGCGCTGCGGCAGCATGTTCTTCGACGGAGGCCTCAACGACCTCACCTGCGGCCTCAGCGCCATCTTCATCTGCGAGCACGACGTAGAGGGCACCACCTCCAGTCTAGGTGAGATATTGAACTCCGACAATGTTTTATCTTTACATATTTATGAATTATGAGTCACTTTGGCATTTATAATTCTAGTATGGATGGAATAAAAGCAAATTTTAAGAATATGCGCGCATTTAAAAAAACGCTGTTAGATCCGTCATAGACCCTGATAATATGCGTATTTTACTATGTTAATATTGAACTGAAATACATGCTCAAAATCTTACTAATGTAATATCTATTTCAATCCTTGAATCAGTGGAAACCACAGAGCCTAAATAATAAAACCCTTAAAATACAAATCATTATCGTTTCATATACATACGCCAATATCCCGAAACAGGGATAAATATGTAGAGCGCAATAGAGAAGTATATGTTTATACGTGTATAATCTCAGGAACTACTAGTCGGATTTCAAATTTTATTTTTGCCTTATGTAGCCCAATTCTTCAGGAAGCCTATTGGCTATATGCCGTCACGCTACGACACTTGGAAACCAATAGTCAGAGAGAACAGTAAACGAAAATGAATGAATAGCGCGGACAGGCGAGGCGAATGCCGGCACAGTATGCGGCCGCCCGAGTCACCTTAACAACCAGAGACTAAAGGCCGGTGGATTGTAATGCTTATAACTTGAAAAATAATTACCTTATATTTCCTAAAAATATCGACATTTATTCCACTGATATTGTAAATGAAGATGTTTGGATGTTTCTTATCGCACTTTCAAACTGTGTATGCAGAATCACCTGCTGGGCTATCAGCAGTTTGTTGTCACCATTTCGGCGATTGAATTTGCTAGATAAATTGTCGTGGACCAGCATTTTGGTCCAGCTCTTCGGGCTACTTTTCATTCAGGAAATAATTCAGCACGACATAAGTCCAAAACGACATAATACAACAAAACAAAATAAAAATAATACTAAAATATATACTGTATGAGTTCCAAATCACAGATTTAGTAAGATATATAACTTGTAGCTCTAATCATCTTCGTATTTAGTTATGGTTTAGGCAGTCACTGTTTTCCTTAATACCGCCTTAAACAGGTTTTTAAACATCTTGCGCAGCAAGCTCTTCGCCGCTACATCATTACTGTAAAAAAAGTCGATATGATTAAGTACGTTGTAGAGCATAAGCCGAGCGCTGCGCAATTTGCAGGGCCCCCACCAAAATGTTGCTACTTCGCAACGAGTCAGAAACAGATAGTCTACTTATTTATTTCTACCCATAGCTTCAAGCTTTTTCAGCTCGGATTAGTTGATGTGACGACTTTTTTTTAAAATGGCAGTTCAAATGGGGTCTTTCAAAAGAGATCCTAAAACTATTCCGGGCGACCATATTCTTTTCACACTATGTTTGAAGGATCCCAGGTTGTACTTTGCGGGAACACCTCGGGAGGCGTATTCCGTCGTTTCTAATTTGAGTGACTTAAACCAACGCACTATGCCAATTATGTTAAATAATTTTTAAATTTTGTATCCACACACCACGTGGGAACTATGTGTACATTTTCATCATACATCACACATTTATTGTCATTTTATGGTATCAAAACCAATCTCCGATGAAATTAATTGGTATTATAATCGACGGTTTTTTCTTCTCAGATTTTTTAATCTTTCGGTTTCGATATAAGACTCCGTCGCCACAACTTTTTTTGCTATAAAAATAAATATTTCGAGAAACATTCTCTCCAATCGTCAAGTCGTTAAAACATGAATTTAATTTGACCTCAGTGGTTTAAAAGGTACAATTTTTTTTTTATTTTGCTGTTGAATTGTTAATGCACATGCACATGCATGTTTAAAATCGTATAAGAAACGGTGAAAAAATAAGGAATATGGCCGTATTTTAAAGCCTCGTAACTTTGAGATACGGCTGGAGGGAAAAACGAACGGACATGTCAAAATCATAACGGTTTTTTCATTATTAACTTATTACCGTGGAATTATTATTGACTTTCATCCAATTATCGCGTGATATCATTTTAAATCTGAAATACTATTACTTTTCACTTTTATCCTTGGAACACTAATACCATGAATTCAAAATTAGTCAATCGACCAGAAATTAAGAAAAGAAAAAAATACTAATTCTATCTCCATCACCGACTCTTCGAATTTCGTGCTCAGGAATCAGGAATATTTCAGTCGAGAAAACCACTTTAATAGGGGCTGTCGAAACGATTAATTGAATTCATTGGTTGATTGAAAATTCATTAATACGCCACAAAAAACAATTTATAAAAGAAGGTATAGAGTGCAATAAAAACATAAGTGGGGCGCAAATGCGGGCTTATCCCTCGAACAGATTTCTTCCAGCCGACCTTTTCTCGACGAAAAAATTGTAATCAATAAAATACCGTGTTAGAGCCTATTTAATGGGTATTTTTATTCCTATTTTTCTCCTTTAGAATTAAGCACGGAGGAGAGAATTAAGTGAGCCCAAACAATTTGGTTTCCCAAACAAAAAAGCTGCAGAAATTGTGACTAATGTTTTAATTTGTGTTTTATTGTCCTTAAGTATGTTTTCGTTATTACCTTTATATTTACATAAAAAAGACACATTTTTATAGCATCTTATCCTAACATAGAGGTATTATCTCATTCATTAAGGTGGCCCATCCCGCTCATCTCCCCATACAAAAGGGGAAAGAAGATCACGCCCATATTTCTTGTCAGAGATCCAAAATTTTGCTCAAAATAGCTTTATTTGATAGAACTCGATGTCTGATGACCATTGACATTGTAAAATTGTGTTTGGTTTCTAAGTTATAAGGTCCGAAAATTCCAATTTTTCGCGCGTTTTAGACAATAACTTTGGAGGTGGATTACGCAATGATAAAGTAAGAACATCGTAAAAAGATTAGTCATCAGACATAGCTTATTTAATCAAGATTTATGATCTTGATTTTTGTTAGATTGTTGACCACAGCGGTCGTGATTTACTTTTAGCTATAAGTCGTTTTGAAATTAAAATTTTCGTAAATCTTACCAAATCATACACTATGCACATTGTCTTTTTTGTGGATATTTTGCATCTTCCTCATCACAGAGCCTGTCTTATTCTTTGAAACGGAGAAGGTCCCAGAGCGCAACAGCACGGTTTTGTAGCGTGCCCGCGAATGAGTTAGGCCGGGTTGGGCCACCTTAAACAACCAATGTTTTGGTACATCACACAGTTGTATTATTTTCGTGTTTAACTATTACTTCCAACTAACGATAAATTGAATTCCAAGATATTCCAGCCGAAGTACCATTCTTCCGAACGGATTACGAGTACAACGCAGACACCCAAACATTCTACAAACTGCACAACGAGAGGCGTACCTGGGCCGAAGCGAAGGCAAAATGCGAGCTGGAATGGGCCAGATTATTTATTCCAACAACGAAATTGGATTGGGACACCGGCATGAAAGTTATCGATGCCAAGATACAGAATCGGGAATGGACCTGGGTCGGCATTCATGACTTGCTCTCAGACAGGGAATTCATCACTACGGAAGGTAAATATATATGTATGGTATATATATATATATATATATAGGTATGAGTAAGTCAAAGTAGATGGCCCACGGTCGTTCGTAGCTATTTCTGCTATAACTTCCTAATAATATGAAGTATAATGGAATTGTGATTGTATTTTTTATAAATTATAATTGGCGAGCACACAAAGCAATTGCGTATTAAATATTACAAAACATTTAAATAAACAAGGGCATCACACGTCTTACATATAAGATAACCTCATGAACCTAAACATATGTATTCTTTAACAACAAAATAAAGCCAAAATAGTGGCGCACGAACTGCACAAATAATGTATTTTTTTATCGTTATTTATATATCTGTTACGGGCATGGAGGTGTCACCTCCATGGTTACGGGTAGTAAAAAGACGCCTGTACCCCGGTATAGCGCTCCTAATAAGAAGAGCACATAATAAGTAGTCCACAGCTTATTGTTTATCCGCCGAATGGGCGTCATTTGATAGCGCCAGAAGCTATTTTGTGAATTTGGAGATTCTTGTATCTTTTAGATTTCTTGATTCTTTGAATTATGCGCCTTTTTGGCTGTCATAATGACACATTGATTATGACATGACAAATCAATAGGTGATAGATGGGAGTTAAACATAGATCATTTTACCCATTATTTTGTGCCTCAGTTTGAACATATTGCTTTAAAGATTTGCCATACCGCTCGCGAAATATTGACAGTCTTGCACGAGTTCTTTCCTAAGCCCGTAGTCCCAGCTGTCATCTAAACTGGCGTTTACGCCAAACCCATCGACTGGCGTTTTCAAATGTATGGAGAAATTGAAGAGCGCGCGCAGTGGGCGTTAAGCGAACTAACATTTGCGAGTCCGAGTTCGATTTGACAGCTTACGTATCGTCGCTGTAAATACGTTGACGTTGCCGATTACGCCGGCTTTGCGTTTTCATACAAATCGGAAGTCCAAGATTGACTTTAGCATCATGAATAAGTAAAACCTATATATAAAAGAATATCTAGTAAAAACTTGTATGGAGTTTGACGTTTTTACGGAGTTTCGAAGTTCCGTAAACGGCAATATATTTAGGTTATGACTGACAACTCTGATCGTACCCTCTTACGGTTTGGTGACCGGAATTTGTCGCCACGGTTTATTATTCTTCGGTTGGGACTTTTGGCCATGGTGTCATTTGAAGTCACAGGTTTATACCAACAAGTCCGCTACACCGAGGCATTTAAGGATCAAATTAAACGCCGTATCATGGAAATATAAAATTGCCAAAACTCTAAACATGCGCCAGCAAAGCGGTGGAGGCCATTTTTGATTTGTTGCTCCATACATACTTCCCAAATGTCTAAATTACAACACAATACATATTCTGATGCTTGGCTGCAGAAAACCACGTTAAGCCCTTTAAAACCCCTTTAAAGCACCTTTAAATCTTGCACTGTTGTTGAAATCCAGGTTTTTTGAATGAGATAGTTTGGAGCTTTTTGAATGCCTTTCGTGAGTTCTAAGCGGAACTGTACCTTTCCTATAGACCAAGCTCCCATTGCATAAAATCTTACCTCACTCGATTTCTCTACAGACGTGTATTGCAGTGAAAGAAAACACTTGGAAACATCGGTTCATAACAGGTTGCCATTCCGTAACCTGGTAAAACCATGTTTTTTTTCGGGTTTAAAACCTCTATTTTGACCCAAAATTATCTCATAAGATTTCACATAGAAAAGCATATGCAGTGAAAGATATGCCTTAGGAGATGAGAACCCGCATAGGTTGCCTCCCCCCACCCTGGAAGGTTCCATGGTCAGCCAAGTTTAATGAGGCCAAAAAATGGGGTCATTTACCTCATTTGATTTCTCGATGAAATTTGTGCAGAAAGATAGCTCGAAATGTGCCATTGACAAAAATATAAGGTTGCCTGTCATCAGCCTGGTAAAACCCTGTTGTCAGCCGCCTCAAAGGAAACGAAGAAAAATCTTCGGTTTGAGAAAATCTCATGTAGTCGCTAAATTCCGGGGGGCAATCAGTCCCAATCATGGTATCAAGATAAAATCCATACCCTGACATTCCTGCGCCTCGTTTATTTTGGCAATAAAGGGTACAGGGGTCGACTATGAACTTATTAGTTTTTTGTATTCAATAATGAAAAAAATCATGTTATCGTTTAGAATAGGCGTAAAATAAGTACCACCAACCATGACATAAGTCGAAACCTATACGCACTGACATTTGCACACATTATATGTTTTGAAATAATGATTGTGGTGCTGTCTTTACAACAAACACAAACACAACAATCGTTGTTATTAATATTATGTCTGCCTACAGAACCAATACGGTAAAAATAACTTAATAAGTAAATAAATAAATAAATCAGTAAATAAATAAGATATAGTTGAAGACCAATAATAAGAATAGAAAAATAGTTGAAATAATGAGGGTAAAATAGTCAAATGTTGTCTTTCCATTCGCACAGATGTATGATGCCGTTTAGATTCGTGCCCTATGTAATGACATTTTTGAGCTTCATGTTTATTGAAACAATAGAGTAAGTGAGTAAACTGTGTCAATTGGTTGTTATCCTGCCTGTTTGCATGTATAGGTATAAAGAAAAATATACGCGGCCGCGGAGATGCATCAAGGTATGACGAGTGCTAGTCGTGATTTTAAGTCAAATGAATCGCGCTGATGTAGTGACTGCCATACATATATTTTTTACATTACATTAATTTGCTTGACTAGTCTGGTTGTTTGATTTTAAATAAATATTCATAATGCCGCTCAGTTTCTAAGTATTAGGAGTGCTATTCGTGATATAACGTAAAAACCTACAATCTGAAATATAATATTCCACAGTTAGTAAGTGACCTTAGTCCGTGGTCCTTAGAAAAGTTAATGTAAATGTGGATTAGAGAAGCAACGTTTGCTGGGGGTTTTCACTTCAGGTGACCAGCCAGTTGAGCCAGTTGATCCAGCCAACCAGAACCAGTGCAATTGTAATACTGTTGTTCGGTTTATGTTTTTGTTGTTATTTTTTTTATTTAATAAACAAATTTTATTTCTTTCTTTCTTTATCACGCCATTAAAAGATAAATCTATTCATCATCAGTTGAATCTAGACTACCATCTGATTAAGTTTTTCTTACTATTATATCTTTAATACTAAAATTAATGGTATCACCTGCTATCATATGTCGTACACAATCATACAATTCCTATGGACCATTCAGCGAGGTGAAAACGGCTCACGTTTTATTTAACTATATTAAATGCCTTCGTTTTTTCTTTGTCTTTTAAGGCAGATGTGTAGTCATAACCAATGTAAACCTGCTGAGCTGCATAATTCATTTCCTAGCTAGCGAGCTTACTCTATGCAGTTATAAGCCAAATGGCGATGGTCACGGTAAATCCATATTTCCGAACAATTCGAGAGTAGGTGTAAATTCCCAAAAATAAATATCAAAATTTCTTTAATTAAATTTCTCCACATCCAAACTCATCCACAAACCACTGGTTAAGCTAAGCATACTAGACTAGATGCTCGATTTCCAAGCCAAACTCGAGGATGCTTAGCGCCATGCGATGAGGATGCCGACATCGACAAGGCATATACGAGCTTCGTATCCTCACTAACGGACACTGCAGAAAAGCACTTCAGCAAAAGTCCACATCCAGACCGCAGTAAGTTATCAGCAGAAACCTATCTCACTTCTAAGCCAACTGTACAAGGTCTTTTCAAGAGTCATCACGAGTCGGCTGACAGAAAGGCTGGATCCGTACCAGCCCCGTGAGCCAGCTGGTTTTAGAATAGGATACGGCACAATGGATCATAAATTTACTGTGTGACAAAAGTGCAGAAGTGCGAGGAGTACAACAAGCCGCACTTCCTAGCCTTCGTGGACTACGAGAAGGCGTTCGACTTAGTTGAAAACTCCCTCCTGAGGTGCAGAATGGCTACATCTAGGTATCGTAAATCTGTATTGGTCCGCGAAGATTATTGTGAGGCTCTATGAAAATATCCAATCCATCCTCCTTGGTAAAGGCGTAAGGGGTATGTGATCTCACCCAAGCTCTTCGCCAACGCATTGGAAGATGTTGTAGCGACCTAGCGCCCTCTACTGAGAGCTGCTAGTTTCACATGCCACAAATCAACAAACAGATGCATAGAAGCTAGTTAACATGGCGCTAGATGGCGCTACCCGCTAGACATGAAGTCTATATCGCACTAACGAAGTTTCCCAGCGAGTTAACACATATACAACATTCAAATTACGACTAGAGGAGAGCAGCTGCGTAGCCGTGGGTCTCAAGACCTGACCCACCTTTTCATCTCTCCACAGTGGTGACCCCGACGTGATTCTACAACAACCACGCCTCCTCTAGTCACAACAAGGTATACTTCAGCAGTCACGACAGTTGCTACCGGCCTCCCACCAGCGGGTCTCACCGGTAGTAACTCAAGCATGTCGTCATCCAGCATCACTCCAACCCAGCAGAAGAAAAATCAGCACCATCGTCCTAAGTAGGTGTATCGATACGCCAACTAGGACGCCGGTAACATCATCACATCCAGCAGCCGTCACCCAGCATCACGACCGACTCACCGCGTCACACTGGGCACCTCCGGCAGCCGTCACCCAGCATCACGACCGACTCACCGCGTCGCACTGGGCACCTCCGGCGCTCCGTCATCCAGTACCACACCGACTCACCGCGTCACACTGGACACTGACGACCAGCACCGAAACCAGCAGCAACATCGTCTTCATGGCAACTTGCCATTCGACTGGGGGAAAGTGATGTAGCGACCTAGCGCCCTCTACTGAGAGCTGCTAGTTTCACATGCCACAAATCAACAAACAGATGCATAGAAGCTAGTTAACATGGCGCTAGATGGCGCTACCCGCTACACATGAAGTCTATATCGCACTAACGAAGTTTCCCAGCGAGTTAACACATATACAACATTCAAATTACGTCTAGAGGAGAGCAGCTGCGCAGCCGTGGGTCTCAAGACCTGACCCACCTTTTCATCTTTCCATCAACGTTGATACCCATGTTGTCCCATTCAAGAGTCTTGAACACATCTTCCAATGCGTTGGCGAAGGGCTTGGGTGCGATCACACACCCCTTACGCCTTTACCAAGGAGGATGGATTGGATATTTTCATGGAGACTCACAGTCATGGTCGCGGACCGATACACATTTTCGATACCTCGATGTAGTGATTCTGCACCTCAGGAGGGAGTTTTCAACTGAGTCGAACGCCTTCTCGTAGTCCACGAAGTCTAGGAAGAGCGGCTTGTTGTACTCCTCGCACTTCAGCACCTTTTGTCTCATAGTAAATATATGATCCATTGTGCCGTATCCTTTTCTAAACCTAGCTGGCTCATGAGGCTGGTACCAATCCAGCCTTCCTGTAAGCCGACCGAGAGTCTGCCTTTCCGAGAGGCAGCAGTTTATCTCATAGACACTAATCTCCGGCAGATCATCGGTGCAGTGTCTAGTGGGCGGCGCACGCCTATCAGATTCGACTGGTTTGATTGGGCTCGGGTAGGAATTGCTGCGGAGTACAATTCGACATAAAATTCTTCCATTGCCTGAAGTATATCCGGATTTCTTGCAGTGACAGCCCCACCCGTTCCCTCCATTTTGAAATGTGTTTACGCCGGTAGAGAAGAAACAGGCAAACACTTAACTGCCTCGATTTTCTTCTGTAATGTGCTCAATCACCAACCAACTTCATATTCTCTCGGCGAATATCACCGCGAATGGACTTGCTGATGGTCTTGTTGAGGTTTTTGTGCACGAGACACTACTGCGAATGTCCCGGTTTCATTTTTCGTCGTGTTTCCAGGAGCGTCAACGTCTCTGCTGATAACTTACTGCGGTCTGCATGTCGACTTTTGCTGAAGTGCTTTTTCTGCAGTGTCCGTTAGTTAGGATACGAATCTCGTATATGCCTTGTCGATATCGGCATCCTCATCGCGTGGCGCTAAGCATCCTCGAGTTTGGATACGAAATAGAGCATCTGGTCTGGTATGTTTAGCTTAGCCAGTGGTTTGTGGATGAGTTTGGATTTGGAGAAATTTAATTAAAGTCCATCCTTATTCGAAGACACTAACTAATTCATTGTTCCGATACCGAAATTTTGATATTTATACTTGGGAATTTACACCTACTCTCGAATTGTTCGGAAATATGGACTTAAAGTGACCATCGCCATTTGGCTTATAACTGCATAGAGTAAGCTCGCTAGTTAGGAAATGTATTAGGCAGCTCAGCAGGTTTACACTGGTTGTGACTACACATCTGTCTTAAAAGACAAAGAAAAAACGAAGGCATTTAATATAGTTAAATAGAACGTGAGCCGTTTTTGCCTCGCTGAATGGTCCATAGGAATTTTATGATTGTGTACGAAATATGATAGCAGGTGATACCATTAATTTTAGTATTAAAGATATAATAGTAAGAAAAACTTAATCAGATGGTAGTCTAGATTCAACTGATGACGAATAGATTTATCTTTTAATTGCGTGATAAAGAAAGAAAGAAATAAAATTTGTGTATTAAATAAAAAATAACAACAAAAACATAAATCGAACAACAGTAGTACATTGCACTGGTTCTGGTTGGCTGGATCAACTGGCTCAACTGGCTGGTCACCTGAAGTGTAAACCCCCAGCAAACATTGCTTCTCGAATCCACATTTACATAAACTATTCTAAGGACCACGGACTAAGGTCACTTACTAACTGTTTGAGAATATTATATTCCAGAGTGTAGGTTTTTACGTTATATCACGAATAGCACTCCTAATACTTAGAAACTGAGCGGCATTATGAATATTTATTTAAAATCAAACAACCAGACTAGTCAAGTAAATTAAAGTAAAGTAAAATATATATGTATGTCTGTCACTACTTCAGTGCGATTCATTTGACTTAAAATCACGACTGGCACTCGTCATACCATGATGCATCTCCGCGGCAGCGTACGTTTTTCTTTATACCTATACATGCAAACAGGCAGGATAACAACCAATTGACACAGTTTACTCATTTACTCTACTGTTTCAATAAACATGAAGCTCAGAAATGTCATTACATAGGGCACGAATCTAAACGCATCTGTGCGAATGGAAAGACAAACATTTGACTATTAAAATGTTTTCGGATAGACAGTGTTATAAATCGCTTACTTGTTTAAGTCGACGTTTCGTCCACCGCATTGTGGACTTCTTCAGGACTCGCGGCGCGACCTGGAGGACTTCCGACACGTCGTCCAGTCAGAAATCAACTGTTGATTTCTGACTGGAGCTTGGTCTACTAGTTTCCAGTTAGTTTCCGCATCGGAGGTGATAGCACTCACGAGCAATTCATGCGGTGGAGAAAGTTCTTTCTTAAAAATATTTTTTTAAAGCCCAAAAATCGATTGTCAAACTATTTAAACCTTTTTTTAATTCAAAGCAATATGTACTGGAAATTGTGTCCCGAAACTTTTCTTGTCAGAGCAACAGCTATGTTTTCCTATTCACTCGCCGTACGATACTAGATGCGAACGTTTTGCGCAATATATGTACTGGGGTCTAATACTGCCCTGCCTGCTCGACACTGTAGGTTAGCATGTACCTACCTGTACTCCACACGCTCTATTCAACTATTTCACGTGGATAACACCTCAACCATAGCAGGCATGAGAATGCCAGTTCGTAGGATGTACGATACTTTCAACAAAAAGCTCGTACATGTGGATATGTTTGTTTCATCATGCCAGACATATAAGAAAAATGTTCTTAAAGCACTGTGTATGTGACACGAGCGGTCCAAATAAGTACATTAAGTTTTACAGTTAATATTTGTAACATATAGCCTTATAGTGTCTTTTCGGTTTATTTTATTGTTATTTGTCGGGATTTTTACATTTTTACATTATTGTTAATTACTAAATATTTGCTATTCTACGTTAAGCTACTAGTTATTTATGTTGATGATTGTAAACTTGGTATTTATATTTTTAGTGTTTAAGTGAGAACTGCTAAGGAGACAGGTAAAGTGTTTTACTTTTTTTATGTATTTAAGTCTGTGTTTATTGTGTCTTATTTCTGTTTGTTGGCGACATAAATAAAAAATAAATAAATAAATAAACAGCGACACTGGCGCGTTACTTTTGAGGACAAAGAGTCAGAGCTTCTGTCCTCCCGTCATTTTCGTGTTTAACTTTAATTTTTTAGTCAACGTTCAGATTAGCTTATCGGGTGATCCTGTGCAGTTCGGAATCTTAGAAGCTCGGCTCGAGTGAATGTCCACAATTAAACAACGATGTGGTTGCCAACGGATTGCGTTTTTCTGCGTCAGTTTTAAAATTCGAATAATATGTAGCAAAAGGAAAATCGTTCCTACTTCCTCCAACGTTCCCACGACACGTCTCGGAATTTATTTATTTGGTCACTTTTTAACCGACTTCATTGAAGTATCAACATATTTGAAACATTGTAGGTTTTTGGCTATTATTACTCACATCAACTTATAAATTTTCATTCCATGCTTGTGTTGTCCAACAAGTTCGATTAAAGCACTTTTTGAACCTAAGTGCTCAGGCCGAGTTTACAATTCCTGGTTATTTGTTACCTCTCACAATGATAAATTGAGCTCGTTTACAATATGCACTACGAGAGATGCTACGATACCTAGAACGTGCTTAAACGTTGTTTCCTGTTTGTATTATATCCTTTTCTATTAAGATAATAATGTATGTTCATTTTTAGGTGTAGCTTTAGAGAACATATATCACGAGTGGGCTCCAAATGAGCCAAACAGCCTCAACAGTAACGAGCACTGCGTGGTCATTTGGAATGATGTCGATAAGCTGAACGATGACAACTGTAACAACAGGCACGCATTCCTTTGCGAGAAACCCAAAGCTACTATCGATTTGAACATATTTTGTGGTCTTCCTGATCATAGTAAGTACTGAAATAGACTATTAATTTGTTGTTTTTACTATTCATTTATTCATTTATGCTTCACCATGGACGGTCGCCAAATTATAGGAGCTGCTACTGTAAGCTGTCCGCCACATACCGAACTCTCCAAAACAACTTCCTTTCAAATGATTTCTATTTTTTCGTACATTACGACAACTTCTTGCTAGGAAAAACAACAATCCCCATGAGCCAATCAAAACCCTTGTCAAAGAATTTAGTAATTCTCGCCACCAGATTTTTTGGGCAGATAAATTATTTGAATTTCCATTAAATTGCGGAAGTACATCGATTACGTTGATTGATTGAGGGCTGAAACACCCAGATAACTATTCCGTGGATTTATTTACGCTTCTGCTTTTCCATCCGATATAGTAAGTCCATATGTTTATTATTAAAATTATAGTCAGATAATCGTGATAGAAAATATGATTCTCCGGCAATAACTATCCGTCTTTTGAGCAACGTGAATTTGTACTATTAGTCTGATAAGTACTATCTGAGGATTGGAAAAGCGGCCCTATTTAAAAATAAATGTTTTTGTTTAACAAATGTTTTTAATAACAAAATTAAAATGACTCATGAATGAATTATCATATCTTAGCAAGAATATACATAGTTCACCATCATGTTGTGGAGAGATGAAAAGCTGGGTCAGGTCTTGAGACCCACGGCTGCGCAGCTGCTCTCCCCTAGTCGTGATTTGTATGTTGTATATGTGTTATCTCGCTGGGAAACTTCGTTAGTGCGATATAGACTTCAGGCTGGTAGCGCCATCTAGCGCCCGCCATGTTAACTAGCTCTATTGTATCTGTTGGTCTCATTTGTGGCATGCGAAACTAGCAGCTCTCAGTAGAGGGCGCAAGGTCGCTACATCACTTTCCCCCAGTCGAATGGCAAGTTGCCATGAAGACGATATTGCTGCTGGTTTCGGTGCTGATCGTCAGTGTCCAGTGTGACGCGGTGAGTCGGTCGTGGTGCTGGATGACGGAGCGCCGGAGGTGCCCAGTGCGACGCGGTGAGTCGGTCGAGATGCTGGGTGACGGCTGCCGGAGGTGCCCAGTGTGACGCGGTGAGTCGGTCGTGATGCTGGGTGACGGCTGCTGGATGTGATGATGTTACCGGCGTCCTAGTTGGCGTATCGATACACCTACTTAGGACGATGGTGCTGATTTTCTTCTGCTGGGTTGGAGTGATGCTGGATGACGACATGCTTGAGTTACTACCGGTGAGACCCGCTGGTGGGAGGCCGGTAGCAACTGTCGTGACTGCTGAAGTATACCTTGTTGTGACTAGAGGAGGCGTGGTTGTTGTTGCTGAATCACGTCGGGATGCTGAATCACGTCGGGATGCCGGATCACGTCGGGATGCTGGATCAAGTCGGGGTCACCACTGTGGAGAGATAAAAAGGTGGGTCAGGTCTTGAGACCCACGGCTGCGCAGCTGCTCTCCCCTAGTCGTGATTTGAATGTTGTATATGTGTTATCTCGCTGGGAAACTTCGTTAGTGCGATATAGACTTCAGGCTGGTAGCGCCATCTAGCGCCCGCCATGTTAACTAGCTCTATTGTATCTGTTGGTCGCATTTGTGGCATGCGAAACTAGCAGCTCTCAGTAGAGGGCGCAAGGTCGCTACAATGTCAATATCCCATATGTATGTATATGCTAGATTATTCGGCCATAGGTGTATAAGACACATCATTATGTAGCAACCGAATCAATAAATAACGTTTTGATATCAATAACAGCTTATTTTTTCTTTCAGGGTATCTTTACGACCGGGACCAAGGCAAATGCTACAAGCTTCACCTCCAGCCACAGAACTGGATGGACGCTTACCGCATCTGCTCAGCTGAGCAGTCCTACCTGGCCATCATCAACAGCAAGTCCGAAGCTGATCACATCGTCAGGATGGTAGCGGAGGCTCCCAAGGAGAATATTAGAAATTACTTTAAAGGCTTACTACACTTGGGATTCCACAACCGCCTTGGTGAAGGATTCACCACAATCCAAGGTAAAAGTACATATTTTGAATTGGATTCTTAATATTATTAATGTTCATAAAAAATATATTGTTACACATTCGAGTCTTCTCATAGTTTTAATTAAGTAACTAAATGAGCGTGTAAACTAAACGGCTAAGTGCGAGTCGGATTTGCACACGAAGGGTTCCGTATGATCGTACAAGATCGAAGACAAATAAATCACATTTCTGGTAGGGGTTGTTAAAGCGATACAGCTCGCTGACAGACGAAACGACTGACGGACAGCCGAGGGTTAGTAATAGGGTTCCGTTGGCACCCATGGGGTATAAAACCCTAAAAAAATCCATTTGAAGCTTCATAATAAAGATGATTTAAGCCTTGCAGCCTCTAAGTACACATACCTTTGAATGATCACTAAATGACGACTTAAAATGTAGTAATTTAAATCACTGTGGTAGGGAGTAATGGTCTATAGGTCTGGTAACGTTTATTCGTTTTTAGATTTAACCTAAACGTAAAAAATACTTCTGCGTTCCTGATAATAGAAATGAATATGTAAAATATTGAATCAAAATCAGTTACGTAGCTAAAAATGTCTACAGAATTATCAAAATAGTAGAAAACTGCAGAGAAAGAGAAGTCCGAAAAACAAAAGCAATAATTGCTAACCACTTAACTAATGATTTTGCAGGCGTGAGACTGAACGAAGCTGGGTACAGTGCATGGGGAACCGGGCAGCCCGACAACGCCGGCGGGGACGAGAAGTGCGGCTCCATGTTCTTCAACGGAATCTACAACGACATCCAGTGCAGTGCTGTCTGCATCTTCATGTGCGAACATGACATCGACTTTCACTCTTCTTCTCTCGATGAGCGTCTCAGTAGTAATTTGACATCGATTGTTTAGAGTTGCGTGAAGCTTAGATATATTCTGTCGTTCTAAATCTTCTCTACATAATAAATAAAAAAATAAAAATAAAAATAAAAATAAAAAAGCCTTATATTTCTGACAGAATATTGGTTAGTAACGATTTTTAGTTAGGATAGTTGTTAATTAATTAATTCTGTAAGAACCCCTCTGCAGGTAAAGGCCTCCTCCAAGGTTAGCCGATCATCTCTGGATTTGGCTGTTTCCATCCAATTTGGGCCTGCTATGTTTTTTATTTCATCTTCCCATCTATTTCTTGGTCTTCCTTTTTTTCTTTTACCTCCTGGCCCCCTCCATGCTGTCTCTACATAATGATATCAAAATTAATTTACTTGTGTTGCTAAGAGCAACATTCGAGAATGCCTGGCCCAATTCGGTATTTTTTCTTAGTCCAAGGGTGGTTCAAAGATATACTTGGACATGGTAGGCGACACTGTAATCGAGATCGACTGACCGTTTGAATAACACGCCCGCGAATGTGTGCAATGCGATCCATATAAGAATAGGACGGGGCTAGTGACTAACTTCACTCGTATTCGCAAGGAAAAGTACGCGGCAACACCGAGGCAATGTACTGAAATTTGTAAAGTGAAGTGAGCCTTTTAGCAGTTTGACATTCAAAATGGCGGTGATCCTATCCTATTCTTATTTGAATCGCATAGTAACAACATTTCAGGTGTCGCTCAGTGAATGTCCAAAACTAAAAAGGCCCGAGCGGAGCCGAGAACCTCCGCTAGTTCACAATATTTCTACGAAAAAACAAGGATTATATTTAAATATATTTTCTTGTACTTTTTTCACCACAATACTCTCTATATTTAAAATAATATAAGGGGTATTTACATAATAATATAACTACACTTTAAAGTTAACATTTTTAAGACACGTTATTTTACGGGTTTTTCTTTTGATAAGAACGAAATATTAGCTGTTATTTTAAAAAAATTAAAATAAAAATACCTAGCATTTATGCTAGCATAATAAACATATATACATACATACTATGATCAAAAAGTTCCGGGAATTAATAAATAAAAAACAAATGTATTAATTTTCGGATACATTTATTTTATCACCTTCAAAATAACAACCGTCTGAAGCGATGCACATACGCCAACGCTTAACCCATTCTTCCATACACTTTTGATAGTCCGGCGAAAGAATGGCTTTCAATGCCTTCGTCGCATTTTCTTTTATTTCATCGATGCTCGAAAATCTCTTTCTACGAAGGGGTAATTTAAGTTTTGAAAACAGGAAAAAGGCACATGATGTCATATCCGGAGAATATGGTCCCTGTTGGATTGTATTTACAGTATGTTTGGTCAAATAATTGGTCACGATGCGCGCTTTGTGAGACGGAGCATTGTCATGGTGCAAAATCCATGAGTTGTTTTGCGACAATTCCGGTCGTTTTCTACGCACAGCATCTCTCAAACGCTTAATTACGGCCAGGTAGTACTCCTTATTGACTGTTTGACGATTTTCGAGTACGATTTCTTGAACTTTTTCGACGTTATCATCGGTAGTTGATGTTGAAAGGCGTCCACGACGAGGTGCATCGTCAAATTCTTTGAGACCATTTTTGAACGACGAATACCACTCGTATACTCTTGTTTTTGAGAGAGCAGAGTCCCCGTAGGCTTTTTGTATCATTTTGAATGTTCGTTTCACTAAATAGCGTTCGCGAAGTTCTTACGTGTTCTTATGTGTCGTTGCTACTTCTGTCCTTCCATGCTCTCTGGTCATGCCGGTTGGTGACCGGACTGCCGGAGGTCTCGGTGACCACTTCCGGGGAGACTGGGGATCTTTCCACGCAACGAGTTGGCAACTCACCGTCCCCAACCAAATACTGAAGAAGCCAAAGAGCTGCGCTTTCACCGCAATTCAGCAGTGCACAACATTGCGAGGATACAACATTCATTATTATCTGAATTCCGTGCACGTGCATCTGGAGCGGAATTTTTACTTCCGGCAGAGTGGCTCGAAGCGGAGGGGCGTGTGAACTTGCCTTCCATGCCAGAGGTCTTGGGTTCATAGCCCATCCGTTCATGCACCAATTTATTTCTCATTTTGAGTTTAATAAATGCATTTTGGTAGTAATGGTTCCATGGTTCGGAATCCATGTTAATCTGTAAGTCTTATTCCCATACTTACTAGGTGGGTAGGGTTAAGCACGCCCGGATTGCTATCATCGCATGAGATGGTTGAAGCGGCAATGAAACTTTTTCCGTGTTTTCCATCCAGTGCAGTAGCCGTGCTCATGAAGGGAAGATCCTGGCATGGCACCGATTTCCTTCCAGAATCTGGTGTGTTCCATTCAAGTCTAGATAAATAAAAAAGGCTTACGGTGACACGTACCTGCACGAACCCGGCTTAACTCTGGATGAATCCTGCCGTCTGTAGGCCGGGGTATTTTTCTTTGTTGGGTCGGATGAAGGAGCGTTCCGTGCTTTAGGATGGACACGCGGTTGCACGCGTGACTGTACAGACCGCACAACGAGGAAAAGGAAACTATTCGTCTTTTGGAGTACATAAGTAAACCGGCCGACGAAGGTTCGACCAAGTCTCAGATCTTCTTAAAAAGTCTTTCTTCAAAAGTGTTACTCAAACACTGTGTATATTGAGTTGTGTTTAATACCCAAACTGGTTAACTGATTATATTGCTGAAATTTTTGTAGTAGAAATTCCTGTATACTGTCATTTTTATCTTTTATATCTAATACGTTAATATTAATAATTTTACACTATTTGACAAAGCCTATTTACAGCTGCCACTACTGTTTCCTTGACTGTAACCTATTTTTAATCATTGACAAAGCCTATTTACAGCTGACAATGTTAAAATGTTAGTCTACAAATGAGTCGATCCCTTTCCATTGGACAATCTAATCATTAATGTATTCTTTTTTATCTGACTCTCTATTTATGCCAAGGCCTCTTTACAGCTGATGATGATAGTAAAACTTTATAATAATAGACATGTTTATATGATCTGAGATGTGTATTGCATATTTGTATGTTACTTCTTGCAACCATCTGACGTATCTGAGTGTATGTAATGTACCTATAGGATGAATACAAATGAAATGAAATGAAATGAAATTAAATGAAATGAAAGTTGATCTTTTTGGAAGATTCTAACACGTACCATGCATCATGGCGAAGCTCCGATAACTTATTGATTGTAAGAGCTATATACCACTTCACTCCGATTGAGATCCTGACTCAATTGGTGACGAAACATTTGTGTATCCCGGACCGAACAAGTGCTAAATCTTCCTTACTGGATCTTCTAGAGACCACTTACCCCCTGGACCACAAACTGTCAGTTCTCGCCGCCCTGAGGGCATCGGACTCCTGCCTGGTGAGGTCAACTGTGTCACACTCCGGAAAAGAGGAACGAGGTCTGTGACGCATGTGGTGTTGCACAACTGTTTTTCGTCTCTCCTTTGGTGACAGTTTTGTTTCAGCGCCACGGATCCGTCAACATTTGTTAACGCCTGTTTCGGAGGCAATCAAGGATTTGTTCTTAGCTCTACAAAGTTCGTCGGTGGTAAATGCAAGACACTTTAATATAACTGTATGTCGGAGCATCATTCCGAATATTTAGCAATTAAATACCACAAATATGTGATAGCCGACGAAGAGAGACACGGGGCTTGCCAAAATTGTATTTTTTAAATCAGCCTCTGCCAAACCAGCGAGACGAAAAGGACACGGGAAGAGGCACCAAGACCGAGTTCGCAGATCTCAGAATACTACTTGTGTGGACACCTTGACTCTGTCGTATATCAATAAAACTCCCTGCACTGCGACAGCAGCGGCAACCATTGCCGAAACCGTTAAAAACCACAAATACAGTAGTATTTGCGGTAACTACGAGTTTTGGAGTTCGCTGTTGAGACACGTGAGGACCAGAAGCCAAATACTTTTTACAAGTTTTACACTTCATGCACACTTTGAAAGCAATCGCGTTTCGGAAATAAATTATCCAAAAAAATATTTGATATGGTGGTACGTTCGATTGATCGCTATCCGATAATCCTAACTTAACCGTTTCTAGGGGAGCCACTACCTCCGATCTGATCGACGTCAACTGTGCTGGAAGTCTAGTGGAAGTTATAAGGGAAGAATTATTGTTTGCTCACTACTGAATCTTGGACCTGGCAATTTTTCACAAATAAGTCTAAGCAGCCGACTGCTGCGTACGGAGGTCGCTGCTGCCTTCTTGACAACGGGCTAAACGATCAGCTCGAAACATCGGAGAATATCTGCTCCCGCCGCGTGTAAAGCCGTAAGTTTTCAAGCATGTCCAAGTAAAGTGAATTATAAAATAACTCAAAAAACAAATCATGCACGTAAGGTACATGTAAGGTTCGTGCGGCCCGTGTGCGCATTTTCAATGACTAGCAAAGCGTTGCTTCTTATACGTTAGTATCATATTTATTCTACGACAATACATCGAGTATGACCAAACGTTTTTACATAATGCCTCCAAAATTCACAACAATTAGACATCTTTACCACCAGATAAATCTCATTATTGACTTTCAAGGACAGGCAAAAAAATATGAATACTTTTTTGGAATGATTAAATTTGACATAATGCTAGTGCTGTTTTGGGTTGAGAAAATAAATATTTCTTTGTGTTTACAAAGTTTTCAAATTTCTTAAAGGCTAACATGAAAATGGTCCCGGCTGTGTCATTCTTAAATTAGATTGCCGTAAAATCGGCTCTATATTATATTTTATTACATTAATTTCAGACATTACATTGTCTCTTGGCTCCAATGTTACATATGTTTTGATGGGATCACAGTTTCTTAAATAATAATTGACGTTTCACACGAGCAGGTGGAGGCGAGGAACCAAGATTGCTGGCAGCATGTTTTTGTTTCGCGAGCTTGAATCAGATGAATGCGAAAACAAGTTCCAGTATTGCAAGCTCGGCCCACATGGAAAGGTCGACCTCGAGAGAGAGCCAGTCAGTTTCAAAGTGTTCTTCTAGCAATTTTATGTGATCGTGTGATAATCTAAAATGATGTACAATATTCTGATATTTATGTCCAGCACACTTTGTTTCTCTATTGGTAAGTAGCGTTGACTATGATCTTCATTTGTGATTACAACTTAACAGTAATTACAACAAGCAAATATAATTATTTTATAATTAAATATATATAAAGTATGCGGGAATGTTTGCGTATGCGTGTACGGATAATGAAATGTTATTTGTAATACATTTGTGAATGTCATTGGATTTTTCGTTCCCTTTTTCATCGTCATTGCATTTTCACTTCTTACGGTAAAATAAAACAAAGCTATTAGTGTATTGTTATGAGTAATTGATAGTCATTCATTCAGCCATTATTTTTACTTTGGAGTGGTTAATCAAAGAGGAGCACGTATGTGTCCTTTGAAGCTTACTAAACGTTGTAGCAGATCTCTCCGACACGGCCTCTTAGAACTCCACTTTACTGGTTAAATGATTTTCAATACTAGAAATATTTCTTCCAAAGATAGAAATATATACTATCTTAGTATTATATGTGAACCAGAAAATATTTGATATAGTTTTAAAAAGCTAACTGTTTTCATTTGGATTGAATACTAGCCCTGCGCCTCAAATGTTCGTTATATATGAACAAATTATGCAAGTAAAACAAATTCAAGTACACTGCACTTGATACACTGCACTGTACACTGTCTATGAATGAATATAAAGTATAAATAACTTACTTAGTTACCTACGTTACCTACGGTCGGGTTTGTTTTGCACATGTGGCGTGCCCCTTCCCCCGCCGACCGGTTTTCAGGTGGGGCGTCCTACCGCAAGCCTCGCGGGGCGGTGCTATAACCACCCCCCGCTACACCTCTGCGCGATGCGTGCGCTTCATAGCAATCGCGTTGTGCCACTGGACTTTTGAATGTGACCATACATTTGGAATACTTATGTATGGATACACTTATAAATATAATACATCGTAAAGATTGGAAGGAACAATGAACTTTTGACATTGGCAGAATGTTTCCCAAATCGCAACAAATCTAGGGATTTTGAAATATTTGCAGATTTTTAATGATTTTTTAAAATATTTTTTCGAAAGGATATCCGAAAAACACATTATTAAACACGATTCCCTAATTCCACGATTCGCCAGATTTCGTGTATTCAGCATCGCAACCTGTCTTCAGAAAGGACTACGTGTTCAGTCCGGAAACTCAAAAGTTCTACAAGGTGCACACGAACAAGGTGAAGTTCGTCGATGCTGTCAACCGCTGCAAGTTGGAAGGGGCTACGCTCCTAGTAATTGAGACTAAGCTAGAGCGAGACGTCATTATAAATCTAGTAGACGGCAAATATCCCAAAGAGCCCAAAGCTCTATGGCCCGAGCATTTTATTGCCGTGCACGATTCGTTCTCAGAAGGAGAATTTGTTACATTGGATGGTAAATGGGTTTACATTACTTAATTTGAGGAACTTTGAGATTAGGTCGACCTGTTCTGCAGGTGTATTCCTGGCATTCAGTAATCAGGAATCCTGAGTCTAGAAAACCGCTTTTGTAGCGGTTTTCAAAGCGATTTTCTTGACGAAATTATTCCGGAGAATAGTTTTTTTAATCAATTAAGATTTTCCGCAGAAAAACTCGCTTTGAAAATCGCTATAAAAGCTGTTATCTAGACTCAGGATTCGTGATTCCTGAATAATGAATGCCAGGAATAGACCTGAGGGTTGTAAAAACTTAGGATAAACTTTTAGTTCCCTCCCTTTTTTGCTTGATGGTAGGATTAGACCTGCCCGGGCTGGTACCATTAGTTTTCATTGAATATAGTTCAATGAAACCAACTCACTTGACCAAGTACTCGCGCAGTGTTTTTAATAAATATTAAATGGCCATACGTGTTGTCTTATTCAGATTAAAAAGCTTATTTAAATAAATAAGTTATTTCGGCCAAATAAGACTGCAAACTGCAAGTCGTATTTTGCTATGATTTTACTATACACATTTGGTCATTATGTTCTAAAGGAGAATGAAGATAGAGCTTACTACATTTAAGAGTCATTCTCTTCTTCAGGTAGGTCAACGGACACCATCTTCATGGATTGGGACTTAAATGAGCCAGATAACAATGGCAATGAAGACTGCGTCTTATTGAGAAGGACGGGAAAGATGAATGATGTCGATTGTGACTGGAGGTTTCGATTTATTTGTGAGAAATCACTTGCATCTGTAGAGTGGAATAATTTGTGTAAACTACCGGATTCCAGTAAGTATAAAACGTCACTATCCTTTTAACGCATGCAAAAGAAAGTAAATTAAGGCAAGAGCGGAAGAATTTTTTGTTGACGTCAGTTACTATAGCACCAAAGAGACTATGACGTTCTAAATATTGACTTACACTGCTGCAAAACTGATGAAAAATATTATAACTGCATAAGTTGCAAGGTTGCATAAGTTGCAAGGTTACAGGTACAAAGCCCTGTGCCATTAAATGAATTACGCAAATGTATTTATTTGTAGTATATTTTTATAGACATCTTATTACTCCATGTCTTTGACGAACCCCCTCTGGAGCGAATTCTTTGTTATTGCTTCCGCGGTATAATGTTCATGAAAATTTACTACACCGCTTCCACCTTACAGACAATAACAATTTGATCATTATTATTATTAAATTTAAATTTATGACTCATCATAGTGTAACGACGAGACGACAATCAATGAAATTAAATTAAAATACCTGAAACATATTACTAGAATATTGTTGTAGAATCCATTTTGTAAAAATGTATTTTATTTCCCAAGTCATTAGCACAATGTGTGTGGCTTACAGAAGCAGCAGAGTTCATATCAATATTTATAATATATTTATAAATTAAAACTATAAAACTTGCACGAAAACAGCTGCAATTCGTTTAAATTTAAGCGTACGAATTCTGTGTGCAGAAATAATATTCATTCGGTTGATGACTACTTTACAGATTATAAATTTAACAAAGAACTTGGAAAGTGTTACAAGCTCCATTTGAAACCGAAAGAATGGAAGGAAGCCTATGCCACTTGCACAGCGGAGCAGTCTTATTTGGCCATCATCAACAACCAAGCTGAAGCAGACTACCTGGTAAAGATTGTATCAGAGGCTGACAAGACTGGCATCAGAGCGCCAAACTACTATGCTCACGCAGCGTATTTGGGCTTTCATAATCAGTTCCTTTCTGGTTTCATCACTGTAAATGGTAATCATTGTAAAATATTGTGGATACTAATGTTTAACGTTTAAACGGTGCAATAATTTTATTACTGTCCGAAGAAAATACAATGCAAATGTTGTATTTCTGCATAATTTCAAAATATCAAAATATGCGTACTTAGCGATTTCAGCATTTTGGCTGTAAATTTAATTGCTAGTATATACATCTATACCATGGTACTTAGTCACCTATTAACACATTTACGGAAGAAAAGCAGTGATATCAATTATATTTGAAAGTACCGAAATTTGATTTAATCCTCCAAAATAACCATAAAATTATTATTTCTTATCATTTCTTTCATATGTTCAGAGTGATTATTTTATCATTTGCTACATAACTCATAAAAACCCGATTTTTTATTGAAAATATGTGTATAGGTATCTATGTCCTGACTTATATGAAAATAATTGAGTGTCGCATAAAGGCATATGCAACTGAATCTTAGCCAATTTGTTATACCTATGGTTAAACTAGGTAATGCGAGCCTAACGTGATTGATTTAAAATCAGCCATGTCACCAAGGCATTTAACCGATAAAGATCTATCTTTCTCCTTTCCACTCGCACGAAAAGCGAAACAAACGCGAGTTATCGATACAGCCATATCATTGCGTTTGTGCTCCCGCTACAGGACTGCATACTGGAATGATGTTCCCGCAACATATTCAATAATCCTATTTTATTACACTGAGAAAACGAAACTGTTAAATGCAACCGTATAATTGTTATTTACAATCGAATAAATTGGTTACGATACAGCTTACAGTATAATCTGCTAACACAACCGTGCTAACTCTGTTACGCTTATCTGATTAGTTTTAACAGAAATTCTGCTTTTATTAAATACTTGAAGTAGTTGAAATCTACACTTTTAACAGCTAGATTAGCAGTGTGCATTGTATTTTTTTACAGTTTTACAATAACCGTATCGACTCGGTTATTAATAGCAGAGATTTTTTGATAATTTTAAACAGTATTCGGTATGAAATAGACGTTTCGCCATTAGCAGAGTGAAAATCGCGTTTTGATAACCACCCGTTTTCTCAGTATAGCCATATTTTTTGGGATAAATACTTCAACCCAATTTACAGGACAGCCATTGGATGAGCTTGGCTACACCCGCTGGGCCGCCGGTCAGCCCGACAACGCCGGCGACGAGCGCTGCGGCAGCATGTTCTTCGACGGAGGCCTCAACGACCTCACCTGCGGCCTCAGCGCCATCTTCATCTGCGAGCACGACGTAGAGGGCACCACCTCCAGTCTAGGTGAGATATTGAACTCTTTCAATTATATTTTCTAATAATTAAAACAATATCCTTCTGGATGAAATACTTTATTATTGTTTTGACAAGTGTTTCTTGCAATCACTTACATCCGTTACATGCATAAGAATCTGCACAATCATACTGTAATTGACGTGATGTAAATACAAAAAAAAAAGATTAATATTTGTCGATGACGGTGGTAACGTCTTGAGGCAATACCAAAACAAAACATAACAAACTTTTAAAATATTTACAATCTTGTTTTACACATTTTCTCCCTTTCTTGGAAAATATGTTACGATTGTTTTCGATTAAATTTCATTCCGTTGCAACATGTTAGATGACGGACATAAGCTTTGCAAAATAAACAGATATTTGTCATGAACTGTTGCATTCGGTATGAACAGTAAATTTTCGTGAATTAATATTAATTTAATGTATTTATCTGTGTTTTTTCTTTTATCAAATACTTGCTATTTATGTTACAAGGAATTAAAATAATGTATTCACACAAACGGGTACCAATAACCCGTATTTCTGTTAACAACAAATAAATTTGTAAACTTAGGCTAAGTGGAAGTTAAAAAAAATTTAGCGAAGTTTCTTGCCAGTTCTTCCATGCTGGGTTCCGTAAATGCTGAAATGGCTAATGAAAAAATATTTAAATCCAAGTGCAGTGTGCTGCCTGTGGATGATGAATAAACAATAAACAAAAACATTAAATAACAATCCCATCCAGAAAATACCTTTTTATTTGTTAAAAATAGAACCCTATGTCGAAACGTCAGGAATTTTCCATTAAATCTCATCATAGATAATGAAAGCTTTGATAATATGTGTAGCATGTACGTAATGAACATAACATTCAGACAGTGGCATCTTTTCAAATACAATAAATTACTTTCACGTTATTAAAGAAAATTAAGATGTTTCAGCCGTTTCAGATGTTTCAAACAATCAAAGACTTTTTATACATTTTCATTATTTAACTTTTAGCGCCAGATAAATTTGGTTCTTAGGGGCGCAATAAGAGCCAATTGCGTTCAGTTTGATAAGGACGTAAATAAAACAACATTTTATTATATCTAAAAATAACCACAACTAATTTCGATAATCAAAAAAGTTAATAAGTGTATTGATAGTCTAGCTATAATTAAAAGATCAAACTGTAAGCATCTGGTGCATTCTGTTCTCAAATTAGACAATTTTTCATAAAAATAGTTTAGTCACAGGGTACGAGCATCCGATATTTACCGTTATAGGTCTAAAATATATGTAGACTATCAATGCATGTTCAATCTTTTTTAAATTCCAAAATAAGTTGTAGCTATTTTTAAAAATAATGTAATATGGTTGTTACGCCAAAATTAGACAAGTTTTCAAAAAAATAGTTTAGTCACAGGGTACGAGCATCAGATATTTATCGTTATAGGTATAAAATATATTTAGACTATCAATGCATGTTCAATCTTTTTTAAATTCCAAAATAAGTTGAAGTAATTTTAAAAACAATGAAATATGGTTGTTACGCCCTTATGGAACTGAATTCAATCCGATTTGAACACGGTCTTAAGGTGTCCCTTCCCGGCGGGACTAACTCATTCGCGGGCACGGTACAAAACCGTGCTATGGCGCTCTGGGATCTTCTATGTTTCAAAGCAAAAAGACAGGCTGATGAGGCGGATGCAACATGTTCCCAAAGCAGACAATGCGCATAGTGTTTGATTTGGTAAGATTTTCAAAAATTGCAATTACAAAACGTCTTCTAGCTAAAAGTAAACCACGACCGATGTAGTCAAAAATCTAACTAAAACTAAATTGACTATACATTTTCATGAAACAAGCCATGTCTGATGACTAATCTTTTTGAGATGTATAAATCTTATCGTTGAGTAATCCACCTCCAAAGTTATTGTATAAAACGTCCGAAAAATTCGAACTTTCGGACATTATAACTTAGAAACCAAACATTGTACAATGCGATTTGCCATCGAACATCTATTTTGATCAAATAAAGCTTTTTTGAGAAACATTTTGGATCTCCGACAGGAAATATGGGCGTGATCTTCTTTCCCGGAGTTTAAATTCCACCTCAAATATTTTTGTTTTGTCACTTATTAAAAAAATATATCGTCGCTCTGCCTGTTGAAACGAAACATTATGATTGCTATTATTCTGGAGAGTAAATAAAATAAATCAAATAAATAAAAAAAACATTTATTTACGTATTTCTTTGTTTTGCATAGTTATCAATAAAACCTTATCCTAATGTTTAAATTAATTAATAATATCAGCCTATTTTTACTGATAAGATTGTCACTATATAAAAAATATTATGTAAATAAGGAATTAGCCATAATTGTACAAAATTAATTAAATTTCATATCCACAACGATGATATTATTGGTACACATTTCTAGAGTATTCCACTGCATTTAAGGGTAACGTTATTGCTATGATTTTTTATATAAATGAATGTCTGATAATATAGTTTCAGAGTCTATTATAATTAATTTCCCCAGACGTTACATCGCCACCTGTCTTCAAAATGGACTACGTGTTCAGTCCGGAAACTCAAAAGTTCTACAAGGTGCACACGAACAAGGTCAAGTTTGTCGATGCTGTCAACCGCTGCAAGTCGGAAGGGGCGGCGCTCTTAGTGCTAGAAACCAAGCAAGAGCGAGATTTCATTATAAATCTAGTAGACGACAAATACCCCAAAGATTCCAAAGCCCTATGGCCAGAACATTTTATTGCCGTGCACGATTCGTTCTCGGAAGGGGAATTTATGACATTGGACGGTAAAATGGGTTTTTAATATTTCAAATACTTTAACTGTTTGCCCGTCGAGATTACAAGTTTGTGAGAAAAAGTATGTAACAGCACATATATTCGGCATAAAAAAATGGGTATAGTCTAGAGAAAAAAGTTTTTTTTTATTCTAATCAACAATATTTTTTGAGATTTGAGACATTTTCTAAAATATTTCGCCAGGCAAAAGTATCCTATTGTGTGACAGTGAAGAAGCGTTGTGATGTAATCTTTTGGCACTTGTTGTAGCAAATATTCCGCCTCTTCCATCAGACTACCTTGAACGCTCGCTTGCAGTCAATCCGCTTGCAACCTAACCACATTTCTATAATTTAAGATATATCTTCTGAAAGAGTAATTAAAACTAAAACTAAATTGCTTTCAAATTCCAGCATTCCTTGCATATCCATCTTCTGTTTTAGGTAGGTCAACAGACACCATCTTCATGGATTGGGACTTAAATGAGCCAGACAATAATGGTAATGAAGATTGCGTCTTATTAAGGCGTACAGGAAAAATGAATGATGTCAATTGCGACACTTCGTTTCGATTTATTTGCGAGAAATCAATTGACGTTCCAGTCTCGATGGATAATTCACATGCACCTGCAGAATTGCAGACGCAAACTCATTTGGACGATCAACATGATGTCAGTAAGTTTAAAACTATAATATCCTTTTCATATCGACATGGATATACATATATCACTATCAGAAGCTGAAAGATTTCCTTACGCTAGTGGTTTTGACGAGCATTTCTTGTAATGAAATACCAGATTCATCATGTATTTCTATAAAATTCTATCAAAATCAAAGATTCCGGTCACATCCCAACCACATATTATCCGCCAAAAAAACATTAGCCTTTTTTTTATCAGGACATTGAGTTTATATGTAAACATATAATATATTACTGTTGATTGAAATGATTCAGTCATCTACTTTTTTACTGTGGAAATATCACCAGGATATATCATTGTATTAGCTTTGGTTTTAAAATGCATCCATTCTTAAATTAAAATAAACTACAAATTTGGCTCTCTTGTACGCCGTAATAATCCTCTAACCATGTTACCTGTAACCATTCCAGCATTTTTGATAAATTAAAATTACATAGGTTTTATTTTAGATAATACGAGAATGAAAAATAATGTCAACTTGTTACTGTTGAATTATGTATTTGCCACTGTGAAATATGATCTAATGTAGGCAATATCTTGAGACCTCTAAAATAATGCACCTGCCGGCCAGGCGCTGCTGCAGACCATGTTTTAAACACCTCAGATTTTAGGGATTGTTGCCTCAGCAGGGAAAGAATTCCACACTTTACCGACCTTATAAATAAAGGATTGCTTTGATCAGTTGGAAATAATTCTAGAAATACCACTACATCTATCTATATAAATAAAAAATCGGCTAAAATTGGTTGCTAATATCAAACTTGTTTCAATTGCCACTACGTCCCATTATTAGGTTTTCTTCTATCAAGTATTTTCTTAGCATGGTTTCCGTATAAACGATATACGGGCTTATACACATAGTATAACTGCATATTCGTTTTCAATTTGAGGACAGTCTCTGTTTTCCTTATTTACTGCCACAAACCGGTTTTAAAATCGGTTTGAGGCGCAAGTTGCTTCGTCATTATAATTGCAATACCACCGTCAACATTTTCACCGAGCGCTTTGAAATCCGGTCTTCGCTAAATATAGCTTCGAATTGTATCAACCCATCCCTTTTTAACCCCTTATGTCTGCATGAGATAGATTGCAACTAACCTAACGTTGTGTAACGATGGTACATGCAAATACTTCGCTTATGTAGACCTGACCGGCTCAATCAGTTCATACACATCTTATCACTCTCGAGTCGGAGAGAGGCCAGTTGCTAAAATGACGGAATCCAGTATACTGTTATTTTTTACCGTGATATTAGTAAATACTGTTTGTGGTAAGTGCAAATACCACCACACACATACTTTAGCACAGATATTTTATAAAAAAGTACTACTTTAATATGTTCACTTTTTTACCAAGATTTTTTTTTTTAGGATATTGTCAACGTTTGAAGATGAAGAATTGCTCTTATGTTTTAGACTTGATACTAATATAATGTCTCTGATAGGATCAGTTTACAAATTTATTGATAATTATGTCAACTGGTAAATACTATTGGAGTAAACAAATCTCGTGCAACGCTTTTTCATTCTTGTGTCCCAAAATTTTTGCTTTAGCACCCATCATATTCATCTATCCTGATATCTGAGTCTGCACAAGCACAGGCACAAGTCAGTTAGTAAACATACACAGATGGTCCTTACGCCTTTATTCACGTATTTTTAAGCGTTGTTTGCTAGCATAGCAGTTTGTTCTCATTTATTCCAATACCGGTTTGTTGACGATATAGGAAGATCAAAATTTTCAACTACAATAAATGGCTTTCAACTTACAATATATGACATGCGAAATATTTCAGGAGATGTTCCCTTCTTCCGAAAGGATTACGAGTTCAACGCAGACACCCAAACATTCTACAAAATGCACAACGAGAGGCGTACCTGGGCGGAATCGAAGGCCAAATGCGAGCTGGAATGGGCAAGATTATTTATTCCCACAACGAAATTGGATTGGGTCACCGGCATGAAAGTTATCGATGCCAAGATTCAGAATCGGGAATGGACCTGGGTCGGCATTCATGACTTGCTCTCAGACAGGGAATTCGTCACTACTGAAGGTAATTATTCGCTTATAATCATGGATAACAACCAAGTATCTTGCTTCGCTCATTCGATCAGTTGAAACGAAGTAGGTACTAACGCAATTTTAACATCTTAAACAGATATATGCATATGATTGTTTAACAGATAAATCTAAATTTCGCTAAATTAAATATAATCTTTTTGCGTCTTTTTACCCAGGAATAATCCAGGAAAGTGTTGTCCTGCATTTGTCTGTTCATATGTTCATATGTTCTAAAATAATATTTGTTATTTGTATCTTGTACCTATTAATATGTTTAAGTGTATGTACATATTTGTATGTAATTTATTATAATATATAAATCCTTATTTTTAGGTTAGTTAATATTTTCGCTAATTCATTTTGTTTTACGTTTACTTTTTTTTGCCCGCCTCACTGCACCTCTCCTACATCTCTAAGGTTGAATGGTAGAGAATGCCTTATGGCATTAATTTCCGTCTTTTTGTACCGTATGGCTGCAAATAAAGTATTTTTTCATTTCATTTCATTTTCATTCATTTCATTTCATTTTCTTTCATTTCATTTCATTTTTTGTTACTACATTTTTATTAATTACAACTTAACGAATTGATACGATATTTGAATTCATATATGCATATGAAGGCATTTGAATTTATGAGTTCAGAGGTAAAGAATTGTGTCGTAAAATACATTTTAAAAAACTAGATCATATATTACCATAAACAAAAGCTTCGCTTGTTTAAAGTAACCTAATGAATCAAAACATAATAAATGCGGTGATACCTAAACGACGCCAAAATAGTGGAGCATTAAATCGATATAACATGCGATTAGTATTTCGTGAATTGTAAGGAACTACCAAATTCGACACTTTTTTACATCTCTACCATTATCTTACTATGAAAATCATTTTTTTCTAATGTAATGGAATGAACTTGGAATAGAAATAGAACGAGAATAACTTTTAAACTTTATTAAATTTATTGAGATTCGATGTTTTATTCTCATGTTTATCTAGAAATCTACCTATGTATGCAGTAAGCTAAGGTTTATTAGTTGAATATCAGTCTTGCATGGTATTTTAGTTAGCCCAGTGCTATGATAATACATTAAATATATTAATTTGTTTTCTTAGAAATCGGTCACATAGAAATACTGGAATCGATGCAGTTATCGCTGTTTCTTCATATTGTTCTCATTGATATAAATCAATATTTATTTAATGTTTCAGGTGTACCGTTAGAGAACATTTATCACGAGTGGGCTCCGAATGAGCCAAATAGCCTCAACAGTAACGAGCACTGCGTGGTCATTTGGAATGATGTAGATAAGTTGAACGATGACAACTGTAACAACAGGCACGCATTCCTTTGCGAGAAACCCAAAGCTACTATTGATTGGAACATATTATGTGGTCTTCCTGATCATAGTGAGTATCGAAATCCATAAATATTTTATTGCATGTTGTAAAGGAGAATGCCCATTACAAAAGCGCTAGCAGTTAGCATGTACACCAATGAATCCACTTTGCTTTCATTCCTCGCATCATGTAAGTAAAAATGTGTGACGTGAGTCAGTAAACACTGCTAAAGATGAACTTTGAAGTTATTTCCCACATTGTAAGTACCATCGGTGGTGGATATTTATTTGCATAATGAGTGTTGCTGTCACAATGGTTACTTACAGGGACTAATTACATAAGGTATGTAATTAGTCCCTGTAAGTATTATTATTAAGAATTTACTTAAACAGTATCAGGGAAAAGATAGTTGGCACTATTATTGCTATAGCGAGTACTCCAGCTATATGTGAAAAGGGAACAGAATAAATCGATAGTGGTGCCTTTTGACGTTTGTATGGTATTATATTATCTGCAGGACTTATAAATAGGTACCATTTAATGATCTACTAGAGTTAAGAATTATTTAAAATGGGCAAGATTCCTTGCTGTGTGGGCTCAGCCATTGAAAATGAATACAAGTTATTCCACTGCATTAATTTATTCCTGTGAATTTTGTATGAGCCGATTAAGGTATTCGAGGCTCGGTATGACCAGTCCAGAAGTGAAAACTGTTTATTTTTAAATAAAAAAACAATAAGTTGGTACCTATGAGTAACTAGAGATGGCGTTGCGGTTAGCACCCCACTTTGGACTGGCGTCAAATATTATGAACTACTATTTTTCGTTAGTCTTAGTTTCGGTTGCGACTATTTATCTCAGCCTGTGACTCATAAAAGTGGTGTAGCAAATAAATATCAACCAAAGATGGTATGTAGGTACAATGTAGACAAAACACAGTCCATGAGCGCGCGCGCTGTTCTGAGCAAAAATAACCTCAAAGTTCATCTTTAGCCGTGTCTGCTGACTTATCCCCATTATAGAAAAAAAGTTAAATTTACAGATTGTTGCTTTTATGTTCAGAGGAATTAAATAAAATTGGTTTCATTTCTTTACATGAAAATTTCTAGCGTTTTTCTAGCCCATACTGGAATGGGCATTCTCCTTTATAAGAGTTTGTATACGATTTACAATAGATTTCTTCATAAAATTGTTACCACAGGGTGCAACAGCAGTCACTGCCGCAATACTGTGAAAATATATTTGGGTCAATAAAAACAACAAAGTAGTGTATGCTGTTTTCTGCATAAGAAACTATACAAAACATTTTTTTACGCAACTGGACATGGATAATTGATACCACACCCACGGTCATATGTCTGCAGTCGATGTATTGTTGAATAAAATTAAATAAGTTTATTTGAGTAATTAAAAAAAATAAGAATTATAATGTCATTAATTTGCAGGGTATCTGTATGACCGGGACCAAGGCAAATGCTACAAGCTACACCTGAGGCCGCAAAACTGGATGGACGCTTATCGCATCTGCTTAGCTGAGCAGTCCTACCTGGCCATCATCAACAGCAAGTCCGAAGCTGATCACATCGTCAGGATGGTTGCCGAAGCTCCCAAAGAGAATATAAGAAATTATTTCAAAGGCTTACTACACTTGGGATTCCACAATCGCCTTGGTGAAGGATTTACTACCATTCAAGGTAAGAGATATTTAAAAAGAATCTTTAGAAATATAAAAACAATTATAAAATGAAGAAGATTTTATGGAAATGTTAATTTAAAATTGTATGCCTATAAATGTTAATTTTATTTAGAAAAACTTTTTGTATTTGTAATGATTTTCACTACATTTAAATAAGAAAACTTAATTAAGTTTTAAACATGAAACTTCATGGTAAGGATAGTGACGGCCCTGTTCTAGTTCAAGTAGTTATATGTAGTACATGTCTCTTATTTAATCTTGACTGAACATTTATCTATTTACATGTTGTTATGCTACAAAATATTAACCTGTACTATTTTTGAGGCACAGATAAAACCAAAATTGGTTTATTTTACGAGCATTCATTTCAATTTCATTAAAAATTCATTTTAATTAAAAATAATTTCAGGCATTGGGTCATTATTTATTGATCAATCATAAACTCGCCTCAGATTTTCTCATGCGTTTCACTTATCATATGTCCAATAGACCCGAACATGTCATAATTTAATTCATTTGAGTGTGTGGTCGACTTGACATCTGAGTAACACCAAAATCGCTAATAGTTTGCATGGAATTCCTATCACAGTTAGACAGTAAGACCGAGCACACATTTCTTCGAAGTACCAAAATATGACGCTGCACCATTTTTAAAAGATTTTATTTAACTTGCAATGTTTGCAATTAAAAGTTTATTTCAGTCTTTTTAGAGCATTAATTGTTTTTAAAAAGGTTTTTTTACCATTATTTTTGTTGGACGCGCGTGAACCTTGATAGAGATAGAGTGCATGAGGACGATAGCACACGCTCAATTTAGCCGAGACGAGGCCACACATGATTTAAAAGTTTCGACCTTTGTAATGACACAGTTATTATTAGGGATATGAGAATGAAAAACGAAGTGATTTATAGTTTTCGTAGATTAACTATCTTACCATATTTGGATATCCAGTAATATTTATATTTATCCAGTAAGCATTTGAGTTACTTGCGATGTTTAATGTAAGAACTTTTATAAAGTACTCATATAAATATATGCGGGCTAATTATTATGTAACAGTAGCAATACAAAATTTTTTTAAGTGTAAATAGGTGGAGTGGAAATTCGTATGGAGAAATGATTTTATGGTTGTCTATTGCTTTCACGGAGATCGACGATCTCGGTAAATAGTATCAGTAAATCCTAACCGCTCATTTACTGTGCTTTTGCAGGTGTAAGGCTTGAGGAAGCTGGGTACAGTGCATGGGGGACCGGGCAGCCCGACAACGCCGGCGGGGACGAGAAGTGCGGCTCCATGTTCTTCAACGGAATCTACAACGACATCCAGTGCAGTGCTGTCTGCATCTTCATGTGCGAGCATGACATCGACTTTCACTCTTCTTCTCTCGATGAACGGCTTAGTAATAATATAACCTCGACAGCTTAAAGTAGCTTGCAATCTTTTATTCCTATAAACTCGTAAAATAATAACAATGTTTTAAAGTTGATATTATTCCTACCGCATTAACCTCCGCAATTTATGTTCTGTTTCATTACTTCAAATGTTATTAAATACCGCAGTACTAAAAGCTCAATTCGATTGTTTCAACCCAATGAGAGTGCACCAAATAGACAATTTTTGTTACAATGTTACATTTTGTCACCAAATTAAAAAGCTTATTACTAATCCTAATAAAATTACATACAATGCGATTCAAATAAAAATAGGACGGGGCTCGTGACTAACTTCACTCGAATTTTCACGGGAAAGTACGGGAAAAACACGGGAATCATTTGATTCAATATCAATGGAAGCTTAATGCTTTTTTCCATCCATCAGAATCGAGGTTCGATCCGAGTATGTGCGTCTACATGCTTTTGCGTTTCCTTATTTTATATCGGCTCTGCCTTGCCGTGACAGCGACACTAGACAACACACGAATCTACGCAGTAGGATTTCATTAAGTGCATATCACAGAATATACAGTTAAACGAGTAGGGGAGCTGTTCTTTGCTATCTGTGTTTATCTGTTTTCTGTGTGTTCGTTATTATGTGTTACATAGTTTGTGTCAGGTGTCCTCGAAAGTGCCACCGTTGCATTGTTTTATTAGTTAATTTTGTTTCTTATCGCGTTGTTGAGTGTTCTTTTAATATCTGTTCTTCAAATGGATTAATGGAATGGATGGTTAAAACTAATTATTTTGCAAAATCTTTATTATATATTTTTTGTAAAAACTTTTTTTTACTTCTTACTGAAATTTTTGGAGTGAAGTGAGGGTTTTACCAGTTTGTGTGATCCCAACGCTCAATGGCGGTGATTCCATCCTATTCTTATTTGAGTCGCATTGTACTTGGTCACTTATTGATAGTTTCAATAAATCATTCAATAATATTATAGTGTTATCTTAATGAATGTGCAGTGAGTTAACATTGTTGCCTGACCCTTATATTTCAAATGAACCAAGCCTTATTCTCAATTTCTAAGACAATATCTTACTGTAAATGATGTGAAGGGGGGTGAAAAAATGTTACGATAATATAGCACAATAAGTAACTATAATCTCAAAGAGGCTCTGTAAATGATGTAAAGAGGGGTGAAAAAATTAGGATAATATAGCACAATAAGTAACTGTAATCTCAATGAGGATCTATTTCAAAAAACCATATTTGTTTTGTCTACTTAAAAATATCGTTTTCTAACTGTGTATCAATATGAGACAATTGACACTATTCTGTAGTTCAATTTCTTAACGAAGTCTAGGGCAACATTTTATTATTTGGTGGCAATTATAATGTTATTTTTTTCTAATTGTTCAACGAATCAGTCATATTTGTTTATAATGCAAAAATTTAATTGAACATTGATCTAAATATTTATTCATATTTATTGTGATTTATGGGAATTGAGCTGGTTTTTTTTCCAATAATTTGCCTCCTATTGTTCTAAGGGCCGATTTTTCAATCCTCCGATAGTACTTATCGGACTGATAGAACAAATTCACGTTTGTGATAAGACGGACAGTTATTGCCGGAAAATTATATCTTCTACCACAATAATCTGACTATAATTTTACTAATAAACATATGGACTTACCATATCGGATGGATAAGCAGAAGCCTAAATAAATCCGTCGAATAGTTATCTGGCTGTTTATTTGACTATTTAAAAATCGGCCCTCAGCAAATTATGTCAAATAAATCTAGATACCTTAAACATTGTAACATAGCTAAATATACTTCATATGTGTGCCTAAAGATGAAATTAAAATAAATAAAATGAATGAAAAAACCGACTAAATTTAAATTTTATTTGTAAAAAATTTCCCAAAAGTTATCCGAAGATTATCACGACCAGAGAGAAGGATCCATATTCAGTAAATGCTACTGAGTTTTTTTTTGTTGAAATCTTACGTTTTCCCGGGTATAAAGGTGAATTTTTTAAAGTGTGTCTTCTTTCCTTTGAGTTTCAAAGGAGTCATGAGGCCGATTTAGTTAAAAACTAAAAATTCATTATTCGATTTTCGAAAACATATTTTTTTATGTATTACAAATGAGCAGAGACCCTAGTCTGACTTGTCACCTAAATTTTCGTTTACGGAACTTCGGAGTTACGTAAAAATTTCTAACTTTTACCACTTTTTCTGTGTTTTTAGTTCTTCGAGCTGTCAAAATCAAACTCGGACTTCCCATTTGTATGAAAACGCGGATTCGGCGTGAACGGAATGCCAACGTATTTACGGGGACGATGAGTAACCTGTCAAATCAAAATCGGACTCGCAAATTTTAGTTGGCTTAACACCCACTGCGCGCGCTTCTCAATTTCTCCGTACATAGGAAAACGCTAGTCGATCGGTTTGGCGTTTATTTAGGTGATAAGTCCCTAGGGCTCTGATCAAATAATTTCCACACTGCTTTCGCACAGTGCACTATTACTCCATTTCACTGCTGTCCATGCAGGGAGGCTTCAGTGTCAATACAAAGTGAGTGCGTTCGCACAATACAAATCATCCACCACTACTCTACCACCTCCATGCATAGGTGCTATCAGACAATATTCCGACGTTTTATTTAAACGTTCGCGTGGAATCACGTCGTTACTTGATTGATGCAAACACTATAGAAGGGCATGTTTATGAAGTATTTTAACCCCTTGAAGAGTGAGAAGGAGAGTATATAATAGCAATGAGTATGACCGGTTAAATAGAAAAAAGCATTCGAATATAATATGGTTTGATTGATTTTAATACGGCGTCAACTTTATTGATATTCAAGTTTTATTGTGAAACTTACTCTCAGTCAGTTGAGAATCAGCGTTTAATAATTCTCAACTGACTGTAGTTAGTTGAGAATCAGTGTCCGTTGCGAACGCCTCGAGCGGTCGTGTCATTATCTTTTTTAAAATTTTCAAAATGACGCGCATATCATCGTTTTTACTTAATTGTGCTTGCGTAGTCATAATTACAAACTTGGCTTGCGGTGAGTGATCTTCAACCACTTTTTGCGTGTTTGCAAAAAAATCTCCTCGACAAGAGTCAGCGTTGTTTGTTAGCATGTGCAATATGTAGCATTTGTATGTACTTAAGGAAAAGACAATAATTTTCCTGTTGCAAATGTTGGTAGCATGAAGGTGAAATACTCATAGATTTAATTTCTAAGTAAACAAAGATAAATAATGAAAAATGTTTTCATGGACTTAATCATTGATAATATCGACCTCGTTCACAACGTGACCGGTTATTTGTGTAGACAGGTAATTTTTTTTTGTTTTTAACATTTAATAAAACAACTTATTATATTATAGAATGGAATGACTTAAGAAGAAGTAGTTATGCAATTTAATAATTAATTTTCTTCAGCTTACAATGAAGTCAACACAATCCAAACGATTAGTGCTAATCTTTGTCCAAATAAATAAAGCAAGAACTACCACAGTACACCGATTTTAAATAAAATTAGGCACATCTGAATGTGCAGGTCATACTAATTTCAGGTAGCACATCATTCTTCCGCAAGGACTATGAATTCAACACGGACACCCAGAGCTTCTACAAAATTAACACCGTGGGTCGTCAGAAGAAGCCAAGGCTCGATGTCAGCTTGAGGGAGCAGACCTATTTGTTCCCGATTCCAAGCAGGATGTGGACACACTGCTGGCGCTGATGCAGACCAAACTGCCGTCGTACGAATGGGCGTGGGTTGGAGTCCATGACCTGTTCTCGGAAGGGGAGTTCATTACTGTCGATGGTAAGGTGAAGGATTTTTCAACTGGAACGCTTTTGGAACTTTCTGCTGCACATTGATGTTCCATTTGTAGAAAACGTATACCAAGACCCTATAAGCGTCTGGCTCAAACACATCATTTGCATCTGAACCATAATAGTCGTTCTTTATTCGTTTATAATTATTTTTTTATGATTTATCCTTACCTTCTATTTTTAACAATTTCCATTCCAATATGAAGCAAATTTCATTTCATTTGTTTAAAATTCATGTTTGTCCAGCTACACAAAGTTATGTTCATCACTAATTTAATAGATTCATTAACTCAGTAAAGAAGAACCCGCAAAGAAACTCCAATGACGCATATTTGTTTTTTCTGTCTTCGTTTTTGTACAACCCCAATTATTTTTTCAGGAGTGTCCTTCGATGATGTATACCATGAGTGGGGACCAGGCGAACCCAACAATAAGGACGATTCGGAAGACTGCGTGATGCTCAGGAAGAATGGAAAATTTAACGATGATAATTGTCAGCAAAGATACCCATTTGTCTGCAAGAAATCCAGAGCAAAGATTGAATGGAACGTCTTATGCGATATCCCAGATTCCAGTTAGTATTTTCTAGAAATGTTAGTTGAACACATTTTCCTTTTCAACTTAAATCTGCTATTGCCAAATAATGTTTTTATCGGCCAAACCGGTTGGTTATTATTAGACTGAAATGTTTCCATAGCACGAAGCTGTACGTGGTAGATAAAATGTATTGTTTATACTATAAAATTGTACTATGTAATATGGTACCAAAAATAGTAATGGGACTATTACTGACTGACACACAGTGCACAGCCTAAGCCGGTGGACTTATAATGAGAGAAAATATTCGAGCAATAACCTAGTAATCGCTAAAGGATTTGTGCAAGGATGGCATATGTCCTAAATGCGTTTCTAAACCACATTGTTGTAAGCATGGCCTTAAAGGTGTATATCACCATTTGAACTGGTTCAGTTCGGTTGAATGTCCAAAACGGCATTGACCTGATGGAAGCCAGGAACCTCAGCTGGTCTATTGATTATTCCAACAAAATTTGCATTTTTTTATCTTTGAACTTACAGGTTACCTTTACAACCGGGATCTGGGTAAGTGCTACAAACTTCACCTAAGCCCGAAGAACTGGACAGATGCCTACTCCATCTGTGCGGCCGAGCAGTCCTACCTGGCCATCATCAACAGCAAAACTGAGTCAGATCATTTCGTTAAGATGGTCGCTGACGCCCCCAAGGATAAGATAAAGGGGTACTACTTGAGTGGCGCTGTACATATCGGTTTTCACAACACATTTAATGAAGGCTTTAGCACGATTCAAGGTGTGTAAAACTTTTGCATGTCATGTGTATACCTGAACTTGATTAGAACTAAAATGCAGCACACATTTTTTCATCTGCCCTCATTTTTTACCTTTTATTGCAATGGATTCAATTACAAAATAAGAAGATCATTTGTTTTTTTGCTACAAAATTGAAGGCTACGAAAGATCTTTAAAATGGAAACCTCAATCTGTAGTTGAATGCTTCAAAATTATTAAAAAATGGAAAGAAAAGTACGTGATGTATTTTCTTGGCCTTGTAATGCTTACTAAAATAGGTTAAGCCTGTTGTTTTAATAGCAGTTATAATAAACTTACCTTAAGCATCGCTAGTAACTTTTTGTGAATCTCATAACCCTGCGAAGTTGATTCTGTCTGATCAGATTTAAATTTAAATGTTAATTTTACGTTTACCTATTACATCAAGCCTCGTGTATGGACATTTATAGAAATCACATATCATATATTATTTTTATTTTGATGCAAAGTATATTTTCTAGGGGTGAAACTCGAAGATGCCGGATATTCGGTGTGGGGAGGCGGGCAGCCTGACAATTCCGGTGGCAAAGAGGTGTGCGGGACCATGTTCCACGACGGAACCCTCAACGACATTAACTGCGACTGGGTCTGCATCTTCATTTGCGAGCACGACATCGGTCAACTGTCTTCCAGCCTTGACGAGCGAATTAAAGGGAACGAAGCTTAAGAAATATCGGTCCGGCAGGACTAAGAAACATTAGGAAAAACATTTTGTAATAACAAACTATGTACAACTAATAAACAAACATAAACAAAGAACCAGTGAGTATTTGTTGAAAAAACAATGACTGATGAGAACTTTATTTTTTATATTTGATTATTTTGAATATTTGAAAAAATCACGTTCAAAAAAAATATGAAAAGGGGTGGACACGTCGATGTGATGTACACGGATTTTGAAATGATCAATTTCGCGAACTCGAATCGTTAGGAATTAATGGTGATTTGGTCCGATAGGTCGAATCATGTTTTTGTTTTTGCACCATTGATCATAGTTTCGAACCTCATACAAATAATTACTACTTTTTTATGGAGCATTGCAAAGCTTAATAGTCCTGCTAGTAACCAAAATAAGGTTGAATCTGCAATTTCTATTGTCAATGGGCCATTACATGAACAAAGAAAAATGCAAAATTATGACCATCAGAGAATAGCCATAATTATAAATAACCAGGCCATAGAGTTTACAGACGACTATATTTACCTAGGGCAAAATATATCCTTCACAAACAGACAAGACAAAGAAATAGACTTTAGAATAAATAAAACATGGAGGAAGTATTGGTCCCATAAATGTATTATGAAAAGCAAGCTCGCCACTCGCCTAAAACGAAAAGCTTTCAACTCCTGCATACTGCCAGTTCTACTATATGGCTGCCAAACTTGGTCGCTTACAGAAAAACAAGCTAATAAACTGGCAGTATGCCAAAGAGCAATGGAAAGATCTATGATTGGGACCAGTAGGAGAAATAGAATCTCAAATGATAAGTTAAGAAATATTACCAAAGTTGAGGATGCTATAAAACAAGCTAAAAAATCAAAGTGGAGTTGGGTCGGTCACGTGATGCGGATGTCGGACGGGCGCTGGACGAGGATGGCGACCGAGTGGACGCCGTTAGATGCTCGTCGCTCTGTCGGGCGACAACGACAACGCTGGCGTGACGAACTAGACAAACATCAACCCCTCTGGTGGCGGCATACATACAACAAGGAACATTGGACCTCTTTGGGGGAGGCCTTTGCCCAGAAGCGGGCGTCTCCAGTATTAATAAAACATCAATCTTCTTATAGATTAAAAACTAGCATTGAACCGCATCTTAAAAGTTAACTTGGTACTTTACTTTAAAGAGACCGGTGCATTAGGGCCACGCTCTGAGCGACCTTTTTCCAAAGTGTTATGGTTCCGAGATATTCGAGCTTGCGCTGAGAAACCGGTTGCAATCGTTGGAAACCACGGATAATGGTGATAGGTGACTGAAAATGTTGTGATGAGAGAAGCGAGACAGCGACCTGAGAAAGCATCCATACTAACGAGAGAGACTTTAGACTTATATCATGAACTAGCTGAGGTACCCGGCTCCGCTCGGGTCAATGTCGTTTTGGACTGATGTCAGGCTGTAACCCAAAGGGCTGGCCCAAAAAGCTAGTCGAACTACTTTACTAACAGAGGATAAACAATGTATCTACCAAAAAAAACTGGATCGAAATCCGTTGAGCCGATGTGGCATGATTGAATAAGATAACATCCAAAGATAACTGCCATTTATAAATTCAGTGGAAGGAATGTACTTGAATATATGGCAAAACATTGGGGCCAATTGATAAATTGTTTTTTAATAGCATGTGTCGCCGCGCTGGGACGATCCTGCACTGGCACTACTACACATTGCCATGGACGGAAAACACGGACATTTTTTACTGCCGCTTCGAACATCTATCATTCAGTGCGATGGTACGTAACAACTCGGGTGGGATTAACCTTACAACCTAGTTAGTAAGAAAGCGGAGCAATTTTTTTACGTGGAATCCGTACCACAACCAGCCTTAACATCGAAAACGGCCACCCATCCAAACCCCGACCGCGCCCATAGGTCCTGGACGTAGATGCAATCCACATATTAATCGAGTGAGTAGTTCGTAAGTTATGAGCTTTTAATCGCACCAGTTACCCCTCTCGTGATTTAGAGTGATGTACTCTGCCAATTTCCACATGCAGGAGCAGTCCACTTATTGTTTTGTTATAAATATGTAACCCTCTCTTCTCACTCCTCTGGTAAGTTAGCGTGATGTTAAGTAACCCATACGGCTAGGCTGAGATACCTCCTCATCTAAATCGGGTAATTGGTTCTCATGTTATAAGAATTTCATACTACTGGTCACCTCTCTGGTAATTTAGCGTGATGGTAAGTAGACCTAAAATTGCGGAAATAAATCGAGCTACACGTAGGTACAATTATGAAGCATCAATAATGGTGAACCATACAAATTGTCATCCCCTATATCACCCCCTTCATAGTGACATATAAATTGCATCGTTGTAATCAGATTTGTTCAACATTGTGTGAAGAAGCACCTTGCCGGCCAAACAGTGCTCGACGGATCATCATAACGCTGTCCCTCCGTCCCCTTTCTACAATTGCTCAACGCAGAACAGGCAGGCAATGCACCCATTCCCAGCCGACACTTAAAAATAAAAACCATCCGATCCTTTTGATCCTTTATTTATAGGGTCGGTAAACTATGGAATCGACTCCATACCGATATATTTCCCCCAAAGGCCCCCGGGGTCGTTGAAACATGGGGTGAAACAGCACCTGGCCAGCCGGCATGGGTTTCGTATTCCCCGTGAAAGTTCGAAATGCCGCGCTTGGCTTAGTACCTACTAATCTACCAAACAAAAAATAAGAAACCATTCAACTGAAACAGCGAGACGTTTGTCACCAGCATTGCCGATCGCTCCCCGGATCACGGGAAATTTGAGGTAATTCGGGGAAAATGGTGGGGAATGCAAGCGTTGGGAAATTTGCGAGGAATTGGCCAATCCGTGGGGAATTTAGTTTTTTGGCCTTTTTATTTACCTTTTTTTCTTTGCTCATTCGAAAAATATATCGAACAATCGAGCAATCGGGGCATCTTTGCATTTCATCTTCTCCCGAAAGTTGTTCGGACGGCCGTCGACTGCACGACCTTTTTTTTGGTCATTCGATTGGTCGCGCTATGATTTCGTTTTCACTCCGCGCCCTCTGACTATTTTTCTTTTTGTTCGGCTCCTTAGGGTCGTTACGTGATGTTTAATAGCTTAAAGCCTTCCTTAAGAATTAGGCTATCGAATGTAAAAATATGTTTTCAAACCTGACTGGTAGTTCCAGAGATTAGGGCGTTCAAACAAAAAAACAAACAAACAAACTCTTCAGCTTTATTATATTATTAGTATATTAGTGTATTAGTATTAGTATATTAGTATAGATAGATAGACACGAAACTACAAATACGCAGGCTGCTTCGTCAGATGATATCTAGTGATTTTGACCATCGACTTAGTATGTCACTTCAGCTTGGCCTATTCTCCAATTTATTCGAAGTCCATGGTTATGGTGTTATCTATAGACACAACATTAAACCCAGAACAATAAAACTTTGCCAACAATACAATCATTTTTTTTATATCAACCCTAAAAACGCTTATACCCAATTTTAAGTTTTCATTCACACGTGAAAAATACATTACATTCCGATTCCACTAGACTCCATTCCAGCGTATCGCATTCAGCAAATACCTAGAGGTTTCAAACAGAATAGATAAAATCAAAGAATTAAATAGATTCTTTGGAAAAAATATAACCCCATGTGAGAATGCCAGGTATTTCAATCAAGTATTCACTAAGCGTAGTTTCCAAATCATCGATCTCCGGGCTTAAAAAATATAAATTTAGCAGCATCGTTATGAGTTTTGGATTGGACAGCCACTGTTTTCCTTAATCAACTGCTTCAACCGGTTTAAAATAGCCTGCACGGCGCAGCAAGCTGTTCGCTTCGACATCATATCTGCAATATCAACGTCAACATCCTTAGGTGTGTTCAAGAGCAGTGGCCCGAACGGCGGAAATCCGATTAATCTTAGCTTTCAATTAAAATGACCTATCCCTTTCTAACTCCTTATGTCTGCACGAGATAAAACTACAAATTAGCAAACGATGCGATACACGCGATCACTTCTATTAAGTGGACCCGGCGGGTTCAATCAGTTCTCACGCAGGTTTTGGCGAGCTTGACTCGTAAAAATGTTTCGTAAAAGTAAAATGACGGAATTCAGCATTCTGTTATTGTTTACCCTGGTATATGTAAATACTGTTTATGGTAAGTTCAACTACATATCAACACACACATACTTAGCACATAAGTGTTTTCACTAAAGTGTTACTTTGAAGTGTTTATTTTTGTATTAGATAAACATGTTATCGTGTAAAACATTTTTAAATATGATGTTTGTCAGTGAAGATGACATTGGCCATTATATTTCAGCCTTGATACTTGCACAATGCCTCCTCGGATAGGTTCTATTAAAAAAAAATCTAAGTAAGCCAAGTGAAATTTTTATCATTTGCAATTAAATTCTTTCCTCGAGTAACGCTAACGAGTGATTTGATCCTCTTGTTCCACAATTAAAATAATAAATACATTCGATGGAATCTAAAAAGTAATTTCGTTGTTTAGAACCTGCATCTTCCAAATATCGTTAAATTTGATATCACCAAAGTCAGTCAGCATAAATAGATAATCTTTCCACCGCAAGTATTCACGTATGTCAATGTAACGGGCTGTTCTCGTTTATTTCAAAACCAGTTTTTCTCCGCTAGTTTCGATCGTATCAATGCTAAAGCTTTCAAGCACAATACATTATTTCAACGTGCAATAACATTAATCATAAAATGTTTTAGGAGACGACGTTCCATTCTTCCGAAATGATTACGAGTACAGCGCAGACTCCCAAACATTCTACAAACTGCACAGCGACAGGCGTTCCTGGGCCGACGCGAAGGCAAAATGCGAGCTGGAATCGGCAAGATTATTTATTCCCACAACTAAATTGGACTGGGACACCGGTAATAAATATATCGACTCCAAGGTAAAGAAGCCAATATGGGTCTGGATCGGCATCCATGACTTGCTCTCAGACAGGGAATTCATCACTACCGAAGGTAAACATCCTCACATAATTACAGAAAATCTAATGTTTTGCTTCGTTCATGCGATCAGTTAAAAATAAGTGGTTAATTAAGATTTATTAGGAGATGCACCGAAATATCCTTTAAAATGACAATTTCATGAGTTAATACAAATGAAAACAGTTAGACAATGGCGCAATATTACAATTACATACAATTACATAAAATGCCACCGAAATGGTGCAATTTAAAAAAAATAATTGGAGCACTTAGATGAAAGTAATAGGAAAGGGTAGGGATGACATGTCTCGTGTGATCATGTTCCCCTTTGTTCAGGGGAATTGATAGGAATTTCGTGTGTGTGGCACGTTTATCTTCAACTATTATTGAGTCGCTTTCAACTAGAGAACCAAAGGAGAGAATATAAATTTGACACGCAAATGTTTATAGTGTCTACCCAATGGAGGGAAATTCTTCACCTCCGTGGTCTACCCTGTAAAGGAAATAACATTTTTGCTACACCGGTTCCAATTTCTAAATAGGATTGTAATTTCCATGAACCTACATAATTCTCAGCTATGCTCATGTCAAAGTAAGGATTTGTTTACCACTAAAATTAATATCGTCAAGGCTAGCTATAGTAATTTTACACCTCTATTTTTATTTATAGTAAATATATTTTTTGTAGAACGTCTGTTTAAAGTGTTATAATTTGATGTGTTTTTAGAATTCTGTGGCCCTCTTAATACTTTTAAATTAGATTTCTTGCAAAATGTGCATGGTAACAGATGCGATAGCTCATAAATATATTTTTGCCTTATATCCTAATATAATTATCATTAATTTGAGAATAAGATTAAATACTCGATTTCTTTAAATTTTCAGGTGTAGCAATAGAGAACATATATCATGTGTGGGCTCCTAACGAGCCGAACAACGCCTACGGTGGTGAACACTGCGTGGTCCTTTGGAATGATGTAGACAAACTCAACGATGCCGACTGTGGAGGCCGCCACATGTTCCTCTGCGAAAAACCTAAAGCTACCATTGATTGGAACGTATTGTGTGGTGTCCCTGACCATAGTAAGTATTATCATAACGTACTCATCATTTATTATCTTCTTTTTACACAACTAGCACAACATATAATTATATAAAAACCAAAACATATCTTTATTTTAAGCCATAATGAATAATGAAAAACAAATTGAACAAAGGAAAAATGTGCATCAAAGATCGATCCGAAACGGTAATATGTTTAATTTAAGTTACCAGGAGCTCCAGCGTACGTGCCCAGTATACTGACAGCGTTACCCTTCTAAATCTTGAATGGAATTCTACGAATGAAAAAGGCCTTTTGCACGATGGTCGCCGGACTTCTTTACTAGAAGTTTTCTTGACTTCGGACTAAGCGTCTGGTGACCAAGGCCCACTAGTCTCTAAATCGAATGCCAAAATGTATAATGGTCACGTAGCGAACTATACGTGGCCATTTGAAGGCTATCGGCTTTCATTGCTATAGCTTCGGCTAAGTGAGGAATATCATAATCATTTAGATTGCCAATTATTTTAAAGACTTCTTCTAAACTTATAACAGTAAACATTTTTTTATTTACAATGTAATTTTTAATTTGTTTTTCGTATACTTTAAATCATATTAATAAAGTCTGTTATCATCGTCATGACTTACACAAACATGAAGATTACAATGTCAACAGCAGTAACTGCTTCATCATTGGGATACTGTTCTTGAAGTAAATACAAACAATAACGTCACATTACATTTTGCTGCATTTCGGTTTCATACAAACGAATTTGATGGTAAGTGGGTTGATACGGAGCAATAAAATAACAGCGAATAAGTCTAATTTAGAGGGAAGTGCGAGGACGGGCTAATATCCAATAGAGAAATGGAGAAAAACATAGCGGGACAATTAATCGCCTATAACTCATCCTCCAAACAACAAACTTTAAAAAATAATATCTTAACAAATAGATAGAAGAAGAAATGTTAAAAAAAAGTTACCACCTTTTTTATCGGGCTTTTTCCATTATTTTGTTCGAAATCACAACTTTTTCCTTCAATATATTTAAAAAAATGTGTATTCAATGTATGATAATCGCAATTTTAAAAGAATCGATTTGTGCGGATAGTTAAATTGTGTCACGTCGACATTAACGTTTGGAATAATAAGTAAACATTTTTGATAATCAATAAACGTAAAATCCTTTGGTGTCTACACATATATTTGACGAATTAGTTCTGTTTTTAAAATTAATAATAAAATTAAATGAAAATGTAATTATTAATAATATATGTAAATAAAAATAATAATGACACTCTCCGCGATGAGGAAAATGCAATATTTTCACAAAATGTCCGTAGTGTTTGATTGGGTTAGATTTATCTTAAGGTAGCTAAATCAGGAACGCTATAGTCAAAAATTATTATTATTATTTAATATTAATTTAAATATTAAACTTAATATTAAATATTTTTGTTAGATCGTAATCCACGTTCAAACTTATTTTATAAAGCTCGTGAAAATGCGAAACTTCGGACCTTTTAACTTAGAAACCAAACACAAATTTACAATACCGGTAGTCATAATACATCCACTTCGATTAAAAATAACTATTTTGAGTTCAATTTTGGATCTCTGACAATAAATATGGTCATGATCTTCTTTCTATGTTTGTATGGACCTTAAGTCTTATCTTATGTCAATGCATTATTTAATAAAATTTAAATGATTTTTCAGAGTACTTGTACGACCGGGACCAAGGCAAATGCTACAAGCTTCACCTGAGGCCACAGAACTGGACGGATGCTTACCGCATATGCTCAGCTGAGCAGTCCTACCTGGCCATCATCAACAGCAAGTCCGAAGCTGATCACATCGCTAGGCTGGTTGCCGAAGCTCCCAAGGAAAATATTAGAAATTATTTCAAAGGCTTACTACACTTGGGATTTCATAATCGCCTTGGTGAAGGATTTACTACGGTTCAAGGTAATATTTACTTATGATTCTCGACACGTGTGCATTCCACTGAACCTTTTTTTTGTGTGTCTTTTGTATGTGCCCAGGATAGTTTCGATTCATAATTGAATCCGTTAGGTGGCGCTATTGTTTGGATATAGACAGGAGCGGAGCCGGGAACCTCAGCGAGTATTTTATCGTATTTATGGCAATGGCCCAGTGGCGCGACACTTCGGCGATCGCTCTCCGAAGTTAAGCAACGCTGGGTCCGGTCTGATCTTGGATGGGTGACCATTCGACCGTTGAGAGAGGCTGGCCGTGGTTCGGATTCCACGTTAAACTGTAGGTCCCCTTCCTTACTTACTAGGTGGTAGGGTTTATCCCGCCCGGGTTGGTACCATCGCATTGGATGAACGATGGTCGAAGCGACAATGAAAATTGTCCGTGTTTTCCATCCAGTTCAATGTAGCCGTTCAATATAAGGAAGGTCCTGGCATGGCACCTAGTTCCCATGTGGTGTGTTGGGCTAATACCATGACAGAAGGTGTAGTATTAGCCATCCATGTCCAGTCACATACAAAAAAAAAAAAAGATTTAGAAATAAGATTTTTCTGATTTCCATATTTTATATTTGTTCAGGATTGTTTGGGCTTGAAGAGTTATGTCTATAAATAAATCGTTAGAGGTAAATATTAGAGTACTATTATTAATGCAAAAGTAATTATGTCTGTTGTATTATGCCGCCTACATAAGCCGCTGAGCCAATTTTAATAAATTTCGGTATAGAGATAGTCCGGACCTTGATAAAGGACATGTGCTACCTTTTGGGGATTAAATATTTGTATGAGGAACTCAAATAATATCCAGGAAATAACAGCTCGCTAGGGGTCGGTTCTTGCCCATAGCCAGGCTCCTGTTCATTAACAGTATCTTGCAGGCCTTGCTACCAGGCTCCTGGGCGGAACCATGGGTTGGTATATAAAATAGAACATAATATAGTGTCTTCAAAGAACACCTGATTGTCAGGATGATGACACTAAGCCAAGGTTGGCAGGGAGGTGGCTACAAGCCTGATCTTCATTTTTTTTTTCTATTGGTGTTATATTTAAAAACGGAAGAATTGCACCTCCTTCTTTGAAACAACCAAAGGCAGGTCGTTATTAATTTATATAAATCTGGTAGACAACCCAAAGCCACCACTGGCCACTAGAATAATATCGCGACAGTGCGTTCCACAAAAGTAACATTAAAATGTCATGCATTGAATCGCAGTCGATTATCTGGTGAAACCCCTCATACGGAATAACCTACATAGAGAAAAGCAACAATGCATTCAATAAGAGTGCTGTTTTCATGCGAAAGTCAAAATCAACAACAGTTTAATGTGATCTCTAATAACTCACTGACTGTGGTTTTGCAGGTGTGAAACTGGAGGACGTTGGGTACAGTATGTGGGGAACCGGGCAGCCAGACAACGCCGGCGGAGACGAGAAGTGCGGCTCCATGTTCTTCAATGGAGTCCTTAATGACATCAAATGCAGCGCTGTCTGCATCTTCATGTGCGAGCATGACATCGACTTTCACTCTTCTTCTCTTGATGAACGGATTAGTAATAATTTAACTTCGACTGTTTAAATTGCTTGAAACTATTTTGTTTCTATGGTTCATTATATTAAAAAAAAATATTTAAACGTTTTAATACATTAGTATAATTATAGAAACCTATCTCTTTGTATTGTATGTATGAGTGTTAAAAAAGAAGACAGTACCTAAAATATTTTGTAATTTTTATTTATATTTGAGAGTTTACCAATTAAACGTCTATTATATTCATACAGTCGATACTGTTGATAACTACCTATAGTATTACCTAAAATTACCCAACAGGTGAACATTTGAACACGATATAAGTCGGGCAAACAAATCCGTCAATAAGATAGTTCAATTAATTTATCTGGCCCCCGCATTGGGAAGTGGACGACCGCCATCAGCAGTTGATTGCCATTGCACTGAAATTATGTTGAGAAAATACTCATGACTCACATGCAACCTTATTTTCTAGTTTGCTTTCAAGTACAAATCTGAAACTATGAGGAATAGCGACCAAATCTCAAAGAAGTCATAAGGTCGATTTTGCTAAAAACTTTAGTTGCATTATTTGATTTTTGAAGAAATAAGTTTTTCCTTCTGAAAAAAATAACACAACCTGCCAATAAAACACCAGCCCATAGTGTATTTTATAAGGAAAATATTCTGTAAAGTAATATTAAACGGCAAAATTAATGAAAATGATGATTTTAAATAAACTGATTAATTGATGAACTTGTAAAATTCACCCCGCATAGAGCGATTGTTAGTTCATTTAATAATAATAATATTGGTATTTGGTCAGCTGTCACTGTTTTCACGATACAAAAAAGATTTCATTGTTTGATGACTTTCATTATTACCGTCTTACCGGATCATACGCCCATAGATCTTACCACTACCGAGCCACCCACCACCTTGGCTCCCTGCAAAGTGGTACAGCTGATGGCCCCGCTTCGACCACTTCTCCGGCGTGCTTGAGGTCGTCCGGCTGTTTATGACCAAAGATAATACTAATAATTGCTTCCTAAGCCGCCGCCGGAAGACCGACGTATGTACCGAGTTATTTTACTCGCAATTTTAAGTTCGAGTAAAACGGACGAGCGGTATTTTTTGTGTTGCCATATCAATCAAATGTGTAAAGTTATTGAGCACAAACTTAGTTGCGAATTCAAAAAGCCTCAAATTGCGTGTTTGTGCTCACTAAATTTGCACATTTGACGAATACAGCTACACCAAAACGGGCGCTCATCCGTTTTACTCGAACTTGAAATTACGAGTGAAATAGCCCGGTACGGCCCCAAGACGGTTCCCTAGGCGATGCGTGCAAGGTGGTTTGCGGTGCCGGCGCCCAGCAGTCTCCGAGATGGAGGTGGTGGTGGCCCACGTAACTAGTGCCACCACCCATCGTTCGAAGCTTGACTCACGTCGTCTGGGAGAACGCCACTGCCAATACGGTCTGCACCACCGTGCTTGGAGGAGCCGCGAGGAGGCACAACCGCAGCTGCCGGTGAAGAAGATAAAAGCTTATAGGATTGATTATTAACGATTTATTAAAATATTTATTACTAGCAGCGGTAACCGGCTCCGCTCGGGTCAATGTCGTGTTGTATTGATTTCGGTCTGAATTATTTCCTGGATAAAAAGTAACCCACCAAAAGGTTGGTCCAGGACTACGTATCCATCTAGCACATTTAACCAAAATCTTTTGAACCGATATGTCATGATTTAATGATAAACATCGACATAGTCCCATTTAGAGCTTCGTAAACATTTGGGAGCGAATTTTAAAAGCTTGTGCCGCCAGACCCTTGCTGCAACGGCACTGCTACATAGAAATTGATACAAACCCAACAAAGGCGGGATTAACCCTACCACCTTCCTTACTTTTAGAAAGTTTTATGAGGAGTCAGCCTAAATGGCCCAGTGGCGCGACACCGAAGTTAAGCAACGCTGGGTCCGGTCTGGTCTTAGATGGGTGACCATTCGACCGTTGAGAGAGGCTGGCCGTGGTTCAGATTCCACGTTAAACTGTAGGTCCTTACTTACTAGGTGGTAGGGTTTATCCCGCCCGGGTTTGTACCATCGCACCATCGTTTGTGGGTCGCACCGTTTATATGGGACGTACGTTATTTGTGGTGAAAGTTATTTGAAAGCGAGTAAAATTAATTTTTAAAATTAGATGACTACTTCCCAAATTATCTCTTGTTTAACTCGACTGCTCATCCGTTAAGTGATTTGGTGTCATGACAAGTAGCACTATAGAGCACTATAGAACTCAGGAATAGCGTGATGGTTAGTAGCCGATAACACTCGGGAATAATGTAGCTTTCTATCAGTGAAAGATTGTTTGTATTCGGATGAGTTATCTCAACATACAACTTTTTTTCTGGTAAAAGATTTTATCTGGACTACTCAACAATAAGCTCACCTGGCAGCCTGGTCGTGAGAAAGTCCAATGTAGTATCCATATAAAGAGGAATTTTAAGCATAAACTACATAGTCTCAAGAAACAAATGAGAAACTTTGGATGTGTCGTGATTGTTTAATAATCTATCTTTAATAAACTTAATTCAAATCTTTGTTGTAACAAAATGTTGTAAACAAAAAGCCTAAAACGTGCAGTTGTTGAGAATTCCAAGGCAGTTGATTACGGAAGTGGGATACATTTTTAAATCTGAGATAGCTAAATGTCATTTAAAACCTTATAGGGATTAATGGGTGATTAAAATCTTTTATTGACAAACTATATTAATTTACATGTCATTCAACGGTTTCTAGCGCGATCGAAACCGCTGGCAAACGTAAAAGAAAAGCAAGTAAAAAAGCACAAGATAAGATTTCCGTATTATTTTAATTATATAAATATGTATTCTCATTTTATTTTCAGCAATACCTCATAGATATTCTGAAGGTTTCCCATATTTTTATTAAGTAAAAAAACTTTTTGAAATTTTTCATGTACATAATATATATTCCTGCGTAAACAAACGAAAACTATATACTAAACAGTTCTATTGCCGGCTATGTCATGCTCGCAGATGAATACGGTGCTGAGGCCGCAACTGAGGTCGTTGAGGGTTCCGTCGAGGAACATGCTGCCGCAGCGCTCGTCGCCTGAGTTGTCAGGCTGACCGGCGGCCCAGCGAATGTAACCGAGCTCCTCCAGTGGTTGTCCTGTATGAGTCGCATTGCATAAAAAAATAATATTTTTTACACCTGAACTGAAAAACATCACTCCACCGCGTTGGGCAAGAACCGAAATACTGTTACTTACGACGCACAGAATACGATCTGTATGTTGAAGGAACGTCAAAAACAAAAAAGTGTTTATACGTATTCTTTGGTTTAGGTTTGATTAGCATTTGGCTAACTATTTGGTGACTTCGACAAAGAAGACTTTTTATTTGCAAGAATGTTTTTATATATATATAACTTGACATATATTGCTAATGCCACAGTAACTGTCATGATATTAGCTCATCACACCGCATGGGAACTATCTGCCATGCCAGATCCTTCCTTATATTGCACGACTATATCGTACTGGATGGAAAACACGTAGAATTTTCATTGCAGCTTCGACAATCGTTCATTAAATTCAGTGATGGACTAACCCTACTTTCTAATAAGTAGGCACCTACAGTATTACGTCTAATACGAAACACAACCGTCGAATCCGTAACACGACCGACGCATCCTAAACTCGCCCTTTGGGATTCGTCTGTCCGTCGGTGGGTCCGTAATAAAAAAATCAGAATAGATTAAATTTGCCCTATTGCTTTTGGGAATAGATTTACAGTTGCCAATTTGTAATCGATGACAAAATTATGTTGTTTTAGGGTTCCGTACACAAATGGTTCCAATGGAACCCTATTACTAAGCCTCCGCTGTCCGTCCGTTCGACCGTCTGTCACAGGTCTGTTTTTCAAGAACCGTAATACACAGGCAACTGAAATGTTCACAGAGTCTGTATTTATTTTGACGCTATTAAAAAATTGGTTTAATTAAAAAAATATATTTAAAGGGGGCTAATTTTTTTTGTGTTAGGACATTTACTAAGTAAGTATGTAAAGGTTGACTGGAAGAAATCGCTTTTACTGATAAGTACGCCTTTAAGCAGTTTCGCTCTGATATATTTAATTGTACTGTGTAAAGTTTATAATGTAATTTGCGCAATAAATAATTTCTTTCTTTCTTTCTTACTTACGATGGTGCGAAACCCTTCGTGTGCGAGTCCGACTCGCACTTGGTTGGTTTTTTTAATTACCAAGTAGTTGGCAATTCTGAATACTAAATACTGGGCTATTTCTTTTAGCAAAGCCGGAGGAGTGTTACATACCTTTGATCGTTGCGAAACCGGTTAGAAACTGGTTATGAAATCCTAAAAACGCTCCATGAGCGTAATATTGTGGAACTTGAATTCCACTCCTGTCAGCCTCTGAGATCATCTTGACGAAGTAGTCCGCTTCGGCTTGCTTGTCGATGATGGCCAAGTAAGACTCCTCCGCAGAGCAAATGCTGTAGGCGTCCTTCCAATTTTTTGGTTCCAAGTGCAGTTTGTAGCACTTTCCAAGTTCTTTGTTGTACAAATATTCTGAAAACCGAATTCATTTTGCTTACTGACTAGAATGGAAATAAAAAATCTACTGTGAGTTCGAAAATAATCTCAATGTTTCGTGCCGACAAATATATCTCATGATATTATCCATCACTTCACATTTTGAAGGAACTACGTGAAACTAGTCATTTAATTATATCATAAAGGCACGCAAGTTTTTCAAGTGATCTGCATTCACAATGAAAATGGACATTTTAAATCTTATTTAAAGTAAAAAGGTAAATACTCTCTGTAGCACTACAGACCGCAGGTGCTGCCGCTAGTCTAATCATTACTAATTCCCCAAATTTTGTAATTGTCAACCAAATAGATTATTTTCGATTTCAGGGGGTTTGTGCATTCATGTAGATGGCACCACAGTAGTTCTTACTAGGTATTTACCTTATTCATATATTGTTAATGTTTGCAGCGCTGGCTTAAAACCATAAAAATAGACTTAGGGCCTTTTTCACCTACTCCTGATTAGCTTAACCGCCACATATTGAGGGCCTTTCTTAGCAGCTTGCAGCAGGCTTGAGGGGCTCGTAGCCTAGTGGCGCGGGGACTGGCCTAGCGTACCAGAGGCCTGGGTTCAATTCCAACATGCACCACTGTCTTTCTCTTTCCGAGTTCAATAAGTGCATTTCGTCAGGTGCGAGCTGCTCTATGTTTCGGAAACCATGTAAAACTGTAGGTCCCCTTCCCCTACTAGGTGGTAGGGTCCGGGCCCGCCCGGATTGGTACCATCGCATTTGATGAAAAGATGGTCGAAGCGGCAATGAAAAATTGTCCGTGTTTTCCATCCAGTTCAATGTAGCCGTGCTCATAAAGGTAAGGTCCTGGCATGGCACCTAATACCTTCGGAAATGTGGTGTATCGAGCTAATATCATAACTGTAGTTGTGTGGTATTAGCCCTCCATGTCAGTTATTGCATCTACCTGAGATCAGCGACGTACTCGCTTAGTACGAAAAAGTAGATTTATTTCTTACAATTATAATTTCACCATTTCAATCATATTCTTGTTAATGTATCCACATCGACTTAATAAATTTAAAGAGTAATACATATAAAAACACTTACGCGTGTCTGGTAGTTCGCACAATGCATTCCATTCTATAGAGTTGTACGATTTTTCGCAAATAAATGGAAAGTTAACATCGCATTTTACATCATTCATTTTTCCAAATCGTCTCATTTCTAGGCAGTTTTCTTCGTTTTGGTTATTTGGCTCTTCTACATCCCAGTCCACGAATACTCTGCCTATTGATCTACCTGAAAAAATATTGTTTTGCTTAGAAACCGCTTACCAAGCGGTGTTGTTCAATCGGCTAAAATAACGATTTAATATTAACTTTTTTGGCTCATTTATAGATACTTACTGTTTAATAGTAATGATAAATACTTTACCATGACTGAATTTGAACATTGTTAAAACAGAGAACAGTTGTACATCTTTTTTTTAAGTGTTTGAAAATAACACAACCATACTAGAATTCGTAGGACTGCACCATCAGGTTCTTAGTATGTGCTTATAAATGACCATAAATCAAAACTCCTTACCATCCAATGTGACAAATTCTCCTTCGGAGAACATATCGTGCATACCCATTAAATGTACTGGGGCCCACGGTTTATCTGGAATTTTGGCAAAGGTGGCATCGATTAATTTCACAACGACATCTCGCTCTTTCTGTGTCTCCGTAACGAAGAGTGAAGCACCTTCCATCTTGCAACGCTGGACGGCGTCGACGAACTTTTGCCCACTTAAGTGGAACTTATAGAAGTTTTGAGTTTCCGGGCTAAACACGTAGTCCTTTCTGAAGAAAGGTTGCGATGCCGAGGATGACGCATCTGCGGAATTATGTTTTTCTCAGTTAATGAGTACTATAAGTATTTTCCCTGTGCTGTGATATGCTGTGAAGAAGCACCTATAGCCGGCCGGCATAGTTTTCGCAGCCCCCGTGAAGGATTGAAAGACCATCTGTGTCATCGGCCACCTGTTATATGAGGACCTGGCGCACTTCATATGCCGTGCTAAACGTAAAAAACGGCCAAGTGCGAGTCGGACAGGGGATTTTAACATTGTTCAAGGTTTAACACAAAACAGTCTTGTTTCTCGTATGGGGGGCTCCTTAATTTATTTTCCTTTTATTTTAACTATTTATTGATATAACGGCAATATGCACACTGTGTGAACATTTCAGCTACCTACCTACCTATTACGGTTCATGAGCTACAGCCCGCTGACACGGCACGACACGGACGGACATTCGGACGGACCGTTATAGTATTAGTAATATAAATAAATAGTAATTAGTAGTAATAGGGTTCCGTTGGAACCCAAATTTATTATCGTACAGTTTAAAATCACTTACCGAAGAAAAAGCAAATGCTCAAAATCGAAGCTACAAAGCCCTGATTTTGCCCAAGCATTTTGATTATTTCAATAAATATAGTAATTTAATTCATCGCAATTTCCAGAAATTACGGAGACCGAGTCCAGAAATACTGATCATATATCGTATTATTTTCTGCTTCCTTTTGGATGCCACTACCTATCACGACTTTGCCGACTGCCTCGCACGGTCAGCGCGCATAGCACTGGAACTAGTTTCTCGTTCAATCGATATGCACACAATATACACATATACAAACGTGCAGCCGACAGAACCACATTTGCCGTGAAAAATAAAAATCCGGTCAAGTGCGAGTCGGACTCGCACACGAAGGGTTCCGTATCATCCTTTAAGATTTAACACAACCAATCACGTTTTTTGTATCGAGGACCCTTTGATTATTATTATTTTTCCATTTTACATTTGTTGTTATAGTGGCAAAACGTAAAAAAAATCACATATTCTGTAAAAATTTCAGCTGCCTACCTATAACGATTCATGAGATATAGTATATAGGACGGATGGACGAACGGACAGCAGAGGCTAGTCATAGGGCAGGCTTGGCACCCTTTGCGTACGGAACACTTAAAATGTTTCTACAAAATTAATGAATTTATAACGATAATAGTTTGAAATAATAGAAGTGTTTAATGGTTTTTTTTGTATAATATAAATGGCTCAATTAGATAAGAAAACGTTAAAAGAGGTTAATTTATTTAAATTTACATACATGGTAGATTAAGCTAATATAGTGATTGCACTGCTCTCTTATTGAGAGCCACGTGCTATTGTACGCCTACCCAGGCAATTTGTAGATGGCACTCGTTTTTTTACCTCATTTGGGTTCTGTAACACCTCTGCAAATATGCAATAAATTATTTGATTTTGAATGAAAAAGTTTTGTTTATATTTTCACTGTTGTTGGACATATTATTTTACATTTACGGATAAACAGTTTTCAGCTTACTTACTTAGGATGTATAAAACAGTATGAAGCTGTCAGCGTCTTGGTCTCCGTTAGTCGCGAAATATGGCAACACAAGAGTTCCGCTGCCAACACTGATGCAAAGTGCCACCGTTAGCATAGTTTGCAGGGATGACTTCATTGTCGAACGGAATTCTTCGTCACTACCCTCATCTGCGGCTGAACCTACCCACAGCTACAATCTGGGCAGCCGAAGACCTGCAGTTGACATCTGACTGGACGAAGCGTCAGAGGTCCTCCAGGTCGCGTTGCGAATCCCGATGATGTCCACAGTGTGGTGGATGAAACGTCGAGCTAAGTCAGTAAGCTGAATGTTTATCCGTAAATGTAAAATAATATGAAAAAGTTTTTAATTTGACATGGTATTTATCTGCACTCGATAAACTAGGTATTTTTTGGAACATCTTATTGTCTTGCTGTCCTAAAAAAAAATATTGCCTGTAACGTCGAGTAAAATTATGGCCTACCGTATCGTAATAAAAGGCTTTCGTCACCAACGCTATTTTTAATCTTCATTAACGATTTACTCTCCCTCGGCATGATACACAGTTACGCTTATGACAGCACGGAGAATGAGAGGTATGTGAGGAATTGGAGGAGCGGAGATGCACCCCTCATCGAGGCGCATCGTTCTGTGGTAAATAAGGTGGACACTGTTCTCGAGAAAGTAGCCAACTGGGGCCAGGAGAACCTCGTCGCCTTGAACATTCGCAAGACCCAATGCTGTGTTTTCTCTGCCAAAGTAGAACCCTTTCCGCTCCTCGCAAGTTTCCAAGGCAACGTCGTATTTATCTCGAATCACCTGGACCTAATGGGCTGAAACATCTCCAAAGACGTGGGTTTTTGGCGTTTCATTGAAGCCAAGACCAAATTGCATCGCAGAAACTGGGGGTCCTATACCATTTCAGAAGGTTCTTTTCACCAGTACAACTACTTCTTCTTTATTAATCACATATAAGGCCGGTGATAGAATACTGTAGCCACATATGGGAAGGTAGTCCCCAGTACCTGCTGGCGTCCTTGGACTCAATTCAGCGCCAAGCGGTCCGTATTGTTGGGGACCCACAAATCACCGCTGGATTGGAGTCACTGAGCCACCGACGGTTTGTGGGGTCGCTCAGTCTGAGGTACAGGTACCTCAGAGGCACAGTACCATGGACGTTGTTCTGTGGAACTTGCATCCGTCATTCCTCCCCATCCTACCTATATCCGGAGCACCCGCCGAAAAGAATCAGGGCACCCCCTTGTGGTTGACATTAGGCTTTTGAGAACGAACCGTTTCTCAAACTCATTTGCTGCATCTGCCGCACCGCCAGGATATGGAACTGTCTACCGGGGGATGCCTTTCCTCATACCTATAACCTGGGAGTCTTCAAGAGTAATTTGAATAAGCTCGATAGCTCAGCCATAGTCCGCAAAACCGCTGGCATGACGCCTAGCTGAGCGTAGTTTCGCGAGGCGAGGTGATTTTGGCTTTTCTGAGCACCTTTTGTTCTCAGCACAGCCACCCATACCGGTTTTTCATAAAAAAGAAATCACATTCTTTAAGAAAATATTTTCTCCCATTTTGTATCTTTAGTTCATACGTAAAATGCATGTTTTATTCCAATTCCATTACATTCCATTCCATCAAATCGCATTCAGCAAACACTCTTAGTTTCCAAACCAAATAGATAAAAAAATAACACCATGCTAGAATGCCAGGCATTTCAATCGAGTATTCACTTGGCGTTATTTCCAAATCAACTATCTACGGGCCTAAATAGAATAAATTATGAGTTTTGGATTAGACAGTCACTGTTTTCCTTAATGAACTCCATGAACCGGTTTAAAATAGCCTGCCTGCACGGCGCAGCAAGATGTTCGCTTCGACACCTGCGATACCAACCTCATCATCCTAGTGTGTGTTCAAGAGCAATGCACCTAACTGTGTGAATTGCGAAATTGTAATGCGCAATTCCCGGCGTGTTCAATCATTTCTCACGCAGCTTTTAGGGATTACCACATAACGGTAAAGGTGAAATGTTACTTTAAAATGTTTCTTTTTGTATTAAATAAAAATATCTAGACATCAAAATTAATTTCCGTGCGTTAGTCTGGATAAAACTCGAAAACGGCTCGACAACCTAACCCAACCTCATCATCCTAGTGTGTGTTCAAGAGCAGTGCACCGAACTGTGTGAATTGCGAAATTGTAATGCGCAATTCCCGGCGTGCTTTTAGAGAACTTGACTCGTAAATATGTTTCGAAAAAGCCAAATTACGTACTTCGGCATGCTGTTATTTCTTACCTGGGTATATGTGATTTCTATTTATGGTAAGTGCTAATATCAGCACATAACGGTATACTTTTAAATGTTTCTTTTTGTATTAAATAAAAATATCTTGACATCAAAATTAATTGCCGTGCGTTAGTCTGGATAAAACTCGAAAATGGCTCGATCGATTTTCATGTTTTTTTTGTGTTTTCGGGAGGGTCCCTAAATGCTTTAGAATTACAATTGTACCCGGTAGGTGGCGCTCTTGTCAAGTTATTGATCCGAGCGGAGCCGGGTACCTCACCTAGTGTTTGATAAAATCGTGTGAAATATTTTTAAATATGATATTTGACAACGTAGATAATAATAATAATAATATAATAAATCTTTATTTCACTGATTAAGCAAGTTCAGTACATGTACAGGAATAATAAACAGAACAATAGGTTTTGAGATAGTGTCGGTTTGTATGTGTATGTAGGTTTGTGTGTATGCATGTATCGTGTTCATTTAAGAATATTTAAATAACATTACATAATATTACTCATGAAGCTTCAGTGTTGATACAGACAATACAGAGTATCTGTTTACAAAATTAAGTTGTGATATTTTTTTTTTTTTAATTCATCTTTAAGAACGCAAACATGTAATTTCATCCTTGTGATCTGAAATTAAAATAATTAATAATTTACCTATATTCGATATAAACTAAAAATAAATGTCGTTGCATGTTTAATCTATCCTAAAATCCGTCCGTCAGTATAAATAGACATATAATCCTTTCCCCACCTTTACTTACGTATTTTTACTCATTATATGTAAACATAGCGGTCTATTGTTTTTTGTATTGTATTGTTTATTCATCATCCATAGACAGTACACTGCACTCGGATTTGTCATATTTTAGCATTGGCCAGTTCAGCAAAACAAAACACAGCGAAGAAGAACTGGAAAGAAACTCCGCTGTTTTTTTTTTCAACGTCCACTTAGTCTAAGTTTACAAAAGTGTTTGTCAATTATTTTAACAGAAACATAGGTAAAACACTAAATTCACATGAATACACAAAAATTTACAATCCATGCCGTATGCAACAGTTCATGACAAATATCATTTTATTTGCAAAGACAATCCCCTCCAACTAATATGTTGCCAATTGGAGCAGGCCAGTCCCCACAAACAGCACCCGTTCACGAGCATCACGCCGGGCACAGCCATTACCTCTTTCAACCATATTTTAGGGAAAGAGATAACCTGAGCCAAGCGTCACCGTAAGCAAGGACTTTTAAGCGATGCACTGCTCCAGTGGCAACACAACACTGTGAAACACTTGCACATTAGGTTTTAATACTATGAGTTTTGTCATAAACTACTACTGTCAGCTGATCACATAGTTACATATCCCTTTAAATGCTACCACCTACAGACAATTAAGAGTATAATGGTTTGAGAGCATCCCTATCAATAAAGTAATAATAGATTCCTATATGAGATTTTGACCAATACCGAGAAACTAATAATGCTTAACTAAAATAAAATAAAAATAAAATTCGGGTGTATAGAGCCCTCGTCATTATTGATACGAAATTGTATCAAATCAAAATTGCTTGGTTAGTAATTTCATACTACAAGTAGTACTTATCATAAAAGTAGTAAAGATACAAAATGTATCAGGTGTCAAAAATTAGTAAAAATAAAATTAGTCAAAATAGTAATAATAATAGGATACTTTTTGTACCCAGTCAGCAGGCAGTAAAAATCTCAGTAAATTCAAATTTATCAGCTAGGGCATGTTTAATACAATAGTAAGCCTTATGTGTTAGCAACTTCTTAACCTTAACTTTAAAAGAATTTTCAGATAAATCTCTCACCTCTTTGGGCAATTTATTATAAAATCTAACACTGTTACATATAAAACTCTTAGATGTTTTGACTAATTTATGACTAATTACTTTAACATTGTTCTTGTGTCTTGTGTTATAGTTATGAACATCACAGTTAAGGGTGAAATCATTTATATGTTTTCTTGCATAGCAGATGTTTTGAAAAACGTAAGCACTTGGCAAAGTTAAGATTCCTACGTCACCAAACACCTTTCTACAGGAATCTCTCGTCCTCATGCCAAGCATGCATCGCAGTGCTCTTTTCTGCAAAACAAATATACGATTTACTTCAGCTGCATCACCCCAGAACATCAGCCCATATGACATTATGCTGTGAAAATAGGCATGATAGACAGATTTAGCAGCTTCTAAACCACAAAGCTCCTTAATTTTTTTTACTGCATAGCATGCAGAGCTAAGCTTAGCAGCAAGCTTATCAATATGTGGTTTCCATGTAAAACGATTGTCAAATACTACACCAAGAAATGTTATTTCCTTAGTTATACTCAAAGACAAATCATGTGCTGCATTTAAAACATCATGATTCACGTAGCGTTTCTGAGTCCCCAGCACAAAGTGCATTAAGTTAGTTTTACTTACATTTAAAAGAAGGTTATTGGCTTCAAACCATAATTTTAGTGAGTTTATGGCTTGTATAAAGGACACCCGCAGGTCCGATATATTTTGATCTTTTACAATTAATGATATGTCATCAGCAAATAAAACCATCTCGATGTCTGTTGCGATGCAGCTTGAAATGTCATTAATGTAAATCAAAAAGAACAATGGTCCCAGAATTGAGCCCTGCGGTACACCCATAGTGATCGATTCTACATCAGATTTAGTGCCGTTTACATCACAGACTTGTTTTCTATTTGATAGATATGATTTACATATACTTAATTCTTTTTCTCTAACACCATAATGTTCTAGTTTCCCTAGCAGTATTTCGTGATTTACACAGTCAAATGCTTTTGATAGATCACAGAAAATGCCGTAGGTACTCATCGAGTTATCTAGAGAAGTTAAAACCGATTTCATCATTGCCGCAATGGCATCTCCTGTTGACCTACCCTTACGAAACCCAAATTGTTTATAATTAATTACAGTGTGAATGTCAAAGAAATTTACTAATTTTTGTTCAAGAATTTTTTCAAAAATTTTGCTGAACACTGGTAGTAAAGACACAGGTCGATAATTCTCAACATGATTATGAGATCCTTTTTTAAACAATGGTATAACCCTAGCAATTTTTAATGAGTCCGGAAATGTGCCCTCTTCAAGACAATTATTCATGACAATTCTAAGAGGTTCAATAATACAGTCCGAGATGGACTTTAACAAATTAGGAGATAGGTTCCATAAATCTTGCGATCTTTTAGACTTAAGGTCTCTAATTATTTTTTCAATCTCAGAATAGCTTACAGGTTCAAAAATCACGAAGTCTTTATTGCGTGGCAAAAACATTTTAAGGTGCTCCAATGATAAATCCAAACTTTATTGGATACATTTTGTTGTATCTTGTGCGATTGAAGAAAAATATTTATTGAAATGATTAGCCACCGCGGGTCCATTTGTAGTAAGTTCTTCGTCTATTTTGAGTTCTAATTGTGCGTCAATACATTTTGGTGATTTGCCCGTTTCATCCTTTATTATAGTCCAAGCCATTTTTATTTTATTATCTGAGTTTATTAATTTATTTTTTAGGAAAATTTGTTTTGCCTTCATAGTAACTTGTTTAAATATTTTACTATATAGCGATACATACGATCTAAGACCTGGGTTAATATTAAGTTTTAACAAGTCATACAAAGTAAACAATTTATGTTTTGAAATAAGAATGCCAGGGGTTGTCCATGATGCACTATTGTTTCTATACATTTTTGGTACTCTTTTTAATGGCATGTGCATATTAACATATCTAATAAATGGATTATAAAATTGTTTAAAATTTAATTTATTATGTACTTTATGAAATTCGTTTTTTAGATCATTACTTAAATCTCCAATTGTACACTTATTTATAATCCTGCATGATCGATTTATGGTTTTATTTATACATTTAGATTTATCGTTTATGGATATTTGTTGAGCATAGTGATCTGACTGAACTCCCAAAAAGACTTTTGATTCTATGTATTTGACATCAGTGAAAATATTATCCAGACACGATTCACATGAGTCAGTCACTCTCGTCGGCTCAAAAATGGTCTGTTGGAGCAAAAAACTATCCATTAAATCTGTTAGATCATGTTTTCCTTGTTTATCTAGAGGTAATTTTATATTAAAATCTCCACATAATATTATTGACTTGTTATTGTTAATACTTATTTTGTGTAGGCATTCCTCTAGCTTTTCTGAAAATGACGATATGTTTTCTGAAGGAGACCTGTAAACTGAAAGAATAAGAAAAGAACTTACTTCTATACAACTTATTTCAAATACCTTTTCGATAGACATATTGACAATATCCAGTCGATTTTTTGCTCTCAAACCATTTTTTACAAGAATTAGTGTCCCACCCCTAATAAAGTTTTTTCTGTGACTACTACTTATTACTGTATAATTTGTAATTTGGTGGGAATTTAACTCATTAACATCAATCCAAGATTCACTAATACAAAACACATCAAAATTATTTTCTTTTAAAGTTAATTCTATCATTGGGCATTTTCCTCTCATTCCTTGAACATTTTGGTGACCCACTCTAAAATGTTTTTTACTGCTATTTAAGTTTACAGTATCCAACATTGTATTATTTTTTTTGTTTACTTTCGGTTGGACACATTTAGAGGATTTGAATATAAAAAAGAACCATTATTTTCATGTATATCAGATTGCACATTTTCGTTTGCATTTGCATCCAATGGAATGAATGCTAAATTGGATGTTTTCATAACATAATTACAGTTTTGAATTTGGTGTGCAAGGGCTCTTAGTCCCAAGTTATTAAGAGCTCCATGTTTGTTATAACATGGTCTCAATAGTGAATTTAAATCTAAGAAGGTAGTATTTGGTACACTGTTTGTAAGTGTATATATATTTGTATTAGTTCTATAGGCAGTAGCATTAGTGTTGTGCGAATTATTTGTGAAATGTGGCACATACAACAGGGAACTAATAAATAATTTAATTTTTTTGCGTCCACACATATCTACTACATAATTTACACATTTCGTAAATATGTTCACATCAGCATTTGAACCTGCATTGCCCACTAACAAAATAACAATGTCATTTTCCCGCATCCCATTGACCTTGCGGGGAAAGTCCTTAATTATCTCGGTGATAGGTGCCGCAGGCTTGCAGAGAGCGGAGATGGAGTCCGACGACTTACACGACTCACTATACCGCTGAGCCATGTTAGTGCCATGCTCGTCACACAGAATGAGTACTTGTCTAACGGGCATACCTACTGGCAAGCTTGTCGACTTAACTGTAGCCTGAATGGGCATGTGACTTGGCACAGTCGTGTTAGGCCTCATGATTTTGTTCTCATCCTCTTGAGTTAGTCTATTGTTACTATTGCTATTATTTTTTCTACATTTATTTTGGTTACATTTGGGAGCCCCGGAGGTAACCTTCTGTAAGTCGGCCCGCGCCCTTTTTTCTCCCTCAGAAGACTTGGTCTTTGCTGCCTTCTTTTTATTTTTCTTCTTTTTCGGAGCCATTGTGGCCGCAGACGCAGACGAAGAGCTGGATGGAGACGTGAGAGGTGTCGCGGGCTGCGCTGTCGACTCCGGACGGGGCTGACACTCTTGGCTAGGGGAGCAAAGGTCGATGATGCCATTTATTCCCGTTTATTCGAAAAAATAATTCGTTTCCTTTGTCACGAGCTCTGACGCAGTAGTGAAGCTAAAGTATTCAGGCAAAATAAATTCATTTTAACTTGCAATAACATGTTTCAGGAGACGTCGTTCCATTCTTCCGAAGTGATTACGAGTACAACGCAGACACCCAAACATTCTACAAACTGCACAGCGACAGGCGTACCTGGGCCGAAGCGAAGGCAAAATGCGAGCTGGAATCGGCAAGATTATTTATTCCCACAACTAAATTGGACTGGGACACCGCCAATAAATATATCGACTCCAAGATAAGATCTGGATCGGCATTCATGACTTGCTCTCAGACAAGGAATTCATCACTATCGAAGGTAAACATCCTCACATAATTACAGAATAATCCATTGTTATGCTTTGTTCATGAGATCAGTGTAAAATAAGTGGTTAATTACAAAATTGTATGACCTAAAATCATGGAGGTGAGGAAATTACATACATTACATTACATTCTTCACTTCCATGCCTAAAATGACAACTTGACAAGTTGATACAAATACATACAGTTTGGCACTGGCGCGCGCTATAGTACTGATCTTGATTCCATTTAAGGCTTCTGCCGTAATTTAAAGGTAAGAAAATCGATGACATGACTCCAGTATCAAGTGACGAACCAGAACAATATTACGTGTCAATAATACATAAATGCCACCGAGATATTTAATTGGAGCACATGAAGAGACAATGTAATAGGGGGGGCTAGGCATGACATGTGTCGTGTGATCATTTTCCTCTTTGTGCAGGAGAATTGTTAGGAATTTCGTCATGTGTGTGGCACATTTATCGTCAACTGTCATCGTGGGTCGCTTTTATCGAGAGAAGTAATGGAGAGAATATAAATTCACGCAAATGTTTGGAGTGACTATTTCTACATTTCTGCTACACCGGTTCCCTAATCAAATTTCTAAATATGCTCAAGTCAAGCAAGGATTTGTTTACCACTACAGTTTATATCGTCAAGGCTAGCTATAGTCATTTTAGACCTCTTTTTAAGACGATTAGTACCAAGTAGATTACACCCCGTATACTTCATGCTACTCTTCGAAAACGGCTCAACCGAAACTTTTGAAAAAAATATATTTCAATGATCAATGTCAAAAGATTATTATTAACATAGGATTTTTTCCTAGCACCTTATCTTCAGTATTAAAAAAAAGTAAATAGAGTAGTGTTTTTTGACGAGTATTAAACTACTCCTCCTAAACAGCAACGATATTTTGAAATATTTTCCAATCCACACTTTTTGAAGATAGTATATATATATTTTTTTGTAAAACGTCACTTTAAAGTGCTGTAATTTGATGGCATTTCTGAATACCATTTTTCTGCCACTTATATGCAAGAATTTACGTAGAATGCATACGTTTTCGAATCGTGTAATAAGATTTGGTTGATATTCCTACAGCTAATTCATATTATTCTGTGGCCCTATTGATACTTTTAAATAAGGTTTCTTTCATAACGTGCATGGTAACAGGTGCGATAACTAGTAAATATATTTTTGCGTTATATCCTCATATAATTCTCATTCATTTGAGAATGATATTAAATACTCGATTACTTAAAATTTTTCAGGTGTACCAATTGAGAACATAATATCATGAGTGGAATCCAAACGAGCCAAACAACGCCTTCGGTGATGAACACTGCGTGATCCTTTTTAATGATATCGATAAACTCAACGATGCCTACTGTTTAAGCCGCTACACATTCCTCTGCGAAAAACCTAAAGCTACCATTGATTGGAACGTATTGTGTGGTGTTCCTGACCATAGTAAGTATTATCACTACGCACAAATCAATTATTATTATCTTTTTACACAACCAGCACAACATATTGTTACGCGGGTAGGGTGCTGATTAAAGTAGAAAACACCAAAACAATTTGCCTTTATTTTAAATAATTCACACGCAAACTCACATAAATACAATTTTATACCACTTCAAGTTGCTTCGAACACTAAAGAACCCCGCACAAATCGTATGGGAATTGGCTCCCGGTCAAATTGGCTGAAATTTGGATATGTTGTTCGTTTCGGCATCCTGAACAAAAGTCTCAATGGGCACAAAGCCCAATTTTGCTTATTTTGGCCGCTACGGGGCTCCAAAGCTCCACGGGTTGACCATTATTTACTACTCAAAACGGCGATCTCCTGGCAGTTTAGTATTTTCTACGCTGAGGAAAAAGTACCCTCTCATGTTTTCGGGGGGGCTAAATTCAAATCCAATGTCAATATGACAATATTGACAGTTGACAGCTGTCAATTAGTTGTCAACTAGCTGTCAAACAGCGAGAAATAAACAAAATCGATAAAATCCACATGTGAATGTAGGTTTTTGAGGTTGCTGAGTTCAAAACTGATGGCCAAAAGACAATAATGACAGTTGACAGCTGTCAACTGTCAATATCGTCTTTTGGCCACCAGTTTTCGACTCAGCAAGCTCAAAAACATATATTTACATATGGGTTTCATCCACTTTAGCTGTCAAATGCTGTTTGACAGCTAGTTGACAACTGTCAACTGTCTATATCATCTTTTGGACATCAGTTTTGAACTCAGAAAGCTCAAAAACGTATATTGACATGTGGGTTGCATCCATTTTGGTTGTAAAATGCTGTTTGACAGTTAGTTGACAGCTGTCAACTGTCATTATTTTCTTTTGGCCATCAGTTTTGAACTCAGCAACCTCAAAAACCTACATTCACATGTGGATTTTATCGATTTTGTTTATTTCTCGCTGTTTGACAGCTAGTTGACAACTAATTGACAGCTGTCAACTGTCAATATTGTCATATTGACATTGGATTTGAATTTAGCCCCCCCAAAAACATGAGAGGGTACTTTTTCCTCAGCGTAGCAAATACTAAACTGCCAGGAGATCGCCGTTTTGAGTAGTAAATAATGGTCAACCCGTGGAGCTTTGGAGCCCCGTAGCGGCCAAAATAAGCAAAATTGGGCTTTGTGCCCATTGAGACTTTTGTTCAGGATGCCGAAACAAACAACATATCCAAATTTCAGCCAATTTGACCGGGAGCCAATTCCCATACGATTTGTGCGGGGTTCTTACAAACGTTTTTTTTTTACGAAAGATTCAAAGATTTTATTTAGCGATTTTTTAGTGTACACTTTTTATCACTTCGACAAATGGCATGCATATTACAAGTATCATTGAAATAAGCAAATAAACAATGTCGTTACAGCATCATACAATTTTTTTCAATTACAATTAGAAAAGAGCAAACTTTGCCTCTTAATGTACCTAAATTTAAAAGATATAAATGAAATTAAGATAATTATAAAGTACAATAATGACAAAAATGTTGTCATGTTTATGGAAGATAATTAAACTCAATAAATATTTATACAACTAACATGAAGTAATAGGTCGGGGAAAAAGTCTTTTCGCATTATAGTATGTATGAACTTGTAATAAAATCTCTTTGGCTATACTATTTGTATCTGGCTGGTTTTGGTATCATTGAAAGTTTAAATTTTAAAGAACATAATTCCAAATTAAAATTAGGAAAATGTGTGATTCTCATTTGTTTTTCGTACTGTCAAAATGAGTGAATCTAATGAAGAAATTCGATACATTTTAAAATTTTACTACAAAAAAGGTAAAAATGCAACGCAAGCCGCGAAAAACATTTGCGATGTTTATGGACCTAGTGCAGTGTCTGTGAGAGTAGCACAAATTTGGTTTGAGCGTTTTCAATCCGATAATTTTGATGTCAAAGATGCACGTCGCTCTGGTCGCCCTATTACGGATAAAATGGATGCCATTTTTGAAAAAGTGGAGCAAGATCGGCATATCAGTAGTTACGACGTAGCTGAAGAACTAGGAATTGACCACAAAACAGTTTTGGCGCATTTGAAAAAAACTGGGTACACAAAAAAGCTCGATATTTGGGTACCTCACGAGCTCACTGAAAGAAACCTAATGAACCGTGTACTCATTTGTGATTCTTTATTACGACGTAATGAAACCGAACCATTTTTGAAGAAGCTGATAACTGGTGATGAAAAGTGGATCACGTACGACAAGAACGTGCGAAAAAAGTCGTGGTCAAAGGCCGGTCAAGCTTCACAGACTGTGGCGAAACCCGGGTTAACTCGCAACAAGGTGATGCTGTGTGTGTGGTGGGATTGGAAGGGCATTATTCATTATGAGCTGTTACCACCAGGCAGGACCATCGATTCTGAACTCTACTGCGAACAACTGATGAGATTAAAGCAAGAAGTTGAGAGAAAGCGGCCGGAATTAATCAACAGAAGGGGTGTGGTTTTTCATCATGATAACGCTAGACATCACACATCTTTAGCCACTCAGCAAAAACTAAGAGAGTTTGGCTGGGAGGTGTTAATGCATCCGCCGTATAGTCCTGACCTTGCTCCTTCAGATTTCCACCTGTTTAGGTCTCTTCAGAATTCTTTAGGCAGTGTCAGGTTAACATCACGAGAGGACTGCCAAAACCACTTGTCGCGGTATATTGATCAGAAGTCCCAATATTTCTATAGCAATGGGATCATGTCCCTACCTACAAGATGGCAAAAAGTTATCGAACAAAATGGTACCTACATACTTTAGTTAAATGTAAATAAACCATATCAAAAAATGTTTTGAATTTTCTTAAAAAATGCGAAGAAACTTTTTCCCCAACCTATATTTCAGGTCGTAAAACGTTTTTGTGAGCAAGTTTTTCTTAAATAGGCTGTCATTTTCTTCTTTTTCATTTCGTTAGGTAACTTATTATAGATATTGGCGGCTTGAAATTTTAGGCTTTTTTGGAACCCCGTGGTGCTGTGGCTTGGCAGTTGGAGAAGGTGTTTGTGTCTGGTGAGGTAGGTATGGTCACGTGTGTTGTACTCCAACGTGCTACATCTCGCAAACAACGCAACTCTCTTAAAATACGCATCGTACATCGTCAGCATATTCAGCTCTTTGAATATGGGTGTACAATGTGCATCCCAGGCTGAACGATTTATTATTCGCACAGCTCGTTTTTGTAGAAGGAATACTCATTGAGCTTCTCCGATCCTATCCCAGAACTCTAGCCCAAAGGTCATTGTTGAGTAAAAATACCCATAGTATATGAAAGCCACAGAGTGATGTTTGGGCACCATTAGCAGATGTGAGCTAGCTCTAGTGGTGTATGCGTGTTCCTTTTTTGACCATTTCAATTTATTGTAAAGGTAATCAGGTTTCTGCTCGTTAATGATTTTATGTATTTGACACTGCTGATGCAACTCCCTACGTTGTGTCATTTTGAGGATGTTCTGCTGGTCAGATGAGGGGTCACATGTTCTCGCCTGGGAATTCTGAAGCAGTATCGTGCACAAGCATTTTGTACTTTCTGTACTAATTTTTCTGTTTTGATATATATACTAGGACCGTAAATCGTATCACAATATGCAAGCAACGATAATACTAGAGCCTCGACAAGAAGTTTTCGTAGATCAACCGATAAATAATCTCTTAACGGATACAGCGTTTTGAGTCGGAAAAAACAAGTCTTTGCTTTATTTCTAATGTGCTCTTCGAATTTCAGATGTTGATCAAATATAACACCCAGATTTCGTGCACATTCAACTCGCTGTAAAGGGAGTCCTTCAAGAGTTATTGCATAAGTCATTTGAGATAAGTTTTCTACTTGCCGTTTAGTTCCTACACTTAGGCACTTAGTGGGGTTCAGTACTAAGTTATGCTTTCGTGACCAGTTCGAAATATTGTTTAGGTCCTCATTTATATGATTTATTGCCAAAGGAGCGTTATTTGTTGGAATAAATGAGTACCAAAGTTGAGTATCATCCGCGTACATGTGATATTTACATTTAGACAGCGTAAGTGGAAGGTCGGAAGTGTATATGTTGTACAAGGTTGGCGAGAGACTTGAGCCTTGCGGTACTCCTCCATGAATTATTTTTTATTTGGATAGTCTTGTTTTTCCGTTACTGTCTAAACCATTTGCCGCCGATTTGTGAGAAAACTTAGGAACCATTGTACAGCTTTATCAGAAAATCCATAAAAGGGATGGGTTTCACAACAGCTAGCCTCCATGTGTTAGGAAAGATTGAATTAGTAAGTGAATAGTTTATATGAATGTGAATAGTATATGAGTAATCGTTTCAAGAGTGTCTGGTAAAGTGAGTTGTATCATTTTATTTGTGATAGAGTCATGACCACATGCATTGCTTTTAATACCTTCATTAATATTTGAAATTTGTTTTTGGTCAACTTTTGTGAAATCAAAATTTGCATGCGTAAATTCGTTGTTTTTGTAATAGTTTACTAGATCCTGATCAGTGGCAAGGTATTTAGAAAATTGTCATTAATTGTATCAGGATCATTCAAAAAGTTTGGTATATGATCTTGGACTCTGATTCCAAGAGAGGTATTTTTCAGATTTTTCCAAAGTCTCTTAGGGTCCTTTAGAAGACAATTTACGTTATGATTATGATAGGAAATTCGTTCCAGTCTCAATGTTGTAGTAACTAAAGTTCTTAGATCACGATAGTATTTTTTATGTAATTCCTTCTTTGTGCGACGGGCTCTAACGAGTGCTTTATTTCGAAGTTCCATCATGAACCTGACATTGGTGGTCAGCCAGGGTTTCGGAGGGGATGTGAACAATTTTGTTTCTAGAGGAGCACGTTTGTCGAAAATATTTATTATATTATTTTGAAATTTGTCGACTTTCCTGGATAAGTCCATTTCCTGGATCTTGCCAAGAAATGTTCCTAAGGTCGAGTGCGAATTCGTTCAAGTTTATTTTGTTGATAATTCTGAAATTAATATACTTTGGTGAGGGTTTAGGCTTTTCAATAGTAAACTCCAATAGAACTAGACCGTGATCACTGAGATCCTTATTATGATGAATTGATTGGTGTTTTAGGAGTGATCGGGGTAAGTCTGTAAGAACATGATCAATCAATGTTTTTGATGTCGGTGTAACTCGAGTAGCTTCTTCGACAAGCTGGATCATGTTGAAAGCTTCCATGAAGGAGTTCCATTTTTTTGTCACGGTATGCTGAGAATCTAGGAGGTCTATATTGAAATACCCAAGAACGAATGTATACGTACAGTGATTAAAAGCCATTATCGACTCGCTGAGATCATCTATGGCTGTGTCTACGCTCACCTCCTCGGGGCGGTAGGCCGTGCCGAGCGCAAGACGCAGGCCACCTACATTTAGCTCGATCCACATTTGCTCCAGAGTGGCGAGGTGGTGAGCGCAGACACGGACCCGCAACCCGTTTCGCACAAGAAATCCCACGCCGCCACCTCGACCCCTACGAGGGATATGCTTAAGGAGGTACCCGGGCACGTCAGGCGGCCTAGCACCTTCACTTAACCATGTCTCGTTTATAGCGACGACGAGACGTCCGGTTCGTGGTTATCAAGCGTTGCGCACAGTTCGTCATTGCCTGTCCCTAGCGATCTCACATTTAATTGAGCCAACTTCAGCCACTTTTTATATTATAGTGTTGACGTCGCATGACTGGGCTAAAATTCTGAAGCAGTAGCAGGTTCTACTCAGTTTGTCGCATATTGTTTCTATATGATTGGTGAACCTGAGGTTCTAACAATAAATAGCGCATGATCTTCTTTCCATGTTTGTACGGACCTTAAGTCTTATCTTCTGTCAATGCATTATTTAATTACATTTAAATGATTTTTCAGGGTACTTGTACGACCGGGACCAAGGCAAATGCTACAAGCTTCACCTGAGGCCACAGAACTGGACGGATGCTTACCGCATCTGCTCAGCTGAGCAGTCCTACCTGGCCATCATCAACAGCAAGTCCGAAGCAGATCACATCGTTAGACTGGTTTCCGAAGCTCCCAAGGAAAATATCAGAAATTATTTCAAAGGCTTACTACACTTGGGATTTCATAATCGCCTAGGTGAAGGATTTACTACGCTTCAAGGTAATATTTACTCCTGAACTCCGAAACGGTTAGACCGATTTTGATTTTTTTTTGTGTGTTTTGAATGTGCCCTGGATCTTTTCCATTCGCAATTGGATCCGTTAGGTGGCGCAGTTGTTGAGTTATTGACACGAGCGGAGTCGGGAACCTCAGCTAGTATTTTATATTATTTAGATTTAGAAATAAGGTTTTATTTAAATGCATATTTTATATTTTTCTAGAATTTTTTTGGGCTTGGTGGGTGAGGAGCATTTGTTTAAATTTGCATTAGTAGTATTTTTGAAGAAACTAATATTAGTTTTGCAAACCATCAACGTTTGCTGAAAATATTTATTTAAGTTTTTTATCTCAACATATTTATTTCCATTATTCCTTTTTACCACTAGGATAATATTCCTAGAGGATTCCTAGATTCCCACTATAATTAGAGTTAATTTTTAGAGTATATTATAAATGTGAAAGTAAATCTGTCTGTTGCATTATGCCGCCTAAGCCGCTGAACCAATTTTAATAAATTTCGGTATAGAGATAATCTGGACCTTGGTAAGAGACATAGGCTACCTTTTGGGGATTAAAAATGGGTATGGGGAACTCAATATTATCCAGGAAATTACAGCTCACTACGGGCGGCTCTGGCCTTACAGGTCTTACAGGTCTCGCTACCAGGCTGCTGGGCGGAACCATGGGTTGGTAGCGAGGGGTGGCAAAATAGAACATAATACAGTGTCTTCGAAGAATACCTCATAATGAGGATTTCTCTGAGCTATCCCGTTTTAGGAAAAACACACTAAGCCAAGGTTGGCAGGGAGGTAGCTACAAGCCTGACCTTTATCTTTTTTTCTACTGGATGTATATTTAAAATGGCACCTCGTTCTCTGAAACAACCGATGGCAGTTCATTTTTCAAAATTCAGTTCTATGAAGATGGCAGCCTATGAAATAATCTAGGAGTACGTGGACAGGTAGCCAATCACTAGCCACGAGAATAATATTGTGACAGTGCGTTCTCCTAAAGTAATATTAAATTATCAGGCATTGGATCGCAATCTATTATGTGACTAAACCCCTCATACGGAATAAACTACATAGACAAAAGCAATAAATCATTTATTTAGAGTGCGGTTTTCATGCGACAGTCAAAATCAACAAGAGTTTACTATGATATCTAAGAACTCACTGACTGTGGTTTTGCGGGTGCGCGGCTTGAGGACGTTGGGTACAGTGTGTGGGGAACCGGGCAGCCCGACAACGCCGGGGAGACGAGAAGTGCGGCTCCATTTTCTTCAATGGAGTCCTTAATGACATCAAATGCAGAACTGTCTGCATCTTCATGTGCGAGCATGACATCGACTTTCACTCTTCTTCTCTCGATGAGCGACTTAAAAATAATTTAACTTCGACTGTTTAAATTGCTTGAAACCATTTTGTTTCTATGGTTTATTATGTAACAAAAATAGTATTTAAATGTTTTTATGCATTAGTATTATTTTTAAAACCTAGCTCTTTGTATTGTATGTATTAGTGTTATAAAAGAACACAGTACCTAAAATATTTTGTAATATTTGTTTATATTTGAGAGTTTACCAAATGACCTCTATACTAATTATACAAATCTACGTCTACCATATGTCTGTCTGTTTGCTTATTACTACTTATCCGACGTCGATACGTCGAACAAATGAACAGTTGAACACGATAGAAGGTGGGCAAACAAATCCGTCAATAAGATAGTTCAATTAATTTATCTGGCCCCCGCATTGGGAAGTGGACGACCGCCATCAGCTGTTGCTTCAAATTTGTGGACTACTGAAAGTATGTGGCGAGAAGACTCATGACTCACATGCAAGATTATTTTCTAGTTTGCCTTCAAGTCTAAATCTGAAACTATGAGAAGTAGCGAACAAATCTTAAAGGAGTCCTAGGGTCGATTTTGCTAAAAACTTTGGTTGCATTATTTGATCTTTTAAGAAATATTTTTTGTCTCTGAAAATTTTACTCGTTGATTTCTAGAGATAAACTATAGCTGGTGTAATAAAACAACCTGTCTTATTTTACCAGACCATCGTGTATCTCACATGGAAAACATTCTGTAAAGTAATATCAATCGGAAAAATAAAAGAAAATTATGTTTTTTAATAAGCTGATTGATTGATGAACTTGAATAATTCACCCTGCATGGAGAGATTCTAAGTTCAGGAAATAATAATAATAATTATGATCTATTGTCAGCTGTTACTGTTTTCACAAAATTAGAATTATTTCATTGTTTGATGACTTTTGTTATTGCTGAAGTTTTTCGACCAAAATCGTACGTGACAAGTCTTACCGGCTCTTACGCCCATAGATTCTTACCACTACCGAGCCACCCACCACCTTGGCTTCCTGCAAAGGGGACCAGCTGATGGCCACGCTACAACCACTTCTCCGGAGAGCTAAAGTTCGGCGAGCTGCACATGACCTCCTCCGCCGGAATATCAACGTATTTATTTATCAACCTAGTTTTTTTACTCGCAATATCTAGTTCGAGTAAAAGGGACGAGCGGACGGTTTTGTATTTCCGTATGCCGTAATGTGCAAAGTTAGTAGGCACAAAGACGAGCTGCGAATTCAAATAGGCTCAAGTACTTGTTAGTAACGGCTGCTCGTCCTTTTTACTCGAACTCGAAATTACGAGGGAAATAGCCCGGTACGGCTCCATGACGGTTCACAAGAATCGGCACGCAAGGTGATTTGCGTCGCCCAGCGGTCTGGCGGATGCGGGACTCCCCGAGATGGGGTGGTGGTGGCCCACGTGGTTAGTACCACCACCCATCGTTCGAAGATTGATTCACGTCGTCTGGGAGAGCGCGGCCGCCACCACGGCCTGCACCCACCTGCGAGCTTGGAGGAGGCACGAGGAGGCACTCTCGACGCGGCTTATACGGAGAAGATAACGCCTATACGATTCATTAATTAACGATTTATAGTATTTGTATTTGCTGAATGGAAAACACGGCGACTAATTTTCATTGCCGTTTTGACCACCTTTTCATCTAATACGATGATACAAGTGCAATTACGAAGCACAAAATTGGGTGTAGGTTGCTGTACTTACAGCAATATGACAACTTTTGCGATTACGAAATCGATACATTCAGAAATGGTGCGGCACTCAGCGCTACCCGCAGCACTTTGGTCAACTCCATACATTTCGCGTCGAATCGGTATTACGAAACGGCAAAGAACTGTCAAATGCGGGGAGGTAAACGCCTATTTCGTCTGCTCGTCTAGTCAAGTACCTCAAATTTGACCTATTGTCGACACAGATTGGTCCGTGCTGGATGTAGGTGGATGAAAAACGGCTTCGTAATCGCGCTTTAGAAATGACGGGGGCGCACCTACACGTACCGCGGCACCATCCTCAAATTTTGCGTAATCGCACTGCCGGTGGGCTTAACGACACACATGTTTTACACCCCTTATTTTATTTAATTTAACTGGACATGTATGGCTATTAACAAACTGACCGTCTGATAATAGCCTAACTCACCACATGGGAACTAGGTTTCATGCCAGAACCTCCCTTTTATTGCTCGGCTATATTGAAAGAGATAGAAAACACGGACAATTCTCATTTTCGCTTCGAACATCGTCATTCAATGCAATGGTACAAACCCGGGTGGTATTAACTCTACCACCTAGTAAGTAAGGAAGAGAACCTACAGTTTTACGTGGAATCCGAACCACGGCCAGTTGAAAATAGTCACCCATCCAGAACCCAACCGCGCTCAGAACGTGTATTCTTGGCATTCAGTCATTGCGGATTCAGTAGAGTTAACAGAAGAAGAATTTACTTTGACATTACTGTTAACTCTATTGAATCCACAATGACGGAATGCCAAGAATACACGCCCGGAGGTGCTTCACCAAGCTTATCGTATCGCAAGGTGTCGCGCCACTGGGCTACCGAGGCTGACAAAACAGCAAACGAAAAAACGACAAAACACCTACATTTTAACATGATTCGGAACCTTGGATTTGCTCGCATCAAAAAATGCGTAGAAGGTTTAATTCTCTCAGACGTCATAATTTAAATTATTATTTTGGTATTGCAAGAAAAGTAAACAACATTATTAGAGGCACAAATTTATGTTTTCGGTCAATAACGGGAGACGCCGAGCTATGCTCAATCACTAAGGTACTATGAATAATGAAACACCTTTATAAGTATTTTTTTAAATTGATTAGTTACAGTAGTCAAAAAGGGTGCCAAAGTTAGTGTTGAAAATATTTTGTTTTTAGTCAAAATAACTTGAAACATAGCCTTAAGGTGGGTCCATATTTCTTATCAGAGATCCCAAATTTTGCTTAAAACAGCCTTATTTGATCGAACTAGATGTCTGATGGCCGTTGGCATAGTAAAATTCTGTTTAGTTTCTAAGTTATAAAGTTCGAATTTTTCGCGCGTTTTATATTATAACTTTGGAGGTAGATTACGCAATGATAAAGTAAGAACATCTTAAAAAGATTAGTCATGAGACATAGCTTATTTAATCAAAATTTATAATCTATTTGGTTTTTGTTACATTTTTGACTACAGCTGTCGTGGTTTACTGTTAGCTATAAGTCGTTTTGTAATTAAAAATCTCGTAAATCTTGCCAAATCAAACACTGTGTTTGTGAAACATTTTGCATCTTCCTCATCACGGAGCCTGTCTTTTTCTTTGAAACAGAGGTCCCAGAGCGCAACAGCACGGTTTTGTTCCGTGCCCGCGAATGAGTTAGTCCCGCCGGGTTGGGCCACCTTAATGCCCTTTGATATAATAAATAAGACCCCTATTACAGCATTTTCAGCCTGGGGTGAAAATGAATGGCAAAATTTGCATAGATTTTATTTGATGTTTGGTCAGAATTACTTTAAACTTGGCCTTCCTGAAAACCAATTTAGATTTGTTTTATTCAACCTCTGCAGAGAGGGTTGCACCGTCTGTGTATGACCTACGTTATTTGTGATTGGATTTAGTTGAAATCCAGTAAAAATCCTTTTTCTAACGAGATAAATACTTCCTAAATTATCTCCTATTTAACTCCACTGTTCATCCGTTAAGTGATTTGGTGTGATGACAAGTAGCACTATAGGGCACTATAGAACTCAGGAATAGCATGATGGTTAGTAGCCGATAACACTGAGGAATAATGTAGCTTTTTTTATTTTATTTTTTGTATTTGGATTTGTTATCTCAAAATACAACTTCATGTTTTTATCTGGACTACTCAACAGTAAGCTCAGCTAGTAGCCTGGTCGTGTTAACAACATCTGAAGCCAGAACATCTAATGTAGTCTCCATAGAAAGAGGTATTTTAAGCATAAACTACATAGTCTTAACGATCAAATTCGGAAAACTTGGGTACGTTGTGATTTTTTAATAATCTTAAAAATAATAATCCTTTAATATATTTAATTCAAATATTTGTTGTACCAAAATGTTGCAAATAAGCCTAAAACGGTATGGGTGCAGTTGTTGAGAATTCTAAGGAAGTTGATTACGAAAGTGGGATACATTTTTGAATTTGAGATAGCTAAATGTTATTGCAAACATTATAGGGGTTAATGGGCGATTAAAAGCTTTTATGGACAAACTATATTAATTTACATATCATTCAACGGTTTCTAGCGCGATCGAAACCGCGGGCAAAAGCTAGTTACTTTGTAAAATCAACTCAAAACGGGGCATTAAAGAAAAGTAAGTGAAAAAGCAAAAGATAAGCTTTTCGTATTATTTTTATTATATAACTATGTATTCTCATTTTATTTTCAGCAATACCGCACAGATATTCTGCAATTCTCCTATATTTTCATTGGGTAAAAAAAGATTTCTCATTATTGTACATAATATATATTCCGGCGTAAACAAACGAAAACTATATACTAAACAGTTCTATTGCCGGCTATGTCATGCTCGCAGATGAATACGGTGCTGAGGCCGCAACTAAGGTCGTTGAGGGTTCCGTCGAGGAACATGCTGCCGCAGCGCTCGTCGCCGGCGTTGTCAGGCTGACCGGCGGCCCAGCGAGTGTAACCGAGCTCCTCCAGTGGTTGTCCTGTGTGTGTTGCATTGCATTAAAAACATGTAGCAAAATTATCTAGCTGAATAACATGGCTCCGCTGAGCAAGAACCGAAACATTGCTACTTGCGACGCCCAGGATACGCAGGTACGTCAAACCTGAAGCCCCAAGTCTGAGTAAGTCCGAGTTTGCCTTTCATCAAATATTTTCAGAAGGAAACGGTTGCGGAAGGATTCCGACGAGGATACCAAAGACAACCAATTATAATTGTTTGAGCGCGTATTACTTGAGAAAAAAGTTACTTATCGATTCAGTTGCCCGTGGGCTCTTTTATTCCCATACGAGAATGTTTTTTACGCATACTGGATAGATTTTAGACCAATAGCCAATTACAACCCTTAATATTCTGATATTCACCGATGCATGCACTTTGGTTTCTGCGGTGTACGTCCATCGACCATCGTTTGTAAAATTGTAAAGGGTTGATGGATTGTGATAACTTTGGTCCAAATTAAAAATATTTATGCATACATTTTAAAATAATAATAAACGTGCCCTCATCGATTTTATTTTCGAGTTATGAATTTTCCATTTTACAACCTTGTGCACCGAATCTCAAACAAACATTTCAACACACATCAAAAAAAGCATTTTACTAACAAAAAAAAAACGATTTTTTTGATTATATAAAAAATTGCTCAAATATAAAAATAGCTGGCTTCATGCTCTATATTAAAATTATAAATTTTGATAGCAGTGCGATAGAATTCATTACGAAAACTTCCACGCGCCCACAAAAACCAAATATAGTTAGGGCTATGAAGGGGTAAGATTCTTCTTGCTCTGAGTGGCTAACATTGGCACATTTTATTCCGCTTATCTTCCCCACATTTTCAAACGTGAATCAACCAATATTTTAACTAGACTATAGCGCTTCGTCGTATCAAAGCAAGTTTGAATGATGTTGCAGCCAGAAATCACGCTACGACATATTTCACGAACGGGCGGCCGGTAACCGCCACGAAAAATGCCGCCGCGCAGCAGGCAAAGATGTTTCATCGTATTAAAAGGCATGGTATGCGTTTTTATAGGCCACTGCGTTGAAGGTAATTTATAACTCATGTTTTTAATATATGAACTTAATATGGAAAACAGGAAGGCACTCAGATTCGTAGAATTGTGCACACACATACTCCAGAACTCCTTTATACAATTCTTGGGCTCGCGAGAGGCCGGGTACAACACTCGCGCAGCAGGTAATCTTGCTGTCCCCACGGATTCACGGATTGGAATATAAGCCCGAAATTCGTTGGCTGACTTAATTGTCAGAATGTTTCAGGTGTAGAGCAGTGGGCATGTAATCCAAAGGTTCGAAACTTGCTTCCGCCGAATGACCAGACCAAAATATTTTTCTAAATATTTTCAAAATCTGTTTACAATCCTTTAATGAAGATGTCGATTGACAACGGTAATATCGTATCCATTAAATTCGTAAAATTATCATATTAAATGCGGGCTGACTCCAGTGTCCGCTACCAAAATTTACATTGGTGACGACAGCAATTAGGATTATATTTCAGTCATTGCAGTCAAACTCCTTAGCATGGGATCAATATGCAAAACCAGATCCATCTCGCAGGTAGATAGGGAAAACCATTGAGTCGATTCGTCCTATATACATACCTTTGATCGTGGAGAAACCGGTTAGAAATTGGTTATGAAATCCTAAAAATGCTGCATTCGCAAAATATTGTGGTGCTTTAATGCCACTCCTGTCAGCCTCTGAGATTATCTTAACGAAGTAGTCCGCTTCAGCCTGGTTGTTTATGATGGCCAAGTAAGACTGCTCCGCTGAGCAAGTGGCGTAGGCGTCCTTCCATTGTTTTGGTTCCAAGTGGAGTTTGTAGCATTTTCCAATTTCTTTGTTGTACAAATATTCTGAAAACAGAATCGATAATGGCCACTGACAATTTTGTTTACAGAAAATTAAAATTAATTTATACTAGTAGTACGCCCAGATATTTGAGCTCGCGATCTACTGTTTTAAGAAATAATAGGTATTTAAAAGGTATGCTCGATATGGAAATTACGGAATAATATCGACTTATTAACGACAAATACGTTTTAGTTTCAAATAAAATCATTGAACGAGCGAACGAAGTTCTCCGAGACTATTTGAACAGTAAAGGATAATGCCCAAATCCAGGCCCCTTAGAAATAATTCGTGTCTTTTATTGACACATATGCGATAATTTATATTTATTATTTAAACACGTTTTAAACTATTTTAATCCCCATTTTTCACGGCTGGTTATTCATTTAATAATAAAAAAGGAATCATTCATAGTTACTTATTTTCCTACCAACAATATGAATAAGACAAAGATAGAACATCGCATAGTACTTCCGTTGTCACAAGACGTGTTCGGGTATCCTGCTCCATAACATTCCATCCGGTAAGGGAGAAAAAAAGTTATATAAACGTATGTAAAATTATTATCCCTAGGACCAATGTCAAGGATTGTTGCTTATGAAATTTGATTAGGGAGACTTTAAACTCTGTCCATTTTTATTGCATTTGGACTGAAGAATTTTCCTCTACGCTGAGCTCTCTGGTGTCTCTAAAACATTCATAATCTAAAAAAACGCATTTTGTCAATAACTTTTAAATGGCAATAAATTTGGTCTTTAAAATTAATAACTCGAAAAGTTATATTATTCTCTAAATTACATCACTGATTTGGAAGATAGACATTAAAATTTTGAGGGGCCCAAAATGTATGGGGCATTCTCTTTTAAATTATTGTGTAAATTAATTTCACCAAATTGATGCACACATTTTGAATGCGAAAACTCTGTCTGTTTGTTGCGTTTTCACGTTGAACCAATTTTGGTGAAATTGGTACAGAAAGAGTCTGGACCTTGCGAATGGACATACATTATAGGGGGTTATAAGGAGAATGCAAGTTTGTGTGGGGAACTCATATAATATAAAATTTTAGGTTCAGCCTGACATCAGTCCGAACCAACATTGACCCCAGCAGAGCCGGGTACCTTAGCTAATGTACAATAAATATCTCGAATTTATAATTCATGCTCTTATTTGAGTAAGTATTCCAAGGGTGTCTCAGCAACAACTTAAATTAGTAATAACGCGCAATCTTGGACTCTCAATTGTTGAGTTAGCCATGTTTAGTGTTTGTTAAAATATAGACATTTACTGAAATGGTGCATTGCAACTTGATTAACGTTTGTTAATAGTGAAAAATCATTACAAAAGTGCGAAAAATTATAACAATAAAGCCTTAGACAACTGAGGTTCGTCCCTGACTCGAGACAAGCAGGCCCCGCTGTACATTCAGCAGGTTCCGATATGTCCCTGGTCACGTTACCCCGACACTCCCCACCGCTTCTCGCGAACGAACGCGATCGTTCGCGAACGAACAAACCCTGTTTTTTTTTGCTCATTCGATGACATATTGGAACGATGGCAAACCTAGGACTCTTGCGGACGCATGATCTTTTTTTTTGCTCATTCAAAATATTTGTGGACGGTGACCGGACGGGTCAAAACGACCCGTTTAATTTTCGGTCAGACCCGGGTCGCGAAAATCTGGCGAACGACCCATCGCTACTTCTTCGCGTGCCAAATGTCAAGGCTGTCCTTCTCAGGCCAACAGGCTGAAGGAAAATAATGTTTTAGTGGGTAGATCCAGCCTGGGGCTAGGTTAGATTCGCTAAACCAGCCCCACATAACCTGATTCCGGAACCTGGTATGCGTAAAACATTTCACCTCCCAGACCTATTGTAGCCTCCGCTGAACTACAAGAAGGTTATAAAAAATAAATAAAAAAGACTGAGAGACTCAAAGAAAAAAATGCACTTTAAATTCGTCAAATCCTGCTCCGCTCTTCCTGCAAAATTTCGCTAAAAGAGTGACGTGAAGAGAACGGTGGCCATTTAACAGATATTTTAGTTTCATTTGTTATTGGCATCACTACATCCATACGTGTAGAAAAAATTTAAATAAAACGTCAAATTAAAAAAAAAACAAAATTTTTAAATTAACGATTTTACTGACTCCTTTTATTTTATTTAATATATTGATTATTTTTACTTTCTAAATTATTCTTTCTTGAATTAAATTAAATTATTACATTTTCTTACTATGTTAAACTATCCACAGATTTTATGATTTGAGAGGGTAATACTTAAAATATACTTACGTGTGTCCGCTACTTCGCACAATGCATTCCATTCTACAGATTCGTACGATTTCTCGCAAATAAATGGAAGATTAGCTTCACAATTTACATCATTCATTTTTCCATATCGTCTCATTTCCATACAGTCTTCCTCGTTATAGTTGTTTGGCTCATTTCCGTCCCATTCCACGAATACACTGTCTATCGATCTACCTGAAAAAAAATATTCTCTGAGACCGCACATGTGCAAAAAAATAAACTAAGCATTAACTTAAGTAAGTAAAAATGTTAATAATTTCATTAAAGATAAGTATCCCCATCCCTAAAACTTTTTCTCCTTTTCGTCAACCTGTAATAACAGGGGTTGAAATATGAAATTGCCGTTTTAACGTACTGTATATCTACTCATGAGATTCTCACCTGTGAGTTACCGATGAGTCACGGGTTAATCACTGGTGAGTCACAGAACTTTATATATGGCTGTCATTTCATGAGTACGAAATTGTTGTGACTCACAGGTGAAAATCCCAAGAGTAGACCCCTCGGCCATATTTAATTAATATTAAACCTCATGGTGTCAGATATGTGACTGAAACTATTTTCACACGAAAACTATAAGTTTTCGTGAAAAAACTATAAATTTACCTAACTCTAGGTAAATTAAAAAAATAATTGACTTTTGATTGTTGGTCATTGTTTTTGAGGTTTTCATTCAGGTTTTAAAAAGTGAATACGGACACGGCGAAGAACAGAGTAATTTTAGAATGTGAGTCCCGACGTAGGACTAAAGCAGCAGAAACGGCTGTGTTTAGAGGGGACGACTAACGAACACATCCTGCGTTTTAAGTTTAACCGCTTTCTCAGTGGATATTTGGACTTGAAGAATGAAAGGAAAACATTAATTTGAGTTTCAGCGATATCTACATTTGAAGCCATAGAAATGGGCGCGCATGCAAGGTCTATGTTTGAAGCATTGTAATAAGATTTTGAGAATAATCTAGAGCTAATAGTTTAGAGTAGTGGACATGTAATTCAAAGGTCGCAGGTTCGAATCCTGCTTCCGGCGAATGTCACGACCAATACTTTTTCAGATTATTTTCAAAATCTGATTACAATGCTTTAAACGTAGATGTCGCTGAAACTCAAATTAATGACGTAACGGTAATGTCGTATCCATTAAAAAGATAAAATTATCAAGTTAAATCCGGGCTGACTTTTAGTGTCCGATACCAAAATCTACTTTGGTGAAAACCGCAATAAGATTGATATCTCAATCATTGCACTCAAAATGCCTTAGCGTAGGATCAATAAGCAAAAACAACATCAGCGCCATCTAGCAGAAGATAGGGGAAGCATTGTGTCGATTAGAATATAATCGAGAAATTAGTTGGCTGACGTAATTGTCGGGATAGCTCAGTTGGTTAGATCACTGGACCTGTGATACAAAGGTCGCAGGTTCGAATCCTGCTTTCGAGTAATGTCACGATCAATTCTTTTTCAGATTATTTTCAAAATCTGATTACAATGCTTCAAATGTAGGTGTCGCTGAAACTGAAATTAATGAGATAACGGTAATGTCGTATCCATTAAATACATAAAATTATCTAGAAAAGAAGCCACTACCTAAGGTAAATAACGATGCATTGAAGGTGATTGTGGAAGCCGATCCGTGTAAAACTACCAAGGAATTAGAAGCATGGTTTGACGTTAGCATACCTACAATATAAACCTCAAAAAAATGGTGCCTCATGATTTGATTAATCAGTCAAGTTTACTTTACCCTGTGACGTGTGACGAAATATGACGATAATCGCAAGCGAACAACGCAATGGCTGACCCCAGGTCAAACGGCACAACAATACCCTAAAGCGAAGTTTACCCATTTATTTATTTTATGAAAAACTTACAACTAATATACATAATAGACAATGTAATTGTGAAAAGCCAAAAAATATGTTTTCACAGATACAATGTACTGGACTAAGAGTAGACTGCTATCTAAGCGTAAAAACCTTCATTAATTCGTAATTTAAATGAACCATGCAATTGAGCATTTATAATTGTGCAAAGGTTTTAATATTAACGATTGAGGGTGAGGGTGCGTGTGTTGCTGTCAGGGTGAGTAAAGGAGTGTGGGGGAGACTATGTGTGCGAAATAGATAAAAAAACAAACAAACAGAAACAGAAAGTAAATGGTAACAGTTTGGTGTTCAGTTCAAGCAGATCCGGTCAAGCAATAACAGCAGATGTCTACTGTGCTGAGCTCCGACCAATTATGGCGAAACTCGCAGCAAAACGGCCCCGTCTCGTCGATCGATCTTCGCCATCCATGACAACGCAAAACCCCACATTGCTCGAGAAACCGTTTTAACAATAGTTGTATTGCTGTTAGACACCATTCGTCTTCGTCTGTACTCGCCGGACCTCGCGCCAATTGACTACAACTTTTTGCACGATTTTGACCATTTTTTGCATGGAAAAAAACGTGCTTTCCAGGAATCAGTACAAACTGCCTTCACACAGTTTGCGGAGTTATGGTCCTCAGAGTTCTATCGCAAAGGTTTAAATTATCAACCAATTAGATTGCAGATATGTAGGGTAAATACTTTGATAAAACAAATGTTTTTTGTTTTTCAGTACGAAACGTCAATTTCATAATTGAACCCCAATATAAGCAAATCTGTTTCTTATATGCCTATATAATGTAGATTGTATGGAATATCGTGTCAGTAAATAACAAAAGGATGCTGAGAAGTACACCATCAAGTTCTCCGTATGTTCTTTCAAATAACTTTTAATCAAACGACTTTACCATCCAATGTGATGAATTCTCCTTCGGAGAACATATCGTGCAAGCCCATTAAATGCACTGGGGCCCACGGTCTATCTGAAACTTTGGCGAAGGTGGCATCAATTAATTTCACAACGACATCTCGCTCTTGCTGTGTCTCCGTAACGAAGAGTGAAGCCCCTTCCATGTGGCAACGCTGGACGGCGTCGACGAACTTTTGGCCGCCCGAGTGGAATTTATAGAAGTTTTTAGTTTCCGGGCTGTACACGTAGTCCTTTCTAAAGAAATGTGGCGATGCCGAGAATGCCGCATCTGCAAAATTATGTATTTATATATATATCAGTTAGTAAGAACTTGAATGTTTAGGCGTTATGCAGAATCAGTATTTCCCCCAAAGTACAACCTGGGGTCCCCCAAATATGGTGTGAAGCCTCCGTGAAAGTTCGAAAGCCCATGGTGTCGTCGGGCACACATGAGGGCCAACCATACCTCTTAAGCCGTGTTATGTTAAGATATAAAAAAACTCTGGTTTTGTCACTATTATGTTTATTGCAAAACTTGGGTATGGCGCATAAATTAAAATGCTTGCCGGATAAGTTACGTATAGAGCATATCGATATCATTTCTCATCAGGTTAAGTGATTTGTGGTTTTTCCGAAGAATGGATTGAGTTAGTGTCTGACAGTGGCGTAGCATAGGTCACTAGCACCCGGTCCGGATCCCAAATTTGCCGCCCTCTTATTTTTGTGATTGATCATAAAATATGCCTTTATACCGTGCATAAAATTAAAGCATGGACATGCCTAGCTAAGGTACAATTTAAAATTCACTTACCGATAAATAAGCACATTATGCTCAAAATCGAAACCAAAAACATCTGATATGACATTTTGATGAACTCAGTAAATATGATGACATAAATTGTCCCAATATTCCAAAAGACTGAACCTAAAAAGGAATTATTTTATTCTTCCTTTTGGATGTCACTACTTTTCCCAACTTATGCCGACCACTCACTCGAACGGAGCGCATACCACTGGAACTAGTTTGTCGTTCACACGATACACACAAACGTGCAGCCAACATTCGAAAATTGGCTGCGCAAAATAAAAAAACTAAGCATGCTTTTTCCTGCTATTTGTGGTGCAGTGGTTAATATGAAATCAATGAATCGATCAAAACTGCTGCTTCCCACATCGTATTTAGTTGCATACTGGATAAAACTGCTACTTGACCTAGACATTTCTTGGATCATGTTATTCCGCGGATCTTTGTGACGTAACTTGTGAAGTTTAACTACCAAAAAGTTTAAATAAATGAAATGAAATTGTCCTGCTATCTAGAAAAAAGATTGCCTGAAACTTAAAATTCTGCCGCTATGATATGAGGATAAACTATGTATGCTCTATGGGCTACTGTATCGTCCACTCAGTTGCCCGTAGGTTTCTTTGTTTCTTTCGCATGCTAGGTCGATTCTACCGCGAGAGTAGCTTAGACTTATCTATTTTATAATCTTTGCCTTTCTCTAAGTTACAATGTGCGACTTTTTTGGGCTTTCATTTCTATGGTAGAGATTCTCCGTCAGAGAATGTTATGCAAAAGTGTTCTATTAAACAAGATAGAAACAACCATGCTTGATAAAATTATAAATATTTTATGGAATACCTTTCAAAATAGTAAAAAACGTTAACCTTATCAATTTAATTTTTGTGTTATTTTCCATTTTACGAATTATTTGAAGACATACAAATTAGCTCTCAAAATAGCTAGTTTCATGTCCTATATTGAAATTATAACTTTGCATAGCATTCCGATAGAATCTATTGCTGAATTAATGGTAGCAAAAACCAAAAAAAGATTGGGCAATCGAGGATTACGCGTCGAGCGGCCTTGCTGCTCTGAGTGGTATATGCTTTTTGAATAAACTGTTGCTTGACACATCGCAAATATGTAGCTAATGTCTGGATAAACGGTTGCTTCCTAAATCGCATTTACATATGTAGCTGTTATCTGGAGAAACTGTTGCTTGCTACATCGCATACACAGGCTGTAACAGCAATCTCTGAATATAATTACTGATTTAATGAAAAACAATAAACTTAGATACTATTAGATGGATTGAGTAAATGTAGAGGTAAGAGCAGTCCCACCAAAAATATAAATGTGTAAAAGTAGCTAATAGACCGGGAACCGGATAGAGTTGAGTTTGCAAAGTACGCGGACCGCATCCTGTAAATGGTTCTAACCTTAGAAAAGGCTTGCAAATCATGTTTCTGGATGCATTTGTTAGTCCATGTATTATTTATTAAATATTTTTTTTATTTTGAAAACAGTCATACAAAAAATTACAATTATAATAAGAATATCACATAGACCTATAGTTCCCTATTTTTACATGTATAATTACTTATTGAGAGCATATTTTGATGTAGTTGTGATGTGATAGTATAAGATAGTGAATATACAAGTGAGGAAAATAAAAGAAAGACATATTAAAGATAGAACATAAATCAACAAGTATCTAATATTATTTTCATGGTTTTCTTCCTAAATGGTAATAATGAGTTACAAAATAAATCTACTTCAAATAAATGTTTGTTATAGTTGCTCAAACTACGTCGAACAAAAGTGTTTTGAGCATAATTTGTGTAGCATGAGGGTATATAAAACAGGTCCTTATTGCGTGTAGTACAATGAGGTACTTTAAAAGTAATTTTCTCTAATAAAGATGGAGAGTCCACGTGGCAATTAATTATCTTCCACAGAAAAGCTGCATTGAGATGACGTCGGCTTTGCAAAGACGGTATAGAGTAACGTAATGCAGAGGTATTGTAATTAAAAAAATCGTGTCCAGTCCTATAGTCGAGAGATTTGAGGAATTTGTGCTGAATTTTTTCAATTCGATCAATGTAGATATCGTATTGTGGGTTCCATACTGTACTTGCAAACTCTAATTGGCTTCTAACAAAGCTATAATAAAGTGTCTTATAAGTTGACGCGTGTGTGAAATGTCTACCTACCCTTAAAATAAAACCTAATTGTTTATATGCTTTATTTAACATGTGATCAACATGTAGATGAAACCGCATTTTATTGTCAAGTATGACACCGAGATCTCTTATTTGCGTAACTCGTGTTAAAATTGTGTTGTTTAGTCTGTAGTCATATAGTATTGGGTTATGTTTTCTGGAGTATGTTATAATATAGCATTTATCTGTGTTTAAAAAAAGTTGGTTGTCAGTGCAAAACAATTGTAGGTTTTTGAGGTCATGTTGCAACTGGTTGCAGTCGTCACTGGAAGATATAATTTTGAAAATTTTTGCATCATCAGCATACAAAAGAAAAAAACATTTTTTAATGAAACTATCTAAATCGTTTATGTATAACGTAAAAAGTAAGGGTCCCAAATGGGATACTTGAGGAACTTCTGAGCTGATGGGTGTGAAACTAGAAATAAAACCTTTTATTGAGACCGCCTGAGTTCTGTTTGTGAGATATGATTTAATAAAAAGATATATAAGATATCAAGTAAATACATTGAATCAATGCTTTGGAGCCATTTTTATTATTATTTAAGTGACAACATCCATTTTTTTCTTTAGTTTAACTACTGAGACTGAAACAAAAAGTGTGAAATAGAAATAAAAATTGTTGTTGAAAAAAAACGGCCGAAAAAACAAATTTTAACTTAGTTTACAAAATATAAAAATTATTTGTTTTAATTTTCACAGTCATTGTTACCATAATTGCAAAACAAAATACAATTAATTTATATTTTTTTGCAAGTCCAAGCATTTGAAAATTTACGGTTTTTCACGCGGCGGGAGGAAACATTCTCCGACGTTTCGAGCTGATCGTTCAGCCCGTTCGTTGTCAAGGAGGCAGCCGCTACGTCCGTACGCAGTAGCCGACTGACAGCTAGGCTTGCCGCGATCGTAGATCGTAGGTGCCGGTAGTTGCGGAATTCTCTTGGGCTGCGTTCCTTACTTCATACGGCAGTTAGTAGGAACTGACAATATCGTCGTGCAATTGTGCCGGCACCCAGCCGAATACCCACCGAATCTATTGTTTGTGCAGCGGAGGACGTGATATAATGCAACAGAATCCCCTTCAATGATGCCGACCAACTACGCCAAGATATATCTGTCACTTTGCGGCGTGCGTAACCGCCCGCGCCGAATACCACAAAGGAAGAAATATGTGCGCTTCAATGCCTGCGAAAAGACAAATATGTTTATCATTTTACGAGCTGACAAAGGAAATGTAACATTAGTCATGAATACTACAGATTACGAAGAAAAAGTCGCAGTTATGTTGTCAGCTAGGATCTATGAAAACTTACCTCGTTCTATAACTAGTAGGGTAGCAAACGAACGCTTGAACGCATTAACTCATCTGACTCACCTATACCACAGGAAAATAGGAAGACAATAAGAGTGGACAAACCTCAACCTCCGCGCTTCAACGGTCTTCCTTAAATTCACAAAGACGGAAACCCCCCCTAAGACCAATAGTCAGCCTGATAAATGCTCCTCGCCCCTACTCGCAATATTGCAGCCCCTGCAATATTGAGGCCATATGTTTAGCGAGGAGGTAGGTACGAGGAGCATTTATCAGGCTGACTATTTGTCTTAGGGGGTTTCCGTCTCCGAGTCTTTAACGTAGGACTACTTCTTGCCAGACATGTCTGGCAAGGAGTCGTCGTACGTTAAAGACTCGGCTCATTTTGTGGAATTGTTATCTACTGTGAAATTAGCATCCAAGTACATATTGGTGAGCTTCGACATCGAGTCGCTGTTTACAAACGTTCAGTCCAAGAGTCCCTTGACGTCATAGAGACTTACTCGTCAGCAACGACATTGAGTAAGTCAAGCTCCTACAAAATTGTCTCACTACGACATAATTTCTGTGGAACGGGCAATATTATATCCAGCGAGAAGGTGATGCAATGGGATCACCAGTGGCACCAGTGGTGGCAAAGCTTTTCATGGAGTCGCTGAAACACCGCAAATTGCAAACTGCACCTCTCAAGCCAAAGTTTTGGGTACGGTACGTGGATGACGTGTTTTCAAGCTGGTGAAATGGACACCAATCACTCGACGCTTTCATCTCTCATGTTAATTCGGTTCACACAAATATAAAATACGCAGTAGAGTGTAATAAGGAAGGCTGCCGCGCGTGAAAAGCCGTAAGTTTTCAAATGTGTTCAACGACCGCAGTAACCTAAAAATAATCTTTTTTTTTTCAAGCATTTGTTTGACTAATAGATGTATGTCCATTTACTGGGTGAATAAAACAATCTGGAAAAGATCGCTTTGCCAGTTCCCGTGGGTACAATTTAATGTTCAGTAAAGAGTGTTTTTTTAACCACTCTTGACTTGAATTCGAAACATTTGCCTCGGTAGCCCATTGGCGCGACGCCTGACGATTTGATAAGCTGAGTCAAGCGACTCTGAGGGCGGTGGGGTTTTAGATAGATGACCGTTTTAAAACATTGAGGTTGGTCTTGGTTCGGATTCCAAGTAAAACCTTACTTACTAGGTGGTAGGGTAATCCCGCCCGAGTTGGTACCATCGCATTAATGAGCGATCTGCGAAAACGTAAATGACCTTTTTTGACCACCGAATAGACGCGTTGCGGGGAGGCTGCCGACCCTAATTCTCACAATGATCACCCAAACGTGGGCGGCGAGCAGACTGTATAATATCGGACTTCACCGCGAGCGGAGCCACGGCACAGCTAGTATTCACTCAATACTGGTTGAAATTCCACATCATATAATACGCGTTGTGTACATTTATGAATGATGTGTGTACTCTATTATCTAAAGCGCTCGCTTTTTAGGGTACGGATTGCGTTATTCCCATGCAGGTGGTTATTCCCTCGCAGCATTGGGCTCGTTGCCATCACGGACACCGTAAATGAAATGCTAAACAGTTTTCTGTTCAATCATAAGTCCAAGTCATAATAGTAGTAGTCCGAATAACAAGTACAGGTTCAACACACAGAGGATACCGATCAAAGTTCGTAAATAATATCCAAATCGTAGGTAAAGAAACAAAAACGGACCGGGCCTGTGATACAAGCAGTTAAGTAGCAAGACACTAAAACCAAAAGAACGGGCTATTCAGGCGCGGTTATGTGATGAACGGCTTGAAAGAGAGGAAGAAGGGCGTAATGGATGGAAATATGGTGGCGGCCTGTCGTATTCTTGTTTTCACGGGAACGATCGGCCTCTCCATTCTTCTGGGCATGTATTCTTAGCATTCCGTCATTGCGGATTCAGTAGAGTTAACAGAAGAAGAATTTACTTTGACATTACTTTGGCATTCTAGAAACCGATCGCAGCGCCACACGGAATGAGTGGCCACGGAATTAAACGTTTACATATGTAATAATTGTTATTTGTATGGACGATGAAAACTTTGGCATTCTGGGAAGATTTTGACAGCTGCGTTTACTGATTCATTCGTGGAATAATTTCGTACTTGTTTCCGCAGCTGCAATGACAAAGGTTGCCAGGCATTCGGCTTTAGCCAGTTATGTTTGGGATTTTAGGAAACATTTTTGGAAACCATTTGCGGGTCTGGCCTGTCCGTCATTTGTTAGGCTTTTCATCTTTCGTGGTGTAACTCGTCACACGCCTGCTGGTTAAGCGGGCGAAGAAATGCAGAATGACGTCGACACGCCGACCCCAGAAAGAAGCGGCGACTTCCTCCCCGTCCCGCCGCGGTGTCGCATTTATAAACATTACGCTATAATATTTTGGCAAACGAAACGTTAGAATAAGAAGATGTTAATAGTTCATAATATATCCTCACGGCCACTGTTCCGTTAGTTACTTACTTTTTGAATTGAAACTTCAGTGAGGTTCACCATAAGCAGTAAACAAACACAGAATAAGCTAAAATACAAATCTTCGATGTGTCGAATCTCCGAGTCGTGTTTGTTTTCGTGCGCTACCATTCGTTAGCAGCTTAGAGCGAGCACTTCTATTACAGAAAAACAGAAAGAGATAGCACTACACTAGCTCCCACTGCCACAGTCCTATTTTAAATCATACTTTCCGAGTTGAGGAATAACCTCGGGAATAACGAAGAATAGCATATTCGTTTCCGTATGCGATTCAGTAAATGCCGCAGGAATAGGCCGGAAGTAATTAACTGATTCAGCTATGATTCAGCTATGATTCAGTAAAGTGTTTACATAAGTTTGGCTAGAATGCACCACCTGTTCTAGCAAGTAAATTCTAAGACTGGATTAGTTGTTTCATATTCTCTTCCGGCGGGACTAACTCATTTGCGGGCACGGTGCTGTTACGCTCTGGGACCTTCTCTGTTTCAAAGAAAACGACAGGCTCCGTGATGAGGAGGATGCAACAGGCCCACAAAGCAGAAAATGCTCATTGTGTTTGATTTGGTAAGATTTACGCAAAATTTAATTACAAAATGAATTATACTTAGCTAAAAGTAAATCACGACCGCAGTAGTCAAAACCAAATTTATTACAAATTTTCATGAAACAAGCAAGTCTGTTGACTAATCTTTTTAAGATATTTTTATTTTATCGTTGAGTAATACACCTCCAAAGTTGTTGCATAAAACGCGCGAAAAAATCGTACTTTCGGACCTTATGACTTAGAAACCAAAAACTATTTTACAATGCCAATTATCCTCAGACATCTAGTGCGATCAAATAAGGTTTTTGTGAGTATAACTTTGGATTTCTGACAAGAAATATGCGCATGATCTTCATTCCACGTTTGTATGGGGAGTTAAGCTCATGATAAACAAAATAATGTTTTGTACCTTTCTGAAATAAGTATGAATTGAAGATGTTTTTTAAAATACAGGTTAACTGTTCAGCAGTAAATTTTTTGTCCTGTTTCAAAATCAAGGTTTCTTTTTTTAGTAGTAACAAACTCAGAATAAAATAATTCTTAAATACTATTAGAAAAAGAAAGGACATTTTAAAAAAAACACCAAAGTACAATAATTGAAATGAAAGCTTGATAAAATAAAATTAACCTATGCCACGAGTATTTTTTTTTTAAAAATGAGGTCAAAATAAAAAAAAAATACAGAAAAAAGGTATAACTTCTTAACGATTGAGAATTTGATAACTTATTATAGGTGATTCTGATTGGAAATAACCTCCGCTATAACGTCGTTTGGTCGTCAAATTTTGTATCTATGCGTAGAAAGTCGCGGTCAAAAGCTAGCAGGTTAACTAATGTTAGTTCTAACTATAGATTTATTTATACATATAATTCTAATAGTTTTCACCGAAACCGATTTCAATGAAATTTGGTAGATATATATTTAACGTAATCAATTAGCATGGAATACTTTTCATCCCTGAAAAAAAAGTCCGACAATGGCCCGAGCGAAGCCGGGTACCGCACCAAGTTATGGAATGAATTGAAGTGTGCAAAGACGGCAAGAGTATCCGCAACGCGCAACTTGAATTACATAACGAGCATTTGGTTTTGATAACATTTTAACAACATGTTCATGTTTTCTAACCGAAACATTTCTGCAGTGTTTATCAATCAGGTTTTAACAACACGTTATACCATGTTATACATATAAATACTTGTGACGCATCGCGAACCGCGTCCGTCGATTGGCAATCAGTGTTTCTCAAGTCGGTGTTGAGAGGTCATGTGATTATTATTTGCAAAATGAGTACTGCATGGAATTCATCGCTAATATATTTTGTTTACATTTTTTTTCTTATCAACCTAGTGTTCGGTAAGTGTTTTGGAATATATTTTGATTGGTAGATATGCATCTTTAGAGGAAAATATGTTTTCATAAAAGTATTCTATGCTTGGGTTCTTGGTTCGATAGTAGACAATGAAACTAAATTAATGAAACAAGATCCTATCCGAAAATATTCTATCCGATATACATTTTATTCCTTAAAACCAGTATTAAAACACACTTTTATACAGACCAATTGAAATGTTTTTTTATTACAACCTATTATTTATCCATTACCTCTCAGTGCAAATATGACATACATTTCATATGAAAAAGGCGGCTTTGAAAGTGCATATGAAATTTCGATTCTGCATTTTTTCGACTTTAACATAATATAAACATTTTATAGTAATGCTGTTCGTTTTCTTCTTTTTTTTATGTGTAGTGGTGTCTTTTGAATACAAGATTATATCTGGGGCATAATTTTGTATGTTTGTTTAATTATAGATTAGCGTATGCCTAGCGTTGGATAAATATACAGGGGTTTTAGGCATGGACATCAGACAATTCGGGAGTAGAAAGTACTCAATATTAGAAGTAAATAATCTTTGTCACTCAAATCAAATTTCGTGACAAATTTGTATGGGAAACGTGAAAAAATACATCGGCATCTTGATTAGCATGCTAATCATTGTTTTCTTCTAATATTGAGTACTTTCAATTCCCGAAGTTTATGCTAAATTCACAATAATAGCAACCGACTAATATTATCTATTAAATTTCAAAACATTGTGAAACATTAATTACGTGGAGAAACCCCTCACCTGAAAAGATAGAATCACTTTTCGTATCCAGGAAAATAATCTCAATTACAAAATACAATTTCAGGTGGCACGCCATTCTTCCGGAAGGACTACGAATTCAACGCGGACACCCAGAACTTCTACAAAATCCACAGCGTGGGTCGTCCGTGGCAGGAGGCCAAGGCTCGATGTCAACTCGAGGGAGCGAATCTGTTCGTTCCCGACTCCAAGCAGGATGTGGACACACTGCTGGCGCTGATGCAGACCAAGTTGTCCTCATCCGAGTGGGCCTGGCTCGGCGTACACGACCTGTTCTCGGAGGGGGAATTCATTACCGTCGATGGTATGCAGTATAGCAATGCAATTTCGTTACATAAGCAAGTTGGAGTTGGCATTTTGTCACGATTGCGAGCTGATTTTTCATCATCCGAGTGGACCTGGCTCGGCGTACACGACCTTTTCTCGGAGGGGGAATTCATTACCGTCGATGGTATGCAGTATAGCAATGCAATTTCGTTACGTAAGCAAGTTGGATAAGTGCATTTCATCACGATATCGAGCTGAGCCATGGTTTAGAATCCATGTAAACCTGTAGGTACTCCCCAGTGGCGCGACACTTCGGCGATCGCTCTCCGAAGTTAAGCAACGCTGGGTCCGGTCTGGTCTTGGATAGGTGACCATGCGACCGTTGAGAGAGGCTGGCCGTGGTAAGGATTCCACGTTAAACTGTAGGTCCCCTTCCTTACTTACTAGGTGGTAGGGTAAATCCCGCCCGGGTTGGTACCATCGCATTGGATGAACGATGGTCGAAGCGGCAATGAAGCCGTGCATATAAGGAAGGTCCTGGCATGGCACCTAGTTCCCATGTGGTGTCTTGGGCTAATACCACGACAGAAAGTGTGGTAGTAGCCATCCATGTCCAGTCACATAAAAAAAAAACTTCCACTACATAGGTTCTTGGGTTAAGCCCGCCCGGGTTGGTACCATCGCATTGAATGAAAATATTCTCGAAATGGCAATGATCAATTTATCCGCGTTGTCCATCGAGTTAAATGTAGCCGTGCTCACAAAGGGATGGCTCCTAATACCTTCGGGAAGGCAGTGTGTTCGGCCTACATCGTGTGTTATTAGCTAACACAATCCGGTAATATAACAAAATCTACATTAACATTTAATGATATGATTCATTAATTGGTAAGTCGTCAATTCAATTTTGCATGGATGTAGGGTATCTCTCTGTGTTATCGTCTTTACCATGGATAATGCTCATCTCTGCTGTATAACGCTGTCCCTCCGTCCCCTCTCTACCTTCGCTCAATGCGGAGTAATTGCACATATTCACAGTTGACATTCCAAAAAATTAAACCCACCGATCGTCAAGACCCTTTATACAAACAGAGACAACAACAAATGTTCTAGGAGGAGCATAAACACAAAAATATACAAGTAGGTAAAGAAATAGAGTAGGTTCCTAATTGGGCCCCCCTAATACGAACGACGACACTGAGAAGTGTTACGCGCACTGACTCTAATGCCGGCAAAAAAAGGTTCGGGACTGTACCTATGTGGTGATGATGCCTGGAGCACGTGGTTGGGCGGCGAATAGCGCCTGCACCCGCGCGGTGAAGTTCGAGCAGCTGGATCCCCTCAACTGTGGACACACCGCACCACGCGCGAGTCGATGGAGGACCCCACTCGGAGCTCGGGGTGACGGAGCGCCTGGAGCACGTGGTCGGGTGGCGAATGGCGCCTGCACCCGCGCGGCGAACCTCGAGCGGCTGAGGGTGGCTCCCGTGGACGCACGGCACCACAGGGCGCGTCGTTGGCGGAGCCCACTCCAAGGAGCATGGGGTGGGCGCCGAAGATACGGAGGGCGCGGCTGTACTCCACTGAGCCATCCCGAAAGCGGCGACGGCGAGACCCCGGGACGCGACTGGTGTTACTCGCGGCGGTCGGCGGTCTGTCGGCGGCGAGATGCGCTCGCGCCGTTGCGGGCGAACAACAAGAAGGCTGCCGTCGTGCTCCTCTCCCATTGGCTCTGTAGGATCGCCTGACGTTCGCTTGGCGCGCGCGCATGAGGGAGACGGCATCCTTGAATTGCTTAGTGGTAGAAAGAGACGGCACTAATGTTCGTGGTTTGTTGTTTTGTTTCTAGAAGAATTTTGACCGTTGGTTCCTTGAAACGTGTATTTTTCCATTATGTATATAACTTTAAATGTCCACTGTGAGTATGCATAGGCACTGACATCGTTCTGAAGGCTACTTTAAGTGTAGTTCAAGAAATATATGGCATACAGATATTGATATTGCCTAAAAATGAAAATAATAAAGTAACGTATGTTACAATAGTAGCTAGTGAACAATAATAGTATTTTAGTACTAACCAATGTAAAACGTGCTCTCTGAATAGGTATGATTTTGCAGGAATATCCTTAGAAGAAATCTATCATGAGTGGGGAACCGGAGAACCCAACAACCAGGACGATGCAGAGGACTGCGTGCTGATCAGGAACAATGGCAAATTGAATGATTTTAATTGTCAAAGCAAATTCCCCTTTGTGTGCAAGAAATCCAGAGCGACAATTCAATGGAACTATTTTTGCGATATGCCTGATTCCAGTAAGTCAATATTTTAAGTCACTTCCGTTTTTTACATTCATGAACTGTTATTTGTGATGGCCTCTTACCATAGATACCCACAAGCCATACTTGGCATAGGCATATAGAACCATACCTACTGACAAAGATATCATCCTATGTAAGACTCATTTTCGAATTAGTTATTTATTAAATTGGACTTGATGAGACAGAAGACTATTGTCCTGTTATTTCTATATGGAACGTTATTTTTGGGTTTTAGGGTTTTTGGAAACAAATAGGATTCTTTATCATCGACTATAAAAATTGATTGTTTCATGTTAATCGGATAATGATGGCTGGCGTCATATACGTAGATATTTTTCTAATAACATAACAATACTTATAGATAAAAGAAATAGTAACAATTACAATACATCAAAAAGTGTACGGGAAAGTCCAGAAGCCTTATGCTGCTAAGCATAAGATAACCTATATGCTAATGAGATAACCTCTCTTATTATTTTCACCGATTCTGTGCATAATGCTAAATCATTGCTAACATTTATATTTCTTAGCCTGGTTTTCACCAAGTGATGATTTATTTTAAAACACACTTAAAGGGCCTTTATTACTTAAGTGCTGATTATCTTGTACTCTAATTTATTGCAAGCTGCTTAGAAAGGCCCTTAATCTGTGGCGATTAAGCTTATCAACAGTAGGTGAAAGGAGGAAGGTTTAAAAATAACTAAACCATTTAAAAAAACTCTTAAAATGTTTGTTCCGACTAAGTGTCATACCAAGGAGGGAACCTGTGTTGAAACATTTCAATGTTCTATTTTATATGTTTGCAGGTTACCTCTACAATGGGCCGCTAGGCAAGTGCTACAAGCTTCATCTGCAGCCGAAGAACTGGACAGATGCCTACTCCATCTGCTCGGCCGAGCAGTCCTACCTGGCCATCATCAACAGCAAGGCCGAGTCCGACCATTTCGTCAAGATGGTCGCTGACGCCCCCAAGGATAAGATCAAGGGGTACTACTTGAGTGGCGCAGTCCATTTGGGCTTTCACAACCAGTTTAATGAAGGCCATAGTACTATACAAGGTGAGGTGTCAACTGTTGAAAAGGTTTCTTATGCGGTAGGAACTCTATTACAAGGGTAATAGAGAACTCGATTACAAAGATTATAGATAATGCTATGACAAGGGTGATAGAGAATTATATTACAAGGGTAATAGAGAACTCTATTACAAGAGTAAAAGAGAACTACATTACAAATGGTAATAGGGAATGATTACTGCCGGATTTTCGTCGGTTCGAATCCAGGCAGATGGAAGCGATCTTTTAAATATATTTTAGTGCAAGGTTACTTTCCCTCCGGGTGAATGCCATTTTTTCAACCTGTCTCTAAAGATGACGACTTCTATAAAATTAGAACATATACATTTATTTTATGTGATTGAACATGAATGTCTAATACCACACCCGCCGCCGAACAACCTCATTCCCGATGGAATTAGGTGTCATTCCAGGACCTTCCCTTTATGAGCACGGCTACATTAAGCTGGATGCAAAACACGGAGAATTTTTTATTGTCGGTTCGATCATCTACTAATAATAGTGTTATCATACATCTGGAGAATAAATAAGAGTATAGGTTATTTTATCTTGCGGGGCTTGACCGGTTTTTAGTTTCATCGAGTTTCAAATCACAACGGAGCTAAATAAGTTTCCACTACAAAACATTTGCAGGTGTGAAACTGGAGGACGCCGGGTTCGCGGTGTGGGGAGGCGGGCAGCCCGACAACGCCGGCGGCAACGAGCTTTGCGGCTCCATGTTCTACGACGGAACCCTCAACGATATGAACTGCATCAGCATATGCATCTTCATGTGCGAGCACGACATCGGCCAGCTGTCCTCCAGTCTCGACGAGCGTATTAGCGACAACGAAGCGTAGCATACAGTGACGGTAGCGCCGGCCAGTCAGTTCGCATACGTATTCGCTTACTCCTGATGACCTCGGATTCCAACGACACGTAATAATTGCCCAGGGCGCCATTATATGTTGCGCGTTCCGATTTCCTAGGCGACCTGACTGGCCGTCGTTACGCGTTATCGCTAACGCGGTCCACTCCCACCCTTCATTACTCGACGTTCACAGGATTAAATTTCGTCTAAAAAAAGTTTAAATAATATAAAAAGTCATAAGTGTTGAAAATTACCATTATATTCAGACATATGGCAAGGTTTATTTAATCTAAAACATGTATACAATTTAAATAATAATTGTTAAAAAAACTATTGATTAAATTGTTTTTATTTTCATTAATCATAAAAGTATATCCGTACAAAAAATGTTACCTTCTCTGAAATATATCTGTAATTTTTTTTCCAAACAACATACTAATCGAAACACCCATATCTATGAAACAGAAACAGAAACTCTATGAAATTATCACCAGACATTCTCCACAACGTGACCTGACCCAGAGCTAATAACTTTTATTTACAAAACAGCTAACGGTCACGTCACTGGTTCGGGAACACGGCGGACCCGACGAGCGGTATGTACCGCACGACAGGTCCCCCATAGGACAGCGCTATCCTTGCGGTCTCGGAGAAGCTGACCACCCAGTAAACGATGAGGATGTAGAAGAACACCTTGAAGAAACGGTCGACGTAGTACAATCTGAAAAATAAAACATAAATAGTATTGATCGTAAATTTCCGTATAAGGAAATATTTCAATTTCCAAAAGACGCTGAACGAAACTGCAAATACAATATTTTTACGGGACTGGACATACTTATTATCACACAATATTACCCTAACACACCCCATTGGAACTGGTTTCCAAGCCAAGTCCTTTCTTATTTTAACACTACCTGCGGTAACCGGCTCCGCTCGGGTCAATGTCGTGCTGGACTGATTTCGGTCTGAATTATTTCTTGGATAAAAAGTAACCCATCAAAATGCTGGTCCAGGACTATGTATCCATCTCTCAAATTTAACCAAAATAGTTTAAACCGATATGCCATGATTTCACATTCCCATTAAGAGCTTTGTAAACATTTGGAAGCGAACTTTATGAGCATGTGCCGCCAGACCCTTACGGCACTGGCACTGCTACATAGATATTGATAAAAAACCAACATAGGGGAGATTAACCCTACCACCTAGTAAGTAAATAAGGAAGGGGACCTATCATTTTATGAGGAATTTCGAACCACAGCCCCCTTCAACATCAAAAACGGTAACCCATCCGGAATCTGACTGCGCCCAGAGTTGCTATACATTGATAAAATACGCATATTAATCGGGTGAGCGGTTCGAAGTTATCGCTCTACATAATATCGTGGAACTTTCTGTAGGCCTTTTTAACGCCTACAATTTTCAAGTTCATAGTTTTAATTTTTCTCTTAAAGTTTGTATTAAATATTAAAAAAATACATGCACAATCGTTGCTCGTTGATTGATCCCCATCGCTCCTTATATTAATGAAAACGGTATCAAAAAATCCGTTGCGTGGCTTAGAATAAGTAAACGGAGAAACAAAGGCAGATAGCGATTACCCCCCCAAACCGCCGCCTCGGGGCGTTTCGGTTTGTATGACAGCTAAATCTTAGCGTAAGTGGAACTGAATTCTATATAGCCGATGCTGTGTCCCATATAATCAAATATACGTGTAGTAAGTTTCATCGAATTCGGATTATCGGTTTAAGAGTTATGGAGGAACATACATACATACATACATACAGAACTGATTTCTAACAATCGTCAATTTAGTTTTAGTATCATACCTAAAGTCTACAAACGAAGTATCTTAGAAAACAAAGCAACTTACTTCATGAACACCCCTTACAGATTTATTATTAGTATAGATGTATTTCGTATTGCTCGGCTGGAATTCGAATTGCCATTTGGGCCAACCTTTATTCAACGCGACGGTTCCAACCCGGGCGGGACTAATCCTACCACCTAATAAGTAAACTACAATTATAAGTGGAATCCAATCCATAGCCAGCCAAAACGGTTGAAAAACTGTTACCCATGCTGAACCCGATCGCGCCCAGAGTTGATTCACCAGTATGAAACGACCATGCTACTGGCCAACCGAGCCTGACTAGTAAGTAAGGTTGATTCCTTTCGTTCATGTTATTCTATTCGTATTTGATCTACATACATTTTACTGTCACAATAATTAATTATTGCACTTGCACCACACAAATCAGAATATACTAACTAGAATGGTAAAGAAATTAGCTTATTCGGTATATTCCGATTTCTGTGCCTTGCATCCCCATCAGGATACATATTATCATCTGGAATTTTTAAATTATTATTTTTATGTCAAGCGCCGTACATACCATACGCCATACCCTCACATAAGACGCCAGACGACGCCTATGGCCTTTTGAACTTTAAGGTGGCCCAACCCGGCGGGCCTAACTCATTCGCGGGCACGGTACAAAACCGTGCTGTTGCGCTCTGGGACCTTCTCTGTTTTAAAGAATAAGATAGGCTCCATGATGAGGAAGATGCAACATGTCCACAAAAAAGACAATGTGCATAGCGTATGATTTGGTAAGATTTACGAAAATTTTCATTTCAAAACGACTTATAGCTAAAAGTAAACCACGACCGCTGTAGTCAAAAATCTAACAAAAACCAAATAGATTATAAATTTTGATTAAATAAGCTATGTCTGATGACTAATCTTTTTAAGATGGTCTTACTTTATCATTGCGTAATCCACCTCCAAAGTTATTGTATAAAACGCGCGAAAAATTCGAACTTTCGGACCTTATAACTTAGAAACTAAACACAATTTTACAATGCCAATGGTCATCAGACATCTAGTTCGATCAAATAAAGCTATTTTGAGCAAAATTTTGGATCTCTGACAAGAAATATGGGCGTGATCTTCTTTCCCCTTTTGTATGGGGAGATGAGCGGGATGGGCCACCTTAACAAGGGCTGCGAAAACAATGCGGGCCGGCCACATTCTTCTTGCGTGTAGTACCTAAGGTTATTATTTTTTTATGTGACCTGACATGGATGGCTGAATATCACACAACTACCGTTATGATATTAGCCCAATACACCACATTCCCGAAGGAATTTGGTGCTATGCCAGGATGGTCCCTTTATGAGCACGGCTACATTGAACTGGATGGAAAACACGGACAATTTTTCATTGCCGCTTTCTCTCTTCTTCTTCCTCCAATTCGATGGTACCAACCAAGGCGGGCTTAAACCCTACCACCTAGTAGGGGAAGAGGACCTTCAGTTTTACATGGATTCCGAACCATGGAGCAGCTCGCATTCGTGACGAAATGCACTTATCGAACTCGGAAAGAGAAAGACAGTGGAGCATGTCGGAATTGAACCCATGCCTCTGGTACGCTAGGCCAGCCCCTGCGCCACCAGGCTACGAGCCGCTCAAATTTATTGCACTCGGCGCGGAGTGACATCCACAGTTTACCGGCCCTATAATTAAAGAAAATAGAAATGGAAATGGTGATGAATAGTATCCGTTATGTCAAACAACTCACATATTGTTCTGCAACCGCGCCTTGGGCAGATTCTCCATCTTCTCCTTCAGACAGAACATCTTGCCGCCTATCATGCAGCTCTCGATGTAGGGTCCGTCCTCGATAATCTTCAGGTCCATCGGGAAGAGTTCCCTGTCGCGCGGCGTGAGGCTCGGCATCAGACTCTTGAAGTTGTCCGTGTCGAATACCCACTCGCGGGTCGTGAAGAATTGCAGCACCTCAAGACCGACCGTTATACGGTTCTGGATTCGGACCATGCTGTAAATCAAAGAACATTCGAAACTGCATAAGAGGCTGGTGATTTGTTTTTCTAAAAAGTACATGTCCCTAATTATAATGCTTCAAATTAATCTTACAACTGATTGTAAAATTGATTGATAACTCTTTTATGTGACTGGACACGTACGGCTAACCTATAGTCATGATATTAGCCCAACACACCGCATTCCCTAAGGAATTCGGTGCCATGCCAGGACCTTTCCTTTATGAGCACGGGTGCATTGAGCTGGATGTAAACCACGGAAATTTTGTCATTGCCGTTTGGTTAGTAAGGTTTAGGTATCAAAAAGATCAAAATGTGCAGACGTAAAAGCTCTCTGGTGGTTTATTAAATATGCAAATTATCAGAAACATATTCCTTAATTTGAGTGAGGAATCAGGCAGAAGCCATCGTATTGAACTCGAGCACCTCATTATCCTCTTAACATTGAGTATGTTGCTAGATGACACTCAGGTATCAATAGTGTAATATAACCGGATTAGGGATTTATTTGTTTCGATACAAAGCAAAGAAAAAATATCTTTATTAGAGAATCCTAAAACGTGATGTTGACGATGTTTGCAAAATTTGCCTTTTTGGTTTCTTATATGTAAAGCCAAAACTTATTATAACAACATTATTCCATTCCAACCAACTTCAAAATATTCGGCAATGTTATGCTAAACCGCCTGTTAACGGGCTATGGTCCAAACTTTAACCATGTATTCCTTGGCATAAAAACTACATAACATTTGGTTGTACGACTTTAAAAGATTTGTCCGTTCGTTATGTATATTTGGGGGGACGTAAAACATTTTTAAGTCGTAGAACGTTTGCAAAATTATTTTCTTAACATCCTGTATGAATCAAATTTATACTCCCTCGTTAAGTTTGATTCTTAGTTGACGAAACATTTTACATTGCAAAATATTATAATATCAAGTAATTGGGTAAGTAATATTTTTTAAATCAATTACATTAAGGGTTGCTGTTTATTTTTCCTTTAAAAAAATTATGTTTGGCAGCAGCATAAAATCAATCCAAACTAGAAAAAAATCTCCAATAATTTTATCGAATCCACGGATCAGTCGGTTTGTGGCGTTTATCTGAATAAATGAAATTACTTAAACAAAAATGAATAAATGTGAGCTTTATAAGCTAATTAGTTCGTACTAACATATACTTACAACCGCTTCTGCCTGAATACGAACATGAGGAAATCGATGAGGTAAGCCGGAATGATGTGGTAGAAGAAGATGCAGAGCTTGTGTATGAAGATGTTGGTCCTGATGTTGCCATCGGGGTACCAGAGCGGCCCCTCGAAGGGGATCTTGCGCACCGCGGCCTTGCCCATGTCGAGCACCTGCCGCCAGGTGGTGCTGCGCTCGTCGCCCGTGCTCAGGTTGAACACGGGCAGCTGGGCAGCCCTGGAAACGGCGTAATCATCCAATATTATGTGTGTTCCAGAGCTTATGGGCGCGATAACACCTGATTGAATTCAGTTCCATAATGACGTAAGTAAAACCATATTTTATTATTTCTTAAAATAACTACTACTTATTTTGTAATTTAAAAAATATGATGGATGGATTGATGGTCTAGCTATCTAACTGATTTGAGTGTTCTGTGGGTGTTTAAACTATTGTCTAAGATTGGCTTAGTGGTCTGTCAAACGTGCGCCCAGCCGCACGCACGCACTCGCCTTGAAAACGAGCTGCACGGGACAGTTCGAAACGTCGGCCAGAAGGACCGAGGAAAATAACTGTGGTAAGCCAATCTTAGACAATAGTCACAGCTATCTGTTTGAAACATATAACGGCAAATATCCGAAGCTCATTTTTTTCATGCGACCTGACATGGATGGCTAATACCAAACAACTACCGTTATGATATTAGCCTAATACACCACATTCCCGAAGGAATTAGGTACCATGCCAGGACCTTCCCTTTATGAGCACGGCTACATTGAACTGGATGGAAAACACGGACAATTTTTTATTGCCGCTTCGACCATATTTTCATCTAATGCGATGGTACCAACCCGGGCGGGCTTAAACCCTACCACCAGGGGAAGGGGACCTACAGTCTTACTTGGATTCCGAACCATCGAGCAGCTCGCATTCGTGACGAAATGCACTTGTCGAACTCGGTAAGAGAAAGACAGTGGTGCATGTCGGAATTGAACCCAGGACTCTGGTACGCTAGGCCAGTCCCCGCGCCACTAGGCTACGAGCCGCTACTCCCGCTACTACCGCTCATACTTTGTGTTCAAATTTTTTTTATGAAAATTTATGAATATTTGTCTAATTTGAGAACACAAAGCACCAGAGACTGACAGTTTTATCTTTAAATTATAGCTAGAGCATTCATCTACAAATTTCCTTTTTGTATTATCAAAATTCGTAGCAGTTATTTTTAATATAATTAAATGTTGTTTTACTTACGTCTTTATCAAACTGAACGCACTCGGCTCTTATCACGCCCTTCATACAAATGGTCTAACTGAATTTCTTCTCGTGTATGTCGTAACAACCAACAAATATATTTTTCGTTCGTGGTTCTGTTTGCACGTAAGCAGGTTCTAAACTCGTACTTACTAGGTGGCAGCGTTCATCACTAAATGCTTTAGATTTACAATTGTGCCCGGTAGGTGGCGACATTGTCAAGTTATTGATCCGAGCGGAGCCGGGTACCTCAGTTAGTGTTTGATAAAATCGTGTGAAATATTTTTAAATATGATATTTGACAACATAGATAACATTACTGATGAAGCTTCAGTCTTGATACAGACAATACAGAGTATACCTATGATCAATAAGTTCCGGGAATTTGTAGTTTGAATTTCAAACGCTTTACCGATTCGATATTTTTTTTCTCATTTTGTTACACCTTTCCCTGACACTCCTGCCAAATGTCAAATATTAAATGTCATTAGTAATTGTTTGGCGTCTGTTCATATCAATCAAGTTTTTGAAGTTCGTCGCATTTCAAAATGGAAAAAATATTGAACAAAGAATTTGTTTGAACGAAATCTCTTGTGCTGATGCATTCAAAATGCTACAAAAAGCCTACGGGGACTCTGCTCTCTCAAAAACAAGAGTATACGAGTGGTATTCGTCGTTCAAAAATGGTCTCAAAGAAGTTGACGATGCACCTCGTCGTGGACGCCCTTCAACATCAACTACCGATGATAACGTCAAAAAATTTTAAGAAATCGTACTCGAAAATCGTCAAACAGTCAATGAGGAGTACTACCTGGCCGTAATTAAGCGTTTGAAAGATGCTTTGCGTAGAAAACGACCGGAATTGTGGCAAAACAACTCATGGATCTTGCACCATGACAATGCTCCGTCTCACAAAGCGCGCATCGTGACCGCTTGGTATTTGACCAAACATACTGTAAATACAATCCAACAGGAACCGTATTCTCCGGATATGGCACCATGTGACTTTTTCCTGTTCTCAAAACTTAAATTACCCCTTCGTGGAAAGAGATTTTTGAGCATCGATGAAATAAAAGAAAATGCGACGAAGGCATTAAAAGCCATTTCTTCGACGGAGTATCAAAAGTGTATGGAAGAATGGGTTAAGCGTTGGCGTATGTGCATCGCTTCAGACGGTTGTTATTTTGAAGGTGATAAAATAAATGTATCCGAAAATTAACACATTTTTTTTTATTTATTAATTCCCGGAACTTTTTGATCATAGTATGTATATATAAACGCCAATGTTTTTTTTTATTTAATTATTATAAATATGGCAATAAGTTTCATTGATTTAGTTGTATGATATCAATTTCAATTTTTATACCATTAAATTTACCATGTTAGTGTAAGTCCATTACTTCATCTGCGATTTTTTTACTTAATAGTTTGTCAAATCGAGTTCCATATTGTACGTACAATATCGATGAAAATGCCTAGTACGGCTTGGTCTACTAATTAATCGATAATAGGCAATGAATACTGATAAGTTCACGTTCCTTATTTTTTTAATCACGGTTTGATGGCAACGATCATGTGTTTTAAAAAATCTCACTTTCTTATAAATTGCGCCTATGATTATCGATTGTGAAGAGAACCGCAAGCGGATGTCACACCTGTGCTGATTGGAGACGATGGTTATTGCCCACAATTACCTCTCAGTCTGCGAGCCGACGCGATGTGCAATAGTGATGATGGCATTTATAGCGATGTCGACGGGGATGACCTCGGCGTGGTAGCTGCCGTTGCAGTGCATGGTCCGGATGACACCTTTGCCGGCGCCAACCATGAGACCGATGGGACCGTTCAAGTTGTCGACCCAGCCGGGAATTGGCTCTTTGAAGGAAGGAGTCACTGAAATTTGAGACGATATGGTTATTTATGTTCAAGCAGTTTAGACACGTATAGCAATGAAAGAATGATCAAATAAATTTACAGAGTAGAGGTTAGGGGAATAGTGGAATGGATAGGGTTAGTGGAACGACAGTGCTCGTATAGTCTAGCCTCGGAGAACGTACCACGACCGGGTTGATGTCAGTCAGAATATTTGAGCAGTTATGAGAAGATATGAGAATATCCCAGTAGAAGAATCTCCCTACCTCCGAAGGTGTGTAGATTGATTACTTATAAATGACTATTTCAATTGAATGATTTACATAATTTGAATTTTCGAGGACGTTTACTTATTAGTAATAAGAGATAGAAAGAGAGGGGAGAGAGAGAAATCTTATTGCCACGTCAAATGAATACTTTACAGTATATTCACAGATTGTTTTAGCCTTTTCATGTCATTCTTCTTTACGTAATAGATAAATAAGTAAACAAAGTGATACCACATGGACTGCAGGATGCTCTAGATGACTACATTACATTACTGAACACTGAATAGAAATACACTAACAACTATGAATGTGTATTAAATAGTGGCACCTATGTAAATGCAAGCATAATAGGAAGGAAACATACCAATGCTTGGTCTGACGATGACGGAGGGCAGTTCCGGGTAGTTCTCTCGGATCAAGGCTTCAGCCAGCCGCTTGGAGTAGGTGTACGAGTTGGGATGCGTGCGGCGTAGCGAAGGGCTTAGCGCTTCCAGCTGTTCCGTGGTCAACCACCCCGCCGCTTGGATCAGGTCGTGCGGATTTGCTGGCGGGTCATAAACCTGCTCAAGGCGGAAATAAATAGAATGAATCTTCTCAAAATCACCAACATGAATTACGAGAACGACGTTCAAACGCGGAATATGGCGTAGACGAGGCCCTCACCTAAGAGGATCTAGAAAATCGGGTTGGTTAGAAGAGTGTATCAGTGAATAGGCGCATTCCCTGCTTGTTGCGCGTTGATCGATGATAGAAAGGGGACCGAGGGATGGCGTTATCCAGCTCTGAAGAAATTTGTCTGTGCTCTCGAAGATAGGACAAAAAGACACCCTGTAACCCTACGGAATTGGAGGGTATCTTAATTCAGTAATGATTCGGGCCGTCAACGAGATGCAGGGCACGGTGATGCTATTAGCTCATTCGTTAACAGTTTAATGGAAGTAAGTTTATTATTTTATTTTATAGTCGTTACTTTCTTAAGCCCTAACACCCATTAAATGGTTACAGCTTGATTCAAATTAATTAATGCCAGATATAAATATTTACTTGTGTAATTTATTTTCCAGTTGAAGCAAACTTTAAATAATATTTTGTTACTCATTTACTTTTCCAATGTAATGTTCTAGATTTAACAGTTAATTTACTCTTTATTTATTGTACTGTAACAGGTATTACACTGAACATGGAATAAAAAAATTGGTAACAAACGAGTTAAATTACATAAATATTGGTAATAATAACGTATGTGTCTATTGTAATAATGTGATGGATGGATACACAAAGTGGCACGCACATATGCAATGATTTCAATATCTCTTGTCCGTTTGCATCACAACACGCGAAGAATAAATGCCTTTTATTATTATTATTAAACGTACAGTTACTTAATTTTATGTAATTATTTCTGTTTACGTAAAAATAAAAAACATAATCGGAAAGTTTTGCAAATTTGTATGTATTTAGGAGTCTTGATTTTTTGCGTTATCAATGCATCATCGTACGTGCATCATGAATCATATTAATTTTTGATTTCTCTGTAATTTATTGAATTGAAATAATTGCATATATATTTAAAAGCATTTATTATTTACAGTGAACTTGCGTCTATGTGAATGACTAATATTTTAGATGATACATTTGAAAGTAAAACACCCAGATTCAGTTTCCCAAAAGTGTAGAGGTAGATCTTGATTTTTTCCTTATTTCCTAAAATAATATTATATATGTATATAAATGAAAAAAGGGCCAGGGACGTTCTTTGAATTGTTCTTTGAACCAAGAAGAAAGTGGGCTGATTATAGTATCCGACTTACACATTCACCCAATCGCTCATAATCCGGGTAGCAGAAAGCCGTCGATAAGTGCAGCAGAGCCACCAAATTCTTAATTTTCTTCGCAATATTTATAACTCTCTGTGTCCCTATAGTATTCATCTCAATGCCGTCCTTCAAGGGCGCTTCAAGCTTCAGCGTGGCTGCAAAGTGGTACACGACCGATACTTCTTCGCAGAGCATGGCCAGCTGCTTGTCGTCTATGCCGAGGTTATCTAAGAGTATGTCGCCGCTGATGGGCACCACTTTCTTTATCACGTGAGGCCTTTCCTCCCTTACTCTCGCGAACATCTGTAAAATATAGTTTTTTTAATTCGAGAGATAGACATTGTTTCTAGACAAATATATAAAACTATGATGTTGATGTATGTATGATATGATGATATCATATGATGTATGTATGATATGATGATATCATATGATGTAACCAGCGAAACTATCTGTGTGAAGTCTATTTTTACTGTCTCTGGGTAAATCAATTTCGGGCTATTCCTAGGACATTAGATAAAGGACAAGGATGCCATTCACATTTTAAAGAGTGCAATGAACAGAACTTTCCATCACGGTCTACTAATAAATGTAGCCATTTTCGTGTAAGAATAATACGTGCAAAATCCAAATATTACGAAGGAGGCAAATATTAATTTATGTCCCAAATATTCTGATGTAGGCTTCCCATCTGATGACTAATATTGACGATGACAGCTTTACAGCTCTGCTAATATCTGCGAATCCAAAAAAAATGCGAACCAAAATCTTACGGGAAGTTTCCACATGTCTTCGATCCTAGCTTCGGCTGTCTTTCCGCGCTTGGTCCGCACGAGGACGTAGATCCTGCCGACATCTGGTAGGCTGTACAGGATCTTCTCAATGAGCACCTTGCCCATGAGACCGGAGGCACCGGTGACCAACAGTGTTCGGCCGCGGTAGAACTCCGACACTGGCGACGCCATCTTTGCTGATTCAGAGGATCTGGGGGGAAACAATCATATTTGCTGATTCAGTGCATCTGTTGAGGGCAATTGTAGCCATGGTTTCGATGTATATTTGGAAAAATTTAATCATCTTTGCTGATTCGTTATATGGAGGAGGAACTATACGTATATGATGATTTAATGGAACTGGTTGAAATAAACATCTTTGCTAATTAGAAACATTGGACCGAAACTTGTCTGTATGAAGCCGGCTTAGCCACTTTTATAATATAGAGACGGCGAGTGAGTTTGCTTACAAATTCGTATACTACTTATTTTATCGAGTTCCAAAGACACGTAAGAATATGTAAAACGCGTAAGAACTTCACAGGGCGCTATTTAGCTAGTTCAACGAACATTCGATTTTGCGCACCCGAATTCGTAAAATTGTGGTTTCGCTGCCGCCATACGAATAGGATTTTGATCATTCCTTCTGTCCTTCCATGCTCCCTGTTAAAAACTAACGTTCGTTTATCCGTCGTTGTACAGGAATTAAAAAGTAATACATACTCGGTCCATGGAGAGATTACCGGGCATAGAAGGAAATTATGGAAGAAGGAAATATAAAAAAACTGGCCAAGTGCGACTCGGACTCGCACACGAAGGGTTCCGTACCATCGTACAAGATTTAATACCAAAAAATCAAGTTTTTTGTATAGGGCCCCCCTTTAATGTTTATTATTATTTAATTTTACCTATTTGTTGTTATAGCGGCAAAATAAATACACACTCTGTGAAAATTTCAGCTCCCTATCTATTACGGTTCATCAGATACAGCCCTGTGACAGACGGACGGACAGCGGAGGCTTAGTAAAAGGGTTCCGTTGGAACCCTTTGGGTACGGAACCCTAAAAAGAAAAACAATTATTTACTACAAATTCCAATCACCGTACACAATGCACTAAATATATAAACCATTCTATAATTTGCATTCAAATCGTTCATAATAATAAAAGAGTGAGATTGGTGCGTGTAAGGTTTAAATTACAAAAAAATATATATTTAAAAACATGTTGTGTTTTAAAGAACTACTTTCTATAATTTACGAAAAATTACTCTCGTTGGTTATCCTGCAATTTTCAATAATACATTAAACATTTTCTTATCATCGCGCCCGAAATAAATTAACATGTAAATAACACTAAACACAATCTACTTCTGGTGAAATCATCAAAAAGTTATGCCAGCTGTGAGGTAAAAACGAGAAAGTTTGGTATGCGTTCTCGCAATGATTGTTTAGGTTTGCGTAACATTTTTTGTCAATATGAACAAAGGACTTGACTTACTTTTAAACGAGGTATAAAATCACTGATTTGTCTTCCATTTTTTGATACCACTACTAAACTAAATAAGTATCTCCTCCTTTTTTTCTATCAATATTACTTATACAATATTTTTCTTATTTATGGACGTCTTCTTTCTTTTATCAATTTGAATCCTTGGCATGCATGTAGAGTTTTACTCTATAATAGAACCAAAACCAATTTGTGCAATGTTTAAACTAATATGCTAACGTAAGTGTTGAGTATGATAGGGTGTGTGAGGGCGTGTCTGTTTGCATGATTTTTTTTTTTTGTTCATATTTTTCTTTTTATAATATTTATATGAAGTGTTTTATAGAATAGTTTCTTGAAAATATTTATTCCTAATTTTTTACTGCTCCGCCGATAAGCTCGCCTCCGTGACAATCCGGGAAATTCATCAAACGACATGCAAATTACCACTTTGTTTTACAACTTTTGCGAAAACTCCGAAATGTTTCCGTAAAAACTTCTTAGAAAGTGTATGGAGGAGAGGGATATTTATTTTTCAGCTTTCACAAAACCTGTTAAATAAAAGTTGTTTATAAATTTGCCTAGAAAACGTGGTTCGAAACAATATCCGAACTGTCGGGACACCTGTTTATATTAAAAGTAAATAAATAAACGTACAATTTGGTAAGGCTATTAAATAGCCTTTAGGTAAGGCTATACAATTGTATCCTTTCGCTGAATTTGCATTGAACAGCCTAAATGTTTTAATGATTTTTCTTTAATTCTCTTGGGGACTAGACCTACATACATATATCCAAGGACAACGACCAAATGTCTACTGGATTTTCAAACTATCACATATATGAAGAAAGTCATTTTGCCTGTCGGAATATTTTACAATATACTGCCAATGTTCTCGCCATCAAATTATATCAGAGCTTACAAAATCCACTTGCAAACTCAAAGTTTTAGTTAAATAATACCGAGGCTAGGTATGCGAGTTGCAGTAGATACGCCTTCGGTAACTTCTCCGTACGAGGAGAGAGGAGACTGACCAGTTGGTGCAGTTTGACGTGAGTCAGGACCACCGACTGCTTGCATGATACTTATTGCTACGGAACATGGGGGCTGGTGAAACCAGCCTGCCGCTTTCGTAAATTGTTTGCACTGTATTTATTTTTTATTCTTTGCTAACTAAGATACCCAGCGCGGTTCGAATTAATTTCATTTTGGACATTCACCCGAACGCAGCTTGTAAGCTTCCAAGCCTCTGGGCATAGCCTGCTGTATTGTTTTGTGTTTGTGTGTGTGTTACAAGCCGTGAAGTAGGATTAGCAGCGTCCCATTTTCAGGTAGTGGTAGGCCTACCGATATCTTAGCTTTATATGAAAGCTCTTTCTATATTATCGAGCTGAGGTCAAAATATTATCGAAAGACGCTGATTCTAGCCTTGTTCTAGGTATTAATTAGCCTTTTCTTACTTAATTAATGTAACTGTATCTTTTAGCAATCGTTTTTATGAGTGAATGATCATAAATTGTTTGCTATTTCGTGATTGGAATTAATGTAACAAATTAATCATTTTATTAATACGTTATAATTAATTTGTTACTGTGAAAAATGTGCATTACTTTGAGAGTGGAGCTAAAATAAAATATATGTATTATTTATATTTAGTTTATTGGTTCATATTTTCTAAGCACAAATATCTCCAAACATAGATAGATATTCAAACATTCATTTTCAATTATTGACGCAACTACCTAAGACACAAAAAATATAATATTTACTACATATAATCTGCAAACATATACAACTGTACATGTCATCACTTGAATTAATGTTTTCATTAGTAAACATTATTTAGTAGAAAATTATAGAGGACATCATATTTGCTAGATATATCTAAAAAAATGGTATAATTTCTTTATGTAATAGAACCTGCCTCAAACACAAGGAAATTCATATCTACTACATATTTATCAATGACAATTTTCCGCAATTAAGGCAGGCCCTGAGATAGATCCTAAATACTATTTGCTGTGTTGAGCTTGACTAATGATAATGTAATATGTCTAGTTCAATATGTTTAATATGTACGTAGGTATATGAAGCTTCAGGAAGGAGTCATTTTAAAATACATATCTTTATCGTTTAATCTGTTGCCATATCTAAATACGTTTTCACTTAAATATGCTGCTACATTGAACTTTCAGAATAGATATCGACATTATATATAGAATTCTACATTAAGATAAATCTAATCTAATTTAATCAAATAATGCATATAGTGTGAAACAAAATAATTCTTAAACAAAATAAAACCACCTAAATTATATATAACTAAACTAGCTCTTTTATTTAACAGAAGGGGACTATAGGTACTCGGAAACATTTAAATCCAGTCACTGTCACACATATTTTGGCGCACACACTTCACTAACTTTCTTGTGTATGATTTTTAGAGGTTCAATGCTTGTAGAAACACCACTTATTTACACAATAACAACCAAATCAACACATTTGAGTCAAATCACGAACGAACGAATAAAGCGCACTTCATAGCTGGCGGCACTAAGCATACTGAAAGGCGGGCCGGTACAATGTCGGAGCTACCTGCGTGTGTGTAGGCCTACGACTCGACGTACCGAATTTCTACTTCACGGCTTGTAACACACACACAAACGCAAAACAATACAGCAGGCTATGCTCCGAGGGTTGGAAGCTTACAAGCTGCGTTCGGGTGAATGTCCAAAATGAAATTAATTCGAACCGCGCTGGGTATCTTAGTTAGTAAAGAATTAAAAAAAAATACAGTGCAAACAATTTACGAAAGCGGCAGGCTGGTTTCACCAGCCCCCATGTTCCGTAGCAATAAGTATCATGCAAGCAGTCGGTGGTCCTGACTCACGTCAAACTGCACCAACTGGTCAGTCTCCTCTCTCCTCGTACGGAGAAGTTACCGAAGGCGTATCTACTGCAACTCGCATACCTAGCCTCGGTATTATTTAACTAAAACTTTGAGTTTGCAAGTGGATTTTGTAAGCTCTGATATAATTTGATGGCGAGAACATTGGCAGTTCACTGCTTGTAGAAACACCACTTATTTACACAATAACAACCAAATCAACACATTTGAGTCAAATCACGAACGAACGAATCAAGCGCACTTCATAGCTGGCGGCACTAAGCATACTGAAAGGCGGGCCGGTACAATGTCGGAGCTACCTGCGTGTGTGTAGGCCTACGACTCGACGTACCGAATTTCTACTTCACGGCTTGTAACACACACACAAACGCAAAACAATACAGCAGGCTATGCTCTGGGCTAATGTGAAGATTGCCTGAATAGATCATCAAAATCGGTCACAACGCCGTTATTTAATTTCAGACATTCACCCGATTTTACCGATAATACCTTTTCCGGTATTATCGGTAAAATCGGTCTATGCGTTTTGGAGCCCATAGCGAATATGCAAAAATCACACATCAACTTTCAATTAATAGAGAGTTTTTTATACGTAGACAGTACACTGCACTCGGACTTGATATAATGTAACATTTAGCTAGTTCAATAATTACAGCGAGGGCGCCTAGAAATCTGTGGAAAGAAGCTCAGTCGAATAAAGGGCACAAGTGATCCAAAATTATTGAAAGTGGAAAACTGTTCACTGTTGGTGTTTCTGTCCGGCAGAAAGTGAAAGTAGTGCTTGGACTGGGCCGGGATTTAAGCATATGACCTCTGGCACGTAAGGCAAGTCCTTAGCCCCTGAGCTTCGAGCCGCTCATAATATCGCATCATTTTCAGAAAAAATATATATTAAAAATATTAAATATTAGTAGAGTTACACGGAGCCCCCGTTACATGCACATGATCTTGGCTTTGAAGCCGCAGAGTGGAATGGTGCGAGGCGGAGGCGAGTGGGTTGCGTATCGCATGCGCCGTCGATTACGGAGTGGAGAAAGTATTTACGCGGCGCGATCTACACTAAGTTGCAAGTAGTGTTGCGTGTTTGAAATGTTTCATTATAAGCAATTCCGAGGATGTACGCTAAAATTCTTGCTGATATTACATCAGTCGCTGAACGAATTGAACTATTATATTGCTGCTAACTTAATATTTTTTACCGAATGTGACCTGCATGTAGAATCGACTGTGAAGCAAGTGCACATTAATTAAAGAAATGTCCCTCTAAAACCAGCGTTGCAGTATATTTTTAAATTGCAAAACAGGGCTTATTCGATTCCACATCGGTATCACATTTGTTGAATAAATCGACGTGCTTGTTTAGTACGAAAAATTATATTCAATCATATTTTTTAAAATTATAAACTAGCTGAGGTACGCTTCGCTCGCGTCAATGACGCTTTGAACGGATGTCGGTCTGAATTATTTTCTAGATTTTTTTACATCATAAAACCAACAAATTTTCATCACAATCGGATCAATGGAACGCACGCAAAGAGGACAAACATACAAACATTTGTTATTGAATGACACGCAATCAGTAAGGCAATCAAAGCCATGGCAGTGAATCGCGCAAGGCTCTGTTACCTTAGATGATCTAAGTCTGTTACGCCGTTATTTATTATATATTATTTGGCTCTGTGGTGTTTTCTCTTATTAAATTTTTGTTTTGATAAAATTATTGAGAAAATTAAAATTAATGAAATTGAGGAATGCTCAACCGGGCGACAGTAATGACAGGTTCTGGAATGACATTTACTTACCATTCTTACCTATTTATTTATTTAAACTCACTAGCTAGCTATGCTTGGTCTAAACTTATATCAAGTCACGCATAGTCCAGTGTTGTTTTTACCGAAAGTAACTAACATCGGAAATTGGCAAAAGATATGAAAATATGTGATCGTCTAGGGCTCATAGGAAGCTCGAACTAATGGCAGATAGTCACCGGACCGAAAGCCTGGCAAAGCCGAGAAGGATGGGTGGAGCCTCGTTGCTAGACTCAAAGGTGCCCTGGAAAATCAGCATGGGATCTCCAGAACCACGTTGAGTTAAGCGAGAGGAAGACACAGCGTGCGTATTAAGTGCGAAGTGGACTCCGTTCAGTTCAGAAGAAAGAAGACAGACAATATTCAACTCTAACATTACCCATAAACAGAGACGATTCACTCCAGGTAAACTGTCGTAATATTAGCCAACCACTTGGAATCTAGAAGTAATTCCAGGACCTTCCTTATAATGCACGACTGGCCTCCTCAATATTCCGTGCACGACTGAATTGAACTGAACGAAAAACTCAGACAATTTTCATGGCCGCTTCGACCATCGTTCATTCAAATCGATGATATCATCCTGGGCGGGGGTAACCCTGCTTCCTAGTTGAGCTTCAGGTTAATTTAGAATCCGAACCACAAACTCTGAATCCCTTAGTCTATACGTACGGGAAGAAATTCAGGTGGTCCGCTTGTTTTATTTTAAGGTGGCCCTTCCCGACAGGACTAACGAATTCGCGGGCACAGCACAAAATCGTTCTGCTACGCTCTGGCGCTATTTCTGTTTTAAAGAAAAAAAAACAGTCTTCGTGATGAGAAGGATGCAACACGTCCACAGAGCAAACAATGTGCATAGTCTTTGATTTGATTAGATTTACAAAGCAAATAATTACAAAACAATTTAAAGCTAAAAGTAAATCACGGACGCTGTAGTCAACAAAAATCAAACAAAAACTAAATTGGTTTGGAATGTTCATGGAACAAGCTAGGTTTAGTGGCTAAAATGATTTAGATTTTTTTTAGTTTTATCATTGAGGTTTTATCATCATTTATACACACGACCAAACCAACGCGCGATCATTTTGAAGTTTTGGACCTTATAACTTAGATACCAGATACAATTTTGCAATCCCAATGGTCATCAAAAATTAAGTTTGATCAAATAAAGCTGTTTTGAATATAATTTTAAATTTCTGACAAGAAATGTGCGCATGATCTTCTTTCCACGTTTGTATGCAGAGTTGAACGGGTTGTCACCTTTTGTCACCGTTTGCACCTCGTGCCATTTTTTTTTATCGTTCGAAATTTCACATGATTCTAAAGCACAAGGGTCTTTCATCAACAATAACGATATTATACTTCGAAATTTGTTCATATCCACTGACACTTGAGACTAACAAGATAATGTAAAGTAACTCGCCTTTCTGAATAACTTATAGTAGGTTGACGTAAATGGACCTTGCCCGACCCCTAAGCGTCTAAAGGCCAATGATCTTTCTGGCTGTGCGTATGATACTAACGACTTACTTTTTATGAACTGCTAATATTTTTTTTAAGCAGATATATTTAATGATTAACAGCACCCGTTCACGAGTATCAGGCCTGGTTCAGCCAAGTAGATAAAGGTAGGCACGGGACATTTTACATTGGTTCAGAACCACAAAATAATGTTTCACACTCTCTAAGAAAGAAAGATATACAGTTTTTGTGGTACGAACATTATCTTCAGAACACTAGACCAAGTGATTATATAATATTTGTTTGATCATGTTCAGATAAAAGTAAGTTTTATAGACGTTTGGAATAGGTATATTTTCAGAGGCCAAGGCAAAGGCTTGGCAACATCGCTGCAAGGTCATTAACGTAAGTTCACAAAAAACTAGTTTTTGCCAGGAAATGCTATGCGATGTATCTATGAAATGCGGATACATGTTATTTGGCTGTGTCTGCTAGCTAACCGCATATCTGGCGGAGGGCTCAATTTTATATATCATAACTTTACTAATGTTATTTTCATTCATTCAACGACACCTAAGTAATTCCCAAACGAACATATGGTAAATATGTTCGTTTGGGAAATACTTCTGATTTTTTTATTGTTGTTATGAATTGATTAGAACCCATAAATTAAGAACATTTTCCATTAGCAATGAACGGGCTCTACATTTGGTATAAATATACATACTATGATCAAAAAGTTCCGGGAATTGATCGATAAAAAAAAAATGTGTTAATTTTCGGATACATTTATTTTATCACCTTCAAAATAACAACCGTCTGAAGCGATGCACATACGCCAACACTTAACCCATTCTTCCATACACTTTTGATAGTCCGGTGAAGGAATGGCTTTCAATGCCTTCGTCGCATTTTCTTTTATTTCATCGATGCTCGAAAATATCTTTCCACGAAGGGGTAATTTCAGTTTTGAGAACAGGAAAAAGTCACATGGTGCTATATCCGGAGAATACGGTGCCTGTTGGATTGTATTTACAGTATGTTTGGTCAAAATGTTCGGCGCTTTATGAGACGGAGCATTGTCATGGTGCAAGATATATTAGTTGTTTTGCCACAATTCCGGTCGTTTTCTACGCACAGCATCTCTCAAACGCTTAATTACGGCCAGGTAGTACTCCTTATTGACTGTTTGACGATTTTCGAGTACGATTTCTTTAACTTTTTCGACGTTATCATCGGTAGTTAATGTTGAAGGGCGTCCACGACGAGGTGCATCGTCAACTTCTTTGAGACCATTTTTGAACGACGAATACCACTCGTATACTCTTGTTTTTGAGAAAGCAAAGTCCTCGTAGGCTTTTTGTAGCATTTTGAATGCATTAGCACAAGAGATTTCGTTGGAAACACAAAACTTCAAACAAATTCTTTGTTCAATTTTTTTTCCCTTTTGAAATGCGACGAACTTCAAAAACTTGATTGATATAAACAGACGCCAAACAATTACAAATGACATTTAATATTTGACATTTGGCAGAAGTGTCAGGGAAAGGTGTAGGAACTTGAGAAAAAAATATATATGAATCGGTAAAGCGTTTTAAATTCAAACTACAAATCCCGGAACTTATTGATCATAGTGTATAGTGGTCTTGGACAGTATTTCTTATGTTGTATTATGTAGTATCCATCAATAAAACAGGTTTTTTTCCACACGCTATTGTTATATTGTTCTCGAAGTGATATTTCAAGTTAAGCGATGGATTTAGCTTATTTTAAAATTATTTCATTTAGTTTTTCATATTCATTTTCATTTCATTAACAATGAATTTATTACTATTACGAAGAGTTTTCTTATGAGATTGTAATGTAACTTCAAAAGTAAGATTTGTGAAAGCTATCTATTTAAATAAGTTATGAACAACATGCCCAAATATCTAGAGCGACATAAAAATTCAAATGTCATTATTGTGAGAAACCAGGTATATCGTTCAGTTCATTTAATATCAACCTTATTGTAAGCAGTCAAGGTTAGATATACAATATTTAGTTAATTACTCAGTCACGATGGCATGGAAACTGAATGGCGAGTTGTGTATCTGATTTATGTTTACCTCTTCGTTCAAAATAACTTTGCATAGTAGTTATAATTGCATAGTGTTGCCCGAGTGCCATTCGTTCTGTGCGGATATTGGCAACTTTAGCGGAAAAGTGAAATCACTCACCTGTGTATGGTGTGGCAACAGTTCGTATTTGCGCGCTCAGCAACGCGGAACGTGGGCCCGCATAGCACAGCGGCGGGAGGAGCACTGACTGCGGATCTTGCGGTCCGTCTGCGGACGCGGATGGCGCTCGGCGCGGATGGCGGGTGGCGGTGGGTGCGGATGGCGGTGTCGACGCTCCCGTAGTAACTAGTGTAGTGGAAGCTCGTCCACGCATCGAATAGCGTCGCAGAGTGTCGAGAAAATCAGTCGATAGTATCAACCCATTCAGGTAAAAGTGAGTTCGAATTTGGCACTAAATATCAACTCACTTTTGTAAATCGTTCATGATTCCGTACTTCTTGAACGCCATTTTTGTTTGCTAAAATTCTTTTTTATCCTATGAATACATTGGAAGGTAAAATAACAGGTGTGTTATTTAAATAATAATTTTGTTTCCAGCAATTTTTAGGTTAACTCACTCCCGAACTCGAACTCACTCTTACCTGAATCACCCCCCTGCACAGTGGATGTGTATTCTCATAAATGAAATCTTTAACCCATAAAGTATAAAATATTTACGTAACCTTGGGAATGTGCTATCTTCAAACAGTTTACTCATGGGTACACCGATAGAGTCAGATTTTTTCTTAATCTAAGGACAGTTGTAACAAACGATTATGCAAAAAAGTCATGTTTTCAACTATGTATACTTTAATTTGGTTTTGGTAACATATGGTCAACTCATTGCTTTCCAGTAAATTGACTTTTGATTGATAAATTAAATCAGAATACAAAGTGTATTCCTCATTTCATCTAACTTTTGCGAAAACATTGGCAAGGTATTAATTAACTTTCTCAAAAAGTTACTGCCTCACAGAGTTGTCCGTTAGCATACCGTCAAAAAGTATTGATTTGATCGCCTAATTATTCCAATATTACATCAACGTCATGATTTTAATGTAGTATACACTCCCAAGATCGATAAAAAATTTAATACAATCGACATTCTTCAACTCTACTTTTCTGGAACTGGTTGCTGCTCAAACAGCATGCGGCCACGCGCTCTCCCCTTGACGTAAGCATTACATACAAATGTATGCAAACTTACGTAAACCTGTTTCATGTAACACACCTACTCAACCTATTTTCAAAATTGTCCAAAGAACGAGAAATTATCATGATGAAAAAAAACTCGACACTTATAATGTATTCAACACATATTTTAATGCATTTTTTTCTATTCGTTAACGATTTTGCGATTCTACTTCATTCTTTTCCTTCCAATGAGACAGTGTCTTTTTTATATTTTTTCCCTAGGGAGGTAATCATTATCAATGGGTAAATCTCACGAATATAATAAAATCTTGCATTTTTTTAAATCAAATTCGATCAACTTCTTCCATTACACCGGGCGAAGAAGAAGCCACAAACAAATCCATAAGACTTTTGTTAACCGTAAATCTAAACACTTTTATACATACTAAATTGTAAACATTAATAAGATCAAAGTACTGGGATTTAGAAGTTTAAATATAAAATGAGTTTGCTTGAAAATAAGAATTAAAGAAAAAAGGAATTGGGACCAACGACTTTCAAATCATCTCAATAAAATAAAAAAAACACTAATCGTGCGTCCTCAGATCAAAAAAGGAAGGAGATGTACCATCTAGAGCGCCTGCAATGAGACCCGCTGTCTTCAATTTTATAAAACTAGCAATCCAAATTAAATGTACACGCGAACATAATCGCAGACGTATTTGAGGGTTTCTGTGGGTGGAAATGACTTGGCGAACCCATTTCGGGAGCTGATGCGCGTGCAGCGGCGATGCTTGGATTGTATGGAAATAGACGCGCGGATTCCCATACGATTGTATGCAAAATTAACCCATACGGCGGGATCGCGAGTAACGACCACATGACACAGCTGCTTCCTTTTCTCTTCTGTGCGTGTGTCATAATTTGTTACAATTTTATTTCTGTTTACTAGTTTTTGTGTGACCAGGAAAATTGCAACTCGTTAATTCAATAGCGAAACCTTGCATTGAATTTTTTTTTGCTTTTTCTGACACGCTATTATATATCATTAATTATTAATTAATTTGCTGGATTTCACCCAGCGAGCATGGCAAACACGCCTAATATTTTCAACGGCTGCTGTTCAGTATGGGTAGTCCGAGTTCTCACCAAAATTAGCGTTTAAATAACTTCGAAGTTACGTATCACGTCAAACCCATACAAGATTTACAACTTATTCTGTGGTTTAATTTCTTTAAGGGCCTGGTACTAGCCAAATCGCAAAGTTAGACGAGGCACCCCAAGTTAACTAACTAAGTCTGACGATTATAAGTGTCATCCTTACAATATATGATTCCTTGTCTAGGAATCGAATTATTTTCGTTAATGTATGTTTCCTTTTTCTATACAAAATACATTGCGGAAACGGTGTCCATTTCCGAACTTTTTTGACTAAATGTAGAAATTTAAAAGCAAATGGAATTTTTTGTTTATGAATATATGCTGTTTTTGCTTATATCTAGAAATCGAATTACTTTCAGATTTCTAATGAGAAAAATGAACTTTTTTATTTTTATTATTATTTAAATAAATGATGGAATAAAAAAATATTAACAATCCATTATCAGTCTGGAGTTCTATTTGGATTTGCTGAAGCGTTTCACTACATATTATTACATTTGTTAAAAAGTGCATTTGTATGGCGCGAGTAGTTGGCTAGTCCTAGCGCCTTAAGATGTGGAAAATAAACTTGGACAACCGATCTGTATGAAAACGCGGAGTTGACGTAAACGGCAACGTCAACATATTTTCGCAATGTTAGCCTACTGGGCTAACATTGGGGAAAACGGTGGTTGATCGGTTTAGCGTAAACGCCAATTTAGGTGAGAAGTCGGACTAAGGGCTCTGAGTCCTTGAGGAACCCATTTACGTCCGTCTGTATTATTACAGCCATGTAACAAACTAATTCATTGACCGAGCAAACGAGTAGCGCGAGCAGAGTTCCGTTTCAGCTTGGGCAAACATGTTTTCGTACTCGTATGCTTAGATGAAAAAGGAAGTTTCTTTTTCATCTAAGCTCGTATGAGGCTGTTCTCCTCTACTGATCATATTTCTCTATGGATTCTCGTGTTTTTTTTTAAACATAGGATTTTTTAGTAGAGCCAGTTTTTTTAAAATGTTCTAAACAAAAATTAAGCCGTACGGCGTGTCAAATCAGCCCAGGATTATTTACGTCCTGGTGCTTTTATCGTCAGAAGATGTCGAACAAACATTGGAACACACCCTCCCTCTGTCAGGCTTTCCCAACTGTCAAACTACCATATACTCCGAAATTTCGACTATTTTATTTATACATCCATTCCTTCATGGAGGTGAAGAAATACCATCTTAATAATGAAGAAATACATTCTTTACCTCCACGCATTCCTTAGATCCATTCAGGATATTACAAATATCTGTCTCGCTGGATTTCCTAATTTTCGTTATATTTCTTATTAGAGTGTTATTTTTACCCGACTACAGCGAAGCCAAAAGGAAGGGTTATTTTTTTTTAATATATTGGGTATTTGTTACCTACGTTTATACAATTAATTTTCATATTTCTGCTTTAACTATTTTGTTTATAACGGTTAGACCTACCTACTTTTGTTGTTTGTTTTAGGTAAGGAGCTTTCGTAAACCACGTGACGGATTTAAGGGGAAGGAGGGGCCCAGCTCAAAACAGATGTTTCTTTATATGTAGTGTTGAATGCCTGCGAAATATTTTACGCAACATTACAATTCTCGGAAATTCCTTTGCGATTAAAGACATATTTGGCGTTGTTCACACAAAAGGGAATAATGCTCAGACCTATTCATTCGAAAGATAAATAAACATTTTTGCTGTTAAAGCTTATATATTTTGGGTTTTTTATGCAGTCTGACATGTATGGCTATTACCACACATCTGACGTCATGATATTAGCCCAATGCACCACATTCCCGACGGCTACGCATCTGCTCTCTAGTCGTGATTTGGATCTTGTATATGTATTATTTCGCTTGAAAACTTCATGTTTAACCTTCCAGTTGGGTAACGCCATAAGTGATAGTGCATACTAACTAGCTTCTATGCATCTTCTTGTTGCATTAGTTGGCATTTTAAACTAACAGCCCTATGTAGGCAGCTCGTAGCCTAGTGGCGCGGGGACCGGCCTAGCGTACCAGAGGCCCGGGTTCAATACCAACTTGCACCACTGTCTTTCTCTTTCAGAGTTCGATAAGTGCATTTCGTCACGAATGCGAGCTGCTCCATGGTTCGGAATCCATGTAAAACTGTAGGTCCCCTTCCCCTACTAGGTGGTAGGGTTTAAGCCCGCCCGGGTTGGTACCATCGCATTGGATGAAAAGATGGTTGAAGCGGCAATGAAAAATTGTCCGTGTTTTCCATCCAGTTCAATGTAGCCGTGCTCATAAAGGGAAGGTCCTGGCATGGCACCTAATTCCTTCGGGAATGTGGTGTATTGGGCTAATATCATAACGGTAGTTGTGTGGTATTAGCCATCCATGTCAGGTCGCATAAAAAAAAAAAAAAAAAAAAATGTAGAGAGCGCTACCGTCGCTAAATAACTTTCCATCAGTGTCATGGTAATGTATATATCCTTAGGTCATGGCAAATTGACATGACGACGATGTTCCTGCTGCTTTCGGTGCTTGATGCAGTGGGGTGTCTATGCACCTAAATGGTAGACGGTACTGGTTTTCTGCGGGCTTGGAGTAAAATGCTTGAAGGATGAGCGGCATTGAATCACGTCGGAATCCATACATACAAAAAAAAACATGCAAAGTAATCAAAAAGCATTTCAAATTTAATTAATTTTTCTCGACATCAACATTTAATTAGTGCACTCAATATGGGTACAAGTGCAGAAGTCCAATAAACGTCAAGGAAAAAATAATTTCGAACTTTAACCCACATCGGGCTTTAACCGTAAAATATACAACGTAAAGAGAAGCAATTCCTAAGTCCCTTTAACAACTTTTTCTCTATTTCCGGTATTTAGATTTTAGAGGAAACGACTGTACCTATACCAAAATGACATGTAAACAAATAACGCCATCTTTTATCGTGCAGCGTTTTCAGTTTATTTAAGAAATAGCTGAGGTTCTCGGCTCCGCTGTAAAATTTTTTTGTGAATACCTTTCCTTGAAACGTAAATGACTTTTTCGCAAGTTTAAACATATGAGAATAAACGATACGTGTATGGGAATGATTTCGGTTTTTTTTTTTCTTAAAAGCTCGACGCTTACGGCACTGTAATATCAAGTTAATACTTGTTTTACGATGCCTAAACATTTTAAATAATAGTTTACAAGGAAAATAGAGCTCACAAATTAGCTAGAGGAGAACCATACCAAACAAGTTTGAAATGCTACAATGTAACCACTGCAATCTAGCGATAAAGCAAGGTATTATCAACAATGGAAAGAAATAATTACAAATTAGCATAAAAATATCACAGAAGGAAATCGACATAGATTTGATAGAGAAACAAGAACATATGAGAAACAAAAACATATTGACAGGCGTTCCCCATTCTATGATAGTGGTGTGATGAAAGCCTTACCTTTCTAGGATGAAAATACAACGAAAACCTTCAGTAACCTGAAGTTTCTTTGTGAACGGTGGTTTCTAACAAAACCAACCGTGCATGCGAATGAAAAAACATATTGAATGCGAAATTAGTGGAAAGTACTTACACATTATCAGAAATAAGTTGCGCATCCAAATTAAAACCAGATACAGACCGAGCTTACTGCGGCTATGGTGGGAGGAGAAAGTAACATAACGCCTTCACGGAGGCTCGCGCGCCAGTTTGCCTCTACCTCGCCGCCGCCACCGCCACCGCCTCCGCCGTTTCGTCGCGCTGCAAGCGAGCTTCCAAAGCTGCTCGTGACTGCGTGCTCCGCAGAAAGTTCAGTGTCGCAGGGATTGTTCGTAATTCAAAAGTGAGTAATGCGTGTGAAATGTGTTGTGTGACAAATAATAATCAGCTGTAGTAAATACTATGCATAGTCCATGAAGCGTCTGACCTCTGTGAGCTGAATGTCAATATGTTTGTTGTTCTATTAGACATTCGACATGTTTGTGTAGACAAATAAATAGGACACATTTCAAAAATCAAGGTGCGTATTATTAGTTTCGTGACAAACGAAGGGCATTGGCTAATACTATAATTATATTTGTTTGCTTTTGATTACATCTGCCTCTAGTAGGCGCGATGGTAGACACATAATTTATTACAGATATAATATGTGTAAAGTTCATAATATTTACTGACCCGCAGAACTTAAATTCAATTTAGTGAAACTGTTATAATGAGGAAATTCCTTTCGATGTTGGCAATAAATAATAATCTAGTTTAGTAGGTGTTCCCTGCTAGTATTGCTCAAACTGTGAGCAACACGCGCAAAAATAGGTTAAATGTTCGTTCGAATGGCATTGAAATTTCAATTACGGCCCACATCGCCCACGCTGCTAACTCTATCATATGCTCCGAGCGCACGATATACTCGTCACATTAGTTTGATAAATTCGCATGATAACATTGAATATTCCTCGACTCTGACGTTGCACTGAATTAATTCCGTGATCTGCAGATTAGGCATTAGCTGATAAAATTGAAATTGCAATGTAGCCTTCTACTAATTGTTAGGCCGTTCGTGATTTCTCAACGACCTGATCACCCCACAGCAGCAAGTTATCGCGTACCGAGATGCTGGCTGATATATCATCCGTCCACCGCGTCGGCCTTGGAACGCAATATGGAAATGCAATCTTAATACGCTTGTCGGCAGCGTACTCTAGTTACATGCGCCACGCACCGCATTCACCTGCAACAGTGCCATGGTGAATATCGCCTGAACAACACGCCCGGCCAACCCGACTCTCCCACCCGTCGCGAGATGAGAAAAATGACAGAACCCCCGCCCGCGCAGCCCTCCAGCGGACCGAAGAGTAGTCTCATCTCGACAAGGGCCGACCAAAGACAGCGACGCTTCCAGATGGCGTCTCCAGGAAAAGGCAGAGGCACGGACATATCGCGAAGCTACTCTTCACCGGGAGACGCGCAGACGCAAACCCACCAAGACAGAAACATGATCAGGAGCTTCTCCTCCCCGGAACCTAAGAACCCGGCCTGTCACGCCGGCGGGGGCTCAACAAGAGATTCGGAGACCTTTTACGAGCAGCAGAACAGCGATTCGGACTCGGAATTCCTGGAGCAGTTCGAAGAGTTTCTGGACATGGATGCGGAGTCGGATGACGCTATGCTCGGCGGCACCCGGCGCTGCGAGGCTCCGAGGCGGGTGAAGGCGTCGCTGCTGCCCGGAAGCGGACTGCAGCGGGTCAGCGTGCGCCCCGCGCCGGCGCCGAGGTACCTGGGAAACGTTGCCGGCAGAAAGCTCGTCGATGCTAAAACAGAAACGGTTAAAGGTAGGTTCAATTCGTGTTCTATTCCTAAGATTTAACAATATAGTTTGTTACTACCATAATAATATCAAGCACAATTACCTAACACAAGTAATGATGCTGAATTATGAACGATATCGTGAAATAATGATGGTTAGGGTTCCGTACCCAAAGGGTGCCAACGGAACCCATTACTAAGCCTCCGCTGTTCGTTCGTCCGTCCGTCCGTTTGTCCGTCCGTCCGTCCATCTATTACAAGGCTGTATCCACGGAGGATAGAGGGAGAGTCTGTATCTCATGAACCGTTTTAGGTAGGCAGCTAAAGTTTTCACTGAGGGCCGAGTGCACGAACGTATAAAAAATCAAAATCAACGTCAAAGTATGATCAAACACGTCACTTTGTGTGGACAGAATGGAAGGAACTCTATGCGGATCACTAAAAGTGACGTGTTTGAACATTGATTAACTCGGCCGTCTCTTCGTGCAACCGGGGCTTAGTGTGTATTTATTTTGCCGCTTTAACAAAAAATAGGTAAAATAATAAAATAATTAAATTCAAGGAGGACTACATACAAAAAACGTGATTTCATTGTGTTTAATATTATACTATGGTACGGAACCCTTCGTGTGCGAGTCCGACTCGCACTTGGCCGGTTTTTTTTTTTGGTTCCTCTGGTGGGGCTGGCAACTACTTTCCCCGAAAAATAATAGGTCATTCGAAATATTTTGAAAACCATATTAACTTGATTTTTGCCATTGTTTTCCATGCGTTTGGACATATCCTTTATAACTGTACTGTAAGACTTCGGCATGGGACTCTGGAAACTATGGGATAAACGTGTATGCATGTAGATTATCCTAGGAATAAATTAAGAATTTTATTTATGTTACAAAAACGACTCAATGACTCTTTTGTAAAAACATCTAACTTGGGTGGATTACAGGGGCTACCCCGCGCCAAGTCGGTTTGCGGGCGCTGCGCCTGAGGATACCGGCAGCGGCGGGGGTGCCGGCGCCCCCCGCAGACCTTCCGAGCTCGCCCGAGCTGGACCGAGACGTGGCGGAGCTGCAGCGCGAGCTGCGCGCGGCGGGGCAGCAGCTGGGCCGCCGCGCCAGCATGGCGGAGGAGGAGAGCGACACCGACACAGACACGGTGAGTGCACGTAGCACTCAGCGCTGCTGCGTGCAGCACAAACAAACGATACAACTGAGCTGCTAGTCCCAGTTGTCACCTAAACTGGCGTTTAAACTAAACTTCTAAAGTTCCGTAAAAACGTCAAACTCCATGCAAGTTTTTACTACATATTCTGTGGTTTTACTTCTTCAAGCCGTCAAAGTCAAACTCGGATTTCCGATTTGTATGAAAACGCGGAGTCGGCCTAAACGGCAACGTCGACGTATTTACGGCAACGTTGAGTAAGCTGTCAAATCAAACCCGGAATCGCAAATGTTAGTTCGCTTAAGGCGCTAGGACTAGCCAACTACTCGCGCCATACAAATGCACTTTTTAACAAATGTAATAATATGTAGTGAAACGCTTCAGCAAATCCAAATAGAACTCCAGACTGATAATGGATTGTTAATATTTTTTTATTCCATCATTTATTTAAATAATAATAAAAATAAAAAAGTTGATTTTTCTCATTAGAAATCTGAAAGTAATTCGATTTCTAGATATAAGCAAAAACAGCATATATGCATAAACAAAAAATTCCATTTGCTTTTAGATTTCTACATTTAGTCCAAAAAGTTCGGAAATGGACACCGTTTCCGCAAGGTATTTTGTATAGAAAAAGGAAACATACATTAACGAAAATAATTCGATTCCTAGACAAGGAATCATATATTGTAAGAATGACACTTATAATCGTCAGACTTAGTTAGTTAACTTGGGGTGCCTCGTCTAACTTTGCGATTTGGCTAGTACCAGGCCCTTAACGTCCACTGCGCGCGCTCTTCAATTTCTTCATACATTTGAAAACGCCAGTCGATCGGTTTGCCGTAAACCATCCCAGCTGTCACCTAAATTGAAAAGTGAAACAAGAACACAGTAATCGACGATATATACGTTTCGTTGCGTTCGTGCACCCGCTACTGTTTACAGTGTTGCTGGGAACTCGGTTCTATGTGAGTTAGGCTTTTGGGCGCAGCACGTGATGCAGACATGGCGTTTCTTCAGCCGATGCTTTCATTGTGTCACTTGTTTGCTTAAATATAACTTCTACCGGTTGTGTTGTATTGTAAAACTATGCTTACCGCGTGTGTGGTCTTAGTAAGCGCTTAGAATAAATAACAGTAGTACGCACAGAAGTCCACTCCAGGACCGTAAGTACGCCTTAGCTCAACTTAAATGCCAGCGATAATGAGTCGATCGAGTTTCATACAATGAATGGCTCGTGTCTGCTTCCTCATTCAAATTAAGAAATGTTTTTCTCAAAATTTGCACATTAAATAAACCAACTGAAAGCTACGTCTATACTTGAGTTTTTTATAACTAAACGTATACCCATGATATACGCCTTTAAACATTTTTATACAAATCTTTATGGCTAGATAAATGTATCATTTTTTATTCCAGAATGCGATCTATTAGGTTCTTTAAAATATTCGAGTCAAACGCCTCTGCACTTTTTCGTTTCTGGGGTTATTTTAACCTTTCATTGTGAAACGAGGAAACAAATTCTAGGTAAGAAAAGTAAGTTAGTGATCTTAGATTCGCTAACGGAGTTTCAAATGCACACAAATTGATAACTTACTTTAAGCTGTGCTATAAGATTAGAAATGTATATATGTATTTATCTTTTCTCTAAGAATACGCCGTACTAGGGGTTTTTTTTAACAGAAATAGTTAACTACTTCTTCTTTTCGACAAATCGATCACCAAGAATTCTAGTTTTTCATGAAATTTTTTGGCAATCTGCTAGGGTTGTCTTTAACACTTTTTCAATATATTATTTGAAATATTGTTATTTCACACTCAGAATAATTGTTTAATTCTGGTCATGAATTTTCAGTATTCTCCTTTACGATTAGGGGCGCCTACATGATCTTCACGAAGTAGTCAATCGTGTCATGGTACGTTCGTTCTACTAGTAGGTATAGGCCCAGCGGGCATGCACGTCAATTCCGCTCTATAAATCCGTTTCGTCATGAGCAAGGCCTACAAAAGTTACAAACAAACATAAAAGAGGGTAACCGGTAACCAATAGAAGTAATGGAGTCATTCGTATCTGATAACCTAATGAACGTCAAATACTCTAAACTCAGATAAATGATGTACCAATTCTCTTGATACAAGCCGCGGCACGTCCACGTGACGTCGAGCGCGTGTGAATTAATCACGAGCAACTTTCTTTGTGTCCGACCCGGTCTCGCCGAGATGTGGTTATTTTCAGTTTCAGCGAGATGTCAAGCACAATGAGATGAGTAGGGAGAATGTTCGCGCTCGCACAAAAATAAACTGCCGCTGGAATCAGGCCACCACGGTCTGATCAGAGTTTAGCGTTGGCTGCTCGCGGGCCTCTCGCTCGACTCCCCATACAAACTTGGAACTAGTCGTAGATCCAAAATCATACTCAAAACAACATTTTTTTATTTGAACCAGTGATTGCAAGCTGCAAAGAAAGGCCCTAACATGTGGCGATTAAGCTGATTTTTTCCCAACAAACCTCATTTCTAAAATAATTTGTTGACATTCCAGGAACTTTCTCATAACGCTGCATTTTAATGGACAAAAAAAACAGACAATAAAATTGGCATTCCTGCTTCGACCATTTTTCTTTCCATAGTACCAAACTCAGCTCAAAAAAGGAAGGAGATTTCGTTGCGCGCCCGCTCGCTATGAGGCCCGCTGTCTCCAATTTTCTAAAACTGTCACCCCAACATAAAATTACGGAGAGCTTCACCCTCTACGCGACAGTAGCCATTGGCATTTGCAAGGAAAACGTATGCGGATCAAAGTCCAATGTATGGCGTCTAGGATAAAGCCGTTTGTACATGTCACACGCAAACATAGGACTTCCTAAGTTCCTAAGGAGATGTTTCAACTGATTTTACAATGTTTCCAAAGAAAGCGAACTTCATTTATTGTGAGGGCATTTACTTTGAAATAAATTTATTTTATTACAAGTATAACATCTGGTTTTATTTATCAGAATGCGGACACTTTATGTATAAGTATATACCTATTTTTATTTAATTTTAAATTATTTAATGATTCACAGAATCAACATTGCATTCATACATGAAGTGACATAGCAAAATCATTCAATAAACACCAGCTAAATAAAATATTTTTAAATAAAAAAAGGACCGCCTTCAAAAAAACCGGAACTAAAAAGCAAAAAATAATTGGTTACTTTTAATTAATGTACGACAAGCTATTTTAATACTAACTAATTATGTACAATTTCTTAATTTTTAATCATCTTTTGAAGTCGGTGCCTTGGGTAGAGTTCACTCCGCACGCCGTTGACCGAACAGACACAATTTCAGCCGAACACACCCGAAGTCTACGAGAGCGTAAACAACCTCAGTCAGCAATGATTGGTCCACAGAGCATTCTACCTGGAGATGCCCTTAGCGTTGGTTTACGTGCAAGCTGATATGTTGAACAGTTGAATTTTGTAAAATCACAAGCGAGCCTTTTCATCGTAAAAAGAAGTCACTGAAAATTTTAAGTTTCTAGGATAATTGGTTTTGGAGATCTTAACATGAGTGGTTTTCGCCTAAATGTGTTCATTTTGACCTGTTTTACCCCCCTAATAGTAGAATTTTCAAAAATATTCTCTTCGTAAATATTCCCATCTCAAACAAAACCTACTCTGACATTTCTGGGTTCAGCGGCTCTAGAGATAGAAATGTGTACAATTTGCCCTCTTTTACCCCCTTCAATACCCCCAACAGTTCAAAACCTCTCATACTGAGCAATCTCACCCTTAAAGAAAGCTACTGTAACTAAAAAATCACATTTCTGGGTTCGCGGGCTTAAGAAATTCGATGTTTGTTGTATTTAAGTACCAAACTACTGAACCGATTTTGATTAAAAAAAATGGGACCAACTAGAAAGTATACCCTTTCGAACAAAAAAAGAATTTTTCAAATCGGTTCAGGGGTCTTCGAGTAATCGGTGAACATACATAAAAAAAAGAGAAAAAAAAAAAGATTCCGACGAATTGAGAACCTCCTCCTTTTTTTCGAAGTCGGTTAAAAATCTCACATATGAGTTTACAAATAATATAAAAAAGTAGCTTATCGAACATACCTAGGCAATCAAGAAAATATATTTAGCAAATTAATATTATAAACATCACGTGTGGCAGATATTAACAGGTGGTTGTGGCAGAAATATATAATAATAATGAGTTACACAAGAGCGTTAAATACACAGAATAATGCAAAAGAACAAAAATCAGGGTATAATTATCATTGGAACATATCATACCATCAATAAATATCATTGGAACATTTTTCATTGCTGTGTTCACTATTTTCTGTAACATATTGTTTTGTTTGGGTTATTATAAAGCTCAGAGTCAACTAAAGTTATCTTTCTGCACTCATGAAAAACCACCTATCTACCTATTTATTCACTGCGTCTGTGAGGTTTCAGTGCACTGTTTGTAAGTTAATGTCTTTGTAATGTTATGCTACTTTAGTATCTCATTGTTCTCATGGACCAATCTTATTCAGGTGTCGTTAAGATGTCTAGAGACGATGAAAGATGCTTTACAGTCAGAGTCAATTTATTTCAAGTCTGCTCGTCTACCTACTTCTACCTAAAATTACAGCATCCGGAGCTCATTGACGGAGATGTCATGAAGAAATCGCCTAGTGGCAGAATGGTAACCTATCTTTGTCTGAAAATCACTGTTTTTTTTTTATGTGGCTGGACATGATGGCTAATACCACACCTTCTGTCATGGTATTAGCCCAACACACCACATGGGAACTAGGTGCCATGCCAGGACCTTCCTTATATTGCTCGGCTACATTGAACTGGATGGAAAACACGGGCAATTTTCATTGCCGCTTCGACCATCGTTCATTCAATGCGATGGTACCAACCCGGGCGGGATTAACCCTACCACCTAGTAAGTAAGGAGGGGACCTACAGTTTAACGTGGAATCCGAACCACGACCAGCCTCTCTCAACGGTCTAATGGTCACCCATCCAAGACCAGACCGGACCCAGCGTTGCTTAACTTCGGAGAGCGATCGCCGAAGTGTCGCGCCGCTGGGCCACTGAGGCTGACAACACTGTTACTGACTCGCGGCATTTTGATGAGTGGCTCGTGGCTCAGGGACGCGGGACTCGGTTCTCATGGTAGATGAAATGGGTTCAATCCCCGCCCCGTTTTGGACCATACCGGGAATAGACGGGCAGAGCGCATTCAGCATCCTAGATTATTTCCAATATCTTCGACTAGCATAGACATCTTCCTTCTAAGCGAGGACGTTGGTTTTTTAACGAATAATTAATATGTGCGTGAGATCGACCGTGAATCAAGGACTAATAAAATAAAACTGCAAAAATAACTGCATATTTTATTTATTGAATAAGAAGACTTCACATCAGTAAATCTAAAACTGGTTACATCGACTCTAACCGGAATGGCGAAGAATAAAATTTTGGTAAAGATGGAATTACAGTTAAAGTCCGAAATTATTTTATCGTTGAAGTTTATCGGATTTCTGAATTTGTTGATTGCACTAAATAAGAATTGATGCCAAGAAAAAAAAAGTAATAGAATTTTTTTTTGGATGAAAACATTTCCAAAAAAAACTGGTTGAGGTTATTTTTTTCTTACCATATTGTTACTCGAAATTAGTGCACTCGACACGGATGTATCTTGAAAAGCTAAGTTACCTTCGAGGAAAAAAATATTTCGGACTTTAACCGTAACATTTACATTGACGAATAATCAAATATTGCTATTATTTTGTTGAAATAACTGTGCCGGATGGTATTTTGTTGGAAACCATTAAATCTTTAGAGCGCCACAAATATTAAACGAGTAACAATATCTATCTATGTATTTCAAATATCTAAACGTACAACGACAGGCACACACACATATTTGTTATACATTTACAACCAGCTATGTTCAAAATACTTTTATTGGACGTACATAGCACCAGTAACAAAAATGCCCATTTTAATAAAACAGATCCGTTTGAAATTTCATACATTTGTCATTCAAAATCCAGATAAACTAGATTTTTTTCATTTCTAATTTAGTCGTTAATTCCTTAACTTGTTTCTTGTTTATAATTTGTGGTTGCTGTTTTAAAATTTCTGTGGTTTTTTCTTAAATGTATTGATTCCTTACTTCACGGTCGAGTAACGTACATTTTGTACGTATTTGCTTCGAACACATGTCCGGCATGTCCGGCATATGACGTGATGTTTGCTGAGCTCTCAGTCGCTGTTTGATTCTCAATGATCGCTCGTTCTATTTCTAAATCAAGCATTTACACTATTGTGTTAGTTGAGCGCGCTGAACGCTTCAACATAAACGAATGCTTACAAGGTGGCCAATTTATTTATGAAAAGATTGGTTAAATATACTTAATTCTGATTTACTAGTAATATAAAATGGTTCAATTAGAGCCTAGCTAAACAATCAATTTATCATTCATCTTTTTGATGTTTTTAGTTAAATTTAAAAATAATAATATGTGGTTCCACTTACGCCCTTATGAAACTGAATGCAATCAGGTGGTAACATGCTCGTAAGGCTAAAACAGGACTTGAAAATATTGCCATTTTTGTAGTTACGATTATTGTTATTTTTTATTTATTTATATAAGTTTTTTGCACTCAAAATAATGTAGCCTTCTTAATTTAAAGGGTGTGATGCATTAGAAGAAATGAGTAAGTAGGAGTGGTTGCCACGGACAGACCGACAGACATATATAGGGTTTCAAGGGCCCAGGGATCTTCCGGTGGTTCGTTGTAATTTAATTAGGCTACAAGATATCCAGGTGGTTACGCCGGTGTATAAAGTGTGATGTGTAGAGGAGGGATCTCATGAATGTACTTGGTGGCAGCTCTGCAGCGTGTGGGGGAGGCTGTTCACAGGTTGGGAATGGGTGAATTTGTAGGGAATCGATGAATAGCGAATTAACAGACTACAGTAGGTACAAAAAAAGATGTAATAAATTATAGACCATTTGAGGCTCAAAACACAAACAGACAATCAAAAATACACCCTGGCATTGTCCTATTTAAGACACCTACAAATTAAGAAAATTGGGCTGTGGCGATCTAACCATCTACCTAAAATAGCCTATATTTAGAAGCACAAAGAAGACTATAAATAATTAACAATCAAGGCGGTGTTCTAACACGGCCTTAGCCTAACCTAATATCCAAATGGCCGGGGTTCCATGCCGAGAGCTCGGGGTGGGTCCGAGGTCGTGCGTAGTCGAATGGGCGGTGTCCTGCTTCAATGGGTGGTCCTGATAGACGCTCTTTGCGGTTTCATCGTAGATTTCTACGGGGGGGGCTGGCGTTAGAGTATAGGTACCGTGCGGGGATCCAGCAGGCGTACGGCGACGCTGTGGTGGTGGGTCTACGTGTTGAAGATGTCGGACCGGCGACTGTGACAGGGCACGGCGGAAGCTGTGGCTGCTGGTCCACGGGCTGAAGACATCGGAAGGCGTGGGTGTGGCCTCGAAGTAGATCACGCCCGGCTGCTCACACGGATACGGAACACGGCGGCACGGCGGGCGCACCGATATTCGCGAAGGGTGGTACGCGGACAGCTCAACCAACTTTGGGAGCGAAAGTTTTCACATTTTTGTTAATGTCGCCTGACTCCTCGGCCTCGGGACCCGCACTCGTCGGAGCACGTGGCGCGACCGTGCGTCTCAAGGTGCTGCCCGCTTCTGCCCGTGTCCCGCGGGCGGCGCGGCGGAGGATTGCCGCGTGTTTCGACATTCCCAATCGGCGTCGCTAAGGCCCCAGTGGCGAGATCCGGTGCAGCATCTCGCTTGCACCTTGCTGGGAGCGCTGCTGTTGCGTCCTTGTCTTGTGTCTAACGAATTTAACTCAAACGGCGCTGTTTGTGCACCAGTGCCGAGATCCGGTGCAGCATCTCGCTCGCACCTTGCTGGGAGCGATGCCGTTGCGTCCTTGTCTCGCACTCAATGCAAAAAGATAATCTCGCCCCTGGTATCGTTACGTCATAAGGCGGCGCGGCGGACGCTACAATACCCGGTTACTTAAAAAACAAAAAAAAACAAGCAAAAAAAAAAAAGAATTTAAGTACCCTAGACATTTAACAAAGTGACCAGAATGTCACAGTGACTATAACATTAATTGCTGAACTATAATTGACAGTGCAAAAGTAATAATTAATACTGAAGCTAACCAAAATGTTACTAATGATAATCTTTACATCAATGTGATATCGATTGGCAAAACTGTTTTAAATTTCTAGACATTCAACAGGTTTACAATACTATAAGCCAAGCCCAATGGAATGCTAAAACATCTAAATGACAACAGAAATAGAATTAATATCGAACACAGTGTTATGACATTAACATATAAGTAACATTTTTATCAATCAGTAAAATATTTACACACATGTACAAGCTAACACATATTTACAATCCTATGGAAGCCACAGCCCAATGACTTATATCCTTTAAGTTGACTTTCATTATTAATAAAAAGTATAAGACGAGTATGAGAAGAAACATTACTAGCCGAAATTATATTCATGAATGTCTTTTTTTTTTTTAAATAAAAACAAGAAAAGCAAGGCATAAAGAGAACAAGTTGTGTCCTTGAGTGTACTTTCAATAATAAGGAAAATTGAGATACGTATAAAAATAAACATCACTAAAGAAGTTGTATCTATGAGTGTACTTTCGATAATAAGAATTAAGACAAATAATTTAAGAAAAAAAAAACATCAATAAAGGAAGTTTTGTCCTTGAGTGTATTTTCAATAATAAAAATTAAGACAAGTATGAGAAAACATTATTAAGCGAAGTTGTGTCCACCAGCATTATTAAAGCGATAGTAGGAACCACTGTGTGTTCCGGACATTATATTTCTAACATTCCGTATACTTTCTAAATACTATAATGTGTCTAGCGACATCCTACTTAAGATGTGTCACTCTGAACGCGAACTAACTAACTAACTAACTAACTAACTAAGTACCTACGCTTAAGTATTTTAATTGTATTTATATAATTAGCATGTTTATATCTTAATACAATTTGAATTTTCTCAAAATCCGTGTTTAATTTTGTCTTTCCGAGAGTTTATATGTTCAGTGGCTCACTATGCCATATTTATTTAGAGTTCCTACTCTTATTGGTCGCTATTGTGCGCCTATAAATTAATTTTAAGTTTAAACTAAAATTAGCAATATTTACAATTGTACAATTAATACGAAAGTTTTACCAACACTCACGAACGCGTTTTGAGACACATGAAATGATTTGGCAAATAAGACTCAGCAGTCTTCAAAATGGTTTACATTAACCGAATAGAATCCTATGGGAAACGTCATTAACATTTAACCCGTAGACGCTCAAAATCCAAAATAATAAGTGCCTTTTTATAAGGGACGCTTTATAAATGTCATATCCTTGTTCTTACCTAGAGTAAATTTTATCTAAATACGACTTATAAGTATTTTTATATACAGGTATGTACAGAGAACATGTGTTGGGAGGGTATGGTTGTTTGGAACTTAAAACTAAATAATGCAACCCAACCAGTCTTATTATGCCGACTTAACATAAAAACTGGTTGTAATTGGTGAGCCTCAGAGTGAGAACTCGTAAAACCCCTTCAGATCAAGGCACGCGAACTGTCTCGTGTCTCATCTTGGCCCTAGGTAGGTGCCTAGTGCACCGCCTGTCGAGAAGCGTTAAATGGGGTATGGCCTGCACCTAGAGATTCTATAGAATTTTGCCCCCCTCATGGGAGGCGGCATCTATCACGAAATACACCATTATGTGTTTTCAGCTGAACGTGTCTGACGCGACGTGTTGCCCGTTACAGTACACTATAGCTGTTAAAAGAAAAAAAAGAAAAGAGAAAAAAAAAATAGAGAATAACCAAAAGAACTAACATAAAATAAAGCGCGGTGAATGCGCTGTATGCCTTGTCTACGTAAGTGACTCGGTTGAGACCACTTACTAGTGACAGAGGACAGATATGGGGAAAAGGGTAGGAACCACTTGCTTACATCATCATTCACTTATCCTGTCGTATCCTTTCTTTTAAATTATCTATCATACTGGGTTGGGTAAGGTGGTTGGTGTTAGGTGGGAGGGCGCAAGCTTGCTAGGGAATAGGGTGAGGGGTGAGGTTAAGTGAGGTGGAGGTAAAAGAAAGAGAGAGAAGAAAAAAAAAAACCCGACGAACGCGAGGCTGGTTTGCTTCGCGGACGTCTGTGAAAGACCCTAACCTAACTAAGAATTTGTCGAACTGATTTTAACGGATTCGAACAATGTGGAGTGTAGATAAGGCTTATATTTATATGGAGGTTCTACAACCGCCTCCAGCTGTGACGACACAAGAGTGACCGTACACATAAGTTTGAGAGATAAGGCTTTATTTTTGCTACGCAGGATTCTCAACCAACCGTCCTGCGGGATATTTTGAATAAGGCTTGGGCGTTTAACGTGCGTTTCAAAAATACCATAAAAAACCGCGCACCGGTGAGTCGATAAGGCTTTAATTTATAACAAAGAACGTTAACTCGACCGCGTTCCATATCGCCCAGGACACCGTGTACCCAATAGTACATTGTGACACAAGCACATTTTTTTTTAAAAGACAAAATATATTTTTTTTCCAAAGACAAAATTTTCCAAGAACAAGACATATACTAAAACTTAAATAAACATACCAAAACGAATCTAACCTAGGTAGTGTGTCGGCATGATTTGTGACCGAACACCTAGATGCGGGATAAGGCTTAGATTTATAACACGGATTCCCACGTAACCGTCCGTGAGCAAGGATATGGCTTTTTATTTATTAACGTGAATTCCCTTGCCAATACCGTTCACGGGATATTTTTTCAATAAGGCTTTAGATATTAACGTGCGTTCGAAAAATATTCCAAAAAAACAACCGCGCACGACCGACCCTAACCTAACTATTGGAGTATAGCTTGTTTTACTAAAAAAACTTCTCCAAGAATTACCGTCATCCATGTATCCCTTGAAACCTGGCTCCTTTTTAGGGCGTGTGACACAAGATACAATTTAATAGAGAATTTAACCATTTAAAAATTTTGTAACTTATTGTTACTTAAAGTTATTGTTTAAATTTATGACCAAATATATCAAAGAAATGCAAACCAGTTCAACAAAAGTTTTAATTAATTTTTTTTTTTAGTATTTAATAATATCACTCACATGTATTAGGCCTGCCTTGGAACCATCCATGTTGCCCAAAATGTATGTATTTTCAGATTTTTTCTCAAGGACCACAGATTTAATAAAACGAGGGGCTAATTTATTTGAAAAGAATTTAGCGGCGTCCGATTGAACATGGGATCGACGCCAGACTATGTCACCTACATTGAAATGTATCACTGAACGACGAAGGTTGTAGCGTTTGGCATTAGCTTGATATGCTTGAGTCAGGTTCGCTTGGATTTGATGAAAAACGCTTGCCAATGATTTTAAGCTAGTGGTCCATTCGTCGCGACCATCGATAATTAACTCCTCTAATTTAGTGAAATCTGCAAATTTATGGAATCGACCATCGAAGATGAGTTCTCTACCTGTCATTACAAAATTGGGTGAAAACCCATGGGCTAAGCTGACATGGCTATTTAAAGCTGCCTGAATCTTAGGTAAATTTTTAGTCCAGTTTCTATGGTCTGTCTCAACATAAGAAGCAATGGCTAATTCAATGGTACGATTGTGTCTTTCCACTGGATTGTTTTGTGGGAAATAGACACAATTTTTGAAAAATTTAGGGATATTATACCTTTTTAAAAGTGCCTGAAACTCGTTAGAGACGAACTGCACGCCATTATCACTTATCATACAATATGGCACGCCATAGACTAGGAAAATCTCATTTTCAATGAATTTAATTATTGACTTACTATTGGCTTTTCTAAGTGGGCATAACCATACAAATTTGGAGAAAATGTCAACTACAGTAAGCAAGTATGCGTGTCCTGAATAAGACCTCGGCAGAGGACCAATGAGATCGCAACTTAATGTTTGCATTGGAGCGTAGACCTTCTTCTGAAATAACATTTTACCATGGGGTAGCTGATTATTAGCTTTAAATGCCAAACAAACTTCACACGAACTTAAGATTGATTTGATTGAAGGAAACATGTTGGGCCAGTAATAATTCAGTTGTAACTTTTTAAAACATTTAAATGGGCCAAGGTGTGCCGATAGAGGGCTCTCGTGAGTAGCAGTTACTAGCTGTTTAATATGGTCAGCGGGAATAACTTCTTTCCATGAAAATGAATTTAAAAGATTGAATTTAGGTTTGCAAAAACGAAAGAGCTTATCGTCTTCCAACCTAAAGTTCGGGTAACTAGCGGGTGATTTTTGTATACTATTTTTTATTTTCAAAAACCACTCATCAGTTATAGGAACGTTTGGGTTGGATGAGTTTACACTTTCGATCTTAATACGTGACAACGCGTCCGGGACAACATGGAGTTTGCCTTTCTTGTGGACGATATCAAAGGAGAATTGCGAGAGCCTAGTAGACCAACGGGCGAGCCTGCCCGTGGGGTTCTCGAGTTTATATAACCATTTCAAGCTTTCATGGTCAGTCACAATCGTGAAATGAGTTCCTTCTAGGTAATGTCTAAAATGTGTGGTAGCTTCCACAATACTAAGTAATTCCCTTTCGGTGGTAGAAAAACCTTGCTCTTGTTTTGTTAGCGTTCTCGAATAGTAAGCTACGGGGTGTTCCTGAAAATTTGCGTCCTTTTGTACAACTGCTGAACCAATTCCCACTAAACTTGCATCACAGTGAAGGAAAAAGGGGGCTTCAAAATTGGGAACACATAAAACTGGGGCTGAAGTGAGGGCGGATTTTAATTTTACGAAGGCTGCCTCTGCCTCAGGTGTCCAATTAAATTTTGAATATTTTTCAGAGATGGAACTTGTGAGATTGGACAGGGGCGCCGCAATAGTAGAGAAATTTTTGATGAAACGGCGGTAGTAGGAAGCTAGTCCTAAGAAACTGCGTACATCTTTGACACATTTGGGTGTTGGAAAATTTTTCACTGCCTCCACTTTGGCTGGGTCAGTCTTTAAGCCGAACTCGTTTATAACGTAACCAAGATATTTCAGCTCAGATTTTAGAAATTCACACTTCTTTAGGTTAACTGTTAGGTTAGCGAAATGTAAACGTTCGTAAACTTTGTCAAGGTAAGAAATATGGTCTGCAAAATTGTTGGAAATTATAATTAGGTCGTCTAGATAACCAAACACATGGTCATCGAATTCTGCACCTGGTAGTAACGCATCGACCAGGCGCTGTAAATTCTGGGGTGCGTTAGATAGCCCAAAAGGGACCACCTTAAATTGTAATAAGCCTCGGCCCTGTGAGATAATCGCTGTCTTTTCCTTAGCCGATTCTGCCAGAGGGAGCTGAAGAAATGCCTTAGATAAGTCAATGGAAGAAATATATTTTGCGTCCTTTAAATTATCAAGAATGTTATCTATGCGAGGGAGAGGATAACTACATTTTTTTGTAACAGCGTTTAGTTTACGAGAGTCCATGCAAAGGCGGAAGGAGTTGTCCTTCTTGGGTACTACTAACACAGGACTGGCCCAGGGTGACGATGATGGTTCCAGAACATCCAAGTCTATCATTTCATCTATTAATTGGTCCACTAACTTTTGTTTGTAGGGTGACATGCGATAGAACCTTTGTTTGATTGGAGGACCTTCCGTATCAATTTCATATTCAAGAAGATGCGTTCGACCTAGGCCACATTTTTCAAAAGATATGGACTCAAACTTTTCTATCGTTTTATTTAATATTAATTGTTCATCTGGAGAAAGTTTACAATTACTCGAGTTAGAAATAGAATGCAGCTGTTGCGCGTTAGAAACAGAATGCGGGGGCTGTGCGCTCTGAGCGCGATGTGTGGCATTGAGCGCTCCGGAAGAAGGCTTGGTTTCACCGACCGACGCGAGCGGCACGTACGTAGGGAGGGTGGGCGGGGGAGAATTCGGCCGATACGCTTTGCGTTCTAAGACATCTATTGACTCTTGCACAGAAGCGACGGCTATTTTGCGGGCCGACTTAATGTCCGGGTTATTATTAGACGGAATGTCGTCCAAAGCTAACAATAACTTAGTAAGTGATTCATCCAACAACTTATAATGTTTGCTCGAACGGGGGCTGTTAAAGCTAGAAATTTTACTTTTAATGATATCTAAGCTGGAAATAATATCTTTAATTTTTTTAATGGCCCCATCAATGTTTAATGAAGAAATCTGAAATTCTGACGGAATGGAGAAAGTGATTTTTTTATTTATACAGCCGGAAATTTTTTTTGATAGACCGGACTTTTCCCAAAATTCTGTGCCTAAAATGCAATCAGATTTAATTTCTGGAATAACTTCAAAAGTAAGTGGAATTTCAATGCCGTCGACCACGATATTGCAATGGATTGAGCCTGGACTAAATTGTTTAGTCCCGTCTGCCGTAGAGGCGGAACAAATTTTGGACTTGTCTAAAGTATATCCCATATTCAGTATTTCAAGATGTGAATTATTACCAAACACATTTATCTCGGCTCCACTATCTAATAGAGCTGTAAAATCCTTATTATTTAACTTGAAATGAACGTAAGGCCTCCTATCGCCATGTTGGTTTGATAGCACCGGGCTAACTTTCGGAAAGTCATGAACAAATTTTAACCAGTCATGCCATTCTTCCGAGGAGGTATAAGACGCCGGTGCGTTTACCCGTTTTTTGTATGAGAAGCGGAAGATTGAGGGGGGGATGGGGGGGCCTCGATCGCTCGAATATTGTTATGCGGCAGCTCGCGTGCGCTATCGGCGTAGTTCGATGAGTGAAAGTGAGTCGCCGGGGGGTGACTCGCGTTCGGATAATAAGGTCGGTATTGTTGACCCCTAGGACGGTAAGAGTTATTGTATTGGCCTGAATAGACTGGCCTAAAACGAGGATGTTGACCGCCATTAAAATTATTATTGTTGGCGTTGTTAATATAAGTTGGAGGATTCTGTTGCCTAACACTAAATTGGCCTGCATTATTGTTAAACCACGGCGGGTATTGTTGTCCGCTGCGTGGGTGTGACACTTCAGCACGAGATGTGAACCGAGAGTGGGGCTGAGGCGTAGACCTCGAATTTTGATTATCTTTCGCGGCACATGTGGGACAATTTTTGGACGTGACATTTAGCTTGCCGCAGTCAAAGCAGATAGGTATTAAAATATTCGGGCAGTTTTTAAAAGAATGGCCCGTATTTTTACATTTGAGACAAGCGTTTGTGTTTGAAGTCGACACTGTCTCGGCTTTAGGAATATAACTGTTAACTTTGGACACCTCTGATTTGATATTACTGAAGGGGGCCTCATTATTAAAACGTTCAATTTTCTTACCATACGCCAGAAGGTCGCAAGTATTTTTAATCGTACCGTAAATCAGACATTGATTGTACTTAGGTAACATATTTCGTTTTATTATTTCGAAAAGCATGATATCGGAAATTTGACCCTTGATTTTATTTGCCAAATCATTCACATCTGTTACAAAATCTGACAACTTCTGGTTAGGTTTTTGTTTTAACGAGCGAATACGGGATTCCGTGTCGAAAACGTAGTCGATATTATCGTACTCCTCTAACAAGGCTTTCTTAAGCTGGTCCCAATTCGTAACTCCATCCCTCACGGTACGGAACCATTTCAAAGCAGTGCCCGACAACAAATCAATGAAACATCTCAGTACGATGTCATAGTTAGATTTCCGCGCATAAGTAAGCTCTTCGACACGGGCAATGAATTCACGTACATCTGTTTCACCACTATATTTTAGATTCCAGGACGATAAGTTGTAGTAATGTTTGTTGAACACACAATTTTCGTGGAGACCTTCTGGTTTTACCACGGTACTTGAAGATGACTGGTTGGAATCGTTATCCAAGGAAAAAAAACTGGGTCCATAATCACCACCACTACGTGTTACAACATTAACCTCCGACTGTGAGTTTATGGATTGATTGTCATACATCATTAATTGGTCCTCTGGCATGTCAATGCACACGGAATGGTCCTGGCTTTCCATTTTGTAGTACCTATAATAACTTACTTAAAATGAGTTAAAAAAAAATTACGTAAATTTCCGTTAACGCGACACGCGACTAGATCGAACGAGACGAAAGCCTGATAACTACAGATTAAGGTTTGTTTTAACGAGTGATTAACAATAAGCACGTAGTTAACCTGACTTCCAAATATAACCTACGTGTTCAACGCAAGAGAATAAAGCGAGAAGAAAAAAAAATTTCACACACGTTATTTACACACACAATACATAAGCATCAAGAACACATAAAATTATACACTTAAATGAAACAGCACATTTCAGTTTTTTATATTTCGTTGTTTCATACTAACCCAAGAAGTTCCGGATCGCGGGACTGGCCGGTCGCGTGCTCACGTGCTCGCGATTTGTCCACGCGCAACGTGCTATAAGCTATATTTATAAGAAATGAGAGAAAGACAAAGAATATGCTCTGCTCTCGGCTTCCAATATATGATGACCTAAAAACCTAAGGAAACAGTGCACACCTATAAGAGCGAGAGTTACCGCCTTCGTGCGCTATTGCAAGACTCGATATTCTAAAATGAAATAACGTGCGTAAGTACCTATATACCTATTACGTTGGTGGACACAACTCGTTATTGACACATTTAATATTCAGTTTTGTTAATTCGCTATTTGCTTACCGTCAGGGCTGAAATGGAGAGTTAATTTGTAGTGTATAAAACAAGTGAGGCGTACCATAATAAAATAAATATAATTAATATATACAAATAGGGAATTAAAATAAACCAGTTCGGGTGCCAATTGTAGCCTTCTTAATTTAAAGGGTGTGATGCATTAGAAGAAATGAGTAAGTAGGAGTGGTTGCCACGGACAGACCGACAGACATATATAGGGTTTCAAGGGCCCAGGGATCTTCCGGTGGTTCGTTGTAATTTAATTAGGCTACAAGATATCCAGGTGGTTACGCCGGTGTATAAAGTGTGATGTGTAGAGGAGGGATCTCATGAATGTACTTGGTGGCAGCTCTGCAGCGTGTGGGGGAGGCTGTTCACAGGTTGGGAATGGGTGAATTTGTAGGGAATCGATGAATAGCGAATTAACAGACTACAGTAGGTACAAAAAAAGATGTAATAAATTATAGACCATTTGAGGCTCAAAACACAAACAGACAATCAAAAATACACCCTGGCATTGTCCTATTTAAGACACCTACAAATTAAGAAAATTGGGCTGTGGCGATCTAACCATCTACCTAAAATAGCCTATATTTAGAAGCACAAAGAAGACTATAAATAATTAACAATCAAGGCGGTGTTCTAACACGGCCTTAGCCTAACCTAATATCCAAATGGCCGGGGTTCCATGCCGAGAGCTCGGGGTGGGTCCGAGGTCGTGCGTAGTCGAATGGGCGGTGTCCTGCTTCAATGGGTGGTCCTGATAGACGCTCTTTGCGGTTTCATCGTAGATTTCTACGGGGGGGGCTGGCGTTAGAGTATAGGTACCGTGCGGGGATCCAGCAGGCGTACGGCGACGCTGTGGTGGTGGGTCTACGTGTTGAAGATGTCGGACCGGCGACTGTGACAGGGCACGGCGGAAGCTGTGGCTGCTGGTCCACGGGCTGAAGACATCGGAAGGCGTGGGTGTGGCCTCGAAGTAGATCACGCCCGGCTGCTCACACGGATACGGAACACGGCGGCACGGCGGGCGCACCGATATTCGCGAAGGGTGGTACGCGGACAGCTCAACCAACTTTGGGAGCGAAAGTTTTCACATTTTTGTTAATGTCGCCTGACTCCTCGGCCTCGGGACCCGCACTCGTCGGAGCACGTGGCGCGACCGTGCGTCTCAAGGTGCTGCCCGCTTCTGCCCGTGTCCCGCGGGCGGCGCGGCGGAGGATTGCCGCGTGTTTCGACATTCCCAATCGGCGTCGCTAAGGCCCCAGTGGCGAGATCCGGTGCAGCATCTCGCTTGCACCTTGCTGGGAGCGCTGCTGTTGCGTCCTTGTCTTGTGTCTAACGAATTTAACTCAAACGGCGCTGTTTGTGCACCAGTGCCGAGATCCGGTGCAGCATCTCGCTCGCACCTTGCTGGGAGCGATGCCGTTGCGTCCTTGTCTCGCACTCAATGCAAAAAGATAATCTCGCCCCTGGTATCGTTACGTCATAAGGCGGCGCGGCGGACGCTACAATAACTCGGGCAAAAGGCACAACTTAATGCCGGAGGCAAGTTCTACCAGTCTGCCTTTGGGTATCGTGAGCAGTAGTGCGAGTAGTAACTATGGAGAAATAGCTTTTTTACTTAATAGCTTAATTAAATTAAATTAATCGCTTTTTTAGCTATAACATTTTTGAGTCGGTGTATGCCAAGGTTGGTTGCATGTTGATTTGTTTTGGAATACTTTTTCTGTGAAATCAGTTTTTTTTTTTGTTAATATTTTTGTTTTTACAACCGTAGCTTTATATTTGACGTTTCTAAAGCGCGGAAAGTAATATAAACAGGCATTTTCCATGAAAGTAACGCTTTTGACACGCGACTCTGACTCTTATTGAGTATAGCCAATTGCACAGTATTTTGTGCCTTAAAATTAAATAACTACATTCTGTGATCTGTGGAACATAAAGAAATTAACCTCGGCAAACCATGTTTTCGGTACTTACTAATAATATGAAAGTGAAAAGAATCGAAGAGCCAGCGTTTCTTTTCACAATGTCCACAATGACTGTGGGATTTTGTTCCAACCAAAATATTCCCCCCGAAGTGAACACTTTGCCCTAATTAGGGTTACCCCCCAAGGGCCCATAGAGCGTTGTGACTGGCGGTTTCGAGGCCTCCGTTCCCGTGGTAGCTGTCAGCAAACAGCGCCCAATCAATACGAACCACATGCTAACCCTACACGAACGGAGAAAGCGCGCGGTCGTCATGACGTTGATTTTTCACTAACCGTAGAATAGAAGAGCTACAAGTTCACGGCTCATACTCTAATCCCTGCGTTTTTACTTTGCATACATGATTTTCGCGACCCCCAATTAATCATGTGTTTTTTTACAAATTATGCGGAAACGAATAAGAATCCACATCCAAATAGCAAATATCAAATAGTCCCATTACACTTTACATGATGCTTGTATTCGTCGAATAGTAATACATTATGTAAAAATACAATTTTAGACTTCTCTTCAAAAAAAAGAAGAAATACGTAAATTACTTTAGAAGTTCTGATTTTTCTATAAACTGCCTACTCATTTTAGCTTAGTTTATAAAACAATTTATTCAATATTTTCAAAATTAGGTACTCGTGTATTATCAAATAAGGTAAAAAACAATAAATATTAGAACAAATCTATTTAAAAAAAAAAAAATTTGAACGAATCTGGAATTAACACCAGAACATTTATAGTAGTTTTTTTACTGTCTTCAAACTTTTATTACTTACATCGTAAAAAGTGCACGTGTGGTCGCAGCATTGCTCGGTCGCTATGGCGTGCGATCGCGAGCTACCTGTAGAAGTACGAGTAATGACGAGGGCCCGAGAGCCAGTGCACGGAGGGTCGGCTGCAAGGAGGGACCATTCCGTCGGCACCGAGGCGCGCCACCGCACCGACCGCGACAGACCGGTAGTCTATCTCTAGTCGGGCCGACAACAATGCTGGCGCCTTGACCTTGCGGCGGCGGCTGGCGCGGGGCGGGGCGGCGCGGGGCGGCCGCGGCCGATGACGCCACCGCGGCCGGCGACGCGTGCCCAAACGGCTTTCGGGTGCGATCCGCGGCGAGCAGCATCCGCGCCCGCGCACTCATCCCGGTGAACGCGCCGCTCGAGCCGAGCTCACTCCGCCGGCGACCCGGCGGCACGAACGACCGAAACGACGCGCGACCACGCGATATGCGCCCGCGCAGACATGGGTAACGTCCAGTGCTGCCCCAGCGGCGCCGACGGCAAGAAGCCAAAGAAGCAGAAGAGCAAGAAGAAAGTGATCAGTGACGCGAAAAGTGAGACGAAGGGGGACAGGCTGGAGCCGAAGCTTCAGGTGCCGGCGTTCGCGGACCCGGTGCTGGATTTCAGTGCGAAGGTGCCCGAGAAAGCGGAGGTGCAGGCGACGAGCGTTCCCGAGGAGCCGTCAAAAATCGAAACGTCGGACCCGAAGGAAGCTCCTCCTAAGAGCGGGGACCCCGAGGAGGAGAAACGCAGCGAGAGTGTAGCCGAGGCGAGGGAGAAGTTTTTCGGAAAGGTATGTCACGGTTATTAGTTTTACGATCGGTTTGTTTTGTTCACGTTTCTTGTTCGTTTCATTGATAGCGAGAACAAACACGGACTTTCTTATCGCGCATTCTACGATTGCTACGTAGGGTCAAGAAACTCTTCAGCTGTGCTATGCAATCGATTCGTTACTTTCACGACTGTTATGTTCGGTACCTTCAGACAGAAACTGTCTCTATGGTCCAAACTCTTCCCGCCAACCGAAGTCACGTGCTCACCAGCTGTATCGCATATCGCTGCGTGTTTACGTTATTCGAGAGTATGTGCGTGTGTTCGTTTTGTACTGCTCGATCTCGGAAGGACAGGGCAAGACACGCATGATTGGCAGTAGTAATCCCTTTATCGTGCGCCGGGACGAATCTGTTTTACATAAGCGTGTTTTACATAAATTGGTTCGTGACATGTTGTCACATTGACAAGGGCGTACCTACACAACCATGATGTTAATACAAATGGTACATTGATATTTCTCTCTGATCAGCTTGTGTACGCAGAAAAAAATGCCGATCAAAATAAAGACAGGGTTCAAATTTATGTGTCGGTAGGCCTGGAAATTAACCTTGTGTTTAAAGACAAATTCAAACGTTGTTATTGGTGAGCAGCGATCAAATAATGTTTTCTTTTAAACTATTCCGTTGAAAACATGGTTAAAAAGAGTCATAATATGGTTACGGTGTTAACGCGCCAGAATCCATACCAGAATTTAATAATATTGTCTGTATAAGTTGTTGAGATTGTCTAATGAGACGAACACAATCGTCAATTCGTTGTGACGAAAATATCTGTGGAGCCAAGCACTTGAAAAGAAGTTTACACTATGAAGAGGCTGGAGAGTGAAATGTTTCATATCATCCGAGCTCCTGTGCCGCGCTTATTTGCTCAATACGTTCCGATAACGATTCAAGCTGGCTCAGCTTAACTATCTAATTGGATTCGCTGCTGTCGAGTGCGGTTATGTGCTTGTTACGATACCGCCGGAAAACGCAACACGGGAGGAAAACACGTTGGAATTCACTATTGATATTGCGTTCAGTGTAAAATGTTAGAACAAAACATTTATAAAAACAATATAAGTATTTCAAAGCGAGTTTTACGTTTTACGAAGTAATGGTTTCATCGAAGTTTGTTTACTGCTCCAACAATGTTCACATCGTTGTGGATATCTAGAAATGGTGAAAGAATCGGTTTTATGTGATGTATTTCATAGATAAAGCATCCAAACCCAAAACCACTCGATACATCAGACCATGCAAAATCTAGCCACTAAGCAAACGTTAAGTCAATTAAATATAACAATTTAGAGCAAATGTCGGCAACCCTCGATGTGATCTGTTATTGAATAAGAGTAGAAGTTTGACAGTAGCATCTAAGTGTAATATGAGTACCGAGATGAGGACCAAAAAACCAGTCGTCCAACTTTCATCCTATGCGCATTGCATGCGCCCACTTCTAAAGTTGTCTTGCGATTGATATCTGCCAAGTTCATTAAAGGAATATGTTTTTTTAGAAAACAATGTAAAAGCTTACAATAATAACCATATATCACGTGAGCGCAAAGTTCCAAAACTCTTAAATCTTGCAATGCAGTGGGATCGATAAATGATGCCATACAATAATATTAATGTTTTATTCATAATTGATGTCATTCAATTTGAAACAGGTAGGTAAATGATGATCTAACCCGACGAATGGTAATATGGTACTCGAGATATGTATTTTTATCGCAAAGTGATTATTTAGCTAATCCCCTTCATTTTGCTATCTTACTGAATGAATTATCTGCACCCCTTATTATATTTAGGGCTGATTTCAGTCAGATAAACAGCCAGATAACTATTTGACAGATTTATTTACGCTTCTGCTTATCCATCCGATATAGTTCATATGTTTATTAGTAAAATTATAGTCAGATAATTTTGATAGAAAATATAATTGTCAGGCCATGGCTATCCGTCTTTTGAGCAACGTGAATTTATACTATCAGTCCGATAAGTACTATCTGAGAATTGGAAAATCGGCCCGCACAGTATAAGGGATTTAGCTAATTAAATCACAAGCAAGATTGCAAAATGAACGGTCTATCTGCCGGGATTCGGAAGTCGCTAGGAATTTATCTATTTTCTCTATCTTTCTGCAACATATGCACTACTACACTTTGTCGCAATAAAACATCGGTAAATTCAACAGGAATTAAATGTTTGCTCGTGTAAGCAGGCAATATCCCATCCAGGTTAGTACCAATGCATTGAATGATAGATGGTCGAGATGGTACTGGCATGGCATCGATTTTCCATGATCTGGTCAACTGCTATTTTACTTATTGGTCAACTAGCAACAGGCAGGGAATGCACCTATCAACTGTCAACATTCCTCCTTTATCCAGAGGGAATGCAGCCCCTGCCGAGGTGTTTATCCCAAATCAAAACCACGCCAGGTTTTAAAATGACATTGATAGAACTACATCATATACTCCATCCAGCTGCTCCTAAATATCTTACTGATAGGATAGAACTCCTCTGTTCTCATGGCCTACCTCTCAGATCCTCAAATAATTTGCTTCTTGCTATTCCGGGACATAGTTCTTCATTCTACACGGATTCTTTCGCTGTCAGCGCTGCGCGTATGTGGAACCAGCTTCCACTTGATGTACGCACATCTCAGTCAATTAATATATTTAAAGAGCGTCTTAAATGTCATTTCCTTACTTCCTGATTGTTTCTTGTCACATTGTTCTCAAAAATCAAGAGTATTTTTTTTTCACACTATTTATCAAATATATATATTTATATATATATATATATATATATGTATTTTTTTTAATGTGTAAATCTGTTCATATGTTCTAAAATAATATTTGTGTATTTGTATCTTATACCTATTATAATATGTTTAAGTGTATGTACATATTTGTATGTAATTTATTTTAATATATAAATCCTTATTTTTAGGTTAGTTAATATTTTCGCTAATTCATTTTGTTTTACGTTTATTTTTTTGCCCGCCTCACTGCACTGCACCTCTCCTACATCTCTAAGGTTGAATGGTAGAGAATGCCTTATGGCATTAATTTCCGCCTTTTTGTACCGTATGGCTGCAAATAAAGTATTTTTTCATTTTCATTTTCATTTCATTTCATTTTCATATACTTTACTACTGCATTCACTAAAACAAATGATGCGCAACTGTTTACTGTTTAGCACAGTGAAAATTCAGTCATTTTTGGTAAAGTATTTCTCATTACTATTAATGTTTAACGGAAGGCATCTATTAATGAGCCAAAACAGTTAATATTAATCAGTTATTTTAGCCGATAGAACAGTACCGCTTGTTTAAATAACACGTGTGATTAACTGATTGAACATTACGACTGGCTACAAATTAGGCGTGCAACTGTCCAGTTTCAACAGGCATAGGAATTTTAACAGATTGGACAGTATCTTTTTACTGAATATAAGACGTAAGAAGTACTAAAGCTAGAAACAGTTTTCACACAGTTAAGGAAACAGTAAGATGCACACAGTTAAATAAAACAATTAAAAGATACAGTAACATTTCATGTTTTAGGCTAATTGTTTTCACTCAATAGAGTAACCGATTTACGTAGTTGGCTCTATTTTAACGTTGCAACACAGTTGTATGCATTGGAATTATAGTACAATTCAGTGATTATTTTTTTCAGTGTTCTTGGACCACGTACCTACTTGTGTACCTAAGGAGCCCTCACTATACATACCTATACAAATACATACCGTATGTCAAGCTACCATTACATTTGGAAACGCCACATGTTTTCGATCACCGACTTGTTTTCGAAGCTTCCATTGGAATATCTACGCACTTGAACTCGAATAGGAATGTGTGATCTAAATACGTGCATAGTAGATAGTACTTAAGGTGGCCCAACCCGGCGGGACTAACTCATTCGCGGGCACTGTACAAAACCGTACTATTACGCTCTGGGACCTTCTCCGTTTCAAATAAAAAGACAGGCTCCGTGATGAGTAAGATGCAACATGTCCACAAAAAAGACAATGTTCATGGTGTATGATTTGGTAGGATTTACGAAAATTTTTATTAAAAAACGACTTAAAGCTAAAAGTAAACCACGACCGCTGTAGTGAAAAATCTAACAACAACCAAATAGATTATATATCTCGAGATAAATCTTGATCAAATAAGCTATGTCTGATGACTAATCTTTCTAAGATGTTCTTACTTTATCATTGCGTAATTCACCTCTAAAGTTATTTTATAAAACGCGCGAAAAATTCGAACTTTCGGACCTTATAACTTAGAAACCAAACTCTATTTTACAATGCCAACGGTCATCAGACATCTAGTTCGATCAAATAAAGCTATTTTGAGCAAAATTTGGGATCTCTGACAAGAAATATGGGCGTGATCTTCTTTCCCCATTTGTGTAGGGAGTTGAGCGGGATGGCCCACCTTAATAAAAAAACACCGATTTAGTTCAAACTTGTCGTGTCAATTGTCCCTATCTCACCCTGTATCTGTCTACTAGGTATCCCTAGCGATCTCCATATGGATAGTACCTATCGTATTTTTGTGCAAGTTACTTTACAAAATTAGGGCTCATTTAAAAAAAGATATTTCCTAACGTAGGAGTGTAATTTTTATTCGTTTTTTTTTTTGTTATTTGACAAAACTTCTTAACCTAAGATCTGAACTGTTATTTTTTTTTTAATTAAAATTATCGAAATAACCGGCCATATGTATATTTCAAAAATTAGTAAATTTCCTTAATTTGAAGCAGGCTTATGCAGACCCGCAAGTATTAAGTTCAATTAATTTGACGAATTATTGAATAGGTCTCATGAAATTCAGATTCTAATTCAAAAAACCTCAATGCAATTACAAGAAAAAGACTAAATACACCTTTTATTACAATTCGTTTCTTAACGTCGGTACTTTAAATTACTTCTAATCGACAGTAGATAGTAGAGGTAGTAGATGATAGATTAGTACATACCTATATCCAGAGATACTATTGGTCTGGCAGATAAAGGTAGACAGACTCCAGAATGACCTAATTTACTAATATTTATTTTTCCCTGATGTGTCCCTTTAATAATTAATTAAATAATGTGTCTATATGCTCTTAATAATAATAATAAATAATATTGTTATGGGTTTTACTTAATGTTTTTTTTTTCGGGTTTTATGAGTGTGTCCTGACCAGCGTAAAACCAGCGCTGTAGTTCACTCATCAAGAGGGATCTGCAGCACAAATGCTGAGCTAGCTCCTGTTTTTTCCTTCACAAAACTGTATGTTTAATTTTGTAATTTGTACTAAATTGTGTTGTGAAAAAATAAACGAATTTTATTCATTTCCTTCTATATTTCCAATTTACCAGGCGGTGCTCTAATACGGTGATCCTACAATCCGGGATGAGAAATTTGCTTTTAATTAAATAAATTTTGCTTAAGTATTAACTTAAATTCTCACCGTTGTTCCACATATCATTTATATTTACGGAAAAACAGTGTAACGTCGAGCTAAATAATTAAGCTGTATGTAGTGAACATAAATAATATATGTATTTATCGTTGAATCAGACTCAATCTGCAGGAAAGTAAGTCTGAAGCCACCACAACACGGTTAGTAGCTTTGAAAATTCACACATTGGCGTCTGTTCGATAATTATAATAAGTAGGTAATCTATTCTCGGAGATGTGCGAGGAACCTTCACACGCCCCGAGACGTGTCGTGTCGCGAACCGTTGCGTCGCAAACCGATACGCTCGACGATCCCGCTCGATAGAGTGCGTTATCCATTACGAGAGTACGTCTAACTATACGATATTTTTTTCGGTTTGCAAATTTAATATACAATTCAATTTTAGAAGGAGACAAAGGATATTTTTGGTCAGGGTGAGAATTCTTAGAAACTTCCGTCATCTTACGTCTCTCATGCGGTGAAAGGATAATAACCATTATTATATGGGCAAGAAAACCAGTGCCAACTTTAATGCAATACCTATACAAATATAATATTATTTAAAATACAATAAAAATCCAGTTCTGTTTTATCTATACATATATACATATATATACATACATATATACAAATTTAACTAACACGTACCAGCACAAATATAAATTACTCCCTACCTAATGCGCGCACACTACTCGGGCGACGCCACTTCCCCTATCTCTCAGTTAAAATGTACAACAAATTACCCCATACACTAAAAACCCTTGACAATGATCACTTATTCAAAAGAGAATTGCAAAATTATCTCAAGTTGCACAGCAACATAGGAGAACTTGACTTGAAATAGGTACTACACGCCTAAAGAAGAATAAAATTTCCCTTCACCCACTATAACACACAACTACACAAAATATACTCACACATATAAACCTAAACATATATAGTATATATATTATACACTATTTATATACACTATATTTATTACTTATTTTTAATAGATATGCAAGTATGTTTTTATTATACAACAAAATATTATACGTAGATATAAATAAAACCTAGTACTACCCGTATTTACGGCTTATGTAAAAAAATTAAAATTTAAATAACATTTAACGATTAGGATATATATATATATATATATATATATATATATAAATATATATATATATATATAGGATGTACAAGCACTGTACTCATACGTAGACTTAGTAGCATGTCTCTCATCACACCTGTGCTTACATCTGGTAATCTGTGCTTACAGCTATTAAATATATATTATCAAATAATTGCTAACCCTAGAACGGGCCACACCTTGTTGGGTAGCAATGCAATGTAATTTTGATCTGCTGTTGGACTTACTACAAGGCAAAAATTTTATGTATACATCTTTGTGAACACTTCTACCATGCATATACCAAATAAATAAATAAATAAATAAATAAATATATTTGTATATTTAGTCGATTTTGTATCGATAATGTTTAATGTTAAATATTAATCACATCATAATATTATAGACGGCGCTGTCTCACGAGAAAACTCAACCATTATTGTATCGGCTGACAGAGACAGTTCTCGACTCTCAGGATTAAGACATATTTAATTACACCTCATGTATTAAAATTTAGGATGCTACGAAGGAATAAAGAATTCCACAGACGCGTGGACGTGCGTGAAGAACACCCCGCCTCTCGTTTCACCAAAGATAGATAAATATATTTATTTAACTTAAAATTGTTTCTATTAACTTTAAAAATCTATAACAACCCAAACTAACCCAACAAAACCTTAATTATTTGTCAATAATAACAACTTATGTGCCGTTAATAAAATCGTTTGTCTACAATGTCCAGTGAAGTAGCCACTTTGGTGGGCGGTGGGGCAGGCGGCGTCGAGAGGGATTGGTCGGATAGATATAAGGACAACTCCTCTTAGGTGCAACTAATATATAGTAGTACCATGTATACACATTCAATTTGACAGCAACTAGCAATACTAATACCAATTCAATACAGTCGTTTTCGGGGCGAATTGACTAAACAGGTGAACTGTGTACTAAAAACGATCACAGAGGGGATGGGTGGAGAGGGCACAATTTCCTCTTCGCACCGGGGCCTTTGACCACCTAGCTACGCAACTGGTCGATAAACTACCGGTTGCAGCGTATAATGCACGTTTCCTCATTTGGGAACGTTTGGGACGAAATTGGAGCAGTTTTTCGTTAAATTGTCTAATTGAGTCCACATCGTAGTTCAAATAATTGAAATAAGCATAATATAAAATTACTGTTAGATACACGTTCATCGCTATTTGGGCCGAACATTTTGCCGACTAGCAAAGCCCTCTAGTCGGCTTGAGTCGTGAAGGATTACTCAAATAAAAAATGTGAAGACAACATTAGAATACATCTAATAAAGTGATAAGTGAGAAGCTTTAAGTATTTTGTTCGAGGTTATATTGTATTGTGTCCTTGCTTCACAATCGATTCTACATAATCTGCATACAAATTTGTTAAATAGGCGTCGCATTTAGTACAAAACATAAACATGACATGCGTACATTAATAACAACCTGTTCAATTGAGCGCAGCCTAGTGGCGCGAGGACTTGCCTAGCATACCAGAGGTCCAGGGTTCAAATCCTCACCCCGTTCATGCCCCACTTTCTTTCTCTTTCTGAGTTTGATATGTGCAGTCACGAATGCGGGCTGCCCCATGGCTGGGAATCCATGTAAAACTGTAGGTCACCTGCCCTTTCTAGATGGTAGGGTTTAAACCCGCCCTGGTCGGTAATATCGCATTGGCTGAAAAGATGGTCGAAGCGGCAATGAAAAATTGTCCGTGTTTTCCACCCAGTTCAATGTAGCCGTGCTCATAAAGGGAAGTTCCTGGCATGGTACCTAACACCTTCAGGAATGTGGTGTATAGGGCTAATATCATAACGGTAGTTTTGTGGTATAAGCCGTCCATGTCAGGTTGCATACAAAAAACTATGCTGAAAAAATAAACATGATCGCACACAAGGAAACGATCCTAAACCGAGAATTCCCAGATGGTAAAAACTCTTCTAATAAATTATTTCATTAAATTCTAGTAGACATTCTTCATTGAGAAGGAATATATCGAATAAACCGTCCAAGTGCGAGTCGGACTCGCGCACAAAGGGTTCCGTACCATCGTACAAGATTTAAAACAAAAAATCACGTTCTTTGTATGGATTCTCCTTCATTTTCATTATTTTTTTATTTTACTTATTTGTTGTTATAGCGGCAAAATAAATACACACTCTGATGATACAGCCCTGTGACAGACGGATGGACGGACGGACGGACGGACAGACAGCGGAGGCTTAGTAATAGGGTTTCGTTTTCACCCTTTGGGTACGGAACCGCTATAATAACAAATAGGTAAAATTAAAAAATATTAAAAATTAAAGGGGGGCCCCATACAAGAAATGTGATGTTTTTGTGTTAAATCTTAAACGATGGTACGGAACCCTACGTGAGTGAGTCCAACTCACAATGGGCTAGTTTTTTTTGTTAAATATGAAATAATTGTATTTTAATATGATTACCAAGTTCTGTGTTGATTTACGACTGTGTTGAGTTTGAAACATTCCACGAACGCCACTTGGAGGATGGATGCCCGTATGTGTAGACACGTATAGTGTAGTTATGAGTAAATTTTTTGGTGAACATGAGTGTTTTTAAAGAAACTTTCGCCCATTTCATGAGAAGTAAACAGCGATTTCACGTATATTAGTCACTCCTGTGTGTCATTGACTCAAAAATTCTAAAAAGTATCAAAATATCCACCTGATTCAGTACGAAAATGAATTGAGAAATTGGATGTAGTCCAAAAGGATGATATCTCGAAATAACCGGCCACCTCCTCGCATCCAGCGTTGCCGATCGCTCCCCGATTCCCCGATCCGCGGGGAATTTGAGGTCTTGTTGGGAAAATGGTGGGGAATGCAATCGTCGGGGAGTTTGCGGGGAATTGGCCAATCCGCGGGAATTCAGTTTTCTTTTTTGATCATTCCAAAAAGATCCCGAATATTCAACCTTAATGGGGACAACTTTCGATTCGCCATTGGCTGCATGATCTTTTTTTTTTATTTGAAGCAATCGGGACGGTTTAGGATTTAATCTTTTCGCGAAGGAGTCGTTTATTCGCTGCAGATTTTTACGGATTTCGGGGAATCCTAAGAACGTTTGAGGGGAATCTGAGGAGTTCGCCAACGCTGCTCGTACCCGCCATCGCCGCCTCCTCTCCGCCGCCTCTACCGCATCGCAACCGCAGATGCCGCAGCCGCAGCCGCCTGCTGTTCATCGCGTTTAGCAAAGTCGTTGAATTCGCGAATCATTATATTGGTTTCCTGAAAGGGTAGGCAGGGAAGATAGAACGCTTTACGATACTTGGCTCGTTTCCTTTACAGATATACATTTTATTAAGCAATTGCCCTTGCCCTGCCAGGACCTGTCCATTATTTGAGCACGGATACATCCAACCCAATGCGATGGTACCAACCTGGGTGGGCTTAACCTTACCCCATAAGGGACCCACTGTTTTATGTGAAACCCGAACAAAGATCGAATCCAAATCGTTTTTTTTTACGTATCGGAGCCTACATAGTACAAACTAAGACTTCTGGTGACAAATCGCTAAATATCAGTTATAAGAAAATTCTCTTATGTCCTTGTCGTTACTGCCGTCTTATAGTTTAATAACGAATACATCTAAACAAGGTCAATATTCTTCATCACAAACTTTAGCCATATTTTAGAAAAATCTTGCTTGATTCTCAATACAAACCATCTTCGAAAGCTTTGACAACGTCGTTTGAAAGCTGCAAATTGAAGAAAGCTCATTTTATAGTAAATTTATCAGAAACAATGATATTACATTATAATTTACTGTTTTTTGTAAATTGTTAAGATTTATGTTATCCTCTTAAGTGTAATATTTTTATGTGGTAATGTTTATTTTTTATGTGGGAACTTCCAATATATTCAGTTCATTTAATTTGTTTCAATCGAAGTAGGTATTATTGTTTTTATACTTAATTTCAAGATTGTGAAAGAATTTGCGAGATTTCTCAAAATATTTGGCATTTATATAATCTACTCCAAGTTATTCATTTAAACCTCATTTAAAGTATTCGCGTAAAATACTGAAAAAGACCAAGTGAAACTCGCCACTGGCAAATTGTTGCTTCTACAACACACCAAGGAAGAAGAAAAAACCAGTCTAGTCGTGGTATAGTTTCTGTAAGGCTGCACGGGCACGAAAATTCCCCTCTTTTTTGCTTTGGAAATTTGTTGCGTCAATATTTCGTCACCTATTTGCTCTATAAGTCCAAGTCTCTGTATATCCTTCTCGTTTCTCGTCACCGAGCCTTTACGTATCTTATCCGTTAAACTCACTCTTCTACTACTACTAAGCTTTTGTCGAGAACTGCATTTCCATTCCCAAGTCTTGCTTTCGTGCATAAGCGTTGGCACCAGCACGCCGTTATGATCGCCATCCTAGCTGTAGGCGTAATAACTTTCCATAACTGAGTTAATCGCGACATTCACCTGGTTCTTTAATTTGGTTCTTTCAAAAATAAGAAGTCGTTCCCAAAATGAAATGTTTTTGCCTTTTTTTTATATTAAAAACGCGGCATATGCCATACGCCAGGCCCTCACATATCTGTCCGATGATGCCCATGGGCTTTAGAGCTAAAACTAAAATAATATTGACTTATTGCTTTCGACATAAGTCCGAGTAAGTACATAGATAGACATTTTTTTTCTCCGTCAATCGTTATAAACATAAAAAAATGTTTTACTCGTATCCAGGTAAAAAGGTAACCATGAGAAACCAGAAATGATCAAGTTTCGCCTACTTTTCAATGCGTACAAAGAAGCTATCCGCTCCGCACCGCACACTTTGTAGCACGTAAGCTTCCTCCCCCGCTCCGCCGCCGCCCCCGCTGGGCTTCCGCCCCCGCCCGTGCCGCAGCGGGGCGCCGCCATGGGCGGGCGGGAAATTGATTCAGTTGCTTCAAGTAAAGTTTTTTTTTTTTACTTTTTTATCATTTACAAAAATGTTTTATGCGCCAAGACTACACGGATTAGCGGCGCATCGATGTTTTAAGTTCAAAGAGATCCTATATTTGTTAATCCTCTTTGTTAGATCCTGGTGTGGTTTTTTGTTAGCCTCTAAAGATTTGTATCAAAATGCTTAAGTGCGCATATCATGTATATAAGTTAAGTTATAAAAAAATCAAAACGTACAGATGTAGTTCTTAGTTTGATTCCCGGCGGGACTAACTCATTCGCGGGCACTGTACAAAACCGTGCTATTGCGCTCTGGGACCTTCTATGTTCCAAAGAAAAAGACAGACTCCGTTATGAGGAAGATGCAACATGTCCACAAAGCAAACAATGAACATAGTGTATGATTTGGTAAGATTTACGAAAAAAATAATTACAAAACGACTTAAACCACGACTGCTGTAGTAAAAAATCTAACAAAAACCAAATTGATTATATATTTTGATGAAACAAGCTATGTCTGATGACTAATCTTTTTCAGATGTTCTTACTTTGTCGTTGAGTAATCCACCTCTAAAGTTATTGTATAAAACGCGCGAAAAATTCGAACTTTCGGACCTTATAACTAAGAAACCAAACACAATTTTACAATGCCAACGGTCATCAGACATCTAGTTTGATCAAATAAAGCAATTTTGAGCAACATTTTGGATCTTTGACAAAAAATATGGGCATGATCTTCTTTCCACGTTTGTATGGGGAGTCGAGCGGGTTGGGCCACCTTAATGTGCAAAATTTCAGAAAAAGATGTCTAAATTCGACTGAGGAAACAGGCACGGGCCATTGTATAGATCTCGATCTCCTCATTGTCATATAAGCAAAATTCTACTTCTAATCCTTGTGCACTGAGAGCTGCTGTTTCTTTTGTTCTTGTTCTTTGCCTTAAGCTGTTCTACCAATAATTGTTTGGCAGCAACATTTAGATCTATGTATGTATTTCATTAGTGTGGACGGAAAACCAGTAAAGTTTTCCAGTTTCTCCTTTACTGGTTGATAGGATCCGCGGATCTATAAGATTTTGACGTAGATTTTTTTTTATGCGACCTGAAATTTATGGCAAATACCCCACAACTACCGTTATGATATTTGCCCAATACACCACATTCCCGAAGGAATTAGGGGCCATGCCAGGACCTTCCCTTTATGAGCACGGCTACATTGAACTGCATGGCAAACACGGACATTTTTTCATTGCCGCTTCGACCATCTTTTCATCCAATGCGATGGTACCAGCCCGGGCGGGCTTAAACCCTAGCACCTAAGTAGGGGAAGGGACCTACAGTTTTACATGAATTCCAAACCATGGAGCAACTCACATTCGTGACGAAATGCACCTTTCGAACTCGGTGTGGTGTATGTCGGAATTGAACCCCGACCTCTGGTACGCTAGGCCAGTCCCCGCGCCACTAGGCTACCAGCCGCTCAGCAACTTAGTGTAAGGTTAATAAATGAAATGAAATAAATGAAGTGAAATGTCGTATTAAGTATTATTACCAGTGACGATGAACACGAGAAACCACTAGGAAACAATGTTGTCATTGATTTACGCTAGCTAGCAGCAGAATCCAATTACCTACTGCTGCATCCATTAGGGAACGAAATTTTACGCCTTTTCAAATTTATGATCTTGGCCTGACGGTTACGAGCAAGTATTGCCATGCTGACGAGTGAATAGCTTTAACTAGAGTGTTACCTACTGCTAGTTCCGAGAATGCACGATGAATACAGGCATGAAACGGGTGTATGTAATTATAAAAAAATTAACAACTAGTTATACCTACCCAGCGCTAAGTCATTTTAGAATACTTATAAGGTTTTACATAATATTATAATTATAATAATACATTTAATCGTATGGTGATGGAGAAAAAGGAAACTACACTACACTACGAAGTAACTATACGTTAAGGCTGATGTGAACTCACAGGAAATCTAAGATTTAAAAATTTTAAGAAATTCATTCTTTGTCCATTGGCCAAGGCACAATTTTGCACGGCGACTGCGATTGTAATAGCGAAATCGTCTTCCAGGCCCTATCGTATACCTACCCCTAAACGTTGTCAAAGTTTAATCAAACTTGTGATATGTGATATGTTGATTTGATATCACTTGAGAAAGCTTGAAAAAATTTTTTGTAAATCTGTATTTTTCAGTAAAAAAAAAATCGAAAATGAACGTAAAAAAAGACAACTTTGTTCCAATGTTATTAGCCAATATTTACCAATCTAAAAGGTATATAAAAAATCATACAAACAGACATAGATATCTATAATATATTTTAGAATTCAACATTTCAAAAACCTAGTAAAACATTAAGAACATGGAAACAAATTGTTATCGGCCGTAGTATGGGGAACGGATTGAGTGACGATTCTCTTAACGTAGTTTTTGAGATCACTGGGAGATAGTTGCTGCTATTGTCCCATACTTTGGCACATGCAATGTCCATGTATGTTGATGTGACTGGACCGGGATGGCTAATAGTACACCTACTGTCCTGATATTAGCCCAACACACCTCATGGGAGCATGCGAAATGTACGGCAAAATAAGTCTCAAACTCTAATGCTGAGATTCATAGACGTTACTCGTACGTTTCAAGTATGGCACGACTTATGGCTTCCGACTATCAAATTTGACATTCGGTCCATACATTATATGTCAAAACTGACAGTCTAAAGACATACTTTAGCTCAGCCAAGTACGAGTAACGTCTATTAATCTCAACATAAGTTATTTACTGCGTTTCGATGAAGGTCACATTAGTCCATATTATTGTCTCTAACCCTGTTACCCGATATTATCAACATTAAGAACGATGTATGTGGCTCGGTTATACTTTTTTGTCCTTTATTCAATATTTGTGAAATTAAGCGTCAAAATAAGATTACGAAGATACTTATAGGATTTTTACATGGTTACATGTTATGTTTTTAATGGGAGATACATTCTGCATAATATACTTGAATAGACCTCACAGACTGCTGCATAGACGGATAGTATTCGGAATCCTAAAATTCTCTACTTTAAAAACGTCTTGTGTTCACACATTTATCGAGAAGTGACCTCGCTCTCGTTTTCGGCGTGCTTTCCAAGAAAATAAATGGACTGGGATTGCGCGAAGCCATCCGCTGTGATAATATTATGAGAATTCCACCTCCCACGCGCTATCGGGAAATTCAGCACGTCACAAGGAAAATGCTGAACACTCGGAAATCATATTAGTACACAACCAATGTATTGCTTACAAATTAGCGCCAGCGAAGTTTCAGCTTAGGCAAAAATGTTTTTGTATGTCCGGCTATCCGGCTTTTCTCTGCAGGTCACATTTCTCAACCGATTCTCGTGAAATTGTTAGAGCAGGATCGATAGTTATGTGGACTTTATTTATCAATTCATTGTTTTTGAAAACTTATGTTTTGTGATAAGACCTAAAGCGTTAGGTTAGGTTATATAAGAATACAAGTTATTTATAATAATAATACAAAATAGTTAATATACAAAATATATGGATAGGATTTTGTTTTAAGGTGCGCGGTGATGCAAAGATATACTCGGAAGGTACAGCTCAGAGAGCTAATCCATTTAAATTAAAATCCAATTAAATTGATATTTAATATTTAATATCAAGTAATAAATATCTGTGTCTGCACGCTTTTGTTTTTTTTGGAAAATCCAAACCGAATGAAATGAAAGCAAAAAGAAAATCTTCATATGAATTTTGTTTTCTCTGTTGTTTGATCCAGAATGCATTTACCGAAAAAACAAATAGATGCAGACACAGATATTTGTAGCCTAATATTAGATACCAAATATCAAGTAAGTTGGAACAGTGGTTTTCAAATTATTAAAATGTGAACGAGTAAATATGTGAAATTGTAGGATTATGAGGGATTTGGAAATGTAAGAGGGGTTTGTTTGTTTTTTGTTGTAAAAGAGTTTAGGCAAGTGTGGGTGAGTAAAATGAGGTGATCCATGGTTGATTATAGTAAGTGCTTGGGTGTGTTTGACTCTGTAGAATGAATTTATAGCAAGCATCTTTGAAAGCATTGATTTTATTTATTGAACGTATCGGTGGGGGAAGGTCATTCCAGATTTTACTGGCGGAGTACTTAAAACAACACTTGTAGGCGGTTTTTTTGTGTTTCGGTATTATTAATAGGTGGCAACTAGCTCTAGTCTTATACCCGTTTATATTTTGAGACCATTCAAGTTTTTATAGAGTTAGTCAGGTTCTTTGCTGTGTATCACGTTAAATAAAAAACTAAAACAATTTAGCTTTCTCTTATTTTTCAGTTTTAATAATCCATTCGAAGGCGTGATATAACTTCGTCTTGGGACATAGTAGATAAATCGCATGCATAAATTCTGCACTCTTTGCACAATTTTGGAGGTTTTTGTATCCATGCAGGGTTCATACACAATGTCTCCATATCCGAGTTGTGATAGGACTATATAGCACTATATAAGCTCTCAGAGAGTACTTTCCGCACGTTTTTTTGAAAAACTCCGCCCGAGTTTATAGAGCATTTTAAGTTTACTGAAAGCGAAACCTACCTTTCCTTTCACATGTTCGTTGGTCAAATTTAAGGCCCAGGTTTCTTGTTGTGTCAGACTCCGGAATCGGTTCTCCTTCTATGTGTATGTTAATACCGACTTCACGGATGTGTTGAACTCGATATTATGTACCAATGACAATGTAAACGCTTTTTAATGGGTTCTCCTCCACAGTTCTTATATTTTGTTTTAAGAGTTTTTGAGACACGGCATCACTTTTGTAAATAAGATCAAACTTTATAATTTCGTACCTTATTTTAAGGCTTTTGCAATATTTTATTTGTTTTTGCACTTGAACAGGCCACTTACAATTGTGCAATGCTTTTGCACCCGCTATATCATTAGGTCGTTCCAACATTATTTCCATGATTTGAATCCAATAAATGGAAGCAGAGATTTTTTATTGGTATTCAGTAAGGTATGTCTTCCTCTTTTTTTCCATGTTAAGGTGGCCCAACCCGCTCATCTCCCCATACAAAAGAGGAAAGAAGATCACGCCCATATTTCTTGTCATAGATCCAAAATTTTGCTCAAAATAGCTTTATTTGATCGAACTAGATGTCTGATGACCATTGGCATTGTAAAATTGTGTTTGGTTTATAAGTTATAAGGTCCGAAAGTTCGAATTTTTCGCGCGTTTTATACAATAACTTTGGAGGTCGATTACGCAATGATAAAGTAAGAACATCGTAAAAAGATTAGTCATCAGACGTAGCTTATTTAATCAAGATTTCTGATCTATTTATCTTGATTTACCTTGATTTGTCTTGATTTACTTTTAGCTGTAAGTCGTTTTGTAATTAAAATTTTCGTAAATCTTACCAAATCAAACACTATGCGCATTGTCTGCTTTGTGGACATATTGCATCCTCCTCATCACGGACCCTGTCTTTTTTAGGGTTCCGTACCCAAAGGGTGAAAACGGAACCCTATTACTAAGCCTCCGCTGTCCGTCCGTCCATCTGTCACAGGGCTGTATCTCATGAACCGTAATAGGTAGGCAGCTGAAATTTTCACAGAGTATGTATTTATTTTGCCGCTATAACAACAAACAGGTAACATCAAAAAATAATAAAAATTAAAGGGTGGTCCCATACAAAAAACGTCATTTTTTTGTGTTAAATCTTGTACGATGGTACGGAACCCTTCGTGTGGGAGTCCGACTCGCACTTAACCGGTTTTCTTCAAAACAGAGAGGGTCCCAGAGCGCAATAGCACGGGTTTGTACCATGCCCGCGAAAGAGTTAGTCCCGCCCGGAAGGGCCACCTTGAGTCATCAAAATGTTGCTATTGCATTTAAATTAAGTACTTCAATCATATTGTTAACCCCGGGACGATGCGACGGTGGCAGCGGCGGCGGTGCCCTGGCTCGCGAAATAGTGAAGGTGTATGTCTGATGGCAACATGTCTACATACAATTCATTCACATCTTGTCATTATCAGAATATTCACATCAGCCACTCATCAAAATGTAGATAAAAACGGCTGGAGCTTTTCTTAAAAATACATGAAGATAATTTTTCAACTTACATTAATAACAAAATCAAAAAATAAAATAATATTTCCCGCTTGAAATATTCACAAACGGTTCTCTTACGAACGCCTTGTACTATCACTGTAGCAAAGTTTGAGCGATTGCCAAGAATGTTGGCGGACTCTTTTTATTCCAATACCCATATTGATTTTGTTTTTTGGAAAGTTGGAATTAATGTCAGTTCGTTGGCTTATTTATTTGGAAAAATACCATCAGGCGTCGAAATATCGGTTTAGAGAATTGTTAATATAATACATGTTAAAGTAATTCTATTGGTTGGACGGATCTTAATATTTTTTTTCAATAAAATAGATTGTGTCCTGCGGAAGGACATAGGCTGACCAGGTGACCAGTAGTACGAAATGCTCATAACTTAACCTTGCTTCGGGTACCAATTACCTGATTTAGATGCGGTTTATATTTAAATCTAGCCCTAATCTACACATTACTTATAGGCTACGTAACATCACGCTAACTTACCAGAGGTGTGAGCAGTGGAGGTTAAATATTTATAACAAAACAATAAGTGGACTGCTCCTGCATGATGTTATAATGAATCACTAATTGTAAATGTAAAATGTGTATGCAGATAGTAAAAATGTGTTGAACGTTTAATCCCGCGCTTAGTTTAAAAAAATATAGTTCGAAATTGTGAAGAATAGGCACTCTAGCAATCTTACTCCGATGATTTACGATGGAATAGTCACACAAGCTGCATGATTAACCTAGAATTCGCTAAAAGCTGTAAAAGTGACTAATCTTTCCCGCCTGACTCATTTTCTCTATGAAACGGTTAAATATTATGTTTTATGTTGAACTCGCTAATTATTACATTAAGCTGCCATGAAATAAGGCAAACACATCGATTTTGATCGTATCGACTACATATTGAACTGGGTGGGAAATTTAGAAATGTTTTAATTGCTGGATTGACCACCTTTCATTTACTATGTTGGGACCAACCCTACAACTTAATGAGTAAGGGACTATGTATGTACAGTTTTGCACAGTTTCCGAAACATCACGCAATCTCCGCGAAAGTGAACATCACAGTCTAAAGGCCTTTTTTTATCATGTGCTGATTAGTTCAATCGTCACTTATTAAGGGCCATTCTTACCAGCTTGCAATCAATACAAGTAGAACTTAATCAGAACTTTAGTAATAAATCGTGATCACGGGAGAACTATTCGTCACATACACGAAAATAATATTGATTTTTAAACAGCCAAAAACTAAAGTTGGTGCAACCTATAATGAAGCCAAACTAATATTGTTAAATGATATGAGATCACACAATGAGACTGTAAGATTACTTAAAATTAGTTGCAATCATTGCAGTTCCGGTGACAAATCTGAAGCAGATTACTCAAAGCACCGGCTGAATATTAGTAACGCATCGCACCCTCCGATAAAGCGATTACTCAACCTTACATTTCGTTACACCGATGACTTAATTGTTAGCAAACATTCGGGGTGGCGCACTGAATCATTATGGTATGACTATCTGGTTTATGGCTGGGTTTCCGTTGTGACGTACGGAGCAAATACCGAAAATTTGCCAAATATACAATGCTGGGGATGGGGGGGAAATATGTATGTTTAAAAATGGTGTCATGAACATGGCTTAGTCGCAGAATCAGTGGAACAAAGGTTGAATTTAAATAAAACATACTTACTAAAAATTTTAACATAGTTACACCATAGATTAAATAAGGTTTAAGTAAATATACTTTTTCATACTAAGCATGTACGTCGCTTATTCCAAGGAATGTGACATAAGTGTATGTGTAATCGAACGTGAAGCAAGGACACATTAATTGGTTAGACACAATACCCGCGAATGGTATGTTTTGCTGGTTCGAGTGCAGCCTTGCAGTATATTGTAAAGGTGTTATTTTTAGGGGGATATTTCTTAATAAGGTTTATTTAATCTATGGTTACACTGAATTTTACGCACGTACACTTGATAAATAAATAGTCTGAGATCAATTACATTATTATTTTTACCGCGTATTTCAGATAAAAGCTCATAGTGCATGTATACACGTTATAATCATGTAAAAACAACAGTAATTTTACTGAGTTACATGTTCAATCATTTGAATATTTATGTGACGAGAAAAAAGCTGACTATGCTCTCTTTTCTTTCTTTCTAGGAATAAACAATATGAATTTAATCAATCTTTCGATGTTTTAAAAGTAGAAAAACAAGATAAATCCTGATAAATCATTGCATTTATTTATAGAATAAGGAAAGAAGTAGAAGTTCATCAATCAGAGACCTTGATCATAAACGAAAGAGGCGCCCTATCTAACCCTCCGGGAAAATGGTGTGATGTTGTGTAGGCATACAGGCATACGCACACCATTGGAGATAATTATTCTGAATGACAAAATAAACATGTTCTTTCATGTTTTAATTTTGAATTCCAAGCCGAATGCAAGATATCTAATGTCCACTTAAGAAAGGGGAATTTCGTCGGTAACGACCTAATTGGAAATTTAGGGGACTGTTTTTTTTTGTAATAACATTCACCAGTATTCTCTGAAAAACCGCACATAGATACGGCTGAACGCGACCCTCGCTTCGCTCGCCCGATGACAATCTTATCATCAGTTGTCATTTCGATAACAATTTCCATGTCCGGTATTGTTCCAGAACGATTGCGATCAGTCATGTGAATGGCTTATCTGGCCACAGTAAATCTGATGGCTTGCTTAATACTCGAGGAAGATTGTTGGGCATTTTATATATGTCAAAGCTCGACACATACCTGCCTGAGATTAGATATAGGTACGCCGTCTTCTTTGAAATTGCCTTATCGAATGGTATCTCGAATATTTGCGTCAGTGCGTAAAAGGGACGATACGATGGAATTTTTCGCGCAACCACCATGTTTGCAGGTAGGAAGTCGTTTGTTCGCGTGTCCAGTCTTCCCGTCATTCTCATTCCTATTCTTTGTGATTTATGAACACGCCAACGTCTTGTAATGTCATAAGTGTTAAGTTGCCTGTAAATACTGTTTTAAATACTTGCCCAACGACACCCCAATTGATGAGGTATGTGAAATTAAATCCGTAGTTCTTACAAACTTTAGATGGTTCGATATGACATTTATTTTTCCGACCTTTTGGTGTGCCATGAACCTAATAACAATGTCTTTTCTGGTTTCTGCAAAACGGTCATTTTTTGTCGCGCCAATAGAGGTTCTTATCATTATTGAATTATTTAAGCGAATCCTACTGAGGACTTTGCGGGTCATTCTTGTCTTTTGTGTCGAACATCATGTGGCGTATCACTTATTTAGTTCTTATACAAGATAAACGATACCTAAAAGAATGCGCCTTTTCAATTGTACCTTCTTTAATTATTTATTTATTGCTTTTTATAAACAGTTATATATATATATATATATATTATATATATATATATATATATATATATATATATATATATATATATATATATTAATTACAGTTATATATATTTCATTTCAGTGTGATAAATCCCCTATTAAAAATTATTAAGGGGTCATAAGAGCCGATTGCGTTCAGTTTGAAAAGGACGTAAGTAAACCAATTTTTTTTTTAAACAACACAAAGAATTACGATAATCAAAAAACCGGCCAAGTGCGAGTCGGACTCGCACACGAAGAGTTCCGTACCATCGAACAAGATTTAATACAAAAAAAACACATTATTTTTAAATGTTATCTATATGTTATAGCAGCAAAATAAATACACACTCTGTAAAAATTTCAGTTACCTGTCTATTACGGTTCATGAGATACAGCCCTGTGGCAGACGGACGGACGGACGGACAGCGGATGCTTAGTAATAGGGTTCCGTTGGCACCCTTTGGGTACGGAACCCAAAAAAGTAAATACGTAGATTGATGGTCTAGCTGTAATAAAAAAAAATAAACTGTTAGTCTCTGGCGCTTTGTTTTCTCAAATTCGACAAATATTTATAAAATTTTACAAAAAAAGTTTGAACACAGAAAATGAGCAGTAGACATTTACCGTTATAGGTTTCAAATATATCTTTCATCTTTCTAAAATTACAAAATAGGTAGTAGATAATTTTAAAAATATTAAAATATGATGTTAATTACGCCCTAATGGAACTGAGTCTAATCAGGTGTTATCACGCCCTTAAAAATGGTAATTGACCTGAAATGACATTGAGTTTCACACACATGCAGTGTGCACTGTAAAAGAGTTTGAGTCGGAAGCGGAAGAATGAGAAGTAATAGAGAGTAGGTCGATCTTAACAAAGATTATGCGAATATATGTAGAAACGCAAACGGATCTTTAATGTACGTTGGAGTCATGGTTTTTTATTATTATATTATTATTGATAGGCTAGCAGCTTTAAGCTGATGTATATTTTTTTCATGTTTTAAATTATTGTCCAGTTTATTTTTGATGTTTCCGTTGATGATGTTTTTTTTATTTTTTTTTGCAGATGTTGCCTTTGATTTTCTTATGTCTAACTATCCAATCTATTTTAGAATCGATTGGTGGTCGCAGCGTACATCCTCTTGAAGTTTTTTCTATGCCTCTACTACACGTTGGGTACAAAGCTTTTGAAGATATGTAATATGTGGATATAGACCGTGAGATTCAGTTTAATGCTCTCCCTTAGAAGTTGTAAGTTCTGCTTTAGTTTAAAAAGTTCAAATAGTTCCCGGCAGTCGTAAATAGTAGGGTTGACCCCAATTATTTTTTCTCGATTTCTCTCCTTGCTCCTATTTAACGTTCTTAGCAGCCCTGGCGCACACCCACACAATATTATTTGGTGCCCACACCCGACCTTACCTCGACCGTCGCTGCCGGGTCGGCATTTTCAGGCCGGCATTAGTCAATCTAGAGACGAATTGGACCTGATGAGTGCTTTCCTTGCCTTGCAAATGTTAGTAACTTATGTCAGGCAGACACGGTTTGCAAAATTTATCGCACACTTTTGACATATCGTTTTGGGAGGGTTTTACTATAATTATTTTTAATGTTTTTCTTCTTCCGTTGTGCCTGCCCAAGCCATGTTGCCGTAAATTTGCATGACAATATTTTTATGGATGAAACCCAAGCGCTCACAGGACCTCTGGAATCTCTCGCCACATTTACTAAAATCCATAGGTCATGCTCTCATTGAACCATTAAAGACTGTCATTAATAAATGTATGAAAGAAGGATCATTTCCAGACTCAATGAAGATAGCAAAGGTCATACCCTTGTACAAAAAAGGTGCTCACTGTGATGTCGAAAATTACCGTCCAGTGTCACTTTTACCCATTTTTAGCAAGGTGTATGAAAAAGTTATAGAGCTGAGACTACACAGTTTTTTAACTAAATATAATATATTAAACTGTAAGCAATTTGGTTTTCGTAAGGGTCTGTCTACCAGTGACGCTATAGCTGCCATGGTAAAATCGGTTATGACTGCCTTGGATGGATCCAAATATACATATGGTATGTTCTGCGATCTTTCCAAGGCTTTTGACTGTGTAAATCATGACATATTAATTATGAAACTAGAACATTACGGGCTTAGAGGTAGGGAATTAGATTTGATCAAGTCATACTTTTGCAAGAGGCAGCAGATTTGTGATGTGCAAGGCACTAAAAGTAATACAGAATCCATCAACATGGGAGTACCGCAGGGTTCTGTTTTAGGCCCCTTGCTTTTCCTTATCTATGTTAATGATATTTCTGCTTGCATTTCGGACGATGTAGAATTAGTTATGTTTGCTGATGATATTTCTTTAGTCTTAAATAATGTAAACACGGATTTGTTGCAAAAGTCTCTTGAAATAACGGTTGCTTCCCTACAGTCGTGGTTCCAGTGTAATAATTTGTTGCTTAATGTGAATGTGTTAAATTTAATGAACTTTGCTCTCGGAACACAGAGGCGTATGTTAAGTGATACGATAGGTAATGTTGCTAAAGACATGTCTTTGAATATCACGAATGAAATAAATTTCCTTGGTGTAGTATTTGATAATAAGCTGACATGGAAAGCTCATATAGATAAGCTAGCCGGTAAACTCAGCTCAGCATGCTATGCTATAAAAAAGATAAGAGAATTATGTGGTATTCAGGCAGCTAGGGCGGTCTATTATGCTTACTTTGACAGTCTGATGTCATACGGTCTGATGTTCTGGGGAAATGCATCCGAAGCAAATCGAATATTTTTGTTACAGAAAAGAGCCTTGCGAAGTATCCTCAACATGAAAGTCAGGGATTCATGTAGAAATGTCTTTAAAGATCTCGGAATAATGTCCCTCGCAAATAAGTATGTATATCAAAATATAATCTATGCAAAAAAAACTATAGAATCGGCTACTCTTAATGCTGACATACATTCCCATAATACTAGAAATAAGTTTAATATACAATGTCCAAAACACAGACGAGCAAAGACTTCGAAGAGTTTTATTCACAACAGTGTTAGATTATACAATAAATTACCAGCAGTAATGAGAAATTTGCCCCTTAATGAATTTAAAAATAAAATTAAATCAGTTCTTCTTAGTAAAGTATATTATAATATAAGCGAAGCTCTTTCCGATAAAACTCTCTTTTGTGACTTAATATCATAAGAAGACAAGTACATAACTGTGTACCATACAAAATTGTAAGACTTCTTTGACATAATACTACGCTGGTAGTATTTTTTTTTAATATATAAATACTTATTCTATATAATATATTGACTTGATACACGTCATTGGTATCAAACTTGACGAGGGCTTTATACACCTGACATAGGTTAAGTTGACGACGGCTTTTACACCAGAGTATACTTGTAATGCTATAAATTATATTAATTTATATAATTGAATTAGTAACTTTATTAGTTGTAAGTAACTTAAACTTAGGGTTGCTGTTTCTATTGTTCTTTGTTCTTTGCCTTACAACTGTTCTGCCAAGGAATTGTTTGGCAGTAGCTTTTAGATCTAAGTATGTATTTCATAATTGTGGACGGAAAAATATGTTATGTAAACCCGTGAAGTTTCTTTGCGGGTTCTTCTTTACTGGGTTGATCGAATCCGCGGATCTTTGTGACGTAACTTGGTGTAGTTTGACTACCAAAAAGTTTAAATAAATGAAATGAAATGAAATACCAAACTGATCACCAGCCTAACACACCACATTGGGAACTAGGTGCCATGCCAAGACATTCCTTATAGAATATAGCACACTTAATGTTACCTACCAAAGAATGTCACTCATTTTGTAATTCAGGTTCTATATTTTTATTGGCTATAATATTTTCATTGATTTAAGGTTATTACCGCAACATCTTCAAGTTTTTATAAAATAATGTCATATTTTGGTAAGAATTAAAAATCCATGTTTTAAGATTATTTTACAAAATCGAAGTGATATCTACTTCTGATACAGAGTCGCTTTCAATTATCAATATCAATCATTTATATATTGAAACTGCTAAGAACTCGACATGCTCTTTCCGGCTAAACTTGAGTTAGTCACTCCATTGAAACATGATACTGTTCAGTTTACGGCAGTGGAAATCCTCTCTTAGAACGCAATAAAATGCAATATTCTAATAAGGCGTTTAGTGAAACGTGGGCTGAAGAATATAAAGTCTAAATTGGACTTAAGCCAGGACGTGGCCACTCAACTGCGATGTCCGGTGCTCGAGCGTTGACTGAGCGTTAATATGGTAATCTCGAATAGAATTTACTGTACGGGTTTCGGAAAGGAATAAGCTATCAAGGGGGTGTTAGCACCGGATTACATTCAGTTCCATAAGGGCGTAAGTTCTAAATTCTGAAATTTCAAAAAGAGGAAAGATGAATTGATTGTTTGGTTGTATTTTAATCACAAAATTATATTTATCTGATGCCCCTATTACTTGTTCAATCTTTTTATTTTTTTATTTTATGCATATTTGCCCTTTTTGAGCAATGAAAGCAAATGGGTCTTATAGTTTTGTCTTTAAATACCATCAATCTACAAATGTACTTTTTTTAAAATAAAAATCAATGTTATTGTACATACGCCCTTATGGGACTGAATTAAATCAGGTGGTAACACACCCTTAAAATTTGACAACATGCTATATAGAAATGTTTCAGCAGCATTACGCTTTTCATCACGAAATTTGGTATGGTATTGGTGTTGCATTAATACTGCAAACGTAGTATTAATGCAACAATACATAATATTGATTTTTAACCGACTTCAAAAAAAAAAAATTTAACAAAAAAAATAACCGACTTCAAGGAAAAAGCACTAAAAAGTAAAAAATCATTTTCATTTTTGTAGTTACGATTTCTGTTATTTTTTGAGTCGGCGTCAGCCGGGCACGCGCTGCGCCAATCAAGAGAACCTAACCTAACCTAACCTAACCTAACCTAACCTAACCTAACCTTGGCTGACACCGACTCAAAAAATAACAGAAATCGTAACTACAAAAATGAAAATTATTTTTTACTTTTTAGTGCTTTTTCCTTGAAGTCGGTTATTTTTTTTGTTAAATTTTTTTTTATTTGTTTATTTTTAGTGAATCTGAAGTACACTTACTAATTTGTACACGTCCTTTCCAATAAAAAAAGAATCATCGAAATCGGTTGGCGTTATATTGAGTTATTCGTCCATTTGTCGCGCAATCTTAATACAAATTTAAGACTTTTATGATTTTCTCATGGATATCATTGTCAGAACTTAACCAAATTAAAATGGGACCACTTGGGAAGCACTAGCTATCATTTAAAAAAATAATTATCAAAATCGGTTCACCCAGGCAAAAGTTATGAGGTAACAAACATAAAAAAAAAACAAAAAAAACAAAAAAATAAAAAAAAACATACAGACGAATTGATAACCTCCTCCTTTTTTTGAAGTCGGTTAAAAAGGAGGAGGTTATCAATTCGTCTGTATGTTTTTTTTTATGTTTGTTACCTCATAACTTTTGCCTGGGTGAACCGATTTTGATGATTATTTTTTTAAATGATAGCTAGTGCTTTCCAAGTGGTCTCATTTTAATTTGGTTAAGTTCTGACAATGATATCCATGAGAAAATCATAAAAGTCTTAAATTTGTATTAAGATTGCGCGACAAATGGACGAATAACTCAATATAACGCCAACCGATTTCGATGATTCTTTTTTTATTGGAAAGGACGTGTACAAATTAGTAAGTGTACTTCAGATTCACTAAAAATAAACAAATAAAAAAAAATTTAACAAAAAAAATAACCGACTTCAAGGAAAAAGCACTAAAAAGTAAAAAATAATTTTCATTTTTGTAGTTACGATTTCTGTTATTTTTTGAGTCGGTGTCAGCCAAGGTTAGGTTAGGTTAGGTTAGATTAGGTTAGATTAGGTTAGGTTAGGTTAGGTTCTCTTGATTGGCGCAGCGCGTGCCCGGCTAACGCCGACTCAAAAAATAACAGAAATCGTAACTACAAAAATGAAAATTATTTTTTAATTTTTAGTGCTTTTTCTTTGAAGTCGGTTATTTTTTTTGTTAATTTTCTTCATTTATGAAGAGGAAACCTTTTGGTCACATAGCAGAGAATATAAATTCCACAAACTCTACATCTTCTGTCAATGTGTTTAAATGTTTCTGTATACCGCCATATACCTACCTCTGCCTACATCCCAAATGAAACCTTGGTATTCATACCACTTGGGTATTTCATTTAATTTCACTCCATTCATGTAAACTTTTTGGTAGTCAAACTACACTAAGTTGCGTCATAAAGATCCGCGGATTCGATAAACTTATTAAAGAAGAACTCGCAAAGAAACTTCACAGGTTTGCATAACATATTTTTCCATCCACAATTATGAAATACACACTTAGATCTAAATTCTACTGCCAAACAATTCCTTGGGAGAACAGATTAAGGCAAAGAACAAAGAACAATAGAACCCTCAGTTTAAATTACTTCCAACTAATTTAATTTATATCATTACAAGTATTCTCTGGTGTAAAATAAATTATTTAAATATAATGAAGCCTGCTTTTTATTATTACTATTATTACGAGGTACATAATTTGGCATTTTCTTTTTACTATGATTTTTTAAACTCTTACTTTTATGATATTTTCTATAGTTTGCATTAAGATTTACCCTATTTTTACCAATTTTAGGTTAAATAGCGGAGTCTTCAAAATAATTGTAATCTTATTTTTTTAAATAAAGTGACAACATTGTAGGATTTACATTCATCATGTCGATCTCCTTAAGAAGTATCTGATAACTAAATCGGCTTTAGTGATGACAACCAATAGGTTAACAACTCGGCAATTTCAGTCAACTATGCCTTTGCATATGAAAGAAAATAACGAAGGAATGAATAGAAACATGCGCCTTTGCAAAATATTTGGGCCGGATAAAGGAGCATATTTTTTTGGATTTGATAGGAAGTCGTGATTAAGACTCAGATTTCTAGACGATATACTATCAAATATGCAAACTTTGCATCCAAATGTGTGATATTGTTTTATTCGATAAAAATTACATTGGTACTGAGGGGCTCGAGAATTTGTTGCTTAATATGATTTTAATTAGCAGTATATATTCAGTTGAGTGACATGTCTATTTAACTAAATAAATTCGTTTAAATTAAATATAAATAATTAAAATCATAATTAATACTTCGGGTCGACCTATAATGGTTTTCGGAAGAAAAGTTTATATTCGGTCTAAATTGTTAACAGAAATAGTAACAATACCTACGGTAAAAACACTTTTACTCACACGCTTTGAGAATTGTTGAAATAAAAATACAAAAAAAACATAAGTTTGTACGACAAACTAAAGCGGTAACTACAAACCAACGTAACTGTAAGTAAACAACAGGTGTGAATGTTTTCAGGAACGTGTTCGAAGCCATTGTTATTAGTTAACCTGTAAGACGATGTTTGGATGGTACATATACAATGTAATGTTTTATTTAACGCCACTTTATGCCTCCTATGATTATGCTTATACACTTTGCTATAGTGAAGCCGTATTGTAAAATTTAAAATTTGGTAAATATTAAGCCCATTGTACGAGCCTAGTAGCGCGGGGACTTCCCTAGCATACCAGCGGTCTGGGTTCAAATCCTCGCCCCGTTAGTACACCAATTTCTTTCTCTTTCAGAGTTGGATAAGTGCATTTCGTCACGAATTAGAGATTCTACATGGTTCGGAATCCATGTAAAAATGTAGGTCCCCTTTCCCTACTAGGTGGTAGGGTTTAAGCCCGCCTGGGTTGGTACCATCGAATTGAAGACTACAGTTTTACGTGAGAATCTAACCATGAAAGACAAATTCCCTAGTTGCTTTGGGACTTATTCTTCTCGAGTACCTGGACCCCCACAGCATACGTCGAGCTACGCGCAGCATTTACCTTAGATCATATAAAATACCGTTTTTTTTTCAGTTTTAAATATATTATAATTCACTGAGATTCCTATCCACGGAGTTTCCATCCAAATGGTTCAGAATGACAGGACCCGTGAAGTTTATTTTCGGATTCTTCTTTACTGCGCTGTGTGTTAACTTAGTGTAGTTTGACTACCAAAAAGTTTAAATAAATTAAATAAAAAAATATATGAAATGGAGATTCACCGTTTAAAACTAAATTTTACAGTGTTAAATATACACACAAGCAAACTTTTCTCACCAAAACTGAGTTTGAGAACTGTACCTCATGCATACCAAAACAAAACTATCTCCAGTACATGTGATAGGATTAATAGGAAATATCAAGCACATAATATCTGATATAATAAAGGTAAATGCCTATTTCTTGCATCTTATAACTGAATTGTATAATATGATATCCATTGCACTCGGATTATGTTCCATTCCTTATATAGGTAAGGTACCTATTATTGTTTGGATTTATCCGCGATAACACTTGCAGAGAACGACACATTTTCAGAATTTTGCTCACCTGTGTCATGTAGGCGGAAGTGATAAAGTTATATCTGTTGTAAGTATTTGTCAACTAGTTATCATCTGCTCGGCATGATTTCACGCCATGCGACTGGCCAGCTCCAATTGGCACCATGTTAGATGGCAGGCCATGATACTTGTCATGAATTTTAATGTGCTATATTTTTTTGAGTTCCGTGACTTTTATACCGTTCTCCTACCGACGATGGTAAATACTTACTTTTAATGTAAAAGCAATGTTATTAATCTGTTTCTATAATGGCAATTCCTCTAGCCACCACGAGCTGTATATTACAAATCGCAATAAACTTAACATAACATACTACATTAAAATATGTACGTGGATTAGAAAACTATAATATAGAAAACAAAATAGTCATGATATTAACCCAACACACCGTATTCCCGAAGGAATTAGGTACCATACCAGTACCTTCCTTTCATTATCAAGACTACTTAAAAAAAATCATAGCGGTTTCGACCTTATGCTCATCCTATGCGATGGTCGGACGGGCTTAACCTTACCACCTGGTAGAGGAAGAGGGTTTTACGTGGTTTTCGAATCAGCTCGCAAAGAAAGTGGTGCATGAACAGGGCGGGCATTTGAACCCATGACTTGTGGCATGCAAGGGAAGTCCCTGCGCCACTGAGCTACGAACTTTTCTGAGCACAGCTTTTGTTCACACAAATGTTCTCTCAGCATAGCCACCCAAACCGGTTTTTCATAAAAAAAATAAAAAAGAGGGCAATAGGTGTAAAAAATACGCCAGTTGTTAAATAAAAAAAAAGATTCCGACGAATTGAGAACCTCCTCCTTTTTTTTTGAAGTCGGTTAAAAAGAAGTTCACAGTGGAAATACGATACAACATTTAGACATGCGAAATAAATAAATACTTCCGATGAGGCGCTCCGAGAACATGATGCCAGTTCCGTGCAGCTTGCGGCGACGCGATAGCGCGCGCGTGTCACAAACGTCAACACAGCTCGTTCGTGTCGGTGGCTAACGATATTTGATACAGGAGAGGTAGATAAGCTGCAACTGTTTTAATTTATAGGAGACAGTTGTGCCAAGCTAAAAATATAGTAATTATTCATTTGTACCATGTTGTGCTCACATAATAGGTCGAAGAAAAATCTTTTCGCATATATTATGTACTAGCTGCGGTACCCGGCTCCGCTCGGGTTAGTGTCGGCTAAATTATCTCATGGATAAAAAGTAGCCCACATGACTGGTCCAAAATAGGGTCCAACTGGTCCAGGACAATGTATTAACCAACCAATTTGTACCAAATTTAATCAAGATCGTTCGAGCCGAAATAGCATGATTTAATGAGAAACATCCAATAATTCCCATTTAGAGCTTCGTTGACGTTTGGTGGCTATTTAAAAAAAAACATTTGCCGCGAGAACCTTTCTGCACTTTCACTGCTACATTGCTTACCTAGTAAGTAACGTGTAACGTAGGTAAGTTTTGCGTGGACTCCAACCCACAGCCAGCCTCAACATCGAAAACAGTAACCCATCTCGAACCTGACTGCTCCCAAAATACGCATATAAATCAGGTAAGTGGTTATAAGACTTTAAGACTCACTACTTACCCTTCTGGTAATGAAGCGTTATATTATGTAATCTATAAGTTTTTAGTAGAATCAGGCTAGACGTAGACACAATGCATATCTAAATCGAGTAATTGGTTCTCAAGGATTTTATTCTGTTGGTCGCTCCTCCGGCGATTTAGCGTGATGCCAAGTAGTCCTAAAGTTGCAGGAAATACCAAGCCGTACATCAGTAAAAGTAAGCGCTGCCGCCGCAAAGCCGAGCCGTGCATAGCATTGCAGTTTGTATGACAGCCCCATCTTAGCGTAAGCGGAACTGAATTCTATTTAGCCTATCCTAATTCCCGGGTAGTTAAATGTACATGTACTAAGTTTTACAAATCGCTAGTGCCTTGAAAATGCCAAACGGACACCAAACAGTCACGACGTCTGCCCTCCCCCCGCCGCCGCTCCCCGCCACCGCCCCCGGCTCCTCTCCCCCTGGTGTGAAGTATCGCTACCGGCATCGTGTTCGCAGCCCCGTGAAAGTTCTAAAGCCCATGGGCACATAAATTGTAGCCTATGTGTTATTCTGATGTATAAGCTATATTATTGTAAAGTTTCATTAGAATCCATTCAGTAGTTTTTACGTGAAAGAGTAACAAACATCCATCCATCCATCCATCCATCCATCCATCCATCCATCCATCCATCCATTATTACAAACTTTCCCCTTTATATTATTTACTAGCTGCGGTACCCGGCTCCGCTCGGGTTAGTGTCGGCTAAATTATCTCATGGATAAAAAGTAGCCCACATGACTGGTCCAAAATAGGGTCAAACTGGTCCAGGACAATGTATCCATGTACCAAATTTAATCAAGATCGTTCGAGCCGAAATAGAATGATTTAATGAGATATATCCAATAATTCCCATTTAGAGCTTCGTTGACGTTTGGTGGCTGTTTAAAAAAAACATTTGCCGCGAGAACCTTTCTGCACTTTCACTGCTACATTGCTTACCTAGTAAGTAACGTGTAACGTAGGTAAGTTTTGCGTGGACTCCAACCCACAGCCAGCCTCAACATCGAAAACAGTAACCCATCTCGAACCTGACTGCTCCCAGAGATGCTATACATTGATAAAATACGCACATAAATCAGGTAAGTGGTTCGCAAGTTATAAGACTTTAAGACTCACTACTTACCCTTCTGGTAATTAAGCGTTATATTATGTAACCTATAAGTTTTTAGTAGAATCAGTATACAATCATACAGTAGATACAATCCGCATCTAAATCGAGTAATTGGTTCTCAAGGATTTTATTCTATTGGTCGCTCCTCCGGCGATTTAGCGTGATGCCAAGTAGTCCTAAAGTTGCAGGAACAACAGTCACGACGTCTGCCCTCCCCCCTCCCCCCGCCCCGCCCCCGCCGCGCGTCGCCCCCGCCGCCGCCACCGGCTCCTCTCCCCCCTGGTATAAAGTTGCGCTACCGGCATCGTTTTCGCAGCCCCATGAAAGTTCTAAAGCCCATGGGCACATAAATTGTAGCCTATGTGTTATTCTGATGTATAAGCTATATTATTGTAAAGTTTCATTACAATCCATTCAGTAGTTTTTACGTGAAAGAGGAACAAACATCCATCCATCCATCCATCCATCCATCCATCCATTATTACAAACATTCCCCTTTATAATATTTATTATTAGATTAGATATTAGATTAGATAAACGTGTAATACAATTTGTTTGGCTGTACTATTTGTATCTGGCTAGTTTTGATGACTTTCAAAAGGTAACATTTTACAAAAATAAACAAATTAGTAAAATGTGGTTTCCCGCTATTTTACATTTGTTTTTCTTTCTCTAAATATGAGTGAATCTAATGTAGAAATTCGATATATTTTAAAATTTTATTATAAAAAACCGTGCCACATAAGTTCACTGAAAGAAACCTAATGAACCGTGTAGTACTCGTTTGCGATTCTTTATTAAGACGTAATGAACAAAATGGCACAAATATACTATAATTAAAAGTAATTAAACTTTGAAAAAAAATGTCTTGAATTTTTATATAAAATGCGAAAAAACTTTTTCCCCGACCTATTTATGTACGTTATGTTATGATGACACGTACTTGCTTAGCAGGAAAAAGTACAATTAAACATGAATCTATGATTCGATGTATTGTATAAGAACAATATCAATTGCCCCATTTAAATCAACACATAATTTTCATTGATAATTACAATTTACAGAGAAAAAGAGAAAGATCGAAAAATAATACTTAAAAAAATACCAACACACCACTGATTGCAAATACATATGTGATTAAATTTTATCATTTAGCAAATTAGATTGATGTATAGTACGAAGACATTTCAAATGTCCATCACCTCAAAAGCACCATAGGGTCAACAGAGGCCAAAGACCTGAGTGGGTGGCACTGCAACAAAACGCGGGATTGCGGTTCATTATACAAAGAATCCATGGGACAGACGTGGGTTTGAGAAATGATTTCACAAAAATATGTTGCAGGATCCGGAGGTAGGTTTCGTGAATGTTTTCATAATACAGGTAAATTAATTGTATTTTTTTTATATTTTCTGTTAAAGTTTTAACGAATTTATTTAGTTATTGTTTTTAGTTTAGTTTAGTTATTAGTTTAGGTTCATAATTCACTAATTTAAAAATACAGGTTTAAGTCCATTTTTGGTGTATTTTCAATGATATTCGGCTTGCGTGTTAATAGTAGTAGTAGTAATTTAGAGTCCTATCTAAATTACTCATTCATTTCCTAACGAAAAGTACACGCTTTGTAAAAATAATACAGTACCAACTAAAATAATAAGTGAGTTGGGGTAAACACTAATTGTTAAATATCAAAGTCGGGAAAAATCTAATTCGCTTATAATTTGAAAACGACTAACCATATTTTTATACAGTAATGCCTATGCTTGATTATTTCCTTCAATGTAAAATGGCCTAACATCACTCCCAATCATTTATTTTTTTTAATTTTCATTTATTGAAACTTTTTGGTAGTCAAACTACACTAAGTTACGTCACAAAGATCCGCGGATTCGAACAACCCAGTAAAGAAGAACCCGCAAGGAAACTTCACGGGTTAACATAACATATTTTTCCGTCCACAATTCTGACATACACACTTAGATTTAAATGCTACTGCCAAACAATTCCTTCTGGGATCTGGGTCTATCATCTGGGAGGTAAGCAGGAGAGTTCAAAATCAATTAAAACAGGGATAAAGCGGGTCCGCTTATCACCCCATTTTAAAGCGGATTATATCTTAGTATGTTACGTTTCTGTAAACCTCCTTGCCTTTACTCCTAAGCTAATCACTTAGTAGGAGGTGATCAGTAGGGTATGAAAGCGGTGAGCCGTTCGAACCATTTTCAATTGTGTTTTGTGTTTCCGATCTTTATATTTTTTCTTTTAATCGGTAGCGATGACAGCACATTCGCCCAGTTTAAAAATAAAATATGTATTTCAGTTTTTTATGCATAGCGCGGCATAGGGCAACGACACCCATGGCTTTCGACATTTTCGGCAGTGCGAAAACCATGCCTAGCGACGCTGTTCCAGTTTTTCCGGTCAGAGACTACCACGGCTCGTCCATTTCGCCGACACGTGTCTAGGAGCGCTGATCCCGCGGTAGCATGTCGATAGTCGATATGCGCCTTTTTAGGAGTTAGCAATATCGATTGATTTGATGATCGCGTTGTTGCGCAACCCGAGCCGTGACTTTAATAGTAAACATCGAGTTTCCCACGCTACCAATCGTTTACATATCGGACTCGTCAAACTAAATGACGAAGCACCTTTCGTGAAAGACGAAACCGAATAACTTTGAAGAGTTCCGAACCCTTATATTTCGTCATATTCTTTGCGTCCGTCTGTCCTTGTACCTCTTTTCTAATTTCGACCAACTTTGATGAACATTTTAGAAGTTTTTTTCTACTCAAAAAGGGCTCTGAATTTACCTATGATAGATATTTTTTTTATTACCTTTCTAAACATCAAAAAGTTGAGTCTTGATTTTAATAGGGATTATAAAACGGAATTGTTATTCCAACCAAAACCTCCGTTTTTGGTTACATATTTCTCGAAATTTATTTTTCTGAGTAAAAAAGTTTTGTATCCCTCTATATTACAAATTTAAAATATTGGTAACAATATTTAATACATCTGAAAAGTTGTGGTGTTTTATTAGCACTAACTTCTAACAAAAATTTGTTTGGAAGACTTCTAAAAGAAGCTAAAAAAATAATTAAATATGGCCCATGCCCAAATAAATAATTACGGAGATTTTTTTCAAAGCCACAATTTTTGGTAACCATTGCAATTATTCTAACTGAAACGCATTCTAAATTAAAAAAATAGTCAAAGTCATTCAAGAATCAACATATATTATTTACACACGTTTATCATTCATCTCGAAACTTTAAGTAAGTAGGTATGCGAATCCGACTCGAACTTGGCCGAATAATCACTTACTTTTATAAAGTCCAATAACTTCCGCGATTTTGACCCCGTTTATTACTTACTTTACCAAGCGTGATGTTAAATCACGTTAAGTAACATAATAAGTGTGCCGTGGGGTGGGGTTATAAATAAAACGAAACCTTAAAAAGATAAAACTAATATTTACGTGACTTACGAAATGTTACTGCATTTTTATAGTCTTAATATACACAGCCTTAAATGAATACGGAGTTGTGATGTTAACCAGACACAAAGACTGCTGTATGCTTCATCTATTCCGATTTAACGGAATTATATGCGTCATCATAGGATATAAACATGTATTTGCAATTAAACTGAATAGAGAGCGGATAGCCCGAAGGCATTTGCGCAGTGTCTGCACACACGTCTCTACCCAATTTCAAAGTCCCCATTACAAAATTATATTTTCATCATAATACAATTCAAACCCTGAATCCTGGATGTTAGAGTTCATTTTACATTACAAGTCTGTGTAGGTGCGGCTTTAGTAAAAGGGCAAAATTATATTCGTAATTTCATAGCGCGCTCGCTATCAATTATTTGCGGTAAATGCAAATCCGAAATTACGTTACGCCCTCAGAGTTACGCCCAAGTCCCAAGCTCTACGTTCACACCCAAGCTATACATGTTATCGCCGTATTATTTTTTTAGCTGTATTTAAAATATAATTCGCGTTATACAAAACGGAGCGAATTGAGCCGAATATGATTACCAGCACGTTCTGCATTACGGCTTCGGATGATCTGCCCATTTGTAATGTGGCTGGACACACAGCTCGATGATTGAGTCGCCCTCCTTATTATATCAGTTTCAATTTCATTATTTCTTTCAATTATTCTATATTATTGAATACCCTCGGATTCGTCGACAATATTATTTGCCGTTACATCTGGCGAAGGAGAGCCAACAAGTAAGCTTCGCCAAGTTTGTCTTATTATAATGTTTATTAGTTTACAATGGTTTATTGATACGTACTGTTCACTAAGCACGTGCACATGAACATAAGTATATGCAGCAAACTTTTTAATACCATAATGACATATTATCCTAAAAAATACTTAAAATACCTAATCTAAATTATAGTGGTGTAAAAAGCCATCGTAATTTTACATACAAAGTATAAGTTTAGATTTCTTTCATTCAATTTATTTTACAATGATTGTTATGGTTCTTGTTATTTATTTAGCATTCTTTAATAAAATTGTAAAAATGTTGACATTGTCGTGTACACGTAGTTAAACATAACAGACACCGCCTACAGTGTTAAAAAACAGTTTAATATCACAACAATTTATTCTTGATCATAAAATTGTAACGGCAAAAAAATACACAATTATTTTAAATTTATTTTAAAAAAGAAGAATTATTTGATAGAAATCAAAATTAAATCATAAATTTCACTTGGAATCGGGACCACCAACAGCCGCAACGGTCGCCCACCCAGAACCTGACCGCGCCCGGATTTACACATAAGTAACACATAAGTCATTCATATGCCTGGACAAATTTCGCAACCTTCATTTTCTAGACCATATTTCACCAATGTGTCCAATTAACGAAAATTTAACATCACCTAGCAACGCCGTTGCAATGAAACTTTGCATCACTGCATTCGCTTCTTCGAATTCGCTGATGTCGGGAGAACAACACGAGTGTCCATTTCGGGCACAGTGACATGCACAACCTGCAGAAGGCACCGAATTCAGATTTCACTCAGCATTATTTAGTTCGAAACCGAAATCGCTTCTGGACGGACGTCCCTTTTAATCGAAGATAACGACAGCTCAGGTCAAAGATTAAAGAAGAACGATTATAGTTGTAAACATTTTAAACAGTTAAAAATTAAAGTGTAAACATAGCCTAGTGGTGTGTTATGAAGTTAAGGGACAAAATGCAGTGCTGCATCCTATGGAGACGTCGTGTGAAGGTGAAGGGGAACACATATATAACTCTCATGGGGTCAACTTCCAAGGTCAGTGTATAATGTTTGAGTTTTAAATATTTGTATTATTCTACAAATAATTAATTTATTTGTCTGTCTCTATCTTTTTTTTATGTTATGCGCGGCATATGGCGAAGGCCAGGACCTCACAAAAAAGGCGCCTGACGGCGCCCATGGGCTTCGGACTTATACAGGGGCTGCTAAAACAATTCCGGCCGACCAGATGCTTCTTTACACCATGTTTCAAAGACAAGTACATAGACCAAAATCTAAGATTTAATACACATATCGATAATCTATGCGAGAAATTATCAAAAGCGTGCTACTGCCTTAAACTACTCTCAAAATCTTGCGGCCTCGAGACCCTCACTAACGCATACTATGGTTATTTCTATTCCATACCAACCTACGGAATAGAATTCTGGGGATCCGCAGAAATTTCAGGAGTGTTTACGAAAAATACTCCACGTAAGACCTGATGGGTTTGACCAACTTTAAACACGTGATGACACTGCGCCTATGAAGCCGTATTTCGTTTTGCCAACCGATAAAGCAAATGCTCATAATTCTGTGGCTAGGCCATCCACATAAGCGCAGAGCCGCATCTATCCTATATTTTTGGGTTTTTTAGAGTCGAGTGAGGACTCAGTTTTATCAACGGCCAGCCTAAACGGAACGGAGACTACCGAGGCTGAATATTATTTGATTGTTTTAACATTTAGTCATGGCTTAAATTGGTTTCTAGATTCTTTTTTTTTTTTCAGATATTTGTAATATACGGTTAAAGAAATAGACTTTTCAAAGTTACAGTTTTATAGTAATGGTCACCATAAATAAAATTTACCATAAATATGTGTATTTAGTAATTATATTCCATTCCTGTGATTGCGTGAAACAATGACGGGTTTACGGAAGTTAAGACTAGAAACCCTAAAATATCAGTGTAACATGCTTTTGGTAATTTTTATGACTCATTTTGTTCAGACGTTATATAAAACGAAAATACTTTATTTTGGAAATCGGTTCACAAACGTATCCTGCAGGGAACATTTATGAATCATAAACTTGAAATTTTTTATAAAATAAATGATATGATAATGATGAATAAATATAATAAATAATGGTTCGCAAGAAAACTCAACCTATCTCTGCATAACCCTTCCGAATTTAAACTACCTAACCTAGTACTTAACCTTCACTAAGCAAATAAGTTCGTAATTTCCAAATATACCAGTTTTCTACGATTCTTGCAAGTTTACGGATATTACAGCTCTCCTTCCAAGTACGTACGCACAAGGGTGAATTCAGTAGTGACAATAAGCGTATTCCATTCAATAGACACTCTAACAAAGATATGACGAGTTGTTGTCTCTCATATAAGTTAATTATAGCAGACTTGGTCCAGCTGTACAATTAAAATTTGCATTTATATTATATTATTTTGCATCCGACTGAGATGACGCGTTCGCTAACGAACCGGGACTATGTCTAATTTTAATGGAAACAGAACAATATTGTCAGCAAACCGAAAAAATAACTACGGAAAAACCATTGAAAAAATATTCTTATGATCGGTTTTATTGCTTGCATTGATCATCTATATCAGTGATTTTTGGATGAAACATCCACACACGTTATCATTTTGTGAATTAGGTCATTCCTTACGTAAGTAAACCCTACCAGAGGTGATCCCGTCCGAGTTGGTACCATATCATTGAATGAACGGTGGTCGAAGCGGCAATGAAATTGGTCCATATTTTCCATCCCGCTTTATGTAACCGTGCAGTTTTCAAGTTATGTGTCGGGCTAATTTAATGACCTCAATAGCTATCAGGCTTGGTAGCCCAGTGGCGAGACGCCTTGTGATTCTATAAGCTTGGTGAAGTACCTCTGAGCGCGGTTAGCGGTTGGTAGGGCAGAAGCCATTCGTGACAAGTTACATTAAAATATGTCTCATTTATGTATAAGATCTCCACTGCCAAAGTATGTATTTCCCCCAAAAGTACAATCAGAGGTCCTTCAAAGTTAATGTTAAAAAGCACCTGGGTAGCCAGCTTAACTTGTACATTATACTACATAATGGTGGGTCCGTTTCACCCCTACCACCATTTTCGAGTCAGGATTGTACATATTTACATACTTAGTACAGTTTTTTTTATGAAACTCGTGAACTGGTCCAACGAGGTAAATATGTATAAATTCATAATTTGAATCAATAATTGATAACAAAATTTGGGGCCATAAATACAATAAAGAAATAACGTAGAGTTCGTCGGTAGAGCCACAGCTTAAAGGCTTTTAATTCTTTATTTCAAACGCTTTTTCTAAAAGATTATGATGAAAAAATTGGAGTCATAAATGCATTAAAGAAATAATGTAGAGTTCTTCGGTGGAGAACTCTACATTAGAGCCACAGTTTAAACGCTGTAAATTCTTTTCCAAAAGATTTGAATTAAATTATTTAGGGTCATAAATACATTCAAGAAATAATTTAGAGTTCCTTGGTAGAGACGCATATTATGGTAGAGTTCTGGAATTCTGAAAAGTTTTGAGCTGAAACATAATTTCAATGAAATGTTTATTAAATAAATAAGGTATTATTAGGATATTCAGAGATTATTATAGTTCTGAAACAGTACAATAATCTATAATTCATACCTAACCAATTGAGTGGGAATACGATTTTAAAATCGTCTTGTTATTAAATAATTGTAAATCATGCCATGTCATGTACCATGAACGTAAGAGTGAAAACACTTGATTCCCGGTTTGTTTCTACAAAACTTAGGTATTTGCTGAGGCTGGTTACAGAGAATTCTCGCCTCATGTACCCATGCATTTTCCATTGACTTGAGTCGTGTTTGGTCAGTAACTTGCCAAAATCCATGATTAGAAAGATGTTGGGTAAGTGAATATTATGTCTGCCTACAGAACCAATACGGTAAAAATAACTAAATACATGTATGTACATGGGTATGTGAAGGTATTTCTCAGGGGAACGTTTAATGGAACTTTGAACCCACTGAAATCTCCATTTTTATTTATGTGTCATATTTTCACAGGATTTATTACTAGTTATACTATTATTGGCTTACAAAATCTATTGCTAAATTTTCATTTTTTGTATTCCGAATTGGAGGATTTAGCTTGTGCACCTATATCTAATTACGTGTTTAGTCAATAAAGTTAGTAAACACACAAATCGTTATCAGTTTATCATTAATACGTGCGTGCACGGAAATTATATGAATTTGGATTGGAAGACACGCCCGCAGCTGGCGTGAAGACAAAAGCAAGTAGTGGCACGAGCGCAACCACAAGTTATAATTTTTACTCGATGCAAAATTCAATTGGCGATCATCAGAACACGGGCAGCTCCCTCTACGCCGCCTTCCCCGCGCCCTCCCCGCCGCCGCCGTGCAGTCCACGGAATATCCTCCTCAACATTCCGTGGTGCAGTCACACTGCTGCGACCATTCGTGCGAATTTTGCGCAAAATCGGAAATAAAAACTTTTTTAGTTAATTTTGAATGCAAAGGCATGCGATTCCACAGGTGCGTGCGTGCACGAATTGGACGCTCTGGAATTCGTGCGAAGCGCAGGTAGATATTCGCTTTGCCAACGAAGATAAGAGTAGGTAATCTCGAAACTCGCACACATTTTGAAACTGAAAAAATCGCACAATGAGATTAAAACCCGCTAGCGTTTCGCATGCATTTTATGTGAAATTCGTGCGAAATCCGCTACAGTGTCGAGAGCCTTTGACATGTATTCTGTGCTTTGACGAAAATCGGGAATACCGACTGCCCCTCCGCCGTGCCCCGACCGCGCTGCCATCGACAACGGACGAAAGTCATAAAACAAAATAGAACCTCCCCATAATACATCTTATTCATATGCGACAACGGCTCGCGTATCCGAGCGAGAGGGACAGAAGAGTAGGCGCGGAGTGCGGGAAGGTTTGATAAAAGCAAAGACCGCGAGGCCGCGAGCGACCGAACCGACCGAACGGATTCAGTCAGTTCAGTTGATCGACGCACGAAGACGTAACGGGACGCGGTCGCGCAAGACGTGATAGAACACGCCGTAACTTATGAGACTGTATCGTTCACACTAAAGTCATTAGTATAATAATAATAAGATTATCATGCACGTGCACAGAAATAATTCCCGCAAAACATTTTGTTACGTGGCTCATTGAGGATACAAAGAGATAAATACGCATTAGGCAAAATACGATTCGCGTGACGCCGGAACATCTGCGAGTGTTTATCGTATACGTATTACGTAGGCACGTGAAATCAGTGTTCTGGAAAGTGCTCAGTCGAAACGAGGAGTTCCACGGTAGGAGCGAACTGCTCCCCGGGTAGCCCGGCCGTGCTGTCGGTATGGTGGTGACGCGAGTCGACAACATGGGCACGTACTCTACGTACCAGTCTGCGGGAAGACCTAAAATATTCTTCCCGAAAAAGGTGAGTTGGATGTAGTGCTTTGATAATGCACATTATAAACCTACATTAGAGATTTTGTCCTGTTTCCATCGAGGTTTCCATCAATATTGAAAAGGGTCTGAAACATTTTTCCTGTCTAGTCAATTGAGAATTTGAATGTAGCAAAATAGGTATCTACCTCATAACTGAATCTATGTTAAGTGTGTTCAAGGACTTTTAGTAGGTAATAATAATAATAATTTAATTTTATAGTATTTAGTAACATTTTAGTTCCTCTTTCCCGAACTACCTAGTTCAGAACTGAAATATAAAATCGGTCTAATTGGTAAGACCTATCTACATACCTAAAATCTATTTATTATTAATGAAACTAATTAAAATGGGTGTCGGTGAGGGCGAATAAGGGTAAGCGAGTATGTGTAAGATTGCGTGTAGGTCAGGATGAGTAAAGTTTTGCGTGATTGTAGGTAGGTAGGTATGCAGCACATGATTGTGGTACCTACCTATGGTACGAAGTAAGAGAAATGCAAACATTTTTTTTTATTCAGAACACAAAAACAAAACATTTTCGAATGGTGAGACCATCTCATGGTCTAATTTATCAGGTTTTCGAGGTTTTGAATGAAAAAATGTGTTCGTATGGAACCATATTGAAAAATTAGCGAATAACTGAGTGTCACCTAGCGGCATACCGCAGCCCTTAAATTTGTTGCTTTTCTCTTTTGTCACTGAATAGGTACCTACGTACCTACCTAAGCCAAAAGTAGTATAATATCTTTGAAACCTACCTACCTATTTGTATTGATTTTGGTGCAAAAGTGTTCGCCAAAATTATGCAAAAGCAGGCGCTATAAATACTTAAATTTGACTAAGGTAGGCAGGTATTATGTACCTACCTGGGTTGTTACGTTTCGGAACAGATATAACAAAAAAGCATGAACTAATCCAGTGAGCATGGACCCTTATATCAGTTTCTTTGGGTAACGTTACACAAAAACGAAAGTGAAGTCACTTCACAGGGATTAAATATTGTTTGAAAAAAAACTGAATGTTCTTTCATTGATTTATTGATAAAATGTGATGAAATATAAAAAGCATAACGTAATATTGTATTTTAGTACGCAAATTAGACTTACCTTAGTTAAGTTCCCGTTACACAAGATTTTTTTTCTTACGACAAACCTCCAATGTCAACATTGTCTTCGAACTGCCAGCATTCAAAATAGCCGACATGCAATAATTTGTTATGTTGGTAACAGAAAGAGTTGCCAGACCAAAATAAAGTAATGGTCTCGTTCATAATATGTTTGAAACCTATGCAATGTCGTTACACAAAATTTTGTTACACAAAGGAAAAAAACGGTGGACACTGTTTTAAAATTAGTTTTAATTATTAATTTATAACTTTTAAGGGTATACAAGAGCTTTAATCTGAGCAACAATCATTACTAAAATTATTTAATCAAAAATTTACAAATTTTCGCCATCGGTAATTGAAAGATATTTTTTTATTTTGTAGCTAGCTATTGTAGGACACACAATATTTGTATGACGAAAAATAATGATGCATCTTTGTTTATTTAAATTTATGTTCATTTTACAGTTTTTATGAAGTAGCTGACAAAATCTTGCAAACAAATTCATCCTTATAAATTAAAAAAATTAAGTGACCCATAATTTCCAATATTATTGTGAAAAAAAAAACGTGATGGACAGTAAATTTTTTCCTTATGTATATTTTTTTTTATATTGACTCATAATTGAGGCATCCTGCGAAAAAACGATAACGAGGTAGGTAGGTAGAGGTAGGTTAGTGCAGGCGTGCTATTTTAAAGCAGTCTGATGTACCTGCATAAACCATGTTTTAGGAAACAGCCCACAGAATGTAAAATCCTATCCTGTGCACTAACGAAGAAATTCTATTTTCTTCGATTCACTCCATATTTTAACGATTAAATATATAGGAAAATGCTATAAAAGTGTTAATGTGCAAATCAAACGCTGCCGGCTTCAGTGTTGCTAGGCATGTAGGTAGGTACCCAGGCGGAACGATCGCCGAGCATTTGCGTGGGCAACCCAGCACATAGTCGCAGTAGAAACGACTGAATAATGGCTTCCAGTGAAGATAACAGCAGGTAGGTAATAAAATGTGTTCCAAGGCTTCAAGGTAATGCGGCACGTAGGAAGGAAAGGTAGGTTCAGGTAGAGACAAGGCTAACCAAGGAAAATAAACAAATAGCTAAAATATTATCAAAGAGATTAAGTAGGTTGTACATACATACCTATTGCATGAAGAGGTGTAGGTATGCTGCGATCAAATCGTATGGCGCTCTATCATCTCCGTGTACCCCTCCCTGGAAGCGGTGTGATGGTATATAATGTTATCGGCAATGTGTATAATTAAATGTATAGGTAACTAGGCAAGTAGTGTAGGCATACTTTGATCAGCTTGTTCTTACACATTCGCTGACTACTTACTAACGCACATCACATTCTCGATCGTCCTTTGCTGACCCAAATGTGGGTTATTTGTATTCGGACGGGCTCTGGGCGTTTTCTCGGAAACGATCCGCAATGGACGGTCCTCTTTTCCTCCCGACGCGCCATGTTATGCAACTATCAATTCTGATTGTGTTATGTGTGCTTACATTGTACCTAGTGTTTGTGTACTACCTACTATCTTTTTTAGGGTTCCGTACCCAAAGGGTTAAAACGGAACCCTATTACTAAGCCTCCGCTGTCCGTCCGTCCGTGCGTCCGTCTGTCACAGGGCTGTATCTCATAAAACGTAATAGGTAGGCAGCTGAAATTTTCACAGAGTGTGTATTTATTTTGCCGCTACAACAAATAGGTAAAATAAAAAATAATAAAAATTAATGGAGGGCCCCATACAAAAAACGTGATTTTTAGTGTTAAATCTTGTACGATGGTACGGAACCCTTCGTGTGCGAGTCCGACTCGCACTTGGCCGGTTTTTTTTATGTAGCTGACGGACATGGATGTCTAAACTACCCACCGCCATGATTTTATCCCAAAACATCGCATTCCGGAAAAAAATAGGTGCCATGGCATGACCTCCCGTTTATGATCACGGCTACTATAAATTGGATGGAAAAGACGGACAATGTTTCATTGCCTTGATAAGATAATAAGAGAGAGAATAGAATGGTTGACTATATGTTTGTGCAGTATTATATTTTTAACTTAAATAGGTAATAAGTAATATCACATAAGCACTGCCTTGCACAGCACGTCTGTTTAATATTTAACCTCTATTCGAACTTACGAGCTTACCGAGAGAGTATTTCAGCTTGTAGTTAAACGTAAGCAACAAAATATTTCCACAATTTCATAAACTTCGTTCACTTGTAGATAACTAATAAAATACATGGTTGCAATCGTGTCAAAACAGTTGCAGAATTGGCAATGCGTAGCGATATGAGCAGTCATGTTGACGCCGCTAAGGTCAAACGAACTCCATTGGCCTACAAACCATTTGATATATTACATACCATGCGCTACTTGCAGGCGACTATCTCCCATCTTGTCTCTGAAGATTGCCGACAGCGTCATATCGTAATATCTCGGAGTACGGTCAAAGGATTATCTGAGTAGTCAGTCTGAGTTCTCACCTAAATTGGTGTTTACGGCAAACTGATCGACTGGCGTTTTCAAATGTATGGCGAAATTGAATAGCACGCGCAGTGGGCGTTAAGCGAACTAACATTTGCGAGTCCGAGTTTGATTTGATAGCTTACTCAACGTTGCCATAAATACGTCGACGTTGCCGTTAACGTCGACTCAGCGTTTTCATACAATTCGGAAGTCTGAGTTTGACTTTGACAGCTTGAAGAAGTAAAACCACAGAATATCTAGTAAAAACGGAACTTCGAAGTTACGTAAACGCCAATTTAGGTGAGAACTGAGACTACCGGCTCTGGTTCAGCTCAGTGTGTTTAATTTCTCTTTTTGTCCGTAGAGCCTAGAAGACCAGATTGATGGTATACCTACTGATTTAAGGGGTTTGTAAGAGATGGGTTTGTAGGAGACCGAACATTTGATTCGTCTTCAGGTGAGTAGGTACCAATCTTGAAGCATTATGGAAAGATGTAAGCACGTATGTGTTTTTTATGCGACCTGACATGGATGGCAAATACCACACAACTACCGTTATGATATTAGCCCAATACACCACATTCCCGAAGGAATTAGGTGCCATGCCAGGACCTTCCCTTTATGAGCACGGCTACATTGAACTGGATGGAAAACACGGACAATTTTTCATTGCCGCTTCGACCATCTTTTCATCCAATGCGATAGTACCAACCCGGGCGGGCTTAAACCCGACCACCTAGTAGGGGAAGGGGACCTACAGTTTTACATGGATTCCGAACCATGGAGCAGCTCGCATTCGTGACTAAATGCACTTATCAAACTCGGAAAGAGAAAGACAGTGGTGCATGTCGGAATTGAACCCAGGCCTCTGGTACGCTAGGCCAGTCCCCGCGCCACTAGGCCACGAGCCGCTCAAAGCTCTGTTATCTCTGCCTACGTCTATGTAAGGAGCGCATCACCCTCGGCGCCACAGAACGCATTGGCATTTGCAAGGAAAACGTATGTGTGTATAATTCCAATGTGTGGCGTCTAGGGTGATGCCGTCTGTATGTATAACGTCAATAGTAGCCATCCTGATTTTGCGCAACCTGTCGTCGGATCACAATCGCTGGCAGATGCTTACGCTAAGGCGAACGACGCCGTTTGTCTTGACCCTAATGGGGCGTGCGGCGATTATCCGCAATAACGATTGTTGTGATGCTGCGATAGCCGACAGACCAAGTCGCGGTGGTCACGGCCCTGCCCCGCACGCCTGCTGAGCTGCAGGCAACGAGCATGGAGGGACGGGAGTAGTTCGAAACTCAGTCGTTTGCTCAGTTACTCAGCTTTAGTGCAACTTGAAGACGTCTTACTACTGTATCTAACGTACTATCGGCAGAGCGACTCGTAGCCTAGGGGCGCGGGGACTTGCCTAGCATACCAGAGGTCTGGGTTCAAATCCTCGCATGCACCACTTTCTCTCTCATTCTGGGTTGGATAAGTGCATGCTCACGAATGCGAGCTGCTCCATGGTTCGGAGCCCATGTAAAACTGTAGGTCTCCTTCCCCTACTAGGTGGTAGGGTGTTGGTACAATCGCATTGGATGAAAAGATGGCCGAAGCCGCAATCAAAAATTGACCGTGTTTTCCACCCAGTCCAATGTAGCCGTGGTCATAAAGGGAAGGTCCTGGCATGGCACCTAATTCCTTCGAGAATGTGGTGTATTGGGCTAATATCATAACGGTAAGTGTGGTATTAGCCAACCAACAAAGAAAAACATAGACAGCCCGTGTTGTAGGGGAGAGCATTGTGAGAGGTTATGGGTTCCAATCCTCGCCCCGGTCATGCACCATTTTCTTTCTCATTCTGAGTTGGATAAGTGCATTTCGCTACGAATGCGAGCTGTACCGTGGTTCGGAACCCATGGTAAACTGTAGGTCCCCTTCGCAGCCCCCTTACAAACGAGTTTCCTTTGCTTCTTCCCTCCTTCCATGCTGGCTGGCTGCAGGCAATGCGAATTGAAAATGTATTAAATTATCACCATCGCACTGCTTCCCAGGAGCGGTACGCAAAAACGTCTGAGCGATATACAAGGTACGATCACGGTATACTATTGTCAAAACTTAAATGTCTAGGTATCCATGGGAACTTACACCGCTGGTTTTCGTCATATGTAACGAATCGCAGTCAATTAGTTGCAATAGGAGGCTATAAATCGGTTTTCATGAAAATAAAATCAGGGGTTCCTCAAGGCTCTCATTTGGGGCCTCTTCTATACAATGCGTATATATATGACATAACCACTTGCTTTGAAAACAGTGATTTTAGTTTGTATGCAGATGATAAAAAAAAATTTTTCGCCATAAATGACAACACTGATTGTTTAAAATTACAACAAGACCTAAATCGTCTCGAATTATACTGGCTTAAGAATAATATAAGAGTAAATGTAAATAAATGTCAACAAATTTCCTTTACAAGAAATCCTAATCCTATCCAGTTCGACTATGTCATTAATGGTAATACAATTCCGAAAACTCAAGTTGTACGTGATTTGGGTGTCTTATTGGATAGCAAACTATTATTTAATCAACATATTGACATGGTCGTTAATAAAGCTTACAAAAATTTGGGTTTTGTCATGCGAGTATGTAAACCCTTTTCAGATTTGTCATGCATTAAAATCATTTACTATTCGTATGTTCGAAGTGTCTTGGAATTCGCTAGCTGCATTGGTCTCCTCAATATTTAACTTACATCAACCGTATAGAACGAATCCAGCAATTGTTTTTAAAACATTTGAATTTCAGATCAAATGTTCGTTTTGATGACTATAAAGAAGCTGCTATCCACCATAACTTGATGTCCCCTGAAAACAGACGTATTTTGTACGATTACTTTTTTGTGCTGTTACTATACGACATTGTGAATGCGCGTGTGGATTGCCCCTCACTCCTAGAAGCCGTGTAGTTTCGTGTGCCCTCCGTGCGCCGCACGCGTTCTCACTTACCCCTTAATGTCCCTCTCACCCGCACAAAATACGTCAGTAACTCAGTAATGTATCGTATCACAAACACTTTCAATTTAAAATTTCGTCATGTGAATTTATACAATGACTCGAAAATGAAATTTAAACAAAATATATTAAAGTCATTATAAAGGTCATGAAAATATAAAAGTGAAATAATTTAAAAATAAGTAGGTACTCACTTATTTTTTATTTTAAAAAAAAAACGATTACTTATTATTTATTTTTAATGATTTAATTTGAGAATATTGTCACGTACTTTCAAACACACAAAACCTTACACATCCTTACACTACACACACACCCTCACAGATACACACACACCCTTACACACCCTTAAACATACTCTGCACTATTACGGATTTTTATGTTGAAAACTATTAATTGGCATTATGTTTAGTTTTTAAAACCTGTTTTGTATTAGTTTTAAGCTGTTAGTTTTCCAAATAAATAAATAAATAAATAAATAGATTACAACAAACTTTATTCGCTCCCTCTACTCTATAGATAATATTTTCATACATGCTTTACAATAACTGCTTCCATGCGCCCGAACTTTCTCCTGACTAGCGTCGCCGCGTCCTTCGAAAATGAGTACGTGAACGACCAGAAGGCCGATTCTGCTATTTGTCCAATTTCAAACCATTCCGTATTAGTTATGTTTCCGTGAAACATAACACGCTAAGTTTCGAGTGCGGTTTCCAAACATCGGTATTCAGCTAATTCACACACGCGTTTTGTTATTGTCTATGGAGTGGTTTGTCTTGCGCGCCGCCTAAAGGGTAAAATAACCTGTCACCATTTTGACAGTTATTTTCTCACTCAAATATGACATACGAAAAGAAAGAGACAGCGATATGCCAACGTAATGTAGAAAAGTGAAATTCGAAGTTCGGCGATGCGATGCTCCGAATTTGACAAATACAATTCTCAAAACCGCAAGTTTTCGGCAAAACACACGGCCCACGAGAACAGGAGCGCGCGTTACGAGTTTGCGAACAAAACACAAAAACAACGCATGCGTTTTGCAAACTGCGCTAGTAGAATACCACTTCGCGCGAAACATGCGGTTTTGAGAAAACACAAAAATAACGCGCGCAGTTATCAATTAGGTAGCAGAATAAGGCTTCAGATGACTCGTGATTTAGGTTGCAAATATTAGCCGTCGTATTCAGAGAGAACCTGTCAAAAGTTAGGTAGCAAGAGATTAAGCACAGGACAAAAATGTCAAAAATAAGCTAGAGCTACATGTACCTATTATGTAACGAAATTACTCGTGATGCACCTGAAGTAATTTCAAAACGTCGTAGGCGTTTGCTTATTCGTGTCTGTGACCTTACACATGTCCCACTGTTGCGCAAGTATCCTCTGTGGCTGCGACACCATTACAATCTTCATGCATCTGAATGTATCAATATAAGAACATGGCCTAGGCGGGATCTTTGTACATTTCTCAGAAAGTCTATACTTGCTTTCTAATATTGACAGTGTAAATATGGACCTGAATATTTTTATAAATTTACTCATAAATATTCTGGTCAGTACAACATTAAGCGTACGACACTCTAACGTCACTTTCGACACACATAGTTCGGTACGCTCTTACAATAAGAATGTGTCACGACCCGGCTATAATAGGTATTCTTCGACTCGAGTCTCACTTTCCGTGCGGCACTTTTTCAACTCAAAGTCGATCATTTTGTTTGTCACAACCGTCTCGCTGCGTCCACATTAGAACAATGCCATTCATGACCGGCGATAAGTCCGCTTTTTTCCGCTCAGCAGACAATCGGAAATTACCCACCGCTTAAAAAGATGCATTCCAAGCGAGTATGCACTTATGAGTCATCCGCATTCCAGATCCTTTTTCAACGTTCGGGGAAGTCCAAAAAACCGGCCAAGTGCGAGTCGGACTCGCGCAATTAGGGTTCCGTACCTTCGTACAAGATTTAACTTTAAAAAATCACGTGTTTTGTATGGGCCCCCACTTTAACCTTTATTATTATTTAATTTTACCTATTTGTTGTTATAGCGGCAAAATAAATACATACTCTGTGAAAATTTAATCTGCCTACCTATTAGGGTTCATGAGATACAGCCCTGTGACAGACGGACGGACGGACGGACGGACGGACGGACGGACGGACGGACAGCGGAGGCTTAGTAATAGGGTTCCGTTTTCACCCTTTGGGTACGGAACCCTAAAAAACGTGGATCAAAGTTGTGTGTATAAGGTCTTTTAAAAAAAGGTGGCCATAATCTTAGGGTTGAGTCAATATCTTAAATAGAACAACTTTTTTCCATTAAACTAGATGAATTTAGAATGGTTTTAAAAAAAATAATTATGAAAACAAATTATGAGAGCCCGTGCCAGGACAGAGCGTGAAAGCGGCCTCGGCATGCACCTTGATAAAAGATTTTCTTAAGAAAATATTGACTAAAGTTGTTTAAAATTCTGGGAAGAATGGATTCTTTAAATGAAAAAATATACCTATAGGTATTTTGACTTACTTAACTTCTGCAATTTCTTAGAAAATAATCTATTTCATATGCCTACTGAATCAACCCTAAAATTTTTTTTATAGGTAAGACCTTATAGTATAACTATTTTAAACAATTTCAGAGGTAAATCGCGAACGGGAATGGAAGGAATGCCCTTTGTTTCATTCCGTACCACCGTTCGTTCGGCTTCCGTCGGGGTGCATCGACCGCTCATATAGAGAGAGCGATCGGGTTACACTCTCGGTTCGCTCGCGGGGAGTTCTCGAGTAGTCGTCCGAAAATAGTGTTTCCGGGACGCTAAGGAGGATGTCCAGCGGCGGCTAACTCTCGGCTTCCGGTCCGCGTGGAGCGCACGCTTCCGCCTCGTCGGCGGTGCGCGGAGTGCCGCATGTCGGCTGGACGCAGAATGATGGCACTTTTCTCTGATTAGCGTGGGTGGTGCTTTATTCGTTGGAGCCTGTTGGGGTTTTTTTATGAATCTTACGTATGTTAAAATTTGTGAATCTTACTGATGTTAAAACGTATGAATCTTACCTATGTTAAAATTTGTTAATCTTACTTATGTTAAAATGTATGAATCTTACCTTTGATAAAATTTGTGAATCTTAATGATGTTAAAATGTATGAATCTGACCTATGTTAAAATGTTACCCTTGTTAAAGTGTGAGCTACGCAAGTTTGTGAACAAAATTATAACTTAGCATAACCTCTTATCGGTCTCGCGGTGAGATGATAGTTTGATTTTAAAATAAATTAGGTACTTATAGTATATCGTTTTCTCTAGGAAACTCAAATGCAAAATTTCAGATCTCTAAGTAGTGAGAAATTGGGTGAAATGTCGATGTCCTTCCGAAATCAAGTTAATATAAAGCTTGTAATGTGTGTTATCATGAATAAGATTGCGGCATACTCGAGTATAGGAATAAGAAGAAATTGTGCTAACTTCATTGTAGTAGGAGTAGGAATTAAATTTTGGAAGCACTTAAGAGAATTAAAGCTTTCGACTAACCTCCGTTACTTGTGGCAGCCACGACATTGCATTATCCATTATCGAGCCAAGATTTTTTACAGTTTTACTGTAGGGTAATGTTTCCATTGAAAACCAGGGCAGGGATGTCGGATAAGTTAAGCCTATTGATTTGGTTACTGGTTCCCAAAAGTCTTCAACTCCTTCAAAAGCAGATTATTGATCATGGATGCTATTTATACATTACTACTTTTTTTAAGCTTACTGGATAGATAGCTAGGAGCTCGGCATAGAAATATTATTATGCTGAAATATCTCTTTAATTTCATAACAATTACTGAATCTTACTAATGTTTTTGTAGACTTAAATTGACAGTATTTGGGTTTTTTGGGGAGATTTTTTTCCCCAAAATATCGATGGACTAATATGTTTCCTCAAACTAAAATTGTTATTACGTTCGTCATCCATTGTGCTTCGGAATACCAACAAAAAGTCAATATCGTTAAACATGAATTTGCAATGTCCTTCACATGTTCATGTTCCGTACTTTTAGTGCGATATGTGATTCCTATAAAGTCTCTTTTTTTCTTCACTTGTTATCGTAAAAAGCAATATCTAATAAAAATCCGAGTCAGGGAACCCATTCACAGCACCTGACAGTAGCTCGACATGCGCGCCCGGTCCAAGGGAACTCGGGTTCTTATAAATATGTTATTGTTACTGGTTAAGCTCGGCTTAAAATCGTTTTTATCTGAAAGATGTTAAAGTTTTATCGCTTGTCTAAAGATATCAGTATAATAGTTCTTTACGTGCGTATGCTCCGGAATCGTAAAAGGATTAAGAATGCGGTCCTTGCTAATACGGCATCCAGTATTGAATGTATGTATCATAAGAACATTCAGATCTTCGTTTTCCTCCTTTCCGCGAAAGTCATTGGCACTTTTATTCGTGCGGTCATTTTATTTTTACTCTAAACCTTATCTGCCTACGTACTAAAAAATGGTACCATCGCTACTACTCCGTTATTTCTAGCTAGAATTACCTGACAACAAGAAATACCGGAGCAATAGCGAAACGATAAATGTTTATTAATAATGCATTATAGATATGTTTAAACATTCAGGGCTTTACTTTTAAAAATGGGTTTGTTGGGCAATGTTAAAACTATTGCAAATTAACCTCGGAATAGTTACACGACGTTTCGTCCCTTTCATTGGCATGCAGTTTCACATTCAGTAGAGAGGGACAAAACATGTCACGACTATTCCGTGGACGTTTTTGGTTTTTTTAGTAACAGAGTCAGAATATTTTAAAGCGATCTGTTTCACTGTACGCTCCACTGTAAGTTTCTTTAAAGGAAAACTGTTACCATTCATAGTGATTGTGTTACCTTATCTTTACTAGACACTAAGGGCCGAGTGCACGAAAGGACAAAAAATCTAAATCAACGTCAAAATATGATTAATCACGTCAATTTGTGTTGAGAGTATGGAAGGAACTATATGCGGTTCACTAAAAGTGACGTGTTTGAACATTGATTAACTCAGCCGTCTTGCCGTGCAATCGGGGCTAAGGCTGTATAATGCACCTTTATCTTGTTATATCGTGAGCTTTGTGCTCCTCAGTTATTACTTCAAAGTAACCCTGAGTGTTTTGATTAATAATTTTTGCCGTTTCGGGCATGCTTTGGGCACCTCAGATTATCACATCCCACGCGGCTCGGGCTGTGCTTGATCTTCTCGATTATTCATTTGATGTCAGAGTATCCGTTATTTTTTCAATGAATCATTCGATGCCCTGCCCATAAGTAAAGCTATGTTTATTCGACACGGCATGACGAGTTCTGCGTTTCTCAACTTTAGGCAGGCAGATTTCTAGTGCTTAACTGACTACAGTTTTTAACATTCAATATTATGATTTGGTTCCATATATGAATATACATTAAAACGAAGTATTTATTCACAGGATCGGTTAACTATGGAATGCGCTCCCTGCTGAGATACCTATATCACACAAAGTGTCACTTTTATACGTAGTTTTAAGAAGCAAATTTTAAGGCATTCCATGGCCATCATCGGGCACCTCTTATGTGAGGGCTTAGCCGCGGTTTACATGAAAAAGATATACAAAATTGTAAACTTTACATGCATAAACAATTCCTTTGTTATGCCGGACCTGTGCTTCCTGCGAACTGGCTACTTTTGGTTCAAAACCGCTCGTTGCACAAAATTAGTAAACTGAGATCATCCAAACAAATTAATTATTAAACACTCCAGGCACACTTGCATACACCATACATTAGTTGACACATCTCGACGCATTCAAGTTCAAGCCTGCTGCAACTGCATACCCTCCTACATGCGGGCTCTGTGTGTACGAATGTTTAAAATCAACACGTTCCGTCCAAATGGGTTCCAGTGTGGGTGTTTTCTTAGTGGGTTTGCCTTCTTCGATCAGGGTCAGGCGAGTCTCATGGACGAAGTCCGTGCTACTATCATGTAGGTACTTCACAATAAAACACATTCTTACCTCACATCGCAATGGCACCAATCGACTCAACATCTAAGAAATTGTGTCAAGCTGCTGTCGGTAGGTTCGAGTGACTCTTATCGTCAAAATATTTATCCAGAATATCCTAAGTAAACACTCAGATCCCAGTGATTTGTTTGTCCATCAATCATAGCTCTCTGGGAGAGCGTTCCCTTCCATGTACCGATAACCTGCCTCCTCTACTATTAGCACTCATTTACTCAAGCCCCATCTGGTTTATCTGCTCCAATTCCGATTTCGACTCCTTACAAAAAATATCAATTTCTGCTTAGAACCATTCCGGAGTAGGCTTGGGCTTCAAAGTTTTTCGGAAGGGCGTATGGTAGTCCGACCGTCGCTTGTTTTTAGGGTTCCCTACCCAAAGGGTGAAAACGGAACCCTATTACTAAGGCTCCGCTGTCCGTCCGTCCGTCTATCACAGGGCTGTATCTCATAAACCGTATCACAGAGTGTGTATTTATTTTGCCGCGAACAAATAGGTAAAATAAAAAAATAATATTGGTACATTTGGATAAAAATAAAAACATACGGACATAGCATCAAGCTTTTTTAAGTGAGTAAAATCTGGCAACTTTTAGGCGTAGGGAAACGTTAGGGCCCGGCAGACGATTTCGGTAATTTTGTTTGCTCTCGGCGTGAAAATTTGTGCCTCGGCCAATTGACAAAGAGAAGATTTTTTTTAAAATTTTCAAATCTCAGAGCCCCGAATTCAAGACAGTTGGATTCTCGGAAAGGGTTGGACTCGGAATGATCCATCGATCAGCCTTTTTGTAATACATACTTCATCTATCTGGTTTCACATCTCAGTAATACAAGTTGTCTGCGTTGCTTGGAAAATTCATACGAAGTAATTACGCAATAAGACGAACTGCTTCGCTTAGCTAGAATGTCATTCATCGCGTCGGAATAATGCCTAACATCGGATGTATTCAGGTCATTCATTCATTATCTAGTAAAGAGCTTATAGTCCCGCTATCATCGTCGTGTCGCCTCAATAAAACCGTTTAGTGTCGATTCTGAGAAGTAAATTGTTGGATCGTTCGCATTGCGAATCGCAGTGATGTGCTTATTAACAACTCAAATCAAAGAGTGCGTTCTTAGGAACAAGAATAGTCTAGGGGCATCCATATGATCTCTTAACCGATCGAGATTGGTTATGCGATCAGCCAGTTTTAATATAAATCCAGGTTACAATCATCGTTTGTTATGGTCTCCAAAGTGGTCTCTTTCACTACATCGAAGCTTTGTCCTTTTATCTTTCGATTTATTTTTTGGGTTGCACGTAGAAAAGGGCTCGAATCATAGAGTGCATTCTTAGGAAATAAAACAGTCTAGGGGCATGCATCTGATCACGATCGTGATTGGTTATGAAATTAGCCAGTTTTCATTTAAATCCAGGGTGACAATTATTGTTTGTTGTGATCTCCAATGTTGTCTCTTTCAATGCATCGAAGTTTTGTTCTTGCATCTTTTGATTTAATTTTTGGGTTGCACGTAGAAATGTCTCCTTACTTTTTTTCATGGTTCTTTCGGGTTACGAAAAGCCACCCATCTGGTTGAAAGAGCGTCACTACTTCTTCCACTGCATTATGTAATGTTTTTGTATCTGATGAGTTAAAATTGTTCCAAAAAAATTACGAATTTGTACTTAAGTACTGTAAGATATCTTTAGGTTTATGGATTCACTCTAAATATATTTTAGTAAGTATCTAAAGATAGACAGTGGTCACCCCAGATGCGGCGTCTATTGTAGATCCTCATTTCTAAAGGCTAATATGTTACGTTACACCTACATATAATGCCCAGCTAGAACACTTAGTCATGCAGCTCGAAGTAAAGCAATGGACACACAAACCGACAAGCACACCTTGCATCGGCGGCAAACTCTATTATTTGATTGTGATAACGCAGTCACAGCTCGCTCATAGATAGCAGGTTTCCTATCACAGCAGGCAATTGCTTTTACGTTATTGAACTAGTTTATTGTCCATAAGGAACTTGCAGCTGCTTTATCGATCTAAAATCAGAGCAGAGACTTTGTTCCAACGTTTGTGCCTTTGCGAGATATAGAGGCCGTGAAACCTAGCCTTATTATCCTAAGGAAGAAAACTTGAGAGAATCCACGTCTTAAACTTCTCACGCCCACTCTGTTTGACTTTTAGAGACAACATTTTAGTCGGAATTAATGTCTCTTAGCGTGGTAAGTTTAAAATTATAATATATCCGTCCTTTTTTTTATCGCCTGAATAAGAAAGAAGAGGGATCTTTATTAACCATAATTATAATACTAACCAGAGATTTTACACTTCAGCCTTGCTACATGTTCTAAAAATGCCGCACTTTGCTTTGCAAGAATGTGCAGGATTTCCTAAATATTTTATTTGTGTTTGTCCTACTTAAAGATAACACCATTTGACCAGATTATAAAAATACCATTCGCACCTTGATTTGCACAGACATCCGGGAATGTAATGTATCGTATGTAAATATATATTTACAAGAATATCGATAATGTTTTGTATTTATCAGGAGTTACATATCTTTACGGCGCAATCTTGATAAATATCTGAAATTCCACACCCGATTGCGTATATGTATTTGGCTCTGCACATGACTCAACCATTGAATACCGTGATTCACCGATTTGATCGTCTATCACACTTCAAGCCTTCACCTCCATGCTTCAAGCAATCACAATATTCACAATGATCAAGTACCTACAACATTACTGTTAACATATAGGTAACTAAAGGTAGGAACTTAAGGCTTAGATAATAAAGACAAAACAAATATTCAGCAACGACCTATTACAGCAATAACATATTCTACCTTCGCTCAACGCGGAACAGGGAGAAAATGCACAAATTCACGTTCGACATTCCAAAAATAACAACTCACCGTTCCTCTAGATCCTTCATCTATAGGGTCGGAAAACAATTGAATGAACTCCCTTCCGAGGTATTTCCCCCAAATTACAACCTGGAGTCCTTCAAACATGGTGTGAAGTAGCACCTGGCCGGCCGGCATGGTTTTGCGCAGCGCCCCTGTAAGTTCGAAATCCCATGGGCGTCGTCGGGCACCTTACGAGGTCCTGGCGTACGCCATATTGATATAAGCCTGTTATCTGATATGAGTTTATGTTAGAGACTGCCGACTTCTCTCACATTTAACCAAATTGAGCTGGTAAGAAGCAAACATGAAGATTTGGCATCGAGCGCGTCTTCAATGGAACCCGCTGTCTTCAGTTTTCAAAAACTACCAACCCAACTTTTATCCCAACGTACATGCCACTTGCAAACATAGTCGCAGACGTATTAAAGGGTATGTGTGGGTGGGAACTGACTTGACAAACGCTATTTTAGAGGACATTCGCGCGCGGTGGCGATGTTACGACTGTCTGGCATAAGACGCGCGGCCGGATACCCATGCAGTTATACGGTCAGTTTGACCTCTGAGACCTTTGAGATATCGCCTCATCATCTCCTTTCTTTAAGTAGCCTATAATTAAGGACCACTATCAATCTAAACGTAGACTATGCGAACCGCATTAAAATCGTTGTACCTACGTTATAAGCGGACAGTTATAAGCGGACAGACACACAGAAAGACAGAGATACGAAACGTTGGATTCTATAAGATATTCGTTTTTAGGGTTTCGTACCCAAAGGGTGCCAACGGAACCCTATTACTAAGCCTCCGCTGTCCGTCCGTCCGTCCGTCCGTCCGTCACAGGTCTGTATTTCATGAACCGTAATAGGTAGGCAGCCGAAATGTTCTTTATTTTTTATGCGACCTAACATGGATGGCTAATACCAAACAACTACCGTTATGATATTAAGCCCAATACACCACATTCCCGAAGGTGCCATGGCAGGACCTTCCCTTTATGAGCACGGCTACATTGAACTGGATGGAAAACGCGGACAATTTTTCATTGCCGCTTCGACCATCTTTTCATCCAATGCGATGGTACCAACCCGGGCGGGCTTAAACCCTACCCACCTAGTAGGGGAAGGGGACATACAGTTTTACATGGATTCCGAACCATGGAGCAGCTCGCATTCGTGACGAAATGCACTTATCGAACTCGGAAAGAGAAAGACAGTGGTGCATGTCGGTGTTGAACCCAGGCCTCTGGTACGCTAGGCCAGTCCCCCCGCCACTAGGCTACGAGCCGCTCATTTCTCAGAGTGTGTATTTATTTTGCCGCTATGACAACAAATGGGTAAAAATAAAAAATAAAAATAACTATACAAAAAACTTGTGTTTTTGTGTTCGAGTCCGGCTCGCACTTGGCCGGTTTTTTTATGTAAATGGACACGGATGGCTAATACGGTGTTGTATATACTGTCATGATATTAGCCCAACAAACCTAATGGGAACTAGGTAGGTTTCTCCATGACCTTTTTATTGCACGGCTGAATTGAACTGAATGGAAATCTCAATCCATTTGCGACAATTCATCCGAACCACGATCTACAAATCCCTTGATGATCACATTCATGACTGTGTTCTAATGAAGAACATTAATGTTGGTTTCAGGTACGTTCAGAAGAGTCGCTGAACACTCCGACGGACAGGAGCAAGATCGCGCGTTGGGTACGTCACTCACCTTACTGGGTGCCTTGGCTTGGTGATGCGTTGGGTGTTGGACCACGGCGCATGCACTGGGGTATTGGGCTTGGCCGGTTGAGGGTTGGCAGCTGCAGATCTCATTCAGCTCGTTCGTTCGTACCGTAAGCTGCATTTAAACGTGTTTGAAAAATTTTCCGGCTTTTCACGCGGCGCGAAGGGACATTCTCTGACGTTTCGAGCTAATCGTTCAGCCCGTGGTCAAGGAGGCATCCGCCACGTTCGTACGCAGCAGACGACTGACAGCTAGGCTCGCCGTGGTCTTCCCGCCGCGTGAAAAGCCGTAACATTTTTCAAACACGTTTAACGACCGCGGTAATCTCAAAAGTATGCATTTAAACATGTCTAATATTGAACATTATTAAGTCAGAGACCCAAAATCGATTTCGATTTTCCATCCATCATCAGTATTTTTTATCACTCAGCTAATGAAAGATTATTACCCAGCGGATATAGTAAGGTTGCAACACGGATTCTGAGTCACAATCAGCGCAAGCACTAGTCTCCGTGGAGGCAGGATGTTTGAGAAAGGATTTAGATCTGCGAGCACGGAGGAAGCGGAGAATTAGCGCGTGCTCTCCACCGCGGTAATTCACCGTTACGAAACTGATAATAGAGCGCCGACACCCCAGATCAAGAGAGCAAGGAGATGTGCCAACTCGCGCGTCTGCAATGAGACCCGCTGTCGCCTATTTTCTTAAAAATTCGCCGACGGGTGGGAATTGCCTTGGTGAACGCATTTCGGAATCAAATTCGCGCCCAGCGGTGATGGACTCTGGCACACGACGCACGACTTTCCTTAGAATTGTATGGTCAGTATTTGCATCCGGCCGCGGCAACGGATTAACGTTCTCCTTAATTTTCTCATCTGTGTCGACCCTCAATAATTCTAGTCTAAACTTTTCAGATAATCTAAATAAATGAAGGATATGGTTTAATTTTTCTTCGAATTCTTTGCTGTTTACTTCATTGATTACTTTTTTTTATTCCATCCCTTTTTAGCTTTCCTTATTTTAAGGTGGCCCAACCCGCTCACCTCCCCATACAAACGGGGAAAGAAGATCACGCCCATATTTATTTTCAGAGATCTCAAATTTTGCTCAAAATAGGTTTATTTGATCAAACTAGATGTCTGATGACCGTTGGCATTGTAAAATTGTGTTTGGTTTCTAAGTTATAAGGTCCGAAAGTTCGAATTTTTCGCGCGTTTTATGCAATAACTTTGGTGGTTTATTACGCAATGATTAAGTAAGAAGATCTTAAAAAGATTAGTCATCAGACGTAGCTTATTTAATCAAGATTTATAATCTATTTGGTTTTTGTTAGATTTTTGACTACAGCGGTCGTGGTTTACTTTTAGCTATAAGTCGTTTTGAAATCAAAATGTTCGTAAATCTTACCAAATCATACACATCATCTTTTTTTTGGACATGTTGCAACTTCCTCATCACGAAGCCTGTCTTTTTCTTTGAAACAGAGAAGGTCCCAGAGCGCAACAGCACGGTTTTGTACAGTGCCCGCGAATGAGTTAGTGCCGCCGGGTTGGGCCACCTTAAAAGGAAACCTGGAACCCTTATTGTGAGACTTTTCTGCCTGCTTTTATTCAGGCAGTTTTAGGCTTACCAGTCTCTCGGAGGTTCATATTATCAAAAAATGTATTTCTGCAAGTTAGAGTTATTTCGAAAAAATAATCCTAGATATTAATTTGGACTTGGTTCATTGATTTAAAAAAAAATTGCTGACACATACTCGTTGCCTGACATTGGAAAAATAGTTTTGAAATGATTTGTAAAATACGTTTGTGTGAGGAGCGTAATTTTCTATTTTTCTACGGGTTAACGGGCATCGAAGCTGTAAAAATATATGGAAAAATAAATTGCTATATCTACAGCAAGTCAATTCATTAATTTCCAAGTAAGCATAGGTTTGTGAGAGCCCATCCACAAATCATCTAGGTACGCAAAAACCGAGTCGGACTCGCACACGAAGGGATCCGTACCATCGTGCAAGATGTAATAAAAAAAAACACGTTTCTTGTATGGGGGCCCCGTGGCGGTGAAGAAATAAAAATACATTCTTCACCTTCATGGGGGGCCCACTTTAATTTAAATATTTTTTCTTATTTGTTGTTATATCGGCAAAATTAATACACACTCTGTGAAAATTTCAGCTGCCCACCTATTACGGTTCATGAGATACTGTTTTTCTGTGACGGACGGACGGACAGACAGCGGACAATAGGGTTCCGTTGGCACTCTTTGGGTACGGATACCTAAAAATGGTCATACCATGTTCATGATTATTATTATTGTGATTGAACGTAATCTACGAGCATCAATGGTTCCAGCACAGTATTTAATCTGAAGATTCCAATCCCAATCCAATTAAATCAGTACATTAATAACCTGTTATGATGGCATCAACAAAGTATTTGGTGTGTCTAGTCTAGTAGTACACGTAAATAATGTGTTTCTATGCTGATAGAATCGCTGCACATTCTTAGCCATCGGTAAAACAACAAAATAACAGTTGTGATTCATTATGCTGACAAAAACATCCTTTTTTTTTAACCGCTAGCACACGATGAATTCCATTCGGGTTTTTTATAATGTAATATATTACCACGGAGGATAGAGGTAGAGAGGAGATGGTCTAACCAAACTGGGTCTGTGTGAGTGCGGGTCTCTACGTCACAGCCCACGTGATAAGAAGGCGTGGCTTAGTCATTCGCGAAATGGCGCTGGCGGTGTTAGGTTGTGGGGCAATATTGTGATCTGCGGCGCAATTTTCGGTGAACAGTCGATTACACGATGAGATTTTGTGTAAAATGTTGCAAACATTACACAAGAAAAAAATATTTAAAGCCTGTAGGTGGAATTACGCTTTATTTGTCAGTAAAACACCTCATATTTTATCATTTGAGTCAATATTCAAACATATCGATGTATCGGTCTTGCAATTTGCCGATAGATGGCGCGCAATAATTTTATTTGTACGATAACAAATGTTGATCTCATGATGCAATTTTTTATGACACTTTTAAATCAATATTATTTGAATCCGCGCGAATGCATAGATTTAAATTTCGAAGGTTTTTTATAGAAAAACTAACATAAAATGCAAAAGGCGCCATCTAGTTGTAGTCTTGTAACCACTAAGAATAGCTCTCGGAATAGCTGCTACCCGAATACCGGTTCTTCCGGTAGATGGATTTAGCACAAAAGGCGGAGCTTGAACCCCCACCATACAATGTTTTTCTCCCCGCTTCCCCGCGCAGTGTCACGCTGCGTTCCTTAGTAATATGAAGTAATAATACCTTCTCTCTCCCTCCCTCCTCCGTGTATATTACACTTACCTTAATTCCAATGATGGGTAAGCTAACATTTTGGGCGCTTAGCCACAGAATAACTAATAGTGCTACGCACAGAAGTTTCACTCCCCGACAGTTATTTTTCAATTTTCATCCTAAATGTCCTTATTATAAAGTATTTATTACGTCGCTCATTGCCGGCGCGGCGGCGAGATGAAACGCGTCGTCGCTCACCCGCCCCATATCGCTGGAATGCGGCTTGCGCTAGGGTTATCACACACTGCCGCCGCCAAACAGTATTGTTTGGTATTGTCCGGGTTATTGTTGCTATTGGCCGGGTTGATAATATCACATTTGATATAAAGGTGGTCGAAAGGGTAATAAAACATTGTCATTCAGTTCAATATCGCCGTGCTCATGAAAGGAAGGTCCTGGTATGGCAAAAACCGGCTAAGTGCGAGTCGGCCTCGCACAAGAAGGGTTCCGTACCATCGTACAAGATCAAACAAAAAAAATTTTTTTTGTATGCCCCCCTTTAACTTTTATTATTTTTTTATTTTACCTATTTTTTGTTCTAACGGCAAAATAATTACACACTCTGTGAAAATTTCAGCTGCCTACCTATTACGGTTCCTGAGATACGGACGGACAGCGGAGGCTTAGTAATAGGGTTCAGTTTTCACCCTTTGGGTACGGAACCCTAAAAACCAACTACATGCAGCAAAGGAGAATAGGCAATAAGTACCTGGAGCTGCCACGAATGATTGCCCATTGTTTCACTAGGCGAAACCAATTTATGTTGTTTTTCCTTGCAATACATAGATAAATCCTACCTAATGTATAAAAGTGCTGTGCTGATACCAGTTAAATACGTGTCAATTCAATAGGCCCCTCATAACACGATACCACATACCTACCTACATATGGGCAAAACGTCAATAAACCTAAACTAAAAAAACAAACTCTCCTTTCAGAATATTTCGGTAGCGTAAAGAAAGGTAACTTCAAATTCTTCCGTGTACTATGACATCCGTTCACGCAACAGTTTTTATATTTAATTCTATGATGATTAGACATTATTACGAATAAAAACGGCGAAAGTGCGCTTTTCGAAACGAATGATCGACTGGACGTAGAGGACGTGCGAGCGTGTCTGCGCGGCGGCCCTGACTGAATTTGGAACCTCGGGTTCCCGAGCGCCGTAGGTGAAGATCTCAGTAGGTATTTAGGAGTGACGGATGCCTGGCTTAGCTTATGATTGACGTGACAGATCATGTGAAAAATTAAATCTGAGATCATGGCGCAGACCAAGAGACTTGGGTTCAATATCCAGCCGCCTGAGAAGATTTCTTAGGCGAGGTAAGATTTTTTAGGTGTTTCAATCAAATCTTGTGATCATCATAGAGGTGAAGAAATAACCCTCCATGGATGGCACTAATTACAATTCTTGGTACCTACAACGCCTGCGGGGTACCGGCTTAAGATGTGTGAAAATATGCGACTCAATTCGATCAATTCTGAAGCAAACAGAAGCGTTTATATTATTTGTAACTCCTGCGCTCTTATTGGGTAGAATATTTGGCATCCACTTCTGATTGGTGCAGAATTGATCGAATTCCCTGACATATCTTCTCATATCTTACTCCTGTTTAGCCCCTGGTATCTACTCCGAAATAATTTGATGACGGGTGACGACATACGTCGGAAAACAAACTCTGAGGTTGACAACTGCCAAGATAGAGCGAGTCAAAAGAATTTAATAAACCATTGATCCAAAGAGTTTTTAAAAAAATGTGCAATATAAGCATGAATGATGAAAGCATTGCTTCATGAGTAACTGTTTATTATTATATTTTATATTCTATTTACATTTTTTTTATGCAATTATACGAAATCTCCGTTATCTCGTCCAGATTGATTCTTTTAAGAAAATCCGATTACCAAAAAGTGCGTCGTCAGGGTATTAGATAAGGGATCACTTGTTCAGGGGGGTAACCGGCGTAAGATATGAGAAAATATGCGAGGGAATTCGATCAATTCTGAACCAATCAGAAGCGTTTATGTCTGCGCTCTTATTGGGTAGAATATTTGGCATCCACTTCTGATTGGTGCAGAATTGATCGAATTCCCTGACATATATTCTCACAGCTTACGCCGGTTACCCTGTGGTAAAAAGCTGAACAGACTGTCATACTGATGTACATCTGACTCGGTTGCTCAGTGGTATCTCGTTAGTCGTGGTATAAAATAACTTAGTTCGAAACACGTTTCAATATCGGTCGTTATCTTTAATTTTAAAGTCATTAGGCATGGGATTAAGAAAAACTGGTTTTATTTTTAGTACGGAAGTATCATTACATTTTTTTCATTCATTTGTATTGTGTAATGTACATTAATTAATGTTTTATTGTAGGCCTGGGGCATTGAATAGGGCATTGTTTTGAAGATTTAGGTTCCCGAATCGGGCCCTCCGAGAAATATTTTTTATGACGATATAATGAACTATGGTCGAAGTGGCGTTGTAAGCGTTATAAGGCATCCATGTCCAGTTACATAAAAAAATCTTCCATAAATCTTCAATATTCCATAATCACAGTACAACATCGAATGATTAAATTAAATGGCAGTGTACTTAAGTTGTATCATAACCGAGTTCAAGCAAGTACCTACAATTACGACACTCCGGATCTTCCTTGGCGTGACTCACGCCGCTTTTTCTCCAGACCGCATCGCGTTACATAAGTTGGGTCGCCGTGGAACGTGTATGGGCACGCGAACGCGCGTGACTCACTCCCTGCGGGCTACATTGATTGCATACGATTGAATGAGTGGATACAGGTTGCGCGCTACTCGGAAGAACTAACCGTTCGCCTTTGATAGTTTCCCCGGCTGAGTCACTCCCGGCTGTCGTCATCCCGCGTCGTCACGACCGCGCAGGGCAAAAACTTGTTGCGCGCGAATGCTTTGACAGCTTCTCATTTGTGAATTCTCAATGAACGTATATTGGTCGTACGTATATTGGGAACGTATATTGGATAAAAAATATTAAAAATGAAAGGGGGCCCCCAAAAAAAAAGTTATTTTTTTTGTTAAATCTTGTACGATGGTACGGAACCCTTCGTGTGCAATTCCGACTCGCACTTGGCCGGATTTATTTACTTCCAAACTGTTCAGATGAGAGCTACGTCATAGGAACCACTTCCATACTCTACATCGGATCCGTTGGCCGCTGAGACGTCCCGCCACGCGACACGTCCACCGCGCGCCGCCGCGACCGTTGGACCGGTCGTTCGTAGAGCGCGGTGTCGCCGCCAGGTTGGAAGCGGTGACTCACCTCGTCATCTCTTTCAAAAAAGAAGTAACCGACCACGTAGGAATGCTGACTTATGTTAAGAGGCAGCCAATGATTCGTGGCATTCACACCTATGCTTGTGGTATCGGGCCTACGAAATAAATTAAGAGATTGCATTTGAAAGTCACAGTGTTATAGCATTTGTTTTAATAAAAAAACACAAATACTTTAGAATAAATGATTGACCGTAGCGTTGAGATATTAAATTATGGTTCACACTCTCGAACCTGTGTAACCCTTCTAAACATATTTTCGGGATCCTTATCTAGGTACCTGTGGGTAAAACATACCTACGCCAAGATTATTTGTACCATAAAACATAAAGAGCCTATCTAAATAAGTATGGTTTGTAAAATCACAATGTTACTTTCAGGGCACCGAAAAAAGTTGACGAAGGCTGCAGACGCTGCTTGCTAGGTGTAATTTACCGAAACGCGGGCGATGAGTTTAATTTTGAACGAAAAAATTTTAGGTTCTCATAAATACTTCGGCTCTACATATATGTGTTCTTGTAGAACACATATATGTAGAGATGTATTGCAATTGCTGCTGTATTCTTCTAAACATGATTCATGGATGCAAAAACATATGCAAATAAGTTAAAAGTGGGTGCCACATGTTGGCAGTGATGATCTTCAGGCGTCATCATCGAAATTCGATGACAAAACATTATAATTGGTCGCTCAATAAATTTCCTTATTGGTAATACGAGCCTTATTTTTACGATCCAATCAGATATAATAAAATGATAAAATCAACCTCACATTATAATTAAGCACGAAGTTAATCTTTTTATCCTATAACGGTGCATTTGGGCGGACATCTTTATTTTGTATTAAAGAATATTAATTTAGAAAATAACGAACCATGCAGCGTAGTTTAGATCCAGATATACCGTATTATTTTATCTAAATCCAAAAAATACCTATTGACATAAGTGTTCATATAATATGCTGAAGATTCCCTGATCAGACAGATATGCTGACGAAGATAAATCTGAGCGTTTTTTTTAATTCGTCCCTCTGCATAGCCACCGATACCAGTTTTTCATAAAAACAATATGTTCGTGGCAGATATTACATTGAAAAAATACACATAATAATAGGTCGGGGAAAAAGTCTTTTCGCATTATAGTATGTATGAACTTGTAATAAAATCTCTTTGGCTATACTATTTGTATCTGGCTGGTTTTGGTATCATTGAAAGTTTAAATTTTAAAGAACATAATTCCAAATTCAAATTAGGAAAATGTGTGATTCTCATTTGTTTTTCGTACTGTCAAAATGAGTGAATCTAATGAAGAAATTCGATACATTTTAAAATTTTACTACAAAAAGGTAAAAATGCAACGCAAGCCGCGAAAAAAGCGCGAAGAAAGCCTGCAGTGTCTGTGAGAGTAGCACAAATTTGGTTTAAGCGTTTTCAATCCGGTAATTTTGATGTCAAAGATGCACGTCGCTCTGGTCGCCCTATTACGGATAAAATGGATGCCATTTTTGAAAAAGTGGAGCAAGATCGGCATTGACTAGGAATTGACCACAAAACAGTTTTGGCGCATTTGAAAAAAACTGGGTACACAAAAAAGCTCGATATTTGGGTACCTCACGAGCTCACTGAAAGAAACCTAATGAACCGTGTACTCATTTGTGATTCTTTATTACGACGTAATGAAACCGAACCATTTTTGAAGAAGCTGATAACTGGTGATGAAAAGTGGATCACGTACGACAAGAACGTGCGAAAAAGGTCGTGGTCAAAGGCCGGTCAAGCTTCACAGACTGTGGCGAAACCCGGGTTAACTCGCAACAAGGCGATGCTGTGTGTGTGGTGGGATTGGAAGGGCATTAATCATTATGAGCTGTTACCACCAGGCAGGACCATCGATTCTGAACTCTACTGCGAACAACTGATGAGATTAAAGCAAGAAGTTGAGAGAAAGCGGCCGGAATTAATCAACAGAAGGGGTGTGGTTTTTCATCATGATAACGCTAGACCTCACACATCTTTAGCCACTCAGCAAAAACTAAGAGAGTTTGGCTGGGAGGTGTTAATGCATCCGCCGTATAGTCCTGACCTTGCACCTTCAGATTTCCACCTGTTTAGGTCTCTTCAGAATTCTTTAGGCAGTGTCAGGTTAACATCACGAGAGGACTGCCAAAACCACTTGTCGCGGTATATTGATCAGAAGTCCCAATATTTCTATAGCAATGGGATCATGTCCCTACCTACAAGATGGCAAAAAGTTATCGAACAAAATGGTACCTACATACTTTAGTTAAATGTAAATAAACCATATTAAAAAATGTTTTGAATTTTCTTAAAAAATGCGAAGAAACTTTTTCCCCAACCTAATATATATTGCTTGTGCTTAGCCAAAGTCTACGAACGCTTTCGAGCAGGCGCCATCGAGTAGGGGACATCGCCTGACAAAAAATGACAGGTTTGTATCGAAAGCGCTTGGCACGCTCAGCGAGGCATGGTGCCTCGCTGAGCGTGGTTTCGCGAGACGAGGTGTATTTTGATTTTCGGAGCACTCGGTCCTCAGCACAGCCACCTACACCGAAAAAAACACTCCACATGGGAACGAGGTGCCAGGACGTTCCTTATATTGCATTCTACATTGAACTGGATGGAAAACCGACAATTTGTATTCCGCTTCGACTATAGTTCATTCAACGGGATGGTACCAACCTACTGAGGGTGCAAATCCGAAAGACGAATCCCTTACGCCTCTTACGATATGCACGGGATTTATGTGGGACCACTTTTAAGTGCTGGTACATGGCTCGCTTCATCGGCTCGTGGTGGCGGCCTCCATCCCAGAGGTCTGCGTTTAATTCCCCGCCTCGTTCATGCACCATTTTCTTTCTTCTCTGAGTTGGAAATACATTTCGTTGCGAATGCAAGTTGTTCCATGGTTCGGAATCCACGTAAAACTGTTGTTCCCCTTCCCCTAAATAGGTGGTAAGGTTAAGCACGGATCTATACCACCCCATTGGATGAAAAGATCGTCGAAGCATCTAAAATTGTCTGTTTTTCCTCCAGTTCAATGTAGCCGTGCTCGTAAAGGGAAGGTCCTGGCATGGCACCTAATTCTATCGGGAATGCGGTATTTCGGGCTAATGTCATGGGTGTGGTATTAATCCGTGTCCAGTCACATAAAAAAACTTGGTTGTTCTTTTTTTACTTCTGCTTCTTTCCGTCTTTCACTCTGACGCTTCGGTCGCAACACCCACGGCACGAGCAGACAAAGAATGGAGCCAGGCGCCAGGGGCCGAGCGCCGTTCCAGAAAAGTGGGTCGCGTTTCTCGGAACGACTCGCCCGCGCCCGCGCCCGCGCTGCCCGATCTGACTCACAAGGCAGCCCCGTGTCTGCCGGCGCGCGAGATAAGTGAATAGAGAGTATCTCTTTGTTGCACACTGTTCGGCGTGAAGAGACGCATTCGCAGAAGTCGTAGAGACTATATGTGGCTCTCGATTGATATTATTTAATATTGGTACGTAACTGGCCTTTTTCCACTGTGTTTTAAATTATTTTTGAGGGCGACATATGACGTACGCCACCTAAGTGGTGCCCAACAAATCCCATTAGTTTTCGAACTATCTCGAGGGCTGTGAAACCCTTGTCGGTCTGCCAGGTACAGGCTGTGCCTTGGGATCAATACCTCCGCAGGGAGAGTTTATTTCAGTGTACTGAGTATATACATTTATGAATTTACAAGATCGTCCGGTTCTAACTCGATGAATGTGGACAGTGCATTCCGCGCAGCAAGCGCGATGAGCAATGGCAGAATGAAGACGGATGGATAGCGTTATGGTGTGAAAGAAGCACACGGAGGATCTTAATTCAAATGTGACCACAGATGAGAAAAGGAAGGAAAAGTGTCATGTGGACGCTCCTAGTTCCCCGCGCGCCGACCACTATATGGACATATTGTCCATATACTCCTATGGGAACCAGCTGCGTGTTGTATGCCCCCGGACCAAAATCATAGCCGCGCTGAATATGCTCCTAAAATTCATTCGCCAAGTCAATTTCCACTCACAAAAACCCTCCAAGTGGGTCTCAAAGCGCTAGATGGCACATCTTTTAATTTTTTGATCTGAGCCAGTTAACGAGGTTCAAAGTAACACAAGTCGTAGTGAGGTGAATTCATGATCATATTATTTCCAAGATCATCAATGAAAATCATGCGAATAGAAGTGGTTGAGCATTGAATGTTTGTAAACAACATATATGTCTACTGTCCGGGCTTGTTCGCAGAACATCTGAATCAACACGAGTGCGGGGTTTATTACTGATGTTTTGCGTCGCTAGGTGAGTCAAGGCGTTGGTTCATCGCGCTCGTGAAAAGCACTTTTCCAGAACGAATGCGCTCTCGTTGAATATGTAAGAACTCGAAATCCCCGAAAGTATTCAACGCTCAGCACCAATCATGAACTCGTCCGAGTTTAACTTTATCGTTATTTATAAAAAAAAACATTGTTTACAATTTGAAAAAAAAACCGGTAAATATCAACAAAACGCTTTAACAACCATCAGTAATTTTTGCATGGAGACACTGACAGTAAACAACTGGTAATCAATTCATGTCACTGGAACTTTTCTGTATGACAAAGTGTGGTAAAATATAACCGTTCACAAAAAAACCAATATGTTTTTACAATTCGATTCTTCGTAACTATTGGCACAGAATGAGTGATCGCATAAGAATGAGCATATCGATGGGAAAATCTTCTTTTCAAATATATTGTTCACATCCGAGGGGAATGTGTAGGTCCCATTACTTATTCACTAGGTGGCAGGGTTAATACCGGCCGGCTTGGTACCATCGCATTGAATTAGAATGGTTGAAGCTGCAATTAAAATGACGTGCAATATAAGGAAGGTCCTGGCATAGCACCGAGTTCCCATGAGGTGGGTTAGGTTAATACGAGTTAATGACAGCAGGTGGTATCAGCCACCCTAGTCTTGTGACATACAAAACTAATATTGTTTGCATTATCTTGTTTATAACTTAATTTCATTCAAAATACCAATTTGTTGCTCAAATATATCCAAGTAAAACTGGCTGGGTCCTGGATTTATTATCTCGATCGACGCTACTGAATGACGAATGCCTATTTAAATAAAGTTTGAAGGTTATCGCCATCACACAGGCACTATTGTGGTCTTTTAAATCGTCACGAACGCAAGAAATATATCAATGACACAAAACGTTCAAGGGTCATCGAAACGTATTTCAACGCAGTTTTTCAGAGCGAGGCGCTTTGAGAAACATGGCAGTACAGCCTAGTTGTGAAACCCCGTGCTCGCGCGACGCAGCGAGCACGGGGGGACGGAGGTGGGAACAGAAGCCGTTTGTATGCAGGCCAACCCAACTCCAAGGGTGGAGTGCACCATCTCTGGTTATTCTTATAGCTATCGTTATTGTTTATCCGTCCTTATCCTTAATTTGAAGAAGAAAGAAGATAGAACTGTAATAACCATAACTATGACAGAGACGGTGCACATTAGCTTAACCGTGGTTGTTCTCTTACGAAATCGGGACGCGCAATCATCGGAAAGCCAATGCGGTTCCGTACCGCTGTGGGCCGGGAGGACAGGAGAAAAATTGGTGAGGCTATGTCCAGCAGTGGACGCAAACACGGTGAATGACTGACTGAAACATCGAATGTTCCTTGCACTAAATGGCATCCTTTGGAGTTCTTACGTGTTATTATGTGGTCCTCCGTGCCGTTGAAACGAGCCATCAGTAGTGAGCGAATTCGTAAGGAAACTCGATGATATATTTAAAGGAACCATTTCGAGATACTTTTGAGAGGCCTCGCCGTTTATTCGGCAGGTCGTGGGTTGCATCCCGCCTCGTGCACGCACCACTTATTTTATCTTGCTGACTTGAATGACATAGTGCTCAATGGTTCGAAATCCATGTAAACATACAAGTAAGTAGCAAGTGAGCTAGGCGTGTATTCTTGGCATTCAGTCATTGCGGATTCAGCAGAGTTAACAGTAATGTCAAAGTAAATTCTTCTTCTACTGAGTCCGCAATGACTGAATGCCAAGAATACACGTCGAAAAACTCGAATAGTCGAGTTGGTAGGAAGTTTAGGATCTTTAACAAAGGCGTTCATTATATTTCAATTATTTAATCAATAATGCTGCCAAATCCACCTTTCGTTAGTACCGAACTTAGCACCTTTCTAGGGTTCCGCACCTTAAGGTTTTTTTTTAATGTAACTGGACATGGGTGGCCAACACCGAAGTGACCGTCAGATATTAGATATTAGGACCTTCCTTATATTGCTTGGCTTCATTGAAATTAACGGAAAACACGGACAATTTTCATTGCGGCTTCGACCATCGTTCATTCAAAGCGATAGTATGAACCCGGGCCGGATTAACCCTACCACCTAGTAAGTAAGAAGTTTTAGGTGGAATCCGAACCACCGCGAGCCTCAACGATTGAAAATGGTCACCCATCCAGAATCTAACCGCGCTCATAGGTGCTTATCGATTCGCAAGGCGTCACACTCAGTGTGCTGACAACGGGACGCTATTTCTAACACTCCGCTGTCCGACCGTCCATCTGGATACAGCGGGCTGTATCTCATAAACCGTAATAGGTAGACGGTAGATGTTTTCCACAAATTGTTTTTCTTAGAAGCATACAAAACAAGAACCATACAAGAAACATTATGTTTTTGGAGTATTTTTCTCGATCTTAATAAAGGCCTTAGGTAGCCGCTTGAAATTGCCGATATAACAACAATTAGTTAATAATTAAAAATAACAATAAATGGGCGTTGATGAATAAATACAAGAAGCGTTGATTTTTTACCGAGCGAGCGTGAAGCGCAAGCGGTCTCCGTTTCAGCTTAGGGAAAAATGCGTCCACTAGGGCATTTCCCAAACGATTCTCTTGAATTTTGCAAGCAGGTTCCATGTTAATATAGATTTGTTTTAGTTCATCCAGTTTTTCCAATTTTTTAAAAATGGCGGAGCCAATTTGAAAAATGTTTAAATGTTGTATGTCTTCTGATGTTCACGTGAAATTTTGTAAGCAGATTCGATAATTTGATAGATTTTTTTAGTCGAACCAGTTTTAAAAAGATTGAAAATTTTGAAAAACGTCAAAGAATATGATTATTTTACAAACACAGACTCACAAGGTCTGCAACTTAGAGAGCTACTAGTTTGGCATGGCACGACACATTTCGTATTTAAGTTGGCCCAATCCGCTCGACTCCCCATACAAACGTGGAAAGAAGATCATGACCATATTTCTTGTCTAAGATCCCAAATTTTGCTCAAAATTGCTTTATTTTATTGAACTAGATGTCTGATGACCGTTGGCATTGTAAACTTGTGTTTGGTTTCTAAGTTATAAGGTCCGAAAGTTCGAATTTTTCGCGCGTTTTATGCAATAACTTTGGAGGTGGATTACTCAACGATAAAGTAAGAACATCTGAAAAAGATTAGTCATCAGGCATAGCTTGTTTCATCAAAATGTATAATCAATTTGGTTTTTGATAGATTTTTACTACTAATGTAGTAAAAACGTGGTTTACTTTTACCTATAAGTCGTTTTGTAATTAAAATTTTCGTAAATGTTATCAAATCATACACTATGCACATTGTCTGCTTTGTGGACATGTTGCATCTTCCTCATCACGAAGCCTGTCTTTTTCTTTGAAACAGTGAAGGTCCCAGAGCGCAATAGCACGGTTTTGTACCGTGCCCGCGAATGAGTTAGTCCCGCCGGGTTGGGCCACCTTAAGGCTCCATATGACGCTAACCTCCAATATTTTTATTTTACCTAAGCGTTAAAATAAACACCCATAGAAAAATCAAAATATCAAAGGTTAGACTATTATCTAGTATATGACCGTACAACATTTTTTATGCATTGCTTATATTCTTAAAAAAAAGGTTTACAAACAAACCTATAATTACTAGGTTTTCAACCCGGCGGCACTTGGAAACTATAAATGATTTCGATTTTTTTTTGTGGTACAAGATCACATATTTGTCTAGTGAATAAGAGTGAAACATATATTCATTTACTTTAAAAAGTAGCCTTTACAGCCAAAAACTTAAAACGAAAACGCCCGAAAACGATTTTGACGCGCATAAAATAATGAATCCTAACCCTGAACCTAAACTAACTGCTTCCGGAGGTCGCCATTATCGTTTGTTTGCTGAACTATGGACTCAGTTGGAGCCTTAAGGATATTTTTTATATTGTAATTAAACAGACAATTATGTTTATTATATTATCTGCACGTCTGCTTATTTAATCCCGGTTCCTGGGTTCGCCGTCACATGTTTCCAAAAATACCTAATAATTACAGTCAGTCAATCATTTCTAATCCCACTTTCGCATTTTTCCACTGAATATGCGAAACGATTTCCGGAACAGTATGAAGGCATGTCTAGTTGGTATTCTATCACGGAATCCAGTTCGCTAGAATTCTCCGTGTGTAGGCGTCGCACCGCCACTGTGAATATGTAATATGTAGGCACCGTTGCGTCTGAGCTTTGGCAATACCTGTATAGGCTGTATACAGTTTTCCTATATATCAACTCTGCAAAGTGAAGCTGGCATGACGTGGCACTGATCTGACAATCTTTTTATTAGATAGGTAGGAACATTAAAATACATTTGTAATTTAAACTTAAAGATAAAAAACTTCTTCGAAAAGATCCGAAACTCTAGCTGTACCTAAAATACTGGCGGTGTTACCTCTTTGAATATCAGGGCTTATTGGCCGGACAAAATGTGCCCCGGACCTGGGATCACCGGAACTTTCATTTAAAAGTTTGCCTAATGTTTAAGCGAAAGTTATCGCTTCTGTTGACCATGATCCGAGTGTCTCGACGGCGAAAGCAAAAAACTCAAAGGAACTCGCCACGCAGCTGTATTTATGATGTTTAATTTGCTGCTGCTCTCTCAGCTGCAACTCCGGCCGCGCGAGAAGTGGCCATAATGTAGGACGGCGCCAGGGTATCCACACATGTGGCATCGCCCACGGCACTAAGGTCACAAGGCCGTTTACTATCCGAGCGGCTGATTCCTGGTGGCTCGGTGATACTGGGGTAGTTTGCTGTCAACGTTGCTCTTTTTATAATGTTATTTATATTGTAATGGCGGGATAAACGACCAGCACTCCTTTTGCATGATAAACCGTGGTGGCCCCATTCGGTAACGTTGGTACCGGCACTGATTGCTGTGTTAGGATTATTATCCTTAAATGCTACATGGCTGCATGGGGAAGAGGAACAGAAATGCGATAATGTGGTGTTTCTGCGGTTGAAAGTTGTTCGACAGTCGATAAATATTCAAAAGGACTTTTTTCGAAATGAGGGGCGTGTGTGTATGAAATAACGTTCTAATATTTCACTTTCTAGACCTGTTACATTTATTGGTTTTCCCTGAACTTTTACATTCACACTAAGATTGTTTTCAATATTTTTTATAGCATTTGCATTCACACGACGGCCAGACGTCACGTGTTGTTACTCACCGGTTGTTGTTCAAGTAAGTTTATCATTACTCAACATGAACTTTACTAACTCACGAACTAAAGCAACAAACCGGTGTCAACTCCGGAAGAGAAGGCCCGGCATTTGAAAGTGCCAGAACCGGTTTAATGTATAACCAGGAGTCAATTATCCTACATAGGCCTATGCATAACCCAGGCTCCGTTGGTGGGTAGTTCAAAATGAAATAAATGTGAAGTGTGGTACGTGAAACGCATGGCATAGAACCGAATTCCTGAAGCAGTCCCTTTCACTCAATGATCGTCGATATGACAATGTGATCTCGAATTTGTCTCTGCCGGTATGAACTACATGAAAATACGTGACCGAACACGGCTTTTATCCAGATAAATCTTTACTTTTATCGCAAAAGATAACGTAGGTACAATCGAAGCTTGTGCACAGTTCATCGTTTCTTGACAGTAAATGTTCCTTGTCTTATTTTTACACATTTCGTCTGTTTTCCTTAATTAGGCTAACTTAACTTAGGCATTATTTCCTAAGAAACCATGTCTACCCATTCCTACCTAAATCGTTATCATAATAATGCTAAGTGTATTGGTTTGTCACCATTAGCAGACAAACCTATTCGATGTATGGCAAGCCGACTCGCGATAACTAACCAGCTAGTTGTATCAGTTCACAGTTGCTTGTCGATGTAATCCACAGATAACCCGCCGACAGCTCGTTTCCCTCACAAAGCGGATATTGGGTTCAGCGCGAAGCCGGTACGCTCGTGGGCGCTGCCCCTCACCCCTTCCCCTGCACTCTTACTAACTAATTAATCTATTGTGGTTGCGAGTTGCGAGTCCAACTCCAAAGCCGGAGCCAGTCACGCGTCGACCGCTCCCAGAGCTGGTCGCGACGCCTCTCCTCCGCACGGCGGCGTTATCACGCGGAATACGCGGCGACCGGCGAGTGATCTGTGATATCGATCGTGATAAAATCGAACGAGTGGCTCCGTGTCGTGCACCTATCGAAGTGCCCGAGGAAATCCAAGAGAGACTGTCGTGTGACTGTGGCATGCGAGAGACGGGAGCGGCGGCGGCGAGAGCTGGGCTCGCCGCGATTTGCATTCGGAATATACGTTCATGTTGCCAGCGCCACGAACCAAGGTAACTCCATTATGTTGTTAAACTGACACCATTGTGCGAGCCTCCAGGGCAATGTTGAGCCCACGCGAAAATCTTGCAACACGGCGCCGGGAGGTGTTAACTTGAGCGGAATGCTGGCTTTAATCCGGGCAGCGTTGAGATCATTCATTTGTTCATCGCTTTTTAAGATGTAGCAATAAAAAAAAGAGGATATATTACAATTCCATTAAATTAGACTTCAAGGAAGCGGGCAATGATTACCAATTGTCCTTCGAGCCGGATACGAAATTCTAACAAAGTAGAATGCAAAGTCCAAATTATGGAATGAACACAGAAACCTGAGATCTACCTAATTCGATCTAAATCTTTCGGAAACAGAAGTCATACATACCAAATGCTGAACATCAGGAACGAACCTAGTGTAAATTCCTCGAACCGTGGTGGGGCCAAACAACCGAGAACTCGTAAACATATTTTATGGTTATTTGGGGCGTTTGTAGTGTCCATGTTAGGACTTGAGTAGCTGAATGTTGCTATTGATTTACGCCAGTAGTAACTGGCGTTTTAATACTTTAAAATAGGTAATGTCATGTCCACTGGTGAGCTGGATAGAATAGGGTCGGCCAATCTTTTCTTCATGCATAATAAGTAGGTGCGTGTGCGAATTCATTAAATGTTATCTAAAGTTTAGAGAAAATTCTTTCTTCTCTCATTTTCCCATGGCTATGCGGTGGTTTGGTTTTTTTCCGTGCGCGCATTCCTTTGTGCCAAAATGTATTATGTGGCTTAAATCGGTATTGAATATAATCAAGCAACAGCTATATACTCTATATTTAATACACATGTTTGTTTGATAACTACATTATTTGTTAAAATATGGCCTTATTTTGTGCGTCCGTCGGGATTCCCCCATCACGCGCTTGGCGCTATCAGCAGGAAGCTTGGACAGGAGACGGGAGGGCCAAATCATCGGCATACCATATTCTGCGTATGCTATAATATCTGCATTTGAACTAGGTAGGCAATTGATCTTAAAAACTTTACCCACAAAATCTATAGCGTCTTTATCATCACAGTGTACCACGCGATACCTTGTCGATATGAGATAAGACAATCTTCCTTCACTATAAAGATGAACCGAGATTCCTTTTAGGAAAAAAAAAAATAATTCAATAAATCGAGGTGGAAATTAGTCAACGATGGCTACCTACCCTGAGACGGAATTTCGGTGCTCGAGAGCCAGAAATGAAACCTGTGATGAGGTTTATTTATTTCATTTTTATAAATCTAAAAACCAACCAAATCTAATAACAATTCCAAACATTTTATTCACATTCGTGTTGAATTAAGATAACCCCAGACAAGAGCTATAATAATACAACTTTTACTCGTAATGTCTCATTGGACTCATGAGTAATAGACGTTATTTAGTCAGGTTTATAACGTAGGTATATATTTGTATATTTTTTCTTTTTGTAATTTAATAGCAATCTTGGACGGAAATAAACCGGTACAATAGTGTCACGCGAGAGCGTAGTAAACTGGAAACCGTTTAAATTTGCGTTGAACCAACCGTGAAAATGTCAACTCAGGTAAGTATAGTCCGGTCAGGTACCTACCTATGTAAGTGCGTACGCTGCCGGCCGACACACTGTTTGCACCGAGTCAATTGAGCCGACGCGTTAGTCAAGGGTCACGCTGCTGCCTGACCCAGACGACCCGCTGGTGCGATAATTGTGTTGATCGTCATCTAGATGCGCGCGCGCACGGAAACTGTTTCTTTCATATTAGTCACCGGAGTGAAAGTACTGGGTGGTTACCATGGTAAATTAACTCGTCTGCTGAACAGACCAGTTTATTGCATTTCGTACAATGCCGGTCGTCCAGCGACGTGCTATTCGGCCAAGTAAACTGAAATGTACCAGTTAGCATGGGACGAAATGCAAATAAACAGCAAACGTAATCACTCAATTGCCTGCTCACCTGATGACTTCATTTACCATGGTACCCCGCACTGGTTACGGCGGCGAACTCATTTATCTAGAAGTAATTGAAATCTCTCCTCTTCCTTTATGTAGCGCAAAGAGCTTTTGGCCACTGAGTCCAACGTTATTCATTCAGAAAATATTTTTCTTCCAGCGCATTTACATTATTTTCCACGAATTATCTTTTTATGCATTTGGATATGGATGACTTAGCCTGAACTTAGATGATCATTAGCCTAAAAGCCTGTGTACACGCTACGGTTAGCTCGCAGTTTACCTGTTCAAACCGGGTTTGCGCAGGCAAAACATTGCGTGTAAACGATTTGCACGCACAACTTCTGGGGCGACGCGACGTCTGAAAATTAGGCGAAACACCGCGCAGTTGGCGCAGCGAGTAGACGCCCGCGCAGTGTTTTGCCCAGTTTTGCTTTACGAACAAAATGAAGATCGCTCAATACCGAATAGGCTTTCTGTCTAAGATGATGGATTGATATCGAAATTAGACCTTTTTCTAAGTCAAGGATTTTCGAACCACTCTGCTGCGCAGGCAAGACCTACGCAAACAAGACATGAAAATACGCAACTTGCAATCCGGTTTCAATACATCCACATGAGAACAAATACTTTTCTTATATCACACGGTTGCATTGCACATTGAATAAACGGACAATTTTCTTTCTTTCAATGCAGCGGTACCAAGCTAGGCGAGATTATCCACCTAGTAAGCAAGAACCTACACTCTACCACCGCTCGTGGTGTAGGGGCGAGAGGAGTTCCTTCCTCGTTCAAATCCTCGCTCCGAACAAGAACTACTTTCTTTCTCTTTATGAGTTGGACAAGTGCATTGCGTTACGAATGCGAGCTGTTCCATGGTTCGGAACCCATGTAAAACTGTAGCTCCTCTTCCTCTATAGTTGAAAATATGGTTGAAGCGGAAATACATTGAATTGACCGTGTTTTCCATCCAGTTATGTGTAACCGTGCTCATAAAGGGACGACCTTAGCATGGTGCCTAATTCCTTCGGGAATGTGGTGTATTGGGCAATATCGTGACGGTAATTGTGAAGTGCAATGAAACATGTTTTTCGTGGAATCCGAACTACGGCGAGCCCGACCGGTCGAACGGTGACCCATCCAGAACCCGAAAACTACCGAGGCTGATAGCCGAATGAATACCCACTGTTGGCCAACTGATATACAACATTGATGTATGAAAACCTGTCGACATCCACCGAGACTCGCGTGTGACATCATGTGCTATAGGGGGTATCAGACGAACACGTCACAACAAGATTAATTTAAAAAACAAGATCTTAACGGGCTCTTATTTTTATTCAAAAGTATTTTACCTACAAAAGCGAGAATGACGCTACCGGCTGATAAAAGGCAGTCGAAAACCAATGAGATTCGCGGTGCTGTGACATCATCTGCCTCGATGGGGCATCTCACGAGCGCGTCATAACCAGTCTCCTCGCATTCGATCGAAGTGACGTCACAGAACAAATGCTGGTTGTTTTGGTTCGATCAATTGGTTAGGTGGTTGTAAGTTTCTCGAAAAAACTATCAGTGGTTACAGACTGACTCAGATGGATGGTTCTGCTATAAGTTGCTTTGCTGTAACTCAGGCGTCGCAGAAAACAGGTTCTTACCATGCTAACTAATAAATTTCAACAAATTCACGGGGCGAAATAATTTACCATGGTTAGAAAGTACTGCACGGTCGCCCGGGCCACCCAATTCCGCTATCAAAATTTGCTAGATCGGTGTTTCATCACTAATTCGTTCTTATGTACGCCTTGAGACCTCGAAGAATAACGTACCGCAATGTAATACTTCGAGGTCAGGTCCGCCTACCCCTCCGGGGAGTCGGCGTGATGGTAAGTAATTGTATAGATGTGTAAATGCTTACCTAATCCTAATAAACAGGTTTTCAAAGTCATTAATGGGTTCAAATCATCTAGTAAATATAGTAGGCGAAAAGAAGAAAGAACAATAAAAAAATAAGTTAAAGCTGGAAGAATTGTTCAAAATTATTCAATTATTTTTCCTTCTCTAAGAAAAATCGATTAGTACAAATATTAAGAAATAAACTTATCATTAAATAATTTACTATAATTGTAATTATAAGATTAATTATTGAAGGATGATCTTGGAAAAAGTTGTTCTAACGGAGGTTTATCTGTTTAAAAAACAAATCAACTTCCTTTATTTAAAATATTGAAATAAAAAAGAAAACAAGGGAATCGTAGTTGCGAGAGTTCGAGTAATGAGAAAATCGTCGGCAGTTGCAAGTATTCCTGAAATCATCCGAAAATCTGAAAAACGACCATTACCTTTTTTTTGATCATGCGGAAAATCTTTGCAGTATTCCACTCAAATTGAAAGTCCAAGTTTCATTTGGGAATGCAACCCTCTGATTGACCTTTTTTGTAGGCTCATTCGAAAAATATTTGCAGTATTCCACTCAAATTAAGAAAGTTTCATTTTGGAAGGCCACCGTCTGCATGACTTTTTTTTGCTCATTCGAAAACCCCCCTCAATTGATTCTTATTTAAATATATATTTGTGGATTTACTAGCAATCTTATAGTCCTTAGTAATCTTAAGTTACTTCGAAGTTCCGTAAACGCCAATTTAGGTGACAAGTCGGACTAGGAGGTCTGAGTCTCGTCTCTCACGCCCGAAGACCTGCGGTTTTGTATGTATGTCTCGATCAAACCCCACGCCCCGACCGCTGCCCCGAATGAATCACGCTCACGCGCATGTCAATGATGCCGTCGGCGCGTCGTCGTGACGATAGCTTGGTCGTGTCGCCTCGGACGCGCTCTGATTCCCGATGTCACTGGATGTCCACTTGCGGCACTTATCTAAATGTTTACGTCACTGGTTTGAGGATCGCTAGCTTGCGAGGGATATCTGTTGACGTCATACCGCTGCAGTCGTGATACCGAAACCGAGAATTTAGTTACCACTATTTCTATCTTTGCTACTTTCTGTGTTCTATGTCGCGATGGACATATTCCAATCCCAAAATAACCGAAAATTCAGCCTGCGTAAATATATCTAAACATGCGAAATGACTAGAGTCTAGCGCATTGCAAGACCCGTGCAGCCGTCCCGCGCGTAATTGAGATATCCTTGTGAACGGGCATGTAATGGCGGCGAACCGCGCGCAGCCATTGTTACCTCCGTCATGGTCAAGTGCTGTTCTAATATCCGGCGGCCTAGCAGAAGCCGCCATAACCAACTAGCTATAGCGCTTACTGAGATGCGTGTTTCCTGCATTGTCTATCTCAATCTTGTGTTTTATACAGATCGATTCATTTCACGAATAAATTAAAGCTTTTCCCCAACTCAATTGGTATAACTATTATACTTTTTAGTTTACCGCGGTCGTTGAACATGTTTGAAAACTTACGGCTGTTCACGCGGCGGGAGGAGACATTCTCCGACTTTTTGAGCTGAAAGCCCGTTGCAGCAGCCGACTGACAGCTAGGTTCGCCGTTGTAGATTGTAGCCGTTGGTACGGGTAGTTACGGAATTCTCTTGGGCTGCGTTTTTTAGTTCAGACGACAGGCAGTATGAACTGACAGTATCATCGCCGACATTATCGTCTTCCTTGAGCTTCCTCAGTGGCTGAAGTATGGGGTTTCACATTCCAAAGAGCTTAAAAGAGTCTTCTTGATTGAAGTTGCTGTGCTTCTTAATCTCGATGGCTTCTCGTACTATTGTTGGTATATTTGGTATAATTCGTTTTTCAGCGGCAAATATACCAACCTGTTCGAAACGTATCCAATTATTTGGTCCTGATTCGTTATACTTACATAAAGCAGATTTCGCGGAGTCCTTTACTGCTCTAACGTGTTCCGTAACCCGTGTCGCAACACTTCGCTTTGTTTGACCAATATAATATTTCCCACATGAACATGGAATTTTATTCAAGTTCTTTCAGTTTCCGGCCGATTATTTCTGTGGTCCCTTTACTTATGGCAAGAATACCTTTCGTCTTTGGGCGTGTTGCATAGGTCCTCCTTCTTTTCTTACTATTATTGCGAAAATTGTACCCATTTTCTCAAAGCACCCTGTCCACAGTCTCCATTTTGGTAACGATATTGGGTTCCATCTTTTTATTCTAAATATCTTGTTTTATCACCATTTTATAATAATAATAATATTTAATTTGATTACTAATCATTTATTTTACCTAATTCTTAAATTATGAATTTGTGTTTTAAAATGTGCATGCGGTATTACCGCTGACATGGATTCATCACTTTAGGAATGTAATTTCCAAAAATTCCTCCTCATTGCACCTCTAGGTTACTCAGAGAATTCCCAAATCGGTTTCTATTTGTGTCATTCTTGGGCACCTCTATAAAACAATAGAACTTTATAAAAAATGCAAAAGTATGGCTTATTTTTATAATATTATTACAGCAAAATGGGCCTTGGGAAAGTTGCAAAAAGTAATACTTTTCGTTGGACTTTAAAGCGCATCAGACCACATTTCCGAATAAACTAGGTGCCATGCCATGACTTTTCCTTTCCTTGATCACGGTTGCATGTGAAAAGGTAATAAGTAAACTACCTTATTACATGGGTTCCCAACCTTGATAATGTAAGAAAAGTCTATAATCAACTCCGAAATAAACCATGTAAAAAAAGGTTGCGACAAAAACTGATAATTTGCATTCAATAAGAAAGGAACTTGTTTACCACAGAAAGAAACGTTCGTTTGTTCAATTCAACGAGAAAAAACCCCTCCTCGTTTTTTCAATTATCCGATGGCTGCCCAGATACGGGTGTCAGCATTAATTTGACTATCACTTGATTGATGTAACGATCACGTAATTTAATTCACCACTATATTCAGTTCGACGAGTCAATTCCACGGTTCAACCCAATTGACTCTTGGTCGGACAACCCGGCCCGATGGCTTTATGGAGGCGACACTGATGGATGGACATTAGATGGAACTGTATATTCATTGATTATTCTTGTTAAATTACAACAATCTCCTGCAATTAAATTTGTTTTGTGACAATTAAATTTTCGTTGCCCCCACATCACACAAACTTAATTCTGCATAACTGCGAGAGGGGCCACTTCTCCTGCTCTATCCCCGCCTCGTTCATGCATGCTCGTTTATTTCCTCTTTTTTAGGGTTCCGTACCCAAAGGGTGAAAACGGAACCCTATTACTAAGCCTCCGCTGTCCGTCCGTCCGTCCGTCTGTCCGTCTGTCACAGGGCTGTATCTCAGTAACCGTAACAGATAGATAGCTGAAAATTTCACAGAGTGTGTATTTATTTTGCCGCTATAACAACAAATAGGTAAAATTAAAAAATAATTTATATTAAAGGGGGCTCCCATACAAAAAACGTGATTTTTTTGTGTTAAATATTTTACGATGGTACGGAACCCTTCGTGTGCGAGTCCGACTCGCACTTGGCCGGTTTTTTCTAAATTGGATGTGTGCATGCATGTTGTCATGAATGCGAGCTATATATCACGGATTTTGTTAATGTTCACTATTTTGGAATAATATTTTATTCTGACATAAAACAAAGCTAAATTTTCGGACGATGTCCGGGTGAACTCTAATTTAGATCTGAATAACTTTAGTCATGTATCTCGATGGTTTGAATGGAAAAAATACCACCAAATGGAACGAGCACTACGCACGGTACTTGCGGGTCTAGTCTTTTTTATTAAATACATTTTTGACTACTTGGATGAAATAACCACACATCGGAAAAATACGAATGTTTTGGCGATTTTTTTCTATCTTACATAGAATCCGCTGTGGACGCGAAAATAATTCATTTAATGCGTATATATTTGAATTTGTATCATATTAAATTTGAGCCTGATCAGTAAAGTAACGTCGGATAATTTAACGAATAATTTATTGCTACCTAGCAATAAAGCCCGCCGAAATAATTCCGGACTCTTATAAGGGTTCCGTTCTTCCTTTTTGGGTCCGGCAGCACTCAATTACTTCGAACCCAGTAAAAGATTTTACGATTAGTTATTCTGTGCTCAAGCTAAGAACTGCGAAAATGCACTCATCGTAACTCCATGGTAAACGAGATGATTTCGTGTTATTAAGAATGATTCGGCATTTTGGACTAACTTTCAACCGCCTATTACGCCAAATATTGGTCACGATTTAGACATTATACGATAATGATCGTAACAACACAATTCGGTCGCTTTATCAACAGCTAGATTTTATATCTGTCTTGTTCACCTCGTTCGAATCTGACGCAATTGATTAATTATGTGGTCAAACGTAAACGATGAAGCCGTTGCCTCTTATAATGTTGCAGTTCCTTCTCTGTCGTTTATTTGTTTTACTGTACACGCATGTTTTTACTTAACTTGTAAAATAGGCGGTAATGTTTGTAAACATTGTCTCTACGTATTCTACTCGTATATACTACGTATATCTACACTGCTTCCATCTACTTCATTCTCCTGCTTATTGATTATGATTTCCCTGTTCTTGTTATTTCTTCCACGTGTCAGATTGCAAAGCTAAAGAACACTATTTATGCGCTTGTGCTTGTTAATATTCATAATAAATATTGACATAGATCTTCATTCAAAACATATTATAAACAAATACATTTTAAATTTATCATCGTGCTAAAATGAAGGCTACTATGTTTTGAATAAAAAAATATGACAACATTTAAATATATTCTGCACCAATCATTGTGCGCAAATATGGTGTTTTTTATATTTCTGTGTACTTACTACTTGGAAGCGATAACAATTAAATTACAACATATTATGGAATAAATGTAGCCCATTTTCGCCAATTTTTTTATCGAGCAAAGTTTGTGCTCTGAAAACGAAACATTAAGAACAACTTATTGTGTCCTAACTCCCAGTAAACAAAATCTAAATCTAAATATTTATATAAAGAAGGTTGTGCAAATTGTGTGAGTTCGTATATGTCGATCACACTGACGGGTGATCTCTGTTGTTGCAGATACCGGAGTTTCAGCTCGATGGCGGCAGCGGCGTGAAGCACAACGGCACGTCCCGCGAGATGGCCTCCATCATGGAGAACCTCAAGAAGAGCAGTCTCGTGCGGCAGAACCAGGCGCAGGTCACCAGCTCCTCGTCGCAACAGGTGAGGCACTCCTCCGTCGAGGCGAGTTCTGTACGTTCGATTGCAACCTTACACTCACGTGTTTTTGTTATATAGCTCATTAACCGTTACCAGTCAGTCAGCGTATTTGCGTCCACTGCTGGACATACGCCTCTTTTTTTTTCAGTCCTCCCGGCCCTCAGCGGTACGGAACCACTGCTTTCCGCCGACGCACCTGGCGGGTGGTTTTACCACAATCCGTTTTCCTGTCCACGGTCGGCTGTACCATTTGACATAAAATGGATGGACCGAGTGTTTAATTTGACAGTAGAAAGCCATAATTTGGTTCAGCCAAGTACAAGTAACGTCTATGAATCTCAGCACTAGAATGTAAAGAGCACAGCGCGCTCATTTTACCTATTTCCGATATGAAATAATAATAAAAAAAAACACTTTACATTTCTCTTAAACGCACGATGGTTCCCTTTTCTCACAGACTTCGGCTACATATGCATAATAATCCCAAAGTCTCGGATTTATCCATCGAATCAGCAGAAATACTTGCGAGTACAAAGAATGCATTATTTGAACACAGAACGGAAGACAGATAGTTGTCTTGCAGGGCCGCACTAATTTCTAGAATTCTCCGTTCAAATTTAGAACACGCCGGTTATTTCTGTAGGGGCCTCGCTGCTAGTTCATAAAATGGCCGATGTATTTTCGTGCGGCCCAGCGCGGGCATTTGAAGAAAAGTAAATATGTATACTAAATTGCCGAGTCAGGCGGATGGACGGGTTGTTTGAATAATATCTGTTCAAGTGCACTGAGAACTAGAAATTATTTTAAAACTTGTTTTTATGTTAAATATTCGATTCCGCGCATTGGCGGTCTTCAAATGTTTCTTTAATACTGAAACAGTGCTTTGAAAAATGTCAAATTTTACAAAATCGTCTGTAAATGTTTTATACTTAATTTTTGGTATTTCTTTGTTAAAACCCATAAAAACGATTTTTGCGACGACCCTTGTATATATCTAACTAGATAATCTCGCGTCCATATTTTTTTAACGTTCTTGGATTTATATTTGGGATTTTAAAGTTCATAGAACTAGGATTTTCCCCTTTCGATCGAGAGAGGGGAGGGAGAAAGGTTCTTCCCTCCTCCCTGATCACAAAAGTTAAATTGATTCCAAGTTGTCATAATAAAAGTACAAATACGTAAATAAAATATACGTGACCTAAGATTTTGTTTTAGTCTGATCAGTGCGCTAGAATTCTAGATCGACGAGGAGAATGGTGTAACGACTGGTACCAAGAAGCCATCTATTTATTTTTTAGCTTTAAGTACATTATCTACATCATTATTGTTTCTGACATTAAAACTGTTTAACTTAAAAAAAAAAAATATTATCATTGGCAAGAAGCGCGCTCACCGAAGCGCCAGCCAGTAAAAGAGGCGGACTATTCCGTAGACGGTCGACGATTCTGAAGTTATCCTGGCGAATTTATTATACTTTTGAAGTGCGGTTTTGTTTCAAACGAATCACTCGCTGATGGTAAAATGAAATGCCTGACGCCCTCGGTTCAATAGTGTGCACTATCCCTCGTGTAAACGTATCTGGATTGTCCTCATTCATTAGTGTGCAGTAGACACTGACTGAAATGACCCATGTAACGCGTGGTTGGCAGAAACTGAGCGGCTCGTGGCTCGGGCGCGGGGACTTGCCTTTCATTCCAGAGCTCATAGGTTCCAGCCCCGCCCCGTCCATGCACCACTTTCTATCTAGAAGTAGAAAGAAAGTGGCGTAAGTTGGATAAGTGCATTTCATCACGAATGCGCGCTGTTCCATGGTTCGGAATCAAAGTAAAACGTAGGTTCCCTTCCCCGACTAGGTGGTAGAGTTTAAGCTCGCCCGGGTTCGTACCATCGCATTGGATGAAAAGATGCAAAAGAAAAGAGAAGATACATGTTTCTTCATAAAAACATGTCCGATTTTTTTTTCTTGAATATATTTTTAAATCCTAGTAGCTCTCCTATGTTTTCACAAATTAGTTTTTTGTCATAAATTACTGAGTTAAAGCAGTTTCATTTTGCATATTTTTTTTTTAAATTTAAAAACAACGTCGACTACCGTACTGGTTAGATGATGTTGTAGGCATAATTTAAATCAGCTATATTTAGATATTGAGTAGGAAATATATTTCTTTTATATATAATATATATTATATATTCTTTCTTTTTGTATTCGCCAACACGAAAAATGGACCCTCACTATGAATTGAACTTTATTCAATTGTCTGCTATCCCGCTCCGCTACATTCATTCAGTGTAGCCTCATAGAATGAGGGGAGTATCAATACGACCTTAAGTAAGATTTTAAAAGTGGAAATGTGGGAAGTCATCAGGAGGAAAATGGAAACAAAAGGAAACATTCCTTGATATAAAACAATATTATGACCGCATTGAAATATGTTTGGGAAAAGGATCGACAAATATAATCACCTGTAAATTGTATGGCATCAAACTGACAGGTTCAATCGTAAAGTTTCGAGATATTTCTAACAAACAATGATTCTGAAATGTAAAGAATATCATAAAATCTAATGAAAGGCATGCGATTGTAAAAAAAAATAAAAAAAATCATTCACTTGTAAAATTATAGGTAGGTACCTAAATATTTCTATAAATATTTTCCATAGCATTAATTTACATTACCCTTACAACATGTATGTTATACCTAGTGTGTGTGGAAAGAAGTAGTCGTTCAGAAATTTTGTCCGATGTCCGATTACCGATTACGAAAAATATTAGTTCTACCTGCCTAGTAATGCCTAACCCTACCATTTGGCTTATGCAAATGGAATTGAATAGTGATGGGAAAATGCTTTCGTCAAGTCAGTTCCCACTTACACAAACCTCCAATACGTCTGCGGCTATTTTGAGTGTGGCATGTTTGGTTTGGTAGTTTTAGAAAATTGGAGTCAGCGGGTAGGCGCACGAGATGGTATATCTCCTTCATTTTCTGGTCTGAGGCCAGGCCGGTCACGGATTCGCAGGCGACACGGACATAGCTGGCGAAGCGCCAGAATCGACGCGTTACCGTGTGTCGCCTCCCCCCTCCCGTGTCCCTCCTCCACCCCGCTCCCACACCTCCGCGCCTCCGCCGTGCGGCAACACGTGTTGAGACGTTGCATTTGTTGCGTCACACGTTGCATGTCTGTAGTCGCTCGTAAAGTTGGTCATGCGTGAGCTTTGCTATGAACGCTGACTTACAAGCAAGTTATAAGCGACAACCAACCATACATGCGATAGCAATTGATTACTATTTAACGCCGATATGGTTAAAGGTCACACATAGTTATTAATTTGACAAAACATTACCGTATACATAATTTACAACCGGACGTTCATTTAATTTTTTTCATACGTACTTTCTACGGAAAAAATACTTAACTCATATTTTTTTTTAAATGTTTACATTGATGGCCAAAACCACACCGTATGTTCTGATATTAGCCCTTTATATGACTATCCTGATGTTATCCCTTCTACTACCATCTCGTGGCTGCGTTCTTTTCAATTGAATGTTTATTTATAATTCCAAAAAGGGTCATTCTTCCTACGACTTACCTACGATGGGACCCACGGGGATTTTAAGCGAATTTGAGACTCCTTTGTTTCTTATGTATCATACGAACTTTACAAATGTTTTCACTACCTACTTGAATTCGTTCATTTCCCTCCTTTGGTTGTCTCCACTTTTAGATTTTTAATTTTGTATTAGTCTTATGAGATCTTGGAAATACTTAATCCTATTGTTGCCATACAAAGATGCGCGAATTTCGCTATCTAACCATGCGCAATAATACTTGATGGAACGCGCGTAAACGTCGCAATGAATGGACTCGACTCTTCATCAATCATTACCTCCGTCACGAGCGCTAATACAACACGTCTATAATGTTCCATATATACCTAACTGTTATAGCTTAGCCTAGACTTGCAGGGACCACCTCTCACGATAGAGTGTTGCGAACAGATACGCCAAGCCGGCCGGCATTTTTGCGCGATCAAGGTTCTCTCGTCTCGGAGTTCAAGGCTCAGTCTAAAATAAAATAAATTTACATGTGGCTTTAGCGAATCCACTGCTGCATCCCGCCCACTCTTGGCTGACTCACGAGCTGGCCGGCTCGCCGCGGCGGGCCCAGGACGTTGCCAGAGCGCTCCGCCGCGTGTTGGAGCGATTGATGCGCAATTAGGGTTGCCAAACGTCGGGATATTACCGGAAATCTAAGGAGTTTTTGTACTTTTTCATGTCTTGAGAACTCTTGATAATATCATAAACTAGCTGCGGTACCCGGCTCCGCTCGGGTTAGCGTCGGCTAAATTATTTCATGGATAAAAAGTATCCGACATGGCTGATCCAAAATAGGGTCAAACTGGTCCAGGACAATGTATCCATCTACCAAATTTAATCAAGATCGTTCGAGATGAAATAGATGATGATTTAATGAGAAACATCCAATAATTCCCATTTAGAGCTTCGTTGACATTTGGTGGCTATTTAAAAAAAAAGCATTTGCCGCCAGAACCTTTCTGCACTTGCACTGCAACATTGTTTACTTAGTAAGTAAGTAACGTGTAATGTAGGTAAGTTTTGCGTGGACTCCAACCCACAGCCAGCCTCAACATCGAAAACAGTAACCGATCTCGAACCTGACAGCTCCCAGAGATCCTATACATTGATAAAATACGCACATAAATCGGGTTAGTGGTTCGCAAGTTATAAGAATTTAACACTCACTACTCACCCTTCAGGTAATGAAGCGTTATATTATGTAGCCTATAAGTTTTGAGTAGAATCAGGCTAGACGTAGATACAATCCGCATCTAAATCGAGTAATTGTTTCTCAAGGATTTTGCCAAGTAGTCCTAAAGTTGCGGGAAATACCAAGCCGTACCCGCCCCCCCCTCCCCGCACCCGCCCCCGTCGGACCGCCCGCCTAATCACGAACTAAACAAACACTAACTAACTAAACACTCTGCACAAAACACGATATACGAATTTGTTTCGTGTATCAGTTGACAAAAGCAAACTCAGTAGATTAGGTAACAGACAACTTTTTTTTTTTTAAATTTGATATGACTTGAAGTCAATAAGCCGTACGAATTGTTTTATTTATTTAAAATTTGGATATTAAAAATAATAAAACACTGTTGGTAACGCGATTTTTGTTTGACTGATGTAATGACGTGGAAACTGATGCAGTTTATCTCGCGTGCCGAAACTAATACAAAAGAAACGCGAGTTTCGGAACGCGACATTAAACTCCTCCAACTATGTATTCTGTGCTCCAACGCACACACGCACATTGTTTTGATAGATATGATCTTTGACGTTAGGAACACACGTACATTACTTAGACAACTGTGAGTGCTTGTAATTTAATATGAACTTTATACCATAGCAATAAAGCTCAAATTGACTACGTTTTAGTTACAAATCATTTGTATGGGAAAAAGAAAAGGGCTATTTTTAGGGTTTTTCCAGCAATAATTCTAATTTTTCTCGCCGTAAAAACCATCCTTGAACTTCAACGAACATTTAAAAAAAAGATTTGGCCAAATTGGTCCAGGCGTTGTTGAGTTATGCGCTTACCAACACATTTTGCGATTCATTTTTATATTATATAGATGTATCTTGAGAAGTTCATGTGAATAGAACTGTCGTGGAATCTCAGTACCCATGTCAGTATTTTACCGTTATTTAGAATTGCCAGGTTTTTAATTATGAAGTGTAACATTATATTTAAGCCAGTTTGCTAAATTATGAAAAAACGTTGGAAATACTCCGGTTCCGAACGGTTCCGTTCGGTTCCAAATCCGTTTCACCCTCTTACGTTTGAAAAACTATAAATGTAAAAAAAAAAGTTTTATTATGTCACGTGCGTTATCCACCAAAAGTGAATGGTACTTTTTTCAAAAGTAGTTTTTTTTCTCGAGATTTCAACTTGTGCACGGTAACCCTATTCGCAATTTTATTCATTGATAATCTAGAGATCGTTAATGTCAAATAAAACGTAGTCTATACGTGGTGCCAAACTGTGGAACCATACGACTATTCGGAAATATCGAGGTTGAAAAAGGATCGACTAGGTACCTACTGGTTTCATTTTTCCTGCAATTGCATTGTCCTGATTGTGGGCGGTTTTACCTTCCTGTTATATTTACCACAAAACACACCGTGACACAAACACACTGAGGTAACATTTTGCTGGAATGGTTTAAAATATGTATAAATTGGTGTTTTGAAATATTTAACGTATTCTTCATCAATATGCAAAACAATCTTAAAAAAAACTCTTAATCTAAACAAAATGATTCCTTGACTGTTGTCCAATTGGCTTAGCTAAATTAATCGTAGGTATTATCGCGTAATTTTTATTGACCAAAAAAAGTACTTCAAGCCTTTGACATCTGGTTTCAATCTGATCTGATGTGAGCCGATATATGTATGAAGTTCGCTCTAGGTTATGAGAAAATAATATCACAGATGCGTAATCTGTGATAATATGTATAAAACGTGTCTGTCATTTTGATATCAGTCGGAATCTATTGCGACAGTGAGAACTAATTCAAGGGGATTTAATTAGATGTTTTACGAGCGCACGAACCGAGAATCTTATGAAAGATGTTATTTTTTGTGGGAATTAAAGCCCAGGCAGGTACTTTGATAATTCTAAATATAAACTTTTTAATCAAATGACCGACGGTTGCGAAGAAAGGTCTTATGTGACGAACAATATCAGCTTAGATAGACCTCTTTTCGACCGTTCTAGAGCTGTTTTATCCGCGCAGGTCCAATCGTTGCCCTAAGAACACGTTACTGCGCAGTCCAGCCAAGTTGCCTGCACCCTGTGACGTCTAGGTCGTTCACGTCGCGGTCAATCCACGACATCGCTTTTCTACTAGTTGATCGAGACCTCGACTCGCAAATAGCGGCATGGTCGTCGGCGAATCTATTTCGAGAGCCCTATTCCCACATGCCGCCACAGCTACCTGCCCGCTTCCCTGCGGCCGCGGGAGCTGCGGTGTCGCCAGCCAGTCCCACGTGGTGACGTGCGCGCCGTCAAAACAGCGGCGACACTGCCGCCGAACGAACGGTTATTTCAGTACAAGTTGTGCCCGCCTAATTTGCGGCTGCTGCTTCGCGTTTTGTGTTCCAGAGTGTAAACAGAGGTTAACCCGAGTGAATTGGAGTGGCAAGTGACGAATTTATCAGATCCCGTGAGCTTCGGCTCGGTAAACTAGGTAACATTGCCCTACTTTTCCTGTTGTTTGTTTTTGTGAAAAAGTCGAGTTCGAAAATACGTTCCCGTCAGCAAGAAACAGTAAGTATCGTCGTTTTACTGTGATATGTGCATGGATTGCTGAAAATCACACTCTATGCTTAAAATTGTAGTGCGCAACTTGTGTTCGTGCACTGAAAAAACGCAGTGTTATGGGCAACCTTGAACTGAGTACGTATGTATGTCGCAACCCTTTCGCAACCATAAGTATAATAACGTGGAAATCTAGTAATCTTTCAAAATAAGCCTGAAGAAGAACACTATTCTATACTTATTCTGCTAGCTCAGGTAACCTTGTAATTGTATGGATTTTAATTTTCATTTTTTTTAATGAGAGATGTCAGAGGGACGCTTCCACGCTGTGCGTGGCGCTAGTTGTGACGTATGGTTAAGTGAATGCCATGCGGATATCAGTCGGTGAGCGGGGCCGGGTCCTTAACCATACGTAGGTAGTAATTCTGTCTAACCAAATCAAGAGCACAGATAAATTAAATTAATGCACCATGTATTATGAATGATTAAATATATACAAACATAAACAACAACCAATGTTATAGGACGAGCATAAACACAAAAATATACAAGTAGGTAAATAAATAGAGTAGGTTCCTAATTGGGCCCCCTAATACGAACGATGACACTGAGAAGTGTTACGCGCAATGACTCTAAAACCGGCAAAAACAAGGTTCGGTACGGTACCTATGTGGTGATGATGCCTGGAGCACGTGGTTCGGCGGCGAATGGCGCCTGCCCCCGCGCGGCGAAGCTCGAGCGGCTGAGATCTCCTCAGCGGTTGGCGAAGCCCACTCCACGGAGCACGGGGTTGGCGCCGAAGAGACGGAGGGTCCGGTGGTGTTCCACCGAGCCAGCCCGAAAGCGGCGACGGTGAAAACCCGGGACGCGACTGGCGCTACTCGCGGCGGTCGGCGGTCTGTCTCGGCGAGATGTCCTTGCGCCGTGGCGGGTTAACAAAAAGATGGCTGCCGTCGTGGTCCTCTCCCATTGGCTCTGCAGGATCGCCTGACGTTCGCTAGGCGCGCGCGCATGAGAGAGACAGCATCCTTGAATTGCTGAGTGGTAGAAAGAGACGGTACTAATGTTCGTGGTTTGGTTTGTTTCTAGTAAGTTTAGTAAGTTTTATGTTCGAATAATAGACCTTCTTTATCGACCTTTGAATCAACTCCGATATGGACTCAACACAAATGACTGCTTTTTCTGTACCCATACGAAAATAACTTTCTAGGTCTTCGTTGGTTGTTAAAAATTAAACAAATTTCCCTCGACTTCATCTCTTGGATGATCCTCAAGAAAATATATTCTGAAAATGAGTTTGTTTTGCGCTGGCATATATCTCGTCTCTCCATTTAAGAACTTCTAGCCTGCCCCCGACTTGTAGATCCTTATAAACATCTCTGAAAAAGCATTGTTCCTTTTGCATATATTAAGCTGTAGTCAATGTGTGCTAGCTAACTCAATGTTGTGACAAAATATACGGTTTTTTTATTGTTTCTCAGCAATAACTTCAAATTGTATTGAATTCCTAAGTTTTCCTGAATGTAATTGTAAATTGTATTTCAACTTTAATATTTTTATAATTCTATGTTTACTTTTGTACAAAAATTTTGACGACGTGATAGAAGTGCACGAAACTTCAAATCACAAATAAATTCTTTGAATCTTTGAATTATAAAATAAATATTTCCTTGAATAACATTTGCAACGAATATTCAATATTTTATTTTTTTTTCCCCCCAAACCCGTCAGTCCGTGGTTAGCACACCGCGCTGACATACTTATTCTTTCCAATTTTCATCTTCAAAAACAACAAATGCTATCTGTTGCGGATCTCTTGCGGATATCTGAGCAAACAACGTATCTTCGTAAACAAAACTATGAATCTACTTGTGCTTATCCGTAACATTACAAAAAAAAAGGGCGCACGATTTGTTTATAGAACTGAACAAAGATGGGTAATACCACACCCACCGTCATGATAGCCCAGCCCCACAACACACGGCATTCCCAAAGAAAATGCCATGCCAAGGCCGGCTTACTACGAGCACGGCTACATTGAACTTGATGGAAAATACGAAGAAAATGTCATCCAATGCGATGGTACCATATACCACCCCATAAGTTGATTTTGCTAGGAAAATGTAAAACCTAGAATATAATATCTATTCATACTCTCCCAGATTTTGTTGGTCACCAGGTGACATTTTTAAACAAGAAAGGCCCAAGTCCACCCAGAGCGGGTGGCACTAAGACTAAAAAAATCAATAATTTTATAAAAAATATGTATCTGAATAAGTGTTTAGACCTGAAATAATAATAATATTACGAGATAATTCAATTGATTCCTTCGAAAAACGTTAAAATAAACTTCTTCTTTTAGACAGCCTCTATGCCCAATCGGCAAACGAGTTTCATTCGTCTCGCACGTGTACTAATGCAATGCTGGCGTCAAAATAAATTTTACGTGCTGTATTTAGCGACGTTTATGAACTGTCACTTTTCTTATTGAGTTCTTCATTACATATGTATAACGGGTTTTAACGGAGATGTTTCTTGGCCTATTTGGAGCAAAAAAACTTGAGATATCATTTTGTTTGTGTCGCCCGCACCATACATTTGAATGTGAAGGCATACACAAAATGTACGAGGACGGTTATTTTTTAACTTTTTTTCGTACAAAAAAGAATATACCTTTTTTGCTCCAACGAGCTGGACTCGCACACGAAAGGTTCCGTACCATCGCACAAGATTTAACACAATAAATCACGTTTTTTGGATGGGGGCCCACTTTAATTTTTATTACTTTTCAATTTTACCTATCTGTTGTTATAGCGGCTAAATAAATACATACTTTGCTCAAATTTATTGAAATTGATGAGATACAGCCCTGTGACAGACGGACGGACGGACGGACAGCGGAGGCTTAGTAATAGTGTTCCGTTGGCACCCTTTGGGTACGGAACCCTAAAAAAGGACTGTCGGTCGTCGTCTCTGTATATCTCTCTCACTGATCTCTCCCTAGGTGTTGTCTAACAAGAACTGCTCATTACACTATATATTACCGCGGTTCGTTCAATTGAACAATATTGAAGTCAGAACCGCTTTTACTTTCCACAGGAGAATAGCCAATGTGTTCAAGTCAATAGATCTCCGTTTCCCTCTCCGCAGATGGTGTCGAGTTCGACGACGTCGAGCAGCTCGGCGAGCAGCCAGCGCGTGCAGGCGTCGTCGTCGTCGCAGCGGCTCCAGCACATGACCGCCTCCGAGATGAAGGCGAGCTCCATCAAGTCGGACCTCAACGACCTCAAGACCTCCATCTCCGAGATGAAGAACCTGAGCAACTCGGCCGCCTTCAACATCGGACAGAGGTGCGTGCCTTGTGGAAGAGCGAGAGACGGCGTGTCATGGGCGGGCGTAGGATACACTGCAGGCAGGGAGTGCACCAATTCACAGTCGAAATAAAAAAATAACCAACCCATCCTCCAGATCCTTTATCTGTAGGGTCGGTAAACAGGAATCCGTGCCGAGGTATTTTCCCCAAAGTGCAACCTGGGGTCCTTCAAACTTGGTGTGAAAAAGCACCTGGCCGACCGTCATGGATTTCGCAGCCGCCTGAACGTTCGAAAGTCCATGGGCCTTGTCGAGCATCTTAAGGACCTGGTGTACACCTTATAACGAGCTTAACATAAAAAAACTCTCCACATTATTTATGGGATCGCTCCGTTTATTTTTTGTGTAAGAGAAAAGGATGTCTTTCAACTTTTTTTGCTAGTACGAAGGTTCGCAGGTGTTTTCAAAATGTTTGCTAAAAATTGGACTTTCGATAAAATTGAGAATGCGTCGCGTCAATTGAATAGGTTGGGTTAGAGCCTGTCAAGAAGATCGGCGATCGGTCCACGATAATCAATTTACTTTTTGGTCGCGGATCATTCCATGGTTCGGAACTCATGTTGTATTCCGGGAGGTCACGATAAGGTAAATGGCTGAATTTGGGTTCACAGGTTAGAGACCAACCCTCTGATGCTAAATATGTCGGTCTGCCTGATCCAAGTGGTTGCGTTATCTAGATTGGCTATATAAAATAAATGTTGGAATGTACCTGCTAATGAATGTATTGATTTTCTAGAAACATTGAATCCTATTAATTATGCAACAATAACCAGTCGATTTTTTAATTAAATACTTAAATAGACCTATATTTATATCTGTGACCTAAATCGCCTATAATTTTGATATGCAATCAAATATTTGTTATTTTTTTGTATTGCTAACAAAGTATGTACTGATACTTTCATGCTTCGTCATTTGCATACATTTGCCTTATCATATATATTTTTTGTCACCATATCTACTTTTTCAGGCGCGTTTTCTACTTAACGCAACCACTTGGAATAGGCAGACTGACACATTTAGCTTCAGAGGGTTGGTCTTTATCTCGTGAACCCAGTTTCAGCCATTTACGTTATCGTTACCATTTTTGTCGCGACCTCCTATTCTATTGTAGGTCTCTTCCCTTCTTACCAGGGGTCATCCAAAGCGAAGTTGAAATAAAATATTTTATTCAGTTTAACGGTGCCGTGCTCAAATGAAAGGAAGGCCCTGGCATGGCGCCCTAATTACTTCTGGAATTGGGTTTTATGGCCTAATATTATGACGACGGGTGTGGTATCAGCCATCGATGTCCAGTTACATACGCGATTTTACTCGCCGTTACTTCTATAAATTTCGCGAGGAATCCACACAAAATATGCATTTTCCACGCAGTCCCTATGCTATGATCCAAAAACCTGTGTCCGCTAATAGACAACTCCACTTTCGAGCGTTAGCGTTATATGATAACACAAAATTTCGTACAATTTTGTGTGATTCCGGGGTTTACTCATAACGCTAACTTTGGAAAGTGGAGTTATCTATTAGCTTTGACTTCTGTAAAGAAAAAAATCGTGAATATATCTCACCAACTCTCACGTGGTAATGATCAAAGCTTTTCGCCCACAAACATGCAGAGCCCATTGATATTGCTAGCACGCCCGTACAAATAGTGATGTTCTGGCAATAAGAACATTTTCGTCCAACGCAAAGAGCACTGGACATGTTATTCAAATGTCGCAGATTCGAATTCCGCTTCAGACGAATGTTCAGACAAAACTTTGTCCTGATTGTTTTCAAAATCCGATTCAGATGAAATTAATGAGAAAAACGACAATGTCCAACCATTAAATAACTACATGAATCTAGTAGATGTATGTTGCTTTATGTGAAGGGCTAACAGCATTTGAAGGGTGCAGGAATAAAAGGGGCCCATTGACATTTTGTATGTTTCGAGTAAATCGTAAATAAAGGAAAAAATCCTTAATACTGGCCAAAAAATATATGGAAACAATAACATCATTATTTTATTTTTATAGGAAAATTAGTAATTCATAACATATTTAAATATTAGTCATGTAGTGTGATTTCAGGAAAAGATATAAATTATTTTACTAAGTGAGTCAGAAATGTACAAAGTAAGAAGGTGCTCATTGCACGCATGGCCTCCATTTTGCATTTTGCATGGATAAAGGGGTTCATTGCACCTTTATTTTGTTAGGAAACATTATATAGAAGTAATAACTAAGTTTTAAATAAAATCAATATTTTATTTTATTTCAAATATTTTATTCATTGTTAGACAAAAAGGCCATCACTTGTGCTTAATATTAGTAAAATAAGTTGCAGATTCAGGTGAACAAAACTTTTTTAAATCTTGCAAATCCTTATATTTCTCGCTTGAAATCAGCAAGTTATCTTCATATGACAAATTTGGCAAAATAAACTCATTTCCTTTGAGTCTCATAGCGCTTCGCTTATTCCTCCCTCTGATGGAGGCTTTCTCCCAAAGACCATTGTACGTAGTGCGGAATAATATATTGCTTGTCGATTTTTCTATTTTTAATTCTTTTATCGGACGTGAAGGAAAAGTCGATTTTTTGGCATAGATCGTATCCAAATGATTAGTCCAAGCTCGAAAATATGATCGATCAACTTTTACGACCGCAAACGGGGATGGATTTTGCCGAGCATCTTTAAATATTTCGAGCCAGTCGTCAGGAACTTCAGCTCGAGTGGCGGTCTTAACAAGTCCCATATTTTTGTCACACTCCATATAGGAGTGCCCCCTTACGGGAAATGTGACTGTTATCGATTCGAGCTTTTTTTCAACGTGGACCAAATGATGTAAAAAACGAAACACCGTAAAGTTTTTATTTTGGCCGCTGCATGAATCGCAGAAAATGTGAAGATGCTTTGTGGTGTCTTTCTTATAGTTGTACACAAAATTATGGATGAGAGAGCATACATCATCACTACCTTTCTTTCCTTCAGTCTCCGGATAGATATAGAAAACGCTTTTTGATGACGATAATTGATGAATGTTGAAAGCGTAGACAGAAAGCTGACGCTTGTAGTAAGTATCATTAGTCTGAATGTTAGGTACGGGGAGGTTTTTGCCATAGTCAAGACAAATTGCTTCTGTTGCATTAAGGGCATCTTTGCTTTCAATCCGGGCAATCCGTTTCCTGCTGTAAAACGTACTAGCTTGCATTTTGTGAAATTTGTTTTGGTTGTACAGTTTAATGATTTGACAATCCAGTGATGAAATGTGTACTGGATCATTTGTACTTTTTTTTTCAGCTTCTAACGATTTAATCTTAGCCAAAAATTCGTCACAAGCGCTGCACGTGTCTGTGCGTGGATATCCGAAAGCAATATTGAAGTCCTTGCAAAATATGCTTCGGTAAGTCTCGTACGATACTGAAACCCCTGGATTATCATCGAGAAACATCTTGTGCATTTTTTTGACGTTTAGATCTTCTGGAAGGTATGTCTTAGCTGAGTCGTGAAGACTATAATGGCTGGATCTGCCTTTGAAAGAATTGATGTGTCCACGAATTTGACTCTTAGTTTCATCGCTTAATTTTTTGTGTTGGCCGTGTTTACCTCTTTTGTCCGTAGGTGCTGCTCCAAATTTTTTTAAACTTGAAACTATATATTCTATTTTCTTTTTAGTTATTCCGTGAATCGCCATAAACGCCTTCTTGCAAACCGGTACATCTTTTAGCTGTTCTTCAAACATAGCAAGAACCCTGTACTTGTATACAGCATCGTAGTGACGTGCATCCGCCTTCTTAGAAGCCCTTTTAACTTGTAATATTGAGATTAAACCACTCAAATAACTGTTCTGGGAATCGTGAGTTGTCAGCTGATTGAAATGTTGTAAAATGTTTTTGCGTGCTTGCTCTGGAACTTTATCAAAGCACATCATTCTGCACTGACACCGAGGGCCCGGTTCATGACTTGAGAGTTTGATTTTTTTGATAACATCTTGCATGCGGCCGTGGGATTTTCTCTTCTTAGTTGTCATACTCGGAACAAAAACCTCATTTTGGTCACTATCTTCATCCATTTTGCACGTTCATCCACTTACTTTTGCTAAAATTGTAAAACACGACACACTTTTAGCATGTAAACATAACCTCTTCCCTTGACAGCGTAAAAATAATGTTTGACGTCCTAAATGTCAGTCATATGAAGTATGAAGGAATGTTCAAAATGGCCGCCAATGGGCTCGTTCTTTCATAAATCGTGTGCATTGTGCCCCTTATTGCGCGGTTTGGCTCGAAATGTGCCCCTTTTAATCTAGTTTGTTAAGAAATGAACCCCTTTTATTCGTGTGTGTGATTTTTTGTTTTATAATTTTAGAGCAATCGGCCTGTTGTTTGTAGTTTTGGCTTCCACTAAAAGATAGGCCATATTTTTTCCTATCGAATGACATTTTTACTTGAAAAATGGGTAAAATGTCGATGAGCCCCTTTTATTCCTGTGCCCTTCATTTGTTTTAGAATGTTAAACTTGTGTGTGGCTCTTCAATTTGATTTTAATTTTCGTAAGTAATTGGCTTGTCAGCCACTTTCGTCATGCTCGACTATTATCTACTAACTAATTGGAACTCGTGTTTTCTGCATGTTTAATCATATCTAGCTTTTAAATTTAACCTCCATCGGAATGAGCGATACAGGTTCTGCAGCGAGAGCACAAATAATTTTATTCAGCCGACAAACTTACGTACATAGGTTTTATCTTGTGTGCGGAACACTTGTCGCCAACCGGTAGCATAAACAATGTTATGTCGAGTCTTAGAGTCGAGCATTGACTTATATATTACTTCGTAATCATTGGTGTCGATTGAGATTGTCAAAATAAACCAACACCATAAACAAATCTCGACATAGAATACATTTTATCCATTTGTGGGAGCACAATTAAATTTAATCCTACTAATTTGACGTTTGTTGAAGATAATAGTGTAGCCTTTACACATTTTAAAAAGTGATTTTTGAAAAGAGCGTCACTTAGCAACAGTTGTTAGAAGTGTGAAAAATCCAATATACAGTTTTTTATTTCCAATATTTTGTATCGTGATTATGTAACCTAATATAAAACAATGTAAGTATCAAGTATGGCCGCGTTTAATTTTATTCAGGGAATTTCAAGTGTTTAGCTCATTCAAAGTATTTTGTTTTATGCGGGGTACGCCAAACGCGCTTTACTGCTAACAACCGAGCATTTTAACGTCAACACCGGTCAACTGAGGTGCCATTATGATACAATGTGAAAAGTTATTTGTATGTGAACAAACATATTAGAGCTTTTATATTAGCGTAATATATTTGCTAGATGTTATAGTGGCAATAATGGTAATAGTGGTAATAATAATATTAAATTTAAAAAGATTTAATTTTACTGGACATGGCTAGTTGATACGACACCTGCTGACATGATATTGGCCAACACAGCGCATGGTGCCATGCGCTCTATCTCTAACTCTCCCTCTGTGAGCATGGCTACAATGAACTGGGTGGCAAACAAAGCCAATTTTTCATTGCCGCTTCGACCATGTTTCAAACGAGCCATGCGACAGTACCAGCTTTGGCGGACTTAACCCTGCCACCTAGAAGAAAAATGTTTTAAATAGTTAATTCATTCCGAACCATGGAGCAGCTCGCATTCGTGACGGAATACACTTATTCGGCTCAGAAATAGAAAAAAGTTGTACAGCAATGAGGCGGGTTAGAACCAGCGACCTCTCGAATGAGTGGCGAAGTCCCACATCATAAGCCACAAGCCGCTCAAGTGAGTCGTTATTTAGCATCGAACTCACTTTGTACCGTAATGTCCCCGCCGATCCGCGAACACCCCGCGTCAACCCATCAACCGACGCAAGCAAAATAAACACGCGAGGTGTCGGTCCGTCCCCCGCCCTGCGCGGTTCACCTGCGCCGCAACCTTGGAGCCGTGCCAGGAATCGGCGAGCAGCGAGTCGCGGCCTCCGCGCCGCTACTGGCCGGTCGGACGCCGCAAGGGAGTCTCCAGTTGCCGCGCATTCGTGACTGGTTCCAATTTTGAATTTGAATTCGAATCAATCATGTTCGGGTGAGTGGGGCGCGATCCGGGAAGTGAGGAGAGAAGTTAGTCGTGCGAATAATTTCCGTGATACGCATGCGTACGCCCGCCGTGGAATCAAAAGTTGGCGGTAAATGTTTTACCGCCAGTGAAAAGTTCAGTTTTCGGTCGATACTTTTCGCGGTTTCGTATGTGATAGCATTGTTAAGATGCGTACCTAACCGCAAAATAAGTATACTCATCGAACATCATTAGCGCACAAACCTATGTAACATGTTGAAGTTTTCAAAATATGGTATACTTAATAGGAAATCTATTGTACTAAATTCGGTAACATTTGTTATTTTAAAATGTTGTGTTTTTCAAGATGCACAAAGACAAAGAAAAATTCTTGAAAGCGCTTTAGCAATCGGTACCCCCGAATCACGGGACCTACAAAACATGATAATTTCAAAAAGTTCTTGTCTTGGCTGGTGCTAATTATTCCACTTTACCTGTTCTTAAATACAATGTCATGAAGACGTGCTTATACATTTCGACCGGCATATTAAATACAATGTCATAAAGACGTGCTTATACATTTCGACCGGCATATTAAATACAATGTCATGAAGACGTACTTATACATTTCGACCGGCATATTAAAAACTGCGAAACGTGTTGAAAAGCCATACAGAGTGAGAATTGTCTGTAACTGTTTACTAACATGATCGCCGACCGATGATCCCATAAAACATTATAAACCGGAAATTTTGGATGTTTTCTACTCAATATTTACTAAATATTTGAAAACCACGGTTCCCATTTACTTGACATTTGATATCTAATATCAGGCAACAAATGTATGTCTGCATGTTTTTGTTCGTTCAGTAAATGTATCCTTGTTCAAACCACATAGAAAACAAAATTATATAAAGATTTTCTTTTTGATTTCATTTGATTCGGTTTAGATATTGGTTGCCTGATATTGGATTCAATAATTAAAATGAAAACATTAAGTTTTCAAATGATTAGAATTCTACGCTTAGACTACAGCCTTCAAATGGCCGGCATGGTTTTCGCAGCTCCCCTGAATATTCGAAAATCCATGGGGGTCGCCGGGCACCTTAATAGGTCTGGGCATACGTCATATGCCGCACTTAAGGTGGCCCAACCCGCTCATTTCCCCATACAAAAGGGGAAAGAAGATCACGCCTATATTTCTTGTCAGAGATCCAAAATTTTGCTCAATATAGCTTTATTTGATTGAACTAGATGTCTGATGACCATTGGCATTGTAAAATTGTGTTTGGTTTCCAAGTTATAACGTCCGAAAGTTCGGATTTTTCGCGCGTTTTATGCAATTACTTTGGAGGTGGATTACGCAATGATAAAGTAAGAACATCTTAAAAAGATTAGTCATCAGACATAGCTTGTTTAATCAAGATTTATAATCTATTTGGTTTTTGTTAGATTTTTGACTACAGCGGTCGTGGTTTACTTTTAGCTATAAGTCGTTTTGAAATTAAAATTTTCGTAAATCTTACCAAATCATACACTATGCACATTGTCTTTTTTGTGGACAGGTTGCATCTTCCTTATAACGGAGCCTGTCTTATTCTTAGAAACAGAGAAGGTCCCAGAGCGCAACAGCACGGTTTTGTACCGTGCCCGCAAATGAGTTGAGGCCGCCGGGTTGGGCCACCTTAACAAACAAAATAAAAATAGGTTACGGTCCATTCTTTCCGATGAAACTTAATGAATAGACCTGTAAACTTATTTTCGTTGATAACGACAGCCAAACGTGACCCAAGAGTTGTATTTTGTGTCCGCAGGCTGCGCAGCTCGATGGAGAACATAGTGGACAAGGACGAGCTCGGCGAGCGGCAGCTGCCCGACATCCGCGACCTCTCCGAGATGGGCGACATGGGCGAGATGGCGGACATGGGCGGCGAGAGTCCGCTCGTCACCTTCCCCGAGTCGGACACGCCGCCACCCGAGCCGCTGCAGGCCGCCGCTGCCGCCGCCACCGCCTCCGCCTCCGCCTCCGCCGCCGCCAACGAGCTCAAGTACAGCGCCGCGCGCGTCACCTCCGCCAGCTCGACGCGCGTCGTCGCCGACGGGTACAGCGCGTCGCGCTCCGCCGCCAACAGCGCGCGGCTGCGGCGGCTGCAGCACGGCGACCTCTCGTACGAGGAGCACAGCGCGGCGGGCGCGCGGCACCGGCTGCTGCAGGCGGAGGGGCTCACCGCCGAGCAGAAGGCCGCCTACATGCAGGTCACTACCACACACACGTTAAGCTCTTTCAATTTGACGTAGTTGTTTGAAAAAGGAAGTCAACAAATGACGATCAATCGGCCTACAAGGTGGCGTGTGTGCATTTGGATAATTAAATAAATTAAAAAGCTTCCAGGAACAGACTCTTCGTCGAAACTTTAGCTTCTTCGTTTTTTCTAAACAAAAGTTCAGTGTTTATAGGCTGCAGGTCAGTCCACACGCTTAGCTCTGTAAAACGCTGTGTAACACAGTTCAGTGTACATAGAGCCTTTAAATTGTAAAAAAGGAAGACACAAAATGCAAATGAATTGGCTGAAAACATGTCATGTTTCAGGAAAATACTCCTTGCATTGTCATACTCTCTGTATTGTGATCTCGGAATGTATCTAATACCACAAAGGAAGATCAGTTTGGCCGATAGATAACACATGATGAGTGAAGTTTGCAAAACACTAAGCCCCGATTGCACTAAGAGACGGCCGAGTTAATCAATGTTCAAACACGTCACTTTTAGTGAACCGCATGGAGCTCCTTCTATACTGGCCATACAAAGTGACGTGTTTAATCGTACATTGCCATTGATTTTGATTTTTTGCCCTTTTGTGCACTCGGAGTGCTTTCGTGCACCTAAGTGAACTTTTGCTGGAATTTCTCCAAAGAAACGGACTCATTCGGTTGTCGGGTGTGCGGCGTGTACTTTCCGTTTTTAGTTATACATAGTAATCTTTGAATTAAACTCAGACGCTTCAACCATAATCTGTATGTTTTATAAATAAATGTTTGCACAAAAAACCGCGGGGCGATCCGGAAGGGGACTCGGCTTTATATCACTCCATGGGTAGGTCTAGTGGCGCCGACTTGCCCTTCGAAACTTATTCCACGAATTGCAACTGGCTGAACGGCCGTTGCGCACGCTATGGGAACTATATATTGGGGAACTCGGGGCCGCGGCCACCCTCTCCGCCTAGACGAGCGTCGAGACTGGAAGGCGCGCCCGAAGGACGCGACCTCGCGTGACCGAGACGATCGATACGGAGACCTCCTCGCAGTCGCGACAACACGCCGTGAGCGGCGCTCGCTCTCGCCCCGAACGCGGAGCCTTCGCTAATTCTGGCCGCTAATGAGATGGCGGGCCGCCTCGCCGCGTGGACGGCCCGGCTTCTCCGTCGACACTCTCCAGGGTCGGTAAGGGTCACGCTATCTGCCGTTATCGCACGGGCCGACGCGGAGCCGCCCGAGCGTCCCGCGCGGCCGCCGGCGGACCGCCAGTTGGTCACGGGCCGTCGGTGTGCGCGAGCGTACGCGGAAGTCTATGCGCGTGCGCCGAACGTAAATAACCGGCGTAAATATAGACGGAATGTCCGGCGGCGGCGGCGGTGGCGGCGGCGGCGGCACCGTGCCGTGGACCGTGCGCCGCCTGCGGACCGGCCTGCCGAGCTACGCGCCGCCGCCGCAGCACCCTCCGGTGAGTGCGGACGCGGCCTTGCGCGTACGCGTCACGATACCTACTGGCGATTCACAAACACTCGCGTTTTCTAAATTAATCTCCGCATATTCGCCGCTGGCCTCCATCCAATGAGAATTATGGAGGAGCGTTCCAGATCGGCCCGCGATTTTGTTTTGCGAGAGTCGCCGATCGGGCAGTGCGCCGCCCGACCCGCCAGCGCGATGTCTTCGCTCTCCCGTCGCCGCTCGCGGCCGCGGCTGCGAATCCGATACGCTGTAAATATCCCCACTTATATGGGCAGTGTCAATCTAATTATCAGTGACGTCAGGCCGTGCTCCGCTCGGCGCTACGCCGCCGGCGGATTCAGTGAAAGTTACGCGCTGAAACGCGTCGGCGGTATGCGCGCAAACGCGCCGACTCGTCCTGACAGGTCTGGGTGCATTTTCAGGAGCAGCGCTCGCTGAAGGCCGGCGACGTGTCGGCGCAGGAAGCGAACAACATGGCGGCGTCGAGCTCGCGGCTGCAGACAGAGGCTTTCAGCGCGGAGAAGAAGGCGATGGCCTCGGCGCAAGCGCGACAGACGGTCACCTCCAGCGGCGTCTATAGCAGCGAGAAGCATTCCACCATGGCGCACTCCAACATGACTATCTCCAGCAAAAACCTGTCTACCACCTCCACCATGCTCTCTTCCGCCGCGCAGGTCAGGCTCATCCTAACTAGGGCGTATAATGCTGCTGATATTGTGCACCAAGACGAAAACGTACGCAATGCTACATTTGTTACGCAATTGGATTATTCCCCTTGTTCTCAAGTTTTGTGTCTCAAATCTTATGGTGAAATACCGTTCGTCATCTTAAGGCAATCTCAAACTTGACATTGATCGTTTTATTACTTCCCGCGCGCCTCTTATCAGCGATGAGTCATCTCGGGGAGTTGTTAAACGGATTTTAACTAGCATGTGTCACTCTTTACAGCTCAGCAGTCTGGTAAACGGAACTCTGAAGCCGGGTGACGAAGACCTCTCTAACCTGACCTTCGACGACCTGGATAAGCTGTGCAGCAACTCTAACCAGCGCGACGTCGACATGGCCATCCAGAAGTATTCCTCGCGCATGGACGCGTTTATCCGCTCCATAAAGAACAACCAGGTCGACATAAACAAGTCGTCCGTGCACTTCAACAAACTCAACGAAGTCGTCCGGAGAGCGTGGGCAGTGCCCACGTACGGACACGAGCTCGGATACTCCCTCTGCAACACGCTGAGAACCTCCGGCGGACTGGACATCCTAATGAACAACTGCTTCGACGCCGACAACGCCGACCTCCAGTTCTCCTCCGCGAAACTCCTGGAGCAGTGCCTCACGACTGAGAACCGAGCGCACGTCGTCCAGAACGGACTCGACAAGGTCGTCAACGTGGCGTGCGTCTGCACCAAGAACGCCAACTCGGTCGACCACTCGAGGGTCGGCACCGGCATCCTGGAGCACCTTTTCAAGCACAGCGAGGGGACCTGCAGCGACGTCATCAAGCTGGGAGGCCTCGACGCCGTGCTGTTCGAGTGCCGGAAGAACGACGTCGAAACGCTGAGGCACTGCGCCGCGGCGCTGGCGAACCTCTCGCTGTACGGCGGCGCAGAGAACCAGGAGGCCATGATCAAGAGGAAGGTCCCCATGTGGCTGTTCCCGCTCGCGTTCCATAACGACGACAACATCAAGTACTACGCGTGCCTCGCGATCGCCGTGCTCGTGGCCAACAAGGAGATCGAGGCCGCGGTCCTTAAGTCCGGAACTCTAGACCTGGTGGAGCCGTTCGTGACGTCCCACAACCCGTCGGAGTTCGCCCGCTCAAACCTCGCGCACGCGCACGGCCAGAGCAAGAACTGGCTGCAGCGGCTCGTGCCGGTGCTGAGCTCGAAGCGCGAGGAGGCGCGCAACCTGGCCGCGTTCCACTTCTGCATGGAGGCGGGCATTAAGAAGCAGCAGGGCAACACGGAGATATTCCGGGAGATCGGCGCCATAGAGTCGCTGAAGAAGGTCGCGAGCTGCCCGAACGCGGTGGCGTCCAAGTACGCGGCGCAGGCGCTGCGGCTCATAGGCGAAGAGGTCCCCCACAAGCTGTCCCAGCAGGTGCCGCTGTGGTCCTCAGAAGACGTCAGGGAGTGGGTCAAGCAGATCGGCTTCTCGGAGTACGCAACCAACTTCGTGGAGAGCCGGGTCGACGGAGACCTACTGCTGCAACTCACCGAAGAAAATCTCAAGGAGGATATTGGCCTTAAAAATGGAATCAAAAGGAAAAGGTTAGACCCATAATCTGTTTAATCTGCTGTTCATTAGTTGTTCAAATCAGTGTCAGCTTTCTTTGTTGAGCTTAATGACAACGAGAGAATGATTTGACTATTGCGCTTACAATTACATATTTCCCGAGAACGAAAACACTTTGAGGATCTTACTTTTATAATTGTGCATGTCACTTTTGCAGCTATGCGTCAAACATTGGAAGCTGTGCGTTTAAAAAACCTTCAAGAAAATTGTCTTTGAATCTGTTTATATTATTGCTATCAAGTATACATGCACATAAAAAGTGTATTTTTTGGGTATACTTATGTGAAGGGTCACAGAGTAAAATATTTTATTACTTACTAAACAGTAAATAAAACTAACACGATATAAAGAGCGCATTAGAACTCACCCAAACTTCCTTCCAAACAGTTTATTCGATACCACCGCCTGCCTTGTAGCTCTTTCATTCGTGACGAAATGCACTTATCCAATTCAAAAAGAGAATGAAAGAGGATTTGAACCCATAACTCTGGTATGCAAGGCCACTAGGCTACGATCCGCTCTATATAATGCCCTAATAGTTACTGCACTCGGCCGCAGATTCACGCGCGAGCTGCAGATCCTGAAGAAGATGGCAGACTACAGCTCGCGCGACACGGGCAGCCTCAACGAGTTCCTCGGCGGCATCGGGCCCGAGTATACCATCTACACGTACTCGATGCTGAACGCGGGCGTCGACAAGGACTCCATCCGCGGCCTTAGCGACGAGCAGCTCGAGAACGAGTGCGGCATCGTCAACGGCATCCACCGGCTGCGGATACTCAACGCCATCAAAGGTACCAGCGCGCGCTGCCTGGCCACCGCCGCCGGGGGCCGGCCGGGCTCGCGAGAATTATAACGCTCTGTACAGGTCGACTGTCTTAAAAACGTCCCATAAGCTATGTTCCCCATACAAACGTAGTTTACTAATTATTTGAAAAATAGTGTTCCGATTTCCGACTCTACAATAAATATCTGTGTCTGCACATTTTTGTTTTGCTGAAAAATATAAAGCAAGTCAAATAACAGGTAAAAGAATATCTTCATACAAATTTTCTTTTCTCTGTTGTGTGACACAGGATAAAATTTTCGAAGAAACAAACACGTGCCGACATATATGTTTGTTGCCTGATATTAAGTCCCAAATATCAAGCAAATTGGAACAGTGGTTTTCAAATGATCAGTAAACTACGTTTGTATGGGGAGCGTAATTTTCTGATGCTTACCGGCCCACCTTAAGGCTCCAACTGAGTCCAGCGTTCAAGAAAAACAAACTATAATGGCGACCTCCGGAAGCAGTGAGTTTGCGTTAGGGTTCATTTTTGTATGCGCGTCAAAATCGTTTACAGACGAGTGAAATTCATGTTTTTGGTCTGTAAAGCCTACTTCTTAAAGTAAATTAATATATGTTTCACTCTTATTCGCTAGAGCTTGGTACGAAAAAAACCGGCCAAGTGCGAGTCGGACTCGCACACGTAGGGTTCCGTATCATCGTAAAAAAATGTATACAAAAAAATCACGTTTTTTGTATGGGGACCCCCTTTAATATTAATTATTTCTTAATCTTACCTATTTGTTGTTATAGCGGCAAAATAAATACACACTCTGTGAAAATTTCAGCTGTCTATCTGTTACGGTTACTGAGATACAGCCCTGTGACAGACGGACAGACGGACGGACGGACAGCGGAGGCTTAGTAATAGGGTTCCGTTTTCACCCTTTGGGTACGGAACCCTAAAAAGTATATTAACTACAGTGGGCTTCTTATTTAAAGCACATTTTACCTTATGGCTTGCAACAATGAGTAATACTTCATTGAGACGTTTAAAAACTATACGACATCGATTTTCGCACAAATTGTATTACCGTGTCATCTTTAGTGTTAAAAATACTGCCCGTTCAAAACCAAATCAACAAAATCATAAAGGTGTATTAAAATAATCAAGCTATAGAGCGGGACTACCGGAATCCCATTGCAACGCTATTGCTCTCATGTGACTCCATTTATTAATATGCACGCCATTATCTCTCACACCAAACCCATGCAATTCGGCTGCGGTTACAAACTAGTGATGTGCAATGGTAGACAGTTGGGGAGGTTTTTTTTATCATTTGTGCGAGACACTAGGAGACAATACCTGCTTTGCTGTTAGCATTATATTGCAGCAATACAATCATAAAAAATACGCTTTTCGTTTTAGTTTGCAGTGTTTGAATGCATAGGTTCCTATATATTTTTAAAGACTGTTTAAGTATGTATAGCATTTACTCAAAAACAAGAAATGGAGTAAATAGTTTCCTAATATATTATTATATTTTATATCATGAAATAATAATTTTATTTTCTTTTTGGTTTGTTACAAATTCTCCTTGCAAACATACTTAGTGAGATGTTAATTGTGACTAGATTTTTGACTTTTCCTAGTGGAGTTTACCTACCTAAGGACCAATAAATAAAATTAACAATAATGCATGGGTTTCCCATGCCTCATCTCTACTTTTGACCAGAATGTAAAATGATGTTTGAATTGTAAAAATACAGGGCCTATGTGATATTATCGACTTAAAGATTGGTTTTATTTTTGTGTATTTCCCCGTTCCTACGCTTGCACACATCTTTGCAACTGTAGCCATAGGCCATCTGCTTGATATTAATAAAAACACCCTATGTGCGCTCCGTTAAGCTTGCCTACCTACCTGTTACTCTGAGGTGAAGATATCATACCTGAACATAACGTCAAAAAGAACACTTACTACCTATTAGCTCTGTGTCTTTGAAGTCTTAAAAGTATATATATCTGAATAATGGCTATAAAGGCTATGATCCTTCCTGCAGCCCTTCTAAAGCTACATTGCCTATTGGAGCATTTACACCACAATTAGAAAGTTCCATCTGGTTTCACTCGTAGATAAAACATTTTCGCTTTATTGTAATAAAAAATGATTTCTGGGATAACAAAAATCAAAATATATTCATCAAAACAAGAAATATAAAAAAAAAATATCAAAATTAGTTCTGCGGTCAAGCCTTGACTTTGAAAGAATCAAAAAGATGTATTAATCTAAGTTTTAAAAACCAGTGGAAACAATATTTTCGCTCACTGCACACACAGTACTGCCCATAACACATAACATCTTAATGCAACAAATCCTGTGCATCTCAATGCAACCTACACGAAGATCGGTGTAACATTTGAGTCTTGAAAATGAAACCAACAAACAAAATCATCAATAGACGTGTTACAAATGCGAATGCTTTATGTGCCTATCTGCTTGTATAAGCTGAAGTACCAATTTTTTATTTAATTAGGCTAAAAGCTAATATGGAGAGAAAATGACATTACAAGTCCCATGACTTAACAGGTGGGCGGTTGTGCTGGGGTAGGATTACCAGTTCGAAATTTTATATGTTTTGAAAGAAGGCGAGCCATTTCCTAATAAAGTTCAGTAATTTAACCCCCTATCCCTTCCCGAAAACAGGGCCTTCATGTAATAGCGCTCATGGTTAACTGGCAGAGACTGCGTTTACACTGCATAATAAAAGAAAATGTAAACTAGCAGAGCATTCAATATTAGAGCCAATCGTACTAAAAAATTTTACAAAACGAAAGATCAACTGTCTAAAATTCAAGTTCGGAGTAAGAAAGTTACGTTGTATGGACATTTCCTGATAAATTTGGATGAATGGTAACCCTATGCGGGAGTAAGATGTTTGCTTTCACGGTATGTGCTCGACACCGCCGCTACCCGCCTCCTACAGTCGCCTACCCCTTTCTTCTTGGTACTTGAAAAAGTAAAGATCTCTCACATATTCCCTTACATGACCTCGAACGTACATACATAGAGCGTAGTGTTAATATACGTGGGTGTGTGTGCAGTGTACGAGAACTCGCTGCCGAGCTCGAGCGAGGAGACGCCGGACAAGTCGCTGGACGTGTTCGTGAGCTACCGCCGCTCGAACGGCTCGCAACTGGCGAGCCTGCTCAAGGTGCACCTGCAGCTGCGCGGCTTCACCGTCTTCATCGACGTGGAGCGGCTCGAGGCGGGCAAGTTCGACAACAACCTGCTGCAGAGCATACGGCAGGCGAAGCACTTCCTTCTGGTGCTCACGCCGGCCGCGCTCGACCGCTGCAAGCAGGACGACGAGCAGAAGGACTGGGTGCATCGGGTAAGTCTCGCTCCATTAATTAATGTACTGCCGTAAGTAGCTCTCCGAAGAAACGAGCCAGGTAAACTAACCCCAAAACACATATTCACGCATTATTGATGATTACGCATAATAAGCAAAATTGCGCAATATAGGTTTTTATGCAAATGTAACAAATGTATTTTAAAGATCCAGTAGCGTAGTATAGGTCACTAGCACCCGGTGCGGATCCCAAATTTGCAGCCCTCTCATTTTTGTGATTGATTACAAAATATGCCTGTTTGCCCGCATTTTTTTCCGCCACCTGTGAAATGCCACCCCCGTCAAAGTGCCAACCGGCGCGTACGAGACAAAACAGTTGCCAGCGCGTGAATGTTTCATATTGCCAAATCCTAGCTTCATAATATACACTCCCATCAGAAGCATAAGGGCCGAGTGCACGAAAGAACAAAACATCAAAATCAACTTCAACGTATGGTTAAACGTAACTTTGTATGGACAGTATGGAAGGAACTCCATTCGGTTCACTACAAGTGACGTGTTTGAACATGGATACACTCAGACGTCTCTTTGTGCAGTCAGGGCTACGTCCGTTAATAGATAACTCCACTTTCGAGCATTCGCGTTATGAGTTTTCGTTATAACTGTATTTGTCCCACAGATCCCTGAGCCTTGCTTTTAGTTTGAGTTGTATTTGCGTGCACACAGCACACAGGCTCATCTACAAATTTCTTATCTATTTCATGAGTTATGAGAGCCGCTCAACACACTTTGCTGAATCCATCAACAAAAAAAAATGTTCACTTATGTAGTAGACATTAAATTTAACTTTTCTTGTGCATTTCAGGAGATCGTCGCGGCGCTGCAGTCGCAGTGCAACATCATTCCCATCATCGACAACTTCGAGTGGCCCGATGCGGAGGAGCTGCCCGAAGACATGCGGCCAGTCTGTCACTTCAACGGAGTGCGCTGGATACACGATTACCAGGACGCTTGCGTTGAGAAACTTGAGAGGTACCTACAGCCACCTCTCTCTATCTCTATGATTCCTAAAGGTAGAGGATCGACAGGAGGGAATGCAACCTGTTTTGCTACGTCTCAGTAGTTAAGTTTTCCCTGGAAATAAATATTTTTCATAAAATAAAATCATAAGTAGAGCAGATTTTAAAAAGCTTTCAGTTAAAGAAATGATAATCGATGAGTCGTTAGTATTTACAATCAACTGTTAACATCAGCGATCAATTATCTATTATATATATATTATAATCTAATAATGATTAATATTTGTGCTATGCTCATTTTGACTGATCTGGCTTTATTCGTACATTGATGTCCTTTCGTGCACTCGGGCCTTAAGGCTGTTCCGACCCATATAAAGTTGTTTGCACACATAACGCAAAAAGTATTGGCACGAATTAATAATAAAAGTTTAATATAGTCATATTACTTGCAGCGAAAACAATTTTACAATTTCAGGATTATTGGTTTTGTTACAATTTATTTAAATACGATTTTTATTTAACAGCGCCATCTAACGGTTTAAAACTTCTAATCGGCAATTACAACGAAACCATTAAACCTGAAATTGTGAATATGTTTTCGCTGCATCTACTATGGCTATATTTAATATTTTTGACGAATTCGTGCCTTAGAGTGCAATACTTTTTGCATTCTGTGTAAAAAAAAACATTGTATGGGTCGGAACATCCTTAAACTTGAAAGCAAACGTGTACAGCAAAACTCCCTGTTTACTCATGTTGAGTCCCATGCATGTGTAGATTATCCCATGCACGTCAGCCTCAATAGCCCAGTGGCGCGATACTTCGGCGATCGCTCTCCGAAGTTAAGCAGCGCTGGGTCCGGTCTGGTCTTGGATGGGTGACCATTCGACCGTTGAGTGAGGGTGGCCGTGATTCGGATTCCACGTTAAACTGTAGGTCCCCTTCCTTACTTACTAGGTGGTAGGGTTAATCCCGCCCGGGTTGGTACCATCGCATTGAATGAGCTATGGTTGAAGCGGCAATGAAAATTGTCCGTGTTTTCGATCCAGTTCAATGTAGCCGTGCAATATAAGGAAGGTCCTGGCATGGCACCTAGTTCCCATGGCTAATACCATGACAGAAGGTGTGGTATTAGCCATCCATGTCCAGTCACATAAAAATAAATGTATATTACTATGCAAGGAAAAGTGTTAAGTGGTTTGCCAACCATTTAATTAGCCTTGCGTGTGCTAATATCATGCATGCAGCGTAATCTGACCGCAAGCTGTAAGCTATGCATGCTTTTAATCACCGATTGTTTTATTACATGTTGCTCAAAAACTAATTTATTTTTAAGTAACATCCGTAAATAAGCTTCGCTCCGGAAATTTCTTTAAAGCCAAAAATATGTATTCAGGTTACAAACGAGCTGTTTGCGTTCTCCGCAGGTTCCTGCGGGGCGAGTTGAACGCGCGCGCGGAGGGCGCGCTGGGCCGCATGCTCGGCAAGGACGCGATGGCGACTCCGGGCACGGCGCAGGTCGGCCGCGGCCCGCCCTCCTACCAGCGCATGGCCTCATGCGAGAGCCGCGGCAGCGACAAGGCCGACTGACTAGACCGCACGGCCGGACAAACCCTGCCTCCCGTGAGGTACGCCACCATCACTTGCGCGACAATTCTATAGAGATGATGCTGAGGGATTTCACTTATGATTTTGGTTAGCTAGGAATTACCGAGATTTTACTGGCTAACTCAACTCACCATAGTGATAATAATCTATACCATTATATAAAGATGAAAGGTTTGATTGTTTGTGTATTTGAACTGAATAGGATCCGAAACTACTGAATGGATTTGAAAAATTATTTCACCGTTGGATAGCTACAGTCTATCCGAGTAACATAGACTATATTTAATTTTAAAAAAAATAGGGATCCTTACCAAAACTCAGATAACATAACCCAAGGTGGAAAAAATTACCAAGAATATTCCTTCCATCGCGAGCGCTGCGAAAACTATTCACGATAGAACAAAATGATGTACTACAATTTTATAGAACACATCATTATCTACAAAAACCGGCCAAGTGCGAGTCGGACTCGCACACGAAGGGTTCCGTACCATTGCACAAGATTTACAAAAAAAAACACGTTTTTTGTATGGGGCCCCCCTTTAATTATCGTTATTTTATTATGTTAACTATTTGTTGTTATAGCGGCAAAATAAATACATAATCTGTGAAAATTTCAACTTCTTACCTGTTACGGTTCATGAGATACAGCCCTGTGACAGACGGACAGACGGACGGACGGACAGCGGAGGCTTAGTAATAGGGTTCCGTTTTCACCCTTTGGGTACGGAACCCTAAAAAATGTCGCGACAGCATACATCTAACTATTATAGTTATGTCACAATAAGTGTGCATTTATTGTAAAATAAAAATGTAAATACCGCCGCTAGAAAAGGCTCTTTATTTGTACCTAGGTATTAATCCTTATCAAAATAAATAAATTATTATTTAAGACTGCATCATTACCTTTATATTATTTTTTGAATTATTCGATTCGGACATTCCATTCGGAAGATATCACAAGTTTAAAAATTATGCGTTTTAGAGTTTGTAGGCGTCACTCAGGGGTACGGGAGGGGAGTCAAGGCCACAAAATTAACTAGCCGCGCGGCTCATTCCCGCTGAAATTATTTCTAGGTTTTTTTTTTATTTCAAATATTTCAATGTAGGTATATGCTCTTTTTTTAGGAACTCTACGTAAAAAGGGTTTATTTGTGTATCATTGTGTCAACATCTGTAGCGAGCTTAACAAACAACGCTTGTCCCGCAGGCCACATCGACGATGGCAACCCTCTCTAGAGGCGCTCCCGGCGGCGCGGCCGGCGCCCGCGGCGACCTCTGAGCGACTGGCTGCGGGCGCCGCATCCCCCCGCGCCGCTGCCCCGCGCACCCCGCGCCGCTGCCGCAGCTGCGAGGGAGCCCTCGACGCCGACGACCTCTCCCTCCCCGCACCCCTCGACGCCACTGCCCAAACCAAGCGGAAGAAAAACTTCATGGACCGCTGCGTAAACAAAGTCAGATCGCTCGTGCTGTGAGCTGATCCAGTGTGCCTTAGTGTTGTGTCACTCGTGTTTGTCTGACCGTCTTATTGGACTATTATTTTATAATTTATGTGAACATGATTTTACGAAGTACAAAATTGCACACAATAACACATTTGTGTGAAATGTATTGTGTATGTATGTATAGTTAGATGTTGTATTATTTGTTTAGAAATCGAATAAGATCATGCGGAGTCGCATTGGTTCTTCGAAGAAGCTGTAATCTCAAGGCGTGAGAAAAATCGTTGTTCCTTGAGGGATCACGTTTGTACTGTTCGAGTTATGATTGTGTCCGTTCGATATTCGTTGTAGCGTAGCAGATTGCTTATCCTTCCTAGTGACTCCCCGTTAGCTTTTACACTAATAACGTTAATTTTAAACAAGTATCTCTCTCCTATTCTCTCTTGAATTGTGCGACTAAAGCCGATAAATCGTTCGACCGAGTATTATTTTATTTTGACTGTGACGTAACTTGATGGATTTTTTTCTTTGTGAAAATAAATTTTTACTTTTTGTGAAATGAGATTGTGATAGACTGGAAGATCTTTTAGAGATTAATTATACGATTTTATTGATTCGCATCATCTATCCCGCATACTTGATGAATTTATTTTATTTTCACATTTCATTATCGTACCTTCATCCTTCAGTGAATTGTACAAATAGTATTATAAGCACATCTTTTTACCTTCCACATATAGTCATTTACATCAGTGTATTGTTCAACTTAACAATTAAATTTTTGTTACAATAATATTGTATCCTAAGAGAATAGAATATTTATGTAACTTCTATTTGTATAATTGTAATAAATTGGACTATTTAAAGTGCAATGTTTTTTTTCTACACCCTTATTTATTAATTAGTTATTATTAAGTTTGGAAGGAATGTTATGTAATTAATATTTCAGAGGCATAAAATGTATCTCATAAAACTCCTCAACATTCAAATATTGTAGAACCAAATGTCTAAGTCTTACCATAGATTAATAATTACTTACTGGCTCAAGGTTTTTTTTTATGAAAAGGGGTAAAAACCGGCCAAGTGTGAGTCGGAGTCGCACACCAAGGGTTCCGTACCATCGTAAAAAATGTAAGACAAAAAAAATCACGTTTTTTGTATGGGACCTTTAATTTTTATATTTTTTTTATTTTACCTATTTGTTGTTGCAAAATAAATACGCACTCTGTGAAAATTTCAGCTGCCCACCTATTACGGTTCACGATATACAGCCCTGTGACAGACGGACGGACGGACGGACACCGGAGGCTTAGTAATAGGGTTTCGTTTTCACCCTTTGGGTACGGAACCGTAAAAAGGTATGGGTGCCCGTGCTGAGGACCAAAGGTGCTCAGAAAAGCCCAAAACACCTCGCCTTGCAAAACCACGCTCAGCGAGGCACCATGCCGGCGGATTTTCGGATTATCGCTGATCTATTGAGCTTGTTCAAATTACACTTGCACCCACTGTCATACAGTTTCATATCATGGTGGTGCGGCAGAGAAATGAGTTTTAGAAACGATTCGTTCTCAAAAGCCTAATGTCAACCACAAAGGCTGCTCTGATTCTCTGCGGCGGATGCTCCAGATATAGGTAGGATGGGGAGGAATGAGGGATGCAATTTCCACAGAGCAGCGTCCATGGTAGTACCTGTAGAACAGACTGAGCGACCCCCTCAAATCGTCAGTGGCTCAGTGACTCTAAGCCAGTGGTGAGGGGTTCCTACCTACCTTAACTGATGATAGAACCAGCCAAGTGCGAGTCGGATTCACACACAAAGGGCCGTAGGTACCATCGTATTATTAAAAATCGCGTTCTTTTGTATGGGGCCCCCCCTTTATTTTAATTTTACCTATTTGTTGGTATAACGGCAAATTAAATACACACTCTGTGAAAAATTCAGCTGCCTACCTATTTCCTGTTCATGAAATAAGCCCTGTGACAGACGGAAGGACAGCTGAGGCTTAGTTAAAGGGTTTCGTTGGCACCCTTTGGGTTAGGAAACCTAAAAACGATTAGACCTCGGGCATTACCGTGGTAAATAAGTTGCCAGGTGAACACGGAAGCGAGTGTATAAAATTTTGTTTTATTTCATATGTCAAACTAAACGTCTGATTTAATCGCTCAATTGCCTGTTCAACGGGCGAGTAAATTTAGCATGGGTCACCCACTAACACATATTTATCTATATTGAGAAATAACTACAAAAAAAAACCATTCTTTCTCATGTCGCCTTATAGTATAAAATATTTTATCTTAAATTTTGGGTGTCAATATTTAACACAAAAATTAATAAAGAATGTCTTAACAAAAAAAAATTTTTTTTAAACACTATCTTATAAGTTGATGTTATTTAAATTAATGAAGGCACAAAGGGAAAGAGGTAGGCGTCCGCACTGTAGTACTGCACTAAACACACAAAGTAAAACTACTAAAAGTACGTCGCCTCAGATAATCACTTTGGTGGTGGCTATCAAAATTGCACCTAAACTGTAAATAAAAATCACCAATAATAAACGTAATGAGTATATATTAAGATAATTTTTATTACCAAAGTATTATAATAATCACTGCCAAGATACTAGTATAGCACCTACCATAATACTATATATAAATAAACAATTTAACATATTCCTTCCATTGCTATCACACTTACAAATTGAACAAATTATTCAATCAATCTTGATTTTACTTTCGTCTTAAATCGACCTTAATCTAATTAATTTGATTAAGGTCACTTGTCACAAGTCTTTTTAACATCTTCCCAATCTTTACGGTTGGCACAGAATGCACCCATTCACTGTCAACATTTCGGCTGCTCTTTAGATTACTACATCATTTCTATCAACTAGCTGGGTATCAGGGATGGTAGAGTAGTTTTTTATAAACATTTTGATGTAAAAATTTGGGTCCGGAGATATCTATTTTTTTTAAAAAAAAATTTTTTAATTATTTTCTTTGTGCTCCATCGATATATTTAATTCTGTATTGAGACGCGAATACCTTGTCTTTCCATTCTGAAGTTATCTGTTGGCATGATCATAATTGCTCATATGTTGCCAACACGTCGTTACCCATAATTAAGGGTAAAATGATGGTGTGCGTGTTTAGAGTGTTATTTAGAAGCGCGGAGACGAAAGCTCGCACAGGACGTCCAGAGCGTTTGCAACCGACATGAGCCATCCCGACATAGACCAGTTAGGTTAAGGTTAATTTATAGAAGACACGGAGCGGAAGCGACATGTCTTCTTTAAATTAACCTTTGGTAATTTTTTTTATAGACCACGGAAAAATAAATCAGTGCATGGCAATACCATTTTCATTTGTGCGAAAAGGACGCTGTATTCGTGTTTATTCAGTGTTTGTAATGCTATTGACAGAAATTACGTCACAAATTCAAAGGTGAGATTTTGTTTTTTTATGCTTTTTTTTTTTATTTCCGGACCCTAATTTTGTGAATAACGTATTTTGAGGCGTTTAGTAGGTATTTATTTATTTTTATTTTTTATTCGCATTATTTATTTTTCTAAAGAATTTCCAACATTTCCAAAACAAGAATAGATTCTTTATCTATAAGATCATGAACTGTGTAGATAGTACGGGTATTGAATCAAATTTGCAGGTACACTTTTGATTAACTAGTATTTACTGTAATACTGTACACTCGTTATATGCCTGCTATATAGGTATGTATAAGTGTGGTATGGTGTCATAGGCGCGGCGATGCGCAAGCGACTGCTGTGGCGGCGGGGACGGCGACGCCCTTCGGCGAGGGTAGGGGATGTAAAGTGGTCTCACACACACTCAAACTTTAAGAAATTGTACTCCCTGTGAGATATTCCCCCAAATTATAACCTGAAGTGTTTCAAAATTGCTGTGAAGAAGCACCTGGCCTGCCAGCATGGTTTTTGCAGCAGGCAGTATGACTGCAGAATGTCATACACGGCATTTTAGATAACAAAATGTAATTATAGCTAATAATGTGCATTTGACCATATACAAAATATTATATTGAGACATTACAGATAGCTTTCCCGTTTGGATATTTTTTTACAACAATGATGATACCGCCTAATAATGCCAGGGTCCATATATGATGGATTTTAATACACCTAAAATATATCAGTGCTATTTAGACTGGGCGGACTAACTTTAGTATGCGGGTTAAGCCGAGACTAGTGCCGTATTAAGGAAAACTATTCAGAGAGCGGGATTAATGTTAGTCCTCATAATGGCTGTCGACTTACCGCCGGACTAAGCCCGTACTAGCGGCCATTTTGCAACTGAGTGTCGTATTCAGAAAGAGCTGTCAAAGCTTAAAATGCGTCAATTTTACTTCAAGGTAAGGAAAATGCTATTTAGAGAGCCGGATTAAAGTTAGTACGTACTAAACCCGTGCTGACGGCGGCCATTAAAGTTTGAACAGCTGATTGTCAATGCTTCTTATTGTTAGTGACAGATTCACCAGGTACTAGTGCTGTCTCGACCAGTAATATGACAAAGAGTAAGGAGAGAATATAAAAGGGCACATGGTGTGCAGGAAAGCACAAACAAAGCAACCAGTATTCAGTATTGCCATATGAAATGCTAAACCGCAAAATAAGTTGGTCCGAAATTATCTTCCATTAATCTCTTATTAAGTATTAGTCCGAGATCAGTAAAAATGGCATTAAAACGGAGTTAGTCCGCCCACTATGAATAGCACTGTATAACATTTCTATTAAGGATACTTAATCAAAAATGATTGATTGAAACAAGCAAGTTAACATACCTATGGAAGGAAAAGTACAAATGTCAATAATTATAGATAATAAAAACATCAGAAATGTATACTGCACTGCATTCAAGTAATTTACCACAAAATAAAAAAAAGCTTGCAATGTAGGAGCATTTAGTAACTGTAAAAATAAAAATTTACATAATATTTTCTTAACTTACCTCAACTCAAGTCACTCACTCACTCACTCAAAAAGCTTTGGGCTCATTTTTTTTTGTGAGTGCTGGTGCAATCTAACAATGCGCAGTACCAACGGCATAAAGTTCTCTTCGTAGGCTCATTAGCCCCCGCCCCCGCGGCGACATCCATGTTGGGCGATGCCATTACTTCCATATCCTCTTTTACTTATTTAGCCAGCTCAGCTGTGCATCTGTGGTGCAGGATGGTGGCACATTGAAATTATCTTTATGCTCATAATAATTTGCTTATAGAAATCACGACAGTCATATATTTTCAGTCATCTGAAGTTGCCGCTCTAATTTTCTCAAAACTATAAAATTGTCCGCATTTTTTGTGGTGTGAAACCACAAAAAATGCGGACGAAAACACTTTCACTTAAACAATATTGTTATTTCTTACTAGAATGGAAAAGGAGCACTCATCGCAGCCAACGTTTACTTCCGCCACAGAGGCCTCATCCTCGCTCACTACGTAGCAGCCGCCACACCTGCACGGGTACTTGTACACTTTTCCCTCCCCATCGTGTTGTAGTTCGGAGAGATCCAGGGTCTCATACAGCAGAATATCGGCGTGCTCGTGACAAGAGAGCGCCGCATCATACCTGCGTCGGTGTTGAGGGTTCTTCATAACTGCCCAAGCACGCTGCAACGCAAGAAACCTTGTATTTGCATCAGCCTCTACTTCAATACTTTTACCATGGTTACATTGCTTGTCAGGGTGTAAAAGGCGGACGAGGCGTTGGTAATTTTCTTTTATTTGCTCAGTTGTTGAGTTTCGCTCGCTCTCCAAAATTTCATAGTAATTCTCACCTTCCAGAAAGAACTCTTCGGTAGACATTCCTCTGATTGTTTATTTCAGGTGTTGTTTTTTTGGTTAGACAGACCACAATACCGGTACCCATCCGGTACCTACTTCATACCAGAAGCGCAACTCACAGAATATACTGATACTTGGTACCAGACCAGGGCCACTGAGTCATAATTTGAGGTTATGTTTCGACTTACCATGATGTACCCCAGTCGATTTGGAATTGATATCGATATTATTGATATCGACTAAGCCATGATATCTTGATAATGTACATAATGATTTTCTACGAATATATAAAGTCCTAAAATCACATTAAAATTTAAAACTAATGTTATTTTAAATAAGTTCATTTAACTAGACCATTGGTTTAATATGTATATGAGTGATGCTATTTAAGATGAATATTTTCAGATTCCCAAAAACATTGAAATTCGGAAAAATTAAGATGAAAAAAGGGAAAAATTTAAGCCCATCGAAAAATGCTAAATTTTCAGACCAATCGTGTTCTATGATAGTGATAATGCATTCAACGTAATGCATCGATACCATCTTCCTCTGTAATTTGTTAAAGATATGAAAATCGAATATTAAAATAATAAAAATTATATTATTCCTCATTTCAGGAAAAACAGGGTCAGAAAACTTAAAACAACATAGAGAACATCAAATTAAAAGTGGTGGATCAAGAAATTAAAAATAATGTAACGGTTCCCAAAAACACGGGATTTACCAATTTTGATTCACTTCGAAAGAAGAAGCTGATAAGGATTTTTAAAACTTTTTTAAGTAATATTGAGGAAATTGGGCAATTTCAAATACATGAATAGAGTAAATAGGTAATATTTTTAAATCTATTCTGATTTATTAATTATTAATGCCTTAGAGAATGTTTACACTTCTTTTAGGGTAAGTCACCTTGACGTCACCTGTAGTGTTAAATAAACAGTTTTCTTCCCCATTGTAAAGGTTTTCCGTATATTCTGGACATATTTTAATAGTATGTAAAAGCTTTTGAGGCGAAAATCGCAATGGGAACCAAGATAAACTTTAAAGACGAACTTTTACAAGCGATAACTACATAATAAAAGTCTGACAGCCGTGTTAAGAGTGAACCTGTCAAAAGTTAGTACAGGATTAGCACCGAACTAACCATACAAAACCCGGTTTAGTCCGGCAATAATCCGCGTAATAAAGTTAGTCCGCCCACTCTGAATACGACAGTAACATTTTTATAATACCTGACTTGGCAAGGAAAATTTAGAGCAAAAATTTACTGGAGAAGCATTATGAACAACCCATAAAAGATAAATCTGTGCCAATACGCAAGTTTGATTTACAAGGTTGTAGGTGAAAGATGTACTCAATGATGCAGTTAAAATAAGTTTAACAGGAAAATAATAGTTTTTGTTGGTCATCAGACAAATTGATATGTTATTGACCAGCACAAAATATGAAACCAAATATTATAGGTTATATTTTTGTGATATTTTATTTCCCAGGACTTCTTTTGATGAACATAATTGAGACCTATTTATTTTCGGAATAATATGGAAAAATTTAGTCATTTCAATTACACAGATTGAGTAAATACTATTTTCAAATCTATTCCGTGTGATTTTGTATGGTATCCGACAGATTTGACAGATCTATTAGGTAAGCTCGCTGAAACGGCACCTGTCGTGATAAATAAACAGTTTTCTTCCCCATTGGCAGTTCAATGTTTACTTTCAATTCATACTTTTACTAATCTGTGCCGCATTTGATATCGATTGCTCCTTTAGGACGTCACTAAAACACAACATATATATCTACGTATACGCAATGTAGGTATGTATAGCCAAAGTGACACTCTATCGTTCCTTCTAGAGATTCTCTTTCTACGCCAGCGATATATCTGCGGGTGGACCGCAGATGGGACGCCGGCGATGGAAATATAGGCGATGCAGATGTTGGAGATGGATAAATGTAGCACCTCCTTGGCAACGCACATGCGGCCCAGCCGCAGCTGGGTGTTTCTCAAAAGTTTGTCCAGTGAACCGTAAATAAAAATGTTACATTTTGTTAATTATTTGCTTACGAAATTAAAGCAAATACTTTAATATTTTTGGTTTGGTCTAATTTGTGCTCTGGGATGTCATTAACTTTTTTTATGCATAAAGAACGACAGCCACTTGTGCGAGAACTTCTCGTGTTCACTCCATGAGTACAAGGGCTGAACAAAAGTAGCCCAAACTTTACAGCATACTATGGGAAGAGATGTTATTTCCTTTGATAAGTTCCAGTTATTTCTGGGCGTAGCTTTGTTTATGGAATTATTGATTTAGTTAAAAAAATTCGCTTTTGATTAAATTTGATTTATTTTGATACTAGTTTATCCGTAACCTTCATTATGGGCAGCCACACGCTGTTCAAGTTCGAAGATGATATCTCTTAGCCTTTTATTTTTGTCTTCATATTTTAATACCTGATTCTTCAACTTCCTTAGTCTATTATTTTTCTCTGCGTTTACCTGAAATATTACCGTTAGAAATTAAATTCAATTAATAGAGGAAGCTTATCAACATATTTATAATAACAGTATGTACCTCATTAAAATTTTTAAACCAATTCCAATCGAATTCTGGATCTTTCGATTTAACTTGCTCTTCTAAATGCATTCGCTTTTGTTCCAAGATGGCTGCCTCCGATAAAAATGCTTCTTTTATGTCAATCTAAAAATAAAACACTGATGAAGAACAACCAAAATACAATTAGGTTATGAGAAACATAGAATTACCTACAGGAGATAAGAAATCCACCTACTCCCCATGTTACAAAATAACAGTCGTATTGAGAGAGAACATGTCGAAACTTAGAACGATATTAGCACCGGACTAACCATTCAAAAACCGGTTTAGTCCGCCCACTCTGAATACAAACTTACTTACGTGTGCTAAGTGGGTTCAGGCTCATGATTGAATTCGGTATGTACATATAACCAGAAACTTCGAATTTTGCTTACAATCCTAAGATTATTAACAAATCCCCGGTATCGGTGGGGATAGGTTGTGTTAGTCAGGTTAGGTTAGGTTTTTAAAATTAAAATTGCATATTGTTTATCAAAAGCTACGGCAATCTCGAAATGTCCATAGTTAAAAACGTAAACCCGAAGGGTGCCTCAAGGTAATATAGGAAACTAACACTTGTACAATTATATGAAGTCCACCCTAAGAACGTTTGTATAAGTTTCAGCTAATAAACAGTTGATTGTTATAATTATTCTCATGAAGTTTCAGTAAAATCTATACAAATTAGTAAACAATACGCGCAAATAACATGTGGTATTTCGCTGCAACTAATATCCACCGCTCATGACAGAAGATGGCTAAAAATTATCATTGCCGATGTCAAAGCAAGAAAAAGAAAACGCCCAAAAGCACAGTGGCAAAGCACGTCGATAGGCGCAGAGAAAGTCTGTCAGTGGACATGCGCTTCCAACTTGCGATATTGTAGCCTCGGCGTCCTATAATTGCCGATAGAAAATAATAAATTCTATATTAAGTAAAAGCTGCCCTGCTGGTAAAAACTCCATTTTAGCAAATTTAAAGAGTCAGTGCTGTTAATGCAGTTGGTCCTTGCTACGCAGTTTAAGGATATAATCAGAGTCAAGTCGTAAATAAAAAAATAATTCGACTAAAAATGCTTAAGTTCAATATTGTTGGTAAAAAATTACTTCGGTACTTGTTGAACTGGAAAGAAATCCAACGAACAACGGAATTCACTAAGTCGACCCTTAGTGAATTCCTTGAAGAAAATGAAAGGACAAAAAAAAATCAACGTCCACGAATGATTAAACACGTCTTTTGGAAGAATAGTGTGGAAGGCACTCCAACTGGTGCGCTAAAAGTGACGTGTTTGAACATTGATTAACTCAGTCATCTCTTCGTGCAATCGGGGCTTAGCCTTTTCAAAACCTATAGATACTTACTTGTTCCTTAGCTACTTGATCAGCCATAATAGATGAATACTCATCGTAAAATTTTTGGACAGCCGTTCGAAATTCTTGAAGATCATCTTGCATTGTCTCCACGAGCAAAGCACCTGAAAAAAATACTGTGGTAGAACTTACCAGCAGATTTTAAGGAGAGGAGAGGAGCTACAGTTTTACACGAATTTCTAACCTTAATTAAATCTAACCTTAATTTCTAAACTGTGCCCTGAGCCACTAGCCGCTTAGTTTGCTAGTACACCGGGATAGATACGGTTTGAGAAGCACATGAAATCCGAAATGATTTTTTTTTCTCAGAAATATATAATTTCATATTCATATGCTTTCATTAAGTTTGCAACATTTAGCGGGGCCTGGAAGATAGTTTTTTTTTTAAATGAATTAAAATATATATATCTCCTAAACAAATATTTAGAAACGGTATTAAAAAAATATATATATGTTAAGTCTGTTAAGGCGTAATGTAACTGTGAATTTGCAACAATTATGTAATTACGGAAATGTATTTAAAAAAATGTTTTTACAAAAAAAATCTATGCCGCGAACCTAACTTGCTATTGCTATATTTCTTTCTAGAATATGTAAAAGAAAATTAAATTCTTTAAAAACTATACAACGAACGATTTTATACGTATTTCGAATTTTTTGTTTAGCTTTTGTGTGAATGTAAAAATTATAAATGAAATAAAATGTGCTTCTAATATTTGCAACATTTTACAAATTTCACAGACTATAGAGTTGGCGGTCAGTTTCCAATTTCAGAAAATAAAATAGAATTTTCATTATTTGTTTTGCAGATATTATGAAAATAGTTCTCATAAACGAACGTACAAAAAAAATATATTTACACAGTTCCGTAAATAAGAAATTGTTGCAAATTCACAGTAATATTACACCTAAAATTAGCTAACATATAACATTTTTATATAACATTTCTAAATATTTGTAGATATCATTTTTTAAACATATTTCATATTTTATTTCTATCTTCCGGACCCCCCAAAATGTTGCAAACTTAATGTACACACGTCCACATGAAATACTATGTTTATGAGAAAAAAAATCGCATTTCGGATTTAATGTTTTTCTAAGTGCTCCTGGAGTATAGCCCGGAGGCGTTAATATAGTAAAAAGTACTCGTTATTTTTGCATCTAACGTGTCGCTTATGGTATACACTGTAGATCATTGATAAATAAAATGATATTTAATTTGCATGTGTGCTGAAATTAACTGAAGGATGGAAATTACCTCCATCCTTTGTGTACGGACCAGCTAGACCCACCAAGCTCTGGATAGTGAAGTCATCAATATCTGTGATATCTTTCAAGCAGGTGTGCAGGCCAATTCGGTCCGTTCCGTATTTTAGCTTTAACTACAGAAAAACGACGCGGTATTATTATCAATAGGTACGTAATCAATAAAGTAGGTAACGTTTTTCTAAATTAATTTTTCTATTTCTATAATTTTATTGCTTCTTTCTTACTGCAGTAATTGTGGAAGTAAAGTAATCGCTCGGGAGAATCTTGGAAGCGTGACCCAAATTAATGATCATCCATGATTTTAGCATAGAAATGTGCTGGATAGCCTATAACTCCTGCCCCTGTACTCATGCTGTCGTATTCAGATTGGGCAGACTAACTTTAATCCGCCGGACTAAACCGGTTTTGTATGGTTAGTCCAGTGCTAATCACGTACTAAGTTTTGACAGGTGCTCTCTAAATACGGATATGGAATTCAAACGGACTTCCATAACCGTGGAATGTGAATCATTTTCAATTCGTTTTTAAAAGACGTCATCATTGTTATCTTGTGTGTAATTTTATGTTGTGTGCTCGCAATCTAATTTAAAATAAATATGTAGGAAACGACAAAACTAGGTTGACTCCTGTGAAAAGATTTCACGCGAGTAGCTGCCATTCCACAATCCATGAGTCAGAAAGTGCAATTATTAACCGGTGAGTCACATGTTACTGTGAAAAACCGGCGAATGTGAATTTCAAGATTAACATCACTAAAAATCTATAGCCCTAGTATCGCAGCGGCCTCGATTGCGACGTTGTAAGTAGGAAACATCGGAATGTTTGCATGGTAAAGATTTGTGATTGGAATTGTGTTCATTATTTTCGTACAGAAAACAAATACATAAAAGTATTTAGTCTCAAATATGCCAAGGAATCATACGTCCGGTATAAATAATAAAATTGTTATGTGGGGAACTTGCCTCTTTTGGACTTAGTTTTTTGAAACCTTCTACCTTCCCCCGGCCTGGTCGCCAGGTCGTTGTCTTTGGAGCGGTCAAGTCAGGAATCGGTCCATGCTGAAAACGTTAGAGTCGTAATTACATATGTTTTTGATAACATTTTTTCATGTGAATCGCGGCATATGGCGTACACCACGACGCCCATGAGCGTCTCGCACTTTCAAGGCGGCTGCGAGAACCATGCCGGTCGGCCAGGTGCTTCTTCACACCATGTTTGAAGGACCCCAGTTTGTACATTGGGGGAATCATAGATTGTTTACCGACCCTGTATGTAAGGGATCTAGAGGATAGGCTGGTTCTTATTTTTGGAATTTGGATTGTGAATGTGTGCATTGCATTTGAATTTGCAAACATTTGCCGAAAATATTAAATTAATTTAACAGACATGACTAAATAAATTAAAAACTAAACATTCAGTACACAAAAAGTAAATGATAAAATTGCAAATGTTTAATGTTATATAGATGTCGCAGCAATATAGTCAAAACCATCAGAGATGCAGTGATATTATAAACTTCCCGTAGTATTGTCATTCATTCCTATTTCTTACAATAATCACGGATTGATTTCAACACAGAAATCGGAATATTCCGATTTCTGTGGATTTCAATGATGTTATAACATCACGGCACCTTACTCAGGGATATGACAAAATAATTGGCATGATGTCATAAATATAAAAACAAAAATAGGTAAAAGTTACTTTTTATAATAAAAACAACCTTTTTCAAATACCTACTTTCCCCTAAATATTCAACCATTTGGTGCCAAAATTTTAGTCTAATTAAGGTTTATTATAATATCACTGAGTGTGTTCAGTGAAATTAGTTAGTGAAACTAATCCGAGATGTTGTCAGAATGGAGACGACAATAATCTGTGAAATTACAATTTCACAATTAAAATTACAATAATAGTGTAATAGAATTAATTTTAAGTATAACGTAAAAAAAGGTCGGTCTAGTATGTATGGAGCAAATTTTAAATTGAAATTTGTATCACTGTACAAATATTTTTTTATGCTAGGAAGAGTTTTTTGTTGCATTAAGCTTACTTGCAGATTAAACTGGTTTGAATTTTCTCATTAAACTGGTTTGGGTCTCATTAAACACTAAAGGAAAAAATAACATATTTATTACCAAAGCTGCGTCCAATGGTGGCAGGTCAACGTATTTCTCTGGAACATTTATGAAAGGTACTCCCAATTTTCCCGATTGTACCTGATCCAAGAGACATAATGCATATTCATTCCGTTTCTTAGGAATGGTTCCCGATAGCTTACCAAACCAGGTCTTGATTAATTTGGTTTCTGAAATTATTGAAACAATATGAGAAGGTTCTGACGCTATTATCCCTTCGAAGAACCCAATCAGGCGAGATTCGCAGCCCGAACTATGGGTCGGGCTGTTTGGACCGGGGAATGTCAGGCGGCGGGGTCCCACCTTCGGCTTCGGATTTCGATCCCCTGACATTGAGGTCGGGTTCGTAGGTGGTTAGCTGCAAGGATGGATCATATCTGTCTAGGTCTCTATAATAGCCTGATAAACGAACGGGGCGTCATAGATGCTGGCCGGCCTTTGGACTGGACGCATTTCCGGTGCTTTCATTGAGAACAAGAAGTGTAGGTGCTGGTGAGCCGGCTAACGCGTGGACATGGAATGGACAGGTAAATAGAGGTGCCTACATTGAGAATCGGGGATCCGAAGGGAAAGGTTCCGGTACAACACAGGGGATCGAGTATGCAGAGTGGTGTCGAGAGTGGATGATTAAACGTTAGCAACTTTGGTTGCGGGCGATGAGGGAGCATTTCAGTTCCAGTATCTATCTGGAGAATTGGTAATGGAGATCGTCTGCGTGGCTCTCGTTATTAAGAGTACCTAAACAATGCGTCGAGGCGGCAAGATGTATCCTCGCTAGCGTTTCATGACTCTACTGGGAATGTAAGTTGGTGTCCCACGAAATAATCCTCGAGGAGGGCTGTGGAAGGGAGATCAGATGGCAGAAACTTTAGGGAGATACAAGAAAGAAAGGCTCAGGAAAAAGGAGAACTGGTCCTAAAACACACACTAATGGTGTATTTCATAGACCTAGCATGCGCGCGCAGGTACATCCTATTTTTATGGTTTATTTAGTGGTGATATTTCGCCCCTTGCCGCCTCGTGAATAATTTCGTGGACCACCGAAAGAAACCAACTAACTCTAGAAGTTAAACAGAACACAAAAAACATGAATACAATCTGCTTGATTTGTCGACTTGTTTATTGTTTCTTTTTTAGGGTTCCGTACCCAAAGGGTGAAAACGGAACCCTATTACTAAGCCTCCGCTGTCCGTCCGTCCGTCCGTCTGTCACAGGGCTGTATCTCATGAACCGTAATAGGTAGGCAGCTGAAATTTTCACAGAGTGTGTATTTATTTTGCCGCTATAACAACAAATAGGTAAAATAAAAAAATTATAAAAAATAAAGGGGGGTCCCATACAAAAAACGTGATTTTTTTTGTGTTCAATCTGCTACGAAACCCTTCGTATGCGAGTCCGACTCGCACTTGGCCGGTTTTTTAGATTAACCTGTTCATCGGTTTGTAGTATTTGAAAATTAATTTATTTATATTTAATCCATCCTAATATTAAAAATGCGAAAGTAACGGTCTGTTGAAGAATGAAAATTAAATTAGTCTGAGAAAGAAAATTAAACTCGAGGGGGGTGAAATATGGGTTGAAAGTTTGTATATAAGAAACTCAAACTATAAGAACTCTTATAATATCCAGGAAATAATTCAGGCCGATATCAGTCCACAGCATTGGCCCGAGCGGATCCGGGTACCTCAGCTAATACGTGGATAAATATATTAATTCATTCTTGTAATCGATACAGTAGCCAATGGGATTGGAAACAGAATTCTTCTCAGTTACCAAGTACATCCATGGGCGGGGCGGATACCTTGTCCTGTTAGCTTTGATGAAAGGCTTTCTATTCTTCGCTTGATCTCCAAAAACGCTATATCAATAGGATGCCGTGTTTGTTCCTCCATTTCAGACATTTTAAACTTTAACTGAGAGATTTATACTAAAATTTTACAAAGAGCTTGCTCATGATTTTAAGGAAACAATGTATTTTTTAATCTTGTTGTTTTTATGGTCGCTGTCAAAATTCATTTTTTAGCATGAGCATCAATGCGATTGGAAAGATAAACTAATTACTGTCATTCTTTATATAAATGGTTTATTAGCATACATTTTTTTTACACTGAAAGCTTTGAATCCATAGGCACCCGACCTAATTTACACTGTGTGTCAGTTAGTTGCTGTGTAAATTAAAATTTAAATATATTCCTCGCCGAAAGTTTCAATTGAGGAAAGTTGAAAGCAGTATTATAACGAATATAATCAGTTTTTTAGCAGCGACGACCCAGACGGAATTCATGGTACTCGTAACAAAAAATCAAGTAACTGTAACAACAGCACCCAAGCTGAAGATACCGCCTTACAGTTAAATTCGTAAATGTTGATGAATCTTGACAACGTGATGTATTGTTTGACACCTGAGAATCGGCTGCTGGTTCATTTTATGAGCCGGTAATGAGTAAATGCACTGCGTGCTCTATCATATTGAAGGCGTGTTAGAGGGCCCTTCTCGACGAGACTAACCTATTAGCGGGCACGGCAGTAATGCTCGTTTCCACCTCCTCCAGCTTAAAAAACCGCTAACTTTTTTTTTTGTTACACTCAATACAACCTTAGATGAAAAAAAATCACACCATGTAAATATCCCATTTAAAATAAATCAGGGTAAATTGTGCTATTCTGCTCTGGGACCTTCTCTGTTTCAAAAAATAAGGCAGTCGCCGAGATAATCAGGATGCAACATATTCACAAATCAGACAACGCACATATAGTGTTTGATATGGTTAGATTTACAAAAAAATACCAGAATACTTCCTTATAGCTAAAAACATCTCTTGATATCGCTACTAGCTAAAAGTAAATCACGAACGCTGCAGTCAAAAATGAAACAAAGACTAAATTAATTATAAATCTTCAATGAACACGCTAGGATTGATCCCTTAAATTTTTTAGATGTTTTTGTTTTATCGTTAATAGTAATCCACGTCCGAAAAATTCGAACTTTAGGACTTTATAACTTAGAAACCAAACACAATTATAAAATGCCCATGGTTATCAAACACATTTATTTCGATTAACTAAAGTTATTTTGAGTTTAATTTTGGATATCCGACAATAGATATATTGCGCATAATCTTTAATCCTCGTCCTTAGCAAGAAACATTACATTAATAATACGTCGTAGATGTCAAGTACCTGGCACCTGTAACCGTAGAGCATGTATGAAAAGATGCCTTTCTGTATATAAAGCAAAAAACCGGCCGACTCGCACTTGGCGGACGGACAGCGAAGGCTTAGTAATAGGGTTCCGTTTGGTACCCTTTGGGTACGGAACCTTAAAAAGTATACTGTGACCGTACCGTATCTATCATACAGGGATATTTTTTTATGATTGCGTGCGGGCCCGAAGAAAGCCGTGGAAGAGGGTGGGGAATTCTTCGAAATCCGAGCCGCGTCGTGGACGAGCCGCGCGGCGTTCGACCGGCGGAAATGGGCTACGGAAAAGTAGCAGACGTCAGACAGTTGGTACTTTCTTAATCTGTGACAATGATCTGTGATGTTTGTGTACGGATTGAGGTTATTTTTGTTTATACGAATGTGATTAGAGTTGTTTAGATTACTTCTCGGATATCGAATTACCGGCTAAAAGAACGAAATGCCTACTTGGAACCAGATCCAGTCGCAACTGCGAAATCCCAACAATCCTGTCGTGTTCTTCGATATTACTGTTGGCACTACGGTTCGGTTGATTGAAATATTCTAGCTTTTTTGTTGTTTACACGTACCCCTTTACTTTAAACGGTTAAAATAACAGACTTAGCCCCGGTTGCACGAAGAGACGGTCAAGTTAATCAATGTTCAAACACGTCACTTTTAGTGAACCGCATAGAGTTTCTTCCATACTGTCTATACAAAGTGACGTGTTTAATCGTACGTTGACGTTGATTTTGATTTTTTGTCCTTTCGTGCACTCGGCCCTTAGCCCCGGTTGCACGAAGAGACGGCCGAGTTTATCAATGTGCAAACACGTCACTTTTAGTGATCCGTATAGTTCCTTTCATACTGTCCACACAAAGTGACGTGTTTGATCGTACGTTGACGTTTATTTAGATTTTTGTCCTTTCGTGCACTCGGCCCTAAGTTTCGTGCAACGCAAATTTTGTCTGATCAGTCTTTAATCATACATTGACGGTGATGTTGACGAGCAAGACGGTACATGCAACCGGCCCTCACATTAAATAGTCTTCCAAAAATGTTTGATGACTTATTTCGCTGTTATTGCTTGCCTTTTTTGCTAGCATGCTATTTTTTGTTTGCATTATGGTGTTCCATACCATGCTATTAAATGGCATTATTATTGCAACACTGCCATGGAAAATATGTGAAGAAATTCGTAAACAAAAGTTAAGAAAAATCTAGGTAGTTTTTGCAGTAGATTAAACACAGAAAACAAAAGTAAATATATTTTTTCGTACTAAGCAGATGCGTCGCTTATTCCAAAGAACGGTTTTCTGGCAAGGAATTGCTTTACGGTTGATTATACATATCACACAAAAACTAAGTTTAAACATGCTGCCAAATCGCATGTGTTTGCTAGTTTACATTGCTTCTCCTACCAATATGCCAAATACCCCCTGCTCCCCGATCGCACTATGAGACTAAACTTTTCTTGAACTAATCTCACACTGTCGGAAGCAGCAGGCTGCTTGATCGCTCGATCAAAAAGTATATTGTGAACCTGGCCTAATACCTAGATTGCTGCATGATGAGTTGGGGAAATAAAAAAAAGCAAAGAAAAAAATAAAACCGTTAGTACGAATTACGTAATTTATTACGAAAAATTATAATATAGGTTGTAAGGAATCACTGTTACAAAACCTGCTTTGCTGTGATCTGTGCTAGGGGACCGAAGGTGCTCACAGCACTCAAACTCACCTTATATCTGACTGACCAAACTCCCATGAGTGGCAGACATCCATGGTACCTCGTTTTACAATGTTACCCTCGAAAATCAAATAATTCCACAATTGCCATAATAGTTAATGATAACCTATTTGTTTTTATTTTCCATAGGAGATCGGGCGTATGATATTCGAGCTCTTTGCCGATGTGGTGCCGAAGACGAGTGAGAATTTCCGTGAGTTCTGTACAGGCGAATACCGGCGAGATGGTGTTCCCCTCGGCTTCAAGGGCGCAATCTTTCATCGTGTCATTAAGGACTTCATGATCCAGGGTGGGGACTTCGTCAATGTGAGTTGCTCTTGTGAGGTACATTCTTAATTTGATCTATACATGTGCTTATGTGCAGAAGTTCTGGCTAAACTCAAATGAGCTTGTCTCTAAACAATCACATTTTAATCAATCACATTCACACAGATTAACGAAAATGTACTGTGTAACATACACAGTACTTAATCACTAATATGGCAACATTCGAGAAAAAAAGTGCCAGATGAATGGAAAATGTTTATTACTGGAATTTAGGTAAATTGGATAAATTAAGTTGGATAATTGCTGTTCAGCTGCACGGATGCAAACGGGTGTGCACACGTTTGAAGATGACAATTCCGTACCTTTTTCTTGTCCCGCGATCAATAGCAGTGAACTCTTCTATAAGGGTATCCATGATACCCTTACATACAGGATTCGCCATCTTGTATGTTTTCCGAGACACCCCATTTCAACCATCGTTCCGAGTAGCGAGCGCACTGTCCTCAAACTGTCACCGCAACCTTATTTGCCGGAAACATATGTGTGTTCCTCTGGAACATGAAAACAAAATAAGACCCCATTGTGATAACAAATTCTAACTTGTAATCTAAGGCAATGTAACAAAAAACCAGCCAAGTGCGAGTCGGACTCGCACATGAAAGGGTTCCGTACCATTCTACAAGACTTAACACAACAAATCATGTTTTTTGTATGCCCTTTAATTTTTATAATTTTACTTATTCGTTATAGCGGTAAAAAAAAAACACTCATGTGAAAATTTCAGCTGCCTACCTATTACGGTTCTTGAGATACAGGCCTGTGACAGACGGACGGACAGCAGAGGCTTAGTAATAGAGTTCCATTGGCTCCCTTTGGGTATGGAATTGATTATTGCTGCATTATGTTAAATTATCTACACTTATGTTTTTGATACTCTTTGTTATGTAGGTACCCAAACCAATTATTTTATCTATACTCGAGAGGATGTTGATCCAACATTAGTTGGCATGAGATTCCTGTACTTAAGGTGGCCCAACCCGCTCATCTCCCCATACAAAAGGGGAAAGAAGATCACGCCCATATTTCTTGTCAGAGATCCAAAATTCTGCTCAAAATACCTTTATTTGATCGAACTAGATGTCTGATGACCATTGGCATTGTAAAATTGTGTTTGGTTTCTAAGTTATAAGGTCCGAAAGTTCGAATTTTTCGCGCGTTTTATACAATAACTTTGGAGGTGGATTACGCAATGATAAAGTAAGAACATCTTAAAAATATTAGTCATCCGACATAGCTTATTTAATCAAGATTTATATTCTATTTGGTTTTTGTTAGATTTTTGACTACAGCGGTCGTGGTTTACTTTTAGCTATAAGTCGTTTTGAAATTAAAATTTTCGTAAAACTTACCAAATCATACACTATGCATATTGTCTTTTTTGTGGACATGTTGCATCTTCCTCATCACGGAGCCTGTCTTATTTTTTGAAACAGAGAAGGTCCCAGAGCACAACAGCACGATTTTGTACCGTGCCCGTGAATGAGTCCCGCCGGGTTGGGCCACCTTAATAGTACAAATTTGAGTTTGCTATTCAAGTTTTTATTGTTGACCAATTAATTTTGTCATGGACCTTTCGTTGTTTAAGGGTGATGGTACGGGAGTGATGAGCATATACGGAGGCAGCACATTTGCTGATGAGAACTTTTCCTTAAAACACGACTCGCCAGGGCTCCTATCCATGGCAAATAGCGGTAAGGACACCAACGGGTGTCAGTTCTTCATCACCTGTGCAAAGTGCAACTTCTTGGACAATAAGCATGTGGTATTCGGAAGAGTGATCGATGGCTTGTTGGTGATGAGAAAAATTGAGAATGTGCCGACCGGTCCCAACAACAAACCCAAAATACCAGTGACAATCTCACAGTGTGGACAGATGTGAAATAAAAACATAATATTAATAAATAAATAAAACCTAATTTTATTTTTTTTGGAATTCAAACATGTCAACTGTATTTTTACAAAAAACAGCAACTTAATATACAATGTATTCACAAATTATGGTAACTAATTTCTAGCTACAGGTTAGGTTAAGAGTACATTCTTAAGTTCCATATCTAGTTTTTTGTACATTGAAAAATCCAAATATGTAGAATGAATATTTTTCATTTATAAATGGAAAAAAGGGGAGCTATGCTCCAATCAAATAGATCTTCTATTGAAAGGGCTTCACTACATTTTGTTGTATTAAACATAAAAATTTTGCAGAGCCCAATTTGTTTATTTATCACAACATTATTATCATTATCACGTTTTCAGTGACTGACTAGTTATCAGCAAATTTCTAGGCTGCAGAGTTGCTTTTCCGTATCGTCTTCCTACCTCTCTAATAAAGGCCCCTTCCATTTTCCGAGCAACTTGGTCGAAGAAAAGATGAGACAATTGCGAATGAAACGCTGAACGAAACTCGAATGTGATGTGAAAGTCTACAACGCACGACCGTCTCTCGCGCTTTAGTCCGGGACTAAAGCGCCATTGTGTGAGCATATGGTTGAACAGTTTGCCTTCCGTGCATTCCGCCTTAACTAAATGTGGTTTGACTAGGGTGATACTGGAGGTGTAACTTTCATTTATTGGAGGAAAGCCAACAATAAGATCCGCTTTCATAAGGTTTGGCTGCTTCATCAGGACGATGGATTTCTTACACCAGGGTACGAATTGGTAGTAGTTCTCGACATCAGAGACAACGCTGAACATCTGGTCCATTGTGTATCTGTAAAAATGTTCATCAATTAGGTAAAATCTTTTTTTAATCAACATGGCTAGTACATTTTTGATGCTGCGCCTCAAAAATAATTGAAAAACTGTACATAATTTGGCAACCATTAAAAGCAAAACTTAAATTCTTGAAATTGAGGTATAAGAGCAAAACAATAATTAATTTTTGCAAAGAGACAGAATCGGTTATTATTCAATTCTATAAATAAAAATTAACAAATACTATCTCCTTAATCTATGGGGCCAATAAACGGAAAAAACTACAGAATGCACCCCTGCCGAGGTATTTCCCCCAAAGTAAAATCTGGGGTCATTCAAACAAGAACCTGGCTGGCCGGCAGCATGGTTTTCGCAGCTATGCGAAAGCCAGTGTCGGGCAACACCTAAGTAAGGTCTTGGCGTACGGCATATGCTGCGTGGTCCAAGAGAATAAAATAGATAGTTCATTTAAAACCACAAGCATGAGGTTTCTAATGAAAAAACAACCGTAATACAGGCCGTTTAGCTAGAATTTATAAGCTTTTCAACGTTCATAATATTAGCCCAGTGGCTAATCCCCATAAGGTCTTTTCCTTTCATTCTGCGGAAGGTGGAGGTAGATTTATCCATCAACTTACAGGCTGCTGATGCGTCTACATTAGTCACTATAAAACAGCCGTTGGAATTAATACATGGTATCATAAAAAAAATCACTAGTCCTGGATAGTAGGAACACTACTGTACATATTTTTGAGAAGCTTTTAGGCGGGCCTTCCCCGCTCATCTCCATATAAACCGTGGAAAGAAGATCATGCGACATATCTGGTCCAAGATCCAAAATTATACCAAAACTGCTGCTCAAATCGATGACCATTTGCATTGTAAAATTAGGTTTGGTATCTAACTTTTAAGGCCCGAAAGTTCGAATTTTTTGCGCACTTTATACAATAACCTTGAACCTGGATTACTCAACGATAAAACGAAATAATCTAAACAATGTCAGTCGTTGAGCCCAGCTTGTTCCATGAAGACTGAAAATCTATTCAGTTTTTGTTTTATTTTTCACTACAGTGATCGTGATTAACTTTTAGATATAATTTTGGAGAAATGGTTTTTGATCCAAATGATCTCCATAGCTGAAGCTAATTGGCGTAGACCTGTTGCATCCTTCTCATCACGGAGGTTGGATTTTTCCTTGAACCAGAGAAGGCGCCAATAGGTTAGTCCCGTCGGGAAGGGCGCTCTTAATACAACTGTCAACTTCATTACAATGCACACACACTTCTTAACACGTGAATTAATTATGTATTCAGATGAAATATTTACATAATCGAGAGCATTGAATCGGAAATACTTCATCCAAGTAGGTGTTAGTTCACAGGAATGGGTACTTAAATAGTATACAAGTGTCCCAAAAGTTAACTTCATAACTTGGAGGGCTGATAGGCTAGCTCAGGACTAACCCATATATCACAATTTTCCCTAAATAAAAAATTGATTGTTTTTGAGATATTGGCACTTTTATAAATTTTGTTAAAATCTACACCCCAGATCAGTTTTTCGAGTTCCCCAGGTACAAAATACCATATTCTAATATTATTATTTTTGTTACGCAACCCTGTATAGGCTTGCATTTCATTATCATTGTTAAAAAAAATAAAGAATTTTGCTATATCCCTAAAAACATTGTTTGATTTATAGTAATTTATATTTAAAAATAGCCAAGTTCGACTCTACCTCTTGTAAACAAGTGTTAGTCAGACTCGCATACGAAGGGTTTCGTACCATTGTACAAGATTTTACACAATAAAATCACGTTTCTTGTTTGGGCCCCGTTTGATTTCAATATTATTTTCTTTTTCACAATTTTTTGTTATAGCGGCAATAGAAATACACACTCTGAAAATTTCAACTATCTATTACGGTTCATGAGATACAGCCATGTGACAGACGGATGGACAGAGGAGGCTTAGTAATAGGGTCCCGTTGGCACCCTTTGGGTACGGAACCCTAAAAAATAATACCATGCTAACCTATTTGAAAAATTGCTAATTTATTGTAGTATTTCAATAGTATAACCGGAAATAGTCAAGGAGAAGGCCAGGTCAGTTCGTTATTATCTCCACTTCAATACAATAGGTCCAAATCACTAGATAACAAGTACGCAAAACACTAGTCCAGATAAAAAAAAAACATATTTTGTAGGTAAGTAATTACCTACTCTAACAATACTAATGCGACTATACGATGCACAGCAAGTGAAGCAGCCTAATATTGATATTGTTAATTATTGCAATGAAAATTGTATAACATAATAATTGTATAATAACTGACAGAATTTAAATAATTGACAATATGTATGTTATGTTTGTACAGCTATAGGTATCAATTTACCAAAAATAATACTATATTATTATTATTATACATACATCTAGCAAATTATTAATATGCGGCCCATGATGGCGTTGAATGCGCAGTCATTATCTTTCTCACTCTTATGTTGAACGGTGCCAGTACCTATCTCTCTCTAACTCATGTCAAATGGACATGGATAACTGAGCGTACTTAGAACGCTTTGGCAGTCACTGTTAATTTTATTTTAACTTAATTAGTTTTTTATCTAGGTGGACATTGATGGTTAATAGTACTTCCACCATCATGATATTAGCCCTACTTATTGCATTCCTGTAGAAATTAGGTGCCATGCTAGGACTTTCCATTTCACTCCTTTGTGAGTTTTGTGTATAACTCTCATTATCTAAATAACGATCTTTCACGGAGTTTGCACCATCTTAAGCCACATATTGCACTCTTCTGTGCAAAGAATGTTGGTTTTAGGATGCAGTGTATTTTAATTTTAGGTTTTTGCCTCTTTACTCCATCTCATACCATCATGCTGCTTCCTTGGAGGGAAAGGCAGGGACTATAGACCACCATATGGTACAGTGACAAACATGTTTGGATATTTGAATAGTAAAAAATTTTACCTGACTTAAATAGAATGTTTAGCTGTTTTCTGGCGCTGATATTGATTGACTAATGTTAGATGACTAAAGTACAATGGCACCCGTAATGACATTTAAGTTTTATCATTGTTTTAAAGGGAATTGCAAAAATGCAACCTATGGAATTAATTTTTCGCAATTTTTTATTTAGTTATATATTTATACAATATGTATTTATATACCTATACCTACATGTAATATATAATACAACTGACCCGACAAGCTGCCGACCCGAATATACTTTCTTCTTGTTAGTTCCTGGGAGGGTGATGAACGTGCGTTGCTGCCTGTGCTGTCCACACACGCAAACTGGCACTGCTAAGCTGCAAGCAAAGCGCTATTTTAGTCAATGACCGTGAAATATCGAGCTTCCGTCAACTTATGCTCTTGAGCTTGAAAGAAAAATATGAACACTGGCGAAGATTACACGCTACAATTGCACATTGCTAGGCAAAATTATCTTCCGAAATGACCTTCACTCGCTTACCTCAAAAAAGATCGTTTTATTATAGGTGAGAACGTCGATAGAATACGTGGACATAGCGTCGCCTTCGCCATGCCCTTGGTAATATGGGCTGCAGGATTACGTGCACTCGGGTCTGAAATGGAAACTGCGATTTATTGACCTTGACCACCAATACTCTATTTATTATGCGAGCCGAGAACTCGATAGTAAATCGAAACCGTTCATCAGCCAGCACTCACCTGACACTGACAGTGACAGAGCTAGGGCCGCGGTCCGAATAGCGCTCAAACTCTGACAGCGTGAATAAAGTTGGTCCGAATCGCGCTGACACCATATCTACTCATAGTCTAGGAGGTCGCGACATTTTTAAGAATGGCTGAAACTGGATTCACCAACCCCCTGTTGCGAATTATGCCGGTCTGCGTTCCCCAAGTGGTTGCGTTAGCTAGATATGGCACCTGAAAAACTCATGTGAATTACGCGAAACCTGAACAAAAATTTGTTTGCGTCATGGGGCAATGTTCAAAGCTTATTTATCATGACCAAAAAAAAATTTTAAGTTAAATGGCTGAAAATAACGAAACATGAAAGTATCAGTACATACTTGGTTATTATTACAAAAACTGAACAAATCGTTGGTTGCATTTCGTTGTTATATGCGATTAAATTTACGTATATCATTTTAAACATATTTAAGTTTTTAATAAAATCATGCCTAATGTTTATTTTTGCATCATTAATAGGTATCAATATTTCCAGACAAAGGTTTTGTCTCTTGCGGCAACCTTGCCACAAATGACCGTAAGCAAGTAACGGGTACACAGTAACGTAGCATGATTAAAATAACCACTGGCCAATCAAAGAGTGTAAGCTTTCTTTCCTCAAATTATCATTGAGTTATCGAGTGGATATGCATCAAAATTCCTATTTTGAAATCGCAATCGACATGCCGAACAAAGCTTCTTCCAGAGTTAAGGTCCCGGCTTACATTACTGATTTCTCAAACCTAAAACCTGGGAAACATGCTCGATAGCTCCCCGATAAAAAAAATCTCACTGCTATGGTGCTTCACTGAGCGTGGTTTCGCGAGGTGAGATAGAATCGGATTTTATAATTATTTTTAGTCTCTCAGTACAGCCGCTGATGCTGGTTTTTCATAAAAAAGTTACTACGTGTGATCAGGTCAAGATATTTGAGTCTGCAAGGAAAATCATGGCCGGCTTTCCTGCTCCAGAAGCAGGTGATTCATGTTGGTGTGCAGCCTCCGTATATTTGCAAGGTCAGCGGGAATGGTGCCGGGGTTGTGCACAGCTTAATTCTATTTTCCTTATAATTTTGAGCTGTAATTTTTGGTGTGATGGATCGCACGTGGCACGAACAGCAAAGATTCGCAGTAAAAGTGGAAGTCTGTGACTTCGTCATCATCTGCTGGAGCTGGGAATGTGAAATGCCGACACGATGGACGGAAAGACCCCGGTCCTCCTCGGAAGTAACCGGCGCGCCGGAGGACCGAGCACCCAAAACGACGCAACGATTGTTAATAGTCTTATTTAATCTAATTAATCTTCACTTAAATTTACAACAAGTTGGATTGAAGCTCGACCGGGGCACTGCGAACTGCTTGATGGCGCGACTTATCTATCTACGACTGCGGTTGCGTACCCAGTCGATCTTCATTCTATCACACGCGGACTCATTTAGTAGCCTCTTACGACATTTTTTATTTTGTAACTAGACTTGGATAGCTAATACCAATCCGACCGTTTTGATATTAGCCTAACAAACTACATGGATTCCATGTAGGTGCCATGCCACGACCTTCCTTATATTGCTCGGGTACAATTAACTAGATTGAATACACGGACAATTTACATAGATGCTTCGTCCATCGTTTATTCAATGGGATGGTACCAACCCAGACGGGATTAACCCTATCACCTAGTAAGTAAGGAAGGGGCCTACAGTTTTACGTGAAACCGAACCACGGCCAGCCTCAGCGTTCGAAAATGGTCACCGATCTAGATCCGACCCCGCTCAGAGTTGCTTCACCCAGCTTATCGAACCGCAAGGCATCACTCCACTGTGCCACCGAGGCTGAATAACGGATACGCACGGATTGAACTGCAGTGGGCTATTAGTATTATTTTTACATGCCAGAACCCACACAGCACAGACCTATTGCATATACAGAAGAGAACAGGAAGGCGAATTAGCATGTGGTCGTTATCGCGACTCCACCGTATAGACAACGTGTGCATCGTATGCAGAGTGCGTATAACAAAGCAATGGAGGCCATTTAACCGTTAATTTATTTCATGTGTAAAATACTACCTTTGTTTAAACACCTTATACATGTTTAAAATATTAATAAAACATCAAATTAATATATTTTTATAAGTTTTAAAAATTCAAGTTTTTATGTAGAAACCTTTTATTTGGACAAAATAGCCAGTGCAATTATGTTCTTTGAGATATTTAAGAGTTATTAGTCTGATTCAGTTTTTAGTTTAGTTTTCGCTAAACTTTTTCAGAGAGACGCGGTGGCACCGTATTCTCACAAATATTAGCTCTATAATGATTCAGCGTGTATAATAAAAAACCTGGATAAGTGCGAGTCGGACTCGCACACAAAGGGTTCCGTAACATTGCACTAAATTAAATTAAAAAATCACATTTCATGTATGAAGGCTCCGCTTAGTATTTATTCGATTTAATGATACCTCTTTGTTGCTACAGCATCGATAGAAATAAACCGTCTGTGAAATTTTCAGCTGTCAACTTGTTAACGGTTCATTGGATACAGCCCACGAACAGACGGCGATACAGAACCCTAAAAAATAACTTAGTCAAATTCAATTTTGTGCGCTATCACCCACATTTTAAATGTCAGTCGACTCGTATTTCGCATTATAGCAGTACTCAGGGTTTTCAATTCAACTGCAACGCGTAGGAAGTTTGAGTGCATATACACCACTAAAGATCGTTTCGTCGTATTGGGTGCTCGGGCTGCGGTGCTTGCCGTGCAAATAAATATTCAGTAGCGACCGATCCACAGAATTATATTTGTAACCGATCCGCATGGTGACCGAGTTAAGTGGCGTATAAGAAATTGGCGACCGAGAAGTAGAACACCTCAAAATTTTAGGTTATAAATCCCTGTTTGGCTGCGTGCACGTGTATGGTGTATGTAGTTTACGGTTACGGTGCGCTCGTATTTGCTGTTTGTTCGCTTGCCTGAAATCGCATTTTATAACTCGATTGAATCTAAGACTTCAATAAATTTTAAAACTGTGACAAAATGGGACGAAAGGCGAAGTTCGATACGGATGTCAAAGTGAAAAAGGGGCCCGGCCGAAAAGCACGCAAGCAGCCTGCACCTGTCTTCCGCAAGGAGCTGCGTGAGTAGTTTACAAATCGATGGACCAATACAATTGGCGTGACGCGAGGCAATGTTTTCTTGGCATCCCAGTAACACATTACCCCGCGGTTACCAGCTGTGTTGGTGTAGAAGCTTTTATCTCTCGGCTTTTACTTTCACCCGCCATCTATGATAAAGCCATGTGTCCCTGTGGACTATCCCGAGGTACCGTTGAGGTATTGGGAAATAAACTGGCTTCAGTCGGCGTCTTTAGTGTCAGTCAAGTTTTTTGAAAATGATACCCTAAATATTGTACTTTCCTGTATAAAACACATTCCTTTTACTTCTATTGACAATGATTATGAATAACTGATCATATTTATTACCCTTTTTACAATTCCAGTGGAAGATGAAGATGCCCCCGCCAAGGTACTGAGTCACCGACAGAAGCAACGCGCAGCTCGCCGTGCTAAAAAGAAGCAGGAATTGGTAGAAAAGAAGAAAGCCTCGAAGGAGGCCAAGAAAAAAGGAGCAGAGCAGAAGAAAAAACAACCTGTGGTCAATGGGGGTGCTACATTAGACAGCTCTTCGGATGAAGAAGTGGGTCCAGGTAGGTTTTGTCCGGACAAAGATTTTAGGTTGTTTAATTTTTTTTATATCCTCTACTAGATGTAGGAGTCAGATTTGTTAACAATATTTTTGTCAGCCGCTTCGATTACCTCTGGTGAACTTTGCCAAGTTTGTTTCTCATAAATACTGCAAAACAAAAAATATAATTCTAATTAATTATATATAATTCATAAGTCATAAGCTAATTCACAACAAAAAAACCGGCCAAGTGCGAGTCGGACTCGCACACGAAGGGTTCCGTACGATCGTACAGGATTTACAAAAAAAGAACACGTTTTCTGTATGGGGCCCCCCTTTAATTTTTTTTATTTTATAATGTTACCTATTTGTTGTTATAGCGGCAAAATAAATACATAATCTGTGAAAATTTCAGCTTCCTACCTATTACGGTTCATGAGATACAGCCCTGTGACACACGGACGGACGGACAGACGGACAGACGGACAGACGGACGGACGGACAGCGGAGGCTTAGTAATAGGGTTCCGTTTTTACCCTTTGGGTACGGAACCCTAAAAAACTGAATTCTCATGTAAGTTGGTTAATGTAATGGGAGGAAATGCCAAACATGACCTTTCTTACACCAGGGAAAATTTTTAAAGGAGAATGCCCATTGCCCCATACATTTGGGCCCCTCAAAATTTTATTATCTATCTTCCAAACAAGTGAAGTCCACATAAGACCAAATTCATTGCCATTTTAAAGTTATTGAAAAATGCGGTTTTTGGACAGAGTTTAATATCTCTTCAATATTTCATAAGCAACAATCCTTCAAATTGGTCCTAGAATGGCATGAAGCAGGCTACCCGAACATGTCTTGTGACAACGATGTTTTATCCTTGTCTTATTCATATTGTTAGTAGTGTGTGGTAACTATTAATAAAGCATACCTATTCGAAGTTTTTTTTCCCAATCAAAATACCATTTTTAGGGTTCCGTACCCTATTACTAAGCCTCCGCTGTCTGTCCGTCCGTCCGTCTGTCACAGACTGTATCTTATGAACCGTAATAGGTAGGCAGCTGAATTTTTCACAGAGTGTGTATTTATTATGCCGGTATAAAAACAAAGAGGTAAAATTTTTAAATAATGAAAATTAAAGGTAAAATATTAAAAAAATGATTTTTTCGTGTTAAATCTTGTACGATGGTACGGAAACCTTCGTGTGCGAGTCCGACTCGCACTTGGCCGGTTTTTAACTATGCCAAGACTATCAATGTAGTATTATTGACTCAAATGCAAATTCAATCTGTTGAAATTAAAAATAGGTTAAATTAAACAAAGGGATTCCGATCAGTGATGCCTTTTGAGATCTTTTGTAAGATATTAAAAACTGCTCGTCGACCAATTAATCATACCGATAATTTATCAGGAGTGATTACTTGGGAATTCTGTACTATCTAAAGCAGATGACCATCTCCCTAAAACTGATGAAGCGGATAGCAATGCAGACAACTAACCATGGAGATTGTCGATCTCTGTGCAACTGTCTTCTGAGAAAATCTTGAGTGACAAGAGCAACAGTTTGTGAATTTTTTTCAGCTAACTGTAAATGCGCTTATCTGGGGTAAAATAAAGAGTAAATTTAGCAATGATTTATTTCATTTATTCTTTGTTGACTATTTGGGCATTAAGTAAAGGTTGACTGGAAGAAATCACTTTTAGTGATAAGTCTGCCTTTGTGCAGTCTCGCTCTGTTAGTAATTTGCACAATAAAGAATTTCTTTCTTTCTTTTTGTTAAAATTTCGTTTTTTTTTGTAACTTATGTACTTCTTCATATTTCAATCTAATCGATCAAATCTCGAATCTAATTGAATCAACTTCACTGGAAGTTAGCCAGTGAATCCTAATATTATCTTTCTTGTCGCTGTACTTACACAATGGAAAAAATGTGCTAGGTTCGCATATGCTTCTGCTTTGCAAAAAGCACATGCTGCCTCAAAGCACGTTATTTAATTTACAAAAACTGTCATAAATTCCACTATGTGGTGACAGTATGTTGGTGAAAAACTATTCTTCTGAATTCATTTAGTTGCACACATATTGTTATGAGCTTAATTCTTATTATTGATTGCTTCAGAATTCACGGACGACAATAAAGAATGGTTAAAACCAAAGATTGTCAAGAAAAAGAAGCAGTACAAGAGCGATAGTGATGACGGTACCGATGGTGACAGCGGAAATATTGAGGGATCAGCTCCGGAGAGCGAGGATTCTGCGAATGAAGGAGAGGAATCTGCTAGTGAAGGGGAGCCTGCCTCTGATGATGAAACAGCTCGAAAAGACAAATATAAGGCAAGCAAAGCTTTGGGAATTTATTCATTTGGATTTTTATCATACTTATTAGGAGCTTGGTTAAGTTTCTTTTGGATATGAAATAAGTTTATTTTGGATATGAAATAAGTTTATTTTTATTAACTCATTTAAAGCTTTTTTAACATTTTCAAAACATAAAAACAAGAAATGAACATGTCTAACATAACAAAACTGACCAATAATATATGGTATGATATTAGACATAGGGCAATTCGAAAACAAAATAACTCAGAAAATTGTAGTTACTTGAAACAATGCTCGATGCGATGACCGACAAGCTACTAATTTCAAGAACTTAAATTATTTTGTAATGTAATATGATAAACACTGTGTACATATAGACACTCGGTGCAAACCAGAAATAATAAACAAGTAATGAAAGCAGTCGACAACTCATGCAAGCGAAGAGGAGTGAGGCATGATAAAAAGAAAAGGTCAGCGTGACTACCGACCGCCGTTCATTAAAGACATTGTTTTTTTTCAAACAACAAAAGCATTACCTAATTAGTTTATAAATTTAAAAAACTTTTTCAATACGTCCTACTCAGTTCAATTCATTGAACTATAAATGCCCCTCTTGGGTACTGCTTTCCATTAAGAAACCCTGTATATATTTGTACTGTCACATAATCTGGAATAAAAATAACTGATATCTATCAATAGAAAATAATGAAATACGTGAAATATATTTCACTTTTTAAATACATATTTAAATATGCATTTTTATAGCCAATCCATACAGGAAAGTATATATTTTTTACTATGTTAATTCTTAAGCAACATGAATTTGAATTACAATGAAAAATTCAAAACTCAATGCAGATAAAATAAAAAATACATTGGGACTAATACTTGAGAAGAAGTTAACATAATCTAGAGTAGAAGTAAAAATAATGGCAACGGGTGCACTGTGGCCGCGAGTCAAATCAAATCACTACTTATTAATGAAGTTTGTAATTTTTTTTAATGTATGTCTTACTTTGCAGATTGGGACCCTAGATGACTTATTTAAAGACTCTGACGATAATGAAGACTCTATTTCTGAAGATGAAGGTGCTGCCAGTGGAAAGATGGAATACGAATCTGACTCTGATGAGCAGGACTCGGACAAGGAGGATGGCAGTGATGATGACATGCTGCCCATTGAAAAAGCGAATATCAAGCTCAAGAAAAAGAAGAAGTTGGAAAAAAAACTAGCTGATGAGGAAATGCAGCTTAATATCGCAAAGCAAGACGTGTTCGCCTTTCCCTCGCAGGATGAACTTGAAAACCCAATCAGTCTGCAAGATGTCCAGCAGAGAATAAAAGATGTCATTGCAGTCTTGACCGATTTTAGCACTCTGAAGGAAGACGGTAGATCTCGCTGCGAGTACACGGACTTGCTATTGAAAGATTTGTGCACCTACTACAGCTACAACGAGTTTCTAATGGAAATCCTCATGCAGATATTCCCTGTCAATGAACTCGTTGAATTTCTTGAAGCGAGTGAGATTCAAAGACCTGTTACTATAAGGGCTAATAGCTTAAAGACTCGACGAAGAGATCTTGCACAAGCTTTAATCAATCGTGGAGTGAACTTAGACCCAGTCGGCAAATGGAGTAAGGTGGGACTGGTCGTTTACAACTCAACTGTACCTATTGGGGCCACGCCGGAGTATTTGGCCGGTCATTATATCATTCAAGGAGCGTCCAGCTACCTACCAGTGATGGCTCTGGCCCCTCAAGAGAATGAAAGGATCCTCGATATGTGTGCAGCACCTGGTGGAAAAGCTTCGCACATCGCTGCCATCATGAAGAACACAGGATCACTTTTCGCTAATGATGCAAACAAGGATCGCACCAAAGCAATCGTTGGTAACTTTCATAGACTGGGAGTTGTTAATGCAGTGATTAGTAACTACGACGGTCGCAAATTCCCCGAAGTAATAAAAGGCTTCGACAGAGTATTGCTGGATGCACCATGCACTGGTACCGGTGTCATCGGAAAAGATCCCAGCGTCAAAACGAGCAAAGACACAACGGACATACAGAGGTGTTTTAACCTGCAACGGCAGCTCTTGCTAGCTGCGATCGACTGCTGCAACGCGAAATCTAGCACTGGAGGTTATATTGTTTACTCGACTTGCTCAATACTTCCTGAAGAGAATGAATGGGTTGTGAACTATGCACTGAAGCGAAGGAATGTGAAGTTGGTACCCACAGGTCTTGACTTTGGCACTGAAGGTTTCTCTAAATACCGACACCATCGCTTTCATCCATCCCTGAAACTGACGAGAAGATTCTATCCACACACCCATAACATGGATGGCTTCTTTGTGGCAAAGTTAAAGAAGTTCTCTAATTCTGTTGTAAGTATTTCCCCACATAAAGACTTCGTTAACACATAGACGTTAAGTCACTCGTTGCTTAAGGCACGGGGCCATGCTTCTCATTCGAAAGGTCATGGGTTCAATCCCCGCCCTTTCCATGCGCAACTTTCTTTTGCTTGCATTACATTTTGTCACAAATGCAAGCGATAATTTTACATGGATGGTTCAAGTGGAATTGTAAAATTATCCGGGGTTTTACATGAATTACGAACCATGGATTACTCTTTATTGCAATTTTTCCATTAAAAATATAATTAAAAAAATATATATGTTAACGACGGCATTCGATCTTATGGTTTTTATACTTATTTTGTGTTAGAGTTAATTAATTTTTTGGCATGTCAAACTTTTTTAGCCCTTATTACGTTGAGATCTTTCCTCCCAATCCGCACCTCTCCATCGTATCAAATGACGAGTACACCAACGGCGCTCAGACCAACGGCTTGACACGTCATACCATTTTTAATTTCTATAATAATCTGTTTTGAAGACTTAAAGTATTATAAAGATAAAATAAACTCGAGCGAGAACGAGAGAACTACAACGTCTGAGGAAAACAGATCAGGCAGACGTCCAAGGCTCGACAATATCACATCAACAATATCAATCAGGGTGGAGTGCATCATCTTTGGTATTGTTATATTTATGATGTAATATATCCTTCCTTATTTTTTGCCTGAAGACGAAAGACTATCCATCTATGATAGTCATAACTACAAAATTAACCTGAGATGGTGCACACCAGCCTTAGTCTAGTTGACTATAGTCCAACTGCAAAACGTGCAATCATACTTCGATCAGTTCTTTTGAGGTGCAGCCTGTAAATTTTTTTTTCAAAGACTTCTATATAGAATTTAAGCTTTTTATGAACTATTATACTTTCATACGGTTTTGAATAGGATAATCGATTAAAGTAAAATGTTGAGACTATGATAAAAAAATATGAACTGGTGATGGAGATAAGATTTTATGAGCCAGTTACAACGAGACGGCTCTAAAATGTCCGCATATTATCCATATTAATTTATGTTTCAGCCGGAACCTGTCAAAGATGAAGATGATGTGCATGAGCCCAATGACAATGAAAAGGCAGAAATTATCGACACAGAAGGTCAGCCTGAGGGTGAACAAAACACAAAGAACAAGAAAACAAATACTTCGGTAACGGACGAGCGAACACAAAAAGCGCAAAAGAGGCCAGCAGAACCATTACAAAAAAAAGGGAATAACTACAAAAAAAAAAAAGATGACTCGAAAAAGGTAAATACATGTAACCTATAGCCTTGGTGTCCCTGAATGGTAGGTATTACAAGGGCCAAATACATGCATTTTTTTTATGGAACATGGAATGGATCGCTACACAAATACCGTCATGATATTAGCCTAATACACCAAATTACCGAAGGAATAAAGTGCCATGCCTGGACCTTCCCCTTATGAGCACGGCTTCACTGAACTGGATGGAAAACGCGTACAATTTTTCATTGCCACTTCAACGATAGTTTCATCCAATTTTTCAAAGTTTCAATTATGGAATATTACTGAGTTGAAGCAGAGTGGCAGGCAAGCTGAAGATGCTTGAAGCGAATCAAAACGTTGGCGGACGACCCTAGCCCTGTCCTTGATTGAACCCTACTCTACTGGCCATAGGCCCAAATATGTACAGTGAAACCATTGAAATCTGTGTTCAGCACCTTCGGCTATCTGACGGATAGTTGTGTTCTGATTCTGGATAGACTAGGAGGTCGCGACAAAAATGGTAACGATAACGTAAATGGCTGAAACTGGGTTCACGAGATAAAGACCAACCCTCTGAAGCTAAATGTGTCAGTCTGCCTGTTCCAAGTGGTTGCGTTAGGTAGATAATGCGCCTGAAAAACTAGTTATGCTGACCAAAAATATATATGATAAGGTAAATGGATGCAAATACCGAAGCATGATAGTATCAGTACATACTTGCTTAGCAATACAAAAACTGAACAAACATTTGGTTGCATTTCGTAGTTATAGGCGATTTAGGAAACAGATATAACTTAAGGTATATTTAAGTATTTAATAAAAAAAACGACTTGTTATTGTTGCATAATTAATAGACATCAATGTTTCCAGACAATCAGTATATTCATCAGCAGGTACATATCAGCATCGATTTTATATAGCCAATCTAGATAACGCAACCACTTGGCACGGGCAGACCGACATATTTAGCATCAGGGGGTTGGTCTCTAACATGTGAACCCAGATTCAGCCATTTACCTTATCGTGACCAAAAATGTCGTGACCTCCCGGAATAGGACCAAAACCGGACAAAAAGTGGCTTATTATACATTTCTGTTTTCCAAAAAAAATTTGGAATGGTTGCAGGACTGGATTTTTGCTGATAAATAAATATTGCTGTGCTTATTCACAATGTCTGCAAAAATTAAGATGCTTTTCAATAGCAGTAATGATGTAGTTGTCTGAAGAATCTCGCCCACCCCCCAACATTGATCTTATGAATCAGTTAATGTTGACCCTGAATTACAATGATCAGCTCCATCCTTTTTCCAAATTAGTTACAAGTAAATTTTTTCCCATGAAGTATTTGCAGACAAACCAGTATCTACCCAACAAGCAAAATTATCCTAGAATGCATATATTATAGTAGTATTTCACTTATAAAACTCTTACAACGATTCTTGTATTTACTACTGCATTTATACTAGCATGATAAGAGGCTGTTTTGACTACAAATACATTTACTCTTGTATTTGGACTTATAAGCGCTAACAAGATTATTTTTATCGGGCACTATGAGTTCAAGTCTCTTATAAAAGCACATAACAGATTAAACACACTGAGGAGTAGTCTCACTGGTAAGTTAAACTTGTAAGCGCTTATAAGGCAATATTGTAAGGTTATTATAAGTAAAGGTCTCCTATAAGAGCATTATGATAAGTGTCAAAGTGCCTATAACTATTTACACTTATTACTTGGTTTAAAAGCGCTTACAAGTTGACTGTTCGATTCTATATATATGAGAGTTTTATAACCGCACGTTGCGAGGGTGAAACCACTTATACCTATTAAAGACTTGTCGTATGCTTTTATAAGTTTGACGCATTTATAAAAATATTAGTTAAGAGTATTATTATAGGTCTAATTACACTAATAGGCAATACAAAACCCTAATTGATAACAACATGGCGTATGATGCTTCGTCTTTGAGATTGACGCGTGCCGTAATAGAACCGAGAGCACTGTAATCACCCACAGCCCCAACCAACCTAGCCTAACCTATCTCTATCTACTTTACCTAACTCAACTTATGTACCTATTTTTCCTTACATACATCTCTACATTAAACTCAACTCAATAACTAAATAATGGCACGTGTCGTCTAGAATAATAAATTTAATTTTAATCCAATCATTTATACTAAACCTCATATAAAGTAAACCTTAGGATTTAACTAAAATGTTACTCAACCATAATATATTGTATACATTCTTCTCATACTCTATAACTAAGAAAACATGAAACTTGCGGAAATTAAAAAAATGATGAAAATTAAGACGATTTTGGGCTAAGCCCTAACAGTAGAGCCCCTTGAAAATTGAAGATTTTCTCCACCGCTCAACTGAGTGAAAGCCGGCCAAGCAAAAAAATATTTACCTTGCTTTCTCCTCTTCGTTGATGCAAATTTTGAAGAATTTTCCAAGCTCAAAAATTAACAAACAATAAAGAGATCTCCTAAGTCATTGATCTCTACTTTACATCTGCTGACGGGGAGGTCAGGCTTATGATATGATCATATAACTTGATTGAATCTATTTGCATACCAACTGTGGCGGGTTGGATGTTACTGCTAAATGACATGGTCAATTTAGATGTTTATAATGTAATCCAACCGATTGGGTTATCGGATATTTTACGGAGAATTGTTATTCCAATGATGTTTAGGCATACCAACTATGAGGGGTTGGATTTATTGCATAAATGACATAGTCATTTGTTGAAGTTTTGTCGTACATAAGGCATACCAACTATGGAGGGTTGGACTTTTTACTGCCATCTCACACAGGTCACAGCGTCACGCAACAGCGTGCTAAACCCTCCAAATGCCTGTACTCGCCATCAATTAAATAGGTGTGGTTTTGGCATATTTCCTCGGACATTTGGCTGATTCAGAGAACACGGTCATTATATGACACAATATGGAATGGTTCAGGAAGCTGTTTATGTAATGTATTAAAGCAATTCAAACTTTATAGTCTGAAATACACAATGACCGAACCTCAAATTCGCATTGAAATTGTATAAGGTTTTCAGCTGTTCTCTGGGAACAATATGAAGCCACGATTTCCCTATGTCTTCATGGTCAATTTACTAGCAGTACTGATCTCGGTGCGCTTCGGGTAAGCGACTGGCTTTGAGGATTAGCCAAACCTCCAACGAAGCAGATTTGCAGGTCCCAAACTACAATCTGTTCCAAACGGTGGTAGTCACCCGCTTTTCAGCTAAGGATCTTCTACATAAACGACTTTCCACATCTAGTTAAACCATGAACACAAAAGGCACTCATATCTCCATAATTGGCCATCGAACAACACGGTCAACTAACAATGTGGTGAACTCTGTTTGTTTTATTATTTTATCGAGATCTCCACAGAATCCATGTCATTTTATTTTAATCAAGACAGGTATTCTACAATCCAGTTAAATTGAATTGTAGCCGACCTCATAATCAATATCAAGAATCAATTTAAAGTTGATAAATCCACCAACATAAATACAAAAAGTATATAATCGTTAATAAATCAAACGTTTGGAAAACGTCTGTGAAAATTATCTCACACATATCGTGATTGAAGACAACTCGAAACGAGTAGAGAATATATTGAACATATCATGTTCAGAAAATATTGGTTGAAACACATCAAAGCCTTTCCCCTTCAAAATCTACGTGATTTGAAATTTACTGATTTGAAGCTTAAAGGAAATTAAATAAAAATGTATTTAATTTCTTGAACCACAATTTATTTAGTGCATTTGTATGTAGTTCATTGTATATTTTCCATCAGCAGATTATATAGTTTCAACTTAGGCAACTCGTTGAAACCATCAAAATATCAAGGTAATTATTTGATGTTGTCCTTGAATATTTTGTAATAAAATATCACAGAGAAATCTGCAATATAGGTTAAATCAAATTAGAGAATTTACGATTTAAAACAACATTTAACCCAAAAATAATAGAACCTTCTTTAAGTTTCATATCTACGGTAATAAAAATGCAAAATGAATCGACATTTACATTTACGATATTTCAACTATTGCAAAGCAAAGAAAAACCTAATCAAACATACCCATCGTTCGTACTTCTCTCAACATTCTATTTGAAAATACTAGTTCACACAAAATATCAAATAAAACTATCCCATTGAATCCACTCAAACACACTCTATCTCTCAATTCAGTAAAACTATACATCCATATCTTTAAATAAAATATTCAACCACTCCAATCTATCTCCTATCTAAAGCCAACAATTTCCATTGACATTTATTTCTCTAAATAACATTTTTCTAAACTCTAATCGTACTCCGCATCGACTTATTTTACGCACGTTATGCGCGACGCAATCTAAACGCAAATTAACAAAACGGCAGAATTAATAAACCGAAATAAATTTGTAAACCTGCAGAAAACAACACATTATCTGAAACAAAATAAAGGATCTGAAAATAAAGACATACAACATTTTACACAGATACACAATGAATTTTTGCAATACATTATTCAGTAATTACTGTGCAAAAAAACTTATCGATTCGCGTTCAATCTGCTGTCTTTTCTGGGGTCTGGAACTCTGCTTCCCCGTTCACTCGTTCAATAAAAGTCTATAGTCTATTAGATTTTACGCGCCCGAAATAATAGATTTATACACAAATCACTTTAACCTTAATCCAAAATTTACATTTAATGTTCTTGCAATTAAAATCACAAATTTAATAAAAATCTCACTGTCTCTATATTTAAATGTGGAGCAAGCGCCTTCGAGCAGCTCTAAGCGTCCAAAGCAAATAAACACTAATAATTATTCGAATTTGGTGACTTCGAGTTAACACCCCGCGAAATTTCTGTAAGTCGAAAACGAACCGTCGTATCGCTCCTTACAGGTACGAATTTCTCCGCGAGAACTTAAAAATGTAGACTGAAAATCTACTGCGCGACTTGTCCTGGACTCCCGTCCGAAAATACCGCGCGACTATCCTCGATCGTCCTGAACTGCCCTCGACTCTCCTTGAACTGTCCTGAATTCGAATGCGCGTGAGTTTTTATTCCTTTCCCCACTCCCGACTCAGGACCCATGTCCCTACCGCGTCCATTTGTTTATAAAAGAAATGGTTACACTGATTAGCCAAGACCATCGATACAGCGATCCAAATAGGAAATATATATTTTATAACTTTCCAATCCTAAATACACGCATCAATGTGCTCACAATTATTCTCAAATGTAATCCTTTATAGTGTTAAAATAGTTTCATTACTAATTTCAATACCATTCATGCAAAATCAACCAAAATAATATCATTCATGAAATATTAAAACACCTCAGTCAAAACAAACAAGTATACCAAATAATTAATAAAATGTGATATAAAATTCATTTCATAATCAATAATATCTTAAAATATGTACATAATTCGCCACAAACTCCACTTCTCTCCTCAATGCAGTGTAGCCTTTCAGCCATGACATCATTCGGACCAACAGCACGCTCGCTAGCAAAACAGGCCTTTCATTGTTAGTTAGAGGTAATTCCCTATTTTTGACCAAGTAAAATGTTCATATATGGACCTACATATACTGATAGATGTTTGCTATAGCTACTATTTGTATGTGGGAGCAATATATGGTTCCCACAGCACCTATAATGACATTATAACGTACTTCACAATGCTAGGATTGAAAGATGGCTCTTGGATTGGACAGGATGGATTGACAGAGGATAATATTTTTTTTAAATACAAATACGTAAATATGCTTCATTCAAAAGGGGTGTTAAAATTTTAACCTCAAACATACTATAATTCACGAAAAATATGCCTTGCCATGCGAAAAATTACATACAATATCAGACTAACATATAAAATATCCACACTCTGACAGCCATACGCTGACTCTGATAGCCACAATAAAATAAATTGAATACATTTCCAACTTTCTTTTCTGCTTCACACGAGACACGAGAATTGCGTCCCAAGTTCCACAACAAAGAAAATGACCTGGTAAAAGAATCGTAATAGTCGTGGTTAGTTTTGTTTAGTTACTTACGCAGGAGCGATGCAGGAGCAGGTGGTTTTGCATAATGCTATTACAAGGTTACTAGAGGTGTAGGTGTAGGCAGTCAGCCAGTGCACTTATAAGTGTGATACAAGTGCAAATACACCTATAAATTGGGCCCTTTTCCGGGCTAGTAACAGATTATAAGTTCGTTACAAGTATGGCAAAATAGTGGTCCTGGGATGATTATAAAACCGCTTCTTGCTTGTTGGGTAGCCTACTATTTTTTGTAATTTGATCTGGCAACACTATCTGCTCTGTTTGCCCTGTCTGTCTAATCTGTCTGCCAACACTAACACTGTAATGTGAAAATAATTTTAAAAGTTTGTAATCTCTGCCTTAACAAATCACTATCTAGGTATTTCTGTTTAAGGAAACCACTGCCGCGACAACACAGTCCCAGATTCAACCGCAGAAACTAAACAATAAACAGAACCAAAAAGGCAAGCCAAGTCTAAACACTGAACATGGAGATTCTCCTGGAAAGAAGTGGACATCTTTGAGTTCGGAAATTGCCAAAAAAACCATCATTGAAAATTCAAAACCTAATGCTAAACCAGGACAGGTGCAGCAGACCTCTTCCCCGAAAAAGCATTATAAAAACCGTAAGAACAAAAAGAATAAACAGAAACCTGTAGCAAAAGGGTCAATTGTGACTGCGAAAGTACAATCTAGTCCTTTAAAAAAGGATAATGTAAACAAAGGAAACGACGAGACGGCCAAAATTAGCCCTAAAAAGAAGAATAGGAAGAAAAACAAAAACAAACAACCTGTGAATATCACAGTTGGTGCAATAAAACCGGTAAATACAGTGAGTCCACGGAAGATTGAAAATATTTCTGCAGAGGTTTCTGATAAAGTTAAAAATATGTTGAAGAAGAAACAGAAAAAGACAATTGGTAATCTACACAAAGTTGATCACAAGGGTCAACAGAGAGGTCCTCAGGCAATCGAAGGTGTGGGAAAGAAATTTAAAAAGAAAAACCTGAAAAAACAGGGAGGTGCCTCTTAAATTTATTAAAGTTAAATAATTGTTGATTGCATCTGTATAATAAAATTATTGAATTTAACATAATTTACATACCTTTTTATTATTTAATCTCCAGCATTTTCAATCTTCAATATACAGTTGTACACTTTGTTATTCATTCATTTGTTAATAATGTGAGTAATCTCAGCCTTAAAAAATATTTTTAAGAATTTCATAATTTCCTCTAACTGAACACATTATAGTGTAACACATTATACAATTGTACCACACCTACTGTCATTATTATGTATTTATATATTATTATTATATATATTACTATATATTATTAGCCCAACGCACCACATGGGTACTAGACGCCATCCCAGGATCTTCCTCAAATTGCATGGCTACAGAATTGGGTGGAAACACTATATTAGTTGTTTTATCCAGGTCTTCAGCTTGGACAAAAATGCTTATTTCGTCCGGATGTTTCCGTTGAGAAGCCGCCTTTCTTAACCGGTTCTCGTAAAAGGTCATTGCAAAGTTTGTATGGGCTAGACAATCTTTACTAATTTAAATGTTATTGGATCAAACAACCATGGTTAAATTGTTTTGACTAAGGTGAATCCGAATTGTTACATATCAGACACTACAAAACTCGTAGAAAGGTCAGCAGGTGCATCTAAAGTCTCAGTGATACATTTAGTGAAGTGCTATTTTCGCAATGGGAACCTTAGTCTTGTTAAGGGCCTGGTACTAGCCAAATCGCAAAGTTAGACGAGGCACCCCAAGTAAACTAACTAAGTCTGACGATTATAAGTGTCATCCTTACAATATATGATTCCTTGTCTAGGAATCGAATGATTTTCGTTAATGTATGTTTCCTTTTTCTATACAAAATACATTGCGGAAACGGTGTCCATTTCCGAACTTTTTTGACTAAATGTAGAAATCTAAAAGCAAATGGAATTTTTTGTTTATGCATATATGCTGTTTTTGCTTATATCTAGAAATCGAATGACTTTCAGATTTCTAATGAGAAAAATCAACTTTTTTTATTTTTATTATTATTTAAATAAATGATGGAATAAAAAAATATTAACAATCCATTATCAGTCTGGAGTTCTATTTGAATTTGCTGAAGCGTTTCACTACATATTATTACATTTGTTAAAAAGTGCATTTGTATGGCGCGAGTAGTTGGCTAGTCCTAGCGCCTTAAGTGCTGCGCGCTAGGCGTCGCTTCCTGAACCAGAAGTTTGTGGTTTGCACCACATTCTGTTCCAGTTTTTTTAAATATAAATATCTAGCTCATTTTGTTGGGAACACTAGGAGTTAGAAAGAAAAAAATATTACAAAGAAAAGGTACAAGTAAACAATGTAATATGTTAAAATAGCAGTAGAACGAGATAATAAAAGTAATTGTGTTTATTTAATGTACCTGAATATTATATGTAGTCAAAACCTTGTCACCTAAACTGGCCATTTTAGGTTGACAGAAAGTTCGATAGCAAGGGTACGAATAATTAACAATTCAGAATTGATTTTCAGGAGGTTACGTAAATAATAATTCTAAACAGGGTTTAATGAATGAGGGGGTGTATGGGTATGTGTAAGTGTGTGTAAAGATTTATGTAGGGTGTGTGAGGTCTATGAGGTAGAATAAGGGAGAAGTGGTATGACAAGCTGTGTAAGGGTATGATTGTGGGTTGCATTTATGAAGTAAATGTTGTAACATACATTACTTTATTAATTTTAATTTTTAGGCATTATCAATATTTGTATGTCATTTCCTTCATGAAAAACACTTACGGTAGCCTTCAGAACAATGTCTATGCATACTCACAATGGACATTTTTATTTATTTATATAATGGAAAAGTACACATTTTAATTAACAAACCACGAACGCACACGAAGCACATTCTGTTCAAGCAGTTCCCATAAATTTTTATCGAAGTCACAAAAGAATATGTGAACTGAGATATTTTTGTGAGATTTGAGAAAAAAATAATGGTAACATGCTTATTTTGCCTCCAGAATCCGCAGTATTGTGTGTGAGAGAAGAGTACGGAATAACTTATGGAAACAAGTTGGTGTCTCGGCACAAAATACTCATATGGTTCGAGTGACGTCTGTGACTAGATTTCGCCGATATACAAATTCGATTTTTTTCAAAAAGCATAAAAGGTGGTAATTAGATAAGAAGGTGTAATTCGAGAAAACAAGGACAACACACCTATTATCACTATAATGTAATAGATGGCGCTGCACATCGGATTATTGTATAGCTAAAATATATTACATATTCATGTATTTATGAAAGTAAATATAATGGTATGGGTAGTGGCAAAACGTACCTAATTGAATAAAGAATTCTAGTAAGAAATGAAACACTTTTCTATTATCAATAAATTATTGAAATATCAGATAACAGATGGCTGTACTTTTTTCTGCTATGGAACTAATTATTCAACGTCTGTTTAGATTGAATTATATTAGCATGATAGTTTCAAAAAAATCACTTACTTGACTGTTCACCTGGCAAATGAACTTACCATGGTAGCCCCTCTGATATTGCACAAGAAAAATTGTGCATTCAGAAATGCTCTAGCTAGACACTCTAGATTCTCTAAGAATCAGCCACACGCAAGTTTTCTACACGTTACTTCTAATTTGAGCTAGCTCAGCCAGTCTCGAGGCATAGCATGTATGAACATTTGTAATACGAAGACACGAAGATACCTACCAATACTATGGTGATACTTTGACCGTTATACAATATTTTACGGGCCACTTTCGCTTTTACGAGGCAGTTTATCGCAGCATAACAATGATCATTCGCTGTTAATCTGTCAATACTTAAGTCATCCATATTGACAACGGACTCTAAAATGTATCTAACACACCATTGAGATGTTCGCGACAAATTAAACACCCTGGAGGGTTCATGAGATTCAGTCCGCTGACGGACGGACGAACAGCGGAAGCTTAGTAATAGGATCCCGTTGGCACCTTGTCACGAATGCGAGCTGCTCCATGGTTCGGAGTCCATGTAAAACTGTAGGTCCCTTTCCCTTAGGTTGTAGGGTTTAAGCCCGCCCGGGTTGGTACCATCGCATTGGATAAAAAGATGGTCGAAGCGGCAATGAAAAATTGTCCGTGTTTTCCATCGAGTTCAATGTAGCCGTGCTGATAAAGGGAAGGTCCTGGCATGGCACCTAATTCCTTCGGGAATGTGGTATATTGGGCTACTATCATAACGGTAGTTGTGTGGTATTAGCCATCCATGTCAGGTCGCATAAACGAAAAAAAACCTTTTAGGTTCGGAGCCTTAAAACGGCAGATTTAATAAATGTGCTCAAGTCTGCCATTCGATCTAGTGCGTTATTTGCATTGCCCCTGCACTGAAAAAATTAAAGCATATTTCCAGGACGAAACCTGTTACCTCGATAATAAATATTATTACAGCAATAGATCTAAAGGGTGACGTGAGCACATGTTTTAGTATCACGTTTTTTCGAAGTGAAGCTTCTATAGCGTCACTACGCGCTCTCGTGTCATCGGCGGATGGACGAGTCCACTCGCCCGCCCGCCAAACAAATTTACAGCGGGCGGACTAGGTAGTCCTTTATGAAATGGACTCATCCACAAATGCGTAGGGGCTTCCTATAGCCTGCGCTTTTTCGTTTTCGCTACGCATTGATGGCTTTATTTTATTTTTACTCGGATCCTAAGAGTAGTAACGTGACGTTAAATTGTCTACATATAACCTTTTTAAAGAATCGGGTTGTCAAATGCATGGTAGCTCCAGAGATTAACACGTTCAAAGAAGAAAAGGCTCTTTAGCTTTGGCATATTGTACTAGATGAGGTACTGTAGGTCAGCTCGGGTAAATGTCGTTTTAAAATAATGTCGGGCCGAATTATTTCCTGGATGTTATATGATTTCCTCATACAAAATTACATCCTCTATTTCATCCCTTCGAGTTTAATTTTCGTTACAAAAGGTCTATGTCTTTCTCCAAGGTCTAGGGGGCTAATTATCAACACGCAAAAATGTAGGTAAGCTAGCTACTCGTGTGAGAACTTCTCGTTTTGGCTTCATGAATTTTGACCGATGATGCTAGTGAAATACCTACTTCCATTCAGTGGGGGATTTACGAGTGGGCTGGAGCCTAGGGCGGTAAATTCAGGGACTACATTATTTTCTTACAACCCAATTCGAAACTTTCAACATAACAACGCTAACAAATCTATATCTATATTAATAATAAGTCTGTAAGGGGTGTTCATGGAGTAAGTTGCTTTGTTTTCTAAGATACTTCATTTGTAGACTTTATGTATGGATACTAAAACTAAATTGAAGATTTTTAGAAATCAGTTCTGTATGTATGTATGTATCTTCCTCCGCAACTCTTAAACCGGTTATCCGAATTAGATAAAACTTAGTACACGTACATTTAACTACCCGGGAATTGGGATAGGCTAAATAATTTTTTTTGAGTTTGAGATTTTTTGAGTTTACAATAAAATACAATACTGAATTTATGAAATACAATATTTGGATGTTTAGAAGAAAACTTCACACTTTGTACGTATCACGGGGCCCATTCAGGTAAGAGTGAGTTCGAGTTATTTTTATTTTTTATTATTATTTAAATAACGGAACCGTTATTTACACTTCCAGTGTATTTACGGGACAGACCAGATTTTTACCTAACTGTAATGATGTTCAAGAAGTTTGGAAACATTGACTTGATATTTAGTGACGAATTCGAACTCACTTTTTTAAATTGTTAATGAATGTTTCCACACTTTTTGAATATCATTACAGTTAGGTAAAAATCTGGTCCGTCCCGTAAATACGTTGGAAGTATAAATAACGGTTCCGTTATTTAAATAATAATATATTTCCCAACTATTTATAGGTTAACTCACTCCCGAACTCGAACTCACTCTAGCCCTGAATGGACCCCAAGTACTTAAATACGAGTAAGTATTCTTTCGAAAAACAATGAACATTTAAACAAACTCATTGAATAATGAAATCGAAATCCAAGCCGAAACCGATTCCGTAATGATTATCAAGCACACTGATGGTATATCGTATGGGATTTTTTAACACTTTTTTTCCTAATAAAGATTTTACAAAAATAATAAAGCAGTTTCATGTCAAAAATCCATCTAAGTGAGAATACAGGAATGCACACACAACTATGTATTTCCTCTGAGCCAGGGGTGAGTGACCGAGTTCCCACGTTAGTAGGTACACGTTCCGGGTACCATCTCCCCCTTCGTCCCGCGCCTTTCCCGCCCACACCCGCTCCCCCCTCCTTTCTCTCCCTTCACTTTCAGAATATCTTCAGTTCGCTATTGTCTATCTTCTTGCGGCGAGCGAGCGAACGAAGCGAGGCTTATTATGTAATTTGGCGAAATTTGTTTTCCCCGCGATATACAGGCTGTGAAGTTAATTTAGATCAATAAATGGAACCATAAATATAAGACTCATAATACTAGTAAATCATGAAAATTTTAGATAAAACAATGTAATCCTCCACACACATTTATGTTGATACCACTCTATAGAAATGTATGGGGAGGATGACATTTTGTTGTTTATGTTGATACCACTCGACAGATATGTATGGGGAGGATGACATTTTGTTATTTATGTTAATACCACTCGACCGAAATGTATGGGGAGGATGACATTTTGTGTTTTATATTGATACCACTCGACAGAAATGTATGGGGAAGATGACATTTTGTTGTTTATGTTGATACCACTTGACATAAATGTATGGAGAGAATGACATTTTTTTGTCACCGATTTCTATTAAAATTTTCAGGATTTGCTAGCATTGTTAGTCTAAATTTATGGGTTCATTTATTGATCTTATGTAATTGACTATAAAACATTAACAGTGGTATTCAGTTAGAAAGTTAGTCCGCCCGCTCTGATATCCTCGCTGCGTATGTATCGGTCTATGTCAAGCAAGTTGCTGAGACCAAGACTAAAATAATCTGGTGCTGTCCAGTTATGTTAAACTTTTCCATGATTTCTCGAACTAAGCATGTTTCTGCTGCTAAGTGGTTACCTGTTCGAATCGTAGCCAATGATAAGCGACTCCCGTTGAGGGCATGCAAGCATAGCGCGAAAAATGATGGCTAACAACATAACAGTGTCAGCCTTCGATATGTAGTTTGTGTCAGCTGGGGCCACCGTGACCTCGGTCTATTTTAGGCAAGTAGCTAAGACCGAGACGAACATAATCTGGTGTGTTCGCCCCTGTTAAACTTTTCCATGGTTTCTTGAACCAAGCATTTTTCTGCTGCTAAGTGGTTACCTGTTCGAATCGTAGCCAATGATAAGCTACTCCCATTGAGGGCATGCGAAGAAGCATCTGGCTCTTCGGCACGGTTTTCTGGCTATGTAAAATAAAACCCATGGGTGGGCATGGCAAAAAGAGAACAAAACGAGTATATTCATGAAATAACACTGGAACAAGAAACATTTTCAATGTGTCCCTATTTTCAGTGCACCGACTGTTTGGCACGAAACTTTGCGTTATAACCTTTGAGGCATAATATTATTATTATAATGTGGAAAAAAGTTGTTTGTATCCCTGGCTATTTTCTTCTTCTCAGGTCATGTCTCGGGTTCTTTTGTTATTTTGTGATCTGCAAAACAATGGAGAGGCAGTAACGACGCCTTCTAATATTCCTATAATAACGCCAGCAGACCTTGAGAATGAAGGCAGGTAAGAATGGGTGATTGTTGATTCTTTTTTAGATTGTTGCCTTTATATTTAACATTATTTAATTGTGTAGTTCAGTATGCGTTAAATGGTATGTACTTTCAAAATGTTATTATTGGGAGTCAATAGAGAAGGCGACACATCGTACGCGGCCTAACACTGCCCGCGCTACGCTGGCGCTACACAAATCCTGCGAGTATTAGCCCCGGTTGCACGAAGAAACGGCTGAGTTAATCAATTTTCAAACACGTCACTTTTAGTGAACCGCATAGAGTTCCTTCCGTACTGTCCACACAAAGTGACGTGTTTAATCATACTTTGACGTTGATTTTGAATTTTGTTCTTTCGTGCACTCGGCCCTTAGAATGATCCGCACGATGTTTCGCTAGTTTGAGCTGCTAGTCCTAGTTGTCCCTTAAGCAGGCGTTTACGGAACTTCGAAGTTCCGTAAAACGTCAAACTCTTTATAAGTTTTTACTAGATATTCTGTGGTTTTACTTCTTCAAGCTGTCAAAGTCAAACTCGGACTTCCGATTTGTATGGAAACGCGGAGTCGGCGTAAACGGCAACGTCGACGTATTTATGGCAACGTTGAGTAAGCTTTCAGATCAAACTTGGACTCGCAATTTTTAGTTCGCTAAGCGCCCACTCCGCGCGCTCTTCAATTTTTCCATACATTTGAAAACGCCAGTCGATCGGTTTGCCGTAAACGCCAATTTAGGTGACAGCTGGGACTACGGGATCTGGCGTCGACCGTGCTCACAAAACCAGAAATTAGCTCCTGTTTAAAATTGTTTGCATATAAAAACCATTTTAATGTGCACAACAGGGGAATATATTATCATTGGCAAGTGATTACAGTATTTCTTATTAACCATGTGTCTGGAATGTATGCATAACATAATTATATTATTCCCAATTTGATAAGTTATAGATTGCTGTTTACAAAGTTTTTTAATTAAGATCCATATTGTAAAGTTGTTTCGTTATGTTTTGTATTTTTCCTACATTTATAGTATTTTTTTCTCTTTTTCATTATTTTGTAAATTGTTTTACGTTCTCAGAACAACTGTGTACCTGCTTGAATGCTGTGTACACCTATAATAGGTGCTCACACCATGTGAGAGCAATACTCAATCCTTGGAGTATATTTTATTTAAATATATTGTAAACATGTGTGTATACTGTTGGTGTGCCTTCATATAAATAAATAAATATCTATAAACTAGCAAACACAAATTGCTGTCGAGACCATATTTTTGCTCGATTTCTAGAGCGGACCGGCATGATATGGTTGTTCCATATTGTTAGAAGGTGGCGAGTCTCGTCGGCGCATGTCTGAAACAGTAGTATGACATGCAGTGCATGCTGTGTGGGTTCCGGCACGTAAAAATAATACATTCCAGCCCACTGCATTTTTCCCGTGAATGTCGTAAGAGCCGACTAATAGGGATTCATCGTTCGTGGATCCTCTTCCTTACTTACAAGGTGCTAGGGTTAATCCGTAGTAAATCCACACCACACCATCGCATTGAATGAACGTCGGTCACAGCGGCGATGAAAATTGTCCGTATTTTCTATCCAACGCTTATTTTGTAGGAGTTAACGCGCTTTTTTTCCGATAACCACGTTTGTCGAAAATTACTCATTCAAAAAACTAATAATCCAAAATTATCGCATATCAGATACGGTCGTTCTATGGTCTTATGTCACCTTAAAAAAAGACTTAATTAATGTAGTGCAAGGCTGGACTGGAATATTTTCTACTAATATTAGCCTTGCACTAGATTTATGAAGTAGTTCTTTTTACAGGCATTCACTACCGGTTGGTGCAGAATTGATATAATAATAATAATAATCGTTTATTAGATATTTAAAACAAAACAAATTATGCAACATTATACAAAAACAGTGTCTGAACAAATAAGTCGTTTATAACATAATGTTGAAACTAGTTTGCTACCTCCCAAACTAAGCTCAGTTTGTACTATGTTACATTCTGTCACATCTTTTCTCACATTTTACGTAGGTTCAGTCCCAGCTAGGGGTTGGGGCTTGAATGGAACTGGGCATATATGGCTAATACCACACCGACCGAGGGCATACATTCTTTAAATTTTCTTGTTCTTGTTACGTCTTTACAGACGTCCACTAAAAGGAACGGAGGATTTTTCTTTTCTAAAATGTTGAATGAAAAATGTCACAGTTTACCGACTCATTCAACATAGACATTAAATTACCTACTTAGATACTAAAGTTATAACATGGAATTGAATTATAACATGGTATTTGTCTTTGCTTCCATCTTCACACGGCTCAGCTTGGCGCGGTGCTGCGGCGCGGTGGTGCGGCGCAGTAGCGGCAGCACGGGGCGGTGCGCGAGTGCCGCCGCCGCCGGCTGCAGCGCGTCTCCTTCGTCCTGGCGCTGCCGCGCGACGCTGGCTGCGGCGTCCCGCGCAGGACTCCCCGCGCGCCCCGCCGCTCCCCGCCCCTCCCCGCCGCGGCGCCGCCGCCAGGAGGCTGCCAGTATCCCGCGAAGCGCGCTGCGAACCGTCCGCCGCGCCGCCGACGCCGCGACGCCGCTCACCTGCCCTTCGCGCACAAACCGCCGTAAGCCTCAATCATTGCATCCCTAACGAATCACCCGTTACGATCGCCGAATTCGGTTTTTGAAAAAAAAATTGAGTCTCATAGAAAAAAACGCGACGAGGAAAAATCCCCGCCAAAATGACACACCCTTCGAGCGGAAGTGACGTAAAGCGGAGAAGCGTCGCGGTCTCCACTTCCGGGCGCGGTCTTTGTTCGGGTGGGGGTCGCTGACGACCGGCGATCCGTATACATATGTATGTGTACAGTGACACGTGCCTGGAACGCTCATTACACGCACGTCATCTCAATCCGGCCGAAGAGTCCGCTTTTGCGTAGTGAGCAGTGCCCTCGAAAAATGTCGCGTCCAAATGAATTCGAAAGAGAGAGTCGGTTGCAGGATCCAGCATCCGCCATAGTGGAAATGCAAAGCAGGAAATGCATATGTACAGGCGCGCCGTAGGTGTAGCTAGATGGCTCTTTCATTGACCCGGTAGTCAGTAGTACGATTCTCCCAAAATCGTAGGCTGTTGGGCGCAGCCGCACGCCCAGATTTCGGCACAATAGGGCGCTGAGTACTGACGATAGGTTATACTTCGTTGCTCGTCACCGACTGCGTGCGTTCTTCCACAAATTGGTTAAGGATTTGTGCAACCTACGAACGTACGTGACGTATTTTATGTGAAAAATGGAGTTATGCGTACACGAATTGTGACAAAAATATTGCGCGCTAATTGATTATCAAATTAGCTATTAGCCATCCATTTCCATTTCAAACAGCGAGTATGGACGCACGGGAGTATAAACCGAAACGCGCCGTATGGGCGGCTAGTTCGGTTATCAATTCGTTTCGCTTAACCCATTAACAGCCAAATGAAAGTCAGAAAGGTTATATCAATGAAATTTATATTTTTTCATTAAACTTAAACCAAATAAACATGAACATAGGAATAAACCGAAAAAAGTTTTGTTTACCCCCCTCTAGAGGGATGTACTTATTTGAGTACAATGGCGTATTACAGGTGAAAATATTCAAAACACTGCTTTTCAACAGAAAATTTTATCAGGCACTTTTTACATTGCCAGCGGACTCTAGAATGACCTAAAACACATAGTAATTGTTTTTCAAGTTTCTGAGGATAGTATCCTACCCCATCTCGAGGTAAACCTTGTATCAAAGAAGGGGATTGTCGAGCCCTATATGACGTGTTTTGTCGTTAGTCGTATCTCGCAATGTTCTGGCGAAACAGCAGCTGATCCATACGTTCAATGTGACTCATGACATGTAAACGCCAAGCATTTGAAATAGCCATATCGATCATGCATGTCAATAAAACCCACCACCACTTTTTTCCATGAATTGCAATTCTATACAGTAAAATGGATTGGTCAAGTTCGTCTCCACCGCCCATGTTGTTATAATTATGATTTTGAGATACCAAAATAAATTTTCTTTTTACATCTCCCATAGGTTCACTGTTATCTTTCCATCTTGCTAATAATATCTGCTTATGTTTGCCAAACCTGCAATCATACAAAGCTCGGTCTTGATTTTTGATGTCTTTAGTGCTTTTCAGAGGACTGTTTTCTCTGAAAGTCCCAGTCGCACGAAATCCTTCTTTCTTGAGATCATAACTACTAAATATGTTTGCAAAAAAACACTGTGTGATTCGTTGGATTTGTGCCCAATTTCCAAAGTAAACATTTAACAACTCTTGAACTCAGGGATCGGTAGGGTTCGGTTGCTTTCCACAGTAAAAATAAAAAACAGCAGTATCCCGGCAAGCTCCCTGTTACCCAGCATTTGAACCTAAATCTTACTGACGTTCACGAGATGGATATTCTTTTTTATGTCACGAAATCTTGGTCTTAGCTTGCAGCTAAGCTTAGCAGCAGCTTGCACGAACTCGCTTTGCAGCCAACGGCTCCTCATCACTACTATCACCGTCGACACTTGGGTTGGTCCTCGTTGCTTTGGAATATTTCTATACTACCAGGTATATCCTGTTACAAATCAGTAGTAAACACATCTTCGCCAGTACCTTCTTCTTCATCTGTCTCGACGATGGGTTCTGGTGGTATGATTGCTAAATCGTATTCGGGGTTGAGGTCACCCTCTTCTATAATGAAATTAACAGTTTTCTCTAAGCCTCTGCAGTTCTCGGAAACGTTGAACCACATTAAAATAATTATAAAGCACCTGTAATATAAAAAGTCAATTACTGTATGTATTCGGCCGCTGTACCCAACTGAGTACAGTAGCATTTCAAAGCAAATATCTTGGTATGTACAGTTTTTTCCAACACTCATTAACCTTTTATTTCATAAATCAGGATATATTAGACAACACTAAATACATGTATCAATATTTGTTTGTCAATTAGTAATATAAAATATTGAAATAGTAAGCTTACCTGTACAAACGATGTTACTGTGAAGTTCTTATCCTTTCTGCTACATACATTTTGCATTTACCCACTTTTCTTGTTCTTATTTTAGTAAACCATCATCCTCCCAATAATTTGAAATGTAAATAATAATTTTAACTTCTAACAGTTTTGTCCTATTCTTAAATGTTTAACTGTACTCAGTTGAGTACGGCAGCGCCAAATGGGTTAATACTGATGTTCTCGAGTTCCAACGACACTTAAGTTTTTTTTTTTTTTTTTTTATGTGACTGGACATGGATGGCTAATACCACAAGTTCTGTTCATGGTATTAGCCCAACACACCACATGGGAACTAGGTGCCATGCCAGGACCTTCCTTATATTGCACGGCTACATTGAACTGGATGGAAAACACGGACAATTTTCATTGCCGCTTCGACCATCGTTCATCCAATGCGATGGTACCAACCCGGGCGGGATAAACCCTACCACCTAGTAAGTAAGGAAGGGGACCTACAGCTTAACGTGGAATCCGAACCACGGCCAGCCTCTCTCAACGGTCGAATGGTCACCCATCCAAGACCAGACCGGACCCAGCGTTGCTTAACTTCGGAGAGCGATCGCCGAAGTGTCGCGCCACTGGGCCACCGAGGACGCTATTCGATATTTCGCTTAACAATCATTCGATATTTCTCACAGGACGCTATTCGATATTTCGCTTAACAATCATTCGATATTTCGCGTAAAGAATTCGTAAGCGAACTAACTAGAGTTAACGTTTTGGACTAACTCGTGGCTACGCGCTGCCGTCGTCACACGGGTGAGTTTCGATCGCTTCTCCCACCGATGTTCTCGCGTTCGTCCATTTGATTTTCGTAAATCAAATATTGCAAATTAAGGTGGCCCTTCCCGGCGGGACTAACTCATTCGCGGGCACGCTACACAACCGTCTTATTGCCATCTGGAACCTTCTCGGATTTACGAAAATTTTAATTGCAAAACGACTTATAGCTAAAAGTAAATCAGGACCGCTGCAGTAAAAAATCAAACAATAACCAAATTTATTATAAATCTTCATGAAACACGCTAGGTCGTATGGCTAACCTTTTTAAGATGTTTTTATTTTATCGTTGAGTAATCAACATCTAAAGTTATTGTATAAAACGCGCGAATTCGAATTGATGAATGATGAATTGACAATAACCATTGGCATTGTAAAATTGTGTTTGGTTTATAAGTTATAAGGTCCGAAAGTTCGATTCGGGACGTCGGGAAGGGCCACCTTAAGATAAATTGCAGTTCAAGAATTACACATTTCCTATAAAGCGATTTGATTAACCATTATACCATTTAAATTTAATTAATTATTTCCACGTAATTTTTTGGAGTTTAAAACCACTCCTAACTTTATTTGACGGTTAGTTCATGCCGTCTCACAAACATGAGTTCCATGACGCTAGCCGATCGATTGCACAACTAAACAGCGTTCAGCGTGTCGACAATTGGCTGAAGCTCGCGTGTAAGTTTTCAGCTAGTTTTTTCACACAACGGTGCAACTGACATGCGTCTAGGTAACCAGTAGTGTGCGGATAACAACAGCTAACTGGACTTAATTTTTCGATTTGTAGATAATTCAGAGGGAGTGGTTGATTTAAAAAAATATAACTTAAATCTTATTTTTAACTTATGCCTGTTAGTTTTCTTGTATACGGGTGATTTTATATAGTCGTAAAATGTTTCATGTAAGTTTTGGTTGTTTCTGTTTCGTCTTGTCCAGTAAAACGAACATCACTGTACCCTGTCACCAAAATTGAACATTTCATAGCGGCATCTACACGTTCTAAGTAGTAACCGACGAGTTAGAAGTATTGGCAATGATATCATATGTTAAATGTGTACTAGTGCATTATACGCATGCGCGACCAGAAGCAACCGTAGAAAACCACAGCTCGCGATATAGATCAGATGAGGTGCATTATTACGCGCCAACAGTGCAACCAACACCGCCGTCGCCCACACCACTTTCACTGACCGCTGCAGCCAGCCGCGTCCAAACGTGAGAAACATTTAAATCAGTTGCCCGCGGACTTCGGTCTCGCGACGAGAAATCGCGTCGTCTTCGCTCTCTTTCTTCTTCTTCCTCTTTCTTCGTTCTCATCATCTCTTTGGAGATGTGTGAGGCATCCGCGGCGGCACGAATAGGTACGCGTTAGTGCCGCATTCGTCGGAAGATTAATCGAAACTCATTCGTAAGCCGGCAGCGTAGCCAACGGATAGTGGAAAAGCACTGACTGTAGTTAGTTCGCTTTCGAATTCGGGACGCGCAACATCGAATGTTTAATGCATTATTCAGTGGTTGCACTAAATATCAATCTGTGAAGTTCTTACATTACATCAGTAGTAAGCGAACGGAGTGACCGGCGCTACCAACATTGTTTGTACGAGTTTCGGTTGCCACTCCCGCCCTTCCTTCCTCGCTGAATTCAAACGACGCGCTTCAATCAAGCGCCGCATAACAGTAGCACGCGTACGGCCTTGTCGAGTGGGAAAACAGATTTTATCGCAGCCTCGTCGGTCACCGTTATCGGTCGCACACTGTTGATCTCGTATGCGACCGAAGACGTGTCGCCTACCGACGCCACAAATCTTTTGGTGTATGTGCTACTTTTTCCAGCCTGCTAAGCAAAATGCAAATAAAATATTTTCATAGCATTCCCTGTTGCTTTGCAAACGTCTGGACGTGACACGAGGCATTTACGCAAACACGCATTACGGCCTGCAATTTAAAATTTAACTTTTAAGCTTCGAAACCATTAATAAGATGTCGTAAATGTTCTACAAGAGATTATGAGAAGAATAGCCGCAGATTTTTTTTCTGGCTTCTACTGAACATTTTGTAGTTTCAAGGTAGAAATGCGATTGTGTGGGTGAAGCTAGGCGCCCTAAATTAGTTTGAAAATGAGCAAGGAGAAAAATATTAACCGAGTTGAGTTAAAAAATGCAATGAGTTGAAAATTCAACGAATATGTTTAAAATAAAATGAATATAATTGATTTAAGGAACTCACCAGATTCAGCATTGACTAACGAAGAGTAAAACAAATATGTAATATCCCCTTCAATTTATTTACGAACCCCTTGGAATTGAAAGAATTATCCTATCACATATTTTTTTTATTTCGAAAAAACGATATCCAAATGTCGTGTCCATTTTAGAGGTTTGGCCAGTTTCCTTAAATATATGTTTCGTAATACATATTATCACCTTTCCGGGTCATCGGTGCACGAGGATTCGCGCATCAGTCATACATAATTTGCTTTACAAAGTAGATGCAACACTTCGTAAGGCATTCGTAACGATTTCACATCACACGATCATTTGTGCGGTGGCGCATCGTTCGACGACCCGCGCCGTGTTGCCGGCCCGACGCGCCGAGGAGTCAACGTGAACGCGGACGCACGAGTGTTGCGCGATGCCCTATTCAGTTCACGCCGCGTCCGATGGGTTCTCGTTTTGTCGCGAATGTGTCCGAGTCTCTTCGCCAAAGTTTCTCCGCTTTTGGACAGCTGCCAGATCAGAGCCTGTAGTCCCAGTTGTCACCTAAATAAGGCGTTTACGGAAAACCGATCGACTGGCGTTTTTCGTAAAAACGTCAAACTCCATACAAGTTTTTACTAGATATTCTTTGGTTTTACTTCTTCAAGCTGTCAAAGTCAAACTCGGACTTCTGATTTGTATGAAAACGCGGAGTGGACGTAAACGGCAACGTCGACGTATTTACGGCAACGTTGAGTAAGCTGTCAAATCAAACTCGGACTCGCAAATGTTAGTAATAACGCCCACTGCGCGCCGTGGGTCGCCGCCGATCGGTTTGCCGTAAACGCCAATTTAGGTGACAACTGAGACTACCGGCTCTCTAAATTTCACCTAACAGGTTGCTTTTGAATAATGCGTTTAAATATGTGGTCTGTGGAATATTCTATTGGTACTGCCAAATCCGATCTAGAATATAATGGCCAAAGTCTTATGATTTTCACTAGTGTTTTTATGGAACTGGAGATGGAGACTAATACCACAACTACTGTCTTAATATTTGCCCAAAACTGCACATGGCTTCTATGTGCCATGCAATAACCTTCCTGAGGCTACTCGATTGCATCTGTACATCTAGATATATATTTTTTGGAGCTAGCTCTTTTTTTAAATATACTATAGGTAGTACTGAAATTAATTAGTTCGTAATACTGAAAATATAATTTATTAAAAAAATAAAAAATAAACAATTGCACACAATTATGATAATACGGTGCTGATTTCCAAAAGCGACTTAAGATGTTGCTTATCATTAGAAAATTTAAATTATGCCAAAAATATATTGCAATACAAATAATCTTCTCTTGTGGTTTACTACATTAAAATGTAGGCGAACCGTTTGAATTTCACTTTTCGGTAACCGGGTCTCTCTACTTAGAAATTAATTCTAATAGTACTGCTTAAAATAATGACTGGCAAAAGCACCCATGTTCAAACAAAATGCGGGTAGAGTACGCCCTCATTCTTTCACCTTTCCACCATTTCGCCGTCCGCACGAGCTGGCGGAGACATTTGCGCTACCATTGTAGCAACCCTGCGTAATCAGAAAGGATGCCGCAAAAGTTAGGCGCTGGTGTACGAAAGCTTTCAGCCCCTTGCCCGCCCACTCCCCCGCACAGTGGACCAAAACTTAAAAAGAGCGGATTTACGACAAATGTTGAAGATATGGGTGTTATGTGTAGTTTATTAGCGGAGATCTAAGTATTGTGCAATGGCCATATCATATTACATAGAATTAATATAGTTCAGTAGAAAGAATATTAAAGAAAGAAAAGAAAATTAAATTAGCGCCATGTTTCTAAAATGCAATATTCAAACTAAAATATTTTAGTTTGTGGACTAACCAAGCCGCGCGTAAGAGGAGCAGGACGAACCGCTTATCAATCAACAATTTTAGAATAGTTTGTTAGTATCAAAGGAAAACAAAATAATGAGAAACCCGGAAGAATTACAATAACCCAGTGGAAAGGGTTTATTCTGTCTCCTTTTTACTAAATCTTTTCCTAGGGATGATTGATGATTTCATATCTGCAAAATTTGGGGTAAATATCATATATTTAACCAGATAAACTCAGGACATTAAAATAAAAAAAAGAGTTGAAACAGCGACATCTACATTGAAACATTGTAGGTAATAAAATTTGGTACGGTAGCGTGAATATTAGATACTTACGCAGAATATTTTTTCTTAGATCCATGATGAAATGATTTCTTCTGTGACCATTTCAAAATACACGCGAAGAACCAAATAAAACAGACAGAAAATTGGTTTCGCTGCGAATATAGGATGCCTTTTCATATAATTTCCTTCAGGAAGTCTGTATAACATTTAACGAAGTGCACACTTGACATATGCTAAACCACCTGCCTCCTCGCGGCACAGCTTTTGTTGGCTTTCCGCGAATCCTTTATTCGACCTCCCCGTGCAAAGTAGACAGCGGATTCAAATAGGCGGTATTTGCTATATTGTGGCTAAAACGTGCACATTGTTTGCTAAGGTGTAAGTTATGCCTAAAATATTTCGTTCATCAATTAACCAATATGCAGGGTGTATGTAACAGCTGTCGTAATTTCGGCATCTATGAGTCCGGGCCAGGAATCGAGGACTAAACCGACCCTTACAAGTATAAGCCTGGTTTTCACCATGTGAAGTTATTAGTGCCTTTGTTACTAAAGTGCTGATTATCTTGTACTGGTGTCGATTGGGAGATGGTAAGAAATGCCCTTTAATGTGAAGATTAAGCAAATCAGTACTTGGTGAAAGAGACCCTTAATGTGTAAAAAACATAAAATCAATGTACAAAAACATAATGTAAGAAACATAAAAGCATGTGTAAAAAACATAAAAGCAGTGATTTTTTTTAGTACAGCCACTGTGCGGTAGCCGCTACATATTTCGCAGGTTTATTGTTCTCGTCGTATTAGCAATTAAAGTTGTATACCGTTACATGGGGCTATTTTTATAGAGCCATTTCCCGACTGTAGCGCTCTACATTGCATCGACTGACATGTCATTTGCCAAGTCTCGTCTCCAAATAAAGATTTCGATCTGATTGGGACATGCCATTCCTGTCCTTGAGTCCTGAACAACGTAAACTGATCCAGCCACGAGGTTAAGAGTTCGCCAGCTCTAGGAAGCTGCTGATGAAGAGGAAGTGATTATCTGCCCCCTCCGTGCCTCCCCCCCCCCCCCCCCGCCCCCGCAGCACTCGATGCGTCGCGGCCGCCTGCGTCTGCGCACCATTCTGCTTACTATGAAACGATGATAAAGGTTGTTTATTAGGGTAGAGAGAGGAAAAGGTACTAAGGTTGCTGTGCTATAGGCTAGAGAACCCAGGGCGTGTTTAACTCCTTATTGAGAACTCAATTGATACAGAGAAAAAAGGGGCCCAATTTTTAAAGAAAAAACTGGGTTCCTTAAACAATTTTGCTTCAGAAAGAACAAAGCATGAAATATTTTTAACCCCCGACGAAAAATTAAAAGTGTTATTAGTTTAACATGTGTATCTGTGTGTTTGTCTGTAGCAAAGTAGCTCCGGAACTAATGGACCGAGTTTAATACGGTTTTATTATTGTTTTTTTACCTTACCGAACTCGATTCTCGATATACTAACCCTATTGGAGGATATACAGGGTGTCCCGTAAGTACTGGATCAAACGAATAGTGGGGATAGAAGAGGTCAGTGCCTATCAGAAACACCTACTTTAGATTCTAAGTCATTCCTAGTTTAGAAGTAATTAATTTATTATTGATTATTTTTAAATTTTCAGAATGTAAAATAAAAAAAATATGTTTAAAAAAAGTTCTTAACTTTTTCTAATTTTTATTTAAATTTATTGTTGCCGAATATCTTACCTTTTTAATAAAAATACATTTGCATCTAACTAATTCATTATTTTAAATTTTAAATATGTTTTTCGTAAAAAGTTTCAAATTTCAATAAATTCAACGCTAATTCCAACATTCCTGGTGCAAAAAAAATGTACTACCAAAAGTTTGCCCATAATATCAAAAACTTGTACACTTTATTGCGCTTCTAAAAACGTATAATACCATTTTACTTTCATTTAAAAAAGTATTTTTTTCAAGTGAAGAACCGAAATGAGTGGTAATTTTCGAAATATCTGACTGCACAATATTCTAAGAAATATTAATATTGTTTATCAGACACTTATTGTATGCTTGATGATAGTTCTGAAAATATTTAAAATACTGGTATTTGTGTAAAAACAAATTTTTACATGACAATCGACCATTATTTTGCCTGCAATTAAAATTGAATAGATTTTGTCACTGGCCACCGCGCTCACCGGATCTGAACCCATTAGATTATTTCCTGTGGGGATATTTTAAAGAAGCAGTGTATGAAAAGGAAAATTTGAATGAGCTAGAGTTACGACAAAAATTACAAGCAACAGCTGGTATCGTAAAAAATAACCATCGTGCGCTGAGAAGATTGAGAATACATTTTATTAGAAGATGTCGGTTGTGCATTCGGGTTGGTAGGAGAAATTTTGAGCACTTGTTGTAGTCGATGAATAAATGGATTAGAGAACAGGCATTTTTGTTTTTATTCATAATACAATCCATTTGAAATTTTGAACTAACAAAATGTATTTAATTTTAATTGCAGGCAAAATAATGGTCGATTGTCATGTAAAAATTTGTTTTTACACAAATACCAGTATTTTAAATATTTTCAGAACTATCATCAAGCATACAATAAGTGTCTAATAAACAATATTAATATTTCTTAGAATATTGTGCAGTCAGATATTTCGAAAATTACCACTCATTTCGGTTCTTCACTTAAAAAAAAATACTTTTTTAAATGAAAGTAAAATGGTATTATACTTTTTTAGAAGCGCAATAAAGTGTACAAGTTTTTGATATTATGGGCAAACTTTTGGTAGTACATTTTTTTGCACCAGGCATGTTGGAATTAGCGTTGAATTTATTGAAATTTGAAACTTTTTACGAAAAACATATTTAAAATTTAAAATAATGTATTAGTTAGATGCAAATGTATTTTTATTAAAAAGGTAAGATATTCGGCAACAATAAATTTAAATAAAAATTAGAAAAAGTTATGAACTTTTTTTAAACATATTTTTTTTATTTTACATTCTGAAAATTTAAAAATAATCAGAAATAAATTAATTACTTCTAAACTAGGAATGACTTAGAATCTAAAGTAGGTGTTTCTGATAGGCACTGACCTCTTCTATCCCCACTATTCGTTTGATCCACTACTTACGGGACACCCTGTATAAGAACAACAGTTCCAAATAGTTTTCAAAAAGGCGTCTAACTTCTTATCTAACAAGCGAGATACTCACTGAACTAGAAATAGGAAGCAAACCTACTAATTTTATAAATGGGAAGTTTAGATGTTTGGATTTACGCATAAACGTGAAGTCTGTGTCGTAGCCCACATTATAAAAAAAATCCAAGAGGTAGTATGTTCCTAAAAACTATAGCATCCGGTGTCGAAGAGAAAAAAATAATAAAGGTTTTCTTTTTATTGTCATTTGCATTGGTTTTGATTTAAAAAAACGGCCCAAATAAAAATATTTGTTGCCTGATATATAAAACAATATATCTGGTATATTGGAATCGTGGTTTTCAAATGAGTTTGTAAGTAGCCTCGATAGAAATTTCAAAGGGGTCGCGTAGTGTTTGATTTGGTAAGATTTACGAAAAATGTAATTACAAAACGACTTATAGCTAAAAGTAAATCAGGACCCCTGTAGTCAAAAAATTAACAAAAACCAAATTGATTATAATTCTTCAAAAAACAAGCTAGGCCTGATGACTAATATTTTCAAGATGTTTTTATTTTGTCGTTGAGTAATCGATCTCCAAAGTTATTGTATAAAACGCGCGAAAAATTCGAACTTTCGTAAACTTATAAAAAACGTAACTTTAGAAAAAAAACTATTTTAAAATGCCAATTATCATCAGACATCTAATTCGATCAAATAAAGCTGTTGTCAGTATTATTTTGGATCGCTGACAAGAAATATGCGCATGATCTTCTTTCCACGTTTGTATGGGGAGTTGAGCGGGAAAAGCATTCCTTCTACCCCGGAGTGTATGCTTGTGGTTTTGAATACTAAATCTAGACTCGTTGCCACAATGGTAAAGATCTTTTGTTCTTAAATTAACAATAGGAGCAATCTCTGTGAAGGAGAATGCGTACAAATAGACGGAGTCGATAATCCAAAATCATCAGCATAATGCTTCACATTAACAAGATCTCACATTTATCTAATATCCAAACCGCTAAGTGTTCGGATAGCGCTTTTTTAAATATTTACACCCGATCGGTTTGATGTCCGCCGTTAGAGCTGGGGGGTCGTAAAGTCTGTTTGTCTGTTCGTCTGTCTGTTCCGTGCTAATGACCGGAATACCCTGAAAGGGCTTTAAATAGATTCTAGTGAGAGGAGCGGCCTGGCCGAGAAAGTGTACAAACGTCAAGGTAGCATGTCCTTACCGTGCGTTTAGATATCCTACATGGTTCGTTAGTTAGTCCCATCATATACAATGTTTTTGCAATAAAAATAATTTTCAGACTCTTTACTAGTAGACACATCATGGATGCAACAGCAAACATTTTTTCATGGTGGATAGTCACAACCCTTGGGCTGATCGAAATAGAGATATCCTAAATAATAATCATTATTTCGTTACTCTGCCGCCGTTTCAATAACGAAGCTTGGGTATTTACCAAAATGATCATCTTGATACGCATAAAAATGGCAATTATTTATCTTTCAGAACATACTTAAATTGTTTTCGCTACTTCACGACTAAACGTAAAAATCAAGTGCCATTGAATTGGATGTGTGTTTGCTGCCTTAACATTCAAGGCATAGTTTTTCTTTCTGCTTTGATATGAAACGCATATTCGATGCTGTAAGGGGAATTTGGTCGCCTGTGGGATGCTAAGGCCCGATACCCTTTCAATTACATGTATTCAACTTAGCACAGTTACTTTTCGTGGCCGACTCAACCGTGTCGGGCGATCTTGAATCACTGCAGATTCGAAGGGATATGGGTTCCCTGAGTGTAACATATGATCTGGTTCATGGAGTGTTTTCTGAAGAGACGTTTCACTTCTGCACAACCTATACCAGGCAAGGATTACATTAATTCACAGTAAATTGATAAGGTTGCTCATTTTACTATCGTGGAATACCTTAACAATTTCACCGAAGTGCAAGTTGGGACCCTTTAAGGGGGACGTAAACATTTTCTGTCAAACGGGCATTTGCCACCCCCATTGCGAATGTGTATGGGTTTCGTCTTCACCTTGTCAAACCACTGAATCCACCACTTCACTTCATCGCGTGGCAAAGTTCACTGAGCTTAATATGTTTGGTTAATGTGGCGGAACTCGGAGGGTGACAGTGAAAAGACTTTGCACCTTGTTAACTAAACGTCGCACCCGTCGAGTGGGTCAGGGACTACATACCTTATTTTAGGAGGTGATTCCAGAGACAAAACAAATAAAATCACTTATCTAATTTTTTTAATACCAAAAATACAATTTGCTGTCAATAACCAAAAGGTCCCGAGACATCAACGAAATGTGCAAGGGGTGCAAACATTATTTTCGATATTTAGAAAAAGTGGAACAGGACAGCGTTGCTATTTTCTACGGTAAGAATCACATTTAAAAATTAATACATTCGACGCTGACTCATCATGTGCATATTTATCACCTGATGTTACGTCTGTGCCTATGATAGTCCAGCCTCTAGACATTTGATTCATCACAATACCTACTTGACTGTAGCTGCAAAAACAACAATTTTACAAAAAAAAAAACCGACTTCAAATAAAAAGTATTCCAAAACAAATTCATATTCACTAAAAAGTAAAAAAAATCAGTAATTATTGTAGTTACGATTGGCTGACACCGACTTAACAAATAACAATAATCGTAAGTACAATAATTGTAATTATTTTTTTATTTTCTACTGCATATTAATTTGTTTTGGAATCATTTTTTTTAGAAGTCGGTTTTTTTAATTTGTAAATCCTTTCCAATAAAAAAATAATTGGCATGATATTGAGTTATTCGTCCATTTGTCGCGCACATACTTAATGCAAATTTAAGACTTATATGATTTTCTCATTGATGCCATTGTCAGAACTAGACCAATGAGGACCTTTTTCTTAAAGAAAAATCGACAGCGCAAACCCAACTAAATAATAAAAAAATATGAAACTTGTGTGAAAGTGGACAACATTTGTACCTTTTCTGGAAGCTTATGGAATAATGAAGTTATTTCCATAATTTTTATGCCACGTGTCATACTTTTTTTTTAGTAATCCTTTCAGTAATCGTTTGATTTCAATAATTTTTTTTTTACATAAACTCATTTATGACCCTTTATTTCTGATATTATGGATATGTTGAATGGATTTTTTTAACTAGTCTCTCATTCATTAGCTATTAGAAAATCGCCGATAAAATGCCCAGAGTGTAGTAGTTATTTTACAATCATCACTTTTTCGTTAAAACACAGAACATTAAAAAAAACTTGAAACTTAAATAACTCGAAAACTATTGATTTTTGACGCCATTTCACTGGGCCAAGTTGGTTGCAAATTAGCTCTAGAATAACCCCTTCGAAGGAATGTACCGAATTACCAAGCACCCTGTATAATGCATATTATGTCATAATTGGGCTGTTTATAGACCGAAGCAAACAATTTATCTTAAGACATTAATGACATTAAAGATTTTACGAAATAAATTATGAGTCGCTTTTTAACCGACTTCAAAAAAGGAGGAGGTTCTTAATTCGTCTGTACTTTTTATTCTTCATTGTTATAAGTTTTTAATAAAAAAACGTACATTGACTAAAAAACCAACACGGAATATTGCAGTTCAAACTGTTACTTAGAGGGATTCAACCGGCGATATGACATCATTAAATTAGTTAAAATTAGTTTACTCTTTTCCCCGGTGGCTGACGAAACGAAGTTTCTTAAATTGTTCACTGTTTAGATAGGCTATCACGCTCGCCGCACCTTCACAACTGTAACTTGGAAACCTTAATTTGACGTGTTAATGAATTAACGTAATTAGCGTTAAATTATTAATTAAGTAATTTAATACACACCTATCTCAGGGTGTCATATCGACGTAGTAATACCAACGTAAAAGTGGTGTTTTCCACGACCAGTTAGAAGACCACACGGGAAGAACATTCCAACTTCATTTTCTTTGCGATACTTCTTGACTTTTTAATGTAAATTCCTAGTTCAATCAGAATAATAACAAAAACTGAGGAAAACTGTTGAAAATTACATTACATATTTTCATATTTTCCGATCATAAAGTGCAATCCGCTTTGCGTTCTGTGTACAAACAAACGTGTGGGTCGGAACAGCCCTAAAAGATATAAAATAATTTTCATACAAATCAAAGAAACCTAATGCGAGCAGTGAGCGACAATGATCATTTCAGATCAGCGAGCATGGAACTCGTTAGCATGGGGGCGGCAACGTAGTCTCTTCCCATATAAAAACGTGAGCGCCTGCGAGTAAGTTCGCTTACGAATTCTCTTATTACTGATGCTATCGATTCAGCACGACACGTAGAAACTTTTAAGAACTTCACGTGATATTATTTAGTACAATGAACATTCAATTTCCGAATTCGGTGCCGTCATACGAATGAGATTCAAATGCCCTTCGCTCGCACTTTTCGATTGACTGCAACGTAAACTGAGTATTTAGGAGAGTGGCACAGAAGCATCACATATTGCACACTTGACTGTATTCGCTAACAAGGACGACCCCCGCACGGTAGTCCCGAAGGAGCAGCCCTACGTAAGCACGCACAAGCCGCGTCACGGAGACCGCTCGTGGCACCCCCCCTTCACCGCTTACAGCGCGCCCGCGAGATGGTTGCAGGGCTGGCTTTCATAATAGGGCTTTCACCTGTCTGCGGCAGCCATTTTCCTTCATATATTCCCTTATCATTGTTAGTCAGCTGGACTCAGGGTATATACATATTTATAACAGCCAAGCAAAGTTGTACTACAGAGCATACAAAGGATTTCGCTAACAGCCAAGCAACACACCACAGAACATGGAAAGGATTACATGTGGCCCGGCCACGCAGCTGTACAGGTTGCAACGGCCAATTCACAAAATTCGGGGAATGATTATAAGGATTGAAGTTTCTAAAAATTATTTAAACAAAAAGTTAGACTTTCCATACGTAAGAACTGGGAACGTTGCATATGTAACTGGGCTTGGATGGCTAATATCAAACCTACTGATACGCCACGTGGGATCTAGCTTTCATGCCCAGACCTTTCTTATTCACGGTACAGCATCGCGTCAAATTATACTATACAGTAACATACATTTCAAAAAATAATGTATCAGTAACAAGACACTGTACCCGGTACCTCTAAACCTCAAATTCGAGCATATAAATCATTTTGAATCATCTATCGGTTTATAAAATAATAATGTCGTAGAAAAACAATGTATGGTTTTGTGTTATTTTTTACAGCCTTGTGTGTGCGATCCGAGTCTATGAAGCCTAAGTGAGCCTGCGCAATGTAGTGTTACGTATACCCGGATAATAAAGAAAATTAAATAATGCCTGCAATTTTATGTTGGCACCTACGCACGTTACGTAGCGCTTATCATTTTACTCTGGTTATGTTTCATGCTAACAATATAGTAGGGCAGTCGTAACTTCTTTCACTGCTTTGACTTCGCCTCGCGTCGCCGTGTATACTGCTCAGGGCGTGTATTCTTGGCATTCAGTCATTGCGGATTCAGTAGAGTTAACAGTAATGTCAAAGTAAATTCTTCTTCTGTTAACTCTACTGAATCCGCAATGACTGAATGCCAAGAATACGCGTCCAGGACGGATCGAGTACTCGGAAGGGCGAAGCGCCAGTGGCTGCGCAGAAACAAGAAAGGAGGGGGTTGGACGGAATAAAAAACTGGCCAAGTGCGAGTCGGACTCGCACAGGAAGGGTTCCATACCAAGATTTAACACAAAAAATCACGTTTTTTATGTTGCCTCTTTGTTGTCATAGCGGCAAAAAAAATACGTACTCTGTGAACATTTCAGCTGCCTACCTATTAGGGTTCATTAGATACAGCCCTGTGACAGACGGGCGGACGGACGGACGGACGGACGGAAGGACCGTGGTCAGGGTTCCTTGGCACCCTTTAGGTACGGAACCCTAAAAATTAAAGGGGTTACCATACAACAACGTGATTTCTTTGGGTCAAATCTTGTATGTTTCTAAAGTAACTTAAAATGTATTTGATTAGCTGCAAACGAATATGTTAGTCTGATGACGGATCCGAAATATAACACCTGAATGGTTCAAAGATTTAAAGAATTTATTTGTGATTTCTAGTTTCGTGCACTTCTATCACATCGTCAAAGTTTTTGTACATAAGTAAAGATATGATTCTAAAAATATTAAAATTAAAATACAATTTACAATTATATTCAGGAAAACTTGGCATTCAATACAATTTACGACATTGAAAAATTAAAATTCAGAATTCAAAAATCAGAATTCAGAATTTTGTCAGCCTCAGTGGCCCAGTGGCGCGACACTTCCGCGATCGCTCTCCGAAGTTAAGCAACGCTGGGTCCGGTCTGGTCTTGGATGGGTGACCACTCGACCGTTGAGAGAGGCTGGCCGTGGTTCGGATTCCACGTTAAACTGTAGGTCCCCTTCCTTACTTACTAGGTGGTAGGGTTAATCCCGCCCGGGTTGGTACCACCGCATTGGATGAACGATGGTCGAAGCGGCAATAAAAATTGTCCGTGTTTTCCATCCAGTTCAATGTAGCCGTGCAATATAAGGAAGGTCCTGGCATGGCACCTAGTTCCCATGTGGTGTGTTGGGCTAATAACATGACAGAAGGTGTGGTATTAGCCATCCATGTCCATTCACATAAAAAAAAATTCAAATTAAAATATAAAAATTATTTCAGCAGCATTTGTCATTTATCAAATTTGGTAACATCAGAAAATATTAAATCAAAGATGGTTGAGATGTTTCGCTGACAGCGCCATTATCTCCAAAGTTGGAAAAACAGGAATTGTAACTTAATATTACAAAATGCCTCTATATTATTTACTAATTCATTTTCTAAATAAATACTTAAATACTTTTAAATAATAATTATAAATGAGTTGTCAAGGGCAACAAGAGACTCATCTCAGGCGTGGCACAGCCGCAGTGGAAAGTGCTTTCGCGGTAGAGCACATCTTTACCGCAGATGCTAGATGGGTTCCGTCTACGAGCGGGTGCTGGGGCTCTGATTTGAGGCCGCGCCACCAATTGCTGGCTTCCGTGACACAGCTCTCCTGTGCGGATGGCACTCACCCGACTTACGTGCGTTCGTTTAATACAGTTTGTGCATAATTCGTGCAGGTTGATGCATTTCCACTCTCTTATCAAGTAACCAAAAACATAGTGTCTTTCTTAGGAGTATTCCTAAGAAAGATACCATTTTTTTGGTTACTTGAAATACGAATTATAATATGAACAAATAACATTAAAAGTGTAAAGCGCAAGATTGTCTGAGCCTGGCACTAGGCTCTGCTGGGAGAGTTCGAATTCGTCGCTAAACATCGACTCACTTTTTTAAATAGTTCACTTTTTCACACTTTTTGAACAAATGATGCATGATGTATAATGAAAATCTGGTTTGTCCCATAAATATGTTGGCAGTATAAATAACAGTTACGTTATTCAAATAATAATCCAGCAACCCCAGCTATTTTTAGGTTAACTCACTCCCGAACTCGAACTCATTCTTACCTGAATGGGCCCCAACGTTAGGACAGTAATTGACGAAGCGATGCTCGAAAAGCGAGAGAGTTCCGTTTCAGCTTGGGCAAAAATGCTTTCATATGTCTATCCGGCGTCCGGCTGACCGGCTGTTCTCCTCTACAGGTCCCATTTCTCAACCGTTTCTCGTGAAATTTTATATGCAGGTTCGATAAATTATATAGTTTTTTTTTTGTTGATTCAGTTTTTTGTTTTTTTTTTTCCAATGGCGGAGCCTGGTAAATGTTTCTGGCGGTAGCGGGATGAGTAGGACAAATGGTCGAGCTAAATAGCACACGTTGGAGTAGGCCTACCTTCAGCAGTGGACGGCAATATGCTGAAACGATGATAAATGATGAAATAAAAAGATCTCGAGTCTCACACCATGCAGGCTTAATTTAAATTTAATGTGCTCTTTATTCGTACTTTTTTCATGATTTCGCTTTCAATTCCAATGCATCTCATTTATTATGTGTGTCTTAGAGTAAATTTTGTTTCTTTGAGGATACAATCGTTGAAATTTTCCGAATCGTTAATATGTATACGAACAATTATTGTAACAAAACTAAATCATTTTCATGTACATTGCTTTTGCTCATACATTGTTGCCATCCGGTAAAACTCCAAATCGATACATAACTCTCCTACCTCACCAGCTTACCCTAGAGTTTATACTTAACAAAAATCGAATTGCGCCCCGAAAACGACTTGCAGGTGGCCTCAACGGATCCTTCACCATAGCAGTGAACATGAAAGGAAGCAATTAATCGGTGCCAGTCGCCTATTCTGCCCATATTATTGATTCATTCTTATAGGGTTCCGTTCCACTCGAAAAGGTCGTTATATCGTTATTTTTTTAGTTATTCCTTGAAGTGTTGACACGCTTTTACACGCTCCATACTCGCACACCATCAAGCATGTACTAGAATATAACTATTTTATCGGTTTTCCGTCTTTTGTTGGCGGTAAGGAGCAATTTCGTCTGAAATGTGACCTTGATCTAGTGACCTAAATGTTGATTAGGGTTGAAAGAAAATTGGGATGCAAGGAGACTTGTAGATTAACCGAACTTTCTCAATGGGACAGTTGACATTCTTAAGGTGGCCCAACCCGGCGGGACTAATTTATTCGCGGGCACGGTACAAAACCGAGCTGTTGCGCTCTGGGACCTTCTCTGTTTCAAAGAAAAAGACAGGCTCCGTGATGAGGAAGATGCAACATGTCCACAAAAAAGACAATGTGCATAGTGTATGATTTGGTAAGATTTACGAAAATTGTAATTGCAAAATGACTTATAGCTAAAAGTAAACCACTACCGCTGGTGTCAAAAATCTAACAAAAACCAAATATATTATAAATCTTGATTAAAAAAGCTATGTCTGATGACTAATGTTTTTAAGATGTTCTTACTTTCAGTAATGTCAAAGTAAATTCTTCTTCTGTTAACTCTACTGAATCCGCAATGACTGAATGCCAAGAATACGCGTCCAGGACGGATCGAGTACTCGGAAGGGCGAAGCGCCAGTGGCTGCGCAGAAACAAGAAAGGAGGGGGTTGGACGGAATAAAAAACTGGCCAAGTGCGAGTCGGACTCGCACAGGAAGGGTTCCATACCAAGATTTAACACAAAAAATCACGTTTTTTATGTTGCCTCTTTGTTGTCATAGCGGCAAAAAAATACGTACTCTGTGAACATTTCAGCTGCCTACCTATTAGGGTTCATTAGATACAGCCCTGTGACAGACGGGCGGACGGACGGACGGACGGACGGAAGGACCGTGGTCAGGGTTCCTTGGCACCCTTTAGGTACGGAACCCTAAAAATTAAAGGGGTTACCATACAACAACGTGATTTCTTTGGGTCAAATCTTGTATGTTTCTAAAGTAACTTAAAATGTATTTGATTAGCTGCAAACGAATATGTTAGTCTGATGACGGATCCGAAATATAACACCTGAATGGTTCAAAGATTTAAAGAATTTATTTGTGATTTCTAGTTTCGTGCATTTCTATCACATCGTCAAAGTTTTTGTACATAAGTAAAGATATGATTCTAAAAATATTAAAATTAAAATACAATTTACAATTATATTCAGGAAAACTTGGCATTCAATACAATTTACGACATTGAAAAATTAAAATTCAGAATTCAAAAATCAGAATTCAGAATTTTGTCAGCCTCAGTGGCCCAGTGGCGCGACACTTCCGCGATCGCTCTCCGAAGTTAAGCAACGCTGGGTCCGGTCTGGTCTTGGATGGGTGACCACTCGACCGTTGAGAGAGGCTGGCCGTGGTTCGGATTCCACGTTAAACTGTAGGTCCCCTTCCTTACTTACTAGGTGGTAGGGTTAATCCCGCCCGGGTTGGTACCACCGCATTGGATGAACGATGGTCGAAGCGGCAATAAAAATTGTCCGTGTTTTCCATCCAGTTCAATGTAGCCGTGCAATATAAGGAAGGTCCTGGCATGGCACCTAGTTCCCATGTGGTGTGTTGGGCTAATAACATGACAGAAGGTGTGGTATTAGCCATCCATGTCCATTCACATAAAAAAAAATTCAAATTAAAATATAAAAATTATTTCAGCAGCATTTGTCATTTATCAAATTTGGTAACATCAGAAAATATTAAATCAAAGATGGTTGAGATGTTTCGCTGACAGCGCCATTATCTCCAAAGTTGGAAAAACAGGAATTGTAACTTAATATTACAAAATGCCTCTATATTATTTACTAATTCATTTTCTAAATAAATACTTAAATACTTTTAAATAATAATTATAAATGAGTTGTCAAGGGCAACAAGAGACTCATCTCAGGCGTGGCACAGCCGCAGTGGAAAGTGCTTTCGCGGTAGAGCACATCTTTACCGCAGATGCTAGATGGGTTCCGTCTACGAGCGGGTGCTGGGGCTCTGATTTGAGGCCGCGCCACCAATTGCTGGCTTCCGTGACACAGCTCTCCTGTGCGGATGGCACTCACCCGACTTACGTGCGTTCGTTTAATACAGTTTGTGCATAATTCGTGCAGGTTGATGCATTTCCACTCTCTTATCAAGTAACCAAAAACATAGTGTCTTTCTTAGGAGTATTCCTAAGAAAGATACCATTTTTTTGGTTACTTGAAATACGAATTATAATATGAACAAATAACATTAAAAGTGTAAAGCGCAAGATTGTCTGAGCCTGGCACTAGGCTCTGCTGGGAGAGTTCGAATTCGTCGCTAAACATCGACTCACTTTTTTAAATAGTTCACTTTTTCACACTTTTTGAACAAATGATGCATGATGTATAATGAAAATCTGGTTTGTCCCATAAATATGTTGGCAGTATAAATAACAGTTACGTTATTCAAATAATAATCCAGCAACCCCAGCTATTTTTAGGTTAACTCACTCCCGAACTCGAACTCATTCTTACCTGAATGGGCCCCAACGTTAGGACAGTAATTGACGAAGCGATGCTCGAAAAGCGAGAGAGTTCCGTTTCAGCTTGGGCAAAAATGCTTTCATATGTCTATCCGGCGTCCGGCTGACCGGCTGTTCTCCTCTACAGGTCCCATTTCTCAACCGTTTCTCGTGAAATTTTATATGCAGGTTCGATAAATTATATAGTTTTTTTTTTGTTGATTCAGTTTTTTTTTTTTTTTTTTCCAATGGCGGAGCCTGGTAAATGTTTCTGGCGGTAGCGGGATGAGTAGGACAAATGGTCGAGCTAAATAGCACACGTTGGAGTAGGCCTACCTTCAGCAGTGGACGGCAATAGGCTGAAACGATGATAAATGATGAAATAAAAAGATCTCGAGTCTCACACCATGCAGGCTTAATTTAAATTTAATGTGCTCTTTATTCGTACTTTTTTCATGATTTCGCTTTCAATTCCAATGCATCTCATTTATTATGTGTGTCTTAGAGTAAATTTTGTTTCTTTGAGGATACAATCGTTGAAATTTTCCGAATCGTTAATATGTATACGAACAATTATTGTAACAAAACTAAATCATTTTCATGTCGATTGCTTTTGCTCATACATTGTTGCCATCCGGTAAAACTCCAAATCGATACATAACTCTCCTACCTCACCAGCTTACCCTAGAGTTTATACTTAACAAAAATCGAATTGCGCCCCGAAAACGACTTGCAGGTGGCCTCAACGGATCCTTCACCATAGCAGTGAACATGAAAGGAAGCAATTAATCGGTGCCAGTCGCCTATTCTGCCCATATTATTGATTCATTCTTATAGGGTTCCGTTCCACTCGAAAAGGTCGTTATATCGTTATTTTTTTAGTTATTCCTTGAAGTGTTGACACGCTTTTACACGCTCCATACTCGCACACCATCAAGCATGTACTGGAATATAACTATTTTATCGGTTTTCCGTCTTTTGTTGGCGGTAAGGAGCAATTTCGTCTGAAATGTGACCTTGATCTAGTGACCTAAATGTTGATTAGGGTTGAAAGAAAATTGGGATGCAAGGAGACTTGTAGATTAACCGAACTTTCTCAATGGGACAGTTGACATTCTTAAGGTGGCCCAACCCGGCGGGACTAATTTATTCGCGGGCACGGTACAAAACCGAGCTGTTGCGCTCTGGGACCTTCTCTGTTTCAAAGAAAAAGACAGGCTCCGTGATGAGGAAGATGCAACATGTCCACAAAAAAGACAATGTGCATAGTGTATGATTTGGTAAGATTTACGAAAATTGTAATTGCAAAATGACTTATAGCTAAAAGTAAACCACTACCGCTGGTGTCAAAAATCTAACAAAAACCAAATATATTATAAATCTTGATTAAAAAAGCTATGTCTGATGACTAATGTTTTTAAGATGTTCTTACTTTATCATTGCGTAATCCACCACCAAAGTTATTGTACAAAACGCGCGAAAAATTCGAACTTTCGGACCTTATAACTTAGAAACCAAACACAATTTTACAATGCCAACGGTCATCAGACATTCAGTTCGATCAAATAAAGCTATTTTGAGCAACATTTGGGATCTCTGACAAGAAATATGGGCGTGATCTTCTTTCCCCGTTTGTATGGGGGGTTGAGCGGGTTGGGCCACCTTAAAGGGCATTGATTGATACTTAGAAATTTATGTTTCCTAGTATGTATTTCTGCAATAAGAAAGCACACAAAAATCGAATAGTAACTCTAGTGGTGAACAGAAGCAACTCTTATCCTAATTATTTTGTTTCACAAAAAAAAATTGAAATTTTAAATTTTTTTGCATACTGTTCCAGAACTATCCTCAGGATTTATTGTTCACGTTTATTAAAACCCTTGTATTTCACATATTTGTTCAGAAATCACCTCATTGAAACCTATGTGAAATGTGGAACGACCATGGAGGTGATTCTTCACCTCCATGGGAAGGGTCGCCTTCATAAAGTCCAAAAAGCATAAGGTCCAAAACCCAGAACATCCAAAAGTATGTATTTTTGCATATAATTGTAAATGCAAATATTATATTCTAACCTAACCTAACCTAACCTAATTGAAAAAAATCCGTATTCATTAGTGTTTTGGACTTTGTGCTTTTTGGACTTTATGATGCGTCCCCCATGGGAACCACGCTTTTCATTTTCGTTTATATTTATCGCGTTGTCAGACTAAAGACCTTTTTCGGACCGTAGGATATACTGAATGCTCTTAAATTTTCTAGCCGCGGCATCTACGCGTGCTCAAGGGCTGGGTTTCTCAGGTTTGAGGGTGACCATACATCCTAATATCGAATATCTTAATAAATATTTGTTATGTTATAAAATGCAAAGTCTGGCATTTGTCTGCTGCTTGCTCATATTTTTTTCCCTGCCGCATCGCCAGTATGTGTCTGCCGGCGGATGCAGTCTTCAAGCATAATTTGAACAAGCTCAGCGACGGTCCGCAAATCCGCTGGTTGTGCCTCCTTGAGCGTGGTTTCTTTTTTGAACACGTTGAACACGTTTGACTTTTTTGAGCACCTTTTGGTCTCTCCGCACAGTCGGCATACCCATTTGAACACCGGTAATTCATAAAAAAAACTAACCCGAAAAATTTAACTGGTAAAAAATTGTTATATAGTTCAGTTAAATTAGATCCAAAAACAGCCTATTGGAAGGGTGCTAACTCAGATTTAAACTCAGATAGTTAGGCCCAAAAAAGGTATTAAAACGATTTCCAGTTTTCTGGAAATTAATTACTGGAAAAATATTGACTGACCTAATAATTGGAATGGCTTTTTCATATATCCTTAAAATCTGGCAAGTCAAATTTTAACCGGTTTTCTTTCGGAAAAAAACCACCGATCGGTGCTCGATTTAATGGGCTTTTGTTGATTATTTGATATGAAATGGGGATTAGAACAGGCAGTCAACAAGGTAATAGATGTTTTTATTAAATTCTGTTTCGTATTTTTTTTCCTGTGCAACCTACTTTATGGTCACCTTAACGCTAGAGTAGCGCAGGATGCATCAGGCGTGGAGCACTCCTCATCCCGGCGCGGGCGGCGCGGCGGCTTCTTGCCTTACTTACTCCCAACTCTCGAGGAATGGTCCTTATATCATTCTGAGGCTGAGATAAATAGTCGTAACAGAAACTAAGACTAACGAAAAGTAGTACTTTGTGACGTTAATTTCCATTACTTTGGCCTGAGATAAATAGTCGTGACAAAAACTAAGGCCGAGATAAATAGTCGTAACAGAAACTAAGACTAACGCAAAGTAGTACTTTGTGACGTCACTTTACATTACTTTGAGATTTCGTCCATACAAAATGTGTCGAAGTGACGTCACAAAGCACTACTTTCCGTTAGTCTTAGTTTCTGTTACGACTATTTATCTCAACCTAAGACTAACGGAAAGTTGTACTTTGTGACGTCAATTGGCATTACTTTGAGATTTCGTCCATACAAAATGTGTCAAAGTGACGTCACAAAGTACTACTTTTCGTTAGTCTTAGTTTCTGTTACGACTATTTATCTCAGCCTCAGCCTTTGAGATTTCGTCCGTACCAAATGTGACGTCACAAAGTACTACTTTTCGTTAGTCTTAGTTTCTGTTACGACTATTTATCTCAGCCTCAGCCTTTGAGATTTCGTCCGTACCAAATGTGACGTCACAAAGTACTACTTTTCGTTAGTCTTAGTTTCTGTTACGACTATTTATCTCAGCCTCAGTAACTCATGCGTATGCTTCATTTATCTTGGGACAGTTATATTTATTTTATTTTGTAAAACGGCATCACAATAATCGCCACGCATTGGTTGTTTTTTAATTGTTTATATTTCTCTTTTACCTTTTTTAACCATTCACGGCTTCATTAAGTTGCATCGTAAATACTGATTTCCTTGTTTATTTTCCATGACATTTTTATTATTTATTGTATGTTCTTGTAACTGTGTATAATTAACAATAAATCAAACATTCCTGTTCAATGAACGGCTAGACTTAAAATCAGCGCCACTGCATAATATCTTAAACTGTGACATGCTGCGCCTGGACCCCATTTACCAGTTATTCTTCTACATGTATGTAGCTTTTCAGTTAATGGCGCCATCTACATTTTGTTGAAGATTTAACGAGCGTTGCGAATCACCTAGTTTAAGCAAAATACCTTATTTAAAGTAAATACAATATTTATTTCTTTCTTTCTATGGTGTTTTTTATGTAACTAGACGTGGATAGCTAATGAACACGTCCACTTCTGAATTCACTGAACCACGATTACACAGGGCTCAGAGATGAAGCTTCATATTCATATTTCGAGCGGCTCGTAGCCTAGTGGCGCGGGGACTGGCCTAGCGTACCAGAGACCTGGGTTCAATACCGACATGCACCACTGTCTTTCTCTTTCCGAGTACGATAAGTGCATTTCGTTACGAATGCGAGCTGCTCCATGGTTCGGAATCCATGTAAAACTGTAGGTCCCCTTCCCCTACTAGGTGGTAGGGTTTAAGCCCGCCCGGGTTGGTACCATCGCATTGGATGAAAAGATGGTCGAAGCGGCAATGAAAAATTGTCCGTGTTTTCCACCCAGTTCAATGTAGCCGTGCTCATAAAGGGAAGGTCCTGGCATGGCACCAAATTCCTTCGGGAATGAGGTGTATTGGGCTAATATCATAACGGTAGTTGTGTGGTATTAGCCATCCATGTCAGGTTGCATAAAAAAAAAATAAAAAAATAACCATATGCTCTGTAGAAGCAAATGTCAAATGCATCGTATTGCCGGCACACAATTTTCAAAACGAAGCTCCAGTGGAAAACTGAATCACACAAACTAAAGCATAACCCTTTTTCCAGAGAGTTCCATTTGCAAATACCGTAATGGTTTTTATTAAAAACTAGCAACCCGGTCCGACCTAGCACGGGTGTAAGTGACGGTTGCCTACAAACAACAAGAAAAAGCCCTTGATCCGATTGCTAGCGAACTTCACGGGGGTTAGTTACCTTATGAAGTTCGGCTGGGCTAATCTTTAAATTGCCTGAAATATTAATTAAAATCGGTCACAACGCTTTTATATCATTTTGGAAATTCACCCGAACGGAGCTTCTAAACTTCCAAACTGCTCAGGTTCACCCGATGGGCTAATCAGAAGGGGAACCCATCAGAACATTTTTGATGTTGGACATTCACGCGAGCGAAGCTTCTAAGCCGTTTTGGAGTCTATAGGTAACATACAAACATACATACACATAGTTTATATAGCATTTAAAGGGTATATATTAAATAGTTTTTTTAGCAGCAAGAATAATAAGGTATTTTGTATTTTGACTCTTTCTTTTGAGGTCTCTGTCAAAAAGACAAAAATAATAGTATCAAAACTAAATCGAAGTTTTCACAACTTTTTCATTTTGCCACTGGAGTAGTGCATCGTTCTAAGATTCTTGCTTGCGGTGACGCTAGGTTCGGGTCTCCTCTTTCCCTAAAATACGGTTGAGAGAGGCGATGGCTGTGCCCGGCGCATCGATGCCCGGCGTGGCGTGATGCTCGTGAACGGGTGCTGTTTGTGGGGACTGGCTTGGTCCTAATTGACAACATGTTAGATGGCGGGCATGGTCTTTACAAATAAACTGACATTTTTCATGAACTGTTGCATATGACATGAATTGTTGATTCTCCTCAATTTATATTAGTTTAGTGTTTTTACCTGTGATTCTAAATACTTTTGTAAACTTAGACTAAGTGTAAGTTGAAAAAAAACCAGCGGAGTTTCTTGCCAGTTCTTCGTCGCTGGGATTGCCGAACTCGCTAATGATAAAATATGACAAATCCGAATGCAGTGGTCTATGGATAATGAATAAACTATAAGCAATAATCCCGCCTGGGTTAGTACCATTGGATTGACTGTTACATGGTCCAAGCAGCAGGGAAAATTGTCCGTGTTTCTCATTCAGTGACGGTCAAAATAAGGAAGCAGGGCACCTAATTTTAACTTGGTATATTGGGCTAGTGTCCAAGTCCAGTTCCATATTATTTTCTTCTAAAAAATCTCTACGGCTTACTTTTAACATTAACAATTTTACTCACGCCTGGAAACAATTTATTCCCCACGCAGTATTTATCACTCGACGCTTCCTTTCGTCTAAACATTGTGTACGGAGCGGCACCCCTTTCCAAGCGAATTACTGTGAAGGCACATTCAATATTCATATCCGCACCCCTGCACCGCCTACTGCCGTGTCTGTTCACGACGCATAAAATAAAAAAAACATCCATAAAATCACGGACTGAGTGCACTTCCTGACGCGCGGCAGTAACGACTTCGCTTGCAACAATTAATTGAGCATGTTGTAGCTGTTTTTAAGGAAGGGGTTGAAAGATGTAAAAATAACTCGATTCACCGTCCTACATTATTACTTTTTTTAGGGTTTTGTACCCAACGGGTGAAAACGGAACCCTATTACTAAGCCTCCGCTGTCCGTCCGTCCGTCTGTCTGTCACAGGGCTGCATCTCATGAACCCTAATAGGTAGGCAGCTGAAATTTTAACAGAGTGTGTATTTATTTTGCCGCTATAACAACAATTAAAAAACATTAAAAAATAAAGGGGGGACTCATACAAAAAACGAGATTTTTTTGTTTTAAATCTTGTACGACGTTACGGAACCCTTCGTGTGCGAGTTCTACTCGCACTTGGCCGGTTTTTTACAAATAAAGACGAATAATTAGTACATAGATAAAAAGTAAGGAGAGCCTACTAAGAGACCCGCTGTCTCCAGTTTTCAAATCTACAAACCCAACTTAAACGTACATACCACATGGAAACATAGTCGCAGACGTATTGGAAGGTCTGTGTGGGGTGGGAACTGACTGGACGAACACATTTTTGGATCACATCCGCGCGCGGTGACGACGATGTTTCGATTGTGTGGCATACGACGCGCCGCCGTTTTGCCATAGAATTATATGGTCACTTTGACCATACGGCGGCGACGCGATATCGACCGCATGCCACTTCTTCTTATTTATTCAGTGTATTAGCAACATTTCTTGAAATTAAAAAATATACTTTGAAAAAATAAAAATGAGAAAATATTAAAATTTTGAAAATAATTTTCTTTTCCAATTTAAGTGTGACCAAACGTGGGGGTCATCCGTCGTAGCTATTACGCTACGACGGATGACTTAAAAGGCGAAATAAAATATTCACTTTTAGCTGGTGAACTAGTAAGAACTCCCTGGATTTTGGGTAGTAGGGTAACGATAAAAAATGTTTATGGTTCCCAGCACTGATCAAAGATAAGAGGAGATTTGTTATGCAGCGCGCCAGCAACGAGACCCGCTGTCTCCATTTTTGCTACGACCACAAACCCAGCTTATACGTACATGCCGCACGCACACGCCGTCGTAAACGTATTGGACGGCTTCCATTGGTGGAAACTGCCTCAACTAACGTTATCCTTACGTTACTCATTGGCTGCGGAACGGAAAGGGAGTGGCGTCGCGGCCGTAGCGGGAACACGAACACAAGCTTAATTTTACATTTACGCTAGAGATTGACTAACTTTAATCGACATCGATGGGTGTATCGACATATAATGGTGAATGTCTGAATGTTTGCTTTTAGCTACTTATATTCAATTATTATGCCGTGAGCTACTTTTCAGAAATCTTGTGCTATTATATAAATATATTATGTTTGTAATTAGACGTTAGTACTGCAAGTATTTCTTTTTGGTTCCGATTTCCATCCGTCCGTGTGTCACAACCTTGTGGTTCTTGAACAATTTAATAATATTCGGAGACTTTTAAAACTCCGATAATCGGTGATAATTAAACTTTAGGAAAGAAAAAAGTTTTCTAAAAGTTTTGTTTTCTAAAAGTTAATTGGAATTTCTCATCATATTATGAGCCATACAGACAGGAATGATAATTCTTTTAATATTTCTAACATAACATCGCATCGAATAAAAGATGATCGCGGCTGCAATTAAAATTGTCCGTGTTGGAAAAGACAATGTAGTCGTGCAATGCCAGGCACATTGCATTGGAGAGACTTGCCTTACATACCAGAGGTCTGGATTCAAATCCCCGCCCCGTTCATCTAACGATATATATTTCTCTTTCTGAGTTGGATAAATGCATTTTGTCACGAATTCGATATGTTACATAACTATCGATAAAGTTGCATTTAGTACAAACATATTTTTTTACTTTTATTTATAACAGAAAGACGGAGTACATGAATTTAGACGAATATTAAATTAAACTTAATATTTAGTTATGTCTAACTTTATATTTATGATATGTTTTGAGCGGCTCGTAGCCTAGTGGCGCGGGGACTGGCATAGGGTACCAGAGGTGTGGGTTCGATTCCGACGTGCACCACTGTCTTTCTCTTTCAGAGTTTGATAAGTGCATTTCGTCACGAATGCTGCTCCATGGTTCGGAACCCATGTAAAACTGTAGGTCCCCTTCCCCTACTAGGTGGTAGGGTTTAAGCCCGCCAGGGTTGTTACCATCGCATTGGATGAAAAAGATGGTCGAAGGGGCAATGAAAATTTGTCCGTGTTTTCCATCCAGTTCAATGTAGCCGTGCTCATAAAGGGAAGGTTCTAGCATGGCACCTAATTCCTTCGGGAATGTGGTGTCGGGAATAACGGTAGTTGTCTGGTATTAGCCATCCATGTCAGGTCGCATAAAAATAAAAAAATGTCACAGATATTTTAGTAATACTCCCGGTTTGGAACCGACGTATTGAATGAGAGTTGGTCGAAGCTGTAATTGAAGGTTCCGTCAACTTTAATGAGTCCGTGCAATATGCGGAAGGTCCTGGAATGCCACCTAGTTTCCGTGTGGTTTATAACATGACAGTAGCTGTGTTATTAGTCATCCATATCCGATTCCATAAAACATACTTTGCCTTATGCTAAGTTGGTGGTGTCCACTCGGGTTGGTACCATCGCATTTGATAAAAAGTGGTTTCAGCCGCAACGAAAAATGGTCGTGTTTTCCATTCAATTCAATGTACCTGTGCTCATATAAATGAAAACAGGTCTAAAATCATGACAGTAGGTGTAATATTGATGTTAGTCATCACTGTCCAATCGTGGAGAAGTTGGGCTTCATAAGCTATCCGATTCCAATGTGTCGATACATACTGCCACATGGTCACATCACTAACTCACTTCTAACGCAGCTACTCGTGATGACCTTTAAAAATTGTTTAATAGTAGAATATTAACAATTACAGTGTACTTACATATGATGTGATGTTCTATGTGTTTGGATATTCACGTGTTCGCTAAATTTTTTACATATTTTCACCGCCCAGATCGGCATTTCGACAAAAAGCAAGAACGATGCGCTCGCGCCGCGCGTACAGTAGCACTATATGCCCGGCTTGCTGCTTGCTCGCTATAAGCGCAATTTTGCGCTTATGACGCCGACACGATACCGTTACTTAATCTGTGGTTCCCAGCTTACAACTTAAAAAACTTCACATTTTAATCGATTCACAGACCACACGCGGCATATACTTAATAATTCAAACAACTTCATACTGTGCTCAACTTCATAACTGGACATGTTGAATTTCTGCTCGCAGGGAAAATCGTTCGAAAACCACATGCATACTTGTTTTTTTTTCGTCTGCACTAAATAAAATTACAGAAAAAAAAAATCTAGGCATACGGTTTATTTTAGCTGTGGATACATTTTTCAAAAAACTCAAGTCACACAGACACAAACAATTTAATTGTGCTTGGTTTAATTATACAGTAAACAGTCGGGATTCTGGGAAACTTCCCAGGGATAAGATAAAGGTGTTTTGTATAAATTAGCACGCAATATTTTTTTGTGTGAAAAGCTTTAAACAAAGGTCGTGCTCTAGAAATAAACATTCGTAGTTAATAGAGCATTTTAGGTATTTTCAAGCCACATAACAATTTTTGGCAAATTTACGCTGTTTTGAAAATGAAACTCTATTGCAAATATTACAATAACTTTTACCTCACACATTATGCTCAAATTTGTATCGCGTTCACAGGTGAATATCTCCCCTTCCGGCGTCGCACGGCCTCAAGGTGTCGCCCATCAAGCTGTGCGCGATGGACAGCAACTCGGTGTCGCCCATGCCCGAGTTGGCGCCTATCGCCGAGTTCGACAAGTCGCCACCGTCGCCGCCCAACGAGGAGGTCCCCATGGACGACCTGCCGCCACCGCCCGCCGCCGTGCTGCCGGACCACAAGAAGAAAATGTGAGTATCCGTGCACCTACAGTCTGGCTTTCGGAAGCAGTACCGTCTGGCGTCGCACTGCCTCAAGGTGTCGCCAATCAGGCTGTGCGCGATGGGCAGCGGCCCGGTGTCACCCATGTCCGAGTTGACGCCAATAGTTGAGTCCGTCGAGTCGCTGCCATCACCGCCCAACGAAGTTTATTCTTCGAAATGGTTTATGTTCCTCTCCTCATCTAGTTCAGTTCAACCGTACTCCAGTTGAAAGTCCTAACAATTCCAGTTCTTTGGCCATATGTTTGGGTTCACTTTTAATGTGACAGTAGTAAATATAATACATTCCACTCACGTGAATATAAAACAACATTTCACATGATAGAGTGAGATAAAAAGTAATTTTATTTCACCATTTCGTATCAATAAAGTGACGCTACGTTAGCCGTCAAATGCCTTTGAAACCTTGTATTATCCTGTCGTTGGCTGTTTTTTATAGCAGGTTACAATAATATTGATGAGGCGCCGCAAAAGGGGAAGGGGAACAACGGAAGTTTAGGGTTCCGTCGCATTTAATATTTCATGGACATTTTAGTGAGTCCCTCTGGACACTTGTGTGTAATCACTTAAGTGTCCGATGATGCAATGAACCACACGGCACGTGATCAAAGTAAATTTAATAAATGTTTCATGCACAGTCGTTTATGTTCATGTTGTAACGCACGTTGGTTGGCACACACTTTGTGTGTTAAGGTGGCCCAACCCGCTCATCTCCCCATACAAAAGGGGAAAGAAGATCACGCCCATATTTCTTGTCAGAGATCCAAAATTTTGCTCAAAATTGCTTTATTTGACCGAACTAGATGTCTGATGACTATTGGCATTGTAAAATTGTGTTTGGTTTCTAAGTTATAAGGTCCGAAAGTTCGAATTTTTCGCGCGTTTTATACAATAACTTTGGAGGTGGATTACGCAATGATAAAGTAAGAACATCGTAAAAAGATTAGTCATCAGACATAGCTTATTTAATCAAGATTTATGATCTATTTGGTTTTTGTTAAATTTTTGACTACAGCGGTCGTGGTTTACTTTTAGCTATAAGTCGTTTTGAAATTAAATTTTTTGTAAATCTTACCAAATCATACACTATGCACATTGTCTTTTTTGTGGACATGTTACATCTTCCTCATCACGGAGCCTGTCTTATTCTTTGAAATAGAGAAGGTCCCAGAGCGCAACAGCACGGTTTTGTACCGTGCCCGCGAATGAGTTAGGCCCGCCGGGTTGGGCCACCTTAATATGTTCATATCAACTTATTTTGTTATTGCAATAACCAAATAACTTTATATGAACAAAATGATTAGATAGGTGCGTCGACCTATATCGACGGATAGGTGTACTTTAAAAAAACCGATTCTACTTCCAATAAAACAATCGTCAAATTCAAGAAAATAACGCCCGTGGATAAGTACGTACATTTAGGTAATGTCTGTATGTATTTTTTGTCAATAGGTGCAGTATTATTTAGTATTTAAGTATTGGGTTTTTTAATAACAAAAAAATGCACCATATTGCGGCCTGCTTTTGATCGGGCACTTTATTAATAAAATATTTTTTAGAATGTATTTTATTTGGCACTGGAATTACTAAGTTTTATGCAATATTTTTCACAAAATAGAAAAAATATGAACCTTGCAATTGGAAGGTTACGTATACATAAAATGAGTCACTAAATAATACCACCTCGTTCTTTACACCGGTAGTTCCTGGTTTTGGTCTCCCTCGTGTGGAATACATTTAAACTAATGACTCAACCCTCCCAATGTGTACATGTCAGGTCGCCAAAGTAGCAATTATAGTCACATAAAATGGCATGCCACTCTGCGGTGTCGGTTATTGTAGATAGCGGCCCGAAATATAACTTCTCTCAGCTTATCTAAACGAATTTACCTGAAATGTTTCTTTATTCTAATTCTTTACTAATTATAGGGTAAATAGAGGTGGTAAAAAAATCTCGAAAATTATTCTACCAAATGATTCATTTTAATTATGTTTACAAAAACGGTAATCCACATGCTCGATAGCGATGTTTACAACATGGTTACAAAACAAATGGTTACAAAAATGATATTATAATTGGTAATAGGTTTCTCTATTCCTGTTATTTTTCTAATAGTAAGTTTTAGAAATATAAATAAAATGTAACTGAGCTTAGAAATTAATTCCATCGCCAATGCCGCTATGTTCATGATTTTGATCTTTTTTACACCGAAAACACAAGCAAATACTGTATTTCACGCTGTACACTTCCCGGCGGGACTAACTCATTCGCGGGCAAGATACAAAACCGTGCTATTGTGCTCTGGGACCTTTTCTGTTTCAAAGACAAAGACAGGCTCCGTGATGAGGAAGATGCAACATGTCCACAAAAAAAGACAATGTGCATAGTGTTTGATATGGTATGATTTAGGAACATTTTTATTACAAAACGACTTATAGCTAAAAGTAAATTACGACCGCTGTAGTTACAAAATCAAGCAAAAATCAAATCGATTATAAATCTTCACGAATCAAGCTAGGTCTGATGACTAGACTAATCTTTTTAAGATGTTTTTATTTTATCATTGAGTAATACACCTCCAAATTAATTGTATAAAACGCGCGAAAAATTCGAACTTTCGGACCTTATAACTTAGAAACCAAACACTATTTTGCAATGCCAATGGTCATCAGACATCTAGTTCGATCAAATAAAGCTGTTTTGAGTATAATTGTGGATCTCTGACAAGAAATATGCGCATGATCTTCTTTCCACGTTTGTGTGGAGAATTGAGCGGAAAGGTCCACCTTAAGAAACTAATAAGGGAAAAGGCTCCAGACTAACTGGGTAACACTGGGCGCAGTCGCTCGAGTGTTAGGCCTGGCCAGGGATCGGATTCCACTTAAAATATTAGGTCTTTGGGACTTACTAGGTGGTAGAGTAACGCATTGAAGAAACGAAAAATACGGGGCAAAGAAAAATATCCTTGCTTTCCATCCAGTTTAATGTAGCTTGAAATAAATAACCTGGCAGGGCACCTAGTTTCCATGTGGTATATTGGGCTCATATCAAAACAGCATTCATTCCATGTCCATGTACATAAACAAAAAAATATATTCAGCCAGCGAACCATTTATGACCGGCATGGTATATTCCCCTCTGAAAATTCGAAAGCCCATGGGCGTCACTAAGAGGCCCTGGCGTACGTCAGGTACCTATCTGAAACTGAAAATCTAACACTGCAAATGCCGCTTTTGTCGAGATATTTTACACTGAGTTTACTCGGAACCCTGCATTTTATGCGAGTTGACTTGAACTTTGTGCAGATATTGCACTGTTTATAAGGAGCATCATAATGTGATGTAGTAACTTCTCGCGGGTGCTTAGAATCTGGGTCCGGTAAGTAAACGACACACTAATAGAATGAAGACCGAATAAACTTAATGGGGGTGTCTACTTGAGCGTGTACATCGTGTACATCAAGTGAGCCGTAAAGGCTATGTGGTGAAGTTTTTACTGCCTAAGCCAGGTTTAAGACGTTGGCTTTGTGCTGACGAATTTTGTTGCTTGTAAAATATTCATTAAAGAATATTTAATTAAAATTGAGCGTCGTCGTTGGTATTAAAATGTTTTTAATGAAATTGTTTCTTTACAGCCAACAATTCAAAAAATATCTACAAAGCATACGTATACAATATTCATGTTACGGTACACGCTGAAACGTGCTTTAATATTATTATAATCGAAATCAATATAAATATTTATCTATACTTCAATAATTATTATAATCCATGTTTTCAGGCTAATTTGTCACAATAATTACGTTCGACCTTCCATCCTCACAAAATAAGCCCCAGGGGGTCCAATCAGGGAAAGAAAGAGTTCGAATTCGTCACTAAATATCAACTCACTTTTTTTAATAGTAATGTTTCCACACTTCTTGAACATCATTACAGTTAGATAAAAATCTGGTCCGTCCCGTAAATACGTCGGAAGTATAAATAACGGTTCCGTTAAATAATAATATATTTCCCAGCTATTTTTAGGTTAACTCACTCCCGAACTCGAACTCACTCTTTTCTGAATGGACCCCTGAACCTGAATCAGACTTGTTTTTATAAAATCATGTTTCGTTCGTAATCTATTAATGCGATGCAAATAGCTGTCAATAAGAAAACCACAATTAATTATAATAATTTATAATTTTACTTTAGAAAGATTACATCTGGAAACTTATGCGTTCGAGAAGTATTTTTTCAGTCCGCCCGCCCTAAGAAAATTCAGCGCCCGCCCATACCGCTGCATCCATCTAGCGGACATCAATGTCATTATAAAGTTTTACCGCGGACGGATAGATGGCGTGATCGTTCAATTTTCTTTTGTGCCGGTCACTTGGAAGATATTATTTCTGTGGTTGGTTTTAGAATTATATTAAAAACTGCCTGGTTTTCATGTAGTAATACCCTATGATTTTAGTCAAGCCAAAAAATGTATCATCGCAAAATGTGTTTTCTTTATTGAGACTCTTGAAACAGCAAATAGTCAGGTTCCTTTAAAGATTTTCTCATTTTCTTACCCAATATATATTTTTTTATATTTTACACAAAACCGACATCGTTTAAACATTGACTGTTAGTGTCATTTATTGTTGATCAAATATTTTTATATTTATTTTAATGATATTTGATTTACAATTTATTTTCGAGGAGTAATTTTGATGAACCTATCTATTTTAGTTAAGCACATGTTATGCGAGGTTAATTTTAACATCTATACTTTGATATAATTCTAATTTGTATAGTCTTGTAATCTATTAAGTGTAAGTGTAGTATGCTTACGTAGCTTATAAGCTTATAAGCTATACTTGTACAATTTTGTCAAACACTGCAAGTAAACGTAAGTATACTTGCTGGTAAACGGGCAGAAACCTTATCTAGGAACTATACGTGGAGATAAAAGGTAATGCTATACTCAATAAAAACAATCCAGAACCCACAAAAATGCTTTACTAAGGAAATATATTTTATTTTTTAAATCTTCAAATGCAACGGAATAGTCAGCTGCCTTACCATCGATATAGCCTAGTAATAAACATTTATACCACCATTATTATTCCGGTATTTCTTGCTGTCCCATACTTCTAGCTAGAAATTCCGGAGATTTAGCGATGGTAAAAAATGTTTATTTGTAAGGCCAAGGGAGAATAGAGATGCTTGAATAATTCAGCAAGTATTTTTTTAATACTGAACATTCAGTGCTTCCATCATATTAATATGTAATATACGTTATGATAACCAGCCACAGGAACTAGACGCCATGCAAGAACTTTCCTCGAGTGATCTCGGCTAATTTAAACTGGACGAAAAATAAACTACAAATCCCATCACTTGAGCCACAAAGGGCCCGCCTATCGAGATGAGAACAACGATAACTGGACGAAATTTCTTCACGACAAAAACAACCACAGAGGCATCCCGCTCGCACTCGTACAAGCTTCGCCTGCCATCCAACTCTATCAAGAACTCGTTATCTCAAAGTAGGGCGCACTCTAGCGGCGGCACTGAGAACTGAAACGGCGGGACGAATCAAATCAACGCGAGAGTCGAGAGCAGCGCGCACGTGACGACGTCCGCCTGTCAAAATAGATTCGGATTTATTTCGTGAGGTTTGTTTGAATTTTTGATCGCGGCGGCCCTGTTGTGAGTGAAGTGAAGACACTGGTGGATTTTCTTTGACCGGTTCGTGTAAGCGGGAGAGATGACGAGGAGCAAAACTCAAAAGTAAGTCCGATATTTTTAGTTCAATCGCCCGGCGGCCTCAACTCATTTGCGGGCACGGTACAAAACCGTGCTGTTGCGCTCTGGGACCTTCTCTGTTTCCAAGAATAAGACAGGCTCCGTGATGAGGAAGATGCAACATGTCCACAAAAAAGACAATGTGCATAGTGTATGATTTTTTAAGATTTACGAAAATTTTAATTTCAAAACGACTTATAACTAAAAGTAAACCACGACCGCTGTAGTCAAAAATCTAACAAAAACCAAATAGATTATAAATCTTTATTAAATAAGCTATGTCTGATGACTAATCTTATTAAGATGTTCTTACTTTATCATTGCGTAATCCACCTCCAAAGTTATTGTATAAAACGCGCGAAAAATCCGTCCTTTCGGACGTTATAACTTGGAAACCAAACACAATTTTACAATGTCAATGGTCATCAGACATCTAGTTCAATTAAATAGAGCTATTTTGAGCAAAATTTTGGATCTCTGACAAGAAATATGGGCGTGATCTTCTTTCCCCTTTTGTATGGGGAGATGAGCGGGTTGGGCCACCTTAACAACATATTATTATTTTTCGAGTTTACGCACTAGTTTGATGGATACAGTCAGAATATTCATTACGTTAAATTTAAAACGATTACCTAAAAACTCTTAGAAAGTTTAATGCGGCAGGAAAGAGACATACCTATTTAGTAAGTGATTGCAGAATCTTGCTGAACAGGAATTTAATTTTAAATCAAGACACATTTTTTTAACTATAAATTGGAATAAAAAAAATCTTTGTGAGAGCTTGATAACTCACAAAATACCCACATTTACATCTTAGTAATGTCACCGACAGATTATTCTCACAGTTTATGTACCCAGTAACTTAATAATTCATCTTGTAAGCATATGCAGTAGGATATGAACCTGTTGCACCAAGCAACGGATATAAAGCCCGCACTCTATAATTGACGGTCACCCTATTGAGACGGTCTGCTGGTCTAAATTATCCCCTATTATTATTCAATGAATTGATAAGTTACCTACAAGTGTAAATAAATCGAAAGAACGACACATAGTTTTTTTTTATAAATACAGTTTTCGGAAGTTTTACTACCGTAAGATGAAAGATGTTCATTGATTGCATTTTGCATTAACTTACTTTATTTCTATTATGTGAAACGACTATACATGAGAGTAGTTTACTGCAATTTTTTTTATAAAATTGATCTTAACCATGAAAGTATATACTAGATGGTGGTATAGATATAACTAAATGACGTTAAATAGCTTAAAAATACCTACCTATATAAATTTAGATAAAAAATATTTGAAAATATCTATCATACTAAATTATAACCAAACTAAATTAGTTATTAAATTTTATATATAAAGGATCATATCATAATCTAACCTTACCTAACCTAACCTATACCTACGCATTATGTATATTTTCTCGGAGTAGCAGTAACATTATTTTTGCTAAAATACTAGATTTTTTTAAATGTATTCAGACATGACATGCCGGGTTGTGAATGTGTCCTCGATTATATCCTTGTTGTTTCTTCGGCCTGATAATCTTTTAGGGAAATACAAGTATTTGTTTTAATGTATTCTGGCATACAATACCGGGTTTTGAATGTGTGTATTCGTTGATGATGTTTCGTCGGCGTGATGTATGATCGTGAGTGGTAAAGGCTAGCTGCGCGTAAACGAGGGGGGCGACGCAGTCCATAATTTATGATTTGGGCGGGAAACCGGCAATCTACAGCTCCAGGGAACACAGGCCACGCATGCTTCACATCCTCGGACGTACAACTTTTAACGAGTGTGTTGTGTCTACATTTTATGATGTAGGATCACATAATGGTGGAGTTGTCTCACTGGGTTGAGTCCAGCCTTGCACTATAGTTATGAAGTTCTTTTTTCTGCTTTCGTCGTTTAACAATTCACAAATATCACATTTGTTTACAAAATTCAGAATAATACTTTCTTAATGCGTGCAATAAGTTATATTAAAGCTACTCTATATAATTTGGACCAAAATGTAGCATCCAATTAATAAATAAAACTACTTTTAGTGTTAATCAATACTAAAAAATAATATAGAAAATTTGGTATATTTGTGTAAAATATAAATTCAAACAATTTTGAATGTCGGAATGACCTTAAATCCCTAAAATGACCTAAAACTCCTCTTGTTCGGAGCCGTATTGTGTCGGCGCGGCGCTTGTGTTTTTAGTTTTTTTAGGAGGCAGAGGCCGGCGCTTGTTTTTTAGGGGAATGAGGCTGGCGCCTCTGGAGCTATTATCTTATTCCGGAGAGGTTCTCGAATTAATCTTCAGTTACGTTGAGGTCATTCCGGCCTTGCGGAACAAGAATGACAATGCATTCCTCCTTGGAGCCGGAATTATCCATCGTTATTTCAGTCCCTCGAATAACGGAAAAACTTAAATTTGACGATCTAATTGCTGTCGTAATATTAAATGGCAATTATCTTAACATATGAAGATTTTTAATTTATTGAATTTTCGGCGTTATGAAAACGACTTCGTATGGACCAGCATTCATACCATCACGCTAATTTCCCAGAGGTATAGTCAGAGATGATCAGCGCCATAAGGTGCGGTGCAATTTGAGCATATTCTCTTCGGTTCTTATATCTCAGACAATAATATTTACTTCATACATTGATTATGTGTTTGATAACTTTTGAGAAATTCATTGTTCACAAAGTTAATGCATAACCCTCTTTACGTAAGTCAACCTTATGTTATCCTCGTTTAAACACCTACTAAGAATATATTATTTTGTACACTGGTGCACATAAAGCGGTAAAATGAAATATTTGCGGTTACTTTAATCAATTAAATAATTAAATAAATAATTTAACACTTGGCTAATAATTTGCAGGATCTTCATTCTTACAAAACTAGGGAAATGAAAATATTGGTTGCCATTCATTAAATGAAAAATTGACCGAAATTCTGAATCAAACCCTTCTTGTATTCTCCTGTTTAATAATGTTGTAGGTATGTGCCTATAATTTAATTTTAATCTAAAATCCACTTTACCTCATATTTACTGAACTAAAGATTAGTTTATGTGTCAGTAATTGTATATTGCTATAACGTCAATTACGTATGCATATATGTGTAACGACCTTGCAAATGTTAGACCATGAAGTATCGATTAGGAGAAAGCACTAATCGATGCATGCAAATGACCATTTGACGAAATTTCTACTCTTGATTTACGTTTCTAGTTTGTTGAATACAGTCGCATAGAAAACGAAAATAATATATTCTAATTTTAACGTATAACGTTAACGTATTAACTTAGCGTACTTTCTAAGTAGTAACTTTTTAGTTGCTACGTACCAGAGGTTTGTAAGGAGTGGGCAGTAGTAGTAGGGTAGGAATGGTAGAATATCCGGCGCCCCCTAGACAAGCAAAATAAAATAACCTTTTTTTAAACCTGGCACAAAGTTTCTAAATATTGATAAGCCCTTAACAAAATCTTGGCTGCCCCCGATAAGACTAAAAGCTAGGGTAATCTCGCACACTCGGTACCATCACATTGAACGAACCATGTTCGAACTGGCAATCAAAATGGTCCGTCTTTTTATCCAGTGCAATGAAGCCATGTAATATAAGCAAGGTTATGGCATGGCACCTAGTCCCCATATGGTGCCTTGGGCTAATATAATGACAGTATGTATCTAGGTGCGATGTTAGCTATCCCCGAGTCGTCTATCTACTTTACCCACATCAGATACACATCTCTTAAAAAGGCTTAGCACGCACTGCGAACTGTGAACTTAGAACACACGCGTTCAATCATAGGCCGGTAACCGCAAAAAAAAATTAGCTTTCTATACAAGCGCACGCATTAGCGACATTTTTTTAGTGACTGAATATAAAAACGTTACTGCTACATTTGGATCGCGGTTTGTAAACGCGCGATTTGTTTTGTGGCCCATAGTAATAGTATTGTGGTGCACGCACAGCGGTTAACCGCCTTACGAAACTCAGTGTCTTCGCCCAAACTTATTGTAGATACTGACCCACAATCCCCAGACCCAATTTATCAAAAGTACCAATCGACATTTTGTAGTAATGATATAACTTATCGGAATGCTGTCGCGCGGGGTTGTACATTTTGAAAAATAATTCTTTCAAATGACTTTGATCTGTCAGTGAATGTACCCAGTACCATTGGCGACGGCCTTATTTACGTTTTTTTATTTTTTATTTGAAAACCAATGCCACAACACAAGCTCGTCGCCATGAAATCCATGGTGGTACTGAAATTAAATTAATCAAAACGCCAGTCGCAGTTCGTGCTTTGTGTACGGTTTTGCGTTTACAACTATTTTTAAACCGCTTGCGTTTACTCGCAGTTCGTGCTAAGCCTAAAAACCCTCGATGTTACAGTATTACCAATAATTAAAGAATGTCAGTGTTGGCACTTCTGCGAAAGTATCGCCGATTGTTTGTCCGATGGCGAGCTCGGAGTCGCCGCCGAGGGAAACGCACGCCGCAGGAATGCGATTGTTGCACTAGCGGAGCGTCCAGCGCGACCGAATGGCGGGCGCAGAAGCCTTTGCCACTTTGCACAACACTGAGGACGGAATGCGCAGTCGCTAGCGTCAAAAGGGTAACCTAGTTTACCTCTGTGCAAAAGCTAGTAGTAGCCGCATAGACATGGAATGGAGATATGTATTATGTGCGCCGGGAAGTTACTGTGCCAGTTGAACAACTCCGGTACCGTACTGGAGATATGGGAGGTAGCCTATCTGCCCTCCAGTACGTGTATCGAAACGATATCAGCTTCGGTTGCGGACGGTGAGCGTGCATTATGCAGCTCCGGTACCTGTCTGGAGAACAGGGGTTGGACATTGAGTGACAGTTTTATGCGTAGGCGACAATACCTAACAAAGACGACTCTGCACAAAATCATCTACACTTTGCGCGGTTTACTTGTTTAGATTAGGTTTCAACTATTCTGACTTTCTTATTATTTGTAACTAAGTCGTTTCTTTAAAAATTATTAGCTCGCTAAGATTCTTGTGATGAAACATGACACTGCAATCTATGCTGTTTAATAAGATCGAAAATCTAAAGAATCAACGAAAAGGCGCGTTGCTTAGGGGCGCGGGGACTTGCATTCCATGAAGTTCGTTTTATTCCAGCTTTACGATTTTCCCATGAAAATCGAATCTGGTGGCAATCAGAATTATCCGTATTTTCCATTCAATTCAATGTAGCCCAGCAATATAAAGAAGGTCCTGGCATGGCACCTAGTTATCATTCAGTGTGTTAGGCTAATATCATGACGGTCGGTCTGGTATTAGCTATCTATGTCTATTTCCATAAAACAACAAGAATTAAATGATTTGATAATTCCACAAAAAAGTACGTGTATATTTACAAACTCTATTCTGGATTTGTTTGTTTTTGCATGAATACAAACATCAGTAAAATGCAAACTTTAATTTTAAATCACATGTAGTCTATCGCGTACTCGACACTACTGTGGACTCTTTGATTTTGGAGGTGTTTGCCAATTTAGGCAAACACTCGGCGACGCGGTGGCTGGGCCTATGTGCCCATGCTCCAGATACATTTCTGATTAACTTTTTTTTCCAAACACTCAGATTTCCTAATGGAATATTGATGGAACCATTAATCAAAACTCGCTAACTCCCTGAAAGGGAAGAGAGGTAAATACCCGGAAAATATTTGTACGAATAAAACTTTTAAACATTCAACTTTATGGCAAGAAAAAACTCCAATCAAAAGGCACTCTCGGTGAAACGAATTGGTGAGTTGTTACATTAAGACAGCAATAAAAACCAGTAATCGTCTTGAAAAGCGATGATAACGCTCAAATTATAACGCTGAGTGTGAAACTCGGGGTGCTATTGGCGTGTAGAAGCGAAAATCAATATTACATTTAGTTGCCTCAGGAAAGAGTTGACAATACAACTTAGCAAATCACCGGATCGAGTGATTTTTGTATGAGGAAATGATTGCATCGACACGACTCGACTTCTGGCCCAAACAGTTCAGAATAATGAGGTGATCGAGTTCCTTACAATGGCTAGTGTCTGTTTCTTCAGTCAAATTACGAAACATATTTCTGAAATTCTGCACATTAAATAAATCAAGGAATGTGACATGTATGTATGTAAAATCGACCGTGAAGCAAGGACACATTAATTGCAGAAAGAGCCCAGTAAAAAGAACTACTTTACGAATATACTGCAAGGCTGGACCCGAACCAGCAAAATCCTTGCTTCACGGTCGATTATACATACATACATGTCACATTCCTTGGAATAAGCGACGTACCTGCTTAGTACGAAAAAGTATATTTACTTAAATTAAATAAATCAACTAATAGCAACGTTTGTACGTTTTGATTTTTTTTATAACTTCTCTTACATCTATGATAAAGGACTCATAATTATTGAATAAAAATCTTTAAGGGCGTATATCATGGATATAAGGTTAGTTAACAAAAAAGTCAAAACGTGCAGACGTAGCTCTCAGTTGGTTTATTTAATGTACCACATTTAAGATTTTTTTTTCTTAATTTGACTTAGGAAACAGGCACGATCCGGTGTATGGAACTCGATCACATCATTTAACTCTTAACACCTTGTTCAGGCACTTAGAAAAGAATTAGAGTCGCTCAGGTACGTGACATGAAGACCAACCGAGTCGGCGGGAGAACGAGAGACAATCCATTTTTCCCGCTGATTGCTCTTCGAGGGAGGCGAAACTTTCTCTTCTGTTCATGTCGAAACATAGAACCACTTTGAAGCAACTTCGGGATCTTGAAAGTTTCAGTTTCTTGATTTATTCACGTAATTTTTCACCAGCGTTTTTCAGATTGATGCTTCTTAGTTAGTTTGCTTCATCACTGCGTATGATAAAAAACAATGTCTGGCGTCTGTCTGTCGAACCAATCACCTGGTTTTAATGAGCTTTTAATCAACGCATTTTTTTTATTCAACCTGACGTGGATAGCTAATACCACACAACTACCGTTATGATATTAGTCTAATACACCACATTCCCGAAGGAATTAGGTGCCATGCCAGGACCTTCCCTTTATTAGCACGGCTACATGAACTGGGTGGAAAACACGGAATTTTTTTCATTGCCGCTTCAACCATAGTTTCATCCAATGCGGTGGTACGAACCCGGGCAGGCTTAACCCTACCACGTAGCGGGGAAGTGGACCTACAGGACCTACCTACATAATATAAAGCCCTCGATAAAGCCTATGTTTATTGCTTGGGATAAATATTAGAAAATTAAGAGAACAGCTTTTTTGGTCGGAAATTAACCCGGGCGGAGATACCAGCGTTTACAAAAGGGATTATAAGATATCTTCAGCTTAAGGTGGCCCAACCCGGCGCGCCTAACTCATTCGCGGGCTCGGTACAAAACCGTACTGTTACTCTCTGGGACCTTCTCTGTCTCAAATAATACGACAGGCTCCGTCATGAGGAAGATGCAACATGTCCACAAAAAAGACAATGTGCATAGTGAATGGTTTGGTAAGATTTACGAAAATTTTAATTTCAAAACGACTTATAGCTAAAAGTAAATCACGACCGCTGTAGTCAAAAATCAAACAAAAACCAAATAAACCATAAATCTTGATTAAATAAGCTATGTCTGATGACTAATCTTTTTACGATGTTCTTACTTTATCATTGCGTAATCCACCTCCAAAGTTATTGTATAAAACGCGCGAAAAATTCGAACTTTCGGACCTTATAGTTTAGAAACCAAACACAATTTTACAATGCCAATGGTCATCAGACATCTAGTTCGATCAAATAAAGCTATTTTGAGCCAAATTTTGCATCTCGGACAAGAAATATGGGCGTAATCTTCTTTCCCCTTTTGTATGGAGAGATGAGCGGGATGGGCCACCTTAAGTTAGAATCTTTTCTTTCATATACCGCGACATATGGTGTCCGCTAGGTCCTGAAAGAGGAGCCTGACAAAACCTACCACCTTCACAGTTTCACAGCAAATATGTTTTTATTAAATCTGTTGGTAATGCATTTTTTTAAGATATATGTTAACATTTATTATACATGGTTTACTTGCAGCACTGTAATTCATTCATGATGTATGTCTTGGTCGCGGCGGCTGCCGTGAAATATGAAACCTTTTGGGGAATCATGTAACGGAAAAATCCAAGAGCAAACGCACTTATTATCCGAATAAAAGATTGTGTCACAGTCGACATGGATCGCTAATACCAGTCCTACTGTCATAATATAAACACACTTAATAGGAGCTAGGTGCAATGCCAGTACCTTCCTTATCTTAGCCCCGATTGCACGAAGAGACGGCCGAGTTCATCAATGTTCAAACACGTCACTTTTAGTGAACCGCATGGAGTTCCTTACATACTGTCCATACAAAGTGACGTGTTAAATCGTACGTTGACGTTAATTTTGTTTGTCATTTCGTGCACTCGGCCCTTAGTTTGGAAAAGCGTTTAAATAGATAAAACGATTCCATCAGCCCTCAAATTGGCGGTAACTAAAACATGTACAACTTCCGGTACCGAAATTAAACTAATGACTCTGTTACGCTTTCGTTGGTAACGAAAGTGACATCTCGTCGTGTCAGTTCCTGCACGGCCGGAAGTACTTGACCTACGGTAAGTGGAACCTAGTGAAAAAAACTGGAAAGCGAAACCATTTTGCATGTTTATTATACATTTTCAAATCTTTAGGAATACAATGGTTGCAGTTTTTTTTTGTAAGAATAAACTCGAAATTAATGCACTAAAACTAGATACAAAAACCTACCTTCAAGGAAAAAATATTTAGAAATTTAACCGACTTCGGACTTTAACCTCAACGTACCTCTACATATAATGATGCCGGCGAACGGCGTCTTACTTACCCCAGCGTCCAGTTCGACTAGTTTTTATTGCGAACCCTAGTTAAGGCCTTCGCGGCCTGCAGTAAACAGACTGGATCTGTTCTACGGAACCATCTAAGGCCACCATCATCGCCGCTTCAGCGCAGCAAGAACTGACCGGCACGAGACGGTTTCAATATATAGAATGTAGTGTTGCGGTCGCTGCGGCTTATGACATCCCGACGCGGAGAGATCTGCCCGTAGTGGCCGCGTCTACTGTTGCAGATGCTTCTTTTTATGTTTTCTTAGAAACTAATGTACTTGATATACGTTGGTGAGCGATGTGAGCACAAACTGTATCGATTGATAACTGTGCTTTTATTTTTACTAATCTAACCTAAGCTAATCAGCTGATTTGATGATTATTTTCAAAGACTTTTCCTTAAGATTATAAGTTTCCCAGAATACTAGTAAGTCTACGTTCATTGCCACTTTTCTGTTACTCATCTATGTGTTTATATCACTAGTGGGTAGGTGGCGCTGCTGTCGTCGTGATATTGACCTCCTCACCTCAGCTAGTACGTATGTATAACTGATAATTGATAAAAGTATGATTGAATTGATAGGTACCTAGCACGTTACACGTTGAGGTAAGATGCTCAGTGAGCCTATTCCTTGAAATCCGTGCGTAGTCTCAAACGTGCTTCGGAATCTTTTCGTCGAGAAAATCGCTTTGACAACCGCAATGATCTTGGGAAAAATAAAAATAAAGATATTTTTTATCCGATATAATTAGAGATGTCATTACCACAAGGCCATGAGCTTTTATTTAATTTCGATACGATACGTATTTACAAAGTTATAAGCCTTTTAAACTTGTAAATAATCCTGATTCCTGACCACGGAATCCCAAGAATAGGTCTACAGTTCGGACATTAAGGAGTTCTCGGATTTTTCTCTCCAAACACGTCAAGTCTTCGTCTATATTAGCAAGTTCTAGATGACCTAATCCAAGGCATGCACCCAAGCGTGAGCGTATAGAATACGTATCAGGAAACACAGCCGTCCAAATACGTCATTGACTAATGGACGGAACAAATTGGTGTTCCTGCGACCCACTTGCGCATTCAGCACTTGCCGTTTGCGCTCTGCGAACATGCCATAAATAGGAGCAATGCCCCTGCTTGAACCTTCTCCGGGCGAGAGGACGCTAGTATCTTCCTCCGCTTCTCTGTAGGGGTAGGCAGAGATGGTAGCGCAGCACGGCAAGACCTCAGCATAATTTCTCTTCATCTACAGACACACATATTTTCATGCATGCTCTACGATTAAGTACTTCATAATGACCCATAACTTTAAAATTATAAAATATATCTTGATTCAAACCTGTGACCCTACCGATTAGTGCGTATAACTCCTGATCTAAGAGTTCATCTGCAACGACAGCATTTAAACAAAATCGCAAATCAATGGTAGAATATATTTCTCCTTTTACCTGTAGCGTCACCACTGTTGATCATCTGTTTTTATTATAGACTAAAATTGTTCTTATGTGCATGAGAAACTTGTTGGTTCTTACTATAAAAATGCTGACGTCTGCCGCTCTCAGTCAGACAGTCAGTCAGCGTGTTTGCGTCCACTGCTGGACATACGCCTCTCCAATTTTCCTCCAGTCCTCCCGGCCCTCAGCGGTACGGAACCACTGGTTTCCTGCGCTCTCCACAAGTGCGAATTGGTTGCGAGCCACAAGTAAAGAAGGATAGGAGGTGGCGACCAAAACTCAACCGTATAGTCACAGTAAATAAATATACAGGGTGTCGTAATGGCCAGTACAGTCAACCAAAGGTTAAAGGATACACTTCGGGTTAAACGTAAAAATGAATGGAGTTTAAATACAACCTCTCATTCAATTTTGTTAGGGGTTTGTTTCCTCAGTAGCTAGTAGACATCCTCAACTATGTTTGAATCTATACTCAACACTATAATTGTTTCCAAAAGTCAAAGTATTTCGACTGTTCATCTTTTCATTCAACCGGATGTGTATCCTAAACTCTTTGTTCGACTGTACATTAAATTTGGGAAATGATTATCGGGAAAGCTTTTTGCTAAATATCCTCTAAATAAACAGTTAGACTTTCCATACAAAGTAATTCGCGTCAAACGACACTAGACGAAGACATAAATTTCAAAAATGTATATTATAGGTAACTAGACACTTTGGAGATTTTTTTTAAACCGGAAAAACATCAGAATTACGCTGGCGAAATGAACGTTCTGGCCGTTACGACTCCCTGTATAGCTGTGCGACCGGGGTCACAGCAGTAACTCAACTCAGGGGTTTTTTTAGATAAATACCTTCCCTCCATCGAGTGTCGGGGTTGTCATTTAAATATTGGCAAAGCACTGCTGGTTCTGATATTTTAAAAAAGATGATTTCTAAGGACCATTCGCGACAGTTCAGCACCGCGAAACTAGCTGCACGCGAAATGTGCCTGTACAGGTGCACGAAATCGGGACTTTGTATGGAGTTCAGCTATTGCATGTAATTCTAATATATTCTGTTGTATAGCAGCAGCGTAGCCACATTGACGGTAGCATCGGTAATTCAGCTCGCTCACGAATCCGCTCATTCATGATGTACTCAAGTTCCAACGACACGTAAGAATTGCATTTTGGCATTGCAGAACGCTATTTAGTGTTCATCACACATTTTGATTGCGGCCCGAATTCTTAATAGAACTAACTACCATCAGTGCGGTATCATTAATAGGTGGCTACGCTGCCAGTATACGGATGAATTTCGGTCGCCGTTCCCGTCATTCGTTACTTGATGTTGCGAGCAGACAGACGCAGTCGGGCGCAGTCGGGCAAGTGGCATCGGCGACACGAGGCCTTGAGTCAAATGGATGTATCCTCATCGCGACCTAGAGGGACAGTGGTGCGGGGAGCAGAGGAGGGGCATGCACCAATTGGTGCTATTCAAATGGCAAAACACCAGCACATATACCGGACGGTGTCGTGGGTACTGACTATATGCTAATTTGTCTGTCACTCTTTCTTCCATCTTGATCGCGATATTAGTGCATATGGAACTGATCTGCGTCTTGGCAAGTTCGTCATCTATTTATGTCATAATCAGAGAGGTTGAGCATTTAGGTTGTGGTTAGTGGGTAAACATCGAAAAAATCCGTTTCCCATATAAACTTAGTTTACCAAAAATTAGGAAACAGTTGTTCCAGTTTACTTGAAATTTGGTCAGGCAATATACTTATATATGTGTCTTCACGGATTTGTGTTTTTCGAAAAATCTGTCCTGGGTCAAGCCACAAGGAAAATAAAATCATTTTGGCTGTTGCTTGAATAGGTTTACATTTTTTAAATAAAAACGTGCAGGCACAGATATACTTTGCCTGATATTAAATTGAAACTAGGTATTCGTAGAAAAGTATGTAAATATTAAATGAAACGTTCCAGAAATTATAAACTGCAGTCTAATCAATCTGGAAACTATATTTATAGCTATGTTATAAAAACTATTTTTGATATGAAAAATAACCAATCGTGGGACCAGGTATATATGTACATAAAACATTTTGTAAGAATACATTGACGTGGGCTAAGCTCAGAGGAGTGGTGGCACGGCACGCGTGCGAACCTTGGGGAAAGCTTTCAGTATCCATTTGCAGATGAAAGCGCGGAGCTTTTCGTGGAATCACCAATACATTTCAGTGCTTTAAAACACACTCCCTTGGGGAGTAAAAATTGAAAGTAACGGAATCCAGGCCGACACGCGACACTCAGCTGGGAAGATTTAACGTTAGACGAGATGAACCGGTAAAATGGTCAATTATAAAATCATATCACGATCTTCTTAAAGCAACCTAGTACAATTATAAGTCATCCTTGAATCAGCCAGTACAATTTTAAGTATTAAGGTGGCGCATCCCGCTCATCTTCCTATACAAAAGGGGAAATAAGATCACGCCCATATTTCTTGTCAGAGATCCCAAATTTTGCTCAAAATAGCTTTATTTGATTGAACTAGATGTCTGATGACCATTGGCATTGTAAAATTGTGTTTAGTTTCTAAGTTATAAGGTCCGAAAGTTCGCATTTTTCGCGCGTTTTATACAATAACTTTGGAGGTGGATTACGCAATGATAAAGTAAGAACATCTTAAAAGATTAGTCATCAGACATAGTCTATTTAATCAAGATTTATAATCTATTTGGGTTTTGTTCGATTTTTTACTGCAGCGGTCGTGGTTTACTTTTAGCTATAAGTCGTTTTTAAATTGAAATTTTCGTAAATCTTACCAAATCATACACTATGCACATTGTCTTTTTTGTGGACATGTTGCATCTTCCTCATCACGGTGCCTGTCTTGTTCTTTGAAACATAGAAGGTCCCAGAGCGGAACAGCACGGTTTTGTACCGTGCCCGCGAATGAGTTAGGCCCGCCGGGTTGGGCCACCTTAAAACTCATTGAAAACCTTTCGGACGATTCTTTATGTAACTTGGACATGGATGGAGTAGGGGTGTACCCTACTGTCACCAGTACAATACAATGAGGAAAAAACGGTCGATTTGATTGCCACTTAGACAATATTGTAGTCAATGCGATGATATAAATCTGGGCGGGCTTAACTATACCACGTAGTAAGTGGTACTAAGGGGACTTGCGGCTTTAGGATTCAAACCAAAAATGACAAATATTTGGTCGCCTGATACGGCATGCACGGATATAAATTCAGTGGGACCGCTTGCGTTTATTTTAAATGCCGGAACCCACATAGCACTATATCGATATCACGATTTGACTTTCCGGGCGAGCAACGGGTTCGCAGGAATGAGCTGGTGACCATTCTTCGAACCCTTATCAGTAGGTCAATTCTTGGAATTCCGAGTTGATGAATCAGGAGTGTTCTCAGGAGCTGAATTCACTTTTACATTACTTTGGTTTTCTGATAATAGATCGCAACGCCACACGGAATGAGTGACACGAAATAAAACATTTCCATGCGTTTCCGAATTCAGCGCTAACGAATGACATATCGATTTCCATAAGCGATCCGTAAATGTCCAGAATAGGTCGGAAGTTATTTGCTGATTCAGTGGAGATTCAGGAGTGTGTATTTCGTATGTGGACTAATTAGCCCAAGAATAGGCCTCTGAGCCTCGTTTCGTTGGAGACTGCACCAATTAACTGATGAATGCATTCGTTAGTGGCAATGTATGGGGCTAATTGATGACTTCACGAGCAGTGGGGTCCCGTGGCAACATAAGCAAATTAAACCAGAGAAGAAAATTAGAACAACACAATATGCATGTTTTATTTACATACCAAAATAGGCGACATTATAAAAAGGCGAAACTAATGCTATAATGCTCTAATTTAAAACCTTGAAGAATCCTAAGTCTACAAAACCGATTTGGAGGAAAACCTTTATAAAATAAATAAAACTATGCTCAGAAATGTTTCCGTCAAGAAAATCACTTTGAAAACCTCTATAAAAGCGAGACTCAGGATTCCTGATTACAGAATTCCAGGAATAGGCCCGCACGTTAAAGCGGCTCGAGGTCATGCCGAGGGTCATGCCCAACATTTTTTCTTCTTTTGAATTAGATATATGCATTTCGTTACGAATGCGAGCTGTTCTCGACTATGTAAAACTGTAGGTCCCTTTTCCCTACTAAGTGGTAGGGTTACGCCCACCCGGGCATCAAAATGAATGAAAATATTATTCATCCAATTTAATGTAACCGTGCTCATAAAGAAAAATGCTGATAGTGCACCTAAGTCTTTCGCGAATTCGGTGTGTTAGGCTAATATCATGACATTATGTGTGCTATTAGCCATCGATGGCCAGTTACATAAAAGATAAGTGAGGTCATGTGAGGTGGACCTCCTATTTTATCCGTACTAATATTATAAATGCGAAAGCAACCATATTTTCGTTTGCGTTTTCACGCCTCAACCGCTGAACCAATTTTGATGAATTTCGGTATAGTCTGGAACTTGTAGAAGGACATAAGCTATCTTTTGTAGCGAAAATTTAATTCGAAGGGGGTGAAATAGGGCATGAATGTTTGCATGGGGAACTCATATAATATCCAGTTAATAATTCAGCCAGACATTAACGCCACAAATATTTATAATAAGCTACCAGAAAACATCAGAAATAAAAAAATAAATCATAAATATAAAAAAAAGTTACATGACTGGCTGTTAAGTAATTCATTTTACAATCTCAACTATGTTAGAATTATTAGTTAAATTAAGTTTTTTTCTTAACTTTATATAAAATAGGTTTATTATAATTGTTTATACACATGTAGGTACTTTATACTCATTTCAAACTCGACAAAGGTAAATACTAAGAATGTTTGTACTATACATTTTGTGTACTTTATCTGATTAAAAATCTGAATCTGAATCCAAAACGACATTGACCCGAGCGGAACCGGGTATCTCAGCTAGTCCGCAACAAAAGGTTACATCTTGAAAATGATTTGAGAGAAAGCTCGGCATAGAAAACCATATGTTTCCTTTATATTTACACAGAGTTTTATAAGAGCTCGAGCGGCATGTCCCCTAGTCTAGCTTGTTCGAGTGCGCAGCGAGACGAACATTGAAGATTTACCGACAAAATAACACTGTCATTACCACGACTGATGCTTTCAGCTTTCCCGCCTTTCTAGAATAAGCAGCCCGTCGGTACATCGCGCCCGCGGCCTTGCGGTGAGAGTGGTGATTGGGAAACGGTGTTTATGGAATATTCACGAGTTATCAACACGTTAGTATGAGATTTGAAAGCCCGTACTTCAAACATATTGCATTGTTACATTTTTTTAACACAATGTTGTGCTTAATGACAAGTTGTTTGATGTTTGACAACTGGTCCCATATCTTAGATCTTAGTGCTTATCATTTAAATCCCATCCACCAATAAAACCATCGCTTTTCGAACGTACTTACTACTGAGTTTTAAGAATATGCTCTCCGTCCATCAAATCGCAGATAATAAATATTATTACATTAAGCATTTTGAAACATAAGGAAATTATTTACGTAAATACCCCAATGTAATATACTTGCAGAATCGAAGGAGAGACAAGGACACATTTATTAAAGAATACGATACAAATGTTTGTAAAAATTATGACCGCATACAAAAGTGAAAGGCTGAACTCGAACCAGCGAACTATCCGATCGGAATCACTGCGTATTCCACCACGCACCCTATCATCCCTAACTTTGAATTCCCTATGCTCGCAATCAAAACACCTGCCCCTAGACCGACTTGTCACTTAAGGTGGCCCAACCCGGCGGGTCTAACTCATTCGCGGGCACGGTACAAAACCGTGCTGTTGCGCTCTGGTACCTTCTCTGTTTCAAAGAATAAGACAGGCTCCGTGATGAGGAAGATGCAACATGTCCACAAAAAAGACAATGTGCATAGTGTATGATTTGGTAAGATTTACGAAAATTTTATTTTCAAAACGACTTATAGCTAAAAGTAAACCACGACCGCTGTAGTCAAAAATCTAACAAAAACCAAATAGATCATAAATCTTGATTAAATAAGCTATGTCTGATGAGTAATCTTTTTACGATGTTCTTACTTTATCATTGCGTCATCCACCTCCAAAGTTATTGTATATACGCGCGAAAAATTCGAACTTTCGGACCTTATAACTTAGAAACCAAACATAATTTTACAATCCAATGGTCATCAGACATCTAGTTCGATCAAATAAAGCTATTTTGTGCAACATTTTGGATCTTTGACAAGAAATATGGGCGTGATCTTCTTTCCCCTTTTGTATGGGGAGATGAGCGGGTTGGGCCAATTTAGGTGACAACGATCAACAGACGTTTTAAAATGTATGAAGAATTGAAGAGCGCGCGCAGAGGGTGTTAAGCGAACTAATATGTGCGAGTCAGTTTGATTTGACACCTTACGTATCGTCGCCGGAAATACGATGACGTCGCACCTTACGCCGACTCCACGTTTTCATTCAAATCTTGTAGTCCGAGGTTGATTTTGACAGGTTATAGAAGTAAAACTAAAAACAATGGTAAAACTTGTATGGGTTTTGACGTTTTTACGTAACTTCGAAGTTTCGATTTAGTTGAGAAGTCCGACTAGGGTCTCTGGCTGAAGGAGAAAAACGTGCCCTTACTTCCTGGACTATTGCTGTTTTATTGTTTATTCATCATCCATAGATGGTACCCTGCACTCGGATTTGTCATATTTTATCATCAGCCAGTTCGGGGCAATCCCAGCGAAGAAGAACTGGCAAGAAACTCTGCTGGTTTTTTTTTCAACGTCCACTTAGTCTAAATTTACAAACAGATAAACACGCTAAATTAATATGAATTGACGAGAATAAAAAAATCATGTCATATGCAACAGTTCATGACAAATATCAGTTTATTAGTAAAGAGAAAGACCATGCCCGCCATCTAGCATATTCTATGTAGTTCAATAATAGAATATTCTTTAAAATAAGCAATATATGTTAGTATCCACGAAAAATGCGTACTTGTGTAATCATTGCAACCACACGGACCGTATCGCACGCTCGACTCCAACTTCACGAATTTATCATCAAATCTTTCTGCACCACGTGTCAAGCGAGACAATATGTGTTAAGCAATGCATAATCGGACCGTCACTTTCCATTTCTCTCGTTAATACTTATCGATATTTATCTCTCGTTGTATCGCATGAAATCGCATCTGCGAATTAGAAACGCGGTAGTGACTTTACAATTTGCCTCGCGTCCGTTCGTTGAACTCTAGAACAGGCGTCCGACTGAAGCGGCACATGTGGCCAGGCGTCTTAAGGTTGGCTAGGCTTGATGATTAAGATTTTCTAGATTTTTTTGTTTTATCGATTAGTAAAACTTTTGTTTAAGACGCGCGAAAAATTCAAACTTTAACTTAGAAACCAAACATAATTTATTTGTTCTAGTTCGAACAAATAAAGCTATTTTGAGTATAATTTTGGATCTACGATAAGAAATATACCCATAATCGTCTTTCTATATTTGTATGGGGAGTTGAGCGGGAAGGCCCAACTTAATCTTCCATGGGTCTGTGGGTTCACCGGCTTAACTCGCACAAAATATGTAATATATATAATCATAATTTCCACCATAAACGTCATATTTTTTAGTCTCGGCCTTAAACTGCACTTTTACATAAGTAACAATCCTACTACAAATCGGTTACTTTACGTTACAATAAAGAGTTCTTCTAACATTATCAATTTAAAAGTAATGCTCTGTTATAAAAGTCGTAAAACAAGTGTCACAAGCTGTGTATAAAAGCCGTTAGACAAAAGTTCTTACGATTATGTTCAAAGCATAGGTTTTGAGGACCCCGGTTTTGAACGGTTGATTTCTCCGCGGTACCGAATATTATCTATGGCAATCGACGGTTCTTTGGTTCCTACCTGGATGTTCTCGGCGTTCAGTGTTAATGACGTCTCCCTTTTCTATAACCCAACGGTCGGTCATCGGGAGTGCTATAAAATAAACAGCGAAGGGAAGTCGTTTAGCCTGCACATAGACAATCTGGGCTATGTTTTTTTTAAAAACGTATTTTTGTTCAAATCTCCTTAGAGCAGCTTTCAAATTTCTTCAATGCTTGAAAGTTTTGTATACTTCTATATCGATTCGATGAAATTTTAACTTTTAAGAAAAGGTGGCTGTTTATTCGTTTAACTGTTGCCAAAAAAAGAGCTAATACCGAAAGAAAAAAACATTGTTAAAATGTCTAGGACGATCGAGTTGCAAAAATGTCAGCAATATCACGTACGTAAAAACAAGTCCTCAAGCCATTTTTATTATTCTGTTTTGCTGTACGGTTTTCTAAAGTGGTCCCATCTTTCTTCTCTGTCAGATGTTTGTTGGAAACTCTGCACACAGATGTTACGTAACGTCCTCGTGAGATGACATGTTTTCCAGAAGATATCAACCTAAGATTAATAGCTTTTTGGTACTCGCGAATAAATTTGCCGGTACAAGACAAATCGATCCATTAAGATTATTCTGACACATCATTTAGACGTGAATAGATTAAAAACATTTGTAGTAACAGTTTCAGTGGATTAAACATTAGAGAAAGTCATTAAAACCACGAACAAAACTAGGACTGACCTGCACTTTTACAGCCTCCAGATAAATGTGGGGGAAGAGCTTAACTCAAGGGTTCATCGGTTAACTGACAATCAAAACATGGCTTTAAAATTTGACTCAATTCTCATATGTGAGTTGCAAGGTAATCCTAGAAATAAACGACATTAAGTACCTGCTGATAGTACTGATATTAAATAGCGTTAAAAACATCGTCGCCTCTTTACGACTAAATTGGTCGTGCCGTGATGTCATGTGTGGGGAGACATGTTCCATTAGCGCGTCGTTATATTTTACGGCCATCGTTCATAATTTAAAGCAGACGCTTTTCATTAACAGGCAAGTGCAAAGGAGACATCATGTCTATGAACTTTAACTTTAAGATCTGGAGAGCCTGGGTGGAGTCCATTTTACGATGTTAAGTAGAAGGCCTTTTACAATTTACATATTATGATAAGGACTAGAAATATTTAAAATTTTGGGTTCCTCCAAGTTGTTTTAAAATTATTAGGAACGAAAAATAATTAAGTAGTACATTATAATGTACACAAATTATATTGTATACAAAAATCACCATTATATGCTTACACTCCTGGAAGTGTTTTCGTTGATTAAAGTAATAAGGTAAACATGTCTACAAAGAAAGGCACACATTGAGCTCTGAGCTGTTCTGTGCAAAATTAACAAAAGATAACGAGATTCGGGTTTTGTGCAGATAAGGTGTGCAACATGACGTTAGATCTAAATGTAACTTCTCATGAATCATTTCTATCATCATCACGGAACTTTCTTGCTCCATGCATTTCGGAATCGATACGAAGCAACGTAAACATTGCATGAATCTGAGCGGCGAAGCCTACAGTCGTCAATTCAGTCACAGTGTTTGGAAACTCGACCCGGGAAGTGCCTTCGGGTAGTCGCGAACACGGCAGCGTACACTCAAAACAATCGATACTTCGCGCATCAAACGCCAGTTCGCTCGGAACCCAGCCCACGTCGCAACATCCACACTCGCTGCCAGTCTGCCGTCCAATTTGCATAAATTTATCCGACACACAATGCGGTGTCGCTGTCGGTGACGCGTATCGCGCACCCAGCACTGTGCCGTGGAATCGCAAATGCGCGCAGTTTACTCATAAGCCCCGTCCGTCACTCGCACGGGCGCGCTCATCCGCAAAAGTGATATTACGAGGTGTCTAATGAACGAATTTAACGAGTTCGCGGTTCGGTTAACGCGTGCGCAGTGTAGTTTCAGCGTTTGCGCATTTAATCGGTTGTTTTCATTTTCGGTTTCAGTCGCATGCACAGAAATCGATGTGTGCGGAGTGGTGTGGTGTTTTGGTGACTTGCTTTGAAAGTGTTCGGATTGCAAAGGTTTAACGTTTCTACACAGGCCATAGCAAAGATTTTTACAAAATGCGGCAACGATATCAGCTGAAAAACAAACCGTGAGTTTATTAAGATTCCATATTTATGATGCCCATTTGCATCATAGACACAAGGGACATTAAATTAGATAGCACAGAAAAGTGCACAAGAACGAATTACACATCTAGGGATACGACGACACAATATCTAACCTTTTCAAGTGCGATATAGAGTTCTTTGTTTCGCAAGAACGTGCTACTGGCTGTTTTAAATTCAATGCAACATATTTTTTGTTAGATAAAGAAACAATATATAATCCCAGTAATATTTGTTTAGTTACAGGCGCAGATGAAGCAACACCCAAATCATGTTTTTACACAGCCGGAGCTTTCGAATAATAAGCATGTAACTGATAGATATCGAACAAATTGCGCTATCCGACGAATCAAGTATTTCGAAAACGCCCGCTTCGTAATTGAAAATGGAGTTCATAAAAAGTGTCACGGTCCGCACAATACGGCGGGTGATATAACCCGCGGCTCGGCTGCAGCCTCACACAATACACACAAACTCGGTCCGCCCGAGCGAGATGACCTTGTTTCCGTTTTCATTAAAACCACTTCCTGCTACAGACGAACATTCAATAATTATCAGTTTGAAAGAATTTTTATATTTTAACGAGCTTTTGATACTAAAATGAAGATGAAGGGTCAGACCTTAATTTGTGTTCAAGAGCAACAAGCTCGCCACTTCTCCCAACTTAACTAGCTGCTTCTCCCGCTCCCATCCTTGCCCTCACTTTCTATGCGATATTTTGAAATCAATTATGTAACCTAAACTTGTGTTCAGGAGCAATAAGCTCTACACTTCTCCTGTTTCGTCCTGTTTCTCCTACTCCCATCCTTGCCTGTCTTTCTAACGCTTCTGAGATGAAGGATTTGTTTTAAACTTCTGTTCAGGAGCAAAAAACCAGGATAAACTCACCACTTCCGACCTTAACGACCTGTATCTCCTGCTTCCATCTTTGCCTGCTTTTAATAACGCATATTATATGAAGGTACAGACCTAAAATTGTATTTAAGACCAACAAACTCGCCACTTCCCACTTAACGATCTGCTTCTCCCGGTCCCATCCTTCTGCTCTTACTACAGCATGCTACTCTTGTCTTGAATACTTTGCTAAGGTGGAATTCGTTCCTGTATAATTATAATTTTCTCCAGAATATTTGCTTGTTGCTACCTCTGGGCAGATTATCAGTATTATAATTATATATTTATGGACCCTTATTTCTGGCGTCACGGTGAAACGCTTTAAAATGGTTTGTTAATTTTCTTCTTTTCCATTTTTCAGGTAAGTTTCATCTTTGCTGACGTTCCTCATTAGATGTTACGAAAATTATGGTTGTTCTGGTAAGTCGAACGTTTGTACGCACAATAGCTTAAATTTTCATGGTTCAAATGAAAATATGAGTTTTAGAAATCTCCGCTTCCTGCAGAATTGTTGAAGCTTTAATAACGTCGACTTGTGCATGTTTAAGAGTCAGACCCAACTCAAATGTTTAATTCATCTGGAACTTTTAGCGTTCACTGATGCATACGGTACGTATACGTATAACAGAGATACTGCATACGGATATTATGAAATTAATTTTAGGTTAAGGGTACTATACCAATATAATGCTTTACTGCAGTGTTAAAATATTTACTTGGCACGCCAAAAACGTGGGTTGAACTATGAAATCCAGTTTCCGCAAGTTACATGGCGTTTTACTCGGGCCTTAGTAACTTAGCTGGTCGATGCAACCACATATGTGTAAAATTAAATAAAAAGTACACCTACATAGAAATAAAAGTTTTGTAAGTAGGTAGTATACTTTACCAAAATGCCTATGTAGTTAATGAGGTCACTGGAAATAGGTATGTACTAAACTACGGGCGATTGAGTTCAATTGCCATTTGCTGTTTTGGGAGCAGAAGCGGGTGGCGTATCGTCGCCACGTCATTAGCACAGTGGAAACGTTTTAAATGAACGTAAGTGCATTGCATGTCAAATATATCAGTTGTATTCATATATTTGCGTAAATGGCTAAGATCTCAAATGTGAATAGATGTATAACATCACATCGAATTCTGACTTTAGGGTATCAAACAGAATCTCCAAAAGAACTAGGTGCCATACCAGATCCTTCCTTCCTTAAATTCAGTGATTTCGTAGCAATGCGGGCGGGATTAAACTTACCACTTAGTCAAAAGGAGTATAGAAAAAGGTATATGCGATCTCGAACCCATGACCCTCAGCAGAGAAATCCACAGGCCTTGCAACTAGAATAAACCATCGACTCTGATACATAAAGATATAAGAATTACTACACACTTTTTCATTCAAGTATAAATGCTGGTATTACGCAAACATTTTACATTCTACACAGTTACCAATCAAAAAGTCAAAATACTATGCATGAGGTTTAACTAGAGCATCTGATGCCAGCTATGATTTTAGCGTACACAGATCATTCAGTACATTCTCGTGTGAATTAATTAGTTCAGGTTGACAAATGGTCGAGAACCACGTTTTTCACATCCTGTGTGGGCGTATATATAATTTAAGGCATGAGTAGTTAAGGTACATTTAGATCAATTAATTACGAGTTCCGTGACATGTAGAGCAACATTTTTGTGAGAGGATCAGTGCTATCATTAATAATGTCCTCCAAACATAATAAAAGTGAGTGACATCAGGCTTGTTACTAATATTGATTTTATAGTAATCCCTACCATCGCAAGTAGTTTTTCTCTATATTTAAAATATTTTTTTTCGAGGACGCATCACAGAGTCCAAAAAACATCCAAATCCTGTAGCATCGACAATTTTATAGTTTACGTTAGATTTTGTGCTGCTATACACGAACAATTCATGTTTTGGGATGTTCTTGTTTTGGAAATTAGGCTTTTTTGGAGTCCATTTACGTAGTGAGTAAGTAAGTACGACGCTTTTTTCAATGATTCTGATATGTATATTAGTAATGACCGTGAAGCAAGGAAACATTAATTAAAAAATAACGCTCTGTAAAGGTGGACTCGAACTTGCTGGTTCGGGTTCAACGCTTTGTTAGTAGGAAGCATTTATTACGGGCGGAGGGACTGTAGGAGAATTCTAAGTTATGGGTTGTAGGGCAGGTGGTGAAATTGATAGACGCCTACCCGATTTGCTTGCTGGATCGTGTCCAGCTTTGCATTATACCGTAGATTAAATAGGCATCATAGGCCAAGGGAAAATGGTTCTGTCCAAGCGTCAAAACAGGTCCTTCAAGAAAGCAGGCTATGTTCAGAGCTGCAGCAAGCACGAAAACGTACCAATCACCTCCGAATACGTACTAGTTGGCGAACCCTCCTTACCCGCAAGAGGCCCATGTATATTTGCTGAAACCTCTGAGATTTAAAAAAAGCACAAAACCCATACCGTCTAAAACACTTATGAATACGAATATTTTAAATTAGGTTGGGTTACATTAATGCATTTTATAGTGCACACGAAAAAAAAAACTTGGAGGTTCTGGGTTTTGGGCATTATGATTTTTGGACTTTATGAATGACTTTGGCGAACCTTGAGTAAAACAGTTAAGTCAAACAACAACAAAAAATTAAATACACAAACCATCATATCATGGAAAGAACTCCAAAACGGAGATCTTTGAGAACACGAGTATAAATGAGAAAAACAGGAATAGCCGTTCTTCTAGGGCTACTTTTAATCACCAAGCTATGAATCAGGTTGCAATCTTTGAACGTCAGGAATAATTGCTGCAAGATCATTCTACAATATCCTTATTACTGAGTTTGTCGGCCTCGTCTGGGATGGAGACAGGGCGGTGCTGTGCTTCAAGCGAACAGGATTAACTAATTGAATATATCCTGTATCGCAATTGCTCACTATACCACATAAGTGCTATGCGGTTTCTCCTTCACTCGTGATTTCAAAGCGTTCTGAGGAAGGATTGTACGGTAGACTTTTTGGCTTTGACTTTTTTAGCATTTATTTATATGACGTTGTATACTGTTACTGCAAAATACCCGGAAATATATTGTTCGTATCTGTGAGAATTAGTGATTCGAGACTGACTGCAACTGTCACACATGCATTGACTAAATTTTGGCATATAATACCATGCACTCTAAGCAGGAGTACATGGTATTCCAGGATTGCACGAAGTTGACAGTACCTTTACCCCGTCAAAAGAAACGGGGCTCTGAGTCCCTAGTCCGACTCCTCATCTAAATTGGCGTTTACGCTAGACTATGGAGAATTGAAGAGCGCGTGCAGTGGGCGTTAAGCGAACGAACATTTGCGAGTCTGAGTTTGATTTGAGAGCTCACAAATCTCCGCCGTAAATAAGTTTGATTTTGACATTTTGACTGTTTGCTTGAAGATGAAATACCAAAGAATAAGTAGTAGAACTTGTATGGGTTTGACGTTTTAACGTTACTTCGAAATTCCGTCCAAGTCGGACTACGGGCTCAGAACTCATAAACAAATCAATATTGATACGCTGCTTGTTGAAATGTATGAGCCAAACATTGTCAAATGACCTGTCACGTTCGTTTCGGAACAAGTTGGGCACACTGTCGCTCATGTCGACAGCATGCCCAAGAATGCGGAATACACAACTCACCTAGTTCAAGTTAGGCTGCTTTATTTATACTATAGGACATGCTAAGAAACCTGTTTGTGCATATTTCGAAGCGGTAAATCGTGACAATGAACAGCCTTGCATTGTTAATCGTCAAGCCATTCATTCCTTGCAGTGCAGTGCTGATGTGTTTATAGGCGTGAACTCGCCATAAATCGCGAAACATGTTCGTCTTTCTTTATTCGAGGTGTTTTAAGGTGATGAAGGAAGTCTGCTTTGACATCTTTCTCACGTCATGTGACACCATGTGTACGGCCGTCTTGCTCGTACGGCTCACCCAAGGCAATTTGATATTGGACATACATCTTTAGGTCATATTTTCTAGTTCTTTGGGCATTACGATTTGAAATCAAAAAGTAAACACGTGAAGCTTTTCGATTGATATGCATTTAATTCATAAATTCATAATCAATTTAAGAAAATTCAAATGCGAATTGTATTCTATTTCGAGCAACCAAATAAAGTTTCGATATGACAATAACACAATGTCTATACAAATACAATATCACTATACTCGCATGCAATCCTATTTCGAGCAACCAAATAAATGTTTCGATATGACAATAACACAATGTCTATACAAATACAATATCACTATACTCGCATGCAATCACGCTATTTACTCGTGGGGGTTGGCATATATGGTAAAGGGCCGACCAGTCCGATAAGAGCTAACTCATATACCTATCTCGTGCAAAAATCGTTGGCAAGGCGTCACAAGATCACGGCATGCTACTTTTACTTCTCATAAGAAAGGCAGTCTTGTAAGAAAATAACGAATAACTTAAGCAATCATACATATCTCAACCGAAGGTAAGTCAATTACATTTATTCAGATAGTATCGCGATTTTATCGATCATCGTAATAACAGTTTCTAAATAAGTAATTACCCAAGGCAGCGACCAAGGCCTGCTGTCACCGCTGCACTGCAGGTTCAACCTGTCGACATTAGTCGAGCCGGCAATATGTTCATGTCGCAACTGAACAGCCATTCGACCGTAGGCGACAGTAATGTGCACCCAATGTCACGATCGGTACTTCATAATTATATAGATTTGGACGAATAGCACTTTAACATGATATGCATCTTTGATTTCGTACTGCCTTAGGTGATTATTTAGTGAATAGTAATATATTTTATAGTCCGATGTAGTAAAACGTATTTACGCACTTAACTGGATACACATAACAGATAGGATACAGTGGTGCAAGCTGGTATACATCACTCGGGTTGGTACCATCGAATTGGATAAAATATGGGCGAAGCTGCAATGAGAAATTGTCTAAGTTTTCCATTCAGTTCAATGTAGTCGTGCTCATAAAAAAACCGCTCGGCTTTCCTTTGACACCCTCAGAGTTGGCACCTAATAGTTTTGGAAATCATTAATATATGTATATTGTATCATTTAAGTATATAAAGTGTGTATTAAGTTGTATTACTAATTTGATATGTTCAATAACCCCAGCTAAGAAGAACTAGCAATAAACTAGCCCTTTTTTGTATTTTGTGGTTTTTTGTGCTATTATATCTAAAATATTTATTATTATTCTGCATTAATGTTTCCATAAAAATGATTTTTTTTATCAATATAAGTTTATTAAAAATATATATCCATTGTCGTGATAATATAATTGATAATATAAACGTCGATCAGCACGTCCTGCTCCTCATACGCGCGGTCAAGCTAAATATAATAATAGAATACATATTTTTAGAAAGGTTCGTCTTCATAAAACGGGTTCAGTTCGAGATAAAAAAAAAAACTAAAAGGTACAGTAACACAACAGTAACAAAACAGTACCCTGGTAAGTATAAAAAACCTTGATCACAAACGCCACATGCTGACAAAAATGCTAAAACTACACAGTAAAATGCTTAATTTATAATATTAAAACCAAAAATGAGTTTCGTACGTGCCCTTTACATAGGTATTTAGAGCGACAAAGGATGTTTCAGATATTTTTTTAATGAATGTGTATACGTGAATTCTTTATGCTGGGCGTACGCCGTTGGCCTAATTATTCAGGAATGGCGGCGTGAGATCAAAGTTTGTAACCCTCGAGATAAACAAGGATAAAATTTTAGAAAATTTTCACCGAAGGCGATCCTGATGCTGTCGACCGCAAACAGCTTGAATATTCATCAAGGGAAACGATGATAAAGGGCAGACATTTTATATTACCTAGATGTCTCTAGTCTAGAGTATATTTATTAATATTGTTAATGTGTGCAAAACGAATGCCAGTTCATTCGATTAGTCAAACAGCCATGGATTCTAACATGAAATTATTAAGCAATACATGGTGTATTACTTATCATTTCCGTGGATCAAAATTATGACTCATTCTATATTTAACCGACTACTATTTCGGGGCTAATACCATCAAAAGTTAGAAACCACTGTTTTCAACTTTGTAGAATGGAATTTTTAAATCGGTGAAAGCTTTGTGTTTTGTTATTTGTTATTTATTACAGCTGTTATTACCTAAAAACTAATTTTGTAAATGAAAAAATAATGATTTAACGCTTAATTTGAAAAAAAATATAAACTTATTCAAATTTTTTAAAGTATCCTTCTAAACTAACTCAGCTTGATATATCAGATATACAAAAGGAATAAATATGTACAGCAACGGTGTGTACATTAGAACTTATAGTATACATTGTAATAAGACTTATCACGCTTTTGGTGCTGGCCTCCAAATCAATATTTTCAGTTTGCGGCGGGAAATAAGCTTTCGTAACAATCGCGCTATAGCAGTGCGTAGGCGAAACGTAGGCCGGTGACATCCTCCGCGCTTGCCTGAACACAATTAGCTGTATCTGAGGCTACCGAGCGGAACAGCTGATAGCCGCTTCGCTTTGCTGCTGAAGGTACAACGCGATGGAAATTGACACAGTTATAATGGTAAAGAGCGAACCTCCTTTCACTATCATTATAATCCTGAGCCGCTCAAATATACACGAATTACTCAGTCACAATAAAAAAGGACCGGATAATTAATTATTAATGGACAAGTAAATGCCCTTTTTAACCTCAATTTAATTAATATTTGATCTGATCGCTCAAAAGGGCTATTCATTTCAAGCCCCTTTTTCAAGAAGGGAACATGACTTCTAATCAGTATTAGATAGTTTCAATATTTTTCTTTCAAAATTATCAAGATTTTTGCATCTTGAAGGAGATACTGAATAGTCCTATACGATATACGTGGTATCATAAACGTCTGCAGCTCAGTAAATAGCTTAGAAGAGTATGCGGACGGCTACCCTGATTATCCACCGGCAGATGGGCCACTTTCTCCCGCTTAAAACGTGCCAATTTCACCTTAGAAAGATGAAGGTGCATGAGGTCGTGACTCCGGCGTCCTCTGCACTCGCCGCCGGCGCATTTGCCAACCTTTACTTAGATCGTTAACTATTGCGAAGGTCGTGTCGCAAGCCTTGCTGTCACAGTCTCACCGCCGTGGACTGAAGACACGTGCTGCCGACCATGTATTATTATTATTTTTCACGATATGACTAGTTCTAGTAAATTTTTGCTCCTTATAAATACATTTATAACTCCCCCATCCTGCAACCTCGGTAGCTCGTTTCGATCATCGAAATTAAGCAAAGTTGGGCGCGATCGGGTTCTGGATGGAAGAGCGTTCGACCGTGAATTAAAATCCAAGTAAAACGCATTCAATGAAAGATTCTCCGTGTTCTCCACGTAGTTTAATGTGTAATTCCAGGAAGGTTTTGGCATGGCATATAGATCCGTAGTACATTATACATTAGGTGTGTTATTAGCCACTCAAGTCCAGTTTCCTTAAAATCAACCACTGCAATCGTTTTTCCGTTAATAAAGCCGAAGGTCGAGCGAGAAAACATAAAGTCAATAAACGCTGTGTGTGTAGAAAGGGGTAAAAATGTTAGTGGTACTAAGAGGGAATGAACTTTTGCATTGTCAAATGAACAAATTTTTCATTATGTGACAGAAACAACGGTACAAGCCCATTTTGTCTTATCCGTGATAAGCTACATCCCCGTTCGTTCATGTATTACGGTCGTACCGTTTATACCAGATATTTTATTCCAAAATAGTTGGTCCACACGCTAGTTGGTGCATAACCACTGCAATACCATTTTCAATTATTGCTCCGCCAATGTCCACAATGTTAACAGCACAATGAACACATACACTGTCAGTTTGAGAATTCACAGTTGATAAGGGTCAAAGTGCGTGGCGGGATTGGTTGAAGCATTACCAGTAATTGGTTTGACTGTTTCGAGGGCAGCCATGAACTTTGCTAGTAAAAGTAGACAGAATAAGAAAGACACAAGTAGAACATTTTTGTTGCGTTAAGATTTCTAAAATTGTACCAAAGCATGCAGAATCTAAATATGCGTAAATATACGCAAGGACATTGTAAAAAAAATGTAATCTGTTTACGATATAGCACACATTGGTAACACGTATTTAAATCATAAAGTCAGTTTATTTAATTTAGTAATTCGGCTAAATGCTTTATAAAACTACCATCCAACACACGCGCCCATACAAATGCATTTCTTGGTGCATCGATATTTTTTCTGGAATTGATTCAGACCCGTTGCCACCACCTCCAGCTACAAAAATCCCAAAAGTTTCTTTTCACCATACAAATATGCCATGGAACCGAAAGTTACTTATCGGATTTCAGGTAACTGGCGGTGGTGAAAACAAGGGTTAGTCGAAGTTTTCGGGCGTTAAAATGTTGACATGGTCATGTACTACCTTTATGTATGTATGTATGAACTAATGTTTTTTTTATGTGACTGGACATGATGGCTAATACCACACCTTCTGTCATGGTATTAGCCCAACACACCACATGGGAACTAGGTGCCATGCCAGGACCTTCCTTTTATTGCACGGCTACATTGAACTGGATGGAAAACACGGACAATTTTCATTGCCGCTTCGACCATCGTTCATTCAATGCGATGGTAAAAACCCGGGCGGGATTAACCCTACCACCTAGTAAGTAACGAAGGGGACCTACAGTTTAACGTGGAATCCGAACCACGGCCAGCCTCTCTCAACGGTCTAATGGTCACCCATCCAGGACCAGACCGGACCCAGCGTTGCTTGGGAGAGCGATCGCCGAAGTGTCGCGCAACTGGGCCACTGAGGCTGACGTATCCTTAGGTTTGAATAAAAATATTTCAATAAAACTCGTGTCTCTCAAAAACACTCCTAAAACTTCTTTCAGATTACGTGCACCTCCATTAAGGTTGTTTTGATGCCTTTCATGAATGAATTCGATTTATGTGCTATTTAGTTCCAACATATGCGCTCTGCTGCACCACCGATGTGCCCGTTTGATGCACCAATTGCTGTAAACCAATTCTGGAAATTCCGTGTTGATGAATCAGGAGTGTCCTCAGGAGATGAATTCACTTTGACATTATCTTGGTATTCTGGTAATCGATCGTAGCGCCTCACGAAATAAAACATTTCTATGCGTTTTCGACGAGGTTTTCGACAGTGATATGTAAAAGGTAAGGATATGATGAAGGGTACAATTCAGTCGCCTGTTGGGGTATTCCGATATTCCGTCTTTCTTTGAGTTTTTCAATTGGGTAATTTTGGGGCGCATTATTAGCCAGAGGCCACACACAGGCGTATGACGACATCGAGTGGTTCTGGCGACAAAGTGGTGTCCCAGCGACGACGCATAGAACGCCACTTTTGTTGCTCCATTTATTTTGCATGGAAGAGCCTGTCCTTACATAGTAATATTTTATTTATTTATTTATGTCAATGGTTTTCGAATTGAAAAATGAAATGAAATGCAAATGAAATGAAATGAAATGCAAATGAAATGAAATGAAATGAAAAAATACTTTATTTGCAGCCATACGGTACAAAAAGGCGGAATTCAGTGCTAACGAAAAAAAACTGGCCAAGTGCGAGTCGGGAAGGGTTCCGTACCATCGTAAAAGATTTATCACGTTTTTGGTAAGGGGGCCCCCCTTAATTTTAATTATTTTTCAATTTTACCTATTTGTTGTTATAACCGCAAAATAAATACACACTCTGTGAAAAATTTAGCTGTCTATCTGTTACAGTTACTGAGATACAGCCCTGTGACAGACGGACGGAGGGACAGCGGAGACTTAGTAATAGGGTTCCGTTTTCACCCTTTGGGTACGGAACTCTAAAAATGACGTCTATTTTAAGCGATTCGTAAATGCACGAGAATAGGTCGGAACTTATTTTCTGATTCAGTGAGGATTCAGGAGTGTATATTCCGTATGTGGATTGGCCTCCTGTTACGTGTCACCGCTTGCGGCCCCTCCGTAACGTGTAGGGTCACAAGGAAGGTCGGACGCCGCTCGAGTTAGCTCCGACCCTTGATCTCTCCCGCTCGGCCGCTGGACCGGGCGGCCATTTCCTGCGGCCGCACGCCGTGAAAGTGAACAGGAAACTGCGGGCTTTTATGTATTGTTGATATGATACGGGTCAGTGATGCTCTATTTATTATATCGCCTCGAAACTTTCCATGCAAAAATGTATCGGTACCTATTAGGTTGTAGTCTTTGTCGTGGCATGGCAATATGTGTGTAAAGACTTATTCATAGATTCATTCACCAGTATTGCGTTCGATCTAAGAATAAAAAACCCGGCCAAGTGCGAGTTGGACTCGCATACGAAGGGTTCCGTACGATCGTACAAGATTTAACACAAACAAATCACGTTTTTTTTATTTTAACGGCCTACCTATTACGGTTCATGATATACATCCCTGTGACAGACGGACGGATGGACGCACGGACAAAGGAGGCTTCGCAATAGGGTTCCCTTTTGGTACGGAACCCTAAAAAGGGGCTCTAAAAGTAAAAATCATCTATGGTAATAATGCACACAAAACAGAGTTTGACTGTCCAGTAAACACACTACTTATGCCTATTTCCACCACCTCCAGCTACAAAAATAATAAAGTTACCTCTCGGTTACACCATGTAAATATGCTATGGGGTTAATGATATATATATATAACTATGATTTATATTAGCTTCATTCGTTTTTTTATTTTATTATTTGCGCCTTATTCTAAAAATGTTTTGACGATACCTCGGCGTGTGTAGGTCTCGCAACGCTCCATGTCAGGAAAGTTAAACGGAACAGTAAAAACGTCGGAATGTATTAAATAATAATTGCATGCGTTATCAAACATCTCTCAGCCGGTTACGTGAACTTGTGTAAGTAAGATGTTGCAGCAATTACGGGTATATTAAAATTCATGAATGAACATCTTCCTATAGATGTGCGCCGACATGCGCCGCTGACTTCGAATAGAATAGCCGACAAAAACTCCACCGCGCGTCACTTTGAATCGTTGGAAATAATTTTAGAGTTTTTATCAAGTCTCTGTGTTGGTCATTTCTACGTTCGAACCCGCTTCCATCAAAGGAAACTAAAACGAACACTTCAACGCGTCTGTGCAATGCTATTCAAGTAATCAATTTCAATCGTATCTTGAATGAGGTCAGTGTTGGTCGGGTTAGGTCAGTATCTGTTCACGTCAATATAATAACTTAAACACAGTGTGTTTCTGGGGAAAACTAACACATTTATGAAGATTCATGCATCGAAAATACAAGAGGTGTCGAGGGACACTCGGTGAGAACGATGTTCCTTTTGCTGTTCCTATTGATGTTGATGTTTCTATATTATTCGCACGGGGTTTTTCACGCATCTGACGTTGCAACATTCACCGCAACTTCCCAACTATACGGGTTCACCGGCTGAGCTAATGCATCAAACCGGTCATATCAACGTTATTTCATTTTGAACATTCACCCGAGCGGTGCTTCTGAATTTCAAAACTGCACAGGATCACCCTCTGAGCTAACCTGAGCATTGCATAGAGAACTGAAGCTGTGTGTCTTTGACAGCAAAAGTGTCGCGTTAGGGTTGCTGCCGCTTTGACAGGAAAAGTAGTGTACACATTTTCCCGGGTAAATCTCATGGTACATATACGTACATATCGTAGTATATATATCTTGGATTCAAATACAGCGCCGTGCGGTGCATCTAGTCGATGACCCGGAGGTATTCCAGAATTAGGAGACCCTCCAACTCCGAAGATAGGTAGGGCCTCTCCATGTTTTATCTTTTGTACCACGAAGAAAGCTCTTCAGCTATACCCTCCGTCTAATATCGATCAACACGCAACAAGCAACATGCACACATTCATTCTCTACATTCCTCGACTTGGAATCAACTGAACCTATAAATCTTTCCTGTAAGTTCATAGGGCGGTAAACTGTTGAATGCACTCACTGGCTAAGTATTTTCACAGTCCAACGTGCCGTCCTTAAAACATGGTGTGAAGAAGCACCTGGCCTGAAGGAATCTGTCCTGGAAAACATAAATTAAAATCGGGTATAACTGATGAAATACACATAAGAATAACGTTTTGTTAATCAGTATAAGACGCCGTGCATCGGGTTTAACAATACGTTGAAAAATATTTATCTTTGAGACTCAATTAATGCAGCCATGTTGTCGCCTACCTTAAAATCATAGGTTATTTTGCCAAGGCTAGTGGTACTTAAATTCAACGATGCAATCTCTACCTACGTGTTGCTGCTTGAATTGTGTTGCTAGTATGAATTAATACAAATGGCTTCAAATTCCGTTTCAGACTTCATCTGCCAATATATTTAATCAAATACATAGTTTAAATTTTATTTTTATTTATTTCAACATATGACAAACGAATACATCATGTTAAGTTAACCTGGAAAGAATAAGGGAACCGTCAATCTGCTTAATTAATTTGCAATGTATGTAACTGAATATAACTGTTGGTGAAATACTAATTTACATTACACAGGTAAGTCATATTATACGCTGTAAAAGCTGTCGTAAATTCAGTAACTAGTTTATGGGGTCCTCGTCAACTTGCATGTTTGATAGACTTAGACATTCTGTGGTGTGAGCAGTTCTGATCTGCACTTGAAGAGAGATTTATGCTTCTCTTTTTTGTTTTACTAGTCCTCTCTGTCGAAGGACTCAGCAAAATTATCGTAGGGGGCAGCACAACGAAACTGAAAACTTTAAAATAACCTGGGTACTTAGCCTTCTTCGGCTCCTTATGGGCGTAGCTTCGGTCGAGCTGCAACAATGGTTTGTTTCCGTATTTGCACAAATAAAGGACAAGATTCCACTTGGACTAAGCAGACTTTAATACCCAACTTAAATACAACCTAATAGAAGTAAATTTAATGCATGGGAATTAAAGAAAACCGGCCAAGTGCGAGTCTGACTCGCACGCGAAGGGTTCCGTACCATCGTACAGGATTTAACACAAAAAAATCACGTTTTTTGTATGGGACCCCCCTTTAATTTTTATATTTTTTTTATTTGTTGTTATAGCGGCAAAATAAATACACACTCTGTGAAAATTTCAGCTGCCTACCTATTACGGTTTATGAGATACAGCCCTGTGACAGACGGACGGACGGACGGACGGACGGACGGACGGACGGACGGACGGACGGACGGACGGACGGACGGACGGACGGACAGCGGAGGCTCCGTTTTCACCCTTTGGGTACGGAACCCTAAAAAACCTAGGTCGCGCACGTTTAAATTGCAATTTTCCAAGGGGTAGAGGAGGACTGTCAGCTGAAAAAACACAAAGCGATTGTTTAGCTCGTTTACAAAGCATATTTTTTTGGATCATTTTCGTCGCCATGAGTTTCTGGCAACGATTTTTTTTTTATGTGACTGGACATGGATGGCTAATACCACAAGTTCTGTCATGGTATTAGCCCAACACACCACATGGGAACTAGGTGCCATGCCAGGACCTTCCTTATATTGATATATTTAGTTTAAGGGTGTATACCTGTCATCTTACAAATTGTACATGAAATGATAATACAACTTTGAAATATATACCTACGCTTGATTTCACCAGACTACAGACAGATAGGCATTTACGAGTATGTATTAGGAGCATAATATTCTAGCGTATAATCAACGACTTGTAACATTCAAGAAATGCGTTATGCGATTCAAAGTTTGCCGCAACTTGCCATTTCGAATATATTAACGAAGTATCTCAATTTAAACAGCTGTTACTTTGCATAATTATGTAGAAAGACAATACACATTCATGCCTTGATCTTAATGGGTCTTGTCGAATCAATAAATAAAAATATATGTCGTGATCATTACAGTTCACAGACTGATAAAGTACCTACAGCAAGACAGAATGTGAACAGTGAAAGGGGGCTTCCCGTGTCTTCCTACTGCGCTTTGAGTCATAGTAGAATGTTGCCAGAGATGGTGGAATGGGCAGATAGTACACAGAACGAGAACCTACATTCCTATACGGATTTGGTTGGTCTTTAAATTCTTGACGACGCACAGGGCGACAATGAATCGAATTCAAGGAGTCAAACAGGTACTCAGCTGAGCTATCCCACATAAGGACCTCTTACGCTCTTACCTAAAGACATTGTCTTACTTTCCCTTTTAAGATTCTCCCAGGCCGACCTCCTTCGTGAGGGCGACAATGTGTGTTCAAGGACGGATCGCGCCGAGAGTTCCGTAAATTATTCCGCTATCTGTGTCGTCTTCAAACAATCCAAAAGATAAGAGGTTTAGACAGCACAGCCGTTTAAAGACCTTACATTTTATCTCAATTTACTATCTTCTTTACATACAAAATGAGTATATCTTTTAGGAATGTAAATGAGTTTGTCATAAACGCTGGGCATTCTTTTGGTACTTGCATTCTTATAGAAACGTTACAAAATATATTTCCAAAGTGAACATGCTATGCTATGCTATACGTCACGTAAATGTATATGCTTATTCTCTACTATATGTACTAGGTGGTAGGGTTAAACGTGTCCAAATAGGTTACATAATACTATTACAGGTAATTACGTCAAAACTGGACTAATGGCCCAAATATGAGTCAGTCCGAGTTTTACTTTTGACAAACTTTTTCAGAAGGAAGCAGTGCTGGCCCGAGATTACATAAATCGACAACAAATATAACTGACGACTATACAAAATAATTTAATATAATTTGGTAGTAATTGAGCGTTTCTAACTTATCACCCAATTTACATTGCTATTCTATTCTATTTGCCATTTCGCATTAGCGTAAAACTCAGACTTGGGCTTCAATCCAATGTCAACGCATATAGTATAGCAAGTTAGAGTGAAGATACTCGCGCGGGCGCACAAATAAAATCTAAGGTCCTGACGTGGCGTCTCGATCCTTGCGAAAAGCGATGTAGACACTATCAATTCAAAATATTTTAACTGTGTGTGTCAGTTATCCATGTTCTGGAATTTGAAAATAGTCAGATTAAATATTTTTTTAAAGTTCTAAGACCTAGCGTAACGCCTCCAATAATGTATCATTATTGCGGGTTCGTACATACGGAGAAACTCTTGATAACTTTAGACTGGCATTGCAAGGTCGATTATATTGGCCGCAGCCTCTATCTTTTTTTAACATCGTTTATCAAAATCGTTATATCAGAAGGACCTTGACTTAAGATAACGATCTCGTGCAAACATCTCGTGACTATCGGGCTGCAGCTACCTGTCGGTTGCTAACGTCCTCAGATTCTCTATAACACTTATATTAGTGACCGTTTACACCCTACTACATATGTGTGTCAATTGATACATGTTTCCGTCTTGATTTCAGGTAAGTGGCCCCAGATCAAGACATGATCATTTCCGTTACTCTGCACTATGGTGAGACAGCTGTAAGTTTATTGACTTTCAAGAACAGTTCCGGGCCCGGAAGTTAAAGTAGATTGGGCAGAGGAATTTACACAGCAGTGCTAATTAATAACTGTTGCAGCAAATAGCGCTCTGGAACTTACCGAGTGTGTACCGTTACGGATTTTGACAGTGTCAGAAATTGTTTAACACCGTTTTCAGGTATAGTTCTTAAGATTCTCTTTATTCATTTAAATTTTAAAATTTGTTTGACAAAAAGGTATTACTTTAAACCATTGAAATTAAGCACGTACGTTAATACGCCCAGCTGTATAATAGATATATATAATAGACATAAATCATATCACAATTAATAAAACAAAGTTAAAGAAACTTTTGGCATCAAATAAGTCCTTTGTGCATACACTTCTTAGATTGCTTTCTAATTATATGAAATGAATAAACAATGAGAGAACGAATGGATAAGAATGAACAGTGTGCAAATGTTCCCGAAAAATCCCGCTTAGTAAAACGAAATGTACCAAAAGAGAGGTAGAATGAAATATTATTATTTTATGAGGACAGGCCGCATGCCAGTGCGCCCCGCCGCCGCCGTGTGCTGGGCCCATTGAGTAAGAAAGGATCAGAGCGGCACCGTATCACTTTTAGTGATGTACATGCATTGACGGTAGCGCTGGCTAGTCAGTTTGCTTACGAATTCGCTCTCTCTTGTAGTTCTCGAGTTCCAACGACACGGAAGAACTGCACAGGACGCTATTTAGTGCAACGAACATTCGATTTATTTTAAGCGCGGCATATGGCGTACGCCAGGACCTAAAGGTGCCCGACGACGCCCATGGGTTTTCGAACATTCTGGGGGGCTGCCCCCAGATCGTAATTAGGGGGAAATACCTTTTTTGCGCAAACTTGGCCTCGGCTAGTATTCAGACCGGCCAAAAAGTTTTATCACTTAAGAGGGTTCTTCCCGACGGGATTAACCTATTCGCGGGCACGGCACAAAATCGCACTATGGCGCTCTGGAACCTTCCAAAGAAAAAGGCAGTTTCCGTGATGAGGAGGATGCCAAGTGATTACACAATGCGCAGTGTTTGATTTGGTTAAATTAAAAAAAAAAATTCAAAACGAGTTATCGCTGTAACTAGTAAAAAAGATTTTTATTGTAAGCTGTTTATAAAATAAAAAAATATGATACATACATATTCATAGAACAAGCTTGATGAGTTTAATGACTGACATTTTTTAGCTCATTATCTTTTATTGTTAAGTAATTCACGTCCATGGATGAAATGTTCACGTCCAAACAAATTGAAAAAAATAATGCTTTCGGTTCATATGACTTAAACCAAACACAATTTGACAATGTCAATGTTCATCAAGCTTGTAGTTCGTTTACATAAAACTGTTTATAGTATAATTTTGGATCTCTGAGGAGAAATATGCTATATTATTAAATTATATGTTAAATTATATATTATTGTATTTTATAACTATTGTATAAGGAGTTGAGCGAGAAGGCCCACCTTAAACGTGGCTACGCTGCAACTACACGTATGAGTTTCGGTCGCTACTGCCGTCCTTCCTAATCTATGTCCGAGCGGACCGGCGTTCGTAATAAAGGCTCTAGACGTGAAGTAATCCGCACATTTGTCCGCTCCCAACACGTGTTCTTGCATCTTTGATGAGCCTCCTTCATGTACCTCCCACTCTATATATGGTGTGGGTATCTCTGCGTGTAGGAGGTTTTACAGCATTATTTGTGCCGTTACTTCGTAGGTAAAGCCTATTAGTAGTAAATCACAAATTGCGGCGCCGATGGGTGTAGTAATGCATAAAGCACTAAAAACTAAATAGGCTCATGAAATATGAAAGTACTGAGTGTCAACGTAAATGAAAAATTTGCTTGCATTGTTGAATTTCCATACATTTTCGTAGTTACAAGAATAACTTTTTGCGTGAACAATTTCCAGGGATGGGAGCAATATTATAAAACGACAAAATCACAGTTTATTTTAAAATCAAACGTCTGTCATCTGTCTGTATTTCTGTTTGTCTTTCTATTATATTTTAGGCTGGCCAACCAGAGATTACTCATATGTCTAAACCGCTTATAACTTGAAAACGACTCAACAGTTTTTGATGACATTTGAATGTACGCGTAGCTTGATTCTACAATCGATTTTATCCATCTATTATAGACTACTGTTTTTCGTTGGACTTTCACGCAGGCAGAGCCTGCATCTATTAGCTAGTATACTGTACCTATACTAACAGTTAGGTGTAGACACGAACTAAGTTAGATAATTAATTTTTAATCTATGGTAGCATCGGTAGCATAGTGGTACGACGCCTCGGCGTTAGATAATCTAGGTGAGGCAACCCTGGATGCGGCATGATTTTGGATGGGTGACCGTGAGACCGTTGATTCTAGTCGTGGTGGTTCCGATTTCGCTTAAACTGTAGGTCCTTAACACGAAGGAGGGAGGTCCTCCGTGGTCCTTAATAATGGTAGGGTAATCCCGCACGGGTTGGTATCATCGCATTGAGTTAAAGATCGTCGAAGCGGCAGTAAAATCGACCGTGTTTTCCATCCAGTTCAATGTAGATGTGAAATATAAGAAGGTACAGGCATTAAACTTGGTACAGGCATGGCTCGGAGTGCCCTTGTGGCTAATATTACAAAGAGTAGATTTTGAATTAGCCAACCATATTCAATTCCATAAAAAAAAAATTATACATACACAGATACCACAGATTACATACATTATATAATGATGTAATGTAGTTCGTGCAAATACATACCTTCCATGCAGTAAAACCATTATTCAGCTGTTGTAAGGTCCGGGCCATAATGGCGTCTTTTGTGATGACTATTCCAATCATATCGTCAATAACTACAAACGAAACCATATTGACGTGATCTTTATCTTGTCAAAAGTTTCTCCAAATTATAACACTCGCATTATAGTTACTTACCTTTACTTTGTATTATGTTCTATATTATACCTACATGTGTCTACTAGGTAGTAAAGTTAATTGATTGTAAACTTGGTTTATATATTATTAGTGTTTTGGTGAGAATTGTTAAGGAGGCAGGTAAAGTGTTATACTTGTAATTATGTAATTTTTCTTGTATGTACGTGTCTCTGTGTATTCTCCAAATAAATAAAAAAATAAAAATAAATAAATAATAAATTATTATCTAAAATAATGTGCATGTAAGGTTGGCCCGTTTCAGAAAATTACGCTCCCCATACAAATGGAGTTTACTAATCATTTAAAAACAACTGTTCCAATTTACTTGCTATTTGGTATCCAATATCAGGCAATAAATATTTGTGTCCGCATGTTTGTTGTTTTGGTAAATGTATCCTGGCTCAAACCACAAATAAAACAAAAGGTGTATGAAGATTTTCTTTTTGCTTTTATGTCATTCGGTTTAGATTTTTCAAAAAACTAAAACCGGGCAGACACAGATATTTGTTGCCTGATATTATTAAATATTTAAGATCAATTTAATTGGAACGGTGGGCTTCAAATTATTAGTAAACTACATTTGTATAGCATGGAGCATGTTGAGCTTATCTCGTATTTACATGCATCGGCAGCTTTGCTTCGATGGCAATAAATTGTCAATCTTGCATGGCTATGCCTTCACTCACGCCTGTTGAAGGTTGTGTGGTTTACACCTGTCACATTAGCCTTTGCAATGAATAGTAAGTAGCCCGCATTACATACCTACCTCCTACTCATATTACAGACTGGGCGTGTTTGAGACAATGTGTATTAGACGTACGCAGAAATAAATTAAAGAGCATGGATACCTATCACAAAATTAAATGTCTTGTCTTGTTGGTGAAAATAGCAGGAAAGATAGAGTGATTTTAATTTAAGGAATATTTCAAATTGATGGTTTAATATATTATTTTTCGTAAAATTCTCTCACCACCTTACCTAGGCACGGAGATCATCGTTCTTGGTGCATCTACCTTACCACTCCATGAAATGAAACGATTTCCATGTTACACAAATGATCTGATTTGATAATAAATAATAATTGTAAATGAAAACATTTTAAATACCAAAGCGGAGTATGTAGTGGGCGAATGTATTAGACAAGTATTCGTTACATTACAATCAAGTATATCATATTGAAAAGTATGAACCTGTCATCATATTGGCCGAACACACGGCTACAATCAACTGAATGGAAATCACGTTAAATTTTCATTGGGTCTTTGACGATCATTTATTCAACGCGGTGGTACCTACCAACTCGGGTAGCATGAATACTACCACCTATATAGTAAGTAAGGGCACCTATAGTTTTACGTGGAATCCGAGCCACGCGGCGGTCGTACGGTCACCCATCCGGAACCCGACCGCGCCCACTCCGAGGCGTCGCACCACTGGACAGCGAGGCTAAATATGAGAAAGTAAAGAGTATAATAAAGCATCTACAAAAGCAGTTATCCAATACAGCGTAACCGAGGTCATTAAGAAATGCATAACAATATGCGCGGTTCGGGAGTGGCGACGAATCAATCAATCGGTTGACGGACTGGTCGACAGGTTCTCACAGCTCAGGTATACTTCAGGTATGGAATGACCACCCGTTCGAGTTCTGGTACAATTGACTGTGGAATGAGCCCGTTACTTTGACGCCAAAGTTTGACGCATACGTCGTGCGATCTCTCTATAGAAAAGTGAACGATACTCTATAGAAATAAGTATTTTTTGTTATTAAGAAAGAGCCGAACCTGGCAATGTTTCTCAGTACATAAAAAATAATGTAATATATAAAAAAGTAGCACCATCGAACGGTATTAAACTTAATTACAACAAAACCAATGTAACCTTAACACTCGCCTTAACACGAGATCGGATAAATATAAGGTCATCTGGTACTTTTAAGCCTATGATACCTACCTAGGAAAGTTGCAGATAGGTTTTTTATATTCGCGGACTGGCAATGTTGCCTTATTGATCTTTTTATTGTATAGCATTTAAGTCCTCTGGGACATCCGCCACTAAGTCAACAAAAAATATTATGCACGCAATCCGTCACGATTGTCTAAATGAAGTATTCTGAAAATTAATCAGACCAATTGAAAATATCCTAGCACTTTTATCGCATACATTTTTAGTTTTCTTTTTTATTTACAGATTTGCATGTAATTACATTAATTTGTATTACTGCCAAATACGTTACAGTATAATGCTTTATGTTTATTTGTATTATTGAAAATGTTTTATTGGTTATTTCCACAGAAATCAGAATTCCGATTTCTGCGGTTATTTATTTCAGTTGATTTTGTGCCAAAAAGTGTAAAATATACACGCATTACGATTTTTATATATATTTTTTTTATTTTCCGTATTTTATTGAATAGTAAAAAAACCCTGTAAATGCAAAAGGATGAACGAAATCTAATAAAATATAAGAAATGTTAATGTCTGTTATGGTTTCGACACCACAATTTTCCCACTTATTGGAGTTTAACCCGCGACATCTTCATTCATAAGCATTGTAATTACATTGAGATTTTTTTAATATTAAAAGCGCACGCATACGTAGCGATCGCAAGCTAACGTCGCTGACCCACAAAGCTGATTCGCCGGCGAAATGCCGTGAGAACGTCGTCCGTTATCACAACACGGGGGCGGCGGCCGAGCTCGCCGGCGCGCCAGCAACAGGTCCATGCGGCGGGCGGCACCGGCGCGGTCAACCGGTCACATTCCACGTGACTTGCTCGACGCTGGGGGCTTGCCGCGAGGAATTAAAATGCCTCATTAAGCAAACATTAAATTGCCAGCCTCCATTGTTATCATCGCACATCGTTTAAACATATAAACTAATAGAAAATTAAGGTGTTGGCATGGCACCTAATTCCTCCGGCAATGCGGTATGTTCGCCTAATAGCATGACAGAAGGTGGGGACTTCGTGTAACTGGACTAGGATGGGTAATACCCATCAAAGTCGGGGCCATACCAGGACATTCTCTTTTTGAGCGCAGCTTATATGGAACATTTTTACTACCATTTCGACCATATTTTCATCCAACCTGGACTTGACCCTCACTATTTAAGTGACACTTGACTTATCCAACTCAAAAAAAGAAATAAATTGGTGCATGAAAAGGCTGATTTAACCAATGATCTCTTATATGGGAACGAAGTCCCCGCGCCCCTTAGCTACGAGCCACTTTATATGACGCTTCAGTTTATAATGAAGAACTATAAGATTCCGTTGATATTATAGAACGGACATCACGATCCAATAACTTTGGTCTGAAAACCAGTGGGAACTTTACATGACCCGCGCATCGAACTTTTATGTGAGCGAGATCGAACAGTTAAATTTAACTCTGATTGCATCAGTACTTCACGCGGGTCTAATAGGTACGTTTAGCAAAATCTTACTCGTTCGCGTAGATACAACTATGCAGTGATGGATTTAAAAATGCACTGATAACGACTTAACAAGATCTTAAAAATAAAGAACTTGATTTCTACAAAGGAGCCTTGCTTGTCCACATTGTGCTCGGATAGTAAACCAATGTGTCATGCAGACTTTCCCAAAGTACGTCGTGTGAATGATACTAATAAACAAGTGCACGCAAACATCGTGTCCAACATACAAGACGGTAACATTCATGTGTCGAATGTTGGTGTCAGTAACGGTTTTATTCAACACGTGTTCTTAGAATCAATGACAGTCGACAGAAGAACGTGGTCCGAATGTGAAAATGCTATGGAGGCTTTGCGTGAAGCGAAAACTCTTTAGTAAGCAAGTGAAAATTGAGCGAGTAGGTTTGTAGGTTAGGATAATTTATACTACCTTCATTCAAAAACATTATACGCTGAATACTCCTCGAGACCTCCAGGAATCAGAAATCGGCTTGGGATCGGACTCAAGCGGAATTTTAACTTTACCAGTTACTGAGGATAGTGAATACACACGACTTCCTATATCTCGCATATGTATCTAGTTAGTGAGCGATCAAGCCGAGCCATGGCATTAAGTCGTTGGGTTACTCAATTAAACCATATTGCATGTTTGCCGCTTCTCATTCAAGTGTCGTGAGAACAATTTGTACAATATCTTCTTTGTTCAGAAGTTGCGGACATGCCGTGGTAACAGCCTAGTTAAGGCACGGGCTCTTTCTTATGTTTAGTTACTTTCATGTCGATTTCGATCCGATCTCTACGCACTTTTAAAGATGTAGTATCACTCAACATGAGAACTTTTTCTTGGTATATACTTGCTTTTATCATCACATCATATTTTGAGGTACAACTCCAAATCCCAAAAATGTTAGTTAAAGGAAACTTCTCTTTGCAGTGCACCGCTTGATCTTGACGTGTTTAGTTTATATATTTTTCGTCCAAATGGGTCAGGCAGAATGCAATATGTAGTTTCTATAATTAAAATTGTACTCTATAATTTTTCATCGGCTGCTGACCACGAGTACGAAAAAAGAGAACAGGCAGATATACACAGATAGAGCTCTGTAATCACACTGATAGTTCTCGATAATCATGTAGGGTGAGATACACAGTTGATCACTAGAGTGCATATGAAGATGCAGCTTCAATTTGGATCAGAATGCCAGCGCAAATTGCAACTGACACGCAACGGTTCTGGCTTGCAATCTTGTCTTGCAATTTAATGTGTGCTTTGTCAGAATTGTAAATTGCAAATCTGGGCTTCGCGTTCTGCTCATTCTTCCTGACCTTTTGTTTTAAGTAATACACGCCAAATTAATCATAGAAAACAATTTACTCTTGTAAATGCATAAAACTATAAACATGTAAGTAAATGGATTTTTATGAAAAGGACTTGATATTTTTACCAGATGAATATGGCCGGTTAGGTTGTAATTTGTGAAGCATTTTATGAAGCTACAATTTATTTTTTATGGAACAGAATCGTCAAGAAATCGTTTCGAATTAATATTCACGCACAATAAATATAATCACCGTTTCTGGCTCCCAAAAACAGTATATTCTGTAAGTAAATGATAAGACCGTTAAGGTGGCCCAACCCGGCGGGCCTAACTCATTCGCGGGCACGGTACAAAACCGTGCTGTTGCGCTCTGGGACCTTCTCTGTTTCAAAGAATAAGACAGGTTCCGTGATGAGGAAGATGCAACATTTCCACAAAAAAGACAATGTGCATAGCGTATGATTTGGTAAGATTTACGAAAATTTAAATTTCAAACCGACTTATAGCTAAAAGTAAACCACGACAGCTGTAGTCAAAAATCTAACAAAAACCAAATAGATTATAAATATTGATTAAACAAGCTATGTCTGATGACTAATTTTTTTAAGATGTTCTTACTTTATCATTGCGTAATCCACCTCCAAAGTTATTCTATAAAACGCGCGAAAAATTCGAACTTTCGGACCTTAAAACTTAGAAACCAAACACAATTTTACAATGCCAATGGTCATCAGACATCTAGTTCGATCAAATGAAGCTATTTTGAGCAAAATTTTGGATCTCTGACAAAAAATATGGGCATGATCTTCTTTCCCCTTTTGTATGGGGAGATGATCGGGATGGGCCACCTTAATAAGAGAACAATTTGGGACATAATACGTCTGACCGACAGACGGTAGAGCCAGACCTTTTTGCGACGGGACCCTAAAAATATCAGTGGATGCAGCCGGGGTTGCCAATGAATTGTACATGATAAGCAACTAGAGTACCGGCGAACAGATGGAATGATTGAGGGGTATGGCTGGCCCTTTCTAAATCTGATGACACACTTCCGTTATAAGAGTATGTTGCTCGATATTCGGACCGTCGATTTCTAACGGTATGTCTCCGATTAGCGACAGCTATTCGTTAGTAAACTTTACGTCGCTCGTAATAACTGTTCTGGTACATTTTGTGCGCCGCTTCAAACTAATACCACTCACTTATTCTGTGCTAATACCTAGTTATTAGTTATCCTAAAACTAGCAATTTCACTATCAATTTTGCTAGATATTCTTGATTCCGTGACTCAAAATAGTTGTAAAATGTTTCCTCAATACTTTATCGTTTTAGCAGACAGATGTAAATGACTTGTTCAAGCTGTCCGAGGCACATGCCCGACATCATGTAGTCCCCATCGTGTCCAGTTGTGTTTGTTTTTTTCATTGTGAAATAAGCTATTTGCTTTTTAAGTACTTGAATCCGTTTTCTATTCTTTTGAACAGAACTAAAAAAAAGAGATATTTGAATCGACCCGTATACCAGAATGACCGCTGTTACGTACTGTACACGAACGATCGTTGCGTTTGTTGGGAGCTAGAAATGCTACCCATAATAGTATTCACCTTATATTTTGAATACTCAAGTGTCACAAATACACAAAAGGCACACTCAAAAAAGCATCGTCCAGATATATTTGTTTCTCACCACACTGCGTGCCAGCGAATGATTGCGTGACTAAAGCGGTGCGTCTGAAGGACAGCAGGATTACTCGTGAAACGAACACAAGAGGTTCTCAGACGCTTAGCTGTCATAATCCATATAGAAAAATGAGCACATACTTTCTTATATTAGATAATGTGTACAGTTGCTGAACTCTCTTGCAGCTGACAAAGGTAGAGGTAGGTATAGGGTAGGTACTCATTATAAAAATATGTAATGGCCTTGATATGCTTTTTCTCATTAATGGTTTCATGAGATAATAACTGTTCTATCAACAAAACAATTTGAAATTCTCAATTCTTCGTTAACCTAATAAATAATCATTTATTTACACATAAATAATATATGCAAATGTATACAAAAAACGAATGTTAAACAGAATTGCAGCACTACTTTACTGACAAACCACTTTAATTACACCAATTTCCATGAATAATTCTGACAATCATACCTGAGTTGTACTGAAGGATTGCTTTACTTTTCGTTTCGTTTTAGCTAGCTGTTCAATGTTTTACGAACATCCTTTTAGGGTGGAGTGAAACTGACATTTTTTTATTGCCGTTTCGACCGTTTTTATCCAATACGATTGTACCAACCCGGACAGACTTAAGCCTACCCTAAAACCTACCTACAGTTTTACATGGATTCCGAACCATGGATAAGCTCGCATTAGTGACGAAATGCACGTATCCAACTCCGAAAGACAAAGAAAGTAGTGCATGAGCGGGACCGGGATTTGAACCGAGACCTCTGGAATGCAATAGCCGGTCCCTGCGCCACTAAGCTACGAGCCGATGTTCTTTTACATGAATCTTTTGTAATCTCAGGACTTATTGATCAGGACCAGTGTGAACGACTGGCTTGTGCCAATCGGCGGCTGCTGGCTTGCCATTAAACTTTCCAATAAATCTCTAAGAAACTCGCTCATTCCCCGGTTGCTCATAGAAATCTTTAGTCGCAATGACACCCGTCGCAGCCTTGGCACCAAGTTAGGAGAGATATTACCTGCATGAAGTCATTCGTCGTGGGAAACTAAATGAAATGAATATTTAATTAGAACGGGTAAAGAAAAATAAATGCATGTAATAGAAACAGGATTATAATGGACGACGAAAGGTTCAAGTGAGTAGGGTTGGAAAATAACAGTAATACAATAAAGGTATTTTAAAAAATATACAAATTAGATCGCATTGCGATGTCCAAAGGAAATTGACTGCCGAGAGTTATTTTAATTTATTTAATGTATTTATATACTTCCCATTTTTTTAAATCCAACTAGAAATTAAAACAATAATTCAAAATAAAAAACGTGACGAGCACGCCGACTACTGTATATGTATGTTTTGCACCCCACTTTTTTCGTTTTCGAGATATTATTTCATACGTTTTAGTCCTCTTTCAAAACGTAAATAGTAGTATAGTTAGATAGAAGTTATTTTTATTTTTTATTGTATTGTCACCGAGTCCTGAGAATTTGTTAAATTTTCCTTAGTCAAAATATGTAATAAACAGAAAATCATAAAAGCGAACTAATAAAAACGTTTCTTGCTCCTACCATATTTTTCATAAGTGTAGAGAAATCTTAAAAAAAAAACAATTGGATCATAATTACATCACACATGAAACATTCACATCGAACATTCGATCTTTATGGACAGGTCTAATGTCTACAGGGGTGAGCCCACTTCGTTAACACCTTATCGCTCCTGGACGGCGTCATTAAAAAGCCATTAGACACTAGACACACAAGTTCTCCCCAGAATTGAACTCCTCTGGGTTCTTCGAAAACGTAAACATGTGAAGATCAGCCTCGGTGGCCCAGTGGCGCGACACTTCGGCGATCGCTCTCCGAAGTTAAGCAACGCTGGGTCCGGTCTGGTCTTGGATGGGTGACCATTCGACCGTTAAGAGAGGCTGGCCGTGGTTCGGATTCCACGTTAAGCTGTAGGTCCCCTTCCTTACTTACTAGGTGGTAGGGTTCATCCCGCCCGGGTTGGTACCATCGCATTGGATGAACGATGGTCGAAGCGGCAATGAAAATTGTCCGTGTTTTCCATCCAGTTCAATGTAGCCGTGCAATATAAGGAAGGTCCTGGCATGGCACCTAGTTCCCATGTGGTGTGTTGGGCTAATACCATGACAGAGCTTGTGGTATTAGCCATCCATGTCCAGTCACATAAAAAAAAGAGATATTAATTACAACTCTTGACCTTAACTCTCTCATGGTGCTGGGTGCAGAGGACAACAGTCTCTTCAATAGAGTGAGCGTTGTGTTGTGCCCTATCTATAGTTGAGTTTTCAAGGGTACCCTCGAGGGCAATGCCTATCTAATTACAGTTAAAAACCAAAATACAAAAATCAAAAATGTATTTATTAAAAAATATTAATATACACGCTCTTTTCGATACACACGATTCTGTCTTGCAGAGGTTATTTTCAGTTTTAAACATTTTTTTAAATTATTTTGCGCTTTCGAAAAAAAACAATATTCAAAATTCAATATTCATAAAGCTAATAAAAACCGATTTCGATTAAAGTCCATTTTTGTAATTCTTTGAATATTATTGGTTTTCTGCAATTGTTACTCATGTTGAGTGGCACTAATGTAGAGTCAATGGCAAGGAATAAAAAGAACCTTCACCTCTTTGTTTTCAAACAAAATATACTATACGTATTAATATTTTGTTAAAAAAAAACAATTTTGCCATATATTTTTTCCTGATTATAAACTCGAAATTAGTGCAGTCGAAAAAAAATGGACTTTAGCCAACATCGGACTTAAACCGTAACAAATCTATACAATGGCTGCACTTTTTAATTAATTTTTCATAAGCATCGTTTGCACTGCCTACATTTTAACACCTTTTTTAATACCTCGCTTTCTTGTCTGTCTGTTCGGTACGAATTTAGCAATTTAATTTAAATTAACTTCTCTTTGAGAGAGAGACTTGAAATTTAAATGTGTCTGGACTATATGATAACGCATTTTTTTAAAACTATAAACGATTTTTGTAAAAACTTGGAGTGCAACAGAGGACATGAGCCGTCTTGCAAACCACGTTTTTAGTTTTCGAAAAAAATATGTTTTAAAAAAGTGTTGGGTACATTTTTAATTTGTGTAAGAAATAACTATCCCCGAATGCAAGAACTAGTAGCTAAACGTAAAACACGGTGGCATTACTTCAAGCCACAGAATCCTTTCGTCCTTTTTAATCTGCAAAGGCTGGGGGAAACAGAACATCGCTTGAATCTGCGTCAAGCGATAAAGCCTTTCCCAAACAGATAATTCCGCTTGGAAGTTCCGAATGCTTGTATTTGAACAAGTACGTTATACTTAACAACTTTAATAGAGACGTTACTTTATAGACATTGATGTGGAAAGTGTTGCAGTAATTAGCTTCAAAGCCCTTCTTGGTCTTAAAGTTATTTGTGTAATATGCGATAGGGCTATGTATACCTATCAATACTTACATGTATAATAGATTGTCTATTGGTTGGTCTGGCAGGTCAGATAATGCCCTTCTCCCAATCGTATTCAGCAGTACCTAATCGACTCAGGTTATCGTTATTCGACCGTATCTTCAGTCGTTTTCTCTCGGCCACCAATGGAGCAATTCTCTCCGATTTGGGTACCCGCGCCTCTGGCTGGACGTCTCGCAAGAGGAGTGAGTACTGTTACGCGTTATGTTGCCTAATCGCTTTACGAGATCTCTTTTGTGAATGGAGCGACTTTGTTTCGCTGACGCTCAAATATTGTATAATCCGTGGACAATAAGATATCGAGACACATGCATTTGGGGTTTTTTAAGCTTCTTGTAGCCCATCGGAGGCTATAAGAGGGTTTGGGGTGGTGAAATGCTTATGCATACCTGATTCCAGAATCAGTTTGTATGGGACTGGTTTAGTGAAGCTACCCTAACCGTAGACTTAGGCTGAGATATAGTCGTAACAGAAACTAAGACTAACGGAAAGTAGTACTTTGTGACGCAATCTCAGGTTGTGATAAATAGTCGTAACAGAAACTAAGACTAACGAAAAGTAGTACTTTGTGACGTCACTTTGACACATTTTGTATGGACGAAGTCTTTAAAGTAATGCAAAGTGACGTAACAAAGTAGTACTTTTCGTTAGTCTTAGTTTCGGTTACGACTATTTATCTCAGCCTCAAAGTAATGCAAATTGACGTCACAAAGTACTACTTTTCGTTAGTCTTAGTTTCTGTTACGACTATTTATCTCGGCCTAAATCTTACCCACTAAAACACCAAGCCTAGTTTCCTTCAGCCGGTTGGCTTTTGAAGGTAAACCGATCTTTTGCGTTTAGGGATTATTTTTGAAATAGGTATAACATATTGTTGAAAATAGAGGGTAACTACCTTTTGAGATCACCGCGTTGCAAATATTACGTTTCAGAAGTCACAAATGCCAAATACAAGCAATGGCGACCTTCGTAAGATTTAGTAAAATCTAATTTTCCATTGAAAACGAAAATAAAGAGCTCTCAGGCAGCTTGTTTGGGGAAGCTGATTTGAGTTTGGGTTAAACCTGTGAAACCAATACGATTGTTAAATAGACCTTGCGTCAGAATTGCGGTACTTACCCAATTTTATTCGAGCAGAAAATTTGTGGTGCAACACGTATTTAGTTTCTAATAATTAAAGTAATTAAAATATGCCACCGATTAGCATTAGTTAATTAAATACAATGATTCCAACCCGGGCGGGATCAAACGTGGCAGTTAATGAGAAAGAAACTACGTTGTTGAATCCGAACAATGAACGACCAATATGTTGGGTGCCTCTTACGAAATGCACGGGTAGAAATACAGTGGTAACACTTGTAATCTATTTAAGCGCCGGAATCCTCACAGCAAAGCATATACTCATACTATAACTTAATTGCAGATTGAGATTACGGTACGAAGAAGTTTTCTCCAAGCCGATTCGTCACGGTACTACCCGCCTGCGGGCTTCTTGCACCAGTTGGTGTTCCAATTACCGCTAAACAGACTGGGAACTTGCTCCTAGAAGTTTAAATAAGTTTCATTAAATTGTATAGGTTCGAGCTGAGAAAAGACGGTTCCTGCGAGGGAAAGAGAGAAGTACATCTACAATGAAACATTACTAAGTAATGATGTTATAAAGTTAGGCTTCAGACGGAGTAAGTGATAAGTTATACAATTTGGTTTGCAACACAAGTAGCTCTGTCTACTTTTATACATGATATTTATTTCTAATATTGAGTACTTTCTATTCCCGAAGGTTCTCATACCTAGCCGGAAACACCGTGTATATTGTGTGATAACATAATACCGAGCGATTCCAAGCTAGTGTTTCATGCTTCTTCGTTGGATTACGTTTACTCATATGGCAAGTTGGAAGATTAATTTATCTGCAACAACATTTTAACTGTTGCTTCACTAGATAACAGTGATGCAAATTCGTTGTATTTATGTGTCGAATGCACAAAAATAAAAAACAGCATGGTTGTTTTTCTATCGAGCACAGACCACGAGCAAGATAAAAGACGAATGGATAAAAAAACAATAATCGGTGTCGTTTCTGACCCCAGAGAATCTAGGCTTCCATGTATCCCAAATATCAAGTAAATCGTAACAGTGGTTTTCAAATGATTACTATAGGCACAGAATACTATAGGGAGCGTAACTGCCTGATGCTACCTAGAGAGCGTAGAGAGCACTTGTAAAGCATAACGCTGTCCCTTTGTCCCCTTTATCAGCGCTCAAGACGGAACTGGAAGTAAATGCACACATTCCTTAACGAAATTCCAAAAATAAGAACCCACCGATCCGTTGCATATCATCGGTAAACAATGGAACGAATTACCTTCCGAGGTATTTCCCCCCAAAGTACAACCTGGGGTCTCGAGGTTCTTCAACAACGGTGGGAAGAAACACCTGACCGGCCGGCATGGTTTTAGCAGCCCCCCTAAAGATTCGCGATCCCATGGGCTTAGAGGTCCTGGCGTACGCCATCCATATGCCGCGGTTAACATAAAAAAGGTTATTAATGAGAGTGTAAAGCTGCAAAGCCAACAAGTATTATCGAAGAGATATACCCTCCTAAGTCTCTCAAAGCGGAAACGGCTCATACTCTGTGTGGGTTTACGACCGATGCTACCGGACAAGGTAGGTACGTCACATCACGTTCTGCGTTCATACTAGGTACGTGAGGTCCAAGACAACTAGGCTAGCAGGGCCACGGCCGGCCGGGTCAACGACCTGCCCGCGCAGCCTCCCCCCGCACCGACCCCACCCCCCAACCACCGCTCTCCCTGCATCCCGTGCGACCGGCGGCGAGCGCGGGCGCTCTCCCGCCGCGCCGCTACCGAGAACAAACTCCCGGAGCCATCTTGTCGCGTGCCTCCGTCCCTTTCCCGTGCGTGGGTCTGACAGAGATGCTGGCATCGGAAGGTTTCTTGTTCAATTTGTTACATCGTCGGTTGTAGAAACGCGGTCACATTATTCGATGAATGGAGGTCGATACTCGCGCACGTTGTGGAAAGAAAGAGCGGCCAAGTGCGAGTTGGACCCGCGCACCAAGGGTTTCGCAGCAAACTTTTAGATATTTGTCATATCATAATATCGTAATTTAGGCATTCGTTTGAGATTTCTTGTTGGTTTAGTTGGTTTGGTTAGAACCCGGAGAAAAAAATCTGAATGGTTATTTTCATAAAAGTACTTATAATTAAATTTGAATATTTTAACAGATATTAATTACGTTGCTACATACTTCATTCTATGCTAAGCATATAAAGTTGTACCTTTCACGATTTCACCTAAAATGCAAGGATTTGGGAGGTATTCGCGCGGGAAAAACTTCGAAAGTGTGTTCCCACGACCACCCACGAAGGTGCATAAATCAAGGAATAATAAGAGAGATTTTCTATCCCTTTTACGCAAAAAGGTATTAGATGGAGCGAAACTCTTTGTGTTACGACCAAAGTAAGATATCGCATTACATAATCTTGCAGCCAGTAGCGTGATCTAAAGCAGCTGATTCGAAGTTATCAGAGTTTGAGCGAGTTTGGTATTGGAATTGTTTTTTATTATTCTAGTAATTAAGTTACTAATTTTAGTAACTATTTAATATGTTTACGTAACAACAACATTTTATCTACCTTTTATGCTTGAATATTACCTGTTTATGTCTGTGAATATGTCACTCAAATGAAGGATACCTGATTAGCTACGGTCCAAACGTTTATTATCATCTTTTGGGAAGATTTAGATCATAATATCGAATCTGTGATAATCGTCGCTTGTTCTATGTCGTCAAAAACGGTAATCGGAAAAAAATGTTACAAGGGTTTCTCTGAAAGACAAAATTTACATGATTTACGTTTGCTGCGAATTCAACGGTAAGAATAATTACTATAAATAAAAACATTCGTTAGAGTTTGAGTATTTTTTATATTTATTTTGTATAAACTTTAAATATTGAACTTTTGGCTAAGGGATGTAGGAAAACTTTAAATTTCAGCGAAATATTTATAAATTAATTATTCTTGGCTTTTCGAATTCGTTACATCGATTTTTGAAACTATGTTGCTAAGAATATTATTTTACCTATGACAAATAGGTCACTACTATCTATTGTGAAACTGGGGTATTCCGATTTAAAATTAAAACTTTTAGTCAACTATTAAGGCTGAGATAAATAGTCGTAACAAAAACTAAGACTAACGGAAAGTAGTACTTTGTGACGTCAATTTGCGTTATTTTGAGATTTCGTCCATACAAAATGTGTCAAAGTGACGTCACAAAGTAGTACTTTTCGTTAGCCTTAGTTTTTGTTACGACTATTTATCTCAGCCTAAGAGTTAAGAGTTTGTTCCAAGTAATGCTTTTTCCAAGTCGTCAAGCGTTTATTTATTAAACTGACTCCAAAAATTGTCTTAAATTCTTTGAATGTACACTTGACTCTTAACTTCATTAGGTAGATAACCGAGGCAAACATTTAACAATCTCACTGCTACTGTGTTCGCTAAGACTCGGTGCATTATTTCCGCGTTTTCTTCAAAGCACCTTCATCGTACATTTCCAATGCGGTAATCCAACACCTGTACAGGCTTACATTCCATTTGGATACGCCACCTCAATAGGCCAATTCTAGAAGTTTCAAATTGATAAAGCGGGAGTGTTCTCATGAGAGGAAATCACTGTGACAATTTTCATCTGGTAATGAAATATTTCATGTATTTCCAAATAGAGCGCTAACGAAGTATTACTTATCAATTACCTTGTCTGTAACAATAACACATACCGTATAAATAGTAATTATCGCAAGAATTAATAAATAATTTCCATCCTATTCTGTTGCAATTCGGAAACGCATGTAAATGTTTCATTTCGTGCCACTCATTGCGTGTGGCGCGCGATCTATAGCCAGATTACCAAAGTCAGTTCCACTCCTGAGAACACTCCTGATTGATCAACTCGGAATTTCCAGAATTGAACTACTGTTCCGGTAGCCCGCCGCCGGTCGCGTTGAACGCGACTCCGTTGTGACGCGTCGAAGTATTCCGAGAGGCTATCTCGAGTTGCAGCAGGTAGCGCGGCGCGGCGCTCTAGAGCCCGCTGGCGACTTTCACCACTTCCTGGCGACCTATCACGACCGGTCCCGCGGCGGCGGCAGTGCGCGGCTCTGGACAGCTATCGGATATCCTTGAAGCCTCGAGCTTCGGAGAGCCGTCAACCAGAGCGATTCGAGATATTTTGTGGCCAAAGGGGCTACCATGGTTAATGAACTCGCCGGGTGAATAGAGTGAATGATTGCCTCACTGTTGCTCACGGCGACACGAAAACTTTAAAATGTTTATTATCTTAATTATTTTAACGCTTTTGTTTTGTTTGTATTATTTCATTTAATTTATTATTAGTATTTGCCTACATTATAATTATTATCTTCAGTTCTAAAAATAAATTGAAGATTAACTAATTTTCTGTAAAATTGTATGTAATTAAGTCGTTTTATGCGTATTCTGTTGTTGTCTGAACACATTAATTTTCTTTCTTTCTTTCTGATTCATTCTGGCGTTTAGTTGCATTTCGTACCATGCTAACTGGTAAATTTCATTTCACCGTTGTATTTGACAGTTAGCGTGGTACGAAATCCAAATAAACGTCGTATTTAATCACTCACTTGCCTATTCACCCGGCCAGATAATTTGCCATGGTATCTCCAGAAACGGGGTAATGCTAGGGTACAAATATTACAACTTATATCCTAGCCTGGACAAGGAATGTAATTAAAATCGTTCAAGAATTATAAAGGGTCTTCAACCATGGTAAATTATATCTCCGTGTGATCCAGAAAAGTGAGTGATAAAATGATTTTCATTCGTAATATCATAATAATATCAATAAACAACCAATGCAATTAATTTTATTTTTGTATTTCGTACCATGCGGGTACGTCCCCCATTGATCACTCACTTGTCTGGATCACCCGGTGATATAATTTACCATGGAAGACCCCAGATTATATCGTGTGGTAATACGTGCGAACCAATGAACATACGGGATTGCTCGCTAATGCTTGGCGTCATTAAACAACGTGTAGTTTCGCTAACCTGTCCATAAAATGATGAGAAATTATTGTACATAGTAGGTAAGTATTTTCAAAGAGGCCGTTACTTTAAATTTTGCTGTGCATTGAGCTTTCTCTGACGCAAGAACTACTTACTTGTCGATAATTTTGTTACTTGTCCATCCATACAGAAATCGAATGTGATCTTTTTCATTTTTAATCTTATGTATGTAGCCATATTTATGCGTGTTAATGTTTACTGTAAATGAAAGAATATAAATGTATCTACAAATTTCCAATGTCATCATAAAATACGTTCATATTGTTTCAGCCAAGCTAAGGGAGTAAGGAACCCTCTTCAATCAAATTCGCTGACACGTATACTCCTCTTTCTACCCTACTCTACCCTAATGTCAACTAGCACACCCATTTCAGGATCATTGTGTGTAAGCATTAATGCATATCCATTGATATTAAAACGTCTCCATTTCCTTACTCGGTGGCCATTTGTATCCACCATTTATCACTTCATATTTGTTCTGGTTTTTATTTGTAAAACTTGATTTACAAAAAAAAAATTCCAGGATTGGTTATGGTGTATCATACAATCATTGTTTTGTGGATTATTATTTTATATTAAAATAAAATATGATCGGGTCAATGGTATCGAATAAACGTTTTACAGAAAACTTGACAGCTGTGAATTAAGTCAAAGTTCTGCTCGGAATTAAGCTCAATGTTAGGTAATAGAGAGAAATGTTAGGAAAGTTATCTGTGTTTATCGTCTGTACCACGGAGAATGTTCTTAGGAGTAGCATAATGCCAACCCTCCGTCCTCTTTCTACCATCGCGTAACTGGCTGGAGTATCGACATTTATAGACGTATAACCAGCCGATCCTGTAAATCATTTTTTGATAGGGTCGATAAACTGTGAGATGCACTCGCTGCTGATTTTTCTCACAAAATACAACCTGGGGTCCCTCAAACATGGTATGAAGATGTACCTGGCCGGACGGCATGGTTCTCGCAGCCCCTGCTGTGTGAAATTCGAAAGCCTATTGGTGACTTTGGGCACCTCTTTGACAGCTAAACATACAAAAAAGAGATTGTGCATGTAATCACTTCGTTACGAGTGTATGTTCATAGTGCTGTTCCAACCAAATTATATATATTATTTCCGAATGTATTGTGAGATCCGAACCTTCTTTGATGCAGTATTGTTTGAATTAGCTCGCGGCGATTTCGAAGTCGTAGCTAAGTATTGCAGGTGAATTATGTTTCCGAGTTGACCTTTCCGATCGCGAACAAACCACGTCTTGACAGGTACAAATAATAGGCACGCCAACAATGTTAACAGTCCCAGCTCGAATTACATAAGAGCAAATTGTAAACGGAGTCGGCGGCTGAGATAGAAAGACGAAAGCGTTCACAGCATCAGCCTATTTAGACACTATTGTTTTTTCTGTGGCCGAAGTAACGAGGTGCCATGGCAGCCCAAGTGACACCACTTTCTCGTGAGTGCGTAGCTAAGGGGCGCGGTGCTTTTCTTCTTATGCCAGAAGACCTGGATTCGATCCCCACTTCGTTCAAGCACCACTTTTTGAGTTGAATAAGCATTTCGTCACGAATACGAGATGTGCAATGGTTTTGGATCAATGTAAAATTGAATGTAGATGGGAGGGTTCAGCTCGCCCGGGTTGGTACCATCGCACTGGATGGAACGATGGTCGAAGAGGCAGTGATAAAATACCATGTTTTCCATCCAGTTTAATGAAGCCGTGATCAAAAAGAGGCTGAACTATTATGACAGCAGGTTAGGTTATAATTTAATATCGTTGGGTGTTTAGCTATCCATGTTCTGGCTAAATGACTAAATTAATGAAACTAAAACATGCGATATTCATTCCAGTTATGAAAGAGATTTTACTTACTACAGTAAGCCTGGTTTTCACCAATTGCTGATTTATTTTATTCGACACTTAAAGGGCTTTTATTACTAAAGTGCCGATTATCTTGTACTGGTATTGATTGCGAGATGGTAAGAAAGGCCCTTTAATGTGAGGATTAAGCAAATCATAACTTGGTGGAAGAGACCCTAAGCCTGGTTATCACCAAGTGCTGATTTATTTTAATCGACACTTATTGTATTGTGCTGGTATTGATTGCAAGCTGCCCTTAGCATGTATAATAATGTTCTAAAAAAGAAGAATAATGTTCCCAAACTCATTTAAATAAATTCTTATTAAAATATTTGAAATAAATTCAATTGATTTGTTTACGATACAGATACAAGGTATGTGAGTCGAAAGCGGTGCAGGTATTAATAAAATAATTCTGTATAAGGAGCCTTTATCTTCGAGATATAATTAACGCCATTTATCACTAACGTCACGCCGTCATCATCAACATCTACTATCCTTATTTTGTATACTCAAGGACCTATTAGTTAGCTTAGTGTCCATGTTTAAGTTTTAATTTGTAATTTGTAGGCGCTGCAAGGCGACGATGGCGGGCCAAGCGATGGCGGCACGGAGGGGCGTGAGGGTGCGAGCTGAGATGTGAATTTATACAAACTGGGAATACACGATACATGTTATATGTATCAACTTATTTCATTTGTAACTGGTATGCTTGGAAGCGTTCAATAAGCTTGAATATTCAATAAAAACGTTCAAATCAGCAGATGGAGTTAAGATATTACTTGAGAAATCCTTATTCCGGTGTAACCGCGCTTCGCAATACATTTATATTAAATACAAAATTTTCAAAAAATATCCTTCCTAGTGATTTAGCTTGGTATTAGGATTGAGATAAATCTTCATCAGTAAAATTAAGTGCGGAGTGCCAGTCACGATTAAACACACCAATTTTTTTAAACATATAAATCATACAAGCGGTTGTGAATTCCGCATTCTAAGGGCCGAAAGTGCAAAAAAGTACATACATGACAACGTTTGATTAAACAAGTATTTTTTTTATGGACTATAAGAAATCGACCCGAGTCAACTTCCATGCGGCTTACTAAAAGTGACGTCTAAACATAGATTAACTAAGATGTCTCTTTCTGCAATCAGGCCTGAAGACTAATTAATCGTATCATGACCCATTTGGTATTGACAGAATGTCACTGATGATACTAGAACTCCGGATAAATCCGGTGGTTAGCCGGTCACACAAAACATTCGCATGGAGCTCAGCGAAACAATAAAAAAAATATTCCCGTGAAATGTCGGCCTTAACTTTCTCTACTTTGTGAGAGCTTCCCAGGCGTTTGAAAGTGTATGATGTTGGTGCTTATGTATCTCTAGGTAACAGTTTGTTGCGGATGGAACCCGCTGTGGGCAAGCCGGAGGCCGAGCCTTAATTAAAAGTTTCAATTTATGACTACCGAGCGCTACCAAAACTGTGAGCAATTTATTATGTGCTTACACTATACTATACTATAGTACACTAGCTGCGGTACCCGGCTCCGCTCGGGTTAGTGTCGGCTAAATTATCTCATGGATAAAAAGTAGCCCACATGACTGGTCCAAAATAGGGTCAAACTGGTTCAGGACAATGTATCCATGTACCAAATTTAATCAAGATCGTTCGAGCCGAAATAGCATGATTTAATGAGAAACATCCAATAATTCCCATTTAGAGCTTCGTTGACGTTTGGTGGCTATTTAAAAAAAAAACATTTGCCGCGAGAACCTTTCTGCACTTTCACTGCTACATTGCTTACCTAGTAAGTAACGTGTAATGTAGGTAAGTTTTGCGTGGACTCCAACCCACAGCCAGCCTCAACATCGAAAACAGTAACCCATCTCGAACCTGACTGCTCCCAGAGATGCTATACATTGATAAAATACGCATATAAATCAGGTAAGTGGTTCGCATGTTATAAGACTTTAAGACTCACTACTTACCCTTCTGGTAATGAAGCGTTATATTATGTAATCTATAAGTTTTTAGTAGAATCAGGCTAGACGTAGATACAATGCACATCTAAATCGAGTAATTGGTTCTCAAGGATTTTATTATGTTGGTCGCTTCTCCGGCGATTTAGCGTGATGCCAAGTAGTCCTAAAGTTGCAGGAAATACCAAGCCGTACTTCAGTAAAAGTAAGCGCTGCCGCCGCAAAGCCGAGCCGTGCATAGCATTGCAGTTTGTATGACAGCCCCATCTTAGCGTAAGCGGAACTGAATTCTATTTAGCCAATCCTAATTCCCGGGTAGTTAAATGTACATGTACTAAGTTTTACAAATTGCTAGTGCCTTGAAAATTCGCCGAACGGACACCAAACAGTCACGACGTCTGCCCTCCCCCCGCCGCCGCTCCCCGCCACCGCCCCCGGCTCCTCTCCCCCTAGTGTGAAGTAGCGCTACCGGCATCGTTTTCGCAGCCCCGTGAAAGTTCTAAAGCCCATGGGCATATAAATTGTAGCCTATGTGTTATTCTGATGTATAAGCTATATTATTGTAAAGTTTCATTAGAATCCATTCAGTAGTTTTTACGTGAAAGAGTAACAAACATCCATCCATCCATCCATCCATCCATCCATCCATCCATCCATCCATTATTACAAACTTTCCCCTTTATATTATTTATTATATTATTATATATATGTTTTCCTTTATTTGAATGTTTGTATTTTTAGGTAATATTGAGTATTTCATGATTGAGTTGATTTATGATGTCGTTTTATCAATGATATCGTCATCATCAAAATCGTTTTATTCCGTTTCAATTTTTTGACAGCATTTAGGTGTGTAAAGAGTAAATGCCGCCAACTCGACACAATTGATCCATCAAGAACGTTAAATAGGAATGGCCTAGAGACACAACCGCCAACAACGTCGCCAAACGTTTGCCTAAAGTTGCAAAGGTTGCTAAAGTTTCATTCTACTATGTACGTCCGCTTTCGTATCGGTTACTGCAGGGCACCCCAGCGCATCGGATCCAAGGCGTAGGAATGCAATGCAATGCACCCAACCGACACGTAAGGTTGCGGTTTGCAGACGACTAAATGCACCCGGCTGAGGTTTTCTCATCCGGTGTCGGGCGTCCCTATTCGTGTAATGGGGAGACTTCTTAGGTAAAGTAGACCCTGGTTTGTGGTTTCTTTAATCTACACTGTAATAGAGGCGATTTAAAGCGTTATATTACAGATGGCTTGACTTTATTTTATATCGTGTTGGTTTGGTTATCGTGTAAAAGGATAACATTTTACAATTGTAGCTCATATTTTTGTGGCCTAAATAACTTTGATTGAAATTACTGGTCTTATATCAATCATAGACATCTTGATCTCATTCTGAGCGTAGTGTAGCAAGTTCTAAGTCAATCCTTACCAATTCTGTTGGAAGATTTCCGCTTATCCGATAAAGACCCCAGATTGCTTACTGGGAACTTTCGCTTCGTCAACCCCACCATATGAATATTCTGTCTCGAACACAGCTTTTATTCTGAATGGCTTGAATTGATTTCTCTTCCATGCGCAGTCAATCTGAGTTCAGTGCTCGAACGTATTCGATCTGCCATTAACGCGAGCTTGTCTTCCCACAGCCAGCGGAGCCGCTCGTACGAGTCGGACGATGGCGAGCGCGGCGCGTGCGAGTGGTGCGAGTACGCGCTGGTCATCACGCTGGCGACGGTGCTGCTCATCGGCGTCTCCGCGCTCACCGTCTTCTGGGTCCTCTTTTACCGCGAGGGCTACGCGTGGAACGACCAGCCCATCAAGCAGTTCAACCTCCACCCAACGCTCATGGTTGGCGGCTTCATCACTCTCAGCGGATTCTGTAAGTTTTCCGATATATTTTTTCCTATCTGTGTATCTATTTCTGTCTTTGGGTACCCTTGCTTCCTACCATAGTCCGCTAATATTTTGCACCATTTGATTTTTGATAAAAAACAATGGTACGCATCATTTTGCAACGAGCGAAATGGAAGAAAGCTATAGTCTTATGGCACGGGAATCTTCGATCGGATATAGGAATACGAAGTTATTTATTTCTATGTTAATTTGGCTAAAACCTTAAGTAGCTAATGTGATGGCTTAAAGTTTAATTTTAAAACAACGATATTTTTTTGGAATCTACTGTATGGTAAATAATTACATCTAGATAAATGTAAATAAGGCCAAAGGTATGAATATTTGAAATGTTTTTAATACATACTGCCTTTACCACTTTCTCAAAAAAACATTAAAGTTTTGTGTCAACGAGTGCCTCTTCCTTATCCTGCAAGAAACTGTTCATTATTATAAAGGGAATTTATCGCTTTCAGCTGTGCTCCTCTACCGCATATGCCGCTGCTTCCGGCGCATCTACGTGAAGCTGCTTCACGCCATCTTTCACGCTCTCGCCTTCCCATGCATCGTCATTGGCTTCCTATCCGTCTACGACTACCACAACCTCAGCGATCCCCCAATCAACAACTTCTACTCTATGCACAGCTGGATCGGCTTCTGCGCCATGGGACTCTTCGGCATTCAGGTCAGTTAACTTATTTTACTAATTAACTAAATGATTACTCCATCTATGTAGATACTATATCCAAGAACCTTTAAATTCAGGAAATTCATCATTATGTGATCATGTAATGCTAAATGTGATGATAGCCATTAATTTTATTTCACTAAAATACGTTTAAAAATTGTTAAACGGTAACTCAGTCTTGGACTAACACAATTATAAATAGGCTTTCTTGTGATTATATCTATGGTTAATTTACCAGATATTCTAAATTGTAAGGCAGACAGGAATAATTACGTATTAAGCATGAATACCTGAGGTTGAATTCGCTGCACTAAAAAGATTTAAAAAAAAAATCTCATGTAATGAATGGGAAGAAATAGTTGATAACACAAAGCTCTGACCTCTTCCTAAACCGTTCTATTTATACCTCTTTGTTTCCATGCACAGATTATTAAAGTGACATCCTTCCTGCATTCCAGTACGTGGTCGGTTTCTTCAGCTTCCTGCTGCTGCTGATCTGTAGCAAGGGCACGGCCGGCTTCCGCGCCTCTCTCGTGCCCATCCACGCTAGCTTCGGCGTGCTCACCTTCGTGCTCGGTGTCTGCGCGTGCCTCACCGGTCTCACCGAAAAGGCCATCTTCTCGCTCGGGTACGTACCAAGGGAATCTTCCCCTAAGAGGGCGGCAGAATATTATCTGTACACCAAAATTAGCTACGACGTAGCTGTAAAAAAATATTGAGAAATCATAACAAAACTTGAAATAATATAATCGCTTAAAACATCTAGTACGGAAGATTGTTTTTCAATAAACTGAAAGATTGATCGTAAATCATTTTTTTTAAATAATTTAAGTTAAGTTGCGGCGGCGTAGCTCTTTATAGTGTGACAATTGCCCTTTACTAACCGCTCAATGAACTTTTCCATCTAAGAATGATCGAAGAATTAAGCTTGTGTAGTTACTTAGCAGATGAAACAAGGGATATGGCTCCAAATTAAGCTATATCATTCCTTTTGTAGGAGCTTCTCAAAAATAGGTCATCACTTCTTTTAGTTAAAATTATTACTACATTCGTGGGATCTCTGCAGTAAGTTTACATTTTAAAAATATCTGGTATGTAAAGCGTATAGCATTTTCACCGTATTATTAACTCATATTTACATCACTTTTCGTAAGGTCTTAACCGATTTCTGAGAATCTTTATTATTTTTCTATCCACGTGCATGTACTAGTTTTTGCAGTCATAGTCAAGTGAAAATGTCACGTTTATTTAGCCATTTCTCACCACATTATTAAATATTTTTTTTTCGAAAGCGCATGCGTTCTGAGCTGTGTCTTCGTTTACTCGTAATGTTGTTTTCCTTACCCGTCTCGCATCTTTTTGTCGTCTATTTAGTGAATGTTTAAACGTTTCATGTTGTTTTACATTATTACTTTAGAGGGTCATTCAAATCGACCGCATTTGATTAATGGTAGGAAGGAGTTTTAATTTAAATTTGGCATTCTAAAAATGGGATTATTTTTGAGAAATGATAATCAGAACCAACCGATCCTCTAGGTATTTTATCCATAGGGACGGTAAACTATGGAATGCACTCCCTGTCGAGTTATTTCCCACAAAGTACAACTTGGGATACTTCAAATATGGTGTGAAGAAGCACCTGGCCGACCGGCATGGTTTTCGCAGCCTCCTTATAAGTCCGAAATCTCATGGGCGTCGTCGGGAACCTTAATAGGTCCTGGCGTACGCCATATGCCGCGCTTTACATATAAAAAAACAAAAAAGGTGCTACCGATTAACGAACATGATTATTTCATTAAGAAACTGCTAATATGATTATAGTGGTATCATTGGAAAACCAAAAATTGTCTACATTACCAAAAAAAATCTTTGTTACCAGGGAAAGGAATACGAAAACAGAATTAAATTGTTCTTCAAGTATCTCGAAAAGTATACTAAAAAGCGTTAAAACATATATTGTTTTTCGCTCGTTATATAGTGCGGTCGATCTGAATGATCCTATCTTTTCTTGGATTTTTGTAGCGTTATGTACCATGTTACATGTACCGTCAAATAACTAGAACGCTGGCGCGGTGACTCGACAATCTTCTTCAGCATGTGTGATACGTGGGCGTCGCGTCGGGTTCTAGTTATCTGCAGGGACCTGTATCATCCCAAATTCTTCTGTGTGCATGACGTTACGTGCCTGTCTGCTTCGCTCGTTACGCTGTCCGTGTACGTCCCCAGAGCGCGGTATCAGGGCCTGCCCGACGAGGGGGTGATTGTGAACGCGATCGGCGTCTCCATGCTGGCGATCCTGGCGGTCGTCATGTACATCCTGACGAGGAGCCAGTTCCGCGCCAGCACCGAGTCCGCCGGGAACCTCATACGCGCCTCCGTCGATTTGTAGATTCGACGCCACCGCATCGTTGGAGATGTTTTGACTTTCGTTCTTTTCGGGTCTGATGACTGCTATAGTTTAGAAACCTTTTGAATAGTGATGTATGTTAAAAATATGAAATGGTAAGTCTGCCTGATATTGAAAGGGAAGTCTGTGATTATGTACTATGTACCTATGTATATGTATGTGAAAACTTCGTCGCAGAATTCACAGGCACAAACATGCATTGTGTGTTTCGATTACACATATTGGAAAAAACAATCAACAAAAGAATTTTCCTTTTGGATTGTCTGGTCCAACATTATTTTAAATTGTATAACAGTACAGTTAAGTAAATGATCCCAAAATATTTTACAAGCAATTTATACGGCAAGTGCTGATTTACTGTGTTGATATATCTACAGTATTTGTTTTCCTTGATGTCCTAGAAACTGTTTCTGAAAGTGAAGCATTTTCCTGTAAAATAAATATAAATTCATGAAAGAAAGTTAAAGCAAAAACAAAAGACAGCATAGTTTATTCTGGGACCAGATAACGGAGCTTGTTTTTTTTTTATGAAACCTGTCATGGATGACTAATACCACACAACTACCGTTATGATATTACCCCAATACAGTTCATACCCAAAGGAATTAGGAGCCATGCCAGGACTTTCCCTTTATGAGCACGGCTCCATTGCACTGGATAGAAAACGCGGACCATTTTTCACTGCAACTTCAAACCTAGTTCATCAAATGCGGTGGTACTGACCCGGGCGGGATTAACCCTACCACGTGGGGACGTGGACCTACAGTTTTACATGGGTTCCGAACCGTGATACAGCTCGCCTTCCTAACGAACGTTATCCAACTTAGACAGAGAAAGAAAGTGATGCATGACCGGGGCGAGGATTTGAACCAAGATCTCTTGCATGAAAGGCAAGTCCTTTAGCCCCTAGACCACGAGCTCTTTAATTGAAGAAACATTTTGAAAATCAAGTCAAAACTATGCCCCGTCGTTACACAAAGTTCTAATTGGTTCAAAGACAGTAGCTCAGCATATGGTTCAAAGGTTTTCAGTACTAAGCTTTCTACAGATTGTTTCAAAATGTCAAAAAGATCTTTTTGGAATAGGAAAACTTTTGTCCCCATTGCAAATTACACCTGTAAAAACATTATCTAGAGTTTTTAGACCATATTTTTTTTATACAAAAGAGGATAATATTTTATAATAATGTGAATCATTGCCTAGGTTAGTGTTAGTATCAATTCCAGAATATATTAACATGCCATACATATCCATTGTGTAAAGAGCAAAAGCAAAACAATATTTGAAACAGAGAGGCTGGTATTTTTAAGTAATAGATAAAATATATTATTGAATTATTTCTAAGAAAGACGTAGATTAACTAAGAAGTATATTAAGTGTATGTATGTAATTACATTGAATAATGTGTGAGTCCGATTGATTCTTTTTACATGATGCAAATGACCCATGATAAAATGGATAAAAAAATGTAAACTGATATGTCGATTTTCAAAATAAAGTTGGGTCTAAATATTTTCGACTCTAATCTTTAAATCCAAAAATTAAATAACATTTTGTGGGCATCGCTTTATGTCTTAAATGCGATTAGTTTTCTTGAAAAACATCTTTCACTAAATCATAAATGTCTTTTCTACAATAAAGCAAACTAAAAAAAAAAGATTCCGACGAATTGAGAACCTCCTCCTTTTTTTCGAAGTCGGTTAAAAACATCTTGAATGATTGCTTCAAACCAACCAAATCCACTTCTCCACGTCAACTGTTCCTTAATCTCGCGTGGGAAGTGCTATGTGTTATTTAGCAATTTTTTGGATCCCTAATAATTAAATGAGATTAAAAACCAACCTTTTGTAACAAATTGTTCTTGTATCTATTATTTAAATTTGAAGTGCATTATGAAGTCTATTTCGCAACGAGTCCACATCACCTTTGCAAAGGTGGAAAACTGGTAAAAACCCTATTTCAACAAACAAAAAGGTTGGATCCAATGAAAAAGGTTGTTTCACGTCTATATAGTTTTCGTGAAAAGCACATTGAGAAACTTGGATAATTTAAAATAATTAAATAATGACTAAGAAAAACTTATCTTTTATTTCATGTATACCTTTTGTTTACATAGAGTGTACAGCAAGAGAAGGTATATTGCTACATAATTTATGTTATATTGTTGTAACTTTAGCTTTGCATGAAACTAGTATGCATGTGCAGTGTATTCCTTGTATTGATGCTTCTTTAAGAATATCGGTTATTATGGGTTCTATGGTTCGGTATGATGAAAATACTATCAAAAAAATCAGACAAGTCTAATTTAATTAAAGATGTGTGTACTGAGCTCGTATTTAGCCAAACTTTCCCATGTCATACGTCATGCCCGAGCCACTACCTGTGCACTCAAATCTACAGTACTGGATTTTTTTTATGTATTGGCCTTCAACGGATAAAAGTTGAGTACCGCTGACTTATATGTTGTCAGTATACAAGAACGTCAATATATGAACGCTCAACAATTGAAGTCCTAAGGCAGGAACTTTTCATTGCCCTTTCTGCCATGCCATTCGATCGTAGGTTTTTTTTTTATGAAAAATCCGGGTGGCTGTGCTGAGGACTAAAGGTACTCAGAAAAACCAAATTCACCTCGCCTCGCGAAACCACGCTCAGTGAGGCACCATACCAGCAGATTTGCGGACTATCGCTGAGCTATCGAGCTTGTTCAAATTACGCTTGAAGACTCCCAGGTTATAGTATGAGGATAGGCACCCGCCGGCAGACAGTTCCGTATCCTGGCGGTGCGGCAGAGAAATGAGTTTGAGAAACGGTTCGGTACAAGTAATTATAGGGGGAACCACAAAAGTCTCAGTAAGTACTTTGTACTAATATGAGGTGGAGGGATATTAATCACATTTGTTAGCTCTCTAAATCCCTCCCATTTGTTTGGTGAATCCTATACTTCGTAAGCATTGCTTTGCCCACGCTTTGTCAGTATGATCCGATTGCATGATTCTAAATGATATTTTAAAATATGTTTTTTTTTTCATGGTATATGACATAGCAAAGTTTATTATTTCGTCAAGTATGAGAGTAGGATAATGGAGCCGGCGACACATTGCGAAGAGATCGTGCCAATCTTTTTAGGGCTAACTAGCCCGCCCTCTTCCCTTCTCGCCATCCTGGACACTCGCTCATCGCAGGCCCACATGCCCATCGTCAGTCTAACTAATTTGTTTTATGAATTCGTTCGTATGAAAACTAAAATATTTTTACTTACAGCAAAAATGCGTCTAAGGACCTTTTTCATCTACATACTGCTTATTAGCTTAATCGCCACATATTTAAGGGCCTTTCTTAGCAGCTTGCAATCAATACCAGTACAAGATAATCAACACTTTAGTATAAAATGCCCTTTAAGTGTCAATTAAAATAAATCAGCACTTGGTGAAAACTTAGGCTTAGGGTCTCTTCCACCGAGTAGTGATTAGCTTAATCCTCACATAAATCCTCACATATCGGAGTAGTTCGAGAAATTGGTACAATATTTTGCATATCCATCCAATCCACTAATTTTGTTTCTGGTTCAGGACTGTCAGTCCTCGTGCGTTTCATGATATTTTACTGGAAACTCTTCATTTCATAAGGAAACTGTTTGGAAAACCGATGTAGTAATTTTAATTTCGTAGTGTCAATAAACTTTGGGGCCGATAAAAACCCTCTATCTAATATTAACATTCATAATATTATCCTATTCTAAAATATGTCTTAAAAAATCAGTCATTGGCGTTTTACCATAATTGATGTGCAACCGGTAGTGACCAAAATCTTAAAGGATTTTAACCGGTTTTTGTATCGGTCTTAACCCGACGAAATGCTTAATTAAAAGTCTTGTTCTGTCAACAAACTTGTATCTCACAAATACATTTTGCCTACCTCGATTCTCGGGATACTGTGGTGATGGTGTAATGTTATGCTAAACACAGAGCTGCATGTAGTATTAACAGTGGTGAGGTGTAACCTTGGTCGCTTGACGGTGCCGATGTCGGTTGCAGGGCGGCGTACAGCAACCTTCCGGAGGAGGCAATATTCATGAACGCCATCGGAATCAGCATCGTGGCCGTGGCGGTGCTCGTGCTCTACACCGTGCGCGGCACCGGCGGCTATCGGATCCGGAAAGTTTCCGCCGAACACCCCAGCTAAATCATCTTTGCGACACGATGCGCCATTTTTTTTTAAATCTGCGATTCACAAAACGAAACTGTCTAGGTACTACGAAACTAGTTTTATGGTTTCATGCGATTGGATTTTATCAAGAAAAAATATTTGTTTGGCATTGAAATAAATGAACGCAATCATTTGTATTATACCAATCGATCAGGAACCGATTAACCCCTAATTTCAACATCTCTAATTGCCTGAAATCCGATGGTTAACTTTCGGTGACATTGCATGTTTACATGGTGTAACCGAAAGATACATTTGGGATTTCTGTAGCTGGTGGTGGTGAAAACGGACTTTAATCAAGTAAAGTAAACATTAGACATAGCCACTACTGCTACTACTAGCCATGTAATCCAAATATTGATATACATAGTTAAATGTAAGTTAAGTCATGCGGAGAAGCATGTAAGTAAACGTAAAAGACGAAATGCATGTAGGTAGCTTACACAGTAAGTAAGATAACGTAACAGAAATGTCTTGCAAAGAAGATGTATAATTTTAAAGTATCCATGCCAATTATTTAAAAATCTGCCTGCTTTACAAGACATTTTCATTTAAAATACTTCCTTGTCATTTCGCTGTTAGTCGGTAAGATCGAGTTAAGGTTTGTGTAACTATGGATTACAAACCGAAATCATACGACCCTTCTAAACGAGTTCTATTCATGAAACAGTGTTAAAAATATGTCGAGGATCAAATCGAATGTTTATTTCCACTTTTCAAGTCACCTGAAAGAACGAAATAATTAAATGTATCGTAAGAGAGGAGAAATGTACATAGTCATAAACTTACTATAGGTATGTGTGAGTGATCGATAGAAGTAGATCGTGAGTAGTGAATCCATGTCAAAAACCTAATTTTGGTGCTCTTTTTTTCTTATTTTAAATACATAAATAACTAAATTCATCTGCAATAAAGATTCGTTCGAATTTAGAAACGATCAATTCCATATTATGTTTGTTTGGATTTTCACTGTTTTTCGACATTATTTACGTTTACGGGTAACCAGAGTGGTCAGTCTGAGTTCTCACCTCAATTGGCGTTTACGGCAAACCGATCGACTGGCATTTTCTCCAAACTCCATACAAGTTTTTGCTAGATATTCTGTGGCTTTACTTCTTTAAGCTGTCAAAGTCAAACGCGGACTTCCGATTTGTATGAAAACGCGGAGGGGGCGTAAACGGCAACGTCGACGTATTTACGGCAACGGACTCGCAAATGTTAGTTCGCTCTTCAATTTCTCCATACATTTGAAAACGCCAGTCGATCGGTTTGCCGTATTGCCAATTTAGGTGACAACTGAGACTACCGGCTCTGTGTTCAGCTTCGTCACTACCCTCATCTGCAGCTGAACCTACCCACAGCTACAATCTGCGCAGCCGACGACCTGCAGTTGACATCTGGAAGAAGCGTCAGAGGTCCTCCAGGTCACGTCGCGAATCCTGATGACGTCCACAGCGTGGTGGACGAAACGACGACCTTGCAATTCCAAATTTATGATACGATGTGTTTTGTCATGTTTTAATTTTTTTATTCTTTACTTCAGATAAGGTGTGTCAGTGGTCTGTAAGATGTGTTCAATTCAAGTTGCCAAACTTGGTAAATTATTGTATGTAAGCCCAGATTAAGTAAGTTCGAATAGTGCAGTTAAATGTAATTTTTGTATTCATCTTTACATTATGAATAGGTAATAATATCCATTACCTATTTCTTAGGCTCAATTGTTTAACTATACCGTGATTATTAAAATTTCTAAAATAACATTCCAAATGGCTTACTTACCTATCATTACTATTTCAGACTATATTATAAATTATGTACTTGGGATGGATACTTGCCCATAATTTCCTAGTTTTCAGTCTGCACCATTGCCGATTTTGATGGACATTTACATAGTAGTTGAATAGGAACCCGGACCCCTGTGACTACCTGGGGCCAAAATAGACATTATTTATATGATCTTGTGAGTGACAAGTTTTTTGAATCTTTGTATTTTGTAACAGCCATAAATAGTAATAATGCAAAAGAAAACATAACTAACCCTAAAATTAAAATAAACATAATCTGATCAACTGATTTTGGTTGCAAAGAATTAAATAAAGATATGTAATTTGACAGGATTTCGAAAACCAATATAGTTTAATCTAATAATTTATTTTAACTGATAATTAGGCAATGCATGTTTAAAAAAATCGGTTTTAATCTTGAAAATTGGTAAGACATATGTTTTTTAAAGAATCCATATGTTTGCTGTTGCGGTGTGTTTTGTATCTATGATTGAGATTAGTTATTATGAATTTTATCACTGTTTACAATTTTAAATATTTATAATTACGGCATGAATAAATTATGATATAATGATCCATTAAAATGAGTGTATTGTAATAAAATGTTTGGGTTTATTTGTGCGTTCCCATAAAGTCAGAAAATGCCAAAATGGCAAAACAGTATATATATTTTTGGTTATTTCCCGAGTAGAATTTTGTGTGGGAAAGAGTGTTGCACAGAGAGAAGCACAAGAACAATTATAATCATAAACATTGAATTATAACTTATTATAGAATTGATGAATTATAATCGAGTAATAATACCCTGCCTGAAAAGGGAAATTGGGCCACAGTTTTTAAAAATAAACCTAATCGCACATGGTTATGTATGTTTAGCGTAGGCAAACGAGACGAGACGCCCTGATTTCTAACTGAATAGACGAAAGCCCAGGTTTGAAAAACTTTTCACACATTTTCGTCTACATGTTTGGTAGAAATTGAATGTACTGCTACGTGGGTAGAAAGAAATAGAAAGGATAGACATTTTGAGATGCTCGAAATAAAAAAATGGAATAGAAATAAAAAATAGAAAAAAGAGTTTATTTATTTTTATTTTATGTACAGCCATGAATTACTTTTTAAAAAATATTCCATCATGATTTCCCGCTTTTTCGTCTGCTACTATGGAACTCAAGCGAGAATATTTGCGTTCTATGATCTACAAGGACTTTTTTTTTTGTTCGACCTCATACCTCAAAAATCGGTTTGCATATCTTTGCTCACACGGTCTCCACTTAGATCAATCGGCTCCTCGTGATGGCCATTCCCTCGCACACATCTTCTACTATTCCGGGAGGTCACGACATTTTTGGTCACGATAAGGTAAATGGCTGAATCTGGGGTCACATGTTAGAGACCGACCCTCTTATGCTAAATATGTCAGTCTGTCTGTGCAAGTGGTTGCGTTATCTAGGTTGGCCATATAAAATAGATGTTAGTATGTACTTGCTTATGAATATCCTGATTGTCTAGAAACATTGATATCCATTATTTATGCAACAATAACCAGTCGGTTTTTTTAATTAAATACTTAAATATATCTAAAGTTATATCTGTAACCTAAATCGCCTATAACTACGAAATGCAACCAATGCTTTGTTTAGTGTTGGTATTGCTAAGCAAGTATGTACTGATACGTTCATGCTTCGTTATCGTTGCAGCCATTTACCTTATCATATATATTTTTTGTCACCATAACTACTTTTTCAGGCGCCTTATCTAGGTAACGCAACCACTTGGCACAGGCAGACTGACACATTTAGCTTCAGAGGGTTGGTCTTTATCCTGTGAACCCAGTTTCAGCCATTTACGTTATTGTTACCATTTTTGTCGCCACCTCCTAGTCTATACATATTCCGACTCCTTCACAGTGCACGCTGCGAGGTAGTGGAATCAGTTACCTCCCCATCTACGAAATTCCCCCTCTATTAATATTTACAAAAACAATCTTAATTTTTTTTTTCTGTCTTCATGATTTATTCATCTTCATCTTCATGATAAAGTTAGTCAGTATTTTCTTATTCCTATTGGCAACGTATTTATATTTAAATATAGTTAAGTAGAAGTATAAGGTGTATTGTGTAGGAATTGTGTTTAATTTCAAGCTATTGTCCCCATAACTGCTACTCGCACATCTGCTCACGATACCCAAAGGTAGACTGGTAGAAAATTATCTTCCAAGTTTTTTAAAGCATTATCCGCCGGGTTGATACTGCACAGGCGCTCCTTAATTGACATGGGTGGAAAATACGGATTTTTTTTATTTCCGCTTTAACCATCTTCTATTCAGTGCATGTTTGGTAACTGAGCCGGGAATAATCCTGCCACCTAGTTAGTAAGAAAGGGGACCTACATTTTTACGTGGAATACGTACACCACAGCAAGCGTAATCGTCCAAAACGGTCACTCATTTGAAACCCGAACGCACCCATAGATCTTATGCGTAGATGCAACCCGCATATCAATCGAGTGAGTAGTTCGGAAGTTAAGAGCTTTCACCCCTGTTGTAATTTAAATTAATGTACTCCGCTAATTTCCATGGTACATGCAGGAGTAGTCCACTTATCGTTTTGTTATAAATATTTAACCCCCACTGTTCACACCTCTGGTAAGTTAGCGTGATGTTATGTAGCCTATAAGTAATGAGTAGATTTTGGCTATTCTTAAATACTAACCGCATCTAAATCGGGTAATTGGTATCCGAAGCAAGTATATATGCAATTCATTCTGGTTTCAGTTTGGTCACCATTCACTCTTTATATAAAGCAAGTTGAAAGTATTCAAAATAAATTTATCAAATACCTGAATTTTTCAACGAAATATGGTGAGTCTGGGTATGAGGAGAGTTGTGCTAACTATAAGGTTTTGAGTTTGGAGCAGAGAAGGCAACTACTCGACATGATGTTGCTTCATGACGTGGTGAATGGACGCCTCGACTGCAGCGAGCTAGTTGGTGAAATAAAACTGAACGTTCCGGCGCGTCGCACACGGCATACGAAACTCTTTCACGAACCTGTTCATGCCACTAACTATGCTCACAATGCACTAATCCCACGTTACTCGCACTTATAATAATCTTTTCCAGGATACTGATCTCTTTTCCTCAAATAAAATAACTTTTCGAAAAAAAAACAGTGAATCTATTATTAAATCTGGCAAGTGTTAGTGAACTAGTAGAAAAGGTTTAAAACAAAATCATCATAACATATTTTCATAATATAACATAGTTTAATAAAATTGAATGAAAATAATAATGATATTGATTTTAATTACTGGCATTTTGTTGCTCTTCCTAAATCTTGGTAACACGCATACTTATACACTAACACATACACCCCTATATAAAAAATACTCACTACTCACACACACACACACACACACACACACACACACACACACACACACTCACACCCACCCTCACATATAATGTACGCTCTCGATTGTATCTCTGTAACTTAAGTGTTTAAAATACTTTTACAATTTGTGAAACTTTTAACTGGCCTAATTTTTTGTAAACTACAATGTGACGATTTATCTTGTAATAGGCTGTAAGTTTCAATAAATAAATAAATAAAATAAAATAAAAATACTACTGGTCAGTCTATGGCCTTCCGCAGGATAATCTATTTTATTGCAAAATTGTATTAAGAGCCGTCCAACTAATTGAGTTACTTTCACATTTATTATATTACCATCGATGAAAAGATTATCAAAACTGCTATTTCGACACCCCGCTAATGACATTTTTCTAAATAAATAAACCACAATCCCATTTTTGCAAAAGATTAAATCAATAAATTTTACGGTTTTGAATGCACCAAAGATGCACAAATTCAATATTTATTCGCAAAATACCAATATTCGATGCGACGTCAAGCACTGCCCCAGGTTTCACACCCCTGGATATAGTAGCATAAGGTATGCATTTTTTTTAAATGTTGTCACAAATCTCGTTGGCAAATATTGTTTGCACAGAGAGCTATTATTGTCTTTTTAATTTAGGCACTAACGTGTGTAAAATATTTTCTCACATGAACTATACAAACTATAAGTAGTCGGGGACGAGAGTACTTTCTTCCTCTGAGTTGGATAAAGCTTCGAGGTTACGAGCTGTTCTCTATAGAGACGTAGGTAGCAGCAATTGTCTGTCTTTAGAAAGACCGACAGTGCGATTACGAAGCACGAAACGGGGGAGGTTGGTTGTATCCGACAGCTATTGCGATTACGAAAACGAAGCACGGGCAACTGGTGCGGCCGCCCATCGCTACCCATCCTAATTAGGCTAACTCCGGAGCTCCAGGGAAAGGTAAAAGGCGCTAACCGTATCTTGACTTTCACTGCACGCCTTTAACTTCCGGGTTTTCAGGGGAGCAAGTACCGGATTCCACATGGGAGATCACTTAAACGAGTCTTCTCGATTAAAGTTATTTCGCTTGGTGATTTCTAACAAGAATATCAGCCAAAGTCAAATAAGATTCTGACGATTCTGTTTTATTTTATATGGAATCTGGCATCTTTGACAGATCTTTTAGGTGAGCTCGCTTAGACGCCACCTATCGTGATAAGTATGCAGTTTTCATCCCCATTACCAACAGGTATTAGCCACATTCCGCATTAGGCTAATACCATAGAAAAACTATATAATGCGGTGCATTTTTTTCTGCCACAAATATCTAAATGAAGATTTTTATTTCTTAAAAATCGTTGAGATCTTTCAAAAATGTTACTTTTTTTCTGAATAACCTCTAAATAAAATATTAGAATTTCCATACAAAGTAAATCGTTAATTTAGTGTAAAAAAGAATCTTATGTTCCGTAAGAACGAGGGAACGTTGTATGTAATTGGACATGGATGGCTGATATGCATTGATTTTGTAGGAACATATTTCTACAAAATAAATGCTAATATCATACTTTCTGTCATGACATTAGCCAGACATGCTACATGGGATCTACATTCCATGCCAAGACCTTCGTAATGCACGGTTACAACTACGTTTAAAATTACACTAGATGAAAATGTAAATTACAAAAATGTTAATTTCGGTTAGAGATTTTTTTACTTTTTAGTCTTGAAACAACATCAGGATTACGCTGGAGAAAATAATATACTGGCTGTTGCATAGACCTGTCTAATTTTCATGTGCTATCCCAGCATATCTACTCAGGAAGTCGAACACGAGAAATTATTGTGTTTACTTTCATGAGTAGACCGGGATTATTTTCCAACTATACAAATCGTTTTGGTAAGTACTCAAAATAAATCCGAAATTTACCTCGATAACAGCCTCACCTCACACTTTTTTTAAAAGCAATAAATCGGCTAATTTATTGCAAATACACGTTTTCGAAATATTTTCTTCTCATTTTCTATTTCCCCATCTGGCAACACTGTGACTGACTTGCAGTCAAATCAGGCCGTCATTCATTCATTGATAATCTGTAGCGTAAATCTGTGTCAGTCATTGAAACGTATGTCGTAAGCACGGGCGTATGTACATAAATCAAACGAAGTTTTTTCTGTTCTCTGTATGTCCATGGTTTAGCAGGAAGACAAGTCCACTTATCACAGCTGATCGTTTTTCTTTCATAGGATTTTTATTTAGAAATGGGCGACCAAATGATGCTGGGTACGTATTTTTTACAATTTAGATCAGGAATAGATTGCAGGATTGATGTTTCCCGCCTTTAAGCGATCCTGAAGGAGATGCTGTATAAGGACGTCTCGCATTGTTTGATACTTAATAGAGGCTATGAAGTTGCAAATTCTCATTCCAATAATATGTCCACCAGCCATTATGGCTTAAGCCAGTATAGCTACAATTCGCCGTTTCTTCTATGTTACTTGGTATGCCTATACCATATCTCTACTGAATGAGTATACATAATTTAATTGCACTAGATTATTAAGGTCATACCAATTGCCAGTCCAGACAGAGCACCCGTGCTAATAGTTGTTCATCTTTAGATTTTCGATCAATAGTATGTTATCAATAATACGAGCAATATTAGAGTAATACTTACAGCCCCGCATCGGCATTTCCTAAAAAGCAGGGCAGAATGCCAGTTTTCCGCCTTCAGAAGGCGCCCTACAAAAATCAACAAATAAATTCCACCATTTTTACAAAATTGTTTGTTACTGTACAAATGAAGCCTATCGTCTAGCCTAGTCTAGGTTAGATATTTCAAATACATTATTAAAATGTATGTTTACAAAAAGAGATTACCTATTTACTTACCTTTTTTTTTTAGCAAAAATATAAATTAAAATATCATAATTAAGACTATTGGCTGTCACCCTCTCAATCTATAAAATTGCCAATCCCGACAAATATTCTTGGGATATTGTGGATCGCAAAAAAATTTTAATGAGCTTCATTTTACTGAAGCTTCTTTCACATGACGCAAAAGTTGTAGGCAGGGTTACATAAAAGAGCCAAGTTAGAAAATGCATCCTGTAAATAGTTTTTATATATAATTTCCAATACAGCACGAGGTTATTGTGTCCTTGTTCTTCAAACACTTTAAGCTCCGAAATGAGTTCCGCTGAATTCAGGTTCTTGTCATAATTAGACTCAAATTGAGTCCATATTTTTTTAAATCACCCGTGCTTATTTTCATTTTTCCTTTCGCCAGTTAAAAATGCAAAATCTGAATTTAGTTTCCTCGCGCTCTCAAGCCTATGATTTATTTCCATTAACATATGGTCTAATGTAACGTTTGTCGGCTGTATTAGTGTTTGGCTTGGAGTAAGTGTCCGCAACGCATCAGGCATTTTTTCTTTTGCTGTACTGACTTATGACTGGGCTGCCCGCCCCCTAGTCTTTGCCGCCCGGGGCAAGTGCCCCTTCTCTTCATGTGCCTTAAGCATGGTGCCCTCCCCTCTGCGCAACCAGTTTCACACCTCACATACAACCTCAAAATCAACTTCGTGGATCACGGTGTTTGGAGCATGCTTGAATCATTCCAAAAATGTATTAGAAATTCAAAATGCTAAGATATTTTGACAATGAAATTATTCATACTTAATCATTCCCATTCCGAAATGGTATGTTACCTGCCGGGACCTGTAGTTGAAATAATTTCAAGCATTTCTTAATATAAAAAAGCAATTAAATAAAAATCTAGTAGTCGTATTTAGAGAGAACCTGTCAAAACTCTGTACGAGATTAGCACCGGACTTACCATACAAAAACCAGTTTAGTCCAGCGTATAAAAGTTAGTCCACCCACTCTGAATACGGATGTAGGTGATCAACTTACTGGTCCCCAGGGACACATGGTAATTCAATTGATGCCCGTTGAATGAAAATACTCTGAGGAAACCTACTACATCAAAAGTGCAACTGCTCATAAGCCCAGCTGGTAGCCGTGGAAGTAGATACGACTGGCATATGAGAAGATTTTAATTAGTCCAAACTGAGTTTATCTGCTTTTCCAGTGTGTTGTGTAAAATGTTTTGCCTTTACAGCCGATTACGAAATGCTAGAGTCGCTGTATGACTTCAATGCGACATTCACGAAGACACTCACCTTCAGCGAGGGAGAGCGGTTTCTGCTGCAACAGACCAACTCAAAGCAGCGGAACTGGTGGCAGGTTATCAACCGACGCGGCGAGGTTGGCTTCGTGCCCTCCAACTACGTCTCTGTGATTAAGGTTGTGCAGTTCACCATACTTTCAATCAGTATTATTATTAATAAGTGTTACTGTGATCTTGTGTCGGAGTTAATGAGTTCGATGATGAAGTTGTGTAGAGTGGATATCTCACTAATTATTGACTTAAACAGAAAAGTCACTTTAAAGCCCGAATAATTTTTAAGACCTACCTATCTAACTGGATGTAAGCATAATATTTAATTATCATATTATGTAAAGTCATATTTATTTTTTCCTAATTTCACTACATCATTGTATAGTGGTTCAAAAAAACGCTTTCCTTCCCAATTTCATCTCTATATATTGCCAATAGTTTCAGAGTCAAATGGCTGTGCCATATGGACAGCATGACAGACTGAAGGAAAGATGGACCGACGGACGGACAGGATGAAATTCCAAGGCCTCCGTTTTGGCTGTTTGGCGATGTAACCCTGAAAAGCAACACTCCCATGCATCCTCTTATTCAATGTGTAATGTTCAACTCCCTTCTGAGGTATTTCCCACAAAGTACGACCTGGGGTCCTTCAAACGTGGTGTGAAGAAGTACCTGGCCAGCCGGCATGGTTTTCGCATGGACGTGGCGGGCACCTTAATAGGTCCTGGCGTACGCCATATGCTGCGCTTAACATAAAAAAAAGAAAGTCTATACACCTGCCGTTATATATACATGTCCAAATATCATGTCAATCCACATATTTGTTGGCTATAATGATTAGTGAATAAGTCGGAAATTCATCTCATTGAGAGTGCGCGCTAGTTTTGCATTAATTATGGAAGAAGTCAGAGGGTCAGTGCCACCGCATTGGGTAAATGATGGCGAAGCAGCAATAAAAATATCCATAGTATTTCATCTAGTTCAGTGTAGCCGTGCTGACACAAAATGTTGAATGCATAAATTTTTACCATTAAAAAAATATACTTATAGATGAATAACAAACAATTGCATTTTCAGGTGGAACCAGAAACTATAATTTCCTTTGTAGACGAATGTCTCAAGTCACTGCGGTCTGACTCACCAATTTCTTCCCAAACGAAAGATCTAGTCGCGAGGCTCAAGGAGAAAAAGCGAAACGTCCAAATGTCGATAAAGAGTACTTCAAAGAAGCCACCAGCTCCACAGCCCCCTGAACCACTTTCTCCGGTGTTCGACCTGAGGCCTATTGTGTCTGAGCAAAATCTACGTGAAAGTTTTGAGCCTGTCAAAGATAAAATTGATCAAGATATAACTGTGTATCACATTGCTACTAGTAAAGGTGAATTTAATTAGTAAACCTATGTCTCCATGTTAACTTAGTTTGCCAATTTACTGGATTGTTTCAGTCAATGCCTAGTCAATTAATTTATCTATGTCTGCATATAAGTATTATTTTTTTTAAATCAAAATTGGACTTGTGGAGTGGAAAAGTTGGATGACAGGAAAAATAAAATCATTGCTCATTTTTTATGAAATTCTTAATTTCATGCCATTTCAGGACAAATTCTATATTAAACAGCCAAAGATAATTTCGCGTGTTACTAAATAGGCTTTAATCTTTCTTGGCTGTTACTACTTCATAGTGACAGATTTGTGAAATTGGATAGAGAATTTAATTTTTATCTTAGTATTGCTTAAAGAGTATTATTGTTCTTAGCGAATGTGATACTTATGTAGTATCCACTGTGAAACAAGGACACTTTAATTAAAGGAAGAAAACTATAAAAAGAACTACTTTATGAATATAGTGTAAGGCTTAAACCAGAAAACATATTCGAGGGTATTGCATCTACTAATTTTCCCATCGGCTCTATACCTGTAATTTAGAATTCTTCTTCAGACCCTCCTCTCGTAATCCATCCATTCTACTAACAGTGTTTATGATTTTACATAAATTGATTTAACACTTTATATGCTTTGCGGACATTGACTGCAAAGATTGAACATGTAAAATTGGTTTAGGACATTCGAAATTGGTAGACGCAATACCCACAAAATGTATGTTTACTGGTTCGAGTCCAGCCATGCACTTGGTTCATATACTTGTTCTTTTTACAGCTTTATTTCTTTAAAGAATGCACCCTTGCTTCACGGTCAATTCTACATATACAGTGGGTCCGAGGTACGGTCAAGAATATCTAAGTATTATGATATGTATCACATGTATAGTGCAGTCATGATGTATTTTTTCTTTCGTATTTTTTTTTATTTTACCACTTTCCAACAAAGTAACTTCATACGACAGTGTGAGCGCGCCTAAGCACGCACGCGGGTAGCGAACTTACCCCACCCCGCCCCCTCGGTCGTGCCGCTTGCGCCTGCGCGGTTGCTTATTCACACACATTCATCATGCATTAAATAAAATTAAAACTTTGAAAATGAATATCTCAAAAGCTAGTACAGATAAGACGATTTTCCTTTTTATGATGTGTTTATTAGATTATATGCAATGACTGATTTCAATATTCGTGACTGCACCTCGGACACCCTGTATATCGAATTCACTGAAAAAAGTGATGTACTTGCATTGATGTAAGAAAAAGTATATTTTACTATTATTGCTTGACATAAAACTTGCATCAATAGTGAATTTTACGTATACTAGCGCTAGTGATACTTATTAATACTATTCATTTCTTTTTCAGGAGATACAGCAAAGTCTCTGCCCAGCAAAAGTTCAGAGCACTTAAAGTCGCCACACAACAATCTCTCTAGTCCTACTACATCGGCCGACCAAGCTAACATAATGAAACAACACTCTGATGACCGATCCGATGGCAGCCGATCAGACCGATGTTGCAGCGCTGAATTACACGACAATGGTGACCAGCAAGATGACGTCATACAACCCAACGCTATTTACAAGATTGTGCAATCGGTCCGTGAAAAGACTCAGCTGAGTCACGACCTATCAAAAGTGGCTGTAGAAACAGTGTTAATTTCATTAAAGGTTAGTACTCTTTTGACCACTTCCCAAACCTCAATTTTACCAAATGAACCCTCATATGTGGCCCTTTCAAGACGCATAGACAAAGTGTGGGTTGAATAAAGATACAATTTCATGTGCTGCTCCAGGAGTTCCTCCCTGGCGGCGCTGCGTGCTCGATTGTGGACGCGCTGCTCCGCGAGGCCAACAGCAACGTGACGTGCCCGAAGAGCGCGCTGGACGCGTCGCCGGATGCGCTGCGCATGGTCACGGCGCTCGACGCGCTCTCCAAGGCGGCCAACGACGCGCAGCAGCGCGGCTGGTCGCTGCACGACGACGCGCACGACATACAGACGCAACTCCTGGAGCTCATCTCCGTGATGGTAGGTGTTGCGACAGGAAGCAGCGACCATTCCTCGTCTTGCTCCAGGAGTTCCTCCCTGGCGGCGCTGCTTGCTCGATTGTGGACGCGATGCTCCGCGAGGCCAACAGCAACGTAACGTGCCCGAAGAGCGCGCTGGACGCGTCGCCGGACGCGCTGCGCATGGTCACGGCGCTCGACGCACTCTTCAATGTGGCTGGTCGCTGCACGACGACGCGCACGACATACAGACGCAACTCCTGGAGCTCATCTCCGTGATGGTAGGTGTTGTGACAGAAAGCAGCGACCATGCCTCGTCTTGCTCCAGGAGTTCCTCCCTGGCGGCGCTGCTTGCTCGATTGTGGACACGATGCTCCGCGAGGCCAACAGCAACGTAACGTGCCCAAAGAGCGCGCTGGACACGTCGCTGGACGCGCTGCGCATGGTCACGGCGCTCGACGCGCTCTCCAAGGCGGCCAACGTCGCGCAGCAGCGCGGTTGGTCGCTGCACGATGACGCGCACGACATAAAGACGCAATTCCTGGAGTTCATCTCCGTGATGGTAGGTGTTGTGACAGCAAGCAGCTACCATTGCTTGTCATGGTAAGGAGTTCCTTTCCAGTGGCACCACATGTTCGATAGTAGAACCACTGCTCCGTCACGCCAACAGCAAAGTGACTGGCCCGAAAACGGCACTGGACGTATGTGCTGCATATGATCACGATACTCAATGCATTGTACGTATCGCACAGGGAATATCTGAAAAATGGCTTTTCGAATTACTATTAATTTTTATAGTTGGTATTCAAGATTGCTGCACCCATGGTTTGCTCGCAATACAGAGATCCACGAATGCCTCGGCATTCCCACAGTAAAAGATGAAACGCGTCTCCATTGTGTAACATACAAGAGAAGACTAAGATCACATGTCAATGAACTAGCGCTTGCGCTACTAAACCCTTCTACAGGGATGGATCGACTCATGCGTCCTAGAGTATTAGAACTCGACAATAGACCGTGAAGAACCCATATATGGACGATCTTTGATGAAAGTTTGTCCTCACAAGTCATAAAACACATCGAAAACACCTGCTCATAGTATATACTGATCGCATGGTGGCCAAATCACAAAAAAAAAAACAATTATGCTGCTACACACTGTATCCTTTCCTCGTTACCTTGATACAAATACATTTTTCTGCACCAGATTTTTAAATCATAGACATGACTATAGAAATTTAACAAAAATATATGTTAAAAAAAATGTTGTCTCCTCATGTTTGAAAAATGTTACGGCTTTTCACGCGGCAGGAAGAGACATTCTCCAACGTTTCGAGCCAATCATTCAGCCTGTTGTCAAGGAGGCATCCGCCACGTTCGTACGCAGCAGACGACTGAATATCTCTTCCTGCCGCGTGAAAATCCGTAACATTTTCATGACGTGACTAACGACCGCGGTCATGTCAAAAGTGTCATGTAGTCTCCTCAGTTTGTTAAGTGCGAAAATGGCATTTCAATAAATTCATTAAAATTCTGACTCATAAAATTGCTTTCTCAGTCGAATGCGGATGTCAACATCTCCCAGCATGTGCTGAGTAGCCACAAATATGGCTATGTCATCGTGTTGGTGCAGTACTACCAGATGGAGACACGCTGGCCTCTCAGGCAGCTGCTTCTGCAGGTATTTTCTATTTTATTAAAACTACACTGAGTCATGTATGCTCCCTTGCTAATTGCAGAAAAGATAGTGCATTGAACAGATTTTAAGCATACAATTTTATGAAAGGACATGTGAATGTTTCTAACCTGTAGTCAAAGTATGTGCTCAATGACCATAAAACACAAACGGAAATAAACCCAATATTTTTTCACTTACACTTCGATAAATTGCCAGAAGTGAACGAAAACAATACTGTTATTTTATTTTGTCCACTCATCCAGAAGGTACTGTGCTTGGCCCATCACAATTGCTGTTCTACGTCAATACCGTCTCATTTAAAACTATAAAATGTTAATATCTAAATTTCCTCCTCAATTATGAATGTACTCGACGTTTCACAGTAGAAATAAACAAATGAATTTAAAAATAAAATTTATAACAGGTTAAAATTTAAATCATAGGATTAACTGGAACACCTTCATGTAGTCATAAAAAAAAATCCTTCTTCCAAACTAAAGAAGTTTGAAAATCGGTTTAGTAGTTGTTAAGTCACATCTGTGCCAGTACCAATGAGAGCAGGATTGCACTCTAACCATATAAGAGAATATAAACCAAGGCTTATCCAATTCCGCTGTCACGTTTTCAGCAAGAGCCCAAGAGCACCAACTCTTTTCCTATTTAAACATGTGGCATATCTAACGATACAATGTCTGCAGGCATTTGGAGTCATGTGTGGGCTCGAACGGACGGCCCTGGCAACCCTAGCCGTGTCGCCGCTGCCCGCGGAGATCGCACGCGACATGATGGACAACCCGCGCGCGGTCACGCGCCTCTCTCACTCCGCTCTCCTGCTGTCTATGGTGCTCTCTATGGGCGACAGGCTGCCCGTGACGCATTTTGGTGAGGGTGAAATCAAGGTGCTCTAGACCCATACGGTTAGCTTGGATCTCTGCTTTTTTATGATTCCGGTGAAGAGATCCGTTCCAATATTCTGTCATTCAACTCCCTTAGTTGGTGCACCAGCCCACAGTAAAATTGGTTTCAACTACGTCCAACTCAGCATAAAATTGCTACGAGCACGACACCTTTCTAGTCAAATAGAGGTGGAGAAGATAACATTTTCAGAATACCAAAAATAAGTATTGATGATGGCAGTCTTCTGAAAGTCAAGAGAAGTCAATACATCAATTCTGCAGATTACTGGATATTTTTTACTCGACCATTTTTCCAGATTGACTGTATTTTAAGAAACTAAACGCTTTGTAAGCAGAACAGCTCTGCACAAGCTTTTATGGTAAGCTGCCAATCATCCAACTCTTGAATTTTAATTCGGAATTTCCTGACTATCTGTGCCATTAGTTGCTTTCCCAACACTTTTTGGCATGTTTTTGAAAATGTTTGCGATCTAAGTGCAGTAGAATTTTTTGTTAATGCAGCCAAAGAATCAGATTTTACAATTTTATCATTAATACTATAGATGTAATAAGATGTAGATAAAAATCTATATTAATTCAAAAGCCTACACTATTTACTTAGATATATTTCCCCTTGCGATTTTGGCCTATGCAAAGGGAAAAAGTAGAGACAATTCTCTCGCAAAGATATCAACCGAATTAGAGTCAATACAATGAAAATATGTTTTCATCTAAAATATCAGATTTTCATCATTATTGATTATTATCAAATCGGATTCCAATAAATCTAAACAACTCGATTGCTACTGTCCTAATAAATCTTCAATCGTTCTGTGCGCAGAACAATTGGGCGTGGAGTTCGCGCAGTTCTTGCTGGAGCTGATGGAGTCCCCGCCGGAGACAGACGTGGACGAGCAGGTCCCGGACCTGTTCCTTACGCTGCTGCTCGCCTACAATCTGCAGTTCCACTCGCCTCACGAGAACCTGCTCCTGGACGCACTGCAGTCGCGGGACACGGCCAAAACATTCACGGAGAAAGTGCTCCTGCTGCTCAATAGAGAAGGTGCGATAGTTAGTAGGATGAAGCTGACGAAGTGGTGAGATTTGCAGGTGCCAGACCTGTTCATCACAGAGACAAGCCTGTACGAACAGGTGCCGCACCTGTTCCGCACACTGATGCTTGCCTAGAATCTGCAGTTTGACTCGTCTCACGAGAACCTGCTCCTGGGCGCACTTCAATCGCAGGACACGGCAAAGACCTTCACGAAGAAGGTGCTCCTGCTGCTCAATAGAGAAGGTGGGATAGTTAGTACAATGAAGCTAAAGAAGTGGTGAGATGTGCAGGTGCCAGACCTGTTCATCACAGAGACAGGCTTGCACGAACAGGTGCCACACCTATTCCAGACGCTGTTGCTCGCCTGTATTCTGCAGCTCCATACCCCACCTGCACAACAACCTGCTTCTAGACACTGAGAAAGCTTCTGCTACTCAATAGTTAATATGTAAATTAATTTGCTGAATGATGCAGCCAGCAAAAACGTTTTCTGATTATTTTCAAAATCTGATTACACTGCTTCAGTGTGTCTTCAAGATGTCTTTGGATAACCTCAAATCAAAGTTTGTAGGTTTTCTGGTTTCCAGTATTATCCACCTCCACCTTCCACCTATACTAGGTGGTAAGAACTGCGTGTTGTCTAAAAGAGACAGATGGGGACAGTGTGTGTGTAGTCCACTCTAGCATAAGCATAAGTTTCCAAAGTGGAGCTAATGATGTTTGAATATGTACATTTCTGTGTGTAGATGATCCGGTGCGTATCTTCGACCACGAGCCAGCGCCACCCAACTCCGTGCTGAAGCTGGCAATAGACCTGTTCCAGCGGCGGCCGACCGCAGACCACTTCTACACAAACGACGTGCGCGTAATGATCGACATTGTCGTACGGAACCTGGCAGATCTCTCTGCCGGCGACCCGGTTAGTCAGTCTTATTTTTTTGTCCGCGGAAAGTATTGGTTCCCTACCACTGAGGGCCGGGAGGACTGGAGGAAAATTGGAGAGGAGTATGTCCAGCAGTGGACACAAACACGCTGACTGACTGACTGACATTGTTTAGTATTCATTAATTATCATATTTCCTTTAGATGGAATAAAAAACAAAAAATGCTAACTATTTGTGCAGCATGGGTATGTATATGTTGCCTTTGTGTCCGCATTGCGAATTACTTCAAAATAAAATCCGTGCGTGAACAATTTGCAATAATGGACATTGGCAACTTGTTGCAGCGTCGTGAGAAGTACCTGCGCCTGTGCGGCGGTATCGTGCGCAACACGGACTACGGCTCGCACCTGCACCGGCGCGAGGACCTGCTTCGGTGCTTCGCGCGCATCTTCTGCGAGGAGAGCGACGCCAGCCGCGCCGACCAGGCGCTCTGTCGCGCCATCTCCAACGAGTTCCCGCACTACTTCAAGGCTTAGGTCTGTGCCAACTGGTACCAAATCGAGTTTGCTTGTTCGAACCACTCCAGACTCACACTCTCCGTTAAGAAAGTTAAAGTCAACTTCTGCGGCTTAAATATGTGATGTCAATGCCATACTACCACCAGTTTGAGAATCCTAAGACTATCTACTCAGAAAAGTGAAAGCTAGTTAGTCCCAAATGAAAGTGAGACGCTCTCGCATAATGTCATCAAGCATCTATGTTACGTTAGTGTCTTCACACTCTAATTAGAATAATTATAAAGGGACAACACTAGGGTAACCCGTGGCTGTCATTTCATGAGTACGAAAGCTTTGTGACTCACAGGTGACTTATAATTAAAAATTTTCATATGCAACTTCAAGTGTTTGTGAGATTCCATCTCTGGAAATGTCCCACCACTTTAATATTTTCGCTAGATTGGTATCTAATATAACGCACCACATATCGGTATTAATTGAAAAATCAAAACCGAGTTAAATCATCATCAGATCATTCCCAGAATTATTATTCTTAGGATTATTGGTTTTATTGCAATCACAATTTTTAAGTTTTATTCCGTTAGATGACACTATAAAAAAAGCGCCATCGAACTAATTAAAATTCTTAAAACGATTTGACAGCAACAACTATTACTAAACATCCATTACTTGTCCGTGTTGCACTCAAGAAGCTTTGAATTGACTTTTATGAACTTGAATCAATGGGTCTTAGATGCTAATTACTTATCTAAATGTGTCTGAAAATACTATATTTGACTGCTTGTTCCGCCCACTGCTGCAATGTTTCGCTATTAGACAATTCTTGATATTACAGTAGAACGCCGAGTCTGTAATGATTTATTTTAAAAATTTAAATTTTATTTAAAACTATATCAATGATCTATGGTAAACAACCTTCAGTACTGTCGGAATTTGGATGGGTAACCGTTTTCGACCGTTGAGGCCAGCCATGGGTCGGATTCCATGTTAAACTGTAGGTTCCTCTTATTAGGTGGTCGAATCAACAATGGTGGAAGGGGCAATGATAATGGTTTCCATCCAGTTCAATGTTGCATTATAAGGAACTATGGGATCTAAATAAGTCCCAGCATGGCATCTAGTTCCCAACTAGTGTATTCGGCTACTACCAAGACTATACCTGTGGTGAGTGATCCATCGCTTCTATAAAAAACCTTCAACAATATATTGCAATCTATAGTCATTGTAATTTTAAACTGGGCACCAATTCCCAGTATATGTTTATTACTTTACTCATTAGGATATAATCCTTTTCTCAGTAATGAATCATTGTCATGCTCGAAATTGCTGCTACATTTACATACATTTTCTAAAGGCAAATTAAATGTAAGGTATTCTGCTCTGTATCATATAACATTTCAACCTGTAATATGTGCCAAAGGTGTCCCTTAGGAGGAGGAGGCCAGATTATAATTACATTTTTTTATGCATTACACTCTCGTCATTAATTAACATGTTTCTGGATGCATCATAACTGCGTTCCACCATAGATTAGTAATTACTTACTGGCATAGTGATGGAAGTTTCATACAATATGTGTTAAGCAAGGCGGCCCTCTATTGCAATAAACGTTGAACTAAGATGGAAACTTCCATTCAATCGATCACAACAAAAAGAGTGTTTGTACCAAGAGATGGCGCAGCTTTGAGGCACTCTGCTTTAAATCTATTAACAAGTCGTTTGATTTTACGGGTTATCAAAAAATGAGTGAATCTATTCAAAATTGTATATTTTCCAACTTTGAATCACAATTGTATTGCAATTTAATTGGCAAAACCATTGATTGATTTGATTTTATTATGTTTGTACAGCGCCATCTATTGGCAATTTCGCAAATTAAAGGTACGAAATTGGTGCCATCCTATTTCCATAGCTGTACACGTGTATCCATGCAGTTGCGCCATTCGTTCATCCATTCGGAATTGACCTATTGGTGAACCATCTACGTTTTCAATGATGAATAGTTCCACCCTTAGGCTCTCTCATGGGTCTGCGTGGGAACGGTGCGACATCGACCCTACATTTAAATTTGCTGTGCAGTTGTTACCCTGCTTGAGCTCGCTCATGGGTCTGCATGGTATCGTCTCTTTATATATATTATAACACTAAGCTTGGTTTTCACCAAGTGATGATTTATTTTAATTAAAACTTAAAGGGCCTTTATTACTAAAATGCTGATTATCTTTTACTGGTATTGATTTCAAGCTGCTAACAAATGCCCTTAACATGTAGTGTTCAAGCTAATCAGCAGTAGGTGAAAAAGGCCCTAACAATAATTAGTTTCACATCGCTAGGACCCTCCAGTGTGGTATCGCTTCAATTAATTGACATGAAAACAATATTTCATGGGTCGGTGTTTTGTACATTATAATTATTATATTCTTCATTTAATGCATATTTCATTTATTTATTACAGTATATTCGTAAAGTAGTTCTTTTTAGAGGGATCTTTCTTTAATTAATGTGACCTCGCTTCACGGTCGATCATACATATATGTCACATTCCTAGGAATAAGCGACGTACATGCTTAGTACGATAAAAGTATATTTACATATTTCATATCGTTATGTATGTAGGTATGATGCATACTGTTGTGGCCACGTTATTTTGAATGTCCAAAAACGCATTACATTCACATATATTCTGCGAATTTTCCAAAATGCAGCCAAAGACTGGTAAAATCAATGAAACAGGCTGTCAATAATATTTTTCGCTAAAAAAAATTACAAAAATAATAGAAGACAATTCATGGTTAGAAAATAGGTTGCGTTTGACTGTAATCAGCTGATTCCTTCACCTCGGAACGAATGCATTTAAACATCGAATGTAAATCACATTAAAACACCATCAAGCACTAGTGTAGCCAACATTATTTACATTGTTATATAATTACATTTACGGCACAAATATACTTTAGGCATACATTTAAAGTTTCTGTTCATGAAAAACATGCATCATAACTGATGCGTAAACACAAGCCGCCTAATCTATTTGAACCCCATTAAAATTGAAATTGTATGCAATGTTAATTAAGTTTCTGTATAAAGCTGTGTAACTTTTAATACCTGTGCTGCAAATATATGGATATCTTTATAGTTGATTAGTGATAGTGTCGTGAAATCTTTCATAGATTTAAACTGTTTTGATCCTCTCTCTCTGAATGTCTCTTTCATCAGTGCCATATTCAGTGATTTTGTATTTATGCTGCAATAATTGAAATCAAATTCTAAGCATTTTAGAATTTGGGCTATATCACTGAACATTTATAACTAGAAATGGAGACTCTTCATTACTGTATTTAAATGTTATCTTTAAAACAAAAAAAATGCGCAGTCATTTTATACCAGGACCACATTTCGGTACAAAGTAATAGCGGACCCACTATTAGAGTGTAGAGAGTAGAGAATTAGGGGAGTAGAGAGTTTCGTCCCCGACGTGGTATGCCCCAACTTCTGGGAGAAAGGACAATAAATAGGAATGTTGCGCGCTCGCGACTTACTTTTGTTGGTGTCTTCTTCCGTCGGCGTGGGGACCCCCTGGGGTTGCAGCAGGGTTCAGCACAAGAGTCTTAAATTCATACGACTTGTTGGGGTCAATGACACACCCATTCGTCAACGCTATGTTTCGGCGACTGACAGGTCGCCTGCGCACGCGTTTTTTTTTTTATGCGACCTGACATGCGGATGTCTAATACCACATAACTACCGTTATGATATTAGCCCAATACACCACATTCCCGAAGGAATTTGGTGCCATGCCAGGACCTTCCTTTATGAGCACGGCTACATTGTGGATGGAAAACACGGACAATTTTTCATTGCCGCTTCGACCGACTCTATCGAACTCGGAAAGAGAAAGACAGGGGTGCATGTCGGTATTGAACCCAGGCCTCTGGTACGCTAGGCCAGTCCCCGCGCCACTAGGCTACGAGCCGCTCAGCGTTTGTTGCCAGGATGGGATACCATGGATGAAGATCGATTTACCGTTTATTTACTATCTGATGTATTCATTCGACACACATGATTTTGTTCAAACTAATACAATGATGTTAACTCTCTCGCAGTTATGCCCCTGAGTGTGACGCAAATGTTTCCCAAGTCCTTCAGTCCGTATGCATGCAGCCATTTCCATTATGTCCTAAAACTAATTCTTATGCACTTTATTACTTAAAAGTGACAACCATCTAAATTCCTCTATACAGACGGTCTGTAATGGGCCACCACGGTCCAAAACACATACATAAGTACACAAAACATTTTAAGTGGCTACTCCGGCCCCATACAGGGAGCGGCTCGTAGCCTAGTGGCGCGGGGACTGGCCTAGGATACCAGAGGCCTGGGTTCAATACCGACATGCACCACTGTCTTTCTCTTTCCGAGCTCGATAAGTGCATTTCGTCACGAATGCGAGCTGCTCCATGGTTCGGAATCCATGTAAAACTGTAGGTCCCCTTTCCTTACTAGGTGGTAGGGTTTAAGCCCGCCCGGGTTTTTCATCCAGTTCAATTATCATGGCACCTAATATCTTTGGGAATGCGGAAAAAAACATGAAATCCAAAATCGCATGATCGTAAGTATTTTTACTAAAGTAGGTTAAACCTAAAAAGTTATTATGCTCTTTTCGAAAAATTCAACCCCAACTTGATTTGTACTACATTGGCCCCTAGATATAAGTATTTTCTTTGTCGGAGCATTTATTTCATTCCATTTTTATGATTGGTTGCAAAACTAGTGCAAATATTCTTTGAATCTTAGATTTAATTGAATGATGGCTGTATTACTAAAACCAAAGAATATTCCAGTGCCACTATGTACTTTCCCCATGCATGTTGTAAAGTGTGAAAGGTTAGGTTAGGTAGGAAGTTCACACAGGTTGGTAGGTCACAAACGTTGTTTGTGAATACTTTTGAGATTACCGCGGTCGTTAGACATGTTTGAAAAATGTTACGGCTTTTCACGCGGCGGGAAGAGATATTCTCCGAAGTACATAACTTAAGTACATAACTTACTGTATATTAATTATCAAGCATGTAGGGTTGTAGGCCATTTAAAAGAGCCAAGGGGACCCTGGGGATAAAAAGGTTGGGAAACGCTGCTCTAACGCTTCACCTTAGCGCTGGGTGCTATCCCAATTGTACGCTAAAAATATCTCCAGGTGCTGTTTTTAGCACCCAATGTTCTCTCTACCCCAGTTTTTAAGATTGTCGCATGATCGTAAGTATTTTTACTGAAGTAGGTTAAACCTAAGAAGTTATTATGCTCTGTTCGAAAAAATACTCTCATTCAATTTTATTAATGTAGAAAATAGATAAATTTACGAACCTTGGCTTTAAAATTAAATATAATTATATCTCAAAGCTATATGCACATGTTTGTATTTATAAGATCTCTAGTTTCTGCGTGTGGTAAAAAAAGAGTGTGTATTGTGACGTCATGTCGCATATATGTATGTACCTTGGTTGTATAGTTGTTTGTGGGGTGCTAGCTTAAACATGATCACGGAAATACCTATTTATTCTATGGTGTTATGTTAATATATGTATGTTGCATCAAAACGGTAGCATAGACCTGAAAAGTTCGACGTGTACTTAAATTTGACCATTTGGTTCTTTTAAATGCATCGGAGTGTAGGCATGATTAAATAAATATTGCAACTCCGAAATCGAAGTTTGTTTTTTACACACCTACCCCATACGGATGACCTTGTGAATACCGGGACCACTTGAGGGGGTGTAAACTAATTTGGTGCCAGTATTAAAAGGTCCCTGCATAAAACGTTACATGCATGATATAATTCTAGATTGATGAAACATTGAAATCTAGAACATGTTATTTTCTAGAAGAATAATGATCAATGTTATTTCTAGGTATGTATATGTATGTTCAACGATATTTATTATGTAATCTTGAGCTTCTCATTTGTACGTCTTGTTCTATCTATATCAGTGCTTTAAAAATCTTATTTTTTTACGATGTTCGATTTCAACTTCATTTATGTTCAAATTTAGTTGCAACAATTTTATTTATGGAAAAGTCGCACGAAAATTTTTTTTTCACATTGACTCACACCTCTGGAGACGTTTTTAAAACCACAATTCATGTGAATACCTTTTTAGGGTTCCGTACCCAAAGGGTGAAAACGGAACCCTATTATTAAGCCTCCGCTGTCCGTCCGTCCGTCCGTCCGTCCGTCCGTCTGTCCGTCTGTCACAGGGCTGTATCTCATGAACCGTAACAGGTAGGAAGTTGAAATTTTCACAGATTATGTATTTATTTTGCCGCTATAACAACAAATAGGTAACATCATAAAATAATAATAATTAAAGGGGGGCCCCATACAAAAAACGTGTTTTTTTTCAATCTTGTGCGATGGTACGGAACCCTTCGTGTGCGAGTCCGACTCGCACTTGGCCGGTTTTTTTATAATCTAGTTGTGATGCATATTTTAGCTTATAAAATGCTTAAATAAATATTCAAGAAGTACGTTATTTATTTAAATAAGAAATATATTCAATGAAATGGAGGTGAATCGATTCACCTCCTCAAGTTAACTTAGGAATTAAAAATCCTAAGCGCCGTACAACAATTAATAATTTACAATCGTAAATTAAGAAATATTTTTCAAAAAAAAATTGCTATTACTTATTTACTTATCTATATATCTATGCTTTATGCAATCAATCATCTTATTTTAAGGTGGCCCAACCCGGCGGGACTAACTCATTCACAGGTACGGTACAAAACCGTGTTATCGCGCTCTGGGACCTTCTTTGTTTCAAAGAAAAAGACAGGCTCCGTGATGAGTAAGATGCAACATGTCCACAAAGCAGACAATGCGCATTGCGCATAGTGTTTGATTTGGTGAGATTTACGAAAATTTTAATTACAAAACGACTTATAGCTAAAAGTGAACTACGACCGCTGTAGGCAAAATTCTCACAAAAACCAAATTGATTATAAATCTTTACGAAACAAGCTATATCTGATGACTAATCTTTTTAAGATGTTTTATTTTATAGTTGAGTAATCCACCTCCGAAGTTATTGAACAAAACGCGCGAAAAATCCGAACTTTCGGACCTCATTACTTAGAAACCTAACAAAATTTTACAATGCCAACAGTCATCAGACATCTAGGTCGATCAAATAAAGCTATTTTGAGTATTATTTTAGGTCCCTGGCCAGATATATGCGCATGGTCTTCTTTCCACGTTTGTATGGGGAGTTGAGCGGGAAGGCCCACCTTAAAACATTATTCTATGATTGGTTTCTTTTTTACCGACTTCATTATCATACAGTGACTCGTCTCTTTTCCGAGTTGTTATGCGCACGAATCATAAATGTGGATAGTTAAGTACGTAGACTTGAAATTACGGAAGTACTAGGAGCTCATAAACGTTGAAAAGCTGAAGCACATTCAAGCATTTAAACGTCACCTTTTAGATGGTGCAGGGGGGATTATTTCACGCCCACATGGATCAGGATCACAGAAGGGTGGTGGCGGTTACATCGTCTTGATGAGATCTTCCTCGCGTACCAGGATTGCAGCAGCACACCAGGAGGATATCTTGTGAAGTGTGACAAGGGTCTTACCAAGGTCCCATAACGCTACCCGAGTAAATGAAACAAGATTTAGATTTATGATGATAATTTTTAAAAGATGAGTTGATATGTTACAAGAAATCGAAAATAGTTCTTACTAATACAATCGTTACAGCTAAAAAAAACCTAGACTCTGAAAATTGCGTTTGGTATTGAATATCGATATGTATAACATGTTCGTTGTGTGTTATATACCAATAACATATTTTTATATCTACCCAGTTAGCTGTCATAATAAATACGAAACTCACAACATTTCAGAGCCCTTGCTTCTTGACTAGAAATCAAAATAAAAAACATCACAATGCTTAATCATTACGACTCTGTACAGTAATCACTCTAAACACAAAACGTTGTGCTCCCAATCCCGATTATGTGAAGAGGAAATTAAGATCACAGCAAAGAGATGTAAGGTAACTTTGCCACTACTTCTTGATTATTGCAAATCAATTTATTTTCTTAAGAGCTGTTTAAGACTAGTCGACTGGCAACTCGTCATATACGAAAAGGGCTGCCTAAACAGAAAAAGCCGCATTTACTTACGCTTAGATTTGAGCATGCCGGGTCAAACATTCTAGTCATCAGAAATTGTACTTCAATAAAAATCAATAGTTCTTTGTTGCAGCCTTAAAAGAATAACTTTTTATCAACTACAGTCTCAAAATGTATGCTTCAGACATAAAACCATTGCATTTCATATTGTGTTCAAAAGTGATGATACCTACTTGAACTTTTTAATAGATGACATTACATAGACGGACGGCTCAATGTTTAAAGAATAGATTTCAGTAAATTAGTTGAATACACGGAGGAGGGAGGTAGAGAGGAGATGTTGTTAGAACATATTACTAGAGTGTGCAGTGCCTCTAGTTTGGAGGGAAAACACTTCATAGTCACAAACAGTCTATTGTTACTTAATCCATCCACCGGAAGAACTGGAAAAGATATTGATATTGTTATTGTCAATGGATTGTTAATGGTTCCTACACTTAATTAACTAGATGGCGCGTTTGAATTTTTACTGTTAGCTTTCTTAATAATTTAAAAACCCTCCAAAACTTAAATGTATACATTCCCACGTATTTAAATAATCTTTATTTTAAAATGACATCAAATTATGCTTAAGGAGATCAACTTTTCTAACCGTACGTTCTACCGTACCATCTGGCAGCAACACCGCTAGCGACTGACGCTAAGCCACGTCTTCTTATCACGTGGGCTGTGACGTAGTGCCCCAGTTCGTCGGCACGTGCCCAGTGGGCTTAGACCAACTCATCTCTATCTCCCTCCTCCGTGGTCGAAGAATAGTAACATTATGAGGCTGCAACTAAACATTATAAAATTGTATTGCAATTAAGATTGTGTGTTTCGAACTTTGGGCGATATGACTAGAGAGCTCTTACGGTTGTTTTTGCGTTCATTTGATTTGATTCTTATGGAAGGTATTTGGTTTAAATTTTAGCATTCTCAAAATACTTACATATGATATCGTCGGTATACTGGCAAAACCAGCTAAGTGGCATTTTTTATTAAAATTAGTTAATAATGCATTTATACTTAATTTTCCATGCTCTTTCTTTTGGTAAAACCGATATATTGATACGTTTACTTTTAAAGTTAGGTTGTGTAAACACATGTACACTTATACCACACATTATGAGCCAATTAACTTTTAAGTAATTTATCTCTAAACTCTAATTTCTTCAGTTAACGGGTTTTACCAGTATAATGTTTCCTACACAGCACATACATTATGAAAATGTTAGAGTATTCAATTGATGTCATTTAATTCAAGGTGCATTGGAGTATGACTATATAATAGTACCGTATCGGCATATTCGTCATGAAATTGTTTTGAGTTTGTTCAAACTAATGTACGATTTGATATTTTTTAATGCAACTAATCGTCTCATATAAAATCGTCAGAAAAGCAAGGATTATAATTTAATATTTCACCGTAAACAATGATTATGTTTTGCATACAATAATCAGGAATATCTGATAAAATGTGCAGGTAGGTAAAAATATCTTCCAGATTATTTTATGTTTGGTTGGATATTATTTTACGTGCTTTCAATGTATTCTAGACACCGCAATGACAGATAAATCATAACTTACGCTATGTATAATGTAACTCCAAAGTGCGTGACATTTAACAGTGACAACTATATTACTATTTACTTATATATGTTAATTTTAACCATCGACTTAAGGTCACAAAAATAAAAAAAATATTACAGAAAATGTAGTCAGATGGTTTCACAGCTATAATCAAAGCTTTAATCAACAAAAGTAAATATAAACATTCATACATACATACATTTGTGCCCTCGTTAATAAAGGTGTACATAAAATATATTAAATTAATAAGGTAGACATCCAAATATTTACCAAAAACTAGTCATATGTATCTGTATATGTATCTCTCTACAGCAAAGTTTTTAAAAAGGTCACAATTAGGGCAAAACAGTTGTTTTTAAGGGACAGAATACTAAATTCCGAAAACAAGATTAAAATGGCCTGGAGTATAATCAAAGAAGAAACGGGCAAAGCACCTATTATTGAAAATACTCAACTCAAATTAAAAATTGGGGCAGACATTGTATCTGATGGTTGTAAGATTGCAAATTACTTCAACAAATACTTCACTTCAGTGGCTAAAACCTCAACAAATAAAATTGACTCCAACACACAGTTAGCATTAAATCACCTGCAGGATTATACAGCACGTAGCACTGCATCAGTTACTTTCGGTCCTGTCACATACTTAGAAGTTAAAAACATTCTTAGAGACCTTAAGTCTAAACGTTCTCAAGATCTTTGGAATATTTCCCCCAAATTACTAAAGTCATTAACAGGTGTCATAAATCCTCTAAAACAAGTTATAAATCAATGTCTAGAAAATGGCACATTTCCCGATTCCCTCAAAATAGCAAAGGTCATACCATTATATAAAAAAGGATGTCACAATAATGTTGAGAATTACCGTCCGGTCTCATTACTACCAGTTTTCAGCAAGGTTTTTGAAAAAGTTATGGAAAAACGTTTGACTCACTTCTTCACTAAACACGATCTACTAAATTTCAGACAATTTGGATTTCGCAAAGGTAAGTCAACAGGAGATGCCATTGCAGCTATGATAAAAACTTTATTAACATCTTTGGATGATTCTCAGCACACATATGGCATTTTCTGTGACTTATCAAAGGCATTTGACTGTGTAAGACATGATATATTGTTATTAAAATTAGAGTATTATGGAGTAAGAGAAAAAGAGCTACGTTTATGTGAAACATACCTAGAAAACAGAAAACAAATATGTGAGGTCAGTGGTATAAAATCGGATGTTGACCCTGTTACAATAGGAGTACCGCAAGGCTCTATCCTTGGTCCATTATTCTTTCTGATTTATGTGAATGACATTTCCGGTTCAATCGGGCAAGACATAGAACTAGTTATGTTTGCAGATGACATCTCAGTAGTTTTGAAAAACAAAAATATAATTGAACTACGGGAGGTTTTCTTGTCAGTAATTAAGTCGCTCACATCATGGTTTGAACACAATAATCTATTGTTAAATACTAATAAAACGAATGTAATGCATTTTGTTCTTGGGGCACATAGGCGTAAAAATAATGAAGACGTAACCAATACTGTAGAGGAATTATCGTTAAACATGGCTAATGAATTAACTTTTCTGGGATTAATAATTGACAATAGATTCTGCTGGAAACCCCACATAGACAGTCTTGCTGGTAAACTGAGCTCAGCCTGTTATGCCATTAAAAAAATCAAGGAACTCTGTGGCACGCAAGCTGCAAAAACTGTCTACTTTGCTTACTTCGATAGTCTCATGTTGTATGGACTAATGTTTTGGGGAAATGCAGCAGAAGCAAATAGAATATTTGTCTTGCAAAAAAGAGCCTTGCGTTGTATTCTTAGCATGAAAGCTATAGATTCTTGTAGGAATGTATTCAGCGAAATAGGAATTATGACCCTACCTAGCGCATATGTGTATCAAAATATCTGCCATGCTAGGAAATATAAGCACCATAATACCTTAAATGCTGATGTACATGACTACGATACTAGACATAAAACTGATTTACAAAATGTTAAGCATAGGTCATCAAAATTTTCAAAAAGTTTTATATGCAATAGTATTAGGTTATACAACAAAATTCCAGAGGAGATCAGGAAATTAGGAGATAAATGTTTTAAGAGCAAATTGAAATCAGTATTAATAAAAAAAAGCTACTACACTATCCAGGAAGCCTTATTAGATAGAAAACTTGTTTAAATTAAAGCTCATGACTACATACTTGACCGGGTACCTAACACGGTACTACCAATAAATTGTTTTTTTTTTTTTTTTTTTTATTATTATTATTATTTTCTATTATTATTATTTTTTCTGACATGGGTACTACATTGTAGTATGAATTTGTTTATTTACTAACCTATATTTAATTTGATATTACCTTGTATCAAAAATGACGATGGCTTTTTACACCTGAATAATTTAGATCATAATTCCTATTAATTTAGAATAAGATGTCATTATAGTAGTCAAGAGTTTGCTCCTCACCAATGTATATAATGTTCTTATAATAATGTTTTTTGTGAGCAGTAGTAATCAATCAATCACTGTTAACTAGTTTGTAAGTATCACTGGAAAAAATAATAATACAATGACCAACCTGACGAAGTTTCTTGTCGGCTCTTCTTCGCCAGAAGTAATCGAACCGACAGGAAAAAAAAAAAAGGAAAAAAAAAATGACGAATCCGAGTGTGTAATATACATCTAATGGAGGAAATAAAGAAACTGAAACTGAAACTGAAACTATATTTTAAACTATATTTTTTTTTTGTAATTATTAGACTAATTTGTAAATGACTTACATAATTTTTCTCACAGTTCATTGATATGTTTGATTTACCTCTCGCGAAAAAGATATGTGTATACCTTTGTAAACACAGCAACTAAACACAGTGGTAAGCGCAACAACCTCACCGTTGCATAAAATTTGAACCACCCACCGGGTATGGTTTTAGCGGTCTAAAAACATTTTTTTTAAACATGTTTCCTAGTGTTAGAAAAAAAATGCGGAAGCACTGGTTTTTTGTTTCGTTACTTGTTGCATATTTTTAAGTATTACGAAAAATCAAATTAAAAAAACCAAAGAAATCTCCATACGAAAATGCAAACGCAAAGTTTTATGGGGCTAGACCAATTTTGAAAAAATATGTTCCACTATTTCCTACTTTCATATTCCTTTTTTTCCCTTTGTTACCATCTTTCACATCGTCTGCGAACAGTCGGTTTACAACGCAAACTTCTTTCCAGCAGGAACATCTTGGGAAATTAACAGTCCATCCACCCCGAATATTTTTCCAGGGTCTTTCAAGTCTAACAAAGTAACGCCGCCTATCCTATCCTTCAATTGAGCCCGACTTTTGATCGGGTGACTTGTTTTTCAGGCTAGCACGTCCCGTTATCTGCGTAACAATCAATATCGCCCAGATTATGAGCAGGAACCCTGGCTACGCGAGCTCCGGTCTGGTTACCAGACGGCTGAATAAATGCCATTTTAATGGGATATTTACACATTTATTAGAATTTCCACTTTAACTGAACCCGGTGGTGGTTCAGTGTTTAATCAGACCCTTACATCATAAATCGTGTCATCGAGCAGAAATGCAATAAAGTTGCCCTGTAAATTTCTAAAATGAAAACAGGCTTTCATATCGACGGCAAACTACAGCTCAGTCTTACAACGCAGCTAAATGCCTCCTATACCACATACATTCAATAGTTTTTCAAAAACGTCCTTACTCTTTCTAGCTAGGAAACGGTTCGATCAATATGATTGGCTTAAAAATGTTTCTTGGATAATTCCTACTTACAAAATAACTGACAATTAATAACAATACATAAATCGATCTAATCGTAAACCAATTTACATTAACGTATCTATCACCGTACTTAAATGGACAAACGAGTAACCTAACACCAACAAAGTTTGTATTGTACTACTTATATGGTAAAAACGAGGTCAAAGATATATAAGAAGCGATAGTAAAAAATTACAACAATATTAACTAACATCTACACGCACACGCACACGAAAACCACAAAGATTAAAGCAAGCAGCGTGAAGTTTCTCAATCTAAACGAAAGGTTCGTAGGTGTACTTGCTGTACTTATGGTACTATTCGAGGACAAGACAAAGTGGGATTAGGCTAAGAACAGACACAACACCTAAACACACAGTTAAGAGCCCAATTCGAAAATAGCTTATTTATAATTTAAAATCCTGAATCAACTGGATTTAACTAATTCGATATTTTAATTAATTACAGCGAATGATCACAATCAGTATTAATTTTATGTTATGCTAATACACTTCGCAATTCTTATTTCAATAATGTAATTGTCTATGATATGTACTTACGTAGTTATTATAATATATTGCTCAAATTACAATGGGTCACTTCTGGCGAAAGCCTTGTAGTAAAATTGTTGATACTGAAAACCTGGGTTTAGTTAAAATACTTAAGACTGTTGGCAACCATTTTTAGAGCTGATTGTAAACAAAACAATTATTGAAAACTTTTTCAATGTATTATATAAAATCTGTATCGAAAATTACAAGGCGGTGCATTTCTACTGTCAACCAGAAGTAGGTAGGCTCTTGCTATCAAAATATTTTTGGTAGGTAACAAAAGTGCGTGTTAAGGTGGACTGTAAGCTTTCGCTCCCGATACAAACTTAGTTGCATATAATTTGAAAACGTGCTTGATTTCTTGTGCATAAAACATGTTTGATATATTTGTTTAAACATTTTTGTTTTACAAATAATAAATCCTGGATCAAACTAGAGCAACAAATATTCCGATATAAATTTTCTTTTTGCTGTCATTTCAGGCAGTTTTGAAATGGTTTCTAAACTACGTTTGTATGGGGAGTGTACCTTCTCAAGAAGTTGCAAGTATCTTGATTTGTTCTAGACTCTCACTATACATTCTAAGACACGTAGGCAATCTCGTCCTTCTCGTTACTTTGATGTTAAAACTATGAGAAAAACATTCTTGAGATGACCTCGCGTCTTTGCGCAAGTGACTTAATTTAAATATGAGATATTTACAATAATGGCCCAGTATAAATAAAAGTGTGATAATGATCTTGTTACAAATATTTTCGGTGTAGACTTGTAGATAATTGCGGAAGTAAAAGAAATGAATTTGTTTTTAAAAAAATAAACAGCTACCAAACATGCGAATGTCTGTAGGCAGCGGAAAATACTTTTGTCCAGCGAAGTTTATTGCCAGTTCTTTGGTATAATTGTTGAACTAGCTGATTATAAAATATTAAATATCCGAGTGCAATGTACTGTCTATATGAATAAATAATACAAAAAATCAATGTAAACTTATTTATAAGAAATAACCTTATTTTATGAGCACCCCGACGAGCCGACACATTATGGCGTTGGCCACACCGCCCATCGGTGACGCCGCAACCATTCTATCAACCATCAAAAGACATAATTTTATTATGTTTCACGACATGTTCCAAGGTTTTTTGCGCACCACATTCCAAAGAGATATTTGATATTTATGGCATTTGAGCAGTGAGCAGTGCGCGCTGGGCAGTGTGGAGGCGGCGGCGCATTGCGGCACTACTTATTAAAACTAATATTTCCGCGGGCCCGAGAATCCAGCGTAAAAAGGTTTTTACAAAGTTCGCTACTTAGCCAAAATTACCTCGTTAGTTTACGACGCGGACGGTGGCGGCCGTCGCGTCGTGTAGGTTCTGTGTGTGCATTTTGCATGTTGGGAATTGTTAGCTGGGTACGAAGTTTCACTTCCTTCCAAGTCTTGATTTTTATGTAGCAAATATCGAGCATATTTTTATCGATTCTACATTAGATAGATAACAAAGAGAAAATATATTTCATGTGGAAATTAAACCTTATAATTTCGAATTATGAAAAAATACCAATTCAATATCTACTTTTAACCGAAAGCTAACGAAGACGATCGTTTGGTTCTTCAAGATCTTTAGACAGTTGACATAAATTTTTTATGATTTCACAAAAATCCTGGACATTATTTTGCAGTGCTACCATGATGTGGCTAATTGCTAGTACTCATATTTGATTGATTGATTGTTTTGGATTATGGCCTCTGTCCTTTTTTTAAAGACAATTTCGCCAGTGTCCAGTTGGCTTCGAGGTTAGTTTGGGCCAATGCCCTAGTCGACTCTGCCAAATACTATGAAGATTCATGTAGGAGTGGTTACCTATAGAACAAAGAAATGACTAGGTATCATAATTTTGTAAATTTTACAGACCTGAGATTTGTAGGTAGACAACACAACACAATATATAAATAACACAAATATATTTACATTACACTAGGAATTTTACAGTTTAATGGAATTATTTTTAATTACTCATATTTGAGGACATCGCTTACCATTTTTTGCTTCTCAACGAGACAGACAGTCATAATCAAATGGGCACGGCAATGACTACAACCATCTATGTTAAATAAACGCCAAACGGCCTACGTGAAATGTAGTCCAATTTCTTTCCCTGATCCTTTTAAATGGCCTTTCATTACGCGCGACGTCGCTAGAGGGGATACCACTTCTATGCAGACCTATTGGAACAAATCCGAAGCCACGTTATTTTGACATTGGCGTGGCATTAGCGAGCGAATCGAGCTCTACTTGAGGTCATAAATATTATAAATGGCGCAGTCGTATCGGCGATGCAGACGCGGGGAGGCGGTGGCCCGGTACGTGAGTGGACTTGGCTAACAATGCACCAAAGGCCTTATAGCACCTAGACATGACGTGACGGTATTACCTGCCATGCCACAAATTTGGGAAATAATTATCGAGATCCTTTATTTGTAGCCGGACGTTTGGTGGCTATACCACATCCAGCCTCTTGATATTAGCCCAACACACGGTATTAGGGGAGGAATTAGGAGCCCTGCTAGAACCTTCCCTTTATGAAAATATGATTAGGTTACTCGAACTGGATGCGAAATGTTTATTGAAGCATCGACCGGTCCAGCCATTTGTTATGCCTATGTTCTAGTGTTCAGCAGGCCAATTCTTAACATTTCGTTCCCACGAATCAGAAATCTTTCAGTCGAGAAAAATATTCTGAAGCACGGTATTTCCATGAGCGGTTTTATCAACTGAAAGATTCTTAATTCCTGAGCACGGAATTTTCCAAGAATAGGCCTACTGTTCTGTGCCCTGGCACGGCATCTATAGGCAGTAATTTTATGAATTATCTGTTTGATGACAGATGTGAATTTGTGACGGATCAATTATCGTTATATGAGCCTCTAATATATGTTATTCAGATACGGAAACGTGCCGAGCCCACGTGATTTGTCTCTGCCGGTTCGGGGAATCCGAATCCGGAATAGATTTGAAGCAAAGGAACGTGATGCCGCCAGCACAACGCACAAAGGAACTCTTTCTTTCTGTTCGGTCGACGCTTTGCTACACCTAATGAGCTACTTATTCAATACGAGTTAACTTCACTATCTGAATGTAATGCTGCTTATTTCCCGGGTTCATATGTTTTCCAGTAATTGCTGTGCATATATGTTTTGATATATATAGCCCGTTGGTTTCTTCACTTTCCAAAAAAATTTAGTAACGCCACAAACCGCATAAAATCTTTATAGAAAATATCCAAACGATAGTTAACTTAAGTTTACGACCAGTAGATCATGAAATCGAACGTTAAATATGAATGATGCCTTACCTTTCAGCACTGAAAGTACTCGGCTTAAAAATGCAGGAGCTGGGGTTGCAGTGGTCGTATATTTTAACATCTAGAAATAATGAAGTGATTAAAGTCGGCACTAAAATATAAAATTACTGTCAAATGCTCAACACTGCGCAATATGTTTTCCCTCCACCCGAGTTGACGGCTCGCGGCTTGCGAATGGTAACGCCATCAGGAAAAATATGGAAATAGGGTCTTTGAATGTTTTTAATTAGGTAAGTCCATTCGTTGGAACACTTGCAGACGGTTATAAAAACGGCACAAAATAGTGAATAAACTAAGTGCAAGTTCGAGCCACACGAAGGGTTTCGCGTTTTTTTTAACTTCGTATCAAATATAAAAAATCGCTTTAGTTTTTCTATAAAGTAACAATATGGATTTATTTCATAAGTATTTTATACTTCTGCTGGTAATATTATAGACAGTATGGAGTACTATGCCGAATTTCAAATTCTAAAAACGGATATTGAAAAAGTCGGCTGTGACAAAAAGACAAACGGACGAACGGATGCTTACATGATGTTTAGGTAGCTATCACCTAACATTTTAGTTAAATCGATGAGCGAACGAACCGGAGAACGAAAAATTGACTTATATATTACTTCGTAAGGACCCGGTCAACGCGCACGACTAATGGCACCAGTACGTTTGAAATCATTGTATAAATGTAACTTTTAGACTTGGTAAAACATAAAACGTTAACTTTGAGTTAGATGAAATAAGAATCCTCAGCTGTTGCTTTGGCCATAGTCTGTGATTAATAGCCTATACGCAATAATTTAATAACGCAAATAATTGCGTTTCATTCAAGCATTTGATTTTGTTTCTGCGCAAATCGTGAGTTCAATATTATTTAATTGACAGTTCAAATTACGTCAGGGCGTTTTTTTTTATTAAAATATAGGCGCAATAATTTTGCCATTTCTTCTTATCCACAATAATTTTTGGGTACTCTTCAACTGGTCGTATTCATTGATATCCATGAAATATGTATAAATCATTTGTTTTTTTAACGCCCTTGAAACATCCGATGACTGATATTTCCTTGAGAGATTGCATCAATGATATTCATATTATTTTTAATAAATTGTAAAATCTATCCCTTGTATAAATAAATAAATTACCCAGATTTATCGCTTACTTCTAAGGTAAAACTTTTGCCTATATATACAATATTAATTTATTCTATTGTTCAGTAAATAAAATCAAAATTTTCTTGCTAATCGACTTATTTCTATTGATTTTTCTAAGCTTCAACGTCATTTAGCCTAGTGTAAATAATTTAAATTAGTTTAAAACATTTACGCTAGTGATATGTTTACATTACATTTTGATATGTTTCAGTTCCACGATGGTGTCTCATCACAACGTACGTTTCTACACATCTTACAAAATTTACAACCGACATTGCTTCCTTTCTTGACTAGTTAATATAATCTTAACATTCAGATATTGGACGAAACACGAGGTTGCTTTCCCCAAACATAAAATGAACAGGTTTTTGTTGATAGATAATGTTATGATATGATGACTGTAGAATTGGTCTCAGATCGCAATCCCAATATAATACTCTTTTACAATTTATTTTTCAAGACATTGGTTAACCACAAAAGCTAGGTCCGCAGCCAGCCGTTGCAGTAGGATCGTCAACTCCACCTATAACACCATCTAAAACAAATACAACTGGCATTCCAGTCTTTTCTGGTGCACGGTAACAGCATAATTTTCATCGAGTAAGCAATTATTTTGTTGAACCCTCTATTTTGTCAGTTCCATTAGCAACGCACTATTACAGAAACATTGAGAGAGCAACCTCGAAATTAGATAAAACGAATCGACTAGATACTTCCTCATGCTTGCAGACATGGTCTGAACGAAAATCGTCTGATCCCCCAGCACAGCAGGTTTAGTCCTCCGGCCAGCCGAGATCTTCGCCGACGAGCTCGTAGAACTTCTGGTTGTGTTCCACGAAGAACCTGCGCAGCTTGGTGACGACCTTGGGGTCGACGCGGGGGTGCTTCCTACCCTTGGTCTCACGCAGGCACTTGTCGCTCGTGTCGTTCCGTAGACAGTAGAAACCCTTCGTCTCGTTGAAGTAAAAGTTCCTCCGGCCTGCAAAGAAATTGGAACGATCTGAAGATCCTGCTTGCTCCATGGAGGAATCCCAGATTTGATTCCAGAGTTTGGAATACCTCGTCAAGATATGTGTACACATGGACTATTTATATGAAGAAATCCCCCTTTAAAAAGGAAGGTATTTCCAACATTCTTACACATTGTAATTCAAGATAAAGAACATTTCAATAACATTTTCTTGATTTCTGTTATGTATCCTCAATTCTACAATATTGGGACCTTTCACATTCGTGATGACTTCGGACAGTCGGACGTCTTAGCCACAGAATTGAGAATAGGCTAGATATGCCTATCCTCTCGCTTAAGTGGGTGTGTGCATCCATGTAGATGGCGCCACAGTCTTTCCTTTGTTTTTTCTGGTATAACTAGCCAAAATTGGAATTTACAAATTACTGCTGTATTGGCGAACACACTAAAAATGTATTAAATGTTATTTAACAAATTACAATAACTGTTATAGTTTCTGATATAATAATGAGGCATAGGGCAAAAAGTTGCTGGTTTTTAAATACAAACTTTCTAGCAGTTATAGTAGAAAAAGCTACGAACGAGCCTGGCATCGTCTACTTTGTTGTCGCGTCCTATATTCACACTTCTGAGAGTATTTTATATCATAGTCTTGATGTTTTTGCAAAAAATCTATAACTAATACAAGTTACCATTTTGTCAAAATTGTCCCGATGCGCGCTCGCCCGACACGACATGTCACTATTTACTAGCGGTCGTGCGACCGCTAGTAAATACGTAAGATAAGGCATTTCTAAAAAATACCCAATTGTATGGCCCCGTTGCATAAGAGCCTTACCGATTTTGTGCTCGAGACCGAGGAAGGTCTCGATGCGGCGCAGCTGCGGCACCGGGTCCTCGATGAGCAGGTCCCCGTTCACCACGAGGATCTGCTCGCGGGGGAACACCTCCAGCCACCGGTGCAGGTACGAGTGGTACAGAGATATCGCGATCGGCCTGCGGTGGATAACGATTACGTTGAAACAGCTTCCTTGCGACGATCGATCACAAGATGAATGCTTCATCAGTCTAGATTCTTGTTACGCTAAAACCTCGAGATCCAGTAGTTTTCCTGGCACATTTAATTTCATTGGCGGTAGCATGCACAACATCGCGCGTGCCTTGACGATGCTATTATTATTATACAGCTATCGCAAATATATGCGGACGTGTTAGTTTCAGCACGCATTCCTGACACCACAGCACGCTAAGGATTACATGGCTTATTTCAAACTCTACACAGCTCGTCAGTCACTCATGCTAAGATCTGCTCCGACCTTTCGCTGAGACAGTTATTAGTTTTTCGCCTCTATTGCCGCATAATTAAACTGTGAAAATTAGTTTTGTTTATCTAATCCAGTGCCTAAAGACTTGTACAGGTACATTTGTTGCGTGTAAGAATGTTTTTTAGAGTTTAAATCATAATGTATCTTACTTACCAGGTGAGGCTGAATTCTGCCCCGGTTGGATAAAAAACCGGCCAAGTGCGAGTCGGACTAGCACACGAAGGGTTACGTACCATCGTAAAAGATTTAATATAAAAAAATCATGTTTTTTGTAAGGTTTTAAAAAAAAATTTTTACCTATTTGTTATTATAGGGGCAAAATAAATACACACTCTGTGAAAATTTCAGCTGTCTATCTGTTACGGTTACTGAGATACAACCCTGTGACAGACGGACGGACGGACAGCGGAGGCTTAGTAATAGGGTTCCGTTGGCACCCTTTGGGTACGGAACCTTAAAAAGGATGGTCGAAACGACATCTAGTTCCTAAGTGGTATCAAGATAATACTAAATAATTACTTGTAGTATGTTGGGCTGATATCGTAGTGGTGAGGTATTAGCCGCCCATGTTCCGTTCAATGAAAAAAATATAGAGCCGAGTCCCTGATCATTTCTGATCGTTTAATATTCACACAGTGATGCAGATTTAGTTCAGGTTACTTTATTCATCTGTTACTGATTGAGGAATCCGAAAATGCCCTCTTTAATAAACTCGGTCACAAGTGGCATCCCACATATGGGGACGCATCACAGTCCAAAAAGCACAAGGTCCAAAACCCATAGCTCCAAAACTAATATTTATACGGATATTTACGATTGGGTTAGGCTAGGTTAGGCTTGGTTTTGTGATTTTTTAAATACTAACACATAAATACTCTTAAATGTTCTGGGTTTTGGATCTTGTGCTTTTTGGAAATTATGAAGGGGACTCAAGGATATAAATGTGCTACAGCTGTACAAGTTGTTTGAAATGCAACGGCCACTAGCCGAGCAATGCAGAGACGCTTTATAAGTAGTTCAAGTGCTTCAGCAAATTGCTCTTCATCGGAGAAGCTGTCTACAGCTGCTCACGTCCAATACCAATTGCTGTTGGAAACGGCCGACATCTGCGGTGGTTACGAACGTGTCTAGCCTATACAAAGTTTCTTGTACACAACACAAAAGAAGCAATGGACTTTGAGACATAAAGGTGGTGGTTAACCACTGTATGGGCCAAAATAGAAAAACGAATTATAATAATCAAGCGGAACAAGCATTTGGGTCCGAGAACTTGGTATATTCACTGCAAATTTAATTAAGTTTCAATTTTAACTATTTGTTGTTATAACGGCAAAATAAATACACACTCTGTGAACATTTCAGCTGTCTATCTGTTACGGTTACTGAGATACAGCCCTGTGACAGACAGACGGACGGACGGACAGCGGAGGCTTTGTAATTAGTAATAATAGGGTTCCGTTGGCACCCCTTAGCTACGGAACCCTAAAAATAGTTTTATTTTCGCACATATCGCAGAATCGCAGATACGGTCACCAACTATGCACTTGCATCCCGCTCATGCTATCATTGTAGTTGTATCGTGTCCTCTCACTCACGCACTAATTTACATATGGGCCTCGAAGATGTGTCACCTGTAAGCGACATTGATGGAGCCGTCGGGCGCGAGCGCGAGATGCTCGAAGGGCTTGGCGGCGTCGGCGGCGGGCGCGGGCGGTGGCGGCGGCGGCGGCGGAGCGGCGCGGTAGGGCGGCGGCGGCGGAGGGGCGGTGGGCGTGGCGCGGCTGCGCAGCTGCGTGTAGTCGGAGATGGCGCGCGTGACCGGCTCCCGCACGATCAGCAGCAGCCGCACGGACGAGTTCATGGCGCGCACGCGCTCCGGCACCTGGGACATCACACGCCACCGGCTGTAGGTGCGCCTTCATTATCTCGACTCCTATAGGACGCGCTGAAAGAGGCGGATTACTGAATTTCGCAAATGTGAAGATGTTTAACCACGAAAAGCAAGAATATGGATCGTGAGATACGAGAAGTGTAACCTTAATAATCGCATTTAATAATGGGCAAATTTTTTGCTTTCAGTACTTATATGTATGTAGCAGAACGCAGTACATTCTCACTGCTCTCCCGCTGAGCTATGCAGACAATAACTTCCAATGAATCTACACAATACTTCGCATGTCGAATTCTAGATGGCGATGGTTTCGCGTATGAATCCTACGCTAAGGCATTTTTACTGCAACGATTAAAATATCACACCATTATGGTCACACATCCACACCCTTACACACTACATATCCTTTTCATATATTTAGAAAACTACAAATATTTTTAATAATTAAACAAATATGTAATCTAAAACATTTCTGATATAGGCCTTTAAATACCTAGCTGAAGTCCAACACCAAGTAGACAAATCTCGAAATCAGCTGCCTACTACTCATCATATTTCATACTCATATTTTTTTGCAGACTTAACTTATTATGTTTCGAACATGTGTGATTTTTAGATATAATTATCTATATAAATATACCTTTTTCTTGCATAGTATTGTACTCTATCTTGGGATTAAATAAATATATTCTTTCATCATCTGCCTGCTATTGCTGTCGTCACCAAAGTCGATTTTGGTATCGAACACGAGCGTCAGCCCGGATTTATCTTGACCAAAATTATTTCGGATTATTTTCAAAATTCGAATACAATCTTTAATGTAGTTGTCGTTGCATAACCTTAAATTTATGAGCGAAAGATACCCAGTCCGCAGTGGTAGCAGTACTCAAATTCAAAGTTGAGTTACATTTGAATTTCAGTCCTCAGGAGAAAATCAATTTACTTTCAACAAAAATAGTGGATGCCGAGAAAGCTCACCTCGTAAATTTAACCTTAAAGTAACATCTGAAAGTTTTAGTGTTTCAGCACCGCAGTTAAGTACGTACTAACTTAAATGCGTTTCCTCCCCCGCACGCCCTCTAAAACAAACACTGTGCAGGGAGTGCGATGAAGTGGCAGATAGCGACGATAAAACTGTTTACTGTTTCTCTATCCCCTCTCCACCCGCTGTCCTCCCCCGCGCTACGAACACCTATCGCCAGAGTGGTCCCCTGTCTCGGAGGCTCTTTCTGTTTTCGCATTTTTTATTAAAATGTGGGTCCCTTCCTAGATCAGAAACCATACAAATTAATCCATTACTTCCTTTGACGTAACTGCACATGGATGGCTAATACCACAATTAGCCCAACGCTCCGCATTCCCGAAGGAATTAGGTGCAATTCCGGGACCTTTCATTTATGAGCACGCCTACGTTCTACTCGAAGGAAAACACGGACAATTATTTCGTCTACCATGATGGGACCAACCCGAGCGGGCTTAACTATATGATTCAGTAGGGAAAGGGGACCTGAAGTTTTATAAGGTTTCCGGGCCATGGAGCACTCGCAATCGTAACGAAATGCACTTGTCCAACGTGAAAAGAGAAAGAAAGTGGTCCATGAACGGAACGGGGGTCGAACCGATGTCATCTGGCATAGAAGGTAAGTCTCCGCGCCAATCTACGTTAGATCATCTTTTGATGGCATATTATTTTTATTCTTTTTGTTAGAAGTCATTGTTTTACAAAGATCTTGGAAAATTAATTTTGAAAAAAAACGAATTTTGAAGCAAATGATATTTATATTTGTAGTCTACGGACATGTATGCAATAAGAAAATATAATCAATTAATATGTCGCAATTTAGGGTAGAAACGCTTGGGCCGTGGAGCACAGACGCAAGGGCTTTCTCGGAGAGACTGTGTGTTAAATTAAGGGAGGAAACCGGGGTCCCACAATCGGGGGCCTACTTCTTCCAAAAAATTTGTTAGGCCTTTCAGCGCAGAAACGCCGCTAGTGTTCCAGGAACATTAAAAAAAGACGGTTCAGAGGAATATTTTAGTTTAGATGTAATTTTTTTTGATAATAAAATATTGTTTTCGATTCAATAAAAAACAAAAACCTAACCATTAATATTTCTATAATTACAATACGCAGATAAAAATTGAGCTCCATTTTTCTTCTCGATTTCTCTTCAAGATTTATCAAAGAGAAGCAGCTCTATTTACACGTGTACATTGTCGTGAGGGGTTTTTAATTAACAACAATGAATTCACCCATTTAGATCACAACTCTTTTGTCGGCGAATTCGACAACCAGGTTGACTCGGCTCCCATTTTCACATTATGATTTTGATGGGATTATTAATCAAAGTGTTCTCCTAGCCGGGACCGCTTATTTCGTTTCACACCGTTGTTATTGAATAGTTCACAATTTGTATAATCCAAAATGTAACTCGGCGGCAATCTTACTTGGAAGTTTTCCAAGCGTAATTATTAGTCTCTTTCCAAATATTCAGTTTTCAGGCACATTTGTTATTCTCACACTTTCACTAACATAAAGTAACAATACTTCATTCAAATGAAGTAGTTCAACTTCGACAGAAAATTACAAGGGAGTAGTGTCTTCGCAATTACAACACTAACACAAACATGGCGTGGGTAACCGCTTCATAAGATTTTACTACTGAAGTCGGCGTGACTTTACCACTAATGGCGGAATAGAGTTGTAATTATTATATCCCAGCTGTGTGCTACTCACAGGATTCACACGAGTATATTTCACGATATGTTCATTCACGGTTATCTAACTGTAATTCTGGGAAATGACTAGCGATCGACTTTATATAGTCAGCGTCACACCGAACTTTCCAAAGTCACTTTTATTTGAAACTTGAACCTCGAAAGAAAGATTGGGTAGATAATTGTATTACAAAAAAAATCTAATCACTTTGGTTTATGATACATACCTTCAAAATATAAAATCGTCGCCTTCTCTCGCAAAAAGCGTATCCAGATCGATAGTATCGTCGGCAGTGCGATTACTAAGCACGAAACGGGGGAGTCGGTTGTATTTGACAGCCATTGCGATTACGAAATGGAAGCACCGTCAACCGCAGTGCGATTACAAAGCGCGAAATGAGGTATAGGTGGGGTTAGCACCCCAGACTGACATATTTTTGTACTCGAAAGCCGTCAGTTTGATGTCAATTTGGGGTAGGTGCGGCACCTACACCTCAAGCCGAGCTTCGTAATCGCACTGCGGGTCTCCATGTCCGAACAGTATGCTGGCGGTATAATGGGGATAGTTTTCGAGCAAAACAAGAAAGTACAATCAATGCAAGAAGCAGACAGAGATTTAAGTACAAGCATACAATTTCAATCTCATCTTGTTCTTGACACAGAATACAGAAATGCTATTAAAATAGCCCTCAAAAGTGACTGCATACGAGAAACTAAATTGCTTGACGTATGTGCATTTGACACGCGGTGCAGCAGGGTAGTAGATAGAAACATCTATCATCTGTCGCTTGAGACTTGGACACTGTTGCACCCCGGTACACCTGGCCAGATTACGAATACGTGATTCTTCAATATGTGAGTGCGGGTTGGATGAAGGGAACCTGAATCATATTTTCTTTGCGTGCGCACTCCATGACAAAATGCCTCCTCTGTACTCACTTCTTCCCCTATACCACATCCCACTCCCTACCACCATCCACACCCTACTAATCGCTCCTAATCCTAGTATCTTCATATTACTAACCAAATTCACACATATTAATGATATTAAATTGTAAATAATTTCTATTAAAATACCTCCCTTTTCCATCCAAACGATAGTAGATTGCTCCTCTCAGCATAAATCCTTATACTAAAAAACCCCAAAACCACCATACAAACAAAAGTCTGCCGATCAATTATGGTTAGCCAAATTATATTTGATTACTATACATATACTCGCCCAACTCGTAACCTCGACACTGGCATAAGTACGCAAATAGTTTTGTGTGGTTGCCATAAAAAGAAGTGAAGTGAAGTGAAGTAGATAGAAACAGACAGAACTTCTACCCTGCAGAAGATAGAAATGGTCTGAGTCACAAAAATGTGTAATTTTAATTTATAGGATATAGTATTTAATTGTTTTGTTGATTTTGTTATTCACGTATTCATTATTTGAGTATCGTTTCAGTGATACATAATAGCTTTACTTTGTTTTTATCGATGCCATATTTATAGTTTATCCCGCGAATCGCACACCTCCTCTTTGCGTCTAGCCCTGCCTCCGTGTGAAACAAGCATAAGGGCGACATCCATGTTTACTTGTATATGCAAAGTTCTAATCAATGAAACTGGAACTTGACTTGTGAAGACTACGAATAAACTTACTAATAGACGCAGTTCTTAGAACAAATCAATTATCGAAAATCACAACGCTAAAGATATGATAGGTACTTTATTGACGATTATCCCAAAATACTTTTTGGGATAATCGCCAATAATTTTTGAATATCCCAAAATTTGGGATAATCGCGTGCGTCTCCGTTTCAGATTGGGCAAAAATGTTTTCGTATGCTCTCTTCGTCAGGTCGCTTAATAAATAATCGATAATCCTAAAATTGTATGAGCAGGTTAGTTAGTGAGTTAGTTAGAATAATTATTGATATATAATTAGATTAGTCGAGTCAGTTTTAAATATACTTATTTTTTTTTAAAAAGATAGACTCACGAGGTCTACAGCTCAGAGAAGCAATATAAATATTTTACTTTCATTTGTTTCATATTAGATATAATCTGTTAACTTCATTCATATACTACTTACATTAATAATTTTATAAATATATACTTTTATTAAGAATTGAATAGTTTCAATTACGATATAAGCAAAATAAAATAATTTTTTTCGTAAATAATATTTTTTTAATTATTCATAGAACGAATGTCTAGAAAGGAATTGATGAAACTAGCTAACCATATGATTAAACTGTGGTTTTTTTCCATTGACGACCTTACAGACACCCATTAGCCTCTTTAATTAGAATGTCCTTGACTATTCGAGTTTTCGTACGTATTTTTACTCGAGGGAAACAGTTTTCTCGTTCTGCAGTGTATCAGAGTTCAGAGACGCACGCATTATTTTCTAAAGCTGCTCTTATAGCACCGTCTTGTGGTCGTTCGGCGGGTTAATAAAACGCGATGAGATTGCGTGCAGCCCTGGCAATACCGGCGGGTTGCATTCTATATAACTATATCTATATACCTATCCTGTGGCAGGAAGTCCATTAACTGACGTATGAGTGAACCTACAGGCAATGTTGCCGCCGCAAGAATGAGCAACGGTGTTCCTTATTAAAGCTAGGCCTGCTTATTGAAACAATCCTAACCGTCCATAGTGAGTCAATTTCGTTACGAATGGGAGCAGTTCCATTATTCGGAATCTATGTAAAACTGTCGGTTCCACTACTCGGTGGTAGGGTTAAGCCCGCCCGGATTGGTACCATCGTATTTGGATGAAAGGATGGTCGAAACAGCCATGAAAATTTGTCCGTGTTTTCCATCCAGTTCAATGTAGCCTTGCTCGCAGAGGGAAGGTCCAAGGGCATGGCAATGAATTCCTTACGGAATGCACTGTGTTGGGCTAATATTATGACGGTGTGCGCTGTATTAGCCATCCATGTCCAGTTAGATAAAATAATAATAATAATAGGTTTTATTGAGGCACACAGTCATAAATACATGAAATATACGGTAGCAATAGCACCGGAACCTTAAATACGTAGCACCTTAATTTAGCCGCCTCACGGCAGCCGCGCCAGGCGGCGGCTTCGTTACCCCATCCTCACATCAAATGCCGAGTACCGCCCCGCGCCCTGCACCTCCTAAGACGCTAGCATTCACTGGCATCTTGTATACAAGAATAAGTATCGTGCGGGCGACGCCTTTTTTATTAAAAAAACCGGTATGGATGGCCGTGCCGAGGAAGCAAAGGTATGAGAATACCAATTCCACCTCACCACGCGAAACCAGCGAGGTACCATACCAGCCGGACTATTGATTATTTCTTTAAATTACGTTTGAACCATGCAGTACAGAGAACTCCCACCCAACCGGCGACGAAAGGTTTCACTAAACACAGAAAGATACTCACAAATTCTTACGCATACACACCAATACACCTTACATAACGCGTAATTAAAATTCTTCTCTACCCCGCCAAAAGAAACTTGGGTACTTAAAATTTCGCTTTAAAATGCAGCATGAATAATTTTCCCTCAAAACTAAAAACCTCACTTCCTGCCCTCGCCGGAAGTCATTTCCGGCCGGTTGCCAGACGCGCCACACCTATTATCTGCTGATGTTGCTACCGTTGCTAGGCTAGGAACGATACGAATAAATCCATGTGACGAAGGATCCGATTAATGAAAATTATATTTGATGCTGTACCAAGGAAACGGCCTTCTTTCTAGAAAGGAGAATGCCCGCAGTAAAAGCGGAGTTGGGGGACTTTGCGGTCTGTGTCTACGTAGAGTTTGGTTTTTCCCATCACTTACAGAATATCCACGCCAAATTACCTCAGGGGCGAGCAGCGGGGATAAATATGAGAAAAATCGTATGTTTTTGTCGGACAACTTAACTTGTTTTTGTATCTGCATACAAATTTATAGAGTCGTACGAGTATATCACGGATCTAAGTGAAATTATAAAAAAGACTTATACGTGCAAAATATCAGAACGATATTTCTTAATTTGACTAAGGAAACAGGCACGAGCCATTGTTTGGAACTTGATCACCTCATTATCTTCTTAACGCAAGAGAAACGGCAGGTATCTTTTCGTTTTTATATAGCTTGATCGTATTTCTTACCTGATTGAAGATTGGAGAATAATTGCCAACCCGAAACCTTTCAGAAACAAAAATGTGCAGTCTGGTTGGATTTTTCCCCAGCAAGTTAAGAGTAACACCTTTCCAGTCTTCCACGAAATGTTCCCCTAGTTAATGTGTTGCCCCCTATTTCCATATCGCCCCGCGCTCATTAAGAACGGCCCGTAAGCTAGATTCCCCATACAAACGTAGTTTACTAATCATTTGGAAAATACTGTTCTAATTTTTTTTATATTTTGTATCAAATATTCGATAATAAATATCTGTGTCTGCACGTTTTTGATTTACTGAAAAATCTAAAGCAAGTCAAATAACAGGCAAAATAAAATCTTCATACAAATTTTATTTTCTCTGTTGTGTGACACAGGATACATTTTTCCAAAAAACAAACACGTGCAGACATATATATTTGTTGCTTGATATTAAATCCCAAATATCAACTAAATTGGAACAGTGGTTTTCAAATGATTACTAAACTACGTTTGTATGGGGAATGTAATTTTCCGATGCTTACGGGCCCACCTTAAGGGCGCAGACTTGTTTGCCTGCAAGCTCATCGCTTCTCGAGAGGGGCGAGGAGTTCAGAAAAGCCGACGCGGACTTTGGTATCGGGGAGAAAAGAGTTGTGTATTGTGTAGCTAGACCAAAGGTTGTCGGATTAGGATTTATTATATTGTGATTTTTGTTAATCTGTTTATCGTTTAGTTGTCTGTAATCTGTTATGTTGTCCGAAAATAAAAAAAAAAATAAAAAAAAACACCGGTAGCACTCCGGGAGTGCCGGCAGAAGTGAAAAGTTTTTACCCATCCAACAAAAAGTGCTCAGCGCCGCTAAAGAAGTTTTCACTTCAATCTTACGCTTTTTCGATCAGCATCACGTGACCCTGACGCGAAATCGGAAGTTTTTACCCATCCAACAAAAAGTGCTCAGCGCCGCTAAAGAAGTTTTCACTTCAATCTTACGCTTTTTCGATCAGCATCACGTGACCCTGACGCGAGTTTGGAAGTTTTTACCCATCCAACAAAAAGTGCTCAGCGCCGCTAAAGAAGTTTTCACTTCAATCTTACGCTTTTTCGATCAGCATCACGTGACCCTGACGCGAGTTTGGAAGTTTTTACCCATCCAAAAAAAGTGCTCAGCGCCGCTAAAGAAGTTTTCACTTCAAAAAACTCATCAGTCCTTCCAGCGCCCACTTTGAAAACAAACAGAATCTATCACCCCCCCCTCCCCCCATTTTATTTGGTATTTATTTTTCACAATTCACAATATTTTAGTATTCATTTTATATGTGCTTATGTATGATCTTTTAAAGGCCTATCGCAGAATATTCCCTACGACAATATCTATATCGCGATGCTGGTGGGAATCCTTTGCTATAATTTAACGGTATAGTTAGTAATAGGAAAGCTGTGTCATGAATATTACTTGAAAAAATACCCTGTCTAATTGCTAGATGCATAGGAAACCAAATTAGTGTAATGTCCAATATTCACTTTCGTTGCTTACGGAGTTCGCGACTAGAATTTGAGTCTCGAAAATGCGACCTTAGCTTCCTTCGGCGTTGACGACTTGGGAACGGAAAATGAGCAGGTTCTTATTGCAGGTTTAAGTCTTTAAAATGTCCGTTGAGTTCACGTCGCGAGTGAAACTTGGAAACAGAAATACGCGCCGGGAGCGACCAACCGATAAATAACTGTTGCCATGTCAAGAAGTAAGTGCACTTGGTAATGTTTCACAATGAGTGCGACAATATCTCCGACGAGAGAGATAGCAATGGCGCGACGTTGTTCCAAGGTGTAATAGAAGTCACTGCAGTAACTTTGAGAAATTATCTTTGAGGTCAATACAAACAATGAAGTTAGATGCCGCCGAGGGTTGTATTTTGGGTGGACAAAAACTTTCGGTTACTGGCAACTAATTGATAAAATTTATGTAAAAGCGTAACAACACACGATCGAGACGTTGGAAAACAGGACGGTGCTGGTGCTGGATGGGCAGGCCATGACCAGTTAGCCCCAGTTGGCAAGATCGCGTCGCAACGCATCCCCGTCACCATTAGGATACTGTTTTGATACTTGCAGACACAGAAATACTAAACTTTGAAAATGTATACATCAAGAGGACTGCAAACATAACGTCGATCGTGATTTCCGTAACAACCTGTCGGTAGTTGTGACATGTGCCAATACCATAACCCCAATACCATAAGTAATTGTACTTCCATAACCTTAAAATAAAACAGTTTGCATAAGTTTGCAACGATAAGAAATATAAAATAATTGAGTACGTTTACGTTATTTTGCTAATGCATGAATCAAACTGCTATATTTTGTACTACACAATTACAATTTAAATTTAAAATTACATTATTTTTCAGGAAGTTCTACCTACTCTCGTAATAAAGTCGATAACAAGAGGAAGTCGGTATTTATCTATATGTTTCAAACTTACATAACTACTTTGACTGCGCTGCTGCTGCTGAAGTTTGTACTGCAAACGACTTCTACGTGCTAAATATTATACTGAACTTTCTTCAAAATTAAACGAGCAAATATTTGAACTGCAGAACTCAAAACAATCGCTTCAATTCGTATTATTAAGCTTTCTCTTATTATCTCGGCGGCGGAGGCGGCGGCGGCGGCGGCGGCGGCGGCGGTGCGGGGCGGTGCGGGCGCACCACTCGCCTCCAACAAATGGTTGTGCGGTCTCCGGCGGAGGAGGGGGCGCGCGGCGGAGGCGTCGAGTTTCACAAGTTTGCAGTCCATCCGGCGCAGCGCTCGCCGGAGTGCTGAGCTTGAAGTGGTTGTAATTGGCTGCGATGTTGGCGGTGGCGGCAGCGACCGGCGGCGAGGCGCAACTAGCGACCGGCATGCACTCGCAGAGCCACAGAATACAAATGGGCTTTGTTTGCACCCCTTTGCTCAGTGTTCGACTTGCGTATGGCATAGATCGCCACATGTCATATGCCCGAAACAATACCAACGTATTCTTAAAAAATCGTTAGGAAATCTTAACAATAACCAAAGAAGATTATTAGGGCGATATCTATAAAACAACTTTTATGATGTTTTTTTATTGATGATCAAAGAATATTAGAATAGTTCTTATTACAAGAAACTTCATAGGTTTTTTATAGGGCACATTCTTGCCTGTACGAACAAACGGAAAGTGTATTGGTTTGTAGCAAATAATTAACCACGTCAGTTAAAAATATATGAGTTAACCACACAGTTTCGAAATCATTTTAAGATTTTACCGATTTACTTTATTGTTTATATTCAATTATATAAATATTAAAGGAAGCACAGGGGGTTTTCACATTAGCAACCATGTAGTAACCATAAAACTTTTAGCCTAGTTTTTTCAAGTGAAAATAAACCCGAAATTAAATTGACTAACATGCCAGTTTTCTATATTGAAAGCACCAGTTACGCCACGGAAGACTTCATATCAGTATATCAGTCCTCTACCTACCGTTGTTCGGGCACGAAATTATGTAATTTTTTATTCACATTTTTTTTACAATTATGAAGGGGAATGCCCATTGCCCCATACATTTTGGGCCCCTCAAAATGTGAGTGTCTATTTATAACGTGTATGTATAAAGTTTCTATGTCTATATATAACCAGTGTTATAATTTAGAAAATATTGTAACTTTTTTGACATATGAATTTTGAAGACCGAATTATTTGCCATTTTAAAGTTATTGAAGAATTACGATTTTGAGGTTATGAATGTGTTAGAGACGCCAGAGAGATCGGCGTAGAGAAAAATGTTTCAGTCCAAAGAAAATATATAATGGACAGAGTTTAATATCTATTTCATATTTCATAAGCAACAATCCTTCACATTGATTATTTTACATAATTTTTCTCCCTTACCAGACGGAAGTACTCATGCGATATTCTATCCTTGTCTTATCCATGTTGTCAGTAGGAAAATAAGTAATTGTGATTGATTCCTTTTAATTATGTAACAAGTAAACGGCCGTGAAAAATGGGGATTCAGATACTTTTAAATATGTTTAAATAATACATATACATTTATTATGGTGCTGTCTCTACAACAAACACAAAAACAACAATCGTTGTTATTAATATTATGTCTGCATGTGAATTGATATGATAAATAAGATAAATAGGATAATTTTTTTTTTTATCTTATTTATCATATTAATTCTGTAGGCAGACATAATATACATAAAAATTAAAGCATTTGTGTCAATAAAAGACACGACTGATTTTGGCATTGATTTGGGCATTCACCTTTTAGAGATTAGAATAAAGAAACATGCAACTATAGCTCAACGGTGTCCTAGAAAGTTCTTCACCGAAAACAATATCAAAGACATATTGTTCTATCTACACATTTCTGAAGCTCAAGGCGGTTATGCAACCATATTCAGACAGAATTTACGAAAGCACCCGAGGCGATTAAACTTTATGACTTCGACCGTACGAGCTCAGAAATTATGGTCTAGCGTTGCAATTGATGGTCTAGTGATCTAAGCTAGTGGACCGACTTGCTATGAATTGCGGGCAGAATTTTACGAAAATCAGGTTAGGAAAAAACATTTTATTTTAATAATAATTTTAAACCATTGTTCTCGTTGATTTAATCACTTCGTTTTGGCAGCATAAATAATTAAACGCAATCAATGTTACATGATAATTTATTTCAGTATCATAATGAGACATTCATATGCACAAAAACCCGCAAAAACCCGGCCAAATGCGAGTTGTACTCGCATACGAAGGGTTCCGTACCATTATGCAAGATTTGACTCAAAGAAATCACGTTTCTTTAATAAGCCTCCCTTTAATTTTTATTTATTTTCGATATTTACTATTTGTCGTTTTAAATAGAAAGACACACTCTTTTAAATTTTCCGCCGTCCACCTATTACGGTTAATGAGATACAGTCCTGTGACGGACGGACGCACAGACGGATGGACAGGGAAGGCTTAGTAAAAGGCTTACGTTTAGCACCCTTTGGGTCCGGAACCCTAAAAAGGTAATCAAAAGTTATACGATTTAATTTTTAAGATATGTACTACCAAAAGTAAGGTAATCCAAATAGATCGACTAAAATATCTGAACTGGCTAATAAACCTCGGTATTGGAGAAAAACTCCTTTGGTATGTGGTGAACTCACTTGAAACATGGATAACACACTTGGAAGACAGTGAACTCACCTCAGGCGTGACGAAATAGCTGGGGCTCTTCTCAATGGTGATCTGCCCACGGAATGAGAGCGGCATCTTGCTGCGGTACCAGTCGAGGCCGAGCGCGTAGTTCTCGTCGCGGTCGAAGAAGTGCACCTCGCCTGCCGCTTTCTGCACCATCGGGTGCAGGTACAGCATCTCCAACAGCGCGCGCGTGCCGCACTTGCGCACGCCCACGATCAGCGCCTGCGAAGACGGTACGAGACACCCTCATCACTCTATAGAGAAGTGCACCTCGCCCTCCACCTTCTAAACCATCGGGTGCAGGTACAGCATCTCCAACAGCGCGCGCGTGCCGCACTTGCGCAAGCCCACGATCAGCGCCTGCGAAGACGGCACGAGACACCCTCATCACTCTATAGAGAAGTGCACCTCGCCCTCCACCTTCTAAACCATCGGGTGCAGGTACAGCATCTCCAACAGCGCGCGCGTGCCGCACTTGCGCAAGCCCACGATCAGCGCCTGCGAAGACGGCACGAGACACCTTCATCACTCTATAGAAGAAGTGCACCTCGCCCGCTGCCTTCTATACCATCGGGTGCAGGTACAGTATCTCCAACAGCGCGCGCGTGCCGCACTTGCGCACGCCCACGATCAGCGCCTGCGAAGACGGTACGAGACATCCTCATCACTCTATAGAGAAGTGCACCTCGCCCTCCACCTTCTAAACCATCGGGTGCAGGTACAGCATCTCCAACAGCGCGCGCGTGCCGCACTTGCGCAAGCCCACGATCAGCGCCTGCGAAGACGGCACGAGACACCCTCATCACTCTATAGAAGAAGTGCACCTCGCCCGCTGCCTTCTATACCATCGGGTGCAGGTACAGTATCTCCAACAGCGCGCGCGTGCCGCACTTGCGCACGCCCACGATCAGCGCCTGCGAAGACGGTACGAGACACCCTCATCACTCTATAGAGAAGTGCACCTCGCCCTCCACCTTCTAAACCATCGGGTGCAGGTACAGCATCACCAACAGCGCGCGCGTGCCGCACTTGCGCAAGCCCACGATCAGCGCCTGCGAAGACGGCACGAGACACCCTCATCACTCTATAGAGAAGTGCACCTCGCCCTCCACCTTCTAAACCATCGGGTGCAGGTACAGCATCTCCAACAGCGCGCGCGTGCCGCACTTGCGCAAGCCCACGATCAGCGCCTGCGAAGACGGCACGAGACACCCTCATCACTCTATAGAGAAGTGCACCTCGCCCTCCACCTTCTAAGCCATCGGGTGCAGGTACAGCATCTCCAACAGCGCGCGCGTGCCGCACTTGCGCAAGCCCACGATCAGCGCCTGCGAAAACGGCACGAGACACCCTCATCACTCTATAGAAGAAGTGCACCTCGCCCACTGCCTTCTATACCATCGGGTGCAGGTACAGTATCTCCAACAGCGCGCGCGTGCCGCACTTGCGCACGCCCACGATCAGCGCCTGCGAAGACGGTACGAGACACCCTCATCACTCTATAGAGAAGTGCACCTCGCCCTCCACCTTCTAAACCATCGGGTGCAGGTACAGCATCTCCAACAGCGCGCGCGTGCCGCACTTGCGCAAGCCCACGATCAGCGCCTGCGAAGACGGCACGAGACACCCTCATCACTCTATAGAGAAGTGCACCTCGCCCTCCACCTTCTAAACCATCGGGTGCAGGTACAGCATCTCCAACAGCGCGCGCGTGCCGCACTTGCGCAAGCCCACGATCAGCGCCTGCGAAGACGGCACGAGACACCCTCATCACTCTATAGAGAAGTGCACCTCGCCCTCCACCTTCTAAACCATCGGGTGCAGGTACAGCATCTCCAACAGCGCGCGCGTGCCGCACTTGCGCAAGCCCACGATCAGCGCCTGCGAAGACGGCACGAGACACCCTCATCACTCTATAGAGAAGTGCACCTCGCCCTCCACCTTCTAAACCATCGGGTGCAGGTACAGCATCTCCAACAGCGCGCGCGTGCCGCACTTGCGCAAGCCCACGATCAGCGCCTGCGAAGACGGCACGAGACACCCTCATCACTCTATAGAGAAGTGCACCTCGCCCTCCACCTTCTAAACCATCGGGTGCAGGTACAGCATCTCCAACAGCGCGCGCGTGCCGCACTTGCGCAAGCCCACGATCAGCGCCTGCGAAGACGGCACGAGACACCCTCATCACTCTATAGAGAAGTGCACCTCGCCCTCCACCTTCTAAACCATCGGGTGCAGGTACAGCATCTCCAACAGCGCGCGCGTGCCGCACTTGCGCAAGCCCACGATCAGCGCCTGCGAAGACGGCACGAGACACCCTCATCACTCTATAGAGAAGTGCACCTCGCCCTCCACCTTCTAAACCATCGGGTGCAGGTACAGCATCTCCAACAGCGCGCGCGTGCCGCACTTGCGCAAGCCCACGATCAGCGCCTGCGAAGACGGCACGAGACACCCTCATCACTCTATAGAAGAAGTGCACCTCGCCCGCTGCCTTCTATACCATCGGGTGCAGGTACAGTATCTCCAACAGCGCGCGCGTGCCGCACTTCACGCCCACGATCAGCGCCTGCGAGGACGACACGAGACACCCTCATCACTATATAGAAGAAGTGCACCTCGCCCGCCGCATTCTACACCATCGGGTGCAGGTACAGGATCTCCAACATCTTTCTGATGAAATTTGGTATATATTTGGAGAATATATAGGCTACCTTGTATGGGCAAGTTTGTATGGGGAACTGATCCATACTAATATTAAAGTAACCAATATAAAAGTAGCGAAAGTAACTATGTCTGTCTGTTCCGTTTACACGCCAAAGCCGCTGAACCAATTTTGATGAATGACATAGACTACCTTTTGTGGTAAAAAATAAACTAAAAAAAATTAAAAGGGGATGAAAGTTTGTATGGAAAACTCATTTAAAATAAAATGTTAGGTTCAGCCCGACATCAGTCCGAAACGACATACACCCGAACGAAGCCGGGTACTTCAGCTAGTCCGGTATGAATATGATTATGAAATGTATGTGACGGGTGTTAAACTATACCTGCGGTAGTCTCCGGGCCGGCGTGGGCTGCCGCGGGGGGCGCACGCGGCGGCGCAGCGCCAGCGGGTGGTTGATGACGCGCCCCACGCCTCCACCCCCGCCACCCCCGCCGCCCCCGCCGCCCCCAGCCTGCAGGATGCGGCGACCCTCGTTCGCGGACGCCATGCTCGCCGCCTGGTGCCATAACACAATGTTGTCGATTTGGTCTTTCTCTCTGTCTCCAAAGAAAAACATCTGTATCGTTGCTTGGAAACAACGAGAAAACTTGCAAATCATGAATGTATTGCTAATTTTACATCTTATTATTAAGAAGTTACGTAAAAATACGTCACACTGGAACGGTCGCACTCTTAATCCATTTGCTTGCTTTTGGGTGAATAAGTCAAAACGATTTTGATTGCGTAATTATCTTTTATCTATAGTATGCGTATGAAATTCAGACCATTGTGTGGGCCCATAGCAACCGGATGTGTTATGAACTTAGAAATTGCTGAACCCTTATGGGTAATCATTATGATCACTTGTTGAAATAAATGTGTACATTTTTGTTCCTATCCTTTTTCATTTACAGATATGTTGAATGTATAGTGCAAAAGCAGATTTGCAAGAGATAAATCTGTTTAAGGGCCTGGTACTAGCCAAATCGCAAAGTTTGACGAGGCACCCCAAGTAAACTAACTAAGTCTGACGATTATAAGTGTCATCCTTACAATATATGATTCCTTGTCTAGGAATCGAATGATTTTCGTTAATGTATGTTTCCTTTTTCTATACAAAATACATTGCGGAAACGGTGTCCATTTCCGAACTTTTTTGACTAAATGTAGAAATCTAAAAGCAAATGGAATTTTTTGTTTATGCATATATGCTGTTTTTGCTTATATCTAGAAATCGAATGAATTTCAGATTTCTAATGAGAAAAATCAACTTTGTTTATTTTTATTATTATTTAAATAAATGATGGAATAAAAAAAATTAACAATCCATTATCAGTCTGGAGTTCTATTTGGATTTGCTGAAGCGTTTCACTACATATTATTACATTTGTTAAAAAGTGCATTTGTATGGCGCGAGTAGTTGGCTAGTCCTAGCGCCTTAAGAACACCTATCGTGTAGATATTGTTAAATTTACTTCTCTATTAGCAATCATCTCTCTAATATATTTTTTTAACTTGTAACATCTTGTGCTAAGAATACGGTGACAAAGAATTTTTATGATGCGTCTGAATCCGTTTTAATTAATATTTTTATTGGATTTAGGACTCATTTTGAATTAGTCGGATAAACCGCCAGGTAACTACTCGACGGATTTATTTGAACGCTTCTGCTTATCCATCTGATATTGTAATTACATATTTTATTAGTAAAATTATAGTCAGATAATTGTGTTAGAAGATATAATTCTTCGGCAATGACTATCCGTCTTTTGACAAACGTCGGCCCTAATAGGTATTTCAAAAATATGGCGGCTGTGTATGGCATGAGTTAGTAGCGACCGCTCGTATCACATTCAGAGGCGCGACTGCAGTAGGGTTAAATCTAACCATTCATATTTTATAACAAAAATAGTAGCCCTACATAATGGATAAGGGGGAACGGCAGAACGTCTAATATGCAGATCGTATAATGTCATATTTTAACAAAATTTTAAAACCATGCACAACGTATAATCGGCAGATCGTATAATTTTATACGTAGTGCATGAAGAAGTTTTAAAAAATTAAATTACTTATTTCTCCATGCATAACGTATAATAGTCACAACGTATAATATTATGATCTTTATTTAACAAAAAAAGAAAACCATGCATATCATATAATCCAAAAACTTTTCATACGATAAGCGCCCTTAGATACTGTTAAAGCGTATACTCGCACGTGACGTTTCGACCGTCTCAATTAGCGTATGAATTTCAGTATTAAATGTATCCTTATTAGGGCGCTTTATGCAGTGCTTCTTTGGCATATTATACGTTCTGCATGGTTTTCTTTTTTTGCGAATTCATGTTAGGAATATTATACGTTGTGACTATTATACGTTCTGCATGATGCAAAGAGTTGATTTTATTTTTAAACTTTATTCATGCACAACGTATAACTTTATACGTTGTGAATATTATACGTAGTGAATACGACTCATGGATAATAATATAGACGTTTTTTTAAGTAACTCAACTAATGAATATCTATTAATCTGTACGAATGTAACTGTTGCGACAGAGTTATTTATATTAATAATATAATAATAATAATATTTATTTCAGACTAATACCAAACAAAAACATTTTTCAAATGTGAAATTGTTTTCGACTCGGCTACAATTTTTATTGTTCGAAATGAAAATTCAAATCAAATTAAATTTCACCCCCGCGAACGAACTACCACAACCCCATCTACCACTATCATCTCACATTGAATGCCTTTAACTCCAAAACAAAGTGTAATAAAAATGTATACTCCAAAACGAATCATCGCACGTTCATCGTAACTTTATATTATTTTTCGCTGTCTCAAACTTACCGTTTTTGCTGGCCACCTAATAAAAAAACGTTTGCTTTGAGACAGCTTCTAAAGCTGATGTCGTTATAAAGAACGTAACGGTTATAACTATAGAGGGCTCTGTAAGAATAAAAACAAACTACTATCAAGTTTGAAAAATCAAGAGAACGTTCAGATGATCTATTCATTTTCACAAATTTCAAAAAACGTCAATTTACAGGATTTCCTTTGTCGCCGACGACGACTTACAAAGATCGAGGTAATCTGTGTTTTTAAAAGGACTCAATAATTCAGAGGCGGCTTTTAGCGCGGGTGAGTGGTCCTACATTTTTCATGAGCTTTTTGCCATTAATTTCGTAGGCGCCAATTTTAATATTTTCTGAGCACACAAAGGTAAATCTTGTTATATGATCAATTATTGAGAGCATTTTCTTTAAGGATGTATTTATATTTTTTTTCAATCATTCGATAACCCTCGTTATTACTAAGCCTCCGCTGTCCGTCCGTCGGTCACAGCGTTGTATCTCATGAACCGTAATAGGTAGGCAGCTGAAATTTTACAGAGTGTTTATTTATTTTCCTATAACTATAACTATAACTAAAAACGTGTGTTATTTTTTTTATTTGTTTTATGTGTTAAATCTTGTACGTTGGTACGGAACCCTTCGTGTTCGAGTCCGACTTGCCCTTGCCCAGTTTTTCTATAATCAAGCGAACACACTACCCTAAACCCACCGTACTCTATAAGCTATGGTACTACATCTTTATTTTCTTTAATAAGCACCTTCATGCAAACAAGGTTTTTGGAAAATCTCGCCATGAAACCATTTTAAGATGAATACTAATAAAAGCTGACTATCAAAGATTTAAAAAACGGTGAACTAATATAGCATGAGCAGCATGGTATTTTATTTTAATTTTGTTATATTAAATAATCGATTCCGTAGTGTGCCGCTTGGAAATATTTTTAATTTAGGCTATGAATTAAAATATTAGCGATTCTGGGGCAATTCATCCTCGATTCGCTCAGAATCACTAATGCTTAAATTATATGTAATTAATATAGAGCCAAAATTTAAAAAAATCCAAGCGCAACACTAGAGAATCAATTAGTCTCTATCATTAAATTAAAATACATAATATACCCTCACTGCTTATATTTTAGGAGTTATCTAGCAACAAAGTTTTTCATAGCAATAATCAACTTTTATATGTCTAAATAAAAAAAAACCGGCCAAGTGCGAGTCGGACTCGCACACGAAGGGTTCCGTACCATCAACAGTAAAAAAATCACGTTTTTTGTATGGGGCCCCCTTTACTGTTTATATTTTTTTTATTTTACCTATTTGTTGTTATAGCGGCAAAATAAATACACAAATTTCAGCTGCCTACCTATTACGGTTCATGAGATACAGCCCTGTGACAGACGGACGGACGAACGGACAGCGGAGGCTTAGTAATAGGGTTCCGTTTTCACCCTTTGGGTACGGAACCCTAAAAAATATTACCAGCTACTCCGATAACCTTGTTTGCAAAACGGTGCTCATTAGATACGGTCGTTCTATGTAGGGTATCACCTTAACTGACACATTATTATTATTTTCCTTGTGGCTTAACCTAACCTAACCTAAGTCTTAGTTAATTTGGCAAACCGTTCGGCCCCAGCGCGAAACGCCTCCAACGACAATTCGTGTGCGAGGAGTGTGCATAATGTATGCTTAATTCGCCAAATTGTTTCTCTCCGTGTGCCAAATTGCTGCAAAATTATGTTATTTAGAGCTCTACCTCATAGTTAATTTCACAGAAAAATAATTAGCTTCGCGGCAATCCGACTCGGTTAAGAACATATGAAGTAATTTTCTTCGCTACTGGACACTTCCCCCATTCTATTATCGAACATTTCCACTTTAATGTTGCTGGACACTTCCGCCATTTTGTTACCGCATACTTCCGCCATTTTGTTGCGGCCGATGGAGGAAAGTGAAGAGAAGGTAATCGATAAAGTGGCTTAACAGATACAAAACCAACTTAGCTGTTTAGTACCATACAATCTATTCATCGGAGAAAAAAATGTTCGTAATATTTAGATGAATTTAGATTAGAAGTTATTTGAAGCAGGGAACTCACTTCGCACCGTAAACGTGACGTGGAACATTTTAAATTTAATTATTCAAGCAAGGAAGTAATTAGTCAGGTGGCGGTCCTTACGGGGATTGGTCCCGATAACACCTGCCGCCTAACGCAACTCCTTTTCATGCAAAGCAGAAATTGAAACAGCCGGTGTAACAGGCAGGAATGAATCCCCGGTAATTTTGAATCCCTTACAATGGTCGCCATTGATCCCCGGTATTGTTTAATAAACACTGCCATAAAAGTAATGACCCTAACGACTATAAACAAACCACGCTCGCGCCAAACGCTCTCAAGTGGCTAGGAGGACGTAGGCAGCGGACGTAGGTAAATAGTGAATGAAGTGATACTGTTAAATACTTTTAGAGTTCCGTTCCCCAAGATAATAGACTAGGAGGTGGCGATTTGATATTTGAATCATCTTGAGTCCTATAAATAAAAGCTAATCGCTGACAACCTTTTTTACTGGTCGATAGTATCCGCGGATCTATCAGTGTTTGGCGTAACTTAGTGTAGTTCAATTACCAAAAAAGTTTAAACAAATGAAATGAAAAAAAAAAGTTTACTAATGAAGCTTAATTTCTGGCAGGTTTTATGACCAAAGTGGGAAAGTAGGAAAAAAATTGAAGTAAGTATACCATTACCTTACATTAAGTATGTACATTAGTAAAGCATAAATGAAGTATCTAACAAGATGTTGCTCTTTGCGGACGATTGCAAGTTTTATAAAATTATTAAAAATAGTCACGACTCAATTCTTTTACAAAACGATATTAATCGAGTCTCTTTGCGGTGATTTAAAAACAAAATGTCCCTAAATTTTCTAAAGTGTGTTCAAATTACATTTACGCGTAAACGAAAACCAGTTTTAACCGAATATTATGTTAACGGCAATACGCTTAAGCAAGTGGATATTATTCGTGACCTAGGTTTGGTATTAGATAAAAAACTTTCATTTAATGCTCATATAGACAACATAATTTCTCGTTCTTTTAAAATGCTAGGTTTCAAACGTAATAGCAAAGTTTTTAAAAATCCTGCGGCCAAAGTTGCATTATTTAACAGTCTTGTAAGAAGCATACTAGAATATGCTAGTCCAGTGTGGAATCCCAGCTACAAATTACATATACTCGTACAACGCATCGAGCGTAGTCAAAAGATGTTTTAAAACTTTTTATCTTTTTTTGAAAATAAAGGGAAGTTTCTTCCTAACTACACTGACGGACTGATTTTTTATGGAGTCAATTCTCTTGAAAAGAGAAGATTGCATTCGGATATTATTATTGTTTTTACAATTATTAATAATCAAGTATTAAGACCTTTCCTTTTGAGCCAGATAAATTTTAACGTACCAAGACCAAATTCAAGTCCTAAATCCCTCTAAAACTAAAAAAAACATAAGACTAATCGAGGATCTCTTCAAATTATAATGCATTAGTTCATCATCACGATATTGATATATCGGCCCCATCACTAGAATCACTTAAAAATAAATTCAAAACCTGTATGTAATTATTTCCCCTCCTTTGTTCTTTGTAATAATGTTCACTCACTTTTAAACACGTGTTATTTTAGTTGATATATTTTGTTTTGTAGCGTGTTTATATGCCATGATTTATTTATTTTTATTCTTTTTATTAGAATTAAGTTAATGCCCTACCGTTAGACTTAAGGAAATGTTAATAACCATGTTGTGTTTGTCCATTATTGCTGATAGTTTCACTTTTTTTATATCTAAGTTTTGTTATTACCATGTAAGAAATGAGTCACTTTTGACAAACCTAATAAAAAAAAACAACTCAATCGTCTCGAATATTTTACAGGTTTTTGTAGTTAAATACATAAATCACAATTCGAAATGGCTAATTTTATGTTTTTGTAAGTTCTAAGTAGAGTAGTCCTAAGCAAGTGTTAACGTTGCGTTCCGAAATTACAGAGTGGTCTAGTGACTAGAGGACTTGCCTTTCATGCGAGAGGTCTGGGTTCAAATCCTCGCCCCGGCCATGTACCACTTTCTTTCTCTTTCTGTTTTGGACAAGTTAGTTACGAATGCGAGCTGTTCCATGGCTCGGAACTCATGTAAAACTATAGGTCCCCTACCCCTACTTATTGGTAGGGTCAAGCCCGCCTGCGTTGGTGCCACCGAATTGGATAAAACGATGGTTAATCCAGATAAATGTAGTCGTGTTCACAAAGGAAAGGTCCTGGCATGGTACTTTATTCCTTCGGAAAAGTGATGTATTAGGCTAATATCATAACGGTAGTTGTGTGGTATCAGCCATCCATGTCAGGGTCGGTCCCCTCCGTCTTCTTTCTACCATCGCACAACGCGGAACAGGCAGAAAATGCACCTATTCACTGGCGACATTCCAAAAATCAAAACCAACCGATCCTATAGGTCATTTATCTATGGGGTCGGTAAACTATAGAATGTAGTAATACTCCCTGCCGAGGTATTTCTCCCAAAGTAAAACCTGGGGTCCTTCAAACATGAAAGCACCTCGTCCGCCGGCATGGTTTTCGCAGCCCCCTTTAAAGTTCGAAAGCGCAAGGGCGTCGTCGGGCACCTTAAGAACGGCCCGTAAGCTATGCTCCCCATACAAACGTAGTTTACTAATCATTTGGAAACCGCTATTCCAATTAAATTGATATTTAAAATCTAATATCAAGTAATAAATATCTGTGTCTGCATGCTTTTGTTTTTTTGAAAAATCCAAACCGAATTAAATTAAAGCATAAAGAAAATTTTCATACGAATTTTGTTTTCTCTGTGGTTTGACTCAGAATACATTTACCGAAAAAACAAAGGCATGCAGACACAGATATTTGTAGCCTAATATTAGATACCAAATATCAAGTAAGTTGGAATAGTTGTTTTCAAATTATTAGTAAACTACGTTTGTATGGGAGGCGAAATTTTCTGATGCTTACGGGCCGACCTTAAGACGTCCTGGCGTACTTCATATGCCGAGCTTAACATAAAGAATGGTTCCATGAAAAAACATCTGTTTGTAGCCTGGGTTTAAAGGTGACCCCAGGACGTATGTATAACTTCAAGTTCATGCACACCGCATAAAAAGCGAAATTTTCGGACTATTCTCGGGTGAAATCTCTTAACATTTATATCCGACATATTATTTTTGCCCTCAAATAATTTCTTGAATAGCACATATTTGTCAGAAATGTGTCTTAATATCAATAAAAATATTTTCTTATAAAATTTTGACATGCCGTGACATGCCACGATTTATTTCCATGCATGTCGTAATAGCGGACAAAGTGATTCGTCCCCTTCCTTCTTTCCTAGGCGGTAAGGTTATTCCCACACAGGCTGCTACCATCGCATTGAATGAACCCATACGAGGGAATGCCGCTGGCATTAAGTTGTACCTTTTGCCCGAATGTATAGTGCAATGAACATGTATAAATAAATAAATACATTGGCAATTGTAGAGCTCGTGGTCTAGGGGTTAGAGGACTTGGCTTTCATGCGAGAGGTCAGGGTTCAAATCCTCGCCCGGACATGCACCACTCTCTTTCTCTTTCTAAGTTGGATAAGTGCATTTAGTTACGAATGTGAGCTGTTCCATGGTTTGGAACCCATGTAAAATTGTAGGTCCCCTTCCCCTACGTGGTACTTAGCCCGGGCTGGGCTAAGTACCACCGCATTGGATGAAACTATGGTTAATGCGGCAATGAAAAGATGTCCGTGTTTTCCAACCAGTTCAATGTAACTGTGCTCATAAAGGGAAGGTCCTGGCATGGCACCTAATTCGTTCGGGGATGTGGCGTATTGGGCTAATATCATAACGGTAGTTGTGTGGTATTAGCCATCCATGTCAGGTTGCATAAAAAAAAAGTGGAAGTTCTCTTGTTCGTACTTTAACAGCAGACAATTCTGTTCTATATCCCTTCATTGTAAATTGGTCGATCATATGATAATATATGATGTTGTCTAAGTTATATTTCTTTGGAATGTATGTCTTCAAGTGGACCGTTAGTTCAAGTGGTTTAACATTGGGCTCGCGGTTGGGATCTGGAAGGGTGACGGTTGATGATGGATGCTCGCTAAGAACGTATTTTTCGAAATTCCTTTGTTAAGGTAAAGGTAAGGGTAAACAAGGACGAAATACACAAGTGACAACCACCTAAACACTCATATAGAAGTCTTCGGAACCCATTGATATTTAAACGTGAAATTTACAGTGTGGATTCCCGTTAAGATTACAACACTTATTCGCCGAGTATTATTTATAATTAATATATGTAGGGGTAAAAGAGGCCAAAATGTACAAATCTTCTTTAGGCACTTAACACCTAATTTCAAAAAACATTTCACCTAGGAACGTAAGAGATTTAGAGTGGCTTGCTGAAAAAGGTATTTTAGCTCTTAAGGGGTCAAAGAGACTAAAATGAACGAATTTACATTTTTTTTTTCTAAGCGACCTGACATGGATGGCTTATACCACACAACTACCGTTATGATATTAGCCTAATACACCACATTCCCGAAGGAATTTGGTGCCATGCCAGGACCTTCCCTTTATGAGCACGGCTACATTGAACTGGATGGAAAACACGGACAATTTTTCATTGCCGCTTCGACCATCTTTTCATCCAATGCGATGGTACCAACCTGGGCGGGCTTAAACCCTACCACCTAGTAGGGGAAGGGGACCTACAGCTTTACATGGATTCCGAACCATAGAGCAGCTCACATTCGTGACGAAATGCACTTATCGAACTCGGAAAGAGAAAGACAGTGGTGCATGTCGGTATCAAACCCAGGCCTCTGGTACGCTAGGCCAGTCCCCGCGCCACTAGGCTACGAGCCGCTCATATATAACACCTGAAATCTCTAGAACCATTGAGACTAGAAATGTTAAATTTAAATAGTGGCTTTCTGTTAAGATGAGAACACTTAATTGGCAAGGATTATTCAAAATGTAATTGTTAAGGGAGTAAAAGAGGTCAAAATTGACAAATTTTCATATTACATTGTACTAGAAGGGTACGAATTATAACAGTAGCTTTCTTTTAAGGTGGCCCATCCCGCTCATCTCCCCATACAAAAGGGGAAAGAAGATCACGCCCATATTTCTTGTCAGAGATCCAAAATTTTACCCAAAATAGCTTTACTAGATGTCAGATGACCATTGGCATTCTAAAATTGTGTTTGATTTCTAAGTTATAAGGTCTGAAAGTTCGAATTTTTCGCGCGTTTTATACAATAGGTGGATTACGCAATGATAAAGTAAGAACATCGTAAAAAGATTAGTCATCAGACATAGCTTATTTAATCAAGATTTATGATCTATTTGGTTTTTGTTAGATGTTTGACTACAGCGGTCGTGGTTTACTTTTAACTATAAGTCGTTTTGAAATTAAAATTTTCGTAAATCTTACCAAATCATACAATATGCACATTGTCTTTTTTGTGGACATGTTGCATCTTCCTCATCACGGAGCCTGTCTTATTCTTTGAAACAGAGAAGGTCACAGAGCGCAACAACACGGTTTTGTACCGTGCCCGCGAATGAGTGGCCCAACCCGCCGGGTTCAAATCCCGCCGGGTTGGGCCACCTTAACATCAGAATGCTCGCTAAGAAATATTTTTTTTTGCAATTTAGCCAACTAGTTACCTCTAACTCTTTAACCGAGCCTTAGTTTATTTCGGCCTCTAACTCGAGAGGCCGAAATAAACTAATTTTCAAATAACACACGAAATCTCTAGAACCATTAAACCAAGAAATGTGAACATTTCAGAGTGGCTTAGATGTATGGTAAGCACAGCGCATATATATTTACGAAACTAAAAACGAACTTTCGAAATCCAACTATGGGTAGTAGACAAAAGCAAAACGTACAAACTCTCACATACTACTTAGTGCCTGATTTGAACTAACTCATATTACTCCGTTATGTTAAGCGCGACATATGGCGTAAGCCAGGTCCTGGAAGAGGTGCCCGGCGACGCCCATGAGCTTTCGAACTTTCACGGGGGCTGCGAAAACCATGCCGGCCGACCAGGTGCTTCTTGTCACCATGTTTGGAGGACCCCGGGTTCTACTTTAGAGAAAATATATCAGGAAGTCGATTCCATAGTTTACTGACCCTATAGATAAAGGATCAACCGGATCGGTTGGTTCTTATTTTCGGAATGTGGCCAGTAAATTTGATTACCCTACCTGTTTCGCGTTGAACGATTGTAGAAAGAGGACGAAAGGACAGCGTTATGCAGCTCTGACGTGTACTCTCTAGCTGATCAGGTGGTTCTTAACACCATGTTGAAAAAATCGAATTACAACGATGCTATTTAAATGTCGCTATGGAGGCGGCGATATAGGGGATGACAATTTATATGGCTCATCTAATATTGTCGCTACATAATTATACCTGCGTATGGCTCGATTTTTTTCCGCAATTTTAGGGCTACTTTACATCACGCTAAATTACCAGAGAGGTGACCAGTCGTATGAATTGGTTATAACTTAAGAACCAATAACCCGATTTAGATGCGTTTTGTATCGAAGTCTCGCCTAAATCTGCGCATTACTTATAGGCTGCAAAACATCACGCTAACATACCAGGAGAATGAACTGTGAGTGTTAAATATTTCTAATAAAACTGACGGACTGCTCCTCCATGTTCCATGGAAATTGGCAGAATACGTCGCTGTAAATTATGAGAGAGGAGACCGGTCGGGATAAAAGTTCATAACTTGCGAATTATTCACTCGATTAATATGCGGTTTGTATCTACGTCTGGGATCTATGGGCGCGGTTGGGTTTTGGATGGGTGACCGTTTTCGATGTTGAGGATGGCTGTCGCACGGATCCTAGAGTATAAATGTAGGTCCCCTTTCTAACGTAGGTACTAGGTAGATTTAATCCCGACTGAGTTGGTAATGATGATCGAAGCGGTCATAAAACATGTCCGTGTTTTACATCCATGGTAATGTAGTAGTGCCAGTGCAAGATCGTCCGGGCGGCAAATGCTTTTAAAAAAACTTGGAAGAAATTGGCCCCAATGTTTTACAATTAATTAATGTACATTCCTTCCACTGAATTTATGAATGGCAATAATTTGATGTTATCTTAATCAATCATGCCACATCGGCTCAACCAATTTTGTTCAAATTTCGTAGACAGTAGTGTTAACTAGCCTTTTGGACCAGCCCGCGGGGTTACTATTTAAACAGTATATAATTCAGCCCGATATCAGTCCAAAACGACATTGATGCGAGCGGAGCCGGGTACCTCAGCTAGTTATTAATATAACTTAGTACCTACATAAACATCTAACTTGAATGAAGTAAAAGGAAAACTTAACAATTATTTTGTGTTCTGTGTGATTCTGTTCTTACGTTTATTCGTGTGCATGTCTCAGCATTTTATCCTCAGAAAGGAAAAATGAATAAGAATGGCTTAAACAAGTCGTTCTTTCGAATTTAGTTAAGTGCTGACACAACGTGAAAAAGTGTAGTTGTAGATTGATGCTCATTATATTTTATGCAGATCTAGTAGTCTGAGTTCTCACCTAAATTGGCGTTTACGGCAAACCGATCGACTGGTGTTTTCTCCAAACTCCATACAAGTTTTAACTAGATATTCTGTGGTTTTACTTCTTCAAGCTGTCAAAGTCAAACGTGGACTTCCGATTTGTATGAAAACGCGGAGTGGACGTAAACGGCAACGTCGACGTATTTACGGCAACGTTGAGTAAGCTGTCAAATCAAGCTCGGACTCGCAAATGTTAGTTCGCTTAACGCCCGCTGCGCGCGCTCTTCAATTTCTCCATTCATTTGAAAACGCCAGTCGATCGGTTTGCCGTAACGCCAATTTAGGTGAGAACTCAGACTACCAGCTCAGAACGACATTGAGCAAGCAGAGCGGGTACTTAAGCTAGTGACAAATAAATAGAGACTGATGGATGAGATAAACGTACTGAACCTGAAACTGAAGGAAATCTTGCGTTGCGTTTAATTAGTAGCTAAAATATTTCTATATAATATATTTCTAATAATGAATGGGTCAGGGAATGCGGTAATTGTGTAACCATGTCCTGTTGGAAAATTCATGAGTGGTTGTAGGATGTAGGGTAGGGGCCATGCTTGCTCCCGCTAAAAGGTGCAACAGACAATTCGACAATTTTTTGACGCTTCTACAGCGAGCACATGCGTCACTGGATTCTAGGACTGCAGTTGGGGGCGGGCTACAGTGCACCTGATTGTAGAAAAAGTAAAGCTAGTAATGAACGCCATCTCGCCACGCCATGCGCTGCGAGCCGCACCGTTTCCTATATACAGGGTCCATCACTCGAAGTGTTACCAATTGAAAATTATGTTATTTGGTTAATTAAAGTACGGTTTATTAAAAATTGTATCAAAATGCAAAAAAAAATTGAATTTTAAGACAATCATTGTTATAGTTCGTATAGCCTCCTTTGGCACGGATGATAGCACCAAGTCGTCCCGTAAAGGCTTTGCAGGCTGCACTAAGTTTGCGTTATTTCCGACGGAGCGGTGCATTCAGCGTATCCACACTTTCATATCTTTTGATTGATACGGCTACCTCCAAAATGGATCATACCGTGAATTCCATTGGAATACAATCTGGAGAGTAGGCCACTGTTCTGAAAAAATTAACCGAGGAACGTGGTACTGTAATTAAAAATGTGTCAGGCGAGCTTTGTGGGACGGTGCTGAGTCTTGTTGGAACGTCCAGCTGTTCATACCGAATTGCTTACATGCCTATGGTATGAGCGCATCATTTAACACCTTTTGCTGGTACACTTGTTGGACATTGACGCCCTTCTCGATAAACACGAGTGGAGAGCAAAAGCATTTGCGGTCACTGCAGCCCAGACCATAACAGAAGCAGGCGCTTATTTCTGTTATATTCTGGCACGCAACTCTATCGTATAAATTCTCGTTGGGCTTGCCCTGCAGCCAAACACGATCATTTAGTTTGTTTACATACCGTTGGGCATTAAAAAAAAATTAATCGGAAAAAACAATGTTTTCCAGATTGCCACATTCGTGCAAGACTTTCAGTGCTCGAGCTCTTTGTAGTCGGACTGCCTTTTACACTGAAGTAAGATGATGTACTTTTTGTATCTTGTAGGGTTTCAGTTTCGGTTTTTTTAAGTATGCGCCTAATACTTGAGTCGGATACTTTCAGACTTTATGTCAATTTTGCAGCGATATCGGCTGGCGAGGATTTCTTTGAATTCGAGCCTTCACCTTTCGAACCATGTCACGTGATGTTGCTGTTTTCGGATGACCGCCTCAATTCCGTTTAGTATTGGTCCCGGATTGCTTATAACTTTCGTTTCACTAACATTTTGTTCCGACGTTAAATATCGGAGCTCCCGAACGATGGTTGTGATTTTCCGGCCCATGGCAAAATGATCACATTGTTCGTTTAATATCCATTGCGAAAATTCATTATCAAATTAAAATCTGTTCCCGGGCTTTTCGCCCACTTAAAAACAATAAAACAAACTGACGAATTCGGGGCGCTGTCATTATTGTTTTGAAAATAGAAGCAGTGTGAAGTTAGTAACAGTTCGAGTGCCGGACCCTGTATACCACTAGCTTTTGCCTGCGCTAGAAACCGTTGGTTGATTTCGAAAATTTATATTGTTCCATCATAAATGCTTTTAATCTCCCATTCATCCCCATAAGGTTTTATAAATAACATTTAGCCATTTTACCACTAGCTTTTGCCTGCGCTAGAAACCGTTGGTTGATTTCGAAAATTTATGTTGTTCCATCATAAATGCTTTTAATCTCCCATTCATCCCCATAAGGTTTTATAAATAACATTTAGCCATTTTACCACTAGCTTTTGCCTGCGCTAGAAACCGTTGGTTGATTTCGAAAATTTATATTGTTCCATCATAAATGCTTTTAATCTCCCATTCATCCCCATAAGGTTTTATAAATAACATTTAGCCATTTCAGATTTTAAAGGAGTTTCCCCTTTTTTAAATCAATTTCCTTAAAATTCTCAACAACTGCACCCATATCGATTTTAGGCTTATTTAACCAAGATTTGAATTGAATTTAAGCCTGACCGACCCGCTAGGTTTCGCAGCCACCCTTAAAGTTCGAAAGCCCATGGACGTCGTCGGGCACCTTAAGGGGTCCATCGAACAGACGTAAAGAAGCACCTGACCGACTTCGTTTACAAATATAGTGATTTATAAATAAAAACTTTTAAATATTAAAATAAGATATAACTTATGTTAGACAGAAATAATGTAGCTTTCAAATTTTGAAAGAATTTTTAAAATCAGTTCAGTAGTTTTAAAGATTACCCTGTGCAAACTAGCTGAGGTACCCGCCTCCGCATGTCGCTTTGGACTGAAGTCGGTTTGAATGATTTCCTGAATAAAAAAATGTCCAAAGGCCTGGTCTAAAACGCTGTTTCACGACAATGCATCTATCTATAAAATTGTAGCAAAATGTTTTAAGTCGATATATTCCGGGAGGTCACGACATTTTTGGTCACGATAAGGTAAATGGCTGAATATGGGTTCACGTGTTAGAGACCAACCCTCTGATGCTATATATGTCGGTCTGCCTGGGCCAAGTGGTTGCGTTATCTAGATTGGCCATATAAAATAGATGTTGATGTCACCCCTCTTGTAATTTAGAGAGATGTACTCCACCAATTTTCATGGTAGTACATTCAAGAGCAGCTTCATTCTATTTTATTATGAACATTTAAACCAATCTGCTTACCCCTTTGGTAATTAAGCATTAAATCTGGTAATTAAATTCTAAGTAGCCCTAATGTTGGGGAAAAAATCAATCAAGCCTGGTACAATTTAACAGGCTCTCTAGTCTTGCCAAACGCTTAAATATTTAAAATCCTTAACTTGAGGTATTTTTGGTTGCCCATACAATTTTTCATCTCTTATTTCACCACCTTCAAGATTTATTCGTCTGCAATAATATGTATCCCTTAAGGCTCTCGTGAAGAAAGCGGAAATCGAAGATTTGAAATTTTTACGAAATGCATTCTATGTCAATTGGCCAAGGCACAATTTTGCACGGTGACTGCCATTAAAATAGCGAAATCGTCTTCCAGACCTCCCTACCCCTAAAAGTTGTCAGATTTTCTTCCTTATGTCCTTATGTTTTTATCGTTTTGTATATATGTATATCTTTATTTTGAAGTTTTTTTTTTAAAAACACACTTTCAAATATGTTTAGCCAATATTTTCCAATCTCATAGGTTTATCAAAAAATTAAAACATAAAGACGTACATTTTGACAACATATTTAAGAATCCTAAATTTCAAAAACCTAATAAAACGTTAAGAGCGTGTATAAAAATATCGCCTGTAGTATGGGGAATTGATAGGGTAGGGGATAAAATTACTCTCTAATTGTATCCGTCGAATGGTCATAGTGACCATATAATTGTATAGGAATCAATAATAGTGGGGTCTTCTGCATCTCATGAGTTGGTACAGGTGCGGGCCTATAGGGTTGCCCCTTTTGCCCGGGCTTCTTTTCGTCAGGTATGAAGCACTGCCGGTCATTGGTGGCCGCTATCAAGCGGCGCGTCATAAATCATGCAGCCGAAACATCGCCACCGTTTCCAAATATGCTCTAAAAATGTGTTTGTTGAGTCAGTTCCCACCCACACAAACCCTATATTACGTATGTGACTTTGTTTCCATGTGACATGTACTTAGAGTTGGTAGTTTTTGAAAATTGGAGACAGCGGGTCTCATAGCAGGCGCGCTAGATGGCATATCTCCCTGGTAGTTCCTGAGATTAGCGCATTTATACACAACGCCAGTCACGTTGGTGCGCGCCATAGTTTTAATATTGCAAAAACACCGAACATATTAATTATAATTGCATACTTTAAAGGGCAATAATGATGTGCATAAAATGCTTAACGCAACGAACGTATTTAATTTGGTAAGGATTGTAATAGTATCCCTCAAAATAGCTTTCCAATTACCACAATTTATTTGACCATTTTTTAAAACATTTTTTTTTTATAGTAAGCTATCCTTAAAAGATAGACATATTTCATCGCAGACTTATCTGTAGACCGTCGTCGTAACGCCCAGTACATTAAATTTGGGAAATTATTATTGGGATTGAAACAAACAAAAAAGTTTAAAAACTTTTTGCTGAATATCCTCTTAATAAAAAGTTAGACTTTCCATGCAAAGTAATTCAATAATTTAGTGTAAAAAGAATCTAATGTTCCGTAAGAACGTGGGAACGTTGTATTTACAGTCGAACAAAGAGTTTAGGATACACATCCGGTTGAATGAAAAGATGAACAGTCGAAATACTTTGACTTTTGGAAACTATTATAGGGTTGAGTATAGATTCAAACATAGTTGAGGATGTCTACTAGCTACTGAGCAAACAAAATCCTAAAAAAATTTAATCAAAGGTTGTATTTAAACACCATTTATTTTTACGTTTAACCGGAAGTGTATCCTTTAACCTTTGGTTGACTGTACAAATGGCTAATATCACACCTACTGTCATGACATTAACTTGATACGCCACGTGGGATCTAGGTTCCATGCCAAGACCTTCCTTATGCATGGTTACAACGTGCGTCAAATTACACTAAACTAAAACATACATTTCAAAAATGTATATCTCGGTAACTAGACACTTTAGAAAAAAATGTAACCTTTTTTGTCTCGGAAAAACATGAGGACTACGCTGGCGAAATTAATGTACTGGCCGTTACGACATCCTGTATAGGAGGAGCAATTCCACCACATATTATTTTGTTATATCTCCAAAGGATTAGGCAGCGTTTTCGATTAATGTTCCCCAATCAGCTTGATTTTTTCCGATATCTTTAACGATTATCGTCATATTTCAACCAATTTACACAAAACACTAATGAACTATACACATAAACCTTGATCCCGTGAAAACCGTATGAAAATCCGTTCAGTAGTTTTTAATTTATCGCGTTCAGACAGATAGACAAACAGTTTTTTTATGCGACCTGACATGGATGGCTCATACCACACAACTACGGTTATGATATTAGCCCAATACACCACATTCCTGAAGGAATTAGGTGCCATGCCTGGACCTTCCCTTTATAAGCACGACTACATTGAACTGGATGTAAAACAAGAACAATTTGAATGTCGAATTTGAATGTTCGTTAGGTTTTTTTATTGTATGTACACTCAAAGTATATTGTCCTATTGTTGTAACTTCCACCACGGGCCTTATGGTCTACAGGAATGGTTTAATCCAAATATTTAAGATACATTGTTTTGTACGTAATGCATGTGTGTTATATTGGATACATAAATAAATAAATGTAAATACATTTTTCATTGCCGCTTCGACCATCTTTTCATCCAATGCGATGGTACCAACCCGGGCGGGTTTAAACCCTACCACCTAGTAGGGGAAGGAGTCCTACAGTTTTACATGGATTCCGAACCATGGAGCAGCTCGCATTCGTGACGAAATCCATTTATCGAACTCGGAAAAAGAAAGACAGTGGTGCATGTCGGTATTGAACCCAGGCCTCTGGTACGCTAGGCCAGTCCCCGCGCCACTAGGCTACGAGCCGCTTATGTTGCGGAGGGGGATTTTGTTTTCTAATATCTAGTGATACCGTACAAATATGATGATATGGAATTGCTTGCAAAAACCTAATTGCATTGTCACAATTTAACTCCGGAACCCTAATTGTGACCGCAACAAAATTGTTTGATTATTTATGCGTAACATGTCTTATATAAGAATATGCGAGGCACTTTCTAACTATTCATGATGTATACAAAGATTTTTTATACCTTAGTATTTTTCCTTTAGTATTTACCCAAAACGTGTTAACGGAACCTTATTACTAAGCCTCCGCTATCCGTCCGTCCGTCCGTCCGTTACAGGGCCCGTCTCATGAACCGTAATAGGTAGGCAGCTGAAATAATCACAGAGTGTGTATTTATTTTGCCGCTATTAAAACAAATAGGTAAAATTAAATAATAATAAAAATTAAAGCAAATACAAAACACGCGATTTTTTGGTGTTAAATCTTGTACCATGGTACGGAACCCTTTGTGTGCGAGTCCGACTCGCACTTGACCGTTTTTTTTTTTTCCATTTTAAGCTGGCACGGTTATGGCTAATACGTAAAGTCATCTTGAAATCAGACCAACAAACCGCATCTAGGTGCCATATCAGGACCTTCCTTATATTGCCCATCTACATTGATATGGATGGAAAACACAGGCAGTCGTTCATTATCGCTTCTTCCATATTTTCATCTAATGCGATAGTACCAACCCAGGTGGGCTTACACACCTACCACCTAGTAGGGTAAAGGGACCTAAACTTTTAAATTGATTCCGAACCATGCAAACATTCGAATTCGTGAAGAAATGGACTTATCGAACACATTTGATATTGTTTGTCAGCCTCGGCAGCCCAGTGGCGCGACGCCTTGCGATTCGATAAGCTTGGTCACCTGTGAGCGGGTAAATTTTGGATGGGTGACCATTTTAAAACGTTAAGGCTGGCCGTGGTTCGGATGACACGTAAAGCTGTAGGTCCCTTACTTACTAGGTGGTAAGGTTAACGGTGGTACCATCGCATTGAATGAACGATGGTCGAAGCGGCAATGAAAATTGGCCATGTTTTCCATTCAATTCAATGTAGACGAGCAATATAAGGTAGGTCCTGGCATGGCACATAGTTCCCATGTGGTGTGTTAGGCTAATATCTGACGGTCAATTTAGTATTAACCATCCATGTCCATTTACATACAAAAAACATGAAAAAACATCAAAAAGAGAGTCAGGCATCACCGGTCGAACTCATGAACCTGGCATCAAAAGTAAATCCCTACGCCCGTGAGCTGCGAGTCACTCACTCTATTATCAAGACGTCTTGGAATTTGTTTTTTTATTCGGAATCTTAAATTAAAGAGAAAATCTCGTTTGGAAATGCGTCGCAAAAGGCATTACTAAAAACAAATGTCATAAAAGAGTATGTACCTTCCTACTACAATTATGGCAGTTTGTCAATGGAGCGGCGGTGACGCGTCTCGGTTTTGTTTATACAACTCGAAGCACTCGAATCTACCTCCCATTCACTTTGTCGGCCGCCTTGTTTGGTATTCAACTTGATTTATGATCATAAAACGACATAATTAGTGTCAAATTACTGTAAACAGGGGTTCACTTTTAGAGGGGATTCATTCCTGCCTGGGACACCGGCACAGCCGACGTTAAAAACAGCTGAAAAAAACACGGGAATGCACGATCGGATAACCGTTCTATTCACGGTTTTGCCGGTCGCTATTCTAACAATTTCCAATGCTACGGGCGATTTTAACTTTCCTCAAACAGTTTGTATTCTTAACATAATTACGTATAATTAATTATTTTTCGGTGATTATTTCGAATTAGTTTGCAGATAATGAAAACAGTAGAACCGCAATCGATCGATTAAATTATTAACAATCATTCATGTACGCGCATCGGTTATGCGAAGATACATAGTAGAGTTGGCAGTAGAGACAAAGTCAATAACTAGTGGTTCAGACAAAGACCGCTCGGCTACAGCCATAATTCAATATTTATGTGGACAGCCTCATGAATAGTGTTTGTCCAACCGGGCCAATGAACGCAGACCGCAGCCTTTGTCTATTCACTCGTCTTGTATATATTCGGCATCTTCATTATATGTATACCCCAATCATATTCATAAAAGGTACATGAAAGGCAATTGTCCTCAGGAAACGATTCTAGACTTCAGGAGGAGGAAATAATCTCTATTAAAATAAAAAATCCTTGATAATTTTATGTATTTAATGGATACGACATTACCGTTATCTCATTAATTTGAGTTTCAGCGACATCTACATTTTAAGCATTGTAATCAGATTTTGAAAATAATCTGAAAAATATGGGCGTGGTCTTCTTTCCCCTTTTGTATGGGGAGATGAGCGGGATGGGCCACCTTAAGTAAGGGTCAGCGTACAATTTTTATTCGAAGCGTAACTAAGCTCCTTACCTCAGTAGTTTATTACATATGTACCTACCGGAATATACCAGCGGATGCTAACTCTTATAGGTAAGAAATAAATGTGTTTCTCACACAAGGTCTTCGTGAAAGTCGAATAGAATAACCCCGCTTGCCTCTGTAATAAGGTCGTAGGTTTCTCTGGGTCCTGATGAATAGCAGGACGAGGTGGGCGTCCTAATGCAGGATTGATGGATGCGAGTGATCGTTCGAATTAATTCATTATTTTTGTCTCATTCTTCTTCCTAGGCCACCGCGCATCCATCATTTATACAGGGAGAATTCCTGTGCCTCTCACATCGGTCGGTAAGGAAGACATCATTCATTTACCGATCTCCACATTTCCGTAAACGTGGTCCCGTACGCGGGGATTATGGGATTGCCACTATTAAATTGTGGTAAAGTAAGATAAGCCACACTTAAATTTTAATTAAAGTAGTCTGTCTTTGGAAAGTTTTGTGTTTTCTGTATTTAAACCCTGCTATTTTTTTATGGAAGCATTCATATAACCTAAAACTACTACTTATGGAATACTGCTTTGTAGACACTAAAATCCAGTTGATGCTTGCTAAAAAATGTTGAAATATTGATTACATTATTGTTTACACTTCAGGCAATTTTTATTGCGGCTAAACAATTATTTTGTAAAATTACTAGCCGATTTTCAGTGCGTTCAAATTATTTAATTCAGTAAGCTATAAGCTCAAATCACTAAGAAGGTCTGAGATCAAATTATCGAGGCTCCAGCCTTGAAGCTCCGTCAAAGCCCCGGGTGTGTATTGATTAAAATAAACCTAATTATTCACTCAGTCTGAAACCCAACGAGCTGGAAGTAAAGTTTATTTCTGTGGCATAAGTCGACATAATGTACGCTTACTTACTTACTGATATTATTTGTATAATGATGCATACAAATAATATTAGTAAGTAAGTAACTACTTAAGTTGAGCCCGAAGGCATCAGAAAATTTCACCCCCCATACAAACATAGTTTACTAATCATTTTAAAACCACTGTTTTAATTAACTTGATATTTGTTACTTAATATCAGACAACAAATATCTGTGTCTGCATTACTGCATGTGTTAATGTTTCGGTAAATGTATCCTGGATCAAACTACAGCGAAAACAAAATTAGTATGAAGATTTTCTATTTGATTTAATTTCATTCGGTTTGAATTAAAAAAAAAAACAAAAACGTGCAGACACAGATATTTGTTGCCTGATATTAGACAGCAAATATAAATTCAATTGAACCAGTGGTTTTCGAATGATTAGTAAACTACGTTTGTATGGGGAGCATAGCTTACGGGGCATTCTTAATGGCTTAAAGGTGTCAAAAAGAAATGACTACTAAGATACAAGAGAAGGTCAAAGCTAACAATCTATTCACCTCAAGTTTACCTTTGAAAAGTAAACGATGATGTGTAAAAACAAACTCCATCCAAAGAATATTATTTCGGGGTGAAAAACTTCTATTCATTACAGCAGAGAAGGACAAATCTGTCGAGTTTGTACCTAGAGGCAGATTGTGACGGGTTGACACATGGCTGACACCCCGTTCGTTTAGGGAGTCGTTAGGCCGAACAAAATCTTTTTCGACGTTGATAGAAGTTACGAGATATTTCATGGAAGACACAGTGACATTTGCGTGACTACTGACTGCCTACGTCTGGTCATACAGAATTAGTTTGCAGCGGTTCCAACACCTTGGGGCGCCCCATCTATTCCTCATATTTATGGCCTAATGGGAGCAATTTTATGAGCTTAATTGTATTTCTTAAATGAACTTCATTAAATTTAATAATGTGAAAGTAAAGTTTGTCACAGCCGTCAAAAAGAATTCAAACGTTATCGATCGAACAAGCCCAATTTTTCAGCGAAGCTTCCAAATTGGAGCAGGTTTCCGGCTTCATAATCAAACAGCTTTTTTCATCTAAGGCTGTTTGATGATGAAGCCGGAAGCTTTTTCATCTAAGCAAACAGCATAATAATAATGCAATGTCATCAGAACTGCAAGTAAATAAAAAATCCGACATCGAGAACTAGCTTTAAATTACCTTTCAAAATTTGTATTACATGGACGTACTCAATCATCTTGCAGCTACGCAAGGTTTGTTCTTAGGGTTCCGTACCCAAAGGGTGAAAACGGAACCCTATTCCTAAGCCTCCGCTGTCCGTCCGTCCGTCCGTCCGTCCGTCTGTCACAGGGCTGTATCTCATGAACCGTAATAGATAGGCAGCTGAATTTTTTACAGAGTATATATTTATTTTGCCGCTTCAACAACAAATAGGTAACATTTAAAAATAATAAGAATGAAAGGGGGTCCCCATATACAAAAACCTGATTTTTTTGTGTTAAATCTTCTTCGATGGTACGGAACCCTTCGTGTGCGAGCCCGACTCGCACTTGGCCGGTTTTTTGCTTACCTGCCGTGGGTTGCTTGCACGAGGGAAAAGACTAGCTTGCTTGCAACTATGAACAATGGTATCGTCTTCTACATACATACATACAGACACGGTTGCATGAATGAGATAAGTAATAAACTGGTCACATTTGTCACAAAGCCATCCATTAAAGATTTATTGCGACCGTGTAATGGAGGCGTCATTGACTTTAATAACGTTTTATTTCGAACATTTAATATGAATTACTAGTGAAAATTTGGTGCAAGGAATAGTTCAAATGGTTCAATGAATGTGTGGTTTTGAGCACCGTTGATTTTATCCAAGTTACCAAAGTTGTGTTGGATTACCTCAAATTGAGCAATAAAAAATATATTAAATACATTTCTCCTTTGGGTTCAGTTATACAACTTAGGTGATTAAGAGACAAAACAATATTTTTGAAAGAGGGATAGATATAGTTAAGAATAGATCAAATTAATTGAAGGAAATTATTTTACAATCTAAAGGTTGGTAGGTAGATAATTCCCTTAGGCATAAAGCATGCCTTTTGTAACCATTGTTAAAGTGTACAATAAAGAATATTATTATAATTATGTTTCAGTAAAAAAAACTAAAATGAAGGTAAAATACATTATTACCATTCGTTTTAACCTAAGATTTTGCACTATCCAAAGTAATTTTGAGTTTGTCTTTTAATACATCATCAAAAAGAGCTGTGACAGCAAGATTGGAGACATTAGCATACAATGCTAATACAATAATACAATGGCTTTTGACTTAAAAGATTTTATTTAAGATTTTGCTTTCAACTTAAAAGATACATGCACATGTATCTTTTAAGTTGAAAGCAAAATCTTTAATATAAATCAAGAACAGCAATAGGTCAAGAATCGATCCTTGTGGGACTCCAATATTTGGTTCACATATTATCTTTATCTCATATACTATTTATTTGCACAAACTGACTTCTGTTACTCAAATATGATCTCATAATTTCTAATGATGTGTTCTTTACTCCATAAAATTTAAGTTTAGCGAGTAAAAAAAGTTTATTTCGTCTGTTCGTAGAGAATATTGTTTTCCCGCTTCCAAGCGTTTTTCGCGAAGGGATATAATAATTTCTTGTATTGTGTTCCAGTCATCGTCAAAGACTTCCTATAATTTTGTCTGGGAATCAAAAGTTTTGTAAGTATTCTCCGTTAATTTTACTATATTTTTCCTAATTTTCTCAATTTTTTTTTCCAAAGCACATGGGAGTCGACTTGCTTTATTCCTTTCTGGGTGCAAAATCCTTACCTACTCACCTTGTTTTAACCATTGCTGTACTTCTTCTGCAAATGTCTTTAAGTATGTCGATATATTAAAAATCAATGGAAACGATATGGATGCATGGATATTTAGAATGCTGGATTTTTCTGTTAACTGCCTAATGGTATGTAGATATTCAACAGTTGAGAAGTATTTTTTAAAGCCTGTCTGTTTGGTTATTCATCGCTTTTTTTAAATCTATGGCTTTACCAAATAAATCCTAAAAATAATAATTTACAAATGTCAGACATCGCCCACCTGTATGCTGTAGACTGCGCTATCGTAAAGCACATGGAAGGTGAGGAACAGGCTGAGCAGCGTAACCGAGAGCAGTGCGGCGGCGAGCTTGGGTCGAGACACGCCCACCACGAGCACGCAGTCCGCCAGCTCGCCCTCCGCCGGCCGGAACGCCGAGCGCGGCAACCACCTGAGGAGAGTAGCACAAGTGAGCTGACATAAGCACATGGCGGCCGGGCCGCTCGACCGACAACAGTGCGGCGGCGAGCTTGGGTCGAGACACGCCCACCACGAGCACGCAGTCCGCCAGCTCGCCCTCCGCCGGCCGGAACGCCGAGCGCGGCAACCACCTGAGGAGAGTAGCACAAGTGAGCTGACATAAGCACATGGCGGCCGGGCCGCTCGACCGACAACAGTGCGGCGGCGAGCTTGGGTCGAGACACGCCCACCACGAGCACGCAGTCCGCCAGCTCGCCCTCCGCCGGCTGGAACGCCGAGCGCGGCAACCACCTGAGGAGAGTGGCACAAGTGAGCTGACATAAGCACATGGCGGCCGGGCCGCTCGACCGACAACAGTGCGGCGGCGAGCTTGGGTCGAGACACGCCCACCACGAGCACGCAGTCCGCCAGCTCGCCCTCCGCCGGCCGGAACGCCGAGCGCGGCAACCACCTGAGGAGAGTGGCACAAGTGAGCTGACATAAGCACATGGCGGCCGGGCCGCTCGACCGACAACAGTGCGGCGGCGAGCTTGGGTCGAGACACGCCCACCACGAGCACGCAGTCCGCCAGCTCGCCCTCCGCCGGCCGGAACGCCGAGCGCGGCAACCACCTGAGGAGAGTGGCACAAGTGAGCTGACATAAGCACATGGCGGCCGGGCCGCTCGACCGACAACAGTGCGGCGGCGAGCTTGGGTCGAGACACGCCCACCACGAGCACGCAGTCCGCCAGCTCGCCCTCCGCCGGCCGGAACGCCGAGCGCGGCAACCACCTGAGGAGAGTAGCACAAGTGAGCTGACATAAGCACATGGCGGCCGGGCCGCTCGACCGACAACAGTGCGGCGGCGAGCTTGGGTCGAGACACGCCCACCACGAGCACGCAGTCCGCCAGCTCGCCCTCCGCCGGCCGGAACGCCGAGCGCGGCAACCACCTGAGGAGAGTGGCACAAGTGAGCTGACATAAGCACATGGCGGCCGGGCCGCTCGACCGACAACAGTGCGGCGGCGAGCTTGGGTCGAGACACGCCCACCACGAGCACGCAGTCCGCCAGCTCGCCCTCCGCCGGCCGGAACGCCGAGCGCGGCAACCACCTGAGGAGAGTGGCACAAGTGAGCTGACATAACCACATGGCGGCCGGGCCGCTCGACCGACAACAGTGCGGCGGCGAGCTTGGGTCGAGACACGCCCACCACGAGCACGCAGTCCGCCAGCTCGCCCTCCGCCGGCCGGAACGCCGAGCGCGGCAACCACCTGAGGAGAGTAGCACAAGTGAGCTGACATAAGCACATGGCGGCCGGGCCGCTCGACCGACAACAGTGCGGCGGCGAGCTTGGGTCGAGACACGCCTACCACGAGCACGCAGTCCGCCAGCTCGCCCTCCGCCGGCCGGAACGCCGAGCGCGGCAACCACCTGAGGAGAGTGGCACAAGTGAGCTGACATAAGCACATGGCAGCCGGGCCGCTCGACCGACAACAGTGCGGCGGCGAGCTTGGGTCGAGACACGCCCACCACGAGCACGCAGTCCGCCAGCTCGCCCTCCGCCGGCCGGAACGCCGAGCGCGGCAACCACCTGAGGAGAGTGGCACAAGTGAGCTGACATAAGCACATGGCGGCCGGGCCGCTCGACCGACAACAGTGCGGCGGCGAGCTTGGGTCGAGACACGCCCACCACGAGCACGCAGTCCGCCAGCTCGCCCTCCGCCGGCCGGAACGCCGAGCGCGGCAACCACCTGAGGAGAGTGGCACAAGTGAGCTGACATAAGCACATGGCGGCCGGGCCGCTCGACCGACAACAGTGCGGCGGCGAGCTTGGGTCGAGACACGCCCACCACGAGCACGCAGTCCGCCAGCTCGCCCTCCGCCGGCCGGAACGCCGAGCGCGGCAACCACCTGAGGAGAGTGGCACAAGTGAGCTGACATAAGCACATGGCGGCCGGGCCGCTCGACCGACAACAGTGCGGCGGCGAGCTTGGGTCGAGACACGCCCACCACGAGCACGCAGTCCGCCAGCTCGCCCTCCGCCGGCCGGAACGCCGAGCGCGGCAATCACCTGAGGAGAGTGGCACAAGTGAGCTGACATAAGCACATGGCGGCCGGGCCGCTCGACCGACAACAGTGCGGCGGCGAGCTTGGGTCGAGACACGCCCACCACGAGCACGCAGTCCGCCAGCTCGCCCTCCGCCGGCCGGAACGCCGAGCGCGGCAACCACCTGAGGAGAGTGGCACAAGTGAGTTTTTTTATATGTAACTGGACATGGCTGGCCTATACCAAACTGATATATATGAAATGATTGAGATATAAGCCTAACACACCACATGGGAACTAGGTAACATGCCAGAGCCTTCCTTATATTGCTCGGATACATTGAACTGAATGGAAAACACGGACAATTTGCATTGCCCTTTCGACCATGCGATGGTACCAACCCGGGCGGGATTGACCCTACCACCTAGTAAGTAAGGATGGGGACCTACAGGTTTACGTGGGATCCGAACCACGGCCAGCCTCAACGGTTGAAAATGGTCACCCATCCAGAACCCCACCGCGCTCAGAGGTGCTTACCCAGCTTATCGAATCGCATGGCGTCGCACTACTGGGCCACCGAGGCTGACAAGGCTTATTGGGCGCGAACTAAAAGAGAATTTGTTCAACAGGAACTAGTGTGTAATTTTCGAATCCTAGCGCATTGTGTGACCGTCAAATTCGACACGAATGTCTACGTTTTGAGCTGACAAAATTTTCAGTTTGATTGCTTGAAAAATGCAATAGATGCAACCTATAGAGATGTCTAGCCATTATGCACTGAGCTCAGACGGAGAGCCTGTGCCTGAACAGTAACTAAGGCAATTAAGTACGTCTGCGTCGTGCCAGAGGTTACGGCATCGTCGGTCGGCTCAATATTCAGTTGCAGCGGTCCCTTATTGATTCAAATAGAGCTTACATACACGGTGAATTATTTATTATGAATTACATGTATGTACATATAATACTCTCTATATTTACATACATGAGATAAATATTTACGATTCGTAAGTGTTTAACCTGCTTAGGCCAGAGCATCAAACAAATAAACCCCAAGTTTTATCTTCTTTAATGATTTTCGAGATGTATGTGTTTAACGGAACTTCTCCGATTTTGATGAAATGTTTGTGCGTGTTTGAGTGGGGTCCTGGATGATTTAGCTTCATAATTGTACCCGGTAGGTGGCGCTGTTGTCGAGATATTGACCCGAACGGAGCCGGGAACCTAAGATAGTTCCTTATTAGTTTATTTCTCATGGATGGCTAATATCACACCCGCACCGTCATGATATTAGCTCGACCTAACGAGGTTAACGACTTGGACGGAAAATACGGTACATTTCTCATTGCCGTTTCGACCACATTTTTATCCAACCCGGGTATCAGAATTTCAATTTAGTTAGTCAGTGAAGCACCCTGCTATTATAGTATATTTCTGCCCACTCTAAACGAATTCTTCTTTCGGTCTCTCTGTCATAGTTTTATTAGTTGGGCAGTTTGTCCCAGGTAGGCACGGAGATCTCCGTTCAGGTAGACACATTTATGAACAACTTCAGGCGACGCACCACCATTCCTTCTTTAGGCCAAGCACATTAAAATCATGTAGTTGTAAAATATCACCAATTCACTGTATTTCTTTGTCTATCGAATGAATGTAGAAAAAACAAAACACTTAATTTTGGATACGTAAAAAATATTTTGTTTGCCTTATTATTGTGTTAATGCATGTGTATTAGGTTTATATACCAACTTTAATGTATGGCTTATGAATACAAACATAGATAGACATTTTTTTCAATGGTTTTTTTTAAACAAGATAAAAAGCTAGAGATTTGTTTTTTTTTTATTGAAAAGCTTAAGAAAAATATTTTAATAGTGGTGTACATTATTTCCCATAATATTTATTGGCCACATCGACAGAATTTGGGCACATTAGAAACAAGGACCAAATGTCAGAATGGGGTCAGTATATTATGCTATTGAACATACCATTGGCGCTTGCTCTACGTGCAAGCGGAAACTATGGAAAACGGAACTGTCAGCGTTACATGCATATTTTAATTCATGCCAAGATTCGTGCATTACGCTCGCGAAGCATCGTCAATTATTCGCAAATGTGTTAGCCTCTCATCAACATGTGATAGATTCGATTAATTTTAATGATAGTTGTTAGCGTTTGGAGCCGCGTATACGGTGGCAGGTCGCGTGTCAGGTTTGTGTTTCGTGCGTGCGCTAAATTATAATGATCCATCTCCCATCACGTGACGTGTGGGTGGGCGGAGAGGTATAAAGCGAACGATGATGTCAGACGTGACATTTTCTATGATCGATACGCATTCGATACCTACCTTCGATTCGATAAGCTGGGGAAGCACCTCTGAGCGCGGTCAGGTTCTGGATGGGTGACCATTTTCAACCGTTGAGGCTGTCCGTGGTTCGGATTCCACGTAAAGCTGTGGGTCCCCTTTCTTACTTGCTATAAGTAGGGTTAATCCAGCCCGGGTTGGTACCATCGCATTGAATAAACGATGGTCGAAGCACAAAAGAAAATTGTCCGTGTTTCCCATCAAGTTATATGTAGCCGAGCAATATAAGGAAGGTCCTGGTATGGCACTTAGTTCCCATGTGGTGTGTTAGGCTAATATCGGACGATCAGATCGGTATTAGCGATCCATGTCAAGTTACATAAAAAAACCTACTGTGGCTTCATGGCCAAACCCGAAACTATAAAAAAGAGCGAAAAACACTCAAATAATTCATGATGTTTTTAATCACATACTATTATTGAAAGTAATTAAACTTTGAAAAGAAAAATGTCTTGAGTTTTCATATAAAATATAAAATGCGAAGAAACGTTTTTCCCGACCTATATTAAAGGTGCTCATAAAGATAAATGAACGCTTGATAATGAATATTTTGCTTAAGATACCAGGATTCACGTATATCTCGAGGTCCTCGCAATCAAGAATGAACTTGAGAAGATTACAAAAAAAATCCTTCAACAAACTCTAGATTGTGTGATTATCTGAAAAGTTTAAAAATAATCATTGTAGGTGTATGCAAAAACTAAATGTTACAATCTACATTTGCCGAGTCTGAGATGATTTTGCGAAATGTAAGATATTTTCCTAAAACACTTATCAATAACAAAGTAAAAATATTTTCGAAAAGGCATTCTGTCGTGTGTGAACGAAATCAAACTCTCCATATTCACCATCACAGAGAATTTCATGTATTGATATTTATTTTCAACTTTTCAGATTGTCGCCCCATTATCGCCATTATTGTTTATACTTATAAATAAGTTCCATACCGATAATCAAGTTGGAAGAGTGCTGAGGACGGTCCTTCAAAAAGATACTGATATAATCTGATTGATATATTGAACGATTTAAGTTGACTCCAACTAAAAAAAAATACCTATGTCAACCTCATACTTTATTACAATATTTTATATAGTATGAATATATTTAATATATTTATATAGTATAATATATATATTTATTACATATTTTAATTATATATATAAAATTATAATTTTTTTTTCGTATCAGTAACACCAATCGTAATAGGTAGAACTAGAAAGACAATTATAATAAAAGCATGAGCTGTTACAATTTTATTATTTGGAGAATTTCCAATAAAAGATCCGGGTATTCTTAATTCTGCTCGAATCAGTATTGCAACACTGATTACAACAGAAGTTCCAACGATACCAACTACTTTTAAGCGGTTTTTTTTTAATTAGTCTATAAGAACGCGTCAAATTCGTCCAATCAAGTGCTGCAAAATTTCGTCTATCCTGCCAACAGAGTAACGGTGGCCATGTAACCGATATTTTGTTTCATGTGTAATTATCATCACTACCCTATACAATTGCAGATTTGTTATATTTTTTAATTAAACGTTAAATCAATATATTTTTTCAGTTTTTAAAATTCCTGTTTTTTTCCCTTTATGTATAACTAGCTGAGGTACCCGGCTCCGCTCGGGTCAATGTCATTTTTGACTGATTGCGGGCTGGTCTAGTTCAGCGTGCGTTTACAATTCAAGCGGTCAAAATGTAATTATTTACGACATTACATTAGAAACCTAGAAATTACAGTATTTCTCCACGATTTAATGGAAGTTATTATACATATAAACCTTCCTCTTCAATCACTCTATCTATTAAAAAAAACGCATCAAAATCCGTGGCGTAGTTTTAAAGATTTGCGCATACATAGGGATATAGGGACAGGGAAAGCGACTTTGTTTTATAATATGTAGTGATGTTTCTACGTTCATGATTTGCTGAAAATAATATTTTTTGCTTTGATAAAATGGCTGAAAGTTAAGGATTAAATTGTAAATTTCTTTATGAGACATTTTCTTTTATTAATAATGTTATAATATAATTGAATAGTAAATCATAATATTAAAAAAAAATTTGAAATTACATTCCACCCCTACATAATCGTCCACCCGAAACAAACTATCTACGCCCTATTTAACTAGTGCCGTAAGAATAAATAATAATATACATTTGCCAAGCGATACGATCGTAGTTATATGTATCACGCAAACTAGTGGCGATAAAAATGCAAAGCTCATTTGACGGCCCACGCTCCAGATACGTGGCTACCATTTGAAACGTTATACGGCGCGGGATTGGGGTGATATTTCAGCAGAAACGCGTGACGCGGGGTCAGGGCGCCCTCAAGGTCACTGCCGACGGCGTCATGGGCGCGGGAATCGGGGGAGGGGGGGTGGACGTGTCTAGAACGGCGGCGGGGTGGCTGCTAGGCGGGCGTCCGCCCTATCTGAATCGTCTTGGGTGAAATGACGTGCCTTGGTGGACATTTTGTTACTCACGCCAACTCGTTTGGGCAGCCAACGCTCTTTTGTGAGATATTACCTTGACCGATAACACGGAGATCGCCGTGGTGTAAGCATTCCATTTCTGTTTCCCCTATTGTATGTTACGCAAAAGCTTTGACCCAAGTAATTAATATTTTTATTTTCTGCCTTACGTATCTGTTTGCAATTTCAATTCCGCATTGGAAGGAAAACTAAAATAACTAATTTAAATTTGGGCATTCTGATCTGAACTGGATTGAAATAAACAAAAAGTTTAATAACTTTGTTCTGAAAATCCTGTCAATGAAAAGTTAGACTTCCATACAAAGTAATTCATAATTGAGTTAAAAAGAATCGAATTATAAGTAAGAACGTGGGAAAGTTGTATGTAATTGGACATGAAAGGCCTACACAATCACACCTACTGTCATGGCATTTGCCTGACACGCAACGTGCAAGGAATGAGTTTCCAGCCAAGACCTCATGCAAAAAAAAATACAGTAGACGAAAACATACATTTCGAAAATGTTTATTTTGGTAATTAGACACTTCAGATAATGTTTTCAAAACATTGCTGCCGAAATGTATGTGGTGGCCGTTGCAACAACCTGTACAGTCAGTTATGAATCGCATGTCGACTTCTTCAGTTTTAAAAAGGTTAGAGGTAGAAATGTGGAGATTTTATCAAAAAAATAAATAATATTCATGAAAGTCCGACAGTGAGATAAGCTTAATTTTTTCTATTAGTTTTAATACCGCCGCTCTAGCTCATTCCTTTATCCGCTACCCTCGGATATAATTCCACGAAGCGTTCCTTTTCCTTTCGTGACTCGATTTCATCTCAGATTAGTGGCTCAAGTTTGATGATATTTTATGAATACAAAGGAAATTCTCTTTAACTCCCCGAAGTAAAAATCTTTTTTTTTTATTGGTCGTATATATTAATCGTTCTACTCTTATAACATGTAAACGATTACACATGGAAATATTTTCTCAAGCTTTTATTTAACTGGCAATGTTTGTATGAGATTGTGTGTTTAGGTCAAATCTTGCAAGCTGAATTGGAACCACTTCTTCTTATCCTACGGAGTAGAAAATGTACATGTTAGTTCATTTCTAATGGCAATGCATTTTTACGTTAAGCATGACCTGAATCGACATCGAGTGCTAGCTCCATATTAAGTAACTATTCAAAGGTTTACAGCGCAGATACGAACTTTGGGTGCGCATTTTACTATGATAGCCGGTTTTAAGTTTTACCATGAAATGATGAAAAAAGATGATGAAATGAATGCACTCAGGGTTGGGCCCTGACTAGAGAACTCCTCAATGGTTAGAAGCACAGACATGAAATATTGTATAGGCATTCAAGTATGATCTAAACACATTAAAAGGGCCTCTTTTACCACCCTACCATAAACATGTTAACGACTAAGCATGAATGAGTATTTACTTTGAATAAAATTACAATAACGGAACATTTTCCGTATTTTTTTTTCTCAAATGGCTTATGTTGATTAAAAGTAAAAATATTGCATTCATTACTTTATTTTAATTGGGCCAGAAGACTTGCCTTTCAGGCGAGAGGTTATGGGTTCAAATCCTTGCCCCGGTCATGCACCACTTTCTTTCTTTCTTTGAGTTAGTTAAGTGCATTTCGTTTCGAATACGAGCTGTTCCATGGTTCGGAACCCATGTAAAACTGTAGGTTTTCCGCCTGGGTTGGTACCACCGCATTGATAGAACTATGATTGAAGCTGCAATGAAAAATTGTCCGTGTTTTCCATCCAATTCAGTCTAGCCATGGTCATAAAGGGATGGTTCTGGATTGGCACCTAATTCCGTCGGGAATGTGGTGATTAGGCTAATATCATGCCGAATGAAGATGTCGTGATTTCAAATATAATGTTTATTGTCTATGGTCGTTCAGGCAAGATGGTCAAGCAAATAATGAGTTCCGTAAACCTATGGAACGGAAGGATCTGTGCGCAAAGCCAAGTACTTTCCATTTAAAACGTCAGCGGCTGCGGAGAAACCAAATCCGATATAGTTTTGTTTCTGCGCAGACGCTGGCGCTTATAAGGGGTTAGGCCCGGTTCGTCCCGAGCGGTATACCTGGTGAAATAAGTAGGTGCAGTCGACTAAAGTTCTAAGGATACTTTTCCCGTAACAGTTAAAATAAAAAAAAAACATTCATTCTAGGGTTTGGTTGACACACTTAAGGCTGTCGGGAATTCACAGGAAATCTAAGATTTGATTTTTTTAAGAAATGCATTCTTTGTCCATTGGCCAAGGCACAATTTTGCACGGCGATTAATGGCCATGAAAACAGCGAAATCGTCTTCCAGGCCCTAACGTTTCCCTACCTCTAAAAGTTGTCATATTTAAGTATCTTTTTTTATATCACTTGTTTGTTTTGATGTTTTGATTTTTTACGTGAATATTGGTTTTTTTTCCAGGAAAAATAAATCTAAAATGAACGAAAAAAAAGACAACTTTTTTCCAATGTTTATTAGCCAATAGTTTTGAATCTACAAGGTATATTAAAAATATTAATACATACAGACATAGAATTCTTTAATATATTTTAGAATCCAAAATTTCATAAACGTAGTAAAATATTAAGAGCATGGAAACAGTTATCGCCCGTAGTAGGGGGATAGGGTAACGACTCTCTTAATACTAGATGTTCTCAATTTATGTTTAACTCAGCCCCGTAATTGTTGAAAAACTCTCAATATTTTAACTGCTAATCTGCGATCTTCGATCGACTGTACACATGTATAGATTCCCAGACGCTAGAAGCGTTGGTCTTGTATTACGAATGCACCCCGCCTCGCCAAGGCGCTAACTTTGTCCTCCATTCTGTTCTCTTTTTGTACGATAAATGTGACCCTTGGCTGGGAGCACTTTAACTTTTCTCTATCCTGCAAAGAGATTCTATTCTAAAATATAAAGTGATTTAGCAAGGAAAGTTTGCTATGTACATTAAGACGAATATTTGATTGCAAAGTTGATTAACCTTTTGTCTTGAAGTGAACTGTTCCTAATACGCCAGTCTTTTCTCTTTCCAAGTGGAAAGGGGGGTAATGTAAAAGAGGAAAACATAACCTAACCTAACCTAACCTAGTTAATTAAAATCCTATGCGTCACGTTTTAGACCTTGTATCGACCGTTATGTCGCATAAGAAGTGGTTTTCTTGCGCAATTATTACCACTTCACCTTTCTTTTGACATTCCGAACACAGAGATCAAGTTTAATCCAAAAAAGTATACATACCCCATCATCATCAATTAATTAACGTTGCTACCATTTTCATTCTTGGTATTATATTCAAATACGCCTGCGATTACAGTAAAAGATAATTAAATTTAATTTTCATTTCATTTATTTAAATTTTTTGTAGTCAAACTACACTAAGTTACGTCATAAACTGATAGATTCACGCGTTCAATTAATTCAGTCAAGAAGAACCCGCAAAGAAACATCACTGTAACAACACAATAATGAAATACATATTTTAGTAGATCTATATGCTACTGTCAAACATATTTTAGGTAAAACAGTTTAAGACAAAGAACAAAGTACAAATGAAACAGCAAACATCAGTGAAAATGGAAAGGGATTAACATGAATGATTAACTTTTATAAGTCTAGGCTAGGATAATGCTATAAAGAGAATTGGAGATAAATAATTATGATTTGGAGCAGCACAACGAGAGGCAATCACAAAACCGTAGCATCGCTAAGCCGATAATTCAAAGAATGATCCAATCGATCTTGACCAAAATGATTCCATTTAAACAGATAATACAATATTGAACTTTTGTATGTTCCTGTGTAAGATCTTAGATTACAGAGGAAAGGTAGATTGCTAACGTCATACCAGTGCTGAATTGGAATAACTCCACGGGTGGCGTTGCAATCCACATTTTAGAATATATTGATCATCAATGATATTCTTTAATTACAATGACATTACTTAATTTATTGTTAAAATGTAACGTTTTCATCACGCCTACGTAGGCAAAATTTGGAATCAAGCTTAGTTTGACGACGGCGTAACGGTTTTGGCAGTGGCTGCGATGGTTAAAAATATCATAGTACCAGCGAAAATAAAAGTCTTGTACGTTTGTAATGACGTTAGCTATCTATCAGTTCTTGAATCTATGGTAAGATGTAGCGCGATGTGTGATGCCTGGATAGTAGTGAAGCTAGCAACACCTACTCGATGTCCGTGAGATGCCGTCTCGGAGGAGCGCCGAGCCGGTAACGAGCCAGCTCGTTATCTCCCATTGTACGGCACCGGAGAGGTTTCGAGTTCGTTTGTCAAGTGCATATCGGGTGAGACGTTTCGCAGTCGGATTAATGGAAATAGCACAATATGGGGAATAGGGCACATTTTGTCTCCAACGACGAGGAGGACGTGACAACTTTGCCGGGAAGATGTGCCCAAGATTTGCCCGGGTATGGAACCGTGTAAAAAAGCCTTTGCCCAGCAGATGTAAAGTGATTTTTTTGTATATTATAAATATTTGTAAAGCTTATTTAAAATTTTTTTTTAAATTAAAACAGCATAGTTTACATTAAAAGTACATTTATATTCTTAATTAAACATTAAAAGTCTGCAGTGAAAGCAAATGAAACTATGGATACGAAAATGGATTGTTAGATGAGACAAGAATAATACCACAAAGAATATATCGGAACTTTGAGAATACTTAATTGAAAGTTGTTTTGGTTTTTGGGTAGGAATACCCATTTAAGAACTAAAATTCCCGCAAAAACCAAACAATGGCCAGTTGGCATCCAACACGACACATTTTTTACAAAGACTTCATTGTTTTTTTAGATTTTCACTGTTGATCGACATAACGCTGTTCATTCGTAAACATTAAGTATTAAGGTGGCCCAACCCGCTCATTTCCCCATACAAAAGGGGAAAGAAGATCACGCCTATATTTCTTGTCAGAGATCCAAAATTTTGCTCAATATAGCTTTATTTGATTGAACTAGATGTCTGATGACCATTGGCATTGTAAAATTGTGTTTGGTTTCCAAGTTATAACGTCCGAAAGTTCGGATTTTTCGCGCGTTTTATACAATTACTTTGGAGGTGGTTTACGCAATGATAAAGTAAGAACATCTTAAAAAGATTAGTCATCAGACATAGCTTGTTTAATCAAGATTTATAATCTATTTGGTTTTTGTTAGATTTTTGACTACAGCGGTCGTGGTTTACTTTTAGCTATAAGTCGTTTTGAAATTAAAATTTTCGTAAATCTTACCAAATCATACACTATACACATTGTCTTTTTTGTGGACAGGTTGCATCTTCCTCATAACGGAGCCTGTCTTATTCTTAGAAACAGAGAAGGTCCCAGAGCGCAACAGCACGGTTTTGTACCGTGCCCGCAAATGAGTTGAGGCCGCCGGGTTGGGCCACCTTAAAGTCTTCATTTAAATAAATATGTAAATAGAATAAGTTATGTTGCATGAACCAATAAATAATTAGAGTTTGAGTTTGAGTTATCTACTTACTCTGTTCTGGATTTAGTTTAAGAACGCTCACACATATCTTTTGATTTGGTAAATGTACTATTTCAGAAAGAATCATAGAATTTATTGATATGCTACCTATCTAAATTGCTTAATTTGCTTTTAAAGTGTCCCCCCCCCCCCAGCTCTAACGTTCCAAATGCACTCATATTCTAAGTTTTCGCCACAAACTTTAAAGTTGTGTCCCCTGGAAATTGTTGCCTAGTTCATATTATATGTTCTATGGACCGGTTTACTCGAGCGGTTTCGGTGAGGTAGGGCAGGGAGGCGCTACTCGCCCGAAAAAATATAGCAGACGGGTTTGACTCGATTAAACCCCTTACTAAACTTCTAGGCTAAATGTTTACTGTTGGGAAACGTCTAGTTACTCAATTACTCACTTCCTAATAAATTACTAACACAGTCCGAACGAGCCTTTAGTCGTTACTAAGCTTGAGCTTTTCAGGTTTGAAAAAAACTAACTATTGGCTAAATTTTTCAAATCGTGCTCTCATACGTTTATGGTAAAATATTTTAAGTCAGCAATATTGCATGGTACGAATGAGGTAAGCACGATTGTCAAAATATATAAGATCCTCCGGTTCAAAAGCCTGGACATCTGCTTCATAATGTTAACAGATTTATAGTACGGTTATGAACATAACTCCCGATATTCGAGCCATTATGTCAATATAACCCATAACTTAAGGGCACCACGTAACTTAGTTCGGTCCACGTACCGCCTCCATCCCCAGAGAATGTTCTTTACGTTTATTACGATAACCTCGCATACCCAGGGCGAGCGCTAGGGCCGATGTGTACATTGATTCGGGCGGGCTGCCTCCCCCACCCGCCACCGCCGCGACCGATAGCGTCGTAAATAAGTTATTAAGGGAAACCAATTTATCAGTGTCAAGGAAGTGCTATTTGGTGACCTAGACTCTGGACTAATAAACATTTTGGGTACACATTGATGAATATTAATATTCAACGGAAGCACTGTTGTGACCTGTCAAGCCGTCTTTTATATTTTAAGCGGCATGATTTTGCTGTACTGAGCCATATTTAGAATCGATTTGTTAAGTACCCAATCGATTATGAATATGGCTCTCGACAACAGAAATACAAAAGGAATCGAGTAATCGTTAACGAACCGTGGTACAGTGGTGAAGCGTCCGCTTTCCGGAGTTACTGGAGACGTGGTTTCAAATCCAGCGTCCGCATTTTGGTAGCTCCTAGGGCCAAGCGATTCCGAAATAAAATACAAATTCACAAGAGAGCGATTTTGAAATCCATAGAAAAAAAGATTTCTTATTCCTGTGAGATGTCGGATTATAAACGTAAGCTCGAAATAGAATGCCCTAGGGCATTAAGTCCGTCTTTCTGAAATGTACGAAATAAATATTTAACGGTTTACACTGTAGGTATTTATACGATTGTAGGTAGTCTATGCTACATATATTAAACTATAATCAGCGAAATAGGTTATCGAAGATGTAGTGATACGTGTTGCGTAACTCGTAATAGGTCTACTGTTTTTTGTCATCGATTCGTTCTCTTTGAGCGAAATTATAAACCGATGGGTACCGGCAGACCCAACTCTTGTTAAAGAGATAACGCCGATATGTTCTCTGTAAAATTTACTGACGATTTATAAATGGTTAACGATTCTAGCTCATACCTAATCTCGGAATCATAACAAAATCAGCCTATACCCTAGCGAAACCTATTAAAAATATATCGTTTTGCGAGTATCGTCCATTATGTTGGCATTGATACAATTAACAATTTCCAAGAGCAAACAGCCGTCGGCATCGCCCTGGCGTCTCTCGCCCGCCTCTCATTCACCCTGTTCCCCCTTTCCCCTACCTTTCCCGCAGGCGCCCCTAAAACGCCCCAATTAAATGGTCCTGGCCTCTAAATGCTTACATTCCAATCTATATGTCCACCAAACAAACGTCATATGTTATAGTTGTCTTAGTTTTAAATAACTCTAGCAACACTATTTTAGTGGAATGGTGCAGATCTGGAACTGATTTGTAGTAATTTAAAATTCGCAAAATTACTCATTCATTCAATTCATCTTTGTATACTGTGATCACTGCTCAATGTTTGAGTTTTAAAACGACAGCCCAAGCTAACATTACATCAACATCCATGAGCTTACACCGACGGTCTTGCGTAGCTGTCTTGTATTTACCTTTAGCTAATTGGGGTGGATGTTCCTCTGAAAACGCTACGAAACAATGTTTTTCTTTGATTCACCGTGGCCTTGAACGTTCATTCGATACCCGGGCCTAATGATCAAACAGAACTTTTGGAATAAATGGACGGGGATACTAATTGGGCTTATGCGTAGAGTAGGTGAGATCTGTTCTAACATTCTGTCCAATCTGATTCTGCAAAGATGCAATAATACTTCCTTTCGACTTTTCCAAAATTTGACTAGTTAGCTTTGATACCGAGGAACCAAAGGTGCTCGAAACCGCCAAATCCACATAACTCGAGAAACCACGCTCAGCGAGGCACCAAACCATCTGCAGCTGATTTTCAGAATATTGTTGAGCTATTGCACTTGTATAAATTATTTTTGAAGAGTCCCGGGTTGAAGGCATGAGGAAAAACATTCGCCAGCAGACAGTTCCATGCTCCGGCGGTATGACAGAGAAACGAGTTAGAGAAACGGTTAGTTCTCAAAAGCCTCATGTCAACAACAAATTAGTGGTCTGATTTTCTGTGGCGAGTGCTCCGGATGTACCTTGGATGGGAAGGGAAGGCGCAGCGTCCATGGTAAACAAACTAAGTGACTTTGACATCGGTAAGCATCTGGTCTTGAACAAAATGGATGATTTTATGGATTTCAATTCATAACTTGCTTTTACTTGAGTGAATTCTAGGGATACGTTCATCTTATTTAACTCCTTTTTCGAACTAAGCATATGATTTTCTTAATACTGACAGCGTTATAGCTGTTTCGGTCGATTTCCATCGTTTAACTCTAGTGACAGTGAATAAGCCAATATCACACTGGTTGTGTCCTACACTGGCGGCCGTGGACAGGAAAACGGAGTGTGGGAAGACCACCCGCCAGGTGGGACGACGACATCAAGTGCGTTGGCGGAAAGCAGTGGTTCCGTACCGCTGAAGGCCGGGAGGACTGGAGAAAATTGGAGAGGCGTATGTCCAGCAGTGGACGCAAACACGCTGACTGACTGACACTGGTTGTGTTTAGAGCAAGAAGGTTATAAAAGAAATGTACTAGAGACATGCCCTGCAACCGCAATTCGAGGGTTTACCTAAACACCCAAACGTCATACACGAACCCAAGGTAATGTCGACTACACACGCGACTCGCTGTGCATAAAATGGAAATGTATCGAAATCATGCAAAAGCAACAGAACTTTTAAAAGCGTGAACCACTACATAAAACTCTTTTATTTATTTCTAAAGTTAAAATAGATTATTACAGCAACACCCGTTATAAATATGAACATCTCGCGTCGATTAGCATAGTACCTAACATTATTTGCTTAGTTTTTAGTTAGAATAAACGATCTGCCATCGCTGGAAGTTATTAGAATGTTTTCAAGGTAGTGTGTTTAATTTTTAACCCCGCTCATCCAATACTGTAGGTATTCCGTGTAGAAAATAATTCCTCGAAAATCACTGAGACATTCTCTTTTTGTCGGAGGCTTTGTTATGCCTGCCACGAAATCTAGTCACACATTGCTTTCAAAAGGACCTTTCAAAAAAGAAATGACAGTTTCTAAATAACATTTTGTAAAATTAATGACCGACATACTTACGATCACTTATTTAATTCTTGTGAAACTTACAACAGGATTTCTAATTCCAGTTTACATTACACTAGTTTACAAAATTTTATTTTTGTCTGTTGCTGCGAATGTTATAGTGGTTGTTGTATGCTTATGACGTGTTATTTTGAAATCTAACCTTACAAATGTTTGTGCAGCTCAAGTTAGTTTATTGTTGATTTTCATCATTAGCGTTTTTGTTCGATGATAATGTGTGTGTTTCACTTTGTTCAGATAAATATCTAAAGTTTCTGCAATATGAGTGCCTCAAGAAAAAGTTGTGTAAACAATCCAAATCATGTTTGCTACATATGTGGAGAATATGTACTCCATAATTGTAGAAGATATGTGTCAGAGTTCGTTAAAAATACCTATGACGCTGTAAACTAGTGTTATCTATGGTCGGTATAGATCCCCTGAATCGGGACCTGGAGAGATACCCGCAGTTAGCCGAGGCGAAGTGCCCTGAACATAGGCTACTACCTGCCCTCCCAAGACTGTGGTTCCACCACGTGCGACAGAGCCACGGTTGCATCGCCTTTAATTACTAACTAGATATTCAATATAAAATCTAAAAAAGGTGACTGATCAAACCCGGCCAACTACCGACCCATATCCGTTGCCTCTCTTATCTGCAAAGTGATGGAGCGTATTATTCATTCTAAGTTTATGGTACAGCGTTTATCTATAAGATATGTAATCTGTAAAATACCAAGGTATTTCTCCCTGCAAACACCATGGTGGACGGCCAGGTGTTTCATTACACCATGTTTGAAAATGAAAATGTAAAATTTACGTAGTAGTTATACCAACTCGGTTTGGCAGCTACCATTGCATTTAATTTTAAGCGGTGACAAGGACATTGAAATATTTTCCGTGTTTTTTAGGGTTCCGTACCCAAAGGGTGAAAACGGAACCCTATTACTAAGCCTCCGCTGTCCGTACGTCCTTCCGTCCGTCCGTCCGTCCGTCTGTCACAGGGCTGTATCTCATGAACCGTAATAGGTAGGCAGCTAAAATGTTCACAGATTATGTATTTATTTTGCCGCTATAACAACAAATAGATTAAATAAAAAAATTATAAAAAATCAATTACCATACAACATACATACCATACCCCCCATACAAAAACCTGATTTTTTTGTGTAAAATTTTGTACGATGGTACGGAACCCTTCCTGTGCGAGTCCGACTCGCACTTGGCCGGTTTTCATTCAGTTCAATGTAGTATAAGCTAGAATAAAAAAACTGTCTAAAAGTTAAAATAGTTTCCAGAGAGTAACAAAAGTTTCGCCTATTAGAGTTGTCCCTCTCGGCGCGAGGACGCCCGCGCCCGCCCGGACGGTCCGCTCGGTGACCCACTTGGACTAGTCGAATCGCTGCAGACAACAGAGCGAGTTCGTTAGGCTCCGGTCATTAGCGAAATTTCTTATTCTTGGCGCCGTCGTCTAGAGATGGGAGAATAGAGAGACCTGGAGCCATCGGCGAGTTATATTTTGGTTGAGCGCGGAACGTCTTGCAGTTGTTGACCATATAACGGAAAATTTGCAGATAAAATTTCATTTCATTTATTTAAACTTTTTGGTAGTCAAACTACACCAAGTTACGTCACAAAGATCCGCGGATTCGATGAACCCAGTAAAGAAGAACCCGCAAAGAAACTTCACGGGTTTTCATAACATATTTTTCCGCCCACAATTATGAAATACATACTTATATCTAAATGCTACTGCCATTATCAATATATACTGCCATTATCATAATCAAAATCAAATTGATGCTAATTTTAGATTAGTGTTAAGGGGGTCACAAGAGCCGATTGTGTTTAGTTTGTTAAGAACGTAAGTAAAACAACATTTAATTACGTTAAAAAATAACCACGACGAATTTCTGAAATTGAAAAAGTAAATACGTAGATGGTCTAGCTATAATTTAAAGAGACAACTGTAAGTTGCTGGTGTTTTCAAATTAAACAAATATTCATAAATGTTCATAAAAAAGTTTGAACAAAGAATTTAAGGGTCCGATATTTACTGTTATAGGTTTCAAATATATTATAGCTAGAATATTCTTTAATATATTCCAAAATAAGTGGTAGTATTTTTTTTAATAATAAAATATGTTTTGAATATGTTAATTAGGTGTTATCACACCCTCAAACGGTAAGTAACTCAACCGCAGGTTGAATTATTATTAATTATTTTGTCATATCCACCGTACAATAAAATCTGAAATTCCAATCTTTTTTTGCCCCAAATAAGCTATACTTTTAAAAATCCCAGTTTTTTCGAAAACTTAAGTGTTTATGTAAAATTTTACAACAAAGCCAGCAAAAGTATTTACAACAAAAAACAAAAGAAAAAAAATTACGAGAGAAGAGGACGTTAAAGAAAACTATCTAACGCATGCACACGCCAATTCACTTTATGGTTTTATGCACCGACAATTGTTTTAGTACGAGTATGCTGAAAAAACATGTAATTATTTAAGACATAAAAAAATTAAGTGGATAGTGACGAAGACATAGTATTGGCCGATTTTTTGAGCAAAATACCCCACTGTGTGGCGTGAACAGCACCCACAATTGCTAATTTTTTGTTTTGTTTTGCGTTACTTTTGCGGCCTGCTCTCGCTAAGTGAAATCAATGTTCTGTTGGAGGGCCTCTCAGCAGCCCCGGGGAGCGGTCACGGGGTGCACACGACTTAATGGTAAAAGGCTAGGGACCTCTGACTACGGAAAACTCTGCTGCAGCCTTTGATTGTCCAATAAATCACGCTAAGCTCTCCCAGGGTTCGCAAGCAATTACATTCAATGTGTTTGTGAGGAAACTATGACATGTGCAGGAAAATTAAGTTGTTCTAACACGAAATAAACATAATATGCTTCACACGTCAGCTATGACGTCATATTGGAAACACTAGTTAATGTAAGGCCGCCTAGCGGTTTGCGTCGGTCTATGGGTCGACCTTATCGACCGAAATTTATCCGTAACTTACACGGTAACGCCGCCGGCCCAGGATGCTATTAAATGCAATGAGCATTGTTGCGCGTCCCGAAATCATAAGTGAACTGACTGGCCGGCGCTAACGTTAATGTATCATCACTAAAATGTGACTACACTGCCACCCTACGGATTAATTTCGGTCGCCCTTTCGCTCGATGGGTCTTTGCCTCCTGTTCCGAGAGGCGTTGGTTTGTTCGTCGTGGGCTACACCACTATTTTTAAATTTGAGTTTGATAAGTGGTAACATGTTGTGATAAGAGCATAACTTATGGTGAAAGAAAACATTCTTTATGTAGCTGGACATCAATAGCTTATACCATACCCCGACGTCATGCTATTAAGGTGGCCCAACCCGGCGGCCCTAACTCATTCGCGGGCACGGTACAAAACCGTGCTGTTGCGCTCTGGGACCTTCTCTGTTTCAAAAAATAAGACAGGCTCCGTGATGAGGAAGATGCAACATGTCCACAAAAAAGACAATGTGCATAGTGTATGATTTGGTAAGATTTACGAAAATTTTAATTTCAAAACGACTTATAGCTAAAAGTAAACCACGACTGCTGTAGTAAAAAATCGAATAAAACCAAATAGATTATAAATCTTGATTAAATAAGCTATGTCTGATGACTAATCTTTTTAAGATGTTTTTACTTTATCATTGCGTAATCCACCTCCAAAGTTATTGTATAAAACGCGCGAAAAATGCGAACTTTCGGACCTTATAACTTAGAAACCAAACACAATTATACAATGCCAATGGTCATCAGACATCTAGTTCGATCAAATAAAGCTATTTTGAGCAAAATTTTGGATCTCTGACAAGAAATATGGGCGTGATCTTCTTTCCCCTTTTGTATGGGGAGATGAGCGGGATGGGCCACCTTAATACAAAACACTGTATTTCCGAAAGAGTGCGGTGCGATGCCAGGAGCTTCCCTTTATGAGTATTGTGAGAAGACTATTTACTCACCGCTTGTTCTGTATGCTGTGTGCCAATGATAGTTTGAAATGTGTGTCCAAAAATTTCTGTGCTCTGGATAGTCTTTCCACGATAGCCAACGTGGCACCGTGAAGATATTGCTATGTACAGAATGTGGTATCGTGTACTTACAGAATATCAAGGGGCAGGGACTGCGAGCAATTCCTGTAGGCGGCGTGGTGGTCGCGCGGCTTGGCGCCCGCCGGCGGACTCATCGGGTGGCGCTCCTCCATGGGGCTCCCATGCGGCCCGCGCCCTCGCCGCCGCTCAACACGCACACCGCACACGGCCCGGACTCATCGCGGCGCCACGAGAAAACTTTGCGCGATCCGAACGCAGCTGTCAAAACTTTAAATTACTGAACGCGCGAACGGAGCGCCATGTTCGATTTTTAAAAACTTTCCAGTAATTTCGTGCTGGTTTTCACCTCTCAAATCATACTTGTTAAATTGTCATTACTCTCACAATTATTTCATTATGCACACGTCACAATTTTTTGCCCTGTTTAGTGCTCAGCCGCTGACGATACCTGGAAACAAAATTAAGCGTTGTAAAAATTTAATATATCAGAAGAGTTTTAATTTCACGCGCACTTTATTGCAAGCCATTGCACGTACCTCGCATCCCTCACAGTGAATATATTGGCAAAGCAAACAACCGCAAAGTAGATGCCGGTGACTCTACATCACCTCCCTCAACCCTCAAGATGTACAACGGACTAAACAAGTTCAGTAAATCTTGACTGACCCCATGGGCATAAATCTTATAAAGCCCTGGAGTTAACACCGATGACATAAGGTCACATCTTAGCATAAGCGGATTCTATTTAGCCTATCCTAATTCCCGGGTAGTTGTAAATGTACGTGTACTAAGTTTCATCTAATTCGGATAATCGGTTTAACAGTTATGGAGGAACATACAGAACTGAATTCTAAAAATCGACAATTTAGTTTTAGTATCATACATATGATACTACATAAACTCTACAAACGAAGTATCTTAGAAAACAAAGCAACTTACTCCATGAACACCCCTTACAGATTTATTATTAGTACGAGTTATACGTTAGGCAAGTCACTTGCAAGGTTTTCAACTATGATACCTTTTGTCAAATGTCACGTGGTATCAATACGATTTTTTTTTCTTTCTTTTTGAAAATTTCCAAAATACCCGCTTTCAAACCTTGTAACTTTTTTGTTTATGATTTTAACAGGACTTTTTTTATCAGAAAATTATTGGATTTTACGATGTATCCTCGTTTTAAACAAAAAAAAACCATTAGATGGAATTAATACCATTATTTCTGTTTATTCATGTTAGTTATAATCCTATGCAAAATATAAATCGGCAATAAGTAGGTACTAAGATTTAAAAAAATATGACGTAACTAAAACTACCCGTTACAGCTCTAGGTGGATTAATATCAACCCTCTGTGTGCACAGTATAGGTCTGCCGTACCAGAAACAAACAGGGATCGTTCAAGAAAGTATATGAATTTGTCTAAATCGTGTATGTATATTTCAAGTCTATATCAAACTAAATTAAATGTATTGGTTCCAATAATATATGACTTACTTTAGTCTACAAGGTATCCCATTGTAAATATGACCCCTTTTGATTTTAATTCCATGCAGTCATTAAGTATTGCTATAATTTGTATCGAAGCAACATAATAAAATATTTTTACAGACGAGTATTGTTATTACGTGCTGTGCACACTGGCTCCGGAAGGCCGAGCATCACTCATAGTCGCATACACCTTTGTTTCAATTCTGCCTTCTCATTTAATCATGCCAAATCGACTCAAACGTTTTTGATTAAATTTAGTAGATGGATACAATGTCCTGGACCAGCTTTTTGGAACAGCCCTTTGGGTGACTTTTCATCCGGGAAATAATTCATCCCAACGACAAGTCCAAAACGACATTGCCCCGAGCGGTGTCGGGTACCTCAGCCAGTATTGAGTAAAACTATGCTGCGTCGGGGCTAGAACATTCTGAAAACAGGGCGAGAAAATGAAGTCACGACTCAACGAGCACTGAACCGGCCCGGCGTGGTGTGAAAAACTCTAATTTAATTACCAGACCCTGCGAGCAGCCACCGCCCCTGCAGCATTGAAAGGTTTAGTTAAATTTAAAACGGTCGGGGAGCCCCGGAGGCACCCACCTCTCTGAACTTTAAGCCGCTAGGTTCCCTGACATTTTGTTTTCAGTGAAGCGTGGCAAGCGCGTTTTTGTTTGCAATGGGCTGTTTTCTCCGACCTCACGGCGCGCCGCGTCGGCTCTTTGAAAGCGCCTGAATAACATTGATGCTAACAATGGCCGACATTCTTCGAAGCTGAAAACTGATATTTTTTCCAAGTAATCTCTTGGTTGGTGTATCAAAGCTCGCTTTCGAGGGTTATGATTTCAATGAAACATATTTAGTTTGAGGGTTTACCGCGCACATGAGACATTGGTCATCAGAGCCGGTAGTCTCAGTTCTCACCTAATTTGGCGTTTACGTAACTTCGAAGTTCCGTAAAAACGTCAAACTCCATACACGTTTTTACTAGATATTCTGTGGTTTTACTTCTTCAAGCTGCCAAAGTCAAACGCGGACTTCCGATTTGTATGAAAACGCGGAGTGGACGTAAACGGCGACGTCGACGTATTTACGGTATTTTCAAATCAAGCTCGGGACTCGCAAATGTTAGTTCGCTTAACGCCCACTGCGCGCGCTCTTCAATTTCTCCATATATTTGAAAACGCCAGTCGATCGGTTCGCCGTAACGCCAATTTAGGTGACAACTGAGACTTCGGGTACAGACATCTAGTTCGATAAAATAAAGCTATTTTGAGCAAAATTTGGGATCTCTGACAAGAAATATGGGCGTGATCTTCTTTACCCGTTTGTATGGGGAGTTGAGCGGGATGGCCCACCTAAAAGCACAATCACGCGCGGTGGCGATGTTTCGACTGTGTGGCATACGACGCGGCGCCGGATTCCCATACAATTATATGGCTTCTTTGGCCATACGGCGGAGGCGCGATATCGACCGCATCCTTCCTTTATCTTCAGTGGATCGACCGTTTAGTTACACTTAAAGGATCTAGCGAAGGTTAATGCGCAAACTTAATACTACTCGACTTCAATACAACTCTTCGATAAACCATTATAAATACATAGGTATTTATCTAAAAATACTAGGAATCATCGTTCGATCAGTGAGAACAAAAAACGATAAGGGAAACTTTTCTCGATGGCAAAACCAACATATTCAACGAAGCAAACAGTCACCTAGCATTACAGTAAGAACAAAGTTGTTACTTACCAATTATTAAAAAACACAAAAATTAAAGATTTTGATGGTTTTCGCAAGCATATTTCATCCAACATTTCACAGATTGTTTCTCAAACAAACGTATTGCATGCCCGTGTAGCTTCAGTGGGGTAACGGTCCGACAAAATCGCTGGCGGAGAGCACTTTACGAGCGGCCATTGTCGGTTCCCATGAATGGAAATACATACATTGTCGGTTCTAGCTCGGCGATACCCTATTTGTAGCAAATTGTTGAATCGAATCTCAGAAGCGAAAAGGCACACTAGCGGACTGCCAAGCGACCTGTAGGGCCGAGTGCACGAAAGAACAAAAAATAAAAATCAACGTCAACGTCTGATTAAACAGGTCACTTTCTATGGGCATTATGGAAGGAACTCCATACGGTTCACTAAAAGTGACGTTTTTGAAAATTGATCAACTCAACCGTCTCTTCGAGCAATCGGGGCGTAGTCTCGGATGTTGCCGAAGACCACGTCTCAATCACCTTATTTTATTAAAAAAACAAATATGTTTTTATTAATACAGGAATCAAATAGTAAACAGATTAATTGTTGCAACATGCATATGAACCAAACAATAACCAGCAAAGATTCCATTCAATAATTACATAGTGAAGGGATTAGATAAAGCATTGCAAATAAAATATCACCAAATTATATACAATATTAAATAAAAATAAAAAACCGGCCGAGTGCGAGTTGTACAAGATTTAACACAAAAAAGCAGGTTTTTTGTATGTACCTTTCATTTTTATTATTTTTTATTTTAACTATTATGTTTTTTTATTTAGGTTCATCCACACAGAATTGGTTCACAAATTTACATTAAAGACATTTATCCAGTAAGTAATCGAAACTATCTATAATTACGGACGAACACAAAATTACAAAATTACACTGAGTGTTGTTATAGCGACAAAATAAATAAATTTCAGCTGCCTACCTATTACGGTTCATGAGATACATCCATGTGACGGACGGACGGACAGCGGAGGCTTAGTAGTAGGGTTGCGTTGGCACCATTTGCGTATGGAACCCTAAAAAGGAACAATAACAAACATAATCACGGTAACTATTTTTGGCTCTTGAGACGAGAACCATAATCAGGGTACCCAAAGGCTGTGTCATCTCGCGACGGCTAGGAAGCGTAACATGGTGTTTTATGTGTAACCGAAAATGGATGGCTACACCTACTGTAACATGATATTAGCCTATAAAGATACCATGCCAGGACTTTCCTTATTTGCACGGCTAAATTGAACTGAACGGACAACACGGACAATTTTCACTGCCGCTTTAACCATCGCTCATTCAATGAGGGATTAACCTTACCATCTTGTTAATAAGGAAGGGGACCTAAACGTTTACTTGGAATCCGAAACCACGAACGTCAAAGCCCATAGTACAGCCCACTGTACGAAATTGCCCACATCACCGTAACCCGCAAGTGCACAACATCTTCTAGTAAAACATCGCGAGCGATATTTTGCGTACACTATAGATGTTTCCGGTTTCTAAAATCTAGATATTAGGCCAAACTCGAAGTACACAAACAAATCAAAGCCTTTTATAGCCACGGAGTTTATAGCATATCATCAAACTGAGAGGCAGAAGTAAAACCAATATGACATCGTTAATTAAACTGTAAATACGCCACCGCTATGTTAAGTGGCTGTAAAAGGTAATGAAATTGCGAAAACACTGAACATATCCCGCGGCGCGAGGAATGTCAGGTCTCGTGACTCGCCGTAGTTCGTTCGAGTACGACGAGACGGGGCGACCGCGGGGAAGGCTGTACAGTCAGCAATTTTGGATTTTTTTGAAACTATATTGCTTATCGCGCGTTTTGCGGATGACACAGGAAAAAGTGTCCGACCGACACTTTTGCTGTCACAGGGACAGACTTTCAGTCCTCCCGTCAACCCATATTACTTTACGACCGAAACGATAACACCGTTAACTGTATATTTTTTCGGTTGACTTTTTCATCGTGAAAAAGAAGACCAGCATTAGTCAAACTTCCGGCCGTCGAACTTTAGTAATTAAATTTATCTCTTCATATGCGACCTGAGATGGATGGGTAATACTTACTACCGTTATGATATTAGCCCAATACACCACATTTCCGAAGGAATTAGGTGCCATGCTAGGGCCTTCTCTTTATGAGCACGGCTATATTGAACTGGATGGAAATCACGGACAATTTTTCATTGCCGCTTCGACCATTTTTCATCCGAAGCGATGGTACCAACCCGGGCGGGCTTAAGCCCTACCAACTAGAAGGGGAAGGGGACCAACAGTTTTACATGGATTCCGAACCATGGAGCAGCTCGCATTCGTGACGAAATGTTCTTATCGAACTCAGAAAGAGAAAGAAAGTGGTGCATGTCGGAATTGAACCCAGACCTCTGGTACGCTAGGCCAGTCCCCGCGCCACTAGGTTACGAGCCGCTCATCTCTTATCTTGCTTCCGCGAGAACTTAACGAGCTAATCTTTTTGATCAAGGCAAACTATTCCAGCACTATTGCGATCCTTTATATTACAGAGCTATAATGTCTTGTTGTTGGACATTGCAATACATTTTCTAATAATGGTAATAAGAAAGCAACAACCTTAATGTTAGCTTTGAAATTGTCTGCAACTTTCGAGTCGGTGAAAAGAACTGGAAAATATTCTACAACGCAAGGACTGACCTGAATGATCCTATAGTTCTGAATCCAGAGGATCATCTTCATCATCAGATTCCAGCTTAAGGATACTCAAGATAACTAACGGCGATAAAGTTTCAGTTTCAGTTTATTTACCATTAAATGTATATTACATACTCGTTTTTTCCCTGTCGTTTCGAATACTTCTGGCCACTGCTTCTAGCGAAGAAGAGCCGAAATTTGTAGTTTTTTGAAATTGATACTTACAAACTAATTCACAGCGATTGATTGATTACTACGGCTCATTAAGAACATTAAAAGAGAAAACTCTTGACTAACCTAATGACGTCTTACTCTAAATTAATAGTTCAGTATTATGATCTAAATTATTAAGGTGTATAAAAACGTCCTCAAGTAGATTTTGATTTGATTTGCACACCGTAGACGAGAGCTTAAATCATATATTCCGTTTTTCCCCATTTCCCTCGATCAGCGCTTGTGTCGTGGTCTCGGCTCCACTACGCCTTGCTTGCCGGGTTTATTGCAATTCAATATCGATCCAAACTGATGACCTTCTGTAGCTTCGAACTACTCTACACGAAGTGCCACGTCAGCTTCGTTAAATAATTTGTCGCAAGAACCGTCCATAGTTTGGTCAAGTAGTACTTTATTTGAATGTGTATGTGAAAATTTTCCGTGTTTTCCATTCAGTTCAATGTACTCGAGCAATATAAAGAAGGTCCCCATGTGGTGTGTTGTCTAATATCTGGCGGTCAGTTTGGTATTAGCCATCCATGTCCAGTTACATAAAAAAAGGTATAATACTAGGAGGCATTCATTACGGGGGAGGGACTGTAGGAGAATTCCGAATTATGGTTATACACAGTAGCGAAATTGGTAGACGCAATACCCGCGAATGATATGTTTTGCTAGTTCCAGTAGTCCAGCCTTGCAGTATATTCGTAAAGTATTTCTTTATACTGGGCTCTTTCTTCAATTTATGTGCCCCTGCTTCACGGTCGACTATACACTAGTCGTGGGACGAGAAATGAGAAATGGGTTTGTATAACTGTTACTAGTGTAAAAACGAAGTATTCATTTTACGCCGAGCAGTATGGCCGCTACAAATTTCTTGTAGCGCACTGGATCGCGCACGCGGCGCGCCAACGAAAGCACGTAGGTTGCGAGACGTCTAGACGCAACGACCATAGATAATATAATATTACTGCGTAATATAGATGGGAAAGCTGGGAACACTTCGGTTAACAAGGTGAAACAGCGATATAAAGGCCAACGTTAGAAAGAGAAAGCACTACTTTTTACTCAAAAGGTTGCCAGATTAGGGATAAGTTAAAAGATTTCAAGATTTTTATGAGCGCTGGAACCAAAGTCTATGACTTTTTAACCAGCAATGTTCATAGATAAAATAAGTAATAAAACGATAATTTCTTAGTGAAATAAATATACTTTATTTTTCTTTGGAAAAAATCTACTGAAGTACTTAAAAGTATTTTTACTCTTAATATTATCTACAAAAATTTAATTTTCACGGATTTTTTTTGTAGTAAGTATAAATGATGAATACATAATTTCTTCAAGTTTCGAAGATCGAAAATTGTATTTAAGTTATTACCTAGTTCGTTACCTATGGAAAATGTAGAATTACGATTAGTTAAAAAAATCGGCGAGTGAGATAAGTTAGGAAGTCAATGGTTGATAGTAAATGTGGCAATTTTCATACTGAAAATGAGAAAAGGACTTAGACAAATGACGATTAGTTGAAAGTTTCATTTAGCTAATCACTAAAAGGGATTTCAAATTAATCAAATGATTATGAAAGTCCGGGTGGCGGAGGTATTCCGAGATGAGATATTGATCAATTCATTTTACGCCATCTATAATTTGAACTCTATTATTTACTAAATCTACATTATGTTAACATTTAATAGTGTTTAACAACGGTTAAATACTATAAACTCTATTTGTATTCGAAATTCGAAATTCGGGTGTACAGAGCCTTCGTCATTATTAATACTAAATTGTATCATCAAAAATTTGTCAGCAATTTTATACTACATGTAGTATTTATCAAAATAATAATTATAATAGTTTCAGTTTCTTTATTTCCTCCATTAGATGTATATTACACACTCGGATTCATATTATTTTTTTCCGTCGGTTCGATTACTTCTGGCGAAGAAGAGCCGACAAGAAACTTCGTCAGGTTGGTCATTGTATTATTATTTTTTCCAGTGATACTTACAAACTAGTTTACAGTGATTGATTGATTGATTACTACTGCTCGCAAAGAACATTATTATAAGAACATTATATACATTGGTGAGGAGCAAACTTTTGACTACGATAATAACATCTTATTCTAAATTAATAGGAATTATGATCTAAATTATTCAGGTGTAAAAAGCCATCGTCATTTTTGATACAAGGTAATATCAAATTAAATATAAGTTAGTAAATAATAAACAAATTCATACTAACAATAACAATGATACAAAATTTAATCCCCTGTTTAGAGTCAAAATGATTGAAATTCAGTAATTATAATAGGCTACTTTTGTTACCCGGTCATGTATTCTTGGGAAAAGATCTGAACGTGTTCATCTGCTCTGGATAAGTGCTATAATAACTACCGGTGCTTCCTTTTCAAGGACTTTTTGAATTTTTCTACAGCTAACTTTTGAAAATAACCTAACTTCTCATCAGCCCTACTATCTATTCCCTTCAATAATCTATTAACAGATTTAGACCAATAATTGAGTTGAAACTTCAAAACAAATTCAAAAAGATATGACTGTGCTTGTTCACTGTGATGAATACAATTGATCCATTTTACAAGAACATTTTTCCTTAAATGACTTAACAATAGTTTCGAAATACCGTCTAAATTAGCATGTTCGTCTAAATAATTATTAATAGCACATGTACAATTTTTATAAAATTCAATCATATCGGAAGAAGGATACATTAAAAAAATTCTTATTCTCAATGAAAGCATGTTCAGGTAACCTATGATCAGTTACAAAAATATTCTTACAAGATGTACAATTATTTAATTTTAGTACTATTTTCTTGGCTACCCAGCCTGCTACGTAAGCATTAGCATAACTCTGACATTTTTCATTAATTACATCACTAGTAGTAATAAAGGGTTTATTGGTAACTGACAAACTTGGTAAACAACATTTTGTAGAGGCTGTACCACATACAGCCTGGGAAGCCTCAGAATCCAAACTAGCCTTAAACAAATTTACCATATTTTTTAAGTCAACAAGATTATGAGCCCTATCTTTCTTACAATTAGCACCAGGAGAATGAACACTATGGGTATCACTAATTATTAAAGCTTTAATAGAATTTTGAAACGCGTTGCACATAGGACTAACATTGCGATAATTATGAGACCTTAATTTCCCAAAAAAATTTTCTAGAGGATCCTGATTTAAATATCTAGGGGAAAAAAACCTAACACCCTTACTTCTAAGAAAATACCATAAACTTCTAAAACTCTTAATTGTAGTTATCCAATTCTGGGCACTAGGAATCGAGTGCGTACGCCCATTCGTATCTACAAATTTCAAAGTTTCTAACATTTTAATAGCTTCGATCCAAAAAGTATGATGTGAACTATTTTCCTGGACTCGCACTCGTAACTTTCCTTTATCATAAGCCTTATATCCATTAACACTATCAAACAACTTATCAAAAAATCCCACGAGTTCTGCTCCGATAGTACTTGATACTCGTCTGCCATTGATGTCAGGTAGTCCAGCTGCAAAGTAAAATAAAATGCTTGCAAACTCAGTGTAAGTACCTTCTTAGAATGGTTCTAAGTGGATTTTGTCTTCCATTTGAGCACAACATTGATGGACAACCAACACATCATTACTTTGAGATAAGTATCTATTTATCCTTTGATTTATTAGCATGTTACCTTTCAGTACTTCAAATTCCTCTGTTCATATTGTTTGTACAAGTAATTGATTGGAAGACACCTTCAGAGGTTAGGGGCGCCTTGAAACGATATATTTATTATAAGTTCTGCTATTCCGTGCCATATTATGTTTTCAGTATTTTATGTTAAAATTCAATGAAGATACAACATGAAATAATCATAAATTCGTAGTCAATAACCAAAATAAAAAAGCATACTAAATAACCCTTAGAAATACAAACACTATTGCAGTTTAAAAAAAATAGTTGTTTGCCTACCGAAGTTCTTGAGTGTGCAGAGGTACTTGTGCATGCTGGAACTGAAAATTTGAACACATTTATTAACTTTCATTTTTTTCATTTTTAATGGATCAATATGTACATCTGTCACTTTCGGTATCATCCTCGCTTCCCCATTTGGACTATCTCTTTCATAGGCCTCCACCAGATCTTGCCACCTGGCCCTCTTTTTGTCACGACCAAACAAAATATCGTACTTCATTAAATTATTACGAAGACCTTTCAATAGGTGAGGAGGATCATAAATAATAAACAATTCTTCACCGGCCACTCGAATCACCTGATTTTCATAATGTTCATCTTTCAAAACACAGTCACGCATAGTTTCCTTCCTCAATATATTGATCGCTCCCCTATTGGATGCGCCTTGGTCACAAATTAAGGAAAGCGGAACCAAGTTACATTCTTTTAGCATAGCCACAACCTCTTTCAATATACCTGCTAATCTTTCACTCGGTGTTGTCCCTTCACAGAAGTAATAAGCTATCACCTGCTTCCATGAATGACATACTCCTCTTAACATTATTACCAAAGCATGATCTGCAAATTTTCGTCGCCTTTCATTTTCCCCGAGATCTACCAACCCTACAATTTTGTCATCAGGAGATAAATGAACCCCACAACTCAAAGATATTTCATCTATAACAATAGAGCAATATTTTCTAGTGGAATTCCAAGTTAACGTTTCATTTGCTAAAAAGGTTTTAATACTGTTATTTAACCCAGTTCCAAAACTAATCTTTCTTATAATTGACTGCAGTGTTTTAGTCGTCGGTAGTACAAAATGTTTCTCAAGGAATTTATATCCTTTCGGACTAGATTTATACATCGCCAAACAGAAAATTTTTTTCATCCAATGTGTACTTGCGCCCCATTTTCTTACGATTCACATTCAATAATTGCATTCTAATAAACTCTCTATTTGTCTTATTTAATTTATTGAGCATACGCTCAGATACGATATTTATACTCCTCTGTAGTGTTCTTCTATGCATCCGGACTCGTAGTCCTTTCGTTTCTGAAAAGGAAACAAATTAAAAATTACGTATACCTTTAATTGAAATAACTTTAATTTTCTAGAAGTAGAGGTATTTAATTGTTTCATTTTTTTTATTTAAGATCTCAGGCAATTTATACACGTCAGGAAGTTGTACACTCCTATAATAAGAAGCCGGTTTAGGAGCACACAAACTACAACAATTATAAATGTTAGAAATGAAAGGTACCTCTAATAATAATCATAGCAAATAAACCGTCTGTGTACTTATGCACGCAAGTAAAGAGTTATACTTCTTACAAAACTAACATAAATTATATTTTGTTACATTGCCTCGACTTGGCTTGGGCTTGGGCTTGAGCTTGGGGCTTGGGCTTGGGCTTGGCATGGCTCGGCTTACTAGATCCGGCAGATTAGATAGATAGATAGATTACTAGACGGCATGATGGTATGCTTATGTCCGTGCATGCATATGCACGAATGACAAAATGACATAGCAACAAGAAAAGTAGCCCCACACAATACTCCAAATAACCTCCAAAATTATTTCGATACAAACCTAACATCACTACATCATTACATGTTACATACAAACATTCACTCATAATGATTTTTTTAATGCGCCTAAATAAGCATAACTTCAATTTTTTTTCTATATCATGTACACGTGTTATGCGACGTCACTAAACATGCATTTGGATAAAACTACTATTAAGGCTACAGCTTAGCCACCGTAATGCTGGCAGAAAGAACATTTACTTGCCATTTCTTAAAGAACATGAAAAAGGAATGGATCAGACATCCTGCAACCACGCGCACCAAACATTTTCTTCCATATTTTATTACAAACTGTGTCAAAGCGTTTGCGCCAATGTAAGTTTACCTGCAAATTCGAATCATTCGAACACAGCCGAATGGCAAATTAAGTTTTGTCATTCCTTTTCGGCTCAATGCGATGTTACTAACCCGGGTGGGAACTACCCTACCACCTAGTAAGTAAGGAAGGGGACCTACAGTTTAACCTCGGTCAGCCTCAACAGTTGAAAACGGTCACCCATCTAGAACCCAACTGCGCTCAGAGACGCTTACCTTCGCTTACTGAACGGCAAAGCGTCTCACCACTAGGCCGCCACAGATGCTGACGAATTTCGTCCTAACGAAACTGAAGTGTAGTGATTTTCCAATTAGGCGGGCACGTCCTTAATAAAACGTTGACGGGTCATACGAACGTTTGACAGCTTACGCATCGTAGCCATGAGCACGCAAAAGTTTTTATGCTAACGCTCACTGCGGTGCTCTTCAATTCTCCATACATTTGTAGTGTATTCCGTGACGCTAGTCACCCTGTTTGGCCTAAACACTGAATTAACAACTGGGACTAGCCTTTCAGATCTTGCCACTTTACGTTAAGCATTTTACTTGTGTTCACTTTAGCGTGGTTTCAGCCGTTCATTTCATATTTTTTATATTTTTTACGTGACTGCACATGGATAGCTAATACCACACATACTGTCATGGTATTAGCCCAAAACACCATTTGGGGACTAGGTCTGGATTAAGAATTAAGAAGGAGTTAAAAAGGAGGAGTCCGAAGCACAAACCACGAATCCCTTAGTCGGCTCTTATGACGCACGAAGAAATGCAGTGGGACGGCATTGTATTATTTCTAAGTGCCCACTATAAAAAAATTGCAACTATAATAATCTTATAACACCCCTTATTTTAGCATCGGAAGTTAAAAACAAGGAAAATTTTGAACAAAATAGTGTTTGGAAATATTACAACTTCGATTATTAGTATGTCAGTTTTCTGTTTTATACCATAGTACTTACATGTGATAACTGTTAAAAAAAAATGACTGGACCCAGAAAAAAAGTTGGACCTTTTGAGAAATACTGGATGGATGAACGTCAACCATTGAGGCTGGCCGTGGTTTTTTCCATTTAATGTACTTAAATATGAATCCACATATTTATATTAATAATCCTTAATTTGAAAAAGATGATTTTGTACGTACGCGATGAATGCTGGTTAGCTGATGACGTAGATGGCTGCTGCTGCTGTCGTTGTTCTGGCGAAGGCTGCTCCAGTGGCTTCTCTAATGGCTGCACATCATACTCCCTTGCGGATTCTGATAAAGGATGTATGTACCACATGTATAAACAGTTTAGAAATAGTATATTCATTTTTTTTCTCTGATAATTATATTAGGACTTGAGCCAGGTTTGGCTATGCCAGCCCCATAGTGACTGTCACAATAATGAATTCCTTACTTCGTGGCTGGCCCAGAGCCTCATGGATTAAAAAAAAACTATTGAACAAAACATTAAACCGTTGAAAACTGAAAAGCATAAAATAACTTTTTAGGAATAATTTTAAGTCAGCTTTTTGAGTTGATTGCTTGGCGCCGCCTCAAAATTAGTTAAATTAGTTAAGGTTTGAGTTTCTAGCCAAAGCTCGAGGAGCATTTACTTCACACTGAACCTTGAAGGTCTGATGATGACCAGAAATGCTCGCGAGGTCTTCATGCAGCTCACAGAGCCACTAGTTAGTAGTAGTGGGATAGGCACCCGTCATAATATAGGAACGTGTTTATTAGAAGTATATAAGTATTTAAGATACTCACCCATTTCAGGAAATATTGTAGGAACCGCAGAACTCTTCAAACGTATATTGACGTAGTCGTTACACCTCGTCGGCACTTTCGGAAACCGGTGAACAACTGTGTCCATACCAGTGTTTTTACAGCCTCGCACGGAACAAATGCTCTCATTCGGGCGATTTGGACGCCTCCACTCCATGTTTTTGTGCTATTTTTCTCTTGCTTTTGCTCAGAGTACGCAAATTAAAACACAAAATGGCGGTTGGAAATTAAAATTCAACGATGCCATTGACATAAGACCGTCAATGATACCATGCGTAAGAAAAAGGCCTCCCGGTATTTTTCCCTAAATTATTGGACAAATTCGACCAAAATTCCTTAAACATGCGGATGGTTACCGGTATAGCAATCATCTCCCCTGTCCCTTACAAATTAGATAAGAGGAAGTGAGAGAAGTCTACTTTCTACTTTTTGTATGGACTTCTGGGACTATGGCAACGACCCGCCAGCCGCGACTGTCTCGCTCGCGCAATGTACTGTAACCGGCTTGAAGCCGGCGACTCTCGTAACTGGGGTTACGAGTAATGTTAGTAATATTAATTGTTAACGACCGCCGTTGTGGTTTGCTTACAGAAAATGTCTAACGATTAGTATTTCTAAATGCTAATAGGCATATAAAATAAATGATAATTATGTATATTTATCATTTGTGTTATATTATTTCTGGGGATTATTTAGTCGAGGATAAAAAGTTTTGTCTGACTTCTTCATTGTTTGCGATAACTACATAGTAACAAAACCTCTTTCTTGATTTAGATTTTTGTTGAGAATACAGGTCACTGCACTCGAGATTCAGAATTCATGGGAGATGATCGAACCGTGCTAGATGTCATTATACCCATTCATGTCCAGCCAAAAAAAAAAAAGGGGGGGAGAAGAAGGGAGAGGGAGTTTTCTTTCATTTCTTTTTGAAACCGTTTCCGCTAACGGCTATCGGCATCAGCAATAACAGTTACTAACGTTTTCGAAGACCAGTGGAAACGCCCACGACTACTATACACACAGATCTGCTTAGTACAAAAAAGTATATTTTTTCTTTAAGGAAAACTAGAGAAATAATAATGATTTCACATAAAAAACTATTCACATTACACGAGCGCGACTCTAATGTATTGTTAACGATTTGAGAAGTTGTCTCATCGGGCAGATGTGTTCCATCTTCCTCTAACTCGAGGTAGTGGTACTTGAGTTGACTTCTCACTCCCACACTTGGTTCATCTTGTAAGCGCAGCGCGCTATGATAGGTCTATGGCCACGACAGCCTAGCCCTCTCAGTGGTGTGCCCTTCGTAAACTAAAACAAAGAAGTGAAGCAACGAAGTGCAATATAGCTTCAGCGTCTGCGGCGGGGGGGGAGGTGGTTGGGGATCGATGTGGGGAGGATAGGGGGAGGAGCGGCTGCAGCGGCACGGGAGAGGGGTGGGGGGGTTGGAGCTCCTGAATATGAAATTCCATTTGCTTAAAACATCCCACGACATATCTGTTCGGCGCGCATATTTTGGTTTAGCATTTCATTGCGCGGCTGTGGCGAGTAATCTGTAAAAGGGTACACATATAGAGCTTATGAATATGAAAAAACGTAATTATAAGAGTAAAAAATATTAGGCAGCTACGATCGTAAGGCAAGGTTATATTTTAAGTTAAATTCCAAGGTTTCGTTTATTTTCAAATGTTCTGTACGATTGTCGACTTGGGGGCGTCCATAACTTTATTTATTTTACTTGCAAAGTTTGTATTTATGTATATAATGTAGGTGTTTAAGTCACATCTGGGAAGCTGAATTAGAACCATTTCCTCTTATCCTACGGAGTTGATTTTATGAATGTTGGTTAATTTCCGATGGCAATGCGTTTTTTTGGTAAGCTTTTCTGAATCGACATCGAGGGTTAGCTCCAGACATAGGAACTCTTCAACAGTCAACAGCACTAGACTAGGAGGTCGCGACAAAAATGGTAACGATAACGTAAATGGCTGAAACTGGGTTCACGAGATAAAGACCAACCCTCTGAAGCTAAATGTGTCGGTCTGCCTGCGCTAAGTGGTTGCGTTGCCTAGAAAAGGCGCCTGAAAAAGTAGTTATCGTTACAAGAAAAATATATGATGAGGTAAATGGCTGCAAATAATTCAGCATGAAAGTATCAGTACATACGTACTCAGTAATATCAAAACTAAACAAATTTTTGGTTGAATTTCGTAGTTATAGGGGATTTAGGTTACAGATATAACTTTAGGTATATTTAAGTATTTAATTGAAGAACTGACTAGATATTGGTGTGGATAGGTTACAATATTTCTAGACAAACAGTATATTCATCAGCAGCTACATGCTAACATCTATTTTAAAAAGCCAATCTAGATAACGCAACCACTTGGCGCAGGCGGACCGACATATTTCGCATCAGAGGGTTGGTCTCTAACATGTGAACCCAGATTCAGCCATTTACCTTATGGTGACGAAAATTTCGTGACCTCACGGAATACACAGACACGAAATTTTGCATACGCATGGTTACTGCAGTCAAGGTTGGCTCCTAACGGAAACTCCTCAACGGTTAATAGTACTGACACGAAATATTGTTTGCGAATTTAATTGCGAAAGCTCATTCTATGTAAGTTTCCCCATGAGATGTCTTCATGGTTGGATTCCAAGTGCCAAACTGCTGTTCATCGTTAATGGTTCCTTCGACCTTCGATACGTTGAACCATGTATTGTGCATGTATTCAATAATGATAACCGGTTCTATTTTTAGACATATATCCAGCAAGAACGAAAAAAAATTAATTAATTTATAGTAAAATACCTTTTTAAAAATAGGTTTCATGTTGATCGATCTGGGAGGGTGATACCTTAAATATTTATAGGCGTTTTGCTTTTTTTATGGGTTTCCATTGATTGCAATAACTAATGGTATGATTCTGAAAAATGCAAATATTTCAAAACATGTAATGTTTCACGCCGACTCCCCATAACAACATTCTGGCTACGCCGATATTTATACGTTGATTGAATTCAAACCCGTAAGAACTCATGTAACAACCCACCGCAAGCTACAGGCAAATACTACATGTCTGTAGCAACCTCCGCACACAGGGCGCTTCTCGTAAACTGGGGCGTTATGGTTCGCTTAACTCAAGATATCGGAACAAAGCCAAAGGCCTGTTTACACGGGGCTTGCATTATGTATGACCTATTCGTACAAGCGTCCGCCCCGCCGCCTCTCCCTTTATTACGTTAACTGTAGCTAGCTGAGGCACGCCCCTGGGGGTTTAAAAGTACGCCATCCTACACCAAGAAGTCAGATCTCCGTGACGTAATCGGGAGATCACTGGAACAGTTTTAGTTCTAAAAAATTCTTATGTATTTTGAGGTTAAGGTGATTCCAAACTCTCGCTTGTTTTGCGTCGCGATCCTCTAGATCTTTTATCTGTAGGGTCGGTAAATTATGGAATCGACTCCCTCCCGAGGTTATTTCCTTCAAACCACCTTCGTCCTTCAAACGTGGTATGAAAAAGCACCTGGCCGGCCTGCATGGTTTTCGCAGCCCCTGTGAAGGTCCGAAAGACCATGGGTGTGCGCCATATGCCGCAGAAAGAAGTACCCGCGCGACCTCGTCGTGGAAGACGAACTATCGGAGTAGACCTGCAGTGGGGAAGACCAGCAAAGCGGCCTGAAGAAGGCCCCCCAGAGAACGCTGCCTGCTACTGACACCACGGCCAAGAGGCAACCGCCAAAAGCCGTTTCCCCCGCCAACAAAATGTGGACGGCGACACTATAGGAAATGTTCATATATTTTTTATTTACATTTTACATTACACCTAGACTATTCCATGAAGCATAAATATTATTCCAAATATATTCCTAATGACAATTTCATGAACATTTTTTTTCGATTGCGTCTACGTTACCTTTTCTAAATATTTTCAAGGTGTAAAAAATCGGAACATAAAATTGTTTTATTACCTTTTTCAAATTGGCAATATCAATACACTTACGTGATACGATACCCCCTGCTTCTCTCAGATAACAGTAAGTCGAATTTGGTGTCTCGCGCGGCCCTGTATTGATTATTGCCTCGCGAAGCCGCGTCACCGCACTGAAATGGAACCGGAAATTTCGCCATTTTGAGAAGCCCACTTCCGGGAATCAGATGGGGGACATTTTCTTATTCCATTTCTTCAAAGTATTTATTTAATCTTTTCTAGTACATTTTACATTTTTGTTGTACCTGTTGTTTTCCCGTATCCTCTTATTGGTCTGTACAATGAAAAATACACTCTTACAGAAAGAAAGTCTGTAAATAATCTATTTCCGAAGACAGATTATGCGCTTGCACGCCTTGTTACATGTACATTAATTACCGTTTTCATCAATTAGTGGTTGAAATGTTGCATTTAAATACATTCAATAAGATGCCATCCTATCTAAAGCAGGAGTCAAACCTGTGACCTTTGGATTATATACCCGCGTTAAAGTGCGGCTTAAAAGGGTCAGTTATAGGCGAACAGACAGAAGTCATACTTAGATACAGACAGACAGGACTTTCTTTCTCTTTCTAATTGAATAAGTTAATTTCGTTACGAATGCGAGTTGTTCCATGGTTCGGAACCTATGTAAAACTGTAGGTCACTAGGGTATACTAGGTGGTAGGGTTAAGCCCGCCTGGTTAGTACCACCGCATTAGAAGAAACTATGGTCGAAGCGACAATGACAAGTTGTCCGCGTTTTTCATCCAGTTCAGTGTAGTCGTGCTCATAAAGGGTAGTTCCTGGCATAACACCTAATTCCATAGGAACGGTCACTCATTCAGTCAGTCAGTGTGTTTGCGTCCAATGCTGGACATACGCCTCTCAAATGTTTCCCTAGTCCTCCTGGCCCTCAGCGGTACGGAACCACTGCTTTCTGCCGACGCACTTGATGTCATCGTCTCACCTGGCGCCTGGTCTTCCCACACTCCGTTTCCCTGTCCACGGCCGCCAGCGTTGGACACGGTTACTCCAATGGTCCAACGGTCCAGCGCTGTGGTATATTGGGCTTATATCATAACGGTCGTTGTGTGTTATTAGCCATCGATGTCAGGTTGCATAAATAACCTAGATAACTGATAAACGGAACAGGAAAGAGCATATTAGTGTGGCGCGGAAGAATTTCAGCAAGTATTGCGATCCACGGTCTTTCATCGCAGAAAAAAATTAAAACCTAACTAAACTTGAAATTTGGTCCAAAATAACACGAATTATTCATTTGAACACATAAATCAATTCGTAATGATTTCAATTTGCGCCGTCTCCGAGTTTGCTTGCACAACACCGCGACGCTGTTGGCGCTTTCCGAACGCCCAAATTACCTATTTCCAACGGAGCCCTGTCTCCCGGGGAGTGAGAGAGGGGGAGCGGCGGAGCGGGGGAGCGGGAGTGGATATAATTCTCCAAATTAAATTATTTTAACAAGAGACCCGCACAAACGCGTCACCAGTCAAGGACGTTGTAGTGAAAATGTAGAAATATCCAAAGATTAATCAAAGTATCAACGTCTAGGCGCTATGGGTATGCTATATATTTAACACTAAATGCATTTGTCACCGCATGAGTTTACTAGTAGGCATACCAAGTTTTTTTATACAACTTACTAACTTAAAGAGCCCATAGACAGGCAGTTATAGTACCCGGCAGAAAATAAGCATGAACTGGCATGATTGTATATTTATTATTACCATTTCATTATTATTTATTTAACTATATTTTACCGCTCACCGAACGGAGCGCATTACAGTAAGCGTCACAATACATCTGGCATTTGTAAGGAAAATTTCTGTGGGTCAAAGCACGGTTCATAGTCCAACGTGTGGCGGTTGCGATGATACAGTATCCGATGGTAAATAATTCACATCGGACGCTGGAAGGAAACAATCGGCTAGTTTCGGCTTCGTAAAGCGTCATCTCTCTCGCACATAGTATACACACAGGTACTGTGACAGCGTGTGACAGCTCTCCTTACTCACAAGGCTTACGGTAAGGTTAGTGCCATCGCATTGAATGAACGATGGCCGAAGCGGAAATGAAAATTGTCTGTGTTTTCCATCCTGTTTTAAGTAGCCGTGCAGTATAAGGCAGGCCCTGGCATGACACCTAGTCCACGTGAGGTGGTTTGGGCTATATCATAACAGTAGGTGTGGTATCAACCGCGCATGTACTGTCACATGTAAACAATAACATTTTCCTGTGGAGATATGCTAATGGCGCTCCCATCTGCAAGTTTCAAGACGCCAAACCGTAATTTTTCTGCTTCGCAATATTGACTTTTACTATTTCGATAGCAATAGTCTTGAGACAAACCATAGAGGGATATATTGCTAACGTCATAATGTGTTGAACATGGGTATTAAAATCCACAGATGGGGTTTCAATTCACATTAAAGAATACATGAAATAAAATAAAAATTTAAGAAAATATATGAATAATTAATTTACTTAAATTATAGTTAAAATGTAACGTTTACATCACGCCTGCTAGGCAAAATTTGGAATTAAGCTTAGTTGAATGACGGTATAACTAGTTCTGGCAGTGACGGAAGATGGCGCTGGTAAGTAATGTCATAGTACCAACGTAAATAAGTATTTTTCGTCGAGTTTTGTACGTTGTATAACGTAAACTATCCTTCGTTCCTCAAACGGAGCTGACGCGACGTGGCGAGTAAGCCGGACGAGATCGTCCTGCTTGCCGCGATACCACTTTCTTCTTCCAACCGGGTCCTTTGTAACGAGATTAGACGAAAACTCATTACGGGACGCCCGTATAATTGATACGAATGGTGGCATTACTAAATTTAATTACGGACGCCCACAAGATGGCTTGTTCATTTGCAGGATCATAAATTGTTTTTACGACTAATTAAACTAGAATGAAATTACCCTGATATCATAATTGATTTCATTAATTATTAAATTATTTTTATGTAATTATTTTTCGAATCGCAACGCTTTCTTGGAGAAACAAAAGAATAAACAATTCAACTTCATTACTTTAATTCCTATTGATTTTTTCTGCCCTATTTTTTACCGACACTAACTACAAATATATCCCTATTGAACTTCTCAAACACACAAGGGTCGGCTGGAAGAAATCTCTTCGAGCGATAAGCCCGTCTTTGCGCCCCACTTATGTTGTTATTGCACTGTTCTTTCCTTTGTATTTTTTTTTGTGGAGTATAAAATAATTTTTAATCGATCAATAATTTAGTTCTTCTGACTATAACAACACAATATTTGATAATTTTATGTATTTAATGGATACGACATTACCGTTATCTCATTAATTTGAGTTTCAGCGACATCTACATTTGAAGCATTGCAATCAGATTTGAAAATAATCTGGCAGGTTCAAGTCCTGCTTCCGACGAATGTCACGACCAATACTTTTTCAGATTATTTTCAAAATCTGCATTTGCATTGCATTGCAGCTTCAAATGTAGATGTCGCTGAAACTCAAATTAATAACACAATATTTATTGTAGTTCTTCAAAATAACTCAATGTACGCATGGGCTGTGTGGGTTCCGGCACGCACAAAGAATGCAACTGATCCCACTTGTTTCCTTCCCGTGCATGTCGTAAGAGGCGACAAAGCGCTTTGTCGTTCGAAGTTCGGATGTCATGGTACATTTTAGATCGCATTCCTCAATCACTAGGTGTTACTGTACGGTATAAAGTGTTTTTGTATGCTAGCATCCTGGATAGCGTAATTGCAACAGAATACGACTTTTCCATATGTTTAAAATACTGGTTTGGATCGTAGCCTAGTGGCGCGGGGACTAGCCTAGCGTACCAGAGACCTGGGTTCAATACCGACATGCACCACTGTCATTATCTTTCCGAGTTCGACAAGTGCATTTCGTTACGAATGCGAGCTGCTCCATGGTTCGGAATCCATGTAAAACTGTGGGTCCCCTTCCCCTACTAGGTGGTAGGGTTTATGCCCGCCCGGGTTGGTACCATCGCATTGGATGAAAAGATGGTCGAAGCGGCAATGAAAAATTGTCCGTGTTTTCCATCCAGTTCAATGTAGCCGTGCTCATAAAGGGAAGGTCCTGGCATGGCACCAAATTCCTTCGGGAATGTGGTGTATTGGGCTAATATCATAACGGTAGTTGTGTGGTATTAGCCATCCATGTCAGGTCGCATAAAAAAAAAAAAATGTGATGCAAGGGTGACATGGTGATATGTGGTGATGCAAATGGAAAAATAATTTGCAATGTTGAAGTGTGTGAAAATGTTGTGCCTAGGCCACTCGGCCTAGAAGAATTTACCACAATCAGGTTTGTAATATACTTCGTGAATGTCAAGGCACACCGAAGAGATGACCAGATGTTACGCATGAGGATAAAGCTAAAGGATTATGCCCGAATTGTGCTTTATTATCTCTGCCTGGACCTCAGGGAAATGGCGTGATGATTCTGTATTTAAAGGTCGTCTATAAAACAAATCGGTCTCATAATAATACGGCAGGTTGGAGAGCACTTTGTCACTACACCAGTCTTTGGACCAGCTCTCCAGTGGAGTGCTCGCTCAGAGGTTCAACCGAGTCCCGTGTCGGGATCGAGTGATACCACAGAAGAGAAAAGGAATACCTGTTCAGTTTCATCGCGTCACTGTATCGTTTTAGGGTAACGCTGCAAAAGGGAAAAGGTACTCTTATAGTATGGCTCAGTTGGTCGGTCACATTCATTTTGTCCCGAACTGCTCTTCTTTTAACGGTTGATTGAAAGTTCTGAAAAAAATATACCAATATAGGTACACTTATTTAGTTGTGCACCCAAGGAATTACTTTTGCTCAAAATGTCATACTTCTAGAGAAACTGATTTCTGACCCGCTAATTTTGTAAGAAATTGCAAAATAATCTTCATGCGAGGGCGAATATCTTCAATTTAAGGGTTCCGTACCCAAAGGGTGAAACTGAACCCTATTACTAAGCCTCCGCTGTCCGTCCGTCCGTCCGTCCGTCCATCCGTCCGTCCGTCCGTCCGTCCGTCTGTCACAGGGCTGTATCTTGTTAACCGTAATAGGTAGGCAGCTGAAATTTTCACCAGAGTGTGTATTTATTTTGCCGCTATAACAGCAAATAGTAAAATAAAAAAATTGTAAAAATTAAAGGGGGGTCCCATACAAAAAACATGATTTTGTTAGTTAAATCTTGTACGATGGTACGGAACCCTTCGTGTTCGAGTCCGACTCGCACTTGGCCGGTTTTTTTCACTCTGTCTCGTAGTTATATTCCCAACATGACCCATGTCCAGCATTGCCGGACGTTTACGCTTGGTGGCTTATTTTATGTCAAACGCGGCATATGGCGTGCGCCAGGACCTCACATAAGAGGTGCCCGACGACGCCCGTGGGCTTTCGAACTTTCAGGAGGGGGGCCGCGAAAACCATACCGGTCGGCCTGATGCTTTTCACGACTTGTTTGATGGACCCAATTTTGTACTTTGGGGGAAATTCCTCGACAGGGAGTCGATTTCATTATTTACCTACCCTATATATAAAGGATCTAGGGGATCGGTTGATTCTTATTTTTTGTTAAGTCGACTATGAATGGGTACTTTCCCTGCCTATTCCGCGTTGAGCGATGGTAGAATGGTGACGGAAGGACAGCGTCTGTCTAGGTCTGCTGACAATATTAGCAACACAATACTTTAATGCCTGAATTTAGTATATTTTAGTAACATGTTTAATTGCAAATATATTCATTCGTAATTTTAGTATGACTTTCAACTAAACTGATAACAACGCAACATATTCTCTAAGAAGATACACTATCATTGTGTGTTATTATTGTAATACATTTCTACCTACATTTTTAAGAGCCCCAGTCAGTAAGTAACCCAAGCATTTATTTTGAGTACGGTATTTATTCATATTAAAATAAAAAATATCTTTTATTTATTCCAATAAAAATCAGCTTGTAAAGTAAAGATGAAGAAATAGGAAGATGCGTTTAGAAGTAGAGTTGAGTAACGTGAATAAATACTTCACAAATAATTTAACGGAACTTAGGCGCTGCTACGCAGCAAGAAGAGAGGATAGGGAAGTTTGATAGGAAGGGGCTGCTGTATCTTGGTTCCTAATTACGACCGGCTTTTAACACCGCAGGAGTTGCCACTCAGCAACAAAGCGTGCTCGGCAATATCGCCGCGTCGTCGAGTCGCCATTGTGCTAAAATCGTGCTCTAAACTATCAGTGTTGCTACTCCGTTCACGTCAATGTGATCAAATAATACGTCAGCATATTTGGCGCAAGTGCTGTGTGAGCTCAGGAACTAAAAATGTTAATGTGCAATTTTTCCCAATGCATTGGGTGGAATACAAGTGGTCGCACTGGATTTTTTCCCGTGAATGTCATAAGGGGCTACTAAGGGATTTGTGATTCGTAGTTCGGATTCTACGCAAAACGGTAGGAACCCCTTCTTAGTTACTAGGTCGCATTCAATAATAATGGTCGGTATATCAGTTCAATGTAGCCGAGCAATATAAAGTAGGTTCTAATACTTCACCTAGTTCTCATGAGGTGTAGCTAATATTTTGACAGTAGGTGTGGTGTAAGTCGTCCATGCCCAGTTACATAAAACATTTAAATGACCAATAGAATACGAAATTGTGCCTCAACAATACTTTAAATCTGTGAAAATTTCAGCTGCCTACCTATTACGGTTCATGAGATACAGACGGACGGACGGACGGACGGACAGCGGAGGCTTAGTAATAGGGTTCCGTTTTCACCCTTTGGGTACGGAACCCTAAAAAGTACAGCTTATGCCTAAAATCTGTAAGTACCTGAAAACTAAAATTATGCAAGAGGTATGAAATTGTTATATGCACACTTAAATAAGTTTTAACATCCCAGAAACGTAAAAATACATGGATCAAATAAAGAAAGTAATTTATTTTTATTTATTTTTTTAATTTACAACTAACAACTTTAATTACCACACATAGGTTTCATTTCTGTAAGTTTCTGAATTCCTTAAGTTACCTGGAGTTACCTTGATTTGCATACTCGTTTTAATATTATCAGAATTTAGATTCAATTTAATTTTAGACGTTTATTTATCTACCTAATTGTAAAATCAGTGTAGGTTTTTCTACACTGCGAAGCAACGGATTTTATGCATAATTACGGAATGCTACTAATGGATAGAGGCAAACAAAAAAAATAAACTATAAAATCGTGTACTGCCTAGCGGGCTAGGTCTGCAGAAGATTAGGTCTACAGAATAAAGAGGAACAAAGTTATTTTCGTGTAGCCCGTTATGCCCTTAAAAAGTTGCCGCGTTTAATGTACATATATAGATACTCGTACAAACCCCTGGCTGGGAGAAACATGTATCAGGAAAATTAAAAAACCTTTTCCTTGTACATGACGGAAAATAAATGAAGAAAGAAGATTATGTACAAGTCGTCGACGCTTCTGAGAGAAAGTATAGAGTACATTTCAAACTCGAACGTATTCTTGCATCGTTGGCTACGAAAATACGAAAAAGATAAAATCTTATATGAGTAACAACACAATAACAGCTGCGGATTTAAGCGTGGGTTATTATGGTTATTCGTAGCGTAGTCCTTGGTGCAGAAAAAACCGATTGAACATTACTTTTCTACGAATTCTTGTTTCTAAAACATATATTATACAAATTATTGTAGGCCGGCAAGCTTCGGAAGAACTGAAATTCGTACAGTTTTTTCCCAAACATTATTTTAAACTATAGAAGTGGTCTTATATGATATTGTTATCTGACAAATGTGTTGAAATTGTCTTAGTGGCCATAACGTTTGAATAATGTAATTATTGTTTTGTATAGTCTTTGGCATGGCATAGAGTCGCGATAACATTGGCACGTTACGATTTTTTTTTATTTTACAAATTTATATACAATCAACCATCTGGCGTCTGTCTGTCTCTCTGGATTAGCGCGATGCAAAATGTTAAATGAGTGTTCTCTGAGTAAACAGGGTTTGCAATCCGAACTACAGGTCGGGCTGTTTAGATCAGTAAACTACCGGCCAACCATCTTGCAACTTAAGCATATCTACTCAGGGAAACGAAATCGAGAAGTTCTCGAGTTTGACAGAACCGAACACGAAAAGTTCTCGCTTTCGCTTTTGTGAGTAGACCCCCTGGCAAGTATTAAATGTAAAGCCTGAATTACAGCGTACACCAAGTCCGCACCTAATGCTAACCCGTCGACCCCCATGGGCTTTCAAATTTTCTCCGTTGCTGTGAAAGCCATGATTGAAGGATCCTAGGTTGTACTTTGGGGGAAATACGTAGGCGGAAGTGCATTGGGTTCGGACTCGTAGTGGCTAAGTGGTTAGGTGTAGGAGGTGGAAAATGTTTTCTGCCTGGCCGTCCGTCTGAACATTTTCCCCGCCAGCAGCGAAGGTCTCTACTAAGTATTGGGTTCATAAGCGTGAGTGAGTGGTCATGGTTAGCTGGCCTGTTTTCGGACTGTACGGCATTTCCAGTGCTTGTCTCTCTGTTCGAAATAGCACATAAAATTATAATAAAAATATTAATGTCACAGTTTGACAGCTTTTTGCTTCTGATTTTTCTCTTTTAACATCGTGCCGTGTAATTTAGTTGAGTGTTGAAATATACATATTCCAAGCATGTCTGAGCTCTTAATTACCAGCAAGAACACCTAACCTACAGTCCACACAACCTCTTCATGGTCCTTCGAGCCGGCGATCCGAAATCAAGACAGAGAACTGACGATCATTGTAAGGGCACTCACTCACCAGCGGCAGCTTCATTTCCTGTCGAGGGCGCATCAGCAGTGCTAGTGCATCAGATCTCTGCAAGACTTGCATATTTCAAGGTAAGGAGCTTGGCAATAAGGAAGGAAATTCATCCAGAAGAAGCAAAATTGAAAGGCGAATTCCACGACCAATCTGGATCCATTACAGTCAACGACGCATCAAGTATACTCCACTTCAACCAAAACAGAACCACTACCTCAAGGTATTTGTTGGAGTCTACGTCGAGCTGAGGGGGCCTTACATATATTACGGAGTGCCCGACATTTATACTTCACAAACCGCGAGATCCACCGCGCTTGGATGCGTTTTCGCATGGCTTTCGCACCGCGCAATAAGAAGTAACCGGATTTGGTCGGCGCTGTTCGTCATTTCGTCATCGGCTGGATTCGCTACACCATCCTGCATCTTCCTTGGGTGCTTGGACAGATCAAAGCTCAACACACGTTTGTACAACTTCAATTCACTACTGGACACTTCATCGATGAGGTCCGTTTCGCTACGCATCACCGCGACGACGACGCCATCACCGTCGACGAAGTGCAACACAAAGTGCATTATTTTGAAGCATTTGTACATTCGCTATAAATTACGATTTACGAGTGTTATACTATATTGTGCTCATTACGAATACCCTGTGTAGCGGTGGATAATACGTTTGGACAATGGAGATAGAGGAGTTGATTGCGGGACGCGGCTATTTAAAAGGTAGTATCACGAGGCTTTATAACTTTATCTCTCAACCTGAGAATGTAACAGCATCCAAAATAGACTCCTTGTTGGCTAAAAAAGACAAGATAATTCAAGTGTTTTCGCAATATGAGTCTCATAACATCAAAATTTTGTCGTTCGATCAAGACGACAATGAAGATATCGAAGAGATCGAAAACCGGTATTATGCTATTTTGTCTGCGCTTAACGAGGAAATAAAAAAGCGTGAAATACACCAATCATGCACACCTCCAGCTCCAATGTCCAATCTTAAACTGCCACCTATTGACATACCAATATTCAACGGTAAGTTTACTGATTTCTTGCCATTTATAAACTTGTTCAATTCGGTGATCAATGATAACAAATCAGTGGATTTTGTGCAGAAGTTATATTACTTAAGATCATATCTAAGGGACGAACCATTAGATTTAATTAAAAACTTACCTCTGTCACCTGAAAGTTATGAGAAGGCACTTAAATGGCTGAACGATAGGTATAACAACAGATTTAAAATTATTAATGAGCACATTAGTACAATATTGGATTTAAAATCTTTGACAAAGGCCACGGCAAGCAGTCTAAGAGAGTTTGTGTCAAAAATCAAACAAGAACTTGCCGCATTATCAAATTTGGAGCCAAATGTTAAGACTTGGGATGCTATATTGTTGTGTATTTTTTCTCGTAAATTAGACATGTATACCTCTCGGGCATACCAGCTTGAAAGGGATACCAAAGAGGACCCCACAATGGATGTTTTCCTCGCTTTTCCGGACAAAAGAGCGTTGGCGCTGGACAATGCTGACCCAGGTCAAAGTCAGCAACGTCAGCTTAACAGAGAGTACAAGGAGCACCGCCCGGGTTCCGTTGGTAGCAACTTAGCTGCCAGCGCAACATCGCAGGAAACGTCATCGTGTCTTTACTGTAAGTCGAATCATAAGTTATACTTATGCAAAGGTTTTAAGCTGTTACCGGCTACAAAACGAGTGCAATTTGCAAATGATAAGAGCCTATGCCACATCTGTTTAGGTGCGCATACACGGAAATGCAAGTATCATTTTCGGTGTTCAGAGTGCAACAAAAATCATAACACTCTGCTTCATTGCAACACCGCTACTATAAATGATAACGATAAGCAACAAACCGTCGCATATCCCGCCTCTTTGGCGGAAAATAATAATACAGATGTTCTCTTACCCACAGCAAAGGTAAAGCTATACGCTCGAGACGGTACAGCAGTGGTATTCAAAGCCCTACTTGACAGTGGGTCCCAGTTGTCCTTTATTACAGAAAAGGCTGTACAGCTGCTTGATTTAAAGCCCACTCAAAAAAATGTCAATATTGTAGGCATTACAAACTCAAAGGCGAATGTGAAACGTTGCTTGCCTATAGAACTACATTCTATAACAAATCCATTCAAGGTTTCTACTATCTGCCATGTTGTTGAGCAAATTACTTGTCAATTACCGCAAAGGGGAATTGATCTCGCAACACTCAATATTCCAAAAAATATCAAGCTAGCTGATGTAGACTTTCACGTACCCAGTGAAATTGATTTGCTAATGGGAGCGGACGTATTTTTCCAAGTATTGCTGCCGTCGGAGTCACTGAGCAGCACGTCAGCGACGCCGCATAAGCGCCGGCAACCTGTAGCGTCCGGGCCCCATCAGCCGAGCCTCATCAACACTCAATTTGGGTACATAGTTGGAGGGAGTTTGCCGCAAGCAGTTTCCTCTAGTGTCTGTCATAAGGTATCACATAAGTGTACAGTATGCGAGTCAGACATTGGCGATAATATATCTAAATTGTGGAAAACCGAAAGTGTGCCACAAGTTTTCAATGAAAAGTCATCAGAGCAAGAACTTTGCGAATATATTTTCAGTAAAACTACTCAGTTGAAAGAAAATTGTTTTGAAGTTGCATTGCCTTTAAAACTGCCGCTTACTGAAGTAAATCAGGCTTTAGGCGACTCGTTCCATTTTGCCTTAAAAATATTTTTGAACTTAGAGAAAAAATTGCAAAATAATCCCGATCTTTTCTCAGAATATCAGAAGTTTATTCACGATTATATAAATTTAAACCATGGTCATTATATCGACATCCAAGAATATCGTTTGGACAAAGATGCGGTATATTTTCTACCCCATCATGCAGTTCTTAAACCAGATAGTAAAACTACTAAACTGCGCACAGTATTCGATGGTTCAATGAAGACTAATAAGAAGGTTTCCCTCAATGATCTTCTCCTAAATGGACCCACAGTGCAGAGAGATTTGTTTGATATTTTGCTATTATTCCGTTTTGGTAATTTCACCTTTACTACCGACATAAAGAAAATGTTTCGGAACATCGGAGTAATACCTGAGCATACTTCTTTACAGAATATATTGTGGCGTGACCGTTCTGACGAGAGTATTAAGTGCATCAGGCTTGATACTGTTACATACGGACTAAAGAGTTCGAGCTATTTAGCTACGCGTTGCCTGAAAGAGCTCTCAGTACAAAATGAATGCAATATGCCATTAGCTTCGTTCATCATTGATAACTGTACTTACGTAGATGATATACTCTACTCGAACAACGATTTAAATATTGTTCTAGAGGCCAAATCGCAGCTTCGTCAGCTTTTAGAGCTAGGTAGCTTTCAAACGCACAAATGGTCATCAAACAACGTTAAGATATTAACTGATATACCTCCAACTGAGCAGCATTTCGATGACTTAGAACTTGAGAAAGATGATTGCAGTCTAAAAACATTAGGTTTGCAGTTAGTTGTAAAAAATGATCAGTTCAAAATTACATGCCCAGAACCCTTTAACAATAATAAGTTTACAAAAAGGGAAATTCTGGCCTACATAGGCAAGTTTTTTGACCCCATGGGTCTTGTCAGCCCGATCATAGTCCAAGCTAAAGCTATAATGCAAAAATTATGGATCTCCAAGACGGACTGGGATTCCTCACCTGATGATATCATTAGGAAAGAATGGCTTGAATTTTCTTCCAGTCTTGCGTCAATGGAGCCAATCCTTATAAACAGAAATATATCTGTATCTGACTCAGACATTGTAGAGCTTATAGGTTTCTCAGATGCTTCCAGTTCCATGGCATATGGTTGCTGCGTTTACCTACGAGTCAAGGATCTATCAGGTCAGGTCAAAGTGTGTTTGCTTTGTTCCAAATCGCGCATAAACCCCCTCCAAAATAAGCACTTGACCGTGCCGCGCTTAGAATTAAACGCGGCCCTACTTCTTTCCATGCTTATCTTGAAGGTTAGGGATACCCTTAAATTGAAACTAGTTGTGAGTCAAGTTTACTTATTTACAGATTCAAAAATCGTACTTGCATGGTTACATACCGAACCTATCAAACTAACGGCTTACGTTGCGAATAGAACTAAGGCAATAATTAACAACACAGCTGACTGTCATTGGCTCTACGTCAACACTAAAGACAACCCTGCAGATTACATTAGCAGAGGAGTGAGTCCACAGGAGCTAAGCACCTGTGAAATATGGTGGCATGGGCCCGATTTTTTGCATGATAATGAGTACAAATTTGATCATTCTGAAGCATTACCTTCAGACTTACCTGAAACAAGGGCTGACTTAACATGCTGCAGCAATCCAGCATCTTCAGATATACAAATAAATGATATTTTTGAAAGCTTACACAATCACTCTAGCATCCACAAGATGATACGTATATTGGCTTATATTTTAAGATTTGTCAACAACTTAAAGGGTGGGAAAGTCTCGCATAATTATATTTCCAGTACATAATTAAATACTGCTCTTATGTTGCTCATCAAGTATGAACAATTAATTCATTTCAAGGATGAGATTGCATGCTTAAAAAATGACAAATGTGTAAAAGGTTCCTTACAAAGCTTATGTCCTTTTATTGATAACATGGGAGTTCTTCGTGTAGGTGGTAGATTGCATCACTCTGACGTTCCATTTTCTCAAAAGCATCAAGCTATCTTGCCCAGAGAATCTCATGTTACAAAATGTATTATTAAAAGTGAACACGAAAGGCTTCTCCATGCCGGACCTAAGCTTTTACTTTCTAACTTAAACCAGAGATTCTGGATTACAAATGGTTTACAATAGGTGAGAAAAATAACACATAAATGTATCGTGTGCTTCAGACAAAAGGCTATTGCCTCGAAGCAGTTGATGGGTTCCCTGCCGGCCGGAAGGGTGACTGCTACCAGCCGCCCTTTCGAAAAAGTTGGTGCAGATTTTGCTGGGCCGATAAATGTAAAGCTCTCGCGCATTAGACGATCCCTTACCGGCAAAGGCTACATTTGTGTCTTTGTCTGCTTTGCCACTAAGGCATTGCATTTAGAGTTAGCATCAGATCTTACTACTGACACCTATCTCGCGTGCCTAAGGCGGTTCATCTCTAGAAGGGGAGTGCCAAGAGAAATCTACTCCGACAATGCCAGCACATTTAAGGGAGCACGGAATCAATTAACTGAACTTTATAGTTTACAGTCCTCACAGGACCACCAAAAAAAGGTGCATTAATTCGCGAGTCAAAAAGGAATCGATTTTCATTTTATTCCAAGCTATTCACCTACATTTGGTGGCCTCTGGGAAGCTGCGGTTAAAAGTACGAAGTACCATTTGAAAAGAGTTTTACAAGGTCATGTGTCAACGTATGAACAAATTAATACCTTGCTTGTAGAAATAGAATGCGTTTTAAACTCCAGGCCTTTAGTTCCACTCTCATCATCTGATGTAAATGACTGTAGTTATTTGACTCCTGGACATTTTTTGATAGGAAATGCTTTAACTATGTACCCTGAAAATGATGTATCTAATGTCCCTAAAAATAGGCTTAAGTTTTGGCTATTATGTACTCAAATCAAACAGTCATTTTGGAAAATGTGGTACAAGCATTACCTTAACGTTTTACAGAATCGGCCTAAATGGCTAGATATCTCACCTAATATTAAAATTGGTACTCTTGTAATTTTGAGAGAGAGCAATGTGCCTACTATGTACTGGCCTATGGCTAGAGTCATTAAGGTTTTCCCTGGTCACGACGGCCTTGTACGAGCTGTTGAGGTTAAAACTTCCAATGGAAGAACTCATGTCCGTGCAATTTCAAAAGTTTGTGTCTTACCCATGGATGACTAGGCTACCTTGGTATGTAGATAACCAGTAGGTGTTATATGTCCTAGGGTCTAGATCTTTGTGAGGCCGCAGCATGTTCGAAATACCACATAAAATTATAATAAAAATATTAATGTCACAGTTTGACAGCTTTTTGTTTCTGATTTTTCTCTTTTAACATCGTGCCGTGTAATTTAGTTGAGTGTTGAAATATACATATTCCAAGCATGTCTGAGCTCTTAATTACCAGCAAGAACACCTAACCTACAGTCCACACAACCTCTTCACTCTCTCACAATAATAATTTCAGAACTATTAGTGGGTCCAGAGAAGTAAGTGTGCCTAGTTATTAACTCCGGAGCCATACAGCGGATGCGGTAGCCAGCCTCTAACGTTAGCAGCTTCGATTGCTGACGGTGTCTCCAATATCTAAATGAATAATTGGAAGTGGACATCGTTTTCGTGGTATATTGGTAGAATAGGCTTCCTTAACATTGTTTATTGGGAACGGTATATGCCTTTATAATCCTGAAGAGCAATCGTTCTGAAAAACTTCTCCTGTAAGTCTTTCCGCTAATTACTTGAAAAGAACTTACTCTATAGTAATTCGGTTTATATTAACGTACAGCTTGTACGTTGCTTTGATAGCTTCAAAGGCTACTTACGCTAAATTATCGACCTAAAGAAAAATCAACTAATGCGTCGGACTTTAATGCGAGCATCCATGTAGGTAGGAAAAAGAACTGGGGTACTTCTGACGAGTAAGCATCGCGCGGAGCGTGGAGGAGAGGGGCAGGGCAGTTAAATCAGAAGCGTCCGCTTACGACGTCAGCCTTACACAATTTCGTTACAGGCGGGCCTGGAGCCAGGAAGATGGACAAATCGCTGTTATTTTCCCCAAATTATTGCCTGAATGAAATCGTCTTATTATTTTTGTACTCCATTGTTTTCCATTGCAAGCCTCATTATGATGCTAGAATGTCGCACAAATGTAGATAGTTGTTTTGTTTGATTTGATTTTACTCTTGAGATTTGTATAATATACGGTATGGTCCTAACGCAGGAATTGTAAGATTTTCAGTTCCGAAGTTAGAATCCGCATCTCCAGTTCCATAAAAAACGTACTGAATGTTTTTATTGTGAGGCATGAGCAGAAGTATCCGATGCATATAAATTATTTGTGCTTACATGACGTAGTTGTCCCGTGCAATTATTTGGGACTTGTTCCGATCTATTCTGGCATGCTGGCAACAATAATTCCTATTAATTTATACAACTGGTTAATAGCACGGTGTGTTATATAGGTCTGCGGCCTCACACCTCAGAATACGTAGTTGATATACACGGACATATTCTGCGTTATAAATCTCCGATTTAGATAAGTACATTTATATAACACAGCAATACAAATAGCAATACGTAAGAACTGTATTTTGAACTCTGAGATCGATTTGACATTTATTCCAAAAATATACTTGCAGCATTCGAACGTTCAAGTTATTCGAGATTTGAAAAAGTTATTTTAAAGTCACAGGAACATGAGTTCTAGTTTTTGAGATGAGGCGTGTTTTGAAATTGCCAGCAAAACTAATACCTTTAAGTGGCTCCTAGGATGAAATTAATCAATAAAAAAAATCAGGCGCATATATTTTAGTGTGAAATCCCGGGAATTTTTCCTCATTCGGTGTTGGCACCATTGACTATAACAACTTTTGGTTGATGCCTCAGACGGGAGAGAAGTATGCTGTGATCGTGCCCTATGGAGCTCTATCATCGTTGCCTATCCCTCTGGAGAAACGGTTTTTATGGTATGTGTATATTTATTTGTGAACTGTGTATTTTTACTTTTAATAAAAAAATGTGAAAGACAGATCTTGCAATTGAAAAAAAAAGAATTTTCCAAATCGGTTCAGGGGTCTTCGAGTAATCGGTGAACATACATAAAAAAAAGAGAAAAAAAAAGATTCCGACGAATTGAGAACCTCCTCCTTTTTTCGAAGTCGGTTAAAAATGACGACTAATTTAGAAAAGGGTAATTCGTCGTTCAAATTCCATTAACCCATCGTCACGCGACTAAAGCGTCACGCATAGTAATTCAAATAATGTTTCAATGTTATTTTGTAGACAACCCAGGTGACTATTTGTTTTTTTTATTGGAATTTCTATCCCGTGCTTGTAGTTTCATATAGTCCTCATACCGATTTCAGTTTCCAGAATAAATTTGACTCATTCATTATGGCTCCATAGGTAAGAGGAAAAAGTATGATTTTAGAATGTATTGGTTTTAACTTTTTATTATTTTTATAGTATTAATTATTATTACTTTTCTTTTTACTAAAATTTAGGTAATATTTTACTCTCTATACATATTTTGATAAGTATCTACTCTTTCGCTCTTAACGGGCGGAAACTAGTGCCAAAACATTTAGTTCTGCGGCCTCTAGAAATGTATCTAGGGTTCTTCAGTTTGTGTTTTTGGTCTTAAGGTGGCCCAACCCGGCGGGACCAACTCATTCGCGGGCACGGTACAAAACCGTGCTGTTGCGCTCTGGGACCATCTCTGTTTCAAAGAATAAGACAGGCTCCGTGATGAGGAAGATGCAACACGAACACAAAAAAGACAATGTGCATAGTGTATGAATTGGTAAGATTGACGAAAATTGTAATTCCAAAACGACTTGTAGCTAAAAGTAATCCACGACCGCTGCAGTCAAAAATCTAACAAAAACCAAATAGATTATAAATCTTGATTAAATAAGCTATGTCTGATGACTAATCTTTATAAGATGTTCTTACTTTATCATTGCGTAATCCACCTCCAAAGTTATTGTATAAAACGCGTGAAAAATTCGAATTTTCGGGCCTTATAACTTAGAAACTAAACACAATTTTGCAATGCCAACGGTCATCAGACATCTAGTTTGTTCAAATAAAGCTATTTTCAGCAATTAAAATTAAAAATTTTAAAATTAATTAAAGAAGTAATTAAAATTTTAGATCTTTGACAAGAAATATGGGCGTGATCTTCTTTCTCCGTTTGTATGGGGAGTTGAGGGGGATGGCCTACCTTAAGAAAAAATTCAAAGGTTAATAATTTTAATTGAGTCAACAAAAGTCAAGTTTTACTAAACCGGCGTCATAATGCACCGTTATGCAACCTATTGGCCATTTCCAACCATTTTTTTTCAGGATGCGTGACATCAAAGAGAATGTTAACTATTTCGAGCGCGATGCATGTACGTATGTATGGAAGTAGGCGCGAAATTGCGATGCACGCGTAAGGACAGAAGTGGATTACAATTCTTAAATTTTAGTATATGGTTCCCGGATCCGCTCGGGCTAATTTAGTTTTTGACATAGGAAAATGTGATCAGAAACCATCGCGGGTGTGTAATTCCAACGGTCACTTTTAAACAGAACATTCTGCTTCTTGACAACAGCGCCACCTACCGAATACAAATATAGCTAAGAAACATCTAGGTGACCACATAATCACATAAAAAATCTACAGTGACCCTATGACCTTAATTGAAAATGACATTAAAATGTTAAAATTACGGAGAACTTCAATCAAACAGATGTATTGATACGTGCAATAACTTATGCAATGAGGAATTTAATATTTATTTAAATTTAATTAATTTAGGAATTTAGTTTAATAATATTTTTTTAATATAATGCATTACAGAACTTATAAAATAAAACGATACATACAACAATCGTCTCGTTGTGACAACTGACCAGATTCTGAACGAAATCTGTGAAATCACCAAAAAGGTGTCTCGAAAGCAGGTAAATATCTACCCTTAATTATAATCCTATGGAAACCAGAATGGTATCATTGTTGAGCCCTTTAAATTCTTCAGGATTTATTTTTTTATTATTTCGATATCTTATTTCGTTTCCGAGAAGTTTAAGATTCTTTGAAATAAATGGTAAAGAATTGGCGTTATTTAAATAAAAAAACATATAAACATTTAACAAAAAAATATATGAATTGTGTTTACAGTATTGTAGCGCTTTAAGTAACGTTTATTTTGATGCAAAATTCATTCCTATATCTTAATAATTGAGGACGCTAGCCCCCGGTCGCTCTTTTGAAGTGAAGCGTTGACAAAGTGAAGCGATCGAAAAACCATTTTCAATACTTAAAATTCGTCCAAATCGGTCTAGCCGTTTAGGAGAAGAATTACGAACACCCGCATAACGTAATAGATTCAAAATGAGACCGTGTTCCCTCGACCCGTTCCAGTTTCCGGTTATCAGCTCCACGTGACGTCAAAGGCGCCCCTCGGGTGCGTTTAAGAGGAAATCTGATGAAATGCAGTCGCTTACGTGTGACAGATCCTTTACACAATTACCGCGGGTGGAGCGCTGGCAGCGCCCCGCAGGCCTTTCGCAGTTTACAGGCACGTGCTCAAAGAGAATGCGCAAACGATAAAAGCTTCTAAGAAAGGTGCTTCATGTAATTATATTTTTGTGAGGTAGAGCGTGCGGCGTAAATTTTATAAAATAACGCACAGAGATTATACGTTAGGGGTTTTAACTAGCCTAACCCCAGGCCAGCTTGTTATAGGTTAGGCCCTTACAGTCGTATTCAGAGAGGACCTGTCAAAACTTAGTACGAGATTAGCACCAGACTAACCATACAAAAACCGGTTTAGTACGACCTTAAAACGCGTACTAAAGTTAGTCCGCCCACTCTGAATAGAGATGTTAGATCCTAGATCGGAAGAGGAAGGTGTGCCACACAAAACTTTCAATGCCATTTCGGCGTATACGTCACACGAAAATATAGTCAAAGCCGTATTGGAGGATTTGTGTTCGTGGGAACTGGCTTGGCGAACGCATCTTGGAGACTTGGATAAAGCTCGTATGCCATTTCTCCTTCCTCTTTTGTTCTGTGTTTAGACTAAGATTCGTCAGAACTACGAACAGATCATAAAAGCACAATGGTGTATTGTCGCCGCTCGATGTTTTAGTGAGATTCGTAGCAATATATTCGTTTAATAAAAGCATCAATAAACATAGTTTATGTGATTAGTTCATATTTTTACATTACTTACCCAATGTTATAATTCACGAGACTATCCCTGCACCTGCAACAATAAAACATACTTATTAAATTATGATTGCATGCTACCATAGCTTTTAGGGTTCACCCTTGGTTCGCCATTATTTACTAAATCAGTATTCGGGTTTGATAGTTTGTTAGTTTAGTATACACACCCTTGGATTCGTCAGATTTCAAAGAAGGTTCGATTACTGCGGATGAAGAAGAATCGACTTCGAGGACTTAAGGCTGCTCCGACCCATATAAAGTTGTTTGCACACATAACGCAAAAAGTATAGCACTTTAAGCCACGAATTAATAATAAAAGTTTAATATAGTCATATTACTTGCAGCGAAAACAATTTCACAATTTCAGGATTATTGGTTTTGTTACATTTTATTTAAATACGATTTTTATTTAACAGCGCCATCTAACGGTGTAAAACTTCTAATCGGCAATTACAACGAAACCATTAAACCTGAAATTGTGAATATGTTTTCGCTGCATCTACTATGGCTATATTTAATATTTTTGACGAATTCGTGCCTTAAAGTGCAATACTTTTTGCTTTCCGTGTAAAAAAAACATTGTATGGATCGGAACATCCTTAAGGAGGAAGGAAGAGGATTTGCCTTGACAAGACGTTATGGGTTCAAATCCTTGCCCTGGTCATGCACTACTTTCTTTCTATTTCTAAGTTGAATACGAGCTGTACTATATTTCGGAACCCATGATAAAACTGTAGGTAACTTTACCCTTCTAGGTGGTAGGATTAATACTATTGGATGAAACTATGGTGAAACATTTTCCCTGTTTTCCATCCATCAGTGTAGCCGTGCTCATAAAGGGTAGGTCCTGGCTGGTACTTATTTTCATCGGGAATTTGGGTATATTGGGTAAATATCATAACGTTAGTTGTGTGGTATTGGCAATTCATGTCAGGTTACATAAAAAACCTTACTTATCGAGTCAGCTTCGCGCCACTGGGCTACCGAGGCTGACGAATATTTTGATTGTTCAAATAAGGATTGTTAATATTTTTCTTCAACTTATTTAATCAAATAAATTCACTCGTTGTTGTTCCATACCAGAATGATTTCAAGGTACTACCGACAGCTCGTGCGGCCCGCGTCCGCCCCTAGTAATGGAAAATGTTGTCGTTTCGAGCAACTCTGTAATTTCATTAAAATGTTCTCCTTCTGTCCTCCAACTTCGCGGAGGACCGTCGCGTAGACACGTAGGGAGATATTTTATTTTTAAAGTCATGTGTGGGGTTGTTGAACAATGATAAACGCAGTTTTCTTTAGTGATAAAAATGTTGCTTCTCTGAGACGTCGTAAAAATAATTAATAGCATTTGAATTTAGAGTTTCCTTGTCGAGAACAATACTTTTGAGAAAATAATATATTCTGATGTATTCTTGAATTTGTTTGCAGGTGAAATTATACAGCATACATAGTAGAGTTGTACCAACAGCGCTAGAATCATCTACAAACAAAAAAGATTACTCATGTCGTTATACTGTTTTTTTCTATAATTAACTCAAGATTTTAATTTGGCGCCATTTGTGGCCCAAAATACAAACTATAAAAAAACAATTTGACAGCAGACAGTTTAGGGTTAGTAAAAATGGAAAATATTTAAAAATAAATAAAGTTTGGCAGCCACAGTTCGAAAATTTCGTACAAAATATTGTACGAAATCGTCGGAATATTGATTTAACTTCGTCAACTGTGAAGAGAGTGATTGTAAAATTCAGGGAGACTGGATCAATTTGTGATGAGAAACACACATGGAGCTTCCTCCCTCCTCCATGGAAACATACCGGTCGTCTAAAAAATATTTTTAAATAAAAAAAGGACCGCCTTCAAAAAAACCGGAACTAAAAAGCAAAAAATAATTGGTTACTTTTAATTAATGTACGAAAAGCTATTTTAATTCTAACTAATTATGTACAATTTCTTAATTTTTAATCATCTTTTGAAGTCGGTGCCTTGGGTAGAGTTCGCTTCGCACGCTGCTGACCGAACAGACACTATTTCAGCCGAACACACCCGAAGTCTACGAGAGCGTAAACAACCTGAGTCAGCAATGATTGGTCCACAAACATCGTCATTCCACAGAGCATTTTAAGCAACCGTTCGTCTAACTGGAGATGCCCTTAGCGTTGGTTTACGTGCAAGCTGATATCGATACAGCGCAGCGTACTGAAATTGGGTTTCAACGATTATTAGTACTTTCGGCTTTATAAAGGCGCGCACTGGTGAAGGAGTACGTTAATTCGCTGCTCTGTGTATTGGTACTTCCCTGCAACATCGTTGTCTGAACGAGACGATTTCTGCCGAAATTGGTGAGATATGTACTAACCGCACACTCGTTTTGACACGTAGTTGAGAGCAGACACCTCAAAGTCGCTACTTTTCGTTCTTTTCGCGTTTTCTGTTCTTTTTTATATTTGTTTTTTTTTGTTTTGTGTTGTGTAGGTATTTAGGTAGAATAAAAAGTACAAGCTACACCTACCTAAATATTTATCATATCTATTAAGTGGTCGTTGTTTTTATATTGGTTTGTTCGTAGGGTTTTCTTGTAAATATTTTGTTTTTACTGTGTTAGGTATTTAGTTTAAGTATAAGGCATATTTAAATTACAAAGTACTTGCCTAAATACCTACTTCCATACGTTTTTCCGACCTGTTTGTTCATTTAATTTTTGTTTTTGTGTTTTGTTCAAGTAGGTAAATGTAAGTAGCTACCTACTTATATTTCTTTCTTAGCCATAGGTGATATTAATCTAACTACTTGCAGCCCTTAAAGAACGTCTACCCAAGGCACCGACTTCAAAAGATGATTAAAAATTAAGAAATTGTACATAATTAGTTAGAATTAAAATAGCTTTTCGTACATTAATTAAAAGTAACCAATTATTTTTTGCTTTTTAGTTCCGGTTTTTTTGAAGGCGGTCCTTTTTTCATTTAAAAATATTTTATTTTTTGCTTTTTAGTGGTGGCGTAACTTTTGACTCAAGGTGGGCGAGCCCTCCTGCTCAACTTCACATACAAAGTGGAAAGAAGATATACATACATATACAATACAATACAATACAATGAACGAGCATTAGCAGAAATGAAACCATTGAGAAATCTCATTTCTGACGAAAGGTAGACCGGTAACTATCTGGATTCATGAGTTCACGGTTGATACGTACGATAATTGATACGATGAGATCACGTGAGATAGAGTGCTGTGACAGACGGACGGACGGACGGATATCGGAAGCTTAGTTATAAGGTTCCGTTGGTGTCCTTTGGGAACGGAACCCTAAAAAGACAAAACAACGAATGACCGGAACCGCTGAGCTTCTGAATTTCTCATCCTTACATCGTTCCAGATAGTCTGTTTCTTGCGTAAGTTTAAGTTGTATGAAAATGTGTACATATCGGCCTCGTTTATCCCACCTTAACAGTTAAATTTTGTAAAATCCGTTGTGAGCGAGCCTTTTCGTCTTAACAAGAAGTCACTGAAAATTTTAAGTTTCGAGGATAATTGGTTTCAGAGATCTCAACATGAGTGGTTTTCGCCTAAATGTGTTCATTTTGACCTGTTTTACCCCCCTAATAGTATAATTTCCAAAAATATTTTCTTCTTAAGCATTCCCATCTAAAACAAACATACTCTGACATTTCTGGGTTCAGCGGCTCTAGAGATAGAAATGTGAACAATTTGCCCTCTTTTACCCCCTTGAATACCCCCAACAGTTGAAGTAAAAAAAAACCTCTCATACTGAGCAATCTCACCCGAAAAGAAAGCTACTGTAACTAAAAAATCACATTTCTGGGTTCGCGGGGTTAAGAAATTCGATGTTGGTATAGTTAAGTACCAAACTACTGAACCGATTTTGATAAAAAAAAATGAGACCAACTAAAGTATACCCTTTCGAACAAAAAAAGAATTTTTCAAATCGGTCCAGGGGTCTTCGAGTAATCGGTGAACATACATAGAAAAAAAAAAAGATTCCGACGAATTGATAACCTCCTCCTTTTTTGAAGTCGGTGAAAAACAAGCCGTTCAAATATAGCCGTTCAATTTAATATTTTACCAATATCGAGGCAGTGCGTGAGAGTGTTGGGGAAAGTCCAGCAACATCAATTCGACGTCGTGGACAAGAATTGCAAATTTTAAGAAGCTTTCTACAGCGTATACTCTGTAAAGATCTGAAAGTTCAACTGACACAAAACCATGCACAGCGAAGAGAGTTCGTTGAATGGATTATTGAACATCAACAAGTGGATGCTGATTTTTCGAACAAAATCATCCTAAGCGATGAAGCACATTTTCACCTTGATGGCTTTGTTAAGGCGGCCCAACCCGGCGGGACTAACTCATTCGCGGGCACTGTACAAAACCGTGCTGTTGGGCTCTGAGATCAGGCTTCGTGATGAGAAAGATGCAACATGTCCACAAAAAAGACAATGTGCATAGTGTATGATTTCGTAAGATTTACGAAAATTTTGATTTCAAAACGACTTATAGCTAAAAGTACACCACGACTTCTGCGGTCAAAAATCTAACCAAAATCACATAGACTAAAAATCTTGATTAAATAAGCTATGTCCGATGACTAATCTTTTTAAGATTTTCTTACTTTATCATTGCGTAATAAACCACCAAAGTTATTGTATAAAACGCGCGAAAAATTCGAACTTTCGGACCTTATAACTTAGAAATCAAACACAATTTTGCAATGCCAACGGTCATCAGACATCTAGTTCGATCAAATAAAGCTCTTTTGAGCAAAATTTGGGATCTCTGATAAGAAATATGGGCGTGATCTTCTTTCCCCGTTTGTATGGGGAGTTGAGCGGGTTGGGCCACCTTAATCGCCAGAATTGCCGCATTTGGGGTTCAGAGAACCCACATGTGATTGTCGAAAAACAAATGTATCCACAACGTGTCACTGTTTGGTGCGGATTTTGGGCTGGAGGAATCATTCTTCCAAAATGAGGCTGGTCAAGCAGTGATTGTTTTATAATTTTTTTTTTTTTTTTGTGTTGTGTTATATATGTTATATATGTGTTATATATAACGTAATAAATTACGTTATTTTTGGGACAACCTTATAAAACAGGGTAAACAGACTTTGCTATACCGCTCCGTGCTTTGGCAGCGAATATTCTTTCTTCGGTTTTAGCTCATCTTGGAAGACTTGGCTTTGGAGCAGAATCATAGAAATGCATAGAAACTATTTGATGCGAGCCAGCTCGTGTTATTCCAAAAGCGAATGCGCATTCCAAAAAGAGGCCAGCTTTCTCAGGCTTAATGTAGGATCTTTTAAATTGTTGTCCCTGAAATGCCGAATGACTCTTCAATCTCACGGTATACCACATGACGGTTTTCGATTATTAGCTTTCTTGTGGCAATGATGTACCTTCTGTAACATTTACCGTACATACCGTACGTACCGGTCCAGTTTTTGGTCGTGTTTCACGAGATTTGTCATTAAGGCTGGCATTGTCTAATCTGGAATTCTAAATAACAGCGTCCGACAGTACTAAGATATGAGGGTTTATCATTTAACAGTGAAGTCACTTCATCGGGACATTGAAGTCGTGTTAGTCCTCCTTTGAAAGTTAGCTAAAATTATTGCTCGAATTATCAGACAAATTAATTTTCGTCCGCAGCTTGATCACTTTTAAATGACGCCGTATCTAAACAATTTCACTAATGCTATATCTGTCAATTATTTTAAGCTTCTAAGTCTAAGTTTTTGTACTGCCAAGCAAGTATGTACTGATACTTTCATGCTTCGTCATTGGCATCCATTTATATTTTATGTCACCTTAACTACTTTTTCAGTCGCCTTATCTACGTAACGCAACCACTTGGAACAGGCAGATCGACACATTTACATTCAGAGGGATGATCTTTATGATGTGAACGTTTTCTATCATTTTCTATAATCCGCTGTTTTTTTTGGTGGAAATAGTTAGATCGACGAAAAAATTGCTAGGACTTCATTAATATAAATTGTACCTATTCTATATTTAAAAATCGATAGTATTTATCTTCACCTCACTAAATCAATTCAAGTGGCGTAAGCGCGATGGCCTTAATCGCTCTTAAAAGCTCTACCACTCGGGTGCGGACAAACAGAGCATGAATCAATTTAGAGCGGAGCCGATTACGACGGCGATGGTGGCGGCGGAGGTAGCGGTGGGAGGGGGAAGCGGGATGCAGCGCTTTCATTATCCTCTCTCTACAATCCCACCTACACGGAAGCTTGTGGAAATTCACCAGAAAGATTTCCTTGGTAAGGTGATTTGTTGGTGCAAATAGTTGGCGCACGGATAAAAACACAGAATCGGATTTATACATTACTATCCTCTCGCTTTACTAGATAAAATTTGAGTAAAACCCATAAATAAAAACCGGCCAAGTGCGAGTCGGACTCGCACACGAAGGGTTCCGTACTATTATGCAAGATTTGATCCAAAGAAATCACGTTTCTTGAGATATGTGTAGATATTTTTACTAGCTTTACTGACACCACTCATGATGCTCGGATAGACTATTAACTGGACATAGATGGCTATACCACCCCCAGTCATGATATTAGCCCAATCTACTACATTCCCTAAGGAATTAGGTGCCGTGCCAGGACCTTTGCTTTATGAGCACGACTACATTCTTCGGCTCTGCTTATCTTCTAATGCGATGGTAAACCCGGGCGGGCTTAGACCTCCTAGTACCTACAGTTTTACATGGATTCCGAACCATGAAGCAGCGAGAGAGAGAAAAAAGTATTGCATGAATGAGGCGGGGATTTGAACCGAGACCGCTGGTATGCCCGAACGAAATTTCCCGCGCCAACAGCCGCAGCATCTGCAGGACATCAAGCAAAAGGAGACAAAAGGAGATATAAAAACCATTAACATGAAATGAAAAATATAAAGACCACAAATCCCGAAAGAAAGACAATATTTCTCAGGGTGTTTAATCCAGTTACTCCGCGGCTCTCCCAGGCTGCCAGCTGAGAACATTTTCCTTACCGGAGTCAGCTTATCCGGCCACAATCCTGCTACTCTACACTCTGCAGTAGCTTTAGGTTTCTTCGCCTTTTCCCATCTTTAGTACCGAAAATTATTCAAATCATTTATTGTAAAACCCTTCGTAGACACGAAATGAAAAATTAGAATATACACTCGCCCAGAAATAACTGACACATCGCTCTGTATTGTAAAATTAGTAAAATTCATAGGGAAATCAGAGGTCTTTTCTTAATAACGCACAAAACAAACAGGGTTCATGAACAATCAAACCCCAATTGTTTGTCATCAGAAATGACACGATGGAGTCTAACACAGACTTCATCGCGACATTTCTGTGTTAAGGTGGCCCTTCCCGACGGGACTAACTTATTCGCGGGCACGACACAAACTCGTTATATTGCGCTCTGGCAGTCTCTGATATATAGACACTCTTCGTCATGAGGAGGATGCAACATGATCTTCCTTCCAGTTTTGTATGGGAAGGCCACATTAAGTTAGCATTGACAAAACAGAGAGATATTTTCAAAAAATGCATAACAGAGTCAATATCATACAATTTTCAGATAATACTAGTAAAAAGTCAGTCAAGTCTCGACGTTGTCAGTGGATAGAGATTTCAAAAGTGTGAATCTCTTCTTTCACTTTGATAACCTACGATGAAGGGAAGGAAACAATGTCGTGTAATAAAATAAACTAGGTCCATCTGGTTTTTGTAATGTACTGAATGAATATACATATTTAGCTAATATCACACAAACTGTCATCAGATATATTAGCCATTGCGCCGTATTTCCTGACAAGCCCTTCTCATATCACAAGAATATTGGATATGGATCTGAGTACTGTTGCTTATCCTTAACTATGCAGTATGTTTCATTTGTACTCCAGGAACTTTAGCCTTAAATCAGCACTTAGAAAAACATTAAATCCGAAATGCATTTTTTTTTCTCATAAACGTAGTATTTCATGTGGACGTGTGTACATTAAGTTTGCAACATTTTGGGGGGTCCGGAAGATAGAAATAAAATATGAAATATGTTTAAAAAATGATATCTCCTAAACAAATATTTAGAAATGTTATTTAAAAGTATAATATGTTAGCTAATTTTAGGTGTAATATTACTGTGAATTTGCAACAATTTCTTATTTACGGAACTGTGTAAATATATTTTTTGTACTTTTAATATCTGCAATATTTAATATCTGCAAAGCAAATAATGGAAATTCTATTTTATTTTCTGAAATTGGAAACTGACCGCAAACTCTATATTCTGTGAAATTTGTAAAATGTTTCAAATATTAGAAGCACATTTTTTTTCATTTATAATGTTTACATTCACACAAAAGCTAAACAAAAAATTCGAAATACGTATAAAATCGTTCGTTGTATAGTTTCTAAAGAATTTAATTTGCTTTTACATATTCTAGAAAGAAATATAGCAATAGCAAGTTAGGTTCGGGGCATAGATTTTTTTTTGTAAAAGCATTTTTTTAAATACATTTCCGTAATTACAAAATTGTTGCAAATTCACAGTTACATTACGCCTTTAAATACTTAACATATAAATTTTTTTAATACCGTTTCTAAATATTTGTTTAGGAGATATACATTTTTTAATACATTTTAATTTTTTTTTTCTATCTTCCGTGCCCCGCTAAATGTTGCAAACTTAATGTAAGCATATGAACATGAAATTATATATTTCTGAGAAAAAAAAATTCATTTCGGATTTCATGTGCTTCTCAAACCGTATCTACCCCGGTCTATTATGAGCCTGCTTCCATATCACAGATATTGACCAAAAAAGGTTAAAAGTAGTATCACATCACTTGAGGTAGACTAATTTTAACACAAATACTTGATACAAATTAGTTAGTAGCACTAATTACCCTAAATGAATATAGTTTAGCGCTTGTCAGTGGGATCGAGTAAACGAAATTACTAAGCGAGCTGCATCTTCTACCAAAAAAAATCATTTTATAATCACTTACTTTACTTAGTAAGCGACAAGCATCGGCTGAAGATTTTTTTACCTTTTCCTTTAGCAATTTTACTGCCATCGCAACAGCGTCCAGGCCACAGGAATCACAACCAATATTCTACTACTTCTTTTAAAATGCTGCCATTTTAATGACAATTCAATAATTGTAGATCTTACGGCAATGCAGTTCAGAGACGCTCTAGCAATACGCTATGGCAACGAACCATCCGGTCTCCTAGAACATTGTGACGGCTGCGGTGAGAAAGGATTTGACTTAAACCATGCCCTCAATTGTAAAAAAGGTGGACTAGTAAAACAAGGCCACGATCATCACAGAAATAACTCCGAGAAAGGGCAGAAATTGCATGGGGCGCACAAAAGTGCAAATTTCGGTCATAAGAGCAGTATCATCCAGAATAAGGCACAACAAAGAAGGTACCAAGCGCCGGGTTTGAAGACGGTGCTGGTATCAGACATCAGAACCCACGAGCAAGAGCTTGGCTGATCCTGCTATGTCACCTTATGTTATTACTCAGTCATATTGCGACGATTGTATATGCGAAGACTTGTAATTGTATGTACACATTCACACAATAAAAAATATTTACCTCTAAAAAAAAAATTATTCAAACTGGGATATCAAATTATATGAAAACGTCCATAGTGGTCCTTCCATTTTTGTTTCTTGTTGATTTATGGTTCATTAAAAAAACACAACAGTTTCAGAAACACAGTTAATTACAGTAAATCGTTACCATAATTACATTAATTCAAGTAATTAGTTCAAATTATTTCTAATCTCATAAGTAGTTAAGCATGTTATTGATTATTGAAATTGTCGCACGAAGTTTTTTACGTATCAAGGTGACGTGTTTGAACATCGATTAACTCAGCCGTCTCCTCCTCCAGGAATCTATAAAAGTCACGTGTTACAATGTTTGTGTTCTAAAACCTACCTCTAAAATATAACTAAAGGTTGTGAAAATCATATGCACTGTCGTCCGGATACGAACGTTTTGTAGACTCTGAAATGTGGCCACTCATTGTAACCGACGTTGTGTGACGTCTTTCGACCTCGCAGGACTTATCCCGAGAGAAACTCTGAGAATAGTGGAAATAAACTGCGGCGCAGCTGGCTTTATCGCGTTATTATAAAATGTGGCTTGCGCTTTTCGTTCGCTTTAAGCTCCTCCGTTCTTTCGACCTACGCCAACTTTGACCTAGATAAGTCACTTTGATGCAACATTCTGCAAAACTCCATTTGCGTCCTGTGCATATTTCTACTTGTTAAAATGGTCAGTTGTTTTTTTCATATGCGGAAACCTCTGGACAAAATCATTGTCAAGTCACAAAAAACTAAACGTCTATTTTTTTGACATAATTAAAAAAAAATGGCACAATACGAAATAACTAGTTAAGGCGCCTCCACCACTTGTAATGAAAGAAACTCGAATTTTGAGCAAAATAGATTTTATTTTATCTTTTCAAACTTGTAACCACGTTGATAGCGAGGCAATTTTTTGAATAATCACTTTTTAAAATGTGTAAAGGCATACAGCCTGTTACACTAGTTACATATTGTGTGGTCGAGGTTTCGTTTAACTTGACCCGCGCCGAGCTAACTTCAGATGCTATCTTAATAATTTCACCTAGTTGTTCGGACCTTGTCACCGAATACCGCAATTTTCGTTTGCGTGCAACTCAAACTTAGTAGGTAATCATAAAGAAATTGCAGCATTACTAGGCTGTAATTTTACACGCTAGGCGGAGAGAGAGAATTACCTTTGCTGCTAATAAATTACAAATTATCCACAAATTGATTTTAAATTTGTATTACGAGTATATTGAGCAGTGAGAGTTTGAAACAGTATTCATATTCAAGCCATACTATAAAGCAATGTATACTATAAGGGCCTATTTTACCAACATTTGGTAAGGTTGTCATTAGCTATCGTATATGTATTAGTCCATTGAAAGTAATGTCCGTCAATATGCCAGATTAAACAAGTTAATATTTTAACGGGAATTATTTGGCTATTTAAACGATTAATTGTTGCTAAGGGACTATTTTACAATAAAATATCTGCACTTACATTAAACAGTTTTACAGAGTGCATACGTTTATGTGCTCGATAGCTAATGAGAACTCTATCGACAGGTAGTTAAAAACGCCCTTAATTAACTAAAATTACATTGAAATGGAAACGGAACCCTTCGTGTGCTAGTCGAACTCGCACACGAAGGGTTCCGTACCATCGTACAAGATTTAACCCGAAAAAATAACGTTTTTGTATAGGGCCCCCTTTAATTTTAATATATTTTTTGATGTTACCTATTTTTTGTTATAGCGGCAAAATACACACGCTGTTAAAATTTCTATCACGGTTCATGAGATACAGGCCTATGACAGACGGACGGACGGACGGACGGACAGCGGAAGCTTAGTAATAGGGTTCCGTTGACACGCTTTGGGTAAGGAACCCTAAAAATCATTAAATATATCCGAGACAGTGGCTGCCTCGGTTTTCATGTTCTGATGATTTTTTTTATTTTTTATTTTTCACTGACAATAATTTATTTTGAATACAGAACTTGCCAGTGAAAACTTTTGCATTATTTACTTCCCATCCTATTTTTATATTCTTCTCAGAATGTTTTTTTTTTCTTTTGCATATAAATACTGAAAAAAGAAAACACATTTGTGCTAAAACAATGTAATCATCGTCTCTTATTAATTTAACATGTTATTTGCTTTAAACATTTTTCTCGGGCCTTTGAAAGAAATGTTGGATAGTTGCAGGCCACTCCTGCCGCCATGGCCTCTCTATGACGTCATCAGATCTTCAGAGTCGACATTCCCGCTCCTTTATTATGGAAATAGTCACGAAATTAATATTTTTAAGGCTTTCGCTTTTTTTTTCAACTGTATATGGACGGCTCATACGTCATGTTAACCCAACAAACCGTATTCTCTATAATGCCATCCCTACATGAGCACAGCTACGTCAAAATGGACGGAGAAGACAGTTTTCATTCCCACTTGTAACTATATTGCAATGCGATGGTACCAATCCAGGTGGGCTTAATCCCTAGGTAGGTCGTGACGAAACGCACTTACCTTACTCAGAAAGATAAAAAAATGTTCCAAATAATATTGGAGAAAATATTTCTAAATGCCTTCGATTTTATGAAACTCAACTGTATTGATGGGAAAACTTTCATAATTGGCTTAACTCCTATAAAAACCAACATCTGGGATCATTCTGCCTATCTATATGTCTATATTTATGCTTGTTATCCCATTTATAACTTGAAAACTACTTACCCGAAGTTAATCCGTTTGTATACATTTTTACTTTAATTTCTTCCCATGACTACTAGGTTATCACATTTTAATGTTATAAAAGTCGGAGAAAAGGAATTTTTTTTTTCAGTTAACTTTAATGCGGGTGGAGCCGTTTACTCCTCCTGGTATCATATAAATGGAAAAAAAGACTATTATTTTTCACAATCAAAATTGACGCAAGAAACTCAGAAATACAATCAGTCATAATTTGCATATACGCAAGCAAAGCCGCAGACAGCAGCTATTGAAATTATAACCTTCACGATTTACTAGGTAGCGAGCATGGAAGAACGGTAATAGCGATCGAAACAAAATCGTATGGCGGCAGCCACGAGTTAGTGGAAAATTTCTAACGTCTAATGTCTAGCGTTTACGGCAAACCGATCGACTGGTGTTTTCCGTAAAGACGTCAAACTCCATACAAGTTTTTACTAGATACTCTGTGTTTTACTTCTTCAAGCTGTCAAAGTCAAACTCGGAGTTCCGATTTGTATGAAAACGCGAAGTCGGCGTAAACGGCAACGTCGACGTATTTACGGCAACGTTGAGTAAGCGGTCATATCAAACTAGGACTCGCAAATTTTAGTTCGATTAACGCCCACTGCGCGCGCTCTTCAATTTCTCCATACATATGAAAACGCCAGTCCATTAAGTCCGTAAACCCAATTTACGTGACAACTGGGACTACAGGCTCTGTAATTAGTTCTGTTACGAATTCGGGACGCCCAACATCGAATGTTTCTTGCACTAAACAGCGTCCTGTGAAGTTCAGAAATCAGTAGTAATGGAGTTCGTTAGCGAACGCTCTCGCCGGCGCTGCCGCTATTGTATGGTAAAGTGGCTACGGCGACGCAACGATGCGAACGAATTTCGGTTGCTACTGCCGTCCTTCCATGCTCGCTGCTGCTAGGTCACAAACGTGTTACACCAGATTAAACCTGCAATTAAAATTAATGAATACAAATTTCAGCGAGCCATGGACGGAGAATTGAAAATAAGGGGATTTCTTGCCACTGGAAGGCCACTGGGGTGTAACCTAAGAGCTGTTCATTTTTATCTTCTATCCTGCTGGTATTATTTCATTGTAATTTGAAGAAAAAGAGTTAAATACTCTATATGTAATGTATATGCACGGGCATATACATTTTATATGCGTGGAGGTATGCTCAGCTTAGAATTGCAGGGGGCTAAACCTACTGTAACGTAGTTAGTAGTTTCTTTAAATATTACATACATACATACGTACCTTCACGCCGCTTTACCGGAGAGGTAGGCAGGCAGAGATGATAGAGCGTCATACTGTACGATCACATCACACCTATTTCGCTTCATCTACAGACACATCTTTTCATACATGCTCTACGATTACAGGTTTTTTTTAATGTAGCTGGACATGTAAGGCTAACACCGAACTTATCGTCAGATACTAGCCTAACACAGCACATGGGAACTAGGTGCCATGCCAGCACCTTCCTTATAAAACTCGGCTACATTGAACTGGATGGAAACACGGGCAATTTTTCATTGCCGCTTCGACCATCTTTTCATCCAATGCGAGTAGGGGAAGGGGACTTACACTTTTACATGGTTTCCGAACCAGCTCGCATTCTTGACGAAATGCACTTATCCAACACATAAAGAGAAAGAAATTGGTGCACGGGGCAAAGATTTGAACCCAGACCTCTTGTATGCTAGGCGAGTCCCCGCGCCACTGGGCTACGAGCCGCTCTAATACACCTACCGCCCCGGAATTAATTTTCTCCATAGTCGCAGCAACAAACGAAGCGAGCATTTCGCGCGCGGGTTTTTCCTCCCATTCTCTTCGAACTGAGTTCACGGAGAGTCGACTCGAATACGGCGCTCGTTCGTGCACGAGTTTCGTTGTCATTCGTGCTCGCAAGACGATAAACGAGATCTGGAGGAAAATCCCTCGGAGCGCGTCTGCCGCGGATAAAAAAATACTAGCTCATTGTTTTTGTCACTTTCTCTATTCGAAGCACGTCGATTTTATGTTACTGATTTGCGTGGTAGGGCGTTTGCGAAACAATAGAACATTTCAAGCGATATTCTGATTCTGATTCTAAAAATCTATCTTCTAAAATTTGGTGTATCACCTACGCACAGATATTTCTATTGCCTTTCCTCATCACCTAAGGGTTGACTGGAAGAAATCACTCTTAGTGATAAGTGCGCCGAATCGACCGAGAAACAAAGACACATACATTATAGAAAGAAAAGCTGTAAAAATAACTGGCAAACATAAGGTACCTTTCGCGGGCATTGCGTCTACCAATTTTGCCACCCGCTCTATACCCATAACTTGAAATTCTCCTACAGTACCCCCGTAATCACTGCCTCCTACTAACACAGTGTTTAAAATTGATCATACATTCATTTAACGCTTCACCTGCGTTGCTTCAGAGACTGCAAAGATTGAACATTCAAACATTTTGCCGTCGTAACCAAAATCATGTTTGACGTCAGACGCTAGAGCCGTCCTAGGTTGAATTATTTTGTGTACAGTCGTGCTCAGCAATGACTTGGGTTTATCAACGAATATAATATGTTTGTATCGACTGTGAAGAAAGGACACATTAACATAAGAAAGAAAGCTGCAAAAAGCAAAGGTGCATTTCGCGGGCATTGCGTCTACCAATTTTGCCACCCGCCCTATACCCATTATATGGAGCTCTCCTACAGTCCCTCCTCACATAAGTAGATTAAAATGTAACTTTTGGGGTTTCTTATTTAAAAAAGTAGAGGGGAACAGCCAGACAGACACACGCAAGTATTTTTGCCTAAGGTGAAACGAAGACCGCTCTCGCTTCGAGCTCGCTCGGCTAATAATGCACCGCTTACCTATGGACAATTTTCAGTGCCGCTTAGACAATCTTTCATTATATTAATAGTGGCTCTCTGAGTCTGTATTTGCCAAGCTTCAGACTAAATCAATGTTCACCACTATGTTCAAAACTAAATCCTATTTGGTATTTTTCTTGTATTTTTCTTACTTGGTACTTACCTAACGCTTTAGTCACAAAATATTTTTTGTGACAATTTTAATCATTTTTCAAAAACTGGCTCGACCAAAAAATCTATACATTATATTGAACCTGCTCAGAAAATTTCACGCGAATCGGTTGAGAAATGCGACCCGTAGAGAACGGCCGAACAGCAGGGCTTACGAAAGCATAGGCGTAAGCTATGCGCGTTATGCTTGGCCTATGCACGAAAGCATTTTTGTCCAAGCTGAAACTGAGATATCGCTCGCACTGCGCGCTTCGCGCAAAATTTTTCTTGCAAAAAAGCATTAAATTGTTAAAAAAATTAACCTTCCTTAAGTCATGCTTTATTTTTTCTTTCAGCTGGCTCCCGACCTGCGCCCATCGATACCTAATAATCGCATTTCGTGTCGATAAATAACGCAAACAATTTCTAGTTGTTTTACATCGGAGCTCTACAATATCAATACTTTCCGTAAATACCGTACCGATACATCCGTGGCGGGCGACCCACCCCACGCCGGCGCCGCGCCCGCCGCCGTAAGTCGGCGGAGGCGGCGGTATACGAGGCGAGTACGGCGGTAGTCAGGTGGGGAGCAACCGAGTCAAGGCCACCATCGACCTAGCCTCCCCCCTGCGCCCGTTCTTCCCTCCGCCCCCCACGCCCCCCCCGCCCAAACCGCGCCGCAAGCACGAACACGAACGACGCCGTCCTATTTGTAGATTTTGAAACAAAAATAATTTTCAAAATCGGTCCGAAATTGACGGAGAAATCTGTGAACGGACATAAAAATACATAAAGCCGAACATAGAACCCTCCTCTTTTTGTGAAGTCGGTAACAATTAGTCGACCCGTAGCAAGCACAAATAATATTTGACCGAGCGAGCTTTTGTTTTTTAACATTTTTTAAAACAATCTTTCCGAAATGGCTCCTTTTGAATAATTTCCAAAAATCGTCAAAGAAACCATACAATTATCGAATCTGCTCACAAAATTTCACGAGAATCGGTTGAGAATTGCGACATGCAGAGGAAAACAGACGGACAGACACACAAAAGCATTTTTGCCTAAGCTGAAATAGAGACCGCTCGCGGTTCGCGCTTGCTCGATCAATTAATTTTCTTTACATATTGGAATCTAGGAAAAAACTGGACCCCTATTGTACGTCACAATTGGAAGGTGGTAAATACGGCAGTAAACATTTTGAATATTCCAGAACTTCGTCGAGTTTAAAGCGAGCAAGAAACAGACGTGTATATTTAGTGCAAAGCGGACACCGTATACACAGCCGTGTAAACTACGCTACGCTGAGCTTCCGACGTGGTATCAAAGGATAAAATCAAGTTTGCTTTCAAAAGAAGCTAGGAGTACTAAACAAAATTGCTGCTCTTTAAGGCGCAGATAAGGTCTTGGGTTCGCTGTGGAAAGGAACAGTTAAGTACCTCTTGGCTCCTAGGATAGTGACGTGTCATGCGTCTCCGAGATATCCAGAATTTAGAGACCTGCCATCCAGAATACCCTCCATCTCACTTCTCCCAAAGTACAACCTGGGGTCCTTCAAAATGGTGTTAAAAAGAAAGTAGTCGGCCGGTATGGTTTCGCACAACGCCTGTGAAAGTTCGAATGCCCACAGGCGTTGTCTGGGACCTCTTTCGGGTAAAGACTTTCCAAGACGATTTCCAAAAAAATATTGATATGCAAACCAGTGCAAGTAACACTAATATAATAATCACAAATGAAACCAGAAAGTTATAGACTAGAACTTATTACTTCGTTACCTTAGGTCAATCGTCAAAAGTAAAATAGAAAAATCAATGCACGTTTACTTCTCGTGCTGGTAATTCAAGGTCACGTGAAATGCTGTTCGTGCTTACCACTACCACCCCTCGCCCCCCTCCCCACCGTTGCAGGTCGCGGGTGATGCTTGGGTCGACCTGGGAGGGCGATATTCTCACGGCCCATTGGATTAGCTTTACATCGACATTAAAATGAGATACATAATGTAATAACCTTCTGAATCGTCCACTAAATTACATTAACCCTTTACCAGCTACGTGTGAACTTGGTAGGGAAATGGACTTGCCAACTTTCTGGTTTCCGACTGTTTCTGCCTACTTGCTGGTCACCACTTGCCTGCTGATTATATACCGGCTGCCTCAGATATAGAACGTCTTTTATTAAATTTAAAAACTATGACCAAAGATTTCAATAAAATAAAAACATCGCTGACTTTGATGTAATGTTTAATCGGAATTTTATTTCCTTGGTTTTTGCAAGATTTAAATTTGATCAGCAGTATTACTAGATTATTTTAAAGTTTGGTACATTACAACTCGGAAAAATAAATATTAGAAAAAAAGGTAATACAAGCCCAACAAATCGATACTAAGATAAGGTTAGTCCACGATTGACATATTACAGCAAGACTAATGTTTTTTTATGTAGGACGACAACATTTATATCTCCAACTATTTCAAATGTACGAAGGTCCCATAAATTTATAATTAATTAATTAATAAACAAGGTACAGATTTATTTTAATTTACTCAAAAACATCGATAAATTGCCATATTTTAAAATAATGATCTTTAGCAATTCTTTGAAACAATGAAGACGAGCTAAGAAAACGACTTAGGATCAGTAGGTCGCCTCTTATTTACCAGAGAAAAGTGTATGCAGGTTTTTTTTATAAATACCTAAGGACTCAATGGACGATGGTCAAAGCGGCAATGAATATTGTACGTGTTTTCCATCCAGTTCAATGTAGCCAAGCAATACAAGGAAGCTCCTGGCATGGCACCTAATTCCAATGTGATGTGATAGGCTTATATCTGACGGTCAGTTCGGTATTAGCCATCCATGTCCAGTTACATACAATAAAAATGTGTCTGGAATACATGATTTTACATATATATTGTCCATATATCTTGACTTTTAGCTCAGGAGGCAGGTTTTCTCCAATCGTTTAATGTTAGGCAGTCCAATGAATTCACTTCAGTGCTTTAGATAGCTCAGCTTAAATGTAACACATTATTCATATAAAAAAACTTTTAATTTATTTTATTTTACATTTCTTCTATTTCGTATTGTGGAAATTATATTTTTTAAAGTGCTATTGAAATAAAAACAATGCATGTTTTTTGATACGTATATTATTATTCCCCACGCTGCATTTTTTGCTTATTTATACGACTTACCAAGAAATCGAACTAAATTCGTTAATTTTACCGGTATGTTTACGGTCGCGGAACAGTCAAGAATAGACCACTGTATCAATTCCCCAGACTGGTGATAACTTTTTACAGGCTCTCAATGTTTTATTAGGTTTTTGAAATTATGGATTCTAAAATATATTGTCAAAAGTTTGTATGTTTTAACATTTTTTAATAAACCTTTCAGATTGGAAAATATTGGCTAAAAATATAGGAAAATAGTTTTCTTTTTACCTTTATTTTAGAATTGTTTAACTGAAAAATACAGATATTTACAAAAAATCAAAACATACGGACATATAAAGTTGTTATGCCCACTACCCCTCCACCGGGAACATTGAAATTAAATGAAATTGAAATTAAATGAAGTACATCTCCTCTTTATTTAATTGATCCTCCGAAAGGGCGTTTACGGAATTACGAAGCGGCGGGGGCGAAGGCTGCGGCGGAGGGGCGAGGGCGCCGAGGGGTTACGCGTCCTCCGTGGAACTCATCAATACATAAATCTTAAATCCATCGAGCTTACCTTCGTAGAACTCGGGAGTATGTCATAACGACTGCATGGAATTACACAAACTCTAGGTGGCCCACTCGTGTAGCCCAGGGTTTAATCCTTTGAACTTTTGTGTCGAAGAGAAAACCCAATTTCGATGTATATGCACATTGATTTGAGGTTACCCAACGACCTCTAATTGAAGTATTGAAATCAGAATTTGAAAATACATAATCAGAAAAGGTTTTTGGTCGTGACATTCGTCGACAGCAGGATTCGAACCTGGGACCTTTGGATTACATAACGATAACGGTAATATTTTTCATTGCGTTTTAGCCATTGTTTCACCCAATTATAGTTTCATACAATCGTTAAAGCATGAATATCCCTAAAACGCAACCGAGTATAACCTTAAAATGGCTGAATGTCCGTCCGTCATAAGAATAAATAAACAGTCAGCCTCAATTTGACATCAATTTAAATCTGGAATACCAAGTCAAACTTAACTTAAAACTAGTATACATAAATCCCATCGCGTCGCTTTCCCTAAGGAGTCGGCAGAGATGACAGGAAAATGCGGTACGATCGCTGAACTACTTCTTTCGCTTTCTCTATATCTTTTAAAACATGCTCTACAATTACGGGTGTTGCGTATCTGACCTTCACGGTACGCTCCTCTAGGTCAACCGCAAAATTTGTTTTGTAATTCTTTCGTCAACCATTGTTCCAAACAATCATAGTATACCATTCGCAAATCTCGTCATTATATCTTCAGTTGGTAATGCTCTCTTACCCAGCGATTGCGCAACTCATCCGATAACTCACTCCCAAACTTTCCGCATACCAGTCCGCAGGTATTAAAAATCACAATTTGAGCATACTTAAAAAACCCGCCAAGTATGAGTAGGACTCGCACACGAAGGGTTCCGTACCATCGCACAAAATTTAACATAAAAAAAACACTTTTTTCATTACTGTAATTTTTAATTTTTACCTATTTGTTGTTATAGCGGCAAAATAAATACACACTCTGTGAAAATTTCAGCTGCCTACCTATTACGGTTCATGAGATACAGGCCTGTGACGGACGGACGAACAGCGGAGGCTTAGTAATAGGGTTCCGTTGGCACCCTATGGTTACGGAACCCTAATAAAAAGGATGCAGTGTTTCGATGCATTTGATAGTTTATAAGCATTCTAAGACATAGATCGATATTTTCAGTAGCAACGCCCATCAGGCACGGGACTTAGTCCGCTACACGATAATGGCTCATGCGAGGCTGAAACCTTGCCGTTTCAGCTTCGCATTAAGCGGCGTTAGGAAATAACTTTGCATTATGGTAATGTGTACCACGCTCACTTCATGAAACTACTTCCTGTAGTGGAGTATTCCGCTGAATAGAATTTATAGACAGGCCTAATGTATATTTATCGACCGAATACAGTTACTACATACATTTACTAAATTACCGTGCGTTTATTATCTTCCGCATCCTTCTTATTCCACGATATATATATTCATTGAAATTTGGTAAAATCCTGGAAGTTCTCTCGCTTCAACAGCCTAATTCCATTAAAAAATTAGTTGCGTTGTTCGAGTTAAGAATGGCAGATCAGGCACACCGGGATAAATTTAAGAATGGTTTGATAAAAAAAAAAAAACTATGAGGCTGTCGTCTAGGCTGCTTTTTTTACTCCCCACCTTATATTTCCGACCGTGGACTATAAATAAAAATCGATTTTGAAGGAGTGACAAAACAAGTGAAATAGGGCAAAAGTTGAATATAAGGGGGCGGGAAGCTCGTGCATTGAAGCGACAGGATAGGTATATCTACCTTATTCCCAATTCTGTGTTTCATTAATAATATCCTTGAGGATGAAACAGGGTACGGCACATTCATAAAGGAGTATTTTATTGCATCGTATAGCCGTTAAAATATTGACCCGGCATCCTGGCAGCACAGTCATATGAACTGGTATCGTATCAGGGTTTCCGATTTTTTATTTCCTCACTGAACAAAAATCAATCGAACCCAGACCACCACAAAATCGAACACTACATAACGTATCGAAATGGGTCATGACCGCCATATTTTCCCGCGACCTTATCACATCAGGGATCTCGCCGCTCAACCGCCGCGCCCTGCCACCCCCCCTCCCCCCTCCCGCCTACCCTGCCGCGCCGCACCCGTCTACCCTCCGCGGTGCAGCCGTCCATCAGCTTTCGAAAGCTGCACTATGCGGGTATCCGGAACTTCGCGAAACCCAATCTTTTGCCACGAGACTGCAGGTTAAAAACATGTTCACGATTTTACCTACGCGCAAGTGATGTTTTCAATTATTTTTAAAAGCCTGAAAACGATTTATGTAGCCCACCGAATTCTAAAACATATTAAAGAGGATAATGAGGTGATCGTGTTCAATACAATGGCTCGTGCCTGTTTCCTCACTCAAATTAAGAAATATATTTCTGAAATTTTGCGCATTAAATAAATCAACTGAGAGCTACTTGTTGGATAACTTATCTTATATTCATGATATAAGCCCCTAAAGAAATGTTTGAAAGAACCTTTTCATACACTTAAGGCTGTTCCGACCCATATAAAGTTGTTTGCACGCATAACGCAAAAAGTATTGCACTTTAAGCCACGAATTAATAATAAAAGTTTAATATAGTCATATTACTTGCAGCGAAAACAATTTCACAATTTCAGGATTATTGGTTTTGTTACAATTTATTTAAATACGATTTTTATTTAACAGCGCCATCTAACGGTGTAAAACTCCTAATCGGCAATTACAACGAAACCATTAAACCTGAAATTGTGAATATGTTTTCGCTGCAACTACTATGGCTATATTTTATATTTTTGACGAATTCGTGCCTTAAAGTGCAATACTTTTTGCGTTCTGTGTAAAAAAAAAAACATTGTATGGGTCGGAACATCCTTAAGCCGTGTTTGTAATGCACATTTTTTTAACACAATAAATTCGTCACCACCTATGGGTCCTCAGTGTTCCACAGTGGTCTTAAGCAATTGCTCTAATCTCTAACCAACTAGGAAACGTCCATTGAACACATTTAAAGCATAAAATGTGAAAATCTGGGGAGCCAAGTTTGACTCCTGTTCGATCTGTGCTGAGATATATTCACCGACGCCGCGACGACGACCGACACGGCGGCACTGCATATGTTAAGTGCAAGACATTTCAATGCAGGTGTATCTGAACGAATAATAAATTCACTTCTCTCAGACACCGCCATCTTGTGAATGAGTCACATTTATGAAGCTGTGCATCCTCAGCAGCCATCACGCAATATTTCCACGGCGTGGTTTCTTCATGATCCGTTATGTTATCTTAAATATCTTAAATTCGTTTCCTCTTTTTTTAATGATAACTATTATTCATACGTTGTTCGATATTTAGTTATCGAAACGGATTAAATAATTTTGGCGGTAGCTGCCACAATTTAATGTATTCGGGATTAACTGTGAAACCAGAATTGAAATAACTTATTTAATCTAAATTATGAATTCTTCAGTATGTATACTAGTTAGGATTTATGGGTAATTAATTACGTTTAAATGTATCATCATCATTTAAAATTAAAAACTCGACCAAGAAATTCTTCACTTTCGTTTGCAAAATTGTATAACTTTTAATCATAACTTTTCAATGACGTAACTGTTTAATTAACATGTTTGATTGAAGCATTTCGAGACTGAAGAAGTAGACCTCGCTTCGCGCGGTAACAAAGTGTGTTTCCGGCAAACTTCTGCTAGATTTTACTTTGCAGGCACTCTCTCGAACAAAGCGGGCGGACTAGATTTTAGTTTGCTGGCACTTCTCAGAAGCTGCACTGAATTTTAAATGCAGCCGTGAAACGGATCCTACAGCTCTGGTAGGCGAAGTAAATCGAAAAGGATGGACTTCCTGCCTTTTCGGATTTATTTTCTCTTTTCCAGGTAATAAATTATCAAACGAATACAAACAATATATATCTCGGATATATGTATACAAAAACTCAAAACATTTTAAGATAATATATTTCTTTTAATCTTTTTTTATTGTATTATATTGTAATATTCATAGTAGAATTTGTACAAGTATTCTTGTATGCTAAACATTCATTTAAGAGAATAAATCACTTAAGGTGGCCCAATCCGGCGGGACTAACTCAATAGCGGGCACGGTACAAAACCCGGTAGTAAACCACGTCCGCTGTAGTTAAAAATTTAACAAAAAACAAATAGATTATAAATCTTGATTTAATAAGATATGTCTGATGACTAATCTTTTTAAGATGTTTTTACTTTATCATTGCGTAATCCACCTCCAAAGTTATTGTATAAAACGCGCGAAAAATTCGAACTTTCGGACCTTATAACTTAAATACCAAACACAATTTCACAATGCCAACGGTCATCAGACATCTATTTCGATCAAATAAAGCTATTTTGAGCAAAATTGGGGATCTCTGACAAGAAATATGGGCGTGATCTTCTTTCCCCGTCTGAATGGGGAGTTGAGCGGGATGGCCCACCTTAAAAGAAATGTTTAGTATTACGCTCACAATACAACTGTTTAGTTTACTTCACAAATGTTTAGTATTACGTTACATATACAAATACATCGCAGTCTTAATGTTTTCTGCATGTGATCGCAGGTATTTTATTAAGTGCACAAAAAAAAAAAAAAAAATACATAGACACCTAGGTACTTTGTCAGCTATTTAAATACCATATTTTTGAACGTGGCATCTGGTGTTGTGTAATGACTTGTTGTGTATTTTATTGTGTTACTATGCATGTTTTTGTGTCATTACATGTTAAGATGCTCTAAATAAAGAAAAAAAATATATATATGTAAAAATGAAAAGCGAAATGGGTACTAGGGGAGGCCAAGTTTGAGTAAAAAAGGTTTTTTAATTTTTATGTAACTGGACATGGATAGCTAATAAATACCACACCTATCGCCGTGATTAGCACACCGCGATCCCGAAGGAATCAGGAGCCATGCCAGGACCTTCCCTTATACCCCTATTCAAGATTTTAAAACGACTGTAAAACTAAGACGCAGATTGATTTTCGCATGTAATATCGCTGAACCCTGTGGTACGAGTTCCGCACAGTTTATACCAGCAGCGGCACATTTAAACTCGGTACAACGCACACATTGGTGAGTGACTCGAGTGTCACCTAGCACGCAGAAATATCTTCCCCACTTCCTGTTTCTTAGAGTACTCCAAAGAGCCGAAGAAAGAAGTGGTTAACAGCACCGGATTTAAGACCTTGGCTGCCCTAGGCCTATGGAAGATCGCCGCCCCGCTCTGAAATCGGATCCAAGATTTGAATGAAAATTTTGAATGAGCAATAAAAACATCTAGCCGATTTGGGAAGTATGGCCGGAAAATTGTTCGAAAAGAAAATAATGGGTAGCCAAATTCGAGTTCAGAACAAGATTAATATTTTCGAATGGGCAATAAAAGCTCGGACAGCCGCATTTGCGTAGGATAGTCTTCGGAAAAAAAATCGAATGCTCGAAAATTAAAAGGGCGCGACTGCATAAAAAAGGGGCGGAAACCCCCGCCCCATGTGTTTTGCCGCCCAAAGCCCGAGCGTACTCGACCTACAGGAAAATCCACACGCCCAGCCGCTGCTGCCACCCCCTAGGCCGCGGCCTATACGGCCCATTGACACCATCCCCGCCTCACTTCAAATCTCTACATCATGCTACAGTATGCGCCAACAGTTATTTTATCATTTCATATTGTTTATCGTTACTGTAGGATATTTATTTCCTCTTGACTTCAATATGATTACAAATTAAACAAACTGATGTTGTTGATGTATAATGTTAATTTACATATTTTAATTGTTATTCCTAATCATTACACTATTTTACAATTTTATAGTGGTTGTTGTATGCTTATGAAGTGTTATTTTGAAATCTAACCTTAAATTTTTGTGCAGCTCAAGTTACTTTATTTTTGATTTTCATAATTAGTATTTTTGTTCAATGATAATGTGTGTGTTTCACTTTGTTCAGATAAATATCTAAAGTTTCTGCAATATGAGTGCTTCAAGAAAAAGTTGTGTAAACGAACCAAATATTTTTTGCTACATATGGGGAGAATATGTACTCCATAATTGTAGAAAATCGGTATCAGAGTTCGTTAAAAATACCTATTTTCTGTATTTTTGGATATTCTTGGATAAAAATGAGAAGTCTTGGACACCTGATTGTGTTTGTAAATCGTGAGAGATTTGAATCTTATATTGATTTTGAATTGATTTGATCTTATAATGAGATTTGAATATTCTTAGAATTTATGTATTTTTTTTGTTCATACATATCTGAAACTCAAAAACTAGAGCTTATCAGAAAAATGTAATTATATATTTGAACTAATCATGACAACAAAAAATTTACCGGCAACAAACACGTTGTAAACTAGTGTTATAAATAAATCCAACATCAATTACTATTGCTTTTATTACCTGTTTAATAAATTTAACACATCACTAGTGAATTTCTCTAACCCGTACTCCTGCTTTGTGGCCAATTATAGCTGCATCCATATGAATCCCCTCCCCCCACTGCATCATTAACCGACTTCAAAAAAAGGAGGAGGTTATCAATTCGTCTGTATGTTTTTTTTTTGTTTTTTTTTTATTTTTGTTATCTCATAACTTCTGCCTGGGTGAACCGATTTTGATGATTTTTTTTTTCCATTTTAATTTGGTTAAGTTCTGACAATGATATCCATGAGAAAATCATAAAAGTCTTAAATTTGTATTAAGATGTGCGCGACAAATGGACGAATAACTCAATATAACGCCAACCGATTTCGGTGATTCTTTTTTTATTGGAAAGGACGTGTACAAATTAGTACGTGTACTTCAGATTCACTAAAAATAAACAAATAAAAAAAATTTAACAAAAAAAATAACCGACTTCAAAGTAAGTCGACTGCACTAAAAAGTAAAAAATAATTTCCATTTTTGTAGTTACGATTTCTGTTATTTTTTGAGTCGGTGTCAGCCAAGATTAGGTTAGGTTAGGTTAGGTTAGGTTAGGTTAGGTTCTCTTGATTGGCGCAGCGCGTGCCCGGCTGACGCCGACTCAAAAAATAACAGAAATCGTAACTACAAAAATGGAAATTATTTTTTACTTTTTAGTGCTTTTTCTTTGAAGTCGGTTATTTTTTTTGTTAATTTTTTTTACAGTCTGTTTGACCGATTGCAGAAGGTAGATTTTCTCGAAAGGAACATCTCCCGGGACAAGATGTCGAGTGTGACGCGAGCAGCATGTGCCTCGGTGGCCCAGTGCTGCGATGCCTTGCGATTCATAAGCTCGGTGAAGCACCTCTGAGCGCGGTACCATCGCATTAAATGTACGATGGTCGAAGTGGCAATGAAAATTGTCCGTCGTTTCCATCCAGTTCAATGTAGCCGAGCAATATAAGAAGATCCGGGTAAGACACCTAATTCAGAAGGGGTGTGTTCGGCTATAATGTGACGGTCAGCCATCCATGTCCAGTTAAATAAAAAAAAAGAAGGACGCGAGTTTCAACCGAAACTCGCTTGCCACTTTTACATGCATTGACGGTAGCACCGGCAAGTCAGGTGGCTTACGAATTCGCTAACTACTGATCCTCTCGAATTCCAACTACACGGAAGGTCATGTAAGAATTTCACAGGACGCTATCGATGCTGCGCGCCCCGAATTCGTATGCGAACTAACCTTCAGTGCATTAGTACTGGGAGGCTACCATGGTAAATGAAATGACCAGGTGAACAGGCATATGAGTGATTAAAAGTAACTTTTTTTTATTCGGGAAATGTCCAGTTGTTCTAACCAAAGTATGGAGCAATGCATAATGCACGTCAAACGACGAATTATTAGGCCAAGTGAACTGGGAGTCTACGCTAGCATGAGATTATCACCTGTCAGTCACCGGTGACTCACTGGTGAGTCACAACGCTTTCTTTCTCATGTACTGAGTACGAAACAGTCACCGTAGTGTTGCCCTTCTAAATTACTCTAATTAGAGTCCGATGCCACAAACATAACATTTTATGTTTGATGACGTCAGACGAAAGCGTTTCACATTCATCTGTGACTAACTCGTTTTGGCTTTCATGAGTAGATATGCTGAAATTTTCCTGTTCGCATAGTACGAAATTTAACTGAGCGTCAGATGTGTTCGCTCATTAGCCTGTTCACACGCCGAATTAATTTGTCATGGTAACACACCCGATTCGTGGCTACGCTGCCCCTATACAAGTGGGTTGCCCGATGCGTGGCTACGCTACCCCTTTGCAAGTGGGTTGCCCGATGCGTGGCTACGCTGCCCAAATGGGTTTCGGTTGGCACTTTCGGCCTTCCGTGCTCGCTGGACGCCAGTGACGAGTGTGACGACGTGCGACTACGCGCGTGTCGAGGCCTGGCACTTATGTAACCCAGTTGCGCGGCCGTGCGTGCGTGCCGCCGACGCCCCGCCCCGGCTGCTAGCACGAAAGGGATGCGTGAATACGTGCTCCAGCGGACCGAACGCTGCGATATTCTCATGCAATTCCTGTTAGGGCGCGTCGTGTTTCGATTACAGTAACACCTAGTACACAGTACAGTAACAGTAAGTAGATTTTACTAGCAAATGCGTATGGTTTGTTTTGCGTTAACTTCTTGAACCTCATGAAATTAGAACATGAACAAAATATATGTATAGTTATAGCTAACGTTCTACCAATATAGTTAAAAAAAGATTTTAAGAAAATTATATTTATTGCATGGAAAAAAATGCTTGAAGTCAGGTCTCAAACGTAGTATTATTTTAGTATTCTTTTTCAAGTTATCTGCTGATATTGACAGTAACTGATATTGATTGAAATATGACTTTAAAGAGCGTAACTTTATCTACCAATTTAGTTGAAGTTATGTTAAACTTTTTGAATTGTCTTTAACGAAACAATTCAAAAGCCGGTTTCACGCGTTATGCGGGTTGGTCACATTTCGAAATATTTATTCCGAGCTGCTCTAACTAAGGGGACGTCGGGCTCTGGCTATCTCGTTTCAATCGCAAACATTGGTCGCAAGTCTTTAGGTATGAGGATGCTCTTAACTTACCCTAAGCCAACAAATTATTATTATGTTTTGCCTTTAGTGTTAAGATGGTTTGGACATATGGAACGAATGGGTGACGAAAGAATGACGAAACACATTTACAGAGGAGTTGTGTTACCATGGTAAATAAATAGCCAGAAAATTAAAGTAGAGATTGGTAAGTACTACGAATCTCATAAAATCTGAGACCTAAATCCTCTTATACCTCCACGTCTTTGACTATATTCGCAAGTGGCATGTAAGTTTAAGTAGGGTTGTTAGTTGTTGAAAGTTGGAGACAGCTACTTTCATTGTAGGTGCGCTAGGTGGCACATCTCATTCATATTTTTATCGTAGGTCAGTGGACCTATTCTTGGAATTCCACTGTCAGGTATACCGAATTATTAAGTCTAGACAGCCGCTTGTAGAGCGGCTATGGAAGCGATTTTTCGACGGAATACCTTGATTCATTGAAATACCATGCTCCTAAATCTTTCCGTCGAGAAAACCGCTTTGAAGAACGCTATAAAAGTGTGTATCCTGAGCCCGGATTCCAAGAATTGACGCCCTGTACCATTGTCACCTATCAATGCCGCTGTAGTAATAATTAAGTACTTAGCGGGAGCACAAACGAAACGATACGGCGTTATCGATCGATAACTATGTTTTTGTTTCGCATTTCCGTGCGAACGTGAACGAGAGAGATAGACGTTGTGAGGGCTGTGTGTTACCATGGTAAATTAACTCGCCGGGTGAACAGAAAAGTGAGTTATTAATTCTCATGTTTAGTTGCATTTGGTACTGTCGAACGACGTGTTATTCGGCCAAGTGACCTGAAATTTACCAGTTAACATGGTACGAAATGCAACTAAATGGCAGATTCATCACTCGTTTTCCTGTTCACCCCCTGGACGCCATTTTTGGTCACGATAATATAAATGGCTGAATCTGGGTTCAAAAGGGTTAGAGACCAACCCTCTGATGCTAAATATGTCAGTCTGCCTGCGACAAGTTTAGCTTAGGTTGCGTTAGCTAGATGGGCTATACAAAATAGATGTTGGTATGAACCTGCTAATGAATATTCCGATTATGTGGACATATTGATACCTATTCATTATGCAACAATAACCAATCGGTTTTATAATTTAATACTTAAATATACCTAAAGTTATATCTGTAACCTAAATCGCCTATAACTACGAATTCAACGAAAGATTTGTTCCAGTTTTGGTATTACTAAGTAATTTATCTCATCATATATTCTCAACGCATTATAACGCAACCACTTGGCGCCGACAGACCGACACATTTAGTTTCAGAGGGTTGGTCTTTATCCTGTGAACCCAGTTTCAGCCATTTCCGTTATCGTTACCATTTTTGTCGCGACCTCCTAGTCTAGGAGTGGAGAAGGGCAAGTTAGCCCCAACGACGGCGACGTTATCTTGCGATCGCCTCCCATGAGCAACGCCTTAATTGAATAAACTTTACATATTAACTGGCGGGCACTGCTGTGACTGAGAGTGGCTGAGCGCTGAAAAGTGGGGCGACGAGTTGATTTCAGACACGCAAGTGTGTATCGGAGAAGTAAAGCGGGGATAACTCGTGTGGCCCGTGGTGTAGGGCTTGCCCCTTTTTAGGATTCCGTACCCAAAGGGTGAAAACGGGACCCTATTACTAAGCCTCCGCTGTCCGTCCGTCCGTCCGTCCGTCGGTCTCAGGGCTGTATCTCGTGAACCGTAATAGGTAGGCAGCTGACATTTTCACAGAGTGTGTATATATTTTACAATAGCTTACGCTACAAATAGGTGAAATTAAAAAATATTAAGAATTAAAGGGAGACGACAAGAAACGTGATTTTGTTGTGTTAAATCTTGTACGATGGTACGGAACCCTTCGTGTGCTAGTCCGACTCGCACTTGGCCGGTTTTTTGTTTATATAACTTGACATAGATGGCTAATCCGAGGGGTTAGTCACTCGAGCAAAAAGTGTACACCAGATTCCCAGTAGTCAAGATTTCCTTGGGATTTCTAGATTCCTAAAGATTTCCAAAGACTACCAAAGATTCTTAGAGATTCCTAAAGATTTCCAAAGATTCCTGGAGATTCCTAAAGATTTCCAAAGACTACCAAAGATTCTTAGAGATTCCTAAAGATTTCCAAAGATTCCTGGAGATTCCTAAAGATTTCCAAAGACTACCAAAGATTCTTGGAGATTTCAAATATACTGGGATTTCGTAAGATTTCTGAGGACTACCAAAGATTCCTAGAGACTACCAAAGATTACCTGGATTTTTAAGGACTACCAACACATTTTTGGTACATTCCAATGATTTCGGGATTTCTAAAGATTCTTAGTGACCACCAACGATTCATAGAGACTTATAATTGCGCGTTGCGCGCAGCACGTGTCCGTGACGTCATCGCAGACAGGCGGGCGGCGCGGCCGGCGGCGGGGGTCGGCACGGGCGCGGCGTCCGCGCGAGGCGGCAACAGCGCGGGCACGGGCGGCGGGGGCGAGCGGCGCCCGCAGGAGACGGCAACGGCGCGGCGGGCGGGGAGCCCCCGCGCCGTGGCCGTGCGATATTCGTTTTGGACATATTTACCCAGGCGGAATCCGGTTAAATTAGATCCCATATTATCTCAGCGATCTTTAGATCAGCGCTGATTTTTTCTTTCCCTGAGGCATTATACAATACCATTTTTGAATCCACAGTACATATTTCACATACTAAATTTCAAGATGAGGTACTCCGCTCTTTCGAAATCTCTTAGAATCTCAGCCATCATTAGGTCAGGGTTGATTTTTTTTTTGCCTGGGTCATTATAAAAGGCTATATTTGAAACCTTAGCAAATATTTCACGTAGAAAACTTCGCGATTAGGTAGGTACTCTTCTTTTTCGAAATCCCTTGCAGTCGTATTCACTGTGAACCTGTAAAAACTTGGTACGAGATTAGCACCGGACTAACCATACAAAAACCGGTTTACTTCGACCTTAATACGCGTAGTAAAGTTAGTCCGCCCCGAGCTCGGTTCACAACATACCTACAATCATCTAATTATTTAATCAAAATACATACAATAAACACAGTAAACAAACCGGCCAAGTGCGAGTCGGACTCGCACACAAAGGGTTCCGTACCATCGTAAATGATTTAACACCAAAAAATCATATTATTTGTATTTTCTTATTATCTTTAAATTTTACTTATTTGTTGTTATAGCGGCAAATTAAATACTCACTCTGTGAAAATTTCAGCTACGTACTTATTACGGTTCATGAGTAACAGCTTTGTGACAGACGGACGGACGGACGGACAGCTGAGGCTTAGTAATAGGGTTCCGTTTTCACCCTTTCGGTACGGAACCCTAAAAAGTAGTATACGCATGATAACCTTCTATTCGCTTAGTACGCGTATTAAGGTCGGACTAAACCGGTTTTTGTTTGGTTAATCCGGTGCTTATCCCGTACTAAATTTTGACAGGTTTACTCTGAATACGGCTGAATATGTTTTGGAATTGTGTCGTCGGGCACACGCGGGGTGCGCGCTGCGCACACTCGTGCGCACACGTGTGCGTGATTTCTTCGCAAACTGGCGGCCGCGCCCACGGCCGCGCTATCATTGTTAGATTAGATCCCGTATTATCTCAGCGATCATTAGGTCAGCCCTGTTTTTTTTTGCCTGATGCATTATGCAATACCATTTTTGAAGCCATAATACATATTTGACATACTCAACTTCACGATGAGGTACTCCGATCTTTCGAAATCCCTTAGTATCTCAGCCATCATTAGGTCAAAGTTGATTATTTCTTTGCCTGGGCCGTTATAAAAGTCTATATTTAAAAACCTAGTAAATATTTCACGTACTCGAGATAAGGTACTCTTATTTTAAAAACCTTTACAGTCTTATTCAGAACTAACCTGTCAAAACTTACGTACTGTACTAGAATTGCACCGGACTAAGCATACAACCGGTTTAGTCCGACCCCGACAAGATTATCTGAGATTACAAAGACTTTGATCGGATTGCCAATGATTCGCTTAGGATTCCTACACTCCCTGGGAGTACTCGAGACTACCCAAGATTTTCCTATTCCTCGGACTCCCGCCCAGGATTACTCGAGATTTCCATTAATTTGAAAGGATTCCCAATGATTTCCTTGGTATTCTCAGATTCCTTAGGATTACTCGGGATTACATAAGATTTCCAGATTCCTCGGACTCCCATCGGATTCCTCGGACTCCGCCTAAGATTACCCGAGATTTCCATGAATTTGATAGGATTCCCAATGATTTCCTTGGGATTTCCAGATTCTTTAGGATTACTCGGGATTACATAAGATTTCCGAGATTCTCCGGACTCCCACCAGATTCCTCGGACTCCCACCTAAGATTCTTGAGATTCCCAAACGATTGTACACCAGATTCCTTGAGTGAGTGACCCCTCGGGCTAATCACACCCATGGTAGGTGTTAGCTCAAAACACAGCATTACCGAAGGATATAGGTGCCATGCCAGGTCCTTGCGCATGCAATCTAGGAAAATTCATTATTTTGACAACATATAAGATTCAAATTGAAATTACATAAAGAAAGTTATTACTAATACTGATATGCAGCTGGTCCTCAACTAAGCTAGGCTTGTGCACACAGTACACATTTGTACATTTACTTCAAACATTAAGCAAGGTAGGTTACGATAATTAACAATATATTAAGACTGCCTAGACCAGAACCATAGCATCGGAAAAACCTGGTCAAAGCGGCAATGGACATTTTACCGTGTTTTCCATCCATTTCAATGCACCCGAACTGATGTATAGGAAAGGCCCTGTCATGACACCCAATTATTGAATGTATGTGATTTGTGAGGCCAATGTCATAGGATTGGTTGTGCCGGTTCCATTGGCCGGTGTGTGAAAAGAACCGCCTAACTTTTATATTAACGCTGTGATGAAAACATTTCAAAGAAAGAAGATTTTTTTTAACCGTGTCTATCATGTGTAAGTTAGTGTGTGTTCTAAATTACATAATTAAATAAATAAATAAATAGGTAAACATTACCTTATTACCTTATGAGGTATCCCTTAAAAAATATTAATAGGAACACTCTCTTATTCCGTCTATCTATTCAGATAGACAGGCATGCAGAGGATAAGTACTCATCGCTTCTTCCGATCGGTTCCTGACACACACCGGACTTTGTCTAATCGATTTAAGGTGGCCCAACCCGGCGGCCTCAACTCATTTGCGGGCACGGTACAAAACCGTGCTGTTGCGCTCTGGGACCTTCTCTGTTTCTAAGAATAAGACAGGCTCCGTTATGAGGAAGATGCAACCTGTCCACAAAAAAGACAATTTGCATAGTGTATGATTTGGTAAGATTGACGAAAATTTTAATTTCAAAACGACTTATAGCTAAAAGAAAACCACGACCGCTGTAGTCAAAAATCTAACAAAAACCAAATAGATTATAAATCTTGATTAAACAAGCTATGTCTGATGACTAATCTTTTTAAGATTTTCTTACTTTATCATTGCGTAATCCACCTCCAAAGTAATTGTATAAAACGCGCGAAAAATCCGAACTTTCGGACGTTATAACTTGGAAGCTAAACACAATTTTACAATGCCAATGGTCATCAGACATCTAGTTCAATCAAATAAAGCTATATTGAGCAAAATTTTGGATCTCTGACAAGAAATATAGGCGTGATCTTCTTTCCCCTTTTGTATGGGGAAATGAGCGGGTTGGGCCACCTTAAAGCATGAAGTAGCCAATACTGATCCTAGGGACCGATGTTTGGGGAACTAATCTATACTAATAATAAATCTGTAAGGGGTGTTAATGGAGTAAGTTGCTTTGTTTTCTAAGATACTTAGATTGTAGACTTCATGTATTATACTAAAACTAAATTGAAGATTTTTAGAAATCAGTTCTGTATGTATGTATGTATGTATGTATGTATGTATGTATGTTCCTCCATAACTCTATAACCGATTATCCGAATTAGATGAAACTTAGTACACGTGCATTTAACTACCCAGGAATCAGGATAGGCTAAATAGAATTCAGTTCCACTTACGCTAAGATGTGGCTGTCATACAAACTACAATGCTCTGCACGGCTCGGCGGGAGGGCGGCGGCTGGATGGGGCAGCGGAGGCGCTTACTCTTACTAATTGTACCGAAGTACGGCTTGATATTTCCCGCAACTTTAGGACAACTTGGAATCACGCTAAATCGCCAGAGGTGCGACCAATAGAATACAGTTCTTATTACATGAGACCCAATTACTCGATTTAGATGCGGATTGTACCTACGTCTAGCCTGATTCATTATTGATATCTAGCTTCAGATAGATAGCTTCATTACCAGAGGGGTGAATAGAGAGTGTTAAATTCTTATAACTTTTGAACCACTTACCGGATTTATATGCGTATTTTATCAACGTATAGCATCTCTGGGTGCAGTCATGTTCGGGATGGGTTACCGTTTTCGATGTTGAGGCTGGCTGTGGGTTGGAGTTCACGCAAAACTTACCTACGTTACACTTTACTTACTTACTAGGGGAGCAATGTAGCAGTGCAAGTGCAGAAAGGTTCTGGCGGCAAATCCTTTTTTTTAAATTGCTACCAAATGCCAGCGAAGCTCTAATTGGGAATTATTGGATGTTTCTCATTAAATCATGCTATTCCGGCTCAAACGATTTGGTAGATGGATACATTGTCCTGGACCAGTTTGACCCTTATTTGGACCAGCCATGAGGGCTACTTTTTATCCATGAAATAATTTAGCCAACACTAACCTGAGCGGAGCCGGGTACCGCAGCTAGTATAACATAAAATAATAAAATATAAGGTTCAGCCTAACATCAGTTCAAAACGTCTTTGACCGGAGCGGAGCCGGGTTCCTCAGCTAGTAATTAATAACAAGATTTGACCCATCATATCATGTTACTTGCACGGTTACCCCCTTTATGACGGCTACAGAAATATATACTCTGTGAAAATTTCAGCTGAAATACAGCCGTGTGATAGGCGGACGGACGGGCCGATGGACGGACAGACGGACGGATGTATGGACGGACGAACGGACAGCGGATACTGAGTATAGGGTTCCGTTTGGCACCCTTTGGATACGGAACCCTAAAAACCATTAAAGAAACATTGAGTAGTCACATCAAAAAGTTCGACATCTTCTAGGTAACCAGATGTCATTTTGCAACTCTAGTCTCGTCTCGCGTCCGAGGGTCCGCCCAGACCGGCGGCCGCACGGGGGCGGGCGGCGGCGACGTGGGCGGCGCGGCGGCGGAGTGGGCGGCGGCGGCTGCTCACTGGGCCGTGCCGCGTGCGCCTCGATGCGCATTAACGGGGTAACACGCCACGTCCGAAACCCGCCCAGGAAGGTTCTCCCGCGTGGAAATGGAGAAAAAATAAACCAGGACACTTTGAGGACGATTGTTTGCTTCAAAGATACAGATGTTTACTGCGGTAAGTTTGACAATTTAATTATTTTAATAATTCACGAATTTCTACAATTATTTAAATGACGTCTTACATGTTTATGTCCGGCCTCATCGCTCTAGGCGTAATCGCTCGGCATGTCATCGATTAGATTCAATGTCCTATAAAATTCCAAAAATTACAGATACGCCCCCCACCTACTGTTTTATAATTAGTGGAGTTAAAAATTGAGATAATTCACTTGTGTTAGTCAGTTCGCTTATGAATTTGAGACGCGTAACATCGAATGTTCGTTGAACTAAATTGCGTCATATGCAATTATTAAGTGTTCTTCAAACTAGAGAACACGATTAGCGAGCAAATTCTTAAGAGAACTGACTGGCCGGCCCTACCGCCAGTGTATGTATCTCACTAAACCGTGACTACGCTGCCGCTATATAGATGAGTTTCTATCGCTACATATGTCCTTCCTAATCGCTAAGTGAGAGCCAGTATTCGGCAGATATAGGGTGTTGCAACGGTCAGTACATACAATTTGGAAAATTATTAAAAAAATCAAATGACTTGAAAAAAGTTGAATAACTTTTTTTTGAACATCATCTAAATAAAAAGTTTGACTTTCCATACAAAGTAATTCATTTATTTATTGTTGAAATAATCTAATGTTCCGTGATAAAGTGGTAACGTTTTATGTCACACATGAATGGGTAATATCACACCTACTGTCGTGTCATTAGCCTGACACGCCACATAGGTTCCATGCCAGGATCTTCCTTATGCACGTTAACAACATCGCCTCAGATTAAACTAGACGAAAACGTACATTTCAAAATGTAATATGTCGGTAACTAGAAACTTCAGAAAAAAAGCAGATTTACTGTTTTGTCTTGGGAAAACATAAGGATTACGCTGGCAAAATGTACGTAGCATCGTAACATCATGTATAGAGCGATACGAACGCGTCGCTACGCCGCGCGGTCGCCAGCCGCGAAGGACGCTTGGTAAATATTTGATGTCCTAATTGAAGTTTACGGCGATATGCAGATTTGGATATGAAATAAAACTCCCAGCAGAGAGCGCGGATTATGCGAGGTCCCAGAACGATATTTACAGATCGTTCAGTTAAAGTATGACTTATGTAAGCACGAGTTACGCGATCTTTTTTTTCCCGTAATGCCTTTCATTCTTTTTATGTGTGACATCGCTTATATCATACATATTTGGTAATGAAGTGTTATTTTCTGTGGTTATTACTCCATATTTGTTTCGTTAAAAGAGTTAAAATTAAAATTACGTAGCACAGCTGTGCTTAATTTAGGGCCTACTAATTCGCAACCGAATAACAGAACAAAGTTCCACATTTCATGACGCAATATTAGCAGATCATAAATCTTCCATGACTTTGTCACACAGAAAACTTTCATGTTATACTTTTTAGGGTACCGTACCCAAAGGGTTCCAACGGAACCCTATTACTAAGCCTCCGCTGTCCGTCCGTCCGTCCGTCCGTCCGTCCGTCCGCCTGTCACAGGGCTGTATCTCATGAACCGTAATAGGTAGGCAGCTGAAATTTTCACAGAGTGTGTATTTATTTTGCCGCTATAACAACAAATAGGTTAAATTAAAAAATAATAAAAAATAAAGGGAGCCCCATACAAAAAACCCGATTTTTTTAATCTTTGACAATGGTACGGAAACCTTCGTGTGCGAGTCCGACTTGCACTTGGCCGGTTTTTGTATTAATACCATTTTGTGTCTAATACCAAGGATTTAGGAAAACAGAGCGCTAAGGACATTTAATTATAAATTATATTTTTTTATTTGGCGTGCCGGTTCTCAGTGTAGGTACCTACATATGTCGTTCCTCGCCCGCACCGGTGCCCGCACGGCGGCTGCCATAAACGATATAATGAGCGTTTTATAACATTTGTGAGAAAAACTCACCTTTGAAAAGCGAAAAAAATCTGATCTGCCGCGACGCATCTTGGCACGTTTTGCATCAGTTCATCCCTATTCGTTTCAATATCCAGAGTTGCACTCTAGAAGGTAAGAGGTGCTGCAATGATCTGTGTCCACTTTCCACTAAATACACACGCCGGTGTTTACTCGCGTTATCCTCGACGAGGTTCCGGAGACTCCTCCCGGAAAATATCCAGTGTCTCTTTGAGTTAGCGCTGCCTTATTCTCCTCCACATCAGCCTGGCTTGCGCTAGGGTGACTGTTGTACCTGTATATCGCCGTGCTGCCGACCGGGTATCAACCAATGTCGCCCAGATTGAGCAGATCATTAATTTTCAAGTGAAAAAAAAATGTTTACTGGCAATACTTCATCCCAAACATTACATAGTTGTATGAGAATCCGGAGGCGCTTCTTATGTGCTCGGGCACGAATGTGATCTAAAGATTCGTTTCTCAAATGAGTTAACTAACACCCACACAAACCGAACTATGTTTGCTTGTGGGTGGTAATCTTAATAGGACCGTCTTGCAAATTGATGAAAGTAAAGGTGTGAAAGGCTGCATTAACAAATAAACAAATTACTGAACAATTTGCCAAATCCAATTTTAAGCGCAGATTTTTCAATAGTCTGATAAACAGCCGGATAACTATTCGACGGATTTATTAAGCTTTTGTTTATCTATCCAATGTAGATAGTCCATATGTTTATAAGTTAGATAATTGTGATATAAGATATAATTCTCCGTCAATGACTATCCGTCTTTTCACAAACGTGAATATGTACTATCAGTCCCATAAGTACTATTTGAGGATTAAAAAATCTGCCCTTAGCGTACTTCCATTTGACTTAGCCAAGAATATGTTATACGCCCCTTCGGCCGATCCATACTCCCGAACCCTTTTTAATTTCCTCAGCTCGATGTCTGGCACAAACTTTTTCGACAGAGACATATCCAACGTCATCTGCAAATATCTCACTGGACCACGTCCGATCTCGAGCAGTTTTGACATATAAATCACTATGGCGGCCGCACTTTCAATCTACGAGTGGCCCGCGAGGGGACGGCACGGCGGCGTCGTGGCCCGGGGGAGGGGGGGTGGAAGGGGGCTGACCGGAGCCCTAATGCCGCTCCGGGGTGCCATTTGGCGGACTGACGGATCGACGGATGGTGCGCCGCGCGTGACCCTGCCGCGGCTTCACTTTGTCGCGGTATTCTGCAACCCTGAAATAGATGCCCTTAGGTCCAACCCGTGATTTTTTTTATGTCATGCGCAGCATAGGGTTTACGCCAGGACCCATTAAGATACCCGACAAGGCCCATGGGCTTTCGAACTTTCAGGGGGGCTGCGAAAACCATGCCGGCCGGCCAGGTGCTTCTTCACACCACGTTTTGAAGGAACCCAGGTCGTAATTTGGGGGATAATCCATTATCCCTCATCGGTGGGTTCTTCTGCATTTTCTCCCTGTCCTGCGTTGAGCGAAGGGGACGGAGGGACAGCGTGATGACATGGTAAAATAAATAAAAATCACCACGGGTGCAATTTTTGGCTCCCGAGTACCGAAATCAAGTCTCGCGTACCCAGCGGTTGTATTTACAACATCGTAATGGTTGGCGAGCCCATTGCTGTCACTTTGCTATTTGCCAAAAGCACCACTGAATTGACGTGGTGGTTTCCTCGCGAAAGTAAAGCATTCATGTTACATATTTAAACGAAAATGTAATGGAAAAAGAAAGCCACGGAATAAGAATTACTAGACCGACTATGCGTATTTGAAAATAGGTTAAATCAAACAAAATCAGCAGTTTTGCTCCTTTAAAGCTTTCTGAAATGAATTTTTTTTGGAATTTAATTTTAGATCGCATTTCACTGACAATAACCCCACTTACAGTAGCAACATCGGACTGATTCCCCTCCACATCGTCGCTTCAGAAATCGCGCAAGTTCCGGCGGATCCGCGCGATATCGTAAAACATTTAACCGCCCACGCGGAGATAAGGGAATTGTGACAAATTATGCGAAGCTGCGGCCGCCCAGGCTGCGCCGTGGGCGGCGGCAGCGCCGGCGACGCGTCCCCCGCCCACGCGTCTCGAGGGCGGCGCTCGACGTTCTGCGGGGTACAATTACACAAAGGGTGAATTGTTCTCCGTGCACCGAATCCGTGCTTATACATGAAACTCGTATATATTACATTACGCAAAACTGTTGGAAGACCTTTTGGTGGTTTACATCCCACTTGCTGTAAATTAGGATGATCATACTAGCATACACATAAGTGTTGTATGAATTTAATAATCACTACATAGTATAAAACAAAGTCGCTTTCTCTGTCCCTATATCACTATATCCCTATGTACGCTTAAATCTTTAAAACTACGCAACGGATTTTGATGCGGTTTTTTTTAATAGATAGAGTGATTCAAGAGGAAGGTTTATATATATATATATTTTTTTTTTTATGTGACTGGACATGGATGGCTAATACCACACGTTCTGTCATGGTATTAGCCCAACACACCACATGGGAACTAGGTGCCATGCCAGGACCTTCCTTATATTGCACGGCTACATTGAACTGGATGGCAAACACGGACAATTTTCATTGTATCCATCAATCCATTAAATATAATTAAATATAATAATAACATCCATTAAATAATGGAGAAATACTGTTATTTTTGAGGTTTCCAATGTGATGTCGTAAAAATTTTTTTTTTCCGCTTACATTGCAAACGCAGGCTGAACCCTACGAGATTTATCAAAATAATGTATTAAGTATTGTATACATTGAAAAGGTCTACAGAAAACTCCGCGATGGTATCTATCTATCGCTTATGGATATCCCACAATAAAAAAAAATTCTCATTTATTTTTTACGACAAATAATGGCTAATTTTCGAAGCGATTTTAACCAATACAGCATTAATCCTTATCCAATTGAATACCTTAAATACATTGTTGATTTAATATAGATCTATACGGCCCTTTACAGCATATGATTTAAATGAATATTTTCGAAGATATTATAGATTTAAAAATTGCGGGATGCGGTTTGCGGCGGTACCGGCCGGCCGGGGCGGCGGGAGCGTGCCTCGGAGGCCGCACTTTGAATTTATTATTTCTCTAATATCTAATAATCATGTAATAATAATATCTAAGTTTTTTTTTATTTCAAATATCTCAATGTTTCCTACATTTCCTACGTAAAAATGGTTTATTTGTGTATCATTGTGTCAAAATAATATTTTTTAAATGACATTATGCCCGTGCAAAGCCGGGACGGGCTGCTAGTAAATAATAAAATAAACCACTGAAGAATAGAAAGGCAGGAAAAGTGGCATGCGATCGATATCGCGTTTCCGCCGTATGGCCAAAGTGGGCAAATTCGGCGGCGCTTCGTATGCCACACAGTCTAAATATCGCCAACGTGCGCGAATGTCGCACTTTGACTGCAATGATTGAGAAATCAACCTAATTGTTATTGTCACCAAAGTCGGTTTTGGTAAAAAAACAATAGAGTCAGCCCTCATTTAAAATTATATATTTTGTGAATTTGAGTCTAGACATTTTTTCTGATTAATTTCGAAATCTAATTATGATGAAGATACCGCTGTACAATCTCAAATTATACAGAAAAAAATGTTAACAAATACAAAAGGTGTTTTACAAAATGAAAAAGAATCTTAAATATTTGAATATGAGATATAAATTGGAGCGTGTACGCCGGCCCTAGCTGCGAATCGTAGAGTTGGAATAAATTTCGATCATTTAAAATGATTGATGCGGCCCGTTACGGACGCATCTGTCTCGTACCTCCCCCCCTCCCCCCTCCTCCCCCCACACCCCGCTCGATTGCTACCCTTCCGCCAATCCTGACCCTTCCCCGCCGTATTTCTCTATCCAATTTCGCTTCGCACTTATCGACAAGTACCTGCAACAACCTTCCAATATTTCGATGATAAATTGTAAATATACACGGTTTTGTGCTAAGCAAGTATTCCCCTTTTTATTAAAGCACGCAATCATAATCAAATTAAATTCATGCATCCATACTAAAATAATAAATGCGAAAGAAAGCTGTCTGTCGGTTGCGTTTTCACGTCTAGACCGCTGAACCAATTTTGATGAATTTTGGCATAAAGATATTCTGGACCTTGAAGGACAAAGTTGACATTGACATAAATATGACTACGTAAGGACAGGACGTACAACCAAAATGTAAAAAAATGTGACGAAATGCACTTATCCAACTCTGAAAAAAAAGAAGGTGGTGCATGAACAAGGCGAGGATTTGAACCCAGACCTTTGGTATGGTAGGCAAGTCCCCGCGCCATTAGGCTACGAGCCGCTCATACATTATCAATCGCTCAACATATATTTATACGGGACGAATTGATAGTCCCTCACCTTTTAGAAGTCGGTTAATTTACAAATTCTTACTATACATAGGTACCTTGGTTATTTACTTCGTAAAACTTGCGGGAGTAACGATTCACTATTAAAATTTCCGGAGCTGTATAATGCGCATCCCTCCGTCGCCTTAGAGGCAGGAAATTCAAACACGATAGGTCTGAATTTGTAAATCCTTTATTTTTTACTGTGGTACAAATTACACACAAATTAGGTGCATGGTACAAATTAGGAAACAAGGTGTAAAGAAGCTCATGGCTGGTCGGCAAAGTTTTCGCAGCCCCTATGAAAATTCGAAAGACCATGGATGTCTTCGGGCAGGTCTCTGAGAGCCTGGCGTACGCCATATGTCGCACTTCAAGTTTCAGGATCGGCCCTTCTGCTTGCCGATCATGTCCCTCCCACACCTCCTCGCAGTCCCAGAACCACTCCCCCACCCGATCCCCGATAATTCGACAGACGCCCGCGCGGAACACAAGAGGGAGCGGACAATTTTAGAACACCAGGTATCCACGTACGTATATTTTTACAATGTCTTCATCTATAAAAGCTCCGTAGATTTGTAAATCTATTTGGATCTTATAAATAGAGCTTTGATTGTATCAACTGTGCCCCACAATAGAGTATTGGCGTGTCAGAATGAATGATCGTTGGCGACAATGTTCTCGTATTAATCTAACGTGACAGTGAGTGGCCTAGCTTGATATCAATCTGCTTTCGCTTTGCTGCCACATTCATATTCAAGCGAAGCCTCAATGTTAACATCGTAATTTCACCGACTGAAATTGTACTACAAAATAAAATAACAAGCTTAGGGAATATAATACTTAGGATTTTGTTATCATAGGAGTATTCGTAACAAGATAGTGTGCGTTATAACTTCTACGAAATCCAGACCACGACCATTCATTCGGAAAAACCAGGCAGCCCTTCGATTTGCTTATTATTATAAACTGCTTGATACTCAACATTGATACTCAACTTTATTTACTTAGGACGAAACGAGGTTGACATTAGTCAACCACTTAATAACCTGAAACTGAATATCGGTACTCAGGAGCCAGAAATGCCGTGAATATGTTTCATTTATTTCTAACGCTGGGAATGTAAATCTTTATAAATTTAAATAAATTCATACGAAGGGCCTGTCGTAAGAAGGGTAGATTTCTATTAGACTTTATTATCAATATTTAATTGCATAGGCTAAGATAAAAATCGGGATTTTTTTAGTTATTTCTTGCTCAGGTCACGGGTTCATATAACACTTTATTTTTGAGTTGGTTAAGTTCATTTCATCAGAAGTGCATGGTTCTGAATGTATGTAAAACTGCTAGGTAGTATTAAGGACCCGGGCTGAACTTATCGCAATGGATTAAATCTGGTTAAAGAGGCAATATTTTTTCCGTAACCTACAGTTTCAACCCCAACTGTCACTTATCCAGGATCCGACCGCACCCAGTGTTGCTCATGACACTGTTCTGCCGTGGCACTATTTGTGCAGCTAATTTGTTGAGCATTGGATGTTATTTTATTTATCCGTTCTGATATGTATCGTCTGATTTGAGTGTTCAACAATAAAAGGTATACAATTTTCGTGTTCTAAATTATTGATTTAAAATGGCATACATTTGATTTCTGGTAACATTTAATTCGAATGCGCCGTCTCCTCCAAGCATCGTCGGGATGTCGGTAGGTCCGACGGGCGGGCTCGCGTGCGGCCGGCGCGGAGGGCGTAGATTAGCCTCACGTCCGCTCTTGGCTTTCCGGCCACGCGCCACGCCTGATGAACACCTTATTCACAGAACAGGGCACAGTCCGCAGGGATGCAGGAGATACTGTGTCGTAATGTACCGCTATGGCTGACCGTTTCGGAGATATTATCGGAAGGGGAAGGTCTGACACCATTTAGTTTTTCTTGCAAAAAGCTGTTACTAGAACAGCAAAGGAAGGATAAGGGAATATGGTCATAAAACAACATGTTCGTCCATAAATCATGAACCGGATTTCTATAAAGATACGTATAAATCATTAAACCAAGGCATTTGTTTCAGTTTTTGTTTGTGGTTTTATGTGTTTATGACTAGCAAGAGAAGCTGAGATGGCGCCATTTGGCATACAACGCACAACTTCATTAAACGTCTACTACAAGTCCTATTTAACTATATTAAGGTGGCCCAACCCGGCGGAACTAACTCATTCGCGGGCACGGTACAAAACCGTGCTGTTGCGCTCTGGGACCTTCTCTGTTTCAAAGAAAAAGACAGGCTCCGTGATGAGGAAGATGCAACAAGTCCACAAGAAAGATGATTTGGTAAGATTTACGAAAATTTTCATTTCAAAACGACTTTTAGCTAAAAGTAACCCACGACCGCTGTAGTCAAAAATGTAACAAAAACCAAATAGATTATAAATCTTGATTAAAGAAGTTATGTCTGATGACCAATCTTTTTAAGATGTTCTTACTTTATCATTGCTTACTCCACTTCCAAAGTTATTGTATAAAACGCACAAAAAATTCGAACTGTCGGGCCTTATAACTTAGAAACCAAACACAATTTTACAATGCCAATGGTCATCAGACATCTTGTTCGATCAAATAAAGCAATTTTGAGCAAAATTTGGGATCTCTGACAATAAATATGGGCGTGATCTTTTTTCCCCGTTTGTATGGTGAGTTGAGCGAACTTAAATTCACAAAATGCTAGAACGAGTATCAATGACATGTTAAGTTGTATGAACAAATTAAGAGTTATAGATTATGATATAGTGCTTCATTGCGGTAATAGAACCTGGCTTTTCGTCGATTTAATTTCACAATTGTATTATTCTATCAATTGAATTGGGAGCTAAATTTTAGCTCATTATATTATGTATTCTTTTAAAACCAGCTTAATCGTTGATAATCTTAGAAATTTTGTAGACACCGATGGACTCTGAAATTTCCAAATGACTGTATTAAATCACGTTAAATGAAATGGTATCACAAGCAATTCAGTCATAATTGATAGTGGTGGCTTTGCGTAGGATGGACGGAGCTGTAATGACAGTGGTGGGTACGTGTAGTTGGAAAGTTTGAAGATCAAGAGGATACTTAGATATATCGATTTTTCTTTAATTAGAGAGGCGTTTGTGCAGGCAGCAATAGGGATTTTTCCTCCAAGTATCGTACAGGCTCATTTGACAAAATCTCTATCCATAACCAAAATAATGGGGTCCCATTATCGCTTCAGATTTTCAATTAAAATTTTATTATTTTCAGATTTTAACTGATCGAGATTGGAACTCTAACGACGAGATTTCCAAGGCTTTTACAAAAATAACTGACAAATTTTTAAAATACCATATTGGTACAATCTCGAAACCTGAAGTAAGGAAATTTTATGGACTCCTTTGGCAAAGTATATAATTAATAATATAATTAAGGTCGCCCCGTAAGCATCAGAAAATTTCGCCTCCCATACAACCGTAGTTTACTAATCATTTGAAAACCACTGTTCCAATTTAATTGATATTTGGTATCTAATATTAGGCTACAAATATCTGTGTCGCATGTCTTTGTTTTTCGGTAAATGTATTCTGGGTCAAAACCACAGCGAAAACTAAATTCGTATGTAGATTTTATTTTTTCTTTCATTTCATTCGGATTGGATTTTTCAAAAAATAAAAGCGTGCAGACAGCAGACACAGATATTTGTTACCTGATATTAGATATTAAATATCAATTTAATTGGAATAGCGGTTTCCAAATGATTAGTAAACTACGTTTGTATGGGGAGCATAGCTTAAGGTGGCCCAACCCGCTCATTTCCCCATACAAAAGGGGAAAGAAGATCACGCCTATATTTCTTGTCAGATATCCAAAATTTTACTCAATATAGCTTTATTTGATTGAACTAGATGTCTGATGACCATTGGCATTGTAAAATTGTGTTTGGTTTCCAAGTTATAACGTCCGAAAGTTCGGATTTTTCGCGCGTTTTATACAATTACTTTGGAGGTGGATTACGCAATGATAAAGTAAGAACATCTTACAAAGATTAGTCATCAGACATAGCTTATTTAATCAAGATTTATAATCTATTTCGTTTTTCTTAGATTTTTTACTACAGCGGTCGTGGTTTACTTTTAGCTATAAGTCGTTTTGAAATTAAAATTTTCGTAAATCTTACCAAATAATACACTATGCACATTGTCTTTTTTGTGGACAGGTTGCATCTTCCTCATAACGGAGCCTGTCTTATTCTTAGAAACAGAGAAGGTCCCAGAGCGCAACAGCACGGTTTTGTACCGCGCCCGCAAATGAGTTGAGGCCGCCGGGTTGGGCCACCTTAAGTGACAAAAACAACCAAAAAATCTTAGATATAAATATATCATTGTCCTGGGCGATGGTTCTCCAAGCGTAGCGCTTATTTAGTAGCATTTCGGAATTAGGTTCATTCACTTTCTAATGCAGGTGCCCAGCGGTATAGTCCAAAATCCATGGGTAGGATTCAAATCTTTTGAAGCCATATTATTCCATACGAGAATGTAGAATGCGCGAGTATGGTTTTCTTTTTGTTTTTAATGTCGAGTTTTTTTCTTTGTTAAATTAACAAGATTCTAATAACAGAAAACTTTAACCACTGTACTAGCTATCCATATCTAGATGGTCGAAACGGCAATGAAAAATTGTCCGTGTTTTCCATTCAGTTCAATGTAGCCGTGCTCATAAAGGGAAGGTCCTGGCATGGCACCTAATTCCTTCGGGAATGTGGTGTATTGGGTGATATTAGCCCGGTGGTTGTGTGGTATTATCAATGTCAGGTTGGATTAATTATGGCAATACTTATAAAAGTTAATGTAAAACCATTAAAAACGCACCAGTTATTTAAGTTTTGATTTATGGTTGTAAACATACTTAATTAAATAAAAACATGCTATTATACATACCTTGATTCCCGCACCGCTGCGAATCCGCTCTGACCTGCAAAAAAGGAACTCTTTTATAATATGGCTTTGTAGGCATAATTAGGCTTTGTTATTTTTTTAAGAATCCCGAAGAATTGTCAGGGTATCTCAGTTAGTTAGAGCAGTGGGCATGTAATCCAAAGGTCGCAGGTTCGAATCCTGCTTCCGAAGAATGTCACGACCAAATACTTTTTCAGATTATATTCAAAGTCTGATTACAATGATTCAAATGTAGATGTCGCTGAAACTCAAATTAATGAGATAACGGTAATGTCGTATCCATTAAATACATAAAATTATTATTAAAATATCAGTCCGAGTACGAAACCGTTGCAACGGGGTTTATTTCGCTTCATTGCCTAAAATGCTTTACAATCCTTGTAAAACAGTACCTTTAACTGAATGACAGCCTAAACCGCGGTTTGAAATTTTGATAAAATATTTCTTGAGTTATTTGGAGGTACTTTTTTTAGGGTTCCGTACCCAAAGGGTGCCACCGGAACTTTATTACCATGCCTCCCCTGTCCGTCCGTCCGTCCGTCTGTCACAGGGCTGTATCTCATGAACCGTAATAGGTAGGCAGCTGAAAATTTTCACAGATTGTGTATTTGTTTTGCCCCGATAACAAAAAAATAATAAAATTAAAACATAATAAAAAAATTAAAAAGGGGCCACATCCAAAAACCGTATTTTTTGGTGTTTAATCTTGTATATAGTACGGAATCCTTCGTGTGCGAGTCCGACTCGCAATTGGCCGGTTTTGTTATACCGACCCGAATACAAATGTGTATGGAGAAATTGTTTGTCCTGTATACTCGTACGTTCCGATTGCGATGCGATAAAACTTTGGTGAGTTTAGCACGCTCGTAAATATTTCAGACCGCATTTTACCGGGCTTCGCTCGATGAATATTATAAAAACCTCAGCTAGTATATTACGTAGCTGAAACAAACGAATTGTGTAACTTGTGCAATATCCGAGCCTTTTTAGAATCGGAAATTCCCAATTTTAATACTAATCGAAAAACGGCAAGAATAACAATGCCGCTTCCAATTCAGAGATTTCAGCGGGAAAATGTCTATCAGGGTATGTCCGAAGCGACACCGCCATTCGCTCTGGAGGTCTATTCTCTAAATTACGCGCGCATGAATCTGGAGCCTTTCCGCGCCGAGAAAACAACGTTTACAGCGATTTTGAAGCGGTTTTCTCGACGGGATTATTCCCGATTCCCAAGCGCGGAATCACAAGAATAGGCCCCCGAGCAGGTGACTGAACCCCGCAAATGTTGACTCGATGAATTGTGTGCCGTAACAAAGGCGGGAGACCCCAATTAGCCGTTCCATTGGACGGGTGTTGAGGTGCTTAGGAAAAAGTATGAAAATCCTAATAGGGCTTTGTGCCTTGTTTTGTCATGGGGCTGAAAGTTTAATAAATGACAAATATCCTGTTAAAATTAATTTCGAGGTATTGTCACGTTTAAAAGTTACATTATTCAAGGTACTTCTTTATGTTACGCAGCAGTTTCTTTGACGAGTAGGAATCGATACGATTACATACCGAAAAGTTTCAGTACTTTTTTCATGAAGCATTTTCATTTCGATTTGTGAACGTAAACTTCGGGGAAAGGAACTATAGATATTTACGTAAAAGTTTTGCGCAGGAAAATATTTGGATGTTCGGTATACAGAGTGTAACATCAGGCACTGCTGTAACTTAAAATAATTAAAAACAATAAAGATATAGGTGGGCTGATGGCGAGCAAGCAGCGTCCAAGATGGTGAGATGTATAGAGCAGGCTAATAGTTTTCGGGTTATGGATGGGTGACCGTTTTCAACCGTTGAAGCTGGCCGTTATTCCATTTAAGACTATAGGTCGGGTTAGTCCCAACCGGGTTGGTAATATCGCATGAAATGAAACATGGTCGAAGCGGAAATAAAAATAGTTTATTCTTTTCATCCTGTTCTACTTATCCGTTTAATATGAGGGAGATCCTGGCGTGACACCGTGTTTCCATGAGGTATGTTAGGCTAAGTTTAAGACAATTTGTGGTATTAGCTATGTATTACTAGACATTTGAATCCTAGATACACAACAATATTATGTATTTGAACGATTTTCTACGAAACAATTTTTTTCCATGCCTAATACAGCAAAATCGTGTTTACGTTTGTATTGACTACGAGAATCATTTCCCAAACTGACTGCTGTAGCCAGCGAGAATGGCAGGACGAGAGTAGCAATCGAAACTGATTTGTTTGGCGGTAGCGTAGCCATGAGATAGTCCAAAACGTTTAACTGTAGTTAGTAAACCTCGTTGGAACTCGAGAAAATCAGTAGTAAACGAATTCGTAACCGAACTGACTCGCCGGCGCTTCCGTTTTTGTATGTATTGTATTGTATTGTTTATTCATCATCCATAGACAGTACACTGCACGCGGATTTGTCATATTTTAACATTGGTCAGTTCAGCAAATCAAAACACACCGAAGAACTGGCTAAAAAACTCCGCTGTTTTTTTTTTCAACGTTCACTTAGTCTAAATTTACAAAAGTAAAAAAAATATAGGCAAAACACTAAATTCACATGAATTCATAAACATTATCATCATGCCATATGCAACAGTTCATGACAAACGTAATTTTATTAGGAAAGCCTATCCCCACCAACTAACATGTTGCCAATTAGAGCAGGCCAGTCCCCACAAACATTTGAAAAAGTTGCTACGCCTCCGCCCCCATTTCGGTTTCTACTGCCGTCTTTCCATGCTCGCTGGCTGTAACAGTCGATATGAATATCATTTTATTTGCAAAGACTATCCCCACCAACTAACATGTTGCAGAGCAGGCCAGTCCCCACAAACATTTGAAAAAGTTGCTACGCCTCCGGCCCCATTTCGGTTTCTACTGCCGTCTTTCCATGCTCGCTGGCTGTAATAGTCGATATGAATATCATTTTATTTGCAAAGACTATCCCCACCAACTAAAATGTTGCCAATTAGAGCAGGCCAGTCCCCACAAACATTTGTAAAAGTGGCTACGCCTCCGCCCCCATTTCGGTTTCTACTGCCGTCTTTCCATGCTCGCTGGCTGTAACAGTCGATATGATTATCATTTTATTTGCAAAGACTATCCCCACCAACTAAAATGTTGCCAATTAGAGCAGGCCAGTCCCCACAAACATTTGTAAAAGTGGCTACGCCTCCGCCCCCATTTCGGTTTCTACTGCCGTCTTTCCATGCTCGCTGGCTGTAACAGTCGATATGAATATCATTTTATTTGCAAAGACTATCCCCACCAACTAAAATGTTGCCAATTAGAGCAGGCCAGTCCCCACAAACATTTGTAAAAGTGGCTACGCCTCCGCCCCCATTTCGGTTTCTACTGCCGTCTTTCCATGCTCGCTGGCTGTAACAGTCGATATGAATATCATTTTATTTGCAAAGACTATCCCCACCAACTAAAATGTTGCCAATTAGAGCAGGCCAGTCCCCACAAACATTTGTAAAAGTGGCTACGCCTCCGCCCCCATTTCGGTTTCTACTGCCGTCTTTCCATGCTCGCTGGCTGTAACAGTCGATATGTATATCATTTTATTTGCAAAGACTATCCCCACCAACTAACATGTTGCCAATTAGAGCAGGCCAGTCCCCACAAACATTTGAAAAAGTTGCTACGCCTCCGCCCCCATTTCGGTTTCTACTGCCGTCTTTCCATGCTCGCTGGCTGTAACAGTCGATATGAATATCATTTTATTTGCAAAGACTAACCCCACCAACTAACATGTTGCCAATTAGAGCAGGCCAGTCCCCACAAACATTTGTAAAAGTGGCTACGCCTCCGCCCCCATTTCGGTTTCTACTCCCGTATTTCCATGCTCTCTGACTGCAATGTTGGTCGATTCGGGGATATGAACTCATAATGTGAAAACAATATATGTAGACATCAACTAACATTGAAGTACCCACTAATTTTATCTCCTTTGGCAATGCACTGGGCAAAGTTTTCCCGCCGCTCGTAAGAGGTCTCTCGTGAGTGGGCCACCGGAAGCGGAAGTGGAGTTTGGGAAGATGGCGGCGCGGCCGGATGTGCGACTTACCGCCGGAAGTTCTCCTGCATTTACCTATTATGTTTTAAGTTGTCACTTATGAAGATAACTTAACAGGCTTTACGTTGTACTTAGAGTTTAAGTAAGTTTGTTTGTATTTTCATATTAATATTTGCGATGTTCATGGCTATTAACGAAGTTGCAAATTAATTTTGAAATGTAACCAAAATCCTCTTTTGTTTTATTATAACGGGGTTTCCCTTAGCTTATTTGGGACAAAAAAGGTGGATACAATTTTGTTGTACGGCCTAAAAATTATTCGCCCATCCCATACATTTGAATAAGTAGGAATGAACAAAATGCATGCGGACCGCAAATTATTTTTAAGCCGTTTAAATAAAAATATCTGAGACGTTACCCTATCAATTCCAAATACTACAGGCAATAACTGTTTCCATGCTCTTAATGTATTACTAGGTTATTGAAATTATGGATTCTAAAATATATTGTAGAAAGCTATAAAAAATTAAAACATACAGGTTTTAATTTTTGTTATATACCTTTTAGACTGGAAAATATTGGCTAATAAACATTGGAGAAATCTTATCTTTTTACAATCATTTTCGATTTTTTCATACTGATAAATACAGATATTTACAAAATGATCTAAACACACGGACATAGAATGAAGGTTTCTCAAGTGTTTTATTAAAATATTACAATGTGTAGGGGTAGGGAAACGTTGGAGCCTGAAAGACGATTTCCCTATTTTAATGGCAGTCGCCGTGCAAAATTGTGCCTTGGCCAATGGACAAAGAATGTATTTCTTATTTTTTTAAATCTTAGCTCTCCTCTGACTTCACGACAGCCAAAAGCACCCCTTTGAGTATGAAGAAACTTATTAAAAGAAGCTTCAGTTCTGTCGAAATCGAGTCAATGCCAAAGTGATCCTTGATTCAACCTTACTGCGCAGGTTGATATTGACAGATATCTTTGCGCAAAAATCGCCTTGGGTAAAAAAGCGTAGGGAAAATCTGTCATGCGGGAAATATACCTGAGGAAGAATATTTCTCAAACATGGTGGCCCTATATGAAAGTCTACATGGCGTGACAGAGTATCCTCGTAAGATGATATTCATTTTCCGGTTGTCTTGTCGCCGCCACCGCGAAATAACACGTCGCCGCCACGTGATCCCGTCACGCCTGCTCGCCCGCCCTGCGTCACGCCAAAGGGCGGAATATCTTCCGGGGTCGTTCTGAACACCTTGTACTTAGGAGAAGATTGATACATACACAATATGTGCCAGTGAAGTGAAGTTTTAAAACGAACATCCAGGAAAGAAAGCGATAAAGGAAATAATTTGTACTCTAGTATTGAAAAAAAATAATGTGCCAGAGGATGTGATTAACGCTTCGATCACCAACCAAAATAGACTGGATAACCATGTCAAACGAATTCTATTGTAAAGAAAAAAAACAAAAAAAAAACACTTAGCAACAATTGTATCAAGTTAATCACTGGATTTAGACGAATGAGCATATGCAGGCAGTCTAAAACTTTAAAAAAAAAAACATTTATTATTTTATCACAGTTAAAATTCAATTACGGTAAGTTATTACGGAGCCAAAACAGTTATCAAAAAAAATTTAAACGGATTGAACAGTATCGCTAGGTGAAAATAACACGTGTGACGAATCAGAAGATTTTAAAATGGTTCTCTTAACTGATTGAACATTACGGCTGACTAAAAACTGTCCAGTTTCAAGAGGTACAGGAATTTTAACAGAATGGCCAGAACCTTTTCACTGAATATAAGACGTAAGTAAGAATGAAAAAAATACTAAAGCTACAAACAGTTTTCACAGAGTTAGGGAAACGGTAACAGAAAACAGTTACTGCACATCGTTAAAAACAATTAAAAGATACAGTAACATTTTATGATTAAGACTAACTGTTTTCACTCAGAGTAACCGATATACTTAGTTGGCTCTATTTTATCGTTGCAAGACGATTGTTATTATAGGAATTCCAGTTAGATTCACTGATAATTTTTTTCAGTTAACCAGCAAGCAAACCAATTCCAATGAATATATTTTATTGCTTATTATAGCCTATTTGTGATTCGGAGCTTTAAAATTAAATTTAGAACCTTAAATGCATATGGTATTATAGTTTTATCATAAAATATTATAAAACCCGATACTGTTGTAGTTAAACCCGCCATTTAACCTTATATCCGTCATTTTAAGACTATAATTTTTACAACAAACAATAGTTTTTTAGTTTTTCGCGCTTGTAGCGCCGCCGGTTACGGGGTGCGGTGGTTGCGAGCGGCAGACCGGAAGTTGTGTGACGTCACACGTCACGTCACGCCACCGCGCCGGAAGTTTCATGCGGCTGTCGGCCGTGACGAGATAATGAACGGCGGGACATGCCCACACACGAACAGGCACGCATCCGACGGAATGAAAGATATCATTTGTAAGAACTAAAGACGGGCGCTTAAAATTATCGGTTTCGTTTGGTTGATTACCCATAACAAAGGAAGCTTTTGCGTAAAAAGGACTGAGCTGTAATGACAGTGGGTACCGCCGTCTGACAGCTCCTGCTGACTGCTTTCCGTGTAATTGATTGCGTGTGCGTGTATTGTGATTGATTATACATTTGCCTACTATTTAAACAATACGGAGTAAGAAATTTTTTTTTCTCTAACATACAGCTTTTCTTTTATTATTTAGGAATGTATTAAGCAGTTTAATCTAATTCGATTGAAAGGCCGACAGATATCTAACACGTTTCTAAAATTTGAAAACATCTATAAATTAGACCCAGGCTTCACTCCAGGTGTTTTAATGTAACTGGATGTGGATGGCTAATACCACACTTATTGTCATGTTATTAGCCTAACACATCGCTTTCCGAATTAGGAGCCGTATCAGGACCTTCCTTTTATGAGCACGGCTGGCGTTTGTCGCGTTATGTTATCCATTAATGTCAACGTAATCACGTATCACATCCAAATTTTATTTTAACTTTACGCCCGCCATCTAACATGTTGCCAATTGGAGCAAGGCAGTCCCCACACGCCAAGGTACCGATATAATTCGGCGCACAAGTATGAAGTCCCGCCACCGCTTTCCCGCCGCCGCCGGCGCTTCAACATCAGCAGGAATTATGTAGGGCCTTTTATAAAACAATATTTACCTTTTTTTGTATCACGTGTTTTCATATCATTATAATGTATCTCTTATGTCATAAGCCATCTGGAATACGCCTCCCAGGTTTGGAACCCAAGGTATGAAATTTATAAATACCGAGTTGAGCGCGTTCAGCAATGATTTCTCAAGCATCTTATGTTTCGTACACAGCCAAGTTTCACATCCACTTTAGACGCCTGTAAACACTATAAGATACTTCCGTTAGACACTAGGGCTGAGATAAATAGTCGTAACCGAAACTAAGACTAACGAAAAGTAGTACTTTGTGACGTCACTTTGACACATTTTGTATGGACGAAATCTCAAAGTATTGCAAATTGACGTCACAAAGTACTACTTTTCGTTAGCCTTAGTTTTTGTTACGACTATTTATCTCAGCCTAAGAGAGAAATGCTCGACCTCACTTTTCTTATCAAAATAGTTAATGGCGACATTGATTGTCCTGAACTACTTGAGCGCATACACCTCCACGTCCCCTCACATATGACTAGAACCAATTCACTTTTACACCTACCACTAGTTCATACGAAATACAAACAAAATTCCTTCTTCTGGCGTACCAGTCACCTGTTTAACGAGGTCCAGGACGATATCGTCCTTTTCACCTCTAAGCCTGCTTCCATAAAAAACAAATACATTCAAGCTTTTCTCCAGATTTAGGCTGCTGCTTACATTTTTTTTTGTGTAATTCACATTGTCAAAATTTTGTCTGCTTTAACTGTTTGATTATTATTTCTGCTACTAACCTAATATGTTAATTTTGTGCTTCATGTTTGATCGTGCAGCTGTTATTCTCACTTTTTTATTATTTGTTTCTTCGAACTGTATGAGATAACTAATGTATTTTCTTTCGTTTATACTAGATCGTGCTACTGTAATTCTCACGTTTTTATTTTATGTTTCTTCCAGGTGTGTGAGCTCGTAATTGGTGTTATTTTCATTTATATTATTTTTCTATTGTTATGTAAATGCACTGTGAGCTCGCCTTAATAAATACATAAATAAATAAATAAATAAATAATATCTATTTTTTAGGGTTCCGTACCCAAAGGGTGAAAACGGAACCCTATTACTAAGCCTCCGCTGTCCGTCCGTCCGTCCGCCCGTCCGTCCGTCCGTCCGTCCGTCCGTCCGTCCGTCCGTCTGTCACAGGGCTGTATCTCATGAACCGTAATAGGTAGGCAGCTGAAATTTTCACATAGTGTGTATTTATTTTGCCGCTATAACAACAAATAGGTAAAATGGGCCCCATACAGAAAACGTGATTTTTTGTGTTAAATCTTGTACGATGGTACGGAACCCTTCGTGTGCGAGTCCAACTCGCACTTGGCCGGTTTTTATATGATTAAAAATCTAATAAATAATATAAAGGGGAAAGTTTGTAATAATGGATGGATGGATGGATGGATGGATGGATGGATGTTTGTTACTCTTTCACGTAAAAACTACTGAATGGATTCTAATGAAACTTTACAATAATATAGCTTATACATCAGAATAACACATAGGCTACAATTTATGTGCCCATGGGCTTTAGAACTTTCACGGGGCTGCGAAAACGATGCCGGTAGCGATACTTCACACTAGGGGGAGAGGAGCCGGGGGCGGTGGCGGGGAGCAGCGGCGGGGGGAGGGCAGACGTCGTGACTGTTTGGTGTCCGTTTGGCGAATTTTCAAGGCACTAGCGATTTGTAAAACTTAGTACATGTACATTTAACTACCCGGGAATTAGGATTGGCTAAATAGAATTCAGTTCCGCTTACGCTAAGATGGGGCTGTCATACAAACTGCAATGCTATGCACGGCTCGGCTTTGCAGCGGCAGCGCTTATTTTTACTGAAGTACGGCTTGGTATTTCCTGCAACTTTAGGACTACTTGGCATCACGCTAAATCGCCGGAGGAGCGACCAACAGAATAAAATCCTTGAGAACCAATTACTCGATTTAGATGTGCATTGTATCTACGTCTAGCCTGATTCTACTAAAAACTTATAGATTACATAATATAACGCTTCATTACCAGAAGGGTAAGTAGTGAGTCTTAAAGTCTTATAACATGCGAACCACTTACCTGATTTATATGCGTATTTTATCAATGTATAGCATCTCTGGGAGCAGTCAGGTTCGAGATAGGTTACTGTTTTCGATGTTGAGGCTGGCTGTGGGTTGGAGTCCACGCAAAACTTACCTACGTTACACGTTACTTACTAGGTAAGCAATGTGGCAGTGAAAGTGCAGAAAGGTTCTCGCGGCAAATGTTTTTTTTTTAAATAGCCACCGAACGTCAACGAAGCTCTAAATGGGAATTATTGGATGTTTCTCATTAAATCATGCTATTTCGGCTCGAACGATCTTGATTAAATTTGGTACATGGATACATTGTCCTGGACCAGTTTGACCCTATTTTGGACCAGTCATGTGGGCTACTTTTTATCCATGAGATAATTTAGCCGACCCTAACCCGAGCGGAGCCGGGTACCGCAGCTAGTGTGTTTATATATTGAGCGTCACAAATTGTAAGCTCAGAAAATATGAATTGTAAGCTAACAGAATAAAATAATTTATCAACACAATTTCATTCTGAGGTATAATAAAAACAGCTGGAAACGGATATATTCTATACAGCCTATCGGTCATTCATGCTGACAGCCAATCGGTTATTTTAATGTTTTATTCATTTATTCAAGCAAATCTTGTTTCGGGAAGTAATGCATCGATGTTCTCTAGCGTCCAACACCTCCAATATTTCATTTGATTCATACAATAGCCCTGATAAAATTTCCTATGTCAGGCTTCATTTTGATACATTATTATAAAGGTCGTATCTCCTGCTTTAAACTCGTGCTTCCCAGAATACATTAACCAAATCTTAAGTCGTTTTCCAGGAGCTACATTTCTGGGAAACGTATAAGCTGACGCGTGGTGTGAGCATTAAGGTAAATTCATAAATATTTACTGTATAAGGCAGCGCTACTCAATTTGTTGGTTGATTTCACGGTTCCGCGACTGTTATTGGCTAAAGCTATCTCATTACAAAATATAAATAAAAAAGCTTCCTACTACGTTACTCATTTTCTGAACGGATGTGATGTGTATTTTGAGACGATCATGAAGCAAAAACACATTATTAAAATTAATAAAGCAGTAAAAAAATTACTTTTATAGAGCAAGGCTTGACTCGAGCCCGCAAGCAAACCTTTCGCGCACTGCGTCTACCAATTCCGGCACCCGCTCTATACCCTTAAATGAGAATTTAATAACAGCCCGTCCGCCCATAATCAATGCCTCCTTCTATCACCGTGTTTAAGATTCTACATACTTTGTTTTAACGCTTAGCCTGCGTTGCGGACATGAACTGCAAAGATTGAACATTCAAACATGTTACCCTCATCACCAAATATGTATTTTCATTCTTTAATTAATGTGTCTTAACTTCATGGCAGATTCTACATATAAATCATATTCGTTAAAAAAAGTGTTGTACTAGTTGTACTATTGATTGGTCAAATTGAAGGATCTCTGAAAGAATAGGTAGGTAAAATGTTCGTCCTTGTACATACTGTATACAATCTAAGAATACGATGCGAGTAAGTATTGCTAGGCCTCCAGCATTTGTGTGTAATGCTTTCACCCCGAAAAGTCAATATCCGACCGCGCGCTACAGAACGACTCTACAAAGGATATCGCTCGTAGCTCGGCGACGCCACGCTTCCGGCTATAAAGGGAGGGCCTGTGCGTACTTCCGGAATATTTCTCTCCGAGGCAAGCCGTAGGTAATTGAAAATCCGGGGGACAATACAAATACACTAATATTTGTGTTTGTTCTAGTTCGTGACGGAAAATTAAGAAACACCGCAACATAACAAAATGGTTGCTTATGCAATAACTTTTATTTGACGAACACGATTTGTGTGTAGAATTGAATATGTGTGGAAGTGTAGCGAAGGCTGAACTACAATCATGTTGAGCGGATTGTTGCGTAGGGGCGCGGGGACTTGCTTTCCATGCCAGAGGGCGGGGGTTTGATACCCGCCCCGTTCATAAACCACTTTAATTCTCTTTCTAAGTTGGATAAGTACATTTCATCACGAATGTAAGCTAACTCTATTTAAGCTAACCTGAATCGTTAACACTGTATTAAGTAGTAGGTAAAATTGATTACCGTCAGGAGGATGTTGATACATTTTTAGATATGGATTATAGAGTAGGCGGTAGAATCGACGTACTAGCCGCAATAGATTTGTCCGCTGGTTTAAGTCTAGCGTGGCAGTATGATTGGAAATTATAAAAAAAAACTCGCATTCGTCTTGTAATTCATTTTCCTATCTTCTCAACTGTGTGCACTATTCCTGTTGCTTGTGCTATCTTCTTAAATGAGACATGAAAACAAGACCGCACGGTCCCTGAACCCCTATACCCCTTTGTTTACGATTCTGCGCACGTTACGTGCTATCTCACGCGTTACGATAGGAATGGTGTCACAATGTAAGGGATAATTAGTGAAATGTTGCTAACACAGACTTAAGACTAAATCAGATTCATATAGTTTGTCAACATAATTTTAGACTACGGTGGATATTTAAATTATATTATAAATCTCTTGGCTTGCCACAGTTGTGTACGAAACACAAAACATTTTTTGTTTGTCTGTTTTACAATATAATTTATATATACAGTTTATGTAAGCGCATCATACGGCGTACGGCAGATCTCAACTACATATGAAATGCCCCATGTCATGCCCATGGGCTTAAAAACCATGCCGGCCGAACAAGTATTTCTACACATTACGTTTGAAGGAACTCAGGCCAAGAATGTTATATTCAGAGTGTGTAAACAGAGGCGCCCACGAGATTTTGAGAAACTAACGCAAAATGGATCAATAAAGTGTCTTCACTGAGATCGAAGAAGAGTGTTGATGTCGTAAATGTGTATAATAATAATGTTAATACAAGCCTTTATTCAGGCACAGAATATATCTTATCCTAACGACTCTGGCGAGTCTGTGACACCGACCAGCCGGTCTGTTTGCCCAACTTTGGCAAAGGCCTCCTCCATTTCATTCCACGCCTTCCTAGTCCATGTGTTCCCAAATATGATCTTTATTTCGTCTTCCCACCTTCGGGATTGTCTACCTCAATTTTTTTTCCTATTTCTTGGTTCCCAAAATATTATGTCGTAAATGTGAATAAGCACAGTTAATAATTGGAAGTTTCCCCGTGAACGAACCGAATCTAGTAAGACTGTGCCTACGCTTGATAACGCACCGCAGCGCAGGCCGGCATCATTAAGGGACAGCCCAATTAACATTTTGATTTATATCAACGATCCCCAGTCTGCGCCGTCGTCGCCGCTTCGCTCGAGCTATACATATACGCCGAATGGCCCGGAGTTCTACAGATGCCAGGGCGAACGGTAGTTGAAGCAGAGAGTTGATAAAGCGAAGAATGCGTCTAGGAATACCTTAGACTTTGGAACAGGTATGATTGTGATTACGATATCATAAACAGAATATACAATTGTGTTCTCACACGAATTCAGTGAGTTCAAGTGATTATTTCTCTGCATTTCATTCTTGCAGGTAACTGGTACGTAATGCCGCAAGCGATTACGTACCCTGTACGCAAGGATTTTTTGCGAAGTACTCCCAGGTTTTTTTTAAGCTGAAAATTCAAGAACGAGAGAAATATTACCAAAAACTCTAGAAAGCACAGTTCAGATAACTACTAGAAAATATTATGATTTCGCTCGTCAGGCTGACATTACCTCATTATTTCCAAATGCTTTGATTTTGCTTTGTAAATGCGCGGAAATACTGCGACGTCAAAATGGAGGACATTCGCTTTAGAAAATTAAATATTAGTTTACAGAAATGTAGAAGTAAAACAGATTTTAATTGTTTACGTTAAGAATAGGAAACTATTTAAATTTTAGCCAATTCATAAACAAAATAATGTCATGAACAAACAATACGTATTCGTCGTAGAAGAACCGTAGTGACAATCTATAAGCATCATTACAAACATCGCAGCCACCCGACACACATTTGTTCCGCGGCGGGGGTGGTACGGGGCGGAGCGGGGCGGGGCGGGGCGGGGAGGGGCGGCAGTGGCACCGTAAAGTTGCCGCCGTAAACAGTGCCTCGAGGTCGTACACATTTCACGGCATTTTTACGCTATTCGCAGAATTATTTAGCTGGAAATCTTACCAAATGGCGCTATATACCATTTACTATAGGTACTGAAATGGACGTTTTTCTTCTATAAATGTTCCTTCAAAGCTCAAATAAAGACAAAATAGCTTCAATTAAAGTGCATTAACACGAAAATGTGTATTACATATTAAAATAATCGTATTTTTCTAAGGGAACAGGGACTATGTGGTAAAGGGTAAATGGAAATTTACATTCCTGTGCTTATATGGTATATAAAGTCAGGCAATCTCCCGGTAGATGAAATGTGTGTAGTATTTTTTTGCAAGAGCAAACTTCAGGGAACTATCCGTATTTGTAGTGTTTTTATCATGTAGTAGTGAGGAGCTTATAAATTTGACAGAATGTCTCTGTTATTATTAATATTAAAGTATTTTTGATCAGTCAGCTCGCATCTTAAAAAAGTTTATTTTATAACAAAATAAAACAATTCGAGCTTTCTGTACTTTGATAATTTTATTTACTTAATGCATACGACATTACCGATATCTCGTTGATTTGAGATTATCGAACGACATCTACATTAAATCAATAGATTTTGAAAAGAATCTGAAATACATTTGGTCGTGACATTCGTCGAAAGCAGGATTCAAACCCGCGACCTTTAGATTACATGTCCTATGTTTATTTTTTGTATTACGTTTGAGAATTATCTCTAACGAGACATTTCATACATTATCGCAGCACAAGTACGAGCCAATTTCGGTAACTTCTGTAGATAGTATAAAGCTAAAAGTTTTAAATTTACGCCAGCACCCATTTGCATCATGTCTTGTTTATCCTGTCAGCCTGGCCAGCAAAACACGAGCCACTGTCCAAAATGCTAGGTAAAACCGGAACTCTACTGCTCTAAGCACTGATATGAAGCTCTATGCACCATTTATCGAAGATGCCTGAAATGGGGTCTTAATCGATGATTAAATCATGACCAAAATCGGTCTGTATTCTTTTCTTGTATTGTTTACTCATCGTTTTAGTATTTTAATTTTAATATATTATGCAAGTGAAAAAAACTGAGAAGAAGAACTGGCAAGAACTTTGGCTGTATTTTTTTACAACGTCCACTTAGCCTAGATTTACAGTTTTTTAAAACACAGGTAAAACACTAAATAAAAAAGAATTCACAAATATCAACAATTTTTGCCTCATGACAATTATGACAATAAAAATGACAATTACCAGATTATTTGCAAATACTATCCCCGCCATCTAACATGTTGCCAATTGGAGCAAACAGCAAAATAGCACCTGTTCACGAGTATCACGCCGGGTACAGCCATCACCTCTCTCAGCCATATTTTAGGAAAAGAGGTGACCCGATTCGCAGCAGCGAATAGTACTGTACTGCGTAATGCCCAAGATAAGAAATGTTCAAACTAAGATTGTTCGTTTCGCATGAGTTCTCCTAAATTCAGAGAATTGGCTACATTTTTATATGAACAAAAGCACCGTTTTTGTTACGATTTCGACTATATTTATTGGATTCTTTCGCGTTCGCTTTTGTTTCAAAGTCTATTTCCCGAACGTAATCATTTCCTTTGTACGTATGCCGCTCTTTATCCTTTCCTCTTATAGCTTTTGGTTTGCTGTGTTTCGCCGACCTATCGGATAGTGGCCGATCACTGAGCTTTGACGCTAATAAAGTCTACATTGAACAGATACACTCTGCTTACACTTTTACCCTCGAAAGGGATACGTCGATGAACACTAACGATCGGAAGGGCTGTGAGCACGGAGGATAGAGGGAGATAGGAGATGTTTTTAACTCATATTACTAAGGATCGCAGCGTGACACTGTGCGGGGAAGCGGGGGGAAAATCGCTTCATGGTGGGGTCATGCACCGCCCATTTTTGCGAAATCCATCTAGCGGAAGAATCGATATTCTGGTAGCAGCTATTCCGAGAGCTATTCTTAGTGGTTACAAGACTACAACTAGATGGCGCCCTTTAAATTTTACTAAGTGTTTTTTTTCTATAAAAAAACCTTAGAAATTTAAATCTATGCCTTAGCGCGGATTCAAATAACTTTATTTTATAAATGTCATTAAAATTTGCATCATGAGATTAACATTTCTTAACGTAAAACGAAAATAATTGCGCGCCATCTATCGGCACATAGAAATAGCGATACATCGATACAATGCTCGAATATTGACTCAAATTATAAAATATGAGGTGTTTTACTGACAAATAAAACGTAATTCCACCTACAAACTTTAGATGATTTTGTCCTGTGTAATGTTTGCAACATTTTACACAAAATCTCATCGTGTAATCGACTGTTCGCCGAAAATTGCGCCGCAGACCATAATATTGTCCCACAACCTAACACCGCCAACGCCATGTCGCGAATGTCGCTAAGCCACGCCTTCTTTATCACGTGGGCTGTGACGTAGCGACCCACTTGGTGGACACAGACGCAGTTTGCTTAGACCATCTCCTCTCTATCTCTATCCTCCGTGGCTGTGACAGGCGAATTGAGAAAGTTTCGATAAATAGGGTTCCTGGTATGGAACCGTGGAAATATGAAATGCGCTCACCACACTTATTCCTGGAATTCAGTAATCAGGAATCCTGGGTCCAGATAGCGACGTTCTTGACGAAAATATCCCGGACTTGTTTTCTAGACTCGGGGTTCCTGATTCCTGATTACGGAATTCCAGGAATAGGCCTGCAGACCGCAGCGCGGGAGCCGGCGTAAAATATGAAATCAATATTGGGGGAATTCGGTCAATTATGCACCAATAGAAGCATTTAAGCACAACTATAGATGCATTAAAATGTTTGACATCCTCTTCTGGAGGTTACCACGGTAAATGTACTTACCGGTTGAAAGGGCAAGTGAGTGACAAAATCTGACGTGATCCAACTAGCATCCGTACCATGATGTCAAACGAGACCAAGTGACTAAAATTTACTAGTGACACGGTACGGAAAAACTATACGTCAGATTTTTGTACTCACTTGCCTGTTCAACCCGGCAACGATAACCCCCGAATTGATGTTGAATTGTTCGAATTCTCACACTCATTTTCCCAGATTTTACGCCGGGTCAGTCCCAGGTCTCGTCTTAATGTTTTCTCCTTGTTTCTGATATATGAATAAGAAAGAATATCATACGACGTTGTTTAAATAACAGAACATGGCAAAGGATGGCACAGCTATTTCGTGCAACGAATCCGTTGACGGCAACGGATCCCAGGGCATCCAGCACGGAACATCACGACATAGCGACGCCGAGGCAATGGACGCCGCGAAAAGTTAAATTGCCAAACTTTTCTCAGTTTTCACGCTACCTGCGACAGTTGATTTCGTGCGGACAATTTGGCGCATTGGTGGCGTTGATAAAACATGTTTTTTTGTTGAACCGGACAGAAGAGAAGAAAAGATCATTATTTTGATAAAATAATGCTCTAGGAAATGATACACAGGATGTAAATGGCACAGGGGTTATTTCACAACTTCGGATGGTGAGTCTTGAGAGTAAACTCGAAAACTTCAAGAGAATCTATATGTTGAATTTCTGAGGAAATATTGTGTATCTAAGATGGAGTTGAATGGACCATTTAACCAAATTATTATTAAATCAACTACTCTAAATACGTGCATTAAAAATACTCAATGACCTAATATTTCTAGTGCACAGTACACAGAAAGTAATGACCTAAAGGCACTAATTAATTTAAAATATTAACCATAGCTGTGGCTACGAAAACTTCTACATTACTTCAAATTTCTTATTTTTTCCGTAATAAGCAATTTACTTTTATACCGTTAGATAGATGGCAGTATTTTAAATAATATTTTCTTAGTTGTAACAAAATTGATAAACAATACATCCTAAGAATGTCTTCGCAGAAACAACTACGACTATATTTATAATTTATAAATAATAAATGCCTCAAAATTTCAACCCACATTGTTTACGAATTTTGGTATGCCTTTTCTGAAAACTTGTTGCTCCTATATAGTCTGGATCCCATTTATGAGAATGACGAATGAGATGAAAACAAAATTAATGTAACCTTATTGGAGCCATTCTGTGGGTTAGGAAATAGAGCTAGCGAAAATGTTTGAGAGTTTGAGAGTATCAAAGATACCACCTCCATGAACACATTCTTGTTTTATTCAGGAACCATCTGGTATAAACACATTTTGTAATTACTTATATACTCAATCGTTCTTTTATGTAACTGACATGGGTGGCTAATACCACATCTTGATACGTAACATTACGTTAGCCCAACACGCCACAAAGAAACTAGGTGTCATGGCAGGAAGGAACACAAAATATGAGCGTCAGATATGTACCGTTATAGTTTTCAAATATAGCTAGACAATCAATGCATCTTTCATTTTTTTTTATTCCATAACAATTAGTAGCAATTACAAAATAATAAAATATGGTTTCACTTATGGTACTGAATGCGATCGGGTATTATCACGCCCTTAAGTAAGCAAAACAAAAACACAGATATTTTTAAAAATAAATTCAGGGCGGTAACTACCATCACTTTTAAGGCCAACCCTGAAAATTTTGCTAAATGATAGCTCCAAGTGGCAACATTTGAAGAGTATTGCATGAAAAAACAACTAATTTATAATATTGTTAGTGGTACTTCACTAATGGGGAAGAAAACTGCTTATTTATCACGACAGGTGGCGCCTTAGCGAGCTCACCTAAAAGATCTGCCAAAGCTGTCAGACTTCATACAAAATAAAACAGAATAAATTTGAAAATTTAAATTACTTAACCTACGTAATTAAAATTACTAAATTTTCTCATTTTTATTCTGAAAATTAATTATTTCAAATTATGCTAATCAAATGAAGTCGTAGGAAAAAAAATCACAATAACATAACCCATAATATTTAAATTCAAGCTTTGTGCTGGTCTGTTACAATAAAATAAGTTTTAAGATAAACTTTCCTCCAGTTTGAGTCTTGAGTTTCTTTTCCTCCAAACTTTATTCTAACTGCACCGTGGAGTATATCTTGCATTTAAAAACTCGTAAATAAAACTTGACAGGAAAGACAGTTTTGACGTTTCTAAGATTAAGTCGCTCATAGGACACCTACAATAAGCTTTGAGTTTAGCAAATTGCCCATTGCGCAATCCAAATATTGTCCAAATGTTTATTCGAGGAGAGTACGATAATCGAGATGAGTTCCATTGTGGCTCACCTCAACATTTTGCACGGGTATTTACTAATATTAAGAACAAGATAAGCATCTCGCCCCCACTCATCGCAAGCCCTTCTCGAGCGAACAACATAAAGTGAGAGTGCTCCCAGCGTATAATGAAATGAAAACAAAGCTGCCGCGAGCGGAGATTTAGCACGTCATTGTATCCTAAGCTCCGTTCGGGCTATTGCTCCGCGGAACGGTTCCATTCTGTTCGGTACAGAACATAACCAGGCGGAACAGCACGGAGCAAGACTTCGTGCTCCGACAGCCCGAACGCCTCAACCATTTGACATCCATTCCATTTGTTTGAAGCACAGTTTGACGTATGTGTGACGGATTCATTTTGGAAGCCAGCATCGCAAAGTCGCAAAAGATTATCAACAACATCAAACGCACAATCAAACGATTTGTCGAAAGACAAATAACGAGCGATCAAACTCGCTGACAGCTGACAGTTTTGATTCCGTTCCGCGATTCCATTTCGCATGATAGAACTGAAAGGAGTGATTCCAAGCGATTCCGAACAGTTCTATTGTTCAGCGAAAACGGCCGAGGTAGGTACACAGAACTGTCATTCCGTTAGCCAAAACGCTTTTTCTTGCGCTTTCCTGCTCCGAGTGGCTCAGAGCAAGCAGCCCGAACAGAGCCCTAGCTCTGCTTGTTTCGTTTTGTGTACTCCGAAGTATCGTGGGCGTGAATATTGATGGCGACGTTTTATTTCTGCGACTATGTGAATGTGTCGCCATGATACTTTGACTGAGAAATATTTGCGGGGTATTTTCCCCCAAAAGCATAGAATCTTTTCGCAATGTTGTTTATGATTCGATTTTACATTGATTTTTTTGTTTAACCGACAAGTAATGCGTGCTCGTAACACGAGCTGTAGCTATCACAAAATATAGCAAGAGTGTTTTAATGGCTTTTTCGTACTCATTCTTCGAACACCCGTGTAATAAAATAGCATAAATAATAATACATTCACCTTATAAATTGTCCTTATGAAAATTGTCCGTGTTTTCCATCCAGTTCAATGTAGCCGAGCAATATAAGGAAGGTCCTGGCATGGCACCTAGTTCCCATGTGGTGTGTTGGGCTAATACCCATGGAGGTGAAGTCACCTCCATGCTAATACCATGACAGAAGGTGTGGTATTAGCCATCATGTCCAGTCACATAAAAAAAAAAATCATAGATAAAAATGGAGGGAATATGGCATCGGGCGCGCCTAGTATGGGATCCGCTGTCTCCAATTTAAAAAACTACCAATCCAACTTAAACGTACATGCCACAATCAAACATAGTCGCAGACGTATTGGAGGGTTTGTGTGGCTGGGAACTTACTCGACGAATATTCTTTTAGAGCATATTCGCGCGCGGTGGCGATGTTTCGACTGGGTGGCATACGACGCGACTCCGGATTTCCATACAATTATAGGGTCATTTTGACCATATAGCGGAGACGCGATATCGACCGCGGCAAGGAAAAATTTTACGTGTTTTCCATCCAGTTCAATATCATAAATGGATGTTCCTGTCATGGTAACTAATTCCTTCGGGAATGTGGTGTATGGGGCTAATATCATTATGGTACTTGTGTGGTATTAGACATCCATGTCAGGTTGCATAAAAAAGGTACTTTCAGTTTTACATGGAGCAACCTGCAATTGTTTTGCGAAGAAGTGCGATCCCCTTCTACCGCTTCACCTTGGACTTTTGCATGCGACCGTAAATTTTCTTAGCATAGGGTCAATATATATTAATTAAAAATCATACAAAGCCCAATGTTTTCCTCATTTTTGACAATATTAATTTCAATAATGTACTTGATTTATGATACTAACTAGCCCCCTTAAACACTATAGAGATGAATAGGATGAAAGCATTGTGTCAACTGGAATTTAATCTAAAAAATTCGGTGGACATGTAATCCAAATGTCTCAGAAGTCAAGACCAACTTTATCTGATTATTTTCAAAATCTGATAACAATGCATCAATGTAGATGTCGTTGAATAGCCTCAAAATAATTCGCATACTAGTATCGATTTATCAGCACCCATTAGGTAACATATCGTGAGTAATCATATTTACGTCCATGTGCCTTCGAACCGCGTAATAATAACCGCGAATGGTATTTGCAATTCAAATGAGCAAATTCTCGCAAAAGCTCAAGGCCTAAAGAAAACCGGGGGGAGTTGTTAGGGAGCGAATTATGGAGGATTTCAGAAACGGCGAATGTTCAAACCCCGGCGAATATGCGCTAGCGTGTGTGGCGTAATTTTGATAATTAAAAATATCTTTGGTTTGAACGCCTTAATCTCTGGAACGATCAGGATGGATTTTGTATTTGATAGCCCACTATTTGAGGAAGGTTATAGGCTATAACATCACGCTACGACTCTAAGCAGACGAGCAGAAAGAAAAAAGTCAGAAAAGCGCCACGCTCGGGCGGGCGATGCGACGCGGCGCGTGCGCTCGGGTGTATCTATGTCTAGCCGGGAACCTCTGCTAAGTGATACTTAATCGTAAATTTAAACTGTCGTATTCAGAGAGGGCGGACTAACTTTATTCCGCGGACTAACTTTATTCCGCGGACTATTGCCGGACTAAACCGGTTTTTGTATGGTTAGTCCGGTGCTAATCCCGTACTAAGTTTTGACAGGTTCTCTCTGAATACGACTGCAAATGTTTAAAAGGCTCATTTATTCATTATTTCAAACATAGTCAATCAAATCGATCAAGTAAACAAACTGATCGCTGTTCCCGATCAATAAATGCTCTTTTTGTAGCAAGAATCTACAGGATTTTCAACTCAGAAATCTAGCGCTTGAAATTTCGCGGCATCCTAATAAGCTGTTACTTAGTTCTACTTAAAAAGCTAAAATAAATAAAAGTATTCAAGAATACATAAAGTTGTACCGTAATAACACGGAGCAACGATTTCTGAATAAAGATAACTTTAGCTTGCTATATGCTTCACAACCCTGATAGTTTCTCGGCCACACTATTATATTATGCAAAGCTCTAGGGATGTGCCCGGTTAACTTTATCGGTATATTTTCATTCAACGTCTGCTTTGAGCAAACATTCCCATTACTTAGTAAACTTATTCCTGGTAACTACACGCTACAATATAACCCCACATGCCTTTCGAGTAGTTGTTGTTATAGATTGTCTTAAATTTGAAAACAAAGGCCCTTAGATGTATAATGAAACTTGTAAGCATGACACCTCTTCGTGATGAGGAAACTTTGAAAAACACATTTCAGGCCTAAAATTGGCTTTTGAACTTTTCCGGAGCGTACAGTCAGCCTGAGTGAGGCATTGGGATTAAGGTGGGCCATCCCGCTCAACTCCCCATACAAACGGGGAAAGAAGATCACGCCCATATTTCTTGTCCGAGATCCCATTTTTTTCTCAAAATAGCTTTATTTGATCGCACTAGATGTCTGATTACCGTTGGCATTGTAATATTGAGTTTGGTTTCTAAGTTATAAGGTCCGAAAGTTCGAATTTTTCGCGCGTTTTATACAATAACTTTGGAGGTGGATTACGCAATGATAAAGTAAGAACATCATAAAACGATTAGTCATAAGACATAGCTTATTTAATCAAGATTTCTAATCAATTTGGTTTTTGTTAGATTTTTGACTACAGCAGTCGTGGTTTACTTTTAGCTATAAGTCGTTTTGTAATTAAAATAATCTTAATAAATCTTACCAAATCATACACTATACACATTTTCTTTTTTGGGGACATGTTGCATCTTCCTCATCACGGAGCCTGTCTTTTTCTTTGAAACAGGGAAGGTCCCAGAACGCAACAGCACGGTATGTACCGTGCCCGCGAATGAGTTAGTCCCGCCGGGTTGGGCCACCTTAACATCAGGGTTACGGATCGTTTAAATGTGTAACTTGAAAAAACGGAAAATGTTATCACCCAACACACCTCATGGAAACTAGGTGCCATGCCGGGACCTTCCATAAATTGCAAGGCCACACTGACACGAACAACAGTATTATCTATCTATAATACAAAAATGAATCGCAAAATGTGTTGGTAAGCGCATAACTCAACAACGCCTGGACCAATTTGGCCAAATCTTTTTTTAAAATGTTCGTTGAAGTTCAAGGATGGTTTTTACGGCGAGAAAAATTAGAATTATTGCTGGAAAAACCCTAAAAATAGCCCTTTTCTTTTTCCCATACAAATGATTTGTAACTAAAACGTAGTCAATTTGAGCTTTATTGCTATGGTATAAAGTTCATATTAAATTACAAGCACTCACAGTTGTCTAAGTAATGTAGGTGTGTTCCTAACGTCAAAGATCATATCTATCAAAACAATGTGCGTGTGTGCGTTGGACATAGTTGGAGGAGTTTAATGTCGCGTTCCGAAACTCGCGTTTCTTTTGTATTAGTTTCGGCACGCGAGATAAACTGCATCAGTTTCCACGTCATTACATCAGTCAAAAAAAAATCGCGTTACCAACAGTGTTTTATTATTTTTAATATCCAAATTTTAAATAAATAAAACAATTCGTACGGCTTAAAAGGATTTGACTTCAAGTCATATCAAGTTTAAAAAAAAAAAGTTGTCTGTTACCTAATCTACTGAGTTTGCTTTTGTCAACTGATACACGAAACAAATTCGTATATCGTGTTTTGTGCAGAGTGTTTAGTTAGTTAGTGTTTGTTTAGTTCGTGATTAGGCGGGCGGTCCGACGGGGGCGGGTGCGGGGAGGGGCGGGGCGGGTACGGCTTGGTATTTCCCGCAACTTTAGGACTACTTGGCAAAATCCTTGAGAACCAATTACTCGATTTAGATGCGGATTGTATCTACGTCTAGCCTGATTCTACTCAAAACTTATAGGCTACATAATATAACGCTTCATTACCTGAAGGGTGAGTAGTGAGTGTTAAATTCTTATAACTTGCGAACCACTAACCCGATTTATGTGCGTATTTTATCAATGTATAGGATCTCTGGGAGCTGTCAGGTTCGAGATGGGTTACTGTTTTCGATGTTGAGGCTGGCTGTGGGTTGGAGTCCACGCAAAACTTACCTACATTACACGTTACTTACTTACTAGGTAAACAATGTTGCAGTGCAAGTGCAGAAAGGTTCTGGCGGCAAATGCTTTTTTTTAAATAGCCACCAAATGTCAACGAAGCTCTAAATGGGAATTATTGGATGTTTCTCATTAAATCATGCTATTTCATCTCGAACGATCTTGATTCAATTTGGTAGATGGATACATTGTCCTGGACCAGTTTGACCCTATTTTGGATCAGCCATGTCGGATACTTTTTATCCATGAAATAATTTAGCCGACGCTAACCCGAGCGGAGCCGGGTACCGCAGCTAGTAGATAATAAATCTGTAAGGGGTGTTCATGGAGTAAGTTGCTTTGTTTTCTAAGATACTTCGTTTCTAGACTTTATGTATGATACTAAGACTAAATTGATGATTTTTAGAAATCAGTTCTGTATGTATGTAGTATGTTCCTCCATAACTCTTAAACCGATCATCCGAATTCGATGAAACTTACTACACGTATATGTAAATACACGGGACACAGGATAGGCTATATATAATTCAGTTCCGCTTACATTAAGATGTAGCTGCCATTCAAACCGGAATTCTCCGCGCGGCTCGGCGGGAGGGCCGCACTATCTGCCTTTATTTCTTCGTTTACTTCTTACAAGCCACGAAACGGACTTTTTGATAAGGTTTTCATTAATAAGGAGCGATCAAATGAAAACTATTTACTTGAAAATTGTAGGTGTTAAAAAGGCCTAAAGAAAGGTCCACGATATCATGTAGAGCGATAACTTCGAACCACTCGCCCGATTTATTTGCGTATTTTATCAACGTATAACGATGGGTCACCGTTTTCGATGTTGAAGGTGGCTGTGGTTGGTATTCCTCATAAAACTTAGTAAAATTAAGGAAGGTGGTACGGTTAATCCCGACTTTGTTGGTTTTGTATCAATTTCTATGTAGCAGTGTCAGTGCAGTAAGGGTCTGGCGGCACATGCTTTAAAATTCGCTCCCAAATGTTTACGAAGCTCTAAATGGGAATATGTCGATGTTTATCATTAAATAATGCTATATCGGTTCAAACGATTTTGATTAACTTTGGTAGATGGATACATAGTCCTGGACCAGCCTTTTGGATTACTTTTTATCCAGGAAATAATTCAGACCGAAATCAATCCAACACGACATTGACCCGAGCGGAGCCGGGTATCGCAGCTAGTTAATAAATAAAACTCAAATTACGTCGAAGTCCTTTTTACAAGATTTGATTTAACTTGCCATGTATGTTACATCCTTATTTCTTCAATGCTTTACAGTTAGGGTTGCTAGATGACAAAGGACTGATGGGTCTAAAAAGGAGGATGTTTATTTTAAATAGGAGGGCATTCAAAATTTACCTTATTTTATTGATTTAAGTTTCAGCGACATCTATATTTGAAAATATTTTGAAATAGTTTTTGGTCGTGCAAGGAATGTCGCTAATACTCAAATTAAGCCTAGAGGAGGACGGGAGGACAAATTGTGGAAAAGGAGAACAAGTCCTCCTTTTGGACAACCCGTAAATATAGTCGTCTCTAAATAGCATATTCATTGAAAATTCTTAATTAATTATAGTAAGTATCAACTTTTTCAAATAACATAATTCGTAGAATGTTTCGACTTCAGAATGTCGACGCTACTAGCACCGACACTGCAGGCAGCACCGGCGGGACGTCCCTTGTGGACCTTGGCCCACATTCACACCACCCCACGACACTGGCATTGCATGTTCGTGTATGCATCGGACACGTCACTGGCTATTGTCCTTCGCACTGTTGGGGTGACAAGGCCTAATACAATTTCGTACGCATGCGGAAAATGCTTTTTAACCGACTTCAAAAAAAAGGAGGAGGTTCTCAATTCGTCGGAATCTTTTTTTTTACTTGAATGTTTTCAAGTCTTCCGGATTCTTCGAAGCGGTGGGACATAGATTATTTAATGTAGACAATATTTAGAATATTTCAAGGAAGACATCCTTGAAATATTAAAATATTTTAAATAACCGAATTCAAGCTTCATTTATATTGAGTTGGAACAGCTGGGAAAGCTGAGTTTTCCTAGTTTTAGTTTTCTAGTGCGCGAGTTTTGTGTAATCATGGACGCCTTATTCAAGTCGAAGCATTTTCGATTTACTTATTGCAAATAATAAACCCACTTTTTATGTTGTTATGGCAATGTACTTTCTTTTGTAAATTGTTTCTTGTAATGAATTAAAGAATTTTAAATCAACCAAACCCATAAACCAACAAGATAATGATTTTTTTTCAATTATTTTTAGTACTTATTGAGCGGTCTACGCCAAAAACATGACTGAAAGTAGAACAAACTACAAACTGATTTAATCTGTGTGTTATCAGGGTCAAATCGCTTGACGCACAACAGGCTGGGATTGGACCCATATTAAAATCAGTCAATTATCCTACGATAAATTAACAGTGATCTATTTTTCGACCTATTGGACACACAGATCAAATGAGAACAAGGTTTTGAAATGATACATATATTGAGGTACAATCGCACGCTAAAGAAAGTTGATCTATTTATTAATAAACATTCTACGTAAGTTAAACAAATTCCCCATCGGTGTTTGTAAGCCGAGGTTAAATAGTTCGCTCATTCAATGCACCCAACCCGGTCGATTCTAACCCCTACCATCTAGTAAGTAAGGAAGGGGATCTACAGCTTCACGTGGAAACCGAACAACGAACGACGAATCCCTTAGTGGGCTCATATGACATGATGGACAGAAAAAATGTATTCTTTTTTGTAATCGTTATTCTTGTGCCGGAACCCACCGAAAACTGTTTGCTGTTTTCACAGTAATATGACATAAGGACTTCTATTTTTTTTTATCCAGCCTCATTATGAAACATTGTTGGCACGAATGGTGAAAAAACAATGCTCATAGGCTTAGCTTACACAACGTAACAGCTGGCTGAGCAGGGTCTGCCGAATATCGGTCACGACTGCAAACCCGCTGAAATATTCATGAAACCGCTCTGCGGAAGCGGCCAATCTGGCCGATTCTGCGCCGGGCATGGGCACCATTTCAACGGACACTAGTGGCTCTGTACGACACAACATGGTTACAACACAACGCAAATCGTGGTGCATTATTACAACCACTTTCATTGCTGACCTCACCTCACGAATACTTGCTACTTCATTATTCAAAGTCAATATAATATATTTCAAATCAAATCAAAATAAAAATAATGTATTGCCTTATCGCTTACAAATAGTACATAAAAAATGGTGAACAAGCGGTACTAAAAATATCAGTTTGGTGATTACCTAAAAATAGGTGTAGCAATAGTTTCGCATTTTCGCGAACACTGAAATGTGTGAGCAAAGATTAAACATGTTATGCAATATAATTATAGAGAAAAGATAATAAAATAAAAATGTGAAAAATAAATCATGTTGAACTTACATATATAACAAAAAAATATGTTTCTAACCGCGGTTATAATAATAAAACTCTATAGTAAGCTTTGGTGTGAAGCCTAGATAACTTTTGTTGTGCTAATACCATAACATGGTATTAACTTCTATGTTTATTAGTGGCAGGAATTATTTTAAAATGTAGAGGTGAAAAGGTATTGAAAACCACGGCTGCGCAGCTGCTTTTGTCTAGTCGTTATTTGGATGTTATTTGGCTCGGATATTTCTTTATTTTATTTTTCCAGTGGGTAGCGCCATCTATTGTAGTACATGAGGACTAGCTATTATGCATCTGCTTGTTGCATTAGATGGTTTGTTGAAACTAGTAACTCTATGTAGAGAGTGACATTAGAAACTAAACGTACGAAAGTTGTAAAACTCATTGTGAAATCCGGTGACCATCGGGCTAAAGCATTTTTCATTAGGCGAATTAGCATGAAAATTCAGGGAGTAAACGCACAGAGTATTTTAGGTACTATGGAGGTATTAGGCATGGAGGAATTTTTCTATTTAGTTTAGTACCTAATTAATACTTGGTAAGTAGTAAGTTGCTGGTTTTATTTTGTTTAGGGATTTATTATATTATTTTGCTTATGTTTACGGTGTATGTATTTTCATGAAGTATGTAATAAATACCTTAAAACGTACGAAAGTAACAAGATTAACGACTTATTATGTATTCGGTGAAACTAAATATTATCCAATGTCGCTTGATGAGCATCGTCACCTACAAAGTACTAGCTCTCATTTTAGGCATTAAAATGAACAAGATGCTTAATATTACTCTAAGTGTTTCGGAGAAACAGGAACATTATTATTCTACGGTGCTACCTTTAGAGGACTCAGCGTGAAAGCGTTGGAAATTCGCTCCAGGTCCAGTTTAAATAATTAATAACCTATTGTGTTTAGTTACAATTCGTGGGTAAAAGGAAATGGTTTGAGGAAGTAACATTATACGACTCAAATGCATACTGTTTTCGATGGTTGCTGAACTGAACATTGCATATATATTTATCAAATCAACATGTTATTAGTTTTTGAATATGTAAATGCCATTCGATTTTATTATAGCGCTCCAGAAGTGAGGGTATACAGAAGTAGGGTACATACAGTAAAGAACATTCACAACGAGGATGAAGTAAAAGAAGTGAAACATGAAAAATACAAGGAACGTATGCTTATGGAATGTGACCAGGACAGAGAACTTCGAATACATTGCCAGATCAACTCAAAATATGCAGATTAAAGTTATATTTTTCAATAACAACCTGGCCATTTTGGTCGGTACTGAAATAAAAAGAATACAATGGTTTGTTACGATCGCTGTCCATCCTGGATCAAGCCAAAGATAACATGTAAAGAACGATACTATATAAAGGACTTTTAAATAAGTGGACAGTGCTTTTCATATGAAGTGACTGGTCCAGCTGAGAAAGATAAAGACGAAATGATTCCTTTGCTAAGGTTGTCTTGTAAAACGTACCATGGAGACTTTCTTAGGCGGTTAAAAATTATTCCGCTGCTCACACTACACGTTAGACATTTGCGTTACGAATTTCCGTTACAAACTGATTTTAGCATGCGACTGAATAATCAACATTGCTCTCAAATCTACGTTGAAATCATTCCTCAGCTCTGAAACCACAGCAAAGCCCCGTATTTCCATAACACCCGTCTCGCAACGTGTTCCTCCTCAGGGACGGACACTTCGCATATCAGATTGAACCTCATTACGCCGCAATCGTCCAACGTTGCTCTCACGTCTGTTACCAACGTCATGTCAGAACCTACATCTTGAGAGGACATTTTTAGGGTTCCGTACCCAAAGGGTGAAAACGGAACCCTATTACGAAGCCTCTGCTGTCCGTCCGTCCGTCCGGCCGTCCGTCCGTCCGTCCGTCCGTCTGTCCGTCTGTCCGTCTGTCACAGGGCTGTATCTCATGAACCGTAATAGGTAGGCAGCTGAAAAGTTTTCACAGAGTGTGTATTTATTTTGCCGCTATAACAACAAATAGGTAAAATAAAAATAATTAAAGAGGGGTCCCATACAAAAAACGTGATTTTTTTGTGTTATATCTTGTACGATGGTACGGAACCCTTCATGTGCGAGTCCGACTCGCACTTGGCCGGTTTTCAACTTGTGAGAGTCATTATGTATCAGTCCCATTTTGTGTGCGATATTCAAACGGATTGTAACTTCTATAAGGCATATGGACCGGCGTTTAGGTTTTCTTACACAGTTACATTCTTCCTTGATATCAGTGATTGTCCCCCTCTCTTATTTGGCTGTGACACACACGGCTGCAGAAATTATTACAAATTATGAACTCTATATTAATCAAACTCAAGCACAATATGGTTTCAACTAATTTAGGTTCATTTATGTAGAGGAGGCAATCTTAAGCCAAGCCCTTATAAATTAAGAAAAATGTTGATAGTTTGAACTTGATCATAGAGCAATCGGCGAAACCTTGTGATATATGGACTAGTACTAGAGGAGACTGATGAACTGAGGTAACACTCGGGTTGGGTGCTAGTGCAGACGCTCAACCCGATTCATTTGCATCTGGTCGGCCGCCTACTACAGTTCATTGAATTATCCAAAAACGAGCGCTTTAAGCGCTGTAACATTTCATTTTGTTTGGGAAATCAACAGCGTGTAACATCACAAGTTAACTGAATTTAGTTAGAGCTAAAATATGTTGCCAATTACAGATTGCCTCTAATGATGAAAACGATCCCAATAGTTTAACTTCATCGAGTCGCTTATGTGATCAATCCCGCTATTCCTTTTGTTGGAGCTTGGAGCGACTCTTGTATTAGCAGAATTCCGGGGACGGATGTTGTTCTACCCCTTTCAAGCGCCAGCGGCTGCGCAGAGATCAAATCAGAGATAGTTTTCGTTCTGCACAGCTGTTCGCGAGTGGACGCGTGAGCTTTAGAGGCACATTTATGTTTGGCGCTAACTGAACCTAGCAGCTATTTGAAAAACAACATGGCACTCAGTTTCTCTGACAGCTCATTGGTATTGCAAACGTGACGTTAGAGCGCGCTGCTTTCATAATTTTCCCGCTTTCCAATATTGTCTCTCGCTGGTTCGTATTTCCGAGGAGACATTGTTAAGCAAACATCGTCACTTAACATTTCACGGCAAACCCTTATAATGTATTATTTATACGGAATTTTGCTGTGCGTGTGTTCGTAATTCTTCTTCAAACGGCATGACGAATTATGTTTTTTTTTTCCTTTTTGTTTTTATGGGGTAACCTGGATTGTTCTTAGCTGTTGTCGGGATCCCCGAAGTTTTCTCAGCACATTTTACCGGGCTCCGCGTTGTCCAAAACGAAATTGGTCCGAGCAGAGTCGGGAAATTTAGCTGGTTACCAATAATATACCCAAGCACTACAAAATAACAGGTTTCTCAGGCTGAGGATAAATAGTCGTAACAGAAACTAAGACTAACTAAAAGTAGTACTTTGTGACGTCACTTTGCATTACTTTGACATTTCGTCCATACAAAATGTGTCAAAGTGACGTCACAAAGTATTACTTTTCGTTAGTCTTAGTTTCTGTTACGACTATTTATCTCAGCCTCAGAATCTAGAAAATGTAACGACTCTGTTCTTTGCGACGAACACTTATTATGGAGTTAAAGCAAGGAATATTAGAAAAAAATATTTAATGAATCGAGCTGGAAGCAGTGTTCGCAACGAATTCGTATGGTGGCACCGAAAACACAGTGGAAAACTTCTTCGTTCGCTTACGAATCCGGGACGCGCAACATCGATTGTTCGTTGCACTAAATAGGGTCCTGTGAAGTTCTTACAACGAATGCGTAAGCGAATTTGTAGGCCAACTCACTCGCCGGCGCTGTCGCTACTGTATTTAAAAATTGGCCTCGCCGCGCCGGCCGCGCCGGCCGTGCCGCCAAACTAGTTCCCTTCCTTCCATTTTCGCTGCACGTGCGTGAGCATATAACATGTTTAAAACTGCATAAAAGTTAAAAGTACTCATCTACCGACCCCCAAAACCTTATTCTTATAGCGCCCCCAACAGCGGAACTACGAGAACTGGCTCAAAGCTTCACAATTAAACCCCCACAGAGTGACAAGACGGAGCGCGCTACATCGGTCGGCGGACGGTCTTTGTCCGGGACGCTATCGGATTACAGTGGCGGGCACGTGCCGCGACGGACGTGCCGCGTGGCTCGACGTAAAGACGCGTTTATTGTAGCCGTCCGGAGTGCCAAGGCGTTTGATGGCAGTGTACATGGCGGCGGCGAGATGGGACGCGAAGAGCGCTGCTCGCTATTTATTTTATGGTGATGCGATAGTTTTACAAAGTCGATGAGCACTTGTTAACATTGACGAAATAGTCTCGTGTAAAACGAGGTACTATACTATTCATATACCGTGTGTAAGGTTTGATTGTGTACCCGAATTCCATTTATTTATTTAAAAACTGAGCAGCTAAATTATATAATTATTAAAAACTTAATCCAAACAAACTATGAAGCCAATAATGAAGTTTCACTTTTTAATAATTTAACACAAAAAATATATATCCAAATATATCTATTTCTAAATAGGTATTGAATGCAATCTATTTGTTTTTATGATATGTAAGGATATGTGAGAGGGTGAGAGTGTGGAAGGGTGTTTGCGAGGGGATGCGTGTAAGGGTCTATGTGTGTATCTGTATAACTGTATTATTAACGGTTGTATTCAGAGTGAACTGTCAAAATTTTGTGCAAGGACTAGCACCAGACTAATTATACAAAATGCTATTTAGTCCGAAAATATCCCTTAACTACTTTTACCAAAAATGATTGTTTTGTATTATTAAATATATTTATGTTTCGGAATTAATTAATATACCTATTAATAACCGAGTCCATGACGTGATTAGTGTGGCATTTCCGAGTTTGAATTTACTCAAAGAAGTACCCATATGTGTAGATAAAAAATAAATAATTCCTAAAACATACATTCAGAAATATTTCGGATGCAGCATTATTTGGATATAGTGTCTCCATGGGGACGAACAAACGACCACACTGTGTCACTGCTGGCCAATTTTAAAATCTTTATGGGTTCGACACTTCAACAATATGCAAGTGGTTGCATTTCAAGTGATGGTTCGGATTTAAAGTAAAACTGTAGGTTTTTATTTCTTACGCACTGTAGGTGGTATGGTCAATCTAGTAATGGGCTAATATAATGACAGACGTCTATTTCCAGTTATATAAAATAAAATAAACAATTTGTGTTGTTGCCATGCCATAAAGTTAGCACTAATCCCTCCAATAAAGCAACCTGTACAACCTTTCTACTTGTCAACTTCAAAATTTAGAATCGTGTCTCGAATCCTAGACGTTCTGACATCTGTTGTCTTTTGTGACCTCTTTCTTTCTTATTCGAGTTTAAAACGTGCATTTACGTTGAGAATGTGGATCACTGAATGTTTCGGAACCCATGTAAATATATAGTTCCTCTTACCTGGTCAGGTTAGTATAAACTATCGCATTGCGATCGTTTACACGGAAGATGATCGAAGTGGAAATGCAAAATGGTTCGTGTTTAACGTTCAGCATAGAGTGAGATGATGTAGATGTAGCTGTGCTCATGTAAAGGAAGTATCCCGGCATGACAACTAAACCCTTAGGGAATCCATATCCAGTTTCTTAAAAAAATCTGCAAAAAATGCATGGTCCGTTTTTTTATAACTATCAGAACGAGATCATCAAAGTTATACTACATATACCAATGTAGCATTACAAAGTTCTATAAATAATGGGTCCTAATACTAATAACACAGGACCCCAGCATAATTGCGAAGCTAGTCACATAATTCCAAATAGCCCGCTGCAGCGAATATATTCAGAGCTTCAGTTTATCCTGCAAGTTTGCAAGTGGAGTGGCCGACTCAGAACTAAAGCCCAGCGGAATAAATGTCCTGACCTGCGTTTAGCTAGCACCGTCGGCGGTCCTCGCCGCTTCCCCGCCTCGCCGCCCCGCGCCTTGCCCTCGAAGCCTTATTCTTAGGCGCATCGTGTGGAGACAATGGGAAAGAAAACTTAAAGCTTATTGTAGATGTCGCATGAGCGACCTCACCTTAACCACGTCAACACTGAAATTCCTGTCAAGTCTTAGATGAAAGATGCACTCCATGATGCAGTTAGAATATAGCATAGAGAAAAATAAGAGCTTTATTTGTCTTCAAACAAATTTAAATGTCATTGATTGGCACAAAGTATGAAACAAAATATTTTAGGTGATGTTTTTCTGATATTTTCTTTCCCACGACTTATTTTGATTAGCATAATTGAGAACAGTTTATTTTCGGATAAACTTGGAGAAAATTTCACATAGATTGATTCAATAAAATTTTCAAATATCGTATCTGACAGCTTTGGCAGATCTTTTAGGTGATCTCACTGAGACGCCACCTGTAGCGATAAATGAGCAGTTTTCTTCTCCATTGCAGGAGTTCGCCTATTTCTGTAGCTTGCAGATTCCGAGGACCGATGCCTGGAACTTTAATCAAAACGCCAATCAACTAAACGTAAAAGTGGTCAACACTTACCGATGTCCGTTGTTTAAAATGGAACCGGGTTATCAAACGGTCGAATTCGAGCCAACAATTTCGATCGCTCGTTCTGTGACGACGTAATAGGTCCACGGAGTGACTACTCAAATTCAGTAAACAATAGTGCAACTAAGAAAGCAGAGCCGGTAGTCTAAGTTGTCACCTAAATTGGCGTTACGGCAAACCGATCGACTGGCGTTTTCAAATGTATGGAGAAATTGAAGAGCGCGCGCAGCGGGCGTTAAGCGAACTAACATTTGCGAGTCCGAGCTTGATTTGACAGCTTACTCAACGTTGCCGTAAATACGTCGACGTTGCCGTTTACGTCCACTCCGCGTTTTCATACATATCGGAAGTCCGCGTTTGACTTTGACAGCTTGAATAAGTAAAACCACAGAATATCTAGTAAAAACTTGTATGGAGTTTGGAGAAAACGCCAGTCGATCGGTTTGCCGTAAACGCCAATTTCGGTGAGAACTCAGACTGCCCACTCAGAACTCGCAACAACATTGCCAGTAAGGCCCTATTTCCACGAGGAAGTAAACTTCCGCGACAAATGTCGGACAGACTAACTGTCAGACAGTAAATCGCCCGTGTAAACGCCTCTGCAAAACGTGTTTACATGGACGGAAAAAAATAAAAATTTACTTCCTCGAGAAAACAGGGTCTAAGTTAAAATCTGGCTTGTTGTCTTTACCAAATTCAATATAAATATTAATAAATCATGTTTGGGCACTACATAAAAAAACACCAGACTTCATAAGTAACGGCGTTCTGCAGGACTAGAACAGACTTTGCCAACGTTAAATAATTTTAGTAAAATCAGTGCTTACATTGAAAAAGTCCTGGCATGATTTCACCATCCATGAGGTCAGATTCGTAAAGGACTGAAATCATAACACAAAATGGTTATGTTAAAAATCATACTAACGTTTCAGTAGAGCAAAGCCGGGTAACTGCATGTTTACCCACGACGGAACGGAGACGGTATATGTGTTTGGGGTGAGAGGTAGTTTTATGATTATCACACCAGTCTGAATAAACCACAGCAATACACTAATTTCGCTTCACGAAAGTCATTTTAAAAATAAATTATTTTACTTCTGGCATAAAATTAATTAAAACCTAAATTAATATCTTTGTTCAAAGTAACAATTGTTGCTGAAAGGTAAAGGTGCGTCTACGCTAGACGAACCGAGCACGAGCGGAGCACGAGCGGAGCCATTCAGGTTTCGTCGTTCACGGTGTCAAGTGTGGACGTACAACGAACCTACAACGATCACTGTCCTCGAACGCAGTTTTCCGCAGTGTGCTCGCGGCTCTTGGCGAATATGGACGATATTAATAATATTGCAGCAGCCGCTGCTGTTGCAGCGATTATTATAGCGGTGGTCAGCAAAAATAGAAAAAGGCGAAGACGATGGGGATCTACAAATATATATAAAATGAGATCCAATCAACAAAATTTAGATTTGTTAACTATTTTGAGAGGTCAAGAAGCAACTGGCCAATTTAAGAACTTTCTTCGAATGACATCGACAAACTTTGAGAATCTACTACGCTCAATTGGACCGCACATTGCGAAAAAAAATACCAAATTTCAAGAGGCTATATCCATTCAACAGAGGTTGGCGGTAACGTTGCGTTTTCTGGCAAGTGGCGATTCATTCACCAGTCTCCAATATACTTTTAAAATGTCCAAACAAGTAATAAGCAACATTATTCCGGAAGTCTGTACAGCACTATGCATTGAATTAAAAAACTACGTAAAGGTAAGTAATGTTTTACTTTAATAGAAACAATATGGTTAAAAAAGTGAATTTATATAAACTCAGAAAAACCTTCCATGGTATCTGATATAGTGGATTGTGTATCGACGGAGGATGGCTGCTGATAAGAGGAGTCAATCTGATTTAGATTGGTAAACTGACGAGAGGTTGACGGTGATGCTGAATATTCATTGGACGAATAACCTGTTTGGTAACCAGTGCGATAAGTTGTTTGTCTTGCTTGAGAATGTGAAAATTCATAATGGCCCATGTCAGCTTTCATAATAATGTCAAAGATTGCATGCTGCATTGCTGTCTTTGTTTGAGCACTATAAGTGTCCATTTTTGAAGCCAAAAAATCCGTAAACGCTTTTGTGTTCTTATCAACGCAATTAACTTCTGTTGGTGCTCCAAGTTTCTTTTGTACATTGTTTAATACATCTACAGCGCTTTTAAACAATTCGTTTCCCGGTTGATTGAATCTGCGGGGTTTTTTAGATGGAATAGTCGGTTCTGTGTGTGTGTGTTCCTCTTCCGGATTATTACTCTGTTCCTCTGCCGGATTATTATTCAATTCCTCTCCCAGAGTATTACTCGATTCCTGTAAAAATAATAATAACAATTATTTATTTTTCAGCTACCTAAGACTTCTGATGATTGGCTAAAAATCAGCAAACACTTTCAAGATACATGGAATCTGCCACACTGTGTTGGAGCTATTGATGGCAAGCACATAGTCTTGCAAGCACCAATTCATAGTGGAACTGAATTTTACAATTATAAATCATTCTTCAGTATTGTTCTTTTTGCATTGGTTGACGGTAATTGCAATTTCCTATTCGTTGACGTGGGGTGCCAAGGTAGAATATCAGATGGTGGCATTTTTAAAAGTTCCCAATTATGGACAATGATTCGAAATGCTTCTTTGAATTTACCACCATCGGAAACATTACCTAACCGGCAAATAAATATACCATATTTCTTTGTTGGTGATAGTGCTTTTGCCCTACATGAAAATGTGATGGTACCCTACCGTGGAAACCATGACATGGGTTCTAAAGAGAGAATTTTTAATTATAGATTAAGCAGGGCTCGGCGAAACGTTGAAAATGCTTTTGGCATAATATCTGCAGTGTTTCGAGTATTAAGGAAACCAATGCTTCTAGAACCTAAAAAAGCTGAGTTAATTGTATTGTCCACTGTTTATCTACACAATTACTTACGTTCTAACAGTACTGATTATATCGTTCAAACATTGAATAATACAGAAGAAACTACACCTTTTACTTCTTTTTTGCCTCTCAGGCAAATTCCAATACGATCAGCATCTCATGTCAAAAAAATTAGAGATGAAATAGCAGATTACTGTATTAAAGAAGGCAAAGTTGAATGGCAGCAAGAATATGCTTAGATATGTGTTATAATAACTTTTACGCCACCCTTGGCCGTTAAGTAGGAATTACAATATTAAAAATATTATATATAATTCTAAAAACTTACCGTATTGAATCTTTTACGAGGGTTATCACGGTCATCCAAAAATTTGAGTTTATTATATGCGAACCACCTACTCACATACACTTGCGATGCACCTGTAATAATAGATAGTCAATTGTATACTAATTATAACACAAAGTTCAAATAAAATAGAAATGATTATAACATAAAGTACAAATATAACAATAGAAATGACTTTTTATTACCTTTGCCCGTGCCCTTAGATTTATCCTCCTTTTTTTTCTCTCTGCGATATGAAGCCAATAAACTAATCATTTTATTTTTGCACAATTCTACATCCTTACCCAATTCTTGGGATATACGAGACCATGCATCACTCTTCTTATTTTTTTTATAGTAATCCTCATGTTTTGGGTCCCATATCAAAGAATTATTTTGATATAATTCAATTAATTGTACGGAAGCATCTTCGGTCCACGTTTCCATGATGTTCGATTCGAGCGAACGACGTCTGTCACTAAACACGTCCACGAGCGCACTGCGAGCGCGAAGCAAAACCCTTTGTGTTCGTCAAAAAACCGACAACAGGCGGAACGCAGCCGAGCACGAACGAAATGCTCGCAGCGCGCTCGTTCGAGGCTTGTAGGTCGGTCCACACTATACGAATTGTGTTCGGCACGTGCTCCGCTCGTGCTCGGTTCGTCTAGCGTAGACGCACCTTAAGATTTCATAAGTGGCATCTAGCATAGTATTTGTACATTATACGTTTTAACATCAATATATGTATATAATTCTCTTCTACAATGCGAATGAAACAAGTTAAACTAATTTCACAAAATACTAGAGAAGCAATCTCGGTCGTACTGCTTCGACCAAGAATTCGCAAGGTATTTTATTGTATGTATACGCAAGACGCCAAGTTTTTCACCGTTGTATTTGTAGTTTAGTATTCTTTTAGTGAAACACTACTTTTCGTTAGTCTTAGTTTCTGTTTTCAGCCCATGACGTAGGTATATTTATAGCATTTTGTTATTGGTTGGCACGGTTCGCGCGTGTCGTGCTTACGCCAGCCGGATCACCCTAATGTCCTTATAATGGCCGGGATGTGTCCGACCTGCATCAGGCGAACGTCTGGCTTTTACTAAGAATAACAAAGTGGTCTGTTTTTTCCCCTAACTTGTGTGTCTCAACTCGACCAGTTTAAGGGTTGGGCTGCAATGCTACTTTACTGCGGTTGGAAATGTTTGTATTATATGCTAATGTTGTGATGATTATTTATCCTCCAAAAAAATCAAGTACCGTCTTTTTTACCGACATGGAAACAGTTCTCGCCAGTAGTATGAGGAATTGAGTTTAAACTTTAAACCTTATAATTTCGTTTAAATGCGCTACAACTGTAGTAGTTCCTTATTACTCATGAGGCGAACATAAGCACGAGATGCGAACACACAACTCCATCCATATTCCATAACAGCAGAGCGCCTGAGTGCCTCCGCCCAAGGGAGCAGGTGGCGCATCCGAACTACTCAGCGTGTAGTTAGAAATAAGCTATTAGGGCGAAGCTAGCGAAGCTTCGCATGGCTGCTAGTGCTCTGGGTGTCTATTCTTGGAATTCCGCACTCAGGAATCTTTAAAAAGGTTTTGATAGCGGTTTTCTTGACGGGAATTTCCGGGCACGGTATTTCAATGATTCGAGGTTTTCCGTCCAGAACGATGACCGCACCGCTATAAAAGCGGTTTTCTGTACTGAAATATTCCTGATTCCTGAGCACGGAATTTTGAGAATAGGCCTAATTCGCTGCCTTTGTTTGCAGCGATGCATATTCCGGAAATATACTGTTGCAAATATGCACTTGAAAATATATCCTCAATGTGTTAATTGTTTTTAGTGTAATTGGACATTAATGCCTAATCAAAACCGGACAGAAAGCACGATTTCCTTTCATTGCCTCTTCGACCATCTTTTCATCCATTGTTTTACCTGTTTTTGACCTGCAGTTTAAAATGGCTTCCAAACCATGGAGCACTTCGCATTCGTGTGCACTTATCCAACGGGGTGGGGATTGAACCCATGAACTCTCGCATTGAAAGCAAATCCCCGCGCCCCTGCGCTGCGAGAGACTCAAACTTTCCAAAATCGCTTATTTTAAAATAAATTTGCAGCTTTGTATGCAAACTATTGTAAAGTTTTAATACAGTGTCCTTCAAAGAGCTTCTGGTTCGAGCTGGTTAAAAAAATTAAGACCAGCTCCATGCTGCGAGGGCGCAACATGTCCACAAAGCAGGTAATGCGCATAAGTTTTTGATTTGGTTAGATTTACATAAAAGAGATTACAAAACGATTTATAGCTAAAAGTAAATCACGAACGCAGTAGTCAAAAATAAAAAATGTATTATCAATCTTCATGGAACTAGGCACGATATGTCTAGATATATTCGTTTTAACGTTGACTAAACCACTTGCAAAGTTATTACATAAAGTGCGCAAAAAAATCGAACGTTCCGACCTTATAACTTGGAAACCAAACAGAATTTAAAAATGCCAATGGTCATCAACCATCTAGTTCGATTAAAAATAAAGCAGTTTTTAGTAAAATTTTGGATCTCCGACAAGAAATGTGCATGATGTTCTTACCATGTGAGTGGGAAGGCCCGCTAAATACTACATTAATATCGACTTTACTAATGCAGTTCGCGCTAGTATCCTGGCTCCGCTATGAGATTCCGGTGCCTGGATTGAATTGTATCCATCTGTCCACTTACCCACATACTCTTTTTGACGATAACTCGCTTTTTTTCGCCTTTTGCATTCCTATTAGAGCCAATATACGCGATCCAAACACATTTGTGTGCGATGCCACTGTATAGAAGTCCTATCACCACAGTTTATCGTGCCAAAGCAGTGCTAAAACATGGTCTCGATACACAAATCCTTAATCAAATCAAAGCTCTCCTTAGCATACATAAATTACCTCAGCCTCCTGGAACCGTCAGGAGTATATAAATATAATAGCTCTCTCAAAGCTGCTGCAGAGTTGGAAACCAAACGCCCGGAAAATCAGTAAGAAGGTACAGTAATCAAACGTAACTATGAATTGCAGATTGGTCTTTTTTCAAATATACTGTACAAAAATATATTTTTCCGATGAGTTATGTATATTTAACCGATACAAAAAGGAGAAAAGTTCTCAATTGGACGCGTATATTTTTTTTTTATCGATTGCCACGAATGGGTTTTTACAGATCAGTCCGATTTCGATGTTTTTTTGTAGGGTCCAAGTTGGTCCTATATATTTTTTAAATCCACCCTTCAGCGTAAGACAGGAGAGGTTTTTAGGTGATTCGAATACCCTTAGCGGTTTATTATTAAGCGCTCCCAATGTCCAACCATAGAGTTATCGGGGGCCAAATCGGAGGCAAAAAAACGAATGTCCGAAATCGCTGGACTTGTTAATTTCCTATCCTAAAAGAAAGCTGCTGTGAATATTTTATATTTCTGGGTACAGCAGTTCCGGGGGTCTGTTTCTTTCGAAAGTGTAGCCTCGTTTATCCCCTTACCAGTTTTGTAAAATCCGTTGTGAAAAGATCGGTTGCCTTTTCATCGTTAAAAGAAGTCACTTAAAATTTTAAGTTTCTAGGATAATTGGTTTCGGAGATCTCAACATGAGTGGTTTTCGCCTAAATGTGTCATTTTGAACTGTTTTACTCCCCAAATAGTAGGATTTCCAAAAATATTAACTTCGTAAGCATTCCCATCTTTTAAAAACTACCATGACATTTCTGAGTTCAGCGGCTGCAGACATTTCAAATGTGTACAATTTGCACTCTTTTACCCCCCTTAACAGTGAAATTTTAAAAACCTTTCTTAGTGAGCATTCTCTACCCAAAATAGAGCTACTGTAAATAAAATATCTCGTTTCTGGGTTTCGTTGTTGTTTGTTGTATTTAAGAACCAAACTACTGAACCGATTTTGATAAAAAAAAATTGGGACCACCTGGAAACCCTTTCGAACAAAAAAAGAATTTTCCAAATCGGTCCAGGGGTTTTCTAGTAATCGGTGAACATACATAAAAAAAAAGATTCCGACGAATACTAAGTACTAAAAAGCCGTCAGCCTACTTTAATCTCTTGGCCCATACGTAATGAAATTAGATTCTTAGAAACTCCACAATCTAAGTTTAATTGAAACTATTCAAACGGTTATTTGCACTGCGGCACAGTCCGTCAGTCTCCCGTCACTTCTTCTCGATCCTGAATACTTGAATTTATTTCTCTTTCAATATCGAGAGGGTATTCCTCAAAACTAATAATTGATGCGAAGTCGATTTTCAACCCACTTAATTGTCAGGAATAAAATTATATTGCAGACTCAGCAACGAAGGTCACTATTTAAGTAATATGTTTCCATTGAATGCTACCTATTGAAGTGCAGATATGCGTTTTGCCTGACGCAGTTTAGATACTAATGTATATGGATAAACATAACTTGAAATCGACGTTATTACAAAAGTTACGAATATGTTATGAAATATTCGCCAGGACGATAAAATTGTGTTCATTTATTAAGAAAATAAATGTGTTACTCAAAGGATTTTTTTACCTCCACAACGTATTATTACTTTCGACATCGCCAGAGCATCCATTACTCTGACAGAAATTGGTAAAAGTAACTTAGCTTTTAGGGAAACTTTTCAAGGTCTGTGACCCGTGATATGTAGAGTATCATTAGCATAAGCGACGATCTCAAGTATAAAATAATTTTTGGATTCTGCAATGTCTGGTTCATGAAAAAGCGTAGATATACGCTTTTTCATATGTATGTCATAGTCATAAAAACTCTTGCTCGCATATTATAAAATTCGAAAGTAGCATTTTTTAAATTAATGTAAAAAATTACATTCGGATCGACGCGATAAAATTGGTGGCGGCGCGCAGTCAGCTGGGACAGCAAACGCGTCACTTTGAGCGTGAGTGTGGCCCGCGGGGCGGCGCACTGTGGGCAGGATTTTCAATTTCATAAACATTCAATTATGTTTTAGGCAATGTCATGTTTTTGGTCTTGAAATATAGTTTAAAAGTTTAGCCAATGCAATAATATGTCTAACAAAGACATTTGATGGTTATAATGCATAAATAAATAAAATTTCTGAAAATAATGTATGAAGATGACATAAAAAATCACAATATCTCCTTAAGGGCCTGGTACTAGCCAAATCGCAAAGTTAGACGAGGCACCCCAAGTTAACTAACTAAGTCTGACGATTATAAGTGCCATTCTTACAATATATGATTCCTTGTCTAGGAATTGAATTATTTTCGTTAATGTATGTTTCCTTTTTCTATACAAAATACATTGCGGAAACGGTGTCCATTTCCGAACTTTTTTGACTAAATGTAGAAATCTAAAAGCAAATGGATTTTTTTGTTTATGCATATATGCTGTTTTTGCTTATATCTAGAAATCGAATTACTTTCAGATTTCTAATGAGAAAAATCAACTTTTTTATTTTTATTATTATTTAAATAAATGATGGAATAAAAAAATATTAACAATCCATTATCAGTCTGGAGTTCTATTTGGATTTGCTGAAGCGTTTCACTACATATTATTACATTTGTTATATAAAGTGCATTTGTATGGCGCGAGTAGTTGGCTAGTCCTAGCGCCTTAAGGTGGCCCATCCCGCTCATCTCCCCATACAAAAGGGGAAAGAAGATCACGCCCATATTTCTTGTCAGAGATCTAAAATTTTGCTCAAAATAGCTTTATTTGATCGAAGTTGATGTCTGATGACCATTGGCATTGTAAAATTGTGTTTGGTTTCTAAGTTATAAGGTCCGAAAGTTCGAATTTTTCGCGCGTTTTATACAATAACTTTGGAGGTGGATTACGTAATGATAATTAAGAACATCTTAAAAAGATTAGTCATCAGACATAGCTTGTTAAGTCAAGATTTATAATCTATTTGGTTTTTGTTAGATTTTTGACTACAGCGGTCGTGGTTTACTTTTAGCTAAAAGTCGTATTGAAATTAAAATTTTCGTAAATCTTACCAAATCATACACTATGCACATTGTCTTTTTTGTGGACATGTTGCATCTTCCTCATCACGGAGCCTGTCTTATTCTTTGAAACAGAGAAGGTCCCAGAGCGCAACAGTACGGTTTTGTAACGTGCCCGCGAATGAGTTAGGCCCGCCGGGTTGGGCCACCTTAATCGCTCATTTGCGCGTTATTCTATTTCAGACAGTGGTTCTGCTATTTATTTGAAGATTTTTGGTATCATTCATGTTTCGCGCAAAACTGCGTATTTTTTTTAAATCAGAAAAGAATATTATTTTTCATACTTCCCTACTTTGAGAATTATAGCTTATAAATAGGGGGCTTGTAAGCCGGAAACTTGTGTTCAATTGATCCACCAAAAAACTAATAGATAAGTGCATGTTACTCTAACAATGAATGTTGTGACAAATATTGAGCTCAAAAATATAACGCGGACGTGACACGCGTGACACGCAGTGAATTCAAGCCCTGGCTGAGGAAACGAATGACACGGGCTCACACTGCAAGGTGGTCATCTACAGCGGACTGTGGACAATCAAGGGAAGCAGTGCCAGCACTGGATCCACACCTAACTAGGAAACTACTACAGCTGCATAGACCACAGTTGAGAACGGTGGTAAGCCTACTCACGGGCCACTGCCAGCTCAACAAACACCTTCACACCATCGGAGTCACGGACAGTCCCCTCTGCAGGGCCTGCTTGGAGGCGGAGGAGACACCGGCACATATAGCCATAGAATGTAGACAACTGCAGACATTTTGTACGGGGGTCTTTAGCTCCGAAAGGAGCGACTCGCAAGTGTGGAAAGACCCTAAAGGGCTGTTACGCTTTGTGGAAGAGCTCGGCTGGCTGAAATGAGCCAAAAGTCGGGTTACTGAGCACAACGGACGAGGCCGTGGTGGCCCTTGATGATGTCCACTTAGATACCAAAATCAGCTGTTTATTTTGTACATCATCTTAAATTCCATTCAGTATTCTTTGTGCTGTTAGGTCAAATAAAGCTTGTGGGTTATCTTGGCTGAAGAATTGGCATTGTAATTTTATCGTTGCACTTTGTAATAGCACGGGTATGTATCTTTCACATTACCGAATCATTGTCTTCCTAAATGTTATATACTGCCATTTAGATAGTTTTATTTAAATATGACAACAATATCACATAACCATAAACATTGCCGGGGTGTTTTACACAGTTTAAGCCATGCAATATAAGAAAGATTTATCGGCACCTCGTTCACATATGGTGCATTGGGCTAATATCACGAAGTTATGTATGGTATTTGTCATCCATATCCAGTTCGTTTAAAATTACTCACTAAAATGACAAGGCATATCATGGACGAATTTTATAGTAATCTTAAATTTACGTATACAGTTTAAGACCATTTTTCTACGTAAATCAATGAATCAATGGATTTTGATTATTTAATTACACAATTTATGTTGTTTAGTTGATATATAATGTTTCTAATTAAAATAACTTTTATGTAAAACATTTTTAGATATTTTTTTAAAAATTAAATCTATTGTATTCAAGCGTGTCGCGTCCGCGTTATATTTTTGAGCTCAATATTTGTCACAACATTTATTGTTAGAGTAACATGCACTTATCTGTTAGTTTTTTGGTGGATCAAATGAACACTAGTTTCTGGCTTGCAAGCCCCCTATTTACAAGCTATAATTCTCAAAGTAGGTAGTATGAAAAATAATATTCTTTTCTGATTTTAAAAAAAAACAAACGCAGTCTTGCTCGAAACAGGAATGATGCCAAAAATCTTCAAATAAATACCAGAACCACTGTCTGAAATAGAATAACGCGCAAATGAGCGATTAAGGAGATATTGTGATTTTTTATGTCATTTTCAAACATTATTTTCAGAAATTTCATTTATTTATGCATTATAACCATCAAATGTCTTTGTTAGACACATTATTGCATTGGCTAGACTTTTAAACTATATTGCAAGACCAAAAACATGACATTGCTTAAAACATAATTAAAATAAAAAATCCTGCCAACAGTGCGGCGGAGGCGCGGAGCGAGGTGCGGTACGGGGCGCGGGGCATTAAATTCGAATCAGTCTCTCACATTGCGTGTAAACAAAGTAGTAATCAGAATTCAATAAATTATTTCGTCTTACTTTATTTAATTTTGGCCGGTATGTATGCAGTTTACGTATGTACACCAACAAATATTCTGTTGCAAAAAAAAACCAAATATCCACCGTTTTCTTGTATGCACCTCCGCGGTCTTACGAAGATATTACCAGTTACCTGTGAGCCCGTTACCTTCTGAAGCATCCCGGTATTTTGGCCCTGTAGGTCACGGCCATTAATTTCTTAATCACCGTGTTCACGTACAACTTCGATGTATCTCACCCATTTTTAGACACACAACAACACAACACACACATTTACAAGGTCAAATGTAATACGTATTGATCACAATAGGTATGCGCTCAACCATGGAGGTGCGGGGCAATGCGGCATCCCCACCGCGCGCCCGTGCGACGGCGATGTCACCGCTCGACTGAAAACAAAGTACTCAGCGTTGCCGATAACCACTCCCCCAATTCCCCAAAAACGTTCTTAGGATTCCCCGAAATCCGTAAAAATCCGGCACAGGCACCAAGTTTTCATTGAATATTTCGAATGAGCAAAAAAAAGGTCGTGTACCTGAAGGCCGTTCAAACAACTTTGGGGAGAAGATGAAATCCAAAGTTGTCCCGATTGTCATCCCCGCTCGTCATGCAGGCATAAAACTGAATTCTCCGCGGATTGGCCAATTCCTCGTGAATGCTCCAACATTTTCCCCGCAAGGTATCAAACTCCCCGTGATTCAGGGAATCGGGGAGCGATTGGCAATGCTGAAAGTACTATCTTTCACACACAACCTATGCATGCACCTGCTGTATACCTGCGCGTACACATGGCGTGCTTACACCATTCCAAAGGAAAATTGTCGCTGAGGTAAACGTTTGAATTAAATTTTCCTTTTTTTTTATTTAATTTTTAAATACCACAAAATGATCAGTATACGAAATAGTAAAATAATCGGTATTAAAATAGAATTGTCGCGAAAAAAATTAACACCGTGATAATGGTGTGCCGTATCTTTGCAGCGAGCATATTCCTTGTCATCAAGTGACAACAGTGAGGATGGATTTAAATCTTCTATGAATGCTTATTTGATTGTACCTAAGTATTGATTGTGACTGAAATATATGTACAACACAATAAAAGTGTGTAGGTAAATAAGCTTTTGTGAGTAGTTTATTAAAACGTTGAAAATCTGTGAAAAACATTGGTCTTTAAATGAAAATGAAAATTTAAAAGAGTGAGGCACAGTTTGGTATTAACCCAACTTCTATCATAAGATCGGATAGATATCAATGAAGGTCCAAAATATTCATGTTTCTCGATAATAAATTTAAAAAATATCCCAAGGCCAGAAATACCCTGTATTTTATGTGTACTTACAATAGGGAATGCAATCCCGATCCCGCGGGATCCCGATCTCGCGAGATCTCGTGTAATTTTTCGGGATCAATCCCGACGCATCATATGACGAGATCCCGTTCGAGATTGACGGGATTGGGCGGCAGTGGTCAGCGACGCTACACACGTCCACTCGGGGCGCAAGCGGCGCGGCGCGCTGACTGACGGCCGCGAGCGGCAGGAACGCCGAACAGCGTTAGAAAACTATTCCGAATATTAGCGACAAGTGACGAGTGGGACAGATAAACTGTGTCGAGTAATTGAGAAAGAAGTATATATGCGCGCGGAGAGGCAGTCATTTGTTTGTTTACGTTCGTCATTGTTTTAGTTGTGCAGTTGTAGTGATTTCATTTTCAAAATCACTCGTAGGTAACTACTTCCTAATTCCCTTGAAATATGCTTATTGTTTTGATTAGCTAAATTACCTATGTTAATTTCCTTAAAACCTGATAATTATTCAGTTGGTAAGATTAAAGAATAAAGGTTTTTAATTTCTTTCGAGTAATACGTTATTTTAGTTAACCTCACTATCACAAACAAGCAGTTATTAGCTTTTTCAGTCATCCGAATTTAACATTTTTTAAACAAGACGGAAAATTCCGGGATCCCGCGGGATTGATATTTCTAATCCCGCGGGATCACGAATATGCAATCTCGAGTCGGGATTGCATTCCCTAACTTACAATGAATCGTATAGCATGGAGATATTAATTAACTAGCTGAGGTAAATTGCTCTGCTCGGGTCTATGTCGTTTTGGATTGACGCATAAACATTCTGCGTTACTTGTTCTATAATTATTGTGATTCTGAATTCATAAACGCGTGCGCAAAACTCACCAAAATGTCATTAAAATCGGATACGGGACAGCCAAAGAAACATTAATTTTTACTCATATGGATTATTCAATGCAAAATGTAGCCACACTGTCGTCTGCATATTGTGTCGTAATGGCTTCTTCCGCTATCGGTTCATGATTGTTTAAAATGTATGTAAGAAGAAGAAAAGATCTGTCAACTGACATATGTGAATTTTTTTTAGGATTATTGGAAATATTATTTTTGATAGAATTTAGTGAGTTTAGTATAGTGTTTTCGGATATTTAGGACGATTATTACGAGTTTAGTTTTAGGAAAGTGTAGATTTATAAAAATATTAACATATCAGAAGATTAAACAAAATAAAAATTTCGTGGACATTCTGACAGTTGTAGAAAATTTTCTTCAATACGTATTCAACAGTAAAGTTTGACCATTTTTGGTGAGCGATACCAACTCCTTCTCTACAAATCTGAAATTATACATATGCATATGTAGTCAATAAATAATGTCAAATGTCAATGCCAAATATCAGCAAACATTTTTCTTCGCTCAATTTTAATAAATCGACTTTACATAATGAGAGTGAGGTACAAGCGGAAATTGATGACCTCGCGTCCAGAAATAGCGATGGTGTCGAAGCACCCACCGTCCCACTACCTCGACGGGACCGCACTCCCGAATCAACATCTTCAGCTACATGTATTAATTCAAGCCCACTTCCAAGTTCATTAGCATCAACGGCTTCCGTACCACCAGCAGCTTCTAGAAGTCAGATTGTGCCATGTCAACATTGTCCATTTCATATAGCTCGTGGATATAAGGGCTTGAGAGGATTGAAAATCCACATGCACTCGGCCCATCCACAGATAGCGATAGACGAAATTACCGACACAATATCCACCGTACCACCAAATTCGAATTCCATCAGTACGAATTTTAATGAAGACATTCAACGTTTTAAGAAGACAATAACCATTATACGCAGAATTCCAAGAGGCGCCAGAGAATGTGTAGCGAAAGACCTGACGGATGTATTGAACAAATGCTGTACAGAAAACACAGTTTATTGGTGGCAACAACTTTTTACATTCTCTTATAGAATACTACACATAGAAAAAGAATCTAAGGGTTCCTTGACTGCAAAAATCAAGAAAAATGTCGGCAACAATAGTATAAATTGCACTCCACAGTCAGCCAATTGCATGACATTGAAGAGTTCAACAATTTACAAGAGAGCAGAAATGAAAGTTTACGATGGTGACGTTCGTGGAGCAGTCAGAATACTATCATCGACGAGCAGTTTTGCGGATGCAAATGAAAATACCTTGCATGAACTTTCACAGAAACATCCTTTACCCTCAAGACCACTTAATCTCACGAATTTACCACAATATCCTAATGAATATCTAACTACAAAAAAGGATAATATTTTGTCAGCAATTAAATCCTTTCCCTGTGGCTCTGCAGCGGGAATCGATGGTTTATCTCCACAGCATCTTAAAGACCTTGTAACATCATCAAACGGCGAGACGGGTAGTAAGCTACTTGAAGCTCTGACGAAAGTGTCAAATTTGATGCTATCTGGAGGTGTTGTAAAAGAGTTCACTCCTGTTTTATATGGTGCATCACTTTGTGCACTTGCTAAAAAGGACGGCGGCATTCGTCCGATTGCCGTTGGCTGTACAATTCGCCGCCTGGTTTCAAAAATAGCATGCCAGTCTGTACAAAAAACGCTTGGCGAAATGTTCCGGCCTATACAAGTTGGTTATGCAACCAAAGGTGGAGCGGAGGCCGCGGTACATGCAGTACGCACATTTATAAACGATGCCGATGGACCTGATATTTTAGTGAAAATAGACATTAAGAATGCATTTAACTCTCTCGAACGGGACGCCCTACTTCTGGCCATCAACGAGCACATTCCAAGTTTATATCCATATGTTTTTCAATGTTATTCAGCGTATTCTAATCTTTTTTATAATGAATCAATTCTAAGCTCAGCACTCGGCTGCCAGCAAGGAGATCCTCTGGGCCCCGCAATTTTTTGTCTCGCCATACATGAAATTGTTAAAAGTCTTCAGTCAAAATTAAATATCTGGTATCTGGATGATGGAGTCCTTGCAGGAAGTGCGGACGAAGTAATCAAGGACCTCAATATACTTATAGAAAAGTTTAAAGAAATAGGACTAGTATTAAATCCGACAAAGTGCGAAGTAATTGTTTTCCCGAATGTTACAAATGACGATAGTAAAATTATTTTGGAAAGATTGAATTTAGTAACACCAGGAATACAAGTTATGGAACGAAAAAATATGTTACTTCTAGGTGCGCCATTAGTTGATGAGTCCATGGATTCTCTAATTACTACAAAATGTGAACAATTTAAATTATTTACAGAGCGCATTCTAAACCTTCATCCACATGTATCAATCTTTTTATTAAAAAATTGTTTTTGTATACCAAGGATGACATATTTTTTAAGATGTTGCCCTCTGTGGCGGCAAACAGTTTTTTTGGCAAAAGTGGATAATGAATTCAGGACGTCTATGGAAAAAATATTAAACATTAAATTGGAAAATGACAGCTGGATACAGGCTACTTTCCCAATTTCATTTGGAGGTATTGGTATTCGACGTGTCGCTGACATCGCCCTTCCGGCTTTTTTAGCTTCTACTCATGCTAGTATTGACCTCATTGGTGCAATCCTTAATCCATCACTTGGCAGTGATTTTGAGGTCAACTATGCGGGGGAAGCTACAGAAGCTTGGAGATCGAGGGCAGGGACTGCCGAGATGCCAATAGCACCGAAGGTTCAAAGAAATTGGGACACACCGTTAATAAAGATTACACATTCAGATCTCCTTGCTGGCACAGAAACAATCAAAGCTCGTTTGCTAGGAGTTACTTGCGAGGAATCTGGGGCGTGGCTTAAAGCTTACCCCTCACCACACCTCGGCACCCTTCTGGAGAAAAACACGCTACGGATTTGCATCGCTCTCCGGATTGGGGCTAAGGTGTGTCAACCTCACACTTGTATCTGCGGGTCCAGCGTTGATAGCTTTGGTCATCATGGGCTGTCATGCCGGCGGAGTGCAGGTCGCATGCCTAGACATTATGCAATCAACAACATTATCAAACGATCTTTGAACTCCGCTGGAATCCCTAGCATACTAGAACCGCCAGGCCTGTTTCGATCAGACGGCAAAAGACCAGACGGTATGACCCTGGTCCCGTGGAAAAAGGGAAAGGCATTAGTGTGGGATGCAACGTGCGCTGACACACTAGCGCCGAGCCACGTCCTTGCTTCCTCGCGCTTAGGTGGGGCTGCGGCAGCCATTGCTGCAGGTAACAAAAGAAAAAAATATGAGTCGCTATCAGACCTCTTTGAATTTTTACCTTTTGCGGTGGAAACTCTTGGTGCGTGGTCATCCGAGTCCTTAGCTTTCGCAGATGTGCTTGGAAAACTCTTAAGCGAGACCTCGGGCGATTCACGCTCCAAAATGTTTTTTGTTCGCCGCATAAGCATTGAAATTCAAAGAGGAAATGCTATAAGTATTTTAGGGACAATGGCTGCCTCGGCAGACCTAGAGGAGATATTTTATTTATAATGCACATACTATATTCTCTATTTAGTTTAATTTGTTTTATGTTCATTACTCTAAAGAAATAAAAATGTAAAGAATTATCATGAAGGTTCAAAAATTCAAATAATAAAAAAATCACTATAGAGCAATATCGTAAACATATCTGTGACCAAAAAGTATAAGTTTGCCTATCTCTTTGTACAGTTTTTGTGTAATTAGGTGCTGTGGGAAAGTTATTAAAAATATATTAAATCTGAGTTTTTCAAATAAAAAAAATATAAAAACATACATGCACGCGAAAAACATAAACCTCCTTCTTGCGCAGTCGGATAAATACGCAACGATTTGCCATCACTATTTATTAATGGCGCCAAATAAATGTCACGCCAGAACTAGTTCCGTTTGAAATCGAACAGCAGAGGCTCCATTCGGACCGTGGAGTTCGTTATTTGATTAGCGGCACTGCCAATGTGGTGCCAATATAGAGTACATGCGTATATTGACTAACTTTATATAGGTCGGGGTAAACATACATACAACCGTCCTTAGCACCAAACTAATTGTATGATAGAACCAACATTCTGTAAACTACCTACTAGAATTTAGCTGATACATTTAAAATACGTTTAATACTTACATTGATTGAAGAAGAAAGATTGTAAAGTCAACAACAACAGCCGCGATCTATCAGAATACCCACCGTACTAGGGGAGCTCAAGCCTATCACATGTGTATGTACGTTTGCAGCAACAAAGTGGTTCCAGCATATAAAAACAATGCCGTAAGAGATTTGTCGCGCCTAAGGGACTGTAGGTTCGGATTTAATCCTTTTTTTTATCCATTTAATATCCATTTAATAAAAACGTGGTACTTGAATTCCACTCGTTTCTGCTCTGGAAATGTATTTCGTCATTCTCTTGTCATGTCCAAACCTTCTTAATATTGTAAACATATTTTGAAACGCTCTCTATTAATTTAACGAAATATATACAGATGGCGCTATTATCGAAAAATATGGAAATAAAATGTAACTTCATCTACAACATTTCACAAATTCATATCTACAGAATCCTTACATTTAGAATATTCAAAATTTAGCAAAACAATGTTTAATGCCTAGCTCATGGCTAAAATATTTCGAAAAGGTAATGTTAACGCAACTGAAATAGTTTGTCCATGCAATAAGCATTGTTTTGGCAATATACAATGTCCGTTAACTACGAAATCGTTGATCCTCAATACTGACAACCCAGTTCCATTTAGTTTGGAATTCCAAATTCAAATTAAAGCCAGTAGAGTTCTGTTTCGAAATTAGTTATTCATTTGTTTGCGCTACACTTGATTTTTCTCTGACATCGTTCTATTGAGAAAATATTGCGTCGTGGCACCAGCGCTGCAGATTGAGTTGGAAGGATTAATGAAATTTTCGGACTGTCCACCGCAAACGAACGCACGGTGCGTTTTTGGTTCTGGAAATTTTGAATTAGCTAAAAAACAAGTCCCGTGGAACACTGAAGTCGATAATGAAGAATTAAAAACGATAGTGATAGTGGATCCTTCTGAAACCATGTCTCAGGTAGGAGCAGCCTTGGAATAATACAACCTTAATTATTTTGCGTCAAATTAGGATAGTGAAAAACTAGCGCACTGCTCCATCAGAACAACGCTCGACTACACACTGCGCGATAGACGATCGCACAATTTTAATTAAAGAAAATGGCGAAAGTGCATCTATCTATAACAACTTCGAATGAATAAAAATATAACTCTTCGAGCCGTTCCATGGTTCGAAACCCATGTAAAACTGTAGGGCCTCTTCCCCAACTAGGTGGTAGGGTTAAGCCCGCCCGGCTTGGTACCACCGCATTGAAAACTATGGTTAAAGCGGCAATGAAAAATTGTCCGTGTTTTCTATCCAGTTCTGTGTGGCCGTGCTCATAAAGGGAAGGTTGGCATGGCACCTAATTCCTTTGGGAATGTGGTGTATTAGGCTAGATGGTAGTTATGTGGTATTAGCCATCCACGTCAGGTTGCATAAATAACAACCAAATATTTATTAATAGAATTTATTCTAGGTGTCCTCGAACATGTGATCGTGATTATTATTTGCATTAAAAAAAACAAAAAAGCATAATAAATAAGATTTATTTAATTGTAAGTATTTATTAGTATTATATTAAAAATATTTCAAAAAAACACCAAAAATAAACAACTTCTACCGGGATTATTGTTTATTCATAATCAATTACAGCGAAGAATGCCGCGAAACTTAGCTGCAAAATTATTTCAATGTCCACTTGCTAATAAAAATATTTACTGCTGCTTACAGATACGAGTAGTGTAACGGGGTATTTACTTCTGGGGTGATTAAAAATAAAAAGAGAATTTTTCCATTAACACTTTTTTCTAAATATTTGCCGTCCTTATTCATGTTAAATATAGATCATAGATTCAAATAACTTGTTTCCACATACGCGGACCTTCTACCCTGCATGCATGGACAGGTACATCGCTTCACGGAGAACATTCTCCGATATTGTCATAGCGGTCGGGTCGCATCATTGCCTTTTATCGCTGCTTATGCTGTATTTTTATGAGAGCTTGTTGTTGTTCGTGCTGCCGCAAGTACAATGAGCTGGAAGGACGAGGGGTGACTGTTCGATCGAGAGATTGTTGTATCGGATCGGATTTATACTTTTCTTAATTTTTTGTTTCTCCATTAAATCTGTCGTTTTTCCCGCTCTGTTGGGTGCTATAGATCCTGGTCAGGTCCGTAATGGCTCGTAGCACAGGTTTCGGGGCCTTGCATCTCATGCAAGAGAGCATGGGTTCAATCCCCACCTCGTTTATGTACCTCTTTCTTTCTCTTTCTAAAGAAAGTAATTAAATTACAGTAGCATTTCAAAGCTATGGAGACCACACACTCCGCTGAAAGCCTGTCCCTCATTAAGTATGTTTCCTGCTGTGTTATCTAAGCTGTACCACAATCCTCTGCCGCTAATTCTTCTCAGTTTCAACCATGAGATCGAGGACAATCTGGCATTGGAAAACAACCTGTGATCCTTTCCAGGATACTCTGATCTGATAAACCGTAGCATCTGCCTGCATAAGACGCAGGTCAAAGACACATGTAAAACATGCCGTGGTGAACATTCAAAAGAAGCTCTAGGCCTGGGCGCACGTCCAGAAAGTGATTATTCGAAGACCCTTTGCGAAGTCTTCTGCAGTTGTTTGTAAACACGCGCGCTCTGCTCGTGCCCGATAACAATTGAAATGCTTCGACCTTACTGTAGCAACTTTAGCCCCCAGGGGCTAGGAAAATAGATCAAAAATATAATAGCCATCCACTCCATGTGGATGGCTATTGAAGCTCACTTTGGTGTGTTATCGAATGTGTCTGGCGGAAAATTAATTATATTTGAATAATTATTAATGTATCGAACCGTAAATCCAAACCTTGAGCCCTTGCCAAGGTCGACGTGTCTAGACATGAAATTAGCTTTGTAGATCTGAGTTTATCCTTCACTTGATGAACAATTGACTACCCCGTCACAAATAATTTGAATAATTCATGAACTACTAGTTGATAGCCTCTGCTCCATCACGTTAAACTCTGGCGAAACTCTGTCGATTTTTCCTCGACTTTTCTCACATTTAACCCCACTGTTCACTTCTTAGGTAATTTAGCGTGATGTAAGTTTACTATAACTGATGGCAAGAGTCATAGATAAATGCCAGATATTAACGCAGACGAAGTCGCAAACCTTTAAAAACCGGCCAAGTGCGATTCGGACTCGGACACGAAGGGGTCCGTAGGGTAATTGCGCTGGTTTCCCGACCAGGTTCAGTTTACGACCATTTCATGGTCTTGTTGCTTACAGAACAACTTAATAGGGATTTGGGGGGTAATATGCCAATATTAAATTTTTGAAACATATTTTCAATAACAATTCTTTGAGTAAAAACAAAAATCGAAACTCGCTACACTATACAGTGGAAACCACAAATTTCTCAGTTTTTCGGTTACATTGCAAAAGCGAATACGTTGAAGTATTTGCAGGAAAAATAGTGCAAGGGGATCGACGCGAGGTGAGTTTTAAGCGATTTTTACTCACTTCCGCAACGTAACTGGTTTTTTTTAATCAAGATTATGGATCAAAGAAGCCTTCAGAATGGATATTATTCATGTGTATTATCAATTATTTGTAAAAACGTGGCGGTCGGAAAGTGGAATAGGAATTCAACCAGAAATTTAGTTTTCGACCGGGTGGTCGGATTACTAACCTAAACGCAAAGAAATGTATTTGTCTTTGTCTTACAAAATAACTTCTTAAGAGCCATTTTCTTTTGCCTAGCTGCCTCCTTCTTCATTTTAAATCAATCCAGTTAGTTTACGACCACTAAATATTGTAATATTAACGAAATATATCTCACAATATCAATAGTGGTCGAATACTAGAAGAAGATGCATTTTTGTGGTTCAGTTTCCGACCTCCTCATTTTGTATGGATCATTTGGTGGTCATAAAACGGAAACTAGCTTTACTGCAATCTTTTATGCGACCAGCCAAAAACGCATTAATTTCACCTTGTATAGTATTAACTTTTAACAAAATAAAGGCGTAAGTGAAACTGAAAAGCAAACCCATAATCAAACTAGACAATTAATTAAACATCTGGAATCTACATACAAATCTAAATCTAATTTAAAAAACAATATCTACATAAAAACAATACTTAATGAGTTGAAAAACCCAAAAACGCTTTATTGAAATATCCAAGAGATCATATCACATACACGACATGATCAGAGGATCAAACAGAATCCACTATCTACAGAGGGTAAATATAAACAGGCAAATCAGTTACGTACCCAATCAGTTAGCTAAGTAATCAGAGTAATAATTGTAATTTAATTGAACTGAACTTCTTTCTGAATCCAGATCAAATTTCCGATGAAGAAGTTGAAAACTTTTTAATACTGCTAGAACAATGACCTGACTCCTTTCTCGAAACTCCATCTACATAACACATTTCACGATTTTTTTAAAAAATTGATCATTTGTGTCAATGAATGAAGCACCCACTCAAGTCATCGGGAAAGCACCAATATCATCCCATATCAGGACACTAAAGGATAAATATGATCATATAATAATATAAATAGAAACGCCAAATATATTATTCACAGCAACAGAAATACTAACAATAATTGACATATCTATTGAAGCTATGCCTCAAATTAACAAATCGACGAAAAACCATATCAGGTTAACACAAAAGCACAATCCCCGCCTCAAGACAGCGCTCCAATAACCACTTCCACTTTAGTTATCAATTCAGACGTAATATATAGTAATTATATTATGCAAACAGAAATGCCAAAACAGTTCGATTCACCTATGAAAACGTTAATTCAGATAAACACATCAACCGAAGATTTAACTCAAGTCACCGAACATGCACAAATGCGAAGCTTAGCCATCACAACGACATTAGCATCTCGTTCAAAAGCAAAAGACATTCAAGACTGCATGAATGACTATTACTTAAGGTGATGAAAACAGTGAAACTATGTCAGTGATTATGACAGTCCAAATCCACCCAAAATAGTAAACAGAATATATATCCATTTATTGAACATCTTTATCTTCCTGAGCTAACAGAACTTAAAAAAATACTAAAGCTCGAACTCCTGCAGTTATTAAATCAGCCGCGTGGCGGATGTACTATGATAATAAAGAGAAAGTGAATCTCCTGAAAAAAATGCAATCAAAAAAAGAAAAGCCGAATACTTTTACTTAACAAGCAACGAACTAAATAAGACAAACCATCTACTAAACAGATAAATACTCATGTTTTACAGACGATTGATACCAATATAGTTACTGAAAGAAAGCAGAAAATCAAAGATAATATGGTTCTGAAAAACCACAGAAACTGAATTGTGCACTATTTGAAAACCTTTTAATAAGTGGCTGTGAAGAAGATGGAAAATAAATCGCCTGTAAGCCGCGTTTGTAAGTACCACCTCAAATGTACCGACTTTTCAATGAGGCAGTACAAGAAAAACCTTTTTAATGTAACAAGGGCTTGGTTAGAAGTAGTGGAGTAAAATATAATGTAACATTTTACGCTTGGGATTTGAAGAAAATGAATACGTAATTATCTAAACAAGAAAATTATTCAAACAAAGCCATGGTCGTAAACTAGAATATGTGGTGGTCGGAAACTGAGTAAAGTGGTCGAAAACTAATTTTTTGACCCTTTTTTTTGTTTGATTTTTTTATAAAATAACTACTTATTCTGCACTGATTTAATAATTTTAACTTTCAACTAAAATTACTAAACTCCTTTTATGAATACTAAAAATCTATATTTCATAAATGAAAATATTTTATATTTCAGTTTGAAGTTCGAAAAGTAACTAACTGGTCGTAAACCGACGCACCTACCCTACCATGGTACAAGATTTAACCCAAAAAAATCACTCTTTTCTTTTACCGTTACTTTTTATATTGTTTTCATTTTACTGTTATTTCTTGTTATAGTGGCAAAATATATACATACTATGTGAACATTTCAGCTGCCTAACTATTACGGTTCATGAGATATAGCCCTGTGACAGACCGACGGACGGACAGACAGCGGATGCTTAGTAATAGGGTTCCGTTGACACCCTTTGCATATGGAACCCTAAAAAACGGAATTGATTCAATTATCATTTCCGGATAAATGCGACGTATTGTAATCAAATTATTAAATTATTGATATGGAACGCTGATTGGGCTTCGTATCACATTAAACTATCTCTTCTCTTCTTAATTACAATTTACCCTGTTTGAATAAGTTATAGCTGAACATTTCCATTCAATGATCCGATGACATACTAATCGAAATTTCAAGTAAACGAAGACATACATTTCTATATCCCTCAGTACATATTTACAAGTCTAATAAGTCAAATAAAAGGTTATTGGTGTTCTTCAATGATACAATTTATCATAATACTTGGCTACGAGCCCGGCATGTTGCATAAATAAAGTGGGTTTTCTTAGCCACATTGTATTTAAATTGTCCTGCATTCGTTGACGCAATAGCTATTTTAGGATCCCGCCTCAAAAGCGAAAAAAGGTACCCTTAGTGGCTCTAATATGTCAGTCACATGCATTTTGTCTCGATCTTGAATCGATCTTTGAAAATTCTGAAAGAAATACTCACCCTCGGCGCCGCAGTAGGCATTGGCATTTATTTGCAAAGAAAACGTACAGGGACGTATATAAGGGGGGAGCATTTAAATTTCAAATAATCCTTTTTAAGTTTTTATAATAGTATACATTCTTATTCCCTACCATTAAAAAAGTTATATTTCTTATGTTTTAATTTTAAAACCAAAAATTTACTCAACTTTTTACTTTTTAAGGTGGCCCATCCCGCTCATCTCCCCATACAAAAGGGGAAAGAAGATCACGCCCATATTTCTTGTCAAAGATCCAAAATTTTGCTCAAAATAGCTTTATTTGATCGTACTAGATGTCTGATGACCATTGGCATTGTAAAATTGTGTTTGGTTTCTAAGTTATAAGGTCCGAAAGTTCGAATTTTTTGCGCGTTTTATACAATAACTTTGGAGGTGAACTACGCAATGATAAAGAACAAAATCTTAAAAAGATTAGTCATCAGACATAGCTTATTTAATCAAGATTTATAATCTATTTGGTTTTTTTTAGATTTTTGACTACAGCGGTCGTGGTTTACTTTTAGCTATAAGTCGTTTTGAAATTAAAATTTTCGTAAATCTTACCCAATCATACACTATGCACATTATCTTTTTTGTGGAAATGTTGCATTTTCCTCATCACGAAGCCTGTCTTATTCTTTGAAACAGAGAAGGTCCCAGAGCGCAACAACACGGTTTTGTACCGTGCCCGCGAATGAGTTAGGCCCGCCGGGTTGGGCCACCTTAAGATGTTCTTACTTTATCATTGCGTAATCCACCTCACAAGTTATTGTATAAAACGCGCGAAAAATTCGAACTTTCGGACCTTATAACTTAGAAACTAAACACAACTTTACAATGCCAACGGTCATCAGACATCTAGTTCGATCAAATAAAGCGATTTTGAGCAAAATTTGGGATCTCTGACAAGAAATATGGGCGTGATCTTCTTTCCCCGTTTGTATGGGGAGTTGAGCGGGTTTCTATACATTTTATCTTCTAAAAATTTAAACAAGTAAAACTAAACAAGAATAACAATGCAATAGTAATTAACCGACTTCAAAAAAAAGGAGGAGGTTCTCAATTCGTCGGATTTTTTTTAACAGATAAATTTATAAAAAAGAGTTGGTTCTGTCTACATCTATATTGCAGCTAAGGAATTGACTGCTCACATGTTTTCATAAATGATATATCAGAAGGGTTTTTGTAATCAGTTTTCATAATGGAAAACTTTCATAGGTACTGTACTGCTGACTCTATAAGCCGACGCGGGGTGCATCATCATTTCGTTCTCCCTTTCAGGCTAACTTCTATGTTGAACAGTTTTAATGAGGTTCACGCCATCCAATTACCATCCTGGATTCCATGCGTTGCATATTTCTAGGCAGGCAGGCTTATCCTGGCAAGAGAAATGAGCTTAGATTACTTATTTTACGTATGTAGAAACTTTTATAAATGGGCTCAATATTCAATTGAATCAAAATAAATTCACCCGAAATTCATCTCGTAACATAAACTGAAATTGTACGCGGACCTAAAGCTTCAGTAAAGATGTCACTCCGATCAAGTAATATTCAATCTACCGCTATAACTCTACCGCTAAACGTATGTTATAAATGTATCCCTAATCGTGTCAGGATTATACTTAAGTTCACTATGTTTAAGCGTCACGAAGAATAAATTGCTACGTTCCCGCGACATAGTGAGACCGTAGCAAATAATCATAAGTACATGTACATATAGACTAGCACGATGGCGCCGCCCGCCGCCCGCCTCCTCCCGGCGGCGGCGTGTGCATTTGCGCGGGAACCTCTACGTTTCGGACTGCTAAAGCTCGTCTGGCTTTCACATTAGCGCCTTTCACCACCGCCTCGTAGCGTTCTTCCTGGCACACAAATTCAACCGATACAAAGCACAACCACCTACCTCGCTCGAAAGATGCCCTCCAAAATTGGCGCAATCCTCACTATTGCACGTTGCGTCGCAGCAAAAGTGTTCCGTTTGCCGTTCCACGCTCGAATATTTCGCCGAGTTCGTTCGGGGAGAGCTCGCGATGAGCCGACGGATGTTTGGATGGTGCAAGCGAGTGCGAGCTGTCAGTTGGCGGGGTGCGGTGCAGGGCGGGCCGTGCGTCGCGGCCGGCACGCGGAGAGCGACTGGAGCGCCGGGGGCTGCGGAGGGGCGCCTTCGCCGGCGCGGTCGATATAACAGCGTAGAATAAACACAGCGTAGAGTAAGGTGGGCTCGTTCCGAAACGGCGCTAGAGAAGAGCGGAAACTCAGATGTAAATGTTTCAATTATTGCACTGAATAAGTTCTATTGAAACCTCCTGGCCTTCATACATTTGAGAATAATAATCCGTTTTCAGATTTATATTGATTTTCGTCGCGAGAGTAAGAAACGGAAAGAAATTGCCACACGATAACTGCGGATAAATAATTGAGGTCTTCAGTCGTATAGAAAATACTTATTTTGTTTTATATTTATTGCTTGATTAATAAAAACCTTAATATTAAAGCATCAAATAGGAACATGGGCTATTTTATCACAAATGGGTAAGAGTAAGGTATATTAATGAATGTAAGATAATTAACATTATTCTATTTAGATTTAGAATAAATCATCATGTTTTCCCGCGCTTGTGTGTTCCACTGTTGTTTTACTGGTGGCAACACTGCAGCATCACAGTCTGAACAGTCACGCGGGAAAACGTCGCTCTACATCCGTGGGCGGATTGATACCCGCCTCCACACCCCCCCCCCCCTGCCGCCGCTGCCGCACCGCAGATGTGTCGCCTTCATAACTTTTAGGATAAAAGAGCTAGTTGTAAAGCTTTATGTAGGACACTTTAGAACACTATCGACGAATTAAAAATTAAAACAATTTTTGGGACGTACGTTCAAAGGAAGATAACAATGAATTCTTTTTGAGCGTAAGTACTCTAAATATCAAACATTTCCTTTTTTTTGTAATCCAAATATATTTATAATGTTCCAATAATGCATACCCATAATGGTGTTAGTAGGGAGCATTGATTGCGAGAGGAGGGACTGCAGGAGAATTCCAAATTATGGGTAACAGCAGGTGGCGAAATTGGTATTCGCAATACCCGCGAACGGTATGTTTTGCTGGTTCGGGCCAGGCTTGCAGTATATTCATAAAGTAGTTCATTTTACAGGGCTCTCTCGTCAATTAATGCTCCCTCGCTACACTGTCGGTTATATGTATGTAAATACATATTACATTCCTTAATTCATTTTTTTTCCACCGAGTTCTCTACTATTGCTAACGAAAACAAACGGATCAAACTAAGTAACGCAGTCAATTCGGGCATACAGAGCTAGAAGGCTTGCGGTGTACAAAGCGCAATCAGGCCAGGACAACCCCCGAAGCCTTCTCCCCACCCCTCCTGCACCGGATGAAGCGAATTTAAAAATTACCAGCACCGAGAACGCGACACTCGTCCGGCAGCGGGCTAGTGTTGTGAGTGCACCTCTATCCGTTCGTTAAAATAGCATCGATTGTTAAATAACATTAAAAATACATAGATGAAAAAGATAACTCAAATATGGGGAAATACAATCAACAAGCAACAAAATATGATGATTTATTCTAAACAGAATAATATGTATTAGCTTAGATACATTAACAGGACTTACCCATTTATGATAAAATAGGACATATTCCTTTATAACACTTTAATATTATTGTTTTTGTTTTACTTGTTACTTTTGTGATAATCAATCAAGCAATAAATACTTATATGTTAAAAACGCTTAGTATTTTCAAAGAATCTTGTCGTGGGATAATTATCGTAACCGACACTTACCGACAATTATCGACACCGGTGAAGACAAATAGATGAAAACATATGAACATCATGCCCTACGCGTCCATATTGTGCAAGCAATCATTCCAGTAACATTCCTACCACCTAACTGAAAGAAGCACTCGGTAGCACTGCTGGCAGACTGGTTTGAATATACCACTGGGATGAGACTGGCTTGATTCAGGCTGCACCTTGGCTCAAACATAATCTAGTTACAACTGAACATTTCCTTTAAGTCCAGTTTCAAAGGTTACTTGTCCTGCGTGGTGTTAGGAGGTGAACTTTAATTGCCTACGGGTCCTGAATGATCTGTCATTTGAAAACGTATGTTTTATGGGATTGGTGATATCAGCTTCTGGGTTCCTTTGGCCTATTATTTGTTTGTTAAAGGACACTTCTTGTATTTATTTCCCAATTAGGAAACATCAGCAGCTAACGAAATCAAGAAATATGCGTCTGTGCGTGACCACTTTTTGTTTTCCGTGCATTCGCTGTGGAAACGCTTGGCGCATGGTCATCGGATGCGAAACGTTTTTCAGATATTTTTCATACGGCGAATTAGCATGGAAATTCAGAAAGGATACGCACAGAGTATTTTAAGTAGGTACTATGGGAAGCTCTATGGGAGGATCTGTTTATTTTAGTACTAGCTGCGGTACCCGGCTCCGCTCGGGTCAATGTCGTGTTGGATTGATTTTGGTCTGAATTATTTCCTGGATAAAAATTAACCCACCAAAAGGATGAAGAAGGTGTGGAGAAGCACCTGGCCGGCCGGCATGGTTTTCGCAGCCCCCTTAAAAGTTCGAAAGCTCATGGGCGTCGTCGGGCACCTTAAGAGGTCCCGGCGTACGCCATATGCCGCGCTTTACATAAAACAAAAAAAGGCTGGTCCAGGCTGCCTCGGGGCATTTCGTTTTGTATAGCTACATCTTAGCGTAAGCGGAACTGAATCCTATATAGCCTATCCTGTGTCCTGTGTAATTACATATACGTGTAGTAAGTTTCATCAAATTCGGATGATCGGTTTAAGAGTTATGGAGGAACATACATACATACATACATATATGCATAAATACATACATACAGAACTGATTTCTAAAAATTTACTCTTCTTAAACTTACTCCATGAACACCCCTTACAGATTTATTATTAATATAGATAGTTTGAGTAAGTAAAGAGTGGCTACTTTTGTTTTTTTAATGATTATTTTGTTTTGTTAACAGTGTTTTTTTTTTATGCGACCTGACATGGATGGCTAATACCACACAACTACCGTTATGATATTAGCCCAATACACCACATTCCCGAAGGAATTAGGTGCCATGCCAGGACCTTCCCTTTGTGAGCACGGCTACATTGAACTGGATGGAAAACACGGACAATTTTTAATTGCCGCTTCGACCATCTTTTCATCCAATGCGATGGTACCAACCCGGGCGGGCTTAAACCCTACCACCTAGTAGGGGAAGGGGACCTACAGTTTTATATGGATTCCGAACCATGGAGCAGCTCGCATTCGTGACGAAATGCACTTATCGAACTCTGAAAGAGAAAGACAGTGGTGCAAGTTGGTATTGAACCCGGGCCTCTGGTACGCTAGGCCGGTCCCCGCGCCACTAGGCTACGAGCCGCTCGAGTGTATGTATTTTATTGAAGTATGTAATAAATACCTAATTTAAGAAATAAAAAACATAACATTTTAAACGTCATAATAACATCGATTTGAGTATCAGAAACATTTACATTTGAAGCATCAGATTTTGAAAATAATCTGAAAAAGTTTTTGGTCATTTGGGATCAACACGCGAAATCATCAGCATTGTGTCGAATCGAATATAATCGAGAAATTCGTTGGCTAACCGAATTGTCGGGATAGCTCAGTCGGTTAGAGCAGTGGGCATGTAATCCAAAGGTCGCAGTTTCAAATCCTGCTTCCGACGAATGTCACGACCAAAAATTTTTCAGATTGTTTTCAAAATCTGATTACAATGCTTCAAATGTAGATGTCGCTGAAACTCAAATTGATGAGATAACGGTAATGTCGTACCCATTTAATTCATAATAATAATAATAATAAATAAAATAATAATAATAATTTTATCATAATACCAATTATTTGAAGCTCACGTGTGCTCTGTGTGTGACTGACTAAGGAGGTTGAGCGACGGATTCAACTGGGTTGGGCTGCCTTCGGAAAGCTAAAATTCGCTCTGAGGTCTGACCTCCCGCAAAATCTGAAGACCCGAATATATGACCAGTGCGTCCTCCCGGTTATGACGTACGGTTGTGAAACGTGGACTCTGACGGTCGCCGTTGTCCAAAGGTTAAAAGTTGCCCAGCGAGCAATGGAGCGAGCCATGCTGGGAATATCGCTACGGGATATGGTGCGTAACGAGGCAATCCGCCGACGTACCAAAGTAGTCGATATTGGACACCGGGTGGCTAAGCTCAAATGGCAGTGGGCTGGTCACGTCAGCCGAAGAGACGACGACCGTTGGAGTAACCGTGTCCTGCACTGGCGGCCGTGGACAGGAAAACGGAGTGTGGGAAGACCACCCGCCAGGTGGGACGACGACATCAAGTGCGTCGGCGGAAAGCAGTGGTTTCGTACCGCTGAGGGCCGGGAGGACTGGAGAAAAATTGGAGAGGCGTATGTCCAGCAGTGGACGCAAACACGCTGACTGACTGACTGACTGACTGTGTGCTCTGGCCTGCTGGGCGGGGAACCATGGGTTCACAGCGGCCGAAGAAGCAAAGTACTAGCAATTTTAAAATATTAAACGGCTTTCTACTCACGGCATGTTTAAAATGAACAGTTACCACGGTAATCAAAATTGCAAGCTCACCTGAATTTCAGGAGTCTACTCTAGCCGGTAACAAAAACTAGGCCTAGACCCTAATTTTTGTGAAAACTTTACAGAAGGCACTCCTCGAGCTGATCATCGGTGACAACCGAAGGCAGTTCCGTATTCATATAAAATTACAAATCATGTAATGCTTGCAGCCTAGAAAGAGCCTTAGATGACTGGACACTTGTCCACCGCTAGCCACTAAAATAATATCAAGACAAACGTCATCTGATTTGATTTATACTGAAAATGGATTAACTGAAATGTAAGACTGGATGGTGGGTGGGGCCTGTACTGCACCCACCGTCATGATATTAGCCCACCACACAGCATCCCCGAAGGAATTAGGTGCCAACATTAGGTGCAATCGTCCAATGCGATGGTACCAACCTGGGTGGGGTTAACCCTATCACCTAGTAGGGGATGGGGGCCTACAGTTTTACTTAGATTCAGGATCATGGAATAACTCTAAACGTAACGAAATGGACTTAACCAAGTTTAAAAGAGAAAGAAAGTGGTGCATGAACTAGGCCGAGATTTTAACCCATGATTTATGAACCGCCCAAAAGATTATATATTGAAGTACTCTTATGTTTTAAAAATAATGCTGCTGCAGAAGAATGCCCGCATCAAATAATTTTCTCATTCTTTTAAATCTGATTACAGTGCTTCAATGTAGATATAATAGCATATTCTCAAACGAATTGCCTATAAATATTTTATTATTTACATAACGAATCTCATACAAATTGCTACCCGGAACATGAAGGATGTTCCGACCCATACAATGTTTTTTTACACAGAACGCAAACAGTATTGCACTTTAAGGCACGAATTCGTCAAAAATATTAAGCGTAGTTGCAGCGAAAACATATTCACAATTTCAGGTTTAATGGTTTCGTTGTAATTGCCGATTAGAAGTTTTAGCCCCGGTTGCACGAAGAGGCGGCCGAGTTAATCAATGTTCAGACACGTCACTTTTAGTGAACCGCATGGAGTTCCTTCCATACTGTCCACACAAAGTGACGTGTTTAATCGTACGTTGACGTTGATTTTGATTTTTTGTTATTTCGTGCACTCGGCCCTTAGACCGTTAGATGGCGCTGTTAAACAAAAATCGTATTTAAATAAATTGTAACTGAAACCAATAATCCTGAAATTGTGAAATTATTTTCGCTGCAAGTAATATGACTATATTAAACTTTTATTTTTAATCCGTGGCTTAAAGTGCAATACTTTTTGAGTTATGTGTGCAAACAACTTTATATGGGTCGGAACAGCCTTAAGAAGTAAAATTTTTTTTTATATCGATATGCTAAACGCAGACCTAAGTCGAATGTGTACCGACACACATCCGTAACTGCCCAACTTTGCCGCCAAGTTTATACGCGACCAAACGAACAACAAAAATATTTCCGAAACTCCACCACAACGTTAAATGTCGTGTCCTCTACAACTAAATTTCATGCAAATATAAGGCTATGTATGTGGCCAGGGGAATTTGATAAGGAGGGAATATAAATATCAATGCTGCATTAAGAAAATCACAAATAAAATATAATTTGTAAGTTCTTTTACATTCTGTACTGTGTGCCTGATAAATTAATATAAAAAATAAAAACAATGTTTTTTTTATATTTTTTTAAGATGACGCCGATGTGGTGTCAAACATTTATTTTATGAGTTATTGCAATGTATAACTGCTTGATTTGCCTTGCAAAGGAAAGAAAAAAGAACGAAAATATGTACTCGTGATGTGTGGCGTACCACGAGGAGCCGTGTATCGAGCGAAAAAAGAAAGTCAGGGAAAGGGTTGAGATAAACTTTAGATAAGCCAACTGAAAGCGGGCAATATGCACTTATTCAAATTTATGTAGGCTGTTTGCTGGCATTTCTTTGCATTGAAGCGTAGTGTATATTTTTAGACATAATATCGTGGGAAATAAAAACGACATTTATTGGCGAAAAAATTACTTCTACGAATAGCCTGTTAACTCAATCATTTTTGTGCTTAACTAAGGACTGATTTTTCAATAGTCTGATAATCAGTCAGATACCATTCGACGGATTTATTTACACCTCTGCTTATCCATCAGTTAAAGGAAGTCAATATTTATAGTATAGGTAAAATTAAAGTCAAATAATTTTGATAGCAGATAAAGTTTCCCGGTAATGACTATCCGTCTTTTCACAAATTAATTTACAGTAATTTTTTTATTTTTTTCAGGAACGCAACTATCGCGAGGGACCTCAAGGCGAAGATTGAGCCACTGGACGACTTCATCGGCCGTCTTGCGACGTCGATGTTCAAGCGTGTCGACGCGTCACAGTTCCTGCACATACGGGAACTGACACCGCTCCCCGCCCGGCCGCCAGACGGCAGAAAGAAGTACCCTCCCGACAACAAGCGCAACTCTACAGAGCTACAGCTTCGTCTCTATCTACTTTGGGGATGGCCAACACGATGGACGGAAGGACCCCTGGTCTTCCCCGGGAGTGGCCGCCGAGACCCCCAGAAGTCCTGTCACCAACGCGCATGACGAACCACTCTGAGATGTTGCGCCGAGCGATGGGTAGCCTCCTGTGTTGGTTAGGCACAGACTGGGCCTGAAATAGTCGGCGATCGGGCAGCGGAGCACCCGTTTCACCAGCTCTCCTTACTCCCAAACGGTGATTTCGCTATGCGTTACTCCCAGACAGTGATTTCGCTCTATAGACGATGGACCATGGACCACCCCTCTTCGCACCGAATCTCCCTTGCCAGGTGACAACTCTTAACAAAACCAATAAGACTAAGGACTTGCATCAGAACAACTAAAAGATCCTCACGAGATAGATAAGACGATATATTTAGCTTTAGGGATTATGTGATGTGCACTAAGATTATTTGCTTCTCGTTGCTCTGGAACCAAACATCTCACGGAGACAAGATAAGGAGGCTCGTAGCACGTATAAGTTGTCCGTAGAACAAGACGCCCTCAGTAGCGACGGCACACACGGCAGGATGGATGCGTACGAACGCGCGCTGGTGGCGGTGGGGGAGCGCGGCAGGTTCCAGCGTCGGTACGACGCGCTGTACAATGTAGCTTTGGTGGTTTGCGGTACCCTGACGTACATAAACATCGTGATGGTGCTGACGGTACCGCCGCACTCCTGCCGGCTCACAGACCCACCGCTGAATACCAGCGCGCTCGAATGGAAGCAGAGGCATATACCCTTGTAAGTTTCTGTGATGTCAGCACGTGTCGCTCAGGATAATATCTAACATGATCTTCGTCGTGGAAAATTAGGTCAAATTAGAGCATCATAAATGCAATCGTTACGTTAAACAATAATAATTGTTGTTGTCAGCAAATAAGTGTTGTTGTGACCATGTCCGGTGGTCTTCATCGTGTCCACATTTTTAGGTAGGAGATAATAGTAGTATAAATTCCTAGCAGCCTAATATTAACGGGCGTATAGGTATTATTGGATAAAAAAACAAAGATACCGACGAATTGAGAACCTCCTCCTTTTGTTGAAGTCGATTAAAAAGAGGTGACAACCTGGGATCAAACCCGCTGCCACAGGCATTAACCGCTATGCTACGAGCCACACTTTCTTTATTTTAAGGATTTCGAACCTCATATTATAAAAAATAACCATTAAATAATCACTTTGTTGTCCGTCCATCCGTTCGTTCATCGGTAGCCCAGTGGCGCAATGCCTTGCGATTCGATGCAATGCGATAAGGTTGGTAAAGCACCTCTGAGCGCGGCTGGGTTCTAGATGGGTGACCATTTTCAACCGATGAGGCTGGCCGTGGTTCGGATTCCACGTTATACTGTAGGTTTCCTTACTTACTAGGTGGTAGGGTTAATCCTGCCCGGGTTGGTACCATCCCATTGAATGCACAATGATCGAAGCGGCAATACAATTGTCCGTTGTCATCCACTTCAATGCAGCCACGCAATATAAGGAATGTCCTGGCATGGCACCTAGTTCCCATGTGGTGTGTTAGGCTAATATCTGACTTACACAATAAATCTGCCAAGACCTTTTTTCTCAGGAATGGGTGCCGGAATCAAGTTAAAGTCAATGTTTAATCCTAAAACAGTTCATCAGACTTTGACGTACCTACAGTTCGTGCCGCTGTATTTTATTGGGTAAAGAACGAAACACTGAACACACTCTAAAAACCGTGAAACATCAAGAGACACCCTAACTTTCGGTAACCCTAGCTTACAATATCATAGATATTTAATGACCTCAAGTAATAATCCAATTCAAGGTCATTCATAATAATAACCAATTTCCTCATAGTCCTCATAGATTGGGTCTCAAACTACGTCAGACTATAAGTTTAGGGGTTATTCAAGCCCTGACGTCGTGAAACTGTAAGAAAGATTTATGTGTGTTTTAAGATTGTGTGTGTAGACAACTAGAATATTTGCGAATCTCTTTAATCTGTGCAATAAAAGACTTCATATTGATATTTTATTGCAAGCAATTTAAGTTTGTAGACCTAGAGCTCTCTATAAATGTAGCCATCCGTGATGGAGCTATATCGAGCCCAACTAAACTTTAATAAGGTATGTTTGGATCTGGATATAGACTTCTTCAGTAAACTTGATTTTAAGAAACAGGTTGCAGCAATACTTTTATCATGATACTGAATTAATATAGAAAAGTAAATTTGATATTCTATTAATTTGTAAGTTTTATGATTTTGGTAATAGGTGTTGTAGATTTTACGCTTTTGGTTATAGGCATTATTAATTTGGTTTATTTTATTTCCTTTTCCTAATGTTATTTTTTCTTTATTGTTTTTACAATATTTTTTTCTTACGTACCTAGGTAGATTACAAGCCAATGTTCTGCAAATGTTAGTCGTAAAGTGCGGTGCTAGGTATACATACTAAATAATCTGTTTCCTTTGTTATCTTATTTGTTACTGAATTGTGCACCTGTTGGTATTTCTAATAAATAAAAAGAGTAAAAAATATAAAACTAGCCAGCCTAACCTAACTATTTCTTTAATCTGTTATTGCTTCAACCACCTGCTAAGCGGAGTAAAGTTATTGAAGCATACTTTCATACAAAGCACAAATAGAAACACTGTTCACTTGAGTTTTTTTAAATAGTTCTCTTTTGATGTATAATAGTTTTATTATTATTTTGGTATTGAAAATATATCTTTCACTGCTTACAAAATAATACAAAACTATAATGTTATACTGGAAAAAATCTTATAATCGTGCACACATACATCTCACATGATTCAATCACGGGCTAATATATTTTTAATGCGTGTAGATAGGATAGGGAACTTATTCTGTGCCTCAGCTATAAAGGAGAATGCCCAAATCCATGCCCCTTAAAAATCATTCGTGTCTTTTATTCACACATATGCGATAATTTATATTTATTATTTAAGCACATTTTGAACTATCTGAATCCTCATTTTTCACGTCCGGTTACTCGTTAAATAATTAAAAGGAATCATTCACAATTACTTCTTTTCCTACTAACAATATGAATAAGACAAGGACAGAACATAGCTTAGTACTTCCGTTGTCACAAGACCTATTCGGGTAGCCTGCTCCATGCCATTCCGTCCGGTAAGGGAGAAAAAAAGGCGTAAGTACGTATGTAAAATTATCCCTAGGACCAATATGAAGGATTGTTGCTTATGAAATTTAAAATACTAGGTATGTCCATTTTTATAGCGTTTGGACTGGATCATTTGGCTCTACGCTGAGCTCTCTGGTATCTTTAAAACATAACAAAAACCGCATTTTGTCAATAACATTACAATGGCAATGAATTTGGTCTTTAAAATTCATAACTCGTTAAGTTATATTATTTTCAAAATTATAACACTGGTTTGGAAGATAGTCACTAAAATTTTTAGGGGCCCAAAATGTATGGGGCAATGGGCCTTCTCCTTTTGACAGTTCACTCTGAATATGACTGTTATTATTTAAAATATTTAGTACGAGACAAATTGATATATACCTGAAAGTATGTCTTATTTAAAATTGCCTTGTTTTCTTATGTCTGACGCAGTGATATTATAATTTGGACTAATTCTCAAGAACTCTCTACTTATGTGGACCTTGGACATTATATGTGTAATTTTTTTTTAACATTTCATGTATTTTAATATACTTACTATCATTGCGCCAAATCATTGAATACTTATGTGTGATTACTCTTAGATGATGATTACTACGAAATAAGTGACAGTTCCAATAGTCTTGCGTCTCTTGAAATTATTATGTCACTGAAATTATTCCGTACAGACATACGTCCGGTTGACAATGATCCGGAAAATTGTAATAGCATAGAGAAATTGTTGACCGAGCGAAGCGCGAAGAACAAACTATTTTCGTTTCAGCTTGGGCAAAAATACGTTGGTATGTCTGTCAGTTGTCCGGCTGTTATCGTCTCCAGAGCCCGAAGTCTCAGTTGTCACCTAAATTGGCGTTTACGGCAAACCGATCGACTGGCGTTTTCAAATGTATGGAAAAATTTAAGAGCGCGCGCAAAGGCGTTAAGCGAGCTAACATTTGAGAGTCCGAGTTTGATTTGAGACGTTGTTCAACGACGACGTTACTCAACGTTGCCGTAAATACGTCGACCTTGCCGTTTTCGTCGACTCCGCGTTTTCATACAAATCGGAAGTCCGAGTTTGACTTTGACAGCTTAAGTAAAACCACAGAATAGTTAGTAAAAACTTGTATGGAGTTTGACGTTGTTTCGGAAAACGGCAGTCGATCGGTTTGCCGTAAACGCCAATTTAGGTGAGAACTCAGACTGACCACTCTGGTCGCATTTCTTAACCGATTCTCGTGAAATTTTTTGAGCATGTTTGGTAATTTTTTGTCGAAGCAGTTTTTGATTTATTTTAAAAGTGAAAAGTTATTTCGAATAATGTCCATTACTGGTATATAAATATAAAATTTTGTTTTAAGGGTAACTTATTCAGTTTATTTATTGATTATATTTATTCAGTCTTACGCAAAGTCAGACTCGCGAGGTCCACAGCTTAGTGAGACACCGGTAACATATCACTGTTTAGCTGTATCACTGTGACGTGTACTTTAAATTTAAAAAAAAATCTGATTGGCTAGTCATCGGCAAGTTTCATCCATTTTTAGGGTTTCGTACCCAAAGGGTGCCAACGCAACCCTATTACTAAACCTCCGCTGTCCGTCCGTTTTCACAAAGTGTGTATTTATTTTGCCGCTAAAACAAGAAATAGGTAAAGTTAAAAAAATATAAAAATTAAAGAAAACAATTTAAATCTTGTGCGATGGTATAGAAGTCTTCGTGGGCGAGTCCGACTCTTACTTTGCCGGTTTTTAAAGTTCTATATTTTCGCCCATTGATTATTATGTGATGTGCTTACAGAGAGCAAGATGCCAAAGCTATGGAAGTGTTCAGTAGCTGTAGAATGTATGTCAATGGTACCAATGAAACTGCAGGTGAGTGGCTCAGCTCAGTCATCTTATCCCTATCCCTTTTCCATATTTACCCTTCTAATAATAATATAAATGCGATAGTAGGTATGTTCGTTTCTTCTTCTGTCACTCAGCTACTGTCGCCGTGATTTTTGAACATTACTTCCATTCACATGGAAAGTGAATCGTTTAAGTTTCAATTTGACGTCATCGCTGATAATGTTTTGTTGTTTATCGCACTCTAATTAGAATAGTTCTGAAGGCACAACAATAGGATGAATGATGAAAATGTTGCTTGCGAGTAGATGTCATTCCATGAGTACGAAAGTGTAAGGCTGGAGTGCACTATCACTACGGTTATATGATTGTTTTGATTTTCACTGTTGTTCGACATATTATTTTAAGTTTACGGAATACTGTTTATCCGTAAACTCTACTGTTATTATAGATAAACCGTCTTTCTTCTTCAAGCGAAAATTAAGGACGGATATATAAGAACCTTATAACAATAACCAGAGATTGCGCACTTCACCCTAAATCGGTATTCATAGGTAAGTAACAGGTGACTGTGAATCACCCGCGAATGTGATTAACCTTCAACTAACAAGAATAACCCCACAGATAGTATGAGCCGTATTGTGGCATACGCAACTTTTTGTAAAAAAAATCGTTACTGTCCCGAGCGGAGACTGGAACTGCAAGCTAGAAATGTTACAAAATCCGCATGTTCTGTCCGTATGTGCCGTGCATGTTATGCTCGGATACACTGGTTGGATAAGATATTATCTAGTATTTACATAATGTTAAACTGATTGTAGAGACAAAGGTAGGTAAATAAGTTTGGCGGCGCCGGCAATCGGCAGCATCTTATGCCAACAATGGCTCATCCAAAGCTATTCTTATGCCACTGCTTAAAAACTGAAGTGTTTTAAGAAAAAAACATCTGTGTGGTCACCATTCGGTTCTTTGAAGCCTTGGTTTCGTTGAATATGTCTTTCTCTCGTATCCTTTTTTTTTTATTTAAAACATTAATATTTTAGTCTCGGTATTTATACCATATTCTCTGGCCTAGGCTTATTATTTAATAACACACTTTACACAAGATTGGAATGAAAAAAATTTAACAAAAAAAAAACCGACTTCAAAGAAAAAGCACTAAAAAGTAGAAATAATTTCCATTTTTGTAGTTACGATTTCTGTTATTTTTTGAGTCTATATATAATATACTCAGACTTAGAGCGTGGTTAAAATACGATTATGACTTTCTGTGCTAGTCGAATAACTTCATCCCAATCGTGACCTTAAAAAGTTATTGTCCGTAAACGTTATCTTTGTTTATATTTTATCTTATGACTACAGTATTATTTATCCTTGCCAACTATGTTGAGGAGCCCCATAATGAGCATTTTAGATTTTTGAGTCAGTGTTTCACAATAATTTTTTTTGAAGTATTGATTACAGAAACCACTCAAACTCGCAATTAATAATCAAAAATTTAATCGATTTTTCGAAATTTGTTAACGTTTCTTAATTTTTAGTACTTTTAGTACCTTTAGTATATCTTATTAAAAATAATGCGACGAACAAATAGACAATTATCTGAAAGTTTTTATGTCCATTTTGTGCTCCATTCCAGATGCAGAAATCTTTTCACGATTTCACGAACACGAAAATATTTGGAGGCTTATGTCTCGGCTTATAGGATTATTCCCAGTTGGGACCTGCCTCAGGTCCAATCAAGTCTTAGATTTTATTTCATAATTAAATTTAATTTAACCTAAAAGTGTGAAAAAATGCACCGTAAATGTAAACATTAAATTATTAAAACATTAATTTTAATAAAAAATATTTTAAAACGTTGCTACAAAGCACCGGTTTGTATTTTTTTTTTAATCTTTAAATAAGACGATGCAACTTGGTAGACTAATAATCTTTCCGCCACTAACTTACCTGTGCTTACTTACCGTCAAATTCTAGTTACTAGCTCCGCTGCTAAATCCGCAAGTCATTCTAAAATTGTCAAATTCCGGTTGATTATAACTAGACCCAACCAACCCAGAATTTTGATTTTATCCCTATAGCATAGGGGTACAGAGGGTAAAAACAATTTATCTCGTCTTGGAAAACGAATAGGAGAATCGACAGGAGATAGCAGATTAGCATTTAATTTATTGAAAATAGTAGTGTTTTATAAATGAATGTTTTAAATTGTCTTTTCTTCAATAAACACATCCCACCACTTTAGCTAAATAAATATGTTTTTAGTAATAATATTCCAATATCTTGTTGGATGTTAGGAAATAAAAACACAAAATGTTTGCACAATTTTTAACTTTGATTGGTGCTTGTTTTCTTTTTAATACTAAGTACCAGTAGAGCAAGGATTTCCTTCATCGATCCAGCATGTAGTTTCCTGATGTTTAAGTGATAGCGTGCGAGTATGTATCCATCCCAAAATCAACTCTACCCTTTGGAATGCGTATAAGTGTTTTGCCAGAAAGATTAGCCCATTTCATATACCTTTGTAAAACAATTTCTGGCCCTGACTACAGAATGCGCGGCGTACGAGTATGATCGCACGTGGTACGGATCGACCGCTGCGACGACGCACGACTGGGTGTGCAGCCGGGAACTGCTCGTAGCCGACGTGTTCGCATACAGCCGACTGGGAGAAGCGGTCGGCCCTGTGGCACTGGGCTGGCTTGGTGATACGTAAGCATTCGTTATGTCGCATATGAGTATGACCGCACGTGGAACAGGTCGACGGCTGCAACTACGCATGACTGGGTGTGCAGCCGGGAGCTGCTCGTAGCCGACGTGTTCGCGTACTACAGCCGACTGGGAGAAGCGGGCGGCCCTGTTCCACTGGGCTGGCTTGGTGATACGTAAGCATTCGTTATGTCGCGTACGAGTATGACCGCACGTGGAACAGGACGACGGCTGCAACTACGCATGACTGGGTGTGCAGCCGGGAGCTGCTCGTAGCCGACGTGTTCGCGTACTACAGCCGACTGGGAGAAGTGGGCGGCCCTGTTCCACTGGGCTGGCTTGGTGATACGTAAGCATTCGTTATGTCGCGTACGAGTATGACCGCACGTGGAACAGGACGACGGCTGCAACTACGCATGACTGGGTGTGCAGCCGGGAGCTGCTCGTAGCCGACGTGTTCGCGTACAGCCGACTGAGAGAAGCGGTCGGCCCTGTGGCACTGGGCTGGCTTGGTGATACGTAAGCATTCGTTATGTCGCATACGAGTATGACCGCACGTGGAACAGGTCGACGGCTGCAACTACGCATGAGTGGGTGTGCAGCCGGGAGCTGCTCGTAGCCGACGTGTTCGCGTACAGCCGACTGGGAGACGCGGTCGGTCCTGTGGCACTGGGCTGGCTTGGTGATACGTAAGCATTCGTTATGTCGCGTACGAGTATGACCGCACGTGGAACAGGTCGACGGCTGCAACTACTCATGACTGGGTGTGCAGCCGGGAGCTGCTCGTAGCCGATGTGTTCGCGTATAGCCGACTGGGATAAGCGTTCGGCCCTGTGGCACTGGGCTGGCTTTGTGCTACGCAAGCATTCGTTATGTCGCATTCGAGTATGACCGCACACAACTTAACCCCAATACTAAGCGATGCAAAGCAAAATCCAATTGAATTTACGGAAAATTAGGATTTTAAAATAAAACCTCTCCTCACATTATTTCAGGTACGGCCGGAAAGCCTCCTACATCACCTCCATGGCTCTCATGGTGTCCGGGCGGCTGCTGACGGCGTTCTCCTCTCAGTCCTTTTCTCTCTTCCTCTGCGGCTGCATCGTCGCGGCGCTGCCCTCCGGCAACGTGCTGCAGTCCGTGATGGTGATATCCATGGAGAGCACGACGGCGGAGCACCGCGCGCACGCGGTCACCGTGCAAAACATCGCGTGGGCCACCGCGGTCACCCTCATGCCACTGCTGTACTGGTGGCTGCGGGAGTGGCTACTATTTCTTCTGGTTACCACAAGTACCCTCGTACCTTTCCTCTTGATGTCTTGGTGAGTCATTGTATTTTTCTTTTAAAAGTTCTATCCATCTGTGAAGTTATTCCGCAAATCACCACCTTTGGATGTGTCCCTTTTCCTTTGAGCTTTATGCTTGATGTGATGTGAGAAATCTGGTCACCCTTTGGGTACCACATACGCTTAATGACGATGATAAGGCGGTTCGTGTCAGATAGAAAACCTTGTTGACGATTCAACCGAGGAAAGTAAAATCCCATCTACGAAATCTTGTATGCCTATGATCCTGATTCTAAGCAGCGATCGACTGGGTCGTTTTAGATGAGCCCACACTACGAAGATCGACGATCTCGCTCCCGCAGCACTTTAAAGTGCACAACATTTCGTGGGGAATACTTTGAAAAACCATAAAATGTAAATGAGGTTCTAGTTGTTTATTTATTTTTCTCAAACGACCAAACTTAAAAGGCAAGCCACGTACACATTGTCGCTTGTACCAGTTTTTTCATTCACCTATACCTGAACAGGCAACATCCTGAGTCGCCCTTGTGGTTATGGACTTCCGGGCGCTCGAAAGCTTGCATCAAGGAGCTTCGGAACATCGGGCGGGTGAACGGCAAGCGGCTTCCTCTGGCTATAGAGAAGGAACTCCTGGCAGCGCCGCCCGCTGACGTCACGTCGCTTGGTCCGCTGGCTGTTTTTTCCAGCTGTACTCTGGCAATCAACACTCTATGTGTGCTGACTATGTGGTGAGTATACAATAAATACCATAAAACTCCTGCTGTCTGATTAGACACGTCGCGTCACCAAATGGTAGCAAATGTGAACAACCTCTGGCAGTGTCCATAATGAAGCATCTGCCACAAAACTTGCAATCTCTACCAGCAGATCCCTACATTAAGTGTTTCAGAATAATACCAATATGAACTAAGGTATTCTTGTTACTTTATTATTAGGACGAATATGATGCAAATTAAGACTACACACACATCATAACAAGCCGAATTCGATCAGGAGGTACACCGGGCGGTTTATTCTCGCAGTTTTGAGTTCGAGTAAAACGGAAGAGCGGTAGTTTGGTAGCGCTAGGCTAGCTGTCAAATGTGCATAACAATAATACCGAACATCGAGTATATTCTAACTCGTAGATCGACTCGATATTTCGAGTCGAAGCAGCCCGGTCGATATGCTGATTCGATTTGGATTATATCCAAACCTTTATCACACAGCGTTCACGGTTGTTCAAGCTACAGAAGCGGCGGTTTTTCTTAATCCGTGGTTGGCTGTCACAAGCCAATGGGTGTGATCGGTTTTATTTGATTTAACTCTTTCCTAACTGTACTACTTTATCAATTAACTGGTCGCCATTAAATCTCCAATATATTTTATTTTTAAAATCTAGAATCGAGACTGGAGTGCTAAGATGGTTTGGACATTTGGAAAGATTAGGCGATGAAAGAATGACGAAACAAATTTACAGAGCAGAAGTGAACGGAAATGTCGAGCCCGGGCGGCCTAGGAAAACGTACCGAGACCAAATCGATGTAATACTTCTCCGGTCCGGTACGGAGCACCCGTTATCGTAGAGCGTCATGTCAAGCCAAAAAAGTGTTTTGTGATCGTACCATACGGCGTTCTATTATTCTGCCTTCCCCTCCAGGAAAGTGACGTGAAGGTATGTATATAAATTTTATTTGAGTACATTGTTGCGTTCTTGGCACGGTAGGTTCTGCGGGATGGCTTGCTACGCCGTCGTGCTGATGAGCGGCGGTGAAGGCGACGGCGAAGGCAATCCCTACCCGCAGCTCGCGGGGCAGGGCCCGTCCAAAGTCCCCGGTTATTTAAATACATTCTTGCGTTCTTGGCACGATAGGATCTGCGGGATGGCTTGCTACGCCGTCGTACTGATGAGCGGCGGTGAAGGCGACGGCGAAGGCAATCCCTACCTGCGGCTCGCGGGGCAGGGCCCGTCCAAAGTCCCCGGTTATTTAAATACATTCTTGCGTTCTTGGCACGATAGGATCTGCGGGATGGCTTGCTACGCCGTCGTACTGATGAGCGGCGGTGAAGGCGACGGCGAAGGCAATCCCTACCCGCAGCTCGCGGGGCAGGGCCCGTCCAAAGTCCCCGGTTATTTAAATACATTCTTGCGTTCTTGGCACGATAGGATCTGCGGGATGGCTTGCTACGCCGTCGTACTGATGAGCGGCGGTGAAGGCGACGGCGAAGGCAATCCCTACCTGCGGCTCGCGGGGCAGGGCCCGTCCAAAGTCCCCGGTTATTTAAATACATTCTTGCGTTCTTGGCACGATAGGTTCTGCGGGATGGCTTGCTACGCCGTCGTACTGATGAGCGGCGGTGAAGGCGACGGCGAAGGCAATCCCTACCTGCAGCTCGCGGGGCAGGGCCCGTCCAAAGTCCCCGGTTATTTAAATACATTCTTGCGTTCTTGGCACGATAGGATCTGCGGGGTGGCTTGCTACGCCGTCGTACTGATGAGCGGCGGTGAAGGCGACGGCGGAGGCAATCCCTTCCTGCGGCTCGCGGGGCAGGGCCTGGCCGAAGTGCCCGGTTATTTAAGTACATTGTTGCGTTCTTGCCACGATAGGTTCTGCGGGATGGCTTGCTACGCCGTCGTACTGATGAGCGGCGGTGAAGGCGACGGCGAAGGCAATCCCTTCCTGCGGCTCGCGGGGCAGGGCCCGTCCGAAGTCCCCGGTTATTTAAATACATTGTTGCGTTCTTGGCACGATAGGTTCTGCGGGATGGCTTGCTACGCCGTCGTGCTGATGAGCGGCGGTGAAGGCGACGGCGAAGGCAATCCCTTCCTGCGGCTCGCGGGGCAGGGCCCGTCCGAAGTTCCCGGTTATTTAAATACATTGTTGCGTTCTTGGCACGATAGGTTCTGCGGGATGGCTTGCTACGCCGTCGTGCTGATGAGCGGCGGTGAAGGGGACGGCGAAGGTAATCCCTTCCTGCGGCTCGCGGGGCAGGGCCTGGCCGAGGTGCCCGGGTACCTGGTCGCCGCGTGGGCGGCCGAGCGCGTCGGGCGCCGGCTCACCGCGTGCTCCGCCCTCGCCGCCGGGGCCGTGCTTAGTCTCCTCATCGCCTTCGGTGAGTGTGGGCTCCGGCAATACAAGTGGTTCCTTTTGCCATTTCATGCCGTAAGAGCCGACTAAAGGACTGGCAATTCGTGGTTAGGATACCACGTAAAAATGTTCATCACCTTCCATGCTTAGTCAATTTCCACGTCATAGTCGCGTTTTTTTTTTTTTACTTATTTGTTGTTACAGCGGCAAAATAAATACACACTCTGTGAAGATTTCAGCTACCACCTATTACGGTTAATGAGGTACAGCCCTTCGACGGACGGACGGATGGACGGACGGACGGACGGACGGACGGACGAACGGACGGACGGACAGCGGAGGCTTAGTAATAGGGTTCTGTTGGCACCCTTTGGGACGGTACCCTGAAAACTGGACATGGGTAGGTTCATGATATTTGCCCAAACGCCATATCCTTAAAAAGAATGTACCATGCCAGATATTCCTTTTATTTATTCAGACATTCAACGTATCCGGTGAACTGGGTGAATAAGGCGGTCTAATTTTTTCCCTACCGCCATCTTCGGTTCAATGTGATGGTATGGTTACAGGTCACTGTATAAATATAAATAATAGGTCGGGGAAAAAGTCTTTTCGCATTATAGTATGTATGAACTTGTAATAAAATCTCTTTGGCTATACTATTTGTATCTGGCTGGTTTTGGTATCATTGAAAGTTTAAATTTTAAAGAACATAATTCCAAATTCAAATTAGGAAAATGTGTGATTCTCATTTGTTTTTCGTACTGTCAAAATGAGTGAATCTAATGAAGAAATTCGATACATTTTAAAATTTTACTACAAAAAAGGTTAAAAATGCAACGCAAGCCGCGAAAAAAATTTGCGATGTTTATGGACCTAGTGCAGTGTCTGTGAGAGTAGCACAAATTTGGTTTAAGCGTTTTCAATCCGGAAATTTTGATGTCAAAGATGCACGTCGCTCTGGTCGCCCTATTACGGATAAAATGGATGCCATTTTTGAAAAAGTGGAGCAAGATCGGCATATCAGTAGTTACGACGTAGCTGAAGAACTAGGAATTGACCACAAAACAGTTTTGGCGCATTTGAAAAAAACTGGGTACACAAAAAAGCTCGATATTTGGGTTCCTCACGAGCTCACTGAAAGAAACCTAATGAACCGTGTACTCATTTGTGATTCTTTATTACGACGTAATGAAACCGAACCATTTTTGAAGAAGCTGATAACTGGTGATGAAAAGTGGATCACGTACGACAAGAACGTGCGAAAAAGGTCGTGGTCAAAGGCCGGTCAAGCTTCACAGACTGTGGCGAAACCCGGGTTAACTCGCAACAAGGTGATGCTGTGTGTGTGGTGGGATTGGAAGGGCATTATTCATTATGAGCTGTTACCACCAGGCAGGACCATCGATTCTGAACTCTACTGCGAACAACTGATGAGATTAAAGCAAGAAGTTGAGAGAAAGCGGCCGGAATTAATCAACAGAAGGGGTGTGGTTTTTCATCATGATAACGCTAGACCTCACACATCTTTAGCCACTCAGCAAAAACTAAGAGAGTTTGGCTGGGAGGTGTTAATGCATCCGCCGTATAGTCCTGACCTTGCACCTTCAGATTTCCACCTGTTTAGGTCTCTTCAGAATTCTTTAGGCAGTGTCAGGTTAACATCACGAGAGGACTGCCAAAACCACTTGTCGCGGTATATTGATCAGAAGTCCCAATATTTCTATAGCAATGGGATCATGTCCCTACCTACAAGATGGCAAAAAGTTATCGAACAAAATGGTACCTACATACTTTAGTTAAATGTAAATAAACCATATTAAAAAATGTTTTGAATTTTCTTAACAAATGCGAAGAAACTTTTTCCCCAACCACATCCATATTGCAGGCTGGCCGCACAGCTGGCTTCTCAGCACGATCCTGCTGCTGGCGAGAAAACTGTGCCTCACAGCTAACTGCTATACGCTGGCACTTATGACCACCGAGATATACCCTACGTGCCTGCGGCAGACCGGTCTGTCTTTCGGCACTGTGATAGCTTCAGCGTCGTACGCCGTGGCTCCCTACATTCTGTACCTGGTAACAAACTTAACAATAAACTTGAAAATAACATTTTTAGATTAGATACCGCGTTTGTTAACCATGTTTAAAAATACTCACGGCTTTTCACATGGCGGGAGGAGACTTTGACCAACGTTTCGAGCTGATCATACGCCACATACGCTACGCCAGTATACAGCAGCCGTCTGTCTGAGAAAGTCGGAGCAAGGAGTCCCATCGCGTGAATAGCCGTAAGTTTTTTCAAACAAACTTGCTAAAAGTTCAAAACATTGTTTGAGGCTTTGAATTATTTTTATGGATATAGTCAATCATAGCCCGAAAATCACTTCGAGTGAGCTCCATGGCTGAGAACAAAGTCCCGCCAGATTCCCTCGGAAAATAAACGTTCCGTTATCAAAATTATCAGTAAATAACCAGCATTTATCGTACGTAATGTTATAAATTGCCAGTGTAAATACACGATTTTTTGCATTATCGTATCCAAAAATAACAGGAAAATTATTTCATGTTTTTGGAATCAGGCAGAGAACTGTCACCTTCACTATTCACTATATGGCTTCATTGAACCGAATACTTTTCATCAGGGTCGACGGTTGGACGCCAGACTGCCAGGGCTCATAGTGGCTGGCATGTGCCTCACCGGGCTGGTGGCGGCGTCGCTCCTCCCAGAGACACTGCACGCGGCTCTACCCGAAACGCTGCTCGACGCGCAGGAGTTTGGTCAAAACAGGCGGCGGAATTACTTCAAGCTCCCGCAGAAGACTGTGCCAGTGAAAGGAGAGAAACATCCAGTCGAGGCCTTCATGCTTAATCCTCAACGGAAATCTTAATGAACACTTATTTTCGATTTACCGCATAAATAAAATCTATGATTATCGGGAGAATCATATGGCCTAATTTGCTTAATGAACCATAAAATAAATGTAAAAATTCTTTATTATTTTCCCGCCGAGGGAGTAAGTTCCCGCTCTTTTGAGCATTATGCGCGCGCAAGGCGCTCTCGCAAAAGGAGAATGACCCATGATCAAGGAGAACGCCGAATAAAACCTGTTTTCCACATTATTATTTTTTCTGCTGCAAGATATAGTCTTAATCAGAGTGAACTGTTAAAACTTAATGCGCCTATTATCACCGGACTATTATTAAATAAAAATAATTAACTAATAAAGTTAATCTGCCCACTATGACTACTTCTGTATGAGTAGGTATACTGAAAGTTTCTTAATGTTATACTTCTTACACATTAGGCTGGAGTGCACCGAGAAGTGCACTATGTCTGGTTATAGTTAAGAGTACTCCTCCAGCATATGTAATAGTATGGTTTAAATATTTATTTTTTATGCATGTTGTCTGAGCGACATTTCTACGCTGTCCGTGACGCCAGTTGTGACGTATGGTTGAGAAGTGAATGCCATACGGATATCAGTCGGTGAGCGGGGCCGGCCATACGTCACAAGATGGGTATTAATTCTGTCGAACCAAATCAAAACTAGATAAATTAAATTAATAACCATGTATTTTATGAATTATTAAATGCATACAAATAGAACCAACAACCAATGTTCTGGGACGAGTATAAACACAAATATATGTACAAGTAAGTACAGAAATAGAGTAGGTTCCTAATTGGGCCCCCTAATACGGACGACGATCTAAAGCCGGAAAAAAATAATGTTCGGTACCATACCCAGGGATGATGAAGCGCCTGGAGCACGTGGTCGGGTGGCGAATGGCGCCTGCCCTTGCGCGGCGAACCTCGAGCGGCTGAGGGTGGCTCCAGCGGTGGACGCACCGCACCACAGGGCGAGTCGTTGGCAGAGCCCACTCCAAGGAGCACGGAGTGGGCGCCGAAGAGACGGAGGGTGCTGTTGTGCTCCACCGAGCCAGCCCGAAAGCGGCGATGGCGAGACACTACGGGACGCGCCCGGCGCCAGTGCCACGGTGGCGGCCGGCGGTCTTTCGGCCGGCGGCGAGACGCGCTCGCGACGTGGCGGGCGAACAAGACGGCTGCCTTTCGTGGTCATCTCCCATTGGCTCTGTAGTATTACCTAACTGTCACTAGGCACGCTGAGGGAGACAGCATCCTTGAATTGCTGGATGGTAGAAAGAGACGGTACCAATGTTCGTGGTTTGTTGTTTTGTTTCTAGAAGAATTTTGACGGTTGGTTCCTTGACACGTATAATTTACCATTATGTAGATAACTATAAATATCCATTGTGAGTATGCATAGGCAATGATATTGTTCTTAAGGCTACCGTAAGTGTAGTTCAATAAGAATATGACACACTAATATTGATAATGCCTATATAAAAATTAAAATTAATAAAGTAACGTATGTTAGATAATGTTCAGGGGACAAATGACACTAGAACTACCATATTCGATAAGCTATGGTTTTATATATGTTTTTTTCAGAATAAGCACTTATTTGAAAACATGATTATCGGAAAAACTTGACATGGAACGATTTTATTATTAAAATTAATAAAACTTGGTCCTTGCCATTAAAATTGAAGCCTTAAACTGTTTTGAAAATTTTCAATGCGCGATAACCCCCACAACATAAGCGGTGAGGTCATATTATTTTTTATATTTACCAATAAATTTTCTATGTCCCGCTTGACAACATTATTAATTTTGGCTTTATATTAATTACAAGGATTATATGAGCTATTCTGGGGAAATTCGTCTATAATTTGCTCAGAATCGCTCATGTTTTAATTAATAGTAATTTACTGAATTAAATTTCTCAATTCAATTTGAATTGAATTGTAATGGCAATGCCCAATTTTTATTAGTCTTAATCATAAAAATATGAGACCACTTGGGAAGTATACCCTTTCGAACAAAACAATATTTTACCAAATCGATCCAGGGGTCTTTGAGTAATCGGTGAACATGCATAAAAAAAATCCGACGAATTGAGAACCTCCTCCTTTTTGTTTTTAGTCAGTAAAAATAGTTCACTATCAAGTTTTTCCGATAAACTAATAATACAAAACGAATACTTTACGGATACTATCGTTCTAGGGTCTATGTCACCTTAATGACATAAGAAAGAAGCGGACGCACTGGTTGACATAAGAAAGAAGCGGACTGGTCTAAACGTTGGTGTATGCCAAAAATAACACACTTTAATATGGTATAATAGATTGGTTTCAACCTCCGATTTGAATAAGACTTATTTTTTTTCATCACCTCCATGGAATCATTGAGGTTTATTTTATTTATATTTTTTTTTGCGATTGGCAGAATAAGTATTTTTGGGATAGGCAATTTGGGATAGGCTGTGGGAAAGGTTACAGAAACTTCAAGAACATAAATTTACTCACTATTCTAGAAAAAATTAACTAAATTAATGGGGACCACAAAAAAAACATCGGAATTTCGATTTGTGCAAAAGAGTAGTATTTTATTCTCGTATCTAATAATGAGTACATCCTATTCCTGATGTTTGTGTAACATATCCCGACCGAACTGCTAAATCTCGCTTTTCATATCTACCTACATTGCAACTGAGCTGAAATAACAAAAACAAAAATTTTAACAAAAAAAAACGATTTCAAAGACAAAGTATTCCAAAACCAATTAACATGCACTAAAAAGTAAAAAACAAATGCCATTTTTGTAGTTACGATTATTGTAATTTTTTTAGTCGGCGTCAGCCTGGCAAGCGCTGCGCCAGTCAAAAGAACCGTAATTACAAAAATTACAATAATCGTAACTACAAAATTGGCAATTATTTTTTACTTTTATTGCATGTTAATTGATTTTGGAATATTTCTTCTTTGAAGTCGGTTTTTTTTGTAAATTTTTTTGTTGAATCTGAAGTACACTAACTAATTTGTACACATCCTTTCCAATAAAAAAGAATCATCGAAATCGGTTGGCGTGATATTGAGTTTTTCGTCCAATATTATTACTTGATGCACATTTAAGACTTATATGATTTTCTCATGTATATCACTGTCAGAACTAAACCAATGGGACCACACGGGAAGCATCAACTTTCAAATATATTTTTTGTTATCAAAATCTGTTCAACCAGGCGAGAGTTCTGGGGTAACAAACATTAAAAAATACAGTCGAATTGATAACTTCCTCATTTTTAGGGTTCCGTACCCAAAGGGTGAAAATCGGAACCCTATTACTAAGCCTCCGCTGTCCGTCCGTCCGTCCGTCTGTCACAGGGCTGTATCTCATGAACCGTAATAGATAGGCAGCTGAAATTTTTACAGAGTGTGTATTTATTTTGCCGCTATAACAACAAATAGGTAACATTTAAAAATAATTAAAGGGGGTCCCCATACAAAAAAAACCTGTTTTTTTTGTGTTCATTCTTGTTCGATGGTAGGGAACCCTTCGTGTGCGAGTCCGACTCGCACTTGGCCGGTTTTTTTGAAGTCGGTTAAAACCGACCAAGTGCGAGTCAGACTCGCCCACGAAGGGCTCCGTACCATCCAATGATTTATATAAGTCAATGGTACCATCACACAAGATTAACCACCAACCATTTTTTGTATGGCAGCCCCCTTTAATTTGTATTATTTTGAAATTTTACCTATTTTTTGTTATAGCGGCATAATAAATACACACTCTGTGAAAATTTCAGCTTCCTAACTAGTACGGTTCGTGAGATATAGCCCTGTGACCGACGGACGGACGGACGGAAAGACGGACAGCGGAGGCTAAGTAATAGGGTTCCGTTGGCACCCTTTGGGTACGGAATCCTAAAAAACTAAACTAGATTACAAGCCCTTTCTCATTTAACTAGATACTGATTTTGATGGGTTAGGTCGTGGTCCGATTTAAACAATCGTTGTCAAAAGCACGTTCAAAACTGGTCCGATTCGCGCTTACAGCCCTCAGAATGACGTCATCCCTGCGGTACGCAATGCCGTACATAGTGCTCAAGCTTTGGAGGTAGGGCACTGTGTGTGCAACTGTCGATGCACTTTTTGACATTTCTAAAGAGTAGTCTGTCGTCTTTCAACCGTATTTTTGTACAAACCGTTGAATGTACCTCAGTTGAAAATTCAAGTTCAACCTAGAGCAATTGATACAAATAACGTCATTTGTTCCATGTTTGTTGTTTTGTTTCCATAAGCGCGGACACAAACGGTTCGAATCGTTTGTAATGCTTACTGATTTGAGCGTGTAATCTGATTCAGTGTAATCGTTAACAGTTCAAATTGGAACGTGCAATTAGTTAGAAGAATTCGCCAATTGTCCTTTTTTTATTTCTAAAGCTCAAGCTTTAACGTATACTATATCCAAGAAAGATAGAAATTGATAGAGACACGCCCATTAAATTAACTGCATAAGGAGGCAACCGCCGTGCAACGAACCCATAGTTAATTAATATGTCAAATGGATGGTCGTTAGATTAAAGTAACATGCATTAGATAAAAGGTGAAGCATTATTATGATAAGATATATTTATAAATGTGTCTTATCGTCTGTAAACGTTTCAAACAATAGGTTTCGGTATTTTAAACCCCATGAAACGATTATGGGGACGATTTTAGAGATGGCGAATTATAACCAGTTCACGTCCATTCTTTTTATTTTAAAGGACTTATTAATTCAGAGAAGTACCTATTTCTAAGATATATCTGAAAAAAAAACAAGATCTATATTCTGATGTCGCCACACCTGACGATGGATGGAGGTAGGTACTGAAGATAAAACCAAACGACCCATATTTCAATAATGAAAATAAATAACATGAAAAATATTTTAAAAGTAATGCATTTTTACGCGTTGCCATTCGTTGGCAACACTGAACAGCTCGCTGGCGTGCGGCGCTCCATCGCGGATTCGCGCGGATTGTATTCTGTGGCTCGCGGTGGTCGAGTGGAGTCGGTGGAGTCGAGCCGAGTTTTGCTGTTTTGTGTGTGTGGAGCGTTTGGAGTGTCTCGTCCCAGCGTACTTCGCCGCCGCCTTCCGAGTAATTAAACTCGTCTACCAGATAGGCGTAACCTCGTATCGCACAACCGCGTCCTCGTATATTGTAATTGACTGTAGTGGTGACTAGACTGAGACAATGGGCGCGTATCTAAGCGAACCAGTAACCGAGAAGATCTCGAGTGATGAAAGCAGTGCCGCCGTGCAGTGCGGTGCAAGCTGCATGCAGGGCTGGCGCGTTAACCAAGAGGTAATTTCCCCATTCCGCTAAATGCATGCCTCATTGGTAGGCGATATTTCCTGCCGCAACGGTAATGGCACGTGCAAATTCACTGCAGGGTTAGGTACGTAGGTACCGCGTGCCGGCTGCTGTGTTCACCAGCCGGGCTGTATTTACATCTCGCACCCATCTCTTTTGAACATAGTGAACGGTATAGGAACAAACGTTGATATGGAGCGGTATGGAATGTCAAAAGGTTTCCCGCGCGAACTTGTAGGTCGCAACAACCCGGATGGGTTACCGGCGGCGCTTGTACTACTTCCGCGCCATCGTTGTTAGTTCTACTTAAGATGTGTGCTGTAGAATGAGGGAGATTTTGTAGATTGCTGGTAGCTGGAACTGGTCCATGTGTCTAAGGATCTTTTAGAAAAAAAAAATATTTGCAGGAGATTTTTTTTTGAGATAGCTAAATATTAGTGTAATTTAAAATTCTTACTTACTTTCCTACCAGAATCGAATGTAACGCTGTGAGAATAATCTAATGCTCAGTGTCATTCTAGGGTTATGTTTGTAGTGCTATTTTAACCCGGCGTAGGAGAGGTGACGCAAAGTCTACCACCGTTTAGATAGGGTCTCAGACAATTAAGAAGTTTATGGCTCAGTATCGAGGTGATTTTTTTATTTTTACACTAAATATATATTTTTTTTGCTAATATGTCTTCGCACTCGGGACATACAGGCGTATCTCACAATTATACCTTTTAGCGGCCATAGTCAAAGCAAACCATAAATTTAATGTTATTATTTTAAATGAGTCTGTATATGTAAGTAAGAGGTTTGACTATGTGTAAACAATTTTATACAATAAACTTTTTTTTTTAGTTATATAGAATACAAATAATAATTTATTTCCTGTATTATTTATGTTCAAACTCGTAGCAAAGCTTCTTACCATGTTATTTTTTACAGCATCATTTGCAGTATATTCAGTAAAATATGAAAGAAAACAGAGAAGCTATCACTTTTTCAACTCTACTGCCAATTTAATAAAAATGAGATACGCCTGTACAAATTCACATTAAAAATACCTGTTTAATCTATTATACTTGTTATTTATATTTTATAGGCTTTATCATATTTCAAAAGGGACATAAAAAAACAAATGCCATATCATATCAACTCTCTACACGCAAATGAAATCTCCCACTAACAAAGTTACTTGTATTACAGTAGAGCACCGATTATATGAACTAATTGGGGGACATGGGTGTTCGGATAATATTTTGTTTTTTTTTTTTCGATAGTTGACATCTACTGTGAATAAAGAGCCTTGTGTATTTAAAATTTAAGTTTTGTTATGTTAAGATACATACATGTTCAAGATATACATATATTATTTTTATTCATACACATGTAAGCATGTAGTACATACATTATATGTACTTAGCGGCGAAATGCTTGATCTTAGTCTTCCGAAGTAAGCCTGCGCATTTACGAGCAGCCAGATAGTGGATCCAGATCAGTTCTACTGTATTATATTTGATACTACCCAAGATGACATAATATTCAATTAGATCAACCCCTTCGCTTCCGTTTGGTTGACATCAAAAATTTTCTCGTCAAAATAAACCTTATTGTCAAGGGATATGTAAGGCCGATATCGACAGAAATTTTGGCACAAAAATCAACTTATTTCGAAGAATGCCAAGAGTCCCCTACCTTCCGTAGCCTGTGTGTTTGTTTTCCAATTGCACATGGTGCAGCAGTATAACTTCCTTTTTTAAAAAAAATCTCAATATCAGCTGTAACAGTAGAATATCAATCAAATCCACTGAAAATCTTCACGGATATTGTGCTGCAAGAATAGCAATCATTTCCTTTTTCCCCATACACATCTATTAACTGTTACACTGACATCAGGATGCACACAACACGATCCTCGATTTCGACGTCAACACGACATTTCTGGCCGTGTACGACGGGCACGGCGGGGCGGAGGTGGCTGCGTACTGCGCTCAGCACCTTCCAGCCTACATTAAGGAGACGGAAGCCTACAAGAGCGGTGACCTTGTCAAGGCTCTCGAGGAGGCCTTTCTGAGTTTCGACGCCAAGATAGCTACAAAGGAAGTAATGGACATACTTAAGGAGATGGCCGGTAAGGGTTTGTATGCCAATTTAAAATTTACGATTGATCATCCGTTCATGTGGCTAGAGGGTTCACAAAGTAGACTATCTTTCTTTCAATTGCTTTTTTTTTTGTAAACAGCTGGAAAACGCATCTAGCGTATTTTAGAATAAAAACACTTATCACTGTCAACCATCCATGCTAAGCTTTGATCATACATATACATTTTCTAAAAATTTTAATTTAATTGAAATTTCATCTGCTAAAACCAACTGAGTTTTGCTTATCAATGCAACCATAATTAAAAAACTACATAAAATCTGGACTTAAACCCAAGTGCACGATGGCTCATCAAATGTCATCCATTAAATTGCTTTTAACGACTGTATCCTTCATTTGAAAGCAATATTTTTATCAATTTAGATTCAGCCTTCAAACCCTTCAAATCCAAGAAACAAATGTTCTATATGGCAACTCTCAGCAGTGTGCCTAAACTAATGCATATAGTGACATCCTTGTTTCTTGAGTACAATATAACAAGGATAACTGGAATAATTGAAGCTCTAATCCATCTAGCCAACTCAATTCATAAACACATTTACTCTGGAAGCCCAAGGAGAGGCGCTGCTAGCTTCAAATTTCCAGTTTGCTACCACACAACACAGATTTAATGTTGATGTCCTATAGTGCACTCGGTGACAGTCAAACTGTAACACTTTTGTGACCTCAAAGCTTTCGTTCACTGGTTGCAGGCGAGATGAATCCGCCGCCTCCAGATGAGCCCGTCGACTCGGATGAAGATGATGTCGACGTTGAGAACATGAGCTACCTATACAAAGAGGCCCAGCAGCCACTGACGGAGGTGCTCGCGCAGTACGAGAGCCACTGCGGACAGCTGCGCTCCAAACTGGGAGAGGGAGGCACCCCTATGTCGCCTTTCCTCAGAGCCAAGAAGAGCAAGGACGAAGCCGGCGGCTCTGGAAATGGTGAGTAATCTATATTCTTATTTATTAACAGGGTGGAGGCAATAGTTGAAGGATTTTTTGCAAACCATTTGAAACTAAATTTCCGATGAGTTGCAATAAAAAAATATAAATATAATTTTGAATCAACTTCATTTTTAACACGGACTAAAAAATATAAAATAATTCTTGCATATGGAAAGCTTGGATTGCAATAAAGAATAGTAATTTAAAGATAAGTACATAATAGTGTTGCACACCAAATATTTTGTTATCAAGAAATAGTTTTATATTTTTTCATGCAGTAAATATTTTTAATAGATAATTTTGTTTCAAAAGTAGTTATTGATTGGGAAAAAATTTGATGACAAATCCCAAAAATAAAATATTTAGATTTTTTTAACACCTTTAGTTGTGTTAACAAAGTCTGCTTAACTGACAATGATGTATATTTACAGAATAATATTTGTATCAAATAATTTGGGATTGAACTCAAGGGGCTATTAGTAAATTCAAATTCATTCAATCAGTGCTTTTCAGTTGACACAAGTTACCAAATAAATCTATGCTATTTTAATTAAATTAAACCTTAGTTGTTGCAATGAAATAAATGACTGACTTAAAATTAAATAACACCACACCGTTCATTTAAAATTTCGAAAGTAACGAAAGAAAGGTCCCTACTTTTCAGCCATATGTTTATGATCCACACAGTGGTGCCAGTTCCCGAGTTATATCCAGATTCCATAAGCATGTGTGTGCAGGCACAGCGAGCTCGTCAGCGGGTGCGTCGTCGAGCGGCGCGGGCGCGTCTTGCTCGAGTGCGGGGGGCGACGACGGCGTCTCCAAAGCCAAGGGGGAAGATGCCGACTCTGTATCCTCATCTACCAACTCCAAAGGGGCTGAGAAGGATCTCAACGGAGAGGTCAGATGTTGACACGTTTTTTACACACAACAGTATTGTTTGTTTTTTATAATAGACACTGACTGTCAGTCACAATTATGTTATATTAGCTAAACAGGATTTTTAACAACTAGTTCTGCAGTAGGTATTGTTTATTGACCACATTCTGGTCCATGGAGTGGCTCCATTGCATTGTGAGTACATTCTTTGAACACAGACAGGGACATACTTCACAAATCACGCCACGGTTGGTGCAAAAATTCACCGCTCCACCCGTGGAAAAAAGTTTTGTTCAATTTAGCCTTGCAATGTAAGGAAGGTCCTGGCATGCTACCTATTTCCCATGCGGCATTACCCAACCAAGTTCTGTTTCATAGAAAAACCTCATGCGGAAAGCCATAATTCCATTTTCATAATTTGCATTTTTAAGCTAACCTAACCTAATCCATCATGTTCAGGTAACAACGAGCAGTACGGAGGCTCCGGCCGAAGCGGCGGGGCCCGAGGAGGCTCCGCTGGTGCCCGACAGCTCGGAGGACACGCAGGAGGAGCCGGAGCCGAGCGAGAGCGCTGACGCCGCCGCCGCCGGCGCGCCACACGAGTGCAACGGCGAGGTCACCGAAGGCAAGGCGGCCGAGAGCAGCATCTCTTCCTCGCAGAACGGTGACACCCTCAAGACAGCCAAGGGAAAATCTATAGGTGAGAGCCAACGGAGGAAAATGAAATGAAACTGAGCCGGCTAACTCGTGAAAAGAGGCCGGAATAAATAAAACTGGTTCTTCACTGCAATATTGACGAAGAAATTCTTTATTGTGCAATTATATTAAAAACAGAAATCAAACACAGAATAATTAAATCTAACATTAGGAACTGCACAAAGGCTGACTTATCACTAAGAGTGATTTCTTTCAGACTATATTTGGGGTGATGAGAATAAGAATTTCAAGTTTGTAGGTAATGCATGAAAAATTAGAGGTTGTTGATGGAGTTTGAGGGTAAAAGTTTGGTTTTCAAAATTGAGGCCAAGAATCATTCATATTCCAGATAAAACTCTAGGTCCCCTTCCTTGCTATGGTTATAGTCCGTGTTAGTACCATCGCATTGAATGAAATATTCAAAATAGAATATAAAGTGGCAATGAAAATTGTTTCTTTTGCATTCAACACCTAGTTCCCATGTGGTCTGTTGTGCTAATGTTACGACAGTTAGGTATGGTATTAGCCAACCATGTCAAGATTCATAAAAAAACATGACATGTCTTTATAGTGCTGCCATGCTAAACCCTCGCAGTCACTTTATCAAAAACATATTTTTTGTGACTCTTGCTACAAGCTAGCTAGTTCAAAAACAGACCTGATATATGTATGCTAAACACAATATTTTTTTTGTCTCCTTTCTACTGCAATCTGTCTCCCTTTTGGGTATTCAACAGTATGTTGGTTTCTCTTTCTCACATGTCTTGCCTGTTATGTGACCAATGTCACATCCAAATATATTTTTTCCTAAGTTCTGCTAGGGCTTGATTAGATCCTGGGGAATCTTTCTCTTGAGTCGGCGAGCCTCCGATGTAATGTCCATAAGTTTTTTTGCCAAAATGTTGGGGTGTTTTGTAATTCTAGCTTTATATGATTTTATCTGTCTTTCTATCTCTTGTTTGACAGTTGGGCATATTCAGGCCACGGTGTATCAAGTCGTTTGGTACAAACCATTTGTTATCATGCGGAGCATTTTATTTTGTAAATGTTGGATGATTTATATGTTAGAGGGTGAGGCTGTTCCCCACAGCTGAATGCCATACGTCCAGACTGGTTTTAATATGGCTTTGTATATTAGAATCTTGCTTTGGAGGTGAATTTGAGAATTTCAACCAGTACAGCTTCTGCAATTGTATCCCAAGTTGTTTTCTCTTTGTAAAAATGTGTTTTGTCCAAGTGAGTCGTCTGTCGAGATGGAGGCCAAGATATTTGACATGATCTGACTGAGGGATAGTGACATTGTTTAGCTTGACAGGAGGACAAGTGGCTCGTCTCGTGGTGAATGTAATGTTCACAGACTTTGCTTCATTTGCTTTTATTCTCCACAGTTTTAGCCAATTTGAAACTCTATCCAGACTATTATGAAGGATGATCGAGGTAGTATTTGGGTCGCTGTGAGAGACTAATATAGCTGTCATCTGGAAACGTACCAGTCGTGGTATCATCGGACAATAGCAGGTCAGCGGTACACAACGGGTAGAGAATCGGCCCTAGTACACTCCCTTGGGGGACTCCAGCACCAATGAGACAGAGGTTTGTAGCGGTTTCTCCACATTAACAAAAAAGTGGCGATCTTGAAGATAAGACCTCAGTACGTCATAGGCAATTGGAAGATTGGTTTTTATTTTGTACAGAAGACCCTTGTGCCACACTCTGTCAAAAGCTTGGGATACGTCTAGGAAAGCAGCATTGCAGTATTCTTTGGACTCAAATGATTGTGAGATTTTGCTCAAAAGTCTGTGAGTCTGGTCAATAGTTCCATGATAGTGGCGAAAGCCAAATTAATGATCTGGGATCAGGTGGTTCTCCATGACTAGCGGCATAAGATGTTTCAGTAACAAGGACTCAAAAACTTTTGACGGAATAGGAAGCAAACTGATAGGTCTGTAAGATTTTGGATCTTCGTGTTTTTTATCTGGTTTTGGAATCATTTTGACTTGGGCTACTTTCCATTGGAAGAGGCAAAAGTTCGTATTTATTATTACGTTGCATAATGAGGTCAGGTAGGTTATTGGAGTTTCTGGTAATTCCTGTAGAACTTTGCCTGTTATGAGATCATATCCTGGTGCCTTTTTGAGATTAAGTTCTTTAATAGCTCTAGAAACTTCTGATTTCGTTAACCTTCTAAACGTTAACGTCCCTAGGGCATTGACAACTTCCTGCAGGTGTTCAGGAGGGCCTTCATACAGATGAGGACTGAAGACATTAGTAAGATGCTCTGCAAATGATGAGGCCTTTTCGGAATCGCTTCGAGCCCAGGTTCCATCGATTCTATGAAGAGGGGGGCAGGCAACAGTTGGTTGTTTCAGCTTCTTAGTAGCCTTCCACAATGAATAGTCAGTGGCCACAGTGGCATCTAAGTTAGACAAGAACCTTTGTACACTTTCGTTTCGAGGCGAGTTTTTAGTCGTGGACATCTGGTCCGTTGCCATTCCTTGCGGAGTCTCCTTTTTTCTGTCACTTTGATAAGGATAGACTGAGGGAAATGTAAAATTGGATCTTTAAGGTGGCCCAACCCGGCGGGACTAACTCAATCGCGGGCACGGTACAAAACCGTGTTGTTGCGCTCTGGGACCTTCTCTGTTTCAAAGACAAAGACAGGCTCCGTGATGAGGAAGATGCAACATGTCCACAAAAAAGACAATGTGCATAGTGTATGATTTGGTAAGATTTACGAAAATTTAAATTACAAAACGACTTATAGCTAAAAGTAAACCACGACCGCTGTAGTCAAATATCTAACAAAAACCAAATAGATTATAAATCTTGATTAAATAAGCTATGTCTGATGACTAATCTTTTTAAGATATTCTTACTTTATCATTGCGTAATCTACCTCCAAAGTTATTGTATAAAACGCGCGAAAAATCCGAACTTTCGGACCTTATAACTTAGAAACTAAACACAATTTTATAATGCCAACGGTCATCAGACATCTAGTTCGATCAAATAAAGCTATTTTGAGCAAAATTTTGGATCTCTGACAAGAAATATGGGCGTGATCTTCTTTCCCCTTTTGTATGGGGAGATGAGCGGGATGGGCCACCTTAATTTTGATTGGTGGAGATGCTTCCCATGCTGCATTTTGGATTGAGGTGTTGAAGTGTTCAATGGCTAGTAATACGTCTTCCCCAGTCTGGAGTCTTACATTTGGTTCGAGAGCTGAATTTACTAGCTTTCTGAAGTAAACCCAACCCGTCATTTTGTTGTGCAGTGTGCAGTATTTTTTTTGCTTCCTCTACTTGGCTTGATATTGTTACCATTACAGGAGAGTGATCAGAGGATAGGTCCAAGCAGCTTTCACAGGTTATATAGGTTTTGGCTATGCCTTTTGTCACACATAAATCTATGAGATCGGGTGTTTTCTTTCTATCAGTCGGCCAATATGTCGGTTGCCCAGATGATGTAATATCAAGTCCTATTGTTTGTGCAGATTTGAGAAGTTCTCTTCCTCTTGGGAGCGTCAATCGTGATCCCCAGGATGTGTGTTTGGCATTGAAATCCCCTCCCACAATAAAGTGTGGTCCGAGGAGCTTAAAGAAATCAGTGAAATCTTGTAGTTTTATTTTAAATTTAGGTGGACAGTAAATTGATGTCACAGTAATTTTACTTTGCCAGTCTTCAACAACAATGCTAGTTGCTTGTATTTGCTGTTTGGAGAAATTGTTAGACTGATAGTGTTTTATTTTTGTCTTAATAAGAATAGCAGAGCCTCCATGTGCTTTCCCATCGGGATGCAGTGTGTGATACATGTTGTAGTGTGGAACTACAAAGTGGCTTTTAGGTGTGAAATGCGTTTCAGATATAAGCATTATATCAATGTTGTGTGTATTTAGAAAAAGTTTTAACCCTTCAGAGTGGTGTGATAGCCCATTGGCATTCCAGATACACAATTTTAGCGCATTGAACTTTGTGCCATCATAGACATGAGATCAGCCAGCATCTTTGTTATGCCCATCATTTGAGTCGTCATAGCCTGAAACATTTCCTTTAGATCTCGCGGTGCGTTGGGTTGGTTTGTTGGATTTTGTGTATTGGAGTGTGAGTCCATGCTAGGAGGTTGTGATTTGTGGTCGGCGTTTACAGCTTTAGCATAAGTTTTGGTTGGGATGTCCCTGAAGCTTCTGTTTGTTTGCATTTTGTGCACAGTTTATGCTATTTTCTTGGGTCTGGGCGGATGAAATTTTAATTTTCGGAGCTCTTTGTAGATGATGCAACCTTTGTAATTCGCTGGGTGGTTATCATCGCAAAGTACACATTTTACTTTGTCTGAACGTTTTTTCGGTCGGATGGTCCTCAACACATTTTACACATCTGGGTTGTCGATGGCAGAATTTACGAGTGTGTCCATACGTCTGGCAGTTAGATCATTGGGGAATCTCACGTTTGGGCCTGGGTGGTTAAAACACAATACGGCAGTGGAGAAGTTATTTCACTTCGTAAATGTTTTTCTTGTTTGAACCAGGTTTAAGGTCGATGTAAAACATAGACAAAGGTTTCTTTGTGGTTCTGTCCTTTACGTTCCATATGTTGGTGACTTTATGGCCCAGCTCTTCAATGGCAGTAGAGAGTTCGTCGGTATCTGTAGATGGGTGTATGTTTTTAGGACTACTCTGAAGCTTCTTTCCTGTTTAGGCTTGTAAGTGAAGAATTCTGTTTCTTTCTTCTGGAGCTCTTTTATTATTGTTGTGTATGCCTGTGAGCTTTTGGGCTGTATTTTTACTTGATCCCCTCTAAGTACTTTTATCTCGTAGTCATCTTTGACCGTTTCGTTTAGAAGCCTTGTTAGAGGTTGGATGTTTGTGACTTTGTCCACGGTCTCTTTTGCTGGTTCTTTATCAAGGGCCGAAAAGCGGTTGGATGTGGACACTGGTGCACTGAGCCAGTAGTTCAGTTTTGTTTGTTTTTGAGGCCTTGTAGTATTGTCCGGACTGCTTCTTTGCCTTTTCTGTGCTTGGACCTGTGTCCAGTTTTCTTCATCTTCAGTTTCTTCTGTATTGTCTCTTTTTTCCATTTCTGTTTGAGGTTTGGCTTCTGTTCCCGTCTTAAGTGACAATTCGCCACAGGAGTTAGAGCGCTGTTTGTTGAAGAAGAGATAGAAGTCACAGAAGTGAAATAGTTGTTGGTTCAACTGTTTTTGTGCTGGTATTGTAGTTTGTTTACTGTTATTATCATCATTCATTTTGTTCCCACGAGTTGGGTCGATATAAGGAGGTCACTCCTGGGGTGACGCCACTTCCCAGGAGAAGGCACATGCAGTGATGGTTGCCAGAACATCAAGGTTGGCGTAAGAGACTGGTTCACCCACCAGCCATACATCCTCCTGGCACCTTGCCCACCGTAGGATTGGGGTATTTTTTTATAGAGGTTTTCTTCCTCGCAGCCCGGGTGGCTAAGCCAAGGCCCCCGTTCCTGCGAGACATGACCACAGGTTTACGGTATGTGCTGGAGGGCATTTCTGTACCCCTTTTTTGCTGTCTTTTAGGAGGTATTTAGTCCCCAAGGCTAGCATTGCCTCTTCCAAGTAGGTAATTTCCTACTTAGGTTTATGGTTATATCGCCACTGCTCGGTCGCCAGAGCCTCGTCAGATATCTAGCAGGGTGCACCGTGCTCAAAGAGCACTGTCAGTATTGACGCGGGCAGGAGAGGATGACATTTGGGTCGGTAGATGTTATTTCCGTCACCCCTTACACCCCTATCGATCTAGTATAGGTATAGGTTATGTATGTGAACTTGTTGTCAAATGAAATGTCAGAAAATAAATAAAAATATTTATTAAGAAATAATTAGACTATAAAAAGGACTTGATATCGTAGAGTGCGAAACTCCACATTCCTTTGCAATTCCACTATTCGACTCGCCACTTTCTAATCTCCATATGACATGAGATTTTTCTTCAATAGAAAACACTTTCCTCTTTTTTGCAACATGATAACGCATAAATGCACGGTCTAATCAAAACCAACACTTATAAATCAAGCTGTCACTCACGCAGTAATTTAGCGCACTAAACAATTGGTATGAAAGTAAGGTAATATGCAAGGTCAAATGGCCGGGAACAGGTTCCGATGAGGTTGGAGAAAGTGCGTAGGTAATAATACGCCTAAATATTCCTTCAAAACTTGTCAATAAGATTTAAAACCGTTCGTATTGTTTTGTTTTGCTGGGACAAGAAGCGGTGGTTGGTCGTTATAGTCGATGAATATCGATAAAGCTTCGTCGTTGTAAGCGATATGTCGCTGTATCCGATGTTGTTATAGGTGGTATGTTTACTGAATAGTTTACTAGAGATTTGGGCGTCACCTTACAATCTGGCTGTAATAACCGATCGGTCGTTGTAAACGATGTCGTTATAATCGGTTTCTACTGTAGGTGTCTTTGACCTTGCAGAGAAAGTGGTGTCGAGCACGGAGCCACCGCTATCTCCGGCGGCGCTGCGCCGCAAGAAGATGGTCCCGCGGCGCGCCGCCGCTGATATCTTCAAACGGCTGCTACTGGCGAGCGCACCCGCCGCCGACGACGGCGACACCAGCGACTCCAACGACGAGACCTTCGAGGGGGCCGACAGCAACTCCTCGGAGGAGGAGGAGAACGTCAACGGAACCAGCGACTCTTCCAATGACGGTGAGCGACTAATGCGACTATTCGGTCTTATGCTGTTGTTGTGTTTTGAGCTTGTTTCTGCACTTAGACAACAGTTTATCTGTATAGAGTCAAGCTCTCCCTCTAAGCGCCACAGTCTTCTTGCTCTATTCTCACTGGGAAATTCCCGTGCTTTGAAGGAACAGTCATATGTAAGTTCCCCCTAAAAAATCATAAAACTAATAACTTAGCGATCGGATCCATACAATTGCGGCGAGTTCCAAAGGAGATTTTGATACATAGCTCAACAAAAGTATTTCATTATTTATGCTCAGATAAAATGGATCAAGACTAAAATTAAATAAAAAATGACTATAAGTCAGTATTTTGTAGCATAAGCTGTGTCCGTTTATTTAGTTCAGCCTACATACCTCGAATATCAGTCCTTCTGAGGGAGCACTGAGCAAAGCGGGGATGTGGTTGTGTGTGCAGATGAGGAGGAGGAGGCGGAGGGGGAGGAGGAGTCGAGTGACGAGGAGTGCGAGCACGACATGGGCATGACGGAGGAGCCCGGCAACGACAGTGGCTGCACCGCCGTCGTCGCTTTGCTCAGAGGTTATATATAAGTCTTTAATTCTTTATCTAAAATAACAACATTCGATACACTTCATTGAAATCACACAAGCTGAATGTGCGGGAGCAAAAATATGCCAGAATCATCCAATTACAGCAGCGAAAATTCGTAACTTTTTTTTTTATTCATAGCTATTTCTATTAATCGATATTACCTTAAATTTCTGACAACTGAATCGGGTGAAATAGTAATGTGCATAGTTCAGTTCTGGCATGTAATATGAAGTCCGCAGATTGTCTGCTTCAAGTGAATACAGTGTCAGTCTACAAATGTTTAAAAAAAACTAATTATGCTTCTAATGTAAATTTTGCGGTTCAATCTCAAAATCAACCTATCTTTCAAATTAAATCGACCTGTCTTAAATATTGAGTTCAAGTTCTACATATGTCGAAATCCATATTAAAACACTTATTATTCCTCTATAAAAGTGCGTTCATTGCTGGGCAGGCAACGAGCTGTACGTGGCGAACGCGGGCGACTCGCGGTGCATCGTGTGCCGCGAGGGTCGCGCCGTCGACATGTCCATCGACCACAAGCCGGAGGACGAGCCGGAGCTGGCGCGCATCACGCACGCCGGGGGCACCGTCTCCGGTGACGGACGCATCAATGGGGGCCTCAACCTGTCGCGAGCCATCGGCGATCACTCCTACAAACAGAACAAGGTTACCGCCTCTCCAGCGAATCCTTGTCATTTTAAAATGTTTTATCGCTGGCTACAATTTCGCAGCTATAGATTCAATTCCATTTATGAATTACTGGCTGAGGTACCCGGCTCCGCTCGGGTTAATGTTTTTTCGGACTTATGTCAGGCTGATCAAACATTTTATGTTATACCAGAAGCGATAAAGTATCTATTGTCATTTAGGAATCAATTTATGACCACCAAATATACATTTGAAATAAATTATCAATTCTTATTGCAGTTATTGTTCACTATTTTGGCTATAATGGCTTGCACATAAGATATAGACATATACTGTGGCGGGCTTTTTTGTAGGACTATTTAAGATAAACATCATACATTACATATGTGTAACTCTAGCGGTTTTGGCAGCGCACGCCAGAATAGCTCGCAGATGGTAGATTTTTCCTACTTGATATTTTGGACAATTCACAAAATATCTTTAAAAATTATAGCCTATGTGTTATTCTGATGTATAAGCTATATTATTGTAAAGCTTCATTAAAATCCATTCAGTAGTTTTACGTTAAAAAGTAACAAACATCCATACTAACAAACTTATGCGTTTATAATATTAGTAGGATTGTCATTGCCTCTTCGACCATCGTTCATTCAATGCGATGGTACTAATCCAGGGGGGAATTAACCCTACCTATCTAACCTGCACCCTTACCTAGTAAGTAAATAAGGAGACCTACAGTTTCACGTGGCATCCGAACCATGGCTAGCGTCAATGGTCCTAAACACCCATCTAGAACCCATCTGCGCTCAGAGTTGGTTCACCCAGCTTATCGAACCGCAAGGCGTCGCGTCACTGGGCTACCGAGGCTAGAGTTTTAATAATAATAAAAGTGTTATCTCCTTGTGGAAATAAGAATTAAATAAGAAATCGAAAAAAAAATAACTTTTGAACTACAGTCTAAACTCAATCAAACCAACCTTAATTCAAATCCAAAGAAGTACTATCTTTCTAACAGAGTTGTGGACTCCTGGAACAAATTACCTCAAGATCTATAACACTAAATGGTTTTCAAAACCAGTTAGACATACACCTTAAAAATATTAAACTTAACTGAGAACATAATAATAATAATTTCTGAGTTGAATAAGTGCATTTTCGTTACGAATGTGAGCTGTTCCATGGTTCGGAACCCATGTAAAACTGTAGATACCCTTCCCCTGCTAGGTGGTAGGGTTAAACACGCCCGGGTTGGTACCACCGCATTGGATGAAACTATGATTGAATCGATAATAAAAAATTGTCCATCTAGTTCAATGTAGCCGTGCTCATAAAGGGAAGGTCCTGGCATGGCACCTAACTTCTTTGGGAATGTGGTGTATTGGGTTAATATCAAAACGGTTGTTGTGTTGTATTAGCAATTTATGTCAGTTTAAAAAAAAAACTGGAGCTGCTAGTGTATATTAAATCAATAATTATTATTATTGTGTTGAAAAAAAAATTTTTTTTTATGCGACCTGACATGGATGGCTAATACCACACAACTACCGTTATGATATTAGCCCAATACACCACATTCCCGAAGGAATTAGGTGCCATGCCAGGACCTTCCCTTTATGAGCACGGCTACATTGAACTGGATGGAAAACACGGACAATTTTTCATTGCCGCTTCGACCATATTTTCATCCAATGCGATGGTACCAACCCGGGCGGGCTTAAACCCTACCACCTAGTAGGGGAAGGGGACCTACATTTTACCTACATGGATTCCGAACCATGGAGCAGCTCGCATTCGTGACGAAATGCACTTATCGAACTCTGAAAGAGAAAGACAGTGGTGCAAGTTGGTATTGAACCCGGGCCTCTGGTACGCTAGGCCAGTCCCCGCGCCACTAGGCTACGAGCTAAATGGTGGCTATTACATTTGTAGGAGCTCGGGGCGAAGGAGCAGATGATAACGGCACTGCCGGACGTGAAGACGCTCACCGTGGACCCGGAGCGAGATGAGTTCCTCGTCCTGGCGTGCGATGGCATCTGGAACTTCATGTCCAGCCAGGACGTGTGCGACTTCATCGCGCCGCGTCTCAAGGAGGGACGCGAGCGACTGTCGCAGATCTGCGAGGAGGTACTTATTTCTCGCTCGCCACCCATAAATACTGAATTAATGTTGTTTGCTTTGGAGTTTATTTACTATTTATCCAGATATCCAGAAGGTTGACCTGAAATACTTTTTTTGTATGTAACTGGATATGGATGGCTACCACATTTACTGTCATAATATGAACGAAACTTAAACCAACACACCGCATGGGAACTAGGTGCCATTCCTTCCTTATATTGCTAAGCTCCGGAAAACACAGACAATTTTAATTGTCACTTCAACCATCATTCATTCAATGCGATGGTACCAACCCGGACTGAATTAACCCTACCACCAAGAATGCAAGGACCTACAGTTTTACGTGGAATCCGAACCACGGCCAGTCTCAACGGTTGAAAACGGTCACCCATCTAGAACCCAACCACGCTCAGAGTTGCTTCCCCAAGCTTATCGAACCACGAGGCGTCGCACCACTGGGCTACGGAAACTACTACTACTGGATGGGAAAGAGATGTTAAGAACGGCCCGTAAGCTATGTTCCCCATACAAACGTAGTTTACTAATCATTTGAAAAACATTGTTCCGATTTGCTTGATATTTGGTATCTAATATTATACAATAAATATCTGTGTCTGCACGTTTTTGTTTTGCTGAAAAATCTAAATCAAGTCAAATATCAGGCAAAAGATAATTTTCATACAAATTTTCTTTTCTGTGTTGTGTGACACAGGATACATTTTTCGAAAAAACAAATACATGCAGACATAGATATTTGTTGCCTGATATTAAGTCCCAAATATCAAGCGAATTGGAACAGTGGTATTCAAATGATTAGTAAACTACGTTTGTATGGGGAGTGTAATTTTCTGATGCTTACGGGCCCACCTTAAGCGTTGTTATTTCTTATCTTGCATGAAGCTGGAGGATGTCTGGTTTATATATTAAGATAGATTAATATATTATTTTTAAAAAACCTAACTCTATCGTGATTATACTCTACTGGTCTTTTTTTTGCCTAGTAAAGTATTGTTAAATAAAACAAATAGGCTACATAAAAGAGTATTTCTTTTATACACATTCACATTTGGTTTCCATTTCATCCCAGATGTTCGACCACTGCCTGGCGTCGAATACAATGGGCGACGGCACCGGATGTGACAACATGACAGCAATCCTCGTCACATTCAAGAAGAACGCGACCGGCACCGCGGAGGTCGCCTCCGTCACCACCACAGAATGCCCCAAAAAGCGGAGCGCGGACGAGGAAGTGTCGCCCGACGCCAACGAAGCCAAGCGGCAGAAAGTCGAGGACACGTTGTCCAGTTCAGTCGTGACGTCCAGTGTTTAGACTGCGAGGTAAAGCCATTTGTGTTACGACAATGTTGACAATCGCTAGTCACGCGGCGGAAGCGTTTTCAAGGACAAATTTGAATATTTTTTGTTGATTTGAAAAGATTAGGCCAGTGATATGAGGAGTTTAGTTTTTTTTTTTATTCCCAGGAAGTACAGTGCTGCTCGTGTTTCTATAACTAACTTGTTTGGAAATGTTTACACACAGAGTTTTGGTTTATTTTGGTGTCAATTTCGTTAGTGTAAGTGATTATTTTAATTTAGTATATGTAACTTAAGCATAGCCTTCATTCTGTGAGTTGGAAAGAATTCGTATTGCAATACATCAATGACTCATTTTGGTCATGACCTTCCTTGGCCTTTTTATTGTTCTCAAAGACTTACTAGATAGTTGGACAGCTAGCATGTTCTACGGATTAAAGCATAGTTCCATTCCATTCATGCTTTAGTTTTGCTGGTCCGTAGCTTAGTATTTGCGCAATGTGAGTATAATATTTAAGTTCTCGAAATTCATCCAAGTAAAGATAGCACAAGTATTTTTATCATTGAAAGGACAAAACTGAGGTGCAAATGACTTACATGGAGTGGTGGAGCTTCCTATCGGGGTAGACATTTAGAATGCGAATTGAGGTGGTGTCATATTCAATGTTGAAGATGCACTTTGCAGTGTATCCCATGATTCTGTAATTGCGCCCATACTATGAAGTAGAGGGAGCGTTCTTAAACCATGTGAATGATTTTAGACCACTTTTGAACCCCCCTCCCCACACGTGACCGGATCCACAAAGCAAAAAAAAACTAAAACAAAATTTGCCCAAAAATATAACAAAGCTGATAACAAAAATAATAATAAAACCCGGATCCACAAAGCAAAAAACGGTAGATTGAGCTGATTACACACAATTTATGCAGGTATATTTAACCAAAAATCATCATATTAAGATATCATCATACCATTGTCAAAAAAGTCAAAAATATGTTGTCATTAGTGCAGTCATTTGTTTCATTTTTAAGTTTAATAGAAAGGCTCGCAGGGGCGGCACTGCACGACTTGGTTTCAGTGCGTTCCGTCACATGACTCGGGCCGGCACCCCCCGTCGTGACTAGATGTGACCTAGAGCCGGATCCCTCCCCTAAATCCGCCATGTGGTTTAAGAACGCTCCCTTATACGATATAAGCATATTGACGTATTCAAGTGCACTGTTAAGGTGCCAAAGAGTAACACAATACAATACACATTTCTGATTTGTGTAAACAGTGTTTTACAGCATCTTTTGTTGAAGATTTAAAGACACTGCTGGCCAATGTTATGCTGTCGGATACAGAAAGAATACCTGGGCAGAATGAAGATATGTATTAGAGATTGGCTCATGTCAGACAAGATCTGATATTTACTAAGAGACATGCAAGTAAAATTTATATTTAACTTACCATACTTACCACTTACACATTATTTCTAAATATATCCCATCACACCACCATCTTTAAAGCACCATGAATACAGAACAGATTATTTTTTTTTGAAAAACCAGTTTGTGTGGCTGTGCCGAAGGACCACAGGTGCTCAGAACATCCAAATTCACTCACTGAGACATCTTACCAGTTGATTTGTTGAGGAATGATTCAGGAGTAATGGAACAGAAACAATTTTTAATAGTACCAGTTTGGAATGTTCGCTTGGGAGAATAACCAAGAATGGTTATATGAAAACAGCACCACCATTAGGCCACATGTTATTGAGGTTTTTCACATAATGATAATAAACAATAAATATATACTAACTTATTTTAATTTATATTTCATCTAGCACATTGTCGGCCCTAGATATGTTAAAGTTTGATTTGTAATATTATTAGGAACAATACATAGGAATGTAACAGCTGCTTTCATTTTTATATGAGACTGATTTCTTATTTCATATAATGCACTGGGCTCCAACTAAACCAGATAATTAAGTTTTTTCGATAAACCTTACATCATTAAAATAAATTGAATCTTTTCCAATTATATTTTTTATGCATAAGTGACAATAGTGAATTTTGTCAGTAATGTTCTTAGAATGATGAATATTTTTTATGTCAACTAAACTAAAATGTCGGTCAGGCAGATATAAATTACAAAATAAAAGATTGTGAATTTTCAGGTAATGTTGGTAGGATGACAAGTATTTTTTATGTAAACTGAACTAAAATAATAGTCAGGTAGGTTTAAATTATAAAATAAAATGTTTGGTGAGACCTATTTGCTGAATTTTTGATCCGATTCTTAGAAAAACCGATTCCATGCTCGAGCAAGGTCACGATGAGTCCTAACTGGTCGTGAACCATTTGCCAAACGGTTGATGGTCAAACCAAATATGGTCCCGTGTAGTTGAGCACCATAAACACTTGGCCAATGCTGGACCACCCGTCATGCCCATTTGTCAACCTGTCATTCTACCTGATGGTACCATAGCTTTCAATATATTTCCCATAAAAACGTTTTTGTCTAAAGTGATATGCCCAAATAGCCGGGTGTTGAAGAAGGAAGAAAAATCCACATGCGTTTATAGCTCCTAGCTGCTCCCATATTTCCTGCACAGGAAATATTCACGTATTGGTGCAGAGATGATGACTGATTTGGAGACAGCTTTGGCATCCCTTCTGCCTATTATTAGCACGACGTCACTGGAGCTCTCGCACCGACGGTTTCGCTAGACTCAATGTTGATCTGGAAGACGGGTGCACATACTCTATAGTGACCATGATATGTCACGGAATTGACCTTTACTGAAACATCCTAAACTCCAAACTATACTTGGTTTTGAAAAAGTAATAAATAATGACAATTTGAACATTGCACATTGACAATGAAATTTTCCATTAGTGTAGTCATAGGACAATGTGGATCCGAAAAAGCTAGTTCCATTACACGGTGGTGGTTTTAACTTTACAATTAATAAAAATGTATGCAAAAAGATCTCCCATTTAATAATTTTGATATATTTATTGGAATCATAATCTGTCAAGTTCAAGGTTATCTTGACAAGGTAGGCCCAAAAATACCCATACAAACATATGTAGTTTGCACATTTTTAAAACCCGCTGTGCTAGGGTACTCGATTTTTGGTATATGATATAAGATGTTATATTCGCCATCTGTGACCAGTTCCATAAAAATGAAATTGTTCATCCATTACCAAGTAACAATAAACATTGCATGTAGGTTTCTTTTTTTGGTAATTTGGGGAAAAAAGTAAAATACACAGTACAGCCAACATCGGTTTAATCGGCACCCGCATTATCCGACTCAGGCAGCCTGGTCCCACGTGCTGCGGCGCTGCGCGTGCTTTGTCCGTTGTCCAGTCAGTCGCATGTTAGCTCTCGTGCGCTCGCTGCCGACTACCCGACGACTAACATACATCGTGATACCGATCGCGCGATGTCCGATGCGAGGCGATGGTCGCGCGTTTTATTAACATAGTATTGCTAGCACCTCTATCAACCGACTTTTTCGATTATCCGACCTAAGCTTGGTCCACTTTAGGTGGGATAGTCGAGGTTCTACTGTATATACGTAAAATTAAATAGACAGATATTGATTAAGTGATGTTATATCCACAAAATCAACTCAATCGGCACAGTGATTTTTTTTAACATAATGATTAGAGATAAATAATTTCTAAACTATGTTTCTATGGGGAACATTACTTACGAGCCCATCTTAAGACCCACCAAGTCACAGCAACCTCATAATAGAATAGTGCTTCCACCATAACCTTATTATTTTAAGTAGCAGCTTAAAAGTGGAGCTATGCATAAACTGTCCTAATCAAAATCTACCTATCTACCAAAGTCTACCATTAAAAAAGCATTACACTTTCATAAAATATTTCATAGTCTAATAACTTTTGAATCGAAGACATCAAACCAACGGTTTATATTTTTACTGGAATAGTCGATGAAAAGTTACATTTTCAGGCAGCAACTATAAATAACGAAGTTATGATGGAAGTACGATTGAGTGTTTTGTAATGGGGAAGAAAACTCAAAGCTTATCGTAGATGTCGCATGAGCGAATTCGCCTTAAAAACGTCAAAACTGTCATTCCTGTATTTTTAGATGAAATATTTACTCCATGATGTAGTAAGAATAAGGTTTAGAGGAATAGAAGACATTTTGTTGGTCTTCAAACAAATTTAAATGTCATTGACCTGCACAAAGTATGACATGAAATATTATAGGTTATGTTTTGTGATATTTTCTTTTCCAAGACTTCTTTTGATTAGCATAATCTGGAACAATTTATTTTCGGAATAAAGAGACAATTGAGTTGTTTCAATTTCGTCAAATCCATTGCTTTAATATGTATGGTATCTGACAGCTTTGACAGATCTTTTGATTGAGCTTGCTTAGACGCCACCTGTCGTGATAAATAAGGAGTTTTAAAGATAGATAAATAAGCACCATTGCGCTTTGCTAATTGGATGCTCTTATGAATGGCCTATAGGCTATGTTCCCCGTACAATGTAATTTACTTATCATTTGAAAACCGCTGTTCAAATGTACTTGATATTTGGTAACTAATATTATAGAATGAAAATATACAACCGGAAGTTATATTTTTTTTTCTAAATAAAACCGAGTCAAAGTAAATTTTCTCATGAAGATTTTCTCTAGTTCTTTTAAAGAAAAAACTAAAATATGCAGACACAGCAATTTGTTGTCTGTTTAACAAATATGAAGTTAATTGGAACAGCTGTTTTCAAATTATTATTAAACTATGTTTGTACATGGAGCTTAATTTTCTGATGCTTAAATGGTAATGTCACATGGTGTTTCAATATATTTGTGTATGTGTTAAATTATGTGAATTTTGGCTGGATCCATATGTTACTACTTTTGTTTGGTATTATCCAAAACTTATTGCCCACTGAGACCAATTTGCACAGTATGTAATTTTAGGTTATAAGGTATTGTGTAATGTGTTTGAGTTCCAAAGATTGAATCCAGAACTCTGTTTCTTAAATAATATTTCATGAGTCTAACCCAGTGTAGTTGGAACCTGGTAAAATTTGTAGCATAGAATTATAGCTATAGTAACCGACTTTATGTAAGGGAAAATATATCATAGCCGATTTTCTTTAGAACTTGTGTGTGCGCTTAGCGCGTGCTGAATTGTTGGTGGGTTTTTTATATTTCTAAAGTGTAAGTTAATAATAAGACGTAAAATGTGTGGCAGAATAACATCCAACCTTCTATCGATGTAAATATATATTTTTGTATTAACAACTCAAAATTCCATTGGTTTGATGCAGTCAAAATTTAGTTCCTCTTTTTTTTATAAAATATTTCATTGTTCAGAATTGTAACCATATTAGTGGATTTGAAATGATATGAGTTAAGAAATTAGTAATAATAAAAAAATGACTGAGACAGTAATTACAGTTGATTTATTGGAAATTGATGTAGTTAACATACTCATAAGTGCTCGTACCCATACTATGTGACTGATTTAGGGGGGGGGGGGGGGTTAATGAGAGGGTTAGTGCTAAGTCATGTAGTATTCACGTGGTCAATAAATGCTAAAATAAAACCATGAATACGTACCTATACTTTGTGAGTTTGGTTTTAATTTCCTGCCAATTCACTTCCTTGTACCGTTCACACCATACTAAGGCCAAAAATAGGCATTTATTAATTTTAAAAAAGCACTATTTTATAGTGTTTTAAAGTAAAAATGTAGGAGGAGGGTCTGAGCACATACCATGATAGGTCACAAGGGGAGTAGGGGTCTAAAAGTAGGTAAAATAAGTCATGTAGTATGGGTAAGCCCAAATGTAAAAAAGGCTTACAGGTAACATTTTTATTTATTTCATTTGTGTTAGATATTCAATGGTCTCTTGTTGCGTTGCTTCAACGATCTGCAGCGAGTCAAATTCCGCATCCAGATGCTCCAGTTGCATGCTCTTTTCAGTGATTTCAGCCTTAAACATTAAAATTAATTTGTATAGGTCATATGTTAAACGCCTATAGGTCCCTAGCTTGGCTGCTCCTGAGATATTTCATTATTAGAAAAGTTAGGGAATGTTTTGATTAGATTAATTGGCAAGTATAGATCATACTACTAGAATAGTATGATGGTGACTGCTAGCACTGAGACTATTTTTCAACAAGGATTAAAGGCTTACATTTTATTTTGCTGAATGCTATTATCACATTGTTAATGGATGACATCAATTAGACTTATCCAAATTATATACAGTTTATATGCATGCTAAGTTTATAAAAAAAATACCTGGAGTTTTGCTTGCAGGCTCTCCCTATCTTTCGTGATGGACTTTAGCTGGTTTGAAGCTCCAATGGCCGCCATCTTTTGTCGCTCCACATTTTCCACTAGCTCTCGCTGTGTCGCCAGCAGCGAGTCCATAATTCGAGTAAAGTCTTCAAAACCTTTCAATTCAGAACAATTCCATCATGATGAGGATGCAGTTTGTTCACAATTATGCACATACGGCGGAAATAATGAGTACTGTAATGTATTTTCATTCATAATACTGAAAAAATAAAGTATTCCTAATTATTTTTTACTTGAAGGTCAATGTCAATATTTTTTCTAATTTTTAATCTTACAATGTGTTGAAACATTGCTGTACAAATACTTCATAGATACATCATTATTTAAGAAAGATGTAGAGCATGTTAGTCATCTTACTTGTCGTGTAATCCCGACAACGTTCGTGAAGCTCGCTGGTCTGACGCATTACAGCCCCATCCAGCACTCGAACCATGTTGATGTCATCGTAGTACAAATGTGCTTTTGCCAATTCTTCAGCCATTTCCTCGTGCTTCTAATCCTAGGACTGTAGTTAAGTAGAAATCAGACCAAGGTTAGGTTCACCATAAATGAGTACCTATACATATTAATACATTTCATTATGCTCCGAACTGCACATACTGAGTACAGTTCGGAGCATAATATGGAAATGACTTTTTTTCTGCAAAAAACATTCATTGGGCTAAACTTCAGCTGTCGTATTCAGAGTGGGCGGACAAACTTTAGTACGCGTATTAAAGTCGGACTAAACCGGTTTTGTATGGTTAGTCCGGTGCTAATCCAGTACTAAGTTTTGATAAGTTCACTCTGAATACAACTGTAAGTTTTACAACCTAAGTACTTAAGGGTACAAGTGATACAACGCGATTTCGTTGTTTGATTAGGATGTTAGTAAACAACATTTATATATATTTAAAAATAACCACAACGAATTTTGAATTTAACAATGAAGATTGATGGTCTAGCTATAATTTAAAGAGAAAATTGTAAGCCGCTGGTGCGTTGTGTTCTCAATTTAGACAAATATTGTGACCCAATGATTCTTGTAGATCAAATTTCTTAACTATTCCTCAATATTTAAAAGCAAAATTTTAAAAATAACTTTAGATCATTATTATGAATGAAGCTACATAGCGATTTAGAATTATTTTTAAGTAAAAAAGAAGTTTCAGTACATTTTATACACCTAGGTATGAAAAACAACACCAACATTTCGGGGTGTTTTGGGGCACTTGATTCAATTAATACCTGCTGGAAACTATAAAGTTTCAAGTTAACATTCAAGTACCTACTTTCAGTCGGACAGCCTGTTTTTTTTGGCAGAATCCCGCAGAATAATGTTCTTGGCAGAATGTAGATTTTCAAACGTTTGTATCATATCTGATTCGTTGCTATAACAACGGTATTGCCCTGCGTAGGTGCCATAGAAATAGGATTCAAGCGCGCTGCGCGCGAATGCTAGGTCTATGGTATGTGCTGTTTTTTAACCGACTTATATTAACTGGTTTTGCGCGTTTGCCCAATGCGATTAGAATGATTTTAGTTTTTGTTACAAAGTGACATTCTGCGCTTTTTCGGCTTGCTTAGAGCCGTTCCGCCGTTCTGTAACGGACAGTACGGCACAGGATGCAATTATCGTTGCCCGAACAAACCTAAATTTCCTCCATACTCATCACAGAATATTAATTTTCATGCGTTCCGTCAAAAAAGTAATGTTTTTCTGTGTTCATGGGCGGATTGCGACTGCGAGGCGAGGTTTTGTTGGGCACTGTGGTTGGGCATTTCGTAGAGTATTTTGTGGACGCCTGATTCGGTTTTTGTGCTTAAAAATAGTTGGTTTATAAGCGAAGTGCATCTGATTAGCTTAATAAATATGACGTGATTGTCTAAAATTTTCTGCGACAAGTGAGAATATTATCTTCGTTCTGCCGTTAAAAAATCTACTAGAAAAAGGTTCGGATGGACCTACCAATGTCGGGGGAGCACAAGACCCTTCTGAAGGGCTTGCCCTCCGAATACGTGAAATTAAATGTGGGAGGAACGCTGTTCTACACGACTATAGGCACCCTCACAAAAAGCGACAATATGCTTCGGACAATGTTCAGCGGCCGCATGGAGGTCCTTACTGACTCCGATGGTGAGTTCTCACATGTGCTTGGATATAGCCAGCCTCTATTACCTGATAATTCACGTAAAATGTTTGTAGTATTGTAGATGCCATTTGTTTATATTGATCAGTCTCTTAAACCACTCCTTGGGAAGGATAGCTGTAGAACTAAACTTAAATCGTACCAACTTTGTTCTATTTGGGCTGCGAATCGGCACTCCGTCTCCATTATGATGAAAGTCATCCGAATTTAAGATATTTAGGAGCTCTGCATAGTAATATTTTTTTGCCGAATCCATTCCTCCATTTGACAGTAATTAATAAAATGTTTCATGCTAAAGACGTTCTTCCAATCCAATTGTTGTCCGGTGGCAAGCATATACCTTCATTTTAATGTAATTTTAGCACATTTTGATTTAAAGTACATTAATTATTGTGCTTAGTATAGATTTTATTAGCATCCTCTATTCCTCCGCATCCTACCTATATCCGGAGCACCATCCGTAGAGAATCAGAGCACCCCCTTGTAGTTGACTTTACCCTTTTGAGAATTAACCTTTCCTCAAAACATTTTTTTCTGCTGCACCTCCAGGATATAGAACTGTCCGCCGGCGGGTACCTTTCCTCATAATCTAGGAGTCTTTAAGCATAATTTGAACAAGCTGAGCTACGATAGTCAGAAAAACCACTGGTATGGGGCCGTGGCTTAAAGATGCGAGGTGTAGTTGGCTTTTCTCGGTGGCTGTGCTTGTCCTCAGCACAGCCATCGATACCAGTTTTACATTAAAAAAATGGGTCTAGTGTAGAAGACGGGTTAACTTTTATTAATGGCTGCGAAGGAATCTGGGCATGGTCCGTTTAGGTAATGGTTGACATAACAAATAAACCTTCGTTTATTTTTTTAGACTACTTACAATAATTATGAATAAAGTCAAAGTAGTTGAGATGATTTGCATATTCCATAAAATTAATTTATACAGGTTAAGATCGCTACAAGCTTTTATATCATATATATAAAAGGTATGATGTTATAATTTGATGGCTTTGATTTTAAATTAATTAAAAGTTTATTTTATTTTTAGAGCATTTACATGCTTGTTTGTAAAAAAGTTTTTTACTATTCATTTCTTTGCTTAATGTTCCTTACCAACAGAAACTGAACTCAACTAACTTAATTAGAAATAAATTTGTATTGGAATCCAAATCCAAAGCCAGATATTTGATTAGAAAGTTGCCAGTATTTCGAATCGGTAATGTCATAGGCAACAACCTAACATATAATTTGAGAAGCATGAATGAAAATCTGCTATTTGTCATATGAGACTGCCAGGATTAAACTGAGAAAACACTGTGAACTTAACCGAAACTTAACTTAAACTTGTGCCGGACGTCCAACGACGCCACCCTTTATTGCTTATTACTGCAGTAAAAATAACCTCATTGATGGATGTGTCTCACACTCCAGGTTGGATACTTATTGACCGCTGCGGGAAGCACTTTGGCACAATCCTTAATTATCTGCGAGACGGTACGGTGGCACTGCCGGAGAGCTACCGGGAGCTGCTCCAACTGCTGGCAGAAGCCAAGTACTTCCTGATCGAGGAGCTCCGAGAGGCGTGCGAGCAAGCTTTGCAGCGCAAGGAACGCGAGGCCGAGCCCATCTGCCGTGTGCCCCTCATCACCTCTCAGAAGGAGGAACACCTGCTCATTACGTCCACCTCAAAGGTTTAAATGGTCTTTTTTAATTAAATAAATTATGATTGACGACAAGTACATTGTTAAAACCAAGTTATTTGTAATCCAGTATTGATAATATTTTAACTTTGGAGTTATTAACAAAATTATTTAACCCAATGAGGATACATGCATCAGCTTTTCAAGCTACCGGTGTAACATTAAAATCTAATTTACTATAATAGTCCCCACCCATAGCAATCTGGGAGTTTACCAATCGTAAATTAATTTGCCCGATGAACGGGTAAATATCAGTTCACTTGGTTGAATAACACATCATTTGATAGTCACCATGGTATGAAATGCAACTAAACTTCCGATTTAATCACTCACTTGCTGGTTCACCCGGCGATATATTTTACCATGGTATCCCCCCATATAGTATCTCGTAAACAAACAATTTTAAAGTTAACAATTGGCATTTACTATATCACTTTAAGTAAAATGGTGATTTTTAGGGTTCCGTACCCAAAGGGTGCCATCGGCCATATTACTAAGCCTCCGCTGTCCGTCCGTCCCTCCTTCCGTCTGTCACAGAGCTGTCATCTCATGAACCGTAATTGGTAGGCAGATGAAATTTTCACGGAGTATTTATTTTGCCGCTATACCAAAAAATAGGTAAAATATAAAAAATAGAAAATTACTAAAAAAATGGAAATTAACCCTTCATGTGCCAGTCCAACTCACAATTGACTGGTTTTTTTTTCTCTTTTTCTAATACTAATTGCCCGACTCTCCATACTATATGCAAAGTTTACAATATTTTTAATTCACATGACACATGGTTGACACTCGTGATTACCATACCTTATCTGGATGTTGACAACTGATATAAACCATGCCAGAGTGATTCAAAGATTATTTCTTCTGAATGCATATGTATGGTGATTTCAGCCGGTGGTGAAGCTGCTGATAAACCGGCACAACAACAAATATTCCTACACAAACACCTCCGATGACAATTTGTTGAAGAATATCGAGCTATTCGACAAGCTCTCCCTCCGATTCAGCGGTCGCGTTCTCTTTATCAAGGACGTCATAGGCTCGAACGAAATCTGCTGCTGGTCATTCTTCGGGCACGGCAAGAAGTGCGCCGAGGTGTGCTGCACTTCTATCGTGTACGCCACTGACAAGAAGCACACCAAAGTGGAGTTCCCCGAGGCGAGGATCTACGAGGAGACGCTGAGCATCCTGCTGTACGAGAACCGGACGGGGCCCGACCAGGACCTGATGCAGGCGACGTCGTCGCGCGGCGCCGTCGGCGGCATGTCCTGCACCAGCGACGAGGAGGAGGAGCGCTCGGGGCTCGCGCGTCTCCGCTCCAACAAGCAGAATAACCAGTCTTAGCGGTTACAGTCGGGCTTGGCGCGCCTCCGCAACTCCAAGCGGACCAACGTTTGATACCGAGCCGGCTCCTTTCTGCCCCTTTGCTTGTGGTTGCCGTGCTTCGGTCTCTAGTCGCCGAGTCTGCTCGGAGATTGTCATCGTATCCGTACTTAATACTCGATTGGGATGCGGGCGAAAGAAGCATTTATTATGGATGACTTATTAACGTTACTCTTAGATCCGCGCGAAGTAGACACACCCGAGAGTAGCTCAATTTTGATGCCACATTAGAAGCAAGAAACTTATTAATATAATGTTAAATACAAGTGGTTTAGAATATAGGTGCAAAGAGTGTCTTGTTCATGAGGCAAATGGAAAATTTTATATGAAATGTAAATGATGCTAATATAAACTGAATAACTGATCTCAATGCTTAGTTAACACTTAGGAAGCTTAGTAATCTTTTCATGCGAGTAACAAAGTTTAGCTATATTTATCACTATTGTGCGTTTTAAAACTGTAGAAGAAACCTGTTGTTTGATTCCGTTTTTGCAATGATTCGCTCACGAACCAGGCATTTTTTTATGGCGACAAAGGGCACTGGCAATGTCTAGGACAAGTGATAGTGCCAATGAAATACTCATAACTGGGAAGGATCAAAAGTTATATAATGCAGAAGAAATTGATATAAAAACTTTCTGGTTTATCGTTAATCTAACCGCTTTGCGCAGGTAGTTTTTGAAATTCGAATTTTAAAACTAACTTACACCACAGAATATTGCAATCCGTTCTGTCACGCTGCCAAAGTATAGAATGACAGTACGGGTGAGTAATCTTCGATGGGACTAAGAGGAATTCGTTCTGTGCTCACTCTGCGATTTGAATATGATTTGCATGATCACCCGCTGGGCTAATCTAAAGATTGCCTGAAAACTGCATCAAAATTGGTCACTTCGTATTGGGAGTCCATACGGAACATACCTAACATATAATTCATTACATAACACAATATAACATAAATGTTAACCAGGTATTACCTGGCACAAAGATGAACAACATTCTGTTGTACGGTTCTTTTTTCCATTCTTAGCCTTGAGAACACGCAGCCACTTTGGTAGTGGAGTAGTAGCATTTAAAGAGTTTCGCACCATTTAGCATAATGTTTTGCAAAAAGGATGACAGATTTAAGTCATTCATTCATCGTGCGTGGGTTCACACTTCTAAAATTCTTCCTACCCAAAAACTCGATTCTGTGACTTACAAAGCTTTTTTGATTGACAATACATATCAGAAAACTTCTGATATGACTGGTCATGATTAAATAACTTCATAAGCACTGCGTTTTAGGGAAAAGATTGCTAAAGATGGGCCTTCCCAATCAACTATACATACACAATTATTTTTTTACAATGTATTTTTTATACAATAAGTTTGGACATGGATTAGGTACTAAACGATAAAACAAAATCATCTAAAAAATTTTACTCATCATACCTAGCTTGTTCCATAAAGATTTAAAATAAATTTGGTTTTTGTTTGAATTTTGACTACAGCGTCATGATTTATTTTTAGCTAATAAGTCGTTGGGTAATAATTTTTTTTGTAAATATTACCAAATAGAACATTATGTGCATTGTTGGTTTTGCATCCTCCTCATAAGGGAACTGTATTTTTCTTTGAAACCATTATCACGCTTTTGTGTCGTGCCTGGGAATAATTTAGTCCCGTCGGGAAGGGCCATCTTAATCTTTTGCGCTGGGAATAGACCAAGGATTCAATGATTAGAACTTGGACCATAACACAAATTTGCAATGCTACAAATGAACATGTTTTTAGATATATAGCTAAATGTCTCAGGTAAGTTTAAGGAAGACGTATACAGTTAGGTCTTTTGGCCATGTACATTGTTTAATTTAGCGCTTCAAGAAGATAACATATAGCAGACATTTTAATGGATAGCTCAATAATCATTGCCAAATGGATGTTTTAGTGTAAACATCTTCGCCCTAGTAGATTCAATGTAAGTCCAACTACATATATTATTATATCCACATGTCATTGTGCTTTGTATGAACACCAGTTAGATTTATGTGCATGGTGCTTAGGGCATAGTTGACTCAAATGTCATTAGTTGCTCTAGTATTCAGACAGGAATGAGATAGGAACAGCATTCGTTTGGTTGATATACATTCGAATGAAGTGAAAAAGGGAAGCTCCCTTTTTCACTTCATTCGAAGACCAGAGAAACATTACCTCATAAAGCTGGCTTTGTTAGAAAGGTTAATTGTTTGTGAGTAGTCTATGTCGTGGTAACAACCTTGCTTCTATACGGATTTACCCAGTGTTCATATTTGATATATGTCGTACGGATAAATGTTGTTCGTGTTCTAGATATGTAAATATTTTCAACATGTTTCATGTGCAGGGATTAGAACCATTTATCACCACACATAGATATAATGTTCTCCTTGTATCATTAAATATTCAAGCAGCAGAAGGAAGACAAAATTGCATTATGTATTTTGAGAAAACCATCATATCAGACTGATACGTCAGCCGAGCAAAGTAATAGTAAAAATAAAATTGAACTCATGATCAATATGGATTAAAAGCAATGATGGAAAAATTGGAATTCTCTCAAACACTAAGACAAACCCATTTTCAGACTTGAGTTTGTTTTGGGTTATACAGCGATATCAAAGATAATATCGCTTTACATTGGAAGTAATTTCGATAATGAGCAAAAAATCTAATGGTCTGGACATTTATCCAAATCAGGAACCTACGACTTTCGGCTTATATGTTCACTGCTCTAATCAACTGAGCGCATGGACAATTGTGTCAGCCAACAAATTGATCGCTTATTTTCTAATCAGGACAGTGCTTCCCCGTTTCTCCTTGCCAGGCAACAAATATTGTCCACCCCTGCAGCTAATAACCACCTACCATTCTGACCTAAGGGGCAGAAAGCCAAAGCCTTCAGTGGACTTCCTCCGACCCCGTAGAGCCTGATCCAAACAGCCCGACTTCTAGTTTGGGTTGCAAACTCCTCGCCCGTTCTTATACTTATTTTGGTCCTTCAGGCGAGATGCACTTAATCGGTGGAGCTTTAATATGCTTTTATATGAATATTTCCAGCATTAGTACTCTTGTATCGCCTGATAGCATTTCAGTTATCAACAGCCAAAAACAATTCCATTTGCGTTTCAGTCACAAGCAGGAATGCACAAAAACAACGGATTTTTTTATTGTTATTCGAGCTCAGACCCTGACTCTTTCCGTGGTTCAACTGTGGTACTGTCAGTGTAGATATAATAATCATGACAATTATACTGCAATTAAGTACAATCTCATAAACAGATAGCGGTTATTACAAGAAAAATGCAATATTTATTCGAAAAACCTCCAAAAAGAGGCATTTCAAACCAAGAGAAAAGAAGGAAACAAAGTGGATTGAGTTGAGAGTGCTATGCTAATGCATGTCATATAAATTTGCATGTTTAATGCATTGTTCAGTGAAAACAATCCAATTATTCGATTGTTCCCTTTATGCGTCTGCAATTAAATACAAATATGTACTATTCGTTTGTTGCACAGTGCATGGAAAAGTGGGCAGCTCTCGGCAAAAGCGCACGCAACAATCGGGGAATTGTTTAATCGATAATCAAGGGCGTAAGCAGAATGAAACACAATCTATTGGCTTGCACGATAGTTCCCAGTATTCCTAGAGGTTTCATTATTTTGTATTTGTTTGGGCTAGTGCTAAGAATGAATAAAACATGTTGCATGCAACCATGTATCGATGCACAATGTGAGGTGTTTTTATTCTGCTGCTAAATTGATAATGTTGAAAAAGATAATTTAATATTTAATCATAAGTGGGTATTGTAAACTCTTGAACAGTATTAATTTTAAGGTGTTTAGCATGTAAATAAATAACTAAATTGACTATATGCAATAATAATAATAGCCTGTTCAAATTGAGTACCTCCCATCAGCCTGAAGAGTGATCTAACTTTTTAATTTCTTAACGAGGGCTATTAGTTGGATATCTAATTTACTACCTAAGGCTACACTACGCTGCCAAACCGCAAGAGTTGCAGCCAAACAACACAGCCAGATGCCTCGCAACCGATCTCCTGGCCACTAGCGCGCGTTAGGATATCGTTCATGTTTAAACAGGTCATATCATGATGTGGTTGTTGCATGGTTACATTTTAATTTTCTGTTGATGTTTGTTATTGTGTTTGTATTATTATATATAATTATTTCTTCTGGTTATTTTTAGCTGGTTTATGACACACAATTTTCTATAGCTTTCTCACATGATGATACTTTAAAATGTTATACCATATTAATTACTATCTGACCACGGCCAAATGCACATCAGTCTTGCAAGGAACCAAACATTAAATGCAAATAATCTTGTTCAGTGTGTAGTGATGGATGTGAAAGCATGTGTTTTCAAAGTAGGCCAAACTGACAAATGTAAAGAAGATTAGTGTAGTAACTTAATAAAATTGTTTCAAATAAATAAGGTAGTTTTATTTTAAAACATTTGCTTCTAAACATTAATTGTAAATAAATTCTTTCGATAACATTCTAAACTGCAAAGTGGGACATTTGTTTTGGAACAATTGTATTTCTTCAGATTGATGCAATTCCCGACTCCACACTTGACTGGTTTGGGTGGTTCAACAGAAGAACTCTTTTCTAATGGAAAAGGTACTCCTTCTGGCAACGATAAAGATATTTCAGAATGATTGTTTTTGTAAATAATCATTGGGACAATTTTCTTAGCGGACTTTCCCTTTTGACCACTCTTTGCATTTTTTGACTCTTGCTTCTTCAACAATCGGTCCATTGTTTTTTTTTTGTCCTTTTCTCGTTTTTCATCAGCGAGTTGTTTTCGTTTCTGAGATTTTATTGCCGCCTTCTGAATTGCCTCAGCGGTCATAACCTTCTCCTTGTATCCCGAAGGCAGTGCCATAAGCACCTCACCCCCCGGGCTGGGATATTTCTCAGAGCCCCGTTCGTACATTGCACGCTGCCGTGCAGTCATCATCTTTGGGTCCTTTGGCTTAATCTTCTTTAGTTCATCGTCCACCTGTAACATGTATTCATGAAAATTAAGTTGAACAGATTTACCTTAAATGACAATTCTTTATCCCCTTGCAAATTCCGCTTGATTGGCGGCAAGACCTTGCCTAAGATGTTTTATGTAGCATACATGCATCATGCACTGCTGCATTGAATTCAAACTGCTTACAGCTATCACTTATTGTAGACCCACTCTTTAAAGTGGTTCACATTTTATAAAGGTTTAAGAGTACAGCTTTCAAGCTTCACCGGTCCTGGGCGAAAAAAATCCAAGGGGCAGTGCTATGTGCCACCGAACACGCCCTAGGTCGCTGATAATGGAATGGTCCTCAGATATAGCAATTATAGACTAGCTGCTTAGACAGTCACTGACAATTTGGCAGTCCTTTATAAGAAGTGCTATGAGTCTCATGCCTGAGATGTTTCAATAAAAAGGCACTAAACCAATTGATAATATAACACATGGAAACTAGGTGACATACCAGGATCTTCCTTATGTTGCTCGGCTAAATTTAACTGGATGGAAATGCGATTTTCATTGCCGCTGCAACCATTGTTCATTCAATGTGATGGTACCAACACGGGTGGGATTAACCCTATCACCTAGCAAAGAAAGGAAGTGGCCCTACAGTTAAAGTAGAGCCTGAACCAAGGTCAGCCTTAGCGGTTGAAATCGGTCACCCATCTAGAGCCCAACCGCTAGAGCCAAGCTTATCGAGCAGCAACGAGTCTCGCCACTGCGCTACCGAAGCTGACAACAGTTCTTGTGTTACAGACAAACCATTTATCCTCCCCATACATGTATGTTGAAGCCTAAAAATTGGTATACACTACAGGAATTTCACTCCACTCGCTGGTGGACCTGAGCTGATTACAAGTCGGGCTGGAAATTGAACTGTTCGACAACTGAATCTCAATAGACTTAATATTTTTTTCTATGGCACCAACCGATAATTTCCACCATTTTAAATAGGTAGCAAATAACCACAATAAAAAACATCTTTAACGAACTTAGAAAATGCAAGACTAAATAATAATGTATGAATTAAAATACCTCTTCAAGTTTCCCTGATTTGATGGCGTCCAGCCAACGTTCCTCTTCGCTGGAGGTGGCGCTCTCTCGCCGACGCTTTTTTCGTACAGACATCTTGGGTGATGGCGGCATAGATGGCCCGGCCATGGACTTGTCTCGAGCACCTCGGGCCGATTGCGCCTGAATAATATGACTAAGTTTATGTTTTTTCTGCATGCATACATTTGAAAACTTAGTTTTGGTAAAATTATACCTTGAGCAGCTGCGCTGCTGATGTTTCTGGTTGGTCTCTTTTGGCACGGAGTGTAAAGGCAGGGTCAGTATCGGGCTCTAAGGGCTCTTCAAAAGCAACGTCTAATGAGGTGTCGCTGTTCGGCTCATCTTCCCGACGTCGTTTGTGCTTGCGGTGCCGGTGTTTACGGTGCTTCTTCGCCGGCGGAGAGTCTGCACAATGTCACGGATTTACGGAATTCACGATGATCGAACGGTGCCGACACAGTTAAATTATAACAGAATTCTACTTGGATTTACATTTCCAAAGAGAAGTAATAAAACAGGATCGAAATTGGTCCTCAGTAGGATACATAACAAATATTTTTCAATTTGTGATTGCATTTGTGGAAACGTCGATTCTTATGTTATTAAAACAAACCTGGAATAATGTCATCTTCTTCAGTTGTGCTGTCGCGCTGTCGGCGTACCATTTTAGTCACTTATGTCTTTACCTAATGTAAATAAAAGTAACCCAAGTCTCTATCCTCAGGCAAAGCGAATTGTTTACATACTCTGCCTCAGGCTGTGAACCCACCCACAGCATTGAAGCGAAGATAATCTTTCAAGGATCTCAAGGATGTGATCAGGATATCTGTGGATGTGATCTGACGAATGGGTATGGGTGTCCGGCTCCAGACACCACAGACTATCTAGGCATTAGTATTATATTCTGTGCTCCAGACCAGTAGTCAAGTCACATTCTGTAATTCCAGACTCAACATATGTGCAGACATCCTAAATGCAAGCAAAGATCAATGTCAATGGTTTTGACCAGAGAAAACTTAGAGAAATAACCCACATCAGGTTTCCTGATCAGGAATCAGTATCAGTAATCAGGGCACAACTCCTCAATACAAAATCTATGACCCGGGACACACACAGCCCTATTCAGAGTGGGCGGACTAACTTTAGTGCGCCGGACTAAACCAGTTTTTGTATGGTTAGTCCGGTGCTATTCTCGTACTAACTTTTGACAGGTCCTCTCTGAATACGACTGACGCTCGTTACTGATTCCGGACTACCTTAGCCCCGCCCATCTTCCCTGGTCCGGAAAGAATTTTAAATTTTCTATGATCCGCGACACACGTCCGGAGAAAACCCGTACGGTATGAGTCATCCTGCGCAACAGACTAGCAACAAATTACATTCGGCGGCAAGCTACAGTCACGCGGGTGTCCATGTGCTTTCACCTACGTTGTAATCTAATAAATATTATAAAGGGGAAAGTTTGTAATAATGGATGGATGGATGGATGGATGGATGGATGGATGGATGGATGGATGGATGTTTGTTACTCTTTCACGTAAAAACTACTGAATGGATTTTAATGAAACTTTACAATAATATAGCTTATACATCAGAATAACACATAGGCTACAATTTATAAAGATATTGTGCCCATGGGCTTTAGAACTTTCACGGGGCTGCGAAAACGATGCCGATAGCGCTACTTCACACCGGGGGGAGCGGGGCCGGGGGCGGTAGCGGGAGCGGCGGCGGGGGCGGGCGGGCGGTCCGACGGCGGCGGGAGCGGGGCCGGGGGCGGGTACAGCTTGGTATTTCCCGCAACTTTTAGGACTACTTGGCAAAATCCTTGAGAACCAATTACTCGATTTAGATGCGGATTGTATCTACGTCTAGCATGATTCTACTCAAAACTAGAGAAGGGTGAGTAGAGAGTGTTAAATTCTTATAACTTGCGAACCACTAACACCCGATTTATGTGCGTATTTTATCAATGTATAGGATTTCTGGGAGCAGTCAGGTTCGAGATGGGTTACTGTTTTCGATGCTAGCTGTGGGTTGGAGTCCACGCAAAACTTACCTACATTACACGTTACTTACTTACTTACTAGGTAAACAATGTTGCAGTGCAAGTGCAGAAAGGTTCTGGCGGCAAATGCTTTTTTTTAAAATAGCCACCAAATGTCAACGAAGCTCTAAATGGGAATTATTGGATGTTTCTCATTAAATAATGCTATTTCATCTCGAACGATCTTGATTAAATTTGGTAGATGGATACATTGTCCTGGACCAGTTTGATCCTATTTTGGACCAGCAATGTGGGCTACTTTTTTTCCATGAAATCATTTAGCCGACGCTAACCCGAGCGGAGCCGGGTACCGCAGCTAGTATAAACATATTTTACGAGCGTGCAATGGATTTTTTTTATGTAACCTGACCTGGATGTCTAATACCACATAACTACCGTCATGATATTGGCCTAATTCCCGAAGGAATTAGGTGCAATACCAGGGCCTTTCCTTTATGAGCACAGTTATATTGAACTGTGTGGAAAACACAGACGATTTTTCATTGCTCGGGCGGCCCTTTTTACATGGATTCCGAACCATAGAGCAGCTCGCATTCTCAACGAAATTCACTTATCCAACTCAGAAAGAGAAAGAAAGTGGTACATGACCGGGCCGAGGATTGTTAGAATGAGCTTGTAATTTTGCTCTCTTGAGATAAAACTGCCTCTCTATTAGTCTTCTGGTGTTTAATTAGATCCAATAAGTGCGACTTTTTTTTTGAGATATCCAAGAATGAGTTATTTTTATGCAACGTGACATGGATGGCTAATGTCACACAAATACCGTTATGATATTAGCCAAATGCACCATAGTCCCGAACAAAATATGTGCCATGCCAGGATCCTACCTTTATGAGCACATCTACACGGAACTGGATTGAAAACACGGCCAATTTTTTCATTGCCGCTTCGACCATCTTTTCATCCATTGCGATGGTACTAACTCGGTCGGGCTTAAACCGTATCAACTAGTAGGGGAAGGAGACCTACAGTTTTACATGGATTCCGAACCATGGACTAGCTCGCATTCTTGACGAAATATCCTTTTCAACTCAGAAACAGAAAGAAAGTGGTGCATGAAGAATTTAAATCTTTGGTATTCTAGACAAGTCCCCGCGCCATTAGGCTACGATCCGCTCAATTGTAAAAAGTAACTCGTCATCTACGTCGTTACAATACATTCTTGCGGGAAATAGAAGTCTGCACCTGACGGACGCACCCACACGACCGACTCGGAAATTTCCGGACATATCTGATGTGTGGCCGCTACCCGTTTTGATATTCCCTCCCACACGCTGGTAATCTGTTGCTCCGTGCTCGCTCGCCTTGCCCCCGCACCGCTCCGCTCCGCGCCTGGCCGGTGCTCGATCGTTCTTTTTCGTCACTCAGTCACAGAACATAGGTATAATCACTCAGTCATCTGTCAGCTGTGCTCCTGTCTTCGTTGCTATATATCTGTCTATCTCTGAGATCCAGCTTCCAGCACCTCGTGCACAGCGCACGACTGGCTGCGACGGGCTGACAAGGAGCCTAAGTGCGCTACTGATCACCAGGAACTGAGTTCTCGGAATCTTGGTATTTTCCTTTTAATGACTGCCACGTAAAGACATCTCTTCGGTCAAGGATCCATCTTCACTAAATTGATAAATGCACGAAGAAGTGCACTTCTGAGCAGACGATGTTTGCTTTAATAGTACTTTTTATATTGGCTCTGGCTGGGGGCGCCTGTGCGTGGGATGATAACGACTTGGAGGTGTTCGACGCTTTTGAAGAAGTCAATCAGAACTTCTACGAGCTTTTGGGAGTCACTCAGGTTAGTTCAGCTGAAAGATACTATTTTATCCACCCTTTTTGTTATTATTCAAGAAAGAAAGGCCAACTCATAGGAAAACAGAAATAAATGTTGCATGCTAACCATATCTCTACTTAACAACACCATATTGATTGCTCCAATTGATTATACAAAATTTAGATAAACTTCTAGTAGACATATTACGTTACATGTCACAAAATAATTGATTGCGGATTTGACTACCCACATCAGCCCACGATTATAAGTCCACCAAAAACCACTCGTTTCCTTTTTTTTCACAAAATAAGAATGCCTTCCTAGCTAAAATATGAAAAAAAAAACCAGACCACAGTAACAAAAAGCAAACCATACACAAAGCATTACTTTGTTTTATTGAAACAATAGTATGTTATTTCACATACTATGTAAGCAAACAAATTCTCCTAGTCTACTTGAACAGTCAGGCATTTGTATACATGTATAAATATTTGGCCGACTATAACTCAAGTATGATTGATCTGAACATCATGAAATTTGGTAGGCGAATCAATGAGATAAATAAAATTGTGGAGTTCGAATTTTTTTTTTATTGTGCTTCTATCTGCAAACTACACTAAGATCCGTGGATTCGATCAACCCAGTAAAGAAGAACCCGCAAAGAAACTTAACGGAACAAAAAGTTACAAACAGCAACGTATGCGATTGGCCTAAGTATATAGTGGACAATAAACAAAACTACTATCTTCAAAATTGTTGTTTGCGAAAAAAAACATCACAAACAATGAATTTACATTACAATAATACCTGGTGTTTAAAAAACAGGAGGCCACACCGCAAGAAATCAAGTCGGCTTTTAAGAAGCTGACGTTGAAACTTCACCCAGACAAGAATGACTCTCCTGATGCAGATGTGCAGTTTCGTAACCTGGTCTCTGTGCACAACATCCTTAAGGACACTGCCAAGAGGGAGAAGTGAGTGCCGGTTTTATTTTGCTAAAGGATTTTGTGTAGTTACAGAAGTGTAACTAAGTCAATAGTGCAAGGAAATTTAATTTTTTTTCATACCTGCCTGTAACCTATTTTAAAATATACTAATAAAAAAAACATTTTAATTAACTTCCAGTGACTTGCTTTAAACTGCTAGTGGAGGAAAACCTCTCAACCTTACCAGTATTAGGCCACCAAAACAATAGTTTCATGTAAGGTGGATTCCATTTTAAAAAATAATTACCATTTTAATTAAATAAAGTTTTCCTCCGTGCATCCCAGATATAATGAGGTGCTCAAGAATGGACTTCCTAATTGGCGCTCGGCGGTGTACTATTACCGCCATGTGCGTAAGATGGGCCTGGTGGAAGGTGCCCTCATCATATTCATCATCGTTACGTTTGGCCAGTATCTGGTCGGCTGGGCCGCCTATGCCGAGAAGAGGTACACAGCGGTTAGTGGGACAATTGCTTGCCGTCTTTTTTACTTTTAGTCCAGTTTTCTCTTTTACGTTTCATTTGCGATGAATCTGCCTGGTTTGTTGAATATTTATATACTATATATAACATAACTGAAACAGTGAAACGTACAAACTCCCTGCTTTACATGATCCGAAAAGCATTCTCTATTATTACTCCGGAGTTATTCATCAAGCTATATAAGACATATGTGCGGCCACTTCTTGAATACGCCTACCAAGTTTGGAGCCCCTACTTCAAGAAGGATATAGATGTACTTGAAAAAGTCCAAAGACGAGCAACAAAGATGGTAGTCACCATGAAAAACAAACATTATGAGGACCGACTAAAGCTATTAGGCCTCACAACACTGGAAAAACGCAGACAGCGTGGGGATCTTATCGAAACATATAAGAGAAACCATTTTAATGAATAAGTACCTTAAATAATTGGTATACAATGTAGTTGAAACACATACTGCATGATTCCTATGATGTCAATAATTTCAAAACAATGTACATATTTAACACTAATGAAAGGCTACGCGGTCACTCGCTAAAGATAAATCGCACCCTAGCATCAACAAATCCTCGAAAACATTTCCTAACAAACAGAGTTGTGGATAATTGGAACGGCCTACCTGAGGAAATAATAAGTGCATCGTCAGTAAATGTTTTCAAAAACAAACTGGATCTTTACTTAAAATTAAAAAAAAATATATAAATAAAAAAAAAAAAACATAGACAATAAATAAATAAATAAGTGCAAGTGCTTAAAAACAAAAGTGCAAGTGCATAAAAAGAAGTGCACGCATCAGCATAATGCTGCTAGTGCATTACAATATAATAATAATAATATAATAATAATATATAAAATAAATGGAATTGGTTCAACCTGTAAACAGATCACTTCCATCATGTATTTTATCAATAAATTACCATAACTTGACTTTTATTAAATTCCTGATTTGCAAGATTTTTATTTCATGTATTGTACATTCTTTAATTCATCAGGATCAAGTCAGTACACCCGCTATAGATAGTTTCAACCGACACAATACAATTCCATAAAAAGTTGTATGTATGAGGAAATGTAATTGTTATTGCTTAGGTACCTATTAATGAAAAGTTACATATGTTTTACAGGAACAAATCCTTATAAGTCGAGGTAAGCGACAGAAGAAGAATGCATTTGAGGCCGGTGTGGCCGAGATATTGGAGCAACTTCCACGACCTAGCGTCCGGGATACGCTGCCCTTCCAAATACCGAAGTGGATCTTCAGGAGCATAGTGGCTATACCGAGCACGATTGTTGCCATACACACACATTTTAAGGAGAAAAAGGAGGAAAAAATAAGACAACTTCAAAAGTAAGTGTTGTTACTAACAAAAGGTAGCAGGTATAGCAAATCATTCAAATTTTATTGTAATACTAATCCGTCCTCTACAGTTTGGGTGATAATGGAAGTGAAAGCTGTGAAATTAACCTCCCAGATTTTTTTTAAGAAGGTCAAGGGATTAATGGTTTTAATATGATTTTAAGGCGTATACAAGGAGACACTTGTTTTCCAATATTTTATAAGGAATAGTAGGTAGTTACAATTAATTATCTAGACTTTTGAAGTGTAAAGTCTAAAAAACTGATGCTTATACTCGTAACATAATAATTGTTTTGTGAAAATAGTCAATGTATAATATTTGGAATGAAAGTAATTTTAAACGCTTAGGATATTTGTCTAATGTTTCCATGGAGACATTCAGCTTACTGCATCCAACACAGCCTTCAGACAGTTAAGAAGGTGTGTGCGTTCATGTAGACGGCGCCACAGTCGTTCGTAGCTATTTGTGCTATAACTTCCCAAAAATAGGAAGTTACAAACACTAACAGTATCGGCAAGAACACTAAGCAGTTTTGTATTTAATGTCATAAAACAATGTATACAATAGGGTGGCATTCGTGGGTTATTTCGCACGCATCAGAATTATCTCAGTAATAACAGCTTATTTATTTTATAAGATTAAATACAGAATCGCTTAATGTGCTCACCACTACAGTTATAGTTTGTAACTTCATATGTTTGAGGACCTATAGCAGAAATAACTAAGAACGACTGTGGCGCCATCTACTTTGACGCACGCACCCTCCTAACATGTTTGGGGCGGCACGCGTAGGGAGGAGGAGGAGCGCGCGCGGGAGGAGCGCGACGCAGCGGAGGCGGAGGCGGCGCGGGCGGCGCGCGCGGCGGGGGGCGCGGGCGGCGCGCGGCGGCGGCGCGGCTTCGTGCCGGCCGAGCGCGACTGCCTGCTGGACGCGGCCGACGAGCCGCCGCCGCACGTCGCGGCGCCGCCGCCCCAGTACCACAAGGTGGGGCTTACTCGCGGACTACACACCCAAAACGAGAGAGAACTAAATCACAAAAAATGCGCCAAGTGCGTTTCGGACGATCCACAGTAAAGGTTTTCCTAGACGGCAAAATTGTAACTGAATATTTTCAAGCGTTTTCATTGAAAATGCTTTTTTTTTTCAGAAACGCATATCAAAATCACTTTGAAACTGCTATATCATATCTAGAGACCTATCTAATGTTGCCGCAAATGCCTACATATGTGCACTAGACTTATTTAAAGAGACTATTTTACTGCACCATTGTGTTGCCAGTAAATAGTACATAAAAAATACTTTCCCACTAAATTTAGTTTATGTTGTGCCAATAGTCTCACAGTGAGGTGGCTGTGACATATGGACAGAAGAACAGGGTGTAATTATAAGAATTAAGTTTTTTTCCTCTGATAATGTATTTATCTTTATGCCTTGTAGGTAAATGCAGGATGGTATTATGGGTACTAGAAAAAAGTTGTTGGAAGTAAAACTTGTTCAGTAAATTACATTGAAGTAGAAAACTACTCAATGATATTCTAACCCACAAAATGTTACTACCTCGATGCAGAACATTTTGAGTTAACTAGAACATAACATCATTGAGACTCTAGATTCCCTCCACCAGCCACCTCATGAAGATATCCATCCATCCAGCACTCTTTGTATGGTCTCTTAAATATAAATTGGACACTAAAATATTGTTATAGCCGGTGATAACTGGTGGTCTGTGGACGGACGAAGACTTGGCGGAGTTGGTGCGACTTGTGAAGAAGTATCCACCCGGTGCAATCGAACGGTGGGAGCGGATCGCTGACGCCATGTGCCGACCTGTGCCGGAGGTGATATTCTTTAGAGGAACGCTCTTTTACCTAAAATACTTTGATCTGGGTCTATTAACCTGCGGGGTACAAGCATCATAAGAAAAAAAATAAGGATATAGAAATAATCTCTCTGTGCCTCAAAAGCCGCGTTTTCCACCTATTTCCCTCCTCAGCCCGTATCATGGGCAAAAGAGGGAGAGGTCCCTCTTTTGCCCACGGATGCAGTAACTGGAACTTTCAACCTTCATAAGAATAGTTTTATAAAAAAAAAACAAATTGAACATATGACGACATATAATAAAGAATGTATGTATGTATAATCGACCGTCAAGCAAGGACCCATTAATTAAAGAAAGAGCCCTGTAAAAAGAACTACTTTACGAATATACTGCAAGGCTGAACCCGATTCAGCAAAACATACTATTTGCAGGTATTGTGTCGTCCAATTTTGCCACCATAATTTGGTATTCTTCTCACATAATACATACATATCACATTCCTTGGAATAAGCGACGGACCTGCTTAGTACGAAAAATTATGTTTACTCAGGAAATATAATTTTAACGTAAATTTTATGTGTATGTTCTTTACGTAAAACACAGTTAATACTTTCACTTCTTTAATTCAAACTTCAAATGAATTTGAAAATATTACTCACTGTCTTAATTTTTGGGCATCCTGAAGTAATTTATATATAAAATTTTCTTGGAGTTATTTGTGTTTCCAAAAATACTTTGTTTCGCCATGTCACCAGGAGGCTCGTTCCTCCTGGTGACATGGTAAAACAAAGTATTTTTCCTCTTGAATTGCAAGCGAGCTTGATCAAGCCTTTTTGATATACACAACATATTTGGGATTTTTTATTAAATTACTGTGTTTTCACGACGCAGCCAATTTTTGCACAGTAAGACTGTTTTAATGAAGTAATTATTAGTAAAGAATAGCTAATGATCTGACAAATTTTATTACGGCACAGGTAACACACATGGCAGCCAAGTTAAAAGACAACCTCTACCGGATACCAGGGCAAGAGGAAGCAGAAGCGCCCATGCCGGAACTACCTAAAAAGGTATTACATTTCAATCGGTTTTTTTTTCAACCTTAAATATTTTATTTTTCTGCTGACTAATCAGAGTGCCCATCTTATCGATGTTTGCTACTGTCTGTGAGTCCTTATTAACTCAAATGTGAGCGGAAATGTCAGCAGAATTGATGGGGCCTAAAAATATTTATTCTGAACATTTTGTTATCGAAAGCAGTAATATGGAACTCTTAACTTTTAACTTACGGGTGAATGTAGGAAATGGAATAGCTAGTTCTTTTGTAGTTGGCAAAATAAATGTTTTCAAATTGATGTAATGTTTTTATAAAAGGCCAGTTTAGGTGGTAGGGACTGCCACATGTGGCTGCTTATTTATGAATAGTAACACTAATATTACATATTAAGCTACTTGTGTAATTTGTTTCATAAACTGTCTAATAAAGAAATTTCAATTTGAATTTGAACTGAAAGAAGACATAGTGACGAGAATTGAGAAGGGTACGTTGAGGTAATTTGGACAGATCGGTGGTGTAGAGTGAATGAGTGACAAGATAATGACGAAATGTATTTGCAAAGTGAAGCCTGGGAGAGCCTAGAAAAATGTACCACTGTACTACTTAAATGTTCTTTCATATAAGGTATTTTCAATACAGGTATTGAGAATCGTAGAGCATGTATGAAAGAGTCTCTAGTTAGAGGAAGCGAAAGAAGCATTCTGTGACGGTACCATCATTTTGCTCTATCATACCTGTCGAAAAATCGCGATCGAATCTGAATTTATGTATGTTTTCAGTTGTTCATTTAGTTGTACAGAGCGCAACACCATCGGCACCACAGTAGGCATTGGAATGTGCAAGGAAAACGTATGTGGGTCAATGTTCAATGTGTGACATCTAGGGTGATGCCGATTGTACATTAACTTCGGGAGGTTGGAAAGGCTAAATAAAAAAAAATGTATTTGTATTTTATTAGTCTCGTGAGGAAAAAATTACCCTTTTAACATGGTTTTACTAACTCGCTTTCTTGTCCGTCTATTCAACTGTTCGGTTCACATTTTTATTCATAATTTATTACTTTAATAAATTAACTTCTCAATGAGAGACTAAGTTTTAAATATAGCTGTGTACTGGAAAACAACACATTACAAAAATATATTTATGTACCACCACATTTTTTTGAAAAAGGAAAAACGTAGGATGCAATAGGTAATAGTAAGGTATGTAGAGAATAGCTGTAGTGGGCCCCACATTTTTAAGTTTTCGAGATATTACTGAAATTCCATTATACTATGGACGTATTGTTCCTATTTGCATTGTGTCATGTTAACGTGTCGATGTGTGACCGTGGCAGGTGAAGACCCGCAAGGGCGAGTCGGCGGCGGAGGCGCAGGCGAGCTGGTCGCAGGCGCAGCAGCAGGCGCTAGAGTCGGCGCTCTCGAGGTTTCCCAAGAGTGGCTCCGCCGACCGCTGGGACAAGATCGCCAAGTGTGTGCCCGACAAGACGAAGGTTGGTTACATGGTGCCATTATTGCATTATCATTCAAGCAGCAAACAGCGGTCGTGGCATATGGACTACCTATGTCCCACATAACGGTATTAATAAAAATCATTGTTAGGTATCAATTTAATTGATAGGATCCAATAAATGTGAAGCACAGATTTATTATAGTGTGATGAGTGCCTGAGGCAGTAATAATTATTATGATTTGGTATGCAACGTGCAACTAATGAATTTCGTTTGGTTAACCATGTCTGCCTCTTGCCAAGAAAATGACACGATAAGAAGTTGGCGTAAGCTGTGCGACCGTTTTCAATTAAATTTCAGAAGTAATGGATATCACTAACAGAAAAATATTGTCATCATGCCTTAAAGGTTTGATGATAATGTTTTTTAAGGTGAATACCTTTAAGTTTAGTATCATCACATAATTTATATTTTACAATTACACTCTTTTTGTTTGGATGCATCGGTCCCCATATATTTTTTTCTAAGTGATTAAAAAAATTCATCCGCTATTTCCCAATCCCATGTTTAAAATAAAATCAGAAACAAAGCTAAAAATTGAACTAATTCAGGTTCACATATTTAGGAAAAACTTCTTATTCCCAAATCTATAAACGTGATGAGGGGCCAGACCAACCTTAACAAATAAAGATGACATAAAATCTGTATTTTAGCAATTATTTTTGTCGATTATAAGGTGCCATTATCTGGGAATGGCTAATTTTCTAGAAATGTGCTCATATCACAAGTATATTGTTTTCTTGGATCATATTTGTTCAGTGAGCTAACTAGAAAGAAAAGAAGCTGTTTACTTAGGTGGCAAGCTGCCCATGACGTCGTCGAGTTGACGCAAATGAAAGTGATAGTGAATCTGTTACAATTTTCCGCTTCAGTGAACATGATTCGGTAACGTTGACCCCAATGAAATTGCACATTTTGTTTTGTGTTGGTACCGAACTGTTGCTTTGAGATTTGTCTCGACACTGATTGTCCAATAAATGTAGGTCAATAATCACTATTCATTTAATATGGAACATGAAGTTAATTTATGGATCATGGCAGTATTTGGGATATTAGCCACTCATGTATGGTCGCTTCTAAAAGCCAAGTAGAACTTCGCAGCTTCTAAGCGCTCGCATTGCTCGGGGGTGAAGCGAGAGGATAGGATCGCACTGCACGCGCGGCTTGGTGTGGGCCCCGCCTGAAGACCGGTCGGCGGGGGAAGGGGCACGCCACATGTGCAAAACAAACCTGACCGTAGGGTGCTACTGGAATAGTGTCGTCGATGTACATACAGTAATAAAAAGGGTTGCCTCATAGCATTATTTAATGGAATGAGTTACCAAACACAATAAAATCTTAAAATTGCGCAACTGTAAATGATTTTATGCATCTGTTTGGTAAGACATTCCATGTTAATAAGCATGTTTTTTTTATCCTCTACTTTGCATCGGTTGCGACAATTTTTTTTTTTAAGCATAATTGTGTTGATCTTAAGGTTTCCCCGTGAGAGTTGGACATCCGAACTCGATATGGTGGCTGTAATGACGTCTAGTTTCTCTTGTAAGGCGCAGTGGTCTCATAGGCTGAGATAAATAGTCGAAACAGAAACTAAGACTAACGAAAAGTTGTACTTGTGACGTCAATTTGCATCACTTTGAGATTCCGTCCATACAAAATATGTCAAAGTGACGTCACAAAGTGCTACTTTTCGTTAGACTTAGTTTCTGTTACGACTATTTATCTCAGCCTTACCCCCGATTGCACGAAGAGACGGCCGAGTTATTCAATGGTTAAACACGTCACTTTTAGTGAACCGCATGGAGTTCCTTCCATATGTATGTATGGACAGACAAAGTGACGTGTTTAATCGTGCGTTGACGTTGATTTTGATTGTTTATCCTTTCGTGCACTCGGCCCTTAGTCTCTTACATCCACCGATATTGCGCTAAGTTTTTAGGGAGCTGGGGGTCATTCAGGGCAAGAGTGAGTTCGAATTCGTCACTAAATATTAACTCCCTTTTTTAAATAGTTCATGTTTTCTCACTCCTTGAACATCATTACAGTTATGTAAAAATCTGATCTGTCCCGTGAATACGTTGGAAGTATAAATAACGGTTCCGTTATTTTAATAATAATATATTTACCAGCTATTTTTAGGTTAACTCACTCCCGAACTCGAACTCACTCTTACCTGAATGAACCCCCTGGACTGAAGCTTGCGTGTGCTGCAGGAGGAATGTATGCTGCGCTGCAAGTACCTGGCCGACCTTGTGCGGCGACAGAAGCAGAAGGAAGAGGAAGCGCGGCTTCAGGAGGCGAACGGCAACCCGCACGACGAAACACACGACAACAACACGTGAACATTTCACTACTTATGTATACCTATCTAAATATTCCATGTGAGACTATTTTAAGGGGGTGAGGGATGTGTGTTAAACTTAAAATGGTAACAAAATTTTAGCTTAACATTATATGTAAAGCTGCCTGCCCCCAGCCCTGGTAATGTGTAAAATTAAACTGATTTCGTATACATTTTTTATAAAGTCGATTGGGTTGATACGTTCTTACATACCTATGAGAAACTGTATATTTTTACTACCAAATACATAGGTTTTGCCTTTTTGGTTGTATATTTTTTACTTATTGAAAGCATTATAAATTTACGTACATTATAACTGCTCAAAACCTTGTTCTTTGCTTACGATTAAGCTGTTTTTTTTTGTGATCAATTGCAACATTATAATTAGAAGTCATTTATTTAAATCACAAAATCATGAATAAAACAGTAAATATTAAAATAGTATTTTTCACGTGTTTGCTTTGGATTAAGTCCTCTAGAGATGTAGCAGACCGAATCCCACCTATACATAAAGCCTGTGATATATTTTCAATGAGTCTTATTTAAAATGGACACCGAAATAGTGTAGGACACCGCTGTGGCGCTGTTGGATTCTGAGTGAGCGCACCGTAAGGATCTTAGGCTAAGATAATGTGTTTCCATTCACAAAAAAATATGGTATACCATTACATGTAAGAGTTTAATGCATCTTGTGGGTAAAAATATTTCGATTTGTTTGTTGATGGATCTAAATGAAGTCTATAAAAGTCCCAGCTGCATTTATAGATATGTAAATATCGTCAGTTCCTTGTTTACAATGTTTATTTAATAACAATAAATGATAATATTATGGACCTGAGTCGACATTTCAGTTTAAACTTTATTATCATAGACCTGTCAAGCTTTTGATGATGTGCAAACAAGAGTGTATTGTGTTTTAGATATTTATCAAAAATTTATTCACTGAGTGAATAATAACATCACTAGGTAACTGGTCCAGCAGTCCACAACTGTATGTGATAAAGTGCCCAGTAGGGTTAACTTGGCGAGGGTATAAAATAACTCATTGAATAGGCAAGGAGGTTGGAGTTTTTTTTGTTACATCAACACATTTCTTGTAGCTTAGATACATTGTAATGGTTATTCAAAATCTTGAAGGACTCTGTGAGGTCTATTTTTTCTCAAACCAAGTCGAATTTAATTCTAGTCATTCTTCGTTTGGGGAAAAGGTATCTGTGTCACTGCCTGTTTGACAGCAAAATTGTCGAGGATACAATTTTTGTCCATGCCCCCTTCCCTAAATGTGCAATAAGGAACATAGTTTCAATAAAATATGGTTTCACTTACGCCCTAATAGAAATGATTGCAATCGGGTTTGTTAACTCATTCGCGGGCACGGTACGAAACCGTGCTATGGCGCTCTGGGACCTTCTCTGTTTCAAAGAAAAAGACAGGCTCCGTGATGAGGAAGATGCAACATGTCCACAAAAAAGACAATGTGCATAGTGTATGATTTGGTAAGATTTACGAAAATTTTAATAACAAAACGACTTATAGCTAAAAGTAAACCACGACCGCTGTAGTAAAAAATCTAACACAAACCAAATAGATTATAAATCTAGATTAAATAAGCTATGTCTGATGACTAATCTTTTTATTAAGATGTTCTTACTTTATCATTGCGTAATCCACCTCCAAAGTTATTGTATTCGAACGTTTAAAATTCGAACTTTTGGACCTTATAACTTAGAAACAAAACACAATTTCACAATGTTTACGGTCATCAGACATCTAGTTCGATCAAATAAAGCAATTTTGAGCAAAATTTGGGATATCTGACAAGAAATATGGGCGTGATCTTCTTTCCCCGTTTGTATGGGGAGTTGAGCGGGTTGGGCCACCTTAAAGGGCAACTTTGCTACTTTACAAAAATAATCACCCCTCAGACTTACCACTACGTTATCTGAAGTAACGATACTGTCACACACTGTGGTGCATTTATCTAACTAGGCAGCAACTGTAAATGAAGAAATTGTAATGTAGATTGGTAAGTTATGCCTACAGCTATACTAACCCCTGCTTATCCCTATGGAAATTTTTGGTGTTTGTGTAGAAAAAGTGAAACACCAATGTGAGCCAGGCGTTTATTCAAAATGTGACATTTTACACATGTGAACGTGGATAGTAGAAGCGGCTGCCATCAGTGGATGGTACCCCCGATGGGTTTAACGTCTCCGTCGGCGCGCGGCGCGTCGCTGCACGCCACGCACGTGCACTCGCTCGGCACCGGCACCTGCATCCCCACACATTAGAGACACCCGTGCAAATTATATGTTAAGATTATAGGGTAATGGATCGTGCCCCCGATGGGCGTCGCAGAACGTGCAGTGTACAGCGACCCATTGCCTTTCAGACAACCACGAAAGACGTTGTAGATGCACTGACTGGTTAGCGATAACATAGTCATGCGCTGGATTGGTTGGCGATGTTTGCCTCGACTGGTTTGGAGCCCTATGTCGAATTAAAAGTCCCCCATCCCCTACTTACTAGGTTGAAGGGTTAAACCTGGGACTTTTCATTGGATGAAAGATGGTCAAAACTTCAATGATTCATGTTTGTGTTTTTTTTATCTATTTCAACGTACCCATGCTCAAAAAGAAAGATAAGGTCCACATGGCACCTAAATAAACAAACCTAGAAATTTTGCAGTTCAAGTTTGCTCCTAAACTATGCTTAACTCAATACTAGTTGGTAATTTGTAAAAGGTTTCTTTTTTATCAGCGAACTTACAGCCTTATGGATGATTAGACCGGTGAAGCAGGTGAGGGGCACCGTGACGTGGGTGACACTCTCGGCCACCGGGCGGCAACACGTGCACTCGAACTGGTCCAGCTGATTTGTCTCTGCAACCGAGTATGGACCAAAATGCTTTACATGGAACGGAGCATAGCTCGTTGTCAGCCTTGGTCTAATAGCCCAGTGGAGCCACTCGGTGTTCTTGGTTAAGCTAGATGGGTGACCATGAGGTTTGACCACAGGTTGGCCGTGTTTCAAATTTCAATAAATGAAAAGATGGTTGAAGTGTCAAAGAAAATTGTCCACGTTTTTCATCCAGTTCAATATAGCCGTGCAATATAAGGGAGGCCCTATCATTGCACCCATGGGATATGGGCAGAGCTGGCAACACTCATCACATCCAGCGGCAACAAGGATGAATTGGATTTTATAGTATAAGACTTTATTTGAAATCCTTGAACGGGTCACTGAAAATTGAAACTTCAGAAAGAACCAGCACGGTTACAGTTTTTTATCAGAAAATAATTTAAAATATTGGAAAGAAGGAATATTTAGAACAGTAATGTCGGAGATTACCGGTAACATTTACGGGTACCTGTTTAACACTACCTGAAAAGTAATTTCAATCCATACAAATGATTGTGAACCTTGGTTGTAAGTGGTAGTAGAAGAGCAGCCCCCGCGGCACTGCTTGAAGCCGTCAATGGGTTCCCGGTTGGTGCAATCGCCGCGGCCTTGAAGACGCTCAAGGACCAGGCCTACAGTGTCCGAGCCCGGCACCACCTCGGGCGAGCATGCGCCTGCGGGCACCACACAAATCAGTCCGCAATGAGTGCAGAGAACAACACTATGCGTTTGTAGTCACTGTGATTCCGTTGTTCAGATTAGGAGGAAAATGTTGGATTTCGTATTTTCATGTCGTTACTATGGAAAGAGGGTCACTTAAGTCCCTCTCAATCCAAGTCTATATGAAAAACTGATATTGAATTGGTGTCTATTCCCAGTGTAACAAAATGAAAATATGGACTGCACCAGATAACGTGCAGGTTTGATCAAGCTTCATTATACTTTATTCACGACAGATTATATACATGTCTTGACATAATGTAAAAGTTCAAAAGAGTCAGTGAAAATGCGTAAACAAACAGATTGAAAATATACTTACAAATATTGAATCTGTGACACAAAATAAAACGTCAAAAAATATTGGAATAGGCTGATAAATAAAACATTCATTTTACTGTGCAGAGTAACATTTGATCGTTGAATCTTACTACCACAACTGGCTTATATCCTCAATCTATTAATCTCAAAATAATAAAAAATGACATCAGATTTAAAATAATTTACAAGAAAATGTTAAAGTCGCAGCTAATAGGTATCATGCAAGTAATTCTTAAGCCTAAGTTCGTGTTGGTGTCTCTATGAGCAGGGTTCACAGGCGCACTCAGCCGGCACGGCGATGCGGTGAGGCATGCGGCTTCCATCGGTACACAGCAGCGGCACCGTGAGCGAAGTGAGCCGCGTCGCTCGGCAGCACGAGCACACCGAGTCCTGGAGGCCCGTCTCTGCCGACAGATAAATGGCGCTGTAACGTTGGCTCTGTCTTTTTGCACACTACTATCAACCTGTTGGATACGATAGCAAACCAAAGATACTCACGGAAGTCTAATACATGTAAATGTCTAATACCAACTATCAAGCCACTAACTAGACCAAATCTAGAGAAGTTGTTTATTTAATCTACTTGAGACTGTAGAAGAATAAGTTGAATTTTGCACAATTTATTTCGACGGGGTGCTTTCATGGGATGTAATATAAAAATAATTGAGATGTTGAAACATTGGCCTAACAGTATGCATAGCTGTTCAGGTTACCAAGGTGGTGGATGCCCATAAGAGTTCCTTAGCTTCTGCAAACGACCAGTGGGTAAGTGCACTTACGGCTGTTGTATTGTGTGCGAGAGGTGCATCCGCCCACGCACGCCGTGAAACCAGCCAGGGGAACCGTGTTGGTGCAGTCGGCGGTGCGGTGTCGGTAGCGCACCACGCCCACCGTCTCCGCCGCCGCCACCACCTCAGGCGCGCAACCTTACAACATACGACCACGTCGCGTCAGCACATCGCTACTCTTATAAAAGTTATTCAAGCAAGGAAACATTTATATTGATCCATAAAAATAATTAGTTCTAACATATTTTCCCCCAAAAGAAAATGCATTTCATCGAAGAAATCCTTTATTGCGAGCACTATACTAATTTACAAGTGTTGAAAATAATTTAACATAATATTGGAGATCTGAAATTGCTCTTCACATTAATGTCCAGGTCTTGACACAGATACAGTTTGCTAGACAATACCTTTAGATACTTAAAAATTTGTTACAAAATGTCCTGTGTTCATAGTAAATAAAAAAATTACTTACCAAGCAATTGCAATTAAAATAGTGAAGATGCAAGAATATTCCCATGTTCACTTTCACAACACATCACTTCAAATTATAAGAATTCATAATATTGTATATGTAAGTACTCACTGCTGGTGTGCGACTCGGCAGTGGGTTTGCAATGCTGGCAGCAGCCCTTCGTGTAAAGGTTGCCTGCGGGGCAGCCCCTCACGTCGGGGCAGTCCTCGCGGTGCGAAGACAACACCATCTGTCCATCGAGTTCCGTGCACGACATCGTCGTGCAATTGTCCTCCGACGACCACGTAGTGTCTGCGGAACAACGGAACACTCACCCGTAAGAGACACCTGAAGGAACACAACGGCACAGACGTAGATGAACATGATGCGGGCTCTGCTACGCGACACGCTCCTTCTGCGTCGCCGATTACAATGAGTAATGCAGGGAATATGTCCGACCACAATTTTCCCCAACTAAACGTTCGCCGTGCGAGTACTAATGCTGTGTGACTGTTGTGGTTTATGGACGAATTGGACGAACCATTAGCCTGAGTAATTGACCCTGCATCTGAACCTTAATTTACCGGCGTGTTCATTTACAAGTATAATTAGAAACATGACAGAGGGAAATGTATTGAGAGCGGATGTCCCTGCCTAGTTACACCACTCAATATTTTTAAGTGGAGGTAAATATTTTATGCTGCAGGAAAATATAGTCAGAGGAAATATTAAGAGGATAAGTATTGCTGGTAACTAAATCAATTACTACGAGTTAATAAATGATGCCTACTAATAATTTAATTAACATATGTCTGCAAGCAGTTTTGATTGGGAAGACCCTGCGAAAGGCTTTCTCTTTCCGAGTTGCATAAATGAATTTCATCACGAATGCAAGCTGTTCCATGGTTCGGAATCCATGTAAAAATGTAGGTCCCTACCAGGTGGTAGGGTTCCGCTACCGTCCATGTTGATACGATTGCATTGAATAAACGATGGTCGAAGCGGCAATTAAAACGATGTGTTTTCTATCCAGTTCAATGTAATGTCTTGGCATGGCACCTATCCCCCATGGAGCGTGTTAGGACGGAAGAACGGATAGCGGAGGTTTAGTAATAGGGTTCCGTTAGTACGGAACCCTAAAAACGAACCGGGTGCTCGCAGGATGTCCCCGTCGAGGCAGGCGGTGGGCCAGCAGCGTCCGCAGCAGTGGCTCGGGTCGGCGGGCTCGCGGTAGGCGGCGCCGCGCGGGCACTCGCGCGCGCACTGCGTCACGCTTTCGGCCGCGGCTAGCGCGCCGCCCGGGCCGCGCGCGCACGTCGCATTCACGCACGGGGACACCGGCCACGTCTCGCCTTCCTGCCGCATGACGAACGCGTCAAGAATTTGAGACGCCGGACGCGACTGCCGACGTCCCACCGCACGCGGCGTTTGGCGCCTTGAGTGCTTTGAAGATAAATGTATGAGAGTGGTCTCGTTTCACACGCCATCGGTGACGGCTGGCCGTCGCCATTTATGAAAATATGGAAAATAAACTAAAACAGTTCAACGGATAGAAGAGGAGTCATATTATTTTAATAATGCAGTTTCTAATTATCAGTGTTGTAAATAGTAGATTGATGACGACAGCGTCATTATGGCGTTTTAGTTGATAATCCAGCAATGTCTTTGAGATGGATTTGTACACAAAATCAGATCCTAGCTATAAATACATGCTACCATGGCTATTATAATGCAACAATAAGCAACAGTAAGAGCAGAGTGTCACGATATGGCTTGTAAGCCATGTGGCGCCCAAGAAATTGATGACGAGAGAAGTAGATCACATTTGTGTAGTTTGGCCCAACGCATAGACCTAGCATGGCACGCTGTGCTTACAAGACGAACAAAATCTGCCTGATGGGACAACTTGTCAAATCATTACATAGGAATGTGAAATGTTTTTTGTGAAATCTTTATGATTTCTATAGTTTTCCTTAAAAAAATGGTGAGCTGTGCATTTATAGATTGTTAAGTATACGGGAGTAAAAAACCAGGAAAAAAACCCTTTATTATGGTAAATAAGGGTGACCCAAAAATTTTTTGTCGATCAAATTTCTTAACTTTTCCTCAATATTTCATAATGATATTCGGATATTTTTTTAGCTATATAGCAATTTAGAATTTGGGTCTCATCTGTCAGTAGACTCTGTACGTCTTTACGAGTACATTCTAAGCCCATGGCCCAACGTGTGTAGACCTTTTAACGACATACCTTGTAGATTCGATCGCCGACCTTGCAGGCGACAGGCTCCACCTTCTTGCAGCACTCGCCCGGCACCGACGTGACCTTCAGCACGAACTGCTTGCGCAGCTGCTCCGGCACGCTCGGGCACGACACCACCTCGCTGTGCACCGTCACCTGCCACCGACAAACTATGTGCACTCTAACTCATCACAGCTCAATATGCATGGACGTTAGGCTAAATCGAAATCATATAAAATTTAGACCCGCTCGCAGAGACATCCAAAATTTACGTTATGTTACAAAATGTGAGAAAATCTGCTATTTATATTGGACTGACCAACAGCGCCAGTTTGGAGGTTGGTAAAATATTTGGACTATTTGTACTAAGGTACAATCTGAATTGACTGAACGTTGAGAGGATCTTAAAATAAATTAGTCCAATTTTGCAGACACTCATTATTATTAATGTTTGGTGACATTTTCCCGAAAAACATATGCAAGCATTAAGGTGGCCCAACCCGGCGGGACTAACTCATTCGCGGACATGGTACAAAACCGTGCTGTTGCGCTCTGGGACCTTCTCTGTTTCAAAGAAAAAGACAGGCTCCGTGATGAGGAAGATGCAACATGTCCACAAAAAAGACAATGCGCATAGTGTATGATTTGGTAAGATTTACGAAAATTTTAATTACAAAACGACTCATAGCTAAAAGTAAACCACGACCGCTGTAGTCAAAAATCTAACAAAAACCAAATAGATTATAAATCTTGATTAAATAAGCTATGTCTGATGACTAATTTTTTTAAGATGTTCTTAGTCTATCATTGCGTTATCCACCTCCAAAGTTATTGTATAAAACGCGCAAAAAATTCGAACTCGGACCTTATAACTTAGAAACCAAAAACAATTTTACAATTCCAATGGTCATCAGACATCTAGTTCGATCAAATAAAGCTATTTTGAGCAAAATTTGGGATCTCTGACAAGAAATATGGGCGTGATCTTCTTTCCCCGTTTGTATGGGGAGTTCAGGTTAAAGAATATTTTATTTCCCAAAAGAACATTACATTCACTTATATGAGAGACATCAAATTTAGTATTAGTATGTTGCGTTGTTGCGTTGCGGTTACAATACAATTAATTAGAGTTGAGCGGGTTGGGCCACCTTAAATGAAGACAGGACTCTGAAACGTGTACCATACATATGTTTAATGAAAATATTTAGTTGCATTATCACTGGTTTCATTACATTAAGGTTTTAATAAAAAAAATATCTGAACTCAAAAACTGTCAAAAGTTCTCATCTATCTGTTACATGCAGTTGCATATTATTATTATTATTATTACTAAATGACGATTACATTGTTTGTTAAAAGTAAAAATCAATATTTATTGTTTTATTGTTTGTTCATCATCCATAGGCAGCACACTGGACTCGGATTTGTCATATTTTATCATTAGCCAGTTCAGCGATTCCAGCGAAGACGAAGGCGAAGAGAAGAAGATTAATAATATAATCTATAATTAAATCTTGTCCAGAGTTCTGTACACTGAAGATAAAAGAAGAAATGGCATGGGTCGACATCGCGTCTTTGCTGTAGAATTTTAAAATTACCATATAATTGTATTGGAATCCGGCGACGCGCCATAAGCCACACAATCTAAACCTTGCTACCGCGCGCGATGTGCTCTGAAAATGTGTCAACTCACACAACCATTCAATATGTCTGCGGGTATGTTTGCATGTGGCATGTTGCATTCAAAAGTCCAGCACTTCGCAGAGCGATTGCTTTGAAACAATTGCTTTGAAGCCATTGACTTATATATTACTTCGTAAGGACCCGGTCAACGCGCACGACTAATGGCACCAGGCATCTGGAATGTCAAAATTTGTTTTTGTTATACCTTGGGAAACACTGGTCGTAGACCCATCATGCGACCACTCAAAGTAAACGCCCCGACCTGATCCACCTGCCTGTCATGTGTTTCCCAAGATATAACGAAAACAAATTTTGACATTCCAGATAGTTAGATCAGGTCGGGGCGTTTACTTTGAGTGGTCGCATGATGGGTCTACGATCAGTGTTTCCCAAGATATAACGAAAACAAATTTTGACATGACAGGCAGGTAGATCAGGTCGGGGCGTTTACTTTGAGTGGTCGCATGATGGGTCTACGATCAGTGTTTCCCAAGATATAACGAAAACAAATTTTGACATGACAGGCAGGTAGATCAGGTCGGGGCGTTTAATTTGAGTCGTCGCATGATGGGTCTACGACCAGTGTTTCCCAAGATATAACGAAAACAAATTTTGACATTCCAGACAGTTAGATCAGGTCTGGGCGCTTACTTTGAGTGGTCGCATGATGGGTCTACGATCAGTGTTTCCCAAGATACAACGAGAACAAATTTTGACATGACAGGCAGGTAGATCAGGTCGGGACGTTTACTTTGAGTGGTCCCATGATGGGTCTACGACCAGTGTTTCCCAAGATATAACGAAAACAAATTTTGACATTCCAGATAGTTAGATCAGGTCGGGGCGTTTACTTTGAGTGGTCGCATGATGGGTCTACGACCAGTGTTTCCAAAGATATAACGAAAACAAATTTTGACATTCCAGATAGTTGGATCAGGTCGGGGCGTTTACTTTGAGTGGTCGCATGATGGGTCTACGATCAGTGTTTCCCAAGATATAACGAAAACAAATTTTGACATGACAGGCAGGTAGATCAGGTCGGGGCGTTTACTTTGAGTGGTCGCATGATGGGTCTACGATCAGTGTTTCCCAAGATACAACGAGAACAAATTTTGACATGACAAGCAGGTAGATCAGGTCGGGACCTTTACTTCGAGTGGTCGCATGATGGGTCTACGACCAGTGTTTCCCTAGATATAACGAAAACAAATTTTGACATGACAGGCAGGTAGATCCAGACCAAGCAGGTACAAGAGAAAATTCAAATTGTATTTAACTTGAATACCTTGAAATTACAAAAAACATTTTTTAATTCATTAAAGTTAAAAGAACTTAAAAGTTCAAATTAAAAAGAAAACATTTAAGGACGCAGGTACAAGGTTACATCGTTAGACCTAATGCAACATGGCGGCAAGTTGTCAACACGACTTTGACACGGCGCTCACGTAGTTCTTCCGAGTTTGGATAGATGGCGCTACTTTTTGCTTGTATGGAGATGATTTGTTTCAATTCTATATAAGGGCGTATCCTTACCTTTGAAATCATTGTTTGAAGCGCTCGCATCGCACGAAAGGTGAAGCGAGAGGGGATCGCACCGCCCGCGCGGCTTGCGGTAGGACGCCCCGCCTGACTACCGGTCGGCGGGGGAAGGGGCACGCTACATGTGCAAAACAAACCAGACAGTAGGGTGCTACTGGAGTTTTGCCGTCGATGGTACGTTAATGTTGAGTTGGTATTTTTTTAAATTGGAGACAGTGGGTCCTATAGTAGGCGCACTCGATGCCATATCTCCTTCCCTTTTATCTATGGTTCTGTGGTGGCGTCTCACCTCGGCCCCGCTTCTCTCGCAGCTGAACGTGGTGCAGTGGTCGGGGGAGTGCCACGAGGCGCCGATGGGGTGCTGCTCGCCGTCAAGCACGCACGCCACCGGCTCGCAGCGGCCGCAGCACGCGGCGCTCTTCCGGGCCGCCGGCACGTACTCCCAACCCTGAAAATATACACGCTATCATTTTGAAAATATACACCCAATATTTTCGTCTAGGAAAACATAATCATCACGTACAAAACTTGCTGAAAACTACTTATTTTTGCTGGTACTATAACATTTATAACCAGCGCCATCTCCCGCCATTGCCAGAACTATTTACGCCATCATTAACCAAAGCTAATTCCAAATTTTGCCTAATGTGATGAAAACATTACATTTCAAATATAAATTAAGTGATATCATTGTAAAAAAAATACCATTAATATTCAGTGGTTTGTATTTAATGTATTCTGAAATGTGAATCGCAATGCCATCTGGGGACTTTTATAATTCCTATTCAACACTTGTATGACGTTAGCAATCATTGCCTACTATCGTCTATTTTTATGATACATGCACGCTCATGTGAAGCTATTTATACTATATAAAATAGTATATTGTTCATTGATCATTCTTAGGCCGTATCTGATTTGTCATAATTTATCATTAGCCAGTTCAGCATTTACAGCGAAGAAAAACTGGCAAGAAAATTCGTTCAAAATTTTTTCAACGTTCACTTTATTTCAATAGTTTATTGTTTATTGTTTATTTATCATCCATAGACAGTACACTGCACTCGGATTTGTCATATTTTATCATTAGCCAGTTCGGGGAAATCCCAGCGAAGAAGAACTGGAATGAAACTCCGCTGGTTTTTTTTTTCAACGTCCACTTAGTCAAAATTTACAAAAGTATTTAGACTCACAGATAAACACGCTAAATTAATTGAATTGACGAGAATCAACAATTCATGTAATATTCAACAGTTCATGACAAATATCAGTTTATTAGTAAAGACCATGCCCGCCATCTAGCATGTTGCCAATTGGAACAAGCCAGTCCCCACAAACAGCACCCGTTCACGAGCATCACGCCAGGCACAGCCATCGCCTCTATCAACCATATTTTAGGGAAAGAGGAGACCCGAATCCAGCGTCGCCGCAAGTAAACCTACCTTAAAGCGATGCACTACTCCAGTGGCAACATGAAAAAGTTGTGAAAGCTCTGTACGATTTAGTTTTAATACGATTATTTCTGTCATGAACTACTACAGTGACCTGTAAACAAAGAGTCAAAATACAAAATACATTATTATTATTACAGCTAAAAAAAACTATATAATATTAACACTTTAAATGCTAAAACCAACAGAAAATTAAGAGTACAATGGTTAGAGAGCAACCATATACGAATAAGATTCCTGAAAGAGATTCTGACCAACACCTACAGTTAAATAATGCTATAAATAATAAATATGTATGTTAATAATATCTAGTTCACTAGTATAATTTTACAGAAGTGTTTGCCACTGCTTACAGATATATGAGTACCTCTTTATTTTAATTTCCAAGAGGATAGGAGATAAACACAGGTAAAACGTGCTTGTCAAACGTTAGTCGAGGAACAGAACTGCTGTCTAAAAAACGTCATGTGAAAAGGCCCTTGTAGCTTGTAGCGTATGTCTATTCATAGGAGTAAAACCAGTGGGAGTTGTGTGGTGAGTAGGTGGATACCGACCGGCCGGCAGTGCGTGTCGCACTTGCGCACTGTGGTCCGCTTCTCTAGCTTGTCGCCCTCCGTCGCCACGCACTCGTAGCTCACGCACGGCTCCTCCGGCAGCGTCAAGTTTTCGCCGGCCTAAAACATTTACATACGTTGTAAACAAATGAATAGTCACATATACTCCTGTCGTTACACAAAAAAAAAGCAATTCTTAAGTTTATTTTACTGATTCGATGTTTATGGTTCAGATTTTATGTAAACTGTAGATCCCTGCTTTCATTACTAGGTGGTAGGATTCATCGCACCTAAATTGGCACCACTGCACTCAATTGATGGATGAAGTTGCAATAAAAATGTTTCATGTTTTCCATTCAATTCCAGGGAAGGTCCTGGCATGGCACCTGGTTGCCATGAGTTTGGTTGAGCTAATATCATTACAGTAGGTGTGGTATAGCTATCCATGTCCAGTTACATTAAAAAGCTCTGAGTAGACATCAAAGACAGAAATTGATCTCGAATGTGTCTTATTTCCAATAAAAATTAAAATATGCGACTACATTACAATGCGAACAGGGCTCGTGATTAACTCCACTCGAATTAGCATGGAAAAGTACAGTTGGCACGTCCGCATGAGTTTACCCAGGAAACATTCGCTTCAAAATCAAAGGAATCCTGACGCTTTTTCCATCCATCAGAATCGAGGTGCGTCCTGAGGAGCATGCGTTTTTTTACTTTGTAGCGTTTCTGCCTTGCCGCGACACACGAATCTATACAGTGTAGGATGAAATTGAGTGCCAGTCACAGAATCTACAGTTACATGAGTTGGGGGCTGTACTTTGCTATCTTTGGTTATCTGTTATGTGATAAGTGGTTAGTTTATTTGTTAAGGTGGCCCAACCCGCTCATCTCCCCATACAAAAGGGGAAAGAAGATCACGCCCACATTTCTTGTCAGAGATCCAAAGTTTTGCTCAAAATAGCTTTATTTGATCAAACTAGATGTCTGATGACCATTGGCATTGTAAAATTGTGTTTGGTTTCTAAGTTATAAGGTCCGAAAGTTCGAATTTTTTGCGCGTTTTATACGATAACTTTGGAGGTGGATTACGCAATGATAAAGTAAGAACATCGTAAAAAGATTAGTCATCAGACATAGCTTATTTAATCAAGATTTATGATCTATTTGGTTTTTGTTAGATTTTTGACTACAGCGGTCGTGGTTTACTTTTAGCTATAAGTCGTTTTGAAATTAAAATTTTCGTAAATCTTACCAAATCATACACTATGCACATTGTCTTTTTTGTGGACATATTGCATCTTCCTCATCACGGAGCCTGTCTTATTCTTTGAAACAGAGAAGGTCCCAGAGCGCAACAGCACGGTTTTGTACCGTGCCCGCGAATTAGTTAGGCCCGCCGGGTTGGGCCGCCTTAATTTGGTTTGTTATCGCATTGTTAAATAGTATTTAAATCTCTGTTCTTTAAATAAATCTTTAGTTAAAACCAATAATTTTGTCTAAATGTTTTTTGTAGTAACTTTTTTTTACACCATACTGAATTTAATTCTAACAGTAATGATATAGGCATCCTAAGGTTTACACGAGGCCAAAAGTAGTACAAAGTAATAGGAATGAATTGTTAATTATATTTTGGGCGCAAACATAACGATGGTCATTAAGGGCGTGATAAGAGTAGATTGCGTTCAGTTTGATAAGGATGTAAGTAAAACAACACTTAATTCTAATTCGAATTTTGATAATTAATTAAGTAACAATGTAGATTGATGAAGATGTAGAAGATTGAAGAAATTAACAAAACATGACCTACGGTTATCATTGTAAGAGTGGGGTACGGAATATAGTTGTGGGGCACTGCTTCCAACTCCAACGTAGAAATCATACAAAGATTCCAATCAAAAATGCCAACCAATATAATTCTACACCATGACCCTCGCATTCCAATGGTCAAGGAAGAGATAACCAATACAGTCGAAAAATAAAAGCAAAGACTATCCAACCACTCCAACATCCTGGCTTGCCACCTAATGGACGGAAAAAACCAACCCCGGAGACTGAAGCGCAGAATTCCACAAGACTTGTTACCCAGCAGAAAATGAGTGTATGAAGAAATTAACAAAACATTAACTACGTTTATCATTGTCAGAGTGGGTGCGCCAAAGGACACATTCCACAAAAGACATGAAGAAAAAGGATCAAACCAATTGCTGAATGTCCTGAAATAGTGACAGATTGCAATGAAAAGAACAAAAAAAAATTAAGGGCGTGATAAGAGCCGATTGACTTCAGTTTGATAAGGATGTAAGTAAAACAACATTTAATTGTAATTCGAATTTTGATCATTAAATAAGTAAATATCTAGATTGATGGTCTAGCTGTAAGTCTCTGGTGCTTTGTGTTCTCAAAGTAGACAAACTTTCAACTTTCATAAAAAAAGTTGGAATACAGAATATGAGCGTCAGATATTTACCGTTATAGGTTTCAAATATATCTAGACCATCAAAGCACCTTTCACCTGTTTTAAATCTCTAAAAAAGAAGTAGTTGTTTTAAAAAATATGGTTTTACTTACACCCTTATAGATCTGAATGAAAACAGGCTCGTATCCTAGTGGCGCGGGGACTGGCCTAGCGTACCAGAGGCCTGGGTTCACTGCCGACATGCACCACTGTCTTTCTCTTTCCGAGTTCGATAAGTACATTTCGTCACGAATGCGAATTGCTCCATGGTTCGGAATCCATGTAAAACTGTAGGTCCCCTTCCCCTACTAGGTGGTAGGGTTTAAGCCCGCCCGGGTTGGTACCATCGCATTGAATAAAAAGATGGTCGAAGCGGCAATGAAAAATTGTCCGTGTTTTCCATCCAGTTCAATGTAGCCGTGCTCATAAAGGGAAGGTCCTGGCATGGCACCAAATTCCTTCGGGAATGTGGTGTATTGGGCTAATATCATAACGGTAGTTGTGTAGTATTAGCCATCCATGTCAGGTAGCATAAAAATAAAAAAAATCACACCCTTAATATGCTCCGCACTGCCCGTCTACAAAAAACTTTCAATAAAACACGACAACTTCAGGAGATGTCACCTTGAAAAGTTTATCGGCGTGCTTGCAGGCGACGTAGCGTGGCAGCGGGCAGCACTGGTAGGGCACGCTGAGCGGCTCGACGAGCACGTGCTCGGTGGAGGCGAGCGGCGGGCACGTGGTGACGGCGCACTGCGGCGCCACCGCCCCCGCCCCCGCGCCCATCTCCGCGCCCTCCGACCGCACGCACCGGCACGAGCGGCACGCGCCGTCCATCCACACGCTCGACACCTAAACCGAAGCCATTGTTATTAGACTGGAGGGTGTAAACGGGCCCACATCCTTTTTAGGGTTCCATACCCAAAGTCTGCCAACGAAATCCTATTACTAAGTCTTCGCTGTCCATCCGTCAGTCTGTCACAAGGCTGTATCTCATAAACCGTAATAGGTAGGCAACTGATTATAGTAGGCTGTGTATTTATTTTGCCTAAATAAAATTAAAGGTCCTCCATACAAAAAACTGTTTTTTTGTTTTGTTTAATCTTGGACGATAGTTGGATAGATAGATTGGTTCAAATAAATGACTAGCGGTCGTTCACACCTGCATACTGATATGTGTAAAGGTATGTGATATCTGTGATATAACCTACCCATGACATTTTGGCCCTCCAAGGAGACGATAAAGTCTCTTTAAATAATAAGTGTATTTCCACGTAATCACTTACTTTTATACACAATCCATCATCTAGTATGTCTGTCCTACATATCTTGCCACGTTCGAGTAAGATGGTCTTTAGAACATTTTTCGAAGGATTACAATGCTCCGAAATTTAGGCTCGGAATAGACACTTCTACATAAGTTGTCTACGATAAAACATTGTGAGACCTTTAGAATCTGAGGCTAAAATTAAGTTAACTAAGCTGATTGATAACCAGGGGAGGACATGATAATTGAAAAAGAAACACACGACACACTCACAGGCTTGAGGACAGTCTCCGGTTGAACTCGCCGTTTCTCCCCTCCCTCTGGCTTACTTTCCCACTCCAGTTTCACGATACACTTGTCCTCTGGCAACACTGCAAAAAAATCCAGAAACAAGTTTTAAAATTGATTGTGCCCACCTTAAGTATGCAAGTTTTACGGGGTATGTCGATGTCTTGTTAAATCTTTGAATAGGTGTGCGAAATTCTTTTTCAAGCCCTGTGCCTTTGGCCCAACATAAAAGTAAAATAAACTGTCAGATTTAGGCACAGTTCAAATTCAATAGCAACATTGTTGGGGATCAACGTGCAAATAACCTATCCTAACCTAACCTAATGGAAGGTTTAAGAGATGAAAGTTTGAGAGTTCAGATCAGTAAAGTAAAGTTAATTCCAAATTCAAAATTATCTGACATCATGTCAGCAATCGATTCTATAGATCCTCTATCTTTGGTGGTTGACTAACCAAACTGTGGACACTCTCTGTCGAGGTATTTTCCCCAAACTATATCCTGGGGCTTATAGCCCATGTTTTGTAGCCCATGAGCATCGTCGGACACTGAGGGGCTGGCGTACGCCATATGTCGCACTTAAAAAAACCCAAGCCCCTGAAAAATACTCACCACATTCGTACTCAGGACAACACTTTCCGGTGACATTCCTCGCGCGGAGGTCCAGGAACTGCGCGCAAGCAGGCCTCTGGGGGCACGTCTCGCGCTTGCAGACCAGCAGTTCCTTGGGGCAGCAGCCGCTGGTGTCCACCAGGCGCTCCACGCCGGGCTCCAGAGCGGGTACGTCGTTAGGGCTGGGCAGCGGGTCGCACTCGCTCGCCGGCTTGCATTCTGGGACCATACATTCGGCACTTCAACCTTTACTCAGCTGACGACGAGGACGGGGATAGGAGGATTTACCGGCGTAAATTAATTAATTAAATTAAACATGGATTTTAAGTACCTTTTATGATTCATGGCTAATTACCGTCGTGAACTTCGAATTTTTTTTTTAATGACTATCTAGAACCGTTTCCAGAGTTGTTTTAACTTGATTATTGAGCGGCAAGACGTCACCCCACTGGGATACCGAGGCTGACTACCCTTAGGGTCTAATTTTTATGCTTTCATTTTAACTCGTGATGCCTGAAGCATAATTAATGAAACTAACATGTTCAAGGAATAAATGTAGCAAAATTTCATCTTAACATTAAAGGAAGGAAAAGAATAGATACGTAAAAACCTAAAAATCTGACAGAAAACCGTAACTTATGCTTTGTTACTTACGACAGCTGAACTTCTTGCATCCATTAGAGGTTCTCTCCAACTTCAAGACTTGTCCGAATCCACACGATAACGTCTGCGGCTCTTCACATTGTGGGCCCTCCGTGGCTTTGGGCACTGCAACATATATTTAAACATATTTTCGAAGCTTGCAAATTAAGGGTTTAATTTGAGGCTTTAAAGTATGACACACGTGGTTAAAACTATAAGTATCCGTTTTTATACAGAATTAGTAAGGAAAAATATTGTTGTGCAAGCGAGAATGTTGTTCGTTGATAGTTATTTTATCGCAGTTATTACGCTTGGTTGCAATATATGCGCACAATGTTTATGCATGGGTTAGGGACATTAGTTTGGGGTACTCACACAGATAATAATCTACATATGACATTGTCGCCAATACTACACAAAAGGCTCATAGGAATATGTGAGATAAAAACGGTACTTCATCACCTAAACTGTTTCCTAGTTTTATTAAATTTAATCTGACTAAAATTATGGAAATTAAGGAAATAAGAGAAGTAAATATGTTGTCATATTTTATTGCCCGTGATACAAATCTGTTGGGGAATAAGAATGACACATTTTGATGGGCTGAATTTAAAATCCCTTGCGATTTTTTCCACATTTTTGGGTGCAGCATTTGTTTGCTTGAATATCTGCTATTGCATAATATTAAAAAAAATATTAAGGTTGCTCCCACACGAAAATCGGTTGCACGTGATAGGTTAATACTGCAATTGAGAGTAGTCACCGCAGATGTATTTCGGGCAGCAATCAGTGGGCGCGGCGGGCAGCTTGACGGCGAGTTGGTCGGGCTCGCACACCGCCGGCGAGCACGACACCTTCGTGCACGACACGTGCGCCGCCTGCTCGCGCTCCGACTTCACGCACGCACACTTGGTGCACGCGTCCACCTGGCGACATTGCAAGCCTCTTAGATTCGTGCTCGGGAGGAGGATCAGAAGGTCTTTGAGCTGTCTGACCATCAAGATATTATTGTAGCAGCTAATGTTTATGAAATGTGATTCCTTTGCAGAGGTGACTATTACAATGTATCGCAAAAACTTAGGAACAATTTTAACAAAAAAAAGCTGTTCCTCTATGGTATTGGTACACTTTTTTTTCTTGCAGACTCTGTAATCAGTGCATCACTATGAGTAGGTCTTTTTAATGGTTTAGGAGACCAAAATGAGATAGATACCTGCCATTGGGTGGTGTTCAAGAAACTTATGTTTTTGTGTCTAGGTTAGCAATGATATGTCACATTAATCTTCTAACATTATCCGAAGTAACAGTAAAAGTTAACAATATTTTTCGATGTTTTACTGAAGACATCCTGAGCAACCGAATTTAGTAAGCTAAAGTGGCGGCTGCAGTAATTATTGCATTGCAACCAGTAATGGATGAAATGAAAAAGACAATCGAATCCAGTTTCTAGCAACACTGTCAATAAGTTGGGTAAGTCACACAAACGAAATACTCTGAATATAAGGGTGGAAAGAGATGCCATATATTAATGTTGACAGGAAATATATTTATATTTACCTCCCACTCGTCGCCGGCGTAGTGCTCGTTGTCCGCGTCGCACGGGAAGCATTTGGTGTGCTCGATGCACGTGTTGTTAACAAGCACCTGAAATAAGTGTTCCGTCAATGCTCATCAAACTCTCGATTTAATGGGAAATGATGCGTGAATTAAAAAAAAAGTGAATTAAGAAATACCTTGCCGTCTGGACAGAAACATCCCTCGGTGGTAGGGGCGTCACACGTCTTGGGATTGCTCGAGAGTTCCTCATAATTCTCACACGTCAATGTGCAGCCCACACCACAGGACTTGTACTTCAAGTCTCCTTCACTATAAATAGGAAAAGTATAGCTCAATATAAGACCATTATATCACTAGAACGACCAAAGTACCATTTATTTATATACACCAGCAGCTTAAAGCTGATGCGTGTGTGCAATTGGTTGAGTGCACTAGGTATTTGTTAATTAAATTAAGATTTGATATTATGATGATGCAAACAAAGAGAATAGCTTACCAAGGATATGGGCATAGATCATTAGTTCTCCAGTCAACACAGAGCCCTGCGCGCCGACACTCGGTGGCGTACTGCTCCAGGCTGGAACAGACGCCCACTCGCTTGCCCGTGAGGCACATGTCTTGCTGGCACGCCATCACGTACATGAAGGGCTCTACCACTGGGTGGCACTGCAACCAATAACAGAACAGTCACCGAGGATACGGAAACAGATCAATTGTTGTCCATTTCACACTCCTCGGTGGCGTACTGCTGCTGACTGATGCAGAACGAATTGGCGCCTGTCCATATAGTGGATGTTTTGCTGGCATGCCATCACGTGCATGAAGGGCTCTATCACTGCACACAAACAACGCCACATTTGACGGGGCAGGAATTTTTATTATCATGTCAATGGAGAACAGAGCGCCGATAATACACGAAAGTTAAATTTATGTTTTTTTGCCGATACTAGGCGCTGGAATCCTCCAGGCTGGAGCAGATGCCCACGTGCTAAAAGTGAGGAACAATAGCCTTTAACAAAGACTATTTTAGGGTGGAGTGCACCATCTCTGGTCAGTAATAATTTTAAAATGAAAATATATCCATCCTTAATTTCGCCTGAACAAGAAAGAAGATAGATCTATAATGACCATAACTTATAATACTAACCAGAGATAGTGCACTCCAGCCTTAGTGTTTAACCAAATGCATACATAAAACCAACTGTCTCTTTCGACAACCTATCTGTAAGGAACTTTATCGAATAACTGAATAGACTACATACATTTCCAAAGGCCTGGGCGTCGAGGATTTTGAAGCAGGGATCCTGCTCGGGCGGCGGAGGCAGGCACTCGCTCTTGGGCTTCTCTACGCACGACTTCTCCACCTTGATGTCCAGGGCCTCCAACGCAGGCTTGCCGGCGAGCCAACTCATGCCGTACTGCAATAGTTTTGTAATCATGTCCTTAGATCCACCTGCAGGCCCACTAATATGAAGTGATTCACAAGTGAAAGGGAATTGTGAACCTTCTGATTTAGAAATGGTGAATTGCCCATTTTCCCATTAGACCTCGAAACAATATAGATTGTAATTGGAAAATTAACCTAAAATCTAATCTGTGGTAACATCAGTACTCGGATTTGTGTGAGATGTAGTCAACTTTAAACCGCACTAACTGTGCGGTGTAGTAAGTAAGGTGCCATGGTAGAACTCATATAAAAAAATAATGTAATATGTTAACTTGTAACAGAACAATGTCAGAGCCAAAAAGAATTAATTGCAAACAATTGGATAACTAATTTAGAAACAGAACCCTACTAGATTTAATATTAATTAAGTTTAAATTTAAAATTTAAGTTGTAAGTATTGAGGAACTGTAATTTCAAGAATATTATTTTTTAGTCCGTGCAACGACACAAAAGTCGAAACCAAATACATTGTTGGCTACAATTTTTCAATTCTAGAATTCCCTCTTCTGTCAAACTTCTACCCCAAACTTCTTATTCCCCTATGCCTTCCATCTTAGTGCACGGGTACTACCCTGATGAAAAATGTATAGGAATAATATCAGCTAAAATGTCATCACCTGTGTTGGTGATATGTGATGCTAAGAAAGATGCTTCGCTTTCCCCTTTACTACTAGTTTTTATTCTGATCGAGGCTGCCATTAAAACCCTTTCCAGTAGAAATTTCCCTTTTTTCCAGGATTTCAATATATTAAAAACATGTTTGGGCACCTCTTGAACGTCTGTGGTGGTGGTACCGTTCTGCGTCTTCATCGTCTCGTCGAACCCTCCGCAGTCCCCGCAGAGTCCCTCAGTCTTGTTCGCGTAGAGAGCCGATGGTATTCGCAGGTTAAAGTCCATGTTTTTGAACAATGACATGACCTAAAACAAAAAAGGAAGAGCGCACTAAATTTTATAAAAGAACTAGGTAGGTAAAACATTTTAAGATGAATCACAGTAATTATAGAAGTAAGTAAGTAAGCCTTATATAGAACTACTAAATAAGTTTAATTCAAAGGAGGAAACCTTTCCATCACCTGCTCTTTTATGACCTATTGCATATCAGTAATGCCCCAGAAATGTATTGAATGGATTTTTCTAAAGTTGTCGGCTTTCTTCATTTTGGAACATTGTTGCAAGCTTTAAATTATAAAAATTAAACAGATTAAATAAACGAAATTAACTAATTAAGTATGTAAGCACCATCATTATATGATCCATATAAAACTGTTGTTCCTTTCACAACCCGGGTGTTAAGTCCGCCCGGGTTGGATGAATAGATGATTCAATGTAGCCATGCTCATATGTAAAGGTAATGTCCTGGCATGGTATCTAATGTCGAAAATAAATTTATTAATAATATATAAATAAATATTCAGGCTGAAACCGACTAGTTGCTTTTAAAAAATACAGTATTTATAGCAAAGTGTTTGCATAAGAAGAACACTGTAGAGTTTGTTCAAAGACTCACCTCGAGCTGTACTTCTGGAATGAGGATGGAGACATCTTTCCCTGGTAGTATTGTGAGCTCAAGCCAGTCGTTCTCAATAGACTTGTACACAGGCGTTCCATCCACCATGATGTCCAGCTGTTCAAAACAATATTTATAAAGTGATCCTATTAGTTAACAGTGTTCTTATTAGGAAAACGTGTTTCTATTGTAGGTAAGGTCCCCAATAAATCTAATAGGGAGCACTGGTACCACAATGAATAGATTTACCAGGGAAATATATTTATTGTAGCTCATAAAAACACCTTCTAATGTATTCCAGATTTTGTGAGTTCAAGTTTACTTATATTTAAGGCATGTATCCAAGTTTATCAGTTTTATCAATGTTTTATTTTACATTTGTGGTGCATGATCCCACATAGCCATAGCCATATTAGATCAAATGTAGTGGAAACCTGTTCTTACCTTATTGCCTCCAGAACTTTTCTGCACATGCAGCACGTGGGGACCCTGAATTATGTGCACCGCTTCCACACACACGGACTTCGGATCTTCCTCGCACGCACCGTTCGTCACAAACACCTGCCGAAACATGCGTCGTGAATGAGATGATCTGTATGCACCACCATGAGAATGTAACTACGATAGGGGTATTCGGAGAATTTAGAGTTTGAGCAACAGGCATGGACTACCTAGTGATCTGACAACAATTGATGATAAAAACTACAGAACAGTGGCTGGCTAGCTTGCTTTTCAGCAAGAACTTTCATACGAATCTGCATAGAACCATACATTTAGGTGCTTGTTTTGAAAAGCTGGTTGAGAATGGTTCAAAATTGGTTCCAATTTACATAATGTAAATATATATACTTACTAAGACCCCTAAAAATAAGATTTTCAAAAATAAACATTACAATGGAACTATAATTTTGCAAAAAATATTTATTATTAAATATTAAACTGAAAAAATGGACAGGCCTTTAAATAGTAATAAATTAAAAAAATATTAAATAAGCCTTATGCCAGTCCATTGGTGCATTTAATTTCTTCTCATGCCAGGTGAGGGAAGAGACCATCACCCAAATAATATTTTGATTGCTGGAATAAGTGTATCATTCTGGATATTGTTTATTGTCTATTGTTGTTTATTGTTTATTCATCATCCACAGGCAGCACACTGCACTCGGATTTGTCATATTTTATCATTAATTCTAGCATTGATAGAAAATAATGCCTTTTTGTACAATGAATACTCTAAATCTAACTAGACAGTGAGCAGGGGCAGAACCGTCGTAAAACATGAGGAAATATGTGACGGAATTCGATCAATTCTGCACCAATTAGAAGTGGATGCAAACAAAAATGTACAGGCATAGACATTTATGGCAGTGTGGTAATTTGGTAAAGTTAGTGATTAGTGGTAACTTATTTATTATTGGCCCTGGCTAAAAATTTTATTGTATGACCTGGAATTTGTAGTCGCCCTTGGTCTTCTTGTCTCGTGCCACGATGTAGGTGCAGTTTCCACTGAAGGGGAGGTCGGCTCGCTCGAACGTCGTGTACTTGGCTGGCGTGCCCTTGCCGTCACACACACCTGCATTCGATTCACAACTTTAGCACTCTTCCACCTAAACCTAAACGAACAGCGTAACACAATATTAAGGTGATCCAAAATGCAACTAAAATATTTGTACCTTTCATTTGTTTTTAAGCATTATTTTTGCAATGATATTATATTTCATATTATTATAACAAATGTAAGGTATACTTAGGTTGGTGCGTATACAATATATTTTTTTCAACTCTTCTGAATATAGGAATAGGTCATCTAGATTCCATTGAACAACTATTGCTATTTATGATCACCCAAATTGTTTTTGTATGAGGATCATGGGTAGGTATTAAAAATTGGATAGGATATTTAAGGTGGCCCAACCCGGCGGGCCCAACTCATTCGCGGGCACGGTACAAAACCGTGCTGTTGCGCTCTGGGACCTTCTCTGTTTCAAAGAATAAGACAGGCTCCGTGATGAGGAAGGTGCAACATGTCCACAAAAAAGACAATGTGCATAGTGTATGATTTGGTAAGATTTACGAAAATTTTAATTTCAAGACGACTTATAGCTAAAAGTAAACCACGACCGCTGTAGTCAAAAATCTAACAAAAACCAAATAGATCATAAATCTTGATTAAATAAGCTATGTTTGATGACTAATCTTTTTACGATGTTCTTACATTATCATTGCGTAATCCACCTCCAAAGTTATTGTATAAAACGCGCGAAAAATTCGAACTTTCGGACCTTATAACTTAGAAACCAAACACAATTTTACAATGCCAATGGTCATCAGACATCTAGATCGATCAAATAAAGCTATTTTTAGCAAAATTTTGGATCTCTGGCAAGAAATATGGGCGTGATCTTCTTTCCCCTTTTGTATGGGGAGATGAGCGGGTTGGGCCACCTTAAGGAAACAACATGCATTTTTTACAAAAGAAAAACAAGAGTTTATTAAAATATTTAACTATCAAGATAATTGTAGTTTAATTTCCCCAATGTATTCAATGTTACCATACTATGATTTTTGATACCCTCATATTATTTGGGGAATCACGATTGATTTGACAGACCCTAGTTCATTTTTTTTAAGTGGTTTTTTTTAAATTAGAGTAATAGATAAGAAAACCATTACTGAATTCATCTACTACCTAATTTCATATGAATCTTAAAAGAGTGCCCTCCTTGGCTCCATGCCTACCCTTTGCTAGATTACAACTTGTCACATTAGATATCCAGATCAAGTTAGGTGATGTGCAGAATTATATAATAGCCGACTACCTGGTCAGGATGTCAGATCAAACAAATATTAGAAAGTCTTACAGTCTCGGCACAGAGGCGGGTCGATGCAGTCGTCCCCCTTGCGCAGCTTGCCCTCCGGACAGAAGCAGCCGGGGAAGCAGACGCCGGCGGCGGGCGGACACGGCTCGTCGTCGCCGCCGAGCGAGCACGCCGGCTCGCAACGCCGCCGGTAGCAGTCGTGGTGGACGAGCGGCGCGGGGCACTCGACCGCTGTGGATAACGTACCCCTATAGTGTTTCGTTGAGTGGAAGATGCACGCTATAGCCTACTGAGGGATCCAGCCCCCAAAGGTTGTTGTGACGGTCAACCAAAAAAAAACCAGCCAAGTGCTAAACGGATTCTATTGGATTAACCTATCGATCTCAATTAGCATTGTGGCTCAACGTCCTTGTATCGAAGACTGTAGGATCAGTACTGCTACCTCTTCAGTTCTGACTCACACAACCTTATGGTTCACAAGATGACTGATGACAGTTTTACAGTCTAGAATGAGTAAAAAGTACGGTACGCATTGACGAATTACGGCGGTGAATGGCCATCATCGCCAAGACAGATTTATCCTGTAGCAGTTAAAATTTTCAGCGCACAAGTTTCCAATAATACTGCAACAATAACTGGAATATTTCAAGAAGGAATCAATTGAGGGGAGACCTACAACTTCAGTGGTGTCAGGCAACAGAAATAAGGAAAAAACTTGTTTTAGGTGCCTCAAAATATAGCAGACGTGAGGTTGAGATCAGCTACCCGCTGGAAATAACCATCCGAATATTCGACTCTCGGGAAATGGCAACCATGTTATTTTTATAAAACTACAAATATATTTTTGAAACTACATGATATTAGTTACGATAGTTAGTTAGTAATACTGTTATGATATTAGCCCAATACAAGACATGGGAATAAGGCGCCATGCCAGAACTTTCTTTTAGTGCACAGCACATTAAACTGGATGGAAAACATGGAAAATTGCAGCTTCAACCATCTTTTATTCAATGAACACGGGCAAGATGAACTCTACCAACTAGTAAGTACAGCTCGGACAAAACTTTTTGGCCGGTCTGAATGCACGCCGAGTTCGAGTTCATGCAGGGTAGGGTATGCTCCCTGCGCATCCTGATCTAAAAGTTACCTTACATGCAGCAAAACATGCCAACTTCACATCGGCCATAAGGTTTGGCCCAAACTATAAGTTTGATGTGGATTCCAAAACTGCTTGAAACCCACAAAATGCAGTGGGACCAGTTATGTTATTTATAAGTGACGGACCCACACAGCAGTTTAATTGTATTTGTTAATGTTTTAAAGTTTTTTTTCTTCAAGCTATCAGTTACTCCTTAGAGCCAATGAAAAAGTAGTTACTCCTTAGAGCCAATGAAAAAATTTTTTTTATTTATATGCAATTCTATAAACTTAATAGCTGTAATTCGGCCTGTCGGTGTTGACCTATCCAGTTTTGTATCGCACCAGTGACGCGTGACAACTCACGACATTTTGTCTCGGTCCGCCAGCCCTGCAGGTCGACGGTGCGGTCTGCCGCCTTGCACTCCACCACGAAGCTCTGGAGCGCCTCGCACAGGCAATCCTGCGGCTCGCGCGACGCGTTCCCTGCCGTCTGCGCGCACTCGCAGATCTGCTCCAGGCAGCGCGTGCGCCACTTGGCGAGGCTCAGCACCGCGCCGCACGCTGACAGCGTCTCCTCTCTGCGGGGTCGCTTGCGGGTCAGGTTAGGTGGTGGTTGCATGGAATGGGTTTAGGAGACAAAACGCTCGATCCCCCTTTGCTTCCATTGTTGGTCTTATCAAGAAAGACAATAAGATTACTGACCACCGAAAAGGATGAAGGGATGAAAGTTGCGTGTTCTTACAAAATAAGATTATGTGACTATAGTCAACCCAAAGGACGAAGAGATGAAGTCGGATGTTTTTGATTAAGAACGATGATCTGACTATAGTATATAATTACTTTTATTTGTTATACTTTTTAGTTCGTTTTTTAAACGTTTTTCTTTATTATTGATTACATTTTCTTGTTCGTACGTAATGGTAATAAATGGGAATTGTTTTTGGGGGTAGCATAAGCATAAATAATATGTCTTATTATATTAGAATGTGTTCGTATGTACCTATGTTACCGCTGTTAATTCTCTTAAATAACAATAAATAAATAAATAAATAGACCACCTAAAAAGACAAAGGGATGAATTTTGATCTTTTTACCAAGAAAGATGACATGATTATAGACCACCGAAAAGGACGAAGGGATGAATTTGGATGCCTTTACCAAGAAAGATGATAAGACTATAACCCACCTAAATGGAGGAAGACCAAATAATGCACCTAAACACCAAAAATAATGAAGGAATAACGTATTGGTGCACACTAAAAAGCAGCTACTCAAAATATGTTTATTATTTATTTACTCAGTCTTGGGATGTTGTTTCACATCAGTATAGTCTAGTATGATGAATGCACCCTCTCCGCTCAAAGTCTATGCAAGTTCATAAGTATCCTATGAGAGTCTCAAGTGAATCTGAGTGTTCTTATGAACATTTTACTGTCGAGGGTGAATGTCAAGACAAAAATAAGTATGTTCCCTTAATTTATTTCAATCGACTGTCATAGTGGCGACTGATAAAATTTTATACATTTATGAGAGCTCCTTATATAAATAGAGTGGGGTGTTCAGAACAGCGTCACATCGGCGACACTCACGCGATAACGCTGCACATGTCCCAGGCGCGCGCCTGCAGGTCCAGCGGGCACGCGCGCGCCTCGCACGCGTCCGGCGGCAGCTCGGGCCGCGACCACGCGTTACCGAACAGCTCCGTGCTGCGCACCTGCTGCCCGGCCGGCAGGCGGCGGTCGTTCTCCGGGTTGCCGTCATAGTAGCCGCAGAGGCCATCCACGGCACCGGAGAGTGACGCCGGCACCTGTGAGTTATGGATGTACCACGTTAGATTGACACCTACTTGGGCCCGGAGTGGCTCGGAAGCCGTTTGGGACCGTTGCCCTATTTTGCCTATTGTACTGTGAATGCTTTCATAAACTGAGCAATCATCAATGGCCCTGAGGTTCTTCAAACATGATGTAGAGAAATACCTGGCCGGCCGGTATGATTTTTTGCAGCCTCCGCAAAAGTTCTAAGGGGAGTCTTCTGGCACCTCTTAGATGAGGGCTTAGCCTGACCCAATATGCCGCGCTTTACATAAAAAGCAATAAACATTGTAATTCAAACTTGGCATAAACAGGACATCACAGTTTCTTCGAATGAGGATTTAATCCCAATCAAATTGAGAACAATATAATAGCCTGTTTGAGAACAGACAGACATATAGATCGTAAGAAGACTGAAATGACATCTAAACGGGCTAGACTACCCACCTAAACTAGGTATCCACCAAACAACATGTTATGAAGTCTAGAAGGTTAGCGGGCAGATCACGAACTCAGCAATAATTCTCAAAACTTCAAATTCCGCCGTCCGCTAAAATCCCAGTTTCATCAATCAACAAAAACCGGCCAAGTGCGAGTCGGACTCGCACACGAAAGGTTCCGTACCATCGTACAAGATTTAACACAAAAAATCACGTTTTTTGGATCGGGTCCCCATTTAATTTTTATATTTTTTTTTTGCCTATTTGTTGTTATAGCGGCAAATTAAATACACACTCTGTGAGAATTTCAGCTACCTACCTATTACGGTTCATGAGATACAACCCTGTGACGGACGGACGGATGGACGGACGGACGGACAGCGGAGGCTTAGTAATAGGGTTCCGTTTTCACCCTTTGGGTACGGAACCCTAAAGAAGGCAATGGTTGCAATAAATGATACTCACACCAATCTTTACATCACCCTGCAAATTGTACAAGACCCAGAAGCCGTACTTCTTGGAGACGTAGAAGAGAACATCGCCGGTCCTCGACAGCAGGAACTTCTCTTTGTCGAGCCCGATCTTCTTGGTCTGGTCGACCGTGTACGGGTAGCCATTGTACTCGACACGGAGGCCCGGCAGCATCCGGACAAAATCGCCATCTTGGACCACGAGAAGCTCGCGCCCGCAACCCGATGCCTGGCTGCAGTTCTTTTGGACTGAAAGAAGTCATTCAAGTTGGTGGTATTTATAAAAAAATATAAAAAAGAGAAAACTGTCCATGCCTAATAATTTCACTGCTGCTCCTGGATAAAGTTTTAAAGTATTTTCGATTAAATTGCCTGTTGTTTTCAAGCAAACAGGGAAAAATAGGACTCGAAACACATGCATGCACTAATTTTAGTGCATGCATGTTTTATACAAGTAACTATACAATCTATGAAATAATGTAGTTGAACAAAAACTAGTGTCCGACCGAAAGTTTCGGTTTCAGTTTCTTACTGAAAAAATATTTTTAATATTTTTTTACATTATATTAAATAAATTATTAAAATAAAATTAATATACTGTGTTTCCATTACATGTCCTAACTATTGTTTCCTTGAATGTAACCTATTTTTTAATCATTGACAAAGTCTATTTACAGCTGACAATGTTAAAATGTTAGTCTACCAATGAGTCGATCTCTTTCCATTGGACAATCTAATAATTAATGTATTCTTTTTTATCTGACTCTCTATTTATGACAAGGCCTCTTTACAGCTGATGATGAAAGTAAAACTTTATAATAATAGACATGTTTATATGATCTGAGATGTATAGTAGTAGTGATCTGAGTAGTGTAGTGTAAAAATTTGTATGTTACTTCTTGCAACCATCTGACGTATCTGAGTTTATGTAATGTACCTATAGGATGAATAAAAATGAAATGAAAATTAGTGCAGAATAATGGGTAAAATGCACTAAATTTCAGTATTTTAAGTAATTTTATACTTGACCACGTGAGATTCGGTTTAGGCCGAAACTGAAGCCACGGCCGAATATTCGGTTTTGGTTTCGGCCGGAAATCCAGTTTCGGTCGGACACTAACCAAAAACCCAATAAATTACAAAAAATATGTACATTTCCGCTTCCCTAGTCGATCATCAAAATACAAAAAAACAAAGATGAAGAATAAAGAAACAAGGCACATTATTTTGTGCACCAATGGATTTTACATTGCAATTCACAGGTGTTTCGGATACATATATTAGTCCATTTTATTGTTTTGGTGTAAATCTTAAGCTTTTTTACACATTGTTGATGGGGTAAAAAAAATCATTACTTCCTTACTTATCTTTCTTTGAAATTGTTCGTGTTAGCTTAAGTACATTAATATTGTTTTGGTTGTAGCTAAAATACCAAATAAATTATATGAACATCCTGGTCCGCATATTGGTGGCGCATAAACAGCAAAGGTGAAACGAGACTACTCACTTATGACGCTCCACTTGTCCCCGTTGGCGTCGCGAGCCAGCAGGTGGTCGCAGATGTCGTACTTGTATTCTGTGCCGTCAAACGTATTGAAGGTACGGCTGGTCACGTTGCAGACGGCGTGGCTCTTCGGCGGAGGGTCACAGGTGTACCTGTCAAGTCCAATTGGCTACATTCTAGTCTAGATGTAATAATTAGGATTTTTCTCTTGATTCGATGAGATTTTTTTTTTATTTCAAGACTTCTGTAGAACAAATATGTTGTGAGCACCATAACATATTAACACAGTATTTGTTGAGTCAGACTTTTGTTTGCTCAAGGATCGAAACATTTAAGTACCACTGCCCAGAACTGATGGAAACGGAACCAGAATTTTCATCTTCGAGGACACTCATAAAAACTTAAAATTCAACCAAGTAGTAAAGGCATGGAACAAACTTTCAGAGGAGGTGAAATGAATGAAAATCAACAAAAGAAAAACCACTTAACAACTAAATATAACAGTAATCATTGTGTTTAGGGCACAAGCTTACGCTGCCTGTTGTAAACTAATAAATAAATAGATAAATAAATATAAAATAAATCTTTCCAGTCATAATGACTGACAGTTATAACCTCACCCATTGAATAGAAAAGATAAACACCAGTGCGAGCACTCACTTGGGGCACTGTCCGTATGCAGTTTCCTCGGTCCCCTCGAGGCGCAACTTGTAGTGCGGGGGGCAGGCGGGCACGGGGCACGGCGGGGGCGGCGGCGGGGTGCCCTCGCCCTTGTACGGAGGCAACTTGCGATTGGACACGCACTTGAACTGCGGACATTCGTCCGGCTCGGCCGCTTTGGTGCTCGTCACCGTCGGCTTGGAGAGGGTGAACGCCGACGATGACTTTGTGCCGGGGTACCGCGTTTTGGTGCCTGGGGATTACGATTACAAGTTAGATTACCTTTTAGTTAAGTTAGATTATTTTTGATGGTTGCGTATTAGCTTATATTTCACAGACACCGCCATATTAGCCTAATACACCGTATTCGAGTATGAATTAAGTGACATTCCAGGACATTCCTTTTCATGAGCATGGGTACGAATGGAAAATACTCATTTTTTTTTTCGCATCGTTCATATTTTCATCTCATACAATGGAATAAACCCAGCAGGCTAAACCCCACAAGCTATTGGGGAAGGGGACCTGCAGTTTTACATGGATTCGGAACAATGGAAGGCATCAGAACGCTCGCATTCGTAATGAAAGTGCACCTATCAGAGATATCCAAATCAGAGATAAAAATAAAATTTTAAGAATTTTATAGAATTTTATGGGACAATGTACCTGACTTAAATAAATTATTATTATTAAATGAAACTTGGATTGACCCCATTACCTCTTGCATGAGAAGCACGCCCTCACGCCTCTGAGCTCCGAGCCACTCAACAATAACAAGGATTTGTAACTTTATGAAATTTAATATAATTGAGGTAAGTCAAGCCAATACCACAAAATTAAATGACAATGTTCATTGGTTCGGATTCCACATACGTATTCTTTACCATCATACCATCATATTAAATGAAGGATGGTCGAAGTGGTGAGGAAATGTTCAAAGTAGCTGTGCTAGCAAGGGATATACAAAGTTCCCATGAGGTGTGTGAGGCTAATATCATGACACTAGGTATAGTATTAGCCACCCATGTCCAGTTACATTAAAAACCTTTACTTAGCTCTAAAATCAACACTAACACCATGTAACAACACCATTTGGAGGGATGAATAAAAAAAATATACAATGGGTGGTTTCCGTAGAAAGCATATGTTTATAGTGAACAGTGTAACATATCCGAACCGGAATACAAGCTGGCGGCACCGCCCTTGACGCCCTTGAAGTAGCGGGTGTAGGTCTTGCGCGGTCGCGGCGGCGGCAAGGCCGCGAGCGAGTCCGGCGGCGCCGCCGAGTCGGCGAGCGCCTGCGAGCGCTGGTACGCTGGGCGACGCGCCACCAGCGTGGCCTTGTAGCCGGCCGGGCACGACGCCTCCGCACACTCCTCTGCACGGAGGGAAATAGTGGATCGTCGGTTTTGCTACATTTTGTATGGATGTTGCGACGACAGGGTTGCTACACGCCGTGACTAGAATTCGAGAGGGAATCAGGCGCGAAAAAGAAGAAACATAACAGATCCGCATGCAGACCTATTTGTGCGCGCGGCGGTAATTTGATATACAAGCAAACTCGGTCCTGAAGCTTAAGTCCGCTAATAGATAACTCCACTTTCGAAAGTTAAAAATATGAGAGCATGATGCACTTGAAGTTGTTTGGCATATTTAGTGTGATTCCGGGGTATCTCATAACGTTAACGCTCGAAAGTGGAGTTATCTATTAGCGGACTTAGGCTTCTGATATTGAAGCTCCCACCACACTCAAACAACCCGCGCCGCATGCAGTGGCGGTCACTCACACACATATGCTAAAGCACGGTTACCTATAGCGTACTATCAACTGTGTGGATGACGGTGAGACATACCCACCTGTGGCTGTGTCCCTGATATTTTTTGTGGGGATTTCATCAGACTAAGATAAAAATAATCCAATAAGGTATAACAGTATCGTAACTATTCAAACAATGGAGTAAGTAAGTGTTCTACCAATGGGAATGGTCTAAATTCGGGCAACAGTGGAGACACAAGTAGCCACACGCTCGGCTGAAACGAGAGAGAAAGTTATGCAGGGAACTGGTATCAAACCAACACATCTTGCGATACAAACGAATATAGATGACAAAATTATACTACTTCCCTAACACTAATACTAACTTTTGGGTGGAGCTGTGGTCGGCGGCACGGGGGTGGTCGTGGTGGCCGGCGCTGGGGTGGTCCTACAGTCGATCTCGTCGTCGGGACAGTCCACAACGCCGTCGCACCAGCGCTCCTCCGCTACGCACACCTCGCTCGTGGGGCACGCGCGCTCCCCGGCCGGACATGGCTCGCACGCGCAGTCGCACAACTGCGTCTTGCGCGCGACCAGACCCTGCGAACGCGCAGCGGGGAGTGTATGGTGGATTAGATAATAAGCGATGGGTGACGAGATTGGGCATTTATATATGCGCATTTATTTATTCAGGTAGTTATGAAATTATAGAGGGCTTTTCAAAAATCATTTTCAAAATTTTACTAGTTCTAAAAAGTTTAACATGTTTATGAGGTATTAAAAAAATTCATTCAAATTACAATTTTGGTTTAAAAGGTCAACCATTTTTTTTTCAGATTTTCAAAACTTATGGTTTATTTATTATATTTTAATATAAATTATTATATGGAATGGTGCATTATGAATGAATCGTATTTACAATTTGATGGGATACATGATTATTTTTTTTTAATAAAATGTAGCTCTTGTTGTTGCATAAATAAAATTCATTCACATTTGAAATTCAATCAAAAAATAAAGAGTTACTGTGACAATGGTAATGACTAAATTAAAAGAGGTTCCTTCGAAATAGTAAGTAATTCTAAGTGTGTTCTGTCAATTGAAACTGAACAAACTTACCGCAGCACACTTGGGACATTTTGTAGGCACACAGTCAGGAACGCCTCCAATCTTACATGTGCAGTCCTCGCAGTTGTTGCTTTTGAATTGGGCTCCGACTTGATATCTGTCAAATTTACCAGTTTTTGGTATTATAATTACATATACTTCTATCCTGATCGCACATTCCACAAAATATAAGATTCCTCTGTATGTTATCAATCTATTAAAATAACAAAGTTGTGAAAATTTGCAGCCAGCCTACACACCAGATTGCCTTCATTTCACTTTGGCTAAGATAGATGATATGAGTATTACATACGAAAAAGGCTTATATCAAATCCATATTGGTGTCATTTTTAATCTGAAACGTAGTGCCTCTTATCTAAGGAATTCATAGGCACCGTGAACAAAAGGCACTACACTTTCGACAAAACAACAGTTAACAAAATTTCATATACCACTATATTAGTTATTAGTAGAAACTGCGCCTTTGAAAGACACCAAACACATCGCAGGATTCCATTATCCCCAAAGAATAGCTACATTGAAGGTCATGACCGGAGACGGGGCAGGAGCGGGAGAGTGGCAGAGTGTGGTTTTGATATTATTTTTATTACTCTTGCATACGTAGCGTGACGGCATCATGAAACACACGATGCTGTCCGATAGATTGGAAAATATTAAGTACTCTAAAGCAAGACAGTGCGCGAAATAGTCGCGCGGCGGGGTGAAAGGGTACCGTGGACGGAGCAGGGCAGGGAAATATATATTCTCTATAATAATATTGTTTTCCTCTTCGCCGCACTCCACGTCGCCTATACACACGCCAATACATCTAGGTTCTGAAGATACTGCCAAAAGTCTCGCTCCGCGCCTGTCCTGTTACAGGACATTTACATTACTGAGTCCAGCAACTCACGGAATCAGCCCGACGAAACATGGGCATAGCTGCAGAGTGGTACACTCCTCCCCGTCGAAGTAGCTCTTGGGCGCGGGACAGTCGCACGCGCTGGCGCCAGAGATGAGGCCCGGGCACAGCTGACACTTGGACTCGGTGACTTTTCCGAGCGGATTGACGTACACGCTGGTTGGTTGCTCGCCCACTTTGAGTGCAGATACACAGTTGTACAGTACAGCTATCGTGTAACCGACGATTAGAATTTAATTTAATTTATTACCAGCTCCAAAAAAACTTCAATAATTTGCATAAAGTACTTTTCAAAAATACTGCTGGTATAAATGAATGAACTGAATGTTATATAACACAACCTGACTTTCCTTTGTATTAACCAAACAATTCCTTGGAGTGAATTAAATCAGGTACTGACATTATTAACATGCAAGAATTAATTATTGTTGACTCGTAATAAAATCAATGATTGTAAAATTGAAGAAAATACACACCAGGGTAGGGCACGAAGCATCCAAGAGGCTCCACTCTCATCTCAATACTGTTACTCCACTCCTGCGGCAGTATCTTCATATACCGCATGTGAATGGGACGCAGAAACATGTTCCTGACCTCAGTGTCCGAGTCGAAGTTGGCGGGGAACAATTTGTCATTGCCGTTGTCGTCGGTCACTGGACTCCAGTCCTTGTCGTCCGGCGAGTACAGGACCTTGTAACTCTTTATCCAGCCAGTTTTGCCACCCTTTGTCACTATGCCAGTTATGTTTCTTAGACCGGTGTAGTCGAACTGTGATGATGACATCGAAATTATGTTTCAATAAAATGTATTTCTAGGTATTAAAAAAATATAGTTTTTTTCAGAGGGCTTAAAAAAACAAATTTGATGCGTTGCAAACATTTTGTCTCCTGCCAATCTTATTGCTTTATTATTAATTAGTAAAAACTAGCGCTAAACATTAAGCCTACCTCCCCTCTATAGCAGAATAACAAACATTACTTACAAATATCCATTCTCCTGGCGTACTGAAAGTGGGCCCCCAGGCATTACTCTGGTTCAGGTGCAAGTACTTGATGCTCTCAGGGTTCGAGCTGACCTTAACGTTCTGCAGGGGTAGACCCATGGAGAATCCCATCGGCTCTTCGCAAAGTGGTTCCGGCTCCATTACTGTTCAATGTGTTTTACATATTAATCAAGAAATCACTAAAATTCAATGAAAATTAATTTAAGAATTGTTTAACATTACGCACGGCACACATGCTCAAACTAGTTATTTCATACCAAATTCGTGCGGTACTATATGGTCACGACCATGTTGTTTTGCTCCAATAGAATTGCATGCAAGTCATACAAGTCGAATGCGCATCTAAACTCTGCGACCGGACAACCGCACGGTGCACTGCACAGTTGTGCAGGACTGTGGATATTCTTGTATACTTCTCTATACGCACCGACAATCCTGCTGTAATTCAGAACGGATTGCGGCCTGTGCGTTCTTAGAAGTTGAAGTGACACTGGGTACGACTATTGGGTAGTTAGTTTGTACTAGCTTGAGTATATTTGCAGCAGCTATTGAAACGTCCTTTGCGTTATGAACATCAGTATGAATGTTCTATATTGAACGAAGGGGCTATTTCCGATTTCGAAAGGTCATCCCACAATATTTTTAAAATATATTTCTGATTGTTTTATATACTCACAGGAAAATATTCTAATCCCTATATTTAACATTTTGAATATTGATATTTGTCAGATTAGTACAGTTACTTGTCGCAAGTGAATCATGTTTTTCTTAAGTAATCAAAATATAGTATTGGAGTTTATCTTTATTGACTTTTAAATGGCCTGTAGCTACATAGTTTAAAATATAAAAAAATGCTAAAAAGGAAGGAAATATGCCATCTAGCGCGCCTATAAGAACCTCCTGTCTCCAATTGTCAAAAACTACCAACCAAACATAAATGTACATGCCACATACAAACAAAGTCGCAGACGTATTGGAGGGTTGTTGTGGGTGGGAACTGACTTGTAAAACACATTTTTAGAGCACATTCACGCGCGGTGGCGATGTTTCGACTATGTGGCATGCGATGCGCCCTGGGATTCCCATAAAATTATATGGCCACTTTGGAGATACGGCGGAGACACAATATCCCCAAAGATATTTAGACCAAAAGATATTTTTTTAGCTGATATCGAAATCAAGTGAAATGGTACAGTGCTTTTCCAATGGTTATCAAAGTAAGTTTCTAAGGGGTACGTAATTTCGTATGTTTGCGGGCCCACCCACAGATCAGAACATTCCGCCGATGTTAATACAAAAGTGTTCAGCTTTTCTGTGGGACTATTTCAACTCTCTGGACTATTTCTCCATAAACGGAATGAACAATTTACTTTAAATAATCCATAAATGAATAGTCACCAGGATAAGGCTTGAAGCATCCGATTGGTTCCACTCTCATCTCGATATTGTTAGTCCACTCCTGAGGTAGAATCTTCATTACTTGCATGACTATCGGGTGTTCGAACATGATCTTGACTTCTGTGTCCGAGTCAGAATTGGCGGAGAACAGTTTATCATTGCCGTCGTCGTCGGTGATAGCACTCCAGGTCTTGTGGTCCGGCGAGTACAGGACCTTGTAACTCTTGACCCAGCCGGTTTTTCCTCCTTTTGTGACCACTCCGGTTATGTTTTTTGGTAAGGTGAAGTCAAACTGTGCATTAAGGGTAGGGTGTATTTCTTAAAACAATCAAATTTTTTATTTCGAAGATCATTGATGTATCCTAAGATCAACTCAAGTAATGAACTGATAACATAACTGTTCCAAAACCACTATTTATAAATCCGCCTGCAAGGGACATCTCCAAGCTGTCTTCTGTAGTTTCAGGATTACTAGATGAAAACATTTTTTTGAACAAAATAAACTTACGAATATCCATTCCCCAGGCGTGCTAGTAGTGGGTTGCCAGGCAACGTCTTGATTAAGGCCCAAGCCCATCACATTGTCTTTGCCCGAGCTGACCTCCACATTCCTCAGGGGCAGACCGCCAGCGAAGCCCATAGGCTCCGTGCAAAGGGGCTCAGGCTCTACAACTGTTTATCATACTATTACTTGCACATGTAATGGATTCACCTTTATGCTATGCTAGCAACAACCGACTGTCTGGAGATGTTGAGAATTTTGAAATGGAAAATGCATAAAACTTTCCAAGGCAGCATGGAAATGAAGATATCACATTTACCTGATATGTTTGATTTGTCATGAAATATTTATGTCGCACGCTTAAAGTATAAACAATTTTCATAAAACAGTCTGAACTATTGCATCAGCGTCGGATATGCATTTTATATAATCAATTGTCGTCATCATGTGATGTGCTGTAAAGAGGTATGTATGGTGCCAGTCAAAATAATACAATTGGGCCCACTTTATTTCTTTCTGTGCTGGTAATTAGAGCTGACTAAGGCATTTGTCATTTGCAGTCTATACTTACTAGGTGGTAGGGTTAATCGCGTCCAGGTTAGTATGATCACACTGAATGAACGATGGTCAAATTAACAGCAAACATTATCTGTGTTTTCCACCCAGTTCAATGTAGATGTGCAATATAAGGAAGGTCCTGGTATGGCACCTAGTTTCCATGTGGTGTGTTGAGCTAATATCGTTTCAGTAGGTGTGGTATTAGCCATCTATGTAACTGGAAATTTTATAAAATTGGTGTTTAAAAACAAGCATTCATTTATTAATCCAATGGGTCAAGTATGGAAGAAGTGCTCACCAGGATTCGGCTCGATACATCCAAGGGGCTCTACTCTCATCTCTATATTCCGACTCCACTCCTGAGGCAAGATCTTCATTACTTGCATGAGTATTGGGTGTTCGAACAAGTTCTCGACTTCGGTGTCAGAGTCAGAGTTGGCGGGGAACAGTTTGTCGTTGCCGTCTTCGTCTGTGACGGCACTCCAGGCCTTATGATCCGGCGAGTACAGGACTTTGTAACTCTTGACCCACCCAGTTTTTCCACCCTTTGTAACCACACCGGTTATATTTTTTGGTGAAGTGAAGTCAAACTGTAAAAATTTAATAGGGAGTTAAGAAGTTGTTTAATTAACAAAATAAGTTTTTGGAAACATTTCAAAGATGGATGGACTTACGAATATCCATTCTCCAGGAGTGCTGGTGGTGGGTTTCCAGGCATACTCCTGCTTGATATCTAAGTATTTCTCTTTTCCTTTTCCGGAGCTGACCTGAACATCCTTAAGGGGCAGTCCTCCGGAGAGGCCCATAGGTTGCGAGCACTGCGGTCGATCTATCTCCGAAACTGTGATGAAAATATTACAATGGTAATAATAAATAATTTATATAACGGTAACAAAGTAAATATATATTTTAACTAAAAATCCATAAATTCAGGCACAGAGAACAAGAGGTTTTACTTCTATCGCATGGACTGACTTGAGGTGTATGGTATTGAGTAATGTATATCTGGAAGGGATCAGGTTGAGAATACTACTCTAGGTATTATGTCGCATATGGTCTTCCTAGGGAATGATGCTACTGACGAACTGGCGAAAAATACAATAACGGCAGGACCCAAGCTGATTGTTACTCTACCTTTTATCAAACTGAATAACTGGTTGCAAGAAAAAACTAAGATGCTACATAACAATTCATCTCTCTATAAGCACCTCACACAAAGATTGTTGCATACAAACAGGGTTAACTTACGGAAAATGGTGGCAACACTAACAGGACATTGTCCGCTTAACAAACACCTCTATAATATAGAAACAACAGGCTGCCCTCGGTGTTGTGGCTGTTTAGAGGCAGCAGGAACAATCGCACATGTAATATTGGAATGCAGGAGCGTGGCCAAACAACGGGTATGGATCCTAGCTGCACCAGGATCCTTCTCAGAGGTCTGTGGTAAAACTCGGAACCTCTTGGACTTCCTCAACTAACTAACTAACTAATGTCGCATATGTAAGGTTTAAATCCACTTTAATTAATTAAAAGCATTCACTTTTAGGTTTAAGATGCATCTGCGGCCTAGTTACAATGTCATTACAATCGTTATCTCTCAAATTAAATGTATTCATCGGAAGAAAATAAAACATACCAGAAATCGGCACAAAACATCCGAGGGGCTCCACTCTCATCTCGATATGCTCACTCCACTCCTGCGGCAGTATCTTCATGTACTGCATGTATATGGGCAGTGGAAACATGTTCCTTACTTCCGTGTCTGAGTCAGAGTTTCCGAGGAACAGTTTTTCCCTGCCACTGTTGTCGGTGACGGGACTCCAGACTACGTGGTCCGGTGAGTACAACACTCTGTAACTCGTGACCCAACCAGTTTTGCCACCTTTTGTTGCGATTCCAGTTATGTTCCTCGGACTGGTGAAGTCAAACTGTGGACAGTGTAGATTTGGTTTGTAGAGATGATACAATAGCAATTGACCTATTTTTCTTACCAACGGCGTGTCCATAATGTAAAAAACGGTCAAAGATATTGTAATAATAAAATGGTTAAGAGATGTAGAGCAAATGAGTAACGAAAGATTGACGAAACTCATTTACAGAGCAGGCCCCCTACTATGAACGCTATGGAGCAATTTAGTAAAGGTCAGGTATGCAGCACGCCTAATCAGTAGAGCATGTATGAAAATATGTATGTTTATAGAGCGAGCGAAACAAGTATGCTGTGATCATAATTTATGGCGCTCTAACATCGGTGCCTACCCTCTGGGGAAGTGGTGTGAAGGAATGCACGTATGTATGTGATTGAAAAAAAAGTTTTGGAATAAGGATGGCTAATATCATGAAATAAGATGATATAGCTTGCTCCAAAGACTAGCTTGCAAGCGAGCAAGTCAAAATGTTAGAACTAAGGCCACCCCTAGTCCCCACCTCGATTCGAACCCTACTTTACTGCCAAGGGGTCTGATTTTGTTCAGTGAAGCCATTCAAGGCTGTTTTCATCACACTCCTATCACTGAATTAATATAAGCCTATAACAACACATTTTCATTGCGGGCTGCATTTAACTAGACAAAAACACGATGCATTTTTCATTATCACTTTGATTTCATGTTTTATTCAATGCGACAGTACTTACCCCGGCAGGCTTAACTCTCCTGCCTAGAGAGGGGAATGGAACCTAGTGTATCAAACTGAAAATCAACACTTCCAAACCAGGATTAGAAAGTAAGGAATGCACACCCACGAAACTATGATCTCCAACACCTAAAACTTGACTTATAAGACACCACCATATTTAAAGAGGTTTCTATTGTACTCACGAATATCCACTCCCCGGGGGTGCTGGAAGCAGGTTGCCAGGCCTTGTCCTGCTTGATGTTCAATAGTCGTGCGCTCTCAGCTCCCGAGCTAACCTGCACTTTCCGCACAGGCAGACCGCTGGCAAGGCCCATAGGCTCTGTGCACTGCATCTGCTCGGCCTGCCATAAATAGAGGCAAAACAATGCGATCAAAGCCTTTGGTCTCTGAGGTGTTTTAGCACATCTGTATCTTAACAATCATTATATCTAATTACTAACTAGTTATTAAAATAAAAAATGACAATAATTATTATACTAGTTATAATACCTATTAGTGCGTCTAGATTCAGTACGACCTCAGAACAGAAAACATGGTAGATTTTCGATGTAGCTTGATCTCTGTTACCATTGTTTGCTGGTCAAAGCCTTATGGCTGCGAAAGAGTGTCGGTGCTGAGGCGCAGATTGCTTAAAGTTAAGCAATATGGTGACAGTTTGGAACATAATTTAGTTTCATAATAACAATGCAATATCGAATGTCCATTAGATAATGCCACTCGTAAGTGATCTGTTGGCACATCCGTTACACTCCATACCAGATGGGAAAAAATACTTCAGAAACAGGTTCAGATAAAAAGTGTAAGTACATGAATCACACAAACATTCGTACCAGAGTAGTGATGGGCACGGCTGTGGTAGTGGTGGTGGTGGTAGTTGTGATGGTGGTAGTGGTCGTGGTCGTGCTGAAAGTGGGCGCGAGCGTTGTGAACTCTTCACAGCCGACGACGTCGAAGCGCACCGCTATACCATCGTGCCAGGTCAACGGCTGCACGCGCACGTATCTTGCCTCGATTGGCTCCGGGAACATTTGCTTGACATTCTCCCTGTTGTCTGTTCGACTGCCGAGGAACACCTGGACAGAGCGGGATGCTTTATGCTGTGTGGTGTTGTGAGGTGAAAGAGAAATATGAAGTAAACATAATAGCGGATACTGTCACTGGCTCTCCAAAAACCTTTGTTTCCTGCACCATAAAATATATTAAGATTGCAGGGATACAAACTATGTTACACAAGTTAAGAGTTCAAATCATAATTGAGTACTCGATAACCATTGGAAATGTATGTTTTTTGTTGCTATATGCGTATGCACCAGCGCTGGACTTGTCAATAGGCCGTATAAGCGGCAGCCCAGGGGCTCCAGATTTTAGATGGCGCTCAGTCGATTTGGGTAGTGCATTCATAAAGTGTAGTGAACTATATTTAAGAAAAGTAAAAGCACTGCGTAAAGGCACCGTTAGTCGAGCGGGTCTGCAATGTGTCTAGCTTGCATTGGTAGTATTCAATTCTACACTGACAGCGTCGTTTGCCTGTTTCAAGCATAAAAGACAGTTTTCACGCATTGTTCTGGCCGTGATTGATATCATCAACACGAATATTAATATAATCCACACAGTGTGTTACTAATTCTGATTGGATATATTTTTATTCAATTATGACTGAATCTAACTTGTGGATGTGCTTAATGATTTTGCATCAAGAGTACATCAGGAGAGCACTGAAAGTAAATTCTTTGCGTACGATCAGTACTGGCGGTATGGACCGACCATTAGTGGAGCAGTGAAATTGGTCTTAAAAGTATTTTTTATTTATCAAATTTAAAAATATTAACCTTGGGCTGCCCGTCAGGTCCGTTGATGTAAGAGAAAGCTTGTCCATCGTCGCTGTAAAGTACCCGGTAGCTGGTAACATACTCGGAGAAGAGTCCGCTGCCCTGCATCACCAGCCCATAGAGTGGCTCCCGCCTCGGGAACTGCACCTGGATATACTGGTGTACGTCGGTCTGGGCTGGCGACCAGCCGCCCGCTGAAAACGACAGCACAAAATAGATGATTTTGTGGTGTAAATTCAAGAAAATCCATACGATCCGAAATCACCCAAGACTGGAGTTACAGACATATAAACTCTTTATTTCTTTTTATGCCTACAATGTACATTTCGTTAAAATTGTGGGTCACATTTTGGTTCCGTACACATGTAAACTGTAGGTTAGGGTAAATCCAGCCTGGGTAAAACTATCAGCCTCTTTCCTTTCCCAACCTTCACCATCAACTTAATTAATGGAATATGTTTTTCCTTCCATTCAATGTCAATCACATTGCCCCACAGAACAAAAAGAACGGGTAGAAGGAGTAAGTAGGCGGAAACAGCGTAGCCACTAGTACGCGGAGCTCGGCGCACTTCGTGATTCGCGCTCAGCAGTCGTGATTCGTCACTACTTCGGCGCTGTCGACCGCAACTACTGGACGATAAACTCGCGAAGCAAGAACGATGCCCTATTGTGCCATTTTGGCGTGCAAAAACGATAGCCGAACACACAATTTAACAAAAGGAGGCATATCATACCATCGATAAGTTTTATTTTATTTAATTTCGATTTAAATTCGAAAATGTATGCAAAATTTGACGAACACTTCAAAAGTCAAACAAAAATTTACTCTAATACCCACATTTTAAGGATTGGTTTGCATCAATCTCATACATTGTTCTCGAAATTTCTGTCATTCACGATTATTTTTATATTCTAAGGTGATGCCTCAGCTACTCAATAAGGGATGTGACACATCGAATCGACATTGAGCTATCGATGTTTATGTATGTTACAGTGATGATTGGACATGGATGATTAATATAACAACAATTGTTATTAAATTAGGATATTACACCGCAAACTAGTCAGAAAACGAGTACTGGTTCATTACCGCACCGGCTGTATTTTATTGAATTTTATTGTACCAACCTAGGCTGGTTTCCGGTATATCACTTACCCCTGTTTTCACCACCTCCAGTTACCTGAAATCCGATAGTTAACTTTCGGCTACATGCAATATTTGTATGATGTAACTGAAAGATAACTTTGGGATTTTTGTAGCTGGAGGTGGTGGAACCGGGCGTTAGTAATTCGCATATAATTATGTATTATACCTACATTACAAAAAAAAAACAATGTAATCTGAAATCTGCACTCTCTCTGTTTCTGTTTGTATATTAATATAACGGAAACAATTATTAAATAATGAACTGAATCTTTCTTAATTAATGTTTAAAGGCTAGATTAAACTAACTGATTCTGAATGGTAAATAAATATATTGACTGACATCTAGTGGTTGGGGGCAAATGTTTGTGGTTGGCGATCGAACCTGGACACAAACTTTCACGAGAATCGGTTTAGAAATGCGACTTGTAGAGGAGAACAGCCGCATAGGCGGACAGCCGGTCGCCGGATATACGTAAGCATTTTTGCCCAAGCTGAAACGAGAAACTTCGCGCTTCGCTCGGTCAAAACGTTACGATATATTGTTTAATAAAATGTAGTACAAAATATATCGATACTCTGATGGATGACGTCACGATTTAGCCACATCCCTAATTGAGTAGCTCTCATGACTATGCAGTGCTGGGATTTTATCATATTTGTGCGATAAATTTACCGTCGGTACTATTTATTACCGTGACATTAAAACCTTTACATATATTATTATCAGTCCTAAGATACGAAAATTGTCACTTCGCTTCAAATAGAATCACATTTTGCAATATTTGAATGTTATTTCTTAGATATACAATGAATACTAAGGCCTAGTCTTCCAGTTCGGAAAATAGGACTGTAAATACTGATTATCACAATGAGGCTTTTTTGTTTATTAGGACTTACTTTGTCGTGGTACGATATTTTTAGTCATTTTATCTCAGATTATAATAATTTTCCAAATAATACGGTAATATTTTGTTAGCTTCGTCAAAACACTCCAACACTGTAAATGAGTAGCTTTGACATATTCGAGTAGCGCGTGGTTTTGTCGTGTGACGTAAATCACCTATAACAACGCAAATAGTAAGCAACTTTGCTGTATACACATAAGGTTACTTTATCCTTAAACTAAATTTTCATTTCCTGCATTTTATTTGTAGTTTAAGATTTGCTCCATGTAGATCAACTAGAGAACGTCATTACTACATGTTAAAAGTCGGTAATTAACAAATCAATGTGTTTTGAAATAAGGCCTAGTTTCGATTGCGTTTGAAAATTAAATACTTTATTTTGCTTCAATGATGTGTAGCCAACCAGAGGAACGATTTCAATGTGATCGAAAATAGGAGACAATCATGTTCGTGTGCGTAGAGTCACGGCGGTTTCCTTACAAACCCTCGTCTATGCTATTTCTATCCCTTCTTTGTTCTGTGCATTGCCCTATTAACGGAAGGTATAACACCAAGCGTGTCCCATTACAAAAAAAAAAATGCCAATATAAATCATAAATTTTGGTGATAATGATGAATGTTGAAAACCGAAAAAATGAGTAAAACAAAAGTGAGACATACCGCCAATATTGGTGTTCAATATGGCATTATTTGGACTAAAGTCATCACTAGAAACACTGCTTGCTGTTAGAGTCACTGGTATTTTAGCTTCCGAAAGCAGCTTTTTGTATCTGAAAAAGAGAAGAACAATTTAGTAATTTACTTATTATTCAATGAAACATATGTCAGCTTTGGAGCGAATTGGAGATTTAAAAGGGTGAACAGCGGTGGCAAAAGTAATATACAAAAATGTTTTATATTGTATGTATTCTTCGACCATTGATCTGATAGAGATTAAACTTGGCAAATTGTACAAGCGAAAGTTTCTGACCACATCTGATTCTGAATCCGGGAACCTCACATAGTAAAAAATGTAGGTATGGATGCAGAAATGATTTTAGTATTTTGCGTTAAATTGTGTAGAATCCATTCCAAGTTTTTACACTATGAGCTGTCACATTTTGATACCACATCACCACTATGCATTTCCAAACTATCTTAGAATACTCCATTTAACATTGAATATTTAAAAGTAATCAAAGTGACTAAGTTATATTAATCAGGACACTCCCACCATACCCAGCACCCCACGATTTAGACAGACAAAGCAGTGACTTAGACGCATATGGCATACAATCAACCATGTTCCCACTTGCTATATCCATGACACATCCATACTAATATTATAAATACGAAAGTACCTCTGTCTGCCTGTTGCGTTTTCAACCCTAAACCGCTAAACCAATCTTGATGAAGTTTGATATAGAGGACCTTGGGAAAGGACAAAGGTTACCTTTTGTGGCGAAAATTATTTCAAAGGGGGTGAAAAAGGGGATATGAACGTTTATATGGGGAACTCGCATAATATCCAGCAAATAATTCGGTCTGACAATAACATTGACCCGAGTGGAGCCGGGTACCTCAGCTAGTACTAAACAAAACTGAAAAGGAGAGCTGAGATAGCCATCGGACCTGTCCTCAGAGCAGGCGGGCGGTGGGGTGGTGGTGCTGGAGACGATGAGCGGCGGCTGCGGCGGCGCGGGCGTGCCACCGCTCGGCACCACCACCTTGGGAACGCACTGCGACTCGTCGCAGCTGTACGCGTTGTCGTGGCACTGGCACACCGCGCACTCCTCCTGACGCACCGCGCCAGGCTGAAAAATACAGTGGCCAATATAACTCGATACGTATGGGTAAAACCTCACCTGGTGTAAAGATATTAGCCCAAGACAACGCATGGGAAGTAGTTGCCATGCCAGGACCTTTTTTATGTTGCACAGCTACTTTGAATTGGGTGCAAAAGTAAACAATTTTAATTGCCGTATTGACCATCCTTTCTTCAATGCGAAGGTACCAACCCGGGCAGGATTAGCCCTCCCACCTAGTAAGCAAAGGGGCCTACAATTTTGAGTGGAATTCGAACCTCGAACAAATAAAATACTTAGTCGCCTCTTACGACGTGCATTTCCATGCAGTGAGACAACTTGTATTAAATTGGCAGAACCCTCATGGCGTATGGCTTGTAAAGATGAAAATAATAAAGCCCTTAGCCTGGGGAATAAGATTCATTTGGTCTCATGTGTCAAAGACCGAGGCTTGAATGCTACGGTATGTTAGAGATGATTTGTTCACAGTTGTGGAGTTCTTACATGTCGTTGGAACTCAAGAACATCAGGAGTGAGCGAATTCGTAAGCAAACTGACTGACCGGCGTTACCGTCAGTGTATAACTTATCACTAAAACCTGACCACGTTGCCGCTTTCCTTAATCGGTGCTCTTCACGCATGCGCGTGTGTACGCCTACAATTAATTGTTGGAACCTAAGAAGCTTAGATTGTTAATCTCTTTTGTTGCCGTTTCAGCTTGGGCAAAAATGCTTTCGTATGTTTTTTCGGCTTCCACCGGTACAGCTGTTCTCCGCAATAGGTCGCATTTCTAAACCCATTCTCCTGAAATGTTGTGAGCATGTTCAATAATGAAATGGTTTTTTTTTGTCGAAAATTTGTTTTATGACATGCTAGGGCATTAGTAAGTTGGTACGTGAGAAAAATAAAAGAAAAATAATAGGATTTTATTTTAAATTTTAAGCTTTTTTTTATGCGAACTGACATTGATGGCTAATACGACACAACTACCGTTATGATATTAGCCCAATACACCACATTCCCGAAGGAATTAGGTGCCATGCCAGGGCCTTCCCTTTATGAGCACGGCTACATTAAACTGGATGGAAAACACGGACAATTTTTCATTGCCGCTTCGACCATCTTTTCATCCAATGCGATGGTACCAACCCGGACAGACTTAAATCCTACCACCTAGTAGGGGAAGGGGACCTACAGTTTTACATGGATTCCAAACCATGGAGCAGCTCGCATTCGTGACTAAATGCACTTATCAAACTCGGAAAGAGAAAGAAAGTGGTGCATGTCGGAATGGAACCCAGGCCTCTGGTATGCTAGGCCAGTCCCCGCGCCACTAGGCTACGAGCCGCTCAAAGCTATGCAAAGACAGCACACTAGTTCACTTTTCCTGCATCGGAAATACTTTCAAACATACCATATAGAGCCTATTGCATATTACACAGTCCATAGTGCCAGTTACCACCTGTTACACATAGCTCTGTAGGAAAGAGTGCCAGTTCACCTTGACGACGGCGCCGGATTTAGAAGCGCAAGTGCAGTCCCTGCGGGGCACGCAGGTAGCGCGGTCCCGCCACAGCGAACCCGCCTCGCAGCGCAAGCTCGCTAGCGCCTCCGGCACGCAACCCGCCTCGCACGCCTGCGTACACGTACACTCAATTTAATGTCATGAACTGACGACATGAATTGTTGATTCTCGTCAATTCATATTAATTTTGTGTTTTTCCCTGTGTTTGTAAGCAGTGGCAAATACTTTTGTAAACTTAGACTTAGTGGATGTTGAAAAAAAAACCAGTGTAATTTCTTGCCAGTTCTTCTTCGCTGGAATTGCTGAACTGGCTAATGATAAAATATGACCAATCCGAGTGCAGTGTACTGTCTATGGATGATACGTAAACAATAAATAAAACAACAATATAGGAAAAATATATTATTATTAAAATCTATTGTAGATCCTAATGATGGTATTTTTCCTTAAGGGCCTGGTACTAGCCAAATCGCAAAGTTAGACGAAGCACCCCAAGTTAACTAACTAAGTCTGACGATTATAAGTGTCATTCTTACAATATATGATTCCTTGTCTAGGAATTGAATTATTTTCGTTAATGAATGTTTCCTTTTTCTATACAAAATACATTGCGGAAACGGTGTCCATTTCCGAACTTTTTTGACTAAATGTAGAAATCTAAAAGCAAATGGAATTTTTTGTTTATGCATATATGCTGTTTTTGCTTATATCTAGAAATCGAATTACTTTCAGATTTCTAATGAGAAAAATCAACTTTTTTATTTTTATTATTATTTAAATAAATGATGGAATAAAAAAATATTAACAATCCATTATCAGTCTGGAGTTCTATTTGGATTTGCTGAAGCGTTTCATTACATATTATTACATTTGTTATAAAGTGCATTTGTATGGCGCGAGTAGTTGGCTAGTCCTAGCGCCTTAAAGCAAAGTAACTTTGGTTACCGCTAGTTTTGAGTTTGAACATTATCGTTTAAATAAATTATTCACATGATATAAGAAGAATACGCACTATTACTACTACAAATATGGATGCTACATTTTCTCATACAAATTCTTTACTTAACTCAATTCTCTATAACATAACTGCTGATAGCATTTTCCATGATTATTTTTTCAAAAAAAGCAAAGTACTTATCGCGTTCTAAATGGTATACATAACATACTGTTTTGGTTTGCAAAAGAAAGGAGACAAATTTTATTCATACAGTTTAACTAGATCAGTATAAATATCATAAGATGTGGCAAGAAAAACAAAATAACCTCTCCACGTTGACATTTCCAGGCGTACTTCAGCTCGGCGGCGTACCCGTGGCAGAGGCGGTCGCACGGCGTCGCGCATTCCGACCACACCTCGCCCACGCCGCACAATCTCGTGAGGGTCGTGCCTGAAAACAATACATCATGGGACATCCAGACTTTGGTACCAGTTGTTTGGTATCTTTTTAAAAACTTTGCATCAAAATCAATTTTAAAAGTCTGTAAGAATGTATCGAGAAAACTAACTAATGAGTGGCTGTTCAGTAGGTATATGAGTCTTTACTGAATAATATTAGGCAAACTTCCCAGAAAAAGTTATTAGCGCTAATCAGTTTGAAATAGACTCGATATACACCTGATACAACACTAACAAAAATAACTAGAAAACATAGGAAGATTTTTTTTACAAAAATACAAAGCAATGGGTTTAAACACCAAAAAACTTACTGGATATTATCAGCGAGAAATTAATACGCAACAGCCAAGGCTGCCTATCTAAAATAATTAAGAATAGTTGTCGCCCTTACAAGTATTTTGAATTAATTTATAGTCACAATCATTATGTGAACGATTGCTGATGAGAAATTTGTCCTTAAGTCAGGTACCCTATTATAATTTGATACACAAATTGATGTTTGCTTACTTTTTTGCTGAATAAATACTTCACGCCCCTCTTCAATACCTGCAAGAAAAATAAATTGTAGTCAAGGCTCAGTAAGACTGCAAGCATGGCATGATTCGCCCCACTTGCGTACAAATTCAGCAGGCAGTAAATCTGTATATAATAGTAGAAATATGTAATCATAAAATAAATGTTAATATATCTAATTACATTTAAGGTATACCAAATTTACATTAAATAAAATATTTATATGTTTAGTGGTTAATTGTAAATACCTGGTAAAACAGTGAGAGGCAACGGATGTATGCCGTCGGAATCTGAAAATAACGACATGGATATAAAAATATGTTAGGTTACCTACGTGAAAAAAATATTAATATTTCATTCCATACTAAACGTTTTCATAAGCATTAAGGCGAAGAAAGAAAACATATATAATTTACAAAGTCCATATCAAGTTACATTTTGTGTTATTGTTTACAAACAATGGCCGAAACACATTTCGGAGCTCCTTTCGAGCGAATATCACAAAAAATATTAGATGACTCAGATATTTGAATGTGTTTTAAAAAAAATATAGTAGCCGAAATAATAATTAATAGTATAATGATAAACGGGCAATGTGTGCCTGGAGGCCGTCGGAAATGTAAAAAGGTTATGAAGGATCTCTTAAGCCATCTCCTACGTTACAGGGGTGCCTTGCTTCCCTAGTCACATTTTTAAGTTTAAAGGAGAGGTATTAAAAAGTTGTTCATCTCTTCTAGTCCATTCCTCTTTGTAGCGGTTCGCTAAACTTTTAGGGTTCCTCATCCATACATACACAACATAACCAAACAAAACAAATTAGTCACCATCGTCAATGCAGAATGGCCTAATCAGCTGGACGCTCGCGGGAAAGTCGCAGATCATGGCGTCCGGGTTGTACCACATGTCGGGGCCGCACGTCTTCTCGACGAGGTGCGGGTGCTCCGGGGGCCCGGAGCCCGGCACGCACTGGTAGAACTTGCGACAGTCGGTGGGGTGTTCATGGTTGGGGCGCACCGCGTCCACGCACTGAGGGAACTCCTTCTCCGGTGCTGGCGGGGACGCTGCGGACAGTTGTTGTTTGAAGGCACAGGTATTTTCGAGGAATCGTGAGTCTAACAAAGGAGAAACTTCTTCATTTGGAGCAGCAGGATTTTTCTCCCAACAAAAATTATGTCAAATGAATGCCAACTTTCAGAGGTGCTGCAAAAACCATGCTGGCCGGCCAGGTGCTTCTTCACACCATGTTTGAAGGACCCCAGATTCTATTTTGGGGAAATACCTCGGCAAGGAGTGTATTCCACAATTTACCGAACCTATAGATAAATAATCTAGGATCAGTTTGTTTTTGTTTTGGGACTGTCGACAATGAATGGGCGCAATTTCTGCCTGTTCCGCATTGCACGATGGCAAACTAAACGAAACTAAAACTAGTATCATGTACATGCTTGATTTAAATGTATTGATTCATATATATAATGAATTTAGTTGTTAGTAATTTAAACTGATGGTCGCTGTTTCTATTGTTCTTTGCCTTAATCTGTTCTACCAAGGAATTGTTTGGCAGTAGCATTTAGATCTAAGTGTTTATTTCATAATTGTGGACGGAAAAATATGTTATGTAAACCCGTGAAGTTTCTTTGCGGGTTCTTCTTTACTGGGTTGATCGAATCCGCAGATATTTTTGACGTAACTTAGTGTAGTTTCACTACTAAAAAGTTTAAAAATAAATTAAATGAAATGAAATACACTGTTTTACCGCTTCTTTATTTTAAATGAATCTAAAATCAAGAATAATTTGTATTTTTTGTGTAAATGTGCAAACCAACTATTAAAAAACAGACAACACTTTGAGATAAATTACCAACGGGTTTTGATGTTGATGATGGAATCTTTATTTTGTCCATACTGAATATGTTTATGTTAAATACTTTTTGACAAGATGAAAAATAGAGCTAGGTACCTTTGTCACACTGGCAGAATACACGTATTTCAAACTCTGGGCACTTGTTTGGTGCAAATGCTCGGCACGTGAGGCCGCGATCGAGGCTGCAGGCAGTGGCCAGCGGGAGGTCCTTGCTCGACTTGTGCTCTCCCAACGTTCGGCATTCAATGTCCGTCATATTCACTGGCAGGCAAACACCCAGGCCCGCTATGTTCGCCTAAAATTTTATTCCTTTTGATGTACAAGGTCAGCACACAAGTAAAATACAATGGGTATATCTCGTACCAGACAATTCCTGCTGTGACGGAGCAAGCAGAAAACTTTACACAGGCCAACATGGCTGGTGAAAGGCCTAGTAAGAGTACACGTTACTACTTCAAGCTTTAAGATTTCAAGTAGAGTATGTTATATATAATTATTTTTCTTCATGACCACTCCATTACTACGGCATTTGACGAGGGTTCGATTCATGTTTGTCATTATCATAAAAAAATTCGCATGAGTGAGGTTATGATAATTGGTGTAAATTTTGAGACTTACCAAAACCTCCAATGACGGCAGTTTTTCACGCACAGTAGTTAATTCTTGCCCATTAACAATACGGGATGCAGCCGGTCTACTTGCGATCCATTGAGACCAGCCGGTTTGGCATTCTTTGGCGGCTAGAGGAGTTGGATGTGTTGTGATAGTTTTAGACAAGGAAGGAGTGGTAATTGCCGGCTGAAAAAAAAAACTTTTATCAGGGTATGGAAAAAAACTGTTGTATTAATTTGTTTCCGAAAACCTAGCTATGTATATGATATCATTAATTTATTAAATTGAATTATAAAGTTTCACAATTTGCAAACAGTGGCATGACTTCCCGAAGACGTAATTAATGCTAACTCAACCAATGCGTTAAGAAAACTGTTTGGACACTCATTTGAAAAAATATAATAAATAATAACCAAATATTATATAAATAATCTTCCTCATGCAAACAAAATTAAATCCATTGAAACAAAAAAAAAACAATAAGATTTAGACAGATCAGCGCTGCCTATCTAAAATAAATTTTCTTCCTTTTTCATTCTTGCATCCCATCACTTGTTCTGGAAGGGTTTAGTGGTTAATGAATGATTTAATAGCGTTTAAAGTCACTGAGAAAAACGAACATTACATTCGTATTTTTGTGTGGTGCTTCCCTCGTATCTGATTGTGATTCGAGTGCACCTCGGCTATGCTTGCGGATATTTCTTCATAGACTTACGGGTATGGTGGAGCAGGGCTGGCCGGAGCACACGCGCTGCCTGCGCGAGCAGCGACACGTGTGGCACTCGTCCTCCTCCAGGGTCTCGCCCTCTAGCACGACGCGTCCGTCCGCTAGAGTCATGCACGGTGGACGGCACGCAGCGCGCACCACGCACGATGCCAGAGTGTCATTCGAGAAAACCATGCCTTCCGGACATTTCTTCTTCAGCTTGCAGCCTGAAGAAAATTATAATATTGCTGTACACAATTTCAGTGAATTTTCAATCATTACAAAGAGAACTGTATTCTAGTAGTATTTTAGTTTTTAATGCTTTAAATTCACGAAGAAAATGTTAATACCTTCAACACATGTGTCCTCCTGACATGTCTTCTTTATCCCGGTGTAGTCCAGTGTGTTTTCACACGTTTCTTCAGGACAAGCGGATATGCAGGGGTCGTATGCCGAGATCTCTTCATCGCACTGGCACGCTGCATACATCAACAATTGTGGTAGATATATATTGCTATGCAGTTAATTAAAGAAAACGAACATTATTGGCATTCAAAATCTTTGTTCAATTTAAAGTAAATATCCAACAGAAACAACCAGAGGCACCCTTTAACAAATAAAAAAGTTACAATATGTTATTAGCTGCATATTTAGTTGGCTGAGTGCCACAGTCTATTTGCCTCAAATGTACTCGTATAAGCACACACAGAGGCTAACGGTGGCACCACTGAAGAGAAAGGAAGAAGAACTGGCATGCGGTCGATATCGCGTCTCCCATATACTTGTATGGGATATAATGACCATATAATTGTATGGGAATCTGGCGGCGCGTCGAATGTCACACAAATGTCGTCACAAGAAAGAAAGAAAGAAATAAAAGAAAGAAAATGAATTTATTCAAACAACAAAAACACATAAACAACGTAATTACATAAGAAAATGAGTTAATCTTAAATTTAATATGAAATTTGAAAGAATACAAAAAAAGAAAATACAAAAGCATTTGAAGTACATATTAACGACGTCGAATGTCTGATGCGCGCGAAATAGTTTTTTTTTTATGTGACTGGACATGATGGCTAATACCACACCTTCTGTCATGGTATTAGCCAAACACACCACATGGGAACTAGGTGCCATGCCAGGACCTTCCTTATATTGCTCGGCTACATTGAACTGGATGGAAAACACGGACAATTTTCATTGCCGCTTCGACCATCGTTCATTCAATGCGATGGTACCAACCCGGGCGGGATTAACCCTACCACCTAGTAAGTAAGGAAGGGGAACTACAGTTTAACGTGGAATCCGAACCACAGCCAGCCTCTCTCAACGGTCTAATGGTCACCCATCCAAGACCAGACCGGACCCAGCTATGCTTAACTTCGGAGAGCGATCGCCGAAGTGTCGCGCCACTGGTAGTGGCGCGTCAAGTCAATTCCCACCCACACAAACCCTCCAATACGTCTGCGACTATGTTTTCATGTTCCATGTACGTTTAAGTAGGATTAGTAGTTTTTGAAAATTGGAGACCGTGGATCCCATAGCAGGCGCTAGATGCCATATCTCCTTCCTTTTTATCTATGGGTGGCACACTTACGGCACAAGTCCTTGGAGCGCCACTTGAAGATGACGCCGCGCGCGGCACACAGCTGCGCGTAGGTGGCAAGCGCGACGCACACGCACTCGCAGTCGCCGCCCGAGTCGCACGCGCACGCGTCGCGCTCGCAGCGCTGCGCGTACGCGGCGGGCGGCACCTCCGAGTGGCAGGCGGTGAACGGCGCGCGCATCACCGCGCCGCACGCACTCGTCGCCCACTCCTTGCGGAACGGACGCTCCGTGCAGTGCTCCTGGACACCGGGAGCACTTTCAAACTTCTTTACTATTCTGTATTTATGCTGAGATCTATCCGTAAGAAATAAATGGAATAAAATTGGTACATTCAGCAGTTCGTAGGAAACCATCCACAAATATTCTTGCAGAAAGTTGTGTTCTTGTGTGCTGGCCTCTGTTTTATGAAACCCCACGGGCTCGTACTATCGAGTGTGACTGTGAACTCACAAATGTAGTGACTTGTCAAACAAATTAAAGTAAGTACATGTTATTCAAATTTGCACAAGAAAAGTGATTTAGTATGATAAGCCCTAATTTTGTAATGACCCCATGAATTGGAACAAATTTTGAAACTCCATTAAAACAATACTTGTAAATTAATCAATACGTACATTGAAGGATTGTTATCAGAATTTGAAAGTAATAGAAAACATTTTTGGTCTGGATATTCATCTGGAGCAGGATTAGTACTTGCAAACTTTAGATTACATTTTCACTGCTTTACCGCTTAGCTATCAAGACAATTACGTCAGCGAACAAATTTCTCAATTATATTCGAGTAACTGTTTCAAATTACTGAGATAACTGTAATGTTGTATCCATTAAATACATAAAAAACGTGACAATACCTCAACTGCAGTTGCATTAGAGCATGTTGGTATCAGTTTCCAGGAGTCGGCAAAGAGTAAGGCCGAGGCTTCGGCTATGCCTCCACCGGAGGGAGGTTGGAAGTCATCTCGAACATCACCGTTGTAGTTCCCGCACAACCCTTTCACCTGAAAATATTTTGGTTATTTTACCATTTATAATATTACGCCCACTAACCGCTGCTGATATTCATGAAATAAACTAGAAATTCTAAATGTATTTCGACCGACTTTGTAGAAACTGCAACGACAATTTCGGTTATTATTATGAATTGGGGAGTTTTGGATCTAAAAATATATCTGTGAGAGCCTGGGGAAAATACGTTTCAGTTTTTTTTTATATTTGCATGCTGGTGCATTCAGTGCCTAAACATTAGTCAACACAAGTTATTTATAAACAAGTTAATTATTAAATAAGATTTTATGTGTGAAACTTGCCCTGTTCTTCCACTTAGGGTCGACCTTGATGTAAACACGAGTGGCCTTGTCCCACTGCAGCACCACTCCCATCGAGAATACGTTCATGAATACAAATGCACCTGCCTCGTGTGATTTTATGCTAAAAAACAACAGAATAACTTTCATTTAATCATAATCCACCGTATGTTTTAGGTTTTAAGTCATTCAGGAAATATTCAGGCAGTAAGTCTGGATATTTCCTGAATAGAGGAATTAAGTGAACTAACTTGTTGTCAACAATTTTTGTTCTAACCAGAAGTGAGATGTAATTCCATTTCGCACTTTTAGCTATTAAGAACGGCCCGTAAGCTATGCTCCCCATACAAACGTAGTTTACTAATCATTTGGAAACCGCTATTCCCATAGACCTAGCATGCGCGCGCATGGCTATTCCAATTAAATTGATATTTAATATCTAATATCAGGTAATAAATATCTGTGTCTGCATGATTTTGTTTTTTTGAAAAATCCAAACCGAATGAAATGAAAGCAAAAAGAAAATCTTCATACGAATTTTGTTTTCTCTGTGGTTTGACCCAGAATACATTTACCGAAAAAACAAAGACATGCAAACACAGATATTTGTAGCCTTATATTAGATACCAAATATCAAGTAAGTTGGAAAAGTGGTTTTCAAATTATTAGTAAACTACGTTTGAATGGGAGGCGAAATTTTCAGGTGCTTACGGGCCGACCTTAAGGCATCAAATGAAAGCAAGACAGGATTACCTTTCCAATCCGGATGTATCAGGTATCGGATTGTGTTTGGTCAAGGTTACACTCTCCTTTTTGGCACCTCTCTCGACAACCAGAGAGATAGATTTGGCACAAGTTGCTCCGGTAGTTCCGCAGGGCTCATTCTGAGGAAGAAGAAATAAATCTTAAGTTAATATTAAAAAATCATCGCTATAGTTACACCTTTAGCACGAAGGAATAGATAACATATTTGATTGCATTATTCATTAATGCCACCTATCTTGCCCTACTTCCATATATTTTATTTCCCTCCGCCAACTAAGAGTATGCCTAGTTTAAATTAAAACAAACTAACCATGATTTACACAATGATAGCTAAGAAGTCAGAAAAAATATTTTACTATGACACAAATATTATCTCATATTGTCGATGCTTGAAAAGTTCAGTGTCAACAATAATGAGGATGTTCATTTATGTTGCAATGAACAGGACATCACATGGATGCAGGAACTAGGCGCTACACCAGAACCTCGCAATCAGTTAAAACTGGCATCCTTGCGTTCGATCTTTCATTCAATGCAGCCTGAAATGATGCGCGCACCTGTATCTGCACAGTGAATTTGTTGTCTCCCTCCGCGCCCTGCGCCATCAGGTAGGTGCAGACGCCCTGGAAGTCGAAGTCCTTCCCGTCGAACGTGGTGAAGTGTGTGTCGCCCCACGCGTTGCACACGCCGTTGCACTGACGCATCGTGCAATCCCACTTGCCTTTCATGCACTCACTGCGGATGCAGAATAGTGAGTTAAGTAAACCCGTCCATGGTAGGGTAAGCCGTGCACCTCGTTAAGTGTATAAAATGTTATCTGTTTTTCTTCAATGACAAAAACAGTAGTATGTTGTAAATATTAATAAAGACTGTCTGTCAAAAGTGTTGTCGCATAATGCTAATTTATAACATTGCTAGGATCATTTTAGACTAACTCCTAGCAGTATAGAGTGCTAGATTAATACTCAATTAGGATCGAATGCATACTTCTGTAATTTTGAAACTGCCGGATCTAAGACTTGAATTTTCCTTTTACATACTGATCCATACCCGGAGTAGAGGTTTTGTTAAAGTTGCTATAGAATCTCGCAATTGTAAACTGTAGACCCGCACACACACTCATGCGAGCTTAACCCCTTTATAGAGCTGGCATTGTAAGGCAGGTAAATAGGTATACACACCAAGTGTTGCACTCCTCTGGTCTCTTGTGTCCATCAGGGTAGCTGCGGCCGCCGTGGTGGCAGGGGCATTCCGCCGGCAACACGCACTTCTTCGACACGGCCTCGAGCACGTAGCCCTTCTTGCACTGGCACCCCGGCCGGCACTGCGCCGTGCTCGTACTTTGCGACAGGTGCATGTTCTGCGATAGTCCATTTGTAAGATGTTGTGGTATAATATTACCAAACTATTAATCACTAAATCAGTATGATTCATCTACTCGGTACGGGTTTATGTATTTTGGTGCATTTTGAGTACGCTCTAACCATTTCCACCAGTTTTTTATGAAACGTTTGCACGTACTGATTGTCTGATTTATGTAGTATATCAAAAAGTAATAAAAATAAAAAGTCCATGGTAAAGCCATATAACTAAATCAATAGAAATAAAAAAATTAAAAAGAAATAAAAAATAGAAATTAGAAAACTAGACGCAAAGAGTTTTAAGCGTAGAGTTAAGCTTATGGCAATTGAAAAGATATATTACTCTGTAATGGAGAGTTATTACTCTGGATGCGTTGGAAGACAAAAATATGTTCGTTGTAGAGTCTGACCACTGATTTACTTTTAAAAACGGAAATAACTTTAACTTGGTTTTTTTTTTACAATTTGAAAATTTTATTCTATTTTATTACACTGTGTATCTTTGTACTTTGACATTTAATGCTACATTGCTGTAGAAATTATATTATTAATTTACTTATTACTATGTAATTAGTTTTCACAAACTGACGAATGTAAAATTATGATTATGATTAACGATGTTAAATGTGGAAATGTGACGATTCCGAGTGCAGCAAGCTGTCTATGGATGATGAATAAAATACAAATACAAATGCAAATCAAGGGAGATATACGTTTGGGAAAATGACCTTGCAGGTGAGTGGCTCTGCAGATTCACAAGTGGTGAACTCGAGGTTGTCTGCTGCATTGCACTTGTCCCTGATGTCGGAGGCTCGAGGGTACATCAAGATCTCCGCCGGCGTGGCCGCCCGACACTTCCACTTTCCCACATCACACGTGCTGAAAAAATGGAAATATGTATATGGGTTAGGGTTTCCTGTAAACGAACACACCATAGACACAAGTCACCATGGGGTAAATATTTTCTAACCTTGTTTATGACATGAAGATCTCGCATTATATCAAGTTTTCTTCAGAGAAAAGAGAACATCACCTAGGATAAATTTTAAGTAAAACTTTTGAGTGCACAATTATTTTTATTCTCCTTGCCTGATGATTGGAATTGAATGCTATCGCCATCACTCACCAGAACATTTTATGCGCCTTCCCGTCGCGCACCTCTTTGTATCCGGGCTGGAACTCGAGTCCGTCGAAATGGCAGGGGCACATGCCAACCGGGATGCACTCGCCGTTGGCGTGGAGCGCCTGTCCGGGCGGGCACGCGCAACCCTCTACGCAGCGCGGCTGGCACGCCGCACGACCGCGCACCGGACGCAGCAGGTTATGGCTCACGTCCGAGCACGTGCGCGCGCAGCTGTCGGCGCATACCTGGTACGACTGGCCACCACTGCAAGCCAGTTCTGGGAAAAGGCAGTTTTGGTTGGCTAATGTTTATGAAAATAATGGAAGTCGGAATATGCAGCCCAATTGATTGTGAATTGGGTTTCATCAAAAGAACTTGAGTTTTCTATGTTTTCCTTCAGATTAAGCTAATGAAGACCTAGTTTTTGTGAAATTCCATTGCCCTAATGCAACGGTGAGTAAAAACAGTCCCATTAAGTAAGTACGTGTCGAAAGGTGGTGAATTCGAAGTGGTCAAAGTAGCAATGAAAAATAATCCATGATTTCCATACAGTAGCTGTACAGTGTGAGCAAGGTGGTGAATTCAGCTAATACCATGACATTTGTCATGTCCAGTAACATAAAGTAATATTATTCTTAACTTAACCTTAATAACTGAAGAACTTCATTCCACTGTTGTCAATAAAGGAGAATGGGCATTTTTGAGTCCACCTATCGACAAAAACCAACACCAACAATTTACATATAATTTTATGAGTGATTTCATGTTGTTTTATGGCTACTATATGAACACCCTCGAAAATAATGGGATAATTGAGATATCATTTTGAATGTTGCCCATATAAAGGCAACGAGAGAGGTAAAAACTACCAAATCTTTACCTTTTTATCTTTGCCTTCATTCATATTTTGTTTCGAATTAATGCCAATACATTGAATGAAATGAAATTAAATTATATAGTTATTCCAGTGCTGCAGTACTAAAGATCTGTAAAAATATTTTATGAGTGCCTGATAAAAAGCATTGCGTTACGACTTTCATGTGAAAAATGTATTCTCGAGCCGAGGCAAAGCAACTGTTGGTGGGTGAGACAAAAATAACCTTTCTCCTTAACAGATTGTCGGCACCGATAACTTACCGCACTCCTTAACGTGCATCCGCCAGTTGATCTTGACGCCCTGCGTGGCACACTCGGTGGCGTACGCGCCAAACAGCGGACACATGCAGGCGGCGACGTCGCCCGCACACGCGCACATGTCGTAGAGGCAGTCCTGGTAAAACGGCTCTACGTCCACGTACCAGTGGCATTCTGTGTCATGGCGGAAACACATTCAGTTGGTTTAGAATACGCTTGATTTATATATGATTATTGATTTTTTTCTGGGCCTTAAAGGTGGGCCTTCCCGCTCAACTCCCCATACAAATGTGGAAAGAAGATCAAGCGCACATTTCTTGTCGGAGATCCAAAATTATACTCAAAACAGCTTTATTTGATCAAACTAGATGTTTGATTACCATTGGCATTGTAAAATAGTATATGGTTTCTAAATTATAAGGTCCAAAAGTCCGAGATATTCGCGTGTTTTATGCAATAAGTTTGGACGTGGATTTCTCAACGATAAAACAAAACAAAAAAATCCTAGTCATCAAACCTAGCTTCTTAAATCTAACCAAATCAAACATTATGCGCATTGTTTGCTTTGTGGACGTGTTGCATCCTCCTCATCACGAAGACTGTCTTTTTAGGGTTCCGTACCCAAAGGGTAAAAACAGAACCCTATTACTAAGCCTTCGCTGTCCGTCCGTCCGTCGGTCCGTCTGTCATATCATGAACTGTAATAGGTAGGCAGCTGAAAATTTCACATAGTGTGTATTTATTTTGCCGCTATAACAACAAATAGGTAAAATAAAAAAATAATAAAAATTAAAGACCACCCTTTACAAAAAAACTTGTTTTAAATCTTGCACGATGGTACGGAACCCTTAGTGTGCGAGTCCGACTCGCACTTAGCCGGTATTTCTTTAAAACGGAGACAGTGCCAGAGCGTAACAGAACGATTTTGTGCTCTGCCCGCGATTGTGTTAGTCCCGTCGGAAAGGGCCACCTTAAAGCATATTTTTTTTTAATATCATCAGATAAACATGGAAATTTTAAAAGTTCAGTATCAGAGAACACGGCATTACCATGATTGTTGAGGTATGATATAAGTCATTTGAATTTGGAGCTTATTTATATAAGTTTATTGCACTCAAAATTCAGGCAAAAGGTACAACTTAATGCCAGGGGCATTCTCTACCAGTCTACCTTTGGTTATCGTGAGCAGTAGTGCGAGTAGCAGTTATAGAGACAAATGAATTAACTACAAAAAATATTATACACAATATACCAACTACTTATATACATATAAATATATATACATTAATATAAATGTATAAACACTATATATTGTTTAGAAAATAAACTATTAGGTTGGGGAAAAAGTTTCTTCGCATTTTTTAAGAAAATTCAAAACATTTTTTAATATGGTTTATTTACATTTAACTAAAGTATGTAGGTACCATTTTGTTCGATAACTTTTTGCCATCTTGTAGGTAGGGACATGATCCCATTGCTATAGAAATATTGGGACTTCTGATCAATATACCGCGACAAGCGGTTTTGGCAGTCCTCTCGTGATGTTAACCTGACACTGCCTAAAGAATTCTGAAGAGACCTAAACAGGTGGAAATCTGAAGGTGCAAGGTCAGGACTATACGGCGGATGCATTAACACCTCCCAGCCAAACTCTCTTAGTTTTTGCTGAATGGCTAAAGATGTGTGAGGTCTAGCGTTATCGTGATGAAAAACCACACCCCTTCTGTTGATTAATTCCGGCCGCTTTCTCTCAACTTCTTGCTTTAATCTCATCAGTTGTTCGCAGTAGAGTTCAGAATCGATGGTCCTGCCTGGTGGAAACAGCTCATAATGAATAATGCCCTTCCAATCCCACCACACACACAGCATCACCTTGTTGCGAGTTAACCCGGGTTTCGCCACAGTCTGTGAAGCTTGACCGGCCTTTGACCACGACCTTTTTCGCACGTTCTTGTCGTACGTGATCCACTTTTCATCACCAGTTATCAGCTTCTTCAAAAATGGTTCGGTTTCATTACGTCGTAACAAAGAATCACAAATGAGTACACGGTTCATTAGGTTTCTTTCAGTGAGCTCGTGAGGTACCCAAATATCGAGCTTTTTTGTGTACCCAGTTTTTTTCAAATGCGCCAAAACTGTTTTGTGGTCAATTCCTAGTTCTTCAGCTACGTCGTAACTACTGATATGCCGATCTTGCTCCACTTTTTCAAAAATGGCATCCATTTTATCCGTAATAGGGCGACCAGAGCGACGTGCATCTTTCACATCAAAATTTCCGGATTGAAAACGCTTAAACCAAATTTGTGCTACTCTCACAGACACTGCACTAGGTCCATAAACATCGCAAATTTTTTTCGCGGCTTGCGTTGCATTTTTACCTTTTTTGTAGTAAAATTTTAAAATGTATCGAATTTCTGCATTAGATTCACTCATTTTGACAGTACGAAAAACAAATGAGAATCACACATTTTCCTAATTTGAATTTGGAATTATGTTCTTTAAAATTTAAACTTTCAATGATACCAAAACCAGCCAGATACAAATAGTATAGCCAAAGAGATTCTATTACAAGTTCATACATACTATAATGCGAAAAGACTTTTTCCCCGACCTTATATGATACTTAACACTATAACAAATATTGAGAAAAAAACAAACAAACAAAGGAATGTATTGCCAATAGAAATAAAAATTACCTGAGGGGGGAAGGTAAAGACGTAATCAAGAAAGAAAGAAAGCTTTAAGATTTTTTTTTTAATGCATGAATAGATGGGCAATTTCGTACTGGAGAAGGTAGCTGATTCCACTGCCATGCAGCGTGCACCGTGAAGGAGTCGGAGTAGGCAGAAGATGAGTGCAAGGGAATAGAAAGTACCAAGGAGTCGATTGATCTAAGTGGGAGACCATGTGAGCAGAGATATGTAAACCGATTCCTTAGGTATGAGGGGGCATTGGCGTCATTCAGGGTGATATAGAGGAGAGAAAGGACATGAGAGTTCCTGTGATGACGGATGTCGAGCCACTGCACGAAATTCCGAAACATGATCGTATTTACGTAGGCCAAAAATGTAACGGATGCACAGGTTGAGAAGACGGTCAAGTTTATTCAGAAGCTCTTGAGTGAGGTCAAGGTAACACACATCGGCATAATCGAGTACAGGGAGAAGTAAGGTTTGTGCGAGAGTAATTTTGGTGGCTAAGTGTGGACATGCAATTACACTTTAACCAGGGGTGGCTCACTGGGGGCGTGGCCGACGAGATGTCTACCTACGAAAATGTGGTAACACTGTTACACAATACACAGCGGTTGGCGACTCAACCGCCCGGCGCGTCAACGACGACACGGCGGCGCGGCGGCGCGGCGGCACTCGACAGTCCAAATGAGGATTATTTAATTCAACTTTATGTTAGATTAAGGATATTTACGGCACTAAAATTTAATAAGCGAAAAAAGAAATAGAACAATATTTTGTGTTTGCACCCCATAATCATTTCATCATGACTTAAAGCTTTTCATCAAGAACTGGAATGAATTTCGTATGATACGAAATTCATCATACGAAATAAATGAAATATTTGTAAATAAAAATTATGTCTAATAAAATACTCCGTTAGATACCTACTTATGAACTGAATTACAAATTGTACTTAATTTATTTTACGGACAGATGGGCTCGTAACTAATAAAAAATACTAAAAGTAACTTCAAGAATAAATAAAGATATAAATATGTATGGAAATATAGACTTAATATTCTTTTATGAAAACACATCTCATAATATAAATTTTAATGTGGCACTCAACTATTTCAATAGTCTCAGCGCGCTCGTCATAGCAAAACATGATTCAGCCCTGAACAGCCGCACAATTTGGCTCTGCTAAGTGAATATCATCCTTCGGGGCAGAGCGCTAAGCTTAATTTGGCGTAAACATTCTCGACGTACCTGGAGTTTTATTGCTGCCGGCACAAACAACTGCGGAAGGCTTGCGCTTTGTATGGAGATGGCCATCTATTATTAAGTAATTATTAGTATTATCTTTGCTATAACTACCCAAAAATACGTTGTTCCATGCCTCGCGGGTCTCCCACTGCGCCGCCTGCCCCACGTCATCTGGTCTACGTTAAATTTACTGCAGTCCCTTGCGATACATACCTTTGAAGAGATCACCCTTAAGCTGTTGGCAGTAGGTCTCCGCGATCTTCTTGTTCTGCACGTTGATGCGACACGTGTCGGGTGCTTCGGCGAGCGAAATGTCCCCGCATGCCTCGCGCGTCTTCCACTTGTTGGCGAACGCGCCCACCGACTGCTCCACGTCGCCCTCTGGCGTCAGGAAATCGTCCTTTTGGTTGTTGTTGAACGTGCCGCACAGTCCCTGTCATTAAAAGTTGGGGTGAATTTAAATTAATTCTAGACACTTTAGCATACATTCAACTTCTCGAGATAGTAATCACACACCAACCCGGACAGATAGATGCATTTGGCCTTGAAGAAGAAGTAAGTGTCATTTGTGTGCAAACATTTTATCCCGACAAACATTTTATGATGACGTATTTCCAAATGGTTTAAAGATCAAATTGTTAACCATTTTTGTCGCAAAGACCTATAAATAAAGTATAATGATTGCGATAATTGTTTACCTTCGTTTTATCCCTGAAGTTCCCTGGGATGTCCACAAATACCCGTGTCACCGTGTCCCACCAAACATCGATACCATTCGGCAGCTCCACTAAAATAAACAATTGGTTTGAAAAGATGTATTATGTGAAAACACACATTCATAATCAACATGCTCAACGACTTCGATTAGCAAATCCTTTTGTTCTGTTAAAGTATTAACACTAATTATTTCTAAAACCGGAGAAAAATATTTAAACAATTAAGTCCCAACGGAAACTCAATAGCTCTGCAATATTCCGCAAATTGGCTGGTATGGTGCCTTGCTGAGTGGTTTCGCGAAGTGAGGTGGAATTGGCTGTTATGAGCTCCTTTGGTCTCTCAGCACAGTTACCCATACCGGTTTTTCATAACAAACACTATTTATGAACCTTAATACCTTCCTAAGGTAATCCTTTGAATAGGAACAGGATACAAATTACTCAAGAATAATATGTTCTGGGTCTTAGCCAAATAAGGCTAGTACTGAGTAACGAGGTTCAGAACATTCCTCAAAATCATGTAAGCGAATCATGTTATTTCGTAATCCCTGTGTGTCAAAGCTCATTGAAAAATAAATTAAATGAGGATACAGGTTCAAACATGGAGCCAGTTGCAAACCGGCAATCCTGGCATTTGTGGATGATATGATGCAATTTGCCCGTAATCCAAAACCCCAAAACCAACTAAAAGGTGGTAGATGACTATTGCGATTGTCACACCTTCTATCTTCTTCATATCTCTATAACAATGTTAGGTCACTCACATATGGGGTCTTTCTAACCCTACACTTGGCCAGTAATGCACAAAACCAATGTACTTTTCAATAAATTGGTGTGATTAGGAATTGAAGATTAAACAAATTTTTCACTACGGAGCATAAAAAACCGAATACAGAAAAATCAGAATGAGGCATAATAATCCCTGTTAAGCACAATCTGAAAGTATATGAAATTCAATATTGCAGCTAATGTGTGAAGAAATTTGATGATATTTACTATATTTTTGCAGTTCCTCCTATTTACTATGTACGAAGAACGAAGAATCAATTCCGTACAATAATGCCATAGAAAAACAATCACTTCCATACAATAAATTAAAATACAGTAAATTTATCAATAAGAAACCGAGGTTTAGTAATGTATAGATATGGTGACCACTCACCAATGAGGAAAAGAGACGATACTGGCCGCACAACGATGTTGTCAACTCGAGCCGGCAACACTTTGAGCTCCACACCGTTGACAGTGACAATACCCCTCTGGTTCAGCTTGATGGTGGCCGCTCCGTACACGATGGTCACTGCCTTGGTGCAAGAGGGTGATCCTAAGCTGGCAGCGGTGGGCGATCTCACCAGGTTCATAGCCTGTTCATGAAAAGGGGCTTACTTATTTATATATTTATTTTCAAAAAGAACACACCCAGGTAGGATTACATTAACTTGGAATCTACCATGATTTAATTTCCTCACCCGCCAATAAGGCTTTTTTTTCCCCTATAGATTTGGTTAGGGCTTTAGCCATGTTTGGCTAGCCCCATAGTAACCATTTGGGTTTAGTGATTGCTGCGCAGGACAAGAGAATTGTTAAAAAATTTGGAACACAATTTGGAACTCTTTACTTTGTGGTTGGCTTAGAGCTTAATGGATCTTGAAGAATAAATTTAGTCTATCTGTGCACAGATCCTTTAATAGTTTGTTTCTCATAACTTGGTTCCGGACACAATCTAAGAGTACATGGAGCTGATCCTCTGCTTGTTTACAGGCGGAGCAGTTAGGCGAGTCAACTATTTGCATAAGGAGCAGTGTCTTATTTAGTTTTTTATATCCGGATCGTAGTCTGAGGCCTGTCATATGTTAGATCTTGTAAATTTAGAATTGAGAAGCCATGGTGTTTTAAGTGGTTCACATTTAATTGTTTTATACCATATTCCTTTCTCTACCGACCTCCAATCGTAATGCTCTTTCCATAGACGAGATGTCGGTAGAGCAAGGATCACAATTCATTTCAATACTGTTGGATGACAAAACTGCTTGCTTTGCTAACCTTTCTGCAATTTCATTTCCTAGTACTCCAACATGAGATGAAATCCATTGTAGTTGAATGTTCTTCTGAATGTTGCTTCTCACATAGCATGGGATTCATTCAGTGTGGTAGCTTTAAACAATTTGTTTAATTTTTGACGACTTTCTGCTCCCATCACGAGTTTTTCAATAAAATAATTAGTTAAATCAAAGAGCATTGAAGAAATTATATGAGAGCATAGTAACTTTTCCCATACTGCCACACGGCTTTCCAGTAAAGCAGAGTTATACCATTATTCAAGAAAACAAGTAATACGAGTAAGATTGCCAGCATGTCTACTTGTAGTCCACAGAAATAAGCCATGCAATGCACAGCTGCATAGGTATAATTTCACTAGAAGTCAAGTTCAGTTTCCATAGGTAACCAAATTTTAACACATTAGTGCTGTACTACTTTTATTGCAAATCAAAATGAAACAATTAGTTCAATCTAAAAGATGTTGTGTAAATAAGCCGAGACATAATTACCTCGGAGAAAGACTACAGACTCACATCAGATATAGCGCCCGGGCAGGCGACGTTCTCCACATCAATGGTGTAGTTGTCTCCCTTCAGCAGGTGGTAGGAGCACTTGCCCATGAAGTCGAAGCGACGCCCGTCGAAGGTGGCATAATGCGGGTCGCCGATGGCACCGCAGCGCGCTCCGCAGTTCAGCTGCGTGCACGTCCACTCGCCGCCCTCGCATTTGCTGTGAACAGATTTTGACACATTTGATGATGATCAGTGTAGATACTGATAATAAATCGACCTGATTAGCTGGTTTTCGGCACTTTGTAAGTATATTCACAACACAGTGTGAAAACCAATAGCGAAAGAGGCAAGTGATTTGACAATTCGGACGAAATATTACGATGGATAAAAAGCCGCATACATAGTATTTTTATGTCACTGGGCATAGCTATCACTCAGAACCACCTGCATTCGTAATAAAATGCACATTTCAAACCCGGATAAAAAAAAAAGGATCTTGAACTCGTGGTGTCCAAGATAAGAAAGACAAGTGCTACTGCTAGACATTTAACCGCCTTGGAATATGGTGTAGTAATTTATTATTAATCTCGTGAGTCAGGCGAAACCACATTCACTTTTTTAGCAACCAGGCCCTTTCAGGACTGCTTTTGATTTGTCAAGAATTATCTTGACAAAGTCCTGACAATTCCTCCAAACAAACAACAAAGAAAATTAACCCAGAACGACATTGTGCCTCAGTAGTAGCAACCTAGTGAAACCTACACTTCCACTCACCACGTGTTGCAGCCTTTCGGAATGACAGCGCCGTTTGCGAAGTTCCTATTCCTCAATCGGCAAGGGCACTCCTGTTTGGGTACGCATTTGCGCTCGTCGAGGTAGAGTCCGTCGGGACAGAAGCAGCCCTCGGTGCAGGTGGCGTCGGTGACGGGTGCTGCGGCGGACGGCAGGCCGCACGATGGCTGCGACTCGGGCCCACATGATCGATACACTTTGCCATCAGCACACTTCATGGCTGAAATAAATAGGAATCATGTGGTTGAATCGGTAAATTCTGGAAAATACAATAATAATAGTTAAGTTTTCAGATGATATTAGGAAATAAGCACAAATCTAAGTAATGCATACACTGCCGCCCCTGCAGTATGCCACGCATATTTAACATATTTATATTTGCACAAATACTTAAAATTTTCTTGTTCATAGAAACATAGAGGTCAATTATACTAGAAAACTATTCTCCGTACACCCGTGCAGCACAATGATGTAATTCGGATAATCAATTCTTTATATCAACTGTAATAATCATACATGAAGGAAATGTCATAACGTATTCTGATAAAATGCAACTCACGGCAGATGTCATCGTCCCGCCAACTTCTCATGTCGGTGATCCCACTCAGCACGCACTGCTTCGCATACACGGCTATGCTGCCGCAGGCACAGATCTCCGGGTCTGCAAGCATTGTATTAACCCCGTTATGCCTTCGAAAATCCGTATTTATTTGAACAAGGAAAAAAACCAGGCAGAAAGAAAGTTTTTGTTGATTCTTAACATGCGAGACTTGTCTAAGGGGGGCAAATTGCTCGACAAGAATCTGTGAACACTCCTATAGTAAGGTTTGTAATTTCCCTACACAAATTCCGCCGTTCTAATAGTTGATGTTTAAATACAAACAAAATTACCTTCCATCTGATAACAGTTGCTGCATGTTAGCATCACAATGAAGACAACTAATTAACATGACTACACTTACATTATGAAGGTGTTCACAGTGTTTTACACCACAATGTAATGGAAAGAAACCACATAATTTCAATATTTAAAATAAAATAAGACCTTGATCCGCACAGCCACAGTAATCCCACTGGCAAGCTTCCAAAAGCAGCGAAATGTCCATCACCTTAAAAAGAAGGTTTATCATACAAAACACAGCAACACAGTTGCACAGACTACATTCTCAATAGTACACAAAATATTGTTTTCCATGCGGAGGATAAGATTGATACGCACTTTTGAACATTTTACGAATTTCTTGTTTGTGAGCAGTTTCTTGCAGAACTGCTCGGCCTTGTCATGAACAATCTCCGACTTTGTGTCGCAAGCGTCTTTCACGGATGGACTTTCGTCGCAGATATCTGAAAGTAAGTTAATAATGAGTGACTTGTTAATACAACAAAGAAAAGTAAACTTTTACTGATTCTTGAAACTGGGAAAAGAAAACCATGTTTTATCCCTTAGACTCATCAATAATAATAATTGTGACTTTCTAAGCATATAGACAGGAAAACGGAGTGTGGGAAGACCACCCGCCAGGTGGGACGACGACATCAAGTGCGTCAGCGGAAAGCAGTGGTACCGTACCACCGAGGGCCGGGAGGACTGCAGAAAAATTGGAGAGGCGTATGTCCAGCAATGGACGCAACCACGCTGACTCAAGGGATTTGACCCTCAAGGGTTGCACTTTGCTGATCGGTGTCATTCTGTCGAGCGACTTCAAAAGCCATGAGGTGGCAATACCACTGGCAATACCTCCTATCTTCTTCAACTCCCACGAGTCGGCGAGCGTGGCGATGCTCATGGGCCGCTGGTGCTGCGCGGTGAGCAGGTCGGTGTCCTTGTGCCCGTCGAGCACGCCGCACAGGCCCTCCGTGCGATTCCACAGGGACTCCGATGCCTCCACTTGCACCAGTTGCTAACACAATACATAAATACATACATACCATTCTGCAAAGGGGCAGGCAGAGATGAATGAGGTTCATTAGGTACAATCACAGCACACTTCTTTCGCTTCGTCTAAAGACATGCTCTATGATTACGGGTGCTACATACTTAACATTTACGAAGAATTCTCCTAGGCCACCCGGGCACGATCTCTGAAAATTATTTTTTGGTCAAGCCTTATCAAACAACTGGTACTGGAATTCCTGTAAACGTGTCCGGTAAACTCACACCTAAAACGTTCCTCTACATTTGCCATCCAAATAATTTCCACTGCATTGTGCCTCTTATGCAACACCCAAGTCTCGCTTTCATGGATAACAGCAGGCAGAAACAGTACAACATTTTGTACGGTCGCATTCAAAAGTCCAGTAGCACATTCCAAAGCGATTGCTATGAAGCGCTCACGGTGAGGTGAAGCGGGAGGGTATCACACCGCCCGAGCGGTTGCGGTCTGCCTCTCCTGAAGACCGATCGGCAGGGGGAAGGGGCACGCCACATGTGCAAAAGAAACCCGACCGTAGAGTGCTACTGAACCTATGTCGTCGATGGTACATGATCCATTCTATGTTCGCCCACTCCTGGAATATGGCTACCAAATCTGGAGCCCCTACTTCCAAAAAGATATTTGTCTACTGGAAAGAGTGCAGAAGCAGGCAACAAAGATGGTGGCCTCCATAAAAAATAAATCGTATGAGAGCCGTCTAGAGGCCTTGGGTCTCACCACGCTGGAGGAACGAAGACGTAGAGGCGATCTCATGGAAACATTTAAAATTTTATCAGAACTCTATGATGTGGCAGATCTCAAACTGATGTATTTATTTATTTAATTTTTTATTTAGGAGGAAATACAGACACGAACAATGAAAGCAGTAACAATAACAAGTAATTAGAATTTGCTCGTATCCAAAGCTATTCCTCACTGATAATAAGAAAACATTAAAGAAAAGGTGGTGCATGCCGAATTACAAACTAGGAACATACATGTAAATAGGAATAAGATATATAGTTGGTACATATGTTTGCTTACAATAGCTTAAGATTTCTGACAACTAACTATATTTAAATGTACGTACGTCGAAAAACAAATCTGAGTTAATCATCTTTTCATTGTACAGCTGGCACAATCGTCTAACAGGATCTCTAACACCAGCATTTGTACACAATAAATACCAATGATCACCTACGTGGACACTCACTAAAACTGAACCGAACGTCAAGCAAATCAAACCCGAGGAAACACTTTATCACCAATCGTGTAATTGAGTCGTGGAACAAACTCCCGGAGGAAGTAATTAGTGCCGCTTCAGTGAACAGCTTCAAAAACAGATTTGACACTTATACAAAAAATCACAAACTTTAGACTTTTTACATGAATAAAAAAACAAGTGCACCCCCAGTTACCAACTTAGATGTACACGCATCAGCTTTAAGCTGCTAGTGTATCGAGACAATAATAATAACAATAATAATATTAACAATAAAATCATACAAAACACTTTTTGTGAATTGTAAACAAGAAACTTGGTAAATGTTGAGTCATTCAAATTAGTTTAGAAATGATAAATATCTATTAGAGTAAGACTAAGCATTCAACAAAAACTTATCAGAACAAACATTCATAGCTAACTTACAAAACAAATATTTTAATTTCTAGATCCTGAAAAGCATTTGTTAGAACTAAAGTCTTGACTTGAATGATAGGTATTAAGCTCGACTGTTTCAAGGATAAACCTTCAGTCAAAATTAGTGGCAAAAATGGTCCATTAGTACTTGTCACTTCAATTTAGTAATTAAATATGTTCTTTAAACTTAACAGATATCTTACAGTGTTCATCTGGATTAACTCACTTCTGTGTCCCACAGGATCTTGGCACCGACATGCTCGAGGTGGACCCGCACGGTATGCGCGGCGAGGGTCACGCTCAGCCCGGGCAGGCGCGCCGGTATTGGAATCTCTCGCTTCCCTGTACTGAATATGATCCCGCCCTCCTCTGAAATATATTAAATACCGAATGTAGAAACAAGATGTTAGTATTATTACACTATGTTAAACCTGAATGAAAAACAATGCAAAAGGTAGCCAACCCTTGGGCGATGCCTGGCGAATCAGTATCAGATGTTCATTTGCAAAATAGGTTCTAATGGGGTGCACGGCGCAAAGAAGATGGCGCCACATAAAACTATGCCAAGCTATCACGTAGAGGTTATGTTTACTGGTGAATCACAGGTAATCACATTGTCCGTGTTTTACATCCATTTCAAGGTAGCTATTCATATTAACTCAGTTTAATTGGTCAACAACATATAACCTTGAAATGAAATCGTGGCATAGTTTTATGTAGCGCCATCTGGTGGTAAAGTTTGGCAGCCGTCCTTCCCATTGAGCTTCTTTAGATAGCATACTTTGTCTTGCGCCTGCTCTATTGATTTCAAAACAACATAATACTTACTTACTTACTTACTAGGTGGTAGGGTTTATTCCGCCCGGGTTGGTACCATCGCATTGGATGAACGATGGTCGAAGCGGCAATGAAAAATTGTCCGTGTTTTCCATTCAGTTCAATGTAGCCGTGCAATATAAGGAAGGTCCTGGCATGGCACCTAGTTCCCATGTGGTGTGTTGGGCTAATACCATGACAGAACTTGTGGTATTAGCCATCCATGTCCAGTCACATAAAAAAAAAAAAAAAAACATGACAGTCGACTTTTCACTCCCCAAAAAGTTAATTTCATGCAAACAATGTTGAAATTAGTCATCTGTTGGGAACCTTGAGACAGGATATTCAGTTTTGGTTTGAATTGGAATATTCTCTCCATTCATGTCATTCAGTCCACTTCAAATTGATCCCACCAATTACCGTCCTTGCCAATGGTGTACTCCTTGTCCTGGAGGAAGATAGAGATCTGGCTGGGGCAGGGAGCGCCACCGCCGCAACCTCCATGTTTCACCACCACCGAGAACAGGTGATCCCTCGAGTCGCGAACTAGTACGTGTCGACACGGTGACTGGAAGCTGGAGGGAAGAGGACCATTGACATATCTGGTGGAAACATTATCTCCTCCTATCTTTATGAAAATTATGGAAGCACGATTTTTGTAAATTGGGAGTTTACATGTGTTCAATCTTGCTAAAGGGTTTTTCAAAGTGCCACTTTACACAGGGAAAAGCCGAAAGCATGGCAACATTCTGTGGGTAATCTGTACCAAATTTAGTTTAAAAAAAACTTCACTTTTGCTCCAACCCACCTTGTGATTATATCGTGGCAATCATTTTTCGTTCTAAAAGTGCATTCGTTCGTGCATTAATTTTTCGAAAGTATCAAGTGCTGGAAATGTGACAACGTGCCTTGGCTCCAGGCCAACGAGGAAGCACCCCTGGTAAGTTTTCAGCACTGAACCATTAAACCCCATACAGTCCACTGAGAGTGAAATTAGTACTCTTTATATCGAAAATGTTTTGGCCCTTCGGCCGGATTTATAGTACAGAAACCTGTGAATGAGGTGCACTTTAAGAAATCTTTTATTTTGTTGTTTCGCATTCAAAGATTATATAGGTATTTGTAGCCATTTTCGGTGTCGTTTAAGTTTTTCCTTTTGTTCGTTTTTCAGTGGAATAAACTTTGGATAACAAGTACCTACATAATTCTTCTTTTCTCGTTTATTATTTTATGTATTTTGTCGTTTTCGTATTTAAAATCTACAAGCCCATTCAGAACAATTTTCTGTTATATTTATTTAAATAACTTTGTCTACTCGAATTAGAATTGGAGGTAGTTTCTAAATATTTGATCAATAAGTTGGGGAAACATTTATTTTACTTACTGGCACCATAGTTGTGAACTGTTAACAACTTCACATCTGTCACTTGAACTGTCACTACTGCCAGTGATTCAAAAGTAAACAAATTGTTTTCGTGTGTTGTTTTCTGCGGTATATTTCTGTTTAAACAATGGCAAATCCAGACAAAAAGCGCAATCCGGCGTCTCCTACCCAGGAAGAAAGTTGCAGTTTTCGAATTATGCGCGATTATGCTGTCATGCGCCTCGAACATTTAGCGGAAACGGCAGACGATTTGTCATTAAAACTGTGTTGTGAGGCTGACCTAGCGGGACTAATAGCTAGTTTCCATGAAGCCCAGCTTCTTGTCCTTGCAAATACTAGTGTCACCGATCGGGAACATGAATTTCAAGCCACTTGGGACTTCGAAAACCAGGTAACATCAATTCGTAAGAGGTTAGGCCAGTTCGATATTTCCCTTACCCAGAAGTGGCATATTATACAGTTGGTATATTATGCAGTTGGAAATGCAGTTTGTAGAACCAAGGAAAACCATGATTTAAGTCTGTCATAATTATGAAGACAATCTACATAATACAATCAACACTTACGGATAAAAGTTAACAACTTTAGCTAGTCCATTTACGCCACGAACATTTTAGCGTAAAATGGAAATGATCTCTCCATTCTGAAATCAAATTGTCTTTGCACAAGTACTATTAAAGTTCATTGAAAGATTCCTCACCTGTAAACCTGCCCGTCGAACGTCTTGTAATGGGCCCCGCCCCACGTGAAGCAGATGCCCGGGGTGGGGGCAACCAGGGTGACCGTGCTGTCCGTGTGGGTGCCATAGTATCCGCCTGCTGGGACTGACTCACTGCTGTCGTTTCGTAGTGAATGAGGACTCTGCCAATCAATGTTGTTGATTCAATTGTTTGTTTTTTATTGAGTTTACACAAACATACATATTAACATACCATTACGCTGCTTTATCGGAGGGGTAGGCAGGGATGATAGAGTGCCATTTAGTTCTATCACAGCACACTTCTTTTGCTTCCTCTAAAGACATGCATTTTTCATACATATTCTACGATTATGGGTGCTAGGTACTTTAATAAGTACTTCTTTTATGTAGTCGTTGTATGTTCTCCAAGGCCGTTCAGGAACGACATTTTCACTCACATTTAGGAAATCTGTTTCATCATTCTTTCAACACTCATTCGCTCTATATTTCCAAATCTCTTCAGCATACCCTTCTCAAATTTCTTTATTATATCCTCTTTAAGTTGTCTGTTAGGATAAAAACAAAATGTTCATTGTGTATGAGATAAACTTTGCTCTAAGAAACATCATAACCACATTATCGTTTTTTTGAGATGTATTTCTGACTTTATCCAAGAAAATATACTGTACAATTTTAATGAAAACTGTTTAAAATTACAGGACGACAGAAGGATGGACAGACATGACAAAATTATATTTAAAGGTAAAACTGAGCGGGAACCGTATGAAGAGCATTAAAAGCGAAAAGGCGATACCAATCATTTATTTCAGGAAAACAGTATTCATGCTTGGAAAGTAATGTTAGGAAAAAATTGTAGTTTTGGATTTTTTTTATGCAACCTGACATGGATGGCTAATACCAAACAACTACAGTTATGATATAAGCCCAATACACCAAATTCCCGAAGGAATTAGCTGCCATGCCAGGACTCCATGCCTCATGAGCATGTATTATAAAGGTAATAGTAATATTATGCTATGGTAACATAATATTTGGTTAAAAAGTGTGATCAGATAATACGTAAGTTGCCAATATACTACCCAACACAGCAGTTAGTCTGTCTGCCCTGGGATTAAAATACACGCATAAGATGCCATATAATTATTCCTACCCTTGAAACTGCATGGTAAACTCCTGGTGTGACAAAGTCTACGTCACCGCGACCATGGCCTCCGCCATGGAGTTGGTGGTACACCGTCTGTGATGACCCACCTTGAATGATGACTTGGTCGGGCTCTGCAAATCAAAGCATTACAATAAACAATGATTTCATTATTTAGTCATACTATACTTGTAGGCGTTCTGTGCTGCACAGTCATATTTTCATGTGTTACACTGAAATGGATCTCAATAATGGATCTTTATTTCCGGTAGATTTTTTTTTTATGTCACTGGACATGGATGGAAAAAACCAAGCAGTGTTTTGGCCAAACCAATGTGTGGTGTTTTTTAAATTAGGTTGATGCAGCATATCTACTTTTTAGATAGCGGTGCCCACTAGATTTCGTTGAAGAACTAGCTTGCATTTAGAATTACCTTTCATTGATAATTAAATTTGGCTAATATGTTATTAGTGTAATGATGACACATTGTGATAATAACTATCCTATCCTAAATCCTAAAATCCTTATTTACTGCCGAATGCACCAGTAGAATAGTGCTGCATGAAGTCTCTAGAAATTGGCTATATATCTCGAGATTTTTTTATGAAAAACCGGTATGGGTGGCTGTGCTGAGGACCAAAAGTGCTCAGAAAAGCCTAAAACACCTCGCCTCGCGAAACCACGCACAGCGAGGCGCCATGCCAGCGAATTTGCGGACTATGGCTGACCTATCAAGCTTATTCAAATTACGCTTGAAGACTCCCAGGTTATAGGTATGTGGAAAGACATCCGCCGGTAGACAGTTTCATATCCTGGCGGTGCGGCAGAGAAATGAGTTTGAGAAACGGTTCGTTCTCAAAAGCCTAATGTCATCCACAAGGGGGTGCTCTGATTCTCTGCGGCGGGTGCTCCGGATATAGGCAGGATGGGGAGGAATGAGGGATGCAAGTTCCACAGAGCAACGTTCATGGTAGTACCTGTAGAACAGACTGGGCGACCTTACAAACCGTCTGTGGCTCAGTGACTCCAAGCCAGCGGTGATTTGTGGGTCCCCAACAAGATGGACCACTTGGCGCTGAATTGAGTCCAAGGACGCCAGCAGGTACTGGGGACTACCTTCCCATATGTGGCTACAGTATTCTATCACCGGCCTTATCTGTGATTTATAAAGAAAAAGTAGTTGTACCGGTGAAAACAAGTTTCTGTGATGCAATTTTGGCCTTGGCTTCAATGAAACGCCGAAAACCCACGTCTTTGGAGATGTTGCAGCCCAGTAGGTCCAGGTGATCCGAGACAGGTACGAAATCGCCTTGGAAACTTGCGAGGAGCGGAAAGGGTTCTACCTTGGCAGAGAAAACACAGCATTGGGTCTTGCGAACGTTGAAGGCGGCAAGGTTCTCCTGGCCCCAGTTGGCTACTTCCTCGAGAACAGTATCCACCCTATTTACCACAGAACGTTGCGCTTCGATGGGCTGTGCATCTCTGCTCCTCTAATCCCTGACATACCCCTCATGCTCCGTGCTGTCATCAGTGCTGAGTCGGGCTGGTTTTATTTTACGAAATCAGCATGTTTTGTTAACAGCACGTTTAGTAAATAGATAGCATGGACGCTTGTTGCAATCGGATCTTTGTTTTTAACTTGTTTCGCCAAGATTGTTGGAGGAAGTTTGTTTAAATATTATTTTTAACTTGGCGAGATGAAGGTTTCATAGTTTGTTTTAAAATTGCTACAAACTTCTCATGTTACAGAATGGATTACGTGTCGTCTATAGATGGCGCTAGCTTACTTATATATAACACGAGTGAAAACACCACGAGTGTGGGATTAATGTTTCGAAGTGATGATTGAAGAATGTCGACAACAAAGCGATTATTAAGTGCGAAGTAAAGTTAGAGCACAGCACGCAAACTATTATTTTTTGGACAACATTGTAGGTTCAGATCAGAACCTACAATTTAATTGTGTGCAAACAAGTGCTAGTATTGCAGGTTTTTTGTTGGGATAAACATCACGCAAGGTTGTTGTGTCAGCATTGTAGGTCCTTTGTTTTGATGAACATCATGCAATTTTGTTGCGCGTAAACTAGAAAGTTTGACTTAAACTTGCCGCGAGTTGGCATAGTTGCCATTGCAAACTTGTAGCAAACCTTCTTTTTTGTCACTTCAATCTTGTTGCAAGTCTAAATCAAGTTTACATTCCTATCTGGGTGATGATCAAAACTTATAAGGAAAATAAATTGAGTCAATTAGTGAATTGACTCAATCAAAAGTCAATCCATGAAATTTACAATGATTTCATAACTGAATGAATCATATAGAAATAATGTAGCGGAAATAACATTGAATATTATTTTCACAGCGGAACCGGGATGGGTGGTCGCAAGCGGATGTGATTATCTCCAATAACTCCCGATTTAACTTTTCACAAAAAAGTCATGCAGATAAATCCAATATCCTGCGCCATATTTAGAGGATATCACAGTTTAAAAAAACCCGAATGTAATCAATATATGTGGGTGGTCAATCGGGTAATTTATATAAATTGATGAATATTATTGGTGAATATATATTTCCCATCTTCAGTGGCCCGTTGTTCATTGCTGCACGATACTAATGTTTTACAGCCGTATTCAGAGAGAACCTGTCAAAACTTATAACGAGATTAGCACCGGACTTACTAAACAAAAATCTGTTTAGTCCGGCATATTAAAGTATGGATATGTTTCAGTTTAGCTAAAGTACGTTGTATAAATAGGTTTGACTATCATAAGTCAGTGCAGCGTGCTGATACATATGAAGGTACTATGAACTCATGATCCGTCCACTGAAAATTTTATTTTCATAAAGATTCCAACGATTCGATTGGATGCATCACACCAGGTATAATTCAACACTATACTACTTCTTAAGAAAGAATTGACTCCATTACCGTATTTGCACTTGGGCACGGGCTGCGGCTCGAACAGTCCTGTTTCGTAGCGGCAGGTGTAGCGCGGCGCGGGCGCCGACGTAAAGGCGGTGGGCGGGGGGCAACGCAGCTCGCACCAGAACGCGTCGCCGTCGCCGGAGCAGCTGTAGCCACCGTTGAAGCCCAGCTTGGCGGCGCTGCATGCGCTCGATGCTGTCGCAAATGTCAAATATGCCATTATTTATTACTAGACATGGAATAAGGTTTCATACTATACGCCTTAAGCTTAAAAATGCAGAATGACTAGTTAGCTAACTACTAACCTGGTGAAGGTAAGCAAATTCTGAATCCCTCCTACGTTGAAATGGATCCATAATATGCAATTGGTAGTTCTACCTAAATCCATTACAAAATACACTCCCTGACCCAATTAACCTAGCAGGAAGGGGGTAATCAACAAATAGATTATCCTCATCATGTAAGATGTTCGTAGGCCATTTCGTACCGTATTAGGCATTGGAATGACTCAAGTGCAAAAGATTTTACTTGTGCATCTGAAGGTACGGGAGAACACTTAAGGTTGTTCCGACCCATATAAAGTTGTTTGCACACATAACGCAAAAAGTATTGCACTTTAAACCACGAATTAATAATAAAAGGTTAATATAGTCATATTACTTGCAGCAAAAATAATTTCACAATTTCAGGATTATTGGTTTTGTTACAATTTATTTAAATACGATTTTTATTTAACAGCGCCATCTAACGGTGTAAAACTTGTAATCGGCAATTACAACTAAACCATTAAACCTGAAATTGTGAATATGTTTTCGCTGCAACTACTAGGGCTATATTTAATTTTGACGAATTCGTGCCTTAAAGTGCAATACTTTTTGCGTTCTGTGTAAAAAAAAACATTGTATGGGTCGGAACATCCTTAAGGTGGCCCTTCCGGCCGGGATTAACTCATTCGCAGGCATGGTACAAAACCCTGCTATTACGCTCTGGGACCTTCTCTGTTTCAAATAAAAATACAGGCTCCATGATGAGGAGGATGCAACATGTCCACAAAGCAGACAATGTGCATAGTGTTTGATTTCGTAAGATTTATGAAAGATTTGATTACAAAACGACTTATAGCTAAAAGTAAATCACGACCGCTGAAGTAAAAAAACTAACAAATATCACATTGATTATAAATCTTTATGAAACAAGCTAGTTCTGATGACTAATCTTTAATGTTTTTATTTTATCATTGAGTAATCCACTTTCAAAGTAATTGTATAAAATGGGCAAAAAATTCGAACTTTCGGACCTTATAACTTAGAAACCAATGACTATTATACAATGCCAATGGTCATCAGACATCTAGTTCGATCAAATAAAGCTGTTTTGAGTTTGGATCTCTGACAAGAAATATGCCCATGATTTTCTTTCCACATTTGTATGAGGAGTTGAGCAGGAAGGCCCACCTTAATGGATACCGCATGATATGACAGAAGACCAGAAAAAATACTCGCAGTTTTTTCTGGTCTTCTGTCAAATGATAAAGTTTGATGGTAAACTTACAATACTGGCACTGCGGTCCTCTGAACGCAATGGGACACTGGCACACGTTGAGCGAGAGGCACGCGCCGCCATTTTGACAGGGCGGGTCGCAGATGGGTTGGCAGTCCGGCACGGTGACCCAGTCGGCGCGCGCTGGCGTCCACTGCCCCTCGCGGCAGTACATGTTTGCAAGGGTGCTGCCATCCAGGAACTGGTGGTGGTCTATGCATTTGATCGTGCACAGTCTGCGCAGGATTTCAATTGTTTATGGCTCAGTTTAAAGAATAAATTTATTAATATGCGTCCTATCCTCTCAAATTCGTATTTTTAGCCTTAATTATAAATTCTTTAGCGACCCTCATTTGGAGTGTTAAGTTTTTGTAAGATATCCTCAAATCAATTATTAGGAAATGCCTTATTATGCAGATAGGGACAAAAAATTCGGACTCAAATCCGTTGGTCCCGGCGAAGGAGAATGATGAATTATGTATAAAAATTGTATTTTTCTATAGGTTCTTAAGAATTTCAGGAAATGTATTAATTTCATATTATCATTTGTACCGTCTCTTAGATAAGGTCGTAGTTTGCTTAATTAGTCTCTTCCAAAGATATAAGCTATGCGGAGCGATGAGTGTGGGCGGCGGCAGGTAGACAGGGCAAGGCCGCACTTCGAGCTGGCACTACAGCCACTGATCCGCTCGGTGTACTCGTATGGGTCGGGGGGTAGTGTAGTGTAGTGTAGTGAGCGGATTCTGACTGCGAGAAGCAGAAGCAGTGCGCGTTCATGGACTGCAGTGGGTAAGTTAGGCACGGCTGCACCTCTTGCTGGCTCTGGGGCCCACTGAACCGCTCCGTGTACCTGCATTGGTCAGGCGTGATAAACGAGACGAGAACATGTAGTGAGCGGATACTGACTGCGAGGAGCAGGAGCGGTGTGCGTTCATGGGCAGCGGCGGGTAAGTGAGGCACGGCCGCACCTCGTACTGGCACTGGGGCCCGCCGAAACGGTCAGTGCACTTGCATTGGTCGGGAGCGATACAGATGCCACCGTTCTGGCAATCGGGCCGACATAATGCTAAACAGAAAAAACATCTATTATTATTTGTACATTATTGTTAATGGTTAATAAATTATCATTTAAAAATAATTTTATGTCAAGACAGTGACATTGTATTAGTTGTTATGCAAAGGGGAAAATAACATCCCCAGTGGGTCTACACCTGCACCTCTCGGCTCGCCTTTAAACCACCTCTCCTCCTCTCGTTGGACAATGGGGGCAGGTTTTTGCTGCCATATGACAGCAAAAACACATCATGAATCGGACGCCTCTTCAACCTTCGGTCATTCCATGTGATTATACCAACCCATGCGGGATTAAACTTAGTAAGGAAGGGGACCTAAGTGAAGACGGAGGTTTACCAGTTGGGGTGCCCAGGAATCCATTCAATACGTTCAACGAGAGAGAGCAACTGAGTCAGTCAGCCCCAGACGTCGCCAAGATATCCTAGATAGTGCTGAGTAAAAGCGGAGGTTTACCCATAGGGTAGAGATGCATTTTATTCTGCGCACCCTGTCACAACGATTTAACAATACTCAATAACCCACCCCCCTCATACTGGATAGATAGTTGTAGTGAGTAAACGTGGAGGTTTCTCTGTTGGACTGGTACTCATGAATTAAGACACCCCATTAAACAAGTTGTTAAAGTACTCACGTTCGCACGGCTGGGTCAGCTTATACTCAGGATACATCATCACCCAACTCCACACGCCGTCCATGTAGCTGCACTGGGCCGTGCGGGAAGTTTGTCCATTGGGTAACTGGTATCCAGGAATGCATTGGATCTTGCACACCCCGTGCATTGAGCTGCATTGGATCTGTGCATTGTTTATGTCCTGAGGGACGCTGCATGCTACAAAAACCATTTGAGCTTGAATTTTTTTCAACATCATATATTGATTAGGGTGCAATATGTATGTACGTGATGATATACACAGGTAGGTATATACAAAATGGGTGTAAAACATGTGCATTTATGTAAGAAAAAACCATAGAAAAAAGATCACACCAAAAAGATAAAGAGGCCAAATGTGTAAACCTGGCCAAAAAAAAGTGGCTTTATCAACTTCGCCCATTATAGAGGAATAGTCTACCTAAATCAATCTAATTTGGTGTCAACTTCTACTAAAGTTTCTTCAAACTTATCTACACAATAATAACTTTTTAATGAAATTGTTAATTAGAAAAGTATTGGGCTTGGAAAGTTTTCGCATGCCTATGCACACTGTCAGTGTGCTGCCATTTCAGTTTCAAACTAGGCTAAAATACTGGCGTTAATTAAGAGTTCAACCGCAGTGGTTGCATAGAATCGTATGTTAGGCAGGTAGGTCTATGATGATCATTGGTCACTCAGATCATTTTTTTTTGTAAATATGCATAGAAATATACATATTCCACATATTTCCAGGTCAAGGATGGCATATTTTAACACGACATTGGGAATATCATTGAGGTCGTGGCATATGGTAGATGGACATACTTCGATTTCCGGTAGCAACCGATACTCGCCCACGCAGAAAGATATGCATAAATCACAGTCATATTTTCGGTAAAAAGGCCGCAACCAGTTCTACGCATTTATGATTAGACTAGCTACGTTACCCGGCTCCACTCGGGTCAATGTCGTGTTGGATTGATTTCGGTCTGAATTATTTCATGGATAAAAAGTAACCCACTAAAAGGCTAGTCCAGGACTATGTATCCATCTACCAAATTTAATCAAAATCTTTTGAACCGATATGGCATGATTTAATGATAAAAATCGACATAATCCCATTTAGAGCTTCGTAAACATTTGGGAGCGAATTTTAAAAGCATGTGCCGGCAGAACCTTACTCCACTGGCACTGCTACATAGAAATTGATACAAAACCAACAAAGGCGGGATTAACCCTACCACCTTACGTTTACAAAGTTTTATGAGGAATACGAACCACAGCCACCTTGAATATCGAAAATGGTAACCCATCCGGAACATGACTGCGCCCAGAGTTGCTATACGTTGATATAATACGCAAATAAATCGGGCGAGTGGTTCGAAGTTATCGCTCTACATGATATCGTGGAATGTTTTGTAGGCCTTGTTAACACCTACAATTTTCAAATACATAATTTTCATAATTGTCTTAAGGTTTGTATTAAATATTAAAAAATTACATACGCAATCCTTGCTCGTTGATCGCTCCTTATATTAATAAAAACCGTATCAAAAAGTCCGTTGCGTGGCTTAGAAGAAGTAAACGAAGAAATAAAGGCGGATAGTGATTACCCCCCAAGCCGCCGCCTCAGGGCATTTCGGTTGGCATGACAGCTACATCTTAACGTAAGCGGAACTGAATTATATATAGCCTATCCTGTGTCCCGGGTATTTACATATACGTGTAGTAAGTTTCATCGAATTCGGATGGCCGGTTAAAGAGTTATGGAGGAACATACATACATACATACAGAACTGATTTCTAAAAATCATCAATTTAGTCTTAGTATCATACATAAAGTCTACAAACGAAGTATCTTAGAAAACAAAGCAACTTACTCCATGAACACCCCTTACAGATTTATTATTAGTATAGAAGATTATAATGCAACAATATTCATATTTGTATAATAGTCATATCACTAACAGTTATATATGTTCAGAGGGGGTGGACTAAGTTTAAAACATGGATTCTCTCCGGATTAAATTGCATTTTGTGGTAAGTCCGGTCTACTCTGAATACAAACGTATATCTTTAGGTTCCATTGATTACATTCATTATCATAAAAGGGACATTTATTGATAGGATTGCTACGATGTCTGTCTGTTTGTCGGTCACAAGGAGATATCTCGGGAACCAATTGAATCATCCATGGTTTGGATGATTTGGATACTCAGGGTACTGAAACGAGAATTATGATTTGATAAATAAAACATTTACAAAAACGCATGATTTTTATAAACATTGCTAGATAAAAAAAATTGATGAAAATGGGTTTGCTTTATCCAGGTAAATCATTAAAAATGCTAAAAATGAGAAAAAAAAAAATACGAAAAAGTTGTAGTCCCAAATCTCGGTTTTGCACATAACATTGATGATTTTAAAGTAAGGTAACAAATACTTACATGGAGTCTTTACTGTGTAAGGTGCACTGGAACCACTAGTCTTGATACCGCTTCTGGACGGTAAAAAAAATGGAATGAATTTTCAAACACATAAAGTGTAGTGGTTGCAACGGGAACATACAAAAATTGCCTAATGTCCAGTGCATTGCTGGTAAATCGCCAAATAAATGTATTTGTATAGTTTCAGTTTCTTTATTCTCTCTAGTAGATATTATATTGCACAATCGGATTCGTAAGATTGCCTTCCAATATTTTCATGGATAATCTTGCGATTTAGGAATTCACAGATGCCCTTGGAATTTAAAGATTTTTTATCCACCAACAAGTTTGAGAGCTAAAATTATGTTTATTGTAGGAGCACCAAGCTGAAATCACTTTTGAGTAATCAGTATTTACCTAACCTTTTTTAAAATGAAGTCAAGTGAGGTGAAGTTCAGTTGCTCCGCTGCTCAGTCTTAAACTTTTTAACCATTGTTCCGAAATTTCAAATAAATTTTATATGGCATTGGAAAATCTTATTTTTTTTATATTAACCTTATAATGACCTCGGCCAAGGATGTGAAGAGATTCAATTACATCTTCTATATTAATTGAATTACCAGAATCCACACATTTTTCTCACGTTTCTTTTTCAAGTGCGGGTAATAAGAATATGCGGAGGGCCCGACACTCACGTTTTTACTCCGGAAGTTTTGACTCCAGCAGTCTTAACGCCGCCAGTCTTTACACCACCCGAAGAGTAGGAGCCATATGAGGGTCGTTGGTACCTGGAGTATGATGGACTGTATCGCGGTGCACTCACATCGGATTGCCTGAAACCAGTGCGGACATGTTAAAGTTGTTTGTTTTTTTCCGAGATTTCCGAGGTTTTCGGCGCAAAATCCAAAACTATAATAAAGAGCGAGAAAATTAAATGTTGTTCTTTATTTAAATTCCCATGAGCTGTGCAATCTGGGTGTAGAGTTTATGAAAGCTAAACTAAAACGGGGTTTTATTAATAACAATTATTTGTATTAGCTAAAACATTATACTTAACTAAATGAGTTAAATAAAAATCCATCCAACCATAACATTTGATCAACAGATCTTTTCGATTTATTCACAAATTTTAGACAGGCAGTCTTGGCTAATGCATCTAAACTTTTTTAATTTCTTGCTGATAATATTCAGTATGTTTATTTTTTTGTGTTTAATCTTGTGCACTCTTTTTTTGTATAATTTTTTTGCTATGATTTTTAGTTGTTTTTGTTTTCTAGGTGTTTATCCAGTTTATTTTTAAACTGATATGATTGTAGCACTAATTACTTCTTCCGGGAGATAGTTCCAGGACTCCACCACTCGATTTATTATAGAATGTTTGCGATCATCAAGTTGGATGTAGCGAGATTCAATTTCATGCTATGGCCTCATAGGTGGTAATTCTAGTTCAGGTCAAAAATTCACTTTAACACAGGGCAATCATATTTGGAAGACAGTACTTTGTAGACCTCTATTTAATCTCCTCGGTGACATCGAACTTCCAGAGAAGTAAGATTCAAGCATTTAAGTATCTCTTCGTTACTCAGATCACGTAGTTGACCTTGGTAAAGGTTGGATCTTGGTAAAGCTTCTATGAACTCGTTCCAATCTTTTAATGTCTTTTACGAATGGTTGCCAGATTTGAAATTCGTATTTCAATAGCGGCCGAAAGTAAGAAATTTGTAATTTTTTATCTTTAATTGTAGATTATTGGAATTGGAACAAGATTTTATACCAACAAAATCGATTCTCTCACAATTTCTGCGATGTGTGGTAACCATTTCAATTAGAATTACTATGTCGAAGGACATAGTCATTCTGAAGTCTTTTTGAGATGTGACTGGTTGCAGATGTAGTAGGGAAGTCTACCATCAAGCAAATTTTTCCCCAATTTTGTAAAAGCTACTAAGCAAAATATAATGGAAACTTTATAAAATATAAACTTACGGAGGTTCATCTTGCGAAGATCCACCAACACCGTATCCAGCCCACCCAGTTCTTGCGATTACTAAAATTAAGATAAATTTAAACAAATACATTTTAGTTATTCCTATTCTAGACTTTTATGAAGGCATGGCTGCAACCCAACGGTTTGCACACACCGAGGATTGTCAATAGCAGAGTGAAGCTGAGCTGAGCGGCCAGTGTAATCAAAGCACAGATTTGCGAGCAAACGGATGTGCAAAATTGTATCCGGCTGCAAGATAAGGTGGCATACATAACACCACTTTCCGAAATATCATCACTCATCCCACCGTGGATATGAAATCTAAAGCTTTTTATGGCAAACCTATCGGCAGTTGTTTACCATAATAAAAGCTTTAGATTTCAGCTCTTTCAGATCTGCCATGCCCGAAACGCAGGACCATAACTCTTAAATAGCTCGATATCAAACTTACTATTAAGATGGCCCAACCCGGTGGGACTAACTCAATCGCGGGCACGGTAAAAAACCGTGCTGGTGCGCTCTGGGACCTTCTCTGTTTCAAAGAAAAAGACAGGCTCCGTGGTGAGGAATATTCAACATGTCCTCAAAAAAGACAATAGTGCATAGTTAGTGTATGATTTGGTAAGATTTACGAAATTTTTTATTACAAAACGACTTATAGCTAAAAGTGAACCACGACCACTGTAGTCAAAAATCTAACAAAAACCAAATAGATTGTAAATGTTGATTAAATAAGCTATGTCTGATGACTAATCTTTTTAAGATGTTCTTTATCAATGCGAAATCTACCTCCAAAGTTATTGTATAAAACGCGCGAAAAATCCGAACTTTGGGACCTTATAACTTAGAAACCAAACATAATTGTACAATGCTAACTATCATCAGACATCTAGTTCGATCAAATAAATCTATTTTGAGAAAAAATTTGGGATCTCTGACAAGTAATATGTGCGTGATCTTCTTTCCCCGTTTGTATGGCGAGTTGAGCGGGAAAGCATTCAATATAGTATCTGCTCCATAGCGAGTAGATTTGTCAGAACTAAAGAGAATTCATAGAAGGAGCACTCACTGGAGCCTCCTTTTCAGTTACACAAACAAATCACAGTACAAGAGTACAACAGAAAAGTGGCTCATTGTGTGAAACACTGATTGCCACATTGCAGAAGAGAGAAAAAAAAAACGATTAAGCATCACCTACTTCAACTCTGCATCAAGTAATCAATCACTGTAGTCCTTAGTAGGTGAAACACACCTTGGACGCCACCAGCAAAGCTCGTCACTTAGCAGCTTTGACCGGCCCATCGTGTCGAACTGGGCAAATTCGTCATGCCATTACCAAGCATTGTCGACCGACTAACTGCGTTGCTTGTATGTTCCAAACAAATGGACTCAGCGACGGAAAAATAATAATAAAGTACCAGATGATGAGACGACCGAGAGATATAAAAAAAACTCACCAGCGTAATATAAAAACAACAACTTAATCAATTCTAAATTTTAAGCCAGTCGATTAAAAAGGCTTTCTATCCTCAAGATCATGACATTACCCCTCCTTATCATAACATTTATGCACCCTCTGGTTTCTTCTAACTTGCACCGTTATGGGAGAAGTCCCGGCTAGAGGCGGTTTCATGTAAAAAAATATGAGAAACTTATTTCTGCTTGTGCCTGTATAGCCGTGGTATAAAAATCTCTTTTCTGTGTTTATCAGCAGACAGCATTCTTGATACTGTAGCAGGCTAATTCTAATCGGGAGATTTGGAGTACGGATCTAGTCAGGAATGTAGACCAAGAGGTTAAAATTCTAAGCTGGCTCCGGCATTCCAAGGTCCATTTATTGTTTTAGATAATATTTAGGTCCCCAACTATTTGATTAAATTCTCTCTTTTAAATAACGGCTAGACACTCACAGTTTTCCTGTGTTTTCTGTCCCACTGTGTACGAATATTTTTACTTTTGTGTCCTTATGCCTATGCACAGCATTTTTAAACATGAATTTGACTAATGTTGGATTTTGTGTGGATTTCTTTGCATGAGCTGCCTTTGATACGGGGTTTCCGGTTATGCTTCGTATACTGAGCCGGCGAGAGCGCACAGAGCGTTTTTGCCTCCTCGTTTCGTCGAAAACTCACCCTTAGCTTAGTTTTATGAGCGGGATGCGCGGTTTTATATCCCTATATAGCCTAGGTACAACTCTCTGGGTGCCTCTACCTTCTCATGTTTCGAATTTTTACCAGTGTTTCCCACTTGCGGTTTTATCTTTATATAAGAAAAACTACAGACCATTGGTTGAGAGGAGAGCTGAGTGGTTGGTTTCACCGAGCGAGTTTTGCTAGGTTAGCTTATTCCGTTAGGTAGATCCCTATAAAACACGAAGCTAAACCGACGAGGATCACAGAAGAATAAAAAAACATGACTAAAATTTCAACTTTCATTCAAATATTTAAGTTCTTTTCTTTGGGTAGACCCAATTTTAATTGTATAACGTGTTTCTAATTAATGTTTGCATTGTTCAATTCAGATATTTATGTGCTGATTACGAACCATAATTGTTAATACTAGGTATAAGTTTTAGCTAGGAGATTCACTTTGAATCTATGATCTAGGGCTTGTTGTGATTAATGACGCCGCAGTCACTTGGATCATTAGCTAGGGTAGACTCGCGGACTTTCGTTTTCCCGGGGTTTTCCCAAGTCCCGGGTATGAACACGCATGGTACGCCATAACTGTTCATAGCGAGTATTAAGTTCCCCGAAGTCTGAAAGTGGACTAATTGAGTTCTTTAAGCAAAATACTTATAGGGACTCCGCGAAGGATGTAGCAGGCCACCTGCTACATTCTTCTAGAGTTGTTACCTAGCAACGATTGTTTTCAAAAAAAGAGCGCGTTTTGCATTAGCTACGCGACTCACCTTTTTTCCAATCTTCTAATAATAATTTTCATTATATTACTTTAATTATTAATAAAGTCCACTAGCAGAAGAGTTTGTGGTTTTCCTTCTACCTCTTCACAATACTATAATCGGACTTCTTCACACTGCGTTTGAACGACCCCAGGTTGTATTTTAGGGGAAATACCTCATAAGGGAATTCAGTTCTTTGTGAGCAGAAGTAATCAATCAATCACTGTAAACTAGTTTTTAAATATCAATGGAAAAAATAAAAATACAATGACCAACCTGACGAAGTTTCTTGTAGGCTCTTCTACGCCAGAAGTAATCGAACCGACAGGAAAAAAAATGGCGAATCCGAGTGTGTAATGTACATCTAATGGAGGAAATAAAGAAACTGAAACTGAATTCCATAGTTTTCCGACCATATAGATGAAGGATCTAGAAGATCGGTGGGTTCTTATTTTTGGAATGTCGACTGTGAATATGTGCATTTTCTCCCTGTTCCGCATTGAACAGGTGGAAAGGGGACCGAAGTACAGGGTTATGCAGCTCCGACGATAATTGTCCATTGTAGAGACGATAGAATACAGAGAGACCTTACATGTCTTCGGAGTTTAACTAGTCTTAGAGTCTTTGAAGTTATGTATTAAGTTTTACTTTGAAATATTGAGGAAAAGACAAAACATTTAATCGACAGAGAATCAGTGGGTCATCCCTTATATACCATGCAAAAGATTTTTTGTCCGGGTTTTTTACTCCCGTTCACTTAGCAATCTATAAATGCATAGGTCACCATGTTTTCTTTAAGGAAAACTAGAGAAATCATAAAGATTTCACAAAAAAACATTTTTCATTCCATGAACGCGTCTCCAATGTACTGATAACAATTTGAGAAGTTGTCTCATCGGGCAGATGTGTTTCATCTCCCTCTAACTCTCGGTAATACGCAAATTTTGGAAATGTACTGTCATGACCATAATTGTAACAAAATAATCATTTCATTTCATTCCATTCCGTTCCATCCCATTCCTTTCCGTTCCATTCCGTTTCATTCCGTTTCATTTCGTTTCATTTTGTTTCATAGTGGTACTTAAATTGACGTCTCACTCCCACACTTGGTTCATCTTGTAAGCACGGCGCGCTATGGGTGGACAATAAGCAGAGATCTGATTATCGTTGAAGCATATGTCGCCATGTGCTAAGGCAGCGTAATTATTGTGTTGCCAGATAGCATATTGATATTTATCTTTAACTTAATGCTCCACAAAATCGTGCAAATAAATCTACACATTAAATGTATAGAATTAATCGCATTTCATTAATCTCAAATAAATATCTCAGTTCACATACTATTTAATGTGACTGCGATATGAAGTGCTTGAACCAGCAATATGATTATTTTATCCTTCAGAATAGCTTTATACAGTGGTGTGCCCACTAAAATGAGCTAGAAAATCTAAAAATAACCTTCAACCGATTATAATGTTAAAAAAAACTGGATCGCGATGCGGCGCGAACCACGAACCTCAGGCTCAGGAAGCAACGCCCAGCGTGCTGCACTAAACAAAACTCTTATTCTAATTGCGAAAATAGTAATCACTTCAGTAAATGCGTCACTGAGAATTTAGATTCATCTGCAGATGTTTCTATGAGTTTACATGATTTTATGTATCAATTCGGATTCACCTTAGTCAAAACAATTTAACTTTGGCAGTTCGATCCAAAAACACTTAAATTACTGACGATTTTCTAGCCCATACAAACTTTGCAATGCCCTTACCATTGGCCCTTACAGAAACACAGATTCAAAGTTAGCACAGAAATAACCAAAAAGTTAGGATGAAATTTGACAGCTATAAAAAGGCGAATCAGTCAGATCCGTACAAGAAGTATTATTCCGGGAGGTCACGACATTTTTGGTCATGATAAGGTAAATGGCTGAATCTGGGTTCACATATTTTTTTTTTATGCGACCTGACATGGATAGCTAATACCACACAACTACCGTTATGATATTAGCCCAATACACCACATTCCCGAAGGAATTAAGTGCCATTCCAGGACCTTCCCTTTATGAGCACGGCTACATTGAACTGGATGGAAAACACGGACAATTTTTCATTGCCGCTTCGACCATCTTTTCATCCAATGCGATGGTACCAACCCGGGCGGGCTTAAACCCTACCACCTAGTAAGGGAAGGGGACCTACAGTTTTACATGGATTCCGAACCATGGAGCAGCTCGCATTCGTAACGAAAATGCACTTATCGAACTCTGAAAGAGAAAGACAGTGGTGCAAGTTGGTATTGAACCCGGGCCTCTGGTACGCTAGGCCAGTCCCCGCGCCACTAGGCTACGAGCCGCTCAGACTAGGCTACGAGCCGCTCCCACTAGGCTACGAGCCTATGTTAGAGACCAACCCTCAGATGCTAAATATGTCGGTCTGCCTGTGCCAAGTGGTTGCGTTATCTAGATTGGCTATATAAAATATATGTTGGTATGTACCTACTGATGAATATACTGATTGTCTAGAAACATTGATACATATTAATTATACAACAATAACCACTCGGTTTTTTAATGAAATACTTAAATATGTAAAGTTATGTCTGTAACCTAAATCGCCTATAACTACGAAATGCAAGCTTTGATCAGTTTTTGTATTGCTAAGCAAGTATGTACTGATACTTTCATGCTTCGTTATTTGCAGCCATTTACGTTAACATATATATTTTTTGTCACCATAACTACTTTTTCAGGCGCATTATCTAGGTAACGCAACCACTTGGCACAGGCAGACTGACACATTTAGCTTCAGAGGGTTGGTCTTTATCATGTGAACCCAGTTTCAGCCATTTACGTTATCGTTACCATTTTTGTCGCCACCTCCTAGTCTATATGTAATATTTGTTTTGGCACATAACACTCTCCAAAGTGTGATTTTAGACAAGAAGACTGACATTCATATATACCTTAAAAATAAGCAAGCTTAACTTTTCTGTTGCTTCCTAAAAGCGCTGAAATACCAACTACTCAAATAAGTCACAATGAAATAATCTTAGCCAAGTTTTAGGCAACACGGTAAACCCAATTGGCGGGAAAATGTACAATTTACGCATACAATTCATATAATAAAGCCAAACTGGGCGGTGTCGCCCGTGTCTCGGCTAGTCCTTTTTGTATTATAGATGATTGATTTATTAGATGCATTCAGTTAATTTCTAGCTAAAGAATTACCTGCACGGACATGTGTACATGTAGTGATTTTATTTAATTGTACCACATTGAAAACTTTCTGGGTGACAATGAGGTCGAAAAAAGTAAAAGGTGCTATACAAAAGCATGGACGCCCTAGGCGCATAAAAGTTGTAAGTTTTCAGTTGAAGTTATCATTAGTATATACCTATGCACTACCAATGTACGAATACCTAGCGAGCCGGTCGCATGTACCGTAAAGTGCTTTTTTTTGCTCTAACCGCATCAGAATCACTTGTCAATTGTGGGCTCGGTATGGTTTAAGGGTGTTCCGCTCCATACAAAGTTGTTTGTACACAGAATGCAGAAAGTATTGCACTTTGAGACACGAATTAATTATAAATGTTTAATACTATAAACAGTTTAAGTTATTATACATAATAACATAAACTGTTTATAGTAGTTTGTAGTAGTAACATGTGTTGTATGCTATAAATATTAAATTTATTATTATATAAGATTTATTTGATGGTATAGTAGGCACAGTAGACATGAGGTATTTCAAAATTCCAGCAGAGTGCACAGCCACTGGTTAAAAATAAATGACCTATTTGGCATGATTTTTTTTTTAAAACAATTGGAGGAACCTTAAGACTCTCGTAAAAGTAGCCATGCTCTGATATATTCAAAAGTGCTGTTTTGCAATATCTCTAATGAATATTTTCAGATAGAAGATATGAAGAAAAAGCTAGCGATCATCCACAACAAAATGCTTTGTCACATATCAAGAAAGAAATTAATTACAAAAATACGAGCAAAAAAATATCTTACACTAGTATCGGCTATCAGTAGGAGTAATGAGTGCAAAACGGTTGCTGACATTGGACAGGTTAGAATTAAATTTCTAAAAAACCTTAAAACCATAAGATTTTGAAAAATCTAGTGTAATTTGTTTTAACCACATTTGTAGAAAACCAAACAGCAAAAGTAAGTTTACTGAACTGTGATAAGCAAGTGCCGTGTAGGTTCTGACACGTACCTACCTTTTCTTCCCATTATGTCGTAGAGGTGTCTAAGGGGAGAAGAACAAGATGAATACTATTTTGAGAGCGACAAGCTAGCTACTTGTTAATTTAATCGCCCGAAACATTTGCACTTCCATAACTCTATACTTTTTAGTGACATAGGTACTTAAAAATAATTTTTATTCTTCTATCATGTCTTCTACATAATAGAAGAATGAAAATTATTTTTTTATATTGATTCCGTTGCGACACGATCCAGACGTAAATGCCTCCAGATCGTTTACGTCTGGAGTAAGAGAGTAATTACAAGAGCTAACTTCGAGCATACCGGCAGAATGGGTGAGAAGTTGATCAGCCAGTTCTATAGTCTCTACCATGGAGAATGTTCATCGGACCTGCATAACACTTTCCCTCCGTCCCTTTTCCACCATCGCTCAACAGGCAGGGATTGCTCTTACCTTCGGGATGAGGTAAGAGTGATAACAAGCTCAGATCGTTATGCCATAAATAGGAACTCTGTGGTACCCCAATCAATTAATCAACAACTGGAAACAAAATTGTAAGTAACAGAGGAAAAAAAACACAAAATGACTAACATGGCGAAGTTTCTTTTCGGTTCTTCTTCGTACGAATTAATCGAACAGACAGGAAAAAGACGTATTCGAGTGTGTAATTGTCATCTAAGGGGCGAAATAAAGAAGAAACAGAATACATGCCTTGCAGCTTGATTTTTATCTTGTCTGATATGAATGGGGAAACTGTATTAGGTGCAATGCAGTTGCTGATCTAGATCTTTTTCGGTAGAGATTAATGCTCTTGCCATTTATGGGGATTATATTAGGTGTAATGTTAAATTTTATAATGCTTTACAGGTCACTGGCAAATTGATGCGACAAATGAAAACCATCATAGAAAGTGGTAGTGGAGAATATGATGCGGTACATTCCCCCAAATCCAAAAAAAACATAGAGACCGAAGAACTTAGGAGCTCTCAAAGTACTCCAATATACCTCGATACAGACGAAAATATTTCCGAAATCAGCAAAAACTTAAGAATGATTGATATCAATTGTGGTTTGGAAGCGACCAAGAATCTGAAAGTAACTGATGCAGGTCCAGTTCATGTTCCTATGGATTTAAGGACCAACTGTGGTGATTCAAAACAGCATAAACACTCTGAAATAAATAACATTTATCAAAGAGACCAACAAATATGCCCAACAAAAAGTTTAGTCAATTTAGTTGAGAATTCAAAAGAACTGTTATCGTCCACTACTCCACTAATGTTTAATATTAACCAAGATAAAAGTATCAACAGTAAAGTTGCATTTGATGTATTTGTACATGATGGAACAACTTTAAAGAATAAAAACTCATGCACCAACTCTACATTATCAAACATTCAATATGACACATGCTCACAACATGGAAGTGTGCAAGACTTTGATCAGAATTCTCAAAGCATTCTTGGTCATTTTGATTACACCAGACCAAATATTTTAGAAGATAAAATTCCAAATGAAACTAAAAAAATAATTGGAGATTGCCAAACATTCTCAACTAATAATGGTTTGGTTGAAAATAATACCTTTAAAATATGTACACAAATAATTAAAATAGCCAGCAACTTTGATGGAGAAACTAAGCAAGATTTAAATGATGGGTCTGCTCAGAATTTTAAAACGTTGACACCAAGAAAAAATAAGAGTAAAACTAAACCAAATAAGAAAACAGAACCAGCATCAGTTAAAATTAAAGCAGTGAAAGACAATCAAACAAAGAATATGCACAAAAATAAACTTATTGCAAAGACGACGAGTTGTGATAAAATTACCATATTTTCTAAAGAAAATAAACACATTGATGGTAAAACCGCTGAAACTATCAGCAAACCAACTTCACAAATAATTAATACTTTGGTTTCTAACAATGAGAAACTGTGCAAAAACTGTGTGTCATGTAACAGTAACCAAGAAGAAATACTAAATCCTGCAAGCCTTCTTTCCAATTCTATAAATACAATTCCAGACAGTGAAAATATTACACCTAAGTGTATGGAGACAATTCTAAAAACAAAAAAGGGCAAATGTAGGAAAATTACTAGCAATGTTATAAAAAAAGAACCATCAAAACATAAGAGGAAGAAAAATTCACAGGAAAGTGAGCATTATGTCAGAAGTCTTGAGCTGTCTTGGGTTAAAAAAATTAAATTTGTGAGAAGCATAAATCCCGATGAATATTTAGAAGAAGACTTAGACAACACTTTCTGGTCTGATGAATCGTCACTCCTGGAAAATAATGATACTTGTACTGACAAAGTTTTACCTTTTACGAACTATTAATTTTGTTCCTTGTTTGATTGTCCTCAATTTTATGCATTCTGTTAAAACATATGTTAATAAAACTGTTACGAGCACTTAGCGCGGACTGATAGACGTACTAGAAGGGGTAGGTAGGTACCAAGCTCACTAACCTGTAGGTGCGATGTCCCGTAATCCACACCAGCATTCGAAGCTGCAGCGGGTTGCTCCAGAGCTGTTCTAACACTCTCACAATACACTGAATGTTCACAAATAATCATCCCAAAAGAATTTCCAAAATAATTCATCTACTTCTTGCAATGCAAAACGTTCGCGTATCGCCTCCGCGCTGTTGTCTGTTCACTGAGTCCCCGCGCTCCTCCGCTGGTGCGTAAGTACATTCAATCTACCTGCGACCAGCGAGCTCGTAGGAAATCAGTTAGGTATTTTGGCTAGAAAGGGAGATGCGCTAAGTGCTTTGTTACACTGTGTATTTATTACCTCAAAATGTAAAATTTTCAGAAAAAAAATATTCAGTTGCAAATAGGTATATTTAATCTTCAAAATGTATGTATTTAGCTAAGTCGCAATAATACCGATTATCCAAATAGTTTAACAAATTGCATCGAGCCAGATAAAGATTAACTTCATGTTTAAAACAATGCTTGTAAAAATTTTATATTAAAGAAACTCTGATTATATCTAGTATTCTATTATATAACCATTTACATAAGTTAAGTACAAACGGCATCACCCTAGACGACACACATTGGACTTTGACCCACATACGTTTTCCTTAAAAATGCCTATGCCTACTGTGGCATTGAGGGTGATGCACTTTTTTTTCCGGCTGATTTTTCCCATCGTTTTTTGCAAAAGCCCTGAAACTGCTTAATTACCTTATCTCTTTTTATTAAAGGAATGTTTTGTTTGAGTTCAATTTCCCCTCATCAATATTTAAGGTACTACTTCTCCAAGTGGCTTCTGAACTTTCCATCCTGTATACTCAAGCTATAGACCTTGCATCAGTCATACCTGGATCAGACCACAATATTTTCTTTGCAATTATTTTCTTCAGATTGCGTGTATCTATATACAGATACGCACATTGATGCAAATTAAAATTTTAATCAATTTTTTTTTCAAAATCTTAACTTTTAAAGGCCTTGACTGAGCAATCAATCCTATCTACCTCTAGTAATACAACAGTAATACAATAATAAAATACAATAATATAACAGTAAATAGCAGTGTAAAATAATATAGGCCGGAGTTAAAGTTACATAATTTAAACAGTGATAATGTGTGTATCCTGCTTTTAAAGATTGTAACACTAGCTGGGGGCTACATATGGAGCATAATTTTAAATCGAGTAAGCGCCCAAATAAAATTTGTTTAAAATACAATGAAAATTTATTAGAGTTTGACTAGAATAAAAGTTTTAAACAATTACTATGCAACTTTTTGGATCGATAATGATCCCAATTCAAATTGAAATTTACAAATTGAGCTGTAGAATTAGCTGTACACATTACGATAAACATTAAAAACATAATAAATAATAATTTGTAAACATACTGCAAAAATATTCTTAGCAGTAGCTAACTATTAAGAGTATCCGTAAAGATTAAAATAGACAATAATATACATTGACTTTAAATATTTTAGAATCGTATGAATTAAAAGCTAAATTTTCCGCGAACTTTGAAAAAACCAAGACTGTTTTTATTGTGAAGGAGCGACGTAACACCGACGTAGCTCTGGATCACTATAGGGGAATGGTGAATGCAGCAATCGGAAGTTTCTAGCTCTTCTACAGCTCGAACAATGCTTTGAGCGAAGGACTCCATATCATATGTCGATCGTTCCGTAACACTTTCAGTGCCTGCAACAAAAAAATGTATTCCACTGATTTTCCTTTGCTAGCATGATTCTGTAACTGTGAAATTCGTCTTACGCACGCGTGCACAATTGCACAATAATGAGCTCACACAGTTACATATTGTGTTATTAGTTATCGTTACTAGTTGTATTTTATGATGCCACCTTTTCAGAAAAAACATTGCAAATTAGTTTGAATTAAACTTTTTGAGAAGCAAAATTTTAGGTTTTATTTTTCAGTAAACATAAGGAGTTTTCTCTATTACCCTTGTGCCAATAAACTGGGTGGGATGCAAATGTGAGGAATGGAGTGTCTTGGCTGAACGGGTTCCACGCAGTCTTCAGTGAAAGCGGCTGGCCCTTATTCCACATAAGTCGTATTCCTCGAAGGTTCCTGACTCTGAAATATGTTAATAACATTAATATTTTTATGCTATTATTACATGTCCACTTTTTATATAGCGAATGGTGTACAGTGCAAATGTTAAGGAATAATTGATTTGGACTAGAATTCACATATGTAGTATTAACTGCCTGTGACATTTTGTGGTTTAAAATAAATAAATATTTTATACTTCTACGACTCATGAGCTGAGTATAGAGTGTGAAACCATTGTTATGAAGAACAGTGGGTTAAATTGAAAACATCATGCAATTTCATTTTCATTCTAAATTCGTTAGTTTAATAGGTATTTACAATTAAGCAAAAAAAAAAGGGTGGGTATTTAAAATTAGGGCAATCTTCCCGCTTTTTATAAACATCTATACTAATAATAAATCTGTAAGGGGTGTTCATGGAGTAAGTTGCTTTGTTTTCTAAGATACTTCCGTTTGTAGACTTTATGTATGATACTAAAACTAAATTGACGATTTTTAGAAATCAGTTCTGTATGTATGTATGTTCCTCGATAACTCTTAAACCGATCATCCGAATTTGATGAAACTTACTACATGTATATTTAATTACATGGGACACAGGATAGGCTATATAAAATTCAGTTCCGCTTACGCTAAGATGTAGCTGTCATACAAACCGAAATGCCCCGATGTGGCGGCTTGGGGGGTATTCACTATCTGTCTATGTTTCTCCGTTTACTTCTTCTAAGCCACGCGCCTTTTTGATCTTTTTGGCTTTTCATACGGTTTTCATTAATATAACGAGCGATCAACGAGCAAGGATTGTGTATGTAATTTTTAAATATTTCTTACAAACCTTAAGAGAAAAATGAAAACTATGTATCGGAAAATTGTAGGTGTTAAAAAGGCCTACAGAAAGTTCCATGATATCATGTAGAGCGATAACTTCGAGCACTCACCCGATTTATATACGTATTTTATCAACGTATAGCAACTATGGGCGCTGTCAGATTCCGGATGGGTTACCGTTTTCAATGTTGAAGGTGGCTGTGGTTCATATTCCTCATAAAACTTTAGGTCCCCTTCCTTACTTACTTACTAGGTGGTACGGTTAATCCCCCCTATGTTGGTTTTGTGTAAATTTCTATGTAGCAGTGCCAGTACAGTAAGGGTCTGGTGGCACATGCTTGAGAATGTGAATGTGTGGATGTTTCTCATTAAATCATGCCATACCGGTTCAAACGATTTTGATTAAATTTGGTAGATGGATACATAGTCCTGGACCAGCCTTTTGGTGGGTCACTTTTTATCCAGGAAATAATTCAGACCGAAATCATGCAACACGACATTGACCTGAGCGGAGCCGGGTACCGCAGCTAGTATTAAATAATAACATTTTAAAATAGGTTCAACAATGCAGTTTGACATGATAGTATGGTTTTGCAAGAAAACATTAAGATTTTAGAGAGAGAATTTCACAGTAAGTACAACTGCGTACATCAGCTTTCTCAACTAAATAGTAAAAATTAAAAGCATGATCATGGCAAATCAAATAATTAATACCATTTCAATACAACAGTCTGTTACTAAAAAATATTTAATTATTATTAATTGTTAAGGATATTTTATACTTTTTGTTAATAATTATCATTTTGTAGGAGCTCAATTATTCAGCATAAATTTTAAAAAAATTGAAATAAAAAACTAAGCGGTGTGGGCATTGGTGGGCTCCGCAGCCTCCTAGGAATAATTTGCACAATTCTTTCCCTGGCACGCTGCGGGGGTCACCGTAACAAAGTTGTTTTTTAATTACAGTAAGGTCTCTGTATTCCAGACCTGTGGTAGTCAGATGAACGCGGTATCCGAATATCCGGCGATCAGTGTAGGTAACATGCACTGCAATTTCGAATATTTTTCGTAATAGATGTAATAACACCTACGAGTGGCAAAACAAAAAAAAACTTGAGAAATTTGTAACTACCACAGAAATGACTCGTAGTATCCTGCGTAATGGATTATTTGATATCCTGTAACCTAAATCTTCAGCGTGGCCAATTTACGGTAAAAGTAATTTGTCTTATACTGAATTTAAAAAAGTCCATCAGGATAATCAAGCCCTCAATGTATTAACTGAATTTTTTTGCTGTTTCTGTGTGCGAAATACAACATTTCCAACTGTGTTGTTATGCTTAAACCGTTGCTGTACATAGCATTTTTCTAACTAACGGTTTCCCGGATGCCGTAAAAACCGACATGTGTGGCCACCAGCGCCGGAGGCATGGTCAGGACCACATCATTGGCTAAGAGCTGCGTCCGACAGCCCGGCTCGTTAAACGGAAACTGCTGGGCGCCGACTGCGAAGATTGTCGGTGTACGTAGGTTCCGGATAGCATCACGTGCAGGGAAACTGCAAGTTCTAAAAATATGATTTGCAACTGTTTATGTTCGAATCTATGTTACGAAAATATAAAAGTTATGTGGGGCTACCAGTGACCCAACGGCATTCAACGTGTTAAGCATCAGTGACAAAATTTTACTTTTCATCGATATGCAAAAGTTATCAGACTAACAATATCAAAGCAGTGTTTCAAAGCCTCATAACTTTTTAATAGAAGTCATTAGATACAAGTTTTTCTCATGAAAGCATGGATTTTTATGAAAAGTTAAATTTTGAGGCTGCGGTGAAAATATATGTAAGTATGATGACAGTAAGATTATACAGACTGGTGGTGCTTACTTGGGTGCTTTTATTGATACAATGCTACTAAGGCTGTTCGAAAAACATCCCACTTTTTAAAAGCAATTTATACTTCTTAAGGGGGTGTGTGCGTCCATGTAGATGGAGCCACAGTCGTTCGTCGCTATTTCTGCTATAACTCCGCAAATATAGGAAGTTACTAGCCATAACTATGTAACAATCTAATTTGACGCACACACCCCCTTAAGAAATATGTACTGAAATGGTGTCACTAAAAGAAATATAATCTAGTGGGATAATTTTCTGTGCAACAAACAACTATAGCGCTTGCACGGAAATAGACCCATGCCAAATGGAGAGGTAAATAATTTTCTACCTAGGCTCAAAATATTTAGGATCAAACAGTTTGAACTCTCCGCTCTCATTGGGTAGCCTGGTCTTAGTCCAGCGTTCCACTATGCAGTCACGAACAACAGATGTCACTCCCGTAGCTAGGCCGTTAAGCCGCCTGATGCAACCAGACAATACTACATATTAGTAAATTGTAAACATTACAAAACAATTTTGAAAAACACGAAAGATAGCTCAAATCCTGAAAGATGTTTACACATAATATATATATTTTTTTAAAATAATTATTGAGCCTACTTTCGTTTATTAGTGCATTATTTTGACAAGTAGAAGGTACATAAAACAGAAAATCTTGAATAATAGTTTCAAAGAACTAAATTAAGGCTTTGTATTATGCTCGGTGACACTCATTTATTTGTTAATTTCGAGCGATCGAGCTTTAACCCCTGGATTTATTTTGATCAATCAGTTATCTGGCAATACACACCGCACACATACACCAATACCGCATACAGGCGCACTTCAATGAAAATACACCTCTGTTGCTATAAAAAAAGAAACAAATAGATTTTTGATAGATTTTCTCCAAGCAATAGGGTTGCCAGAATGTAGCACTCCAGCGAAATACCGTCTCTGTCACTATCATACAATGGAATAAAGACAGGTGTTAATGCAACAAAAAAGAACAAAATGACTCATACATATTTGTGCCAAAACAATCATTTTGCCACAAAAATATAAACCCTGGACTTGCAATGTACCTATGGACAATATAAGAAAGACATTTGTAAGTTAGGACTTAATTAAACTTTAATAAATAATTGTGTTGCGGACTAATTAGGTGTTGCATTGTCGACTTCTTGCTGGTATCAGGTCTAATACATCACATGGCACCTTCTAAGTTAGGGTTACAAGATTGGGAAACCGAAATATCTAAACAAAATATATAAATGTAGGAATTTTGGGGTTTAATTCACATTCGCCTGTGATTTGCCTGTAAAAATTTATATTTTCATATTTATGGCAGCCACAGCAACGAACTTCTACCTTCGGTCAACGCGGAACAGGGAGAAAATGCACATATTCACAGTCGACATTCCAAAAGTAAGAACCCACCGATCTTCTAGATCCTTCATCTATAGGGTCGGAAAACTATGGAATGACCTCCCTTCCGATGTATTTCCCCCAAAGTACAACCTGGGGTCCTTCAAACACGGTGTGAAGAAGCACCTGGCCGGCCGACATGGTTTTCGCAGCCCCCCTGTAAATTCGAAATCCCATGGGCGTCGTCGGGCACCTTAAGATGTCCTGGCGTACGCCATATGCCGCGCTTAACATAAAAAAAAAAGAATGACAGCAACGAGCAGTAAACCTTCTCACACCAGTCAGCCTAGTTTTGTCTCTTGCTATTCTACTTAAGAGTAGTATGATCCAACATAAAATGACAGCAATAACATCATGCGACAACGAAATTAAAGTAATGTACTTTCATTCGTGTGAAGTTTATTAGTGCAGGAGCAGGGGGCCCATTCAGGTAAGAGTGCGTTCGAGTTCGGGAGTGAGTTAACCTAAAAATAACTGGGAAATATATTATTATTTAAATAACGGAACCGTTATTTATATTTCCAAAGTATTTATGGGACAGACCAGATTTTTACCTAACTGTAATTGGTTGCGCGTGCGGTTGATACTTTATAAAAAAATATAACAGCGGAAAAGGTTTGAATAGGTGGACTGTATTGCGGTATTTTTTTGCGATTGACACACTAGGGGGTCGTTATGGGGTGAACCTCGGCTGCTGAGGAGCGGTTGGGTTATGAAAACAACCGAGAGGAAAATTGGATGCACAATACCTTGCTGCGCGGCGGCACGGCGACGGCGATGTTGGCGGAGATGTCGTCGGCGGGTCGTGGTGAAGCGGTGGTGACGTGATCCAGCAGTTATAGGCACTAGGATTCACTGTTTCAAACTGTTCTTAACTGTTCTTGTGCACAAGGATGCGGTGGCGGTTGGAAAACTCGTAAGAAAAATGTTTTTGCGGAGCGGCGAGCGAGCGCAGCGTTTCTTGCGCGGTGCGTGTTGCAAACTGAACATGGCGACTCGGCTCCTTTCGATGGCGCGAAGCAGATATCTTCCGTCTCCCCTATGCTCGATGAGGTTGTGCAGGAGTGGAAAGGGAAAAGGAATCCAATGTGTCAATCGAATGCAATTAAAAGAAAGGATTTGACTTGGCGTGTAAAAATTAATAAATCTCATTAAATGGCGCAACCATTTCCCCCCCGGCTTGAAGGGTCACCTTCGAAACGAATAATTATAATTATTGAAATGTAAAAGAAATACAAATACAAAGCGAAATTAAAATAAAGAGAAAAACCTTAAGCGAAACTTATAACGAAATTGAAAGCATAATGCCTCCTAATTATTAGGCAAAGGACAAAGACGTACAACCGGACGAAGATACGATCCGGTTGCAGTTTTAACGCGTACTACACGAACCACATCATCCTTGGCAGGAAAAACCTCTTCCACGACACCCAGGGGCCAGTGAAGTGGGGGTGCGTTTTCGGTGATTACAATCACAACAGTCCCGACAGTTATAGGATTGATGGGAGTGTCCCATTTGTTCCTAGTCTGCAATGTATGCAAATACTCGGTTCTCCAACGCTTCCAAAATGATTGTACCAGCTTATCTAGTAAAGCGTGTCGCGAAAGAACATGTAGTCTGTCTTCCTCAATATTTGGAGCGGGTAAGTATTTTAAGGGTGTAAGCGTGAGAAAGTGCGCTGGAGTTAATGCGAGAGGTTCAGAAGGGTCACTACTAATAGTTCTGCATAATGGACGCGTGTTCATAACTGCCTCCACTTGAGCGAGAACCGTGCTCAATTCTTCAAAGGTCAAAATTTGGTCACCGATAACACGAAACAAGTGTGTTTTAAGACTTTTAACGTTTGTTTCCCAGTTACCACCAAAATGGCTAGCGGCAGGTGTGTTTAAAATCCAACTGATGCGATTTTCAGCTAATACATGAGAAAATTCTGTATTGAAATGCGTAGAACGTAAAAATGAATGCAATTCGGAGAGCATTCTCTTGGCTCCTACAAAATTGGTACCATTGTCGGAATACATTCGACTAACTGGTCCACGGCGAGACAAGAAACGTTTAAAAGCCGACATGAAACTGGCTGTGCTTAAATCGCTAGCCAGCTCTATATGAACGGCGCGGGTTGTCATGCAGACGAGAAGACATACATATGCTTTAGTAGATCGAATGCCACGTCCTCGAGAAGATGTGACCTTCAATGGGCCCGCAAAATCTGTACCTGTATGGGTAAAGGGTTTCACGGACTGCGTGACCCGAAAGGATCTATGATCAGACATTTCAGGGAAAGTTGGCTTAGGGCGAAGCCTGAAGCAAGGGATACACTTGTGTACCCTGTTTCGAATGGAGTTTCGCGCGGACAGTATCCAATAATGTTGCCTCAGAATCGACATTAACAAATCGGGGCCAGCGTGACAGTTACATTTGTGATGATAGTCTATTAGCAGATCGATAATATGGTCTTTTCGCGGGAGAATAATGGGGTGTTTGTGATCGTATTCAAGGTCTGAGTGACTCAGGCGACCACCAACTCTGATTAGTTCGTCTTGTATGAACGGTTTCAGTCGTTGAATACTACGACTGCAAGGTTTACCAGCTTCTAGTTTAGCGATCTCATCATGGAAATAATGAAATTGAACTTCCCGAAGAACTCTCGTTTCTGCGAATGATAGATCAGTTGCAGTTGCGACCATGTCATGACGGCGCGGTAGAATTTTAAGACAACGCAATATGTACACCACAATTCGCAATAATTTTGACCAAGACGATACTCGTTTGGCGAGTGTCAAAATTATGGAATCCCTTGATGTAGCTGTAACCATAGCGTGTGTTTTTTCTTCTGGTGGGTTAGACACAGAGGATGCGTTAAATGTGGCAATAGGCCACTGCGATGGATCTAGTGTGGTCCACGATGGACCTGTGAACCAGAGCGGGTGATTAATGATCTGAGCGGGTGTAAGACCTCGCGACAAACAATCAGCTGGATTATCTTTTCCAGGAACGTGGTAAAATTTGTCCGATGGTAGTTCGGACTGAATTTTGGCTATTCTATTAGCCACGAATGTGTCCCAGCGGTGCGGAGATGAGTGGATCCAGCAGAGTGCAACTGTTGAATCAGAAAAGGCGTATATGTCACTTACATGGTGTCGACTACTGCATACGTCGATAACTATGCGCATCAACCTTGCCAGCACTAGAGCGGCGCAGAGCTCGAGCCTGGCGAGGGACACAACTTTCCTTGTGGGGGACACCTTCGACTTGGCGCTAACGAGATGCACGAGGTTGGCCTTGTTGCCATTGCTTACTTGCAGGTATACGACGCCTCCATATGCCTTTTCGCTGGCGTCAGCGAAGCCTATTACAGTTACCACACTACCATCTGTAATACCAACGTGGCGGGGAATATCTATTTGATTGAGCAAAGGTAGCTCTTCACGAAACTGATTATACAGCTTTACAATATTAGTGGGCGGTTCATCGTCCCAGTCACATTCAGAAAGCCATAGCTGCTTTATTAGTAACTTAGCGAACAAAACTACTGGGGCTACAAAGCCCATTATATCCCATATTTTAGCGATACATGATAATATGGTGCGTTTAGTGCATTTTTCCTGAGGATTTGATACCTTCAAATTGAATGAGTCTGTTTCCGGAGACCAACATAGACCCAGCACTTTATGCGATTCAGAATCGTCAAACTCCTTTACGGCCGAAAGACGGTGTGACTGAGGTATGGAGTCCAATACGCGCGGAGAGTTGCTAGTCCACTTTATGAGATCGAACTGGCCAGCCTTCATTAGGCCTATCATGTCTGCGGCGGTAGCGATAGCTTCATTTTCGGCATCCACACTGTAGACAAAATCGTCCATGTATAGACCACCTTCAATAGTTTGCCTAGCCTTCGGGTAGTTGTCTCCTTCGTCAATAGCAAGCTGCTTGATAGTGCGCAGTGCATGGAAGGGACTTGACTTGAGACCAAAACAAACGCGATTAAACTCGTAAACCTTCAAACGCTCATCAGGAGCGAAGCGATATAAGAAACGCTGAAATCTGCGATCACATTCACGTATGCCAATGCACAAAAACATTTGTCGAATATCAGCTGACAGTGCAACTGAAAACAAGCGGAAGTTCAAGATAATATTGAACAGATTACCCTGCAGGTTTTGTCCATTGTACAAAATGTCATTGAGTGAGACTGAAGTACTTGTCTTTGCACTACCGTCCAGCACAATGCGTAACTTTGACGTCACCTTATCGTTCCGGATGACGCCGTGATGCGGTATGATGTAAGAAGGGTAATCCTTGTCTTCCCCTGCATCAGGAGGTGCGGGTGATATGTAACCTTTTTCTAAGTATTCAGTTATCACATCATCGTAAGCCTTTTTCAGAGCAGGCGAAGCCTGAAGTTTTTTCTCCAAACACAAAAATCGTTTTTCTGCGGTGCGCGCGGAGTCACCCAGCGAAAACATGTCGCCCTTAAATGGCAACGCAACTGAATATCTACCATCCTCAGTGCGGGTTGTCGTTTGAACGTAAATATCCTCAGATTCTTTATCATCGGAGCTGAGGATGGGCGGTACGTTAACTTCTTCAATCTCCCAGAATTTCCTGACGACTGTGTCTAGCGGCTCCACAGCGCAGCAACAGGAGACGGTGACATGAGAGTGATTTTCAACTCTAGCGGGGGCAGTACCGATGATAACGTAACCTAAAACGGTCTCTAATGCGTACGGTGAATGAGATGCGGAATGACCTTGAACCTTGTGGGACAAAAGGACGCGGGGAAATAACGAAGCCCCGATCAACATTTCAATCTCACCAGGGATCGAGTAGGTATCATCGGCAAGCGGTAAATTATCAAAGTATTTTAATGCGGAAACATCGACAAAAGTCGAAGGCAAGAGTTCTGTTACTTTGTCGACTACTAATGTGTCGATATCGTAACTTATGTTGCGATTAAAGCGAGAGAAGAACTTAACATGAACGGAACCTTTTATTTTTGCCGCCCCTCCGATCCCCTTAACGACAGTGCACGAAGGTTGTTCATAGTTGGTAATTCCCAATCGGTTACAACATTCGCGAGTTATAAAATTACTTTGAGAAGCGCTATCCAATAACGCTCGTACAGAATGTTCATTTCCATATCTATCTACAATTATAACGCGAGCGGTAGCAAGTAAAACCGTCGTCGTCGACTGTGACCTTGGCAGTCTTTCTTTGCATTCGTTGTCGGCCAGCGCGCAGAGCGCAATGTTTGTTTTATCCGAGCCGCTGGCGGCGGCCGACAAAGACGCGGCGAGCGGCGCGGGCGGCTCATCAAACGCGTTGCGAGCGGAGTCGGCTCCTTTGACAGAGCAGCTGAGCGTAGCGCGTTGGCTTGCGTTCGATGTCGCGGTGTTATTACCTGTCTCAAAATGAAGCAATGTATGATGCTTACCTTTGCACTTACGACAATGCGTGCTCGAGTTGCAATTGGCCGATTTGTGAGTTTTGCTCAGGCAATTTATGCAACAGTTGTGCCCTTTGGCATGATTGTAGCGTTCTACTGGCGTTAACTTATGAAAATCCGAACATTTATATAGATGTTCGTGCTGCGAATTGCACAACGAGCACTGTGTCTGTGTAAGCACAGGAGCGGAGTTATTCGCGGTATTAACATTTGTATAGGTATGTGTGAATTTATTGTTTTTAGAAGCGGTCTCCACGTGACGCTCACTTGGTTTTTTAATAAATTCCTGCTTTGAAGAGGAAGTGCGGTGTAGGATTTTTATTTGATCGCGGATGAAAGTTACCAAGCTGTCAAAGGTTGGGAGCTTAGAACTGCGGTTCTCTAATTCGAAACGTCGAGCGGTATCAGGATCTAATTTTTTGAGTGCAGTGTACAAAAATGTATAGTCACATAGGTCATCGAACTTTAGGTGATTAAGCGCAGCGACCGATGAAGCGAATTTATCGATGAACTGCTCGAGATTGCTCGCGGTTGCGGTAGTTAAGGGTTTGAGTTCAAATATCTGATCCAAGTACGAAGTCGCGATAAGCCGTTTGTCTTCGTATTTATCGATGAGCGATTGCAAAATTAGCATGTAATTTTCGGCACACGGAGTGAAGCCCGCGCATACCGTTTGCGCTTTCCCGATCAGTTTACCCATCAAATAGTATAGTTTTTCGGACTCAGTGAGTTGCGGATTGTCATGGATGGTATTTTTGAAGGTTGCGTAAAACAGAGGCCACTGTTTAATATCGCCGTTGAACTGAGGTATTTCGATAGCAGGCAGCCTTGGCCTGTCACTTTTGGTTTTAAGAGCTTGCGAGGGTAAAAGCGGTTTTACGTCAGGCGAGATAAGTTTTTTAGCGACATGCTTTACACAGCAGTACAGATCTTCAAATGAGATTAGCGGTTGATAATTAATCGAGTAATCAGGATTCAACTCTAATTCCTTTTCATTTATTTTGTCCAGGATTATTTCGAATTCTGAGCGGAGTTGTTCGATACTTTCAATTTCGTTTAAGAAACGATTCTTGACAAGTTCGTCATTTATATTTTTTGAATGTTCCGATATGCTATGCATACGGCCAAACAACAAATTCTTTTTCGCATGTAAAAGTTTTAATTGAGTGTCTTCCGACATCGCGATGCGTTAAAATATAAACCAAGCGAAAAGGATAGGTACCTACGTGCCTATGTAGAGGTATGTACCTGAGCGGATGCGGTGACAAGCAGGTAAATCGGCGGGAGTACGAATTTACGATTACCTACTTGTGCAATGATATATAACTATGTAAGTGCGGTATACATATATGCGGTAAGCGGTTAGAATAAAAAATAAGATACTATAAGAATCTTATTGGAGCGTATAGGTATACAATAAAGGCGGTTACAAGATCCGACTCGTTAGGACCATAAAATGGTTGCGCGTGCGGTTGATACTTTATAAAAAAATATAACAGCGGAAAAGGTTTGAATAGGTGGACTGTATTGCGGTATTTTTTTGCGATTGACACACTAGGGGGTCGTTATGGGGTGAACCTCGGCTGCTGAGGAGCGGTTGGGTTATGAAAACAACCGAGAGGAAAATTGGATGCACAATACCTTGCTGCGCGGCGGCACGGCGACGGCGATGTTGGCGGAGATGTCGTCGGCGGGTCGTGGTGAAGCGGTGGTGACGTGATCCAGCAGTTATAGGCACTAGGATTCACTGTTTCAAACTGTTCTTAACTGTTCTTGTGCACAAGGATGCGGTGGCGGTTGGAAAACTCGTAAGAAAAATGTTTTTGCGGAGCGGCGAGCGAGCGCAGCGTTTCTTGCGCGGTGCGTGTTGCAAACTGAACATGGCGACTCGGCTCCTTTCGATGGCGCGAAGCAGATATCTTCCGTCTCCCCTATGCTCGATGAGGTTGTGCAGGAGTGGAAAGGGAAAAGGAATCCAATGTGTCAATCGAATGCAATTAAAAGAAAGGATTTGACTTGGCGTGTAAAAATTAATAAATCTCATTAAATGGCGCAACCAGTAATGATGTTCAAGAAGTGTGGAAACATTAACTAATTTAAAAAATGAGTTGATATTTAGTGACGAATTCGAACTCACTCTTACCCTGAATGGACCCCCTGTAGAAATAAATAGGTATTATTTATAAAAATCGACAGCCTATGAACTAAACATTAATGGTACTCAATTAATTCACACTTAATTTTTACATTGCCACAAGTATTTGGGAATGATTTTTATTTGAATTTTCCAATCGGGATCTTTCAAAAAACAAATCATATCAATGTTAAGTCTAGTCCTTAGCTCAGCCCTCTAAAAATAAATCAAAACCATACATAAAATTCCTCTCTTTGGTACTATATATATTATTTAGGAGGCTAAATGCCCTTTTTAATAAAGTAAGCATTGTACACATGAATTGCCAATACAATTACATTTTATTTTACTTTTGTTGGCATTTAGGTTGCTTTTTTTTAAATAATACCTAAATTTTTTTCAATGGTGTGACGGTGAATTTAACAGATATTCAAATATTTAACCTTTATTTACCAAGTTATCAATGTTCCCAAGTGAGTTCGGCGTTCCAGAAGGAACCTACTAATGTAAAATGCACAAAAATGGGCGAAAATAGATGCTGGATTGTTGTTTAACGTAAAATAAACTAGTCAAATGCACTTACGGGACAATAGAAGAAGGAGGATATTCCAACTCCCCTATGACGATTGTATCTAGATCTGACAGGTATGTTTTCTTGAAATCCAGTTTCTTCATTGCGATGAAGTCATACTTGATTGTGATAACCATTTTGGTTGTCAGCAGAAGCAGTCGTTCTTTTTCATTGTCCCAGAGAGTTATCCTAGAAAAATATAAAATTATTTGTTACTCTAAAAAAAAAGCCTTCTAGGCGATTTAATAAAAATGTTCAAAAAACTATTAAAGAATTCATAGCGATAAATACTCTAGGAGTTTTGATAAATGCAAGAAATGGGAAATATTTTTTGTTCGGAAATGTAGTATTGCAAATGTACCCTGTATACATAACATAACATAATATAGCAATCATTTTCAATCGGTCCCTTCAAGTTTGTTTCATGCGAGTTTTAGTTATTAAACAATCCAATTACTGAAAAAAAATCCAAGTTGTAAGTAAATATACAGGCTAACTTTATAAATACAGGCACCACTTGAGAAAGTGTTTCTGTATTCGAAACTGAACCATTTTCATGAAAAATAAACATCAAATTACAATGTTTATTTTTCGCGGTCCCCATGCATTACAAGTCAACTGACTAATTTGTGAGTGGACTATTACTTAACATTAACAACACTAATTGTTGTTTTTGTTGCTAAAAAAGCATTTGAATTTGAAATACGATTTCTTGTAAACATTTCAACAAAAATCATTCCAAGTATAGATGTACCTTTGAGTATGCTTAAAGAAAAAAAATATGCTTTAAAATTTAACCATAGCTACAATTATTTTAGATTAGGTAGGTACATGAGTTTACAGTAAAAAATTTCAAATCAGTACTAACTCTGTCAAGAGCCAAGATCCGATCAAATCACCATCATTTTCCGGAAATATCAGACCGGTCACACATTCCTGAATTGCTGCCTCCACAATGCCATTTCTATATGTGAAAAAATCCTTAATATTCTCTGCACTGAATGGCATATCGTAACGTGGGTAAACAGTTTGTACGATGTTGGCATTTTCATTTGTAGCATTGTCGTTTATTACTGGATCTGCAAAGGAAACAATTGGTATTTTTCAACAAAACAAACAATTTTTAGATGAAACAGCAACATCTACATTGACACATTGTAATTGAAAATAAGCAAAAAACATTTTCCTCTGACCGTTCGTTTTAATGGGGAAATGGTAATGGATACCTTAACCATTCAAAAGATACAAAATATCTTTGTTTTTTTGTAGTTGTCATATTTTGGACAGAAATTACAAGAAATGCCACGATCATTGAATGCCATATTAGCTAAACAGACACCTTATTGGGTTCCCTCCGTGTGTAACGCAATCAGATTTGTATGTATAATCAACTGTGAAGCCAGGCCACATTAATTAAAGAAAGAACGACTTAATGCATACACTGTGAGACTGGATTTTAACCAGCAAACATAGGTTTCCGCATGTATTGCGTCTACCATTTTCAATTTCATGTGTCCTATACACATATCACATTCCTTGGAAAAACCGACATTAATGCTTAGTAATGAACTTGTCAAAGCTATCAGATTCTATACACAATAAAACACGATAGATTTGAAAATTTTAGTTACTCAACCTACAAAATTAAAAATATTTTATCTCATTATTATTGTGAAAAATATTTGTTCTGAAAATATCTGAAAAAAAATATCACAATAACATAACCTATAATATTTTTAGGGTTCCGTACCCAAAGGGTGAAAACGGAACCCTATTACTAAGCCTCCGCTGTCCGTCCGTCCGTCCGTCTGTCACAGGGCTGTATCTCATGAACCGTAATAGGGAGGCAGCTGAAATTTTCACAAAATATGTATTTATTTTGCCGCTATAACAACAAATAGGTAACATTAAAAAATAATACAAAATAAAGGGGGCCCCCATACAAATGATCGTGATCTTTTGGTGTTAAATCTTGAACGGTGGTACGGAACCCTTCGTGTGCGAGTCCGACTCGAACATGGCCGGTTTTATTTTAAACTTTGTGCTAGTCTATAATGCAGAGTTCACACGAGGACAATACAATATTGTCTTGTCTTAGCTCGAGCTTTTGGATTGTTGTAGGATTTTTGGATATGTGTGAACAGATTGTTGTAGGACAGGACAATAGATCAAGACATATTCGCAGGACAGTGTCTTACCCTCACCACTCGCCCGGAACGCTCCGCTCATCGGGCACGTTTTCTGTGTCAAAATGTCACCTAAAAACGGTATTGTAATTTGCATTTTGACGCGAGCAAGTTTACTATCACTCATACTGTATTTTGTCGTCGAATTTTTGATGAAACAAGGCCTGGAAGCAATTTAAAGGGCTCTGGTGACATTCTCATGAATAATTTATACTCCTGAGGATCCTTCTCTTCTAACTCTTTAAGAATCAATGTAGACAATTGCATTGAAGATCTACGTGCCATCCAATCCCTAATTCACTTTTTATTATTTAGTTTGTTTTCCAACAATTCTATAACATCTTGCAGTTCCGGATTAGCACCAGACTAACCAAACAAAAACCGGTATAGTTTGACCTAAAATACACGTACTAAAGTAAGTCTGCCCACTCTGAATACTGCTGTTGGTATAAAAGTAATAATATTTTCTTGAACTGGCTCACAAAATTCGTCGTTATGCACCCATTTTAGCATCGATCTGCGTTTGAACTTAGGTGCTTTCCCATTGTTCTGTCCTGCACAATCAAACCTGTTCACGAAGATGGGACAGGACAATATTGTCATGTCTTTTGTAATGTCCTAATGTCAACTTGTAGGTTAAGTGTAGGTATTGTTTATTTCAAAATCTAGACTTAAGTGAGTCTCTTGCCATGATATGACAGATAATGAACTTTTTATGTTTTAATTTTATCAAATGTATTTTTTTTTTTGATTCCATGTGTCCCCTCTACTATATCCCATACAAGGAGGTAAATTATGAATACTATGCATCCAGCAAGCTTAGAAAAAGCCCAGTACCAAAAAGACCCCTCCACATCACATGTCATATCACACGGGTATTTTTTTAAAGAATCATTTAAAATAATCAAATAAATAAAAAATGTGATTCAGCTATCTTATAACCTTAAGCCAAAAACACGAAAAAAAATGAAAAGAGTGCGCCATTCTTAGCTTCCAGCTGGATATCACGGATGGTAGAGTGGATTTTTAGAAGCATTTTTGGTCCCTTTGCCTACGCGAGCGCATGAGACCTCTCGCTCTGCTAGGACTTCCTGCGCGAGCCTGTTCGCGTCGGAATACAGAACAAACGTTAATATTGCTGACGGGATTTCAAATTTTAAAAAAAATATTTTGGATAGAAAACTTCGTTTTCGCACCCATGTTCCTTCACCAAAAATGCTTCTAATAATTCACTCTACCATCCCTGATATCCAGATAGAAGCTAAGAATGGCGCAGTCTTGTAAATTTCACCCAAAAACACTTTTATACAATAGTAATGAATGTTCACAGAAAATAATAACTACCCGAGAACGACGACGTTGAAGTGGAGAGGGAGTCCGCGCCAGAGAGCACAGACGGGTGCAGATTGGAGGGCGCCTTTAGTGCCGCATCACTCGGCACAGCTGCGACGTCACCTGTTACCCCTCCCGCTTCACTAGGCTCACTCGAGAGCTGAAGCGTGCCTCCACGGAACTCCAAATCTTCATCAACGAGATCACCCATGTCGCATTCAACCACAAACTTGATATAATATGAATCGTTGCGCAGTCACCTCACTGCATGCAATGCGCGAATAACTATCACCGATTATGCCGAGACGATCGGTTCTGCACCACGGTTCTGCTGCGCCTTGTTGCGACACTCCACGATAAATTGACTGGCAAACAAACCAAGCCTAACTGATAAGAAATCCAATCCAATCGAAATCAAAATTGATAAAAATCTGCGTCAGTCAGCTTTGTTTGTTGACTTTTTTTTACAAACACAGAATTGGGAAATCAGTTTGACAATGGATTCACGGAATTGATGTGTTTGTTCGGGCAAAGATTGTTCCACTCCGCTATGCACTGTCCGTTACAGAACGGAGTCAGGGTCTACTCATGAGATTCTCACCTGTGTGTCACTTTTTAACCGGTGACTCACTTTTTAACGTCCACTTAGTTTAATTTTACAAAAGTATTTGCCACTGCTTACAGTCACAAGTAAAACACTAATAACAGTGGTATTCAGAGCCGGTAGTCTAAGTTGTCACCTAAATTGGCGTTACGGCAAACCGATCGACTGGCGTTTTCAAATGTATGGAGAAATTGAAGAGCGCGCGCAGCGGGCGTTAAGCGAACTAACATTTGCGAGTCCGAGCTTGATTTGACAGCTTACTCAACGTTGCCGTAAATACGTCGACGTTGCGGTTTACGTCCACTCCGCGTTTTCATACAAATCGGAAGTCCGCGTTTGACTTTGACAGCTTGAAGTAGTAAAACCACAGAATATCTAGTAAAAACTTGTAAGGAGTTTGGAGAAAACGCCAGTCGATCGGTTTGCCGTAAACGCCAATTTCGGTGAGAACTCAGACTGCCCACTCAGATAGAACCTGTCAAAACTTAGTACGAGATTAGGGCCGGACTAACAAAACCGGTTTAGACCGGTGTAATAAAGTTAGTCTGATCACTCTGAATAGGGCAGTAACAGGTGCCGGGTTTCATGTCGTTTGCAACGGTTCAAGAAAACATTGTGAAACCTTTGTACGATTCAGTTTTAATACTATTATTTCTGTCATGAACTACGACAGTGACCTCTAAACAAAGAATCAAAATACAAATACATTATTATTATTCGAGTTAAAAAAACGATTTAATATCTAACCTTTCAATACTACCACCTACAGAAAATTAGGAGTACAATGGTTTGAGAGCAACCTCTGTTATAATGTATGAATAAGATTCTTGTATAATATCCTGACCAACACTACAATTAAATAATATTGTAGTGAGTTCGGGTGTACAGAGCCCTCGAGATTATTGATACGAAATTGTATCAACTCAATATTGTTTTGTTAGTTATGTCATACTGCACTTAGTTTTTATCATAAAAATAATATGAATAAATAATGTATCGAGTGTCAAAATAAACAAAAAAAGTCAACGTTACAGCAGAATACGTTTGGTACCCAGTCATCATGCCGTCAAAATCTCGGGAAATTCAAATTTATCAACTAGGGCCTCTTTAAGACAATGATGAATGAAGATACACCATTCAAACCGCTGTGACGTATTAGGTGCTCGGGCACCGGAGCAAGATCTGTCAACTGTCACATTTAAACAACTGTTCAACGTTATTTCAAGTTTAATCATCTATGCCCGTAGAACCTTTGTCGTTATTTGGTCAAAGTGTTCCGTGCCATTTCGTGAAAGAAGGAGCAAGAAATATCGTTAGCTCTGTCAACTGCCACTTACGTCAACAATCAAATAGCCTACAATTACAAGGAATGTGATATGTATGTATACCGTGAAGCAAGGACACATAAATTAAAACAAGAGCGCAGTAAAAATAACGACTTTACGAATATACTGTAGACTAGATGCAATGTATGTAGACATAATCTTGAACACTGTCAGTCGTTTTCAGAGTGAACCCGTCAAAACTTAGTACGGGATTAGCAACGAAAAAAAAAAACAAAAACCAAAAAACCATTTAGCCCGGCGTATTAAAGTTAGTCCGCCCACTCTGATTAATCTATATCAGCCGTATTTTTCTTCGTAAACTTTTTATCTAGTAAAAAAAATTATGGAGTTTGACGTTTTACGTTTCGAAGTTCCGTAAATGACAATTTAGGTGAGAAGTCCGACTGTCCACTCCATTTACCTAGCATGCGCGCGGAGCGCGCTTACATCCTACATCCTGTTGGGCAGTGTAAATAACTTGAGATGTTTTCTCTTGACTTAGATTTATTACGACGCACAACTTCACATGGTGGACAACACAGAATATAAAAAAGACGGAAGTGAACAAAAATGACAACATGAACATAGACTAAACTTACAGGCTACCAACCCTTGCTAGATTACAATCGATAGGCACAATGCCAACATTTCAACACATCCTATATCTATGGACCACTCGGAGCCATTCGGTGCAAGAAGAAGCAAGAAATAGCATTTTGGTTAACAGAATGACATTTCCGTGTACCTACCTCGGCCGTTTTCTCTGACCATAGAACGGTTCGGAGTCGCTCGGAATCACTCCTTTTTGCTCCACCTCTCCGAGGTCCAACTGCTCTCACCTTGACGTGGGTCATCAACGTAATGTAGGCGGAATGATGACCCACGTTTAATGTAATTTCGAGCTGAATTTTGTATCGATTGGAAATTAATTTACTTTTCAATGACTTTAGACAGAAATTGCATAATTTTGCAAGTTTTCTTTATGAGATTAGAAGGATATAGTCTCTATAATCTCTGATCGGTTCTGTCCAAATCCGTTCTGTAACGGACAGTACGGGGCGGGATGGAATCATCTTTGCGCGAACAAACCTAAGGCATCGTTTGAAAATTCCGTGAGTTTATGTGAATTGATATAGAAATTGCTTAGTTTTGCGCGTTTGCCTAATGATATTAGTAGGATTTTAGTTTGTGTGATGTCAAAGTTACTTTCATCTCTGCACTGTTTTGTTTTGGCGTTCGGGCTGGAGCATTCGTTGCTCTGAGCCGTTCCGCCTGAATCCGTTCTATAATGGACTGTAGGTATGTAAGTACAGTCGTTTCGTCTGAAATCTATACACCGGAAATAGAGACAAATTTGAGATCTCTTTCTGACATGCTGACGTCAACCATAGAGCAAAAGGGACTTAGAAATTCCTTCTCTTTCCAGTGTATACATTTGATAAGTAACGACTGTACTACGTACAGGGTAGGATGGAATTATCGTTGCCCGAACAAATCCAGTGAATTTCACTTACGTCGTTACACTAAAAAAACAAGGTAGCCTTACACGGGCAACTAAAGTTGCTCCAATCTGTCGATTTCGACGTCACGACAACATCCAGTAATCTGCGGCAACAGGGTTTATGGACAAGTATGCAACCATTCGCGTAGCAATTGATTGCCTGCATCGATTGCGATGCACGGATGCGTGGAAATTCGATGAACAACGCAGCGGCAGCGGCGACACGAAAAGTATGGAGCGATGTGGAGCAATATCGATCCATACGCTGGAATAATTGCTGAAAATGTATTGAGGTTGCTCTATATTGCTCCATCTATTGCTCCACTATGTTTGCCAACAGTTATTTAGAAGATATTTTTGGGAATATAATTTCATATTTCTCGTTTGAAAATAGTTCTGAAACATAGAAGAATAGAATATAGTTGTAACCACGCGATTTGTGTCGTTTACCAAATAATATCTAATAACACCAACCAAAAGCCGCGCGCGGTTAAGAGAGTCGTTACTCTATCAATTCCCCTTACTTTGGGCGATAACTGTTTTACCATTAACTGCCATTAATGTTTCACTGTTTTTTCAAATTTTGGATGCTATGATATATTGTCATAATCTACGTCTGTATGCTTTTTTTAATTCGCTAAGAACATTTGAAAAAAAGTTGCCTTTTTTACCTTTAGTTTGGATTGTATACAAATATTTACAAAACAAAAAGTGCGGACATTTTGTACTGTTAACTTCAAGTTGTCGACTTGATGTTAATGATAGATGTGATATTTGCAATAAATATCTGAACAAGTTTCCTTAGCCTTACTTTACCAGAAATACAACTTACTTAAATTGTGTAATTGCCATCTTAACAGATGACCAAAGTCTACCTGCAAACGAATTAGCCCAAATGTATTTCTAAAAATGAAACCTATTGACACGTTTGTCATAAATTCGACAGGCGGTAAGTGGACAGTTATATGTAGATGTGCCTTCTTTATGTAGATGGGCAGAGGCAATTATAAAGTCGTTGTCCTGCGACCAATGTTTGCCAGTCTCGCCCGCAGTTCGGCGCGCCCGCGACCGCTGATCGCCATTTCAAAACACACCGTCGGTAGCGACGTACAGCCATAATTTTGAAAATTATCCTGCCATTATCGAATCCTGATTTAATTGAATACGATTAATATTCCCGGCACGGTGCGAGCGGGCGGCGCGCCTCCTCGGCCCTCATAGTGCGTCTGCAGCTCGCGCCACTGACACATTTTCAGAGCGCGCTGTATGAATTTGAATTTTTGGAATGCCTTCTCGAATGCGTTGTTAGAATATTTGGGCGCGACATTTTGTTTCATGCCAACTGTGAGTTACTGAGTGCCGTCGACCTTCTGTGAGTGCGTATTGGAATTTGGGCCAGGGTAAGTAAACACAAAATATTCAAGTTAATTTATAGTTATTTATTATAGCTAGTCTAGGTACCGCTTAGATTTAATACCACGAGGTTTTGTCAGCCTCGGTAGCACAGGCGCGCGACGAATTGCGGTTCGATAAGCAACTCGGAACGCGGTTGGGTTCTAGATGGGTGACCGTTTTCAACCGTTGAGGCTGGCTGTAGGTTACTTAAACTTTACTTACTTAATATGTAGTAGGGTTAATCCCGCCCGGGTTGGTACCATCGCATTGAAATGAACGTGGTCGAAGCGGCTATGAAAATTGTACGTGTTTTCCATCCAGTTGAATGTAACCGAGCAATACAACTATGGTCCTGGCATGATATCCATATATTATTGTATTAGCTATCCATGTCTAGTTTCTTAAAGAATATTTGCTTTTGGTACGCAGTGACTTTCTGCTTAAAAATAATCTAGTAACATATTTTATTTGTTGGCTATTTATTGTCTTTTTTAGTTAAAAAAACAAACATATCTACATGTATCCTCCCCAATTCTGGGTGCCAAATTCAACAAATTCAAAGCATTGAAAGTTCATTTTAACACATCGGAAGCCAAATACGATGTGTAAATTGGCTGTTCGTATGCTACTGTAAAAGAGCTGTACACACAATACTGAGGGCTTATTGGGTTATTATGTGGTTTTTATCGGTAATAGTTATTATACGTTTACTTTTTAAAGATAATTAATCCATGTTTCACGCTTATTCACTAGGTAAATATGTATGTGATCTTGTACCACAAAAAAGAAAATTATCCTAATCACTCGTAGTTTCCAAGCGCCGCGCCGCGCCGGCTTGAAAACCTAGTAAAGACCTAGTAAATAGGTGTTCATATTTTTTTTTTTAAAGAATATTAGCAACTCATTGAAACCGTTTTACGGTCATACACTAGAAAATAGTCTAAACTTGATATTTTTATCTATCTAAATTTGATTTTCTATGGGTGTTTATTCTTAACCGAAGCTAAGATAAAATAAATTTTGCAGGTTAGCGTCATATGGAGCCTTAAATAAATAAATAAATAAACTACACTGTATGTGCAATTAAATAAGAATCAATTAATGCTGCATGCAAGTGGTATAATATTTGAAGCTTCGTAGTCATCGTAGTATTAAAGTATGCATATAAAAACATTTAAACCGATAAATTAAAAGCAAAATGCCAAATATGTGATCTTTTGCAAGCCGTTTTGTTGTTGAACCGGTCACATCAACACTAGTATTGCCGCTGTGTGACATTTTCAATTAAAAAAACGAAGAGTCCCATTTGTAAGAGGTGATCGCGGCATTATGCGAGGCGCCGCTGTCGCGCGACGATCTCGTAACCCTGGCCATCAGCGAATTCTCGCACCAGAGCTGGCCGCCACGAGGTAGCCGCTGAGCTAAGGGAAGCGTAGAGATGGCGGCTGCGAGTCGGTTCTGCGTGGAGCTAGATCTTAGATGAAAAAGAATGGATACGGTACCTCCATACTGATGATAGTTCAAAAGCGTTCCTATTTTTAAAAAAACTCACACACCTATACTTTTACATGCACACCAAACTCTAATACGTAAAGGGTAAAAGAGCAGGACAAAGGTATAAGGAAATGCATCATGCGAAAAAGTGACAAATAGATTCATCTAATCGCGGAAGAATGAAATGAGACAACAATTTCCTTAAATTGAATTAGTTATAGCGTGAGAAAAAGGGATGGTGACATTTGTGACATCTGGTCGTAGATATAGTGCAAAATTCATCCTAATCCATCATGACACATCAACGATGCGCGCATCCTAAGCCCTTTGAGCAGAATGGCGCGTCAAAACTAAATGAAAAATGAAAGTGAAAACGGCAGGGTTGCCAAAAATGATCACGAAAATAAATAACAATATATTGTATTGTGCATTAAAATATTAAGGTTCCTATTTAGTGATAGTGGTCAGAACAAGTAGTACCATGATTGTATAGTTAACAAGGCATCAAATAATCTTTTCGCGAATTTGCAAGCGGGAAAATGAAAAAAATATTAATGGAATCATTCATTAAACCATCGTTATTCTGAGTAAAAATCATCGATATTAAGGATAAATTAATAAAGTCAAATATACACAATTTGTAAATATTGAAATCATAAAATAAAATAAACACAAAGAGGGAATCATTAATGTATTGCAAGTATGGGTCAAACATTGCAAAACAAATAATATTGATTATTCTTGAATTGTCCATGTTTGCATTTTATGCATTTAAAAATTTCGTTCAATGCGTTTTAGATGCTAAAAAATAGTCCAAATAATAGTCAGTACAGTGTTATGTAAAACCTGTTGATGATTATTGCCGTTCGCCGTAAATGTGTGATGGTATTTTGATAAACCACTAAGTTCTTTCTTTTTAATTTTTTTTTATTTCCTTCAAATAGGTTCAGTTTATTACGCTTTTGTCCTTTTGTGGCGGCTTTAATCCCCGGATTGGTTTTATGTGTATGATAAAGTTTTACATTTACATATTTTTCGATAATAGCCCTAAGTATTGTATACTCCCATCTTAAGTACGGAGTTATATTCTGGGGAAACTCCACACATGTAAATAAAATATTTGTTTTGCAAAAGAGGTGCATTAGAACAATTTATGGAATGAGGTCCCAAGATAGCTGCAGTAAAATATTTAAAGATAAGAAAATACTAACCTTAACATCATTATATATATTAGAATTGTGTAGTTTTGTTAAAGAGCATCCACAATATTTTACTACAGCTGCCGATATAACAAAATACAGGACCCGTCAATGTGAAGCTGGCAACTTATACAAGGCTCCTGTACGAACTACACTAGTGTTAAAGAGCACAACACAGTCAGCCATTACTATATTCAATAAACTTCCCCAACGTATGAAACAGTGCAATAATGCTGCTATATTTAAAAAACAATTGAAAGACTGGCTTCACACCAAAGCTTACTATAATGAAATAGAATTCCATAATGATAACCACGGTTAGAAACATATTTTGCTTATATGTAAGTTCAACATAACTTCTTTTTCACGTTTTTATTTTATTATCTTTTCTGCATAATTCTATTGTAGCATATAACATATTTAATCTGTGTCCACACATTTGAGTGTTCGCGAAAGTGCGAATCTATTGCTACACCTATGTTTAGGTATTCACTAAACTTATATTGTTAGTACCGCTTGTTCACCATTTTGTATGTACTACTGTAAGTGATAATGCAATAAATTATTTTGATTTGATTGATTGATTGATAAGAAGATGGAGTCTATGATTAAATGTAGCAGGTTGAAGGAATGAATACTCATTCAATGACAAAAGGACATTTGAGCCAAGAAACGACTTGAGAATTTCAATCTTTATGGAAACGAGCTGTCTGTCACATGTAAAATTTTGACCATTTTCAAGGATGTACCTTTTTATCACAGCCTCAGAACTAAGACATATTATACAAACATCCTAAACGACATTATAAAAAATAATAAACAGTACGTAGACTATTGTTTTTTGGCAGCCCTACTTGTTTTTAAAATAAAATTTAGTTCAATATATAAAACTGAAATGAAAACAAAAATAAAAATCGAACTGACAATTTAAGTTTGCTTGTGCCAACCCTGTTTGCGCCTTTACAACACATAAAAGGTTTCAGGTCAACTAAACTAAAAATATACTGAATATGCTTGCACTTATACGTGGAATGTGATTCCATTGCTCTTGTTGTCCTTTATGGCGTTATTTCCATATTTTTCAACAACACAAGACGACATTTTGTTGATACTTTGAAATCTCGCTCGACTGAATTCATCACTGACGTCTGACACCGACTGAGAGCATATCGGCTGACTGAGCTTACTTTTGACGGACCGTAAAATTTGTTTAGTCCCCTATCCATTCCTTTTTCATCTAAGAGCTAGATAGGATTTATGTCATAAAAATACCAATTTATCATCGGAAAACTATTTCAGCGATGCCTTAAATACAGACAATAATGATTACTATATCCGCTCTACTTGCCAATGTTTTTTTTTCATTTCTCCTCGTATAAATATTTATTTTTTAATGTTTTACTGCTATGTTATTTGAATACCCAGCCAGCCTGCGGGCTTGGATTGGAACCCACGCTTCCGGAAGGAATGTCGCTTGGTTCTAAAAACATGCTCAATCTACTTAAAAGTTGAATGAGTTACATTAAGGAAAACACGAACTGTATAATTAATTTGCTCCTCAACCTCTGTCAGAATAATAAGGTGCTGTCAAGAGGTGTATCCAAAATGACATTTGCGACAAGCCCTGACGGCTGAAGATGAAATAAATATTGTTTTAAAAAAATATTGAACTGGACCATGTGGCTAATACCGAACCTGCTTTCGTGATATGAGCCTACACACCTTCCCTCTATGAGCACGGATACTTTGTACTGTATTGAAAATACGGACACCGTTTTATTGGCGCTTCGGTCATCTTTTATCCAATGCGATGTTTCCAATCCGGGCTCGGCTCACCCTGACACATTCAATTTTACAAGGTTTCCATACCATGAAGTGGCTGGAATTCTTGACTAAGTATACCTATCTAACTCAGAAAGAGAAATAAAATTCACGAGGCGGGATTGAGTCGCGAGACCCAGCGCAGTGAGCTACTTCGCCATTAGAATAAAGTGAATCACCAATATGTCGGCTGCGACTCCTATTTTTACCCGACTGCGCAAGAAAGAGGGTTAAGTTTTTTCAGCAATTAAAGCGTCTAAAAAACGCTGTACATTAAGTAGATTAAAAATCAACTGCTGTCGTTTTCATCCGAATATCACATATTAGCATGTATTTGTCATCATATTTGCCGTTCTGTATAATAACCCATTGATTAATATACTACCCTAAAACAACCTTCAAGAAACGAGTAGCTGAAATACTGAATACGAGTATAGTAATAGGGAGAATCATGAACATAAATGAAAATAAAATAGAAGTGAAATTAAATAGAGTAATTTTAATCAATGAAGGAATAAAACAAAGAAATAATTTTAATATACAACACACAACCGCACATCAATATGAACTTTCTTTTTTTATCTTTTTCGCACGTACATTCAAACCCCACATTTACACGCACACACCTTGACACCCTCACCTTAAATCCTTAATATTAAAACATTTATAAATGCTCAATTGCATGATTAATTTAAGTTTAGAATTAATTGAGGTTCTTACGCTTAGATAGCAGTCTTCTCTTAGTCAAGTCCTACATTGTATCTGTGAAACATATTTTTGGCTTTTGACAATCGCATGGTCGTTTTTGTATTTTAGTTGTAAATTACCTGTAAGTTTTCCTTGAAATAAATAGGGGGATAACCCAATCTAAGGCTGAGCTGTGGTAAACTGAAGAGATAATATAGAAGATATTATAAAATGGCAATAAAGCCAATGAAAAAAACGAGGTGCAACATAAACAACAATTTAGAAACGTCAGAACATAGAAACCCTAGACCATCTTCGAACATATCCATGTCTTCGGCCTTCTCTGAAAAGGCTAACGTAAAATGTAATGTAAAAAATGATCGCACTTGCAATCATTACATTAGTAGGTATTACATGCGTCGCAGGCGGCGATGCCGGGCATGCTGAGAATGCTCTGCGCGATGATGTGTCCAACGGTGGCCGCCGCACGCAGGGCGCTCTTTACATTATCATATATGGTTCATTTCTACGGCCAAACGAGCAAACAAACTGACGTTATACGAAAATAAATTGAACATATTTAAAAAAGGTTCGTTAAACCCAAATACGCATACCTTGAGCATTTTTTTTATATAAATACTTATTCTATATATAATATATTGACTTGATACACTTCATTAGTATCAAACTTGACGAGGGCTTTATACACTGACATAGGTTAAGTTGACGACGGCTTTTACACTGGAGTATACTTGTAATGCTATAAATTATATTATTTTCTATAATTGAATTAGTAACTTTATTCGTTGTAAGAAACTTAAACTGAGGGTTGCTGTTTCTATTGTTGTTTGTTATTTGCCTTAATCTGTTCTACCAAGGAATTGTTTGGCAGAAGCATTTAGATCTAAGTATGTATTTCATAATTGTGGACGGAAAAAAATGTTATGTAAACCCGTGAAGTTTCTTTGCGGGTTCTTCTTTACTGTGTTGATCGAATCCGCTGATCTTTGTGACGTAACTTGGTGTAGTTTGACTACCAAAAAGTTTAAATAAATGAAATGAAATGAAATTAATTTTACAAAGAAAATTTGAAGTTTATTTATTTGTTCAGTAAAAAAGTTTTTTTTTTATAAAAAATTGTTTTTATATCATTTATACTGAAAGTTTCTGGATACTGATCAGATGTTATACTTGTGATACATTTATAGTCTCTTCAATCTCTTTGTGGAACGCTTTTCCGCTTTTTCCGAGCTTTTTGAAAAATAATTAGGGGTAAACGTTCCTTTATCGCTGATGTTATCTCTGATCAAAAAAGGAAGGAGATGTGCCAGCCATCTAGCGCGCCTACTGTGAGTCTCGCTTTCTACTACTAACTTAAACGTAAATAACATTATCAAACATAGTCGCAGGAAGGTTTGTGTGCGTGGAAACTGACTTGGAGAACGTATTTCGGAACACATATTTTATGCACAATTTATCCATACGGCGAGTCGGAACGACCACTTGACACTTCTTCCATTTCTCCTTTGTGGATGTAACAATATAACGAGCGCTCAATTATGCCGGCATTTCAATGTTGTTTTGAATGAAACCGTTCCAAGATCCTAAACCTTCGAGGTGCCTAGCAAGGATAGTGCGTACCTCAATTATCGAGCTAAAGTCGTACAGAGAATGGGATGTGCCATAAATTGGATTTTTTACTGAAGTTATCGACTTGAGATTATTTACTGTGTAAACGGAGAGCCAACTCGAATTAACGCGACGCTTATGGCCACATATTTATGGATTATAACGATACTTACACGAAACAATATTAAAGCGAAGACGAGAATGTGCATTCTGGATACTTTGTTATTTTATTAAGACGTTTCCATTCAGAATGCCCTTTCATATCGAATCTTGAAAAAGTTGCGGGCTGAATTAATAATTTCCTCCATTTTTAGGGTTCCGTACCCAAAGGGTGAAACTGGAACCCTATTACTAAGCCTCCGCTGTCCGTCCGTCCGTCCGTCCGTCCGTCTGTTAGAGGGCTGTATCTCATGAACCGTAATAGGTAGGCAGCTGAAATTTTCACAGAGTGTGTATTTATTTTGTCGCTATAACAACAAATAGGTAAAATAATAAAAATTAGAGGGGGGTCCTACACGAAAAACGTGATTTTTTTGTGTTAAATCTTATATGATGGTACGGAACCCTTCGTGTGCGAGCCCGACTCGCACTTGGCGGTTTTGGTGGAACGGTTTATTTATTTTTAAGTCGTTTAAAAAAATATTAACTGATTTGTTCCACGGCTAATTAATTTTATCCAAAGTTGCTTACGAACATAGTCTTGTTTGCATAGAATTATAGGTTTCATTGAAGGCGGAAACAAGATCAGCAAGTTTCCATAGTTAGCAAGAGTAAGAGTCGCGTAGCAAATGTCGTTTTATGCATGGAAAACAGCAGTTGCGCTGCAGAAACATGAATAAAACAAGCAACATTTGTAAAGAATATTAAAGTAAATACTTTTATATTTGTTTCATATAAAAACGATGATATAAAAAAACCGGGATGCGTTGCTATGCTGATGACCAAAGGTGCTCAGAAAAGCCAACGGATTTGTGGAATATCGCTGAGCTATCAATATATTACGCTTGAAGACTCCCGCTTCCCGCAAGTTTCGTCAGAGCTGCATGACGCTCTCCTTCCATCCCCTTTCTACCCGCCCAACGCGAAACAGGTAGTGATGTACCCATTCAACCGATCCTCTAGATCCTTTATCTTTAAGATGGGGGTCCGATTATCACGGACTGACCCAAATTGTTTTCCAAGTTGGACCGATTCAAAAAACAACATCTTAATTTACCACTCGATTCACATAATGTATGTCCACAGTTGCAATGTCTACAACATAAAAAATATAATAGTAGAGCAGAGAATGGTCGCCTGAATGTCACGGACAACTACTCCTAAACTTATCCGCGTCCGGCCGTTGAAGCTGTCCTATGAAGCTATAGGACAGTTCAATCATTAAATCGATTTTGGGCGCGCCGTCAAAATGTCATGGATTTGCATTACATGTGCCTTTGTTGTGATGACCGATGATGTTAATGTCATAGTATATGTACATCTTTTGGAGCAGGGCTTGGAAGGAGTATCTAAACTATCCAGCGGCGTTAATAGTGCAGAGCACTCAAATTACAATGTTTTTTTAAATTTTTGTGGCATTTTTAAACCACATTTTTAAACCAATTAACACAGCCGGTAAACATGCCACAGTTTTGCATGTAACATATGTTTCAACATTTATAATTCTAAGCTCCGCTCAGGTAAATTTCGTTTTGGACATTTACCCGAACGACGCCCGATTAAATGTTTAAAGACCTTCGTGGGCGTGTAATTCTGTATCTCGACAACAGCGCCACCTAACGTGTCCAACTATAGAGAATTTAGAGATCCTCCAACTCTGAAGGGATGTAGGGTATAAACAAAGACATTCCCAAAATAAGAACCCACCGACCCTCTACTAGAGAGTATCTGTAGAGTCGGTAAATTATGGATTCGACTCCCTGCCGAGGTTTTCCCCTCAAAGTAGAAACAAGAAAGAAAGAAATAAAGAAAGAAATAGTTTATTTACCTGCGTTGAAAGAGAAATTAACTTAACAAGGTATTTGGCTTAATCTATGAAAATAACTTAATATAAAATTAACAGAACAACTAGATATTTAAAAAGCTTAGAAGTAAAAGTCAATACCTATACACATACATATAATAAAATAACAGGTAAATTGGTTCTAGGCGCAGCATATGTCACTGTATTATGGAATTCATAATGCAGTGGCGCTGATTTTAAGCCTAGCCGTTCATTGAAGAGGAATGTTTGATTTATTGTTTAACATACAGCACAAGGTGACAATACTATAAAATAAATATTAAAAAATAACATTGAAAATAAACAAGTAAATCACCATACTATACAAGTACAAGTACAACCTGAGGCCCTTCAAATATGGTGTGAAAAGCACCTGACCGACCGGCATGGTTTTCGGCGCCCCTGTGAAACCGAAAGCCTATGGGCGTCGTCGAGCACCTCTTTTGTGAGGTCCTGCGGTGTGCGCCATATAAAAAAATTCAAAAACCATCTATGCAGGTGACCCAATAACTAAAAAAGAGTTCAACCAAATCGGTCAATCCGTTTAGGAAGAGAAGCATGTTGTCCCAACCCTGGCCAATATCCATAAAGAAAACGAATCAATATAATTGGTGCAGTAACAAGACAATTTTGCCTCAACCGCCAGAGTAAGCCGTATCAGAAATATCGGGGCCTTTAAAATATTCACGCACATTCATCAGCGCCGCGGAGATTACTTACACGCTGTTACCAGCGCGACGTCATTGTCTCGGGCAAAAGAAACGAGGAAGACGGCGGCGCAGGCGCAGTGATGCGCTCGCGCAGAACTCGCGCGCGACGTTTTAATTGTAAATTATAACTGGCCCGTAAAGGTCTTCTGATAATGCGAGATAAATGTTTTCGACACCGCGCCGCTGCGCCCGGGCTTACTTAATATACTAAATAACTCTTCTTCGCAATTAGCAGGGGAATAAATTATCGGGTTAGCCCATTTCCGACAGTGCTGTATTAATGTGAAGGTTGTGCGAGAACTGTGAACTCGCGAGAAGTATTTTCTCATTATTCCATTATTCTATCAAAGACAAGATTTTACAAACTATTACGATAACAAACAGATGTCATGTACATGTGATGTTAGCTATGACATTGTAATATATATTATGCATCCACTTTCTAAAAAAAAAGTTAAGCTGGAGTGTGCTCTGCAAACTATACCCATACCCCTCCTCCATGGATGGATATCATCAACAAAACATATTATATTTATGTATATTTCAATACTTTTTCAGCGCAAAGGCTTGCAAGCAAGTTATAGTACAATGTATTGTGCATCCCTTGTAACTTTTGAAATATAATTTTATCTTATTTTTCATGATAATGATTATTATTATTATTTTTATGTTAAGCGCGGCATATGCCGTATTTTTATGTTATGCCCGTCGACGCCCATGGGTTTTCGAACATTCAGGAGGGCTGCTAAACCATGCCGGCCGGTCAGGTGCTTCTTCACACCACGTTTGAAGGACCCCAGGTCGTAATTTGGGGCAAATACTTCGGAAGGGAGTTCATTATCCTCTACAACCTATTATTAATGGATTTTTTAATCAATTGGTTGATTTTATAGACCACTTCGTATTCCAATGCTCGCGCAAGCCATGCGTTAACATTTATACATGAATTTTGTCGAAATTATAGAGCGGCTCGAATTCCGAGACTATTATTAGTTTATTGAACTTTATCTGAAGAGTTCAAAAAACTTCTTGACGCCTCAAATTGTTGGGCTATTCGCAGCCTAAACTAGTTTCTAATAGCCCAGCTCGTGTTTCTAACAAATATGTATTGACTCCGCGATGGATTAAGTCAAATCTCATATCACCCTAACAAATATAAAATGACAATTGCTATACAATATATGTAGGTTAAACAAAATGAAAAGGACAGTTTTCAAGTAACAGTGTTTCAATTCATTAGTGAGAAAGAAAACCGCGCTGTGCGTTGAAGTCTACACTAAAGAGCAGTAAAGCCACGACATATTACCACGTGCCTTAGCCACGTGAAACCAGTTGGTTTAGCAGATTGTTAGTATGGCCTTAACCGACATATTATTTTATAATTTTCCATTTAATTATCTGAACATTTAATAAATGTTAAATAAATGTAATGTTATATTGTCGTCCATGGATCTCCAACCTCAGACTCGGTGGTGCATTGTTTTGTGAAAGAACATGTCATGTGCAATATTGATTTCCAGCAGCGGTGTGGGTTCCGGCACGTAAAAGGAAAACAATGGGCTTCATGCGTTTCTCTCTGTGCATTTTGTAAGAGGCAAATAATGGATTCGTCACTATAGCTTCCCTTCCTTAGTTACTAGGTGGTAAGCAGCAATGAAACATTTCCGTCTTTTCCATCCAGCTCAATGTATCCGTGCAATATAAGGAAGGTTGTTGTTTTAGGGTATTTTTATGTACGGATACATATAAAAGAAACGGTCGTATCAAATGCATGTTTATATTGTTTAGGTGTGCTATAGTAAACGGCTTCTTTTAACTTTATACTACTTGAAACTCATGGATTCTTCTGGTTTCATCGGTATGAACAGAACGTCCACACCAAGGAGAGTTTGTTTGTTCGTTGTTCGAAACCCTGTGATCTACCGCCCGTGATACAATATTATTGACACGTCCGACGTGGCGACGCGCCGGCCGCCTTGCGCCCGTCATTTTGACACCTTACGCTGCAAGACATTGCACTTCTGTCAAATTTCACGAACCCTCATGTAATCCCCTTTTACATTTTTCCGCATTCAATTCACGGAAAAGTATATTTTTCCTCTTTCAAAGCCCGCTCCAAGCTACACGTATTCACTCCTGACAGATTTTAATTGCATACAAACACGTGTGCGAAAATTTAATCCATAGACGACCGAAGCGTATATTATTAAATATAAAAAATACTTCAATGTATTTATTTACAGCTCATAAAGTGACTTAAATAATGAAAAATCGGAAAAGCTGTCGTGTCAATTGGAGTTAGTGTTGCTTGGAAATTTGTTTTCCATTAAGGAACACTTTTATTTTTCCTGAAATTAACAAAAATATCGAATCCGAATCTGTTTGGAAAGAATCTGTCGGTGGGTCAGTTTCCCACTTGGTTGAATTGACGCCATCCGCTCAACCATGCGTACGAAGCCAGGCGGCGAGTGACGACGGCGAGGGCGGTGGCGAATTCGCGGCATGCGGCAGTGCAGTAGTCGTGTAGACATGTTCAATCTCCGTGCGATAATTCGGTCGACAACTCCTCTGCATGTGCTACTCATAAAAAGTATTTTTATGTTTGAACTGCAATCGAATTTCTGTTCTATAGAAGGTACGTGTAGTAGAGATAGTGGTAACCTAAACTGACTTCAGAAATAAAAGATACTTACTTTTTTTTTATTTGATTTTTTTTTATTTTTATTTCAATTTAAGAACGATTTCATTACAATTAATTGACTAAAAACTAAAATAATGTTTAAACAAAATAAAGTAAGGAAGTTTAAGTAAATACAATAATTCCTCCGGACCGGCTGATTCCGCCACAGTCCCTAATACGCTGGCTGCATTGCCTCTTTGAATTTCGAGCCCAACACGTTGCATGAAGAAAGACTTGGCGCGCTGATCACCCGATTTTCCAATTACTTATTTACTTTCTTATTTCGCCGACTTTATTAAGGGCTGACTTTTCAATAGTCTAATAATCAGCCAGATAACTATTCGACGGTTTTATTTACGCCTATGGTTGTCCATCCGTCAAAGTAAGTCCATATTTTTATTAGTAATAAGTATAATGGGAAACTGTTATAAATTTATTGCATTGTCATCGGTCCTTGATACGTGTGCAAAGTTTCAAATTAATCAGACTTCTGGAAACTGGTGAAAATTAATCTCAAAGATTCCATTACATACATACGTACAACCCAAGCTATTAAAAGCGTGTTAAAATAAAAAAAAAATACAGATAATTGTGATAGAAGATATAATTTTCCGGTAATGACTATCCGTCTTTTAACAAACGTACATTTGTAAAAGTCTGATTTATCAGTCCGATAATAACAATCTGAGTATTAAAAAATCGGCCCTATATCACGTATTTTTTATTCGCAGTCCCCATAGTCACGTAACACTTTTTAATTGGGTGATATAAATATTAAAAAATCTATTAACGGTTTCTTAGAAACAGGAATTATAGAAACTTTAGGAATACGCTATTCCGAAACATCTTGTAGAGCCAAACCTAGGGAAAGCTAATTGATAATATTTGCGTATACGTAGATTGACAAAAAATTTACAGTGTAGGTACGTATACCGTGAATCCCTTCCCGGCGGGACCAACTCATTCGCGGGCACGGTACAAAATCGTTCTAATGCGCTCTAGGACCTTCTACGTTTCCAAGAAAAAGACAGGCTCCGTGATGAGAATGCTACATGTCCATAAAGCAGACAATGCGCATAGTGTTTGATTTGGTAAGATTTAAGAAAAAAATTATTACAAAACGACTTCTGGCTAAAAGTAATCCACGACCGCTGTAGTCAAAAATCTAACAAAAACTTAATTAATTACAAATTTGCATGTCCGATGACTAATCTTTTTAAGATGTAAAGATTTTATCGTTGAGTAATCCCTCTCTAAAGTTATTGTATAAAACACCCAAAAAATTTGAACTTTCAGACCTTTTAACTTAGAAACCAAACACAATTGTACAATGCCATCGGTCATCAGGCATCTAGTTCGATCAAATAAAGCTATTTCAGCAAAATTTTGGATCTCTGACAAGGAATAAGGGCGTGATCTTCTTCCCCCGTTTGTATGGGGAGTTGAGCGGGATGGCCCACCTTAAGGTGGCCCAACCCGGCGGGCCTAACTCATTCGCGGGCACGGTACAAAACCGTGTTGTTGCGCTCTGGGAGCTTCTATGTTTCAAAGAAAAAGACAGGCTCCGTGATGAGGAAGATGCAACATGTCCACGAAAAAGACAATGTATGATTTGGTAAGATTTACGAAAATTTTAATTTCAAAACGACTTATAGCTAAAAGTAAACCACGACCGCTGTAGTCAAAAATCTAACAAAAACCAAATAGATCATAAATCTTGATTAAATAAGCTATGTCTGATGACTAATCTTTTTACGATGTTCTCACTTTATCATTGCGTAATCCACCTCCAAAGTTATTGTATAAAACGCGCGACATTGAGTTTGTGTTAGGGTTCATTGTTGTATGCGCGTGAAAATCGAGTGCGATGAAGAGAAATTTAGGTTTTTTACGTTTGAAGTCGACTTTTTAAAGTGAATTAATATATTTTTCACGCTTATTCACTAGATAAATATGTAATCTTGTACCACAAACTATATAATTGTCTATATCATTTCTATTTTCCTAAAATATTTTCCTATCCGGCCTGAAAACCTAGTAAATAGGTGTTTGCAAACATATTTTTTTAAAGAACTTAAGCAACTCATTAAAAACGTTGTACGGTCATACACTAGATCATAGTTTGAACTTTGATATTTAAAATTTTCTACGGGTGTTAACTCTTAGAACTGATGCTAAGATAAAATATAAATAAACCCAAGATATTGGAGGTTAGCGTTATTTGGAGCCTTAAGGTGCCCCCGTAAGCATCAGAAAATTTCGCCTCTCATACAAACGTAGTTTACTAATCATTTGAAAACCACTGTAGCAATTTACTTGATATTTGGTATCACATATCTGGCAACAAATATCTGTGTCTGCATGTCTTTGTTTTTTCGATAAATGTATACTGAGTCAAACCAGAGAGAAAACAAAATTAGTATGAAGATTTTGTTTTTGCTTTCATCTGATTCGGTTTGGATTTTTCAAAAAAACAAAAGCATGCAGACACAGATATTGGTTCCCTGATTTTAGATATTAAATATCAATTGAATTGGAACAGCGGTTTTTAAATGATAAGTAAACTACGTTTGTATGGGGAGCATAGCTTACGGGCCGTTCTTAATATTCAGTTTCGGTACGAAGCAGCATTCGTAATTGAAACGAACAACCGTAATCGATCGCCGGCTTAAGCTTCTTGTAGAATAAAAATAAATACATATACCGTGATAGTACGACATGGTTCTCTATCATCGCTGCAGATATTAAGGTGCCCCCGTAAGCATCAGAAAATTTCGCCTCCCATACAAACGTAGTTTACTAATCATTTGAAAACCACTGTAGCAATTTACTTGATATTTGGTATAACATATCTGGCAACAAATATCTGTGTCTGCATGCCTTTGTTTTTTCGATAAATGTATACTGAGTCAAACCACAGAGAAAACAAAATTAGTATGAAGATTTTGTTTTTGCTTTCAACTGATTCGGTTTGGATTTTTCAAAAAAACAAAAGCATGCAGACACAGATATTGGTTCCCTGATTTTAAATATTAAATATCAATTTAATTGGAACAGCGGTTTTTAAATGATAAGTAAACTACGTTTGTATGAGGAGCATAGCTTACGGGCCGTTCTTAAGGGATAAATATGACAGATAAACTACTCAAAAGGTTTTTTTTATGTAACCGGACATGGAAGACTAATACCAAACTAACCGTCAGATATTAGCCTAACCGACCATTTGGGAAATAAGTGCCATGCCAGGACCTCCCTAATATTGCTCGGCTTCATTGATCTGCATGAAAAACACGGAAAATTTTACTTGCCGCTTCGACCATCATACATTCAATGCGATGATACCAACCCGGGCGGGATTAGCTCTACTACCTAGAATGTAAGGAACCTGTAGTTTTACGTGGAATCCGAATCACGGCTAGCCTCAACGGATGTAAATGGTCACCCATCCAGAACCTAACTGCGCTCAGAGGTACTTCACCCAGGTTATCGAATCGCATGGCATCGCACCACTAGGCTACCGAAGCTGACAACGTTAATCGATTTATCTTCAAACAAGCACTGATATTTTTCATTAGGAAAATTGTATTAATATAGGTAACGTCAAGGAGTGTGTTGCATACAATGCACTCAATAAAAGTTCCCGTTTGGAGGAAAAGTTGACCGAATATGTGTCCTTTCATATATTTACTTCCAAGAGTTTTCCCCTCACCTAAAACCAGTATCTTATTTCATGTTGGGTTGATAACATAACACAAGAAAAGAAAAGGCAAATGAAACAAAGAACAATGTAAAGGCCAGGGACACGTAGCAGACAAACTTATTGATGCGCTTCTTATCGGATCAGAAAAAAACTGTCACCCCGCGGAGCTTACAGTAAAGGGTGGCCATTTTTTCGGGCAACAGACATTTCAATATGCATATCTAATCGGTCCAGTAAAGTTATTTCCACGGTAGATTTATTTACATTTTAATCTCCGAAGTTACTCTAAACGGAAACCTTTTATAATGAAATACGGAATCGAATAAAAAAACCACGTTCTTTTATTCAGATCATGACGAATATGGAGAGAGATATTTATTGCCTGATATAAGTAATTAATCATCATTCGGACATATTACTTTTAAATTTCTAATGTGAAAAATCTACTTTATTATTATTATTTCAATAAATGATTAATTAATCAATTAAATTATTTATGGAATGGAATGGAATCCAAAATGTATTAACAATGCGTTATTTTATTTATTTTACATCCAACAAAATCAACAAAGAAATTTAAAACGAAAATTATATCACAATATAGTTATTTAAGCGAAATTTGTTTGGCAATTTGTTTAATCCGATTCCACGAATATCAAATTATCAAAGTGTATAATCACACGACTGTTACCAAACCCACTATTATCGCCAGATATTACCTGATGAAGCGATGTTCTCGGAAGCGTCACCTTAAACGGGTCATCAATCAATCAAGCCCGATGGTCGCTGCGAAATTTATGCAAAATTATATATCTCGCCGACGTGATCGGACACGTGTTCCCCACACGCAAAGGCTGCCGAGTGTGCGAGACCACCGTCTCCCTCGAGTGAGCAAGGAAGGAAGTGGCGACGTAACCTCTTCCATATAGCGGCAGCGTAGCCAAGTTTCAGGGATGACACCGGTTGGCGGCCGCGCAGATTTGCTACTCAAGATTTCGTCTGTTTATTATAGGACAACTATAGTAATATTTTTTCATGCTAAGCAGGTACGTCGCTTATTCCAAAGAATGTGATATATAAGTATGTATAATCGACCGTGAAGCAAGGACACATTAATTAAAAAAGAGCCCAGTAAAAATAACTACTTTACGAATATACTGTAAGGCTGAATCCGAACCAGCAAAACATGCCATTCGCGGGTGTTCCGTCTACCATTTTCGCCACCTAAATATAGCTTTGTACTCATAATTTGGAATTCCACATCCTCCCGTAATCAATGACTCCTACTAACACAGTGCTTAAAATTTTACCTACATACATTTATTTAATGATTCATCTGCATTGCGGATATTGACTGCAAAGAATGAACACGGTCGATTATACGTACATAATATCACATTCCTTGGAACACTATAGGTTTTTGGAATCTTAGTGTAACATTGCGTAAGCGTACATCTTATTTCTAGGGAAAATTTAACAATATTAGAACTTAACGTCAAAGTGACAAGTTACTTGGACAAGGAACTTGAAGTACGGACAGCTGTGTCATTTCGACATTCAAAGGGTAATGCACTGAATGTAGCGCTGGCCATTCAGGTCGTTTACGAATTGGAGACCCAAAACATCGAACGTTTGTTGCACTAAATAGTTTCAGTTACGCCTTACGTGTCATTGCAACTCGACATCATCGACATTCCTAAGCGAAGGACTGACCGGCGCTACCGTCAGTGTATGTTTATCACTAAAAAGTGTGTATGCTGCCGCTATACGGATGAGTGTCGGTCGCCCCTCCCGTCATTTGTAGCTCGATGACCGTCCCCCACCGTGATCACACGCGTCTGATCGATTGGGGTGATCACTAGGATCCGTTTCGATCGTTCAATATTTTCAGTTACGCAATTTAATTCACTTTAAAATTATTTTTGATTACAATAATAATAGGCTCGCTGTACCCAACTAACAATTATTGATGCCTGCACTTCTTTCCGTGTAGGGGTAAGATATTATGTATGGTAAGGTAAAAATTGTAGCGACATTCGAAATAATAAAGACTTTGTAAATGTTGTCAAAGTAGGGGTAAAATAAAAATGACTCCCTACTACCATTTATAACTTTAATCATTAAAAATAAAAACCGGCCAAGTGAGGCTTACACACGATGGGTTCCGTACCATCACAGTAGATTTAACACAAAAATCTCGTTTTTTTTGTATATTTTTTAATTTTTTGATTTTACCTATTGGTTGTTATAGCGACATAAATAAATACTCTGTGAATTTTTTTTGCTGCCTACCTATTACGGTTCGTGAGATACAGCCCTGTGCAAGTCGGACGGACTGACGGACGGACGCACGGACGGACAGCGAAGGCTTAGTAATAGGGTTCCGTTGGGACCCTTTGGGTACGGAACACTGAAAAAAATGTTTAGTTCACCAAAATAATTGTTTTTGTCCGAGGTTTAGATTGCAAAAACCGTTGACATTTAAAAAAAGAAGGAGACAATTTACCACCGTATTGGCGCTGTTTGCAAAAAGCTCATTGCGTTAAACCCAGCAATTTAAAAGAACATTATTTTTAACATCGCCTGAGCGAGGTATCGCATTGCAGCGTCGTCAATCTCCGTACATTGCAATGTTGAAAAATGCAAAATGTAATAAAAAGCTTAACGGTATCTTAAAAAAATGTTTAACGGTACTCTCCTCTTTCTTTTTTAATACTCCTAACGTTCCATATGATGCCCAAACAACGAGCTATTCTGTTCTACAGCTGGAGAGAGATTCACGATGACACAACCTGGCGCGTGTGCCAACTCCCCTCGCTATTCTCAGCACGCACTGCTAATCTAACAGTGGACTTGTTTAAACCTCTTCGATCCCCGACCGACACGCGCGACGTGTCTCGCTATGTCGGTCGTGACGTGCACCGGATATTGTATCAACAGTCGTGTCCTGGCCAGCCTGGCGACATTTAACCAAAGTGTCCTGCCGGAAATTGTGGCGAGATCTGAGTCATTGCTAGCAAGGGTAAGTTTATATAGCTTTCATCCGAATGCGTATTCTTGTTTCATTGGGAAATACAGCTACTCGTGGTAACCTAATCGTGTGAAATAGTTATGTATTTCGTTAAATGCTTTGCAAATCCGTTGCTAAAAGCGAAAAAGGGACCCCGTCTGATCTGAGCCTCTAGTCCGACTTGTCATCTAAAATGGCGTTTACGCCAAACCGATCGACTAGCGTTTTCAAATATATGGAGAAATTTAAGAGCCTGCGCAGTGGGCGTTTAAGCTAACATTTACGAGTACGAGATTGATTTGCTGGACACAGAAACCACAGAATAAGCAATGTAAATAGTGGCTCTGTTGGTCACACGCATTTTGTCCCGAATTGAACTACTAACGATTGTTTGAAAATTCTGAAAAAGTTACTATTAAATATACACTTACGTAGTTGTTCACACGCTTTTGCTCAAAATGTCATACTTTTTGAGAAAAAGCTACATTTCTGAAGCGCAAATTTACTCTGAAATCGCAAAATTATGATTAGGCGAGGGCGTAATTCTTTAACTTCCAGCAGTGACGGGACCTTCGGCACGTGACGACGTTACGCCTGTTTTATGTAATACGACACAGATGGCTAATACCACACCCACTGTCATGGCATTAGCCCAATGCATCGTGTTTCCGTAGGATTTAGGTGCCAGGCTTTATGGAACATACGGACAATTTTGCAAAAGTAACCCAGGCAGGCTTGACTCTACCATCTAGTAATGGAAAGGGCCTGCAGTTTTACGTGCATTCCGAACCATGGAAAAACTCGCATGGAAAAAATGCTATGAAATTTATCACAGAAAGTGGGGATTTATCCATAACCTCATTATTACCACCGGCATTAGAAGCAAGGTCACACACCCTTGAGCTACGAGCCACTTAAATTTCCTCGTGGGTTACAAATCAAGATGTCACCTTTGTGGGTTGAGGATGAGACATCAGCCAAAAGAAACACATGTACAAAATAAAACATTCAAATTATTGCTCTCACTTTCCTTACCCTGAAATTCCTTTGGCCAATAAAATCTACCTACGTTACGATGATATTTTTTTCGATTAAAAGTGCGTAAAGCTTGCTAAGTAAATTGAGTAATTACTTGATGAAGGAAACGCCCATACTCAGTCGAAAGGTCACCGGAAAATAAAGGAAATCACGTACATAGCTTCTCGTAGAGCGTGAAGAGGTCACACGAATCGCTCATTTATTTTCTGAACTTGAATCGAAGGCGGCTCGAAGTTATTCTCCTAAATGGTAGAAAATACTTTTTCAATCGCTTAAGAAAATACCCTCAATGATTAAGATAGAGAAATGAAAATGGTATCAAAAGATGCGTTCTTAGAAGGCCTATCGTCTTATATTCTGTACCCGAAGTCCCAGTTGTCACCTAAATTGGCGTTTACGGCAAAGCGATCGACTGGCGTTTTCAAATGTATAGAGTTAACGTTGCCGTTTACGCCGACTCCGCGTTTTCATACAAATCGAAAGTCCGAGTTTGACTAGACAGCTTGAAGAAGTAAAATCACAGAATATACAGGGTGGTCCAAAAATCGTGGACCAAACGAAACAGGGAGGTAGAGGGGGTTATTTGCAGAAACTCTCTCTCTCTGTGATAGGGTCCTATCTTGATCTCTTTAAAAGTTATAACAATTTGAATGTTTTTGAATGATATTCCAAAATTTGTAAGAAGTAGGCAATTAAAAAAAAAGGGGGCAACTTAAAAGAATAATAAATTGTGTATAATTAATTCTGGGAAATGTATCATTACTACAAAAAATATTTTGTAACAGTAGGCATCACTTTTTAATAGTAATTGCATTTTATTCGATATTTTTGAAGCGTTACGAAAAAAATTTTATAAAATGACCTTACTGTGAAAAAAAAATGTATGGCAAAAAAATGACCCGTTATCAAAAAAACTTGTCTATTTAATGCTGAATAAAATGTGGTATTAAACATTAGGTTTTGGTGGCACAATTTTTTTAAATCCATTTTTCTTCATAGCAAAGCCTAAATTAAGGTAAATTAGCGGATTCCTAGTAAAAAAAAACAGACTGGGTTTTCCATAATATTATTCCATATAATGACTTGTATCGACAGAGATAGCAACAACAGTCGGCTCTATCTCTTCTAATATTTGTTTGAGAGAAAGAGAGAGAAAGATACTACCTGTATGTGTAAAGAGAAATCAATTACATGCGTACCACATACAACGAGTTCAAGCTTTACTCCCTGCAGACTTTGAAAACAGAGTGCAGTTTTGCAGAGAAATGCTACAACGTCATAGAGCTGACCCCGAATTTTTCAACAAAATTTTGTGGTCTGATGAATCGAGTTTCAGAAGATTAGGAATATTTAACATTCACAACTTGCACTATTACGCTGTTGTGAATCCGCACATAGTTAGAAATGACAACTTCCAACACCAGTATGGCGTCAACATGTGGGCTGGGATCATTGGAGGACAGCTAGTAACGTTGGAAATCCCACCAAGATTGAACGGCGCTCTGTATTTAGAATTTCTTCAAAATGATTTACCTGAATTATTGCGCCAAGCTGAAATTCCAGAGGATTTGGTGGAGAACATGTGGCTTCAACACGATGGCGCGCCACCACACTACGCTCGGGCGGTCCGCCAACATTTAAACGGTCAGTATCCAAATCGATGGATCGGTCGAGGTGGAACAATCCAATGGCCACCGAGATCTCCGGACCTAAACCCTATTGATTTTTTTTTTGTGGGGATATTTGAAAGAAGTGGTGTACGCACAAGAAAACTTAACAGTGCAAGAGTTAAGAGCTAAAATCGATATAGCGATTGAAAATGTGAAACGCAACCGAAACGCATTTCGAAGACTAAGAAATAATTTCATTAGACGATGTCGTGCATGCATCGCTGTTAGAGGGAGGCATCTTGAACAATTTTTGTAGAAAATAAAATGTACGAATTTAATAATGTTTTATTTTAATATCCTCTGATTAATCTTAATTTAGACTTTGCTATGAAGAAAAATTTATTATAAAAAAAGTTGCCACAAAAACCTAATGTTTTATACCACATTTTATTCAGCATTAAATAGGCAAGTTTTTTTGATAACGGGTCATTTTATTGCCATACATTTATTTTTTCACAGTAAGGTCATAAATTTATAAATAATTTTTCGTAACGCTTAAAAATTATCGAATAAAATGCAATTACTATTAAAAAGTGATACCTACTGTTACAAAATATTTTTTGTAGTAATGATACATTTCCCAGAATTAATTATACACAATTTATTATTCTTTTAAGTTGCCCCTTTTTTTTTAATTGCCTACTTCTTACAAATTTTGGAATATCATTCAAAAACATTCAAATTGTCATAACTTTTAAGGAGATCAAGATAGGACCCTATCACAAAGAGAGTTTTTTCTGCAAATAACCCCCTCTACCTCCCTGTTTCGTTTGGTCCACGATTTTTGGACCACCCTGTATATTAAAAACTTGTATGGAGTTTGACGTTTTTACGGAAAACGCCAGTCGATCGGTTTGCCGTAAACGCCAATTAAGGTGAGAACTCAGATTGACCACTCTGTAGATGGCTTCAATCATCAAGGGTAGATATTTACCCCTTTCGGAGACATCTGTCCGGTGATTTTACATATTTCGTCCCGAATCGGTCATCTGACATATCGAGATGACTGTCGCAGATATAATTAAATTTTATGGGATAGGCTTTGTAATGCATGAAAGAAAATTCCACATTGTATAAGTTCTTCATATTTTGATACTTGATTGAAGTTTTCATTTTCTTTTAACTCCTCTGATTTTTAAGTGCCGTAATGAAAAAAAGTAGTAACTATATATAATACATACATTCTTATCCTATACGTATGTTCAGTCAAATATTTTTATGTATACGTATACACCGAAAAAGGGGCGAATTAGCGATATCTTTCTGTCATACTGACGTCAACCTTAGAATAAGTTAGAGTTAAAAGGGATCGTAGTATCGTTTCTCAACACATGTGCAAGTTTTAAGGCCATTTCCTAATGTCGCTTCCACTTACAACTGGGTCCAAATCTGTCCAGCGATTAGTTCCTACAATCATTAGGTTGGTACCTTTGCCACGAACACGAACCGACCATGTAACTTAGTTACCTATCTCCATTAGCCAGTGATTAATATGTTCGGCATTCGAATTTATTTTAATATCCATAACATAATATATTAAAATTATTATAATGTATTTAAGCACCGGAAAATAAAGTCATGGCGAATAATGCCCAAAAAAGAACAGCGAATACTTGGGATTTTATGGGAGGCACCTACCAAAAATGTCACGATGGGTGCAAAAAGTTGTCGATACAAGAAGCGGTTTTAAAGGTAAAGTTAATGTTATTCAAGATGCGATGAATTATCATCGTTGGATGTGCAGCGCATGCGCGGGAAAACACTTTACATTATTCATGTCCCGAGAGGTTTTAAATGCAATACAATGTAAATAAAAAATGCCACAATCGTACTTGACGACTTGCACCGCTGACAAATACATTTCCGAAATATGATCCTAAGGTTTTTTCTGTACTCATTTTATAAAATTCAATCCATTCACACTTTTGGATATTGTATCATAAAGTAAATTAATTAGATTTATACAAATAAAAATATAGGGATCAGAATCAGAACTATCAATAAATGAAATTTATATTTTTATAAGTAAGAACATAAAATCATGTATCATGCGGCTGGTAACCACATTGCGCTCCCCTATTTTCGTGGTATGTGCAAAATCAACCCCTGTTCTAATAAACACAAATTATTATCTGAATTGTTGTACAATGTTTTGTACTTTTCTCTCGAATGCGATACACCATGTACTTACTTACTTTTCTATTCACCTATACCTTGTACTCTAAGGTAAAATGTGGGAATGCATAAAAACTTCTCCTCCTTACCTTGGAGACTCCTTCCTCTTTCAGGGCAATTGATCCTTCGACCTGTGTAAGTGGCGTTTCCATGGTGAACCAGGGAGCTAGGAAGGAACTATTTATTTCTAGCTCTACTAAATCCCTCGGTGGTTCAACAAGAAATACGCGGTCACTCGTTCTACTAAGAATGATAAACAGTCATAAAAAGAAAAAAAAAATTTTTTTTGTAATAAATACATTTCCTAAAGTAACATCAAGACAACCAAATAATATAACCAAAAATTACAATCAAGCCACAATTAGAGATGTTATTGTTTAAGATATAAATTACCACACATTGCAGTCAAATTGGACAGAGTGATAACTGCAAAATGTCTCGCGTAAGTATGTAACGTCCCGCCTCGGAGGAAAAAATGACTAAATAGTCAGGCCACAGCAGGTTGGCCTACAATTAACGTTGTTTACGTATCGTAACCAGCTGGCGACGATTGAAGAAACCAGTCGCGTTGCGCTGGAAGGCTCGCCGCCGAGGGATCGACTCGCAACATGCTCGCGCGTACGAAGTGTTCCAGTTCTGGGGGAGTGGCGGCAACACGACTATTGACGGCCAAATGTCAAGGCGCCCTAACCGGGGCAACAGCCCGAGCGGAGCGAGCCTGAAACCCGCTCCGATACACGAGCCTCCCGCTTCATGGTTCGAGGAAAAAACAATCAATGGACGACTTTAATATTATCATCTGTGACACTCTTTATTATTCGTGAAAGAAACATGACTGGCCATGTATGTTCATAGCTATTTTTTGTTAAAAATATGTAGGTGAGCAAAAATATTCTTGACTGAGGATTTATTATAGCAGATGCCCAAGAAACCTGGATCCACCCAAACAAGTAAGGAAAACATCCTGAAGACACTTGCCTCAAGTATGTCTCTGGGAGTGGGTTTTACTGGCTGAAAAATATTTTCGTGCAGCTTATTTTGACTGTATTTTGTCTTCAACCGGAATCGTATACATATGTGTACATATTGTGATCTGAAATCGCGCAAGTTACAGTTTATTTAATTATGAATAATCGTAAAATTATATCACACACATTCGAATACCAAAAACTGCCAACCTGCATGCTATTATTTTTTTATGCAATTGTACTCATATCGAACTGACCGTCAGATATTAGCCTTAGACACCACATGGGAACTAGGTGCCATGCCACTACCTTCCTTGTATTGCTCGGTTACATTTTACAATTTTTGCACGCCGCGCCGCCATTAGGACAGACGGTCTACTAACGTGAAGTTTACTCGCCATACATAAAGAGGTGCCTTTTAAAGGCAATCTATATTTTGTTTAATTATAATATTTTAATTTATATTTATTAGGAAATTTTCTTTAATTACACAAGTACAGATATTTATTTAATACTTATTAACATCTAAAAGTAAAATTTAAAAATTAGGAAATATGTAAAATATAAAATATTTTCCCTTTAAAAATAATTTTGCGAATTACGTATAAATGAACCAGTAAATCATAAGTGATTTTCTTCCAATTTTATCATCGGAAGTTTTTATTTTCGCGATAGTTTAACCATAACAAAACATATTAAAATTGAATTAACCGTCAATGGAACCGATCAACGATTTTAAGGTGACACATGACCCTAGAACGACCGTATCCGATAAGCGATCGTTTTGTATTTTTAATTTTCTGCAAATATAGTTATCGGAAAAACTCGATCATGAACCATTTTATGAATTTTACTAATAAAAGTTGATCCTTGCCATTAAAATACTTTGATGCCCTTAACACCTAAAACATAAGCGGTAAAAGTATTATTTTTTGCAATTTCTTAATTTTTACGCTTTGATATATTTTTTTTATTTTGGCTAAATTAATCAAAACATGATCTATTCTGAACAAATCAAGGATTAATTCCCCCAGAATGACGATTTTTTTAATTAATTGCAATTAATACAAAGCCAAAATAAAACATATTTGCAAAACTACTATAGGTAGTTGCAATTATTTATTAAATTTTTAGTACATATTTATTTGGTTTTGGAAAACTTTGTTCTCCAAGGCGGTTTTTTTTTTGTTAAATTTTTGTATTTTTTTTATTTTTAGTGAATCTGAAGTACACTAACTAATTTGTCTGAATATGGGCCGAGTATCGTTAATTTTCTTCTAAGAATTGAAGAGTTTCCTTACTTTTCTTATAAAATGAAATAAAAAAATATCATGGATCCCATAATCAGAACCTAACTAAACTCTCATCAAGCTACCTTATTTTTATGTGACTGGACATGGATGGCTAATACCACAAGTTCTGTCATGGTATTAGCCCAACACACCACATGGGGACTAGGTGCCATGCCAGGACCTTCCTTATATTGCACGGCTACATTGAACTGGATGGAAAACACGGACAATTTTCATTGCCGCTTCGACCATCGTTCATCCAATGCGATGGTACCAACCCGGGCGGGATAAACCCAACCACCTAGTAAGTAAGGAACCTACAGCTTAACGTGGAATCCGAACCACTGCCAGCCTCTCTCAACGGTCGAATGGTCACCCATCCAAGACCAGACCGGACCCAGCGTTGCTTAACTTCGGAGAGCGATCGCCGAAGTGTCGCGTCACTGGGCAACTGAGGCTGACCTTTGAAGTACATCCTTTCTAATCAAAATAGAATCATCGAAATTGGTTGGCGTGATATTGAGTTATTTATCCATTTATTACGCACATACTTAATGCTAATTTAAGACTTATATTGTTTTCTCATGGATTCTATTGTCATATCTAGACCAAATGCGAAATTGGGGAATTCCCAGGGGAAATCCACGGGAATTACCAGCTTTCAAATAAAAAAAAGAATCATCAAATCGGTTCACCCAGTCGAAAGTTCTGAGGTAAGAAACGTAAAAAAAAATACGGTCGATTTGAGAACCTCCTCCATTGTTGAAGTCGGTTGAAAATTTTCATACCAGTTCTAATCTATTTTTTTGCGTTTTTAGTTTTCTTTATTTTTTAATGATCCCTATAATCCCCATGGTCAATGGGTACTGATGTAGAAAAAACATTTTAATAAGCCTGCACCGATAAAAATACGATTGGCCCCACAGATTTTTTTCCTGTAAATCGTAATCCCCTCGACTAAGGTTTTCCTTTACGGGGTTCGGATTTCAGTTAAACTGTTTCTTTATTGATTTTTTTTTCAATTGCCAATTTTTGTTTTCCCGAATCCTAAATCCATTGGTATAAAAAAAATATAATGTTTCCACAGTTAAAATTTGCAATTAAACTTTATTAGAATCTACAAAAAAAATGTTTTTACGGTACTTAGCAGGAAAAAGACCGATCAAGGCTTAAAAAATGTTTCGCCAGTACAAAATCGTTCGAAGTTATCTCGTATTCACTCAATTTAATCACAGCACTTTGGTATCTATTTTTAGATCTTTTCTTTGTAACGCTATAATCTTCCAGTGATCTTTAGTGCTCAAAGTCGCAAATAGATTACCTATTCAATTCGAAATGAATCGCAAAAACTGCGCATTAATGCCAATTAAAACGGTTCTCTGCGGAGGCATTTATACATAGTCAATGGCAAGGCCAGAAGGTTTCTTGACCTGCGTCTCTTTGTATAACTCTTCAACTAGTCGGCACCACTCACGCAGGACAATACCAGACCGTCACCTCCTTCGCTAAACGCTTACGTCTTACTCACTCCGCTAGCTCTCAAGATGATCTAAAACCAATTCACCAATGACAAAGAGATGCCATTTTCAAACTAATGCCCGTGTCCTTTACGACATTTTCGCTCCGAGTAAAAACCGAACTACAAACATCTCAGATCATTCTATGCAAATTTTTCAAGAGACGTCTCGCCTAATTCGTACACAAATCACCAAAGGTCGTGGCCGCGACCGGTGTAATGACATGGACGTCTCCGCGTAGCGTGGGAGTGAAGGGCTTTGATCTAAATGTTCAGCCCCACTCTGACTCATTGTAAACGAGGATTAATATAATATTAGTACAGATTAATCATGCGCTTCTAAACCACAAGTGACAATGCGAAAACAAAGTTTGATTCATGTTGTTGATAACGAGTAGTATGTTTATTAAGGAAGACAATAATATTAGTACGGTCGAATTTAGAAAAACTAGAAAATAACCTGTTAAGAAATAGACAATTCACAATTTCTGATTCCACCGACCTTTTCTTTACTCTATACTCCAACCTTCTAAAATAAGCAACTCACATGCTCACAGCTGGCATACATAGAATGCATATACTGTCTACATTCATATTTTGAGAACCAACCGATCCTGTAAAGGTTCGGTGAACTGTAAAATCTCGAGAGGAAAATCCCCTAAAGTAAGATTTGTCAAACGCGATGTGAAGAAGAAACTGACCAGCCTGCATACATTTCGCAACCCCTAAAAATGGCCGAGTCGTCGTTCAGGCACATTTTATGTTGCAGCAGATATGAGATCAGATTTTGATTCACTCCTAAAGTGATGTCGTTTAAAATTAAAATGCAAAATAGTTTTTTTAACTTTTTTGCAGATGAAGCTGCGGTCGCTCAGGATCGACGGAACGTACTTGATCGCATACTGGATCTTTTTACTACAGGTTTGTGAATCAGTTTCAACTAAAACGCATTTCTAATTTGCTAACCTGTGTTCACCTAGAACCCCCGTTCACCGGTGTGCCCACCTTCCTAACCTTCTTTAAGGTTTTCATTAATATTTTTTATAAAAATCACATATTGTACGTAATACTTTTAACTTTACAATTAAATGAAACTAGCATAGCTTTTTAAAATTCAATGAACATTCAAAAAATCTCTTCCTTATGCATCATTTCAAACCTCTTATTATAATATATTAACATACCTTGTAAAAGACAAATTTTCAAAAAATCTGCATGCTAAATTGAGCCCTTGTAGAATAAAAGAAGAATCATTTATTCATTTCAGCCTCGATTTCAGCCGGCTAATTACAATATTTAAGTGCTCTGGTTATCACGAATTATGCAAGGCAGTAAGTACGTGTATATTGTCAGCAGGTTTTGTCTCGACACTAAAACCAGCATGCAGGTATTTTCTGATAAGACGGTAAACGACCACTGCCAACAGCCATGGCCATAGATGGCCATGCCGAATAGTCAAGTCATCGATCTGGGCTGCTACATGTTTGGTAGCCAGTTTAGATGAGACTGAGATGACAGTTGAGACGACTCAAACACACCAAATCGAACAATAGTCAAAAATTAATCTTGTTTGGCATTCGCAATCAATACGATAGGTAATCGAACGTTTTGAGGAAGCAAAAGGCTTTTGCCATAGAGCTTTTAATTCCTATGAATATCTGCAGGAACGCGTAAGGAACGCCATTTCTGGTATTATGTCTGGTGTGTCCATACACGGTGCGTGTTGCACGCAGGCATTGCCACCGGGATGGCGCTCGGCGCACGGACACGGGCGGCTGATGGATCCGCCTGCCAGGAACTCTATGTGGCGGTTCGGATTCCCCAACCCCGTAAACTACAATGACAATGAGCTCTTCTGTGGTGGCTACGCCGGTAACATCGTTATTTTATTTTAAAATCCGAGTTTTTTTGTAAATAATCTCAAGAAATCTCATTAACGAATCATTCAAACCAAATCACATTCGAAAACTTCAATATTTTTATTTCAAAAAACCGGCAAGATAATATATTTTACGCAGGTTACCTACGCTTCTCGGTTACTTTCTCCATTAAGCCCATCGATTTAAATTAAGTCACTCCAAGGTCTCACAATTCTTGTTACTGACCGATATAAGAACTATATGAATATGTATAATATCAAAAATTGTACAATGCGATTCAAATAAGAATACGATAGGATCACCGCCATTTTGAATGTCAAACTGCTAAAAACCTCACTTCGCTTCACAAAATTCAGTACTTTGCCGCGCTGTTGCCGCGTACTTTTCCTCGCGAATTTGAGTGAAGTTAGTCACGAGCCACGTCCTATTCTTATTTGAATCGCATTGTTAGTAAAAGAATATTTGTATGGGCACTATTGCTTTGCCGGGAATTTGCTTAACATTAGGACACAATATTATTTATTACAATGTATGGATTGAGGTGTGGTTGTGTGGGCAGTCCAGTGGGAGCAGAACGCAGGTCGCTGTGGCGTTTGCGGCGACGCGGAACACCTGAAGACGCCGCGCCCGCACGAGGCCGGCGGCATGTACGGCAAGGGCATCATCACCAGACACTACAGCGTCGGGCAGGTGCCTAACCACTCTGACTAGTGCCACTATTACGTATTATTTATTTTGAGCGGCTCGTAGCATAGTGGCGCGGGGACTGGCCTAGCGTACCAGAGGTCTGGGTTCAATTCCGACATGCACCACTTTCTTTCTCTTTCCGAGTTCAATAAGTGCATTTCGTCACGAATGCGAGCTGCTCCATGGTTCGGAATCCATGTAAAACTGTAGGTCCCCTTCCCCTACTAGGTGGTAGGGTTTAAGCCCGCCCGGGTTGGTACCATCGCATTGGATGAAAAGATGGCTGAAGCGCCAATGAAACATTGTCCGTGTTTTCCATCCAGTTCAATGTAGCCGTGCTCATAAAGGGAAGGTCCTGGCATGGCACATAATTCCTTCGGGAATGTGGGTTATTGGGCTAAAATCATAACGGTAATTGTGTGGTATTAGCCATCCATGTCAGGTCGCATAAAAAAAACTTATTTCGTTCTAGTGAGGGGTCAGACTGTTACCTTCTTTGACTGAGGGTTCTCGTGTGGGCAAGCTCCTATACTCCCGCAATTCCTAATAAATCGACAGAAAAGGTCGTCACAGAAAGTTTGACTTTACTTTCTAATACTATACTGTTCTGCGTCCCTAGCTATTGTGTAACAAATAGTTTAGTCTTGAATGTGTTTGCAGGAGATCGAAGTTGAGGTCGAGCTGACTGCTAATCATCTCGGCAGATTCGTCATGAAGCTGTGTCCGAACAACAACCCGCTCAGAGAGGCATCTCAAGAGTGCTTCGATCGGTGGGTAAAGTACCCTGCTATTGTGGTCCAACGAATTCCTTACTTGCTTGTTTTTAAAGTTGACCACGGGTTTTCTTCGCACATGTCAGGTACCCTCTGTACATCTCTGGGACGAGGGAGGACCGCTTCCTGATTCCGTTGGACACGAGCAAGAAGGAGATCTTCCGCTACCGCGTGCGGCTGCCGCCCTACGTCACGTGCTCGCAGTGCGTGCTGCAGTGGACCTACTACACTGGTTTGTCGATCGGTTGCACGAAAGAACAAAAAATCAAAATCAACGTCAAAGTAAGATCAAACACGTCACTTTGTGTGGACAGTATGGAAGGAACTCTACGCGGCTTACTAAAAGTGACGTGTTGATTAACTCAACCGTTTCTTCGTGCAACCGGGGCTAAGTCTTATTATGCTCTATAATTCCCCCTTTAGGTGTAAGATGTCTATCAACCTTCGAGGTTTTGTTTTACATCGTTGATAAAAATCATGGAGGTGATGATAAAAGTATGATTTTTCCATCTCGTTCAAAATAGATACCTTACGTAAATAAAATCAGCATAGGAACCAGCATTCGCTTTCTCACATGTATAAGATTATCATTAGCACAGTATTTGATTTCACAGTTCAAATACTTATCTTTGTCCAAGTTGCGTCTTGCCGAATCCTGGCAGCACACAGCTTTGTTTATCTCCCTACCTTCCTGGAGTCCCTGCATTCTGAAGTGAAGAAGTCCAAAAGCGCGCTAATAAGCGCTAATTTACGTAGCGTTGTTTCCCATACCGTGCAGGTAACATGTGGGGGCTGTGCGCGAACGGCACGGAGGCGGTCGGCTGCGGCAAGTCGGAGACGTTCAGGAACTGCGCCGACATCACCGTGGTGACGAGCACGGGAGGCCTGCCGCCGGCCTTCGTCGGCGACTTCCGCCGCGAGAACCCCTTCCTGCTCTACTACCGCGACTACAGCTCGCGCTACAGCGCCACGCCGCTCGTCGTCAGGTACCTATGTGCACGTCAATTGCGCATGCACCGCTGCAATATATGGGTGTATTCAATATCAACCAACTCCGAAGTCTCTCTCCCTGTTTGATCGTCTGTAATACTGTAAAGTAATCGTTTTCGAAGCTGCAGAACACCATACCTCCGCCCCCTTTTTGTTATCGTTAAAATCGCAATAAGCAGGGAATGCACGCATCCACTCACGAAATTTCTCGAATTAAAATCAACCGATCGTTTAAATCCTTTATTTATAGGATCGATGAAATTTGGCTCCTGCCTGTATTCCTCCCAAAGCACAATTTCCGGTTCCGTTAGTCATGTCGGGTTACATAAAAAAATCGAGAAGCTTGAGAAGGGCATAGTTAGTACTTATTGATTAGCTGATTGCGATAGGAATTGGTGTTTGTGGTGTTGTTAATTAGGGACGATCAGCGCTATTCAGAACTCCTGTGCTATGTGGGTTCCGGCACTTCAAAATAATACAATACCTACTGCATTTGTTTCCGGACATGTCATAAGAGGCTGCTAGCGAATTCGCTGTTAACGGTTCGACGTAAAACTACCCTTTCTTACTTACTAGTAGTAGGGATAATCCCGCCGCGTTATGCAAAAAATACAATCATAAAGAATTTGCATCACGATCTATATTTTTTTTATGTTAAGCGTGGCATATGGCGTCCGCCAGGGACTAACAAGAGGTGCCCGACGTCGCCCATGGGCTTTCGATCTTTCACGGGGGTTGCAAAAACAATGCCGGCTGCCCGGCTGGCCAGGTGCTTCTTGGACTCGGAAATCGGATAAAATGCTTTCGCGATATACAGGCCGATAGCCATGATTTTTGATCGCATCGCCCATCTCATGTGAGACGTAAACTAAAATTTTAGGCACGGGCTATTTAGCCGATTTCCGGGCTGCAAGTACTCATCCTGTGGAGTACGATAGGCGGTGAAGGCGGAAGAGAAATTAAAAAATACTTTATTTGCAGCCATACGGTACAAAAAGGCGGAAATTAATGCCAGAAGGCATTCTCTACCATTCAACCTTAGAGATGTAGGAGAGGTGCAGTGAGGCGGGCAAAAAAATAAACGTAAAACAAAATTCTAGATCACATATCTTCAACACCAACCCAGGAATTCCATCAGGGCCAATCGCCTTCCTGGAATGCAGGGCGAAGAGCCACACAGCACAGCCCGCATGTCCTTTACTTGTTTTCCATCATCATGTTTTGGTGTAGGGACCAAGTTTGCCTGCCGACGCACCTGTTCCGCACCATTCCGGGCATGCTGAGCTGGTGCCAGACAAACTGTCTGCGGTACCCACCCAACTGCCCCGAACACGTCTGCCATTGCCCGTAAGTAGCCGTTCATAATTTAGTTGCATAGCTATTTAATACCAACGACGTTTCCGTTACCTATACTATTAATTTGAGGCTCTGCAGCGACATCTACATTGAACCATGAGACATTTCTTGGCTTATGCTAATTAAACATTACTTGACTTTACTCTTGTAGGTGTTACTATGGGACCTTGTTAGCAGACCACGGAGGGAGGTAAAGAGGAGATGGTCAAAGCAAACTAGGTCTGTGTCCACCAAGTGGGTCTCTACGTCACAGCCCACGTGATAAGAAGGCGTGGCTTAGCGTCATTCGCGACATGGCGCTGGCGGTGTTAGGTTGTGGGACAATATTGTGGTCTGTTGCGCAATTTTCGGCGACAGTCGATTACACGATGAGATTTTGTGTAAAATGTTACATTACACAGGAAAAAAATATTTAAAGTCTGTGGAATTACGCTGTATTTGTCAGTAAAACACCTCATATTTTATAATTTGAATCAATATTCGAACTGTATCGATGCTATTTGCCGATAGATGGCGCGCAATCATTTTCTTTGTACAGTAAGAAATGTTGATATCATGATGTAAATTTTTATGACATTTTTGAATCAATATTATTTGAATCCGCGCGAATGCATAGATTTAAATTTGGAAGGTTTTGTTATTGTAAAAACGAAAGGTTTAATGCAAAAGGCGCCATCTTGTTGTAGTCTAGTCTAGTTGTAATTAAGAATAGCTCTCGGAATAGCTGCTAGCAGAATACCGGTTCTACCGGTAGATGGATTTAGCAAAAATAGGCAGTGCATGACCGCACCATGAAGTGTTTTTCCCCCCGCTTCCCCTCGCACATGTGACTGTGTTTTCTAGTAATATGAGTTAACACCATCTCCTCTCTACCTCTCTCCTCCGTGGCACTACCGAACGGTACTGGGAAGGTTAATTAATTAGCCTTGTGATGTGATCATAATCATCTACTATTTCCGGAAATTCTCATGAACCACACGCGGTATAGGCACAAATATAGAAAAACTACGAGAAAAGGCTGTAAAAGTATACAGTCCCTGGCACGGGGAGATCAGAAGTGGAATCAAGTTTAATTCCATGTAGCATTATCCGTGGGTCTATCGTAGGGGATAAAACACTATTTAAAAGGGTAGGAGGTTTTTTATTGTTTGAAACATTTGAAAGCCCCGTAACTTTTTGAAATGAATCAGTTTTTGGTATTCATTTGGATCCAAAACATCAAATATGCTAATTATCATCTTTCTACGTTTTTATATGTACACATTCGAGTCAGGTGGGTTCGAAACACTCGGTACATATATCTTCAATGAAACAATGCATAACCTAATTTTAAAATGTTCTGCGGAATCCTTATATCTGGACTATACTGTGTAATATAATAATATTGCCAGCACACTTCTCAACTCTGAACACATTACGAAAATATTTTAAAATGAGAATGTGACTGCAATCGAAAAATATTTACCATCCATTGGTTATTAAGAAAAGTTTTGGTGATAATATTATATTTTGTGGAATAATCTAGGTATGATGATTTCGGAAATGTTTTGTAAAATTAGGATGATGCATATAGCTAAATTGTTTTTTTCTTTTCAAATGGTGGTGTAATCTAGATCTCGTTGAAGATGTAGCGAGCGTTTCTGCCAGAGTTCATGCTTATTTGTTCTTTCCAGACAAACGTGTGACGCTATCGGCGAGTTGGAAGGGCGTCAAGGGGCCGATGTGTACTGCATGGACGAGTGCATCAACTACCCGCCGCGCTGTCCCCTCAACAGATGTCGCTGCTACTAGGGCCGGCTCACATTAGCACGAGTACCATCATCGCCATGGTTTTTAGGTATTTGTGCTGTGTAGCAGGTATCTGTAGGGTAAACTGCAACGTGCAATAGAATGGACATGTTGATGGTACCGGTGCTAGATTCATTTTACCCAGCCTTAAAATGTAATGCTAGAAATGTTGGTAAAAAATAATCATATTATGATAATTATGGTATACTTTAGACGAGCATTCTGTTTGTTTAATTTCGAAAAAAACACCACTAGAAAAAACGCCCTTTCATTATATCAACAAGGTAGCAATTTAAAAAAATAAACTAAAAAAGTACTTGACTTTGATATATATTTTTTGTATAAACTGTCAACAAGCAGTATACATACCCTTAACGGGTTATCCATTAATTATGGGGCATCTGTATCTACCTGAATTGATGAACTCCTTTTTGAAGACAGTAAAATTAATTCTCGTACATTTGAGACTTTTACCAACATTGGGTGTTTAGCCTTGATATCTTGAGTTAATCTGTTTAGAGTAAATTCACTAAGAATAAAAGGTTTCAGTTCGGTACCGTTTTTTTTTCTCAATCAAATCAGTTCTCAGTACACATTTACCCTGTAAGAGAAAATACGCGAAAAAACAGCCTGTATATAATAAAATTAATTGCTGTTAGTTAGCCTCTACCATTTAGTTTCAACTATCGCAGCTTTACTTACCAATTGTCACCATACAAACCTACTTGAGTTAATTTTAATGATGTACAGTGAAGTATGCACAGTAAGAAGACTACAGTATAAAATATGTTTACATAAAGCTTGTTTAATTTAATCTCAATTCCTAAGTCTGCAGAATATGGCATTTTTTACCCCTCAGAAACACATTTTATAAAATATTCTTAATTCTTATGCATTGTATAATTCTACCTAATCGTGTTTAATTCCATGAGAATTAAAATCAAATTTTACCAAAATTGGTCCTAAAATCGACTTGATTTGCAACAAGAAATAAAGCCCACCCATCACATTTATTTATTTTTGCAACCAAATTACCTTGTATTAAAATCTAATATTTGTTTTGTCTTTTACAGTTTCCTGTTTTATTTCCTTTTTTTTTTAAGGGGTTCGCGTATAATTACCTGACTTGATGTAAAACTGAAGAAGTTCATAGGCACAGGCAAACATTTGCTATGTGGATGCTTTTGTCTGATTAAGGCCAATATTCCTACTCCTCCAAAATATAAGAGGCAATCAGCCAATCCATTGCATTGACTAAGAGGGGAAAAACCAGTAATGGCTTTCAGAAGCTAAGCTATGTTAAACCTCTATCACTATCGGCACCTAAGGATTGGCAAATTATTGATGGACACACATTATCTTCCAAATGCCTTTATAAATCTGTACCGCTATATCTAAACGGGAGATATATGTATTCTCGAAAGCGACAAAACATGGAGTACTAGTTTTTTTTTTTTTTTTCTTTTCATTGCAATCTGTCGCTATGGCAGGACTCAGCAATTGGTTTGATCCTTTTTCTTTATGTCTTTTGTGGGATGTGTCCTTTGGCGCACCCACTCTTACAATGATAACCGTAGTTAATGTTTTGTTCATTTCTTCATACACTCATTTTCTGCTGGGTAACAAGTCTTGTGGGATTCTGCGCTTCAGTCTCCGGGGTTGGTTTTTTCCGTCCATTAGGTGGCAAGCCAGGATGTTGGGGTGATTGGATAGTCTGTGCTTATATTTTTCGACTGTATTGGTTATCTCTTCCTTGACCATTGGAATGTGAAGGTCATGGTGTAGTCTTATATTGGTCATGTACCAAGGAGCACCCGTAATTATGCGTAGCATTTTTGATTGGAATCTTTGTATGATTTCTACATTGGAGTTGGAAGCAGTGCCCCACAACTGTATACCGTACGTCCATATCGGTTTAATGATTGACTTATAAATCAACAGCTTGCTCTCCAGGGAAAGCTCCGATCTTTGGTTGAGTAGCCAGTACATTTTACGCAGTTGTATTCCTAACTGCTTCCGTTTCCCAAATATATGGCTTCTCCATGTCAAGCGCCTGTCCAGGTGTATACCTAAATATTTGGCTTCATTGGCTTGAGGGATTTGGACGCCGTTTATTTTAACGGGTGGGCAAGTATCTGTTCGCGTGGAGAATGTTACTTGTACTGACTTGGTCTCGTTGACTACAATGCGCCATCTCTTTAGCCACTGGTCTATTTTATTCAGGCTAGTCTGGAGCATGGTTGAGGCAGTGTTGGGGTCTTCATGGCTAGCAAGTATTGCTGTGTCGTCAGCAAATGTGCCTATTGCAACATCTGAAGTTGTGGGTAGGTCAGCTGTATATAGCAGATACAATACTGGGCCCAAGACACTGCCCTGTGGTACACCAGCTTGAATTTTGTGTAGATTCGTCACAGCGTCTTCGTGTTTTACAAAAAAGTGGCGATTCTGTAGATATGATTTTAGGAGGATGTAAAAATTTACAGGTAGAGATCGTTTTATTTTGAACAATAGTCCTGTGTGCCAAACTTTGTCAAAGGCCTGAGCTACATCCAAGAAGGTGGCAGTACAGTAGTTTTTGCCTCAAAGGACTTATGGATTTTGTCGACAATCCTATGGACCTGCTCTATTGTTCCATGTTTGCGTCTAAAACCAAATTGGTGGTTTGGGATTATCTTTTTAATCTCGAGTATTGGTAGAATTCTCGTGAGAAGCAGTGATTCAAGGACTTTTGACAATATCGGAAGCAGGCTTATTGGGCGGTAAGACTTAGTTTCGTGAGGGTTTTTTCTAGGCTTTTGGATCATAATTATTTGGGCTACCTTCCACTGTGCTGGGACTGTGCCAGTATGGCATTCAATAGTTGGGCTAGGTAGGCGATACTTTTTGTTGGCAATTCCTTAAGCAGTTGTCCAGTGATTAGGTCATATCCTGGGGACTTCTTAGGATCTAGATTTTTAATAACATTTCTGACTTCGCTCTTAGAAAACTTAATGATTGGAGTGTCCAGTTGATGGATTTCATTCAAGGTATTTTCTATGTGGACTTCGGGTACTATTGCAGGATTGGGAGTAAAAACAGCAGACAGGTGTTTTGCGAATGATTCGGCTTTTTCAATTGAGCTTCTTGCCCAGTCACCTGTGTCTTGATGGATCGGTGGAGACAAAATTTTAGGTCTTTTAAGTTTCTTGGTGGCCTTCCATAGTGAGTATTCGGTGGCTGCAGTTGCATCAAGTCCTTTTAAGTATCTCTGAACTCCCATGTTCTTGTCTTCATTTAGTAGTTTTTTTACCTCTTTGATTGCATAGTTTAGCCGCTTTTTGTCTTCTGGACTTTTTGTAATCTGCCATGACTTTCTTATTTTGCGTTTTTCTGCTAACTTTTCTCTTATGTAAGCAGGACACTGAGAGTCAATATCTGTGTGTACATTGGATGGTGTTGCATTCCAGGCAGCTTGTTGGATACAATCATTGAAGAGTTCGACTGCAGTCTCTATGTCATCTACACTTTTAAGAGGTATTTTAGCATTTAGTGTTTCTTTTACAAGTTCTCGGAATAACGGCCATTGGGTTTTCTTGGTATGGAGTCTACAAGGAATTTCCCTCTTTATAGTTTGTGTGCATAGAGTAATTAGGACAGGCGAGTGGTCAGAAGACAATTCCAAGCTAGACTCGCATTTAAAGTAATTTTTTGATATGCCTTTAACAACACCAAAGTCTATTAAATCAGGTGTTTTGTTTCTATCCGTTGGCCAGTATGTCGGTTCACCAGTAGATATAGTGTTGAGCCCAAGCAATCCTAGTGTTTGCATCAAAGCCCGTCCTTTAGTTGTTGTCAGTCTGGACCCCCAGTGGCAGTGCTTGGCATTATAGTCGCCAGCTGCAATAAATCACTGACCAAGGGATTTAAAGAATTGTGAAAACTGATCTTTGCCGATAGAGTGTTTGGGCGGGCAGTAAACAGAAGAAACTGTGAACGGGCCAATCCAATCCTCGACAACAACACTGGTGGCTTGTATGTGTTCTTCCCGGAATTGATTAGTTTCATAGTGTTTAATGTTATTCTTTATAATCAAAGCTGTGCCGCCGTGAGCTGTGCCATCTGGATGTCTTGTGTTGTAGAACGTGTAGTTAGACATGTGGAAGTAACTTCTGTCTGTGAAATGTGTCTCTGATACTAACATGATATCTATTTTGTATGAATTTATAAATGTTTTTAATTCTTGCGAATGTTGTGATAGCCCATTGGCATTCCAAAAACATATCTTTAATTGGTTGAATGCTGTAGTGTTTTGGCGGTGAGGGTGGTTAAAAGGTTGGTCACATTGCTCATTTGGTTCATGAGTTCTACTGTAATGTCTTTCAGTTGTTGCATAAGTTGTTGGAGCGTTGACGTTAGTTTATGCATGGGGTGCTGTTCATTTATTAGTTCGGGACGCGTATCGTTTAATAATGGTTCTGTTGAAGATACTCCATTTCTTGTAACTTGGGAATATGAGACTCCGGGCAGTGTGGTTTGTCGCATGGTTACTTGGCGGGCAGCCTGAGTTGGTTGAGGAGCAGATGACTGTTTATTCCTTATTGTGGGGTATCTAATTTTTTGCAGTTCTTGGTACACTGTGCAGCCCTTGTAGTTGGCAGGGTGATTTCCCTCACAAAGGATACACTTTACATTGTCAGATCTAGTTTTTCTTTCACAAGAGGCTGATGCGTGATTCCCAGCGCATTTGATGCATTTTGGTTTTCTGCGGCAATATGTTTTCGTGTGTCCGTATTGCTGGCAGTTTGAGCATTGAGGTAGCTCGCGTTTTGGTCGTGTTGGTTCAAAAGTGATCCGGCAATGAAGTAGGGATTTAATGTCATAGACAGATTTGTTGTTGGGTCTGGGCTGTAGTTCAATGAAGAAAAGTGCAAGGGGTTTGTTTGAGTTTCTCTGTTTCACATTCCAGATATTTGTAGCAGTATGGCCGAGTTCATCGAGTGCATTTTTTATTTCTTCGACGTCAGTTGAAGGGTGCATGTTTTTGAGGACAACTTTGAAACATCGTTCCTGCTTCGGTTTGTATGTATAAAACTCTGTATCTCTTAGTTCCAGTTCCTTGACGATTGTTCTGTATACTTCTGAGGTTTTAGGTTGTATTTTCACTTGTTCATTGCGAAGCACCCTGATTTCGTAGTTGTCCTTTGCATGTTCATTCAGCAAATTGATAAGTGGCTGTATATTGCTTACTTTGTCTACGAAGAGAGGTGGTGGTCTGAGTAGTTTCTCTTTGGGCTCCGAGCGTTTGTCTTGTTGTTCAACTTCCAGGCTGGCAAAACTGTTAGATGTAGGAACTGCTGGTTTACTTAACCAGTAGTTAAGTTTAGTTTGTTTTGACACTTTTGATGTTGGTTCTGGGCTTTCACGCTGTCTCTTTTTACTAACTTTATTCCAGCCATTTTCTGGAAGTTCCAGCATTTCTAGTTCTGAGTCTGTTTGATGTGTCTCGGCTGTATTGAGCCTATCTAACTCGCTGAGCGAGGAGGACTTATTTCTTTCGAAAAGACTTGCATGAAATACTTGTTGGGTAAGTATTTTTTTGATTGGGGTTTCCTCTTTGTTAGGGTTTGAATTTGTAGATTTTTGTTCATTCATTTTGGTTCCCACGAGTTGGGTCGATTTAAAAGGTCAAGGTTGCCAAAACATCAAGGTTGGCGTAGGAGACTGGTTCACCCACCAGCCATTCATCCTCTTGGCACGTTGCCCACCGTAGGATTGGGGTATTTTTTTAGAGAGGTTTCCTACCTCGCAGCCCGGGTGGCTAAGTACTAGTTGAGTTATAGTTCCATAAGAAACTGGCATACCTAAGACCACAACTTCAAAGTAAACAAGCACTATAATTTAATTTAGACTGCCTAGTGAGAGATAGAATGAAGACTGAATTCCTTGCTGTTGATGTCCTGCTGTTGCGTACAAACAGACTAACAGCGAACTTTCTTTTAGAATTTAGGCCTGCCGAGATCGACGCTAAGCTCATATATGGAGCGAGCTGCGAAGTCGTCACTGAAGGTATCCTACTGAATATGTATAGCTAGGTCGAGGGTCCTAAGGAGCAAGTCAACTGTCTACTCGTTTTATTTGCGACCTTGATTGAAATTCTCTTATACCAATGAGCCCGGACATGTTCGCCAAAGCCATTGTAGGTTCATTCAACATCTTGTAGGTTTCATATATTATACTATCGGGTTGCACAGAAAAATGGAATCATATTTTCATATGTGACTCAACATGGATTGGGTAATAACACACTCACAGTCATATTAGACCAACACACCACGTTCCCAAAGGAATTAAGAGCCATTTCTGGACCTTACTTTTATGAACATGGCTACATTGAACTTGCTGGAAAACACGGAAAACATTTCATTGCCATTTCGACCCTCTATTCATCCAATGGGAATGTGATGGTACAGTATTTTTTTAAATTAATTCCAATCCATGGAACAACTCACATCCGTGACGAAATGCACTTATCTAACTCAGAAAGAGAAAGAGTGGTGCATGAGCAGAGCGGTGATCGAAGCCATGACTTCTGACATGGAAAGCAAGTTCCACGCCGCTGAGCTTCTTTATTTTGATTTGTTAATGATGCGGATATAACAATGTACGAGTCAAGAAAATCATTATAAACTTAAATGAAGGGCACGTAATAAATAGAACATAGCAATTTTTATTTTTATCTTAACAATAGAACAGTGTGCATGTATATGTGCACTGTTATGAGATAAATCATTCTGCTCAAACTTAAATTACAGATACCAATTTACTTGAAAAATAACATTTCCAGATTTCCATTCTATAAATAGTTCCATATTATTTACAAAAGATTGTTGTTTGATCATAAAATTGATATTCCCAAAAAGCGCTATAAACATAAGAAGCCATTGCGCCGCAATAGACAGCGGAAGAAATAGCAATGTCTTGTGATCTTAAACAGATTGCTAAAAACCTACGCTTAAATTATCTAAAAAATAGGACATACGGCAACACTCACACCAAATACTGTACACGCTGCCTGCGACTGTCCGACTGCAACTCGCCACACATTCAACTCGTTTTGTACAACTCTGAAGGGAGCCACAAGAAGATATAAAAGTTTTCTCACTGTACAATGTTATCTCCCCGCTAGTGGCTACCGCTTTTTCTATCACTATTCATATATAAAAAAAATCTGTATTTACAAACTGATTTTCACACTCGGAAATAGTTTATTGCATCTTCCATGTTTTTCATTCTACAGACAAAACATTTCTACTTATGTTTAACAGTTTCTGCAAGCGAGCTGGTGAGGTTTGAGGTATTGGTCTATCAGCTTCAGAAGGAATTCATTTAGAATCCGCTTCCAGCTAAATCACTGGAATGAAATCGCATAGATTCTAAGAAGGAAACTATGCATAATGTTATCAATATAAGTTAATTAATTTTAATACAATGATCAAATGTTGCATTTTACATTTACAGACATGATTAACGCCCATGCATGCAAACATTAAATTAAACATTGTTGTTTTATTTCATTTTGGCACACGAGCCTCAAGTTTACATCCACAGGTCACAGAAAAAAGTTACACATAAAAACCGGCCAAGTGCGAGTCGGACTCGCACACGAAGGGTTCCGTACCATTGTACAAGATTTAACACAAAAAAATCGCGTTTTTCATATATATACCCATTACGGTTCATGAGATACAGCCCTGTGACAGACTGACGGACGGACGGCCAGCAGAGGCTTAGTAATAGGGTTCCGTTTTAACCCTTTGTGTACGGAACCCTATTAAAAAGGTTTTTTATGGAACCTGACATGGATAGCTAATACTACAGAATTACCGTGCCATGCCAGGACCTTCCCTTTATGAGCACGGCTACATTGAACTGTATGGAAAACAGGGACAATTTTTCATTGCCGCTTCGACCATAGTGTCATCCAATGTGGTGGTACCAACCCGGGCGGGCTTAACTCTACCACAAGGAAGGGGGACCTACAGTCTTACATGGGTTCCGAACCATGGAACAGTTCGCAACTAAATACACTTATCCAAATTAGATAGAGAAAGAAAGTGGTACATGCATGGGCCGAGGATTTGAACCGATAAATCTCGCATGAAAGGCAAGACCTCTAACCCCTAGACTATGGTGCACAGATCGTGTCGTGCACGACCAAAGTGTGCACGACTTTATGTTCAAATTGCACAAATATGAAACAAACTGCTGGTTGGGCATGTAGAGAATTTAAGCAACTTTTTTGTAAACAGCCTGCCGTTTAGTTTAATTTTTGTCAAGTATGATGAGAAATAGATATCATGATTTTTTGGACATTTTGAAAAAAAAATAGAGATAAAAAAATTTTTTCCCTTACAATCACCTTCTGAAGTAAATGCATTTACTCACAAATTGCTCATTTTCTCAGTGATTATTTACCTCAAAGTGTGTAAGGTTAGGTTAGGTTTGAGTTAAGTTAGGCTGGTAGTATATCACGTAATTCTCGCTTTTTACGGTGTAATATCGGTGCAATGTTATACATACCAGTAAAATAAATTCATAAACATTTAGCGATTTCGAGAAAAAGAAATTTTCTGTTACCAACAAATAATATATCAATTACTTGTGTTGCCTTTCAACAATGAATTATTTAATTTTACTAGAACAATGAGCATCCAAAACAACAACTAAAAGACAGTTAGAAACGACTGAATCCAATGTGGGCCCCACTATCAACTTGCAGAAAACCAGGATACCTCTAACAGCTCACACATTCAGTGTGAAAATCGATAGCTATAAAAATAGATCCCATCTTCCTACGTATTATACACGACACAATACTGTTGGAGGCACTCGTCCCACGCACACAATCACTACATCGACACTGAACAACGCACGCACCGTTGAGTCCTCTCGCGTTTACGACGCGCGTCTTTTTATTGTCACTTTGCCCCGCGCTAACTGCGAGGTGTATATTCGCATTTTCTCGAGATTCGACTTCTTCACCCATATCTGAAAAGAGAAATGTGACATTAATACCAACGAACAAAGGCACTGACTAGAGTTTTGTTGATGAAATGGTGGTGAAATCGTAGGGCACCATTCAACAATAACACGTCGATCATAATGAGCTGGTGTAGGAATAAAGATAATAAAGAGTTTTGTAAGAAATCAATAATCTTAGCTATTCATGGATTCACCATATAAATCCAGGTCCTTTGCAGGTAACCCCTCGGGTTCTCAAGTTGGAAATCAGCAGGTGTACACCTTATTCCAGCCTCAGCTTGCCTCGGGTAGATACTATGCTTGCACAGAACCATTTACCCGCTCACTCCCCATCTTATATGTATTCAATTTCATCTTATATGTATATAATGAATTCAATTACAAATTCGAATAGAAACCCGCATATTAGTGGTACAGAGGGTAGTTACCGCGTCGGTGCCAATGGCGGCGATGTTGGCGGAGAAACGCGGCACGTCGCGGCCCTCCACGTAGACGCTCTGCCCACGGTGATACCAGCGCCGTTCCAGCAGCAGCTTGCCGTCCTCCACGCGCGCCTCCACCGGCGGCGACCCACCCCCGCCCCCGCCGCCCACACCTCCCCCACCGCCGCCGCCGCCGCTCTCGCCATTGCCCTCGTGCGACAGCGACTCGCCTGCGAGCATGCCTCGTTGCAGTCAGTGGCGGAACATTGACAATTCACTTGTTTACGGGACATTTCACGTGAAGCGGACAGGGAAAAAAAAGTGAGGTTCTGGAAACGACCACATTTGGCCCAGTTGTACTTCTAGTAGGTATGAATGTGTACGCAAAATATTTTTTTTGTATAGTGTATATTTACCAAGTTATAGGTTTCAAAAGAATTGTCGTTGATTGGTACTACAATTTTTCGAAAGTAATTTTTCGAATATAACAAATCTACTAAAAAATATTTTACATAGCGATACATATTAAAAATATACTGTTCTTTTTGACAGTAAAAAAAAATTAAAAAATTAAAAAAAATAATGGCCAAAGCCGGAAGTAAACTTTTCAAACCAGAATTACAGTCACTTCGACCAATTTTTTTTAATTTTTTTTTCTTTCAAAATATAGCTTAAATGATAATGAAAGTACACTAGAAAATTTAAAATGGGATCTCTATTAGTTTAGGAGATACGTTGAATAATATACACCCGCGTCGCAAGGGGCGTCATATGTAGCGCTTGCAAGGTTGAGCAGTTTGCGCGATATTGCAACTTTATTAATATTTTATATCGTTTTAGCGTATATTTAACCTCATTTAATGATATGAAATAATTTTTATTAATATAATATAATATAAATATAACTACATAATACAAATATAAGTTAATAATATATTATAAAGAAAAAACGTTTTTGGAGCAGTAGAAAAGTTTTATTATTTGCGAAACGTGACTAATGGCGCCATCTGTTAGTAACGTGTAGTACTTTTTTGTCTCAGATAGAGTCAAACCTATCTACAAGAAAGAGATAGAAATATGACGCCTAGCAGTTTCGTAACTTAAACTTTAGTGTTGCTTTAACCGCTCAGCGACTTGTGCACGTTTTAATCTGTGACAGTTGTTATTATTAATGGTGCCGTACGGTGATCGATGTTTTAACCAATTTCACTTGGTACTTCATCGAAAATTTAAAAATTTAAGGAAAATATCTAAATGTTTAGCTCAAAAGTGGAGTTTTTCACAAGATCTTTACGTATGTGCCTCCTGCAGGAAACGACTTTTGACTGAATCTCCTCCGTGAAATGGGTTAAAACATCGATCACCGTACGGCTCCATTAATAATAACAACTGTCACAGATTAAAACGTGCACAAGTCGCTGTGCGGTTAAAGCAACACTAAAGTTTAAGTTACGAAACCGCCAGGCGTCATATTTCTATCTCTTTCTTGTAGATAGGTTTGACTCTATCTGAGACAAAAAAGTACTACACGTTACTAACAGATGGCGCCATTAGTCACGTTTCGCAAATAATAAAACTTTTCTACTGCTCGAAAAACGTTTTTTCTTCGTTCGTAAAAGAACAGCATATTTTTAATATGTATCGCTATGTAAAATATTTAATAGTAGATTTGTTATATTCGAAAAATTACTTTCGAAAGATTGTAGTACCAATCGACGACAATTCTTTTGAAACCTATAACTTGGTAAATATACACTATACAAAAAAAATATTTTGCGTACACATTCATACCTACTAGAAGTACAAATGGGCCGAATGTGGTTGATTTTCAGAACCTCACTTTTTTTTCCCTGTCCGCTTCACGTGAAATGTCCCCCTACTTTAATTGTTTTGATAGTAGAGTATGTTTTCTGCGCCTCGTAGCCTAGGGCGTATTGACTGGTCTTGCATACCAGTTGTCTGAGTTCAATTCCGACATGCACCACTTTCTTTCACTTTCTGAGTTCGATAAGTGCATTTCGCTGCTCCATGGTTCGGAATCCATTTAAAACTTTAGGGCCCGTTCCCCTACTAGGGTATAGGGTTTAAGCCCGCCCGGGTTAGTACATCATTCATCCATCGTCCATCGCATTGGATGAAAATATGGTCGAAACAGCAATGAAAAATTGTTTGTGTTTTCCATTCAGTTCAATTTAGCCCATGCTTTTACAGGGAAGGCCCTGACAATGCACCTAATTCCTGCTGGAATCCAGTGCAAACAGCTACTTTGTAGCAAGCTTAAATACAGGCTGCATTGCTTCCCAACAAAGGCTACCTGTAGGTATAATTCAAGTTATTGTGATAGAAAATGAAGAGCTTTTATTCATCAAATTTCGTTTCCCTGATTTTAACTTTTTTGATAATTAAACTACACGATTCGGTAAAGAAGGATCTGCAAAGAAATTTTACTGGTTTTCCATCCACAGTAATGAAACACAAACTTAGATCTAAATGCTACTGCGAATCAGAACTCGATGCATTAGTGACAAATGAAAATACAGATGAAAGAAACATGCTCATTTGTTATTTAAAATGCGAGTGGACTCACTGGTGGAGTTGTAATGCTTCCTGGGCGCGGTGGTGTGCGAGGAGCCGGACACGCTGTGGTGGCGGTGGTGGTGGTGGTGGTGCGGCGGCGAGTGGGGCGCGGCGGGCGCGCCGCTGGACGGGTGGCGCACGCGCGAGATGGCGCGCAGGTCCGAGTCGATGTCGCGCTCGTCCAGCAGGTACGTGAGCGTCGTCGCCGGCGGCTTGCGGCGCTTCTCCGGCGCCGGCGCCGGCTCGTTGGGCCTCCGCCGCAGCTTCCTCGTCATCGCCGGCTTCACCTGCAGGCACGGCCGATGGGCGGGTTGCGACACTTGTAAATCGTGTACAGTATGCATGTACAGCTCGCGGTGTACGGGCTAGAGGAATAGGGAATGCAATCTCGCGAGATTGGGGCTCATGAATAACAATACCGATTGGCAATTTTGTGCATTTATTCTTGCAAATAATCACCATATCTCAATAAATGAAGAAAATAATAATAAGAATTGTAGGTATTATAAAATAACATTCACTTTTAGCAATTTTTTCAATAAACTTTTACGTTTTTAACATTGTTTGACGTATCAATGCATCATTATTTTTAATAAACTTTGAATTAGTAAACTTCGACGGATCTAATCAAATAAGAAATGAAATAAACAACCAGTCTTCTCTTCTGAAGGATTTGAATCCACAAAATTCAAATCCTCGCCTAGGTCATGCACCACTTTCTTTCTCTTTCTGAGTTGGATAAGTGCATTACGTTACGATTGCGAGCTGTTGGTTCGGAGCCCATGTAAAACTGTAGGTCCCCTTCCCCTAATCGGGGGTAGAGTTAAGTCCGCCGTATGTTGGTACCATAGCATTGGATAAAAAGATGGTCGAAATGAAAAAAATCTATATTCCATGAAGTTCAATGTAGCCGTGCTTATAAAGGGATCCTGAAATGGCAACGAATTCACCCCCGCACCCAGAATTCGCCCCAGCGCACCCAGACATCTGATATGCAAGGCAAGTCCCCCGCACCACTTTGAATGAGCTACTCTCTAGATTTACATCTAGATGGTATCACGGCACCCACCTCCGTGGAGTCCCCGTTGAGCTCCATGCTGTGGCGTTCGGCCTCGATCAGCTTCCGTTTGTCCTCGAAGTCGCTCAGCAGGTTCTCCTTCAGCTCCACCTTGCGCTCCTCGAACTCCTTCGCCGCCGCCTTCTTCTCCGCCGCGTACTCTCGGTCCGCACACTCTTCCATGTGCGCCCTGCGTAACAAAATGTCTTTTGTGATATGTGATTTTGAGCGGCTCGTAGCCTAGTGGCGCGGGGACTGGCCTAGCGTACCAGAGGCCCGGGTTCAATACCAACTTGCACCACTGTCTTTCTCTTTGAGAGTTCGATAAGTACATTTCGTCACGAATGCAAGCTGCTCCATGGTTCGGAACCCATGTAAAACTGTAGGTCCCCTTCCCTTACTAGGTGGTAGGGTTGAAGCCCGCCCGGGTTGGTACCATCGCATTGGATGAAAAGATGGTCGAAGCGGCAATGAAAAATTGTCCGTGTTTTCCATCCAGTTCAATGTAGCCGTGCTCATAAAGGGAAGGTCCCCTGGCATGGCACCTAATTACTTCGGGAATGTGGTGTATTGGGCTAATATCATAACGGTAGTTGTGTGGTATTAGCCACCCATGTCAGGTCGCATAAAAAAAAAAAGTTCATGGTCAATTTGTAGAATTGACCATGAAGCAAGGACACGAGATTGTTAAACACTGTTAGTAGGAGGCATAGATTACGGGAAGAGGGACTGCAGGACAATTGCAAATCATAGGTATAGAGCCGGTGCCAAAATTGGTAGACGCAATACCCGCGAACGGTATGTTTACTGGTTCAATATAGTGCTAGTCCAGCCTTGCACTATATTCATAAAGTAGTTCTTTTTACAACTTTCTTTCTTTGATTAATGTGTCCTTGCTTTATATTCGATTCTACATACATATCACAATCTTTGAAAAAAGCGACGTACTTGCTTAGTACGAAAAAGTTACTTTTACTTAAGGCGGCCCAACCCGGCGGGCCTAACTCATTCGCGGGCACGGTACAAAACCGTGCTGTTGCGCTTTGGGACCTTCTCTGTTTCAAAGAATAAGACAGGCTCCGTGATGAGGAAGATGCAACATGTCCACAAAAAAGACAATGTGCATAGTGTATGATTTGGTAAGATTGACGAAAATTTTAATTTCAAAACGACTTATAGCTAAAAGTAAACCACAACCGCTGTAGTCAAGAATCGAACAAAAACCAAATAGATTATGAATCTAGATTAAATAAGCTATGTCTGATGACTAATCTTTTTACGATGTTCTTACTTTATCATTGCGTAATCCACCTCCAAAGTTATCGTATAAAACGCGCGAAAAATTCGAACTTTCGGACCTTATAACTTAGAAACCAAACACAATTTTACAATGCCAATGGTCATCAGACATCTAGTTCGATCAAATAAAGCTATTTTGAGCAAAATTTTGGATCTCTGACAAGAAATATGGGCGTGATCTTCTTTGCCCTTTTGTATGGGGAGATGAGCGGGTTGGGCCACCTTAACATGACTTTTTAATGTTATATTCAGGCTCATGAAAAAAAAAACTATTTAGTCGACAATATGTGACCGGTATCTAACTGATGTTTAAGGCAATCCAAGATCATATGAATTGGTTGAAGCCACTGTTGGCATCAGAGAAATGCATACGGCCCCTTTTGCGATTTCCATAACAGTCAAAATGAATATTAATGTGAACAAAACCAACCTTAAAATCAACCTTAAATTTTTTTTTTTAATTTTTTAAGGTTGATTAAACGCTTCTATAGGGTCATGCTTGGATTTGTTGAAAATTATTTAAAATAAATAAGTTTACTTGCCTATTTGACTTTAAACATGCAAACTGGATACATCCGTGGGCAATCGGATAAATTTACCCATTTGAAATGTTCGCATCTCTAAACAGTTATGATTTTTTCAACCTGTAATTTTTTACATTGTCAAATTTCGTATTTGCTATGTAATGTAGCATGGTTTTTGACATTGGGACCTTTATTATGGAAAAACTCCCCACAGAGGACAAATATGAAACCTAGGTAATTTTGAAGTTTTAAACACGTAGGTATGTTGACCGAAATGGCATTAATGTGATGCATACACATAGTTATAATGAATCTAACTAAGTTTTTTACTTCTCTATTATTTTTCATTACGTGACATGACAAGCAGTAATAATAATTATTTTAAAATAATTATACACATATATATAGCACATATGGTTTTAATGAAAAAGTATCTTGCCTTAGAAATGGTAATGGTGAAAAACACTAGGAGCGTACAGATCGCGACGACAAATGACGAAGTAATGCAAAGGGGCCTATTGGAGTTTTGAGCGATGATCCATGTAAAGGATCCAAGCTAATAATATTTTTAAAGTAAAAAAAACTACTTAAATACAGAAAAAAATACTGCACAGTTCTAAGTCTTAAAAGCAACAACAACAAACAACTTTAATAGGTTTCATTTGTGTGCGCTATTTTTCAATAAGCGGAGCCAAAAGGTCCCAATGTCCTTTCATCCCACATACAACAGAAACAGTTTATGTTTATGCATTACTTGGAGATCTTGTTGAGCCGTAACCGTTCGTGGTAGATGTGCTCGAGACGCTTCACTTTGCGCGTGTACTCCGGCAGGGAGCCGTCCGTCAGCTGCTGCAACTGTTTCTTAAGGCTAGCGAGCTTGTCGTGGTACATTCTGCGGAAAAACAGACCAAATAAACAATTTTTTCTTGCATTTCAAGATGCCGGCTGATGAAATATACCGTGATGTAGTGTAAATTTTGATCAATGCGTTTTTATATTATAGACAGGATAAGAATTACAGAACTTCTGATGACAACTATGCTGCTGTCTAAATGTTTTTGCTGTGCATGGATATATTAAGTATTATCTACCTATGCAACATAAATACAAAAATATTATGATTGTAACACATACTTTTTAAGACAAGAAATACTTACTTTTGACAATACAATGTAACAAATGTAAATGCAATATTAAAAATTTCTCGTTAGCTATGTCCTATGCTAATGTAGCTACAAAATCATTTGAAAACCACTTCAATGAGTTAGTTGATTACTTGTATTTTACATCAGTAAATCTACATCAATCTGTTTCTTGATGTTCTTGTTTTGAAAAAAAAAATTCAAACGTGGCTCGGTGGAAGAGGGCAAAAAAAAATCTTCATACAAATTTTCTTTCCAAAAGTTACTTTCAAAAGTTATCATGTATTAGCCAGTCACATAAATGTATGATCAAATTATAAAAAATATAGTCAGCTGAGAGGTTAGTCTTGAGTTTGCATAGGATTCAAAAGTATCAAAAGCCTGCGAGATGTCCAAGAAAGCAGCAGAACAGTTTTATTTGCTTTTAAATTATTACTTTTTACGTAACTGGACATGGATGGCTAATACCACACCCACAGTCATGATAATACCCCCAAACACCGCATTCCCGAAGGAATTAGGTACCATACCATTATATTGGACGTAAAATAAGAACAATTTTACTTCGCTGCTTCGACCATCTTTTCCAAAGTTATCTTCAGTCTGTGGTCCTGATGAATTGTTCCATGCTTATGCTCGAAGCCAAATTGGTCATCAGGGCAGAGGTGTTTTTATTGGATGACTCGCATAATTCTTATAGAATAGGATTTCAATGATTTTGAATGGTATGGGAAGGTTTATCAGGTCGTTTTATTCGGGACAGTGCACATACCTGTTCTGTTGTACTAAAGACATGAAATGTGAGAAAGAGACAAAAAATGCCCTAATTTTTAAAAGCCAACTTTAATTAACCAGGTAATAAGTTCAATGGCTTGCAGCAGAGATAAAGCAAACAGACTGATCCCTGACCTGGCTGGACACACTAATGCAATTTGTGCAGATGAGGGTAACTTCTGTACATGTATAGTTAAAATGGATTCTGCTCGGTTTAAAATTTTAATTGCTTTCAATGAATAAGTTACACCATGCATGCAGTTTTACTAATTCTATAGACATATACATAAATAAAAGGTACATGCACAAACAAACAAATACCTTATACATTAGAAATTGCATATAACGAACTTGAAGGGACCTGTAAAAAAATTTGTTTTATCCAATATTCATTAAACAGATATTGTCTATATTGATAATTAAAAACAACCGGCCAAGTGCGAGTCGGTCTCGCACACGAAGGGTTCCGTGCAATATTTAATACAAAAAATCACGTTTTATGTATGGGGGCCACCATAATTTTTTATTATTTTTTTATTTTACCTATTTGTTGTTATAGTGGCAAAATAAATACACACTCCGTAAAGATTTCACCTGCCTACCTATCACAGTTCATGAGATACAGCCCTGTGAAAAACGGACGGACGGACGGACGTACGGATGAACGAACGGACGGATGGACGGATGGATGGACGGACGGACAGCTGAGGCTTGGCAATAGGGTTCCGTTAGCACCTTTTGGGTATGGAACCTTAAAAAAAAAATACGATAGTATTGTTTATTAGTATTAGCATAGGTATTAGATATGTGTACAATATAACAAATTTTTCTTTGTCTTCTAAATACCAAAAATTATATTAAAAAAAACTTGACTTTACAATTTTTTTCTTAATGAAAATTCAACTTTGTTTTTTGTTTAATGGATTGTAGATATTGTCAATATGGTAAAACAAAACTTTTATTGACAGAGAAGAGTTGGATTCACCGCAAAAGGACGTAAGCCAATTTCGCTATAGGCGATTTCCGCTGTACGAGTAACTAAACCAGCCGAATTCGTTTCTTAAAGGTCATTAAAAACAAAGGACTTACTGTTCTTTAATCTCAAGGGGCTCATCATTGTTGGGTGCATCAGTTTCACTGGCTTCTTCCGTGTCTGAAATAAAACAAAATAAAAGTGAAACAATGGTCTTTCTTTATTTAACTGGACATGATGGCTAGTAACACAACCCCACATTTCTGAATGGGGCGTACAGGTATGATAAATCTATCATAAAGCTATAATTTTAAATTTTAAAGAAAGTACCAATCAAACCATTAGAAATTATTTATAAGATGTCTATATTTGTAACAGAAATATTGACAGAAATATGTTTTTAATCTATTAAGGTGGCCCTTCCCGGTGGAACCAACAAATTCGAGGGCAGGGTACAAAACCATGCTATTTCGCTCTGGGACCTTCTGTTTCAAAGAAAAAGACCGGCTCCATTATGAGGAGGATGCAACATGTCCACAAAGAAGACATAGCGCATAGTGTTTGAGTTGGTAAGATTTACAAATATTTTAATTACAAATCGACTTATAGCTAAAAGTAAACCGCTGTGGTCAAAAATCTAAAAACGCCTTTTGTTCTTGTTCCGTACGGAAGGTTCAAATCCAACGTGATTGCACAATTTCGATTAGGTACTTTACGTTCAAATGTTTCAAATTCAAATTGCAATTAATCGGTTGAGGTTTGAACTTACTTTTCCCTTTCAAATACGCTCAAAACGGCCCGAAGTCTCAGCGTATTGGTTGCCGCCGAAATTCGGCGTCTATGATTGGTCCATGCATCGTGACCAACGCGTCGCCGTGCCGCGGCCGGCGCGAATCAAACGGCAGTGAGAACTGACTTTCGCGCGCGAGCGAACCGACTTCTGGCCGTCCTGTCGCAGATCCACCAAACCCAAGATCTTTTTTTTGCATCGACTACGTTTATCGAGAACAGTGACCTCAGTGACCTCCAGCCCTTTAAGAGACTGCACCGCACCGCCGCCGCTGCCGCCAACCTGAGCCAGTGCGCGGGATGAAAGGTCGTGGAAGGTGTATTCGAAAAGGTTAGTGAGTCAAACCTCCATCATATTGCATAGAATACAGTCCACTTACTCTCGTAGAGCTCTAAACATGGCCCTCCGAACCGAACATAAGTAATATTTCTAGATTGTGCATTCACGGCGCGCGTACAAACGCTGCCGCCATACGTTTTCAAAGTTTGCAAAAGGTAACCGTAGTAGGATTCACTTATCGTGGAACCGACGTCATTTCGTGGCAACGTTCCCTGTAAACATTTTTAAATATATTGTTACAGTTGCATTGCAAACGACTTCACAGTGCTTGATAGTCAAATCGCGAGCGATAGGTACCTACTTACCTTTAAACACCTACCTACCTACATTCTTTCGAGTTTGCGCACATCTTCATATTATATCTAACGGTTATTTCATTCATTTTCTAACTTCACAATAATAAGCAATCGCATCTATCGATTACATTTCAACTATTTCAGACACATCTTTACAGCCAAACCGGTTTTGTATTGCTACGCGCGGAGCTCGGTTCGAGCGTTTATTTCAGTTTCAGTACAACCTACTTTACGTTGCATACCCATTTGCGTAATTAACGGCTTACAATTAACAATTTTATATCATTTACACTTGCATATCATTTAAACTTACATATCATTTACACTTACATTTTAAATTTTACTCGGTTTAATTTACGTGTTTAACAAAATGGCGCAACCGGGCGACTCGTTTCCGCCAACCGCCGTTTCAAACATAAATTCTGAAACGGGTTCGAATCCTGAAAGGACAACACGCCGAGTTATCAAGGCTATTCCGTACGAACAGGATTTGTTTGAACGTGACATAATATTCACGGAATTGCGCGCTATTTCCGACATTATCGACACGGACGAGTTTCTTTGCCGCGCAAAAGAGCTCCTAACTCTTCAAAGAAAATTTTCAAAAAATCAAATAAAAATTGAAAAATATCTTATGGCTAGTGGTCAATTTGACAAAACTGAACAATTGACCATACGATCAGATTTCAACGACCTTTACTACAAAATCCAAGTCTCTGCGAGTAAATTAAAGCAAGCCGAGCTAATTACTCGCAGGATGAGTCATTCAGTTCATAATTCTACAGCGCGCGATGTAAGCCACTGCTGCGGGACCTCTGGACACGATAAACCACGACTACCTACCCTGTCCTTACCTACTTTCGCTGGGGAACCTACGGATTGGAACGCATTTTTCGATCTGTACAATTCTATCGTTCACAGTAGCACCAGGTACGAGGATGTTGAGAAGTTTAGGTATTTGTTGACATGTCTAAAAAATGAGCCATACAACCTGATAAAATCCATACCAGTCACAAATGAAAATTATCAGGTAGCAGTGGACATGTTAAAATCGAGATATGAAAATCTTCGTCTCATCGCGTGCAGACATCTCGATCGCATTCTCGATTTGGAAAACCTTTCCAACTCCGATAAAGGCTTGCGCAACATCTTAAACATTTTTCAGGAAAATCTTAAAGCACTCGAAATGATGAAATTTCCGATTAAAGAGTGGGATTTCATTCTCATTAACTTATTGCTGCGCAGATTAGGCGCAAATTTGCGCAAACGGTTTGAAATCTCGCTGCCTTCATGTAGTTCGATACCTACACTGGCAGAGTTACTTACATTTCTAAATAAAGAACTCGCAGCGAATGAAATTGTAAATTTCAACAGAACTTCTGATTCCTCGGCAAGTAATAATGCGAAGAGTTCCGTTCAAACTAATTCGCATTACAAACAAAACCAAGTGCCGTCGAAGTTTTGTGCCGCGGCTACAACTACATCGGAACAACATCGTTTCAAGTGCATCGTGTGTCAATCGGCACACTCACTCGGGAAATGCCCACAGTTTCAAAACTTGTCCGTCTCTGCTAGGCGTACCACTATCAAGGGACAGAAAATTTGCATCAACTGTCTGAATGTAGGCCACGACATAAAAGATTGTAAATCAAAGTTTACATGTCGAACTTGCAATCAAAAACATCATTCGTTGTTACACGAGGAGATTCCGCTGATCGTAGCTGCTGTCGCTGCGCCTGCGCCGCCGCCACCTCCGCCGCCTGCGCCGCCGCTCGTGCCTGCGCATGCGCCGGTGCCTAACGATACTATTAGTACGAGAGCGGACCGTAGTCAACCCTACGTCATCGAGTAACAACATGGGACCCATTTGTGGTTGTGCGGATTAGAATAGGCTTCCTAAAAATACTAGGTTGCCTGACCCAAACCTGGAACGTTTTGTGCAGTAGGTAATATTAAATCACTTTTTTGGTAGAATTTAACGTCATCGAGTAACAACATGAGACCTAGCACAATTGGTAAAGGTCATCAAGAAAAGCTAAAAAAAAGTAGGTTGGCTCGTCCTACCCTGGCACGTTCTGAGGTTGGCCGGTTTTAAAATGTCGAAAAATAAAAAAAAATACGTCATCGAGTAACAAGATGACAATACCACCATTCGATAGTCCTATGAACATACTTCATAAAAAAATTAGGTTGGCTGCCCTCAGCCTGGCACGTTTCCTACGCGGCCATGTTGAACGTCGGATGCGCCCAGTTCTTATATGAATAAATTATTAAATTAATATAATATAACAGTTTTGTGATATGTATATCTACAAACCGGTGATGTTTTTATTGATCTGAACTCACCTTGGATAGGTAAAAAAAAAACAAAATAAAAGATTTGTGATATATTGATAGTTTGGGTGCAATGGTTGCAAAAAAATTCATTTCAACAAATATTTTTCTTCTGTCGCGCAAGATACAACTAAATACATCCAATAAATTGTAAATCTCGCATTAGAGCAACTCAAAATATTTTTACCACGCAATAAGAAGTCTGTCACTTTTGAATCTGTTAGCTGTTCTGAGATTCAAAAAGTAACAGAGACCTTAAGTCCAAAGGACCGCAAGGTTTATGGAACATATCTACTAATCTGTTAAAGTCCATATGGGGCAGTATTATAGAACCTCTTAGAATTGTATTTAAGATGGCACATTTCCAGACTTATTAAAAATTACTAGGGTAATACCATTGCTTAAAAAGGGATCTCATAATGATGTTGAAAATTATCGGCCTGTGTCCTTACATTCACAGTGTTATTAATTATAATCAATTCGGATTTCGTAAGTGTAGGTCAACAGGAGATGCCATTGCCTTGATGTTAATATCTATTTTAACTTCTCTAGTTAAATCTATGAGCACCTACGGCATTTTCTGTGATGTATCAAAAGCTTTTGACTGTGTAGATCACAAAATACTTCCAGGAAAACTAGAACACTTATGGTGTTAGGGAAAATAAATGAGGTATTTGTAAATTATATATATTAAATAGACAACAAAATTGTGAAGTAAACGGTACTAAGTCTGATGTAGAATCAATCACTATGGGTATACCGCAGGGTTCAGTTCTAAGACCGTGGTTTTATATGTTGTTATAAATGATATTTCAAGCTGCATCGCAACAGATAATGATATGATTTTATTTGCGGATGACAAATCATCAATTTCAAAAAAACGTATATCAGAACTACGGGAGTCCTTTATACAAGCTATGAACTCACTTAAATTATGGTGTGAAGCCAATAACCTACTTTTAAATGACAGTAAAACGAGTTTAATGCACTGGGGACCCAAATACGTAATGTGAATTGTGATGTATTAAATACAGCAAATGATCTATCTTCAGCTATAACTAAAGAAATAACCTTACTTGTGATACTTTTGGGGTTACCGTGGTCGTTAAATATATTTGAAAATTAATATGGCTTTTCACGCGGCGGGAGGAGACATTCGCCGACGTATCGAGCTGATCGTTCAGCCCGTTGTCAAGGAGGTTGTCCGCCACGTTCATACGCAGCAGACGACTGACAACTAGGCTCGCCGTGGTCGTAAGTCATAGGTGTGGGTCGAGGTGGTAGCGGAAATGCGGTGATAGCGCTTCTACGGTCTTCCTAAAATTCACAAAGACGGGAACCCCCTTAGACCAATAGTCAGCCAGATAAATGCTCCTACCTACCTCCTCGCTAAACATGTCGCCTCAATATTTCAACCCCTGTCTGGCAAGACGTCGTCCTACGTTAAAGATTCGGCCCATTTTGTGGAATTGTTGTCTACAGTGAAGTTGGCATGCATGGATCTATTAGTGAGCTTTGACGTCGAGTCGCTGTATACACACGTACCAGTCCAAGAGTCCCTCGACATCATCAGAAACTTAGTCATCAGCAACGACATCGACACTGAGTGCGTCAAGCTCCTGCCATATTGTCTCACTACGACATACTTTCTGTGGCAAGGACAATAATACATCCAGCGAGAAGGTGTAGCAATGGGATCACCAGTGACACCAGTGGTGGCAAACCTTTTCATGGAACCGCTGGAACAACGCACATTGCAAACTTCACCTCTTAAGTCAATGTTTTGGGTACGGTACGTGGATGACGTGATTTCAATCTGGTCACATGGTCGCCAATCACTCGACGCTTTCATCTCTCATCTTAATTAGGTTCACACAAATTTAAAATATACAATAGATTGTGAGAAGGTAGGCACTTTGGCGTTCTTGGAAGTACTTGTTGCTCGACAATTGGATGGAATCCTAAGCCACACAGTGTACCGCAAGCCGACACACACAAATCGTTGTCTACAAGCTACTTCGCATCATGCTCATTTTGGTGCATTTGTGTGGGTGCATTTGGAATCGGTCGCAAGAGCATTGAGACTCAGAGCACAGCGGTTGTGTGACAAAGACCATATCTTCACCGAAATGGACCCTGTGCTTCGAGAACATGGGTACAATTTTCGCAATGTCGGTCAGTCAGTCAGCGTGTTTGCATCCACTGCTGGACATACGCCTCTCCAATCCTTCTCCAGTCCTCCCGGCCCTCAGCGGTACGGAACCACGGCTTTCCGCCGGCGCACTTGTCTCATCTTCCCACCTGGCGAGTGGTCTTCCCACACTCCGTTTGCCTGTTCACGGCCGCCAGTGTAGGACACGGTAACTCCAACGGTTGTCGTCTCTTCGGCTGACGTGACCAGCCCACTGCTATTTGAGCTTAGCCACGCGGTGTCCAATATCGACTACTTTGGTACGTCGGCGGATTGCCTCTTTACGTACCATATCCCGTAGCGATATTCCCAGCATGGCTCGCTCCATTGCTCGCTGGGCAACTTTTAACCTTTGGACAACGGCGACCGTCAGAGTTCACGTTTCACACCCGTACGTCATGTCATAACCGGGAGGACGCACTGGTCATATGTTCGGGTCTTTAAATTTCTACGGAAGGTCAGACCTTACAGCGAATTTAAGCTTTCCGAAGGCAGCCCAACCCAGTTGAATCCGTCGCTCAACCTCCAAAGACAGTCCTTGTATACGAAGCCGCAGGATTTGACCGAGATATACGCACTCTTCAACCTGTTCGATCACTTCTACGTCGATAACGATTTGTCCTCCCGTCATACCCTCAGTCGCCATGACCATGGTTTTATCCCGGTTCATCTTCAGACCTACCTTTATCGATGCTTTATAAAGGTCTTCCAGCATGGTTTAAAGCTGAACTCGGGAATTTTACAGAAGAACAATGTGATCGGCGTAGCGAAGATGATTGAGGAAAATATTCACTAACGTTGATACACATGTTTTCCCATTCAAGCGTCTTGAACACATAGTCCGATGCGTTTGTGAAGAGCTTGGGTTAGAAAATGTGGGTGAGAAAGTAACGTAAATATAAGATATAAAAACAGACCAAATGGAATTATCGATAACTCTGTATCACGATTATTTGAAACCGATTACGGAGTACCTCAAGGCTCAATCATGGCACCATTGCTGTTTATTATTTTTATTAATGACATTGCAAAAGACGCTATGCTAGTACTTCTCGCGAAAACCATAGTAATTTACGCTGACGACGCAAATGTAATTGTTACTGATAAAAGTATTGAAACACCCCTTACAAAAACAACAAAAATAATTGAGGAGTTGGGTAAATGGTTCGCAGCAAATGGGTTAATGTTAAATAGTGCTAAAACACACTGTGTACATTTTAAGATGAAAAATATTAAACATGAAGTGAATGATGAGATGTTTATCGAATATAACGGTGAAGTCATAACGTTTGCAACATCTACTATATTCTTAGGCTTCACGTTGGATCAAAAGTTACGATGGGACAAACACATTCAACATGTTTGTGATAAATTAACAAAAGCTTGTTATTTCCTCAGAACCCTGTCTAAATGCTGTGACTTGGATACCCTGAAGAGTGTAAAGATACTTCGGTTATTTATACTCTGTCATGACCTATGGCATTGAGTTCTGGGGTTCTTCACTGGAAGCGGTTTCAGTATTTAGACTACAAAAGAAAGCAATTCGGATAATTACACACTCTAAATGGGACGCACTTGTTTGCACGCCTTTGTTTAAAAACCTAAAATTGCATACTATGTATGATGTGTACGTACAAAGAACTATTTTTTATGTGAGAAATTATCCGGAATCATATAATAATTTTAAACACGGATATTCGACGAGAAATAAAAATGTGATCCAGCTAGCTGAAAAATGGGCTGTCGAAAACTCCCTCCTGAGGTGTAGAATCGACCACCGCTACATCGAGGTACTCCGAAATCTGTATCGGTCCGCGACGATGACTGTGAGGCTTCATTAAAATACCCAACCCATCCCTCTTGCTAAAGGCGTTAGGCAGGGGGATGTGATCTCACCCAAGCTGTTCACAAGCGCATCGGAATATGTGTTCAAGACGCTTGAATGGGACAACATGGGTATCAACGTTAATTAATATTTTCCTCAGTCATCTTCGCTTCGCCGATCACATTGTTCTTCTGTCAAATTCCCGAGTTCAGCTTCAAACAATGCTGGAAGACCTTTATAAAGATAAGTAGTAGAAAGATAGGTAGGTCTGAAGATGAACCGGGATAAAATCAAGGTCATGGCGACTGAGGGTATGACGGGAGGACAAATTGTTATCTCGGTCAAATCCTGCGGCTTGGTATACAAAGACTGTCTTTGGAGGTTAAGCGACGGATTCAACTGGGTTGGGCTGCCTTCGGAAAGCTTAAATTCGCTCTGAGGTCTGACCTTTCGCAAAATTTAAAGACCCGAACTTATGACCAGTGCGTCCTCCCAGTTATGAGTGGGCTGGTCACGTCAGCCGACGAGATGACGACCGTTAGAGTAACCGTGTCCTACACGGGCGGCCGTGGACAGGCAAACGGAGTGTGGGAAAACCACCCACCAGGTGGAAAGACGGCATCAAGTGCGTCGGGGAAAGCAGTGGGTCCGTACCGCTGAGGGCCGGTAGGACTGGAGAAGGATTGGAGAGGCGTATGTCCCGCAGTGGTCGTAAACACGCTGACGGATTGACTGACTGTTCTCAAACCATTGTACTCTTATTTTTTTGTAGGTGGTAGCATTTAAAGGTTTAATATTATGTCGTTTTTTTTTGCTGTAAGATCATCTCATCAGAAGGACTAAATCGTACACAGGTTTTAAAATGTTTTCTTGTTGCCACTGGAGTGTGCACCGCTTTAAGGTCGTTTCTTCAACCCCTGTCAGCCCATTCCTACGAGATTAGAGGCTTTACATTCGGCGACGAAGCTCCTCATTACATAATTCAAATTTGATTGAATGTAAACCTAATGTAATGAAGAATTTTAATAGTCGTAATAAAATAAATCGCCACAAAGTTACTATTCTTTTATTCACAGGACTTTAGGTTAAATATTCATGGTTATTTCCATCCTTTAAACATATAAATGTATATGTTTTCTATAACTAATACATAAATATTTTTACAGAGCTTTTCAGGTATTATTTAAACTATACCTACGACTTAAGAGCTGTTAATTTAAAATTCCGCTTCGGTTTGGATACATTGCAACTTTGTTACGATATAATAAAAGAGATACGTAAATAAAGAAAAGAGAGTGACGCCAAAGCTTACTAAACTTCCTTAATATGTGAGTGACGATGTGGACATGTACTTTTGTATAGACTCAGCAACGTTGCGTATATATTTATAGAAAACATATACATTGAAATGTTTAAAGAATGGAAATATACTCTAGAATATTTACCCTAAATTCATGTGAATTAAAGAATAGTAACTTTGAGATACTTCACTTATGGGTTTAAGTTTTGTGGCGATTTATTTTATTATGACTATTAAAAAATCTTCATTACGTTATTTTTACATACAATCTGATTAAAATTTTGTAATAACGAGGCCCGTGGCAGAATTTAAAGCGTGCGCCTCTAATGCCGTAGGCATGGGCTGACTGGAGTTGCGATTCCCTACGTTGAATGATCCATACGGTAGATTCCGAAAGCATATGTATATGAAACTTCCGGTTTTTACTCTTCAAGTATGCGGAACTATGTGCATCATAACCTAAAGTTAACTTGAGTTAAACTTAGTTAATAATTAGATACGACAATGCCCTAATATCACGTAATCAATCAATACCTATATCACAAATATTTCATTTTGGTTTTTTTTAACCTATTCAAGATGAGTTCTGATCAATAAAAACATCCCTGTTTATAGATAGACATATCACAAAACTGTTATATTATATTAATTTAACAATTGATGAATATAAGAACTGGGCGCATCCGACGTTCAACATGGCCGCGGAGGAAACGTGCCAGGCTGAGGGCAGCCAACCTAATTTTTTTATGAAGTATGTTCATAGGACTATCGAATGGTGGTATTGTCATCTTGTTACTCGATGACGTATTTTTTTTTATTTTTCGACATTTTAAAACCGGCCAACCTCAGAACGTGCCAGGGTAGGACGAGCCAACCTACTTTTTTTTAGCTTTTCTTGATGACCTTTACCGATTGTGCTAGGTCTCATGTTGTTACTCGATGACGTTAAATTCTACCAAAAAAGTGATTTAATATTACCTACTGCACAAAACGTTCCAGGTTTGGGTCAGGCAACCTAGTATTTTTAGGAAGCCTATTCTAATCCGCACAACCACAAATGGGTCCCATGGTGTTACTCGATGACGTAGGGTTGACGACGGTCCGCTCTCGTACTATATGACGTTGGCCGCGTCGCTAGCTAGCACCAGCACAGTTGCAAATCAAACCTACACACATAATACTGTGTTGTTGAGCACTGCGCTCGCGGATATTTACCTAGGCTGTGATCGGAAACAAACCGTGCGCTGCATCATTGACAGCGGGTCGCAGGCGACTATCATTACCGAAGCCTGCGTAGAACGTTTACGATTACCAAGGCGACGAGTTGACGTACCTTTGGAAGGAATTGAAATAAATAGAACTATACCGACGCGAGGTGTAGTTAATTTTCAACTTTCTCCGCACAACAAAAGCGGTCCTATCTTAAATGTCGAAGCACTCATTTTATCTAAACTCACTCGCTACATGCCCGATGTTAACATACCTATTGACAGTTGGCCTCACTTAAAAAATATTTCACTTGCGGATTCGGACCTGAAGACGGCGAGACCGATTGAATTATTGATCGGTGCCGATCTATTGGCAGAGGTTCTGTGCGGAATTCACGGACCCCCAGACACGCCCACTGCTATTGATAGCATATTTGGGCACCTGCTTATAGGTAAAATAAAACATCCCGGTTCCATTCCTTTTCACACATGTCATAGCTCATTTTCCGATGACATCGACATGTCCTTGCAAAAATTTTGGGAACTTGAATCAATTCCCGAAACAGAGTTTATCTCTCCGCAAAATAAATATTGTGACGATTTGTACTCTAAAACTGTCACACGTGACCCGACAGGACGTTTCATCGTACCCCTGCCATTTCAGCCCGATGCGCATCAGTTGGGCGAGTCCTACGATATTGCATTATCTAGGTACAAAAAACTTGAATTTCGCTTGCAAAAAAATCCCTCTCTGCGAGAACAATACAATCAATGTCTCCAGGAGCACGTGGATTTAAATCACATGGAGGTTCTCGAGAAATCGGAGCGTTCCGTTGCAAATACCTATTTCATTCCACACCACTGCGTGGTGCGGGAGGGTTCCGTCACTACCAAAGTCCGCGTTGTGTTTGACGGCGGATGTAAAACATCAAATGGAAAATCACTAAACGATATTCTCATAACGGGACCTAATTTGCATCAAGATATCGTACATGTACTGTTAAAATTTCGCATTCATCCTATTGTTCTAATTTCCGACATTAAACAAATGTACAGACAAATTCTTGTCCGGGAGCAAGATCGGAACTTCCAGCTTATACTCTGGCGACCTTCTCCTACCTCACCAATACTGACATACAGACACCGCGCTGTCGTGTTCGGCTTGAGGAGTTCACCCTACCTCGCACTGCGAACGATCAAGCAACTCGCTCAAGACGAGAAGGATCGTTTCCCGCGCGCCGCGCAAGTATTACTGAGCGATGTTTTCGTCGACGATGTGGTCACCGGAGCCGCCAGTGAATCGGAAGCCTTGACTCTGCAGCAAGAACTCATTGATATTTGCAAATCTGGCTGCTTCGAGCTGCGGAAATGGTGTAGCAACAACCCCGCTCTCCTCTCCTCGGTCCTCGCCGAGGAGTCATTGGCAGAGCAGAAGCACAACCATATCGTATTTTCCGATCTCGACGACAGCACCGCTGGCGTGAAAGTACTTGGGCTGAGGTGGAACCCGAAACAAGATTGTTTTAATTTCGAAATAAATTGCAAACCGCGTGAAAGTACAAAGCGAACTATCTTGTCTGAAATATTTCGATTATACGATCCTTTAGGATTTCTAGGTCCGGTGGTTATCTTGGCCAAGCAGCTTATCCAAAGTATGTGGTTGACCAAAACCGACTGGGACGAAGCTCCTCCTCGTGAAATCATAGAAATCTGGGATCGTATAAAATCAGAACTACCTCTTCTATCGAAAATACATTTTCCGAGACATATTTTGCCTACAACAGACAGTGTCCAAATTCACGGCTTTTCTGACAGTTCTGAAAAGTCCATGGGCGCATGCGTTTATTTACGTCATTGTGATCGTGATGGAAATATCACCATTCACTTGCTAATTGCTAAAACCAAAGTTGCGCCGTTAAAAAGAATATCTATTCCTCGTCTCGAACTTACAGCGGCATTCATTTTAGCTAAACTTATCGAGTTGGTTGTAAATACATACAGACACATGGTCGACATAGCTGAAGTTCACGCTTGGACGGATTCGACGATCGTTCTTTCTTGGCTATCGGCGTCGGCGCACGAGTACAAAGTTTTTGTAGCAAACCGAGTTACCGAAATCCTTTCTCGCGTGCCAGCCAACAGGTGGCGCCATGTACCCTCGGCTGATAATCCCTCTGACTCGGCTTCTAGGGGTATGTACCCTTCGGAATTCATTCAGCACAAGTTATGGTTTTCGGGACCTCCCTGGCTTCGATTGCCAGAAAACGAGTGGCCAAAATTACCTACCATACTTCAAACTGAAGAGGAGAAGCGAAAACAGGTTCTTTCTATTTTAAGCCCGGAAGCGCCTGACACCGATTTCATTGCAAAGTTTTCAAGTCTCGATAAACTACTGCGAGTGGTTTCTTACATATTCAGATTTTATCGTAAATGTCGAAAACAATTAGATGACAATTGCAATCGTCCATACATTTCAGTTTCGGAAAATAAGTATGCGTTGAAATGTCTCATAAAAATTGCGCAAGGAAACGCCTTTCAGGATGATTTAATAAAAATAAAGGCCAAGACAGTGTGTTCAGACAAATTGCGACGTCTCAATCCATTTTTGGACTCTGAAAACATATTGCGAGTAGGTGGCAGGATTGACAAATCATTCCTTCCATATGAGACAAAACATCAAATAATATTACCTAAATCTCACCACCTAACTCATCTTATAATTGATAGTATGCACGTACAATACCTACATGCAGGTCCGCAAGCGCTGCAGTACATTCTGCTGCAACGTTTCTGGATACTTGCAGCGCGTGACGTCATCCGTCGCCGAGTGCACCTCTGTGTAAAATGTTTCCGCGCGAAGCCACGCGCGCCACAACCCATCATGTCGTCTCTTCCAGCCGACAGGGTCCGCCCTGCTCGTGTCTTTTCTAAAGTTGGAGTAGATTATTGCGGCTTCTTTCACACTCGCGCGAACAAAATACGTAACGCAAAAATTTATAAATCGTACGTGGCCATATTCGTATGCATGGCGACCAAGTGCGTACACTTAGAATTGGTCAGTGACCTTTCGACTGAATCTTTCATAGCTGCCTTGCGACGTTTTGTATCTAGGCGCGGCGTACCGAGTGACATTTTCTCTGATAATGGCACTAATTTTGCCGGTTCAGATACTTACTTGAAAAATCTGTACTCATTTCTTAACGACAAATCAAATCAGAATTTCGTAGCCGAGCACGGAGTTTCTTTGGGAATTTCATGGCATTTCAATCCCGCCTCCGCCAGTCACTTTGGTGGAATTTGGGAAGCCGGTGTGAAAAGTTTCAAACACCATTTACGTCGCGTAGTCGGTACGCAAGTTTTAACTTACGATGAGTTTCATACTTTCATTTGCGAATGCGAGGCCATTCTGAATAGTCGACCTCTTTGCGTTCTCAGTAGCGAGCCCGAGGTGCTAGCTCTGAGTCCAGCTCATTTCTTGGTGGGTTCTCCACTCACTACCCTCGCGGATACCGACCTAACCGATACCAAGCCTTCACGCCTTACGCGTTGGAGACTGGTGCAGCAGTTTACTCAGCACCTATGGAGACGCTGGTCTAAGGAGTATCTGCACCAGCTGCAACAGCGCGGAAAGTGGTGGACGTCTCGCGAGGCGCTGACACCCGTGCACAAGGGTTCCGTAGTTCTCGTTCGCGAAGATAATCTCCCTCCTCTCCAGTGGAAGCTCGCTCGAGTAGATGCTCTACATCCCGGTACAGACGGCGTTACTCGCGCTGTTAGCTTGCGGATGGGCAACAATCTGGTCAAACGACCCGTTGTGAAGGTGTGCCCACTCCCGATTGAATAAATCGTTTATAGCCTATTGGTTATCAAGCACTTTAGACTTTAAGTTCAAAATACGTTATATTTATTTTCGAATATTCATATTCACTATTTAACCACTTTAGAATTAAGTTAACTTTCGTTTCAATTTATATTTACAAGTTCAGCTTTACCTTTTTCTTTTCATTTACTTTGTTTTCTTTGAAATAACTAGGTTGTTTCAAGGCGGGCTGTATGTTCCGTACGGAAGGTTCAAATCCAACGTGATTGCACAATTTCGATTAGGTACTTTACGTTCAAATGTTTCAAATTCAAATTGCAATTAATCGGTTGAGGTTTGAACTTACTTTTCCCTTTCAAATACGCTCAAAACGGCCCGAAGTCTCAGCGTATTGGTTGCCGCCGAAATTCGGCGTCCATGATTGGTCCATGCATCGTGACCAACGCGTCGCCGTGCCGCGGCCGGCGCGAATCAAACGGCAGTGAGAACTGACTTTCGCGCACGAGCGAACCGACTTCTGGCCGTCCTGTCGCAGATCCACCAAACCCAAGATCTTTTTTTTGCATCGACTACGTTTATCGAGAACAGTGACCTCAGTGACCTCCAGCCCTTTAAGAGACTGCACCGCACCGCCGCCGCTGCCGCCAACCTGAGCCAGTGCGCGGGATGAAAGGTCGTGGAAGGTGTATTCGAAAAGGTTAGTGAGTCAAACCTCCATCATATTGCATAGAATACAGTCCACTTACTCTCGTAGAGCTCTAAACAGTTCTCCTTATTTAAATATATACAAACACATACATGCTATTCACGGATAGGCACAGTGGGTATTTATTGAAATATGTGTAAGTCAGTCCTTATTAAAAAGGCGGTAACTATATATGAGGCCCATATATAGTTACAGCATTTTTCCGAGTAAGTCACATATTTGCTTATATTTTTTGTATGGCTATCTTTGTAATATTTTGTTTTTATCAGATAACTAGCAGCTCGTCCCGGCTTTGCACGGGCATAATATAATTTAAAAAAATATTATTTTGACACAATGATACACAAATAAACCCTTTTTGGGTAGAGTTCCTAAAAAAAGAGGCATATACCTACATTGCAATATTTGAAAAAAAAAAAAAACTTGGAAATAATTCAAGCAGGAAGAGCCGCGCGGCAAGTTTATTTTGTGGCCTTGACCCCCCTCCCGTACCCCTGAGTGACGCCTACAAACTCTAAAACGCATAGCTAGCCGAGCGGAGTTTTTTCTAATTTTTAAACTCATGATATTTTTCAAATGGAATGTCCGAATTGAATAATTCAAAAAGTAATATAAAGGTATTGAAGCAGTCTTATATAATCATTTATTTATTTTGATAAGGATTAATACCTAGGTACAAATAAAGAGCCTTTTCTAGCGGCGGTATTTAAATTTTTATTTTAAACAAATGCACACTTATTGTGACATACTATAATAGTTAGAGCTATGCTGTCGTGAATTTTTTTGTACATAATTATGTTCTATAAAATTGTTGTACATCATTTTGGTCTATCGTGAATCATTTTCGCAGCGCACGCGATGTGAGGCACATTCTCGGTAATTTTTTTGTACCTTGGGTTACGTTATTGGAGTTTTTGTAAGGATCCCTAAATCAACAGTTACTCAGATGTACTGTAGCTTTCCAATGGTGAAAGTATTTATTAAATCGGACCAGTAGTTTCGGAGCCTATTCAATTCAAATATACAAAAAAAAATCAAACCTTTCCTCTTTATATATTGGTATAGATTATATATTGGTATAATATAGATAGATATAGACAATGTCTTCCGCTGAGATGAAGCAAGCACAAAGACAGAGGGTAAAAGAAAGTGATCGGTTAGAACTTCGGAAGAACAGAAAGTCTAATGCAAGAACCGATGAAAAATATTTTTTGAGGAAGAAAAGAGAGGAGGTTAGAAAGTACAGATCTATTAAGAAAATGCAAGAATATATCCCACCTCTCCGTCCAAAGCATTCAAAAACCTTACTACAACAATACCAAGCAGACGGGCCACTATTTTCAATGCCCAAGTATATATAGAAGTAGCCTCAAAAACATCCAAGATGAAAGTAATTCTTGTGACAGACACATCTATCGGCAATAATAACGATAAATTGCATACAAAAGAAATATAAAAAACGAAACTGGTATAAAAATATATCCAAAATGTACTAAACTTACATCAATGAAATGGAAAATGCACTTATCTTCACACATTCTATCATTCTACACAGAAGTGTACTCCAGCGACTCAGAGGACCAAGATGAACCAATTCCTGGCTCCAGCAGATCACCTAATACATTGCGCGACAGTTACGCTGACAACACACTTAATATAAATAATTTAAAAAAATAAACCCACATTCTTGTAAAATTCCAGAAGAATAACTAAAAAACAGCAGCCAGCCAATTAACTGATTATTATAACTATGCAGCAATTTTGAAGGGTTCGGTCGATGAAGAAGTCAAAGGGATGACGCCAAAACTGTGTAAAAAAATCCGTGTAGACGATAATGATGTTTACTTCTAAAATATTGCGCAGATTTTACCTCATCCTTCAAGAGGAAACAGTTTTTTTACACAACACCTTAATTTAAAAAAAATGCATTTTCACGTTTTATTATTATTTAGGGCTGATTTTTCCATAGTCAGATAAACAGTCAAATAGCTGTTCGATGGATTTATTTACGCTTTTGCTTATCCATCCCATAATGTAAGTCCATATGTTTATTAGTAAAATTATAGTCAGATAATTGTGATAGAATATATAATTCTCCGGCAAAGACTATCCGTCTTTACAAGTACTATCTGAGGATTGAAAAATCGGCCCTAAGTCTTGCACTTGTCTTACACTGCCATAAACTGATTTTTGTACTTGATTAGGAAACAATTAAGGACTGAGCCGGTAGTCTAAGTTGTCACCTAAATTGGCGTTACGGCAAACCGATCGACTGGCGTTTTCAAATGTATGGAGAAATTGAAGAGCGCGCGCAGCGGGCGTTAAGCGAACTAACATTTGCGAGTCCGAGCTTGATTTGACAGCTTACTCAACGTTGCCGTAAATACGTCGACGTTGCCGTTTACGTCCACTCCGCGTTTTCATACAAATCGGAAGTCCGCGTTTGACTTTGACAGCTTCAAGAAGTAAAACCACAGAATATCTAGTAAAAACTTGTATGGAGTTTGGAGAAAACGCCAGTCGATCGGTTTGCCGTAAACGCCAATTTCGGTGAGAACTCAGACTGCCCACTCTGTATGGGGAAGATATGTACCTTTTACTAAGATCTCAAAATCCTTATCCATCGCTGTAGTGTAAGTCACAATTTACAAAGATTTTATTTAAAAAATAATGATACACCAACAGAGTAATTCTTGGTCACATTTAAGGATCTCATTCATCTCATGATTTAGTTATTATGTTCAATATTGTAAAAGTCTGCTAATTATTGAAATATCGGCCTCATTTGTGGTGTAAGTAGCACATGGAATGACCATGAACCAGAAGAATCCAAAGAACACAGAACTCAGAAACGAAACAGAGCTAAAAATAATGATGAATCCAAAGAACAAACACCCATAAAGTGTGGAGTGCAAGGCTGTGGAATGTCAATGAAATTATAATCTATGGACCAGTGAAGTTTCTTGCGGGTCCTTTTTACTGAATTAAACAAATTCATGGATTAATCAGTTTGTGAGCTAACTTAGTGTAATGACACTGCCAGAAGTTGAGTTAAATGAGAATGAGAGTTGGAAACCAACAATACCCAAAATTGGTCTAGCTGGAAAAAAACCATCAATAATAAGTAGTGTCCGACCGAAAGTTTGGTTTCGGTTTTTGCCAAGTTTCGGCCAAAAATCAAGTTTCGGCGGCAGTTTCGGTTTCGGCCAAAATTTGTCGATCCTTTTGCCAAAACCGAAACTGTTAAATATTACTGAAAAATGTTATTATGTTTTTTTTATATTATATTAAATAAATGATTACAACAAAATTAATGTACTGTGTTTCCATTTCATGTCCTAATTAATGCAGAATAATGGGTAAAATGCACCAAATTTCAGTATTTTAAGGAATTTTATACTTGATAATTTTATATATTCAATGGATACGACATTACCGATATCTCATTAATTTGAGTTTTAGCGAAATCTACATTTAAAGCATTGTAATCAGATTTTGACGTAACGAATAATTTTTTAGATTATTTTCAAAATCTGATTACAATGCTTCAAATGTAGATGTCGCTGAAACTCAAATTAATTTTATACTTGACCACGTGAGTTTCGGTTTAGGCCGAAACTGAAGTCACGGCCGAATATTCGGTTTCGGTTTCAGTTTCGGCCGGAAAACCAGTTTCGGGCGGACACTAATAATAAGCTTTTTATCCATTCTAATATTATAAATGTGAAAGTAACTTTGTCTGTCTGTTTTGCTTCCACACCTACACGGCTGAAGCAATTTCGATTAATTACGGTTAGTCTGGATCTTGGAGAAGGACATAGGCTACCTTTTGTGGTGAAGTTAAACTAGAAGTGGTTGAAATAGAGGATGAAAATTTGCATGGGGAACTTAAATAATATCTAGGAAGGAATTCGGCCTGACATCAGTCCAAAACGTCACTGACCCGAGCTAGTCTAAAGTTGAGATAAATAGTCGTATCCGTAACTCAGACTAACAAAAAGTAGTATTTTGCGATATTACTTTGCATCACTTTGAGATTTCGTCCATACAAAATGTGTCAATTTACGTCACAAATTACTACTTTTTGATAGGCTTAGTTTCTGTTACGACTATTAATCTCAGCCTAAATATATATAAAGGTTTTATAGGTTATAAAATTAGGAAGTGTGAACTCTGAATTAAGTAACTGTTCATAAATGATTAACTAATAGAATTACATGTAATTACACTGACTGAATGAATTATTATGTTTACTATTACGTGGAATACAGACAAAGATAACAAATATGCGATACTAAAACAAATTACTGTTAAGAGGGCTGAAAATGATAATGCTGAGTTTTATGTTTGGTAAGTTTTATGTTTCGAACTTAGTGAAAGTCGGAAGACCATGAAGAAACATTATACTCGAAGGGAACGAGGAAATTGGGAAGGGAAAGGACCCACCTTCGTCACTGTCATGAGGCGGCACACGAGGCAATGCGCGCCGCTCGTCTTCGCGAAACTCGTCCAGGTCATCATAGCCATCGTCCTCGTCATCTAGCTCGTCGCGGCGCCCCGAGCCGGACCCCGCCGAGCCCGCGTACGACATCCTCGCCGCCACTACGAGTTGCATGCAGACCCCGAGCCCGCCTCGCTCTCTACTTACACCTCCGGAGCTCCACTACTGCACGAACGCTCTTCACCTTATAACGCACTCACAATCACATATGCTAAGGCCACCTCGACACGATAACACGAAACTCCGCGCCAATATTCCAGAGAAACCCAGCCGATGAAAGAACGACATATGTCAAACTTTTGTCAAGCATCATGACCATAGACAACGATCAAAGTTTCGTCCTCACTGTATTCGGGCCGAGTGCACGAAAGGACAAAAAATCAAAATCAACGTCAACGTCTGAAACTGTCAAAACTTAGGGCCGAGTGCACGAAAGGACAAACAATCAAAATCAACGTCAAAGTATGATCAAACAAGTCACTTTGTGTGGACAGTATGGAAGGAACTCTATGCGGATCACTAAAAGTGACTTGTTTAAACATTGATTAACTCGGCCGTCTCTTCGTGCAACCGGGGCTTAGTACGAGATTAGCACCGGACTAACCATTCAAAAACCGGTTCAGTCCAGCGTATTTAAGTTAGTCCCCCTTTTTGAATACTGCTGTTACCGTTCAATTTGTCCAATACACAACAAGTGTGGCTTCAAAGTAAAATCCGAAACTATATTAACTGACGAAAACACTCAAAGGAGTGAAACTACTTTATTATATTTTTTGAAAAAAAAAACAATTTCCTAGTTAGAAATCTAACTCTTTGATATTGTAAAGAAAACGCTTTCTTTTAAGTGAATTAAAAAAAAAAATATTTTATTGAAATATTTATAAACAACTCTGTCACTGCGCTAAAACGCTAAAACGAGTCGTGCCATCTCGATTCTTGATCGCTATTTGGTGAGATGAATCCCAGTAGAACACAATATTTTTTAAGCAGTCAATGTCGACGAGAAGTTTTCATGTTCGCTTCCAAACTTCTCAAACTCCATAGAAAGAAGATGCCTACTTTTTCTACATAGAGTTAGACAGCTTCGAACACGAAGTGTTTGCTTCCCCGAGTAGACCGCAGGTCCAGCAAAGCCATACACTTTGCACCTTCTAGACATCCCAGTAAATCGTGGATCGTTGGTAAACGATAGGCATCCATCCTGACAGTTTTATTTAAAAGGATTAGAAAAAATCGAATCGGTAACGCATTAACGCCCGGTTCCACCACCTCCAGCTACAAAAATCCCAAAGTTATCTTTCCGTTACATCATACAAATATGCAATGTAGCCGAAAGTTAACTATCGGATTTCAGGTAACTGGAGGTGGTGAAAACAGGGGTAGGACATCACCAATCGATTTTCACTTATTAAATAAATTTTTTTTTGTCCGTTTGGACAGGCAAACCTTTGGCTATACAGCTTTAATTGTTGGAAATACTATAATGTGGAAAGCTAATCTATTCTTTGCTTTGGTGGTTCGTTCTTTCTTAGTATTCTGTGCTCGTACCATAGACAATTTTTTTGCGTGTGACGTCAAAAAATGGGCGACATGACAGTCTCTCAAAACAATTTCTTTTAGTTTGTCGCTCGAGATAATAGTGTTTGCTTGTGTGCAAAGCTATGCGCTATTGTTTCAACGAGCGCCATGAGAATGAATTAGCGTCAGGGCGTTAGCTGAGGCATAACCGAAATCCTTGTTCAACCTTAGTCGCGGCGCGAAGTGCGTGTGCTGTGTAACGGTGATGTAATGTAGGTAGAAACAGGAAGGAGGGTCGGAGACAGAACATGGAGGAGTCGTTCACGATCCCGGCCGAAGAGCGCGGCGACGAGCTCGACCCGCGCATACAGGTCAGTGTCCGTCAGTGAACTTGTCCATCCCGCGCACTGCCCACCGCCACTACCAGCCGTCAACATGAGCGTCAACTTCGTGGAATATTTCGCCAACGAGCACAATGGCTACGACGTACTTTACCAGAACATGAAATACGGGCTCATTGCGAGCAAGGAGCTTTCGGAGTTCTTACGAGAGAGATCCGGTGTCGAAGAGACCAACTCAAAGTTGCTGGCCAAGCTCGCCAAGCAGGCAAATGGTAACTGCGCTCAAGGCACATTTGCACCCTTCTGGGGCGTGCTCAAGTGCTCTGCAGAGAAACTCTCCACGCTTCACCAGCACATGTTTCAAAAGGTCAGTGAACTAGTGAAGGATGTGGCCAAGTATGCTGATGACTTGCACAAGAAGCACAAGGCAGTTAAGGATTCGGAGTCGAGTACGCTGGAAGTTGTTCTCCTTACTCAAAATACCAAGCAGGCCTTACAGAAAGCAAAAGACATTTACAGTGCTAAGTCAAGTGAATTGGATAAGCTGCGAAAAGACAGTGCATCTGCCAAAGAAATTGAGAAAGCAGAGCTAAAATTGAAGAAAATGCATGAAGAATATCGTATGCTATATGAAAAGTATAACCTGGTAAAACAGGACTTTGAGAAAAAGATGACACAAACTTGCAAACACTTCCAGGATGTGGAGGAGGCTCACCTGAAAGCGATGAAAAACTTTGTTAGCTCTTATGCAGACCTCATCCAAAACAACCATAACTTAATGGGCCAAGTGCACCGAGACTTCAAGCACCAGTGTCTCGAAATGACAGTGGAGAAACTCCTGGAACAGTTTCTCTTGGAGAAGTACAGTGTTATGGAAAAGACTAGTCTCTCAGGAAATAAGCCTGGGTCGGCTAATAATTCAATCTCTGAGCCCGATCAAATCTCCAACGTATCGAATGGTTCTCACAAGCAAGCAGCGCCAGCAAAAGCCCCAAAGAAGGAGCCTTCTTTTGCTAGTAAGAGTTCTAGAAGAACAACTTCACTGCTTAATCTCTTCACTCCCAACTTCCAGAGTAAAGAAGAGCCTTCCGGTGGAGTAGATGGGGCTGCCCCTTGTTCAGCTCCATCCAGCCCAAGTGGCACACCGGGGGCACCTCCAATAGAAGAGAAAGACGACAGCATGGGCCGTAACCCACTCCGAGAATCTAAGTGGTTCCTCCGGAGCAGGAGAACTAAAACAAGCAAGAATAATAAAAAAACAAAAAAGAAAAAGGATGAGATTACGGAAACCAATCCTACAGACAACAAGTCGGATCTGGAGGAGAAAGACGAGGAGACCCAAGCTAAGGCAACTCAGCCCGTCAACTCCCCTGAGGTGGATGAAGATGGCTACTGTGTACGGCCCAAGGATGAAAAAGGGAGTGTTTATTCCAGTTCTGACTCAGATTCAGAAGAGGAGAGAGACCGAAAAATTCGCGTTGAGATTAAACCACTTAGCAATGGGGGAGCACCAATGTCGGCTAGCGTTGATGAATTAAGGGCCACAGTAGAAAACATCTCCTTGTATAAGACTGGAACAACCCAAAGACGAGGGTCCAATGCCAACGCCAGTAAAGCCAGCAGCGATCTGTTGGATCTAAACTTCTTCCAAAGTCCATCAGGCAGCAACCCAACCTCTCCACATGGCACAGTGACCAATCCCTATGCACCCCTCCAGACAAACCTTCAATCTAACTTCCTTGAGAGTCCCACACCCATGTCCAATCCAGATGTTGGGGATCTATTCTCTGAAGTATCAGATATTGCAAATCAGTCAACAATTAGAACATCCACACCCACAATGTCGACTATAGCTTTGCCAAGACCGCCTTCGAGGCGGTCAGAGGGCGACTTCCGTACGGCAGGTGCGTCAGGATCACGAGGACCCTCACCTCTTACCATTGGCATGGCTGACACAATCCCACTTGCTGTGGCATTCCATGAGATCATACATTCATTTTTTAGAGGAACCGAGGAGTCTAAATGCCAGGTAAAAATGTCTGGAGACATGATGCTCTCCTTCCCGACAGGAATAGTGGGAGTCCTCGCCAATAACCCAAACCCAGCAAAACTCTGTTTCCGCTTAAAGAATATCCATAGGCTGGATAATGTTCTTCCAAACAAGCAACTTATTACAATTAACACTACAATGTCATCTCGTGACAGTACAGTTCTGGAGTTCAATATGTCCGCATTGACATCCCTACTGAAAAGACAGTGCGATAAAAATCCAAATGCAGCCTACTTTAATGTGGACATATTGAAATACCAGGTGAAACCTAAGTTCGGAGCCGCATCCTGTCCATTTCAATTGGTGGCCTATTGGAAGTGTGAGAAGGCTCATACGGACTTGAAGGTTGACTACAAGTACAATATGCATGCAATGAGCTCACCTTCACCCCTCTTGAATGTTTCCGTGGTTGTGCCCATTAGAGGAAAGGTGAAGAATGTGATAGCAATGCCGCATTGCACGTGGAACCCGGAAAACGAGCAGGCACTCTGGCGATTCACAGAATTATCGCAGCATTCTGATGACAAAGGTGTAGGGTCATTGCGGGCCCGATTTGAGCTGGACCATGGTCCCTCCAGCAAGTCCATAATTTCAAGTCAATTCAACTGTGAGGGGGCTACTTTGTCTGGCATCGAATTTGAGCTGGTGGGAAGCGGTTACCGGCTTTCCCTTGTCAAGAGGAGATTTGTCTCTGGGAAATACATTTGTGATAGTGAAGGGCACTGATGTTTTTGTAGTGAGAATGTTTGTCTTGAAATAAATGTTGTGTGAGTATAATCTCTTGAGAGGCTCTGTCCATGGTATTTCACCTAATGGTTACACATTGAATGATTAGGTTCACTCTAATATAAATTTCATTGGTCAAATTGTCTTATATTGGATTGTTTCCTGTCCACTAATGATAATATAAATACATTCGGGTTGACAAGCATTCAATATATATATTGTCAGTTTCTTTTTATTAAATGCTTTGATTATTCAGTTATGTAGAAATAGTACATAATATAATGATGCAATTAATTATTTAATTTAATTTATTTAAGAACTGCAAATGTATGAAAGTATTTTACATTCATTCAAAAACATTGTGCCATTATTGTAAATTGTGTTTCTGAAAGACGATTATGAGAAATAGAGAAACCAGTTTTTTTCTTATTCGCTGGGCAATTTTTTCAGGTAGTGATGAACGTCTTTTGCTTTGGGATTTCTAAATCGCGAAGTATCTCTTAGTTTGTTTGCCACCATAAGTAAAACAGGTACACAGTTTTATCTTATGGTGGAAAAAATACTACCATAGGTACCATATTCAATATGAAATCTGTTATTTTATGCTCTGCCAATGTAAGAATTCATTTAATTCTCTCAATATAAGAAAAAAGATTTTGTTAAATTAGAGTTATTATATCATAATATTATTTAGACATTAAAATTTGATTTAGGTAGAATCTCAACTAACCTGTTTATTTCTTAAATATCTGCTTTGAGCCGCTAACAGTTCTTATGCAAATAAATTAACAAAACCATTTGGTTTTATTATTTATATACATGTGTAATGTTTTTTTCAAATGGTAGGCTTTGTTTTAAATGCATTCATTGCATTTAAAGTGCAAATTTCCTGCTTGTGTAAAGATGTTATAACATGCTAGCAATTAATACAGGTCATGAAAATGAGAAACCTGTAATGGTTTTAAAGGATTTTAGTTAAATATTAACTAGGGCACCTTGAATTGAGTTTCTTTGACCGATTTGAGGATTCATCATCAGCATAATTGTGTTGAAATATGTTTTTTCCTGACGATTTTCAAGTTTAAATATTTAGTGCCTAGATATCGTTAATTGGGACCATCTACGTCTGGGTTTTTCTACCAATGAAATGCCCAATTAATTAAAAGCTTTATAGATAGATTGTGTCATTTTAAAATGACATACTTATTTCTTTTCCATTCAAAGTTGGTCACACAAAATCCACAAGGGACATTATTAAATTATTTATGCATACAAACAATGGAAAATGATCATTAATAATTTAAATTCTCTTGTAATACAGTTCCATAACAAAAATTTCTGCGTGACGCAGATATCAAGACTACATTAATTTCAGTTGTTTCTGAGGGTAAACAGAAATTAAAAAGTTAGAAACCATTTTGCTGAATTTTAATTAAAATCAAATGTTTTTGTTTTATTTACTTATCAAGCAAGATTACCCCACGTGACCGTCCATCACAGAGAATCGTCGAAGGTCTCTGCAGCCAGGCCTTTGCCGCAATCTTCACTATAGGGGCAGTGCTCGGGGTTAGTGGCAGGACGAAAAGTACTACTAAGCATGGCACTTGTCAAGGTTTTTTACAAGAGTCAAAAAAAGTTTAAGTACTTAAAAAAAAAATTAGTTTGGATAATCCACCATCCATCCCCCTGAAAAACTAGTTGTCTAGGACAAATTAAGGACCTTTTTTATACAGGACTATGCTGGTGGTGAAATGAATGTAATCAATGCAAACTACTATGTGTGATATATTTATCTCCCATTGCAAATATATATTTTTTAACAATGAAAAAAGTTATGTAAACCCATGGAGAATGGAAGAATTGAAAGTTATTCGTGGCGGCAGCGTAGCCACGAGTTAGTCCAAAACGTCTAACTAATAATTAATTTGCTTACAAATTCAGGATGCGCAAAATTGCCAAATAGCACCATGAGATGTTCTTACGTATTCTTATGCATCCTTGGAACTCGGCAAAAATAGTAGTAAGCGAATTCGTAACCAAACTCACTCGCCGGCGCTTCCGTTTGTTTTTTATGGAAGTGTGGCTACAACGCCCCCATACAAACGAGTTTCGGTTTATACTCAAGTTATACTCGAGTATAACAATTCATTGTACTGCTCTCAAATTATTATTTTCTATTGACGTGCATTTTACCATTCATTCCCATTTACCCATGGTTATATTGCACCCTCAGATTTCTGACTGTACATAGTTATGATTTGTTTATGTTTAGTTTATTTCATTTAATTTAGTTTCAAAATAATCATTCCACCGGTACCTACAAGGTTTAATTTAAATGGGAGTGGTTGTCCAATTTTGATAGTAGTAAAAAAGATATGTGCTTAGCTGTAAAGTAAGTATGTTACTATCTGCACTGTGTATTAGACTATTAGAGTAAGCCTGGTTTTCACCAAGTGCTGATTTATTTTAATCGACACTTAATGGGTCTTATTGCTAAAGTACTGATCATCTTGTACTGGTGATTGCAAGCTGCTAAGAAAGGTCCTTAATATGTGGGAATTAAGCTAATCAACATTAGGTGAAAAAGGCTCTTATTGTTATTAAATTTGATGATTACTTTTAACATATACAAATGTATTTGAAATTAACCTAACTCAAAATTATAATAATTCTTTTGATGCAGTAAAATGTTTGGATATTATTTTTTGTGAATTGAAAAGTCTTCTTAAAAAAATGTGATTCAGATTCACAATAAAATGTTATTTATTCTTAAGGGGTTTACGACCCATACAAAGTTTTTTTGTACACAGATCGCAAAAATTATTGCACTTTGAGCCATAATTTATTATACTTCTCAAATGAAGCCATATACGTTGCGGCAAAAATGTTTTTAAAATTTCAGGTTAAATGGTTTTGTTGTAATTAGCGAGTAGAAGTGTTACACAGTTAAATGGCACTGTTAAAATAAAAATCTTATTTAAAAACTAATATGGATATTGGCTTAAAGTGCAATACTTTTTGCGTCGTGTCTAGAAACAACTTTGTACGGTTCGGAACAGCCTTAAGCAGTTTCGTTAAACATTGCTAGCTTGGTTATGAACAAAATTAGCTCTGGCTTTTCTTTGCTACTAATTAACTGCCACCAACACACTATTCTATGATATTTAGATTACCATTGAATAAAAAAATATCTAAAGCCAAATTTATTTTTGTTTTAAGCTTACATTAGAATTTCGAAAACATATTGTTTGGGATTTATGGTCCTGATGATGCCCCATTATGAGGCCAAACATATCAGACAAGTACAGCATCATGCAACGGGTAACCATACATTTTCAAAATAACATGTTTTGCAACTATGTTAACTTAGGAACAAGTGCTTATGTTAATTTATCAGCATAATGTCAGTCATTATAATTCAGGACAGAATTAAGGAAGATTTAAAAAATAATGACAAACCAAATTAGCATTGCCAATCTGTGGGGAGATCCTCAAAATGCGAGAAACGTTAAACCATTGGGATATTGTGAAAGTCTCTAGGCAGGGATCTTAGAATTTACTAAAAATTTCTTTATTGTACTATTTTACCTAAAATATGTTTTTAATGTGAAAAATAAAATTTAACGGGTAACAATAAAAAAATTGGCAAAGTGTGAATCGGACTCGCACATGATGGGTTCCGTAACATAGTATAAGATTTAACACAAAAAATCCCATTTCTCGTATGCCTTTAATTTTTATTTTTTCATTTTTACTCTCTGTTTTTATAACAGCAACGGAAATACTGTCTAGCTATTACGGTTGATGATGTACAGCCCGCTGACAGACGAACAGACAGTGCATGCTTAGCAATAGGGTCTCATTGGCACCTTTTGCGTACGGAACCCCCCCAATTCTTGTAAAGCGATTTTTTTTTGTCTCGCCATAGAATGTAGGTCTCCTTGCCTTAATAACATTTAGGGCCGATTTTTCAATCCTCAGATAGTACTTATCGGACGGATAGTACGAATTCACGTTTGTGAAAAGACATATAGTCATTGCCGGAGAATTATACCTTCTATTACAATTATCTGACTACCATTTTACTAATAAACATATGGACTTACTATTTCGGATGGATAAGCAGAAGCGTAAATAAAACCGTCGAATAATTATCTGGCTGTTTATCAGACTTTTGAAAAATCAGCACTTAGTCTTACGCCATTACTGATTTTATTTCATGATTAATATTTGTGGAAATGTACTATTTTTTGGGTAATTTGGAGCATTGGTGTTGGCAACACCGAATCGGACGCCAAATTGTAGCATTTACACATGCCTAGGACAACTATTTTGGCTTATTCATGTTTAAATGCGGCTTTGAGATAGGCCATTGGCCCGTGCTCTGTACCGACTACTGCAGCTAACACTATTTGAAGATTCAACATGGCATATCTAGTATGGCGGCTCGTAGCCTAGTGGCGCGGGGACTGGCCTAGCGTACCAGAAGCCCGGGTTCAATACCAACTTGCACCACTGTCTTTCTCTTTCAGAGTTCGATAAGTGCATTTCGTCACGAATGCGAGCTGCTCCATGGTTCGGAATCCATGTAAAACTGTAGGTCCCCTTCCCCTACTAGGTGGTAGGGTTTAAGCCCGCCCGGGTTGGTACCATCGCATTGGATGAAAAGATGGTCGAAGCGGCAATGAAAAATTGTCCGTGTTTTACATCCAGTTCAATGTAGCCGTGCTCATAAAGGGAAGGTCCTGGCATGGCACCTAATTCCTTCGGGAATGTGGTGTATTGGGCTAATATCATAACAGTAGTTGTGTGGTATTAGCCATCCATGTCAGGTCGCATTAAAAAAAAAAAGATAATAATGATTGGAAAACCCACATTCATTTATTATATTAACAAAAACATAATTTAGTCGACTTCACGTGAGTTGCAAAGAAAGGCCAATATTTTTTTCATGTTCTCGTAATACTGGGCTTAAATGTTATATTTTTAAGAAAGCTATCACAACTGCATAATATAAATTAGCTGTAATCATTCTTGAGTTAAGTTTAGGTTTTATGTGTGTATTTTTGAATTCCCATATTATTCTATTGGCTTAAATTTACAATAACTAAACATTTGTATTTATGTAAACTAAAATGTAATTTTTCGAATAATTACTTTATATTAGATCCAGGATGAATTTTTATTTGAATTATTATAATATTTGTTAAGAAATTGAGCTGAAATAATAATTCTCAATTGATTGTAATAGGTTCTATCCAAAGTCCTCTCACTAAATTTATGCGTAACAATTTATAAAGATAGTATTTTTATAAAAAAACTGTCATTGAAAACTATACAATGTATGAGGTGTAACAATAAAATATTGTGATTATTATATTGATCCATACGCTGTTTTATTTTTAAAAGCCTGTAGTAGAGATCAAGGGACAGCAGATGATTTAATGTAAGTAAAATATTTGCTTAATATTAAGTTGTTAATGTCATTGCTTGGTTTTTATCAAGTGACAGGAAACATTCCAACGTAAGGTTTTTTTATCTGAGCTTTAAATATGGGTTTGGACAGTGCAGTTGTAATGTGGAGCGTAGCGTGGCCGGTGGTGGTTCGGGGAATGTTTCCCGTCGCTCGCTGTAGCTTGCTGCTTGTGTACAGTTGGGAACCGCATGAAACTGTCGCATGCAACTGTCTTCAATATTTTCCCAATTTTCAGGTGGAGCTGGAGAAACTGAATGCGGCCACCGATGAGATAAACAAGTTGGAAACCGAACTTGACGTAAGTTTGTTTTAATCATTCAACTCAAATCTTTAAGGGAAAAAAAACATAAAAAATTGACAAGAGCGAGTAGGACTCAGCCCGACTTGGGTTCCGTACAAAAACTAGTAGATATACATATGTACCTACACACAATAACAATATTAATCTAAAGATGGAATCATTTACTGCTAGAATTGCGGCAGTATTCAACTATCCAGATTCTGTTTCAGCTTGAAAGAGTTTCTGCTTAAATCATATAACCTCACTTTTGAGGGGGTCCGTACCCAAAGGGTGAAAATGGAACCCTATTACTAAGCCCGCTGTCCGTCCGTCTGTCACAGGGCTGTATCTCACGAACGGTAATAGGTAGGCAGCTGAAATTTTCACAGAGTGTATATTTATTTTGCTGCTATAACAACAAATAGGTAAAATTTAAAAATAATAAAAATGCAAGGGGCAAAAAATATATACAAAAAAACGTGATTTTGTGTGTTGAATCTTGTACGATGGTACGGAACCCTTCGTGTGCGAATCCGACTCGCACTTGGCCGGTTTTTTTATCCACTATTTAATTATTATTAAAAATTAACTACTTTCATTTACTTTTCCTGTGAAACCTTGCTTCTTGGCTTATTTCATGATTTAGTTCACCGGGAAGTACCCTACAGTTTGTGATGAGTGAGTATTTTTTTATGGAAGCTGACACAGATGGCTAATATTATTTTGTATAATATTAGGTCCTTAACTATATAAATGTTATTTCATATCGAGCAAATATGATACGTAAAACCATTTTTATTGATAAACTTCCACAATTTTATGTAAAGTTTATTATTATTTTTAAATGATTTCACAAAAGTAGGAGGTTCTATGTTCGACTTTACCAGAGCCGGTAGTCTAAGTTGTCACCTAAATTGGCGTTACGGCAAACCGATCGACTGGCGTTTTCAATTGTATGGAGAAATTGAAGAGCGCGCGCAGCGGGCGTTAAGCGAACTAACATTTGCGAGTCCGAGCTTGATTTGACAGCTTACTCAACGTTGCCGTAAATACGTCGACGTTGCCGTTTACGTCCACTCCGCGTTTTCATACAAATCGGAAGTCCGCGTTTGACTTTGACAGCTTGAAGAAGTAAAACCACAGAATATCTAGTAAAAACTTGTATGGAGTTTGGAGAAAACGCCAGTCGATCGGTTTGCCGTAAACGCCAATTTCGGTGAGAACTCAGACTGCCCACTCTGTATGTATTTTGTATATGTGCATTTTATCAATGTTACAATATATCCATATGTATAACAAGTAACTCGATTGTCTTAAAATAGCTTTGATTCAGTAAAAATAGAACTCAAAGAATTAGACGCGAATTATAGAAACCAGGCATCGCGCATGTGACGTCAACAAGCATGCTTGTATCCATTTTCGATGGAGCAAGGTCAACCAGACATGCCACCTCATAACTATTTCATACCTACCTGAATGGAATTTTATAGTATTTTGCTTTGCTTGGTGCTCGAGTATTCACATAACTAAATATTTTCTCATCAGCTTATGTGAGTTAACAGAAATACATATATGTCCCTCGCACTTGCTGACTATCATCGCTTTGATCTTTTATTCATTCAGTTTACAAATCTTGTATAGCGCTGTTGTATAGTGATATGTTAACTGCTATTCCATTGCAGCCAATGTTAATTCGAATTCATTTCCGGTGCTGAGAATGCTCTCCTTGAACCCAAATTAAATATTTTTGAGCTCTTATGAAGTCATCACAACTCTTACTTAATCATCCTGTCTGAATAGTGCCCGAATTAGTAGGTAGGTATTTTCAATTATTCATTTAACCTTTGCTTCGTCTGCGTGGGCACACGGCCACGTGGAATTTATCTTTGCATCATTCGAATACCTATTCTAATGTTTACGCTCAGTAAACTATTATTAAATGAGGAAATAAAAAGTTACCCTTGCATCGCTTTTCATCGCTGACCACACAAAAGCTATTTATTTATTGGAAATTACTGATTATTTTCGGTTGGTTGGACGTATTGTGTTCTGGCACGGGCAGGAGTCGAACACGACGTTTCGCATGCTGCTGGGCGAGGCGTCGAGGCGGCTGCAGGCCCTGGCGCGGCGGCTAGGTGCCTGCGTGGATAAGGCGCGCCCCTACCACGACGCGCTGGATGCGGCCGCGCGCGCGCGCGCCGACTGTCAACGCGCAGCCGTGCACTTCCAGCGGGCTAGCGGTGAGTCATTGTGTAGTAGGGCCCGGGCTGGAGTCGAACACGACATTCCGCATGCTGCTGGGTGAGACGTCGCAGTGGCTGGGTGCCTGCGTGGATAAGGCGCGCCGATACCACGACGCGCTGGACTAGGCCGAACACGCACACGTGCCCACTGCCAGCGCGCAGCTGTGCACTTCCAGCGGGCTAGCGGTGAGTCGTTGTGTAGTCAGGCCCGGGCTGGAGTCGAACACGACATTCCGCATGCTGCTGGGCGAGACGTCGCGCCGGCTGGGTGCCTGCGTGGGTAAGGCGCGACCGCGGCACGACGCGCTGGACGCGGCCGCGCGCGCGCGCGCCGACTGTCAACGCGCAACCGTGCACTTCCAGCGGGCTAGCGGTGAGTCATTGTGTAGTAGGGCCCGGGCTGGAGTCGAACACGACATTCCGCATGCTGCTGGGTGAGACGTCGCAGTGGCTGGGTGCCTCCGTGGATAAGGCGCGCCGATACCACGACGCGCTGGACTAGGCCGAACACGCACACGTGCCCACTGCCAGCGCGCAGCTGTGCACTTCCAGCGGGCTAGCGGTGAGTCGTTGTGTAGTCAGGCCCGGGCTGGAGTCGAACACGACATTCCGCATGCTGCTGGGCGAGACGTCGCGCCGGCTGGGTTCCTGCGTGGGTAAGGCGCGACCGCGGCACGACGCGCTGGACGCGGCCGCGCGCGCGCGCGCCGACTGTCAACGCGCAACCGTGCACTTCCAGCGGGCTAGCGGTGAGTCATTGTGTAGTAGGGCCCGGGCTGGAGTCGAACACGACATTCCGCATGCTGCTGGGTGAGACGTCGCAGTGGCTGGGTGCCTCCGTGGATAAGGCGCGCCGATACCACGACGCGCTGGACTAGGCCGAACACGCACACGTGCCCACTGCCAGCGCGCAGCCGTGCACTTCCAGCGGGCTAGCGGTGAGTCGTTGTGTAGTCAGGCCCGGGCTGGAGTCGAACACGACATTCCGCATGCTGCTGGGCGAGACGTCGCGCCGGCTGGGTGCCTGCGTGGGTAAGGCGCGACCGCGGCACGACGCGCTGGACGCGGCCGCGCCCGCGCGTGCCGACTGTCAACGCGCAGCTGTGCATTCCAGCGGGCTGGCGGTGAGTCATTGTGTAGTCGGGCCCGTGCTGGAGTCGAACACGACATTCCGCATGCTGCTGGGCGAGACGTCGCGCCGGCTGGGTGCCTGCGTGGGTAAGGCGCGACCGCGGCACGACGCGCTGGACGCGGCCGCGCCCGCGCGTGCCGACTGTCAACGCGCAGCCGTGCATTCCAGCGGGCTGGCGGTGAGTCATTGTGTAGTCGGGCCCGTGCTGGAGTCGAACACGACATTCCGCATGCTGCTGGGCGAGACGTCGCGGCGGCTGGGTGCCTGCGTGGATAAGGCGCGCTCCTACCACGACGCGCTGGACTAGGCCATCCACGCGCATGCGCCGACTAATAACGCGCCACCGTATGTTTCCAGCGTGCTAGCGGTTACCCGTTTGCTAACTTTACATTTATTTATTTGCAATGTTTAACACTTTTGGGTGGCTTTAGAATCTATTGATAGACAGATGAGCAATGGGCTTAGTCCGATGTTCAGTGTGCTTATTAAAATTATATAGTCAAACCCTGAGAAAATATTCCGTTCTCAGGAACTCATTTCACGAAATGAACTCTATCTGTGGAACTCAGCACATTCCTTTATTTCGGTCTTATTTTCACTGCTCACCTTAATGTTTCGCATGATGGTAGGTATGTCCGACCGAACATTGAATAGTTTTCCGCCTAGTATTTTAATTCAGAATACAGTATTGAAACACGCTTGTTGAAGCATTGTAGGACAACTGTAATATCCTGTAATATCAATGTAAAGTAGGGTTCTTGAAATTCGGAGACACACTGACCGCAAAAGGTTTGCTTGCTGGGTCGAGCCCAACCTTTCTTAAAAAAAAATATAACACAGTTCTTTTACGGTCATGCAAGTCACATTTTTTATTTTAAATCATTGCATTCCATATTTTAAAATGATTCCATTTTCATTACTTAAATAATATTGCAAATGGAGAGCCACACAGGATGCATGAAGATAGTTTAGCCACATAAATATAATCTGGCCTCACCATTATCATCCACTTGCAATACCTATTATGTATAAAGCTACATATGTGTATATTGGCAATATGAATTCCTGGACTACCAATATCTCGCGTTATTTGTTGTTAACTCTGACTGAAACAGTGGCGGATTTACCAGCAGGCTGAGTAGGCTGGAGCCTAGGGCGGCAGATTTTAGGGGCGGCAAATTTTGGGCTAACATTTTTTTTCGTGCTCCCCAAGTCGAGAGTACCGGCCGGAAAGAGCGACTTTGGTGCCTTGCTAGAGGCACAGGGCGCATGTGCATAACATCGCACTCAACTAAGCATATTATTATTTCAGTAATTCAACATCACCTAATTCGGAAATGTGGTGTATTCAGCTGATATAATAACAGTAGTTGTGTGGATTAGCCATCCATGTCAGGTTGCATATAAAAATGTCCCGCTTGAATATATTGTTGTACAATTTGCATAAATTGACGGCCGACTCGACAATATATTAAATTTCCAGATTGATTGATTTATTGAATTAAAGTTCTGAAAGGGATTGTTGCTGTAGTGAAGCGAATGTGTTCAAGGGGTCTCGCCTTCAGAGGAATAAAAGAAAGATTTGGGGATCCGTATAATGTTAATAATTGTATTAATTTGGATCTGTTTTTCTAGTTCGATCCTTTTATAGCGCGTCATATTGAACAATTTGGGAAGCACCTGTTACTTATCGAAGATCTTTTGTGATGACTTTATTGATTTGAAACAGATGGGAGACGAGATAAGATGGACCAAATATTGTTCTTAAATAATCTATTAAACACCAGATACAGCACATGTGAACCAACTTACCCTCGTCATTAGATACGTTTTGGAAACAGGTGAACGGTGTGAAATATTTCTCAACTGTTTGCCCTCAGGGGGAAATAGAGTTGAATAAATGTTTTAGGCCATTATTTCGGAACTCAAAATACTGGGCATAAATATTGAAAACTGTCGTGGGCAGTCATATTTTAATCTCGCGAAAATGTCTTACAATGGCAATGAAAATGTGTTAATGAAAAGTGTAAGTGAAAAGCTAAAATTCAAAGCCAAGCCCAAGCCTTTTGCTTTTTCGTTCCTTGCTCCGCCCACTCTTTGAATTTAGTAGTATCTGTGGCTGCTTAATCATGCACAGAAGCTTTTTTACAAGTTCGACAAAACGCTGGAAAAAAATATTGATCGAAATCGGAAAAGAGAAAACGCTAAATAGAGTAAAACGGACACGTTGGTCAGCTATATAAAAATTACGCATGCAGAATTTTGAGAGATTCTTGGCAGGAAGTCATTAAGTCTTCAGAATCAATCAAAAATATTATTTTTTTCTTTGGAAACCATACAGTTACAAAGCAAACATAAAAATAACTTTCAGAAAAATACACACAAACCAGCAAAGTTTCCACATATAAAATACGTCTTAGATAAATCCTAGTCAATAGATTTTCCCAATAAACCTACAGTGCGAAATAAAGCGACGTGAATACTTTTAAATTTAGGAAATCTAGAAACGGCGGCAATAGTTATTGTGTGGAATGTTTTTTTTAAACAAATTGAATATTCAAATTCAGGCTTCAACCGTAGATTTTTACTATTGCCGATCTATAGGAATCTCTTTGTAAGGTTTTCGCTGCTGAATGAGAAAAATTCAAATATTTTGTAAACAAATAGGAGAAGCAGTATACAACAGACAACCGAAAAGGAAAAATATGACGTAACACCCAATGAAGAAAGGAATGACTGCGAGTAATACGTTCAGGGTTAACACATTTCTCGTCCTCATTTATAGACTCGTATCCGAATTGGAAAAGCTGCAGGAGGCTTGCAACAATTGCAATGAAAGGTTGGATTTTTGGACCAAAATGAGTGAATCGTCATCATCGACCCTTACGGAAAAAGCTCTTCTATTGGAAGAAATGTATGCTAATGATTTAGAGACTGACTTACTTCAAGAATGCATACACTTCCAATGCTACCTTTCTTCTCTAAGAATTTTGGTGAAACCAGATTCTATACCATTTAAAAGTCTATCTTCGTTCCAGTGAAAACAGAATCTGAAAAATGTTTATCCAAACTTAAATAGCAGGTCGCATGGCTCTGTGTACACCAGCGATAAATTATTCGTGCGATAGATTTTTTCTCGAAAAGAACGGGTGAAAAAGTATGTAAAACTTTGTGCATACATAGAGTCAGGACTAATAAACAATATTTCATACAAAGATATAATTGATGATTTGCGAATAGTAAATAGGTCAAAATGGTATCGTAAAATGTTGATAACTTAATTACTTAAATTTAATAGATATTATCAGTTCGAATGTTAACAGATGATTGAATATAAGTATTGTTTTTAAGCTGTAAGTAAGCGTAATAAACATTGTTTAATTATGTTTACCGAATGTACATTATGGTGTAAATATTATTATGTATTAATTGCTTTATTTTTCGTACATGATTCATGATCTTTTATTAGCTCAGAAATATACTGAAAAACTATTTCTTCTGCAATCTTAACTAAATCGTTGGATTGTTAAAAATAATCTAGCAACAGACACATCGATCTCCTAATTCACAATCATACTCATTACGGGTGAGGGGTTGTGTAATAAAAACGAATCATCACTTATCAAAAAGTTCATTGTCAAATACATTGTTATTTATATGATTGTGTCTTTTTTATTCTGTGACTAGGGTATCGAATTATAGAGGTCGGCAGGGGCAGCAAAATTTCATTAGCCTACTGGCGGCAAATGTCTAAGTCCGCCACTGGACTGAAATGTGTTCAGAACAAACTTCGATTCCTTTAAATTTTGATTTGTGATAAGAGCCGATTGTATATAGTTTGATAAGGGCGGAAGTAAAACAACTGATAATGTTTAAAAATTACTACAATTGATTTCGGTAATCAAAAAAATTTATGTGTAGATTGATGCTATAGCTATTATTTAAAGATAAAATTTTAATTATTTGGTGCTTTGGTTTCTCAAATTAGGCAATATGCATTTATTCTCAAACAAAATGTTTGAACAAAGAATAATAGGAAAATGAAGGACGGTAAATTTTCCGTTATAGGTTTCAAATATAGCTAGACTATCAACATATTTTTTATCTCTTTGAAATTGTATAACGAGTTGTAGTTATTGACCGAGTGAAGCGCGAGCAAAGCAAAAATTATTTCGTATGTCTGTCCGGCTGTTCTCCTCGACAGGTCGCATTTCTCAACTGATTCTCTTAAAATTTTGTGAGCATGGAATTTTTTGTCCATTCCATTTTTAGAAAATTTTCGAAATGCAAAATTTTGACAAGACTTAAAACGTTAGTTACTTAAAACGTTACGTACTTAATACAGTTAGAAAAATATGATTTTGTTTTAAATTTACCACATTTATTCAGTTTTAAACCATGCAAAGACTCGCGAGGTCAACAGCTCAGAGAGCAACTAGTTTAAAAAAACAATTATGGTTTCACATACTGTATCTGGTTAGGGGCGATGAGCAATTAATTAAACAGTTGTGTCCGATTACGTTTTTAACACTACCACAACACAAACATTGACTTAGCCCTCTTTGACAACCGACTGATGACATAAACTATATTGCATCGATTAAAAAAGGCTTTTTTAATCTATGATTAACGCTTTTCACCAGTTTATTAAAAATATTAAGAATTTATTATTCTGTGTAATATGGTCATAAGTGTATGAACATGTAATGAAAAAAGTTTTACAAAAATAGTTGCGGAGATTTGTGGAACGAGGAACTAACCACTTCCACATTAAATATCATCTATCTATATCTCATAGTAACAACGTTAGCATATGACAGGACAAACTGTTTCATGATCTGTTCTGTGGAGTCAATGTCGGTGTCTGGTGCACGTTGATAAGGAAGTCGGGCATTAGAAACGCCTACTACAAACACTGTCAAGGTTATTTATTGATAAGAGTATTTAATTTGGTGGAGATTTTTTTAATATCTGTGATAAATATGCATGAAATAAATTTATTGAAACAACTACTTTAGTACTGTACCTACAAAATGGGCTGAGCAATCAATGCAAGCATCTCTGAATTAAAGGCTTAATCTTGGTTGTATATTTTTTGAATGCTGGTACAGCTGTATATATATTTTTTGTAACTGGAAATTAAATACTTACGCCACTACACCTACTGTCGTGATTGTTCATTCAATGCGATGGTGATAACCCAGGCAGGATGAATCATATCATCCAGTAAGTAAGGAAGGGGACCTACAGCTTTACGTGGAATCCGAGCCATGAACGACCAAACCCCTAGTCGCCTTTTACGACATGCACATGAAGAAATGTAGTGGGCCCGATTGTATTATTTCTTACTGTTTATTGATTCCATTGATTAATTACCTAATAAAAACCATTAGTATAACACAGTACAAGATAAATATAACCCAAGCTTTAGGTCGATTATCTCTTTGGTCATAATAAACACCTTGTATTCCGGGAGGTCACGACATTTTTGGTCACGATAAGGTAAATGGCTGAATCTGGGTTCACAGGTTAGAGACCAACCCTCTGATGCTAAATATGTCGGTCTGTCCGTGCCAAGTGGTTGCGTTATCTAGATTGACTATAGAAAATAGATGCTGGTATGTACCTGCTGATGAATATACTGATTGTCTGGAAACATCGATACCTATTAATTATACAACAATAACCAGTCGGTTTTAATACTAAATACTTAAATATACCTAAAGTTATATCTGTAACCTAAATCACCGATAACTAAGAAATGCAATCAAATATTTGTTCAGTTTTTATATTGCCAAGCAACTATGTACTGGTACTTTCATGCTTCGTCATTTGCATCCATTTACCTTATCATATATATTTTATGTCACCATAACTACTTTTTCAGTCGCCTTATCTACGTAACGCAACCACTTGGAACAGGCAGACCGACACATTTAGCTACAGAGGGATGGTCTTTATGATGTAAACCCAGTTTCAGCCATTTACGTTATCGTTACCATTTTTGTCGCGACCTCCTAGTCTATTGACAAAGCTTACTGCGCTGTATAAAGTGACAAATTTTTACTATGAACAATTGGCGGTACATTGGCGAAATTGTTACGTATAGTTGATGAACATGGTGACATACCTTAATAGAATAATACCCTGCACATTTTTCACTAAAAAAATCGAAAAGCAATACCTAGGTTAGTGATGAACAAATAAAAGTCATCAAACAGTTATATGATGATATATAAAACAGGGTGTATGCAAGAAATTGTTAGCAGATAACTTCTCATCTTTCCCAACAGGTTGCAAAATGTTGCTATCGAGGGGTCTGGATAAATGGGTTTTGTTGTTGTTGTTGTTGTTGTCGGCGAGTGGCTGCCGACGCTTGAACGCACTTGACACGAGGCCGTTGTGCTCAGTAACCCGACTTTTGGCTCACTTCAGCCAGCCGAGCTCTTCCACAAAGCGTAGCAGCCCTTTAGGGTCTTTCCACACTTGCGGGTCGCTCCTTTCGAAGCTAAAGACCCCCGTCCAAAATGTCTGCAGTTGTCTACATTCCATGACTATATGTGCCGGTGTCTTCTCCGCCTCCAAGCAGGCCCTGCAGAGGGGACTGTCCGTGACTCCAATTGTGTGAAGGTGTTTGTTGAGCTGGCAGTGGCCCGTGAGTAGGCTTACCACCGTTCTCAACTGTGGTCTGTGCAGCTGTAGGAGTTTCCTTGTTAGGTGTGGATCCGGTGCTGGCATTGCTTCCCTTGATTGTCTACAGTCTGCTGTAGATGACCACCTTGCAGTGTGAGCCCGTGTCATTCATTTCCTCAGCCAGGTCTTGACTTCACTGAAGGGGGTTGGCATGAATGGCTCTGGTCCGACGGGCTTTAAACTCGAACCCGCCTTGGCGAGATCGTCGGCCGCATCGTTGCCATAGCTCCCGCTATGTCCCTTTATCCACTGGAGTGTGATCCTGTTGTCGATTGAGATGTCCTGTAAAGCCTCATGACATTGTTTAATTAGTCCAGAAGTGAATGTTTGATTGGCAAGAGCCTTCAAAACAGATGCACTGTCGGTTAGTATTCTGATTGTATAGTCTACCATTTCACGCTGTTTTATTGCTGCGGCTGCCTCAATTAGACCTACACACTCCGCCTGAAAGATGGAGTTTCCGGCTAAATGGGTTTTATCAAGTTAATAGTATGACGTACATTGTATGAGGCGATTTAGATGAACAAAACATTTCAAATTATTTTCTTCTGTAAATGGCAGAACTGCATGCGGCTGCAAAGGAGACCGTGACCCTGGCGGAGCAGAGGTTCGTGAGCAAGCAAGACGAGTGGCAGTTCGACAGTGCGTGGCAGGAAGTGCTCAACCATGCCATTATCAAGGTAGGTCCCAGCTGAAGCCGACCATAATGCCAAGAAGATAAACGAAGGAGAACAGCGGTCGAAACAAGGGACCGGACCAAAGATAAAAAGGCAGGAAACATGGCATCGATCCCGCCTACTATGGGACCCACGGTCTCCAATTTTTAAAAACTATTAATCCAATTTCGCGTGGTGGCGATGTTCCGACTGTGTGGCATACGACGCGCCGCTGGATTCCCATGCAAGGATATGGTTATTTTGACCATATATCGATATCGACCACATGCCACTTATCCTTCCTTTCACTTCAGTCGATCAGACACACCTATCACAGCACTATTCGAGCAGTAAATAAACAATACTGTGTTCTAGTGCAAATTCCAACAGCAATTTTTTTATCTAAACGACCTGCTCTTCATAGCAGATCATGCTTTGTGTCTGTATTTAATTACTGGTTTAATAAAATTATTTGTTAATATAATATATGTATATTCTCTTATCATACATATTATTTACCTACTAAGCATTTATAAATAACTTCTAAATCTCCTTAACTGGGTTTTCCTCGCAAGAAATATTTACAAAAAATATATATTTGCATGTATTTTTAGGTCATGGATGCTGAAACCAGGAAAGCAGAAAGCGGACGAGAACATCAAAGAAAAGCTATGATCTTCAATGCCGCTGAGAGAAAGGTTGATGTATATTTATAACCATTATGAAAATATGTGGATCCTATCTTTGGCCAAAGCTATTTGGCTGGTATTTTATGAATTCCTTTTCTTAATTCTGCTGTCATTGTTTTATGAATATCTGAATTCTTATTTGTAGCATTAAAAAGCTTGAGACAATTTCGAAAACAGCATTTGCTTAGAAGTAAAAACCGGCGAAATGCGAGTCGGACACGCACACGAAGGCTTCCGTACCATTGCACAAGATTTAACACCAAAATTTACGTTTTTTCTATGCCCCCCCCCCCCCCCTTTACTTTTTATTATTTTTTAATTTTACCTATTTGTTGTTTTCGCGGCAAAATAAATACACTCTGTAAAAATTTCAGCTACCTACTATTATGGTTCATGAGATACAGCCCTGTGACAGACGGACGGACAGCGGAGGCTTAGTAATAGGGTTCCGTTGGCACCCTTTGGGTACGGAACCCTAAAAAGTAAATCCATATTAATATTATAAATGCGAAAGTGACTTTGTCTCTCCATTGCGTTTTTCTCTGTTCTGTCTGAAGGGGATGAAAGTTTGTATGGGGAACATTTATAATATCCAGAGAAGAATTCAGTCCAAAACGACACCAGAGCCGGGTACCTCACCTATGTAGTATCTCTATAAAAAATCAGCATCGACTGACATGAAATTATGCTGAAATAGCCCCCATTTTTTTTTTATTTTTAATATATAATATTTTATGATTAAATGGAGAATACATTTATTTAATAAACATTTTTTTTTTACTTCAAGGTCGCTCAAATAGAAGACAACCTGAAGCGCCACATCGTGAAGTCGCGCCTCTACTTCGAAGAGAAGCGACTGTGTGAGGAGCAGCTCAAAACTCAGAAAGAAAAAATCGAGAACTTGCAGAAATCCATAGCCAAAGCCAAGTTCAGCTACGCGCAATCGCTGAAAGCTCTCGAAGTGATATCGGAAGACATTCATCGCAGGAGAGGCGAGTACGTACCCTGCGGCGACCTCCCGGTCGGGCCGCGCGAGCCGGGAGTCGGAGCCGAGCATGCACCCGCGCACCACGAAACTCAAATCGACTTGACGTTCGATCTGGAGCAACCATCCGCAAGCGCCGCGAGTATAGACAGCGCCAAGTCGACCGACAGCGACGACGATGGAAGCCTTCAGCAGCTGCGCCTGAAGGTGCGCGAGTTGGCGCTGAAGCCGATGGACAGCCAGGAGATGGAGAGCGACGAGGCCTGGGCGCTCGAACTGAACGAAACCATCAACAAGCTGGACCATCTCCTCATGATGAAGGAGAACAATCAGCAAAAACGCTCCAAGTTCACCACGACCAACACTCGAGAGCATCGCGACAACTCCGCCGCCGACTCTCCCGAGCTAAAGTCGGCGGCGGAGCCCTCTCAGAACCTGCACAACCGGTGGCGGTCAGAAGACAACCTAGATAAAGTGGAAAGGAGCGCCGTCAAAAGCGGTTGGGGCTCGGAGAAGGTGCCGCAGCGGCGGGAGATGTCTCGGAGCATGATGTCGCTGGATGTGGTGTCGCTGGCGAGGGACGCGGCAGCGGCGGCGGCGGAGCGCGACTCGTACCTGCAGGCCGTGCTCGAGGAGCGCTCGCCCACCGGCACGGGCACCGCCAGCACGTCGGAGCGCGCCGACTCCCCGGATGATATCCTCCTGGTGGAGTGCGACGCGGCCGACGGGAACCGCGACCCCCACGTTACCATGACCAGCTCAGCCGTTTCCAATAACTGAATTCTTTAGCAGTCGCGCTTTCGCCGCGTAGTCACTCGATTGATTGCTGTGAAAAGGCCTATACTTTCGTCTCACTGGAGAGGTTGTGTTCTGCTGCAACAGTGTTGTTATAAATGTTAGTGTGTACTTATTGCTAAGTATTCATTTTTCGGTATAATTTTGTAATACTAATTAGAAGTCTACGGATGTTATACTTGTGAGCCATGGTAATCCACCGATTTAGATGTATAAAAAATTACATAATGTATGAGGTGGTAATTGTTGAAAACTGCATTTTTATACATGAGGTACAAAATTATATTTGTTTCATTTTAAGTCTGACATGCAATGTCTATAGATGCATATTATGTTCTGGTTTAATTGGTTAGTGCTCTAAATTATTTTCCATTTAATTAAATAAAATTTTATCACACTTCCTATGACATTTTATTTAAATTATTCTTACCATATACCAGTTTACTTACGAAAACCTGTATACTTGTGTACAAAGCTTTCCCCTTCTGCTTTCTTTTTCCTCAATGACGCATGGAGAAGTTGCAGGGGATTATTTGGAAGGGGACATGGATCGCTGACCACTCCTGTCATATTAGCCCAACACTCCGAATGGGAACTATGTACCATTCCAAGACTCCTTATTCTTATATTTCACGACTACATTGAACTGGGTGGAAACAGACGATTACCACTTTGATCTGGTCAACCAAAGGGAACGGATCCTACGTTCACCAGGACCCCTCAGTATTCCGTTAAAGCTGTCAGACTCCTTGGACGAGCTGGGATGGCTAACATAGTCACCTCTTTTACGTAAAATGCCCTCTTAATAATACTTACGGAAGAGAACAAAATGGCCAATTAACCGCAGCTACAGTCTTTTATTACAGCATTTATTAACCTTAACCATAGCCTGCTGTATTGTTTTGCGTTTGTGTGTGTGTTACAAGCCGTGAAGTAGAAATTCGGTACGTCGAGTCGTAGGCCTACACGCAGGTAGCTCCGACATTGTACCGGCCCGCCTTTCAGTATGCTTAGTGCCGCCAGCTATGAAGTGCGCTTGATTCGTTCGTTCGTGATTTGACTCAAATGTGTTGATTTGGTTGTTATTATGTAAATAAGTGGTGTTTCTACAAGCAGTGAACCTCTAAAAATCATACACAAGAAAGTTAGTGAAGTGTGTGCGCCAAAATATGTGTGACAGTGACTGGATTTAAATGTTTCCGAGTACTTATAGTCCCATTCTGTTAAATAAAAGAGCTAGTTTAGTTATATATAATTTAGGTGGTTTTATTTGGTTTAAGAATTATTTTGTTTCACACTATATGCATTATTTGATTAAATAAGATTAGATTTATATAATAAAGAAGAATTCTTAATGTAGAATCCTATATATAATGTCGATATCTATTCTGAAAGTTCAATGTAGCAGCATATTTAAGTGAAAACGTATTTAGACATGGCAACAGATTAAACGATAAAGATATGTATTTTAAAATGACTCCTTCCTGAAGCTTCATATACCTACGTACATATTAAACATATTGAACTAGACATATTACAATATCATTAGTCAAGCTCAACACAGCAAATAGTATTTAGGAACTATCCCAGGGCCTGCCGTCATTGATAAATATGTAGTAGATATGAATTTCCTTGTGTTTGAGGCAGGTTCTATTACATAAAGAAATTATGCCATTTTTGTAGATATATCTAGCAAATATGATGTCCTCTATATTTTTCTACTAAATAATGTTTACTAATGAAAACATTAATTCAAGTGATGACATGTACAGTTGTAGGTATATGTTTGCAGATTATATGTAGTAAATATTATATTTTTTGTGTCTTAGGTAGTTGCGTCAATAATTGAAAATGAATGTTTGAATATCTATCTATGTTTGGAGATATTTGTGCTTAGAAAATAAGAACCAATAAACTAAATATAAATAATACATATATTTTATTTTAGCTCCACTCTCAAAGTAATGCACATTTTTCACAGTAACAAATTAATTATAACGTTTTAATAAAATGATTAATTTGTTACATTAATTCCAATCACGAAATAGCAAACAATTTATGATCATTCACTCATAAAAACTATTGCTAAAAGATACAGTTACATTAATTAAGTAAGAAAAGGCTAATTAATACCTAGAACAAGGCTAGAATCAGCGTCTTTCGATAATATTTTGACCTCAGCTCGATAAGATAGAAAGAGCCTTCATACAAAGCTAAGATATCGGTAGGCCTACCACTACCTGAAAATGGGACGCTGCTAATCCTACTTCACGGCTTGTAACACACACACAAACACAAAACAATACAGCAGGCTATGCCTTAACCCATAAGATAGACCTACAGTTTTACTTGGAATCACGTTCAGTCTCAAAGATCGAACAATAACCCATGCAAAAATAGACCACGCCCAGATCGTCGAACACTGAGGCGGCCCTTCACTGGCTTACCAACAGGAGAAATGGATTGGAATCTTCAATAAAAGCCATAAAGAAAACAAACTGTCTATATTTAGTCAAAGTATCTTTGCTGATACATTAATATTAAACTTCATTCCAAAGTGAATACTAATATTTAAAAAAATGGCAAATATTTAGTTTTTAACATTTGAACATTTGGTCAAGTGAATAGTTTATCATTAATAAATTAATTACATTGTAGGGAAACATTTATTTATCCTTGAAATGAAAACACATTGACATTAGGTAGATATTTGTGCATTAAAATTCTTAAATTTGTTGCAACTTAACATTTGTACAAGGTGGCGCAAAATTCTTACTCAATTTCCGTAAATAAGTTACTCTTAAATAAATCTAAAACTCAAGTATTTGTTAAAAATTTGATAAAAAAACGATTAAATCGCAAATAGGTCACTCAAGCCACTGGAGTTCAGCTATAGGCTTGTTTGACATCTTTTTAAATATGTTGTCTCAGATTTTCTGGCGATTATTTAAACTACCGCATGCATGTTCTCCTAATCAGCAGATCAGTGTCGTAACTGTATATATATTTTTCAAAATCCAAGTCTGGAATGGTATATATCTAGCAATCTTGTAGACAGCAAATGGCCAAAATTAAGGGGCCAGGAGAAACTTGCTTCTAATTAAATTCCGCTTTCTTGGATGTAGCGATCCATGGTTAATCTACATTTATTTACTTGTATGTACTTCACAAAAGTCTAATTTGCGAATTAATAAAACACAATTAAATAAAACCAATGTTATGAGATTTGCGCCACCCCAACATAAAGGACATCTACAGGTGACATGATTAGAATGGCAAAATGTTTTTATTCACATTCAGATTTGTAACTAAACTTGCACATGTTACAATAAGTAGAAAAGTTTTTTTTAACAGGAAGGCACTTAGGGTTACATGGGATTACACAAAATATAGCTTACAACACTAGAAAATATACTTTTGGAAGCATGATACCAAAACCTGGCATTCATATTCAATAATAATGATAGTGTACAATAATGTACCTAAACAAGTATGTATACTGATTTATAAGATATTATGTAGCCAATTTTAGATTTCTTTAAGCCAGAAAACCCTAGATACTGACATGTATGATGTTTGAAAACACTGAAATTGATCATTAACAACAGTCAAATAGTACCGATTGCAGGAAGAGACATCTGAGTTAATCAATGTTCAAACAGTCACTTTTAGAGAACCGTTTAGTGCTGACTCAGCTCCTTTCCATAATGTCCATATAAGTGACGTGTTTAATCATACGTTGACGTTGATGTTGCGTCCTTTCGTGCCCTCGGTGCCTTGTCTTCCAACTTAATACAGGTTTTTTACCCTCATATCCATCTTACAGAACTATTCACACCTGTATGTGTACACACAAGAACGCTCATGTCCTTACACCAAAGACTTTGCCCTTTGGAGGTAGAAACAGTGAAACAAGAATGAAAGTCTGGCCAATCGAACTTTTCTTTCCACCTGCTTCCTACCGGTAGCTTGTAAAGGTTAGCCTTTGTCCTTGTGGTCCAAAAAAGTAGTTAGGTACAGTCACATTTATTCATGTTGTTACACTGGCAAGAGACACCACTTTTACTCCAAAGAGACAACCATGCATGTTTGATATTGTGTAAAGGTTTGTCATTAAACAAATTGGTATCTTGGTCAAATGCATTATTGTCTAAAAAATTCGAGGAAAATAACGATAGGAAAATAGCGGTTGAGAGGCAACTAATATAAAATAACGCCGCGAAATGTACCTAAACAATTCATTCAACCCAATAAAAACTACATAATATACAGACTGATTTATCAAAGGGTCCCATAAATTACAGAATGGTGTGAGAATGGTGGAGTGATTTTAAAAACTCATATTCTATGACTTGAGAAAATGGTAACATTTTAAAGTTTGTGAATATTAATTAATAGTATGTATGAAAAGTGGATTTTTAGGGCCCACTTTAGCCTCCACAATAACTCCCCAAAGTTACACGACCCTTTGCTTAACTATCAGGTCTATGATACTTTTATCATTTCTAAATTTATTGAATAAAAAAGATAAGGGTAACACGTACATATGTGTTCGTACAAATTCGGAAACCATTTGAAAAAATCATTTTTTATTGTTCTAAGTTCAATTAACAACTCATTTTTAACGTAAAAACTAGCTTTAAGAGAACAATCCACTGTAGTTACATGCCACCACACACACTAAACTAAATCTGACCTTACATTCGACAATCTGCCACTAGCCACTACAGCCATCAAAGTATTGTAAAAATATCTATAATATAAGTTAAGTAAATAAAAATGCAAAACTCACAGTTATTATAAGGAATGGTTATTGATTAAATAGGAACTATCCTCATAGCTCAAAGCGCATAGTACATACCAACATAGTCTGCGTACGTACAGTTAAGGTGGCCCATCCCGCTCATCTCCTCATACAAAAGGGGAAAGAAGATCACGCCCATATTTCTTGTCAGAGATCCAAAATTTTGCTCAAAATAGCTTTATTTGATCGAACTAGATGTCTGATGACCATTGGCATTGTAACATTGTGTTTGGTTTCTAAATTATAAGGTCCGAAAGTTTGAATTTTTTGCGCGATTTATACAACAATTTTGGAGGTGGATTACGCAATGATAAAGTAAGAACATCTTAAAAAGATTAGTCATCAGACATAGCTTATTTAATCAAGATTTATAATCTATTTGGTTTTTGTTAGATTTTTGACTACAGCGGTCGTGGTTTACTTTTAGCTAAAAGTCGTTTTGAAATTAAAATTTTCGTAAATCTTACCAAATCATACACTATGCACATTGTCTTTTTTGTGGACATGTTGGATTTTCCTCATCACGGAACCTGTCTTATTCTTTGAAACAGAGAAGGTCCCAGAGCGAAACAGCACGGTTTTGTACGGTGCCCGCGAATGAGTTAGGCCCGCCGGGTTGGGCCGCCTTAAGGGGACCTAGAGTTATATAGTCTGTCTGATGTTAACAAGCGCCGCTCCATTCTCCGTTTTTAACCACTACCTTGGGACCATGGTACAGTAGGTGGACTGTTTAATGTTTGAGAGGTGCGGTGCATTGCTGGTGGTGACCAAAACGACAAGTTGAAATGGCAGAAAGCTATTCTGTTTCCAAACCCATACTGCCTCTATCAGAGATGAATGCGACGAAAACATGCACACTGACTAGTTACCACTTACAAAGATATCGCATCACTATCACATTTTTTTTGTAAATATTCAACATTTATGAGGTCCCTACAGCAGCAGCCTTCAACATGAGTGATAAAACGATACTGATTCATTGACCTAAAATTTGAAAGTAAAAAAGTTTGGAAAATGGGTACCGTATAACTCACTGAACAACAACCAAAAATATTGGGTCGAAGTGTGCCTTCACTTGTTGAATAGGCATACAAATGAGGGGATTCTGAATCAGATGGTCACTTGTGATAAAAAGTGCCTATCGAGAATGTCCGTCGCACAGGTTGGACACAAGGGAGGCAGCTAAACCATGTCCCAAACGCTGTACCATGCATCAACATGTATCAAAACAAATATACGATGGACCTGCACCGGCATTGTTCATTACCGATTTTTGAAACCTGCCACAATTATTACTGCACAGGTGATATTGTGAAGAATTGTAAATGATGATGAACAAGCTCACTCTCAAATAATTGAGATTTGTCAATTGTTTATTCATTAGCCTTAAGTGTTACGACGGGAATCTACTGTTACTCACCAAACCTTGCTCCAACAGATTTGAATTATTTTCGGAATTTGGATAACTTTAGAAAGGGAAAAAAATTCAAGTCCAATAAGGCGGTGAGAAAACACCTTCAAAGAGTTCATAGTTTCCTGTCCCCAGGATTTCTATAGCAGAGGTAGCAATAAACTTACCTTAAAATGGCAAAACTGTATCGACAATAATAGCCAATACTTCGATTAATTAAATATATACTTCTCATTAAAATAGGGTTAGATTTTTTTTCATAGATAAAGACCTAATATTAAGAAACAATTCAAAATCCAGTCAAACACTGACTTAGCCCCGGTTGCACGAAAAATTGGCTGAGTTAATCATTGTTCAAACACGTCACTTTTAGTGAAACGCATCTAGCTCCCACAGCTACTCTGCCCGGCACTGTACATAGCGACGATACTATGAAGAAAGTTGCATCCTATTTTTGTGTATTTTTTTTAAATAAATGTTTCTCTAACTTTGGTTATGAAAGTTAATAATAAATCTGAAACCACCATATTTCATATTGAAACAATACTGTAACTAATACAACGCATCTTTCAGTAGATAATATTTGGTTCGTTGCGACCCGTTGACCTACCTAAACAACTAACTCGCTCGAACAACTCAATAAAAAGACCATGTCAGTTGAACGAACATCGGTTTTTACGGTTTAACAGATTTAAAGCAACTATTTTAAGACTGCATTATACAGTATTAAACTATAATCGTTTTTCGCACGGATTTTGTTTATTTCTAGTGCAATTAGTGCATAAATATAGTATCATACGACGCTACAACTAGCCTCAAGTACCTATGCAAATTGAAAACTTATTCTAACGGAAAATGACTCTTGCCCAGCGAGCATGCAAATAAGGTCAGGCATATGACACAAGTCTATACTGCTCTTAAGAGCAGCTGGTGTAAGTGACCCTGTAATAGTTTTCCCTTCAGTTCCGCACTTTTGGGAAGTAATATCACCGATTCAAACCAAATTACAGCACGTGAGAACACTTTCAGGTAAATATTAAAACCAAGCAAAGCAATATTTCATGCGTCAACTCATTTGTTGATTGAAGCGGCTACTGATAATAACTATTCCTTCTTCCTTGACTTTACGCTTGCAATAAAAACGGTTAATGTGGTAAAAATGCTTCTCTATTTTTAATACAAACCTAGAACTTATTTAACAAGTGTTTTATAAAAAATTAAAACATGATAGAAAGTAAATTGGGAGTGAATGTGGTATTACACGTATAACATTTAAAAAGTAAAACCCATTTTTAAAAACCTAGAAACATTGAATTTGGTGACACTGCCTACAAAATTATTGAAGACAAAAATGCATATCAAATGCAAAAAAGAATACGAATAAAATTTCAGACCTTATGATAGCTACAGAGAATACAAATAATAGAATACTGTAACCTTATAGAAACATATGATACTGATGATGAAACCACACATTGTGTACACGATTAAGTAGAAATGCACAAACAAGGAAAATTTCAATAAAATAAAGACATTTATAACCTTTTTTTTCTAAGAGAAAAAAATAAATTTCGATACTAACTTTAACAGGCGCATTTGAATAAAGTTTAATGGTATTTTGCTGTCGTTCATTTAACCATGTGTAATATCACTGGTTAAAGTGCTCTTGAGCCACACAATAGAGGTATAAGATAATATACCATACCATAATGTAGAAGGTAATGTGTATTTTGACTCTTGTATCGAGAAATAAATTAATATATGTCCTAATTGCAGTAAAACATTTTATTCATAAAGATATCCATGCAATTTTGTTAGCTTATAAATACTTCGCATACAGTGACGTATTTTCTATACAATGAATGTGGGTAAAATCATGTCGGTGACCTGGTTGACGGTATGCGCAAATGTGTGTGTCACCGCGGTGTCTGAGAGGTGGGATGTTGGGGTATGGAGGGGTAACCTGATCAGTATGGAGCTTGCATTGGTATCTAAAATGCTAAGTTAGCCGTAGCACACAAACATTCACAAGTTTACACAAAACAGAATAACCCTTGTAACTCTAACTAAATATATTATTCTGGTGAAATTAAGTTGTTATAATTATCTGAATAGAATAATATAATAAATAAAAGTAACATTTTAGCTTGTTTAAAAGGGATGACTAATGAAGTTATGATATTAGCCTAACACACTAAATGGAAACCTTTGTTATAATGGACACTGAATTGGATAGACTATTGCAAATTCAATGTGATGGCAGCTGGTTTATACTAATAATAATAATAATTCTTTATTTAAGACAAGAAGGCCAGCCGAGTATGGAATTTGTCTATTGCAATTTTTTTACAAGTTCATTTTACCGACTTTACACAAAAAAGTCTCCAGGTCGACTGAATTAGGCGGTACGTTGTCTGTCAGTCATTCACTGTACTGTTTTATATTTTTTTGAATATTATGCAACCATAATGGTATGTTTGCATGCATAGAATTATAGTTAGATTTACCGCTGCATCTTACAATATAGTAGGTGTATATTATATTCTTTATGATTGGCGAGCTTTATGCACATTGTGAAATGTTTCAAAATGAGTGATGGAAAAATACTTGAAATACTGTTTTTATTTAATGCTAAAATCGTTAAGAGTGTCATTTGCTCTGTCATGCTCGCCCTAATAACTCAATATAGATTATACTATATTATGTATGTAAAATATAAAAGTACCAAATGTGGGGTACCAGAAATTAAGAAGTTAATTTATTTTTAATAAAAATATATCTTTGAAGATGGTTAAAAAATATACTATCAACTACATAATGAAAAATTCGTAAAATAAAATGTTTGCAAAATTAACACAAAACTAATACTCCCCGCTCACACCCTGCAGTAACTGTTGGTTCGAAAACCCATTGATGTAATTTTATACAAAGTACATGGATACACTTATGTATGGTGAGGACTGCAGCCAAGTTGACAAAAAACTTACATGTAAGGGCCTGATAGCACCTGATTGCAGTCAGTTCCATAAGGGCGTAAGTGAAACCATATAATATTATTTTAAAAAATAACTATTACTTACTTTGGAAATTCAAAAAGATGAAAGACGCATAGATGGTCTAGCTTTATTTGAAACCTATAACGGTAAATACCGGACGCTCATATTCTGTGTTCAAACTTCTTTTATGTAAGTTTATGAATATTTGTCTAACTTGAGAACGCAAAGCACCAGTGACCTACAGTTTTATCTTTAAATTATAGCTAGAACCACAATCTACATTTACTTTTTGGATTATCGAAATTCGTCGTGGTTATTTTTAAATATAATTAAATGTTGTTTTACTTACGTCCTTATCAAACTGAACACAATCGGCTCTCATCACGCCCTTAAAACAAAATTATTGGTGGTTTGAGTTTAGAGTTTGGAGCGCGGCGCCTTAACGACCTCCTGCCACCAGGACGCTCGCTCGAACGTTCCCGGGGTGTGGAAAATCTCCTTCTGCAGATTCTGATACAGCTGTAATTGGGAAAAGGCAATCTTGACACGGTTACGACAAGAAAATTCAATTCAGTCTGCGTATTTCTAGATTTGCAGAAGGACCAATAACACAATATGTTATGATGATAATATGAAAACAAATAGGAAAATGGACATGGGTGGTTAATACCACGCAGTTCAATATTGTATTACATTTCGTTTAATTGCACACAATTCGACAAGCTACACTCAGACAAGTAATTTTTACTTATTTTAAGGCATAGATAATAATTATTAGCATTTACATTAAGGCATAAAACAGAACAACAATAAACATGCAAAGCAACATTGCAAGCTGTATACAATATTGATACAAAATCGTTGATTACAATTGATACAAAATCATTATGTTAGCCCGACACATCAAAAGGTAACTAGGTACCATGCGAGAACCGAATGAAAAACAAAAATAATTTTCATTGTCGCTTCGAAGATATTTCTTTCAATGTGTACCTTCCTGTGTGGGATTAGCCTGGTAAGTACCAATAGTTTTGAGTGGAATGATAACTATGGCCAGCCTCAAAGTTGATCGGTCACACAGACAGAATCCAACCGCGCCCCGTGTTGCTTGACCTCGATTTTCTAACACTGAGGCTATAATTTTCCGTGTTTTCCATCCAGTTCCATATAGCCATGCAATATAAGGAAGATCCTGGTATGGCATCTAGTTTCCATGTTGTCTGTTGGTCTAATATCATGACGGCAAGTTTGGTATTAGCTATCCATGTCAAGTTTCATAAAAAAGGTGGCTGACCATAGGAATCGATGCTTAAGGTCGGCCCGTAAGCACCTGAAAACTTCGCCTCCCATACAAACGTAGTTTACTAATGATTTGAAAACCACTGTTCCAACTTACTTGATATTTGGTATCTAATATTAGGCTACAAATATCTGTGTCTGCATGCCTTTGTTTTTTTGGTAAATGTATTCTGGGTCAAACCACAGAGAAAACAAAATTCGTATGAAGATTTTCTTTTTGCATTCATTTCATTCGGTTTGGATTTTTCAAAAAAACAAAAGCATGCAGACACAGATAGTTGTTACCTGATATTAGATATTAAATATCAATTTAATTGGAATAGCGGTTTCCAAATGATAAGTAAACTAAGTAAACTACGTTTGTATGGGGACCATAGCTTACAGGCCGTTCTTAAGTTTCGTAAATCAAATTGGATCGAATTCCCATAAAACTTACAGAAGGGATTTTTAAAAATAACCCAATCAGGTCAAGCGATGATAAGTAATAAAAACACTCACGTTTCCATCGGCACGCGCGATAACAGAGTTCAGAACGAAATCTGTGGGCGCCAGCGCGTCCACTATGCTCACAACTTCCGGCTTTAGCTCGGCGCACAGCTCCAAGATGGCTTCCCTCACGAGTCCGGCGAGTGTCTCCCCCGCGGCGAACCCACCCTGGTACAGCACTACCAAGTGCTTGTCCAGCGAGTGGAGCCCATACATCAGCCCGAGCTTCTCGAGGATGCCTGTCAGCTGGGGCTCCGCACTTTGGATAGCCTTCTGGTAGAACAGCAACGACACGTATTCCGCGTACACTCTCGTCAGCACCTTCCACCTGTACACTTGGGATTTCGCCTTCGCTTCGAAGTTGCTGAGGCCCTTCTCTATTTCTTGCTGGTACTTTTTTTTCGTTTCCTTCAGCAACCAGCACAGCATCCACTGGTAGGTAGAGATGAGGACTGAAAATAATTTACATAATTTTCAATACAGAAAATAAATGTATATTCTAAAATACATAGAAGTTGTATCGAAATAAAATTAATTTTAGTCAAAGCTATTAGTGTTAGCACCGGAACTAAGCATCTCACCTATAAATATACCCTCCTCTGTGTTGGCAGAAGTGTTGTGATTTTTTAAGGCAGAAACATCGAAAATCAAGCCATGTTCTCATACAAGAATGCTAAAAAGGAATGGACTAGACACATTTTATAACCGCCGAGTGTTTTCCTACAGAGGCAAATGCCAAGCTACTTGGAAACTGTCGAAATATTTAGGAATTATGTTAGATGTTAGAAGCGGCAATGAAAACGGTCCTTGTTTTCCATCCAGTTCAATGTAACCGAGCAATACAAGGAAGGTACTAGCATTGCACCTAGTGCCCATTCCATTGTGCTAATACCAGTTACATACATCAATATTTAAACCCAACACAGTTCATGAACTTACATGTCTGTGTCTTAACTTGAGCCGTATCTGTTGGAACGCCAGGTTTAAGCAGTATTTCAGTAGCGCGTTCAAGGAACGTGGCGGTACCGAGCGGCGAGTAAGCACCCTGCCCGCTCTCTGCCGCCTCCAGCTGACGCAACAGCCAGTTGCCGGCCTGCTGGGACAGCACGTTGTTGTCGCCTTCGTATGTCACGCACGGGTCGTGGTTGTTGCGCAGCTCGCCCAGGTTTGCACACTGCCGATCACAACACATATACTGAGTTTGTGTCGTCGGGTGCTAGATATGTCACCAGCGCGCGCCAGGAACGTGGCAGCACTGAGCGGCGAGTACGTGTCCTGCCTGCAGTTTACTGCATCCAGTCATTCAACATCAACAGCGCATTGCTGTCACCTTCGTAAATCACGCACTGGTCATGTTTGATGTGTCCCTTGGCATTGTACATACATATCATATTTATTGATAGATTTTTTTAATTATATTTACTTTTGTAAGAATATTAATGCAGCCATTTAAATGTTCACTTCCGGTTCCGCTACAGTGCTGTGCAGTGCCTCTCGTAGTGATAAAAGTAATCGCCTGTCAATGACTTTACTGTGTGCTGCGTTATTGCTCTCCTCTCCAATTAAACGATTAGTTCAGTGTATAATATTTTATTGGCCCTCACAATTTAACAAATTTACTAGTGGTCCCTGGATTAGCTGTCTACAGTACAATCATGTCACGAGCAAATTATTTCTTCTCCCTCTGATAAAAATTGTGACTAATAAAATGTATATCTTAAAAAAATCACCTTCAAGTATCCGTGTCCGCCGCATGCCTCGCGACACTCCTGGATGGCGTCCATCGCTGTCCACGTCACCAGCGGCTTGCTGCTCGACACGATAGCGTGGATCTCAGACACCATGTCGCTCTGTAAACAATTATTTCTTTAGTCCAGTCCTACATACCTCTATCACGTAGCCAACCTTGGCAGCAATAGACATTTCAATATTGTCGTGATAAGAGTAGTTCATAAAACCGTATTGTAAACATTCCTCACAATATATTATTAAAATTTAACCTCATAAAAATATTAATTGATAATATTAAAACAAAACATCTTGAAAGCCGGTGAAATTTACAATTTTACAATTTTTAGCATGCCAAGGGTCCTAAACAAAATGAGTTTGACACATTGGATTTATTTTAAAAAAATATGTATGTTTCACTACACTCGTAGGAGACTAATTCTTAGAACAAATCAAATATGTAGTTTAGAAAATTAAAGGTCAAACCGCACTTGCGAGGCCCAGCGCTGCACTGGAATGGCGCAGCCTCTCTAAACGCATTGTGAATGGCCAGTGCGTGGCAAGATTTCATTGAAGATGGACGAAAGCGACAAAAGTATTGAAGGACTGCGGCGCGCAGGGTGGTTAACTGCACTAACGGCATCGGCGCAACGCGGCACGCCGCTGTAGTGCGTTTTGAATTATAGTAATTAGTAGAAATCGTATTTGGCCCCACCATGTCGCACCGCACCGATCCTCGGAAGTGCGGTTTGACCTTAAGCCGGAAATAGGGAATCCATTTTGTACTGTTCATTTAATTAAATGACAAGTTTTTCAGATATCTCACCAATCAGATAATTGATATTTGTTTGGCTGTTCTGCATATTATGATGAAGTTTAATCTAAATAAGATGATTGGTATTGGAGATATCTCCGTGTGGCGAACAGACAGACAGACCCGAGTTATCCCCTATAGGTCCCTTTCCTCGCAATTCTTGCGACGGAACCCTAAGAACAATAAAATAAAATGATTTACACGGTCAAGTAGGTTTTTCATCGCCGAGTATTAGACACTGAAGATTGAACTCAAGGTGCTGGGTTCTAAATCTTCACACGTATTCCCCACAGCAAGCAGTGCAATTAGACAAGATCTGTTCTTAACCCATAGACATTTTAGATATATATATATATATATATATATATATATATTATAAGTGAGTTTATTGATATGTTGGATCTTCTCCAGGCAGCGATTGCTCCCCTTTTAGCCGCACCTGAGTTACAGTAGACTATTTTAGACGACTAGTACTCACCAGATTATCTATTTTTGCGCCCGAATTAGATTTCTCAACGGTCTCTAAGTAAATATTTGTAAATGCTGCAATATAAATCTTGAATACCGCCGCAGCCGCTACGTAGCCGAATAACCGCCATTGCTGAAATATAGAACAAGTAATTTAGAGGGTGTAGGTTTACTAGAACAATGTGGCCCTAGCATGTAAATAAAGTAAGTTAACAGACTGAACGGCTACTCTAAGCAATGTACTAAAATAGTCATGGGATAAAATATCATCTTTAGTTATGGCAGGGTAACAAGGTGTTTTCGCTTTTCACTTACTGTAAAACATTTTTTTTTTGGTATCTATTTCTGTATTTCTAAGTAACCAAAGTCTAGTGAAAACGCCTGTGATGTCTGGTGTCAGAATCCATAGTCAATAGTATTGACTGAATAATGAATGCACCTCTTTCTTAACCTATTTTGAAATGAACACTTTCACTATGAATAAGGGTTACTTAATGGTAGGGACCCCATATAGAACTCTTTTCTGTAGGTTCTGTTCCCCACTGTTGATATAGAGTTAAGACCGCTCGGGTTCGTAGCACTGCTCTTGATTTATGATGGGCAAAATTGTGCATTCAGTTCAATCTTACCATGCTTTAATAAAGAAAGATACTGGAATAGCACCTAGCTCCTTGACAAATGCGGTGTGATTAGCTAATATCTTGACTTTACATAATAACCCATCCATGTTACTGGACAAAGACAAATGTAATGGTGGGACCTAATAAACACAATCATAATAATTAACACAATTTGATGAAATCACCTTATGATTTTTTATTAGCAAGATAATAAATCTACGATTAAATGAGTACATATTACTCACATGTAATTCATACTCCAGGAGCGATATTTCCTTATCTTTGGTTCCAAATTGTTTGCGTGTCGCGGCATAGCGCGTCGCGATCGTCACGGCAGCCGAGAGGGTATGACAACTTTCCTGTAATTTGGAAAATAACTTTTAGGTAAAGTTACAATTTTTATTTTTTTATTATTTTTTTCGTTTAAGTCACCACCTTTACACCTGCAATGCAATGTCGGTAATACAGCGCCCTCCTTCTTCGAGGATAAAATCGAAAGATTTGAGCCAAATTATTCCGTAACATGAATGATGAATTTTAGAGGTATTCGATTTCTTTGTTGGTTGGATAGAAAAAAAAAATTTTTGGTCTTGGTGCTTAAGGTGGCCCAACCCGGCGGGACTAACTCAATCGCGGGCACGGTACAAAACCGTGCTGTTGCGGTCTGGGACCTTCTCTGTTTCAAAGAAAATAACAGGCTCCGTGATGAGGAAGACGAACATGTCCACAAAAAAGACAATGTGCGTAGTGTATGATTTGGTAAGATTTACGAAAAATTTAATTACAAAACGACTTAAAGCTAAAAGTAAACCACGACCGCTGTAGTCAAATCTCTTACAAAAACCAAATAGATTATAAATCTTGATTAAATAAGCTATGTCTGATGACTAATCTTTTAAGATATTCCTACTTTATCATTGCGTAATCTACCTCCAAAATTATTGTATAAAACGCGCGAAAAATCCGAACTTTCGGACCTTATAAGTTAGAAAACAAACACAACTTTACAATGCCAACGGTCATCAGACATCTAGTTCGATCAAATAAAGCTATTTTGAGCAAAATTTGGGATCTCTGACAAGTAACATGTGCATGATCTTCTTTCCCCGTTTGTATGGGTAGTTGAGCGGGATGGGCCACCTTAAGCAGCTTGGAGATGATTGTTTCTTATGGTTACAAATTGATCAGTTTTAGTTAGATCCAGATATAATTTGTCATTCACTTTTCATATAGTGCCAAAATTATAAAGACAGCATTTCACTAGTGCTTCATTAGCAGTTAGTTTTAACTTCCACCTTCTATTTCGTAGCCAGCAACCGAAACCTCAATCAGAAGATAAGATAAAACAAATGGAAGTGTTTTCAGGTTAAGTAATACAAAATGAGTCAATGGTTTTATGTCTTCGGAAAACTGATAAGGATTGTGACAGTGACTCATAACTTAAAGGTATCTGTTGAATGAGCCCGAGAGGTTTTTGCTAGGCGATTGCATAGGAGCACGGTGCTTTGAAGTTATCTGCATCCGCCCCCTAATAAATAGACCATGCCGCCCGATTATCATGCATACTATTGTAACTGATAAGCAGGCTAAATGCATATTGCTTTTAAATAACCAAAAAAAATGCATTTTGGCAATCTAGTTTCCCATATTTTTCCACAATTTCAATGGCATATTTCCACATAGCTGGCTACTGGGATTTTATATCTAGACTCAGCCTTAGCAATAAAGTAGTTATCTATCTATAGTCATTAGAAATACCCATTTGAACCTATAGTATCCAGCTCTGAGGAACAGCCAGCGTATCGAGCATCGAAGTATTCAGCTAATAATAAGCAAAGTTGCAGGGTTTCTCGCAATACAGAGATGAATACTTTGGCGTTCCTACAATGAAAGATGAAGTGCGTCTCCATTGTGTAGCATACAAGAGAAGGTTAAGCTCACATGTCAATGAACTAAACCCTTCTACAGGGACAGATCGACTCATGCGTCCTAGGGTGTTAGAACTCGACAATAGATTGTATGTTTGTCCATACTTGTCTTTGATGGAAGTTTGTCCTTACAAGCTACATAGAAAACACCTGTTCATAGTGTATACTGATCGCATGGTGGACAAATCACAAAAAAACACATATATAGGATGCTCAGGCAATGTGTGAAGCTCTCGATTTGCTAAAGGCGCATTGAAGCTTTTATATGATTACCAGTATTTTCACGGCTCCGAGTAGCATGCCTCGTACACCTCCGTCTTGGTCCAGTCCTCTGCGCCGTTCACACCCACCTTGGTCACGTCAGTTCAGCAGGTTCTAACATGGTATCAGCTGATGTTGAACATGAGAGGGTAGTTAAGCGACGCAGGCGGGAGATAAGGACAGCACCTGCATGATGCCGACGCGGCCGGCTGAGAGGTTCTCGAGCGCGGCGCCGAGCATTCGCGAGGGCTCCGAGTAGCAGCTCTCGTACACACCCGCCTCGGTCACGTCCGCCGTGCGGTTCAGCAAGTTCTCGCGGGGTATCCGGTAGTGGTTGAACATGATGAAACTGCGACACAAGACCACAACCTCAAGTGAAAGAATCATTGGTGTGCATGTATTGGGTAATTAACACATTTATGTTGTTACCTATCAAAGCAATAAAACAGAACTCTCTTGCAGCCCTGTGTTCCTTTATCTGGCTTTCACATAAACGTTACATTTTGGTGAATTTGAACCCTTAACCCAGCCAAAAAAAATATTTCTATTTGACTGGGTTGGTACCATCGCATTGAATGAACGATGGTCGAAGCGGCAATGACAATGGTCCTTGTTTTCCATCCAGTTCAATGTAGCCGAGCAATATGAGAAAGGTCCTGGCATGGCACCTAGTTCCCATGTGGAGTGTTAGGCTAATATCTGAAGGTCAGTTCGGTATTAGTCATCCATGTCCAGTTACATAAAAAAATCCACATCCAATTAGCGTAATAACAAAAGCACAATATACAGCATGTGTTTTTTAACTGGGACAGTATGAGGAAATCCGAAACTAAAGGAAACCGGTTTAGGAACCATTAGGTTTTTTTTGTAAAATAATTTTGACATACCTCCTAAATGTTCCGGTCAAGTGTGAGGTGTCCATAAAAATAAGTCATTCTTCGGATTTTTTTAATGTAATGTTTTTTTTCATGTAAGCATAATTTATTTGTTTTTATTTTAGATCAGAGCAGCACAAGTCAGTCAAATTTAATTAATAGTTTTTGCACTATTACTAATTCTGTGTTCAAAGTACTGAAAGACAAACACTAGTTGTAGACCTAGGTTGAGTCGCCTAAATGTCACCTGTCGTGATAAATAAGAAGTATTTATTTGAAGACACCAATAATCTAGTGATAATGTACCTAATCATGTTTTCAGCATAGCATTTTGTTACTCTGTTAGACTTGATTTGGATGGTTTCATAATATTGTTTGAATTAATTCCAATCCAATTAAGCTTTAAATATCAGCAGGCATCCACATCTGAATAAATAGTTACACATAATCGGAACCCCCATTGTGAAAGCGGAAAGACAATAACATATTTACGCTAGCTAGAGCAGTGCGCAGTGCTCACCGACCGATTACAACAACGGAACCAACTCCAAGGGCAGAAATTGAAAATATGTTGTCTGTCCTCACCTCACATACGAGAAGCCACACAAACCGTCCAATGTGTCTGCATGTACAATTAAGTGGTGTTTGAAAATTGGAGACAGCGGGTCTCATAGTACATTGCAAGCTAGATGGCATATCTCCTTCCTTTTTATCTATGGTATAACAACTGACAAAATAGTTGATTTGTTCTGTACTGTGGGTACAAAACCCTTGTTAGGGTCCGGTACCCAAAGGGTGCCAACGGACCCCAATTACTAAGCCTCCGCTGTCCGTCCGTCCGTCAGTCTGTCACAGGGCTATATCTCATGAACCGTAATAGGTAGGCAGCTGAAATTTTCACAGGGTGTGTATTTATTTTGCCGCTATAACAACAAATAGGTAACATTCAAAAATATTATAATTAAAAGGTTATATTTTTAAAATTTACTAATAAAATTATACAAAAAACTTGATTTTATCTGTTAAATCTTGTACGATGGTTCGGAACCTTTCGTATGCGAGTCCTGCTCGCACTTGGCCTCTTTTTATTATCTATACAAACCCAAATTTATAACAAAGTACGAACAAACAAAGTCATCAGAAAATTGCGCATTATTGTAAAAGTCGAGAGAGTAGCTAAGGTGCAAAGTGCCAACTTGGACATATTTTGAATAACATTTGTCATTCAAGCAACACAGTTCAAATTGTAACCTGACTGTAACCTTCATTACCATTCCATTACATAATGAATAATTCAAAATAATATCAAACAACAAAAGCGTGTCAGTGACTATGTAAAAACGACGCTGTGAAATTGCATTTGCAACATGAAGTCACAAATGTAGACAGTATCGCCACCAATTGAGATAAGATAAACAATGACCTCCATCATACGGAAATGAGACAAAAGCTGATTGATTTATCAGCACGTACGGCAATACGGCGGAAAAAGGGGGCAGGCTCACGCACCCTGTGTTATGTAACAATAGACATTTCAAGCTACTTTCGGCGCCAAAATAAACGAAATCTGCACACTTATTTCTATTTATGTATCAAGGTTATGCTTCTAGCACCGACCAGCACAGATCAGGATATAAAAACTCATATCACCTGCTTTATATTTTAAATAAAAAAATAATAAAAAAAATCCCAGAGCATTAAGTATGATGAAGACACTCCAATGAAATAATACAAAAATCAATAAATTGATATGTTTGAGTTTGATTCTCTTGATATCTTTATAAATTGTAGCCTATGTGTTATTCTGATGTATAAGCTATATTTTAAGCTTTGTGGAAAACGGCTTACTCACGGTGTGTCGATAATATTTCACAACTGTTATCGACACACCGTAAGCCGTTTTCCACAAACCTTGAAATAAGTGTTAACCACGGTAATCTCAAATCATATATAAGCTATATATATTAATGTAAAGTTTCATAAAAATCTATTCAGTAGTTTTTACGTGAAAGATTAACAAACATCCATCCATTCTTACAAACTTTTTTAAATAGGATTATAATTTATTTATTATTATTCATACATAAATGTTCCATAGTAAGAAGTTCATAAATATATTTATTTTCAATATCAAATGTTAAAAAAACAATATTCATTCGGTAGAATCCCAATATTTATTTTACAAACCGACGTAAATCCCCATTTCTAGAAGGGAAAAAGTTTTTTTTAAATTGGATTAATAATGACATGATTCATAACAAATGCTGACCCATTTCACGGAAGCATAATCCATTCAATACCAATTATATGATAGCAAATCAAATATGTTGATCACACACATGCGTGACTTAAGTGTGATAGTGGATAGCGCCAAGATTCAACATTGAAACATCACCAAAAAGCCTCAATAAAGCTAGGATTTTTTTCGAAGAGAATTAAATTTTATTTTAACATCATGGTTATTTTTACAAAATTAACAGGTCTCATGGCCAGTCAAAAATTACTAATAGCATAAAAATTAAAGTCCATTATGTCAGTTCTTTTTTTATAAGGACATGTGATCACTCAAGACAATGCTCACATTGTTTGCATAACGACGAGAGTGTGTGGATGTAGTGTTAACAATCACGCGGGCAGATTCTACATATATTGCTGATTTTCATTCACATATTAAAATTCATATCAATACAAGCTGAGTTTTGGGCCCGATTATGAACGAACTAGGCTTAATTATTAGGTCCTTGACTTTCATGTTGTAGTCATAGATAAAGAGGGGGGAGATATGGCATCGAGCGCGCCTACTAAGGTACCCGCTGTCTCCAATTAAAAAACTACAAATCCAATTTAAACGTACATGCCACATGCAATCATAGCCGCAAACGTATTGGAAGTTTAATGTGTGTGATATCTCATTATTATGAGCGAGCCGAAGCCAGTAAGATCCCGGTCCGTGCTCACCCGTTGTCGATGCCATTGACGCCGATCTTCTCGCCCATGTCGCCGATGACGAGGCCCGCGTAAGTCTCGAGCGTGCGCGGGTTGCGCACGGGCACCACGAACGCGTGCAGGCCGTGGCTCGCACCGTCCGCCATCATCAGCTGCGCGAACACCAGCGCGTGCGTGCACGTCCTGCCTGCAGCCGACAATGCACGCTTCATGTTTTGCCTCTTATATTATCTATGTCTCCGGCCATAAGAAAATAGCAAGAAAAAATCTACGCACTGTAAATACATAGAAAAGCGTCTGATCGGGTATATCAGTCATGCCTAAATTATAAAAGTATTTTAATGAAAAGTTTAATAAGTCAAGTTCTCGTGGATCTCTCAATAACTTTAGGGTCGTTTTTTTATTACTTTAGCGTAGAATATAGAATATGAGGAAATAACCGAAATATGGAAATATTTAACACTAACTGCAGTACCCGGCTCCGCACGGCACGATATTGAAAATATTGTTTACAGGTTAAAAAGTAACGTCCAATCTGTTGCTCTATTGCTGTATAAAAGGACAAAACAACAAATACACTTTTCGTTAATTATATTATTAGGGGTTAATTCATGACCAATAACATAAGATAAAACAGCTTGAAAGCCGTTGCATAGGGAAAATCATAAGGAAAAAATATAAATTACGAATTGCCACATGGGACTATCGTATAATATTACCTCGTTACTGTTATCGTTAAATCGTAACTGTGTCAGTTACTAAAACAGATAACAATAACTGAGTGAATTTCACCCTATTCTTTTAATGACAAAATGGAAAAAGCAAAAAAGAACATACATACATAAGAACAGCGTTTCAAAGCAATCGCACTTCGCAGAGCGATTGCTTTAAAGCGCTCGCATCGCACGAAGGTGAAGCGGGAGAAGAGGACCGCACCGCGCACGCGCGGCTCGCGGTAGGACACCCCGCCTGAAGAGCGGTCGGCGGGGGAAGGGGCACACCACATGAGCAAAGCAAACCCGACCGTAGGGTGCTACTCGACTCATGTCGTCGATGGTACATACATTTTAATACACGCATCGTACATAATATGTTGCTAGCTAAGTCTTAATAAATTAGTTGTTAAGTTGATAAATAATAATTTTACTTGTTTAAAACAGTTCGAACTGCTGCAATTCACTTGCCGATTGCTTATAATAGGTTTCAGTGCAGAAAATTCACAAACCGACTAGAAATAATAGGGCAGGAACAAACTATTTTAATAAAATAAGAGAACCATTAATATTGTTTAATGCGAAAGACTTTTCATTCAATAAACGCCCTACATTTCATATATTCAAAGTATATACTCACGCGCGAATTTATTTGTTCACAATTCATCAAAAATCATAACTGTAAGGTTAGGTGAGGTTGGACTAGGATAGCTTAGGTTAAGTTTGTAGCGATATTTTACTGCCTAACAAATACGCGTTTGTAGCAATTTCAGCTTTAAATTTATATTAATTAGGACGCTTTATGCAGTGCTCGTTGTTATTTTATACTTACTGCACGGTTTTTTATGAAATTAATTAATTTTTATGAAAAAGTTCTGCATGACGAAACGACATTCACAACATATAAAATTATACATTATGGATTTCATACAATATGCATGGTTTTAATGTTTTGCAAAAAACGACTTTTATAGGTTGTGAAGTTACGTAGTGAATACAACGACTCTTCTCCAGTAAATATTTTGCAATTAGTCAGAATTGTCATTAAACTCATTTCTAATTTATTAAGCAACATCGAATTGCTGAACAGACGGAATATAACATTACTGCTATACAGGCTTCAAATATGAATAAAGCTGTAGCGGAACTATTGCATACTTGGTAGTAATGCAGTAATACAATACCTTTCCGCTCATTTTACAATGCCTATTATTCAATGTGATGAGTGCACTTACAATACAACTGAATTGAAGTAGTCTCAAATATCATATTCATAGATTTATAATATTTTTATGGTTTTTGACTTATCTGCACAGTAAGTAAGTGGGAGCTCAAGCTAACTACAATAAAATGTTTACCTGTAATAGTAACATCTATTTGGATCTCTCCCTGATGCACATTTCTCTTAATTTTTGTTTAATCATTAATTATTGTTTAGAATTGAGATAACGCGGTGGAATTAAAATTGTTTATTAGTAAGGCTGATTGTGTATGTTGTAAAGATATGCTCCCCATTCAAATGTAGTTTGCCTATTTTCTTATTTTATGAGATATCATTTAGTAGGTGTGCCTAAAATAAGCATTTTCATTTTGAGAAAAATCTATACTGAGTCAAGGACAGCAAATAGAAAATGTCCATACAAACTCTTTCTTTGTGTAGGTTGACTGAGGGATTAAAAAAAATTATAAAAAACGTGGTTTTTAAATGCTTCCCAAACTATGTTTGTATGGGGAGCGTAATTTTAGGATGCTTGCGGCTGTAATAAGGGAAATTAGAAAATAAGAATATTGTTACATCAAGGTTTTACCTAGATTACCAACCCAGCATTTAGCCGCCTCGAAGTCCGGCGTGTGCAAGACGAAATCCCGCGCCTCAGGGTCGTAGGTGGCGGTGGTGCGCATGAGTCGCGCATCGCTGCCGTGCGCCACCTCGGTCAGGGCGAGGCACGACAGGATCTGCGTGGAGGTGTCACGTCCATAACTGTTCTTAGGCACAGATGCCATACTTATGCCGAGATTCACAGACAGTTCTTGGGTATTGAGATGATTCTCAAGCCTTCCGACTATCAAATTGGACATTCCTTCCATACATTCTGTGTCAAAACTGACAGTCGGAAGACTTGAGAATCGTCTGAAGACCTAAGCTCTGTCTTTGAATCTCAGCATTAGACTGTATGAACATGGATTTGTGGCTATCCAACGCATTACAGCATTGTAATCAGATTTACGTATGTACATAATCACACTTTTTTAAATGTAAATGTAAATGGATGGCTCATAACACACCTACCGTCATATTAATCCAACACACCGTATTGCCATAGGAATTAGGTGCCATGCCAGTACCTTCTCTTTTTGAGAATGCCTACATTGAACTGGATGGAACTCACGGGCAATTTTTTTCATTGCCACTTCGACATGCTTTCATCCAATGCGAATAGGTTTTTATTTTTGGAATGTCGACTATGAATTTGTGCATCTTCTACCTGTTCCGCGTTGATCAAAGGTAGAAAAGGGAAGGAGGGACAGCGTTATGCAGCGACGCATTCTCCATGGTAAAGAAGATGAACATTGTTGAACTATTGTTGATTCATTATGATTATCGACATGTTCAGTTATTTCATTTTATTACAGGTGAGTATTACAGGTGAGTATTCCATTCATGGATTGTTGACATATTCGATTACCAGGAAGAGCTAATGATATTGACTCACTATGAACAATAAGTTTTGTAGTTGGACTGTGTGTAAAGGTGATTGCGTACCTCTCTATTGAAGACCTGCTCGTATAGTGGGAGATGGCGTTCCGTGCCAAGCGAGAGCAGCGTGTTGGCGAAGAGGTGGATGCCGATGGCCATCTTCACCGACACACTGGGACTGAGACACTGCACCGCCTCGTTCACAGTCATTACAGTCCTCGTCTGTTGAACATTCGTGCAAACTTAATATATGTTGACATTGTAGAATTACTAACTATAATTAATTAAGGTCACTTCATAAGCATTAGAAAATTATTGTTCTTCCCATACAAACTTAGTAACGAGATCATTTGAAAAGAACTGTTCCGATAGACTTGTTTTTTGTAGCTATCTTTCAGTCTCTGTCTGCCCATTTTTGTATTCTCAAAATAATTTTCCTGGCCTAAACCACAGAAAAAAAACCAGCCAAGTGCGAGTCGGACTCGCACACTAAGGGTACTGTACCATCGTACAAAAGTTAACACAAAAAAAATCACGTTTTTTGTATGGTGGTCCCCTTTAATTTTAATAATTATTTTATTTTTCCTTTTTTTTTGTTATAGCGGAAAAATAAATACACACCCTGAAATTTTCAGCTGCCTACCTATTTCGGTTCATGAGATACAGCCCTGTAACATACGGACATCGGAGGCTTAGTAACAGGGTTCCGTTGGCACCCTTTGGGTACGGAACCCTAAAAAAAGTTGTATGAAGATTTTTTTGGTCTCAAAATCATACAGACACATTTATTGATTATTTGATGTTATCCGCGTGGTGTTCAAATGATTTATTAACTATGTTAGTTAGGAAGACAGCTTATGGGGATATGTGTTTGCCATACAAAAGTATGTTATATAAAATCTTAGAGAACTTCCTTTCCTGCTGACGACATTCAAGTTAGTTTTTATTTAAATAAAAATATGTATACATAAGTTAAGAATTGGGCACTGCAGATTACGAACCTGAAGAGCCCTCTATGTAACTAGAGGTGGCCATCATTTTGAACAATTTATTAGTTTACTATATATAACAACAATAGTAAAAACGATAAAATTTGGGTCCTAACATATGAAATTGGCGTTTTGTCGAACTGGCCACTTTGATCTCAAATATCTGGAGTTGGTTAGAAATTACAAATTAATTTAATTCAAATTCAGGCTTGTGTATTTGGGTGTTTTTGTATATTATTTCGTTAAACATTTGCCCTTTCCTTTAGAGTAAAAATATTTGTCGTTATAGCGGCAACCGAAATACCAAGTCCTTCTATAACCTGGTCAGGTTATAGAAGGACTTGGAAATACACAATCTGTAAAAATGTCAGTTGTCTACCTATTACGGTTCATAGGATACACCCCTGTGACAGACGAACGGACGGACGGCTGGACAGCGGTGGCATAATAATAGGGTTCCGTTTGGCACCCTTTGGGTACAGAACCCTAAAAAAGGAATAATGCAATTTAAGTTTCTATCAAAATGGGCTCCATGACTGCTTGAGCATTTTTTGCCATTTCTTAGGCTGAGATAAATAGTCGTAACAGAAACTAAGACTAACAAAAAGTAGTACTTTGTGACGTCACTTTGACACATTTTGTATGGACGGAATCAAAAAGCAATGCAAAGTGACGTCACAAAGTACTACTTTTCATTAGTCTTAGTTTCAGTTACGACTATTTATCTCAGGCTTATAGTTTCTGATCTGGCCATTAAGGCACATTTAAAAAATTAAAGTATGTCCCAGTCTGTGCACATAGCTGCCAACAATTCTTCTGCCTGTTAAACAGTTAAACCGTGATGAGCAATGGCATTCCTCCCGATTTGGTCTCAAGGCAATTAGAATGTGTCTACTCTACGCATATGTACGAGTATGTGCATGCTCATGTATGTATTCACTGAATTAGTCAAAATTTTCGAAAGCACAAATTATTTTGCAATATGTTAAATTCTTTATGCATTAACTCGCAGAGATCAAGTAATACATATCATTAACTATGATGCAAACAAATCACTTTGTGTGGACAGTATAGAAGGAACATTTTGCGAATCACTAAAAGTGACGCGTTTGAACATTGATTAACTCAGCTGTCTCTTCGTGCAACCGGGGCTTAGTGAAGACCGGGAATCATTACCAATGTCTTAAATAGCTTTTTTTTATCAGTAAAATCACATTCTGAAGCAAAACTACAAACCTATTTCAACCTAATGTGTACTCAATATTAATTTAGGCAAAGAACTGATATGGTATTAGACGCTTGTTATTTTCCTCCTATAAATAAAAGTCCCGAAACTGTAATCAAAAATAAGAATGATGCATCAAAATCGAAACTTCCTTATTGGACAACTAAATTTAAACCAGGGACAGGAAAATTAACAAAATATTGCAAACAAGTTGTGGCAAATGGCCGACTGTACTTACATACATTAGATACTGGACTGTTAGCAAAAAAAGCATAGATCATAACATTTTTTCAAGATAATACACTGACTTTTTACAGTCAGTGTTTAAACCGGAATTTTCCAGTTTAACTTTAATGTAAGGCTTTAATCTAGAAAGAAAGTGAGCTAGGCTTTTTATAAAAAAAGTAACCACCTTACCTAGAAAGTTATCCATAGAAAATTTGGCAATTGTAATTTTGTAACTAATAATAAAAATTAGCTTCAGCGACATCCACATTTGAAGCATTGTAATTAGATTTTGAAAACAATGTGAAAAAGTTTTTGGTTGTGACTTTCGTCGGAAGCAGGTTTCGAACCAGCGACCTTTGGATTACATGCCCACTATTCTAATAAGTAGTAGATCGAGCAAGTACTGTGTCGATTCGAATATAATCGAGAAATTTGTTGGCTGACATAATTGTCAGGATAGCTCACTTCAGTAGCTTCAAATGTACATAGATGTCGCTAAAACTCAAATTAATGAGATAACGTTAATGTCGTATCCATTCAAATACATAAAATGATGTAATAATAAAAATGTATCAATTCACGAATGATTTCTTATAATATACTAATGTATGTAGCATGTACTAGCATGGTCCTTTTCTGGTGTCGTAATCACAGTCAGAATCTTCCATTTGCAGCAGCACATCACAATCATTGATGTCTGATACATTAAAGTATTCGTGTCGTTGATATCAAATTGCAATAATGTCAACAATCAATAAAGAATAAAACAAAAACGAAACTACAAATAACAACTGCATAATCACACTTTGAGAATATATTGACGTAAGTGCTTGCAAAATAGGTAACCAGATTGAGCACAGTCAAACCAACAAACAATGTCTACTTTTGTGCATTAGTCATAAATACCTGGCATAAATTTGTCATATATACTTCAGTCAACTATTACAATTGTTTTTTATGATTGTGAATTTTTTAACCATGTTTTAGATATAGATTTTTTTAATGTTACTGAAAATCGAAAGCTGATAACATTCCAGAACCTTCCTTATTTTGCTCGGCTACATTGAAGTGGATTGACAATTTTCATTGTCGCTTCGACCATCGTTCATTAAATGCGATGGTACCAACCCGGGCAGGAATTAACCCTACCGCCACTAAATAGGGAAGGGGACCTAGTTTTACGTAGCATCCAAAGCATGGCCAGCCTCAATGGTTGAAAACGGTCACCCATCTAGAGCGCTCAGAGTTGCTTCACCAGCTTATCGAACCGCAAGGCATCGCACCACTGGGCTGCCGAGACTGACTATACAATTATATTACTATTCAAGTACTAAGACAAATTTTCCCTAACTATGCTTATGGTGACAAATAAGAAAATTAACTGTATTATTTAACTCTTTAATAACTATGCCAAAAATTGGTTTTCTCATAGTAATTGTTCCACCAAACCACATAGGAATACGATGACTTAGGCAGGTATAACACTCAACGAACCTTGGTCTTGTAGCTGGCCCGCTTAATATCGGGCGGGAGGAAGTTATACTCGTTGAGACGGTTGACCCGGAGCTGTGTGATCCTCTTCTGCTCCTCCGCGGAGGGTGTGCCGTGGCTGTGCGCGAACAGCGGGTCCGTCTCCACCGCCTGCCATACTTTATACTGCCCGTGTAACACAATAGAGACAATTATATATATTGCAAACGAGTCATGCAGAAGCACTTTTAACGATCAATTGGCGTCAATGGTCTTTCAAAATGTACAAAATACGGTGGCCCATCCCGGCGGGACTAACTTATTCGCGGGTACAAGACCGTGCTATTGTGTTCTGGGGCCTTCACTGTTTCAAAGAAAAAGATATACTCCGTGATGAGAAGGATGCAACATGTCCACAAAGCAGACAATGTACATCGTGTATGATTTGGTAAGATTTACGAAAAATTTAATTACAAAACGACTTATAGCTAAAATTAAACCACGACCGCTGCCGTCAAAAAACTAACAAAAACCAAATTTATTATAAATTTTGATAAAACAAGCTATGTCTGATGACTAATCTTTTGAAGATGTTCTTACTTTATCGTGCGAAAAATCTGAACTTATATCTGGACCTTATAACTTAGAAACCAAACACAATTTTACAATGCAAACGGTCATCATACTACTAGTTTGTTGTAATAAAGCTATGTTGAGCAATATTTGGGATGTCTGACAAGAAATATGGGCATGATCTTCTTTCCATGTTTGTATGGGGAGTTGAGCGGGAAGGCCCACCTTGATAATGTATTTATTTTATACAGGGCAGCCTTCGCTAATCTAAAACATACTTGATTGTAGCTCATAAATAAATATTTTTGCTTTATTTATTGGTGAGTCATTATAGGCTTAAGAATGTATTTATTTTAGACTGGGCAGCCTTCGATAATTTGTATATTACTTATTACAACGAAATATTTTATTCGGGCTCATCGAGTTATTTGCAAGGTAGCTGGAGCCCCTTTTTTTATTCAATATTTTTTTCCTTCTTTGGAGTAAAAAAAGAAGCACCATAAAAACAATGGCAGATCACTTTGTTGATATCAAATAAAGTTATAGTGTAATAAGAAATAATTTCAACTGATTAAGACCAATATGATCTTGTTTTTATTGGATATACCTACACCGTGTCCTATTTTAGTTTCCGAATGCTTTGGTCATATTTTTTCCATAAGCTTGTCCATAAAACTGTGAAAGTTGTTTGTAAAAAAAATAACAATATTGTAGAAAAGTGTGATTGCACGCTTAATTTTATTGCAAGCGTGCATTGGTAGGTACGATTGTTGTATCGTAGATAGTTACGTTTAAATTAAAGGCGGCAGCGGCAGCGCACCCCCAAAATGTACAAGTGCTTGTTCACACCAGCAAAATTTTATTTTTGTGTAAGTTTAATTTTTATTTATCTCGGAAACAATTAGGTATTTTAATATAGTTTCTTGGGAAAAATTGTTTGCAATGCTGAGACCTTTCTTACGTTTAAGTATACAGAATCTTAGTAATAGGACATGGTGTAAATGTACATGTGTTTCCGTTAGTGTATGGTTTTTTGCAATGCCGCTACATTAGCGTAAAAAATATTAAAATTGTGAAGTCAAAATTGATTTCGATTAAATTAAAGAGTTATAAAATATCCATTAACGCTATCACCTTGTGGCTAGTAAGAAATAATAGTAAGTTACGTGTGGCCACTGATAGAACAGAATATTTGGCATTGCCTGATAATATGTACATCACTTATTGTAATCACAATAGAATTAATTGAATGAATATCACCTCACAGCTTACATTCCTATTGCGAGGTTATGTAATTCCTACAGAGATAACAAAATTAATAATATGTAGAAATTAATTTTCAAACATGGTCCCTGCTTGCACCCTTGCAAATCATTGATTCTCATTGATCATTAGTTAATTTTGTCGGAATACATTTTTCAGAATTCAGTAAAATGTATAATAATAAGTTTAGCTCTTCGTTATGTAACTATGTGATCAGGTCACTGTAGTAGTTCATGACAGAAATAATAGCATTAAAACTGAACATGCACATGTTTCACAATTTTTTTTCTTGTAGCCACTGGAGTAGAGCATAGCTTCAAGGTCCTTGCTTGTGGTGACGCTAAGTTCGGGTCACCTCTTACCCTAAAATATGGTTGAGAGAGGCGATGGCTGGACCAGGCGTGATGCTCGTGAGGACTGGCCTGCTCCAATTGGCAACATGTTAGATGACGGAACAGGCAAAATAAACCGATATTTGTCATTCTCCGACATTTCGAGCTGATTGTTCAGCCCGTTGTCAAGGAGGCATCCGCCACGTTCGTACGCAGCAGACGACTGTCAAAATTGACAAAGTTTTTAGCGCCAAAATGCAAATGCAAAAGGTCAAAGGAAGATTGACATTGACAGTGACTGATAAAAATACCAAAGGGTGCTAATTTTTGTTTAATGTGTGCCTCAAAACCCCATTACTTTTTGTGTGCGTTACAGCTAAATTCCAATGATTTTTCAGATGTACCCGTGTCGAGTGCAGTAATTTCGAGTATATGGTACGAAAATAAAGAACAAAAATCATATGCACATATAGTATTGTAATGTTAAGGTTCTATTTTTGTTCTTGACTCAACGAACTCTCAATTAGTGCTCAACATTTTTTTATTTTACAAAATTGAAAAAATCAGACTCGCACACAAAGGGTTCTGTACCATCGTACAAGGTTTAACACCAAAAATTACGTTTTTTATATTGGGCCACCCTTTAATTTCTATATTTTTTTTATTTTACCTATTTTTTGTTATAGCGGCAAAATAAATACACACTTTGTAAAAAATTCAGCTGCCTACCTATTACGGTGCATGAGACACGGCTCTGTGACAGACGGACAGCGGAGGCTTAGTAATAGGGTTCCGTTGGCACCCTTTGGGTACGGAACCCTAAAAATATTTTTACTTCAACCGACAATAGGCTTTACCGGTATATGCAACTAGCTGAGGTAACCTGCATGCCTTGGGTGAATATCATTTTATAATGATGTCATTCTGAATTATTTCATGGATAAAAAGTAGTCCAAAGAGTTGGCCTAAAAACTGGTGCACGGCAATGTATCTATCTACCTTTAATGTGGGCCTTTCCGCTCAACTCTCCATACAAATGTGGAAAGATCATGCACACATTTCTTGTCGGTGATCCAAAATGATACTTAAAATAGCTTTATTTGATCAAACTAGATGTCTGACATAAGTAAATATACTTTTTCGTACTAAGCAGGTACGTCGCTTATTCCAAGGAATGTGACATGTATGTATGTCTTCACGGTCGATTATACATACATACATGTCACATTCCTTAGATGTCTGACAACCATTAACATTGCAAAATTGTATATGGTTTCGAAGTTATAAGGTCCAAAAGTTGTTCACACATTTTATACAGTAAGTTTGGTCGTGGCTTACTCAACGACAAAACAAACAAATCTAAAAAATCGTATTTATCAAACCCGGCTTGTTCCATGAAGATTAAAAATTAATTTAGGTTGGAAACACAAAGGAAAGAAAAAGTGTATGAACATTTAATTTCTGCCTTAATATGATTCAGGTTAGATTAAAAAAAACCAAAAACATGCAGACACAGATATTTGTTGCCTAAAATTAGATACTTTTTGTCAATTCAATTGTAACAGTAGTTTTCAAATGGTTAGTAAACTACGTTCTTAAAGAATGACCTAAAAGAATGCTTTGATATCATAAAAAATTTCAAAGTTTTTAAAGATTTATATAAACCATCATGCCCGACATGAACAGCAGGGGCTATTTTTTGTAGACCACTTAAAATAATGATAAATGCAAACCGAAGCATTTATAAATGGATTCGAAACCGACTGACTTCACGGAAGGAGGAAGTGAGTGCAGTGAAAAGGTTTTTAACAACAAGTATTTCCCATTGGCCCGTAGTAGTTCATGTCGTAGATAGCGTAGCCACAATTTTATGGGGCCGGACTGACAAAATATAGATGTGAGTCAATAAACTAGTAAGCAATACTTTTTTCTTGGGGTAATAACCGTAATACCTATGCCCCTATCTGACTAAGCAATGGTATCTCCTGCGAGAAAACTTTAGATTAACATTTCTTTCACATCCTAAGGTATATGATCAGTCAAAACGCAATTTGCCAAAAAATACTAATTGAAAAAAATACATACTAATGCAATAGATACTTTTAACCTAGTGGAAAATGCCACTTTACTTACAATCACAAGATAAAACCATTTTTTTTTCAGGTACAGAATCTATCATAGAAATGCATGATTTAATGGTGTCTAGTAGGTATAAAATATAAATATATAATGTGGCGATAGTAGTGAAAGCTCCTTCCACAGTAATTTACATTACTAAGTACACCAGTAATTTATTAACAGAGTAAGTAATAGATAAAAAATAATAAAACCCACCTTCAGTTTCAGCAAATTTATATCCCCGCCCTCAAGAGCCAATTTTAAGTGCTTCCAGTTGAAGGAGGCGCTGCGTCGATACACATCCATTGGTCCATTCGGAAGCTCAGGAATAAAATCCAATTCCATCCTAAAATAAATTCTTGCAATACAAGCTGTTTTTACAATTACGCGGGCGGCTCGACCGATCTAACGCAACCTTGGCGATGCCTTATGTGAGTACAGGCGTGAGTAATAGAACACGGGAGCTTAGAATATTCTGCTCCATCTGTAGGAAAAGTGAAGTTTACGATTGAACTTACATGAATGCAGAGCAATTAAAGACTTCAACGTGGCCGAAACAAATAAATTCTCATTCAGAAACTATACTGAATTTAGATAATGAAAGGTATCCCGCGAACGACACAAATAACCGTCTAACTTCCGCCGGCGACCTCTAACACAGACATTCAACATTCGTTGGTTTGCACTTGACGGGTAGACCACAGAATATTTAAAGTTTTTGACGGGAAGAATGGACCAATGTTGCCGCACACGCAAATCTAAAACAGCCGATTCGGTGAACACGCAAAGCTTAGTGCAGTTTAATAATGCACTCAGATGAAAGTGAAACGCTTTCGACTGACGACATCAAACATCAAATGTTGTGTAAGGGACAATACGATGATGACTCGTGGCTGTCATGTAGACCCCCAGATGGCGTGTGAATGGCCTCACCTTAGCAACGTCAAAAATACAATTGCTGTCAAGTTTTATTACAAGTTTATAAATGAAAGACTATACATGTAATACTTTTGAGGTTACCGCGGTCGATAGACATGTTTGAAAAAACATCATATGAAAACAAAAAAATGTATTATGATCTGCATTATTTTTTACATGGTCAGAGAGGTCTGATCGATTTATAGAGTGATGGTGGACTCTTGACGATAAAATTAGTTCCACGGAAAATATAAATGTAGACGTGAGTCTTTGAGTTTTTATACCCCATGTATCGAAAAATGTAGCGAAAAACTACTTCTAAATGACAATTTCCTTCAGCTAGTATAGTATATCTGCCATCTTTTAACGTGACGATAGTAAGCTAGAAATAAGAATAAAAACCAAACTTAACAATTACAATTGTGTTACAATATTTATTATCATTAATATTTGACACCATGTAAATGATTACCGAATTCTGGGTGAAATTTTTGCGCATAGCAATACCCGCCCGTTTCTCTAAGTTCCCGATAGATGGCGTGGACATTTAAAAAATGGAATCGTTCAAAGTTGCTAGGCAATAAATTTTCACTTGGTGTTAGCATTTTTTTTACTTGCACCACATATTGAAAAATCCCCAAATAAGCAACTTGCATACGCTCAGTAAGTAGGTAGTATAGTTTTTTTAGCAGACATTAGTTGCTTAATTTCGCTGGAAGGAACTACCCAATATCGGGGAGGGCAATAGATAGAGACAGAATCTGCAAAGCCCACATTCCTTTAAATTTCCCTCCTCTTTGCTGCGTCCTGTAAAAGAGCTATAACTGTAAAGAAAGTTGCAGCGAAGGCAAGCAAATTCGGAATTTGTGTACATTTCACCTGCACAAAACCTTGACATCGTCTACAAACAAAAACGGTGCACAAGCACCCTTCACCAGACGGACGAGCACAGAGCATATAATTGCGGACGAGCACCGCATTATCATTTGATTTCACTTGTTCCAACTTCACTTTTACTGATAAATGTTGCCGCCATCTAGCGTGCAATTTGTGAACTATTTACAATAAATGAACGACTTTAATTGAGGCGTATACCATGATCCTCACTAGATGGCAAGACGGTATGCGTTTTAACGTCATTAAAAAGAGATGTAAATATGTGAAGCCCATGAGCAAGCGAGACAGATGAACTTACACACTCTAACAGGACTACCAACACACTTACTCGTTTGCCATAAATACAGTCACACAGGTAAACAAGAAAAGAGAAGTTGTAAAACAACTGTTCGTTGCTTTTCTATCAGATGTAAAATAGACGGGCGGACGTGTCGCTGTGTGCTCGTGTTCTTCGCGCGGTGTTGACTTTAATTTCGATTCTCGATCGTTCGTAAGCGTTGACAGTGCATATATTGCTTGTTGAAGCGATTCTCGTGCTCTCCGGCTATTGGCGGCTATCCGGAGCCCAGTATTGTGTTAAAACAGTGCGTGTTTTAGATGACGTTTGCGTTCACTTGCAGTGATTTTGCCGATAGCTCGCTAACCAAGGCGGCGCGCGGCGGCGGGCGCGCGACTAGCGATAAACTCCACGCTGAAAAAACAAAGTTTTACGGGTCAGCAGTGGATTAGGGTTTGTGTCAACAATGCTGTTCAAAGTGACATAAAGTGAACGTTATCAGTATCGGAGGCTGACACCCGATAATAATGTCCGGGAGATCGGATTGCAGGAAGTTTGCACCAAACATCTTCAACAAGAGCAAGTGCACAAACTGCTTCCGCCAGAAGGAAGAGCACAGTGCAGAAGCTCTCGAATCGAATCGGGTAAGTTTAGCAACTAGGTACCTACTATAGGACCTAGCTGGTATCTGTAATTCTGTGCTAACTGATTAGGTCTTAAAATAGGATTACATAAAAGGAATATACCTAGCCAGGGGTGTGATTTTGTAGGTACTTATCTTCCTAAGCAATGCCCCTTACCTTGCATATGTCGCGCCAAGTGGTCGAATACCTACGCTAAGTTATTGAAATAGCTAGGTACGCTACTAATGCATTGAGTTAATCTATTTGGTTTATGCATTATTTCGATATATAACTTTTTTTTTATTTATGTGAATGATTTTAATTTTTTTTTATTTAATTTAATTTATAACTATATTCATATCTATTCAAACAATAATTACAGTGAACGGCCTACTCAATCATTAGGCGCCTACCGATGGCGCCTACATATTACCTACATAAGGTCTGAATAATAAAAATAAATCAGGTAGGTACATGGTTAATAATTGAGGGCTGGGTAACTGATAATGTCTATTGAGTTTATTAATGATAATACAGTGCTTACCTACATGTACACATTTAGGGACGTACACTGCAACGGTTTGCACAAATACGTTTGTTTGTATGAATAGTTCTCATTGAGACTGGTTTTATGTACTTCAAAGCCGAACGCGCCTTTTTTTGTATGTAGTCGAGTAACTGTTTACATAAAACCTACGACACCTCCACGTGACGACGTGACTGACATTGCGAGATATAGGAAGTATGCAGTCCCTACCAGACTATACTCGAATGTAGGTATAACCTAAAACCATGGTACATCAAACTCGAATGCATTTTATTTATTCTTGGCTGATAATTCCCACGTGAACGGTTAGCAGAAAAAGTAGCGCGAGCCGATAGAGCGTTGCAATATTTTTCTCCCAGTTCGTCGTGGGAAAGAACCGTTCGTTGACCAGGGCCCGGCGCGCGTGCCTCGCCGCGCTCGCGCCTCAACGTGTCTTGGCTACCTCACGCGTCTCACTCAATAGCTTGATTGCCTGCGCCAACTCACACTTGCTAGCTCCACGTCGCCGTTATATCTACATACGTTCTACGCAACCTAGGACTTAACCTTTACTAGGTAGGTAGTACTTGAATGCAAGTGAAGGTACCCTATAGATTGGTTTTATGCAGCCTGACATGGATGGCTAATACCACACAACTACCGTTATGATATTAGCCCAATACACCACATTCCCAAAGGAATTAGGTGCCATGCCAGGACCTTCCCTTTTATGAGCACTGTCCGTGATCAAAATTGTCCGTGTTTTCCATCCAGTTCAATGTAGCCTTGCAATGTAAGAAATATTCTGACTTGGAACCTGACACAATTTTTCTTTTTCATTTATTTTGGATCCCCTTGGTCCTCCTTCCTCGCTTACTATGTGTTAGGAATAATCCCTCGCAGGTTTGGTACCATTGCATGAAATAAATGAACGATGGTCGAAGCGGTAAGAAAAATCATCCCTGTTTTACATACAGTTCAATGTAGCCGTGCGATATAAGAATGGCCCCCAGTTCCTATGTGGTGTGTTGGGCTAAATAATGACAGTAAGTGTGGTATTAGCCATCCATGTCCAGTTACATATTAAACATGCTAAAGATGTTAGTACATTAATCGAAAGAAGTGAGTAGGTATATGCTACAATCGTCCGTTTGTGTTTGGTGCTATATTATCTCTTGCCTACTCCTCAGGGGAAGGGCGTGATTGTATGTATGTATATCAGTTGGTTGCTTTCCTGCAATATAAGTGAAAGCACATGTACTGACATTTTGAAAGAAAGCTAAGGTCTTATACCTATATTAGCGCGAGCATAGGCGCGAGTGACTCCCGGCTTTTCACTGCGGAGGTAAATTTTAGGCGTCTGTTACGCCTACAACTACGATAGCGGTTCATAACTTTGTGATGGGGTCTATACTTATGCATGAAAGCGACACTTGGACTTAGCAGATGATGCATGGATGTAGAATAAATGTGGTTTGGAGAGCTATGTCAATGTCGGTTAGATCACAGTACAAAACGAATGAACGAAGGAATTGGTATGCAGAAGAAGTGACGAATGTAACTCATCGCACACAAGAATTCAGGTACGTAGCAACCGTAATCGTAGAGCATGTATGTAAAGATACATGTAAGCTAAAAAAGTATGCTGTGGTCGAACCGTATGGCGATCTATCTTCTCTGCCTACTCCTCCGAGGAAGTGACTTCCAAGCTATTAAGGCTAGGAAAAACAAACCAGGAAAAACCTGCCCACCAGTCACGTCGAGTCACTATTCATCATTAGAACGTATGCAGACTGAAACAATAGCCGAGGATAATATGTGGCGCCGTCTGAGGTATGTCTCGTCACGGACAAAACAACAAATTATGTCATACAAGCGTAGGAGAACACTCAGGCGGTAAATATATATCCAATTGCATAAATAAAAAGTGCAAAACATATTCGAGGCAGTGACTAGACATTTTAGCGAATGTAGTTTTTAGGGTTCCGGCCCCAAAGGGTGCCAGCGAAACCCCATTACTAAGCCTCCGCTGTCCGCCCGTCAGTCAGTCCGTACGTATAGGTGTGCAGCTGAAAATTTACAGAGTGTGTATTAATGTTGCCTCTATAACAACAAATGGGTAAAATTCTAAAATTAAAGGAACGAAGAAAATGGATTTTTGGTGTTAAATCTTTTACGATGGTACAGAACCCTTCGTGTACTAGACTGACTCGCACGGTTTTTACACGTGTTGTCAGTACATAATTTGCAAATAGAAGGCTTTAAAAGATCAGAAAACTTTGCAGAAAACCAATGTTGATTATAATTACTCAACTTAGTGTTATTCAGTCATATGTGAGCTCCGTTAAAGGTAGGCGTTTTGGCGGTGTAAAAACGCGTTTAGATTGATTTGGAAATTGATTGTGATAAAGCATGTTAGAAAGAATTAATGTTAATGCCGATAAATGTCTACAGATATCGTTTACCCGCAGTGTGAAGCCAATAATTTTTAAATATGCAATGAACAATGCTCCAATAAATAAAGTAGCTTCAGTTCGTGACCTAGGTGTAATATTAGACGAAAAACTACTTTTTTCTGAAAATTTAGATGCTATTACCGACAAGGCGTATAAAAATCTTGGTTTTATTATGCGCGTAGGAAAACCCTTTAAAAATATTGATTGTTTCAAAACATTGTTTTATGCCTATGTTCGAAGTGTACTAGAATATGGGTCATGCATATGGTCTCCTCAATACCTAACTCACAAAGCTCAAATTGAACGGATCCAGTCAAAATTTATGAAATACGTTAATTTTAAATCAAAGCATAAGTTACATTCCTACTTAGATAGATGTAATCATCATAACTTCTTAACACTCGAAGAGCGCCGGATTTTACTAGACATGTCGTTCCTCTTTGATTTGGTAAATAGTCGAATAGATTGTCCCGAGCTCGTTGGTGAAATCACCTATAATGTACCAATCCGCCGCACACGACACACTCATCTATTTCATACTCAACTACACCGCACAAACTACGCCCAAAATTCTGTTGTTTCACGACTCGTTAATACCTATAACAGTAGTTTTAGTAATGCAGATCTTTTTTCAACCACAAAACGCAATTTTAAAAATATGATTAAAAAACACTTACTATTGCAAAGACAAGAGTAATACAACTAATTGACAACTCATTTATAAACAATCACTTGCAAGCAAACCCTATCACTCCAACGCAAGTATATAAATATATATACAAATATACACACCCTCACACGCTCTCACCCTCAGCCTCTCTCACAAACCCTCTCACCCTCGCACACCCACACACACACCCACACACTCACGTACACTTTTGTAACTCACCCTACCTACACAAACATGCGCAGGTAATGTAATGTAATGTATACTACAATGTATTTTCACTTGTTCTCCTTTTTTCTCTTTTCACGCATTTTATACTACCTACTTACTTATATTAATCTACAAAATTGTAAAGGTAATTAGAGGAAATCTGTAATTGGCTTTAGTTTAAGGTAATTTTAATTTTTAAAAATTGTACTAGATATGTAAGCTGTTGATTTCCCAAATAAAATAAAATAAAATAAAATGATTCCAAAAAGGCAGTGTTGTCTTCGCGAAAGAATGAAAATAATGCTCAATTATTGTCGCGATGAGACGGGCCATGTTTTCGCGAAGATGTTATCGCAAAATTTTCAGCACCGTGACTATGAAATTCAAACTTTTCATGCGAGGTAAGTTGGAAAACGTCAAGCTATCGTCAGGCCTCGTAGACTCTAGCAAATCTTTGCTGGAGTCTACGAGGCCTCGTAAAGTACCCGATCACTGAAAACCTGTCACACTATTCCGTCAATAGAAATCGAATGTATTTCAACGGAGGGGTTTGTGACGAAATAATGAGTGATTCTAATAATAAAAATAAAAATGGGAAAGTATGGGTCTTTGAATTTTATTACTTTATTGACCAATTTCAATTACACTTAGCTTGGTTTTCACCAAGATAGGATTTATTTTAATCGGCTTTTATTACTAAAGTGCTGATTATCTTGTATTGGTATTGATTGCAAGCTGCTAAGAAAGGCCCTTAACGTGAGGCAATTTAGCTAATCAGCAGTAGGTGAAAAAGGCCCTTAGGTAAACAAAATCTGCTCGATTTTTGTAGGTTCAAAAAATTTATTTTTCCCGAGTGGAACCGACAGTGCGATAACGAAGCGCAAAATGAGGTGTAGGTTCTGCACCTACCCCTATCTGACGGTAAACTGACCGATTTTGTATGCCAAAGTTGTCATTTTGGGGTAGATGCCGCACCTACACCATTACGCGCTTCGTAATCGCACCTCTGGTCCAATACAGTTTAGAATGCGTAAAAATAAACAATGAATAAAACGTCGAGGTATCACACGAGGCGCAATAAGTCAAATGCCAGTGAATCGCATCGGTACTCCAAAACGTACGCGCTACCGAGACGGAATCGTCACGGCTTGACACGGGGTGCGTGCGTGAGGAATGCGCGTGCGCCCAGGTGCAACGTCCTGGCTCTCCCGCTCCCCACCTTCACCACCCCGCGGCCCCGGCCTCCTCGTATTCGGGCAACCTGCGGCGGCGCAGGACTAGCATCCGGAGAGTAATTTCGAAAAGAAAGACATGGAATAAGCCGCGCAAGCTTGTAACTGCAGGTGGATACGTGAAATGAATTCGAGCCCTAAGGTGAACCCGTAATCATCCGAAAATTACGTTTCAGATATACTTAAGGTGGCCCAACCCGCTCATCTCCCCATACAAAAGGGGAAAGAAGATCACGCCCATATTGCTTGTCAGAGATCCAAAATTTTGCTCAAAATAGCTTTATTTGATCGAACTAGATGTCTGATGACCGTTGGCATTCTAAAATTGTGTTTGTTTTCCAAGTTATAAGGTCCGAAAGTTCGAATTTTTCGCGCGTTTTATACGATAACTTTGGAGGTGGATTACGCAATGATAAAGTAAGAACATCGTAAACAGATTAGTCATCAGACATAGCTTATTTAATCAAGATTTATGATCTATTTAGTTTTTGTTAGATTTTTGACTACAGCGGTCGTGGTTTACTTTTAGCTATAAGTAGTTTTAAAATTAAAATTTTCGTAAATCTTACCAAATCATACACTATGCACATTGTCTTTTTTGTGGACATGTTGCATCTTCCTCATCACAGAGCCTGTCTTATTCTTTGAAACAGAGAAGGTCCCAGAGCGCAACAGCACGGTTTTGCACCGTGCCCGCGAATGAGTTAGGCCCGATGGGTTGGGCCGCCTTAAACGAATTTTGGAAATAATTTGGTTGAAACGATGCGAAAATCAAGAGAATTGAAACAGTCGTTTCACTTCACACTTGTTTTTTTTTATGGAACTGGATATGGACGCTGGCATAATGTTATCCTAACACACCGCATTCCCAAAATAATTATGAGACGCCAGAAAGTTGCTTAATTGGGATTTTTGATGGACAAAAACTAACAACCTCAGTCAATCAATATCTTATCTCAAGTAGGTATCCTTTGGAGGAAAAAATATAATTTAAGTTCAATATTATACAAAAATCGTTAAAAAAGTTAAGTAGACTTAATTTTGATATTTAAAAAAATGTGAAGACAAAGAGATATTGACTGACTGATGTTGGATGCAAAAAAAAATATAAATGCGCAGTGGACTAAGAATTATTTCCAAACTACGTTTGTGTGGGAAACATAGCTTGGGGTGCGCTTTTAGTAGATGTGGTCAACTTCCCCTATTACTCCAGGAACTTTAGACTTAAATCAGCACTTAGAAAAACATTAAATCCGAAATGCAATTTTTTTTCTCAGAAACGTAGTATTTCATATGGACGTGTGTACATTAAGTTTGCAACATTTTGGGGGGCCCGGAAGATAGAAATAAAATATGAAATATGTTTAAGAAAAGATATCTCCTAAACAAATATTTAGAAATGGTATTTCAAAATCGAATATGTTAACTAATTTTAAGTGTAATATAACTGTAAATTTGCAACAATTTATTATTTACGGAACTGTGTAAATATATTTTTTTTGTACTATTTTCGTAATATCTGCAAAGCAAATACTGCTAACTCAGTTTTATTTTCTGGAATATGTAAATGGCCTAAATCTCTATATTCTGTGAGAAATTTAAAATGTTGCAAAACTTAGAAGCACATTTTTTTTTCATTTATAATTTTTAGATTCGAATATAAGCTAAACAAAAAATTCGAAATGCGGTTTGAATCATTCATTTTGTAGTTTTATCTTTCAATAATATGCTATCAATTTTGCAACAATACAAATCGTCCGGAACTAGGTTCAATTAAAACATTACTATAATTACCAGTTTTCACTCGTACACCGACGTAAAGCCACTTCTCTGTGTGAGTGTAGCGCGTGTAAACATAGCTAGGAAGACTGCGGTGGACGCGGGGGGATGGGGCCGGTCGGCTCGACAGATTCTCCCCGCCTTGCTACCTAAACATCGCCGCATTTATTTTGTGTTCGTTCGGGAGCAATTTTCATTTGTAAATTGATTTACATTGTTGATAATACAGAATGGCTGTGGACATTTGCGATAGAGCGATCGTGGCACAGTGTCGGGTGGATTTGCCTTACACTACAGAGGTCTGGGTTCAAATCCCCACAATGCACATCCACCACTATCTTTCTCTTTCTGAGTTGGATAAATGCATTTCGTCATTAATGCGAGCGGTTCCATGGTTCGGAATCCTTGAAAAACTGTAGGTTAAGCCCTCCCGGGTTGGTTCCTTCATACGCATTTTCCGTCCGTGTTTTCCATCCAGTTCAATGTAGCCGTGCTCATAAAAGGGGTGGTCCTGCCATGGCACTTATTCCATCGTAAATGCGGTGTGTTGAGATGAAAATGGAATAGAATTGATGCGATCATAATTGGCAATTACTAAGAATGTTTTGACGGGATGCCGGCCGTGCCTCTAGTCCTTTTATTTTTAACATTCTTAGTATGCTTATGGTATGCTTGTTTTATCTATATTTTTATTTTGGATGATAAATTGTTCGCCTTAATGATTTCACCTTTTTACCGATTTCGCCACGCATAGTCATTATCTGAAATAATAGAGAGATTTGAACCAGGAAAAAATTTTTTTCAAGAAATTCAACCGACGAAAAAATTATCAGATAAGCGAAAAACATAACAAGAAGTTTTGATATGACCCCGTATCGTAATAAACAAACGTAAATCGCTGACTCTATATTAGTATTTTTATTTTTCCCTTCTGAGTTTTAAGGTTAACCACCCTAACTCCGCGAGATATAGCAAGATTATTAATTAGATTAGATTAATACCAAGAATGCAATCCCGATCTCGCAAGATCTCGTTTTCGCGAGTTCTCGGCCTTTTTTAAACGAGATTGATCTCGACACACTAGCATAAAAACCTCTAAAGAGAGTTGTTACTCTATCAATTCCCTATACTACGGGCGATAACTGGCGATAGGTCTATTTCAACACTGACAAGTGCGCTATATTGACATTGAGTCACTCCAGAGAGCCTATTCAATACCAAAATTGACTTGGTGATGTCTTGCTTTCGAGAGTGACAAGTCAGAAAAATTAAGGTGTCATCATGGACAGAGTGCAGAGCTTGAAAGAGTGCAAAAAAAGTTTTTGAGATTCCTTTATAAAAATAATTATAATTTTTATCCGATTTATCCGAATCGCAGTTAACAAAATATGTGTTTAAATTAGTAATTGGACACGTGCAAAATATTTCAGTGCTAGAGAGTGTTAATCTGTTCGCCCCAGAAAATTACAGTCGCGCGCGCTCTCATCCTCGCTTCGCGCTGCCCTCCTCGCGCACCAAAATCTTACCAGCACCTTAGAAACCTAACAAAATTTTACAATGCCCGACAGTCATCAGACATCTATTTCGATCAAATAAAGCTATTTTGAGTATTATTTTGGATCTCTGATAAGAAATATGCTCATGATCTTCTTTCCACGTTTGTATGGGGAGTTGAGCGGGAAGGCCCACCTTAAGTCTAGATTTTTAAATAAACTATAACCCCACTTAAATCTTACAAAATCAGCAAATTACAAAATAAAAAAGTGTACATCTTTAGCTATAATCACCTCTAGTGTCATGATATTAGCCAAAAACAACATATGGGAACGAGGTGCCATGCCAGGAACTTTCTTATATTTCATGGCTACATTGTAATGGAAGGAAAATATCGTCTATTTTCATTGCCGCTTTGACCGTAGTTAATTCAATGCGATAGTACAGCCCCTACAGTTTTATGTTTAATCCGAACTACCATGAAACGTGAAGTAGTAAATACTTTTTCTAAGACAAACTACGCCACCCTAAAGAGATTTTTATCATTGTCAGCCTCGGTAGCACAGTGGTGGGACACCTTGAGATTCTATAAGCTGGGTAATCAGCTCTGAGCGCGGTTGGGTTCTGGATGGGTGACCATTTTAGACCATTAGGGCTGGCCGTGGTTCGGATTCCAAGTAAAACTGTAGGTCCCCTTCCTTACTTACTATGTTGTAGGGTTTATCCCGTCAGGTTTGGTACCATTGCATTGAATGAACGATGATCGAAGTGGCAATGAAAATTGACCGTGTTTTCCATCCAGTTCAATGTAGCCGAGCAATTTAAGGAAAGTCCTGGTATGGCACCTAGTTCCCATGTCGTGTTTTAGGCTAATATCTGACGTTCAGTTTGGTATTAGCCATCCATTTATAGTTCTTTAAAAAAATCATTACAATACCGACTCAAACAAAAACGATCGTATAAATATTTAAATTTTGATTAAGTTCCAGTAAATATGTACATTAACCCTGCTACTAATAATCCCAGATCATCGTCTGAATAGGTATACAATGTTTTGTCCTTTTCTATTGAATTAGAAACTGCCTGTCAATGCAAAGGACAAAACATTGTATAACTATTCAGCTGATGATCTAGGTTTATTAGTAACAGGGATAATATTTCGTGCTAAACAAGTACGTCGCTTTTTCCAAGGAGTGTGATATGTATGTTATATTATGATATGTATGGAAGATAGCCAGTGCATGTTATGCGATGAGATCAATAAAAAACACTGTGCACATATCAACTTTAAGAATAATTGATTTTAGCTATGTAGAATCGATTTTAAGGTACGGAATAGATGTGTGGGGAAACAATTGTAATGTTAAAAAAAGTATTCTCATCCTTCAAAATAAAGTTATACGAATTATTTGTGGAGCCAAATATGATGAAAGTTGCCGACCCCTTTTCGTAAAATAAAAACCGGCCAAGTGCGAGTCGGAATCGCACACGAAGGGTTCCGTACCATCGTAAAAAATAAATAAAAAAAATCACGTTTTTTGTATGGGGACCCCCTTTAATTTTAATTATTTCTTAATTTTACCTATTTGTTGTTATAGCGGCAAAATAAATACACACTCTGTGAACATTTCAGCTGTCTATCTGTTACGGTTACTGAGATACAGCCCTGTGACAGACGGACAGACGGACGGACGGACGGACGGACGGACGGACGGACAGCGGAGGCTTAGTAATAGGGTTCCGTTTTCACCCTTTGGGTACGGAACCCTAAAAAATCATGACTGTAATATAATATGCATTGGAGTATATAAGAAAAACTAATACTTCGATAAAGTGAAGGAATTGCAGATATATGACTTAAGAAATAACGACAGTTTTCGACCAAGAGGCCCAAAATGTTTATTGTTTAAGAATTCATCGATTTATACTGGAGTAAAAATTTACAATCATTTACCTATTTCCATCAAACAATTTTTAACAATAACCAATTTTTTAATTAATTTAAAAGAATATTTGTTAAGTAACCCGTTTTATAATATAGAAGAATTTTTCAATAATTTTAATTGTAATTTAGAATAATTTAATATTGACATTTATTGAACCAGATTATGTATTGAAAATGTATAGTGAATTTTAATAATGTATTTATAATTAATGTTTATTATAAACTCTTAGATCATTCATTTATGTTATAAAATGTGCACGGCTCGCAAGGGTCACTCATGCTAAATAAATAAAATAAATATCTATTATTCGACCGTGAAGCAAGAACATATGAAATAAAGAAAGAGCCCCGTAAAATAGCTACTGTAAGAATATACTGCTAGGCTGGGTCCGAACCATCTAAAATACCATTCATGGATATTGCGTCTTCCAAGACGTAATACCCGACAGTACCTACACATGTAACTGTCGCACGCACGTGCCACTCCCGCCCCGCACCACCCGGCGATAGCGTCCTCCGTCCGTCTCCCCGCGCCGCTGCCTACTCACTCATACAATTACAACTGATAAATGTCTGCATATGGCTGCGCAACTAATACACCTGTGAGAGCGGCACCTGTAAAACGCTTGCAGATTTAATTCATTTTTACCTTGTTTCGGACTTCTTGCGATGTTGCAAAATTAGGGAAATGTTCACAATTGATTTAAGTTAACACTGAATGACGGAAATCTTATTTCTGATTTTTTGTTTACCGTTTATAGCATTAGAAAGTTTGGATTTAAAAAAAAATACTGTTCTAAGACTTGCAACATTCTAAAAACTTTACAGGATAAAGAATATAATTTTGTTTACATATTCTAGAAAGAAAGGTAGCCATAGCAAGTAAGGTTCTCAGCATAGATTTTTTTTAGTAAAAACATTTTTTTAAATATATTTCCGTAATTAGTAAATTGTTGCAAATTCACCGTTACATTACGCCTTAAAAGAGTTAACAAATACATTTCTATAATACCATTTCTAAATATTTGTTTAGGAGATATATATTTTTTTATACATTTTAATTTTTTTTTCTATCTTCCGGGCCCCGCTCAATGTTGCAAACTTAATGTAAGCATATAAATATGAAATTGTATATTTCTGAGAAAAAAAAATTCATTTCGGATTTCATGTGTTTCTCAAACCGTCCGGGGACGGGCCTATATATAGAAAGCATTTAAGTAACGTCTTCGAGACAATGTGGGAAGAAAACCGCTTATTTATCCCGACAGTGGCTTCTAAACGAGCTCACCTTGTATGGTATCCGTCAAAGCTGTCAGATACCAACAAAAGCAAACACAATCGATTTGAAAATTTTATTTACTCAATCTGTGTAGTTATAATGACTAAATTTTCTCCTTGTTATTGCGAAAATAATTGTTCCTTATTATGCTAAAGAAGTCTTGGGAAAGAAAATAAAACAAAAACATAACAAACAAATATTTCTTTGTGATTTCAAAATTTGTTTGTAGACATACAAAAGCTCTTATTTTCCTCTAAACCTTATTCTAACGGCATCATGGAGTACATCTTCCATCTAAAAAACTAAATAAAAAAAACTTAACAAGAATCATGCGACTTCTACGATAAGCTTTGAGTTTTCTTCCCCATTATTACTGCAAAAAATAAAGCAACATTTAATGCACTCAGCGTGTGTGCACAAAAAGTTAACATAAACATTTCAGAGCATCTTTATAGTTCATTAGAACTTGCCCAATACAATTTTACAAAGCGAAGTAGTTACGGAGAAAATTAATAATGTCTTATTCAGAAAAATGCCCATACATAACTTCCATAGTTCGCATGACCGGGAAGGCAGATGTGGGAGCGTCCACGGACGATCTCCTGACCAGTGCTTCTCAATCGAAGGAAGGTATGCGAAGATATTATATTGTAAATTTGATAACGTTTTAAATTCACACCGGCTCATCCTACATACATATCTAGTTTGGGCTCGGGTGTCTTTTAAAAATACATACTTCGCATTATACTTGTCAAGTGTTTAGGTATGTGAAGCGAAAATAAGATGAATTCGATAATTCATTAGAGAATGGAAAATCTTTTTCAACAGCATTATCATAACAGAAAAAAAGTACTTTAAATATGGAAGATCCCACCGGAAGGTTGAGAATCGGGGGCCTAATCGAAGCGGAGAGGCCGTTGAATCCGTCTTCGAGGAAAAAAGAAAGAGAAGACGCCATTAAAATAATACGTTTCGAGGAGGGTCCATTTTTGGGAGACGTTAGGCGGGGCGGCGGGATAATTTCGTGTTCGTGAGCGCGTCTCGCTCCGCGGTAACAGAGTTTGAAGAGCTGGGGATTCAATGCATCAAAGATATTTCTAATTAATCTTCTCCGAAAGCGCGTCATTTCGAATTTCGAACTCAACTCAAGAACTTGAGAGCCGACGTACATTCCATGTCCGCATCTATACTAATAATAAATCTGTAAGGAGTGTTCATGGAGTAAGTTGCTTTGTTTTCTAAGATACTTCGTTTGTAGACTTTATGTATGATACTAAGACTAAATTGATGTTTTTTAGAAATAAGTTCTTTATGTATGTTCCTCCATAACTCTTAAACCGATCATCCGAATTCAATTAAACTTACTACACGTATATGTAAATACATGGGACACAGGATAGGCTATATATAATTCAGTTCCGCTTACGTTAAGATGTAGCTGTATTACAAACCGAAATGCCCCGAGGCGGCGGCTTGGGGGGTAATCACTATCTGCCTTTATTTCTTCGTTTACTTCTTCTAAGCCACGCAACGGACTTTTTGACATGGTTTTCATTAATGTAAGGAGCGATCACTGAGCAAGGATTGCGTATGAAATTTTTAAATATTTAATACAAACCTTAAGAGAAAAATTAAAACTTTGAAAAATTGTAGGTGTTAAAAAGGCCTACAGAAAGTTCCACTATATCATGTAGAGCGATAACTTCGAACCACTCGCCCTGGGCGCAGTCAGATTGCGGATGGGTTACCGTTTTCGATGTTGAAGGTGGCTGTGGTTCGTATTCCTCATACAACTTCGTAAAAGTAGGGAAGGTGGTAGGGTTAATCCCGATTGGTTTTGTATCAATTTCTATGTAGCAGTGCCAGTGCACTAAGGGTCAGGCGGCACATGCTTTTAAAATTTACATACAAAAGGGGAAAGAAGATCACGCCCATATTTCTTGTCAGAGATCCAAAATTTTGCTCAAAATAGCTTTATTTGATCGAACTAGATGTCTGATGACCATTGGCATTGTAAAATTGTGTTTGGTTTCTAAGTTATAAGGTCCGAAAGTTTGCATTTTTCGCGCGTTTTATACAATAACTTTGGAGGTGGATTACGCTATGATAAAGTAAGACCATCTTAAAAAGATTAGTCATCAGACATAGCTTATTTAATCAAGATTTACAATCTATTTGGTTTTTGTTAAATTTTTGACTACAGCGGTCGTGGTTTACTTTTAGCTATAAGTCGTTTTATAATTAAAATTTTCGTAAATCTTACCAAATCATACACTATGCACATTGTCTTTTTGTGGACATGTTGCATCTTCCTCATCACGGAGCCTGTCTTATTCTTTGAAACAGAGAGGGCCCCAGAGCACAACAGCACGGTTTTGTACCGTGCCCGCGAATGAGTTAGTACCGCCGGGTTGGGCCACCTTAAGTCTTATGCACCCATATGCACGCACAGGCGCGAATTAACGCCCCGCATCGCCACACACCACTCGAGGCACCACCACCGCGCCACCACCCCACGCGTTCTGGTCGCGAAATATTGATATCCTGCTGCTATATCGCCACCGCCGCGCAGCCGCGAGACAATGCGCACTCACCGTTAGCCGGGCCCGGGCCACGATGCGCAGACGCAACTGGTGGCCCTTTTGGGAGCACGGGAATTTAGCGATTGTTTTGTTGCAATCTAAAGTTCGACATTACCATTATAGGAAGAACACCGGCTGCTTCTGCACTAATCAAGAATGTCTGGGAGATTCTTTTCAGGCGTGAAATGTATTGATCTCAAAGTGGTCATTTATCTCTCAACCCTATCCTTGCGAGCATTTATTCCACATTACTTTAAACTTTTGTAAAAAACAGACTTATATATTTTTTGGAGCAAAACTGGTGCAACAATAAATACAACATGCATAGAAAATACTGTTTACAAAAAATACTTAACTAAATGAACGTATGGTCAGCATAATAATATCGTTACGTCTAACAAAAACGCAAGCAATTACTAAACTAGAATGAAATAGATTAAATGCAACGATAGATAGCTTGAAAGTCGGTGACAGATATAATAAATATGTCGATTATCTACGTCACAGCCTTCTATGATGTACTATTGTTACTTTGTGCTAACTTGAAAAGGCTATCGGCCGTATCGTACTTGGAACAACAGGCGAGTTGGATTATTATGGGAAGCTAGCTAACAAGTCCATTGTCGCTGCTATAAAACAGAAAGCGTTCTACAAACACGCGACATTGTTACAGCGGCGTTTCCTCTTACTCCCGTGCGGCACAATGCAGTAACGCGACACGATACGATATCGTAATGATACGTACAGACACGTAGTCACTGAAATACAACGCCGGATGGGGCCCACTGCTAGCTAGTGCATCCGTCTCATACGTGCGTGGGGCAGCGCAAAGCACAATGCAATACGAGACCCCATTTGAACTGTTGTCACCACTGTCATAGATTAAAAAGGTAAGTGTAGATAGCTAACGTCATGCAACGTGCAAAACTCGCAGAAAACAGCTTATTTTCGCTGGTACATTGCTAAACAGCGCCATCTCCCGGTACTGCCATAACTAGTTACATCGTCATTAAACCAAGCTTGATTCCTAATTTTGCTTAGGTAGGCGTGATGAAAATTTACATTTTAACTATAGAATAAGTAATTCCATTGAAAACATCATTTATATACATTGGTTCGTATTTATTGTATTCTGAAATGTGAATTGTAACGCCACCTGTGGACTTTTATTATTGCTTTTAAAAGTTCTATGACGTTAGCAATCTATCCCTTCCTCTTTAATCTATGCCCCTATTGAGACCGAAACACAGCGTGATGATGTAATGAATATGCCGTGTCATACACCCTCTGAATACATACAGGACATACAGGTGGAGGAGACCTTCGTATGTTGACCCTCGTAAGTTCATCCCTAACAGTTGTATCTGATATTCAAATGAAATAAGTTATCAGTTTGATAAAACAGTTTTTATTTTAATTCGCGTAGCACAAATCTGATGTAAGAAGTGAGTAAGTATTTGAACGGGCCGAAGTTCAGGGCCCAGGGCCTTGCTTTTCATGCGAGAGGGCACGGGCTCATACCCATAGGGAACATCCTAACATTGCACCTAATTCTTGAGCGTGATGTATTCAACGGATTAAATGCGAGAATAGACACAGTCCTTATGATCACCACCGCTTAGGTAGGTTTGGTATATGTACATATTTAACGGTTCCTAGATCACTTCCAGAGCAAACACGCTGCACAAATATTTGTCTCTGCGCGGCCGATAAGAGCGACTAGACACACAGATTACGTCTCTCCACAGCAATTAGCCACTCTTTTGATTTAATTAGGCTAAAGAAAGACAGACCGTCAAGTGTTTTAAGCCCGGATCAATACAAATACCGATATTTATGTAAAGTGCGGCATGGGGCGTACGCCAGGCGCTCACATAAGAGGTGCCCGATGACGCCCATGGTCTTTTGAACCTAAACAAGCTTGAACTAAAATCGAAAGCGCCAGCCGGCGGACCGTGTTTAAATGACCCTAGACTTTGGGGGGTATGAATTAGGGTCATAATTTGCCGATTATATGGATAAAGGATTTAAAATGTTAATGTTGAATGGTAAATGGTGTCTTCACAGTGGGTTTTCAATAGTAATCAGAATAACTTAATGAAATAAAATATTGATGTGGTTTGAATGAAGTTTAGTGAGATTTTTTATTGTTATTTCTTATTTTGTGACTGCAAGAAGGTTTTTCATTTTAGCCATCTATAAATTATATTTTTACATTTGCGTGTCGTTAAGTGATAAATATTGAGATGATTATTAACATAATATATGGAATAATCAGAATAATAAAGAAAAAGGAATGAAATATACTAAAGATTAAAATATTCCTCCATCATCGGCGCAATTGGCAACGTGCCGATAACGGAGGCCGCGTTCCCCCGCTGAATGGCCAGGCTGATCTTCTGCCTAAGATAACTGGGCGCACGTTTGTCCCCAGACGCCTCAATGAGCAATCTACCAAGCTCTTTTACTAGATTTTTGGCGTCTGGGCTCCAAACTCCAAGAGTCTCCACAGCAAAGGCGACGAACTCGTAGTTCGATTTTGCTGAACTGTATTTACTATGTTTTAAAAGTTCCGCCTTTGCTGCGGCATAGCCGGCCGCCCGAGAAGAGCCCTCCACGTGGCTCGGGGCTAACGTGTCTGCCCAGATCAAGGCTCTCCCCTGCTTCCATGGCAGAAGGGTGATGCCGTCCGGCCTCTTGCCATCGTCACGAAAGACTCCCAGCGGCTCGAGTCTGCTCGGAATATTGACGGAAGCAAGAGAGCGCCTGATGATTTGATTCAGTGTAAATATGAGGACCTAAGAATTAGATGAATTTTTTAACAAAGGTAGTACGAGTCTTGGGAATAGGCCGGCGAAAATAGCGCACTGGTCTATGAGATTATGAGAGCTGTGTGATTATGATTGATGTATTGTGGAAGTACAGTATTGTCGCACTAATAAACAGTTGTCGTACCCCAAGAAACCTACATTCGTTGTAAATGTCTTGAGTAGGGAAGCGGAACGGTTTTCGAAACATAACTTTGATTACTGCTCGTTGAGCACGTTCAAGTTTGAGAAGAAAGGTTTTGTATGCTCCCCCCATGCAAGTGAGCAGTATTCCAGTTGCGATTAAACCAAGGCGTAGTAGACCGTGCTGAGCAATTTCTGGTCGGCAACATCTCGTAGGCGCTTAGATGTAGATGTGGTTACGGATCCTGCCGACCTGGGCATCAAACTGTTGCATCCAGCACAGTCTACTATTTAAAATGACACCTAAATATTTGTACGACTCAACACACTCGAGTGCAGGACATGAGCAATTGGTATGACTTGTTTCACAAGTTGTGAAGTTTTTTAAGAAAGAGAGTTGCTGTCCACTGGCCTTAGTGATATTAAAGAAAATGTATTTGGAGTCGTTTAATGTTAAACGATTGTTTGTTAGACAATATGTTACCTGTGTTAGACCCTTAAGGGAAATTTCTTTAACATCACTACAGGTGTCACCATAGAACACAAGTGCTGTATCGTCAGCAACAAAGGAGTTGATGTAGATCAGACAAAACGTTGGGCCAAGCACACTACCTTGTGATACTCCAAAATCGTAATTTAAGAAGTCACTTTGTATATTGTTTAGACTGACACAATGTTTCCTGTTGTCAAGGTAAACCAGGCGAGTGGTGTGCCGCGTATGCCCATTGTTTACCCCCAATTGTTTATAAGTATTTTAGTTGAAATAGTGTCGAACGCTTTAGCGAGATCAAGAAAGACACCTATACATTTTTTTCCTCCGTCGAGTTTTGATACCACAGCATTTGTTAGCAAAAGTGACAGCGTTTTTTGTAGACCTATTTTGCCGAAAACCGAATTGGTTCTCTGATGACAGATGCTCCGTTTCTAGGAATTTGAGGAGCCGTTTGTTCATGACCTTTTCCAATAGTTTGGCCAATACACTGAGGAGCGAAAGGGGACGGTAGTTTGACACATCATCCTTTTTCCCTGATTTGTGTATTGGGCACACTTTGGCTATCTTGAATGCATCTGGTATGATTCCATTTTTGATGCTTAAGTTGAATAAGAAAGCAATAGTTTTTAGGGTTCCGTACCCAACGGGTGAAAACGGAACCCTATTACTAAGCCTCCGCTGTCCGTCCGTCCGTCTTTCACAGGGCTGTATCTCATGACCCGTAATAGGTAGGCAGCTGAAATTTACAGAGTTTGTATTTATTTTGCCGATATAACAACAAATATGTAAAATTAAAAAAAAATAATTAAAGGGGGCCATACAAAAAAACCAGACGTTTTTGTTTTTAATCTTTTACGATGGTTTGGAACCCTTCGTGTGCGAGACCGACTCGCACTTGGCCTGTTTTTATGATTAGAGGTTTTTTTTTATTATGTTGGAGCTTATTCCATCAAGTCCCGGCGCACTGTTGGCTTTCAGTTCACTTATGAGTTTACTTATTTCTAGTGGGTCTGTTGGTTGAATAAATAATTAATTCTGATTTTCACTGTGATAATTGTGCAAGAGTTCCGTTTCTGTGTATCCAATTTTTTCTTACCTGTTTGCTACCTATTGAAGTAAAATATGTATTCACATGGTTGAGGGATTCAGTTGCACTGCTATGAGTAGTTAGTAGGTCAGTGATTTTTTTTCTTATTGTATCGTATAATTTTTTTTCGTATTTTACTAACTTTTATAAAATCTAATGTCTGGCGTCTGTATGGATGTCCATCTGCCTGTAACAAGAAAAACAATCGCTTACCTATCGTGTTTCTTTCCGGTGGGTATCGCACTTAATATCCAATACTTTCAATGTTTTTTACTATTCACTGCGGTTACGGTAACAGTTTACCTTTTTTAGTAATGTTAAGTTAAAACATACTGTTTGACTACGACAACGTTCTTCATAAACACTCATTGATCCATTTCACTATTGATCGCAGCTAAGAATAACCTGGGACCACTCATCTTGGTAACTTAATGTCTTGGAAATAGCATAATCACTCTGGAAATCGTGACTGTGAATGTTTAGAAATCCATTGTGTGAGACTACATATCCATTCACGTAGACCCGTGGCCGTAACGACAGGCCCTTTCTTCGGTTTATGTCGCGCCTGCGCGTTGTAAATCTCACCACGATAATTTATGTCTTAAATTAAGGGCTTTACGAGCGCCATCTGCTGCGCGGGCGCATCAAACTGTCGCCGGAGCCGTCGTGAAATAGAGACGTCTCCTACGTTTCCAGATTATGACGACCATAACTTGATAATCTTAATGTACTCTCGCCAGACTTATGCACGGGCCTCGTTGTCCGACATGTGGCTTACATTGCTTTACGGATTTTTAAATGACTTGCGTCATCTCTACATTTTTGTTGGCATTTATAGGATTTCATTCAACTACTTTTACTGGTTGAGCAGGTCGTAGCTTAGAGGCGCGGGGACTGCCCTGGGGGTACCAGAAGTCTGGGTTCAATTCCGACATGCACCACTGTCTTTCTCTTTCCGAGTTCGATACTGCGAGCTGCTACATGGTTCGGAATCAACGTAAAACTGTAGGTCCCCTTCCCCTACTAGGTGGTAGGGTTTAACCCCGCCCGGGTTGATACCATCGCATTGGATGAAAATATGGTAGAAATTAAAAATTGTCCGTGTTTTCTATCCAGTTCAATGTTTATAAAGGGAAGGTCCTGGCATGTCACCTAATCCTTTGGGAATGTGGTGTATTGGGCTAATATCGTAACGGTAGTTTTGTGGTATTAGCCATCCATGTCAGGTTGCATAAAAAAAAACCTCATTTTTCAATTGACATTGCTCTCTACTGAGTCGTTTCGAAATTTATCCGTCAGATTAACTCCGCAAACTTTCCTCTAGGGAACGCATTTCTACTGTGAAGCAAGGACCCATTAATTAAATTTTAGGAGAATCTGAGTTTGGTTTCGAGAGTAGTTGGCGGAATTAGTAGACGCACTGTCCGCGAAAGATTTGTTTCCAGCTTTGCACTGTACTCATCAAGTCGTTCTTTTAACAACCTTGCTTTGCATTTGATTCTACATGGAAATCATATTCATTGCATATATACTGAATAAATGAGAAATAAAATGGCAAACGCATAACTTCGATATCGAACCCATAGTGTACGACACCAGGGACCAGACGCTTTGTTGCCATTTGGCTTATTCATCCTTTATTTCTGACACGTTAAGTCTAAAACATGGACAAGAATGTGTCATCGTGTGCTTTGATGCATGAAACGCATTCGGTGGCCTGCTAACTAGCTAGTTCAAAATAGTCGGAGTTGCGTCACCGTTCAGCTCGGAACCCAGCTAATCAGTGGGCCCGGGCCGGCAGTGGCCTGCCGTGGCCTCCAGCCCGCTCCCGCACTAATGGCGCAATATAACATGCATTTCATTGGTCGCCTTTATCTGTCCATTTGCGATAATCGTGAGTCCGTTTACACGAAACAGATAGAAATCGCCGCGGTCGCTATACGCTCGATCGACTTTCCACTTCCTGGAAGATCGACACTTCTGAGCGCGCAATAGATTACATAGACCGATAAGTTATCAGAAAATAGATCATTCCTGACAAATCCAATGAAGTAGGACACGAAAAAAACGAATACATTTAAACTAAAATCAATGTCACTAGCAAGACTGTTGAAATTACATTTCTGTTTTGCTTTAAATTTGACTTTCAGTCAAAAAGCTGTTTCCAAAAACTATGGAAGTTCTAAATCAAAGAAAGTATGGGTAGATTAGACCATCCTTTGACCATTCATAATTGGTACAAATCATCCAAAAGTATTACCCAGATATTGTAACATTTTACACCAACGTGTTGTAGATTCCTATATAAAGATCATACATAAAAATAGTTTCGAGCTAAAGTGCACACCCTACAAAGTGCAAACCGAGATACTAATTAAGATATAAGACGATATAATTTGTGGCGGCGCGGGCGCAGCAAAAACTGCACAAACAAAATGGCGACATTTGCATAGACAACCGTTTTAATTTACTAACTATCTGACCAGTGGATGCCGTTCAGATAATGTTCACTATTTTTAGTAAACACACTGTTATTGAGCTTGCATTCATATCCATAGGTACTTAAGATAGTTTTTGATTAGGTTATATTCATTTATATCCATGACGTCACGCCGCCGCCGCCGTCCCGCCGTTTCCCGAAGTCTTGACAGAGATGAGACACATGCATCTCTTCGTTGATAATACTATGTATTTAAAATTCCTTTTGCTAGTATGTGTGAATATGTTGTTAATAGTTTCGATAGATTTCATGTTGACAAAATTTTATTTAAGGAATAACGTGCTTACGTATTTTTGTCACTACTCTTTCCCGCACTTCTTTCGCTTTGTCTACAGACTTACATTACTCTACTTTTAATTTTTCTTATTACCTCATCGTTCTGGTAATAGCACGGTTCTTAAACTTCCGCTCTGCCAAGCATTTTTTTTACATTAATTATCCCTAGAGAAAAAGTTGAAATGTATGTTTTTTTCCTTTTTAGGGTTCCGTACCCAAAGGGTGAAAACGGAACCCTATTACTAAGCCTCCGCAGTCCGTTCGTCCGTCCGTCTGTCACAGGGCTGTATCTCATGAACCGTAGTAGGTAGGCAGCTGAAATATTCACAGAGTGTGTATTTATTTGCCGCTAAAAAAATAAAGGGGGGTCCCATATGAAAAAAGCAACATGATTTTTTTTTTGTTAAATCTTGTACGATGGTACGGAACCCTTCGTGTGCGAGTTCGACTCGTACTTGGCCGGTTTGGCCGAGAAAAACATGGGTCGCTTGAATATAGGCTAACAAAGCACGAAGAAGCAGGAAAGAACTTCTGTGAGTTTGGTCAATCGTATTTGCACTAATATGCACCCTTACTCCATCTCTTGATCTCGGGTAACGTTGAAGTGGCAACTGCTAATAATGTATATAAAGACACAACAATTAAACAGTTGTATATATGCAATTTCCCAGTCGATCCCATATTCAAAGAGTTTTATGCGCATTTTTAAGTCTGTCGTGAAGCACCAGAAAATCTACGATTTGAAAATTTTTAGAAATCCATTCTTCGTCCATTGGCCAAGGTACAATTTTGCACGGCGACTGCTATGAAACTAAGGAAATCGTTTTCCGGGCCCTAACGTTTCCCTACTCCTAAAAATGTTAAGATTTTAATTAAAAAAAATGACTTGAAAAACTTCACTTGTATGCTTCGATTTTTTTATAAATATCTCTATTTTTCAGTAAAAAAATCGAAGCGAAAGTTAAAACAGACAACTTTTTCCAATGTTTATTACCCAATACTTCCCAATCTAAAAGGTATATTAAAAAAAAAACATACAGACGTAGATTTTGACGATCCAACCTCCAATCCATGAATCCAAATCCAACATTTTAAAAACCTAGTAAAACATTAGGAGCATGGAAACAGTTACCGCCCGTAGTATGGGGAATTGATAGTGTAACGACTCTCTTAACAAACGCGGAGCGACGTTCGCTCCACGGACGCCCGCCGGTCACATTGAACTAATTGATGTTACTAGCTAGTAGCTGCTGCAGTCGTTTCGAAATTGAATTAACGAAGCGTAAACGCTGCTCAATGCTATAAGAGAAGAAGATTACATACAATTATGTGTATACGGCGAGCTAAACACTGACTATCATGGCTGCAGTGGCGCCGACCGACGACATCGCGAAAATAAAATTAAAAGCGTAGCAGATAACCGCGAACGCAGATAGATCTGGCCGTCCGTAAGCGTTCTCGCTAACTACTCCTCATACAGGGATTTATTTAGTTGGAATTCTCTGGAGAGATCTCGAACAAGCAGTCATTAGATAAACTTAATTTTTTTATGTAACTGAACATGGGTGACTAATAAATGGCAAACCTGCTGTCATGATATTGGCCAGACACACCGCAATACCGAAGGAATTAGGTACCATGCCGCGACCTTCCCTTTATTAGCACGGCTTTAAACTGGATAGAAAAGAACAATTTTTCATTGCCTTTTCTACAATCGTTTTCATTGCGATGGGAGCAACCCGGCCGGCTTACTGAATACTCCCCTTAGTAGGGGAATACAGAACCTACAGTTGTATGTGGATTCCGCACCACGGAAAAAGCTCGCATGCGTGACGAAATGCACCCATGACCTTATGAACTAGAAGACCCTGCGCCCTAAACTACGAGCCGTTACTCAGGTATGTTCCTTTGACTTTATACTTGCGGCCTTCATGGAGATCCTAGGAATATTGATTGAATGAATCATTGGGTTGACTTGATAAAATGTGACGTAGAATGTATCATTAGCAAGCGAGAACGGATGTTGAGGATGGGTCGATCTTTTGTCCACCCACATCTCTATCGGTGCACATTATATGATGAGGAGATATCCCTAGATACTGTAGTAATTTATGTCCAGTTACCGAGCAGGTATCGGAACACATTGCAAGACATCTAACTAGTTAACACAATGTTGCTGGCCGGAGATCTCGATAGACGTCGAGCAAGCTCGCGTGCATACGGCTCGTCGGTTTTACTCGTCCGTGTATCACCAAAAGCCCGCGAACTTAGGGCCGAGTGCACGAAAGGACAAAAAATCAAAATCAACGTCAACGTATGACTAAACACGATCCACACAATCCGAAACTTTGGATGATCAGTATGGAAGGAACTCCATGCGGTTCACTAAAAGTGACGTGTTTGAACATTGATTAACTCGGCCGTCTCTTCGTGCAATCGGGGCTTAGTCCATGGTTAGAGCTCAACGCTAACGCGACGCGGCCCGCGCCGCGTGTCCAAAATTGATACAGACATGTTTAAATATTTTAGATAGTTTTATAATGGTTAACAGGGTTTATTTAATATATTCGTTTTAAAAGATCTGGAACCGTCGGCTCCCGTGATGCCAGTACCTCTTAAAGTAATTAATTTAATGGAGTTGCTTTAGACAACCAGCAGTGAAAGTTTAATTAATAATAATTTATCTAACTGTATCTGTTTGATACTATACTTTGGACCCACATTATCGTTTGGCGCTACTGTACGTATCTAAGTTCGCAGGCCTAAATAACGTTATATGTATCAGGGGCTGTACGTTTTAATTACCCCAGAAGGCACAATCGATTCTCTGCTGAGTTACAAATAATAGCTTATAGATATCTAACAATACAGCTTCAAGTCCCAACTGTTTCCAAAGCAAAGGCGATACATTCTTAATTAGCCTTGACAGCGACATATCTGGCTACCCGAGAAGATGAAAATACTGAAGAACCAATACATGACTAGGGGATGGGATCTTGACATATGCAAACAATGTTCCGTCCTAACAAAAGTTCTCCCTCGCTTTCAGTATAGGAGTGGGATACTACCTGTCCTCTTGCCAAGGCGTTACAATCTAAATTCACATTCAGGTTGTATTTTTAATTTACCAAATAAAAATACATAGAAAGCGTTCAGAAAATGCAGTGTATATGTAATATTAAAAACTATGTTCCATTCCACAAGTGCTTAATAACTCGTCTTAAAATGTGATTATAAAACCACGCCCGTTGGTTGCAAATTATGAGAAAAAACTAAAGTTAATAATATGCGCGTGTCTTTAGGTACCCACTTAAGATGTTGCGTATCGTGAAAAATAAATGTACGGCAAAAGGGAACCTCGGGAAGCGCTTGTTCAATCGAAATCATTTGCATCGTACAATGTTGCGAGAGAGTTGCATGAGGGATAAAATAAGAAATTTATTAAACATATGAACGTAGATTGTTGTTTATTTATTGATATTATTTGAATAAAGAATACGAGGTCCCGAGTTAATAGTTTGTTATCTCTGTGAGTGTCGAGAAATGCGTCGCATGCAAGTTTCAAGAGTTTACAATGTAAAAGTATGAATATTATTTAATTAAATATTTTTCATTCTTATTTTAATACACTCTACAACGTTGCTTGCTTTATGCTAAGTTTATGAATATCTATTTAACAAAAAAATTGTTAAATTAGAGCTAATATAAAATGAAAAATAAAAGGGATCCATTCGTAAAAAACTTTAAATTAGAAATAAAAATATGATTGAACAAAAAAACAAATATATTCATTCACAACAGGGAAGTTTGAAAAACACTCTTAAGCTTATAATATATTATAATATTAATTTAACAAATTTAATTTTATCTTCTAATTTATTTCGGTAAAAGGTTGCGCGACAATGTCAAATTCATCCTTGCATAGATTGCATCGCGCACACTTTCTGTATATTGGTGAATGGGGGGAACGGCATAACGTATAATATGCAGATCGTATAATGTCATATTTTAACAAAATTTTAAAACCATGCACAACGTATAATCGGCAGATCGTATAATCTTATACGTAGTGCATGAAGAAGTCCAAAAAATTAAATTACTTATTTCTCCATGCATTACGTATAATAGTCACAACGTATAATGTTATGATCTTTATTTAACAAAAAAAGAAAACCATGCATATCATATAATCCTAAAATATTTCATACGATAAGCGCCCTTATCGATATAAGATTAAAGATTATACTCGCACGCGACTTTTCGACCGTCTCAATTAGCGTTGTAGCAAATTGTTACTCTTCAACAGATATCGATTCGTAGCAATTTCAGCCTTAAATGTATCGTTGTTAGGGCGCTTTATGCAGTGCTTCTTGGCATATTATACGTTCTGCATGGTTTTCTTTTTTTGTGAATTCATGTTAGGAATATTATACGTTGTGACTATTATACGTTCTGCATGATGCAAAGAGTTTATTTTATTTTTAAACTCATGCACAACGTATAACATTATACGTTGTGACTATTATACGTTATGCATGGTTTTAATTTTTTGGAAAAAAATAAGATTATACGTTGTGAATATTATACGTAGTGAATACGACTCGGTGAATGTGGCCCAACGTTTGTTCGACTACGCTCAATAAAGAAAGGGTTTCGACCTATTAACCTACAGTTCAACCTGGGAACCATTATGTCTATTCGTTGCAATCGATAACATCGTTAATAATTTTATTAATAAAAATACTATCACATTTACTAGTAATTAAAAGTAGGTAGAGTGGCGATTGTTGACAAAACAACGTCACCAATAATCAATCACGCTTTCGGCCTGTGCTCCCATTTCCTAGGACCCATAGAGCTGTCACTGTAGCGCTGACCGTAAAACGTTATAACAATCTGGCGATCCGGTCCTAAGACGGCGGCGCAGCGCTTACTGCATTGACGTGTATAATTAGCGGAGACAATCAATCGTTCTCCAATGCCAGGAAGAGCACGACCGTCGCCCGTCGCGCAACGCGACGCGTGCTGCGCGCGGGCGCTGTCGACGCCGCGCCCGCGCCGCTCGCCGCCATTGCGAGAATACAGGTTATGTTGGGTTATGTGCGTGCGTACGGCGGAGCGCGGGCCCACGGCTTCAATTTGGGACGCCCTCGCGGTTCAAGGCCAGGTCGTGCGACAATGCACGCCGCGGCGAGCCGTGGCCTCACCACCGAAGTTTTGATCGGAGGGCCACGTAAAAACCATAACACCCATTTTCCGAAAAAATATTCTCATTGACATGACCGAAGTGAAAAAGTGTATTTCGATTAATTAACACCATATTATAATATATATAGGATTACATCCAGTAGCTCAACTCCATACAAATTCCCGATTACGTGCACCTGTACAGGCACATTTCAATTGTATGGGTTCTAAGCTAGTTTCGCGGTGCTGAACTGTCGCGAATGGTTCTTCGAGATCATCTTTTTTAAAATAGCAGATCCAGCAGTGCTCCGCCAATATTTAAGTGACAACCCCGACACTCGATGGAGGGAAGGTATTTTAAAAAATCGCCTGAGTTGAGCTACTGCTGTGGCCCCGGTCGTGCAGCTATATATCTAACCATATCCTCCAAGCACAAACCACAGTTAATTTATTTGTCCTTCCATAAATTTAAATACATTAATTTGTATAAAATCCCCACGGGGAGGTAAGATAAAGTATGAAACAGCCATATTTTGCCAATTTACAATAACAGGGGACGCATTATAATGATATTATGAGTTACAAGCACTTCTAGCCCTAGCCGTATTTCTAAGTCTAGCTAAGTTATTGCAGCTAGTCGCATTCTGAATGCGAGTGTCAGGTTGGCTGCAGATGTGCGCAGTTTTTCAACCATTCTCCTTTTACCACACACGAAGGGATTTTTACTTATGCTTCTGAGTAATGTTTTGATGATGATGAACACGGCAGTTCTAGCACTACTTGCTTACCAATGTTATATTAGAACTACACGTTTGTGTAGACGTGTGTATAGACTTCTGATCTATGATCACTGGAATGTCATCGATTTAATAATCTCCCTTGAATTCGAATTAGTAGATATCTACTGCATGCATTGTTCTAAGAGGATTTAAATGGCAGAATTTGGCAATCGAAGAATTGTGTTCCCTTACAAAAACAAAATTATGTTCGATGCAGAGGTAATTACGTAACTCCTACAAAGCGTTCCAACACTCAAACCATAAAATTGATAAGTATATGAAAATCATGCAATTAGTTGTATTTTTGTTCCTATCAATGATTTCTGGTTCAATGGACCCAATTCGCCAATTTCGAGTTAAAAATAACTAAAACATCATCACATCACATCATACAATTCTGACTCTCGAGCACCGATATTCGGTCTTAGCCCCGATTGCACGAAGAGACGGTCGGGTTAATCAATGTTCAAACACGTCACTTTTAGTGAACCGCATGGAGTTCCTCCCATACTGTCCATATAAAGTGACGTGTTTGATCGTACGTTGACGTTGATTTTGATATTTTGTCCTTTCGTGCACTCGGCCCTTAGAGTACCCAGAGATAGGCTAGTCTAGTTTTTTTTGTTTAACGGTAATTTAAGCTAGTTCCTAAAAATACTATCACATTTACTAGTAATTAAAAGTAGGTAGAGTGGCGGGGTTGCTCTATTTTACTCATTTCAATCACACTGAAAGCACAGACATTCCGGTACTCAGTCATCTTATATGTTACACTTGTTTAACAAAATGTTTCGATAATTTGTTCAACAAATTAAAGATAGATTTAGGTAAAAAGATAAAATCTTATCTGCTCACGCAACTTGTAGTCTCATTTGGCGAGTTGGCGAGGACTTTATATAAATATAGTGAATTTTTCGCATTTAGTAATTTGAATCGATAGCGGTACATTCCGGTCTCATCAGTACCTAACCTCACACAGACGATGAAGTATCGAGTGGAAAGTATGTTAGTCTTTGAAAAGCCCATTCGTGTTGTCAACGAACGCATTGCACAGTTTGTGAAGAAATGCGTGCCGCCTGCGAGAGTGAGACTGGGAACGCACAGCCCAATGCTTCGATTGTTTCCCGCTGTTTTGTTCACAAGACATTACAAAATGTATATGCTCGTAATTAAAGCCTTCTCGCATCGCCACTAACATTTCCATTAGTACGCTACAAGCGCGTCCGTCAGCCGCCATTGTTTCTTGCGCCATTATATTTGTCTCGGAGACAATCTTTCAAATGACGATGCTGAGAATACTCCCATATCCGGAGGAAGCATGCTTAATTATGTTTTTGCATAATAATGACAACTTTATGCTAAATGTAATGTAGAGAATGAAATTATTATTAAAACCTGGAATGTACCTTTTTTTGAAGTGAAAACTTCTTTAGCGGCGCTGAGCACTTTTTGTTGGATGGGTAAAAACTTCCAAACTCGCGTCAGGGTCACGTGATGCTGATCGAAAAAGCGTAAGATTGAAGTGAAAACTTCTTTAGCGGCGCTGAGCACTTTTTGTTCCGCACCCGCCCCCGTCGGACCGCCCGCCCCGCCCCCGGCCCCGCTCCCGCTACCGCCCCCGGCCCCGCTCCCCTTGGTGTGAAGTAGCGCTACTGGCATCGTTTTCGGAGCCCCGTGAAAGTTCTTAAGCCCATGGGCACAATATCTTTATAAATTGTAGCCTATGTGTTATTCTGATGTATAAGCTATATTATTGTAAAGTTTCATTAGAATCCATTCAGTAGTTTTTACGTGAAAGAGTAACAAACATCCATCGATTCGAATCAAAACTGTTTGTTTCTTACTTCAGCTATCATAAACCGATTGTATCAGTTTTAGAAATTTGCGATGATGATTCTGGTAATAACGATGGTGAAAAAGTCGTCGAAATTATGGATGAAAGTTGATTTTTCTAAGAGATAAAAATTAATGTAATATATAAATAAATAACGATATAATATTATGAATAATAACATGTAAATTGTCATATTTGTGTACGATAGCGCAATAAATAAACATTGTATTCTACCTCATAAATGATAGTATTTTTGTACTTATAATTAAACACAACGTTAATACTAAAGTTTTCACTTCTGCCGGCACTCCCGGAGTGCTACCGGTGTTTTTTTTTTTATGCGACCTGACATGGATGGCTAATACCACACAACTACCGTTATGATATTAGCCCAATACACCACATTCCCGAAGGAATTTGGGGCCATGCCAGGACCTTCCCTTTATGAGCACGGCTACATTGAACTGGATGGAAAACACGGACAATTTTTCATTGCCGCTTCGACCATCTTTTCATCCAATGCGATGGTACCAACCCGGGCGGGCTTAAACCCTACCACCTAGTAGGGGAAGGGGACCTACAGTTTTACATGGATTCCGAACCATGGAGCAGCTCGCATTCGTGACGAAATGCACTTATCGAACTCTGAAAGAGAAAGACAGTGGTGCAAGTTGGTATTGAACCCGGGCCTCTGGTACGCTAGGCCAGTCCCCGCGCCACTAGGCTACGAGCCGCTCAATCTCCCTCAGTTGTATCTATGAGCTAATCGCAATGACTCTAAATTATATATCAACAGTTAAGTGTGTATGAGTGTATACTCATAAATACATAACAAAAATAGGTAAATACGATTTAAATCTTATTTCGTTTTACTTACTGTTCGATGTCTCCAAAAACTTACGCTCTCTAACCGTTCGTACCTGTCGAACTAACGAAAAGTAATACTCTTTTCTTTATTATAGATTTGTTAATTTAGTTGTCACAAAACCGAAAATTTATTTGTTTCCTATGCGCCGTCCATAGCTTCTATTACGAGTTAAAAATCACTTGTAGTCATTAAATAAAATAAATGTGTTGAAAATATGTTTCTACACGAAACTAAAAATCTGTGGACGGGCCAATGAAAGAAGTGATGATATAAGTCAATGGGACGGGCATATTTTAGTGTATTCCTCAAATGCCTGCTCTATTCAATAATGTTAACCGGCGAAATCAATGATCTTAGCGATTTTTCCATACCTGATTTGTAACTCGTAATTTTTTTTTGTTCTGAATAATTTAACGGGTTTCTTGCTCATTTTCCCACTTTAGTTTGGCTATCAAGTTTTTATTAACCTTTAGACATTACATTTAAGAGCGTCAATAAGTTGTTCATAAACGTAATTTTCTTGTGCCCTAAAATCTTTTCTGGGTTCCCAATTGAGTTACTGAACTAGTTTTCATATTAATAATAATTGTTGGCTTACGTGTAATTTGTTATTTTAGTGCATTTTATTGGAATACTTACCACATATCTTGTTTAGTACGCATGTCCTACTTTTACCATTTATTTTCTGTCGACCGTAGGCAGAATCTGTATTCTACAAATTAACTCAATACCGTTCTGGGTCATTCGGATGTGTATGTGTTAACAAATTGTTTTACAACATAATTCTGCATGTTTATTGCGTCATTGGCAACAGTATGTTCGTTGCGGCAACAGCACTTGACATTTTAGCGCCTGGTTAAAGTATTCTCACACATCTCCATTTACAGCTTCGTCCTATTTAGCGAACACTGCCGAGCTGCTGATTACATCCTTTAAATAATTTAATTTCAAGTTCTGCACGGTGTAAATCGACTCGTATTTTTTTTATGCGACCTGACATGGATGGCTGTATTAGCCATCACACAACTACCGTTATGATATCAGCCCAATACACCACATTCCCGAAGGAATTAGTTGCCATGCCAGGACCTTCCCTTTATGAGCACGGCTACATTGAACTGGATGGAAAACACGGACAATTTTTCATTGCCGCTTCGACCATCTTTTCATCCAATGCGATGGTACCAACCCGGGCGGGCTTAAACCCTACCACCTAGTAGGGGAAGAGGACCTACAGTTTTACATGGATTCCGAACCATGGAGCAGCTCGCATTCGTGACGAAATGCACTTATCGAACTCTGAAAGAGAAAGACAGTGGTGCATGTTGGTATTGAACCCGGGCCTCTGGTACGCTAGGCCAGTCCCCGCGCCACTAGTCTACGAGCCGCTCAATGCAGGAATGTATACACTATCGCATTACTCACTTTGTTTAATTAATTTCCTTATTATTCTATTTTCTTCGCTATTATGTTTATTGTTATGTACTCCGAGTAAAGAAATACATTCTTATTTATTATGTGAATAGTGAGGCAGATACTCTAAAGAAAAAGATTGATAATTACCTAAATATACCACACATAAAAGAAACACATATCACCTAGCCCATACGTAGAAAGGTTTTCTTTGTACTGTATACAGGAGGAGATGTATTTGCAGATGAGAGAGCCCTTCGATTTTTATTGTACATAAAACGATTTTAATTGTACTCAAAGGGAGACACTATTCCCAATTACGTTTCAGAGAAACTTTACGGATGTTCTGTCTGTCTCCTTAGATGAAAAAGAATTTTCATTTTTAATTTAAGTCTGTCTCGACTGTTGACACGGTGCTGTAAATGGCAAGTGCCACAAGGACGATATCCACTCCCTATTCTCCAGATAGCGTCTGATATAGGTATCGGAGCTGTATTTGCACGCTCTCCGTCCGCAACCGAAACCGCTAATGCTTCAACCCACGCTCGGAATGGAGTTTTGGTTCCCCGCTTTCTTTCCGGGACGCTCGCTGCGCGCAGAGTAACCGCCCGGACGTTTGCTTGTCGGGCAACACACATTGACCAGTCCTAGCTAATGTGCAACGAAGACACAAAGATGTGAATTTTACTTCTGACCCCACCATTATTAAATCTTCTAGTCATAGTTTACACTACGCTACAATGTTCTTCTTTGTAGAGAGGATCAAACCCTCTCTGTAGCAACTGGTCTCACCTGAGGTTAATTCTGCCATAGTCGAGTCTTGACATATGCTCATTGTTTACGGTACAAAAAGGCGACTGCAAATGTAATACGTCAAAGATCGATCTCCGAGTTGTGACAGGCAAATTATTTCAAACGCCCGCAGTCGTGAATGTAAACATTTACCTGTCGTCAGTCACTCGCCTTGCGTTCATTTGTGGCGTTATTTATGCATTTGTCCTTTTGTCCTCGCAATCAGCGCGCCCGCGCACACGGTGTTGCCCACTGTGGCGTTACACCGCGCCGTGCCTCTTCTGCCGTGTTCTCAAGTGCGAGTCGGACTCGCACACAAGGGTTCCGTACCATCGTAAAAGATTGATTACAAAAAAATCACGTTTCACCCTTTAATTTTAATTATTTTTTAATTTTACCTATTTGTTGTTATAGCGGCAAAATAAATACACACTCGGTGAAATTTTCCGCTGTCTATCTGTTACGGTTACTGAGATACAGCCCTCTGACAGACGGACGGACGTACAGCGGAGACTTAGTCATAGGGTTCCGTTGGCACCCTTTGGGTAAGGAACCCTAAAAAACTTTGCTAAAGTCGAATTGTACTCGCCGGGGGACAAACTTTATACGACTCCACACAATAGACTGATCCCAGAACCACAAGTCCGACTTGTTACCCTAATTGGCGTTAACGGAACTTCAAAGTTACTTAAAAACGTCAAACGTTACTACTTATTCTGCTGTTTTACTTCTTTAAGCTGTCAAAATCAAACTCGGACTCCGGATTCGTATGAAAACGCAGAGTCGGAGTAAACGGCAATGTCAAACTCCTTCGGGAACGTGGTGTTGGTGTTGGAACGGTAGTTGTGTCGTATTAACCATCCGTAACAGGTCGCATAAAAAAAACCTATTTGGGGGGGGGGGGGGGGCGATAAGTAAGCTTTCAAATCAAACTCAGACTTGCAAATGTTATTTCGCTTAACGCCCACTGCGCGCGCTGTTCTATTCACCATACGTTTGGAAACGCTAGTCGATCGGTTAGCCGTAAACGCCAATATAGGTGAGGAGTCGGACTAGGGGCTCAGATAGCAAAAGAAGATACATTATTGTTTATTTGTTAATATCGTGTTGCTTTACAACGTTTTTGCTCACCGTGCTGATATTGACCTAGGAATCGAAGGACAGATTTCACACACTACGCAACCCACTCATTAGATGACACGTGGGTGGTCCCGCGGTCAGTGTACCTATCGTTTATAAAAGCGAGACCGAAACATGTATCGATCGCAGATTGTGATATGTAGTTTGCACGGTGTTGCAAGGTGTCGAGAGCGTTAATTGCCGATAAGACAAAACCTGCCCGCATTCAGCGTATAATTGCGAAGACCTTGCGCTTTCTTGACTCGCCGTACTCTGTACGTACAGGTTGGCAAATCGAGCAGTTAATCAATGTTATTACACTCGCAGACATCAATCATTGGCTCGATTTCAGATCTCACGAGCAAAGTGAAAAGGCTTTTTTTATGCAGCCCTAGTTATGCATTACGCGCCGTTCAATTAATTATATGATATTTACATGTTCTTTATCGACCATAGAATTTGTGCACGGCTCGATGCGTGGGCCAACCGTTGAATGAAATCTTTATGTATGAGCAGTGCACGTGTACATTTAGCATGAGCGACTAGCTCTTGCTAAACATTGGTAGCTTGTGAAATCACTGCTTGCATAATGTATATGCTAATTATAAATGCATGGAACAATCTATTAGTTAGGTTAAGATATATTAAGGGGGTTTTAGCACCCGATATTACATTCAGTTCCATTAGGGCGTAAGTGAAAGCACATTTTATTATTTTTAAAAATAAGTACAACTGATTTTGAAATTTCAAAAAGATGAAAGATAAATTGATTTTTTAGCTGTATTTGAAACATATAATTATATATATCTGAGGCTCCCATTCTTTGTTCAAACTTTTTGTATGCTATTCATTCATATATTTGCCCCGTTTGAGCAATCAAAGCATCGGGGTACAGTTTTATTTTTAAATTATGGCTAGACCATCAATCTACAAATGAACTTTTTTGATTATAGAAATTCGCTGTAGTTATTTTTAGTAAAATGAAATGTTTTTTACTCACGCCCTTATATAACTGAATGCAATTAGGTGCTAACACAGTGCTAGCGCCTTATTGCATCAGAGGTTTAAGTAAAGGTGTAAGTTATGAAATATATTTGTTTCAATTGGCCCCTTGAAGCCCTTTATATGTTCATATAAGAAACGTGAAAATACAGAAAGTAAATAAACATCATTACATTAATCGTAACCATGGAATGCAGTCCGTGCCGAGGTATTTCCCCCATAGTACAAACTGGGGCCTTCAAACGCGGTGTGAAGAAGCATCTGGCAGGCCGGCATGGTTTTCACCACAGAATATTCCGTGGTTTTCACAGCCCTCCTGCAAGTTCGTTGGGCACCTTTAATCCGAGGACCTGGCGTATGCAATATCCCGCGCTTCACATAAAACATATCTTCAATTGCTCCGCTAACTAATGTTGAACATTATACATGAGAAAGTTTGTGTGTTCGTTATTCAAACAATCCATAGGTTTGGATTAAACTTGGTAGATTATATGTCTATCTTGTGGATTACAACACATACCGTATACAAGTGAACAACAAAATAATTGTTGTTCCGTTATTCGATTAACTATCGTAAAAATAAAAAGTTATCAACTTGGTATCTTGGGTCTAATTAAATAATTCGTAGGGCCCTCTGATGATAGACGCTGATTTATGTGTGGCAGTACATACTGTGATTTAACGGCACTAAAGGGACCGGACCATAAATCGTTTAGATATAACTTACGGGCTTGCACACAATTGGTTGGACCGTAACTTTTAATTGCCATTATAAAAACTTTAATCAAGCACATTTGGTCTTTCTTCAGGTTTTAATTATGTTTTTATTTTGGTTGCAGGTAAGTTGCCGGTTTTATTACTCCAGAATTACGGGTTTCAAATTCCGTGGCCGTCGACAAACTTCCTCAGTCTGGTGAATGTGTGTGGCTTGTCCGATGGCATTGCTGCGAAATGTATGTAAGTGCAAGAAAAATCTGTAGGATAGAGTATACACTATACAATACGAAAACATAAAAATAGAGTCGGCCTGATATTTAACCAAGTGCCTCTTCATATTCAGTTTGCTTATAGGTAGCTTTATCACACAGTAGTAGGCAGATCGGTCAAATAAAATGTTATAGAAATATCGATCGAAACAACATCGTGGACGTGACAGCGATTTTGATCTCAAATAAATTACGCCATCAGCGGCCATTGAGGCGAAAACACACACATTGATTAGTTCTCCGATTGTAAATGTACCTAATGTATGTAATATATTTAAATTATAATTATTTAAAATAAAAATGACAATAACTAAATAATACAAACATTGCAAATGTACACGCAAATACATTTTTGCTTTTAGTACCCGATACAACTAACCATAAAGCGAAGGCCGCGCTGGAGAGTAGTCGTTTCACCTCAGTAGGTACAAAACATGCGCTTGATAAAGACCAACGTCGTCGGATCTAAGTCCCTAAATTGAGAGATCCTCCAACTCCGAAGGGATGTCTGTCTAGGTATATTCCTGGCTGAACTACCGAACCAATTTTTATTCAACCCTCCAAAAACTTTTCATCTTGACATACGAGTACACAAACATCAAAATGTAATACTTATTGGAAACAAAATAAGGTAACAACGCTGTGTTGGCATGGAATGAAAGCGTTGAAATGAGTGGAACAAATCCGTAAATATGCTGGACATATTACTTATGGATATTTACGGTTAGACATCTTTTTTACATTATTACATACACCCATCAAGACAAACAGTGTAAATCTAAACGAAAGTAACAGTTTTAAAAAACTGTAATTTTTTTAAACTCTTTTTAGTATTTCCCATCCTTAGGAGTAGTATTCTTTCAAAAAATTATGAAAGGACCACCCCTGAGATATTTACTACAAATGAGAAAAATTATTATTCAAATCGGTTGATACTTTGCGGAGATGTCGTGCAGGTTCGACACACAACAAAAAAAAATACAGACGAATAGAGAACCTCCTCTTTTTTTTAAGTTGGTTAACAATACAATCAAAGGAATGTTTTGAAGACTGAAATACAACATTATAATTTATTTGATCATAAATGTGCATGAATTATAGCATCGTGCGTTAATAAGTGTGGTGTTATCCATCAAAGTAATCTTGACCTTGCCAGAGACTCATTCACCTGAGTTTACGAAGTACAGGCAGGCTCGCTTTATCTTCTGATAACATAAAGTAATTACATTTTTGACATTGGTTTCACGGTCAAGAGTAACTTATAAGCAAGATAGGTACATGCTGCTATGCGACTACATGCTACAGCTTTGTGAAAGGCACTTACAAATAATAGTGGTTTCAATGCACCACTAAAGTGCAAAGTAGAATTTTTAATCAGACTAAGCAAACTGACAGGCTTATACCACTTTGTAAAATCTTGTTGCCATGGTCAGTGCAGAGTGATGTATGTTAAGGTGGCCCATCCCGCTTATCTCCCCATACAAAAGGGGAAAGAAGATCACGCCCATATTTCTTGTCAGAGATCCAAAATTTTGCTCAAAATAGCTTTTTTTGATCGAACTAGATGTCTGATGACCATTGGCATTGTAAAATTGTGTTTGGTGTCTAAGTTCGCATTTTTCGCGCGTTTTATACAATAACTTTGGAGGTGGATTACGCAATGATAAAGTAAGAACATCTTAAAAAGATTAGTCATCAGACATAGCTTATTTAATCAAGATTTATAATCTATTTGGTTTTTGTTCGATTTTTTGCTACAGCGGTCGTAATTTACTTTTAGCTATAAGTCGTTTTGAAATTAAAATTTTCGTAAATCTTACCAAATCATACACTATGCACATTGTCTTTTTTGTGGACATGTTGCATCTTCCTCATCACGGAGCCTGTCTTATTCTTTGAAACAGAGAAGGTCCCATAGCGCAACAGCACGGTTTTGTACCGTGCCCGCTAATGAGTTAGGCCCGCCGGGTTGGGCCACCTTAAGTTGCGATATAGAACCAAACACACTTCGGAATTATGGGTTCTACTCGCCACTCTTATTATTGTTACTTATACTTACTGAAATAACATTCCTAAAAGGAGTTACACTGAATATTCATTGAATAATAGGGTTCACTCTATACATGTTTGTGCGTAGATATTAAGAAACACATTTTTTTTACAACTAAAGTTTTTAAACCAAGACGTTTTTGTTTTCAGCATCACCTCCTGTTACATCTGACTACGTGTTTCTATATTTTTGAGTATTTTCATAATAGACTGGAGCCGGATTCAGTGAGTGATTCGTGTCAATCCTTTTATTAACCGACTTCAAAAAAGGAGGAGGTTATCAATTCGTCGGAATCTTTTTTTTTTTTTTATGTATGTTCACCGATTACTCGAAGACCACTGGACCGATTTGAAAAATTCTTTTTTTGTTCGAAAGGGTATACTTTCTAGTTGGTCCCATTTTTTTTTATCAAAATCGGTTCAGTAGTTTGGTACTTAACTATACCAACATCGAATTTCTTAACCCCGCGAACCCAGAAATGTGATTTTTTAGTTACAGTAGCTTTCTTTTCGGGTGAGATTGCTCAGTATGAGAGATTTTTTTTTACTTCAACTGTTGGGGGTATTCAAGGGGGTAAAAGAGGGCAAATTGCACACATTTCTATCTCTGGAGCCGCTGAACCCAGAAATGTCAGAGTATGTTTGTTTTAGATGGGAATGCTTAAGAAGAAAATTTGGAAATTATACTATTAGGGGGGTAAAACAGGTCAAAATGAACACATTTAGGCGAAAACCACTCATGTTGAGATCTCTGAAACCAATTATCCTGGAAACTTAAAAGTTTTCAGTGACTTCTTGTTAAGACGAAAAGGCTCGCTCACAACGGATTTTACAAAATTCAACTGTTAAGGGGGGATAAACGAGGCCGATATGTACACATTTTCATACAACTTAAACTTACGCAAGAAACAGACTATCCGAAACGATGTAAGGATGAGAAATTCAGAAGCTCAGCGGTTCCGGTCATTCGTTGTTTTGTCTTTTTAGGGTTCCGTTCCCAAAGTACACCAACGGAACCTTATTACTAAGCTTCCGCTATCCGTCCGTCCGTCCGTCTGTCACAGCACTCTATCTCACGTGATCTCATCGTATCAATTATCGTACGTATCAACCGTGAACTCATGAATCCAGATAGTTACCCGTCTACCTTTCGTCAGAAATGAGATTTCTCAATGGTTTCATTTCTGCTAATGCTCGTTCATTGTATTGTATTGTATATGTATGTATATCTTCTTTCCACTTTGTATGTGAAGTTGAGCAGGAGGGCTCGCCCACCTTGAGTCAAAAGTTACGCCACCACTAAAAAGCAAAAAATTAAATATTTTTAAATAAAAAAAACCGGCCAAGTGCGAGTCGGACTCGCACACGAAGGGTTCCGTACCATCGTAAAAAAATTTATACAAAAAATCACGTTTTTTGTATGGGGACCCCCTTTAATTTTAATTATTTCTTAATCTTACCTATTTGTTGTTATAGCGGCAAAATAAATACACACTCTGTGAAAATTTCAGCTGTCTATCTGTTACGGTTACTGAGATACAGCCCTGTGACAGACGGACAGACTGACGGACGGACGGACGGACGGACGGACGGACGGACGGACGGACGGACGGACGGACGGACGGACGGACGGACGGACGGACGGACGGACAGCGGAGGCTTAGTAATAGGGTTCCGTTTTCACCCTTTGGGTACGGAACCCTAAAAAGGACCGCCTTCAAAAAAACCGGAACTAAAAAGCAAAAAATAATTGGTTACTTTTAATTAATCTACGAAAAGCTATTTTAATTCTAACTAATTATGTACAATTTCTTAATTTTTAATCATCTTTTGAAGTCGGTGCCTTGGGTAGACGTTCTTTAAGAGCTGCAAGTAGTTAGATTAATATCACCTATGGCTAAGAAAGAAATATAAGTAGGTAGCTACTTACATTTACCTACTTGAACAAAACACAAAAACAAAAATTAAATAAACAAACAGGTCGGAAAAACGTATGTAAGTAGGTATTTAGGCAAGTACTTTGTAATTGAAATATGCCTTATATTTAAACTAAATACCTAACACAGTAAAAACAAAATATTTACAAGAAAACCCTATGAACAAACCAATATAAAAACTACGACCACTTATATGATAAATATTTAGGTAGGTGTAGCTTGTACTTTTTATTCTACCTAAATACCTACACAATACAAAACAAAAAAAAACAAATATAAAAAAGAACAGAAAACAATAGGTAGCGACTTTGAGGTGTCTGCTCTCAACTACGTGTCAAAACGAGTGTGCGGTTAGTACATATCTCACCAATTTCGGCAGAAATCGTCTTGTTCAGACAACGATGTTGCAGGGAAGTACCAATCAACACAGAGCAGCGAATTAACGTACTCCTTCACCAGTGCGCGCCTTTATAAAGCCGAAAGTACTAATAATCGTTGAAACCCAATTTCAGTACGCTGCGCTGTATCGATATCAGCTTGCACGTAAACCAACGCTAAGGGCATCTCCAGTTAGACGAACGGTTGCTTAAAATGCTCTGTGGAATGACTATGTCTGTGGACCAATCATTGCTGACTCAGGTTGTTTACGCTCTCGTAGACTTCGGGTGTGTTCGGCTGAAATAGTGTCTGTTCGGTCAGCAGCGTGCGAAGCGAACTCTACCCAAGGCACCGACTTCAAAAGATGATTAAAAATTAAGAAATTGTACATAATTAGTTAGAATTAAAATAGCTTTTCGTAGATTAATTAAAAGTAACCAATTATTTTTTGCTTTTTAGTTCCGGTTTTTTTGAAGGCGGTCCTTTTTTTATTTAAAAATATTTTTAACATCACTATTTATTTTTTGTTAAAAACTGGCATCACAGTAATCGTCACTTTGCTTCGTCTAAATAAAAATACGATTTAAGGGATTGGTCGTGTGTGATTTTTAAACTGGTTAGACAAATATCAGACCTGCTTACAAAATTTCACGAGAATCTGTTGAGAAATGCGACCTGTAGAGGAGAACAACCGGACATACGAAAGCATTTTCGCCCAATCTTGAAACTTCGCTACGCTCGGTCAACAAAATATTTGCCTGACTTCCCCTTTGTGCTGCCAGCATCATCTCTTCAGTACACCGGTCCCGTTTCCATAATATTACGTGAATCACCAACAACGCTGCGCGGAAACTGAACGCATCCAAAGATGTCACCCCATTTAGGGTTGCCAAATTCATGCTATTCATCGAGTGAGCAAATATGATATTTGAATGTGCAATTGAATGACAATCTGTACTTATTGCGTTTATAGTGCATAGTTATTTGTCGCAGGATTATTTTAAAATCATGCGTTTTAGGAGTGAATGTAATTATACGCAGGGTGGAAAGCCTATTGTGATTTTGTATTTTGTGGTTTGGCGTTGTTACTTGGCATGTATCAACGCCAAGTAATGGTAATTTTTTGGTACACCGTAGATGAAGACAAATTCGAGAAACGATTAAATATCGACCTCGACCTTGGAGTTATAGAGACTCAGGAATTCATAATAAATAAATAATTCTCTAACGACATAAAAATACAACACTACACAACTACCAATGATCTGATATCTGGATTATATAAAGGCTAATTTGACAGGTTACTTAGTGGTTTGGATAGCTTAGTTGATAGAGCATTGGAAATTGAATGCGAACGTCGGTCAATATCGCTGTTAAGGCGGCCCAACCCGGCGGGCCTAACTCATTCGCGGGCACAGTACAAAACCGTGCTGTTGCGCTCTGGGACCTTCTCTGTTTGAAAGAATAAGACAGGCTCCGTGATGAGGAAGATGCAACATGTCCACAAAAAAGACAATGTGCATAGTGTATGATTTGGTAAGATTTACGAAAATTTTAATTTCAAAACGACTTATAGCTAAAAGTAAACCACGACCGCTGTAGTCACAAATCTAACAAAAAACAAATAGATCATAAATCTTGATTAAAAAAGCTATGTCTGATGACTACTCTTTTTACGATGTTCTTACTTTATCATTGCGTAATCCACCTCCAAAGTTATCGTATAAAACGCGCGAAAAATTCGAACTTTCGGACCTTATAACTTAGAAACCAAACACAATTTTACAATGCAAATGGTCATCAGACATCTAGTTGGATCAAATAAAGGTATTTTGAGCAAAATTTTGGATCTCTGACAAGAAATATGGGCGTGATCTTCTTTCCCCTTTTGTATGGGGAGATGAGCGGGTTGGGCCACCTTAAACGTATGTGGTTCTCAACTTTAAATTAATGTTTAGTTATTTTGCGATACCTTATTTCCACATTCACGGATAGACGCTTTGATGGTGCACTGTCATCCTTGATGTTTTTGAGCCTCTATTGAAATGGAAATATTATTTATTTATTTAATGTATTAAGAAAAAATACTCCCCAATAAGCTGTCATGTCTTTCCATACTTTTTGCGCAATAAAAAGTGTTTCGCGATATGATTTTAACCGCTTTATGGTCCTGTCACCGTTACCCTCTGGCGGGACGTTTGTGTCCCGTTATAAAATTCTGTCTTCGCGAATATTCTGAACCAGTTATTAATGTTCGCCGTTAAATTACATATTACGTATTGCTTTGTTAAAATATTGCATGTGGCGTCATATGAGTTTGTTCAATTGTCTTTAGAATCAAACACATTCAAGTATGTTCGGCCCATTGTGTACTGTGACTAATTTAGTTGCGTTGGTCGTGAATATGGTTTTTCACATGAATGTCTTTATGTACGTACCTTTGATCATGATCGTATATTATCGCCGTATACCTAATACAGATCAAAAAAGATCAAATTCGGGCCGTTCAAAATAGTAAACAAATCTGCAGTTATATTCAGTTTTATCGGTCGATTTTTGTGCCACAATGAGTCCGAACAAGGACTTAATGATTTATAGAATTGTTTTCACAAATTATTAAAATGTTTAGCTGTGGTCCCGTTTCGAGCCGAACATCGGCATAACCGCTTGTCCTACGAAAACTTCACGGGGAATGAGTTTTAGTATGTTTAGACTTTCACACAAAAATATTTAACCAACAGTTATTTTTCAATAGTACAAAAACATGGACTAAAAATATGTTTTAAATGGTCGCAGTTGTCCTCTGTAGAATGATCTCAAATTGTTATTCGCAAGAGAACTCTATTGGGCCTGTAGACATAGTTATGTGTTCAATGGAAACCCTTTAAACTACAACTTCATCGACGCATGATGTATCCCGATATTAAGCCTTAAACGAGGAGTAACCTTTCGTTTTAAATGGTAAATTGAACTTAAATTTGTACGTACTTTTAAAATAAAAACAACGACGACTTACAGTTTAAGCCCCGATTGCACGAAGAGATGGCCGAGTTAATCAATGTTCAAACACGTCCCTTTTAGTGAACCGCATGGAGTTCCTTTCATACTGTACATACAAAGTGACGTGTTTAAACGTACGTTGACGTTGATTTTGATGTTTTGTTCTTTCGTGCACTCGGCCCTAAGTCGTAAAACAGCAACTGAACAAAAAAAGTTAAAGGTTAGGCGTGTAGCATCCTAATTTGTAAAGCATCTATAAAAAAACCGGCCTAGTGCGAGTCGGACTCGCACACGAAGGGTTCCGTACCATCGTACAAGATTTAACACAAAAAATCACGTTTTAATTTTTATTCATTTTTTTATTTCACCTATTTGTTGTTATAGCGGCAAAATAAATACACACTTTGTGAAAATTTCAGCTGCCTACCTGTTACGGTTCATGAGATACAGCCCTGTGACAGACGGACGGACGGACGGACGGACAGCGGAGGCTTATTAATAGGGTTCCGTTTTCACCCATTGGGTACGGAACCCTAAAAACGTGGAAGGAAAAGAAGCACGCTGTGATTGTACGTTATGGCTCTATCATCTGGCTAAAGCGGCGTGATTGTATTGATGTTTAGATGTTGGATTTCGAAAATGCAAACATGAATTGACGACCAATACTTTTCAGATTATTTTCAAAATTGTATTACAATGCTTCAAATGTAGATGTCGCTGAATCTCAAATTAATGAGATAACGGTAATGTCGCATCCATTAAATACATAACACTATGAATTCACACTACCCTAACTAGTCCTAACAACAAACAAATAACCAGAACATTTAGTTTTGCGATTACATTCTCTTTTATGTCTCGATTGGCCTAAGCCGTATTTGATACTTTTAGTAAAGATGGCTGCCCAAACAAATCTAGTTCGTTAGTGAGATACGGCGCTATCTATATTATTATAGAGACGTCGTCGCCGTCGCTTCTTGTACACCGGAACTGTGACGAATCGATCACATTTTGAAGCGACATTCATGTCAGGTGACGTCACCGCCGCGCCGTCCAACAGGTTATTCGGTTAGTGATCGCCGTGCTTGGCCTTGTTCCTCTTATCTTTAAGTTTTCTTCAAACTGGGTTTCAAGATCAATCGCCTAACGTTGACTAAGCGACTGCGCGCGAATCAATGTCGCTCAGTCATTCATGCAAGTTGTTCGTCGCAGGAATCGCCAATCTTTTCAATCCTAATTTATATCTTAACAGGCAGCCTACATTATATGGTTTAAGACAAGGAACATTCACATGTTTTAATTCAAATTCGTATTGCTTTTTGGTGGTTGTCCTACCCTCCATAGATGTGTACAGAACCTAATAATTATTCCATTAAATGTTTTGAGGTATTTCATATGTCCAATATCCCATCACGTGTAACAACCGCTTTTCATACCCCGAAGTAACAAATTACCATACTAAGACCTTCTGTTTATTTGATTACGGTTATATTGAACTAGTCGGATAAGGCGAAAAAAATGCATTGCCACTTTCTAATTATAAAATTTTTGTATGCGGCAATATCAACCTCCGTTCCGTGTCATTTAATGTCCCAATAAAATAGGAAAAATAATAGAGGCTACGGGCCACTCGAAATAACAGCTTTGAGGTAAATATATAAAAGTAATTAATTTATTAAAAAAAATGGTTAGATCTAAAATGTCGTTGCCCATAGAAACATGAAAAATAATCGCATCAAAAATCATCTTCCAAAGTGCTTAAAGACGTTCGAATTATTCGTTATTGATTACTAAACTGTTTTTAATACAAGTATTTAATTATACCTTCCCACTAAGCTTGTCGGGCAGTTGATTAAAAATACAATTTATCGACTCTTCTCTTGGCACGATTTTTTCTTGTTTGGGAACCTGAACGTTTCTGGTGAAAATGATTTTTTAATAACTTAATTTTAAGCAATCTTAACGCGCATGAAATGATAAAATGAACCTTATCGCTCTCGCCCATGACTCTTGACAAATTATATGTTTACCCAGGATCCTGCCTAGGAATACTTATGTTAAAAATGTTTTTGCGTTATTAGTCAATGCACAACTTTACCATGCCACGTTTTATTTTGTCACAGCTACAGTGATATGATAATTATTCATGGATAAAATGATATTCATGGACAAGGATCAAACAACCAAAAAAAAAAACCCTCATGGGTGCAATTTATGGCTCCTGACTATCTCCTCATCTCAGATTTTCCAGCAGTCATCTAGATACCATATTGCGTTTTGCTATTTTCACATCGCACAACTGTCGACAAACTGAAGTCGAAAAAACAACCTTGGGTCCTTCAAACATGGTGTGAAAAAGCACCTGTCAGGCCGGCATGGGTTTTCGCAGCATCCTTAAAAGTTCAAAGATGTTCAGGTGTAGGCCATATGCCGCGCTTAACATAGAAAAAATGCTTAAGTCTCAGGTTGACTTCTTCTATGTTTTTTCTTCACCGACGAAGAGGTCATCATATAAAACCCGAAAGGTAGTTTGGGGTCTCAGAAGCGAACACGAGAAGTTCTCGCATGAGAAACTGACAATAGAGTTTGTCAGTTTCAGAAAAAAATTGCCTATTTTTTCGATATAGCGGATGACAGCGACTCACCGACGGAAGCGAGATTGGAGAGTACGTACGCTGAAGCGAATCGTTAACTTACGCGTCTGCTTTGACAGGCTCCATACGCTCGAATTACACATGCACGCGAATGTCGAATATCGTCGTCCTGTCTTGTAAAACGAGCCTATGCCGGGACATGGACACGGACGCTGAGCAAAGTTGACCGCGAGTGACGGGTTCGGCCAAACGTGATCACCACAAGGTGACGCACCGGGGCCATGTATTATGGCAACCACGAATCACGTCTAGACCACGCCTGACCTACGGAAGGAGACCTCATGGTTAATGAAGACACACGATTCAACCTCTTCTAAACGAGTTAAGAATCAACTGCAGTAATGTCTACAAATCTACAAAAAAAGACGTGAAGCGAGAAGTGAAGTATTTTTTCGTCAAAAAATTTAATGTTGCAGTGATAGGTGCTTCTATAGCGATTTCCTTGATCAGGAGTCAGGAAAGTAGGCAAATTATACCCCGAAGGTTAACGGTGAACAGTTTGGCTAGCAATCATTATAATAGTGGACACTGAATATATTGACTGGCCGGACTAGTCGCATGGCGCCGCGTAGAGTTACGTTTTTAGTATGCTAATGTTGTTTACGGTGCTTTGGAATTCTGTTGAGTCCTACACACATAAATTGACACGTACACACAAACAGTCCACCACCAAGTCGCAGTCGCAAAGCCACAGATAACTAAATGCGCGATAATTTATTTGGAGTGGCTCGAGTAGCAGGGCAAGATACGTCAATAGTAATCAGCTGTCCTAAATATATAAAACAGGTATTTGGCGGCTAGTAGCAGTAACAGTGTCTCCCTAACATAATATTGGGGATGTGATCATTAGGGAGATAATATAGGTTAATCGGCCGAAACTTCATCACAGGGCGAAATTCGGTTTCGGGATAACATCCAGTTTCGGTCGTGGGATAGTTTCCATGTTTGTTTATTAATGTCGCCATCAAGAGCGTTTGTAGAGGTACATTTTTATAACAGTTTTGGTCGCCATGACACATGAACAGTTTAGATGAAACTTGGTGGGATAGATAGTCAGTTTAAAAGTTAACATATGTAGTCAATTCCGGCACATACTGGTTATTGTCTATTCTGTGAAGCTGTTAGATTTAGTAGTGGTGCCGTAGTCTTTGGGTTGTCAGTGACAACCCTTTGCGGCGAAAGTCGATATACGTACCTGGATTTTGGATTTATGGGGGATAATTTTATAAAAATTTTGCGCACCTTTACTCGTTCCATGAACTCAACCTTTAGAAGGTTGATAGTTAAAATGCTAATATTAAGCGATAATTACTTGATTGAAAACTATAACCACAGATTAGATATTACAATCTGTGCTATAACTCGCAATCAGTGGACGCGGCGACGCGGGACAGAACGTTAATTTAATCACACCTAACTGACATGAAAATGTACACTTTCTTCAAACCCATATGATATTATTTGACTCCCTTTACGAGCACGGCTACATTGAACCGGATGGAAAACCGGGACAATTTTTCATTGCCGCTTCGACCATAGTTTCATTCAATGCGGTGGTACCAACCCGGGCGGGCTTAACCATACCACGTAGTAGGGGAAAGAGCCCTACAGTTTTACATGGGTTCCGAACCATGGAACAGCTCGCATTCGTAACGAAATGCATTTATCCAACTTAGAAAGAGAATGAAAGTGGTGCATGACTGGGCGAGAATTTGAACCCAGACCTCTCTAAATATTAGAGACCTTAAGTCACCTCAAGACACCTTAGTATGAAGAACCTTCAACACGAGGAGCCTTTAAAGTGTTTTTTCATTCTGATCTTAAATGTTGTGAGACGTATCTGTTGACTTTCACAAAATGTATTTTATTGCTATAGAAAGGGAGACTCTACGAGTGTGGAGTGTCAATTACCATGCTGATCACTCACTAAAGTTACGATGATGATATTTCGGAAGTATTTAATGAACACCTGTTGGGCACGTAATCTGACGCCGCTTTCGGTGAACGTGTCGGTTCATCGCGGCTAATTATGCTTGATAAACGAGCTTCTATTTTAAGCCGTCGTCATTTCACTTTAATCTAGCAAAGCACTAATAAAATTGGCATTTTTAGAGAAGCGTTCTCGTCGTTCTCTCTAACGTTCCCTATTTTAGGCGTACTTTTCCGGTCCAGACAAAACATTTTTTATCCTTTTTTCTATGTAACTAGACATGGATGGCTAGTACCACATCCGCAATCATGAAACCCAAGGCACGGCTACATGAAAGTTTTTTTTTTACTACAGTTTCGTCTATCTTGTTATCCAATGCGATGGTATCATCGGGTTTAACCCCACCGCCTAGTAGGGGAAGGAGACCTACGTTTTACATCGATTCCGAACCATGGAATATCTCGAGATTCGTGACAAAATGCAATTATCGAACTCAGAAAGAGAGAGAAAGTGGTGTATGAACAGGGCGGGGATTTCAACCCAGACTTCTGGAATGGAAGTCTCTGCGCCACGACCCGCTCACACTATCCTAATAATGCTAGAGATGATAGTCTCATCTCTTACTGGTTTTTATTGTGCACCAAACAAAATAGGACACTGATTTAAAGTAACGCAGCAAGGAGCTAAAGAACTTTTGATCAGATGCTCGTTCAATGTCCTGCCTGGACAGGCGTAGACCTGCTGCAGGCTATCCATCTCGAGCTCTATGCTTTTGGTTCTGCTATACTTCTCAGCACATAAGATACATGAACGTAATTATTTTGTAGTGAAAGTAGAACTTAGTAAAGCAAAACCATGTGTTAGCCGTCACGTAACCCGCAAGAACGCCAGTGCGACTCCCGCGAGGTGCAGTTCACCTGCCGCCGACGCCGCGACGCTGCACTGCGGCGGCTATCAATAGCGGCGTCGCGGCGACGACGCGTCTATTTCGGACGCACCGGACGCGCTGCGACGGCGACGCCGCCGGCGGCGAGGGAAGGTCGACGCCCTGCGCGGAGGTGCATCTGCGGCGTCGTAATCACAGCACGCGGTCGTCTGCACGCCGCCAGTGTTTTTGCAACACTTGACACTTGTTAACTGAGTGGTCAGTCTGAGTTCTCACCTAAATTGGCGTTTACGGCAAACCGATCGACTGGCGTTTCCTCCAAACTCCATACAAGTTTTTACTAGATATTCTGTGGTTTTACTTCTTCAAGCTGTCAAAGTCAAACGCTGACTTCCGATTTGTATGAAAACGCGGAGTGGAAGTAAACGGCAACGTCGACGTATTTACGGCAACGTTGAGTAAGCTGTCAAATCAAGCTCGGACTTGAAAATGTTAGTTCGCTTAACGCCCACTGCGCGCGCTTTTCAATTTCTCCATACATTTGAAAACGCCAGTCGTTTGGTTTGCCGTAACGCCAATTTAGGTGACAACTTAGACTACCGGCTCTGTCACCTTTTAGTTTCCATGTGGCGCGGCCCCGTAGAGTAAAATTATATTTGTTTCGCCCAATTATGTTTTTACGCACCCATAATAAGTGCCGAACCCATTGCCGTTTCATCTAACTATTGCTAGCAAACGTATGAATTCATAAGATGTCTGAATAATCTATAAAACGTATTTAAAACAAAAAGGTTCCGACGAATTGATAACCTCCTCCTGTTTTTGAAGTCGGTTGAAAATTAGTCTTGATTCTAAACTTGCATTCATTCAAAACTATGTACAACCAAGCAAACGGCTGTATAAATATTTTATTATTGCTTGGTTGGCTGCAAAAATCGACTATGCATGCATATTATACATAGTCGATTAGGTAACTATGTCTAGCGAATATACGAGTTGAAATAGAATGCCATTTGGACGAAAAGAAATAATGATGGTTCATGCACATGATTAAAAAAACACCAATTATATAAAAAACACTCGAATGCCTTCCACGTTGTTGACGTGGTCAGAGCATAGTTAACAGGTGCTAAGTAATGTAGGCCCTGAATAATCGAAGCAGTCGGATAACGGGTGAATAGAACTAAACGTTTTATCGCATTCGCATGTGGCCGGCCGTGTTAGCTGTTTTATGATTGGTTGGTCTATTAATTGAGCGGAGTTCATTAGTATGCAAATTTCGTTTTAATTATTGCTCTGTAGAAAGCTGGACTCGATGAACTGCTTCTGCTGTTCTAGCGGTGGCGGCTCTGGGTGCGCGTGCGATCGCGGCTGTCTGACGTCCTACATCTTCTATACTTCTTGTTTAGGCTCGTTTCATACGTAACGTCCCTGATAATATATTTACATAATCATAGACTAATGCTGAAATACATAGACTTAACTTGTTCTTGGCTTAGCCAAAGTATTCCTTCCGGCTGTCGAGACTTAGTTTTAAATTATAATATAGTTTTAAATCTGTACTTAGTTTTGACTGGACCTAAGCCGAGAACTAGTCACGATTATCGTGACTCGAACCTGACTCAAGTCGTATCTAGCCACATTTATAACCAACACAAGCAAAAACAATCGTTTTTAAACTATTTTATTTAGCTTGACCCCGTTTATATTTTTTTCTTCAAATAGGACTAGATGTCCTGAGTAGAGTTTATTTTAAAGTATCTAAATGATTTTAATTTAGAGACTTCACTAAGGTCCTACTCGATGGTACCTAAGCCGAGGCAGTATGAAGTCACGATGTTAGTTAGGTCTATGTATTTCGTAAGATCCGGTTACAGAAAGTATTATCAACTTTGAAATTAGTTAACTTGTTTTATGTATTAGCGCGGTGTATGGCGTAAGCCAGACCCTCGCCTATGTGTCCGACGACGCCTATAGGTTAACGAACTGTCTCAGTGGCTGCGATTTTATTTTAAACACTTTAAAGATGCAATAATGCATTTAATGTAATTTATGTATTGTTTATGTCTCTTTTCGCAATCGGCATTATTTGTTCACATAATTAACCTAATGGCAAATATTGCTACATTTGAATGGCGAAATTCTCCACATATTGTATTCATGAACAGGGGTCACCATGGTAAGTTAACTCGCCGGGTGAATAGCAGGTAAAGAGACAATAGAGTAATTAAGCTGACGTAAGTTATATTTGGTACCTAGCTAACTGTGATACGACGTGTTATTAGACCTAGGGAACTGAAATTAAACAGTTGGCATGGTACGAAATGCAACGAAACCTCAGATTTAATTACTCTCTTGCCTGTTCACCTGATATTCACCAGGCGAGGAATTGACCATAGAAAGTCCCAGATCTACATTCTACATACCTACTTTATATTATAAAATTATTGGTATTCTTTAAAGCAGACTTTTCATATATTCTCATCCTCTGATGCACATGTCATCGTTTAATTTCATTATTCATTTGAGTCTTCATTTCATGAAAAAAATGTAACAACTCATCCAGGAAGTACACGCAAATAAACTTCGGTCAATGTATACTGGGTAAAATTACAGAGAAAAAAGAATTTGTATGAAGATTTTCTTTTAGCTTTCATTTGATTCGGTTTTTATTTTTTTACAAAAAAACAAAAAAGGGCAAATACAGATATTTGTTGCCTGCCATTCGATATTAAATATCAATCAAATTGGAACAGTGGTTTTAAAATGATGAGTAAACTACGTTTGTATGGGGAGCTCACATTGCTTACGGGTCATTCTTAAATATCATCTCCGCTTTCCTTGCATTCCGAATAATCAAGTCACACGTCGTCGGTGCCGTCGCATTAAGATTGGCAGTGTTGAACGGGTCTGACCTTGACATGACCTCCGACGCGGTCACACTTAAGCATTGTTCCGGTCACGTTCCGCATCGCCTCCGCGTCCGCGTCGGTGCAGCCGCGGAGAAATGCCCCCCTGTCTCCTCCGCGCCGCCTCCGCCGCGCCGGGTGCTGGGCTCGCCTTTCACATCGCACGCGCGCGGCTGCCGACGCGACGCACCTGCGAGCTGCACCCGCACCGCAATATAATCGTCGCAAGCAATAAAAACTGCATTCGTGTAAACAGTGGTCTTGCTATGGATTATTATGTATTCTCTGCTTAAGAATCATGCAGAATATTGTTGGCATCAAGCTCGATGTAGATCTGTAAAGTACGTTGGTGAAGATGCTTGCAGCTTTCGTTCGTCCCACTTGCCAACAACCTGTGCATATAATGAGGACGACTAAGCCAGGCTGCGGCCGGAAGTGCGCAAAATATAAATCATGTTCTTGCTTTTCTGTAGGTAACTTTATCTTAGACATAGATGGCTAATACCATACCCACCATCATGATGTTAGCCCAACACATCGCATTCCCAAAGGAATAAGGTGCCATGCCAGGACCTTCCCTTTATGAGCACGGCTACATTGAACTGGATGGAAAACATAGACAAATTTTCATTGCCATTTTGGCAATATTTTCACCCAGTGCGATGGTACCAACATAGGCGGGCTTAACCCTACCACCTAGTAGGGAAAGGGGACCCTCGATTTTACATGGATTTCTAACCATGAAACAGTTAGCATTCATAATGCATTTATCCAGCTCAGAAAAGCAAAAAAGTGGTGTATAAACGGGGCGCGGATTTGATTGAACCCATGACCTCGAGCATAGCAGGCAAGTCAACGCGCTTTCAGCATGTGTGTTCCGCCTATGCCACAATGCAATGTTCAGGGTAAAATTAATATGCAGCTAGACGTTGCATAATAAGGCAATGTAATTTCGAAAAAAACTTAGGAACGATTTTTCAATCCTCATATATTACTTATCGGACTGATAGTACAAATTCACGTTGGTCAAAAGACGGAAAGCCTGAGAATTATATGTATCACAATTATCTGACTATAATTTTACTAATAAACATATGTACTTACTATTTTGGATGAATAAGCAGAAGCGTAAATAAATTCGTCGAATAGTTATCTGGCTGTTTATCAGGCTATTGAAAAATCTGCACTGATAAATTACCAGATACATTTTGAATCCCAAAGCTGCACTTATATCGTTGCTCAGCACTTTGCCAAGTATGTCGCAACTTATAATTAATACTGCGCAGGTTAGGAACACCTCCTACTTATTCTGGCCTTACCTTTTTGACAGCATCATAAAACCTTAAACTGAATTTTGTCTGCTTCACCACTAATCGCTTTTTATTCCAAAATACGTTAATTCAAGAAAATTGCAATGTTAGCACTTTCTATGCCATTGCGCTTTTTCAATATCACAAAAACTTGTTAGAAAGTGTTGGGCAAAACGCGCAACCGCAAAAGCCGCACGGCTGAACAGAAAATCGCCAATTGCGTATTAGGCCAATGAATGAAGCTAAAATTTGGGGCTTACCAAAGCACTAAATCGTCCGTCCATGAAATCTTCAGAATGTGTACAAATACAGGTTTTAAAAATGAATGACTCAGAATCTAACATTTTTTTTTCCCGGAACTTAGGTATTTTGGCCAAAAACACAAAATATGCGGTATCATTTGCTGCAAAAATGGCCCGCCAAATTTCTTTTCAATGTCTAATAAAATGGGTTAATAGGTATATATGTGTTCAGGAATCCAACAATTTTTTTACACAAAAGCGAGTTTTTTTTAAAAAATACACAGTTTTCGCTCTCATAAACTCGGCAGAATTGGGCAGCCCAATCTGTCGTCACACATTTGTTTTTAATTCTTATCAGATCGATAATTTCAACGAATCCAACAAATTTGTTACTGGCAACACATATATTTTGCTAATGGCCAAATAAAGTAAACGGCATAATTTGCCCGCCCATTTTTTAAATTATAATGATAATAAATGATATAGACGAACATACTTTTAACAGAATCCAACAAAAAATTTACATGCCAGTCAGTTTTGCAGCGTATAACGTAACATTGAATTTCGCGCTAAAATAGCTTGGCGAAAGCGGGTGGTAGGCGGCGCGGTGCGGAGGCAGTGCGGCGCGGTGGCGTGGGAACGGTGGCGGCGGTAAGAAAGGGTTTAGCCTGTTTTAGCGATACCGATTACGAAGTAATTATTAGTATTATCTTTGGTGATACTTATGTATAGTTCGTTTTCATGCGTAGTACCTGCATAATAGACAAGAGTTTATAACTGTGATGTGAAATTTAAATTAATTAATTCGCCAATTTGATAAAGGTATTATTCTTTTGTAATTGCTAGTGATCGTCGAATATACACATGTAAATGAGGAAAATACTTTGGTAAAGGTTGAATACAATTTGAGTTATTTTATTTTTATGCAAGATGATTCCGCGAAGATAAATCACTGAAATTAGATAAACTACATATTTATAATTCACAAATTGATTCACGGTGGATTATACATACATTCATGAATAAAGAACGTGATATATCACGTTCTTGGATTCAGTGCCGCACTAGCTTAGTACGAAAAAGTATATTTACTTATTGAATTATGTTGTGCCTTGGGCGTCAGGGCAAATAGGAGCCGAAAGCGCTAGACCCGAGCACGCCTGTGAAATACCCCGCAATTCGCTTGCACCGGTCATATAATACTGACCATACATTTAAAAGTAAGGAAAATTTACTGTTTCGAGCGTATTCAAATGCGAATATCTAGTTAATTACTCATCAGATTTTAGTGAAGTTTCATCAATTCAAATAACACGTTGAAGACTCCATAAGCATAAAAAAAGATCGTCGGTGTATAAAGTACCGGTGAAAATGTCTCAAAACATTTTTTTAAATTTTAAATGTATGAAAATATATATACCGTCCATCTTTTTTGTTTATGGAGTCTCTGACGTGCTATCTTTAATGGTGAAAATCTCATTTAAATCTGACCGTTAATTTCCGAGATATTCGCATGTGAATACTGTCGAAACAGTAAATTTTCCATACATTAAAAACTTAAAACAATTTTTGAAAGGCGTTTTCACAGGTCTAAAAAAAATATGAAAAATGTGGTCTATATCGAAAATAGAAAACGTTAGATTGGTACAAATGCCTTTAACAATGTTTTAAATGTAAAGGTATTGAAAATTTACTGTTTTGAGTGCATTCAAATGCGAATATCTCGTAAATTAGTCGTCAGATTTTAATAAAGTTTTCATCATTTTAAATAACACGTCAACGACTCCATGAGCATGAAAAACCGGCCATGTGCGAGTCTGACTCGCACACGAAGGGTTCCGTACCCTCGTACAAGACATAACACAAAAAAGTTTTGTGTGTAATTTTGACTATTTTTTTATTCCATATTTTTTGCTTATGGAGTATTTGACGTGCTATCTCTCATGGGGAAAACCTCATTTAAATCTGTATATACGGTACATACATTTGCATCGGTATAAATGCCTCTTTCTTTAAAATTCCTTCAAAAAATTTTGAAAATTTTTAATGTGTTTTTTGTTTGCTCAAGGCGTCTTCAACCTGTTATTTTGAATGGTGTAAACTTTATTTAAATCTGATCATTAATTTCTGAGATATTCGCATGTGAATACTGTCGAAACAGTACATTTTCAATACATTTAAAACTTAAAACAATTTTTAAAAGGCGTTTTCACCGGTCTAAAGAAAATGTGTTCTATTACGAAAATAGAAAACGTTGGATCGGTACAAATGGCTTTAACAATGTTTTAAATGTAAAGGTATTGAAAATTTACTGTTTTGAGCGCATTCGAAGGCGAATATCTCGTAAATTAGTCGTCAGATTTTAATACAGTTTTGATCATTTAAAATAACACGTGAACGACTCCATGAGCATGAAAAACCGGCCATGTGCGAGTCTGACTCGCACACGAAGGGTTCCGTACCGTCGAACAAGACATAACACAAACAAGTTTTGCATGTAATCTTAACTATTTTTTAATTCCATATGTTTTTCTTATGGAGTCTTTGACGTGCTATCTCTAATGGTGAAAACGTCATTTAAATCTGTAAATACGGTACATACATTTGCATCAGTATAAATGCCTCTTTCTTTAAAATTCGTTTAAAAACCTTTGAAAATTTTAAATGTGTGAAAATATAAATACCGTTGATCTTTGTTTACTCATGGAGTCTTCAACCTATTACTTTGAATGGTGAAAACTTTATTTAAATCTGACCATTAATATCTGAGATATTCGCATGTGAATATTGTCGAAACAGTACATTTTCCATACATTTAAAATTTGAAACAATTTTTGAAATGCATTTTCACCGATCTATAAAAACATGAAAAATGTGTTCTATATCGAATATAGATAACGTTGGATCGGTGAAAGTGCCCTTAACAATGTTTTAAATTTAAAAGTATTGAAAATTTACTGTTTTGAGCGCATTCGAATGCGAATATCTCGTAAATTAGTCGTCAGATTTTAATACAGTTTTGATCATTTAAAATAACACGTGAACGACTCCATGAGCATGAAAAACCGGCCATGTGCGAGTCTGACTCGCACACGAGGGGTTCCGTACCGTCATACAAGACATAACACAAAAGAGTGTTGTATGTAATTTTGACTATTTTTAATTCCATATTTTTTGCTTATGGAGTCTTTGACGTGCTATCTCTAATGGTGAAAACCTCATTGAAATCAGTATATACGGTACACACATTTGTATCGGTATAAATACCTCTTTCTTTAAAATTCCTTCAAAAATTTTTGAAAATTTTAAATATGTTATTTGTTTGCTCATGGCGTCTTCAACCTGTTATTTTGAATGGTGAAAACTTTATTTTAATCTGACCATTAATTTCCGAGATATTCGCATGTGAATAATGTCGAAACAGTACATTTTCAATACATTTAAAACTTAAAACAATTTTTGAAAGGCGTTTTCACAGGTCTAAAAAAAACATGAAAAATGTGTTCTATATCGAAAATAGAAAACGTGAGATTGGTACAAATGCCTTTAACAATGTTTTAAATGTTAAGGTATTGAAAATGTACTGTTTTGAGCTTATTCAAATGCGAATATATCATAAATTAGTCGTCAGATTTTAATGAAGTTTTCATCATTTTAAATAACACTTCAACGACTCCATGAGCATGAAAAACCGGCCATGTGCGAGTCTGACTCGCACACGAAGGGTTCCGTACCGTCTTACAAGGCATAACACAAAAAAGTTTTGTACGTAATTTTGACAATTTTTTAATTCCATAATTTTTGCTTATGGAGTATTTGACGTGCTATCTCTAATGGGGAAAACCTTATTCTAATCTGTATATACGGTACATACATTTGCATCGGTATAAATGCCTCTTTCTTTAAAATTCGTTTAAAAACCTTTGAAAATTTTAAATGTGTGAAAATATAAATACCGTTGATCTTTGTTTGCTCATGGAGTCTTCAACCTATTACTTTGAATGGTGAAAACTTTATTAAAATCTGACTATTAATTTCCGAGATATTCGAATGTGAATACTGTCGAAACAGTACATTTTCCATACATTTAAAACTTAAAACAATTTTAAAGAGGCTTGTTCACCGGTCTGATAAAAACATGAAAAATGTGTTCTATATCAAAAATAGATAACGATGGATCGGTGAAAATTCCTTTAACAATGTTTTAAATATAAAGGTATTGAAAATTTACTGTTTTGAGCGTATTAAAATGCGAATATCTCGTAAATTAGTCGTCAGATTTTAATGAAGTTTTCATCATTCAAAATAACACGTCAACGACTCCATGGGCATGAAAAACCGGCCATGTGCGAGTCTGACTCGCACACGAAGGGTTCCGTACCATCGTACAAGATATAACACAAAAAAGTTTTGTATGTAATTTTCATAATTTTTGGTTCCATATTTTTTGCTAATGGAGTCTTTGCCGAGCTATCTCTAATGGTGAAAACCTCATTTAAATCTGTGTATACGGTATAAACATTTGTATCGGTATAAATGCCTCTTTCTTTAAAATTCCTTTAAAAAAATTTGAAAATTTGAAATGTGTGAAAATATGAATACCGTTCATCTTTGTTTGCTAATGGAGTCTTCAACCTGTTATTTTAAATGATGAAACTTAATTAAAATCTGACGACTCATTTACGAGATATTCGCATTTGAATACACTCAAAACAGTAAATTTTCCATACTTTTAAATTTAAAACATTGTTTAAGGCATTTTCACCTATTGAACGTTGCCTATTTTCGATATTGAACATATTTTTTATGTTTTTTTTTAAATCGGTAAAAATTCCTTTTAATTATATTTTTGAAATTTTACTGTACAATTTTGACAGTATTGACATGCGAATATATCGGAAATTAATGGTCAGATTGAAATGAGGTTTTCACCATTAAAGATAGCAAGTCAAAGACTCCATAAGGGAAAAAAGATGGACGGTATTTTTATTTCCATACATTTAAAATTTAAAACATTGTTAAGACGCATTTTCACCGATACTTTATACACCCACGATCTTTTTCATGCTAATGGAGTGAATATACTGAAAAGTTGAATACATTATCAATTTTCTCTAGCCACATAAAAGTCAATATGAAGGAAACATAAAATGCACTTATTTTTTTTAATTCAAAGAAAATTCCGGTGGGTATAACATCTTATTTACTTTTTTAATCATATAACAACATATTAAAAACCGGCCAAGTGCGAGTCGGACTCGCAAACGAAGGGTTCCGTACCATCGTAGAAAAAAAAACCAAAAAATCACGTTTTTTCTATGGGAGCCCCCTTTAATTTTAATTATTTTTTAATCTTACCTATTTGTTGTTATAGCGGCAAAATAAATACACACTCTGTGAAAATTTCAGCTGTCTACCTGTTACGGTTACTGAGATACAGCCCTGTGACAGACAGACAGACGGACGGACGGATTGACGGACTGACGGACGGACGGACGGACGGACGGACGGACGGACGGACAGCGGAGGCTTAGTAATAGGGTTCCGTTTTCACCCTTTGGGTACGGAACCCTAAAAAGTAATAAATAAATAAAATACATCCATACTCTGTGAAAATTTCACCTTCCTACTTATTACGGTTCATAAGATAGAGCCCTGTGACAGACGGACGGATGGACGGACGGAGAGCGGAGGTTTAGTAATAGGGTTCCGTTGGCATCCTTTGGGTACGGAACCCTAAAAAAGTAGTATTCAGAGTGGGCGGTCTAACTTGACGACCCGGTTTATGTCCGTCCTATGTATTATTTTGCATGGTTAGTCCAGTGATAATCCGTATAAAATGATTACAGTTCACTCTGAATACAACTGCTAGAATCTACGAGTCGAGCCGGTTATAAAGATGTGTCACTTGTCATAGAAAACTTACACGAGTTATGCACGTACATGACCAATTTATTTACCAAAATCATCCGAAATGCTCGCCAACTCCCAACTACGCGCTCGCTTTAGGTACATTCGATTATGCACCACCAAAGTAATTATTAGTATTATCTTTGCCACCACACTCCAAAGCCCCGCGCCTCGAGCGTTTCGTTGCCTCGAGCAAAGGTCGGCGCACACGCACACTTACGCAATCACACATATTGAAACACGTGCCTCAGCCGCCGCTGCCGTCCCGCTTCGGCCTGCCTCAGCCTACCACCCGCGCTCATCTTGCCGTTTCAGCGCGAAATTCAAAGTTGCGTTAAACGCTGCAAAACTGACGGTCGTGTAACTTTTTTGTTGGATTCTGTTAAAAGTATCTTCGATTATATCTTTTATTGTCATTATATTTCAAAAAGTGCGCGGGCCAATTATGCTGTTCACTTTATTTGGGCATTTGCAAAATATATGTGTTGCCAGTAACAATTTTGTTGGATTCTTTGAAATTATCGATCTGATTAGAATTAAAAAACAATGTGTGACGACAGATTGGGCTGGCCAATTTTGCCGATTTTATGAGAGCGAAAACTGTGTATTTTTAAAAAAAAACTCGCTTTTGTGTAAAAAAATTGTTGGATTCCTGAACACATATATACCTATTAACCCATTTTATTAGACATTGAAAAGAAATTTGGCGGGCCATTTTTGCAGCAAATGATACCGCATATTTTGTGTTTTTGGCCAAAATACCTAAGTTCCGGGAAAAAAAAATGTTAGATTCTGAGTCATTCATTTTTAAAACCTGTATTTGTACACATTCTGAAGATTTCATGGACGGGCGAATTCATGCATGTCTCAAATGCCCCATTCAACGGAGTATATTCGCTCGGCCACTCATTGCGGACGTTTCCTGCGTTTACAAGAAAACACTCGAAAGTTAATAAAACTGTTTGTCCAAGAACGTTCCACGCTTATGCGCAGGCGCAGGCGGCCGTGCTTATTCTGCGAGCGGAGATAATGGTGAGCCGTATTGCTGGTATTGCACGCGCAAACGCTGGCGCTGCAGTTGGAGATGCTTTGGCCACATTTGCTTTGTGAGCTCGGCTAGCATGACATCGGTGGTGTCCGAACGATCCTACCGCATCGCTTCTTTCGTTTCTTCTCTCTAACGGGAGACAGAAACAGAAACTAACTTTTTTTTTACTTCAGTAAGAAATTAAGGTTGGCCCGTAGCAGCAGCAGACAACCATACCCAAATAGACTTTTCCCATGGAAACATAGTTTGGAAATATTTATTTTTATTTTTATTTTATTTGGGAAATCAACAGCTTGTTACATCACAAGTTAACATAATACATGAGCTAAAATATGTTGCCAATTACAGATTTGCTCTAATATAAACTAAGTAAAAGTTTAAAACCACTGTTCCAATTCACGTAACTTTTTGTATCCAACGTCAGCCAAATGATATCTGGGTTTTCGCGTTTTTTTTTCAAAATATCAAAACAGAGTCAATTGAAACGAAAAAAAAATCTTTATGCACATTTGTTTTCGTATAGAGTAAATATGAATTTTAAATCTCTTTTTTGCACCTTTGCAACTTCGCCTCTTCACTTCGGAGTTTAGACGTTTTGTTTCAAAATGGTAAACATCCGCCGCGGGACTCGTACGCTCATTGTGTTTACACGTTGGGTCCGACGACCGTTCCAAGCTTCAATGCACACTGTCTAAAGATTCCTCGCTGTCGGTCTGTTTGGTTTAGCTCGTAGTTTGCGAACTCCTAAATAAACTCTTCGACTTTGTTTTCAACAAACATGACTCTAAGTGCAATGTTGTCCTTGAATGTGTCGATGAACATGCCGTCAAGCACCAAGCTTTTTTTATCAGTCGTCTCTGATGTTTTTTTTTGTTGCGCTTGCCTCCATTTGTAATGCCCGCTTAGCTCTATGTAGAGGCGTTCCGGAAAGTTTTTCTTCAATCTGCGACAGTGTTCACAATTGCTTGTGCGTTCCGTCGTTCGGTCTCATTCGCCCAGTGGGTCGTGCCGTTACGAAGTAGGTTCACGACTGTTTATCTGCTCGCCTACGTCAGTTCGTGATGCCTCAGTTTGGAGCGGCGCCGGCGCAGGTGAGAACTCGACACAGACATTAGCACATTCATAGAGTCCGCCTTTTCGTGACAAAAACGACGCAATCGAGCGCAACAGGTGCCGACACTATTTCGCTAATTAATCTTTTTTTATGCGTTGCAACTGGCAAGGTTAAGGTTGGTCTCGTTCATTATTATTGACTAATGGGTGCCTGGAAAAAATCTGTCCACCTCAATTTTGTAAGAGCTTTTAAAGAAATAATTAAAAATGTTATGGCTATTTGAATAGTTTCTCCATTCAACATTTGCATAAGAAACTGGGATATTGGCTCACTTCCTCTCGTTTTCATACTGACAACTGCGTAGGCTATTTTATTTTCCCGCAGATTTAGTTTAGGTGTTTGGTGACTCGAGTGCTGCCTGAGGCATCTTCATTTAGCTCTTTATTACTTTTTATATACTACTACTATTACTTTTTGTAAAAAATTGTTGGAACTTCATACTTGAGAGGGCTACAATTGACTGGCGTGGTTGCGAAATGACATCGCTGGCAGATAGCTGCTTGTTAACGAGCAACAAAAAGTTAATGTTTGATCAATATGAGTCTAATGCCTTGTGAACATCAGATGAATACCTTCACGTGTTATTTGGGGCAAAAGCGCGCTAAGTTATGTTTTAACTACTTCAGATGTAACTGTGCATGATTCCAGTAGCTATGCCATAGTTAAAAATGTATTTTTTAAGATTAAATAAGCTTATTTACTTTGATTAATTAATGAATGAAGTTCACTTTTTACAATTTGAGACCTAAAATTTGCGATTATTTTGGTATAGCATGACAGAGATCCGTTCGGTCGATATCGTGATGTTGAAACGCGAATATCCCTAACTGGTCGCGTGAGATGCACGCGCGCGATCCGTAAAGCGAATCGGTCGTTAGGGATTTCACACGATTCGTTTGCCGCGCCCAGCCTCCGCTCCGCCTCTGCGCAGCTTTATTAATGCATAGGGGCAAAGTAACACGTTGGCAAATAAACACAGAAACGCGAGGTCAAAAGTGTTAGGTTGTGACAGGTTGTAACATACAAGATGCCGCAATTTATTGTGATTAAGGGCACGGGCGTTTACTCTGAAAAATATACGAAATCTAGATCTCTTTCTGTCAGTAAGTATACTTTTTCGTACTAAGTAAGTACCTCGCTTTTACCGAGGAATGATATGTGCATGTATAATCGAACCTGACATGTAAAAAGAACGGCTTTATACTGCAAGGCTGAACCCGAACCAGAAAACATACGCCATCCATATCCATGGAATTCTCCTACAGTCCCTCTTCCCGTAATCAATGTCTCCTGCTAACATAATGTTTAAGATTATACTGAAACCTGCGTTGCGGACATTGACTGCAAAGATTAAACGTTCGGGTCCAGCCTTGTAGCATATTCATAAAGTAGTTATTTTTACAGGGCTCTTTCTTAAATCAGTACCTAGGCAGAGCGGAAAGAGTGATTTTTCTGAAAACATCCTGGACATCACACTCCTAATGGCCAAGGAGCATGTATATCGGAGGTAAGATGAGGCAGAATTGATGTTATATCTTAAAATACCAATGCCCATTGGATGCGTGAACCACGCAACCACCTGCTCACCCGCTGAGTGCTCGAGCATAATAAAAACGCACACGTACATCTCGAAACGGGGCTGCGTTAACCTACAAATGTCAGTCGAGGGCGATTTCGCTCGGGTTCGCTAGGGCCGCGTTGTCGCAACCGGAGCCGCGTCGTATCGATTACTTGTGCATATCGATGGCGGCGGCGACGAAGACAGGTGGCCGACACCGATACTCACTCGCCCGCTCGAGATCTCGCTGTCCTTGCGCTGCGCTTACGCCGAAATCGAAAAAAAGAATGAGGCTACGAACGGTGAGGCGAACGGGTGCCGATGCAGATATGTTGAACGCGTTAACCTTACGATTCGTGGGCTCTGAAACTATGGACGAGCACTGCTGTGTGCAAGTTCTGGTTTCAATCGCAGGATTAACTACATTACAGTGCATCCCATTTTGCGCAAGGTAGATATGTAGTTTACCTCCGATTGCCAGCGTCCTTGAGAAATTTCAAGGAGTAGTGAGACTACCATACAATAGCTATATGGTCAAAGACATGTCATATGCAAACAGTGGTACGAGCTATTGAAGATCTACATCCTTATCCGTATGATCGCCTTAATGTTAATCATAATCGCCGTGATCATTGTGCTCTACATGAACGGAATAATTTAGATAATCAATAGACATATCTGAAGAATTTTCCAAAATCCGGCGGAGATTACTATTCTCTAGATGTTAAATGAACTTCCTTTTCTGGTGTAATTAATGTTTTACGTGATTACTTCCCCCGATGCCGATTTGGTCCGAAGCGAAGCCTTCTTGCCCTCTTAAAGAAGTTTCAAGTGAAACAAGTCAGCCACCGCCATCGAGATCACCTTCCAAATCGGATGGGTTCTACTTCCGTTCAAGTGAGTTATTTTCATTCCTCAGTCTCTGTTTGCTGAGGGCCATCTCAATATTTTTGTCGTGTATTTATGTTGTTTAACAGATTTTTGTCTGCTACTCCATCATCATACGTTTATTCTGTCATAAATCTACCTCGATTTCAAATATTTTTCATGTATTCACTATAATCACTGTTATAAAATTTTACATCTGGCGTCTGTCTGCCTTTATTTCTGGTTGTGCGCTTTTTTTATGTAACCTGACATGGATGGCTAATATTACAAAACCACCTTTATGATATTAGCCCAATACACCACATTCCCGAAGGAATAAGATGCCATGCCAGGACCTTCAGAAACATATTTCTTAATTTGACTGAGAAAACAGGCACGAGCCATTGTATGAAATTTGATCACCTCATTATCCTCTTAAATCTCATCTACATTTGGTACTGTTTTAATTCTGTAATGTAATGAGCATTCGAAGCCGGATACGAATCTACAACGTTATTATTTATGAGCCCTATGCACTAACCATCTAATTAATAGTTCAAATGTTTCTGCAAAGACGTCGTCATAGCGACCTGTGGGAGAAGTCAAATGCGATTAAAAATAATTAACGTCAATATTAAAGTTAACGGGGTCTATACTTCTTACGAGCCGGCAATTAGCAACTAGCTGCACTTTGATCGGTTACCAGAGTTAACACTCAAAAGTAATTTACTAGAAGTATTTCTCGTATAGGCATGCCATGATTATAATCTCACATAAGGAAGTTCAATCGTTAGCCATTTATGGGTTTACCTTGCTTTAATTATAGGTTTATAGATGAAGTTAGTATTTTGAAACTCAGAAGACCATAATTAAAATAACCTTTATTTAAATTCATCAATGGTGCACATATTCTATATAATTTATGTATCAGTGGATACGACATAACTGTAATCGCATTAATTTCAGGTTATAAATCGGCATCTACATTGAAGCATTGTAATTTGATTTTGAAAATAACCTGTTTTTTTTCTAGTGATTCCTGCTTCAGAAAAATATAGATGTCGTTGTACATCATGCATGCATTGATGCATGCAAATCAAATATAGCCGTAAAATCTCTACACCTCATCTAAGCGCACCATAAATGTAACTAATACAATTAGTATGTGCATGTAGTAGTAGTAATATTTGTATATTCGCAATTCAGATTTAAATCGATAATAACAATAAAAGCAGAAAAGCTTCTTTGTTTTTTTAAACGCGCTACCCGTAAGATTTGAAAAATTTGCATTTCATAGCCCAATTCTTGAGAATCACACTACGATCCTTAGGAGCTGAGCAAAATAAACTCTAGGCGAACACCAAGCGAAGTAATAGCGCGAACGGGCGATGTGAGCGGTGTTTTTGACCAGGCTCCGCTCGGGTGATTGACCAAAACGAAATTGAGCCGAACGGAGCCACGAACCTCAGCTACGTAAAAATGAACATCAACACGGGTGCCGTATAATATGTCTCAGGATTCTCAGCGTTTGAATTAAGTGAATATTCAATAATACATTATGATGAGATCACCCAAAGCTTTAGAAGATTGATAAAGTCGATAAGCACATCGAGAGGTGGAGCCGGCATGTGGCCAGTAGTGAAACCGCTCGCAGTCATTTTGCTTTCAACAGAAGAATGCCGGAATGGCGCATGGCGTGCGAAAAAGCCGCGTCACGACCCGGGCACGTATCGTTCGTCTCGCGCGGATTTCTGATACTGTTTTTGTTCGACTTTCCCACGAAGATAATTGCATCCGCCGAGACGCGGCCCAATTCGGAAGCCAACTCTCAACGAAAGAAAGAGTTATTGAAAGGAAAAATGCAACCTCTCCGACTCGGTTCTGGCCATAGTGAGGCTATTAAGTTTCAGTTCTAACTATTCTTAGCCTTAGAATGTAAGTACACAGAGTCAACTAACGCATGAGGCCAAAATTGTCCAACAAAATATACTGATATTTCTTATTTTTCTCAAAAAACATCTTAGTTAGTCAAGTTATGTTTCGAGATATTACGTTGAAATAGTGATGAAATAGCCCGTTCACCTCACATTCTACAAATGCACAGCTCACCACCGCTTCAACGTTGGTTTCTTTTTGGAAGTAGATAAATCAAAGATTTTACAAAAACGCATTTCACATTTAAAACGCTCGGACACTGTGGATTTATAGCGATTCGAAAAGTGGTCGCATCGGGTAGGTATGTTCCACCTCACTCCAACTCGCGGTAGCGGTTCTTGAGTTGACTTCTCACTCCCACACTGTGTGATTGGTGCAGAATTGATCGAATTTCCTGACATATTTTCCCACATTTTGCGCTGGTTCAGCCTCGGGTAAGTAATAAAGCGTACCTAAAGTTTTCCGTGAAATCGGAATCACGAACGAAGAATCTCTTTGTCGCCTCTACCGACATGCAGGAAGAAATTCAGTGGGACCCGCACAGCACAATGTTGACCAAAACAATCAATATTTGAAGAGAGCAATGCACTATTCAATGAATTTGACTGTAATGTCTTTTCTACGCGGGCGTTGTATTGCCACCAATTGATTTCAATATAAATCTGTAATGTCTAATCGAGTAAAATATACCATGAAAGGATATTCAATTCGCAAAGCACAACGTTCGCAGCGTAAGCAAGTGGCTATCTTGTGGGGTTAGTGTGAACAACGTAGTAATACTGCACGCAGGTTGTAGACGCAAGGACCTGCTACGCTCTGCACCGCATAGTAAGCGGTTCGCTAGCGGAGCGGAGTGGCATTGCCCTCTGTGTAGGGTCATCGTGCAATCGATACGTATTTTTCTCAAATGTTGCTCAAAGTAGCTCGTGGTCTAGGGGATAGAGGACTTGCTTTTCATGCGAGAGGTTATGGACTTGCCCGGTCATGCACCACTTTCTTTCTCGTCTTCTTTCTGAGTTGGATAAAATTACATTACGAATGCGAGCTGTTCCAGGGTTCGGAACCCATGTAAACTGTAGGTCCCCTTCCCCTTCTAGGTGCTAGGTTTAAGCCCTCCCGGATTAGACCCACCACATTGGATAAAACTATGGTTGAAGCTATAATGAAAAATTGTCCGTCTCTTTTATCTTGTTTAGTGTAACCGTCCTAGTAAATGGAGGATCCTGGCATGGTAACTAATTCCTTCGATAATGTGTTGTATTGGGCTAATATCATGACAGTAGTTGTGTACTATATAAGGCATCCATGGCAAGTTCCATAAAATAAAAATTACTGTGTCCTCATTTATTCATAAAATTTTCCAGCAAAATAAATATGAAATCAAACGACTCACATCATTTGCATGTTCATAATATGTAGTGGTTTTCTTAACTTGTATTAAATACATAAGGCAGGTTATAGAGTACGTATTGCCCAGTTTCCGATACTGATTGACCTTTTTATAAGGATGTGATCAATGTAATAAAAATACAATCACAAACCTGGCGAAGTTTCTTGTCGGTTCTTCGCCAGAAGTAATCGAACCGGCAGAAATGGCGTATTCTAATGTGTCATATATACATCTAATGCAGGAAATAAAGAAACTGAAACTGAAGGGAATTTGTACCCTGGCCATGTACACTTTGAATTTGTTTACGTGTCGCAACGACCAAACTCATACCGTTCAAAACACTAACAATACAGAAGTTTTAAATTAGGTTATGTTAGGTTATATTATATGATATGCATTTTATAATACACGCGAAAAATACATACTTTTGGATGTTCTGGCTTTTTGGACTTCATGAATGCGACCCGTCGCAACAAGGGAGCGCGTCAAGTGACACCCCTAGCCAGCCTGCGCCGGCGCACCCACGCTCGCCGCGATGCCAGTGCACACGACGCACGTGGAATACCTTATGAGATTTGTCAGCCGAACAAAATGCGATCTCGGGACGGCCGCCGCTACCTGTTAGTGGGCACAATCGATTTCTTAGATTGTATCGTGTCGTAACGGTTGGCCGAGCGCGGGGAGAACACTTCTTAGAGTTCGACAGTTGCTATCCCCACATCTCTATTGTATCGTATCTTTAGCCGCGAATTATTTCGTCGAGTGCACGATGATGTCCAATCGTTATTTCGCCGATATTGTTCCTTTAGCACCGCTGACAGTTTGCGTTTTCAACACCCAAACACCATCGTCAACGTCTATAATTGGGTGCAAATATGATAAATAAGCTTAACATCATCACGGACGCCATTTCAAAATTTCATGACAAGTACATGTAACTACCAGTCCAGTTCCGTGTCCAAGTTTTATGCACTTATTTTAAACTTTCAGGTGTCCCTTCCCGGCGGGACTAACTCATTCGCGGACACGGTACAAAACCGTGCTATTGCGCTCAAGGACCTTCTATGTTTCAAAGAAAAAGACAGGCTCCGTGATGATAAGGATGCAACATGTCCACAAAGCAGACCATGCGCATAGTGTTTGATTTGGTAAGATTTACGAAAATTTTCATTACAAAACGACTTATAGCTAAAAGTAAACCACAACCGCTGTAGTCAAAAATCTAACAAACACTAAATTGATTATACATTTTCATGAAACAAGCCATGTCTGATGAATAATCTTTTTAAGATGTAGATTTTATCGTTGAGTAATCCACCTCCAAAGTTATTGTATAAAACACGCGAAAAATTCGAACTTTCAGACCTTATAACTTAGAAACCAAACACAATTATACAATGCCAACCATAGACCTTTTCTATGATGCCAACGGTCAAGTTCAACATCAAGTTCGATCAAATAAAACTATTTTGAGCACAATTTTGGATCCCTGACAAGAAATATGGGCGTGATCTTATTTCCCCGTTTGTATGGGGAGTTGAGCGGGATGGGCCACCTTAACAGCCTTATTCAGAGTGGGCGGACTAACTTTAATACGCCGGATTATACAGGTTTTTGTATCGTTAATCCGGTGCTAATCTCGTACGAAATTTTGACAGGTTCTCGTCGTCGTCGACAGGAGAACGTCATTCAGTCGTACGTCATTCAATAACATTTTTGCCAGGAAAATATGCATGTATTTGCAATGGTTACGAAGAATTAATTTATCAAATTGCGCCGTGTTTTCCATCCTTCCTGGCATGGCACATAATTCCTTCGGGAATGCAGTGTGTTCATGTCATGTGTGGCATTAGCCATCCATGACCAATTACATAAAACAAAAAAACCGGCCAAGTGCGAGTCGGACTCGAAGGGTTCCGTACCATCGTACCAGACTTAACAAAAAAAATCACGTTTTTCGTATGGGGCTCTCAATTTTAATATTTTTTTATTTTACCAATTCATTGTTATAGCGGCAAAATAAATACAATTTCTATGAAAATTTCAGCTGCCTAGCTATTACGGTTCATGAGATACAGCCCTGTCACAGACGGACAGACGGACGGACGGTCGGACGGATGAACGGACGGATGGACGGACAGCGGAGGCCTAATAATAGGGTTCCGTTGGCACCCTTTGGGTACGGTCCCCTAAAAAAAAGATCCCTAAAATTTTGGGCAGTTTTTTTTATAAGACCACATAAAATCTGCAATCTTCGTGCAATATGGTGGATTCGTAAACCTTCAAATACACAGTGGATATAACCTAAAATAGTTTCAATCTCCATTTAAAAATATTGTACAAATATGATAATGGAAAACTGAACGATAAGCGCACATCTTTCACGATGAGGCTGCATTTGGCATCAGTCGGTTGCAGTTATTCGGAAGTCTGCGTGCGCGCCGATTCTCGTTGCCATTTTTTTTTTGTGAATGGACGCTTCGAAAGTCATGAGCGGTGCTCGATCTGATAAACAGGTTTTGTTAGATTAACATTACCTTGAAAATAACGGTACTAACGTGTTCTCTCGTTGTTGCAGGTGAGTGTCGGCCGGGGTTCGGCCGAGAAGTTCAACCAACGAGTTCAACAGAAGACTTCCACTCAGAGACCGTTTGTCTGTGCTCTTCCACTTCACCGCCTGATTTGCTTTCAATTCTTAATATCACATCTTTAATGTCGTCTATACGAATCAAGATTTGCTTTCGTTATTTTAATATTTTGAGTATTTTTAGGGTTCCGTACCCAAAGGGTGCCAACGGAACCCGATTACTAAGCATCCGCTGTCCGTCCGTCCGTCTGTCGCAGGGCTGTATCTCATGAACCGTAAGAGGTAGGAAGATGATTTTTTCACAGAGTGTGTATTTATTTTGCCGCTATAAAAACAAATAGGTAACATTTCAAAATAATGAAAATGAAAGGGGGCTACCTACCTATACAGAAAACGTGATTTTTTTGTGTTAAATCTTGTAGGATGGTACGGAACCCTTCGTGTGCGAGTCCGAGTCGCACTTGGCCGGTTTTTTTAATTAACTGACCAATTTAACAAGCTGGGAAGAGATCACTTCCCAGTCTGTTATAGGTAATTGAGAATTTAAATTATATTTAATACCGATTTTCGTCCGTGGTTTTCATGTTCAATCGTTGCTTCTATTACCCGTTTTCCAGTGGAGCTTATTATATTACAGGAATAAACTATTCACGATAAAGCAATACATTACGTATCCTCCTTTTGTTAATATCTCAATCAATTTGTGTAAATCGTCTGCACCGTTATAATCTTGAAGACCCTACCAATTTACTGGGAAATTGCATTGAAATTCTTCCGAAGACATTGTTTCTTGTACATATCTTCGCCCACCGACGATGGTTATGAGCACAATCTAAGTAACCAGTTAGATAATGCTGTAAGTTGTTGAGTTCTATCACTTCAGAGAAACTTCACCGCACTGGCTATCCGATCATTTCGCTCGATCGCGAAATTACACAGCTATTTTAAAGTCTATATCGTAAACGTAGGTCGAACCGATAGATGAAACGATAAGTAATGGGGCTTAAGGCTGCTGCGACCCATATAAAGTTGTTTGCACACATAACGCAAAAAGTATTGCACTTTAAGCCACGAATGAATAATAAAAGTTTAATACATATAGTCATATTACTTGCCGCGAAAACAATTTCACAATTTCAGGATTATTGGTTTTGTTACAATTTATTTAAAGACGATTTAACAGCGCCATCTAACGGTGTAAAACTTCTAATCGGCAATTACAACGAAACCATTAAACCTGAAATTGTAAATATATGTTTTCGCTGCAACTACTATGGCTATATTTAATATTTTTGACGAATTCGTACCTTAAAGTGCAATACTTTTTGCGTTCTGTGTAAAAAAAAACATTGTATGGGTCGGAACATCCTTAATACATTTTCGTGCTATTCCGATGGCTCGTTATTGCAAACATAAGTAAAGAGTTTAGTTTTGAGTGAATGCATTTAAAGTTCTTACGATGGTGAATAGTCAAAGCACGATACGATTAGCGCACAAGAAAAATGTAGGCATAAACTTTCTAACTTATGAACCGATAGTTTTTTTACCAATAAAAATGTCTTCCAATATGTTCGAATTAAACATTGCAAAAAAAATATTTCAGACTCCAAAATATATGGTCATATTTTTTTATGTGACGACATGGATGGCTAATACCACAAGTTCTATCATTGTATTAGCCCAACACACCACATGGGAACTAGGTGCCATGCCAGGACCTTCCTTATATTGCACGGCTACATTGAACTGGATGGAAAACACGGACAATTTTCATTGCCGCTTCGACCATCGTTCATCCAATGCGATGGTACCAACCCGGGCGGGATTAACCCTACCACCTAGTAAAAGGAAGGAAGGGGACCTACAGTTTAACGTGGAATCCGAACCACGGCCAGCCTCTCTCAACGGTCGAATGGTCACCCATCCAAGACCAGACCGGACCCAGCGTTGCTCAACTTCGGAGAGCGATCGCCGAAGTGTCGCGCCACTGGGCCACTGAGGTTATACTTATATTTTTGATGAATTTGAATTCCTAGAAAATATGGGGCTGAATATGCATAAATAAATTTGACATAAACTACGTAATTCTTTTTCTTACCCCTGCGAGCTGTCCTTTATTGTCAATGACGCGCCATAAATTCCATCGTCAGATTCTTCTACCTCTTCAACTGCCTGTACCTCCGCAATTTGGACATGATCTGTCGAGCAACGAAATCGTTTTGATACGTCGGTTGATTTCACAAAACGATCGCCATTCCCTCTATCGCCAGGTTACTTCCTGCTGTGCTCTAAGTCGGATCATTACATTGTGAATGGCCGATTTGTGTCATTATTTATAATGTGTCCCGATGATAGAGCTGGCCTCTGCTCTTATTACGAGCTAACTGTGCCGCCATTGTGTGGGCCGCGCTGAGCGCCGAGCGCCGCCGCACCGACGCGTCTGTCGCGTGGTAATGGAATTTGTCATTGCATACAATTGGATGCAAGTTGTTGGCGCGCTGTTTTTAGGGTTCCGTCGTTCAAAAGGGATAATGGAACCATTGTAATATCGTTTCGTTGTCCCTCTGTCTGTCAAGGCCCCTTTTCGTATGAACGCGTGGAGGCATTAAGTTGAAATCTTTATCAAATTCTTGATGAATACTAAGATTCCTGCTGACCTAAAATCATGAAATTTAGCAACACAAGTAAAGGAAATAATCCGAAAATCATTAATTTCTAGTTCTATTACATCACAATCCGCGATGGACGAACTATCAAGATGCAAATTTACACGGCTGCATTAAACCGAACTGTAAATACGGACAAACACATCGACGATCTTCCATTCAGTGCGGCGGGATTAATGTTACCTAGTAAGGGACCTGCAGTTTTACCCGAAATACGAGTCACGGCTTGTCTCAACGATCGACAACCCATCCAGAATCCACCGCGCCCAAAGCTACCTGGACTTTCTTATTCATAATAAGGCAACTTGGTGAGCGTCTTAAAGCTCAGGAACGCGGGACCTTCGCTTGATTCGCTGTTCTTCAAGTCTTGCTCCGACGCATATGTAGTTATTGCTGAAAGTGTTCAACGCGTGACCTCTGTCGTCATATATTTTGGAGGCTAACACGTCTTAGATCACGCTGAGCCGTAGAGGAAGACAGGTCTTCGACTAGCCACTTGATTGAATGCAGTTCTCCGAGTGCAGGCAGCGGGAATGTTTGGTTTAACTTAGCAATATTGAATATGATAGCGGCGTCCTGAACCTAGTGGAGATGTCGGCTTAGGAGTTCCTGTTTAAACAGCGGATTTATACACACGCCGCCGTTGCATGCGCCGCCAGTGATGCAACATTACTTTTGGTAGCGAAACACCACTTGTAAGATCGGTATTATAATAATAATAATAATAATAATTCCTCTTATTACACTCGATTATACAAACATTCAGGTAACATAGCACAGGTAAGATAACATAGGCAACATTATATGTTTGGTAATGCTTCAGAATGTTAATAAAATATTTAGTTTTCATGGAACTGGACATGGATGATTAATACCACACCTACCTTAATAATTTTAGCTAAACATATCACGTGGGAACTGGCGCCGTACCAGGAACTTTCTTATATGCTCGGCTACATTGAACTGGATGGAAAAAACGGACATTTTGTATTGCCGCTTCGACCTTCATCCAATGCGATAGTACAAACCCGGGCGGGCCCAAACCCGATCACTTAGTAGGAGAAGGGTTACTGTATTACATGGATTTCGAACCGTGCAACAGCTCGTATTCTTGACGAAAACCTCTCATCCAACTGAGAAATAACGCATGAACTTTGGCAAGGGAAGTAATGCGTCGCGCCCCTAAGCTTTTAGGTGCTTATTAAGTTGCATATTAAAAACCAGAAAGTTCAGGCAAAGAGGCGCAAACTCATGAAGTGAAAAGCTGTTTCTAAAACTAAACACAACTGGCCCATTGGATCAAGATCAATTTAAATCCGCTATTTTATTAACAGAGTGGTTTCGTATTCGCAGTTCCTGGTTGGATTTCGTTAGACTGTTGAAATTTATTGCTCCCTCTGAAGATGGAAAAGTATGTATACGTGATCCGTCGTGCGCGCCCGACCCGGCTCCTCGCCCGGCTCCGTTGCTCGTTACTTGTGAATATTTCCCGCTTTGTGGCAAACTGGTCCCGCGTCTCCTGGTTAATCATGTTGCTCACTTTGATAATGTCCTGTTCGAGCTGATTGTGTTTTAATTTTAAATGCGTTTCGACTCTTTCCATTAAAACCATCATTGCTGAGCTATACAAAAACTCAACTTTAGAAATTTTTGCATTCATATGTATTTAGTGCCGCTCTAAAAGCTGCAAAAAAAGGCATTTTGCAGCAAGGAATTTCTTCACTTCAAGCATTAACAATCTTGAACCATAGGAAACCACTTTAGTGTGGCTCATAATCTCACCTGCTCAAATACATTTTCTATTTCATGTAAATGTTTCTCAGCGCGGCGGCAGACGAGTTGAATTATTGGCCGCAGTGCTAATAATATTCGCGGTTAATCAACGCACGCCATCTTTCGGCCTCGCCGGGAACTGACCAAAGAGCTGGCAACACCGGCGAGCCCTCTAGACAAGCGGAATGGCAACACTGGGTGGTCTGCGGAATCGTTATTTAAACTTTATTGATGGATTTAATGTCAGCAGTAACCACCTACATGAGCCAAACGGAGCGAAGTTCGCTTGTAATGGCTTTCGATTAGTTGGAAAACAGGTGAAACGAAAACTCGGATAATTTGGTCTTTAACGTAATTTTACATTATCTGAGCGATTGCAATGTATTATTACTGAACGTTTGATCAGTTTCATGTAGTCTTTAGAACGTCAAACTCACCACATAGATACAAAAGAATATTCGAGCTGTGTTTATGAAAGCATACATATAATATGTACATATGCATTTAGTAAATTTTTTTGTTTGGTTATTTCATTGTAACTGAAATAAAATCACGAAAAAACATTGTTAAATGAAGGAGTTACAAAGCTGTGATAAACGGAGAGATGGACAGACATGTTAAAATTGTAATTGTTCAGCAGAGACTCAACTTGTGTGCACACACACAATTACACATCATGCTAAGCGAATTCCTGATTGCCAACCCGATCCTTCCATGAAAGAAGTTTTGGCTACTCCGCTCAATGAAGTAAGTACGGCTAAACAATACGAACTGGTTTTCTTTCATCAATGTGATTTACTCTTATAATTTCACGAGCCAGCTGCTTCAACACTGGGGCGCTGTTTGCGCAGCGGTGACCGCAATGTAAACACAGCGTAGGTACTCCGTGAGAGATAAGATGTAAGTGCCTTATATGTGCTCACAGAGTAAAGTTATCATACGATACCATTTGGTAAGTATGCTCTCACGGAAACCAAAATACATCAGTCTTAATACACATAATGATTTCCATAAAACGACGCCTGGTCTGTTTGTTGTTCTGTCTCCATGTGTTTCCGCTACGTACATCTTGATTATTTCTATGAATTTTAGGCTACTTAGTACTTACCCACATGGTAAATTATCCTGATTCAATGAATGTGTAGTAAGGTGTACAGCTAGCAGTAGTAAGAACCGATGGGGGTGATTTCTTTTTAATGAAAAACTGAATGGGTGGCTGTGCTGAGGACCAGAGGAGCTTAGAAAAGCTAAACCTCGCCTCGCAAAACCACGCTCAGCGAGGAACCTTGCCAGCGGATTTGTGGACTATCGCTCTTTGTTGTTGATACCCAAAAAACTAAATGTATGGAGAAGACAACATTTTTCTGTCTTTACAACTTTCACGGAACAAAATGTCTTTCCTTTCGTCTACAGAATCATCCCCTTCCGGCTCGTACTCCTGGTATAGTACATGCATCGGAGGTTTTTTCTCGTTGACATGAGAGAAGTCAGGGAAAATCGTCTCTTTGTCGCTGGAGTTTAAAGCGGGCGGAGCCGCGGACATCTACTAGTTAACCGAAAAATGTTGCTCCTAAAGGCTCCGTATTAGGCTCGGGTACCGTAACAGTGCGGCATTGTGATTCTCGCCGATCTCACGCGGATGATCAATAGTCCGCAATCACCCGCTCGATACGTTATCGAGATGCGCGCGCGCCGTGCGATATGCCCCGGCCCGGTGCGGCGGCGGTGCGGTGAAGGCGTAAAGATTGCTTCCATCACGAGCTCATTTCCCCGATTTTTCGCGGATTTTAAGAATCTAATTTTTTCGAGGATGTCTTTTTGATTGACTCGGCGTCAATAGCCGAACCGGCTAAAATGACACAACATATACTAGTATTGTGGGTTTTCTTGTGATTTTATGCTCATTTACACCGTCTATTGACTATACTGTAAAAATGGATTGAAAAAATATGTACGGTAGAATCGGCCGATTTAGTGCCGAAAATTTTACGAACACGAGGTACACATATTTTGTTCGTCCCTTGGGAATTCAATAAGGCATAAACATCGTTAAATTTTATTTGTGAGTGCGCTAATCAAATTAAACGCAAAAAATTGACTTCTACGATAAAGTAATTATTCTCATAATTTCTCACAAATAATTGCTTAGGTCGGTTCGCCAAAAATTTACGGATTCTTGCTAACCAGGAGGCGGTAGTGCATTACATGTACGGTACAACTACATTCAGCGAAATAATTTAAATAAGCTAACCTAGGGTTTTTCTGAGCTATACGATTCCAATACTGTGGCAAATTGCCGGATATTGCAAACTCCACTAATTGTTTGTTTTAATATTCATTAACTCGATATAAAAATAGAGGCACTACTCGTGGTTGGAAAGATCTCCACGGAAGTACGAGGGCGGGGGAGGGGTCATTAGTATCGCGGTCTCAAGTTCATTCGTCACGGTCTTATCTGTTTCTCGTTCACGTGCTCTCCTTAACGCTGCTGCCGGCTGCCGGTCAAGATTTGCTTGATTTGGTCTCAACTCTCCGGTAAAACAAGAACTTGCAACATATTGCGCGCTCTGGCTTCCTAAAATAGAAAATAATATAATGTCTCACGCTCCTCATTTACCCAATGATATTTTTAACCTTCAGTGACATCATAGAGAGAGGGTCGAACCTATTAATTTGTCATCTAGTTATTCAAAGAGATGATCAAACATAGATGTTTCTCTCTACCGTTAAAAAGCTAAGTTGCAAATAGATTGCGTTTTTGCTCAGTTTTATTGAATAAATGTCATATACTCGTTAAAATTGGCAAATATGTTAATGCCGATATGTTCGCTGAGGTTCGGCGATGCTGTGCACACAATTTTTTTTTCAGTAATGCACCACAGGTCACTTTTTTTCCTTTTGGACTACCCTGTTAATCTCCTTCGATTTAAAAAAAACTAGATAAGCATTCGTCTAAGCAAAAGGACACGTCTAAATACATAATTACACCGCAGCACAACGCTAAATCTCAATGTCATCGTCGCGTCGTCTCCGCCGTGTCGCCGCAAGCCGGCTGTAACCTTGCGGCACCACATCACATCACGTACATTTGAATGTCGGACATATTTATCCTCCTGCAACTGCGAACCGCGGGTCAACTTGGATTGAAGTAGAACCACGTTTGAACCGTTAGCGGGCATGCGATTAGTAGAAACAGAATAACGATGTTGTTAAGGCCGAAGAAATTATATTCTGCACGATATCTAATTACAATTGTGTCAAACTGTTGTGCCAACAATCATTCCGCTATGGTGCTGACCCTGTGGCACAAGTTCTAAAGATGCATGCTAATTGTATGGAAAGGGTATGAAATTAGGTGAACGCGATATTTTACATTAACATAATTGCACGACCGGCATAAAAAGTGAGGTAATTCGACCAATTCTTCACCAATAAGAATAGGTGTCTAATATTCCACCAGTAAGAGCGCAGATATTATGACAGAATCGTTTTTGATTGGTGCAGAATTGAATTCCCTTATTTTTTTTTCTCATACTTTACGCCGGCGGCGCTTCTATTAACTATCTCATGATTATTTATTTTGTGCTTCTGCTAATTTACTAAAAAAAAACGATTAAACTGTCAATCTTTTCGGCCGAAAGGATGTTCAATTCTCCGGTAGAGTGTGGTCCGCGTGTGCCCAATGGCGTGCATAGAGTTCTTGCTTGCCTGTGTATAAACCGACCGAGGAATGCGGGACCGGCGGCAGCGGCGGCGGGGGCCGCACGATAACTTTACCAATTTTATGTTTAACTGTACACTTGCTAATCTCGATGAGGATGTAAGGAGCGGGATCGTACAATCTCTATTTGAATGTGTTAAGATGCTACGCGATGATAATAGTGTGAGCGAGCTTTATACAAGTTGCCCGCTTATTGTGTTGTTATTGCTGCGTTGCGCGGCTGCGCGAATATAAACGGGATTTTAGCGAGCTGACTGTTTTGATTGCCTTGTTTTTACTTTGAGATAAATGCACGAATTGTGTGGATTGGATTATTTGGTTGATTATGATTAAATGGAATAGAAAAAATATTTCAGGTCCCATTTATGGCTCCTGTGATCCGCGTACTCTATATGAGTTCCCGGCTCACTCGCCAATGATGTTATTAGACATTCAGAAAGATTGGTGAACTGAAAATTAATGATAAAGTGAAAGTAGTAGGTGTCCTGACCATGTTTTACTTTATGGGAAGCATCCTTCTTATATCTGGTATATATGGTAACGGGGGAACGGCAGAACGTCTAATATGCAGATCGTATAATGTCATATTTTAACAAAATTTTAAAACCATGCACAACGTATAATCGGCAGATCGTATAATTTTATACGTAGTGCATGAAGAAGTTTAAAAAATAAAATTACTTATTTCTCCATGCATAACGTATAATAGTCACAACGTATAATATTATGATCTTTATTTAACAAAAAAAGAAAACCATGCATATCATATAATCCAAAAACTTTTCATAGGATAAGCGCCCTTACGTATATACGTTTAAAGCGTATACTCGCACGTGACGTTTCGACCGTCTCAAATAGCGTAGGGTGGCCTTTCGAAATTGTAGCAAATATCGATTCGTAGCAATTTCAGCCTTAAATGTATCGTTATTAGGGCGCTTTATGCAGTGCTTCTTGGCATATTATACGTTCTGCATGGTTTTCTTTTTTTGTGAATTCATGTTAGGAATATTATACGTTGTGACTATTATACGTTCTGCATGATGCAAAGAGTTGATTTTATTTTTAAACTTTATTCATGCACAACGTATAACATTATACGTTGTGAATATTATACGATATGCATGGTTTTCATTTTTTGGAAAAAAATACTATTATACGTTGTGAATATTATACGTAGTGAATACGACTCGTGGTAACGATAGACGACATGCACGAATTTAAGTTTTCGCTTGTGCAACGGACACGCAAGTAAATTCTAAATCGAATTCTACAACGGGGGGTGACATAATCTATTCGATGTGGATCCATATCGTCGGGCGACCGCTTCAGTCTTTCCGTGAACACGCGCGGCGCAACCGTTCAATAAAAACACATAAAACAGTAAGTCCTGAAAATAATTTAACTTATTCAAACAGGCATCTTAAGGTGGCCCATCCCGCTCATCTCCCCATACAAAAGGGGAAAGAAGATCACGCCCATATTTCTTGTCAGAGATCCAAAATTTTGCTCAAAATAGCTTTATTTGATCGAACTAGGTGTCTGATGACCAATGGCATTGTAAAATTGTGTTTGGTTTCTAAGTTATAAGGTCCGAAAGTTCGAATTTTTCGCGCGTTTTATACAATAACTTTGGAGGTGGATTACGCAATGATAAAGTAAGAACATCTTAAAAAGATTAGTCATCAGACATACCTTATTTAATCAAGATGTATAATCTATTTGGTTTTTGTAAGATTTTTGACTACAGCGGTCGTGGTTTACTTTTAGCTATAAGTCGTTTTGAAATAATTTTTTTCGTAAATCTTACCAAATCATACACTATGCACATTGTCTTTTTTCTGGACATGTTGCATCTTCCTCATCACGGAGCCTGTCTTATTCTTCGAAACAGAGAAGGTCCCAGAGCGCAACAGCACGGTTTTGTTCCGTGCCCGCGAATGAGTAAGGCCCGCCGGGTTGGGCCACCTTAAATAAAATATTATCGTTTCATTATTTACCAGAAGTGGGTACATAGCATTTCCAGGCTCACGTTATCTTAATCCGGAACGTATGTATGATGCGATACAAATTAATCATTGATTCAATTATCACAACAATCAAATAGATACGGTGCAGCCGGAATGTAATCTGCTTCATTATACACGATTAGGAATACATTAGCATTCATTGACATGTTAGTCCGTCTGTGCTTTGCGGTGCGGTCACGCAGCTGTCGCGGGCATGCAACGAGGCGTCACTTGGAGTGTGATTGATCACAGTTTTCCATCCCAAGAACACGCAAATTGATTTAAACTATATTCTATATATTTTAAACAACTATTAGGTCGAGACTTAAAATTGTTGTGTTTACCCGGACTGGAGCGGCATGTTTGTGTGACTCAATTTAAAAAAACCAAAATCCGTGATGCTACATTATACCGTCGTAAACAAGCCAAGTTTTTTCTTAGGTGACGGGCATAGATGGCCAGCGTCGGATCTGGGGGGGGGGGGGGTGAGAAGGGGCAGCCCAGCCCCAAGTTAGTACAGCATGCTAAACAAATCTGTGTAAACGCCCTGGTCTCCTCGCACGCGACGCGCGATCAGAAGACGCATACGCTAAAAATATTTCGTAACGTAATTCGACGAATGGTTTCAGGAAGCTTCTGCCATTGCCGAGTCCATGCAAGTAGATACAACAATCATTACAGAGCGTAGAGTAACCAAATGAAAAAAAAGACGAGTTAGCCGATGCCAATACTAATACTACCGAACAACGTTATAATAGACCGAACGTTGATGGAAATTAATCATAGGCTTGAGAGCGTGAGAAAACTAAATTCGGATTTCGCATTTTTAACCGGCGGAGGGAATAATGAAAATGAGCACAGGTTATTTAAAAAAATATGGAATCAATTTGAGTCTTAAATGTAACAAGGACCTAAATTCTGCGGAACTCATTTCGGAGCTTACTTAAAGAATAAGGACCCCATTTATGTCCAAATATATTACAATTACAACCTGCAGTGCTGTATTGTAAATTATACATAAAACCGATTTACAGGATGCATTTCCTAACTTGATTTTTTATCTTAGAATGTATGTAACCCTACCAACAACTTATGTATCATTTAAGCTCATCAAATAATATAACACTGTCCCAAGAACGTTTGTTGGGATTAGCAATTTTATCGATTGACAGGGAAATAGCCAATAGTCTCAATTATGATATTTTAATTGACGCTATCGCTGAAAAAAAAAGCACCAAGGAAAGTAAACTTATTAATAATCTGTTTTTGTAAACATTAATTTTAATATTGTATTTGTATAGTTATTTAAAATATCTAACATAGAATAGGCTAAACGACAGGCTTCTTTTGGACCCAAAAAAAAAGTTGTAAAAATGGTAGAATTTTATTTGTTGATTTTTTCTATAGGGACGGCCTCTGAGGGCGGCAAATTGGCACTCTGCTGCCCCCCCCCCCCCCCCGGAAATGTCGATCCGGGGCTGCCACATCTATGTCATATGACCCCAACACACCATATAAGAACTAGGTGCCATGCCATGATCTTCCTTTTTTCAAGACTACATTAAATTTGATGGAAAACACGGACAATGTCCGTGTTCGGTCATCGGTCACCGCCGCTTCGGCCATCGTTCATTCAATGCGATATTATCAACCGGGGTGGTCACCCCTTCCCCCTTCCCCCTTCCACCTAGTAGTGAGGTTTACACACCTTGAGTGTGTAAACCGAACCACGAATTCCTTAGTCGCCTCTTAGCACATGTACGGGAAGAGAAATGCGGTGGATTTATTATTTAGTTTGATTATTATTAAGTGCGTTTTTTATTAATTTAAGCGTACCAAACAACCTAATCACTGCCATAATAAGTTAATGTAAATCTTTCAGAATTTAAAATACAAAGATGCATGAGTGAGTCGGTGTGTGGCGCGGGCAGGTCACGTGGGCGGGGCGGGGTCGCTCCGACTACGCCCTCGTGACGGTTCATAGAATTATTTCCGGACTACACGCAGCCTGCTGCCGCGCCGCGCCACCGCCATCTTGCTAGTAGGTGCTCTAGGTGCTTTTTGGTGGAAAAATCTTGGGCGATAAAAGCTACTGTTTTCGTACCCGGCTCAGCTCGGGTCAACCCTAATCGAAAACTAAATTTGTATTGGGATAAATAGTAGCGTTTCTTTCAAGCGGGGACAATTAATTAAAATTGACAAAATTGCATTGAAATTGGTTGGGCGGTTTCGGAGATTAGCGTGTACGAACATAGTGACACGCGATTTTTATAGATTAAGATATAATAAAGCTAAGAAGCTTATTGTTGTATTTGAACGTCCTAATCTCTAGATCCGATTGGTAGGGATTTGAAAAAATATTTTCGAATTTTATAGATACCCCAATTGTTAAGCATGGTATTTATGTTAAGGACTATTTAACATCACCCTCAGGAGCTGAGCAAAAAGAATAAAATCCAAAAGAACGGCGCGACGTTTGGGTCAGGGGCCGAGGGAGCATTTTACCGGGACGCGCTCGGATGATTGTCCAAAACGAAATTAACCCGAGCGGAGCCGGGAACCGCAGCTAGTCGTTAATAAAGTCAAAGTAAATGGTGCTGGAGTAATGGAACGCATTATTCCAGTGTATCTTGTGCTGCTAAATATAAGAACCACATTTCTTGTGCTATGTCTAATGGGGCGCAGGTCCATAGATCCTTGGCACTGGCAGGCAGTAAAGAAAGCCCGGGCGCCCGGCCCGCTCGGACGTGGCGGCGGCGCGGCGGCACGTTGGCAGCTTGCCTTATGGACTTTGGCAGAGGCTGTCGGGGCTGTAGATATTGCTAACTTTGGCAGGTTGTAAACAAAGGTCGCGATAAATAATGAAGTTGTACGCCGGCGCATTAACGTCGCGAGCTAATGAAAGTTGTGAGTTGTTGCCGCGAGGAGCGTGGCGGCGCGCGACGCGACGCAGGAGGCCTGCGCCAGGCGTGCAGGCGAACTAATGTCTTGCGCATACTCACTTTGCTTCATTTAAATATAACTCGTTCGTTTTCAGTTTAATATATCTAATAGGCCGTTTTTTCTATTTTATTTTCCCACGACAAATAAATAAATAAAATAAATAAATAAACTACAATTTTAAGAAATGTGGTATGTATATAGAGAACGACGGTCCAGTGCTCTTGCTCGAACTCACTTGACAGTACTTCGATGAACTTGAAACCCATCTGGCCAATAGTATCACGGGAGTGTTTTCATATCGTAGATATACTGGTAAACCCGCTAATTGACATTTTTTTTGTAAAATGAGTTAATAATGCAGTTCTACTTAATTTTCCAAACTCTTTCTTAAGGTAAACCCCACATTTTGCTATGACGTTTATAATTTAGGTGGTGTAAACATATGGACAATTGTACCAACCATTATGAGCTATTAAACTTTCAAGTCCATTTATCTCGAAACTCTCATATCTTTAATTAAAGGGTTTTATCAGTATACTGACGATATGCAACATGAATTGGAATGACTATAAGGAGGAAACTAAAGGCTGTGTTTTCTCGCAATATATATTCCATGACCATAACAACATTGCGCAGAAAGTAACTCGACTAACAATATTCGCAAAGCCCCGTGCAATTCATCATGAGCCAACACCTCGACACCGCCGCGATCTAGTAATTATCCTGGCCGATCTCGCGCTAACCGCCCATCTGTTCGGCTCCCTCAAAGGATTCTGTAATGACCGGTGCACACGTTCTTCTGCGCCGTTGTGTAGACATTTTCAAATGAAAGGTCCAAAAAGATCTGCACGTTGAAACTTTATTTTATTGTGATCTGGATTTTCTGTCCATACCTGTGTAAAGATTTAACTATATACTATATTCATTTAGTTGAAGGTTTTGCGGACAAATCTTTTGCCACAATACCAAATCTTCGATGATTGATTATTATCGAATGTGCTGCCAACTGGCTCATTTCTCAACTAGGAAAAGGCCCACACAAAGGGAGACTACAATAATGATATATGACATATGATTTTCTTGAAAATCCGTAAATGAAAAGTAAAAAAACATATAACTTTTTTAAATCGAATGACTGATGTTAATTTAGTCGTAGAGAAAGTAAATTGATTTTGTTCAAATCGAAATAACATCACTGTAGTTGCACGAGAATGCGACTATTTCCAAGGAGTGCGGTGGCTTCCGATGAAAAATTATGAGTCTACTGGCGCAGCATCAGCAGCGTGATGGATGTTTAGTCATCTTTACGCATAGTTCCTTATTGCTTGGACCCAGCATCCATTAGCAGCAAGATATATGTAGGTTTAGCAAATACATTGCGCACATTACCATTAGCGCATTGATGTTTATGATTTAAGCTTAAATTCCTCGTATTGTATGCAGCTTTCTAAAATGTTAGTAGTGCAGTTCAGTTATTGAACTATTAATTGTTTTTTCATTCTGTGCTATTTTAGAGGTGCGCGAAAGTTACGAAAATATATATTTAGAATTGACGTCCATCCGTGACGGTTTAGAGTGCATGAATATAACGTGTCATTTAAGATCAATGTTACAGTGCATCACAATCATTCTGCCTTCGGTGATGCATCATAATTATGCATCAATCATCCGTCTTTATTACAAACCTGTAAACAGAGGTCCGTGGAATAATTGAAAGCAGGAATAGCCGAGCTAGGCTGAGCTAGGCGAGTTTTCCTTCAAACTATCTGCAAAGATGCATCGCAAAACAGTTTCCTCAAAATACTGTATTGCATCGACAAAAGCGCTGTTAACTTTTGATTTAGTTTCTCGCTCTTGGTGCTCACAAAAATCGAAAATAGTTTGTATTGAATCGAATCCCAGTTTCACTACCGGCAGCCGTTTAAGATAGGATGCAGCGGAGGTGCAGAAACGTGGGCGGATATGGAACTGGATCCCCGGTGGTCCGTCGCAGCTCCCGACCACTAAACCAACAGAGCCGACAGCCGACTGATTTGAGTGCCCTCAACGCCTCGGATAAACCAATACTGCCGGCGCGTTGGGCAACTCAGCGACTCTCGATGTGGGAGCGTTGTGCAATTTGTTGTGTATCTCAACATTGTGCGGTGCGAACCTTTGCCGCGCCGTATTTTATGAAATTTGCTTCCGTGGCCGTAAAGATCGTGTGGCGTTCACAACGTGGTCCATTTACAGGGTTTTGAACATTCTAATCAGTCATAGCAAACATGACCCTAGAAAAGTAACCGTTTATACTGGAAATGGCTTCACTTGCCTCGTCATTACATTAACTATAACGCCTGGGATTTTCATACTCTATGTCCAGATACTGAATCAACAAACCGACTGGTCCGTAGTCGCTGGCGCCGGTATTTTCCTTTCTCCATTTCGTTCCGCTCGCTTATTTCGTGAACCTTCGGAGTCACGTCTTCCCGATCTCGTTGCATTCGTAAAAAGTCCATGTAGGCAGCTCAGGATGCAGCGCAACGCAATTATGCGGTCGGCTGCAGACCGCAGCAGCTCGCTGGTTGCCCATGCCTTCCGCGTTGGGCGAGTTCAAAACACTGGAATCAATGTTCCGGAAAATTCACCAAACATAATGTTTTGTTTTCCCTTTTTGGGACGTGTGTCTTGTTTCGATCGCTCCGTCGTAAACGGTTTTTTTTAATGAAGTGGCATCTGCATGAATCCTGGCGGCAGCCGAAATAGCGTCGCAAAACTTGGACGGAAGGGTTCCATGGATGGCTTGTCAAATCTTTGCTTATCTAATCTAAAGATAATTTTCGGTTGTTATAGACACTTACATGCCGTCAACATACTATGATACTATTTCACAACGCACGAGTGGGCTTCTATTGCGGTTTCTGATCGAAGCTAAGACATTTGTTTATTTTAAGGTGGCCCAACCCGCTCATCTCTCCATACAAAAGGGGAAAGAAGATCACGCCCATATTTCTTGTCAGAGATCCAAAATTTTGCTCAAAATAGCTTTATTTGATAGAACTAGATGTCTGATGACCATTGGCATTGTAAAATTGTGTTTGGTTTCTAAGTTATAAGGTCCGAAAGTTCGAATTTTTCGCGCGTTTTATACGATAACTTTGGAGGTGGATTACGCAATGATACAGTAAGAACATCGTAAAAAGATTAGTCATCAGACATAGCTTATTTAATCAAGATTTATGATCTATTTGGTTTTTGTTCGATTTTTTACTACAGCGGTCGTGGTTTACTTTTAGCTATAAGTCGTTTTGAAATTAAAATTTTCGTAAATCTTACAAAATCATACACTATGCACATTGTCTTTTTTGTGGACATGTTGCATCTTCCTCATCACGGAGCCTGTCTTATTCTTTGAAACAGAGAAGGTCCTAAAGCGCAACAACACGGTTTTGTACCGTGCCCGCGAATGAGTTAGGCCCGCCGGGTTGGGCCGCCTTAACGATACATTTTCAACATATGTTAATGCATTATACGGCTTTATTCACTCTAAAATTCAACTTTAATGGTTGCGTCAATATGTTTATATGTTAACGATGCTGTTATTATGTTCTTGTTATGGGTATCGAACTAACGGATAATGGAGTTAGTAATAAATCACACACCTGTCACATTGCTTTGATCAGTCAAGAGGATAGCGTATGGATTGAACACGTTGATATTATGTTTGTAAAGGATCCAAGGTGGTCGAGTATGAAAAGCTTGAATGAAGATTTATTTATATTTATGGATTCTGCTGTGAATTGCTTTGGATTGAGAGATTAAATCGCGATTGCAGAAAAAAACATGTGACTGTTAGTATTTTGCTGCCTATGTCAAAATGATCTTTTATCATTTCTTATGATGTTTTGTTTTTCTATCAAGATATTTTTGTATGGAACAACAATAAAAGTGCAACTACATTCGTAAGTAATATAATAAGCTCGACTATTTTAGTTTTTTAACTGAATATTCGTTGAGAGCACTGAATTGGGATAATTTTTGCGTGAATCTGTCTGAGGCAAGTATGTAATATAAATATATTATTAATTATGCAACGGGCAACGCAAATTCAACCATTTTGGTTGCCCGAAGGTATCATTGGTTAGGTGTCTTCATGAGACGCCTCATAAGCACTTTAATACTCAATTTAAAATAATATTTTCCGTTTTATAATTTTCATGCTGAAAGCATTCGATTTCACGATTTCGTTCGTTTTACTGCCCGCATATAGCACAATGGATGGGTACACATTACCCAGCCCGTAGATTTCCCGTAATGGCTGCAACACGTCCGTTAGAGAAAATTGTGTACTTATTTCAAACAAAGTACGCTTCATTAGAGGCTCGGTTCGCATGCAGCAGGAGTGCACGTCAAACCAAATGCCCCTCGAAACAAAAGGATAATGAGCCGAGTTCGACACAGTGGCTCCGTCGCGACCGGCACCGCGCGTGGTTGTGAGGACACGTCTCCGCTAAACGGCTATAATGTGCGCTCGTGAACGCGAACACATTCTGCACTCGCCTGCTACGCTGTAGCCGATTCAGCTGTGAGAGCTGTACGGGGATCGGCATGTTCGCACGGTTGCATCTTGCAACAGACGAACCTAGAGATGCGCTTAGGAAATATTCATCGAGCACGCAACGGCTGCTTTGCCCAATTAACTTATTTAAACCAACGAAAGAGCATAGCACTACAGAAAAGCATATTTGTGTGGAGAATAGGTACACATGTAAGGTCCTGTGAGGAGTGTTGTTTGCATCTGCGCGACGGATCAGGTAAGTACCTACTCCGGATGCATCGTCGTTCTCGTCAATGATTCCGACTTTTTCAAGGATTTGGAGACCCTTAAACTACTAAAAGTTGTATGGTGTCTTTTTGAACTCTATAGTCTTAACTGTCGACATTTCCAAGATTTGAGCCAACTCGGTTACATTTTGGAGAAACCCCGGTGTATTTTCCTCAAAGTAAAACCTGGGGTCCTTCAAACACGGTGTTAAGAAGCACCTGGCCGTGCAGAATTGTTTTCACAACCTCCGTGAAAGTTCGGGGCGTTCCTCAGGTGCCTGTTAGGGCAGGACTTACTTGTGCAAAAAATCTCGATGGGCAGACCAATGTTGCATTATTTATAGACAATGCGTAGAGTCATCATATTTGACCATGACATTACACCGCATTATCAAAGGAAATAGGAGCCATGCCAGGACCTTCTTACCGTTCATGGTTCTATCTCACAATCTCTATCTCAGCACAGTTTTTTCATAAATAAATGAAGTTGAAGAAAAAGTGCATAATTTTTGTGTCAATTAGTAGAGTGTAAATTACTAAATTACTTTTGGTCTGCCGGCCTGGTTCTCCAGATATCGCAAGAAGTGTACCTAATATTTTTCTCAACAACGTATACATAGTTTCTGTTGTAAATGTTTTAATGGAATTAACACGATCATGTGAAATACTTAAAACAAGTTTTGTTAGTTGTTAACGAAATAAACATTTTTTAGATTAATTTATGGTCGTAAATTTTATGAACAACTCTCGATATCTCATTTCATATTTAGAGAGCCATCAAGGCAGCATCGACCTTATTATAAAGTTCCAATTACCATAGATCTTATACGATCCGTTCTTGACAACACGAACAACGGGAAATGCAAGTGTGAAAACGTCCTAACTCTGCCAGAGTTGTGCAAACCAGGTAATAAGCAATGGCGTCGTAATCGTAGTTTGCCGATGAGGTCCGGTTAAACAGGGCGCAGGTTGTCTCCTCGCACGCAGCCGATTCTGGCGCCGGCTGAATTGTGCGCCGCTCAGGGGTCACGTGAAAACGTCTCCGGTTCTGATTGGCCTTTGGATTGGAGCCAGTACCAGTCGTTACTGGACCATATTCTGAGAGTGGGATGAAATGTGTCATTCGGTCAGCTTTTAACTACACGTGTGACCCTTTCTCTTAATTGTCGCTTAGAATTTCTATAAACTTGCTATATAACACAAGAGTGTTGACTAGTCTTTCGCGCAGCAACGCGCAATGGATCGACGTAAGTGATTCGCATAGAGGTAGTGTATGGGCCAGAGAGTAACGTAGGGTATTTTTAAACCAGAATTTAAAATATGTTCGTTATTTTTCCGAGCGGAGCCGGGTACCGCAACTAGTACTCTATTAAGTTAAAACTTATCTGATTTATAATGACTGGTATTGTGTGCTACTACTATGTTTATTCAAAAAAGTTTTTTTTTTATCGTACGGTCGCTCTCCTTGGTTATTATTCTATCCTTTTGTGGAGGATAGCGTTGATTGCAATCGATTTCACTAGAGTTGCTTGACGTTCATTTAAATCGAAAATTTGAGACTACGGTCTATTTGGTACTGATAACATTCAAACTGCGCCATGACACTGGTGCACTTACCTGTTTAGAATATTTATTTAAGAAGTTATTTGCTGGTATACCAGCGATGCTAAAATGTCTTATGCTCGCTCGCTCTTTGAAAGTTCGCTAAAAACCATATTCGCTTTTCAAAGTTGCTCAAGTTGGACATGTGACATGGGTCTTGAAGATTGATATTACGCTGTCATTATTTGCGAATTTAGTGGTGATAAACCCTATATCTGATACTATTAAACATGTTTTTATATTTAAATTAGTGCCTTACACTACGTGCAAACATCCAGGCAAGCTTGCAGCTTACTTCTATGGAGATCCTATGCTAATATAAATTTTCTCCACTGGCCGCATACCTATTAACTGCCGCGGAACCCGAAGGAATTTTGTCCATCGTGGAGTAACTGTTCCTTTGGCTCGGACTTTACGACGCTCACAGAAATGGTAATGCTATTCATCCTCTATCGCTTCGGTGCGACCGGCCTCTTACGCCAATACGCCATTTTGTAGAAGGACGCTCAGTTGACTGTCGACTTCCTTGATTGCCCGCCGCAATTCTATTGAGTACGGTAGCGGCCGATACGCTCGCTCGAATCCACGTTGATAGTGCTCGAAGAGTGAATAATGGTTCTGGGGGCGCCATTTACAGTCTTCGCGTCGACTTGATTGCTTCCGTGCACTCGTTTTTTGTATGATCGTATTTCATTGTCGCTGCATCAGTAACTGCATATATTCATAAAGGGCGTGTCGCTTGCTCCACTCCAGCGAGCATCGCGACCAGAGAGCATAGAAGGACGGGAGTAGCGACCGAAACTCTATTGTATGGGGCGGCGACAATAAAATAGGAAGCGTTGGCTAGTGAGTTAGCTTAAGAATTCGCTTACCTAATACTGATTTTATCGAGTTCCAACGACACAAGAACACTTAAGAACTTCGCAGGACGCTATTAAGTGCAACAAACATTCGATGTCGCGCATCCCGAATTCGTAAGCGAACTAACTAAAGTTAGACTTTTCCACTAACTAGCAGTGATATGTAAAAAGTAAGGATATGGCCTTTTATACAATTCTGTCGCCTGTTGCGGTATTCCGATATTCCGTCTTTCTTTGCGTTTTCGCAAAAAAAGAACTTCGCAGGACGCTATTAAGTGCAACAAACATTCGATGTCGCGCATCCCGAATTCGTAAGCGAACTAACTAAAGTTAGACTTTTCCACTAACTAGCAGTGATATGTAAAAAGTAAGGATATGGCCTTTTATACAATTCTGTCGCCTGTTGCGGTATTCCGATATTCCGTCTTTCTTTGCGTTTTTTATGTAATTTTTGCACGGTTTTACCACACAATTGGACATTTTCGGGCGCATTATTAGCCAGTGGCGACGCACACGCACATGGCAACAAAGTGGTGTCCACACCACTCATAGAACATATTTTGCTCCATTTATTGTGTATGGAAGGGCCTGTCCTTTCTTAGTAATATTATATGTAAATGCTAACCGTGGCTACGCTGCCGCTGCCATAGGAAACAGCTTAGATCGCTACTTCCGTCCTTCCTTGCTCGCTGATCGAGACGATCTCGCCTCCGCTCGATGCTCGACGCCCCTCTATCTCACTCCGAGATCTGAAGATAAATTTAACTTGACCCATTTACAGGTCGGGTGCTAATTAATTGTTGTCTTCGCGTGCTTCAATTTACCATCATCTGCCGTCGTCGCGTCGTATATTTTACAGGGCCTGTTAACATAAACCGAGGCCTATGGCCCTATGCATCTCGTCCGTGGAGCCGAGAACGCAAACGGAAACGTCGATACAGAACGTGCACAGAAGGTGGCGAGCGATCGCGACGAGATGTAATCGCTGTTTGCTTACGCAAATTAACCGTTAGCGAAACGACTGTCGAATAAGTAAACAAGCTGAGGTAAAATGATATGGAGGTTTTGAGAACGGACGAACGGTATGTTGCGTTGCCGCGCCCTTTGTTATTTGTGTGTGCTGTTCGTGTCCGAGAGGTTATGGCAAGATCGCATAAGAAACGGCTTTTAGTAATGTTTGCATATAAAGCAGTCTGTAATTAAAATTTTCGAACACTTCGTAAAAACATTCCACATGACGTCTACATTGCTTGCGATGATGAGTACTGACAGTATAACAAGAGCGTACTAAATATTCTAATGAGCATTGTTAATTAGTTTAACACGAGCCGGGCTTGTGAATACATATACTTTTTGCTGTTCACTTAAGTATGTTCGCTTCTACTAACCATATCCTTGAGCACATACCTAAGTATGTGCAATAATTGGTTTTTGTTAAGCTGAAAATTCTTGTTGGTCGCCTGTTTTTTCTCTGAAATCTCAAATGAATAATCATGTATTGTATATTTTTTTTAAATAATTTCCTTTTCAGCAATTATCAGTTAATTATCTTCGTTTCAGCTTGGGCAAAAAATGCTTTCGTATGTCTGTCCGGCGTCCGGATGTTCTCTACATGTCGCATTTCTCAAACGATTCTCGTGAAATTTGTGTTGAAAAAAAATATAGGATTTTGTTTTACGATGCGCGGTGAACATTTATTTAATTATAAGCTATGCAAAGACGGACTTTCGAGGTCTACAGCTCAAATATTGTTTTTTTTTTCTTCTCTCATGATGTGGCCTATGCAAGCCCGGTTTAAGTTTGCATCTTGCAAGGATTTCGACTGGAAACGAGATCGTAAATGCAGCAGGGCGGCTTTCCGCGTGACAGCGAACAAATGGTACCGCCATTTTTGCTTTAACCACCCAACCGCGATCATTCGTTTTGTGACTTATCACGTGAGAAATACGCAAATTATAACGCCTTGCATTAATATTGTTAATAGTCCTGGACTCAGTCGCTGGGCGCTCGCTTTATGTGACTTATTAAAACTAGTCGCGTTTGATAATGCTCGTAATTTCCATTTATATTCATGGAATGGTCATTTCTCTTACGCCTCGACATGAACCCTTAATGCTCTCAGCTTTGTAATACGTTTTAAACTGCATACCACGCAGATATCGCTAAGATGTCGGCTTAAATTATCTCTAATAATATTATAAATGGGAAAATGTGTTTTTTTCTGTAAAGAGGAGTGGATTTTAGAAGGAGATTAGATAAAGAGGAGCAATAAACAGCTAGAGTTATATAAATCAGACCCTTTGTAATGATCTCTAATGTTCGGACTGTTAGTACTGATCCAGGTGCAAAAGTAAAAATGTAGAATGCAGTAAAATGCAGCACAAATCGCAGCGTATTTATGTTTAATCTCTTCATACATAGTGTTTGATTACGGATGGTTCGTATTCTGCCAAGGCAATTCACTAATGTGGTCACTATACGTTATTCTAGCCTCGAGAACTTTTTTTAGGGAAGCAATCCCACCATACACTCTGAACCCTTCTCCTGAAACTTTTCACCGCGTGAAGATATGCTTGCCAGATATCAATTATTATATATCGTAGCTTCATTCTTCAGATATAATTCACGAAGGTAGTACCCTCTTCCTGCAGGGAACTCGCACGTTCTCTACGAATAAAGCTTACTCATATAATTATTATCGAACTTCACTTAGGTAAGTTCGTTTGATCACAAATTATTCCCTCTTTATATAATCTTGTATCTTATTCAATCGGTCACCGCTACTCTTCTACAAAACAATTACTTTCGTGCTTGCATTTATTATCATATACATAACTAAACCATAACAAACAAACCAGCAACTATTGAGTAATCTCAACTCTAAACTTAACTTTACAATTGGACATCCGACACCTGCTCCCTTCTAAACGTCTCCTAATAAATGGATTGGCGATTGCGATGATTTCTCTATGGATGACATTTTAGGTTAACAGGCTGCAGTAGGCTCTGGCATCTGGTCAGCTAGTTGCGTCTTGAGCACAGTTGCTGCGCAATCGGTCACCTGATCATACTAACTACCTGTTCTTGCTGACGAGACGTCAACGTCAAACCGCTCGGCTGCTCTAGCCTTATCTCGCTCCTAATAAATTACTCGTCGGCTTAACCTAAATACAACCAGAATAGCATGTCCAGCTGTAAATGGAACAATGGCGAGTTTCACGACATCCACTTTCAAAAGCAAAGCAGCTACTGCTTTGGAATCGACGGTTTGATTATTTGATCAATCAAATCGATATCTGTTTGCTTGGGAGACTTCATTCCGGTCGGTTAGCCATTTATGTTCGTCGTCAAACCTTGCTTATTGTATTTCTAACATAATCTTATATTATCTGTTATGCCGAACTCGTATTTCTTGGTTTCTCCAATACCTCTCTATGGTTCAGCAAAGCACATAGGCAAATAAAAATTGTTCTTCTACTTCCTCAATTTTGGTCTGTGTGGGCACAACAATAACCAATATAACGAGTTATGTTTTTAATATCTCGGCCGCCGAAAGCTCATTGTCAAATTATGCAAACATTACGGAGCCACCTTGCGGTGCGCCGACGCAGCCCTCCCCCCCTTCCTTCCCCGCCGCCACTCCGCGTCACCGGAGCTGCCGCGAAGAGTTCGCCGTCTTCGTGGATGTATGTAGGTTACGAAACCGGCCGGTTTAAAAGTGCGGTTACTTTTTATTCGCAAGCGTTATTTTTAATAATGTTATGATTTCATTTGACATTATCTTCATCGCGGCGAGTTCGTTGCCGCTGCTTGTTTATTTTCTTAACGGTGTTGTCGTAAAGGGTATTTACTTAGTCGTCGCCTCATAAGCCTTCAAGAAATTGGTTTATTGTCCTAAGAGATGCTTCTTTCCCTCACAGGAAGTAAAAGTAATACACAATTTTAACTTTGGCTGGATCGTCATAATTGAAAACATTCTCTCAAATAATATGTTCAGTTGTATATTTTAAATAAACGCCCACATTTCACCACAAGGAAATAACATCTTTTGAAATTATTAATGAATCCTTCATAAATTAAATAGGTTGTACCTACTCGTGCATCAGTGAATCATTGTTCGGAGTAATGAAACCGGCATGTCTTCACAGAATTGGGTTCTCAAATCCAAACAGTAACTAGAAACTTTGAGACGATGGATTTTTGTGACATTATGAGAGTAAACGGGCTAGTAGCAGAACAGGTTGATATTTATTACCAGCCCGGCTCCTGAGATTAGACTCCACTAGTATCTTGAATTATGGAGACACTCCTAAATGGGCCATCGAAAGATTAGGGTCAACTGCCTGTTCGAGTTGAAAAGAAAGTTGTTTTTAGTCCTTGGTGAAGCTTTAAGTAGTAATCTTGTCGTACAGGTTTTATTTCATAACATTTATTTATTTTAAACATGAACATCTCATTGCTCATTTTTATTATCTAGAGAGTTTTTAGGGTTCCGTACCCAAAGGGTGCCAAGGGAACCCTATTACTAAGCCTCCGCTGTCCGTCCGTCCGTCCGTCCATCCGTCAGTCCGTCCATCCGTCCGTCTCTCACAGGGCTGTATCTCACGAACCGTTATAGGTAGGCAACTAAAATTTTAACAGAGTGTGTATTTATTTTGGCGCTGTAAAATAAAAATAAAAAATTACATACAAAAAACGTGTTTTTTTTATTAAATCGTGTGCGAGTCCGACTCGCACTTGGCCGATTTTTTATGCAGGGATACCTACAAATCACTGGAGTCCTAATTTATGTTCTGGCCTATTTAGATTTGCTGCTTAAAAGACCGTCAACATATATTTAACAAAGCGGCTCCGGCCGTTAAATACCGAAGAAAAATAGTCGTGATGACAGATAATTGTAAAACATGTAATTGTGTAAAAAGTAATTGATGAAATGTCTAGAAGTGTGTAGATTTAATGCATGGATCCCTAGTAATAAACGGAACAGAAAGATCCCAAACGTTACATTCTAGAAGAGGTGTGAAGTAATAATGGCAAAGCTGCAATTAAGTTTAACTTGACCAACAAGTGTTGAAATATTCCGGACATGATTTATCAGAGTGCATCCATGCAATGAGTTTCTAACAAATGACTGAGGTGAATGTGCTGCGTGTTGCGATGGGCGGCGTCGCCGATGGCGGCGCGGCTGCGCGTGCGCATGACTAGCTTTATAGATCGGCGCAGGCGATGGACGGTATCGCACCGACATGCACTCCCGTCCCAGATAACTGACTGCACGCCTTTAATTAGAAGCGAACTGACTAATTGGTGGTCGTTGTGTAACGGACTCTCGGCTCGTTACTTACACGAAAACCGTTGTCGGGGATTAATTGCTACTTTCAGGCTCGAAGGTGGTCGTTGATAGTACACCAGTGTCGTAAGTTTGAGCGTAGTTTCTGATAAAGCAGCGGTAATATCTATGTTAATAGGTGGCATTGATTTGTACTTCATGACAAGAGCCGCTGGAGTCAATCTCCTCAAGGCATAATTTTCTTTTATTAATGGATATTATATCAAAATATATATATTTTTTTGTATTTTTATAAATATTTAGGATATTTGATCAATTTCCTAATGTCCCGTGTCTATTTTTGAAAAATATTGTATGTCCTATTTTTATTTTATTTTTTTTTATTACATTTACTTCTTTTTTTCACTCGTTCGATATTTTTACCTAATTATGGTAATAATATAGGAACCTCCAAACATTCTTGCTGGAAGCCCATTGTTATAGTGAATACTAAATATCGAATTCAATTTCGTAGGGCGAAAAAGAATAAAGCTCAATACAATTCGATTCGTTTTATCCCTACGTGAAATAATCACATATGCATCTTCTGACCTATGTACGAGTACATACGTTGCGCACATTCGAAGACGACCACGGCCCGACACCGAGACACCAAGGCCGAAGAAATCATCAGGTTATTCGCACCGTAGCCAATAAAACCAGAACTGTCCCAGACTCATAACCACTGCGATAAGACGAAGTATTTTTAACACAAACGAGCTGGTTTTGTTCTGTCCGAACCCTTCTTTTTTTGTGCAAGAAGTACCTACACGCATGTCTCGCCGTGCAACAAAGAAACGTGGAGCATGTACAGAACAGGACAATATCTCAAACACGCGACGAGTGTTCCCTTACTATTCATGTGTTCATTAGTATATATTTTTAATTCTCAATTTTTTAATCTAGCAGATGATCTTAAGTAATTAAATAATCGAAGTAATAATAGCGAAGTCCCGCGGCTCCTTCCGGGTTGTAATTCGACGAAAGCAGTCGGTTTTAGCACGATTTTTCTCGTGATTAAAACCTCTGCTCATCCTTGAGGTAATTTAACGTAATGATAGGTAGCCTTTAACTGATGGTAGTAATCAAGCTATACCAACTGGATCAATATTGGGTAAGTGGTTCTCAACTCATAAGCGGGCAGATAGACCACGGGCGTTAAGGTGACCCAACCCGGCGGGACTAACTAATTCGCGGGCACGGCACAAAACCGTGCTGTTGCGATCTGATACCTTCTCTGTTTCAAAGAATAAGACAGGCTCCGTGATGAGGAAGATGCAAAAGTTATTGTATAAAACACGCGAAAAATTCGAACTTTCAGACCTTATAACTTAGAAACCAAACACAATTGTACAATGCCAACGGTCATCAGACAAACATTTTGAGCAAAATTTTGAATCTCTGACAAGAAATATGAGCGTGATCTTCTTTCCCCGTTTGTATGGGGAGTTGAGCGGGAAGGCCCACCTTAAGAGGTGTTGATAGGTTGATTTAACCGTAGCGGATCAACTGAAATAAACTACTTCAATCTTATTATTATTCCTGGCAGGCCTGCCAATATGTATGCGATGATTCGTGCCTTGAATTCCTGTCGTTATGATTTCAGCGAAAAGTCGTACGTGATGTGCTTCTAGGTTACACTAGATATCTTATCTTTGTCGTAAAACATGGCCGTAATGTCGGTTGTTTGTAGTAAAGCTGATCATCAAGGCCCTCGAACATTTAAAAGGCAGACAATAACACAACAGTGGACGGAATACCTTCTCCTCTAATACGTCGTCTTCTGTTTTAAGTAATTTTAATAATATTAACAATGATTTGTTTTGTTTCAGGTATGGAATCGGCCACATATACGAACAGCTGGGATGCGGTGAAGTATCTCATTCCTGTCTCAATTGCTAAAAACGTTTGTACGATTTTGTTTGAATTTGTTCATCGATGATGACGTTAAATAGATTGCAAGATATTACACACTGGCGCCCGTGTTCCACTATTGACATTCTGGATATAATAAAAATCCAGGAACGTTTTGGACACTCGCATGCTTCACGGACCGTAATAAATGCACATCGACTTACAAAAATAACCAGATCAACTTTTAATCACGATATCGGAGCGAGGCTCGTTTCCCTTTGACCATTATCGATAATCTCTTTTTATGCCGTCGACTTTTTACCGAGACCCAGAGGTAATAATTATCCCTTCCCTATCCCTCTCGAGGATAGGATAAAAGGAATATGACATGCAGATGGGGTATCGATCGTATTATCAAATGCGGTGGGTCGGCTCAGTCACGATATCCGGACGTGCGTGCAGTGCTCTGCCTCGACGTACACAAATATTTGGTCCGTATTATATATACATCTACACTGTGTTGAATTCTCAGTGGGAACGTTCCGATGCCAGGATTTATTTTGACAAGTTGGCTTCGAGGTTTCTGTTTAAACCGAGTTCTTGGATATATTAATTTAGGTGAAAGTTCGGGATGAATAAATAACTTCTGGCTCTAAAAGAAATTCAAGATCAGCGTCTGCTCTATCGGAGTTAAGGTGGGCCATCCCGCTCAACTCCCCATACAAACGGGCAAAGAAGATCACGCCCATATTTCTTGTCAGAGATCCCAAATTTTGCTCAAAATAGCTTTGATCGATCTAGATGTCTGATGACCGTTGGCATTGCAAATTTGTATTTGGTTTCTTAGAATTTTTCTCACGTTTTATACAATCACTTTTTAGGTGGTTTACGCAATGATAAAGTAAGAACATCTTAAAAAGATTAGTTATCAGACATAGCTCATTTAATCAAGATTTACTGGTATATAACACAACAGTGGGTTTACAATGTCGTCTTTGTTGCCAACGGCAAAATACGCTGGAGGAGCAGCGACAGAGGAGGTATTACGAGTTTCGTGGTACGACGTTTCTAGCAAACCCGTTCGCGAGATAGCACGACGGCGCACGATAACGAGATTTTAGAAGAAACAGCGTGTGGGCGGTTCGCAGTGAAAGTCGACTCAGGGCGCGACCGACTACCGGCGATCCCGGCCAGGGCGGAACTGCTCGTTTACGTCATCTCTTGGTTGCAACGAGAATTCTATAGGATCTTTCAATAAGAGCTGTCATTGATCGCGTCATTTCGGAACAGTCAACATACATATGTCATTGAGATTTGAAAAGTAAAAACTGGGGGGGTTTTCAAATATTACACGCTGAAACCATTTAACATCGAATCGTCTGGGGACAGCCGAGCCGGGTCGTTCCTGCTCCAACGCATCAGTCTGGCTGTCCAGAGGGGGAACGCAGCGAGCGTTATGGGGGCCTTCCCGCACTCGGTGCCCATGGATGAGATTTTTTGTCTCGTCTGATGGGCACCAGGGTTGTCGGGGGCCCCCGGCACTGCTGCAATCCCGTCTCGACTGCTCCTGGACGGTTTTCATTTTAGCTAGTACGTATTTAATTCTTGTTTTTTATATAGTTTTTATTAAGATTCGCAAATAAAATAATTAAAATTTGCTATTACAATAATAATGACGATTTAACATTTTGCATGCATTACCGCGATGCAATATCGCGAAAACCTGGTTTTCAGTAATATTATCACCTACAGCAAAGTTATTTTCCAGCTGGTTGGACGAACACGAGTCTTAATATCAAATACATTTATATTAAGATTAAATTCACTATAGCTTTGTTAGAAGGCACTTTATGATAGCCAAACGCGGTACGAAATCTATTTATAATTGTTATCAAAATTTATAATTGTAAAAAATACGCAACATTTCAAATGACACCTCTAATATACTATTTTACCCCTACTGTGACACTGAAGTTTCAATGTTTGATACCCTTAGGAATTGAACTACTATCGATGGTTGCCTGTCATTCTTATTTAAGGTGGCCCAACCCGGCGGGACTAACTCATTCGCGGGCACGGTACAAAAAGGTTTTTGTGTTATATAATACTAACACTTTTGTGTTATATAAATAAATCGTCATATTTATTTGAGCGGCTCGGACTTGCCTTGCCAGACTTTGTTTCTCTTTGTGAGTTGGATAATTGCGTTTCTTCTCGAATGCGATCTGCTCCATGGTTCGGAATCCATGTTCCTTTCCCCTACCTAGGGATAAGCCCGCGCGGGTTTGTACCATCGCATCAGAAAATATGGTCGAAGCGGCAATGAAAAATTGTCAATATTTTCCACCCAGTTCAGTGTAGCCATGCTTATAAAGGGCAGGTCCTGGCTTGGAGTGTGATATTAGCCATCCACGGCAAGTTACATAAAAACAATGTCATAATGCAACTTGCCATACTCGCAATACTCGAAGAAAACAATCACTGGATACTTTATTAATATTTAACTTATTCGCTAGCTCCATTAGGATAGGAGCTCCTCAGCCTTATTATCAGTTCCGTTTAAGGCATAAATAATTCTAATAGCGTCTATAATTCTCGAGGCTCGACATTTTATTGGTGTCCGCAGCTACCGATCTCCTTAACCGTGACCGGTCCTATGTTCATGTTGCTATTGCTCCTTGCATTTTTACGATGGATTAGTTCATATTAAGTGTGCGGAAGCGCGGAAACTGCACACGGTCACTGAACTAAGCTCGACGCTTTGGTAAGCAGATTTTTATGTGACTGGACATGATAGGCCAATTACACACCTATACTGTCATAATATTAAGCCCACGACACCTCATGGGAACTAGGAACTAGAATCCCTTGGTCGGATCTTACGACTTGCACGGGAAAAAATCCAGTGAGCTTATTGTATTCTTTGTTTATTCATCATCCATCGGTAACACTTTTTTTTCATATTTTATTATATCATTGACTAGTTCATTGATTGTAAGATATTTTGGCACTACTTACAGACATACCAGTTATTGGTACCAGTTTGTGTGAAGAAATTATTTTAATTCCTTTGAACATTAATAGTAAGTAATTGTCATGGATGATAGGTGAAGAACACATGTAAGTACACTAAATTATTATGAATTCACGTAAATCAACAAATGCCTAATGCTAATGACAAATATCAGTTTATTTTGCTAAAACCAATGCCCGCCATCTAAAATGTTGCCAATTCGAGCAGGCCAGGCCCTACAAACAGCACCCGTTTACGAGCATCACGGTTCCAGCCATCGCCTCTCGGGGGCCGTATTTTCGGGAAAGAGGTGACCCGCACCGAGCGTCACCGCAAGCAGGGACCTTGAAGCGATGCACTACTCTAGTGGCAACGAGACAAAAATGTGCAACATTTGCATGCTTAGTTTTACACCACAGTATAATGAAATATTAAGCTCTGTTATCCGCGAATCAATTACAAGTTTACCTAACTCTTCTGTCGTGTCCGACCGTTACTATTTACAGCTACAGGAAAACCCTCACCTCGTGGCCCTTACAACGGCGTATCAAGCGCGCCGTGAAGCATTCAAGCGTTGATAAAAGCCGCGCGTCGACGGCAGTGGGCCGCGCATTCAATCCTTAATAGACCCGCTAAAAACCTAAACAACAATATATCACGTATGATATGTTCCGTTATGCGCCAACGCACAAAAACTACTGTGCCTTGCCCATTGTCACTCGCACTGTTGGGCACGGTAAAGAGGGTCACTACGTGCGCTACTGCAATCCTCCACTACAATACTCGTACTGCTCGTGCTGCATTTTGCTTACAAATCATGTTGTAACTTCGAATATGGTGTGAATATGGAGATAAACTTTGACTGTTTTACTACTCTAAATCTGCCCTGGTGCGTCGTGTATTACAGAGTTAAAGGAATTTACAAAAATCCAATCCAATAAGATGTCCAACTACTGTCACCGTGATAAAACAAATGCAAGTACTGGTCGGAATCATAGACCTAGCATGCGCGCATTTTGTTCTAACTGGACATGAACTGCAAGTTCAACACCTACTAACACACTGAATTAGGTGATATGCCAAGACCTTTCCTTTCTAAGCACAACTATATTGAGCTGGATGGAAAACAATAAAGTTACTAAGCCAAAAGTTAACATCGGACGAACGACGGAAATGACGAAATTATAAGGGTTTTGAAAAATGTGCCGCTACCACGGCGAAGAGAGGCCGCCGCCTCCGTCGAGATACGCTTGTCTATTATGTTGGACGACCGTCAGAGAAATTGATTATGACTTGCAATGTAAAATTGATTTGGTACGACTACCGTTATTTTTTTATGTCTGGACGAAGGCGTGGAACCTGAACAATCCCTGAAAAAGGAAGTCGCTCTGACTAACTCAAATACTTTTATCACAGCAGTTTACCAAGGGTACAGACGTTAAAGAAGTGCCTCACTTTAACGGCTGAAAAGCCATCGTTAAGGATTCCCAAGTTGTTCTCGAAATATTTTCCCCTGGAGTAATGCGAAGATCCAGATCACCACCATGTATAACGCCGTAAAAACGATGCATTGTGCGTGGAGCTCACTAAGGATAATAACTATAATCTCTCTTACAAAACATATATCTGGTTATGGAATACTTTAGTCACCTCAGGGACCGATCCACCTGAATAATTTATTTAGTTTCGACACCACGTTCATGGATGAACTGCAATAGCTTCTTTTACACAAAGGTACTGGATGGTCGCTTCTCTAAGAAAATTATCTTACGGATTCTTTCCACAACATTTGTTAGTGGCAAACGGAACTCTGGGATACCTGGGGTGGAACATTATTCCAAAATTCGTAACCATAAATTACACGTCTTGGCATGGCTCAAAATGATTTTCTAAACAGCAAAGAGTGTCAAATTAGGCTTCATTATAAAAATTTGTGTTTTATTTTCAACCGACTTCAAAAAAGGAGGAGGTTTTCAATTCGACTGTATTTATTTTTATTATTTTTTTTGCCTGCAGACTTACATACTCATCATCATGCTTGAAATTAACACTACAATCGATGTTCATACTTATTCTTGATAGACTTAAGAAAAAATAAACATTAAAATATTTAAAAATTAAATTTTGTTGTAGTAAACATTCTCTTGAATAAATCATTTCACGTAACCCTTTTCTTTATTTTTAACCGACTTCAAAAAAGGAGGAGGTTATCAATTCGTCTGTATGTTTTTTTTTTATATGTATAGCGATCGTGAACGTAGTATATTCACACCTAATGACCACCTGCTGAGTTAGTATGACTGGATTGTGTTTCATCATTGATAATATTTTTCTGTTGTGGTGTTTAAACTTATTCAAAAGGTGTGTTATTGTTTCCTGCCGACACGGCGGAGGCACGGCGTCACGTCGCCGCGTCGAGGTCTCTGACATCTTGTCGTAGGCCGCCATTTGGACGCCGCTTTTCTTGACCCAGAGAAACGCATGAATGTTTAATGAGCGCTCACGTATTACTATGAATTTCAATTAAGTTATTTCACTCCTCGTTTGTCGGCCATCATTTTTTTAGTTGCCTATTTTGGTGAGATATTTGCATGTTTTGTGGGACAAGCATAGTGTGCTACTGCAGCTAAGCGAATTGTTTATTTTACTTGAAATGGATTGCTGAAATCACATCGAAAGCTAAGATATTATTGTCTAGTTTAGGGTTCCCCTGATGGAAGACTGCTTTCCTCTTAAGATAAACGAACAGAAGAGGAGTGTCTTATCTACTGCGCAGATAAGACGCTTCCACCCAAAACGCGAAGTTTTCCGCGACACTCCAAGAAAACTAGTTAAATCTGACGATTAGAATCGCATTATTGCAATGCATGATTCCTCTTCCTGCGATCAACCTATTTTCGATGTATTATATTTCCTACGTTTCATCAAAGGAACGTGGTCCAGTCTGAATGGGAAAAGAATTATTTGATTTTGCATAAGTGCCATTTTTTCTTACGTTATACTTTCGATTATGTAATGCAAAACATAGTTTTTAAAAAAAAAAAAAATTTACAAATACTAACAAGCACTACATTTCAGCTGCGAGTTGACTAGCCCTAGCGCCTTAAGAATATATGTAGCAATGCTAAGCCAAATGGGTTTGCCGTTTCAAAACCTGGAAGTAACTTGAAATAAATAAATAAATGTTTTTAAAACGGCTCACCGGTGTTTTATTTGTTAGAAACTTCTCTACGTTTCGGAACAAGGGTTTGGGGCCATTTTCAAGAGAGTGAGCTCACGACGAACGTCAGCTGTTCGCTGGTTTTAAAACATTTAATTTTGGAAATACGGTGTGATAGTTTAAAAACAATTGAAAGTTATACTTAAGGTCGGCCCGTAAGCATCAGAAAATTTCGCCTCCCATGCAAACGTAGTTTGCTAATAATTTGAAAAACACTGTTCCAACTTACTTGATATTTAATATCTAATATTAGGCTACAAATATCTGTGTCTGCATGTCTTTGTTTTTTTGGTAAATGTATTTTGGGTCAAACCACAGATAAAATAAAATTCGTATGAAGATTTTCTTTTTGCTTCCACTTCATAAGGTTTGGATTTTTCAAGAAGACAAAACCGTTCTGACACAGATATTTATTACCTGATATTAGATATTAAAATATCAATTTAAATGGAATAGCGGTTTCCAAATGATTAGTAAACTACGTCTGTATGGGGAGCATAACTTACGGGCCGTTCTTAATACCTCCCAACAACCAACAAAATGAATTATAAGATACATGAAGAAATCTTCGATTCAGGGTTGAGACCAATTTGGAAGCCACAACCAGCTATGTTTTGCTAACCTCCTGACACCAGGTTTTATGACAACAGAAATTGTATAATTAAAACTGGCTGTTATTTCTGTAATCTGTGCCAAGTATACGAAGGTCTGAAATGGGTTGCTTCCATTCACTTTATTGACATATGCGTCGTGCGGCCTAGCTAATAGGTACAATTAAAATTAAAGTTCTAGGGTAAACAAATATTTTCACTATTAACGCGAACCAACCTTCATTTACAGAAACGAGCTACATATCTACTCTTCTTTTTATTTTGAAGGTACTCTAAACTCTCCCATAAGATCTTCGACACTAAAGTGTTATTGCTAATAAAATTCACTTGAAATCGCGAAGGTATGCGGCCCATAAGAGTCCATTGTGTGTATTGATAAATGGTAGCACAAATAAAAAATAAGTCTAAAATACGAACCCGTTTCGGCCCGAGACGATCAAGTAGCTGGAGACAATTTATTATCGCATCAAGTGACACAAATCCAATTCAGTGACGATGAACAGGATTGATACATAATTTATCTCGAGCGGGACGAAAATTGTCTCCGCGATGCATTAAGAGGATGTAACGTGTTTCGAGGTCGGACCGTAGGAAGGAATGTTCATGACCGACTGCGTGATACAATGTTGCGCTTTGGTAAATGTGTTGGTGGTGGTACAAGAAGAAGTAAAATTAAGTGGAGGCGGTCCTATATCTCGCCTTCTAGAGGTAGGTTTCCCCGTGTCGTGGAGACTTGCTGTATTTTTATCGCTGGCGCTACATCTTTCGAGATGTCTCGGGGGTGACCATAGTAAATTAACTTTCCGGGTGAAGAGGCAATTAAGTGATTCAATCTGACGTTTAGTAGCATTTCGTATCATGCAAACCGTGTTATTCCAAAAGAACGGAAATTTACCAGTTTGCATGGATCTAAATGCAACTAAACGTTTAATTTAATAACTTAGTTCCCTGTTCACCCGCCGAGTTAATTTACCATAATAACCCCCCAGGTCTAGTTATAACAATTACCAAGTTCTTAGGATACAATTTTTGTTTTCTATGTTTTTTTAAGCAAAGTATTTTTTTCGTTGTAAATGTTGTGTTCGTCCGTAATTATAAATAGTTTCTATTATATACTTGTAAAAGAGGTTAAATGTGAATATCTGAAATGATTTTGTGTGGATAAACTTAACTAAAAAATATCAAGAGCTCTGGCGTGATGTCCCTCTGCTCAGTTCAATCTACACCGCCGATATAAAAAAATTGCGCAGGTGTCGCGTAGTGGGTGTGCATGGCTTCTATTAGCACCCGGGACCTGTACCCCTGTTGATGGCTAACTTCACCGGCCCAGATGACAAATGATGTAAATGACAGCTCCTATCGACTTTCCTGCTCCATGGCTCTGAATTGGGATCGCCCGCGCCGATGATGAATGCGGAGGCGCAGAGCAAGGGGGCGACACGACCGCGCCGCGGAGGCGCTGCTGGCGTCTATCGCGATTGAGATGTTGCTGGATCGCGCATGCGCCCTCCTCGGTGCCGATTGTTAACTCCGCTCATTTATCATGTGTAATTTCGGAACATGTTTCTTACAGTTTGCTCTCTCGGCGTTGGAATTCGTATCTGTAGACCTCCGAGAAAGATGTGCCACCATCCATCTTGTGGCTGTCTCAATGGCATTTAAACAATTTTCCATGCGACTGGAGTCGAATGGGAAACCTGTCCAAGATTCTAATGTAATGTGGAGAGCACTTTTTTAGGGTCCGTGCCCGTCTGTCCGTCCGACCATCCACCCGTCCGTCTGTCACAGAGCTGTACCTCAGGAATCGTCATAGGTAGGCAGTTGAAATTTTCACAAAGCGGGTACTTATTTTGCGGCTAAAACAATAAATAGGTAAAATAAAAAAATAATATCAATTAAAGACCCACCCTTTAAAAAACACACAAAAAAAACAGATTTGTTTTTGTTAATCTGTACGGAGCCTTTCGTGTGCGCCTCCGACTCGCACTTGGGCGGTTTTTATAGCAATAGGGTTTGTTAGTTGTCACAAAAGAACACTGCATCGCGTTCGGTAAATGCGGTTTTTGAACTCGCTGCTGGCGGCTCACGGTGGCGGCGGCGGTGCTCCGGCGTTCTGTAAATAGAGAAGCCGCGGTCCACAATAGCAGTGCAGACGTCTTTTTCTAGAAATGTAGCGAATCCCCAGGCCTTGGCGCGGGGCGTGAGCGGCAGCGGCAGCGGCGGACGCAGCCCGCGCTCGCCTCCGGAATGTTAATGGAAGAGCATCTTGTGCGCTATGCCAGGCCTCCCTTTTTTGCGCCAAAACCTTTCGAGTTGCGTACAATTTGTAGGCTCCGTTCGCTTGGATTCCTGCAACTGGCCGGCGCGGTGGCTGCATGCATGCTCGCCACCTACGTTGGGATCTCGCGCAATGACTTCTACAAGCGATTGTATTAAATGGAGTCTCAACAAGAACTCACATTTTAAATTCATAGAAAAAAAACACTTGTTACTTTGTGTCTTGCTGACCTAATGCAAGCTGATAGCTTAGGTGGCATTCAGATAAATGTCGCAATACAATGTTGAAGTAACTGCGCGCGAAAAACTATGCTGTGGCAAACCGAGTTCCCAGGTCAGTGGCATCTCTCTTCTAGAAAACTAAAAGTGGCGGCAAATCATTTTCGGTTTGGGTTTTTTAAACAACAAAGGGTATGTGAGTCACCCAAGGTGATTAAATAGTCTAAATAAGAAATGAAACAACTTTGTGAAAAATTATTGCCTTCACTGCAATTTGTAGTCATGGCAGAATTTTCGGCAAAAAATTAACACCTTTCAACTACATGTAACTTTGAATGACAATTATTGATGTAATTAAAATCTATACCTTTAAATTCATTACAATCGTGTATTTTACCATACATTCCAAACTAAAGTTCTAGTCTAGACATCGTTTATAAAGGTCTGGTTGTTTTTCTTACTTTTCGTGTCGTTTTCAGTTTAAAACAAGGTTGTACAAATGAATATCCTCTCACGCACCGGACTTTTATGTTAAGGCGCTAGGACTAGCCAACTACTCGCGCCATACAAATGCACTTTTTAACAAATGTAATAATATGTAGTGAAACGCTTCAGCAAATCCAAATAGAACTCCAGACTGATAATGGATTGTTAATATTTTTTTATTCCATCATTTATTTAAATAATAATAAAAATAAAAAAGTTGATTTTTCTCATTAGAAATCTGAAAGTAATTCGATTTCTAGATATAAGCAAAAACAGCATATATGCATAAACAAAAAATTCCATTTGCTTTTAGATTTCTACATTTAGTCAAAAAAGTTCGGAAATGGACACCGTTTCCGCAATGTATTTTGTATAGAAAAAGGAAACATACATTAACGAAAATAATTCGATTCCTAGACAAGGAATCATATATTTTAAGAATGACACTTATAATCGTCAGACTTAGTTAGTTAACTTGGGGTGCCTCGTCTAACTTTGCGATTTGGCTAGTACCAGGCCCTTAAGCGTTATCTCCACTGCGCCTGATTCAATATTTTTACGACTTTTTTATCCGAGCGCAACATATAAAATAATCATCGAAGCTCCGACATTAAAAATGGTTCCACGAACGTAATGTCTTTATCGCTAAGAACTGGGAGCACCTGCCGTGTCCAGATAGGAGGCAATTAATTGGGGGCCTGCTCCGGCCCGTTCGAGGTCCAAATTACGTTGCGATCCGTCGAAGAAACGCTAAGGAACTCGACTCATCAGATGATCCGATTAATTTTGACATTTCAATCGTGGCATTTGGACCTTCGTCAATGCATCTTGATCTGCATCAGTTCATCTAATCGTTCAGTTTGAATGCAAGAATACGCACACTTTTGCTGTTTTTATTTTCCTCTTTATGAACAGATGTATTGATAACACTGACGTTTTTGCTGCCGTGGTCGTTTTAAAGGTTGATTAGTAGAGAGTATGAACGGTTGTCTGATAAACATTGACACATGATAAATTGTTGTTTGCAGATTTGCGTAACGCTCTTTTAACGTTTTTATCTAATCAACTGTTTTATTATCGGCCTAGCCGGATCTTTCTAATTTTGATAAGTTTATTATGAGTGATATTAAGTAACAAAAAAACCTTACCTTAAGCAGACTATGGTCATTTTCGTCTGCGAACCACCCAAAGAATATAACCCTGTCCTTTCAGCGTACTGACTCCTTCAAAGAACCATTAAATTAAAAAACACAAACCAATTTGAGCTGCCTTTTACGGTTTTTAGGGTTCCGTACCCAAAGGGTGAAAACGGAACCCTATTACTAAGCCTCCGCTGTCCGTCCGTCCGTCCGTCCGTCCGTCTGTCCGTCTGTCACAGGGCTGTATCTCAGTAACCGTAACAGGTAGACAGCTGAAATTTTCACAGAGTGTGTATTTATTTTGCCGCTGCAACAACAAATAGGTAAGATTAAAAAATAATTAAAATTAAAGGGGGCTCCCATACAAAAAACGTGTTTTTTTTTTTTACGATGGTAAGGAACCCTTCGTGTGCGAGTCCGACTCGCACTTGGCCGGTTTTTTATGTAAAACCGATATGGATGTTGAAAGACCAACGTTACTCAGAAAACCAAATCCACCTCACCTCGCAAAACCACGCTCAGCGAGGCACCATACCGGCTTATTTGTAGACTATCGCAAAGCTATGGATCTGGTTTAGATTACGTTTGGTTTCCCTGGTTATAGGTTGGAAGAAAGATCCCGGCGTGTTATTCGGCCAGGTGAACAGAAATTTACTACTTAGGATGTTTCGAAATGCAACTGAACGTCAGATTGAATCACTCACTTGCCTTTTTACCCGCCGTTACCATGGTAACCCACCTGCGTTAATTATTAAAGGCCCCAAGTCCCAGTTGACACATACATTTGCGTTAATGCCAAACCGATCGACTGACGTTTTTAAATGTATGGAGAAATTGAAGAGCGGGCGTAGTGGGCGTTAAGCGCACTCACATTTGCCATGCCGAGTTCGATTTGACAGATTACTCACCGTTGCCGTAAATACGTTGGCGTTGCTGTTCGCGCCGACTTCGCGTTTTCATACAAATCGGAAGTCCGAGTTTAACTTTGACAGTCTGAAGAAGTAAAACCACAGGATATCTAGTAAAAACTTGTATGGAGTTTGACGTTTTTACGTAACTTCGAAGTTTCGTAAACGCCAATTTAGGTGAGACTGGCCTCTCAGATGGCAACAGAAAGCAAGCTAGTATTTTTTTTATGCGACCTGACATGGATGCCTAATACCACACAACTACCGTTATGATATTAGCCCAATACACCACATTCCCGAAGAAATTAGGTGCCATGCCAGTACCTTCCCTTTATGAGCGCGGCTACATTGAACTAGATGGAAAACACGGACAATTTTTCATTGCCGCTTCGAACATCTTTTCATCCAATGCGATGGTACCAACCCGGGCGGGCTTAAACCCTAACACCTAGTAGGGGAAGGGGACCTCCAGTTTTACATGGATTCCGAACCATGGAGCAGCTCGCATTCGTGACTAAATGCACTTATCGAACTCGGAAAGAGAAAGACAGTGGTGCATGTCGGTATTGAACCCAGGCCTCTGGTACGCTAAGCCAGTCCCCGCGCCACTAGGCTACGAGCCGCTCAAAAGTATGAAACAGTGTATCAGCTTGTCAATAGAATACGATGAAAGTGGTTAGGTGTAATATGTGTAAGTGGCCGTGTGATTGTCGTCGCTGCTCGTGTGCCGTGTGCTGGTTCTCGCCGCTCGTGACGTACCGGCGGCGGCGACGGCGACGAGACGTCGGGAAAGTTTCACATACAATCGATTTCACTTGCGGGGAAAACTTCGTAATAGGGGGAGCGATATGCCGTTTAATGTTTTCGCCTTTGGTCGTTCTGTCATTTTGATCATTTTGTGTGGCAGGGCGTCATAAGATCCGATTGCGTTCAGTTTGAGTAAAATAAAATTTAATTATATTATAAAATATCCACGAATTTCTATAATCCTGAAAGTTAATATGTAGATTGATTGTCTAGCTGTAAACGCTGGTGCTTTGTGTACTCAAATTAAAGAAATATTCATAAATTTTCTTAGAAAAGGTTTGAACACAAAATATGAGCGTTTGATAATTACCGTTACAGGATTCAATTATCGCTAGACCATCAATGCATCTTTGACCTTTTTGAAATTCCAAAATAGGTACCTAGTAGTTATTTTTAAAAATAATGAAATGTGGTTTTACTTCGCCCTTATGGAAAACTAAATGCAATCAGCTGTTATCATTCCCTTAATAAATATACATTTTTGTACTAAGTCTGTACTAGGGTTCGTTGTTCACACGAATGTGAAAAATACTCCTGTCATATACTTGTGCTAAATCACAAATGTTTTTTTGTGTTCAAAGCTCAAATCGTTTTATTTTTATTAATGTTTTAGGTTTTTGATCCCACTTTTAATCCTTAGTTAATTTTAATCAAATGTTAATTGAACTTATGCCTTATGCCAGGAAAAGGAGGAAAACAAAGCATAATGACGCGGCGGGCTATTTCATAATTAAACCACAAACGTCCGAGTTGAACGCATATTCAGAATGCATTATGTCAGAGAGAATACTAAAAATCGATGCCCGGTAGGTAATATCGATTCACTGTGACAGCTCCCATATATCTAGACTTCTTCTACTAATTTGGTATGCATGCATGTAGAATCGATCGTGAAGCAAGGACACGGTAATTAAAGAAAGAGAGCTGTGAAAATAGCAGTAACTACTTTATAAATGTACTTCAAGGCTGGCGTCTACCACTGAAGAGAATAAAATAAGTGGCATGCGGTCGATATTGTGTCTCCGCCGTATGGTCAAAGTGACCATATTATTGTATGGTAATCCAGCTGCGCGGCGCCTCTTATGCCACACAGTCGAAGCATAGCCACCGCTCGCTATTGAAATGCATTCGTCATGTCATTTTCAACCCACACAAACCCTCCAATTCATCTGCGACAATGTTTCCATACGCTAAGTACGTTTAAGTTGGGTTAATAGTTTTTTTAAAGTCTCATAGTAGGAGCGCTAGATGGTATATCTCCTTCCTTATCATCTATGGCGCCTATCAATTTCGCCACCTTCTAAATGGCACCCATAATGTGGAATTCTCCTACAGTGCCTTTTCTTGTAATGAATGCTTCCTATGAACACAGTGTTTAAGATTGAACCTTAAACGTATCGATAATTTATTTTTGCATCACGCTAGAGCCAGTCCTTGGATGATCTTCTTACCCATTATTTCGAGGCGTCCGGCCATCGAACCTATGCATATCTCCCGATCTACGGTATGCTTCCAAGAAGACTGTTTCTATCAACGTAGAAAAGTTCGTTATTAGTCTAGACAAATCGTTCCGTCAATAACGAATTAATGACACTCCACTTAGCAGCGATATCTCAATATCGGACGCGACGCGACGCTGCTGCGCCGATAGCGCTCGCCGGGATCGTGATGCCAATTGAGATGTCAGAACGCGGAACCTGAAATAGCCATCTCGGGGCGCTAGATATACAAAGTGCTCCAACTGCTTAGCGCTATTCGATCTCTGTTATGCTTCATTTTTTAGGATTCCGTACCCATAGGGTCCCCACGGAACGCTATTACTAAGCCTCCGCTGTCTGTCAGTCCGTCTGTCTGTCACAGGATTGTATCTTCTGAACCGTAGTAGCTAGGCAGCTGAATTTTTCACAAAGTGTGTATTTATTTTGCCGTTATAACAACAAATAGTTCAGAATAAAAGTAATAGGGGCTCCAAACAAAAAACGTGATTTATGTTATGTTATGTCAACGTGAAAACGTGTTAAATCATGTACGATGGTACGGAACCCTTCGTGTGCGTGTCCGACTCGTTTTTTCGAAGAACTTGTACTTAAAACGAAGCCAGACTATTGATTGCTTGAATTCGCTGGCCAATCTTAAAAATCATCGCTTCGGTATTAGATTTGGCTTATTCGCTAAGCCGATTGGTAAACTGACATTTAAATGTAAACTAACTAGCAGAGTCGTATGTCATATTCACGATCCAATCCCTCGACATAACCTTATCCTTCGAAGCAATCGAACCGAGAGCTGTCGCTTCGTTTCGTTCCCGCCGAGAGCTCTCTTGTATCGATTCCGTTCGCTCGCTCGCGTCTGGCAGCTCCGCATAAACCAACAATTGATTTACTCATTCGCTGGCGCGCTTTTCGAACGAACACTTCATAAATCATGATAAAGCTGCCACGACTCCGACGGTCAATGCCAATCTAAATTGCCGCCTATTGCAACCGACGAAGGTCCACTTGCCGACAATCGATTCGATCGCGGCCGAGGAAGACGTTTTAAAAGTGAAATGGTGTCATCAAACACCTGACAATTGAGTCGTAAATATTTGGTACGATTTATTTCGACTGCTTTCTTCGATTTCATTTGTTTACTTTTTGTGTTAGTAAGAGTGAACTACTTTTCGGTTTAATTGTAACAGTTTCTCGGTCGGTTTCGTCACGAGCCGCGCGCGGGCACGGACGCGATCTGTCAAACAGCGCATTATCAGGTAAATCTTACTTCCGCGGCGTGTCCGACTGTTGGCTTTGTTAATAGCTCTATGAGGCGTCGAGTTTGTATAGTTCCACAGGCACTGTACACTTGCGTCTCTTGTTAAATCGGTTAGGTGCCAGCGAAAGTTGATGCTTTCTGTTTCCATTTCATTTCTATCCAGATTGGGCATCTTTTTCTATCACCGCTCTTGTTCTTGCCCATTGCAAACTGTTATTACCATTACTACCAATACATGCAGCGGCAGTGTCTGTCTCTACTGTCTGCCCTGCCGCTAGATATTTGTTTGTTTGTCTCAATATGTAATAGTGATGTTATTATAATAATGGTTCTTGCTGCACAACATCTTGTGTGCATGTGTGAATTATATGCAACATAAAAGTCTTGGTTGACGGTTGTTGCTCCAAAGCCATGTCAGTGAACGCTGGCGTACCGCAGGGCTTTGTGCTGTCCCCAACACGTTTGCTGCTGAAAACAATGATTTGCTCAATTTGGGCGACATTGATTGCTACGCAGATGACAGCACAGTGTTGCCAGGTACACCAGTCACCGGACCGCAAGCCGGGCTAAAGTGGAGGAGGATAGGCGGTGCCTCGTCGTATCCAGAACCGTGGTTAGTTTAACGTGATGAAGACACAGCGTATTCAGTGCGAAGAGGACACCGTTCAGTGTAGCTCCGACCTTCCAGTGTACAACGCTGCGTACACAGGGATTCTTGTTGTCGACCTGACCCATGACCTTAGTTTTGGACTTCATATCGAGGATAAAGCCAAGCTCGCCTCAAAAAAGCTGGGAGTACTAAACAAGGTGCGTACGAATTTTACGCCTGACCAAAAAATGCTCATTTAAATTTCGCAGATAAGTCTTTGCGTAGAGTATTGTTCGCATTTGTGGGACGGCTCAGCTAAGTATCTGCTTGGCTCCCTGGACGCGTTGTGCCGTGCGTCTCGTCGAGGTATCCCTTTAATGCCTGGAATTTAGAGACCCTTCAACTCCGAAGAGATGTAGGGTCTCTCTCTGTATTCTATCGTCTTTACCATGGAGAATGCTTTTCGGAAAACATGGTGTGAAGAAGCACCTGCCCGTCAGCAAAGTTTTCGCAGCCGCTGTAGAAGTCCAAAATCCTATGGGCGTCGCGTCGTCGGGTGCCTTTTTTGTGAGGTCCTGGCGTGCGCCATATGCCGCACATAACATGAACAAAATTTTGAACCAGTGCAAAGTATTGCCTGGCTATAGGACGAATGAATGAGAATGAATGAGCATGAGCCTGTTTCACCGCAACGCCACGCGGTGTAGCCAATAACGAGGTCATAGTAATACTATGCCAGCATCTAAACATATGTAGGACTCTAATGAACGAACAGTCTATTAAAAATGTCAGTACATAAGTATGTCCCGCCGCCTGTTTCACCTTAGTGAATTTGTGGGTTGGTAGTTAAAGGTATATTTCGCCCGTATATTGTATCGCCCATTCCCACGAAATCGTGTTAAGTATTGGATTGCCCATTTCGAAAACATCGGAGGATACAAATGGTTATGGTCTGTATTCCGATGGCTTTAGGCGCGTGAAACGTGTAGCGGAGGCGACGCGGCGGGTGCCGGATGGCTCTGCGCCGAGCGAGAGCGTTATCAAGTAGGGTGATCGTGGGGGGAATCTCGGTGAGCGAGCGCACGAGCCGCGCCCGCTCCCGCGCCCGCGCACTGTACCGCGCCGCCCGCCGCGCCGCTCGCGGCTCGCAGAAAGTGCAAGTTCTCACCCGCGCCCGCCGCGCCCGCGGCCACCTCCCGGCATCCCTGCCACGACCGCCGATGTCAAGAGATCATCGCAAATGCCACTTTCATCGCCGCCGTGGGTAAATTCGCGCCAACTCGCTCCTAACTAGGGTTGCCATCTTTAAAATTTGGCAATCAGGACAAGACGTGAAAATAATCGTGAAAACCCCTACTTTTAGAGCCCAGAACCCGGACATGTCAAACAGTCAGTGTAATGAAAAAACAGTTGAAAATATCATTAATCACCTCTTTATTTATTTTCAGACCTTAAAATTTAATTTAGTGATCTTTTATTATCATTTTAAATGTAGTTACCTAATAAAACAGAATATTGTTACAGTTTGTTACAAATTGTTTTACAAATTAGTTAGATACTGACAGTAAAGACTTTAAATTTGTGAACCCGGACTACAATTGAAGTCCCGCCCGGACGCTCCCCGGATGCCCTCTAAACTAGGACAAATCCGGGGAAACCCGGACGGATGGCAACCCTACTCCTAACTCGCCGCGACACCCTTCAAACTTCACAACGCAACCGAGCTCTAACTAACCATAGCGACATTAGTCAGTATTAAAAATGTCTCGAATGAGTAGATTAAGTTAATTTTCTCTTGGAACGATGTACACGGCTGCAATAATGAAGAATCTTTAATCTTGTGACAAAATCTTATTTATATCCCATGATATCCACGACCACGTTATGGTAATAAATTCATCGATTAGTGTGATTTAATATACTGAGCTATCACATCTCACCTTCGAAATTGTTACTCGGGGAGTGAGAAAGCATAACATTTACGTCATTAACCAAGTCATTCGAAAATCTCTTAAAATATAAAAAAAATCGAAATAAATTAAGCATAGTGAAAAAAATGGCCATATTGACATTTCGTAATTAATCTGATTAATGACGAACCTCTGAGGTCGATATCTTCAATGAATAACAGATTAATGCCGTCGTCATCGTTCCGCAAGGAAAAACTACACAGGAAAAGGATATTAAATATTTACGCATTAAAAATAGTATTGGTTTTTTTATCCCACGATATTCATTTGTTAGCAACAATAGTTAGTAGAATGACTATGTAGGTCTATCTTCCGAAACATCAAAATACATATTTTACATTATCGGCCTCCGCAAGCTCATCGACATTCGTTAATTACGTCTGTTGTAAATTTCGAATGACTTGAGATTACCATACTGAGAAAATCCATAAAACTAATAAGTCATAAACATAACTGAGTGTCGAAAATCCATACGTGCTGTAAATTTACGACTTCGAATGGATATTAAAAATCCCAGAAGCGCTCAACGCTAAACCGTGACACAGTAAAAGTCGCTTTAGCCAAGCTCCATTTAAAAAAAATCACCGATGATTTATAACTTTGGGACACCACGGTACGGTGGCGTCAAGTGTGGCGCTTAAAATAATGGTGAATTTTTTTTTTAAAGCTTTTTGTTATTGCATGCGCCCTAAAATACTGTTTTCCTATTACGGCTGCGGGAACGCATAAAGTAAAATTACAAAATTGTATGATATCGGAACACTTTTTTCTACTTTAAAACCGCAAGCTTTGATATCATTGACAGGAACAACTCAATAAAATCTAAGTTGAAAATTTCAAATCTGATCTGTAGGTGACCATAAAAGTTATAAAAAAGTTTTGCTTTTAGCATATCGCATCCTCGATGTGTCATCGTTCAGGTATAAAATATGAATTCTATAAATATCTTAAAAAATAACTCTCGCAGTGGACGCTTCTTCCACTTTTCTTTAAAGATATCGTGTGAGGGATTTATAACGCTTTAAGGTGGCCCATCCCGCTCAACTCCCCATACAAACGGGGAAAGAAGATCAGGTGTTACATATACAGACACTGTCAACCCTCCAACAAAGTGATCTATCATACTGAACCCTATATCGACGATCTACATTATAGTGATCCCCTTTTGAATAAAAATAGTGATCAGTTATCTGTCTTCCAAGAGTGCATCATGCGGCCGGCGCCCAGCACCAATGTTTGCACATCATCACAACGGCCGACCCGGCGGACCTAAACTCTGAATCTATCATTAAGCTAGTATGGAAAGCGTTTAATATATAAACGCAACGGACCTTCATCGATCAGTTCGCTCTCCGATCTCCTACACGAAATACCTAGCTACGGACCTGGTTTCTGCCTGCCGGTCTAGGGTTTCATGTGGAAGCCCTAGCTATATTGTTCTATCCCGTGTGTATTATTCTATATCGTGTCAATTCCTGATTAAACAGTGCAATATAAAGTATACTCGCCTTTTTGTATAACACAGGCACATATTACTTGTCAGAGATCCCAAATTTTGCTCAAAATAGCTTTATTTGATCGAACTAGATGTCTGATGACCGTTGGCATTGTAAAATTGTGTTTGGTTTCTGAGTTATAAGGTCCGAAAGTTCGGATTTTTCGCGCGTCTCATACAATACATTTGGAGGTAGATTACGCAATGATAAAGTAAGAACATCTTAATAATATTAGTCATCAGACATAGCTTATTTAATCAAGATTTATAATCTATTTGGTTTTTGTTAGATTTTTGAATACAGCGGTCGTTGGTTTTAGCTACAAGTCGTTTAGTAATTAAAATTTTCGTAAATCTTACCAAATCATGCACTATGCACATTGTCTTTTTTGTGGACATGTTGCATCTTCCTCATCACGGAGCCTGTCTTTTTCTTTTAAACAGAGAAGGTCCCAGAGCGCAACAGCACGGTTTTGTACCATGCCTGCGATTGAGTGAGAAAGTTAAGCTGTTTTCAAGAAAGTAGACATTAATTCCTGATTTTCAAAGATAAACTTCAGCTGGTTACATGCGGCTATATTCAAGAAACCAATTTTAAACTCGATACTAAATACAAACTTCAAAATACTCTGCGCCATATTCCAGTGTCGTCGCTCCACTCGTCGAGGAGTTTTATCATCGAGCCTGAGTTATTGTTTCGAAGCAGCCGACATTATGGGTCGCAATCCATCTGCCATGTTGTCGGATGTGAGGCAGCTATTGCTTTGAAATAATATTTCAAACCGATGAACTCTGTTTGAGTAATGCATTGTGTGCTTAATAATTATAAGGGCATCCGTATACTTTGTTTCCTTCATGCAAGTGAGGGTTCCTAGTTTTCTAACCCTTAAAATTTCGTCCGTTAATCCGTCCGTAAGTTTATCCGAATGTCTTACGGCCTTGTAACTCCATGTTAAGGCGGCCCATCCCGCTCATCTCCCCATACAAAAGGGGAAAGAAGATCACGCCCACATTTCTTGTCAGAGATCCAAAATTTTGCTCAAAATTGCTTTATTTGATCCAACTAGATGTCTGATGACCATTGGCATTGTAAAATTGTGTTTGGTTTCTAAATTATAAGGTCCGAAAATTCGCATTTTTCGCGCGTTTTATACAATAACTTTGGAGGTGGATTACGCAATGATTAAGTAAGAACATCTTAAAAAGATTAGTCATCAGACATAGCTTGTTTAATCAAGATTTATAATGTATTTGGTTTTTGTTCGATTTTTTACAACAGCGGTCGTGATTTACTTTTAGCTATAAGTCGTTTTAAAATTAAAATTTTCGTAAATCTTACCAAATCATACACTATGCACATTGTTTTTTTTGTGGACATGTTGCATCTTCCTCATCACGGAGCCTGTCTTATTCTTTGAAACAGAGAAGGTCCCAGAGCGCAACAGCACGGTTTTGTACCGTGCCCGCGAATGAGTTAGGTCCGCCGGGTTGGGCCACCTTAAAATGCAGTAATATCTATGAAAAAATGTATGGATGTTTTTAACGCAGCGAGCGGATTCATCGTGCTCGTAGCTCAGGGGCGCGGCGACGTGCCTTGCACGCCAGAGGTCATGGGTTCAAATCCCCGCCCCGTTCACCCGTTTATGCATCACTTTCTTTCTCTTTGAGTTGGAAAAGTGCATTTCGTCGCGAATGCGAGCTATTCCATGATTCGGAATGCATGTGAAACTGTAATGCCACCGGCGCGCCTCTGTTCAGACACGTTTCACGAAGCCATCCATACTAATATAAATGCTATAGTTGCTCTGTCTGTCTGTTGCGTTTTCACGCCTAAAGCGCTTAACCAAATCTGAATATAATTGGCTGACCTTGGGAAAGGACATAGACCGTGGGTAAATTTAAATTCAAATGAGTGAAAAGGGTGTTGAAAGTTGGATGGGGACTCATCTTATAATGTAATAAATATTATAAAGGGGAAAGTTTGTAATAATGGATGGATGGATGGATGGATGTTTGTTACTTTTTCAAGTAAAAACTACTATTGTGCCCATGGGCTTTCGAACTTTCACGGGGCTGCGAAAACGATGCTGGTAGCGCTACTTCACACCAAGGGGAGCGGGTGAGGGCAGACGTCGTGACCATTGTGTCCGTTTGGCGAATTTTCAAGGCACTAGCGATTTGTAAAACTTAGTAAACGTACATTTAACTACCCGGGAATTAGGATTGGCTAAATAGAATTCATTTCCGCTTACGCTAAGATGTGGCTGTCATACAAACTGCAATGCTCTGCACGGCTCGGTGGGAGGGCGGCGGCTGGAGGGGGGGGGGGGGCGGCAGAGGTGCTTACTTTTACTAAGTGTACCGAAGTACGGCTTGATATTTCCTGCAGTTTTAGGACTACTTGGCATCACGCTATATTGCCGGAGGAGCGACCAATAGAATAAAATCCTTGAGAACCAATTACTCGATATAGATGCGGATTGTATCTACGTCTAGCTACTATTTGATTTGATTTGATTTGATTTGAAAGTCTTATAACTTGCGAACCACTTACCTGATTTATGTGCGTATTTTATCAATGCATCTCTGGGAGCAGTCAGGTTCGAGATGAGTTACTATTTTCGATGTTGAGGCTGGCTGTGGGTTGGAGTCCACGCAAAACTTACCTACGTTACACGTTACTTACTAGGTAAGCAATGTAGCAGTGAAAGTGCAGAAAGGTTCTGGCGGCAAATGTTTTTTTTTTAAATAGCCACCAAATGTCAACGAAGCTCTAAATGGGAATTATTGGATGTTTCTCATTAAATCATGCTATTTCGGCTCGAACGATCTTGATTAAATTTGGTACATGGATACATTGTCCTGGACCAGTTTGACCCTATTTTGGAAATGAAATGAAATGAAATGAAATATTTATTTTGTTACAATTATGGTCATGACCGTACATATCCAGTACATTTACAGTACTTTTCCAAAATTTGCGTATTACCGCGTACACAATTATACCTAAAAATTAGACACAATTAATAAAAAGTAAAAAATAACTATCTGACATTATTTAAATTCAAAAAAATCTTCGACACTGTAAAAACTTTTTTTCTATGAGCCACTTATATAAGTTTTTCCTAAATTTAAAATATGGCAATTGTCTCAGTGTCTCTGGAATATGGTTAAACAATTTTACACTCATGTAGTACACACTTTTTTTAAATACTGCGAGCTTTGTGTTTGGAAGGGTAAGATTATGTCCCGACCGTGTGTTATAGCAATGACTGGAGCTTACTAAATTGAAATAATGTTGATTTATTTTCACAAAATTACGTATGTCATAAATATACAAGTAGGGAGAAACGGCATTATATTTAACTCTTTAAATAGAGGTCGGCAACTATCGAAATAACCTGCACCACAAACAGAGCGAATGATTTTTTTTTGCATCTTAAATACTCTGTCTGCATTGGACAAGTCATGTAGGCTACTTTTAATCCATAACATAATTTAGCCGACACTAACCCGAGCGGAGCCGGGTACCGCAGCTAGTTATAATAATAGGTCGGGGAAAAAGTCTTTTCGCATTATAGTATGTATGAACTTGTAATAAAATCTCTTTGGCTATACTATTTGTATCTGGCTGGTTTTGGTATCATTGAAAGTTTAAATTTTAAAGAACATAATTCCAAATTCAAATTAGGAAAATGTGTGATTCTCATTTGTTTTTCGTACTGTCAAAATGAGTGAATCTAATGAAGAAATTCGATACATTTTAAAATTTTACTACAAAAAAGGTAAAAATGCAACGCAAGCCGCGAAAAAAATTTGCGATGTTTATGGACCTAGTGCAGTGTCTGTGAGAGTAGCACAAATTTGGTTTAAGCGTTTTCAATCCGGAAATTTTGATGTCAAAGATGCACGTCGCTCTGGTCGCCCTATTACGGATAAAATGGATGCCATTTTTGAAAAAGTGGAGCAAGATCGGCATATCAGTAGTTACGACGTAGCTGAAGAACTAGAAATTGACCACAAAACAGTTTTGGCGCATTTGAAAAAAACTGGGTACACAAAAAAGCTCGATATTTGGGTACCTCACGAGCTCACTGAAAGAAACCTAATGAACCGTGTACTCATTTGTGATTCTTTATTACGACGTAATGAAACCGAACCATTTTTGAAGAAGCTGATAACTGGTGATGAAAAGTGGATCACGTACGACAAGAACGTGCGAAAAAGGTCGTGGTCAAAGGCCGGTCAAGCTTCACAGACTGTGGCGAAACCCGGGTTAACTCGCAACAAGGTGATGCTGTGTGTGTGGTGGGATTGGAAGGGCATTATTCATTATGAGCTGTTACCACCAGGCAGGACCATCGATTCTGAACTCTACTGCGAACAACTGATGAAATTAAAGCAAGAAGTTGAGAGAAAGCGGCCGGAATTAATCAACAGAAGGGGTGTGGTTTTTCATCATGATAACGCTAGACCTCACACATCTTTAGCCACTCAGCAAAAACTAAGAGAGTTTGGCTGGGAGGTGTTAATGCATCCGCCGTATAGTCCTGACCTTGCACCTTCAGATTTCCACCTGTTTAGGTCTCTTCAGAATTCTTTAGGCAGTGTCAGGTAGCAATGGGATCATGTCCCTACCTACAAGATGGCAAAAAGTTATCGAACAAAATGGTACCTACATACTTTAGTTAAATGTAAATAAACCATATTAAAAAATGTTTTGAATTTTCTTAAAAAATGCGAAGAAACTTTTTCCCCAACCTAATATAAAGTGTTCGATTCATCCCGACATCAATCCGAAACGACATTGACCCGAGCGGAGCCGGGTACCTCAGCTAGTTTAAAATAAGTCAACTGTTCAGCTTTAGTATTGAGAGAGCTGCTGCTTGCATTGGTCTAGCAGCGCGTGTCGGTCGTCGCGTGCTCTGCGCTTTGTGTTGCGTGCCATCACTCTATGTGCCCCCACAACTCTGCACTTCCTTATCGCTCTGTGCGTAAGCTTTACGATTTGGCAGCGGTCTTTTCAGCCTATTTCTGTCATAACGGTCGCGTACATTCGTTCCCTCCTCTGTGTGCTGCTTGAACTATTGTGCAAACATATTATGTTAGAAAAGAAATGTATAATAATGTACATTTTAGACATGGCTTTAAGCATATTCATGTTATTATACATATTTTAAAGCATATGAAATATAAGTGTCAAAAGATTGATGGTTACCTGACTCTTATGAAACAACTCCTAAATCCCTTTCAGTCCAAGTTCAGAGTTCAGAGTTCTTAAAGAAATCTTGAGGAATCTTGAAGTTGTCTCTACGAGTATGTCAGGTATATTTGGGCGATTCTACGTTCAGAGTTTCTATCGACGCCCATTGGAAAAAAAACGTAAACATTAAACCCAAACACCAAAAAAAAATCTTTCCTGTTTTTTACTAGTATTTTCAGTAAATCAGTAACTTTAAACGTCCCTCAATACGACAAAGTAGGTTTATATAATTCTTTAGATAAACTGTTATTACATAACTATTAATAATGGTTTCCTATTAGTACACTAAACGGAGGTATTTTTCACATACCTACTGTAAACCCGTGAAGTTTCTTTGCGGGTCAATCGAAACCACGGATCTTTTCGACGTTACTTACGCCCGTTTCCACCACCTCCAGCTAAAAAAAACCTAAAGTTACTTTTCGGTTACACCATACAAATATGCCATGTAACCGAAAGTTACTTATCGGATTTCAGATAACTGGCGCTGGTGAAAATAGGGGTTAGTGTAGTTTGACTACCAAAAAGTTTAAATAAATGAAACGAAATGAAATGTAAATGCTAATGTTTATTTATTGGATATCTAAAAACCCTGACCGGAATTCTGTCAGTTCCCTAAAAGATCTGACATTTGTTTCCCCCAGTCCCGCCGCGTGGCGACGCAGCTCTCGGTTTACGAGAGTATGGTAACGGTGAAGCGACACTCGTCGACGGCGACAAATATGCCCATAAAACGGTCCGCGGACATTTGATCCGGGCGATAGCAGCGCGACGGCGGAGGTGGCTGCGGCGGAGGCGGCGGCGGCGGCGCGGTCGCGGGACCCGCCATGCCAGGAGCGCGCGAGCTCAGAGCTGCTATTGTTTACAAGATATATCCTTGACAATAATGACTACTTATATTTTTTATGTATATAATGTTGCCCTCGTAATTATGGCTTCTGCATCGTTAAATAACGATTAAGTGTTAGGTCAGGTTTGTAACAACCTGCACGAAGAGACAGCTGAGTTAATCAATGTTCAAACACGTCACTTTTAGTGATCCGCACAGAGTTCCTTCCATACTGTCCACACAAAGTGACGTGTTTGATCATACTTTGACGTTGATTATGATTTTTTGTCCTTTCGTGCACTCGGCCCGTAGTTAGACTTCTGTAAACATATTTTAACGCCAAAGACAAACAGCTGCTGGACTTTATCATGCTTGAAATCGTCTTCTACGAACACGTCTCGCTTTCGGAAAAGCGACAAGTTTCAATTTCTAAGAATGTCCGAATGCGAACATGCGCCACGCTAAAAATAACGTGTGCCTGCACCGCACCGCTGCCGCCGCCGCAACGCAACCGCCGCGCTGCCGCCACGCGACAGGTGAACGACCGGCGCGGCGGACCCGTCGCGGGGTGACATACTCGTATTGCGCCTGCGTCAACATCGCCTCGCACTATCGAGGAAGTTGCGTAATTATACTTTCAACACTGCAACAACATATTGACTCGTGTGTCAGGTCTCCACCCTTGCTTAATGTTTATTTGGACCGGTCTGCAGGTGTCTAGTTGACTTTTTGCGTGTAGTTTGATTAGCTCATGAGCTCAAAATTACGTGTTGTGTCGATCCCCCGGGTTGTCGTACTTGAGCCTAACCTAACCTAACCATAATACCTAGCCTTACCTAACCTATACACTTGCCAGGGACATAAGTGTTCTAGTGGTTCAAGCGTATGTTTGGAAATGCCCAACATATTTGTTTTCCGAGGAAATACCCATTTAGGACTAGAGTCAATACCTCATGGCAAAATGGTGTCCCGTCGGTTTACCGGCGTATTACATCGACAACTCCAGATAGCTCCGACCCCATTGTTGCCTCGTGACAAAGGCCACGGTACGGAACACCGAGAGTGTGCACCTTTTGGTCTTATCCGAGATTGAATTGTAACTTTTCTTTGAGTATGCGCCAACTACATAGTTCGAAACGCACATTCATAAACTGTAGAAGTAGGGAACTTCGCAATAAATGAAATACGCCAAAAGCGGCGATTTAGTTCGGTCAGTCCCGGCATGAACGTTCCTTCATATGGTTCGGTGTGGTGGGCTAATATCATGAAAGTGTGATGTTAGCAATTCATGTGTCCAGTTGTATGATGTGTGTTCAGTATTTCTGAATGATCTGATATTTCAATTATTTTTACTGAATTGGTCGGGAAAACACAAACAGTCATATTAGGATATTATGCATTTATGTGAGTATGCTATCATAATACTAAATTGGGCTATTTATTCCAAAGTGTTGGTTATATCAATTAACATCTCAGACGCACATGTTATGATCGCAGCCTGGTAAAATATTTAAGGAAATTAACGCCTCGAGAGGATGGATGGAAACAGAGCAGAGCGGTCTATTTTAAGAGCTACTGTGCATTCTTCTTCGTTGTTTACAGATCTGACGCCCCCTCTGTCTATAGGTGTTGCTCGTAATGTTGCAGGTCTGCTGTCCGTCCACAAAGTATACATGTTTTTGCCTCCCTCAGCTAGTATCGGCCTTATACAACAGGAAGTTCAAGGCGAAAAATTATCTAGACTATCTCGACAGTTGCAAACAATTGGCTCTTTTCTAGTGGCAATAAGTCCTGTAAATACTTCATATAATACGGTAAGCTTTGAAACGGCAGAAATGCCGAAGTATTTGCCCCAAAGCACAAAGTAAGGCCCTTCAAAGGTACTAATGTGAACATGCGCCTGGGCAGTCGGCATAGTTTGTTTAGAACTTTTTTCACAGCTATAATAAACTTGATGGAAAATGGACAATTATCATTGTCGTTTTGATGATGCGATAGTACCAACCAGGACTAGTGAGTGAGGAATAGGTGCCGGAACCCATATAGATAGAGCAAAACGCATTAGAGGATATGACTTATGGCAGGTTGATTAGTTGTGGAGGAGAGCAGGTTGCGTAACACGCCGCAAGCACTCGCGCACTATCATTAGCGGACATCAATGCGTCCATTAGAAGCGACCGGAGCCGTCGCGCCAGCCAGCTTCATCGCGCCTCTCCCGAGGAAGCTGCGGCCGAGATCACGTGCTCCCGGAGAGTAATCACCGCCCGCTTAAATGTTCTCGTCGACTTAATGCCGCTGAAATGCGACATTCGTTGCACTGATTATCTCGGAAAATATGTATTAATTTGATTATAGACTACAAGGTCGCGTCAAAAATGGTAACGATACTGTAAACGGCTGAAACTGGATTCACAGGATAAAGACCAGCCATCTGAAGGTAAATGTGTCGGTCTGCCTGCGCCAAGTGGTTGCGTTACGTAGATAAGGCGCCGGAAAAAGTAGTTATGATAACCAAAAATATATATGACTAGCTGCGGTACCCGGCTCCGCTCGGGTCAATGCCGTGTTTTCGTCGGCCTGAATTTCGGTCTGAATTATTTCCTGAATAAAAAGTTGGTTGGTGGTAGTACCAAATTTAATCAAAATCGTTTGAACCGATATGGCATGACTTATTTTAAACATCGACATATTCCCATTTAGAGCTTCGTAAACATTTGGGAGCGAATTTTAAAAGCATGTGCCGCCAGACCCTTACTGCACTGGCACTGCTACATAGAATTTGATACAAAACCAACAAAGGTGGGATTAACCCTACCACCTTCCTTACTTTTACAAAGTTTTATGAGGAATACGAACCAAAGCCACCTTCAACATTGAAAACGGTAACCCATCCGGAATCTGACTGCGCCCAGAGTTGCTATACGTTGATAAAATACGCAAATAAATCGGGAGAGTGGTTCGAAGTTATCGCTCTACATGATATCGTGGAACTTTCTGTAGGCCTTAACACCTACAAATTTCAAGTACACAGTTTAATTTTTCTCTTAAGGTTTGTATTAAATATTTAAAAATTACATACACAATCCTTGCTCGTTGATCGCTCCTTATAATAATGAAAACCGTATCAAAAAGTCCGTTGCGTGGCTTAGAAGAAGTAAACGAAGAAATACAGGCAGATAGTGATTACCCCCCAAGCCGCCGCCTCAGGGCATTTCGGTTTGTATGACAGCTACATTTTAACGTAAGCGGAACTGAATAATATAAAGCCGATCCTATGTCCCATGTATTAACATATACGTGTAGTAAGTTTCATCGAATTCGGATGATCGGTCTAAGAGTTATGGAGGAACATACATGCATACATACATACAGAACTGATTTCTAAAAATCATCAATTTAGTCTTAGTATCATACATAAAGTCTACAAACGAAGTATCTTAGAAAACAAAGCAACTTACTCCATGAACACCCCTTACAGATTCATTATTAGTTTAGATAATGTAAATGGCTGCAAATAATGAAAGATGAAAGTATCAGTACACACTTACTTAGCAATATCAAAACTGAACAAATCTTTGTTTGCATTTCGTAGTTATAGGTGATTTAGGGTAAAGGTATTACTTTAGGCAAATTTAAGTATTTAATTAAAAAACCGACTGGTTATTGTTGGATGATTAATAGGTGTCAATATTTCTAGACAATCAGTATATTCGTCAGTACGTACACACCAAAATCTATTTTATATATTATTTAGATAGCGCAACCACTTCGCGCAGAAAGGACGACATATTTAGCATAGAGGGTTAAATATTGTGACCAAAAATGTCGTGACCTCCCGGAATATTACCTTTGTGACGACTTTTTACATATTTTCACCTACGGAGATCGACGACTCGGAGTTTTCACCCCTATAATTCTCATGTACGGTTGATTGCTTGCATAAGTACAGCCTATACTGCCCGGTTGGTGCCATCACACAGGGATGAACATACGGCACAAGCGGAAATTAATAACTATCCGTGTTTCATCATCCAATTCATGTAGTTGCATTCATGAAGGGAAGGTCCTGACTTGGTATAAATCGATCAACTTTCAACTTGATCTTTCCACGAAATTTTTTTTCAATTCTTCAGAAAAGTCTTTAGAATTGTCTAAACACAATCAGTCATATTCAAAGAGAACCTGTCAAAACTTAGTACGAGATTAGCACCGGACTAACTATACAAAAACCGGTTTAGTCCGGCGTATTAAAGTTAGTCCGCCCACTCTGTAAACGGCTGAATGTGTTCTAAATTCTATTGATTTGTTAAATTTTGTCATTCATATCAATTAGGATTACAGTAACGTGACAGAGACAGTACTGGAATTCAGTTTATAAAATCATGGGAAAAATACTGCTATATTTTTATATTCCATAGTGAACGGTTCATTCTTCAGGAGCAACCACGTTATCTATCGTTATGACTTGATTGAGTTGGTATCGCTGCAATAATTTGCATATTATCGAATTATATGCAAGCGAATAGGTTTATATGTGCGGCTCGGAACATTGGTAAATCATCAATTTGGAAGCTCGTTCAGGCTCACATATTTGCTGTCTTGATTGAAATAAAATGACCCTGACCGGTGCAGCCGCGACGACATTCCGGCGTGACACTTGGCGAGGGTTATCTGCCACTTTGTTATCCTTATTGCAAAAAAACACGTTAGAATTATTTGCGGGCTGCAATAAAATGGCGACCGACGCGACGCTCCGTTCATATGCAAATGTTTTGGAAAATCTTGGACTACGTTTTTTTTTTAGTTGAGATTGTTGCATTGAATAATTAATGGTCTGTTTTGGTTTTCACTTCTTTTAGGCATATATTAGAGTATTGAGCAGGATTTTATCAATAATTTAATTATAATCTGTTAAAAAAAAAAAAAAACATTTGTTGTAGTGCTTAAACATCGTCAAAACGGATCCTTTTTTCGCTTTTTGCGACGGAACCCTAAAAAGAAGTCGAGGAAAAACTTTTAAATAATAATTTCAAATGTTAGACTTGTATTATACTCCTTGGAGACCACGTTCCTGTTGTTGCGTTCCGGAACAGTTCTCCCTAATTATCAACCACATACAATAAATGCGACGATTCCATTTTACCTACATCGGCGCATTTGCCATATTTGCTTCAGTGGCTCTGACGAGTGCGAGCATGGGCATTGTGTATTTGCTACATACATCTGTGCACACACGAGCATGTGCTCCATGTTATTTAAATGACAAAACACTCTCGTTATCTGATAATGTATCCGTCGTGTGTTTTATATTTCACTAAATATGTTTTGCAAATGAGTATTTTTTCTTTGCAGGCCAGTCGGAAGGTCTCCAAATGCGGATATCTGTTCGTGGCGCCCGGCTGGGACTTCTCCAACCCCCTCTATCGGACCAAGGTAAGCTTTAAACCTATCAACGCAGGGTGCACTATGCGTCCTCCGACACTGGTTTCCGAAACGTGTCGCTGTCCTTTGTGGCATCGTAAATTTTATTAATTTATGTTCTAACCTGCATATTTAACGCCACATTACCGTCGTTTAAGAAGTCCTTATGAAAGTCAAGATTTATATGAAACTCGCCGGCTTAGATAAGCGGGAATCGATATTTATGAGTTCCATAAAATCGGCGCGCAGCCGCCGCCAAGCCGTTTTCAATAAACTTCCAGGAACCACCGAAAAAAATATTTTATCGCTCGAGACATCCATTTAGTTACGGTAATTATAAGGAACCTCCAACAACATTATGTTAGTCCATCGATGTTTTGCTCGAAGTAAAATATGCCCTGAAATAAAATATGAGTAATAGCGAATTCGGAGATCGAGATAAAGAATTTTTATGTCCCTCCATGGGGACCGGAGTCCCAAAAAGTCACATCCGAAATAAATATGCGGCACGAGAGCGCACGCCCGGAATATTTAAGAGGAAATAATCGCGAAAAATAAAAGACAGGAAAGTAATGAAAGGGTTTACGGTGCATTAAATCAGAGGAACAATCGAAGCGTAGGAGTGACACATGACCTATGCCAGTTTTTGAATCGGCATTAGCATAACAAAACGTGTTCTCGTCGTGTGGGTCGACGGTCGGCGCGCGCGCACGCAATGCACGCTCCGCCTCAGCCAAACGCTTGTCTTCGACACTTCATTGATTATTATGTCAATTTTAGCTGTTTATGCCCAAAATATTTCATTAAATTAATAGCTATTTTACCGGTAACGTTAGCCAGTCTTTTGCAGATACACTAACATTAATTATGTATACGTTTAGATCGTAGCAAAGGTACATATAATTTTACAAATGTGTAGGATTTCTGTAAAACTATAAATTACGTGGACAGTTTTGAGACTAAGAAAAGAAAATCTGTAGATGTTGCAGAATTCGCATACTGATGTTTCTCCCACAGTACCACCTTCAAAAAGGCTGCTGAAATATTTTTAAATTCATAGCGTTTTAAAGGATAATCTAAACCTAAACCTCCCTGCAAAACAAGATTTAAACTGGAATTGTGCTTGCCAACGACCACTACTCGAAAGAAGCAGCCTGGTAAACCATGTTGTAAAACACGTCATTAAATTGTCACTTTGACGGGCCATAAACTCATAACCTTCCAACCTAAAAAGTCGTAAAGTATGCATCCAACACCAGTCTATGGGATTCTAAAAGCCTGCATTGTAACTAATGTGACAACGTATGCGTAAGTTAAAATCTGATGTCGAGGCGCCATAAATCACATAAGGACATTACATTATTCTTGCTCTCTCGACTTGTATGCGGAGACCAATGGTGGATTTAAAAACTAAAGTTCAATAGTCTGTGTTGTTTGTTGAGTTTCCTTGTTCTATCTTCCTTGCATGTTCTTTCACATCATAAACAAGTTAAAGAAGTCATTGCTTCCGAACGAATTGTGCTCAGACAGTGTGCGATAAATATGATGAAAGATCGAATGCAGGGTTAGTTATTAGGTCGGGTTTAACGTTTGCGGCCTCGCTCGGACCGCAGCTTATTTATGATTATTGTTAATTGCAATTGTGTCTTAGTGAATAAATATCGCAGGGTGCACGTTCTCAGGTTCCATTATGAAACGGCGAATTATTGGTCACGTTCCTTTATTAGATTCGCGGAGGTCCGCGTCGGCCGATAAATTCTAGAAGGGCCGTCTAACGTGTACTTTGAGGTCGTTCGTTAGGATCGTGATAGCGCGCTGCTAATTTAATTGCTGGTACTTCCTTCCTACGTTACCACTTGCTAGATTGCAAAGCAGCAGGCAACTGGGTGCTTCCGTGAATAGCGGGAACTAAGAGGGCTCGAGAACTCTCTGCTTATTTGTGATCATACTTTACAATTTTCAATTCTTCTTGTTAATCTTCCGTAATCAAACGTCCAAGTTATTGGTCATTGCAGTAGCAGTCGTTGTTCTTTTTAACTTCCTTTCTATTAAGTTCTACCTTGCTAGTCCGGCAACTATGCATAACTTCACAATACGATTCTAGTTGTTTTACTGGAACAAATCGAGGATCAAACGTAGTTGCACCCACAATGTAATGCGTAATTTGGCAAACAAAAAGGGCAATGCGGCAGGAATCAGTCGGTCGGCCGACGCGTGGACGGCACGTGCTAATAGCCGGCCGCATATCACAGCAAATAATTCACTCGCAAGAACAAAGCTGCTGTAATGAAGGAGGCTAATTACAAACCGCGCTAAGGCTGATAAAAACTACAGCGCACCGCGAGCTTAATAACCGGAGTGGAACTCCACCCGAATGCCCCAAGGCCGAGATATGCAGTAATTGTGTACTTAGGCGCTTCCGGATATCTCTTCCAAGGTTTATGGATGATGCGCAGTGAATAAGGGACCTATAAACGCACACTGTAAGCGCCAACACCGTGCCAAAATTAAATGACGAGCGTACCCTCTACAAATATCTGAATACTCTAGGCTGCGGCGACAAGTAACGTAGCAGTCTAGTTGCGGAACTGCTTTTTGCAACAATTTGTCCTCTACTTGGCGTGTCGTCCGTGTTGATTTACATAATAATATGCATCTTTTTTCAAACATTCAAAGCAGCCAAAGCTTGCATTTAATCTCTTCGTCCTCTTGGCACACAGCTGCTATAATGAAGGAGGCTAATTACAAACCGCGCTAAGGCTGATAAAAACTACAGCGCACCGCGAGCTTAATAACCGGAGTGGAACTCCACCCGAATGCCCCAAGGCCGAGATATGCAGTAATTGTGTACTTAGGCGCTTCCGGATATCTCTTCCAAGGTTTATGGATGATGCGCAGTGAATAAGGGACCTATAAACGCACACTGTAAGCGCCAACACCGTGCCAAAATTAAATGACGAGCGTACCCTGTACAAATATCTGAATACTCAAGGCTGCGGCGACAAGGAACGTAGCAGTCTAGTTGCGGAACCGCTTTTTGCAACAATTTGTCCTCTACTTGGCGTGTCGTCCGGGTTGCTTTACATAATAATATGCACCTTTTTTCAAACATTCAAAGCAGCCAAAGCTTGCATTTAATCTCTTCGTCCTCTTGGCACAAAATCCGGGGATTAAAATTCTATCCAACTGTGAAATTCGAGATTAGATGGAAGAAATTAAATTGTTGCATCGATGTGCACTGATTATAAATTTTGTCTGTCATTTAGTCTGAGAAATCCGGAATTTTGGGAAATCGTCTTTGTGGTTACAGAACGTACCTTCTATTCTTTGCATCCAATAATTTGCAAACTCATATAAATGTGATTTCAAATGGCGTGCCGCTCTGTCTATTCATTCCTCAATTCATTCTGTGCGAGTCGCATTCCCACTAAATGAGCTAATTCACGTTTAGATGGAATTATTAACGTTTCCCTGACATGCTCGGCAGTTAAATATTCATCATGCTCGGAACTAATGAACATATCTTTGTGAACTCTACATAGATTCACTCGGAAACTTTGTATCTATAGCCCTCAGCTCGTTCAGGTCTAGATTTGCGTGTCGTTATGTTATTCACTGATAATTTACTGCTATTTCGCATGTGCTTCATTTATGAGCGTAGAGTTGTTGGCCCATGTATTACTTAATGATGTTTTAATTGAGCTAGCGAGGTATCGCTTGATGGCATGATTATGCGATTCCTGCTGCTACTGGGCCCGGTGTCCTGACTCGCGTGTGCCGACTTCATAATTCATATGTGCATAACTTAATGTTCAAAGCTTGCAGGCTTTTAATTGGTGACGATTTGAAAAAGCCCCTCAGAAGAAGCATCGCTGAAAGGTATCTCTTAAAATCATGGGCTTACCGGTTCAAACCAAATTCTTAAAATATCCGAAAAAAAGTAAACAAAAATTATGTTCTTTTTCCTAGAAACTTTTTGTGCTCAAAATAAACTTATAATATTTTGCGGGATCTTATAGGTTCTGTTTTTATCCTGTGTCCTGATACTGTGTACTATCCCGAAACTGTCCGTGTTTTCTATGATCCATTTAGATGTAGTCGTGTAATTTTAGGAAGGGTCTGGCATGGCATGGTTCCTTTATGGTGTATTGGTCCATGATCGATCATGATGTCCATTTACTTAAGAAAAAACGTTCACACTGAGATTATGCCAAAAATTAAAACATCCATTGTGAATTTGAAATACCTAACATAATTTCACTACTGTAAAATTATCCGATTATTAAAAACATATTTTCTTATTATTTCGTAGCAAATTATTTTTTCTTAAATTATATAGTTATCTGGATACGTATTTGATAATTCAGCTCGTCGAAGCCTCTCCCATGATTATGATTTCGTGCGTATTTATATGATCAACTAAGATCGAAGGCACAGCGATCAAAAGTACCTCCTCTTCACGAGGTCTTCGCCCAGAGTGTGTGTAATGCACATACGTCAGAAAAAACATACAAGCGTCTGTATCGCAACAGAAAATCACACACTCCATTCTATCCGGTAGATGCGGGCGTAAATCTGGCAGTCAACCCTACCGCCCGAGCACCTGACACTCGCGTATCGGAATATTCATAACCCCACTTGCCGTTCCGCTAGGGTCTGCGAGTGACCCACTCGGCCCGCTATTTACTGCCTTCCCACGGGTCCGCAATTAATGCGCCCACTATTGAGGTCAAACGCTCGACATAAACCACGCTCATTATCACTTCCTTGGCGCCGAATCGCCGTGTCTTATTGCCCTTATAAAGTGAAATATTCACTTATTACGACTTTTTATGCTTTCACATTTACCGTTAACTTTCGTCAAATGTTATGTTGAGAAATTCACCAAATTAAGTGAAAAATGAAATAGCACAGTTCAATTATCTTGAGCGAATGTATTAATTAATAATACAATAAATTGTTTAACAGGAAATTCCTTATCCACGAGTTAAAATGTTTTATTTAATCGTTGGATCTGTGCCTCCGGTGTTGTTTTTCATAAAGATTTTTTAGGATTCAAATTACGGCAAAAACACTTTATATTTTTATAGATATCTTTATCGAGGTCTATTGATAGCTAACGTCTAATTTTAGTTAGTAATATCAGAAAACCCAAGAATATTTTACGTTCAATGCTAAACTCTGGGTGCACGAGGCACAAGATGCTGGCAACCGTGCATTGTGTTTTAGTTGGGCACCTTCCGTAGCGGAGCCGCGATAACCCGCCGCCACAGCAGCGCCTCCGCGGCCAGCAGCCCGTGAAATAGCTAATGGGAGAAAGGCGAGGTCGCACTTGTCTCCCGTCGCGTCGTCGCGTCGCGACAATAACCCGCCTGCAACCTCAATCGGCGAGAGCCCTCGCCAAACTCAACCCTGCCGCGCGAACAACAAGGCGCATTTTGTGAACTCGCTTCAGTCCACCGATCGAAACCCATCACGTCGACTGATAGAAAAGCTATTCTCTTATCAAAACCATGAGCTTATTTATTCTCCGGATGTTGTCGCGCGTGAGAAATGAAAATGAACCGTTCGGGTGAGGTCTAAAGTTGAAGTTGGAACGGCGGTCGCCGGAGTCGGGCGACACAGGTGGCTGGCGACACACATCCGCGCAGGAACTGTGCCGAGTCGACACTCGCGCTACATATCCAGCGATGCCCATCCGCTCACAGTTTTGTTGTGAGAAATCCAATTATCACACGTTTTCAACGCATATCATCTTCAATGAATGTTTGGATACAATTTTATACATGGGTTCTGTTAAGGCTCACCGAAGCGGCTACCCTTCACTGTGCATGACCAGACACGCACTTGACCGATTTAATTTTTTAGGGTTCCGCACCCATGCGGAACTAAGCCTTTTCTGGCTTATCTGTATTTCATCAACCGTTATAATAATAGCTGTTTTTTTCAAAGTGTATATTTCTATTTCCGCTATAACTATCTCCAATGTTTATTAGCCAATATTTTCCAATCTAAAATGTAAATAAAAACATACAGATGTATGTTTTAAGAATGTATAGGTATTTGATAGGATTACAACTGGCTTAAGTTGCAATGTTAGCGAAGTTTTATGTTAATTTGATTTATTAAATCATTATCAATTATCTTTGATCCATTGGGAATTAATATCAATACTTGCATATTGTCTTTTCTGTGTTTCTTCTCTTCTAGTATTTTATATGTTGGTTGTTTTACATTAGGTTTAATGATACACGTTACTATTTTCATCAAGTTTTAATGTAGTCATCTGAATTTTAAATTGTCTTAAGTTTCCTTATCTTGTCCTTTTTTTTTAATTATAGTTCGATCATAGATATATACATACTTCATAGATATAGACTACCTATAATTGTACACGCTGTGTCCACCTGTAGGATGATTATTTCGTTGTTTTTATGCTGAAAATGTGATTAAGTTTGTGTAATACGGATGTATCCTGTGTGTAAGCCATATTAAATAAATAAATAAATGAATAACATCAAATAGTACAAATATAAGGGGTGCCCAAACAAGAAATGTGATTTTTTGTGTTCAATCTTGTATGATTGTACGAAACCCTTCGTGTGCGATTCCGACTCGCACTTGGCTTGTTTTTTCAACCTGATATGAGTCTAGTCATCTCAGTACATTTGCTAGTTCGATGTCGTGCATACCTATTCCCACTATCCCGTGACTAAATAAAGCTAATAACGCATTATTATCATACCCTTGAATATCGCATCACAAAGAGTGCTTTGTAGCATCTGTATAATTAAAAAATATATTTTTTGTAGTCACAGTCAGAGTAACGAGCTGTCTCGTCGACGGCGGAGGCGACGTCGGTAGGGTTGCCAACAACGTTAGCTACCAAATTAGAAGTTTCTTCGCAACTCCAAAATATTCTCAGAACAAAGATCAAGTATGCAATTCTATGTTTTCTTGTTCACCATTCGTTAAAACAGTTGAGTGGCACCATATATGAAACCTTAGTTCCAAATCGTTTTTTCTTAAGCGTAAAATAACGCATAAATACAATAATGGACCCCTTGCTAACTCACTTGAATGGAACGAAAACAAGACATTTCGAAAATACTACTATATATTTATTACCTCAGAAAAAGTAAATATACGTAATTTTTTTTATTAATTGATCACGCGCAGTATTTATTTTCATCATATCAAACATGGACCCTCGGAACCCATGCCACGGACCCCCAGCACTGATGCCACGACCCCCAAGGGGTGCATGGGTCCCAGGTTAAGAAACCCTACAATACGTTTATTTATAAATAATATCAATGTTTCAATTTCGTTGTTAATTATATAAGATGTGCAGGTTCGTATCAATCGATAAACAGACGTAGTTTCGGACCTACAGAACTAGGACCTGCCTTATAGTTTATATTAAAAACATTGCATCTTTTCAACACCTATAATTATTAAAAAGTTATCATCGCATTTTAATGTTGCCTGTGACATCCCTATCCTAGGGAGCTCTGGGCGATACGAGGATTTAATTTTGGGTGTCTCGGGCCGAGGGCACACCTACCTGCATTCCAGAATCCCTCTGCCCTGTTATTAACCTCTACCGTAGAGATGTTCCTCACTCGTCAACAAAGCACCACAGTGTCGATGCAACACATTATATTATTTTTTTCTCAACCTTATTTTTTGATCAGGCCTAATAAGGTAATTGTTTCCCGGTCTAGATATATTAATTTAATTTTATAAGTTTGCTGAATGCATTGGCAATAGTAATCAGATTAGCACAGTGCTATCTGGAGAAACCTGTGATTTATTAAATGACAGTGTTCCGCCAGCTGTCACTGACGCTGTCCCACCGTCCCTTTTCTACCTTCGCTCAACGCGATAATAAGAACCCACCGATCCTCTACATCCTTCACATCCTACACCTATAGGTTTGGTAAACAATGGAATGAATTCCCTTCGGCCATATAATTTCCTCCATAGCACAACTTGGGGTCTTTCATATATGGTGTGAAGAAGTACCTGACCGGCTAGCATGGTTTCGCAGCCCCCCTGGAATTTCGAAATTCCATGAGCGTCGTCGGGCACCTTTAAGGTCCTGGCGTATGCCATATGCCGTCCTTGACATTAAAAAAAACCTAAACAACGAGAACGGTGACAGGTAAACCGTGAGATTATATTTGATATTAAATAGGTTTTAAATGTAACGTCATATACGTTTTTAATGAATTTAAAGTTAGAGATCGGCAAATTTATGTCAACACAGAAATGATTTTCGCTTATTTAAAAGAAATCTTGTTAGAACAAAGATTACAAATATTATACATCTACATATTATTTTGATGTATGCAGACAATTTAAAAATGTTATCGATAGCCCGATGCAGTTCGCGGCGGTTGAGGGACTATGTAGCCGACAGGGGCCCTTTTTTTTACTTGTCGGCTCCGTTGTTTCTATCTGTCGGTTACCTGTTTTTACCGGTTACCTTTTATACCCAAAGTGTGAAACATATAAAAACCACAACCAAACTACCGAATAAATTATTTTTCTACTTAAACTTCTCTTTTTTGTGCACATCAGTGAGTTTTGATTCGCTAACCGATTGTTGAAATGACGTGCCCAATTATTATTTGCACCACCACTTTGGCGATGGTTTCTTGCTTGACACAATGTCTCTGTAGTGATTGGTTGTAGTACAGTATTTGCCTGCTCCAAACAATGTTGGTCCTCAGCCTCACCGACCCATTCATTTATTATTTGATCTGCTGCTGATCATTTGGGCTGCGAGATTTTTAGCTTCTTAGCCAGATCTTTTGTGACTTTTCCCTTTTACAGTTCACCCACAATTCCTCTCTCCTTCAGGAAGTGCAGGATTTTTTGAAACTTGAGACTTTAATGTCATCTGGTTCTAGTGAGTATCCCCCAAGGATGGCATGAATTAGTGGTCCACAGTCGCACAGAAGGCGGATCGGTGTGTCTCCTCTTGTTCATTAAATATTCTTACTTCTGAAATGTTTTGGAAAAGATTGAAGAAGAAAGACTATAGATATGCACACTTATTGTTATACCTGTTTAATTTTAGATATTATAATATTAAAACTCTTTTTAAACGTCACTAAAATGTATAATGGTTTACATGCAGACAAAATGAAGCATTAATAAAAAGAAAAAGGCATATGCTATCGCTACATCAGATTTATTTTTATAGTGTTAAATTAAAGTCTAAATATTTTTTATACGGGTTTGGGCTTTTATTCTCATTTTAATTCTCACACTGTTGATGTGAACTTTTGACTTCGCACGCATTGCCCCCATATTTATAAAAAACATTAAATACTGACAAAAAAACAGGACACACTACCAATTACCTTGCTCTTTCCGTAACATTGTAACTCAATTGCTAGTAAAATAATGTCAAAGCTAGGGATTTATGTCTCAAAATGTATAATGTTACTATTCAAATAATGTAAAGATTTTTTTTCAGTGTTGTTCATTTGACGTAGTTGTGTACTTACTTATAAGATGTCACCTACAATCTTGCAAGATTAAGCGTATCACTATTATTTATTCTAGGGTTTAAGTTTATTATTGTGAGATATTATTTCTTAAAATACTCAAAATGAATTGAAATACATTTTTTATGCTCCGCGATACCCGTGTTTCGTGAATTTCTCAATTCCACAAATTATCGGCAGCAAGCAATGCGACCCGATAAATTGCTAACATCCGCAGCAGTATCGCAACCTCCTCCGCCGCCGCCGCACCGCCTCCGCTCCGTGCCCGCCGCCGCCGCCGCAGCCTCCGCTGAGGTATCGTGACGGAAATCTTTGGCTCGAATTTCCAAATAGCTGATGATTAATTAGAAAGATAGCGATAAGCTACTCGTGGCGGGACGCGACCCGCCGCTCCTCTCCCCGCCCCGCCCGTCCGTGCGGCATTCCTCAGGACTTACATACCTTCTCCTACCACTTCGAGATGACTGCAACTCTTCCGGGTGGCGCTATCCGTAGCGCTGGTTGTCGCGACGAGGCTACCATTCAAGTAGGTATCTATTTACTATGGTGCAGCCATGTTCCCTTTGCTATATCTGGCGATTCCTGTCCCTGGCGCTATTATTTTAATGCAGGAGTGAGCCCACTTGCGATTTTAGCGGTTTTTAGAGTCGCGTCGCAAAAAACAAAAAAAGGACCCTTATAGTCTGGCTCTGGTGTCTGTCGGTCACAAGCATTTTGTCCAGAATTTGTTCTATTAACGGTTGAATACCAATATACTAATGTTAAACCAACTAATAACCTTTTCTCAAAACGTCATACTTTTTGAGAAAAAGCTAGATTTCGTTATTGCAAAATAATAACATCAGGCAACGGCGAATTTATTCCATGTCAAGAAGTGACCCGACAGACGCTTTTGACACACGATGAAAGGCGTGTTGGTACGGGGTCGTCGTTTATTACATTTGTGGCAGTATCGACGATACAATTTCCACTTTACCTCACCCAAGAGCTTCTATTAACTTTTGGAATTTAAAATGGTTGTCTTATATATTCCACGAGCTCCAATACAATTGTATCACCATGTTCAGTGGGTAAAAATACGGAAGGAAAAATACGCCGTCAAATTAAATATTATTTTTACGTACCGCGTAAGTTTTAAAACAGAAAAATACAGAAGGTTGTCCGTTCAATTTCGATGACGTTGTCATGCCAGGCCATGCCATGGAGGTGAAGAAATGGCCATGCACATAAAAATAAAATAGAATAGTTTAAAAAATGACAGTTCCGTGTTCGAAGAAGAGACTAGAAAAAGCGGATCGGAGAGAGTTTTGTTTTTAGAAAATAATTTTGCCAAATAAAGTTCTGGTTCCCGATTATCTGGATTTTCACTGAGCTACGCCACCCCCGAGCACGCCAAGACGTGACATTGGTGGAGGCGCCTAGATCGCCTAGATCGTCGGAGGAGTCGAAGTTTAGGCCGTAGTAGGCCTGCGCTGCTTCGCGTACCACTGCTGCTCGGGCTACCGCTGCTGCACGTGTAGCGCACGGTGCGAAGGAGACGACGCCCAGAAACGTCGGGTGTTAGTATATAAAGGGTTGGGAATATGGACTTTCCTTGGTGAGTATTTCTTCTTGAACATTGTGAACTCATGTGTGTATTCTCATCTTGAACATTAATTGGTGTGGTGCTATTTTTCCTATGTAGGGTTTGATTAGGGTTCTATTCTGAAAAATGGAGAGAATTATGTCTCAATTTGGGGGCGATGGCCAGGACAATGTGGAAGAGTTTCTATATTCCTTTGAAAACATAGCTGCAAGATATGCTTGGTCAGAGGAAATAAAAAAGGGAGCACTCCCCGCCTACCTAAAGGGAGCGGCAGCTTATTTTTATGCGGGTATTAAGGATCGTACGTACCAGGAAATAAAAAATAGTCTGACCGAGGAGTTTCCATCGAAAATAGATTATTTTCTTCTACTGACCACGACGAAACAAAGGGATGAAGGCTTAGTTACCTTCACCTATACAATGTTGAACTTCGCTACAAAAGCAAAGCTTGACGACGAAGAGAAAATATGTAAATACGTTATATCTGCGCTTCAACCATATGCGGCCCATAAATTGATAGGAAGGAACATTATTAAAATCTCTGAATTGAAAGCAGCAATTCAAGATATACAATACTACGAAAACAATAATGCCGAGGACGTTACATACGAGTTACCTATCCATACGTCTTCGAACAATTTGCAACAACAGATGGTAGCAACACCTCAACCGTGGTACCCAGACAATTGTTTTGTGAACCCAGAGGCAGCTAGCGTAGCACACCGGCATCTGGCGGCGTCGTCACGTCAAAGGCCTGTCCCGGGACGTTACGACTTCAGGACACGTCCTAACGAAGGCCATGCGGGCGCCCCTGGGACGTACGGTCACCATTCCGGTGCACCAGTACACCCAAACGGGAAAGGGCGACAGTACTAGTAAGGACTGAGACACGTGTAATGTCGCCCGTGATAAAGGAAGGTACGATACTCTATTTACCCATGTACTCATGTGATTTTTGCAAGGAAATTGCGGGTTTGGTTGACACGGGAGCAGTGAAAAGCTGCATAAACTATGAAGTGGTTAAAGGGAGACATTTGTTTGAAATACCAGAAAACTTTACATTAAAAAGTGCTTCGAATAATTCATTGAACATTGCTGGATTTACTACCATTAATTTGCTCATCCAGAATTTAAACTTTATATTAGAAGTGATTGTGATAAAGGACCTTCCAACAGAACTTATTTTAGGGGTAGACTTTCTCAAAGAAACAGGGGCCATGGTCGATTACTCAGGACAGGAGATAATCCTACACAGACTAAATAAAACATTTTCTTTTAGTGAGTGTACTTTGAAGGAAGTGAATATCCCAATCGATAATAAAACCAGAAACTATTTCATTAATGCGAAACCATCGGTGGGGTATGTGTTTACCACGAGCTCAAGGAAGCCTAACACTACGTACGAAATAGGACAGAATTTAAATAAAACACAGAAGACTATATTAAATGAGTTATTATATGAATATCGAGATAGGTTTGCGTACTCCAACGGAGACATCGGGAAAACAACCCACCATGAAGTAAAAATAAATACGGGAGATACACTACCCATTCACAGACCACCATATAGAGTGTCAATGGCGCAAAGGGATATTATAAATACTCAGGTAGAAGAAATGTTAGGTAATAATATAATTCGACACTCAAAGAGTGCATATTCGTCGGGGGTAGTTCTGGTAAAGAAGGGTGACGGAACCTGGCGATTTTGCGTCGATTACCGTCCTTTAAATAAGTTGATTAAGAATGACTGTTATCCGATGCCCCGTATTGATGATTTATTGTCGTGTCTGCAGGGTGCCACTTATTTCGCATCGCTAGATTTATTAGCCGGTTATTGGCAAATACCAATCGCCGAGCAGGATAGGGAAAAGACTGCGTTCTGCACGTCTTCGGGTCTGTATGAATTTAACGTACTACCTTTTGGATTGAAAACGAGTCCATCAATTTTTCAAAGGTTGATGGATAGGGTATTAGGGGAATTAAAATATCACGGTGCGATCGTCTACTTAGACGACATCCTGGTATATGGTAAGTCATATGAGATATTTTTAAATAATCTCCGTAACGTCTTAAATAAATTAAGGTTAGCGGGGCTAACATTAAAACCAAATAAATGTTCGTTTGGTGTCAGGGAAGTAGCTATATTAGGGCATCAGGTAAGCGCAGTAGGGATATCCCCAGCGAAAAAGAATATAGAGAAGATAGTAAACTTTCCCACTTCGAAAACAGCAAAACAGGTAAGGTCGTTCATAGGGTTAGCGTCATTTTTTAGAAAATTTATACCAAACTTTTCCAAGAAGAGTTTAGTGTTGACCGCGTTAACGCATAATAATGTTCAGTTTAGATGGGGTGAAGAAGAACAGACAGCTTTCCAGTGGCTAAAACAAGAGTTGGTGAAACCACTTTGTTTGAGTCATTTTTCCGAGGATGAAGGGGAGATTATAAGGATTGCTGTCGATGCCAGTAATGAGAGCCTTGGTGCACATGTTATGCAGGGATCAAAGCAGAATAAACCATCAGAATTTAAGACAATAGCTTTCGCGTCAAGAGGTTTAAGTTCATTAGAAAAGAAATATAACACTACAGAGAAGGAATGTTTAGCGATTATCTGGGCTTTCGATTATTTTAAACATTTTACGTGGGGTAGGAAAATTCAGGTGGTCACAGACCATAGAGCTTTGTGTTGGTTGCAGTCGTGTAAGGATATGAATAGACGGTTAGCTGGTTGGTCTCTTAAATTACAAGATGTGGAAATGGAAATTATCCATCGTCCAGGGAAGGAAATCCTCGTAGCGGACGCCTTATCTAGAATCCAATATACGGAGGAGGAACAAGAGGTAGGAAACGTGGAGATTCCAACTTACTTTATAAAACCTCAAGGAAAACCACATCAGGATAGCTATATATTACGTAATCATTCCTTATCCGCAGATCAATTAAATGATCATTTCTGTGCCGCCATAATAAAGAAAGTACAGGACCATCATAGCAACGCATTCAAGGGTTACTTTATGGATCAGGGTATTTTAAAGAAAAGGGTCAAAGTAACCAACGGGGAACACATTTTAATAGTGCTTCCACAAATAAGGGTAAACAATATTCTGAAAGAGGCTCATGATGAAGCCTTAACAGGAGGCCATTTAGGGTTAGCTAAATCCTTAGGAAAGATTAGCTCAAAATATTATTTCCCAGGTTTAGCAAAACAGGTAGAGTCCTACGTCAAGACGTGCAAAATATGTCAGGAGAAGAAACATCGTTCAGGCAAACCACTCGGTGAACTGATTAACATACCAGTGGCCGGAATTTTCGATAAAATAGGTATCGACATAATAGGGCCTCTGCCGAAATCAAATACGGGAAATAGGTATATAATTACCGCGATCGACTATTTATCAAAATGGGCTGAGACGAAACCCTTAGAGAAAGCGACAGCAGAATCGGTAGCTAACTTCTTGATAGAAAATATATTTTGTAGGCATGGAGTAGTAAAGGAGATAATATCAGATAGAGGCTCCGTTTTCACTTCAAAGTTAGTCAAGAACGTACTCGAATTGTTGAATTCGCATTCTATTCTGACTACGGCTTTCCATCCACAAGGAAATGGCCTTTGCGAGCGTTTTAATGGTACCCTGGTACAGGCACTCTCGATGTATGTAAGACAGGATCAGCGAGACTGGGATATATATGTACCTTTGGTAACGTTTGCCTACAATACAGCTGATCAATCTTCAACACATATTTCCCCTTTCTTGCTCGTCTATGGTCGTCAACCCCTATTCCCATCTGATTTTTCGAGTAATGCTACAAAATTAACATTAACAGAGAAAATTGAATTTATCGAAAAGTTAAAACAACAAGCTAAAGCAAATATCACAAAAAGTCAGAAGGCACAGAAGAAAACCTTTGATAGGAAAAGACAGTCGATGCTTTTCGAACCGGGACAATTGGTCTTAGTTCAGAACCCATGTAAAATCATTGGGAAAAAGACCAAACTGGCACGCATGTACGAAGGTCCTTATAGAATCACAGCTCGATTATCTCCAGTGAATTACAAAATAAAAAGTCTAAATGATAAGCTGAAATTCGAACAAAATATTCACATGAATAGACTGAAACCTTTTTACATTCGTGCGTAACTGATACCAATAATCCTTTTTTTTTTTACCTATTTTTACCATGTCTTGATTCTAATAATATGTCATGTGCATATATTAGTAGTTAGATCTTTATTTTGTTGTACAATCACCGCACTCGTAGTATGTACTTATGTTATTTTACTTTAGTATAATAGGGTAGGGTCAAGTAAAGAGTCGTTTTCCCAAAATTCAAAAATATCCATTTGGTCTTAACCGTGACATATTTGGAATAATTCTGAATGCGAATAAATCTAGGCTAGTAATTATTTTGAATCTGTTCCTGTTAGGAATATATTATAATTTTATTTGATTGCCTATTATTTTTACTGATTAGGTTTGTGTGTACGATAAGGGTCTCAAGTATATAAGTTTGTAGAATTGTTGAATTATTTTAATTTCATGGTCTACTCAGAGCATTTTGTTCTTTGAGTAAATAACGATGGGGTCGATGTGCGGTAACTTCCGGTTGGAATTTGCAACGTACTAGGGTCTATTTTATCTAATTTCATCTGACTGAAATGTATAGATATATTGATTCGATTATGTTCATATTCATGTTTAGTTTTCTCTGGAGAAAACATAGATAACTTCGGGAGCACACCCAGGTGTAGGCGAAAACCTTCGTATCCAATAATATTGCATTCAGAATGTTCGAAAAGAAAGGTATCATCTCATTTATTAAATATCTTTTTCACTCTTTGTATTACCTTTGTTTAGCATAATATTATCCTAATTTGGTTGTCATCCATGGATGATTTTTGTACTTACAATAATTATGTTTGTACCATAGCTATAATCATACATATTTCTTATTTATAACTCTAGTAATAACTCTAGATAACATAACATAAGTATGTTTTCCTTTGATTTCATCCGTAACTTTAAATAATATTCTAGTGAAATAGACCTAATTTTATTTAATTCAATATTATTAATTGATTTATTTGTAATATTTTGGCTTATGTGCCATCGTCCGTACCTGATTAGGTTTATCATATTAGTTAAATAAATAGAATAATTTTACGTAAGTACATGTATTCTATTAAGTAGTATCATCTTAGTAAATAGACAAAGGACTCGTAAGACTTAGTCTAATATGTTGTTGTGTGATGCCATTGAGTTTGGAACGCGCTACCCTCCGATGCTGGGTGCTGAGCTTCAAAAGCACGCTGGTCCTCGGCGTTCGCTCGGTCGTCTTCGAGTCGGCGGCTGGGAGCGTCTTCAGGCTGGAGTCATGCACTCATCAACCAACCGAAAAAAATCGGGACGAAGCAAACAGGACGACGCAAATATTTAAGGAGCCCGTATGGCTCTAGCTTTCTATCTCAGGCCTATAAAAGATTATGTTTAACTATGTAGAATAATTTATGTTGTGGGTTGTGGAGTTTAAAATAATTAATGTTACAAAGTGACGTATGACAACGTGTCAAACGTCTAGTCTGTCCGGCCAGCGGCCAGTCTCAGAAGACAGCATACTATGATCCATAGAGTTTCAAGTCTTCTGTCACAGAGTTGATAGTAAGTAACGGCCACACAAGGCAATTACTTCATAGGTCTGTAAGGAGTCATAGAGTATAGAGTATATATTATAAATTGTTACTAGCTTCTTGCGAGCAGATCTAGTGATCGTTATCTATAAATATAAATGTCTGTCTGCTCGACTGTCGGGTCAAGGATTCTGACTGAGATTTTGACGAGGTTTTACTCGGTCAAACTGTGTTCACAAATGAATATGGGACACAGGGCCCCACTCGGGCAGTTCTTGAAATTAGTTAGCAAATACTCCTCGAAGTTTTGGGACCTCAGAACTAAACTTGGTGGAACATAAACTAATTTGTAAAGATAGGGAAGGGTGTCATGCCAGGCCATGCACATAAAAATAAAATAGAATAGTTTAAAAAATGACAGTTCCGTGTTCGAAGAAGAGACTAGAAAAAGCGGATCGGAGAGAGTTTTGTTTTTAGAAAATAATTTTGCCAAATAAAGTTCTGGTTTTAAAAAAATAAAGTGGTTTGATTATCTGGATTTTCACTGAGCTACGCCACCCCCGAGCACGCCAAGACGTGACAGACGTGAACCTCTATTTCCGGAAGTCAACGTTACGTGAGATAAAATTGCACGCTCGATCCATTTTTCTCTTGCTGTTTGGCAACCGGAGTATGCTGAATACAATTGAATTTATCGATAACGAATTACTGTGACCACCGCAATCGTCTACCTTGCGACCCGCAGTCCACAGAGACTAAGTCAACCAACCTTCTGCCTGCCGCGCCGGCTTCCTACACGACTTCCTTTGACATTTTTTCCACTTTCATTTTTCGCCCGATTGTGCTAGATCGGCCGCTTCTGACCGGAACGGCCCCCGTCACATCTCGGTGCATCAGCTGACTTTACGCATTATGATCTATCCACTCGAGCGTTTCTTCTGAGAAGATCGCATAATCGCCGATTAATCGAATCTACTTTTGTGATTTAATGGTGTCATTTGCCCCAGTTCGGTCAACACAAATGGCAATATTGATGCAATCATTTGGTCCTTCTTCTAGGAAACTAGGAATTTCGTTGCAGATGTTTTATATCGTTATAATGACGAATTTGCTCAAGAAACGCACTCCCTATTAATTGTGCATTACGTTTTCAAAACAATCGTAAGTGAAAAAAAAATATTGTGGCTGTGTGAAAATAGAGCATGAATTAGGAAGGTTATTAACTAAATTATAGACACATTTTTAACGTGTTTTAGATTAAAACGGTCTCACTAATTTAAGAAGGTGGAACCTAACAAATTAATGTGTTGTGATTTGTTTAAATAAACGTATGATCTCAACTGCATTTAAAATTTCGCTGAGTAAGACCACCTGCAAAACTGTTATTCGCAATTTCCTCGGAACATAAATGTTACGAGAGCGCGCAGCAGGTTCCGCTCGTTGCAAATTCCCAGCCATTTGTTCAGTGAAATTTCCACAAAGCGTCGCGGTGAGTGAGTTATTTCCTTAAATCATTATCAGCGATATCGCAGGGCCCGGCGACGTCTCGCGCCCGCACCAGGCGACCCACGCCGGGGACTGTCAGCCTCAGCATTGCGGAATAGAAAGGAGAAATTGGCGGTGCGGCGTCGAAGTGGCTGTCGAGGCGCGCTTCGTGGTAAGGGCTGGGTTGCAGACTTTCTCGCGCCCGGTCACGACTCGGATTATGATTAAAATTCGTCTCGGCTAAATGCTCACGCGAGGATATAATATATGGAACAGCGATTCGAACCTATTTGCTGTCATAAAATTGTATTGCGACACGGAACGGTTGACTTTGATTCACAGAATAAGGCCGCCAGGAATCTTGAAACCGGCAAAGATTGAGCGATACATCTGTTGGAAAATATATAATCGTGCATACATCTTAACCGTAATATGGTTTTATTTTTTCTAAACGACAACCAAATCATGGGACAGACTTCTTGATTGAGACTTACAAATATGTTTTATGTACTGGACATGGTTTGCTAACTGGGTTACCGAGACTGACAAAATATGCACCACTGAATGCAATCGACAAATGGATATTAAAGCTCATAACACATTTTGTAAATATTCGTGATGCCGCCTCAGAGCTGGTGTTGCCGGTGATAATTGTGGTCGTTACACCTTATTTAGGGTGCAGAGTCGGCGCATATCTCACGTGGACGTACTGATGGCGGCGGGGCGCGGCGCGCGGGGGGTGCATCAGGCCGACCGTGTCGTTTGGTGCAATTGAAAAATGTGAAGTTGAAAGTGGAGGAAACGCGATCATTACCTCGAGCGATCGAACTTTCTCGATCTTAAGCATTGTGGTTACGGGCAATTTAAATTTTTACATTATCTCACTTTACTTTTTATGCTCATGTGGCAAGCCGTCAACTGTTATTATGATCGGATACTCAAGATATGATCCGTAATGAAATAACACGTTTAAACGATTTTAGTCTTCAGTAGGTGTTTAAACTATATTGTATATCACTTGGCTTACCACGCCTTGGTAAGCCAAGTGTTAAACAATATAGAACGTTTAAAGTTATAACAGAGCAAAATTGATGAGAAATCATGGTTAGAATTTTCAGATGAAAGAGTTTCAAAACTAACTTTACAAATTACATTAATGCACAATTCCTTGTGAAAACTTACTCTATGGATATCAGGCTAGAAATACCGAAGTAATAGCGATGGTACGAATGTTTATTAGTAAGGCAGACCATGAATAAATAAAAATTAAATTCCTTGATTCTCCGCCGCACAAAATCGAAAATATAAATTGTAATCATGCAAGCAATTAATTCTGATAATGGTGGTCGTAATAAAATATCATAAAGAATTGCCGCTAATTCCGTGTGCTGTGCGAACGTACACCTGTGCACGAATGCACGTTTGCAAATCGCGAACAAATGCTCGCGCACCACAACGATAAAATCGCAAGATCGATGACAATTTTATTCAGACACATTCCGAGAACAGCATCTGGTATTATGAGTGTGTACAGATGCTGAATCTCCATATGTTGTATATAGCCCTGCGAGGATTGTTGTCGGTCCGTACTGGGTGAGTACTTGGTGCTTGCAGTTAGCGGGTGGCGTCTTGTTTATTGCTTCCTTTAAGATCCCTGGCACGGATCCACACAATGCATAATATAATAAATATGGTCCTCCTATTGGTACATTTTTTCGTTCTGACGCAGGCATTTCAATTTTTTATTTTATTTTAAAGTATTTAATGAGTTGAAATTTAAATCTATTTACAAATAATCGTACACACGTGTTACCAAGTCTTGCCGCTTTGGAAAAAATATTATTATTATTATTAAGCCATGTTTCGCACAATAATATACTTAAGTATACATTTAATCATGTGTTTTTTTAGTGCCACCCTCATTTGGGTTTATATGTATGTGGCCTCTCGTGCTTGCGGGCATGAGGTGTATTCTTGGCTGACTAGACCTTCTGGGAATAGTATAATATTCTTGTTTAATAAATAATGTTTTTCCAATATATAAGGTGAGTTTAAAATAATCTACAAGCCTTATAGGGTTGATTCAGTATCTGATATAGAACAACTTTTGCTAAGAATGTAGGTATGTAATTTTTTTTGTTCCATTTTAATTTTTGAGAAATTTATGCATTACATTATTCCCAGTATTGTCAACAACTTTTGCGAAGAAACTATGTACCTATCGGTAATGGTTTCCAAGAAAATAAATTATTAAAGTGCACTAACTCTTCAAACTGCGAGTCAAACTGCCTATTTGAAAAATAGGTTCCGCGCCGCGCCGGCCGACGGTGCGCGCGGAGGCGGCGAGCGGCGGCAGAGTCTATTTTACCTACCCGAATAGTTTTGCGTCCTTCCCACGCTGACGTACGCCGCGCCGGGCTATGGATTTGGTCGGCGCGGCTGTAATGTAGGTATGTACGCAAGCATGCATGTCCTTTTTCGCCCGATCGGCACTCGCTTCACTTAAATTCACTCACGTGTGATACTCAGGTCCGATGCGCGTCATGGACCTTGACATACTAATTGCTTTCAAAACGAAAACAAACGTCCTTCAGTGAGAGGGGCGGCGGTGGCGGCGGGGGAGATGGGGCGGCGGGGCTTCTGTCTGCGCACGCGGCGGCGGCGGCGGAGAATTGTCTTGTGTCAGTGGGTCACGGTCGGGTCAATGTCCCGTGGTTGACCTATATTTTTAATTAGGTAGTTGAAGAGTAAGTGCACTTTAATAAATTATTTTCTTGGAAACCATTACAGATAGGTGCATAGTTTCTTCGCAAAAGTTGTTTAAAATACTGGGAAGAACATACTGTTTAAATTTCTCAAAAATTAAAATGGAACAAAAAAAAATACACGCCTACATTCTTAGCAAAAGTTGTTCTATATCAGATACTGAATCAACCCTATAAGGCTTGTAGATTATTTTAAACTCACCTTATACAGATTGTTCGACAGATGCTTGTTCAAAGCTCTAACAACTTTTATGTTCGGCCAAGTTTATGGAGATTGTTTGTTTTTTTATTGAATAAATATTTCTAAATTGAATCGGCATTGAATATTAACAAAACTTACTCATAGATCTAGCATTTTTTTTTTATAAAAAAACAACTTAAGGTGGCCCAACCCGCTCATCTCCCCATACAAAAGGGGAAAGAAGATCACGCCCATATTTCTTGTCAGAGATCCAAAATTTTGCTCAAAATAGCTTTATTTGATCGAACTAGATGTCTGATGACCATTGGCATTGTAAAATTGTGTTTAGTTTCTAAGTTATAAGGTCCGAAAGTTCGAATTTTTCGTGCGTTTTATACGATAACTTTGGAGGTGGATTACGCAATGATAAAGTAAGAACATCGTAAAAAGATTAGTCATCAGACATAGCTTATTTAATCAAGATTTATGATCTATTTGGTTTTTGTTAGATTTTTGACTACAGCGGTCGTGGTTTACTTTTAGCTATAAGTCGTTTTGAAATTAAAATTTTCGTAAATCTTACCAAATCATACACTATGCACATTGTCTTTTTTGTGGACATGTTGCATCTTCCTCGTCACGGAGCCTGTCTTTTTCTTTGAAACAGAGAAGGTCCTAGAGCGCAACAGCACGATTTTTTACCGTGCCCGCGAATGAGTTAGGCCCGCCGGGTTGGGCCGCCTTAAATAAATATGAAAGAAATGAAAAGCGATCTTAATTTTAAAATACTTCGCTAGCTGTTTAAATTTCTATGTTGTCCTGTCTTGACGTGCTCATATGGTTTTTTCTTATTACCTGCATTCAAAGTAGCTTTCTAAAACATCATTCTAAAATAATTGGGTTTTATTCCAAAAAGGTAACATATAAATAAAAAAAGAGGATATTGGGTCTAACTAACGACAAGGCTATGGCCATATCTATGGCTGTAAATATGCCTACCAAACTGCATAACAGCGTATACGTGAATGTTTGAATTCACAATAAAAAAGAAAAACACGTCGCGAACCAATGAATATTTACGCGCATCGAATCAATAAGAGGATCTATTACATTATTTTCGATGACAATGGCTGCACAAAATAAATTCCACCCATGGGAAGTGCGCATGCGTCGGCACAGCGTACGAAATAAACGTTCCGTCGTAAAAAATACTCCCAACATATTTATTTTGTTAAATTTATAAAATTGTGAAAAAGTTAGTTACTAATATCATTTGGTATTCAACACGGAACATTAGGCAACTTCACTCCTCACTGAATAGTTACTACTGGTGTTAGTAACCTTTGTTATTTACAGTTTTCTGAATAACAATTAACTGTTACCTTGGTGAAAATAACTGCAATCGTAAAATGTAATGTTTCTAGATCACATTAAACAACTCAACTCTCTTTATAAGGTGATTAAAAAAATCTTCGGCCAATCCGAGTTAATGTTTACCGAGCCTAGTCTAAAAAAATTACCATTAAAACATTGGACTTGATGGTTATTATGGCTTCATCTGCGGACGATCTCAGATACACACGCTGGCTGCACGCTGCGAGGGCGACATATTTGATTACGAACCTCATTGCGGAGGGCATCACCGCCTCCGCCACGCCGACACATTTAGTTATCGTTCAAGAAACCCATCACCCTTGCTAGCTTCTGATCGCTGCACGGATACCAGGTAATTGTACCGGGTGTTGTTGCCAAGCCTGTATACAGACGCTTTCTGCTGCAATTGTTTATTTAAGTGTTGCAGGAAACTTGGAACATCTTTACACATACAAAAACCTTCGCCTTGTAATGGTTTCAAATAGGCCTGGAAATGAACCGGTGTACTTGCGGATTAGGTTGGGTTGGATTAAGTTGAGTTGGTTTTTTTACAAAACAATTACGATTACAATTTTTGAGAAACGTTATAATGTTTAAACTTTGCTTAACCCGAATACATTCTATTTCGTGCTGATAAAATCACAAACAAAAAAGTTGCAGCAGGGATTTTAGTAATAAAAAAATGAAAAAATCATATCTCGATACCATGTGACATTTGTTAAAAGGTATCAATAGGTCCTTGCAAATTACCCCACTAACCTGCAAAAAATGTTGTCGGTCGATGTGCTGAACACCCTGCATACGTTTTAGAAAGTAAATTTGTATTTTTTAAGTTTTATAAAGTTGGGTAAAAGCTTTACTTTTACCTCTGCAAACCTATTGTTTTCATGTTTAATTTTTTTTTTAGTTTATGTTATGTAAGATCTAAACGATTACAACTATGCCAATATAGTGGTGTCCGTGTAATATCCGTATTCTTGCAAGTTTTAGCAAACTGTGTGCGACTGTCTTTTTTTTTTAAATGTTTGTTAAAAAATTGAGATTTTTCGGATTAGTTCTAAACTGGGTTACGTTTCTAGTTAAAACAATCAGAAACAAATATTCTACCCCTACACACCACACGGAATGCCAGAGCCTTCGCACGGTTAGATTGATCTGAATTGGAAACGCGGACGATTTTTTTTTGTTCGACCATCTTATTTAATTTCAACGGCACCATCCTAACCGGGTTTAACACTACAACCGAAGCTGAAAAGGTAGAAATAGCATTCCGTCAGTTTAAGTATTACCACACAGTTAAGTGTAATTTATAATCTCCATTGGAGTAAGTTCGCTCGGTGGTTAATGCACTCTAGTGTCATAATACGATTATTACGTAGAACTACGCATTTGTCAGTAATTATGATGACATAATGACCACGAGAAACGGAGTGGCCCTCGGCAATCGAAATGGTTTTTTTATAAAAGGATCACATGTAATTTCCAACAGATATAGTGTGACGAATGATTGGATTTTAGCCTCTAATGTAGTTGTATCGTTTTAATTTCGTGTCCATTACCCGCTTGTGCGGCGACGTTATATGGAACGGTGCTAACTATTAATTTAACTTTACATCGCGTTCCTACTCATATTTTTTTAAACGTAAATCGATTTGTCCAATGTCTTTTATTCGCTTTGAGACTATTAAAGATTGTGTTGATCATTTTAAAGTCTCATAACTTTTAACAATGAACGGTTTTTGGGTAGTATATTAGAAAAAATAAAGTTACAATTTAGGGCTGTGACGGAAATTCGTTAAAACCGATTAGTTTGTGTAAGCATCAAAAACTATTTTGTGTGCACATAACATCTGAATGATATCCAACTCTTATTGTTCGTATATTGGCCTCGAGGATCATTTCCCAAAGTTACGGCAGTGACGGTTCGTATGAGTCTATACAGGTGTCGTATGAAACTATACAGGTTGTTGCAACGGCCAGTACATTCAATCTGTGAAAGGATTATTGGGATTGAAATAAACAAAAAAAAATTTCTAAATTAAAAAATTGAAAGAATCCATTAATTTAGTGTAAAAATAATGTAATGTTCCGTAAGAACGTGGGAACAGTGACACGCCATGCGGGATGTACGTTCCGTGTCAAGACCTTTCTTATGCACGGTTACAACATCGCATCAAATTACACTAAACGAAAACATAAATTTTCAAAATTAATAACTCGGTTAACTTTTTGTCTTGGAAAAACGTGAAGGTTACGCTTGCAAAAATTATGTACTGACTCATACGTAAGCTATTTTTAAATAATGTACTTCATTTTATTATATGCTTAATTATAATGACGTTGTTAATTTAATACATGCGCGCGATTCCTTTGCACGATCGACTACGGTAGTCAAGGAGCGTGTGCATTCCAACGAACTCTGTAGCCTGAGAACGAGACGTAGTCGCGTATCGGCTGGTTGCGGCGTGGTCTCGGCGTGGTCTCAGCGCGGTCTCGGCGAGGAGGGAGGCGGCAAGACGGTTAACCTCCGAGGTGTCCAGCGCGGAACGTGGCTGCCGCCATTCAGCTCCATATTGATGGCGTTTTAATGTCGATTCCTTTAATGCACATTTAATCTCGCGCAGATTAGGAGGGCCGATGCGCAGGCGCAGGCTGCCGCGGCGCGCCGCTCCCGTGCTGAGTGGGATGCCGACTCGTTATCTCACAAGATTTATCTCTATGCTAATTCCGCGGTGTATTTTTTTGTTAGGGAAACGTTTAACTATATTTTAAATTCTGCTAAGAATAAATGTTTGATTATTTATGAACTATTTAACACCGATTCCGATGGGGCGATCCCACCGGACCTTTTGGTTTCGAAATGGTCGTACTTAAGGTGGCCCATCCCGCTCATCTCACCATACAAAAGGGGAAAGAAGATCACGCCCATATTTCTTGTCAAAGATCAAAAATTTTGCTCAAAATAGCTTTATTTGATCGAACTAGATGTCTGATGACCATTGGCATTGTAAAATTGTGTTTGGTTTCTAAGTTATAGGGTCCCAAAAGTTCGCATTTTTCGCGCGTTTTATACAATAACTTTGGAGGTGGATTACGCAATGATAAAGTAAGAAAATCTTAAAAAGATTAGTCATCAGACATAGCTTATTTAATCAAGATTTATACTCTATTTGGTTTTTGTTCGATTTTTTACTACAGCGGTCGTGGTTTACTTTTAGCTATAAGTCGTTTTGAAATTAAAATTTTCGTAAATCTTACCAAATCATACACTATGCACATTGTCTTTTTTGTGGATATTTTGCATCTTCCTCATCACGGAGCCTGTCTTATTATTGGAAACAGAGAAGGTCCCAGAGCGCAACAGCACGGTTTTGTACCGTGCCCGCGAATGAGTTAGGCCCGCCGGGTTGGGCCACCTTAAAGAGGGGAATAAGGTATCATATTCTCAAGTGATTTTAGAATTTGGAAGTAAACTCAAGGAGTTTTAGATTTCAATATCACCCGAAATTCTAAATAAAATACAATAGAAAAGAGTATATATAGCAAATCAGAAATCAATTTCTTTCAAATTTAAAATACGCAGGGCGCAGCGTCTTTATTCTGTGCGTCCGGGTAGAAATAATTGGAAAAAGAGTATCATAGACCTCTCACGCCCTCTTAAAATCCGTATAAATCGAATCACCATTAACGACCTCGCACGACGTCGCCAGCGTTATGGAAAAGCCACGGATTACTTTCTGATCGCGATACAAGCGCTCCTATAATGATGTTTTTATCTAAATTCTTCTCATCGAAGACTTCAGGCATCGAGAGCAGGAATCTCAGGAGCATACATTCCGTCGAGACTATTCCAGTAATACCACGACCGCAAAGTTGCATCACCAAACGCGTTGAAGAGATTTGTCCTAGGTAGGACTTGACTTCCTGAGAATTGTTTGTCTCATTAAGTGCAGCCTTCCGCATATAGATTTTATGTGGCTCGTTCCAGCGCCATGTTTTTGTAGAAAATTGCTTCGCAGCTAGGTTGCGAAAGTCTGCTCCCTTAAACTGAGCCACCGCCCTGGCTGGTAGCGGTTTTGAATTAATAATCCATTTACTTCGGTAGCGGCGTTGTAGGCCGGCGGTTTTGTTAGCTATAAATAATATGCGCGCCCGTCTAATGCATTTGCCGTCGCGGTTCCGCGGCGTCATATAAACTGTTAGATGTGTGTGCCGAGCGATAGTTATGCGATATTTATTCTAATTGCAGCGCGGACTATTTGCGAGAGGCACCGCTGCACTGATGTGTCGTCGCTAATCGCTGGGAGAGATTGCCCAGTCGCGACCACTAGAACCACCGATCCTTTAATTCTTAGTTGCGCGTGAAACGGGTAATAGCATTCGCACAAACGCACGCGTAGGTATAAACGTGCCACGACGTTTCTCCGGAAGGATAGGCGGATATGATATGCTGTCATGTGGTACGATCTCAGCATACTTACTTTTCTCGCTTCTTCAACATTTTTACAGGTTTTTATAAAACCTGTCATCTTTCCATATATATGTATTTTTATTTAAAAAATAATTAACCAAGCTCGAATAGAACTCGAATTCACTTAGAGTTCCGAGAAAACGACACGCGTGAATTAAGTGTTATAATCTTTACTGGTTGTAATATGTAGTGTAAACAAATTTCTATCTCATATGAGAGCGGGATATGTAAATTAAGAATCGCTCTTCGTTCGAGTACAAAACACATCTGCGAGTTCTATAACCACGGTTTTTCGTAATTATAATTACATTTTTTTTTTATTGGCGACCTGACATGGATGGCTAATACCACACAACTACCGTTATGATATTAGCCCAATACACCTCATTCCCTAAGGAATTAGGACCTTCCCTTTATGAGCAAGGCTACATTGAACTGGATGGAAAACACGGACAATTTTTCATTGCCGCTTCGTACATATTTTCATCAAATGCGATGGTACCAACCCGGGCGGGCTTAAACCCTACCACCTATAGTCTATTTCAGATCCGCGCACCCCTCCAGTTTTACGAGAACAAAAGGCTTGCTTGTGATTAGTGCTTTACCTTCGACGGCGTCGGTTATCCGGCCTATTCCACACGTGCGCTTTCTTTTAGTCGTGACTCGGACTTTGTACGGTACGGACGTGTTTACCTATAGTGTGCGAGTAGTAAACAGTTTCGACATTGGAAACTGGGTGGAATACATGGATTCATGGCCATACTTCAAAATGTAAGATGTCGCATTTCTGTGACAACTGGGAATAAAAAAACACATGTATATAATCACAAATGTATTCATATATTATATTATATATATTGTATTATGTAAGGTATTATTTAAAAAATGTGAAACTATGTAAAACATTGCAAAGGGTTTATTTTATGGCTGGCTGGATATATATTATGGCAGATATGTGTATTAATACACAAAAAGGGAAGTGACAAAAGAAAACATTTGGACCAGATTGGGGACGTCTTTAAAATAATATAAGGAAATGTATGAACAAATATTATTTTTTTATATTTCAAAGGACTGTTATTTTTTATTCCCAGCGATTAAGAAAAATATTCGTGCTATCAATACTAGCCTGTAAATATAAAATAAATATTTGGTTGGATAGTGTGCACAGTTTAAGAAAAAAACTATCTTCAAATTATTCAAATAAATAAATAAATTCCGAAAACGCGCTTTGAAATTCTGTAAACGAGAGGAGGGAGGCAAGTCACTAAAATGCGTGCGTGTAAAACGGGCCGCCCGCACATTTCGAATATTTGAACGTGATTTGGTGTAAGGGTTGCCGCCCACTTGTGTTCTCTCCTTTTCTGTAATACGCAGTACATAGAGTGAGAGGGGCTTATGCATCGCGGTTAACTGAATTTGAGTATAGTAGGGGAAGGGGACCTACAGTTTTACACGGATTCCGAACCATGGAGCAGCTCGCGTTCGTGACGAATTGAACTCGGAAAGAGAAAGACAGTGGTGCATGTCGGTATTGAACCCAGGCCTCTGGTACGCTAGGCAAGTCCCCGCGCCACTAGGCTACGAGCCGCTCATATACTCGTACATATACAAAGTGTAACAGCAGTTACGGCGTTAACTTTGGCATCGTAATATTAGAACAGTCTGAAAAAAGATTTGTTTTGTATTATTTTGTCAAATATGTGAGTAATCTAATTGAGCCGGCGAACCGTCGCGAACGATCTTGCCGATCTCGTTGGGACTAACTAGCCCGAACTATGTCTTATCGCCATCCTTGATGCTCACTCGTCGCCCGTCCATCCAGCACCAGCGCATTCATTCTAAAATATACCAAGAACTGTTAAGGAATAAAATTGTTACATCCTCCTGCTCCTTGCTAACTCGGAACCCTAAATTTTTTAAGGAGAATTTGAGGGACTAAACAAAAGGAATGTTTTCACATTCTCTTGGATGACAATGTTATTCATAGACGGACCTTGTTTGCATCTTAACGAATGTGTCGATGTTCCAGCGACTTCGCTTTTATCAATATAACTACCTTCCAATTTCTTGAGCATGTTGAAGATATTGCAGCTCTAAATAACGCTCAGATATAGAGCCGACACAGCGCGTCGGCGCAGGCGCAGCGGAGAGAAGATTGAAATATTTTTATGCATCGCCGGGAGCGCTTCCGCATTCTTTGCGTTAACGCCATGATTGCCGTGCCGTTAAAACCTTTAAGAAAAATTGATCCAGCGAATCACGAAGGCGATGAAAATATTATATTGGCCAACGTCGTAGAGCTTCTAAAGAAAATATTTTATGCTGTAAACGAACGACTCAACACAATATGGAGGCAGAGTTCTACGAACCTGTTAAATTGAGGCATTTCATATGCATGTCCGATAAAGAACCGCAGGAAATCGTTGTCTTATGCTGTTTGGTGTTTATATGATCAAATCGAAAACACTATTTGTTCAGCTGCAATGTCTGTCCGTCTCTCAGAACACTAATTTGAAAAATTCCAAATATGATTTACAGTTTACGGATAAACAGTGTTCAGCTTACTTATTTAGCTCGACGTTTCGTCCACCACGCTGTGGACATTATCAGGATTCGCGACGCGACCTGGAGGACCTCTGACGCTTCGTCCAGTCAGATGTTTTTAACACTGTTTATCCGTAAACTTAAAATAATATGTCGAACAACAGTGAAAATCTAAACAAACATATTTGATATTCAAAAGCTTCGCCATATTTTCGTGGGCATAAATGAACGATGGTTGAAGCGGCAATGAAAATTGTTCGTATTTTCCATCCAGTTCAATATAGCCAAGCAATACAAGAAGGTCCTGATATTGCACCGGGTTCCTATGTGGTGTGTTAGGCTAATATCATAACAGTTGATATGAGCTAACCCTCCTAGTCCATTTACATAAAAAAATGCATGGGAAAAATATGTCTAAACACTTTTTGGACGACGGTAGTCAACGGTTCGTAATTGTAAGTTGTAATATTCGAATGGCTCCGATTAAACATATGCACATAATTGCATCAGTAGAGATCTGCAGTCACTGCTGCAATTCCCTCACTATTCTCATTATTCCCTCTTAAGAGAAAAATTATAGCCCTGTGCCATCCTGCTCGTAGTCTACTCTGACCACTAAAGAACGGTTCGCAATAACAATAAACGTTAAAGCCGTCTTATACGTCTACGTTTTAGTTAGAGGCTCAAATTGATTATCGAAGCCGCGCTCTAGATAGCCACTCCAACTGACTTAGGGTGCAGGTGTATAGATTCTATTCAAAAATACTTAGTGTTACCTATTCGAGATTGTGTTGAGCGTATTCGACAGTTGTATATTTTTCTTCAATCCATTTCGAAACGCGTATCAATGTTTATAAATACGAAGGTCATGTTATCTTAATCTGCATATAATATTGCACGAAATTAATAAAAGTCATAGCGTGTTCTAAACAATTTTGGCATAATTGTAACATTACCTCAGAAAATAAAATCCACATATCCATACTATCCATACTTATATTATAAACACAAAAAATAACTTTATGTGTTGAGTTTTCACCAAAACCAACTATGATGAATTTCGTTATATTTATAGTCTCGATCTTGGAGGACGTAGGCTACCTTTTTAGACCAAGCTCCCATTGCATAAAATCTTACCTCACTCGATTTCTCTACAGACGTGTATTGCAGTGAAAGAAAACACTTGGAAACATCGGTTCATAACAGGTTGCCATTCCGTAACCTGGTAAAACCATGTTTTTTTTCGGGTTTAAAACCTCTATTTTGACCCAAAATTATCTCATAAGATTTCACATAGAAAAGTATATGCAGTGAAAGATATGCCTTAGGAGATGAGAACCCGCATAGGTTGCCTCCCCCCACCCTGGAAGGTTTCATGGTCAGCCAAGTTTAATGAGGCCAAAAAATGGGGTCATTTACCTCATTTGATTTCTCGATGAAATTTGTGCAGAACGATAGCTCGAAATGTGCCATTGACAAAAATATAAGGTTGCCTGTCATCAGCCTGGTAAAACCCTGTTGTCAGCCGCCTCAAAGGAAACGAAGAAAAATCTTCGGTTTGACAAAATCTCATGTAGTCGCTAAATTCCGGGGGGCAATCAGTCCCAATCATGGTATCAAGATAAAATCCATACCCTGACATACCTGAAGTATCACCAACCATGACATAAGTCGAAACCTATACGCACTGACATTTGCACACATTATATGTTTTGAAATAATGGTTATGGTGCTGTCTCTACAACAAACACAAAAACAACAATCGTTGTTATTAATATTATGTCTACCTACAGAACCAATACGGTAAAAATAACTAAATAAGTAAATAAATAAATAAATAAGTGAATAAATAAGATATAGTTGAAGATCAATATACCTACATACGAATAGAAAAATAGTTGAAATAATGAGGGTAAAATAGTAAAATGTTGTCTTTCCATTCGCACAGATGTATGATGCCGTTTAGATTCGTGCCCTATGTAATGACATTTTTGAGCTTCATGTTTATTGAAACAATAGAATAAGTGAGTAAACTGTGTCAATTGGTTGTTATCCTGCCTGTTTGCATGTATAGGTAAAAAAAATATACGCTGCCGCGGAGATGCATCAAGGTATGACGAGTGCCAGTCGTGATTTTAAGTCAAATGAATCGCACTGATGTAGTGACAGCCATACATATATTTTTTACATTACATTAATTTACTTGTTTGGTTTGGTAAATAAATATTCATGCCGCTCAGTTTCTAAGTATTAGCAGTGCTATTCGTGATATAACGTAAAAACCTACAATCTGAAATATAATATTCCACAGTTAGTAAGTGACCTTAGTCCGTAGTCCTTAGAAAAGTTAATGTAAATGTGGATTAGAGAAGCAACGTTTGCTGGGGGTTTTCACTTCAGGTGACCAGCCAGTTGAGCCAGTTGATCCAGCCAACCAGAACCAGTGCAATTGTAATACTGTTGTTCGGTTTATGTTTTTGTTGTTATTTTTTTTATTTAATAAACAAATTTTATTTCTTTCTTTCTTTATCACGCCATTATAAGATAAATCTATTCGTCATCAGTTGAATCTAGACTACCATCTGATTAAGTTTTTCTTACTATTATATCTTTAATACTAAAATTAATGGTATCACCTGCTATCATATGTCGTACACAATCATAAAATTCCTATGGACCATTCAGCGAGGTGAAAACGGCTCACGTTCTATTTAACTATATTAAATGCCTTCGTTTTTTCTTTGTCTTTTAAGGCAGATGTGTAGTCATAACCAGTGTAAACCTGCTGAGCTGCATAATACATTTCCTAGCCAGCGAGCTTACTCTATGCAGTTATAAGCCAAATGGCGATGGTCACTGTAAATCCACATTTCTGAACAATTCGAGAGTAGGTGTAAATTCCCAAAAATAAATATCAAAATTTCTTTAATTAAATTTCTCCACATCCAAACTCATCCACAAACCACTGGTTAAGCTAAACATACTAGACTAGATGCTCGATTTCCAAGCCAAACTCGAGGATGCTTAGCGCCATGCGATGAGGATGCCGACATCGACAAGGCATATACGAGCTTCGTATCCTCACTAACGGACACTGCAGAAAAGCACTTCAGCAAAAGTCGACATGCAGACCGCAGTAAGTTATCAGCAGAGACGTTGACGCTCCTGGAAACACGACGAAATATGAAACCTGGACATCCGCAGTAGTGTCTCGTGCACAAAAACCTCAACAAGACCATCAGCAAGTCCATTCGCCGTGATATTCGCCGAGAGAATATGAAGTTGGTTGGTGGTTGAGCACATTACAGAAGAAAATTGAGGCAGTTAAGTGTTTGCCTGTTCCTTCTCTACCGGCGTAAACAAATTTCAAAATTGAGGGAGCGGATGGGGCTGTCACTGCAAGAAATTCTGATATACTTCAGGCAATGGAAGAATTTTATGTCGAATTGTACTCCGCAGCAATTCCTACCCGAGCCCAATCAAACCAGTCGAATCTGATAGGCTTGCGCCGCCCACTAGACACTGCACCGATTATCTGCCGGAGATTAGTGTCTATGAGATAAAGGCTGCTTTGAAAGGACTTAAAAAACCCAAGGCTCCGGGTGATGATAACGACGGAACTGTTAAAGGCTGTCAGAAGACCCATCTTGAAGGAACTGCAAAGACTGTTCAATGCAGTACTCGAAAATGGTGTCGTTCCGGCTGCATGGCAAAATAGTGTCGTCGTGCTGTACGACGAATAGGGCGAAGTTGAAAAACGATCAACCTATCTCACTTCTAATCCACCTGTACAAGGTCTTTTCAAGAGTCATCACAAGTCGGCTGACAGAAAGGCTGGATCCGTACCAGCCCCGTGAGCCAGCTGGTTTTAGAATAGGATACGGCACAATGGATCATACATTTACTGTGTGACAAAAGTGCAGAAGTGCGAGGAGTACAACAAGCCGCACTTCCTAGCCTTCGTGGACTACGAGAAGGCGTTCGACTCAGTTGAAAACTCCCTCCTGAGGTGCAGAATCGCTACCTCGAGGTATCGTAAATCTGTATCGGTCCGCGAAGATTACTGTGAGGCTCTATGAAAATATCCAATCCATCCTCCTTGGTAAAGGCGTAAGGGGTATGTGATCTCACCCAAGCTCATCGCCAACGCATTGGAAGATGTTGTAGCGACCTAGCGCCCTCTACTGAGAGCTGCTAGTTTCACATGCCACAAATCAACAAACAGATGCATAGAAGCTAGTTAACATGGCGCTACCCGCTAGACATGAAGTCTATATCGCACTAACGAAGTTTCCCAGCGAGTTAACACATATACAACATTCAAATTACGTCTAGAGGAGAGCAGCTGCGCAGCCGTGGGTCTAAAGACCTGACCCACCTTTTCATCTTCCCACAATGTGTTCAAGACGCTTGAATGGGACAACATGGGTATCAACGTTGATGGAGATTTTCTCAGCCATCTTCGCTTCGCCGATGACTTTGTTCTTCTGTCGAATTCCCGAGTTCAGCTTCAGACCATGCTGGAAGACCTTTATAAAGCATGATGATCCTGAAAATAAACCGGGACAAAACAAAGGTCATGGCGACCGAGGGTATGACGGGAGGCGACCGTCAGAGTCCACGTTTCACACCCGTACATCATAACCGGGTGGACACACTGGTCATATATTCGGGTCTTTAAATGTTGTGGAAGGTCATATCTCAGAGGGAATTTTAAGCTTTTCGAAGGCAAGTCCAACACAGTTGAATCGGTCTCGAAAACTCCTTAGTCAGTTCTTATCTACCAAGCCGCAGAAATTGACCGAGATATACGTACTCTTCAACCTCTTCGATCACTTCTCTGTCGATAACGATTTGTCCTCCCGTCATGCCCTCGGTCGCCATGACGTTTGGTTTTTCCCGGTTCATCTTCAGACCTACCTTTACCAATGCTTTATAAAGGTCTTACAGCAAGGTCTGAAACTGAATTCGGGAATTCGACAGAAGAACAAAGTCATCGGCGAAGCAAAGATGAGTGGAAAAATCTCCATTAACGTTGATACCCATTTTTTCCCATTCAAGCGTCTTGAACACATCTTCCAATGCGTTGGCGAAGAGCTTGGGTGCGATCACATGCCCCTTACGCCTTTACCAAGGAGGATGGATTGGATATTTTCATGGAGACTCACAGTCATGGTCGCGGACCGATACACATTTACGATACCTCGATGTAGTGATTCTGCACCTCAGGAGGGAGTTTTCAACTGAGTCGAACGCTTTCTCGTAGTCCACGAAGTCTAGGAAGAGCGGCTTGTTGTACTCGTCGCACTTCAGCACCTTTTGTCTCATAGTAAATATATGATCCATTGTGCCGTATCCTTTTCTAAACCTAGCTGGCTCATGAGGCTGGTACCAATCCAGCCTTCCTGTCAGCCGACCGAGAGGCTGCCTTTCCGAGAGGCAGCAGTTTATGTCATAGACACTAATCTCTAAAATAAAATAAAATCTAAAATAAATAAATAAATAAATAAAAAATTCTTGCAGTGACAACCCCATCCGCTCCCTCGTTTTTGAAATTCGTTTACGCCGGTAGAGAAGGAACAGGCAATCACTTAACTGCCTCGATTTTCTTCTGTAATGCGCTCACCAACCAACCTACTTCATATTCTCTCGGCGAATATCACGGCGAATGGACTTGCTGATGGTCTTGTTCAGGTTTTTGTGCACGACACTGCTCCAGATCTCCGGTTTCATATTTCGTCTTGTTTCCAGGAGCCTCAACGTCTCTGCTGATAACTTCCTGCGGTGTGCCTGTCGACTTTTGCTGAAGTGCTTTTCTGCAGTGTCAGTTAGTGCGGATACGAAGCTCGTATATGCCTTGTCGATGTCGGCATCCTCATCGCGTGGCGCTAAGCATCCTCGAGTTTGGCTTGGAAATCGAGCATCTAGTCTAGTATGTTTAGCTTAGCCAGTGGTTTGTGGATGAGTTTGGATGTGGAGAAATTTAATTAAAGAAATTTTGATATTTATTTTTGGGAATTTACACCTACTCTCGAATTGTTCGGAAATATGGATTTACAGTGACCATCGCCATTTGGCTTATAACTGCATAGAGTAAGCTCGCTAGCTAGGAAATGTATTATGCAGCTCAGCAGGTTTACACTGGTTGTGACTACACATCTGCCTTAAAACACAAAGAAAAAACAAAGGCATTTAATATAGTTAAATAAAACTTGAGCCGTTTTCGCCTCGCTGAATGGTCCATAGGAATTGAATGATTGTATACGACATATGATAGCAGGTGATACCATTAATTTTAGTATTGAAGATATAACAGTAAGAAAAACTGAATCAGTCTAGATTCAACTGATGACGAATATATTTATCTTTTAATCGCGTGATAAAGAAAGAAAGAAATAAAATTTGTTTATTAAATAAAAAAATAACAACAAAAACATAAACCGAACAACTCACCTGGCTGGTCACCTGAAGTGAAAACCCCCAGCAAACCTTGCTTCTCTAATCCACATTTACATTAACTTTTCTAAGGACCACCGACTAAGGTCACTTACTAACTGTTTGAGAATATCATATTCCAGAGTGTAGGTTTTTACGTTATATCACTAATATCACTCCTAATACTTAGAAACTGAGCGGCATTATTAATATTTATTTAAAATCAAACAACCAGACTAGTCAAGTAAATTAAAGTAATGTAAACAAATATATGTATGGCTCTCACTACATCAATGCGATTCATTTGACTTAAAATCACGACTGGCACTCGTCATACCTTGATGCATCTACGCGGCAGCGTATGTTTTTCTTTATACGTATACATGCAAACAGGCAGGATAACAACCAAATGACACAGTTTACTCACTTACTCTATTGTTTCAATAAACATGAAGCTCAAAAATGTCATTACATAGGGCACGAATCTAAACGGCATCATACATCTGTGCAAATGGAAAGACAACATTTGACTATTTTATCCTCATTATTTCAAAACATATAATATGTGCACATGTCAGTGCGTATAGGTTTCGACTTATGTCATGGTTAGTGGTACAAATTTTACGTCCATTCTAAACGATAACATGATTTTTTTCATTATTGAATACAAAAAACTAATAAGTCCATAGTCGACCCCTGTACCCTTTTTTGCCAAAATAAACGAGGCGCAGGAATGTCAGGGTATGGATTTTATCTTGATACCATGATTGGGACTGATTGCCCCCCTGAATTCAGCGACTACATGAGATTTTCGCAAACCGAAGATTTTTCTTCGTTTCCTTTGAGGCGGCTGACAACAGGGTTTTACCAGGCTGATGACAGGCAACCTTATATTTTTATCAATGGCACATTTCGAGCTATCGTTCTGCACAAATTTCATCGAGAAATCAAATGAGGTAAATGACCCCATTTTTTGGCCTCATTAAACTTGGCTGACCATGGAACCTTCCAGGGTGGGGGGAGGCAACCTGTGCGGGTTCTCATCTCCTAAGGCATATCTTTCACTGCATATACTTTTCTATGTGAAATCTTATGAGATAATTTTGGGTCAAAATAGAGGTTTTAAACCCGAAAAAAAACATGGTTTTACCAGGTTACGGAATGGCAACCTGTTATGAACCGATGTTTCCAAGTGTTTTCTTTCACTGCAATACACGCCTGTAGAGAAATCGAGTGAGGTAAGATTTTATGCAATGGGAGCTTGGACTATTTGTGGCGAAAATTAAACTCGAGGGGGGTGAAACAGGGGATGAAAGTTTGTAAGGGGAGTCATATAATATCCAGAAAATAATTCAGCCCGACATCAGTCCAAAACGATATTGACCCGAGCGGAGTGTACCTCAGTTGGTACATGTGTGTATTTTTTTTTGTTTTCATGATAAATTGTTTCCATAAAAATGGAAAGTTGATTTCAGAACAAAATGTTTAGGCAATAGTTCCTTTAAAAGCTTGCAGTGAATCTATCATCACCTTACCCAATCTAAATTTTTTTTTTTATGAAAAACCGGTATGGGTGGCTGTGCTGAGGACCAAAGGTGCTCAGAAAAGCCAAAAACACCTCGCCTCGCGAAACCACGCTCAGCGAGGCGCCATGCCAGCGGATTTGCGGACTATGGCTGAGCTATCGAGCTTATTCAAATTACGCTTGAAGACTCCCAGGTTATAAGTATGAGGAAAGGCAACCGCCGGTAGACAGTTCCAGTAACCTGGAAAGCGAACGCCAGAGCGAGACTGCTGGAGGACATGTTCCTTTCGCAATACGGTGGCTTGTTCGGGAATCTCACGACCCATACGCAAGAAGTGCGTTCGTTAACGTCGAAGACCGTCGACCGACCTCGTTGACCGTCGATTTACAGAATACCGAACGGCGTGCAGCACCGCGCCGGGCGCCGTGCCGCCGCCGCTGAGTCTCCGTGTTTATCACGGCGCGTGTTACCAATTACAGGGCTGGTCCGGCTCGTGGCATCGCACTCCCGGACATTAACGTCCCCCCGGGGATTTAGTGTTATTGGGCCGACAAACCTCGCCGGAACATACGTACTCGCGCTCGCGTCGCAAATTGCTTCACTATTTAGGGCGCTGTTACCTTAATATGTTTAAGTATTGTTTATTTCCTCGTACCCTGCATTAATGGCGCTGTTGGGTGTATTTACTAACTGATAGTCCATTGTTGTGACTTATTTTCATTTCGATAAAACCGCTGATGTTAGTGCTAGTGTAAATTGCAAGCACTTCGGTGCAATTTTCATTGCTATTTCAACATCGCAAATGCCGATGTCCCTTACGAATGATTCCAAAGAATTCCTGTGTCGCGTCGACCATTAAAGATGCAATGTGCAACACCTCGTACCGATCCGTGCAAACTGCGTATTGTTTGAATTTACACACTACTCAAAACGAATGCCTAACGGTTAAGCCCTGGGTCACTCGAAACTCCTAAACGGTCATCCCGTTACGCACCGTTTGTTTGTTGTTGTCCAATTACGGGCCCAAGTAGGCGCTAAACGCTGCTCAAACATTCAGCGGCGGTGTCGGCAATGGGGCTGTGTTTGTCCGGGGTAAACTCCGCACCGCCAGGTCCAGGTGCCCGCTTCCTTATACAGATGAATTTTTCAAGTGTACCTTCATGCCTCAATCTTAAACTGTAAGAAATGAGAACAATAACGAATGATGCCGATTTCGATAAAAAAAAATGGTTTTCTAGTCGGGAATCTACTTTGATTTTAAGAACAGCCTGTATATTTTTTTAACAGCCTGTATTATTGCACCAGCCAATAGTGTCGCTTATAAAAAATAAATTCTGTGAAGTAATGTTATATGGCAAACTGAAGGAAGGTGTTGATTTTTTATGAACTGATTAATATTTTCAAGTATTTATGTCCACTAATTAAATTAACTAAAATATTTTTTTCTTTATTTTATTAGGGCCTTTAACCGCGAAGAAAGAATACAATTTTGAAATTAGAACTCGATGTTGTGATACCGAATCTAGCTATGTTTAGTTTCATTTCGAACAATTTGAACGAAAAGAGGCGTTCGAAAAAGGCAACGGCCAGCAGATTGTTTTCAACAACCAGGGTCTCCACCGCCACGACTACCACCTCGTATCACGGGGTGGTCCTCGCCTATACGTCATCATTACCCATTAATTTGTTTTGTTCCGGCGTAATGATAGCAGCTCTGACAAAGCAACAGACATCGCGTGCGCGTACTAGGAAGCGTCGGTCGGTATCGCGGCGATCGGTGCCACGCGTCCCCATCGCCGACGTGGCTTGTCCGCCGCTGCCGGCGCCACCGCCTCGCCGCCTCCGCAGTGCTCCGTTGTCTCGGCAACGGCGGGTTGGCTGCCAGGATGTGTCAGAACCGCCGTTGAAATCTTGTAGATCCTCGAGATCGCATCGCGTCTTTACGGACGACCTCGCTTTTCTGCTATTTTGTGATTGCAGTAAAGCGGCAATCGGATCCTTTCCGGATGAACAAAAAACGATTCCATGCCGTGTTCCCAGTTGTTGAAACCCGTAGTACATAACCTGTTAGTTTAATAATCTTATGTCCTGACGTGTCACCTAGTGTGGCATCTTTATGTTACTCTCGTCCGTATATTGCGGAACAATCTCGACGCTGAAATGTACGGAATCCGAGCGCACGTCGGCGTTCGTGGCTCGAGAGATGTTTACGAAGCAACGACAATAGTTTCCGCGCGGAATGCATGCGTGCTGCCGCTTGCAGCGAACGGCGTGACAAGTGAGTAACGTCGACGACGCACGCGCACTGCTTTATATTAGCGGCATCTGCCGTGTTTCCTGCGACGTCATATTTCGTCGCCGCGGCACTATAGTGTTTATCTTCGTAACAGCTCCTGCTACCGTTCTATTAGTAGCCGTTTCAAACCGGCTACTACTGGATCGATTTAAGATATTTCATTCAAATTGCCCTTTATTTTGGCGGCTGCTTGAGGTCACAACAATAAATGCATCTGTAATTCATTAGAAGTGAGAGAACATCTAAAGCTGAGACAACAATTTGTCAGTTGTAAACTTCGCTATTAGGGTTTCGTACCCAAAGGGTGAAAACGGAACCCTATTACTAAGCATTCGCTGTCCGTCCGTGCGTCCGTCCGTCCGTCCGTCCGTCTTGTCACAGGGCTGTATCTCATGAACCGTAATAGGTAGGCAGCTGAAATTTTCACAGAGTGTGTATTTATTTTGCCGCTATAACAACGGCAAATTACAAAATAATAAAAATTAAAGGGAAGCCCCATACAAAAAACGTGATTTTTTGTGTTAAATTTTGTACCATGGTACGGAACCCTTCGTGTGCTTCCGACTTGCAGCTACGAGCACAGGTATATATTTCCGGTGATAGGGTCCCGATATGAGGAGAGCGGTTGCCGTCGGCTATGCCGGGGCGGAAAGCGGGGGCAGGGGTGAGTTGCGCGCGAGCACGTTGCGCTGCGATTACGCGTCGTACGGCGACACGAACTGTGACGCAGCGCTCGACGAGTAATAGATTGACATGAGATATGCTAAAAACAATGCCGCCTTGCTCGGAAGGCATTCGATGTCTCCGTGCCGCGTGGTAACAGCCTCTGAAGTCTGCTTTCGGTACCTATACCAAATAACACATATTATGTCAGAGGGATTTTTTACTGTTCTTAAAATCATGTTATTCTTAGATATATTTTGTTTTTACAAGCGATATCTTAATTGCTAACTTCTATCTAAAATGATTGAATTGAAGATATGTACGTTCCGATTGAAAGCATGCTGTTACAATGGGCACGTTGCCCAGCTATACGCTTTTCAACAAATCTGCACCGGCACGTCGACGCGGTGCGAGATGGTGGCGATGGTGGCGGCCAGTGGTGACGCGACTATGATGGACGCGCTAATTGGAAAGTGGCTACCGACACCGCGCCTTCCGCCCCACCGCGCCGCGCGCCGCGCCGCCAGCCCGCGGTGCGGACAGAGCCGCCACTTTCCATTTCAGCCGTGAGATATGCCCAGCGCAACCGCTACATTACTGGCTGCAGTGCTCCAATAAGACCGATGTCTTTATTTGTTACCGGGGAAAAATACGTCTTTATATTACTTATCCCATAAACGTTTTCGATTAATTTAAGGAATACCCATTGATTTATGAATTGCTAGGCTGACTAATTTAATAAGAGGGTCAAAATTATCTAGCACAGGTTTTTATTTGCTCTCGTAGGGTGAAAAGACCAGTGGATGAGAATAAGACTGTGGTATGGCACAATGCCAGACTTTGTCAAATGCATTCGCCACCTCGAAGAAGAGAAATGCTTTTGGAGTGACGGCGTTAGGTAAATCCTCCTGTGTATAACTACTACTACTCCTTGATCTGGTTCTACCTTTTAGACGCATGAGTGTTGGGTCCGAAAGTCAAACTGCTAATTGATAGCGAGCTTATTCGCGTCGATATAATCTTTCAAACGGACAAGGATATAAAGTTGGCTAATTTAGCAGGATGAGGTCAAAACAAAGATGGTCGAAGTATGCCACCCCTTCTTGTGATGGTGATGGTCGTATGTCATGGCAATATGGAGTGATGATGTTTTCATATAAATGTTAAAATATCGGTTCTCAGTAGAGAGACCAAAACTAATCTCAATTTATTGTTGGCTATATTATTGTACATTTTTCACTTTACTAATTACAATCTCTAATCTGGACTAATGCCTACTTTAATCGATCTCGTTCAAGAGGATCTACTCCCAAACAGAAGCCGATCGCGCTGTCTAACAATACAGAAGTCCGGCAAACGCAGGCCCCTCCGTATCTAATCACCCAGATGTTATCTCGACCGCAGCCAGCTCGCTCCGGTACTTGATTTATATCAGCTCTATTCATATGTCGCGGCATCCGATCATTCAATCACATGTGTACGATTTACGACTTATTGGATTAGTTCACGAGATTTCTCCGACGGAAGAAAAATTTACTTTCGCTCTCGATTTTATGATAGATGCGACGATCGAGTCGGCGAAACGCTACCGGCCCCTAAAGTGGTGGCGGACGGAAGGGACCCGAATCGGTTGCGGCAGGTTGCGCAATATCAAATAGGATGCGCGGCGACGCTAACTGTCCGCCGATTTTGTTACGTTACCGTGCTTCACCTTCTCTAATGGGTTCGTTTTGTTTCACGTTTCCCGTTTGCGCGAGAACATTAACTCTCGCGGTCGTACTGCTCGATGCGATGCGCTGGAATTTAGGACGCTATCCGAGAACGCAATCGGGAAGTTGGCGGACGCGAGAATGGCGTGTGCACATAAAATATTGGACACGCAACGAATAACCATTGAGTGCTCAGAGGCGTAAAACGAAAGCAGCGATTGCGTTTCGTCCCGCCGCCCGCCGCGCCTTTGCCCAGCTGAATGCGCGAAATGTCTCGTCTATTTCCGCGCCGAGCCGGTGCAGCGCGTACGGATGATTCACCGTTCCACAATCCGGACAATGGTTCGCCAGCCGAACTCCCGCCAGCACGTCTGCCGGCCGCGTTCGCCACTCCGGCTCCGCCGCCCGAGAGTAGGGGCAGGCGGTGCTTCGACGGGTCGTTGGGCACGTCGTTTGCTCAGCGGGTGTCAGCGGTGGTCCGAAGGATTTGGTCCCCCAGCGATATCCATGGCGACTGGAAACACATTTTTTTTTTCAAAATATTTTTTTTTAAACAAAATCGGCTGGTCACACCTGAATCGGGATATATAAAGGCAAAAAAAACCTTCCAACATCGAGGATTTCTCTCGCATGAAAACTTTTATGCTTAATCAATTTTAAATGTACAAAAACATAATCTGGTCCAAACTGTGGCTTCAGACGTTTGTAAATATTCGTTCACTGGAGCTTTGAACGGGAAGGCTGCAAATAGAAATGTAACACCGTCTGAGACGGTTTAAACGAGAGCGTCGTACGATCGGACGCTTTAATAAAGGTTTAAAACGATGCTGGAACTTAATAAACGAAGTGAAATATGCTGATTTTAATGGATCGATGAAACAGATAAATGAGAGATAACTTAAAATAGATACTTTCCTTTATCGTATATTAAATTTTATTTTTAACTCGTATACTTTTTTTTTTGATAATACTTATTTTTCCAGAGTTATTTACGAAAGTAATTTATTTTTTATTATTATCTTCCGAGAAAGCTGTGCTGGTCATATTTATATTTACCTACTTAGCGAGTGCTTCGTTTTGTTTTTCTATTAATTTAATGCTTGCCACACTATATTTTATTTACGCTTTAATGGATGCTTCTTTACATTTACGCACCGTCACGATTACGAAACCCTATTGGAAAATTAATATTTCAAAATTACATACTATCCAATTTTGTATTCAACATGATATAATAGGTTGTACGATAAACTTTACTGCGTGGCTTATTTGAATTTTGAATACATGATTAACCAACCTATATGGATACTTATTCTGCGACGGTATAATAGGCAATATGACAGATTATAAGACTGTTATACACTCGGAACCCTTCTTTACTTTAAATCGGTTTTTGTGACGTATCAGAACTTCAGACGCCAAATCGAGAGCCAGGATTGCCTCAAAAACGCTGGGAGTTCCCAAGAGGCACCCTTGGGAACTCCCAGCGTTTTTCACAAAAAACTGCTCCTCTAAAAGGCTCGGGACGGGCGTGGAGTATTAGTGGGACGGTTCAGCTAAGTCCTGCTTGCCTCCTTGGACTCCATACAGCGCCGTGGCGTGGGGTCGTCGACGACTTCGAGGTGTCTAAGAATTTAGATACCGTCAAACTCCTAAGGAATCTCTTTTGGTGTCCTATCGTCTCTGCCATGGAGAATGCTCTTCGGAGCTACGTACGAAATTCTACCGTCCCCCTTATACCAACGCTCTACGCGGAACAGGCAAGGAATGCGCTCATTCACTGTCGACAGTCCGATCGATACGTTCGGTATGGATATTTCCTATGCCGAGGTATTTACCCCAAATTACAACCTTCAAATATGTGTGAAGAAACACCTCCACGGCCGACCGGCATTTTTTTACAGCCAAATCAAATCAAATCAAATCAAATTTTATTTTATAAAGGTACAGTAGAAAAACAGTTATGTTCCCTCTTTCCCAAACTAGTGCTTGACTGTATCATGGGAAAGAGGTTGCGCATTAAAAAAAATAATAAACAAATACATGAACATCGATCCGAAGTTGTGATTTGGATGTTATGAAACGCTTTGATTTTGTGTTAGTGTATGTGTATAGGTATTGTGTGTGATGTTGGTATATGTGTGTAAGGTGATAGGATGTGTGGTGTGGTGTAATGTGAGGGAAGGGAGGGGACTCGTAGAAAATAGTTGGCTTTATAAAGTCATTACTAGCTTACTATACAGAGTAGATTTTCTGTCTGTTCATAGTTTTGTGCTAGTAGCTACCCATTTACCTGCTGTTTAAAATCGTGCTTGTTAGTCCTAGTAAATTTGTTGTAAAGTAATATTCTGTTATATATGTACGGGCCAAGAAAGTAAGCGAAACGCTGAGCGAAACGAGTTTCAGTTTTGGGAACTGACATTTGATTTGAAGAACGTGTGAAACGAGTTAGTACGCTTGCTTGGAAACCTTTAGAGCGCTGTTCGTTCAGTATAGAAGAAATAAAAAGTTGCCTTACTGTTAAGAGATTGCTCTCATTGTGTAGATTGTGCGTTGGGTATCTGTATGGCTTTTTTTGCATTACCCTCAGCACAGCTCGTTGAGCTCTTTCTACCTCTAGCATTTGGCAGCACCTCCCCAAGAAGTAATACAGTACGTGAGTATAGACTGGCATAGAGATGTGTAAACTAGCTTCAAGATGGATTTGTCAGAAATGTTGCGAATATTGCGAAAAACATAAATAAGTTTCCTCACTCTTGATGCCAATGTTCTGATATGCGCCCGCCAAGACAGGTTTTCATCTAGAATTACTCCTAGGTATGATCTGCGTAACCTTTTCTAGAGTTTCGCAGGAGCACTGAGCGAAATTTCTTTGTGTGGCGTTCATGTCGCAAGAGTGAATACACAGGGAGTGTGTTGAGTCAGGTTGAGTTGCCTTTGTTATGCTAAAACTCATGTACTTAGTTTTATTTATGTTTAACGTTAGGAGGTTATTGGATAGCCAGTTTTTAATCATTGCGAGACCATTGACTGCAAGAGTATATGTTTCATCCCAAGAAGACGCTGTGAAGATTAATACAGTGTCATCTGCGTATGTTATTATTTTACATCCTTTGATTATTTTTGAGCACATGTCATCAATGTAGATAAGAAATAAGACTGGTCCTAAAACGCTTCCTTGTGGAACACCGTATTCTACGTTTATGTGAGAGCTTACTACTTCATTGACGCGTACTTGTTGCTTTCTCTCGCATAGGTAGCTTTCAAACCATTTTAGTGGACCTCCTCTGATACCTAAGCGTTCAAGTTTGGCAAGCAGTATTGGGAGTGAGACGGTATCAAAGGCTTTTGCCAAGTCAAGAAAAACTCCAAAGCAGCGCCGTCCAGAGTCCAAGTTTGTTGACACATGGTGAGTTAGATCTGCAACAGCTTTTTCCGTAGATTTATCTACTCGGAAACCATATTGGTTAGAAGCAAGTAGATTGTTAGTCTCTAGGAAATTACTAAGCCTTCTTTTTACGATTTTTTCTAGGATTTTGGACAGCGTTGTTAGCAGGGATATTGGTCGATAGTTGCAGACTAATGTTTTATCACCGGCTTTGTAAATAGGGACTATGACTGATTTTTTGAAGGAATTAGGAAAAGTGCCAGTAGAGATACTCGTATTAATGATGTGGGCTAAGGGTTCTATTATGTGGTTGTGCATTTTTTTTAGAAATATTGCTGTAATATCATCCCATCCTGCGGCACTGTCAGTTTTAAGGGCATTAATGTTGTTATATATTTCCTGTTCGTCAGTTGGGTACATGAAGAAAGAGAAAGGTGCTTTTGGGTTTTGCCTTCTTGCTCTAGAGGTAAGGGAAGCTTCGGTAGTGTTAAGTTTAGTCAAAGTAATATTTGCAAGTTTTGGTCCAACGTTAGCATAATATAAGTTAATGCAGTCCGGTCCACTGATTTCACTGTGGTCTTTTTGTTTGGAAGGTAATGCAGCAACATCTTTTATTATTTTCCATACCTTCTTCGGGTTATGTCTATTGTTGTGTAAGTCCTTATTTATGTAAAGTTCCTTTGCGACCTTTGTGGCTTTGATGCATGTGTTTCTGTAACGCTTGTAAGTCTTTTGAAGTGTAAGATTATGTTTGTCGGCTTTAGCCTGTTGATGCATGTGGTCTCTTTTTTCAATACATTTAATTAATGCTGGGGTAATCCATTTTCTTTTATTTCGATGTTTTCTTGTTAAGGTGCGTAAGTTTGAAAACCCTGTGACATCGCTCATAATAGATTTCCTCGTATATGCGCCTAACATGAAAAAAATTCATGCGATTTTGATAATTTGAGGAATGCAGATTGATTTTTATAGATATGACAAAAAATATTAATAAACGAATCAAACCCCAAGAATTGGCCAAAATTAATAAATACTTTCCGAATAATTGTCACTCACTGTTGACTCATGATACAATGTTTAAAAATATCCCTGTTGCAATTACACCATGCGCAGCTGTTCAATCATGCACCACGGGCGAACGATGCATTTAATTTAACGATGCATACTCATACGTACTGACAATACCAAAGTTAAAGACAAGTGCGGTGGTGGCGGCGGAGGCGGCAATGATCGTACCCACCTTGTAGTTGGTACGTTCTCCTCGGTTGCCTTGTATGGCCTGTTCTTGTCGATTACTTCAAGTCGTTCGCCGCGCTGTGATCGTGCTAATTATAATTATTACCAATTATCGGACCACCTGCGCTTCAATCATGTGCTCTTGAACGATCGGATCCAGCCTCCTAGCCTTCCTTCCTTTTGAAACAGAATTGCGATGATCGAGTGATGGAGCGAAGACTACACGTGCTGCATTAATGTTTCCTTTTTCTTGTGCATTTCAAGGAACGACTACGGCGCGGCTGTTGCTTTCGCGGTTAGTTACTCTACGGCCAAACTGAAATCAAGAATTGCAGACCTCTTCATCTAGACTTGCTCTCTCCCACTACATCTCTTCGGATTTTATTTATGTATTTCTCTATTCTCATTACCGAACGTTATCATTGTTTATTAATTAAGTGACAAGTTCGCCCGGTCGGACGTCGTCCCTGACAGTTTTCGATTAGAGTGTATCTATAAATCAATGCGTATTGGCTGGCTGGACATCCGCGTGATTGAGTCGGCAACGTTGATTGATGGCGCTCTCGTTGAGAAAGGCTCACGTGTGTGATCCGACCCCGCCCGATGGATCCGACGCGCATCCGATATCATCACTTCTGTCGCCATTAACTCCTCGTCAAATGTGGTAAGATAGGTTGGGGAAAAAGTTTCTTCGCATTTTTTAAGAAAATTCAAAACATTTTTTAATATGGTTTATTTACATTTAACTAAAGTATGTAGGTACCATTTTGTTCGATAACTTTTTGCCATCTTGTAGGTAGGGACATGATCCCATTGCTATAGAAATATTGGGACTTCTGATCAATATATTGCGACAAGTGGTTTTGGCAGTCCTCTCGTGATGTTAACCTGACACTGCCTAAAGAATTCTGAAGAGACCTAAACAGGTGGAAATCTGAAGGTGCAAGGTCAGGACTATACGGCGGATGCATTAACACCTCCCAGCCAAACTCTCTTAGTTTTTGCTGAGTGGCTAAAGATGTGTGAGGTCTAGCGTTATCATGATGAAAAACCACACCCCTTCTGTTGATTAATTCCGGCCGCTTTCTCTCAACTTCTTGCTTTAATCTCATCAGTTGTTCGCAGTAGAGTTCAGAATCGATGGTCCTGCCTGGTGGTAACAGCTCATAATGAATAATGCCCTTCCAATCCCACCACACACACAGCATCACCTTGTTGCGAGTTAACCCGGGTTTCGCCACAGTCTGTGAAGCTTGACCGGCCTTTGACCACGACCTTTTTCGCACGTTCTTGTCGTACGTGATCCACTTTTCATCACCAGTTATCAGCTTCTTCAAAAATGGTTCGGTTTCATTACGTCGTAATAAAGAATCACAAATGAGTACACGGTTCATTAGGTTTCTTTCAGTGAGCTCGTGAGGTACCCAAATATCGAGCTTTTTTGTGTACCCAGTTTTTTTCAAATGCGCCAAAACTGTTTTGTGGTCAATTCCTAGTTCTTCAGCTACGTCGTAACTACTGATATGCCGATCTTGCTCCACTTTTTCAAAAATGGCATCCATTTTATCCGTAATAGGGCGACCAGAGCGACGTGCATCTTTGACATCAAAATTTCCGGATTGAAAACGCTTAAACCAAATTTGTGCTACTCTCACAGACACTGCACTAGGTCCATAAACATTGCAAATTTTTTTCGCGGCTTGCGTTGCATTTTTACCTTTTTTGTAGTAAAATTTTAAAATGTATCGAATTTCTTCATTAGATTCACTCATTTTGACAGTACGAAAAACAAATGAGAATCACACATTTTCCTAATTTGAATTTGGAATTATGTTCTTTAAAATTTAAACTTTCAATGATACCAAAACCAGCCAGATACAAATAGTATAGCCAAAGAGATTTTATTACAAGTTCATACATACTATAATGCGAAAAGACTTTTTCCCCGACCTATTATGTTTCTCATTTTACGTAACTATCATCCGCCGCAGGGGAATCTTGCGATGTGACATTTTCTAATTTAATAGAATTTCTCGCTAGCTGCACTGTAAACATTCATGTTATCACGGTATTAAATTTGTTTTTTTGTTAAAAACCAATTAAACGGAGGAGGTCGAGGTTCACCCTGTGATGTTGCGTTTATCGTTTCTCATATAAAAAGAACTTTAATGAAAAATAGGGTGGTTGGGCAGGGACGTCCGCGAAATGTACTAGTCAAATTAAACATCTCAACCCACCCCCCACAATTGCTAATGCGTTTCTCAGTTCCCTAATAGAATGGACGCATCAGCAAATAGCTTGCCAGCTGCAGCGGCGACATCAGTGTAAACATGGCGAGCCGAGACGTCGCGTCCGCACGATGAGTGACTTCCGTTGCGTGCGTCGCGTCGTCGTCGCCGCGCGCGTCGCCGGCGGCGGGGCGGCGAGAATCAGCGGTCCGAAGGCCAACGCTCTCGTCGATAAAAGCGAAAGTTTATGTGACAGCGCACGGGGCCGGGCGGGGCGGGAGCTGCGCCGCCGCCGGTGTCGCCGTGATGTACTGCCGCCGCTGCGCGCATGTGAATCGCTTGGGCCCTCTGTCCACCTATGGAAACTGGATTCTCTGAGGCTGGACACGATATCGTAGGACAATGGAGATGGAAGGAGGAGTTTCCGCACGAACGGCATGCAAAACCTAGCTCGTCAGGATGTATACGAGGTTACTTGCTCGATCTTGAGTGCTAATCTGGTTATCGCTCATCTAGGACGATCTACACTTTATCGATCCGCAGCGATTCCACCAACAACACAAAACATCCTTTATTTTGAATATTTAACAGTGAAAATTAATCGTACTCAATTATATTAAATTGGTTATATGAAGTAGTTTATTTTTAAAGAATCGACCGATTCAAACAAATCCAATTCTACATCACATTTGTGTCTTCTTGTCATCAAAAAGCTCTGCCTACCTCTCTACCTGGACTGTGCCAGTGGTTACTATTTTTTCCTAAGAAATTATTTGGTTAAAATAAAAATATCGTGTAGGTTACAAATAAACATTGTTGGTAACTTTTTTATGTGTGAGAAATTTTTAATAAAAGTTGTTCCCTGTATTTGAGCGGATCGAAACTTGGGGGCACGGAGGTTTGCCTTTTACGCCTGAGGTCATGGGCTCGATCACCGCCCCTTTCATGAACCACATTCTTTCACTTTATGAGTTGGATGAGTGCATTTCGTCACGAATGGGAGCTGTACCATGGTTCGGAATCCATGTAAAACTGTAGGTCCTTTTATCCTACTATCTAGGGGTATCCGGCGGGCTTAATCTTAGCAGATTAGGCTCGCCAGGGTTAGTGCCATTGCAGTGGATGAAATTATTGTCGAAGCGGCAATGAAAAAATGCCCGTGTATTGCATCCAGTTCAATGTAGCCATGCTCAGAAAGGGAAGGTCCAGGCATGTGTTGCGATGTGTGTTCTAATATCATGACGGGCTTGTGGTATTAGCCACCCATGTCCAGTAGCATGAAAAACCCTTAGATTATAGACCCTAGCCATTTACACTCCTAAGCTTTAAAATATGTCAATTTACTTTACTAAAATTCGAAACCAATGATTCAACGCTTCGAACTGTCGTTAATCACGATATGATAAATTCAATCCGTCACAGCCAATACCGTCTGTGGGTTGGAAGAAGTACTTATAAAAACTTCTAACGTAGCGCCTATCACTTTCTCCGCAAACGCTCAATTTAACTCTCTGAATAGAATCTAAAAAACGTCTGCCACTTGACCCCCGTAACGAATCTCCAATTATGAGGCGAATACATTTTCTATATCACCTGTTTATTTTATTTGCAGGTAAGCATCCGGCCATTCGTGTACCGACGGTGATGGCTTCAACTATTGGTAAGGTGCGGGCGATTTCACAATTGTTATCGCCTGTGTTCATTTCACATTCGCACGTGGAAAGGTTGCTCCTCGGAAAACATATTACCATAGAATAAGTATATTTAATCTATGATATTACATAATATATCTCTTTACAGTCGATCGAGTTTTCTCTGAGCATTGCCATCTTCCGAGTTCTCTTATACCCAAATCGGCGTCTTCAGCTTTTTCTGCGACGCAATTAGCCCGTCATCGCGTGCCGCGAACTCCTTATTTAAATGCGAGGCAATTTTCTCGCAGAAAAACTCGCCGCCGCCGCGGCCGGCCGGTTCGCAATCGATAAAAGGAAAAACAAACACTCGTGGTGATTCGGCTTTCTATTTGACGTAGTCGGACCGACGCGATGGCGGCGCGGGGGCGGCGGTGCGGTGACGGCGACGCCTCTGCATGTCAAGCATACCTTCGACACCAATTTCACTCCTTGTACAGGTCGACGCGTGCGCCGAATGGGCAAACAGCCGTCCGCTCGCCAAGCAGGAGTATTTCTAGTTTCAGACTCGCGCGAAGCCGTCTATCGGAGGAACGAAAGTGTCGACGGCTGCTCTCACCGGCCCGCCCGTCGGTCGACTGGCGAGAAAATTGTCAAGAAAAAGTGTTGTCGATCAGCGTAATGCCCCGCACGCCGTTTATCTGCGCTGTCGTCTATGATTATGCGGCGTTATAATTCATAACGATGTCTGGAATTAGTGCAATTTGTCGTCAAATTGCGAGTCTCGGTGGGCGCGTCCGCTCCGCCGCTCGGGTGACGAAATGGCTTGAACTAATTTAACTAGGTCCAGCTCTCTAGCCGGCCGGTGAGAATTCTAATCGTAGTTCCTTCATTTAGTAGCGGATATTAGTAATCTTCTCGTGCCGTGCTCCTGCTGTTAGATTGACAACGTAAACTCTACGGCAATTATGAAATTAAAACGATAATCCATATTCCGAAGCAATCGATCAAACTGTCACATCTTAAAGCGCAGTACCATAGACGTACTTTAGTACTCTCAGGAAAGTGAGCAATTTACGAATATTGAAGATAAACAATGCATACATTATGGGTGTATGCAATACATAGTTCCTTACTAGATGGAAGGATTAATCCCGCCCAGGTTCGTACCATTGCTTAAGATGAATGATGATCGAAGCGGCCATTTAAATTGCCCATGTTTTCTATCCAGTTGTAAGGAAGGTCCTGGCAAGGCACCTAGTTCCCATTAGGTGTGTTAGGCTTATATCACGATTGTTGGTGAGGTATTTTCCATCCATGAAACTGATTCATAAAAAAAACATTGGACGGCATAACAATACAAATGCAGTATTTTTTTCATTGGACCCGTGACATCGGACGCGTGAACATGACATGACAAAATGATAAGGATTTCTAGTTGTTACGGAGTCCCAAAGTCCGACGCTTGAAATCAATTGACAGGCCGACGTTGGAACATCTCACATGATATCACCGACGAGCCGACCACTTAGTGTTAATTATTTTACTTTCATCGTAATTGCGGTGGTCTCTGTGAAGAAGTATTCAATAAAAGTAAATTCATACAAATTAAAAGTACAAGTGGCTCCTATTATGCGAGTAGAACAAAGCGATTGAATCCGCGAGATGACTCGACGAAAACCGGATTCAATCGATTCGCCATGGTCGAGTCGGAGCTGCGAGAGAAATTAAAAGTTATCATGAAGAGATTGGTCATGTAAGCCTTAAAAATTCGAGTTTACAGGTGAATTAGTCTTCTAAAATATTAAGGCTGTAATGCACCATCAATGTTACTGCTATTGTTAAATATTGCCTGTCTTCTTACTGTTTATGTCTGAGAAGTCAGATATTATTTAACAATAACACTACACACCTCATGACAACTAGGTGCCATGCCAGAACCTTCCTTTTATTGCATAGCTACATTGAACAGGATGGAAAAAACGAATAATTTTCATTTCCGCCTCGACCATCGTTCATTCAATGCGATGGTACCATCCTGGGCAGGATTAACCCTACCACCTAGTAAGTAAGGAAGGGCACCTACAGTTTAACATGAAATCCGAACCACTACGACATGCACGGGAAGAAACGCAGTGATCCCGATTTTATTATTTTTACGTGCCGAAACCCACACAGTACGAATGACACGATGGTCAACGCGGAAATTATTGTTTTCCATGTTTTACAATCAGTTCAATGTGCCTTGCCAAAAAGGTCCTGGTTTTCTCAAATTATGCACCAGTACTACTTATACGTAATTTTGTCTCGCTCCATCAATACGTTCTTTGAATCATGCTTCTTTATAAGGTACGGTTCGGATAAGTCGGTGTCGACCGGAAGCACTTCTACTGAAGGTCGGGGCTGCTCAGGGCTATTCTACGACGGAATCCCATCCGCCTTACCATCGGAAAATTCAGACGAGGCGTGTCGCTTCACCGCTTCAATCTGCTACTTTTATACCATCATAGGGAATTTGACCCAATTTTAATATAAGAAAAAACTGATCTGTTTCCACCCAATTCGCACTCATAAGGTTTTTCGTTACGCATTGGAACGGGTGCTTACATGCAACAGCGATGGAAAAAATCACACCTCGCACACACCGTCGTTTCTGATCGAGCGGAGGTCGGATATGTTTGTGTGTCCTAGTAAGAGATGTCTACGGTAAAAGATGCGTATTAACATGGCTCGATGTGTCTTTGCCGCTTATATAGGGTTTTTCAATAAGAGGTGTTATTTTGATATTCAAAGAAAAATGCCATTTTTTTATATAAATGATCGGATGTTTATTTCATTATAAAGAAGAAGGTATGCCTTTAATAGTGGAAAATAACATCAGGCAAATGACCACCACCACCAAGCTTACAGGACCATATCCTTTTCATGAAATTTTCCATAACCAAATCGCAAAGTGGCTGCCCTATGTCCTCGATAGCCTCACGAATTCCATCTTTGAGGTCTTGAATCGACGCTGGGCTATTGGCGTAGACCTTCTGTTTCACGTGGCCTCAAAGGAAGAAGTCGCAAGGTGTTAAATCACAAGATCTCGGTGGCCAAAAGTCTATTCCGAGAGTGGTTATTGGTGAATCGTATGAGCAAGGATTAGACCAGCTAGTTTGCTCCTTCGGTGCTTTCACCTAAAACACAAATAAAATATGGTGTTTTTAAATATACTTAGCGTAATATGCCTGAAATTTCTGTATTATTAATATGCCCAACACCAGAGATGCCCCCAGCAGATATGCATGTGCATGGCTGCTGCAACGGTTCTCGTGTTCCGCATGCAAAGTGGCAAATAATGCAATTAATTCCTCTTGTATTTAAATGCGCTGCGCTTAATAACATAGGTGAGGGGGCATTCCTGTTGTGGTCGCGATTTTGCTGGATGTTTTTATTAATTTGTTTTTCGAGCCCGCCGCACGTAATTGCGACCATTAGCCGTCGCGTGTGCGCAGCTAATTCGGGTACGTCAGTCTCCGAGAAGACAGATGACGTCTTATTAAATCGCCGGGTTTTATATGTGACATTGTTGCATCAGTAAAACACGTTTAACGTCGACTACGTCCAATTATAGATATGTTTCTTCGTAACGCATGTCCTGGGGTAAAAGTATTTCGACAGCGCATAAAGTGTTGGTTGTTCTCAAATAGTACATTAACGGTTGTTGGGACGATGCCGCGTTTCACGCCGTGAGCTGTAAAATGAGCCCAATTAGCACATCGTATCCTGGAGTTAAGAGCAGAAATAGGCGTTCGCCCATCACGCCAGCGGCAGCGGCGGCGCACCGGTCGCCTCACGCGATGCCTGCAGCCGGCGCGCCGCGTGGGGTGGCGTGTCTTCTTACAATTATTGCCATTTCTGCTTCATAATCTGGCTTATTATACCGGAATTATCCCGCAATACCAACAAACACGACTCCGCTGAGCGCTCAGGGGAATATAGTCAACATTTTGCACGTAAATATCTACTTCCTCACTTCCTTCTTGGCCGCTTGTTTTTTAAGTTTTATGCTGTTAATTCTTCCCGTGTTTTCATGGAATTTGAAATCTCAGTTGCTAGTTCGAGATAAAAAATCGAATACAATTTAAAATTAATATTCGTGAGGTTCCTGAATGAGGGTCGATGCATCTTCATCGTTATATTATCCGTACTAATATTATAAAAGCGAAAGTTCCACTACATTGATTACGGGAGGAGGGACTGTAGGAGAATTCCAAATTATGGGTCCAAATTGGAATACCCGATACCCGCGAATGGTATGTTTTGGTGGTTCGGGTCCAGCCATGCAGTATATTTGTAAAGTAGTTATTTTTACTGGGCTCTTTCTTTAATTTATGTGTCCTTGCTTCACGGCCGATTATACATACAAACATATCACATTCCTTGGAATAAGCGACATATCTGCTTAAAACGAAAAAGTATATTTATATAAAATTATAGGTTCAACCCGACAACAGTCCGAAACGACATTGACCCGAGCTTAGCCGGGTACCTCAGCTAGTTACATAATTTCTTAAAAAAATATTTGGCGATGCACTAAAATATTACGATCATTGATAGATATAACTTGTTGAATCCCAACGAAGTTTTATAATAGTCGAGAAAGTTTGTTTGTCCTTCACGAGAGCCATGTATTCCGCCATCGCTGGGGCCCCACGGAATATTCCGGAGCACTATGGAAAAAGCGAATCCTATGAATAAGCTGATCCTATGAATGAGCGGAGCTATCCTTGGAATAAGCGACGTAGCTGCTTAGTACGAAAAAGTAAATTTATATAAAATGATAGGTTCATCCCGACATCAGTACGAAACGACATTGACCCGAGCGTAGCCGTGACATCAGCTGGTTGGTATATTACTTAAAAAAATATTTGGCGATGCAATAAAAACTTAAGGTCAAGATAGATTTAACGGAGTTTTATAGGAGTCGAGATGGTTTGGTCGTCCTTCACGCGAGCCATCTATTCCGTCATCGCCAGGGGCCCGGCGGAATATTCCGGAGGACTACGATGATTTTCATCTGCATCGTGCGGATGCGAGCCGCGCGCCGCGAGCGGGCAGCAGCCGCCGACCACTTGAGAAGAAAACATCACGCCGCATATTATCATTAGAATGCCTCCGCGCATGCAATTGCCGTGCGTTTCTTTGCTAAGAAGTGATTGTAAGGCGCGGGACGTGATAAGGGATTATTAATTTATAATGGCCGCCGTGGCTACTGAGCGCGTGGAGAGTATGAATTATGTTGTCCGAGAATGCATAATTAAACTCGATAAAATCTCCATCGGAATCGGGTCTTAAATCAACATTATTAACTAGGAATGCAGATCGGCTCTTCCCCGTCCGCCATAATGCATGCAAATTGTTTTCTGGAGCCGTTGTGTTATGGAGTATCGGCATTATGTGCGAACCGATGCCATGGACGCTCTTATATTTTCGATTGCTGCTATACATCACTAGATGTGGAATTGTGCAAAGATAAGGTCGAGAAATCACATCAGCAGCGGATTGTGTCAGCGGTCTATAAGATATAAGTATTAAAACGATAGTCCTTCTTTAACTGTAAACATTGTTGCTATAGTCTCCGTCACACTGTAATTTTGCTTTTCCTCATAGTTTTTTACTTGCATGTAAAACTTATAAGAGCATACTTTTTTGTGTTTGTGTTGGTTAAAAATATAAGCAGCAAAGGTGCTATCTTACTCATGTTTTTAACTAACTTGTAGAGTCGGGTTAGCACAACGATAAACAGTCAGTTTTCAAATAAAATCGGGGTAGAGACGACTAGACGGCTGTGCCAGGTGCTATATCGAAAAGTTTGTTTTAATTCATAAAAAGTAGCCTATCACTAAGGCCAACTATCTCTATGTAAAAGTCACGTCTATCTGTTGCTCCATTTCTGCGTTAAAAAAAGTACAAACCAATACACAAGTTTTCCCGTTTATAATTTATAGTAGGATTACAGCAGTGCAAATAATTATTTTATATATTCATATTAGTTATACGCTTTAGGCAAAGTTACGCTAAAAGTAAAAGACTGGAAATATTTTTTTTTTCATTTAAGAATAAATCTCCGCGGTGTAAACATTACTTTCCTAGAATAATTTGAAGATACGAGGAGTGGTTATGCAACATAACCAAGAATCCTTTAGTGTTTGCCCATTGAGCTGCTGCTGGTTCCTTCTCCGAAATTGGCACATCCTCCCACGTTGCTCCCGGCGCTCCCCGAACACGCCTCGGCTCCGGCCCGCGCCGCCGAGTGCAGTTTGCATGACAATGTGCGCGCTCGCCGCCGCTGCGGGTTTATTGAACCCCGTCGAAGTGCATGAGGCGCCGTGCGCGGCATACGAAATTTGTATTCTTATGAGATCCGCTACCGTTGTCTTAGGGAATACGTCAGGCGGCATCGCCTGTGATTGATGGCGAGAGCCGCGGAGATTATGTCTTGTCCACGTACCTCACCGCTATTATCCCCGGCACCACCGGCGGCGGCGCCTTGAAAGTTTTAATTTCGAAAGGGCCCGTAAACTGATGTTACAAACTATTTATAATACGATGGAATATTTTATTTATGTATTACTTATTTCATACATAATATACAGAAGACGCCATCTTAACTTAATCAAAATGTTTATTCCTAGCAAACCATTTCACCACGGGCCAAACGGTCTATCGGAATGGTATTAATCCACTTAGATATAGTTAAATGTGAATACTGTATTGTGTATGATGATGGATATAAATAAATAAATAAATAAATGTACTTGGTATCTAAAATAATAAAAAACAAAACATGACAATAATTTCCAGTATTCAGTCCGACTAGGGGACTTCTCAGCTAAATTGGCGTTTACTGAACTTCGAAGTTAAGTTCGAAGTCAAAATCAAATTCGGATTACCAAATGTGTATGAAAACGCGGAATCGGCGTAAACTGCAACGCATTTCCTTTCGCGACGAGTAATGTGTCAAATCAAACTCAGGACTCGCAAATGTTTGTTTGCGACCACTGCGCGCGCTCTTCAACTTTCCATACATTTGACATAAACGTCGATTTCGGTGACAAGTCGAACTATGTAGGGGCTCTGATGAAGATTCAAACCACCGACCACTACCGCAACTTTGTATTACAGACGGGACCTGTTGCACGCTGCATGAAAAAGCTTTAAAATATTTATAAGTGTCACAAATAGCGTCCACCCTTTTTCAAATCAGAATTATAAGAATAAAGAATAAGAATTATAAGAATAAGAATTAAGAAAAAAATATTCGCCACAACATTAACAGACACAGAAGTATAAAGATAACATGATTAAAACCAAGAAATATATAGAACAACGAAACTAAAATTAAACTAAACAAAACAACAATTAAACATTGATGTGTTATCATTGTTAGACGTGGGTATGGTATCTAAAATGTGTGACAAAAGGGATCAGTCTCAGCTGACTCGTAGAAAACTGCGAATTTGGTTTTCAGATGGATCCCTAGAAGCTCTCTACGTATTTGGAAATTGTAGCGTGTTGCATCTTTTCGCTCGCAAATTTGCGTTTCATGACAATGCACTTTTTCGGAGTTATACGAGTATCATCTCATCCCAAACGTCCGTAAGAAGAGTTTCAAGCAAAAGTAGAAATGGTGTAGTGTACGGAACGCGCGAGAATGTAGTCGATTGTCACGGCGGCGGCGGCGGCGGGGGCGGCGCAGCTTTGCGCTGCGGATAGAGATGTGGAGGCCCGATGAATACCATTAGATGCGCTCGCGCATCCGATGCACTTATTGGAGAACAAATAGCGAGCCGCCGCTCCGCGGACGATCGGTCTGATTGCTGCCGTGTGAACCGCCGCCGCCGCGCACTGATGCAATCTCGATCTCGAATTTGTTTTGCATTTCTTTCACTCAGAATGGCTGCCTTGGAATCGATTTCCTTGCATCTGAACCCTTAACGGCTTGTACCGTGCGATTTAAAACGAAATAGAATTGCGTGTGATTTTTTATCTGTTTCAGCAACTGGCCTGCTGGGCCACACGCTAATTTATTAGGGTTCCGTACCCAAAGGGTGAAAACCCGTGAAGACGCAGCAAACCGACCGACCAACTTACTTTAACGATTGTTATATTAGAATGAATATGGATTCAATTATAAGGAATCATATTTTCTTCCATAACTGTTAGTTTATCAAGAAGTTGTTAAGAAATTGTAAAAAAACTGCCAGACTACGATTGTATTCAACTTATGGTTTTGTCTATACTACAAAGAGAATAAGGAACAATACTTCCCTCCTTATTAAAAGGGCGATAACTACATATGGACCTCATATGTAGTTACCGCCTTTTGAATAAGGAGCAATAATTGTTGTAATTCATACGAAGCCTACAAATTAACGAACACTAAAAAATATATGTACAGCTTGGCAACCTGTTTTTTTTTCTTATTTCCTTAATCTTTGTAGGTACATTACTCTATAAAAGATATAATAAAATCTACATAATCGGTATTATAGGTTTTTCGTTACGCATAACCACCGAAAGATTTACCTTGATCCGCGTAACTTAGTATATACTAGGTCCGAACTTTCTCAGTGCAAGGATCTAACTCTAGTTCCCAGTACGGTCTTGTGCCTGCTGAATGGCTAGTGGAATATTACCAATAGTAGATTGAATATCTCCTCGGGAAGCGTCGGCCGAGAGCCGGGAGCCGGGAGCCGGGAGCCGGGAGCCGGGAGTCGGAAGCCGAGAGTCAAGCGGTTGTACCGATTATGTAGATTTTATTATATCTTTTATAGAGTAATGTACCTACAAAGATTAAGGAAATAAGAAAAAAAAACAGGTTGCCAAGATGTACATATATTTTTTAGTGTTCGTTAATTTGTAGGCTTCGTATGAATTACAACAATTATTGCTCCTTATTCAAAAGGCGGTAACTACATATGAGGTCCATATGTAGTTATCGCCCTTTTAATAAGGAGCAATAATTGTTGTAATTCATACGAAGCCTACAAATTAACGAACACTAAAAAATATATGTACAGCTTGGCAACCGGTTTTTTTTTCTTATTTCCTTAATCTTTGTAGGTACATTACTCTATAAAAGATATAATAAAATCTACATAATCGGTATTATAGGTTTTTCGTTACGCATAACCACCGAAAGATTTACCTTGATCCGCGTAACTTAGTATATACTAGGTCCGAACTTTCTCAGTGCAAGGATCTAACTCTAGTTCCCAGTACGGTCTTGTGCCTGCTGAATGGCTAGTGGAATATTACCAATAGTAGATTGAATATCTCCTCGGGAAGCGTCGGCCGAGAGCCGGGAGCCGGGAGCCGGGAGCCGGGAGCCGGGAGTCGGAAGCCGAGAGTCAAGCGGTTGTACCGATTATGTAGATTTTATTATATCTTTTATAGAGTAATGTACCTACAAAGATTAAGGAAATAAGAAAAAAAAACAGGTTGCCAAGCTGTACATATATTTTTTAGTGTTCGTTAATTTGTAGGCTTCGTATGAATTACAACAATTATTGCTCCTTATTCAAAAGGCGGTAACTACATATGAGGTCCATATGTAGTTATCGCCCTTTTAATAAGGAGCAATAATTGTTGTAATTCATACGAAGCCTACAAATTAACGAACACTAAAAAATATATGTACAGCTTGGCAACCGGTTTTTTTTTCTTATTTCCTTAATGTTTGTAGGTACATTACTCTATAAAAGATATAATAAAATCTACATAATCGGTATTATAGGTTTTTCGTTACGCATAACCACCGAAAGATTTACCTTGATCCGCGTAACTTAGTATATACTAGGTCCGAACTTTCTCAGTGCAAGGATCTAACTCTAGTTCCCAGTACGGTCTTGTGCCTGCTGAATGGCTAGTGGAATATTACCAATAGTAGATTGAATATCTCCTCGGGAAGCGTCGGCCGAGAGCCGGGAGCCGGGAGCCGGGAGTCGGAAGCCGAGAGTCAAGCGGTTGTTGAGGTCGTGTCTGCGATCTCGCTGTATGTAGTACCCGCGGAAGGTAAAAGCCGCGCGACGCGTCGCAAAGGAATTGTACAAAATGCCGCGGTTCGTAGTGCGCAGTAATGTGCCACTCATTATATCGCTGCTCGGGTGCCAGAAATGGCGCTCGTGATATGTGTATGTGTGAGTAGTTACAAATCGAGGAATGTGTACTGTATTGCCAATATTCTGTGAACATTTTGACTTATCAGTGCCACATGGATTTATTCGTCGAAATTTAAAGATAGCGCCTGAGTACAGCACCGTGGTTGCTAAAAATTGCAATATTTCTGCGCTCTCATTGCTGGTGTTCCACGAATTCACAAATCAAACAAAAGGAATATATATGAACAAGGACCGCGAGGATCTGTAGGAAGGACAGGCACCGTTAAAACCGGGTCTGAAACATATGTATTAAAATTCTGCAGCATTTTACCATTCGCCATGGTAAATGGCGAACGTGCCACAAATTAAATGTTACAGACTGTATTTATTTGTTCAACGTTACGAATTATGTAGTCTCGATCAATTAGAGAGTTATTAAACTGTGTACGAAAGTGATGTGGGCACAACGTCGCGTCGTGGGTCGCGAAAACGAAAGTTCCAATGTTGACTTTACTGTCCGTTACATAAATCACTTTGAGTAAATGTCTCCTCCGTTTAGCCAAAGACGCATTATTATCGTTCGCTTCACGAGTCAAAGCGAAGAAAACGCTGTCAGCGTGTAACATGATGTAAAGCCCACGCCACACTTGGCGAAGTCTACTTGCACATCAAAGTGTAAAAAGTTCAAATGTTCACGTGGACTTCCTCACTTGGCTGAGTCATGGAATAAAGAGGAAGGCATATGTAGTCAATGTCATGCAACGTACCAAACAGCCGAAAACTGCTTTATTTCGCTGGTACTATGATATTTTTTAATCAGCGCCATCTCCTGTCACTGCCAGAACCAGTTACGCCTCGATTAAACTATAAGCCTAATTCCAAACTTTGCCTAGTTCGGCGTGATGAAAACGTTATATTTAATTTAATTATAAATTAAGTAATGTCATTGTAAATCAAAAAATATAATTTGATATTCATTGGTTTCTATTAAATGTATTCTGATGATATTACCAGTATATCCTGTCCTCTTTAGTCTATGGCTAAGTTCAATCATGTGTTAAAAATGAACACACATGCGGAGACTTCAATTTGTCACCAAGAAAGGGACCATAAAATCACATTATGTAAGTCGCCGTCTATCCTGTCAGCTATCTTTGCGATGAATGTGACAAGGTGTATTTTTCTTTTCTTCGCACAGTTTTAAAAGGGTCGACAAATGTTTGCGTCTCTTCTGGCGCGCAGGTAATCTTGCGGAGCGCAATGAAAATATTAACATGCGTGTGGCTCCTCCGCCTAAGTATAGTGAGACACGTCGTTATGTTACAAAGTAACCCGCCATCGCTAAGTACTCTGATTGGATACATTTTTTTTTCTTCTGCTACCATGCTATTTCAGGTGAGAATGCAAAAATCTGTAGCTTGGGTTAGCTCACAAGCCTAACAATATCAGGACCACAAAGAAGTATAAAAAAATTTCAATCATTATTTTGATGAGTTTTTTTGTTCTGGCAGCAAAAATCAGAAGTAACTGAATCAAAGGAAACTTTCAAACACGTAAGCACTGATGACCAAACCTGGAACCCGATTAAGAGACATCAGCCGAAGCTGCCTGTCTATAAAATAAATAAACACAGTAATATTAAGATTTTCTCAAAATTATGTAAATTAGGGTGCCCACCAAATAATACCTCCGCTAAATCCGAAACCATGCTATCATACCTCCATCATAGCTTCAACGGCCTCAAATGTAACTGATCATCGACTATTCTTCTCAAAGTTTATGTTTTAATCTTTGGGTAGATCTATTCTCTGACGACGTCTATTAACAAGATACCTTTTTTTGGAAACTGCCACTGTTCCTTAAAATTTTCGATATGCAATGCGTTACGCTGCGCTTCCGCCCGGAAGATGCAGTCTAATCGTTGCAGAAATGTCTTGTGAGAAGTGCTCGTGTTTTTAACAATAATTGCATTGCATCGGGAAACCATTGTACATCGGCATTGTACTGGGCCAACATACTGCGAATACATAAGTAAACTGGAAAACCGTAAGTGTTTAAAACAATATTTGCGGGAACTGTGTGAAACATACGAGGTGTGGGAGGACCCACTCTGAATGTGAAAAAATATGTAAGGGAATTCGATCAATTATGTACAAATCAGAAGCGGTGATCACAAAATTTGCGCTCTTGCTGGTGAAATATTTGACATCCACTCTGTGATTGGTGCAGAATTGTTCGAATTCTCTAACTTATTTTCTCACATTTTACGCCGGCTCGGTCCCAGATGGTGGAGCATTCCTTGGAACATAATTAAATTAGTAAACTACTCTAATATCTCGACATGCCTCTTCGTCAGGAATTTTGTTACGAAGAGGAATGCCACACTTCTGCTTCTACCGTGCATCTTATCTCGTCTCCTATGATATCTCACCCAATTTCCGCTGCATTCCTCTCGGCAGCAGCGAGCGCACGTGAGTCGTGGGCCAGGCAAGTTTCACTCTCGGCAGAGGCGGGTCAGCAAGCAACAGCGGGCCCCGAGCGGCCGACGCTGGCGAGAAAGTAAATATGATCTTACCCATATTTGGAGGGAATCTAACAAGTATGCCGCGCAGCATCTGTCGGTGCCGACCATAGACAACGCGCAGTCCAGTCGCATACGCTTCTCTCCATATTGCCACATCCGCCCGGCTTCTTTGCGTTATATGGATTGTAGATTTGAATGAGCTGTGCCAGTCGAATTTTGATGCGTCATTCTAGCGTTGCCAACGGCGATGTCTTTCATGGTAGTGTTGGTTCAAACTGAAGCCACTGAGTCTTACAGTTATAATTGGAATGTTCTGGAAATATGTATGACATTTTCTTTTTTGTTAGGTTATGTGTGACGCTTTTGGTTTGCCTAATTAGTGTATTTGTATTTGTACAGTTGTATCCCTCTTGCAATTTAATTCAAGAAATCTTTCACATGACATTGGCAAACTGTTCAGTTAAAATACGTACAATAAGAGACAGTCGTAAACACCCACTTTCGAAGGAGGGAAAATGTGAACCGTTAAATTACGTTGGCTTTTCTTAACAATATAATAGACATACAACCATAGGTGAGAAACTATATAAAAACAAACCCACAAAACATTTTAGGATTTTTTACTTCGAACGGGACTTAGATGAAAAAGGAAGGGGAGAGTTATTTGTACTGTCTCTTGCTTGCTTCCGCACAAGCGGAACCGGTCATGAAATGTTTGTAAACGGATTTTTGTCCGTACAACTGATCATCCTTGCGCCGAAGGATCGCAGAAGATATGTTGTTGGCTCTATGGAGCCGCAAACAGCCCGGGGGCAGGCGCGATCAAGCCGTTTAGCTGCATAAACTTAACTGTCTAGTTAGAGTCTTGTCTGCACCGAGTCTCGAGACACCGCAACATAACACTTCAGCCTGGGCAAACGTAATAAGTCACATCAGAATAGAGACATTTTGTTTCAACTGTTACTTTAAGACTTTACTTACGAAATACTCTGTCACCGTATTATTTTTTCGGCAACGAGTATGCCTATATTTTTATGACTTAGCATTTTGTTCTTATTGTTACCTAGATAATACATTGTTGACATATACAGACGTATGCATCTCCCTAAAATGCGTTTAGTCGGTCTAATTTAAAAATATTATACAGGAAATAACTGAGTTACTGAGTTATTACACTAAGGTGTTCAATCTCTGGTTGGCGATAATTTTAAAATTAGAATAAAAAACGAAAAAATAAAATCTATCTATGATAAACATAAATTTAATACTAACCAGAGATCGTTTCGATCTTTAATGCTACAGCCTTGCTTGCAGAATTAAATATCATCAAGATTTACTAAAATCCTAAAATGTAATATGGTTTTATCATTTTAACCGTGACAGAACTTGATTGTTTACAAATGTGTGAAAACATTTCATTATACTTTCATAGCAGGTAAGCATTAGCATAATTAATGAATACGCACTACGAAGAAATAACAGCTATGACAAAGGATTTTAATAATCGATCAAGTCTATGCTATCGAAATATTATGTCAATGTTGTAAATGTAATCTTCTATTTTATGGATATTTGATTTTTTCTACAGTGTGTGCGTTTTTATTTCGACGTGTTTTAATAAATGATATGTATAAAGCTCTTCGAGCCAACTTTGAACATTAGAGAACGATCGTAACTAATTCGCATGGCGGCAGCGTGGCCACGTGTTAGTCCAACTGTAATTAGTTCGCTTACGAATTGTGGACGCTCAACATAAATATGTGTTGCACTAAATAGCGCCATGTTATGTTCTTCTTACGTATTCTTACGTTTAGTTGGAACTCGAGAAAATCAGTAGCAAGCGAATTTGTAACCGAAGTCACTCGCTGGTGCTTCCGCTTTCGTATGGCAAAGTGGCTACACCGCCGCCCCTATACAACCGAGTTTCGGTTTCTACTCCCGTCCGTCCATTCTCCGTGACTCCGAACAAGCTGAAGTTACATTTTGCCTCAGAGCATTGTAAACCCCCTGGTTACTCGACCAATACATAAAGATACAACGAAAGTACCTACGCATTTTTATATTGTTTTCAGTGCATTCCGCTGAATTAATGAAGTCTAGGCGTTTATTTAGCGTGTCGTCATTTGCACTTAGAAGCCAATGATCCAAATTGACAAAGGCCTTCGACCTGCCGAGCACGCCCACACGGGAGTCTCCGCCGCCCAGACAAGACGCAAGCAATATAAATCTTGTACAAGTACAGCAGTTTTAACTTATCACATGAGCTTTGCTCGGTTACGGGTAAGTGTGCGTGCACAGAGTTTAAGCATGTCTATTGAGATTTGTTCGAGTTATGCGCACAGTCAAGCGTGTACATATACGTCGCCGCCACTACTACAAGCGGCAGAATAAAGAACTATGCCGTGATGCGTGCCCTCATTCAGCTCCATCTGCAACCCCTTCCGTTAGCGTTACCAAACGGCAGTTGATATGTTCGGATTTTGAGGACGGATTCCTGATAAATGGGATCCCGGTATTCTGGAGAATTGATAAGTATTTTTTTTATTTTTCAATAATGTACAGAATAATCTGAATATTTTTTTTTTCAAAATGTAACAAAGAACCTTTTTCATCATCCTGGGCAATTTAGTTTTATATGACCTACCCCCTACATGACCCAATACAATAACGAGATACGTTGTTGGTTTCGAGTTAGTTTTAACAATAGTATCGCTAAGAAAGCTATACATTCTTAAGCAGACAGATATTTGATGGCCAAATCTTTAGTATATCTATCTAACTGATAAATGTAATTGCATTTAAATAGGGTTAGTTAGTGAATTGGTAGGAATACGAACTTTCTGTTTATTGTAGATATCATAGAATCTACATACTAACGTGAGACGTATACATATAATATAGATAATAACACGTTTGCCTTTCACGCTTTAATCAAAATGTAAAGGTTTGGAAATACATATCTTGACCTCCTTCCGAATGATTTATGGGATTTTAAAACGAGCGCGAAATCGATAGCAATGAAGTTTGCGGTCCATAAAATATGCTAAAAAGTTCAGGTCAATATATTACGAGTTACGAATAACTCATCACTAAATCGCTTCGATAACCTATTACGCTAGGTTACACCATTTAATAAAGCATTTGAGGTATACACTTGATCGCCCATCCATAGATTTTCACATTTGTGTATCCCTCAACTAATGTTCTATTTAATTAAGCAATCCAGCTAAATAGGTTGATTAGTGAAGTAAGGAAATTCGATCAATTCTGCACCAAAAAAAAATGCACGTCAAATATTCCACCCAGTAAGGCCCGATTGCACGAAGCGACGGCCGAATTAATCTATGTTACAAACACGTCACTTTTAGTGAAACGCACGGAGTGGCTTCCATACTGTCCATACAAAGTGACGTGTTTAATCATACGTTGACATTGATTTTGATTTTTTGTGCTTTCGTGCACTCGGCGTAACATCGGCTAAGAGCGCAGATGTTATTACAAACGTTTGTTGTTGGTGCAGAATCGAACGAATTCCCTTACTTATTTTCTCACATTTTACGCCGGTTATCCTTGCCTATAACGCGAACATCCAAGGACGTCTTGACGTTCAGGATACGCAGGCGTTTCGTGTCATTGCGTCGTTGCAGAACGAACGAAACACGAACAATAATTATCGAAAGAGCAACTGGTAGGTGTATTGCACATCCTATAAGCAACCAACAGTTGCGTCCAAAGTATGCGTTCACTTTCGCTGTCTTCGTTTAGTCACCGATGTCTCACACTCGATTCTCCGTATCCATGAGTAGTTTGCAGAACTCCGCGCCGCTCCGCCGTTATGTGGGCCACACACCAGACAGCGGATGCACGCGTAACGCTCACACGTACACCTGCCGTTGGGAGTTTTCATTCACACGCCCGTTGCCGTCGGTCTTGCTCAAAGGGGATTTCGCGAGCCAACAGTATTGATAATGGATGCACCGTACACTGAGTAGGTAGTGTGTAACTAACGAAAAGGAGAAGTTTTGGCCCACTGGCGGTGATAGTTGTGAAAGGTAATTCGAATCGTTGAAAAAGAGGCACGAATCACTTTATTTGTGAATCCACTGGTTCGAGTTGTTAGATGATGAATGAGAAAAATAGTAGCGAACTTATGGTGAATGTGAAAAACCAGCCAAGTGCGAGTCGGAGTCGCACACGAAGGATTCCGTACCATCGTTCAAGATTTAACACAAAAAATCACGTTTTTTGTATGGGACCCCCCTTTATTTTTTATTATTTTTTTATTTTACCTATTTGTTGTTATAGCGGCAAAATAAATACACACTCTGTGAAAATTTCAGCTGCCTACCTATTACGGTTCATGAGATACAGCCCTGTGACAGACGGACAGACGGACGGACGGACGGACGGACAGCGGAGGCTTAGTAATAGGGTTCCGTTTTCACCCTTTGGGTACGGAACCCTAAAAATGGTATTGAACTTCATCAACAAGAGCTAAGAATAAATACAAGATTTTATTTTAAAAACCAGCGTTTAGTTAAAAAAAATGTCCGCAACGCAGATAAAGCGTTAAATAAATGTATGTAGATATAATCTTACACACTGTGTTAGTAGGAGGGAGGGACTCCTCATTACGGGAGGAGGGACTGTAGGCGAATTCCAAATAATGGGTATTGGTGTGGCGGAATTGGTAGATGCAATACCCCCGAAAGGTATGTTTTGCTGGTTTGGGTCGAGCCTTGCAGTATATTCTTAAAGTAGTTCTATTTATTGGGCTCTTTCTTAAATTAATGTGACCTTAATTCACGATCGATTATGCATACAAACATTTCACATTCCTTGAAAAAAAAAAACACTTCTCCTCAAAGGCGTTCACTGAATTAAATGACAGTGAGCTGGCCTTTTTACCTGTAAGCCTGTAGAATCCCAAATCGCACTTCGCGCAGCTCACACGTGCAGTGACCGCGCCCGCTCAGCTGCGCTGGAGGCGCGCGGAGACGCGGGTGCGGCAGCGAGCAGGGTCACTTTCTCCGCGGGGCGGAGCGGCGGCGGCGGAGGCGGCGCGGCGGCGGAGGGGAGGCGGGGGGGAGGGGTCGGCGCGGTCGACGACCCACGCGCATGCTCTTGCCGAAATTCGCGCCGTCACTCAGTCGTTTCATTATCATGGTTATGTCATCAAACGTTCGGCGGAGCAGCGCGACGGCGTTCCGTCACCCGCATGAATTTATCTGCGGTTGGCAGGAGTAGCGGCGCAGAGCCGCGGTGGTGGCGTTTATACCAACATATATTACGCATTCCTTTTGTTGCTATATTACGTCCGTAGGTTTGAGAGAAAGCCCTCATATTATTTTATGGCCGTAGGCAAGCCACAGGCTACAAGAAATAGCCATACGTTAATGCATTCTAAAAAAGTTTGTAAGTTCAACTTTAGGAAGTTTTGGCATCAAGTATCAAATACGAACGATTTGTTTTGCACTGCTGGAGGAGAATCTAAAGAATACAAAATTGCCCACACATTTTATCGAAGCCACGTGACGATATATGGTAGAAGTCAGCTACGCATCTCTTTACTAAGAGCCCCCAATCTTAGCGCGTAACGTGTGATGTACCGCTCCGATCTCCTTGCCGCCGCCGTCCCGTCACGCCAGCTAATGGCCGCCGGTGTACAATGTGCGTTGCGTGTAGCGCGTATAATGGGTCCCCTGTACACGTACAACGCCCGGCTAATTTTCACGCATTGTATGGTGATGAGGTCTGCCCTGCCGCGGGACCGCCGCCGAGTCGCTCTGCCGCCGCCGCGCGTGTCGCAATGAGGGCCACCTCCGCACGCGCGCGCGGAAATCAAAAATAGAGCATCCGTTCCATCCGACTCGACTGACACCAAGCTCTACTGAGCGCGGGCTTAGCCCGTGCATTCATTGCTTTCCTTCTCGTTACTTTTTAGGGTCCCGTACCCAAAAGGTACCTACGGAACCCTATTACTAAGCCTCCGCTGTCTGTCTGTCTGTCCGTCCGTCAGTCCGTCCGTCCGTCCGTCCGTCACAGGGCTGTATCTCATGAACCGTAATAGGTAGGCAGCTGAAATTTTCACAGCGTGTGTTAAAAAAATTAAGGGGTCCCCATACAAAAAAACGTGATTTTTTTATCATGTACGATGATACGGAACCCTTCGCGTGCGAGTCCGACTCGTACTTGGCCTTTTTTTAAATATATGACACAATTAATATTAGATAATTTGTGTATATATGGCGTTCCCCGAGCGCTCACAGAGATACCCAATGATACGTATCTTATACTAACATGTTAGTAAAACGCCAGGTTTACTTTAGGCCTAACTTTTGGAGAAATACCTGGGTAGAAATAGACTGGGCATTCAACAGTTTACTGGAATGAAAGGACTTAAAAGATCGGTTGGTTCTAATTAAAATATTTCGCCAGTGAATGGGTACATTCTCTGTTTGTTTCGCTTTGAGCGATATAGAAAGGGGATGAAGGGATGGCGTGTTCTGCTCCGAAGAACATTCTCTGTTGTACAGACGACCAATACGCGGAGAGTGTTTTGATCACAGAGGGTGTATCCCTTCGAATTTCAAGGGTCTTTCAATTCTTGGATATAATTATATAACAAATAATAACACAGTTTTTAGTTTTAACACAATTTCTCATAATAACATCTATTTACCCACGGACATCGAAACGAAAATGTGCCAATACAATTAAAACGAAACATAAATTATAAAATGTTTAAAAAGGTCACGACGAGAATTCCCATGATGAGACTAATCCAGTATTTAGGTGTCATTTTTTTTGCTGGTATCACCGATTGACCGTACCTGGCAACAAATACGTTTCTAGGCATAGTAAAGCAAGCGAAGAAGCAAACATATTGACTTCTTTTCCATCCATTTGAATATAGCCATGATCATAATGGAAACTGAAATGTGTTTTGTGGACTAATATCGTCAGGGTGGATGTGGTATTAGTCATCCATATAGTACAATTTGATCGTATAATTTTCATCATCCGACCAATTTTTTTTGCTACATTATTCTTTCATGAGGTGTGTAAAATATTAGCCTATTCAGATAACGGTAACTGACTCAATATGACAGGCGAGATTTGTAGCAGAAGCAAGAGAAACAAAATGCACTCACTACAAAAAGCACATCGACCCGACCAATTGATCCACTACACAGTTATAATACATCTTCATTGCGTATTTCCTACCATACGTAATGAGATCCTTTGAGGGCCGATGAGGAAATAATCTCGGCGAATGATTTATACTTATTTTTACCGAGTAATCCAAATAAATGAACCGATGCATCGAGGATAATGGTTGCCGGCTACACAGCCTCCGCTGCACAATGGCGAGACAGCGCTGATAGCGGCCGCTCTTTCAACGAGCACCTTCTCGCATAATACTCGTACGCACCCGTGTTGATATTGGCATTTCACACAACCAACGATGGGGTTAATTCACTGACTGGCTTCTTATTATATCGTAAAAAACTGGCCTTTAATTTTTATTATTTTTACCTACTTGTTAGAGTTCCGTACCCAAAGGGTGAAAACGGAACCCTATTACTAAGACTCCGCTGTCCGTCCGTCCGTCCGTCCGTCCGTCCGTCCGTCACAGGGCTGTATCTCATGAACCGTAACAGGTAGAAAGCTGAAATTTTCACAGATTATGTATTTATTTTGCCGCTATAACAAATAGGTTAAATGATAAAATACTAAAATTAAAGAGGGGCCCCATACAAAAAACGTGTTTTTTTTTATAAATCTTGTACCATGGTACGGAACCCTTCGTGGGCGAGTACGACTCGCACTTGGCCGGTTTTGTTATAGCGGCAAGATAAATACACAATTGTGAAAAAATCTGCTGCCTACATATTACGGTTAATGAGATACAGCCCTGTGACAGACTGACGGACGGACAGCGGAGGCTTAGTAATAGGGTTCCGTTGGCACCATTTGGGTACGGAACCCTAAAAATTCCAACGTATTTATTTGAGCGCTTCGCAGATCAGAGGCGCAGGGATTTTCCTTCTATGCGAGGCCAGGGTTCGATCCCAGCCCCGTTCATGCACCAATTTATTTCTTTCTCTCTGAGTTGGAAAACTGCATTTCGTCACGAGTGGAAGCTGTTCCACAGTTCGGAATCCATATAAAACTGTAGGTCTCTCTACTAGGTGGTAGGGTTAAACCCGTCCGGGTTGGTACCATCGTCGCATTGTATGAAAATATGGTCGAAGCGACAGTGAAAAACTGTCCGTATTTTCCATCCAGTTCAATGTAACTGTGCTCATAAATCGAAGGTCCTGACATGGCGGGAATGCGTTGTGTTGGGCTGATATTATTGCAAGGGTTGTGATATTAGTCAGCCATGTTTAGCTACAATGCCCGCCTGCTATGTACTGACAAGGGTCTAACCGTGTCATTGATGGGACCTAAGTGCGCTTTAGGGCATTGATCCGATTGACGAATAATTCTTAATGTCATTACTAACTGCAAGTCATTAACTGAGATATATGATGATGAAAATGGCGTTCCGGTGCATCGTTAATGCAGTGTTTATGGTGCCGAATGTGGTTTGTATCGTTTGCGATCATCTTGGTACAGATTACATGGGCGTCGTGGTATCACCGGGCGTACCGAAAAGTGTTTATGATGGGAATAGGAAATTGTAAGTTAGGACATTTCACCCACTTCTACAAAACATGTTGTCTTAAATTTCATATAACCATACGTAATATAACCTCATTTACCCCAACAAAACAATAAATAATGGTATCTATACTTATATAACTGGATAGTTATAGGGAAGCTGTAGAATAGCGAGCACCAGCCTTGATCACTCTGGGCGCGGTCGGGTTCTGGATGGGTGCCCGTTTGGCGGTTGGAAATTTCAATTTTTCGCATTCTACGTTGGTCTGCATCCTTAATTAATAGGTGTTAGGATTCATCTCGCCTGTTTCTATAACATCGCATTGAATTTGAGATGACCGAGGCGGCAATGTAAATTGTCCGTGTGTTCCATCCAGTTCAATGCAGCTGTTCAACATAAGGAAGATCCTGGCTTTATACCTTGTTCCCATCTGGAGATCCCAGTCAGGCTTATATCACGGCAGTACAGTAAGTGTGGTTTTTTTTTTATTTAACTGGACATGGATGGCTAATACCGAACTGACCATATTAGCCTAACACACCACATGGGAACTAGGTGCCAACCTTCCTTACATTGCACAGCATTGAAATGGATGGAAAACGCGGAAAATTTTCATTGCCGCTTCGACCATCGTTCAATCATAGCGGTGGTACCAACCCGGGCGGGATTAACCCTACCACCTTCAGTTTTACGCGGAATCCGAATCACGGCCAGCCTCAACGGTTGAAAATGGTCACCCATCCAGAAGATCCATGTCCAGTACACCTGCGACGAATAATACTTTGTGCAGGGGGTCCATTCGGGGAAAGAGTGAGTTCGAATTCGTCGCTAAATATCAACTCACCTTTTTAAATAGTTAATGTTGCCACACTTCTAGAATATCATTACAGTTAGGTAAAAATCTGATCTGTTCCGTAAATACGTTGGAAGTATAAATAACGGTTCCGTTATTGAAATAATAATATATTTCCCAGCTATTTTTAGGTTACCTCACTCCCGAACTCGAACTCACTCCTACCTGAATGGGCCCCCAGGATAGTTGAACGTACAATTTATGAAAAATACATAAAGTCGAACATAGTTCCTCCTCCTGTTGTGAAGTCGGTGAAAAAGCATAGTCCTTTTCTGTTGCAATGGCACCACGATAAAATATACAGTGTGTAATTGTAAACACCATCTTTCCTTAATAATTTCTCATTGCACCATAATATAATAAAAGCATCGCCGTGCTCATAAGCAATAAAACCGCTTTGGAACTTGGGCCCGTGTCTACGAGACCCGCCGTAACAGCAATTGCACAATCCTTTCTTCAACTCCGCAACGGCCTCTCCGCCGCTTGGAAGTTATTAAAACTTTATGTATTTCCGCCATCAAAGGTGTTTCTTATTATGAGTGTGCTTAGAACTTAGATAGTTTTCACCATTTCGAATGGCTCGAGCGTAGGAGACATTAAAAGGCAAACAATTGTATGTTTCTCACACTTCACAAAAGCGCACTTTCTCGTTTTATTCATCATCGTGTGCATTTGCGTTCCACGAATTGCTTTTGTCACTGCTTACAATCTTATGTAAGTAATACCCTTTACGCATTACGTATTACCTACATTTTCTTTTTCATTTCTTATCCTCATCACCCCCAAAGGTTGACTGGAAGAAATCACTTTTAGTGATAAGTCCGCCTTTGTGCAGTTTCGCCCTGTTAGATTTAATTGTTCTGTAAATAGTTTTTAATGTAATTTGCACAATAAAGAATTTATTTCTTTCTTTCTTACAATTTTCCCAGGAACACTTAAAATATTTGCTATCACACTTTCTATTTGTAGACAATACATTTTATAATTATTAATGCTTTCTTCACCATTTTACATTAGGGATCACGTTCTAATCATATTCTTTGTATTAACCACATTTTGTATTGCAACCCAGTTCCTAGAAAATACATGTTTAAATACAATATATTAAAAGTTTTGCCTCGACTTTTCGTTATAAGAGCCCATTGCATTCAGTTTGATAAGGACGTAAGTAAAACAATATTTAGTTATATTTAAAAATAACTCCTACGAATTTCGATAATAAAAAACAAGTTAATATGTAGATTGATGGTCTAGCTTTAATCTGAAGATAAAACTGCAAGTCTCTGATGCTTTGTGTTCTCAAATTAGACAAATATTAAACACTAAAAAAGTTTGAACACACAATATGAGCCTCAGATATTTACCGTTATTGGTTTCAAATATAGCTAGACCATCAATGCATGTTTCATATTTTTGAAATCCTATAATTATAAGTAGTAGTATGTAAATTAAGAACTTTACGTTCTTATGGAAGTAAATGCAATCAGGTGTTATCACGCCCTGAACACTATTTTAACGCTCTTAATCACGAATAATCACGTCGACGTAAATCATCTATACGGAACCCTAATTGTTTCCCAAAGGGGACACCTGGGGACGTCGTCATTATGCTCATCTCCATTGCACAACTCCTGGGGCCACCTCCCCGCGCCCGCCGTTCCGCATTATGCAACGCGCTGGATGCTCCCAGCGAAATGTAATTTCTTCCGCGCTACGCCATTTCACGACACGACCCGACCTTTATAGGCCAATGAATGAAGCTAAAATTTGGGGCTTACCAAAGCACTAAATCGTCCGTCCATGAAATCTTCAGAATGTGTACAAATACAGGTTTTAAAAATGAATGACTCAGAATCTAACATTTTTTTTTCTTGGAACTTAGGTATTTTGGCCAAAAACACAAAATATGCGGTATCATTTGCTGCAAAAATGGCCCGCCAAATTTCTTTTCAATGTCTAATAAAATGGGTTAATAGGTATATATGTGTTCAGGAATCCAACATTTTTTTTACACAAAAGCGAGTTTTTTTTAAAAAATACACAGTTTTCGCTCTCATAAACTCGGCAGAATTGGGCAGCCCAATCTGTCGTCACACATTTGTTTTTAATTCTTATCAGATCGATAATTTCAACGAATCCAACAAATTTGTTACTGGCAACACATATATTTTGCTAATGGCCAAATAAAGTAAACGGCATAATTTGCCCGCCCATTTTTTTAATTATAATGATAATAAATGATATAGACGAACATACTTTTAACAGAATCCAACAAAAAATTTACATGCCAGTCAGTTTTGCAGCGTATAACGTAACATTGAATTTCGCACTAAAATAGCTTGGCGAAAGCGGGTGGTAGGCGGCGCGGTGCGGAGGCAGTGCGGCGCGGTGGCGTGGGAACGGTGGCGGCGGTAAGAAAGGGTTCAGCCTGTGTTAGTGATACCGATTACGAAGTAATTATTAGTATTATCTTTGGTGATACTTATGTATAGTTCGTTTTCATGCGTAGTACCTGCATAATGGACAAGAGTTTATAAAGTGTGATGTGAAATTTGAATTAATTAATTCGCCAATTTGATAAAGGTATTATTCTTTTGTAATTGCTAGTGATCGTCGAATATACACATGTAAATGAATAAAATACTTTGGTAAAAGTTGAATACAATTTGAGTTATTTTATTTTTATGCAAGATGATTCCGCGAAGATAAATCACTATAATTAGTTAAACTACATATTTATAAATCACAAATTGATTCACGGTGGATTATACATACATTCATGAATGAAGAACGTGATATATCACGTTCTTGGATTCAGTGCCGCACTAGCTTAGTACGAAAAAGTATATTTACTTATTGAATTATGTTGTGCCTTGGGCGTCAGGGCAAATAGGAGCCGAAAGCGCTAGACCCGAGCACGCCTGTGAAATACCCCGCAATTCGCTTGCACCGGTCATATAATACTGACCATACATTTAAAAGTATGGAAAATTTACTGTTTCGAGCGTATTCAAATGCGAATATCTAGTTAATTACTCATCAGATTTTAGTGAAGTTTCATCAATTCAAATAACACGTTGAAGACTCCATAAGCATAAAAAAGATCGTCGGTGTATAAAGTACCGGTGAAAATGTCTCAAAACATTTTTTTAAATTTTAAATGTATGAAATACATATACCGTCCATCTTTTTTGTTTATGGAGTCTCTGGCGTGCTATCTTTAATGGTGAAAATCTCATTTAAATCTGACCATTAATTTCCAAGATATTCGCAAGTGAATACTGTCGAAACAGTCAAATTTCCATACATTAAAAACTTAAAACAATTTTTGAAAGGCATTTTCACCGATCTAAAAAAACATGAAAAATGTGGTCTATATCGAATATAGATAACGTTGGATCGGTGGAAATGCCTTTAACAATGTTTTAAATGTAAAGCTATTGAAAATTTACTGTTTTGAGTGCATTCAAATGCGAATATCTCGTAAATTAGTCGTCAGATTTTAATGATCATCATTTTAAATAACACGTCAACGACTCCATGAGCATGAAAAACCGGCCATGTGCGAGTCTGACTTGCACACGAAGGGTTCCGTACCCTCGTACAAGACATAACACAAAAAAGATTTGTGTGTAATTTTGACTATTTTTTTATTCCATATTTTTTTGCTTATGGAGTATTTGACGTGCTATCTCTAATGGGGAAAACCTCATTTAAATCTGTATATACGGTACATACATTTGCATCGGTATAAATGCCTCTTTCTTTAAAATTCCTTCAAAAAATTTTGAAAATTTTAAATGTATTTTTTGTTTGCTCAAGGCGCCTTCAACCTGTTATTTTGAATGGTGAAAACTTTATTTAAATCTGACCATTAATTTCTGAGATATTCGCATGTGAATACTGTCGAAACAGTACATTTTCAATACATTTAAAACTTAAAACAATTTTTAAAAGGCGTTTTCACCGGTCTAAAGAAAATGTGTTCTATTACGAAAATAGAAAACGTTGGATCGGTACAAATGGCTTTAACAATGTTTTAAATGTAAAGGTATTGAAAATTTACTGTTTTGAGCGCATTCGAAGGCGAATATCTCGTAAATTAGTCGTCAGATTTTAATACAGTTTTGATCATTTAAAATAACACGTGAACGACTCCATGAGCATGAAAAACCGGCCATGTGCGAGTCTGACTCGCACACGAAGGGTTCCGTACCGTCGAACAAGACATAACACAAACAAGTTTTGCATGTAATCTTAACTTTTTTTTTATTCCATATGTTTTTCTTATGAAGTCTTTGACGTGCTATCTCTGATGGTGAAAACGTCATTTAAATCTGTAAATACGGTACATACATTTGCATCGGTATAAATGCCTCTTTCTTTAAAATTCGTTTAAAAACCTTTGAAAATTTTAAATGTGTGAAAATATTAATACCGTTGATCTTTGTTTGCTCATGGAGTCTTCAACCTGTTATTTTGAATGGTGAAAACTTTATTTAAATCTGACCATTAATTTCTGAGATATTCGCATGTGAATAATGTCGAAACAGTACATTTTCAATACATTTAAAACTTAAAACAATTTTTGAAAGGTGTTTTCACAGGTCTAAAAAAAACATGAAAAATGTGTTCTATATCGAAAATAGAAAACGTTAGATTGGTACAAATGCCTTTAACAATGTTTTAAATGTTAAGGTATTGAAAATGTACTGTTTTGAGCTCATTCAAATGCGAATATATCATAAATTAGTCGTCAGATTTTAATGAAGTTTTCATCATTTTAAATAACACTTCAACGACTCCATGAGCATGAAAAACCGGCCATGTGCGAGTCTGACTCGCACACGAAGGGTTCCGTACCGTCTTACAAGGCATAACACAAAAAAGTTTTGTACGTAATTTTGACAATTTTTTAATTCCATATTTTTTGCTTATGGAGTATTTGACGTGCTATCTCTAATGGGGAAAACCTTATTCAAATCTGTATATACGGTACATACATTTGCATCGGTATAAATGCCTCTTTCTTTAAAATTCGTTTAAAAACCTTTGAAAATTTTAAATGTGTGAAAATATAAATACCGTTGATCTTTGTTTGCTCATGGAGTCTTCAACCTATTACTTTGAATGGTGAAAACTTTATTAAAATCTGACTATTAATTTCCGAGATATTTGCATGTGAATACTGTCGAAACAGTACATTTTCCATACATTTAAAACTTAAAACAATTTTAAAGAGGCTTGTTCACCGGTCTGATAAAAACATGAAAAATGTGTTCTATATCAAAAATAGATAACATTGGATCGGTGAAAATGCCTTTAACAATGTTTTAAATATAAAGGTATTGAAAATTTACTGTTTTGAGCGTATTAAAATGCGAATATCTCGTAAATTAGTCGTCAGATTTTAATGAAGTTTTCATCATTTAAAATAACACGTCAACGACTCCATGGCCATGTGCGAGTCTGACTCGCACACGAAGGGTTCCGTACCATCGTACAAGATATAACACAAAAAAGTTTTGTATGTAATTTTCATAATTTTTGGTTCCATATTTTTTGCTAATGGAGTCTTTGCCGAGCTATCTCTAATGGTGAAAACCTCATTTAAATCTGTGTATACGGTATAAACATTTGTATCGGTATAAATGCCTCTTTCTTTAAAATTCCTTTAAAAAAATTTGAAAATTTTAAATGTGTGAAAATATGAATACCGTTCATCTTTGTTTGCTAATGGAGTCTTCAACCTGTTATTTTAAATGATGAAAACTTAATTAAAATCTGACGACTCATTTACGAGATATTCGCATTTGAATACACTCAAAACAGTAAATTTTCCATACTTTTAAATTTAAAACATTGCTTAAGGCATTTTCACCTATTGAACGTTGCCTATTTTCGATATTGAACATATTTTTCATGTTTTTTTTAAATCGGTAAAAATTCCTTTTAATTATATTTTTGAAATTTTACTGTACAATTTTGACAGTATTGACATGCGAATATATCGGAAATTAATGGTCAGATTGAAATGAGGTTTTCACCATTAAAGATAGCAAGTCAAAGACTCCATAAGCGAAAAAAGATGGACGGTATTTTTATTTCCATACATTTAAAATTTAAAACATTGTTAAGACTCATTTTCACCGATGCTTTATACACTGACGATCTTTTTTCATGCTAATGGAGTGAATATACTGATAAGTTGAATACATTATCAATTTTCTCTAGCCACATAAAAGTCAATATGAAGGAAACATAAAATGCACTTATTTTTTTTAATTCAAAGAAAAATCCGGTGGGTATAACATTTTATTTATATTTTTAATCATATAACAACATATTAAAAACCGGCCAAGTGCGAGTCGGACTCGCACACGAAGGGTTCCGTACCATCGTAGAAAAAAAATCAAAAAAATCACGTTTTTTGTATGGGAGCCCCCTTTAATTTTAATTATTTTTTCATCTTACCTATTTGTTGTTATAGCAGCAAAATAAATACACACTCTGTGAAAATTTCAACTGTCTACCTGTTACGGTTACTGAGATACAGCCCTGTGACAGACGGACAGACGGACGGACGGACGGACGGACGGACAGCGGAGGCTTAGTAATAGGGTTCCGTTTTCACCCTTTGGGTACGGAACCCTAAAAAGTAATAAATAAATAAAATACATACATACTCTGTGAAAATTTCACCTTCCTACTTATTACGGTTCATAAGATAGAGCCCTGTGACAGACGGACGGATGGACGAACGGAGAGCGGAGTTGGCATCCTTTGGGTACGGAACCCTAAAAAAGTAGTATTCAGAGTGGGCGGTCTAACTTGACGACCCGGATTATGTCCGTCCTATGTATGGTTAGTCCAGTGATAATCCGTATAAAATGATTACAGTTCACTCTGAATACAACTGCTAGAATCTACGAGTCGAGCCGGTTATAAAGATGTGTCACTTGCCATAGAAAACATACACGAGTTATGCACGTACATGACCAATTTATTTACCAAAATCATCCGAAATGCTCGCCAGCTCCCAACTACGCGCTCGCTTTAGGTACATTCGATTATGCACCACCAAAGTAATTATTAGTATTATCTTTGCCACCACACTCCAAAGCCCCGCGCCTCGAGCGTTTCGTTGCCTCGAGCAAAGGTCGGCGCACACGCACACTTACGCAATCACACATATTGAAACACGTGCCTCAGCCGCCGCTGCCGTCCCGCTTCGGCCTGCCTCAGCCTACCACCCGCGCTCATCTTGCCGCTTTAGCGCGAAATTCAAAGTTGCGTTAAACGCTGCAAAACTGACGGTCGTGTAACTTTTTTGTTGGATTCTGTTAAAAGTATCTTCGTCTATATCATTTATTATCATTATAATTTAAAAAATGGGCGGGCAAATTATGCCGTTTACTTTATTTGGCCATTAGCAAAATATATGTGTTGCCAGTAACAAATTTGTTGGATTCGTTGAAATTATCGATCTGATAAGAATTAAAAACAAATGTGTGACGACAGATTGGGCTGCCCAATTCTGCCGAGTTTATGAGAGCGAAAACTGTGTATTTTTAAAAAAAAACTCGCTTTTGTGTAAAAAAATTGTTGGATTCCTGAACACATATATACCTATTAACCCATTTTATTAGACATTGAAAAGAAATTTGGCGGGCCATTTTTGCAGCAAATGATACCGCATATTTTGTGTTTTTGGCCAAAATACCTAAGTTCCGGGAAAAAAAAATGTTAGATTCTGAGTCATTCATTTTTAAAACCTGTATTTGTACACATTCTGAAGATTTCATGGACGGGCGAATTCATGCATGTCTCAAATGCCCCATTCAACGGAGTATTATCGTCTCCGGCCTCGCCGCCTCCTCCATCGTCGTCGGAAGCTCGCACCTTAGATCTGCTCATAAGCTACCATTTCATTGTTAATCCATAAGGCTCCATGATAAACATTAAATTTTCTGTTTTAAGGTCAACACCCCATACAAACGGGGAAAGAAGATGACGCCCATATTTCTTGTCAGTGATCCCTAATTTTGCTTAAAATTGCTTTATTTGATCGAACTGGATGTCTGATGACCGTTGGCATTTTAAAATTGTGTTTGGTTTCTAAGTTATAAGGTACGAAAGTTCGATTTTTTCGCGCGTTTTATACAGTAACTTTGAAGGTGGATTACGCAATGATAAAGTAAGAACATCTTAAAAAGATTAGTCATCAGACATAGCTTGTTTCATGAAAATGTATAATCAATTTAGTTTTTGTTAGATTTTTGACTACAGCGGTCGTGGTATACTTTTAGCTAGAAGTCGTTTTGTAATTAAAATTTTCGTAAATCTTACCAAATCATACACTATGCACATTGTCTTTTTTGTGGACATGTTGGATCTTTCTCATCGCGGAGCCTGCCTTTTTAGGGTTCCGTACCCAAAGGGTGCAAACGGAAACCTAATACTAAGCCTCCGCTGTCCGTCCGTCCGTCCGTCCGTCCGTCCGTCCGTCCGTCCGTCCGTCCGTCCGTCCGACCGTCCGTCCGTCCGTCTGTCGTAGGGCTGTATCTCAGTAACCGTAACAGCTGGACAGCTGAAATTTTCAAAGAGTGTGTATTTATTTTGCCGCTATAACAACAAATAGATAACAAAAAAATAATAAAAAATTAAAAACCTGAATTTTTTTGTGTTAAATCTTGTACGATGGACCCTTCGTGTGCGAGTCCGACTCGCAGTTGGCCGGTTTTTCTCATATAACATAGAAGCTCCCAGAGCGCAACAGGACGGTTTTGTACCGTGCCCGCGAATGAGTTAGTCCCGCCGGGTTGGGCCACCTTAATCCAGCAGTCAGAAACCGTACAGGGCGCTCTAAATAAGACTGCCCGATTCAATCTTATTTCCACCAAAAATTCATTATTTGTAGATGCAGCTGCAATTGATATGCTCCCAAAATATGCGATCTTAACATACAACTGTGTATTCTTTTAAAAATGTATAGGACTATAAAAAGATCAATTTCAAATTTCACAATCACAATTTTAATTAAAATAAAGACAAACTATCGTCTTCATAAGCACGCCTTCCACCATCTTCGCTCCCTGCAAAAGCGATCGGCCAACGCGTGCAAATCGCGAGGCCCACCACTGCGAAAATTTCCTCCGCCGCCGCAGACGGAACAAGGAGCAGCACCAGGCGTACCACAAGCAGGTCTGGGTGCCGACGACGGCGTCACGAACCCCAGCGGATGCGAGGCTCTTCAAGATGGGGGTGTAGATGGTCTATTTATCACCACCTATCGTTCAGAGCAAGTGTCGGAGAGTGTCAACACCACAGCCTGCACCTAACAGCCCCTCTCGGGGGGCTAAACTATTATGGTAATGTGAGTCGCTTGTGAATGGGAGTTTTCATAACATTCACCCTATTTTGATTACATAGGAAATGACAGCTAAAAATTGGTGGGGTGTCCCTTGGCCGGTCCCCCCCAAGCGTAAGCGGCTGTGCAGAACCAAAATTAGGTCAGATTTGGTTTTCGCTTGCGCTTGGAGGGAACCTGCCCACGCTCACGACCCACCCCGCTCAATGTATCATGTAAAACCTTCCTTTGTGAATTATGCAAGCATTACAGCAAAATGAATATAAGAAGCTGACTCATCAACGTTGCAAATGACTACCAGACAGGCGCATCTGCTTCTACACAAAATAGTTCCGTAAACAGTTGTCGCAAAATGTTTGTCATTGTTACTATTCTAACTATTCTAACAAGTATTTTAGTATTGAACGTAGTCGCCTAAAATGTTTATATTTTACGAAAGGTTATTAAAGTATTTATCGAATCATCACAGCGTATGCACATTATCAATGAGCACGATGGCAATAGGAACAAGTGAAATTCGAATGCCAACTGGGGTGTACATGTGAAAGTGCCCTTACTGAACTGAATACCATTGAACGTTTTGTGAAATGATTAAGAGTGGATGGTCGCGTGGTCGGGTGGGTCGATTACTTTAGCTTCGCTTGAACGGACACGCGGAGTGGAACCGGCTTCAATGGGCGATTCCGGCGGAACCATCTCATTCAAATACCATTGAATGCTATTGTATAGAAGTGTTTCGCGGTAAGCTATTCAAACGTAAAGTTCGTTTGATCTCTTTATTGAAAGGCCTCTCGGATCCTGATGTGTACATCTTCGAGCGTTCACTTCTTTAAGGGCTTTCATGCAATCATTGGTATATGTAGACATGTATTTAGTTCTGATAACTTACCTGGAGCCAATTAATTATTTGAGACTGGTTGGACTGCGAGCTATGATTCCGTATAAATTAAAATGCCTACACCAAATGAGGGCTGAAAACACGCGTAGGTTAGGTTAGGTAAGGTAACGAAGCTCTAAACAATTTTGCACAGTAAAACAATGCTCTTGTCTGTAATATTGGAAAAAAGATTTTTGACGAGTTTTCTAAACATGTTAATGCAGCCGTGCTCATAAAGGGAACTTCCTGGCATGCCACCTTATTCCTACGGGAATGCGGTGTGTTCGGTTAATTGGGTGTGGTATTAGCCATCCATGTCCAGTTACATTAAAACAAAGTTCCGAGGTCCAAAGTAGGTCATCGTGTGGGGTATCTGTCTGTCCGTCTCGGTCGTTCGTCCAAACGTCCAAATCCATTTCGTAATTTTCTCAATTGTGGCACATATCGTCGAGTTGAAGGCATAATGAGATAATTGCCCGCGCACATTCGGCGCGCGTCGCCGCCCGCTCGGACTTCACACGCGGGGCCTGTCAGATTGTCTCGAAGGCGATCGGACGCAATTAGATAAGTACCCAACGGGCGTAACCTCCGTGTGAAGAAACTCATACACTGCATGCGGACGCATAGACCATTCCACTGGGAGAGACTATGACACCTACAGCTTCTACCATTCGTAATTATTTGGTAAGATGATTGAGTAATAAATGAGTAAAATAAACAAACCAATCAAAACAAAACAATCCAAGAACGTTTTGATAGGGAAAACTAGTTTCCCTATCCCGGCTGTGCCGAGGAAATTTGAAAAACAGTAGTCTCAGGTAGAAGCCGATGATATTGTTCTTCTGTCGAATCCCCGAGTTCAGTTTCAGACCATGCTAAAAGACCTTCATAAAGCATCGATAAAGGTAGGTCTGAAGATGAACCGGGACAAAACCAAGATCGTGGCGACCGAGGGTGCGACGGGATGACAAATCGTTATCGACGGTGGAGTGATCGAACAGGTTGAAGAGTACGTATATCTCGGTCCAATTCTGGGGCTTGGTAGACAAGCACTGACTAAGGAGGTTGAGAGACGGATTCAACTGGGTTGGGCTGCCTTCGGAAAGCTTAAATTCGCTCTGAGGTCTGCGGCTGAACATACCCACAGCTACAATCTGCGCAGTCGACGACCTGTAGTTGACATCTAACTGGACGAAGCGTCAGAGGTCCTCCAGGTCGCGTCGCGAATCCTGACGATGTCCACAGCGTGGTCGACGAAACGTCGAGCTAGATAAGTAGGCTGAACACAGTTTATCCGGAAACGTAATATAATATCCTGACAAAAATTGATGTTACCTAATGGGTGTTACGTACTTAGTACAGAATAAAAAAGTGAATCTCTTTTATAACAAGATGACTGTAGTTTTCTAGCAAAGGTGTTGCCTACATATTTTTTTATTTTATACCAAAAATCGGGCGGAAGAGTTACTCTGCATTCTATTAATGTGAGGTTGCATAAAAAAAAATCAAAACTCCTTAATTTAAAAAAAAAGTCGACAGTCGCTTACACACTGTGTTTTATCCAAGAAAACTAAAAGTAGATATAGTGTCGAGGATTCAGAAGGGTTGGTTGAGGTCCAAACCGGATAAAATAATTATTGAACAGATTTACCGAGTGGAAACGAGTAGAACCTTTATATCCGGACGGTCTAGGACAGGAGAACGTACCACGACCGGATTTACGAAGAACTTCGTAAATCTTAGAGCAAGTGTGAAAGGAAGAATTTCTTTAAAGGAGCTGAATGATCGAACCGTGTGGCGCTTAACCTCTCCGGCAAAGCAACGTGAAGCTGTGTATGTGTGTATGTATGCACATTACCTTACGGAAACTTAAAGCTGATGACTTTTCCCAAATTTTAGTTGTTAGATCTACGAATATCGTGAATCTCAGAAACGAGAGAAACTAGAAAAGCTGACACTTTATAGATTCGCTGGTAACTTTGCGCTCCGCCGACGCAATTTGTACACATTGTGACCTCAGTTGCCGACGCGCCGCGACGGGGAGGGCACTGAACCATCGCCGACGAACTCACATCCTACGCCCCGAAGCACTAGTCCGTATAAAAACGATATCTCCTCTAACGACCGACCTCTCACCTCAACCGCCTACCAATTGCGACGAGAACTCCAAATGTCTCTCCAAATTATGCCATTTTGACAGCTATTAATTTTGAACAAAGTGCGATTTGGTCACGAACGCCTCAGGAGGGGTCCGCGCCAATAACTCGCCTGTCAATATGATTACTCAAAATACACAGAGCTGTAAAATGCACACAATCTTATCCGTGATTAGATTGTTTGTGGTCCGTTGAGAAAATTGGCTCGATTCACATTGTTCGGTGCTGTTAATTCTTTTTTGCTTAGAAGCATAACAATGAAACGTGAGCACACTCTAAATTGTGTTTGTTTATTTGCTGGTTTCGTGATTGCGAAAAATTATATTCATATGTACTCTTTTTTATCTATTTGCGGTAGGTTGGGCACTATTACGTTGACTTCAGAAATGTTTTCGTAAGATAAACCGAAGTTTAGATAGTTTTTACGTATATTGGTATTACATATGAAACAAATGGGCCTATCTTGTCAGTCTACTGTTGTGAAACGGATGTGTTAAGTCGTGACTCCGAGTCAGTATTGATCGATTCAATATCAGTCATAATCCATTGTAATCGAGAAGAGTTACATAGTGGCGTCAACAGATATTAATTCAATATTTTAATATATATTTTTAAGTCTCGTTTTCTTGGTTAAAAGATCTCGAGGTAAGTAAACATAACGTGAATTCCCCATTGCAAATAAAACAGTTTATTTTCTATGGGAAATTAAAAACAAAACGATTGTGATTAAAATGGACACACATTATTTCTCGCTTGAATCGGTGAAATTACAAAAAATGAAAATGTGGTTCCGTAGTTTTTAGACATCACAGTGCAACCACTCCACGACTATAATCGTCTCAAGCGTGGAAATGTGATCCTTGCTTGATCTCTGTACAGTTTATATCCCGTGTTTTCCAGCTTGCAACCTTTTGATCGTCGACGGTTAAACGAGCTAATTGGATTGATATCTAATTCACTGCAACCGAGCTCTAGCTACAATCAAGATTGGAAGCATGTATTATGAAAGCTCAAACCACGTTAAACCGGTAATCCGCGGAGGCTCATGTCAATATGCTGTGCAACAATGCAATCTCTTCGGCATTTTAGGATAAAACAGATCTACAAAGCGAATCTATTATTATATTTATGCGCTAGGACTACTTTTACTGTTAACATATGTATGTGTTATACGTAGCCGCTGCCGTAACTTCTGGAAATTATTCTTGAGGCCTAACAATATGTAAACTCGTAAACTTATAAACAAGACGATTCTTGCATAGAAAATAGTTTAAAAATAGGGCTGGGTGGCCTGGCGATGAGCGAGAATCCAGAATTGGGAGAAGGAAGAGTGCGGTACTCTCATTCAAATAATAATATTTTCATATAATAATACATTTTAAATGCGATGCCAAAATGCTTTCGCAGTCTGTCCGGTTGTCCGACTGTTCTCCTGAACAGCTCGCATTTCTCAAGCGATTCTCGTGGAATTTTGTGAGCAGGTTCAATAATTTAAAGGGTTTTTTTTTATTTATTAAGATTTTGGGGATTATTCAAAATGAAGGATTCGAAAAATTTCTGCCATTTCGAAAAAAGTTTGTAATGTTAAGGCGCTAGGACTAGCCAACTACTCGCGCCATACAAATGCACTTTTTAACAAATGTAATAATATGTAGTGAAACGCTTCAGCAAATCCAAATAGAACTCCAGACTGATAATGGATTGTTAATATTTTTAAATTCCATCATTTATTTAAATAATAATAAAAATAAAAAAAGTTGATTTTTCTCATTAGAAATCTGAAAGTTATTCGATTTCTAGATATAAGCAAAAACAGCATATATGCATAAACAAAAAATTCCATTTGCTTTTAGATTTCTACATTTAGTCAAAAAAGTTCGGAAATGGACACCGTTTCCACAATGTATTTTGTATAGAAAAAGGAAACATACATTAACGAAAATCATTCGATTCCTAGACAAGGAATCATATATTGTAAGGATGACACTTATAATCGTCAGACTTAGTTAGTTTACTTGGGGTGCCTCGTCTAACTTTGCGATTTGGCTAGTACCAGGCCCTTAAAGCGTTAGGCACTTATACAGTGAGAAAAATAAAGGTGCGTGGTGAACATTTAATCAGTTTAAGCCTGGTTTTCACCAAGTGCTGATTTATTTTGTTCGACACTTAAAGGGCTTTTATTACTAAAGTGCCGATTATCTTGTACTGGTATTAATTGGAAGCTGCTAAGAAAGGACCTTAATATGTGGCGATTAAGTTAATCGGCAGTTGGTGAAAAAGGCCCTAAATCTATGCAAAGACAGACTCGCGAGGTCTTCAGTTCGGACAGCTACTAGTAAATATTATGGAGCACATGCTTATATGTATGCAATTGACGAAATTAATACAAATTTTTGAAGAATGTTATTTATGTAAGCAAAGGTGGAGAGGAAGCGAGATTCTTTATGGCCTACGCAAAAGGCGTGATTTTCCAAAAAATCGCTACTACTCATTCAGAGCCATGTAAAATAAGTATTTCGACTATTCGGCTTTTCAATTTACCAATCGAGTTAGCTCAACAAGCCTGCCACAAGGTTCGATAAGATCGCTCTCCATACGACGCGAGGTCGATCTTCGTGCGTAAACGCGTTCACCGGGCGACAGCTGTTTAAAGCGTCGCTAAACCGTTTTCGACTTTCCTCCCTTTTAGTTGAGTTCATATTATCACGAACTTTTTGAAAACGACCTTCAGTTTGACGAATGTCACTTGGGTGTATTAAAGCTCTAAGTTGCCGATTCAATAAAGTTAATCCTTATTAATGTTATTAACTCATATTTCCGTGATATTAAGCCCACTGCACTGAATTTTCGTTGGAACTCCGAAAACATTAACGTATAAAATATATGTAAACTAAAGCCTTACTATAAAATATTTTTTATTTATGAATGAAAGTGGTGATGAAAAAAAACCGGCCAAGTGCGAGTCGGACTCGCACACGAAGGGTTCCGTACCATCGTACAAGATTTGACACCAAAAAATCAAGCTTTTTGTATGGGGGTATTCCTTTTATTTTCATTGTTTTTTTAATGTTACTTATTTGTTGTTATAGCGGCAAAATAAATACATATTCTGTGAAAATTTCAGCAGCCTACCTATTACAGTTCATGAGATACAGTCCCTGTGACAGACGGACGGACGGACAGTGGAGGCTTAGTAATAGGGACGGAATGGCACCCTTTGGGTACGGAACCATAATTGATTTTCAAAATGGGCGGCAGACGAAATGAGTTTGAGAACTTCTTCTCTATACAGTGGAGACACTTAATTGGTGATTTCACATATTTCGTTTAGAAATTGTCTATTTGTCATATCGAAACGACTGTTGTAGATCTCGTTTAATTTTTTGAGGTAGGCTTTGTAATGCATTAAATCAAAATAAATATAATTCTAAGTTGTATAAGTTACTTTATTCTTCATGCAATGATATTTCTTTTAACTCCACTGGTTTTTAAGTGCCTTCGTGAAATAAATAAAATAAAAATAATAAAGTTATTTTCATTGCACTGTAAGGTCATGCGGCCATGACTGCTGTAGATTTTTCGGGTACCTAAATACAATGATGTTTGTGTACTGAGTGACACGTGAAAGAAAACTTGCCCAAGTTAAATGTTTAGGAGTACTGAACACCGAGATCGATGATAGTGAAAGTTTACAATATTTTGTAAAGTAACATTATACCAGCATGCATTAAATACATAACAATTCTCAAAATTCACAAAGCCATAAAGGGATAACAGGCATGGCAGGCTGGCCACAGCTGAGTGTCCTCAGTTGTGGCCCATTTAGGCACATTTTACCACGCAAAGGTATTATCTCAGTAGGTGTGTAAGAATTGATTTAGGTATCTGTTACGTTTAGGAACTATTAAGTCACCTTTCTGTGATAACCTGCCCTTTTTTTTTTGTTATGTGACTGGACATGGATGGCTAATACCACAAGTTCTGTCATGGTATTAGCCCAACACACCACATGGGAACTAGGTGTCATGCCAGGACCTTCCTTATATTGCACGGCTACATTGAGCTGAATTGAAAACACGGACAATTTTCATTGCCGCTTCGACCATCGTTCATCCAATGCGATGGTACCAACCCGGGCGGGATAAACCCTACCACCTAGTAAGTAAGGAAGGGGACCTACAGCTTAACGTGGAATCCGAACCACGGCCAGCCTCTCTCAACGGTCGAATGGTCACCCATCCAAGACCAGACCGGACCCAGCGTTGCTTAACTTCGGAGAGCGATCGCCGAAGTGTCGCGCCACTGGGCCACTGAGGCTGACTGCCTGTTTTGAGCAAACACAAAATCATATTGCTGAAAAAAACATAAAAATAAAAAATATATAAAAAGTATGTTATATGGGTACCAGAAAAGGAAAAAAACCGAAAGTAAGAAATATAAATACGTGGTTCCCTCAGGAACGTGGTTCGCCTTGGTTACTCCGTAAATAGTAGCCCGCGTTGTGACCACGAAATAAGTTGTTACGACACAGATACGTCGCCGCTGTCACTTGTCGCGTCGCGTCTCGCGTCCGCGGCGGCAGCGACGTCTCGGTTACCTGACTTATGCAAATGCGACTCAAATCCGTCGTTTACCATCGATCAGGTGGGCTTTGCATTCGTGACCGTCAAAAGAGTGCGCTAGTGTGGCAATATGGCCCACGCCAATCCAACGGGTGTTCGACGATCTGTATCACATGTGACACAAATATTAATTTCGAATTCCTAATTCCGCTCGGGCGTAATCCAAACGTGACAGCGGAACGCGGCCGCGGCTATCAATTGCGACACGTACGGGCGGTTTTATTGCGTTTTTTTGTGGGAGTTTATTAAAACCTTTGACGTGATGTGTAATTTGACGGTTTCGTTTGTTTTGCTGAGGCCGCGTTAGCGCGGAATGCCGTCGCACCGTCGCGCCAAGGTTCGACGACCGGTGACGCGAGCGTTTCTTACACTTTTTATGCCATCGCAATCTTCTACCATGTGTCGTTCATTTTTTTTATGGAACTGGACATGGCTAATGCTACACCTACTGTAACGATATTAGCCCAACACCTCACATGGGAAGTAGTGGCCATCTTTCCTTACATTGCGTGGCTGCATTGTACTGGCATGAAAATACGGACAATCCTTACATTGCATAGCTGCAATTACAATGGTATGAAAATACGGACAATTTGCATTGACGCGTCGGCCATTTTAGCTACCACCAATACCTAGGACCCAAGAATTGGGACGTCAACCACGGGTAGCCTCCTCGGCTGAACGGACATCCATCCAGATCACACGACCGCGCCAAGCGTTGCTTAACCTTAAGGCCGCCATTGGATTCGTTGCGCCACTTCATTGGGCTACCGACGGTGATAGGAACCTGAAATAAATAATTTTCCTAGTTTTGAGTCCTTACACAAGACGCTTTTTGTTATTATCATCCGCTCTTGATAAAAGATACTTATAAAAATATTTAAAGCTTTCGGTATCGGGTATCGATACTCGTATGTAATATAATGGATGAGTGTGATAAATCTCAGATTGACTTTAATTGATGGTGGTAATCATACCCTGGGATGCAATGGAAGAATCAATTGCACGTATTTATTTTTTAACCGGAGTTGGCAGTCTCTAAATCTCTCGATGTTTTTGCACGGAGAATGAATCCGTAGTCCATCTAAAACATGACTCAAGCAGCGCGATAAACTCGCCGTCCGCTGCCTCGAGCCAACATTTTATGCGGGTCATAAAAGTCGGAATTACTTAGTTTGTGTGTGCAGGCGATAATTGACTCACAGAATATGTCCTCCACGCCTTTTCAATACCACATGAGGATTCTCATGTATGTATATAATACACTTATTTCGTACTCACGTGTTGGAACTGTGCCAATGTTCGATTCTGCTTAAATTCCGAAATATATTCGGTTTTCTTATTTTTAATATCTATTGATTCCGTTCATGGAATAATATTTATAATTAATGGTGGTCTTAAAATTAGTAGACCCGGTAGAAGAACGCGTGAAAAACTGTCGAATTACATACTTTTTTAATTTTTTAACACACTGCAAAAAATATGTCACACTGATAACCTCAAATATAGGTTTATAATTTTTGTGAAAGGTGATAATACTCCAAAACATAAAAGCGTAATTTGCTTTAAAATAAATTGTCTTAAGCCGAACCGAGCTTGAAACGCACATCGTTTTGATATGAAACTAATGTAAAAGAATATCAAACTACAAATGTTCTCTAAAATTTTAGCTTTTTATTTTATGTTTCTACGGCACGGAACGTAATAAAAACAGGTATTTTCGTGCATAAAACGGCATTTGCGACGAGCAATTTTTTAAACGATTTTTTCAATACGTGAACGACCGATGCTTCATCTAACGGCTTGCAGTCGGTCAAAAATATATTGAATCGATTGTTATCCGGTACTGCAGGCTATTTAGTGAAATTTAAAAAAATCACTACGCCTTTTATTCTCAATATACCAGTTACAAAAAAGCGTACACGTCCAAGAGAGGAAACAAATATATAAATAAATATAAAGGCATATAATGCGTCCGGAATTCTTAGATTTTCATCTAAGGCGGAACATTCGTTTTAAACCAGGCATTAGTATTGTGAATAAATATATGTCGTGTTTGAAGGGTGCACTTACACATGCCTCCTCGGCTCGTCGAAAAAGAAGCAAAGTGGTTCGGAGTGCGGTGCGGGCTTGCGGTGGCTGCCCGCATCTTTGTTTGGGGGTGCCGATGTATACGAGCCGTATTTGTGAATAACTTCTTTGAGATTTGCTCGTTTTGTTACCTCCTCATCGGCGGGAGGGTGGGAGGCGAGACGGTCGGGAACTCGACGTTTTTTATTAATCATTTCATTTCGAGGCTTTTCAAAATTCGTGTTTAGGCTCGAGCCCACGTACAATGCGTCGCCGGCCACTAAATCATCGTCTGGGTGAAATATTATTTAATCTCGCGGCTTTATTGTTCGCCCGTTCCCCGAGCAAAAGTGCTTTATTGGTTTGTACGCAGGAAACGAAAATAAAAAGCCTTCGGCTTTACAATTGTGACCCTTTGACCTGCAGGTGCTTTATTTGCACACCAGGGAAACCATAAATCATCGTCGGAACCCGTCGGAGTACGTCGCTCCGTCGCTACAATCCTGAAGCAGCCATTCGTCTTCCTACCTATTTCCAATTTAACTTTGCATACCTTGTCAATTATTCCGGGAGGTCACGACATTTTTGGTCACGATAAGGTAAATGGCTGAATCTCGGTTTACACGTTAGACCACAACCCTTTGATGCTAAATATGTCGGTCTGCCAACGCCAAGTGGTTGTTTTAGCTAGATTGACTATACAAAATAAATGTTGGTATGTACCTGCTGATGAATATATTAATTGTCTGGACACATTGATACCTATTTATTATACAACAATAACAATTTGGTTTTTTTATTTAATACTTAAATATGCCTCAAGTTATGTCTGTCACCTAAATCGCCTATAACTACAAAATGCAAGCAAATAATTGTTCAGTTTTGGTATTACTAAACAAGTATGTACTATTGCTTTCATGCTTTGTTATTTGCAGTTGTTTTTGTCACGATAACTACTTTTTCAGGCGCCTTACCTTGGTGCACTTGGCGCAGGCAGATCGAGACATTTAGTTTCATAGGGTTGGTCTTTATCCCGTGAACCCAGTTTCAACCATTTACGTTATCGTTATAATTTTTGTCGTGACCTCCTAGGCTGATAACGGATCAAATGTACTTAATACATCGTTTAAAAGGTCGTTAAGTATTTGATTTTCCGATGCGTTCTCTCTGTGGAACACGCGTCAACCCACTCCGCGCCGAGTCGACCGGTATCCGATAATTAATTATTTCACCTCGCTCTAGTTGCGCGTGCGGCGCTGTGTGGGCACCTGCTCGCCTGTTTCTGCGTTCGGCGCCTTCGATTGAGAATAATCGAAATAACTAAGAGTTGTGTCCCTCAGCAGCCGACGACGGAATTGCGGTGACCATTTATCTCCAAAGCAATTCAATGCATCGCTTACTTCGCCCGCTTCTGTTTTGTTTGTCGGATGCGTTTGCGCAACACCGAAACCAATTGGCGTTTGTCGTATTATTGCAAGGTTGAATTTCTTGTACTTGTGTAACGTGTAATGACATGAAATGCATGCGTTGGAAGGCGTCAACGTATGGCGCAAGCAGCGCACAGCCTGTATCTACTCTACATTATGTTTAATCCCTTGTTTATCTCTTGTAAGTCAGTCCAGGTACAGGTTCCGCCAAACAACTAAAACCCTGACGGGACATCTTTTTTTTTCTGCTCAAGCTCTATTCACACCCTCTAGCGACCTAAAGTTTAAGCATGGTTAAGTGGCTGTTGGGTTCTAGTCAGCTGCCAGGACCGATAAGACGGAACGTCTGAACTGCTTTATGAATTAATGTTAATGTAATATTATTCACTAGAACGATTGAATGGCTTATGGAGGTGCGGTGTGACATTTCCGTCGCACTTGCCGGTAGTGGCTGAGGCGCAGGCGCAGGGCCGGGCGCAGACGGGGCTCGCCTGGACAGGAGTCCGCCTCATTAGAGCTTGACAGCACGAGTGAGCACCGGTCGCTGCTAATCCGCAACCCAACTCATACCCAGTGTGTCAAACTCGCGAGAGAAGAAATAGCCATGTTTGCAGTTTGCAGTAATGAAAATGCCCCCTCAAAATGTTTTACGTGTTATATAAGATACAATTGTAACTTGTAATTGAATTGAATTGTGTTGTTAAATAGTTAGTGTGATCGTATTTTTGTGTTTTTCTTCAATTGAGTCAAGTATTTCTTTTTCCCTCATGTGTTCTCTTTAATAATAATTTAATTAATTGGTCTATGCCAAAAATAATTCGAAGGGTTTACTTACTGTTTTTTCTGGTTTTATGTATTATGATTCCTCACTCACGACAAACAGCTGTTGCTCTCACTTTATGTTAATCGTAAGTGTGTCTGGACCAGCGTAAAATCAGCGCTGTAGTTCACTCATCAAGAGGGACCTGCAGCACAAAATATTGAGCTGGCTCCTTTTTTTCTCCACAAATATGTATGTTGAATTTTGTAAGTGTTCTAAATTGTGTGTTGGGAAAAAATAAATATAATAAAATAAATAAAACTCACTTTCATGTTATGTGCTAGCTTACACTGGTACTTACACGATTTTGCCCAAACCATTCAGCGAACAGTTCGCCAGTTGCAGGATTGAAAGGCTATAACGGTCTTGAAAAAAACAGAACCGTTAAATCGGATAGTTCTATCTATTGGAAGGCGATTTAGTCATTACGAATTCGTTGCAGTTGCTAATTCGTTGCTTTCTCTATTCGCTGCGCTTCCATATAAAGGCGTTTTATCGTCTGGTTCAGACCATAAGTATTAGTAATACTTATCACCACTCTCTTCGCCGATGGCCGCGCCCGTGAAATGAGCCATTTCGATTGTATCTTGCACGGCGGAGTTCTTCAGTCAAGCGGTAAATGTGCGTCAGTTCCTCACAGAACCGGTGGGGAGAGCACGGAAATTTTGCAAATTGCGACGCATAAAATGTCAAAACTGGACTTTAGGCCCAAGTCTGATTCAATTTGAGTTTTACTTTCGCTAAAAGTTTTCAGAGAAAGAAGCGGCGGAAATGGAAATTTAATAATAAAACCATAATACCAAAGAGTTTTACTCTTAAGTTTTTGAGCGTGCATAACTTGATAAAAAACCGGCCAAGTGCGAATTAAACTCGAACACGAAGGGTTCCATACCATCGTCAAATACTTAACTAAAAAAATCACGTTTCTTGTATTATTTGTTTTTTATTATTACTATTTGTTGTTATAGCTGCAATAGGAATACACACTGTCAGGAAAATTTCAGCTGTCTACCTATTACGGTTTAGGAGATATAGCCCACTGACAGACGCACGGACAGCGGAGGCTTAGTAATATATTTCGGTTGGCACCCCTAAGGTACGGAAACCTAAAAATAACTCGGTCTCACACATTTTTGTTCGCTATCACCCAAATTTTAACCGATATTTACATTAAATACATTTAAACAAGTATTTCGACCGGTATTTCGCATTAGCGAAGTACCTTGAGTGCTTCAATCCAATTGCAACGCTTTGCCTGGTTTTCACCAATTGCTGATTTATTTTAATCAACACTTAAAGGGCCTTTATTACTAAAGTGCTGATTATCTTGTTCTGGTAGTGCTTGCAAGCTGCTAAGAAAGGCCCGCGATTAAGCCAATCAGCACAGAGTGGAAAAGGCTCCATAGCCAGTTTGAGTGAAGATACGATTTGGGTGCACGAACTGCCGCACACGAAGTTTTGGTATGTTTACAAGGTTAAGGAATTGAAGAAATAGTGACATCATCTAGCCGGTCTTTCTGTTCATGTAATATGTATATACGAATCAATATGTCTTTCTATGGCGTGACAATAGAAAGCATTCCTTAGTTATTTCTTCTAACTCTAAAGTCATTTCAAATAAATGTTTGCTTTGAAGAGACTTTAAATATAAAAAACAGTATGCTACATTTTTAATAATTTGAATATATAATTACTACGGTTAATATACCACCTTGCTTTTAACTATTAAGATATATAAATAATCTATGAACATTAAACGGTTTAAAAACGTGGTAAACTTATAATGCTTAAAAACTTAAAATGTGAAGCTTATAATTTCTGCAGCTCATTGGCAAGTTAGTTTGAAATCGATTGCAAAATGTGTACCGTTGTGAGTATTGAATAAACAAAAAAATAGACAGAAGAAAGCGAGTTAATAAAAACGTGTTAAAATGGAACTGTTCAAAACATATTAGTTCAATAACAAATCGACGTTATGTTAAATAAAATGGATATGCATTATCGAGTAAACTTGCAGAAGTTTTACGACTATTTTAAACCACGGCCTCGTGTATGGAAGCAGTAAACCGTACATTTGCCTACCAAATTAGGGAGCAGTGTCTAATGGCACTATAAAACCTCCAAAAATGGTCAATGTATCACATACACCGTCCCTCGGAGGCGCCACGTGCCCCTGCTGTTCCAGTAGCCTAATTTTTATCACAATGTTGGTTCTCTGTATACATATATATTGTTTGTTACTTTGGTATCATTGCTTTTAACCTTTTTATATCTATCGGAAAAGGAAAAGTGTAGCTACTCATAGTATTGGTGACAATGTAATCGTATGTCAACATTGGGTTGGTCCGGATTGTGGAGCTGCAGTGTTTGTTTAATGAAGGGTTAACTCATCGATTTGGGGTATTTTGTGCGTGTTTCACATTAAACACAGAGAACATCGGCTGTTTCGACGAGCTGACCGGAGACTTCATGCTCTGTGTCATGAAATATACTCGCTTCTGAGGCACAGGTGACCAATAGTATGAGGATGGTTGTGCGCCTTTAGTGTTGACTGAACGTCAATTAGTGAATGGCCCGGATGAGACCGGCAACACAGAACGCAGAGGTGTCGGCTCTGAGTTGCACTAACAGCTGTTTTTTTTTTTTTAATGTAATCCGCGGCATATGGCATACGCCAGGACCACTTAAGGTGCCCGACGATGCCCATGGGCTTTCGAACTTATAAGGGGGCTGCGAAAACCATGCCGGCCATGACATTCAACTCGATCGCGCTACGAAATCAATCAAAACAGGTTTGCATTATTTTGCCTTGATCTACATAAACTATGCTCATACATATTTCGTCCTGCTGAAAATGTAGAGCCTCTGCCTTTATACTTCCCGAAGGTGAAATGCATGAAGTCCTTTCAGATGACCATAAAAGTTCCTGTTAAGAATGGCCCGTAAGCAATGCTCCCCATACAAACGTAGTTTACTAATCATTTGGAAACTGCTATTCCAATTAAATTGATATTTACTATCTAATATCAGGTAACAAATATCTGTGTCTGCATGCTTTTGTTTTTTTTAAAAAATTCAAACCGAATGAAATGAATGCAAAAAGAAAATCTTCATACGAATTTTGATTTCTTTGTGGTTTGACCCAGAATACACTTACCGAAAAAACAAAGGCATGCAGACACAGATATTTGTAGCCTAATATTAGATACCAAATATCAAGTAAGTTGGAACAGTGGTTTTCAAATCATTAGTAAACTACGTTTGTATGGGAGGCGAAATTTTCAGGTGCTTACGGACCGACCTTAAGCCGACAATCTGCCCAACTAGGGATACTCATTAGTAGCCCGTGCGTCGCCATTTGTGTCGAGCGTTCTGTAAAAAATGGTTTGGATTCGGAAATTTAAAAACAGAAAATAGTATTATGTCTGCCCTCTAACCTACAAAATATGTGTTCTAAATTAAACCTATTTCAAACATTGTTACATTTAATTTTTTTATTAGAAAATTAATTTAAGGAGTAATTTTGGCATTAACATTTATCAAAAATTAAATGATTTCTGAACCAAAACAATAAAGAAACACGTAAGGGTAACGGTGGCATGAGAGCTTGCGCACCGAGCTGGTTGCGCAATGACAAATCAAGTTTTTACACTTCTTAAAAAACAAGTCAACATATTAATAAAATGATAAGTGAAACTATTGTTATTATGAACTGCATTATTTATGGTTCTAGCTGATATGACAAGAAGAGTAATGCGTGAGGTGACCCAGTCACGGTGTTGGCCCGCGTTTTTGTGCACCGCTGATGATATCAATATGCGATTTCGTTATTTAATTATATCAAGTTAACAATTCATTGCACGCGCGTGAGCCGGCGTTGTGTCGATAGAGGAAGCATATAGTTGACATTTTAAAATAAAATTGTCGTAACTTCTTGATTTTATCGGTCATAGCTTTCTGATAAGTTAGGAAAAACGATATCATCGATTCTTGATCAAAGGCAAAGTCAGTAAGAAAGGGTGTATATTAAAATAAAATGTTAATCAACTGCTGCTTAAATAAAACGTTCCGATGTTCTTTATTTGAATTTTCTTAAATTGTTTATATTGGAAATGTAAAGAAATGTGCCTCTAAATTAAGAGAATAATGAGGTCATCAAGTTCCATGCAATGGCTCGTGCCTGTTTCCTCAGTCACATTAAAATATATTTTTCTAAAAATTTGCACATTAAATAAACCAACTGAGAGCTACGTCTGTTTAAAGCTTCATTTTTTTTATAACTGAACTTATATCCATTATACACGCCCTTATACATTTTGATTAAAAAAAAAACAAAACGTACGGACGTATTCAGCTAATTTCTTAATTTGACTGAGGAATCAGGCACGAGGCATTGTATGGAACTCGATCACCTCTTTAGCCTCTTACTACGGCGATTGAATACCAATATAGTTAGCTACTTCTAAGGAATGTTGTACCATTGTAATATTTATTCGCTCGTGATACTGCAGATGTTGTTATAAATCATCGTCTGACACTGCGTCCATTCCATCACACTTGATTTTCTTGCTGCGATCACACTTCTCCATTCTTGGGCATTGTTCCTCTCTATACACTTGATTCGTACATATATCTCCTGTAGGCGTACATTGTTATCGTGGTTTGGTTTGTTGATTTCTCCGATATCAATAATTATCTCGCCTAATGTGCGTCGACGCACAGTCAAACTGATCAGTTGCTTCTTAAATGTAATGATTACAGAGCCATTGGCCCAACGCGAATGATAACTAGAAATTACACTTCATTCATGATCGCTTTTACTCTCGCCGCGCCGGCTGGACCCACTTTCATCTTACGTGGTGTGAGTGTACGTTGTCAGGTGCATGAACATCAATTTACTGTAATGAGCAAGCTGTGTATCATTCCCATTCGCATAATTCTTCACGGCTTCTCATTAGGTAGGTACACAGATAACTCATTGCCAAAAAGTGTGCCAATACATTCGAAAAGTAGCTATTACTTGTCACTGCTTTCGTGCGCATCGATATTTCAAATAAACATACTCACGATGCACTTTCGAAGGCTTCAACGGCCGCTAGCCGAGATAGCTTCGGCCACATTTTCACTTTCAACGGCGGCTGTGCTCTTGAGGCACTTTCGCTAAATACGTATTGTTCAAACGCTCGCTGATAATCTTATCGAGCATGTGAGTTCGTGGCCCCCATTACCTCCATGCTTCGTTCGCCCATTACTCCCGTCGCGGTATTTTTCACTTTGAGGTCGCTCCGTGTTGTCCCAAAAGGAACCCTAATACCGAAGCAACTGAGACATATTTCAAGCGGTTTTTTTTTTAATTAAGGCGTGCAATACCGACTTGGGGCTGCGCACTCGGTAATGGATCCCGCGCGTGCGCCGATGCATCACGGCGGCGCGGCGGCAGCTACACTTTCTTTTTTCGTAATTATCCAATAGAATGTCACGCATGCGGGTCGTGAATTCTCACACGTAGATCTTTATTTGAATTTTGCCGCCAAATGAATGTTGGCTTCGGTTCGCGAGTCACTTTGTCAAGTGGACTATTTTGGTCTCGAAATGTGACTAGTTTTCATTAATTTTTAATTAATTTACATTAGTGAGAGCAACAATTTACGAGTTAGCAAAATCTTGTGTTTTGTTATCTTTTCGAAATCTAATAGACTCGAATCGATCGATAATTCGTTATATTATGTACATATTTGGTTGGAACCATTAAGTAATCCTGTTATTTTGGGTTAATTAAAAACCTACGCAAGTGCGGTAGACGTCGATTTGAATATTAGGTGTAGGAATATCGAAGGCAGTCGGCGTGCTCGCCCACGTCAGCTCGAAGAATTTGTGAAAGGGATTCCGAAGGCGGTAGGTTTTCGTAGGAGCTGTTGTCGGAGTGCTGTGCGGAGGGACGCAGGCGGGGGAGCGGGGCTGCGCCCGCGCACTCGCTAATTCGGATTTAATTGGTCCACTCCTGATTCTCAGGTTCTTTCCTTAATGTTCTGAATCTCGAGGATTTCTTTTGTCGGCGCACTAATGAGGTTAAGGGCTCAACGGCGTCTCAAATCCTTAAAAGGTGTTTTAGTGTTGAGATGTTTATTGTTATTTACAAGGACGTTAAAAAGGAATGGACCTCCCAGTTTATTCCTTTAGTTGTTGACGATACCGAAAATGGCTTGTAAGGGGTCGTTGGAGGCAGCAATTGGTTTTTCCTGTTTGTTACATTCGAAACACAGTACACCTGTACGCTGGTAAAAACGAGTAAGTCCACATATTATATTCTTGTCTAGTAAACATTTAAGTAAAAATTTAAAGTATGTGATACGTGCGCCGTTTGACGAATTCTTCAGTCGATTCCGCCTATCTACTCACAATATTCTCACCTGTGAGTCACCGTTGAGTCACGCGTGAGTCACTGGAGAGTCACTGGTTAGTCACAAAAATTACTACGTGGCTGAAATTTCATAAGTTCGAAAATGGTGAGAAAATCATGAGTAGACCCCCAGCACACGGCACGGGTGAAAATAAACTAGAACAAACTATAGAAACACGGAGAATCAGTTGTTTCGGACACCTATAGCTGCGTTCACCTGCGAGACTGCAGCGTAGTCATGAGTTAGTGGAAAACGTAATTAGTTCGCGTACGAATTCACCACGCGCAAAATCGAATACTTGTTGCATTAAATAACATCCCGTGAAGTTCTTACGTTTCGTTGGAATTCGAGAGAATCTGTAGTAAGCGAACTGACTCGCCGGCGCTACCGTTTTCGTATGTGAAAATTGGCTCCATGCTCACTGCCTGCAATAAACAAAACAGCGGTTGCCTACGTACGCTTACTTTTCCAGTGTGATATCGGTGGCAATAGAGAGGCGGCGAATGCGCCCGTGCGCCGTCGGCGGCGCGGCGCGGAGCGCCATCTCATCTCGAATGGCAATAAAACATAAAACAAATACGAATATCGACGATTAATTCCAATTGATCGAGGAAGGGCGTGGCCGGATCACTTGTAAAGAGGATGGTGTGGCGCGCCGCTGCGTCGTGGCTGCGTCGCCCATAGACCTAACCACATGACAGCTGCATGCGGCCATCGCGGCTGTGTCGGTTTCTCTTTATTTGAAAACGTTTTTACGCTCAAGCCAATTTACGTCCTATTTGGACGGACAAGAAAGCAATATCAAATTGGCCAATGCTCTATATAGTTTAAATTCCTTTAACAAATGGGTAAATATTAAAACAGTTATTAGTATCATTGAATTTTCGTTGCTTTTTTAGATTAGGTTAGGCTAGGTTAGCTTTAAACATTTTTGGGATTACGTTCCTCATAAGGAAAAAAATGTTTTTCTTAATTTGAAAAAATATTATAGTATACATATTCAGACAAGTCCGAGTTTGAATTTGACAGGTTGAAGAAGTAAAACCACAAAATAAGTTGTGAAACTTGTATGGGTTTAACGTTTTTGAGTAACTTCGAAGTTACGTGAACGCCAATTTAGGTGAAAAATTCGACTACGCATGCAGAATCGTCCGGTTGACGTAATCCTAGTTTGAAGGTGCCATAAAACATGATTGCGAATAGGGTGCGTCCACAGATTACATAAATGAAAGCTTTTATTTTTGTGATGCGTCGGCAGGTCTAATAAGTAAAAGGGCGATGTGCGCATGCGCTTGTCCATGGAAAGTAGCCTCGCGCTTCGTCAGATAAATCAATCCAGTCGTCTAGTCTTTGCTCCTGCAGTGAAACCTACTACAGGAGTTCAGTTCTGTTCGCATATCCATATTCATATTATAAATGCAAAAGTAACTCCGTCTGTCTGTTGCGTTTTCATGCCTAAACCATGCCTAAAGCTGAAACAATTTTGATGAATTTCGGTATAGAAATAGTCTGGACCTTGGAGATGGAAATTCAACTCGAAGGGGGTGAAATAGGGTATAAAAGTTTGTATGGGAAACTCATATAATATCCAGGAAATAATTCGGACGCTTCGTTGAATTTTCGTGTACATTTCACGAGGCAAATGGAAGCGGTTAACGAACGTAGCGCCGGAATCTAAGTCACCTTTGTCGTCTATGTGATCCCGGCCACCTTTTGTGATTTCGCTTCTCTTGTTCAGAGCGTTGTTTCCATTATTACCCCCTTTTAACGCCGACAACAATAGTACTCTCAGTTTCAATACGAAGTGCTGTCCACCATTAGACATTTCATAATGGACACTTTCACCGCCTCCATGCCGATTGACGAGTTAATTATAGTCGGTCAGGTGCCGAGTACAATGGCATACGTGGGCCGTGATGCGCTCTTCAGGGTCAGGGCGATGTTCACGTCGCAATCATACTCCGAGCTGTACTGGCAATGCTACATCAAAGAAAACGTTATTTATACTATGTTCCTTTCCGCGCGTTTGGCGGATGGGAGCTGCACGGAAAAAGAATTCGAGGGACACTTTTGCTGTGACAGACCCGTCAACCCATATTGCTTTACCGTCGAAACGATAACACCGTTACCTGTCTTCTACGCTTGTCTCTACGTGAAAAAGAGGACAGGCATTAGCGTCAACCTTCCTGCCGTAATGAAATAAAATGCTTTGGGAACGAAATGGAAACGATCTGCAACAGTGTGCATCAATTTAATTTAAATAGGCGTCTAGTGCTTTACGCGTAATCTCGTGCTTAACTTGTCGACTGGCACTCAGAAATGTTATTCCGTCCAACGTTGAAGTGGTTATATTTGTCTGCATACGAAAGTTTCTTGAGGTAATAAATATAACAAAAAGAACTTCAATACTGCCGGGTGTCCAACAACACCTCTCGATTTTTGGAAAGAAAAGAGTTTCATAAGTAATCCATTCGGGGACGCATCATAAAGTCCAAAAAGCACAAAGTCCAAAACCCATACCGTCCAAAACACTTATGAATACGAATCTTTTCAATTTGGTTAGGTTAGGTTAGATTATATGCACGTTATAATACACACGAAAAATATATACTTTTGGACGTTCTGGGCATAAAGCATAAGGTCCAAAACCTTATGCTTTTTGGACTTTATGAAGGCGACCCATCCATTCCATCTACTGACCAATCTATTTGAACACATTTGAGCTACGCTCATTACTTCGTCACTCGCTTTAATAGAAAAAACAAAGATTTTGTCGGTCATTTGTAATGTTCTAAATACAACTTTTATGAGATACAACGTTTAAATTTCACATTGGTGTAAATACATTCTCACAAAAACTAACGTCTACGCCTACAAATACAGTTCGGGCAAGCGATGATGAAGCCCATGATGCAGAACGTGGCTACAGGCGAGATGTGTATCTGCTTTGTTTTGAAAAGTAACCGATAATTAAAAGGCCATTATGTCGATGGCGTATTTCCCACATCGTACAATAGTTCTCACGAGCGTTCTTCGCCGCCGCGCCGCCGCCGTCCGCGGAGAAAATCACTGATCGTCCCTCTATCCCGTTTATCACATGATTTACCATTTAAAGTGCTTATTATAACTTAAGCTAAACACTGTTTAAGTTTTTTGACCAATCATAACCACGGTATTACAGAAAATAATTATGAAGAAACATATAAATAATAAACAAATTAAATCAGCCATTATTCTATCGATGTAACATGATTTATGTATTTATGTAAAAACAGCTGAACGTAACTTAGTATTTTACAAAGATGTATTTTTATTAATATTGGTATGTAAAATTATTATCTGTGTTATTTAAGTAACATGAACTTTCTTATAAAATAAAATGAGTATTTATGGTTTAAAACCCAAGATTTTTTAATTTTATTTTATAGTTTATTCAATCCTTAAAAGTTGTATTTCAGCAGTAATGAAGCTTCAAGGCTCACGCTTTATCTCAGGCCAACACTCTCTCCGCCTGTTCAAGTAGTTTTTACATCTTTTATTCTTTAATTAATGTGTCCTTGCTTCACGGTCAATTCTGTAATACTATTCATACATAGTTGCAATATTACCGCTTGCAAATCGGGATCTGTTTAATTGCGGGTTCCGTGTGCCATATTTATTGTTATTTCTTGTTGATTGCGTCCCTTTATAGCTCGCTCGCCACGGATCGGGGGGGGGAGGGGTGAAGGGCGGGACGCGGAGGGGGAGGTAATCGTTGACTATACATGATCTTGTAATGAATCAATTTATCAGAGGAATTGATTACAATTGCCCTCCGTTTAGCTTACGTGTCTTTTAATTTCTTAATTAAATGTGATTGAATGCATCTATTTACAATTTTAAACATAATGTTACATACGTTCCGCGATCGACATGTACACTACAGGGGAACGCGCAATGTATATAAAAAGCGCTGTCCACATTTCTTCGATAAGAACCAACCGATTCTGTAGAACCTATAAATATAAGTCGGTAAATAGTGGAATGCACTGATTACCGTGGTCTTTACTCAATTTACAACATGGGTTCCTTAAGGTGGCCCATCCCGCTCAACTCCCCATACAAACGGGGAAAGAAGATCACGCCCATATTTCTTGTCAGAGATCCCAAATTTTGCTCGAAATAGTTTTATTTGATCGAACTAGATATCTGATGACCGTTGGCATTGTAAAATTGTGTTTGGTTTCTAAGTTATAAGGTCCGAAAGTTCGAATTTTTTGCGCGTTTTATACAATAATTTTGGAGGTGGATTACGCAATGATAAAGTAAGAACATCTGAAAAAGATTACTCATCAAACATAGCTTATTTAATCAAGATTTATATTCAATTTGGTTTTTGTTAGATTTTTGACTACAGCGGTCGTGGTTTACTTTTAAAAGAAAGTGAAGTTCTTAATGTTTTTTTTTATTGTTACAGGTACGAATTCCAGAGACACAACTACGTTGAAATATTGAATTGTATTGAATTGAATACCATTTATATAAGGTAATTTAACTTAATTATAAATGTATAACGTGCCACATGACTTTATTATTATATCTTGTTTCTGAGTTCTAACGAGGGCCATTAAACCAAACTTTATTTATCAAAATAATTCATGTAGTGTAGTAGGTAGATTTTTATTTTTATTTGAAGTAAGTACCTGCATTAAAATATTAGAAAAACACGAATTAGCCATCGCCCCCTAAACAAATTCAACGCCCCCCAATTTCCTCTGATACATTTACCATCCCCCTGAAGGCCTCTAGCGCCCACAAGCGGGCGTTATCGCTCACATTGGGAAATACTAGATAAGGGTAACGTAAGGGAACTTCAAAATGATGATAATGTTGTTTTGTTCATACCTACAAATCATCAATGCTTTCTAAATCCCGTAGGTGTTTGGAAATTAAACTTAAGTTACTTAAGTTTCTAAAGACTTGCCTTCGAAGTGAATTATTTTTCTTTACTATTCTAGATAATAGAAGGCTCGAGTGAAACACAAAGCCATAAAATATGTCGGTAGACATTTCTCCGAGCATTTGGTGATGAATCATGAAAGTCTGTATGAGTAAATTATAGGTTCACTATTGTTCCACGGCTAGAATTACCGCCAACGCGAGAAAGTCTATCGGTGATTGTCTCGTTTCTATATGGAAGTCATAAATTACTAAACAAATACGAACGGCGCCCGCGCCTATTTATCTATGCAGAAACAACGTTTTCAAATCAGATTTCTTCCTGCTGATGACATATTTAAAAACAAATTTAGGCAATGACGAGACTATGTTAGGACGAATAAAAAACTTTAATTTTATTTTCGCTGACAAGTTGTGAATCAATAAAAACCATTCACACGTTGTGAATCGTCATGATTAAATGAATGTCCGATGAAAATCGATTGGATTTTCCATGACTTCTCTTTTTCCCATTTATCTCTTTCCCATTTATCACCTCTTAGTTTATTTAGCGTGATAGTAAAGTAGCCTAAAATGTATGGGAGGAATCAAACTAAAGTTAAAAGCAAATAGACGGTGAGACAGATGCAAGACACTAGATTTTCTTAGAGCGATTTACAAAAATATTTTTTACGGACACTTATTTACATATACACCGGAAATAAAGACTTATTTGAGAATCTTTGGAGTGAAAGGGACAGGAAAAGGGTGAAGCTAAAACATTAATAAACCTTATACACAGCTAACCCCTGATTTCACCACCTCTAGCTACCTTATATCCGATAATTAACTTTCAGTTACATTGTATTTTTGTATGATGTAACCGAAAGATAACTTTGGGATTTTTGTAACTGGAGGTGGTGGAACCGGGCGTAAGTCACTCGATACGAAAGTCGCGCGAACTAGAGACGCTGAATTTTTCCTCACGGCGGCGCGGAGACGGCGGCGCTCGGATTGTAGATTGTAGATCTTAATAAAGCGAAGCAGATAGCGCGTTCTAGTGCAGATTAGAGGTAGACGCGGAGCTGACTGAACCAAACACTGATCGGTCGTAATTCGCGCCTGCGCAGTGCCGACAGGGATGTATTATTATGTGCCGCGATCGCATCGGCTGCAGCCGGGTGTTTAAATATATCGCAAGCGATTTATACTGTAACCCGGGATTCGCACGATGGGCAGCTCCTACTTAAATTCGACGACTAAGTGGCCGTCTTAAAGAGCTAAAATATAAAATCTAATTGATCAATCGAAAGCGAGAACGCTTGACGCGCCGGCCGCGTCGGGTGTCAAGATATAGGAGAAATAAAAAAAAAGAGTTTTTTTTATTTTACTTAAAAATTTTGTAAAATTCGAGAAAATAAAACTGATACGGTGTACAGGATAAGTTTACATCCATTTATGTTTTATACTGTCTTATTATCGTTTGTTGATAATATTTTATGCTTTGGAGAAGTGTTTGCGAATGAATTCTATCGAAGTAAAGTTACGCTATTCATGTTTCGGACCAAGATTTCATACGGAGTATATCCTTGACTAGAACATGTATTTTCAAATTTTTTGATATAATAATTTATCTGCGATATTTATCTTTAGTCCCGTGTAGGGCTCTTAAGGATCTACGATAGCTATGACCTCAACAATGGAATGTATCTAGTCACGACCTGCCGTTAACGCCAGTTTCATACGCTGTGATCTAGGGTATACGTCTATAATTAAAAGTTATTTAATAAAAATATTACACGACCTTAAAGCACTGCGAAATATTTATTTTAATTTAATTTAAATTAATAATCGTTATTTATGCAATAAAGAAAATTACATTTGCAAAAACTTATACAATGAGGGCTTATAAGAGTGAGTTCTTCCAATCCACAGTGCTATGATTTTCGTAACAGTGTAAAAGTATTAATCCCGCTAACAGGTGTCTTCTTCGTGTTAGCTCTTCTAGCAAAATGATGCGACGGCGAAAGGTGTGAGACATGGACTGGCTCGCAGCGTGCCGAAGTAAATTTGCACCTTCTGTCTGATCACATAATTTCCTAAAGATATATATTTTAGCCAGTCAACGTTGTTTGCGCTCGTACATACATAATGTCATAATTTTCTCTCCAGCCAGTCGGCGCACTGTATTTTCATAGTGGTTTCTTAGTTGTTTTTTCCCCATTCGACTGAACAATGACGAAATGTAACATTATCCGCATATTGAGTTTCTTGTCTGTGCAGAAGAAACAGTGATTAAGTTGGACCTTCCCGGCAGGACTAACTCATTCGCGGTCACGGTACATAACCGTGATATTACGCTCTGGGACCTTCTCTGTTTCTCCGTGATGAGGAGGATACAATATGTCCACAAAGCAGACGGTGCGTTTTTGATTTAGTAAGATTTAAGAAAATTTTGATTTGTTTTGTGAAATCACGACCGCTGTAGTCAAAAATCGAACAAAAACCAAATTTATTATACATTTTAATGAAACAACCTACATATGTCTGATGACTAATCTTTTTAAGATTAATTTTATTTTATCCTTGAGTATTCCACCTTTAAAATTATTGTACAAAACGCGCGAAGAATTCGAACTTTCAAACTTGAAACCGAACATGATTTTAAAATTCCAATGGTCATCAGACATCTAGTTCGATCTAAAAAAGGTGTTTTGAGTAAAATTTTGGATCTCTGACAATAAATATGAGCATGATCTTCTTTCCACGTTTGTATGGGGAGTTGAACGGGAAGGCCCACCTTAAAAAAAGACCCTGAAATATTTTTATACTCATTTCCCTTTGGTCGGACATAAGGTAAAATTAAATAATTTTTAGTCTTAATGAAATTGTCAAGTTGTAGTACACTAATGATTTGAAACATATTCTGAACACGGTTGAAACTTTAACATTTCGGTTAATATAGATTTAACATACCTAAATTACCAGTGGTGTCATATTCATGGAGCCCTATCTAACGAGGCCTTCTTCAGTCACTGTTTACCTACGTATCGATGCTGGATCGGTGGTTTTTGTTTATTCGATTGTGGCATCGCCTTCATTATTGTGCCGATAAAAACAGGTATTTCATTATTAAAGTGAATAATTGTCCAACTTGGAAAGAAAATAAACAGAGATCACAATCTCTTACAAAATGGGTAACGAATGATAATAAAACAACAGTTACAAGTATAAATCAATTCAAAGTATCGATTAAATCGTCAAGTAAATAGTCCGCATTAGAGCCGTCCAAATTGTATTATTCTGCCACACCTTCTCTTGAAGTATTCATCGGATGTTGAACTTTATTGCTATCGGAACAGTATATATTGTTGAAGTTGGATAGTTATGATGTGGCGCCGGCGTCGGTGGTGGAAGGAAAGACGTGGGCTCGATCGGCGAGGCGGCGGCGGCGGTTAGAGCATCATACATCAAAGTCTGCTCCAATAACACGGGAGAAGTAATCAATATCATTCGGATTCTCTCCATGGCCCTGTTTGTTGGTTTGTAAGGTATGGCGCATCCTGTTCGATATATGTTCCTACACTTCGATTCGTCGCCGACGCCTATGTTTAAAATAAATGTCCAATTCCTTCTACACGAATTAAATTTACTCCCAGGCACCACCGCTTCATGGCCCATACCGTAATTCAATCGTGGATCACAACCTTGCGGGAGGGACTGCGACTAAAAGAACCACCCAAGTGCGAGTCGGACTTACATACAAAGGGTCCCGTACCATCGTACAAGATTTACCCCAAAAATAACACGTTTTTTGTATGGGGTTTTTTGTGGGGGGGTTTTATTATTTTAGATTTTACTTATTTGTTCTTATAGCGGCAAAATAATTACATAATCTGTGAAAAATTCAGCTTCCTACCTGTTACGGTTCATTAGATACAGCCCTGTGACAGACGGACGGATAAACAGCCGAAGCTTAGTAATAGGGTTCCGTTTTCACCCTATGGGTATGGAACCCTTAAAAATAATGAAGCCCCATTGTGGTGGTGACAAGGGTTCCATTAAGCAATATAATTCGATTTTTACTGGATTGAACACGCACATCTGTAGGCATGCGGACCGACATATAGATTGACATAAACCGATCTCCGTTCCGAGCTCAGTAGGGGTATTCCTGGAATCAAGAATCCTGAGTCTAGAAAACCTATTTTTTCGACGGAAAACCTTGATAAAATTCAAATCCGAAATCTTTTCATTTAGAAAATCGCTCCGGAGGTATTCTTCTGTCCTAACTCGTACGTTTGATACCGCCCGACTTAACCGTATATAGTTGGACAAGGAAGAGTCCGTATCTTAATTGATTTCGCGTTGTTACCTCTAGGTATGTGAATTGTTTGCACGATAGAAGGAGCAATAAATAACAATACAGTAATACAAGAAATCATATACAGTCATTCTTATCTATGTATGTTCAACATTTTGTACATGTTTGTGTAAATTTAAGCCCTTATTCCTAGTACCTACTAAGATACTCACAGTTTTTGCATAGATGACCTGCATTCGAAATGAAATTCACATTTAAATCTCGTACAACAAAGGAAGAGTTCACGCCCTGATGACTCGAAGCCATTGTCTTCGGCGGCGGCGACGACAGGCCACACCGTGAGTCTAGTGCTCTGCTGCTGCATGATATTGTCATTTTAGTATAGATAAGCCCGTGTAGTCACTCCACATTATGACTTTATCATCTAGAGTCGCTATAACTTAAAATCTATCTATGCTTTGAACATGATATGGTTCATGTTCATTAATAAATGTTTTATTAAATTTTATTCAAAAGTTGTGATACTACTTATTTATTTAAGAATGAAGTATTAAGTATAAAAATATTAAGTTTTGTATTCAAAGCATAAATACCCAGTAGAGGATAGACGAACTTTTGAGGTTGAGATTAAAATGTATCATGAGGAATGGTGGAAGTACGATTTGCATAGTAAATATAGTAATTATATTTAAAATGACAAGTTTCTGAACTGATTGCGACGACATAGAAATGTATTACATTTTACAAGTGGTTTACTATCGAAGGAAGGACGGGAGAGGAGACCGAAAATTATCCGTATAGCGGCACCTTAGCTACTTTTTAGTTATAATGCATACACCTATGGTTGCGCCGACCAGTCACTTCGCTTACGAACTCGCTCACGCCTTTTATTTATGTAACTGGACATGGATGAATAATATTAACTGAACGCTAGGCGTTAGATATTAGCTTAACACACCACATGGGAACTAGGTGCCATGCCAGGCCCTCCCTATATTGCTGGGTCATAAACGCCTGATGCTTTCGAGTTTCAACGATTCGTAAGAACTGGACAGGACGTCATTTAGTGTAACGAATATTCGATGTTGCGCGTCCCGAATTCGTATGCGAACTGACTGGCCGGATCTACCGTCATTGTATTATCACTAAAACGTGGCTACGCTGGTGCTATATAGATGAGTATACGATCGCCACTACCGTCGTAAGAATACTCAATGTCTCGGCGCGTGCGCCATCATACTCCGATGTCATACAATCTATCTATAATATAAAAATGAATCGCAAAATGTGTTGGTAAGCGCATAACTCAACAACGCCTGGACCAATTTGGCCAAATCTTTTTTTAAAATGTTTGTTGAAGTTCAAGGATGGTTTTTACCTAAAAATTAGAATTATTGCTGGAAAAACCCTAAAAATAGCCCTTTTCTTTTTCCCATACAAATGATTTGTAACTAAAACGTAGTCAATTTGAGCTTTATTGCTATGGAATAAAGTTCATATTAAATTACAAGCACTCACAGTTGTCTAAGTAATGTAGGTGTGTTCCTAACGTCAAAGATCATATCTATCAAAACAATGTGCGTGTGTGCGTTGGAGCACAGAATACATAGTTGGAGGAGTTTAAGGGCCTGGTACTAGCCAAATCGCAAAGTTAGACGAGGCACCCCAAGTAAACTAACTAAGTCTGACGATTATAAGTGTCATCCTTACAATATATGATTCCTTGTCTAGGAATCGAATGATTTTCGTTAATGTATGTTTCCTTTTTCTATACAAAATACATTGCGGAAACGGTGTCTATTTCCGAACTTTTTTGACTAAATGTAGAAATCTAAAAGCAAATGGAATTTTTTGTTTATGCATATATGCTGTTTTTGCTTATATCTAGAAATCGAATGACTTTCAGATTTCTAATGAGAAAAATCAACTTTTTTTTATTTTTATTATTATTTAAATAAATGATGGAATAAAAAAATATTAACAATCCATTATCAGTCTGGAGTTCTATTTGGATTTGCTGAAGCGTTTCACTACATATTATTACATTTTTTAAAAAGTGCATTTGTATGGCGCGAGTAGTTGGCTAGTCCTAGCGCCTTAATGTCGCGTTCCGAAACTCGCGTTTCTTTTGTATTAGTTTCGGCACGCGAGATAAACTGCATCAGTTTCCACGTCATTACATCAGTCAAACAAAAATCGCGTTACCAACAGTGTTTTATTATTTTTAATATCCAAATTTTAAATAAATAAAACAATTCGTACGGCTTAAGGTGGCCCAACCCGGCGGGCCTAACTCATTCGCGGGCACGGTACAAAACCGTGCTGTTGCGCTCTGGAACCTTCTCTGTTTCAAAGAATAAGACAGGCTCTGCAACATGTCCACAAAAAAGAAAATGTGCATAGTGTATGATTTGGTAAGATTTACGAAAATTTTAATTTCAAAACGACTTATAGCTAAAAGTAAACCACGACCGCTGTAGTCAAAAATCTAACAAAAACCAAATAGATTATAAATCTTGATTAAATAAGCTATGTCTGATGACTAATCTTTTTAAGATGTTCTTACTTTATTATTGCGTAATCCACATCCAAAGTTATTGTATAAAACGCGCGAAAAATTCGAACTTTCGGACCTTATAACTTAGAAACCAAACACAATTTTACAATGCCAATGGTCATCAGACATCTAGTTCGATCAAATAAAGCAATTTTGAGCAAAATTTTGAATCTCTAACAAGAAATATGGGCGTGATCTTCTTTCCCCTTTTGTATGGGGAGATGAGCGGGATGGGCCACCTTAAAAGGATTTGACTTCAAGTCATATCAAATAAAAAAAAAAAAAGTTGTCTGTTACCTAATCTACTGAGTTTGCTTTTGTCAACTGATACACGAAACAAATTCGTGTATCGTGTTTTGTGCAGAGTGTTTAGTTAGTTAGTGTTTGTTTAGTTCGTGATTAGGCGGGCGGTCCGACGGGGGCGGGTGCGGGGAGGGGGGGGGCGGGTACGGCTTGGTATTTCCCGCAACTTTAGGACTACTTGGCAAAATCCTTGAGAACCAATTACTCGATTTACCCCCGTTTTCACCACCTCAAGCTACCTGAAATCCGATAGTTAACTTTCGGTTACATTGCATTTTTGTGTATGGTGTAACCGAAAGATAACTTTGGGATTTTTTTAACTGGAGGTGGTGGAACCGGGCGTTAGATGCGGATTGTATCTACGTCTAGCCTGATTCTACTCAAAACTTATAGGCTACATAATATAACGCTTCATTACCTGAAGGGTGAGTAGTGAGTGTTAAATTCTTATAACTTGCGAACCACTAACCCGATTTATGTGCGTATTTTATCAATGTATAGGATCTCTGGGAGCTGTCAGGTTCGAGATGGGTTACTGTTTTCGATGTTGAGGCTGGCTGTGGGTTGGAGTCCACGCAAAACTTACCTACATTACACGTTACTTACTTACTAGGTAAACAATGTTGCAGTGCAAGTGCAGAAAGGTTCTGGCGGCAAATGCTTTTTTTTTAAATAGCCACCAAATGTCAACGAAGCTCTAAATTGTATTGTATTGTATTAGTTATTCATCATCCATAGACAGTACACTGCACTCGGATTTGTCATATTTTAGCATTGGCCAGTTCAGCAAAACAAAACACAGCGAAGAAGAACTGGAAAGAATCTCCGCTGTTTTTTTTTTTTCAACGTCCACTTAGTCTAAGTTTACAAAAGTGTTTGTCAATTATTTTAACAAAAACATAGGTAAAACACTAAATTCACATGAATACACAAAAATTTACAATCCATGCCGTATGCAACAGTTCATGACAAATATCATTTTATTTGCAAAGACAATCCCCTCCAACTAATATGTTGCCAATTGGAGCAGGCCAGTCCCCACCAACAGCACCCGTTCACGAGCATCACGCCGGGCACAGCCATTACCTCTTTCAACCATATTTTAGGGAAAGAGATAACCTGAGCCAAGCGTCACCGTAAGCAAGGACCTTTAAGCGATGCACTGCTCCAGTGGCAACACAACACTGTGAAACACTTGCACATTAGGTTTTAATACTATGAGTTTTGTCATAAACTGCTACTGTCAGCTGATCACATAGTTACATATCCCTTTAAATGCTACCACCTACAGACAATTAAGAGTATAATGGTTTGAGAGCATCCCTATCAATAAAGTAATAATGTATTCCTATATGAGATTTTGACCAATACCGAGAAACTAATAATGCCTAACTAAAATAAAATAAAAATAAAATTCGGGTGTATAGAGCCCTCGTCATTATTGATACGAAATTGTGAATTATGTGAAAATTATTTGTGAAAAATGGGAATTATTGGATGTTTCTAATTAAATCATGCTATTTCATCTCGAACGATCTTGATTAAATTTGGTAGATGGATACATTGTCCTGGACCAGTTTGACCCTATTTTGGATCAGCCATGTCGGATACTTTTTATCCATGAAATAATTTAGCCGACGCTAACCCGAGCGGAGCCGGGTACCGCAGCTAGTATAAAATAAAAATATATGTGCAGTTTCCAACCCTCATGGTAGGACCAGGGTAATTATCCTTACCAGGCATACATTTAATAATTGCCTAATAATAAACCTGGCTACATTTTTGTCTCTTATGAAAACTATTTTAATAAAACTTATAAATATCTCATGCGTTGAAGTCTTTTCTTCGGGCAATCTCGCCCTCGAATATTGAAGTGAACAGTATCACAAGAGTACGTAAGTCTCCGTCGGATGCTTCGTATTATTTTAGTTCCCACGATTTTTGTAATATTTATAATAGCTTATATTATATCTTTAGTTGCACAGATGTTTTGTCAATGCCTTATTTACGAGAGGTTTCTAGCTTCATGACTGTCACTGTGCTCATGTATTTAAGCTTGCTCGACGATTAAAATATAATGTGTGAGCGAGGTAATTACACATTACCTCGCCGAATTCGTTACGGTTCCTGCGCAGAACTGCATACAGTGAACATTTATTACTCAGATTTGCCATACATTTTCTTTTAAAAAATACAAAATTATTAATTACTCTGGAATAGTATTTTTTTTATTATTTTGATTTTGATGTAATTTTACCAACTGTGTCAACATCTAAGATTCCCCCCCATCTCTGGATTTTAATGAAATCAATATTTGTTTAAATCGGGTTGCTTAGGTTATGTTTGGCACCGTTATGATAGTTAGGTTTTTCAACTGGAAATGAATGGCCACACCTATTGTCATTATGTTAACCCACACTGCGTGGGATATGGAGCCATGCCAGGACCTCTACGCCAAGAACTGTGTTCCGATCTTCATTCATTTAACGTGATAATACTAACCGGGCGGGATCGACCCTACCACCTAGTTATAAGGAGGAAGACCTATGTGTTTACTAAGAATCCGATTCACGGCCAGTCTCAACGGTCGACAACGGTCACCCATCCAAAACCTGAACGCCCTTGCTTAACCTCGAATTATTAGCGGTATCTATAGTAATTGTATCCGGGCGGTTCAGAGGAACGTAAATATTATGACCAGATTTACTATTTACTATCAGATACAGTAGATCTTATGTTTATATAAATATTCATGTATCAATTCTCAATGCACTCCAGTAGTCGTTCCAAAAAATTTCAGCTAGGTCTCTATGGGCGGTCGTCCACCGACGACGGAGCAGATAAGATCTCGCATGCAATATGCGGCGGTTTCCGAACGGAGCGCGCGCGGAGCCGCCTCCCTGCTCCGCGGGCCCGCGCGGGCCCCGGGGCCGCGCCGATATAATTTTGAGTAATTGTGAACGTTTACATCCAAAAGATTGCATTAATTCGTGATAGGTTAAGAGAACTGTTCTCCTCTGCACGAGAAGTAACGTTGAACTCGGTGGAAAACGTAGTGGTACGTGTATTTGTCTACCTAAAGCGTTGCTATGTTTTTAAAATATGAAATATGTTCTTAATAGATTTTGATTTTCATAATTATAAAAAATATGTATATGTTCTTATTTCTTCGCAGTTTTTTTATCCAGTAATGGTTTTGTGCGTGTGACAAACTTGAAACAACAATAGTTGTTAATATTCAATAATTCCACAGTAACTGGTATATGGAAGATGACGACTGCAGCGTGGAATGTGATATGTATGTACGTAAAATCGTGGAATGTGATATGTATGTATGTAAAATCGACCGTGAAGCAAGAAAACATTAATTGAAGAAAGAGCCCAGTCAAAAGAACTATTTTACGAATATGCTGCAAGGCTGAACCCGAATCAGCAAACATTGAAGAAAGAGCCCAGTCAAAAGAACTACTTTACGAATATACTGCAAGGCTGAACCCGAATTAGAAAACCATACCATTCGCGGGTGTTGCGTCTACCAATTTCGCCACCTGCTGTATACCCATAATTTGGAATTACCCTACAGTCCCCCCTCCCGTAATCAATGGCTCCTACTAACACAGTGTTTAAGATTGTACTCACATACATTTATTTTACGCTTCATCTGCGTTGCGGACATTGACTGCAAAGATTGAACATTCAAACTTATACATATAATAAGCGATGTACCTGCTTAGTACGAATAAGTTTATTTAATTATGACGAATCCAAGTGTCTAATATGCATTTAATGGAGGAAATGAAGAAACTGAAAATGATAATAGATACATCAAAGATATTAAGTACATACATATACAGCAATATTTTCCAGTTTTTTTCGTTGCCCTTTACGCCTCTACGGTGGGCCAACTTGTTCTTGCCTCGAACTTAAGTACCTGTTTACACCAATATTGACATGTGTCTCCTGCGGTTAGTTGCCTCTTCACGCATTCAAGTCTTTCCAAATTCGGTTCTTCAGAACGTTGCGTTGACGTTTTTCGCAAGTGACGCAATGGGCAAATTGCGTATTTTTGGAGCCCCTCTTCTTTTTGTGTGGTCGTTTATTTGGGGTTAGGCCGTGACTAACTATGCATATAGTTGTTTCAAGCTATCAATCAGCTACTTCTTATAGCCAATGATAGCTTGAAAAAAGATACAATTTCTTTAAACTCGTTTGAGTTGGTTTCCTAATGTTTCTTATATCTTTAAATAATAATTCATTCAATTTGTGCACCACGTTTTAAGCCTCTCGTTTAGAGTGAGTCTTGTTCACGTATTTACTGAGTGTGTAGGTGAAATGAGCCCCTCTTGCCGGGCTCCAGGCCCCCTGATGGCAATGCGCTGGTGCTACTGGAGGTAGATAGTAATTCCATTCCACTGGAACGTCCGTAGGGCATCGTATACTGCACCTACTTGGCACGTAGCGTCTCGTAGCCCAGTGGCGCGGGGACTGGCCTAGCGTACCAGAGGTCTGGGTTCAATTCCGACATTCACCACTTTCTTTCTCTTTCTGAGTTCGATAAGTGCATTTCGCTGTTCCATGGTTCGGAATCCATGTAAACCTGTAGGTCGCCTTCCCCTACTTACTAACCTAGGGTTTAAGCCCGCCCGGGTTGGTACCATCGCATTGGATGAAAAGATGGTCGAAGCGGCAATGAAAAATTGTCCGAGTTTTTTCCAACCAGTTGTAGCCGTGCTCATAAAGGGAAGGTCCTTGCATGACACTAATTCCTTCGGGAATGTCGTGTATTGGGCTAATATCATAACGGTAGATGTGTGGCATTAGCCATCCATGTCAGGTCGCATAAAAAAACGTACACTAGCTATTTACCATCCCTGGGGGAAGTAAGGACGAGCCATAAGCGTTCTAACTCACTATTAACATTCCAAATATACCATATCATATGGAACGAAGGGCTTCGAGGGAAGTCGAGATATCACATGCGGACTGCACTAGCGCGCTGATCGCTGGCGGCGGCGGCGGAGGCGGCGCGGCGGCGCGGTGGTGCGGTGCGGGGGTGCGGTGCGGGCGACGGAAGAACGACCTCGCGACCCGCCTCGTGATTGATCTCACTCTGCCATCGCCAGGGCTATCCTGCACGTAGGAAACAGAAAGTTGTAGCTATTTACCATTTGAACTCTCCTGACTCATCCAATTGCAAGTACTACCCTATACTTTCTATAATGTTAATTTCCTACCTATTATTCCCTGGGTCTCTTATTATCTTCTGGTGTCCCCTTTTGATTTAGTTAATGGCTGCAAGGTACTTCACGTTAGCGTTCATATTCAACTAACCTTCATATACTTCGAAGCATGCTAGTTTTCGGGTAAGCTATCGAGGGGTCAATATAATGTATGTATGAGAAGCCGACCACGCGGTCCAAGAACATCGTCATAGAACCGATGTATTGATGCCGACAATGTGTGCAAGTAACGAAGAATAATCCTCAATGTTTGCGTTTGTGGATTCACGACGGGTTTTCGCTTTCGGCGGCCTCGCAAATTACTTGCAATCGCTGCGAGTGGAGACGAGCGCACGACCGCGGCGACAGTCGCGCCAGCGGGTCTTTGCCTCCACACCCCCCTCACTGTGACCATCTCAGATCAAAAAAGGAAGTACATATGCCATCTAGTCCGCGTGCTATAAGACCTGCCATCTCCAATTTTCTAAAAAATAACAATACGCATTCGCGCGCGTAAACGATGTTTTTGAACTGTGTGGCATAGACGTGTGGCCGGCTTCTCATACAATTATATGCACTATTTGTTCTTACGGTTGAGTTTTGAATAACGACCACATGACACTTCTCCTTTCTTTTATATTCTGACCATATAAATATATAAAACATTGTAATTTAGGGCATATTTGACATGGATAAGTTCGTGGACGTTACCATTTTCGTTCTATACAAATGAATATTACTATTGTATTCATGTGTAAATCCCAATAGACTTATAAACCTACTAGTATCTATTACTTTTTATATGTACTTTAGTAACTCGCTGGTGCATTGAAGTAAACTTTGTATAAGGATCCAGGGTGGATAAGGATAGAGAATAATATTTATGAAATAACTCCCACCGAAGTTTCTTTTCGGTTCTTCATCGTCCGCGGTAATCGAATCTCATTATAATGAATAGCTGGATCCAAGTGTATTATAAAATTACTGCTGCATCCAAATGTTTGTTGAACACCTAATGAAGTAAAATAAAATAAAGGGCAAGCGGGGGTTATAGGATTTTTATTATTTTACGGGGTGGATCTACGTAGAATAAAAAAATGCGTAAACCAATCGAACACAAAGGTCCACTCATGTATGTGCATTCTATTTGGGTTTCTATGTAAATCCTGACTTTAGGCATGCCAACGCTTTCTGTGACACTAATGGCAGACAGTAGCAGGACCAAAAGTTCAGTGATGTCGCGACAGAATGTTCGGGAAATAGCGCTGTGGCGTCACCTACCCGAAGACACGAGCCAATCTGAACGGATGCCTGACGTGCAAGCGAAATGCCCGCCCTAGTGTAGCGTCTACTTCGTGGCCCGCGGTCCGGTGCGCAAGTCTACCTGCGTTGCGTAACATATCTGCCGGCTGTCAGCAGCAATTAGTTTATAGGCCTTATTAGTACCTGCCAACTCGTAATAAGGGTCTCTCTGCAAGCCTTTCTCTTCGCACTACACTCGTTATTTATAGGCTGAAACGAGCGAGGTCGCCTTTTCGATTAGTATATGTTTGTTTAATGGTATTCCGCAGATACGAGGGCGATACTGAAAATTCTTAGAGCTGGTCACTTATAAACGATATATTAAAACTATAAACTTGCTAATTTCTTCAGTTTTTTTTATTTTCTAAGAACTTTCAGTGTCGCCCTCGTAGGACCCGGATACGTTATAGTGTAGCAGCCACAACGTCCGTCCGTCTGGCGTCTGGTGGAATTCACAGCTTCTATACAGGATGTTTTGACTACATCCAAAGTAGAACGCTTCAATGTAGATTTCATTGCACAACCTTAAGTATATACATCCTCGCCTATATGGGCTTATTATAAATTGACATGGCCAATACAATATACACATCGTTATGAGAGGATTTTGTATATTATTTATGAGACGGAGGAGGAGGTTCAGTACTGATGATAATAGCTCGAAGGTGAAAAATAACAAATTCACTAGCGCAACAGATTTGCCACTCCGCGCTCTACCACGCTCAAATTGGAAATCAGTTCTCTCGGCAGGAGGTCCCTATCCTCGTTAAAACATGAAAAATGCTATATTTTTTCGGGTTATGGTTCAAAATCGATTGGAATGTCTTCAATAAAACTTCTTCAGAAAAACACCACCACTTAGCTTTAGTGATCTGGACATAAGGTTGAAAATCTTACGCGAGCCGAGATGTTCAATTCGCCACGTCTAACCCGTGAAGTTTAAGCGTCAGAAACATGGAGCGATGATGTGAGTAATGACTTGTGAATTTATAATTTGATCAATGTTAATGCATTCGAGTACCATATCGCTAACAAGACGTCATTAACTCTCACGGCGTGTATATTCGAATATTACTTACTCAATGGCCCAGTGGCGCGACACTTCAGCGATCGCTCTCCGAAGTTAAGCAACGCTGGGTCCGGTCTGGTCTTGGATGGGTGACCATTCGACCGTTGAGAGAGGCTGGCCGTGGTTCGGATTCCACGTTAAACTGTAGGTCCCCTTCCTTACTTACTAGGTGGTTGGGTAAATCCCGCCCGGGTTGGTACCATCGCATTGGATGAACGATGGTCGAAGCGGCAATGAAAATTGTCCGTGTTTTCCGTCCAGTTCAATGTAGCCGTGCAATATAAGGAAGGTCCTGGCATGGCCATGACAGAAAGTGTGGTATTAGCCATCCATGTCCAGTCACATAAAAAAAAAATTGCTATGTGTTACGTTTTACCGTTTATCGATTTAGATGAGTCTGCACTACATAAATCACTCGCTTCACTTCCCCGAAGAGGTAGACATAGATGATAGTCCGGTACGATCCTAAAAAAAGTTATTTCGCTTCTTCTCATACATTTTCTTATACATGATTTCTAATTACGGGTGCTGTCATGCACAGGGCGCAATAAGTTGTCTTAATTATTTCAATTTTCTATATGCCAATAAGCACGACTGTAGAATTATGACCAATTTGAATGAACTGAAGTAGCCCAAGCGTTAGATATTCGTAAAACGAATTCCTCTAGAAAATTATAGAGTTAGTTATAAGTATCACTACTAATATGATAAATTCGAAAGCGTGTTTGTGTGTTGCACTTCTTTTAAGTAGCAACTGTCCAACGGATGGGGGTATTTTTATTTTGCATAGATATTGTGTGACTAGCTACTCTTTTTATCCCGGGAAAAAAATCATTCCATATTGATACTTTCCAATAATGTCGAGCTCTAATAAGTTAGACTTCTCAAAAGTATGACAGATATCAAATTTGATCATCCAAATCTTAAACGGAAAAATTAATTTTTTATTTGTTTTTACGACACGCTTCAAACGTTCAGTCGATTTTATTTAGGGTAGGTACAAACGTCGGTGCTTAAAATATTAAGGTCCCTATCACAAAACCATAGCACCCTAAGAGTTTCCGGGGATCGCAGCTGGTTCTATCATAATTTACTTATCTTTGAGTCAAGAGGAGACTGTTACCTTTGAAGCAATCGAGTCAAGATATATTAACGAATGCGAAGTATGGAAAGGGTGTGCATGCGATGGCATTAGATTGGCAGCTCGGCTCGGACGCGGGGCGGGGCGGGGCGGGGCGGTGACTCCGACGCACGTACGTAATCGAAGCATCACTCTCGATCGCGGCGGCGACAGTGGTCGCAGGCCGCTGTCGATATCCTGAGAAACACTGGTTGTGAATGGTTACAGGTACCGGCGCATAATGAGAACCGTGGCGGGGTGCCTCCCTCTAAGCGGCCTACCTTGGAACCCTGATAAGCCCCAAAATTTTCTCTGTGCATGTCATGTGGGCGTTGTGTTCCAGTGACTGTCGCGACCTTTAACTAGGGTGGTCGAATCAGTGAAGTTAGTTAGGTTTGAAAGTACTAAATCGTAGAATAATGAATAATAGAAATCTTCGAAGTGTCTTGTCTACAGTCCCGTTGTGCTGCCGCGTGTATTAAACAACCGAGGTATGTGGTTTAACCCAAATCTATCGCAGTAGCTAAACCGGGTCATATGTGCGAAACATGTATCTCGGTCGGGCACAGAAAAAATATCCTCGGGGAAAACAGCACATGACTATGGATTCAATTTCTTTAATTTAGTCAATTATCAATCTGCGATAAATGTTTAAAAAAATCTCCAAGATCCAATTTAGGGTGGATAAATGCTGTTGTGTTGGTCTTTATTTATTTAGTTGGCAATCGTCAAACCTCTCAAGCTAAGTGCTTACGACATTTTAGCAATCTGCTATGGCATTTCTTTTCTTGGAACAGGCGCGGATCCAGGGGCTTCGATGGGGGCAAGTGTCCTCCCTCGGAGTCACGACTAAAGCACTTTATTTCGACCCATTTCAAGGGTTGCAATAATGCCCATTTTGAGATGGAATTGCACCCCCCGCCCCCTGGAAAGCGAAATCCTCCATAAACTTGAAACTCTTTCATGGCCATTTTTGGTCTGTCTAAAGTAAAGTCTTCCCGCGAGTTCGAAAGTCGCCGTTTCCGAAATTCCTTGCATGCATGATCTTGCATTGGTCATCCTAAGTTCAGCTTTTTAAAGACACATTTTTGTATTCTTCCCTAGCGCCGTCTAAAGGTCGCTTGTTTCTTTCGTGTCACCGGTTCTCAAGGGAGTGTGTTTGCATTCCAATCGTTTTTTACGAATTTTACATATCGAGTTGCGCAGGCGTAGACCACTAGTGCCACTAGCGGAGGAGGCGGAGATAGCGGCGCTCAAAGGAAGCCGCAAACGATTTCGTATCTAAACCTGGATTAGTGTTGCTTGCAGATTGCAGTTTCCCGTGGAAAATGCACAATCTCGGATACGCTTCCAACTTCTACCTGTAACATTTCTCTAGCATTCTTTTGCTTTTTCTCTTTGAACGTTGTTTCATGTTCTTTTATGAAAAGTTTTGTAAATTAGAGTGGGTTACTTGTTCCAATGTTGGAAAAATTTACCGTCCCGTCCCGTAAAGTGCCTGTCCATATTTCTTGATGGCTTGTAGTTTCTGCCTTGTTCTCGTTTCTTTAATATTTATTCTCTTTTTACGTTTGTTTACGAAGATTATTGTTAGCAATGCTCGTCCTCACCGAATCTGAAAATATAATTTTAATCAACATCTCGGCATCTAAATGATATGAGGTTCTACGAAACAAATGACTCCACGTATCAGCACTTACTTAAAAGAACAAACCAATCAATCAAAGATGGGTGATATGTTCCTAATTAGCACGGTTCAATTTTTTTTTTACGTGACTGGACATGGATGGCTAATACCACACCTTCTGTCATGGTATTAGCCTAACACACCACATGGGAACTAGGTGCCATGCCAGGACCTTCCTTATATTGCACGGCTACATTGAACTGGATGGACAATTTTCATTGCCGCTTCGACCAACGTTCATTCAATGCGATGGTACCAACCCGGGCGGGATTAACCCTACCACCTAGTAACTAAGGAAGGGGACCTACGGTATAACGTGGAATCCGAACCACGGCCAGCCTCTCTCAACGGTCGAATGGTCACCCATCCAAGACCAGACCGGACCCAGCGTTGCTTAACTTCGGAGAGCGATCGCTGAAGTGTCGCGCCACTGGGCTATTGAGGCTGACTACCTCCCTGCCGGGAAATGCCACCCTGCCTCATCATCATCAAGCTATCGTGATTCTGCGTCGTTGCCGGAGCCCTGTAGCAGTGGGCGTGTGTTCGCAAACGTTCGTTTATGCAACGGAGAGGATGGCCCCGCTTGTGCAACGCCGCTGGAGCCGCCGCCGGGTCACGCCGCCAAATGTCATGGCGTGCCGGCGCGGCGTCCCGGCGGCAGGTAGCCGGCGCTCAATCGTGATAAGCCGCATCACATCACTTCGCCGCGCCGCGATCGATCTCCGGCAACTGGGTTAGCGCGCATGCAAACGATACGCCGTCCAGTGTACACGACTTCATATGCGTAGCCCCGCACAAATGTACCTACGTGCATGTGTAGTTATGTTCCCAATCACCTCTGTAAGTGGAAATGGATAACCAAAGTTAGTTATAGGGTCGGTTCACTGTGGAATGCTCCCTCTGCCGAGGTATACCCAAAGTTGTACTTTCTAAGTAAGTTGGGTTCTTCTTCCAACGTGATGTGCAGAAGCACCTCCGGCTTGCATGCTCGCAGCCCGTGCAAAGTACTAAAGTTCATGGGCGTCATCAAGCACTTCTCAGGTGAAGGGACCTGGTATACGTGAAATGCTGCACCATACATAACAAAATCAGACTGATAATTAATGGTTTAATGTTTTGCAATCAATCAAGTTCTAAGGAACCATTTAAAAAAATAGACTTGTATTATTACTCTCAAATTAGTGTCATAATTGGACATATTTTTTTAAATTTTAGCATACAATTATAAAAACATTATTTTTGCTTAAATTTCTAAGTTTTTTTATTGTTAGATTAACAAACTAAACTAAATTTTATTGTGGAATGAAAGCATGCACAATAAATACATGTTTTAAGGCGATTTTTACTCGCCATGTCAATTAGACATAGACGTCGAAATCCTGTCTCCGAAATCCTGTTCGTTGACCGGGGTAAAAAAAGTACGATGGCTGACAAGACCATAATGATAGAATAACGTCAGCATGCAAAAAATCAGTAATTATAAATCCGGCTTAAAACTGAAAATGTTGAAATGCCTTCGCAACTTCTGCGGCTTGGCTAGCATCGCTATGTACGCAACATTTAAAACAAAGCGAAACGTGGACGGCGTTCTCGAGGCAATAAGCGAGATATCAACGGTTATGCAAAATGCATTGTCAATCAAGTAAAAATATTCAATCGGTTGACCCGTAGGTGAGCCGGTGGCGGTCACGGCCGGTGACCGTGCGTGGACGCGAGATCGGCGCACGGGCCATGGGAACTGTACGAGTACAGGGCGCCCGACGCCAATCCACTGCGTCCGCTCAGTGATCATGTTGGCCATTTGAGGGGTTACCGTTGGGATCGAGTAATACAAACTGATAAGACAATCAAGTGCAACAAGCCATATATTGTCTTGGTCGATCCCAAGTCCAACGAGATCTTCCTCGTAGACGTAGAAAATGTTTGATCCTAACACAGGGTATTCCTAGCTACTGAGTGAATATTATGTTATGTGCACACCTATGTATATCCTTGTATAAATTGCCATTTCATTGGTAAAATCATTTATTTATTTAGGATGGCTCTACAACAGTCGGTTGCAGCGATCATAAGAGAAGGTCGATACCTACCCAACGTTCGTACTGAGAATGCCATTGTGTGCGCAATCCGCGGCGATCTCACCAGATGAAGATGTGTCATTAGTGTGCGCACCTTGCGTTCGCGGCTCGCCTTGAGCTGTGCTTGCGCTACGCGCACGCCGCCCCGCCGTCCCGCCGCCACACGATGCACCGACTGCATCCATTCCTAGGCGGCCGTTACACTATCACGTGTGCGGCATACTTATTGGATATAATATTCGTCATATCCGACTTTTTTTATGGAACCTGAAATGGATGGCTAATACCACAACTAACGTTTTGATATAAGTCCTATACACCACATTCCCGAAGGAATTAGGTGCCATGACAGGATCTTCCCTTTGTATGCAAAACACTATGGAAAACACGGACAATTTTTCATTACCGCTATAACCATAGTTTCATCCAATGCGGTGGTACCAACCCGGGCGGGCTTAACCCTACCACCTAGTAGGGGAAGGGGACCTAAAGTTTTAAATGGGTTCCGAACGATGGAACAGCTCGCATTCGTAACCAAATGCACTTTTCAACTCAGAAATAGAAAGAGAGTGGTACATGACCGGAACGAAGATTTGAAAAATCTGACAGAAAAATACGTCAAACACAGGCAGTGGCAAATGACAATAACGCCCTTCACCTGGCTGTGCCATTCTTTTGCGTGGATCAATTCGCAACCCCGATTCTACCCAGAAATTTAATTCGGCAGGTTCGTCACGTGTTTAGCTGCTGGGGGTTGTACCTCCGGATTATTCTTTACATATTTGCTTATATCTGTGGATATAGGAAATTATGAACGCTTTAAACATACCTTAACCCTTCTTGTAACGTATATTAAATGCTTTACTACGAATACACAATCTTTTTGTTTAAAACATTTTGCAAATCCAACCCGAAACGGACCCATCGTAATGGGGAAGAGAACTGTTTATTTATCACGACAGGTGGCGTCTAAGCGAGCTCACCTAAAAGATCTGTCTAAACTGTCAAATAACATACAAAATAGATAAAAATAGATTTATTACTTTATTTACTCAACCTACGTAATTAAAATTACTCAATTTTCGCGTTATCATTCTGAAGATAACTTTTTCCAAATTATGCTAATCAAATGAAATTGAAGGAAAGAAAATATCACAATTACATGTCAGTCAGTCAGTCAGCGTGTTTGCGTCCACTGCTGGACATACGCCTCTCCAATTTTCCTCCACTCCTCCCGGCCTTCAGCGGTACGGAACCACTGATTTCCGCCGACGCACTTGATGTCGTCGTCCCACCTGGCGGCTGGGACGAGGCGACATCAATATCATCATCGACATCAATACATAACCTATCATATTTCATTTCAAACGTTTGGTCTATTACATTAAAATTATTCTCAAGACTAAGAAAAACTATTGTTTTCCTCCAAACCTTTTTCTAACATGCAGGAGTACGTCTTGCATATAAAAAATCGTAAAGCCAATTTGACAGGCCTTGTACATTTCTAAGGTGAGGTCACTTATGCGACACCTACAGTAAGCTTTGAATGTTCGTCCCCATTCCTCCTAGTCGCCATTTGTTTGTGCATAATTTACAAAAACACATAGAACCGCGTCGAGGTGTCGTGGTTTACATATTATGCCTCTCATCCTCCATTGTCTACACCCACGGCCGTGACTTCAAAATATGATCACCATTTACCCACTAATCGGAATCGTTAGTCGAACAATTGTCAATAGCTGGTTCCCACGTGCCAGCGATACGATGCACCTACCGCCACCAGTCATTCAGTCAGCCAATGGCGCGAGAGATCAACTCTGTTTCTCGGTTAAGGCCGTTGCAATCAAACCCATTCTTCTGTCGCTTAATCTGTTGCGACATCTAACATGGCTGCGATCGTACGCATTCATCTCGCGTATGGCATCTCTTTAAACAATACTGTTTGATTTAGGTACATTGTGAGATACAGGCTTTATTTGCTCAACGTTAGTGATGTGCTTTAATTGTCTTCCTTTTTCTTAGGGTCCCGTCGCCAAAAGCGAAAAAAAAGACCCTTATGGTCTGGCTCTGGTGTCTGTCGATCGCACGAATTTTGTTCAGAATTGTTCTCTTATTACAGGTTATTTGAAAAATACCCATAGGAACACTTTTGTTTACTTATGTGTGCGTTTTTAACGGTGATCGCGGATTTTCGAATTTTCGCGATAGCCCGCGTCTACGAGGAGTCTCATTTCTGTGACTGTGATATTTGATTGATACATTTGAAGTTTGAAATTGCTTGCAATAGAGGCACTTTTAGACGCACTTTGTGGTACCGACGACGCGGAGCGGTGGCGTGCGGCGCTGGGGTTCTGACGCGAATCCATAATTGGCATATTGTTTGCAGGGAACTATGACAAGAATAGTAATTTCTGAAATTATACCTGCGATGCCTTCCTGCCGCCCGCCACCGACACGCCCGCACCCAGCCGAGGGCCACCCGCGCCGTAGATTAAATTTGCTTTCCGTCTGTCTGCCGGCGGTGTCTATGATACTTATTTGGTGGCTGATTGTTTTTTTTTATTACTACAACCGCACGGCTGCCGTTTATTTCGCATAAATATTCCATTAAATATCATAGGTCCATTATTTTTCATGAATATGAATTCCACAATTTTTTTGTGACCGCACTCCAAAGCGGGTGAAATTATCTACGACTGGTCAATAATGCGTTAACTGCATTGTGACATTTACGAGGCTTAGGGCCCATTTCACCTACCGCTGTTTAACTTAATCGCGTGCGAACAATACCAGTGCAAGATAATTAGCACTTTAGTAATAAAAACCCTTTAAGTGTCGATTAAAATAAATCAGCACTTTGTAAATACCTGATGCAATTTAAAATAGCATACTGAATAAAGGAAAATTATGACTACAACCATCACATGTAAAATAAAGGCAGCACTCTGCATTGGCTCCTTCGTAGTTAAATCCTTTCCTGGTCCTCCGACCCAGACTTTTGCTTCCATCCATCACGAAGCGCATCTCGCCGTCTCCTCACCTGACCGAGACGAAGGGGATACAGCTGGAGATACAGCATGCTATCGAGCCGACGCGACGCGACGGCCCCCGCCGCGCCAGCTCCCTCTTACCTTTGTAATTCGTTATTTACATCGGGAGCTGGATGTAGCTGTCCGGAGCTAGTATTTACTGCTCGGCCGGCGATTTGTTCGGTACCTCGGCGTCGTGTAGCACGTCCCGATATGAGTAACAGCCGCCGATAGCGAGCTATCCGCTCGCTACGCACGTTGGTCTGCGGAGCGGCCAGATATTTAGCGGTGACGTATGTATCTGATTGCAACAATGCTATGTTGTACCACTGTCTGTGGCACTACATGCAATTACAAAGAAACACAGAAGAAGTACACCAAGGATCCGGCTCCGTGACTAGTTTTTGTTTAAGATTTGTCCATTTTAGATTGTCCACCAAATCTACGTTATTTGACCTTCCATAGTCTTTCATTATCTTATTTAAATGTAAACCTTTTTTTGTTCAGGTATTTCGTTTTACGAAATCAGGTAGATTACGGTTGCCATGTTTTGACTGGCACGCGTGCAATCTTAATTTTAGGGGTTTTTGGTGGCAGCCCCTTCTTCTAATCTCTTAAGTTTTTTTAGATGAAGGTATCTTTTTAAGAATTCTGTCCCTTAATCCCTTTTTTTTGCCAAGCCAGCTAGGCGTGGTCAATTAATTATTTAACGATTATGCTATGTGCGTAGAATCAACCGTAAATAACATAAACATATGTTTGAACTATAATAATAATAATAATATTCTTTATTGCAATCCATACAAAGTACAAGGCAAAGGCGGATTTATTGCCTAAGGCAATTTCTAACAATCAACCCATCATAGGGAAACTTTACAGCTTAGGGTAAGCAAAGAAAAACAACGCTTATAACTAATTAATACAGAACAATGTAAATTAAAACTTAACTAAAACTAAGCATAGCTACTTATTTTATATATATTTAACGAAATGTAGGTATTCAATAAAAAAAAATACAGTCTATTACTAACATAAACATAAACATATCTTTATATACATACATATATATTATATACATAAATAAATAAAATATACATAAATAAATACTACATGATACATAATTAATACATATACATAGATCTACTTACTATACAAAATATATATTATTTCATACATGACAACTGAACTGAAATAAAAAGAAAAATTAAAAACAATTATAACAAACAAACTCACTACTGCGTCAAATAAAATGATTTCAGTCTATTCTTAAAGGTTGGCAAGGATTGTGAACTATAGTGCTGTGCAAAGCTGAACTCGAACTAGCAAGCAAACCGTTCGTGGCTAGTGCGTCTAGTAATTCCGCCACCTCCTCTATAAACCATAACTTCAAAATCTGCGGTCCCCCCGCCCGTGATCAGTGCCTCTTATTAACAAATATACGTATTATGTTTGACGCTTTACCTGCGCGCTTATTCCTTAATTGTGTGGGCGAGTTTGCCAAAAGCCCTAATTCTTTCAATATCTACGTATCAAAAACCGTGTTTCTTCAACTCTGTAAACTGTTAAATACATGTTATTGTACAGAAAGCATCAGAAAATTCGCTCCTATCGAGTATGCTACCCTATGAAGGTTTGAAATCCACGTCGCGGCTATCTGCAAGTTCAGAACAGGATCGCAGGACGACGCACGGGAGGCCCCTCGCTCCGCCCGTGGCTATATCATCGGACGAGTTGAATCTATTGCATAATACGAAGATATCTCGATGCGGGGCCCGGTTAATCATGTTGCGTGGTGAAATACGAGCTCGCGGCCGCGCTGTTTGTTGTTCGGAACGGGTGGGGGCTAATTGTAGGACAATGTCCTGATGTGGTCTCTGGATACACTGCAGTGTAGCACTGGCAAACGCCACTCGATAGTTTTTAAACGTATTCTGTTTGGGTGTAGGTAAATTTTTTGTTTGAGTTCCAGTAGGCATCTTCGAGAAATGTAAGTATTTTACTTTTAGTCGTCGCTGCGTATATTATTAAGAAACTTCACTGTTCGCTAACATAATACTACTAATTGACCGTATATTTGTTTTTATTAAGGGTATATTAATTGTGATTAGACGTGTCGAATGCGCATTTGAGTAAGTCCAAGTTAAGTAGTGTGCGACACCTTATCAGAGCCACGGAATCGTCTCACCCATCCATTGACTGCTGCCAATAGGCACCGCGTGTCTGGAGTGTTGCACTTTATCATACTGATCAGAAGCTCGGATCGCAGTTGACAAACCAACAAAGGTGCACGCGCAGGCTGCGAGAAAACAATATTTTTCATATAATATCGATGACTATTAGCGCGGTTATTAGCTTGGATTAAAATTTATTGGTGTAAGTGTAATCGCCACAATTCAATCTCTTTCTTACTATTTGAGCAGTATTATGATTAAAACCACAGATGATTCATGAGACAAATAATTCCGTTAGAACTTTCTATTTTGGGGAGTTACAGCAGAAATAGATACGAACGACTGTGGCGATATCTACATGGACGCACACACCCCCTTAACGATCCAGCGTCCAGGCTCGAATCCGAGCCACGAGGCATAGAGAGCAAGAATTCGATCGTACGTTAATTTTAACGATAACGGGCATAGAATTTCATGCGGTGAAGCTGTTGCGGGTCGCCTTCAGCATCTTCAGAGTGGTCAGTCTGAGTTCTCACCCAAATTGGCGTTTGCAGCAAACCGATCGACTGGCGTTTTCCGTAAAAACGTCAAACTCCACACAAGTTTTTACTAGATATTCTGTGGTTTTACTTCTTCAAGCTGTCAAAGTCAAACTCGGACTTACGATTTGCATGAAAACGCGGAGTCGGCGTAAACGGCAACGTCGACGTATTTACGGCCAAGTTGAGTAAGCTGTCAAATCAAACTCGGACTCGCAAATATTAATTCGCTTAACGCCCACGGCGCGCGCTCTTCAATTTCTCCATACATTTGAAAACGCCAGTCGATCGGTTTGGCGTAAACGCCAATTTAGGTGACAACTGGGACTACAGGCTCAGGCTATTGCTTTAATTAGGCAAGAGTTTTAGACGCGTGGGCGAGGCGCGGCAGTAGTGACGTCGTACTAATCATGCGGTTGACCAAAATAAAGGAACGACGCGGCGGCGCGAGTAATTACCGGGCTGCCTCGCTCAGCGGCGTCATCCGCGCGCCTCCTGCCTCCCCCGCAACCCGCACCCCGCAGCGGGCGGCGGGCGCGCTCGCAGACACTGTCAGTCGTGGTCACTTGCGCAGCACGGTGACTGGCTACGGCGTGAATCCACCGCCACTACGGCTGAACGGGGAAGCGGAATTATGCAGCATTAACGCTTTAATAATTATTTTTTTTTAAAAATGTTACTTCTCATAAAACTATTTAACTAGATATTGTTTTTAAAACGAATTCGTTTAGGACTCTAAAAACCGTGTCGACCCCAAGAAGAGTGCTTGCCTCATTTGCGATATGTTTGAACCGCGAGCCGGTGCGCGTGCGCCGCCCAAACGATGTTGATTACGAATTTGCATATACATTTTATAATATTTTGCTCAAAGAAGCAGAAGCAATCTCGCTTCTGCTTCTTCGAGCAATGTATTGAGAGGCGTCGCCGCTTTGGGAAGTGACGGACTGCGATGGGTTTTAATTGAAAAAACGAACGAAGTTGTACCTTTTTGAAAAAAATATAAGGATACCGACCCTGAAGTATCAACGTCAAAGTATCACACCTTAGGTAACGTATTTAAACTAAGGTTTGAACAAAAACAACATAATCCATAAACAAAATTAAACTAACAACTTACTATAATAAACTAACAACTAATACTATCCTAAACTAAATAGAAAATTTCCTCCATGCCCGCCGAGCTGCCCATAGTACCTAAAATGCTCTGTGCGTTTCCCCTTTGAATTTCCATGCTAATTAGCCGTATGAAAAATGTCTTAGCGCGATGGTCACCGGATTTCTCAATAAGCAGTTTTCCAATGCAGTCAGAAAAACTTTTCGCATCCGATGACCAAGCGTTTCCACAGCGAACGCAAGGAAATCAAAGTGGTCACGCACAGACGCATATTTCTTGATTTTATTTGCTGCGGCAGTATTAGCGGCGGCCCCGGCTGACTTGGAGGATGCTAAAACGTGGCTAGGAGCCAACGTGTCAACACACGTGGCGTCCCAAATCAGTGCTTTGCCTCGACACCACGGTACTAGAGTTAGCCCATCTGGTCTTTTTCCGTCGGAGCGGCTAATTCCTGGTGGCTCCAGGAGGCTCGGAATATTCACTGTGGCCAAGGATCTTTTAATAATATTTTTAATACCACAGTGACGGGGTATTCGACCAGAGCTCCTTTGACACGATAGTCCGTGGTGTCCCAAAGCATCGACACTAGTGCCGCAAACGCAGACGTGTGGTTGACACAGTTTGACGCCTATACGTAGGCCTATCGTTATTCTCAGACTGGTTTTGTCTAGGAGAGTTCCTAAATTTGGAGACGGAAACGATTTGAGCCATGCTCCAGATTCCGTTTATTAACGATTTCGATTTCGAAAACGTTTCCGATTTAAACTTAGGTAGATTAGTTCAAATCCTTTAACAATTTTGAATGAGTATGCTTTAACCAAGGATTTTTAATATTAGCATGTTTCGGTTAAAAATCGTTTTAATGCTGTGAAATAAATATGTATCATCATATGGTCATATAGTCACAATGTGTGATCGAGGGAATCCAACATCGATTTATCAGATACTAGATTTATCACTTTTTTGACACACAATAAACAAAATAAGAGCTATGAACACTCACATTACACATAGGATAACACATTACAAAAACTTTACTCACACACTTTCACCACATAAATACCGCACACACACCCTATCATACACACGGTTGTGGAATGTTGCAAGTTAAATATACTAGCCAAATCGCAAAGTTAGACGAGGCACCCCAAGTTAACTAACTAAGTCTGACGATTAGAAATGTCATTCTTACAATATATGATTCCTTGTCTAGGAATCAACCTATTTTCGTTAATGTATGTTTCCTTTTTCTATACAAAATTAATTGCGGAAACTGTGTCCATTTCCGAACTTTTTTGACTAAATGTAGAAATCTAAAAGCAAATGGAATTTTTTGTTTATGCATATATGCTGTTTTTGCTTGTATCTAGAAATCTAATTACTTTCAGATTTCTAATGAGAAAAATCAACTTTTTTATTATTTATTATTATTTAAATAAATAATGAAATCAAAAAATATTAACAATCCATTATCAGTCTGGCGTTCTATTTGGATTTGCTGAAGCGTTTCACTACATATTATTACATTTGTTAAAAGGTGTATTTGTATGGCGCGAGTAGTTGGCTAGTCCTAGCGCCTTAAGTTCTAAGGTATTTCAGTTTGTAAACAATAAAACTTTTTCATTGGCTTTAAAATATTAAAATATATAAATATAGTAATCTAAGTTTAGCGGTAAGGTTTCTTATAAAATAAATCAATAAATAAGCGCTTTTATCGTCCGTCTTCATCTAATCTGCGTTCCTCATAAGAGTGGATATGTTATTTCATACTCCGAACGGGGCGTCCTTTTTGCGGTCGCGACTGTCGCAACCTGTTTCGGAAAACACGAGGATCGAGTTCCTCGTCGCTTTCGGCTTTATTCTTTTTCCATTTTGCGGTATCGGCGCGGACTAAGCATGTTCCATGAGAAAATATAATTTTATAGGATCGTTCGTGCGGTCTGCGGTGCGACGAGTCCTGTGGGAGAACGCCATCGCTGCTGGCTTGTCAAAATAGTGTTCGAGTCTCGTTAACTTAGGGTTCCGAGACAACGACGAGTGATACGACTATATAATTCGTTTTCATATGCGGTAGGTAACCAAACCACGCATTCAATATCACAATGGACTATTACGACACTGGTACTAGCTAATACGCCAAGTTTGCCGGGGCACCGCAAGTAAACTAGCTAAGTCTGACGATTAAAATAGCATTTGTACTATGAAAAGCGATTCCTCTTCTAGCGATTTACTTAACTAATTTCGATTAATAAAGTTTCCTTTTTCCATAAAAAAATATGGAAAGTTCAGAAAGGACCTCATTCCCATGGTGCCTTTAAAAATATAAAACACAAAAGAAAAACAACGATATTTTTAAAAACCTAAAGAAACATAAAATTCTCACTATTTTATTACTCATTAGATCAAGTCGTACCAAATAAGTCCTGCAATTTACCTGTGCTACACTGCAATATTTTACGTAAAAAACTTGGCGTATTTTCGCGTTTCAAAATTTTTAGAAATAACTTTGGCCTTTATTATATATATATGTTTTGGTGCGACCATTAGTACCCTCATGTTTTCAATCGCAAGTCTCGCCCGAACTGCTTCAATTCAAACTACACGTTCCCTACTCAACTTACTTCACAAAATGGTGACACTAATAATAAGCTTGCGCGGAGTGTTCGTCGAATCATGGTTGTAATTTATTTCGACGGGGCGGTGTGCCCGCACTTTAGGAACTACATTATGAAGGATCTAAGTCACGCCGCGGTCAAAATGCACTCTGCGTCCTTGTAAGTTGACTGATTGCCGCATCACTCAAGAGGGAGCGCATCTAATGCGGCTGTCCCTCCGCCCCTCCGCCACCTCACCGCCACCTCGCCGCCACCGCGCCGCCTGCAGGCGAGTGCTTGGACCAATCACGTTTTTCACATGACTCCATTTTGTTTTATCTCCTTCGTCCTAATGACATGCTTCTATTTCTAACTAGAAATGGAACGCTCCAGAATAATGTTATTTTCATGGACATGGCTCTAGATTATTATGGAGAAGTTGTATACAAACTCTTCAGCTGACGTTAATGCTATACCTATGTGACTTATAAACAGAAACATGCGGATCTTTGTTCATTAGTATATATTAATTTTAATTATAAATACAAATAAGCACAAAATCACTGTTATCACGGGCCGTATTGTTCATTGTATTATTATAAACAAAATGGCGGCACTACTAGTTATTCCGGGGCTAAAAGTAACATCTCTGAATTTTCCAACTCTATTCTCAATAAAGAAATTGGAAACCTTGACTATTTCTTACTGGTGGTCTTACTAAGCTGTGCAGGTTCCGGCAAGCGCGTAGTTAGCGCACGCTTGGTTGTGACCAGTTAAATCCGCACCATCCCGATCGGACCCTGAACTCATTCTGGGTCAAGTCTTGTTTTAGTTAGTTGCCGGGACCTGTACTTCTTCCAGCGCTTCCACCCCTCCCCACCGCTCCCGCCGCCGCCGCATACCTCACATCACCAAATTACACGATCCTTCGCACTGCGCTGCTCAATGACGACCAATTTGAATGCAATTTCGGATGCGTTTTGAATTGCAGATGAGCTCGCCGGAGTGCGTGCTAATAGCCAGCGCTTCTCCGAAAATGTTTTTTTTATTAGAACCTTATTTGCGTCTTCGCTCTCGTGGGGTTTCCTTTATGTCGACAGGTTCCTGACCGTTTACAAAGAAATATTAATTAACTCGTATGTTGCCAGTTCAGTGACCGCGCGCTCTTGAATGTAAAATGTAATCCTTTTGAATGTTTGAATTGTGAAGTATTTTAAAACATAAACTATAAAAACTACCACAACATATTATCCTTACATGTATCCTCGTCTTCTCTGACCGCTGACTACAAAGAGCAAGTACCTAACTCAGTTTGAAATTGATTGTTCAGCCTTCTGTGTTGTTTGTTTGTTTAGCGAGACAAGTCAATGTATGTGTATTTGGTTCATATCTTATCTCAGATCGATTTGATAAGACACATTTAAAAAATATTTTATAAATGTACTTAAAAATGTACGTAAAAAAACAATAGACTAAAATTTACCATAAACCGGGATGGGTAGGCAAATATGATAGAATTACATGGTACTGTAACACTGGATTCCCTTACTACTTACTTACCCACTGACTACTTATACATACTAGCCCTTACTATGAAGTTGGAGTTCTTACGTTTAACTTGTAATAAAAAAAGCTAAGCTATAGAAAAGATGCTCATTTGTTTTCCCGCTGCCATTTTACAAATTACATGAGCTTCGACATATCTAGTGCTCACTTTAAATTTAACTAACCAGTTTCAATTATTTACGATGGAATTTCTATATTATTTACAACGTCGACTAAAGATTGAGAAATGCCTATTCAACTTGCATCGATTACTATCCCCAGGATTTCGATAGGAAAGGTAGAACCTTCATTAAAATGGCAAATATTCATTGACGAAACTATTTTATTGACCATTGACAAATATCCATGGCCAATACCTTTATTGTTTTATTATATACTTTTCATTTTTTTCTCTAATTCATTGTTAAATATTATGCACGTCCAATCCAGCTTATATTTTTTTCATATATGCGCTTCTATTGAAGGTGCTACGTACTTGACTTTCGGAGATCGGTATACCTTAACATAGCATTTTATTGAATCTCCAATTATATCTCGGCATTCGGGCAAACGTGACTATTCCTCATTATTTAAACTGTCTCTATTTCACAACATAAAGTGATTTTTGTTTGATTTAAAATCGTCTTTTAAGTGTTGAAGTTAGAGTTAAATATTTAATGTTTACCGAAGTGAGTAAGAAATCTAGTTCGGGTTTACGCTTATCACACATCTCAATCTCCTCGTGCATGTATAGCTGACGGCTGTTTACCGATCGCGTCAGGCTAGCCTGTGTGCACTGCGCACGCGCCGTTAGCCAGTTGCGTTGCTTACTTTGATTGTTTAGAGTTCCGTATAGTTACTAGCATTCCCTATATCCTAGCCTAGACGGACTCGTCGAATTTTATTGTTTTCACTATAAATCATTGGCGAAACATAAATTTGCAACCAAATTTGTGTTTAAAACCGCTATTGATCGCTTTTGTTACATCGTTGCCAATACTTTTGTAATGGTATATTTAAACTAAACTGCCACTCGCCGCACATAAACGTTTTATTGTGCCACAGTCCTTCACTTATAGGACAGAGGACGTTTCGAACTTATATTTGGCTTGTTCATAACTTAACCGTTTTGATGACTTTCTATTGAGCTGTTCCCATAATCTATCTTTTCAGTCGCTAGGTCTCAACGTGCACCTTTGCCTTGCAATTGTTAAACAGCCCTTTTGCAACTTGGCATCACAATGCACACCACAACGAATACTCTTGTTACTGACCACTGAACTCAATATTTGTCGTGATGTCTACGTTTATCTTTTTTTTCTTATCGTTAATGGATGGTTAACATCGAATCTAAACAATTCAATATCACCGAATGTTTTATGATTCGTTTTTAAATGACCAGAGATCTTGCTGCTTATGCATCTGCAAAGTTTTATATTTCAATTTAAATATTTCCTGGTATATTTGAAAAAACTCGTAAGTTGACTCAGTAAAATTGAAAGACATTTTTTACATTTTTCCGAACTTACTCGTACACGTATATGTTACTTGATGGAAACGTGGCACCGGTTCGACCCGGAGACCAAACTCCGCGCCGGGCCGGCGCCGCGGCGGTGTTGTGTCGTTACTATATGAAAATAAAACTTGTAAAACGTACTCAACGCCCAGATAGCACGATAAAATACATGATTATGCACGAGCCCGTGAAATTCACACGTTTGATCGATTGATAACACGAAACCGAGCTGGCCAATTTCATCTCGCTCAAATCGGCCGTCCTCGACATTTGGACCGACATGCGAGACGCCGTCGACGCGACGGCTGCATGATGTAGTTTTAACCTTACAACAACGCACTGGTACATGGCCGCACGCTCTTGGTGCTGACCTTTCGTGGGCCATGGGCCATGGGGTGCCTGGGGACGAAACATGTTGCGGAACATGCTGCGTGAAGTAGAGCGAGTTCTCTCAGTGAGAGTTTTCCGCAATACCCCCGTTGCATTCTAATTGTGTCGAAAAAACCATAGAAACCAAGCGAATAATATACTTTTTACCCAGCGCGATTTCTGAAACGTTTATTCGGTTACTTATTTACCAAAGCTTCACGTATAGGCTTAGGTCTAAAATTAGAATCTTGATTAGATATACATAGTTACTCCTCCGGAACGTTTTCCATAATAATAATAATAACTTTCTTTGGGACCCAACCACCGATAGCTTGGTTTTTTTCCCGCTGATGGTGGAACCTCCGTTTTATTTAGTTATTTTTATATACTTTCTACAAAAATTTATGTAAAAATAATTTTTAAAATGTGTCAATAAAGATATATAATAATAATAATAATATTATTTATTGCTATCATACACATGGTACATACAAGGGCGGACTTATTGCCTACTGCCAATCTCTTCCAATCAACCCGATAATGGGACAAAAATATACAGGTAGCAACAAGAAAAGTAACCTAAGAATAGATGTTGTGCACTATTTATTTCTATAAAAAAAAAGTTACAGACCAATTTGATAACTATAAACATAAAGTATGTCAGCCTAAAAATTTATATACAGAATTTATACAAAAAAAGAAAAAAACACAAAACTAAAAATAAAAAAAGTTGTTTAAAAGTAAGAAATTCTGTTTTTGTTGAACATAACTCATTGAGTGAGGAAGTATTATTTTAATCGTTTTTTCAAGATTTCAAGAGAAGCAGAGCTCCTGATATCAAGAGGTAATTTATTCCATAGACAATTATGAAGACACATCATAGCAGTAGGTGGATGGATTGGCCCTGCATTCACGCCCCTAAAAGTGGCAAAGGTAGATTTCAGGATTATGATTTAATTTGTATGTTTTATATTATAAAAAACATAGTTTTTTATGTATCTGAACATGGATGGTCAGATATTAGCCTAAAACACCACATGGAACCTAGGTGCCATGCTAGGACCTTCCTTATATTGCTCGGCTACATTAAACTGAATGGAAAACACGGACAATTTTTATAGCTTTTTTTTACGCCAGGTTAATTATGAAAAAATATTTAAATTATAAAAAAAAAATATGCGTGAAATACTTTTAAACCTACGTAAATACAAGCGACGGGTTGCCAGTAACGTGCCTATCTCCGTCGCGACAGGCACGTTCTCCTGAAGATGGAGCCCATGTGAGGCTCCGAAACGTCGAGCAGCACGTCCTGCTCCTCACACGCGCGGTAAGCCGTCAAACTAAATATTACGTAAATACGTGTCAATCCTATTTGTCAAATCATATTGCACGCATTACGAATACCACTGCGGTGATCACCACACGGTACAATTCAAATAATTTTAATGATGTGAAGTGAGGGTTTTAGCAGTTTGACATTAAAAATGGCGGTGATCCTATCCTATTCTTATTTGAATCGCATTGTACGTACGCATGGTGGTCGTGCTCGCATTGACAGCGTTGCACACCCACCGGCGGATGGTCAGCCAGCGACAAGACAATCGTCCGTCGCGTTGCTGACACACTATAGTCGACACGCTTGCATTTCGTAACGAAACTGTAAACAATCTTCCGAAAACAGCCCGTTCCGTGATGCAATTAGTTTTATTTATTCAACTTGACATGGATGGCTAGTACCACACAACTACTGATATTAGCACAATACACCACATTCCCGAAGGAATTAGGTACCATGCCAGGACCTTCCCTTTATGAACACGGGTACATTTAACTGGATGGAAAACACGGACAATTTTCCATTGCCGCTTCGACCATCTTTTCATCTAATGCGATGGTACCAACCCGGGCGGGCTTAAACCCTACCACCTAGTAGAGGAAGGGGACCTACAGTTTTACATGAATTCCGAACTATGGAGCAGCTCGCATTCGCTCAATATCTATCCGGTTGATCTCTTGCCGACAGAACCTCGGGTGTACCGACTATGTACCGCCTTCCGTCCGACCCGCAGACGGCGTCATGTGCCAACGTTACCTATTTTGAGATTTTAATTGTACCTCTCATAGGTGCAAAATATGAGTCGGGGCCGTTCGAGTCCGTTCGTTAGCTGCCATATTGTTTGGTTGCTTCTTGTGAGCTTTACACGCCCCATAAAAACCCAACGCCAACATTGACATTGAATAATTTGGCTTGTGTTGGGTTCTTGCGATCATACATTATGCGAGTGCGGCGGTCGCGTTTGAGATGTGTTCATAACACATTATCTTTTTTGTTTGCCCCTCGTTGTGTCCGCCCCCGCGCCGCGCCTTCTTCCCTCCGTCACCGCCGCCCTCAGTCCGAATCGCCTGTCACGTTATCGATAGCTCCAAAGGTGTTTGAACTCATTTCTGTGTGATCTGGTCAGATTATAAACAGCATTCACTGCATAGGCAGGGGAATGCCCCTTCACTGTCGACATTCCAAAAATAATAATCAACCGATCCTGTAGATCTTTTGTATATAAGGTCGTTACTATAGAATGAGCTCCCTGCCGATGTATTTCCCCCAAAGTCCAACTTTTACTTTCACTGCCGTCATAGTTTTCGCATCCCTCGTAAAAGTTCGAAATTCCATGGGCGTCATCGTTTCCATCTAATGTGAGGTCCGGCGCACCCCATATGCCAAATTGGTGGAGGTGACCGAACACCAAAGGTTTCCACCGCACAAAGTAGAAACTCAGATAGACTCGTAATTTTTAGGGTTCCGTAACCAAAGGGTGCCAACGAAACCCCATTATTTATCCTGCTCTGTCCGTCCGTCCGTCCGTCCATCCGTCAGTCCGTCCGTCCGTCCGTCCGTCACAGTGATGTATCTCACGAACCGTAATAGGTAGGCAGCTGAAATTTGTACAAAGTGTATTGGCCGCTATAACAACAAATAGGTAAAATAAAAAAATCTAAGGGGTGCTCCATACAAAAAACGTGATTTTTTTTTATTCATCTTGTACGATGGTACGAAACTCTTCGTGTGCGAGTCCGACTAGCACTTGGCCGGTTTTTTCGCTTACAAAGCACGGCGAAAAAGAGCTCCGAATCAGTGGCACCCACAATAAATCTGTTCAAGTAAATTTAAATATATGCTATATGCATACGTTATTAACAATTAGCCATTTTCTGATAAACCTTTTTCTTGTTTCAGGTCAGTAAACCGCTCTAATGGCAGACAATTCGTAAAGGATCCGGTAACAATGTTAACAAATAACTTATAAACTTGTTTTTTTTATATGCCTGGACATGGGTGGCTAATAACACACCAGCCGTAATGATATAAGCCTAATACACCGAATTCCTAAAGTATTTAGGTGCTATGCCAGGATTTTCTCTTAATGAGCTCGCCTCCATTGAACTGAATGGAAAAAGTTGTACATTTTTCATTTCCGTTTCCTCCATTGTTTTTCTTCCAATGCGGTAGTACTAACCCGGGGCGGGCTTATTTATACCACCTAGGGGGCCTTCAGTTTAAGATGGATTTCTAAATATGGAACAGCTCGCATTCGTAACAAAAGGCACTCATCAAATTCAGAAAGAGAAAGAATGAACTGGTGGTGTGGTGAAGGACTAATACCGGGATTTGAACGGCATCGAAGGCAAGTCCACACGCCCCTGAGCTAGAAGCCGCTTAAATGTCCTTGATAACGCTTGAATTACGCAGTTTTCTTTCAGACCCTTGTTTATATGTGTAAGTACTTAATTCAAAACTGTATTCAAGACATTGGTGGCGGTACTTACTGGTTCAAAGAAAAGCATCTCTCGCAGATGGCCCTGCGCCAATTATTTTAAATTCTAAACCCGATGTAATGAATGAAAGCCATTGACGAGTCGATCTCGAGCGCGTGTGAAGTGGGTCGAGCCGACAGCCGGCGAGCGGCGAAGGGAGACGTCGTCGGCGGCGGCGCGGAGGCGTCAGTCAACCTGCCTGCCCCGCGCCGTGAGAACTGCGCACGCGCACAATGGCCGCTGCACCGTCAGCGACACCACGAACGGCGATCGACCTTCACCGGGATTTCTGTTCGATGCGAGTGAAGTGCCTAGAGCTCATTCTATCGACGAAGCCACCGCGGCCGCGGAGGGGGTGGTGCGGGAGGGAAGATGGTCATGCAAGCGCGGGTCTTTTTTTCTGCTTAAGAGGATAATGAGGTGATCAAGTTCCATAGAATGGCCGTGCCTCTTTCCTCAGTCAAATTAAGAAATATTTTTCTGAATATTTGCATATTACTTAATTAAATCAATCTCAATGAAAGAGATTTTCTTTCTTTGATAACTTATCTTATATCCATGATATATGTACTTTGTATTTGCATACATATTTTTAGATACATATATCACCGATAATTTAACGTATTAAAAAAAAACAAAAAACGTACGGACGTAACTCTCAGTATTAATCTAATTTGGAAAATATCAGAAAAATATTTCTTAATTTGACTGAGGAAACAAGCGCGAGCCATTGTACGGAATAATATCACCACCATTATCTACTTTTTGCTCCCTGAATATTCTTTTTTTAGTCCGTGGCCTAGGAGTGACGCCTGTGGTCTCTTTTTTTGTGGTCTATTTTTCGAGAGTAAATGTAAATTTACGGAATCAATGTAAAAATTAAATATCCATTACTATACGTATTAAAAGGTGAGGCTAAAGTAGCCTATCGGCGTTGGTAACATCATATTGCATTAGATAAATAGTCGAAGCTGCAATGATATCCGTGTTTTTCATCCCGTTAAATGTAGCCGTGATCAAAAAAGGGAAGTTTCTGGCATGACCCCTGATTTGTTGTAAAACTTTTTTTTATGTAAAGCGCTGCAAATGACGTACGCCAGAACCTATTAAGATGCCCGGCGACGCCCATGGGTTTTCGAACTTTCAGGAAGGCTGCAAACACATTTAAAGGACCCCAGGTCGTAATTTGGGGAAACTACCTCTGAAGGGGTTCATTATGAAGCTATTATTACATATTTAAGTTTTAAATTATTTACGTAAAAGTTTTAATATTATTTCAAAATATAAAATAAAGAGAAGGACTTAATAAAAAAGTATAAAGAATTATTAATAACCTTAGTAATGTTCTTAATACATTTACAGATGAATCATTTTTTTTTTTAATAATACCATGACAGCAGATGTTGCCTATTACCCATGGAGTCGGATGAAAATACCTGTATCTGATTAATATTGAAATGTATAATATTTTGCTTGTATCCTCTTGGCTATGTGCTTATTATGTAACACAATCTTTAGATTCCATTTGGTTAACACACTTTTACATACATCAAATACATGACTGTAGCACCACATATGACTGTGCTCATAATTTATGCGCCATGCTAATTGGCTGAACTTTTTGTTACATTATTCATCTAGCTAACCGGCTGAGTGGATTTTTTACAAACGTCATCGTTTCTCGTATCGGGTGGTATCCGATTGGCTCGTTCCGTGTCATTGGCTTCTAATATGCTTTACTTTTGTTTTAACATTACACAAATAAAATTGTGAGAATTTTTAATATTGGTATCATTGATATTGGTGCTGACAATAAGTGGAGTGGATTGTAGGCATCTTGAGTCTTGATCCCTTGTATATCAGGCCAGTAGTAATAGAGCGCTTGTAAAAGATGTCCCATAAAAATGGCAAGATTAAAATTGTACAGAAAACATTTTTTTTTTTACCTTACATTGTTATTTTTTTATTGAATCATAAAGTACACAGGCTAGGGTTATGTATGGAATAATACATCGGACAAATGGCCTCCAAGGCTTTGCTGGCACATACGCACTCTTTTGTCGAAAAATTTCATGACCATTTTGCATAACTGTGGCTGAATTTCTTTGATGCTGCGTCAAATTTCCTCCTTCAAAGCATGGGTGGTTGAGAGCTTGTTGGCATAGACCTTTGACTTCAAATTACCCGTGTTTTCCATCCAGTTCAATGTAGCCGTGCAATATAAGGAAGGTCCTGGCGTGGCACCTAGTTCCCATGTGGTGTGTTGGGCTAATACCATGACAGAACTTGTGGTATTAGCCATCCATGTCCAGTCACATATAAAAAAAAAAGAAATCCAATGGTGTTAAATCACAGGATTTAGAGGGAAAATTCTGATTACCGAAACGAGAGAGTACACGACCAGGAAATGTCTGCTGCAGTAGTTGGATTGGTTCACGGGCTGTAGGGCATGTCTTGTTGAAACCATACTCCTTACACATCAATATCATCAAATTTAGGCAGCAAGAACTGTGTTATCATGTCGCGCTACGAGCACCATTAACAGTCACTGCTTGACCAGCCTCATTTTGGAAGAAGTATGGTCCAACGATGCCTCCAACCCAAAATCCGCACCAAACAGTGACACATTGTGGATGAATTTGTTTTTCGACAATCACATGTAGGTTCTCTGATCCCCAAATGTGGCAATTCTGGCTATTAACAAAGCCAACAAGATAAAAATGTGCTTCATCGCTTAGGATGATTTTGCTCGAAAAATCAGCATTCACTTGTTGATGTTCAATCATTCATTCAACTAACTCTCTTCGCTGTGCATGGTCAATAGGCTTCAGTTATTGTGTCAGTAGAACTTTGTAAGCTTGGAGACACAGATCTTTACAGAGTATACGCTGTAGAGAGCTTCTTGAAATTTGCAATTCTTGTCCATGACGTCAAATTGATGTTGCTGGACATTCACCAACACTCTCACGCACTGCCTCAGATACAGATACACATGTAGGTTCTCTGATCCCCAAATGTGGCAATTCTGGCTATTAACAAAGCCAACAAGATAAAAATGTGCTTCATCGCTTAGGATGATTTTGCTCGAAAAATCAGCATTCACTTGTTGATGTTCAATCATTCATTCAACTAACTCTCTTCGCTGTGCATGGTCATTAGGCTTCAGTTATTGTGTCAGTAGAACTTTGTAAGCTTGGAGACACAGATCTTTACAGAGTATACGCTGTAGAGAGCTTCTTGAAATTTGCAATTCTTGTCCATGACGTCAAATTGATGTTGCTGGACATTCACCAACACTCTCACGCACTGCCTCAGATACAGATACAGATATTTATTTCGCCATAAAGAACACACAACATTAACAATATTAAATTAAGTCATTTGCATATTCAGTATGGTTCGTCATCATTTTTTTTTGCTCCGTTCAGCAATGCAGTCTGAATAGTTTTTAAACATATGTATCTTACATAATAAACATTAATTATTTCAGACTATAACTTGCTTTATATTCTAATGTACAAAATTCATTTTGGCCGTCCAAGCCAGCAATATTAGTTGTTTTTACTACAAGAAAAAAATTCGTTTACCTTATAAAATGGGTTGTCTAATAGGAATTTTTTCAGCTGACTCTGGAACACAATGTCACTATGTAAAGACTTAATTTTTTCTGGAATCTTATTATACAGTTTGGGTCCAATCACGTCAGGGTCTTTTTCAGCCATCGCGGATTTGTGCGCAACAGATTTTAAACGCTCTGAATTACGTGTATTATAATTGTGGTTTACGCCATTAATCTCGAAAGACTGGATGTTCTTACGTATGTATACTACCACCTCATATATGTATAGAGAGCATACAGTCAATATTCCTAAATATCTAAACAGATTTCTGCAAGATGTTGTTCGTGGTACACTGGCTAATACCCTTATCGCTCGTTTTTGGAGCATTAGCACCCTTTCAGAATCCGTTGAGTTACCCCATAGGATTACTCCATACGATAGCAGTGAATGTACGTATGCATAGTAGGATTGTTTCAACGTTTCGGGACCGATCAAGCGGCGTAACTCTCTTAGTGCGTAGATACCACTTGCCATCTTGTTACATAGTTTATCTATGTGGCTTCTCCAACTTAAAGTTGGGTCAATATAGAATCCCAAGAATCGTATGCATGTCTGGGAGCTAATAGATCTGGAGGAATTCCAAATGGAAAGCTCACGGGGACCACAGTATCGTCCAGAAAATACCATATAGTTGGTTTTTGACGTATTTAATATGAGGCCGTTCGCAGCAAACCATTCCGATATTTTTCCTGCTACGGAATTTAGCTTTATTTCCAGTTCATGCATGGATTCAGCAAATACTATTACACTAGTATCATCAGCAAAAAGTATAAACACACCATCTATCTGAATGAAGGCTAAGTCATTTATAAATACTAAAAATAATGTATTTCCTAATGCTGACCCCTGCGGAATGCCCATTTTTATATTGCCTAGCCCAGAACATATCTTATTTCCTTTGAGAGTGACCTCAGTGACCTGTGTTCGATCTGTTAAGAATGACTTAAGCAATTTATGAGGTTTACACTAACTCCATATTTTTCCAATTTGCTCAAGAGGAGATTGTGGTCCACGACATCAAAGGCTTTTGACAGGTCACAAAATATGCCCGCAACCTTCTTCCTCTTATCTATTCCTTTTATTATCTCTCCTACCAACTTCATTCCAGCTGATTTTGTGGACAGGTCCTTACGGTACGCATATTGTTGGGGGGAAAGAAGTCTCGATATTGACATATTTGAACGGTTTGTTTTCATCACCAATTGATCCAGTCTCCCTGAATTTTTCAATTACTATCTTCACAGTTGACAAAGTTAAATCAATATTCCGACATTATTTTGTTTTTTTAGAACCTTCATTATTTTTTTAAATATTGTATGAAATACAACTTTGTTCTATCGTGAAACGCTCCATTTTTACTAACCCTAAACTGTCAGCTGTCAAATTGTTTCGAGGGTTGCCAACACTTTATTGCACAAATGGCGCCAAATTTAAATCTTGCGTTAATTATCACTAGTTTACAAATTAAAATAAAAGTCATGTCCTTTCAATGAAATCTATATCGTTGTATTTAGTAGTAATAACTAAACGCAAACATATATTGGTTTTATTTCTGTCACGTCTAAATCAAGTTCTTAAAACATATTATTTTCAAACTACCCATAAGTTGGTTTCGAATTCATTTTAAAATGTTGATGCTGTGCAGTGTTCAGTTAAATAAATACTTGTTTTTAAAATGTCAAAAAGACATATTAGAGGGTTTGTGTGGAGACTTGAGCTTGTTCGCGATGTTTGGACCGTGTGTCTCACGACGCGCGGCCGGCTTCCCATACGATTGTATGCACAATTTGTCCATACGGCGGAGTAGCGAGTAAAGATCGCATGACACTTCTCGTACCTTTTCTCTTCTGTTGCCTCGGCTTTTCCTACTATTTGAAGAATCATAATTCATTGTTTATATGCTCTCTTAAGTATGGATTAAATATAAATATTTTAGCGCAATTTACTGACCATTATGACACGTAAGTCTCGAGTTTTTACACGGTTGACGTTGACATTGCCCAATAATAAATAATAGTTTTGGGTTCGCATGGATATTATCGATGCAATTTGCGTATTTCTCCATTCACACCACACATTTTACGGCCGCAATGGTTTTCGCAGCCCCCTTGAATGTTCTAAAATCTATGGCCGTCATCGGGCACCTTTAGGTCCATATGCCGCGCTTAACATAAAAAAGCTTGTTATCTCTGACTCTAATTTGGCAATTTTTCTTTGCATTTATCCTTAGAAAATAATAATTCATCAGTCCACTGCCAAAATGGATTGACGTGTTCCAAGTTATTTAACATATATTTACCTGCGCAAATAATTTATATTTTAAGGTGCAAAGGTGAAACGTCAATGAATTGTGTGAATTGGGTTGGCCGTATTTTCTTAAACTCATAATGTTAGTGTCTGCAGCTATGATTTATAAAGCATGCACACGCTAGGAACCGTTAGTATGGACACGATGCGATCCTGCGCTGCGGCTGTAAATCAGCAGCTACAACGTTATTAGCGGCAACACAATGGTTGGGCGCCGCCCGCCCGCCCCGAGCACGCGCGCCCCTCCGCCCCGACCCGCCCCGCCGTGCCGCGTGCGCACACTCCGCTTTGATCCGAGTGGTCAGTCCGAGTTATTACGTAAATTGGCGTTAACGGAACTTCGAAGTTACGTAAAAACGTCTAACCCCCCATACAAGTTTTTACTACTTATTCTGCGGTTTTACTTCTTCGAGCTCGGACTTCCGATTTGTATAAAAACGCGGGGTCGGCCAATATGGAAACGTCAATGTATTTGCGGCGACACGGTGAATAAGCTGTCAAATCAAACTCGCACTCGCAAATGTTAGTTCGCTAAGCGCCCATTGCGCGCGCTTTTCAATTTCTTCATACATTTGAAAACGCTAGTTTATCGGTAAACGCCAATTTATATGACGACTTGGACTAGGGGCTCTGTGCGCATCTATAAATCAGGAAGTTGCTATATCAGATTATAGCTCAGGGGCGGTGAGACTTGCCTCCCATAGCAGAGGTCATGAGTTCGATTACCACCCCGTTCATGCACCACTTTATTTCTCTTTATGAGTTGGATAAATGCATTTCGTCACGTATGCAAGCTGTTCCATGGTTCGGTTATCCTTAATCCATTTAAAACTGTGTCTCCCCTTCTTCTTCTAGGTGGTATGCTTAAGCCATTAAGTCTGCCCGGTTTGGTACCATCGCATTGGTTGAAAAGATGATCGAAGCTGCAAATTGTCCGTGTTTTTTATCCAGTGCAATGTAGCCGTGCTCACAAAGGACCTTCCCTGGTTTGACACTTAATTTCTTGGGGAATGAGATGTGCTGGGGTAATAGTATGTGTATTAGCAATCCATTCCCTGCGTTGCACGTTGCAAATAATGCACATTTATACAATTACCATACTCATTAACATGTCCTAAGTGTTAGCAAATATGTATGAGTCGATATTTCCTTAGCACAACTATGACAATTGTTATGTTCATTTTCTATTTCCTAACACGTGACACGATCCGGTAAGTTGCGCCAAGTCGCCCCCGCAACTGATGAATTATGTAAACGGGCGACCCCGTGCTGTGTAATTATACATCGCGAATTTGTCATCGGAGAAACTAATTCATGCTTGGAAGTGTTGGTACATTTATGTTAATAATTGCGAACCAACCCACGTCACATTTCCCGTGCGTTAGTCGTTAGTCATTCACTCGAAGCCTGTTTCAATTTTGTTTTAATTAGGAATAATCATTTATTTTATATTCGCTCGGGGTTATTTGGGTCATAGTTGAGACGTTACTTGCGATTGATGATTGGCTCATGCGCTTGGTAATGATTGAGTTCGTTCAATATGTTTTGTGCATTTTAATTATTCATTATGCTTGATGTGATCATTTTATTGTATTATGAAACTATGCGATTAATATATTATTAATTAATAGACCTGGCTGAATTGCGATATTACAGACGAGTTTAATTATGTGTGCAAAAGTACGTGGTTCATTGACTATCATATACTGCATACATAAAGGGCAAGTAGTTTAATGATATAGATAACTATTGAGTGCAAATTAAAGGGAAAAAATATAGAGAATAAGATTTTCATTTGGTTTGATTAATATTTCATTACATAGAATATAAGCTCCTATATTAATACAATAAACAAATACTCTATTTTAAAACTTACGCGGGACATACTATAACAAATATAGAGCGTACACTGAGCAGCACGTCCTGCTCATCATACCCTACATACGTCCAACTAATATTATAAATAAATACAGTTCCTTATATCCTCTAAACCTGCAATTCGCCACACCACATGCTCCTCTATTGTATTAGGATATTTCATGTAGCTCCAGAAGATCGTCGCCAGACCATTATGAATTGGTGTAAATGTTGTGTTAGTAGCAGTATATTCGCAGCGACAGTATGAAGTTCGCGAGTCGAACGCGCCATGAACTCTGCCGTCCCCATTCTGTCTCGATCAATCGTCCTCTATCGCGCTCGATCGCGAACAAGATCGCGCCCAAGCGAGCAAGATCGAGCGGAATCGAGCACGGTGCGAATATAATCGATTGCGTAAGGCAACACTTGTCCCGTCCGCGCGCGGTGCGAGGCGGAGAGTGGGCCGTGATGCAAGTGGAGCTGCGCTCGTCCCGACCGACTCCGCTGTCCGCACAGTCAGCAAAAACACTTTGATGGTGGCCTTATAGAATTGCAAACCTTTAGATTAAAGTTTGTAATAAATCAATTAAGTGTTTAAAGTATATTGTTACGAGCGCGCCCCGCTGCGAAGACATAGCGCTGATACACTACCAAAGTGCGCCAAATGGTTCCTTCGAATTTCAGTAGATGGCGCTACTTGTCTTATTGCATTGCGCAGGCTATCGCATCACTGTCGTCCCATATAAAGTGACGCCTCGTCCAGCTGACTTCAGAAACAAATCTCGGACATTCTAGTAATGTCTCGAGGGAGATTGTTCTCGACTGCTGCCCTACATGGGCGCCTAGAAATCGGTGGAGTGTTCTGGAAAGAAGCTCCACCGATATAAAAGGCGCCCAAGGCGCTGAGGGCGGCAGTCTATTTTTGGAAGCGAAGTGAGCGACAACAAGCGATATAGAAGTGCAGTGAACTAGCTCTGAAGTGAATCAGTGAAGTGAGTGATATAGTTTGTAAATTAGTGTTTGAATTAACCTAGTGTGAAATTGTATTTGTGAGTTTGCTTGTGAATTATTCGAAATAAAGGAAGAGTGTTGAGTATTGGTGTTTTCTTCTCTAATCTGCACCCTACCCGCGTAACAATTGGTGTCAGAAGTGGGATACACCTAACGGAAAGGATACTTCTCTGCAATTAGTCATCCCCAGATCTAAGATTAAAGAAGTTCTTCAATGCCTGCACGATGGAACTTCAGGTGGACATTTGGGAATAAAGAGAACTCTCCTGAAGATACGACAACGGTTCTACTGGATAAATTGTCGCGATGATGTAGAAGATTGGTGCCGTAAATGCACGATCTGTAGCGCTGTTAAAGGGCCTCATACACGGAGCAAGGGAACTTTAAAATTGTACAATGTTGGAGCTCCGTGGGAGAGAATTGCTCTTGATGTGGCTGGCCCTTTTCCTCCGACAAATGACGGCAACCGTTACTTTATGGTTGTAATGGATTATTTCACTAAGTGGCCTGAGGTATTTGCCATACCAAACCAAGAGGCGATCACGGTTGCACAGAAATTGGTCCACGAAGTTTTCTGTCGCTATGGAGTACCTCTCGAGATACACACTGATCAAGGCAGAAACTTCGAATCCCGAGTGTTTCAGGAGACATGTCGAATAATGGGAATCCATAAGACCAGGACAACCCCATACCACCCACAGTCAGATGGCATGGTGGAACGATTTAATCAGACATTGGAAAGACACTTGGCCAAATTGGTAGAAGACCATCAAAAGGATTGGGACCAGTATATTCCGCTGTTTCTGCTGTCATACCGAACCGCTGTGCATGAAAGCGTAGATGAAACTCCAGCCTACATAAATTTTGGACACGAACTCAGACTACCAGCTGACCTTCTGACAGGAATTCCACCAGAGGCATCCCATTGTGTAACAGAGTATGTGTCAGATCTGCGAGGAAAAATGGACACTGTTTATAAACGTGTCAGAGAGGCTGGTCTACGAGCAAGCGAGCGGATGAAAACACGTTACGACCGCAAAGCTAATGGAAATGTATTTGAAGAAGGATCTTTAGTTTGGCTACATAATCCATTACGAAAAAAAGGAAAAAGTCCCAAACTGCAACCAAAATGGGAAGGCCCATATAGAGTGGTGACTAAAATCAATGATGTGACATATCGTATCCGCCGGAATGATAGATGTCGGGAAAAGATTGTGCACGTAGATCGTCTGGCCCGATACCACGGAGACAATTATGCTCGAGACGAGCATAACTAAGGAGGAGGCAGTGTTACGAGCGCGCCCCGCTGCGAAGACATAGCGCTGATACACTACCAAAGTGCGCCAAATGGTTCCTTCGAATTTCAGTAGATGGCGCTACTTGTCTTATTGCATTGCGCAGGCTATCGCATCACTGTCGTCCCATATAAAGTGACGCCTCGTCCAGCTGACTTCAGAAACAAATCTCGGACATTCTAGTAATGTCTCGAGGGAGATTGTTCTCGACTGCTGCCCTACATGGGCGCCTAGAAATCGGTGGAGTGTTCTGGAAAGAAGCTCCACCGATATAAAAGGCGCCCAAGGCGCTGAGGGCGGCAGTCTATTTTTGGAAGCGAAGTGAGCGACAACAAGCGATATAGAAGTGCAGTGAACTAGCTCTGAAGTGAATCAGTGAAGTGAGTGATATAGTTTGTAAATTAGTGTTTGAATTAACCTAGTGTGAAATTGTATTTGTGAGTTTGCTTGTGAATTATTCGAAATAAAGGAAGAGTGTTGAGTATTGGTGTTTTCTTCTCTAATCTGCACCCTACCCGCGTAACAATATAATAACTCAAGATATTATAATAAGTCAAGATATTATAATAATTCAATTACGTCTGTGCTGTCCTGCATTGCGATGCAAAATGACATAGGGTGTGGGGTCCAATACCTATCCTGGCAATATGAAAAATGGTTCAAATAAAAATGACGAAAAACACTCAGTTTTTCCCCATTCATATTAATTTATCATATTTAACCTCACTGTTAAACTGTCAGGTAATTTAGCGTGATGCTAAGCCTATAAATTGCGGGGAAAATCAAGGGCGAGTGGTTCTGTTGTTATAACTGAACATACAGACAGACGGCAGATGTTGGATTTTATAAGTAGTAGAAACGAATAGAACAAATAAGAAAACGGTTATTCAATAGAACATGTACACATGGTTACACAAAATAAATAAAAAAATACCCTAGAGAAAGGGCCCTGGTTTCAGTCACCTTTCCAGGCTTCTACGTGTGTTTATACATGCTTCTAGATATGTGAGCTATGTACCTGATTTTTAAGGAGAACATAATCAATCAAACATAGTCACCAGGTAGGCATCTCGCAGGCTTGGCAATGTCTACATCCAGGCGGAGAAAACATCAAAGGACTCAGGTACAATAGACGTCTACTTAGCATTCTGCAGACGCTACCACGTGTTAATATTGTACACACTCTCCTTTGTCTATTCCAACACGATAATTATTTCATTCGTACGCACAATAAACAGCACTTTCTCTCGCCACCCCGCCCCGCACTCCCCCGCGCGCTCCCCGCAGCGCTGCGTTCGTCTCGATTTGCATGTTCCTAGTGTAATTACAAGCCAATGTTCGCTGGTCGCATTGTAATGCTTTTTTCGCAACTCGACAAACAATGCGGTTGGGGTTTGAATGATAACTTTTATATCTTGGGTGCCGTAATAGCGAAAATGGTACCATAAACGTGCTTCGGTTGCGTCATCTGCAGTTGTACCATAGTCATGCATTGCTCATGACACTACATACGATGAAATGAAAAATGAAGTGGTCCTTGGCCTTGTTAGTAGTAGGCGTTGATAACAGCGCAGATTCTGTAATAGTTATGGCACAGAATAAGTAATCGTGCAAGTTGAGTTGAGTAATAAACGTCTAAAGTTATTGCATTGAATAAAGCGCGCTAAACATAATTTTTTCGGACCTTATAACTTGGAAACCAAACATAAGTTTACATACGAATGGCCATCAAGCATCTAGTTCGATTAAATATAATATCGGATCTCTATATTTATTATATACTAGCTGCGGTACCCGGCTTCGCTCGGGTTAATGTCGGCTAAATTATTTCATGAATAAAAAGTAGCCCACATGGCTGGTCCAAAATAGGGTCAAACTTGTCAATGACAATGTATCCATCTACCAAATTTAATCAAGATCGTTTGGGCCGAAATAGCATGATTTAATGAGAAACATCCAATAATTCCCATTTAGAGCTTCGTTGACAATTGGTGTCTATTTAAAAAAAACATTTCCCGCCAGAACCTATTAAGTAAGTAACGTGTAACGTAGGTAAGTTCTGCGTGGAGTCCAACCCAAAGCCAGCCTCAACATCGAAAAAGGTAAACAATCCGGAACCTGACTGCTGATACTATAACTATAAGTTGATAAAATACCCATATAAATCGGGTAAGTGGTTCGCAAGTTATAAGAACTTAACAGTCCCTACTCACCCCTCTTGTAATGAAGCGTTATATTATGTAGCCTATAAGTTTTGAGTAGAATCAGGCTAGACGTAGATACAATCCGCATCTAAATCGAGTAATTGGTTCTCAAGTAATAAGTATTTTCTTCAATTGGTCCCACTTCTGGCGATTTAGCGTGATGCCAAGTAGTCCTAAAGTTGCGGGAAATACCAAGCCTTACTTCGGTACAATTAGTAAAAGTAAGCGCCGCTGTATCATGCATAAAGTCTACAAACGAAGTATTTTAGAAAACAAAGCAACTTACTCCTTGAACACCCCTTACAGATTTATTATTAGTATAGATTATTATATACTAGCAGCCCGTCCCGGCTTTGCACGGGCATATCACTTATTTTTTTTTTATTTTGACACAATGATACACAAATAAACCTTTTTTACGTAGAGTTCCTACATTGAAATATTTGAAATAAAAAAAACCTTGATATTATTATTAGATGATTATTAGATATTAGAGAAATAATAAATTCAAAGTGCTATAGGGAGAACCGCGGCCTCCGACGCACTATTTATAGGCACGCCCCGACCCGGCCGGCCGGTACCGCCGCAAACGCTACGTCCCGCAATTTTTAAATCTGTAATATCTTCGAAAATATTCATTTAAATCATAGCTGTAAAGGGCTATATAGATCTATATTAAATCAGCAATGTATTTAAGGTATTTAATTGGATAAGGATTAATGCTGTATTGGTTAAAATCGCTTCAAAAATTAGTAATTATTTGTCGTAAAAAGTTAATGACAATTTTTTTTTATTGTGGGATATCCATAAGAGATAGACATATACCATCGCGGAGTTTTCTGTAGACCTTTTTAATGTGTACAATACTTAGTACATTATTTTGATAAATCTCGTAGGGTTCAGCCTGCGTTTACAATGTAAGCGGAAAAAATGTAATTTTTTACGACATCACATTGGAAACCTCAAAAATAACAGTATTTCTCCACCATTTAATGGATAATACTTAATGTTCACTTCTTTCCGAAGTGAGCCTTTTTAGCACTGTATATCCGTAAACATTAAGTATTATGTCGAACAACAGTGAAAATCTAAATAAACATATTTAATGGATGTTATTAGACATGTAAACCTTTCTCTTTAATCACTCTATCTATTAAAAAAAACCGCATCAAAATCCGTTGCGTAGTTTTAAAGATTTAAGCATACATAGGGATATAGGGATATAGGGATATAGGGACAGAGAAAGCGACTTTGTTTTATACTATGTAGTGACTATGTAGTGATATTTACGCATGTGCTTAGTCACACCTTTTTATGGGGAGATGAGCGCGATGACCCGCTTTATTTTTTTATGTACAAGCAGACTACCAGCATAGCAACGTATACTCGTACGAACGTCGATAAATACTCACACGTGGAAATGCAACTGAAGTGACGGCGAGAGCATGCAGCTAACGATTGAGAAACCGATAGTGAAATAGGAACCACCCAATTAGACTCACATTTCGATGTTAATGATAAGGCACCGAATATTACACATCATTCTCATTAATAACTATATCAATATATCCAGGGGCGTGAGAAGATCGAACCGTTCGATACGCGCGTAACTTCCAAGAGACCGATTGAGACACATTCGTCGCCGGAAATGCCGGGAATAATCGTGCGTTTGATGAAACGAACTATCTGGGGCGTTTATTCATCTTGATAATTTGAATTAGTATTACTGATTGAAAGGGATGTAGAGTATCGCGATACGTTAACCATTGTGCTAGCGAATCTTGCTAAGCAAATAATTACTTTTGCTCACAAATTTTCACCAACACTTTCGCTTATTGACAGTCATGTAGAATGTTAGCAAATCTTCAGATTTTTTTATGCAACTGGACATGGATGGCTAATACCACACAGTACACACACACAGCCAATCTTTATGAGCAAAACTATATAAACCTGGGTGGTGAAGAAGACACGGACAATTTTTATTTTCATCTAATGCGATGGCACCAACCCGGGTGGGCTTAAACCCTACCTCATAGTAAGGGAAGGGGGACCTACAGTTTTACATGGATTCCGAACCATGGAACAGCTCGCATTCGTTACGAAATGCACTTATCCAACTCGGAAAGAGAAATAAAGTGGTTCATGAACCGGGCGTGGATTTTAATCCAGACATCTGGTATGAAAGGTGATGCACGATGTGGTAAGCAAAAAAATAGTCGTGCAGCTTCCATGGATTGGCCCAGAAAAAAAAAGAATGACAAATAAAAAGATCATGCCATAAATATTTCGATTAAGTCAATGTAATGAAATCATATTTTCGATGATATAAAAAAATCGTATGTGCAAAAAAAACCCGGCATATATTTTGTATGTTTTCCAAATCTTCCATTCCATCCACAAATAGATAAAAAAATATATTACTCAAGATTGATGACATTAAAATGAATATTTTGAGCCTACAATAGTTAAGCGAGAAGTGACAACAGTGATACAATTGTGTAGGCTTTCTCTGGTCTTATATCATATCTGTTAATACTTTTGTTTGTTATTATTAGAAGATTTTTAATTTGTTTTTTGTCATAGATGGAAGGAAGTTACCCATAATTATTAAGCTGAAAAGAAAACGAGAGCTCACTCTGCCAACAAACTGCTATGCAGTTTGGCAGAACTTTGTTTTAAACATTTTGTAAAATAATTTCATGTTTATTTACAATAAAAAAATATATAAAAAAAGTACTTATTGGATAACGAGATTTTGGCTTGAAACAGAGTTAACGCTGTATTCTATCGGACTAATAATAGCCCGAAAACAGTTCTCACTTCATCGAAGCTCTTAATAAAGTGAACGAAATTAAAAGTAAACGCCAATTACATATGAGCTTTCTTTCCTGAGCACGCCACCCGCCGCCGTCAGACGCGAGAGAAAGTACGAACGTTTCAGTTGCGGAAGAGATTAGCGACTCTATTATCGCGGCTTCTGAAATATTATGTAAGTTATCGACGCACGTTTCCATATAAAAAACCGGCCAAGTGCGAGTCGGACTCGAACTTAACACCAAAAATAAGGTTTTTTTATAATTTTCTAATTTTACCTATTTGTTCTTATAGCGGCAAAATAAATACACACTCTGTGAATTGCCTACCTATTACGGTTCATGAGACACAGCCCTGTGATGGATGGACGGACGGACAGCAGAGGCTTAGAAATAGGGTTCTGTTGGCACCTTTGGATACGGAACCTTAAAAACGCGCCTAGATTTGACATAAACGGTTATGTCTTGGTCATTTTGCGCAACGAGAGATTGGTCGTCGTTTCTCGTGCTAGCGAGATTGACGGCCACGCATGTAGGTCGGTCGTCTTTCACCTATTATCGTGTGCGGTGGGCGACAGCGACGCGGCTATCGCTTGCGGGTAGCCATCATTACCGTGTGCTAAATATAGAGTAGGCTGATGGAGAGCCCGCTCGCCTTAAGCCATCGAAAACAACTAAATATATAGCTTGGTGATCAGTGGCAACATATCGGTTTACAAATACGCAAAACTATTCTACACGAATGTAAACTGGTATCGTACCAGCCAAATCATTGTGCTTCCGTTGAAAATCATCTAGTTCAAATGCAGGCGGATTTATTCAAAATTACACTTCTTGGTCGAATAGTAAAATTGGAATATGCGAGCAAGAAATAATTTCGCCCATGTTCCCTTTTGAGACGACAGGCAGAGAAGCAACATGTCTTAGGTATTATTATTAAAACGCATCAATTGTAATGTAAATACACCACTCCCCTAACCCACAGTGCTAGCACCCAATAAGTTGCAACCATTTTGAGTGGAGTATTTTCACTAAAACTGCTATTTGAACTGTAATCTACATGTAATCTGTAATGTAAACTGACAGATCATATCGCGGTAGCAATCGCAGAAGCACGCTGCATAATTTCGGTGCTCGCCCGGCCGGAGTGCTAGGCAGAGATGATAGAGTACTACAAGTTACGACCACAGTTCTTTAGCTTCTTCTGTAGACATTCATCTATTCCTACATGGTATTCGGTTACATTCAGGTTTTACGAACCACAAGTACAAGTGAACCACAAAGAAATAAGATCGTTTAATTATTATGGAATCCTTTTTATTCGCATTACTAGGTGTACTTACATTCGGCACCACAAACCGCGAAATATTGGAATTTTTTCGCTGTGCGGAAGTAGATGTGCTAGGTGTGTCTTGTGTAGCTACACATTATCCTATTTGTCTTCCTAGCTGACCAGTCGTACACTCTCTCTGAGACGCTGGTCAGCGCGGGAGGTAATAACGGTCCCGTAAGCTATGTTCCTCATACAAACATATATCTTCACCGATCATTTGAAAATCACTGTTAAAATTTACTTAAAGTATCTAGTGACTTATATCTGGTGTGTTCACACCGAGTTCACACTGCCAGCAAACATACAAATCTTCATACTTATTGTTTAATGCCCAGGCAACGACAAAACAACCTTTTGAGAAATAAGATATTTTTTCTCGTTGGACCCAGGATACATTTCATAAAACGTGCAGACACAGAAATTTTTTTTGCCTGATATTAGCTACCTTCAAGTAAATTGGAAGAGCGGTTTTAAATGATTGGTAAACTGCGTTTGCATGGGAAGAGTAAATGTATGATGTTTTAGGACATACCTTAAACGCCTTAAAATATTGTTTTATGCGAAGTGCAGCACATATGATCGGCTAGTCGACACACCTCGGTGTGCCTGCGCTGGCAGCGCGCGCCCCGTTCTACTTTCCCGCTGATAATGCTTAGGGCCGCGGAGACAATGTGTCTGCCCGTGGCGGCACGCGCTGGCGGCGCGGCTCCGGGACCCCGCAACCATCCAGAGAGGAAGGACGGTCCTGGCGACCGAATCTCATCCGGAGAACATCAGTATAGGTAGTCGGAGTTCTCTACAAAATTGACGTTGACGGAACTTCGAAGTTACGTAAGAACGTCAAACACATACAAGTTGTTACAACTTATTCTGTGGTTTTACTTCTTCAATCTCTCAAAATCAAACTCGGACTACTGATTATTATGAAAACGCGGAGTCGGCGTAAACGGCAACGTCCACGTATTTGTTTAGGGAGACGATGCGTAAGCTGTCAAGTCAAACTTGGACTCGCAAATGTTAGATCGCTTAGCGCCCAATGCGCGCGCCCTTCAATTCTCAATACATTTTAAAACACTAGTCGATCAGCTTGGCGTAAACGCTAATTTAGGTGAGAAGTTGCGCTACTGGCTCAAAAGTGAACGAAATCGTAAGCGACCTCAGCTGCTAGTCCCAGTTGTCACCTTAACTGGCGTTGACGGAACTTCGAAGTTCCGCAAAAACGTCAAACTCCATACCAGTTTTTACCAGATATTCTGTGGTTTTACTTCTTCAAGCTGTCAAAGTCAAACTCGGCCTTCCGATTTGTATGAAAACGCGGAGTCGGCGTAAACGGCAACGTCTACGTATTTACGGCAACGTTGAGTAAGCTGTCAAATCAAACTCGGACTCGCAAATATTAATTCGCTTAACGCCCACTGCGCGTGCTCTTCAATTTCTCCATACATTTGAAAACGCCAGTCGATCAGTTTGCCGTAAACGCCAATTTAGGTGACAGCTGGGACAACGGGCTCTGACGCACGCTCCCAATCACTAAAACGTAACTGCACTGTCTTCTTTCTGCGTCTTCTTATCGAATCTTCATTAGTTCAGCCTCAGTGGCCCAGTGGCGCGACACTTCGGCGATCGCTCTCCGAAGTTAAGCAACGCTGGGTCCGGTCTGGACTTGGATGGGTGACCATTAGACCGTTGAGAGAGGCTGGCCGTGGTTCGGATTCCACGTTAAACTGTAGGTCCCCTTCCTTACTTACTAGGTGGTAGGGTTAATCCCGCCCGGGTTGGTACCATCGCATTGAATGAACGACGGTCGAAGCGGCAATTAAAATTGTCCGTGTTTTCCATCCAGTTCAATGTAGCCGAGCAATATAAGGAAGGTCCTGGCATGGCACCTAGTTCCCATGTGGTGTGTTGGGCTAATACCATGACAGAAGGTGTGGTATTAGCCATCATGTCCAGTCACATAAAAAAAAAAAAAAAATCTTCTTCGCCAGAAGTACTCGAACCGACTGGAAAAAAAACAGAAAAGGAATTTAACGAATGTGTTTCGGTCGCCGCTTCTGTCTTCTCTCGCTCGATGTTCAGGCCTTTACCGCCTGTCAAGCCTTTACTGGTCGCGTGGAATGCACAGAATGCGTCTCGCTATCTGTTTGTGTGCCTTTGATTTCGTCACTTCTCGTCACCGTCAAATACTCGGCACGGGTGACGGCTTGTTTGTAAACGAGTGGCAAGATCTATTTCACCATTCGCTCTGACATAATGTGTAGCTCTTAATTATTTTTATAATCGTATTAATTAAAGACCTTTTTATCTAACGCTGCTAAATATTCGATGAGCTTCCTATTAGCGATGTTGTTGAAAATGATTGTTAACTCATTTCTTTTAACTCATTTGATTTTTGAGTGCCTTAATGAAATAAATTCGATTTAAGGTGGCCCATCCCGCTCATCTCCCCATACAAAAGGGGAAAGAAGATGACGCCCATATTTCTTGTCAGAGATCCAAAATTTTGCTCAAAATAGCTTTATTTGATCGAACTAGATGTCTGATGACCTTTGGCATTGTAAAATTGTGTTTGGTTTCTAAGTTATAAGGTCCGAAAGTTCGCATTTTTCGCGCGTTTTATACAATAACTTTGGAGGTGGATTACGCAATGATAAAGTAAGAACATCTTAAAAAGATTAGTCATCAGACATAGCTTATTTAATCAAGATTTTTAATCTATTTGGTTTTTGTTCGAGTTTTTACTACAGCGGTCGTGGTTTACTTTTAGCTATAAGTCGTTTTAAAATTAAAATTTTCGTAAATCTTACCAAATCATACACTATGCACATTGTCTTTTTTGTGGACATGTTGCATCTTCCTCATCACGGAGCCTGTCTTATTCTTTAAAACAGAGAAGGTCCCAGAGCGCATCAGCACGGTTTTGGACCGTGCTGATGCGCCGTGGAAGGTCCGTGGAAGGTCACGGGGCCACGAGTTCTGTGGATGTTTTTATGTATTTGGACAAGTATGCTTAACTCTAAACCTACTGTCATTATATTAGCCAAATATGGACAATTTTCTTTGCCGCTTCGACCATCGTTCATTCATTGCTATTGTATCGGCCCGCCGTGCTATTTTTGAAAATAATGTCGTAAACGCTTCTCAACAGCCAATGGCTGCTTTCTATACGTCATTCAAGAATAGGAAAGCGGCCAGAATCTCAAAATGCAGCAATTTTGTAGATATTGTTTCAAAAATAAGTTCGCCGGGCGGTAATAACACTGCCACCCAGCAAGTGGTGAAAACGAAACGACAAAGGCATGCATCGAAAAAAAATTAAAGTGCCGGAACCCAAACAGCATGAAATTACGAGCACATTCAAAGCAATGAGTAAATTTTGTTTGCGAGATTAAGTGGACCTTAAATGGATTTGAAAAAAACCTAGAATGTATCAATACAGATGGCTGCTTATTTATCTGCATTTTCATTTATTTTTTTACCCCTCCTCATTAACAACAACCATATTTACGTTTTGCAGTGTTGCAGTACGCATTTTGATCTAATCTAAAACAAATCTAGTTTAGCATAGAAGAAAAAATATATTTTGTAAAACCAAACATTGTACTATATGAATGAATGAATAAATAAAATTTGGGCAAACGTGATTTAAAGGATGATGGATTTTCCAAAGCAACCCGTCTAAAAACAAGCCATATTTGTTTATTGGTGCCGATGGCATGACATTAACCTTATACACCGCAGTCGGCACTTTCGATGAACCGACCATATGCTTTCTGAAATACCAACGCGTACCAAAATGATCCATTGATATTCAATATTAAAATCAATGCACGTCCTTCCATTGAAAGGCTCGACACACATTGTGTAGGTACCGTTTATATTATTTGTCAATCGGGTGCGCGGAGGAATTTCTAAATCAAACTATGGAAAAGGTGCGCCAGCCGCGCCGAATTGACTTATGACAAAATACATGCATACTATTAAATTAGCCAATATTTGACAGGCGTTCTATTGTTTGACGAAACACGGATCCGGTGAACCCAGTATCTATAATGTGATCATTCATTATCGTTTCGAATGCATTGAACGAACCTTTAAATGGTTTTGAACAATGTAAATTTTATAAAACCAACTTTTTTTTTTATTTGACCTGACATAGATGGCTAATTCCACACAACTACCGATATGATATTAGCCCAATACACCACATTCCCGAAGGAATTAGGTGCCATGCCAGGACCTTCCCTTTATGAGCACGGCTACATTGAACTGGATGGAAAACACGGACAATTTTTTATTGCCGCTTCGACCATCTTTTCATCCAATGCGATGGTACCAACCCGGGCGGGCTTAGACCCTACCACCTAGTAGGGGAAGGGGACCAACAGTTTTACAAGGATTCCGAACCATGGAGCAGCTCGCATTCGTGACTAAGTGCACTTATCGAACTCGGAAAGGGAAAGACAGTGGTGCATGTCGGAATTGAACCCAGGCCTCTGGTACGCTAGGCCAGTCCCCGCGCCACTAGGCTACGAGCCGCTCAACTCCTGGTAACCTTGTATGTTAATAAAAGATGATTATTTTTTTCATTGATAACGCGACATAATATTATAGTACATACATAGAACCTAAACGAAGCAGTCTTGATGCCATTTTGAAACTTCTTGACACACTTATTAAACGCTTTTATTTATTTTCATGTCCTGTCATGTACTGAAAAAAAAAAATCGCCACTACGTCAGAAAGGTGTATCTTGATTTATGTAACGTGTCATGGAAGCCTTATACCACACCTACTCTCATTATATGAGCCCAAAAAAACGCATGGGAACCAGGGGTCATGCCAGGACATTTACGGTTTAATGGCATCAAAATAAGTTACAGCATTTTGGAGTTTGACTTGAAAGTTTATTTATGTTTCGTACATTCATAAAGCAAACATGGAGGTGAAGAAATTCAAAAACCAAACTTTATGTTTCTCTTGTTTAAAATTAAGTGACCGTCTATCCTTATAAAATTCACACATTATCGGCGAGTATAAAAGTGCTTGCAACCCGCTTAGACGTTGAACGCCTGAGTAATATCTGCAACGAAGTCTCACCATTAGAGATATCTCTTGCATTCATTACGTATTCCTAAAACATCTGGGAATAAGGAAAGTAACTATCTGACATAATTTAGTACGTTTTACTCGTTTCTCCTGCGCGACTGATAATGTTCATGATACCTCCAAGAAACAAAGATTATTGATGAATTTTCTAAGCTAGAAGTATTATAAATGCTGCAGTAATTAAAGTAATCAATAATAAATTTTTATTTATTTTTTGCAAAACCATCTTTAATGTCGAAAGGTTCGTGTGAACGTTTGGTTTGCACGAGACGTGTTGGGCAAGACTTGATGCTTTGTTTGGCAACTTGCACTCTGACCCTGGGACCATTGTTGGAGATGTAACTACCAATTTAAACTCTATCAGAACAAACAAAGAAATATTATTATGAACCGGTAACACTGCGGTGTTGCAAATTGTATTTAAATTGCTCCGTAATTTAATGACTCAATACGTTAAGGTAAGTAGCGAGTACTTTCGACATCTTCAGAATTCAATGCTAGATTGAAATACTAATTGAGGGTTTACTGCTTGGGATGTGTCAGAAGTGGACTGCAGGCCCTAGTCTGAGTTAGTCCAAGTTTTACTTTCGTCAGGCTTTAGGAAGACGCGGCGATAGCGAAGAGGAAAGTTAAGTCAGACTGGCATATTTAAATTCACTTCGCACCCACATTTGAAAACGTGAGTGGACCGGATTTCGGATTCACGTGAAAGTTACTAAGGGCTTCCGTCCATTTCTGACGCGTCATAAGTTTGAGTGCTGCTACATCAATCTGACAAGTTGCAACTGCTTCGGTGCTCGGGCGGCAGGTGTTTCAAACGTGTTTTTTATTGTTTAAGCTGCAGAATATGGATTTCTAACACCACCTACTAGATATAATTCTATGATACTTGCTCATCAAACCACATTCAATAATGTTGTAGGTGCCATTCCAGGACTTACTGTTTAGTAAAAAAAGGCTGAATTGAGCTAGACGGAAAACGAAAAAAAAAGTACAGTCGCCCAGATTGATAGCATTCCAACAGATTGCTGAAAATTGACGTTTCAACAGCTATCTATTGGCAAGATATCAATCTGGGCGGGGTAGAGAACTAGATGCAGGGAAATCAATTAAGAGGTACTGTGGTTATAATTTGTGGTATCTGATACATCAGACCAATGCCTTCCTGGGCTTCCGGCATGTAAGTCATCTTCCACCTAAAAAAAATTTTTTTTTATTCAATTATTTTTACTTCAATTTATCCTTGTTAATTTATAGGCATTAAGATATGGTTCAAACTGTTTGTGACGTTTTTTTTGTGTTCTGTATTTGAATAACGGCCGATTATTTATATTTCTAATGAGCCTGTGTTCCCACCGTTAGCTATTTGGACAAGGTATTGTTTAAATAAGCCTAATGAGCACTCGCCTAAATGCCTAGATCCTGCTTCCCGTTACTCCGCAGTCCGCAGCCCGCAGCCCGCAACCCGCTGCCACCGCCCGGCGAATTAGCATGCTCGACGTGTTTTCGCTAACTTTTCCTCGGCGACCCGCGCGTCTATTGTGTTCTATTATCGATAAATCTGCGGAATTTATTGTTTCTATGAACCGTTAAGTGAATACCGAGGGAATGTTTTCGCGCTCGGCGACAGTATGGGTTAATTGAAGGCAGCTTTAATTGTGCAGTTTGCGGCAATGTTCCAACGGGGCATGTGACGTGCTTTGCATGTCAACTAGTAAACACGTATTTAGATCTAGTCGTGTTTCTTATAATATAATCGTAAACGAACTAAGGATACATATCACATTAGTTGGAATAAGCGACGTACCTGCTTAGTACGAAAAAGTGTATCGGAAATATGTTTATAAAAATATTAGGCCTATTCAATTGCAAAACATTTAACATGGCTGTATGACAAATTTAAAGGAAACAAGTGTAGAGTGTATTGTATATACAGAGTTACGGGAAATTCAACTTACTCTTTCCTTTAAAAAAATATGCAAGATGAAATAAAAAAAACGTGATTTGGGTTTGTTTTCTTGTTCACATCGCTTCATCGAACATCAGCTTTTTCCTTGGTGAAATGGGCCAGAAGTTGTAAAACTGCTGCTTTTGGTATCGATTAAGTGAGTCCGAGTTTCCTAGATGGGTTATACCCTACAAGTTGAACAAGAAACAAACGAGCGATGTCGACGGGTTGAGCAAATAATTTATACCGCTTCGGAAAGTGGACGGGACAGGGCTCCGCCAATATTGACTGTCCTCCATGCCGCAGCCATTTCCGTCCGTTTGCTCGGCCATATGTGGACGATTCTATTGCTCGACCGGTATTTTTGTATGTATTCCGGCTTAGATAAAGGCACACTTTATGAGCGAAGTTTTCTTTTGCGCTCGCACCGTGCCGCGCCGCCGCCGGCCGGTCTAACGGTTCATTAAGGCGCTAGGACTAGCCAACTACTCGCGCCATACAAATGCACCTTTAAACAAATGTAATAATATGTAGTGAAACGCCTCAGCAAGTCCAAATAGAACTCCAGACTGATAATGGATTGTTAAAATTTTTTTATTCAATAATTTATTTAAATACTAATAATAACTATTAATTTGATTTTTCACATTAGAAATCTGAAAGTAATATGATTTCTAGATATAAGCAAAAACAGCATATATGTATAAACAAATAAATCCATTTGCTTTTAGATTTCTACATTTAGTCAAAAAAGTTCGGAAATGGACATTATTTCCGCAATTTATTTTGTATACAATAAGGAAAGATACATTAACAAAATTAGGTTGATTCCTAGACAAGGAATCATATATTGTAAGAATGACACTTCTAATCGTCAGACTTAGTTAGTTAACGTGGGGTGCCTCGTCTTACTTTGCGATTGGGCTAGTACCAGGGCCTTAACTTTATACAGGCGAAGTGGTTGCATTTGTATTGACAATCACTGATACTCGATGCTGATGTGTTGCTGACGAGGACTGAACTTGGCTTTGGCCGACGCGTTAATGTATTTGATGTTTTGTTGCAGAGATGGCAGCGGCGATGGTTTGTCCTGTACGACGACGGCGAACTCACATACTCCTTGGACGAACACGTGAGTACACAATGTATCAAATTCGTTTTTCAATTATATTTTTTTTTTAATATACAAAAATATGTTAAAAATCGCGGATAAAATGAAAGCGTTGCAATTTGATTGCAGTCATCTCGAGTTAGGCCCGTAGGGCGAGAATCTAAAAATTGCCTCTAGCGACTCCCAGAATACAGTCACAGATACGTCAAAACAGGACTAAAGGCTAAACTCTGATTCGGATGAGTTTTACTTTCGCTAAACTTTTTTAGAAAGAAGCGGTGGCATCGGATATTAACTTATTAAACGATTATAGCAAATACATTAACCGTGTCATATTTGTCGTGTATAACTTGATTAACTCGGGCTTACACATTTTTGTTCACGATTACCCACGTCACTAAACGTGAGTCGACCTTTGCATTGCAGTATGCATACACCTCTGAAAAACGTTGCTATGGTTTGGGTGCTCGGGCCGCCCCGGTTTCAGAAAGAGGCAATGTTAAGATTACGTTAACGTGTGATAAAAACAGTTAAATTGTATTCTAAAGTTTAAGAGGCAGCTCAATACTTTTTATGTATCTACATACAAAATACGAACAGTTTTCATTTCCGTTAGGACCGTCTTTCATTCAATGCAACGATTAATAATAACAATAACCTTGTAATAATATAATCAATAACGTTAAATAAGAATGGACTAGAGAAACGTCCGAAAACCGCGTCGCCAAGTGTGTTTGCTTAAAGAAGCAAACTCCATGCCACTATCCCATAGTAATGTCGACTGCGCGCGAGTTAAACGACGCAGTAAGGCTTTTAAAAAAGACCTTATTTAATTTCACGTAATTAACGGTAAGACAGATGGTTACATAATGGCCGAATGATTGAATAAATCTCCTATATATAACTTCTGAAAGTATAACAATGCATGACGTGTTCGGGTGGCGTGATGCGACGCATCGCCTTATATGGGCATAGCTGTTTGACCCAGAGGTAGGTGGTACGATGCTGATGTTGCAGTATCGGTTGATACCGTGTTAATAGGCACGCGACTCGCTGTGTTGTGAAATAGAAGTTTGTTGGATAAATTCGTGAAAAAAACAGAGAACTAAGAACAATTTAAAGCATTACAAAACTATCTATCGTCTGTGATTGTTTCAACAAATTGCTGTTTCTTGGTATTGGTGTGGTGTTACCATAAAAACTAAAATGGCGACGCTTTTAGTGATAGCGTACTATGAGCATCTCGCGGTCGTTCCTTTTTAATCTTATGCATAGAAAATGTTTTATGCGATATCTTTTAATGTGCGTAAATAAGACTTTCAGTAATGATGTTTCGAGTTGCTTTGAAGGCGTATGTGCTGAGAAATAGAGTCAACCGTCTGAATATAATCGTCGATACAATCGTTGTTTTGTATGGTTAAAAATAAGGCTAAGACCAACCCGTGACTCTCTCTAATCCGGGAGCAAGTCTCGAGCCAACACCTCGAACGAGCAGTAATGACATTGCATTCGTCTTATATTTCTACACGGTGTGTACATAGTTAATTATGTATTTATTTATCCTGAGTATACACTGTCATAGATACAATATTTAATAGCCATCTCTCATAAACATGTTGCGCCAAGTACATACAAGACATAATATTAATTTCGTAACAACAAAGGAATGGCCGACGCCTCCAAAGCCTATCCCCAGAAAGGTCCCGCTGCAACATCAAAAAGTAATGAGGCTTTTAATTGCGTCGCTTATTACTTCCGCGGCGCGGCGCTGTCAATCAGCAGGAAACGCGGCGCCGACTCCCGGCACATCCAAATAGATTCGTTGCGGCGCGACAGCTCAAGGCGTGCCGGGTGACAGCTTGCGCAACCTGTCACCCACCGCGCCGGCGCTGGGCCGGTGCCTCGCCTAGTAAGCGCATTAAGCTCACGCTGAGGTCATTCTGGATGCTGCTGCAGTTGTGTTTCCAAGAGATATACACGTTCTGTTTCTTGTTAAATTGATATTAAGCACATTACCCTAGCATTACCTAATTAGGATTTGAAACTGCGATCTTTGGATTACCTGTAATGGCTTAGCATCCAGACAATTAAGCTAAAAAAATCTCAATTATATTCTAATCGAACCAAAAAATTTTATTTGATTTGAGAGTTGATTTCGCGTATAGATCCTACTACGCTAAGGCATTTTGACTTCAATGATTTATCAACGTAATTGCTGTTGTCACGGAAGTCGATTTTGTTATCAGACGCTAGTCACCCCGGATTTAACTTGATATTTACCCGATAGGCACGGAAAACTGTAACCCCACTACTAAAAGGCAAAAAACAAGATAGGTGCTGTTTTATGAAACCAATATTTGTATACTATATTGAAGGGATACATTATGACCGTTCTATCATTAACCATGTAACGGTATATCATCGGGTGTACCGGGTGTTCACGGAGGTATGACCAAACGTTAATCAGGTATTCCTTGGCCTGTTTGGAGCAAAAAACCTGCCAAGTGCGAGTCTGACTCGTTCCGTACCATCAACACGAAAAAATCAAATTTTTTGTATGGGCCCCCTTTAATTTTTATTATTTTTTATTTTACCTATTTGTTGTTAGAGCGGCAAAATAAATACACACTCTGTGAAAATTTCAGCTGCCTATCTATTAGGGTTCATGAGATACAGCCCTGTGACGGACGGACGGACGGACGGACGGACGGACGGACGGACGGACGGACAGACGGACGGACAGCAGAGGCTTAGTAATAGGGTTCCGTTTCACCATTTGGGTACGGAACCCTAAAAAGCAACATTTTGTTACACGGCATATAAATATTTCGCCCGCCGATATATATGAACAAAATGTATGGGGACGGCGATTTTTTTAAGCCGCACAACAAAATGTTATTCTACCTTTTTTGCTCCAAATAGGCCAAGAGACATCTGAGTGGTCAGTCTGAGTTCTCACCTAAATTGGCGTTTACGTAACTTCGAAGTTCCGTAAAAACGTCAAACGCAAGTTTTTACTAGATATTCTGTGGTTTTACTTCTTCAAGCTGTCAAAGTCAAACGCGGATTTCCCATTTGTATGAAAACGCGGAGTAGACGTAAACGGCAACGTCGACGTATTTACGGCAACGTTGAGTAAGCTGTCAAATCAAGCTCGGACTCGCAAATGTTAGTTCGCTTAACGCCCACTGCGCGCGCTCTTCAATTTCTCCATACATTTGATTGCCGTAAACCCATAACATGTAAATGCCGTTGCGTGCCCTTCAAACTAACTAACTTCGAGTGTCTGAAGCAATCCCCGAAAAGGACGCGCTCGGCGTAAAATGAAACGACATCGCCGTAACCAAAAAATTAACTCTAAAACACAAGGTTGTTTTAACACATCGGTGCCTGTCTACGTGTTTTTCCTTGCAATAATCTTTTCATAGCGCCCTATCTTGTTCAAATGTACGATTGACTTATCATGCGAACTGAAAATGTGACCACCTATACGCCCACAGTCGCGGCTAGCTTTGCATACGAGCGTGGCCATCGCGGCTATTATGATGGTATCGAGTTGAGTGGTGCGAAACGGTGCGCTTGCTCAGCGGGACGTCCACACGCGGCGCCCGTATGCTAATGGGCGACACCTCGGTCTCTACTCGTAAACAGACCGCACCCCGGACCGGACTGCCCGCGCGTCCGACTTCGCTTCCCGCTCGCAACGTTTGAATTATTGATTCGTACCTGTATCGAGAGGTTCGCGGTCGTCTTTCATTAATCAATGTCATCCTATACCGGCTCTTAAAGTGGCCCTTTCCGGCAGGACTAACACCGTAAAAAAACCCTGCTATTGCGCTGTGGAACCTCTCTTTCAAAGAAAAAGACAGGCTCCGTAATGAGGATGATGCAACATGTCCATAAAGCAGACAATGCGCATAGTGTATGATTTGGTAAAATTAACGAAAATTTTAATTACAAAACGACTTATAGCTAAAAGTAAATCACGACCGCTGTGGTAAAAAATCAAACACAAACCAAATTGATTATCAATATTCATGAAACATGCTAGGTCTGATGACTAATCTTTTTAGGATTTTTTTTCTTTTATCGTTGAGTAATCCCCCTCTAAAGTTCAATGCGCGAAAAACTCGAACTTTCACAAACATAATTTTACAATGTCAATGGTCATCAGACATCTAGTTCGATGAAATAAAGCTTTTTTGAGAATTATTTTGGATCTCTGGCAAGAAATATGCGCATGATCTTCTTTTCACGTTTGTATAGGGAGTTGAGCGGGAAGGCACACCTTAACGGAGCTATGGTACAAACGTTAACCAGGTATACCTTGGCCTATTTGGAGCAAGAAAGCCATATAACATTTTGATGCACGGCTTAAACATGTTTCGCCCGCCCCACTACATTCATTTTAATGTTTGGGTTTTTTTAAGCCGTACACTAAAATGTTATCTACCTTTTTTGCTTCAAATGGGCCAAGAAGCACCTGGTAAACGTTTGGACCAAACCTCCGCTTACACCCTGTATGATCGCCTGTTTATATATCTCATTAAATTCCGCAATATTGTATCAACAGCCCAAGAACGTTAAAAAGGAATGACAAAGAGGAGACACCTCCGGAAATTGGAAAATCAATGATGCAGACGTAATTTTTCATTCACGGGTGTCCATTGATCGGAACATCAGTACATAAATTAAAAACATAAATTTATTTTTAAATAAAATGTTACAAGCTAAAATTATCTTTATTTGATCGAACTAACATTACATATATTATAATTTTTTTTTGGCTGGTATTAAGACACCTTAAGGTGTCCCTTCCCGGCGGGATAACTCATTCTCGGGCACGGTACTAAACCGTGCTATTGCGCCTTCTGTTTCAAAGAAAAAGACAGGCTCCGTGATGACCGTGTCCACAAAGCAGACATTGCGCATAGTGTTTGATTTAGTAAGAGTTAAGAAAATTTTTATTACAAAACGACTTCTAGCTAAAAGGAAACCACGACCGCTATAGTCCAAAATCTAACAAAAACTAAATTGATTATAAATTTTCACGAAACAAGCTATGTCTGATGACTAATCTATTTAAGATTTGTGGATTTTATCGTTGAGTAATCCACCTCCAAAGTTATTGTATAAAACATGCGAACCAAACCCAAACACAATTGTACAATGCCAACGGTCATCAGACATCTAGTTCGATAAAGCAATTTTGAGCAAAATTTTGGATCTCTGACAAGAAATATGGGCGTGATCTTCTTTCCCCGTTTGTATGGGGAGTTGAGCGGGATCGCCCACCTTAAGGCCCTGGTACTAGCCAAATCGCAAAGTTAGACGAGGCACCCCAAGTTAACTAACTAAGTCTGACGATTAGAAGTGCCATTCTTACAATATATGATTCCTTGTCTAGGAATCGAACCTATTTTCGTTAATGTATGTTTCCTTTTTCTATACAAAATTAATTGTGGAAACTGTGTCCATTTCCGAACTTTTTTGACTAAATGTAGAAATCTAAAAGCAAATGGAATTTTTTGTTTATGCATATATGCTGTTTTTGCTTATATCTAGAAATCGAATTACTTTCAGATTTCTAATGAGAAAAATCAACTTTTTTATTATTTGTTATCATTTAAATAAATGATGGAATCAAAAAATATTAACTATCCATCATCAGTCTGGAGTTCTATTTGGATTTGCTGAAGCGTATCACTACACATTATTACATTTGTTAAAAGGTGTATTTGTATGGCGCGAGTAGTTGGCTAGTCCTAGCGCCTTAAGCTAAACCTCAGCAGCGGTCTAGCCGGTACAGTACGCTTCAATCGGCTCAGTCGCTGGCGGTCGATATTTAGCCCTCGCGTCTTTTAATCGGAAGTCCAGTTTCGTGCGGGAGAAGCGCGGACGGAAACCTTCGAAGCCCCGCGCCCTCCACATATTGGATTATGCCTGCCGCGACGCCCCACAAGTCGCGCGACTTGCACACTACACCCTATTACACCCGGCACACACCCCACCCCCGACCCGCGCCGCCGCGGTCACTGGGCAAGTGGTACGGGCGCCGTTTTAATGGTATCGTGGCATGTGTCTTCATAAAGTTCAAAAAGCATCAGGTCCAAAACCCAGAACTTCCTAAAGTATGTATTTTTCGTGTGTATTATAAAATGAATATAAACTAACCTAACTTAACGCAATTAAAAATATTCGTATTCGTATGTATTTTAGACGATATGGGTTTTGGACCTTGTGATTTTTGGACTTTATGATGCGTCCCCGTAGTTAATAGTTCATTTCTAGAGTATGTTATTTTTCCCGCCAAATAAAGAAACCGTTCAATAAAGAAATACTTTATTGTGCAAGAACTTAAAAAAATCACACAGAAATAATAAATCTAACCAGGCGTAACTATCACTTAAAGGAATTTCTTCCAGTCAGATTTTGGGGTGAAGATAAAAAATATTTGTAGGTAAGGGGGTAGGGGTTTATCAAAATACCACGCTGGGTCACAGGGGGGTCCAAAAGTAGCCTAAAATCGGTCTCGTGGTATGGGAACGTTCCCTAATGCAGATTAAAGGGTTGTAGAAACTGTTATATAATATTGTGTATTAATAATCATTTACGTACACAATATTACACAAATAACTACTCTGTATGAAAGTATATTTCAAGCTTAAAATAAGTGGTCTTATTAGCTCCTTCTACCAAAACAACCACATTTGTTATTGATAAATTAACAAAAGCGTAAAAACCGTAATTATATATTGATTTATAGAACGCATAGGCACGACAAAAAAAAAGAAACAGTTCTTTATGATCCCCATTAATAGCATTTATTTGAGACCTGCAGTCATTATCGAGGGTTCCTGTTAACGTCGAGTATTACGTGATAACCTTATTGGGTTCAAGCCTAGATTTGAGTAGAATGCCTGATTAGAAATTCAGACTGTGAAATTATACTAATGTATAATATTTATACATTTCTGATACAATGAAAAAATATTAAGAAACTTGAAAGTTTTATGTGCCATTTTTTATTTTAGTTATAAATACCACCGATCACCTCGGTTAGATGTTAAAAATCGTTGCTAAAGCCCCTCCCAACGGTTTTTTTTACTATTGAATATGTCGCCTGCAGAAACGTTTGATAATTGAAAGAATAGATCAACTCGTGTCGTACCATTAGCGTGGATATTAAAATATCTGACGCCGCGGGCTGGCTTGTGTTAGAAAACTAATTTGAAAATATTGCAATATGAATGCCTTTTTGTCTTGTCTTGATGGAGATGTTTGAAACATTTGTCTTGTTTCGTTTGCTTGTTATGTGGTCGCTTTGCCATTGGCACAAGAAAAAAATATTATATCAAATCGTTTTATAATCTCAAAACTTTAGAAAAATCTATTACGAAAAATACATGGGGAGAGAAATTTTTTGGTCCACATTGACATCAACTTAATTTTCCTTTTCTAGTCTGAAAAACTTTAGAATAAATTATATTTTTCTTATTTTTGAATAATAAACTATTTTAACCGTATGAAAACCATTTAAAATGTGATGGTTATTATGTATGTTTGGTTTTTTTAAATCTAAAGTAAGTCAAATAACCGGAAAAAAATAATATACATTTTTTTTTCTCTGCCATTTGACACAGGATACATTTTTTTAAAAACTAAACCTTGTAAACACAAATTTGTTGCCTTTCTTATAATATGAAAGACACACCTAAAAGCTCACAGGCTCGCGCGATAATTTACCGATTAGGCTGAGTTACATAGGATATTCTATAATTTATTGAGCAATTACACAATTAGTATTGCATTATCTCTTTCTTACTCTTATTCGAGAAAATTACTTTATAAATCTTTTTTATTAAGTGGTAATAGTTCCTATATTTTTTGCTCTACAGTCTCCATCCGATATTAATTTACACACATGTCATGCCTACACACAAACCTAGGCTATTCATTGTAGTACATTTGATTTTTTTATTAATTTAAAAACAATTCTTAACCAACATAAACTAAGTGAGACGACTTGTTAACAAGGCTTTTATGAATTTGCATGTTCCACCTCAAATAAAATCTCTCTATACCAGAGCATTGCGCCCAGTGCGTTGCAAGCATTGCGAATGCATTGATCGAATATTCGATCGAGCCCACGTTCATCGCCAACTGTATCTGATCAACACACGATTCTACATAATTTATAAGATTAGTCGAAGAGGCGATGTAATTGCTTAGTTTACACAGAAGCCATGCATTGAGCCTTTCTTAGTGAGGTACTTTATTGCGCCGGGCCCACAGAAGAGAAAAGGAAGGAGAAGTGCCATGTGGTCCTTATCGCGACTCAAACGTATGGACGAAGTGTAAATATAATCGTATGGGAAGTCGGCCGCGAGTCGTATGCAACCATGGAGGTGAAGAATGTATGGAGAAATAACTTCCATACAACGAGCGCGCATAAAATAACGCCACGCGACTTACAACATTATATCGCCGTACACATTAGTAGCGCAGTGATGAAAACGGAGAAAAATCTAATTTGAAGTCTCCCAAATTGGTAGGTAATGTGATAAAGATAAGAATTAATTTTTAATAAACCAGATGGTCGTTAATGAAGAATTCAGCGAGAGCCGAAACCAAAGAATATATGCAGAAACAAAGGCCAAATTCCTCCGGCGGTACAATTGAGGTGCCGACACTTTTAGTTTCATCCGTGCTCCTATTATTTCTTCACCTCCATGAATGCAACACATTCCAAAAATCGCCACCGCGCGCGAATGTGCGCCTGAAATGCGTTCGTCAAGTCAGTTCCCACCCACACAAACCTTCCCAATACGTCTGCCACTACGTTTGCGTGTTGCCTTTACGTTTAATTTGGATTGGTAGTTTTGAAAATTGAAGATTAGCACGCAAGATGGCACATCTCCTTCATTTTTGATCCGAGTCCGGGCCCAAACATTGCCCAACACCCGCATTCTCGTTAGATATACCGCACCTCTTGTACATTGTACATTACATTCTATGATACGATGTTTATCTCGACACCTCGAATCTACCGTGTATCTTGCTCGTTCCAGCACCGATAATTTGAGTCGGGCTAAATTGAAAAACACTCATTGGGGATACCGACTGGGTGACGTATTTGTCAGATGCCTTGTCACCATAGCTGCTGCGTGTAATGTACCATGCATGAAAACAAATGCAATTAAGACGAATATATGATTTTTGAGCGTGACAAATCAGCATAGCAGCATAAATAATGAAAGATTAGACTACGTTTGAATACGTTTGTGTTATGGATACCCCGTCATAGCGAGAAAATTATTTATTCTGGGGTGAACGGTTGTATTTCCAGGTACTTTGCAAAATCTGACAAAAGCAAATCGCTTCGGATAGGTGTTCCTTGGGTCAATATAAGTTGATTTAGCCTGGCCCACACGGGCTTTTCAACTAAAGATGGCTCGCGCAGTGTGATGGAAAGCTGCTGAACAGCACGTAAGATTTAAACGTAAAAAAATCAGTGTCTCGAACGTACATAAAGCAACAAATTTGTTTACAAAATACCTCACTGAGGAAATACCAAGCCATGAGAATACCATAACAACCCTATAAATCCGTAAGCCTAAGGTAACTATAATATGAATTAAAAAATCACAACATTTCTTAAAACTTTGTGGCCACAGGTAATGTGAACGCTCAAAGGTTAAAATGAAACGTTACAAAGTTAAAGTAAATGAACGCAAACGTTGCAGTGTGAGTAAATGAAGACGGATCTATTTTCGTGAGATCCCACCAATATTACTCAACGGCACAATTCTATTAAAATCGAACCGCCCGAAGGCGTTAGGGCTCGCGTTGTTATCCACCGGCCAACGGTCGGCCACGGTCAGCGAGTACGAACGGACAGAACTGGCGACCGAAAGTTATTTGAATAGAGACTTTTTAGTGAAAGTACATAGAAAACGGTTGAATTAACATGACACCTGGATCTGAATTCGATCCCCCTCCCACTGCCCCGCGCGGACCCCGCTGTCGTCATCAGCCAGTAAAGAACAACATCACTGTTACCGTTACACGTGTCTTTGCGTTTCAAAGTTTCCGACTTATTTATTGCTTCCGGCTTCCCGTGATTCTTTTGTTAAATTTCAACTGAGCCTTGTGTCATGTTAATTCGCCCTTGTTGTATGACGGTATCGCCAGCCCGTCTCCCTTACGAATTCGCCAGCCAGTCACGCTTACGAATTCGCTTACTACTGATGTTTTCGAGTTCCGACTACACGCAAGAACACGTTGGAACTTTACAGGACGCTATTTAGAGCCACGAACATTCCATGTTGCGCATCCCGAATTCGTAAGCTAACTAACTCTATTCTATTTATTCTCTCTACTAACTCGCTGCTTCCGTCCTTCCTTACTCGCTGTCCACGATAGTCGCGATGGCAGGGTTTAGTGGAATTCCGCGTTGGCGTTTAGCGCAAGACGACGACGCGTCTAGTATTTCGGTATGTTGGACGCGGCGGTGGCGGTGGCGGTTGTGCAACAGGATAATTGCTGCTAACTGTTCTCGGTACACCTAAGGCGCGTTATGCAATGTACTGCTACTTGAGGTCGGGCAATCTACGCAACCGCCCTGCCCTAACTGCATTGAGCTGGAATTTATCTTTTGTTTTGTTATTCTAATAGGTCGGGGAAAAAGTCTTTTCGCATTATAGTATGTATGAACTTGTAATAAAATCTCTTTGGCTATACTATTTGTATCTGGCTGGTTTTGGTATCATTGAAAGTTTAAATTTTAAAGAACATAATTCCAAATTCAAATTAGGAAAATGTGTGATTCTCATTTGTTTTTCGTACTGTCAAAATGAGTGAATCTAATGAAGAAATTCGATACATTTTAAAATTTTACTACAAAAAAGGTAAAAATGCAACGCAAGCCGCGAAAAAAATTTGCGATGTTTATGGACCTAGTGCAGTGTCTGTGAGAGTAGCACAAATTTGGTTTAAGCGTTTTCAATCCGGAAATTTTGATGTCAAAGATGCACGTCGCTCTGGTCGCCCTATTACGGATAAAATGGATGCCATTTTTGAAAAAGTGGAGCAAGATCGGCATATCAGTAGTTACGACGTAGCTGAAGAACTAGGAATTGACCACAAAACAGTTTTGGCGCATTTGAAAAAAACTGGGTACACAAAAAAGCTCGATATTTGGGTACCTCACGAGCTCACTGAAAGAAACCTAATGAACCGTGTACTCATTTGTGATTCTTTATTACGACGTAATGAAACCGAACCATTTTTGAAGAAGCTGATAACTGGTGATGAAAAGTGGATCACGTACGACAAGAACGTGCGAAAAAGGTCGTGGTCAAAGGCCGGTCAAGCTTCACAGACTGTGGCGAAACCCGGGTTAACTCGCAACAAGGTGATGCTGTGTGTGTGGTGGGATTGGAAGGGCATTATTCATTATGAGCTGTTACCACCAGGCAGGACCATCGATTCTGAACTCTACTGCGAACAACTGATGAGATTAAAGCAAGAAGTTGAGAGAAAGCGGCCGGAATTAATCAACAGAAGGGGTGTGGTTTTTCTTCATGATAACGCTAGACCTCACACATCTTTAGCCACTCAGCAAAAACTAAGAGAGTTTGGCTGGGAGGTGTTAATGCATCCGCCGTATAGTCCTGACCTTGCACCTTCAGATTTCCACCTGTTTAGGTCTCTTCAGAATTCTTTAGGCAGTGTCAGGTTAACATCACGAGAGGACTGCCAAAACCACTTGTCGCGGTATATTGATCAGAAGTCCCAATATTTCTATAGCAATGGGATCATGTCCCTACCTACAAGATGGCAAAAAGTTATCGAACAAAATGGTACCTACATACTTTAGTTAAATGTAAATAAACCATATGAAAAAATGTTTTGAATTTTCTTAAAAAATGCGAAGAAACTTTTTCCCCAACCAATACAATAGTTTCTTCAAGATAATAATAATAATAATAATAATAAATGTACGAGGCTGCTGAAATTCTTGTTTTACATCAAAAATGGATCTCTATCAACGAAAATATTATGATAAATTCTGTATATAGTGGACACAGGCATATTTTTAATATCGTATTTTTTTATCGGGGCACTTTTAATATTTATGTGGCGAAGTGAAGGCAGTGACTGATGGTACAACCTGTTTATTGGAATTGTTTGCATAACCTGTTATCTGCGTCTCTTCCAGTAATACAAAAATAAATCCGTAAAATATCTATGAGGCAACCATTTGTAGCACAGTAGGTCAAGCACCTGGTAGATCAAGTAAAACACATACCAAACATGGGCTTTTTATTTAAATATTTTTCCTTATACATTTGTACGATACATATTGGTGAAATCGAATAGCATTTAAATAATTTTATTTTAATGATTATAAAATAAATAAACACATAAAATAATGTACACTAGTATCTCTCCGAGCTGTAGACCTCGCGAACCTGGCATTACATAGCTTAAAACTAAATAAACCTTCACCCCCACATACCTTAAAACAAAATCCTATTATCTCACTGTACCTAACGCTTTATATATTTTCGAAATTGCTGAAATATGATCTTTTTTTACGTTTTTAACCCACATGGCTACGCTATTTTGAAAAATTTCAAATAACTGAATCGACACAAAATAATTATCTGCCTGCTCACAAAATTTAACGAGAATCGTTTGAGAAACGTGACCTGTAGAGAACAGCCGGACAAACATACAAAAGCATTTTACGCCCAAACTGAAATGGACACGCTGCGCACGGTCAATTAAGCTATCCTAATATATTACCAGAAAAGCTCGATTCGCCTCGAGTCGGCACATAGATCTCGTGAATCGAACGATCTATACCGTGAGCCGTGAGACGCGCGTGCGTGAGGAACATGCGATTAAATAGCTTGATTGATTGGAATTTATTCGTTGCTTGGTGTGTTCGGTTGTTGGCCGTCAGTAAGTCTACGTTTGTGTGTGGTACTGTGTGCAGGCTGTTGCACAAACTTGGGCGAGGCGACAGCCGTGTAATGTCGCTGTCGCTCTTCAAAGCTTGTGCATACATATTCTGCCATAATTACAGGATTATTGCGAGATTTCATTCTGAAAATGGTTAATCCTAAGTTGCTGAATCGCTAATGAAATGGAATGTAATTAATAAATAAACACATACATAAACACTAATTATTATTTGACAATCAAATGATAATTTACTATCAAGCAAGACTTCTAAAGATTTTATAACATTTTACAATTTTCCTTATTGCTTCATATAAGTTCAAGAAGTAGTCATATTCATCACTCAATAGATTATTATAAAACTAATAACTAGTAAATCATCTCAGATTAAACAAACGAAATTACTTGAATTGGAACTGTCGATTTCATTTCATTTTAATAAACGTTTGGTACTCAAACTATAAGTTACCGAACAAACTGATTGATAAACAGATTCGTTGTAAAGTCAAGAAGAACCCACAAAGAAACTTAATTTGTTCTTAGAGAATATACAGGATCCCAGTTTGAAGTTGTAATTGGTCACCTAGAATTCCCAGCTCTTTGTAGTTTTGCCAGCAAAATACAATGTTTTTGCTGGCAAAACTACTAAACTGGCAATGTTTTGTATTTTATATGTATATATATATATATATATATATACATATAAAATATAAAATACGGCATATGGCGTACGCCATATGCCGCGCTTAACATAAAAAAAGTAAGATACCTTGTTGGCTAGTAGAGAAAAGTGGTGAAAGAACTTCTAATGAAGCGTATGAAAGCTAGATCAATGATCTGATCAACCGAACGGTGGGCAGTAGTTGTTGCCGGTGTGTTAGCCTTCATATTTATCCTTCCGCGTGCGATAGATCACTCGCGCGCGACGTACCGGCACCGGCGCGCGCGGGCTGCACGCAGCAAGGGTGCCCGCTATCGGCGGCGGTGCGGGGGAGGGGTGCGCGCCCACGTCGCGATCCAATCAGCTGCGGCCGCTACGCATCGCGTAGACATCACTATTGCACCTCACTCGATCCTAAGTCGTACCGACCTTTTGTTAAAACAAAAAAAACTGTAGCATACATTATCACCCTTACTAATACACAATTCTAATTCCACCGCCTTATCTCGGAATAGTTACTCCAGGCTTTACAATGGTATAAACCTGATTGATTACTAACAAACCCAGAATAGTGTAGGAAAGGTTAAACCTGTGTACACTAACGGTTTTGCTCACCGGCGTATGCGTGCATGACCATCGACCTTGGACTACTAGAATACCGGCGCCTAAAATTTGGTTCCCGCATTTGATTGTCATGACAAATGTCATTAAGGTGGCCCATCCCGCTCATCTCCCCATATAAAAGGGGAAAGAAGATCACGCCCATATTTCTTGTCAGAGATCCAAAATTTTGCTCAAAATAGCTTTATTTGATCGAACTAGATGTCTGATAACCATTGGCATTGTAAAATTGTGTTTGGTTTCTAAGTTATAAGGTCCGAAAGTTCGAATTTTTCGCGCGTTTTATACAATAACTTTGGAGGTGATTACGCTATGATAAAGTAAGAACACCTTAAAAAGATTAGTCATCAGACATAGCTTATTTGATCAAGATTTATAATATATTTGGTTTCTGTTAGATTTTGGACTACAGCGGTCGTGGTTTACTTTTAGCTATAAGTCGTTTTGTAATTACAATTTTCGTAAATCTTACCAAATCATACACTATGCACATTGTCTTTTTTGTGGACATTTAGCACCTTCCTCATCACGGAGCCTGGCTTTTTCTTTAAAACATAGAAGGTCCCAGAGCGCGACAGCACAGTTTTGTACCGTGCCCGCGAATGAATTAGTCCCGCCGGGTTGGGCCACCTTAATGTCTAGTTCAAAAGTGCTCAAAGGCATAATTTTATGCCTTTGAGTTATGAACTTTTTCAACACGAGTAATCGAGTAATTTGGCTGATTGATGAACGATGATTAATTGAACACGGGGTGTGGCGAATGTATCATAATATCAACAGCTGATTACTTTGATGACGTTATTTTTCTCTTTCTTCCGTCACTATACTGTGGTCCAACCTAGAGTAAAGACGAAATAAATCTTCATACATTTTGCAATAATCTATTTCATGGCTTAGCAGAGGATCAGTTTACACCACCATTATTAGTAGTATGTATTTTTGACAGATAGGAATAACTAAGAAATTGCGGTGGTGTAAATGTTTATTAGTAAGGCTGTATATTTATAGGAATGTTTTCATCTTGTCGCCGACCACATAGCATGAACCTTCCGGCCTTTGCTCTTGCTTTTATGCTCCGTGAGGCCGACCATCCAGACACCGCGGTGCTGGCAAAGTGCCCGTCCCGCCGCCGAGTTAAATTGCATTGTCGTAGCGTGTGGCAATTCGATAATGCATTCTTAATTAAGTTTTTGTTAATCAGTGCACTCATTGTGTGGCTTACACACATGATTATAGTTTGAGACGCCACACTATTTATAGTAGTCTGATATTAATTGATTTACCGATTATATTGTTCTGTCATGTAGTCTCGTGACGTAGCTCTATGGTGCGACAGCTAAGGTGGCGGCCGATAAGATTATCTACGATCGCGAGCCGGCTACCCTGTTCGTGCCGCCATCGCGCCGTCATGTAATCAAACGATATATATATCAAGTGGTCCATTGTTTTTACCCAACCCGTGCTTGGCATTGTCATTTGCCGCTCTGAAAGCGATTCCAGCATTGCTGACTCGTATCAACAAACCGCTCCCGCAAATACATATGTACAAATCGCAGAAACAGGTGGTCGCGGGGCGGATATTCTATGTTCCGAGCGCACTACCATCTGATGCGACAACGGCGAACTGACAGCCCTCGGGGTTACAATGTTGCCGCAGCGCCCCTGCGTCGCTGGAACGAAGGGAAAGCGTTGCCGAGGCGGCATTCCGCAGCCAGTCAGTCGCTGTTGCATGGGGCTTTGCATGCGAAGAACATGACACACGGCTCTAAATTCAGTCACTGAGATCCCTCACTACTGGGGCCATCGCCTTCGCGGCAAGATCTATCGCGTATGTGCTGCGGCTTTATCGTATAACCTCTAGATTGGTCCCTGGGAATATTTAGACGGGAACGCTATAATATAAACAATCGTACGGTTTTTGCAAAGGAAAATAGGAAAGCATGATGCTAGCGTACTGCTTACTTGTATTTAGATGGGGACTTATCGATGCCACGCTGCCGACGCTTGTTATTTTTAAATAGCATTACTGTGACAAGTCCAACTTCAAATAGCACAAAATTACAACGATTATAACTTATTTTTAAATCTTTGAGTAGACTTGATGAAAAGTTAAAATTTAGTATTTATAATATTATGCATTATACCTTACAGCTATAAAGCAATTCTAAACAAAACCGTAAGTAAAATGTAAGGCTGCGACCAAAAATAATGAAGTCATGCCCTAAATTTTAAATGTAGCGTGTTTTATACACATATAAATATATACATCATTATACATCCATATGGGCATATACGGCGTAGGTTGCCTTACTGCGCTAATTTTGCAATATCTTAGCCTATTAAACACTAACTAGCTAACTGCTACTGCTTACGTCTAATAAGATGTAGATCTGATGCGTTTTACACCTCTTTCATATTAATTTTATTACTAAATTTAGAACTGAAATAGATTTACACTGCGAAATACTCTTAAGTGAGTCGTTACCCTATCAATTCACCATACTACGGGCGATAACTGTTTCCATGCTCTTAGTGTCTTGCTAGGTTTTTTAAATTTTGGATTCTAAAATATTTTGTAGAAATCATTGTCCTGTATGTTTAATTTTTTTTAACATGCCTTTTAGATTGGAATTGACTAATAAGCTATGGAAAAAAAAAAATTCTTACTGAAAAATACAGAAATTATCAAAAAAATCAAAACATACGGACATAAAATGAAGCTGTCTCAAGTGATAACAAACATGTGATTAACATCTGGAATCTACCTATACTATTATGCCATTGATCTAGATCTAGTGACATTCCTTTTTATAATTTATTTAAGTACTAAAAAAAAGTGTAGTAATACATTTAGTGTCGGAGAATGTCTCATGCAAATTTGAAAGGCGGCGGAGCGGCGCGCGTTCCCGAGCAACTTCGCGTGCCCCCCGGAAGAGGTCGCTGCTGTGCCAACATAAAGCGGTCCATAAACGTCACCGCGGATGCGCTGCGCTGCACGGAAACTCGCTAAAGTAGACACTTTCATGTGCATCGGAGGCGAGTATTTGATATAAAAAAATTATGGAACATACCGGTATTAACCGATATTTATTTGTATCGTAACTTTAACGCGGGCCACTAAACGAAAGGCCCGCCGCGGTCGTGTCGATGGCACAATGAGAGCCCGATGCCATTTTTTATGATACAATAAGCCTAGAACTCTTCCGGGTGGCGGCAGCACGTTCGCTATTATAAAATTCACTATACCGAGGCCCATTATGCGCGTAGAAAAGCTATAACTGCCCAGATGTTATTGAAGTTGCGTATAATGTTTGACGTTGTATAATAATCGAAATAATAATAAACTAGGAACACCAAACCAGATGGCACCCATTAGCGTTCGGCGATGTGCCAGAACGCCATATTTGTCCAGCCGAGTGGTAAGGCTTTTACTCTCATTTATAGCCATTCCATGTCTCTCTAATCATTGTTATGCTATTTCAACACCTTATCCGAATTATTACGAAGAGATGAAGCGAAAGAGGTGTGATAAAGAGGAAAGATGATAGAGCGCCATACGGTACGAACACAGGTACCGTATGGCGCTCTATCATCTCTGCCTACACCTCCGGGAAAGCGGCGTGAAGGTATGTTTGTATGTATGTAACACCTGATCCCATGGTACCTGGTAAAGCACACCAAAGGGCTCACGGCTAGGTTTGGCGAAGCTGACTCATACGATTGAATTATCTCGACTTCGACCCTTCAAGAGGACCATATTTCAGAATGCATGGGCACCGTCTCCTATCCTAAGCACTCATGGTGCATACTATTTATTGTACGTTTTATAAAAACATGCATAATTTTGAAGGTGCAGCCATTGTTGAAACTTTTAACAATTACACAGGACGTAATTAACGCAGTGAACCATTAATCAACACATTTAGCAAATCACAAAAATTAGTAAAATCTGTTAGGGACGTTAATGGCTTCGTCTTTTCTGAAAGAAAATTATATTCTTGGACTCTAAAAGAAAACATCTTATTGGTGAATCGAGAGGAACTGTTTTCTGTCTAAAGTATAACTTCAAAGAAATGCGTCGCGTGAGTTACGATCCTCGACAGATTGGCGATAAGCTCGTACATGACAGCGATTTCCCTTTAGACGTAATAGGTTATGTTTGAACACTGTTAATTTTTACTTTCTACCGGAAGTGTGTACCATGAACTGTCCGCATCTGTACACGGCACCTGCTGCATACTGTTATAAAGCTGCACTCTGCACAACTCCGTCTAGGTAAGTGACATTTGCTTTTTGCGCGAATTACATAAACAATAATTACTTTAACGACAGTTTGTTCGCGTTTAAATTATGGCCTACGAGAACTATTGCACAATATCGCAACCTCAATACTCAGGCTATGTTCCCAATACTTGATCAAGCGAAGTGAGGTCTCTTTTTATATCATTTTGACCTGTACCTACGATGAGTATAATCGTGTACCGTCGTTGGCGTACCATCTTATACCCGCAAGTCCAGGGATCGTTTACTCGATCCACGGGCTTACGTTTTAATATTTATTTTATCAATTGTTAGGATTAATAAGCGGCTAAATGAGAAATACAGACTATGCCAATGTGATATTGCCAAGTCTTCTCACATCAAAACCAAACCATGGCCACGCATCACCGTCTCTTCTTTTAGTTGCATATTTACGTATTCAGACCGTTTTATTCTAAATTCATTCACATTTGTACTCGTTCACGTAAAATACATTCACATAATAGGGCTTCATAAAATACATTGCAAAGTTATTCGGTAAAGTCATCGATTCCATTCGGCGCTTTTGCCAATTGCAAGGTCCTCCATTGCAAACTTAATTAAATGCGTACCTTGTAACGGTATGTGGCTGCTCCCACGCGGCGACACTTTGCGGCCGATACCTGCGTACCTGACAGTGCGTCGCGGTGCCGGCAGCCGATGCGCAGTCGCAGCTCCTCGCACCTCTTGGCATTGGGGGTCCATTCTTGGCGTATCATGCTCTGGATTCAGCTGTATTTCCATAGAGAAACCCGCTTTGACATCCACTGTAAGAGTGTTTTCACGACGGAAAGACTCCTGATTCGTGAGCACGGAATTCCAAGATTAGACCCCCCCGCTCCGCCCCGCCCGCTAGGTGCGCATTACCGTTTATGTGCAATATTTCATTCGCGCTAGACATGTGAATGACCTTTCGCTAAGCGACTGCTATTAGGGCGTCAAGGGAAACGCGATACATAATAATTATTTAGCGCTTAAACATGATAACTTTAGCGGCACTTGCCTAGTGCCTGGCGAGATGTACCCACTGCAATGCGTTCATTCTTCGTACCTTTGTAATAACCATAAAATAATGTTTGTTTATTTAAGAGAATCGTACACGTTTATCATGACATATGATTGCAGCAAAAAATAATAATAATACGCATCCTGCACAGATGTGCTGTTATGTTATTTGTTTTATAATGCAATTTTTAACAAAAAGCAGCGCGGCGGGCTACGCCCTTTTACTTATGTCTAAATAAGACAGTGATTTTACCATAGTCTGTAGCTGTTTGACTCTTATAATGCTCATATGCTTAACATATAATCCTTAGAGATATTGTTCAAAACCTGTTACTAACCATGTCTAACCGAGTGTCTAACATCAACAATGTGTGCATCAAAGTAAAAATAACTCGTATTCGTCTGTGTTCTGTGGTAGGTTCTGTCATGTATATATCTGTTTTAGAATATGGACCATCACGACGTAAGGTGCAATGGCTGCTCTGATATCCCGAGTGTGACCCAGGGTTGTCAGATGTGCACCTTTACTGCGGAATGTTTGTTTGTTTGTAAATTATAATAATAGTGAATATGTATAAATGCCAAGTGGAACCATACATTTGTTGATACATTCATGAATGTTTTTGATCATTTTAAAAAACTGTTGTCTATCCAAGCGACGGTCATTTTAACCTAGAAGACCTGGCAACCCTGATTTGATGTCGAGCTACGTGCCTCCGCCGCCTCGCTCGTCCTCGCGGACCGTTCGAGTTCCCCGGAGCGCGCGCTCAGTTTTTTCCCCGGCTGCCTTCAGGTGACGTATATGGGAATTTCACTCGGAGTATTCCTCTAGGTATGGGCAGGCCGCTCCGCAGCGGGCCCGCTATGCGTTGCTACATACTCGCTATGTCCTGTGCAATCGTGGATGGGCGTCGAAGAGTTGAAGCGAGGTTTGAGATGTAACCGTCGTCTTTCATTATCAAGTTTATGACGGAATAAAAACGGATTAAATATTGTTTTATGCAAGTAGAAACACGAAATGTTTCGTAATGTTATTCGGAAAGATGAGAGAAGAAGGAGGAATGTCAAATACCATTATTTTAACACTACATTAAGCAGTCCTATCATTAAAGCACATGAAACATAAATTATAGCAGATGGTGGGTATCGGAATGATGGCTTGGAAACTATCAACCGCCTTCGCGCTGCAGCGCCGAACGATAAGGTACAAGAGGAAATCCTTGAGAAGGGCCAGGTCATTAAACACCCAAACACCCACACATCTAAATGATTATTATTCCCTTCCGGTGTCCACATTTCCATGTATTTAGCCTATCATCCTCATTGATCTCGATTGGACCCATTCTTTTCTCAAAGGAAGAGCATTTGGAATAAAATAAACTCGAACACTGTCCTTTTTTGGTTACTGATGACACTTACTGTTGCGTTATTAGTTCATCACACAGCATTTTCGAATGAACAAGTGCTATTCAGGACCCTCTATTTATGCTCTGATTATATTAATCATGACCTAAAACATGGACAACTTTAATCGCCACTTCCATCACATTCCAGTGCACGCACAACATTCCGTTTTGAACCGCCAGATACTATCATTACCATTAGGCGACTTAAAACATGTCTGTGACCTTTCTACATTTAACTTTCTTAAAAAAAAAACAATGGAAAATAAAAACACCGATACCACCACATTATTTGACGACTTCTACGTCGACCGTAGTTACGGGCAAACTGGTCATCAACCTGCAACAGGTAAAATTAGGTTCCAATTCGTACGATAATCGAAGCCTTTTCCCCGTGTCCTGATCAACCTCATCGATAACGAATACCAGAAGTCGTGAAGATTGTCCCTGCATTGTCGGCGGTCGCCGCTACGTGGATCCCGGAAACAGCCTTCCACCGATTGTATCATTGTTTTTGTCAGATCTCTAAAACGGTGCAGCAGTAATTTCGCCAGATGAAAGATTCCGAGATCCGTAAAAGGACTCAATTGGCCATTGTGTGAGACGAACGAATAAAGCGCGGACCTTCGACTACTGATTATTGCGGTCCGGTGAAGTCGTCATATGTTAGGATAATTGTGACCGTGGCTACGGCTTAACGGCGACAAATCCGCTCGGAGCCCTTTCATCTCTCGACTACAGGTTTAACTCGTACTTCGACTGCTTCTCCGGCTACAGCTTCCACTATCGAACCGTGATCGTGAGCCACATTTGCATGTGTGGTGTGCAGCAGGGAGGGGCTGGCTGGAGCCTGCCACAGCTCCGCGAGCAGCGCAGCGTTAAGTAGATCCAGGGCGAGACCGTTAGCGCGAGACGCGACACGGAAAAACTCTCGGACGAAACGGATTGAATCTGCAGTTAGACAGAAATAACATATCTGTATACGCCGAGACGGCCAGCGGTGACGGTAGCACGGTGATTTTCCTGAGATTGCGGTGATGCAAAATTACTGTGCACCGCACTTAATTGCTGAAGCTATATTTACAAACCAGTATGTATAATATGCACATAAATATACATTCTGACGAAGAAAATGAATGGCCCCGTAAGTTATGTTCCCCAACAAAACGTGTTCGGAATGTTCTAACAACATCTGCCAATCAATTTTATTAACTTAAGTAGTTTAAATGTTTTTGAGGTATCAAAACCGTGTCAATCGACAACAAGTTTTACAGGCATTATGTTTTTTCTAAAAACATGAAAACACTCATATTATTTGACTGATTTTAGATACCGAATATCATCTGAATTGACTGAATGAAACAGGGGCGTTCAAAGTATTTCCTAACTACGCTGGTGGGCCGACCTTAAGAGTGTACTTTATTAGCGGCTTTATTGGACGATGAAACAATGCATAACAGTAATGGCAATGCATGTGTGCAAGAAGCTCGGCCCGTGCGTGGCCAGCGCATCGCGTCGCTCATCGCGACGCTCGTCGCGTCGCTCGGAGCCCGAAGTTTTCCGTCGTCATTACTGCGGCTATCTGATTGGGTCACAGCTCGCGGACGCGCAGGCGCACGTCGCGTATCCAAATATTACGTTGTTTAATATGTAATTTGGTGGAATACTCCGACGTAACAGTACCGGCGCACGTGACGGCAAGCGGCGCGCGCTGATGCTGCCGATTGTCTGATGATACGTTGCCGTGCTTGTGTTGCGAACCCAGGGAGCTATGGTACCGGACGAGAGATGATATTCCAGTTGCAGGTTGACTGACCTGGTTTGCGCGTAACGGTTGACTACGGGACCCCGAATAATTCGGTTATTTCGGTATAGTTTTTATGAAGACAGTAGCAGCAGAATTAAAAACCAAAATTTTGGTTTTAAGAGTTCCGTTCCTTAGAAGGAAAAAAGGGGCAACAAAGCGTTCCTTTTTCTCCCGTCCCTTTAACTCAGGAAATCTTAGAGGTAATAAAGTTGAAACTAACATAAAGTTATTAGGTCTCTTGGAACTGTAATAAAATCAAGGTTAAGCCAACGCGATGAAAAATGCAAGGGAAAAATGCAAATGCAACCTAGCTAGAATCAAGAAGTTTGGTAAGAAGTAATCTCACAGCAGAATTAAACGAAAATATCCGAAAATTGTCCATTTGTAATTATATCTCATATTTGTTTTCCGTAATTGACGAACTTTGTACATACTAATTTGTACGGAACCCTTGATGCGTTAGTCAGACTAGCACTTGTCCGGTTTTTTTTCATGTATAACTATGTAATTAATGTTTATATATAAGGATGGTGTAAGATTACGTCCTAAAACATTATCGTTATGAATCGTAATTTCGTAGTGAAGAAGCGCATCCAATGAGGTTAATGATCGTCGCGTGGTCGCCTCATTGATAACGCGGGCTCGGTGCGGCGAGGCAAGGCACCGGGCGCGGCGCCGCGCGGCGGACAGACGGACGGACGGACGGACGGGATGTGCAGCTAACGGCTCATCCGTCACACGCCGTTAGAGCACCATATGTGTCCACGCCACTGCACCGGTACTCACCACCGGACGCTGTACCCACCGACCTGCCCATCTATATCACGTGGTACTCATAATCAGGGTGATTTTTCTTGGACTGCAATTTTCTAGGAAAAGCGTGCTCACCACCCGTTCGGTTACGTTTTTTCGGTCCCCGGTTTCAGAAATGTTTTATTATGGGACTGGACATGGATGGCTAATACCATACCGACTTTCATGATATTAGCGAAACGCCTAGTTCCACGAGGTTCAACTGGATGGAAAACACGGACAATTTTCATGGCCGTTTCGACCATCGTTCATTCAATGCGATGTTACCAACCTGAGCGGGATTAACCCTACCGCCTAGTAAATAAGGTTAACGCGGAATGCAAACCACGAACGACGAATCCCTTGGTCTGCTGCTCTGGCATACACGGGAAGAAATGTAGTGGGCCCAATTGTATTATTTTTACGTGCCGGAACCCACATCAGCACATGAAGAACACAGAAAATATTTAAGTTACCCTCGCTTAAGGGCCGTTTAGGCATAGGGAATTTCCACTTGTCTCGAAACGAATGTTTGGGGCACTGACTTGCCCCATTCGACTCTAATCAATTCGACTATTGTGTGCATCTCAAAAAATCTATATCCACTTTTTGAGATCATAACGGAGATATTCCATGTCAAGCAAAATATTTGTCAAAATAGAATAATTTCGAACCCATTGAGAATACAGTAACCATGCCGTGATTAATATTGGGAATTGAATCCACTCCTCATCGCCTCACTTCGTTTTATGCATAACTTGTGTAACACCCCTGGAGTTGTATCTTCGTAGGTGAAAACCAAAGACAAACGATCTTATAATTAATTAACGCCGCGTTTAAGGTTGATTTATATTTTTGCTTGACTAGATTGCTTTCTTAGATATGGTTTGAGTTGTCCTAGCAGTATCTATGAAAAAAAATTTACAACCAGTTGGGCGACTCTCTATTGCAACTCGTTTCTGTAATTAATAGCAACGACCAACATTCTCATTTTCAACTATAAATTCGACTTGTCATCAGAAATTAACTCCGCGCAAAGACAAATTGGTGTTTAATTCAAAGACATGAACCATTATGTGCTAATCGTGTTCTGAGCTTTAAGCCTTCCCGCATAAATATATTTTTAAAAACGAATGTTTCGATAGTTTGTGATAACTTGTATAAATTTGTATAATGTTTAAATTCGGGTATTAGAAATGCTGGATTGTTAAGAAGTCGTTTGCTGATACTTACCTCGTGTAACGGAAATGTGTTACCGAAAAAGGGCCTTCTCTATTTTTTTCCCAAAAAATCGGAAGTTACGCTCCAAATTGACTTTGGTCCAAATAACGATAAATGCACGTGATGTTGCGTGCAAAGTGATTTTAAACGTTGAAGACTCCATGGACACGTTGCTCGAAGTCAATGCGCATGTGTATTCGCTTGTTATATCTTTAATAAGAACCTACCGATCTTCTAGATTCTTCATCTACAGGGTCGGAAAACAATGGAATGATCTCCCTTCCGAGGTATTTCCCCCAAAGTACAACCTGGGGCCCTTCAAACATGGTGTGAAGAAGCACCTGGCCGCCCAGCATTGTTTTCGTAGCCCCCCTGTAAATTCGAAATCCCATGGGCGTCGTCGGGCACCTTAAGCGGTCCTGGCGTACGCTTAACGTAAAAAAATCTTCTCTTCTCAGTCTTATTCTCTTGTCTTTATCCGTGAATTTTATAGAGCGGTGAAGTTTTAAACGACGGTCCTCACTGTTTGTATTTTTATTAATTCATGATTATGTTCTTAATAACGTTTTTATGTGTCTTATCATAAAGCCAATGCTAGCTCCATCCACTGGTAATAGAATAGTTGGCAGCAACCACCGCCACCGTGTGAGCCACGCGACGCGGTGTCTCGAGACATCCGCAGCCACCGGAACAGAACCCGTCCGCCCGCGGATCACATTTCGTCGACCGTGTAACCTTTTTGGGTGCTCCGAAATTTTATTTGAGACTAATTTATTTCTCGATGGCTACGCAACCTCATTACGATCACTCGTGACCTGTAACTTGGGCACGAGGACTTTTGTGTCACAATCTATACGTGATTTCAAACCACAGCAATCGACCGTTTAGATTTAGAAGATTGAGTGATATCCATGATCTTACCCACGTTTACCTTATGTTTGTATGTATGTATATTTCTTTGGCACGCTCTACAGCCTAATTCACTTATTTTTCTACAACCGACATCGTCGGTCAAGAGCGTGAAGGAATTGGATTCATTTAACGAGTGACCACGTCCACGGGCGGAGCGGAGAGCGATGGCGGCGAGACGGCGGCTTTTGCGACGGCGGTCGCAGCGGCGGTTCCGGCGGCGGTTGCGGAGACGACACGCGGCACGAGATATTCAGACCGGAAAATGTATTACAAAGCGGACATGTTACATCAGCTATGCTAGGCTCTCCTATAGCATACAGTCCAAAACCACGTTCAGACTTTGGTAGGTCTCTACAATTGAGAATACTTTAATGCAAGGTATTTTCATGCTGACTGTTAACCTCCGCATGTTCAGATATGCATTTGCTTCAATTGTTCAATGTATTTCGAGCAATGGAGCAAATCGTTGAACTCTTCGGTTAGTGAATGTCATGTCATAATATGCAACCATAGAGTGGATAGGAAAAACACTTATTACGATAGAAGTGCATTCCCGGGCCATCTGCCAAAGTGCATCGCAAATAAAGCGATGCCTATAAACACAGCATACAGGTGTCCTGGCAGTGCGTGCATTTCTTAAAGCCACTATTAATAATTGCCTTCCCCATACATTTTCGAATAAGTTGTTACGAAAGATATGGGCAAAAGTAAAAATGCCTAGAATACGTGTTTTGAAGAAATCCCGCTTTGTCGGAACATCCTATGGATATCTCTCTTAAACAATTCAAAGGAACATCAAAAACTCAATGTCACGAACGGACGGGGGATGGCACGGACTACGAACATGAATGTAGTGGCCGCCTAAGCTGCTTGTGCAAGGCGATGTTTGGTCGCCGCTACATACGGACATTCTTGTATATTACTGTCGAAAATAGTTATCAATCAAGAAATATATTTTTTTATATTGAGAAACTTAATTCTACGTACAAAAATATCGGCGGCGACCGCAACGGCTAAGATCTGTGTTCTAAGTGGTTCCGATGATTGGATGCGTTTGCGCTCATTAGAAAGCGTGCAAACATGGCGAGAACTCACGCCAATGTGCAGAATCCGTTGACTGTGCAAATGTCGTCCGAGTTTGATTAAACGCTACGCTGACCGCAACATTCGTTTAAGCTCGTGAGTTTAAGTGTAAAGCGTAAATTTAGACATGCTCTCTTCTAAATAGACTTTAACTTAAAATACATTTCAATGCGTCAATTTTGACTTTGATTTTATATGAAAGTAAAGGATTATTTCACAAAAAAGTCATACAACTTGGCGCAAGGATCGGGAAAAAATATGTGCCAACGCAACGAGTTCTGGTCTATCCTTGCTAGGAATTCCGAGTTCAACAAAGCAATCAGTTTTTTTTTCGCGGTGCAGAAAAGTTATTCGCAAATTCAACATTGTAAAAAACACATCCTTATACACGTATTTATACAAAAACATATTTTATTTTAGTAACTCTATAATAATAAGCCACAAAAAGTAAAAAAAACTAGATACTACAGGGTCTGTCACTCGAAGTAAATTAAAAATGATGTCATTTGGTTGATTGAAGTACGGTTTATTAAAAATCATATCAAAATGATAAAACAAACGTTGAATTTTAAGACATTCATTGTTATTGTTCGATATAGCCACCTTAGGAAGACGGAAGACTTGATGCCGTCATCCGGCACCAAGTCTTCCGTCAAAGGCATTGCAGGCTGCACGAAGATGGGTTTGCGGTATTCTGATCCATTCCTCGACTAAGCGCTGCCTTCAGCGTATCCACACTATCATATATTTTTTTTGACACGGCAGCCTTCAAAATGGACCATACCCAGAAGTCTATTTGATTCAAGTCTGAAGAGTCACTGTTCTGAACTCTTCTGAATTATATCTTCCAGGCGACTTATTTGATCTCATGTAATTTTTAACGTTTTACAAATATTTTAACTACATCAGAAAACTTCGTTCTTATTTCAAGATATGGGACATGTTCATACAATTTTTCGGTTGTCATTTATTCATTATTGGTTTCTACCGATCATGTTCCCTGACTGCACATATTTTTTCGAATTGTTGCTTCCGACGAATGTCACGACCAATACTTTTTCAGATTATTTTCAAATTCTGATTACAATGTTTCAAATTTAGATGTCGCTGAAACTCAAATTAATGAGATAACGGTAATGTCGTATCCATTAAATACCTAAAATTATCAAGTTAAGTCCGGGCTGACTCTTAGTGTCCGATACCAAAAACGTCTTTGGTGACGACAGCAATAAGATTGATATCTCAATCATTGCAGTAAAAATGCCTTAGCGTAGGATCAATACGCAAAAACATCATCAGCGCCATCTAGCAGAAGATAGGGAAAGCATTGTGTCGATTCCAATATAATCGAGAAATTCGTTGGCTGACGTAATTGTCGGGATAGCTCAGTTGGTTTAGAGCAGTGGACATGTAATCCAAAGGTCGCAGGTTCAAGTCCTGCTTCCGACGAATGTCACGACCAATACCTTTTCAGATTATTTTCAAAATCTGATTACAATGCTTCAAATTTAGATGTCGCTGAAATTCAAATTAATGTGTCACTCAGTTTTTATATTTCACCTATTCTTATTGAGTTTTTTTTTAAATAAACGTTCGCCTACCTACTAGAGCCCACTTTATCAAAAGCGATCAACTGATGCATGCCATTGAAATTCACCTCGCAGTGTTATTGCTGATCTATGGCCGCCATGCATGGCCGAGTTCCGCTCCCCCGAGCGGACAAATTGTGGACCGCGGGGCGCGCGGACGTCAGGGGCTTTTAGTATCTAAATAACATACACTGGGAAAATCACGGGTAATAAATAGTGATTTGCCGCCGCATTTGTGCCAAGAAAATTGGCACTCGCGGGCGCAGAGTCGCTGGCAAATGGCATAAGGCGGTTCCGTCGGCACCGCTGGCGCCCGCGGGTCGCCGCCGCACGCTGCGACACGGCACGACGGCGGTGGTGACGTCCTGTTCTGATTGCTCGGGTCGCTTTGCAAATTGCGACCTATTAATGTAAGAAATGTTCTTATTGGCACGGACAGGGAACCTATCCGTGAGCTCTTTTTGTCACTGGCAGCCATGATAGGTAGCAAGGCGCTCGTCAGTGCAGATATGCCCTGACGACAGATGCAGATATGCCATTTCATACAAGTCCGTCGCCTGTTCGATATCTCGTCTTTCTTTGCGTTTTTTATGTAATTCTTGCACGGTTTAACCACACGATTGGGCATTTTGGGCTGCATTATTAGCCAGAGGCGACAGGCGTATGATTACAGCGAGCGGCTGTCTGACGACACAGTTCCTACGACGCATAGAACACCACTTTTTAGGGTTCCGTACCAAAAGGGTGAAAACGGAACCCTATTACCTCATGAACCGTAATAGGTAGGCAGCTGAAATTTTCACAGAGTGTGTATTCATTTTGCCGCTATAACAACAAATAGGTCAAATTAAAAAATAGTAAAAATTAAACGGGGGCCCCATACAAAAAATGTTTTTTTTGTGTTAAATCTTGTACGATGGAACGGAACCCTTCGTGTGCGAGTCCGACTCTCACTTGGCCAGTTTTTTGCTCTATTTTTGCGATATGTAATATGCGATGCGTCCTTACATAGTAATATTTATGTCAATGTTTCTCATATCCTCGAACTTTGCAAAAGCCGTTGGACTCAATGGCTTGCCTTAGAAGATTTTCCATCGGCAAACTATAAAGCTGCCTCTGAATGTGAATGCATCAGTGCAGTCGTGACGACGCATGGCAACACTCGTCATTGCAGTAACGGTACTTGCCGGCGACGGCGACGGTCACGGGTCTTGCCAACATTGGCTGCTAATGTGCCCACGCACACAGTGATTACACGCCGCTACCTCCTGACTGTAGCGTACTACCAGCGAAAATATAATGCTAGTGCGTATGGCATTACACCCAACGGAAGGACGTGTGCCGACTCAGTGTTCATTGTTTACTGAGTACCGATGTATCTCCTGACAAGGTCCCGTCAGCTAACTAGAACCCAACGCCCACCACGTGGCATACCTGCGCGTGCGCAGAATTCGTAGGTATCGAAACCAATTGAAACGAACAAACAAAACTAGGCATCCGTTAGTAACTTCAGTTGTGACACACAATTTCGGCAAGACTGATAGAAGTCTTGTGTACCTCTCAGTGGTCAGTCTGAGTTCTCACCTAAATTGGCGTTTACGGCAAACCGATCGACTGGCGTTTTCAAATGTATGGAGAAATTGAAGAGCGCGCGCAGTGGGCGTTAATCGAACTAACATTTGCGAGTCCGAGCTTGATTTAACAGCTTACTCAACGTTGCCGTAAATACGCCGACGTTGCCGTTTACGTCGACTCCGCGTTTTATACAAATCGGAAGTCCGAGTTTGACTTAGACAGCTTGAAGAAGTAAAACCACATAATATCTATTAAAAACTTGTATGGACTTTGACGTTTTTACGCAACTTCGAAGTTACGTAAACGCCAATGTATGTGAGAACTGAGACTACCGGCTCAGATCCCTTCGTACGACTTGTCACCTAAATTGGCGTTTAAGACAAACCGATCTACTATCGTTTTCAAATGTATGGAGAGTTAAACAGCGCGCACAGTGGGCGTTAAGCGATCTAACATTTGCGAGTCTGAATTTTATTTGACAGCTTATGCAGCTTTACGCCGACTCTGCGTTTTCATACAAATTGGTAGTCCGAGTTGATTTCGCCAGGTTTAGTAAGTAAACCACAGAATACGTACTAAAAGTTTTTACGTAACTTCGAAGTTCCGTACACCCCAATTTCGATGAGAACTCGGTCTAACCATCCTGTTGTAATAATGTGTCCCGTATCCAAGTGGATAATGCCCTAGGTCCCTTATTTGGTACTCTTGGATCGCATCGGCTGTAGTAGAAGAGACGCCCCGCCTAGTCTCAATTTGTATTCCGGCACCAGTTTGTTTTATGTGTTTGATAATTTCGAATTTATAGTAAAAATCTAATCGAGTCAATCGAATCCACGTAAATATTTGTAACGTAACATTATAGTTTCACTAACGGGGCCAGAACCGTCGTAAAATGTGAAATGATACATTTCTGAATGGCGCAGAATCGATTTAATGCACTCCTTTGTTTTATCACGCCCGAAATTTTGAATAAATTTAATCAAATATGTGCATACATATATAATTATCTCTCAATTTCTGACGCTGCTATAGATATGTTAGGCACATTTAAAGATAATCCGGATGTAAGATCCCTTACCGTAGCATCGCTTAGTGTTATACGGACTCGGCACCGTTAGACGGACTCGGAACAATGCTATCCGATAGCAGACATAAGCCTCTTTCGGGGATTAGCTGATTGGAGGCTCGCCGTTTTGTGCCGAGTCAAGCGGTGACATTTGGCCACGACCGCGACGCGCGGCACGATGGGAGACACTCAACCGACTTTGCAGGTGACCGATTCGCTTCCCATGACATTATGGTCCTCACGCTTCGCTCGGTGGTGTTTTTATTTGATATGAAATCCACTTTAATTCCATTTTCACGTATACCCCTCAAACGTGGTGTGAAGAAGCACTTGGCCGGTCGGCATCGTTTTCGCTGCCCCCGTGAAAGTTGGAAAGCCCATGGGCGTCACCTGGCACCTCTTATGTGAAGGTGTAGGCTATATGCTCAGCTAAAAAAATATTAATATTTTACATAACTGCAGAAGAAACGGTTGTGAATCAAATTTAAACGCTCTGAGAAGTCTAACGAAACGATGCTATTACAATTCACAAGAACAAGCTTGATCCTATTATTGAGTGCAGTCGCCTAGGCACAATGTAGGGTGGAGAAAATATATTGGCGAAACGTGAAGCTTTGAATATCAAAGTAGTCACTGGACAAGAATTGAATTGACTCAAAGCACTTTAAGAGAAGGTTCAACGATAACATCGGGATAAAATATTTGACCAAGACAGTTGTCTTGGCGCATACACATTTCAAAACCGATCTGCTACTGATGCCTCCTTACTAGTACTATCGATCGGTTTCGGTAGCGCCTTTCGTAACGTTGCCGACAGATGCTATCGTGTGATATATTAATTAAGACGGTATTCAGTCGTATCATCGGCTCATTAACACAGGCTTGTTGCTTTATCAGATCTTGTCGGCTTTGAACCTTTGATGTCTGACTGGTGTTGCAATGCATATGCAGGCTTGTTGCAAAGTTTGTTTGTTTTATTCGGTCGTTCTCTTTTTTTGACCTCATTACCTGTAGTCTATAACAAAGACCACAATCAGCCCTAAACGATACGGAAACGAAAAATTTGTTAAATATATAAAATTCAACACTGTCGACGTGTTAGAGTTTTTTTTACGTCCACTGGTGTTAGCGAAAATTGTGCGGACGGACCAACGCATGATTGAGCTTACAGGTATACTATCTTTCAAGTAGGCAGTTCTAGGCAGGCTACTCCGAAAAACAATTTTAGCTTTAGTACCTCTTAAACATCTGCAACTTTAGTTAAAGCAAAGAACGTTAAAAGAGAAAGGACGCTTGTCCAGGTAATGTTGTTATTTACTTTTTAAGAATGATTTTGCCAATTCCTTTTGCCAGGGTATGGAACGATCTGCCGGCAGGTGCCAGGGTATGAAGAAAGGCACCTCCTTATAAGGAGTCTTCAATCTTAGTTCCAACGATCATGCTAGCTATTAATATTCCGCAACAAATTACCAATTCCCTGGTTACCATTAAATATCCTTGAGTACTTCCAACTGTCATAATATCGTGGATTTCTGTTCTACCGGATGGAATCCACACCGGGGAACGGCTTTTCACCAAACGCGACAGTCGATATCTGACCGTTGCCAGAGATTTCCACAAAGCGGAAATTCGTAGCGTCGGATGTGGCGCACTATTGTCCCGCCCGGGGAACAATGCACTATTGTGACGGCCAATAATTACTCTACCGTTGCTACCATTGATGGCAGCCGTATGCAGTTATAGTGCACCGCTTTAATGCAGTGGCTTTTGAGAGGATGGTGAGCTAGACGCATGAAAAGTTCTCGTATTAGCCTCAAACGGGAAACGAATTTACACATTTTCTGCATTAAAATTGCAAAATTATTCGGGAACGATTAAATTGATATATTTCGGTTTTTTTACGGTCTAAGCCTGGTAAAATCGAATGCAGATGTCGAATATATGTTTGAATGTTCAATCTTTGCAGTCAATATCTGCAACGCAGGTTAAGCGTTAAATCAATGTATGATAATCCTAAACACTGTGTTAGTAGGAGGCATTCATGCGGGAAGAGCGACTGTAGGAGAATTCTAAATTACGAATTTAAAGTAAGTAGGTGGCGAAATTGGGACACCGTGAATGGTATGTTGTGCTGATTAGGGTCCAGCCTTACAGGATATTAATAAAGTAGTTCTTTTTACATGGCTCTTTCTTATGTTTTCCTATGTTTTAATTAATGTGTCCTTGCTTCACGGTCGCTTTGACATACATATGACATTTAATTAAAAAAATAATAAAAATATTTTCGCATCGATGATACTCGCTATACTCGATACGGTATGGGAATGCTTTCGTGTGATTCAAAATTATCAATTAATTTTTCCAGGAAAAGAACGGTACATAAGCTTCTTCGGTTCATAAAAAAAGAAAACGAAAGGCACGACAGACGCTGCAATCAGAAGCGATAATTCAACTGTGGTCTACTTGATTATCAATTTTCGGATTCGCACTGCAATTTGTCGATCACGAGACGTACATAAATCGCAGATTTCTCGATAATCGACCGCAGTCGAAAGGTCGCGGTAGATTGATTGTAGCTTTTATTGCTGAAATTGAAATGTAGCCACCAATTATTGAAACCGGCTCGTCTACCCTTTTATGAATGCGACTCACAACTTAATAGTTACCTCATCGTGTGCTTCCTAGTCTGGGATTATTTTATGTGAGCCGGTTTGGATGGCTGTGCCGAGAGACACCGCGCTCGGCGAGGCACCGTGCCAGCTGATTTTCGGACTATTGCACAGCTCTCGAGCTTGATAAAATTACGTTTGAAAACTCCCAGGTTATAGGTATGAGGAAAGGCACTCACCGGCGGCAGACAGTTCCCACACCCTGGAGGCGCGGCAGCGATTTTGAGAAACGGTTCATTCACAAAAGAATAGATATTTGCAATATCAGATTTAACATATTATTAGGACATTTCACCTTTTGTAGATTCTTTATTAATATAGCTTTTCTTATCCACTTTTTTTATTTAGAAGTTTTTTTTTATGTGACTGGACATGGATGGCTAATACCACAAGTTCTGTCATGGTATTAGCCCAACACACCACATGGGAACTAGGTGCCATGCCAGGACCTTCCTTATATTGCACGGCTACATTGAACTGGATGGAAAACACGGACAATTTTCATTGCCGCTTCGACCATCGTTCATCCAATGCGATGGTACCAACCCGGGCGGGATAAACCCTACCACCTAGTAAGTAAGGAAGGGGACCTACAGCTTAACGTGGAATCCTAACCACGGCCAACCTCTCTCAACGGTCGAATGGTCACCCATCCAAGACCAGACAGGACCCAGCGTTGCTTAACTTCGGAGAGCGATCGCCGAAGTGTCGCGCCACTGGGCCACCGAGGCTGACAAAAATGATACAAATGTTTGATACAAAGTTATAATAACTTAGCTTATACTACTATTCGATGTTAATGCAGGTACAAATGTAAACCAAATCGTTTCTGTCACAGCTGGTCAACATAGGCTTGTGCTTTATGTTTTTTTTGTTACTTTTTTTCTGCAATAAACAAATTCTTAATATTTTTTTTTGATGAATTGATATGTTGGATCCCCGACCCGTTCATGCAACACTTTCTTTATCTTGTTGAGTTGGGGATAAGATCATTTCATTACGAATATCAATTTGAACCACAAAAGGGTGTTCTGATTTTCTGCGGCGAGTGCTCTGGTTGTATGTTAAATTGGCGGGTGTAAAGAACTTTTGTAAACATTCTTCTTTTATTACTGAAGCAGCCATTAAAGTTTTGTTTTCATTTAATATATGAAGTACCTATTTGGCCGTAGGCATGAAGATAACCTATACCTAAACGTATAAGATATAATGCTTCCCCGAATGTATGACCGTTATGTATGTCAGTTTCTTTAACATTTATTTCTCCATCGAACATACGTGTTTTGCATAAAACTACTCATGCATACCAATGAAATGACCACAACGAAGTGACCGTTACGAAAGGACCTAGATAAAATATGATAACTGTACCGCATACAATCGATTCGCATTGTAGACAAACCGCAGGGCGAATGCGGAACATCAGCCGATAATACACATTCGTCTACCGACTTCACGGTTCGCGAGTCGGGAAATGGCTCCTGGCTCGCCGCGGTGCTGGGGGCCGCCGGATACACAAACGCGGTGCTGGAATATTATTGCAAACCCATGGAGCTGATGGTCATTATAAGAACTTACAGAAAATGGGAAATTTTAAGTTGCTGAAGCTTTCTTTTTGGAGTTATGCCCAGTTCACACGTTGATAAGGTACAGGGCTTGCACTAAGTACCGTGTGCACGAAAGGACATCAACGTAACATCAACGCAACATATGTTTTACTTAGCTGCTCGTAGCTCAGTGGTGCGGGGACTTGCCTTCCATACCAGAGGTCATAGGTGGGATCCCCGGCCCGTTTATGCACCACTTTCTTTAGCTTGCTGTGTTGGATAAGATCATTTGATTACGAATGCGAGCTGTTTGTTCTTGGTTCAGAATGCATTTAAAACTTTAGGTCCCCTTCCACTACTATGGCGGTAATTAAGACCGCCAGGGTTGGGAACATCGCATTGAATGAAAATATCGTTGAAGCAGCAATGATTTTTTCTCCATCCATTTTAATGTAGCAATGCTCATGAAGGGAAGGTCTTGGAATGGCACCGCATTCTTTCTAGAATGGGGAAGTGGGTGTGGTATAGCCATCCAAGTCCAGTAACATTAATATTGAACATGTCACTTTTTAAGGACAGTATGGAAGAAACACATGTCGTTGACTGAGTCAACAACATGTGGTTTACGAGAAGTGACGCGTTTAAACAATATTTAACTTAGACGCCTCTTTCTGCAATAGGGCCATAGTAACGGGCCAATGCCTTGTCCTAAGAAACTTGTGTCTAAAATGTCACAGATTAGGCGGCGTTGAATGAATTAAATTAATTGCGAACTTGTACAACATCTGTTATCCAGCAGTCAGGACCTTGTTTTCATTAAATCGAGAAAACTATAGAAATAGGTAATCAACTTCCGTGCGCGCGTGTAGGTGTTGCTAAGCGGTTATTATCATGAAACCTCATACATAATTGTACCCTTCCACAGTAATTAATACACAAGAACCTGGCCACACTCTCCATCGCCGAGATCGAGGACTGGGGAAACTGTCTTTCGGTGGCTCATCACACGGTTCACTTTGCCTCGTCCGGTATTGGGGACTTAGGATATACAATCCTGGGCGGGCCTGTGCGTCGAGTCTATCTTGTCGCGGAACCAATCTGTAATGTCGGACACCTATTCGTTGCCGGAAAGCGTTAATTGTTTTGACGTAACATTATTCATATAGAGCGAATTAGCATGTAGATTGGATATTAGGGGTGAGAGCGGCTTGCTTGTACCTCCTGATTCTAATCTCCTCCGGGTGCCTCTGGGCTGGCTGGTAAGGAGGTTTCGCGGTGTATCAAATTTCTTCAAAAACTATTTTCTTTCTGTTTTCATTAAATATTTTTTTTTAAATCAGTCGTTCTTAAGTTGCCGATTAGTATTTCCACAATTCATCGCTACCAAATAATATTATGATATTTATGATATTTGCCCAACAAACCATATGGAAATTAGATGGCATCATGCCAGGACCATCCTCGTTTAGCTGAACTTAGTGTGAAACTGGGATCAATTTCATTGCCGTTTCGACCATTTTTCATTCAATGCGATGGCATCAATGCGGGTGGTGTAACTTTAACACCCAGTAAGTAATACATATGTACCCACAAAGGGCTTTACTAAGAGTAGGTTTTCGCAAACCTTTTCGGTACCCAACCCATGATATATACAGCGAACTCGAATTACTTACTGTGAGACAACTTTACTTGTATTATATAGTTTACCGAGCTGGCACTTCATCTGCATAGTCAAACCCTATTTTTCGGAGTCAAGGAAAAACACGAACTGGCGACAACATACAGGTACCCGCTACGAGGACAACCTTTGGGCAAAGATTCAGCCGCTTCCTAGGTCCCTATATATTAAACAAGATGGATCCGTATCCAAACTTTAAGAACATGATATGAAGACAGTTTCCCCCTCAGAAATCACTACAAAATTGGTTATGCATGAAAAATTATGATGAAACTGAGCAGGTGCCAAAAATACTCTCATAAAAGGCAATGAAACACATAACTACACACGTATACAGCATACCAAATACAACCACACTTTCACAAATAACCTGACACCCTTTCACACAAACACACAAAACACACTCTTCTTCAAATATTCTTGTAATAAAACACAATATTCTTATTGTAGTTTTATAGTTTCTCTGAATTATTTTGTTTGTTTGGACTTCATAGTATTAACAGATAGTAGAAAATAAATATAATGTAATCGCAATGTAACTGAACTAGTACATTAAAACCCGTGTAAAAATCAACAGTCCACCGCTCTCTGCAGCACAGTCCACTGACCGATGTATGTACATTTTTACTCAATAAATCTTTTTTACTTTTTACTTTACATCTTTAAGTGGAATTGAACGTCACCCATCCAGAACGCGCTCAGGGCTGCTTAACATTGATGATCGCACGTCGAGGCACTGCGCCCACCAAGGCTGAGAAATGCTGGCGTTATGTTTTCGATTCGGGACAGCGTCCTCCCCTCATCCGCGGCCGCATCTTCTTGGCTCTAATTGAAATAGCCATTTATATCGCCGTAATCACTGCGCGGGCGCATCTCATCTCATATAGACTAGGAGGTCGCGACAAAAATGGTAACGATAACGTAAATGGCTGAAACTGGGTTCACGGAATAACGTACAACCCTCTGAAGGTAAATGTGTCAGTCTGCCTGTTCCAAGTGGTCGCGTTACTTAGATAAGGCGCCTGAAAAAGTAGTTATGGCGACAAAAAATACAAATGATAAGGTAAATGGATGCAAATGACGAAGCATGAAAGTATCGATACATACTTGCCTAGCAATACAAAAACTGAACAAATCTTTGGTTGAATTTAGTAGTTATAGGCGATTTAGGTTACAGATATAACTTTAGGTATATTTAATTATTTAATTAAGTAACCGTCTGGTTATTGTTGTATAATTAATAGGTATCAATGTTTCCAGATAATCAGTATATTCATCAGCAAGTACATATCAGCATCTATTTTATGTAGCCAATCTAGAAAACGCAACCACTTGGCGCAGGCAGACCGACATATTTAGCATCAGAGGGTAGGTCTCTAACATGTGAACCCAGATTCAGCCATTTACGTTATCGTGACCAAAAATGTCGTGACCTCCCGGAATAATAACAATGTTTACTAAATACACGCGGATCCAAGCGGTTATCAACTGTATGTGTGCAGGCAGAGATGAAAGGCGAAATAAAAGATAGCAGTGATTTACGGAGAAGATGGCGGATGATATAAGAGTTTGCGCACACGCATTAAATTTGCGGTTCTTATTTATGTTTGCTTTATTGAAAACATGTTAGTTAGACGATTAATTCATTCGTTGATATGATGACATCGCAACGAACGCAGTAATCTTTTTGAATTTTTATCACATTTTGATCTTCTATGCAATTTATTATTTTGCGCTCCTGAATATTACAATCGCTTTAAATAAAGCTTAGGTTTATCGATAAATCAACATATCGTAACCGGTAACTAGAAGAGGAGGCTAATGTCCTGCGTTTACGCGCCAGCTGATTTATCGAACCAATAACCATTTCGTTTATCGAGATCCTTGTTTTAATCAGGCCGGTGCTCGAACGCGGTATGATCTAGTGCGGGTCAGTAAACCAGCGGCGGATTATCGGGGCTGATCATGGAGCGTTGCGGAGATGTCTTACTCTTCACATAGTCCAAAACGGAGCCATGTGACAGCAAACATGAAATCTTCATCGATTTTATTATCGAATTGGATTTTTGGAACAAATATAAACTTTCGGACATTTAAAGGTTGATTTTTTTCAATGTGCATTCATGGCCAAAACCAATCCTTTATGAATAGCGAAAAACACTCAAACGATACATGATAAAAGCAAAAAAATTGCTTTTTTTTAAAGGATAGTCCATCTCCGTGACATGAACCGACTATTTAATACTGGAATGTAAGACTTGTAAATTTGTATCGAGGATTAAGGATTTATATCCTATTTCATACATTTAGAACGATTAGAGATATAGTGCCACATAGATCATTTAGCACATTTCGACACGCTCAATGTAGAGCATGCCTAATTAGCCTGTTGACATTCAGAATGCTGATAGTGAATGAAGAATGCTTAACGCTGTAGGAAACACCTCGAGTGAACCCTCCACCTTGGTGATGTTAAGTAATATGGCCTCTTATTATGCGTTCATTGTGCGAAACAAGATTGATACAAGTCGATCGATTGGAACCCTGAGACGGAATATCGCTGCTCGGGTGCCAGAAATGGCACCCCTGGTATGGGTTTTGGAGCTATGTTCCTTATCGCGCGTTCGCGGATGGGAGCTAGACTAGAAAATGTGTCCCGACACTTTTCCTGTCAAAGAGAAAGCGACACTGACGCGACACTTTTGCTGTCAGGGTATAACTTTAGATTTTTAGGCAATATTCAGATTAGCAGACCCGCTGGGGTGATCCTGTGCAGATCCTAGGAACATCGTTCCTACCGAGTGTCCCTCGATAACTCTCGTATTTTTTATATTAACTATGTTATATTTGCCTTGTCGACAGCCGGACACGGTGCCCCAAGCGAGCGTGGACATGACGAGTGTGGTGGAGGTGAGCGAGGCGGACGGCGTGACGGGGCACGCGCACTCGCTCGCCATCACGGCTCCGGAACGCGTCACCTTCGTCAAGGGCACGTGTCGCGAGGAGGCGCGCTGGTGGGCCGACGTGCTGGCCGTCTTCCCCAGGAGTAAGGTAAGAGACGCCACGCCTTCGACCCTGTCTGGCTTGCCAACAGCTGAATACAGTCCCGCAATAGAGCGTGGTGGAGGTGAGCTAGGCGGACGGCGTGACGGGGCACGTGCACTCGCTCGCCATCACGGCTCCGGAACGCGTCACCTTCGTCAAGGGCACGTGTCGCGAGGAGGCGCGCTGGTGGGCCGACGTGCTGGCCGTCTTCCCCAGGAGTAAGGTAAGAGACGCCACGCCTTCGACCCAGTCTGGCTTGCCAACAGCGGAATACAGTCCCGCAATAGAGCGTGGTGGAGGTGAGCTAGGCGGACGGCGTGACGGGGCACGTGCACTCGCTCGCCATCACGGCTCCGGAACGCGTCACCTTCGTCAAGGGCACGTGTCGCGAGGAGGCGCGCTGGTGGGCCGACGTGCTGGCCGTCTTCCCCAGGAGTAAGGTAAGAGACGCCTCGCCTTCGACTGTCTACCCACACCTGCAAACGGTGTTTTCACTTCCTAGGGTTTTCCCGTTTGAATATGGAAATAGTGAATACTTTCATTAATACTGTGTCCAAAACCTGTGCGAAAACGCAGTATTATACAAAAAAATACTCCTATCATTTTAGCTTCACTCCAACCTGGGTAAGTATCCATGCATTTTTATTATGAATCCCGACAAGTTTATCGTCGCTTCTTTGTCAGTAATTGTCTGTTCTAATGTCAGTAATTGTCAATTGCCAAACAAATTTCGCGATGGAATTAATATATTTTTTTTTGAGCAAATGTTCTGTACACCAAATGAAGTAAATTGTCATCAAGTCAGAAATAAAATGACGTGCTTATGGGCCTTCGTCATTACTTATTCTGTTTTTTTTTTTAATAATGACTATGAAGAAAAATGCACGTCTCACTAGAATTGAATTTACCAGATGCTTTCCTGAAATATTTTTATTTTATTAAATCGAACATGGATGGGTACCTATAGATATATCACACCTACTGTTCCCAACACCTAAATCCCAACACACTGCAGACTGCACACACACACACTCCAGTTCAATGTAACACGGTTACATTGAACTGTAAAATTAAGAAATATTTAATTCATTCAGTGAATTCAATTTCATCTTTCATGCGTGCGACGATAAGTAGGGCCTTCAGTTTAATGCATGGGTTTCGAACCATGAAGTGACACACATTCACATCAAATGTGCACATTTCAATCTCGAATATTTAGACGTAATTAGAACCTGCGGTCTTCGACACAACTTGCAACCTATATTATCCTTCGCCGTCGGTGTGTCATTTCCAGATCGGTCCCATTCAGTCGTATTCAGGTCAGTTCAATTAGCATGGAGTCACATTTCCATTTACTTTCCAGCGCCGTTCCCAGTCAAGCTGTGTTTACATAACCCAAAATGCCGGTCATTGGTCCACATTTCAGGGGATTAAGATGAGTGTGCGACTTCTGTGGCACTTTTATTATTGTTTTTTTTACGGACACGGGCGCTATCACTCACCCGTTATAATATTAGTCAAACACACCGCATTCCCGAAGCAATTATTTGCCCCTATATAATAGTAGTGGCAATAAATCGGTTCCATTCAACGTCATAGTCGAAGTGTTGTGTTTGATGACGCGAGAGTCGGACGCCATGCGACTTGATCCCATTCCGCGACGCAAGCCGCATGGCTCAGTAGGTAACCATGCCACATTTCGGAGGGTAGGCGTCATAAAGTCCAATTAGTCATAGGGTTCCGTTTTCACCCTTTGGGTACGTAACCCTAAAAAGCATAAAAGCATAAGCTTTGTGTTGAACGGCTCGTAGCCTAGTGGCGCGGGGACTGGCCTAGTGTACCAGAGGTCTGGGTTCGATTCCGACATGCACCACTGTCTTTCTCTTTCCAAGTTTGATAAGTGCATTTCGTCACGAATGCGAGCTGATCCATGGTTCCGAATCCATGTAAAACTGTAGGTCCCCTTTCCCTACTAGGTGGTAGGGTTTAAGCCTGCCCGGGTTGGTACCATCGCATTAGATGAAAAGATGGTCGAAGCGGCAATGAAAAATTGTCCGTGTTTTCCATCCAGTTCAATGTAGCCGTGCTCATAAAGGGAAGGTCCTGGCATGGCACCTAATTCCTAATAAAGGGAATGTGGTGTATTGGGCTAATATCATAGCCATCCATGTCAGGTCGCATAAAAAATGTTAATGGGCGACCGAGTCGCGGAGACTCCGCGTCCAATCCGTGCGACATCCAAGAAAAGAAACTGTCAGTCAGTCAGTCAGTCAGCGTGTTTGCGTCCACTGCTGGACATACGCCTCTCCAATTTTTCTCCAGTCCTCCCGGCCCTCAGCGGTACGGAACCACTGCTTTCCGCCGACACACTTGATGTCGTCGTCCCACCTGGCGGGTGGGACGAGAAAAGAAACTGATCGATTCGATTTCAAAGAATATGCAAGGGACTGTGTACTTCTTTTTTAACAGCGGCAGCACAATAAATATGTGGTAGTGTTTTACCGTTCATATCGTTGGTGTATTATATATTTCACAGATAATACATTAATGATGTCAATATAATCCGAATCAATGCATTCGAATGTACATAATCTCGTTTTTTATGTACATAATTTTCGGTCCTGCGTATTAATCCCCTCGTGTGTCTTGCGTGCGCCGGCATACGTCATACCCTTCTTCGAATCGACTCGCGACTCACACAGAGTGTAAACGCTTGCTAGTAAATACTTGTGTAAAAAAAAAGATTCCGACGCATTGAGAACCTCGTCCTTTTTTTTAAGTCGGTTAAAATGTATATTAAAGCCTGTATAAAATATTGGTTTAAAAATTATGTCAACATATGATTAACGTCACTTTTTTGTAAAAAGTATCGAAGATAGTCCAATTGACATGCTTTCGATAAAAGATAACGTGTCAAAATATTACCTAATTTTAACATTGACATCTCTGCAGCCGGGCCTTAAATTGTTGTGTTCATATGTAAATAACAGTCTACATTCTGTTTTTTTTATGGTTTCGTACTTTAAACTGAAAAGCGGAACACCCCCTTAACCGTACAGTTCAGGTTTCATATTTGTACGGCTTGCGGGGTCGCCTAAAAATTGACTTTAGGAGTTAGCAGAATTTTTTTTTTTGTTTTAAATCTTTTTTTTTTAAGAAAAATCCAATGTTGATTGTTATTCTTAACCCGCTCAATGCTAATCTGCAATTGATATGAATAAGGCATTCAGTGTTTACCCGAAAATTATACGAAACTCAACTAAGGTGGGGCGCTTTCGTTAGTCTAAGTTTCGGTTACGACTATTTATCTCAGCCTTCATCAAAGTATCGCTCCAAAACGAGAAAGATGTTACATTTTTTCCTCAGACGGACATAGCGCTTCGCCCGGCTGCCGACGCGGAAGTGATGCGATGCGGTTATGCCGCTGCCGCGACAACCCGCACATAGGAAGTTATTGATTGGCCGCCTTTTATGGTTCCCGTCTATGAAGAGATCTTATAGTAGAAAAATGGAGTTCCTTGTAATTGGTGGATAGATTTGCTGCAGTTAATTGCTGGCGATGTGAAATCTGATTTAATTTTCTATAGCAATACATCGAAATGTACGCTTTCATAGTTTCAACTTATATTTAGTCATTTTTTGCAGTTAAGCGACTGCAATTTTATAATGCTTTTACATCACTATAAAATGTTAAATAATATTTTAATAATGATTAAAATAAGAGAATCGTTTTTTGCAGCCCAAAAATGTCTTTACAAATTAAGAAATTCTAGTCTTTTTGTTTTTTACTAGTCGACTCTTATTCTATTTTAGTAGGATCTTATGGACAAATAAGATCACGTTTTTATTTGTCTTCTAGCTCCATATAACTGTCATTAATATAAATCGGACAATTCGGGAATCATTCTAGCTCATCGAGGAATCCACGAGTAAAAAGTCAACCCTATACTCCAACGTCGACCTATCACTTCACAGTCGACCAGTCGATGTATCACAGCAAACTCTTTTAGAAAATGGAGAAAATGGAGCATGCTGTAGAAGCTGATAATTGCTGGAAAGTACATAACTCGGGAAGCACTGGCTGCGTTCCTTCCGATTGGGTTAATGGTTATTTGATTCTCGCGAAGATATAAGCCGACTCGAATGGACTAATTGCCGTTGGAGCGGTTGTTGCCAATTGGAATGCTCTTTAACGCGTGTCTGGAGGGAATTGTTGCCGAGTTGATCGATCCATTTATTCTCTAGGCCAGTTTATTGCTTTTTATCTTGCCACTAGATGCTGAACTGATCTTTCGAAAGACGTCGACGTAACACAAGAAATGTTAAGCAGAATCGGTGGTTGTTTGTTTTAGATAAAATTTGCCATATTATTTATAGCGGGCAACAACTGACACCGACAAAATCATCAGTGTCATGCACCCGGAAATATGCTGAAAGGCCGGCTTGGAGGGAACTTTTTTATGCTCCCTACAGAGCCGTATATTAAACCACCTACGGTTTTACGTGGAACCCATCTCGAACCCCACCGCGCCAAGTGGTGCTTATCTCTAAGATCGAAGATTAGAGGCATTGCTCCACCGAGCTACCTAGACTGACAAATGAACGACCTATTCGTTGTTTGCGGAACCTAGGCAGATTGGCAGTGAAGGGCAATAGCAGTCCCTGCCCGCCACGGGGACGTGTGAACTAGAACAATATCATGAAACGACGAGTGTTCTCCTATGAACTCGCCGACGACAATCAGGGATGATGCAGATATAACCAGTGAGCATGGAATGGCGGGAGTAGCGATAGAAACTAATTCGTACGACGGCAGCGTAGCCACGAATTCGTGGAAAACGTTCACCGTGGTAGTTTGTTCATTTACGAATTCGGGCCGCGCAACATCCGATGTTCGATGCACTTAATAGCGTCCTGTGAAGTTCTGACGTGTTTTTATGTGTCGTTGAAACTAATACCGCGGTCCGAATTGCGCTCAAATGCTGACGAAATCGCAGTGACAGTGCTCAGAGCCTCTATACGAGTTACATCTCACTTATAGAAATTTCGCTGAGCTTTTCGGTTTCGCAGATTAACGCCTTTGAATAGAGCTGGCACTTGGCCATGAACATTTCGCCAGGTCTATTCAATGGCGTAAACCTGCGGATTCTTAGGCTGAGATAAATAGTCGTAACACAAACTAAGACTAACGAAAAGTAGTACTTTGTGACGTCCCTTTGGATTACTTTGACATTTCGTCCATACAAAGTGTGTCGAAATGACGTCAAAAGTACTACTTTTCGTTAGTTTTAATTTCTGGTACGACTATTTATCTCAGCCTGAGAGATCATAGAAATTCAACGCGACTTGGACCACATTGACGCTGTCAGCGTTTGAGCGCAATTCGGACCACGGTTTAAATACAATCATTAGCGAGCGAATTCGTAAGCGAACACTTTCACCGGAATTGTATCAGTTCTGTATCAGGATGCAACAACCGCGTCCCAGCCGACCTCCCTGCGTTGTTGTAGTAATTGTTTTAGGAACTGACACATCCGGGTCATTCACCAATAGCACGGCGCCACCAAGGGCGCGCTCTGGTGCTATGCAAAACAACACCCCATGCAGGAATGAATCTGCATTTTACACTGGTTATCTAAAGAGTTCGGTACATGTATGTAGCCATAGAGCATTGTACCTACACGCATAATATCATATCTGCATGTCATCTACTCACGCCCCCGTCCCTCCCCGCCGTGCTGCCCCCGCCGTGCCGAAGCCATGCCATCTCTCATCAGCCACACTATAACAAGTCATTGAAATTTAGTGTAGATTGATAAAACATTCGATAACTTACGAACTGTTATGATCCAAACAAACGTTTTGGGATGTAGACGAAGGCCACGTTTCGAATTCCGATTAGAGGTGCCATACTTTTTTGTTTGTCTTTCAATCATTTAGGAAAATATTTTTTCCTAAATATGGGCGTATCTCACAATTATCTATACTCTATACTATTATATAAAGAGGAAAGGTTTGTTTTTGTATTTGAACCGAATAGGCTCTGAAACTACTGAACGGATTTGAAAAGTTATTTCACCGTTGGAAAGCTACAGTCTATCCGAGGGACATAGGCTATGTTTTATCTTAAAAAAATTAGGGATTCTTACCAAAACTCCGATAACGTAACCCATGGTGCAAAAAAATTACCAAGAATGTTCATTACATCGCGTGCGCTGCGAAAACTATTCACGATAGAACAAAATGATGTAATACAATTTTATAGAACACATTATTATCTACAAAAATGTCGCGACAGCATACATCTAACTATTATAGTTATGTCACAATAAGTGTGCATTTATTTTTAAATAAAAAATTAAATACCGCCGCTAGAAAAGGCTCTTTATTTGTACCTAGATATTAATCCTTATCAAGATAAATAAATTATTATTTAAGACTGTTCCAATACCTTTATATTACTTTTTGAATTATTCGATTCGGACATTTCATTCCAAAGATATCATAAGTTCAAAAATTAGAAAAAACTCTGCTCGGCCAACTATGCGTTTTAGAGTTTGTAGGCGTCACTCAGAGGTACGGGAGGGGAGTCAGTCGGCTCCCTACGCAGCAGCCGTGTGCGGAATTTAAGAAATTGTCGCTTGATAATATTTTGTCGCTTGATGATAATTAGTTTAGTAGGTAACTAAACGCATTCAAAAAGTTCTTTTCAGAACTAGACCCATTAATATATGTTGTACATTTAGTTATTCTAATAAATAAGTGACTGATAGTTTTTATGATTTTCGATTAAATACTTTTTAGTTGTAGGTTATAGTAGTAGTTGTAGGTAGCTAATAACTGTTAAACATGTTTGAAAAATGTTACGGCTTTTCACGTGGCAGGAAGATACATTCTCCAAAGACATTCTCAAAAGCCGTAACATTTTTCAAACATGTCTAACGACCGCGGTAATCTCAAAAGTATCATAATAACAGTTAAGCTAATTATTTAGTAAAAAATAAAACAACATCAAATAATGTTTACTCCCTGGCTTTAACTCAATAAATTATTTATTTAATGGCTTTGTTTTGTGGTTATGACCTTTTTACAATAATTAATAGTATGAAAAATACAAAAAAGTAAAAAATACAAAAAAAACCGGCCAAGTGCGAGTCGGACTCGCACACGAAGGGTTCCGTACCATCGTAGAAAAAAAAAAACAAAAAAATCACGTTTTTTGTATGGGAGCCCCCTTTACTTTTAATTATTTTATAATCTTACCTATTTGTTGTTATAGCGGCAAAATAAATACACACTCTGTGAAAATATCAGCTGTCTACCTGTTACGGTTACTGAGATACAGCCCTGTGACAGACGGACAGACGGACGGACGGACGGACGGACGGACGGACGGACGGACGGACGGACGGACGGACGGACGGACGGACGGACAGCGGAGGCTTAGTAATAGGGTTCCGTTTTCACCCTTTGGGTACGGAACCCAAAAAAGAAACAAATATATATTCACAAAATTTGTTATTTTTATTTCAAATATTTCAATGTAGGTGTATATGCTCTTTTTTTAGGAACTCTACGTAATAAGGGCTTTATTTGTGTATCATTGTGTCAAAATAATATTTTTTCAATTATATGGTTGGGGAAAAAGTTTCTTCGCATTTTTTAAGAAAATTCAAAACATTTTTTAATATGGTTTATTTACATTTAACTAAAGTATGTAGGTACCATTTTGTTTGATAACTTTTTGCCATCTTGTAGGTAGGGACATGATCCCATTGCTATAGAAATATTGGGACTTCTGATCAATATACCGCGACAAGTGGTTTTGGCAGTCCTCTCGTGATGTTAACCTGACACTGCCTAAAGAATTCTGAAGAGACCTAAACAGGTGGAAATCTGAATGTGCAAGGTCAGGACTATACGGTGGATGCATTAACACCTCCCAGCCAAACTCTCTTCGTTTTTGCTGAGTGGCTAAAGATGTGTGAGGTCTAGCGTTATCATGATGAAAAACCACACCCCTTCTGTTGATTAATTCCGGCCGCTTTCTCTCAACTTCTTGCTTTAATCTCATCAGTTGTTCGCAGTAGAGTTCAGAATCGATGGTCCTGCCTGGTGGTAACAGCTCATAATGAATAATGCCCTTCCAATCCCACCACACACACAGCATCACCTTGTTGCGAGTTAACCCGGGTTTCGCCACAGTCTGTGAAGCTTGACCGGCCTTTGACCACGACCTTTTTCGCACGTTCTTGTCGTACGTGATCCACTTTTCATCACCAGTTATCAGCTTCTTCAAAAATGGTTCGGTTTCATTACGTCGTAATAAAGAATCACAAATGAGTACACGGTTCATTAGGTTTCTTTCAATGAGCTCGTGAGGTACCCAAATATCGAGCTTTTTTGTGTACCCAGTTTTTTTCAAATGCGCCAAAACTGTTTTGTGGTCAATTCCTAGTTCTTCAGCTACGCCGTAACCACTGATATGCCGATCTTGCTCCACTTTTTCAAAAATGGCATCCATTTTATCCGTAATAGGGCGACCAGAGCGACGTGCATCTTTGACATCAAAATTTCCGGATTGAAAACGCTTAAACCAAATTTGTGCTACTCTCACAGACACTGCACTAGGTCCATAAACATCGCAAATTTTTTTCGCGGCTTGCGTTGCATTTTTACCTTTTTTGTAGTAAAATTTTAAAATGTATCGAATTTCTTCATTAGATTCACTCATTTTGACAGTACGAAAAACAAATGAGAATCACACATTTTCCTAATTTGAATTTGGAATTATGTTCTTTAAAATTTAAACTTTCAATGATACCAAAACCAGCCAGATACAAATAGTATAGCCAAAGAGATTTTATTACAAGTTCATACATACTATAATGCGAAAAGACTTTTTCCCCGACCTATTATTATGCCCGTGCAAAGCCGGGACGGGCTGCTAGTAGCTTATATATAGATATATTGAACACATATATTAATTTATTTGCTCTATTATTTGTGTTTAAACTCTTAGCAAAGCTTCTTACCAGGTTATTTTTTACAGCATCATTTGCAGTAAATTATAACTTTTTCAACTCTATTGCATATTTAATAAAAATGAGAGACGCCTGTACGTCCCGGGTGCGACGAATTCTCTTGACCTGCTGCATTAGTGACACGAGAGTCATTTCAGGCTCTCTTGAGACTAGATGTGTTCATTTAAAGCGTGACGTAGTTATGGCCCGTCGCCCTTAGGCCGCGGCCGCTGAAGAGAAAGGAAGGAGAGGGGGCATGCGGTCCATATCGCGTCTCCCCTGTATGGTCGAAATTACCATATAATTGTATGGGAATCGGGCGGCGCGTCGTATGCCACACAGTCGAAACATCGTCACCGCGCGCGAATGTGCTCTAAAATAGTGTTTGTCAAGTCAGTTCCCACCCACACAGGCCCTCCAATACGTCTGCGACTACGTTTGCGTCTGGCATGACCGTTGAAGATAGACTGAAAGGTTTTGAAAATTGGAGACAGCGGGTCCCATAGTAGGCGCGATCGATGCCAAATCTATTCCCTTGTTATCTATGGCCGCGGCATGTACATCTGCCGCCCCTAGGCCTTGGCTTATACGGCCTATTGGCAAGTCCAACGCTGAGCTTACAGAAGAGAAAAGGAAGGAGAAGTGGCATGTGGACGTAATCGCGACTCCGCCGCACACAAAGTAAGTACGCCGTATGTGAAACTGGCCTTGCTTCGTATGCCACTTGGTTCAAACATCGCTATCGCGCGCGACAGTGATCCCTAAATGCGTTCGCCAAGTTTTTTTTTTTTTATGCGACCTGACATGGATGGCTAATACCACACAACTACCGTTATGATATAAGCCCAATACACCACATTCCCGAAGGAATTAGGTGCCATGCCAGGACCTTCCCTTTATGAGGCACGGCTACATTGAACTGGATGGAAAACACGGACAATTTTTCATTGCCGCTTCGACCATCTTTTCATCCAATGCGATGGTACCAACCCGGGCGGGCTTAAACCCTACCACCTAGTAGGGGAAGGGGACCTACAGTTTTACATGGATTCCGAACCATGGAGCAGCTCGCATTCGTGACGAAATGCACTTATCGAACTCTGAAAGAGAAAGACAGTGGTGCAAGTTGGTATCGAACCCGGGCCTCTGGTACGCTAGGTCAGTCCCCGCGCCGCTAGGCTACGAGCCGCTTAAGTCAGTTTCCATTCAAACATACCCTCTAATACATCTGCCACTATGTTTGCGTGTGGCATGTAGGTTTAAATTGGGTTGGTAGTTTTACAAAATTGGAGACAATGGGTCTCAAAATTATCGCGCTTGATGGCACATCTCCTTCCTTTTTGTTCTGAGGCTGCGCTCAACTAAGATCCTTCCGACGTCACGTTGTGGTCTGTTTAACTACAACAGGTAATATTAACTGATGATTGACTAGAAGTAAATATTTTTAAAAACGTTTTTTAAAAATTAATATTATATAATATATAAATAAAATTATAAACATCTAATAAAAAACACAAGAAAACAATGGATTATTTTAGTAAGTTTAAGGGTTGAGTTATAGACGACTGGCTCTGTAGTAGTTTAGGATGTACATAAAGAAACATAAAAAATGTTCTTTGCCGAGAAGCGAATGAAAATAAATTGCAGTCACAGCTCGATCAAAGAATCTCAATGCGTCTGGATATCGTGCGGCTCTCCCGCTCGCGGTTGAGGTTCGATAACCTTCGTAAGACAATGACTAGAGCAAAATAAAAGAGATCATAGTCGGAATGTATAGCAGCTCGTCACGAAACATTATATCATCGCGCGGAGTCGACGTATCGGGCTATTGATATCGTTCATGTTGAGAGATGATTCGACGCCGGCGGACGTTCACCGCGGCGGAGCTGTGTGCTGTGCTGCGTGCTGGGCAGCTGGGCTTCGCGTCGGTGCCCGCGCGTCAAATAATTCGATGGTAGATTCGTTATTTTTCAGGATTTTAGTTATTTAGAGATATTTAATGGTGCGAGACAGCATCCACGTTTGACCGACCACCGAGGGGTCACTCACTCAAGGAATCTGGTGTACAATCGTTTGGGAATCTCAAGAATCTTAGGTGGGAGTCCGAGGAATCTGGTGGGAGTCCGGAGAATCTCGGAAATCTTATGTAATCCCGAGTAATCCTAAAGAATCTGGAAATCCCAAGGAAATCATTGGGAATCCTATCAAATTCATGGAAATCTCGGGTAATCTTAGGCGGAGTCCGAGGAATCCGATGGGAGTCCGAGGAATCCGATGGGAGTCCGAGGAATCTGGAAATCTTATGTAATCCCGAGTAATCCTAAGGAATCTGAGAATACCAAGGAAATCATTGGGAATCCTTTCAAATTAATGGAAATCTCGGGTAATCCTGGGCGGGAGTCCGAGGAATAGGAAAATCTTGGGTAGTCTCGAGTACTCCCAGGGAGTGTAGGAATCCGAAGGGAATCATTGGCAATCCGATCAAAGTCTTTGTAATCTCAGATAATCTTGTCGGGGTCGGACTAAGCCGGTTTTTGTATGCTTAGTCCGGTGCAATTCTAGTACAGTACGTAAGTTTTGACAGGTCAGTTCTGAATAAGACTGTAAAGGTTTTTAAAATAAGAGTACCTTATCTCGAGTACGTGAAATATTTACTAGGTTTTTAAATATAGACTTTTATAACGGCCCAGGCAAAGAAATAATCAACTTTGACCTAATGATGGCTGAGATACTAAGGGATTTCGAAAGATCGGAGTACCTCATCGTGAAGTTGAGTATGTCAAATATGTATTATGGCTTCAAAAATGGTATTGCATAATGCATCAGGCAAAAAAAAAAACAGGGCTGACCTAATGATCGCTGAGATAATACGGGATCTAATCTAACAATGATAGCGCAGCCGTGGGCGCGGCCGCCAGTTTGCGAAGAAATCACGCACACGTGTGCGCACGAGTGTGCGCAGCGCGCACCCCGCGTGTGCCCGACGACCCAATTCCAAAACATATTCAGTCGTATTCAGAGTAAACCTGTCAAAATTTAGTACGGGATAAGCACCGGATTAACCAAACAAAAACCGGTGTAGTCCGACCTTAATACGCGTACTATGCGAATAGAAGGTTATCATGCGTATACTACTTTTTAGGGTTCCGTACCCATAGGGTGAAAACGGAACCCTATTACAAAGCCTCAGCTGTCCGTCCGTCCGTCCGTCTGTCACAAAGCTGTTACTCATGAACCGTAATAAGTACGTAGCTGAAATTTTCACAGAGTGAGTATTTAATTTGCCGCTATAACAACAAATAAGTAAAATTTAAAGATAATAAAAAAATACAAATAATATTATTTTTTGGTGTTAAATCATTTACGATGGTACGAAACCCTTTGTGTGCGAGTCCGACTCGCGTTTGTTTACTGTGTATTGGGTGGGCGACTTTTAGTCAGTGATTTTGATTAAATAATTAGATGATTGTAGGTATGTTGTGAACCGAGCTTGGGGCGGACTAACTTTACTACGCGTATTAAGGTCGAAGTAAACCGGTTTTTGTAAGGTTAGTCCGGTGCTAATCTCGTACCAAGTTTTTACAGGTTCACAGTGAGTACGACTGCAAGGGATTTCGAAAAAGAAGAGTACCTACCTAATCGCGAAGTTTTCTACGTGAAATATTTGCTAAGGTTTCAAATATAGCCTTTTATAATGACCCAGGCAAAAAAAAAATCAACCCTGACCTAATGATGGCTGAGATTCTAAGAGATTTCGAAAGAGCGAAGTACCTCATCTTGAAATTTAGTATGTGAAATATGTACTGTGGATTCAAAAATGGTATTGTATAAAGCCTCAGGGAAAGAAAAAATCAGCGCTGATCTAAAGATCGCTGAGATAATATGGGATCTAATTTAACCGGATTCCGCCTGGGCCGGCCACGGCGCGGGGGCTCCCCGCTCGGCGCCGCCGCCCGCGCCCGCGCTTTTGCCGCCTCGCGCGGACGCCGCGCCCGTGCCGAACCCCCCCGGCCGCGCCGCCCGCCTGTCTGCGATGACGTCACGGACACGTGCTGCGCGCAACGCGCAATTATAAGTCTCTATGAATCGTTGGTGGTCACTAAGAATCTTTAGAAATCCCGAAATCATTGGAATGTACCAAAAATGTGTTGGTAGTCCTTAAAAAATCCAGAATCCTCAGAAATCTTACGAAATCCCAGTATATTTGAAATCTCCAAGAATCTTTGGTAGTCTTTGGAAATCTTTAGGAATCTCCAAGAATCTTTAGTAGTCTTTGGAAATCTTTAGGAATCTCCAAGAATCTTTGGAGTCTTTGGAAATCTTTAGGAATCTCCAGGAATCTTTGGTAGTCTTTGGAAATCTTTAGGAATCTCTAAGAATCTTTAGTAGTCTTTGGAAATCTTTAGGAATCTCCAGGAATCTTTGGTAGTCTTTGGAAATCTTTAGGAATCTCTAAGAATCTTTAGTAGTCTTTGGAAATCTTTAGGAATCTAGAAATCCCAAGGAAATCTTGACTACTGGGAATCTGGTGTACACTTTTTGCTCGAGTGACTAACCCCTCGCCGACCACCGCTCAGTTCTCTCGATCTCACTCCGTCCCTCTTTCTCCGAGCTCCGTCCCACATCTGGAAAGTTCTACATGCAAACAACTTTACATTTCTAAATTAATATAAAATCGATTTCAATGATTATAGATTATAGATTTTTTATTATTGATTATAGTTTTCGTCAAAAAGGGATCTCCATTTACAGGTGAATTTTTAAACAGCGAAAATCACTCATAGTAAGAGCCGATTTAGATAAAAAAACTAACACTGCATTATTAGATTTTTGTTAAAAAAAGTCGGGAATCGAAATCCCTTACTGTTAGTAAATACGGGAAGGCTGTATTTTGTCGCTTATAAGGGACCAATTGCTAATAAAATTTTTCGAAATTAAGTACCACACACTGGACTAGACGATTGTATTACCCACCTGCATTGAGCATCACAACATATTTAAAAATTATGTTATCTCTTCGCTGTTAAAGTTAAAAATATTTTATACAACTTAATTAGTGAAGGTACGGGTAATGTAAGAATACTTTAAAATACGAGTCAGTTAATGAAATATTCGCCCTTTCCTTTAATTTGCCGTTTAACATTACTTCTTGAATTGGTTCCTTCGAAGCGACACTATTTATTGGCTAGTGAAATAATGCAGCGTGCGTATTTTTTCTCAAAACAAGGACTTTGACATTTTTTAATCGAATAATGCAATTTTGAGTGTTTTTTTCTCGTAGTTTCCGATTTGCGATTTCCCACTGATGCCGTGATCTAACTATCTACAATACATACAAAGTATGAAACCCTCTGTGCGCGGGTCGGGCTCGCATCTGCCCGTTTTTGTTTGCTAAAAGTCTTACTAAATTTGTATTTATGCTTATTAAATTTATTACAATTCTTTTTTAAGCATTTATAGGTTTTCTATAAAAACATTTTACTGTTCCGGATAACATTTTCTTTTCCCTTTATCGTCGTTGTTGGGGAAAGTATTATTGGCGAGCATAGTGGAATCGATGTGTTCGTACGAACATTCGTCAAGGTTTCCAATTTTAATCAATCGCAAGCATATCGGTGCTGTCCACTTTTGGTCGTGATATGTTTCGCTTGACATACATTCAACGTTTCGGAAAGAGGTACATAAACCGACGCGGACCTAGATCAATGAACTGGCGAGGGCTGGGCTGGGCTGGGTCAACGATCGACACGTCGAGATACAGTTCGGCGTCTCGTCTAATTCGAACGCATTGTACTTTGACGGCACGGTGACGGAGCCTCACTTGTTCTACATTCTAGAGAATCTCTTTTGTTTATGCGCAAAATACTCGGGAATGAAAGCGGATCGAGTGCTATGATTTTTTTTACCCATTCAAATGATTCCAGAATACAAATGTTTAGATAGCTACGCATCTTTTCGTATCACGGTCAAAACCATTCTTTGTTTTCCCTAAGGTTTGCCCCATCCCAGAACACGCAACTCTACATATATTTATGTTTAATATTAAAACTTCTTTTTTTTTATGTGACTGGACATGGATGGCTAATACCACAAGTTCTGTCATGGTATTAGCCCAACACACCACATGGGAACTAGGTGCCATGCCAGGACCTTCCTTATATTGCACGGCTACATTGAACTGGATGGAAAACACGGACAATTTTCATTGCCGCTTCGACCATCGTTCATCCAATGCGATGGTACCAACCCGGGCGGGATAAACCCTACCACCTAGTAAGTAAGGAAGGGGACCTACAGCTTAACGTGGAATCCGAACCACGGCCAGCCTCTCTCAACGGTCGCATGGTCACCCATCCAAGACCAGACCGGACCCAGTGTTGCTTAACTTCGGAGAGCGATCGCCGAAGTGTCGCGCCACTAGGCGCTTACTTATGTTCTTTGTAATATTTTTATTTCTTAACTCTTAGTCAAAAAATAAAAAATACATCTTGACATTGAATCAGTTCTTTTAATTTAATTTATATTTTAAATGTTTTTGATCTAATTGCAATTTGTTGACTGGTCAAGATCACAAGTCCGGGCACATTTCGCCCGGCGAATAAGACTAGAAATGCACAGAGGTAACACATCCAGTATTTTAGGTACAACTGGAGTTTCGGCTCTTCTAGAGGTATTTTATCTATAAGTTTTGTTTGCTTTGTTTGGTGTTGATTTACACCCCCTAGTTAAAAGTTAATTAACGATTAATCGCGTTAAGGTGGCCCATCCCGCTCATCTCCCCATACAAAAGGGGAAAGAAGATCACGCCCATATTTCTTGTCAGAGATCCAACATTTTGCTCGAAATAGCTTTATTTGATCGAACTAGATGTCTGATGACCATTGGCATTGTAAAATTATGTTTGGTTTCTAAGTTATAAGGTCCGAAAGTTCGATTTTTTTGCGCGTTTTATACAATAACTCTGGAGGTGGATTACGCAATGATAAAGTAAGAACATCTTCAAAAGATTAATCATCAGACATAGCTTATTTAATCAAGATAATCTATTTGGTTTTTGTTCGATTTTTAGTACAGCGGTCAGTCGTTTTGAAATTAAAATTTTCGTAAATCTTACCAAATCATACACTATGCACATTGTCTTTTTTGTAGACATTTTGCATCTTCCTCATCACGAACCCTGTCTTATTCTTTGAAACAAGAAGGTCCCAGAGCGCAACAGCACGGTTTTGTACCGTGCCCGCGAATGAGTTAGTCCCGCCGGGTTGGGCCACCTTAACTTTTTTAAACATTGCTCATATCACATCACAACCAGCTAATAAACTGGTTTATCGGATACATGTATATTTTAAAGTACTTAATAAAATAAAATAACAATACTGTTAAAAAAAAGTAATATACATTTGTCAATACGATAAGTTTAAAACGGCTGCTGTGCACTTTGGTCAAGTGTTAATCAAATCTTGGCGAAAATTACCTCGTACGATAAGTGTTGGGCTAGTGTGTTTACCTGTAATTTAGGGTGCGGTATTGTTTTTGCAGGGTCGACACAAGCGCAACGCGACCTTCCCCGGCGGCCAGCCTGCCAGCCTGCTGCAGACCTCCACCACCGTCCGCAGTGAGTACCTCTAAGTACTAGCTAGCTACCACCACCCCACCACCCCACACTTGCACCAGCCCACCACCTCGGAGTTGCCAGGCGAGCCTGTGGCTGAATAGAGATAAAGTTTTACCAAAGATAATCCTAATAATGGTTTTACCTCATCATATTTAAATTCCATTCAATAAAACAATCCGTCAGGTGCGTTTGACAAAACAAAATTCATGTTTGAGTGATGTGCCCTAAAACTTTGTAAACTCAGATCTGTCGAACTCATTTACGCTGGAAGTATTTTGTATTGAAACCTATGAAGGCTCAGTTGTTTATTTAATGTGCAAAATAGAAGTAAAAACTTTCTTAATGTGACTGAGGAAACATGCACTTCCCATTGTATGGACCTTGATCACCTCATTGTCGTTTTTGCTTGTATCGTGAATGTGAGGGTTCGGTGGTGTTGCGCGTGCCGCAGACGGCAGCGCGAGCGGCGCGCGGCCGCGCTACAACAGCTGCCACGCGGGCGCGGGCGGCGCGGGCGCGGCGGCGGCGGCGGGCGCGGGCGCGGGCGCGGGCTGGGCGCACGGCGGCGGGGCGGCGCGCCCGCAGCCCCCGCAGCCCGAGATAGCGACGCTGGCGGCGCCGCCGCCCATTGACACCAAAGGTATCTAAAATGGGACAGATATTTTATTGACATGCTTGTTGCAAGACTGCACTTTATGACTCTAAGGCTCTTTTCCACCCAGTTATGATTTCCTTATTCCTCACATTAAAGGGCCTTTCTTAACATCTCGCAATCGATACCAGTACAAGATAATCAGCACTTCAGCAATAAAGGCCCTTTAAGTGTCGATTTACATAAATCAATAGTTTGTGAAAACCAGGGTAATAATAACAACAACCCACGCTGTGAAAAGTCTTCAATTATAAATTACTTAACCTAATAACCTATGAGCGGTGAACTGACACCCATTATTTTTTAGTAATTTTGAGTTGTTGAACGAACTACTATGATGAAGTTTTGTGAAACTGAAAACTGCATGCGTCATGCTTTCATGTACTAAACTTTCCATAAAAAACCTACCCGTATTGTTTTGTAAATTTAATGATGGGATAGTAAGTCCCTAAAACATTGAACTTTCGATATTCGTTTTATATTGATACCTTATTATTCAAAGTGGAGCCATCTCTTACTAGGAAGAGCATAACGGAATTGTCTTCGGAAAAACTTATCGGAATCTGTTTATTTCCCCTGGTTTATGAAAGGAAACGACTGTGCAATACATTGAACAAATTCTACCTATGTTAGTTTCGTCGTGGATAATGTTAATGTTATATCACAACACGACTCGAGCAGCACGGCGCCACCTCCGAATGTTCGGCTCGTTAATCAAGCCGACAACTCGGCCAGATATGCGGCGGATTGTTCAGGTAGTGTGTGCAGTCTAGTAGGAGTGGCTATTTACGGGGCGCGTACTAAGCGCGCCCGTTCCTAATTCACCGGCCGAGCGCGGTCTAAATCATATTAACGCTTTGTCTGTCAGCAGTTTATTTGGTCCACTGACATACAGAACAGACACAGTGAAGCATGGCTCGGGAGTCCTTTGTCTATAGCGCGATGGGAGGGTGAGGATAGTTTCACGAATAATTTGTTATGATCCATAATTCATCCGTCCGCCATATTTCATTAGCTAGCGCAAACTGATGACGAAAAAAAGTTAAATACAAACGTTAATTAGGTAAAGTCGTTTTTATGTAACCTGGCATGGATGGCACAAATATGATATTATCCATTACCGAAGAAATAATATACCATGACCTTCCTTTATGAGCACGGCTATACTGAACTGGATGGAACTGGTCGTGTATCATTATCGCGATTATAAATTGCACGAAGACCGAACCATAAAATAAATTACAGAAGCCCGGACATTATACTGACGTTAGTTTAAGCTAGATGCAAAACCTTTAGATATAGCTTTTATTAAGACCCTTCCTCTTCAGTTAAGATTGTTCTTCTAAGTTCTCAGTTAAGTTCTTTCATAATGGCATAGTTGGTGGCTGTGCTGACAGACCAAAGATACTCAGCAAAGCCAAATCTACCTCAATGCGCCGCAAAACCACGCTCACCATCAGCGGATTATCACTTTTGACGACTCCCAGGTCTTCCCAGGGGAGGACCTTGGGAGGTTTGAGGAAAGACACCCGCCGGCAGACAGTCCTATCTCCTGGCGGCGGTGCGGCAGAGAAATAAGTTTGAGAAACTGTGGTATGTTTCTCTACGGCGGCGGGTGCTCCGGACAAAAGTGGGATGGGGAGGAATAAGGGATCAAAGATCCGCAGAGCAACTTCCATGATAGTACCTATATAACAACAGGCTGAGCGAACTTACAAACCGTCCGTGGCTCACGGACTCCAGGCCCCAGGTGGCTACATTCCGAGAACATACTGGGCTGTGTATCTTTGCACCTCAAATCCCTGACATACCCCTCATGATCCGTGATGGCATGGGCGTAACTGTGAATCATGCCTAGTGACAGGAAGTATTTTAATGGACATTAAAAATAGCATAGGTGAGAGTGAGCCCTGCGGAACACCAGCCCCAATCGGGAGATCGTCAAAACCAGGCGTTTCTTCGCAGGCTGAATGAGCGTGGGCAATTTATCTAATTCTACAATGCACCTTTAAGAACTCGAACAGTTAGAGACGATTTTTTGCTAACACTTCAATAAAACGTTGAATTTATATGGATAGCGGCCAAATTGGAGCCAGGCCATCTAAAACTGCGATTGATTGTTTGAAGTTTACAACACCTTTGCCCAGCCGAATCGGACGAAACACGAACTTGAGGGAGCAGCGGGCGCGGAGGGGGAGGAGGGGAGGCGGCGGCGCGTGCGCGTGCGCAAGCCCACGTGCTGCGTCGCAAATCATTATTACGAGCGTTTCCAAACCCGCCGACAGCGAGCTCACCGGTTTCGGTTCATGAGTTTGGTGTCAGGCTCCATTGTACATCAAGTACATCGCAACGTTTCGTGGATCGTTAAGTGTCGGTACCATTTTGACAATCGCTTTACGTAATTATAATACTATTAATAACATTGGGCAAAATGGAGAACCAATAAACGTTTGCTAAAGAAAGCCGTGATCTGATTTCTTCATTTCCTTGAAAACAAAAGGAAACGATGACACCTGATCAACAGCGATTTTAGTCGACTATGGCAGCTGTGACATAAAATTAAATTAATCAAACTAACTACATTTCATATTGATATTTGAAATATGCATTAAATGTATTATTTTCACGCGCGCATTTGAAAGCATTCGGTCCTAGATCCGGAATGCAGACATTACAGAGACCACAAAGCATAAGGTCCGGGCTGCCGCTCCGGAAGCTTCATGCAAAGCTGAGACGATCAGTTTAGGTGTAGGAACTTTTTGAAAATCGGTATCATGGCTCATACATCGCCAAAACCAGCAGAACTCGCAAATAGCTTCGATACACCGAGCCGACACACCACGTGGCGAAAGACATGATGGCAGACGGACTAAATCAAAGTTTGAATTTCAAACGCATCTTTTCTTTGATCGGGTCATTAAAAACTGATGTCTGTGTGAGACGGGTATTTTTTGACGAATCGTTGAAATCGACCAACAAAACTGCGAAGTGAGATCACGGATTATGCAATGAAAAATGCTTATTTTGCAGTAATTTAAATTGTATGGCTTCATTATGAAACTATATATATTAAATTCAGAATTCAATAAAAAAACATTGCCCACAATAATGCAACTTCGTTTTTGCAAGGTCATTTTAGGCAAATATATCTAGTGGGTCCCTTGATAAGTCATCTAGCTTTCGCTAAACGTTTACTTCACCGAAGTACCTGTGTTGTTTTTCACCACGATTTCTTTCTTCTCCGAAATGCACCTGATTCTGTTTTTACAATTCCTAGTACAATTTGGAAATATCTGGTTTCGAAGAAGCGCATATTCAGTCTCGGGGTTTAATTTCGAGTTTAATCTTGGATCCTTTAATTGTTAACCACATACATTATTGGGTGTTACTACAAATTCGTACTCATATTATTTGTGGGCTTCAGTAGTGTCGGGTGCTGAGCTAACCAGCTGATGTATATTTATGCCTCCTGTCACGTGAACAGCGAGCGAGTGGCTACACTTTGCATAACCCGTGGGTTTGCCGATTAGAATTATGACATTGTATTCCTTCATGTGCGCTGGGGATTCAGTTCTAGTCGGTTCGATTTGCATTCCGTGCGATTTAGACGAGTGTCCTTATTAGGATACGAGGTAAACTCGGAAGATGATGCAAAGATTATCTCAGTTATTTCATAAGTTCGTTGGATTTTCATGCTTAGTGGGTTTGAGGCTTCCAAATTTTAGGAGTTGTCATAAGGCTCCTAAGAAATTAAGCACCATTCAATATGTAGGTACATACTGAGGGTTTTTCGGAAATTTTGGCTAGTTTTGTCCGGACTTTCCTAATTCCATGGCTCAATTTCATTGGAAATTCAAGTCGGTTTCCATGACACACTTTCGTTCGACTTCTCCGAGACTTTATGGGTGACGCAAGCGATCGGCGTTCTTTGCTGCTGCACTATCGCACAAATGCATCGGCTTTCCCATTACTATAATTAATTAATTTATAATTAGCGATCGATCTAGCAGTGCGTTCCTTTCTCGAGTGGCCAGGTGTGCATCCCACACCCGCTGCGCTAGCGCGCCGTCTCCTCCCGCCCGCGCCATCTCCGCGCCGCCGCCGCCCGACAGCCGGCGTCATAAATCCGTGCGCTCGTGTGCGGCGCCCGATCAATTAGAAAACCCTGAAATGGTTTATAGTCGTAACGGAATTTTAGTTAGACTGTGAGCGCCGTGATGAGGCTAATTGGTGAGGAATGCTCTGGGAGCTCCCCAGGTGATGCTCGTTAATGTCAGCCATCTTGGTTTATTTTGAGCTGGCTGATGCTTCGGGATGGTTAAGATGATGCTTTTATCTGTCGTCAGGTACTTACTGCAGCATAAGCATTAGATTTTTTGTTGAATTATAATATACGCGTCATTTATTCGCTATAGTTAGTTCGGATAAGGCCTGTGAATTCTCTACCGGAAACCATGCATATTATCAATGATACCTACCTCCTTGTTATTTCTTCGGGATGTTCTAAAACAGCATGCACAGATAAAAAGCCCACCATAGTCAAATTATTACACTTCCAAGTAGAATAATCTCATTCGGTGACGTAGGTAGGTTTTTTTTATGTAACTGGACATGGATGGCTAATACCGAACTGACCGTCATATATTAGCCAAACACACCACATGGGAACTAGTGGCCATGCCAGAACCTTCCTTATATTGCTCAGATACATTGAACTAGATGAAAAACACGGATGATTTTCATTGCCGCTTCGACCATCGTTCATTCAATGCGATGGTACCAACGCGGGCGGGATTAACCTTACCACCTAGTAAGTAAGGAAGGAGACCTACCGTTTTACGTGGAATCCGAACCACGGCCAGCCTCAACGGTTGTAAATGGTCACCCATCCAGAACCTAACCGAGCTCAGACGTGCTTACCCAGCTTATCGAATCGCAAGGCGTCGCACACTGAGCTACCGAGGCTGACAAACAGACTCAAGGATCACTACCTGTATTTGCATGGCGTAATTGAAAAAAAAAAATCTGAGTCCTTACTTTAACATCAATATAACAGAAACGGATATATATTTCTTCTCTACATGTGTAGTTTCGAGACCCTCCGATAATGTGATGTTATCATCACACACATGATTTTTCTCATCCACATTTGTGTTTTGAGCAAAATTTAGAGATAGAGATTGATCTAATCGTACACGACTTTTTGCATTTCTCAAGGCGAAACCACCTGCGCGGATGCACCAGTGGAACTCATTACTCGTGCGGGCGGCGGGTATAGACAGTAGACACAGAACCGCATTATTAAATATAATAGTGGAAATGCTCCGCCCGCCGCCATTATTTGCTTTGCGGTTCCCGGCGCGTGACCAGGAAACAATGGCGTAATGGAAAACCACGCCATTTTTGTCTCACTTTCGATGTTTCGGGTACAAAAAGCAGTTCTTACCTGCCCGTTCACGGTTCGGCGCGCTGCGACGCGACGTGACGGCGGCATTGGGTCGGTGGGACGCGCGCGGCTGCGACGGTGAAGGCGGCGGAGGCGTGGAGTGACACGCGTGGCTTGTCGTTCTCCTTTTGGTACAGTTGAAAGCAAAATGGCACACATCTTACTTTCTAGAAAGGTTTTTTAAATGTATGAAACATTTTGGTCGATCAACGCCGACTAGCGCAAACGTCACTCAATTGCTGATCTTCCACGTCCTACTTATGTAAAACATATTAATGCACTCACTGCAACTGGTTACTTGCAACGAATGTATGTAGAATAGACCGTCAAGAAAAAACATGTTCATCAATGAAATAAATCTGTAAAAATAACGACCTCATGTATACATTGCAAGGCTGGACTTCAACCAGCAACCCATACCCTTCGCGGGCTATTCGTCTACCAATTGCAACGTGAATAGTACGAAAGGTCAAGCCTTTACCTAGTAACCTGATACATTTGGCATGCACAAAATTATTTCCTCTGTATCCATCGATGAAACCGGGATGGTGGAATTGCGTTGCCCGTAATATAGGCGATTGAACTATAGATAGCCGACGTGCCCGCGTATTCTTCTTTTGCTTTAAATGCTTCACACCAGGCTGTTGGATTAGCCTTCTTGGCAATCACGCTTGACTTTTGCGTATTTCTGCCAGTGTCGAGTAAAAGCAAATCACGGTATAATCGGAATAAATGTAGATATTAAAAAGGATTTTTTTAATTTAGCGTTGATTTATTAGGTTACTTTCGTGAGGTTTGTGTCAAAAATAAATATTCAATACCATGGAGCAGGCGCCCGCGTATATTCTTCCTGTATTATCCATATGACAATGATATAATTTGACAATGTTTACATACAATTTGTTTCCTCTCTTTTGACCTGTTGAATTTAAATACAATACCATAGTTTTGTTAAGTATACCTATCAAATTCAAAATTCAATTTCAAATTCAAATTCAAATTCAATTTATTTTTTTCCAAAAACACACGTATATACATAATTAACTAAAAAAAAAACAATATGTTATAATACATTTTACAAAAAACTACCAGTAGTTAATAAAATTATACGTTGCAGCCTACAGAAGAACTAAATTCTGTGTAGTAGGCCGCATTAGGTATAGCACATAAAAGTACATTAAAAAGTAATGGTGAACGCACACTGTACTGTCTATCGTATGTTGTAGAATATGATGAGTTGAATGTATTATCCATTTTATGTATTATAAGCGTGAATGTGAGGCATTGTTAGGGAGTTTGTGTGTGTATGTGTGGGTGTATGTGAGGATGTGTTTGTGCAAGGTTTTTTTTTATTTGAGCATATATTAGGTAGATTGCACCAGACTACGACACTGAAGAGTTTTTCAACATCACATACAGACATATCCAAAAGCAGAGTAGTAATTTTTTTCTTATATGTACTCATATTAAAATAGAGATATCTTTCAATTCGTGTGTTTAGAGCGCAGTATATTCTTGGTCCGAGCCATTGCAATGACCTTTGTGAAAAGCCTGACGTTGTAGTAGGTTGGTTGTAACAATTTTGTCTTAGCCTTGTGTCATATTTATGTTCGGGCCGTTTCAGAATTTCTTTTCCCTTCCATGAATGCAAAAATGAACATACTTTTTGTATATAGATTTTTCTAACAGATACCACTTTTACATCCTGAAAAAGTTCATGGCTGGAATATCTTTTGGGTCGATTAGTCATTATTTTCAGTACGCATTTTTGAGCTATTTCTAATCGCTCAATAGAAGTTTTGGTCGCGGCTCCCCAAGCGAGAATGCAGTAACTCAAAATGCTTTGACCAAGTCCATAGTATAGAGATTTAAGGGTTGTTATGTCGAGTATATTCCGGGTTACTTTAAATATATAAATAAGTTTTCTAACTCTCTTAGTTAGGCTATTAATGTGAGCATCCCAATTGAGATTTTCATCGATTTGTGTACCAAGGTATTTAACTATTTTGACTCGTTGTATTTCTTCACATGCGCAAGCAAATGGTGGTGTTGAATTAAAATAATTGCATGAGTCATTATGCAATTTTAAGGTCATTTGTGATGACATTTTTGCAGCTTGTGTTATTGAGAAGGAAATGTATTGGGTTTTAGAAACGTTAAGAGTCAGTATGTTTGTATCAAGCCATGATTTCACCTGTTTTAGTCCTTCTTCAGCATTTCTAATAGCCTGAACCCAGGATTCTCCTTCAAATAACAGCGCCGTATCATCAGCGAATGAGAACAATTTCATTCCTTGGACATTAATACTGCATAAGTCGTTTACATAAATGAGAAATAGTATTGGACCAAGTATACTACCCTGTGGTACACCAAATTTTACTGGAAGTGCTGAGCCTAGTTCCGTTCCCACTCTTACTCTTTGTGTGCGATCGTGTAGGTAGCTTTTGAACCAATTTAGAGCAACCCCCCTTATTCCAATGAGCTCCATTTTTCGTAGGATGATGGTTAATGATACCGTATCAAAAGCTTTAGCGAGGTCAAGAAAAACAGCAATACATCGCTTTTTCCTGTTAATGGTATCAATTACACCTTGAGTAAGCCCTGATACGGCATCTTCTGTGGAATGGTTTTCCCTGAATCCATATTGGTTGTTAGAATAGAGCTCATGTTTAGTAAGGAAGGCATGAAGCCTTTTTTTGACTATTTTTTCCAAAACTTTTGATATAGCACTAAGTAGAGATATTGGTCTGTAATTCGACATTTCAGTCGTGTCTCCATTTTTTAAAATTGGTACTAAAATGGCATGTTACCTATGACAGGTAATTTTGTGAAAGAGTAGTAAAAATCTGCCGCCCCTAGCTAGGTGTGCCCAGGCCGCGACCTACAGTTTCCTATTGACGAGTTCAACGCTGGGTAGGTGTGACGTTATTTCACGTCGGTTCAAAAACTGCTTACATTAAACACATATAAGTTCCTGAATTGAATATTTCTTTTGTGGGATGGATCTACCGCAGTAGACCTTTATTCGCGATTCAAATGTTGTCGTTCTGTGCGATCAGTTACGACCACGGAGGAACAATGTTCGTACCAAAGTTGCGTTTTGTACGGTTTATAGTGTGAAACGAAGACTGTACCCATTTCTCAACCGATACTTTCTGAAATATCTTTGGGGTAAGTAACAAACCCAAATGAACCTCGGAATAGAGATTGAAAGGGACAAAACATGGTATAACAATTCGAAGGTTGATCTGGGTTTATTATGAACAGGGTGTGGGTATAAAAGAAATGTAAGGCGGCAGCGGCAATTATCTAAGATGTTTACTTGTACTTGTCTAACCACCCCTCCCAGCCACAGCCTTCCCTTTTACCCCTTGTCTTAGTGAAATTGAGTATGGCACAGTAGCACACTCGATGATGCTCGTAGGTCAGTTACCAATTTCAAGACTTTTTTTTCGCTGCCTACGCTTCACAGGATCTCTCCCCGTAGGTCATTAAAACATAACAACCCGAGTAAAAAAATATTTAATGGTCAAACATGCGCCAGCTAACTAACTCCAGTCGCCTGAACCAAAGCTACACGCACATTCATTACATTTTTAACGACCACTTTCGTTTTGATCCCTCGGAAATCACATTAAACACGATCTCACAATAAATAGGAGTGGTCGCACGGTAGGACCTCCTCTATGTTAATTGAAAAAATAAATACAATTTAAAAAAAAATAACACGCGTCCAGTGCTCGTAAAGTGTTTGTCGGCTCGCTCGGGGATATGTTTCAATTTACTTTACGTTCTCTGTCATTATAGAGACATAATATGGTATAATTTTGTTGTCATATTATACCACTCAACAAAAATATATCGGGAGAATAATTTTTTCACCGATATTCATGATTTTTTCGGGATTTGCTTATATTGTGAGTCTATATTTATTAATATTTTAAAACTTACGCGGGACATAACTATAATATTTAGTTTAACTGCTTACCTCGCGTGTGAGGAGCAGGACCTGCTCCTCACACGCTCTCTATATTTATTTATGCTTTATTTATTGATCGAATTGACTACACATCCTGTACCTATGTATAACTAGTTTCATTATCAGTGAGAACGTGCGTGTTGTTTATGTCGAAATAAATATCTGCATCTGTATCTTTGTAAATGGAAAATTCCTAAGAAAAAATAATAAATCATGTTACTCATATATTTGACTGTCTGTCGGAGATGCACAGCCGTCAGCTTTAACAAGACTACCCAATCTTGACGGACAAAATCTGCCACATGCGTATAAACGATTCTTCTTTACTTTGGAATAAGTGTAACGAAATGGGTTGCTCTTTTTAACCGACTTCAAAAAAGGAGGAGGTTCGCAATTCGTCTGGATGATTTTTTTTGTATGTATCTTACTCGATATCTCCGCAAATTGTGAACCGATTTGAGTAATTATTGTTATCTTCATTAGGGCATATTTCAGAGGTGGTCCTTTCATAAATATAATGAAAGAATATCACTCCTCTTAGTGATTGAAGTCGGTTAAATATTTTTTAAAACGGCCAATAGCATTACCCAATGTTCACTGACGAAGTTTGTCGGTACCACGAGTGAAAAACTCGTGTTAGCTGCACTCGCCTTAAAAAAACTAGGAATCTTTAATAAGGTGCGTCACACCGGACCTCTACAAGGCACGGAAAAGGTCTTGATTTATTGATTGATTTCAATTATGGCCTCTGTCCTTTTTTTAAAAACGATTAGGATAAGGTCTTGTGTGGAGCATTGATCGCATCTGTAGGATGGATCAGCCACGCGGTGCATTGCACCTCAGACTCGTTACAGTCCGTGCCGTGCGTCTCCTCAACGACCACTAGCTATCCCAGAGTTTGGAAACTTTTAGTGAATAACTCATCGTCCGTGCAAGTGCACAGAATAGTTTCTCCCTTCTTTTGGGGGAAGCACACTTTATTGATTTTTCTTTTGAAGGGCCTACTAGCTTCAGGACAGTTACCCAATGTTGACTCTACTCGCTCATTATAGGATGTTTTGTGTAGCCGTCGCATTCAGCACCGAATAAATACCCTTCAGCACCATGTCCCATTTTTACTGACAATATCGGTTGGTGCACATGCGCAAAAGCGTTGCTCCCTTACTTTGGGGGGGAACACTATTAACGGAATGTATCACCTAGTCTTTTTTGTGCATACATAATCGAATTCAGAAAACTTACAAACCCGATAGCTAAAATCACTATTTACAAAAGTATACAAGTTTTGATTTTGAAATTGACCAAATCGGCAAAGTTTTTTTTTGCAAGTAAACATAAAATACCCGTATACGATATAATTTGGATTTTGATTTATATTTAACCGAGGGCAAGTTATTTAAATTAAGTAATATCAAATATATCTTTAATTAGTAAAGAGTTAAGAATTTGCAAAGTTGAAGAAATCCTTAAACTCGATTATCTTTATTTAAGATTTTGTAATTTGTGACTTTTCCTAATACGGTGACGATATATGTACATATGTTCACCCACATCTTAAGGTACACCGTTGCAAACATAACGTTAGTGTTTAACGCAGATCTAAAAAATCTACGGTCCTACTAAATAGCCTAAATTCCCGTTGAATCTTGAACAAACTCATCTCGGGTTCGTTTAATGAACTCCAGAAAGAGCGTGCGTCCGGTTTAATAAATATGAATGAACCGCAGATATTGTATATCGCTATATCGGAGGTGTTTGTGTCGTGAATAGACAACAAGGCCGACGTAAATCATGCTCCGCCTCGCGCCCGCTGCTTTAAATTATCACTCCTTGCTCCCACACCCGCAACACCATCGCACATCACACGCACACATCGCACATCGCACGCACACCATCGCACATCGCACGCACACCATCGCACATAGCACGCATACCATCGCACATCGCACGCACACCATCGCGGGAAATATGCACGCGGCCAAATCACCCATTGTTTATTTTTAAACGTGGCGAGAGTTAAAATGCGTATTTTTTACCCCGAGTTATTACCATTATAACTATTCGCCCTCGCGTGCGGCTGTTGCGCCGCTTTGAAGATTTCGTTATTCTCTTAAGGAGATGTCGGCGCAGCGGAGGCACAATTTAAGACCTTTTCGAGAACGCCTGGGGTCCGAGCGCCGCAATTTTACTTAATGACAGTTTGCTTATTTTATTTCATCTCAATTACTTATTATCTGCGAATACATTTTATGAGTCTAGTGCTATACGCTAGTTTCAGTTTCAGTTTCTTTATTTCCTCCATTAGATGTATATTACACACTCGGATTCGTCTTTTTTTTTCCTGTCGGTTCGATTACTTCTGGCGAAGAAGAGCCGACAAGAAACTTCGTCAGGTTGGTCATTGTATTATTATTTTTTCCAGTGATACTTACAAACTAGTTTACAGTGATTGATTGATTACACTACTGCTCACAAAGAACATTATTATAAGAACATTATATACATTGGTGAGGAGCAAACTCTTGACTACTATAATGACATCTTATTCTAAATTAATAGGAATTATGATCTAAATTATTCAGGTGTAAAAAGCCATCGTCATTTTTGAGACAAGTTAATATCAAATTAAATATAAGTTAGTAAATAAATAAATTCATACTACAATGTAGTACCCATGTCAGAGAAAATAATAATAATAGAAAAAAATAATAATAATAATAATAAATTTAAAAAAAACACGATACAGAATTGTATCGATTGTCAAGTTGTTAGCTTAAAAAAAAAATTATAAATTGGTAGTACCGTGTTAGGTACCCGGTCAAGTATGTAGTCACGAGCTTTAATTTAAACAAGTTTTCTATCTAATAAGGCTTCCTGGATAGTGTAGTAGCTTTTTTTTATTAATACTGATTTCAATTTGCTCTTAAAACATTTATCTCCTAATTTCCTAATCTCCTCTGGAATTTTGTTGTATAACCTAATACTATTGCATATAAAACTTTTTGAAAATTTTGATGACCTATGCTTAACATTTTGTAAATCAGTTTTATATCTAGTATCGTAGTCATGTACATCAGCATTTAAGGTATTATGGTGCTTATATTTCCTAGCATGGCAGAGATTTTGATACACATATGCGCTAGGTAGGGTCATAATTCCTATTTCGCTTAATACATTCCTACAAGAATCTATAGCTTTCATGCAAGAATACAACGCAAGGCTCTTTTTTGCAAGACAAATATTCTATTTGCTTCTGCTGCATTTCCCCAAAACATTAGTCCATACAACATGAGACTATCGAAGTAAGGAAAGTAGACAGTTTTTGCAGCTTGTGTGCCACAGAGTTCCTTGATTTTTTTAATGGCATAACAGGCTGAGCTCAGTTTACCAGCAAGACTGTCTATGTGGGGTTTCCAGCAGAATCTATTGTCAATTATTAATCCCAGAAAAGTTAATTCATCAGCCATGTTTAACGATAATTCCTCTACAGTATTGGTTACGTCTTCATTATTTTTACGCCTATGTGCCCCAAGAACAAAATGCATTACATTCGTTTTATTAGTATTTAACAATAGATTATTGTGTTCAAACCATGATGTGAGCGACTTAATTACTGACAAGAAAACCTCCCGCAGTTCAATTATATTACGTCTATGTATGAAGCATATTTTTTCAAGGCTAGAGGCTAGGCCATTGGCGAGCCACCTTCTGTCGTTAGACTACATTCTTCTCAAAAACCTTCGATATTAAAAGTGGGCATAGAATTTTCCAATAGTTTTTTTTTATTGAGGTAGCAAGAGAATTCTGTGAGAAATTGTGACTTCTTAGTTCTACTGTCATTATAGCACTAAGAAGTCGCAATAAAACAATAAGAATGTTAAGTAACTGTATAAGTAGCGTGTGAAGTGAGGTCGGCTGTTAATCGCGTTGCAGTGTACACGGACCAGCCGGTGTCGTCGGCGTCGCCGCCTACCCGGGACAAAATCAACGGCGAGGAGAAGCGCTCGCGGCGCGACCAGCGCGAGCGGCGCGACGCCTGGGATGCGCACGCGCAATCTCCGCCCCTGCCCGCCACCGCCGACGGTAACCGCCACCTCGAACTAACGCTGTTGATATGCGAAGCATATCTCAGCGATACACTTCCAATGGGGACTACTACACAGACGGGTTGCTGGGAGCGAATTATTTGAGTCCAATCTATACTTCAACCTGCAAACCGACCGTTCCCGAATGGGTCGATAAATTGGGTCACAATGGGCTGCCCAATTGTTGATCGCAAGGGACATCAGGTTCTTACCACCAAAATGCTCTGAAACGGCTGTCAGCGGCCAAAAAGGAACTCACCCACTGCTATGCTCGGTGCCGCCCTTCTTCACTTTTCATCTAGCCGGTTGAGCCGATGTTGCAAAACCACGGAACTCGAATCGCCAGGCCGCTGCTCCACGCAAGCGCCGCCGCCACCGCCCGGGCAAGATAATGCGTTCAGAGTGGTCAGTCTGAGTTCTCACCTAAATTGGCGTTTACGGAACTCCGAAGTTACGTAAAAACGCCAAACTCCATAGACGTTTGTACTATTTAGTCTGTGGTTTTACTTTTTCAAGCTATCAACATTAATCTCGGAATTCCAATTTGTATGAAAACGCGGAGTCAGCGTAAACGGCAACGTCAACGTATTTACAGCGACAGTGAGTGAGATGTCAAATCAAACTCGGACTAGCAGCTATTAGTTCCCTTAACGCCCACTGCGCGCGCTGTTCAATTATTCATACATTTGACAATTCTAGTCGATCGGTTTGGCGTAAACGCCAATTTAGGTGACAAGTCGAGCTAGGGGCTCAGACAAACTTTCACATTGATCCGTTAAAGTTCAAAATGGTAAATCGATACGTCCCTATTATAAACATGTCATTTGTATCCTCCAATGGGGCACGTTTCAAGTTGTCGAATTTGAAGACACCACCATCGGCTACTATGTCGACGATATGTGTCGCGTAGCGCGGTCGCGTACTGCAGCGCATGGTCGTTTGCCGGTTGCAGAGGTGTCGGTGCGGTCCCCGCTGCTGAAGCAGTACGACGAGCAGCTGCGCGACATCGCGGCGTCGCTGACGCGCCCGCGCAGCCGCCGCGCGCTGCCCGCGCTCGAGCGACCCACGCGCGAGCACGCGCACGTCCGCGACGCCGACCTGCTCGCGCGCGCCGACAAGCTGGGGGTGAGTTCCGACGCATCCTCCGTGCATTTTGTGTCCGCAACGTAACCTGCTCCACTTCTCTTGTCCCGATATGCTCTGTTGGATTTGTAGCCAACACACGCTCTTCCCATGATTTTCGTGATTTTTTGTGCTGCATATGGCGCTCTCCAGGACCTCATAAAGAGGAACCCGACGACGCCGATAGGCATTCGGACTTTCACAGGGGTTCCGAAAACCATGCCGGCCGGCCAGGTGCTTTTTCACACTACTGTAATGGATATGAAGGTCTTTAATCGTGAATTGGCTTTCGACACACCATTACACGGGTCTAGTGTCTTGTAGTCTTCGTACTAATGTACTGCTGCTAGTGTGTCTTGTAGAAGCCGAGCAATATTGGTGTTTGGTGTACCTATAATTCAGCTAATGGACGGTCTACAGTATTGCTACGACCCAACGTCTTTCCGGCAAAATACTCCCACGAAATTCGGGCCGGTAAGTGAGTTTGCGAGTGTCGCTCGTATTGCAGGCGCGCGGCTCCCCGGACGGCGGGGGCAGGGTCGGGGCGGAGCGCGTCGACGGCGGCGCGCCGGCGGGCGAGGAGAGCGGCTCGGGCGGCTCGGCGAGCGAGTCGGGCGAGACGCGCGTGGAGCTGCCGGCGGAGCGGCTGCTGCACGCGCGCGCCGGCTGGCTGCAGAGGCGCTGCGGCGCGGCGTGGTCGCGCCACTGGTTCGTGCTGCGCGGCGCCGCGCTGCTCTACTTCCGCGACCCGCAGGCCGAGCACCGCGGCCTCATGGACGGCGTCATCGACCTGAGCGGCGTGGCGCGCGTCCTCGAGCTACCCACCTCCACAAACGGCTTCGCTTTCGAGACTGAGGTTCCCATGCTTTTCATCTTACTTAAAAAACTATTTATGTGTGTGCACAAGTACATATTGTTTTTAATTTGTTGTAAACTTTTCTTTGCTGGTTTAGAGTTTTGATGACGGTTTAGGGTACTTGTAGGTTTTAAATTCCTGTATGATTTTCGTTTCCAGACATGGGACAACAAACACTACGTGTTATCGGCAGTCACGGCGGGTATTCGATCCAACTGGGTGTCCGCTATTCGGCGCACGGCCGGCCTGCCGGAGATTCCGACCTCTCTGCCGCTCCTGCTCCGAGAGGACAGTATTGACGCATCCGAGTCCTCCACCGGTCCGGTCACCCCCGTCACTCCGAGATCCGCCCCCTTCTCCTCCGACGATGAGTACCGAACTGCTTCGGAAGGCGGCCGACGAGATTCCGCTGACTGGGGCGACGCGATCCAGCCACCGCCTTCGCCGATTCTCAGTCGAACACCCATTTCCAAGGTGAAGGATAAAGTCCGCGCGCGCGGCTGCCACCAGACCGCTATCCCGCCCCCCACCCGCCTCGACAGCGACGAAGTCGATGCTCCTAAAGAAAAGGAATCTTCGCCGTACCCTGTCATCGATGAGATGAACGAAAACGAAAAGCCTTCTAAACCATGCAAACGAAGCTACATATCGACTATAGACAAGCAATCTATAGAAATAGATGACCTCCGCAAGCAACTTAAAATGGCCCTCGGCGATGTCAGCGCTGCCGAAAAAGAGCTCGTCCGGCTGAGAAAAATAAAGTCGGAAGCCTTAATGCGTGAGAAGCAAATGGAAGACCTTGTAATGGCCCTCCAGAAAACCGAGGAAGAGTTGTCTGTAAGGACGAAAGAAGCTGAAAATTTAGACGCCATTAAACAACTCTATAATCAGGATAAAACAATGTGGGAGAGCAAATTGACGGAAACGCAAAATTTCCTCAAGGAGTCTACAGAGCATTGTGAATTGCTGACGCGGCAACTGGCTACCGCTCAGGAGACTGTCCAACAACTTCAACGAGAGCTGACAGAGCTTAGTGACAAGTTGCATCGCAGTGTAAAGGAAAATGATTCACTCTACACTAAAATCAGAGAGTTGGAAGGACGAAATCTCGCAGGATCACCTGCCAAAGAGAAAAGAAAAAGTATCGGCTCGCTGAGTGAACTGACGAACTTAAACAACGGACTAAACTTGGACTCCTTAGAAAAAAATATATTGATAGAAGAATATGTTGAATTGAGGAGCAGATTTTTGAAAGCCATTCAAGAAATTAAAGCAATGAAGAAAGAATTGCGCGAGTCGCATAATATTTATGATGAGCTTGAGATCACAAACGTGAAGTTACACAATGAAATGAAATTTAGAGAGCAGTGCAGCCGATCAGAAATCGATCTAATGGCGGAACGAATTCAGGACTTAACGCAAAAGTTGACAGCATCTGATAAACAAGTAAGAACACTAAAACACAAAATACAAAAGTCTGAATCTAGAGAGAAGAGACGTAGCTTATCTCTTAAGGGCCGAGATTCTTTCTCTATTGGAAAAGAAGTGGAGGATAAACTGACTGAACTAGAAAATAAAATAACTTTGCTCGAAACAAACGAGCCTACTCCAACTATTAATCCTCCTTCAAAGAGTTCCTCACCTGCAAAAGACAAATCTACCAAGACAGAATGCATCACTGATGAAAAGAGATTAAAAAGGATAGCAGCACGTTTACGACGGAAATCGTTGGATAGTGCAACCAGCTCTGAACCCATGAAGATGTTGATACGGCTTAGTTCTCTTGAGACAAAGATTGCTTCTGCTCTGGACGGTCGCAGAGATCTTGCCACCTCTTGCGAGTCTCTCAGCGTTGCTACCAGGTCTTCAAGCAGTCCCATTTTCAATGATAGTCCAGAAGGGTCTAGCATTGGAAGTCAGTCCCAAAGACATCTGCTAGATAGGTTACAGAGTCTCGAAAATGTCGTGATACTTTCTCGGAATAAGGTAAATGAGTGTCTATGTCAAATGAGTGCGTTGAGATCTTCAAAGTCTCGAAGATCGCCCTCGCCCAGCGTCGAGAAGAAATACAGTATTAAATCCATGGAGAAATGTCTCACAGATGTTAGTAAAACATTGCAGGAATGTTTTGATAAGTGTGTGGTTGACTGCGATCAAAATGGTGAGCAGGAAATCAGTGATAGCGTCGGTCGAGTGGTAGCCCAGTTAGAAGAACAACTTAGAAATAAACTGCTAGAAATTTCCAAAAAAAAGTCTGATCTACTCGAATCTGGGGAACTAAATCAACGAAAAAATTTAGAGTTGCTCGCGGAAAAGCTAGCATATGAAGCAGTACTAGTGAGCAGGATTCAAGAAGCGTTAGAATCATCTAGTGGTAGTAGATTCTTCGCCAGGTTAATTAAGTCTGAAATAATTGAAACTAGTCAGTTAATTGATAACCTTCAGTCTAAGATAAACGGAGTCCACACCAATAGCATCAACAACACCAAGAGTTCACTGGACTATCTTGCTAGGATACTGTCTAGAAAGATAGACATTATGAATAATGTTCGGGAGACCAAAGAGTTAAGAAAATCAGAACTTATCATTCAGAGCTCTGATGTAGAAACTCTAAAAGCATCGCAGAAGGAAATCGCAGCAGCCGTTGACAAATACAAAACTGATAAGTTAGCCGAACTTTCTTCTGCATTGGCTAGTGAAACATTAAGTTATGTTTCTCCGAACGATGTGGACTATGAGCAGCAAAGAGCAAATATAGAAGCAGCAAGAGTACGAGAAGCGTGGGCTGCAGCCCGGGATGCACTTGGCGCTGAATTAGTTCAAGCAGAAGTAACGCGGGCACTAAACCGGGCCGCACAGTCTTGCGAAGGGCAACTCGAGGACACCCGGAACTGCCGACTCACATTGACAGCACAAGACCGAGCCGACCTGGAGCTCTGGTGGCAGGCAGCGCACGATCATCTAAGATGCGAAATGGACGTTGCCGTAAGGGACATTGCCACACGCTACCGAGAGTGTCTCAGTATGATGAACAGACGGTCGATGGGCGAAACCGCGCCCTCGCAAGACAGTCGCATTCTCTTGCAGCAACTAGCAGACGTCCTTGCGCACAAGGCTCTTATCGATGCAAGGATCGCGGTCGTCGATGGTACGTACCAGGCGTCGCTGCACCGGAATGGCGATGGTATTAACTCCGAGTTCTCTGCCCTGATTTCCGACAAGTCGACGCGAATGGAAAATGTCATCACATCACTAGAGACGGATCCTTCCCAAGAAGCAGAGTTCATATATCTGTTCCAGCACTTCTCCAACGAGTGCCAAGCGCTATTCTCCAGTGACTGTTCCAGTAACAGTGAAGACTTGATGAAGATTAGCCAGAGTCTGGAACAGGTCGAGGTGCAGGTAAAGGAGGTGCAGCGACAACTGTCGGGCGAGGAGAGGATCGCGGGGGAGGGCGGGGAGTTCTCCCTCCACGCCTCCAGCGATGGGAGCCAGCTGCAGACAGTCTTCGAAAGATGCGAGGCACTCAAGAGGAGAGTGGATGCGCTGTCAGCGTTGGTGCCCTGCCAACACTGTAAACAGCTGCAGGATGCTCTCGACAGGTGATTCATTTACTTACTTACACAAACTGACAATCATGAACGTATCGATGTTAATGTTGTTGCAAATGCTGTTAATGTTTGACGGTTGTCAATTTCGAGGAAATGTTAATGTAAACTGAAAAAAACACATTATTATTGCGTGAGAACTGTGGATGCACAAACGGCATCGCCCTAGACACCACACTTTGAACTTTGACCCACATACATTTTCCTTGTAAATACCAATACCGTGGCGCCGAGGCTGATGCGCTCTGTACATGTTCTACTTCGGTTATTAACTTGCTGTGACGATGCTTCAGGTTGAAGTCCGAGCGTTGCCGCGGCGAATCGGCCCTGCAGCAGCAGGCCGGCGCTTTGGCAGCGGCGCGCCGAGCGAGACAGCAGCTGCAGGTTCAGCACGAGCGAGAGAGACAGCAACTCCGCGAGCGGGCGCACCGCCTCGAGCGACGCCTCGCCACGCTGGACTCCGAGTACTCCCAGCAGCTGGAGAACCTGCGGGCGGCGTACCACAGTACCATATCCACCGACATCCAGGGCGACGGGCTGCGCGCGCGCTACCAGGCCGAGATCGAGCAACTGAGGGCTTTGTGCGAGAAGGGACTGCTGGCCATGGAGGGCTCACACCGCCGGATTGTCCACGAAATGGAAGAGAAACATAAGGCCGAGCGAGAACAGCTACGGTAATAGCTCAAATACTGTTGTTCATTTGCTTGCGTTCAAAATATCAAAATTCAACGGGCTTTCGTGGTTTCTAACCGGAGACATAATTGTGTGCGATGGTTCATCTTCAGTTGTATTTCATTATAATTCGATTCAGTGCAGCGAGTTTGCTTGTATCACTTTTTAGATAGAACTTCATCAGAATTGTTTTGTAACTGTTTCACCGACTAAGAAGAACTGATTCGAACACAGCTTATAATAGCCGTTTTCGAGGCATCCTTGCACAGCTGGGTTTTCTCTAAAGGTTTCTATTCCTTATGAAACTTTGCAACAGTGGTGCAAACAATAGTTCAATATAGACATGTGTGCAATCAGACCGGTAGCTAGCTCCATTTATTGACGGTCGGTTAGTGAAAAGATCGGCGAATAAGTGCACCTGCCGACGCTGCACTCCTTCTTCTGCACTGACTTACGGTCTCGCGCTTGCAGACTTGACAAAGAGCAGGCGCTAGCGGAGGAGACGCGCGCGACACTGGCGGCGCTGGACGCGATGCGCAAGGCGCACGAGAACGAGGTGCGCCGCGAGGTGGACAAGTTCAAGGCGGAGCACCGGAGCCGCGGCGACTACGCTGAACTGGGCCAGCTCAACTCTCGCCACCAGTTAGTACCGAGGCCGTTTGGCGACCTGTCCATTACTCATTCTTGCCATTACAGCAGAACGCCGATCATCCGGACTAATTGGGAAATTTATATACGTAGTGTTAACTTGAAATAGCAAGTTTTCTGAAAAATGAGTGTGTTTTGATACATATTTATCTTTATTGTAATAACATACATATTATTAAAAAATCACATGAATTTTAGGGAATGTTTAATCAGCCGTGAAGAAATCGATCTTTGCAGTCAATATCCGCAACGCAGATGAAGTGTGTATGTAGGTATAATCTTAAACACTGTGTTAGTAGGAGGCATTGACTACGGGAGGAGGGACTGAAGGGCAATTCCAAATTATGGATTACAGCAGGTGGCGAAATTGGAAGACGCAACTCCTGCGAATGGTATGTTTTGCTGGTTTCAGTCCAGCCTTGCAGCATATTCGTAAAGTAGTTCTTATTACTGGGCTCCTTCTTTAATTAATGTGTCATTGCTTCTCGGTCGATTATGGATACATATCACATTTTTTGGAATAAGCGACATGGAGCGGCGTGAAATATATGTAGTAAAATATTTATTATTTTGGGTGAAAATAACTTGCATTGGACTTCTGACCTTAACAGGTGAAGATCCAGCTCTTAAGGTTATCTTCGATTCTATAAATCTTGGATCCTTTGCAGCAGCTGTATGTGGTCCGATTCATCCTGCCTCTCCAGCGGGAGGCATATAAACAGGCGGGCAATGTCGGATCATGCGCGGATCATCGGTCTTCGGCGTTGGTGTCGGTCGCGAATGCCCTCCACCTTGTCTTGATGATTTTGGCTATTTATAATACCTACCTATATAACATAACAGATGCGTTGATCATCTTTGTCCGCTATATTTTTATAGTTGCGCGGTTGTGTTTGCAGACAAGAGATGGAGGAGATAAAGCTGGAGATCCTGTCACTGTCCGAGAAGTACTCGGTGAAGTGCGTGGAGTCAGCAGAGTTGGAGGACCGGCTGGCGGGCGCGACACAGCAACTCGCGCAGGCACAGCAGCACATCATGCAGCTCGACGCAAGGTACCCAGCACCGTCTCATCAATAGGGATAAAGCTGGAGGTCATCTTTAGAAACTTGCTGGGAAAGGGAAAAGGAAGAAGGCGACAAAGTGCGCGTGGCCTCAGGTGGCTACTTTTTTCGGAACATTTTCAACTATATCAAACACAGGCTGTGTTTCTATCTCTCCTTCTTCAATCCACTACATACCTCTCATGTGCTGTCAATCTCGTAACTGTGAATCAAGCCTGCAGGCAGTAAATAATTGACAAACATTAAAACAGTGTAGGTGACAGCACAGAAACCTGCGGGACACCAACCTCAATCACCAGTTACGAAAACCCGACAGGAAGCTGGCAATTCAAGAGCATAGTTTGGGTGGAATGCGAAAGGAGGATAGCTTGAGAAGGCCCTGGAGCCAACCACAGTCAAAGGCTTTGGAGATGTCAAACGCTCTAGCGACTACCCAGAATTGTCCAGTCTTTTGGCCCATATATGCGTAACCTATGTTAGAAGATCTTCCATTGACCGTGCTTTTTGGAAGCTTTTCTTTGAGGCCCACCTCAAGGCGGCATTGGCAGGGCAACGAGGGCTTGTTCTTACCACTCACTGGTACAACAGAGGATGGAAAAAAGTAAACTATGCTTTGATTTATCAGCTCAGCAATAGACTCGGCACACCTTTCCAAGGAAGGAACAGAACTCTTCCCATTGAGCCGGCCTAGCGCCAGACTGTGCGTGTACTGGGCTCTCGTGTAGTCGCGAGATGCACAGTTCAGGACACAACACAGTATTCCGAGCTTCCAACGGGAGCTTTGACACTTACTCTAATTCCTGTGTATCAAAAAGTCCTAGCAAGCTAGGCCTATGTAAGGAAGATTTAAAACACTTGCTCGCTCTTTAACAGAAGCTAGAAGGCCAGTTTTTTATTTTTCTGTACTTATCAACTATGATATTTCCAGAAACAAGCAGCTGAGAGCTCACCTTATGTCGGAAGCGAACGACATGAAAAGTGCAGAAGCGACTTCTCTCTCCCACCTCATCGATGAACCGGGACCGGTATGTGAAACCTATCTATATCAAATAGTTCTAGTTGAACTAAGTGTCTGTTTACGCATGCATTTGTAATAAGGACACATTTAAAAGACATATTTCTTTGAAAATACATGCTAGCTTTGTAAATATCTATAATTTATTTGCACAACCCGTTTGAATGCCGCTTTTTACAGCACTTGCAATATTTTTTATGTTTTCTACCTATCAATTGCTACTTCTGGAATGAATATGGTTGTACAATATTACTACCACGCTTGTCCCCTGCACATTATTAACAATAATTTCTCATCTCATTAGATCGGATTTACGTCCTAACAAAACCACTTAAAAATAATACCTACATTGTTGCCTTAATAAAACATACATCCATGGAAAGTAGTTCTAACATATCCAAATGTGTGAATTCCTGCCTAGTTACCCCTCTTTTACTTCACATATAATTAGTCAGAGCATTAGTAGTTCCATTATTAGTATTTCCATTCCAATAATTTAGTAGTAATTATGTAATGACATTTATTCAATTTTTTCATTCATCAATTCTTAATTTTAAAAGGAAGTATTTTATTTGAATCGATTTTTTTTACCAGACGAATTGTTGTCTAGCAATTTATGCTAATTTCTCAAATATGCGATCTAATAAAATTTAAAAAGGCTTAGAGATATTATTTTGTATAAGGTCTTCGGCATACATCGTATGCAAGGTACAATAGAGTTATAAGCATAATTACCTGACTATTTCCTGTGTAAATTGTTTTAAGCTTTTAAAAGTATCTCAATACACAAAATTATACAGATCGCATGTCGAGCTTTTCCAGTCTACTATGACCATTTAAAGTTGATATTTTTCAGAGGTTTTTCCTATAGGGTTTGAAGAGTAAAAATAATAAGTAATAAATAAGTATGACCGAAAAGTTTGGACCAGTTAGTGAAATAAAAACCATATCTAGTTTCTGGTGAACGGATGTATGTTGGAGGTTGCACAATGTAGTAGGTGATGCTTGCACATTGTGTACGAACGTATGACACTAACAGCATGGGCGGTCGGCGCAGCCCTCCCCCCTCTGGGAGCACCTCAGGCACCTCGCCAGCGTGTGGCACAGCGCCAACCCCCAAGGTAATCCCCCTCTATCACTCTCTCTCTCTCTCACTCACTCGCACTCACATGCTCATTCACACACACACCTATTGTTCGAATTTTAATATTATTTGCATGTGTTGGAAGTTGGTGTGCACTTACTGGTGAAATGTGTAATACAATATAACTATTATTGTCATTGTTTGTTTCCTTTTTTAAATCTAAACAAACAATGATTATATAATTAGATTCAAATCTAATCAAATCGTTTTTTTACGTAAAAATATGGATGGTTACTTCAACACAGTAGGTGTTTGTTTATTGTTTGTTTGTGTCATGATATTAGCTCAACACACCTCACGGGAACTAGGTGTCATGGCAGAACCATCCTTGTATTGCATGGATGCAATTAACTGTCATTGTTCATTCAACGAAATGGTATAACCAACCAACTAGTAAGTAAGGGAAAGTGGGTACCTATAGTTTAACGTAGAATCCGTGAAGAAATGCAATGGGATTACTTGTATTATTTTACGGTTCCAGGACCCACACTGGAAAAAAAATATTTGCTAGGTCTCGTCGACATTATCTCAATCACTTAATCTCATAAAATCCAATGACTGATGTCTGTATCCTATCGGTCTGTCTGCTTATAACTTAAGAATTATTTACCCGATATCAATGCGGTTTGCATACATAGGTAAAGTATGACGATTCCTATCAAGTATAGGCTTGAACATCCCTCTCAATTCGTCGAGTAGTTAGCAGTGGAATCATGCAATTTTGCTGTAATGTAAAAGAACACATATCGGGGTTAGAGGCTGGCGGCGGTCGATTGACTGGCGATGAGCATAAGTGGCGCGTCGGAACCTATCTCCGTCCCCACTAGGATACTCTCATACTTCAAAAAGTAATTTAATATGAACATATATATCTCAAGAATAATAGAAAAATAATATTGTTTTTTTTTTCTCAGGACTGTTGAAACATTATGTCGTCGCATTTACTGAACTCTATAGAAGTGGCTCATTTAGTATAGGCTATTATGCTAGGCTATACCATTGGATTTCTTATACCGATTTTCGTAACACACATTCAGTCTTTATTTTACCCATAACTCGTTCGGATGTTTTGTATTTCTAGCTTGATCTAACATTATCATTATTTATTTATGCATGGTACTATAAAATTACTCTGGTGGTTATTGAATAATTTGTTTAGTAAAAGTAAAAAGTGATATATTGTATGTATGCTTTATATGTGTACAATTTACATATTTTTTCCTTCATAGATAGGTTTACTTTTCCTACACTGTCACTATCATGCCCTGAATCAATATCATTATACTATTACTACCTAGTTCTAGATACAATAAATTGCACATGATTTTGCTATTTCCTGTTACTTTCATCTTAGATGAAATTTTAAAAAGTTCCAAATTTTTTTAGTCAGGGCAATTCAGTAACAGTAGGTAACATTTTTTTACCGCAGTTTCACGTGTGCAAGTACATTCCACGTAACTTCATAATGGGGAACAGACATAGCAAGTCGGGAAAAATAAAAGCTTCTCTTTGTTAATGTCGTTATCGCAAAAACAACCAGCAATAAAATAAACCTAATTTCCTTATTAATATTAAGAGATAATATTAATATTATCTTTCTTTGTGTATGGTGTTGGATTTCGACAGCTTTTGGATTGACTCCCGCAAACACCATCTGTGGTGATAAATAAGCAGTATTGTTTCCCATTCTGAGACATTGTCAAGAGAATGTCGTTTTGCAGAATGTGCTTTTTTCATTTTATATGAATTCCAGCTGTTTGTGTGTGAAAGATTAGCAATGTATTGTGTGTGTATATCCTGGCCATATACATATCCATAAGTAGTCACTTTGGGAATATTGCAAAAAAAAATACATCGTTATGTTTGTTTTTGAATTTGTTTTCATCCTTTATTTTTTAATTAGCGTTAACTATAGATACTAGCCTAATTTACTAAAAATATGTTTTTCATGCTCGAAATGTGATTTCGATTAGAAACCATCAAGATCGAGTCAACTGAGCCTGGAGCCGGCGATGACTGCGGTGAGAAAGACAAAGATCCAATTTGCCAAGACAGAAAGCACAAGGAACCTGCAGCTCTCGCCCGTGCAGGTAATTGCCGGCTTTGTCTCCCTACCCCTCCACACCACACTGGACCTCTAAACATGACATTTCTTAACCTCTGATCCACACATGTGTGATGTGTGATGGTGTGCAGTCACCTAGCACACCTGCTATGAGACCCGCTTCTTCTTATTTTCTAAAAATACCAACCCAACTTAAACGGCTGGCTTTCTGAAACGGTTTTTTCGTCTGTCTGTCCGCTTATAACTTGAAAACCACTTACCCGTTTTACTGCATGGACTGATAACCAAAATTTATTTAATTGAGCTACCTACTAGCGATTGGTGATCACTGCTTCTTTCAAGTAATTATCATGAGTTCACATGTTCTGTGTCTCTTTTCTGTTCTGGACCTAATTTTGCTATGAAAATGGTGAATTCATGCCTTAACACGATTCCTATTTGTAGAATGCATATTTGATAATTTTCATTGAACTTGATAAAAGATTTTAATCCAACAGTTTAACGAATTGCACAATTTAAAGTGCCAATGTAATTAACGGTACGAAAACGTAAATATAATAATATGTTTCGAACATAACTCGAAAGCAGAATCGTTCGAGGTAGTGGCTCGATCATAAAACTTGCCGCGCATGCTAGAAAACTCGATGCTCCACAACATACAATCGGCAATGAACTGTTTCAGCTACAAAAACTCATAAAAATGAACAGGTGACTTTCACCCAGTTCTCTTAATCGCAACGTCGAAAAGAGCTGAATAGAACAATGTTTTCAAGTATTATTTATTGCTGTAAGTAATGTGAAATTATATGTGTTTGCAATTAAGCCCAAAATCGTGTTACCAAATGTATACAGAAATAAGTAAATTGATGAGCATTACGATTCGGTGAATTTTTGCGGGATGCGGGCCCCATTTGGATGCGTTCGGCTTTGCTCATCAACCTATAAGAGTATTGACTTGACTGGTTATACTTACTCATTAAGCGGTAGCGTAACGTTTATAGCGTATGTTATAGTCAAATATCCGTGATTTAAAAATGGTGTAAAACCTATAATATTTTATGGCATATGGCAAAAAATATTTCACATTTTAATACTTTCCTATCTCTTTACTGATTGTATGGTCGTTGTGTCTTCACTGTATGTAATTACTACTTTAACAACAGTGAACACGAACAGAGAGAACCTGTCCAAACTTAGTACGAGTTTAGCACCGGACTAACCATACAAAAACCAGTTTAGTTCGGCGTATTAAAGTTAGTCTGTTCACTCTGAATACGACTGTAGGTTTTGTTTTTGTAAAATTTTTTTAGAAATCCTGAATCATGTTCAGGACTGTTTGAAATTTGACTAATGTGAGGGTGTAAACGCACTGGCTGGTCAAACTAACACTTGAATATCACCTTGCAGAACTGAAAAGCGCGCGCTGCTCTGTGTCGGGCCGCGCCTCGCGCTCTCCCCTCGTCGGGATGGTCGCCGAGCGCAAGAAGCTGTTCGAGCTGTAGCCTCACCTCACCTCACCTCACCTCACCTCACCTCACCTCACCTCACCTCACCTCACCTCACCTCACCTCACCTCACCTCAACACCCGCACTGTGCCCGGCGAGCAACATGACACTGCGTCGACCAGTTCGACGCTACTAACCCACCCCAATAAGCTTTCTTGTACCTTACGATTACATATTAGACCGAAAGAGTATACATAATTATGACGGTAAGCATAGCGTGTATATTAGGCCTAGTGTAGATTATATCCTTATTTGACTTAGCTATACGTCGTTTGTGTAATATAAGTCAATAAACACGTTCTTCCCTTCCGTGTAAATAAATTGTAACAACTTAGGTTTCCAGGAGTTAATTAGTACCCTGCCCTTTCTTTTTCCTTTCTTTATTTTTAAGGAATTGTTACCAAAAACTTGTATCATTTGTATTTATGGAATTGTTCATAATTCTTGTTCATTACTTACATTGTTGTGTACGAACATTCATCACTTGATGTGTGTGTTTGTGAAAATATTAACACATGAAATTATTTTACGTACTGAATGTGTTTAGGGTATGTAGATATTTAGGCATTTTGCAGTATTTTTAAGCAAGGCTTAATATTTATAGAGGCATATTATATTGTTTTAAGAGATTTAACATACATTTATACCCATATACATATTGTCGGCTGTAATTTAAGAAGTTATATTATCATCTACACCATCTCTACATTCTTGTATACATTTTATTTTATTTCTTATGACTTTATTCTCCTCGTTCCAAACTTATGATAAAGAAATGTTTATTGCAAAAAGTATTTTGCAACAAATTTGTACTTTCCTTATTTCCTTTCCATAAGTGTAAGTGTTACCATTTCTGATAATAAATGGGCATTGACCTTCATATAACACTTATGGTGTTTGACAAGCGCCTGAATTTTAATAATCCAGGTTTAATTTAGTGTTTGAGAACCATATTTTAAATATTTCTCGTTTTATGACTACATATATATTTACAATTTTAATATTTCACTTTGTTGTGTATAGTGTCCCACATATAAGATTTTTATTTAATAGGTTTCTGAATTGTATTGGCATCGTTTCGTGATTTGTCGTGCTTCATTGAATTGCTCAATTTAATATAGTTACATTACTTGCAATGTAAATGTTATTATACCAAACAGCATAGATTTTTCATAAGATATGTGTAGGTGTGTGACAATCGTATGGGTATGTCACGTGTGTCTTATTGTGTCTGTCCTCACTTGTAATGTGTTGCCCCAGGCACAAAATGTATAGGACCAGAAGGCCGGCTCCCATGTTGCTCCCAACGCGTAAAACAGGTGCACGCACACATAGACACGTACCTACGAACGGCATTCAGAATGGGAGATCACGTTTACGTGTCAATATTTTCTAGCGCCTGTTTCCGCCCATTGTATGGAGCTGGCCTTAGGTCCTATACATTGTTTGTCCACGGTTTGAGCGATAATAATATTATAAAGTAATACACAATAGGAGATGTGAGTTGTACAAGCAAGGCATGATGGTCACATTGTAAACAGTAATGCACGAGTCAAACAATATTAAAATAAATATATTTTCTGTATGTTGTAGATTATGACGTATCGTTACGAAGTGTTGTTTTGTATAACAAAGATTTTTAAATAAACCCCTTTTAATACCACAATAACTTTATTTAATTTTGTAACTAGCTAAGGTACCCGGCCCCGAGTCCATGTCGTTTTGGGCTAAAGTCGGGCTGAATTACTTCCTGAATAAAAATTAGTCCAAAGGGCTGGTCTAAAAGGCTGATTCACGACAATGTATCTATCTATCAAATTTAATCAAAATGGTTTGAGCCGATAGGGCATGTGTGATTAATAAGAAACATCGAAACATTCAAATTATTAATCCCAGTGGAAGGAATGTATTAGGAAACGTACAAAATTTGAGTTTTTCAGATTTCTTCTGTCTTGAAGGCAGTGATAATCGAAGATTTGATAATTTAAAGAAATGCATTCTTTGTCCTTTGGCCAACGCACAAATTATGCACGGTGACTGCCATTAAAAGAGCGAAATAGTCTTCCAGGCCCTTACGGCTTCCTACCCTTTGTCAGATTATAATCAAAAAAATTTAATCACTTCTATGTCCGTATGTTTTTATGTGTTTTACATATCTGTATTTTTCATTAAAAAAATGTTAAAAAAATGTTAAAACAACTTTTTGCCAATGTTTTTTAGCCAATATATTCCAATCTAAAAGCTATATGAAAAAAAAATACATGCAGACTTATATTTTGACAATATAATTATGAATCCAAAATAAAAAAAAACCTAGTAAAACATTAAGAGGATGTAAAAAGTTATCACCCGTAGTATCGGGAATTGATAGGGTAACGACCACTGCAGAGAAGGGAAAAGTGGCATGCCGTCGATATCGTGTCGCCTCCGAATCGTCAAATAGACCATATCTATGGGAATCCAGTGGCGAGTCGTGTATCACAATTGAACTAAAAATCTAAATTTTATATCGATGTATATCGCCATAAATAAACGATTTACAGGTGAGTTGGTTCTTATTCAAGTAAATGTGAGCATTACCTGCGTCTTGCTCGTTGAGCGGAGGGATGGCGTTATGCAACTCCGATGAGAATTCTCCGTGGTACAGACGAAAAACTCGGAGAGACCCTACATTCCTTCCCAGTTGGAGGGTGTCTAAATTATGAGATACCTCGGGGTCGTCACGCACAGACGACGCTGTATTGAGTCCAAGGAACAATTGCAGGGAATCAATAGACCTCACCATGCAGTGGTTGGATGACCCGAGGGGGGTGAGAACTGAGATGTTGTAACCAGTGTATTTGGTGGTCAGCAAAAGATTCAGCAAGGAGGAGGCGTCACTTGCTCGACTATTCCTCCATTAAGTCAGGTTGTGCATCAGTCAGCCTCGGTGGCCCAGTGGCGCGACACTTCGGCGATCGCTCTCCGAAGTTAAGCAACGCTGGGTCCGGTCTGGTCTTGGATGGGTGACCATTCGACCGTTGAGAGAGGCTGGCCGTGGTTCGGATTCCACGTTAAGCTGTAGGTCCCCTTCCTTACTTACTAGGTGGTAGGGTTTATCCCGCCCGGGTTGGTACCATCGCATTGGATGAACGATGGTCGAAGCGGCAATGAAAATTGTCCGTGTTTTCCATCCAGTTCAATGTAGCCGTGCAATATAAGGAAGGTCCTGGCATGGCACCTAGTTCCCATGTGGTGTGTTGGGCTAATACCATGACAGAACTTGTGGTATTAGCCATCCATGTCCAGTCACATAAAAAAAAAAAAAAGAGGGAAGTTACACACAACCCTACAAGCAAAGTCGGTCTTATCGGAGCAATCGACTCCGCGGTGAGGTACTTTGTCTGTCCTTTACCAGGTATTCCAAAAGACGAGCAGTAGTTGCCGTTATGCGGTCTGTAAAGACACGCGCACAATCGTGTAAATACCCATGCCCACATAAACTCAAATCACGCAGTGTTCGGGGTCCTCAATACAGTACAGACGGCAATATCAAATATCCGGGCTGACGAACAGGCACGCCTTCGGGCGGAAGGAACTTTACAGAGTGAAGTTGGGGTATTAGGTACGAAGTCGTGATATTTGTGTCTCCCTGAGAAAGAGCATGGCCGGTTAGCTCTGCTCCAGGTGCAGGTGCACGGCATTCAGATTTCAGGTTGGTGTGCAACGGCCGTATATTCGCCTGGTCACCGCGAAATGTCATTTGTTATTAGTAAAAGGAATTGGGAGGAATTAATAAAGAGAATTTGTACAGTAGATTTGCGGTAAAATCTTAGCCCAGTGGCTTTGTTACTATCTAACTATGGGATTGTGAGTTGCCAACATGTTTTTTTATGGAACCTGACATGGATGGCTAATAACTACCGTAATTTTAATATCCCAATACACCACATTCCCGAAGGAATGCCAGGTGCCATGACAGGACCTTCCCTGTATGAGCACAGCTACACTGAACTGGATGGAAAACACGGACAAATTTTCATGGCCGCTTCAACCATAGTTTCTTCCAATACGTTGGTACCAACACGAGAGGCTTTAACCATGCAACCTAACAGGGGAAAGGGAACAACAGTTTTACATGGGTTCCAAACCATTAAACAGCTCGCATTCGAAACAAAATACACTTATCCAACTCAGAAAGCGAAAAAAGGCAAGTCTTCCAGCCCCTGCACCACGAGCTGTACCCCGGAAATACCCCCGGTCCCTCTGGAAGTTGGAGCCGGGATACCCCCTACAGTCCGGTCATCAACCGGCACAAAAATCCGGAATTATGCGCCGAGTGATGGGATGGGAAGCCAAACTTCCCAGCGGCGGGCAGCGAAGTGTGTACCCGCTTCACCAGAACCACTCCTCTACGCCACTTTCTATTTCTCTTTTTTTTAAATGGACATAGTGACTAATGTCAAATCTACTGTCATGATGTTAGCCTGAAAATAGGAACTAGTTGACGTGCCAGCGGAACTTCCTTATATAGCACGGCTAAATTGAACAAGATGGAATTTTTTTGTTGCCGCCTCGGCCATCGTTAATTCAATTTCAATTATGTTTATTCAATGGTGGATGGTACCCGGGCAGGATTGGCCCTACCACCTGAAATACATCGAATTCGAATTCGCCTTAGCCAAAACAATAAAACCATGTTAGTTTGATGACGCTACCCTAAAATGAGTATTTTTTTGCTATCTTCTTTACGTTGTGCCTAAAACATTTTTTGAATCGACACAGAAATAGCGGAAATAGGCTCGCCACTATTTTTTATTAGTTAGTAACTATTTGTATTTATTTGGTACTTAGCCCAACAATTGTTACTGGTGAATGTATACTAAAACCTATACTAAAAGCCCATTTGTATGTGCCTAGAAATACCCTATTCTAGGCACGATACAGAGTAAACTGAACATAGCCGCAGAGCAACAGGTTGCGTGCGTAGTTATTGATTTTCTGTCTAGAGGGCTGCCTGCTGCCTCTCACTGTCGACAGTATTGGCTCGTGGATTGGAAGAAGGCACGATGTGGAAAATCTTTGTTTTCTTTGTGACAACCACCTTATTTTCAAGCATCTGCTTATCTGACGGATCTACGGAAAAAACTCCAGTAACATTCACTTTCAAAGAGTATCAGTACAAGGATACTCCGAAAAACGTAAGTATATACGTACCTAGTTAGCTTGCTTGGTTTAAACTACTTGGCTAGTAGTATTCATCCTAGAACTGTTAATATTCGTTGATTATTTTTTACCCATTATATCCAATTTCATTATATATAATCTCATTTAATTGAATGAAAAGATGGTCGAAGCAGCAATGAAAATTGTCCGTGTTTTCCATACAGTTCCTGAAGGGAAGGTCACCACACCACACCAATTAGGTGCCAAGTGCCAACTTGCACCGAATTCCTTCGTAAATGCGGTGTGTTGGGCTTATGGACGGTGGGGTAGTCATCCATGTCTACAATAAAACTCCCGTTGCGAGTCACAATGCCGAAGTCTGTTGTCACCAATGAAGGGAAAGGAAGGAGAAGTGGCATGCGCTTGATATCGCGTCGCCACCGTATGGTCAAAGTGACCATATACTTGTATGAGAATCCGGCGGTGCGTTATGTGCACATAGCCGAAACATCGCAACCGTGCGTGAATGGGCTCTAAAAATGCGTTCGTCAAGGTTCCCACCCACAAAAACCCTCCAAAACGTCCGCTTGCTCATGTTTGCATGTGGCATGTACGTTTATGTTGGGTTGGTAGTTTTTGAAAAGTCGGGCGTCATAGTAAGCGGGCGTCTCTGTAAGCGCGCTAGATGGCATATCTCATTACTTTTTATCTATTGTTGTCACGATCTATAAATCGAAAAATGTTATGTGTTTACAAGGAGATGACGTTCCGCGAGTTCGAGACGGCTTGCGAGCAGAGCGGCGCGTGCAGCGCGCTCGGCGGGCTGGCTCGCGGCCGCTGTGTGCGTGAGTGCGTGTCGCCCTCCTGCTACCGCGAGATTTACCAGGCCGACCAGGTACGCCCGCATGCTGGCACATCATGCGGAGCGACTTCTGAACCTCATGTTTAGGAATGCCTGCTCAGAGATGACGTTCCGCGAGTTCGAGACGGTTTGCGAGCAGAGCGGCGCGCGTGCAGTGCGCACGGCCGCTCCGTGCGCGAATGCGTGTCGCCCTCTTGCTACCGAGAGATCTACCAGGTCGACCAGGTACGCCTTCCTGCTGGTACATCTTGTGTAGGAAGGTCTGGACCTCTTGTGTAAGAATAGGAACGCCTGCTCGGAAATGAGGTTCCACCCGTTTGAGACAGGTTGCGAGCTGACCGGCTATGTGCGCTGTGCGGGCTGACGTGCGGCCGCTTTGTGCATGTAGCGTATCGCTGTCGCACATTCTGCCACCAGCTCTATTATACGACTCGTAGCTTAGTGGCGAAGGGACTTTTCTTCCATGACATACCTAGGTCTTGGGTTCGATCCCGCCCACGTCTTCACTACTGTTTTTTTCTTTCTGAGTTGGATAAGTCAATTTCGTCACAAATGCCAACTGTTCCATGGTTCAGAATCCTTGTCAAACTGTTGTCCTTCCCTTACTAGGTTGCATAATATGGGTGGGTGGTTCTGATCTTGTTATAGCCATCCAGGTCCAGTAATGTAAAATCCAGCAAATCACGCTGCATTGTATGAACTACCACTCACAATAATGACTCCTTAAAACAATCACTAACATTATTTATTGAAAAATGATATTATTTACTGAAAAACCTTCCGATAACGTGTAAATATGACCGCTCGAGTAATTATCCAACCTGAGGCAAAGCTTATTACGGCGTTGGCTTGGCATAGTGTTGGTGCAAAAGATAAAAAGAGCTGACATGCATGCCGGCGTTCTGACAAGTTATGGCATCGAGGAGGTTGCGACCTCTACGTTTTGAAGGGAGTGGTAAAGTGTTTGGTCCTACTTATACATGAGCTGGATTCGGACCTGATTACATGCCATATGTATGTCGAGGGCAGAGGAAGCCCAGCTTCAGATAAATTGCTTAAAATAAAATCGAATGTAGGTGTCGCGCCTAAATATAATGAAAAATTAAAAAAAAAAATAACCGACTTCAAAGAAAAAGCACTAATAAGTAAAAAATAATTGCCATTTTTGTAGTTACGATTTTTGTTATTGTTTGAGTCGGCGTCAGCCGGGCACGCGCTGCGCCAATCAAGAGAACCTTGGCTACCTTGGCTGAAACCGACTCAAAAAATAACAAAAATCGTAACTACAAAAATGGCAATTATTTTTTACTTTTTAGTGCTTTTTCTTTGAAGTCGGTTATTTTTTTTGTTAATTTTTTTTTATTTGTTTATTTTTAGTGAATCTGAAGTACAATTACTAATTTTTACACGTCCTTTCCAATAAAAAAAGAATCACCGAAATCGGTTGGCGTTATATTGAGTTATTCGTCCATTTGTCGCGCACATCTTAATACAAATTTAAGACTTATATGATTTTCTCATGGATATCACTGTCAGAACTTAACCAAATTAAAATGGGACCACTTGGGAAGCACTAGCTTTCATTTAAAAAAATAATCATCAAAATCGGTTCACCCAGGCAAAAGTTATGAGGTAACAAACATAAAAAAAAACCATACAGACGAATTGATAACCTCCTCCTTTTTTGAAGTCGGTTAAAAACTGTAGATAAACATACAAACTAACGTGTGATGTGACGCTTGAATGTCCTTACAGCTGGAGGAGGGCGAGATAGACGTGCGACTGAACTCGTTCAAGGGCTGCTTCACGCAGAGGAGCGGCCGCACGAGGAACTGATGCGGCCGCCGCCTCCCCCGCCGCCTCCCCCGCCGTCCCCGCTGCGACACCTCCACGCTTCTCCTGCTTGCCAACAAACTCAACTCCACCAGGAAGAAGGCCTTAGCTTACTTCTTGGTTAGTTAACCATTCATTAGGTTTACTTATAGTGGTGCAGGGACATGCCTTGCATGCCAGAGTATTGGGTTAAAATTCCTACCCCGTTCATGGACCATTTCATTTTTCTTTCCGATTTAGATAAGTGCATATCGACACGAATTCGAGCTGTTCCATGGTTCGGAAACAATGTTAAACTGTAGGTCTCCCTCCCCCTTCTAGGTGGTAGGGTAAATCCGTCCGGATATATACCATCCGCTGGCCGTGGTTCGGATTCCACGTTAAGCTGTAGGTCCCCTTCCTTACTTACTAGGCGGTAGGGTTTATCCCGCCCGGGTTGGTACCATCGCATTGGATGAACGATGGTCGAAGCGGCAATGAAAATTGTCCGTGTTTTCCATCCAGTTCAATGTAGCCGTGCAATATAAGGAAGGTCCTGGCATGGCACCTAGTTCCCATGTGGTGTGTTGGGCTAATACCATGACAGAACTTGTGGTATTAGCCATCCATGTCCAGTCACATAAAAAAAATCGCATTGGATGGAAAGATGGTCGAAATGGTAATGATAAATTGTCCGTTTTTCATATAGTTCAATGTGGGCGTGCTCATTAAGGGAAGGTCCTTGCATAGCACCTAATTCCTTGAGAATACGGTGCTTTGGAATAATATCATTACGTGTGTGTGGTATTAGCCATCCATGTCCAGTTACATAAAACAAAATATAAGAATTGTAAAACACGCATATCCTGTGTCCTGCTTGGCTGGACTGTCAAACTGGCGCTGTCAGCTGTTATGATTTCAGACATGGATAGAACGATAATACCATGGTTGAGGGTAGGCCGAAACTTATTCGAACCATACCCAGACTACAAAAGTGTGCCACATGTAATAAATATTATTTATAATTATATAATATATAATTATATATCATTGCTGTCCATACATTACATATATTTCTACAAAATTCTACCGGTTTCCCACCTAATTGTATTTTTTTGCTTTCATGCTTTCCTTTGTAAAATAATATAATCGCTTGTTTGCAGGTTTATCTCTGGACTCCTGGAATTCGAAAGATTGGATACTTTCTTCCTAGGCGAGGGTCCAGGCAAAATTACTTGCATAGAGTGCTCATCAGGTGACATGATTTAATTTAGGAGAATAAAAACAACTAGTCCAACAAAATACTTAAATATTTTGTTTTTTTTAATATTTTAGTTTTATTTAATAGGTAATAAAATCATTTGCGAGCGAAATTTCCAAATCACCGAGACTTTTCTAAATAGATATACGATGACGTAGGATGTTAATTAATCACATTCAAATGAGCTCCACGAAAAAGGGTATTTTTTGATGTTTCAGTAATGTGCAGTATCAAAGTTGAAGTAATCGGCATTACCCTAGCCGCCACACATTGAACTTTGACCAAATACTTTTTCCTTGCAAATGCCAATGCCTACTGTAGCGTATACGGTGAAATTTGTACATTAGTAGTTACACAGTGTTAAAAAATAAATACCTTTGTACACTCGTATTTTTCTTATAATTCGTCGTTCGAACTGTTGTCATGACATGACATGTTGCTTCTGCACGATCCTAACGAATAATGGAAGAGGGACTGTTCATCTACGTTCTTGAACCAGCGGTCGTAGATTTTCTGAGGGTAGGCGGCAGTCGAGTCCAGACCATGGAATGAGACCGGAGGAACCCAGTTTAAATACTCTGGAGCGTAGTCTTCGGGTAGACCCTGTAACACAATATAATCTTACATACTAAACAGTTGTGACTAACATACCGATTATCTTTTACTGGTATTGATTGCAAGCTGCTAAGAAAGGCCCAACCCGCTCATCTCCCCATACAAAAGGGGAAAGAAGATCACGCCCATATTTCTTGTCAGAGATCCAAAATGTTGCCCAAAATAGCTTTATTTGATCGAACTAGATGTCTGATGACCATTGGCATTGTAAAATTGTGTTTGGTTTATAAGTTATAAGGTCCGAAAGTTCGAATTTTTCGCGCGTTTTATACAATAAGTTTGGAGGTAGATAACGCAATGATAAAGTAAGAACATCGTAAAAAGAATAATCATCAGACATAGCTTATTTAATCAAGATTTATGATCTATTTGGTTTTTGTTAGATTTTTGACTACAGCGGCCGTGGTTTACTTTTAGCTATAAGTCGTTTTGAAATTAAAATTTTCGTAAATCTTACCAAATCATACACTATGCACATTGTCTTTTATGTGGATATGTTGCATCTTCCTCATCACGGAGCCTGTCTTATTCTTTGAAACAGAGAAGGTCCCAGAGCGCAACGGCACGGTTTTGTACCGTGCCCGCGAATGAGTTAGGCCAGCCGGGTTGGGCCACCTTAAGGTGGCCCATCCCGCTCAACTCCCCATACAAACGGGGAAAGAAGATCACGCACATATTACTTGTCAGAGATCCCAAATTTTGCTCAAAATAGCTTTATTTGATCGAACTAGATGTCTGATGACCGTTGGCATTGTAAAATTGTGTTTGGTTCCTAAGTTATAAGGTCCGAAAGTTCAGATTTTTCGCGCGTTTTATGCAATAACGTTGGAGGTAGATTACGCAATGATAAAGTAAGATATCTTAAAAAGATTGGTCATCAGGCATAGGTTATTTAATCAAAATTTATAATCTCTTTGGTTTTTGTTAGATATTTGACTACAGCGGTCGTGGTTTACTTTTAGCTATAAGTCGTTTTGTAATAAAAATTTTCGTAAATCTTACCAAATCATACACTATACACATTGTCTGTTTTGTGGACATGTTGCATCTTCCTCACCACGGAGCCTGTCTTTTTCTTTGAAACAGAGAAGGTCCCAGAGCGCAACAGCACGATTTTGTACCGTGCCCGCGATTGAGTTAGTTCGCTTAGGGCTTGCAATCAATACCAGTACAAGATATTCAGCACTTTTTTTTTTAATGTGACTGGACATGGATGGCTAATACCACAAGTTCTGTCATGGTATTAGCCCAACACACCACATGGGAACTAGGTGCCATGCCAGGACCTTCCTTATATTGCACGGCTACATTGAACTGGATGGAAAACACGGACAATTTTCATTGCTGCTTCGACCATCGTTCATTCAATGCGATGGTACCAACCCGGGCGGGATAAACCCTACCACCTAGTAAGTAAGGAAGGGGACCTACAGCTTAACGTGGAATCCGAACCACGGCCAGCCTCTCTCAACGGTCGAATGGTCACCCATCCAAGACCAGACCGGACCCAGCGTTGCTTAACTTCGGAGAGCGATCGCCGAAGTGTCGCGCCACTGGGCCACTGAGGCTGAATAAAGCCCCTTTGTGTCGATTAAAATAAGTCATTACTTGGTGAAGACGAGGCTGGGTCTCTTTCACCAAGTACTGATTTGTTTAATCCTCACATTAAAGGGCATTTCTTGCCATCACTCATTCGATACTAGTACAAGATAATCAGCACTTAGTAATAAAGGCCTTTGTAGTTTTAGTTAAAGATTGTAACATACGTTACTTTATTATTTTATTTTTTAGGCAATATTAATATCTGTATGTAATATATTTCTTGAACTACACTTCAGAACGATGTCAGTGCCTATGCATACTCACAATGGACATTTATAGTTATCTACATAAAGGATAAATACACGTTTCAAGGAACCAACGGTCAAAATTCTTCTAGAAACAAAACAACAAACCACGAACATTAGTACCGTCTCTTTCTACCACTTAGCAATTCAAGCATGCTGTTTCCCTCAAGCGCCTAGCGAACGTCAGGCGATCCTACAGAGTCAATGGGAGAGGACCACGATGGCAGCCATATTGTTGTTTGCCCGCCACGGCGCGGGGACATCTCGCCGCCAGAGACCGCCGACTGCCGCGAGTAACGCCAGTCGCGTCCCGCTTGCCGTCGCCGCTTTCGGGCTGGCTCGGTGGAGCACAACCGCACCCTCCGTATCTTCGGCGCCCACCCCGTGCTCCTTGAAGTGGGCCCCCAACCGCTGAGGAGACACCGAGCCGCTCGAGCACGTGCTCCAGGCGCTCCTTCACCCCTGAGTCCGAGTGGGCTCCTCCAACGACTCGCCCTGTGGTGTGGTGCGTCGGCAGCTAAAGGGGACCTAGCCGCTCGAACTTCGCCGCGCGGGGGCAAGCACCAATCGCCGCCCAACCAAGTGCTCCAGACATCCTCACCACATAGGTACCGTACCGAACCTCGACTCTAATCAGTGCGCGTAACACTTCTCAGTGTCGTCGTTCATATTAGGGGGCCCAATTAGGAACCTACTTTATTTCTTTACCTACTTGCATATTTTTGTGTTTATGCTCGTCCTAGAACATTGGTTGTTGTTTCTGTTTGTATAATCATTGATAATTATAATACATGGTGCATTAATTTAATTCATTTGGTTTTGATTTGGTTAGACAGAATTAGTACCCATCTTGTGACGTATGGTTGAGGACCCGGCCCCGCTCACCGACTGATATTCGCATGGCATTCACTTAACCATACGTCACAACTGGCGTCACGCACAGCGTGGAAATGTCCCTCAGACATCCTTTTCTTTTAAAAAAATATATCCGTGTATGGTGAAATCAATCCGCTTTAAGTGCGGAATGCACAGTCGCGGGTTAAAAATAAATTGCCGATTACGTATTTTTTTGTGAAAATACTAAACGACACATCACAGTCACAAATAGTGACGTTTTGAAGTGGAGTATTATTTTTACTCAGCGGTTGTACTGTACATTCCGTAGTAATACTTTAATCACTTTCAAAATGATGTACCTAATCATAAACGCATTGCGACTGACCTGATGGAAACCGTCGTGATGAAGGACAGTGACTCCGCGCTGCCGTGCGCACGCGCCGAGCCACATGTCGTCCGGTGCGTCGGCAGCCGCGCACGCGCACTGCGCCAGCGCGTCTGCAGCCGCCGCCGACAGCGCTACACCTCCACCACCTGTCACGAAATCGTAACCTGCGCCACAGGAAAAGAATAACAAGGAAATAAGGTCACCATTACGAGCAGCGGCACTTTATGAATAACGGTTCACGAATAAATATCTGGCATTGACATGGCACCTAGATCCTTCAGGGATGTGGTGTGATCAAGTGAGATGGGCCATCAATATTTTGTATAGTAACCATCCATGGCCAGTTCTATCAAAATATTAATTACCATCGTCGACGACCAAGTAAATCATTTATACCTTTTTGTTTGTTTCCGTAGCCATAACCGTATCTTTCTCCGATCATAATTGGCACACTTTCATTCGCATAGCAACCCAAAGCTTCTTCCATCCGTCGGACGCTGAAAATCGATCACGTTTTATATCGGTGGCTGACCTTTATGCAATCTGCAAGTAACTTCAAAAATACTTGATTACAAAATTAAATAAGTCTCGACCTTACCTTAAAACTGTGTCATCGTCACTCAAAATTATCCATTGATATTTGCTTCCAAAATCGGAAGATAACTTTTTCATAATAAGTTTCAAAATTGTTATAGATTTATGACAGTGTCCGAATAAGGTGTTAGGGGTTCCTGTGTCCAGTGCTGGCAGGGCTGCATCTGTCAAGAACATCACAATACATATTATGTACTAACAAAATTATCAAAATTATTAAATATTATCAAATTTACTTTTTCGATTGAAACGATACATTGTATGAAGAAAACTCTTACCATTGAAGTCACTGAAGAAATGGTAGTGAGGAGCGTGGGTTATCCACGTGTTCTTCGAAATTCGGGCTCGGTTCGAATGATTCTTTCGAAATGTTTTAATGGCGAAATACATTCGTTCCTTCGGTACACGTTCCTAAACAAAGGTTACTTTTTATTAAAAACAGCTTTACATAAAAAGTTCATTCCGTAATGTTCAATAAATAATACTCACACATCTAATATTTTGAATCGGAGAAGTAGCACAATTTTGGCTGTATTTAAAGCAAAATGTGTCAACGTTTTTCAATTTAACATTGGTGTTGAGGTAAATGCTTTCAGCCATTTCGTAGTAAGGGTCGATGGTAAAAGATGATCGTGGTTTCACGGTAGCACTCGACATCCTGTAATGATGAAATGAGGCATCAGCGCTAGCAAAACAACCGGAAAATGGTAAGGAATCGCTTTGGTCGTCTATGATATTTACAAATTTGACTGCTGAGTTTTAGGTGGACAAGCAGAAGCTTCAGGGGGCGCTGATTTTTCTGTAGTTGACGTTAAGATTTTGTTAAAAAATGCTCTATTTTAACTGATCAGCAACCGTGTTGGCTGAATGGTGATGCTCGCATTAATTTGTTGACTAATTGTATAAAGCGCTTATTTGTGAGCAACAGCATACTTTTTTACTAGCTCCATGGTCATGGCGAAGCCGGCGCCAGGGAACGGGTAGGGCAGGGCAGCAGCAGGGGAAGCTGGGGCGTAGTGGTGGCGCGCGACGCGGCGCCTGTCGCGCAGGGACCGCCCCAACCAGCTCCACTGCAACATACATCCTTTTCGACTGCTGGAGGATCTAGCATTCTACTAGTCTCCTCGGCTACCCGACGAAAAAAGGTCATTTTAAAAGGACAAGCCTCTCATATAAATCAGAAAGACTGGATGAAGGGTTTCGCAGCGGCAGGTATTTCCATTGCTAACGCTCAGATCAATGAATTAGGATGACCCATGTCGAATAAAACTGGGACTTGAAATTAATATCGGCTTTACCTTGTGAATCTAGATTTTCGAAATTATTAAATATTTCAACAACACGTTGCATTGAAAAATTGGTTCACGCGTAATATTTTTTATTAAGTTATGATTAATTATTCAATTTTTATATTATTTATTTGTTGGGCGTAATGATCCTTTCGGTCCGTGCACATTTTTGACCGAGGGTAAATCATTAATAATGCATTAGAAAACAGAGCGAGCATCGAAATTAGAAAATGATTGAAACAATCAATATTATTTCAGCTTCATTTTAAAATTAGTCAGTGTAAGGTGTACCAGCAGTCAGGGCAGTAACTTCGGCTTCGTAATGTTCGAAGAGACCTTTTTAGGGTTCCGTACCCAAAGGGTGCCAACGGAACTATCAGCTGTCCGTCCGTCCGTCCGTCCGTCCGTCTGTCACAGGGCTGTATATCATGAACCGTAATAGGTAGGCAGCTCTTTTCACAGAGTGTGAATTTATTTTACCGCTATAACAACAAATAGGTAAAATTAACAAACTCATAAAAACTAAAGGGGGGCTCCACACAAAAAAGGATTTGTGTTAAATCTTGTACCATGGTATGGAGCTCTTCGTGTGCGAGTTCGACTCGCACTTGGCCGGTTTTTTTCTATAACCTCTTACCAAGAATAATGTATGGATTTTCAAAGATCATTACTTCGTCAATTATGAGAGGCGCGATCTTTCACTCCTCGCCATATTGGACGCCCCCAGCAACCAATACTAACCAGCGCAAACCGCTTACCCGCTGTCTGTATAACCCCGTTAGTTTTCTTTTACATTCAAGTTATACAAGTTTGTATGAGAACTATACATTTTTTTCAAGTACCTGGCAGAAAAAAATACATTGTAGTTTATCGTTCGTGTTGAGGTACTAAACCAATTACCGAAATTAACGGCAGTGACTGCTGTTACACCCTGTAATAGTCCTCATCTGATTTTATAGAGGTAAGAAATCTAGTTCGTCTCGATACTGCACACACCTCCGAGCAGCCGTGGCCATTGAGTGTCTCCAACAGTATTCTGAGGTTGACGCGCGTGGCGTCCTGGCAGAACACGACCCAGGAAGCGTGGGAGCTACCGCCAAGGCGCAGAACTTCGGAGAACAAGTCGAGGAGTGTCCAACCGCCCGGGGAACTGAAGTCTTCCGCCATGAGGTACACGCGTGGAGTTTTCTGAAATTGTATCGCCCAGCACCACGAGGTATATTTGCGTTAACTCGCGCGTGGCCGTCCCTATGCCTTCGGGCACGTAAAAATTGTACAATTGGGACAACTGCATTTCTTCTCGAGAATGTCGTATGAGCCGACTAGGGGATTCGTCTTTCGTGAATATTCGCGTTAAGCTTTAGGTCCCCTTCCTTATTTACTAGGTGGTAGTGTTAATCCCGCCCAGGTTGATACCGTTGGGAACGATGGTCGAAGCGACAATGAAAATTGTCCGTGTTTTCCATTCAGTTCAACGTATGCACATAGCAATGCAAAGAAAGGAAGGTCCTGGCTATGGCACCTAGTTCCCATGGGGTATGATGGGCTAGTTTCATGAACAGTAGGTGTGGTTAAAACCTTAAAAAAAATGTAAAAAAATATTCCTCCGTTAGCATCGCAGCGCTGCTGCGGCCGGCGCTAGGTACTAAAAGTAAATATGTTCCAGCTCTGGGTCATAAGAAACTTCTTCCAACATTTTCAAAAAATATCTATGATTGATTGATTAGACATTCGGTTCAGAGCCTGTTTAGCAGATGCATACTGAATCAAGATGGGTCTTTCCTCAAATATAACCTGGGAGTCTTCAAACATTATTGAAACAAGCTCAGCGATAATCCGCAAATCCATAGGCATAGGAGCGGAAGCTAAGGACATACACGAAATTGTTTGGGTTACTATTGTGGTTAAACGGACCAGCAACGTCAAGTTCAAGCAGTGGAGTGCGATTCGTGTTTGGTATTTTTCCTATTTCATTATCTCATCAGCCGAGGGGAAAAATCGGCGTGGAACGCGGCTGCCGGAGTCGAGGACGGAATAGCAGTGTGGCGGTGCTCACGCCAGTTGGTGCTTGCGCCAGCAGGTCGGCTCGCAGTTGGCGTGCCAGCTGCGCGTGCGCAGCCGTGCCCCGCTGCTGGCTTCCAATCACGAACATCACGTCCGCTGCGTCTGCAACGCGACCATGCACCAACCATTGAAAACGGTATACAATTTGTTTGACCGGCAGCCGGTATTGGACGTGACGTCAATACATTCTTTTGAGCTTTATATTCAGCGCTTTGGCCACGGCGGAACACATACAAAATACGAGATATTTAATTTTTACTTAGTGAAAATAACGAAATCAGATCAAGAGCATTTTGTACAACTCGTGGTCTAGGGAATAGGTGGTTTGCCTTTCATGCGAGAGGTCTGGGTTAAAATCCTCGCCCGGACATGCACCACTTTCTTTCTCTCTCTGAGTTGGATAAATGCATTTCGTTACGAATGCAAGCTATTCCATGGTTCGGAACCCATGTAAAACTGTAGGTCCCCTTCCCCTACTAGGTGGTAGTGTTAACTTGGGTTGGTACCGCATTGAAATAATGGTTTTAGTGGCAATTAAAAGTTGTCCGTGTTTTCCATCCAGTTCAGTGTAGCCGTGTTTATGAAGGGAATGGCACGGAGCGTGTATTTATTTTGCCGCTATAACAACAAATAGGTAAAAAAACTTAAATAAAAATAATCAAAATTAAAGGGGGGACCCATACAAAAAACGTGATTTTTTGTGTTAAATCTTGTACGATGGTACGGAACCCTTTGTGTGCGGGTCCGACTCACACTTGGCCGGTTTTTTTTTCTTAAGGTGGCCCATCCCGCTCATCTCCCCATACAAAAGGGGAAAGAAGATCACGCCCATATTTCTTGTTAGAGATCCAAAATTTTGCTCGAAATAGCTTTATTTGGTCGAACTAGATGTCTGATGACCATTGGCATTGTAAAATTGGTTTCTAAGTTATAAGGTCCGAAAGTTTGAATTTTTCGCGCGTTTTTTACAATAACTTTGGAGGTGGATTACGTAATGATAAAGTAAGAACATCTTAAAAAGATTAGTCATCAGACATAGCTTATTTAATCAAGATTTATAATCTATTTGGTTTTTGTTAGATTTTTGACTACAGCGGTCGTGGTTTACTTTTAGCTATAAGTCATTTTGAAATCATAATTTTCGTAAATCTTACCAAATCATATACTATGCACATTGTCTTTTTTGTGGACATGTTGCATCTTCCTCATCACGGAGCCTGTCTTATTCTTTGAAACAGAGAAGGTCCCAGAGCGCAACAGCACGGTTTTGTACCGTGCCCGCGAATGAGTTAGGCCCGCCGGGTTGGGCCACCTTAAACGCATTTGCGGGAAAGAAGGAAATGTTAGCATAATTATTTTCACCATGCACCACTAACTGCTGACGATGCATAAGTTCGGTATTATTGGTGATTGCAAGGACGGAAAAATCAAAAGGAAGATTATAGTAAAGCTTTGTTCGGGCGGAGCCGGCGGCAGCGGCGCGTAGCGTCGCGACAGCACTCGATTCCGGTCATTAGTCAGACGTCACGGCAGCCCTCAACACACCCCTAATGCTCAAGTTTCTCCAAAACTTTGTCACGTTATTGTATAAGTCGCAGCTTATGGCTGTCCCGCCTCCTCCCGCGCGCATAAGTTCATGCCGAGACATTCACCGCGCCTCGCCGATCACGGCCATCTCGAGCAGATGTTTGCAACAGCTGCACACTGCTGCGACATTCTGTTACGGCGGTTATGCTACGTGTTCACCTAATCTGCAGGTCTATTCCAGGAATTCCGTAATCAGGAATCCTGAGTCTGTAAAATCGCTTTTGTAGCGGTTTTCAAAGCGATTTATTCGACCGAAAACCTTGATTAAATTTAAATACTATACGCTGAAATCTTTTCGGCAAGAAAATCGCTATTAAAGCCGTTTTCTAGTCTCAGGATTCCTGATTACTGATTACGGAATTCCAGGAATAGACCTGCTGACCGCGCGTCCTTGATTTCTACTTGCGCATGGATGTACGAATGTCGTAGACCCGCCTCGATCATCACTTTTCTTACGCTCTCCATGGCTCAATGCATTCGAGGTCCTTAGGGCCGAGTGCACGAAAGGACAAAAAATCAAAATCAACGTCAAAGTATGATCAAACACGTCACTTTGTGTGGACAGTATGGAAGGAACTCTATGCAGATCACTAAAAGTGACGTGTTTGAACATTGATTAACTCGGCCGTCTCTTCGTGCAACCGGGGCTTAGTTACCTAATATAGGGAGCTGCCTTTGCTGTCGGTTGTGCGGTGCCCGTTGCGGCGATGTAATTATAAGTTGAAATGCTACAAAAGTACTTACAATCTGCAATCTTATTTGGCTTAAAAGTATTTTGCAGAAAAGTAGTATAGAAAAAGAAATAAGCAGAGCAAATGGCGCAAGCAGCATTAATATTGATTTATATTATAAAAAAACCCCTTTGTGTTTGAAGATGAAGATAAAACCTAATTCATCTATGCATGAGATAATCGGGTACTCAGCGACTTATAACTCAAATATACTGCGGGCTTACGTTAGCTAGTATCCCTTTTTATCTATGGCTAGTATTATTCGAAAAACATCTAAGCCGCCAGGGTATAACTTGTTGATTTAAATTGAAAAAAAAATTATAGCAATCCATCATACTTTCAAGGAAAGAAGAATTTTAGATGTAATTTAATCATTTGTAAGTTTCTAGAAAGGTTTTATTGGTAGGGGAACCCGGGGCATAGCGGGCACCTGGGGCGCAATGGGCACCCCCCCCCCCCCCCCCACCTCACGCCAGCGCCACGCTGCCATGTTTAAATCGAATCCCCCGCATTCAGCGCCCCGCTAACGTCTGCGGACAGCGGTCGAGTGACGGTTCGGAATTACGTGAAGAAGACTACTCGACAGCAATGGAGCGAGGCGAACTTGAAAAAAGCTATTGAAGATATCAAAACGGGAAAAATGAGCTGTAAGGCTGCTGCCATAAACTATAAAATTCCCCGTACAACTCTGCAAAGATTCATGAAGAAATCTGTTGAAAACCCAACGGTTCCAATAATATTAAAGAAAGTAGGTAACTTCAAACCGGTTTTTTCTGAGGAACAAGAGAAAGAACTTTGTGAATACCTTAAGGACATGAAAACGCGCTTGTTCGGCTTATCCATAAAAGAATTGCGCCAACTTGCGTATGAGTTGGCTGAAAAAAACAGCTTAACTCACAACTTTGACGAAGAAACTCGTATGGCGGGAGAGGACTGGGTCAAAAAATTCATGAAGAGGAACCCTACAATCACACTTCGAAAGCCGGAAGCCACGTCAGCAGCTCGAGCTCAAGGTTTCAATCGTGTGGCAGTGGGAAAATTCTTCGCCCTGCTGGAGGAATGCGTGGATAAATATAAAATAACAGCAAGCAAGATTTTCAATGTAGACGAGACCACAGTTGCGAAATCTTTGGGAAAGGTTTTGGCCAATAAGGGTAGAAAGCAAGTGGGATCTCTGTCATCTGCAGAGAGAGGACAGCTTTTGACTGTAGAAATATGTATGAGCGCTGATGGCTCCTACATGCCACCGATGTTCATCTTCCCAAGAGAAAGAATGAAGGTTGAATTGATGGACGGAGCACCACCCAATTCATGGAGCGAGTGCAATAAAAATGGATGGGTAACAAAAGAACTCTTCCTCAAGTGATTTAAGCGATTTGTAGAATGGTTACATGCGAAAAAAGACGAACCAGTCCTGCTACTTCTAGATGGGCATGCAAGCCACGTTAAAAATATTAAACTCATCGATTATGCAAGGGAAAACGGCGTAGTGATATTGTGCTTCCCTCCGCACTGCACACATCGTTTACAGCCATTAGACGTATCGTTTATGAAGCCACTTTGCACATACTACGGAGAAGAGGTAAAAAAATGGCTAAGATCTCATCCTGGCAGAACAGTGACCCACTTCCAGGTAGCAGCGTTGTTCGGCAATGCCTATATGCGAGCTGCTACAATGTCGACTGCAATCAACGGGTTTCGCAAGACTGGAACATGGCCGGTAGACGGAAATGTATTCCAAGACCATGACTTCCTACCTGCCGATACTACAAATCTGCCCAGAGGAGAAGAAGAAAGCGTGACTATAGAACAAAGACCTCAATCGCCACAGACGCCATCGAATTCAGAATTTTCACCTGCTGTAAACCCTGAAATAAACTCTCCACCAAGTCAAACAACACACGTGCCACGTCCAACCACCCTGGTGGCCGATTCCTCCTCGTCAATTCCAGGTCAGTCGTCTACACCATCGACGTCATTCAATAACTTCTCACCAACTCAGATCATGGCAGTCCCCAAGGCACCTGCTAAACAAAGGGCTTCTAAACGACGTGGGAAAACTGCGATAATAACAAGTTCACCATATAAAATGGAGCTAGAAACCCAATCAAAGGAGACAAGAAAACAAATAAAAAACATGGATAACATGAAAACTATGAAAAATGCGAACAAACGCAAGAAAACAAAGAAGTCAAAAAAAGAAGAAATAGAGGATATTGAATCTACTGAAACCGAGGATGACGAAGAGTGTCTGTATTGTGGCGATTGGTATTCTCAGTCTACGGAAGGGTGGGTCTCGTGCAGAGCTTGTGGCAAATGGGCACACTGTTCTTGCGCAGGAGAAGACGACAACGACGAGCAGTCTACTCATATTTGTAATTTCTGTGCTAGATTTTAGTGTTTTGGTATTTTGAATGAACGTATAAGTCCACTTGCCCATTATGCCCCGAGACCGGGGCATAATGGGCATAATGGGCAAGTGGAAGGTTTATGTTTTTAATTGTCATTACTATGTTTTTCTCATTTTTATAACATTTTTAAAATTTAAACTTATTAACGAATAAATGGTGTTATGAATATAAATTATTGAAGTTTCATTACACGTTTGCTTGAGATTGTATAAACGATCACCTTAAGGGGCCCCTAATGGCCCGGGTTCCCCTACGTGTTTACTGCCCGAGCAATACCTATAAAATCGGCAAGTTTTAGTTCGAAAGACGTAATAAATTTAGTTTTTTGGTAAATAGTTTCAGAGCGTGTCATAATTCTTATGAATTATAAATAGTGATATTTGTAAAAAAACACCTTGCTTCTGTCTTTCAATACATATAATTTTCTGTTTACATTTTTGTGAAAAACCGGCCAAGTGCGAGTCGGACTCGCACACGAAGGGTTCCGTACCATCGTACAATATTTAACACAAAAAAATCACGTTTTTTGTATGTTAATTTTTATTATTTTTTTATTTTCCTATTTGTTGTTAAAGCGGCAAAATAAATACACACTCTATGAAAATTTCAGCTGCCTACCTATTACGGTTCATGAGATACGGTGACAGACGGACGGACGGACGGACGGACAGCGGAGGCTTAGTAATAGGGTTCCGTTTTTACCTTTTGGGTATACCCTAATAAAAACGAACGTGTAAGATTTTATAATGCGATAGAACAGTACCTATTTTGCGGAAGAAGGAAGTATGTGGGGTTTTGACGACCAGGGATTCCGATGAGAAGGCGCAGAACTGAACAATTAGGTGTCAAAGAAAGCATGTTTTTTTTAAATTGTTTACAAAGAGGAACAGACAGCGCAGTCCCCGAAGGCTTAGCCGCGGTGACAGATAGCTCCACCCCTGAGGGCGGGGCCGACACGGATTTCTACTTTGTTTGATCCGAGGACATTAATCACGCGGCTGGTTGCAGCTGCGCACGATTTTGTGACTGAAGGACCAGCATATTTTGTATATCTGGTCGGTAATGGTTCGAAATCGTCGGTGTATATAATTGGCAATGTGTTATCTCACTTCGTCAAGTACTGTGGAAAGGCGACTAAGCGATGTGTCGTTTATGGTTCGGGAACCACTCAGTGGCGTAGCATAGGTCACTAGCACCCGGTGCGGATTCCAAATTTGCTGCCCTCTTATTTTTGTGATTGATCATAAAATATGTCTTTTTACTCGCATTTTTTTCCGCCACCTGTGAAATGCCGCCCCCGTCAAAGTGCCGCCCGCTGCGGACCGCACCCTCCGACCCCCCATGCTACGCCACTGGATCCACTGCGTCTCCTAATTACTTTGGTCGGTTAGGGCTAATCTCAAATCTAATGTAATTAACATTGATCGAAGCGGCAATGAAAATTGTTCATGTTTTATATCCACTTTAATGTAAGCGTGCTAGGAAGGAAGCTCCTGGCATGTCGCCTAGTTCCCATGTAGTATGTTGGACTAATATGATGACAGTTGGTGTGGTATTAGCTATCCTATCAAATAAAAAAGCTCTCCTAAATAAAAAAGCTAACATTAGTTACATAAGTGAGCGGTTCGTAGCTTAGTGGCGCGGGCACTTGCCTTTCATGCCAGAGGTCTGGGTTCATATCCCTGCCCCGCTCATGGACTACTTTATTTCTCTGTCTGAGTTAGATAAGTACAGGCCATCATGAATGCGAGCTGTTCCATGGTTCGGAATCCATGTAAAACTGTATGTCCCCTTCCCCTACTAGGTGGTAAGGTCCAGCCCGCACGCGTTGTTACCATCGCATTGGATGACAAAAAATATGGTCGAACCGGCAATAAAAAATGTCCGTGTTTTCCATCCAGTTCAATGTAGACGTGCTTATAAAGGGAAGGCCCTGGCATGGCACCTAATTCCTTCGGGACTGCGGTGTGTTATCATGACGGTGGGTGTGATATTAGCCATCCATGTTCAGTCACGCATAAAAACGTATTTCGGCGCACTCCAGCGCTCACAGTTTTTCAATATTGTTTCAATTCTCCGTTATATTTTTTCGTTTCCGCGCGAAGTCAATGCAAAGAGCGGGAGGAAAGCAAATCCTTTGATTGCGAGCTCGCCCGCCGATATATTCCTCCGCCGCGCCATTCCCTTTGATGTTCGCCAGAACCTCCAATCACGCCATTTATTGTGCGCATATATTGTGCGCACGACTCGTATAGTTTATTTTATTTACAATCCACGCCCGCTGAAAGTCATACCTTGCTAACATTTACACTAATGTTACAAGTGGTAATGTAAAGGTACAAATTTTGTCCACTTTCACACAAGTTCCATATTTCTTTTTATTTACTTGGGTTTGCGCTGTCGATTTGCTTTAAGGAAATAAATAACTAAATATGAACGTTTTTGTGAAGTCGATTACAGTAAAGCTTCAGTTGTTAAAAATTGAGAAAATATTGAGCTTATAGAACGCACGTTTGCGAAGGTACACATCTCCATTTTGTCCAAAATACTTTTATAATCATCGAAATATAAAATATTTCTAAAAGGACCTTTTTTACCCTTCAAATCTATTTTTTCTGTTATCTTTGTAGTATTTAGAAGAATGAAATAAAAAACCTTAAACCTTTCAGCCATAACGAGGTACACATCCCCCTAGCTATTAAAAAATCTTCTTTTTTTATTCTTTTCACAAAATCAGACTAGTCGTACCTTGCCGAACGGGGACGGGGCGCGCGAAACGTGCGTACCCGCCCGCTGACATGATGGCACTGGCTAGCTTCCGCCGCGCGTATTCTTGACTTTACGCTATGGTATAAAGGCGCCTTAAGAAAAAGGTCCACATTAATGTATAAAAACCAGTCGACAATGAAATAACCTGTATTTATGTGTACAACTAAAAATTTTACTGCTAAAATTGTAGTGCACATGCAAATGCTATTTCATTGTTGACTGTTATTTTACACTTTTTCTTAAAGAAAAATCGTCAGCGCAAACCGAACCAAACAAAAAAAATATGGAACTTGTGTGAAAGTGGACAACATTTTTACCTTTTCTGGAAGCTTGTGGAATAATGAAGTTATTTCTATAATTTGTTTGCCACATGAAATACTTTTTTTTAGTAATCCTCTTTGATTTAAGTAAATGTGGTTTTTTTTTAAACAAACTGTCATATATGACCCTTTATTTCTGAGATTATGAATATTTTGAATGTATTTTTTTTTAAATAGTCTCTCATTTATCAGTTATTAGAAAATCGCCGATAAAATTCCCAGAGTGTAGTAGTTATTTTACAATCATCACTTTTTCATAATAACACAGAACATTTAAAAATAAACTTAAAACTCAAATAACTCAAAAACTATTGATTTTAAACCCCCAGTTAACGTGGCAAAATTTGTTGAAAATTAGCTCTATACTGACTCCTTAGAAAGAATGTATCGAATAACTAAACACCCTGAATTTTAAATTAAATACGGATGTTGTACCGAGCCTACTATGGTTAGAAATAAAAAAAAACGGGGGCAAAACTTGCCATAACTACTAAAGTGAATTTACGTTATCCTCATAGGAATGTATAACCAATAGGTAGGTGGGCAAAAAAACAAGCGATTTGGCTCGTGCCAGTCCGCGCTGCCTCCGCGCTTTCCAAGTGAACACGCTGTCGTGATGTGATAGGGTTGAGTCGGAAAAAGAAATCGATGGAAAATAGCTCATATTTGAATGCCGATAAGACCATTCACTCATTTCTAACGAACGTTGCAAGTACGAATTTATGACGTGCCTTTTAAGGGTTTCACCGTGAAGTAATGGCGTGAAAGCACACTACGTAATGGTACTCGTACTAACTTCAGCGATGACGATTTAGTTCTTTATTTTACCGGGGATGCATTAGCGAACCATCTATTGCCATGTTGTGATGGTCGAACCTACTATTTTCAAATGAACACGTGCCTATGTTAAACAATTTAAATGATAAATCACAATGTTTTCACATTTTTGTCCTTCTGATATCACTCATTCTTTCTACTGAAGTTGAAATTTATTTGCGGTTTTTTTTTTGCGAGATTTTCGGGATATCACTCGTACTTCTGTCATACCCAATTTTTCGTTCCTTAGATTAGTGTTGGAACTAGCATAAGCACACTGTTATAAACTGACATGCGAGCTGATGGTTTAACTCGGTTAGGTATTAGACTAGGAGGTCGCGACAAAAATGGTAACGAAAACGTAAATGGCTGAAACTGGGTTCACGGGATAAAGTACAACCCTCTGAAGCTAAATGTGTCAGTCTGCCTGTTCCAAGTGGTTGCGTTACTTAGATAAGGCGCCTGAAAAAGTAGTTGTGGTGACAAAACATACATATGATAAGGTAAATGGATGCAAATGACGAAGCATGAAAGTATCAATACATACTTGCCTAGCAATACAAAAACTGAACAAATCTTTGGTTGAATTTAGTAGTTATAGGCGATTTAGGTTTCAGATATAACTTTAGGTATATTTAAGTATTTAATTAAGTAACCGTCTGGTTACTGTTGTATAATTAATAGGTATCAATGTTTCCAGGTAATCAGTATATTCATCAGCAGGTACATACCAGCATCTATTTTATATAGCCAATCTAGAAAACGCAACCACTTGGCACGGGCAGACCGACATATTTAGCATCAGAGGGTTGGTCTCTAACATGTGAACCCAGATTCAGCCATTTACCTTATCGTGACCAAAAATGTCGTGACATCCCGGAATATATGTCGTGATGCCATTTACTCTATTCGCAGCACTCACTTTTACCTTTAGCCGATGTCAAATTTTCAAGCATTGGATAGTAACACATAAGAAATCATTGACCTAGATCGGCGAAAATATGTGAGGAAATTCCATCAGTTCTGCACCAAGGTAAGCGTACACGAAATATAATAATGAAATTGTTCCTTGAAAGGTCGAAGAACATTTTTATAGTTGAGGGCCCACTTATAAATTAGTTGTATCATCTGCGAAATAGGTACAAGTTTGTGCTAAATAAGATTTGTCATTGAAAAGTTCTCTCTCAATTGCAAGAATATTGTTTATTTACATATCTACATTTTACTAAGTAATTGGCAGTTTTTGAGTATAAATTATGTATGTAGATCATAATGCAAAATAGTCTATCTTTAATTTCTTCCATGAGTCGATTTAAGAGAGTCGTTACCCTGTCAATTCCCCATAGTAGTATGGGGATAACTGTTTCCATGCTCTTAATGTTTTACTAGGCTTTTGAAAGAAGAAAGAAATAAAGAAAAAAAGAAAGAAAATACGTTTATTTTTTCTCAACACAACTTAGAACACTTACAAAATTCAAAATACACATTTGTGGGGAAAAAAAAGGAGCCAGCTCAGCATTTTGTGCTGCAGGTCCCTCTTGATGAGTGAACTACAGCGCTGATTTTACGCTGGTCCGGACACACTTACGACTAACATAAGGTGAGAGCAACAGCTGTTTGTCGTGAGTGAGGAAACATAATACATAAAACCAGAAAAAATACAGTAAGTAAACCCTTAAAAAAATGTTAACATAGACCAATTAGTTAAATTGTTGTCAAAGAGAACACATGAGAGAAAAAAAATACTTTACTCAATTAAAGAAAAACACAAAAATACGATCACACGAACTATTTAACAACACAATTAAATTCAATTACAAGATACAATTTTATCTTATATAACACGTAAAACATTTTTGAAATGTTGGAATCTGAAATATATTGTAGAAATCTATGTCTGCACGTGTTAATTTTTTTAATACACCTTTTAGATTAAAAAAAAATATTGTCTAATAAACATTGATGAAAAGTTGTCTTTTTTACGTTCTTTAATTTTTTTTTCCTGAAAAATACAGATATTTGCAAAAAAATCAAATACATATGGACATGGTATGAGGCTTTCTCAAGTAATAAATAAAAATAAAAAAATCTGACAACGTTTAAGGGTAGGGAAACGTTAGGACCTGGAATACGATTTCGCTATTTTAACGGTTGGCGCCGTGCAAAATTGTGCCTTAGCCAATGGACAAAGAATGCAGTTCTTGAAATTTTCAAATCTTAGATTTCCTGTGACTTCACGACAGCCTTAACCATTTTTAATTATTTAACCTCTTTAAGCCTGGTTTTCACCAAGTGCTGATTTATTTTATTTGCTGATTTTTTATGGTATTGATAGCAAGTTGCTAAGAAAGGCCCTTAATATGTGGCGATTAAGCTAATCAGGATTATGTGAAAAAGGCCCTAAGCCTGGTTTTCACCAAGTGCTGATTTTTTATAGACACTTAAGGTGGCCCAACCCGGCGGGCCTAACTTATTCGCGGGCACGGTACAAAACCGTGCTGTTGCGCTCTGGGACCTTCTCTGTTTCAAAGAATAAGACAGGCTCCGTGATGAGGAAGATGCAACATGTCCACAAAAAAGGCAATGTGCATAGTGTATGATTTGGTAAGATTTACGAAAATTTTAATTTCAAAACGACTTATAGCTAAAAGTAAACCACGACCGCTGTAGTCAAAAATCTAACAAAAACCAATTAGATCATAAATCTTGATTAAACAAGCTATGTCTGATGACTAATCTTTTTACGATGTTCTTACTTTATCATTGCGTAATCCACCTCCAAAGTTATTGTATAAAACGCGCGAAAAATTCGAACTTTCGGACCTTATAACTTAGAAACCAAACACAATTTTACAATGCCAATGGTTATCAGACATCTAGTTCGATCAAATAAAGCTATTTTGGGCAAAATTTTGGATCTCTGACAAGAAATATGGGCGTGATCTTCTTTCCCCTTTTGTATGGGGAGATGAGCGGGATGGGCCACCTTAAAGGGCCTTTATTACTAAGGTGCTGATTATGTTGCACTGGTATTGATTGCAAGCTATGTGGCAGTAGGCCCTAAACGTTATTGTTATCTCCATTCAAAGTTATACCCTAACCGCGATATTCAGAAAATGTCGGTACATGCCTACTAACTTATTTGAACGATCCTGCGGCAGTCTTTCACTGGCGGTTTTGTTACGAGATTTATTTATACAAAAAGACGGACAATATAGGCAAAAGAAGATGTAAGAAAAGATAAGAAAAATAAAGAAGAAATAAGAAATATAATATAATCCCCTTTTTCTGGTCTATTTCGACATGCATGAGAAAACTTTTCATTTGTACCAAAACCTAAACACGTCCGTTTTATTGTTCTATACTAATTCTCAATCTAGAACGGTATTGTGCTGAAGAACTTACTTTGTGAAACTGTTAAATATAATTCCTATTGAAAATAAATTAAAGAATTGTAATATTACCTGTTGAATTGCATTGAAGTTTTTTCGGTAGCTGACTGGAAGAACTCGGATCTAAAGCAAAAAAAATATCGTATATTTTCCATTACACAAAACTTTTTCAACGCTAAATATCATGTACAATTCTGCCCTCTTTATTCAAAAGGCGGGAACTACATATTAGGCAATTGTGTAGTTACCGCCTTTTGAAAAAGGAGGGCAGAATTTATTTAAATTAATTTAAAATTAATATATATGACGGTGAATACAATTGAAATCCTAAAATGGTTAATCTTAGGAAGTATCTCGCGTAGGTTTGTACGACTCACCCAAAAAGTAAATTATGATTAGGATCGTAAAATTTTCCGCCGAAATTCTGTACCCCATCGCGAACGCCGCGCCGCCGAACCGTCTCGGCACCACCGCTCCCCCGCCGAACGCTTCAATAACACCGTGTCGACTGAAAGCACTACTCATGACGTGACGCCTCTCGCGAACTGCCTTGGTGACGTTGACGGGACGTCGCGCCATCACGCCATTTGGTACCAAGAGAGATCTGAGCCCTTAGTCCGACTTGTCACTTCGGCTAAATTATTTCATGGATAAAAAGTAGCCCACATGACTGTTCCAAAATAGGGTCAAACTGGTGCAGGACAATGCATCCATCTACCAAATTTAATCAAGATCGTTCGAGCCGAAATAGCACATCCTGATGAATGAGAAACATCAAATAATTCCCATTTAGAGCTTTAAAACGAAATATCTTATAAAACAAAGCAACTTACTCCATGAACAACCCTTACACATTTATTATTATCATACACATATATTAATTATTATTGCTGTTATGTTATTCACGTTATTATAAATGAACCAAAACAATAAAAAAAGGACCAATTACCAAGGACTAAATAATTCGTTATAATTAACAGGTAAGTAACCTATCTATATAATTAAAATAAAAATGAAGTATCTTTTTGTACGTGTAACTCTTAAGGCGGCCCATCCCGCTCATCTCCCCATACAAAAGGGGAAAGAAGATCACGCCCATATTTCTTGTCAGAGATCCAAAATTTTTCTCAAAATAGCTTTATTTGATCGAACTAGATGTCTGATGACCATTGGCATTGTAAAATTGTGTTTGGTTTCTAAGTTATAAGGTCCGAAAGTTCGAATTTTTCGCGCGTTTTATACAATAACTTTGGAGGTGGATTACGCAATGATAAAGTAAGAACATTTTAAAAAGGTTAGTCATCAGACATAGCTTATTTAATCAAGATTTATAATCTATTTGGTTTTTGTTGGATTTTTGACTACAGCGGTTGTGGTTTACTTTTAGCTATAAGTCGTTTAGAAATTAAAAATTTCGTAAATCTTACCAAATCATACACTATGCACATTGTCTTTTTTGTAGACATGTTGCATCTTCCTTATCACGGAGCCTGTCTTATTCTTTGAAACAGAGAAGGTCCCAGAGCGCAACAGCACGGTTTTGTACCGTTCCCGCGTATGAGTTAGGCCCGCCGGGTTGGGCCACCTTAACCAAAAAAAAACCTACCAATAACTAACTTTGGGCCTATATTACTTCAAGTACAATGCGTTTTTAACAAATCACTAGTGGCTTGAAAATTCGCCAAACGGATACAACCGTCAATGACGTCACGCGCCTGCCCGTGCTCGGGTAGCGCACTCAGCGATGAGCGACTTCTCCCCCCCCCCCCCTCACCCTCCCCCGTCGGACCGCCCGCCCCGCCCCCGCCGCCGCTCCCCGCCTTAACCGCTCCGGCTGGTGTGAAGTAGCATCGTTTTCGCACCCCGGTGAAAGTTCGAAAGCCCATGGGCACAATATCTTTATAAATTGTAGCCTTCTGATGTATAAGCTATATTATTGTAAAGTTTCATTAAAATCTATTCAGTCGTTTTTACGTGAAAGAGTAACAAACATCCATCCATCCATCCATTATTACAAACTTTTCCCTTTATAATATTAGTAGGACTGAAGAGCGCGCGCAGTGGGCATTAGTCGAACTAACATTTATTTTGATTTGACAACTTACGTGTCGTCGCCGTCAATACGTTGAAGGTGCCGTTTACGCCGAATCCGCGTTTTCATACAAATCGGTATTCCGAGTTTGTTTTTGAAGGGTTAAACAAGTAAACCCACAGAATGAGTAGTAAAATTGTTATGGTTTTGGTGTGTTTAGGTAACTTCGAAGTTCCCTAAACGCCAATTTAGGTGAGAATTCCCGACTACCCACACTGATGACCCCATGACCCACCAACACGTTGGCCTCTTAGATAGAACCAAAACGAATGATCCTATCTTACGACAACAATGTATCAGGTCAATTTTATCTTTACCTGCATCGTTTTCCCCTAAAGGTTTTTTATTTTTGCTAGTTGAACATTTTCATGCAAAATGAGTGGCAAGGCATACATACGCCTTTCCACTCGTCTTTCAAGTATAGTCGTATAAGAAAAAAACATCCCCGCGATTTTTTTGTATTATTCCGTTTCTCTCGTAACGATTTTGAAACATTTATTCATTAAATTTTCAAAAGAAACTTGACTCTCTTCACAATTTTTCGTGGTTACAATATTGCGAGAAGGGCTTCGTTTTTTACATGACATGTTTTTTTAATGGGATTTATTGAGAAGCGGACTTAGTTCAATAAAATACAAATACAATACTCCGAACTTCCAGGGTACCACTTTGCTTATTGACGACAACATACTTATGCACTCTCAATGTAGGTAGAGCTATTCTTAGAATTCCTATGCTCAGAAATCAGGAGGCAGGAAATCAGAAAGCGGTTTTCTATGCGCAAAGATTCCGGAGCACGGTACATATTCAAAGCTGTTTATACCAAGGTCGCGATCCGATTTGAACCGTCGTTACCAAAAACCAGCTCAAAACTGGTCCGATTCGCGCTTACAGCCCTCAAAATGGCGTCCCACAGGGCTCATGCTTCGGAGGTAGGGCACCGTGTGTTTCCACACACGGTGCCCTATCAACTGTTTCCACCGTGTTTTTTCACAAGCCGTTGAATGTCCCTCAGTTGAAAATTCAACTTCAGCTTAGCGCAATTGATTACATACAACTTTGAGGTGAACTACGACCACTAATGTCATTTTTTTCATGTTTGTTTCCGTAAGCACGTACACAAACGGTCCGAATAGTTAGTAATGCATTAGTTAGTAAAGCATTAAGCTTTGAGCGTGCAATCTGATTCTGGACGCTTTTAGCAGTGTAATCGTATACAGTACAAATTGGAATGCGCAGCTGGGAGTGTAATCGTTTACAGTTCAAATCGGAACGAGCAGTGACTTTTGACTGTCGCTACGACTGTCAAATGTCAAATCAAATCGTCGCATTTTCTCAAGTAACAAATATTTTGAAATTTGTGGGTGTTGCTCGTTCTAATGACTAGGGTCCTGCCTAAAATGAAAGTTTACCAACAAGGTATTCAAATTGTGTAATAAATAGACGCAGCTGACTATGCGACTTGAAACTATCGCATGGGTATAACGCAGAAATAATCAGTGGCAGATCAAGCCCGCCGCAGGACAACAAATACAATATGAAGATAAACGAAAAGAACCTGTGCTCTTTCGCGACATCTGCGACTCCTGTGGACCGTGAGGGCTACCTAGACAAACGCGGGGAGGTGAACAGGTCGTTCCAGCGGCGTTGGTTTGTGCTGAAGGGTAACCTGCTCTTCTACTTTGACAGGCGCGGGGACAAGGAGCCGGTTGGGGTCATTGTGCTCGAGGGATGTACCATAGGTGATCATCCTTTTTCTTTTCTAAATGTTTAACAGCTGTAGGCATGTGTAGATTAGGTAATTTCATGTTGAATTGGTTTACTTGAGAGTACATGGTAAATGTGTGTGTTAATTACATAAAAAAAATAACATATTTGTTGCAAGTATATTTTAAACGCACCGGAAACACAGTTTAGGTTTGATGACATAATCTGAATCTCCCAATTAGTTCCATCCATTCAGTTTTAACCACATAGAGGCCACTCCCAAGTTCGATATCAACTTTGCACCTATGAATATAGTTCAATAAATGGAACCGCCTGCTAGCCAGTACCGAAATAGATTGGTGCGATTTCAGCGTTGTTGAGTGCTTGAGTAAGACCTGCCAACCGGTTCTGATTAGAGTTACCAAGGACTAGTGAGATTGGAGAGGTGGTTGTTTGTGAAATGTCAAAGTGACATTTATCTCTGCTCTTTTTGATGTTTGCGCTCGGGCTGGAGCACTTGCTCCTTGCAATTATAATTTTATCCTGTGCACGCAAAATGCAAGAACAGCATCTCTACTCATGGAATTTACATGGAGTTAATTTTAAATTACTTTTATTTCGCTTTTGGATCACTGCCAATTTATGTTGCACGGTAATTACAATAATAATAAAGGGACAAAACTAGGGTGAAGGTTTCACATGAGTAGCTGTCATTCCATGAGTGAAAAAGTGTGAGTATTCACCAGTGATTTAGAGGTGACTGTGAATCACTTGCTTATATGATTTCACAATTAAACTGATATTGAGTAGAACAATTCTTTTTTTTGTGTTTCAGAGTTAGCAGAAGAAGACGACCAGTACAGCTTCAAAATAGTATTTCACTCGCCAGGCGGGCGCTCGTACACACTATGCGCTGACACCCAGGATGGCATGGAGCAATGGATGAAGGCTTTGGCCTGTGCGGGCTACGATTATATGAAGCTTATGGTGGCCGAGCTGCAGCGGCAACTAGATGAGATGGAAGGTAATGAAGGCCTGTGACTACCTACTACCTAGTGCCCCTAAGCTACTTAACTGCGCGAGGACTTACCTTTCATGCGTTTAAGTCCCCTTCTTCTCGTTCTCTTTCTGAGTTGGATAAATGCTTTGCATCACGAATGCGAGCTGTTCCATGGTTCGGAATCCGTGTCAAACTATAGCTGCGCTTCACCTACTAGGTGGAAGGGTTAGGCCCGTCCGGGTTGGTACCATAACGTTCTTTAAAAATAATATCGAGGCGGCAATCAAAAATTCAATGTGTTTTCCATCCCGTTCAATTCTCAACATCCAGTTCAGTTCATCCAGGTATGGTATAAGCCATGCATGTCCAGCGTCATAAAAAAAAATCCTTGTTGTTGTCTTGTTCCAAAAAAAAGTCAGAAATGGCTTAGTCTTGTGGGATGGGTCATCTAACTAACCAGCCACTTAGTCCTTTTTATGCAATGAGATATTGTAGGACATGATATATTATGTGATTTCAGTATTCTTATGATAGCATGAATATATAATTTTTTCAGAAGCTGCGACCTCCACCGCCATAACAGCTCCCGCGGCGGAACCTGCAGTGCCTCCACGAGGACTTCGTTATAATCCTTTCAACCGGTCTTCAGACAGCAGTGGCAAATCTGTACCTGGTAGTCGGCATAGTCAGTACATTTTACTTTGCTAGAAATGTTCACTAAATTATATCACCATTTTGATATTAACTTCTTTTTTCTTTGGCCATTAGGTAAACCCTGCTTACTAATTTCAATCATTTTTACAATAAATTTGTATTTCGGCTTCTACACCAAAAAAAAAAAAATATGCAAACAGTCCTCAAACGCAACAACATTTCTCGCTGCTATCCGTTAAGCAGCAGTTAACGTTCGTTGCAAAAATCAGACCAGATCTGTATGAGTGTTTTAAGTGCTAAACCCACATTAAGTCTAATCGCACGTAAATATTAAAGTTTATTATTTAATTTGCACATATGTACCAGAGATCTTGTTTAATATGTATGTTTATGGCATTCTCATTTATCGAAAACTCGATCCAGTACCATGTTTAGTCGAACTCAGAGAACCTAGCATAACCAATACATTCATATTTCGCACTCAATCATTTGCTCTTATAGGACAAATTTCACACCACCACAGCATTCCGAATTGCGTATATCACAGACACGGCAACCATATATCTATCAATAGTCATTCTAAATGAGATTTTTTTTAAGTATTTAGATTGATAGCAGTAAAAAAACATGACAAACTTTGAAAAAAAGGTCCAGATCTGAAATAACAAAGATTATTTTAATATCCACTAGCAGCTACAAGCTGTTGCGTGTATTTCACTGGTTGAGTGCACATTGTTTTTTAACAGGTAAACTCTTCAGAATATACCAGTCACTTAATATTTCCACGACCTTAAAAGGGACTTAAAATTTGGGATCCAACTTGGTTTGATTTCTGTCTTCGTTTCTAATTTAAACATAGTCGGCACAAAACATGGATTTGTGTCAGCCTCAGTGGCCCAGTGGCGCGACACTTCGGCGATCGCTCTCCGAAGTTAAGCAACGCTGGGTCCGGTCTGGTCTTGGATGGGTGACCATTAGACCGTTGAGAGAGGCTGGCCGTGGTTCGGATTCCACGTTAAACTGTAGGGCCCCTTCCTTACTTACTAGGTGGTAGGGTTAGTCCCGCCCGGGTTGGTACCATCGCATTGAATGAACGATGGTCGAAGCGGCAATGAAAATTGTCCGTGTATTCCATCCAGTTCAATGTAGACGAGCAATATAAGGAAGGTCCTGGCATGGCACCTAGTTCCCATGTGGTGTGTTGGGCTAATACCATGACAGAAGGTGTGGTATTAGCCATCATGTCCAGTCACATAAAAAAAAAATGGATAATTTGGCTTTCGTACAATTAAACCTTTGTTTATTAATTAATTATTACATTTCGGTTATATCAATGGTATTGTGATTTCAAGACCAATAAAAGCAAACATTGTTTGATACTTTTGTTCAAATCTTTATAACAATTAGAATTCATTGTGCAAAAAAAATTACAAAGATGCCACAGCTTTATAGTCTTTAATGTTTCTGTTTAGACAAGCAGGCGGCGGTGGGCGAAGTTGTAAAAGGCCGCATGTCATTTCGTGAGCTGCACGCGGCGTATGGCCGGCGCATCTTGGCTGACCGCAATGAGTGGCGCCTGCAACGGCTCAAGCTGCAGCAACGCCACGATGACCAGCCATCTAAGGAGCCCACGGTCGCAACGCTCATTAGCTTGTAAATAAATTCAATCAACGCTTATTCAATTGCAAATAAATTTAATTATTTCTTAATTCTGTTCATAGTCATTTATTGTTTTACAAACTAATTGAAAGGATGCGTTTGCAATTTTGGTTCATGATTGTTTCCGGACTTAAACGACAGTTCGTCTATTATATGTATCAAGGAGCTCTACCAGCTGTCATGTCAGCCAACACAAAGCGCAGCAGTCTTCTTGGATTCCTCCACATTCCCTGAAACGACTCCTGTAGTATGAGTTGCATGTAAGATAGTGTGTCTCTGCCATCTTCATGCAAGTTCTATAGAGGAGGCTGCAGATCAAAGAATCAATCACCATTCGACCAATCACAGTTCGAGAATCAGCCTCTAGTTGAAAGTGGTGCTGTACTGTGAGGGGAGTACCGCTGCCCTTTCCATATGTATTCTGATGTTACAATCAGACATACCCCTATTTTGAATTTCCGAGCCAGCTTCAATGATGCCGATGTATTCCATCTGTCAATGGATGGCAAATACGGAACTGACCATCAGATATTAGCCTGACACACCACATGGGAACTAGGTGCTATGCCAGGACCTTCCTTATATTGCTCGGCTACATTGAACTGGATGGAAAACATGGACAATTTTCATTGCTGCTTCGACCATCATTTATTCAATGCGGTGGCACCAACCCGGGCAGGATAAACCCTACCACCTAGTTAGCAAGGAAGAGGACCTACCGTTTTACGTGAAATCCGAACCACGGCCAGCCTCACCAATTGAAAATGGTCACCCATCCAAAACCTAACCGCACTCAAAAATGCATCCCTTATCGAATCGCAAGGCGTCGCACACTGAGCTACCGAGGCTGACGAGGCAAGTACGAAGCCGCATTATCTATAAACCTCAGCAACAGTTAAATTTATTTAAATTATTAAATTTCACAACATCAAATATTTGTGGGTACTCTCAAATAATTTCGATTGATGTCTGGAATTTTTATTTTATAACATCACAGTTCTTCGAAACCTAAGCTTCTTCTAAGCAATTATCTTTGTGTTATTTTCGTAGTATTCCATTTGAATACAAAATGGATGGTAAAAATAGTGAGGGTGAAGATCAGTGGCGTGATTTAGTGGAATTGTCACACGGAGATTTAGTGGATTTCGAAGTTGCATGCACAGGCCTTTCGGACATTATTTCCAGTTTCAACAGTGCACAAATACAATTGGTGACCAGATGTGATATTGGCTCGAGGCATCATGAACTACAGGTGACTAAACAGTTTGATAATAATGTAATCATTGTAAAGAAATGCCTCAAGACTTCCCAGGCGCCCATCTCCACCTCTCATACCACGACCACTAATTTAAAACTTCCCCGAATAATTCTTAAAACATTTAATGGAAAGTTAGAAGATTGGTTGCCTTTCATTGAAATTTTTAATTCATTGGTGCTTGGAAATGTCCAATGTTGAAAAATTACATTACTTGATTTCATCCTTGGAAAATGAACCTTTCAGTCTCATTGAAGGATTCCCAATCACCAATGCAAACTATAAAAATGTCTTTGACACCCTTTATCGACATTACAACCACACACGCCAACTCGAATCCACCTTCTTTCGTGCGAGCCTGTCAAAGTTTCTAACGCCATCGAGCATCGACGTTATTATAGTTTTAGATTATATCGATGCCATCGAGCTAAAAAGAATAGACAATAATTTTGTAGAAAACCTAGCGATTCTCGAAAAGTTCAATTTGCAGACAAAAACTTCATGCTAGTGCATTTATTTTGGTCCAACTTAGACCGAGTGACCCGGGAATTATGAGAACTCGAACACCAGTCTGATGAGATGCCTTTGTTTGAAAAGTCACAATCCTTCATAAGAAAACGTTTTCACCCCGCTCAACTCCCCATACAAACGGGGAAAGAAAATCACGCCCATATTTCTTGTCAGAGATCCCAAATTTTGTTCAAAATAGCTTTATTTGATCGAACTAGATGTCTGATGACCGTTGGCATTGTAAAATGTGTTTGGTTTCTAAGTTATAAGGTCCGAAAGTTCGATTTTTTTCGCGCGTTTTATACAATAACTTTGGAGGTGGATTACGCAATGATAAAGTAAGAACATCTTGAAAAGATTAGTCATCAGACATAGATTATCTAATCAAGATTTATAATCTATTTGGTTTTTGTTAGACTTTTGACTACAGCTGTCATGGTTTAAATTTAGCTATAAGTCGTTTTGTAATTAAAATTTTCGTAAATCTTACCAAATTATACACTATGCACATTGTCTTTTTTGTGGACATGTTGCATCTTCCTCATCACGAAAATTGTATTTTTCTTTGAAACAGAGAAGGTCCCAGAGCGCAACAGCACGGTTTTGTACCGTGCCCGCGAATAAGTTAGTCCCGCCGGGTTGGGCCACCTTAATATTGGCTAACCCCACTACATACTATTCCGCCTGCACAAGCAGTGAGAAAAGACAGTGACAAAAAGGGTACATCTCATCAGGGCACTTCGAACGTAAATAAAAGATGTTTCATCACTACTGCCCCTAGCTGTATAATTTGTTCGGAAACACATAATGTTTATTGCTGCCCCAAGTTCCTGGCGCTGGATCCCCCCCGCTCTTATCGAAAAAAGACTGTGTATTAATTGCTTGTCATCGTCCCATTCAGTTAAAAATTTTCCATCCAAGTCTCGATGCTCAACTTGTAAATTCTCGCATAATAGTACCTTACATTTTACTCGCTCGGAACTCGAGACTGGGCCGGTCAATCCAAATCCCTTGTCGATTCAACCTATCGTGCTGACTAGCAACACTCCCACATCACGCACACCTTGTTCTTCTATCGACTGCAAATTAGAGCATTACTCGACAGTGGTTCAGAAGCCAGTTTATTGTCCGAATCTTGTCAAAAAAGGCTTGGTCTGACTCTTCACAAAAATAGTGTATCAATAAACGGCATCGGTAGATCCACAACCGAGTCACTTGGCAGTTTATCATGTTCAATGAGGCCTACTGAAAGTGAACATGCTACCAATATAGCCGTCAGCATGTTAGTGTTGCCAACCTGTATCCAGAGCTGTGTCCCACCTCTTGTTTCGATACTTCACATTGGAAATTTATACAAGGCTGATCCCCATTTCGCCCATCCTGGACATTAGTCAGCATGTTTGCGTCCACTGCTGGACATAGCCTCTCCAATTTTTCTTTAGTACTCCCGGCCCTCAGCAGTACGGAACCACTGCTTTCCGCCGACGCACTTGATGTCCTCCCACCTGGCGGGTGGTCTTCCCACACTCCGTTTTCCTGTCAACGGCCGCCAGTGCAGGACACGGTTACTCCAACGGTCGTCGTCTCTTCGGCTGGCGTGACCAGCCCAATGCCATTGGAGCTTAGCCACCCGGTGTTCAATGTCGACTACTTTGGTACGTTGGCGGATTGCCTCGTTATGCACCATATCCAGCAGCGATTTTCCCAGCATGGCTCGCTCCTTTGCTCGGTGGGCAACTTTAAACCTTTGATCCACGTTTTACACCTGTACGTCATAAGGCACTGGTCATATATTTCGAGTCTTTAAATTTTGGGGAAGGTCAGACCTCAGAGCTAATTTAAGCTTTCCGAAGGCAGTCCAACCCAGTTGGATACACCCTTATAGACTTTGTAAATAAAAGATGATTCATAAATATGTAATATTTTAATTAGAATTACCTATTTTCATAATTATTTATAAAGTTATATTAATATCAAGTATGTATTTACTAATATTCTTTATCCACTTCCCTAACGATTGCTCAACTTAGAAAACTTTATTTCCATTACAATCATTAAGTGGCTACCTCTCCAACTAATTATATGACAAAATCGATTTTCTATGTACAGTATGGATATCCCAATTCCCTAAAAAATTGACAAATTCACATTAACAAAAGCTAACAAAAGGAAGCTTACTTAATTCTTAAAACTAGTTCTCCCTTAACAACTGTACACAAACTATGCTAGAGATTGTGATTTATCTTAATGGGTGATGATTATAAGTTGGCAAAAGTGGGCAAAGAAAAAATATAAAAAAATCAATGATATTTACATGAATATGTGTCCAAAAATGTATTTACAGTTATTTGAAATGTGGTCAAATCAATCCATTTGTTCAGATTTTTTGCAGTTTGCCAACTGTGTATTTCTTCGAATGCAGCTCAAAACTTACGTCAATGTCAAAGACAAGGTCATTATTATATTAACGTCAGCAAATTATTGCATAATACAATATACATTTAAGTAAAATAAAGACATTCTTAAAGAATGCAGTCATAAATGTAAACAGGCTGTTACAAACTCAACTGACCAGGCTTACATTTTTTCATTCATTAATTCAGAGATTTTTTGGATCATGACATTATGTTTCATACTAAACTAAAGTGAAATATTCCTAGCCATTAGCAAACTGCGGAGAGGAGAACGAGAGCGAGTGGGAGGTATTCCTACTGCCACTGCCGTGTTGTCATTAGCGGAGAGCGAGGACCACAAAACTCTCTGCTCTCTTAGTATAAGTGGCAAAATTGCAGCAAGTTAAGGCAAATTAACACTTTTGTGAACAATTTTGTGTGAAAAGAAATAAATCAAAACTTAATAAATATAAATTCCAGGAAATACTTTTTTACTTTTGTGGTACAAATAAGAGCATAAATCTTTGATTTAGACCTGGATGGTCTAAATCAAAGATTTAGACCATCCAGTCTATTCATATTTTTAAAAAAGTATTTTAGCATTAAAACCAAGAAGAAAATAAACCAACCAAGGAAGTTAACGGTACAATCTGTTCCTTGAAGTTATGACTCATGTTTCAAAACTTCGCAAAAAAGGACTGCCAAATTTAAAAATACGTCCTCATACCCAATACAATGAAATTACCATATAGAAGATTTTTACACAAGCATTTAAGTAACTGAGACATGTAGTACTAATTATATAATAGTATTCACAATAAACTAATCAAACTCAATAATTTATAATTTATGGTAAATTACTTTATCATATAGGTAACAAAAACATTCACTAACTCACTATCCAACAACAGAGGATCTTCAGTACGAGTCGGCTAATACCTCGAGTGGGCTGTGAAAGTTTTACAAACAACTATATAATCCTGTACAGAACACAATGTGCAGCTGCGAGACCCCACAAATAAAACATTTTCCTACTCACCAGAAAATATGCTGAAATTACTATTAGCCCAAAGAAACAACCACATTTGATTAAATTTTAATTTTAAAAAATAAAACGTGAACTACCTAATCGAAAATGTTTAACCATATCTTTTCTAAGCGTCTGTGAGTTCACGAGTAAGCCTACAAAGTGAAGTACAAATATTGCAGTACTGAAAATAGTGCATACATATATTGCTGAAGGTTTCGAGTTAATACTTTGGCCTTTCATAACTATATATTAATTGATAAGATGTATTTTTGTGCCACGTTCATCTAACTTGCTTGGACCTGTAGATTGAAAGGAAAGTTGCACTTTATATTGCATTATGCGGATTGTTTAATCTAGTCAGATTATGCGAGACAGCATTCATATGCAATTGAAACAATACCGCTTAGATATTTTGCAGATTTACTGATACTTTTAATTTGAAATAAGTTTTCATTTCAGATATTCATAGTTTTGTTTGTCTGGAAATGAATAAAGTTACTAACAGAAAGTAAATCATCAAATGATTGCTGTAATATTTTTAAGGACAAATATTTTGCATATTTACAATATTCGCTCGCCTATTCATGTGATTTATTAATATATTTAAATATAAAATCTACACCTATAAATATTTAGAGATTCCTGATGTGACTTAAATATTTTTAATTATTCATGTAAAGTGTCTCCATTCAAAAGGTTGTAAAATGCTTGTATCAAAGTTCCTGAACCTCGTGCAGTTAGTGTTCCATGATTTAGTAAACATTATGAGTGACTTTAATCCACTTTACTTGTGTCTCCAGGATTCAGCGCTGATCTGGAATTGACTTTTGTACTGGAAGGAGGTACAACTCTTTTCTACATATAGTAGCGGGAAAGACGATAGTGAAACACAAATCATTAGCAAATAAAGCATGACAAAACATTTGACTATGCACTGAATGTGACAACATTGTCGATGAAGCTCAGACCTCTGATGTTAATGAACTTAAAAGCTAAAGTTCATAATTTTGCATGTTTGCTGTTTTCTAGTATCCAAGCGATAAAATATGAACATTGTAGTAAAAATACAAAATAATATTTTTGATAATAACAATACCAAGTCACTAGACATAAAAAACACCTTTGGTAATGTATCGGCTTCCTAGCAAGGGATAACGTAAAATAAAATTATTATAACAATACATTGTATTACATTAGTTGTGACAATACTGTTCTATAAAAAAAATATATCATCTCATCATACAAAGTACAAAATTTTCTACAGTTGTTTATAAACTACATATAATTGCAAATTAATTATAGGTTGTGACAAGGATAATATTGAGTGAGAGATATGTTCTTGAAAGTTTTTATCAATTTAGGGCTTTCAGGTAAACATATCCATTTAATTTGATACCAATTCTAGTAAACATGAAAAAATGGCATAAATACATGCATGTCTGCAAATAAATCTCGGATTAGCTAAAAAAAGGTTCTGACCGCAGGCAGAATTCATTGACAGATGTCTGCATGAGCCATGTAAAAAAAAAAGGTTTCAAATATCAATATCGATACAAAAGTACAAAACTGATTTAATAACAAAAAAAAAAAGTTAATCCACTCGCACAAACCGCAACGATAATTGATTTCGATTTTTACCCCATCTATGTAAATTATCAACAGCCATGATTCACAAAATAGTATATGTATGCAAATGATAACAAAAAGCAATAAAAATCAGCATAAGCTGCCCACATCAAGATTGCGCACAATCTATACAGCCGATCTTTACAAAATTGTAAATCGAAGATAAAAAACTGCAATATAATAATTTACATGTATCACTATAACTTCTACAGAGTATTAGAATTAGCTCTCGACTACTCCGCACGGAACAACCATCTCTATGTCATAGAGAAACTAGTTATACATTTATGAAACAAAAAAACTTAGCCACCTACAACACTCCACTCTATTTCGGCCCCGCACCATCGTTCTGCGGAACCGTCTGCCCCAACACCTCATTCACTTTTTATTAATTAGCCTACCAACAATGCATCTAGCTAGAGAACGGGGGCCGATCGGTGGTGCGGGACCAACACTTTAAATATTAAAATTTGGTTCTCAATTTAAATGTACATTAGGACATTCCTAACGGATTGGTACGCGACCGCTACTCGGCCTGGTCCAATCCTACAGTACACGGGAAGTACGCGGCGAGTTGGAAGGTCTTTGGCTGAGCGTGATCAAAGCCGCCTCTACACGAGTCTATGAGCAGGAAGTACGTGTCCGAGCGTTCGACGCGGAAAACAAAATATCTCCATTAAGTAATGAACCTTTATCTGTTACGTAAGGCCACTATTGCAGTAGGCAATTATTATAAGATCGGTTGGAGCGCGCTGCGGTGGTCCGGCGACGGCGGCGGCGGGGGGGCGAGGGGGCGGCGGAGCGGGGGCGGGCACTACGCAAGCGCGAGCGCCGTGTGGTAGAGCTGCATGAGGACCTGCACGTGCATGGGCAGGCAGGAGAGGCGGTCGTGCGTGTTGCTGTCCAGCGCCAACCACGACATGGCGTTGTATCCCTCCAGCACGTACCTACAATACGACCACATATTAAAATTATACTTGAAATGCTTCAGATTCCACCTCTCCAGAAGTTTTCTCATAATTTACAGCATGATGTTTTTTGCACAATGGACTTGGAAGCCGGCATCAACCTCACCGCCACAAATTGGACTTTGAGCCAAAGTTTTCCTTGCAAATGACAATGCCTAATGTGGCATTTATGGTGATGCACTCCGTACATAAAAGAACATCCTACAGAGAGTGAAACTCATAGCTCTGGCAAACTTAATAGCTTACATTAATTCTAGTACCTAGAACCACAGTTTCACAAGTATTTCGGGTAGATGCAACCATAATTTCAAATTGTACTAGGAAAAACAACCTACACCTGCAGAAACACATTTAGTTCAAATTCAGATGCACCACTGCATTGAAGGGGAGTGCAAGTGTCCATTGTACCTGAGAACATCGGTAGTGATGTGGCTGTCGAGCGGATGCTGGCTGGTGTCGTGCACCCTCTGCGCCGCCGACAGCAGCATGTCGTCACTAGACGAATGCAGGTGCAGCGCGTTCTTGAGGAAGGCGGGGCACGCGTCGCGCAGGTGAGCGCAGCCCGCCCACCACCAGCTCGGCATGGAGCCCAGCGGCGCCGTCGACACGAGGTAGCCGAGCGCAAGTGGCTGCTGCAGCACCGTTCCCACTTGCTCCGATGCCTGCAATTTCATCAATCTTCAGTTTTATGCACAAGACTAGAAGCAATAGACAATAACTACATCATAAGTTAAATGTACACAACCGTTAAGGCGGTCACGGCTAGTTACCAGAATCATTAGTAGTTCAGTAAATAAATAAGACTAAAAATAAAAGTCATCATCAGATAGATAAATAATAATAAAAAAATAATCATGCAGCTAAATACAAATAAAAATGCGGCAACACAGACCGATTTTTACAACAACCTTGAAACTGGCTGTTAGGTCATGAAGGAAATGAAAGAATCTGTGTTATTTTTTGGTGTTTGTGTTTATTGCCAGAGGTGGGGCCGCAGCCCCAGGCAGTTTTTCGTGAGGAGTGGGAGTAGTTTCAAGAGGGGTGGGGAGTGTCCGTTCTAGTTCACATGATTATTATTTATGACTAAAGTAATCAGCAGGGAAGTGCATTTAATGTATTGGTTTGTACAGACCGGTCCAGAGTCATCGTTTTGCCCGTAGGGCGAGCTGGCCTGGCGGCCGGGTGCGCCGCGGCCGGGACTGCCTTCGCGGCTGCCGGTGCCATCGCCCTCGCCCGCATCAGCCGCGCCAGTCGGGCTGCCGGTCGGCCATATAGTGTTAAACAACTCGTTGCTGAAGAGGATGTCGTTCATGTTGTCGATGCCGTCCATGCCATCCGGCATCTCCTCATTGTCGGGCAGCGCCGGGAACAGGATGTCGTCGTTTTCTGTGCCGTTGATGTGCGCCTCTTGGAATGCTGTCTGCGACGACTGTAAAATGTACAAAATATTGAATTTAATCATAAAATAATTTGCTTTAACAGACTCCTCCACATTGTCCAAGTGACACATTTCAAAATGAATAAATAATTCATCCGGTGGTTACTAGATAATAAATAACAAAATTAGCTTAAACCTTTTAGGCCCCGTTTCCCCACCATCATTAAACACGCCCGAGTTGGTTAAAGGATAGTCAAAATTGCAATGAAAATAGTCCAAGTTTTTGAGCGCCTCACCCACAGTCATGATATTAGCCTAACACACTGCATTCCCGAAGAAATTAGGTGCTATTCCAGGACTTTCTCTTTATTGACGCTACATTTAGAACTGGAAGAAAAAAAGTGATTTTTTTATAGCCGCTTCGAACATCTTCACATCCAATGGGATGGCACCGGCATGGGAGGGCATAAGCCTAACTGCTAGCAGGGGAAGGGGTCCAACAGTTTAACATAGATTAGATAGACCAAACAATGGAATAACTAGCATTCGTTCTGGTGATAGATTGATATCACGACACAACTGTTATACTTAGAAATATAATTTTGTGGGGGGTACCTGCGTGGTAGCCGAGGTGGGAAACACGAGTATGTGTGTGGCGGTGACGTCGCGCGGGGTATGCAGGTGCGAGGCGACCGACACCTGCGAGAAGCGCTCGTCCGGCGTGAAGCGGTCGGCCATCAGCCGCAGGCAGCTGTCGGGCTCGGTGGACACGAGGCACGCCGACAGGATGCAGGGCGGGTACAACACGGTACAACTGCCGCAGATGTCGCGCAGTACTCCCGACGCCTTCATCAGGTTCTTCCGCGAGAGGAGCCAGCTCCAGCCTGTACCACCGCAAACTCTATAACCACTCGCCTCTCATCTTGTTTATTACATCCAATTAATCGATTACATCCGATTAATGTCAACCCTGCTTCGCCTGATGAGATTAGATTGTGTTATTTATCAAATCCAAAACAAAAAAGTGGTGTGTGACGGGTATCGGGCCAATCCGAGAATGATGACATAAACAGCTACGAATGTCTTTTTGTAACTAATTAAAAACGAAATTTGGTGCGGTATCTGCCAAAAGACACATTAGTCCGTCGCTTTTTCTCGCTTTTATCACCTGATGGAAGCGGACATAAGAGCTAGATAGACCGAGCAGTCGATTTATCTTTTGCCTGATGGCACAATGTACACGATTTGAGTTCAACAAAAAAAACACAACATTACTTTTGAGTTCTCCGTGGCCAATCCGGCCGATACGTCCGACGACCAGCCGCCAGGGCTGCGCCGACTGGCTCATCACCCCCAGCACAAAGTCCATCAACTTGGTGAGGCCGTGCCGTCTCACTTGGGGCGCTCTCCGCCGTCGCCACCTGCATCATCGTACGAAGTTAAAGCCTGTCAAGTGCTTGCCAATTATTGATATGATGTGGTGGGCAAATATAGATCTCTAACTATACTATACAATAACTACAACTCGGTTAAATATATAGTCATAACGGTGACTAAGATTAACCAAAAGTACTGTCTAATTGGGTTAAACTCTACAACTCTTCGTGATAAAATGTGTCACAGCAGTCTACTACTGTTCATAACTTCCTTTGTATTTACTGAAGTCAGTCTTATGTTTTTTATTTTATCACATTGCAAATATTTTATAGCCAATCGAGTATAACAATGCTGGAATAAACTTCCCAAAGAATAAGCACCAATCACTTTAAAAAGACTGAATAAAAGCCTAAACAACCATTAACTTTACTAAAGTATTACAAAGAAGCACTTAAAAAAGAACAAGAAATAATGAAAATTAAAAAAATACTAATATCATTAGCAACAACATAGCCAAGTATGCCTGCCTAAAATAACAAAAATATTTATTGACTGTTAGATATGATAATCTTGTAATACAAAATTTAAACAAAATAATAAAAATAATGGTAGTTGTGTGGTATTAGATATCCATGTCAGGTTTCATAGAAAAAAAATAATTTACAAAGTAATGCCCAATGTGAATGAATTTCATTTCATTTATTAAAACTTTTTTGGTAGTCAAACTACTGCTACACTAAGTTACGTCAAAGACTGATAGGAGCAACGATCACCGACCTGCCCGGCACGTGCACGTTGATGGCGGTCGTCTCGAGCAGCTCGCCGCGCGCGTCTGTCGCCACCGCCAGCAGCCAGCTCTGGTCGGCGGAGAGGCAGTAGGACACGTAGAGCACACCGCACTGCTCGGCGGCACTCGCTTGCCCAAACGACTCCGCTACGTCTTTGATGGCCTTCGCAGGCGCCAGCACGAACGCCGGCGAGTACAGCCGGTATGGAGCTCGGTTCTTCTCCTGACAATGAGACAAATCACTTGGTTGAGTGAAGTAGAGATTGGGGGTCAGTACTGTTGAGTGTGAATGAAAGCATAGCAAGACATCTAAGGAAGTACTTTCTGTGCTAAATTTTCTTTACCCTAACGTATGATCAAGTTGGACAGGTTCCTGGACTTGATCTCGTCTTAAACATTTTAAAGCTGTATCATGTGATGAACAAACAACATTTATACTATATTTTTGTAATGAGAAACTACTATGGGCGGTCCCTAAAAGTCAAATACGATTCACATGCGAGACCATACTCATCGAGACTATTAAATCAAAGCATATGTGAATAAACAAATGTTGTTTCAGGTTAAAGGTACTCACATCCTTGTTCTTGAGGAAGAGTTGCGCATCGGCGGCGGTGCCAAAGCCGGTGAGGGACTTTACATGTGGCACATGCGAGAGCAGCCGCCGCGCCGACGTGAACACAGAGAAGGCGAGTGCGCGCATCTCGGCCCGTGCGCCGCCGCCCAGCCCCCACACCTCGCACACGCTCTCCAGGGAGATTATCTGTGCACCACATACCATACTAAGATTCTACTAAGATTGCCACATTTTGGATATTTTTTATTACATCAGAGAGGATTTTGACTCGTACGTTCAAGACTTTAGCCTTGGCACTCACTACTGTAGAAAGAGAGAGAGAGAGAGATATGTAGGAAACCCACCCCGTCTCTGAAATACTACTAATAATACAAATAATAATTCTGATAATAGGTAGCGAGGATAAATACCTTGACGGTGATGTTGTGGTGGTGAAGATGGCTGGCGGCGCGCGCGGCGAGCCGAAGCAGCGCATGCAGCGCGGCGGAGGCGTGTGCGTGCGCGTGCGGCGGCTCCACCACGTACAGCACCAGCGCCGGCGCGCCGCCCTCTTCCTCCTCCTCCCAGCCCGCTGGCGACGGGCCCGTGATACCCTGCCCGCCTCCGCCGCCGCTGCCCCCGCCGCCCCCACTTCCGCCACCTCCGCCGCAACCGGTGCCTTCGCCCTCTGTGCCACCACAACTCTTATGTAAAGAGGTACTCAGATACCCTGTATTACCATTTTCATTATTTGCATGTTCATATCTGGTCATGGAAGACCGAAATTTGTATTGGTTGCTCAACATCGCCTTTTAGTATTTCATACCCATACCAATACAAAATATTTTTTTTGCAATGATGCATGTTTTTATTAGATATTGTTCCATTCGACTGTGTAAAGACAGTAATGCAAACAAATTGTGTTTAAAATCACAATTATTCATGACTTTAGAAATTAACTTAACTTCATTTTAAAAATGAGAAAGGCTGTTACATTAAACATGTCTCATTTGATGGTGTTCATATGTAATTGATTTGTGCCGAGTGGCAGAGTTATATCTTAGATGAGATATTCGGGGCTATTCTCTTTTTAATTTAAAATCTCTACCTCGGCCTTCAGCAGCGTGCAAATTTCGAGTAATCATGGTGTTTGCAAATATTTGCTAGTGAAAAACTTCGATCTTCAAGCTTCAAATCAGCCAATATCAAACTCAGATATACCTCCGCCACTTGGTCTCATGACAACATTTGATGTGCTCACTCTAAATGAGTTATATTTCATTCCTGGCCGGTCCGGTTACTCTGTCAATACATTTTTACCCATTCCTTATAGACTAGGAGGTTGTGACAAAAATGGCAACGATAACGTAAATGGCTCAACCTGGGTTCATGGGATAAAGACCAACCCTCTGAAGCTACATGTGTCAGTCTGCCTGTTCCATGTGGTTGCGTTACCTAGATAAGGCGATTGAAAAAGTAGTTATGGTGACAAACAATATATATGATAAGGTAAATGGATGTAAATGACAAAGCATGAAAGTATCAGTACATACTTGCTTTGCAATACAAAAACTGAACAAATCTTTGGTAGCATTTCTTAGTTATAGGCGATTTAGGTTACAGATATAACTTTAGGTATATTTAAGTATTGCATTATAAAGCCCACTGGTTATTGTTGTATAATTAATAGGTATCAATGTTTCCAGACAATCAGTATATTCATCAGCAGGTACATACCAGCATCTATTTTGTTTCACCAATCCTGATAACGCAATCACTCGGCGCAGGCAGACCGACATATTTAGCATCAGAAGGTTGGTTTTTAACATGTGAACCTAGATTCAGCCATTTACGTTATCGTGAACAAAAATGTCGTGACCTCCCAGAATATTATTATCGTTCTCCAAAATATCATTCAATAAATAATAATAAACATTTTCTTACCCTGATCACTTTGACTGTTGGGTGTGGGAGGATGGTCGGGTGTGGAGGGTGGCCGCATGGGCGATGGCGCCGGTCGCTCTACACTAACACATCTTGTGGATGCATCCTGTTCGAAGAGCGTCCGGTCTAGGGTAATATTCGCCAGTTGCGGCACTATAACTGTCCGGAGAGTTTCCGCGTACGCACGTATACACTCGCCCAGTCGACCGGGGGGCACCTCGCCCACCCAGTCGTCCCGCGTGGTCGAATCACGGTCAGGGGTCACAGAGGCACGGATCACGCCATCCTTCGCTATCCTCCAGAGTGGCGCGTGCCGGCCAAGACGACAGGACTCGTACACTGTAGACAGCTCCCGGAAAAAGGCGCGAAGGGGTTCAGCAAGCGCTTCACCCTCCGGTGCCAAAACAGCATACGCAACGTCCCTCGCATATGCATAAGGTTCTAGCGCGAGTCTTTCCCAATGCCTCAACGCATAAGGGGATATAGACAGCCAATCTCGATCATGCCCTACGAGCAGCGGTGGCACCGGCTGCGGTTCGCACAGGTCCTCAGTGCCTCGCCCAGCGAGCCGGTGGAACTGTCTCCAGGTGAGAGGTCCAGTCACCCCATCCCACATCCGTGCGCCACAACACCTCTTTTGGATGGCATCTTGTAGCATTGGTCGCAATCGCCTCATAAGTCGAACGACATCTCTGGAGGAGCGGGGCCCTCTTGCTCCGATGAAGGGCCAGCGGTGAACGGCGCAGGCGGCCCCGCCGGCGCCGCCAGCCGCCGCACGCAGTGCCAGCGCGGCCGCCTCCCCTCCGTCTGTGTATTCCAACAAGTTGAGGCGGAGTTCATCTGGCGGCCTGGCCGAAGCAGCGGCGTGCGCGGCACGGGCGAGCGCCGATGCAGCTCCACCCAGACCAGAACACTGTGCCAGCACCAGCTCGGCGACGCCGCTGAGGCCGCCACCGCCGCTGCCGCCCCGAGGAGTTGTTTCCTCCGCCAAGCCGGTGATTTCCATCTCATCCTCGTAGAATAGTCCGGCGCGATGCGCCAGGCGCCGGTTCACAACAGCGCTGAAGCCGCAAGAGCAGCGGATGGGGTCATCGTCGTAGGGCTGTGCGGGCGAAGCTGGCTGTGACTCGCCGGGGGAGGGAGCGCCGCCAGTCAGGTACGTGTTGCAGTCTGCACCGCGGATGTTGCCTACCACCTGCACACATGAGGACTAGTTAATTTTTGTTTTATTGAATCCCACCTAACACAGCAAAATGTCATAGACATTTAGCTGTTTCTTTGTATGAGCTATGTCTGGTTGTTTTGTTCTTTAAACAGGGGTGGGAGTTGCCCATTGATTGATCGCTCTCACTATTCTTTGGAGAACCATTTCATGAGATTTAGAATGCTATTCCTTATCAGTCTTATGTAAATGGTACTTCCCGAACCAGTTACTTTACCAGCCAAAGCATAAACATATATTGTTAATTTTTGTTGGTAGTCTAGTTGTTATCCTATCTAATTAACTACCAAAAAGTTAATTAGATAAGATAAGGTTATTGATAGAAAACGACAACACGATGAAAATTGCAAATAGCTTAGCAAATTTCTTGTATTCATTCTATTGTTTGTATTCCCAAACCTTTATGATTATGGGGCACCCTTCCTGAGGGATCCAGCCATAAAAACGGAATATTTCAAATCATATGGATCCAATGGAAGTCGTGGGTAATCAGGAAGTCCTTGTGACATGTCCCATGGCCATGCCCCGGAGCGCCACGTCGTACACTTTGGGAATGGTTGGTTAAGCGACTAGTAATTAAGGTCAGCCCACAAGCATCCGAAAATTAATTTTCCTCTACCCACGTAGTTACGAATTCTTTTTAATTACTGTGCCCACTTACTGGATTTCTTACATCTAATATCTGTGTCTGCACATTGAAAGATGAAAACTGATTCAAATGGACTTCTACATACACAGGTTGTATTTTGGTGTAGTTTGTCCCACGATGTATTTTTTTCTAAGCAGCAATAACGCCCATGTTTAAATAATCTAGTATCATAAAGCCCTTGACTTATTATTTAGTTGACATATTTAGCTTAGTTTTAATTATTTAGTAAATTTGACGATGGTATATGCCAGAAATTGTAAGCTGAATCTATGTTTGCCTGTATGCCTTAAAATAAGAAAAAATGACCTGTCTGAGTGTAGCTTGTCTACCAATTTGACAAAATGATATACAGTCAGTCAGTAAGTCAGTACTTACCATAAACTTTAATGAAGCAAATTGGAGCAGTGGTTTTCAAATGATTACCAAAGGTTTGTGTGGGGTATTGTAATAATAATCGCGAGGATGATACCTTAGGTGAAGCGTTGCAGACGCAGAGCGTGCAGCTGTCGAAGTTGTGATCGCGAAAGATGTTGAGCACGGTGTCGGCGAGCAGCACGTTGAGCAGCAGCGGGCAGGCATTCAGGCGCGGCGCGCGCGGCGACGCGGGTGACGGCGGCGACGCCGAGTACGGCGGCGGCGGCCGGAGCGCCGGCGACGCACCTGCGCACAGCAACGGAACTGTGTTACGACCTGTAACCTTGCGAGCGAGTGAGCAGCTAATAGGTTTGCATGCACAGGAGTTATCTTTCAGCATTTTTTTTATTCAAAGTGCTCATCGGGGAGAGCCAGCAGTCATTATTAAGATGTGAAATAAACGCTACATTGCAAACGACACAGCGAAAGAGACTCTGTTTCTCATCAAATTATCTAATTATTTTAATGAAATAATTCACGGGTAATAGTGTTCTAAGTTTAATACTGAAAGTGATGCATTGCAGTGTAATATTTTTTAAAGGTTTAAACGCTTCCTCTTTCCGACTTTAACCGGCAATAAAAAATAAAGAATGGATGAATAATTTCTACTCTCTCTGCTAGAACCTAAAAAGTTTCACTACTAGCACGAGAGTCTTTTTTTATAATTAGATTAAGATCAGTGCCAGTGGAGTAAATAATTGGAAACTTCAGAGATAGGGAAGACTAAACTCGAGTGTATACATTCTTAATAAGTCTGGTCAGCCAGGAAATCGAGACATGCATGAGAACCAAGAAAGGGCATACAGTTCAAGTGATAAGCTATGTAGACACAATCATAATAATACTGTTGGAAAAAATAATAGAAAACTATATCTTGCCTAACGCATACTGTTCAAGGCACATCCTACCTGGTGGCACATCATGATATTAAATATCGTAAAACAAACCTTTGATATGACAACATTTATGTGATATTGAAAACTTTGCATCAATTAATTGATGAAAATGAATAAATCAATTCATATAAAACACGGACAGAGGGATTATAGAATTCTTTGTCATGGGTATATGTAGAGTGTGTGGCGGAACTGGAAGACCTACTGCGCGTGAAAGGTTTGTTTTCTGGTAAGAGTCAAGCCTATTCACAAACACAAGGTCGGTTGTACATACATAACGAATTCGTAGAAAACTAGATTCAAGGGGATTGGCTGCACATAATGCAGCTCTTTTTTATACCCTTCCCATTATTTAAATATGACTTTCATAATAATAAAAATCACACTCAGTCAGAATTTCACATTTCACTAGGAACTGAATATTGCCCTCCAATTGATAGTAAATATCGAACAAGAGTGTTCAAGTGTGTGTCATAATGCTGACCTCGAGCAGAAGCGGGACCAGTGTCGCCAAGACACCCAACGGAGGCGGGGGCGGAGATGGTTCCGGCGCTGTTGCCGGTGACGGGCGGCGGCGACGCAGGCCGCTTGGTCCCGCCGCCTCCGCCGCCGCCGCCCACGCCCGGGGGCTCCTTCTCCAGCTGCCAGCGAGGCCGATAGGTGGCGTGCGGAGGCAAACACACCGGCGGCAGCAGCTGGCTCGGCAGAGCCGTGAGGGGCGCGTACTTGGACGAACCCACATATTTGTACACGGTGGGCGGTTTGAACACGTACGACCAATCCTGGAAACATTGATCACATTAACGTCATGCTGTAACCAATATAGCAGAGTTTCATGCCTCCGTTGCCAGCTTAATTAAGTCATATACTCAGGCTGATGAAAAAATATCTGGAAAAAATTTATTTTCGAAACTCAAATATTCTGTGTATTTTTGGAACGGCCTGTGTACTCGATTTTCTCAGACCATGGTGACGTCTAAGGCACAAACACTGATTTAGGAATTTTTAACAAGACATTTACTTTAAAATAAAAACTCCAATGATGATTATTATTATTAGTATTATTATATATAGTATACATTAGTATATTATTAGCATTGGTATTAGTACGCTTAGTTTCGAAAGTTCGATACTGAATTTCCAACCTCCTGTTCCACACTTGTTTAGCATCTTTGGGGGCCATCTCTTTTTTTTATATCAGTCATATGATTGTAAAAGTGAGGCTGTCCTTTCAAATGTTTAGGCAGTAGGTAATGTGATGAATGAATCATATGAAGAAAATAAATACAGTGAGATTAGTGTGATGCGGTACCTCGATGGGGTCAGGTGACGGCGAGGGCGCGTGCAGGCGCGTGGCGAGGTGTGTGGTGTGCGAGGGATCGTCGGCCAGCGTGAAGGCGCCGGGTGAGGCCTGCGTGTGCGCCTCCATCGACGGCGGGGTCGGAAACATCTTGCTGAGCTCCTCGGCGCGGACGCAGCGCGTGCCCCCGCCGCCGCCCGCGCTCAGCCGCGCCTCCTCCCCGCCGGACTTGTTCGAGTCGGGCGGCGTCTGGATCTGTAGCTACAACACACGATAGCTCAGTCACACTGCCGCCCATTCTATCACACCGACTGATGTGAGTACCGAAAAAAACAAATATTTAAAAGTAGAAGTCCTTTATTATTTGTAGGAAAGTATTCATTTGAGTTCGAGAACAATTCTTGCCCAAATTTAAAGAATTTAATTTTTCCAATTTGTTTCATAAATAATTGTCGATAAGAGCATAAATTGTTGCACCAGTTAGTCAGGTCATAAATTGTAAGCATAGTCTCGGTCATAAAAGACAAATTACTCAGCTAGATGAACATTTACTTGTTGATTAGTGTGACAGATTTATTAAGTAGGGAATGATATGACAAAAGTCATTCCAGCATGCACCACATAATTTGCATATCTTAGCAGATTCGAAACGCCAGACTTCGTCACAAAAAATAAAAATTGATAAATAGGTTATAGGATAGTCTGTGTAATGACTGTGTTACACTTTCATCATATGAGTCAAATAAACAAAATTCGCTTTGAAACATTAATCGGGCAGCATAATGTAATCAAATATCCAATAACATTTGTATTGGCAACACTCACAAGTCTTACCGTCTCATCTCCGCTGGCCGCATCATCAGAGTTGTCGAATATCTGGTCCAGGTCCTTGATGGATGGGAACAGGCCGTCAGAGGTGAATAGATTCTTGCAGTCTTTCATATCATCCTGAAATCGTTATTGGTTTTGTAATGATTGTTTAAATATTAAGTAACAGTGTTAAAGAATATATTGGTATGCCTTGAGAAATAAGTCCTGTGAAGATCGTCTTAAAGCACTCTGTCTTACCACACTTGCAGAAAGAAGAAAAATAGGAGACCTCATTGAAACTTTTAAAATACTTAATGTCCACTATGATGTGCTTAAACTTAAATCCGTGTACACAATGAACAAAAAATAAAAAATAAACCATTTGCTTTATCAAACCAGATTTAATTCAAAACCAAGGAAGTACTTTCTTTCAAACAGAGTAGTGGACTCCTGCAATAAATTGCCTCAAGAAGTGGCTATCACAGTACATGGTTTTAAAAGCCAGTTAGACAAAAACTTGGTATTAAACTTAACTAAAAACACAATAATAATAGCATCAGCTTAAAGCTGCTAGTGTATGCTTTCTATAATAATAAAAAAAGTGAAACAATGCTCAAAATTACATTAGGTTCCTGCTTGATGTCTGGATTGTTGTAGGAGTACGGGTGGTGGAGAACAGATGCCATCTCAGTGTGGTCATGCCCACGGTACAGGTCCGTGTTGTTGCCGAAGCCCTTGGGGTGCGTAAGGTCCTCCCGGAAGCCGGAATCCTCGCTCTTAAACCGCTTCACTGGGTGGTCCAACCTGTACCGTAGTTCGAGTTATTCTTACTGCAGTTTTGTGCTTGGAACTACAGTTTTAGGACAATGTAAAACTGTATCCACAATTTAACACAACCTAGTAGAAACTGGAGTAAGTTGATGCGCAAATTTGGATGTACATAATCTGGCGAGTCAAGATTCACAATGCTATTACTTCAGACATTGCGGCCGTTTTTCTCGCCCTTTTGTTACATTTCCATAAATTAAGGTGGCCCATCCCCTCAACTCCCCATACAAACGGGGAAAGAAGATCACGCCCATATTTCTTGTCAGAGATCCCAAATTTTGCTCAAAATAGCTTTATTTGATCGAACTAGATGTCTGATGACCGTCGGCATTGTAAAATTGGGTTTTTGGTTTCTAAGTTATAAGGTCCGAAAGTTTAAATTTTTCGCTGGTTTTATAAAATAACTTTGGAGATGGATTACACAATGATAAAGAACATCTTAGTTATCAGACATAGCTTATTTAATTAAGATTTCTGGTTATTGTTGTATAATTAATAGGTATCAATGTTTCCAGATAATCAGTATATTCATCAGCAGGTACATACCAGCATCTATTTTATATAGCCAATCTAGGAAACGCAACCACTTGGCACGGGCAGACCGACATATTTAGCATCAGAGGGTTGGTCTCTAACATGTGAACCCAGATTCAGCCATTTACCTTATCGTGACCAAAAATGTCGTGACCTCCCGGAATAATGGGTTTTCAGTGCATTCGAAGAATATTGTGAAGGGGTGTCCATATAAAAATGTGTGAAAAAATTATTCCAATACATTGTGACATCATCGATACTATGCCATGGTTACAGCGATGATTAATACCTCTGACCTGTCCTCTTCTGACAATATTCATAATCATTGATGTTTCATCTTACACAAAACTGTTCCAAGTCTCCAAACTTTATATCATTATGTCATGGGAAAGAGAAATCCTAAGAATACCTTTCACTCCAAGATAAATGTCCATATGACGGAAAGGTATCTGAAATGTCTCTTTGATTAACGAAAATAAATGCCCGTATATGATATGGTAGCTTCAACCAAATTGAACGGGGGAAGCAAACCGTGCAAGGTCCATCGTCCAGTATTCCTCGATGGAACCAGCACGATCGGCCTATTATGGCTAATGTGCTGGGCATAAATATACTAACGTAGGGAAATATTGGTAACGTCATACAAGTGAGCTATATGGAAATCAATTCACATTTCAGAATACATTAAAATACAAACCAATGAATGTCAATGATATTTTTGAATTACTATATTACTTAATTTAAAATTTAAATGTAATTTTGTCATCACACCTACATGGGCAAAATTTTTAGTTTTTAGCTTGAGTTTATTGACTGGTTCTGGCAGTGACGGGAGATGGCGCTGGTTAGAAATGTCATAGTACCAACGTAAAATAAGCATTTTTAGCGAGTTTTGTAGGTTGTAAGATGTAAGCAGTTTTTATGATTGTGTATGACGCGGGTACGCACCAGGCACGCACGGCCGTGTAGTCGTACAGCATGTGCAGCGTGTGCTCGTCGTCGAGCGGGTCCGGCGGCTTCTCCTCCGCCACGAGCACCGGCAGCCGCAGCAGCGCCGCCGCCTCCCCCGCGCCGCCCGCCGCCCCACCGCACCCGCCCGCCTTCACCTCTGGCGGTGACGTCTGCGAAAACGCTCAATCTTACACAATACAGTCTCACTCGCTGCTTCCTTTCTCCTGATAAGTTAATTGTTTCATTGAAATAAACATGATCAGTTGCAAGAATTACAACGAGCATTGTGAATCTTTTTGTTCCCTTATATAAACAAACAACATCAACAGGGAGGGGAAGGCGTTCCGACAGCATGGAAGTGCTGTATACCTTATCAAGCTTTTGCATCTGGGTATTTAATTGTCGTCTCAGTGATCCTAACAAGACAATTATTGATTTTGAATCGTGAAATATCGAAATTATCGTTGCCCCCTAACCCTCGCAAAAAATTACAGGTCACTTATATTTGTCCAGGTAGTGGTGTGAGTGGTGTGAGTGGTGTGTGTGGTGTGTGCGGTGTGTGCGGTGTATGCGGTGTGTGCTGTGTGGTGTGTGCTGTGTGCTGTGTGGTGTGTGTGCTGTGAGGTGTGTTGTGTGTGGTGTGTGTGCTGTGTGCTGTGTGGTGTGTGGTGTGTGTGCTGTGTGCTGTGTGTTCGTACCTGCGCATAGTGGCGCGCGGAAGGCGCGGAGGGCGGCGCGGGGGTGGGGGGCGCGTGCGGGTCCGGCGTCGGCGCCGGCGTGTGCAGACCCGCTCCGCCCAGCTGACGAGACACAAGCTATGTTATTTAGTAGAAAAACATCCAAAGAGTATTGTTTCCTTACTTTCTTTCCCGCACTTAACTGTTAAATGTTACTGATATTAAACAACCTGTTTCTTCAGTGAGATTCGTCGTTGTTTTGGCAAAATGACACAATAAAGAATTAGTAAAATTGTGTCTTGTGTCGTTTTCCGAGGAAAAATATCTCAACATTACAGCTAAATCGTTTAATCACTTTAAGGTGGCCCAACCCGGCGGCCTCAACTCATTTGCGGGCACGGTACAAAACCGTGCTGTTGCGCTCTGGGACCTTCTCTGTTTCTAAGAATAAGACAGGCTCCGTTATGAGGAAGATGCAATCTGTCCACAAAAAAGACAATGTGCATAGTGTATGATTTGGTAAGATTTACGGAAATTTTAATTTCAAAACGACTTATAGCTAAAAGTAAACCACGACCGCTGTAGTAAAAAATCTAACAAAAACCAAATAGATTATAAATCTTGATTAAACAAGCTATGTCTGATGACTAATCTTTTTAAGATGTTCTTACTTTATCATTGCGTAATCCACCTCCAAAGTAATTGTATAAAACGCGCGAAAAATCCGAACTTTCGGACGTTATAACTTGTAAACCAAACACAATTTTACAATGCCAATGGTCATCAGACATCTAGTTCAATCAAATAAAGCTATATTGAGCAAAATTTTGGATCTCTGACAAGAAATATAGGCGTGATCTTCTTTCCCCTTTTGTATGGGGAAATGAGCGGGTTGGGCCACCTTAAGGTGCCCCTTCCCGTTGCGACTAACTCATTCGCGAGCACGGTACAAAACCGTTCTATCGCACTCTGGGACCTTCTCTGTTTCAAAGAATAAGACATATTCCGTGATGAGGAGGAAAGTAAAAGTAAGTAATAAAAAACCAAACAAAAAATTTCCATTACACAGATACAACTGAAGCTAGTAAGTGTGTTAAAAACGAATTGATTATACATCTTCATGAAACAAGCTATGTCTGATGACTAATCTTTTTAAGAGGTTTTTATTTTATCGTTGAGTAATCCACCTCCAAAGTTATGGTTTTCGATATAAAACTCGAACTTTCGGACCTTATAACTTAGAAACCAAACACTATTTTACAATGCCAATGGTCATCAGACATCTAGTTCGATCAAATAAAGCTGTTTTCAGCATATTTTTGGATCTCTGACAAGTAATATGCGCATGATCTTTTTTCCACGTTTGCATGGGGAGTTGAGCGGGAAGGCCCACCTTAAGTCAGAGTTGATAAATATATTTAGATTAACTATACAGGTTAGAACGGTTGGATGGGACGTTTACCTGGTGGTGAGGCAGCGCAAGGTGTGAGGGCGAGGCGGGCGGAGCGCCGGCGGAGGGGGGCGCGGAGGCGGGCGCGGGGGGCGAGCCGCCGCCGCACGAGCCGGGCGAGCACGCGCCGCCGCCTCTGCGCACGCACACACACACACACACACACCGTTACACGTGCTCTCTTCCAGCACGACTACTCCAACAGCGTGCTATTGGAGTAGTTCATTCATTTCATTCGTTCATTCTCTTTCCAGAAACTATGAATGCATGGGAACAAAAGGATGTTTCTGGCTTTGGATTGTGAATGGTTATGAAAGTATTTTTTTAATTTAATAAAAATATTTCTCCTCCCATAATATCGAGGTCTTAGTATGGCCACACACATTCCTGAAGGCATGAGGTGCAATATCTTTCCTGTAACTGTGAATAAAAAAATATTTGTGATAAACTTCTGAAAGGATTATAGTTTTTACAGAATAGGTAACAGCCAAGGAGCCAGCTAATTCTTGGTTTAAACTTATTGGGTCTGCAGATTGGTAAGGCAGATTAAGATCAGATTAACTGAGGTATTGAATGAACACATGTCAGTTAATGTCATGCTGCCCGGGACGGATCTTGTCCTAATCCCTCCAGCGCCACCAAAGTTTTGGTACTAAACACTCGTTTGTGCGTGGAGGGTACCGGCCTTGTTCCATCCCGACACTTATTGAAAGGTTTGTTGATTTTAACATGGAACAAGATAAAACGGACAATGGTGGTTTGCCTTCCAGTATGAAATTATTCCACTGCATGATGATCAGATGAATGTGGAAAACATCGCAATTAAAATTAGGATACATTTCTTGGGGAAGGCAAAAAATGGTGAGTCATAACATTGGATCATACTCATGAAGTATGGTGCTGGGCATACATATAAAATAAACTGTTTCTTAATTTCATCATATTTGTAACTGAATTGTACACCTGTTGGGATTTCCAAATAAAATATAAAATAAATTCACAATTCCTATTTCAAAAGTCTAGTAATATTATTACAACAATACATGACTCATGCAACATCTACAGATTTTTATTAACAGCTACACTACAAGCCCGATTAATAAAAAGCATGCCCTGTTAGTGTTGAGATTTGGAGTTGTGATTTGTTTGCAAGTTCTTTGCTTATGCTGGTACCTGATGTTGACTTTTCGGGTTTCTCTTACTTCAAATGTTTCCACCCAAGTTTGCAGGAAGTTAAACAGAACGATGCTTCTCTAAGCACATCTGCCACAGATTACACCCAAATTTAAAAATTTTATAAATAATAAAGCATAATTAAAAGCTGCTCCAAAATCATGACTCTTATTTCTCAGTGAGGATAAACAGTTGTCTTTTATAAGTGCCTTTCGATAGCCCTTGTTTATGTCTGTGTCACTCGATCAGTTGGTAGATTGATATGTATTTTATGGCAGGTTTTCCTGTCACACGGACAGTCCGAACAAAGTGTTAGCATAGCACGGACACTCGAAATTTCGTTTTAGTGTCACGAGGGGATTAAAACAGGAGTCGTCATAAACTGTCATCACAGTTTTATGACTTCTCACACTTCCATGTTTGCTGAACACGCTCTTTCAGCGAGGACGCTTTTCTTTACGTCTCTAGCGGACCATCAGTGCGACGGGAAAATTAGCCTCACAGAACCTATAACTAAAATGTTCTTATTAAGGTAATGAAAACAGTCCAGCAAGCTGGACGGTCAAACAGTTCGATGCGAGATGTAAGAGGTGTCGGTGGGGGCGCGTCGTGTACTCACTGCAGCGGCGTGCGCGGATGCGCCGCGATGGCGGAGGCGGCGTGGTGGCGGTGGCGGCGGTGAAACGGCTGCTGCCTGCGGCTGGCGCCACGCCCCGCCGCCCGCGTCCCGCGCCGCCTGCAACCACGCACCGCCCGGGCCTCACACCTACGCGCTACGCTACACTCTACAAGTTACACACTACGCGGCCGCGCATGCACTCGCGCTAACTACGCTCGCTCGACCCACTCAGACAAGGCTGCATTGGATCGGTTTTCACTCGATCCTTGGAGGTACACTCCTGCAATATATGGAGATGCCATCCTTTCGTGCATTCGTCTGAATGAGAATCCTAACATGCATTTGTCATCCAGTCATTCTAATTTCAATGACTTCTTTTTTATACACTTCATAGATCTAGAGTACAAGCTTACAAGACACAAATGCTCTCGGCAAATGGATTATATATAAAAACGGTTTTAAATATAAAAATAATATGGATGCAAGACACACACACTCCACAATACGACTACGGCCTGACAGACTCAAACTACAGTAATAATCAGCAGGTCATGCGGCAAACTTACTTGGAGCAGGTGCAATTGGTTTTCCTCGTCGGATCCACAAAGTCAATGTCCATCTTCTCGCTGGACACCTCCCCATTGCACATATCCATAGCCTGTAATGAAAGACGGATTTTCAGTTTTTTGTTCTTTAGTTTACTATCATATCTTAAATATCTTTCCTGTTTTAAACAAATGTGTGAAGGAGAACGAAGCAATATCTTTGATCTTGAGAGATATCACACAGAGTTCTTCACATTGCTCTCGGAAGATGTCAACAATGTAGTGTCATTGTGAGGAATAAGACACCACTAATAGTAACAGCCTCTTTTCCGCCTTCCAATCCTAATCTGGTCATAAGAAACTTACTCTCAATGTGGCGCCACACGGACCTGTTCCGGGACAAATTTTTGGGTTTCTGGTTTCTGGACTGTATTTGAGAATGCATATCACTGCAGCTTTGGTTCAACTAGGATTTAAAATAAAGTAATTTGGGAACACTTCGGCTCTCGTATATACTGGACGGTAGTCCACGTCTGCATGACCTGGAAATCACATACAACATAGGCAAGGCTGCCGCTGAAGGTCTTCATACCTCATAAACGGACCAAATCTTGCAGCGGGACTCTAGTCTATCAGTGTAAGAGCACACTGTTGCTGAGGTTGGTGAAAGATAATTTTATTTGAAGTGTTTTGCTTTAGTTATTGATACAGGGAAAATAAGTGTCGGCAAACCACCAGCACGTTGTTCAGATGACATACGTCAGATAGCAGGTGACAACTGGCGAAGAAAAACAGGAGACCGCACAATTTGGCGAAGTCTGGGGCAGTGGACAGCAAAAGACGGAAGAAGAAGATTGATATGGTTCAGTAACGCTCAGTCTCTCGGTCTCAGCGGCACTCACCTGTTGGTCGGGGCAGCGGTCGGTGGTGAGGGCGCGCACGGTGCGCTCCGCCATGGTGGCGGCGAGCGCGGGCGGCCGGTGCGCCGACAGCGGATGCGCGTGGTCGGGCGGCGCGTCCGCCCGCGCCTCGCCGCCCTCCAGCTCCGTTAGCAGCACGTACGGCGTCGGGTAGCGGAGCCGCACGCCGCCCGCCAACACCTGGACAATCCAAGCAATCATCTCTCATTCTATAATGAACGTCGGTGTTTTTGCCACAATTTTACATAGGTTTATATAAGAATTATTTCCATTACTTTCTACTTCATTGAATGTTGATTGCACCTCTACAATTTCTGAAGCAATATCAGGTTCGCCACTCCTAAGTATTAGTGAAATTGATGTAAAAAGCCTAAGTTCGCTAATAGATAACTCCACTTTCGAGTGTCAGCGTTATGAGAGCGTGATGCAGTGGCAGTGGTTTGGTACAATTTTGTATGATTCCGGAGTTATCTTATAATTGAAATCATGTTCATTCAACATGTTCCACAACTTTTTGGAAATGTTTACTAAGTCTATAACTTCCCACTTCCGATATAAAGACTTGTATGTACTGTGTTGTTTAAAATTAACTACATGGTGGACATACCAACAGTTGTACTGCTAGATCGCATTATTTTTATTATGTTATTTATATCACTAGCTGCTTGAAGCCGATGGGTGAATTTCATTTTACGCAGAGTGTTCTGGTTTATATTTAAAATTTTAAAATAAATAACTCATAGTTCCCAATGATAGCCATCGTATTCTGCATTTCGCATCATCATTACAAGCTCACAGCGAACGCGCTCGCCTTCCCGAGTGTCTCTAGCACGTTTCCCAATAGTCGTACCTCGACGCAGCCGCAGCCCGGCTCGAGCGGGTAGAGCTGGCGCCACGCGTCCAGGAGGCGCGCGGCGGCCGGCTCGCTGTCGCCCCACGACGCGCCCGTCAGCGCGCCCTCCAGTCCGAACGGCGCCAGGATCACTGTAACACCACCCGACACATTGGCACAATTTTGATCGGCGGAGAAGGCCGATGGATCGCCTCCATTTTACAAGCTTTTATTTAACTTGCCATGTATGTATGTATGTATGGAGAAATTGAGCATTGGGCGTTAAGCGAATTTACATTTGCGAGACCGAGTTTGATTTGACAGCTTAGTCAAGGTCGCCGTAAATACGTCGACGTTGCCGTTTATAATAATAATAATAATAACCATTTATTGGATGAAGAAGACATAAGTACACAGAAAACAAAAGAACAGTAAAACATACAATGCAGAGTACATTTCTGAAAAGATAAAAAGGAGAACATAAAAACATATTATAAATGTTAGCTACCTACTGCATGCTTTCCTTCATCCAATGGGTGATGTTATTGCCTTATGGCAATCTCTTCCACCTCACCCATTAGATATAAGGGCATAGTGGTGGTTTGCAGCGAATAAAAACGAAAATAAAATAAAACATAAAACAATGGCAATTTTTAATTAAAAACCACTTAGCAACTAAATTTATAAATTTATCAAGTTAAACACTGGATTTAGACGCATCAGCATATGCTGCCTGTCTAAAACTTATAAATAAAAAAAATAAAAAAAAATGGCAACCGCAGGCGGGGGTCGAAAGAGATCACTCTTGCGACAGGTAATGTTCCTTCAAGCGTGTTTTAAATCGTTTAATCGTTTACGTCGACGTTGCCGTTTACACCGACTCTGCCTTTTCATGCAAATCGAAAGTCCGAGTTTGTTTTTGATAGCTTGAGAAAGTAAAAACACAGAACAAGTGGTAAAAACTTGTATGCGGTTTGACGTTTTTACGTAACTTCGATGATAAATCGGACTGACCACTCACATCTAACTTATGATACTAGTTCCTCACACATCAGACAAAAAGGAATGGGCTTACCAAGCAATTTAAATTGATATCAGAGTATGTTTTAATTCGCTCAACTCATGTGGACATCCCATTTATTCGGTGAGTAATTATTGGGTGTTTAGAAGATGAAGAATGATTATAGCTCTATCATACTGGCCAGGTAAGTATTATAACCTTAGTCGATATTCCGAAAAAGGCATTTTTGTCAAATTTTAAACTTATTTTTAAGTTTGAAAATGAATAAACTGAGACAGAAAACGATGAAGGAATAATTTGAGGCTACAAAGTGTTTTTTTTTTTTGTTTCGAGGAGCGATCTATCATGCCAGGGAAGTACACAAATCCACAATTTAACTTTGATGCTGGCGGCAAGCGCAACCTTTGCTGAAAGTGGTACTAGAAGTTATCGAAAATTCTTAACCATATTTATGCATGCAGTGCTTCCTTCTGAAAAGGCTGGACAATTTGTGACTATTTTGACATTCCTATAGCACTATCTGCCGTCATTAGTCCGCGCTGCTTCCCAAACTGGTGAACATATAAATAAAACTAGGCAAGTGGGTATTTGACATTTTTTTAAACTGGCTTGATTTAAAATTCTATATAATTATCAAACCTGCCCACAAATATCACGATACACGATACACGATGCGACGTGTAGAGAAAACCAGAGATACGAAAGTATTTATGCCTAATCTGAAACGGAGGCGCTATGATCGACATAAATCGGGAGGCGTAATTTTGACAATTTTGACAGGAGTTAAAGATAGATATTTGGTCCATCACCAGCAAAGTCAGGTGTATGGATCTGTGGTCCTGTAGTCAAGTATTATCATGTTGAAGGACATTGTTGAGACTGATGTTTATTTGTTTTAACCGAATTCAAGAACATTCCGATCGTGCGGTACTGACCCTTGGAGTGTTGTTGGTCGGCGTCGGGTGCGGCGGCGGCGGGGGTGGTGGAGGAGGGCGGCGGCGGCGGTGAGGAGGCGGCGGCGGCGGCGGAGGCAGTCGGGCGGCGCGCGGCGGCGGCGGCGAGGCGCTGCGGGGTGAGCGTGCGCACGGGCGGGTGCTGGCGCACGTCCACGCTGGCGCACACTGTGCTCTCGCCGTGCACGAAGAACGCGAACGAGAACGACAGGTGCCACGGGCTGCAACCGGCGACAACAACAACTCACAACACTCGTATTGTATTCTGATTGAAACGGCATCAACGTACGCACTATGACCCACATACATTTTCCTTACAAATAACAATGCCTACTGTGGAGTTTACGGTGATGCGCTCCGTACCACCTAGTAAGGAAAGGGGCCCTACGGTTTTACATGGATTCCGAACCATGGAGCAGCTCGCATTCGTGACGAAATGCACTTATCGAACTCAGAATGAGAAAGAAAGTGGTGCATGTCGGAGCGAGGATTTGAACCCAGACCTTTGGTACGCTAGGCAAGTCCCCGCGCCACTAAGCTACAAACTGCTCAAAAAATATGTGTGAGCCGTTCCGTAAACTAAACTAACAATAAACAAAGAATGCACATCACAAATGAAGGCATCATTTTGTTTGTGTATCAAAGTTTCTTTATTTTCTCCATTAGATCTATTTTACACACTCGGATTCGTCTTTTTTTCTGTCGGTTCGATTACTTCTGGCGAAGAAGAGCCGCTAGATACTTCGCCAGGTTGGTCGTTGTATTTATTTTTTCATTGATATTTACAAACTAGTTTACAGTGATTGATTGATTACCTCACAAAGAAAATTATAATAAGAACCTTAAATACATTGGTAAAGAGCAAACTCTTGACTACCATAATGCCATCTTATTCTAAATTAATGAAACTAAAATTTGACTAGCACAATAACCAAAAAATAGGATTGGACGGCGAAATGAATTTGTAACTATATAACCGGCAATAGTAAAATCTACCCTAAGTACGCACCGCACTTCCAACGCATAACATTTGCGTTATGCATCTATTACGGTAAGAAGTCTTGCAGCGGGACCAGAGACTAAACTTTTCAATACACGTGTGACCTCAATCGTCGCGGGCGATCGATCGGTCGCGGTCGGGAGCGTGTCCCGACGGGACGCCGCGGTGATGGGGTGATGGGTGAAGGGGTGACGGGGTGATGGGGTGCTTGGGTGATGGGGTGATGGGGTGCTTGGGTGATGGGGTGATGGGGTGCTGGGGTGATGGGGTGCTGGGGTGATGGGGTGCTGGGGTGATGGGGTGCTGGGGTGCTTGGGTGCTGGGGTGATGGGGTGATGGGTTGATGGGGTGCTGGGTACCGACCTCTTGCCGACGTCCTCCTCGTCGCCGTCGTAGGGCTGCACGAACCACTTGCCGAGCCGCACGAAGTCGCGCGACAGCAGGCATCTGCAACGTTCAACCACACCGTGTGACACAACCGTCGAAGCGAGAACATCCGACTTTCGCGGCGACTTAGGGCCGAGCGCACGAAAGGACATGAACGTACATAAAATCAACGCCAACGTATGATTAACACGTCACTTTTTGAAGAGTGTGGAAGGGAGCTGAGTCAACTCCATGCGGTTAACTAAAAGTGACGTGTATAAACAATGGTTAACTAAGACGTCTCTTCCTGCAAACGGACCTCAACCTCGGAGGCATATTGATCAACGTAGCATTGTTGATAGAAAAAGGTATGGGAGGCCCTGCGAGCCACGAGACTCGTTCGGAACAGCCAAATTCACCTCACGTCGCGAAACAACGATCAGCGACAGGTTGAAGATATTTGGAAGGCAATCGGCGACGGCCAGTTATGTAGACTGATGTTGCAACAGAAAAGAGCATTTAAAAAATAGCTCGTTGTGTGAACGTGAACGAATGCAGAACCTAGGTTGTCTCGATTTTAAAATTCATACATGATACAATACAAGCATAATTGTAATAAAGAAAACATGTTTATTTAACATTGATATCAATTCTGTTATTTTGTAAATGTATGAAGGTGAACGAAGTAACATCTTTGATCTTGACAGACATCACACAGAGATCTTCACATTGCTCTCGGAAGGTGCCGACAATGTTGCCATTGCGAGGAGTGAAGGAGCAGTTAATTGTAACCGTCCCTTCTCCGGCTTCCATACGGCTACCAAACAAACATAATTGCACTAAGCACCAACATTTTTCTTCACACGGAAATGGAAACACAATTCTGATGCCTTTTTGTCATATTGACGTCGACCTTGAAGTGAATGTCAGTCAGTCAGTCAGTCAGTCAGTCAGCGTGTTTGCGTCCACTGCTGGACATACGCCTCTCCAATCCTTCTCCAGTCCTCCCGGCCCTCAGCGGTACGGAACCACTGCTTTCCGCCGACGCACTTGATGTCGTCTTCCCACCTGGCGGGTGGTCTTCCCACACTCCGTTTGCCTGTCCACGACCGCCAGTGTAGGGCACGGTTACTCCAACGGTCGTCGTCTCTTCGGCTGACGTGACCAGCCCACTGCCATTTTAGCTTAGCCACCCGGTGTCCAATATCGACTACTTTGGTACGTCGGCGGATTGCCTCGTTACGCACCATATCCCGTAGCGATATTCCCAGCATGGCTCGCTCCATTGCTCGCTGGGCAACTTTCAACCTTTGGACAACGGCGACCGTCAGAGTCCACGTTTCACACCCGTACGTCATAACCGGGAGGACGCACTGGTCATATATTCGGGTCTTTAAATTTTGCGGAAGGTCAGACCTCAGACAGAATGGAACTTCAGAAATAGGAAACCCTTAGGGATTATATTACCTTCCAGTATAGTGATATAAAAATACATTACTGGATATACAAATATGCCAAGTGTCTCGGAACTTCACTATTTTTGGCATCATCAATCGGAAGTCAAAAGATCAGCCTACAAAAGACAAATGGTTTGGGCATGCAGGCATTTTCATATCCCAATTCAACCTTTACAACCAGTTCGGACAGTTCAGTGACTAACACTCATACTCTACAGTCTATACGATGCAATCACATAATATGTACACATCAACATGTTTCCTATACATTTTGAATTGAAATTATCCGGTGGGAAGACTACGCCGCCGTGGTGTTCGGCGGCGGGCCAAACAGCCTTGTTCTTCAACACGCCCGCGGGAGCCTTCGCACAAGCGCGGAGGGCCAAAGGCGGCGTGTGTGGGTGGTGTGGGTGGTGTGGGTGAGAGAGATCTCCCAGCAACGCTCGTAACCTGAGCGTGCAACGAGAATGTGTGCTGCGTGCGAACGCGTGGATAATGCCTCGGACCCAAACGAGTTCAGAGAACGAAACTACATGCTGCATAATGGGCCCACTTACTGCATGACTACTTCGATTCACGTTATCGACAATTCCATTTTATGTATTTTAATGCAAATTCCGGATAGTGTAACGAAGAAACGGTAACATTCGAAGGTACAAATATGTGAATTGTGTTTTGTGGACGTTGTTTGTTATAGAATAACATTTATATGCATGAACCTCTATTTACTGCTACAACAATCGTATTTTTCCACGCATTTAATTTACATTTTAACTCATAATTAGAGCAGGCAAAACGTCGTCATGAAACTCCGAACGGCGAGTGATCCATTCGAAACTATTCATTCGAAAAGTAGGTCACGGTCGTCGCCGTTTGCACCGTCGTCATGATTGGGCGGCCGTACCGCCACCACCTCCGTCGGCGGAGTCAGCGTGACTTTATGTGGAAGTCTCCGAGCTCTAGACTAGACCAACGGAGACGGGCTGTGGCCACCAGTCAAATATGGCTGGCAGTAGATACATTTTGGACGTGAACAGCGAACAAACCGCCTCCATATGGGTCATCGGTCGGCGCGCGCGTCGCCGCACGTCGCGTCGAATCTAACCGGGTCAATGCTTTTGTCGCTCGACGGCGACTTTCTCCGCCGCCGAAGCAGCGGCCAACAATCGCATTATACCTCCCCCCCACCCCTCCTGCCCCTCTGCCGTATTCGCCGTACACGTAATAATGTGTACCCAGTTCGAGCTAGCAATTTTAAATTGGTCAAGGGAACGCTCCGTTTCATTCGATTCCACCGATGGAGATTCACTTGTGCGTTGTTTTCTAGGCATATCGCATAAAAGTGATGTTTTAGACATTCAAAATGAAGTCGATGCACCAAGAAACTGCGGGAATCATCTATTACTAGGGTTGCCATTCGTCCGGGTTTCCTCGGATTTGTCCTAGTTTAGAGGGCATCCGGGGAGCGTCCGGGCGGGGCTTCAATTGTAGTCTGGGTTTACAAATTGACTGACTGTTTAAAAAACCTGTTGACATGTCCGGGTTCTGGGCTCTAAAATCCGGGGTTTTCACGCGTATTTTCACGTCTTGTCCTGGTTGCCAAATTGTAGAGATGGCAACCCTATCTATTACGGTTCGATGGGTTCGTTGGGAAGCGCGGGAGAGCGGTTCCTACTATGCGCGCCCACGCGCGCGCCGCTTGCGCCGCAACCAGTTCGAGAGGCGTTACTCAATCGCTGCGCTTGCGCACTGCACGCTCGCTCGGTGGACTGCGTGTTCGCTGGCTCACTGGCACCGGCAGGCAGGCGACCGGAGCGGCGCCGAGTCAAGATAAATTCAAATTCAAAAGTTTATTTACACACTAGTACAGATAATCATCAATATCAAGAAAAGGGCAATAGTTAAATAAAATGTTTACTATATAAAAAAACCGGCCAAGTGCGAGTCGGACTCGCACAGGAAGGGTTTCGTACCATCGTACAAGATTTAAAACAAAAACCCCCCCTTAATTTTTTATTATTTTTTTATTTTACCTATTTGTAGTTATAGCGGCAAAATAAATACACACTCTGTGAAAATTTCAGCTGCCTACCTATTACGGTTCATGAGATACTGCCCTGTGACAGACGGACGGACGGACGGACAGCGGAGCTTAGTAATGGGGTTCCGTTTTCACCCTTTGGGTACGGAACCCTAAAAGCGACTTCAATCTAAAAGTAAATTACGAACGCGGTCGTAAAAAATCAAACAAAAACTAAACTGATTTTGAATCTTCATGGAACAAGCTCAGCTTGATGACTAAGATTTTTTAGAAATTTTTGTTTTATCGTCAATTCCGATCCAATCCACATCTAAACCCATTGCTTAAAACGCGCGAATAATTCAAGATTTTGGAAGGTCCACACTGGTAACTTAGCAACCAAACACAATTTTACGATGCCAATAGTCATCGAGCATCTAGTTTAATCAAAATAATTTTAGAGCTAAGACAAGGATGCGCATGATCTTCTTTCCACGTTTGTATGGGGAGTGGAGCGGGAAGGCCCACGTAAGTATTGAGAGATAATATTTTCATTATTGGGCAAAGCGAGGTTGACATTAGAATATCGGTGCTCGGAAGCCAGAAATGGTCCCCGTAATGTATTTAGATATGTAGTGGTAAATTTAATTATTCCTCTTTATGTTTATTTATATAAATCTGATCACATCTGATTAGAGTGCACATGCGCACCCGAGAGTAATTCAATATAAATAATGTTTCAATGCATCGAAGGCAGCGCGTAGCCCAACACGAGATAGCATCGAACTGCAGGGGGTGGGGGGGGAGGCTGCGTTATCCTGTCGCTGGCGCTGGCGCTGAGATAGTGGCGGCGCCAGGACGAGCGCGGGCCGATCGCGTCGCGCCGCCGATTGTTCTTTTGGCGGCGCGCGCGCGAGGAGGTCGTCGAACCCGCGCGCGCGCGATGCACCGAGCGGGCGCGCGCCGCCCCGCCCCGCCCCGCCCCGCCGCGCCGATAGCGCGCCTCCTTATCCGCGCCGCCGCGGTAAACACGCGCCGCGACCTTCACGAAATGAACGCATTCCCCGACACACACACGCCGCCGCCGCCGTCTCTCTCTCGCGCTCGCTTCGGCGCGGCCGCCTCCGGTGCGCGCACTTCTGGTCTTCGAGCCGTATTTGTACGACTCTATCGTGTTCGATCTTTTATTACTCTGCCCGGTGTGGTCATTCGATTCAGTGGCGTAGCATATGTATATGTCACCCCGGTGCGTATCCCTGCCGCCCTCATATTTTTGCGATTGATTTAAAAAAACACGGTAAAAGAGGTACTATGATTCGGTAATTAAGGTGAAAAACAAAGAATTGGGAAGAGATGTTTATTTAAATTAAAATCGAAACAAAATAAGTTTCCTAAATAACAGTTATTAAAGAACCTTGCATCGGTTCAGGCATGCATACATCGGTTCAGATATGCATACATCGGTTCAGTCATACATACAATCTTGTGCCTAAATGTATGGGGACAACAAAAAATGGACAAAACAAACGTTGAAGGAAATATTTATTTTTCTGCCGCCCCCGTGAAATGCTGTCCCCGTCAAAGTGCCGCCCGGTGCGGACCGCACCATCCGCCCCCTCTCCCCCCTCCCATGCTCCTCCGCTGATTCGATTATGCAGTATTTACAGCAGGTCGCCGATCTAACGACGTTCGACTGTCAGAACGGATCACTAGGACAGAGAGAAGCCGACGATCCTTCGCGAATGGGTCGCGCTCAGGCGGCGTTTGCGCGCGGCGAGCCGGTGCGGAGCGGAGGTTGCAGCGACCCGTTCCGCCCAATTAGCCCGACGAGGGCCTCGGGCAATTTGTGATTGCACCTGACGAGACAAAAAATGACTTTCGATGATCTTCAGTTCGTTGCGACCGACGCGGCCTTGTCGAAGCGGTCGCATCGGAGCGCTTTTAATCTCAACGCGTTTTTAGAGCTTGCTATGAAAGGTCGTGACTTCGCGAAACTGTAAATTGTCGATTATATATTTGCACGTAAATAGCTTTTTTTAGCTCCTTAAATTGACGATCCTTTAATTGATTTGATTTGGAGGTGTTTTATTTTCTGATCAAATGTTTCTGAATTAATCATATTCCAACTTAAAAAGAAATATTCCGATTTTGAAGCGAAGTACCTATGTGGACATTGTTTTTAGGGTTCCGTACCCAAAGGGTGAAAACGGAACCCTATTACTAAGCCTCCGTCCGTCCGTCCGTCCGTCCGTCCGTCCGTCCGTCCGTCCGTCTGTCACAGGGCTGTATCTCAGTAACCGTAACAGATAGACAGCTGAAATTTTCACAGATTGTGTATTTATTTTGCCGCTATAGCAACAAAAAGGTAAGATTATAAAATAATTTAAATTAAAGGGGGCCCCCATACAAAAAACGTGATTTTTTTGTTCGATGGTACGGAACCCTTCGTGTTCGAGTCCGACTCGCACTTGGCCGGTTTTTATTGTTTATTCATCACCCATAGACAGTACACTGCACTCGGATTGTTCGGTAATGCCAGCGAAGAAGAACTGGCAAGAAACTCCGCTGGTTTTTTTTTCAACGTCCACTTAGTCTAAGTTTACAAAAGTATAAAGTACAAACAATTCATGTCATACGCAACAGTTCATGACAAATATCAGTTTATTTGTAAAGACTATGCCCGCCATCTAATCGCTTCTGATGAACCTTTTAGGATGATAACCTATGAATGAGAAAAAGTGAATTGCGAACAACTGTTCAATAATTGGCCGCCGCGTCGTTTTGTACTTTTCTTTGAGTTTGGTCATTTTATAACTTACGGCTCTACTAGCATAAAAATATTCCCACCTCTTAAATCCCACCCACCTCAAAATATCCCATCTCTTGCCGTGGATGTTGCAATAGTCGGCTTTGTGTAATATCTCTGGAACTTCTAGTCCTATACCCATCACGTTGGTACTCAAATGAAAGGTCTCACTCGAGGTCTCACTAAGATCTACTTCCTGATATTTATGAAATTTTTGCCATATCTTTCCGTCACGTGCAAATTTTATAGTTTCATATCTCTGGAAGCTCTCGCCCTCGATTCATCGTGTTTTTTTGGTTACCGTATTGCGAGACGACTGAGATCGCGCGATTGCGGGCGACTAGAATAGAGTTTTCCCGCTGTCACTACAGGCGGCCCGAAGGAGAGTCGTGGTTAGTTGTCAAAAAGGACACGTTTTTGCGCGGCTCTTAGTTTTCGGATAGTCTACGTGTCCTTGAGGGTTTTTGCGCGGCTCTTAGTTTTCGGATAGTCTACGTGTCCTTGAGGGTTGATTTTTGAGTGCTGTAATGGCCGTGTAGTAATTCGCAAGATATAACGGGTGTTACGGGGACCAGCCGTACTCTTCAGCAAGCCAACTCCTCCGGTACGCGAGGTTTCGTGAGCTCCTATTGTCCTCTCCCAACCCATATGTTCACGACTTCGAAATAGAGCGCAATAACTTAGGTGAGTACGCCTCCTAAACATGGTGATACGATCTGAAAAATGCGTAAAAGTTTCTCTTCTTTCGGGTGCACAACTTCAAGTGGACACTTTACGTAGTTTTCGATATATCTGTCGAAGTGTATATTTTGCCTGTGTCAAACATCTCCTCCCTCCCAACTCACACAGCAAGGTCCTAACTTTTTCCTTCAATTTGCCCTCCTAATACGTTGGATTCCGACCACTAAACGACCTCCACGAGATTTGCGTCACACCGTTCACGATCGAGGAACTCGCTCCCGGCTCCTATAAATAGTGCTCATATGGAGACAGTACGCCGAGCTTGTGGATTTGCCCTCCCGCCAACGATCATACTACACGCGTTCTGTTCCACACGCGTTCTTTAACAGACTGCGAGTTCCGTTTTGAACTGTAAACCATTACACTGCTTATACAGCGTATACAAGCGTCCCGAATCAGACTGCACGCTCAAATCGGTAATGCCAACGATTCGAACCGTTTGTGTACGCGCTTACGGAAACAAAACAACGAACATGGTACAAATGACATTAATTGCAGCAGTTCACCTCAAATTTAAATCTAATTAATTGCTCTACGTTAAACTTGACTTTTCAACTGAGGGACACTCAACGGTTTGTGAAAAACCACGGTGGAATGACGATAGACTCCGCTATAGAAACGTCAAAAAGTGTCATTGACAGCACCCACAGTGCCCTACCTCCAAACCTCCAAACTGGGTACGGCATTGCGTGACGCAGCGATGACGTCATACCGTTCACGGGACGCCATTTTGAGGGCTGTAATGAATCGGACTAGTTGTGAACGCGCTTTCGGTAACGACGGTTCAGATCGGAACGCGACCAGAGAAGAGACTCCTCCGGCACGATCGGCGCGGGAAAGTAGGCGACCACGTTCGGTCCGAGCCGCGCTACACGGCGTATAAATAGAGTTGCAAGGCGGCGAATTAGTCTGCGGCGTCGCCGTGTGTTTACACGTCTCCGTCGGCGGCCGCCCGGTACCTAACGAGGTCGCGCTCCGGCGAGCTGGAGCGCGCGTCGCGTGGGCGCGGCGTCCTCCGTCCTCCGTCCTCCCGCATCGCGCATCCTGCCGCCTTATCCGAGTATTAACAGCTTTCAAGATATTTACGACTGATTACACCGTGTACCGGGAGGACGCACCGACCATATATTCTGGTCTTTGAATTTTGCGGAAGGACAGACCTCAGAGCGAATTTAAGTTTTCCGAAGGCAGCCAAACCCAGTTGAATTCGTCGTCTCCCTACCTCCTTAGTCGGACATTGTCTACCAATCAGCAGGATTCGACCGAGATATACGTACCATTCGAACACTGCTCCGTCGATAACGTCCTACACTGGCGGCCTTGGACGGGAAAACGGAGTGTGGGAAGACCACCCGCCAGGTGGGACGACGACATCAAGTGCGTCGGCGGAAAGCAGTGGTTCCGTACCGCTGAGGGCCGGGAGGACTGGAGAAACATTGGAGAGGCGTATGTCCAGTAGTGGACGCAAACACGCTGACTGACTGACATTGAGTACAGCACGGTCCTGCCCGGGTCGAATTCGACTTGCCTATTATTGACGTGAAACTTCTTTGGGCACGGTAGGGCAAATTGGCCTGGATCAGACAAAAAGTTCCCAGAATCCAACCGACGACAGTTGATAAAAGAGCGGGCGGATGGTTTGTAGTTTAACTGCCAGAATTTAAGAAGTTTCAATTCTACAGCGCAAAAGACTCACGCATTTTATTTTATCAAGAAAGGAAGGGAGAGGTGAGTTTGAGGTGAGTTTTGGTGGGTATGCAGGGTAATGTTTCAAGTGTGCCTTCATGGCCAAATTCGAAACTAAGAAATAGCAAAAACCACTCAAAGTAGTCAAGGCTGATTTTGAAAAAAACGAAAACAGCATTATTACAAATTTAAAACATATTTTTTCTAGACGGTTATCGAACACGTCGTGTCATTCACAATCTGAATCCAGGTCTCTAAATTATTAGGTTTTATTAACTCGACAGGAAATAAAGGTACAACTCGTCGTGGTTAGTTAACTTTTTTTAGCGTCCATATATGTCGAACATCACATCTCCATCTATTAAGTCTAATAAACGTATAAACTCTCCCCTCTCTCTCCCGCGAGATGATCGTGTCCGTGTGGCTCAAGCCCTCGACTTGATATTGACAACAAAGAAGAGTGCGTCAAAAAGCACTCTGTGCCATCGTCGAGCGGCGAGCAGGTGGGCCCAGGGGTAGGAAGCGGGCGACCTCGGCTTGTTGCATAAACACTTTATTATTATTGCGCCGACATAAATACGAGCTGCACATGTTTTATTAACCATGCATTCCGAAATACGTACATTGCAAAGATCGCAGAGAAAGCGAATACAGTGAGTACTTGTGTTCCGAACTGACATCACTGCTCATAGCCACAATCGCACGATATCAAATCGGAACCGATTTAAGCAGACATGTGTCCAGAGCCTAACCTAACTACATCGAAAATGCCTTGTATGTCTCGAGAGTGATTATTCCAGGCCGAGAATCGTCTAAATAGACTAACAAACCGCGAAAAGCCTTCGTTATTTCAGAATATAAGTTCACACGATCAGAGAACTACTGATAAACACGTTTGACAGCGTTCACGGCGCACATGCCCTTTGCACTTTGGGATTTTTATAACTGGAGGTAGTCAAAACGGGCGTAAGACGTATGGACATGACGGGGTAAGCAGTTTTTGTTCAACGCCATTGAAGCATGATGTACTATAACATTCTCAAAGTTATTTCTCTCGTTTTAATGATACGTTTTTATTTCAATTGCTTTCTTGCTTGCTTTTGCCCTAACACCCGTTGCCAACCGTAGTTATTGAGATTTGCCCAATCGTATTTTATTCTCGAAAGGTGATGCATCGGCGATACAAGGATGCTAAACGGAGATACGCACTTCCTGATGCATGCAAATGTGTCATTGTGAATGCGACCAAGTGCACGGTGCGCGTGCATTGAAGGTCGGCGAGCGGTGCCTAGTCATTGTCAGTAGGCGTGCGCGGCGACGACACGGCGACGCGGCAGCCGGCTTGGCACCGACACACGGGACTCGTTTGTGCGACTCCACACATGTCAAGTCAGGTGAACGTTCGATGCGATCCCAGAACGGAGGTCACCCCTAATCAGGAATTTAGCCGCGAATTTATCCAGCACCTTGTAAAACATTCAAAGAGCTGCTAGAACACAGAAAACAAGCTAGAAGTGCGATGCAGCGTGACCTCTGTAACCTTTATGACCGCGGCGACGGCGGCGACACGGTGCGGATGCGGAAGGCTGAGGCAAGGGCGCAGCGCGTACGATTGCTCAAGGTCAAGCGTTCGGAAATTGACACATCGGTTATGCGGAACAAACGACGAACCATCGCGCCTCTAGCTCGTTTTCAGCTCTGAGGAGCAAGCCCTCCTTTCTGATGAGCGGTATATTCAACTGGCCGGAAGAGAGCAGCGCGTACGATTGCTCAAGGTCAAGCGTTCGGAAATTGACACATCGGTTATGCGGAACAAACGACGAACCATCGCGCCTCTAGCTAGTTTTCAGCTCTGAGGAGCAAGCCCTCCTTTCGGATGGGCGGTATATTCAACTGGCCGGGTCTTCAATAGCGGTCGGGCGGTGTGGCCACGTGTCGTCGGTCGCGACGCGAGCGAGGGTCAGCCATGTTCATTAAATATTGATACTACCCAACACTTCTCAGTGTACGGTCGCGAAAAACGGCATCGAAGCTTGCCACCATATGTATACCTATCATATGCAATCATATGGATGAAGAGTGTGGCATGGTATGCCCTAGGCGCGATAGCTTGGGTGGGAATATCGTGTTAGTATTTTATATCAACACCCGAGAAAAAATTTAGTCAACCTAATATATTAAGCACATATCAATTCCGGATGTACACAAGACGAAATAGCGAATGCAACTCGAAATTTTCTAGTCATATCAAGGGTTTTCACTTCAGAATGAGAGATAATAAGCTGTTAAGGTGGCCCATCCCGCTCATCTCCCCATACAAAAGGGGATAGAAGATCACGCCCATATTTCTTCTCAGAGATCCAAAATTTTGCTCAAAATAGCTTTATTTGATCGAACTAGATGTCTGTTGACCATTGGCATTGTAAAATTGTGTTTGGTTTCTAAGTTATAAGGTCCGAAAGTTCGCATTTTTCGCGCGTTTTATACAAAAACTTTGGAGGTGGATTGCGCAATGATAAAGTAAGAAAATCTTAAAAAGATTGGTCATCAGACATAGCTTATTTAATCAAGATTTATAATCTATTTGGTTTTTGTTCGGTTTACTTTTAGCTATAAGTCGTTTTTAAATTAAAATGTTCGTAAATCTTACCAAATCATACACTAAGCACATTGTCTTTTTTGTGGACATGTTGCATCTTCCTCATCGCGGAGCCTGTCTTATTCTTTGAAACAGAGAAGGTCCTAGAGCGCTACAGCACGGTTTTGTACCGTGCCCGCGAATGAGTTAGGCCCGCCGGGTTGGGCCACCTTAACTCGTTTCTTTCATCGCAACACTAAGCAAACTACCTCCTCGAATTAGAGGGAGATGGAACACATCTGCCTGATGAGACAACTTCTGAAATCGTTACCAGTATGTACCTGGTGACTGGCCCCTCGAATAATGCCAAAGTGCGTAGAGCATATTCAGTACCAATATTAATAGTTTATTTCTGGATTTAACTATTAAGGTGGCGGCGAGTCGACTCACCTCTCGATGAGATTGTGCAGCGCCTTGAACAGCAGCGAGCGGCACTCGTACGACAGGCCGCTCTCCCATGAGCCCTGCTCGCTCTCTGAAACAAAACAACAGAACCGTTTTACATGCGCTCTATCCACCACCTGCACACAAGGGCGATGCATCCACCGCCAACCCAACCGGATCGTAACATTCGAGAGCGCGTCGAGCGGTTACGATAAGCGGAAAGTGCGGAAAAGCGAAAGTAACTCGAACATATTCACACGGGGGAGAGGAATTCAATTTCATTTGTTGACTGTTTTCCGCGACCGTGTTTACGCATAGTCAATAAACACGGAAGCGTCATATCGCATCGGCGGCAGCGACGGAGCGCGCTCGCTAATTGAAAATATCCCCGGCTCGGTGTCCCCATCGCCGTTATCTGCGCGCGACAAATCAACACTCCGCGAGCCGCAGCAGCGCCCGTCCGAACGCTTTTCAGCCGCAAATTGCCATCATCAAAACACTAACCGCTCCTATATTTACGTACCGCTCGCGAGCTCGGCGCATTGTCGACCTTATTACGTACGAGGAGCGGTTGACGCAAGATTACAACGTGACATTGGACAGTGCGCCGCCGTCTCAGTCTAGCGCGGAGCGGGCCGCGCGCGAGCGAGCGAGACGACGCGAGGTGGTGGGCCGCACGCCGCTGTGACGTCACGCGCCGGTCGCCGACACGTGTTTGTGACATAAAACCAGTCGATAGCTGTTCGAGTGCAGCCCGAGCGACATCGCTCGCCACCGCTGCTGTTAGTGTTATTTTTCTGTACTAATTGGCTAATCATGTTTTGGGATAATTAAAATTAACAAAACGGACGGAATTAAACTGGTGCAGATGTTGCACTTATAATTTGTAAAATCTGTAGATAATAATAGTGGTTACCAAATTCTTACATATAAAGTTCTTACATAAAACGGGAGTTTTTTTTGTGCAGTTATTAATTCCTGCAGAAAAAGGTTAGATCTGAAACATTCAAGAAAATGTCTTTCTATGGTGGTTCTGAACGTGTTCACACAAAGTTCTTGTAAACCAAAGACAAAAAATAATGAACTGTGACCTGTGAAGAACTAATTAACTAATTTTCTCTTGTGTTTTTCTTACCTAACGCTTTATGTGTTGTTACAAAACAATTTTTTGTGACTCGCTCAATCTGAAACGAAGAAATTCGTTCTTTGCACGTTCAACAAAGCTTGAGTTTGTTCTTTTCTTTGCACGCGCTAAATCTATACAATTCCCAGTTGGATTTGTAACATTTTATTTTTGCTAATTTTATGCATTTTAATGGATACGACACTACCGTTATCTCATTATTTTTGCATTTGATAGCCCAAGCTATCACGCTAAGATCCTTAAGAGCCGAGAAAAAAGAAAAGAAGTCACCCATAACGATAAGCGAAAACGCCCAGTTTTGTGTTTAAGATAAGTTGTCTGCATAGAAAATTTTAATAGATTCAGATTTATGTCTGAATATGAACATAATGTATTCCACCTCCAAACAGCTTGCTGCAACACCGTGCTGCTCAGTAAAAGAAGCACGACGCAAACAATACTCTTTCGCGTCGAGCGACCTCAGATCGGCGCAAACGCTCTCAACTCGCCGACCCGAGGCTATGAGAAGCCGCAATATTAGCGAAATCGTAAACGCGGGTAGTTTACGGCGCGTGCCGCCCAGCTGGACCGCATCCAAGAGAATACCGTCAAATCTTAATACGAGCCTCATTTTACCTGTACTTCCCTGTATCGTTCCGTTCCAAATAAGGAACACAATGGATGAGCGTCACATCTGCATCTCCGATCGATATCGACATAGGGGTGGGAGTGGAGCCGAACTCGTCCGCCGCCGCTGTCGGCGCGCGGGTCAGCGACCCCGCTCCGGAGCGGCAAGGAGACCCGTGCGTGCCCACCGCGCCGTCGGCGCTACCGCCCCGCGCCGGCGACGAGACGCGCCGCGTGACGCGCGCGCGCAGACAGCCTTGACATTAGCGGGCGGTCCGGAGCGGATGGGAGGGGGGGGGGGGCGCGCATACACCCTCGCATCGCGCCCCCTCCCCGATACCTGCGCCCGCGCACGCACACCCTCACGCGCGCCACCACCTGCCTCCCGTTTCGCCCGCCTCGCCCTGAACTCTCCATTACCTTACTTATATTGGGGTACAACCATCGCGGCATCGTGAGGGTCGCACGTTTCCGATCGATTTGTTGGCCAAAAGTGAATGACCTCCTTGGTCGAGTCAAGTGGTAAGATCACACGAAGGAATCTTAAATGATGTCGAGTAGAACGCGGCTACCTGAGGACCACAGTTTTCAGCCGAACGGCCGCCGACAATGGGGGCGAGAACAATCAATAAGCGGTAACCGGTTCGCGCGTTACATCCAAAGCGTTACGAAACCGAGTCCTCGCTCGAAGCTCCGCTCCACCTGTTTATATATTCTGTGGCGCGCGAAGCGTCTAAATAAATGCATCACCTACTAATCCGCATGAAAAGGAAACTTTTTTTGCATATCTGTTATTAAACATTAATCTGTTTAAAACTACAACCGACCACTAATCTTAATTTAATCTTTTCCAAAACGGTAGCAGGTAATGTAACGGTTACACAATTTAAAAAAATGCAAAACTTTTGGTAGACATCGGTATGATGTCACTGGAATTTTTTTTATCCACTTAATATTTCATTTCTTTTAATACTATATTTTTGAGGGTTTAAATAAATTGATAATGTTATCAATAGTTTTCAAAGTAGGTCAGTAAAACTTTTAATTAATTAATTAATTAAAGTGTATCAAATAGCCCATAACACGCTCTCGATCGTGTAAACGTCGTCCCCTTTCGTATCGATACGCATACGTTACCTATGACCTAAGCGATCAAAAAGAACACTGATGCGCTTCTCAATAGAGCACGTAATATTGAAGATCTACAAAGTTACTCCGACGACGCGTGTGGCCGGTGACGCGAGGTGACCACTGCGAGACACGTCAGGAGGACGGAGCGGACCAGGGGGTCCATTCAGGGCAAGAGTGAGTTCGAATTCGTCACTAAATATCAACTCACTTTTTTAAATAGTTAATATTTCCACACTTTTTGAATATCATTACAGTTAGGTAAAAATCTGGTCCGTCCCGTAAATACGTTGAAAGTATAAATAACGGTTCCGTTATTTAAATAATAATTTATTTCCCACCAATTTTTTAGGTTAACTCACTCCCGAACTCGAACTCACTCTAGCCCTGAATGGACCCCCAGTCGCGACTTCCTCTCGGTAGGATGAAACGCTAGAATGAGTTCCGTTTGTACGGTTTTCGTGTAAGTTTTTATTTAAATAAGCCAAAGTTTCGACAAAAATAAGTTGCACTTTACCTAACTTGCCTAGCGAATTTAGGGTCATATCTTAGATTGACAATACTTCGTCATAGATTAATAATTACTTACGATTTCGTCCTGAGTTTGAATGTAATTTCAGAAAATCTTAATTATACATTTGAAACTGATGTTACGTATCCAACAAATTCAGAAACTTCGTTAGCAACCTTGGTGCGAGAACAAATGGACGAGAAAGAGGCGACTGGATTTACGGTATCTTCGCTGTTCATTCATTGGATGAGATGCGCGTGCGCCGCCGCCCGATACAGAAACGCGCGAAGCCTGTTGAAAATGAGGCCGCTTGCACCACTATATAATCGGCGGCGACTTTGAAATATTAAATAAATTTATGGATGATTTTCACGATATTAACGATGTGGGTCCTTATCGTAAACGGCAAGCGACAATACCTTTGCAATAGAGTCAAGAATAGAATCAGTCCCCAATTCGACAACGCCTAAAAAAACCTGACCCTCACTGTAACAACTGTAAAGAAATGTAGCGATAATATTAACGTATGTGGCGCAGCGGCTTCGTGTGCTTGAGTCCGGAAGCTGTAACGCGTCCACAAATAGCGAATTTCCGACACAAGAGTGTCAACACCACGTAATATTGAGGGTCAACACACAGATTACGGCCCGCAAACCTCGCTTAGCGTGTGTGAATACGTTGCGAAAAGCCACTGCGAAATAATACACACAGATTTGGACCCATATTTGTTGTTACACTTTTACCGCTGAAGTTAGCGATGCTTAATTTGGGAGTCGTCGGTTCGATACCCGATCGCTTTCCTCTCTTCGACTTTGATAATAAGTGAAACTATTGCGACACGAATGCTCGCGGTGAAGTAAAACATCGCGTGAAAACTCCACTACCTTTACATTATTATGTAAAACAAGCAACTCCCAGACAAGCCAGTTTCGGTCTCCACTCCTGTCGTTCCATGCTCGTTGGCTTAGAGGTCACGCTATGTGCGGCAGCAATAGTCTAAACGACTCGTCGCTACTCGTTCAGTGATTTTCAAAATGGTGGAACGAGGCATCAGCCGCTGTGTGCCTTGAGAAAGAACCCCTACTCCGTCCTCGGCAGCCAGAAATGGGACCCGTGACCGTTAGGAGGTTTAATAAATTATTGATTTTTTTCAGGCCCAGTTATTCTAGATTCGATATTTGCTAGGACCAGGACGCCGCCGCCTCCGTCTCCGCCGCCCCCGGCGTGAAGTGAGTGTGAAGATAGATTAACCGTTTAGCTGCGGCGGCGGAGGGGTTGGCAGGTTTACCTACGTTTGGATCGCGAAGATGTCTTCTAGCTATTTAAAACATATTTTTTTTCGCAAATATGCTACACTTATTACTGTTTTTTTAATGGCATTAGACCAAGGATAAAATAATGTAAACATGATTTAACTCAAATTAAATACCACGAACTGTTCAAAATGTTTGCGGTTATCCTTATTTATTTGCATCTTAAAATATGGTTGCATGTATTCTACATCCAAACCAATAATAAGAACATAACAAAACGGACATCAAGTCACCCCATTTCCCACTTGAACAGCGTGACCTAGGCGATTGCTTGCGCATACGTTGTTTGGGTGCATTCTACAAGTGTGAAAGGTGAATATGCATAAGTGGTCGCGAAGCACGGTTGCGGGTGAGGCGGCGTCGGCGTCGGCGTCGGCGTCGGCGTCAGCGTCGGTGGCGGCGGGTGCGGGTATCGATCGTCCCGGGGCGGCGCGGAGCCGGCGACGTCGGAGGCGCGACCTTGCGGCGGGCGCGCGGTCGATAGGCGGCGCCACGTGCCCGCCCTCCGCCGCCGCCCGCCCTGCGCGCCGACACTCTGCAGCGGCACCGTGACAATGCGGAGATGCAACTGCAGTGCCCGTGTTCTTAAGGTGGGCCCGTAAGTAAACGTAGTTTGCTAATAATTATAAAACCACTGTTTCAATGTACTTTATACTTGGAATCCAATATAAGGCTACAAATATCTGTGTCTGCATGTCTTTGTTTTTTCGGTAAATGTATCCTGGCTCAAACCACAGACAAAACAAAATGCGTATAAAGATTTTCTTTTAGCTTTCATTACATTCGGTTTGGATTTTACGAAAAAACAAAAGCATGCAGACACAGATATTTGTTGTCTGATATTAGATATTAAATATCAATTTAATTGGAGCAGCGGATTTAAAATTATTAGTAAACTACGTTTGCATGGGGAGCATGGCTTACGAGCCATTCTTAAGAACGGCCCGTAAGCTATGCTCCCCATACAAACGTAGTTTACTAATCATTTGGAAACCGCTATTCCAATTTAATTGATATTTAATATATAATATCAGGTAACAAATATCTGTGTCTGCATGCTTTTGTTTTTTTGAAAAATCCAAACCGAATGAAATGAAAGCAAAAAGAAAATCTTCATACGAATTTTATTTTCTCTGTGGTTTGACCCAGAATACATTTACCGAAAAAACAAAGGCATGCAGACACAGATATTTGTAGCCTAATATTAGATACCAAATATCAAGTATGTTGGAATAGTGGTTTTCAAATTATTAATAAACTACGTTTGTATGGGAGGCGAAATTTTCTGATGCTTACGGGCCGACCTTAAGGGCCTGGTACTAGCCAAATCGCAAAGTTAGACGAGGCACCCCAAGTTAACTAACTAAGTCTGACGATTATAAGTGTCATTCTTACAATATATGATTCCTTGTCTAGGAATTGAATTATTTTCGTTAATGTATGTTTCCTTTTTCTATACAAAATACATTGCGGAAACGGTGTCCATTTCCGAACTTTTTTGACTAAATGTAGAAATCTAAAAGCAAATGGAATTTTTTGTTTATGCATATATGCTGTTTTTGCTTATATCTAGAAATCGAATTACTTTCAGATTTCTAATGAGAAAAATCAACTTTTTTATTTTTATTATTATTTAAATAAATGATGGAATAAAAAATATTAACAATCCATTATCAGTCTGGAGTTCTATTTGGATTTGCTGGAGCGTTTCACTACATATTATTGCATTTGTTATAAAGTGCATTTGTATGGCGCGAGTAGTTGGCTAGTCCTAGCGCCTTAAGGTGGCCCAACCCGACGGGCCTAACTCATTCGCGGGCACGGTACAAAACCGTGCTGTTGCGCTCTGGGACCTTCTCTGTTTCAAAGAATAAGACAGGCTCCGTGATGAGGAAGATGCAAAATGTCCACAAAAAAGACAATGTGCATAGTGTATGATTTGGTAAGATTTACGAAAATTTTAATTTCAAAACGACTTATAGCTAAAAGTAAACCACGACCGCTGTAGTAAAAAATCTAACAAAAACCAAATAGATCATAAATCTTGATTAAATAAGCTATGTCTGATGACTAATCTTTTTACGATGTTCTTACTTTATCATTGCGTAATCCACCTCCAAAGTTATCGTATAAAACGCGCGAAAAATTCGAACTTTCGGACCTTATAACTTAGAAACCAAACACAATTTTACAATGTCAATGGTCATCAGACATCTAGTTCGATCAAATAAAGCTATTTTGAGCAAAATTTTAGATCTTTGACAAGAAATATGGGCGTGATCTTCTTTCCCCTTTTGTATGGGGAGATGAGCGGGTTGGGCCACCTTAAGGGACGTATAGCTCGCGCCCGTCCCCGATTGAGGTCTGAGCCGGTAGTCTCAATTCTCACCTAAATTGGCGTTTACGTAACTTCGAAGTTCCGTAAAAACGTCAAACTCCATACAAGTTTTCACTAGATATTCTGTGGTTTTACTTCTTCAAGCTGTCAAAGTCAAACTCGGACTTCCGCGTTGCATGCAATCGCGTAAACGGCAACGTCGACGTATTTACGGCAACGTTTAGTAAGCTGTCAAATCCAACTTGGACTCGCAAATGGTAGGTAGTTCGCTTAACGCCCACTGCGCGGGCTCTTCCATTTCTCCATACATTTGAAAACGCCAGTCGAACGATTTGCCGTAAACGCCAATTGAGGTGACAACTGGGACTTCGGGTACAGGGATGAGTGATGACGGAACTCGTTCGTATGTAACGTTTTTCGAGTTGAGAGTTCTCTGTGCCCCCCCCCTCCCCCTCCCCCTCCGCGAGGCCGCACCGCAGGTAGCAGCGCGTCGCCGCCGCTCGCTCTCGGGCGCACTTTCGCCGTACACGCTGCGCGCAATCATATCCGACATACTTTACCGTTGTGCTTACGTGCTACAGTACAGTTGCACACCGGACACACGAACTTAGGTACTTTAAGGTAAGGTAATAACAATGAAGGTGTATGCTCTACGATAATTATGTATTAATATTATTATTATTTTTTATTTTTTTTACTTTGAAAACAAACAGTCATACAAAAAATTACAATTATAATAAGAATATCACATAGACCTATAGTTCCCTATTTTTACATGTATAATTGCTCATTGAGAGCATATTTTGATGTAGTTGTGATGTGATAAGATAAGATAGTGAATATACAAGTGAGGAAAATAAAAGAAAGACATATTAAAGATAGAACATAAATCAACAAGTATCTAATATAATTTTCATGGTTTTCTTCCTAAATGGTAATAATGAGTTACAAAATAAATCTACTTCAAATAAATGTTTGCTTATTTTAATTTCATCTGTTCAGATCGGCGGGACAAGTTCGAGCCGCTGTCGACAGACAACGGCTCGCTGTCGCCATGCGTCTGTGTATCGCCTTTGTCTAATAATGCGCCCCAAAAGCTCAATTGTGTTCTAAAACCGGGCAAGAATTGCATAAACAACGTAAAGCAAGACGGAATATCGGAAGACCGCAACAGACAACAGAATTGTATGAAAGGGCATATCCTTACCTTCTACATATAACTACATGATAACAGAAACGTCCTACGAGAGATCCTGTGCAAACGCCAACACGTATAGAATACAGCGTAGACTACCTTGTCCATTTTAAATAAATGTATTCTCTTGCCCGATCGCAGACCAAAAAAGTTGAGGACCTTCTAGACCGGCAGGTGAACAACCGGTAAAACATAAGGAACCGTTTAATTTTGCAAGTGGCAGGGATCGGCGATTTCATCGGCGGCGGCGGCGGACGCGGCCAAGTGTGGCGGAGAAAACGATAGTAAACAGCGCGTGACAAAGAAAACGGCGGCAAAGTTGGCAGCTCGAGTCGCGAGCGGCGCCGCTCGTCCCTGTCGCGCGGCGGCCGCGAGAGGGGGACGCCCGAATGTCCACGCGGGTCGACGGAACGCGGCGCGTCCGGGTAGGGCCAGTGCGGCAACGTAGCGGAAAATATTGCGTCTCCGCGGCCTAGCTTTGTTTACGTCGCGCGGAGCAGAGGTTCAATCCGTGTCTTTATTACCTGCTCGTTGGGACAATGCAATTTATTTTTCTTCCCAATTTACAGCAATGTCCTCTGACTACATTATGTGCAAGGCTATTTCGGGTTAGGCTACAGACATTTCAGGAACAGGATTTACTAATTATTTTATTTTTAACACACGAGAATATGACTTTTTTATGGAAACAATCTTCGCAACCCCGATTCGTGAAATTATGTTTTTTTTCTAATAACAATACCTATCTATAATAAATTTGCTTAATTTGCTGTTTCCCGTCCTAAAACACCTATATCATTTGCATAAAAAAGCTGATGGGTTATATTTTGTGTTTGTTGCAAGATTACGTATATTATTGACATTGAAAACATTCTAAGCGCACTAATTTGTCCCTTTATTGGTGATGCAAGGCAAACAATCTGTCGCGTGGCCGCGAGCGCTGCCTTCCCCTCGGAGTAAATAAAAGTCGGTCGGCGAGTTGCAAGCGAGCGCGACGGACGTCGCTCCGTCTCGCTCGCACGAGTCCACGTGTGCGCTCTGACGTCACACAACGTCATCCGCCCCGCACCGTGCCACAGAATAACTAATCCCGCGCCCTCAAAGCGACGACGGCGGAGGCGGGAACGACGATCGAGAATGGAAATTAACCTTAGTCATTTGAAGCTATTGTGCACGATCGTTTTGATGACCGTGGATCGACCTCTGTAGAGCGATCGACCGCGAAATGCATTTCAAGCGATGCAGATATTAAGAACTCTATTATTTATCTCTGCACAACATCGTCATCGGAAAGTGTGTCGGTAGATTCAGTGCGGTGTCTGTCGGTTGCGGTGCGCGAGTGGTCGCAGATAACGGAAGTATAAAGCCGGTGGCGTCTCGAAGGAGGCGATGCGACGCTGTTTTCCCATGGGGCGGACGGATGCGGTTGGCTGTGCCGGGACGCGGTCGGACACCGCAGCGCGCGGCAGCGGCGCAACGCTAATGAACTTGTGACGCAACGGTCGCGGGCCGCGGTCGACTGCTCTATATGCAACATCGATGCCTTTTCGATAGTGCGGACCGGGTGACGAAAGGCAGCGCAACACATTTTGTTTCCACAACTCCAGTCCACCGTCATTCGACGTCCCGAGTCAAATCTATTAAAATGACGAATGCATTCCTCGACGGACGTTTGTGAGACACTGGAATACTAAATAACGAGCCATCGCTCCCAGCAGATCGGTCCCGAATCGTTCCGTACGCGCGCTAAATGCGTCGGAGTAGGTGTATGAAGTCGGGATCAATAATAGCCGCTGCGGTGTCGATACACAGACGCCGATGTATTAATAAACCGCGACTCCGGAATCTCCGTTCGGTTAGCATCGCGCCGGCGAGGCGGGACGAGATGCGCGTACTCCCACGCTACTCGCGCGCTGCGCTCACACCTATGAGATTCGAGGGGCATTTCGCATTAACGTAGTACTCAGACTTAGGTCTGCAGTCCAATTGTGACGGGTCGCAAGTTTCAGTATATCAATAAAACTTGTTCCAACTGCTTCGGTGCCCGCGCGGCAGGAAGTGTCAATTCAGAGAGCACGAGAGAGTGACAGGCGGCCGCCGACCTTCACACGGCAAGGACAGGCAATATTACCGAAGGGCGTTGCATACAATGTCCGCATACATATTGTCACTTTCACCAGTTAACTGTACAGGTTATAAATTGTTAATAAAATAAAAGCAGTGTTGCAGGAATGTAGAGATGTTTCACCACCTCCAGCTACAAAAATCCAACGTTATCTTTCGGTTACACTGTAAATGTGCAATGTTAACGAAAGTGTACTATCGGATTTCAGGTAGCTAGAGGTTGTGAGATCAGGTTAAACATCTAGAGGGTTAAAAAACTAAATATTTTAAAAATAATTAGTTAAGAAACCTTTTTAAAAACAAGCTTTTATTTAAATGCTCTAAAAAGAAGAAAATAAACTTTTAATTAAATCAAACCTTTCGACTAATAACATTATCTATATTTTTTATGTATTTCATACAAAAGCTTGTCGCGATCTTAACCCATATAAATTATTTTTTTAGAATATGAATGTATTTACTTTTCTTAGAATGACTTCTTACAGGTAATCATTAATTTGCAACCACTTTCCATAATATATTATTTCGTTGAAACGTTTATTCAATCATACAATCATACTGACGGTACGGTATAGTAGCTTCTGCAATGTGCAAGCGCAGGCGCACAGAAATGCTGCGAAACTAGCGTCGTGCAATGCGGTAAAGTCGATTAAGACCAAGTGACAGATGAATGACGTTACGGAGGGGAAGGGGGGCGGGGAGGGTAGGGGGGGTGGGAAGGCGTGACGCCGCGCGGGTGGCTTCTCGTGATGCAATGAAGCAGTTAGCGCGGCAGCAGAAGGCGACTGATCTGGTTTCCGTATGCAGCAGGTCGTTAAGGCTGTCGCGAAGGCAGCGGAAATCGAAGATTTAAACATTTAAAGAAATGTATTCTTTGTCATTTAGCCAAGGGACAATTTTCCAGGCCCTAACGATTCCCTAGACATAAAAGTTGTCAGATTTTAATCATTTGTTTTATCATTTCATGTCATTCACTAGAAATTTCTCCTGATGGTTTACTAGGTTTTAGAAATTTTGGATTCTAAAACATTGTGTCAAAATCTAAGTCTGTATTTTTTATTTTATTTTTTAAATTTTTGTATTTTTCAGTAAAAAAATCTAAAATTAAGATAAAAAACCGGCCAAGTGCGAGTCGGACTCGCACACGAAGGGTTCCGTACCATCGTACAAGATTTAAAAAAATAATCACGTTTTTTATATGGGTTCCGTTTTTTCCTTTGGGTACGAAACCCTAAAAAGGAAAAAAAAACGAATGTTTTTTAGCTATATTTTTCCAATCTAAAATATACATTTCAAAAACCTAGTAAAACATTAGGAGCATGCAAACAGTTAACACCAGCAGTATGAGGAATTGATGGAGTAACGTCTCTGTTAAGGCATTAATTAAACTAAATCCATGGGCGTTCAACGAAGGTCACACATTTTCCCGGAAGACACACAAATGCACAGCCAATAAATGCATGCCCCCAAGATGACAATAAACGAGATCGATCAACTCCCCCGCGCAGGTCACAATAGACGCCGTGTCAGCGGTGAACGTCCTCCGGCTGAGCCGAAGGATAATCCCGTGAATGCGTCGGCCGGTCGCACTATCGGCGTCGCGTCGCACTGTGGGCCGGAAAACAGGCTTCATAGTATTACCACTTTTTTTTCGCGAACTTCAAGTTATCAAAAAAGTTTTGAAACCGATTTATAGGGCATCAAAAAAGAATCTTAAAAATGTTATTGAAGTGTATATTGTACAAGTAATTATTTTTTAAAAAATACCTAAAGTTTTTTTTGTATGGAGCAAAACACAAAATGACGATTTTTACAAAATGCTTAAGACATCTAGAGGTCTCGTTCAAAATGTCATAAAGTAGACCATAATACCAATCCGAGTGTGTAAAAACCGTGTGCAGATACGTACAGATGTAGAAGTTATAAGGGTCAGAAGTTGCCCCTTTTCGTCTAATTTCAGTATACAAATCTTTAGAGTTTTTGAAAACTTCACAATGTTTTTATACTGTATTAAGTATGGATAAGCAGAAATGTCTAAGATTTACTCCATTATGATGCATCTGAATGAGTCAGGTCAATGAAAAAGTGACTTAACAAAAAAATTGTTTTTATTTTACGAACGTTATCTATGTAGTTTACTCCATAAATACACTACTTTTGTTGCTTTATGTGTCTAAGTCTGCTTAGCGAATAAAAAAACAGTACCCATGTATTTTTATAACAACTGACTTCGTGAACATAAAAAGCTTAATTCAAAGAAATAAATCCTAATCCATCAACAAATAATGGTACTTACCTTTTGTCTCTTTGTGAAGTGGTTAAAATAAACCATAAAATATATAAGTAATATGGTCTTTATACATAAGGTACACTTTCAAATGGCTAACCCTTGCTTTCATAAGTAGTTCTCATTAAGACTACGTATAATTGAAATAATGAAAGGATTAGTGGCATCTCGCCCGTGTCGGCCGGCGCATTTCTCCGTATTTTCGTCAGCGGGCTCACTGACCACATGTACCTTATAATTCGGGAATAAGTTTTAGTTCAGTATTCGTTCAGCGCTTGTGGAGTGACAGATTTACTTTTGCGACACAACTTCGCTGGGACGAGTAATTTTAATTAATTTTTAATCTATTGTGTGAGAAAATTCGAAGTTTGCATTACACGATTAATTTGTTATGGTGGCGTTCAAAACGAATCTTGATTGTTTTTGTCTACTTACATAGCTAAAATGCTGTTTCTAACTCGGACGTGATGTTCGATCATTTTGTTGTTGCTTTAAATGTGACAGTAACAATCGTGTATATTTTAAAGATTTTTGTAGAAAGTTTACCTTAATTTTTTACACGAAGTGGGAAAGTGTACATCGTTCGTTCGGGCACTTCAAAAACAAGTTCTAAGCGTGGTTGGAGTCGGAAATTCCATGGCCTGATTACTTACAAGGCATTGATGTCGCGCAAGAACCAAACTTTCATGAACATGACTTCGTCGTTCCTGAATCGCCAGAAGAACAGTACGCTGAGCCTTTTACCTAGATTAAACGTAAGGTTAGTCCCCGTAAGCCTTTTCATTAACTGCACTACCAACAAAAAAAAAACGTAGAACTAAAGACCTTTGCGCAGAATTTGAATTCTATGAGCTGGCATTCGCTGCTGTGAGTAGAGACTTAACTACTGATAAGAAGTGCGTCGCTGATGTGCTCAAGTACTTTTTGAAACATCCAAGTGAAGCTAGGCTTGTAAAAGAGTTTATAATAGGAAAGAAGTCGACTCAGTTCATTCCTGAAAAAGCTGTTAGCATAGCTCTCTAAATCTCAATATTGAACTTTGAGAGCTACATCTGCCGAGCAAGGCGTGGACTTGTACGATTCGTGCTACAAACTGCAAACAGCGAAAGTGGAGTGCTATCCACTAAAACAATGTGTTAAAATCACTGAACTGGAAGCACGTGTCCAGCTGCAAGGTCTTCTAGACCTTACCGTGAAGCGATCACACGGAAATTCGCTATAGAGCAGTTGACCCTAATTAGTAAGTGGTGCCTCGTCTCAGTACCTACGACCAAAAACTAGCTAGCCAAGATGCTGACGACTCAAGCATCTTCATGTACTCATTGGTGCCACTGAGGCTAGTATGCGTAAACGAATCAGTAAGGGATAATCCTAAACCTAACTATACTCACTATTGCAGGCTAATCTACTTCTAATTTGCTAATGAAAACCGCTTCCATATCAATAGTGAAAAGGAGGCTGTGCAATCTATAGTAGATCGTCTTCAGCCATCGCGAATTGGAAATTATTCGGTAGTAACTCACCATGTACATGACAATGATCGATGGCAGATCACTCCAAAACTGTCAGATACCTCTACAGTAACATGTGATATCGGTAAGGCGAAACCCGGTAAAGTGAACACCTTGGAGAGAGTGTTGCAAAAAGAACCTGACACAGATATGTACAAGTAAGGGTTGTCGACATTGAATGCTTGGATTCGGTGCATGGAATGTGTGCTACACATCGCTTATCGGTTGGACTTCAAGAAACGTCGAACGGAAGGACCAGTCGACCAGGCCCTTGCTAAAGCAAGAAAAAACGAAATTCAGCGATATTTTAAAACTGTATTTGGACCTTTGGTTAAGCAGGTATCTGGCACCACTAACACCGGGAATACGGCAAGACGATTTTTCGAAGATCCGGTAAAGACTGCCAATATCACGTGGGTCGACCACAGACTTATCCAAAGATTGGCTGCCGTTTTGGGGGGGGGGGGGGGGGTCATATCATGTGGTGAAGACATCAATGTAGAAATATTTGCAAATTACGCTGTACAAACGGTTAAACTGTACGTAGAGCTTTACGAGTGGTACGCTATGCCACCTAGCGTACACAAAATCCTCATACATGGTAGTGATATCATCAAGCATTACAAGATATGAAACCTACCGATCGGAAGGCTATCAGAAGAAGCTTCTGAAGCTAGAAACAAAGACTTTAGAAAATGCCGACAGTACTACACACGCAATTTCAGTCAGATTGCCACCAATCAGGATATTCTCAATAACTTCTTCATATCCTCAGATCCCTATTTGACACATATCAGGCCTAAACGAGCATAAAAACTCTGAATATGATTCAGAATAAGCCTGCGAGCCCACTCTCCCATGTTTCAAGAGCCTCCGAACTGTCATGTCACGATAGCTCTCTTGACGAATATAATTATCCTCTCTTTGTCCTTTACCTATGGGGAAGAAGTAGTCAGTCAGTACCCAGGTTCGTGCCCTCCCCGTAAGTAGCAATAACAAATATGCAGATTTAAAATGGACTTATGTGCACCATTCGAACAAAAGAAGATGATGTAATTATTGATCACCATGATTGGCGCCTAAATAATATAAATTAATTAACTTGTTGTTGTGAAACCAATTACTACATACAACTTCAGCGTTACGTAAAATATTTCTGAAATTACCGAGTTTATGAAAATATTCTTTTACTTATAAAGAACATTTAATAAGTGTATTTCTATTCGCTAATCAGACCAACCCAACCAACAATAGTAGTGTATTTAAGGAGTAAACTATATAGATAAGTTATTTTAAACTACGTTACCTACTCAGTTATTTAACACTTTTGAACAAGACATATGTGGATTTAACAAAAAATCACGACGAAATTCAATTCTGTTATGTAAAATACAAAAATTTTTTTTTTTGTGTTAAGTCACTTTTTCGTTGACCTACCCTCATTCAGATGCTTCGTAATGGAGTAAATCGTAGACATTTATTTTTATCCGTACCCAATACAGTATAAAAACATTGGGAAGTTATCAAAAACTCTTAAAGATTTGTATACTGAAATTAGACGAAAAGGGGCAACTTCTAACCCTTATAACTTCTACACCTATACGTATCTGCACACGGTTTTTACACACTCGGATTGGGATTATGGTCTACTTCATGACATATTGCACGAGACCTCTATATGTCTTAAGCATTTTGTAAAAATCGCCATTATGTGTTTCGCTCCATACAAAAAAACTTTAGGTATTTTTTTAAAATAAATTACATGTACAATATAAACTTTAATATCATTTTTGAGTTTCTTTTTTGATGCCCTATATATTGGCATCAAAAGTTTTTTGATAACATGAAGTTCGTGAAAAAAAAGTGGTAATACTATGAAGCCTGTTTCCCGGCCCACAGTGCGTCGGCCGCGCGGAGCAGTCGTTGACCCGCGCCTCAATGTCAGCCGCCGCCGCGCTCGCTCGGCACACGCGCCTCTACTCTGTGGCCGAGTACGGCGCGACCAACGTTCTAAACACGCCCGTAAGCATCAGAAAATTTCCCTCCCATACAAACGTATAGACTGGGAGGTCGCGACAAAAATGGTAACGATAACGTAAATGGCTGAAACTGGGTTCACGGGATAAAGTACAACCCTCTGACGCTAAATGTGTCAGTCTGCCTGTTCCAAGTGGTTGCGTTACGGAAATAAGGCGCCTGAAAAAGTAGTTATGGTGACAAAAAATACATATGATAAGGTAAATGGATGCAAATGACGAAGCATGAAAGTATCAATACATACTTGCTTAGCAATACAAAAACTGAACAAATCTTTGGTTGCATTTAGTAGTTATAGGCGATTTAGGTTACAGATATAACTTTAGTTTATTTAATTAAGTAACCGTCTGGTTATTGTTGTATAATTAATAGGTATCAATGTTTCCAGATAATCAGTATATTCATCAGCAGGTGCATACCAGCATCTATTTTATATAGCCAATCTAGAAAACGCAACCACTTGGGACGGGCAGACCGACATATTTAGCATCAGAGGGTTGGTCTCTAACATGTGAACCCAGATTCAGCCATTTACCTTATCGTGACCAAAAATGTCGTGACCTCCCGGAATAGTAGTTTACTAATCATATGAAAACCACTGTTCCAACTTACCTGGTATTTGGTATCTAATGTTAGGCTGCAAATATCTGTGTTTGCATGTCTTTGTTTTTTCGGTAGAGATTCTGGGTCAAACCACAAAAAAAAACAAAATTGGTATGAAGATTTTCTTTTTGCTTTCATTTCATTCGGTTTGGATTTTTCCAAAAAACGAAAGCGTAGCATAGCTTTCGGGCCATTCTTAACGGTCGAAAATCCTTCATTGTAAAACTATTTCACCTGTGTGAACCGCACCCGCCCATATACTGGTATATACAGCCATATAAGTGGCTCTCCGAGTTGTAGAGACCTCGCGAGTCGTCTTTTTGAACATTTGACTTTTTTTATTCAAAATATTGTAATCTAAAAAAACACTGCCTCGACAAAAAAAAAATCAATTAAAATATCGAACCTGTTTGAAAAAACTTCACGCGAATCGGTTGACAAATGCAACCTCTTCGAGGAGAACCAGCCGGCATAATAAAGCATTTTTAGAGTTCCGTATCCAAAGGGTGCCAACGGAGTCCTATTACTAAGCCTCCGCTGTCCGTCCGTCCGTCCGTCTGTCACAGGGCTGTATCTCATGAACCTTAACAGGGAGACAGTTGAAACTTTTACAGAATGTGTATTTATTTAGCCGCTATAAAAACTATTAGAAAAAAAAATATTCAATTAAAAATAAAAAAAACTTGATTTTTTTTAGTTTAAATCTTATTTCCCAATATTAAAACGGAGACTTTCGCCACGCTCGGCCAATAACTCTCGCTGTGGATGTAGCTCGAGTGAAAACGACGTCATTAAGGCTTTCATGGAAGCCCCACACCATTACACCAATTTCTCACATTCCACTGGGCTATTCCTTTCTCCTTTTCAAGGGTCAACTTTATTTTTATGTACCCGCGTGGCTCGAAGACCGCAAAATATTAGCTTGAACTTTCTAAATGACCTCGAAGGCCTACGGGCTGATATGGCCAATAAATTATTTTATGTAATTCCCGCCTTGAACATTCAGACTGCACGAGCACCTGCAAATAGCGCCGAGCAGAGTGGTCAGTCTGAGTTCTCACCTAAATTGGCCGATCGACTGGCGTTTTCCGTAAAAACGTCAAACTCCATACAAGTTTTTACTACATATTCTGTGGTTTTACTTCTTCAAGCTGTCAAAGTCAAACTCGGACTTCCGATTTGTATGAAAACGCGGAGTCGGCGTAAACGGCAACGTCGACGTATTTAACTCAACGTTGAGTAAGCTGTCAAATCAAACTCGGACTCGCAAATGTTAGTTCGCTTAACGCTCTCTACGCGGGTTCATCAATTTCTCCATACGTTTGAAAACGCCAGTAGATCGGTTCGCCGTAAACGCCAATTTAGGTGACAACTGGGACTACACGCTCGGACCTCGGCCGCTCCCGACGCGACGCGCAGCTCACTGACCCTTCCCAACTCGCGGTTCGCTTCTCTCGCGCCTCCTGCGTCGCGTCGCTCCGCACAGGTGGGGGTTACGTTCCCAGTCGCGCGGATCGTGCGCGGCCTTCCCAACTCGCGGTTCGCTTCTCTCGCGCCTCCTGCGTCGCGTCGCTCCGCACAGGTGGGGGTTACGTTCCCAGTCGCGCGGATCGTGCGCGGCCTTCCCAACTCGCGGTTCGCTTCTCTCGCGCCTCCTGCGTCGCGTCGCTCCGCACAGGTGGGGGTTACGTTCCCAGTCGCGCGGATCGTGCGCGGCCGCACAGCGGTGACACCTGTCGCCGATCGCATTGTCCCCTTTCCGAGTCGGCGTCTCTCGCACTGCCAGCGTGATATTTACTTCAAATGCCTCCATTTAGGCCGCAAAAATAACTGTTAATAACTACATTTTGTTCATACAATACAATCAGCCTTATACGAGCACAACACGCGATTTGATCGCTCTCTTGACTTAGATTGCCCTTGACTTCAATGATCACAATTCAAGAATTATTAGAAGAAAGATTGTGTAGTATATATGTATACAATCATACATACGAATCGCCTGATTTCATAAATTCTTCTAGGATATATATTGATGAAATATTGAAAAAATCCTAACTTTTTAACTAAGTCCGTACTGTTTATGATTTTCTCGCACAAGAAGATTTCCATTTTGATATGTGTTTCTCACTTAGTCCCTAGAAAATCATCATTGCATGGTTCAGTTTAAGGTAGGCACAGCAACTGCACTCAAATTGAACATGGAACTTCACGAAGTCACCTACTAGGCTAAAAGCGCAGGCAGAAGGCGTGTCGCCGTATGATGCGATCACCTCACCGGGAGAGCACGTGCAGGCTACCGGTGCGTCTCGGCGGCAGTTGGAAGCCGGCACAACAGGTTCCCCGGGCGCGGCGGGAGGAGGAGGAAGGAGGCGGGCGACGGAGGAGGTCGCGCGCACCCGGCGCGGCGCCGGAAACTCTATAGGCCCTAGAAGAGCCATAACACGTTTAAGTCGAAACGCAACTGGAGTAGAGCGGGATATTCAAGCCATATACACTGTGCTAAGAGTTTAGCCATTTCAGTTTTGTAAAAAAATTGAGGGTGTAAAAACGCCGCATTCACATTTGCACGGTCCTGTCAATCGTCAACTCTCTTTATATTCCGGGAGGTCACGACATTTTTGGTCACGATAAGGTAAATGGCTGAATCTGGGTTGACATGTTATGGACCAACCCTCTGATGCTAAATATGTCGGTCTGCCCGTCCCAAGTGGTTGCGTTTTCTAGATTGGCTTTATAAAATAGATGCTGGTATGTACCTGCTGATGAATATACTGATTATCTGGAAACATTGATACCTATTAATTATACAACAATAACCAGACGGTTACTTAATTAAATACTTAAATATACCTAAAGTTATATCTGTAACCTAAATCGCCTATAACCACTAAATGCAACCAAAGATTAGTTCAGTTTTTGTATTGCTAAGCAAGTACGTATTGATACTTTCATGCTTCGTCATTTGCATTTACCTTATCATATGTATTTTTTGTCACCATAACTACTTTTTCAGGCGCCTTATCTACGTAACGCAACCACTTGGAACAGGCAGACTGACACATTTAGCCGCAGAGGGTTGTACTTTATCCCGTGAACCCAGTTTCAGCCATTTACGTTATCGTTACCATTTTTGTCGCGACCTCCTAGTCTATTAGGTGGTGAACAAATCGGCAGGGCGAGCACGAAATATTGCTACTTGCGCCTCACCTAACATGTTTAGAGGTACGTCAAATTTCGACTGAAGGCCCAAGTCTAAGGCCCCGTCTCCACGAGGAAGCTGACTCCCTCGTGGAAATGGGGCCTAAGTAAGTTAAAGTTCATCACACTTTTTTTTAGAAAGAAGCCGTCGCGACGACAGATTAGCCAGGGTGCCAAAAACATTTAACTTGAATTTTTCTGTTGTTCGGATAAGTTGATCAAATAAGTATGCTCGGAAAGTTAGAATTTAACTCGATCAACAACATTTAGAAACGCGAATAAGTCCAATTGCAACGCGTTATCTATGCTAGTATAATTTAAATAAAGAGTTTTTTTTTGTTTCAACCTCTAAAATCTGTAACTACCTACCAGTCTGATTTGAATAATTATTTTTGCATTCGATAGCCCAATAATTTAGCGATGTTATAGGCTATTTAACATCACGCTACGACCCTTAGGTACCGAGCAAAAAACAGTTAGACAGAACGCTAAGTGAAAACAAAATTCTTAATATCGTAGTACTTTGTGAGGTCATTTTTCATTACTTTGAGATTTCGTCCATACATAATGTGTCAAAGTGACGTCACAAAGTAGTACTTTTCGTTAGTCTTAGTTTATGTTACGACTATTTATATCAGCCTTAGTGTCTGTTACGACTATTTCTGTTGCTCTAAATGTGGCTTAACCGTGGCGGCAGAGATGCGGCGCGCTCAGCATGGCCATACCAAGATAATATGGCCATACATCGATGTCTTCTCACACACCCTACAAACTAATTTCCATAACTTTATGGGGACGGACGATTTATTACACACGAACCAGCACGAATCAGTCAGAATCGACGTAAACAGTGAGATGTGCTACAAGAAGCAATTACATCACCTAGCAACTTGTAACACTGCTGTTAGGCATATATTAATACAAGTTAATATTTAGGAGCGGACAATCCAACAATAGGTAAAATTTTAAATCATAAAATGTTACGTAACTTCGAAGTTCCGTAAACGCCAATTCAGGTGGGCACCCCGACTACCTATACAGGTTACACGTCGTCTGTTAAAAAAAACGTAGTGTCCGCGTCGTACGGTTGGCAACATTGTCTTTGTCATAATTTCGCGCGCAAACTACTCTTCACGATTTTTTGATATATCACTTGTTTCCGACGTTGTCTGTTGTTTGTTGTTTTTTGTTCTAATCGCAATGTGCTATTTTCGGGAGCAACGATGCAATGTGAAGTTTTGCGTGAAACTGAGATAAACCTTTACCGAAACATTTGAACTTCTGAAAGAAGTTTACGGAGATGATGCCAGGAAGATCTTCGACATCCACTGATGACACTCACATTCAGAAAATCTGTGATCTGGTTCTGGTTCTGAATGTCAGAGAACTTGCAGAAGAGGTTGAAATGTCAATAGGGTCGTGTCATCACACTTTGCATGAAAAAAATCGCAAAAAGGGACCATAGTTGTGGCGAGACAACTCATAGTTCCTTCACACGACAACGCGCCAGCTCACGTAGCAGCCTTGTCAATTAGCTAGTTTTGCGCCAAACATCTAATGACTGTCCTCCCTCAACCTCACTCGCCAGATCTGGATGCTTTTATATCCTAAATTTAAAACAGTGCTGCAAGGATGCCGTTTCGACACCATTGATGACATTAACACAAATTCGTCGCATGAATTGGGTATTCCGAAAGAAGCTTACCGGGACTGTTTTGTGTCCGTGTCCGTTTTCCAAAGTGGAAACACCGCTGGGAAAAGTGTGTGAATCATGGAGGGGAGTACATTGAAGGGGACAAGAAACAATAACGTTTAAATTAAAAAAATAATTTGTTGCAGAATTACTGTGTGGTATTAGCCATCATTGTCAGGTTGCATAAAACAAAATTAACAGCCTTCGTATGCGTATGATTAACTGAAATTGAAAATTATCTGATCGCTGAATTATCTGAGCGCGCCACGAGCGAAGATCGAGACGAAACGCGCGGTCATGACTCGCTGACCGAACGATTGCCTCGAGGTCAACGTAGGGGAGTCTATTTCGTTCGCGGCGAAAATAGCCCGCGATCGACACATTCGGCGGCTCTCGCGCGCGGAGATCAACACCGCGGCACCACTCCGCCGCCGGCTGCAGCTATCGCGCGCTGCGCTTGCGCAAGCGCTTCCTTTGTTTTCTCGCAAGATAGATAAACGCCGATGCAACAGTTCGTTAGCACCACTTTTATTGCTGCACTCGAGTTATCTACTCGGGCACTTCGATGCTCCACTAACGACGCGTCGTCGCCGATTTACGTGTTTATTGCGATCAATATATTCGCAACGATCGCTCCAGTTTTGATAATGCAAATTCTATATGCCCGGATATTAGTGATCGATATTGCCGATGGATAAAGACAGTCAGAGTTGATGGACGGTCAACATATCAATAGGTGCTGCTCTGCTTTTTAAAGACAACAAGGCATTGTCCCTTGAATATAAGGACCTCAAGTAGATTTTTAAAAGTAATCTAAACTATTACATAAAGAGGTAATGTTTGATTTTCTTACTCGTACATGGTAATCTGTTGAACTACTGAACCAATTCTAAAAATTATTTCACCAATCGAAAGCTACATTATCCGTGTCTAACATAGGCTATTTTATATTTTAATATGTAACGTAGCTTTAGAATAGCGCAACAATTTAGACTAGTTTTATCCTTATTACCCATTCCCATCAAGTTCTATGAAAAGAAGGCGAGGTGGGAGGGGCACGGCTCGGTGGCAATGTGAACGCATGAACCGGTGTGGTGGCGCATGGCGGTGCACCTGACGGGGTGGCGTCGTCTCCTCGATCGAAAGCGCTGTCGATACCATCTGTCAAACGCATACAATATTTTTGACAGGCGATATCGCCTTCTCGAGAGCGCTTACTCGACAGCGTTCGTAGTAGGGACCCTGAGCGCGGCGCTGGGAGGGGCAGAGCGGACAGTCTTCCCCACTACTCCACGGGAATCAGCACCGGTGGACACTTGAGGGATCTTTTCAGATGTTAATTTATCTATTTGTTTACTTGAGACCTTGGCCAGCCCGGTAGTTCCGCATAGTTCAAACATTTGTACCAGATTAACGACGGTCGGCTCGCTTGATAGCGTGATTGTCCAAAAAGACAAACAGGGGGAATACATAAAAGTTTTTTTGACGCAGCGGCGGCGGCATGGCCAGATTAAAAGGTCTAATAATGGCCCTAATATGGCAGATAAATCGAAAAATGTTTAGTAGATATATCATGCAAAACAAATATTTACACATTTTAGACCCGATCTAAATAATTATTAGTATATAGCATATTAATAATAAATAGTACCAAAACTATTTTGTTGAGAAGACATAGCAAGGGCAAATATCCTACGTAACAATATTATTTTAACTTTGGACCACTTTAGGTTTAAATTTTAAGCAATTAACAGGAACCATCCGAGCCCGACGCATGATTAATCGAGCAGCACGACACTTGATTGTTTACCGGCCGCCCACGGCGCGGGGGCGGCGCGGGGGAGGCGCGGGGGCGGCGCGGGGGTGGCTCGCGCTGCATGTGGGCGCGGGGGAGGGGCGGGGGGGGGGGCCCACGCGCCGCGACCACCTCGCGACACCGCGCTCCAAAGGTCACGGCATGCTCTACCCTTGGACGGCACGAATTAAACAATCAAGTACTAATAGCATAGATAAAAACTGGCCAAGTGCGAGTGGGATTCGCACACGAAGGGTTCCGTACCATCGTACAAGATAAAACAAAACAGGTTTTTTTGTATGGGAAAAAAGAAATCACTAATGAGATTCTTTTATTATTTTTAAATTTGACCTATTTGTTGTCATAGCGGCAAAATAAATACATACTCTGTGAACATTTTAGCCTGCCTACCTATTACGGTTCATGAGATACAGCCCTGTGACAGACGGACGGACGGACGGACGGACGGACGGACGGACGGACGGACGGCGGAGGCTTAGTAATAGCGTTCCGTTGGCACCCTTTGGGTACGGAACTCTAACAAGGAGATATGGCAACCAGCGCGCCGCGCCTACTGTGGGTCCCGCTATTTCCAATTTTCAAAAACGACTAATCCGTCGTGCATGCCACATGCAAACATAGTCGCAGACGTATTGGATGGAAACTGCTTGACGAACGCTATTCGCGCGCGGTGGCGGTGGTGTTTCGACTGTATGGCATAGGACACGCCGCCGCCGCCGCCGGATACATATATCATACAATTTATATGGTCATTTTGACTATTTACCGGAGATGCGATATCGACCGCATTCCTCTTCTCCTTCCTTTCTCTTCAGTGATTAATACTGATACCAAACGTGCAATTTTGGAAACTTTATCGGCGAAGTCACTGAAAATAGTGAACAGTTGGGAACCCCCCGACATATATTAATATTTATGCAAGGGCTACATAAAAGGGGGCATCCTCACAATTCCCATCGAAGTCTTTTATATCCGCCAGACGAGCTAAAGTACAGTGTTAACCTCAATCGTCTGCGCGATCTCATTGCGGCACGACAGCGGCACACTTTGCCATAATCGCCTCGCAATTCGGAATCGATCGCGAACCGTGCCGACGAACACATACGGCGAGAATCGATACGCGATTTTCGCCAAAGTCGGGATCGTCGGAACGCCCCCCCTCACTCCCCCCCCCTGCACCCCCGAACGGAAGCTCCGCCGCCGCCGCCGCGCCGCCTCTATCGCGGGCTTCCCCGCATTGTTGCTAGATGGTGCCCATCGATTGGCACCGCGAGTGGTTGACCGCGCCGCGCGGCATTGTACGTGGCTCCGTCAGGCCGCCGCCGCCGCCACCTCCGCAGCTGTAGCCTTGACTTGTTCCATTCATGAAATTAACACGAGCCGATAATGACAAAGGGGTGTAGAGGTTCGGTTTGGCGTTCACACCGCACACAGGTGCGATGTGCGCTATGCGTCATATACTAAGCAATTCTAAAGAAAGACATCAGACGTTTTATAAAGTACAGTCCGTTCACTCTGAAATGTATACACCGGAAATAGAGGGAAATTTGATATATCTTTCTGTCATTGACGTCAGGTCAACCATGAAGTAAAAGGGACTTAGGAATTCCTTCCCTTTCCAGTGTTTACATTTGATAGGAAACGACTGTACATATTTATACCTTTTTCAATGTGAGTACATGTTTTTATACATAGAAATTGACATGGGTCACGACATTCTCGGGGAGCCAGTTGCAATGCCAAGACCTTTCTTAAAGAGAACGGCTAAATACAATTATATGGAATTGTAATCCGTGACATTTTAGACAGTTAATTTTTAAAGTTTATTATCAGATTAGGCTTACAAATAAAAAAAAAACTCTCAGACATATTTTTAAAAATGCCGACTGCAGCGCGAATGGTCTCCGAGAGCATCGGCGACCGAGACGGCAGCGGCGGCGGCGAACGGGGCGGTATCGACCGACGAGAGGCGAGACGGGCGCGTGTGTAGGGCGCGGGGCGCACCGATGTAGGTGGCGCTGGGGGGGCGCGGGGCGCGGAGAAGGGAACTTGCGTAAATTAGGAGCCGGCGGCGGCGGGGTGGGGGGGGAAGGGTGCCGGCCCGCGGAGTGAGGAATCCATTTCGGAATTCGAGAGTTCAATTTTGTGGCAAATTATGTGCAAGTTGGATCAACAAAAGCCTTGTTGATCTATTGTGACCGCGATTGATTTTATTTTCTAAACGCTTCTCTCTAATCACTTCGAGGAAAATGGTAAGGATATGCCAATCAAAACCAGTAATTGTAACATGTTTTTGAAGTGAAAACTTTTGAAGTGAAAACTTCTTTAGCGGCGCTGAGCACTTTTTGTTGGATGGGTAAAAACTTCCAAACTCGCGTCAGGGTCACGTGATGCTGATCGAAAAAGCGTAAGATTGAAGTGAAAACTTCTTTAGCGGCGCTGAGCACTTTTTGTTGGATGGGTAAAAACTTCCAAACTCGCGTCAGGGTCACGTGATGCTGATCGAAAAAGCGTAAGATTGAAGTGAAAACTTCTTTAGCGGCGCTGAGCACTTTTTGTTGGATGGGTAAAAACTTCCAAACTCGCGTCAGGGTCACGTGATGCTGATCGAAAAAGCGTAAGATCGAGGGGAAGGGAGAGGAACTAGTAGATTCGAATCAAAACTGTTTGTTTCTTACTTCAGCTATCATAAACCGATTGTATCAGTTTTAGAAATTTGCGATGATGATTCTGGTAATAACGATGGTGAAAAAGTCGTCGAAATTATGGATGAAAGTTGATTTTGCTAAGAGATAAAAATTAATGTAATATATAAATAAATAACGATATAATATTATGAATAATAACATGTAAATTGTCATATTTGTGTACGATAGCGCAATAAATAAACATTGTATTCTACCTCATAAATGATAGTATTTTTGTACTTATAATTAAACACAACGTTAATACTAAAGTTTTCACTTCTGCCGGCACTCCCAGTGCTACCGGTGTTTTTTTTTTATCACGTTTTCATTGAATAACTTTTTTCGTCTGTTCGGTACACATTTTGCAATCTACTTTAAATCAACTTCCCGATGAGCCAGAGCAAAATTTTAGATAGTCTCAGAACAGAAGACTATGAAATTAAAAATATGTATATTGTATTGTTTTGAATCGGTGAAATAAACGTTTTAAATTCCTAGTTTATGAAAAAAAAATTTTTTTCTGAATAAGTCAATAAAAGAGTCAAATGATGGCAAAACTAAAACATTTATGACAACAAAATGATTATGGTATTTATTAGAATTTAGAAAAGACAAAAACAAGAAGACGCAGATTTCGATTGACTAATATAATAAAAAAAAACCCTAATAAATCAGCAGAGTGATTTTTAATGGTTCTCAAACAACGAATGTCTGTGGGGGATGGGTGAAGTGTGTACTTTTCAGATGCTTACGGGCCCCCCACACCTAAAACCGGTTTCGTGCCTATCACGTGGGCGTTCCCGCTCCGGCGCCGGGAGCCCCAAATTGATTCGGTCGCGGGAGCGGCGGCGGCGGCGTCGCGCCCGCCGCTGCGGCAAGCGTGCAGCTGATCGATACCGGTCGCGCCCTCCCCGCCGCGCCGCGACGCGCCCGCACAGCGCGTCCGTCGCGTCTGGACGCGCCGCCGCGGCCGCCGCCTCCGCGCCGCCGCCGCCACCGAACGGAAGTGTGCCGACGCGCGGCGACGCGGAGGAAGGCGCCCAGCGCGACTTATCGCAGCGGAGTCGCGCCGTGCCGCCCGTAAAGTACCGATTCGACGAGACATTGACATATTTAAGGCGGAAACAAGACTCGGGCATTGGCCATAGTAATTAACAGTCGCATTCGAAATTGTCAAGACTTAGTACGGGATTAGCACCGGAATAACCATAAAAAAACCCATTTGGTCCACGTATTAAAGTTAGTCCCACTATGAATAGGGCTGCTAGAGTCAGAGATCGCGTGGCAAAATGTGACTGGACATGGACGGCTAATACCTTCTGTAACTAATTTAATAACAAGACTAACACCTGTTGTTATAACATAAGCCCAACACACCTCATGGGAACTAGGTACCATGCCAGAATCTTCCTCAAATTGCACGGCTTCATTACTGGCAATATAATTAAATTTTAATTAAATGACGCTTTTGTTTGGTTTCTTTTACACCTTTTTAAAATATTAGTTCCAAAAAAATTAAAAATGCTTTATACTTTAATCGATTTGTACTTTCAAGATTACAGTATGACAGGTGATGCTAGAGTTATCAACATTCTTTATCGAGATCAACTTGATCAATAAGTGAAGACCGCTTGGGACCAATCATTTTAGATTCTTTAGTAATAAAAAAAAATTAACAGGAAACGTCTATACTGTCGTAATTTTTTTTTTTTTTTTTTTTTATTTGGTTTGTCAACAGTGACTCATTTCGCAAAATACAAGAGAAACTTACAAAGATACGGGAAAAATACTGAAACTATCACTAATAATAGACAAACACAACATGATATACATTTCTTTTTTAAGGGTCTAAGTCTAACGGTGTAACAGAGTTAAGTACATTTCGAAACGCTACCGAGTGTATAAGTAAGCTAAATATGAAATATTATTATAATTACATCTATGAAACACATCACAAAAATGTGAAAAGGCTATTGAAATTACTCTTACATAAAGAAAGAAAAAAAAAACACATAACACAAACAATATTTAACAAATGAAAAAGTTAAGTATTACTGATAATTTTTTTAAAGGCTGATAATGAGGATATGGTAATATCGATGCTGTGTGTTTTCGTAAGACTGTTGTAGTATGAGCACATTCTTGGAAGAGCTGAGTTTCGTCCCAGCTTGGTGTGATATCTTTTAATATTTAGGGGAATGAAGTTAATAGGCCGCGAATTTAACCTAGGTATATTAAATTGTATTTGATCAATTAAAAAAGAGCAGTTCAGAAGGTTGTTTATGATTTTATAAAGGAATGTGGTGTCAATTACTAGTCTTCTGTGTTCAAGTGTCCGGATGGCATAGAATGATAGTCTATCTGTGTAATGTGGAAGAGAACGGGCACGTCTGTCAGAGTAAGATAAGTGATACAAAAATAGTTTTTGTACCCGTTCAATTCTTTGGACGTGCACCTTGTAACACGGACTCCATACAGGACTAACGTATTCCAATTTGCTACGCACTAAAGAGTTGAATAATGTTATTTTAGCATTGTGATTTTTAAAATGTTTGGTACTGCGTCTAATGAAACCTATCATTTTAAGCGATTTTGAAACAGTTTTGTCTATATGTAAATTGAAATTCAGTTTTTTATCGAAAATAACTCCTAAATCGCTGATTGAAGCTACTTCATCAAGTTTTTTGCCATCAATGAAATAATTGGTGCAAAGGGGTAAACGTTTCCGCGTAAAGGTGATATGGAAGCATTTACTGCAATTTAATGTCATATTATTATCTATGCACCATTTGGATAATCTATTGATGTCATTTTGAAGCTGCAAATGGTCATCTATTGAGGAGATCACTTTGAAGAGTTTGCAGTCGTCAGCAAAAAGTAATATCTCTGAGTTTAAAATGGCATCGCTGAGATCATTTATGAAGACAAGAAATAAGATAGGGCCTAAATGAGACCCTTGAGGCACTCCGGATGGAACATCAAACCATCGAGACTGGTAGCCGTCAAAGACTACTTTTTGTACTCTTCCAACCAAGTAAGAGTGAAACCAATTTAATAAACTGCCATGTACACCAACCCTTTCAAGCTTATCTACTAAGATGCGGTGATTAACCTTATCAAAAGCTTTACTGAAGTCCGTGTAAATGGAGTCGATCTGCTGACCCTTGTCTATAGCTTCTATTAAGGTTGTGGAATAGCAGAGCAAGTTAGTTAAGGTTGATTTTTTGGCAAGGAAACCGTGTTGATAAGGAGATATCAATAATTTAAGGTGATTAGTTAGTTCACAGCAAATAAGTTTTTCAAATACTTTTGCAATGGTACATAGAATTGAAATGGGTCTATAGTTTGTAACTTGATGAAGGCTGCCACTTTTAGGCACCGGCACAATATGTGCTCGTTTCCAAATGGTTGGAAAAACAGAGGATACCAAAGATTTATTATAAATGACTGTCAGTGGGGATGCAAGGGTATGTGCACATTTTTTTATTACCACAGGGGGAATTTTGTCGGGGCCGGCACCCTCGGACTGGTCCAGATTTTGTAAATTTTTTGTAACTTCAGGTTCTGTTATTAAGATTTTGCTCAATACTGAATTAGATATCGCGGCATTACCGGGTAAACCCGGTGTCACAATAGGGGTAGCTAAACTATCCTTAACGTATACTGAAGCAAAGTGTTCAGCAAACAGTTCGCTGCTGCTTTCGCCGTCATTTGAGTTTTTTTCACCAAATGACATATTTTGAGGAATAGTACTTTTGTTTTGCTTCTTTTGTTCAATGAATTTCCAAAACGATTTGATATTATTGTGATTGACAAGACACGACTCAGTGTATTCGACATATTTAAAGTAGCAGTAGTTATAATTTTTGAGCAACGGGATCGTAAAAGTTCGTAGGTAATCTTATCTCTTGGATTGTCATACTTCTTGAATCTGATTCTAAACTTATTCTTTTGTTTTAGTTGTTTGATTAAATCTAGTGAATACCAATGTGGATAGTTTCTCTTATGTTTTCTAACCTGTGGTACACAATTTTCAAATATTCTATGCAAATTTTCATAAAAAACAGAAACCATGTCATCGACTGAATTGAGCTTAGACAGTACACTAATCCAATTTATTTTGCTTATTTCTATATTGAGTTTATCGTAATCAGCTTTGAAAAAATTAAAATTAGTTAAATATTTACATTTTAACATTTTGGTCACCTCAATACTTATATTAAATTTTATTTCTAACTGTGGGTGGTGGTTATCAATACGACTTAACACGTCAGCGGTTGATTTTAAACTCAGCTGTTTTGAATTAGAAAGAACTAAATCCAAAATTCTGTTATTTGTGTTTAAAATTTCGTTGTACTGGTAAAGGTTGTGAACGGAGATAAAATCCACTAACTGGTTGCCTAGTTCATTGTTGTGATCTTCGGGATGTAAATGAGTCATTTGGTTACTATCATCGCGGCACCACTTTATGTTTCCAATATTAAAATCTCCCAAGATTAAAATATTTGATTCGCCTATTTGTTGATTTAAAATGTTACTAATGTTCGATAATAGAGATTCTACATTTCCAGTGGTAGGCGGAGGGGGAATATAGACCGTAATATAGAGTAATTCCCTTGAATATTATACGATGGTAGGGAACCCTTCGCGTGCGAGTCCGACTCGCACTTGGCCGGTTTATTGTTTCGTCTAGTTTCAAATCACAAAGGTATGCCAAACCAGTTTTCAATTCAAAAAGAAACAATCAAATTAAAAGCGATTTGGCAAACTTTCAATGGATGTGCGATGATGCCAATATGAATTGAAATGGATAGGAATTTACTGTGAAAGTCACGTTGGGAGCGACGCGGTGCAGGCTGCGCCAGCGCAACAGTTCGCCGATAACGCTATCAGCGGCGACACCTTGACACCGCGCGAACGTTCGCGGAGCGTATTCACCACCAATACATCTTTCGACATATCATCGTCGTCGGCTATAGCGTACACAACCGTTTCCGTTGAACCGTACGTGTCCTAATGCAAACTTACTTTGTATTTAAGGTGGCCCAACCCGCTCAACTCCCCATACAAACGGGGAAAGAAGATCACGCCCATTTTTCTTACCAGAGATCCCAAATTTTGCTCAAAAGAGCTTTATTTGATCGAACTAGATGTCTGATGACCGTTGGCATTGTAAAATCGTGTTTGGTTTCTAAGTTATAAGGTCCGAAAGTTAGAATTTTTCGCAAGTTTTATACAATAACTTTGGAGGTGGATTACGCAATGATAAAGTAAGAACATCTTAAAAATATTAGTCATCAGACATATCTTATTTAATCAAGATTTATATTCTATTTGGTTTTTGTTAGATTTTTGACTACAGCGGTCGTGGTTTACTTTTAGCTAAAGTCGTTTTGAATTCAAAATTTTCGTAAATCTTACCAAATCATACACTGCACATTATCTTTTTTGTGGACATGTTGCATCTTCCTCATCACGGAGCCTGTCTTTTTCTTTGAAACAGAGAAGGTCCCAGAGCGCAACAGCACGGTTTTGTACAGTGCCCGCGAATGACTTAGTCCCGCCGGGTTGGGCCACCTTAAGGTGGACCTTCCCGCTCAACTCCCCATACAAACGTGGGGCAAATTTCTTATCAGGGATCCAAAAGCAGCTTTATTTGATCGAACTAGATGTCTGATGACCATTGTCATTTTAAAATAGTGTTTGGTTTCTAAGTTATAAGGTCCGAAAGTTCGAAATATTCGCGCATTTTATAAAATTACTAGCTGCGGTACCCGGCTCCGCTCGGGTTAGCGTCGGCTAAATTATTTCATGGATAAAAAGTATCAGACATGGCTGATCCAAAATAGGGTCAAACTGGTCCAGGACAATGTATCCATCTACCAAATTTAATCAAGATCGTTCGAGATGAAATAGCATGATTTAATGAGAAACATCCAATAATTCCCCTTCAGAGCTTCGTTGACATTTGGTGGCTATTTAAAAAAAAGTATTTGCCGCCAGAACCTTTCTGCACTTGCACTGCAACATTGTTTACCTAGTAAGTAAGTAACGTGTAATGTAGGTAAGTTTTGCGTGGACTCCAACCCACAGCCAGCCTCAACATCGAAAACAGTAACCCATCTCGAACCTGACAGCTCCCAGAGATCCTATACATTGATAAAATACGCACATAAATCGGGTTAGTGGTTCGCAAGTTATAAGAATTTAACACTCACTACTCACCCTTCAGGTAATGAAGCGTTATATTATGTGGCCTATAAGTTTTGAGTAGAATCAGGCTAGACGTAGATACAATCCGCATCTAAATCGAGTAATTGGTTCTCAAGGATTTTGCCAAGTAGTCCTAGGTTGAGATAAATAGTCGCATCAGAAACTAAGACTAACGGAAAGTAGTACTTTGTGACGTCACTTTGACACATTTTGTATGGACGAAATCTCAAAGTAATGCGATTTGACGTCACAAAGTACTACTTTTCGTTAGTCTTAGTTTCTGTTACGACTATTTATCTCAGCCCTAAAGTTGCGGGAAATACCAAGCCTTACCCGCCCCCCCCTCCCCGCACCCGCCGCCGTCGGACCGCCCGCCCCGCCCCCGGCCCCGCTCCCGACACCGCCCCCGGCCCCGCTCCCCCTGGTGTGAAGTGGCATCGTTTTCGCAGCCCCGTGAAAGTTCTAAAGCCCATGGGCACAATATCTTTATAAATTGTAGCCTATGTCTTATTCTGATGTATAAGCTATATTATTGTAAAGTTTCATTAAAATCCATTCAGTAGTTTTTACGTGAAAGAGTAACAAACATCCATCCATCATTACAAACTTTCCCCTTTATAATATTTACTAGCTGCGGTACCCGGCTCCGCTCGGGTTAGTGTCGGCTAAATTATTTCATGGATAAAAAGTAGCCCACATGGCTGATCCAAAATAGGGTCAAACTGGTCCATGACAATGTATCCATCTACCAAATTTAATCAAGATCGTTCAAGATGTAATAGCATGATTTAATGAGAAACATCCAATAATTCCCATTTAGAGCTTCGTTGACATTTGGTGGCTATTTAAAAAAAAGCATTTGCCGCCAGAACCTTGCTGCACTTGCACTACAACATTGTTTACCTAGTAAGTAAGTAACGTGTAATGTAGGTAAGTTTTGCGTGGACTCCAACCCACAGCTAGCCTCAACATCGAAAACAGTAACCCATCTCGAACCTGACTGCTCCCAGAGATCCTATACATTGATAAAATACGCACATAAATCGGGTTAGTGGTTCGCAAGTTATAAGAATTTAACACTCTCTACTCACCCTTCAGGTAATGAAACGTTATATTATGTAGCCTATAAGTTTTAAGTAGAATCAGGCTAGACGTAGATACAATCCGCATCTAAATCGAGTAATTGGTTCTCAAGGATTTTACCAAGTAGTCCTAAAGTTGCGGGAAATACCAAGCCGTAACCGCCCTCCCCTCCCCGCACCCGCCCCCGTCGCACCGCCCCCCCCTCCCCGCACCCGCCCCCGTCGCACCGCCCTCCCCGCCCCCTGCCCCGCTCCCGCCACCGCCTCCGGCCCCGCTCCCCCTGGTGTGAAGTAGCGCTACCGGCATCGTTTTCGCAGCCCCGTGAAAGTTCTTAAGCCCATGGGCACAATATCTTTATAAATTGTAGCCTATGTGTTATTCTGATGTATAAGCTATATTATTGTAAAGTTTCATTAGAATCCATTCAGTAGTTTTTACGTGAAAGAGTAACAAACATCCATCCATCCATCCATCCATCCATCCATTATTACAAACTTTCCCCTTTATAATCTACTAGCTGCGGTACCCGGCTCCGCTCGGGTTAGTGTCGGCTAAATTATTTCATGGATAAAAAGTAGCCCACATGGCTGGTCCAAAATAGGGTCAAACTGGTCCAGGACAATGTATCCATGTACCAAATTTAATCAAGATCGTTCGAGCCGAAATAGCATGATTTAATGAGAAACATCCAATAATTCCCATTTAGAGCTTCGTTGACGTGTGGTGGCTATTTAAAAAAAAACATTTGCCGCGAGAACCTTTCTGCACTTTCACTGCTACATTGCTTACCTAGTAAGTAACGTGTAACGTAGGTAAGTTTTGCGTGGACTCCAACCCACAGCCAGCCTCAACATCGAAAACAGTAACCCATCTCGAACCTGACTGCTCCCAGAGATGCTATACATTGATAAAATACGCATATAAATCAGGTAAGTGGTTCGCATGTTATAAGACTTTAAGACTCACTACTTACCCTTCTGGTAATGAAGCGTTATATTATGTAATCTATAAGTTTTTAGTAGAATCAGGCTAGACGTAGATACAATGCACATCTAAATCGAGTAATTGGTTCTCAAGGATTTTATTCTGTTGGTCGCTCCTCCGGCGATTTAGCGTGATGCCAAGTAGTCCTAAAGTTGCAGGAAATACCAAGCCGTACTTCAGTAAAAGTAAGCGCTGCCGCCGCAAAGCCGAGCCGTGCATAGCATTGCAGTTTGTATGACAGCCCCATCTTAGCGTAAGCGGAACTGAATTCTATTTAGCCAATCCTAATTCCCGGGTAGTTAAATGTACATGTACTAAGTTCTACAAATCGCTAGTGCCTTGAAAATTCGCCAAACGGACACCAAACAGTCACTACGTCTGCCCTCACGCCCCCCCCCCCCCGCCGCCGCCGCTCCCCGCCACCGCCCCCGGCTCCTCTCCCCCTAGTGTGAAGTATCGCTACCGGCATCGTTTTCGCAGCCCCGTGAAAGTTCTAAAGCCCATGGGCACATAAATTGTAGCCTATGTGTTATTCTGATGTATAAGCTATATTATTGTAAAGTTTTATTAGAATCCATTCAGTAGTTTTTACGTGAAAGAGTAACAAACATCCATCCATCCATCCATCCATCCATCCATCCATCCATCCATTATTACAAACTTTCCCCTTTATATTATTTATATTAGATATATTTATATATTTATTTATTAGATTTTGGAGGTGGATTACTCAACGATAAAATAAAAACATCTTAAAAAGATTAGTCATTAGAACTAGGTTGTTTTTTTTTATGTGACTGGACATGGATAGCTAATACCGCACCTTCTGTCATGGTATTAGCCCAACACACCACATGGGAACTAGGTGCCATGCCAGGACCTTCCTTATATCGCACGGCTACATTGAACTGGATGGAAAACACGGACAATTATCATTGCCGCTTCGACCATCGTTCATCCAATGCGATGGTACCAACCCGGGCGGGATAAACCCTACCATCTAGTAAGTAAGGAAGGGGACCTACAAATTAACGTGGATTCCGAACCACGGCCAGCCTCTCTCAACAGTCGAATGGTCATCCATCCAAGACCAGACCGGACCTAGCGATGCTTAACTTCGGAGAGCGATCGCCGAAGTGTCGCGCCACTGGGCTATTGAGGCTGACAATGTTGTTTCAAAATTGTTTCATAAAGATTTATAATCAATTTGATTTTTGTTAGATTTTTGACTATGTAAAGCGGTCGTAATTGACTTTTAGCTATAACACGTTTCTTAATTAAATTACACTGTCGTACGCACAGCCATCGCCTCTATCAACCATATATTTTTAGTATATTTGTGTACTTGTTAATTTAAGTCATTTAAAATAATACTATGCCTAATATTTTTACGAAACTGTCGACGGAACGGTCAAAGTAAATAAATAAATAAATAAAAATAAAATAAATAAATAAATATTTTAGGGAAAGAGGAGACCCGAACCCAGCGTCGCCGCAAGTAGGAACCTTAAAGCGATGCACAACTGCAGTGGCAACATGAAAAAGTTGTGAAAGCTCTGTACGATTTAGTTTTAATACGATTATTTCTGTCATGAACTACTACAGTGACCTGTAAACAAAGAGTCAAAATACAAAATACATTATTATTCTTACAGCTAAAAAAAAAAAAAAAACTATATAATATTACACTTTAAATGCTACCACCTACAGAAAATTAAGTGTACAATGGTTTGAGAGCAACCATATACGAATAAGATTCCTGAAAGAGATTCTGACCAACACCTACGACCACTGACGACGCCACCGCCCCCGCCGTCTCCGAGCCGCCCCAACCGCCGCCGCCGCCGCCCCCACGCAGATAACCTCATTGTCGCGGGGAGGCGCCGCCCCGCGGCCGGGAGCTCGGGGGGCGGAAGGGGGGCGCTGGATACCTTTAGCTACTCGTTGTTGGGAGTCCGTCATCGAAATAAAGTCACCTCTCTTCGTCCACCATCTACGACCGACACACATCACCGACATTCTACGAAACTTCATAACATTTTTTGAAGTTTGTCTAACGCCCGGTTCCACCACCTCCAGCTACAAAAATCCCAAAGTTATCTTTCGGTTACATCATACAAATATTCAATGTAGCCGAAAGTTAACTATGGGATTTCAGGTAACTGGAGGTGGTGAAAACAGGCGTAAGAAAAAAAATACGAACATGGTAACTAACAGTAAAAATAATAACGCCGATTTGTTCTTATGGCATTTCGAACAATTGAAACTGAAAGTTAAATTCAGAGTAATTGCTCGCGCAATTGTAAATGCTGTAGAAATGCATGCCACTTTGCCATGAGAAAAGTTTGCAGTTAACCGGACAATTTCCACTATGGGTTAAAGAGCGTTGTCAACGGAAAGAAGACATGATTAAGGTACGTTAATGTGGTTTGCACCTGCAGAGCAGATGCTTGACGACAGAATAACGAAGCCAATTGACATAAATGAAATTAGTGGAATTGTCGTACCCGGACGGCCTAGGAACACGTACCACGACCATAATGATGCTAAACTACGTAAAGATTGGGTACGTAGGACCCAAAAACGTAGAGCATGCGTAAAAATATACAATTTATGTACGTAGACCATTTTTTTATGCAACCTGACATTGATGCATACCACACAACTACCGTCATGATATTAGCACAATGGACCACATTCCCGAAGGAGTTAGGTGCCATGCCAGGACCTTCCATTTATCAGGACGGCTACACTGAACTGGAAGGAAAACACGGACATTTTTCCATGGCCGCTTCAGTCACAGTTATATTCAATTCGGTGGTACGAAACCGGGCGGGTTACCCTACCAGCTAGTTGGGGACCTACCGTTTTACAAGGGTTCCGAATCGTGAAACAGCTCGCATTCGTGAAGAAATGCATTTATCCAACTCAGAAAGAGAAAGAAAATGGTGCATGGCGCCTTATCGACCTAGCATCGTGGTTGTTTATATGCGATGCCGGCCAGACATCTCAAAAATGTAAAGACAGAGCCGGTAGTCTAAGTTGTCACCTAAATTGGCGTTACGGCAAACCGATCGACTGGCGTTTTCAAATGTATGGAGAAATTGAAGAGCGCGCGCAGCGGGCGTTAAGCGAACTAACATTTGCGAGTCCGAGCTTGATTTGACAGCTTACTCAACGTTGCCGTAAATACGTCGACGTTGCGGTTTACGTCCACTCCGCGTTTTCATACAAATCGGAAGTCCGCGTTTGACTTTGACAGCTTGAAGAAGTAAAACCACAGAATATCTAGTAAAAACTTGTATGGAGTTTGGAGAAAACGCCAGTCGATCGGTTTGCCGTAAACGCCAATTTCGGTGAGAACTCAGACTGCCCACTCAGGTGTCAGATCAGATCAGGACATCGTTTAATAATATCAAACCTCTTTTATGCACAGATAAAAAAAATTCATCATTGCGTTATAGGCTCAAATAACAATGACTTGGTGCGACATCTGTTGACCAAATCTTATGAGTTGAACAGTGGTAGCAAATAGAAAGTTATCTTTTCGAAATGCCTTGTTTTCTTTCCGTTCAGTTAGTTTTGGAATGACGGACCCATTTGATTCAATTTGGTTTTATTTCACACGGGGCCCGTGACTACAAAAATATTAAGAAACCCAGCTGTAGAAAGCAAAAGAAGTATGCTGTGATCGTACCGTACGGCGCTCCATCATATCTGCCTACCACTGCGGGGAATGTGGTGATGGTATTTATAAAAAATACAATTGATTAACTCGTCACACAATAATAGTTATTGCATGCCAAGGATTCACCATAAACGTGTCTATAGTGATGCAGCGTCGGCGAGGTTGTCACACCACCGCGTTATCTCCGAACGGTACACGGTCGACGATTAAAAAGTTATCAGCTACCTCCCCTAAACGAGTCGGCGTAAAAAGGTAAATGAAGCCGACGAAACGAGCAATTACCGCACTTAGGGCCGAGTGCACGAAAGGACAAAAAATCAAAATCATCGTCAAAGTATGATCAAACAGGTCACTTTCTATGGACACTATGGAAGGAACTCCATGCGGTTCACTAAAAGTGACGTGTTTGAACATTGATCAACTCAGCCGTCTCTTCGTGCAACCGGGGCTTAGCCTGACTGCGACCCGGCCGACGACGGCCGCGACCCGTCCCACGATCCGTCGCACAACTAGTCGACACGACAGTAACGATATTCGTTACGCATCTTTGCGGGAGTACGACCTTTTCTTTCATCGAGAACGAATCGTTCCTCAAACTCATTTCTCTGCCGGATATGGAACTGCCTGCCAGGGGAGACACCCCCTCGTACCTACCACCTAGGCGTCTTTAAAGGTAATTTGAACAAGCTCGATGGCTCTTGGATAGTCCGTAAATTCGCCGGTATGGTGCCTCGCTGAGCGTGGTTTCACGAGGTATTTCATTGGAGCACTATTTGTCTCTCAGCACAGTCATCCATACCGATATTTTTCATTAAAAAAAATCTTTTGGGCGTCCTGATTCTCAACAAGTTTCATGGGAATCGGTTTAAATTTTTCAATATTAATTAGCGGCAAATGGGACAACAGTAATGCCTACGATAGCCAAGCGCGAAACTGACGTTTGAACATGTTCACGCGGAACAGTGATCCGAAAGCGAAAATGGTCCAGAGCCCGCCCTGGCATAGCCCAACGTCCAACAGCACTATGAACCTGCAAGAGCTCATCAACATTCCGACGGCGGGTGCGCGCGGAGTGCGGACCGGTCGCGGGACGGGTCGGCGGCCGCCATGGCAACGGCCTCCCCCGCGCCCGACACGACTCCGCCGGCTCAGCTCACCGATTATCGGCTCCGACACGCTTTGTGCGGCGATCCCATTTGGAGCTAACTGGACACGCCCCCCCACCCCTCACCAACTCCTCCCCGCCTCCCAATCTCAACTCGCTGCCCTCACCCAGCACTCTTAATTATCACCATAGATAGCCTCTTAGCCATATCCATAGGCCATAACTAGCATATCGCTAAGGTCTAAGAGCGAAAACCAGTATCAGGGATGTGCTACGTATATTATGTCTAAATAACTAATGGACCAATAAATGAAACAAGATAAAAGTGTGTATGTTATGGTTAAAGCCCGATGTTGGTTAAAGTCCAAAATCTTTTGTACTTGAAGGGAACTAAGATTTGCAGGACATACCTGTGTCGAGGGCACTAATTTAGAGTAAGGGACTTCTGGAAAATCGTATTTGCTTTCAAGGAAAAAAAAAACATTTCGATCTTTAACCGCCATCGGGCTATAACCATAACATACACGATCAGCATGCACGGATACAGTGGCCTGCCGAAAGGGTGCACGCTGAAGGAATTAATTTCCCTTGGTCGCCTGTTAGGACGTCAAGAAATACGGCGGGACTTACATATACGGTGACATAACACGCATATGAATACTATTGCCGCACCGCAACCCACGCTGACCCAACGGCCACTTCATATTTTATGCAAACAATACAAACTGGAAAAGAGTTCAACACGCGCGACGAGGGTTCCGTCAGCAACGAATGTGCAGAGGGTTTGGATGGAGATGGAAGCCATGCAACCTACTTAGATAACTTAATCATTTACATTCCTTTGTATTGATAACTGAAGAATATACATTACATGCTGTTGATTTCCCTGATCGCTCTCCGTTTCAGCTTTGGCAAAATGCTTTCGTAGCCTGTCCGGCGTTTTGCCCCATTTCCCCAAAATGGGAAAAGCCCCGTGCAAGTTCGAAAGTCACTGGGTATAGACGGGCACTTCTTATGTGAGCGCCTGGCGTACGCCACACGCCGCGCTTAAGGTGGGCCCGTAAGAATCAGAAAACTACGCTCCCCAATTTGAAAATCACTGTTCTAATTTACTTGTAATTTGGTATTTAATATCAGGCAACAAATATCTGTGTCTGCATGTTTTTGTTTTTTTTAAAGATATATCCTGTGTCACACAACAAAGAAAATAAAATGTGTACGATGATTTTCGTTTGCCTGTTATTTGACTTGGTTTAGATTTTTTAGCCAAACATAAACATGCAGAAGCAGATATTCGCTGTCTGATATTAGATAGCAAATATCAAGTTAATTGGAACAGTGGTGTTAAAATGATTAACAAACTAAGTTTGTTTGGGAAACACAGAATAGGGGCTATTCTTAATATAAATATGCATCCAACTGTAATCTTAAGAATCTTGTATTCGTACAGAATAACATTGAAAAAAAAAAAACCTGTTGTTTACATCTCGTTTGTGTGAGATACGGTTAGCCCATTTACAATATTTGATTCCCCGGATATCTAAAAGTTTACGTTACTAAAAACGACCTCTCTATAAGAAAGAAAGAACGACCTCGAGCTCAAACGACTACATTGATCGAATTTTTCGATAGTTGCAGATCGATTATTAGATCAGAGCCTGTAGTCCCAGTTGTCACCTAAATTGGCGTTACGGCAAACCGATCGACTGGCATTTTCAAGTGTACGGAAAAATTTAAGAGCGCGCGCAGTGGGCGTTAATATAACTAACATTTGCGAGTCCGAGTTTGATTTGACAGCTTACTCAACTTTGCCGTAAATACATCGACGTTGCCGTTTACGCCGACTCCGCATTTTCATACAAATCGGAAGTCCGAGTTTGACTTTGACAGCTTGAAGAAGTAAAACGACAGAATATCTAGTAAAAACTTGTATGGAGTTTGACGTTTTTACGGAAAACGCCAGTCGATCGGTTCGCCGTTAACGCCAATTTAGGCGACAACTGGGACTACAGGCTCAGGAAAAAGAAGCGAGCGATGCGAACAGTGCAGTAGTGCGGTGCGCTCGCGACACGAAGCGCTGCTGGCTGGTGACCCTAATGTAAAGTTAACGTAAGTGCATTTAAGGTGGCCCTTCCCGCTCACCTCCCCATACAAAAGGGGAAAGAAGATCACGCCCATATTTCTTGTCAAAGATCCAAAATTTTGCTCAAAATAAGCTTTATTTTGATCGAACTAGGATGTCTGATGACAATTGGCATTGTAAAATTGTGTTTGGTTTCTATGTTATAAGGTTCGAAAGTTCGTATTTTTCGCGCGTTTTTTATAATAACTTTGGAGGTGGATTACGCTATGATAAAGAAGGAACATCTTAAATAAGCTATGTCATCATACATAGCTTATTTAATCAAGATTTATTATCTATTTGGTTTTTGGTAGATTTTTGACTACAGCGGTCGTGGTTTACTTTTAGCTATAAGTCGTTTTGTAATTAAAATTTTCGTAAATCTTACCAAATCATACACTATGCACATTGTCTTTTTTGTGGACATTTAGCATCTTCCTCATCACGGAGCCTGTCTTTTTCTTTGAAACATAGAAAGTCCCAGAGCGCGACAGCACGGTTTTGTACCGTGCCCGCGAATGAGTTAGTCCCGCCGGGTTGGGCCACTTTAAGACGCAAGCGAAGCAGCACTTTAACATGCTTTTAGTTGTTCCAAGCAATTTCTAATATTGCATGCTTCTGCCGTGACGTGACGATACGTGTAGCCCATTAGGTAAAGGTAGGAGCGCTGCCACTATGAGACCAGCTGTCTCCGACTTTCATAAACCACCTAACACACATGCCACATGCAAACATAATCGAATATACGTATTGGAGGGGTTTTGTGGATGGGAACTGACTTGACGAACGCATTTTTATAGCACATTCGCGCGCGGTGGCGATCTTTCGACTGTGTGGCATACGACGCGCCGCCGGATTCCTATACAATTTATATCCTCATCCCAAGAAACTATGTAGTTGCATTTATTAGTAATGTTGTATTTAATTAGTGTCAGAGAAGTGTTGCGATGTCAAAACGTTTAAACCGATAATTTAGACCATTCTAGTCTTAGCAGCATCAGTCATCCAATCAATACCGCCTAACAATACAGTAATCGGCGGATTAAAATAGATAACCAATGAACATGACCATCCAGTTCGCGGTTAGTAACGGAACGCGGAGAGTCTCGCATCTACGAGTCCGCTCCATTGACGCGCACAAAAGGAACGAGACGAGATGCGCCCGCGCACCCGTCCCGGGACGCCGCCATAAATGGGACACGCATCGATCCGTGATCGCTTTCCCCTCGCCCCGCCCGCGCGCCGCAACCGGCGAGCGTGGAAGGACGGGAGTGGGACGGGAAATGTATTTATTCAGATCTCAACTGACTAGAAGAACTACTTACACAAAATAATGTTACGGAGAAGCATCACCTTCAACGCCCCGCGCCGGTGGCATTTGCAAGGAAAATGTATGTGGGTCAAGTCCAAAGTCTAGGGTGATACCGTTTGAACGAAAAAGTGTCTATTTCGCCGATGTCAATTTATTCTTAAGACTGCAAATTTTTAATAAGTCATTAGAAACTATTTTTTTCCTTAAATAACAGTTTTTTAATAGTATATAAAAGTGAAAATATAAGGCTGTGTATGAAGCATTTACACTATTCCGCCGATGTAGACGTTTATGTAATTTTTTAAGTCATTAGAAACACAGCTTTTGATAAGTATACAAAAGGTAAAATTTAAAGCTGTGCATTAAGCGTAAATTTTTTTGAAACTTCTGGTAGTCAAACTGCAGTCATGTCACAATTTGATTGATTCGCGGATTCGATTAACTCAGTGAAGAAGAACCCGCAAAGAAACTGGCGGAAGATAGGTTTTTTTCGCCAGTTTAGGTGACAACTGGGACTATCAGCTCAGGCCACAGCTTACATTTCATAACGCCTCTTCGTTCAAATACATATAAACCCGAGTTGAACCATTACGTATCAATATAAAACGGCGAATAATACGTCCGATCAAAAAGGCCGGACAAAAACTACCTGCAGTAGATTGCGCGTGGATCGTCGGAGGCGCGCGAGCGAGCGAGCGACCTTCCATGTACGGAAGAGGGTTAGTGGCGCCTTTATCAATAGAGCACGCTAACGGCTTATTTACTGCTCGCGCCGCGCGCCGCACCGCGAACCGCTCCACGGCTTGCCTCCGCACCTCCCCGCGCCGCCGCCCCGCTTCCCCGCAAACCTCGGCCGCCATTGCGCCTTATCGCACCTCCTCGTCAAACTTTCATGCAGTGAGCTTTCTTTGATAGGGACGCAATTATACGCAAACAGGACACCGCTCGTAAGCGTTTAGTAATATGTACGTTACGTTATTCTATAGAGCCTGATTCGCAAAGGGAGAATTACCAATGTAATGTGGCCGCGAAAGCTGTACCGCTAATTGTAATGTTATGTAGTTCTGTTTCATCTTTATAGATAAATTATAATTGATATTTTTTCAAATATGTGAACGTAGTTGTAGACTATTGAAAACTGCCTGTGTGAATTCGGTCGCTTAGGTTGGAGAAAGTGAAAGAAATATCGTGCGTACAGAAGATAAGAGAATCCTGCAAAAATAATAGAAAAACCGTATGTCGGTGGCGCGTATATTCGCGCAGGCGTCTCGCTATGCACAATCGGAAGTTTTAGTAAACATTTATTTTGAAACTCCAGAAACCTGCCTATATGCATTTTATGCAACTCACTAGGTGGTTACTGCTTTTTGTGCATTTCCCGCGGAAGTTTTTTCAAACATTTAAAATTCGAGTATCTTATATGCATTATACGCAACTGACCAGGTAGCTAATGATTTTTGTACATTTTCCGTTGGGAGAAATGTATAGGTTTACGTTCTTTAGATGAGAATCCGAAACGCGGAAGGCGAAGAGTGGCAGGGAAAATGTACGTCGTTGGTCGAGACTTTAGTGTGGCAATAGTGGCACGAACGTAGAATTGTGACGCGAATTTAGATGGTAGTGGCGACAGAATATGACGAAACAAATTCACAGAGCAGGAGTGTTGTCGTGCCCGGACGATCTAGGAGAACATACCACAACCAGATTCTGTAATACTTCGAAAAGGTAGCACCAGTAATCGTAGAATATGAAAAGATGTATGTCTGCAGAGGAAGCGAAAGAAGAATGTTATAATCGTATCGTATGGCGCTCTATCTTCTCTGCCTACCCCTCCGGGGAAGCGGCGTAATGCTTATAGGTTCGATGTGGTCGCGCATCGCCTGCTATCGAGACAGGCTCCCAGCGAATATCTGCCCGATAGCGGCGCGGCGGCGGTAGCGGAGGCGATAAGGGGCCGCAATAATGTCAGATAACGGACAATTCGCAACGTATTTTCTCGTCATTTACCTATCAATGGCAAACCTTTCACATTTGTCATATTTTACGTAAATACGAGATAAATTATGTGAGTGGTCAGTCTGAGTTCTCACCTAAATTGGCGTTTACGGCCAACCGATCGACTGGCGTTTTCCGTAAAAACGTCAAACGCCATACAAGTTTTTACTAGATATTCTGTGGTTTTATTTCTTCAAGCTGTCAAAGTCAAACTCGGACTTCCGATTTGTATGAAAACGCGAGTCGGCGTAAACAGCAATGTCGACGTATTTACGGCGTATTTATTGACTAGGAGGTCGCGACAAAAATGGTAACGATAACGTAAATGGCTGCAACTGGGTTCACAGGATAAAGACTAACCCTCTGAAGCTAAATATGTCGGTCTGCCTGCGCCAAATGGTTGCGTTATGTAGATAGGGTGCCTTAAAAAATAGTTATGGTAACAAAAAATATATATGACAAGGTAAATGGTTGCAAATAACGAAGCATGAAAGTATCAGTACATACTTGCTTGGCAATATCAAAACTGAACAAATCTTTGGTTGCATTTCGTAGTTATATGCGATTTAGATTACAGATACAACTTTAGGTATATTTACGTATTTAATTGAAAAACAGACTGGTTATTGTTGCATAATGATTAGGTATCAATGTTTCTAGACAGTCAGTACATTCATCAGTAGGTACATACCGACATGAATTTTATGTAGCCAATCTAGATAACGCCACCACTTGGGGCAGGCAGACCGACCTCTTTAGCATCAGGGTTGGTCTCTAACATGTGAACCCAGATTCAGTCATTTACCTTATCGTGACCAAAAATGTCGTACCTCCCGGAATATAAATATAAGCTGTCAAATCAAACTCGGACTCGGAGTTCGATTAACGCCCACTTTCTCCATACATTTGAAAACGCCAGTCGATCGTTTTGCCGTAAACGCCAATTTGGGTGACAACTGGGACTACAGGCTCAGGTCGAAGGAGAATAACCAAGCGTTGTAAAAGAGCTCGAACAAAAATTACCGCAGCCATTGCTGATGCGAATCAACATCAATTTGAATTGAAACTCCACTGTAAAAATAAGGTTTTACAAGGCGATTGAATGCTGCGAGCTGTGGCGGCCTTGCTCCATTGTTATCTCTCAGCTGGCATTTCAAAGCTGAGAATAATTTACATCGACCTACAGAATACAAAACGATCCTTTGCATGAGACGCGTATTAATACACTTCAAATAACTGGATCCAACATAACTATCTCATTGCGCAATCATTCGACACATGTTGACCCCATCGAACCCATTTAGAAACAATAAGCCGACACGGCGGAAAAGTACGCATCGATAGCAAAAACACATTACAAAGATAGACATTGATTTTGCAAAGAAAATAGTCTTCAGGGACGAGGTGCGGTTTCATAGGAATGGTTTTGCGACTACGCAAAACGGAAAAGTCGGATTCGGGGATCAGATTAAGTGACTGTTGGAATTTCCGAGCTCGCGACATACAGCGTGTGACAAATTTGATTTATAGGAACGTCACACAGGCCCATTTTCCACATAGTTTTTGTTTCGGGTTTTGTGAAGTCCCAGGTATAAGCGAACAATACTTATAATTTGTAAAAAAAGGTTAAATGGTAATGTGTGAAATTATTCTGTGTGGATGAATCTAAATAAAAAATACACACAATTATTGAGCTAAATGAGATATTTGATACGTCCAGAGCCGCTTCACCTTTGCGGAAATTTTAGCGTAATTAAACAGTATGGTCTATCACCAGAGTTAGCAGAGGCCATTTGGAAGATACTCTAACAAATGATAGTACTTAATATGTATGCACTTTTCAACGTGCTTCATAGGATTGAGATTGGGTTTTCATTTGAATCTCCGAGGATTTCGTATGATTAGTGAGCGACAAAAGACGGCGTGTCGGTCGACAGCGGCCGATTAGTCTGAAGCGAGCAAATTGCCACGCAAGGCTGATTCAATCAATGAAACAACGCGATGCTACATGAACAAAAACAGTCTAAAGAATTCGTTGACACATCGCGCCACTTCATTATCCTGGTTCCCAGTAATGGTCTGATATTTCATATGAATTCCATAGTCTGACCAACTCCCGTGGTCCGACTTGAACTTACGTTACCGGAAGCGCGTTCACAACTGGTCCGATTCGCGCTTACAGCTCTCAAAGTGACGTCCCGTGAACGGTATGACGACGTCGTTGCGTCGCTCAATGCCGTACAGTGCTCACGCTTTGGAGGTAGGAACTGTGCGGGCAACTGTCAGTGTGACATTTTGACGTTCTTATAGCGCTTTCGACCGTGTTGTTTTACAAACCCTGGAATATCTCTCAGGTGCAAATTCTAGTTCAGCTTAGAGGAATTCATGAGGTGATACTACACCTAATGTTATTTATTCCATTATTATTGTTTTGTTTCCATAAGCGCGCACACAAACGGTCCGAACCGTCTGTGCTGCTGACAGCTTTGAGCGTGCAATCTGAATCGGGACGTTTTGATTCACCGCGAGCACTCTAATTAGTTTACAGTTTCAAATCGGACCACGCACCTATATTCAAGATACATAAACACGTCGACTATTCGATTCCGAGGCCACTCGCACATTCATTGAACTGTCAAGATCAACGCCTTCCCGCGCGCTGTTCACGACAAGCACGCCACAGCGACCCGAATTTGAATTTCAAAGCCGGCTTCCGAGCAAAACTATGTACATTTCTTAGCATTTTTTCCCCGCGGGCCCGGCCGGCGAGCCCGGGCTCTCCCGATGCACGGACATTTTGTGTCACGCCTATTTATATAGGCGTCGCGTTCCCGCGCGGAAGGTCGTCGCTCGTGGCGCATCGCACCGCGCGTGAGTAATGTGCGCGTGACGTCGCGCGGTGACGTCGCCGCGGGGTGCGCGCGCGCAGATGCAGCGCGCCGCTCCGCCGCTGCCGCCGACGACCGGCGGCCCCAACCGCAAAGGTGTTATGGATTGGTAATACGTCGGTGGGTTATCTCATGGCCAGGGCTTCATATATTTTACATCTTGTCTTTTTCTGCCCAGTGGCGACGCCGAACCATTCGATAAATAATCAAGGTGAAACAATCTGGGCGCGGCAGGAGTCTAGTGGCAGCTACGAATAAGGTGGCGATAGATACAAATATGGCAGACCGCGTCTCTGGCGTGCGTCCCACAAAATGTTTGACCATTCGCCAGATCTTTGTCGACTATCACCGCCACCGAGCGAAATAATAGATGCGCGGGGTAAACGTTTTTGACCGTTGAGACTGGCCGTATTTAGGATTCTACGCAAAACTGTAGGCCAATTACTAGGTGGTAGGGTTTGACCGAACCATGACCGAGTTTAGTACCATCGCATTGAATGAAAGATGGTCGAAGCGCCCATGAAAATTGTCTGTGTTTTCTATCCTATTGCTAATATTTATTATTATTTAATAAAGTCCTGGTATGGAACCTAGTTGGGGACACTATTGAACTAACATCGTGACAGTACGTGAGGTTCGAATAGTCTAGGTCAAGTACAAAAAAAAAATTTTTTTCTTGTTCCAAACGTGAATGTCAACTCAAGAAGAGTACACTTTCCCAGGCGACCTTTCCTTTCATTCGACACGACGAAAACGAGTTATCGCCGAGTGTCGATAACATCCGTAACCCGGGCTCCCCTCGCACTAGCGCCAGCTGTCTGGTGTGCGGTGGAGGCGGTGGCGGCGTTGGACGCGGGGGAGGAAGGGGGGGCGCGGGGGAGGAAGTGACGTCCGTGCCTGATCGCGGCAGAGGCGGGGCGAAGGCTCGAACGGACGCCTGTTGCGCCATTTCGTTTCCGCCGCGCCCTCCATTTCCCACTTCCTGTCTTTTTCTTCTCGCACGCAGATTGTAATAAGTTAATGATTAAGATGGATGGTTGAGGCATCTTGAAAAAGCTCTTCAGGAGAGCAGTCAAAAATCAATCCAATCGTGTATGAGTCGTCTGAAAAACCAGTTACAATGTTATACTTTAGTCAATTGCGAACAATTTTCCTTCCGGTCATTATTTTTTCTGTGATTTTTTAAATTAATATTAATTCTACCTACCAACTAAAATTGGAATTATTGAAATAATTCGGTCATGTAAAAGTAGTATAGGCGTAGAACATGGCGAAATGCACTTTCCATGTAAATTTCAAGAAAATGTGACAATAAATAACACATTTTACAACTAAAACTAAACAAAGATATTGGTTATCGAATGGTTATCATTGCATGTTTAATACCTATGAAAACTATATACGCCTATTATATCTGTTATCTGTTATACGCCTATAACAGAGGCGAGACAAAGGCGATGGCACCGCCATCACAATAATTAAAAAAAACCAGTCACGTGCTAAGAAAAAAAAACTGCACAAAACAAAACACCCAAATAACAATCTTCTGCGCCCGTTGTCTCATTTGCATGGCGGCGGCGGCGTCTAGACAAGTAATTCGCGCGCAACCCTCGCGTCACACGCGCCGCTGCCTCCGGTCGAGTCCGCCGCGTCAACTTGCAGCCGCTGCACCGGTACTGCACGCCCGCGAGAACTCGAGACGATTCGCCGTGCGGGGAGACGAAAACGAATAGACCGTTATCGCGCGGTGGCAAAACGACTCTTAATTCAGGGCGACATTCATTTCGCGAGGCAAAGGGGTGAGGCTCGTTTTCGGGTTTAATCTTGAATTAAAATTATATTGGTACAGGAACAAGCGATTTCGATTAAAAAAATTACAGAGTTTTTAAAAACGGTAAGGATGTTCCGACCCATACAATGTTTTTTTTACACAGAACGCAAAAAGTATTGCACTTTAAGGCACGAATTCGTCAAAAATATTAAATATAGCCATAGTAGTTGCAGCGAAAACAAATTCACGATTTCAGGTTTAATGGTTTCGTTGTAATTGCCGATTAGAAGTTTTACACCGTTAGATGGCGCTGTTAAATAAAAATCGTATTTAAATAAATTGTAACAAAACCAATAATCCTGAAATTGTGAAATTGTTTTCGCTGCAAGTAATATGAATATTTTACACTTTTATTATTAATTCGTGGCTTAAAGTGCAATACTTTTTGCGTTATGTGTGCAAACAACTTTATATGGGTCGGAACAGCCTTAAAATGTTTGCTGATCTTTACTAGCATAGTGCTGTATGGGTTCGGGTATTTTAAAATAATACAAGTGGACTCACTGCATTTTTTCCCGTCCATGTCGTAGGAGGCAACTAAGGAATTTTTCGTTCATGAAAAAGTTTCCACGTTAAAATTTAGGTCCCTTTACTTAAGGTTAATCCAGTCCGAGTTTGCACCATACCATTGAATTAACGATGATCAAAGCGACAATAAAAATGTGTTCCATCCAGTCCGATGTGTCCGTGCAATATCGCAATACAGTGGGTGTATCCATATCGTTAACCACTATATAAAAAATACTGCAAAATATGAAAAACTAGCTGAGGTACCCGGCTCCACTCATGTCAGTTTTGGAATGATGTCGGTCTAAATGATTTCTTAGATATTACACGAGTTCCCCGAACAAACTTTCACCCCCTTCGAGTTCAGTTTTCACCACAAAAGGTAGCCTATGTCCTTCTCCAAGGTCCAGACTATCTATGTACCGAAATTGAAAAATGGGTTCAGCCGTTTAGGAGTGAAAACGGACAGACAAAGTTGCTTTCGCATTTATAATTTCAGTACGGATATTAGCATGGATAATTGAATGCTTGGATGTCCAGCGGACGTATTTTCGAGGAGCGTACTCGCCGGGAAACGTTTGGGCGGTGTCGGGACGGCCCACGCAGTTTAGCCCGGCGGCGGCGGAGGCGGCGCGGCGACCGGAACGAGCCCGGGCGAGCCTAGGGGACGATCGCCGTCAGGGGTGTCCCCCACTCGGCGGAGTTCGACGGAGATCCGCTTTCGAGGGCCCCTCTCGCGATCACACTGCGGTGAACCTGTTTCGCGGCTCCGCGTAGATTATCGCCGAAACGGAACCGGTCCGAAATGACGGAACGGCGATTCGATTGAAGTTCAGTTTTGCAATGTAGAAAGTGTGCCAGCACTCTGGGCGGCACGCGGTACAAGCTACGGATGGCTCAAACTTTACATACATCGCTCGTTGTGTTATATTCAACAAATTGTGCAGCGAAGTTTTGTCGTGTGTTGCTCTTTCTACCTCTACAATCGTCATCCGAGGATGTGTGCTCATGGCGAGGCTAATTGCCACCGCTAAACCTTTTATAGTGTCATTATTGAAATCCCACTCGGTACTCCTGAATGCCTCAAGAATTCATAAAGAGGCTGTAAAAGAGATGACAGTAATAGTAAGTACCACGACCCGACAAATACTTGTTGAACAAACTTAACCATAATGTTTTATTTCCAGTGATCTCTGCCTGTTATTTATACCTCTATAGCAGATAATATCGCTGTAGGAATACTTCTGAGAAATTCAATTCCTCGCACGCTTTAGGCTTATCTTTGTATTCACAAGGTGATAAAACACAGTAAAGGTGTATGATAAAACAATTTTTATGAATTTCTCAATATTTAAATGTCTTCACGGCCCCTTTTCGAAAGATTAATACCAATCATAAACGGCTGTTTTCTTCGTATCAAACTCTCCATAAGCGGTCTATAACATTCCAACGACGGCACTGCTTTTAATTTAGATATTAAAAGAAAATTCCGTGCAAGCTATTTGTTCCTTGATTTTCACTCTAAAAAATTCAATTGAAATAAAACGTATAATTTAATCTTTCAGAAATCAACCACGTATTAAAATTTAGACAAAAAATTATAAAGTAACCCAAGAAAAAAAAGAATTTTCCAAATCAGTCCAGGGGTCTTCGAGTAATCGGTAAACACACAAAAAAAAAAAGATTTTGACGAATTGAGAACCTCCTCCTTTTTTTAAGTCAGTTAAAAAACAACACCTCTTGCAACTTCTTCGAAATTTAAATATTAAGCCGATGTATGTATTTTAATAAAAACTGTAAAGAGTGGTAAGAGTTAATCGTTTCGTAAAGAAAAAATCTGCAGGGGAGGGCAAGAACGATGTGTCTCAAGCTTCTTCATGCAGCGAGAGTACAATAGCGGGATGTATGGAATACAGGAAGGATACTCACGGCAGGACAGCAGCTCCGGTGCGACGAGCCCGCTGAGGTCCGGCTCCTCGCCGTACCAGAAGATCCAGAGCTCCTTGGCGGCGCGCAGGCTGAGCGGCGGCGGCGGAGGCGGCGGCGGCGCCGACATGTCGTACGGGTCGGCGTTGGGCGGCGGCGGCGCGGCGACGCGGCGCCACACGCACAGGATGTCGCCGGCGAGGCAGCGCGCGTAGCTGCTCACCACGGGGTCCTCGAGCGGCGAGTCGGTCGCTCCCCCTCCGCCGCCGCCGCCGCCGCTTCCACCCCCGCCGCCACCGCACTCGCCCCACACGAGCTTACGCCATTTTATGCCGCATAGTTCGGTCTGTGGACAACGGCAAAACGAAACTGTTAGGGGACTGATCTGAACGGTGGAGATTCTCACGGCAGTTGGATACACCACACCACAAAACCAGACAATATACATATAGGATGACATCCAGTAGCTCAACTCTATACAAAGTCCCGATTTCGTGCACTCCGTACAGGCACAATTCGCTTGCATGGGCTCTAAACGAATTTCGCAGTGCTGAACTCTCGCGAATGGTCCTTTGAAATAATATTTTAAAAAATAACAGAACCAGCAGGTCTCCGACAATATTTCAGTGGGAACCCCGACACTGGATGGAGGGAAGATATTTATCTCAATTATCGCCTGAGTTGAGCTACTGCGGAGCGATTACGAAACGCAAAATGAAGTGTAGGTTCTGCACCTACCCCAATCTGACGGTAAACTGACATATTTTGTATGCGAAAGCTGTCAGTTTGGGGTAGGTGCCGCACCTTACGCCTTATTTCGCGCTTCGTGATCGCACTGCCGGTCGCACAGCTATATATCTTCTGTGACACAACTATGGAGATTGGTACTATGACATTCTAGGGCCGTTTTGTTTCCAAAAACAATCACACAATGCACACATTTTGTATGTGTGAGTCGTATCTTGGATGATCCAAGGCCTTCTGCTTAGATGCGTCGCGGCCGCCATGTTTTTTATTCGGAGGTCTGAGGCGGTCGACAGACGACGGGGAGTAAGTAGGGTTAGGCGTAGGAAATTTTGATCTCAACAACCTTGCGAAAAAAGTTCATTTCACAAAGAATCATTTCGATTGGCCTACTTTTCTATCATGCACTTTCGTACTCTTGAAATAACAGCCACGAAGAAAGTTATGCGACTCAAAGACCTGCTGCTTGTTTTCGGCAACGACTACTAGTTATAAGGGCATAAACATAACAGAAGACGGCTGAGCAGGGAGGCATACATTGCACGATAAAGCACAAGTTAAGTATTAAGGACGACCGAATTGCGATCGACTGTCGAAACGTTACGCGATCCGATGCCGTATCCACCGAACGTGCCGCAAGAGCAGACACCGCGGTGGCGGCGACGTTGCATAAGGGCGGGGCGGTTGCGCGGACGCGAGTTCCGCGCGGCCGCGGAGGTGCGTCGCACGCAAATAGCCCGCACCGCGGCGGCCGAAATAGCCGCGCGCCCTTGAACCTTTCCCGCGCCCCGATCCCGGCTCGGCGGCGGCGACCCGCTAGGACCGTCGACCCCGAATGCACATTTGCGTGGTTCTCCGCATTGTTTTCTCTGCAACCTGACATGGTTGGCTAATACCACACAACTACCGTTATTATATTAGCCTAATAAACCACATTCCCGAAGGAATTAGGTGCCATGCCAGGACCTTCGCTTTGTGAGCACGGCTACATTGAACTGGATGGAAAACACGGACAATTCTTCAATGCCGCTTCAACCATAGTTTCATCCAATGCGGTGGAGCTTAAACCTACCACCTAGTAGGGGAAGAGGACCTAACAAAATGCACTTATCCAACTCAGAAAGAGAAAGAAATTGGTGCATGTAGGGGCGAGGATTCGAGGATCATAATTGCGAGGCGTAACATAAACCTTGGCCCTTAGCATGCAAACACGCAAAGCTCTCGCTATCGAAAAATTCGATGTCGGATATGAATTCGTGATCGTGAAGGTTTTCGATTTCACCGCGATCATGCTAATTCGATCAGGGGCGGGGGGAGCCCAATCGAAAAGTAAAAACGAGGGACGATAGGTCGACACTCGATCTAAAAGCATAGACAAAACAATGGCTCATCCCGCTAGCTAACCTTTTTAAGTCGATCGGTATTTTTGCAGAAAACTGCATTGTTTTGATGTGTTCTTGATAGATTTAAATATTTTCTGATAATTTAAACCTAAAAGATGTCATAATATAACGATAGGAAGGAAATAAAATTAAATTACAGAAACCATAGACTAAAAATCTGAATCCATAGAAGAAATAGGTCTATTGTACGATAGCACAGAATATATTGTTACAGCATTATATTCTCTTTGGTCACCAGCTGTTCTGTGATGTGTTCATACTCTCGTGCACTCTCGTGGTAGATTTAGCTGAAGAATAACCCAAGTTCCAAGGTGATTAGCTGATGTACCCCACACTAGCCTCTTCCCGAAGACGATGTGGATCATAAACAGCTTCGTGAACATCTCGAGCGCATCGCCGCGGAGGCGTCTCGGCCCGGCCTCCTCGCCTTGTCGGCGGTCACCCTGAGGAGGTGCAGACACTTGCCAGGGCCCCTGCGGCCTATCTTGCGAGCTGCGTGCAGTTCTTTGACCCTTCAAGAGCACGAGGGTTCCATAGAATAGGTAGGTACCTACAGTTTTAATTTTTATTCTTCCCGTAATTCAATCTAGCTGCTCTCACTACACATTAAACCTAGTTCATTTGGAATTTAACTCTTTGTAGCACTTATTTTGATAACATTACACTATATTTGAATGTTCAATAATCAAATGAGGCATACATAAAACGAAATAAACGCAGTTCTTATCCAAACATTAAAAGGTCTGTTGAATAAACTTCTAACTTGAGGATAGGGTTTCCATTACATTAGCAATCTTGAAAGTTAGCTTTATGGATAGGGATAGTATTACGACATACAAGCCATTATTGATTATATGTTACTAAAAAATGCAAATCGGCGTGGTTATGTCAGGTTAAATTAAGGTCTTTAAATATCAAGAGTATTTCTGGCGACAAAACTTCATATTGAGACTATATTATTGTTGCTCTAAGATCCTAAACTGTAAGACAATGTCCACCTGAAATTTGCCGTCGAGTCTGCGAATTTAGAATGCAATCGGTATGGAGTGGATCACAGTTCTACATTTGGCATGGGTATTTGTAAGTTGTACCTTTTGCACCTTTACGTTGTGGAAATATCGTTTTTGATCCGATCACAAGACTAAACTTGAATTTTTCAGGCATTTTTGAATGGTATTGTAGCATGGAAATATATGGTTTTATGGTGTACAGTTATTATTTAAAAACTTTTTGCATTAGCGCAAAAAGTTTTTAATGGAAGCCTCTTCTAAGCGGTAATGTCGTTTATCCTTAATCTTGTTTGTTTATTTATTTATTTATATAAAGCAGGGTTTCTTAACCCGAGGTCCATGGACCCCTTTGGGGTTCGTGCCATCAGTGCTGGGGGTCCATGTATATTTGATATGATGACATAAAATACTGTGCATAATTGATAAAAAAAGTATAGATGTCTTTGCTTTTTCTTTGGTAACAAACATAGTCATTTTTTCGAAATGCCTTGTATGATTTCCCTTCAAATGAGTTCGGATGGGTTCCGTAATCATTTTGAAATTCCGCAAGGGGTCCATGGCTATAAAAACCGGCCAAGTGCGAGTTGGACTCGTACACGAAGGGTTCCGTACCATCATACAGGATTTACAAAAAAAAATATTTTTTTTTGTATGTTAATTTTACCACGTAATTTTTATTATTTTATATAATGTTACCTATTTGTTGTTATAGCGGCAAAATAAATACATAATCTGTAAAAATTTCAGCTTTCTACCTGTTACGTTTCATGTGATACAGCCCTGTGACAGACGGACGGACAGCGGAGGCTTAGTAATAGGGTTCCGTTTTTACCCTTTGGGTACGGAACCCTAAAAAGGTTAAGAAACCCTGATATAAAGGAAACAATCATTTTAATGAGATGCAGACTCTAATCTTGTGATTTTTTTAAATTGCAGGTGAACAACAGTACACCGAGCGACAGAATTTAAGAATATGGAGTTGTGCTAAAGGACCACTCGTTCGGGATCACCAAAGAAGACAACTGCTACGGTTGCAATTGCTACCGGTTTCAAGCTTCAAGCTACATCCAGCATGTGGTGGATGTTCAAGTTGCCGTTAGATCGTTAATTCCCAGAACTGATGTATAGAGAAACAACCTATAATAAAGTGTACGATCAGTTCTATCTGACTAAAGGCCGTCGCCCACGGAGACTCGACTCCACATTATTCCAACGCCTAACGCTAGATAATTTACCGTGTGGGTTAAATCTCACTGTGTTGAGTCCCGGAATAGTTTGGATTTTAAATCATTCCGAAATCCATTGAAGCCGCGACACCACTGGCCATAATCCAACTCATCGTGTGGGAAGATTAGAATCAAACACTCTGCCCATTATTTCACGGTTGGTTCAGTATCTGAAAAATATTTTTCTCAAACAATAAAAAAATATAATATTTACTTTGACGGCTTACCGCACGTGTGAGGAGCAGCACGTCCTGCTCCTCACACGCACGGTAAGCCATCAAACTAAATAATCTAGTTATGTCCCGCGTAAGTTTTAAAATATTATTTAAAAAATATTTCAAAACTCACTCACTCACAGTTATTCAATAACTGGACATAAACAGCTAATACCAATCCAACCGTTATGATATTAGCCTACCACACATGGACAATTTTCATTGCAGCTTCGACCATCGTTCATTCAATGCGATGGTACCAACCTGGATAGGATTAACCCTACCACTTAGTAGACCTACAAGTTTACGTGGGGTTCGAACCACGGCCAGCCTCAACGGTCGAAAACTACGACTGCAAAATAGAATACCATTCTATCTCCAACACAACGAAAGCTCCGCCGATTCTTGCCACCGAATGATATATCACACGGGTATTTTTCAAAGAATCTTTAAGAACGATCAATGAAACGAAGAAGTGCAATCAGCTTTTGATGATGTCGCACTTTCTTTGAAAACGAAAGGAAATAAGTATGGCGTCTGCTAAACAGCAAATTTTCATTATTATTGTCATTCGCCGACTCGCAAGCAATTTGTCCTAAATCCCGAATAGGGACAGTTCTGAGACCACAGAGCATGAAGGTCCGGGCGGCCGGATGGCCAGGGCTTTGGCCGCTGCAATTTCGATTCTGAGCTGTAAATTACAAGATGGCGTTGTAATTTACATTTCAGAATACATAAAATGCAAACCCATGAATATCACTGATATTTTTTTACTTACAATAACATTACTTAATTTATAGTTAAAATGTAACATTTCCTCATGCCTATGTGCCGGTTAGCCACAACAGAAATCCGACGCTGCAGATGCAGCCATTGAAATTTTGCAGACAAAATGCAAATTCAGCGTAGGTTAATGACGGTGTAACTAGTTCTAGCAGATAATAAATAATCTAGCAGATAAGTGAATTGTAACTTTCATTGTATATCATCAGTAGATTCAATATTTTTTTTATTTTTTTATCTCCCTTTTATATTACAATCTGTCGCATATTTGGACATTCAGTAATAGTTATGTGAATTGTTAGTGTTGGCTTTCTAGGATTGCTTCCAGTGAAGCAACCTAATAGTTTACAAAGGTGAAGGGATCATCTTGTTATGAGGTCTTGAGGAATTCTCCTCTTCAATCGGCGATATGTGGGCTTTTCATCCATCAGGTGGGTAGCCAGGAAGTTTGGGTGAGTTCTAATGCGCTCTTTATATCGTTGTGTTAGTTTTTTTGCCTCTTCTGTGACTGTAGGGATAGATAAGTCATCGTGCAGTAAGATATTTGTGATGTACCAGATTCAATATTAAGAATCTTTTATTTACAAGATGGCTTGAAGCTTTTAAGTTGAGGCGAACTCTGAACTAACTATTATTGATTACTCTTTTATTTTATTAGTAAAGTATTTCAGCACGGCAAAGTCTGTCAATATACTAGTATTTTGCCCCAAACTTTCTAGCATGCTGCGTTTGCGTCACGGAACCCTGAAAACTAAAAATTATGGTAGAAATAAAACTATGTATGTAAGAAGCATGGACATTTTTATTTGAAGTTATATACTAATACAAAATATTTTATTCAAATTTATGTTGAAATTTTATTAAATGTACCCACAACATTGATGTATGCTGTCGATTGCATGTTTTATGGAAACTTGAAATATACTGAATAAACTGTATTTTTCTTTTCTTTTCTTTTTTCAATATATCCTAAACATTTTCAAGAAATGTTGGTGACGGCTGCCGCTGCATAAATGTCAAGGGGAGACGAAACCTGTAAAGATGGAAAATTATGCACAGTTAAGAGGTTATATCAGTTTATTTATTAACAAAGGTTTGTCTCGAATTTAAAATTATAAATAAATAAATAACCAGTACTCCGGACTCCGCTATGAAGCGCCTGGCTACACCCATGACCACCAATTCGATTTTTCACATTACATTTAAAGGACCCCACGTTGTAGTTTGGGGGAAAGACATCAGCAGGGAATGCATTACCGAACCTATAGTTATAGAGGGTCTATAGGATCGGTTAAAATTATTTTATCTATGTAGACGGCTATGTGCATTTTGTGCATATTGCACGTTAAGCGATGGAAAAAGATGAAAGTAAAGTGGATGGGTTTGAAAAAAATTGTAGGTTACTGTCCATGCAACAAAAAACCTTTTGTTTCAAAAAGGTACACATCGGCGTGTGCTGACCGAGATGGAATTTGTAGGTTATGAATATATTTCCAACAATTAATGTTACTTTGAGGATTTTTAATGTAAATGGACATTGATAGCTAACACTAACTGTCATAATATAAGCTTAGCACACCGCATGGGAACTAGGTGCCATACCAGGACCTTCCTTACATCGCTTGGCTACATTGAACAGGGTGGAATCCACATACAATTTTCATGACCGCTTCGACCATCGTTAGATCAATGTAGTGGTACAAACCCAGGCGGGATTAACTCTACCACCTAGTTAGTAAGGTTGAGGACCTACAGTTTTATGTGGAATCCGCACCACAGCCAGCCTCAACAATTGCTAACGGTCACCCATCTAAAAACCAAATGGCTCCAGCTTATCGGACTGCAAGGTGCCGCATCGCACCACTGGGCCGTCCCAAATACGGAGAAAATCTCAATATGTAAGTAAATTAATTTAATACTATGTAAGTTTGGGATAATTAAATATTACTAGGCCTTTACTGGTTTAGGTTATTCAATTTCACCTTAATGTCCGGTATTATGGTGTCTTTCTTCCTTGGTTGTCCCAGTGCTGGTTCGAGGGTGGAAAATTAGGTCATTCAGATGGTTTGTCCTCCATAAAACTGCGCACAGATGCCAAAATGGTTGTTATCATCTTAGCTTCAACATTTTGGCCCACGGAGCGTTGGCGGCTGCTGCTTATACAATACCTAAAAACCTGTAAAGATAAAAAATATACTTGTATGATGTGGGCTATAATCTTAGTTACATAGTTAACTTTGCCAACATAGAATATGCCTGGCCCTAAAATAAAACAAGTTAACTGCCAGGATGTGCATTTGTTTCTTCTGCGCTGGGCTCACTGTATCAGCAAGAGCGAGTGAAAGAAAAAAACTAGTTTTCACCATTGTACATTCAACCAAAAACAGTCTGTTTCTCACAAACTCGGCTTGTACCTACTGTAACTGCACCTAAATATGTGCTGGAATTTGTAGGTTATGTACCAATGATTTTCGGAATATTATTGAATTTCGATTTGCCGTTCGGCTAGCAAATGTCAATTTTTCTTTTATAACAAGTAGCTAGAAGCTCCGAATACTAAGAAAAACGAATATGTAACCAACTAAACTGTGAATATTGTCCCAAATTAGTTAAGTAGGTACCTATGTCTAGGATGTCGTTCTATTCTAAAATGTATACATAAAATTCACCTTGGTTGCCGGAGTTATCGCGTCTCTCCTCCTTGGCCGTCACAACAGTGGCTCGAGGCTGGAAACGAGCTCCTCGTATAGGGCCGGAGTCAGGCGGTACACCTGCCGAAACTCCTCATCTGTCGTCATGAGCGGGTGCTCAAGACGTATGATACGTCTTCTGCGACGTCGAGCACGGTTGTCTTCGGCCCGAGCGGCCGCAAACACATCCTCTAGTAGCCACAAACGTGCCATTTTGCGGTGATAATCTTTTAAACGCTTCAACAATGGCCGGCGTGATAGATAACGCAAACGATCTCAACTGACAGCCCCAATCGAATTTGGAATTCGTTTTGAACTGTCAGTTTTGAGCGAATTCGAATTAGCATGCTGCCGATTGTAGGTTTCGTGCGAATATTCCATCGAGTTGACCTAACGACGATCGTTTCAAGCCGGCTCGATCGAATACGTTTGCGTGATGTCACGTGGTGTTAAACGCAAAGTGAATTCGAATTTGCATGCTACCGATTGGACGTTTCTTGCGAATATTCTATCGAATTTTTCGATATCGAATTAGCATGCTCGCCCTTCTTAGCTCAATCCAACCAGAAGCGTAAGTCCGCTAATAGATAACCCCAATTTCCAGCGTTAGCGCTATGAGAGCGTGATGCAGTTGTAGTGGTTTGGTAAATTGTTGTGTGATTGCGGGGGTTATCCCTAACGCTCGAAAGTGGAGTTATCTATTAGCGGACTCAGGTTTCTGGCCTAGATCATAGTAAAAAGAAGATAACTATGCCTAGACTGTCCCTGGCATAAACGACATTTCTTTATTTACGAGTTCAAAGTATGCGTGTCATTACGAGCGCGTCACAGCGAGCATGGAAGGATAGGAGTAGCGATCGAAGCTCATTCACATCGTTGTGGTCGGCGTAAATACGTTGGCGTTGCCGTTTACGCCAACTCCGCGGTTTATGCAAATCGATGATGGAGTTGGATTTTGACAGGTTGAAAAAGTAAAGCCGCAGAATACGTTGTTAAACTTGTATGGGTTTGACGTTTTTACGTAACTTCGAAGTTCCGTAAACGCCAATTTATCATATTATCATAGATGAGAACTCTGACTGCCCATGCTGTTTTTCTTCGATACGCTCGAAGTCCTAAGTCTGAGAACTCTGACTGCCCATGCTGTTTTTCTTCGATAAGCTCGAAGTCCCAAGTCTGAGAACTCTGACTGCCCATGCTGTTTTTCTTCGATAAGCTCGAAGTCCTAAGTCTGAGAACTCTTACTGCCCATGCTGTTTTTCTTCGATAAGCTCGAAGTCCTAAGTCTGAGAACTCTGACTGCCCATGCTGTTTTTCTTCGATAAGCTCGAAGTCCCAAGTCTGAGAACTCTTACTGCCCATGCTGTTTTTCTTCGATAAGCTCGAAGTCCTAAGTCTGAGAACTCCGACTGCCCATGCTGTTTTTCTTCGATAAGCTCGAAGTCCTAAGTCTTCGTTCAATTCCCTTTTCACTGTGGTTCTGCTTAACTCCATCTGAAGGCCCTAACAGTTTCTGCTTACGCATGGGATTTCTTTGGATTCGTGCCTTCACAGCTTTTATCACTACTAGAGTCCTAGCAGAGTTAAGAGGACTACTTCTTTTTCTGTCTTCACTTCTTACAATAAAATCTTCATTATATCGTTTGATGGAGCGACAAAGGATTCTTGGTTGCATAAAAATTTTTCAGTAGTTCGAAAATCTGCAAATAAAAAAAATGCCCGATGCAACGCGATAATTGCACTCGGTCTTCTATAAACGTCCACTCCATGGGTATTTAAAAAGAAGCATTCTGAATTAAAACGGTTTTGCAAGTATTAATTTATGGGACAGACTTATGACCTGGGGGGATACCTACCAGGTAAATAACTCACCAGATGAATAGCAGGTTAACAGGCAAAATAGTGAATAAATCTGACGTTGACTTGCAATTCGTACCATGTCAACTGGTAAATTTTCGTTCACTTGGCCGAACACGTCGTTTCACAGTTAGCATGGTACGAAATGCAACTAAACGTCACATTTAATCACTCTCTTGCCTGTTCGCCTACTATTCACCCGGCGAGTTAACTAACATGGTGACCCGCCTAACTAGGTACATTTCTGAATGTTTATTCTTCAATATAGAACATTGTTTAACATTATATTTGCATGTGCGACTTGAAATCAACAGCATGTCAGTTCAATTGAAGCTTTCCCGTCCAAACATATCGGTGCGCCCGCGACGAGCGTCAGTGGAATGTTGCCATATAATAATAGAAAGTGAGTGACGCGGGTCGCTCTACCTGTGCCGTGGCGTCGCGCCACCGCGCTCCGTCCCGCCTCCAACGAGCCGCAACTACTGGCGACTCCTAGCGGGCGGCTCTTTAGAAAGTTCTACGGCCATTGGACATCCCTGCCCTCACATTTTGCTAAGTAGATCAATAATTCAACAATTTCTATAGTGATGATGGGGAGAAGCTAGCTAAAAATCATTGTAAATCGTAAACAAATACTATGCGCGGCAAAAAGTTAGTACCGCTGAGGTAACGGTGGTGGGTAGCGCCGCCACCTCCGCCGCACCGTCGACCGGCTGCTGGGATAGCGAAGAATGTGCGAAGAGCGAACGGAACGAGCGCTAGACGAGTGCGGTGCGCATGCGTGCGACGAGTGCAAGCGAGCCCGAGCGCCGAGTGAAAGTGAGACGGAACTTGGGGCAGCTGCGGAGCGGCAACGTCGCGCAGTCACCTCCCCCCCCGCTCTGACGCGACGGGCGGGTCGTTGCGGGAGGAGGGGGGACTTCGCGATGCAGATTGTCTTCTGATGCGAGCATTGTGAGTACACAATCGATGATGTTGCGGAGATTATGGTTGTAATAGCGCGTGATTATGATGATGACTGCGCATTAGCAGACATTTTTATGGCAGTTCGTTTACTAGATACACCTACACAGATCATTAAAATGGTAATTAAGTATTTCTAAAGACACGTACATGAAGCAGTAAAACATAATAGACTTATTTTAATTGGGGACAACAAACTGAGCCAAATTTATTTAAGTACCTACCTAATTAAAGTATGCGTGTCATTACGAGCGCGTCACAGCGAGCATGGAAGGATAGGAGTAGCGATCGAAGCTCATTCACATCGTTGTGGTCGGCGTAAATACGTTGGCGTTGCCGTTTACGCCAACTCCGCGGTTTATGCAAATCGATGATGGAGTTGGATTTTGACAGGTTGAAAAAGTAAAGCCGCAGAATACGTTGTTAAACTTGTATGGGTTTGACGTTTTTACGTAACTTCGAAGTTCCGTAAACGCCAATTTATCATATTATCATAGATGAGAACTCTGACTGCCCATGCTGTTTTTCTTCGATACGCTCGAAGTCCTAAGTCTGAGAACTCTGACTGCCCATGCTGTTTTTCTTCGATAAGCTCGAAGTCCCAAGTCTGAGAACTCTGACTGCCCATGCTGTTTTTCTTCGATAAGCTCGAAGTCCTAAGTCTGAGAACTCTTACTGCCCATGCTGTTTTTCTTCGATAAGCTCGAAGTCCTAAGTCTGAGAACTCTGACTGCCCATGCTGTTTTTCTTCGATAAGCTCGAAGTCCCAAGTCTGAGAACTCTTACTGCCCATGCTGTTTTTCTTCGATAAGCTCGAAGTCCTAAGTCTGAGAACTCCGACTGCCCATGCTGTTTTTCTTCGATAAGCTCGAAGTCCTAAGTCTTCGTTCAATTCCCTTTTCACTGTGGTTCTGCTTAACTCCATCTGAAGGCCCTAACAGTTTCTGCTTACGCATGGGATTTCTTTGGATTCGTGCCTTCACAGCTTTTATCACTACTAGAGTCCTAGCAGAGTTAAGAGGACTACTTCTTTTTCTGTCTTCACTTCTTACAATAAAATCTTCATTATATCGTTTGATGGAGCGACAAAGGATTCTTGGTTGCATAAAAATTTTTCAGTAGTTCGAAAATCTGCAAATAAAAAAAATGCCCGATGCAACGCGATAATTGCACTCGGTCTTCTATAAACGTCCACTCCATGGGTATTTAAAAAGAAGCATTCTGAATTAAAACGGTTTTGCAAGTATTAATTTATGGGACAGACTTATGACCTGGGGGGATACCTACCAGGTAAATAACTCACCAGATGAATAGCAGGTTAACAGGCAAAATAGTGAATAAATCTGACGTTGACTTGCAATTCGTACCATGTCAACTGGTAAATTTTCGTTCACTTGGCCGAACACGTCGTTTCACAGTTAGCATGGTACGAAATGCAACTAAACGTCACATTTAATCACTCTCTTGCCTGTTCGCCTACTATTCACCCGGCGAGTTAACTAACATGGTGACCCGCCTAACTAGGTACATTTCTGAATGTTTATTCTTCAATATAGAACATTGTTTAACATTATATTTGCATGTGCGACTTGAAATCAACAGCATGTCAGTTCAATTGAAGCTTTCCCGTCCAAACATATCGGTGCGCCCGCGACGAGCGTCAGTGGAATGTTGCCATATAATAATAGAAAGTGAGTGACGCGGGTCGCTCTACCTGTGCCGTGGCGTCGCGCCACCGCGCTCCGTCCCGCCTCCAACGAGCCGCAACTACTGGCGACTCCTAGCGGGCGGCTCTTTAGAAAGTTCTACGGCCATTGGACATCCCTGCCCTCACATTTTGCTAAGTAGATCAATAATTCAACAATTTCTATAGTGATGATGGGGAGAAGCTAGCTAAAAATCATTGTAAATCGTAAACAAATACTATGCGCGGCAAAAAGTTAGTACCGCTGAGGTAACGGTGGTGGGTAGCGCCGCCACCTCCGCCGCACCGTCGACCGGCTGCTGGGATAGCGAAGAATGTGCGAAGAGCGAACGGAACGAGCGCTAGACGAGTGCGGTGCGCATGCGTGCGACGAGTGCAAGCGAGCCCGAGCGCCGAGTGAAAGTGAGACGGAACTTGGGGCAGCTGCGGAGCGGCAACGTCGCGCAGTCACCTCCCCCCCCGCTCTGACGCGACGGGCGGGTCGTTGCGGGAGGAGGGGGGACTTCGCGATGCAGATTGTCTTCTGATGCGAGCATTGTGAGTACACAATCGATGATGTTGCGGAGATTATGGTTGTAATAGCGCGTGATTATGATGATGACTGCGCATTAGCAGACATTTTTATGGCAGTTCGTTTACTAGATACACCTACACAGATCATTAAAATGGTAATTAAGTATTTCTAAAGACACGTACATGAAGCAGTAAAACATAATAGACTTATTTTAATTGGGGACAACAAACTGAGCCAAATTTATTTAAGTACCTACCTAATTTATTATCAAGTGCACCGTTCAACATTAGATGCGTCGCAACCTGCGAAACGAGTTTTCACATTGGGTAAGCGCCTACCTCCGCCTCGCCGCAGCCTCGCACTAGAAGTAGCTTGCCGTCCGCGTCGCGGTGCACGCGCGATGCGTCGCGCGAGACGCTGCTGGCGGCCGTTATCGGTTTACGGCGACGTGTTTACATAACAAGTCGCCATTCAAACTGCGCTGATAGATTGAATCGACACCGGCACGCGGCCCGCACCTGTGTAGTCAACAGTCCGCAAATGAAGTAAAAAACTACTTTCATTCTAGGCTGTGACCTAAAGAACGGTCAAGACATTTATGGAAGATGAGAGTCAAAGTCGCACACAATTCGAACGTGCTCCAATTAAGCAGAACAAAGAACGGTATCTAAATCCAATCTGCCAAATACTCTCACCGCATAGAAGTTGCACCACTTTGCCCCTAAAGCCAATTTGATCTTTAGCGATTAAACTACTGAAAATGGTAGCTTGGTATACAGTTGACGTTTACATTTACAATACAACGAACCCGGTTAAAAAAACTATAGCGACTGTTTAACCTGCCATTTTCTTCTCTCAACTTTGGCGGGTAAAAAAACAGATAAAATGTGAAAGCATATTCGATCACTAGCACAGAATTCACTAGGTCATTGCCACACATGACTAGAGAAATAAAGAGTAATTTTTGGAGCCAATATAAATAGTGAGCCAGCGGTCGTCTTGTCTTTGCAAATAGAGCGCCCTTGGGCCCTCATTTTATCTTCCGTTGTTACGTTACGATGGCAACTTATGTATTATACCCTTCTTTTTTCGATGTATTCTATTTTACCGCCAGTATTTTACATATTTTGTGTCCAGGTCGTCGCCCCCATTTTGTTCCACATTCAGAAAAAGAACTCGCGCCGAGGGCGCGAAGAAACAATGGCGGCGACTGTAGCGGCGGCGGCGCGGCGGCAGCGGGGCAGCGACGTCGTCGGAATACGCAGAATGTAAACAACCGAATTAACTCCCTGCGCATGCGACAGGCGCGACGCGCGTGCGCGAACCGTCCCGCCATACGCCAGCCTGCCAGTGGACAGTGTACAGTCCTCAACTTAAAAATTTTACTTGAATGGATTCTGGAAAATGTTCGCATTTCACAAAATACTCTAGTCATAAAAACAGTTGTGGTTTGATTTGACAGAAAGACTGTTTTACGTCGCACTTTAACTGTGAGCCCCTAGTCCCACTTGTCACCTAAATTGGCGTTTACGCCGATCGTCTAGCGTTTTCAAATGTATGGAGTAATTGAAGAGCGCGCGCAGTGGGCGTTAAGCTAACTAACATTAGCAAATCCCAGTTTGATTTGACAGCTTACTCACCGTCGCCGTCAATACGTTGACGTTGTCGTTTACGCTCACGTTTTCATACAAATCGAAAGTCCGAGTTTGATTTTGACAGCTCGAAGAAGTATAACCACAGAATAAGTAGTAAAAACTTTAATGCGGTTTGACGTTTTTACGTAACTCCGAAGTTCTGCAAACGCCAATTTTGGTGACAACTCGGTCTGACCACTGTTTAAGCCGCGGCCATCCATACTAGTAAGTAGCGATCGAAACTCATTCGTGTGGCGGCAGCGCGGCCACGAATTTGTAGATAAGGCTAACTGTAGTTAGAATCCGAATTCGGAACGCGCAACATAGAATGTTCGTTGGACTAAATAGCGCCTTGTGAAGTTCTTACGTGTCGTTGGGACTCGAGAAAAATCTGTTAGTAAGCGAACTCACTCGCCGGCGCTGCCGCCATTGTATGTAGCGTGTACGCCTCCCGCTAAAGAAATAGTTTCGGTTGCTACTCCCGCCCTTCCATGCTCGCTGGCTGTAAAGCGGTAACTAAATATATTAATTCTAGCATACACTTGGAATATTTTCAGATGCCTTTGCAAGTATTATGTCCGACAGCAAACAGCATGAGCACAGCAGCGTCGAATTACATTAGAGTAAATTACGATGTGGGCCGGGTCGAGTGGTGAGCTGCGCACGCGCACACGTCAAGATGAAGGTCGACGCGCGACATCACAATGGAATCATCACTTCAGAGATTTGTGACCAGTGACGCATGGAATTCTTAGGCAGAGCTGAATTGGCAACATATATGGGTTTAACGTCTGGCGAAACCACTCGGTCGAGATCTTACTCGTAATATATGCACCACCCTGTCCCTCCGTCCCCTTTCTACCATCGGTCAACGCGGAGCAGGCAGGGAATGCGTGTCGAGATTCCGAAAATGAGAACCAACCGATCTTCTATATGCTTTATCTAAGGGTCGGTAAGCTATGGAATCGACTCCCGGCCGAGATATTTCCGTTAAGGCGGCCCAACCCGGCGGGCCTAACTCATTCGCGGGCACGGTACAAAACCGTGCTGTTGCGCTCTGGGACCTTCTCTGTTTCAAAGAATAAGACAGGCTCCGTGATGAGGAAGATGCAACATGTCCACAAAAAAGACAATGTGCATAGTGTACGATTTGGTAAGATTTACGAAAATTTTAATTTCAAAACGACTTATAGCTAAAAGTAAACCACGACCGCTGTAGTCAAAAATCTAACAAAAACTAAATATATCATAAATCTTGATTAAATAAGCTATGTCTGATGACTAATCTTTTTACGATGTTCTTACTTTATCATTGCGTAATCCACCTCCAAAGTTATTGTATAAAACGCGCAAAAAATTCGAACTTTCGGACCTTATAACTAGGAAACCAAACACAATTTTACAATGCCAATGGTCATCAGACATCTAGTTCGATCGAATAAAGCTATTTTGAGCAAAATTTTGGATCTCTGACAAGAAGTATGGTTGTGATCTTCTTTCCCCTTTTGTATGGGAAGATGAGCGGGTTGGGCCACCTTAAAGTACAACCTGTGGTCAAACGTAGTGTCATGAAGCACCTTGCTTCGTGTCGAAATTTTGAGCAGATTTATTCAATAATTTAGTTTTGCCAGCAGTTGGAAGTGAGCAAGTCGTACAACTTGGATTACTACGATCGCATGTTCTTTGGGTTAGTTTTAAACGTGCCTAAAAAAGCCCTATATTGAGGTGACTACGGAGGGTTGAGTGTAAACAATCCTTGACGTGTAAGCAGGCCAGGTTATCATTTAAATACTGCTCCAACCGTTCATCTCTCAATTATAGCCTTGCAATATAAGGAAGGTCCTGGCACGGCACCTAGTTCCCATTGTGTGTTGGGCTAATATTATGACAGTATGTAAAGTCTTGCTTTGGTATATATATTTAAAAATAGTGGCACGAGGCAGCTGAGGTGCCACCTACATTCAGTTGTAACACACCGGAAACGGTCAACTATGCAGATGATGGCCAGAGGGAGACAGAACAGCTCACATTGATCGGGAAACGGTAACGCACCAAAAAAAAGTCGCTCCGAGAAACATGTAGATACTCAAATCATCTAATCTGAATCAAGGCGTTCGTCGGCCATTAACATAGCATAGAGATAGCCGAATTAGCAGATAACTGTGACTCCGTCCGCGTAATGTCCAGCGAAAACAATGTTTCGTCCCGAATTTTCTCATATTTAACACCACTGCGCACCCCTCGGGTATTATAGCGTGATGGTAAGCAGTATAGAGTTGGTTTCAAGTTATAAGCGGACAGAAACGCCAGATGTTGGATTTTATAAGTCACCGGTATATTGCCGAATACGAAAATACTTATTCAATATTTTAAATTTATTTAATGTAAATTTGTGAAACAATTCTGTGTGGATGAACCTTAATAAAAAAAATATATGCAACGTTGACTAAGGGCCGAGTGCAGGAAAGGACAAACAATCTGATCAACGTCAAAGTATGATTAAACACGTCACTTTATGGAAGGAACTCTATGCGGTTCACCAAAAGTGACGTGTTAGAACATTGATTAACTCGGCCGTTTCTTCGTGCAATCGGGCTCAGCGTTTGACAGAAAAAAACTTTGCTACATTTCGATAGATCATTACTAGATCATCATTTGGAGGACAAGAAGCGCCGCGCCAGGAGGCGGGCCGCCGTGTGACCCTGCGCCGCGCGGCGTAGCGGTCGGCGGCGGATCGCTGCGTGAGGTAACGGGACCAGCGCGGCGGCGGCGCGGGATGGGGGGGGGGCGCCGCGAGGCGGAGGGGAGGGTCGACGACCCGCGGCGACGTTGCAGCACGCGCGGGGGCGGCGCCTCGCCTCCAACACCGCCGCCGCCGCCGTCTCCGCAGCGTCGCTACTCCTCAACCAGTGCTGTTGACATCTTCTAGTTCGCGTTTCCGCCGCCGCCTCCGCCCCGCGCCGTCACCACCACCCCCAGCCGAAACCAACACAAGGACGAATATTCTGATGGATTTTCATTCAATGCATCACAAGGATCCAGGGTTTTTTTAGGGTTCCGTACCCAAAGGGAGCCAACGAAGCCCTATTACTAAGCCTCCGCTGTCTGTCTGTCCGTCTGTCACTGGGCTGTATCTAATGAACTGCAATAGGTAGGCTGAAATTTTCGGGGTGTGTATTTATTTTGCCGCTATAATAACAAATAGGTAAAATTTAAGAGAACACCAAACATCTAATTATTTGGTGTTAAATCTTGTACGATGGTACGGAACCCTTCGTGTGTGAGTTTGACTCGCACTCGGCCGGTTTTTGGCGAAATTTTCTTGAATGTAGTTGAATCAACTGTTGAGTAAATTGTATCAACGAAATATGTCAGGTTGTAAAATTGCACAACCATAACGCTGAAGATGGCCGCCGCGTGCGAGTAGAATTCTACGACAGCCACGGTCGCAGAATAACGAAGAAGTGAAGTGTTGATACGGTACGCGCGCCGCACGGCAGCGCCACGTCACTACTTTGTGCTCTATTTGCGCCACGACCAAAGTGAGAAACGAAACTCGGACCTGCATGTTTGTGTCTGTGAACGAAAACTCTGTATGCATGCATTACAAAAATGTGCCGTAAGCATTATGGCCGGCCATTAAGCCAACAAGGGACTGGAGTTCGCAATAGGATACCTTGATAATTTTGTCAAAATACAACGAATGTCACAAGGTCATCCGCCATTATGTTAAGTGTGCATGAACCTCCTACCAGAGCCCGTAGTCCCATTTGTCACCTAAATTGGCGTTTACGCCAAACCGATCGACTGGCGTTTTAAAATGTATGGAGAAATTGAGGAGCGCGCGCAGTGGGCGTTAAGCGAACTAACATTTGCGAGTCCGAGTTCGATTTGACAGCTTACTCACCGTCGGCGTAAATACGTCGACGTGGCCGTTTACGCCGACTTCGCGTTTTCATACAAATCGGAAGTCCAAGTTTGACTTTGACAGCTTGAAGAAGTAAAACCACAGAATAAGTAGTAAACATTTGTATTGGGTTTGACGTTTTTACGTAACTTCGGAGTTCCGTAAACGCCAATTTAGGTGACAACTCAGACTGACCACTCAGTCAAGTAAATGAGAATGTGAAGGACACTCCCCTATACACAATGGCGAATCATCAATAGTTTTATAACAAGAACGTAAATTGCACATAACTTGTTTCATTAGTTTTTGTGTATTTTTTTTACGTTTTCTTAACAGTTCAATAAGCTCTACCAAGTGAAGATGGTGGCTTCAGACTTTAATTACCTAAATACAGAATGTATTTACCGAGCGGTGTGCTTGAACGGTTCCTCAGTGTATTTTTTTTCGGATTTAAAGCCAGTTGAGGATGCTAAAAAAAGTGTCAAATGGTAGACAAGAACATTGTCGTTAGACTGAGCTACCTCACACACGAACACAATGCCTAAGGACACACCAGGATTGGAATTTCATGCTTGCAAGCGGGGATTTATACACCTGATATAGGTTAAGTTGACGACGGCTTTTACACCAGAAAATACTTGTAATGCTATAAATTACATTATATTATTGCATTAGTAACTTAGTTAGTTGTACATAATTTAAACTGAGGGTTGCTGTTTCTATTGTTCTTTGTTCTTTGCCTTAATCTGTTCTACCTAGGAATTGTTTGGCAGTAGCATTTAGATCTAAGTGTGTATTTAATAATTGTGGATGGAAAAATATGTTACGTAAACCCGTGAAGTTTCTTTGCGGGTTCTTCGAATCCGCGGATCTTCGTGATGTAACTTAGAGTAGTTTGACTACCAAACAATTTAAATAAATGAAATGAAATAGAGCAAATTGCTTACACGTCACCTCTCGTCTCTGTCGCTCGCCGCATCCATGCGAGCGACAAAAACGGTCGGTCACGTGCCCATGTATATGTCCGAATTAATGTCTGTCGCGACCGCACCGCACCGTGGCAGAGTCCGCACGCGGCTGCCCGCTCCGTTCTCTGCTGCGGTCGCCGTTACGGAGAAAAGGTGAAAGCGTTATAAATTTAATCGCACGCCCTAGCCCAGGCGGCTTGGTACTTTCAAAACGCGACACTCGTGCCACTTGCCCCGGAGCGGACTGCGACCGTTGCCACTTTGTACTCACTCCGGCGGCGAATTACTTACAGGTCGTAAGCTATGTACGACAGAAACCAGAGATCTGTCCCTATTACGCAACAATGAGAGGTCCGGCATAGTGTGGCCTTCCCAACTGTTACGCGGAATAATATTAAGAGCAATAAAAACAGTAAACCATATAAAATAGTGATTTAAGGGTTTTGTCTCATTGTAATCTTGGGATATGAAATGATTATGTCATAAAAAGGCTTTTTTCAAATACAATGTAATTTTTTAATGTAAATATTCTGGCATGGCACCTAGATCCCACGATCTGGGTCCGAGTAATATTATGGAAGTAGGTTTGAATCAAAATAAATAAACAACTAGGTAAAACGTTTAAGATAGTGACCAAATCACCGATTTTTTTGACTGTTCAATTCCAGGTGTTTGAATATGTAATATGAATTCAAGTAGAAATTAGTTGAAATGAGGTTAAAACAAAAAAGGTAAATCCCACGAAAATAAAAGAGATAGAAGTCATGGTTCAACCGAATCCCAATAAAAAGTTCGTGCTGAATCAGATAGTTACCTCGAGATAACGTGCATCGGAAGGAATTTAATCCGTTTCTTAACTTCACCCTGCGGTCAGGAAGTCCGGTAAAATGTTAAAACTTTTCAAATACCTCGCGAGAACAGGGGAATGTCCAGCGCGCGGCCGCCGCTAATGACTCGCCGTTCTAGTCGCGTCTCCTTCGAAGGTATCGCCCGCGATAGAGACGAAAAGCGCCGCCATTCTCAATATAAAGGCCGCGTCGGGAGTAGAGTGTGTAACTTCTGCTGAGGTCGAGTTCTCACAGGATCAGAGATGCGTTATCAACATACACACTCGGTAACACCTTCAAAGAAAATAACCTATTGAAATTGTTTTGCCAACGGCGAGAGCGACACGCGCGCCGCTGCCTGTCAGTGCATTCGAGAGTGCAGTACCGAACTGAGTGAACCTTTTTTCGGTGGCTGCTCCACCAACCCTTCGGATTCGGCTTCGGTGGTTCAAGGGACCCTCACCCACGCCAACTCCAGACCTGAACGTCCAGAACGGCGAGAAGGAGAAGGAGCCTCGGGTGAGTTGGCAATGTTTTCTGAGCTGGTTTTGGTCGGACGGTTCCACACAATATTCAGGATTACAGTCTACTGCGGCGGCGGAATAACGTACAGAAATATTTATATCGTGTTATTCAAGACATTTTTAAGACCATCGTGAAGGTAGCGGGGCTCTGAGAATTGAAAATTTTAAGAAATGATGTCATTGGCCAAGGCACAATTCGGCACGCCGATTGCGAATTACACTAGCGAAATACTCCTAAAAGAGGTCAATTTTAATATTTTTTTCCAATTTTATTAGCTGATAGTTTAAAATCTAAAAGGTAAATAAAAAAAAATTAACATACAGACGTAGGTCTCGACAATATATTTTATAATCCAAAACCTTCGCTCAGTCAATTAAAATAATCTGCATATCGACATGTAGACAAACTGACGGCTTTCGAGAGAGTAAAATATGTCAGTTTGGGGTACTAACCGCACCTACACCTTATTTCACGCTTCGTAATCGCACTGCGGTTGCCGGTGCTTCCATTACGAAATCGCAATAGCTGTCAGATACAACCAGCGGGTCCAACTGAACGGAACAATCCAGGTGACGCCGGAAGTTTTAATATCAAGATGGAGGTGAATGTATAGGAGAGCGCTTGTAATGAAGGTAACTGAACCACAAAATGAACTGTCACCTTCCAAGGTCACAGAGGGTGGGCTCCATTAAAAAACCGATCCACCAACAAAGCACCAAATACGCACTTGACAAGTGCGTTCGAGTCGGAGGCGGTACCCGCACGCCCGCGCCGAAATAAAATGTCGGTCGCCACAAATTCGAGTCTTAACTTGACCTACATCGGGCGGCCGACGGCAATGGCGGCGGGCGGGCGCAGCAGCGGCGCCGTTGCAAATGAAATATGGAAAATAATAAACCTACTGCACATAATCCTTTTTGACAGATTTTTCCGGGATAAAAAGCATCATAAGTAGATCAAATCGACAAAAATCACGTCGATCATTGGCTCCGTCGTTGTTGCGTGATACAAGGACAAACCAACAAACGCACTTCAGCATTTCAGCTCATTCAGGCTCAGCAGGTCACCTAATGTCTCATTTCATGCTTAACGGGCGGTAGGGTTAACCGGTACGAATCCAGCCAAGTAACCAATAAGTTTAGAATTGAAACAGGGCACCCAGTACTCATGTACCTTATGTTAAAGGACTAGCTAGGAGAGCTTGCGCGCCTCTAGCGAATGTGACCCAATTAGTGGCGATTTCTAATGAATTAGTGGCCGACCGAGCCGGATGGAGATCAAACGAAAGCATTGCGGGCCAGGTGAGGTTGGGATCGGACGGCGATGGTCGCTCGGCGAGCGCGGCGGGGAGGGGCGGTGAGGAGGAGGAGGCGGCGGCGCGCGCGAAGGGGAGGAGCGATGTGGGTGAAGGACGCAGCGCCGCGCCTGCGCACTGTCTCTTGCATTCTACTCTTCGCGGCGACTGCGGAGAACGCGCTAGCGGCGAGAATGGCATTTGCATACTATCTGCTTACGCGTGCTGGGGGTCCATTCAGGGCAAGAGTGAGTTCGAATTCGTCACTAAATATCAACGCACTTTTTTAAATAGTCAATGTTTCCACACTTCTTGAACATCATTACAGTTGGGTAAAAATCTGGTCTGTCCCTTAAATACGTTGGTATATTAAGTATAGATAACGGTTTCGTTATTTTAATAATAGACTAGGAGGTCGCGACAAAAATGGTAACTATAACATAAATGGCTGAAACTGGGTTCACGGGATAAAGTAAAACCCTCTGAAGCTAAATGTGTCAGTCTGCCTGTTCCAAGTGGTTGCGTTAAGTATATAGGGCGCCTGAAAAAGTAGTTATGGCGACAAAAAATACATATGATAAAGTAAATGGATACAAATGACGAAGCATGAAAGTATCAATACATACTTGCTTAGCAATATAAAAACTGAACAAATATTTGGTTGCATTTAGTAGTTATAGGCGATTTAGGTTACAGATGTAACTTTAGGTATATATAAGTATTTAATTAAGTAACCGTCTGGTTATTGTTGTATAATTAATAGGTATCAATGTTTCCAGATAATCAGTATATTCATCAGCAGGTACATACCAGCGAAACTTACACGTGTTTTTGCCAAGAACAAATTACGGTAAAAGGACCGTGACTTTTGAGGGAGCAAACATTTATAATACCTTACCTAATCATATTAAAGACCAAACATCTCTAGAAGTGTTTAAAAAAATGGTAAAATCGTTCTTCCTTGCCGATTAATGTTAAATATCTAAGGTAACCGTAACAAACTTTAATGTAATTAACTCATTATTCTCTGTAAGTGAATGTTCTGTTCTTAAGAGAAATAAATAATCTTTAAACTGATCTATTTTATATAGCCAATCTAGAAAACGCAACCACTTGGCACGGGCAGACCGACCTATTTAGCATCAGAGGGCTGGTCTCTAACATGTGAACCCAGATTCAGCCATTTACCTTATCGTGACCAAAAATGTCTTGAATATAATAATATATTTCCCAGCTATTTTTAGGTTAACTCACTCCCGAACTCGAACTCACTCTTGCCCTGAATGGACCCCTTGTAGGTGAAGCTGTGCAAGTACGAAACTCTCGGGCTGAGATAAATAGTCTTAACAGAAACTAAGACTAACGAAAAGTAGTACTTTGTGACGTAAATTTGCATTACTTTGAGATTTCGTCCATACGAAATGTGTCAAAGTGACGTCATAAAGTACTACTTTTAGTTAGCCTTAGTTTTTGTTGCAAATATTTATCTCAGCCTAAGTATATTCACTCAAGCGTGAAACTATGATACACCGTAGGGTGAAAAACAATCTTTACTTCAATTATCTCAGTTTTCGAAACAGCAGATAACAACGTTTCTGGAAGCGTAGCTCAAAAAGTATTTATTGACCATTTTTAGGGTTCCGTACCCAAAGGGTGCCAACGGAACCCTATTACTAAGCCTCCGATGTCCGTCCGTCCGTCCTTCCGTCACAGGGCTTTATCTCATGAACCGTAGTAGGTAAGCAGCTGTAAAAAATAATAACAATGAAGAAACGTGATTTTTTTGTGTTAAGTCTTGTACGGAACCCTTGGTGTGCGAGTCCGATTCGCACTTCGCCGGTTTTTTGTCTGATACAATTGTTTGGCTAAGTAGAAACGTGTACGATGTTTCAACAATAAATGCTTGCCCCCACAAATGCCCCTTGCGTAAAATACGCATGCAAATCAATTGAAACTTTAGAACGGATAACGAACTAGGGAGAGCTCTAAAACACGGATGGACACCGGAGCGAGGCTGACGAGGTTTCCGTCTCCAGCCACGGAATCCTCGGAGAGATAACGCCCCATTCGAATGTAATGGAACGAGGCGAGCAAATAAGACGAGGGCTCCGCGGCGGCCGAGATAAGGAGAGACTTCTTGTTTGCGACGATCGCCGACGACCTTGGCGGCGCGCGGGAGACGCGACCTGCCGCGGGCAGATAACGTAACGCACGCCGCCAACGGACGGCACTTCGATTCGATCGACACCGCACACCGTTCGATTTGATAAGCGCGCATGTGCAAACCGCAGAAGAGCAAATGAAAACCGGCCAAGTGCGAGTCGGACTAGCACAAGAAGGGTTCCGTACAATCGTAAAAAATTTAACACAAAAAATCACGTTTTTGTATGGAAATTAAATTTAATTATTTTTCAATTTTACCTATTTGTTGTTATAGCGGCAAAATAAATACACACTCTGTGAAAATTTCAGCTGCCTACCTATTACGGTTCATGAGATACAGCCCTGTGACTGACGGACGGACGGACGGACGGACAGAGGAGGCTTAGTAATAGGGTTCCGTTTTCACCCTTTGGATACGGAACCCTAAAAAGTGTTATGTGGGCGTTTTGCCAGGGTCGCCTCGGCATGGTCATAGATACGATATGTCATACAAGTCAGTTCCAACTAACAGCAGTGTTTGCGACTTTGTGTACGTGTGGCGTGTACGTTTGGTACTTTTAAGGTGGCCCAACCCGCTCATTTCCCCATACAAAAGGGGAAAGAAGATCACGCCTATATTTCTTGTCAGAGATCCAAAATTTTGCTCAATATAGCTTTATTTGATTGAACTAGATGTCTGATGACCATTGGCATTGTAAAATTGTGTTTGGTTTCCAAGTTATAACGTCCGAAAGTTCGGATTTTTCGCGCGTTTTATACAATTACTTTGGAGGTTGATTACGCAATGATAAAGTACGAACATCTTAAAAAGATTAGTCATCAGACATAGCTTGTTTAATCAAGATTTATAATCTATTTGGTTTTTGTTAGATTTTTGACTACAGCGGTCGTGGCTTACTTTTAGCTATAAGTCGTTTTGAAATTAAAATTTTCGTAAATCTTACCAAATCATACACTATGCACATTGTCTTTTTTGTGGACAGGTTGCATCTTCCTCATAACGGAGCCTGTCTTATTCTTAGAAACAGAGAAGGTCCCAGAGCGCAACAGCACGGTTTTGTACCGTGCCCGCAAATGAATTGAGGCCGCCGGGTTGGGCCACCTTAATTGGCGACAGCGGGTCTTGCTGTTGGCGTGCTAGATGACATCTCCGTCTTTTTTTGATCAGAGGTGAAAACTGATCGAAGACAACACCCTCGGTTCCCGAAGGAATTAGGTGCCATGCCCGAACCCTCCCTTTATGAGCATAATTTAATGCCGCTTCGATCATCTGTCATCAAATGCAACTTTAAACAAAATTAAAATGCAAGCTTAGAAGCTATAGTTTTACATGGATTCCGAGCCATGAAGCTATCCATCCAACCAAGAAAGCACGCACGAGGCGGCCTCGAAGTTTTAAACTTGACTGCAAAATAAGCCCTCGGTAACCACCACGGGAGCCCCCAACAGGGCAGTCGGGCACAGATTTTAAGGTGGCCCAACCCGCTCATCTCCCCATACAAAAGGGGAAAGAAGATCACGCCCATATTTCTTGTCAGAGATCCAAAATTTTGCTCAAAATAGCTTTATTTGATCGAACTAGATGTCTGATGACCATTGGCATTGTAAAATTGTGTTTGGTTTCTAAGTTATAAGGTCCGAAAGTTCGCATTTTTCGCGCGTTTTATACAATAACTTTGGAGGTGGATTACGCAATGATAAAGTAAGAACATCTTAAAAAGATTAGTCATCAGACATAGCTTATTTAATCAAGATTTATAATCTATTTGGTTTTTGTTCGATTTTTTACTACAGCGGTCGTGGTTTACTTTTAGCTATAAGTCGTTTTGAAATTAAAATTTTCGTAAATCTTACCAAATCAAACACTATGCACATTGTCTTTTTTGTGGGCATGTTGCATCTTCCTCATCACGGAGCCTGTCTTATTATTTGAAACATAGAAGGTCCCAGAGCGCAACAGCACGGTTTTGTACCGTGCCCGCGAATGAGTTAGGCCCGCCGGGTTGGGCCACCTTAAGGTGTTACAGCGAGACAATTGTCGGCTGTTGGTTTAGCGTTGCGCGGCGCCGACAAACAGGTTGACATTGAAACGAGCGGCAGAGGCTGTACCTGTAGTAGGTACCGGCGGCACTAGTACGTGCGTCGGTGGGTACCACGCTCGCATCATTACCCGCCATGGCATTTGACTCCGTCGCGGACGCAGCGCCGCGTTGGCAGAGGCCAATGAAAAACAGGTTCACAAGGTGTTAATTTTGGTCAGAAAGATCATTAAAATAGTTGATTGTAACGGAGCAAAAGCACGGTACAGCCATGTGTCAATTCAACTACATTGAATTCTTCTAAACAGATTTAATACAACATAAATTATAAAACATTGCCTCAAAACAACAGTATATGGTATACCTCACAACACAACCCTCGAGTTCACACGCGCCCAGTTTCGAGAAAGTTTAGGTGAGGGTAGGTGGGGGGTGGGGTAGTGACTGCCCTGAAAGCCGGCTGTCAACCGCCCTCCGAAATATGCATTACCGAAAAGCTTCAATGACGATTATCCTAGGAACTAGAATCACTATTTTGCTGATTAGGTTAGGTCCAACAACGCTGGTTTATTTGGGTTTGGTTAATTTATTTCAATATTTCATTCCGTGCAACTCTAAGTTTCAAAAGCTACTTTAAACATTGAGGATATTACAACTATCAAGGAATAATTGAAATTGCAAAATCAATTTTAAAATGCTATCTCAACACGAGAGTCTCACATCATTTGACATCTCACAACGGAGCGGTGTGGCGGCCGGTGGCGGCGCGTCAGAACGCAACCAATTCCATTTAATAAAACCGGAGCCGCAACGTTAGCAAGCCGTAAAGTAAGTTACGACACAAACAAATAAGCAATAAAACTTTACGCACTTCCGAGCCCGCTGCGAGCGCGGACGAGAGTGCGCGGCGCGCGGTGCGCGGCCCGCGCGGACCAACTTTCGGCGGATGCGGTGATTCTATCGGCGAGCGGAACAAAACAAGCCGCCCACGGGCACTTGGCTCTCTTTGGGGTTACGCAAGCAAAAACCAAGACAATTCCGGTCGAAACACATTCGTATGGCGGTAGCGGAGCCACGAGTTTGCCTACGAATTCGGAACCCGCAGCATCGAACGCACTAAACAGGGTCCTGTGAAGTTCTTGCATGTTGTTTTAACTCGAGAAAATCAATAGTAAACAAATTTTTTAATAGTGTTCGCACGCGAACTCACTCGCTGTCGCTACTGCTTTTGAGAGTAAAATTAGCTACGCCGCCACCATGCAAACGGGTTTCGGTTGTTCGCTGTATGCAATACACCTTTAAACTTTGCCCAACCCATTATGTTACGAATGGAGTTAGATTCATTGCCAGGACCTTCCATTCTTGAATGAGCACGACATTGAACTGGATGGAAAACATAGGACACCTTTTATTGCCGTTTCAATCATCTTGTCATCCAATGCACTGGTGATGATGTTTAAGATTTTATTACATGAATTCTACACTAGCGGTTGCCAAAGTAGGCCTAGGTAGTTTAGTAAGACTTCTAAGTATAAGGTAGTTCTGACGAGAAACGATCAGTATTTACCAACTTCTCTTAAATCCACTACCAACCACTGCTAACAGCTCATATAATTCAGCGTTATGGTAACCAGCAAACAATTGAAGTGAAGAGGCAAACTATGAACCTTTACGTAGATAAAAATCGCAGAAAAAATCAAATAGATACATATAACATGTTCCTGCGGACAGACACCAGACGATGGCCTTCAGAAAAACGTTTTAAATCCTCCCCCCCAGGCGAAAGCCATGTCGGAGATGGCTGGCCCAGAGGCTAATATTATTCTCAGCATTTTCGCATGCTGCTGCCCTACTGATAAGACGGCTTGAACACACGTGATAAACATTCGTACATACTCGCACGTGTCATGTCAGCCAAGGTCATTGGCACGAGGCCGCGGCACCACCCGTGCGAAATGGGCACGGCGAAAGTGAATGCACGCAAAAATGCAATTTTACTTGCACGCAACTAATAAAATAAAGCTTTCTTCTAGCTTTTAGATGTCGAGGAACAATCACTAGCAGTTTCTCTAGCACGGCTTCTTTCCACGGCTACATTCCGTGCTAGAAAAGAGACGTCAACCATATTTTGGTTGAACGCTATCAGAGCAACCATGATCTAGTAAAAGTGTGTATGGTAAATTAAGCCAAAGTTAATTTTAATTAAGACATAACTACGCAACACAGCAGCTACACAAACACTTGCCCAGTAATTAGGATAGCATTTGGCACTACGTTTCTGATATAGTTGAATCTGCCGGATCATTTTAACTAGAAACGTTTTAGTAACCCGAGAAGTTCTCACAACGAATACAGGTACTACCGTGGACGTTGCTCTGTGGAACTTCATCCCTCATACTATATCCGGAGCACTCGCCGCGGAGAATCAGAGCACCACATGCGGCACCGTTTCTCAAACTCATTTCTCTGCCGCACCGCCAGGATATGGAACTGTCTGCCGGCGGGTGCCTGGGAGCTTATAGGTATGAGAAAAGCGTAATTTGAACAAGCTGATAGCTCAGCGATAGTCTCGTATCGTGCCTCGCTGACTGTGGTTTCGCGAGGCGAGATGTTTTTAATAATAATAATAAACTGTTTATTAGATGAAACTTATACATACATTTTTAGAGTAGACTTAACATAATTGTACAATTGTTAGTTTCATCTAATGGGCCGCCATATTGCCTTGAGGCAATCTCTTCGTGGCCACTCATAAGATTTAACAACATCACTTTGGGTAGGTAAATAAGTAAAGCAAGCATTAAGTTAAGGTGGCCCAACCCGCTCATCTCCCCATACAAAAGGGAAAAGAAGATCACGCCCATATTTCTTGTCAGAGATCCAAAATTTTGCTCAAAATAGCTTCATTTGATCGAACTAGACGTCTGATGACCATTGACATTGTAAAATTGTGTTTGGTTTCTAAGTTATAAGGTCCGAAAGTTCGAATTTTTCGCGCGTTTTATACAATAACTTTGGAGGTGGATTACGCAATGATAAAGTAAGAACATCGTAAAAAGATTAGTAATCAGACATAGCTTATTTAATCAAGATTAATGATCTATTTGGTTTTTGTTAGATTTTTGACTACAGCGGTCGTGGTTTACTTTTAGCTATAAGTCGTTTTGAAATTAAAATTTTCGTAAATCTTACCAAATCATACCCTATGCACATTGTCTTTTTTGTGGACATATTGCATCTTCCTCATCACGGAGCCTGTCTTATTCTTTGAAACAGAGAAGGTCCCAGAGCGCAACAGCACGATTTTGTACCGTGCCCGCGAATGAGTTGGGCCCGCCGGGTTGGGCCACCTTAAGATTATAACATGCGACAATTTAAAACTAACAGAAACAAAATTTTAACAAACATCATAAAACATAAATCATGCATACAAGGAGCAAGCAGATAAAATATAGACACCAAACGAAGGCAACGACTTGAGGTAGGTCAGAGATAGACTCTCGAGATAGTAATTTTTGGCTTTTCTTTTGTCCTCGGCTCAGTCACCAATGCCGGATTTTCATTAAAAATTTTTAGGGTTCCGTACCCAAAGGGTAAAAACGGAACCCTATTACTAAGCCTCCGCTGTCCGTCCGTCCGTCCGTCCGTCTGTCACAGGGCTGTATCTCGTGAACCGTAATAGGCTGAAATTTTCACGGAGTGTGTATTAATTTTGCCGCTATAACAACAAATAGGTAAAATAAAATAATAATAATAATTAAAGGGGACCCATACAAAAAATGAGTGAAAATATTTTTTTTTTTAATCTTGTATCCGACTCGCACTTGGCCGGTTTTTTCAATTTAAAGTTTTCGTTGTGAGGACTTCGCGCCGGGCCGAAAGATATGACGTAGTATACTGCTTTGACCAATCGTACCGAAACAGAAAAATGCACGTTGCTACTGCTCTAGCCGTTCGCACCTTACTAATTTTGTTTTATGCAACCTGCCATGGATGGTTAATACCACACAACTACTGTTATGAAATTAGCCCTAGATATCACATTGTCGAAGGAATTAGGTGCAATGCCAGGACCTTCCCTTTATGAGCACGGCTACACAGAACTGGATGGAAAACACAATCAATTTGCATTGCCGCTTCGACCATATTTTTATACAATGCGGTGGTACCAACCCGGGCGGGCTTAAACCCTACCACCTAGTAGGGGAAGGGGACCTACAGTTTTACATGGACACCGAGCCATGGAGCAGCTCACATTTGTGACGAAATTCACTTATCAAACTCGGAAAGAGAAAGAAAGCGGTGCATGAACGGGGCGTTGATTTGAACCTAGACCTATGGTATGCTAGGCAAATCACCGCGCCGCTAGGCTACGAACCGCTCAAATACAACTTCACCGAGAGACCACGTCAATAGACTCGGCAAACACTAAACTTCCCATTCAGTCGGCGCAGCGGAGGCGGCGGCGGGGCGGAGGGCGCGGGGGAGGCGGCGCGCGCGGGCTCATTGAGCCGTGCGTGGGCAGCCATCGTGCACTTATTATGTGCGGCTGCGACACGGTAGGAATCAGAGTGGGCAGTCTGAGTTCTCGCCAAAATTGGCGTTAAGGCAGACCGATCGACTGGCGTTTTCAAATGTATGGAGAAATTGAAGAGCGCGCGCAGTGGGCGTTAAGCGAACTAACGTTTGCGCGTAGTAGTTTTAATTTGACAGCTTACTCAACGTTGCCGTAAATACGTCGACGTTGCGGTTTACGTCCACTCCGCGTTTTCATACAAATCGGAAGTCCGAATTTGACTTCGACAGCTTGAAGAAGTAAAACCACAGAATATCTAGTAAAAACTTGTATGGAGTTTGACGTTTTTACGGAACTTCGGAGTTACGTAAACGCCAATTCGCTTTACGCCCACTGCGCGCGCTCTTCGATTTCTCCATACATTTGAAAACGCCAGTCGAAAGTTTTGCCGTAAACGCAAATTTAGGTGACAGCTGGGACTACGGGCTCAGGAACCGCCAATTTTAAGACTGCTCGACTTGTTATGAACAAGGTGGCCACCGTTGTAAACAACTTTTGGAGATCAATACTCAATTCCCATCTCACGTTTACATAAGATTTATGCCACTTTTAACCACCTCCCACTACAAAAATCCCAAAGTTATCTTTCGGTTACACCATGTAAATATGCAATGTAACTGAAAGCTAACTATAGGATTTCAGGTAGCTGGAGGTGGTGAAATTAGGGGTTAAAGAATGGTTTCTCTTTTTTTATGCAACTTGACATCCGACCCCGAAGGAATTAGGTGCCATGCCAGGACCTTCCCTTTATGAGCACGGCTACATTGAACTGGATGGAAAGCGCGGACATTTTTTAATTGCCGCTTCTACCATACGTTTCATCCGACGCGGTGATACCAACTCTGGCGGGCTCAACCTTACCACCTAGTAGGGGAAGAGGATCTACAATTTTACATGGGTTCCGAAACATTGCCTACCTCGCACTCGTAACGATATGCACTTATCCAACTCAGAAAGAGAGAGAAAGTGGTGCATGACCGGGGCGAGATTTTGAAAGCATGAAAGGCAAGTCCTCTAGCCCCTAAACTACGAGCTTAGAGATGCTTTATTGTTTCCACTTAGCGGAGCAGAATATCTTCGTAACAAACATGGTTTTAACATTAAAAACGTAGGTTTGCATGTGTGAAAATTATGTGGACATTTGCAAAACGTATTTTAGTGTCAAAATTGTTTTACTAGTTCGCCTCGTATGGTGGCAATAATCCCTGCTCGCTTCTAGGGCGACGACCCCAAACTATTACATCGGACCGCGCTATTGCCGCGAAATTGAGCACGTGATCTGCATACCACCCTATCCCTGCCGCCACATCTCCACAGAGGTTACGAAAAATATAGCATCCTTCGTATTAAATTCCTTCTCGTAAGAGCGGGAATGTAATTTATGGAGCACATAAATAACGACTAGGTTAGAGAGCAATGTCAATTGAAAAATGATGCGACTAGAATCGAGAAAGGAGCGTTAGTTTTTACTAGAAGTTTACCTATTTGTTGTTATAGCGGCCAAATAAATACACTCTGTGAAAAGTACAGCTGCCTACCTATTACGGTTCATGAGATACAGGCCCGTGACTGACGGACGGGCGGATAGCGGAGGCTTAGTAATAGGGTTCCGTTGGCACCCTTTGGGTACGGAATCCTAAAAATGGCGAAACAAATTTACAGAGCAGAAGTGTGCGGGAGTGTCGTACCCGTGCAGCCTATGAGAACGTACCGCGACCAAATCGATGTTATTCTTCGTAAAGGACTGGTATTTAGCACTCGTAATCGTAGAGCATGTATGATAAGATGTATGTCCGTAGATGAAGCGAAAGAGTGTGCTGTGACCGTACCGTATGGCGCTCTATCGTCTCTGCGTACCCCTCCGGGAAAACGGCGTGAAGGTATGTATGCATGTAGAACAAAAAAAAAACGAACGACGCTGATGGGAAATGAGAGCGAGACGCCTCCGAGCGCTTGACCCTTGCATTGCGTGCGCGAGTGGCGCGGGGAGCAGCGCCCCGACCTCACATATTCCAGCGCGATTAGCACCGCGCACAGATGCTTCGCATTCCGAACGGAGCACAAGTCGCACGGCGCGCGCACTCTCGGAGCGGCGGAAGGTGTCCGCACGAAGGGGGACCGCGGAGGGGGAGGGGGTGTAACAAACACAACCGGCGCGGGTAGTAGGTAACTAATAGCTGTCCCCGCCGCAGTAAACAAAGACGTGACGTAGCGCCCGCTGCCGACGACACAAGAAGTTTTAACCTTGACGACTTCGTTTGGGATTATTTAGCTTACGACAGGAATAGGTCAGAGGCAGTGATATTTGTAATATTAACTAGGATAGCCGTGTAGGAACTTCCTCATAAATATAAGAAATGTCCATTACGCTCAGAATGTAGGCCAATGTGGAGCCAAACTTGAGCAATCTCGTCTAGTACCTACCAACCTACTATAATGCCTGATGCTTGCATACAATTCCCGCAATGGCGAAGAAAACTAAATACAGAAGGAAAAAAAATGAATGTCATCTATGAGTTGAAAGAAAATAGTAAAATATACATAATCAGAAAAGCGGCGGCGAAGGTGACGACCACCAAAGGAGGCGGCGCGGCGGCTGCGGCAAGGCGCGGAGGTGGATGGCTCAACTAGCGAGGGAGCGAGAGATCGCGACGTGGGAGGGAGCAGGCGAGAGAGGTGCGAACGAAAGCGCAGCCACCGTCTCCCTCCCGCGTAGATTTGGCAACAGCGCAAAGTGGCCTCCTGTTTTCAAATTCCCAATGACAGCCCTCGTGAAGCACCTTGGTTGAGAAGGGATAAGATCATTCTTACATTACCTACAATAGGCATTATACATTGTCTAGATTCAAGATAAAACAATCATATTTACACAAAGGGAAGACACATCAAGGATTCATCGATATTTATCTGTATATCAAAGTTATGACCCTGAAAGAAGAAGTAGGCAGGTAAATTTAAAAGTTATGCCACAACAGGATGCTTTCCACTGGTTTTCAAGACGGTAATTAGGTTATTAAGACACAAGACGAAGAGCAAAATTTCCTGTGTCTGATAGTCACAGAAAACAGCGAGAGAAGCGGGCGGCGTGAGGCGATCACATTTGGCACATGCCTAACTACGGAGAGATGCTACGTACTGAAGTACGGAGTATCTGCGTGAGGACGTAGTATATCCTGGTTATCTTTTTCCAAAAATATGTAGGGCTTTAACCATATATTTATTTGAGTAGATGTTTTTGAAGGCGGCTATGGTACGACTTCTCAAAAATGTACAAAACTATGATGATCGGGAATAAATATTCACTATCTGAGAATAGTGCAAGCTCGCTAGAGTTCATCAGAAAAGGTGGTTCAGACGTTTTGACATAATACTGAGGAGTGACGTCAGGCGCGCGTCGTTCGCCGCAGTGAAGTGTGGAGAGGAGAACGGAAACTCACCAGGGCAAAGAAGTTGGTATGGCAGTCCTCGAGACTGGCCCCGTTGGTTTGTTGATGGTGCGTCATGGTGGCGGCGGCATGTTGCACTCACTAGACACATTCACTGCACGACACGACACTCACAACGCGCCACGCACCGCGCACGACCGATCGAGCTCCGTTTGCCCGATTGGAAGATGGCGGCCGCGCGACAACAAGCCGCGATTGTGGCGCCTCACGGCGGTATAAAATTGTACTTTGATGGACTCTATTGTTTATGCCCAATTGTCAAACATTATTTACTTTTCTTTCTTCGTTAATTTTTTATTTTCATTTTAATCATAACTTGCATTTCAAATTTGAACTAAACCAAAATAAATTATTGAGTAATCCTATACTATTCACAAGCAATATTTGTATATAATACTTATCTTTTGCGATCTCGAAAACGGCTCTAACGATTTACATTTTGGGCGCGAAATATCGGTCTAGCTGGTCTAATCTCTGGAAAAACGAGAAATTTAAACTATATACTTTAAATTAGAAATTATTGGAGATCTCAAAAACGGCTCTAACGATTTTCTAGATAAGTGTCTTCGCTGAAAAAAATTAAACTGCGATAACGAATTTCCAGTGCGAATGCCAAGTGCCATAGTCTTGGTCCCGAAAGTTTTAATTGGTGTGCCATTTCTGCATAAAGTTGGTAAATGAATAGTTCTGATAGGACGTTTTTGTGGGCGAATGATAATACTGAAACCAGAAAAACTGGATTGAGGCAACGGTTTGGCCAAAGGAGTTTCAAGGTTTCGTCCGGTACCTAGTCATTTACGAGGTCGCGCATGCGCCTGAGGAGTTGTGATGGTTTCTGGTCGCCTATATCCAGCTCTCCTAGAAGCTTTTGAAATCGGCGTTCCTCGGACTCCTCGTAGGCTGCGAGGAGGCGAGTACGTAGAGACTCGTGTTTTCCTTGTGACGGTGGGACTTGCAAAATGTCCGTTATCTGACGCAACTCGTCGTGTCCCAGCTTGGCAATCACTAAATTATATTTGGAATCATTACCTTGTTTCAGCGGAGCGATGACGCTTCGAACTGGTGGAACCTTTGCCTGAAGACTAATTGCAGTCATCTCGCTGCTGTACCGGGGTGCTGAGGGTTGCGTCGGCTGAGCAGAGGGCGGAGCTGCGGCCGGTGTCAGCGGGTCGGGGATGTTTTGCGCACACATGTCTCTTCCACTACCTACTCATGACTGTACAGTTACTGTCTTTATCAAACGATCACGTCGGGGTCACCAATTTGGCTAGGTTAAAGGTGCGCCAAGCACCAGAGTCAAAGGCAAGTTTACGTTTCCTTTAATGACTGGCAAATATTATTTATTGAAATCAATCGAAAGTGCGAAGGTGAAGGAGTATTGCTGACGTGTGCGCGTTATGGACGTAACCTAGTGTTAGTGTGCTGTTTTGTTAGCCACAGCAGTTAGCAGTTAGCCGCAACAGTTTCGGGCGCCACAATACCAACCCGGGCGGCTTTAAAGCCATACAACCTAGTATGGGAAGGGGATCTACAGTTTTACATGGATTCCGAACCACAGAGCAGCTCGTATTATTGACAAAATGCACTTAATCCACTCAGAATGAGAAAGAAAATGGTGCCTGCGAGGATTTGAATCCAGACCTCTGGTACGCTAGGCAAGTCTTGTTTGTATTGTTCGATATCTATCCGTTTCTTTCGGTGCTGTTAGGTATTGTTCAGTGTTTTTCAGTATTCGACGTTGTTCGGCTTGATTAGTGTTGTTTGCCATTTTTGGGTGCTTTTGGTTTTATATGTTAGTTAGATGGCTTTTTCATCTAAGGTTAGATGCTATAATGCTGCCCTTTTCATGCAAATCAAGTTTTAGTTTTAGTGAAATCGATCTGAACGCACACGAATTTACTTCCGATTTGGGATTACGACGCGGGTGGCGGAGAGGCATTCACGGACTCTCTGCGTGAGTATTAATGGACGCTAACGAAAACGCTGGCGCAAGTTAGCGTAGAGTAAAAAATTGAACCCACAGTAAAGAAGTGGACGCGAAAGAGCAATTAGGAGAACGACTTTATAACATTCATTATATCAAGTCTAATAATAGACCTGGTCTACAAATGCATGTACTACTACAATGCAACTTTAACTTGCACCTACAAATATTCCTACTTTTGCAAACCAATTTATTTTTTATTTATTTATATATTTAGGAGAAACATACTATATCTAACTTAGTTGGACGTCAACAGTTTTATGAGCGGAGAAAGAAACCTAGGACTGTTTTGTTATCTATGGACAGAGGCACAGAATATTGTCAAAATATCAGACAGAAAATAAAGAATTCACAGATTGCAAAAAACCAAGTGTTTTTAGAATAAAAATGCCAGGCGAATTGAATTGGTGATTTGTGCCAAGACATTCTATTTTATATGAATTGTGCGATTAGAGAAGTTACATGTGGCGTTGAAATTGCGTACTTTTGAATTCCAAAATTCAGAGATGCACAAATTTATTGTTGTACCGTTTTTGAAAACACATTTTGAGGTTAGTCAAAAGGATCACATTTTGGGGCGTTTGTCTAGAATAGCGATGGGTCATGCCAGCTCCAAAAAGGAAAGCATTCCCATTACTACTCTACACGTCAGGATTGGCCTCCGGAATGAAGATCAAATGTTACTTCAAGAATCCACAACAATCTGGTTAAAATGTCCACTTCGGAATGGATTTCCTGGAGTAGCTATAATTTCAGTCTTGAATGGACATATTTCCTCCCAGGAGTGGCTATAATTTCCCTCCGGAGTGGCTATAACGGAATGGTGGGTCCTCCGAGAATGTGCAAAAGTCTTCAATGGGATCCAAGTTTTCATTGAATATTTCGAATAAGCAAAAAATAAAGGTGATCACTCCCGAAGGGTGGGTCATAAATCTTAAATCAGTTTTGAGTTTTCTTAAAAATTTTAATGAGCAAAACAAAAAAAGGTGATAAGGAAGTTTTGGGTAAGGAATGACTATAATAAGACTGAATGGGTATATCTTAACGAGGAGTGGGAACACATCTTGTGAATGTGAATCTATAGCAGACATCTCATCACCTAAAAGTCCTTGTGTTTCTGAGCAGTTAAATCTAGATCCTAGGCCATTATAACTTACAAAACCCCAGTAAACAAAAGGGATACATTTTGGTTGCGTCCAAACCCCTGTTTGCCTTGCGCGCAACATGTGCTGGAAATTGGGCCATTTATGTTTTTATTGTGCTCTTAGAAAATGATGGTGTAAATACAGTAATACCCCGGACTTATGCGGTAGGTGGGTTTTTTTGCCGTGTAAGTCGAATTTGCTGGATTCAACTTTGCATATAAATACATATAAAGTATGTTTAATCGGGACCACAGTTTAAATAAAACAATAATTTAGAAGAAAGATGTTTAATAAAATGTAAGAACCGAAGTTATTTTGATGTCGAAGGCTACATATATTCTAACAATTTTGTCTGACGAGTTAAGTATTTTTCTTCTCACGCAAAATTTCCTCGTAGCATACTAGTATTTTTTTTATTCCCCGTTTTGTAGTAGATACGCGTTCTTCATTAGAATCTATTTTTTCTAAAATTTGTAACACCTTTTCAATTGAATTGAGTACTTCTGTTGTGTTTGCAATTGTCATTTGAATTATCGATTCAACTGGGTCTAGCGAATGAGTTTGTTAAATGTCTTGCTCATACTTATGTGTTTTTCTTTTCTTGTTAGGCTAAAATAGCTAATTTTTTGTTCTTTTAGATGACATAATTAGAGATTATAAGTAAAACGCATTGCGCACGTAAAACAAATCCACGCTCTTGTCGCAAACTGAACACTGAGAGGGAGGAGCGAAAGAGCCGATGCGCGCGGCAATCAAAATGAAAAACCGCGTATCTCCGAATTCGCGTAAAACGGGGTAGCGTAAGTCGGGGTATTACTGTACACAAAATAATATTAAAGAAATTGGTGCATTGTAATATCATATAAATAAACAGAAAGTGTACGATCTGATAATGTACCTTTTTTTAAAGTTAGTTAGCTATTTATATCCAAAATCAGATTTAATTTTAAGATTACAGATTATAATTTAGGTAAATTCATCTTAACTTAAGACTCTTAAGAACAGCCCGTAAGCTATGCTCCCCATACAAACGTAGTTTACTAATCATTTGGAAACCGCTATTCCAATTGAATTGATATTTAATATGTAATATCAGGTAACAAATATCTGTGTCTGCATGCTTTTGTTTTTTTAAAAATCCAAACCGAATGAAATGAAAGCAAAAAGAAAATCTTCATACGAATTTTGTTTTCTCTGTGGTTTGACCCAGAATACATTTACCGAAAAAACAAAGGCATGCAGACACAGATATTTGTGGCCTAATATTAGATACCAAATATCAAGTATGTTGGAATAGTGGTTTTCAAATTATTAGTAAACTACGTTTGTATGGGAGGCGAAATTTTCTGATGCTTACGGGCCGACCTTAAGCCTTTTGAATAGGTATATTTACAGTCAGAGGTTTCAGACTGTCAAAACATGCACTTTCTTTGTACTATGGTTTGTTTTGGTATAGATTTCTCATCTGAATCAGAGTCCACAGGATAATTTTTTTCAGATTTTTAACTTTCCTGGCCATAGGCCATAGGGTCGGGCTGTTTGGACTACAGTAAGCGGGAGTTGGGGACATTGAGGTCGGACTTGTAGGGGCTATGAGTGAGCTGCAGGAGTGGGTGACGTTGGTTGTCTGGCAAGCACGTTGCATCTGGGCTGTTTGTTCCGCGTGCAGCGAGCGGCCTTAGTAACTAGTCCTAGTGGGCTGATAAGGGAACGGGGCGAGGGGTACTTTGCAAGTCGCAAAGTACCTAGTGGAGAGTTCCATTAGATGTATGTTACCCACTCGGATTTGTAATTTTTTTTCTTTTCCTGCCGGTTCGATTACTTCTGGCGAAGAAGAACCGGCCAGATACTGCTAGGTTTGTCATTGCTGTATTTTTTTTAAAGTAGTTTACAGGGGTTGATCGATTACTACGGCAAAGGAATTTGTTTTTATTAAAAAAAAGCTTTGGTGAAGAGCAAACTCTTGATTACCATAATGACATCTTATTCTAAATTAATAGGTACGATATAGTAGGCGCAAAACAGAAGTTTAGTATGGTATATACACTCATGATTTTAATTTTGAAACGGAAACTATATTTTTCATTCAGGACATGAAAAACTCTAGTTAAATCTCTTTGATAACAAATGTAAATAATAAATAGATTTTAATGGTATTTATGAATAAAATCGTGATTAATCTTTTCAACCATATTTTGCATGGCCTTATTCTATTTGACATCAATTCATGCATGCGTTGATTGATTAATAGTTATTAAATAAATAACTGATTATTTCCAGTTATGTTGGTCCCGTGCATATCACAAAAGTCGACAACCCAAAGTCGATAAGAAGTTGCAGGCAGCGGCAGAAGTACTAGCATCTCGTGGGTAAGTAACTCTTACTCTAACGTAATTCACAATACTGAATGATTTATTAACAGCAACTAATGTTTCCAATATGACTTCAATTATAAAGAGAACCCTAGTTTTGTGTTGCAGATTTGAAAATAGCCTGAGGTCTATTGTCAATATACACTGGTACTAGTCAGGTTTGAGGTTGGAATAAACTTAAAACTGTAAATATACCTCTTCTCTATTCACTGGTAAGTTTAGCCAGCCCAGCTATGGATGAAGGACTGTTGAATGGGCACATTGCCCATATTTAAATTCAATTTAATGTAGACTCTCATATAGGGCCTGGCTTAAGCCATAAAATGCATACGTACATATTTATAAAAAAAATATGTAAGGTCCTTAAGTCCCCTTTAATTGTGATGTATGACTAATCCTTGTCTAGAAATGTAAGAAAATCTGATGGCATTTTATACATGTTAACTGTACTAAACTTTCAGTTTCTTGCGCTCCGTCAAGCCGTATACCCCCCCGAGCGATGTGGAAAGTAAACTGCAACAAATCTGTAGCGAAAATGGGTTAGAGAATACAGCTGCATTGGATGTGCCCGAGAAAAAGTTTACTGTCCTGAAAGCATGCTTTGAAGTATTTCAACATGGAGTTCCAAACTCAATTTTGCATACAATTGACACAGTTGGTAAGTACTAATCGATTTGCACAATCGTTTTTAAAATAATTTTAGAGGAGTATTTTAACTCTCACCCTTATTTTATAATAATAATAAAATTATTTCACATCCTTAACATAACCATAAATTACGGGCAATAACATACTGGCAACCTTAAAAGGCAAAGCCGTGATAATATCATGCAACATATTATATTTGCTTTGGAATACATAATTTTATAGAGACATGTCGGTTTGCTTACGGCTCTCGGCTCTCCTCGAGGCCGCTTCCTGATTGTAGATCGATCACGTGTCCATTCATCAGCGCTACGGCAGCTAACACTGCCATCGGGACACCCTTAGCGAGGGATTTTACAAATAAAAGATGCTTATATTTTTCGTGTAACGCGCTCCAACGGCGGAAGCAGAAAATACAATCATTGCCAGTATGAGAAACTGGTGTCGAAATATAGAATGACAAGCTTAAAGTAATAAATTATCCACTGATGAAACAAAAAAATAATAAAAAAAAATACAAAACTAATTTGCCGTGTCTCAATGTTTATACCAAGTTTTTAATAAACCTCCACTCTTTAAAATCTGATAGCTAGCTAGGTGCTAAGAAGGAAGAACGAATACAATAAGAAACCCAATTTTCCTTCAGAAATAAAAAAAAACTTTTATAATCAGTTTTTATCTTATTAACGGTGTAACCATTTTTTATAGTTCAGAAGTAATATCATTGTCCTAACTATTTGGTATATTGTAGTATTGAAAAAGTATTACAACAATCTTATTGAATATTCCCTTTTAACTAATGTGTATGAAAATGAAACTGATCCGGTTTTTACTCAGCTGACCTGAAGCAGTTCTACAGCACACCAGTTAACACAACAACACCATTTGAGGCCCTAAAGAAAATGGATCTACCCAAAAATATGTATGTCCAGAAGGACTATGTTAGGTTCCATCCAGGTACGTTCGATTTTATGTTACCAAATAATTGGGACGTAAGCTCAAGCAGCGTCCGGGAACAAAGGAACTCGAGTGCAAAAATATTGCTATTTTTAGTTTGCTAGCATATGTAATTTAAACACAGACTATTTTTACATTGATATTTGTAAGTAATTTTTTTTTATTTCTAAATACATACTATATTAGGTTCTTATTTATGAAATTGGCGTTTTGTCGAACTGTACTTTGATCTCTAATATCTGGCGTTTGATTAGGAATTCTAAGTTAATATTTATTAAAAATTTAGGCTTTTGTGGTAACGATATGAGAAGTTGTCTCATCGGTGGTACTTGAGTTGACGTCTCACTCCCACGCTTTGTTTGTATTGCAAGCACAGTGCGCTATGCTAGGTCTATGGATAAAACAATTTTAATGGATTTGAAAGAAATTGTAAGAGTGAAAAAGCTCGAAAAATGGGTACCCAATGAATTGAGTGAAGCACACCAACGGACACACGTCAGTTGCTGAATTGCATTACTCAACCGTCACAATAACGATGGGATTTTGTATCTTATTGTGAAGAAAAATGGATCCTGTACGATAATCACAATGGTTGAACCCAGAAGAACCGGCCAAATCCTACCCTAAGCAAAAGTTGACTCAGGGTACTGATAAGTGTCTGGTGGATCAGTGCTGATGTCGTCCACTACAGCTTCCTAAAATCTAGCCAGACGATTACGGCAGATCTGTATTGTCAACAATTGCAAACCATGACGGAAAAGCTAGCCGTTAAACAACCGATACTGGTCAATTGCCACAAACTGCGGAAACAAACGGTCGCTAAATTAGAGCTGTGATTGGAATGTGTCCGACATCCACTATACTCCCCGGACCTTGCTCTAACAGATTACCACTTATTCCGGAATTTGCATAACTACTTGAAGGGAAAACATTCTATTCCGTTGAGGCACTCAAAACCGCCTTTAAAGATTTTGTTGACTCTCGCTCCCACCAATTTTTTAGCAAAGATATCAATGAAATACCTATAAAAAGGCTAAAGTGCATAGATAACAATGGTACATACTTTGATTAAATATATATATATATATATATATATATTTACGTTTTTCATGTAAAACGTCCATTTCATATGCAAGGACCTAATAATTGCCAAAAAATTTAATAATTGAATGATAAAGGATGTATCATTTTGCGCGAATGTGAGAATAAGTCTCCTAGTCTCACTTACTTACAAACAGCGAATTTTGCCGGTTCTACATACATTGACTGAAAATATGAATAAAAAATGCATATATTGATTATATGAATATTTTTTTACTGGCAAAATTTATGTTGGTCGTTACGAAACCCTTCATTCATTCGTCATATTCAATCATTTGGTCGCCATCATTAGAAAGTGCAGCTGTGTCCACATTCGTAGCTCTGAACTTTATTAAAGTAAACTTACTCTGGTATCGCTTACAGAAAAGGACACATTATTCAAGGGCGTGTCAGCCTTCCCCAAGAGCTCCACCATCGTGACTGGTCTGAAGGCGAGGAAGAAGTACGAGGGCTATGAAGCTAAGAGGTCGTGGCCTTGAAAACTGTCATGTTACTTTGATTTTTGTTGTAGATTAAAACATATAAATATTTATAAGAAATTGATTACATTAGTTTTAAATTTCCCTTCAGTAAAAAAAGGGGTTAGTTCTGTTCCAGTTGTCACACCATGCAAGCGTAACAATGTTGTGTTTCCTCAGATAAAAAGTACAATATCCTACCCAATCTCTCCTTTGACCGCTTCTGGTTTTGCATAATTTTCGCATTGCCCTTTATACTCTTCCTACTTTTAAAATGTTGATAAATAAAGACAACTTTCAGTTTTAAAATTTTTTTAATAACAAAATTTGTACATTTCCATATAAAAATAATGAAAACCTAATTAATAAGCAGAAAATATAACGATATTTTTTTCCTCAGCATTATTCTTACAACAAAAGGTCTAATTTTAATGTCAAATATTACTTTATTCAATATCATTTAGATACTTACTAACACAGTTCAAAAAGGTGGTTCTCAATTTAGCGCCATCCATTAACCCATTTCTATTATATTCTATAATCGCTAAACGCAGGAAGTGCAAAAGGTAGTAGTAAATATTTAAAGTGCATTCACTTTAAATATTTTTGCAATAAGAACCAACCGATCTTGTAAATCCTTTTAGGGTGTCGGTAAACTGTGGAATTCCCCCAAAATTGTTTTATCTACCAACTGGCTCTCTGTACATTTAGATTACATTCAAAATGTATGTGTCTGGAACCCATTCCCTCATAAAAATACAAATTATCAAAATCCATTAACAGTAAAATGGGGTAGAAAACTTAGTAAAAATAAATTTACAGAACATTATCACTGATATGACAATCGGAATTCTACTAACGATCTACAGTCCCGATTGTCGTTAATAATATTCATCGCGGTAGTGTTACATCAATAAATCTGGTTTGACACTTCTAATAAATTAACAATCGTACTTAGTAGGTGGCCCCCTTCGACTCGTATGAGGGATAATATGTCTACCATCGTCTATTGAAGAGATTACGATTCACCATGTAAGCGAGCGTCTGGAAAAAGAGAAGAATCCCAGACATTCGATCAAGTCAAATATTGCAATCGCATTCTCTTACGTTGGCGAACAAAAGTACAAAATGACTTCAGAAAATTGTCGTGAAAGTAGTTCCGAGTTCCGATTGAGAGAAATTCCATATAAAATATTGGAAAATAGTAATGTAGTAGTACGTAAATTAATATTAAAACCAATACGGATTTATAACAACGAAGAAATAATTGAAATAAGACAGTTCATAGACGAAACTGCGCCACGACGGAAATGTCGCATTATTTGTTTTGAAAAAAATCACAACGTGACAGTATGTCCAGTAGTGGACGCAAACACACTGACCGACTGTCTGAATGCCATCATGCCAAATTTGAATTTGAACTGGCACACGTTCCCAACATGGCGATCTCGTTTTAGTTCGAGCAAGACTGGTCCCGACAGTGATCCCACCAATATCATAAAATCATGAATATCGCAAGAGTAGAAGATGAAGACAACAGGATAATTCTTGTTTCGGTACAGCCAGGAATGTTGGTCAGTGTTTAATCTAGAATAATTTAAAAAATTAAACACTAGTAGACACACATCTCATGATTTGGAAAATTTAAACACACTGGGAACACTCTTTTTCTGCGGTTTGCTCTCAGCAACCTGAAACAAAACATTCGTTGTGAGGGAATTTCACATGTGTCAAAATCTAAATCAAATAATAATCCAAAATCAAAATCACAATCAAAATAATGTTTAATTTACATTCCATCATTATCGTAAAAGAATGACTGAAATACAGTTTCAAGAACTGAAAATGTCACACCCCAAACAAACATATTTTACTAATTATTTGAAACCTGAATACCTAAAAAAATGTTCCCATTCATTTGATATCTAATATTAGGCAACAAATATTGTGTGTGCATGTATAATACTAATGATATTAAATATTAATACTATTGGAACAGTGGTTTTCAAATGATTAGTAAAATACGTTTGTATGGGGAGGAATAGCGTACGGGTCATTAAGGACATCATTTGGCCTTAACATATTTTGATCGATGCTTGAAATGAGGACGATTGAAAAACCAGGTGTATAAAAACATCTTTGGCATTATGTGGGTATGTGTCGAGACAAATATAGAGGACTAAAAAAGTAATTAATTGAAATATAGTTAATTGTCGACATTTAAATGTAATAAACATCAAAGGAAATATAAAAGCATTTTTGGTATTTCTTTGCGGAGCGAGTGTTTTGATGAGGAACAGAAAAGGCATTAATGCACTTACTAAGTATAATAGACATTGCAATTTTAAGACGAGTATTTTGGGTTTGGACCTTATAATTCAGCCCGTTGCCAAGGAGGAATGATTAGCTCGAAATGTCGGAGAATGTCTCTTCCCGCCGCATGAAAAGCCGTAACATTTTTCAAACATGACTTACAAGTCACTTCTCCATACAAACACAGAAAGCAAGTAGTACCAAAATAATACTTACAGCGGCTTTATTTAACAGAGCTAGATGTCTGTGTCAAATTATAAACAGTAACATTTTGTTTCTTTAAAATGTTGCCCCCTCCCAGTCTGTGTCTGACTTTTCAACATTGGCAATGATACTTTTTGTTGAAATTTGTTTTTAATGATAGTCCGTCCTCTGTTCATTGAAAAGATAATAAAGAAAATCAAGGGGGTATTCGTTGATAACTAAAGCTACATACAATTGATTTTATTTTTCTTGTAAATTAATGAATGCTAACATAATGATGTTCGAAGCAAATTTTTGGGTACTTTTTCTAAATTTTTTGATTCTAATATATTGAATAAAAAAAAAAATTGATAACAATAGGGCCTTAGAGTAGATGTCATTATTCCTCAACAATAGTTCTTCCCTTTGGAATGCAACAATTTCAATACACCGAATTTTTAAAAGTGCCCTAGTTTCAAAACCAAAAGAAATTCAAGGGAATCATTTGCATTTGCGTGAACAACATTTTACTATTCTAATTCTACACGAACATCTAGTTCAATGATTTTAGTATAATTTTAGATCTCCGTCAAGAGTAGAGAAGTGCGAATGGTCATATTTTTACGCGGTGGGCCTTACCGTGCGGTCCCCCAGCAGCAGGCGCGCCTTGTCCTCCTCCTGCGGCTCGGGCGCGGCGGCGGCGCGCCGGTGCAGCTGCAGCTTCTGACGGATCGCCTGTGACACGATCACCCTGCACACCGATGCCATCTTACTTACTACTTTCACAATGTCACATGCAGCACTGAAAGTTTGTTTGTGGAGAATGTTGTGTACATCAATGAAAGAATTATTGTCTGCTAGAATGCAGTTTTCAGTTTATTTGACACATGTTCTCTCGGTCAGTTTTGTTTTTCCGTGTCCCACGTTTTTTCGAGATTACATCTACACACATTTACGCGTGTTTCATTGTTATAACAAAGAACATAGAGGCTGATGTCGAAACAAGATGCAGATTAAAAATAGATTGAAATCATATCCCTCTTTGGGTCTACTAATGTAGTGATAGTCTAGAAATATGTGTTACCCTCTGCACTGCAGCATTGTTATGACACGTGAATGATGGAGGGACAAAAACGAAAATGAAACTAAATTGAGTGCTTATATGTGCTACTAGACTACTAGCATTGCAGTACAATTGCAACAAATTAATAAGGTGTAAGTGCACGGAGGATAGAGGGAGAGAGGAGATGTTTTTAACTCATATTATTAAGCGGGGGGAAAATAGCTTCATGGTGGGGTCATGCACCGCCCATTTTTGCGAAATCCTACCGGAATAATCAATATTCTGGTAGCAGCTATTCCGTGAGCTATTCTTAGTGGTTACAAGACTACAAATAGATGGCGCCTTTTAAATTTTACTAAGTATTTTTTCTATAAAAAAACCCTGGAAATTTAAATCTATGCCTTCGCGCGGTTTTAAATAATTTTAATTTATTGATATCATTAAAATTTGCATCATGAGATCAACATTTCTTACCGTAAAACGAAAATAATTGCGCGCCATCTATCGGCACATAGCAAGATAGATACATCGATACAATGCTCGAATATTGACTCAAATTATAAAATATGAGGTGTTTTACTGAAAAATAAAACGTAATTCCACCTACACACTTTAGATTATTTTATCCTGTGTAATGTTTGCAACATTTTACACAAAATCTCATTGTGTAATCGACTGTTTGCCGAAAATTGCGCTGAAGATGACAATATTGTCCCACAACCTAACACCGCTAGCGCCATGTCGCGAATGTCGCTAAGGCACGCCTTCTTTATCACGTGGGCTGTGACGTAGAGACCCGCTTGGTGGACACAGACCCAGTTTGCTTAGACCATCTCCTCTCTACCTCTATCCTCCGTGTGCAAGTGCAATAGCAGTGGCGGCTTTGACTAAGAGTTCATAAAAGGCACAATTGACTGTGGCGCCTGGAAAAGTGTGATATATGCATGTGGAGGATTTATAAAGGTCAGACATCTGTCAAACGTTAATACAAAAACAAACACATAAAAAACATTGTGGTCAAATACGTTATCACATAAGTAACTCACTGCATGGTTTTCATAAATGATGACTCACCTCCTGGTGTCGAACTTGGTCACCAGCAGCAGGTCTAGCCAGGTGCAGGTGACGTTTTGGTAATCTATTATGGGCAGCGCAAACGGCAAGTCGCAGAAGTCGGAACGGGTTCTTCTACTTATATGTTAATGCCTGTGTGACTCACCTCCGGGTGCCGCCAGCAGCAGTTCTAGCCTCGTCTAGGTGACGTTGTTGTGCTCCATTGTGTGCAGCGCTTGTGGCAAGTAACGGACGTTGAGCAGGTTATTCTACTTGATGCGTGACCGCCAGTGACTCACCTCCTGGTGTCAGACTTGGTCGCCAGCAGCAGGTCTAACCAGGTCCAGGTGACGTTGTGATACTCCATGGTGGGCAGCACGAGTGGCAGGTCGCGCACGTCCAGCAGGTTCTTTTCCTTGCTGCCCTTGTAGGAGAGGCGCACCGGCACTTCGGGGATCTTTATGTAGATGAACAGCTTGTTCTTCTCCGCACGCTCCTGTCAATGATCCAGTTGGATTCATTTATATACATGGCTGATTTGATCCAAGGTAAGATAGACAGTGTTAAGTAAATTAGTGTTATTGAATCAATGTACGAAAGTCACAGTAATTTAACCATCTAACAAAAGGTCAAACAAGAATCGAGAAACAATTAGGGTTAATGAATGAAAGAAATCCAAGGGAGTACAAAAGCTGCAAACATTGATTGGTATCATCTGTAGTACAAATACATGTGCCTTTGTATTGCTCTGTTATTTTGCAGGCTTATAAAAAATATCCGAGAATAAATTTATGTAAGGAACCCAACATCAAATTGTTGGGACCTAATGTGGAGAATAATGCTCAACAAGCATTTCTGTGAAGACACCTGCGTATGTTCCGGGTTATTTTACTCCCATTTCGAATTCGAGTAAAATGGACGAGCTGGCATTTTGATAAATATAAAATCAAAGAATTGAAGGGTTTCATCAGGGAAGGCTGAGAATCAAGGTCGTTTCTAACTACACTAAATGACCATGAATAATCTGTACAAAATCAGTAACAATCCCAAAGGCCTTCAGCATGTTCACATTCGATAACCGACCTTCATCTTCTCGACATCATCCTTCTGCTCGATCTTGACATAGAAGTTTGAGTCCTTGGGCTTCTTCTTGGCTTTTTTGGCGGTGCTTGAGCTAAGCGTGCTGCCGGCGCCCGACTTGAGCGAGACTGTGTCATCGTCATCGTCTGGCGGCTCTATGGCATCGGGGTCCCGCTCCGGGAAGCAGAACTTAAGCATTGTGTTGAAGAATTTCTTCGTGAGCCCTGGAAACAAGATGGTCAAAAGTTTCATTGTCATTCTTTTATAAGAGCCTTCAGCAGATTTTTTGGAAGGAACATCCGTGATAAGATGGTGCCATCTCTGCAAATGCCACCCCATTCACTCATAAATTACCGGCAAATCTGTTTCATTTTTGCTTCACAAATTAGGATGTTTTAAAATTATTACTACATATATTACATAATTACGGAAAACCACTTAACTTCATATTTTTTATAGATAACATGACATATTATGCTGCTACCACACCTATTAACTATTGCAAAGAAACGCATGAACATTTGGCAACGTATGAGAGGGTGAGTGAATGCCACGCTGGCTTGTCAGGAGCTATTTAACGCCCGTCTTAAAGGACCCCAGGTTGCACTTCCGTGGAAATATCTTCTGCTGCCTGGTACGGGTGGTCCCCAAGTCAAATGAAGTCGAGAACTTGATAGTTCTTAACAATACTTACGGTCACACTAGGTTCGGGTCTCCTCTTTCCTTAAAATATAGTTGAGAGGGGTGAGGGCTGTCTCCGGCGTGATGCTCGTGATCGCGTGCTGTTTGTAAGGACTTGCTTGCTCCAATTGGCAAAATGTTAGATGGTGGGCATAGTCTATACAAACAAATTAATATGTGTCATGAACTGATGGTAATGGCATGAATTATTGACTGTCGTGGACGAGTTTTTTATTTAGTGTTTACGTGTTTTCTTTAAAAAATTGGCAAACATTTTTGTAGATTTAGACTAAGTAGAAGTTGAAAAAAAATTACAGCGAAGTTTCTTGCTAGTTTTTCTTTGCTGTGTTTTGCTGAACTGGCAATGTTTAAATACAAAAAATCCGAGTGCAGAGTACTGTCAATGGATAATGAATAAACAATAGAATCCACATTGAAATAGACACATTGATTACTATTAAATCGTTAGAAACCGGGAAGTCCTACAAAACAAAATAAGTAATCACCGATCTTGATGGGCACCACGTTGACCTCGAAGTGCTCCTTGACGGAGATGCCGCCGACGGGCGGGCGGTCGCGGCAGAAGAGGCGCAGCGCGGCGCGGCGCGCGAGCGGCGCGCGCCCGCTCGTCTCCTGCGGTGCGAGCACCTCGGGGAAGGGCTCCCGCGGCAGCAGGTTCGTGACGCGCACGTAGCCCAGCTCCAGCTGGTGCTCCACCGAGTCGTCGCTGCGGGACGTCTTCGTGTACCTGAGGTGGTGGTTATGGATGGTCAGAATTAAGCCTCACCCCAGCGAAATTAGCACAGATACCTGGATTCGCGAAACTGCAGACTCGCGGAACTCCGAGCGACTCTAATGTCTCTTAGCTTGCATGAAAAATAAAAACATTATTGCAAACTAAGGGCCATTAGATTCGCTCAGAGTTTTGCAGTTTTGCGACGAGTGCTTCGCAAAAACGTTTTTTTCAGCCCCAACTAACATGGCTTCCGTAAGGTCAAACAAAAGAAATGTGAACCAATTTCAATGAAGCAAGTGGTAGATGGCAGGTGAGACTCACAGAAAGTTAGTGAGGACGAGGTCGGCGATGCCGAGCTGCCCGTCGGCGTCGTTGAGCCGCCAGCGCGCGCTCTTGAAGCAGATCTCGTTGAGGCGGTGCGGAGGCGCGTGCGTCGAGTGCAGGCGCGGCGCGGGCGGACGACGCGTCGCGGCTGCCACCTGACACCCAACACCACATCCTACGTTTCACCAAAGCTTTTATACAATTCGTTCATCGACTCATAGGCAAAAAACTTTGTAAGTAATTTAATTTACTTAACCTTCTTGTAGTCAAACTTTAATTTTTTTCTGTTTATTTAAAAAAAAACCGTATAAAATTGCAACTGAACAAACAAGTAATGACAAAGCAAAAAAGTACTAAGTTCATTACCGTTAGTATAACATAAACTATGTATATTAATAGATTCTAAAATGTTATTTTTCAAAAGTTTATGCCATTAGTTTTTCCAAAAGGGAGCAGGGTGTATACACGGTTATGGGCAAATCTATTTGACATATTGCATGCAAAATTATATTCTGTATTTTATGGCTTTATTTTTTGACCAATGAAACATTTTTAAATTTAATTATTTTTAAGTTTGATAGTCCACGTATATTAAGAATTGGTTTTATGCTGACCGAGTATTGTGGGTTCCACACAGATAACTGACTTACTTAGTTACTTAGTTAATTGATCGATCCTGATTAATATTACACATCATCCAAAAATCTTGTGACCGCTTTGTAGAAGGCTCAAAATATATAGAATATAATGATGATATCAAATAATATACCTCTCTCCATGCGCGTACCATTGCATCTAGTTCGTCTCCCAGCGCTGATACCTGCTCCTTGCACTCGTTCACCTATCGCAAGAAATGTTTTTCCATTTACAAGCACGGAATTACAATTTTACCAGTACTGACAAAACCCTAGAAATTATTAGGTTACCTGAGCATCCAAGTTCTTTAACTCTTCCGCGGCCGGTCGGTCATTGTCAGCGAGTGCACGTCTCTTTAGATAAGTCTCCTTTTCCAATCGTCGCAGCCTCGTTAGTGACTCACGAACCTGCCACCATTACATAGATAAATACCAACACGCTGCTCCCGGAGGGAGAGAGACAACAATGCATCATACTGTACGATCTGTAGATATTTATTTTGCTTCCTATTATGGGTGCTACATAACTGCCCTTTACGTAGTATTACATAAATCTTGATGTGGTACGTTATACTAGGACGCCTGTGTTCTCAATTGTTGTCACTAAATTTTGTTCAATTGAAAATGCTCTCTAATCCAACTATCTTAAAACTTTTTTGGTAAACTCACTCCTCTGCTACCAATACCAGATAAAATGAATGATCATACAATCAAAGATTTAATGAACTGATTTGATGTAGTTCTGATGAGATTCCAGCAGATCTGACGTGATCAAAGTCCAGCTGATGATGTACGGAGAATGTACAGTTTGCCATACATTAAACATCACTTGAGACCATAGCCTTAGAATGTAAAGACAAACAAAGTCCAGTGACTGATGAGACCAAAATCGTTTCATACAAAATGTACTGGAATTTTTACTCAAATAAATTCTAAACCGAAATGTAGCTTCAAAAGAATGATCTGAGTATTTTTTTAAGTTTTACTTTTAAATATTATGGAAAAGTTAAGAAATTTGATCGACAAATAATTATAATCAATGGGTCACCCCTTATTTACCATAAGAAATGGTTTTTACGCTCGTTCACTTAACAATCTATAAATTCACAATTCACCACCGCTTTTAAAAAAAATATTTCACCATATGGTAACCCAAGAAAACATTTCATATCTAACCGAGTAGTGGACTCTTGGAACAAACGGCCACAAGAAGTGATCAGTGCTATAACAGTGAACGGGTTCAAAAACCAATTGGACAGTTGTTTTAAATTAAAAAAAATGGACGTTTCATAACCAAATAGTGCACTCAATCAATGACATACACGCATCAGCTTTAAGCTGCTAGTGTATATCTATATCTATACCATTATATAAAGAGGAAAGGTTTGATTGTTTGTGTATTTGAACTGAATAGGCTCCGAAACTACTGAACGGATTTGAAAAATTATTTCACCATTGGAAAACTACAGTCTATCCGAGTAACATAGGCAAGGTGGAAAAAATTACCAAGAATGTTCCTTACATCGCGAGCGCTGCGAAAACTATTCACGATAGAACAAAATGTTGTACTACAATTTTATAGAACACATCATTATCTACAAAAAATGTCGCAACAGCATACATGTAACTATTATAGTTAAGTCACAATAAGTGTGCATTTATTATAAAATAAAAATTTTAATACCGCCGTTAGAAAAGGCTCTTTATTAGTACCTAGGTATTAATCCTTATCAAAATAAAAAAAATATGATTTAAGACTGCTTCAATACCTTTATATAACTCTTTGAATTATTAGATTCGGACATTCCATTCGAAATATATCACGAGTTTAAAAATTTGAAACACTCCGCTCGGCTAGCTATGCGTTTTATTTGTAGGCGTCACTCAGGGGTACGGGAGCCGACTCCCCGTCAAGGCCACAAAATAAACTTGCCGCGCGGCACATTCCCGCAGTCCCCTACGCAGCGGTCGTGTGCGGAATTGAAAAAATTGTCGGTTGATAATATCTTGTCGCTTGATGATAATTAGTTTAGTAGGTAACTAAACGCATTCAAAAAGATCTTTTCAGAACTAGACCCATTAATATATGTTGTACATTTAGTTATCCTAATAACTAAGTGACTTAAATAGTTTTTTAACATTTTTGATTAAATCTTTTTTAGTTGTAGGTTATAGTAGAAGTTGTAGGTAGCTAATAATAGTTAAGCTAATTATTTAGTGCAAAATAAAACAACATCAAATATTGGGCGATTCCGCTATAGATGATTTCCGAAATGAATTTTTCAATCACGCTATTAGTTGTTTTTTTTGTTATTAGTGCAAAGAAGAAAGTTTAAATATAATAATCAATGTATTTTTATTTGATTTTATACCATATCTTCTTTTTTGGCGCTGTTGAAATATTACCATCCGAAGAATTGGTATAAACTGTAAAATCATAACTAGCACAACTGGCGCGAAACAGTGGTTATTGAGAGCTTGAGGTTATGTTTTATCGGCTAAACGTGAAGTGGAAATATTCATTTATCTTCGTGTTCCAAAAAATTTAAGTATTTGTTTCTATTTATTAAGAATTATTGACTGCTAGAATACACTGTTAACTTGTTGCACTCGCGATGCAAAAGATATAAAAGTTTACTTTTTTAACAGAAATGAAGAGCTAACGTTCTGAAACTTTGCAAAAGTAAGAAGAAATAAAAACCATACTTAAATTATTAGTTTTTAAGAGTATAATGATTATTAGGTTAAAATAAACGATAACTTATATTGGTTGCACCCGCGATCTCGACGTGAGATCGCGGGTGCAACTTTTTTTCACGTAACCTTTTTGTGTGATTACTTTTACATTTCGTTGTTTTGATATACCTTGACTAATAATATATGCTGAAGACGATTGATGATATTTATTGAATATGTGTGTCTATAATATATTCCTTATTTTTTTTAAAGAAATATTGGTTAAAACGACAACAGAGTAAAATAAGGAGACTGCTTTGCAGAAATATAGGCGGAAATTCAAAGAAAAACCTGAGCTTCATGCTGAACACCTCCAACGGGAAAGGGCTCGTAATTCCAAACGGAGAGAAGTAATGTAATGAAAAATATTGGCTAGAATCAGATCCAAAGAAAGAATGCAGGCAATTGTCCGTGTTTTCCATCCAGTTCAATGTAGCCGTGCAATATAAGGAAGGTCCTGGCATGGCACCTAGTTCCCATGTGGTGTGTTGGGCTAATACCATGACACAACTTGTGGTATTAGCCATCCATGTCCAGTCACATAAAAAAAAAAACTAGAAAGCGACGTAAGGAAGAACAATTTAAACAAACATCTGCTAGATACAGCAGTCCTCGCACACTAGGCAAGGCTTTGGCAAAAATAAAACGTAATCTACCAGCCAGTCCTACCAAAGCAGTGGAAGTTAGCTTCTAATTCAACATTGCTGCATTTGACGAAAATGACGCCCCTAAGGCAGCGCTGCGAAAGCTAACTGATGGAGGGAAAAAACTGATTTGTGATTTTTATAATAGGGATAACATGCACATTAGCACAGAAATCGTTAATGACATACAAGACGTGCAATTTGATGATATTATCGCGAAATTGGAAGCGCCAAAGAAAAAGACTTTGGAAATAATATGTTCATAGAATTTTGGGCAATTATTGATGTATTTCAAAATAAATCATTAATATAAGCGACAACAAAAGCATAATTGTTAATAATAAATATGGTTTGATCTCTTATTTTGTTCCTTTATAAGTAAAATTGATGTTTATGTTCACTTAAATTAGACTGGTTGCACCCGCGGTAATTTGGTGTTGCACCCGCTATTATTAAAAATAATATTTCTTCATTGTTTATTTTTGTTTTCTTTAGAGTTTTTATTTTATGTTCTTTGTTACTTTAATACATTTCAAAATATTAAGACATAACATATTAAATGTATTAGAATTAACAGATTTATGTGTTTTTTGTTTGTGATCTGGAAAGGTTGGGCCAAATTTGTTGCACCCGCGATGGCAATTTGAACCTTTCTCCTGGCTTTTAAAATATCATTTTAAAATTTTTGTTAGTTAATATAAAGTAAACATATTAAAATGTAGTCTTTTAAAGGCTAATTTAATTAAAAATGTTTTTAATTCAATTAGGTTAAATGAAAACAGGCGTCTAAATGTTGCACCCGCGATAATGGAATGACCCTATTGTTTACGGGAGGCTTTACCTGAATAAATTAATTAATGGCTTTTGTTTTGTGGTTATGACCTTTTTACAATAATTAATAGTATGAGAAATACATAAAAAGTAAAATATACAAAAAAATTAAAAATGTATAAAAACCGATATTAATTACAAAAATAATAAAAACATACAAAAAAACATTTTATTCACAAACAAATTCAAATAATATCTAAGTTTTTTTTATTTCAAATATTTCAGTGTAGGTATATGCTCTTTTTTTAGGAACTCTACGTAAAAAGGGTATAGTTGTGTATCATTGTGTCAAAATAATATTTTTTTAAATTATATTATGCCCGTGCAAAGCCGGGACGGGCTGCTAGTAAATAAATAATTTTATAAATAAATAAACATTCCATGAGCGCGACTCAATTGTACTGATAACGATTTGGGAAGTTGTCTCATCGAGCAGATGTGTTCTATCTCCCTATTACTCTGGGTAGTGGTACCTGACTTGACGTCTTATTCCCATACTTTGTTACCAACTATAAAAGCACAATTCACCACCACTTATAGGTCTATGGTTGATACATTCTCTCCGGTGTTCACGCACTGCAGACGGATCGGACGGCGCACCTGATTCTGCAGCTTCTGTATGGGCTTGCGCGGGTCCTCGTCCTTGTGCAGCTGCAGCTGGAAGCGCATGCGCGCGCGCCGCTCCAGCGTGCGCCGCCGCTCCGGCTCCACGTACAGCACCAGGTTGTTCACCACGTCCAATAGCATCGCGTACTGTACACACAGTTCTCGATTGGGATCATGATTTCACACACACTGATGTCTTTGACACAAAGTACCAAAAAGAGATTCTTAATGGAGTCATAGACAAAGGATAGAGGGATAGCCTGCTAACGTCATACAACATACAAAATTCGCTGAAAATGAAAAAAAAAACTGCTTATTTTTGCTGGTACTATAAAGTTTCTAACCATCTTCGTCACTGCCAGAACTAGTTACACTGTCATTTAATTAAGCTTAGTTCCAAAGTTGGACTAGGCAGGCGTGTTGACAAAAATACAAAAAATGAACAAAACAGAAATAAAAAATATCATTGATATTCATTGGTTTGTATTTAATGTATTCTCAAATGTAAAGTGCAACACCATCTGTTGATCTGTTGTCTTTTACAATCCCTATTTAACACTTCTATGACGTTAGAAATCTTTCCCTACTATCATTTATCTATGACAGGGTAAAGGGTTTTGTGACAATAGTTTCAGACCCCGATTTTTATAGCTCGGCGATATTACAGCAAGATCAAAGGGAAACATTGCAACGCCTTTTTTATGTAGAGGACATGCATGGCTCACACCCACTGGTATCAAATTAGCTCACAAACCCGCATTCCCGAAGTAACTAGGTATTATGTCAACCTTCCCTTTATCAGCACAGATAAGTCCATTCAACTGGATGGAAAACATGGACAATTTTTCTTGTGGACTGAAGGACCGATGAACCGATACCCTTGATAGACCTAAGTGGAGCCAAGATTTGTATCAATGTAAAACACAAATGTTTAGTTTGAAGAAGCTGTTTGCATGTTCACGTGTTCACATGTGTTCTGTTACCTGCAGACTGTTGGTGCAGACATCGAGATCGTGATGCATGAGGGTGAACGCATCATAGGGCTCCGGCGTGTGCCCCCACCCCGCGCCGCCCGCCGCGCCCGCGCCCGCGCCGCCGGTCTCTTCGTCGTAGCTCAGGTAGTAGAACTCGCAAGCGCAACGCGACACTATCCGTTGCAGCTGCCAATATTGATGTGATATTTGGAATTTATCGTTTTCATAGAAGTCGTTGGTTCGATCCAATCTCGAACACAAAAAAAAAACATTCAAGCGATGGAGGACGGGTTTTTGTGTGACAATGCCCTCCTTCAGCTAGAGTATACTGGATCCTCACCTTAAGTACCCGATTTTATACCTCGAATTTATGTGGACACTTTATATTTCAATGCCTCTTTTAACTGAACAGAACTGAATCTTCCAAAAATATGACGTTACCATTCTCATTAATTTAAGGTTATGCAACGACATTCACATTGAAGTATTGTAATAATATTGGAAAAAATCAGAAAAAGTTTTTGGTCTGGATATTTGTCGGAAGCGTTAGACAAGCTTTACAAGTAATCGAAACGACAGGAAAAAAAGACGAATCTTAGTGTGTAATATACATCCAATGGAGGAAATAAAGAAACCGAAACTTGCTGAAAGCTGCTACCGACGAATACCCAGACCAAAAACTTTTTCTTATTATATTAAAAATCTGATTACAATGCTTCAATGTAGATGTCGCTGTATAACCTCAAAATAATATAGAATACTCTTAAACAATTGCAGATAGCACAATACTATATACTGTGGATTTGCCACCCAGAGGGGTCTATAGTTTCTTGAAAGAAGCTAATGATGCTGAATAAGTAAGTAGAATTACCTGTGTAAGTGACTTATCAGAGCTGGGTCCCACTGTGCTACCGATGACTCCGCCAGCTGAGTGGCCGCTGCCGACCAGGCGTGGCACGTCTGGAAGGGTACTGATCTCGTGTCCCGATGACCTTTCTTCAATTTCCTCCACTGACACCCACTGAATGTTTTCTGCAGATATTTAAGAAAACTGTATGCTTTGTTTTAGATTATACGACCCGCCAAGTGCGAGACAGACTTGGAACAAAATAGTTGCCATTGCCTCCTGTCATGTGCTCTGCTATACGAATGAGTTTCAATCGCCACTACTGTCTTTTTGGTAAAACCGTTTATTGGAGGGCTCAACTGCAAAAAAACCGGCCAAGTGCGAGTCGGACTCGCACACGAAGGGTTCCGTACCATCGAAAAAATAAAACAAAAAAATCACGTTTATTGTATGGGAGCCCCCTTTAATTTTAATAATTTTTTAATCTTACCTATTTGTTGTTATAGCGGCAAAATAAATACACACTCTGTGAACATTTCAGCTGTCTACCTGTTACGGTTACTGAGATACAGCCCTGTGACAGACGGACAGACGGACGGACGGACGGACGGACAGCGGAGGCTTAGTAATAGGGTTCCGTTTTCACCCTTTGGGTACGGAACCCTAAAAACTAAGAAAGGTATTCGTTCTTTTTATTTTATGTATTTGTTGTTATGGCGGCTAAATAAATACACACTCTATGAAAATTTCAGCTGCCTCACTATTACGGTTCATGAGATACAGCCCTGTGACAGACGGAGGACGAATAGTCGGACGGACGGACATCGGAGGCTTAGTAATAGGCTTAGTAAAGGGGGCTCCCTTTGGGTACGGAACACTAAAAACGACTCACCGTCCAGCTCGTGGCGGTCGCCCGCGCTGACGGTGGCGTAGTACTGCATACAGGTGAAGGCGCCGCTCCAGGCGGTGGCGGCGGGCGCGCGGCGCACGCGCTGCCGCACCTCCGCGCGCGCCGCGCACAGAATCACGTAGCCGCGCGTCTCGCAGCCCTTCAGCAGCACTTGCGAGTTCACCAGCTCGACTGCACCGCGCACCGTCACAGATATCGGTCAAATGACAATACCCATGCTTCAATGGACGAGGAGAGCGGTGGCATCTTAAATGGTATTCAATAAAACAAACATAGACCTGTTTCATATGAATAATAATCATATTGTAATCAATAAACATTATTTTCTAAGGAAATAATCTCTCTCTGCTCTCGTACGGCCAGGGGCTACAGGACTTTCCTTTCATGCACCACTTTCTTTCTTTCTCTCTGTGTTGGATAATTTCGTTACGAATGTGGGCTGTTCCATGGATCACCGCATTAGATGAAACTATGGTGGAAGAGGCAATGTAAAAAGCCATGCTCATAGAGGAAATGCACCTAGTTCCTTCAAGATTGTGGTGTATTGATTGGGCTAGTAAATATCAAAAGGGTTGTTGTTTGGTATTAGCCATCCATGTCAGCTTCCGTAAAAAAGAGTGTAAAATTTAAAAGTTTTTTCAACCATTAGTACAATATTTAACCAACCAGCGAGGATGGAAGAACGGGAGAAGCAATTGAAACTTATTAGAATGGGGCAGCGTAGCCACCTTTATATACAAAATTTGCAGCGCCGGTGAATGAGTTCGATTCCGATTTTGTTTACAATTGATTTTCCCGACTTCCAATGACACGTAAGAACATGTAAAAACTTCACAGGACTTTATTTATTGCAGCACACATTCGATGTTGCGCGTCCCGAATTCGTAAACGAACTAATTAGTGTCTGGCTATGCTGTCACCTTACGAATGAGTTTCGATTGCACCTCCCGTGCTTCGATGCTCGCTGTTTTATACTCAATAACATTAACTCATTGAATGTCCAACTGGGGACAAAATGTCCCAACTATTTACGCATTATGTGCCCACGTGAGATGTCTTTTAAAGACTGGCTCGTAAGATTCATTATCCATACAAATGTAGTTTACTAATAATTAGAAAATAAAAATATGGGGCAGTGAAAATCTGTTTTTGCACTGATTCGTAATTTTTTTAATAAATCAAAACGAGTTAAGTGTTTAGTTGCATTCGGCTATAGGGTAAAACATGCTGGCATACGCCTATGTCTGACCGGTATTAGACCTACGAGCGGGTAGTCAAAATTAAATTATAATCATAAACAATTTTCCTTGAATGAAATATACAATATACTCAAAATGTATTAAATACCCACACATTTTTTTTATTTCAGCAACAAAATGCACTTTTCACTATAAGTCTATGTATGAAATCTAACTCAGTATATTCCCAGCACGTTTTTTTTGTAATTTGTCCTTCATAGCAGACAAGACTTATTTTTGTAATGTTTTTGCAATAAGTCTAGTTTAATTTGCAGACTGCAAAATAAGATTAATGTGCACATTATATGCGCTCAGAGGCTTGTCGTTAAGCATAGAATGGTGTTTAAGTGATTTTTTATATCTGTTCGATGTTATCGCAGTCTGTCTTTTTAAAGACATTCCAAAATTGCATATGTGGGGAGAAATACATGTTGACCTTTTGGAAGATCTTGCTGAGTCTTCCTTTTCGATCTTATGCATGTAATTTTATCGTCCATGAGGTTATTTGCTAGCTAGTTTGGGTGGATTATTATTAGGTTATTTTTTTAATTATTGGATCTCGATAAACTCTCTTAACAGTTGGGATGTTAATAAGGACGTGATGTAGTCTACCATACGTACTGTGGCAGGTTGCATCCACCTGTTTATAATCACCTAAACTGTAGATAGATAGGAAAGGCTTACTGAGCCAGGTGGTGTGTGCGGAGTCGTCGTCGAGGGAGTGCTTGGGCGGGTGCGAGGCGGCGCGGTCGGGCGCCGTGGACGCCGCCTCGCCGCCGCTCAGGTCGTCGGAGAACACCACCGGCGGGTCCGCGCCCGCCTCCGCGAGCAGCTGCGCCAGCATGCACTCCGCCCCGCCCGCCGCCGCTCCCTGAACGACCCAACAGTCCTTTTGTATTTTAAAAAGATTTAGTTCATTATTATTAAAGTCTTTATTTAAGAGGATAAAGAGGTGATCAAGTTCCATACAATGGCTCGTGTCTGTTTCTTCAGTCAACTTAAGAACTATAGGTCTGAAATTTTGCACATTAAATAAACCAACGTCTGTACATATTGATATTTTTTTAACATTTATCCATGATATACAACCTTATACATTTTGATACAGATCTTTAGAGGCTTATATCATGGATATAAGATAAGTTATCAAAAAAATTCAAACCATACAGACTTAGCTCTCAGTTGATTTACTTAATCCGCAAAATTTCAGAAAAATATTTCCTGATTTGACTGAGGAAACAAGTACGAGCAATTGTATGGAACTCGATCACGTCATTATCCTCTTGATATCAGTTGATGTATCGAAAACTAGAAAATCTAATAAAGACATGCGTCATTTTGAAATATTTCTCTTAGTAATTTGAGTTTCAGCGACATCTACGTTTGAAGAATTATAATCAGATTTTAAAAATAATCTGAAAAAGTATTGGTCGTGACATTCGTCGGAAGCAGGACTGGACAGGAAGATGTCGCTGAAACTCAAATTAATGAGATAACGGTAATGTCGTATCCATTAAATAGATAAAATTATCATTTCTCTTGGTGACCTTGAAAACACGTTTTTTTACAATCTCTCACAAATTTTTTTTTGAATTATTGTACTCCCAGATTATTGTACTGCTATGTGGCAGGAAGCAATGCGCCTTACCTGGAGCCCTGCAGTGGGGGGAGGGGACACCATGTCTGCGTCTCTCTGGTGCTTGGGTGAAGTGGCAGGCTTGTCCTCCTCCTTTAAGGCTTTGGTCGAAAGGTTCTTTTTCAGTTGCTGAAACAAAACAAAACAAATAAGTTGGTAGATAAATGGTAATAAAAAGTTTGTATAACCGCGTACCACTTCCTCTATCTCTTCAACATTATCACACTGATTCGGAAAAACAACTCATGGTCCATCCGAACTTCTCACCATCATTACTTGAAGTCTTATTAATCAATCCGAAACTACATTTGTGTGATGTTTCTTTTTCTACTGATTTGTATATCTGGATTAACCTTCTAATCACTTCACAAAATACAGTGAAGAAAGTGAATAAAACCAATTGCCCTACCATAGGGACAGACGTTCATGTGTGTGATGTTTCTTTTTTTACCGATTTATGTATATGGATGTTGGAAAAGCATGTTTGTTACATGAATATATAAGGTAAAATTATTATAATTTAATAATTATTAAATTAAGTAAAATTAGTAATTATACAATCGATAATTATAAAAAAACATCATTATAAGAAAAATATATGTGAAAAGAAAAATTACGCAGTAGTGGTGTGGATACAAAATAAATACACCAATATGAGGTGTGAAACATGTCGACCAAGAAAAATGCACCGGAAAATCCGTAAGCATGACAATGAATACTATGGTGTGGGCTTGAAACCGCACGCATACCAACCTTAGTCTTGATGTAGGTGTCGAAGAGCGCGAAGGCGACGTCGCGGTTGATCTTGGTCCAGGCGCCGCGCAGGTCGTGCACGGCGAGGCGGTGCGCGGGCGCAGGCGCGCCGCCGCCGAGCGCAGCCGCGGCGCCGCGCGCAACCGCCGCCGCCTCGCGCCCGTACGACACGCGCCCCACCGACAGGCAGTAGCACTTCTCCACCGGTGTGCTGAGGCTCACCGAGCTGGACTTGAGGGATGTACAGGTCAACACAACAACTAAAGGACACCTACGACACTCTCCGAATGTCTTGTGAAAACCGGCCACTGGGAACAACAACTCACGCACGCGAGTGTGTTTGTGCGGCGCGTTTTTGCGTGCAGGGTTGGCAATCTTCGTCTTAACAATGACGGCGCAATGGCTGCGTGAACGAGCAGAACACACCGTTTCGGCGCGGAGGCGTGCGCCTGACGGCCTAGTTTAGGTCTCAACTACAACCAGACTTAGCTAGCGACATGCCCGTGGCGCGTCGACGTATTAAGTACGGTCAGGGCAAGCGGAGTTCCAGTTAAACTGTTCAAGAACAAAGGACAATGCCAGTTTTACTATGGGTCAGAAGAGCGCTACCAATGTAAATGTGACCATACTAACTTAACGTGTTTTGATTCCTCAGATGTTTACAAGCAACAATCAACATCACAAAATGATTTCCTGACTGACTAAGACGGAAACGACCAGTAGACTGTTTTGAAAATGCATTTTTGAGGTTAGATTTTTTAAAAACATTTATTTTGCGTCTTATTCTAGATTGAAAGGCAAGGGTTTTACGCCATACAACCATTAATATTCTGTATTTTTCGAATTAAAACAATAATTTAGGAATACTTGCATCGGTTTTTATACTCTTATATTGTTTTAAGACTCGGGACTGTCATCTTCAACCGAATGTATGAAACGTGCACTAACTGTCAGTACAATCGATATAGCCGCCATTGCTGTCAGCTCCCGTTTCATACTACGTTTTTTACTAAGGGAGTTGCGCCAGGCTAGATGACGCCAAGAAGCGGTCAGTGTTGCAAGATATTGGTGTAGTAAATAGACCAAAGTCGGAAATACCGCATTGCTATTCGATTATATGGTAGAATTGTATTTTATTGTACTATTTACGGAATTTAATTACGATATGTGTATTTTAGACTTTATATTACCGATCAACAAATACGATGCGTTGGCTGAAATCGCAAGATATTCTAATAACGTTGTACGAATATTAGCGAAAATACGGAACATTTGGCAGCACTGAAAACAACTTGTGAACTTTTTATGTAATTAATCCTCGTTGGCTTAATTATAACATTAAATATATTTGAAAAATATTATTTTTAATTTTAATTTTCAATCATGTGTTTGCCTATGAGTCACGGTCTTGGTCAATGTACTCTTTAATGCGATTTTCATTTCGGCATTGTCCTTTGCGTCAACTGACACGCACTGCTTCAATGGCTGCTCTCTTACCAATTTTTCGTTAGGCAACTTTCGACTTTTCAACTCTGATTTTCGTTTCCTTCTGTTGAGCAGAGCTGTAGAACTACATGCGCTTAATTTATTGGATAGTTGATGTCGATTTTATAGTAAGGGAAAAAGCCCTTTTCGGAATCGAGCTTGGATACTTAGATGGCCAACTTGACATTTTCTGTGGTCAGAAAGACAGTGTCGTGTCTGTGGGTTGTTTGATATGTCTGGGTGCCTTCATAGCGTGCCTTTGGGCATATATCAGAATATACCCAGTAACCAACAACTGGTAATGAGTTTTCTGGAACATTTAAGGTCGACACCGAGAATACCACATACCACCTCCACCTTTCCCATCGTTCCACTACTTATTGTGCAAATGACCAAATGTCATTTACAACTGGGATGTGACGGTACTAAATTGTAAGTTACTGTTAATAGTCTAACTAAACCAGTCTTTTTTTGATAATCCACACGTTTCAGTCTGGAAATCAAATTACCTCGCTTCCTGCATTTTCAGTGGCATCGCTGTCGGTGGAGGGAGCGGCGGACTTGAGCCACATCTCCGCGTCGTTAAGGTCACAGTTCATGTAGAGCGTGCTCCAGGCAGCACGTGCGCGGCGCACGAGCCCGTCGTGCGGCGGCAGCAGCGCCAGCGCGTGCTCCGAGCCGCACGTCAGCCGCACACCCAGCAGCTCAATGCCACGCTGCATCGACGACGAAGACCAATAGTACACCTGTCGGGACGTAACGACAATATTGAGCCACATCTCCACGTCATTGAGGCCGCAACTCATGTGGAACGTATTCCGACGACGCATGCTCCAAGCTGTACTTCAGCCGCACACCAAGTCACTATGCCACGCTGTCTCGATGTTCAATCTTTGCAGTCAATGTGATTTAAAGTCTAAAGCTTTAAATAAATGCATGTATAATCTTAAACACTGTGTTAGTATGAGGCATTGATTACGAGAGTAGGGAATGTAGGAGAATTCCAAATTTTGGGTATTCAGCAGGTGGCAAAATTGGTAGACGCAACACCCGCCATGGTTCGGGTCCAGCCTTGCAGTATATTCATAAAGTAGTTATTTTTACAGGACACTTTCTTTAATGGATGCATTCTTGCTTCATGGTCGATTCTACATACATATCACATTCATTATAAAAGAATCGAACATTAATATAGTTACTTGGAAATTGTGCAGCGTGAGCGAGGTGCTGACGTTACGGTAGTGGCGCGAGAGCTGCGGGCGGCGTGGACGCACGTTGTGGAACACGGCGCCGCGCCGCGTCGGCCGGGTCACCCCCGACAATATCAGTTTAAGGCTCTCGAACCATCTGTCGAGGAAGACTGTCGTTGCAATACCATTTCATACAATATGAACTCTGTGTTGCAGTGCCACCAAAACTCTAAACGGTGTCGGCCAGCAAGCGAAAAGTTGCAGCCATACAGTTCAAAATAGCATCGGGGTGAAAAACCTTCTTAAACCTTAACCGTTTAACACGCTGCCAGCACACAATGCCATTACACAGATCTGAATCTCATCAATTAATTGAATAATACTTAATTTTTTTATGATATTTGCATGTAACTACAGGCAACTGTTACACCTTATCCTGTTACCAAACAGTGATCTTCCAGGAAGTCTATTTTATATATGTTTTATTTTGATGTGATATGTTTTCCAGAAGTATTACCTGAGGGTGCTGCCATAGACAAGCAGTATGGGACCGAACATATCACATGGTTTCGTTTCTAAGCTGATGTGGAGGTCCAGACCCGAGGAACGGAATGCTCTGAAGGAATCGTGCTCCTGAAGAGAAAAGAACATGAAGTCACATTACATTGTCTCTTGAGTTTTAATACTGATTGTAACAATTTGTGCAACAGCTGCTTTCTTAACGCCCGTTAAAAATAGTTTAAATAGATTACATGGCGTTATGCCAGGAGCGCATCACAGTAATTGCCACAGTAGGGATTGGAATTAGCAAGAAAAATGTGTGCGAGTCAAAGTCCAATGTGTGGCGGTTACAGTGATGCAAAGCACAACAAACAAGGAAGAAAGAAAACAACTTCATCTGACAATGGCAATGTCGCGGTCATCTTGCTGCTTGTCTCCTACATATCGTACTCTTTCGCAAGCTGCGCTCATATACAATTCTCTATCGCACTTATGGTACTTGGTATTGAAACTTACACTGGATTATGGCTACATAGGAGTGGCTCAGCGAACTCTCCTATGAGAGTACCAAGGCGCATGTTTATAGAGATATTATGAATCTTGTACTCATGATCTTAAATATTATACTCGTATGGCCAGCCACACGATTTAAGTGTAATTTGCAACGTATAACATACCTGATTGCTGGAGTACTCGGGCAGCTTGTCGGGCGCGCACGGCGAGACGGCGTGGTGGTCGCGCGGGTCGGCGGCGCACTGCCAGCCCAGCTTCACCGCCAGCTTCAGGCCGGGCAGGTGCAGGAGGCGGCAGTCGTCGTACTTGCTAGCGGTGCGCACGAACACGTTCAGGTCGCCGCGGAACACCAGCTTGGCTGTCGGAGCGAGCACACTGTGATCTCGTAAGAGATGGAAGTATTTAGCATTCCCATAGTTGGAAATATTTGCTAAGCCCTTAATATATTTGGCTTTGTTAATAGTAGTGTCGTTCACGTTATCACTAAAATGATGATGGGTAAAACAATTTTATACACATAGAATAGGAGTCGATCAAGAAAATAGGAACAAGCTTTCGAGCAAGGAATTAGTTTATAAATTAACACTACATCCACTTTTATCCGAGTTTTTCATCCCATTTAATGTAGCCGGAAGGTCCTGGCATAGCACCTAGTAGGTATAATATTACAATTCATGACCAGTTCCTTAAAAAAAACAACCACCGCTGGTTCAAATTTTACAGGAAATCACTGTTGGTCTCATGTCCGCAAAGACTAATGTTGGATGCCAAATCTGGAGTGACTTTTACGCTTGGTTCAACATTTACAGTAACTCACCGTTGGTCCAATCGAGCACGAGGTCGCTCCAGGTGAGCTCCATCTCCTCGGTGGTGTTGTAGGGGTCGAGCGAGACATGCAGCAGGCACGTCATGCGCCCGAACTTGGTCGTGAGCCGACCGTGCATCAGCAGGCGGACCTTGTCCCACCACGCCAACGGCAGCGACGGGTCCAGAGACGGACGCGACACCTGCTCGAAGCCTGGGGCACGAACAATTACTTGTTAGTTGTAATGGCGCTCAGTTTGCACACTTAAATCCTTCAGGGGCCATTTCTTCGTCAGATTTTTTATGGGGTCACAGTTGCCTCGATGGGGGACAATTTACCTTACCCTTCCTCATAAATATATAAATTCATACCGGTTCAGATAATAAGGAATAATTTAAGCCCAAATAAAAACAGCTTTCCCCGCATGAAAAGAAATATATTGACGTAACATTGGTGATCAAATATGAGAATTTAGTGAAATTTCGTTTTTTACTTACTTCGTACTTTTTCTTAAATTAAAAAAGTCGTTAAGTTATGGTCACTTGACCAAATGCTTGATCATCTTGATCACAACCATCCCTCTGCTGCTGTGGTGGGAACACCCACCTTATATACAACAGTCGACTCACTGATATTGCACTGTGCGATGACAGGCTCCCAGCACGGGCCGAAGGAGTAGCTAAACGTTGTCATCTCGCAGCACAGGTCGTAGTAGAACTTGAGGGGCATCATGCTGCGCTCCAGTTCGCGCTTGCCCCACGGGGCTCCCTGGTCGATCACAACCGTCCGGTACGCTGGGGCACGACCAACAGACAGGTCAACGGGGAGAATGATTACGTTTTGTACAAAAACAATAGACATGGAACAATGGTCGTCTCGTTGTTCGATCTCGAGGTCAAGCCAGTCGTGTTCTAGATGGGTTACCGTTCAATTGTTTAGGCTGGCCGTGGTTTGTATTCCACGTAAAACTGTAGGTCCTCTAAGAAGTCCCATCCAAATTGGCATTGACATTTAGTGAAAATCGTCCACGTATTTCATTCAGTACAATGTAGCCGAGCAATATAAGCAAGGTCCTTGCACTAGTTCCCATGTGGTCTGTTGGGCTAATATCATGACAGTAGGATGTGGTATGAGCCATCCATGACCATTCAAATAAAATAAGATATTTTAAAAAAAACCACATGACCATTATCATTATGAATTCTGGTTCTTTTGTTATTATTCGCTCTGTCTTGCAACATTCTTAACCGATTTACTCAACCGATACCCGTGAAATTTTGTGAGCAGGTTCGATAACTATATGGAATAAATTTGACGATCCATGTTGTTGTGCAAAATGTTGCTGACAGACCTGAAGTGTTAGGTACATAATACAGTGAGAAAAGAATAGGATTTTGTTTTAATGTGAACATTTATTCAGTTTCAAGCTATGCAAAGACAGACTCGCGAGATCTACAGCTCAGAGAGCCACTAGTTATTAACGAACACACCTCTCGAAGGGGCGACTTGCTCGGCGCCCGCGAACGTGCCCCACAGCCGGAGCTCCTTCATGCTGAGCAACGGCTGCGGGAAATCGCGCAGCAGCAGCTGCCACTCGGCGCAGCGTAGCGACACGGCCCGGCACCACAGCGTCGTGAACTCGATGCCCTCCTCCGGCCAGGGACTGTTTCGACACACGAAAGAGAACGATCCTCCTTTTTATTCTACAATACAAGGTACCTAGATGGCACTGCTCACAATATTTAACAATATGAACCTAATAAATTATCTGAAGAACACATAAGCCCCCAGTGTTGTGTCAAGGATTGGATAGGCCCACTCACAGTTTCTTCTGTTTACTGGCTAGCGAAACACTCTATTGGCAAAGATTGGTTTTCTGTTGTTAAGGTGGCCCAACCCGGCGGACCTAACTCATTCGCGGCCACGGTACAAAACCGTGCTGTTGCGCTCTGGGACCTTCTCTGTTTCAAAGAATAAGACAGGCTCCGTGATGAGGAAGATGCAACATGTCCACAACAAAGACAATGTGCATAGTGTATGATTTGGTAAGATTTACAAAAATTTTAATTTCAAAACGACTTATCGACAACGACAAAAGTAAACCACGACCGCTGTAGTAAAAAATCGAACAAAATCCAAATAGAATATAAATCTTGATTAAATAAGCTATGTCTGATGACTAATCTTTTTAAGATGTTCTTACTATATCATAGCGTAATCTACCTCCAAAGTTATTGTATAAAACGCGCGAAAAATGCGAACCTTTGGACCTTATAACTTAGAAACCAAACATAATTTTACAATGCCAATGGTCATCAGACATCTAGTTCGATCAAATAAATCTATTTTGAGCAAAATTTTGCTCAAAATAGATTTATTTGCGAGTGCGCGGCGACGCGGCGGCGAAGTGCCGCTGCACGTAGTGCTGTATACATATGTAGCATGCACCCACCTATCAAAGTCGATCTCCCTGATGTGGCGCACGGCGTTGGCGGTGCCGTGGTAGACGGGGTCGGCGAGGGCGAGCACGTGCAGGCGCGTCAGCGTGCAGGCGACGAGGCGAGTGCGCGGCGACGCGGCGGCGCGGTGCCGCTGCACGTAGATCTGCGCGTCCTTGCGCCGCAGCGCTGCGCCCAGCTCCTCCACCTTGCCCGCCGGCAGGAACAGGTGCTGCTTGCACAGCTCTTGCACCTGCCAACATGTTCGCGGTTACCGGGCTAATCATGAATAGCTCAGGGGGATATCTAACAAGAGAATTATTGATAAAATGTCATGACAAATGACTGAAAGCAGAAAAAAAAGCATTTTCAAAGTTTATTATTTATATCCAAGTATCCAAATGGACGTGGAGGTTGTGAATGCTAACTGTTCCTTCTTTATCTTCCCGCCATCCTGGATGCCCACATATTGCCAGCCCGCCGAGCATCAATTTCTTTATTACATTTAGTCACGAATAAGAGCTGTTCCATGGTATGTAAAACTGTAGGTTTAGATGGCAGGGTTAAGCCCGCCCCAGTTGGTACCATCGCATTGGATGATAAGATGGTCGAACCGGTCATGAAAAATTGTCCCTTTCCATCCAGTTTCATGTTGGATCCATCCATTCCTAAGGGAATGAGGTGTATTGGGTTCGTATTAAGGGGTGTCCAGTCATCCATACCCAGTTTCATAAAAAAAACCAGCACCGTCAGCTTGCTTGCCATCAACCTAACGCAGTAAGATTACATTGATTTGTTGAATTTGTCTTGTCATTTTTTTGTCAGTTTATTGTTTGTATAAGTCAATAATCAATTCCCGAAGCTACAGCAGTGACTGTTGTTACTTTTTGGAATTGAAATTTTAAATATATATAAATAGTATGCAAGTTCAGGTCTTAAAATTAATTTAAAACATTTGAAACTTTTAATGAATACATACCTTAGCGTCAAGCATGTCTCTTCTCTTTTGACTTTCCTTGTATTCGTCTTCGAGGAGCTCATAATTATCCCTTAACTTCACCTCAAATGGATCGTCACTCATTTCCAAGATGAGTTCTTCTATCTGAAAATAAACACAGTTGCTGCGAGACAATCTAAGATTCCATAAACATTATACATACATCAGACATGCATGAAATTTTGTCTGTTAAGGATGTTAAACTGCGTCAGATGTGATACCTCGGCTGCCTTAGGCTATGGGCGATTGCTGCCCCTGGAATCGGAACCAAGTGTTTAATGAAAATTTTTAATGAGCAAAAAAAAGCTCATGCAGCCGATGGTCCTTGGAAACTTGTTAGGACAATATTTCGAATGAGCAAAAAAATTCATTTCATTCATGTCATCGGAAACTCTAATAGGAGCACGAAAACGAAAGTTATCCAGTCCATTTGGGTAAAATGTCCGGAAACATTTTCAGATCAGCAAAACTAAAAGTTGTGCAGCCGCATTTGAGTAGGATGGTCTTTGTAAAGTAATTCCAAGGAGCACTGAAGTAAAACTCATCTAGTCTGGTCTAGATTAGATTAGAATAAGTCGGAAATTTTCGACCAAGCAAAACCAAGTTTATGCGGCCAGTTTCGATAGAGTTGTCCATGCAACTACAATTACAATCAGAATGCAAAATTCCCCATATTTCCCAAGTTGTGATGCGCCCGAAATTTTGCCAAATCGAGCCTACTAGGGAAATCCTTGTGATTTCCCTAGTAGGCCCAATTATTATTATTTGTGAACATCAGTCCATCAGTCATCATCATACTTAATACTGTGCTCCAGCTTTGGAGGTTGGGCACTGTTTCACATTCTGACGGTCCTATAGCGTTGTCTGCCGTCTTGTGACAGTGTTTCCCAAGCTATCGAAATGACTCATGTGAACATTCAAATCAGCTTAAAGGAAATTATTGGAGACTTAAGTACAATATAATTAAAAACTGCTTTAACAAATGTCATTTGTTCCATGTCTGTTTTGTATTTTGGTAAAGGTGCACATAATTGGTGTGATTAAATTGTGATGCTGACAGCTTTGAAGGTGCAACCTGACTGACGAAGCTTGTGTACGCCGTAAGAAGTATATGAACAGGTAACCAACTCAATTTAGAATAATATTACACCGATAACTTCAAAATAAAAATTTTCAACAAAGGACTAAATCTAGACAACCACAAAAACATTGGTGTGAAAACTTAAGATAAAAATCAATGAAAAATCTTAAGGAAAACTGAACAAAAAAAAAAGCAAATCAAGAAGCAAGCACTCCACTGACCTTTATTTGTAAGTCACTTGGCAAAGGGCTGTCAGATGTGAATGGTTTCTTCTCAATGTTATGTACAATTTTCAACCATTTGAATAGTGACACAAACTCTCCTTGTATGGATTCAGCGAAACGATGCTTGTAGGGAAACACGACACGCATTGAATCGATTGTTATACCCCTGAAATATAATGAAAAGACATTAGTAACAGGTTTAGCCACCGTGTATATTGCCAAATTGTTGTATGTTGATGCATGCAGAGATGAGACAAAGTATATAAGTGCCTAACTATCTTACCATACTTGATTCCATTCAAGCAGGAAGTTCTCATTGGCTATCCGTTCTATTCTAATCTCCGAGTCTTCAAGTACACGCTCCATCTCGAAGCCATCCACGTAAATAATATCGGCTCCATTAAGAGTAGTCTTCAGTTCATTCCATACTATCGACAATCCATTCACATTGTCGCAGCTGATAGATAAATCCTCTAAAAAAAATAAAATTACTTCGAGTGGTAGGTCTAAAATGATGTGTTATAATTCACAGGGAGATCTTACGAAAGTATTACTGCATGATGTTTTTATGTAAAGCGTGGCATATGGCGTACGCCAGGACCGCTTACGGTGCCATACGACGCCCATGAGCTTTCGAACTTTTAAGGGGGCTGCGAAAACCATGCCGGCTGGCCAGGTGCTTCTTAAAACCATGTTTGAAAGATACCAGGTTGTACTTTGGGGGAAATAACTCGGCAGGAAGTGCATTCCATGGTTTAGCGACCAATCACATGATGCTATTACTGCAATTTTTTATTATTATCCATTTAAAGGTTTGCACAGATTGGAAGGGTCATGGCGCAGGAAGAGCAAGATACACGATCCAAAGCAAAATTTTACTTTAAGGTAAATTGAAAAACTACAAGAAACATACCAACATCAAAGCCCAAGTTATTCTCTGCAGATAAAATCAACGCAAGCGACGATTCTCCCTTGAAAGTCGCACACCAGTTCAGTCGCCTCTCAGCTTTGGGCGGATTTACGGAACCGTTGCTTCCTCTAGAGATGACGACCCTAGCGTCATCCTTAAATGTCCTAACAGCGCTTACGAATGCCATTATTTTTAGATGTAAGTTTGCACTCCACTCTATGTCTACGTTTTCTAGGAACTGCACCTCTAATAAGGCAAAGCTATTCTCGACTGAAGAAGGCACATATTCAATCCTAGCTAACTTGAGATGGAAGAATGTGATCAGGATTTCTTCAGCTCTTTGGCAGGCACAACCATCTGAAAACAGTAAGTAAATAGATTATTTTCATATATCCTTAAAGTAACATGTATTTAAATTGTTTTCTTTTATACTAACCTTTATAGGGAATCATATCAACAACTTTTAAGCCAGATATCACAGTTGCCGTCTTAGAAGTATTCTTATCTAAAGATATTGCATCGATCCTTGTCATTAAACACGTTTTCTCGTCAATTATTGAAAATATATTTATGTGGGATAGGGTAATGTTCATGGCGATAGTGTTGCCATTGGCAACAGGATCTTTGTACATTTTTGGACTGGTTTTGGGAGGGTTATAATTCTGAATGCACTGGAGAGCCGACAGAATAGAATCGCTGATAATTTGACTCCATTCAACACGCAGGCAGTCCATCATGGCTTCGATCTGAAAAAAAAAATACCATCTCTCTTTGAAAGAGCTCAATTGAGATTTTCAAAAACTTTTCTCAAAGTACTTTTACATATAAAAGATAGTCCCAAATGCCATGTATATTTCAGTTATAAATCAATACATGGAATGCTGTTTTTAGGGGTCCGTACCCAAAGGGTGCCAACGGAACTATTACCAAGCCTCCGCTGTCCGTCCGTCCGTCTCTCACAGGGCTGTAACATATGAACCGTAATAGGTAGGCAGCTGAAATTTTCACAGAGTGTGTATTTATTTTGCCACTATAACAACAAATAGTTAAAATTTAAAAATAATAAAAAATAAAAGGGGGCCCCCATACAAAAAAACGTGTTTTTTTTTTATCTTGTACGATGGCACGGAACCCTTCATGTGTAAGTTCGACTCGCACTTGGCCAGTTTTTTTTTGGGTTCTACAAGAGTGCGCTTTGGTTGGGTGTATCATTAAATTGATGGAAAGATGGAGCCTGAGAAACCAAGTATGGTAGACGGAAACATGGGGCATCGCATGACATAATCCACCAACTGACAGAAAGGGGGGGCCCACTCACTGGGGTGCATTCAGCCCGAGTCCAGTGGGATTACCGCCCTGCACCTCGGCAGATTCCTGAGCTACAAGGGTTGCTGCGAATGGGTCATCATGGAGTGGTGGACGCCGTGGCTGCCGCACTTAAGAGTGTGACGCCCAGGAAGAGTGCATTGCCACACATATACTGCTGTTGTGTGTGGGTGGCGTCCAGCGAGTGGGCTCGCGGGCAGTTAGCCCAAGTCCAAGTCGGCGGAGAATCTAGCTGCATCTAGACAGACTTCCGAGCCACAAAGGTTTCTATGTCTGCATCAAAATGTAGTGGGCACTGTGGAAACTGCGCTCGAGATGGGCGGCGCGTGTTGCCCCATACGTTTTACTTCATTCGTGTCGTTTGGTCCATACAGCTAGTGGGGGCCCGATCGCAGTAAGCTCGAGTCCAGCGGTAGAAGGAGAATTTAGCTGCATGTAGACAGACTCCCGAGTAAGAGTTGTTACGATTGGGGCGACCGGCAAGTAAGAGGCCCGCGCGCAGCCAGCCCAAAACCAGCGGCAACACTCGGTGGAGGCTCTAGCTGTATGTTGACTGAATCCCGAGTACCAAAGGGTTGCTGCAGATGCGTCACCTTGGAGTGGAGGGCGCCGTGGCTGCCGCACTTGAGGAGCGCGACGCCCAGGAAGAGAGTATTGCCCCACACGTGTTGCTTTTTGTGTGGCGGCTCGCTAGCATCCAGCGAGTGGGGGCCCGCGCGCAGCCAGCCAGAGTCTAGCAACAACTCTGCGCTCCAATGCCGTGTGCCCAGCAGCAATCGGGGCAGGGTCGATGTGTAGCTACCACCTGTAGTAAAAGGATACGATATTTTCATTAACCTAGCTTCAGGTAACAAATTACAGTTTTGTTTTGTGTTGTGAGCAATTCTAAACTCCCATTAAAAAAATGTTATGCACAAAAACGTACAAAAAAAAAGAACAAAAAGCCTTTGATACGAATCCATAGAGTAGTAAATAAGTGAGTACATACATGTTTTGTGCAGATTCGACTGACCTTAATTTTTTTATTACATAGGGTTCCCAATGACCAACAGTGAGGCTATATGCAAAGGGAGACGCTACACCCACTGAACGCCAGTGAGCACCCGTAATATAGTACGTAAGTCTTGCCGTCTAAGAATATCGCTTTGGTACTCTTTATGGCTAATGCCACGCCCATGCTCGATCACGCGCTGTTACTGTTGGACACGCTGGGAACAGCAGATAGGCTGACTCTCAGTAGTAGAATGACCAGCACGTTGTTCTACTCCCTCCAAGCACCAGCAGCTGCGCAGATACCAAAACCGTTAAAGTTTTGGTTCCGCGCAGCCATTTGCGAGTGGAGGGGACCGGCAAACATCCATCCCGACATTCTACCGGAGTTGTTTGATTGGCCAATGCCTAAGGTAGTAGAATGCTAACTTCTGGTCTCCCGATGCTGGTCGAGCTTGATCTTGAAGCCGCCGCAGCCGAGCGCGAGCGCAGAGTCGCCGCGCGTACGCGCCCGCAGCGACGCGCCGCGCAGCTCGGCGCAGCCCTGAACCACGCACGAACGGAACGCGCGCACCACCCACGGCGCCACCGCCGCACCCGCCTCCTCTGCGACCATCGCAACGCTGTACTCCTATTAAACATCCAGCAGGGAACTGCTTCCCGTGCCAGAGGTCAAGGGTTCAATCCCTACTGCACATATTTCTGTTTCTGAGTTGGATAAGTGCATTTTGTGACGAGCGAGTCGTTTCGTGGTTCGGTATCCATATAAAACTGTGCTCAGTGTAACAGGGATTTTAGGAGGTAGGGTTAAGCCCTCCTGAAACTATACAAATAAATACCAAACACGATAATAAAAACCAAAAACGAATTATGGTGTTAAATAAAATTATATTTACACATGTCCTGATCTCCTCATCTATCTCGTCTTACAAGTTAACTCCTCAGTTACTCAGAAACTTTCAAGTTTCCTAAAATCGATCAGGATTTGTCTTTGGAAAATGTCTTTACACTGAAACTTTCACAGATTTTAAAACTCTCTTGAGACGTATATATAGAAACCAAATTGACATTGAGTAAGTAGTTATCAAGTTTTTTTTATGTAAAGACCTGGATGGCTAATACCACACCCACTGTTATGATATCAGTCCAACATACTGAAATTATTTGAAAATATTCTTTATTGCTTACAACTATTATTACATAATATGCAAAGGCTAGCTTATTGCCAACACTGGACCTTCACTTTATGAGCAGTTTATGAACATTGAACGGGATATAAAACGTAGACAATTTTTCATTGCCCCTTTGGCGTCAGGGAAGAAAATTTCTCTTACGCTTTTTTTCTTCATGTGAGAGTTGGAGAGGTTGCGACCGCTTCCTCTGGAAGTGCTTGGAGTACCAGCCGTAGACGTGTTCGTGGTTGTAGGTCATGGATAGCACGCTCATTATCAAGTACAGGTTCAGCACTCCTTTCTCCAGCTGCAAACGAAAAACATCACACAGTCTCATCCCTAAATATTGCCATAATAACTATTTTAAAATAAAGGCTAGTTCAACATTTACTGCGTGGATGCCGTGATTGAATATATACAATGCTTCAAATGTAGATGTCGCTGAAACTCAAATTAATGATATAACGGTAATGTCTTATCCATTAAATACATAAAACCAATGATGGAAAAAAAATAAGATTCAGACATATCAGCTTAGACAGCTGCCTGTCTACAATAAATTAATAAAAAATGATAGGATGCATACGGAGTATTCGTTATAGAAGAGAAGTTCGTAAGAATTCGTTTTAAATGAACTGGCAGAAAAAGAAAAAAAACACAAGTATAATGGAGGATATAAAAAACGGAAACTGAATTGACGTAGAAAGTGTACCCGGCTTTTCTATTATTGCCACCATTTTTTCCAAAGCTTTTTAGTCCTTACTTTAGCATCGAGCTTGAGCTTGTTGAGGAAGAGCAGCTTTTCCTTGCTGGTGGTGAGCTTGAGCTGCTCCATCTGGAAGGCGACGTAGACCTGCGGCAGCGGCACCACCCCCTCGCCCTCCGCCCCGCCGCCATCGCCGCTGCCCCCCGCCAGCGCCGCACCCGCACTGAACCGCGAGTTGATCTGGATTCGCCAGGTACATTTCAGCAAGTCTTTATTGGCTCAGTGTGACCATAGCTTCTAAGAAGTCAAAAATAAATAATAGAGAGATTTCCACTGGGAAATCCTACTATTCATGGCAACTGAAAAGCATAAATCACATCTGCTCATAGTCAAAAGACTGATCGCATGATGAAACAAAAAAAATCTGATATTGAAGAATGATTGGAAAAAGGAAACTGGCAAGAATAAAAAAGGCGAAAAAAATATTTATTTTTTAAATTTTCTAGGAAAAATTTTATTTTTACTATTTGTTCTTATAGTGGTAATAGGAATACACACTTCGTGAAATTTTCAACTGTTTACCTATGAGATACAGCCCACTGACGGACAGCCTGTGGGTACGGAGCCCTAAAAAATGCAGGTGCACATAATTGGAGTGGGTAACGTTAGATAGGTCTTCAAAAATTATGTGAAGTTTTCATAGATTGTTATAGCCTTCTAAAATTTAAGTTTGATATATGGGATATTTTCGGGTACTACTACGTAGTCAGATTCTTCCAGACTACGAAACCCTTCACTGTGCGTGGTCCGATACGCATTTGGCTGCTTTTTTACTTTGTTTTTCTATTTATCCTCCTGGAATACGTTTACTAAAATATACCCCTCTTGGATTGCATTACATTACGGATTCATACTTATTGAATTAAACCTCTACAATTTAATATGCAGACATTTTTTTTATCGTAGAAGATAATAAAGAAATAAGAAATATTCACTTTTTTAATAAGATTCCAGAATTACAAGAAGATCCATTACACACTTACTTGTAAACTCTGAAGGGAAGCTTGGTAGTCGGTAACATTACAGTAGCGCACACCACTTAGTGTGGTGGTGTCGATTTTTAAACTAAATATCTGAAAATGAAAGAAAACATCTATCATATGTTTTTTAAATTACATCGTCACTGCAAAGTCGCTGGTGGTGAACACTTAGTTGTCCAGTGTGCCTTATCGGGTTTCGCCGGTATGTCTGATGGAAGGACGTTGGACCGGCCCAGCTGTGTAACGTTGCTCTCGGAGAGCCATCGTCCCGAAGAAGCCTGCGATGCAGTGCACGATACATTTGGGCTAAGCCCGACAAGGCACAATGGACAAACGTAAGTGTTAACTGCCAACATCACTATTGTTTACGTTGCTAACGCCTGTTTCTGTCTGATAGCTTATATCTTGAGAACCACTTACTCGATTTTGATGCAGTTTGTATCTATGAATAGCTCAATCCTTCCTATCAAATTCTTGGTACCGATATTACGCAAACTCATCTAAGGGTTGGGAGTTTAATACGAGAAAAAATACTATGTATATTTAATTCAACTCTCAAATACGAAGAGACACACAAACCATGTCTCTATGATTTCTTCTGTGCCTCTGTGTGGCACAGAAGAAAACTACTAAGGCCACAAGAATTCTAATAATGATAATTAACATTATGCATATTTGTAGTTTAAAAAAGTAATATTTAAAACTGCGGTAGTTACCTTTGGTATGACAGGCGAGAGCCTGGGTATAATGTCGGTCATGCGGTCGCGGCGGGTGGGGTCCGGCGGCGGAGGCGGGGGAGGGGAGGAGGTTGCGCCGCTGCGCTGCTCCAGCATGAAGCTGTAGAGAGCTTCGTGGACCGAAACTGTCGGGTTGCTGATCGTCGCGTGCACTTTCTGCAAGATTTTTGAAGAATTTTTCTTTCGTATATGTATGTTCGCTTGCCAGTCAAAACCATTTAATCTTAGTCCTTTCAAACTAAATACAAAATTAAAGTTTATATATTTTTTCAACTGGATATGAATGGCTAATACCACACCTACTGGCACGATCTGAGGGCATACTTACCGCATGGGAACTAGAGGCCATGCAGGACGTTCCTTATATTGTACGGTTAACGTTGAAATGGATGAAAACATGGACATATTTTATTACCGCTTCGACAGTCATTCATTAAATGTGTATTTTTTTTATTTAAACTAACATGGTAACAACTACTGTTATGCTATTAGCACAGTACACCTCATTCTCGAAGGAATTAGGTGCCATGCCAGAACCTTCCATTTATGAGCATGAGCTTATTGAACTGGATGGAAAATAGGAAGGGGTAGGTACCTTTTACATGGATTCCAAACCATGGAGCAGCTCGCATTCGTGACGAAATGCACTTATCCAACTCAGAAAGAGAAAGAAATTGGTGAAAGAACGGGGCAAGGATTTGAACCCAGACCTCTGGTATGCAAGGAAAGTCCTTGCACCATTATGCTACAAGCCGCTCAGTAATGCTCGCCCGGGGAGGACTAACCCTATCACATAGTTAGTGAGGGAGCAAAAGTTTTACATGGATCGAAACCACGGCCAGACTTAACGGTCGTACCGTAACCGATCCAGAACCCGACCGCACCCAGTGTTGCTTAACAATGACCGCACGCTGTGGAGTCGCACCTCTAAGCTACCAACACTGACAAATCATGTTCTTTAGTCTCCTCTTAAGACTTGCACGGGATAAAAGGCAGTGGGACGATTTGTATTATTTTTGTGCTGGTGTGTGGGTACACAGCACATAGGCAACCCTCAAAGTGGCACGGTGACCGACCTCAATAGAGAGCGGCCCGCTCGCCCGGAGCGTCCCCTCGAGGAGCAGCCCGCAGGCGAGCTCGGCCAGGCACAGGTGCTTGCTGCGCGGCAGCAGCCGGGCGGAGGCGTCCACGAGCGCGGCGGACACGAGCAGCGCGCGCGACGTGCCGCCCGCGCCGCCGTCCACGTGCAGCTCGGACGCCTTCGCGTGCAGCAGCCAGCCCGCCGAGCCGTCGCCGCGCAGCACCATCACCGACACGTTGTACACGTGCACCGCCATAAACTGACAACGTATATTCCCCGTTATCTCACACGAGTGGAAGTACGACGAAAACAGTGGGTTTATCACCGATATAGTTATATGTGGCTCCAAAAATCTGGAGAAACTGGATAAAAATGGCTAATACCACATCTGCTGATTTAATATTGTTATTAATTCATAAATGTTAATGAAATAACATTTATGACTTAATAACAATACTTGTTATTATAATTTGTTATTAAGGGATTCTGATTTTTATTATGGTCTCTTATTTTGTGATTATTTTGTTATATGTATGTGTTGTGCTGAGTAAATGATTTCAATTTGAATGTAGATTATTATCAAAATACTTACTGCAGTTATTGCAACACTATAATCATCAACTTCTATTAGTAGTATTTCTCGCCTCGTATCTAACCTGAGCGCAAAGCTAACTGGGTTAGTCAGTGAGATGACTCAAACAGTAAATACTTTCCATGCTGCATCAATTAACAGGTACACTTCTGATATGCCTACAACAAGTATGTTGCTCTATGTTCAAACTTTAAAATAATTATTGCAGTAATATACATTTGATACCTGGTCTGAGGGGTTCATAAAAAAAAATTTAGATAGAATATACATTTAAATATTCACAGTCGTATTCAGAGTGAACCTGTCAAAACAAACAAAACAGTTTTACCACCGGACTAACCATACAAAAATTGGTTTAGTCCGGCAATAATCTGCGCACTAAAGTTAGTCCACCCACTCTGAATACGACAGTAATACTTTTATAACAATGATTTGCTGGACTTCTCCTCAAAAAATAATCCATTTTCAGAAGTCCATTACCTATGTTATTGATAAGATATTTAAAGTTGGGTTCGTTCGAAGAAAGATTATTGATAACAAATAATGGCAGCAGATAAATTTTCACTTTAGATTGCATTAAGATTTGCAAAAAAAAATATGGTTGAAATGTGAACCAAACAATGTGTGTCCATTTCACCTTGACCCTAAGCATAAATCAGGAAGTTAATTGTAGTATTCCTTCTTCTTTGCCCGCTCGGATGAGCCCACATTAAAAAGTATGAGAATGTATTTTGACTATTTGAATCCAGTTCTGACATTGTCTTTAGAAAGTGGCAAACATGGCAAAGTTTGTGTGGGTTAGAAAGTGTTACCGATTTGAATGTGCATCAATCAATCTACCGTGGTTTTATTGTTTACTAGCTGAGGTTCCTGGCTCCAGTTTTGTTTTGGACATAGGACAGTAAAATGTGGTTCCACCCTGGCCAGCGTGTTATTAAAAAATGGATTTCGACAACCGCAGTAACTATCGGGTCCAACTATAGCTAAAAACTCTGACTTCGAGGAATGTTTGAAAAAAAACATTGCTGGATTGGTAGAGCTGCTCACGAATTTTGCTCAAGACATTTAGGCATTAATTTTTATTTTATAGATTATTACCAATAAAGAGAAATAGGTATTTTTTATCTGCTTATTTTACAAAAAAAACTAAAATATGCAGACTCAGAAATTTGTTGCCCGATATTAGATACCTAATATCAAGTAAATGGAAGTGTTTTTTCAAACGTTGGTATTTTTTTGAACGGCCATATATTATGCAAGAGGTTATTACTGGACATCCTGCGTATGGTTACTTGTGGTAATTCTATTACCTGTTTTTTATTCCCATACATTTATTTATTTTATTTTCTACCTGAGGTACCCGGCTCCGCTTGGGTTAATGTCGTTTTTGATTGATGGAGGGCTGGTCAAAAAGGGTAGTCGATACTACTTTACGAACAGATTAGAAAATGTATCTACTCACAAAATTGGATGGCTACGCTACGTCCCGAAATTTTTTAATCTGTAATATCTTCGAAAATATTCATTTAAATCATATGCTGTAAAGGGCCATATAGATTTATATTAAATCAACAATGTATTTAAGGTATTTAATTGGATAAGGATTAATCCTGTATTGATTAAAATTGCTTCGAAAATTAGCCATTATTTGTCGTAAAAAGAAAATGACAAAAAAAAATTATTGTGGTATATCCTTAAGAGATAGACATATACCATCGTGGAGATTTCTGTAGACCTTTTCAATGTGTACAATACTTAGTACATTATTTTGACAACTCTCGTAGGGTTAAGTCTGCGTTTGCAATGTAAGCGGATTTTTTTAAATGATTTACGACATCACATTAGAAACCTCAAAAATAACTGTATTTCTCCACTATTTAATGGATGTTATTATACATATAAACCTTCCTCTTCAATCACTCTATCTATTAAAAAAACAGCATTAAAAATCCGTTGCGTAGTTTTAAAGATTTAAGCATACATAGGGATATAGGGACAGAGAAAGCGACTTTGTTTTATACTATGTAGTGAAGACTGGTATTTAAAAAAATAGTACCTGAGCAAACATAAGCAAGCTGGCCGGCAGCTTGGTCTCCCTGAAGTCGAGCAGCCTATTGAGGTCGGCATTGGACCTGGGCCCATCAGATCCGCGTGCGTCCGAGCCCTGCTTCGACAGCAACGGCTTGAGGAGGTTCTCCACGACGATGCTGCGCTTCTCCTCTGTGTTATTGTCTATGCGCACGTCGCGCACCGCTACCGACAGCAGCTTACTGACGTCAGAGTTGAAGAAGCTGCTCCGGAATGATATCTCGTCGATGTGCTGCAAGACATCTCATAAATTTGTTTCAAGTTTATTTTTACGTAACTGGACATGTATGTCACGATTTTAGGTATTTCATATAGTTTCGGATTTGGCCATGAAGACACACTTGAAAAATTCCCCTGTATAGCCTTGCTTAATTTATATAAATCGATCTTGATTCTTTAGGAGGGCGATTATAGAATATTTAGGTGGCAGACAACATTTACTTACAATAGAGTATCCACTCTTTGAAATATTGACATCCTTGAGGATAAGCTTGGGTATAGCGACGCGGCCGATTTGCAGCCGTAAGTGGAATTTTCGCTTGAACAGCCATGCCAGCAGTCTCGGCAGGAACCTGTGGGCACGCATTAAGTCTGAGGGAAGCCGAACTGGAATTAATGTATTTCTAACCTAACCTAACCTACCCATGCTCTAAAATAGCTATATTAAATTACTGCGATAAAATAACTTTAATAATATTAAAAAAGGAAGAGGCATTGTGTATTCCACAATATTTGGGATATTATTGAATGGAATGATCTTTGATCATGAAATGGTTTTTGATAAAGAAATTTTAGTTTTTATTTATTTTGTTTAAACCAAACCTCTATAATTGGCCGATATCAGTTGAAAAGTTGATTTGTGCATTGATTGTGATTCGGCCGATATTGGTCATGAGCTTATTTCACTTTTACAGTAACGTAAACGTACAATTGGGTTACAATTGATAGAAGATACATTTTAAATACTACAATAGTCCCTACCCTATACACAAAAGCGAATGTTCCAAATTCAGACATTTTGCGGTCGCCATTGCTTAGGTTAATTCCATCACGAAGTGGCGGCGCCAAATCGTATGCATGTAGTTTGACATAGACTAGTGTAAGTCTGGTTATTTCTAATCTAGAACAACCAATGAACCCGGGTAAAATAACATTTCAGGGAAATACCTCGGCAGGCAGTGGGTTACATACATATCATCTTCTTTAAGCATAGGTTTGAGAGATTGATCATATGGTTTGGACGACCTTGATTCCCCATTAATGTACTAATAAGAGATGACTGCATCAGAAACCCAGCAACTTACCATGACACACTCGAGTAAATACCCGCACACACCACCAAGAGCACTAAGAACCAGTTCATGGCGTCTGTGCCGCGGAGGCAGGACCTCTTCCCTAACTTTTGTTACTTCTGCTAAGTGGACTGCATAATTGTTTTATTCGTAGACCATATGCTGAGCTAAGTTTCTCAAATAATTCGTATTCCTTCGTAAAACCAAATCACAAAAACGACGAAAACCCGCGGTTCAGTTCACAGAATATGGTTGTCAACAAACTGTCAATGTCAGCTGCCTGGCAAACCCAAATTCGACCTACCGCGGTTTTGGCGAGCGCAAAAAATACAGCTGATCAACAAGGAACTGTTCTATTCTCATTTAATGTTATTTAATTTCACCTGATATGAGTTGGCTACTGGATAAAATGGATGGATACAATATTAATCGATACATTAATAAAATGTAATTGATTTCCTAAAATTACCGTAATGTGAAACTAATATTGAACCACAGAACATATCATTTAAAAATTTGGGGAGTCGCTGGGAACAGCCGTTAGAGATAGCCAAAATCTTTGACCGTGTTTGGTATCGGGGCTTTAGAAGGCCCATAGCGAAGGTCCTGTCCTTCGGCATATGAAGATTTTCTTTTTGCTTTCATTTCATTCGGTTTGGATTTTTCAAAAAAACAAAAGCATGCAGACACAGATATTTGTTACCTGATATTAGATATTAAATATCAATTTAATTGGAATAGCGGTTTCCAAATTATTAGTAAACTACGTTTGTATGGGGAGCATAGCTTACGGGCCGTTCTTAACCTTTTATGGCGTAATTACGGACGATTTTTTCGATTGTGGATGGTCTCATGACACGATCATGAGTTACGTCGATAACAGACTGTGGCTTGCATGGTAAGGATGGAAGGAGAAGAGATGCGCATCCCGTCGAGGGATCGATAATGATTTTGATAATGGTCTGGAAAAAGTAACCTTAGGCCAGCAGAATCTTATCGTCGCCTTCAATGTTCGCAAGACGCAATGCTGTCCTCTCTCTGGATCTAGATACCCCGTAGCTCTCTCGGACCACCTGAACAGTAGGTTCAGGTGGTCCGAGAGAGCTACTAGAAAGGGGTGCAACATCTCGAAAGACATGGATTTTCGGCATTTTAATGAATCTAAGGCCAACATTGCCTTGCAAAAACTGGGGCTTTAATACCGTTGAAGAATGTTCGTACGAGTGCTACTGAAGTAGTTTGCATAGGCAAAATGGTAAGTTATTGATAGGTAATGGTGAGACCTGTTCATTAAATACAGCCCTGTGCCGCACTGTCAGGGTATGGAACAGGCTACCACCCTTTATCTGCAGTGGCTACCATGAGCAATTTTGGTCTCCCGGCGCAACCACCTATATCGGTTTCAAATAAAAAAGTGTTGAATTAGCCACCCATTTCATGTTACGTAATGAAAACGAATTGTGCGGTTTTATTGTTACGAAATAACGCTCGACTAATTTCAAAGAATATATAATAAATCTTATGTTTTGAAATGTGAGTCCATGATAAGCGAACTGAAATGTATCAGTCCGACTTTACTTTCCTCAATAAAGGGAAGACCAGAACTGACAAAGTGCCAGCACTGACAAAGAACGTGATTCTTTCGAAATAGTATAGTATAGTATTTTATTGTGTCTAAAAATTGTAACATTTATATTATTCAAATAATCAATATAATTGCAAAAACCGCACTTTACTTTGTGCCTCAAAGTACCTATATAGTTACATTCAACTATATCTAGTTTGAATCTATACCTAGTTTAAATCTAAATAGTATACAAAAATAGATTTAATCACTTACTTGCCTATTCATCTGACGAGTTTATTTACCATGGTAAGCCCACGGACGCGCTCGTTTACAGAGATCTGCGCCACGCCGCTGCACGCCGGCTACCAACCGTTCGAGTCCCCATGATAGCCGATACGACCTCGCCTGGTTTAGTAGGCAGGTCTCAGCCGGAATAACATTCCCTGGAGAACATTCAGAAGTTGAACCATCGCCAGCTGATACAGACCCCTCATATTCTTAGGGTCGTGGATCAGCAGGCGAAGGCATGAGAGAACACACAGGAAATGCAAAGCACATAAAAAAAAAATTAACAAAAAAATAACCGACTTTAAAGAAAAAGCACTAAAAAGTTAAAAATAATTTCCATTTTTGTAGTTACGATTTTTGTTATTTTTTGAGTCGGCGTCAGCCGGACACGCGCTGCGCCAATCAAGAGAACCTTGGCTACCTTGGCGAAATTTTCAAAAATAAAGACTAATCGTATTTTGATACCACGTGACATCTGACAAAAGGTCCCATTTTGTTGGTCGATGTGCCGATGTAATTATGTTTGTGAAAAATGTATTATATAATTTATTTACTTTCCAAAAGGGCCCCAGATTTATTGCGTGCCCAAGGGCACCGGCACAGCCTAAGGGCCCTGCCAGGTCGGACTGCATGGTTTTTGCAGCCCCGAGAAAGTTTGAAAGCCCATGGCGTTCTTCGCGGCACCTCTTAGTTGAGGCGTTGAGGGCCTGCCGTACGCCATATCCAACGTCGCTTCCTAACTTTCATTTAAAAAAAAATTGAAAGATATTTCAAGATTATTTCTTTTGCGACTGAGTGCAGCGTTTTGAACGGATATTGAAAAATATATGCAAGCAACCAAGTTTGCTGGAAAAGGGATGGTTTAAATTATTATGGGCGGCGTGAAAACGCGAGCGAGCGCGCGCATTCTCCCCCGCCCCAGCTTTTCCGCTCCGGCGGCGACGAAGCGGGAGAGGGTCGGCCGGACGAAGCGCGCCTTTGGCGGGAAAACACTTCAGCCAGTCGTTCGCGCGTCCCCGCCGCGCGCGCTCGTGTAGTAAGCGCTCAGTCGCGCGATGATCCCAACGAAACACGAACTCCGAACCGAAGCACGAGCGACTTTTCGGCGCGCATGAGCGCACGTCTAAATATAATCCAGTCTCGCCCGCCAGTTTACGCGCGTTCGTATTATGTGAATATTTGTCCAGGTGACTTCATCGCGGGTTGCATAAGGTTTGTGTGAATGGGTGCGATGGTGCGGTGCGCGGTGCGGGCGCTGCTGGTGGTGGCGTGCGCGGGCGCAGCCGCCGCGTTCAACGTGGACGTGGAGTCGTGCGTGCGGCACCGCGGCCCCCACCCGGGCTCCATGTTCGGCTTCTCCGTGCAGGAGCACGTGGAGAACGGAAACAAGTGGTGAGCATTGACGTTTCATTTGCGGAGAGCGAGCCCTTGTTTTAGTGCTGAACAGTGAAGAGCGGTGAGAACGTGTATGAGAGATCAAGACAACAGTTCTATACTACTCCTACTATCATTTTTATGTTACTTGACATGGATGGCTAATAAGTACCATACCTACATCATGCCATTGGCCCAAACACACCGTGTCCCATGCCGGGACGTTCCCTTTATGAACACGGATAAATTGAACTGGATAGAAAACACGGACAATTTGTTATTGCCGCTTCGACCTTTTTATCCAATCCGGTGATACTAATTCGGGCGAACCACCTAGTATGGGAAGTGGACCTATAGTTTTACATGGATTCCGAACCATGGCGCATTCGTGACAAAGAGCACTTTAATTTTTTTTCGAATAAGCTGAAACTTTTTTTTGTAATCGAATCACATCAAATTATTTATTCTCAAATAATTTTCAGAGGTTCGGGTTGTATCTTTTTCTTGTAGCGAAAATTTGAAACACGTAACCTTTCATCGAATGTGATATGTGCGAACATGAAGAATGGACACGTTTATTAAAGAAAGGAAACTGTGATAAGAACTAGTTGCTGTTTAGGTAGTATTGATGGAGAACTACTCACCGACGTGTTTTGTTGCAGAGATAGTTTCTTGGCCGGAGAGAGAGAAAGGCAATTTTTTATTCAGGAAAAAATAATTTCGAAAAACCCCGAGTGGAGCCGGGTAAGGCATCGAATAGTTACTTACTTCCGTACTTATCGTTACTGTTGGGTAGAGCCACAGCATAGTCTCCCAACCGACCGCACGATTTGTGCGCTAAGCTTGGCTAAGCGTAGAGTTTACTCTACATATGAACAACAGAGCATAATATACAATTTACTCGCTCATTCATAGTAAGTCCACTGTTATTAAGAGCATCTATATACCTACCTAAAAATTTTCGGCCAATTTTTTGCGATTGAAACAAAATAGCCGGACCGGAGCCCGACGTGTCGCTTAGTTAGAGCAGCTCGGAATAAATCTTTCGAAATGTGACCAACTTTTTTTCATACAAAAAAATTCATTTCATAAAATATTTAACTATATTGGTAGAACGTTAGATGAAATTATACATGTTTTTTTTTATCTTCTCATTTCATAAGGTTCAGGAACTTAACGCAAACAAACAATACGCACTGGCTAGTATAATAATCTTAAGAATCATAGTAGCATAGCAGTAGGCTATGACTATAAAAGGTATTCTGTGCTATGCCATGTCACACACAGTGATTCAATGAGTTCTGTCGTTCATAAGTCCACTAATATTTGGAAGCGTTACTGGCTGGCTCAGAACCCACAGCTCGCTGACCGCTACATCCTGACGCACTAAAAAGCTCGTAAAGACAAAAGGGGCGGCCGCAAATTTTTGGGAACCGAACGGAAGTGCACCGAGCGCATCCACGTCACGTGCCGCACAGATGTTGGCTCCGTCCCCGCCGCCGGACACTACTCTCCAGCCGTGCGACTCACTCTACATGTGAAAGTCAATTCATTGGGCGACTTAGAATGTTTATGGCTGTTCCGACCCATGCAACGTTTTTTAATACGGAAAATAAAGAGTATTGTACTTTGAGGCGCTATTAGGGTTCCGTACTAAAAGGGTGAACACGGATCCCTATTACTAAGCCTCCGCTGTCCGTCCGTCCGTCCGTCCGTCTGTCACAGGGCTGTATCTCGTGAACCGTAATAGGTAGGCAGCTGAAATTTTCACGGAGTGTGTATTTATTTTGCTGCTATAACAGCAAATAGGTAAAATAAAAAAATAATAAAAATTAAAGGCCCCCCATACAAAAAAGGTGATTTTTTGTGTTAAATCTTGTACGATGGTACGCAACCCTTCGTGTGCGAGTCCGAGTCGCACTTGGCCGGTTTTTAAATATTAATGTCAAATACAGCCATAGTAGTTACAGCAAAAATATTTTCACAATTTCAGACTTAATGGTGTTTTTGTAATTCGCGATTAGAAGTTTTACACCGTTAGATGGCGCTATTAAATACAACTATTATTGAAAATGAAAACCAAACAAATTAACTAAAATTCAGAAATTGGTTTCCCCGCAGCTAATAGGCTATTATAAACATTTATATTCAATTCATGCAATAGCTATTGCGTCTTGTGTACAATAAACTTTGTATGGGCCGCAACCGCGTTAACGCAAAGGTTTAACCATGGACACAAACATTGAGGTAAATATGTCAAAAAACGCAGGTTAATGCATACATAATTAAGAGGGCACTTTAAACACAATTTGTAAAAAAATATTATCTTATACCTAGCGGTAGATGGACGTGAATTATTGTTTTATTTGATGTCAACCCGATATCCAAGTTATTATCTGTAAGCAGTAAAATGTTTATAGTAAATTCGAAGTCTACCTTAAACAGGTAAATACATGAATGAAAGCGATAAACTTGGGTTATATTCAGTATGTTACACCACTTACTGCCGTAAACTTCAGCATGGTATTAAATTAAGAGAAAATAAATGATTACATCGTTTTTTACTATTCTATCCTATTTATTATTCTTGAGAAATTAATTAAAATATGAATCATTTCGTATTACGACAGTATCCCTGTGGGGTCAGCGGTTGCGACGCGTTCTTGACCCTCATTTTTGGGCTAACAAACAAGCCTACACTTGTACTTACCTTCATCCTGTACTCTTGCCTGCCCAACACCAGAAGCCTTATTCTGCTAATTGATAACTGCGCGCGTTATGTTTGTGTTTTCTCAAAACCGCATGTTTCGCGCGAAATGGTATTCTACTATCGCACTTTGCAAAACGCATGCATTGTGTTTGTGTTTTGTTCGCAAACTCGTAACGCGCGCTCCATGTTCTCGTGGGCCGTGTGTTTTGCCGAAAACTTGCGGTTTTGAGAATTATATTTGTCAAATTCGGAGCATCGCATCGCCGAACGTGGAATATCACTTTTCTACATTACGTTGGCATATCGCTGTCTCTTTCTTTTCGTATGTCATATTTGAGTGAGAAAATAACTGTCAAAATCGTGACAGGTTATTTTACCCTGTAGGCGGCGCGCAAGACAATCCACTCCATAGACAATAACAAAACGCGTGTGTGAATTAGCTGAATACCGATTTTTGGAAACCGCACTCGAAACTTAGCGTGTTATGTTTGACGGAAACATAACTTATACGGAATGGTTTGAAATTGGACAAATAGCAGAATCGGGCTTCAGCGCCGAATGCTTGTATTTCCCTCAAGAATCACTACCCGAAGTTACGAGAGTGAATGCTGTTATACTCTGCATAATGTTGCACACTCACAAGTGTCAGTCGCAAAATTACATTTACGAATAACTACTCTAGAATACAGGCCTGCGTCAACCCTCGACTGCATTCTATTCTAGCATGTGTTGACTTTTTATTTAATTTAGTCGTAACTAATAGCTGAATAGAGACAAGACAAGGCTTTTCTTTTTGTTATATTTCGACTAATAGTACATACGGCTCCGTAGCTCTAATACGGCCATGTGGAAGTAATCATGAATCTTGGTAACTTGGCATGAATGTATGAATGTAGATGACATGTTTGTGCTCCAATGAAGTTATAGGCACTGAAAACATGTTTGTTTCCCCTACCCCTTATAGTTTTTTGATGTTTATGAAAACTGTAGAAATTAAGGGAAAACTAAGTCGTATTTTTAACCGACTTCAAAAAAGGAGGAGGTCCTCCGTTCGTTTGTATGTTTTTTTGTATGTATGTTACTCGATATCTCCGAAAATTTTCAGCCGATTTGAATAATTATTTTTCTCATCAGTTGGGTGGGCCTTTCATAAATTTTGAAAAAATATTACTCTTCTTAGTGATTGAAGTCGGTAAGATGTGTTTTAAAACGGTTTTTATGTAACTGGACACGGATGGTATGGATGATACCACACCTGCTGATCAACTTTTCGCCAATTCTGCCAATATGCTCGAACTTGGTCACGTGTCGTGGGCAGTGAGTGCGATTGTGATTTAGCTAAAAGCGTTTTGGGGGGCGCTGGAAAATAATTGATTGTCAAAGTGAACGGTAGACGAATTAAGTTCGAGAACCTCTGCATGACTGATAATATATTCATGTCAAAGGTATTTGCGTTCACACCATACACGAAAAGAGCCGTAAATGTTAGTGGTAGGTACATAAAACCGACACATTAACGTAGTGTTACCTAGTTTAATGTTGAATGCGCTCGACTTGCATGTTCCGATGAAATGCATCAAAGTGTCTTGTAGGTTAATACTTTCAGCACATCTGGGCACGTCTCCGCTCCTGTGGGGCCACGTTGTTAGCTAGAGGAGAAGGAAGCCAATATTGGGCAGATGCACTATACTAATGACGGCGTGATGTAACCGTGAATGAGTGATGGTGATAACCTGCGCGCGCAGGGTCGCTCCACTCGTAAAGCTGTATCCACTTTTAGAAGCTCCTTATCAGCATAAAGCTGTGTGGGGTTTCGAAGAAATGGTACAGTAAGTAATGCAACAGACAATAATGTACCTATGTAGAGTTACCTTCAGTTTTTTAGGGTTCCGTACCTAAAAGGTGCCAACGGAACCCTATTACTAAGCCTCCGCTGTCCGTCCGTCCGTCTATCACAGGGCTCTATCTCATGAACCGTAAGTAGGCAGCTAAAATTTTCACAAAATATGGATTTATTTTGTCGCTATAACAACAAATAGGTAAAATTAAAAAATATGAAAATTTAAGGGGCCCCCCATACAAAAAACTTTGTGTTAAATATTGTAGGATGGTACGGAACCCTTCGTGTGCGAGTCCGACTCGCACTTGGCCGGGTTTTTTTATTTCTAATCTAATTATTTTGTGAGATGGTGACCGAATACGTTGCCTGCGACCTTTCACCTAATCCTTGGCATGGAGTGGTGCAAGAATAATTTGCCTGTATTTTACGGTGACTACATATCGGCACTAAAAAGGAGCATATAGAGAGTTTTTGAATAAAACCTGACATGGATGCCTAATACACCACATTTCTGAATTAATTACGTTCCATGCGTTTATGAGCTACACTGAACTGGATGGAAACACGGATATTTTTTTATTGCAGCTTTAACCATAGTTAAAGCGGCAAAAAAACCTAGTAGGGAAAGGGGACCTACAGTTTAACATCGATTCCGAACGATGAAACAGCGCATATTCGTAACGAAATGCACTTATCTAACTCAGAGAGAAAAATAAAGTGGTGCATGACCGGGGTGAGGATTTGAACCTATAACCTCTCGCATGAAAGGCAAGTCCTCTAGCCCTAGACCACGAACTTTACGAAATAAGTACGTATATTGTTTATTGTGTATAACGAGGTGTATAAATATTGATATATATTGTTTCCCACTTGTATTGAACTTCGCGGTCATATTGGCCCACGTTTCAAACCGTCTCGCCCGTCGCGAGCATGGCAAGAAATGATTCAATCACTCACTCGCCTGTTCACCAGGCGAGTTAATTGACCATAGTAACTGCGATGAGATCTCAACACACGAAAGCTAGTAGGCATTGAACTAAAAAAACTTTTTTCTAAAAAACTTTTTTCTAAAAAATGTTTTTTTATATCGATGCTAGTAGGTATAAAAATTACTGTAATTTTGTAAAACTAGGCCTTATCACATTAATTAAAAATAATAAAACAAACGAACTACATTGACGTATATGGCCGTATTACTGAATTACTTCATAACTGATAAGATTATGTTTTAATTAATAATTTTACGTGTACCATTGGCGATTGACCCCAACAAAATGCGCCTGTCAAGGCCAAGGTCGAGATATCCGAACATCAAAATGTTCTATCGTCTATTGGTATTTAACATATGTTTCAAAAATGTTACGACTTTCACGCGGCAGGAAGGTACATTCTCCAACGTTTCGAGCTAATCATTCAGCCCGTTGTCAAGGAGGCATCCGCCACGTTCGTACGCAGCAGACGACTACGTACGCGTTCAAACATGTCTAACCACCGCGGTAACTTTAATATGCAGATGGTCCTTAGCAGTGAGTCCTTGGAAGTAGGTCCTTACAATTAAATTCGTAATCATAATTTGCAGCTCTTGGAAGGTACCTATATAAAATGCACTCGTGACTTCCTTCTGCGCAGCTCATAATCCGCACTTCCATTGAGACCTGGAAATCTATTTCTGGGCAGGCGCATATCTCTCGTTGGGTTCTAGTTATCTGCCGGGACCTGTAGTCGCTGCCGGTCACGGAATAGTTTATTTTACGATATCCTGAGGTTTTCCGTGCATTTTAATATATGTGGTAAATTAGTGATATTTGTTCACGTGTATGTGTATGGAAACGGTGCAGCTACCCGAAGAAGGAAAACCCTCGGGATTTCGTATTCGTAAAATGAAAACGCTACAATTACCTGCGAAGAAGGTACCGACCACGGAGGAGGTAACTACCTACCTACTAATAGCAACACTGCCGACCAATTTGACCCACATAGCTCGGTCAAATCCTCTCCACGTGTGTCTCTGCTAACCACTGTCTGTTGATCGCTAGGATGCATCACAATATACCTACCTATCGCTGAGCTACTGACCGGACGATCTGAATAATCGCGCGGCGTTCAAAGTTTGGTTACGTTTACGATTAAAATAAAAAATATTGTGTACGAAACAGACGGAGCTCGGAAGGCTAAAAAATTGGCTAGGATAGATAGAAGATGCAAACATACATACATACCTTTAAGCCGCTTTCCCGGAGGGGTAGGCATATATAATAGAGCGCCATACGGTACTATCACAGCACACCTATTTCGCTTCATCTACAGACATAGGTACATCTTTTCATACATGCTCTACGACTACGGTTGCTACCTATCAGACCTTTACGAACAATTACATCGATTTGGTCGTGGTACGTTCTTCTAGGCGTCTTCCCGGCTCGACACTTCCGCTCACTTCTTCTCTGTACATTTGTTTCGTCGTTTTTTCGTCATCTATTCGTTCCATGTGTCCAAACCATCTTAGCACTCCTTTCCCGATTCTAGTCACAACATCATTTTTCAATTGACATTGCTCTCTAATCAAGTCGTTTCGAAATTTATCCGTTAGATTACTCAAGGAACGCATTTATGCTGCATTTATTCTTCATTCGTGCCTCTTCTGCCATACCCAAGTCTCGCTTCCATACATAAGTGTAGACACCAGTACACAGTTATGAATCGCCATCCTAGCTGTAGGCGTAATTACCCGGCTTTTCAGAAAGGCATTTATTGCGCCGTTTACTCGATTTCCAGCACTTACTCTTCTTTCAATGTCCTTATCACACTTCCCGTAATAGAAGATGCGACCTGTACCTATCAATTATATTGACACGGTGTTGCAAAAATCTTGGTGCATCCGCGCCCCAGACGGTCGACTTTACCTAGAACCACTGAGAACTGAGTCAAGCGATGCGTGCGCCAACCGTGACCCACTTGCACCGCACTCATGCATTTAGTGGAATATGACCGCGCCGCAGGGCTGCAACCTTGATGGTTGACCATGCGGAGGTGCTCGACCACAGTCCAGGGATTGTGTCATTACTGAGCTTCCAGTTAGCCGAGAGTGATAAATACTAAGAAAATGATGTAATGCCAAAGATGTTGTCACGTTTTATGTGTCATTACGGTTTATGCTTCTCATCACAATCTCATCTCAGCTTAACGTCTTATTACTTAGCTTAGTTTAGGCCCTTTTTAGGGTTCCGTACCCAAAGGGTGCCAACGGGACCCTATTATTAAGCCTTCGAAATCCGTCCATCCGTCCGTCCGTCTGTCTGTCACAGGGCTGCATCTCATGAACCGTAATAAGTAGATAGTTGAAATTTTCACATAGTTTGTATTTCTATTGCTGCTATGACAACAAATAGTGAACATTCAAATAATATTGAAATTATGGGGGGCATACGAGAAAGGTAATTTTATTGTGTTTAATCGTGTACGATGGCACGGAACCCTTCGTGCGCGAGTCCAACTCGCACTTGGCCGGTTTTTTTTCAAATAAAATCTTTAGTAAACTGCCAAAATAATTTTCAATTATTCATGATTTAAATATATTCAATGTGTAAGCAAAACAACCGGTTCTCTTTCATCATTCCGTTGGTTTCGTCCGTATAATGTCGGAGTCGGAGTTATCAAATTGACGAAACTATTTCGACTATCGACGTTGCCGTCTGCTCACAGCACACTTCCATCGACAGCTCGATAAGGGCGACGGGCGACAAGGTGACAGTGTTCTTAGCTCCGAGAAGCAAGATTCGTGCGAACCAGCTCGCCTTGACGCCCCGTCCGCCGCGTCGCAGGTACCGCGCCGGCCGCCTCCGCCGATACCGCAGCCTCGCCGCGTGACATCACCAGCCGCCGCCATCAACAAACGAAGCAAATTTCTACTCAATTATTATAGACCACTAGCACGGAATCACCAGCACAGTACTTGTGTGCCTAGCTTCGCAAAAATCTGATTATAGCTTCTAGCTTCCAATCCAGCGTTGCCGATCGAATTTTCGGGGAGTTGGTCAATTCGCGGGGAATTCGTTTTCGGGCTGCATGACCTTTTTTTTTGCTCATTCGATAAATATTACGAATATTGAAGCAATCGGGACAACGTTGGATTTTATATTCTCCCGAAAGTTGTTTGTACGGTCGTGTGATCGTTGTGTTGTTGTGAATCGTTGTGACCACGATTGGATGCAACTCCTTAATTAAATCGAATCTTTTTTAAAAACGTTAGCGGAAGCCCCGCTAGTTTTGTGCGCACATCGCGCGATTTTCCTTCACACGAAATTAAGCTAATTAATTACTCATAATAATGTTAAAAAAATAATAGTTTAAAAAAACTAAAAAAACACGCTTTTATAGCTAACCGAACCAAAAAATATAAAATAATTTTTAATTTTAAAGAGTTTATATCACAGTAGTAGAAGATCGAACAATTAATCAGAATGTATCACCTCAAAATAAAATTATAATAAAGTTTAAGTTATTAACAAAATAATTCAATTCAGAGTAAAAAGCGTGGGGTGCTTGATAAAGTAAATGTAACAATCATTCTATTGGCAACTATCTATGAGAGGAGAGTTATGAAAAGTAGTAAAATGCACCCCACGCTTTTTCCGCTGAATTGAATTATTTTGTTAATAACTTAAACTTTATTATAATTTTATTTTGAGGTGATACATTCTGATTAATTGTTCGATCTTCTACTACTGTGATATAAACTCTTTAAAATTAAAAATTATTTTATATTTTTTGGTTCGGTTAGCTATAAAAGCGTGTTTTTTTAGTTTTTTTAAACTATTATTTATTTTTCATTTTTTAGTTTGATTTATCAATTAGTTATTATTACTACAGAGGATCTATAGAATAATGTATTAATCCTGGCGGTCCTAATAAGGATAATGGGAAACTGTTATGAAATTATTGCATTGTCATCGGTCCTTGATACGTATGCAAAGTTTCAAATTAAAGACTTCTGGAAACTGGTGAAAATTAATCTCAAAGATTCCATTACATTCATAGATGTATACAACCCAAGCTTATATAAAAGCGTGTTTTTAATAACTAGCTCTGTCTCTTTTTTTACTCCACTACAGAGGATCTATAAAAGAATTTATTAATCCTGGCGGTCCTAATAAGGATAATGGGATACTGTTATGAAATTATTGCATTGTCATCGGTCCTTGATACGTATGCAAAGTTTCAAATTAATCAGACTTCTGGAAAATGGTGAAAATTAATCTCAAAGATTCCATTACATACATAGTTACATACAACCCAAGCTAATAATAAAATAATAATTATCCTGGCGGTCCTAATAAGGATAATGGGAAACTGTTATGAAATTATTGCATTGTCATCGGTCCTTGATACGTATGCAAAGTTTCAAATTAATCAGACTTCTGGAAACTGGTGAAAATTAAGTTCAAAGATTCCGTTACATAGATACATACATAGATACAACCCAAGCTAATATAAAAGCGTGTTAATAAAAGCGTGTTAAAAATATTTTAAACTAGCATTGAAGAAGGGAACGCAGCTCAGTCATTTACATGAGTAAACATGTAAATGAAATAGTTTCGAAGTTGTTTATTCTTTTATTTAATTACCTAATCAGTAGCTCATAAACATATGTTTACATACAAATAAGAAATGTTTAAGTTTTAAGATAAAATGAGTAATTATACAAATGAATGCAGCCCGCATTCCATACCGCTACACGATTAATCCTCATGTCCAACAAGAATTTTCGTCTAAGTTGTAAAACAGTTTTAAAATCATACGTTGAAAAGCTAATAAAAGTTTACATTGTATTGATATCATGTTTTATATTTTAACGTTGCATATGGGCAAGGGCAATATACAGAATACAAGTTTTCACGCTTTTAAAATCTTACAGTCTGCCTTTTTTTTTAAACTAATCTTTGGTGCAACCTTTGTCAATATTATTAGTATTTATCTTAATCATTTTCGATTCTACTATACTCAGAATTAATTACTTTCTTCCCAAACCAAACAACGTTGTATAATTATAATAAGTAAAATTATATCTATTGCTGATAATAACGTTATCTTTAAACGAATTCGTCTGCCGCACATCCTGCGGTTGATGCAAACAGATATGTAAGTTTGTCTTAATTAAGTTGGTATTATGTATTTTATTTGTCATTAATTAAACCTTTATATTTATTTTTTTGCTTGTTGACTCAAGTCTAAGTCTCTTCATAATGACCCGGGGATTTACTTGAAAATAAATAGCTTTTTAGGGTTCCGTACCCAAAGGGTGAAAACGGAACCCTATTACTAAGCCTGCGCTGTCCGTCCGTTCGTCCGTCCGTCCGTCCGTCCGTCTGTCACAGGGCTGTATCTCATGAACCGTAATAGGTAGGCAGCTGAAATTTTCACAGAGTGTGTATTTATTTTGCCGCTATAACAACAAATAGGTAAAATTCAAAAATAATAATAATTAAAGGGGGTCCCCATACAAAGAACGTGTTTTTTGTGTTAAATCTTGTACGTTGGTACGGAACCCTTCATGTGCGAGTCCGGCTCGTTTAGATTTTCACTGTTATTCTACTTATTTTATTCCTAATATAATGATGAAAGAATGCAATTATTTATTCCATTAGCTGGCAAGCAATTAAAACTATAAACCTGACTTTCATTGCAAAATAGGTAGGTTATAGACAACTAAATTTATTAACTCAATGTTGTTATCATAACATATGGTTGGTCTGAATCATGTTTGAATGCGCTGCACCAATAAATAATCGTGCACTTTTTCGGACGGGATGCACCTCCAATTAGTAATCAAGCAGTGAGTGGCGACGGACGCAGGCTCGAGTCACCGCCGCTGCCGCCACCGCCCCCGCCGCGTGGGCTCCGCCCGCGTCCGCGCCGGAAGGTGACGGCACCTGCGGTGACGGGCGAGCGGCGAGCGGTGACCGCCCGTCCCGTAGTCCACCCACGCCCTCGCCGTCGGCTCTGGCGCAGGCTGCACAGCTATTAATATTTTAAAACTCACGCGGGACATATTTACTTTGACGGCTTACCGCGCGTGTAAGGAGCAGGACGTTCTGCTCGACGTTTCGGAGCCTCACATGGGCTCCATCTTCAGGAGAACGTGCCTGTCGCGACGGAGGTAGGCACGTTACTGGCTACCCGTCGCTTTGCTTGACTTCAAGCGTCCATGGCAACACTCGTACATTTTCTTGAGGATTAGCTGCGGTCTGAATTTCGTGTGAAGTGCAAAACACACTGACTGTGTTTTCCTCGACGTCTGTTGTCGGTGCACCTCTCCGAAATTCAGTTTTCAGCTTATTCAGCACGGGTTTCTATATGGGCGAAAGACGGTAGGAATCTTCACGATTGAAGTTCTTGTGCTTGCTGTTTTCGATGGACTCCCGAATGATTCGTGGGAGGACAGCTATTCTCGTGCGGCTGCAACGGAACGGAATACCCTCCTCCCGGCTATCCTTGAGCACAACTACGTAATTTGTAGATTTATGGTCCATGTGCGCATCATTTCTTTCGATCGTTTAGTGGGCCGTTTTTTTTAAAGCGCAAAATCACACTTTTTCGGATGTCATAGTCGAATCCACCCATAACAAAGATATAAAGCATGGTCAAAGATACTATGAAATTGTATTGCACTCTATTAATTAAATATTTATTGATTACTTTGATTTTAAATATTTTCAGTGCACTAAAGTAGTTAATTATATAAATAATAAATTACTTTTTTTTTTTATGTGACTGGACATGGATGGCTAATACCACAAGTTCTGTCATGGTATTAGCCCAACACACCACATGGGAACTAGGTGCCATGCCAGGACCTTCCTTATATTGCACGGCTACATTGAACTGGATGGAAAACACGGACAATTTTCATTGCCGCTTCGACCATCGTTCATCCAATGCGATGGTACCAACCCGGGCGGGATAAACCCTACCACCTAGTAAGTAAGGAAGGGGACCTACAGCTTAACGTGGAATCCGAACCACGGCCAGCCTCTCTCAACGGTCTAATGGTCACCCATCCAAGACCAGACCGGACCCAGCGTTGCTTAACTTCGGAGAGCGATCGCCGAAGTCTCGCGCCACTGGGCCACTGAGCCCTGACCTTAAAGGTGTCAAAAGCCTAAAAACATGTTTTATAACTATATTTCCTCCGTTCACTAAGTATCAAGAGATCTCAGATCCTTTATTATCTGAGGCTGAGATAGCCTTAAAACCACCCAGGCGCAAAGATACCATCACACCGTTTCCCCGGAGGGGAAGGCAGAAATAATGGGCACGGCGAGGGGTCACTCACTCAAGGAATCTGGTGTACAATCGTTTGGGAATCTCAAGAATCTTAGGTGGGAGTCCGAGGAATCTGGTGGGAGTCCGGAGAATCTCGGAAATCTTATGTAATCCCGAGTAATCCTAAAGAATCTGGAAATCCCAAGGAAATCATTGGGAATCCTATCAAATTCATGGAAATCTCGGGTAATCTTAGGCGGAGTCCGAGGAATCCGATGGGAGTCCGAGGAATCCGATGGGAGTCCGAGGAATCTGGAAATCTTATGTAATCCCGAGTAATCCTAAGGAATCTGAGAATACCAATGAAATCATTGGGAATCCTTTCAAATTAATGGAAATCTCGGGTAATAGGAAAATCTTGGGTAGTCTCGAGTACTCCCAGGGAGTGTAGGAATCCTAAGGGAATCATTGGCAATCCGATCAAAGTCTTTGTAATCTCAGATAATCTTGTCGGGGTCGGACTAAGCCGGTTTTTGTATGCTTAGTCCGGTGCAATTCTAGTACAGTACGTAAGTTTTGACAGGTTAGTTCTGAATAAGACTGTAAAGGTTTTTAAAATAAGAGTACCTTATCTCGAGTACGTGAAATATTTACTAGGTTTTTAAATATATACTTTTATAACGGCCCAGGCAAAGAAATAATCAACTTTGACCTAATGATGGCTGAGATACTAAGGGATTTCGAAAGATCGGAGTACCTCATCGTGAAGTTGAGTATGTCAAATATGTATTATGGCTTCAAAAATGGTATTGCATAATGCATCAGGCAAAAAAAAAACGGGGCTGACCTAATGATCGCTGAGATAATACGCGATCTAATCTAACAATGATAGCGCAGCCGTGGGCGCGGCCGCCAGTTTGCGAAGAAATCACGCACACGTGTGCGCACGAGTGTGCGCAGCGCGCACCCCGCGTGTGCCCGACGACCCAATTCCAAAACATATTCAGTCGTATTCAGAGTAAACCTGTCAAAATTTAGTACGGGATAAGCACCGGATTAACCAAACAAAAACCGGTTTAGTCCGACCTTAATACGCGTACTATGCGAATAGAAGGTTATCATGCGTATACTACTTTTTAGGGTTCCGTACCCATAGGGTGAAAACGGAACCCTATTACAAAGCCTCAGCTGTCCGTCCGTCCGTCCGTCTGTCACAAAGCTGTTACTCATGAACCGTAATAAGTACGTAGCTGAAATTTTCACAGAGTGAGTATTTAATTTGCCGCTATAACAACAAATAAGTAAAATTTAAAGATAATAAAAAAATACAAATAATATTATTTTTTGGTGTTAAATCATTTACGATGGTACGAAACCCTTTGTGTGCGAGTCCGACTCGCGTTTGTTTACTGTCAATTCAATTCAAATTCAATTCAATTCAAATTCAATTTATTTTCCAAAAACACACGTATATACATAATTAACTAAAAAAAAAAACAATATGTTATAATACATTTTACAAAAAACTACCAGTAGTTAATAAAATTATACGTTGCAGCCTACAGAAGAACTAAATTCTGTGTAGTAGGCCGCATTAGGTATAGCACATAAAAGTACATTAAAAAGTAATGGTGAACGCACACTGTCCTGTCTATCGTATCGTGTGTATTGGGTGGGCGACTTTTAGTCAGTGATTTTGATTAAATAATTAGATGATTGTAGGTATGTTGTGAACCGAGCTTAGGGCGGACTAACTTTACTACGCGTAGTAAGGTCGAAGTAAACCGGTTTTTGTATGGTTAGTCCGGTGCTAATCTCGTACCAAGTTTTTACAGGTTCACAGTGAATACGACTGCAAGGGATTTCGAAAAAGAAGAGTACCTACCTAATCGCGAAGTTTTCTACGTGAAATATTTGCTAAGGTTTCAAATATAGCCTTTTATAATGACCCAGGCAAAAAAAAAATCAACCCTGACCTAATGATGGCTGAGATTCTAAGAGATTTCGAAAGAGCGAAGTACCTCATCTTGAAATTTAGTATGTGAAATATGTACTGTGGATTCAAAAATGGTATTGTATAATGCCTCAGGGAAAGAAAAAATCAGCGCTGATCTAAAGATCGCTGAGATAACATGGGATCTAATTTAACCGGATTCCGCCTGGGTGAATATGTCCAAAACGAATATCGCACCAACGCGCACCGGCCGGCCACGGCGCGGGGGCTCCCCGCTCGGCGCCGCCGCCCGCGCCCGCGCTGTTGCCGCCTCGCGCGGACGCCGCGCCCGTGCCGAACCCCCCCGGCCGCGCCGCCCGCCTGTCTGCGATGACGTCACGGACACGTGCTGCGCGCAACGCGCAATTATAAGTCTCTATGAATCGTTGGTGGTCACTAAGAATCTTTAGAAATCCCGAAATCATTGGAATGTACCAAAAATGTGTTGGTAGTCCTTAAAAAATCCAGGTAATCTTTGGTAGTGTCTAGGAATCTTTGGTAGTCCTCAGAAATTTTACGAAATCCCAGTATATTTGAAATCTCCAAGAATCTTTGGTAGTCTTTGGAAATCTTTAGGAATCTCCAAGAATCTTTAGTAGTCTTTGGAAATCTTTAGGAATCTCCAAGAATCTTTGGAGTCTTTGGAAATCTTTAGGAATCTCCAGGAATCTTTGGTAGTCTTTGGAAATCTTTAGGAATCTCTAAGAATCTTTAGTAGTCTTTGGAAATATTTAGGAATCTCCAGGAATCTTTGGTAGTCTTTGGAAATCTTTAGGAATCTCTAAGAATCTTTAGTAGTCTTTGGAAATCTTTAGGAATCTAGAAATCCCGAGGAAATCTTGACTACTGGGAATCTGGTGTACACTTTTTGCTCGAGTGACTAACCCCTCGGGGCACGGTACGAACACAAAATAAATATATGTAATATGTGATAAAATTGTCCATGCAAATGGAACTATTTTATTGTACATATATCAATATAAGAAAATACAATATTATATTTTTAATTCGTGATAGGCTACATTATGTTACCTATCACGTCAACTTACATCAGTTCATATAGGTGGTGGCGGCGGCGCGGCGGCCTGCACATGCTTCGTGCTCGCTGCCACCATACGTGCCTCATTGTTTGCCCCGTGTCAAGACAGAATTGACACATATATGGCATTACGTTTATATAAACCGGGCAAAACACCTGGTGTTCGACGACTGCGCAAACGTATCGTGCACGAGATATGTTTATCGGGCCAACTCGTTGCGGTTGCGACAGTGCGCATTGAGAAATTGTGAATGTCTAAAATAATATCTATGCTAAAATATTATTAAAAAACGGCCAAGTGCGAGTCGGACTCTCACACGAAGGGTTCCGTACCATCGTACAAAATTAAACACAAAAAAATCACGTTTATTGCATGCTTTTTAATTTTTATATTTTTTTAATCTTACCTATTTATTGTTATAGCGACAAAATAAATACACCATCTTTGAAAATGTCAGCTGCCTATCTATTGCGGTTTATGAGATGCAATCCTGTGACAGACGGACGGACGGACTGACGGACAGCGGAGGCTTATTAATAGCATTCCATTGGCACCCTTTGGGTACGGAACCCTAAAAAGCACAAAATCCAAAACCCAGAACATCCAAAAGCATGCATTTTTAGTCTATATTTTAAACAAACAAAACTTGACTTAATTAAAAATTTCCAGTTTTGACTTTTTGATGTGTCTCCAGAGCTAGACTAGAGTAATAACTCGTGGCGAGCGAGGATTGAAACGATACTCGTGTTGCTGCGCGTAAGCATCAAAAATAGACGCTGCTCGATTGCGATCCAAGGTGAATTACCCGAGTGTTGATACTGTGCTACTCTACTACCGATACATTGAGGACAAGAGAGAGACACCGTCTCTATTCCCGCAAGATTTTTTTTATTCCATATCTTCACAACGAGCAACAACCAAGACCTACGTTAGGTATTAAAAATTAAAGTTTGGTCGTTAAATCTACACTGATTTAATCGTCACTGGCTCATCACTATCATTGCCACTATCATTGTTAGAATCATTCCTAGCGAAAATGTTTGAATCGAGCATGCGCTTCCTGTATTTAAAAAAAAATACTTTAAAGAATATAGCAATTATCCTAGGTGAGTTTATTATTGAGAAATTAGAGATTGCCCGATAATTCCCTTCGCAAGAGTCAAATCTCTAACTTTGACCGGCGCAGCGACCACACTAAACTTTATCGAAATTAAATCAAGTGAACCGCACGCCTGATGAGTCGAGGTAATCTCCACTTTAACTGAACGTGTAAATTGTAAATTATTATAATCCGCCTCGTAAGCGCATTAATCGATAATATCATAGCTGAGCTGCGCACCGCCCACATCGCTGGTAAAGCATGCTACTATGAAAATGCAGCATCAAAGAATATAACAGAATGTCTGGAAGTGCTATAGAAATATTGAGGCCCAAAATGTTACTTAACTCCAAATGTAGGCGAAGTGTAGAGAATCACACCTCTTCTTTCTCTCTCGTAAACGGGGAGATATTTTTATCATACATACTTATTAATGATTAGCAGAATATGTATATTCGTTTTACCATGGACTGCTAACACTTATCAAGAACACGGAATATTTTGGAAGGAAGAATTTTCAGGTAACCTAATTTTAACTAGTTTTTACCGTTACAGACTTATTTCTTTGAGTTATTGGCGGAAGGAGAACTCATGGCCCAAAAACATTGAGAAAGTAATGAAGTTGCACCTAAATACGCCTAATTGCACTTTAAAAAAAAAACGGTACGGGTGGCTGTGCTGAGAACCAAAGGTGCTCAGAAAAACCAAAAACACCTCGCCTCCCGATATCACGCTCAGCGAGGCACCATGCCAGCGGATTTGTGGACTATCGCCGAGCTATCGAGCTTGTTCAAATGAAACTTGAAGACTCCCAGGTTATTAATTATTAATATATCAAAGAAACTAAATTACTTGCTGTAATTAGGAGGGTTCTTTTATGCAACTTGAGACCTTCATGATATACACCGCATGGGAACTAGGTGCCATAGCAGGACCTTTCTTATATTGCTCGGCTACATTGAACTGGATAGAAAACACAGACAATTTTCATTGCCTCTCAAACCATATTTCATTCAATGCGATGGTACCAACCCGGGCGGGATAATTAAGGAACGGTACTCAACGTCACCCATCCAGAACCCAACCGCGCTCTGAGGTGCTTAACCAAGCTTATCGAAACACAATGCGTCGCGCCACTGGACGACTACCGAGGCGGACACACTTCAGACTAGCTGTAGCGACCAAACATGAGGACAAAATGTTCGTAATCATGAACATTGAGTTCAGCCAAAGTTCCGCATTACAGTCCGCATATTTGACCGCGTCAAAATATGTGTCTACAAATTCACTTGTGATAATCGATCGGTGTCTAAGATTATTATTTATCCCTGTTTTCCCAACCTCCTGTTGACCGAAATCTGATAAGTAACTTTCGTTTACATGGTATTTTTACATGGTGTAACCGAAATGTAGCTTTGGGATTTTTGTAGCTGGAGGTGGTGGAAACGAGCATTAGTGTTCTGAGAGCAGCGGTGCCTATCATAACAAACGAAATAAACTTGGTACTGTACATATTATGGTGTGATCTCGAAACTAGCTGTGCGGACTGTAATATTCGAAATCGTGAACATCGATATAACTCAAAACTATGTGCATTCAAATGAAGTAGCGGGCGATCAAAAAACTTCCTGTTCACCGCTTGCGGTACGGAGGCGCGGCGGCGGCGGAAGGCGGCGGCGGCGGCACGTGCGGCTGCGCCGAGGGGAGCGGGGCGAGAGGGGCAGGTGGGGGCGCTTTAATTAACACCCGTCTCGAAATAAGCTTCTAAATAAAACCATCTTTGAACCGCGCGCGTTAAACTTTCACTAAAGTGCCGATGGATATCTTAAAGCGCCACCGAGTGCGATGCGGAGAGTTACTATTATTGATATATTGAGGTGCTTTACAATTTATGAAATTTATTATTTTATTATAATTATATATAATATAATTATATAATATATATATATATAATTATATTATTATGAGAATTTATAAAATTTAAAATTTCAAAATAAATAAAACCTTTACTGGTATCGCGCTGTTTCGCTCTCATAGAAACTAGGATGTTGATTTCTGAAGATTGCAACAACTTATAGTACTTATAAGATATACACGTGGTTTTGGTAGTGATAAACCGTAAAGCTGATCATAGTATAGCATTATAATATAGTTCGACGCGATGTGAATTTAAGAAAAACTGACACGAATGTTTAATGCTTCTGAACGTAACTTGAATAAATGTTTACATTTTAATAGCTATTTGCAAATGTTGTATGAATTATTTGTGCGTATCCTATCATTTTCGGTATTGTTAGAAAGCCTATTGCAATCTGTGCCAAAAGGCACAAGGCTTTGTTAAAGGGCTGATTTTTCAATAGTCTGATAAACAGCCAGATAAATATTCGAGGGATTTATTTACGCTTCTGCTTATCCATCCGAGACAGTAAGTCCATATGTTTATTAGTAGAAATTATAGTCAGATAATATTGTTATAGAAGATATAATTCTCCAGCAATTACCATCTGTCTTTTGACAAACGCGAATTTGTACTATCAGTCCGATAAGTACTATCTGAGGATTGAAAAATCGGTCCTTGGTAAAGGATTTTGGTTTTTAAAAGATTTTTTTTGGGACAGTCTTAGACTATAATTAAGGGTTTTAAGGATTTTCGAAAGATTGTATTTTTAATTGTGTACAAGCATAGACGGCTATGCAGGGGGACTAAAGGAGCCAAATACACCTCAGCTCGCGAAACTACATGCGGACGATTCTGGAGAACATCGAGTTTTTGTTTGACTACGTATGAATACTCCCAAGCATGGAGGTCTGCACCTCCATGCTCCCAAGTTAAAAGTATGGGAAAAGGCATCGCCGGCAAATAGTTTCAAACCCTGGCGGTGCTACAAAGAAAGCATAAAGTCCATCGAGATAGCCCTTCCTAACTAGATGCTTATGTCGATTACAAAAGGTGCGGCGCGTGCTCTGAATGGAAAGGATTGTGAGAAATAAGGGATTCCATACAGCGTTCATGGTATTACATGTAAAACAGACGTTGTTGAGATTAATAGACATAACTTGTCAATATTTGACATTTGTCACTCTGTGAACCCATATTTACTTGGCAGCAGTATAAGCACCTCACGGTGATAGGAATTTGTATTTCTTTCTCCTTTCTCCTTCCTTTGGCCACGTCCCGCGCCTCCGCCGACGTGCCGCCTGGAGGATTTGTCTGCGGCGCGACCATTTACGAGCGGACGGCTTTATTCCCGCTCTACGGTCTTATTTTATTACAAAACAAAGTGGAGAAAGCACGCTCCGATAAAACAACGCATGAATGGGGACCATTAAAACTTTATTGTTGATTCAAACATTTCGGGTGCTCGCTTTCCATGGGCCTTTACGTCGGCGATGATTTATGGGTGCGTTCTAGTTTTTTAGAGGATCGATCGGAGCGATGCACCGCCGCGCCTCGCTGGATTGCATTTCAACAGCGGCGTCGCGTGCCTCGGAGCTATTGGCGGTCCGAATTCCCAGCCAATCGTAATGGCGGCCGCACCACGCGAGCAGCTGCCCGCGAGCCCGGGGTTTATATCAGCAATCTTCTAATTTAGCCAATGACAGGGCGAGCTGGATCGACACATGAAGCCCTCGTCTTCGGACGCGACGATGGCGAAGGCAGAGATACCGGGGGGGATAAGTGGCGTGAGATCGTCGATTAACCCTTACCAGCAGATTGAACCACTGAGCTGACCCTAGATAAGCAATATAATATTTTCTATTGCAGAATTAAGACTGAGCACAAACATTGGCCGTATTTTTATTATACAGATGCAACTAGAAATGGAAAAAAGTCGTCATATCGTATGGCGATATTGAGTAGTTTTGTTGAAAAGCGCCCCTTCCACAGGACGGTAATGACATCAAAGCAGGCGTCTGTGCATGGTCCACGTGGAACACTTGAAAGTAGCGTTAGGAAGTAAGTAATGCGGCCACATTCAACACATTCGAGCCGCATTCAAGTGTCTTGTCAGCGCCTGGCGCCTGGCGCGTTGCATTTCTCACCCGCGCTATCTTGGGTGCTGGCTTTGAGACCAACATTAAATTTTATTTCTTGGTCATCATTAGTTTTTCAGAACTGAGAAAGCTGAAAAAAATAATGATTGTAAATGTAAACGAAGCATCAGTAATCTGATTATCGCATTATCTGACAAAGAAAGTACATGAACAAGTAATCGTACTAAATCGTACTAAATCGTACTAATCGTAAAAAAAAAAATCGGCGCTCTATCATCTCTGCCTACCCATTCGAAGAAGCGGCGTGGTTGTATTTATTAATCGTATGATTTTATGCAACCGGGGGGAAATAGGGATGTTATTCATTAAAACTTAATTCATTCATATATTACGTCACTCGCGTCCCTGGAGTTATTTATTAAATTATTTTCTTCTTTTGGAATCGCAGAAAGCTCCAAATCATTTTTGTAACGCCATACATCCGTAATCATAATCGGAGAATGTAGAGCAATTTTCTTCCCGTTAAATATAGCCATTTAATTCAGATGAAATGAAGAAGAGACGATGCTTTTTAGGGTTCCGTACCCGAAGGGTACTTTTTAGGGTTCCGTTCGTCCGTCCGTCCGTCCGTCCGTCCGTCCGTCTGTCACAGGGCTGTATCTCACGAACCGTAATAGGTGGGCAGCTGAAATTTTCACAGAGCGTGTATTTATTTTGCCGCTATAACAACAAATAGGCAAAATAAAAAATTATAAAAAATTAAGGGGGGCCCCATACAAAAAACGTGATTTTTTGTGTTAAATCTTGTACGATGGTACGGAACCCTTCGTGTGCAAGTCCGACTCGCACTTGGCCGGTTTTTTCCGGTTAAGAACAAACGTTATTTTTAGTCTCAAAAACATAAAAAATAATCCGTTCAAGGTTAGTTTAATGTCAGATATTTAACAACAATCTTGTTGTTTTTTTATTGCACTATCTCAATGAACTTGACAGTATACCTATAGCAATATAATACCAAATACCGTGGTAACTTTTGATTGCTCGATTGAATTTGCTATTCAAAAAGATTTAGATAACACGCAAAAAGAATGAGCTAGAGAGAATAAAAGCGGATGCAAATGTAGAGAAAGTGGTGCGTATGTAACTAGCGTAGGATGAATTGTTTGACAATGTTTAGCTTGCGGGTCGAGATTAGCATAGACACGTGGGTTGATGCGTTCACCACCACATTTTTAAATCTGATATTCAGTGTGTAGGCATCGGTGTCCCAGATCAATGTCAGCCTCGGTAGCCCAGTGGAACGACGCCCTGTTGTTGATCATCGAGGTAAAGCGACTTTGGGCGCGGTATGTTGCTGGGATGGGTGACAGCTGTCGACCATTGAGGCTGGCCGTGTGGTTTGGATTCCACGTAAAACTGTAGGTCTGGGTTGGTACTAACCATATGGTGGGTTAGGTTAGTATGACCACAGATATCATGGCAGTACCACACCCGTTATCAGCTTTCCATGTCTAGTTCATAAAAAATCTAAATGATGATGTGTTAAAATGCACAAAATACCCTCATTCATAAGATGAACGATGTATTGATTGGTAGAGTTTTAAGCTAACCTAACCTGCATGAAAGTCCATCCTACGACCGTCGTAGACTCTACCATTTTTACGAATAGTTATGTACAGGTTGATATTTCTCATGTCTTTAACGCAATTATCTGACTTTTCAGACAACATTTTTATCTGCATGTTTAACCTCGTATTAATTTACTCAATATCCTTATATATTTATATAATAGCATTTCCACTCACGGAAATCACGGAAGTTAAAATAAAGTGGCAGTATTTCCGCTCGCAGTGACGACGAATTCTCAGAGTGAGTAAAACACTGTTGGATTTTTAGGTGCTCTTGAGGAAAGCAATGACAAATTATGTGGAGCGCTCAATAAAATGGGACAGCATGCGGTACACTTTCTTCAAGTAGAGTGCTAACAGTGACAGAGCGCCTCTGATGACGAAACAGCTCTTCTCGTTAGCGATACGACGCTAACATTGCAGATAACTGTAACCATTGTTTGACCATTGCAAATATGTAAAGCGCACAGAACACATGCTTGATGCTTGTTGTGTTGTTCCTCTTTCAAGGCAAGTTTCATCTATTTTCGTGCCAGTCAATGACGGTCGCTCGCTCAGTCATACATGCATATTAACCAAGGTCTTTTCTCGAAACTAATTGAAATGTGGACTGTATCTCCTTTTCGACCAGTTCTCACTTCCGATTATACGGTTCTTTCAAAGAGAGCTCGTTGAAATAATCCGGGTTACTACATAGCTGTTTATACAATGTTTCGAAAAGAGAAGTGCAGTCGCACCAACTTAAAATCACTCAGATTACGCAATTGTCTAAAATATACCGATACCGCAAATTGTCAACAGATTAATTTTCTCATCAGTAGGGGTTTTTTTATGTGACTGGACATCGATGGCTAATACCACAAGTTCTGTCATGGTATTAGCCCAACACACCACATGGGAACTAGCTGCCATGCCAGGACCTCCCTTATATTGCACGGCTACATTGAACTGGATAGAAAAAACGGACAATTTTCATTGCCGCTTCGAACATCTAGTAAGTAAGGAAGGGGACCTACAGGTTAACGTGGAATCCGAACCACGGCCAGCCGCTCTCAACGGTCGAATGGTCACCCATCCAAGACCAGACCGGACCCAGCGTTGTTTAACTTCGGAGAGCGATCGCTGAAGTGTCGCGCCACTGGGCCACTGAGGCTAACTGAGGTATATCTTAGATATACCCTATAATCTTAGGGATGGTCCTTTCGCTAATTCGCACCCTTGAGTAGAAGGTGGTACAAAAGAACACCTGAAAATGCACAATGGTCTGCTACTCAAGGGTGCAAATGAACAAAATATTTTTTTGTTCGAAGTTTGTTTGAAGAAATGTGTATGAAGTCGGTTTAGTGTTTTTTAAAACTGGTTTTTTTCTCCCACGTTTTCAACAATTGCAAAATTAGTGTAAGTGGCGGCTGTTTGCTTATACGCTTTTACTAAGCCCATCCTCCATCATGTGTTTCCCATCCCAGCTTGATCCTTCAACGTCGTTGCCTTCTAGTGTTTTTAAGCCCTTACGACTTTTCTGGGAGAACTCCTGGCTGAAACGTTCTTCTAGTTTATGTGTACTCTTATTAAGCTAACATCAGACAGACCACGATATTGGCTACTGGTTAGAGCTAGCACCAGGCCACCATATTGGGCTAAAGGTACAGTTGGTTTAAAACTAAAAGGATTCTCAGCCCGGTGCTAATTTATTCAAAATATCTCGAGTGAGGCTGTTCACTTGTCAAGTACGCGCAAAATTGAGTCTCCCCACATTTTTTGCACTTTTCGTTGTTCTGCAGACCAATGTCAGCTTTCGATTAAGAAGGGATCGATGTTGGTCCGAACGACTCCGCGACACGCTAAGAATACTCGAGTCGGCCGCGGCCGCCGCCCCGGGGTGAGTCAGCCGGACTTACGACAGTTCACGCCGCTCCGCAAATAGCGAGATAACATCACCGTTTTGTAAACAAGATCGCGTAAGCAGTGAGTTGCACTTCGGTGAAATGTTGCGGCGCTGTTTTCATTGGAAAGTTGCATATTTTCGACGATACGTTTCTCATTACTGTATTTTACCGCGTTGCCTGAACAACAATTAAGTTGTCAGCATATCGGTGTCTTCTCTTTGGGTATTTAACGTTTTGGAATGTTTTAAATGTTTATACAAATCTTAATTTATCTTTTAACATCTTCATTACCTACTCTTGTATGTGTGTTAAAATGCATCGTTGCAACCGAAAAACCCAGGAATAACATCTATACTAATTTAATAAAGCTGAAGAGTTGTTTTTTTCTCTGGATTCTTTTGGGTTTTGATTCTTGAGGAAGGTAATAATTATGTTAAAGTGGTTGTAATTTCTATGTTATTTCTTTGTGAATTATTTTCCTGATTTTTAAAAATAAACACTCATTCGCATTACCAGTTTCATTGGAATATTACATTGAAGAACTTTCCAGAGTTAAAAATCCATTCCAAGCCGTCTTATCTACTACCGATTCTAAAATTGAAATTGAAAATTAAACTGTAGGTATTCGAAACGAAATAACACTGTTCTTTCAGCTAAGACCATCACAGGCGTCGCCTCTCTCTGGGCAAACATTTTCATGAATGCACATCGCAGTGCCCAGGTTCGCCTTATCAAGTTATCAGTGTTATCAGTGTTTCGGGAGAGGCAGCATCCCACCCAGATGTTTGCTCCGGTTGCCTCACCGCCTCCGGGCCAGATCTAGGTGTGCACCTAACACACTTTCATATACATACTCACCTGATTACATCGAGTCTTTCATTACGAAATGCAAACATCTGAGTAGAGCAAGCAAGCGCCGTCCACGCTCTATTTCTGAAACTGTACATTCGTTACTGATCACTTTTTAGGGTTCCGTACCCAAAGGGTGCCAACGGAACACTATTACTAAGCCCCCGCTGTCCGTCCGTCCGTCCGTTCGTCCGTCTGTCACAGGGCTGTAACTCATGAACCGTAATAGGTAGGCAACTGAAATTTTCACAGAGTATTTATTTTGCCGCTATAACAAAAAACTTAAAAAATAATTTTAACAAACTTAAACTTTACAATAGGTAAAATTAAAAAATAATAAAAATTAAAGGGAAGGCCCATGCAAATAAACGTGTTTTTTTGTGTTCAATTTTGTACGATGGTACGGAACCCTTCGTGCGTGTGGCCGACTTGCTCTTGGCCGGTTTTTTTTTATTTTGATTTATATGTGGTAGGGTGAATCCCGCCTGGACCGATCGAGCAACAACAACCGTGTCGTCACGTTCATTAAAGTCGTATGTATGCTCTTCGATAACATTTTACACGAAATTCTAATCAACGCTAGTTTAGGAGAGCATCAATATTTTAATGTCAAAACACTTCCGCTCGCACACTTACAAAATATCCGACGAGGACGCCAACAATATCATTAATGAGTTTTGATTTATCTATCGCGGCGGCACGTGCTCTCAGATCGTCACAATGGCCGAGGCGGGCCGCAGATGGGTGCGCGCGCGCAGCCTGGATCCAGCGCCGACAACGTCAAATTACTTCACAATGAACGAGCCATTAGGCAATAATGATGGGCCCACGCGCAGCCGCGGCAGGGAACTAGTTCGGGGGACGCGTTGTGCTTACTTAGACTAAACTAGAGAAGTGACCGCTTCCTCCGAGTGGTTACTTTAGTTTTATAAAAATAAAAAAATAAACACGATCTTAGTGCTAATGGATTACGTATTGGAGGACTTGTTCTTGCCATACACACGTTTATTGTGGTTAAGTGTTAATTGTGTTTTGTTGGTCTTCAGGCAGGTTTTTTATGTACTTACAACCATCGACATCTCTAGTTACAACGTAACGTATCGTGTACGCCGCTTGAATCCTATCACAAGGCTAGTCCTATCACTAGCCCAAGCACAATAAGGGACTGCGAAAAAACAGGTGCTTCTGAACATTATGCTAAAAAGTATCCTAGATGTTTATTTAAAGGTGCTTCGAAAAACCAAATCCACTATTACTTTACCATTATTTCTACATATTACTGTAAGACGAATAGTGTTAGTATACTGTTATTCTCAATACTCACTATACTCAATACCACGCAATAATTATGTTGCTATAATACTTCCGGTATGCGGAGGGCGCGGCAAAACGCGAGGAATGAGGAACGTCGCCCACGCGGATGGTAATGTACCATCCGTTGCGCCGCGCGCGGTCTTTGCGTGAAGGATTCGCCACCTCTGGAATGTTACGGGTCACGTATATAGCCGAATTAAAGTAATTTTGATGCTCTATGGAACCAGCCCGGTGATGATTATCCCTCGAATATGTGTCGACTTGTCGATGAATAAATACAATTCAGAGTCTGATTATGTTTCTATTGGGTTATTAAAAAAATCAGGAATAAAACTTCTGTCACTTCTACCAAACAAAGAATGTGATATGTATGTAGAATCGACCGTGAAGCAAGGACACATTAATTAAAGAAAGAAAGCTGTAAATAAAGAATGTTCAATCTTTGCAATCAATGTCCGCAGCACATGTAAATAGTTTATTTAATGTATAATCTTAGATAATGTATTATTATGACGCATTGATTACGGGAGGAGGGAATGATTGTAGATGCAATGCCCGCGAATGATATTATTGCTGATTTCAGAAGTTATTATTGCAGCTTTCTTTCTTTAATTGATGTGTCATTGCTTCACGGTCGATTCTCGTTCTATACCATATTCGTTGAAAAAAGCGACGATAAGCAAGTCTTGTACGCACAAAAATGTATAATTTATATTATGCAAAGATTAATATATCACCCTTTTGTAATATCGTTATAAGAGTGCAGCACATCACCAAAAAAAAACCACAGCAGTCGTGGTCTAGCTGATGTGATAAATTATTTTTATTTATTTGCTGACTAAACCCCTTTTACAACTTCGTGCCACAAAAGATACATTAGCTACGGAGCCGGTGGAATGCCGGCTCTTTGTAGCCAGCACCGTATCATAGAATAAAGTTTGTTTGTTGTATAACATGCCTGTATAGAACCTAGCGTCTTATTTACCAACCTGCATATCTCTCTATAGCGTTATAAAATATTTTACGTAGCGCTCCAAGCACCAATCAGATTCGGTCAGAATTACAAATCCAATTACTTATCTTCGCGATATTACCGGCACTCCTATACTTTCTTTAGAACAACACACAAGTAGAAATGTGTGTTGTACTTTAAAATATTGATTATTCTTCTGTGTGTGTGAACTGAACTCCTAAACGGCTAGACCGAAATTGGGTGTGTTCGTCCCGTGTTAGTTTAGATTCACAATTGAACCCGGTAGGTAGCGCTGCTATCCAGTTCTAGGAGTTTAAAGGACCCATCGCAAAAAGAGAAAAAGGGACCGGTCTGGCTCTGGTGCCTGTCGGTCACACGCATTTCGTCATGAATTGTTCTTTTATAAACGATAAAAAAAAATCCAGTATAGGTAAGTGCACCAACAGCGTTTGCTCAAAGCGTCGAACTATTTGAGAAAAAACTAGATTCTGAAGAGCTTATTTCGAATGAAATTTCAAAATAGTCATCAGGCGAGGGCGTATTTCTCCGTTTCGCACTCTGTCTTGCAGTGATATTCCCAACATGACCCGCTAATAATATACATAAATCATATTTTTATATTAAGTTACGGAGCGCAAGGAAAACGTATGTGGGTCAAAGTCGAATGTGTGGCGTCTAGGGTGATGCCGTTTGTACGTAACACCCGTAATTGTAGAGCGTGCATGAAACGTTGTATGTCTGTAGATGACATACAACGTTTATACATGGCGCTCTATCATCTGCGCCTACCCCTCCGGGAAAGCGGCGTAAAGATATGCATGCATGTGTACTTTACCTTACCTTACTATATTTTGTTAATATTAGAGAAAATCTGTATTTTGCAACATATTTTAGCTCCTGAATTTTGTTCACTTGCGATGTATGTAACACGCTGTTGATTTCCCAAATAAAATAAAAATAAAACTTACGTAAAAAAAAGATTCCGACGAATTGAGAACCTCCTCCTTTTTTGAAGTCGGTTGAAAATAAAAAGTATTTATTTATTTAATAAGGTTCCTAGACAGAGAGCACATACATTACGATGTCCATTTCCAGCAGTGACGGGAAGTAAACACGTCCACATTACTTGTAGTCGTTTCTTGTCCGACTTGTAGTCGGTCGTTTCGAACCGCAGTAAGTAGACTGGTGTAGGAAGGGGGGTGATAAAATATTTGGGAGAATTTAAAAGAGTGGTCAGTCCGAGTTCTCACCTAAATTGGCGTTTTCGGAACTTCGAAGTTACATAAAAACGTCAAACTCCATACAAGATTTTACTAGATATTCTGTGGTTTTACTTCTTCAACCTGTCAAAGCCAAACGAGAACTTCCGATTTGTATGAAAACGCGAAGTCGGCGTAAATGGCAACGTCAACGTTTTTACGTTAACGGTGAGTAAGCTGTCAAATCAAACTCTCGAATCAAAATCGGACTCGCTAATATTACATTTCTCCATACATTTGAAAACGCCAGTCGATCGGTTTGGCATAAACGTCTATTTAGGTGACAACTAGGACTAAGGTTTCTGGAATGTAGGTATTAGTCATCTATGTCTAATTTTGAAGAAAGATAACTTTTAAATACCTTTCTTAAACCCGACGTTTCGAAAGGAGTTGCATCCAATCGTGGTCACGGGAGAACTGAAGCAGCTCGCCTTCACCACCGAGTAGTTCGTGCAGATTCTCCAACTACCCTCACATTTATATTTAAGTCATTGCTAGGGATGTCCCTACACACAACACTGATCACGTCGACAGGTTTTACAGCACTCGAACCACTTTTTCTATGCGCATTAAATTGACTGATTACCGGATTCCATGCCGTAGATAATTTGTGTCCATCTTCCCTATTGAAATTTTTATGTTTTTTAATCTCAATAGCTTCCCGTACAATTCGTGGATAGTAATGACGCTCGGTGGAGAGGATTTTTGGGTCATGGAGCTCGATCCAATGGTTTGTTCCGGTGTCAATAATGTGCTCGGCGATGGCTGATTTGTCCAACTGACGATTTCTTACAGCTGTAATATGTTCCTTGACCCGTTCGGAAATGGTGCGTTTGGTTTGGCCAATGTACGAACTTCCACAACTGCAATCAATCTTATATACGCCAGGTGTCTGTAATGGAATAAAATCTTTGGGTGAGCGTACGTGTTTAGCCATTTTGGAAGCCGCTTAAGAACATTAATAATGTGTGAAAAACGCGAAAGCTTAAGATTTATCATCTATGTCTAGTTAAATAGAGCAGAACAAAACAGAAAAAAATATATCTAACCTAGTAAGTGAGGAGGCGACCTTTAGAGGCCAGTTTTACATGGAATCCGAACCACGGCCAATCTCAGAGGTCAAAAACCGTTAATCATCCAAAAGCCGACCGCGCCCAGGGTTGCATCAAACACCGAGGCGTGTCTGCAAGGCTGAACATTTTATTACAAACACGTTTTTATTAAATTACGTTTATTTGGTCCGACGATTCAAAATATTGAATATTTAATTTATTATGAAGTAGTCATATAATAACCCCTTAGAATTTTCCCATTCAATTTATTTGGAAAAGTCTGCGGCCGATGAAATATATATTTTTATTTAATGGTGAGATTTCATTAATAAGTAAAAGTTCCAGAAGAGAACCGTTGAAACAATTGAGATATGAGTGAATTATACCAAGGTGGGGCTCACACAGTTCATAAAGGGCGACTTCACTTCGAGACATCTGCCGCGCCGCGGCACGGTGACGAGGCGGGTCGGCTCTGAAAGCTCGGCCGAGGTTATTTCAGGCACCGGAAAGTGTATTTTAGTACGTCGGCGAACGCCTCTACCTACCGTGAAACTGCGATGCTAGAAAGCAATCGTTCCGTCGCATCGCTACGGTAGAGAGGCATTCAGTAACTGACATTTTGCGTCGCCAACGTTGACGGTACTTTTCGGATTGTTAATGTATGCAAATAATAGCAAAGTTTTGTCGAAACACTGTTAAGAATGTCATTTAACAACGTCGGTTTTTCGGCCGTTTGATCACCTTGTCAGATAATTTCTCCACGCTCCGCTAGCTAGATCGACGATCGGTCGACTTTTATTATTGAAGAAAGATAAGTGATTAATATTTTTTTTTCATATTTTATTATATTTTTTATTACAATCAATTTTTTATTTTCTCAATGAGCACATGACACGCATGAATTGGTTAGTTTTGTGCACACAAGCAAACAACCATGGTATGTACATATGCGATGGTTGCTTGCATGCATGCTTTATTTAATCCTTATTTTGTGGATCCCTATAGGTTATCCTTAAATAACTTCCTCTTTCTTATCCATATCATCACTAGAAACTGAGCCGGAACGAAAACTAACGTCAACGTTGGGTGACGCAAAACTTGGATTCGTTACTGAATGCTTCTTCTGGATTCCCCTTGACAAGTCGACCCTTTTGACATTTCACACCAACACACCGTTATTTTGAAGCAAATAAAGGTTTATACGATTATTATTATTAAACACGTTAAGAATCACTGTTGTCCTGATATTTGGACGTGTTTGATGGTAACAAGATTACTTGAGATGAACAACGACATATACATTAGAAGTAGTATTGCAATTTGAATTTGGAACCATTGAGCTAAAATGTACTCATAATAAATCAATGCTTAGAGCAAAAGAAGAAAAAGCTGCGTACTAGTCGGTAGCATTGAGTTGCAAGTTTAGCTCGTTGTCCGCAGGGTGCTGGTCGGCGCTCCGGAGGACGACGGCACGTGGCGGCGGCCCGGCGTGACGCGGCCCGGCGCCGTCTACCGCTGCGACATACGCACCGAAGGTGCCTGCTCCGAGGTCGTCTTTGATCGCGAAGGTCAGTACGTTTGGGTCCGTGGTTAGTTGGTGGCTTGGTTACCGTGCAGCGGCTGCGTGAGCGACTGCTATTGCCGCGACCGCCTCGTCCCGTTCCCCTAGCCTAGCGGAACACGCTACGTCAAGTCGCAACGGATTGGTCTGTTAGATTGAGAAAATTTGCTGACAGCTTGGTGCTTAGTCGTTTTGTGCAATGGCATCGTGTGATCTCTGATATTTGCAGTTGGAAAGATTGTTCTCAAGTAAAAAAATCTTCTTTGAACATACCAGGATGTCCGAAAGTTTGCATTACCAATCAAGATTGCTCAAAATTATGCTGATATGGTTGCTGACTTATGGTCCAAACGGTTACCAGGTATTCTGAGGCCGCAGACAGCGTGTACGCTACATTACCTGTAAATAATGCAGCCTCTGGTATATTTAGACCAAAAACGATTGTTTACTTTTTGTTGCAAGACTTAAAAACACGCCGTCCGCACATACTTACCAACATTTTGCGTGTAGTTATCACACTTTTTTAAAGCCGCTCAAGAACATTTTATCTATATTTTTTGCTCCAAATATGCCTCAGAATATCTGGTTAATATTTGAACTATAAATCGGTTAACACTCCGTTTAGTGCCATATCTATTATCCCATCCTAACGCATTTCGAAGGAGCTAGGTATGCATGTATCTTCACTCCGGATAAAAGTTATTGAATCCTAAATTCGTATATTTTCTGATATAATCTTTATACACGGCCATCCGTTCATCTCGTGCAGTGATAAGTACCTATTTGTCGAAACTAATTGCAACTTTCCTTTTATATTGAAACTCTTTGGCGCTTTTCAATGCAGGTAGAGTACATGATTACGAAATTATTAGTAGGTCAGCTCAATGGACGTGGGTTTTAGTTGTGCGCACGTGGGTGTACCGGTCCGCGCCATTCATGCCACCACGTGACCGCGTCACGGCGCGGTGGCGGCGGCGGAGGCGGCAGCATAGCGGAGGCTGCGGAGATGGCGGTAGCAGTGTGAACTATGAATGGCAAAGAAGACGAGTCTAATGACCCAGTCAAGATGGTTTGACTTGAACCCAATGCAATGGGAGTCGCTCGGTTCATATAATGCCAAGGTTTTAGTAGAAATTAATGTTATTGCAACACGAGATAAGGTTTCCGGCTTTAACTATGAGAAATGTGGGAGTGGGTTCATTCTTTCGAAAACACGAACACATGAAAAAAATTACAACGACCGAAAGCTAGCTCCATAAAAGGCATAGTTTGGTAATGATACATACAGTGGAATCCATGAAAAACTCTAGCAGATCTATTCAGAGTGGGCGGACTAACTTTATTGCGCGTTTTAAGTTCAGACTAAACCGGTTTTTGTATGGTTAGTCCAGTGCTAATCTCGTACTAGGCGTTGACCGGTCCTCTCTGAATACGACTGTTTGGCCCGCATGCTATCTCAAGTTATAAAAATATTTTGATTAAAATCTGACAACTTTTAGGGATAGGGAAACCTAAATACCTCCTAACTTATTTGATGATTGTCACTAACCGACAAATATAATAAATTTCGAATAGTCAACAACATTAAACATCCAATTATTAAAGATATATTGAGATAAAACTTATAAGATTCGTATTAATTAAAACATATGAGACAGAACACCACTGCACTGAAACCATTAAGAGATGCGTCAAGATGCGTTATCGATGTGACCTGTTGTTATTTTGACGTATATATAGATAGCGTTGTATTCTTAAATTATTTTCCTCCAGGGGTTATCAGTGAGTAATAAGAACTATTCAAGCATTAAAACTCTTAAAGCGGTCGTCAATAACACTAAAAACGAAAGGATACGATTAAAATCACGTCAACAACGATTCCAAGTTCTCGGAAGAAGCTACGTTGACATTATTCTAGTCACAGAACCCTGTACCGTCGCGTCGGGCCTCACACCTTTATTTTACAAACTATCGCACGTCCGATCTGAACAAATTCGTACGCAGAGAGCGGCAACGCGCGGCGGCATATCCCGCGCGCCATCTGCGCTGTGGCCTTTGCCGCCAAAACGGGAACGTTGTGTGCCCACACTGCCGCATTTGCCCACACGCCCGAAGTGTTGGGGGCCGCTCAAATATAACGTAAACTAATCATAAGGACTAATTCAGGCAAAACGTTTTGCGGTTACATAATTGGTTGAATACCTGAAACTGTTTAATTTATTTAAAAAAATCTATCGACGAAACGAGGTTGACGGCAGATTCAATATCCGGATCTCAGGAGAAGCGATGATATTTGCTTGTTCGTTGATACTTGCTAGTTTTGGTTTCAACTTGGTGTTTGTCATTAGCGGCGAAGAAGAATTCATTCCTTAGTTAATTGTGAAGAATACATTTTTTTCAAAATAAATCGAAATTAAATTTTTGCATGTATTCAAGCAATTAGAAATCAAGGTGTTAAACGTAAACCAGTTTTCTTAAACTATTCAAGGTAAGATGAAATAATGGTTTTTAAATTTATTTACGGTCCAGTTTTTATTATAAACTGATTTGTGTTACCTGACATACCCCTTTTTTCACCACCTCCAGCTACCTGAAATCCGATAGTTAACTTTCGGTTACGTTGCATACTTGTATGGTGTAACCGAAACATAACTTTGGGATTATTGTAACTGAAGGAACCAGGCGATATTGCGCTAATATCACACCCACTGCCGTGATATTAGCCCAAAACCATTCTCGAAAACGTCACAAAATGTTTGGTCTGTAATAAGACCTAAAGCGTTAGGTACTTAATACAGTGAGAAAAATACAAAAAAGATAAAAGGATTTTTTTTAAGATGGACATTTATGGCGGTGAACATTTATTCAGTTATAAGCTATGCAAAGACAAATTCGCGAGGTCTACAGCTCAGAGAGCCACTAGTTTATAGTTGGGATTAAGCAATAGAAACAGATTTGCATATAGTAAGTCTGATATCTTGTTATTTAATAATTCCAAGTTTGGCGAAATGTTCCTCGTAAACATAACAATAACACATAAGGAAAACCACAATAAGGCTAAAAATGATAAGCTAATGTAATATTTAAGTGCATTTCTATTTCGAAAAGGGTCGTTAGGTTTATTTCTCCGCAGTTCGGAGCAGCCTTACAGGTTTTCTCCCAGGTGGGACTGACTGAAATAAATCATGTTTAGTTATTAAGTGCTTAATGTCTGTTATCTCTGCGCTGTTCTACTTCGTTCGTTTTGGTTGTTTTACTATAAAACAATTTGACTATAAAATTGTTAATATTTTTTTTTTCAATTTTATAAAACTGAAGCTTACATTGATGACGTGTCCCTGATTAAGTCCCTAATTAATTAAGGGTCTGATGATCGCCAATATAACTAAGTGAAAGATTTCTATGTAAAGCCACGTTAAATTTGAACAGTGCCCCGGAGGCGACACGCAGCGGCAAATCGCCGTGTTCGATCGCCCACAGATTGTGTTCGGCGCGCAATCGCAGCCCATATAGGGGCCGTAATGGCGAACTCTCGATCCGCGGAACGAAATTCACGACCAACGATTGTCGCCCAAAACGCGGGCTCAGCCAGGCTCAACCAATCATTATCCCTGGATCGCTTGCTAGGATTTGTTTAAAGTCAGCTGTCTTTATGTCCAGGCCAGGGACGGGAACCAGGTTTTTTTCATGCATATGTCAAGATATGTAAAGGTCCGCGCATGTTCGCAGAGCGTTTTCTCTGGTTTTATCAATTTGCAAATCTACGGCGTAGATCTGAATCACATTTTGATATTAGCCATTGTCTATCACCGCCTATTATATCTCTATACAAACGAAGTGAGAACATTTTTAGGATTTACATAAAAAAACTCAATATTCGTCTGACTGTGGACCCGGACCGCAGACTTCAAGAACGCGGAATAATTTGGAGCAAGCATTTTTGATGAAACGATGGTCGAGGCGGCGATGCATACTGTCCGTGATTTCCATGCAGCCGTGCTCATGAAGGGAAAGTTCTGGCACGGCACCTAATTTATTTGATCAAACTAGATGTCTGATGACCATTGGCATTGTAAAATTGTGTTTGGTTTATAAGTTATAAGGTCCGAAAGTTCGAATTTTTCGCGCGTTTTATACAATAATTTTGGAGGTAGATTACGCAATGATAAAGTAAGAACATCGTAAAAAGATTAGTCATCAGACATAGCTTATTTAATCAAGATTTATGATCTATTTGGTTTTTGTTAGATTTTTGACTACAGCAGTCGTGGTTTACTTTTAGCTATAAGTCGTTTTGAAATTAAAATTTTCGTAAATCTTACCAAATCATACACTATGCACATTGTCTTTTTTGTGGACATGTTGCATCTTCCTCATCACGGAGCCTGTCTTATTCTTTGAAACAGAGAAGGTCCCAGAGCGCAACAGCACGGTTTTGTACCGTGCCCGCGAATGAGTTAGGCCCGCCGGGTTGGGCCACCTTAATAACATTATTTGTGTTAACAACTTTTGAATTGGAAAATACCTGAAATTTAGTTTTCTCCCCTTGTTAAATATGCGAAGCACATACGGTGTATGTTTCTTAAGACAAAATATATGCTGGCCTAAATAACCAACACTCAACTCGTAAAGTCAGCATTTTTAGGGTTCTTGGTCTTGACATGTAAAAGGTTCGCCGGCTGGAACGTGGTTGGTTGTTTTAATTGAAACAAGGTGCTAAAACAAAAGACCACCTCCATTGTTAATTACCATGAATGTATACGTATTATGGTGATTTATAGTAGTCATACTGTTATTAAGGCATTAACTATTATATCCAACGATTTATTGTTCAGTCTATGACTATTTCATATAGTAAACTGTATTTAACATACGTAAGTATGCAATAACCTATTTTTAAATGCACAAAAGTTTTAATTTCAATATTTATTAATTCCTTTTAAACCTTGTAAAATACTATTTCCCATCGGACTACCTGACATTATCAGTGCCATTGCAATTTAAGATTAAAAAAACAAATATTTTAATGTTATGAAAATAATTTTTGTTTGACAAAAAAGGTTTCCCAACAAGTGAATTTTGGATTTCACCTTTATAATCGACCAGCGATTAGTAACGCCAAGTTAGCTGCATTCCTGTCACTTTAGATAAGACTAATTGTCAGTCCGCTCCTGAAGTAACCGTATTATTCCGGGAGGTCACGACATTTTTGGTACCGATGTAAGGTAAATGGTTGAATCGGGGTTCACTTGTCAGAGACCAACCCTCTGATGTTTAATGTGTCGGCCAAGTGCTTGCGTAAATCTAGATTAGCTATATAAAATATATGTTGGTATATACCTGCTAATGAGTATACTGATTGCCTAGAAATATTGATACCTATTAATTATACAACAATAACCGGTCGTTTTTTTTATAAAATATTAAATTTACCTAAGGTTAAATCTGTAACCTAAGTCGCCTATTACTACTAAATGCAACCAAGCATTTGTTCAGTTTTGGTATTGCTAAGCAAGTATGTATTGATACTTTCATGCTTCGTTATTTGCAGTCATTTACCTTATCATATATATTTTTTGTCACAGCAGGCTGACATATTTAGCTTCGGAGGGTTGGTTTTTATCCTGTGAACCCATTTTGAGCCATTTTCGCTATCGTTACCATTTTTGTTGCGACCTCCTAGTCTATATGAGCTGTATTCACGGTGAGTCAATTAATTAACGTAAGTGACCATACATAACTGATGAAGCGACTGACTCGACTGTCTCAGACCATGGAGGTGAAGAAATTCACCTCCATGTCTCAGCTTAGATGAAAAAGATGTCTCAGACATTATGACCGATTCTTTCGTCTTAAAAAAGCTATGTGAATCTTTCAACAAATACAGTGACAAGACTTTGAGATCGATGACAGTGACAAATAAAGTTTTGGTTTTCTTGAAACCATAATTATCGAGATTGAAGCTGATATTATTGGACTTAAAGTCACGACAAACTCACATTCGTATTCAGAGATAAATGTATAGTTAGTCCGGTTCTAATCTCGTACTAAGTTTTGAAAGATGCTCTCTGAATACGATTGTATAAGTTGTTTTCAGTAATCTCTTCTCAGTGTTTCTTTGTAGAGTTATTTATTTATTTATTTATTATAGAAACTTAACAGCTATTTATGGTTACAAACCATAAATTAAACTTAACAGCTATTTAGCAAGAAAGAAGCATTTAGAATGTTTCTGGTTTCCAAACTATTTAACCTTGTGAAATTGTGTTAATTAATCACAATTTTTTTTAATAACCTGTAATCAAGTCACTAACCTCTGTCGTCTGAGAGTCTTCCCATCTGTGAGCTGGTAACTTGAGAACCACTTACCCGATTTTAATCTACGTATCCACGTAAAGCTCGATTCTTCGTAATAATTATTTAAGTATCATCACTCTACATAACATGAGGACTGATTTTCTTTGAACTTTAACGCGGGCAGAGCCACGGGCGTTAGTGGATATAAAAAATAAGGTGTTATCTAAACAGAGCCTGTTAAAAAATATGACCTTCTAAACATGACACCGTGTCCAGAGTCATTCACACGTCTGCTTCGTTATTTGAGTAAATGTTTGCAGAAGCGACGGAAACATGTTAGCTAATTCCTCAAACGAGTTTCTTTTTAGGCAATTTGGCAGAACTTATTCGGCATTGGCTTTGAAACTTGTATCACAAAAATGATTTGTTAGCATGTGTTCTGATAAAATCATTGAAGAATCATCCGTTATGATAGCGTGAGTTGGTATTTGTATTCGATTTAACTTTAAGGTCCCGCTCAACTCCCCATACAAACGTGGAAAGAAGTTCATGCGTACATTTCTTGTCGGAGATTACACAGGTAATACTTGGAATGTAATCAGCAATTCAAATAAATAATAATATGTATTAGCTCAAAAATAAAAATAAATGATTTCAAATCAATAAACTGTCAACTTTGCAACTTGCAACCTGTCATGTTGTAGCATGCATTTCGACTAAAATCTTAAAACTGAATAAAATAAAAAACTTTATATTCATCCAATGCGTTACGCATCGCATTTGATGAAACGATGGTCGAAGCGGCAGTATTTTTCATCCACTTGTTTGATGCCGTGCTCATAAAGGGAAGGTCCTGGCATTGCACCTAATTACTTCGGGAATTAATTGATGGGTAGATTCAAGCTATGTGTAGGCAGAAGAAAAATAGAAAAAACGCTAGACGTTGAATTTAATTAGAGTTAATTGACGAGATATTTTTACTAGAAAATAGATAGATTCGAAAAATGATTCCACTAATCATACTAAATACCTATAGCATCGCAAAAATAGTTGTGTTCATTAAGAAAACATGTTAAAGACCATAAGAAATACATATGTGTTTCAATTAAATGAACAATCAAGCTATTTATGCATCAATTTTTTTTTTATAAATAACTATTAATGATTACAAAATATGTACTCACAAAAAATGCGACCGTCCAAAGCTTCGCGATATTGTCACCTTCATAAACTAAATACTCTCATCCAAAATACAAATTTTAAAAACAATTTTGTTGCAATCAGAGTGTTCGAATTATGGAAAAAGCTGCCTGAGAATGTAATCAATGCAAACATCTTAAACAAATCGAAAAATCGTTTGTACTAATTATCTGAGTACGGAGTGCCCAACCTGGTTGAAAATCAGTCACCAAATGAACACGAACTTTTTCTGCAACCGGTTGTTGAAAACGTGTCACAAAAAGTGACGTGTTTAATTGATAATTTATCGTAAATAAACAAAAGAGAGCACGATGCAAGAAAGTCCAAGATTAATACCACACATAAATAAAAATAATCTAAATAATTGTATTAATAAGTATGAACAAACATTATAATAATATAATTTGATAATGTGATTTAGAAAAAATATAAAGCAACAAATAATGGTTGGACGCATCAGCCAAGGTGCGGCGCCGGACCGAAAACAAAACCGGCCAAGTGCGAGTCGGACTCGCACACGAAGGGTTCCGTACCATCGTAAAAAATAAAACAAAAAAATCACGTTTTTTGTATGGGAGCCCCCTTTAATTTTAATTATTTTTTAATCTTACCTATTTGTTGTTATAGCGGCAAAATAAATACACACTCTGTGAAAATTTCAGCTGTCTACCTGTTACGGTTACTGAGATACAGCCCTGTGACAGACGGACGGACGGACGGACAGCGGAGGCTTAGTAATAGGGTTCCGTTTTCACACTTTGGGTAAGGAACCCTAAAAATTATGATATAACGATATACTTATATGGGAACGGTATATATAGCATTACTTATTGATTCGGTTGTAGGAACATATGGGTATTATACGGTTTTCGGAGGGGATATGTATTGTCGTGTGGATATAATTTAGCCAGAGGTCGTTGTTCTCCGCAGCAGTGCGTGTCGAGTTACATCCTCGGAACAATGTGGCGATTGTGCGCAGGCGCGCGCCGCGCCGACACGCGCCTACAATCGCCGCCTCCGATGGTTCATCCATCGACATCTCCTTCTAAAACAATTTATTATTAATTTTCTGAAATATTTAGGCAAGTGCATGACATTATAATATTTCGATAAGGCTCATTCTATAGTTGAAATCTTTGATGAATGAGAATTTTCTGGTGTCAGTCTGTCAAAAATGTGCTAAGTAGTTACAAATAACGACTCACATAATTCATATCACTCAATTTGCACTACATTATTTTCTTCCATGTATGTATTAAAATAAATATATTTAGGTTTAAATGTTTTCGTGACAGTAAAAACACAGAATCAATCAAACAAAGATAAAGATATTTTCAATCAAACGCCTAATACCAAATAGCATAAAATATGTAGCATCAATAAATCCCAGCACCTCACGTTACTACAGTCATTCTTCTTCCCATTCCTCTTTTCTTCTCTCTTCGTATCAATCTGGCTATGGTATTCTTCTAGGCCATGGCAGTTCTTGGGGGTCGCCTTCATAAAGTCCAAAAAGCATAAGGTCCAAAACCCAGAACATCCAAAAGTATGTATTTTTGAATATATTTATTAATGCAAATATTATAATCTAACCTAACCTAACCTAACCTAACCTAATTGAAAAAGTTCCGTATTCATTAGTGTTTTGGACGGTATGGGTTTTGGACCTTGTGCGGTATTGGTTTTGGACTTTATGATGCGTCCCCGTTCTTGGCAATCTTAAGCAGTGTAAATCTGTTTTATTATTATTTCGTTTCTTATTCCCATCATGTGGATGTACTAACAGTACATTGTGTGTTTTATTAAATAAAACAATAAAACTTTTTGTTTAAAATGTTTCCATTTACCTAAAATGATTTGGTAATACCTACATTACAGTCTATCTAATAAATGATATTGTGCTTGTTGCATTCTTGAAAAATGTTGTCATACATTTCATGATGATTTAGGCATCTGGCAAAAATAATTTGCGGAAACATCATGTGTGATCTCATTTATTATCCTTGGTAATTTGCAGTGTTTCTTTCGAGAAGCATAACGCTTTGCTCTGTCATACACTTAAAATGATTCACAGAGTTGCAAGTAACTGGTTAAGAACTTCGATGAATTTGCGTGACCCCAGGTTCAAGAGGGTATGTACAAGCGTGTATATGTACAAAAAATACCCATTTATATGGATTACTTAAGTACTAAGAATACCTACAATAAAGGTGTACCAAGATTAAATAAGGTATATGTACATACACACTGAAAGCTGGATATAAGTAATTTAAAAAAATTAAATCATGAAACTTCGATACTGACCAACGAGCTAGTCACAATCACTACAATACATATCGACTTAGTTTTAATTAAAACACTGAGATTGATAGATTATACATAATTTAGAAAATTATTTGTTTTAAAATGTATAGTGGAACATATTAAGTACGTCCTTGTAAGCTTTAGCTGCACATATCTAGGAAATAGAATACGAATCTATGCACAGAAATGATGCAAACACAAAAATGCACTGGACTACATGGGGAACTCGTAGGAAAAACGGATATATTACTTTATAGAATACTTTCATTTAATGCTATAACTCTACCACATACAGACCTATACTTTAACATGGTTTGACAAACCATGAAGTTCTATACAAAAAGAAAAAGATGTGCATGCCAAAATATTACCCTCTTATTTAAAAACCAAATGTTATTTCAACAAGTTTTAATGACACGGGATATTTTGCATCTCGAATAACTTTAAAACCGATAGCATAGTGCCACAACTAGCAATATATTTTCCCTTGTGTCCCTGACAATAGACTCCAATTTTCTAATCAGTGTGTGGCCCGAGTAAATCGACATTAATTCTTTAAATTTGGGGCTCAATTGAATTTGGGTTGACGTAATTGATCGATGAGGACAGTTGAACGACATGCGCGTACGCATTTCCTTAGCTCAAAAATATATTTTGGTTCAACGAGGAAGTACATTATAGGGAGAAGCTACTTCCATCGACTTGTTGGTTTGCTCTACCCAGCGTAGTCGTTCATTTGATAAGCCGTTATCCATAATGATCACGATTCCAAACGGAAAATGTTGCATGTGCCAGGCAATGATCGAGTTTCGTACGTAAATCATTATGTTAACATTTGCATAGGATTCCCAGAGCCTACAGTCACGAATGCGAATTCTCGTCGCATGACTTTGCTAGTAGATGAGTCCTCACGTAGGATATAAATATCGTATTTATATTTGTGATTTTTCCCTTCATAAGTTATATTTTGTATTTTATGAAATGTTACGAGGTTTTGCTTGCCGCTCGCAAGAACTGCATACATATGTAGGTCTGCAAAACTGTCTCTGGTTTCTCTTCAGGGAATTGATTTTAGTTAGGTTAGGTTGGTTTAGCAAAGAGAAATTGCGTAGATTGCAGAATGTTGTTCAGGAATCTATAAACGGTCCTATATCGAGTAGCTAAGACCCGGATAGCTCAGTTATAATTTTTCGTTTTCCTCTAAGATTTTTTTCTTGGATGAATTATATCTCGGTGATGGAAAACATGAACTTTTTATAGAGATTGGTTATGCAGCCTTGCCGTTAAAGTAAAACTAATAAAAATATGAATAATTTATAAACCTTTCGCATTTATAAACGATCTTCAGTCCGAAAAATGGCCTTGATTTATGTTGGGTGCATAGTACCTAAATACTGTTCAAATATATAGCATGACTGACGAGAAAGATGCAGATTGCTGTGACCTTGGCGACATCGCATTCGGCATTTGTCTCGATACGGGTCGCGGACCAATTGTAACTGATCAACCAGTTGGAGCAGCAAGTCAACTTCAATTGAGTCTCTTGCCGCTAAATACGCAACGTAGGTACGGCGAGTTGCTTGCAGAGAGTGCCCATATGGTCAAATCCAAAGAGTAGTACTCCCTGTTTGGACATAACGAGGTTGTTTCTAATGCTGATGCCTTAATTTGTGGCGGGCATGGCACGGCACGCTAGCATGCTCAATCAGGCATGATAGGCAGAAGTGATACCTAGCGTCTTTATTCTGTGGGTTTGGGGAAGTATTCAACTTCGTCTACTAAATATTTCACTCAACCGATATTAAAATCGTTGTTTTTAATGTATGGTTATTATGTAACATATGGTAACATCGTAAATTAGGTTATGTAAAAATCGTAATTTATTCATTCACCGTTTAACAATGCCTCTGGCGGTCGACGTCTGTGCGAAAACAGGTCTGCAAACTTGTTCTCGTTCCGAAAATGCAAGGTCGAATTTGTCACAAATTATGTAGACCATGCTGCCATAGTCCTTGGCACGGCTGCGATTATATATACATCCAGAATTAAACAACATTGAGAGAAAACGTTTTAAGAGAAATTGAAATATATTTAATTAACACAACATACAATTAATACCTATTTATATTATTTGCATACAATTGGGAAAGTACGTTTAAGATACTCGTCGCCTGAACATGTATTTCGTTTAGAACTTTAGGGTTTCAATAAGTGCTACACATGTAGTAACACGACCGCTAAAGCCTCGGCTACACGTAGCTTTTAAAAGCCGCTAGTTCATAAAGGTGCGTGTGACAACCTAAAAGCTGCTAGCGCAGCGTCACCCATTAGCCGCTAGAAAAAAAGCCGCTAGTAGAATTGAACTGAATTGAAAACGCTTGACAGGGCAACGGTACTAGTTTAATTCGCTGCAAAAGTCATTTCGAGGAGCACGTGCAGCAAATGACGGGCCTTTGACAAATCTGGGATGAGTATGTAAATCAAGTAATTCTTGAAATGTTACCTGCATCATGCGTGAAATATTTTTATAGTCTTCAGCTTCTTCGGCAGCCAATTTTCACAACAGCTTATTTGAAGCTCCAAGTTGTTCTCATCGGTTGACTCACTTACGAAGACACTTTTTCTTTTTTGTAGTAGGTAAGTTTTCTCAGCGTTTGCTCTAATAATTCTTCACATCCTCGAACAATGTTAAGCCTTAGCGCGCCCAGCTGCCTGAGGCGCGCGCGACGGGGTCCGATAGATGACATGCTTCATTCTCGCGGCTGATACTAGAGAGGAAAATACGCTGCGTCTGACAAGCAGGCGAGTCTTTCTAACTGCTTGTTCTCGCTGCTTCAAAAAAAACCAAGTGTGACCGAGGCTGCCTAGAAAACAGCCGTGAGAAACCCGATCATTTCGATGGTATTTAGTCATTCTAGCAACAAAGGCCACACATAGCTAGATGAGACCAGCACTCATATGTACCCAAGAACATCATTGGGCGAAACTCCTGGGTATCCATGACGCCGCATATCGGGAGCCAGAATGATCATTAAATCTTAGAAATAAAACTTTAAGCAACAGTCGTGGATGGTCGTGATCCGTTTCCTTCGACGGGTATCCTTGGCGCGGTACTAGGTCCCGCTAATCCTTCGCTTACGAAACATCAAGTTCGATGTTCTGCATGCATAATAGCCGACCGCGTGTCGCGGCTCCCAACGGTCCGTCGCTGAAGACATGTCGCCGCCGCTGCGATGGCTACGTGTGCCTTTGGTGCCTGCCGACAAATTCCTTCTGGGAACGCTATTCACGTTCACCCGTTTTGGAATAGCATGATCGCGGTATTTTATGAACTCGAGCCAGGTCTCAATTGACTCTCAATGATGTTTATGCTGAGTGCTAAGTTTTAGCGCTTTGACCAACAACATTAAGAAGTTATTTAATATTTACTGACTTAACGTATCCTATTTAAGTACGTACGTAGATATTAACGTAACTTAACGTAATTAACATTACTGCCAATTAAATAAAAAAATACACTACAAACATAACATTTAATACGAATGGCTGGATTTACGATTCACGATAACTTGCGGTTTACACAAATTCAACATGTACAAAATGAATTTTAAATTGGTAATAGTTAAAAAAGCCAACCTAATAATGGCTTTAACGCTTTAAAAGCTTTTATTCATTTAAGACTTGGCTATTGCCTGTACGTCTAAATTTGATAATGTTTGCTATTTTTTATATTGTATTTCTGTTTAGATTTTAGATTTAGATTTACAAGATTAGATTTACAATTTTATCTATAAATTAAATAAGAAAACAACATTTACAATTCATATTAAAAATAGTAAGTTTCGATTATTTTAATTTGTTTATGAATTTTGGCCCATTTTTGTTTGGATGGGAAAATGTAGTTTTATCTGATTAATTCGGTAAACAAAAATGTTGTTTTAAATTGGTTTACGAATTTTCTACTAGTAATTGTATCCTCAGAAAGATTTATTTTGTAAGTGATCAATTATTTTCGAACATTTGTTTTGCGGGTGGTAATATTTAATTTACGTTTGTGGCGAGTGTTTCGAGTGAACATATCGTTGAGCTTTGGGGAGTCGTACTTTTCGGTGAGCGATTTATACACCTCTATGAGATCCATTAGTTGCCGTTAGTTCTTTAGTTTAGGTAATTAAGTGTTTTAATATCATATTCAACCGAAGGTAACACGTGGCACTAGTGGCTGTATTTCGAGACTTGAAATATATCGCGACAGGCAGACAAGAAAATATATTGTTGTTGTTAGTATCGAAAACCCAAGAGGCTTAATTCCACTCACATCGGGCCCGGTTGACCTTAACATTTAAATGCACCAACGCAGCCCCGATTGCGTAACCCTCGTTCAATTACTTATTCTGTGGCTTGTTATTAAGGGGCATAAACCCTCCGCGCAAAATTAATATTATCTAAAGGTGGAGGATTCGTGCACAGTTGACATCTTTCTCGATGTTTACATATGTAGACCCGCGAGATATGAGTAAACATTGTTTAGTTCACTTTTAGAACTTCAGTTATCAATAGCGATGTTTACAAAATATTTTTGTTTGTTTGTTAAATCGCCGTTCTGTTTTCGAACGTTTAAGATGGATGCTCTTAAAAGGTTCATACAGCACCGATACAGGTATACACATTATTTATCATTTTTGTTGCACGTCAGTTCCATAAATTAGGCTTGCAGCCGGTTCCATCCGAAGTCGATTCGATTCACTTTCCGTGCCGTCGGCGTAAGTTATCGTAATGCACTCACTTACCTCTCCTAATGGAGCGTGAGTTATAGAAGTTAATGGCGAGCCGGTTGCTCGAGAGTTGACGGGGATCGTGTTAGATTCGAATTTATTGTACGACTGATGGAATAATATTCGCGCAGCGCAATTCCGTATGGTGATCTGATTAGAATATATGATATAATCCATCGGTGGAATATCTCGAATGGAACTTTGCGTCGACGGTTCTCCGGGCTACCTTTATTACGTCGTTACGTTGAGTGTATCGTGCCGCTCACAGTGCTGGAAAAGTTGTAAGTTTTGGAATACTTTTACAATACCCACCATATTCCTTCACGAAAACATTACTAAAGATGGAATTTTTCTGTCATTTCTATTAAAATATAAATAAGAAATGTTTATCGTCTTACTCCTTGATGGCGCTCTATGAATACGCCTCCACAACGATTTACCGAGCGGAGCTGGGTACCGCGGCTATACTTAAAACATTTTTAAACTCAAAGGCTAGGTACGTGTCAGTTCCTCTCATAGTTCAGCTCACCTCCCTCCAGTTCAGCTTACAGCTTCCAACTTGAAGTTCCGTAAAGTCGAAGTAAAAATGATGAACACGTTCACCGTTCCCGTGACTGGCTCTTTCGAGTGATTATTATTCTCATTAGCCGCATCAGCGACAACGACACGTGAGCCGCCGGTCAACACTCACCACCGCCACTCGTCAATATTGACGGAGCTCTTTACCCTCCGATCACAAACGTGTCGCCGATTTCGAGTGCCCATGGGCTCGGTGTACATTGGTCGCGTTGCACACTGCTCCGCGCATAAGTTCGCTCAGACAGCTCAGGCAGCGTACCTTCGATTTGAGTAACTATACTTAAGGTGGCCCAACCCGGCGGCCCTAACTCATTCGCGGGCACGGTACAAAACCGTGCTGTTGCGCTCTGGGACCTTCTCTGTTTCAAAGAATAAGACAGGCTCCGTGATGAGGAAGATGCAACATGTCCACAAAAAAGACAATGATTTGGTAAGATTTACGAAAATTTTAATTTCAAAACGACTTATAGCTAAAAGAAAACCACGACCGCTGTAGTAAAAAATCGAACAAAAACCAAATAGTTTATAAATCTTGATTAAATAGGCTATGTCTGATGACTAATCTTTTTAAGATGTTCTTACTTTATCATTGCGTAATCCACCTCCAAAATTATTGTATAAAACGCGCGAAAAAAGCGAACTTTCGGACCTTATAACTTAGAAACCAAACACAATTTTACAATGCCAATGGTCATCAGACATCTAGTTCGATCAAATAAAGCTATTTTGAGCAAAATTTTGGATCTCTGACAAGAAATATGGGCGTGATCTTCTTTCCCCTTTTGTATGGGGAGATGAGCGGGATGGGCCACCTTAAGTATATTAACACATAAGTAAATAAACTTTTTCGTACTAAGCGGTACGTCGCTCATGCCAAGGAATGTGATGTCTAGTTCTTTTCGCAGGGCTCTTTAATTAATGTGTCCTTGATTCAGGGTCGATATCATATTCCAGATCAGATGTTTGGATTTTAAAGGTCTAAACTAACTAACCTTGGAATTCTTTGATATGGAATCCATTTTTTTGTGTTACGATGCAAGATCATGGATTGAGTAGTTAATCTATGGTAAGATGTAATTAAAAACGTGACACGCAAAATCCTTGGCTAAAGAGGTTAATAACATTTTACAATGTTAGTGTTTTTATCTGTGTTGCAACGTGAAGTTTGAAATCCAGTCAAATAAAAGAATCGGTACATATTAGCAATTGTGCAAAGCCGTGTAATAATGTTATGGTACTTGTGATATTAGCCATCTATGTCCAGTAATAAATATAAAAAGCATATTTGCGAGTGTAGTAACATCAACATTCTGATAGAATCAGTCAACCTTTTATTTATTTGAAACCACACACAAATTAGCTTTAATTAAAAATATACCTCCATTGAGGTAATGGACAAAGTCCCAATGATTGATACAATATTTTTTTAAAATATTTAACGACGTAATTTTTTTTCTAGAATCTTAAAGGAATAGAAGCGAATTTTGTCCTTGTTTATTTTTTTTCGACTTATAAAACAGCAACTGTTTTTAATATGTACTTCACTATCCCCTGATTTCACCACCTCCAGCTATTTGAAATCCGATAGTTAACTTTCGGTTACATTGCATTTTTGTATGATGTAACCGAAAGATAACTTTGGGATTTTTGTTACTGGAGGTGGTGGAACCGGGCGTATATGGGGTCGCGACGATTGGTTTAAAATAATTATTCGGAAATATCACCTGCCGAACAAAAATTAAGATCTTCACCGATAACTAAAACATTTTCTTATCGGCAAGCGCTAACCACCTCTCCCCACTTCCCCCTACGTGCATCGCTCTAATAATAATTACACCTATATTATTATTCTAAGACGAATGATCCATTAAAATCCACACCCATTATTTACATTAATTGCTTCATGCCCCCTGCCCTTTCCCGAATAATTACAAGTCACGCACATTTTGATTTATTGTCCTTAAAAATGGAGTTCCGCGCCAGAATGATATGTTTAGTGTCCGTTTCCGCGTCCCGTGTTGGGGTTGCGTTTGGTGATTCACGGGAAATTACAATACGGCCATCACAATAGTACGTAAGCCCACAGTAGATTTGGGTTATACATTTGAGTACTTCATTATTTTGTTAAGTTTGTTAAGAGTTTATCCAGCCAGACCCAAGTTCAGTTGCGCGTAAGGCTTCTAATTTTAAACGACTTCAAAAAAGGAGCAGGTTCTCAATTCGTCGAAATATATTTATTTTAAAGTCGGCATTTTTAGAGGTGTATTACAAAGTGCAGTTCTGGGTTGAAATTTTCTGAAAACATCAGGGGTATAATGGCTGAATCTAAAGATTTTGACCGATTTGTTTGGGGCGTTCCCGTACCTTTGGGTTATGGGTCTGGCCGTTTCCGCGTCCCGTGTTGGGGTTGCGTTTGGTGATTCACGGAAATTTACAATACGGCCATCATAATAGTACGTAAGCCCACAGTAGATTTGGGTTATAAGTTTGAGCACCTCATTATTTTGTTAAGGTTGTTGAAAGTTTATCCAGCCAGACCCAAAGACAGTTGCGGGTAAAGCTTCAATTTTAAAGTCAGCATTCTTCAGAGGAGTATTACATTTTGTAATTCTAGGTTGTTTTCAGGAAACATCAAGAGTATAATGGTTGAATCTAAAGATTATGACCGACATGTTTCAGTTGTTTCCGTACCTTTGGGTTATGGGTCTGGCCGTTTCCGCGTCCGGTGTTGGGGTTGCGTTTGGTGATTCACGGGAAATTACAATTCAGCCATCAAAATAGTACGTCAACCCCACAGTACATTTGGGTTATAAGTTTGAGTACTTGATTATTTTGTTAAGGTTTTATTTTGGGAGTTTATCCAGCCAGACCCAAGTACAGTAGCACGTAAGTCTTCCATTTTAAAGTCGGAATCTTCAGAGGTGTATTACATTGTGTGATTCTGGGTTGTTGTCAGGAAACATGAGGGGTGTAATGGCGGAATCTAAATATTATGACCGACATGTTTGGGGCGTTCCCGTACCTTTGGGTTATGGGTCTGAATACCTCTATAACACACAGGTCGCGCGTTGGGGATATAATTTGTATGACTATTTAAAATATTAAATAGGTCATACGTATTTTTTCATTTCGTAGTACTTTATATATTTCTACTTCTCCAGATTTCCAGAACATATCAAAAGATTGATTTAAAGTACGGGAAATAGAAGCGAGTTTTGATTTCAGCTATTGCCCATAGATCTGATCTTAAGGATGTTCCGACCCATACAATGTTTTTTTACACAGAACGCAAAAAGTATTGCACTTTAAGGCACGAATTCGTCAAAAATATTAAATATAGCCATAGTAGTTACAGCGAAAACATATTCACAATTTCAGGTTTAATGGTTTCGTTGTAATTGCCGATTAGAAGTTTTACACCATTAGATGGCGCTGTTAAATAAATATCGTATTTAAATAAATTGTAACAAAAAATTGTTTTTGCTGCAAGTAATATGACTATATTAAACTTTAATTATTAATTCGTGGCTTAAAGTGCAATACGTTTTACGTTATGTGTGCAAACAACTTTATATGGGTCGGAGCAGCCTTAACAAGCTTAATTTATAAATGCAGTACTTTTAACCTAAATGTACTGTGGGTTTACGCACTACAATAACATACACGCTCATTTACGCCTCACATTAAGAAATATACGAGTTTCCTTTCTGTCATATTAACATTGACTTGGGGGTAAAAGAGATTTGGAAATTCTTACTCATTCCTATAATTACTAAAAAAAATTAATAAAGATACGTTTAAGTCATTCAGAAGCTGTTATAATGTAACTTTAACCTGGTCAGCCTCGGTGGCCGATCATCGTGGTACACTGGGTGCGGTCAATATCTGGATGAGTGACTGTTCGACCTTCGAGGCTAGTCGTGGTGCGAATTCCAAGTAAAACTGTAGGGTTCCTTACTTGTGGTAAGGGTTGGTACCAACCATTGAATAATAGATGCTCGAAACGGCAATGAAAATGTTCTGTGTTTTCCAACCGTGAATGTAGCCTCGTAATATAGGGAAGGTCCGGCATCGCTCCTAGTTCCCATTTGGTGTCAGGAAGCTATTATGTATCATGACTTTTCGGTGCGGTTATAACCGTCTATATCCAGTTCCATTAAAATCTGTAAATAATATATCAGCTTTCAATACAACGAGCATAGGTTTATTTGTTGTGTTTTTCGGAAACCAGCATGAAATATTTCGAAGTTAAATAAGATTTTGTCTTAGACCCGTTTATGGAAAGATAAGTTAATGTTAAGGTGACATAAGACCCTAGAACGGCCGTATCCGATAAGCTTTCGTTTTGTATTATTACTTTAAGAAGAATTTAAGAAGCACTTTTCTGCAAACATGGTTATTGGAAAAAAATAACATTGAACAATTTTATGATTTAGACTAATTTTAAATTTAATAAATTATAAACATTTCAAATTAATTTAAGGCTTGCATTTTAATGAGAAGGGCCAAGTTTTATTAATCTTAATCATAAAATGGTTTCATGTCAAGCTTTTCCGATAGTCATGTTTTCTATAGTGCTTTCAATAAAAACTAAAAATATAAAAAAAATACCTTAATCGAAGTTTAAACACGTCACTTTTAAAGAACTGCATGGAGCTGACATTTCATTCCATCAAATATTTAGATCCATAGTATAAGGGTACAGGTGGCTGTCAACAACTTACACATTTCAGCCTTCCTACGGAAGCCTAAAGCGTTTAAAATCCCGTGTCGTCCCGTTCTCTGGTCTGTCGGTGTCACGGTTGGCAGGTTCGGGAGGGCATTGCAAGGACGAGGGGAGGACTCACTGCGACACAGCGAGGCCCAGGACGCAACGTGTTTTATCACATTTTAGGCTCGCTAATGGCGTCCTAATGTTCTCCGTTTATCTAATTTGAATACGCCTTGCTTCACGGTTATGTTTAAAGCAACACTCATTATGTTAATGCTGGGCAGGGCACATGTCATATTATTTTAGTAAATTAAGTCTGACATCATATTATGTTGCTGTTTTCCAAGTACCTATCTGTTCACAGAAATTTTAACACTTGCGCCGTTCTTAAGAATCGATAAAGTATTTCTGTAAACACCAGGTGACATGACTGTTCCTAGTGCTGATATCGTTTGAGGCCTTTTCGATCACATCAGCCATCTATGTATATGTTGCAGCAGAATTTGATCTAAAACTTAGAGTGGGCGGACTAACTTTAACACGGGGATTATTGTCGGACTAGGCCTGTTTTTCACCAAGTTCTGATTTATTTAATTGACACTTACAGGGCCTTAATTCGTAAGTGTTGACTATCTTGTACTAGTATCGATTAAAGATGGTAAGAAAGGCTCTTTAATTTAAGGATTAAGCTAATCAGTACTTGGTGGAACAGACCCAATATAGAGCATTTTGTGTGATTAGTTCGATGCTAGTCTGAGTACTCAATTTTGATAGTTAACTCTGAATACGAAAAATCTGGATTCCACCATAATTCTGATATATACAAATACATATTAGGTACGAATATCTATGTTTTCCTAACTATCCATCGTTCTTGTACGTGTCCGAATCAGACCATCAAATAGAAGTAACTTAAACCACTCATAATATCTTAATATCGGTGTAATGATAGGTGCATAAGAAGATTACACGTTATTATCTTTCTATCGGCGCTCTACAAGCCTACATTATGCTTAATTCCACAGTATTACCTACTCCGTACATGGCTTCCATTACTGTACGGCCCCTTATGAAGCATGAAAGGCGGAGCCTAATACGAGATCGTGTCAATATTTGATTTCAGTAATAAAACATAAATTTGCTCAAACGCATGACGCAGTAATTTTAAAATAGTTAAACAATAATAAAAAAAATATCAAATTTAATAGTGCTGACCAATGTTCATTAGAAGTAAATATTGCTGCTCCCTTTTGGGATGGAACTAAATAAAAATAAATAATATATGGTTGGTACTAGTTGGTACCTTTACATTAAAATTACGCAGTCGTGTAAGCGAAAAAAATAAAATTTTCCTTGGCTTTTAACGATTTTTTTTAACTTGTACCGAAAGATTATGGAACTACTATAAAATCTGCACATTTTTTTTATCTGGTCAGGTTTGATTAATGGAAAAGGCATAAGGAGCGTGAAAAATGTTGTCAGTATCAAACGCAGGTGGGGCCGGTAGGGGGCGCAGCCTCCGAATCCTGTCTGCGTCCCCGACGTCACAAATATGGATTTTAAATTAAATGATATGCAAATCTCTATATTTTCTGCTATTTTTCCATATTTTGATGCGGTTTATATCTACGTGTAGCTTGATTCTTCCCAACAATTGTATCCTATGAACCGTGAAGCTCAATTATCTGTTATCGGTTTTTGTTGAAAATATTTATGTATGTCTAATCATCCGGTGTACATATATGCTCGCTCACTTCTGTAGCACAAAACATCCTAGCAGTTTTAATAACTATGCCTCTCGCTTCTACTATTTCGATTTAAGTATTATAATTAAGGGAGTGTTAGGACCGGATTACATTCAGTTCCATACGGGCGTAAGTGAAAGGACATTTTATTATTTTCAAATATAACTAAACCTGATTTTGAAATTGCAAAAAGATGAAAGATAAACTGATTCTTCAGCTGTAATTAAATAATATAATTATATTTATCTGACGCTCCTATTATTTGCTCAAACTTTTTTTATCAATTTTTGTGCATATTTGCTCCGTTTGAGCCATCAAAGTGTCGGGATCCAACAGTTTTGTCTTTAAATTACGGCTATCCCATTAATCTACAAATATACTTTTTTGATTATATAAATTCGTTGTACTTATTTTTAAATAAAAATCAATGTTGTTTTACCTACGCCCTCCTTCTCAAACTGATAAACTTGGACTCTATTTACCACCATCAAAAATCTTGCTAATGACTAGGTTGAGCCATAACCCAAGGCGTCCGGTGGGCCGAGAGAAATTGCCTTGCATTTTCGGAGCCGCGCTTATTATTTTTTATGTCCAAAGATGACCCGCAACGCAAACAAGCACCAATATAATTTTCTCCGATAAATTTGTTTTACGGGGAACCATCAATCTTTTTGGCGTAATGTTGTCCATATATGCCGCCGGAGAGTCACGGAATCAATGTGGAAGATCACGAGGGAAAAGAGAAATTAAGCGTAATAACTTAATATCGTGGCATGGATCGTTAAAACGCTCAAGAAGTAACGCCTACCGCATGAGATATGTCGTAAAAGTTGTACGTAATGCGATATTCAATTTGAGGTGATCAATATGCGAGGCGAGTGGACGGAGGCGGCGCTGTAATGAATGCATTCGCTGGGCACCACTATGGTGAACGCTTTCCACTCGATCGGTTCGAAGCTTGACACCTGGTGGCGATAAGCCAGCCTCGTATTTACATAACTCTACGGTTGGAAGGTCTACGGTTATATTCCTCAAAACACTTCGCAGGGAACCGGTGATGAAACCAGGTTGTATTTAAAGTCCAGGTTCTATTTAAATCATAACTTTCAGATATCTCAAAAATAGAACATCTTAGACTGGATAACCAATGAAAGACAATTTAATAGCTTGTATGGTATAGCGAAACAAAACACGCTCTTTGTTTATGGAACCTTCATCTTCGGAATTAATCTGTTCGAAAACTCCCCTGCTGTTTCAATACCTCTATTTTGATTGAATCATTTTGATCGATGAAGCTTTTCGAGTGGTTCTTTTGTATCGATTCAAGCTTAAACAGCATGTGCTAGTCAATACCAATAAATATGCTCTATCTACCCTATAGGTAGTTTACTATCTTACATTAACGCTTAAGTTGACATTTAGGATGAATCTATCTATAACTGCAATAATATCATGGTAGTGGGCTTTCTAAGATTCAGTCATCGGATGTATCCGCCGACCACCTCCGCCATCTTGTGCGGGCACGTCATAATTTGCGATAATCGATCGTGATCGGAATCCTTAGTGTGATAGGGTCTTTATGTAGTATCCGTTGTTATTCTTTAGCGCCATTATGCCTGTGCAGTTTGCTATAAGATAAATACGCGTATCTTTGTTCGACACTGACGCAGGGCTCTTGAGTTTATTATTATTGTAAGAAAGAGGGTTCATAATAAGTCCATTAGCTGCGTTTATAGCGATACAGTAAATAAAACAATAAATCGAGGATGTAGTGTGGGCGGAGTGTATTATTTGAATTGACTGCAGTAAAACTATAAAGCTTACGGGGAACTGCGTGCCAATTATCCAGTATCCGTGAGTGCTCGTAAAGCAGGTGCATTCTCAGCGGACATTCTAGTCGATACTGTAATGTTTAGCATAATGAGGAAACTGGAGTCTACAAGACATACCTACCAATACCAACATGCCAAAATGTATGCAAAAGTACACATACATTTCCATTTCGACAGAATATGCAGTGCGTCAATAACTTTTATCACATCATCGTATTTACATCCAAAGCCGAATTCGGGGATTGTAAATTTAAATTTTGGTCATAGATTCATAGACGATTGCAAACGAAAAATAACATCGCTCGAAGCCGAAAAATTGGATAAAAACATTCAGATTGTGTATTCATATAAAGTACACGGAATACAAATTCTTAATATTTATCTTTGTTTTTTGTTGATACAGGATAAACTATACATAGTAATAATAATAATTTATTATACCCAAAATTCTTAATTGGTTAAGGTTGTAAAAGGACATGCTTAAAAGCTAGTCATTAGAGTCATCAATATGTTATGTTATAAAATTTCTAATCCTATCTGGTAGCTTTTTGTAATTATTTGTGACGTTGAAATGTAGGCCAGCAAAATATTTTGTTTTGTTCTATGTTTTACCAGCTGCAGCTGGCTCTTAATTGTGGTGATAAACTTCTTGTAAGCAGTGGCATTTTTGTAAGAGTTTCTATAGATTCAAAGTCACACATATTTCCTGTGCCTGCACAGGACTTATAATTTCTAAGAATTTCAAGCCACTGTTCGCGCTTGTCACCTTATCCGCCGATACTGAGAGTTTACTGAATGCATTAACCATAAATACAGTTCTGTTAATTTTCTTACTATGGACCTGTACATCTAAATATAAAACAGAGCCCTAATAATATCTCTCACGTGTTCCTCAATCTGTCACTGTTCATGTTTTCTTACACAGATATGCAACGTAAATATTTCAAAGTTATGAAATCTTAATAAAAGCATTAGAGAGTCGAAGTCCCAAATACTATTTACCTTTTCTCCACAAGTCTAAGAATATACATTGTTTTTTTTCACGGTCACAATAAAATAAAATTTGTGGAAATGAAATGTTTGTTAAAAGTTATATTAGATATTATGACTGATTCGTTTTGACTACGTTTGTTCATATCAGATTCTTATTGTTGCAGGAGATAACAATGACACCTTTGGTCGCCAGATCGACGAGAAATCCAACCAGTGGTTCGGAGCTACCATTACCAGCAATGGCAAAGACGGGCCAATCGTTGTAAGTACATTTACAAATAACTAACTGTATTAGTACCGCATTGCCGATATCTTCTACATGTGAAGGGCTTAAAGCTGAAAAAGCACTGACGGCCCATATTGTACCTTGATATACATATAGTTTTCATTCAAGTGCGTAATCAAATCAGATGATAAATTTCCACTAAGTACAGTCATCCCCGTGAAGGTTTATCAAACATCAAGACAGCGAAATATTGTCTAGAGTAGCATTATTGTTATCTTTATATTTGAATTCCGTGTGCGTGTCTGTCGGTCTGTTCTTACTACTTGGACCCGGTATTTGACACTGTTTTCTAGATTTAGATTATGTTTGCATCCGTTTTTTTAAGTTATTTTAAGGATAAAAAACATGTCCAAAACTAAATTGACCCCACAGGGAACACAAGCTAGTATGTAGTTCGATATATTATATTATATCTTCGCGAAAAGTTTCTTAAGTGTCAAGATACGATCATAAAATTGATTCAATTAATTGATTTTGTAGTATTTGACATATTCTGTGTCATAAAAGACTTAAATGAATGGATTTCTGAAAGCAAACTTGGATTAAGTCTTTTCCGATAGCGTTATCAGGTTGCGAATCTAGGCCACCTCGATTCTTACCGACGGGATGTCCTCATTTCCTAGCCCGCAACCGCCGGCCACCCCTTGCCCGTAGGAAAGGAAACTGATGACATTCGCCAAGTTATATGCCGCTTAGTAGGTCACCGCCCGGCCTTTCCACACTTTATAGGTCAACTTTACGGGTTAATGCCGATTGCAGAACCAACAAAGCGGTGATGATGTAACGACTCTACTCAGATTAACGAATATCATTGTGAGTCAAGTTTTGGCCTTGACCTCACGATAGGAAGAATACTGGGACTTTCTGTTCGATGTATTGTTGAAAATGTCGAAGAATCAACCTAAAAATTAAGACGACCTTTGATGGCGTCAGGAAGTTCTATGCTCAATATCCCGGACGTACCTATTATATAATCTTTGTATACCGTAAAGTTCACTTCTGCCATTTATTTGTATATCTGCTGTATAAGAAACAAGGATAATATTCATATCATGCTTACGTTATTTTCAAGACACTTTCCCTCTCAATATACCTTCGATGTCTTCATTATCTTTATTCCTGATGCCCTTTCCATATCTTCATACCAGTTTCTGGCGCGCTGTATCGGAATAAACTTTCAACGTCGCCCTCCAAATAGGGATCCCGACAGACAGCCTTGTTTTTGTCCATTCAGTACAAATTTCCATTCCATTAAAGGAGGAGTCGGAATTTTTATTTGCGGAATGCCGAATTAGTACAAAAAGTGCGCGTTCCCAGCCTCGTGGTCGCGACGAGCGAACGTGAAGCGATATAAGAAGGCTATTCTTCTGAGTAATTTGTTGAGGCGTTTTATTTCATTTTGTCCACCGCCGCGGCCCGCGAGCCGGCCTCGTGACGACGCACGTTAGAAGAATTCCAAATGCAGTCGTGGATGCTATGGAGACGAACTTTACTGGAATAATGTAATAAATTGCTTCATTTTCATGATTTATCCATGGATGGTTCTGTTTTTGTTATACCATACATGAGAGTCTTTAAGCAGAGTCCATAGCATAATCATTTCCAGTAATTTTCTTGTCTTAATTTCATTGACAGGAATTATGTATACATTCAGCCTCAGGCAAAGTTTATATTGTCTTCATCGATTTCGCAGTTCCCATTACGTCCATCAGATATGTGCCCGCGACTTCACAGATCGAATCACAGATTGCCACAATCTCCAATCACTCGGTAGGCCTCTTCGGCCGACACTCACCGTGCACGTCGGCAGGACAGGCCGTCTGCTCGCGGCGACGCGGCGACGCAGGCTCTGTTAAAAGCCAATCTTCCTTTGTTTTGTCCGAAGTCCCTATACGGATATCGAGATACCTCACAGCGAATCCTGATTGATCTTCCTTGATACCGCGCGTTCCCATAGAACTTTCAATGTCTTATTACATTCGTTATTTTTTTGTTTTATATTTGTTTCTGTACGCTCCGTAAATTATTGTTTTTTTTTTAATTCAATTTTATGGTTTTGATAGTCGTCGTTCATACATTGACTTTATTAAAATGATGATCTTTTAATGAATTAATAAAATTGTGTTATATTCTATTTTTGACCAGGTAATATGATTTTTTCATGCACACAAGACATCCAGGTTCTAATTTGAACTCTACATTTTGAATCGGAATTTGGATACTTTTAGTAACGCGCTTCAAGTCTTCTCTCAGCTGCATCACGGTGCTCCATCCCAAAATTCACCCACGAACATCTCGATTCGTCCTGGATCGCGGAGCAATTTGTCAGTCGGAATAACTTTTCCTTTTTATTTGGCCCGCGATACGAATCGCGTTTCTCCTCGGCTCCTAATATGGCGGGCCGTGGAATCCGCAATTACGAACAAATTAAAATTTGGAGCCTTCGCAACTTCTCAAGGACTCCACGGCTAATCGGTCTTTGTTTCGGTCCCCTTATTCCATTTTTAATTTGGTAAACCTGGGGTTTAATAGCTTCACACAAAATTAGGCTTTTCGGAACATGTTTTGCTCGAAAGTGGTCCAATTAGGTCGAATATATTTTTTCGTGCTAAGCCAGTACGTCCCTTTTTTCAACAAATATGAAATGTACATAGAATCGACCGTGAATAATAGATTAATTAAATAAAGATAGCTGTAAAAAGAACTACGTACTTTGTAAGCATTGTTGGACTCGAACCAGGGGGCAAACGTTTCGCGGGCAGTGCATCTATTGCGCCACCTGTTCTGTATTGTAACCGCCCTTAATCAACGTCTTCTAATAGCCGTATTGGGTGTTAGAAGGGACGTGGGTGGACTAACTTTAATACGCCGAACTAAACCGGTTTTTCTATGGTTAGTCCCGTGCCACTCTCGTACTAAGTTTTGACAGGTTCTCTCTGAATACGAATGTAAGTATTTTGGTTTTAACGATTTCCCTACGTGACGGAAATTGACTGCTTTTCACCCAAATCATATTTTGGCATAGCACTCAATTCCACACCTAATTTTGTAACACATACAAAAGACACTCATAATTTAAATACAAATATTGAACATAAAAAATATTCCATGAACCTTTAAAGTCGTTTTTTTTACATCTTTATTTATTTTCGGCGTTACAGTAGGCATTTAAAACGCATGTGGGTCCAAGTTTAATGCGTGGCGTTTAGGGTGATGCCGTTTGTACATATCGCATTCGGTCTAAAATTGTTTGTCATGTAAAATTTGATATCCTTTACAGTTACCTACTTCACAGGAATGTACATTCTAATGGTCATAGCTCTGCTGCTTGCAATCTTACTCTGCGGCAGCAAAACATCCACTTTCCTGCGAGCAAGCAAACCTCGCTCTAATTGACCAATATTTGAAGTGGCATTTTGCAATACTACTTGTTATATCGTTATTTCTGTAAGAAACAAAGATAAATCGTACATCTTGCTCTAAAGGATAGATCCTTTAGCGCTAAACACCGTTCATTAGTTTCCAATCGTCATCGTTTTTACTTTTTATTCCAACTCCTCCTTAAGAAAATAAAGGTAGGAGATCGATAGACCGGGATTGAGAAGCACATGAAATCCGAAATGAATTTTTTTTTCTCAGAAATATATAATTTCATGTTCATATGCTTACATTAAGTTTGCAACATTTAGCGGGGCCCGGAAGATAGAAAAAAATTTAAAATGTATTAAAAAATATATATCTCCTAAACAAATATTTAGAAACGGTATTAAAAAAATGTATATGTTAAGTCTTTTAAGGCGTAATGTAACTGTGAATTTGCAACAATTTTGTAATTACGGAAATGTATTTAAAAAAATGTTTTTACTAAAAAAATCTATGCCGCGAACCTAACTTGCTATTGCTTTATTTCTTTCTAGAATATGTGAAAGAAAAATAAATTCTTTAAAAACTATACAACGAACGATTTTATACGTATTTCGAATTTTTTGTTTAGCTTTTGTGTGAATGTTAAAATTATAAATGAAAAAAAATGTGCTTCTAATATTTGCAACACTTTACAAATTTCACAGAATATAGAGTTTGCGGTCAGTTTCCAATTTTAGAAAATAAAATAGAATTTTCATTATTTGCTTTGCAGATATTATAAAAATAGTACAAAAAATTATATTTACACAGTTCCGTAAATAAGAAATTGTTGCAAATTCACAGTAATATTACACCTAAAATTAGCTAACATATAACATTTTTAAATACAATTTCTAAATATTTGTTTAGGGGATATCATTTTTTAAAAATATTTCAAATTTTATTTCTATCTTCCGGACCCCCCAAAATGTTGCAAACTTAATGTACACACGTCCACATGAAATACTACGTTTATGAGAAAAAAAAATGCATTTCGGATTTAATGTTTTTCTAAGTGCAGTTATAAAGTCTGAAAGTTCGAATTTTTCGCGCGTTTTAAGCAATAACTTTGGAGGTGGATTACGCAATGATAAAGTAAGAACATCTTAAAAAGATTGGTCATCAGACATAGCTTTTTTTATTAAGATTTATAATCTATTTGGTTTTTGTTAGATTTTTGACTACAGCGGTCGCGGTTTACTTTTAGCTATAAGTCGTTTTGTAATTAAAATTTTCGTAAATCTTACCAAATCATACAATATGCACATTGTCTTTTTTGTGGAAATGTTGCATCTTCCTCATCATGGAGCCTGTTTTATTCTTTGAAACAGAGAAGGTCCCAATTCGCAACAGCACGGTTTTGTACCGTGCCCGCGAATGAGTTAGTCCCGCCGGGTTGGGCCACCTTAACTGTCCAAGTAGATTTAGTGATGGATGGAAGACGCGACGCGAGCTAACGGTGACGATGGCACCTTATACGCTACTGTTTTAACTGTAAACCGTGTCCGGTGCATGCCTGATGCACTGAGCATGCGAGAGAGGCTGTGTGGTCAGGTTGACAGTTGAGTGCTGTGTCGTGACAACGTGTTGATGGGTTTAGCTAAGGGAAATGTATTTAAGATATTATTTGTATATTTAAGATTTAATTCAATTACATTTTTAAAGTTGCTTGTAACGATATTTTTTGGAATGTTAAGCTTTATTATACGTTGCACGGCTTCGTACTATATGTATTTACGATAAATATAAAAATAATCATTACTTTAAATTTATTTAACTTATAAACTGTAGCTGCGTTTTAATTATATTGTTTGCCAGTTCCCGTTAGAATATAGTACAAATCTGTCACCATAATTTACGGTTGGTTATATAAAAGGAAATAATCCCTGTATATTACAGTCACGTATTTTCATGTCGCCACACTGAAAAATTAGGCATATTTTGAGATTCCTTTCTTCTAAATTGATGTCGACCTTAGAGTAAAAGGGACTCAAAAATATTTTTTCTCTCCAGTGTAACGACGTGAAAATACATAAACGTTCGCTAGAGACACACCATTTGTACATTGATATCAATGGTTCGTTATTACATAACAACAACAAAAACCGCATTCGAAAATAAATGATGCTGTTACGCGGGTAGGCTGCAGATTAGAGAAGACATTTCTTGATAGATTGACTTTCAGTCAATATCGCCCTATTTCTATTTTACCTGTATTGTCGAAAATTCTGGAGCGCATTGTTCACCAGCAGTTGGCCAGCTTCCTTGCCGACAATCACTTGCTGAACCCAATGCAGTCAGGTTTCCGACCTTGCCACAGCACCGTTACTGCTCTCGTCAAAGTCACTGAAGATGTCCGAACAAATATGGAAAACAAGAATCTTACAGTCTTAACTTTGTTGGACTTCAGCAACGCATTCAATACAGTTGACTTTGACATCATGCTTGGTATTCTACGAACGCTTAACTTATCTCCGGCAGTGCTTGACTGGTTCGCGTCTTATCTCTGTGGTCGACATCAGTGTATCAGAATTGACAATGTGTGTTCTGACTGGGCTGATTTAACTGCTGGTGTTCCACAGGGTGGCGTGTTATCTCCTCTGTTATTCTCTATATTTATTAATCTAATTACAAATATGTTAACTTCTCTTTACCACCTTTATGCCGATGACTTACAGCTGTACTTGCATTGCTCCTTTGATAATTTGGCACATACCGTATCAGAAATGAGTGTGAATTTGGATCATATCCTAAATTGGACAAAATCATTTGGTCTGACGGTAAATCCTATGAAATCACAAGTCATAATAGTCGGCAGCCCTAGACTTGTATCGAAGATTGATCACAATACATTACCAGCGGTAATCTACAATGAAGTAGTTATACCGTACTCTAAAACAGTAAAAAATCTAGGCATTTTAATTGATGACACCCTGTCATGGGCGCCCCAGGTAAATGAGATCAGCAGGAAAATCTTTGCTGCCGCCCACTCTTTAAAACGCTTACAGAGATTCCTTCCAATCCGTACCAAAATCACGTTGACGCAAACTCTCCTACTTCCAATTTTAGATTATGCAGATGTGTGCTTTTTGGATTTAACTGAAGTTCTCCTTGATAAATTGGAACGCTTACAGAATCTCTGCATTCGCTACATATATGGTCTGCGTAAATACGACCATGTATCGCAGTACCGTCGTCAGCTTAAATGGCTACCCATTCGTTATCGAAGGAACTGTCACATACTCACTCTTCTTTTTGGGGTCTTAAATAACCCTCACTCTCCTGAGTACCTTCTTTCCCGATTCTTGCACCTATCTTCACACGGTCTCCCTCTACGTTCTAGCGACGACAGTATCCTTGCGATTCCCCGCCATACAACTTGCTTCTTTTCCAACTCCTTCACTGTACATGCAGTACGTCTGTGGAACTCGTTGCCTTCCTCCGTCCGCTCTTGTCAAACTATCGGCTCTTTCAAGTCGAGAATCAAGGAGTTTTATTTAAATGAAATCTGAATATACTATTTTTATCGCTGTACATCTTTCTTTTTATTATCATCAAAGAAATAGGTATATATTTTTGTTTTGTTTTAATTTGTTCCTTAATTGTGGATATACAATATATATTTTAGTATATTGTATTATATATATTAGTTTATTTTATTCAAAGTATACTTGTATTGTTATGTAAATTATGGTTTATGTATGTTTATACTGTATGTATATATTTTTATTTTATTTGCTTTATTCTTTTCCTTTCAAATTGCTATTGTGTACCTACCTACAGATATTTTAGATTGTCTCTCCTCATCACCCCAAAGGTTGACTGGAAGAAATCACTCCTAGTGATAAGTCCGCCTTTGTGCAATTTTGTTGTTACGAATTGTTTTTGTAATTGTACTTGTTTTCTATTGCACAATAAAGAATTTATTCATTCATTCATTCAAGAAAACACCAATACTCAACAATCTTCCTTTATTTCAAATAATTCACAAGCTAACTCACAAATAAAATTTCACACTAGGTTAATTCAAACACTAATTTGCAAACTATATTACTCACTTCACTGATTCACTTCAGAGCGAGTTTACTTTTCTTGGTATCGCTTACTGTCGCTTGTTTCGCTACCAAAAATAGACTGCCGCCCTCATTTTTTTTTTTCGAACCTCCTTATAGCCCAGCGGAGGCTGCAAGAGGCTGGGGAGGTGAAATGCTTTACGCATACCTGATTCCGGAATCAGGTTATGTGGGACTGGTTGGCGAGTCTAACCTAACCCTAGGCCAGACCTACCCACTAAAACACCCCCCTAATGTCCTTTGGCCTGTCGGCGTTAAAAAGGATAGCCGGTCGCTTGGCGGGCGCAGAAGGCGCACGAGCCTGAAAAGTGTGTGTGGTGTATATTGTGCAACTAAGGGACGTTGCGTGAAGCGCCGGGGCGTGTCGTGCCGCCCTCAGCACCTTGGGCGCCTTTTATACCGGTGGAGCTTCTTTCAAGAACACTCCACCGATTTCTAGGCGCCCTACATGGGCAGCAGTCGAGAACAATCTCCTTCGAGACATTACTCGAATGTTCGAGATTTGTTTCTTAAGGATGTTCCGACCCATACAATGTTTTTTTTACACAGAACGCAAAAAGTATTGCACTTTAAGGCACGAATTCGTCAAAAATATTAAATATAGCCATAGTAGTTGCAGCGAAACATATTTACAATTTCAGGTTTAATGGTTTCGTTGTAATTGCCGATTAGAAGTTTTACATCGTTAGATGGCGCTGTTAAATAAAAATCGTATTTAAATAAATTGTAACAAAACCAATAATCCTGAAATTGTGAAATTGTTTTCGCTGCAAGTAATATGACTATATTAAACTTTTATTATTAATTCGTGGCTTACATTGCAATACTTTTTGCGTAATGTGTGCAAACAACTTTATATGGGTCGGAACAGCCTTAAGTCAGCAGGACGAGGCGTCACTTTACATGGGACGACAGTGATGCAATCGCCTTCGCAATGGAATAAGACAAGTAGTGCCATCTACTGAGACTTGAAGGAACGATTTGGCGCACTTTGGTAGTGTAGCAGCGCTATGTCTTCGCAGCGGGGCGCGCTCGTAGCAATACTAAACGAAGAGGTGAATTTCTTCCAAATATGAGGAGGCAGTATGGAGATTTTACGATCCTATCGATTCTACATAAATGTTTTTTGTTCACAGCTAATTGTGTGATACTCAAATTTTACGGATACAGTTTAAAGCTAACTTCTTCGTAAAGTTTAAGCATTATGTCGAATAAGAGTTAAAATGTAAATAAACATTCCAGCTTATGATACCTATAAGTCCCTAATTGTGCAAATCTTCAGTGTCTTCGTAGACCGGACTCCTAAATTGAGTTCTCATCGGTTCATTGCCGCCGTTCGATCTCCACCGCTTGTAACGATAATTTAATTTGCCTCCCATTAACTCTGCTCAAAGTAAATCATCGCCATTAAGCGGTGGCGAACCGCCCGATATGAAGGAGATAATCTCGTATCTTATCCGCGCCATTAACTGATCTAGCCGCGAGTGGGATCAAAAGCGCCGCCGGCACAATTAGGGATCGTTCATATAGTGCGAAATATGGGGGACGCAAAATATGTCGGTGCTGGACAATGCCTTATTTTCGGAATTATTTTTTAAGCGACAATATCAGGACCTTGAAATGGGTGGAATACAAGGAAACATTATCATTGCCACTTTATGACGGCATTAAAAATAAGGTAAACTAAAACGACACCGTTAGCCGTCATCGGCCGGTGGACAAGCCCATTGCAAAGTGGACTCACTTGGCAGCCGCCATAAATATACAGCGAGTTGTGAATTCCATTATGAGATGGTCTCCATTTTGAAAAATGCGTATAGGCTTCGCTTTTCACGGGAGTCCCCCGAAGACGCCAACCTTTTTTGAACGTGTCAATGATGTGAGAAACGGTTTTTGGTTTGCACAGTCAGTCAGTCAGCGTGTTTGCGTTCACTGCTGGACATACGCCTCTCCAATTTTTCTCAAATTGTTTTGGTTTATGGCTCAAAATGCTATGTTCGATTATTGTATATTCATTAACACTTATACTTGTATGTAAAGCATTATTAAAACAGGAAAAAATAATTACACTGTTGCCACCAATGCACGTATAGATGAATATATTGCACGCAACTTTAGACAATAAGAAAACAAATTCATAATCATGGTGCCATAACCGGCTCCCGAGAACTGAATATAAGGTTCTAGATTCTTAGAATTTGTTCGGCATTTTATGTACACGGAATGATTGGCAGATATATTTGTTGTATCATCTAGAAATTTCTAAAGCCTAAAGCACCACCGAAATAGGGGAGTTCCATACGATGTTTCCTTTACTGTAAGCATTCGTGTTATATTAATTCATCTTATCAAACTCGGAAAGAAATAAAAAACTTTAATTGTTTTTTATATAACTAGACACAGGTGGCTAATATCAAACCCGCCATGATTTTAGCCCAACACATCGTATTTTCACAGGAATAAGGTGCAATGCCAGGACCATTAAATGGATAAAAAACACAAACAATATTTAATTGCCGCATTAATGACAAAATCTTTCAATTAGCTTTCTATAAAGTCGTAACGTAATAAGTGAGCGATGTCAGATCTCGGATAACTGTGGCTGTGTGAAGTTGACGGGTGTAATGTCCGCCGACAGGAAGCAGGGAACGGGACGGCTTCGAAGTGTGAGGAGACGCTCCCTACCGCCTCGTTTCAACACAAAAGTAAATTGGTTCAAATGTTTTGTTTTATGCAACCTGACATGGATGGCTAATACCTCACAACTACCGTTATGATATTAGCCCAATACACCACATTCACGCATAAATTAGGTGCCATAACATGAACTTCCCTTTATGAGGACGGCTGTACTGATCAGGATGGAAAACACGGCCAATTTTTCAGTGCCGCTTCAGCCTTAGTTTCATCAATTGCAACCTTACCACCTACAGTTTTATATGAGTTTCGAACCATGGAAATAAGAATAAGAAAGAGAAAGAAAGTCGTGCACGACCGGTTTTTTTCGCATGAAGGGCAAGTCGTATAGCCACGAGCTGCATAAAAAAACATTTTTTCCCAAAAAAGAAAAATAAGTTCTAAGAAAGAAAAATAAACTGTGCAAGTAAATTCTGCATTCATTTAATCTTAATAATGTATCTCATTTAATAAAACTATGCATTTTTCTACTTTTTCTGCGAATACTAGTAATTTTTTTGAATATTTACTTTGCGAAGGTCTATCGGAGTAAAAAATAGAAAAAGTTATACCTATATTTAATTATGGTCATGTAGCAACCGTGGCTCTCTCTAAATAGCGCTGCAGTTCTAACATGCCAACAAACCTAACAAACACAGATGCATAGTAGCTATATATTTAGAGTGTACCTACTCAAAATGTGGAGACGAGAGGTCTACTTCGCCCTTTCAAAATATTCAAGACAATTAATATTTTGTTAGCCACATCAAACTTATAGTGAGTGCGCAGCGTCTCAATACCTCTACCTTTAAATCTCCAAAGCCTCTGTTTTTAGGTCATATTGCCAGTTTCTGTAGTAGTTACTAAAAAAACTGTATAGCAATAGTGGTATGTAAATATAGGAATAGAAGTACGCCCGTTCACTGTCGACATTCCAAAAATCTGAACAAACCGATCCTCTAGGTCCTTTATCAATAGGGTCTGTAAAATCTGTGGTCAGTAAACTATGGAATTTTTTTTTTTTTTATGTGACTGGACATGGATGGCTAATACCACAAGTTCTGTCATGGTATTAGGCCAACACACCACATGGGAACTAGGTGCCATGCCAGGACCTTCCTTATATTGCACGGCTACATTGAACTGGATGGAAAACACGGACAATTTTCATTGCCGCTTCGACCATCGTTCATCCAATGTGATGGTACCAACCCGGGCGGGATAAACCCTACGACCTAGTAAGTAAGGAAGGGGACCTACAGCTTAATGTGGAATCCGAACCACGGCCAGCCTCTCTCAACGGTCGAATGGTCACCCATCCAAGACCAGACCGGACCCAGCGTTGCTTAACTTCGGAGAGCGATCGCCGAAGTGTCGCGCCACTGGGCCACCGAGGCTGATGAATGCACTCCCTGCCGAGGTATTTCCCCCAAAGTACAACCTGGGGTTCTTCATGTTTGAAGAACCCCAGGTTGTACAGAAGTACCTAGCCGGCCGGTATGGTTTTCGCAGCCCCCTTAAAAGTTCGAAAGCTCATGGTCCTGGCTTACGTCATATGCCGCGCTTTACATAAACAAAAATATGCACAATTTTACAGCCGGTTGTACTTTGGAATTTGTCCGTTGAAAAACTTGATATATTTTCGCAAACATGGAATGGAATGCAATAAAAGTATATGAAAAATAATTCAAGCGGCAACGGGAGTTAATCAAAGTGATAACATCTCCGCTGATTTATCTGTATCCGTTGCAGATCATGTAGAAGCTGTATGTAACCGGTATTAAATATGTACTTAATTAACTACTTTGCTATCGTCATAGCTATCGTAGATTATCTATATTTTTTACGTTTTTAAAGATGTATGGCCTGATTTACAAAATATTTATTTATTTCAAAATGTGTCGGCCCGGCCTTTTTTACATTTTTTTTATGTAAAGCGAGGCATATGGCGTACGCCAGGACCTCTTAAGGTGCCCAACGACCCCACAAACTTGGGGCTGCGAATACCATGCCGGCCAGCCAGGTGCTTCTTCACACCATATTTGAAGGATCCCAGGTTGTAATTTGGGGGAAATAACTCGGCAGCGAGTGCATTCCATAGTTTACCGACCCTATAGATCAAGTACCTAGAGGATCGGTTCGTTCTGATTTTTGGATGATGTCTACGGTTAACGGGTGCATTTCCGCGTTGTGAAAGGTAAGGTAAGGTAATAAATAAAAGGTAGAAAGGTCTGTAGTAATTCTTTCTAGTTTTGCCAAAAACGACAGCTCATCATTGTTTTATCACGAAATCTAAAAAATTCATAGTCTGTGTCTGTCTGCCTTTCGGTCTTTCTGTCAGCTTATAACTCGTTTACAATGTGGTTTGTTCTAGGTATAGGTAGCCGGATTCTTCTCATCAATTATATATTACTTACCATCACGCTCAATTGCCTGAAGAGAGAACGACAGTTTTACTTAGAAGGTCGACGCGGGCAGAGCCTACAGTGTCGTCAATAGACATAATATTCAATAATAAGCATCAGAAAATTTCGCCTTCCATACAAACGTAGTTTACTAATCATTTAAAAACCGCTGTTCCAACTTATTTGATAGTTGGTATCTAATATTAGGCTACAAATATCTGTGTCTGCATGTTTTTGTTTTTTCGGTAAATGTATTCTGGTTCAAACCACAGAGAAAACAAAATTCGTATGAAGATTTTCTTTTTGCTTTCATTTAATTCGGTTTGGATTAAAAAAAAAACAAAAGCGTGCAGACACAGATATCTGTTACATGATATTAGATATTAAATATCAATGTAATTGGAACAGTGGTTTTCAAATCATTAGTAAACTACGTTTGTATGGGGGACATAGCTTACGGGGCGTTCTTAAGTGGCCAGGACAACAGCCTCTTATTCAAATACAACGGCATCGACGAATAGTGACGCCGCGAAAATGTTTCGCAAGTCGGCCCGAAGAAAGGACTAGAAAGGATCAGAACGTATGGCTCAGTGAGTGTCGAACACAATGGGCAATTTATTATAAGATGCGCCAAGAACTTTATCTCCGGCGTGCGAGCACGTGACTCTTTACAGCCGGGCGTATTGAGCGCAGAAACGGTTATTGTGCTTGGAGCTGCGGCGTTGGAGCGAGTTGTGGGGTCGCCGTTGTCGAAAGATGGTGGTGTTTTTTTAACGTTCTACTCAGAGGTGTATTTTGTGAAAGTAGTTAAGGTTGATATTATAAGGTTGTCAGCCTCGGTGGCCCAGTGGCGCGACACTTCGGCGATCGCTCTCCGAAGTTAAGCAACGCTGGGTCCGGTCTGGTCTTGGATGGGTGACCATTCGACCGTTGAGAGAGGCTGGCCGTGGTTCGGATTCCACGTTAAGCTGTAGGTCCCCTTCCTTACTTACTAGGTGGTAGGGTTTATGCCGCCCGGGTTGGTACCATCGCATTGGATGAACGATGGTCGAAGCGGCAATGAAAATTGTCCGTGTTTTCCATCCAGTTCAATGTAGCCGTGCAATATAAGGAAGGTCCTGGCATGGCACCTAGTTCCCATGTGGTGTGTTGGGCTAATACCATGAACAGAACTTGTGGTATTAGCCATCCATGTCCAGTCACATAAAAAAAAAAAAAAAAAAATTCATGTTTTTGCTTAATTTAAGAAAAAAGTATAATGCTACACATTAAAGCTAGAAGAAACGAATGGCCTCACCTTTTTGTCAAGTATTGTAAGTAATGTCATGGCACATATCACAAATATTTTGTTGAGAAATATTTAGGAAATAGGGTATAGTTATCATTTTTAATAAGGTTTTCATTTTTCAAATTTTCAGTTTTTTTTTATTAACTACAGGCTTTTTGAACAGTGACAAAACCGAACCTCTTCATTTGGAGGTCTGTTCTAAAGCCCTTGAAGATTTACAAGTGTCAGATTTCAGCATATCGGCGTAGCACTATTACTTATTCTGTGATATCGGTCGATTATCCATCAAAATTTCAGAAAATTTTGCACGATATTGGGTGGATGATTGGGCACTGCTCAAATTCATCAATTAGTCTATGAATGGTAAAAATCTAATTTATCACATTACCCTAACATTTGGTAATTGAAATTATACACTGACATTATGTTTATAGTACTTGGGTCGTACTGTGTTGATGCGGTCGCGTTTCAGTGAACACTGACCTACCCCGAGTCACAGGTCAGCAGTTATCAGTGCCTCATCAATCATATGGTTCATTCGTTCGTATTCTCGGAACATCCTTTGTGTATAGATCTCTGGTTGAGGCCCGCTCGTTGTGGCGTTTCCTGTTGTTTTCTCCGTCACCAGTGACGTACGCAGCCACTTTTTGTTCGTTTTGATAGTGACATTTGTCAAGAATCCGCCTGTCGTCAAAACATATTATCTTCGTAAAAATAAATCTTGCAATTCCCCGAAAATTGCGATTATTCGGTCTCAGTGTTTACAGCATTTTTAAGTCTCAGTGTCATTTTTAGGGTTCCGAATCCAAAGTGTGAAAACGGAACCCTATTACTAAGCCTCCGCTGTCCGTCCGTCCGTCCGGCCGTCCGTCCGTTTGTCTGTCACAGGGCTGTATCTCATGAACCGTAATAGATAGGCAGCTGAAATTTTCACAGAGTGTGTATTTATTTTGCCGCTATAACAACAAATAGGTAAAATAAAAAATTATAAATATTACCCCCCCTTTAATATTTATTATTTTTCCTCCCATACAACCATGGAGGTGTTATTTCTTCACCTCCATGCATACAACCTTTCGTGTGCGAGTCCGACTCACACTTGGCCGGTATTTTTTTTATTCACACTGAAAACAATGATGTGCAACTGCTTATTGTTTTAGCACAGTTCAAATTCAGTCTAGTATTTCTCATTACTATTAATGTATTAGGGTAAGTATATGAATGATTGATCACACGGCTAGGGATATAGTAAGAGAAAACGGTTATTGCGCACAGTTAAAAAAAATCATTAAAAGATACAGTAACTTTTAATGTTTAAGGCTAACCGTATTCACTTATTAAGAGTAATCGATTTACTTAATTGGCTCTATTTTAACGTTGCAAGGCGGTTGTTATTATCGGAATTACAGTTAAATTCACTGATTATTTTGGCAATGGACGCAAAACGAATGACAAGCTCATTGCTTCGTCATCTATCGTTTTTGTCATCGTAACTATTTCAAGAGCGATTCTGGGGTGGGTCTCCTCTCTCCTACCCCGAATGTCCTACCACAAATTCTACTCAAAATCTATGTTTTAACGAGATAACTGTTTATCTAATATCCATTCAAATGTTAGAAATATTGTATTTACATTTGGAGTCTGGTACATTTTGTTTGTAAAAAGTAAAATTTGGGCCTGCGACTAAAAAATGATAACGATTGAAGGAGTCTTAAGTAAAGCAGAATCGGGTTTTTATCTTAGCAAACATGAAGTAATATAAAAATATATTTTAGGTCTATAAAGTTTGATTTAAATACGAATAATCACGATATAGGTACTTCTCAGAATATTTTCTTATAACAAAGACAAAAAGGGCCCAACACAGATTTTCACTTTTATTTGTACGGTTCCAGTATTCAATGTAATTTCATGCGTTTTATGGCTGGTAATGACCCCGGCACGAGCTACTAACTTATTCTATTGCAATCGTACGGCAGAAGCACAAGAAAGGCGATGCTATCGGCTGCCTTCACGGTTGTGGCTGCGAATACATTCTACGACCATTCCATTTCAATTTTCAACGCGTGCGCATTTAAAACAAAGGGTTCATTTAACAGAGCTATGAATTTATTAGCCTATTGAGGACTCTCTATGTTTATGACGTGATAAAAGACCGAGAAGCCTCGACTTATCCAGGTGTATGAATTGAAATGTGAAATGTTCTGTTCATTGTTTTCATTGCATGCAACGAATATGTATTTATATCGGGCGGTATCTTACCTCATTGCTGCAACGCAATGTATTTTTGATCTACAGCTGATTTGTTTTTTTGTAAAGCTGAATTTTAAATTTTCACTATGTGGTATCTGAAACCTAGACTCACGTATTGCATGACACGCCAATAAGTGTTTATATATATTAGCTGCCATACCCCTGATCCGCTTGGTAAAAAATAGAAATATTTTTATAATATAAAATTGGTCTATGTCACTCTCCGGCCTATACACTATCCCTGTAAATAATTAAACGACGTCATTGAATTAGTTTTCCTTTGTAACAACGATTTTATTTCCCGATTTATCATTTAAATTAGTAGTATTATTAAATTCTTATTATTCTTCCTAATTATGAGACTTACATTTATGAAAGCTATTAATATTTTATTCATTATTGGATTTTAATCATTTCAGTCATTCTTTTGATGGTTGCCTTCCTAATTCTGATCTAACAAAACTTTTATAAATTTAAACTAAATTCAGCCTTATGTATTATGGAAAATGTAAAAAAAAAAGTAGAAATACTTCATCATTATCGGTGATTCTTCGTAAAACAATATTCAGGTAGAGCATTACATTGTAGTGTCCAAATGTAGATATTAAAATTACTTGATTACCCAGTAAGTAATTCAATCCTTAAAAATGCAAATTATTGAAAATTGTATTATGACGCGTCTTTATCTGAATTAATATTTATTTGAAAAAATATATGAGACATGATGCGAGGGATAAATCATATACTATACCGCCGTTGCAGAAAGCTGCAGTACGCGATCGAACTCATAAACGCCGTGAAATAATTACAATTGCTAATGGCAGCAATAAATGCGAAGCATGGACAGAATATGTTAAAGATGGTTTTACTTTCGCGGTCGGTGGCTGAAGAATTTAACGAAGATTGATTACGGGAGAGCCGACCACCAAGAAATATCAACACACGGGCATTGATATGGACTGTGGGCTCACATGTGTGACGTTGCTGTATCCGTCAGTGCCTTTTGGTGCTTTTGGCGCTTACATATAAATATTTGAGTAACTAAGAGACCGTGTCCGTCGTCGATTTCCGTGGTCCGAAGCAAACATATTATATGTCCATAATATGTCCAGTTACATAAAAAAAAACACTTCCGGTGGAAGAAAAAAATTTAACAGCTATAGATTGTTGGTGAAACTGGACATTGATGGCTAATACCACGACCACATTCATGATATTAGCCCAACACATCGCATTCCCGAAGGAATTAGGTGCCATGCCAGGACCTTCCCTTTATGACTACGCCAACATTGATTGGATGGGAAACACCGACAAATTTTCATCTTATCATCGCGATGCGGTGGTACCAATCGGGACGGGCTTAACCCTACCACCTAGTAGGGGCCTACCAGCCTACATTTATACATGAATTCAGAACCATGGAACAGGTCAAAATTATCCAACTTGGAGAGAGAAAGAAAGTCTGTTTGAACGGGGCGAGGATTTGAACCAAGGCCTCTGGAATGCAAGGCAAGTCCCTGCGCCACTAGGCACGAGCCGCTACGAGTACGTTATGAATTGTGTAAGGCAACTAAAACATATCAAATGATTGAATATTTTGGATATCCTTTTACTGTACTTGAGTCGGTGTCAGCCAAGGTAGCCAAGGTTCTCTTGACTGGCGCAGCGCGTGCCTGGCTGACACCGACTCAACAAATAACAATAATCGTAACTACAAAAATGGCAATTATTTTTTTAATTTTTAGTGCTTTTTCTTTGAAGTCGGTTACTTTTTTTATTAAAAGTTTTTTTTGGACATTATGAAGGCGACTCCTATCGCATTCTTGCCACTGGCAAGGCTAGCAACCAAGTCGCTGCATTTTCCGATGTATTTTTTTTTAATGAACTTTTAAAGTGCTATGTCGCTATCCTCTAAACCCTAACCTTCTGTTAACTTACCCTATGCAGACAAGGTGTAATCAAGACATACACATAGCAGTACGAGATAGTTTTAGATGCCATACAATATCTAATAGCAGAACCGTCGACTCAGCTAAGTAAATATTATGTACGCATTCTTTGTCTCCGTTATCTTCAGAGCGATTTACAGCCGATGAAGTTGCGGGAGATGCTAAAAAAATGTCTCACTACCCGCCACCGACGAACGCCAAAAGTTGTCACTTTTATTATTGCTTGGTGTGAGACTCTTTTCTGCATACTTGCAGGTCAAAGTCTTGGAGCTTAAGGTGGTCCAACCCGGCGGCCTCAACTCATTTGCGGGCACGCTACAAAACCGTGCTGTTGCGCTCTGGGGCCTTCTCTGTTTCTAAGAATAAGACAGGCTCCGTGATGAGGAAGATGCAACCTGTCCACAAAAAAGACAATGTGCATAGTGTATGATTTGGTAAGATTTACGAAAATTTTAATTTCAAAATGACTTAAAGCTAAAAGTAAACCACGACCGCTGTAGTCAAAAATCTAACAAAAACCAAATAGATTATAAATTTTGATTAAATAAGCTATGTCTGATGACTAATCTTTTTAAGATGTTCTTACATTATCATTGCGTAATCCACCTCCAAAGTTATTGTATAAAACGCGCGAAAAATCCAAACTTTCGGACGTTATAACTTGGAAACCAAACACAATTTTACAATGCCAACGGTCATCAGACATCTAGTTCAATCAAATAAAGCTATTTTGAGCAAAATTTTGGATCTCTGACAAGAAATATAGGCGTGATCTTCTTTCCCCTTTTGTATAGGGAGATGAGCGGGATGGGCCGCCTTAAGATGTAAGGTTCAATGACAAACTGCAGTAGCAATGTATTAACTGCGTTCATTTTGGCATTAGTGTGTATTATTGTATTCATTTATATTGTTAATTAGACGCATAAGGAACGCATAAACAGGAACGTTTTAGATATTGTTAAACGGTTGTATTTAGCTTGCCTCGCTTGTTTATTGTTTGGGTCAAATCTATTAATTGAATTTTTTCCCCCTTTTTGTAGACTGATCTGAAATTTGGTACACGCCTTAAGTTGTGATGACATATGACATACATTATTAAACAATTATGTGTATTCAGTATCATTGTAAATCCAAGATGGCCTGTTTCGCAGTCCCTGTAAAAGCCCCAAAGCCCATGGGTGTCTTCGGGCGCCTCTTTTGTGAGGTCCTGGCGTGCGACATACGTTTAATATTTTTTTAAATTAACTATTATCAAGTAAGGATGGATCCTAGCCAGTAAACTATCACTTAAAATGGACTATAAAAGTTTGACCGATCAATCACATATTTTCATGTTTGTATATGACCCAAAATCGAGAATAGTTACTCCTTCAGTTCTTCTGCCTAATAACATCTACGTTCATCTTAGTTGCTTCTTTTACCATATAACATATTGGTCTTGTAGAGTGAAGTGTCATGTGAGGTGTAATGTAATGTAAGGTAACAAGCTCAAACACCTGTCCTGTCATAAGAAATAAAAGCCACAAGCGAGCCAGCCACCTCCCCGGCAGCCGCGTGGCGTCGACGTACCCTCGCCATTCCGCTTATTGTGCGATAGCGAGTAGCGGCTATCTCGTCCCCGCATCTCGTGAACCCTCCGCCGCTGCGAGCGACCTCCGGGGCTACAAATTATCCGGCGGGAAGCAGCATTCCGCTGCCGATGCGCCGCTGATAGCACCCGCGAATTCGCGGCACCAAGCGATGCGGCCGCACCGCCCGCGCCCTCGGGAGACTCGCGGGAGCCGTGCTGGACTAAACGAGAATGGAGAAATGATTCAGCTCAAGTCACTAAAAAATTAAACTTTGGCAAAGCTTCTGATATTTAAATTACTATACTCTACTATAATGTGCGTTCTCGACGTTAACATATATAATTCTCGATGACATCTCAAACTTTTCCGTCGGGAGTACAATGGGAAGAAAACTTTTACTAGCGTCACATTGCTTGTTATTAAAATCACTTTAACTCAACCAATGTCACTACTAATTAATGTCCCAAAAATAAGTTCCACTGACCCGGCACTTTTGTGTCGTCCATAAATGTCGCTACCGCATCTCAACAATCCGAGGTAACGGTCGTCTTACCGCGATAAAAACTTGTTAATGTTCAATTAACTCTTCCTATAAATGCTCCTCCCAACTTTTTGGAGATAGCGGCACACGACCGCAGACTCTTGACAGGTGTAACTTGTTTGTATTGGGATGAGACCTTGCAAATGACGATAATTTCCAATATTTTAGTATATCCTCGATGGATGTGGAAGGTGTTACACCGGCTGAGATACCTGCACAAAAAGTTGCGTAGTCCACTTGTGTGCAATGTTTACCGTTGTAGCACTCTTCTAAGAACGAGAGCTTGAGGAATTCTTGTGTTGCGAGTTGTATGTTGACATCGTTGCCAACTCTCATTTTCCCTTCTCATCCCAAATAATTTAATAAATTGTCCATAGGTTGGCGTTTTTTGTTTTGTGTCTAGCACAAAATAAAACTTGGGTATGGAGACGATTAGGATCGCAGCGATCACAGCTTCTTTCGCTTGCTCTACACAAAAACATCTCTACATACATGCTCTACAATGACGGGTCCTACTTTAACATTCAATCTTTTAACAAAGTACTTTATCCCGTTCCAAGCGATTTTATGCATGAACATCAAGTAAAGAACTATAGCAGTAATTATTGAATTTCGACGTGAAGTCATGCAAACTTTTCGGAATGTATGAATCCCAGCAAATTCGTTTTTCATTATGATACCATAGTGATGTGACATCGAACCTGAAGGTTTGGTCGAAGAATCGAACTCGGTCAGTGGCTTTCCATATCCATTACGCAGGGAGACGCATTGGAACTGCTGCCGTGTCCGTTGATGCTCATGGCAAGGTCGCATTTCTGCAGTCGGTCGTCGCAGGTGCCAAATAAGGGTTTCAACGGTGAGACCGCCTCATAACGGTCGGGGAGACGGACACGGCGGCCGCGTTACTCGCTATGCGTCCACGGAGGCAGATCGGTGACGGCTCTTTCGCCACGCGGCGCTATCTTGATCGGTTAAGCGATCAAGGAGAATCACCGGACGGAGATTCCCCTAAATTTAAATTCTGCCCTGTAGCATCGACAAGAAATCAAGAGACACTTCAACTGACAAAAAGTGAACTAATAATGGATACATAAATGTAATATAATGGTCGTTGATCATCATGATCGATCATCGTTGATTGTGTTCAAATATACAAATGAATTTAATTATAAGCAAGGCTTTGGACAGACCTTGAAAATAATGGAGTTCGAAATAGGTACCAATTCTTGGATTTATTTTTAAGATATTGCTTACCGATGTCATGAAAAAAATAACCAAAAGAAAACATTGTTCTTATTTTTAGCGATATGTTCGTGTTTTCAGGATTTCTTTAAAATGTGTATATTTTTTATTCTTAGCTTATTACAAATACCTTTGGTAATTGGAGAAAAACCGGCCAAGTGCGAGTCGGACTCGCACACGAAGGGTTCCGTACCATCGTACAAGATTTAACAAAAAAAAAATCACGTTTTTTGTATGGGAACCCCCCTTTAATTGTTGTTATAACGGCAAAATAAATACACACTCTGTGAAAATTTCAGCTGCCTACCTGACGGACGGACGGTCGGACGGACCGACGGACAGCGGAGGCTTAGTAATAGGGTTCCGTTTTCACCCTTTGGGTACGGAACCCTAAAAAAGGAGTTCTATAATAAAATTCCTATGATTATGCACGACTAACATCATGTGCTAAAAGAATATAAAAAAATAAAAAAAATTACAGATCGGAACCAAATATTAGGTCCAAAACATATGACACTTGAACATACATGGATTATCATCACGGATTATTAGCATCATTTGGTAAGATAAAGAATAAGTTACAATGCACATTATATACAAGAGTTTCAACTTCCGTTTTGAATTTGATCTCAGAATGTTATTAATCTTTACGTGCGTGTGGGTAGATAAATGAAGTAGCGATCTGTTAGCCACGATACCACGATACGCCCTATCGCACATTTGTCACGCTTGTTTAAGACCAGTATCACATTTTACGCAGCAGCCATCTACGTAACATTGATTTATAATAGAGATGAAATTAAGATAGCGCTGTTTGCTCAGGCCTCGCACGTGTGGTCAGAGCTTGATATACTTTCTATTGGGATGGTTATTCACTTAGTTCCAGCTGACTTTCTAACTATACAGGCTTTAACGGATTTATTGGCATATAACAGAGTAGGAGAGGAAAAAGGGTAGAAGATTTTGTTGCACGGTAAGTTTTTTTTTTAAATAATGAACATAATTCCCACTACAACGTCGCCTCAGCTTTTATGAGAAGACGCGGCTGTTGCGATAGTGGGGTCGTGCGTAGAATTTATTCTGCGTATTTTCTGCCCGAAAACTAAATTAATTAATGAATCCATTTATACTGCATGGGATGATTTATAATTGTAAATATATAAGAAAAGTAACTTTTTTTTTATGTGACTGGACATGGATGGCTAATACCACACCTTATGTCATGGTATTAGCCCAACACACCACATGGGAACTAGGTGCCATGCCAGGACCTTCCTTATATTGCACGGTTACATTGAACTGGATGGAAAACACGGACAATTTTCATTGCCGCTTCGACCATCGTTCATCCAATGCGATGGTACCAACCCGGGCGGGAATTAACTCTACCACCTAGTAAGTAAGGAAGAGGACCTACAGTTTAACGTGGAATCCGAACCACGGCCAGCCTCTCTCAACGGTCGAATGGTCACCCATCCAAGACCAGACCGGAACCAGCGTTGCTTAACTTCGGAGAGCGATCGCCGAAGTGTCGCGCCACTGGGCCATTGAGGCTGACGAACTAATTTAACCATACAAATACGTGAATAAGCCTTGGTGCATTTTTTATGACTTGTTTGCTATATTTTCTATACAGACCTAAGTTTGATTCTACTCAGTTTTATGTCTTCTTCAAGAACCGTTTCCATCAGATCTTGTAACTTTTCAATTATCCGATCCCTGCGGCTCATTTATCGGATCGCTCGAGTCTAGGTTGAGTCTAGACCACTTTGCATGTGACCATAAAGCAGGGCCTTGTTTATGTTGGGAATAAACAATGCTATCTCGATCCGTCCGGACAGAATCCGGGCGCACTGACGTCGTATGCACCAGGCCGCCGCGCGCCGCTGCAATGCGCCGTATGTATTGCCAACGTTTAGGATTCATTACCAATTTTGGACGGCAATCTCCGTTTCCATAACTACTTTATTTATGGAGATCTCGACTGGAACTGGTACTTTTAAATGACTATTTATCTAGGAGTTGTGGAAATCGTTTAGTGGAAACTTTAATTCACAATATATTACATTCGTCAATATAGCCTGGGTGCATCGAGGCGACGTCTTACCGTTCGACAATCGTGGCAAACCAACTCTGAGCGCGGTCGGGTTTTGGATGGGTGATCGTTTTCGGCGCGGTTCGGATTCCACGTAAATTGTAGGGTTAATCCCGCCAGTAAACAAAGGTTGAAGCGGCAATGAAAATTGTCCGTGTTTTCCATCCAGTTCAATGTAGCCGTTCAATACAACGAAGGTTGAATTTATTATTTATTTAATATTGTTGTATTTAACATATTTATAAAGAATATCAATTATTAAATAAGAATAGAAACAGAAAATTCCCTCCTTGCACGATCCCATGATAATTCCCATGAACATTCGATGAAAGCGCTAACGTCTATGCAGCTATGTGCTACAATGATACTAACTGATGTTTTCCTTGATTTTAATTTCGGTCAAAATTTTACTTGGCTATTCTTCAAGTAATGGCAGAGGGCGACGTGTGCTTCACTGGATCACATCAACATAATATAAGTGTAATTTTAGAACGAGCGCTGACCGCTGAAATCATCAAACATTTAATATTTTTATGGATTAAATTATGTTTTAACTGACTATTTTCACCGGACAGGCTATGATTATCAGACACGAACATTCTTACCTGCACATTAAAAATGTCGCGGCTTCTTCACTTGGTTTATTATGCCATTAAAACACGAGAACGACCTCTGCCACACTTTCGGAACGCAAACATCGAAGTTCACTCTCGGCGAGAGCACGCTCAACTCGGCTACAGCACATACCACTTAGTAACACATTCTCGGTAGCAGTATTCGAACCTGCTACATCGAACCAATCCGCTGAAGGCATTTCCGTGCCGAAGGTGCGAGCGATGTAAGGTCGTAAACATGCGAGATAGTGCGAACATTCTCGGAGGAGTTAATCGATTTGAGTGCTTGGCTTATCCGATGTGCGAAGCTCGTCGGCCTCGCGTGAAGACGAAATTTCGGAGCCCTCAGGGCTGCCAGGTGAACAAGCTTTGCCCACAAAACGGGCTGTCGAGATTCCCCAGGTAGTTTTTCTGTCGTAGCGTCATTCATAAACCACCCCGATTTGAACTGTCCGCCAAAATTGTTCCACGCTTTGAAATAGGCAGTGTGATAACTGAATACCTAGCAATGTCCAATATTAATTAATATTATTATTATATTGTAATGCACTAGCAGCATTATCCTGATGCGTGCACTTCTTTTTATGCGCTTGCACTTTTGTTTTTAAGCACTTGCACTTATTTATTTATTGTCTTGTCTATGAATTTTTTTTATTTAATTTTTTTTTAAGTACAGATCCAGTTTGTTTTTGAAAACGTTTACTAACGATGCACATAATATTTCCAGTTAATCAACAGGCTTATTTCGATAGTTTTACTTGAGATGGCAGGGTGGTATCATATCCAGTGTCGATATTAGCCCATAACATCGCATTCCTTAAGGTACTAGATAAGGTGTCATGCCAGGATCTTCTGTTGTTACATTAACGAAGCGGACCGAATAAACACGGGCAACCAATGTGGCTCAACATTCGTTTTTGTGCGAGCATCTTTCATCCCAATGCGTTCGCACCCACTCAGCAGCGGGAGCACAAACCCAGCAGCGGGACGTTTCCGCTCGCACGAATGGCGAAACAAAAACACAGTTATCGATCGATACAGCCGTATCGTTGCGTTTGTGCTCCCGCTACAGGAGGGCTTAAAATCTATATACCAACTAGTAAAACAGGGAGCTAGGTGCCCCTTTTCATTTTGGTTACAAACCACCAAATTCACATAAAAATGCAGATGTACACACCAGATTGAGAAAAAAATTCACTCCATGGTATCCAACACTAGAGACCCCGGCGGGCGCTACCCTAAGCTACAGAGCGCCTTGATGCATAACCTCTACCCTAGAGTAATAAATACACGGCGCTAATGACCGGCGCTGACCTAAAACCATTCCCACGAGAGAACGACGAACGTGCTCATAATCTAAATATATTGCAAGGTTACAAACATATTTTTGTTTTGTAGCGGGGCTTGCTTGGCGTGCTGAAATATTTGCACCAGTTGGAGACGTACGTTTGTGTTCTGTGAAAGACACACAATCGTGTCTTCTGAGACCATAGGGTTCAATCCCGTCAGATGTTACGTACCAAATATTGACCAACCATTTTACCGTTTGATAAGGTGATCAAGCGGTAAAATATGTCTCAGCTTAATTATTGCTTCTCAAAAGCACCATAAATAGAGCAACAAAATGCCTTCTAGCCAGGAGTTCACCCATAATAATCTAAAATACTTAAAACCCACCATAATGAGTGGTGTTTGTTGGGATGGGAGGAGCAATATTTGATAGGATGGAGCATAGTAGACATTATTGTATTCAGATGTCTGCGATTCACGTGTGATCCAAAGGCTGCACCTTCATGGCTCCACCTTGTTCATCTTGCGCGTTTCGCTCCAGTTGCAGCCGAATCTGTGATATACTTTCATGCTTCTTCTCTTATGCTTGTTCAGTTTTATATTTTTTCTGCGATGATGTTGCATTCACCCCAGTCCTTCTTTAGGTCCTTATTAGTTAATCTTGCATTCCGAGTGTTATGCGTAAGAACTGGAGCTAATGTTTGTACGCCACAAAATTATTTTTCTTCAATATTAGATGTGTGATTTTTGTTGGGGACTTATAATTACTGATGGGAACTATCTTAATTTTATCTTCATCAAGGACTATGAATTAGAAGATCTGACAAAAAGAATGACAGACATTGTAGCCACGCTATAAACCTACCATTATACACCTACCATTGATATGGACAAAATATTGACTGCATCATGAACTTGGTAGTCGCTGCAGAAGACGAATGAATGTGCGTGTACGACTCTCTATCTTTGAAAATAAGGCAACAATACCGGCAACCTACAACGTTCACCAAGTCTCCTCGGTATTGACTGCGGCCAGCAGCGGCCACGCAACGCACAGCTTGCGGTGACGGTGCCTTGGCATCACGTTACGAATTGACATTCCACTTACCTTACCCACCTACCGATATATTAAGTTAAGCCTGTGACCTAAATAGTACCATAGAACCCTACAATAAATAAAGGCAGCTATTGAAATGTTCATAATAATATAGTTACAAGAAGGCGCAGTAATATTTGTAGGTATGTATTTCAGCCTTTGTTGCCACCGCATAATAAGGCAATAATATCAGTTCAATGATCCTTTCAATTCGAATTGGAAAAGTCAAGAATTCGTAAAAAAACTCAATAATCCTCTGAATCATCGTTTGTTTATGTCACTTTTTAGGCACACCCAAAATAATGAAATGACTCTTGTGAGGCGATGGCCAGATCTGACGGTGCGCGCTGTGACTCCTCGGTGATGTCATGGCGGTATGAATCGTGTTTTGTTCTTGTGTATTCGACGTCTTCGTGGCGTAGGCGTTACCTGGAAGCTGCCACAAGCTCCTACTTTGTGACAAATCGTACCTTATTTGCACATCGATGTCTTATTACTCCGTTGCGGTTACGCTGATGCAGGTTTTGTTTCTGTAAAAGATACTAGTCAACCTCTCTGGAAATGCAGTAACTTATTACATACAGACACTACCAAGTCGCTTATATCGGGCGTAGAAATACAACAACCGGCCGATGTGTCTCTTACCAAATGGTGCTCGCCTACTAAAAATATTATTATTGAAAGAGATTACTACAGTGAGTTAATTAATTTCTTCTCTATCTAGAGCGGATCTGTTCCTACCAGATATCTTATTATATTCTCGTTCTAGTGGCGCGGGGACTTGCCTAGCACCAGAGGTCTGGGTTCAAATCCTCGCCCCGTTCATGCACTACTTTATTTTTGTTTCCGAGTTGGATAAGTGAATTTCGTTACGAATGCGAGCTGCTCCATGATCCATGTAAAACTGTAGGTCCCCTTCCCCTACTAGGTGGTGGGGTTTAAGTCCGCCTGGGTTGGTACCATCGCATTGGATGAAAAGATGGTCGAAGCGTTAGTAAAAATTGTCCGTGTTTTACATCCAGTTCAATGAAACCGTGCTCACAAAGGGAAGGTCCGTGCATGGCACCTTATTCCTTTGGGAATGTGGCGTATTAGGCTAATATCATAACGGTAGTTGTAGCCCTTTGCATAAAAAAACCCTGGTAATTTTATCTTGCGTTCAACATGGCGTATTCCACTAATTATGAATGAAGCCACCGAAAGATCTCAAAGCGGGCTTCACCAGGTGAACCCGTCGCCCGTTCAGGTATTGCACAACCGCGGCGGTGGCAATAATAGTGCCGCGCGCTTCCGCCGCCGCCTTCGCCGCCGCCGCCGTCACCGCCTACCGCTCCCCGTCCTCATTCCGAAATAGCTATGGCCCATTTGCAGACGCCAGAGAAAACACATCTCCGTCGGCTAACCAGAAGCATTGCATGGCGTATTGTATCGCCGTTTGAAGATGGGCCCGAGCGACCTCAATTGATTGAATTACGGTTATTTGATGGATTCAGAAGCAAGCAACTGGAATTGTATTTGGAAGTCAAACAACATTATCAGTGGACTAAGGAAAGGGTTTGGATCGTTTTAGTAATTCTGTATTTTTCTTACGTAACGGGACATGGATGGCACCACACAGCTTTCTCAAATGAATTCGGTGCCAGAATCTTCCCTTTGTGAGCACGGCTACACTGAATTGGGTGGAATAAACTGACAATTTTTCATTACCGTTTCGACCATCTGTTGATCCAGTGCGATGGTACCAACCCTGGCTAGCTTAACCCTACTACCTAGTAGGATAAGAGGACCCACAGTTTTACATGGATGTTGAACCATGGAACAGCTCGCATTCGTGACGAAATGCACTTATCCAACTCACCAAGAGAACTTGAACGGGGCGGGTATTTGAACCCATCACCTCTGAAATGCAAGGGAAGTCGTCACGCCCCTGAGCCACGAGTCGCTCTTGGATCCGTAATTATTCGTGTCTGTGTATCTGTCAAGGATGAAAGGTTTGACAGAGTCATATAATTTTTTTCTAACCCCGACCGTCTGCCATTTCTCGTAAGTCGATTCCTTCCGGCTGTCTTCACATAAAGCCTATTTGGGTCAGTGGGCCGGTGGGCCATTACTTACTCTGAAGCTAACTCGTTATACTATAAAGGGAACACATTAGGGCTCCGTTTTACTATCGCATAAAACCCAAGCAAACCCAACCCAGCCGCGCGCTCAGAAAACAATCAATAAAATTGGTAATTATTGACGATCGCAACTGCAGTTTTTTAGTTGTATATGCATTTGTTTTTCTCTTTAGTTCGATTGTTCTAACAAGGCTATAAGAGTTCGGTTCCTTTAAAGATATTCAATGTTTCTCTTACTACCTCTTAGCTAAATAACTTTTCTTCTAACCTATCCACGGTTCTAAATTACGTTTGGAACTAACTGCTCCACTGAACTACTATTTTAAACTATGTTTAGGGTTCAACATTTGTGCATGTTTTCAATTCTGCTTCAACATTAGTACACTTTCTCTACACTTACTTCTAGATAGTGGCAGTTCCATCGTTTTATAAAAACATTATATTATTAAACCCATAGGTTATATCTTATACTAAAAGTAAGTGTTAATATTTTGGATGCCTATTCAATTTCTTAATCTGTAGCTCAACACTAGCTTCTGCTTATTCAGATTTCTCAAAATATAGCGCTCAACATGTTGATGTCTCAGATCTGCATTGGTGGTCATAATGTAATCGTGTCATCCACCGCAGCAATCAGGATTTCCTATGAAGTGCCAGCACTAGCCGATACTATACAGATGTTCAACGAGCTCAAAATTAATTTCGACGCGGACATATTTATACCCGACGCTGGAACATAATGTCCTTAACACCCCAGCGCATCGGCTCGGGGCGCTGGCGCGGCCTGTCCTGCGCACGCGACTCTTGTTTATAAACAATCAGTTTCCGCCAGATGGCGGTTGATTTTTCACTCTTGTTCTTATTAATATCAAGGGGATCGTGCGAGGGATACATGTTTATGTTCATTTTGAAAGATAATAAACGAACGCGCATGGATATTAACTTCACACGTGTCTAAAAGGCGAAGCCGTAGGTTTATTCATAGCCTCGAGGTGCAACGTCAAGTTCATGAGCATTGAGTATGAAAAATACACATATTACAGCTGTGGTTGGTTTGCCAGTATACTCCTATGCTGTTGGACTCCCTTAGCATTGTTTATTATTATGTAGCCATGAAACGTATTGTTACAGGCATGCGCACCACGCTACGTGTCTTACGTGTCAGCCAAATTGAACCAGCGTGATCCGGTTGGCACCTGCTTCGTCGCCAAGAACTCCTTTAGAGAAATCCAGGAGTACTCGCCCTGCCGCACCTGTGAGTATACACAATCATAAATATGCGTATTCTGTGGTAATTTGAATTCCTGTAGACTAAACCATGAGTATGCTGTTAGTCTTGGATTAAATTTCTCTTTTATCCTTTGTATGAATCCCATCTATTTGAGCGATGTCGCCGCGCTGCCCGCGCGCTGTTATTCTATAGTTGGTTGGGTATTTTGTATTTCTCCGTTAATTTGGTGTATTTTTGAAAGCATTTGAATAATTCCTAATGTAACATATATTACAACAATTAAATGCCTCTATTCCATCGTTTCATTATCAAAATTATTACTGTAATCAAGTACTGACATATTGGACATTACTTGAACTTCGCCAGACGTTAGGTCCACAATTTCTAAAAATAACTTCAATAACGATAAAAACTGCGTTTTATGCACTTATATGTAGGATCGTTCAAACACAAGAGTAACTACTACCTAGATTGTACAAGTACGCCATAAATGTCCACACAACATTTCTTGGAACTGCGTCTGGCAACATTGTTATTTTAATCGGTGCTTTAATTGTAAGTTTTATTCGGAACCTTCGAACAGTTTTCTGCATTGGATGTTTAAAAATATATCGTTCATTTATATTATAGTTTTTGCATCGGTTGTATGTGATTGGACATGGATGGCTAATACTGTTGTAGTATAATAATGCCGTCATAAAATTAGCCCAGCACATCACATTCCCTAGGGAATTAGAAGCTATGACAGGACCTCCCCTTTATGAGCACGATTACCTGACGCTATACCCCTGACTATTGCCGCTTTAACCATATTTTCATCCAATGCGATGGCACCAACCCATATCATCATCGTAGTATATCATTGGGACATCCATGCCGATTTTTAAATAACATTTCCATGACTTACGAAAAGGTTATTCATTCGGAGAATTGACGAAAGGCAGGCAAGCCTTGTGGATAAATCCATTATTTCCGAGGTAGGTTTACTGGCTTGATTTTAAAGTTTACATACGTGTAAAGCTTGTGACAGGACTATTCCTGGTGATTTGAAGGGACAGACATGTAACAATGTTGGGTTCAAAAACTAGCTCAGTTCGTGTTGCTAAAAGCTCGCTGATCGTAAAAGTTGAAGGCTTTGGTGGGTTGGTCACGCCGAACCCTCCGAAGAGTTTTTCGTATCCGGCGCCATGCTTCCGTTCGGTAATAGTTCCGGGCGGAACTTCCAGCTTACCTTGCTGTTTCTTTCAGTAGCGGCCCTGGGGTTTTATTTCGAAGGAAACGACTGAATGGTTTATGATATTCCAATATTCAACATTATTTATAGATAGATTCGTTGGAACTGACTATACAATAAAAATTTACCACTTAAAAAAGCTTAAAATAAGCTTTAAAAAATTTGAAAATACATAAACAACAACATTTTCTTAAAAGCTTGAAGCGTGAATCATCATCACATCTAGGCATCTGATATGTATCTATTTATAATCGACCGTGAAGTAAGGACAAATTAATTAAAGAAAAACCCTGTAAAAGAGAAGAAAGGATGGATAAAGCATATTTATTTACATCATTACAGCTGAAATTAAAACACAAGCTTTTAAAAAAAAACTAAACATTTTTTGTTTCTACTTTTTTAAAACTTGTTTTCCGTTAATTAATTTAAAAACTAGATACAAATTATAAATGCTTAATTCCACGCTCTCGGCGATGGTGTAACATTTCGTGAACATTTCTGTTTTCGTCCATAGACGTACAATATAAATATTTAGGTAGTTATCCATAGTTCATTCCATAGCAGTAATATGTCGTGAAGCAGCGTAACCCCCTACATCGGGTTCTGCTTTTTTCGAATGTCTACAATGTAACCTCCCTTTCCCACGTCCTTTCCCAAAATAGCTCAGATAAAAAGCCGAAAGGCCGCGTGCAGACGAGCCCCCATCGCGGGAGAATGATCGACGCGTCCCAGACAAAGAACAAGCTGTTTGATTAATAGAGGCGAGTCATCTTCGATTCATTACGGGCCGTGTCGTTGGTCGCGTGCGCCGCTGCGGCTTGTGCGCCGCTGAGATTGGGGTTTCGGCGATTTGACACGGCGAGGATAAAGTTGATTGCTGTTGTGACTCTTACGTTGGTTATACAGGCCGTAACAGTATTAAGTCATTCGAAGAGTCCTGATTTTTCTATCACCTCTTATTCTATTACTCTATTCTAGACTCTAGTCTATTATTTCGTTAAGCCGGCGATCATTCCATTTTGTTGAGGTTTATTCCGAGGTTTATTCCGTACCTTTTCTTCTCGCTCATCGCCAGCCCACCCTACACTAGCGGCGTTCACTTGCCGGCTGTCAGCCTAACCCCGTTTGTTTCTTTTACATTGATTTTACAAAGAAAATTTATATATTTTTTCCATGAAATGTATAATAATTTTTTTGCACCACCTATAACAAAATGAATTGACCTCAATAATATTTTCTTGAAGTTACGGCGAGTGATTGCAGTTACACCCAAAAGTATTTGATTGGATTCTTCGTCCCTATATGTATTTGAATACCTACATATATGTCTGAATCGTCCGCATTATCATTCGAGATCATGAAACATATTAATTGATATTTTCCCTTGTTTACAACATTTACAGCGGTTACAATATTACCGTTTCACATTAATTCAAGGTTCAAATAAATCGGATTTAATAAAATCCGTGTTCGACCTGAAATAATTTCCTAGGCGAAATAATTACGATGACTAGCTCGCACTACAGGCAGCGTGAATGCTTTCGTATTCGTTCTGCATCAACCTTGCGTCCGAATGTTTTGCTTCTGTTTCGAGACATGCAGGCCGCAAAGTGGCGAAGCAATCGCAAAAGAGCTTTTTTATGTTTAGGGCTTTTGCATGAGTTTGCAATTTGCGGCGAGGCGCGTCCCGGGGTTGCCAATTAGCGCGCGCGCACCCCCTCCAATTTGTCAAACGGCCAGGAAACCGATTGCCCTGCCCGCTGCGAGTGTCTGTTGTCACGGATTTACAATATGGCGATTGCGCTACTTTTTTCCTGGCCAGGCAGGCCGTATTTAACTTTTAAGGTCGTTTTTATGAAGGTTTAAAAAAAGAAGATATGTTGAAGAATGTTTTTTTTAAAATTAACTTTGTATTTTTTTCAGCGAACCACGGCTACCACCGTCTCGGCGTGTGTCAGGCCGGTTTCGGAGCCGCCGTATCCAAGGTAATTAATTCGCCTTTTCACCTTACACATTAAATTTAATATTGAGATTAATCGCGCGAAAGTATGAAATACGAAGCGAATCACGGTACAGGTGGGCCCGGAAAAGCCGCCATATTGGCCGCCATTAAGCATTGAGTAGCGAGCGTTCGGTCGCCGGTGGCGACACGCGGACAAAGAGGCGCCGACAATACAGTATGCAACTTTTCATCCTACCCGCATTATCATAATTTCAAACCGTGACATCGATGATTACCTCGATATTTTACTAGATGTTATTTTCCTCTTTCGAAGTTTTTCGTAACTTTCTGTCTGCTTCGGTTAAGTTCGAAATGGGTCCAAACGTCATTCATAACTCTGATAAATCTTAGGATAGATAGTTGTCCCTATCTATTTCTACATCTACATCTTCTGTACAGCTCGTGGTCCAGGGGCTAGAGGACTTGCCTTTCATGCAAGAGGTCTGGGTTCAAATTCTCGCTCCGCTCGTGCACAACTTTATTTTCTTTCTGAGTTGGATAAGTGCATTCCGTTACGAGTGCGAGCTGTTCCATGGTTCGGAACTACTCATTTTTTAGAGTTGCAACGGCACGTGTTATTACAAACATAACAGGACGGTAGTCCTGAATTTGTAAGCGAACTGATTATAGTTATAAGTTTTGGACTTACTCGTGGCTACCGCCGTAATCAGTTTCGGTGTCTACTCCCGTACTTCATTCTCTATGAGTGGTACATACTGACTTTGAAGGCTCTGCTTGCTTAGGTGTGGTATTATTGGCTGGGTGGATCTTAGCTGGTCTCCTCCAAGCGCAAGCGGCTGCGCAGAACCAAAACTAGGTCGGAGTTATAACATCGATTTTACGTATAAAAAAAACTCGGAATTAGATTATAGTAGATTCATCCGAAGTCGCATTAGAGGGGTTCTTACCCACAAAGTACACCTGCTCCGCTTCAACATCCAGCAGCGGATCACGAGAGATAGTAGGCATGCGAGAGGACCTCACAGGTCGAGCGGGCTGTGGGAGCTGCTCCCCCGCTGCGCCCGCGTCGCCGCCCCGCGCCCGAGACGTGCGCTATCCGCCCTGCGCCCGCGCACGCCACCGCGCCAATGTGCCTCATGCATCATGGAAACTCGAATGCATTAGGTTCTTGTCCGTTCTGGATTGCGAGGGTACAGTGAGAGACAGTATACATTTTTGGTCGAAGTTAAAGATCAACAATATTGTTAAAAAAATATATAATTTTACCAGAAAATCCTATAAGCTGTTCCAGGTTGAAGATGGGGGAGTGGGGGTGGGGGGGGGGGGGGGGGGGGTTGGCAAATCCGAAACTATAATATTGTGTATTATTGCACCAGTCAATAGTGTCGCTTATAAGGAACAAATTCTGTGAAGTGTTATTACACGCCAAACTGAAGAAAGTTGTTGATTTTTAATAAACATTACCCGTACCTTCGCAGATGCGGGCAAAAGATAAATTATTTCTAATGCTCGGATTTAATTCTTATCCATGCTAAGTATATTTGCTTAAAATAAAGTTACTTAACTCGTTCGTTCTCTGCTGATGACAGCGATGTCCCGGAATTAACACCATTCATCTCCGAGCTTCCCCGTACAGATAGCATCGAATCCAAAACAGCGATCTCTTCACTCTTTTTTTGTCCCAATAAACCTGCCAGCGGCGCGGCGCGGCGAGGCGCGCGAGTGTGACGCGCACGATAAACTTTATCGCCTTTTGGGTTTATGGTCTGGCCATGATGGGAATAGAAATGCCCTCTTCGAAACGAGAGCGGCGGGCGGCGCGCGGCGGCCTCACCGGAACCTAATATGATGACCGTTTGGGGACTTGTTCTGCATGCACAGGGCATGAAAACGCGCGCGTTTGTGCTTTGGGCTCGGAGGCTGAAAGATCAAGAGAAAAATGTTACAACCATTCATAGAACACTCTATTTTATGTAAAACTATAATATATACAAGGCGAATTATATGCTGTTCTGGGAGTTGGAAATGTCACTCGATGGTATTTGGTAGGTATTTTTAAAGAGATAAAACAAATCTGCTTCGATATGCTTCTCACATCAAGGTCGGGCTTAGTTTTAAAACCAGAGAAGGAAACATATTATAAACATCATAATATTAAGTAAATCGATTAACTGTAATCCTGTAAATATAATGCAGCAAGCTTGCACGCAGAAGGTATACAGTAAATAAAAATACTTTCACTTCCTATCCAGGTATCTAGCAGGACTTCCAAATTATGTACTCTGAAGTAACGGCTCTTTTCAAACAAACAATGGGCACGCATTGTCTTCGTCCTCAGTGCGGGACAGGTTCCAACCAATTCGTTAATATTCATTGCGACAATGTGTCGCATTCTAATATAGGCTTTAATGTAGTTCGTTCGAGATTCTTACGAGAATACTGTCGTGCAGCAATGCGCGCCATTTTGTGTACACGCCGCTGGATCGTAATCCCAAAATGGCTGCTATTTGCAGACAATGGCGGGAGCTGCAGTCAAATGTCAACTCGGCGCGAGCGCGGGGTGCCGGCGAATAATTGAATATTTAATTAATACTGCCAATAAATACCTGCTCTCGAGCTACTTAAGTGTGGATAATTTCATTGGCATCGCTTTTTAATGCTCAAGCGGTCGTTTAACAATTGTTGCTTTTAGTAGGCACTAGGCGAACGACCATAGACACTTAGGGAAAAGCGGTGAGTAAGGAACTTAACGGTAGAGTTACGATGGTTTCCTGTAAAGTCGCCCAAGGCTTTCGCCATAACAAGCTCTTAAAGTCAAGACATGACGTTAACTGCAGTTGGGATACGTGATGATGATGGATTTAAGAGAACTAAAAAGTAGCGCTTTGCCTTTCACGAAAAATTCGGTGCCCAACCAGAGTACTAAGTATAAGCTTTTTTCGATTCATAATATCCATACTTTCCCCTACTTGAGTATCCCATGTTTAAGACATTCCAAGTATAAAGCAGCAGTGACACATCTTCCCGAATAGGAGGCTCACGCCGCGACATATCGTGAAGCGCGCATGCGGACAAGCCACCGCGCTCTATATGGGCTTGACATTATAAAATACAGCGCATATTTATTCATTGGCGTAGAAGCAGGCGCTTGGTGTATTGTTGGAGAGCTGGCTGCGTGTATGGTCTGGGCAATTCAATGCTAAATAGAAAGTAAGTATGGGATATGTTCAGCAACGGAGTCGTGGGAGCTCGCTTTTTGGGCAGGGATGCTGATGCGAAAGTTGGATGAGAAAATAACTGTGGATAATTTGATCTGAGAGTGAGATTACTCTGAGAAATTTCTATATGGTAGGATTGATTGTTAAACAATCTGTCTTTGCATTGTACTTTTGTATACGTAGATTTCAATAAAGATGTTGTCTGCTATAATCAAATCCGTTCGGTTGATAGAATAATCTCACACAAACTTGCAATGAGTCACAATTAGACTAAACCCGTAAGTTTCAATGGTTGTAGCGTTTTAATAGTTAAACGACTGCTTGTCCATTCTCGTGTTGAGATGTGGATGATGAGTAAGACGGATACATATTTATTCTAGGTACTCTCGCCCTATTCTATTTTATTTTTACTTGGCGACGGCGAAGCCAAGAGGAGGGTTTTGTTAGGGCAATAGGCGTTGTTTAAATGAAAGTACAGGTGTCCTACAATGATTTATCCTGACGTATTAAATATCAAAATCTGTGGACATTTCCAAAGCGCTCTTTATGCGTAATGAAATCTCCCAGCCCTGCCGTTTCGCAAGCCTCTTGTGTTCCATACTCGGCCATGCGATGAAGCCCAATTGATAAGCAGTACAGTTGAGTAATTCCAGAAGACCGCCGTTTAACATGTAAAACATATTGTAATATCTTCATTGTAGCAGGCTCACCCGCCTGCGCCGTGCAACCGACAAAACGACAAAATATGTTTTGAGAGGACGGGCCTGTATGTCATGTCACGACCGTTCCCGATTCGCCGGTCCGGTTGTTCCGAAGGTTTTTTATGAAACTCTTTTGAATTCGCGCGGCTATCCATCTGAAGATGTTCCACGCAAGTCGAACAGTGACATAATTTGTAATATTTTGAATTTTGTGTGTCCATTCCTTCGCCGTAAATTCATCATAAATACTGCACCCCGATGTTTGTAGTTGATGGCCAAAAAAAACCGGCCAAGTGCGAGTCAGACTCGAACACGAAGGGTGTCGTACCATCGTACATGATTTAACACCAAAAAATAATGTTTTTTTTTATGTTACCTTATTTTTTATATTTTTTAATTTTACCCTTTTGTTGTTATAGCGGCAAAATAAATACATACTCTGTGAAATTTTCAGCTGCCTACCTATTACGGTTCATGAGATACAGCCCTGTGATGGATGGACGGACGGACGGACAGCGGAGGCTTAGAAATAGGGTTCCGTTGGCACCCTTTGGGTAAGGAACCCTAAAAACGTAAAAGCAAAGGAAATATAAAGAAAAAATACGCGCTCGTATCCTGGAACCTTGGGCATGGTGAACCCTATAATTGAAAAGAGAAAAAATGCCTATAGAATTGATACTAAGTAGTTTTTCAGGTTTTCCTAGGCTTTCCTTTGTACGAAGTTAATTCTTTGAATTTCATTTCGGAATTTCGAGACCGTACTTTTTTCCACATCTGAATTTAAGTCCATAGCTTTTTTAAGTATATTTTTTTACGAACAGTCCAGTCGCCACCAGACACGTCCAGTTACTTTGCTTATCTTCTTGAAAGATGATAATTTCGAACAATTCGAGCCTTCACTTTCTGAATAGTTTCCCAGTAGGTTGCTGTTCATTCACGGCCGCCATTAAGGCTGTTCCGACCCATATAAAGTTGTTTGCACACATAACGCAAAAAGTATTGCACTTTAAGCCACGAATTAATAATTAAAGTTTAATATAGTCATATTACTTGCAGCGAAAACAATTTCACAATTTCAGGATTATTGGTTGTGTTACAATTTATTTAAATACTATTTTTATTTAACAGCGCCATCTAACGGTGTAAAACTTCTAATCGGCAATAACAACGAAACCATTGAACCTGAAATTGTGAATATGTTTTCGCTGCAACTACTATGGCTATATTTAATATTTTTGACAAAGCCTTTTTGCGTTCTGTGTAAAAAAAACATTGTATGGGTCGGAACATCCTTAAAACGCTTTGCAATCCTGCCAATAACGCTGCAAACATAACTGTATGAACTGCCGTTTCTCGTCATGCTCAAAATAATGCCATGTTCCATATTTCCATAGAATTAGGTAAGAGGACGTTAATAACGCTTGGTCCCTCGCAACTGAGAACCCTCAAGAACTTTAAAGAGATGGACGAAAGATATATAGTTATATAAGTATATAGTTATATATAGTAGATATAAAGATATATAGTAGATATATAGTTCGCTATCACTAATATAATAATTAAGGTACTTTACAAGAAGTACCAAAACAATATTATTAATTAAAACATACACTGCTGATAAGATAGTTTTTTTATACTTCACGATTCTCATAGGTCGGCTGTTTTTGCATTAATATACAACCAACTAACCGAGCTGGAAAACGCCATCCGTCCGTCCCTTTCAATCATCGCTCAACGCGGAACAATGCGCCTATTAAATGTCGACAGTTCCAAAACAGCAACCAACAGATCCTCTTGATCCTTCAACTATATGATCGGTACACTCTCCACTCCCTGCCGAGGTATTTCCCCAAAGAAAAACCTGGGGTGAAGAAGCAACTGGCCAGCGTTGACGATTACAACTCCTCAAATTTCTCAAAAACTTTCTTAAGATTCCCCGAAATCCGTAAAACTGCGGAATAGGAACCTAGTTTTCATGAAAAATTTCGAATAAACAAAAAAAACCTCTTGCTGCCGACAGCCGTTCTTTCGGAAGAAGATGAAATAAAAAGTTGTCCCGATCGCTTCGATATTCGTAATATTTTTTAGAATGAGCAAAAAAAAGCTCATGCAGCCAATGACGACATTAATTCCCCGACGCTTGCATCCCCCACAAGACCTCAAATTCCCCGCAATTCGGGGAATCGGAAAAATATCGTCAACGCTGCACCTGGCACCTCTAGACTTTTACTTTTCTTAAGTATAATAGGCCACTTCTGAGTGGTCAGTTCGAGCTCTCACCTAAATTGGCGGTTACGGAACTTCGAAGTTACGTAAAAACGTCAAACCCCCATACAAGTATTTACTACTCATCCTGTGGTTTTACTTCTTCAAGCTGTCAGAATTCAACTCGGACTTCCGATTTGTATAAAAAACGCGGAGTCGACGTAAACGGCAACGTCGACGTATTTACGGCAACGTCGACGTATTTACGGCAACGTCGACGTATTTACGGCGACGGCGAGTAAGCTGTTAAAACAGGCTCGGACTCGCAAATGTTAGTTCGCTTAACGCCCACTGCGCGCGCTCTTCCATTTCTCCATACATTTGAAAACGTCAGTCGATCGGTTGGCCGTAACGCCAATTTTGGTGACATCTGGGACTTCTGGTACTGGTGACAAGTGGGACTAGGGGCTCTGAATCTGCCGTCCCTATGCCGCGGCCTATTGGCAAATCCAACCCTCGCACCTGGCCGGTCCCATGTGCGCCGCCGGGCACCTCTTACGTACAAAAATTACATTACATGCGCGCGTATTGGGTATGAATTCATTTAGCGTCGACCTCTTTAGGCAAACACTCAGGGACGCGGTGTCTCTAGTGTCTCTCAAAGTTTTTATTTCTATTATCTTTGTCCAATCCTATTTAAAGTTCTTGCTACCCTCTTGCATGAACACGCACAGTATAGGCTGTCCTATAGGTCCGGGCCATTTCCAAAATTATTGTGGGAACGCCTCCGGAGTGTGCATATGGCCGAGAATCGATTTTATGACACTCTGATTCAAGTGTAGACGTTACGGTGAAAATCCGAAAAACATGTAATCAGCAAAATCACCTAAATAATCTTTACTCGAAATTCTCTTAATTTTTTCATTGTTTGATTTTGGATTTACATAATGGATTGTACGTTAAAGTGTTCAAAAGCTGAAACATAATTCAAATATCATATAATTTCATTCACAAAATCATATAATTTATTTTCATATTTTTTAAGAATGGTCTGTTACGTATTAAAATGATGCCTTGCCAAGCATAGTGTAGGTACATATTCTCTGACCAAAGCGAGATTAATTTATATGAAAGGAGATTGATGGATGAACTTATGTTTATTATCAGTAAAGTCTCTGCCAATTATTTTATCTACAGTTGAAAATATAGAGCGCGAAGTTATTTACTGACATATTATTTTTGTCACTTTTCATTTAGGGTCTCTGACTTTTGAATCTTTTTTTAGCTTTCTGTGTTAATTTGAAACTGAACTTTTTAATGGATTTACATAAAAAATAGGTCTGCTTTCCAGGCATTCACTTTTAATGATTTAGAGCTAATAAATCATAAAGCTCACAAAAGTGAAAAAAGATTCTCGTGTTAATGCATCTCGCCTGATTTCACCTTTTAGCGGTGACACAAACATAGTGGAGACTCTGTTATAAATAATTGCCCTGTTTATGGATCACTCACTCTGGTAGAGTGCTCTCCCGAGTGATAGCGGCCGTGCAGTCGAGATATCGAGGGGCCGCCCTTGCTGCGCCTGCGCAGGGATAAAATCCTTGTTTTATTGCAGCCACAAATATCAATAGCTCTGATATCTAAATCATTTGAACCGGGAACACTTGGGGTAGGCGTCAATTCAATCGGGAAACAGACATTTGCTCCGCAGTAAAAACAACGACAACCGAATCAAAATCAAATACCAATATTGTTTACTTATTATTCCTTATTAAAATGTGCGTATCCATTTCATATGATGACTTAGTAGTGTTGGATATTCTAAATGTGTGCTTACGTACATGTGCGTGCCTTTTTAATTATAGAGGTACATATTTTTGTTATATTACACATTTTAGGTTAAGGTTTTCACTTTGAAATCGACTGAAAATTAATTGCATGAAATGTCATGCATAGAATATAATTTGCTTTCGACTATAGTTGTAACTAAATATCACGGTCTCACTGCATTTATTTTAGTACATGTCGTAAGAGACGACTAAGGGATTCGTCTTTCGTGGTTCGGATTCCACGTAAAACTGTAGGTCCACTTCCTTACTGCCCCGTTTGGTACCATCGTTCGTATTGAATTAAAGATGGTCGAAGCGGCAATGAAAATTGTCCGCTCTTTCCATCCAGTTTAATGTAGCCGTGCAATATGAGTAAAATCATGGCATGGCACCTAGTTTCCATGGTGTGTGGCTAATATCATTACAGTAGGTGTGGTAACTGGCCATCTATGTCCAATTGAAAAAAAAAACCGGCCAAGTGCGAGTCGGACTCGCAAACGAAGGTGATGGAATCAGCTTCCCCTAGAAATTCGGTCCTCTTCCAATGTATATATTTTAAAAAAACGTCTGAAGTCCTATTATTTAAATTATATTTAAACTTTATCATTTATATAAGTTCTTGCTCGCTCTCTGTTACAAAAATAGGTTCATATAAGAATAAATGTATATACACAAATATTGGTATATATTTAAATTAAATATATATTATAAGCTATGTATTATATGTATCTGTATGTATTAGTATTAGAATGTAAGTATATTTATTCTTGTTAAGTATATATATATTATATATATCTTTATTCTTTTATCCTTTTATCCTTTTTTGTCTGCCGCCTTGCACCTTTCCTACATCCCAAGGGTAGGTAGGAAGAGAATGCCTTTTGGCATTAGGCCCGCCTTTTGTAAACTGTTTTATAATGGTGTACAATAAAGAATTTTATTATTATTATTATTATTTTTATTTTATTTTAACTTATTTTTACTATTTATTATTAATAATTGCGGCTATTTAAATACACACTGTGTGAAAGTTGAAGCGTCTACCTATTGCCATTATTAAGATCGAGCAAAAAGCTCTTCTTTTATGGTAATTAAATTTTTGGCATTTGTTGTTATAGCTGCAAGAGAAATAAACACTCTGTGAAAATTTTAACTACGTATCTAACTATTACCTTTAATGAGATGCAACCCGCTGCGGGCGGACGGGCGGACACAGCGGAGGCTTAGCAATTTGGTTGGTACCCTTTCGGTAGGGAACCCTAGAAAGCGTATATCCATCGGATATTTTCATGGCTAAATACGTATTTCTCTTTTCCAGGATGGCAGCAGACTGTTCCTGGGTGCGCCGGGCAGCTGGTACTGGCAAGGTAAACAAACCCCTAGCACCCCTTGGACTGCAACATGCCGTAGAGAATAACTTCTTTCACAGAATCATGTAGCTGGATGTTTATTAACTCTCGTGTAAATCCACAGGACAAGCTTTTTCGATTGACGAGTCCCTCCATCACAACAATTTCCATTGGCCGAGGATTAGTCCCGACGGAGGTAAATCAGAGGGGCATATGGCTATGTATCCCTATCATTTAGGCAGTGAATTTACCAAATACCTAATACCGCTTTTTACCTATCACATAAGCGCCTAATCAACAGAGCGACAGGCTTTCATACAGCTTATGGTGCCGTCATACGCATAGAAGTAGAAGGATGACTGACTGTATATTTTAACTTTGTTTTTTATTAATACAATTAAACAATCTAGCGTAGGTGATAAAACTTAACAGCTTTGCAAGTCCTTAAGATCGACGGCGGAATGTTAATTGTTCTTAAACAATATCAGAAACTAAATACCGTGGTTCGCATTAAACGAGTATGTTTTCATCTTTTGGCAAACAAATGTGCGAGTGAAGAAAAAAAATTACAAAGGAAAAATGAGATTTCAATTTTTACCGTTTTTTTTTATAAGCGCCCCGTCCAGCTGGGAGTTAAGAGGATCATAAGGATCATGATCTTTTTTATAACTTGTATCCATGATATAGCATACACATTTATAAATGCGTATATCACAGATATAAGTTAATAATAATAATAATGTATCATGGAAACTAAAACGCACAGACGTAGCTCTCAGTTGATTCATGGAATGTGCAAAATATCAGAAAAATATTTCTTAATTTGACTGAGGAATCAGGCACGAGCCATTGTATGGAACATGATCACCTCATTATCCTTTTAACTGTCAACTTTGCTAATTGCTTTTATGTTATTGTAATTTGAAACAAACAAATATATGGAGAGAAGCTAAATAAAGCCGTTTAAAAATTGCCGCAGCTGCTTACTTTAAGATAAGCATCATATACTCGTACAATACTTATGTATTCATGCATACCATCCTTGTCAGAAAAATATCTTAAAAGATTTATTAAGCCTTTTTACTGCTTTGTTACATATGGTTACAATGTATTGATTTTGAAGAGAATAATAAATAAAAAACATAACCAAGAAATTGTACACCTAACATTGATGTTATTGGCCAATTTTGTTTTCGTTTGCATGTGTTTTTCTCCAAACTTGGTCCATGGCATCATTAATTGGGTGCGAATTTGGTTTATTAATGTAACTTACGAAACTAACCAGCATTTTATTATTAAATACATAATTCATTACTAATTAGCATAGTGGCAAAGTTAAGTTTAATGAAAATAAATAAAGAAATAAATAAAGGGTACCATGCATTCTTAAAAAAGGCTGCACTAATAAATGTGATGATGCGTACTGCCGCCAGGTAAGATATACATTTCCAGTGTTTCTGAAACCATGAGACACTCACGTTTTATTTAAATGTACCTGTTAAGTAGACCCGTTTTTTTTTTTATTTAAACACAATGTTTCAATTATTATATGCAAAACTTTAGGGGAATTCCGAACCTGTCGCACCCATGCAATGTTTCTAGTAATTATTAATGTTAAAATAGCCGTTGTTGTTGCCGCCTTTATAATAAATTACACTAGGAGTACATTACTTTTTGTGTATCGTACACGATGAACTTTGTGTGAGTCGGAAAGGTGCAGGAAACTCCCATAAACCAACCTCAGAAAAAGTCTTTCCACGTTATTTACTGGTCTTAAACATAGAAGGCACTACATTGTATAGTTACCCGTTTTCATCATTGTATTAAAAATAGCGCCTTGTAAATAACATTGACCATATTCTGGTCTCATTTTGGTGAGAAATTAAACGATACAAAATATAATTAATTTAGTTTTTTGGTAATGTTAATGTTATCCGACAAATCAGTTAATTCAAAGAATTAAATTTGTGTCCCCAAGTTTTGTACGATATTTAAATTACGTATGCAACATTAACTTTCTTAGATTTATTCATATTTTTACCTTTCATTTATTTCATACACACTTTAAGGAAACATATTAGCGCCTTCTGTTTTAATATAAAGTTGTTGGTATTTTATCAGTAAAGTTCCTTACTTACGTAAGAGTATATTTTATTGTTTTTTTTTAAATTTGTATGGGATGTTTCTTCCCACGTTAATGATTACACGCATAACCCTAGATACATAGCAATAATATTACGTTGATATCGTATGCTATTACTCTAATACCATTTGAACTGGCGCTTTTTTATAATTTAATAACGGATTCATCATTCGAATCAAGTGGGTGTTATTGTGCAAATAATATGTAATCACTGAGTGTTGTATTACATTTATATGGGATATTCCCACGCGGGCAGATAAAGAAAAATCCAAATGCCATATTTTATGAACTTTCTGTTTAATTAGGATAGTATCTTATGCCGCCATGTTTTTTGCATGATGCTATTATTGGTTAAGAAAAAACATATCGCTTTATCATCAAAAATATTTTAGTTCCATTAATAACTTCACCGTGACAAGATTTTGATACTTCTGATTGATACCGATGGTAAAGTATAGGCTTATCTTGATTACTTACATGCAATCCGCTTACGAGAATTTGTTAAGAAATGCATAATATGCAGGTTGAATTTTTCAAGTGTGCCTTCATTGCAAAATCCGAGACTATAAGAAATAGCGAAAACACTCAGGGAGTCATGAAATATTTTGATAAAAATTAAAGCTACATTATTGTCAGCCTCAGTGGCCCAGTGGCGCGACACTTCGGCGATCGCTCTCTGAAGTTAAGCATCGCTGAGTCCGGTCTGGTCTTGGATGGGTGACCATTCGACCGTTGAGAGAGGCTGGCCGTGGTTCGGATTCCACGTTAAACTGTAGGTCCCCTTCCTTACTTGCTAGGTGGTAGGGTTAATCCCGCCCGGGTTGGTACCATCGCATTGGATGAACGATGGTCGAAGCGGCAATGAAAATTGTCCGTGTTTTCCATCCAGTTCAATGTAGCCGTGCAATAATATAAGGATGGTCCTGGCATGGCACCTTGGGCTAATACCATGACAGAACTTGTGGTATGAGCCATCCATGTCCAGTCACATAAAAAAAATCAGTTTTTGAAAAAAAAAAAATCCAGCAGGTAATCAAATTCGTCGAATTTGAGGAAAATAATGTATCCTGTATTTATTGTACCAGAAGCAACACATTCTGTGAAGTAAATGGCAAACTAAAGGTGACTGTTGATTTTAATAAACTGATTCATAAATTCAAGTAATCATACGTTAAATAAATTTATATCAAAATCAACCTCCTTTGAGTGTTTTTCGCTATTTATTATATCAAAGAAGGGATATTTGTAAAATTCAACCTGTTTGACTGGCACCGAGTTTCCATGTGATCTGTTGAAATGAAATGAAAATATTCTTTATTGCTTACAACTATTACACAGTATGCAAAGGCGAGCTTATTGCCAAAGGCAATCTCTAATTCTGTTGGGCTAATATCTTCACAGGATGTGTCGTAATCCGATAGTTAGGCATTGATTTCCAGTTTCAAAGAAGGAATATCTTCTTTACAAGCCAACCAGATTGTTTGCTAATTTACGTGATTGCTGTTATTTGGTTGTCGCATTCATAACATAGGACGCGAATGCCCGGAATGCTATCCATTATTCGGAACTGTTGATGATAAAATGACCGAAACAATGAAAAATAAGTTTCGCCGTTTTTCACGAAAGAAGTTGCGCTTACCTAGTAGAGGTCAAATAAACTTAGTTATACATAAATACTTAAAAAAACTGTTATGTCATATCGTAAATAAGGCTAGGATCCCGGTTCAAAGCAATATCTGTAGTCCCGTTCGCAAGTCCTGTGCTGAGTGGAGCCGGCGCTGCTATTTGCAGGCCAGCTGTACTCGCAGAGTGTGAACTCTCGGCCGCTGATGCTGGCCACGTCGGAGGGCAGCGCCACCAACGACGACTCGTACCTCGGCTACTCGGTGGCGGTGGGCGACTTCGACGGGCAGGGCGCGGAGGGCGCGCAGGGCGTCGCCGTCGGCATGCCGCGCGGCGCCAGGCTCAGGGGCAAGGTGAGCGACCCACTCGGGAACTGTGCTGAGTGGAGCCGGCGCTGCTATTTGCAGGTCAGCTGTACTCGCAGAGTGTGAACTCTCGTCCGCTGATGCTGGCCACGTCGGAGGGCAGCGCCACCAACGACGACTCGTACCTCGGCTACTCGGTGGCGGTGGGCGACTTCGACGGGCAGGGCGCGGAGGGCGCGCAGGGCGTCGCCGTCGGCATGCCGCGCGGCGCCAGGCTCAGGGGCAAGGTGAGCGACCCACTCGGGAACTGTGCTGAGTGGAGCCGGCGCTGCTATTTGCAGGTCAGCTGTACTCGCAGAGTGTGAACTCTCGTCCGCTGATGCTGGCCACGTCGGAGGGCAGCGCCACCAACGACGACTCGTACCTCGGCTACTCGGTGGCGGTGGGCGACTTCGACGGGCAGGGCGCGGAGGGCGCGCAGGGCGTCGCCGTCGGCATGCCGCGCGGCGCCAGGCTCAGGGGCAAGGTGAGCGACCCACTCGGGAACTGTGCTGAGTGGAGCCGGCGCTGCTATTTGCAGGTCAGCTGTACTCGCAGAGTGTGAACTCTCGTCCGCTGATGCTGGTCACGTCGGTGGGCTGCCCGAGGGGTAAGGTGAGCGACCCAGTCGGCAACTGTGATCAGTGGAGCGGGCGTGCAGGTCCCGTGGTCAGGGGCAAGATGGGCGACCATTAGGTCGACTAGCAACCGTCGTAAATTTGTGTGTGCGTTTGTAGTGTGGTTTGAAAAGTGGGAGATACCGTAAGATACCTTATAAGTCCAGTAGCGTCGCCAGCCGGTGGATGGCCCAGGGTGGCCCGGGGCGGTGGGAGAGAAAGTTTATATATGGTGGCTCTAGGTGGGGAGGGGGGGGGGGGCAGATGCCCACCACTGCCCCTCAATGTCATCATGGCAGTCCAAACATTCACACATGAGGAGGGCTTAATATTTTTTAACTAGAACACTTTAATGTCATAAGTAATCGTGTCCTCGCGTTGCTTTCTATACTAGACACGGCATGCAACTTGGCAGCGCCAGTTAAATTCCATCAATAATCATTTAGATCATAGAAGAGATGAGGCGTAGTCACAGACAACTTGCGCAAGCAAAGGACTTCATCAAAATAGGAACCGGCAAGCATGGCCACACCGTCACCGCAGCAAGGCTTTGTTGCTGATGGTATACCTTTGCCGACATGCAGGTGGTTCTCTACACGTGGAAGCTCGAGAACATAAAGAACGTGAGCGGCAGCCAGATCGGCGGCTACTTCGGCTACAGCGTCGCCTCGGGCGACATCGACGGCGACGGGCTCGACGACCTGGTGGTGGGCGCGCCCATGTACACCGTGCCCAACAACGACGGCGACTACGAGCAGGGCCGCGTCTACGTCATCTACCAGGGCCGCGCAGAGGTGAGCATAACCTTCAGTGTTGTTGCGCAGAAGGGAAGAGGAAGGAGAGGTGTTGTATAAGCGTTACCCGGGTCGCTCCGTAAGGTTGCAAGGCTTTCGCTCTTTTGTGATACCCGTACGGTTTCTTTGGAGCGTTGACTTAGCGTTGGGAAGTTCTTAAGGTAAATTTTACTGTTAAAATATAATCGAGGATTGGTTGGCTTGCTCGTGAATTCAGATATTATGCTCCTCCTGTGTTAATTTTCTATCAATTTCAATGTAGCAGTGCCAGTGCAGGAAGGTTCTGGCGGCACATGCCTTTATTTTTTTTGGTAAAATTGCTACCAACGTTTTACGAACCTCTGAATTTTTGGATGTATCTCATTAAATCATGCCATATCGGCTCGAACTATTTTGTATAATTTTGTAGATGGATAGGTTGTCCTGGACCCTTTGGGCTACTTTTTGCCAGGAAATAATTCACCCCGACATCAGTCCAAAACGACATTGTTATTTCCTGCGGAGGTGTTATTTCCTAACGGCGGTTTTTATAAAAAAAATGTTGGCAGAAGTGCGGAGAGGATTCTCGACTCTCGACATGTAATTCCAAATTCAAAAAATCACACAGACGAAGTCGGGAACAGTTTGTAAAAGGGTAAAACTGTAAGTAAAAGGGTAGGGGACGCCTGGACTGCTAGTCTTTGCACACAGTCCAACCTTCTTTCTCTTATTCCTTTTTGAAGTGAAAACTTCTTTAGCGGCGCTGAGCACTTTTTGTTGGATGGGTAAAAACTTCCAAACTCGCGTCAGGGTCACGTGATGCTGATCGAAAAAGCGTAAGATTGAAGTGAAAACTTCTTTAGCGGCGCTGAGCACTTTTTGTTGGATGGGTAAAAACTTCCAAACTCGCGTCAGGGTCACGTGATGCTGATCGAAAAAGCGTAAGATTGAAGTGAAAACTTCTTTAGCGGCGCTGAGCACTTTTTGTTGGATGGGTAAAAACTTCCAAACTCGCGTCAGGGTCACGTGATGCTGATCGAAAAAGCGTAAGATCGAGGGGAAGGGAGAGGAACTAGTAGATTCGAATCAAAACTGTTTGTTTCTTACTTCAGCTATCATAAACCGATTGTATCAGTTTTAGAAATTTGCGATGATGATTCTGGTAATAACGATGGTGAAAAAGTCGTCGAAATTATGGATGAAAGTTGATTTTTCTAAGAGATAAAAATTAATATAATATATAAATAAATAACGATATAATATTATGAATAATAACATGTAAATTGTCATATTTGTGTACGATAGCGCAATAAATAAACATTGTATTCTACCTCATAAATGATAGTATTTTTGTACTTATAATTAAACACAACGCTAATACTAAAGTTTTCACTTCTGCCGGCACTCCCGGAGTGCTACCGGTGTTTTTTTTTTTATCTGAGGGCTGTATAGTGCATTTACATTAGAAGAAGTATAACTCGATTTTGATAATGAGCACACAAAATGGTACAGAATTATAAGTTAAATGCACTTACATATGTCGTTGTCTAACTACAAATAAATAAAAAAAGAGTACCTATATCAAGGAACTATTTTCGCCAACCGACAGAGATGACGCGAGTTCCCTAACTGTTGAAATAGCATAGCCAATGCATGCAAGGATCCATGGTTAATTTTTTAAAGCCAGATGTAATTTGTTAAGTTATTGAGTTAACACTTGTTGAATTTTCACAGAATGTTAAAACTTTTGAAGAAAACGGTGAAAAATCTCACATTTTCACCCCGATATAGCACGGTAGGAGCCACTTTTGATTTTATCTGCTGAATTAAAAAAGAGCAGTTTAAATTGTGTTTTTTTGTTTCTTATATTATTTATTTTTCAGCGGCCGTTCAAGTTAAACGATTACCGCACAGGAGAGGTGTCCAAGGGACGGTTTGGCTTGTCCCTCACGTCATTGGGTGACATAAACTTGGACGGCTTTTCAGGTACCTATCCGAACTATAAACAATACATAATTATATATAAGTACAGTATTCCCAATTCAGCCCCGGAAATCTTCACATGGGTGCAATCGCCCCCAAGTCACGACCTATGGACCTAAATTCGACCAATCTCAATAATTTTGGGGATAATGTGTGCATTGTTTATTCCTGAGCAGATTACAAATTAGTGTTCACTGGAAATAATTAAGCTGTGCTTGCTTCTGTCAACTCATTAGATATAAGTATAAATATAGTTACAAGAAAATAATATAAAGATCAACACGGGCCCTGTTGTCATCTTTTTATCTGTTATCTTTTCAACAAATAAATCTTTTAGGTTTCCTAAGGTCCGATTTTTCAATCCTAAGATAGTAGGTACTTAAGGGTTTGACAATATAAATTAAAGTTTGTCAAAAGACAATACCAGAGGATTATATTTTAATTATATTACAGCATGAAGATGGACAAAACGAAAGGTATTTTCAATCTGGGTATTGGTTTGCCCTCGTTGAAAAGTCAGGCACAGAACATGCGTATAACAGGATGGCACTCACGAGATTACGCCTGATGCGGTGCATCTATGACTTTACGCTGAGGGGTATATGCGCCTTAATTCAGACTCAAAGCTTCACCTTTCAGACTTCGCCGTGGGCGCCCCGTACGGGGGCAAGCACGGGCGCGGGGTCGTGTTCATCTACTACGGCAGCGCGAGCGGCGTCCGCGAGAAGTACTCTCAGGCCATCACGGCGGAGGAGGTTGCGCCGTCCATGACCACGTTCGGCTTCTCGCTGTCGGGCGGCGTGGACCTCGATGAGAACCTCTACACGGACATGGTGGTCGGAGCCTACAAGTCCGACATGGCTGTGTTCTTCAAGTGAGTAAAGAGAAGGTCTACAGCTATCGTGGCGATTAGGCTGGGGTCAATACTTTTGTATCGTAGCTAGAATTGGTTATGTTAGAAGAGGCACGAATGTAGAATACATGCAGTGGAAAGTAGAGTGAGTGCTGGAGCCGGGTTAACAGCGTATTGAACTCTGTGATAAAAAGCTAGGAGCTGAGCTACGAAAAGCTAGTTCATAATGAAAGCGATGCTTGCGTATGGAAAAAAAGGGACGAACGTAGAAGAAATGCATTATCTGAGGAAGGGCTGCAAAATGAGCTTACCAGACAAGTTCCGCAATCGTTGGGTCCACTAAAATAAGGCATAGGAGAGAATTGAGAAGAGTATTTTAAGTTAGTTTGGACACGTAACGCTTGATTAACGAATGAATGGTGAATTCGATTTACGGAGCGGAAGTGAGTGTAATTGTGTCGTACCCAGGCACGGAGATCGTGCCCAGGCAACCTGGGAGAGCTTACCACGACCTGATTGACGATACACTTCGTAAAGGTCAGGTGCGTAGCACCCGTAATCGTAGAACATGTCCGTATAGGAAGCGAAATGAGTAGCTATGATCGTACAATATGGATTATTTTTTAAGGTTAATTGCAAAGCAAAGCAAATTCAATTTAAAATGCTCTTTTTCTAGGTCGCGGCCCGTGGTGAAGGTAACGGCGAGCGTGGTTCTCGACATGGGGGACCTGAAGGAGATATCGCTGGACGACACCAAGTGTACGCTGAGCAGCGGCCTCAAGGTGGCCTGCATGGACGTCAAGTACTGCCTGCAGTACGACGGAATCAATGTTGACACATCTACAAGTAAGCTTTGATGTTTTTTAGTCTATTTTGACAGCTGTTAATGTGGGATGATGGACGACGTTAATGCCAGCATCCCAATATTTCGTAGAAGACGAATAATGGAGAGGGAGACAAGTTGCCATTTTCGAAGGCTACAACGTTTGACCTTGACATGGTTTTCAAATGTTTTTTATCCGGTACCTACATTGCCAATATTTCATATAATATTTAGCGAAATGTCCAGGTAAAGTCAAACTAAATGTTATATGTAGTTATGTTCCGCATACAGTTTGAACTCTTACGAGCATCATTTTTGCTGTGGTACAATGAAGCTTTTTTCTTACCAAATAAAAACTTATTAATATTCCTTGATTATTGGGATTCGTTATTATGTAATGGCGTACATATAAGTTATTTTATTCGTAATCAAACAATGATGAACGAAGGAAGAACTTAAGAGATATACCTAAGTTTCTTTACCGGGAGCTGCATTCTTCTTTTCATGCTACTGGGAACGATTTTCCGGAGCCATAAATGACCCCGTTGTGATAAAAACACTTTTACCTTGGGAATGTACGAATAGATACACACCAATTTTGTCTTCGTTATTTGTAATAAAATATTATCAATATTTTTCGTTCCAAGCCGATGACCTCATCTGCTACTTTGGTGAGTTTTTTGGTGGTCCAGTTTAGGTTCTCACTCACTCATACCAACCTTAGTTAGTCGATGTTAGTCGTATAGCACCTGTATGCAAAATATATGACATGACAACGCAACGTGTTGCTATGAGTTGGATTTCGGGCAACTCACGTTTCTTTAAGTGATCAACGTAGAACAATCGTGTCAACAATCAGTGCAAAAACCTAGCATGTCTATCAATGTACCTACATAATTGTATGCAGCAATTAATAGCTTGCTTCACTGCGCTTCTTAGTTCACCTAGTTGCACCGGTATTGTAGTGATAAAATAGATACGTAAAGTGGGATATATTTTGCAGAGTTTGAGCTGTTCCTGAACCTAGACTCGCAGCAGAAGAAGACTCGTCGGCTCTTCTTCGTGAAGGACGAGGCCATGCACACCTTCAACCAGACTATTCTGCTGTACCGCCAGCAGCACTGGTGCGACAGTAGCAAGATATACCTCGCGGTACGTATGCCTGTTAATAAAATCGGCTAATTATGTCATAAAAAAATCCCTAAAGTTACAATTGTCATACTTATTAAAAACCGGCCAAGTGCGAGTCGGACCCGCACACGAAGGGTTCCGTACCATCGTACAAGATTTAACACAAAAAAAACAGCCCCCCCCCTTTAATTTTCATTATTTTTTAGTTTTACCTAGTTGTTATAGCGGCAAAATAAATACACGCTCTGTGAAAAATTCAGCTGCCTATCTATTACCGTTCATGAAATACAGCCCTGTGACAGACGGACGGACGGACAGCGGAGGCTTATTAACAGGGTTCCGTTTTCACCCTTTTAGGGTTTCATACAACCCTAAAAACGTAATTGCAGTTAGTCTAAACATTTAGTGGGCTAGTGGGTGACATTACTTCACGAGTAAAAACATGCATTGACATTAGTCACGTAGGAGTACAAAATGAAGGGTAATCTTAAAATTGTATTAGGCAATTGGTAATTTTCAAATAAAAACATGAAAAAGTTGTATTTGTATTGTTGTATATGTATTTTACTGGGCTCTTTCTTCGAATAATGTGTCCTTGCTTCACGGTCGATTATACATACATACATATCGCATTCAATGTATTTGTATGTATGTACATATGTGCATTTATATTTTTCTTTTTATTAAGCCCCAATATACGCGAATTTCATTTAACGCGATTTCTTGTGGAACGCATCCCTCGCGTAAAGCGGGGTATTACTTTAGACGTTTTCCACTAACTAGTTGCTACGCCGCAACCATAAAAGCGAGTTTCGGTTTCTACTCCCGTCCTTCCACGCTCGCCGTTGACGAGCGACTCGACATCGATTGCAGCCCGAGGTGCGCGACAAGCTGACGCCGCTGGAGGTGTCGATGGTGTACGACCTGCGGTCGGAGCGCGACCCGCGGCGGCGCGACCACATCCCGCCCGTGCTCGACATGACCGTCGGCAACGTGCAGAGCGACGCCGTCAACATCAGCAAGAACTGCGGCGCCGACAAGGTCTGCGTGCCCAACCTCAAGATGCACGTTGAACCGTAAGTTCATGTTACCCGCCTAATACATCTCTATTCTTATGTTTGCCGATTACACCAAGTAGCAAAGGTAAAAAAATCTTTTTCAAGGAGGAAGAGAAAGGGGACCTACAGTTTTACATGGGTTCCGAACCATGGAGCAGCTCGCATTCGCGATGGAATGCACTTATCCAACTGAGAATGAGAAAGAAAGTGGTGCATGCGAGGATTTGAACCCAGACCTCTGGTAAGATAGGCGAGTCCCCGCGCCACTAGGCTACGAGCCGCTACAATTTAACCAATAGAAGTGATAATAAAGTGTGGGTCTTGGGAAAGCACATTGCATGTGATCACCGGCGTAGCCAGGATTTTGATATGGAGAGGGCCATTATGAAGATGGATTTTTAAATTTCTCCTGCTGTATATCTCTGCTCCTACCTGGCTACGCCAGTGCTGCTAACCTATGCAAACCTAAGTGATATGGTGTCTTAACCGGGACGCTTGTTACTCGTTGCAGGAGCGTGGCCAAGTACCTTCTGGGATCGCAGGAGAAGCTCGGTATCAGCGTGTTCGTCGAGAACAGCGGCGAGGACGCGTTCGAGGCATCGTACTACCTGGAGCTGCCGGCCGGCGTGCACTTCGTGAAGACGGAGCGGCTGGAGACGGGCCGCACGGACGGCGCCGTGCACTGCGCCACGAGCGCGCGCGCCGGCGACACTGGCAACGCCACGCTGCGCTGCGACATCGGCAACCCGCTGCCCGCCAACCACATGGTAGGTGCCCACACCACCGAGCTTGCGACCGTTGCGAATGGTGGCGAGGAAGCGTTTGGGCGTGGAAGTACTTAGCGAATGCCTGGCTTTGGTAATAGAAAATAAAATAATAATAATAATAATAATAAAGCCTTTTTAATTCCTCAATTAAAATACATGTTAAAGAAAATTAAAACTAGCTAGAACTAAATTATAAATTAAGGACCCCTCTTCGGGTAAAGGCCTCCTCCATTTTTTTCCATTCTCCTTTCTCTTTCGCTATCTTTGACCAGTCTTTCCCTGCATTTTTTATTACATCATCGACCCATCTTTCTTTAGGACGTCCTCTTCCTCTTTTTCCGCCTGGGCCTAGCCATTGTGTGACTTTTTTTGTCCATCTTTCGTCTGAATATCGGGCCACGTGGCCAGCCCATTTCCATTTGAGACGTTGAGAGTGTTCCAAAGCATCTATAATTTTAGTTTTTTTCCTGATATCCGTATTTCTTTTTTTGTCTTTAAGTTTAATGCTTAGGATACTGCGTTCCATTGCCCGTTGACATTTTTGAATTTTGTTTCGAGTGGCTTTATTAATAGTTAATGCTAAATGAATTAAGCAATGCGAGCCGTGAAATAGGACTGCAATTAAATAAAACAAAAACAAATTTGCACGAAAATAAAATATCAGCATTCATTTTTGTTCCCCAAGAAATAGATTTGCTCGTATTTGAGAGGATCGGGTATTTCTCCCATTAAGATAATCCCCTTTTTAGCATAAATACAGAATCAATACAGAACTTCTAAATTAATCTGATTTACTTTGGAGGCTTGCAGCGCTATCCTAACGGTCTTGTCTATTGATAAAAAGGAAGAAGATATGCTAACTAGGGCGCCTACTATGAGACCTGCTGACTCCAAAATTTCTAAAACTACCAACCCAACTGTTTAAGTATACATACGTATACAACATAGTCGCAGACGTATTGGAGGGTTGTATGGGTGGGAACTGACTTGCGATGAGAAACGGTGGCCATGTTTTGACTGTGTGGCATACGATGCGCCGACGGATTCCCATACGCAGACGCTTTTTCGACCGCATGCAACTTCTACCTTTCTCTCCAGTGGTCTTGTCTGATTCCAGGTGAACTTCAAAGTGCTGCTGCAGCCGTACAACATCGACAGCGAGACACAGAAGTACGTGTTCAACATGGAAGTGAACAGCACCAACCCGGAGCGTGAGGCCAGTCGCATCGACAACACTCACCGGCTCACTGTGGGGGTGTGGGTCGAGACCAATGTCACCATCCTAGGGTGAGGCAGGCTCCTAGAAGACTAATTTACATAAGTAGTATTCTTTGAAAATGATAAAATTGTATTACATCTAGTGATTGTCTATTGCACCGAATCCAACACATGGAAATAATCTCCATTTCTGCTAATATGGTTTAGATGATCATGGTGTTGGAAGAAAAGGCTGCGTTTACACACTATGCACAATCTTATTCGTTTGAAGTTATACAATGACATCTACATTGAAGCATTTTAATCAAACCTTGAAGGTAATCAGAAAAAGGTTTTGGTCTGGGCATTCAGCTAAGCCGCATTGGAACCTGCATCCTTTGGATCACTTGCCAACTGCTTTACCACTGTTATCCAAACAATTATGTCAGATGACGAATCTCTCGAGTATATTCGAATCGACACAATGCTAATACTAGATGGCGCTGAAATCTCTTATTAATCCTACACTTAGGGATGAACTGCAATTATTGAGATATCAACCTATTATCCTTCAGGCTGTCGATCCCTCCGGACCTACATTACAACGCGTCGCAGTACAAGAGCGACACGCATCACGTGGCGCGCGACACGGAGTTTGGGCCGCACGTCGTGCACGCCTACAGCCTCAAGAACAACGGGCCCTCTTTTGTGCAGGAGGCCGAGATATTCCTCATCTGGCCATACCAGACCCTAGCCGGTGAGATGTCTTTTGTGACGAGTGTTTTATTTAATCTATTATGAGGTATTTGACAATGATCTGAGCTATCAATGGTAGCATCGAATGTATCCAAGTCCCAGGTGTGTCCAATTGGGAAATTGGCTACCTTATTCCATTCACCAAATTCACCGATGCCCAAGTCCAACATATTTGAATGGGCAGATTATTTTATATAGCTGGAAGTTCCCTCGCACCAAAAACCATTGCTTAATATATATTATTTGTTAATTTCTTTTCCCTATTTCATTTCAAGGAATCGGTTTAGCGGCATAGTTAAATTTTTGTACATTGATAGGGCTCAATGAGCCAAGACACTATCAGGCTAGCCAAAAGTATTATTAATAGAGTGTATTTATACATACATACACACACACACGCACACACACACACACACACACACACACACACACATATATATATATATGGATATTTATACATATATCGCATTCCTGGTGTTTAAAACAATATCTGTTAACGCAAAATTCTCAGTTCAATAGTTCAGGATAATAATAAAGAATGATGAGAACATTCAAGATTTTTGTTTGTTTTCCGTCTTAATTGATCCCCATTTCATTTTAACACATGTGTTTTTCTCGAACGACACTCAACATCTTGTCAATTGATTTCACAGGTGAAGATCTTTTCTACCTCCTGACTAACCCGGAAACGTCGGGAGACATAACTTGCGAAGTGGCGCCCCACGTCAACGACAGAGCCTTCATCATCGAGCGCAGGGATGTTCTTCAACTGCCACAGATTATTCAGGGTGAGTTTTAATAGAACTTTCCAGGATAGCGACACATGATTACATTATGACTTCAAAACGTTAACCAAAACCATTCATCATTACTCCATAGATTACTTTTGTAATAATTAATACATTGAATCAACATACTACTAGATGGGCACCATAAGTAAATATATATGTTATCTACGGACACAAGCAGCTGCCTACAATAATAAAACAAAAATAAAATGCGACGCAGCACTCCCAAAAAGTTAAGTCTAGCGGTGTGTGATGTTTCTAAAAGTTTACAGTTGCTGAAATCGCCCAATTTTGATTAATTTTAGCCAAAACAATAATCCTATGGTGCTTCGATCTTTATTGTCCATTATACACGCTTGTAAATAAGTACAAATATATTTTTTATTTTTTTATTTTAGGTATTGTGGCTAATGAGTTAGCCTCCAACAAATCTGAAAGCTTCATCTCAGTGGCGGAGAGAACGAGAATCGAAGAAGAGCAGCGGAAATACACAAGCTCCCAAGGTACAGGTGGAAGCCAAGCCACATACGAACGGCATGACACATATAGCACTAACAGTGGACGGACACAGGAAGGAACCCGAACTCAAGGAGGCACTCATGGAAATGGAGAGACACATTATGGTGCCAGTTCGGGACAGCATGGAAGTGGTTCTACCCAATACGGATCCAGTGGAGGACAGGCTGGTTCTGTTTCCAGTCAATATGGATCCAGTTCAGGACAATACGGATCCAGTTCAGGCCAATACGGTTCCAGTTCAGGCCAATATGGATCCAGTTCAGGACAATATGGATCCAGTTCGGGACAGTTTGGAGCTGATTCCACCAGATACGGATCTAGTGCAGGCCAGCATGGATCTGATTCCACCCGATATGGTTCCACTTCAGGGCAGTATGGTGGTTCTGGACAGTACGGCAGCGGGCAGACTCAAGGCCATACTGATGGTAATGGTCGTGTATACACTATCCACAAGGAGAGAAATTCTTCAGTGACTATTGATGAGCATGGTCGCGTGCACAAGACTGAGACTAGCACGGAATATGGGGACTTGGGACACGAAGGCGAGATTGGAAGCTCTTGGAGTCAAAGGTTAGTTTTCACTACTGTGTCCTTCAAATTTAGGATATCTTTGTATGAAGGAGATTTTTGTACAGCAATAATAATTTGTACAATAATAAATGAATAAATAAAAACCAAAACAGTACACCCTACCAAAAGTTAAATTCACGCATCAGCTTCAAAAGTTGCTAGTGATATAAATAACATATTAATACCCCAGGAGGTCGGCTGAATGGAACAGAAAATAGGCAGCACCACAAATTACCCACAAAAAAACTACTTATAAATTTGCCCGTATCATGTTGCTTATATCATTTTAGCTGTTTGAATTTAATCTTGTTATTTTCATATATTGTCTCCTAAATATGTACTCTTTGTTAGAATAGTTGGCATGGATGTTGGCCGGTCCCCTCCACTCGCAAACGGCTGCGCAGAACCAAAAATATATCGGATTTCGTGTCTGCGTTGTGACTGGTGCTTGGGGGGGTAGCACAACATCCGTGCTGGGCCGTCTACCTAATTGTTTTTTTATTTTACGAATATCAGGCAAGGTGGTTACGGCGGTGGCTCTTCTAGCTACGGACAAGGTAGCAGCCAACAAGCGGGCAGCGTCAACCGTAGTGGCTACGTTGGCTACAATTCTGCGTCAAGCGCCGGCGGACAGAGCGGTGGCTGGGCCACCGAGGAGAGCGTCAACAGAGACCTCTTCAACGCCGGCTCTAGGACTTACGTCCACGGCTCGCAAGCGGGCTCCGAAGGCGAGGAGATGGTCGGAGGCGAGGAGGAGGCCATCGGTGGGTTCGCAAACGTCGCCGGAAACCCCGACCACGAGTTCCGAACCGTTTGGTCCGACGTAAGCGACGATAAGTCCGGAAGTGCGACCTCTGGCAGTCAAAGTGGAACCAGACACTCAGAGCAAAGTTACGGAAGCGGTGGGGCGTACTCTTCTGGTGTTGCGAGCGGTGGGGCCTACTCTGGCCATGCTACGAGTGGCGGCGGCTACGCTGGAGGTGCTAGAAGTGGGGGAGTGTACACCGACGGTGGTGAGGCGGCAAGCAGTCGGGGAGGAAGCCAGAGCAGCTACTCGGCGTCGCACAGTTACAGTGGAGGAGCTCAGTCAGGTAATATGCCGTAAATGTCTTAGATAAACTAGTAGAATCAACCTGAGCTTCGACATCGTAATATTCGAACAGTTCTGAAAAAAAATCACTTTTTACTGATAATGCATAAAAAATATTTTATGATAAAAGGCTGTTTGTTCTCAGAAAACAAAGGTAGGTACTCAGAAAAGCCAAAATCCACCTCACCTTGCGAAACCACACTCAGCGAGGAACCATACCAGCTGATTTGTGAACTTTTGCTGAGCTATCAGGCTTGTTTAAATTACTATTAAAGACACCCGCCGGCAGACAGTTCCATATCCTGGCAGTGCGGCAGAGAAATGGGTTTGAGAAAGGGTTTGTTCTCAAAAGCTTAATGGGAACCACAAGGGGGTTCTCTGATTCTCTGCGGCGGGTGCTCCCCGTAGGTTGGATGGGAAGGAATAAAGGAAGCAAGTTTCGCTAGGATAAAAGTATACTAATGGAGGTGGCGGCGACATGTTGCAACGCGATATTGCCACTCTTGTTGGGGCTAACTTTTTCGTCTCGTCATCCTGGACTCTCGTTCACTGTAAGTCCACCTAACCAGGTAAAATGAATTCCCACGGTCAGTTTAACCATGTTAGCTATTTTAGATATATGTATGTTTTGTACAAAAAAAATTTTTTTAACGCAAAATACAAGAGATTGGTATCCGAGTTTTGGTTTGGTTTGTAGTGACCTCAAGGATAATTTCCTATTAAGTTATAAAGCGCTATCATACAACCATAAATATAGTTGAAGGAATTGTTCTTAATTAGACCTCCACACAAATATGTAGAAGAAAAGTGGTCTTAGCAAACGTTTGTTGGCTTTTTAATTTTAATTGTACTTACCATTTTCCAGGTGGTAGCTACCACGAGAGCCGGTCACAGTACGCAGGAGGGTCCGAGGGAAGTTATTCATCGGGAAGCTCTGGTGGCAAACCCGCTCAGTATCAGCAGTGGAGTCACAGGAGTCGGCGGCAGAGCGACTACTTGGAATATGATAAGGATCTGGCGCGTGTGTTGGCCAACTGCACAAATAACTTCAAGTGCGCTCTGATACGGTGTACAACTGGACCACTGCAGAAGAATCAAGAAGTCTGGGTCTCATTGAGAGGAAGAATTAACGCTAAAGTCTTGAATGATGTGAGTCTTACGAGCAGTTTTTATATAGATACTGTGCAATAATATCATGTTTCCGATATTGTAGCGGCATGCCATACTTTCACATGCTAATATATGTTGCTGTTCGCTGCAATGTTGATTCTTCAAATCGGAGCTATAAAAGATAATGCATTTATAGCTGCTCTATAGTGGTTAATTTGAGGCAATTATCGTCACACGTATTTTCCTGATCGGCGACGACATAAAGACTTATGGTTCCTAGAATATTACAGTACAGACCGTTCAATATTATAGATTTGACACCGGTCCGATTGAATAGAAATCCAATTTTTGTGTGAAAAGTAAGGATTTTTAGGTTTGTCATTTATATTCATATTTCATGTCTTCACTGATATATATCAGAAATCGGAAGTATTTCGACTAACTAGGCACTAGAACGCTAGAGATTGCAGTGCAGGTCACTGACGTGACGTTAAAACGCTGCAGATGTCGAAGGAGCGCGAGGTGCTACTGACGACGGTAGCGGCGGCGCGCGTCTCGCAGCTGCCGCAGATGGGGCGGCCCGCGGACGCGTCGCTGAGCACGTTCCAGGCTGCGACGCACGTCTCCCCGCAGCTTGAGGCGCCGGAGTCGGGCGGGGTGCCTCTGTGGGTGGTGGTCCTGGCGGCAGTGGCGGGCGCGCTGCTGCTGCTGCTGCTCATACTGTTGCTCTACAAGGTGAGTTTGTCGAAGAAGCCCCGGCTGACGACGGGAGGGCGCTCGTCTCTCCCCAGCTAGTGCAACCTGTTGCACGTAAGAATGTTAAAAAGTTATTAACTAGGGATTTTTCTGTAACTTAGCATGGATAGTTAATACCCACACCTAGGTCGCGGTCCGATTTGAACCGTCGTTACCAAAAGCACGCTTAAAACTGATTCGCGCTTACAGCTTTCAAAATGGCGTCCCGTGAACGGTATAAAGTTACCGCTGTGTCACGCAATGCCGTACACAGTGCTCACGCTTTGGAGGTAGGGCACTGTGTGCGTAACTGTCAGTGTCACATTTTGACGTTTCTAAAGAGTATAGTCTATCGTCTTTCTACCGTGTTTTTCACAAATCTTTGAATGTACCTTAGTTTAAAATACAAGTTCAACTTAAAGCAATTTATTAGATTTAAATTTGAGGTGAACTACTACAATTAACGTCATTTGTTCCATATTTGTTGTTTTGTTTCCGAAAGTGCGTACACAAAAGGTTCGAATCGTTTGGAATGCTTACTGCTTTGAGCATGCAATCTGATTCCGGACGCTTGTATACGCTTTTAGCAGTGTAATCGATTACAATTCAAATCGGAACGCGCAGCTAGTGTCATGATATTAGCCCTACGCACCTTATGGGAACTGGATATGAATGGCTAACGAATCACATCATTCGGTGAGGATTAAGAAGTGTGTGTTTCGTTTTTTTTTTGTATACGCTTTTAGCAGTGTAATCGATTGCAGTTCAAATTGGAACGCATTACAAACTCATTAGCGCAAGAATTGACCTCCAGGTCTCGTGTATTTATTCATTGAACTTGTTTCGCAGTGCGGGTTCTTCAAGCGCAACCGTCCGTCGGACCAGGCGGAGCGGCAGCCGCTGAACCGCAACGGCTACGGCCACGGCGACGAGCAGCTCTGATACAGCGCGGAGGAGGCACGCTCCGGCGCTAGCGCGAGCAGCGCCACGGGCTCCTCCGCCACGGACGCCGCCAGCGACATCACTAGTCAGCGCGACGACTCCAGCGTCGAGCGTTACTGAGCAACGCAGTCTACATTCAACGAGAAACGGTTTCGAAGTGGGGACTTTTTATCTATTGGACGATATTGGAGTAAGAAGATTTTTATTGTCAAGCTGGAATCTCGATTATTAACGGTAAAGTACTCAAAATTCTTTGAAAATATTTACATGAACAGTTATGGAAATATTGCATTTAGATTATCGAAGTTGGGTGTGGACGTCCATGTAGATGGCGCCAAAGTAGTTCATCGCCATTTCTGCCATAAGTCCTCAAAAAGTTTCTTGCCATAACTGTAGTGGCGAGAACATTACGCAGTTATGTATTAAATCTCATAAAACTCTTTGTAAATTGCTAAAAGTTGATAATTGTAAATGGCAGCTTTTTGAACACATCCTCAGAATAATCTACGCGACTCCAGCTTATTTTTTGTTTCAGTGTCAGTGTCAGCTTACTTATAGTTTGTAACTTCCTATGTTTAAAGAATTATAGCAGAAATAACTACGAATGACTGTGACGCCATCTACTTTGATGCACACACCCCTTTAAATCTAGTAGATCAACTTGTAATCATTTTTCTGTCAAATAGTGTTAGTTAATCAAGGCTTTGTATGATATTGTCTAAATTAAATAAATAGAAAATGTCGCCACCCTACTTAATTAGAAGAAACCGAGGCGTCCGTGGCAACCACAGGATTTCAGCGAGGGCAATCTTGTGGCAACACGCTAAAAGTGATATGTATGAATGAGCAGAGTGAAATGGATATTTAGTGTGGGAGTTGATTCTTGTGTGCAAGTCGTGTAAATGTGAAGAAGTGACGTTACATTACATCTAATGAATAAGTTATGAAATTACCCATTTTTGTTCTGTTTGTATTCAGTGTGAGGTCAATATTGGGCTCATTCCAACTGGCTAACCAAAATAAAAATAAAAAAACAACTAAACCATTGTTGTTTATAAACTTCAGTAAACCAGTGACCATGTGGGATTCAAGATGGAACATTGAGTGAAATTAATTTATTAAAAAAATACTAACTAAGGTTGTAAAAATAGAAAAGGCTTCCTTTGTAAAATAATAATATGCTTTAATATTTAGATAGCTTTAGTAACTCGATTAATAACTATATGATCTTTATAAAGGAGGCGTTGTCTCTCAGGTAGGCACAATTAACTAGATAATCTAATTGAAAGTGCCATTTTCATTTGGTTTATATTCCATATATATCAATATAATGACTCTACGCGCACATATCAAGGAAGCAATTTTAGGCGAGTGCATAGTTTTTTATATTATTCATATAAGTACTAAGGAGAAAGCACACATAAATATTTTCGAACTGTCGTTGATTTACGTAGTTGTAAATATAGAGTAAGAACTGTTAAGATTATCTCAAAATAAGACCGATGCCTTATGTATTTAATTAGTCCTTTCAATAGACATTTAAATTGTTTGGAATGAACTATATCACTGGAAAGGTTATATACTCATGTGGTTTACTTGTGGTTTTAGCTATATCATGAAATTCATATTTTTTACATATTCTTGACTGTTTTTAAAAGTGCCATTTTTGTATTTTTTCATGTACCGGGTATATTTACCCATATAAACTATAATATGTAGCAACTGCATATCTATGTTAGTACTCATAGTCGCTTATTCAAACCATACGCCAAACGATTGCTTTGATTATTAAATCCTTGTATCGCAATAAAGTGCTTATGATTGTGCCTTCTTTTCTACTGCCAATTAACTTAGATTTAATAAGAATATGTACATAACTAGGAAAAAGTCAATTCCCAACTTTTTGCTACGAAGAAGCTCAAGTGAGTGTTCACTAACAACTCTTTGTAAATATTTTTTATATTTCTGAAGAATTTTTGCACAATAGCATCCCCGAGCATTTTTTTGTAGCATCAAGTTGAAAATATGTGCATTGTTGGTGTTTGGTCCTGGACCGTACACAAAGATGTGGGGAGTCAAATAAAACGTTATTTTTAAGAAAATTGTTCCGAAAATATTTATTGCTATAACTGGAATTACTCGGACGAGTGTGAGTGTACTTAACCTGCTAAATTAAATCAATGTTGCCATAATATTAGGACATCAGCAGTTTAGAAATCTTATTTACGACAGAAACGGATTTAATCATGTCAATTGAATGGGAGATGCGATGTTGATACTCATCATTACACCAATACAAAAGTCGAATATTCATGGAATTCTAAGGAAATTACCATAATATTTTATTTAGTGAATTTATCGATTTTATTATATCATATTGGTCCCCAAGTATATTTACGCCGCTTCTCCCATTTTATGCATTTACCAAAAAAGTCATGTTAATAAAATCTGTTTTAATACAAAATTGTTCTGTTTAAATATTTGGACCTTTCCTATCCTTGTGCCTAGGCCAATGGACAAAGAAAGAATGCATTTCTTAAAATTTTTAAATCTCATATTTCCTGTGACTTCACGACAGCCTAAGCGCTCCGTATATTCCAAGAAAGAGGGAGGGATGGAGGCAGCGCCCGCAGACCTCAAGAAGTCTTCGAGTTCACAAATCTGACGCTGTTATCTCGACGAGGCAGCACTGTCACGCGACTGATTTACGCGCATGGAAAAGCACTTGAATACGCCGAGAGCCCAGGCAAAAGGCGAAGTCTTCCGTGTTTGTAATTCGAAAATCTCGCGTTCGATTCCCTTTCCATTTTACGTGTATTGGCCGATTGACTAAAGCTACCTCGTCAGATTAGATTTTAAGGTGGCCCTTCCCGACGGGACTAACACATACGCGGGCACGGTACCAAACTGGGCTATTGCGCTCTGGGACTTTCTCTGTTTGAAAGAAAAAGACAGGCTCCGTGATGAGGAGCATCCAAAATTTCCACAAAGCAGACAATGCGCTTAGTGTTTAAATTGGTAAGATTTACGACAATTTATTAACAAAACGACTTGCAGCTAAAAGTAAATCACGACCACCGTAGTCAAAAATAAAACAAAAACTAAATTGATTGTAAGTCTTCATGAAACAAACTACATAGGTGTGATGACTAATCTTTTTAAGATGTTTTTATCTAATCGTTGAGTAATCCACCTCCAAAGTTATTGTATAAAACGCGCGAAAAATGCGAATTTTCGCTGCTTATAACTTAGAAATCAAACACTATTTTACAATGCCAATGGTCATCAGACATCTAGTTCGATAAAATTAAGCTGTTTTGAATAAAATTTTATATAATTATAAGAATAAACTTTTACAGTCGTATTCAGAGAGCACCTGTCAAAACTTAGTACGAGATTAGCACCGGACTAACCATACAAAAACTGGTTTAGTCTGGCGGATTCAAATTTGTCTGCCCACTCTGAATACAAAATAGTGAAGTCTTTTGGTACCAAATTTCCAAACGAGGGTGTTTGTCTGTCAAGATGTAACCGTTATGGTTGGATAAATAAATAGCTCAATTACATTTAAATTCCCGGCAATGTTTATCCTTGAAGCACGAAAGTATGTACATAGGTATTAAGTAACCCCAAGAAAAGTTGGTTTGGGTACATTCATCTCGACTGCTCCCTTTCATATTCAAACGAGCGCGCCGCCGCCGCCGCCCTCGTCGCTGCCGCCGGTTATGTTGCGGCGGCGGGGCGGTGGCGGTGGCGGCGGAGCCTCCAACTTCTCCAGATAACACTTCACCTTAAATCCCTGAGATTTTGCCTCGGAGAAAATATGATTTGGAAGCCAAATAGAGTTCGATGTGCTCCTTGCATTACTGTTTGTTTTGAATTGTATACAAAGTGACTACCGTTACGTACGGTAATCTTTGACCTGCGGGTAAACCTGACCAGGACCAGACTACATAATTAGTAGTACCAGACCACAATAAGTAAAGAACTGATGCAATTGTAAAATCGACTGTTTGGAAAAAAATTGGCACAATGGCATAATTTTAATATATTTTTAGTAAGGCAAAATAATTCTCTGATACCATTTTAAAAAGAATTTGCTAATCAGTCAACCGGATAATTATTAAAAACAGGGAGGAGAACAGGAACTCAAATGAGCACTTCTTTGCTTCTCCGTGCTTAGTAAGTGAGCAAATTTCAATAATATAAAAAAACTAAATGGACACCTAAGAGGATTAAAAAAATAGATCTTCAAACGTTAGTAGCGAGGTGAGATCTTAACAAACCCATTAAAGCTAGATTTAAGAGGTAATAAGTAAGAGCAGGCGGGTGCTGCGGTGCAGGGGAGGGGGATACGTACTTTTAGTTGTTTTTTTAAGGTTGAAATGACTGAAGTCGTTGCAAAGGTTCATACTAACAGACTCAAATTCAACGTCAAAGTAATAACTCTAATTAGATGTACAGTTGATATTGACTGCGTTATAACACCTGACTGCGTACGTAGGTGAAACCATATTTAATTGTTTAAAAAAAGAACTACTGCTTATTTTGGAAATTCAAAAAGATGAAAGATGCACTGAATGTCTAGCTATATTGTAAATCTATAACGGTAAATATCTGACGCTCATATTCTGTGCTCAAACTTTATTTATGAAACTTTATGAATATTTGTCTAATATAAGTACACAAAACAACCAGAAAATTAAAGTTTTATCTTTAAATTTATAGCTAGATCAACAATCAACATATTTACTTTTTTTATTTGAAATTTGTCGTATTTGTTGCTCCGGTGGCACCGTTTTGCAATCCTGGCTTTATGATTTATGGAAAAGTCGACCTCAGCCTCAAAAGTCGACCTTACTGCCTGCGCCTAAATGAGACGAGCCAGGGTCGACTGCAGCCAGGCTGGGCACCGCAGACGGCGGCGGCGCGGCGGGTGGGTGCGCAAGATAACGCCCAGCCCGCTCGCTCCGCGGGACCGCCTTTTATCACACCGGCGAGCTAATAAGATTTGTGAACGTGATAAATGTTGCTATCTCGGCGGTTCGCCGCCCGCGCGCGCCAGTCGCGTCGCTCCAGCCGCTGGACTAGGAGGTCGCGACAAAAATGGTAACGATAACGTAAATGGCTGAAACTGGGTTCACAGGATAAATACCAACCCTCTGAAGCTAAATGTATCGGTCTGCCTGCGCTAAGTGGTTGCGTTGCCTAGAAAAGGCGCCTAAAATAGTAGTTATCGTTAACCTGCAAATAATGCAGCATCAAAAGTATCCGTACACACTTCGTAATCCCAACCAAGAACAAATTTTTGGTTGAATTTCGTAGTTATTGGTGATTTAGGCATATTTAAGTATTTAATTAAAAAACCGACTAGATATTGGTGCATAATTAATAGGTATCAATATTTATAGACAATCAGTATATTCATCAGCAGCTACATACTAACATCTATTTTATATAGCCAATCTAGATTACGCAACCACTTGGCGCAGACAGACCGACATATTTCGCATCAGAGGGTTGGTCTCTAATATTTGAAACGAGATTCAGCCATTTACCTTATCGTGACCAAAAATGTCGTGACCTACCGGAATACGCGGATGCCTGGAGGCCTCACTTTTTTCGGAAAGAAGCAACGTGTGCAGATTGCAGCGGTCTAATGCCGGGTCATTTGCTCGACAATATGTTATTGAAGCGGTCGTTATAGACAGCGTTTTTAATACATAAGGAAGGGTTTCGAAGTAGTAGTAAAGTAAGACTGTCTCACAAATTTGAAAATTGATTGTGCCTATGTTTCTTGTGTTCAAAACTTTCAGTTAAATACTCTATCCCAATTAAAATCATAAGAGTTCGGTCTAAGCTACTTACGTTAACCACTTGACGTTTCAATTATAAATAGGTAATATTTTGTTCATAATATTCTGCACATCAGCAATTACTTCCTCCCCATACATTTCGTGTAGGTTGAAATTTTTGTTTGTGTGATTGTAAAAATGAATGGGAGGGACGAATTGTTTTTAAGTCGCAAAACATTTACCTTTTTTGCTCCAAATGCCCAAGAATGGGTAATTACCCCGTTAACACCCTGTATATTATCCCTGGTGTAAGTTTGTGCGGGTAGAATGACAACTTCTTGCACCTAGTGGGGTAGGAATCTGACGGCTCACGTGTTACAGGTTCCGGCAGCTAACTAGAACATTATGTGCTAGAACCTAAGCCGGGTGCTTTCCCTCCACGCATTTCAATCCGCACCCCCTACAAATATAGCGTAGCTATTATCTGCCTACTACAGTAATAAGTATGGCTGATCAATCACTTTAAATTAAGTTAACAAACAATAAGAACGGGATGAAGTTGAAGCAACTTCCCAAATGTCCGCTGCAATAAAATGATGCAATTTAAAATGGCATAGCAAACATGAACTGGAAGAAAAAAGCGAACCCTATTTTAAAGTTGGTGACACGGTTCAAATCGAATTTCGCAACTCGAAGCGGAAAAACAGGTGAACAATTGGAAGTGCATTTTTATTTCATTTTCGTCGCGATGCGCCGCCAGCGGGCGCTCGTCCGCTTCTGCACATGCATCATGCAGGCGGGCGGGAATACGGGGAAAGCCGGCTCGCGTCGCCTGCCCTGGCACTGCCTGGGGGTGAGCGGGCTGCATCGAACACGAAACATCAAACAAACCATTCGTTCTGTGTGGTGAGTCCGAGTTATCACCAAAATAGGCGTTTACGGAACTTCGAAGTTACGTAAAAACCGTAAAACCCCCTACAAGTTTTAGTAATTATTCTGTGCTTTTACTTTTTCAAGCTGTCAAAATTAAGTAATTTCTTTATTAACAGAAAAATTTAACTAACACAATAATGAAAACTTAAATCTAAAACATATTATTTATTTATTTATTAGATTCAACTAACCTATTTAGAAACAAACTTAAATCATTCCTATTAGATAATCCTTTCTACTCTCTCAATTTTAATTATAATAAATAAAGATAACTTAGAAGATTAAATATAAGAAATAGTATTACTTAGTTGTGCTTATTGTATGTAAAAATTTATTCGTCGGCTTATGTGATGTGTATACCTATTTGAAATGAAATGTTGTGTGTACCTATTTATAATGAAATGTTGTGTGTGTACCTATTTATAATGAAATGTTTCTATGCCTGCATGGTAATTATTCCGAAACAATAAACAATACAATACAATATTAAACCTTTACCTAGCCAGTTAGGTAAAATATTTCCTCGAACGAAGCCGACGGCAGGATCGTTCCCATTACACTCGCAGCATTGCCTCTCTGGACAGCGAGGCTGATACGCTGTAAAAGGTAAGCAGCGGCACGCTTGCCCCCGGATGACTCACGCAACCGCCCTACTATGTACTTCAGGAATGTTTTAGCTTCAGAGCAAAGCGGTCCAAGCGTTTCAATCGCAAATGGTACAAATAGGTAACGTTCTTTAATCTGCCTATATTTATGGTTTTTTGCACGAGCGGTTGTCTCTGAAGCTGATCCTGCCTTTTTTTAAGAAGCAATCAAGTAGGTATTGGCAAGGGTATCAACGCATGTGGCATCCCAAATGAGGCACCTACCCTGGGCCTACCCACGGTGTCAAGGTCATGCCGTCAGCCCGTTTACCATCGTCTCGACTTACATTTGGTTCTCGGATAGATGGTGCGCCTATCTGTCAAAATTAAATTCAGACTACCAATTTGTATGAAAATGCGGAGTCGGCGTAAACGGCGACGATACAAATCAAACTCTGCCCCGATTGCACGAAGAGACGACTGAGTTAATCAATGTTCAAACACGTCACTTTTAGTAATCCGCATGGAGTTCCTTCCATGCTGTCCATACAAAGTGACGTGTTTAGTCATACGTTGACGTCGATTTTGATTTTTTGTCCTTTCGTGCACTCGGCCCTCAGACCCGAAAATATTTATTTGTTCGCTTAACGCCCACTGCGCGCGGTCTTCAATTTCCATACATTTGGCGGTTTCGCGTTAACGCGAATTTAGGTGACAAGTCGGACTAGGCACTCTGTACACGTTGTCTCTTCCTTTAAATTATTATGGAGTAGATACGCAAAAATGTATCAACAAAAATATGACAACCGTGATTGGTGATGTGCAGGATATTATAAGGAAAATATTACATATTATAATTGAAATGTCAAGTGGATGACCTGGATCGATAATGGATATATTCATAAATACCCATAAGTTCAGGTATACATTTACTGTTACATTTCGATTTGTGCAACACTTCATAACGGTGCAAAGGATTGTGCTAAGGTGAAATATGTCTAAACTCTAGAACAGCAATTCCAATACTTTTACTAGTACCGTAAAATAAAAAGTTTGTTAATTTTATGTCGATAAACATCAGATAAGTTTTAATTAAAAGGCCTTTAATATGTTACTTCCACCAGATATATATCGAAATAAAACCAATGACTAATCCTTCAATGACAATAAAAAAAACGAATCACGTTTAAATCAAAGTAGCATAAGAATCCCCACTCTAGGGATTCGACGAGATAAGCATTATTTGGAAGCGGTTTACTTTCGAATTCAGAACGGGAACAGATGGGATGGGACCGTTGGCTCCGCCGCCATTTCGAATGGAGCGAGAAAAATGAATGAACTCATCCTCGCACTCTCTGGCTTGTCATCCAAGCCGAGAGCCAAATATTATCGTAGGTCCTGTAAAACTTAGCCAGAAATATGATAATTATTATTATTTATTATGGTTTGGTTTATAACACTAGCAGCTGTAAGCTGATGCGTGCATATCAGGTTTAAGAATTACTAAGTGCATTTTTTTATAGTTTTTTTATGGTTTTTTGTTTATTTATTTATGATTTATTTACCTTAAAATGTTTTTACAATTAAAAAGGCACTTCAAAGACAGGTTTCGATCAGAGAATTTGGGGGATAGGAGCAAGTGGTTGGCAGGTTGTCAACAATACCATATATTACAATGAGATACCGATGGTCTCATAGGTCAGAGGCGCGGGGTCATGCTTTCATTTGATCCCCGCCCCGTTCATGCACCACTTTGGTATTGGGTTAGTACCATCGCATGGAATGAAAAGATGACGAAAAAAAACGGCACTCAAACATGGTCCGTATTTTCTATCCAGTTCAATGTAGCCGTGCTCATAAAGAGAAGATCCTGGCATGGCACCTACTTCCTTTGGAAATGCGGTGTGTTGGGCTAATATCATGACGGTGGGTGTTGTATTATCCTTCCCGGTGGGAATAGTTGCTGTTTCTTTCGGTTTCTGTGTTCTGAACAATTTTTTTTTTGGCAGCAGCATATAAATCTACATATTCTTTTATTTTATTTGATTGTAAAACTGTAGTAAAACCCCTACTAGGTGGTATGGTTCACCCCGGCCGGGTTAGCACAATCGCATTGAATGAACGCTGTTGGAAACGATAATGATATATGAAAGTGTAGCCGTGCAATATAAGGTCCTGGCACGGTAGCTAGTTCCTATCTGGTGTGAGTTAGGCTCATATCATGGCCTATGGTGGTATAAGCCATCCAGATCCAGTTACATAAAAAAATGGCCAAGTGCGAGTCGGACCCGCACACGAAGGATTCCGTACAGAGAAGGCCTCTGGGGCGCAATTGAGCGAATGAGTTAGTCCCGCCGGGATCAATACCAGTACAAGATAATCAGCACTTTAGTAATAAAGGCCTGTGAAGTGCTAATTAAAATAAATCAGCACTTGGTGAAAACCAGGCTTAGGGCCTTTTTCACCTACCGCTGATTAGCTTAATCGTCGAGTATTATGGGCTTTTCTTAGCAGCTTGCAATCAATACCAGTACCAGATAATCAGCACTTTAGTAACAAAGGCCCTTTAAGTGTCGATTAAAATAAATCAGCACTTTGTGAAAACCAGGCATAGTTTGATAACTTTATCCACGCAGGTCACGAGGCGGACCGAAGCCGCAATTTCCTTTGCAACATTCCAAATATCAATTCGCGGGAAATTAGCACCGGCGGCCTACTCACTTGTGTATTATATTTCTATCCCCTTTCCCATACATTATTGAACATAACCAACCAATGCTCAGACCATTCTGCCCCTTATTTCGACACGGCCAAGCATCGGAATAGGGAACGTGCTACTGGAAATAAAACTCTAAGAAGCAACAGGGGTTGCGTTAAAATGGAAACACTGAAAATGTAACTCTAAAGACATAGCATGAAGATCTACATCTCTTCAGTATCGATGTCGACTTCAATTAGGATGTTCGGATTCCAATCACGTAAATCGGCGAGAAATACTCACCCCGATTCTCTATTAATATTGTTTATTTTAGGGGAATTCTGCTTGCAGCTAAACGAGGGGTGAATGTCGGCTTAACCAAGGTGACTTATTCAGCTACCTAAGTTTTACCATGTCCTGCATTAGTCCTGGGGAAAAGTTAACAGTTCCATGATTAGATTTTTTTTAAAAAAAGGGTTAGAGTTTAATTTAGACATACATAAAGGGTACTTCAGCTATAAAATCCCTTGTTGAGTAATTTGAATCATATAGCATTGGGCACTATGAATCTGATATAGTTAAATTTTCCATATATTAGGTTGGGGAAAAAGTTTCTTCGCATTTTTTAAGAAAATTCAAAACATTTTTTAATATGGTTTATTTACATTTAACTAAAGTATGTAGGTACCATTTTGTTCGATAACTTTTTGCCATCTTGTAGGTAGGGACATGATCCCATTGCTATAGAAATATTGGGACTTCTGATCAATATACCGCGACAAGTGGTTTTGGCAGTCCTCTCGTGATGTTAACCTGACACTGCCTAAAGAATTCTGAAGAGACCTAAACAGGTGGAAATCTGAAGGTGCAAGGTCAGGACTATACGGCGGATGCATTAACACCTCCCAGCCAAACTCTCTTAGTTTTTGCTGAGTGGCTAAAGATGTGTGAGGTCTAGCCGGTTCATTAGGTTTCTTTCAGTGAGCTCGTGAGGTACCCAAATATCGAGCTTTTTTGTGTACCCAGTTCTTTTCAAATGCGCCAAAACTGTTTTGTGGTCAATTCCTAGTTCTTCAGCTACGTCGTAACTACTGATATGCCGATCTTGCTCCACTTTTTCAAAAATGGCATCCATTTTATCCGTAATAGGGCGACCAGAGCGACGTGCATTTTTGACATCAAAATTTCCGGATTGAAAACGCTTAAACCAAATTTGTGCTACTCTCACAGACACTGCACTAGGTCCATAAACATCGCAAATTTTTTTCGCGGCTTGCGTTGCATTTTTACCTTTTTTGTAGTAAAATTTTAAAATGTATCGAATTTCTTCATTAGATTCACTCATTTTGACAGTACGAAAAACAAATGAGAATCACACATTTTCCTAATTTGAATTTGGAATTATGTTCTTTAAAATTTAAACTTTCAATGATACCAAAACCAGCCAGATACAAATAGTATAGCCAAAGAGATTTCATTACAAGTTCATACATACTATAATGCGAAAAGACTTTTTCCCCGACCTATTATTTTAAACAGAAACATTTTAGTAACTGGTGTTAGACTCCCGGGCCCTTTTTACCCGATTTTAGGGTTGCGGTGACACCACTGAAGAGAAAGGAAGGAGAAGTTGCATGCGGTTGATATCTCGTCTCCGCCGTATGGTCAAAGTGGCCATATAATTGTATGGGAATCCGGCGGCGCGTCATTTGCCACACAGTCGAAACATCGAATGTGCTCTAAAAATTCGTTCGTAATGTCAGTTCTGACCCACACAAACCCGTGACTATGTTTGCATGCGGCATCTACCGTTAAGGTGGGTTGGTAGTTTTTTAGGGTTCCGTACCCAAAGGGTGCTAACGGAACCCATTACAATGCCTCCGCTGTCCGTCCGTCGGTCACAAGGATGTATCTCATGAACTGTAATAGGTATGCGACAGAAAAATTCACAGAGTGTGTATTGTTTAGATTTTTTTAGTTAAATCTTGTACGTTGGTACGGAACCCTTCGTGTGCGAGTCCGGCTCGCACTTGGCCGGTTTTTAAAATTGGAGACAGCGGGTCTCATTTAGGCGCGCTAGTGGGCATATCGCCTCCCTTTTTAGGGTTCCTTTTTTCAAACATAGATGATTTTTAAGCAGGGCAGGGATAAAGAAAATACATGTTATGCACTATACATTTTAATATACAATCTGGTTTTTTTTATGCAAAATGCTTGACTTATTTTACATTGATATGGTTTAAGTACTTAAAACTGCATTTAAAATTACTTCTATTTGTCAATTCCTAATTTGAATTAAAGCTTTAAATATTAAACATAAATTAAAATATGTAGACCATTTCTATGATAATTTTTTTAGGGCAATAATAATTCCAGACAAAATCAATATACGAATAATGAATGCAAATATTACGAGCTAATCAAATTGTCGTAGGCTGTCCTGCATCCAAATTAATCAATTTGGACACAAAAACTGCGACTTCTTTCCCTGTAGTTGCGAAACAACCTAAATGTGCTAGTTGTCTTGTTGTGTTGTTCTTGTTTGTAGGGAAATGTTACTTCATGAAATAAGCTTTTAAAGCGTTTCAAGACTGAAATTATATTTTACACCAGACAACATAGCCACTGTGACTTTCAAATCAGAGGAGAGATGAGGTAGAAAGGTCTGCGCAGCAACACACCGGTCAAAGTGGCTAGCGAAAGGTACACAGTTTTGCGCCACACATTGGATTTTGACCCACAAACTGTTTCCTTGCGCAGTTTACTGTCATGCACTGCGCAGGGCGAGCAGAGAAATATTGTTACTTGCGACGAACAGAATACGATCACAGGTACGTGACGTAAAGTAGGTACAAAACTGGACTGAAAACCCAAGTCTGATTCAGTCTGAGTTTTATTTTCGTTAAACTTTTTCCGAAAGAAGTGGTAGCACTGGAGATTACAATAAAATAAAAATATTATACCAAACACAGTTATTCTGTCTTTTTAAGTGTGTTTAACTTACGAAAAAAAATCACTCGGGCTTGCACATTTTAGTTCAAATTTTAAAACATGAATCGACTGGTGCTTAACATTAGGGTAGAGAGAGCTAAGACTAGGTATTCAATCCAATTGCAACATGTGGCCAGTTAGAATGTTTTGGGTGTCCGGCAGTGGAAGGACTGGAGGACCTATCGAAACTCATTCGTATGTTTAAACCGTCTAACTGTATTTAGCTAGTTCGCTTACGAATACGGGACGTGCTACATATAATGTTCGTTGCACTAAATGGCGTCCCGTGACGTTCCTGAACTCGCGAATAGTTTGAGAATTCGTATCGTTTTATCCCTGTTTTAGGGTTCCGTACCCAAGGAGTGCCAACTGAACCATATTAATAAGCCTCCGCTGTCCGTCCGTCCGTCCGTCCGTCTGTCGCAGGGCTGTATCTCATGAACCGTAATAGCTAGGCAGCTGAAATTTTCACAGAGTGTGTATTTATTTTGCCGCTATAACAACAAATAGGTAACATTAAAAAAGAATATAAATTAAAGGGGGGCCCCATACAAAAAACATTATTGTTTTGTTTTAAATCTTGTACGATGGTACGGACCCCTTCATCTGTGAGTCCGACTCGCACTTGGCCGGTTTTGTATGTAAAAGTGCCTACGCCGCCCCCATGGAAATGAGTTTAGATTTCTACTCCCGTCCTTGTCTGGTGTCCGGGCTGTCGCACATTCACAGAAGACGCCAGGATAGCGCAGTGTATGGAGGCTACAGCTCGCCGGGGTCGTGCGAGCCGCGTCGGAGGGAGAGGTCGTCCGCCTCGAACCAGTCGCGGTAGACCCGCCGCGGCTCCAGCATCCAGTGCTTGTGGAAGGAGACGGGCCGGTCGCGCCAGAGGTACTCCTGGCTGTAGTCGTGCGGCCTGGCCTGCGACACGGGACAATGGCGGAGGTGAAGCGGCGTACAGGGCGCGTATATGGCTATAAGGTCATAAAGCTTGGCCTATTTGGAGCAAACAAGCTAGTTGACGTTTTTTTCTACAGTGAACTTAATTTTCCATACTTAACTAAATAAAAACACATTTCATCAACGAAATGCTCCCGTGTGAACAGACCAATGAACTCAATAAACACGCGGCCGTGGTGGGGAGGGCGGTGGCGCCGACAACGAAGAGAGCGGCAACGTCGCAACGTAGCATCGGGTCGGCTCCCAATACCGTATTATTTTGCGCGCGAAAACTAATTTTATTAATAACTCCATAAATAAGGCAGATCTGATAAAATTTTACTGGACTTTTTTGGCTTCAAATAAGTCACGGAATCACTGGTTTGCTTTATGACCTATAGTCATAATACACCCTGGAGGAAATTAGCTGTACTGGAACATTTTTTCATAACCCTTTCTCAATCACATCAAATATCTCTAAAGGTAATTTATGATGAAGTCAATGCTCTGATCTGGAGCATACAGTATAATCATAATAAAATGTATTGAACTCATAATACAATGATGAATGATGAACTGCATAGACCAAAATCTGTTCCTAAAGATATGTAACCAGAGGGATAGTGAGCAGCACTTGCCTGATGGAAGAGCGGCGAGTGCGTGAGCGTGAGATTGAAACGAAACTTGGCGCATGCGCCGAGCGTCATGTCATCGGGAGCGTCCGGCGCGGCGCATGCGCAGCGCGACAGGTGCGCCGCCGCCGACGTGCTGAGCGCGATGCCTCCTCCGCCGGTGATGTAGTCGTAGCCTGTGAGATTAACTTTATGATTTATTTTATTTTTGAACTTAACATTGAAGGGCACTGTAGATCCCGTTTTAGACGAACTTCTTTCGACGTTTAGTATAAAATTGATGAAAAAAGGTATTGCAGCATCGCCATCAAGACATTTACAAGATTTAAAATTAAGAAATTGAATTATTTTATATATTCAAATGGGCTGAAAGTGCTTACCCTTATCTGTGGTCTTCCTATTCCCATATCCGTACCCATATCGCTCGCCCAGCACACTGGGAGAGTCTCCCCCGCGCAGGCAGCTCAGGAGCTCACACAGCCTCTTCACGCTGGAATAAATCTTACTACATATTTGAACTCACTGGAATTCTTACTCGAAGTAAGAATACAAATTAAATAAATTGTAAAAACAATATGGATGTTACGGCAATCGATTATTTTCTTTGACAAGCTGCCCCGAAGCTTATAACCGAGCCTACACTAATGTCAATTGTTTCTCTCTTCTATCTTATATTTATAGTATATCTATGAGAAATATAACATTCATTAAATACGGAGTACATCGAAAATAAAGACGGTTAGCGTGTTTGTGTAATTTGGATTTGAGTGAAATACCTAACATAATAACAATTGTAATAATAAACTTGTTAAAATCAAATACGTGATATCTTAGATTATTCACGCTGTGCTTGCACAAATCTGTTTTTCCGAACAATTTAAAATTACAATTAATTGCTGGGGCATACTCTAAATTAGTTTTTTTTAACAAAAATGGGACCCTGAGAGTACAATTTCTTGATCCAAAAACCATAATACCAGATTTCGATTGTGGTCTAAAGGCAAAGCACATACACTGATGATATCTCGTTGAATATCAATTCATCGAAGAAATGTTATCAACCAATTTTAGATTTCAAAAACGATATGAGGCATCTGTTAAGCTTACCCTAGTATGGTGTCGTCGTCAGCTAAAAATATCCACTTAATTTCAGGCAAATCTCTGATTTTCTTCGTCAGGTACTTTAATATCGCCACAGTTTTGGCGCAGTGCCCAGTTTCAGTGTTCGCCAAGCCTACGTCTACTGCCGGTAGGGACGGATCTGCAAAACATATTTCATTGTTTTATCGGTTCACTTCAAAGATAATGCGTTTTCCAATAGGACCCAAATGTTAAGAGAACTACTTTCTAATAGATCTTTTAACATTAAATATGTTACGTATTGTAATTTTAATCCAGATAATATAGAGATCTTAGTTATCAATTGCCAAAGAAGAACTAATTATTGAAACTTTTCGTTCTTCGTTTTCAACAATTTGCTAAAAATAAACGTGTCATTGTGACACTAAATATGACTAACAAGTGTGATCTAGCTCGGACTCTTATAAAATCCGAACGCTATTCCTGTCTATCTGTTTGTCCACTCATAACTCGATAACCACTCAACCGATATTACTGCGTTTATCATCCACAAATAGCTTGATTCTTCCTGCATATTTTTTACCTAAGAGGGGATAGGGGTGAAGAGAAGTCGATGTGATATGCCGCCTGTGTTTTATTGAGATTTAACACTAGTGAAGCCATGCCATCTATTAGTTCTAAGTCAATAGTTTTGTGATGAACCTCTATCTAGGGTTTCTTTTAAATGGCAATGGTACTATAGTATACATATACTTTGCTCTACCCAATTTGTTGTTTGACAGTACCTACCTTCCTTATCACTGAAGAATTGTAAATGAGTAACGTGGGCACCCCACGTGCCTTTAACGACTTGCGCTCGACTTTTGTGGAACCCAGACCACGTCTTCACCGCGAAGAATATTGTGTCTTCCGGAACGGGTTGACCCTGAATATCATTGTAATGTATACATTATGGCGACGATCACATTTTAAGTTGTAGAAAAGCGGAACAACGGTTACAGACCAAATGATCATCTTACACTCTTGGGATGGTAAATGCCAAGTAAAGCTGCTATCGGATAATAAGGCTGAAAAAGTTTCCAATCTCAGAGGAAAAGGTTCCAACCTCAGAGAAATAGGGACCAACTCTGACGATATATCGATACTGCCGGCATAGCTTAGCACATTAGAACAGGAATTATTAGTTTCTCGCCGACCACCATTTTTTAAAGAAGCGCTATCCGGAGTCACTAATTTAGGATTAGGGAATGCAATCCTGATCCCGCGGGATCCGGATCTCGCGAGATCTCGTGTAATTTTTCGGGATCAATCCCGACGCATCATGTGACGAGATCCCGTTCAAGATTGACGGGATTGGGCGGCCACGAGCTTAGACAAATTGAGTCTACCATAAAAAAATAAATGGATTTATTCGAGTGTGGAGGAACAAGGGGGCGATTTTTGCAGTTTGCATATAATTGCTTCGCCACGCTGTTGCCAACCAGTTTTGAGTCGGAGAGGGCATTCTCAGCAGCAGGGTACATTGTAACGGACATTAGATGCCGTTTAGCAGATGACACTATTAATACCCTTTGTTTTTAGGGTTCCGTACCCAAAGGGTAAAAACGGAACCCTATTACTAAGCCTCCGCTGTCCGTCCGTCTGTCTGTCACAGGGCTGATCTCAGAAACCGTAATAGGGAGGCAGCTAAAATTTTCACAGAGTGTGTCTTTATTTTGCCGCTATAACAATAAATAGGTAAAATAAAAAAAATATATAATTAAAGGGGGGGTCCCATACAAAAAACGTGATTTTTTTGTGTTAAATCTTGTACGATGGTGCGGGGAACCCTTCGTGTGCGAGTCCGACTCGTACTTGGCCGGTTTTTAAGGAGTCATTTTCAAAATCACTCGTAGGTAACTACTTCCTAATTCCCTTGAAATATGCTTATTGTTTTGATTACCTAATTTACCTATGTTAATTTCCTTAAAACCTGATAATTATTAAGTTGGTAAGATTAAAGAATAAAGGTTTTTATTTTCTTTCGAGTAATATGTTATTTAAGTTAACCTCACTATCACAAACAAGCAGTAATAAGCTTTTTCAGTCATCGGAATTTAACATTCTTTTAAAACTAGACGGGATCCCGAAAATTCCGGGATCCCGCGGGATTGATATTTCCAATCCCGCGGGATCTCGAATTTGCAATCTCGAGTCGGGATTGCATTCCGGGCGCTTATAGAAAATCTCTGATCTTATCTTAAATCGCCGCTCAAATCTCTTAAGTATTTTACTAGGGCGGTTAGAAACAAAACTGACGATTATTTTTCGTCGAACGATTGATACATTTCGTTTTCTATAAACCTCTTAAACATTGAGTTAATAAGTAAACAGTATACTAACTCTATGCCTCTAAACGAAAAAAATGTATAACTCACGCAAACACTGTATGGCTTCGGATATGTAATGCATTCTTCACCAGTGACGACACAGAAGCCTCGATCTCCTGAGAGAAGCGGCCCCCGGTTTCTCTTGTCACCGTATATCAATTGCGCCAACTCAAACGCCGGGTCTATGGCAAAGTCGCCATCACTTTCCTTCAGCCCGCTATCAATTTGATTGACAAGCCTGAAAAAAAGGAATTGCTAGTAATTAGGTTTATCAGCAAGGTTAAAAGCTTAAGAAAAAGGTAACGGCTAAGTTAATGAAAATAAAACGAGCAAACATTACTTTTTGAGGAGCTTCATGTTTATGGCAAATCCTGAAGCGAAGTTAGGATATGTGAAGGTTTCTTTGTTGCTGAATTCTTCGAAGATGGAAAAATGATGAATTATAGTAGGCTCCACATCTATGAGTGGATATCCCATCCACATTGGGCCCTGAAAGACAATATTGCGAGTTTATACATAGTACTTAGGGTATATTCAGAAATCAATGAAGGTGACTTTCAACTGTAACTTAACCTTTGATGATATTCTCGTAGCTAAGAGCGCTAAGCCTTTCTTATCAAGCAAGAGTATAATCCCTGCTCAGTTCATGCGACATTTTGTTTCTCTTTCTGAATCACGAATGCAAGATGGTTCATGGCACGGAATCATGTATAACTGTAGGTTCCGCTACTAAATAGTAGGTTTAAGCACGCCAAGATTGGCACCATCGAATTATGAACATAGACGTTTTCCATCCATTTGAATGCAGGCTTGCTCATAAAAGGAAGGTCCTGGCATGGCACCTATTCTTCAAATTTATAATTTTGCAATGCTGTTCGAGAAACATGGCCCACGTAACTAGCGAGCACTATCCGCCAAGCGCCGTCCGCACCGCGACGTGATCCGTAGGAGGATAGGGACCACGGAGGAGTGAGGTAGAGAGCAGGTGGTGTTAGCTCATATTACTAAGGAACGCAGCGTGACACTGCGCGTTCAAGCTCCGCCTTTTGTGCTAAATCCATCTACCGGAAGAACCGGTATTCGTTTACCAGCTATTCTGGAAGCTATTCTTAGTGGTTACAAGACTACAACTAGATGGTGCCTTTTGCTTTTTACTGTTAGTTTTTTCTATAAAAAAAAACCTTCGAAATTTAAATCTTTACCTTCGCGCGGATTCAAATAATTTTAATTTAAAATTGTCAAAAAAATTTGCATCATGAGATCAACATTTCTTTTTTTTTTTTTTTATTTATTTGGTCCACAAACAGAGTGATATGTTACACATGATACATTTAAAAAATCCCTTAAAAATAGTCAAACATATACTCCTAAGCAGTGAACACGACATGCATTATAATAATATACAGAAAGTACACATATAAAAGGTTTAAACAAACTTACAATTAACTAAGAACAAAAACAAAATGAAAAAGAAAAAAAAGTATGTATGTTACAGTTAGAAGTAAATTCTTAAATAAATGTTGACAGTAGTCAATTACGAAAAGTCTAAAGAAAAATAAATATTCATAACATATTCAGGTGACTTTAATATGTTTAATTTGGAACAGGGTGTCGGCGAAAATGTCACATCTGTCTCTCCATTCATTGCAAATAGAACACATCCTGTGAATAGGAGAGTGCTGACCAATATTACTGTAACATAATACATAAAAAGGAATACATACCGTACAAATAAAATGATTGCGCGCCATCTATCGGCACGTAGCAATTATATATACTCAAATTATAAAATATGAGATGTTTTACTGACAAATAAAACTAAATTCCACCTACAAACTTTAGATTATTTTGTCCTGTGTAATGTTTGCAACATTTTACACAAAATCTCATCGTGTAATCGACTGTTCGCGGAAAATTGCGCCGTGGACCATAATATTGTCCCACAACCTAACACCGCCAGCGCCATGTCGCGAATCTCGTTAAGTCACGCCTTCTTATCACATGGGCTGTGACGTAGAGACACACTTGGTGGACACAGAACCAGTTTGCTTAGACCATCTCCTCTCTATCTCACTCCTCCGTGATAGGGACTGACCGAATGGCTCGCGTCGGCAGCGGCGAGGGTGCTGGCGAGCGCAGCGTAGCGGACGGCCGTGTGCGGCTCGTGGAACACGAACCACGTAACCGGTGTTGCCACTAGCGCCGCAGCAGGAGCACTATCCGCCAAGCACTATCAGCCAAGCGCCGTCCGCACCGCGACTTGTTCCGTAGGAAGATAGGGACAGACTGAATGGCTCGCGTCGGCAGCGGCGAGGGTGCTGGCGAGCGCAGCGTAGCGGACGGTCATGAGCGGCTCGAGGAACAAAATCCATGTGACCGGTTTCGCCACGTGCGCAGACAGCAGCGGCCGCATCAGGGGCACTATCCGCCAAGCGCCGTTCGCACCGCGACGTGTTCCGTAGGAGGATAGGCACTGACCGAATGGCTCGTGTCGGCAGCGGCGAGGGTGCTGGCGAGCGCAGCGTAGCGGACGGTCATGAGCGGCTCGAGGAACAAAATCCATGTGACCGGTGTCGCCACGGGCGCAGACAGCAGCGGCCGCATCAGGGGCACTATCCGCCAAGCGCCGTTCGCACCGCGACGTGTTCCGTAGGAGGATAGGTACTAACCGAATGGCTCGCGTCGGCAGCGGCGAGGGTGCTGGCGAGCGCAGCGTAGCGGACGGTCATGAGCGGCTCGAGGAACAAAATCCATGTGACCGGTGTCGCCACGGGCGCAGACAGCAGCGGCCGCATCAGGGGCACTATCCGCCAAGCGCCGTTCGCACCGCGACGTGTTCCGTAGGAGGATAGGTACTAACCGAATGGCTCGCGTCGGCAGCAGCGAGGGTGCTGACGAGCGCAGCGTAGCGGACGGCCGTGTGCGGCTCGAGAAACACGAACCACGTAACCGGTGTCGCCACGTGCGCAGACAGCAGCGGCCGCAGCAGCGGCACTATCCGCCAAGCGCCCTCCACACGGCGCCATCTTTCGCCGGTGATGTACACGGTGGGGCGTTGCTTTGAAAAACACATGTAATTATTGTACCATAACTTATAAGTATTTGTAAGACATTCTATAGTGACTATACATTTAAGTTTCACTGGTGGGCCCAAATCTGAATCTCTTGTTCAAAGTTGGCGCAGGCGCGGACGGGTTATGGGCAAAGAGTTAAATTCTTCGGTTTTGGGCTATCAGTGTGAAAATGAGGGTTAGCTAATTATCCTACCAATGAATATTTGATAATAATAGAAAAACACGAATGATTACGGTAAAAGAAGCCGTTATGAGGAAACCGATTAATTCGGTGGGGTATTCCGCCGTCGTTTTGAAAGTTTAAAACATCATTGGGGAAAATAAGTGACCCCGTCGTCCATAAAGCTTGACAGAGCTCTTCTGCTTCACAACATACGAGTACGTATACGTTATTTTCATCCATATTGTCACCTTGTTGACTGGTTGTGACCTTGATCTACGACATGGAAAAACGGTATACATAGTAGCAGACCTGTTCCACCTCCAACACCTGTCTCTCGATGTCAGCTTTGAGCGATGCAGCCACGCTGGAGTGATAGGACTCCGCCTGACTCACTATCACGAATACTATTTTCTTTGAATCTGCGAACAAACATAAATGCTCATTAAAGTTTCACATAAATCAATTTGTATACGTGTTTAAGACATATTTGTGTGTTAATTCAATACGGAATTACAATTATTATTATCTCATTAATTTAGGGTTATACAGCGATTTGTATGTGCTTTGCAGCTTTATGTAGTAAGCTGGTTTTGCACGCCGCTGAGCGTAGTTTTGCCAGGTGAGATGTATTTTGCTGTTCCAAGCTACCAATGCTTCCACCCTCAGTGCATATACCACCATACTTCAACACAACTAACATAACCTAATCAAACTAAGATAACGATACCTACACAACTTTGTCTAGTCTATGAGATATGGAGTTTGATCAAATTATATTAAACAACATGTGTTACGATGTGGTTTTGACGATATGATACTGTTTCGCGTTTCTGTAACGGAAACCGTAAAGCTGCCTTTACAAATCGATTCGGTAGGGCAATTTACTACGATCGCCATTTCCAATCCGAGCAGCACAGAAGTCCGAGTTGGAAGTTGGAACAGCTCGACAGCTTGCATGCTGGCACGTCATAACGGAGCGGACATGTAGCGCAGTTCTACCAGCGTAAGAAGTTCTTCCGTGAATAGGTCTCGAGTCTAATTAAAAAAATATATTATGCGTGGAGGCCGTGCGCGATAGAAATTACATCTACTATTTTTAACATCACTGCTTCTACCTCTCCCCGCCGTCGCCTATGCGTACTATATGTTATATCCCCTATCTGTATGCCATCCCTTTCCCTATATTATAAAACGATAATATGACCCACTACATACACATATTTAATGCTATAATTGATCTACTGTAGCGACAGTGAAGCAAATAAAATAACAAGAATTAGAGAAATAAATTAGTAAAAATAAGTACTGTGTAAGCATGGTGCAAGGTTAAACCTCGGGTTAAACACAAAACCGTTTGCTAACGAATGTTATTAGCAAAACGTTGGGAAAAATGCTAATTTAAGAGCGATGCCAGGACCTTGATAGACAGGCACGAACACATTGAATTGGTTGGAAAATACGAATAAACTTTCATTGCCGCTTCTACTGTATTTAAGTAAATGCGACGTATTTGCTCGTTTTAAACAAAACAATGCCAAAAAGGAACACTTAATACCAAATGGAATTAATATTTTTGAAGTATCCGTAGCGTATCCCAAAGAACACGTATTAATACGAAATTCAACCATGCACATTTTAGTAATTTAACATTTTATTTTAAAATTAAACTAAGTGGCTTGATGCATTGTCATTTCATTTGCCACATCAATATCAAACATCAGCCGCAGGCATCTACAATAAAAGGAAGCTATATGGGCATGTAACACAAAACATGTAAAAACATTTTTTTATTTAAATGCTGTCAAAAGAAGTCAATAAATTTGACCTTAAATCAAACCCATCAATTTGTAAAGGATTTAAGATTACGACAATAAAGATAACTTCTAATTAAGACCTACAGAGTAGAATCAAATTGCATCGTGCTGCCTTTAAACGGATCAGCCTGAAATATAAATTACATACTACATTACATATCAGCACAGGCCATTATTTAGACATGTAATTGTTAAAATAATTTAATAGATTTGATAAACATTTCACACGGTAAAAGAATGTTTCACACTAGAATATAGGTGGAGTTGATGACATTTGCAGCAAATCAATCGATTTAGGAGAGCCAGTTAACCGATGTTTACAGACTTATCCTTGTATGAGAATCCGGCGGAGTGGCTTAGGCCACACAGTCAAAATATCGCAGCGGCATCGAATTAGGTGCCATGCCAGGGACTTCCCTTTATGATCACGGCTGCACTGAACAGGATGAAAAACACGGACAATTTTTCATTACCGGTTCGAGCATCATTTCATCCAAAGCAATTGTCCCCTCCTATATTATGATCTATATTAATACCGAATCAGGGAACAACTCGCATTCGTGACGAAGTGCACTTATCCAACTCCGAAAGAGAAAGAATGAACGGGCATGAACGGGCGGGGAACAAACCCATAATCTCTAGCAAAGAAGGCAAGTCCCCGCGCCACTGCGCTATGAGTCACATAAACTTACAACCGACCGATAAACCTGCATAGTTACAGTGGTTCCATGTTGACGGATAAGGTTAACCTCGGGTCCTTGTTCATTAGCACTAGTTAAATAAATTCGTCTATATAGATTATTTTTTTTATGTAACTGGACATGGATAGCTAATAGCGAACTGACCGTATTAGCCTAACACACCACATGGGAACTAGGTGCCATGCCAGCACCTTCCTTATATTGCACGGCTACATTGAACTGGACGGAAAACACGGACAATTTTCATTGCCGCTTCGACCATCGTTCATTCAATGCGATGGTACCAACCCGGGCGGGATTAACCATACCACCTAGTAAATTAAGAAGGGGACCTACAGTTTAACGTGGAATCCGAACCACGGCCAGCCTCAACGGTTAAAAATGGTCACCCATCCAGAACCTAACGGCGCTCAGAGGTGCTGCCCCAGCTTATCGATTCGCAGGGCGTCGCACACTGAGCTACTGAGGCTACACAGGGCCTGCCTTCGCAATACGTTTCACCATATTCGCGTAAAAATAAAACTTCAAGTTTTTCACCGCACGGAACGATTTCCGCTGGGACTAACCATTTAGCGAAAAGGTAAATTCGCGAGTTCCCAGATAGGAGACGTCGCCTGATGGAAATGCCCTGTCCTGAACTTCAAACTGAATAATAATATATTGCCGTCTCGTGGGCAGGCGGGAAGCAAGTTGCGGGGGCGGGAGATGCAGCCATTTAGTGATTGCGATGCGCGTAGCACGCGGCTTTCAAATAATTAGAATATGCAGGTTAAATTGGCACATCGACCGACAAACTAGTTTTGTAGGTAAGTGGGGTCATTTTCAAGGTTTTGACATATTGTCAAATGTCACGTGGTATTGAGATACGACTTTTTTATTTCTTTTTGAAAATGACCATTGCTTTAAGCCCTTATCATTCTTTTGTTTATTGTTTAATCGACACGAAATACAATTGATTGGCTTTAACGACGTGTCCTTGTTTTATGAAAATTATTATTTGATGAACTATATTTGTTTTAAATATTAATATTATTTGACTGATTTTGTGCTGATATATATTAATACAAATATACAAGGATTTAAGGCAATAAAGAAATAAAGGAAAACATATCTATGCTTGGTCTATTATGTATGTTTTTGTTTATGTAATAAACTGTTTTACATATATTTTTCCAGCTGACTTTTGTAGACAACCCTCTTTTACATAACTCTTTGGGAGTATCAATAAATAGTGCACAATATCAAATCTCAGGTTACTTTTCTTTTTGTTGCTACCTGTATATTTAGTCGTATTATCGGTTTGATTGGAAGATACTGACTTTAGGCAAGAACCCCGCTCTTGCATGTACCTTTGTGTATGGAAGCAATAAATAATATTATTATTGTTATTATTATAAGAGGTCAACATATTTAAGAAATCCCATCAAACGGTGAAAACGTCCAAAAGGAAATTGAGGTCGTGTTAAATGATGTTTCCGTGTGGGCTCATCCTCCGCTGTGTATACTTTAGTGAACAGTGGGGTCGGTCGGACTAAGAAGGAAACCTCGCTAATGCACCTTCAATGTTCGGAGCTCAAATTAATTATCTCCAACAAGTTTTGGGTTCCTTATAATGGAGGCAAGATCCACTGAGGCGGAGATTAATCAAATAACAAAAGCCGATTCTATGTAACGAGAAGGGAGGCGTGGCGTTTGGAGTGGCCGAACAGTTGAATTTAAAAATGGGAATTTGAAAGTTTATTTTTACTCAGGATACAAACAAAATGTATAATGAAATAACATTAATTTATTAAATAACGACATCTAACTAAATAAGGAACATAACATTTCTTGTGTATGTGTATACTACTTTTATCTTTCTGATAATTAAAAATAAGTAGCACGTTTTTTTTTTCTGTCATGTTTTTTTGTCTTTTCGAGTTGGATGGAAATATTTCGTCACGAATGCGAGCGGTTCCATGGCTAGGAATTCATATAAGACAGCCGGATTGGTAAAATAACGTTGGGTGAAAGATAGTCGAAACTTTAAAAAAAATCTCTTATTCATTCAAAATTCAAACCAAAAGTGTAAATTCCTATTACTATTAACTCACAACGTCGTCGTCTCCAGTACTATTTCGGTCATTATCCTTGATTAAATTTTTTCAAAAATATGAACGTTCACATAATGTGAAGGACAGATAAAATAGTGAAAAAAATATGAATAATATTTTGTTACTAATTTGAATTCAATTGGATAACAATAATAATGTCTGACTCGGGCGCACCCAACTTTCCATACATTTGTAATGTGATTTTTAATGTGATGTATTCGGAATTTTACCTTTACTTTTGCTGTGACAGCTTGCTTCTTGCCAAATTTCATAACTATAGGTTAACGGGAAGTACTGGCATAATAGCCGTATTTTTTATCGCGTTACCTTTTTTTACCACGGGACCATAAAAATAACCCCCTAAGAAATCAATAATAAACAGACTCCTAATAATTGGAAATGAACTTAAACTTAATTTAACCACACGTTCCTGAGAAAATGGGATATTGATAGACAGACAGATGGACAACGAAGTGTTCTTCTATAAGGGTTCAGTTTTTCCTTCTGAGGGACGCGACCCGTGAAAAAAAGTGTGGGGTCAACTTTCAATTTCTACAAAAAGTTTCAAATTCAACAAAAAAAACTTACTAGCACTAGAAAATTAAAACTTTTTATATACGCAGCAAAATGGCATCCAAAATTGTTGTTCCAAAAATCGTACACTTACTGGCAAGCGCACCAAATGTTCGACTACATCTATGAGCTTTCGAACTTTTTTGGGCGCTACGAAAACGATGCCGGCCGGAAAATATACACCTATCAAAAAATCCACATACGTGTTGACAATGTAGGGCTGGGATATAAACTCAAATGACACATTTACGGGCATATTTACTCCTGGGAGAGTCGAAAATCCCGTATGTAACATATAAATATAATTTACACACAGTTTTATTATTTCCTCGCCACTAAAAGCCACTCGGTGCGCAGGTTTAATAAAGTGGAGTGCGCACTAGACTTCAATTGAACCTAGTTATGGGTCATAAATCTAAGTACAAAGGTCGCGATATTGCTTTGTGCTTCCCACGCGCAAATCGCAAGTTTCTAAACGAAAGGATAAGAAATGTTTTTTCGAATGGATTATTTCAGAAAGGTCAGTTATTTTTAGGTTTGTTCACAACTGGTGAGACGGTGCCTTCCCAATGTTTTATGTAACTGGGCATAGATATAACATCCCCAGTCATTATATTAATTCAATCCAATTCATTTATTTAAACTTTTAGTTGTCAAAGTACACTAAGTTATGTCACAAACTGATAGATCCGCGGAAACTTTACTGGTTTATACACTATTTCCGTCCACAGGAATGATATACACAATTAAGGTGGCCCAACCCGGCGGGACTAACTCATTCGCGGGCACGGTACAAAACCGTGCTGTTGCGCTCTGGGACCTTCTCTGTTTCAAAGCAAAAGACAGGGTCCGTGATGAGAAAGATGCAACATGTCCACAAAAAGACAATGTGCATAGTGTATGATTTGGTAAGATTTACGAAAATTTTAATTACAAAACGACTTATAACTAAAAGTAAACCACGACCGCTGTAGTCAAAAATCTAACAAAAACCAAATAGATTTTAAATCTTGATTCAATAACCTATGTCTGATGACTAATTTCTTTAAGATGTTCTTACTTTATCATTGCGTAATTCACCGCCAAAGTTATTGTATAAAACGCGCGAAAAATTCGAACTTTCGGACCTTATAATTATAGAAACCAAACACAATTTTACCATGCCAATGGTCATCAGACATCTAGGTAGTTCGATCAAATAAAGCAATTTTGAGCTAAATTTGGGATCTCTGACAATAAATATGGGCGTGATCTTCTTTCCCCGTTTGTATGGGGAGTTGAGCGGGATGGCCCACCTTAATTAGGTGTCATGCATTTTTTATTATTAATAATTTAGTCATTTTTTTCATTCCATTTCAACTAGCTGCGATACCCGCTTGGGACAATATCGGGATGATTGACTGCTTTTTTCCGGAAAAAGTAGGTAGATAACAAACATCGGATATTTTATTTTATATCGGATATCATATTTTTTTTCGTTGTTATAAGTGAGAAAAATAATAGTATTGCACAATTTTTGTTTCTAGTAAATTCGATTATTTTAAATGATCGTATTGGGTAGATATTTAAACTTATAATGTGTTTCAATGTCTTAAGAATTCAAATACTCTTTTGATTTCTTATATTTGTAGTATAACACTGAGAAAAAAAAAGATGACAACTAGGTATATCTCGGTTAAATGTTATCTAGTTCTTTCTTCTGGGTACTTCAGCTAAAAAATCACTTGTCTACTCATTTAAATCATTTAGGATTTGTCACTATGTACCTGATATACATAGTTGAATTTGATAGCTAATTTTAACTAGAAACGTTTCAGTGACCGGTGCCAGGCTCTCGGGCTGTCCCTTTTTTCATCCGATTTTCGGTGACATGGTCTTGGTTTCATTCAACCATATTTTGTACTCAGTAAAGTTTCATCGGATATTACTTTGTCATAACACAAATGGCCGAAGCTGGAAAAGCCTCAGTACTTAGTGATGGCACGCCGCAGGCTTTGTTTATGTTCCCCTGAAAGCAATCTCGTTCAGTCAATTGCAGCCGATGCAGAGCAATTTTCTTTTAACGACCACCCGCGCTGCCCTCCGCTTGTTTAAACTCGCCACTACTACTGCCGGCATTCGCTCCGTGTTCTGGTATTTTCTTAAGGGTGTGACAGAAACTGAAGCCCTAGCACACATAGAATTCTAAATTATTGAAATAGATAGAGCTCATATTAAATCATAATGATGCCAATTTTTTATACTTAAGGTGGCCCATCCCGCTCATCTCCCCATACAAAAGGGGAAAGAAGATCACGCCCATATTTCTTGTCAGAGATCCAAAATTTTGCTCAAAATAGCTTTATTTGATCGAACTAGATGTTTGATGACCATTGGCACTGTAAAATTGTGTTTGGTTTTTAAGTTATAAGGTCCGAAAGTTCGAATTTTTCGCGCGTTTTATACAATAACTTTGGAGGTGGATTACGCAATGATAAAGTAAGAACATCTTAAAAAGATTGGTCATCAGACACAGCTTATTTAATCAAGATGTATAATCTATTTGGTTTTTGTTAGATTTTTGGCTTCAGCGGTGGTGGTTTACTTTTAGCTATAAGTCGTTTTGAAATTAAAATTTTCGTAAATCTTACCAAATCATACACTATGCACATTGTGTTTTTTGTGGACATGTTGCATCTTCCTCATCACGGAGCCTGTCTTATTCTTTGAAACAGAGAAGGTCCCAGAGCGTAACAGCACGGTTTTGTACCGTGCCCGCGAATGAGTTAGGCCCGCCGGGTTAGGCCACCTTAAGAGGCCTATGTGGAATCCCTCAGACTGACCAGCGTATTTTATGGGATCATTAAGTAACGTTTAAGATATAGCAAATAATTAGCTATGCGACGGTATACTACCATCATCTGTATGAATAATGTATCTGTCAAGTTAACGTGTGTTCTACGTCTAGCGTGGAGTTGAAAAAAGTCACACAATCGCTTAACGCGAAGCTTTAAAATTCCAATTTCGAATTAGAACCAACTGATCCATAGGGTCAGTAAACTGTCCATGCACCTGCCGGGGTACGTTGCACACCTGGAGTCCTTCAAACACGGTGTAAAGCACCTGGCCGGCCAATATGGTTTTCGCAGCCCCCGTGTAAGTGCGAAAGCCCGTGGGCATTGACAGCACCTCCTATGTGAGTGCCTGGTGTGGTATATGTTATATGCCGAGCTTGACTAAAAAAATACAAGAATGTTGACAAGCAATCTGATCGTCTACCTTAGAATGATGTATCCGTGAAATATTGTAAAATGCGTACGTGATTAAAAACCGTCTACGCGTCTTTTGAAGGATGGCCAGAGCAATATCTAACTGCTGCGAAGAAAGTTGCTTGCCCAGATGGGCGGATTAATAAAACCGGCCAAGTGCGAGTCGTACAAGGGTTCCGTACCATCGTACAGGATTTAACACAAAAATCACGTTTCTCGTGTGAGGTGTTTAATTTTTTGTTACGGCAGCATATGAAATACAGTCTCTGTGAAAATTTCAACGGTCTACCTATTATCGCTCGTGAGACACAGCCCGCTGATGATTGACGGACGGACGGACTCCGAAGCCTTAGTAATAGCGTCCTGTTGGCACCCTTTTCGTAGCCCTAAAAAGGATGCGTATTATTTTCAAAAAAAATTATAAGTTGGTAGTTTTACGGATTTTTAGGTTCCTCGTTTTCTAAAATCTCACCCTTCAAAGACAGAATGTAGTAACATTGCGACAGGCGTCAGTTTTCGTTCCAAATCAGAATCACGACATAAAAACACTTTTAAGCCATGCATAAGTTATCGCGCTAAACGGCGCTCATACCTCCAGAGAATATTCAACTTTGGTTCATAAGTTACGGTATATCGTGAAACACGGAGAAGTATGCATGAGCATGGTGGATACTAACATACAAAGAATGTAGGTACGACTGAAGGTATTCTTAGTAGTTGTAAATTGTAACTAACAACTGCTTTTGCGCTCTAGATATTGCAAACATTGCATCAAAGTAAACCTGGATTATATGCAATGGTTCTAAAGCAGGGTTTCCAAACCAAGGGTCCATGGACCCCTTGGTCGTCAGTGCTGGGTTCTATGCTTGATATGATGACAATGAATACTGTGCGTGATTGATAAAAAAATATATCTTTACTTTTTCTGTGGTAATAGAGTAGTTTTTTCAAAATGCCTGGTTTTCTTTCCCTTCAAGTGAGTTCCGAAGGAGTCCTCAACAATTTTGAAGTCCCGCAGGGGTTCAAGACTACAAAAAGGCTTAGAAAAGCTGTTATTAAGCATGTGCAATGACACTACATTTCGCCAGCGCATTTGTGATGATTTGAGATTTTTTTATATAAGGTTTGAATTTGAGGTTTGGAGTAAAAGAAGAGCTTTTATTTGTCTTCAAACTAATTTAAATGTCATTGACCAGCACAAAGTATGAAACAAAATATTGTAGGTTATGTTTTTTTAATATTTTCTTTCCCAGGACTTCCTTTGATTAGCATAGTTAAGAACAATTTATTTTCGGAATAACTTGGAGAAAAGTTAGTCATTTCAATTACATAGATTGAGTAAATAACATTTTCAAATCTATTCTGTTTTATTTTGTGTGGTATCTGACAGCTTTGACATATATTTTAGGTGACCTCGCTTAGCCGCCACCTGTCGTGATAAATGAGCAGTTTTCTTTCCCATTGTTATCAGGAGGTCTCTGTGATTGTAGAATCAAAACTTCGGCAAAAAATTACCTCGGTTCTGCTGAGGGTCCTACGATACCTCACGTCGTGTCTAAAGTGTGACTTCTTTCTTTAGAATTTATGTTTTCTTTAGAATTTATGTCATTAGACCAGGAGCGGCGTCAGCGGTGGCGTGAGCGGCATGCAAATGATAAAAAAAATATTCTCACATTTATGGGGAACGTTAGATCTCATTTACACGAAATTATTAAATTAATTTGCATAAAAACTGTAACTGCGGACTCCAGGCACATTTTCCAATTTCAACATGGGGGATTACCATGGTATAATGGCCGGGTGAACATGCAAGAGGAATTAAATCTGACGTTTATTGGCATTTCGTACCATGCCAACTAGTAAATTTTAGTTCACTTGGAACAGGTCGTTTGGCAGTCAGCTTGGTACGAAATGCACTTGCATGTTCACCGGCAGTTTTGCAACTTGCAGCTGCGAATGAAACTGCACTATGATCTGTCAGTAATACATTCTGAGCTGTCAGAACGCAGTTTGAGTGAAGACAATGGTTGCTCCTTTTTTGGTGCTCGCACGGCCAGCTCATTAATTTACCATAGTAACCCCCAGAATAGCGCCAGGCGCACTCGAACTGTCCGGGATGGGGTATCATTATCCTAAGTGCTGCCATTGCTTGCTTAATGCTTAGCACGTGACAACCGCACAGCCTGTGTAAAGTAATCGACACTTGGGCTCGTGACGTGAACGCTCACTTGCCTGATCACCTGGCGAGTTTATTTACCATGGTAGCCCACTTCAGGTGTCAAATTGGCGATCCTATATTATTCAAACTGCCCAATATGTGCGATTCTAATTTAATCCAATAACATTTTATTTTATTCCGTTTAAATAATCTAATTTAAAAGGTAAGTAGTGTGGTAGTTTCGACAATAAGAAAGAAACAAAGCTAGATTGCAATCACTACATGATATTTTCCAAGGAGCACTCAAAGTCGTCACCGATCAGAAGTTCAGGAGGTTTTAGACATTGCCATTAATTTGACTTATTTGAGTACTGTACACATACATGTTATTTAAGATGATACCCACATAAATAATATCAACAAAACATTCGCAATTTGTTTCCTGAAACTGCATAAAAGTTTAAACATTTCATTTAATAACCAAGCGTCAATGTACTTCGTAAAATGTGTAGAGACATCTTGCAATCTTTTAAATAGGTTAAATAAGAAGGTAACTCTATTTCGTGCAACCGTTTAGCCGAACAGCAGAGTACAATACACGTTCCATAAATCCAGACCGCAGAAAACATATTCCACCCTTCGAGAACCCTAAAGCCGACGACGCAGCGCACGTCGCGCGCCCCAAATAACTCGCTGCCACATGTTGCGACGCACACCGCACGGTACTCGGCTCCCACTTATCATCGCTAGAGAAAATTGGATAAACCGAATTGTAAGATGGCTCCACATTGTGGCCTAAGCATGGCCAACGCAGGTTGACTTGCCCTATCCGCAGCCGTTGCGGTGGGAAGTGATTCATAAAGATAATAGGTATTTGTGTAATTAAAAATTATCACGTCACGTGGACACGTCGTCCAAATCTTATTGGCATTCGATGCTTAAGAACGGTCCGTAAGCTATATCCCCCATACAAACGTAGTTCACTAATCATTAGGGAACCGCTATTCCAATTAAATTGATATTTCATATCTAATATCGGGTAACAAATATCTGTCTGCACGTTTTTGTTTTTTTTTTAAATCAAACCGAATGAAATTAAAGCAAAAATAAAATGTTCATACGAATTTTGTTTTCTTTGTGATTTGACCCAGAATACATTTACCAAAAAAACAAAGACATGCAGACACAGATATTTGTAGCCTAATATTAGATACCAAATATTAAGTAAGTTGGAACAGTGGTTTTCAAATTATTAGTAAACTACGTTTGTATGGGAGGCGAAATTTTCTGATGCTTACGGGCCGACCTTAAGTTTCTTTTTAATGTGACTGGACATGGATGGCTATTAGCCACGCCACACTCACCGTCGTGATATTAGCCCAACACACCGCGTTCCTGACGGATTTAGGTGCCATGCCAGGACCTTTATGCGCACGGCTCCTTTTAACTAGATGGTTTCGCTATTAGCTAGTTAGTCCTAGGTTGACGTGAAGCTTAGTTTAAGTTAAGTTTTCATTTATTTTGTTCTGTATTTAATTAATAAGTAATAAGCGTTGTTTCTCTTTGCATACCCTAAGCTGTAAAATTTCTCTATGATAGGGTTGATTGTTAGAAATTGCCTGAGGCAATAAATCCGCCTTTGCATTGTACTTTTGTATGGATTGCAATAAATAATATTATTATTATCATTATTATTAGTGCACATTTAATTTTATAAATGTTATTAGAACAAAAATAGAATCGGCTCCTGATTCCCGGTTCTGTGCTTCCTGCGCCACTTTGTACCTCCCGGGGCGCGGCTCGCGTCACCCGATCTACACAGAGTGGAGAGACGGCGCGGCGGCGGCGCGGGCCACAAGAGCGGGCGTGCAGCTACAGAAAATCAGATTAGCTGTTTCTCTTATTTATTTATGATATTCGTTCTGTAGGCAGAAATAATATGAATAACAACAATTGTTGTTTTTTTATGTTTGTTGTAGAGCCGGCACTATATCCAACTGTGAAGAAACGTTTTATTCTTGGGCAACAGTGCAGCGCCGACACGCCTCCGCGCGCGCGAGGGCTGGGCGGCGCTGGGCGGCGCTGGGCGGCGCGGGGCGGCTGCGGTTGGGCGGGCGGCGCGGAGGGCGCTTTTATGCTGACTTGTCCGTCGGCGCCGGTTTATTGGTACAATTTGGGTTGCTTAAAATTGCTAATGGACTATCGGGAGAGACGTGAAAAAGGCTTATTCAGGGTAGAAACAAATATATAGGAATATAATATATTTAAGTTTTTTTTTATAACCACGCGTAACAATTTTTAGCCCAACACAACTAATTTCTGAAGTAATAGTCACCTTCTCTGTATGTATGAATTAATAGTAAATAGTAATAAATAAATAAATATTAAGATGATATACGCATTAAAATAATGTATACAAATACAAAAAGGCTTTTACATCATGAATATAAGTTAAGTTATCACAAAAACCAAAACGTACAGACGTAGTCTCCGTTGATTTATTAAATGTGCAAAATATATAAAAATAAATATTTTACTGAGGAAACAGTTACGAACCACAGGTATGGAACTAGATTACCTCATTATCCTCTTAACCAACCACATGGCGTGGAACCAGGAACAAGCCTCAGAACCGCTGCTATACTCGTAACAGCTAATTCTAAGACTCTGTGTTCTCACGCGAAGTTTCCAGGCGTAAGACGGCGTTAGTTTGATGAAGTATAATAAAACCGAAATAAGGCTAGAACAATTGTCGCGTTGGGTGAGGTGAGGTGAGGTGGGGAGGTCGGGGTGCGAGCGGCGCGCGGCCCGGGGCGTTGCGAATGCCCCGCGCCTCGTTGTTCATTATGTCTAATCAAGTGCTACGCCGCAATCTGCACAAATTGTTCCCGCTGGCGAGGGAAATAGCTTCGCCTCCCCCCTCACCCCCGAGCCCGCCTGCCGCCATCGCCAGAGGATGTGCCGTAGACCGAGACAACGAGAGAACTCGACTCACACAAGAATACAACGTTCAACTCTGTCATTTCTATTTGTTGTTCCTTTTTTAGGCTTCCGTACCCAAAGGGTGAAAACGGAACCCTATTACTAAGCCTCCACTGTCCGTCCGTCCGCCCGTCCATCCGTCCGTCCGTCCGTCTGGCACAGGGCTGCATCTCATGAACCGTATATAATAAGTAGGCAGCAGACATTTATACAGAGTGTGTATTTATTTTGTCGCTATAACAACAAATAGGTTAAATAAAAAAATAAAAAAACGTAAAATAATAAAATTCCCTTGAAAAAAAAAGTGATTTTTTTGTGTTAAATCTTGTACGATGGTACGGAACGCTTCGTATGCGAGTCCGACTCGCACTTGGGCGGTTTTTCCGTCACTCGCCCTCAGATACACATGCTAGGTTCAACCTAGTCATGTCATGTCTATTGTTGTTCGTTTTTATGTCACTCGACCCTCAGATAGACACGCTAGTGTGCATGATAGTGGAAATTACCAACATCAACTACACTTACAATTTACATACTAAATACTGGCAGGAGAGAATACACACGCTCCTTGCAGGCACGTTGCGTGCTTACACCTCTCAGTGTCGAGCTAGAGGCTCGGTATAGAGATGGAGGCTTTGGAAGAAATACTACGGTAATTAATAATAAAATTTTAAGTCCTATCGCCCTATCAAGCCATTTTTTAAGAATGTTAATAAATATTTTCCAAAAGTAACACTGCTAATAATTACTGGCAAACGTGTCCATACGTGCTAGTAATTAGCACGCCACGTCGTGCCCCCCCACTACTCCTTTTAATGTACATCACGTGCCAATGGCACAAGAAAATCAAACGTGGCGCGACTCGCTACTAGCAAGAGATCTACTAGCAGTGAGACAATACACATTCCACTGGCACAACTGAGACAGCTACGTGCGAGCTACTGGCATGTGTATCTGCTGCTTGAACACGTGAAAAACCGTTGCACCCGATTTTTATTTATTTTCATGCACTTAAAATACATTTACTCTAGCTGCTAAACGCATAATAACTATAATCAAAATACGAATTACACAAAACTCGAGGAGTTACTAAGAATATACAATTTAATTATATGAACTCACCTCTGCTATTATTTTGGCTACAATATTTTACAAATTATTTGCAAAATTAAAATACTGATTAATCCATTGATTTTCTAAGCATTTCACAGATAAACAGAAAAGGCTCATGAGGAACTTAAAACTTTTTTTAAAACTGAGCGCGTGTGCCACCACTTTCATATAACTTGGAACGCTGGGTTTATAAACTCACTCTCGACACAATAGCCCGTCTAGAAGCTGGCATGGCACCTTGCACAAACTTAAATTGGTAGCGTCTAATTTCTACTTGGTTGCTTCCATCTGTGCCAATCTCCAAAACAAATTAAAAATAACCGCCCTCTCACACAATAAAGGTTAATCCTTAAATTTAACATTAACCTTTTACCAAGATATTTCAATTTCTTAACAGTTGACCATTACTTCCGAATTAAAACAGGATTAATCGGGCGGTTAGAGCGCACCTGAAAGACATAAATATCCTCGACTCCTGCAAAGTGGGCATCCTTCAATTCAGTGTCGTCGCAGGCTTGATTTAATGCGGGTGAATAATTTATTAACAGGGTACCCGCGAGGATAATGCAGAGGCCCAAGATCCTGTTCTTGAAGCGAATATCCTTGTTTTGAAGATAATTCTGAATATTGGATAGACAATAGACATATATTTGTTCAAATGTTGTTGAATGATAAACCGATCTGCAATATAACAATTTCAAAACTTAAATAAAATAAAACCCGTTTTAAAAAACATTCAACCGACTTTAATCACTAAGACGAGTTATATTCTTTCCTAACATTTATGAAAGGACCACCCCTTAGATATACCCCACCGATGAGAAAAAAACATCGGTTGACCATTCCGAAGATATCGAGCAATATACATACAAAAAATATACAAACGAATTGAAAACCTTCTCCTTTTTTAAAGTCGGCTAAAAAACGTATTCAGCAGGAACCACCTTTTTTTTATTTATTAGAAGGTATTTTAAAATAAGTACGTTAAAACCGACCAGGTGTGAATAGGATTAGCGCACCGAAGGAAACCTTCATATCTAACGTTAAAGAAGCGAACTTTATACTGCATTAAAAGCTTTTACTACTAATTGAAACGTTTCAATTGAATTATCTTAATTCATAGTTTTTATTTTTAATTATTTATTTTATTCCTAAATAAGATCCAAACTCTACTAAGGCCCGATTTTTTAATAGTCTGATAATCCGTCAGATAACTATTCGACGAATTTATTTATGCCGCTGCTTGCTTACTTATCCATGGTAGTGAGCCAATGTTTTTATTAGCAACATTACACTTAGATAATAGTAATAGGAGATATAATCATCCGGTAGTTAATTTTAAAAGTTTATTTTGGTATTTTTTATCAGACCGTTAAGTACTTTGTGAGGATTGAACTCTACTAAATATTGTATTGCCTTCTGTTATGGATTAAAAGGCTCCAACAGATGGAAAGAAATGCGTTGTAGCTACGCTAATAGGGTTTCTGGTATTTCGTACGTAGCCCTAAAATATACATAATCGATTACCGAGTGACTTCAAGGGGATAAGCGCAGAAGGCGTGGAAAAGTAGCGTTGAATAAATTGTAAGAGTGAGGCACGAGTGTGTAAATAATTGACAACCAGATTACAATCAATACGAGACGACACGGCGGGTTATGGCCCCGCCGGTCGTAAAGGTCGTCCATTTGGTGCGGGCCAATCATAGCGCGCTGGCATGGCGATTCTTGGACCGAACCGTGACATTTTAAACCCTAGTAAATGAATTATTTTAGAATCGTGTATGATCGGATTTCATTCATTTCATTTCATTTATTTATTCAACTTCTGGTAGTCAAACTACACTAAGTCATGTCAAAATTTGATTGATCCGCGGATTCGATCAACCAGTAAAGAAGAACCCGCAAAGAAACTTTACTGGTCTATAAATTATGTTTTTTTTTGTCTTTTTTTTCGTCCACATAAATGATATAACACAATTATGATTTCATACCTAAATGCTACTGCCAAACTTACATTGGTAGAACGGTCTAAAGCAAAGAACTAAGAACTACGAGAAAACAACAACCCACAATGTGAAAAGTGTTAAATTATAAATAAATTACTTAACCTAATAACCTAATAATTATACGATTATATATTAATATAATTATAGATTAAACATTTTGGTATCATTGATAAGGACGGTAGACTATAGAATAGACTCCCGAGGTATATCCCCGAAAGTACAAGCTGAGGTCCTTTAAACATGGTGTGAAGAAGCACCTGGCCGGCCGGCATGGTTGGGGTCGCAGCCCCCGTCAAAGTTCAAAAGCCCATGGGCGTCATCGGTTGTGAGGTGACCTCCTATGTGAGGTCCTGGCGTACGCCATATATGCCGCGCTTAACATAAACATGCAGTTTTCGTATGAATGTTTATGATGATTTTAGCCTAACACAACACATAGTATTTGATGGAAAACACGGATAATTTTCATTGCCACTTTTCTGTTCTTTCAAAATGAAGGTATCAACTCTGGCGGGATTAACCCCACCACTTACGGGGAAAGGGGACTTACAGTTTTACATGGATTCCGAATCACGGAACGGCTCGCATTCGTAACGAAATGTAATTAACTAATTAAAAAAATAAACTGGTGCATGAATGGGGCGGGAATCCAACCCATGACCTCTGGGATGGAAGGCAAGTTCCCGCGGCCTTGAGCTATGACCCGCTCGATTACCATCGATCTTTTGGGTCTTAATATTTAGGGCCGAGTGCACGAAAAGACAAAAAATCAAAATCTACGTCAACGTATGATGAAACACGTCACTTTGTATGGACAGTATGAAAGGAACTCCAAGCGGTTCACTAAAAGTGACGTGTTTGAACATTGATTAACTCAGCCGTCTCTTTGGGGCTTAGTCCATCGATGTGTAACCATAAAAGTTCGTATACTACACCCTACTATTATATGTAATGTGTCCGAGGCTCCCTGTGCACCTTGATAGAGTCCAATCATCACATCTATTCGAAATGGAACGAAGAAGAAACCAATATTACAGCAATGTGCCGCTAATAATACGCCAATCGTCACACTGACCCCGCGAAAACATGTTACTCATCGTCCCAGCTCGTTTATTATGATACGGTCGCGTCAGAATAACCCGCGCGCAGGCCGGAGGGTGATTCCCCCCGGAAGGGGAGGCTGGCCGATATAGCGGATTGATTGCCCCGTAAACTGATAGCCGGTGTGATACGCAACGCGACTCGCTCGATGGCAACCTGCCGACGAGCTCTCAAATGTACTCCTGCAGGTAACATCACGATCTGACAATGTAGGCAGATGTTACGAGCGGTTTGTGTCTGCTCCTCTCCCCGGTGCGGCGTTGTTGGTTCAACACCCGCTGGCACTGATAAGGGAATTTATGCGATGACATGCGATTTATGTGAACACGAGGCCGAGATAATGCATTCCCTAACCGCATATTCGGTTATCAAGAGCCCGAAATTACTCTTGCTTAATGAATAATTTTAAATAAACGGCACAACGCAGGAACTTGTAAAACTTTTTTACAGAAACCTAAGTACATTCGCGAATAAGCCATTACTACGAATTATCGCACAATACTTTGATGGAAACGTTTGTTTATCTGGCATATGCATGACAAAGCATAAATAGTCCAGCTAGCAGAAACTGAAATCTGCGAACTTTGGTTTGTAATTAAAACAGGTTCCATCTTTCTGTACCAATGAGGGAGAAATATTTTGAAGATTTTGGCTCCAAAAAGGAAACTTTAAACAATGTCTTTATGGATTTTGTTTGAATGTGCATATCTAGACGATTAATTTTACCAAGAAATAATAAGGCTTAAGCGGACATGGAACTCTCGCAAATACTGTAGTCCTCGTATACAGTTAATACTTTTTCATACTAAGCAAGTACGCCACTTTTTCCCGGGAATGTGTACATGAATATATATGTATAATCATAAAGACAGTTTAGCATTCATAGCCATACACACATATAGTTACAGTACAAGACGAAAATACGTTAAGATTTATAAGGGCACATGCCACATGCTTAAACTAATTTAAACATTCTCAAATATGTTCAAAACGCCAACCGTAAACGAAAGTTGCCTAGGAAAAGAAACCGGTTCCAGTTCATCCCTAAGCTGAAATTATCGATTAAGTGAGACATGAATAATGTATGGTGCACGGGCGGAGCCGATAATTTTGCACGAAAAAGAAGCGAATTTAAAAAGGGGGTCTTAGAAGGACTTTCGCCGAGCACCGGAGTCGCACGGGGTGAAAGTTTGTGCAGTTTCAGCTACGCGAAACGATACCTTTTTCTTTTGGGTGATACTCAAACAGCCCGTTCTTCTACAACACTGCTTAAGAGGATAATGAGGTGATCGACTTCCATACATTGGCTCGTGCCTTGTTTCAAATTAAGAAATATTTTTTCTGAATTTTGCAATTTAATTAAATCAACTGAGACCTACGTCTGTACGTTTTCATTTTTTTGATAACTTATCATATATCCATGATATAAGCCTGTAAAGATTTGTATGAAAATATGTCTAAGGGCATATATAAAGGATATAAGTCAAGTCATCAAAAAAATTAAAACGCAGACGTAGCTCTCAGTTGATTTAATTAAAGTGCAAATTCAGAAAACAATATTTCTTAATTTGAGTGATGAATCAGGCACGAGCCATTGTATGGAACTCGATCACCTCATTATCCTATTTATTTAAAAACGTATATGTCCACTGAGCATCAAAAGCATTTAACAGCTTATGGGAGAAATACCATCATATGTCCTGAAGGCAAACATATTTAAAGGATACCTAACTGAATCAAAATTAATGACAGAGAACACGGTTAAATAACTCTACCCTCATTTAATTAAGGAAGAGGCAAAGTGTTTCTCAAAGCTGGTAGCCAGGTGAAAGAGAGGGGCGACAGCATTGCAGGCTTCATTGGGAAGTTTGTACAGAACACTTTGCGAAATTAGTAAGTTTTTTTTTATTGCAATGAGTGCAGCCACAGCGGCAACGGTATTTATCTTCGGCTTGTTTGATGTGATTGCACATTCATTAAATGTTGAATGTTATTGGTTAATTTAAGGTTTAATACATATAATGTACCTGCAGCTTTGATTTTACTTTGGCATTTTCAATGCAATTTTGTAAGTTGTTAGTTCTTCCATCAAGGATTCACTTAACACTAAGGCGTTATGACATAAGATTAAAAAGGGTTTTATTTTACCCTTGCTACACTTGCTTGAAGGAGGTCAATCTGTGTCGAACATGTATTGTTTGCAAAAATAAACGGTTGAAAAGCTTATCCTTTGGAATCTTATTAGAAATATATGTAGGAACAATCTCTTATAAGTTCGGCTTTCATTATTTCAGCTGTCACGTTTTTATTCCGAAATGCATACTTATTTTTCATGAAATTGGTTTAGTTCTAAGCAATGAATGTTAACTAAACTGTTCAATGATGAAAAATCAATAGACAAACTAATAGGAACCAAGATATCATATCTCTATGGTTCTGAAGACTAGAAATGGCATGCGTCTGCTATTTCCATTATGCCCGACGGCATTCATCTGCTGTAGCGAGACAACCAGCACCGACGAGTAAGGCAGGACGGGAGTGGAGGAGAACATAGGTTGATAAGTTGACGACTGCTTTTACAGCAGATAATACTTTTAATACCATGTAAAATATCTCGTAATTTATATTATTTATTTATTTATAAAAGGTAAGCCAACAGTGTACACATGAAATGTTCATAAATAACAAATATGCACAATCCATTTACACACTGAGGGTTGCTGGTACTTTTGTTTCTCGTCCGAGGATTGGCCAATAGCAGTTAGATCTACTCAGTGTGTACATATATCATTATTGTGGATGCAAAAATATGTAAATCAGTGAAGTTTCTTTCCGTGTTCTTCTTTACCGAGTCTATCGAATCTGCGGATCTATCAGTTTGTAATGAAAATTGGTATAGTTTGACTACCAAAAGTAAAGCACAAATGAAAATAAATCGTTGAAGGCCGAACGTCATTTGTATAGCGGCAGCTTAGCCACTTTTTAGTAAAAATACATACACATATTTAGTGCAACAAACATTCTATATTGCGATTAGTAAACGAACTAACTACCGTAAGTGGATTATCACTAATACTACGGATGAGTTTCCGTCGCAACTCCGTCTCTTCTTACTCAATGGCCAGCACTGACAAACTGCGAACGTTGGATTATCAAAGTGCCTCTATCTTGTTAAATTTTCGACAGTTAACTAAATGCCTCAGAATTAATTTTGGATGTAATAATGCGGCCGAAATAGGAGTCGCATTTCTATGCCGAGGCTTTCATTTACAGAGGGCAGCGAAGCATATATTATAACTATTTTAATTGGAGGCCAGCCCCTCATACGACGCTGGAATTGGGGAAAATCGATCGGTAAATAGCCATCAAAAATTTAAAGGATTTCAATCAATTTCAATAATTATGGAATTAGGAAGTGACTTTTATTTAAGTTATAATACTGTTTATGTGCACGTATCTGTATTTAATTCATGAGTGGTTCATAGCGCAGTGACTATAGATATTTTGAGTAATTTTTGGTTGGAACAGTAGAATTAAAACAATAGACAAAAATATAGAATTGATATTTCATTTTCTAATGTTATTTGACTCAGTTTTGATGTTTCGAAAAATCTAAAACCTACAGATAAAGGTATTTTTTGATTTGTATTTGAAAAAAATAATAATGCAACAGTGCCTTTCAAATGATTTCCAAACACGTTTGTTTGGGTAACATATGAAACGGGACATTCTTAAAATGATAAATACGATATTCACGAACCCACAATAAATTGGTTCAAGTCATAGGTTCATGGCGCTATCTCTTTATGGGAATAGAATTAACTACCGATATGCGTTTACAAGCAGCTCGTAGGAGTATATTTGGCCGCAGTTCATTTAGCCGAAGTTCTGCGCAGAAACTCTACCTTAACTTCACATAAGTCAACAACACGAAGTATGAACGTCACTAATACGAATTCAATGTTTTTACGGGGTTCCGTTAAGAAAGGTGCCAACGGAATCCTATTACTAAGCCTCTGTTGTCCGTACGTTATGTACAATGGTACGGAATCCTTCATGCGCGAGTCCGACCCACATTTAGCCGGTTTTCTCCGCCACTCAAATTCATGTGGATACATATTTCCAAATAGTACTTACATTATTTATTATATTGACACTTGAAAGTGTACTACTCATGTACATATGTACTTTTCTTTCTGGCCATTTGCTTGGAACACGTAAACGTTCTTCAGAAATAGCAAATAGAAACTCTGACACTGTCGAAAGTGCTAAAACTTGAAATCCAAACAAAAGGATCTTTACAAAATATGCACTCCAAGTCGAGTAGTTCTCATAACTTATTCCAACTCCGCTCGCACCACTACAGCCCACTGAAGTAGTAACCAAAATAGAGCTGTCAGCGTACCATTAGTCGTATTGCACGGAGCTGTGTTGTAGAATTCGGGAATTTTCTCAGACTACGCATTTTACCATGGTTAACTATTTCGCCAGTGAACAGGCAAGTGAGTGGTTAAATCTGACGTTAGTTGAATTTCGTATTATGCTAACTGGTAAATTTCAGTTCCCTTGGCCGACTGATACGTCGTTTGAGAGTTAACATCGTATGAAATACTTCTATGACTTCAAATAACTAACTTACTACTCTTATAACTTCTGGGTTCAAATCCTCGCCCCGGTAATGCACCATTTTATTTCTTTTTCTGTGTTGGATAAGTGCATTTCGTTACGAATGAGTACTGTTCCATGGCTCGGACTGTTTTACTGTAGGTCCCCTTCCCCTGCTAGGTGGTAGGGTAAGTCCGCCCGGTTTGGTACCAACCCATTGGATGAAAAGATGGTCGAAGCGGCAATGAAACATTGTCCGTATTTTGCATCCAGTTTAATGTAGCCGTGCTCATAAAGGGAAGGTACTGTCAGTTCTTGTCAACGAGAAAAACCTCTTTCTCGTTGGTTCTTGTGACCAGCTAGACCAGAGCCGGTAGTCTAAGTTGTCACCTTAATTGGCGTTACGGCAAACCGATCGACTAGCGTTTTCAAATGTATGGAGAAATTGAAGAGCGCGCGCAGCGGGCGTTAAGCGAACTAACATTTGCGAGTCCGAGCTTGATTTGACAGCTTACTCAACGTTGTCGTAAATACGTCGACGTTGCCGTTTACGTCCACTCCGCATTTTCATACAAATCGGAAGTCCGCGTTTGACTTTTGACAGCTTGAAGAAGTAAAACCACAGAATATCTAGTAAAAACTTGTATGGAGTTTGGAGAAAACGCCAGTCGATCGCTTTGCCGTAAACGCCAATTTAGGTGAGAACTCAGACTGACCACTGATAAGCGAGCGAAATCGATGATCTTAGCGATTGATCGATAAGTGATGTGTAACTCATAATCGAGGCTCAGGTTGAAGTCATCCTCGCGATTATCTTACAGCAACCTCTACAAAGTAAGTACACTTTAGGAACAAATGCCTTTTTCAACAAAGAAATGTACGTAGAACTGATGTGAAGCAAAGACACGTGAATTTAAGAAATAAGTCAGTAAAAAGTAAGAAATCACTTCATAAGTAAATAATGGGAGATCGAAGGATAGTTATATAGATGAGTCATAGAGCAGGTGGAAAAAATCGTAGAGTCCATGATTGCTTTGAATTCTATTAAGCCGGAAGACTCAGGAGGTAGCAATAGCCAAAATAGTTAGAGTCGATGCATAATTTTTTTTTTCTACACGCGTAGCAAAAACATGAAACATATAAAAACCGGCCAAGTGCGAGTCGGACTTGCACAGGAAGGGTTCCGTACTATCCTCCAAGATTTAACATAAAAATCTTTTTGTTATATTTATATAACTTGTTGTATATATATAATAATACTTTTAGATTAGTTTAATATTAATTTTTTTCTCAAGATAAATGATTTTTAAAGTACATGACGATTTGTTTTAGTTATTTTTTTAAACCTTTTTGTTACGGTCACAAAAAAAATATATGCACAACGATTTGCAGTTTTAAGTTCCTCTATTTTCTACAATTAATTTTTGTCTCAACCAATAAACTCGATTTGTATTTTTTTTAAATCGACGGATTTTCACGTTTCCGTCCGAATAACTTTTATGAAAACAAATTTCTGGCGCCTGTCTCTAAATATAACTTGAGAACCACCTACTCGCTATTAATGCGGTTTGTATTGACGTATAGCTTGATTTTCCCTGCAATTATAGGCTACTTTGGAATACGCGAAATTACCTGAGGGGTTCAGGGAAAAATACTCTTGAGCCGCGGGCAAGTACTGTTTACAGCTTTCCCACTTGAGTGATATCTCTTTGAGTGATAGTCTTGTTGTCGAAAATTATATTATCCAAACATTGCCCCAGCGGGAAGGCTCTAAAACTAGAACACAACCATCCGAGCCGATAGAGTCGGCTCCGCCCGCGTTGAGCGACAAGCGGCTAACGAGCTGGTATCCTGTATCCGGTATCCGGGCGCTGCCTGGCAGGCTTTCACTGCGGGGCTGCATCTGCGCGTCAATCGCTCAATGACTACGAGAGGCGACCATTTTGCAGCAGTGCACACCGGGGATACTGCAAACGAATGCAACCACAGTCATAGCCGTTACTTCGGCATTTTATTTTTTTAGACGAAAACAATTTTGTTAATTTTAAGGGAAACCTGTTTGTGTTCTTTCACGTTGATTTTTCGAATTAGTTTATATAATAACCAAAACTTTTTCCACGTATAAATATAATGAAAAGGCATCTAACGTTATTGTTTCTCGAATCATAAATAAATCATTTTTCAAAGGTAATTAAGGCTGTTATAAATCTATCATTGTAATGAGACTTGCAGTCTAACCTAACCTAACTCAATCCAACTTTATCCGACATAACGAAACTGTCCTAACCTAATCTAACCCAACGTAATAGCAAATGAGACGGTTATTTTCCAAACTTTTCCCCTACAATTACCAGTTCCCGAGGATACTTATGGCTGCGTACTACGTTAGGTGACACTCAGTTATTCGTTGATTTATAACTTCAGGTATATCCGCACAAAACGAACCATAACAAAAACTTTGCACGATAGAAATCGCAAACATAGGAACATGTTTTCACATTGCTCCTTATTTCTTCCAAGTAGTAATCTTTATTAAGGTGGCCCATCCCGCTCATCTCCCCATACAAAAGGGGAAAGAAGATCACGCCCATATTTCTTGTCAGAGATCCAAAATTTTGCTCAAAATAGCTTTATTTAATCGAACTAGATGTCTGATGACCATTGGCATTGTAAAATTGTGTTTGGTTTCTAAGTTATAAGGTCCGAAAGTTCGCATTTTTCGCGCGTTTTATACAATAACTTAGGAGGTGGATTACGTAATGATAAGGTAAGAAAATCTTAAAAAGATTAGTCATCAGACATAGCTTATTTAATCAAGATTTATAATCTATTTGGTTTTTGTTCGAATTTTTACTACAGCGGTCGTGGTTTACTTTTAGCTATAAGTCGTTTTTAAATTAAAATTTTCGTAAATCTTACCAAATCATACACTATGCACATTGTCTTTTTTGCGGACATGTTGCATCTTCCTCATCACGGAGCCTGTCTTATTCTTTGAAACAGAGAAGGTCCCAGAGCGCAACAGCACGGTTTTGTACCGTGCCCGCGAATGAGTTAGGCCCGCCGGGTTGGGCCACCTTAAGCTAAAAAATACAATGTATGCGCATAGTGCTGATCAATATTCGAACTAAATATGATTGCATGCCTACGAGTAAAATTTTTCATTCAAAACATAAAACTTACTTTTCGAAAGATTTCGAGTGAAATTTCGAAATATTTTGTAGGCATATAGTGTTTTATAGCTTGAGAGGATATTGAGGATATCAAGTTTCAAACATTGGCTCGTGCTTGTTACCTCAGTCGATTTAATAAATATTTTTCTGATATTTTGTATATTACGTCTGTACATTTATGTTTTTTTTTGTAAGTCTTTTAAGTCTCTTAAGAGTTCACGAATATTGCAATCTTCTGGCAATGAAGTAAACATGCACATGCATTCCCCTGTGCCTAAAATCGAGTTGAATACTCGGACTTAGGGTTCCACCCACACCGCTGCAAAATTGCGGAAATACGAACGTACATTCACACTTTATGTATGCCTCTTATCAAGAAACACGCATACAAGAAAGCAGACCGTACTTTCGTGCGAAATTAGTAAGAACACCGCAGCGTTGTGGGAGTTTAAATGTTTCCGATACTTGTCGATTCAAATACGCGAAGTAACGTAGTTGCCATCAAGGAAAATAAGATCATGGAAGTGTTTGTTCGCAAAAAGATGTTCATCTACCAAAGATTTCTCATCAAGTTAAGGATATCTGACAAATGAGTAAATATCCGAGCCAAGAATCAACGCAATCGGCGAAATAATCCGAACATTCCTTCTCAGAATAAATAATGCTATCTAATTGGTTCGCCCGATCGCTCCAAGAAAACTTGATTCACCCCAGGCGGAATCGATTTGTGATTACACCAGTAGCTTCCACTACCTATCTGTAATTAAGTTGGCTTTTCCGAAGAAACAACCAGCAGGCCTATTCCTGGAATTCCGTAATCAGGGATCAGGAATCCTGAGTCTAGAAAATCGTTTTTTATATATATTTTATAGCGGTTTTCAAAGCGATTTTTTCGACGGAAAACCTTGATTAATTAAAAAAACAAGCCCCGGAATCTTTTCGTCAAGAAAGTCGCAAGAGCTTCAGGATTGCTGATTCCTGATTACGGAATTTCAGGAATAGGCCTGCAGACGACGTCAATTATATTGTGAGAGGAGATGTATTACATTTCCCTTCTAACGTTTATTAGCCGTGTGCTGGGATGATAAATTCTCCATTAAATTCACAAAAAAAAAAACAAATGCACATCATCAGAAGCGACAATTCTGGCTCCAAAGGACCGAATATTCGATATCAGGGCTCCCAGGGGTTCACTAATGTCGACCTCGTTCCGTTAATGATGTTTTAAGCACAAGGAACGAGTCGCGACGTCGTGACACAAAATCTAAACGCTCAAGTAGTGGGTTTCCTCACAATGTTTTCCTTCACGGAGAGCGACGAGGTCCAACTCGAAGAATAAAATCAATTTTACGTCTAATATTTCTGATGACCGTCATTCGTTGCAATGCAGAGTTTAAAATATATTTTACAGTTTATTTACCGATGGATGTGATCTTTAAAAGAAGTGTTACTTGTGTAGCCTCTTAATTCGGTAAAATTTTCTTTTAAAGCAGTTTTGAGACTAAAATCGAACTATGATTTGTAAAATATTTGCCCTTGTCCACGTCTTCACAAACATTTACGCTCACTCGGCCATTGCCCCGATGACACATCGTGATGATATGACCACAGAATAACGAATATATATTATTCATTAAAAGATGACAGAACTTAGCAAGTACAAAGTGCGTGTAAAGTTATAAAAGTTCTCGAATTATTTGTGAAGTTTTGGAATCTATGCATTTCATTTACACAACTTATATAATGTAAAAAGGAATGATTGGATGTTCGTTATTCAATCATGCCATAATGACTGAATATTTAATGTAGAGTTTAGCATTTTAGTGTAGAGAGTAGAATTAGCCCATGTGCTATTTTTATGCAGGAATAAATTAATCCAGCATCTGTCCAAAAGGGCGCCGTCCCGAGAGGAACCAACTATCGCAGCTAGCTAGTATTGGATATATTTTTAAGACACTTAGGGCCCTTTTCACCAACTGCTGATTATCTTGTAGGTATTGATTGCAAACTGCTAAAAAAGGCCCTAAATATGTAGCGACTAAGCTAATCAGCAGCAGGTGAAAAATGCCCTTAGTACTATTATGATATAATTAAATAACAGTATATAACATCGACGCAACGGAACCCTGAGAACCCTCGGGTCCTTCGAGGAAAAGCTAATCCCTACAAAGCTAGTTAGGAGGATATCAATTAAAAAGGCTCGGCAATTAAAGAACCGAACATAATCAGTGCGTATCCGCTGAGATTTCCAATCGAAGCGTCGCTATCGAAAGGAAACCCCGTCCTTAGGTCACGCAAAATATTGATTTTGTCTATTGAGTGAAACATTGTTGTTTGCAAAAGGAAATTTTCTTATAATTTCACAGTACCTTTAATGACAACGAGCATGGAAGGACAGGAGTAGCGATCCAAACTCATGGCGGCAGCGGAGCCACGAGGAGTAAAATCTGAGGCGAAAAACTTCTTACTGTAGTTAGTTCCCTTACGAATTCGGGACGCGCAACATCGAATGTTTCTTGCACTAAATAGCGTCCTGTGATGTCCGTACGTGTCGTCAGAACTCGAGAGAATCAATCGGCAAGAAAACTGCTTATTTATCACGACACGTGGCGTCGAAGCTCTGTCTTCTTAAAAGATCTGTCAAAGTTGTCAGATACCAAACAAAATAAAAGGGAATCTATTTTAAATTTTCATTTACTCAACATACGTAATTAAAATGGCGGAATTTTTCATGTTATTATTCTGAAAATGATTTGTTCCCAATAATGTTAATCAAATGAAGTCGTAGGAAAGAAAATATCACAATAACATAACCTATAATATTTCATTTCAATCTTTGTGCTGGGCTATTACATTACAATTAGCTTGAAGACAAACAAAAGCTTTTCTTTTCCTCCTAACCTTATTCTAACTGTACCGTGGAGTGTCATCTTGACAGGAATGACAGTTTTGACATTTCTAAGGCGAGGTCGCCCATGCGATATCTACAATAAGCTTTGAGTTTTCTTCCCCATTGTAAGCGAATACGTAAGCGAACTCAATCTCCGGCGCTGCCGATTTTGTATGTAAAAGTGGCTACGCCGCCAACATACATACTAGTTTCGGTTGCTACTCCTGTCCTTCCATGCTCCCCGTTTCACAATGACCTCCTCAATGCTTGGGATCACGGTAACAAGGCGTATGTGTACATGCAAAGATCCAATACATCCCGGCCTCTTCCCGAAATTCAAGCCGAGCGATTTTACGCGCTAACACCGCCCTTCGGAGGCTATCAGGCTACAATATCCACACCCGAAATTGAAGAAGGATAAAGCTGCAATCTCGAAGATATATTCGGGTCGAGAAGACGCCGCTTTGTATAGTTTTATTATGAAGTTTATAGGGCGTTATGTACGCTTCCTCTATACAGTCGCCCTGATAAAGGACCGCTCGGGATCTGAAGCGGGATTAGTGGGGGGTCGAGGGTCATAAGTGCCCTCGGCGCCAATCCCGGGCCCGTGTGTGCTTTGTTTTTATTTATTTGTTTTATGTTATTGCCGCGAGACTGTTCGTCTTGCGGGGCCGATTGCTGCAATTACTACACATTGCGAGTAATCTTTTTTGGGTTACGTACCCAAAGGGTGAAAACGGAACCCTATTACTAAGACTCCGCTGTCCGTCCGTCAAAATCAATCAAAAATCAAAATCAAAATCATTTATTCCGTGATAATATAAATCAATTCGATATTCAATTAAATTTTTCACATTGTCATAAAATAAATCATCCGTCCGTCCGTCCGTCCGTCTGTCAGAGGGCTGTATCTCATGAACTATGTGGGGTAGGCAGCTGAATTATTTTGCCGCTATAACAACAAATAAGTAAAATTAAAATATAAAAAAAATTAAAAATTATAAAAAAAAAAAATTTTTTTTTGTGTTTAATAATTTACGATGGTGCGGAACCCTTCGTGTGCGAGTCCGAGTCGCACTTGGCCGGTTTTTTTTTATGCAACCTGACATAAATAGCTAATACCACACAACTACCGTTGTTAGAGCCCAACACACCACATTCCCGAAGGAATTAGGGGCCATGTCTGTAACTTCCTTTTATGAGCACGGGTACATTGAACTAGATGGAAAACACGGACAACTTTTCATCCAATGCGATGTTACTAACCCAGGCGGGCTTAACCTCCCTAGTAGGGGAAGGGGACCTACAGTTTAATATGGATTCCGAACCATGGAGCAGCTCGCATTTGTGACGAAATGCACTTATCTAACTCAGAAAGAGAAAGAAAGTGGTGCATGAACAGGGCGAGGGTTTAAACCCAGACCTCTGGTATGCTAGGGAAGTTCCCGCGCCTGTAGGCTACGAGCCGCTCAACCTATATAATCTCATGCCTTGTATACCTATTATTAAAAAACCGGCCAAGTGCGAGTCGGACTCGCACACGAAGGGTTCCGTACCATCATACAAAAAAATCACGTTTTTTGTATGGGGGCTCCCTTTAAGTGTAATATTTTTTTAATCTTACCTATTTGTTGTTATAGCGGCAAATTAAATACACACTCTGTGAAAATTTCAGCTGTCTATCTGTTACGGTTACTGAGATACAGCCCTGTTACAGACAGACGGACGGACGGACGGACGGACGGACAGCGGAGGCTTAGTAATAGGGTTCCGTTTTCACCCTTTGGGTACGGAACCCTTAAAACCTATGATGCACATAATTAAGTGTACCAAAGGATGGTAATGAAGTGCCGTATTTTTTTAAAAAATATTACGAGTTGGACAATGAAATAACTATGCGTTGCATCGGCAAACATTTTTGTGGATTAACTAGACGTTGAAGTATTAACTAGTCGACTTAAAACTTCTCAGATAATATGTAGAAACTAGCTAAATGTTAAAATTTGAAACATGTGAGCAGTGTATATAAGTAAATAATTGATAAGACAATAGGATTAACATTTGTTTTATACGCTGTGAACAAAAATAAAGCAGTTGAATATTGCATTACTGTAGTATTCAGAGTGGGCGGACTAACTTTAGTGCGCGGATTATTTCCGGACTAAAAATGTTTAGTATGGTTAGTCCGGTGCTAAGTTTTGACAGGTTCTCTCAGAATACGACTGTCTATATAATAAGGGGTATTTTTACAAAATATCTACACATTAAAAATAAATATTACTGTATTTCAATATTATTAGAATAAAGATTAATTCATGCATTTTAATTACTAAAAACAACGTTTTTCAAATAAGCTCGATCGGCTTTTTTATCTTAGCACGGAACATTTGAATTACATGCACCCTGAGTACGAGGGTCTTGAAATAGCGTTAATATTGTCTCTGATTCTTTCCTGCCCAACCATTCGAGTTTAATTACTTCAGAAGTGCGAAACAAGAATGGCTAACGTAAATGGCAGTATTCTAGCAAGGGCTACCCATATGAAAAGTTACTCATATCACAATTTATTCCCAAAAAGTACTTAGTCGTAGTAATGTAGGTAGGACGACGACATCAAGTGCGTCGGCGGAAAGCAGTGGTTCCGTACCGCTGAGGGCCGGGAGGACTGGAGAAAAATCGGAGAGGCGTATGTCCAGCAGTGGACGCAAACACGCTGACTGACTGACTGACTTAGTCGTTAACATGTATGTAACAGGTTACATGAGTGAAAATTAATATCATGCTAATATGGAAATTATGATTAACAGTCAATAAAAGTTAAATAAATATTTTTTTAACAATAACTAATCCAGCTAAGACAATTTTCGAAACAATGTTTTTACCAATAATAAAAACATTAAAAAAACAACAATTAATGACAGAATATTAATTGCATGTGAATTCCGGATAGTTTCATTATTTTCAGAAAAGTAAAACAAAATGTAATTATACGAATTAACCTGAATTTACAATATAAATCTGCGGAATCCTCACATTGTATTATTATGTGAAATATAAGTTTATGGCCAAAACACTAGAAAACGCCACACAAATGGATGGCAAAAATAGTTCGATGGCGTTCAGATTCGCCTTTTCAAATATTTCTACCATGCATTTTTATGGTATTTAAGTACTCGTAAATAATTTTGGTATATTTCACATACTAGGATAATAATATTTTATATTTTTTAGAAATTGGCGCTTTGCTATTGAAGAAATAGTGAGCGTTTGGAATCACCTTAAATAAAATATTTAAAGATCTTTGAAATCATATTTGGTAGTTATAAAAGGTATTATTGAAAATGTCTTTGAGGAAGATGAATATTTTATTTCGAAGCAGCTAAATCATTTAGAAATGATAACAAAGCCGATTTGTTATCGCTGCGCGATTTTTGCATGACGAAAAGTATTTTTTTTTGTTGACATATGCTTTCAAGTACTTACCGAAAGCTGCCGTACCGCCGCACAGAGTCACTACGGCGAATAATGCCAATGTTGCGGCTGAAACAATGGCAATGACGCAATTACATAAAGATATACAAAATAAAACCCAGCACATTAACTAATTTATAGAAAGAGATTGACTGCCACCTTAGTTTTTTCATGGTCAATTTGAAGGTATGAAGAAAACACATAATATGAATTTCCTCAACTCATAACATTATCGTCAGGTTTACATAACGTATACGAAGACGACCCTTTTAAAACGCAGTTCCAATTTCAAATGCCATTACCTGCCGCAAAGTTGGCGCACATGTCGCCGCGTTCCGGCGGGAAACTTTCACGCCCAGCGCGCGCCGCCCGCCCTACCCGGCGACCGCTCGCGACTGAAGTGGCGCGAATATTATCGAATGGAAAGTGCAATACTTGGGCTCTAGTTAGTGCTTGGCAAGTAGGTTTGTGTGAAGAGGTTATCGGGGTGTCAGCGATGCGATTGTGTCTGATGAGTACGTCATGTGTTTGCTTACGGCAGTGTAAAGAATAAAACATTAGCGGATACATGGTTCTGGTAAAAGTATAGGGTAATATTTAGCACGAAAACGCAGTACGGATGAAATACAATATAGATCGTTCCAAGTATGTACCTAAATAATATTGTAAAGGCTTATTTTGACAATAATTGAGTAAACAAATTAGGTTATAATCAACTGTGAGTGCTCAGATTGTTTTTTCACAGTTTCCAGTAGACTCAAATATTAATGGGTTGAGTGCCTTACGTCCTTGGAAAATAATGAGAAAAATTAATATAACAATTATAATAAATTGGGATTGTTTGCGACCACCAGATATTTAATTTCCCAGGGTCTTTTTCTAACGGTTTTATTTAGCTTGTTTTGTTTGTGTCTTGTGTGGGTCAAAGTTAGTAATATATGTATTTATTTTACAAGGATTTTTAAAAGGACAGTTTTTTTTAGGTACAAATAAAGTTATTGTCTTACTATTTGTACGCTTTCAATGTTTTGTAAAGGGCGGGGTTCAAACCTGAAAAACTTATAAGAAATACGTGGCTTTTATTTATTCCCATTGGTATAGTTACTATTATATTTACATGGTGGTAAAATGTAGCGAGTAAAAAAATAAAGTTACTCATTTCTTCAGTGTTTCTTCTCATTGTTTCTTCAGTGCAGAGAGCATTTAGATTTTTCCTCAAAATTTACAGAATCAATTGCCCAAATTGAGTTAACAAAGAGCTTTGACGAATAAAACAGATTCAAATAAGACCGAACCAGAGTCTTGCTTGCTTTTGGCGTATTGTCACTAAGAAAATCGGCGCACAATATTTTCTTTGGGATTTAGCTTCAAGGCGACGACGCCCACCTACCAATCCCTCTAATGGTGGCCGGATGATAATGCTTCTTTGTAACCATTATAAAAAAAGTAAATTTCTTAAGTGTAACGCCGTTAACGCATTGAAGTATTTTCAAACATAGCTAGCTGCAGCCAATCGCTCCGCTGTGAATTAAGTCGCTAATCCTGCGGATAAGCCTAGTCCACATTATTAGAGACCTACTTACTGTACCTTTCGCGCTACTTACTGTACTCTACCGTTTTCAGTATGTACTCTACGATTGCGTCTACATTGGTAGAGTGAGAGGGATATTTAGTACTCGCCCTACTTCTCTACTACCAACTCTACCAATGTGGACTAGGCTTAAGGAGGTAAGGAAACAATGTTTGCATATTGAACGCAGGTGATTTTTAAATAACTTTATAATATAAATCCGGATTAAAAATTATTTTTTAAATATGTTTAAAAACGATGTAGTATTGAAGGTAAGTGTAAAGGTGGTTTTTTGTTTCGATGGTTCTAACCTGGGACGGATAAACCTACCAACTAGTAAATAAGTCCTACTTACAGTTTTATGTGGCATTCGAGCCAGGAACGATGATTTCTTGAGTCACCTCTTACCATAGTAAACAGGCCAAATTGCAGTCGGCCCACTAGTTTTAAGTGCCGAACCACACGGCACAATTTTAATGAATCATAAAATCATGTTAAATCAATGTTACATGGATGAATTTATCGCTGAGGGCATGATGTGTCTGCGCCTGTGGATCTTGTTTTTTTTGTTAACGCGATATGGCGTGCGCCAGGACCTGTTAAGGCGCTCGACGACGCCCATGGGATTTCAAACTTTTAAGGGGGGCTGCGAAAACCATGCTGGCCGGCTAGGTGCTTCTTCTCACCATGTTTAAAGGTTTTAATTTGGGGGAAATAACTAGGAAGAAAGTTTATTCCACTGTTTACCGACCCTAATGATAAAGGATCTAGAGGATTGGTGGGTTCTAGTATTGGAACGTCGACGTAAATTCGTGCATTTCCTCCCTGTTCCGCTTTCAGCCAAGGCAGAAAGGGGATAGAGGGACAGCGTTATGCAGCTATGACAACCTAGTTTTTTACAATCGGCACAGACCTCCAGTTGGATTCTGACTGGACGAGAAGTGGCGGAAATTCTCAAGGACACGTCGCGGGTCCTGAAAAGTCCATGGTGAAGTGAACAAAATGTCAACATACGTTAACGACAATAAGCAGTATAGAGTAGCTCGTAGTTCAGGCTGCGGGGCCTTGCTTATCAAACGAGAGGCCAGGGGTTCAACCCTTACCCTGTTTGAACCAATTTTAATTAAATTTTTCTGGTGAAAAACTCAAAGGGGGTGAAAATGGGGATGAAAGTTTTATAACATAAAATGTTAGGTTCGGCCCAATATTAGTCCGAAACAACATTGACCCGAGCGGAGCCGGGTACCTCACTTAATTGGTAATAGTAAAGAGAATGCAACAATATTGATAGCAAATTCACTCATTAAAACAATATAGTACTTTGCGTAGACATGGAATTTTTCAAATTGGCATGAATAGGGTCATTCATTTGTAATAATAATAATGAAACAGTATTGGTAATCATGCCAAGGCTGCTCTTTAGATTACTACATCCTTTCTACCAACTACCTGGGTATCAGGGATGGTAGAGTAGTTTTTTATAAACATTTTGATGTAAAAATTTGGGACCGGAGATATCTATTTTTCTTGAAAAAAAATTTTTAAAATTATTTTCTTTGTGATCCATCGATATATTTAGTTCTGTATTGAGACGCGAACATACCTTATCTTTGCATTTTTAAGTTATATCAGTTGGCATTAGAATTGCTCGGATGTTGCCAACACGTCGTTATCCATAATTAAGGGTAAAATTGTGCGTATTTAGAATGTTTTTTAGAAGCGCGGAGACGAAAGCTCGCACAGGACGTCCTGAGCGTTTGCAACCGACATGAGCCATCCCGACATGGACCAGTTAGGTTAAGGTTAATTTATAGACGACACGGAGCGGAAGCGACGTGTCTTCTATAAATTGACCTTTGGTAATTTTTTTGTAGACCATGGAAAAATAATAGTCCATGGCAATACCATTTTGGAAAAATGTTGGTGCAACTGCATGTTGTCACTGGTCATGTGTATGTATACACTTTGACTGTTGATGCAAATGGCCGACATTGCATTTGTTGGGATTCGGATGCTGTCGTCACATTTATACCATTTAGAGAGTGGTGAAAGTGGACACGTCTAGTTTTAAATGATTTCATTTGTGCGAAAATGACGCAGTATTCGTGTTTGTTCAGTGTTTGTAATGCAAATGACAGAAATTTCGTCAAAAGTTCAAATTTGTGAGATTTTTTTTAATGCTTTTTTTCGATCTCCGGACCCCAATTTTGATTTAGAATAACGTATTTTGAGGCATTTATTAGGTATTTTTTTTTATATTTTTAATCGCGATGTACTAAACTAAAGAATTTCCCATGCCAATATCAGTATCCAAAAATGGCAAAAATTGTAGGTAATGCATGTTGTGCAGTTGTATTACCGACTGCTATCATTTAACAAAATATATGGCTTCATTGGTTTGATGCATTTGGCGCGTCCAAAGGTCTAGTGCGCTCGATTAAACGAAGGGCCGACCTAGCATGATCTTTTGGCGCAGCCACACGCCATATAAGTAACATGGATGGAGATATTTTTGAACAAAAATCTTTCATAATAGATTTTCAGTCCATTCGTTTTACTAGATGTACAGTCCACCAGGGAAATCGCAAGATTGCCGCACCCGGCTTAAACTGAGCCTAAAAAAAGCAGCCTAGGAAAATAAAGTTTACCAACCTGAACGTTTCATGGTTCATGCCGTCACAAGGGCCAATACAATATGGCCCTAATAATAATGTTTATGGAATTCGGTACCAAAGATTATTTCACATGTACTAAAAACACATTAAATATTTAAAAAATCAACACCTAGCAGCATCAGCAAAGGCAGCCAGCAACAAGTGTTTCGTGTTTGGAATGGTTTTGAACCATAGAAACAGAATATTTCGTGTGAGCGCCGCTAATTTACCGAACTCTTTGTTTTTCTGTTGATTTGTTAATAGTTTTGAAATTACAATCAGCTGAGAATGACAGCTTTCAACAGCCAGATTTGGTTTTCGCCGATTCTTTCATTTGAAAAGGCAAGTACGGCACTACTAGCACGGATATTATATGTTCTGTGGAGCACGGAAATTTTGCAACTTGCAGCTGCGATTGCAACTGCGATATCATCTATCAATTTCAGTTCGGATTCTAAGCTATCAAAACGCAATTTGAGTGGAATACTTCTCTCAAAATCGTTGCTGCTTTTTCGGTGCTCGCACCGAGGCGGGGCCGGATGGAATCATCTTCGCCCGAACAAACCTAGGTCGCGGTCCGATTTGAACCATCGTTACCAAAAGCACGCTCAAAACTGGTCCGATTCGCGCTTACAGCCCTCAAAATGGCGCCCCGTGAACGGTTCATACTGTTGTACCGTGCACACGAGACGCAATACCGTACACAGTGCTCACGCTTTAGAGGTAAGGCACTGTGTGTGCAACTGTCAATGTATTGAAAAACTTTTTGACGTTTCTAAAGAGTAGTATATCGTCTTTCCACCGTGTTTTTTAAGACACCTTTGCATGTACCTCAGTTGAAAATACAAGTTCAACTTAGGGCAATTGATTAGATTAAAATTTTAGCTGACCTACTACAATTAACTTCCTTTGTTCCATTATTGCTGTTTTGTTTCCGTAAGCGCGTACACAAACGGTCCGAAACTTTTGAAATGCTTGCTGCTTTGAGTTTTCAATCTGAGTGGTCAGTCCGAGTTCTGGACTGACCACTGGCACACGACTGGCGTTTTCAAATGTATGGAGAAATTGAAGAGCGCGCGCAGTGGGCGTTAATCGAACTAACATTTGCGAGTCCGAGCTTGATTTGACAGCTTACTCAACGTTGCAGTAAATACGTCGACGTTGCCGTTTACGTCGACTCCGCGTTTTCATACAAATCGGAAGTCCGAGTTTAACTTTGACAGCTTGAACAAGTAAAACCACAGAATATCTAGTAAAAACTTGTATGGAGTTTGACGTTTTTACGTAAATTCGAAGTTACGTAAACGCCAATTTAGGTGAGAACTGAGACTTCCGGCTTTGATTCGAGACGCTTTAAGCAGTGGTATCGATTACAGTTCAAATTGGAGCGCGCATCTACACAGTCGTATTCAGAGAGAACCTGTCAAAAAAAGTTAGTACGAGATTAGCACCGGACTACCCATACAAATACCAGTTTAGTCCGACCTTAAAACGCGTACTAAAGTTAGTCCGCCCACTCTAAATACGAATGATAGTCTCTACTCATGAAAGCGAAAGCGAAAAGTTCTCTTGTTCGCTGCTGTCAAACTCTATATAGAAAAAAGTAGGCATCTTTTTTAGGGTACCGTACCCAAAGGGTGCCAACGGAACCCTATTACTAAGCCCCTGCTGTCCGTCCGTCCGTCATAGGGCTGTATCTTATGAACCGTAATAGACGGGCAGCTGAAATTTTCACAGAGTGTGTATATATTTTGCCGCTATAAATAGGTAAAATGAAAATATAATACATACATAAAGGTGACGCGTTTATTTTTTTTATTCTGTGTCCTCTACTTGCAGTATTAAAATCAAATTTGCCGCGCTATCTATGGCTGCCGCTGACAGCGCTCACAGTTTTGCCCTGAGCATCGTAAGCACTTGAACGATGACGTCATCGTGACGTCATACGTCACAATCTTACCATTGTAAGCACTGACAGCGCGTTTCGGACCGACTGTATTCACGCTTTCAGCCATAGCCTAAACATAGTCAATTGTATTCCGAGTGGCCGGAATAAGTTTAATCCGCCGGACTAAACCGGTTTTTGTATGGTTAGTCCGGTGCTAATCTCGTACTAAATTTTGATAGGTGCTCTCTGAACACGACTGACTCTGCCTAATAATCACAATAGTCTCTGTACCAATACACCATTATATTCCGTAGAAAGAGAAGGAGCACAGCGACTTCTCCGAATCTTTGTTATATTCTGTAAATATTTTTTGTTCTGTGCTCTGTAGGACTCACAGAATATAATACATGTACTATATTATCTATGCAGGTACACTCCAGCGAATTGTTGTTATTTGTTATCAAGGCACAGAATTATAGGTACATCGTATCAAGGTTTATCAAATCATTTGCTGCCACCCATGTCCAGCAGTAGCACTCGTACTTAGCGTCGTAGAACTTCAACTTGACCAGGTAATACTTTTCTCACGGCAGCCCGACCTGTTTAGAACAAAATATTTCTCGATTAGCGATGTACTTGAAACCGAGCTTGAAACCCTTTTTGAAAGTACCAATTGCAGTATTCAAAGTGGGCGGACTAACTTTAATACGCCGGACTAAGCCGGTTTTTTATGGTGAGTCCAGTGCTAATCTTGTACTAAGTTTTGACAAGTTCACTCTGAATACTGAACTGAATGAGAGACTTCTCAGCTCAAACCATGTTTAAATATGAAAAGAGATTGCTATTCAGATATCCATCAATACAATTTGCGGGTTCCACATTGGTTGGAATTATTTAAGTTCATTTCACAGTTGTCATAAAGTTCGTATTGTATCATTCGCCACCATTATCTTTCGCTTCAAAGAAACTTTCGATATTCGAAAACAACAAATATTGTGAAATCATTGAAAATTAAGAACAAAAAGAAAGCGTACAATTCCACTATTAAGTAAAGCATTGAATGACATCATATTGATTACATTGAAAACGTTCAGAAATGAAACTCTTTCTACGATGTCAGCATTAATGTATTGCAATGCCTCTTTATAAAATTGCTCATTATCAAATTGCATGGAGAGCACTTTTACAAAAGATTTCACTCGTCGCAACTTTTTTGTTTACAGAATTTAGCATTACTTGGAGTTTAAATTTAACATAACAATCAAACAACTGTGTAATGTTGATTGTCAGTGTTCTATTTCATTTAATTTATTTAAACTTTTTTGGTAGTCAAACTTCACTAAGTTCTGTCAAAAACGGATAGATCCGCGGATTCTGTCAACCAGTAAAGAAGAATCCGCAAAAAAATACTAGTTTGCCATCCACTGATATCAAAATATTTATTAGGATGTATGCAGACAGTCAGGAGAATGTGACGGATGAGGAGTTACGGCAGGCTTTGCCCGACCTGCCTAGAGGGCCACTCGATGCCTACCGGAGCAGGGCCTCCTTTGATTGGCGTCGGATTAAGCTAGCATTCGAAAGTCTCGATAATATCAAGTTGAAAGTAAGTACTGCATTTTAATTACTCCTTGGATAAATTAGTAGGTCTATGTGGGTCTTAGAGGATTTTTTTTTATCAACAAATATGTAGGTATGTTAGGAAAACAGCCCAGTATTTCATTGGTGTTCAGATTCTAGCAATGGCTCGCCACTTAGGCGCTAGAACTTCTGTCTGAGGGGAAATACAAAAACAAAAAAAAAGGTAACTATTTCATGTTTAGTAATGTATGGTTATGTACTGTTACCGACAGCACAAGCAAGATAAGTTTTGTTTAATGCTTTTGAACATCTTGATCACTTTAAGTTTTATGTTATTTCAATGTAAAGTTAACTTTCGATTTCACCTGCTTTAATGTATTATATTCGTGCTTAGCAAGTTGCGTCACTTTTTTCAATGAATATGATATTTATGTACAATCGACAGCAAAGCATGGACACATTAATCAAAGAAAGAAACTAAAAATATGAACTGCTTTGGTTTTAAAACTTTTTGGTATTTCGATGTCAAGTTTCAGCTGCAGTTTTTTTTCATGTGTTTTCTATGTTATGTAGCAACATTTTTTTACAGAATAAAATTTGGGACTTCATGAGGACAAATCCTCTTTTCCAACACCCTAACATCACCCCCACATTGGATGAGGAAAGAAGAATTGCTGTGAAGCGGATGTATGCATTGTACAATGAGAGCCACCTCAGCATGGTAAAGGTATGTACTATGTATATCTATCGTTCATTTTTCGTAGTTGAATTGGAGGGTCAATATTTATATAATTTAGCGTGGGCAGGCTGGCCCGCCTATGAAGTTAATTGCCATTTCATATTAGGAGTTTGCTTACTTAGTTATCTTCAAAAACATTAAAGTTACTCCTTACCAGAACGGGTCATGTTTTGTTCCAACTTATTCTACTGTGTAGGGAAGTGGTTTATTAGTAAACCATAATATATATATAGTAAATAAGGTATAGTAAATAAGTAATATTATTAGTGTATTAAATTATCTATTATCTATCTATATGTATTATTGTATTTATATGTGTTCTCTTGGGACTCCAAAACGGTGTGACCCATTTTGATGACATTTTCAGTCAATCTTCAGATCAGCCCAGCAGGTGATCCTATAAAGTTTGGTAGCGATTGTTCTTTTATAAATAATGTACTATAAAAACCGGCCAAGTGTGAGTCGGACTCGCACACGAAGGGTTCCGTACCATCGTAAAAAAAAACAAAAAAAAACAGGTTTTTTGTATGGGAGCCCCCTTTAATTTTAATTATTTTTTAATCTTACCTATTTGTTGTTGTAGCGGCAAAATAAATACACACTCTGTGAAAATTTCAGCTGTCTACCTGTTACGGTTACTGAGATACAGCCCTGTGACACACGGACAGACGGACGGACGGACGGACGGACGGACGGACAGCGGAGGCTTAGTAATAGGGTTCCGTTTTCACCCTTTGGGTACGGAACCCTAATAATGTATGTAATAATGCACACTGTCAAATAGTACTAGTATTTATTTTGTTGCATGATTTAGTCCCATTCCTGAGGTGATTCTGAAGATTTTGAAATTATGTAATAAGTTATCCTTACGAATTCTGATGTGTATGCAATACGTAATGTGATGTTATTAATGTGTTCTTTTACATGGACAATATAAAAGTGTATTCAAGTTGCAGAGCCCTCGCGAAATCATGGTCGTAAGTATACATAGTTTATGAATAAACATTGGTTATTAGAATAAATTGCTTTCTAATCACTAGTTCTTATAAAATCAGTTGTCTGCTGTCTGCCTGTCCGCATAATTAGAATTATTGAAATGACCATGATAATCTAGTATCATAAAGCCCTTGACTAATTATTAACTTTACACATTTAGCTTAGTTTTAATGATTTATTGAATTTGACGATGGTATATGCCAGAAATTGTAAGCTGAATGTATGGTGTCTACCAACGTATAACTTGATTCTTTCCATTAATCATAGACTACTAAGATTGACAGAGATACTGGGATGAGCATTGGGGTTAGGTAAGGGAGATGTCGGGGAAAAGCCCACTGTTGGGCCTAAAATTAATTCATGTATGCATTCATATAAAATTTCAGGTAGCCCAGGACCCGAGCATCGTGGCGACCGAGAGCGAGGCAGTGTTCATGTTCGACAGCTCCCTCGCGGTCAAGGTGTCGCTCACATTCCGCATGTTCTCGAACGCAATCCGCGGCGGGGGCCAGCCGCACCACTACCACTACGTCGAGGCGGCTGAGAGCGCCGAGCTCGGCGGATGCTTTGCGCTCACGGAGATCGGACACGGCTCCAACACGAGGGGAATGAGGACCACGGCCACATACTGTGCCGAGAGGAAGCAGTTCTTGCTGCACTCGCCCGATTTTGAGGCGGCTAAATGCTGGGTCGGCTCCCTGGGTGAGATTTTTTCATGGAACCTAAAGGAAATTTTAGATTATAATTTTATGTTATAATGCACGGCCACATTAAAAATCATATTGATAAGAATTTATTATATTTAAGACAGTAGCTTCCATACTTTTATGTAGAACGAAAGAAGTTGTGCTGTGTGAGTCCAGGCACGTTAAAAAAATACAATTGAGCACGCTGAATTTCTTCCCGTGCATATCGTAAGAGCCGACTAAGGGATTCATCAGTCGTGCTTGGATTCCACTATAAGCTGTAGGTCCCACTCCTTACTTATTAGAGGGTATCCTGCCCTGGTAGGTACCATCCCATTGAATGAACGATGGTCGAAGCTGCAATGATAATTGTCCGTGTTTTCCATCCAGTTCAATGAAGCTGTGCAATTAAAGCAAGTTCCTGGCACGGCACCTAGGTTCGATGAGGTATGTTGGGCTAATATCATGACAGTAGGTGTGGTATGAGCCATCCATGTCCAGTCACATAAAAAATATACCGTTTTCATCAAAGCTTCTTATATCAAAACGTTAACTAAACATTGTAAGCATTCCTTTAGATAGTAAATGGATTTTTACATAAAATTTCTATTGTAACTTTATGTGCAAAATTTTATCAAATAACTACTTACGTAACAGCTGAAACTGTTGAGTCATTTAGACTATATCGGTATTCTACATACGCTTTCTACCACATGGAGTCGGCCTCAACTAAAATGACCATTGTCCTCACTCATTTGAATACATTTTAATAAGTTAGTCGCGGGCTGCTTCTAGATAAGCCACATTGACCCCCATTTGCTTGACTCTTGCACCCAAGGGGTCAATCTTCATTCTGAAAACCAAACAACAATTTTCAATGCCCAGATCTCAATTAAAATTGTGATGTATGTATAATCGACCGTGAAGCAAGGACACATTAATTGAAGAAAGAGCCCAGTAAAAAGAACTACTTTACGAATATACTGCAAGGCTGGACCCGAACCAGCAAAACATACCATTCGCGGGTATTGCATCTACCAATTTCGCCACCGGCTATATACCCATAATTTGGAATTATCCTACAGTCCCTCTTCCCGTAATGAATGCCTCCTACTAACACAGTGTTTAAGATTATACCTACACACATTGATTTAACGCTTCATCTGTGTTGCGGACATTGACTGCAAAGATTGAACAATCAAACATATTGCCGTCATCACCAAAATCGTATTTGGCATCAGACGCTAGAGCCAGTCCTAGGTTGACTTAAGTAAATATACTTTTTCGTACTAAGCAGGTACGTCGATTATTCTTTCTTCAATTAATGTGTCCTTGCTTCACGGTCGATTATACATACATACATGTCACATTCCTTGGAATAAGCGACGTACCTGCTTAGTACGAAAAAGTATATTTACGTGGTTTCTTATGTGTGTACTAAGACCTCAATGAGATCTATGGAGATATAGAATGAGCTATGGATATAAGTGGATATGTGACTTCCAAGACCATTTATATATCAAATCTATCGCTCAATGTTTAGTACAAAAAGTAAAGGCAGATTGCAATGCAAGAGAAAACAAAAAAAAGGAACGGTCCCATTTGTTCCAAAGTTTGATTACCACTGCTCTTCCATCACATATGATACTCATATAATGTTTTTCTCATTTTGCTAAATGTTTTGTGATCGTACAGCTTGGATTATAATTCTGATTTACCATTTTTTTACATTTACGTTCATTGCATTCTAATTAATCTATAGTCCATTCCTAAATTAGCCTTCAATTGTGTGGTTAGAAAGAGACCTGACTAGTTGTCATTATTATTATGCGTGTATCTGTTATAAAAAAAACGTTATCCTTTGCACAGCTCTCCTAGTTTAAAAGGGTGTAAGGCCAAAGTGCAGTGTTTATAGTTTTGTCAACTGTACATTAAAACTATTATGAGTAGAGTGTGCAAATTCCTGCAAACCTGATGTATTTTGTTATAGATGCAATTCTATTTCATGGAAACTCTGCAAACAAGAACAATTTTCCATTGAATGTGATATAATCGCATATAATGTAAGTTAATCAAAGACCGTGAAGCAAAGACACATTCATTAAAGAGCACTGTAAAATTAACTACTATGCGAATATGCTGCTAGGCTGGACCCAAACCAGCAAAACATACTATTTGCGCGTATTGCATCTTCCAATTTCGCCACCTGCTGTGCTCCCATTTTGGAATCCTGCAGTTCCTCCTCCCGTAATCAATGCCTCCGTTAAAACTGTGTTTAAGATTATGCCTACCTGCTTGCGGACATTGTCGCTTAAACCATCTTTTCATCCAATGCAATGGTCTAATCCGGGCGGGCTTAACCAATGTCATCTCAACGCATGCTCATTCCATAGGCAAGTGCGCGACCCACGCGATCGTGTACGCCATGCTCGTGTCGAAGGGAACCAACCACGGCCTGCACGCATTCGTGGTGCCGCTGAGGGACCAGCACACGCTGCGGCCCTTCCCCGGCGTCATCATCGGCGACCTCGGCGAGAAGATCGGCCTCAATGGAGTCGACAACGGGTGCGTTGCATTCATTTCCTCTCAAACACTATAACTTTAACGGGTGGGTACCTTAACTTAGCAAAAGATGGCGAATCCATCTTTCTGGAAGCCTAATTTAGATTTGAATCTGCGACAACTCTGTTTCCAAATATATTCAGGCACAATCTTAAATCATTGTTCTTGTGAAACGCCTGGCAGTCACAGAAAGTACAGGTGTTGTAATATAATAAAATATAATAAAAAAGTAAGTAATAATAATAATGTATTTGCGAATGCAGTGGCAACCAAGGTTTCCTTAGTCAGTTAATCTAAAATGTCTCTTTCTGAGCTAAATAGGCTTTAGGGTTACTTGTAGTCGGGCTCGGTTTCCACACTTTAGCCTTTGTGGCTTTAGGGTATTATCAAGTCAATTAAATTGAAATCAAGGTCATAACCAATTTCACTTTTCTAAGATATCATCTCATATAATTGTGCATGGTGCTGAACTCTTAAACGGCTGGACCATTTTGCTGACATTTTTTGTTTGTGTTTTGATATGCAATTGGACCCGGTGGGTGACGCTGCGATCGGTCGGGTGAATGTTCAGAACGAAATTCACCCAAGCAGAGCCAGGACCCTCAGCTAGTATCTGATAAATATTAAGGCACTTCAATGTAGGTTCAGGCGTTTCAATGTAGGTTTATTGCTTTCATATGTTAGGTAGCAGCAAGTGGGCAGTAAATAACAGCACATATTTTTACTTGCATTGATAGTGCACGGAGATCCAAACGAATGTCATTTTTATCATGCTTGTATTTTATTATGCAAGGCTTGGTATCAGGCCGATAAGCCGCCGTTTTCATGATTATTTTATTATATTTGATAAAGGTTGGTTGTTTTGAATGGGATTAGGACCTACATATCTAAGGTGGTCTTTGAACTTTTCATGATAACAATGAATTATTTGAATAGTTTTGGTATGACGGGTGCAACTGATTGGCTTAGTTGTAAAACAGTATTAAAGAAAGGGTCTAAGCTTCAACTGCTGAATCAACTCTAGGGTTAAAAAAAAATGTTTGTTGTGTTATGTTAAACAGCAAACTTCAACATTACTGATAACCTTATTATGGTGTTGTCTCAACAAAAACATTAAAATAATACCTTTATTGCTGGTCAAGCACCACTTACTTTATTTTTTTCTGAGTTGGATAAGTGCATTTCGTCACGAATGCAAGTTGCTCCCTGGTTCAGAATCCATGTAAAACTGTAGGTCCCCTTCCCCTACTAGGTGGTAGGGTTTAAGCCCGCCCGGGTTAGTACCATCGCATTGGATGAAAAGATGCTCATAAAGGGAAGGTCCTGGCATGGCACATGGAATGTGGTGTATTGGGCTAGTATCATAACGGTAGTTGTGTGGTATTAGCCATCCATGTCAGGTTACATACAAACATAAAAAAAACATGTATAGCTAATGAAGGGAACTAGGTGCCATGACAGGACCTTCGTTTTATTGTTCGGCTAAATTTAACTGGATTGAAAACACGGACAATTGTTATTACCGCTTCGACCATCGTTCAGTAAATGCGATGGAACTAACCCAAGCAGGATTAATCCTACCACCTAGTAATTAAGGAAGTGTACCTACAGTTTTAGGTGGAATCCGCCACGGCCAGTCTCAACGGTCACCCACCTCGGACCCAACTGCGCTCAGAGTTGCTTCATCAAACTTATCGAACCGCAAGGCATCGCGTCACTGGGCTACCGAGGCTGACCGTTGTGTTCGGGCTAATATCTTTCACTGGTTTAGATTCCACATAAAACCCATTTCAATGTCGCTGTGCAATACAAGTATGGTACTCGTATGACTCCGATATGTATTATATTCGGCTATTACTATTGGTTCTATGAGCTGTAGACCTTGCGAGTCTGTCTTGTTGAACATTTAGAATAATTTTCAAAATCTGGCTAGACGAATTAAAATAATAAATAAATAAAATTCTATATAATTATCGAGCATGCTCACAAAGTATCACGCGAATGGTTGAGAAATGTGCCGTGTAGCGAACAGCCGGACACACGAAAGCTCGGTCAATGAGAGTAGGTATCAGTCTTTATTTAATTGATTACGGTACACGAACAGATACGAATTTTGACTAAACTAAAGAATATGAAAGTAATCATTGAACATATCCAGCACTGTGTTCCACAAGTAATATATATGAAATATTTTAATTTTCAACCCAAGAGAAAGCTAGAAATGAACTAAAACTTCAAATAACAGAAAGGGCAGTACTCTGATCTAGTTGAACAAAAAAGTTAAAAAAAAACACGTAGAACAGTGGCGTAGCATATGTCACTAGCACCCGGTGCGGATCCCAAATTTGCCGCCCTCTTATTTTTGTTATTGATCATAAAATTTGCCACTTGTGAAATGCCGCCCGGTGCGGACCGCACCCTCCGCCCCCACCGTGCTACGACACTGAGGTAGAACAGGTAAAATATAAACAATCTTGAGTAGTATAAATGAGCAGTCACAGCAAACAAAAAAGTACCGTGCTCCCTCCACGGCAGGTTCGTGATGTTCAACCAGTACCCGCTGCCACTGGAGGCGCAGCTGGACCGGCTTGGCGGCGTGGACGCGAGCGGCGACTACGCGACGCCGTTCAAGGACCCGAGCAAGCGGTTCGGCGCGTCACTCGGCATCCTGTCGAGCGGGCGCGTGCACATCACCACGATGGCCGCCAACTACCTGCAGAAGGCGGTCGTGATCGCGGTGCGCTACTCGGCGGTGCGGCGGCAGTTCGGCGCCGACGACGGCGAGGAGTGGCCCGTTATCGAATACCAGCAGCAGGTGGGCTGTTGCGATTGTGCGTCGTGCCTCGCGCCTCGGCCTGCGCAGAAGTAAATGATGCAGGGGGTGGTGTGGAGTAGCACATTCACCCTGGCGATCATGTTTAAAAGGGACCACCCTCTCGAATTGAACTCGGACTCTATACATCTAAAAATGCTAGTCGAAGACGAATCTCGTAGTCGCCGTAGATATGTCAAATGTCAATGACTTAAAGTTGCTCACTCAGAAGTACATTGTCAATTTTATCGCTTTACATTAACATATTTAACACCGCAATTTTACCTGAGGTTTAGGAGAGTTTTGGTTAAATAATGCAATGAGACCTTTTTTCTAATATCTGAAATGGTTGCATTCATTTCTTGGTTGACTTTTAATTGGTTTATGCTAATAATGTTTTTTTCAGACATGAATTCTTGTTTTCAGCAAATTCGCGTGCTCCCGTACCTGGCGGCGGCGTTTGCACTGCGTATATTCGGGAAATGGTTCAGCCACTCCCACGTTACCCTCAGCATCAACAGTACTATGGGTATGTTTGAATTGATAAATTTAACCTATGTTAGGCACGTACTTTTTTGTCATAACATCAGAATTACAGAGTTTACAGAGTAACAACATTTTAATGCACGACTGTTGCTTGATTGCTACACTTTAGTAATGTTTCATTTTATTTCGTGGTTTCTTGGCGCAGGCGTCGACGACAACGCAGCGGAGCGCGGTCTGGAAATGCACGCGCTGTCGTCGGCCGCCAAGCCCGTGTGCGGTTGGCTCGCGCGCGATGGCATACAGAGCTGCCGGGAGGCGTGTGGCGGGCATGGATACCTCAAAGGTACACAACTGGACCCAGGATTGGACAATTCTAATATCTATCTCGCTTACTATTGGAAACAAAAGCGGAACTAAAAACAAGACTGACGTATATAACTCCTGACACTGAGCAACAATGACGGCTCGTAGCTCAGGGGCACGTGGACTTGCGTTTCATGCCAGAGGTCAAGGGTTTCGGGATTCGTTAAGAATGCGAGTTGTTCCATGGTTCGGAATCCATGGAAAATGTCCTTCCCCCACTAGGTGGTAGAGTTAAGCTCGCCCGTATTGGTTCCATTACATTGGATGAAAAGATGGTCAAAGCGGTAATGAAATATTATTCGTGTATTCCATCCAGTTCAATGTAGTAGTGCTCATTAAGGGAAGCAGTCCTGACATGACACCTAATTCCTTCTGGAACGCGGTGTATTGGGGGATAATAATATGATAATGCAACATTCAGTTGCCAATGCATTCGGGTCTTGATTTGCAGGTCTCATTCCTCGCTTCTTCAAGAAAATAAAAAAAACTGCCCATATGTATAAAATACTTATATGTAAACAAATAGTTATGTCCACCCTGGAATAAGCAATTAACTTGCAGCATCTGGCATCGGCAGCCTGCGCAATGATAACGATGCGAACTGCACGTACGAGGGCGAGAACAGCCTGCTCCTGCAGCAGAGCAGCAACTGGCTGCTGGCGCTGTGGGCGCGGCGGCACGAGCTGCGCGCGCACGACTCGCCCTACGGCTCTCTCGGCTTCCTGCGCGACGCTGACCAGCTGCTGAAGCAGAAGTGCACCGCGACCACCGTCGAGGATATCGTGGAGCCCGAGAGTGAGTATGCAGCACTATGAATCCTTCAGACCACATACGTACGAGGAGAACAGCCTGCTGCTGCAGCAGAGCGGCAACTGGCTGCTGGCGCTGTGGGCGCGGCGGCACGAGCTGCGCGCGCACGACTCGCCCTACGGCTCTCTCGGCTTCCTGCGCGACGCTGACCAGCTGCTGAAGCAGAAGTGCACCGCGACCACCGTCGAGGATATCGTGGAGCCCGAGAGTGAGTATGCAGCACTATGAATCCTTCAGACCACATACGTACGAGGAGAACAGCCTGCTGCTGCAGCAGAGCGGCAACTGGCTGCTGGCGCTGTGGGCGCGGCGGCACGAGCTGCGCGCGCACGACTCGCCCTACGGCTCTCTCGGCTTCCTGCGCGACGCTGACCAGCTGCTGAAGCAGAAGTGCACCGCGACCACCGTCGAGGATATCGTGGAGCCCGAGAGTGAGTAGACAGCACTATGAATCCTTCAGACCACATACGTACGAGGAGAACAGCCTGCTGCTGCAGCAGAGCGGCAACTGGCTGCTGGCGCTGTGGGCGCGGCGGCACGAGCTGCGCGCGCACGACTCGCCCTACGGCTCTCTCGGCTTCCTGCGCGACGCTGACCAGCTGCTGAAGCAGAAGTGCACCGCGACCACCGTCGAGGATATCGTGGAGCCCGAGAGTGAGTAGACAGCACTATGAATCCTTCAGACCACATACGTACGAGGAGAACAGCCTGCCGCTGCAGCAGAGCGGCAACTGGCTGCTGGCGCTGTGGGCGCGGCGGCACGAGCTGCGCGCGCACGACTCGCCCTACGGCTCTCTCGGCTTCCTGCGCGACGCTGACCAGCTGCTGAAGCAGAAGTGCACCGCGACTACCGTCGAGGATATCGTGGAGCCCGAGAGTGAGTAGACAGCACTATGAATCCTTCAGACCACATACGTACGAGGAGAACAGCCTGCCGCTGCAGCAGAGCGGCAACTGGCTGCTGGCGCTGTGGGCGCGGCGGCATGAGCTGCGCGCGCACGACTCGCCCTACGGCTCTCTCGGCTTCCTGCGCGACGCTGACCAGCTGCTGAAGCAGAAGTGCACCGCGACTACCGTCGAGGATATCGTGGAGCCCGAGAGTGAGTATGCAGCACTATGAATCCTTCAGACCACATACGTACGAGGAGAACAGCCTGCCGCTGCAGCAGAGCGGCAACTGGCTGCTGGCGCTGTGGGCGCGGCGGCACGAGCTGCGCGCGCACGACTCGCCCTACGGCTCTCTCGGCTTCCTGCGCGACGCTGACCAGCTGCTGAAGCAGAAGTGCACCGCGACTACCGTCGAGGATATCGTGGAGCCCGAGAGTGAGTATGCAGCACTATGAATCCTTCAGACCACATACGTACGAGGAGAACAGCCTGCCGCTGCAGCAGAGCGGCAACTGGCTGCTGGCGCTGTGGGCGCGGCGGCACGAGCTGCGCGCGCACGACTCGCCCTACGGCTCTCTCGGCTTCCTGTGCGACGCTGACCAGCTGCTGAAGCAGAAGTGCACCGCGACTACCGTCGAGGATATCGTGGAGCCCGAGAGTGAGTATGCAGCACTATGAATCCTTCAGACCACATACGTACGAAGAGAACAGCCTGCCGCTGCAGCAGAGCGGCAACTGGCTGCTGGCGCTGTGGGCGCGGCGGCACGAGCTGCGCGCGCACGACTCGCCCTACGGCTCTCTCGGCTTCCTGCGCGACGCTGACCAGCTGCTGAAGCAGAAGTGCACCGCGACTACCGTCGAGGATATCGTGGAGCCCGAGAGTGAGTATGCAGCACTATGAATCCTTCAGACCACATACGTACGAGGAGAACAGCCTGCCGCTGCAGCAGAGCGGCAACTGGCTGCTGGCGCTGTGGGCGCGGCGGCACGAGCTGCGCGCGCACGACTCGCCCTACGGCTCTCTCGGCTTCCTGCGCGACGCTGACCAGCTGCTGAAGCAGAAGTGCACCGCGACTACCGTCGAGGATATCGTGGAGCCCGAGAGTGAGTAGACAGCACTATGAATCCTTCAGACCACATACGTACGAGGAGAACAGCCTGCCGCTGCAGCAGAGCGGCAACTGGCTGCTGGCGCTGTGGGCGCGGCGGCACGAGCTGCGCGCGCACGACTCGCCCTACGGCTCTCTCGGCTTCCTGCGCGACGCTGACCAGCTGCTGAAGCAGAAGTGCACCGCGACTACCGTCGAGGATATCGTGGAGCCCGAGAGTGAGTAGACAGCACTATGAATCCTTCAGACCACATACGTACGAGGAGAACAGCCTGCTGCTGCAGCAGAGCGGCAACTGGCTGCTGGCGCTGTGGGCGCGGCGGCACGAGCTGCGCGCGCACGACTCGCCCTACGGCTCCCTCGGCTTCCTGCGCGACGCTGACCAGCTGCTGAAGCAGAAGTGCACCGCGACTACCGTCGAGGATATCGTGGAGCCCGAGAGTGAGTAGACAGCACTATGAATCCTTCAGACCACATACGTACGAGGAGAACAGCCTGCTGCTGCAGCAGAGCGGCAACTGGCTGCTGGCGCTGTGGGCGCGGCGGCACAAGCTGCGCGCGCACGACTCGCCCTACGGCTCTCTCGGCTTCCTGCGCGACGCTGACCAGCTGCTGAAGCAGAAGTGCACCGCGACTACCGTCGAGGATATCGTGGAGCCCGAGAGTGAGTATGCAGCACTATGAACCCTTCAGACCACATACGTACGAGGAGAACAGCCTGCCGCTGCAGCAGAGCGGCAACTGGCTGCTGGCGCTGTGGGCGCGGCGGCACGAGCTGCGCGCGCACGACTCGCCCTACGGCTCTCTCGGCTTCCTGCGCGACGCTGACCAGCTGCTGAAGCAGAAGTGCACCGCGACTACCGTCGAGGATATCGTGGAGCCCGAGAGTGAGTATGCAGCACTATGAACCCTTCAGACCACATACATACGAGGATTAGAAAAGCCTGCTGAAAAAAAATATGTGATTTAGTCCGACAATTATTTGCGCATAAAAGTTAGTCTGTCCACTGTGAATACTACTGTAAGTGGTTTTATGAAATAATTATCAGGTCTTTTTTTTAAATTCATTTGTGGTCGATACAAATGTTTAACAGGCTTCTACTTGTACCACGATGTTATATGTAGAATTGAACCAGTTCAGCGTTAAAAGTTGATGGGTTTTCTGTTGTTCAACAAAAGTCAAGAAAATCAACTTTATCGAAAGCATGTTCACATGATATGATTGCCTTTAAATTGACACATTAATTCTAGTTTACCGATTCGAATCGCCTGATTCCACGAAGCTTCGAACATCCAACTTGAACTTTGTAAAAATGTAATGAACCAAAATGAGCCAGATATTATGGCATTAGTTTGTGTTTTGCTTAGAAGAGCATTCTTTCTCATAGATATCGTCAAAGCATACGAGTGGCTGACGGCGTACATGCTCAAGAGCACGTATGAGAAGGCGAGTCGGCTGCGGGGAGAGGGGAAGGACGCGTTCAGAGTCCGCAACGACTCGCAGTCATACCTCGCGGTGCCGCTCTCCGTCGTCTATGGAGAGGTATGGTACCATGATCAATTTGTCCTGCATTACGGTAGGGCAAGGCATACTCGTCTCCTGTGAGTAAATTGTCATGCCTGGTAGTAGTTAGGAAAATGTACATGGTTGTAGGTTCTCTCACTCCCAAACTATAAAATTATAGCGTCGATTTTAAATATATATTTATAATAGAAAACTAGTGGACTCGGTAGGCAGATGTTGTTCCCGGCAAAAGCACCACCCACCGCAAATACGAACAACCAATAGGTAAGAACATCAATCTAGGATGATCCCATAAGTACAAAAAAAAAACAATTTAGACAAATTACGAACACTTGCACATACATATGTAAAGATTAGAAAGCAATTTTACTATTCAATGTGACATGTATGTATGTATACTCGACAGTGAAGCAGGGACAAATTAATTAAAGAAAGATCCCTGTCAAAAGAACTACTTAACGAATATAATGCAAGTCTGGACCCGAACCAGCAAAACATACCATTCGTGGGTATTGCGCCTAACTAATTTCGCCACCTGTTGTATACCCATAATTTGGAATTCTCCTACAGTCTCTCTTCCCGTAATCAATGCCTCCTACTAACACAGTATTTAAGACTATACCTACATACATTTATTTAACGCTATACCTGTTTACGGGGATATTTTTTAATTCATTTATCCTTGCTTCACGGTCGATTATACATACATACATGTCACATTCCCTGGGATAAGCGTCGTACATGCTTAGTACGAAAAAGTATATTGACTTAAGTTTACTAATGGTTCACAAAATTTGTTTCTGATTCCTATTTGCCCTATGATAGAATAGCATATGGCTGCGCAGAAACAAAATTATATCGGATTTGGTCACTGCACAGCCGCTGGCGCTTGGAGAGGGCAGGACATCATCCGTGCCGGGCATTCTACTCGGATGTTTCAGAAAGGAGTTACACGTGAAAATGGTTTGCTTTACAGAGCTACATCGTCAATCACTTCTATAAGACGGCTGCGGCGTTCAAGGAGCCCAACATCCGGAAGGTCCTTCTTAAGATGGCCTCCCTGTTCGGGGCCTGGATGCTGGAAAAACATCTTTCCACGCTTTACATAGTGAGTATTTAAACTCATATTTCACACTATAGTAGAGACTGACGTTGTTTGACAGGTCAACCTGAACTAACATATATTATCAATTTTGTAAAGGTTAAAACACTTATCAAAATCTGTTCGTACTATTAGCAGACCTCACACGTACGTTTCGGAGCGCACGCGGAAGTGTGTGTCTGAATTAGCGATGGTTCATTCCGGCTCGATAAAGGAATGCATTCTTATTCCTACTTCACACATCCTGAAAGACCTCAGGAATGAAGGTCTGATGCTACTTCGAGACGCCGGCGAGAGCCACAAAAATCTGGAATGGTTAAAATTCTGCTCCGGAATGGTCATATTTCCACCCCGGATTCCACACTTCGACAAAGAGCAAAAGTCTTAAATCGGATCCAAGTTTTCATTGAATATTTCAAATGAGCTACAAAAAAAAGGCATGTGGCCGATTCAAGGTAAGGTTCACCTCTGGAATGACTATTACGGGGTGTGGAATTACTATTCAGCCGCCTGGAATAACAAGACGGAATGGATGTAACAAGATGGAATGGTTATAAATTAATGAGGAGTGGGAATGGGAATAGGAGTCAGTAAGGCTAATGAGGAGTGTCAAAAGAAGTAACTAAAGCGGAGGAAGCGGGTTCTCGGAATAGGGTGCACCCGGAATTATCCATCACTAGTCTGAATGCGAATGCCATGCACTCCGAAACGGCACTTTGACGCACATGCACTATCAATGCTTCGGAGTACGCATTGCGTTAATTTACGCTTTACAAGCCAAGACTATGTAACGCGCTCCGAACTGTGGTTTGCAGCGTGGAAGCCATAACTGTGTGGGTTCCAGCATGTAAAAAGAATACTATGCTATGCTATCGTTATGTATATAAGAACTGGCAAACATACTTTGCCAGTCACAAAATAAGTTTAAAACAATTCAAATTTAAGTAGTTAATTAATCAATCCACTTACAAGAAAAACATAAGGAACGAAAACGTAATGTGAATCCAGGGCGGTTACATGAGCGGCGGCACGGGCCTGCTGCTGCGCGAGGGCGTGTTGCGGCGCTGCGCCGAGCTGCTGCCCGAGGCGGTGGCGCTCGCCGACAGCCTCGCGCCGCCCGACTTCGTGCTCAACTCCGTGCTGGGCGCCTCCGACGGCGAGGTCACCATTATGTTATCGCTATATTATATCTATCGCTTCGTATAACACGGAAATCATCGTGAGGAAACCCACCATTTTGGTAGTTTTGGCTCAAACAATAACCTGATGACGCCACAATGAGGTGCTCATAGCACAGGGGCGTGTGGACTGTTCCGAATGCGAGCTGTTCCATGATTCGGAATCTGTGTAAAACTGTACTACTACCCTGCCAGGGTTAAGCCAACCCGGGTTGGTACCATCCCATTGAATGAAAAATTATCCATGGTTTCCATCCAGTTGAATGTAGCTGTGGTCATAAAGGGAAGGCCTGTTATGGCATATTCTTTCTTTGGGGATTTTCTATTTATTCATTATTCAATATGATATCTGTACCGTAGAAAGCCCCATCTTCTAAATCAAGCCAGTTTCAGAGTTGAACACACCAGCTGGCCGTAGGACTCAATGGTGTACGAAACAATAACTGCCACAATAAGCTGCCGATCATTATCTCCACAATTTATTAAAGTGTGAAACCTTGTGTTTTCTAGGTGTACAAGAACCTGCAAAACCAAGTGATGACATACCCGGGCTCCATGAGCAGGCCCGAGTGGTGGAAGGATGTCGTGTACTGGCAGTCGTACGTGCAGTCCAAGTTATAATAGACTTGTGATGAAGATGATTGTGAGTAATAGTTGAGATAGACATTGTGTCTACTATGTTAACTCGCAGTTGATATTGTCTGTGTCGATAACCACTATTGATCAGAATTGTTTTCAAACAACGATCCCATGCGATCGTATTGTTGTATAATAATCGGTACCAATATGTGCCAATATTTTTGCTTCCTTACTCCAGGAACCAAAATTTTCGACAGCAAAAACTTTATACATTATGTAATTACTTTTATGAGGCCAATATAAATTATTAGGTTTTTTGATTGAAGTACAATTTTGGCTAAATTAAAAACTCTCTCTTGAATGTCTTTGCTCCAATACCAATACAAAAACACATTTAGCTTTGTTTTGGTGCTTTATCTATGCGTTTATTGAATGTAGCCTGTGCGGTGTGTCTAGAGGGCACTTAATCGCAGCATTCTTGAATCCTTTAAACAAGATTGACCTTTAAAATCTCAATTGAAATGGCGAGTAAACTTTATTAAATAGGAAATATCACCGTGAATTGCTCAATGTTTTTTTAATATTAGTAATGTGTGATTTATACCTTAAAATTTAAAATCTATCAAGGGTATGTGACATTCCGAGAACAAATTAGACTGTAAGCACATGCTTAATGAACTTTATGTAATCACTATTCATAATACATATTATATAATAAGATATTTTCAGCTTTATCAATGTCTAGTAATGTGCATATATGCTGTGTAATAATTATTTATAAGACTGGACTAAACCTGGAATGGTTAAAAACTAAATTTTTCTTTTAAAATAAGTTTGGAACGGTTTCAAAGTTTTCATATGTGTTGTGGTTATTTTAAAATAATTTGGTCACGAATTTGTATACTACATATATTTTTAAAATACATTATATTTACAATGTTGCTATTGTTAAAAGTAAGTTTTATACTGTTCTATATAAACTTTTATTGTTACAAGGTTTTATGGGTGCTTTATTGGACGAAATAAAAATGTTTTAAAATACTGTTATTGTGTAGTTTTTATGCTGGTTGATAAATAGGTACTGTTGAGACATTAATTGGGTGCCCATTGTAGACAAGAACAAAAAGAAACTTTTTTGTGAACTCTTTAACAACATGGTTTAAGTGTACTAATTTTCCTTCTGAATTATTCAAATGCAGCAAATTGCTTTCCGATTGGCTTGAATATTTTATGTGACTCCTGTCAATCTTTCCTTTGCATTGGTTTCCAGTCATTTATTAATTCTGTGTTAGCGGTCTACATATCTGGGGAATTCACCCTTTGCTATGGTCGAAAAAGTCGTGATGGTGGGAGTTTTTGTCTTTTTAGTTTCATGGTAAATATAAAATTTGCATCATAAAAACTTAAGAAATCTCACCAGTGAGATATTTCTCAAATATATACAAATAAAAAACCCACAGGATCATTTCGATTTTACGGATTATTTTGTATACAAACGTCAGGTTTTTTTATAATTGGCCATTTTGCCTGGAACTGATCTCAGATGCGAAAAAGATAAAAAATATAAGTTTTGCCATGTTAAAAGTTAGATATGGGTTTTAATTCTAGTGCTAATGCCGACTTGAGTCCACTGTTAAAAGAGCTGGATTTGGATTTAGATCTGGAAACCTTGATAGTCGACTTGATAAATGGCCTGACTCGGGATGACGACGTAAACTGTTTTGCCGTCATTTGTGACACGGTATATCTGAACGTGTTCGAAGGCGCTTTGTTCAAAAGAACCAGAACCACACCTTATATTATGGTAAGTCACTCATGATTAATGTAATGATGGGTAGAGTTAAGTATGACTGGTCATTGGTAATTAATTTTAGTCAGTCGCTCTTATGCACAGATTTTATTCTCAGTCAAAAACGGATTTAGGAACAACACGAGTACATAAAAAAAATGTATACTGAATGTTTAATGAATTTATCAAGTTTGCCTTCATGGTCACATCCGAAACTATAAGAAATAGCGAAGTACTATCATAAATTAATAAAAGTTTAAATTAGATTTTTGATGAAAATATTCAAAAAATTTGATCAGTGAAGTAATGATTAAAACTTGAAAATATAAATAATTTTATTAAAAATCAACACTTTCCTTAGTTTGCCGTTTTACATTATTTCTCAGAATTTGTTCCTTATAGCGCGAACTCATGAACCAAGTTGTTTGCACTTTATGAAAAAATAAATACGAGGTCGCAGAGCATCATCGCAAGAAAAATCACCTTCAGCTTTTTTGGTTTCATTACATGATTTCAGATTGTGGTAGATGAGTATGAGGACCTGCTTTCACCAAATTTCGACACACTCGAGTCCATCAGACAGGCGAGGAGGGACGGATGCAGCGCCTACATAATTTTGCTTGCCAACGGGCTGCAAACCAGCCGGTTGGTCAAGTTTGGTGACCGCCACCGCATCATCGACACCCGAGCCAAGTTCATCATACTTCATGACTTCAGACTGTTTGGCAGCGAAATGCATTACATCTGGAAGAGAATAGTGAATGTGGTTTTTATTCGGCATCACGGCAACCATTTGGGGGATCGCAAAACTAGCCCCTGGTTTGATTTGACCACCGTTCCATTTCCTACACCGATAAGGAATGTCCTCGTGCCGAAGAGACTCGATATTTGGAGGAATGGAAGATTTTATCGGAACAACCCTCTGTTCGCCGATAAGACGAGAGATTTAAATGGGCAGGTTCTGAATGTTGTTTACTTGGAACATGTGCCTGCTGTGACAGTATTTAATGCGAGTAAGGCAAAAACAATTGGTGGATTGGAAATTGAGGTGTGTTATTACTGCATTATTAACATCTCTTTGCCCACCCTTTAGTTAATATTGTAAAAGAAAAAAAATACCAAAGTGAAGACTAGTGGAGAATATCAGATTAAACAAAACGGATATTGTTGACGGGCCATAATATTGCCGTGTGGCGATGTTTTCCTGGCGTTCCTGTCAGTGATCCGCCTGGTTTTCGGCACTGTATTCAATTAATGTTCCAAGTGTAAAGGTTTTTTCAGTGTTTTCGTAAACAGACATATCCCGCAATTAGCAAATTGAACATCAATCAAGACATGATGTACTCACCAATTTAGCAACATAATTATTTGTTACATTTTTATGAGACGTGAATCCTGATCATCTTTGGGATCATCAGACCACCCAAGCAAGGAGATGTAATGAAAATTCCAACAAGGTTTTTTATCTATGTGACAACAAAACAGATTGATGCCATACCAAGTTTCTATTGGTTTGCTCGGCAATATTGCACAATGAAATAGAATAGAATTCCGAAAAATGTTACAATATCTGCCTTATCTTCTTAATTTTACTTTACTTATATTATCCATTATATTATATATACTTAATCCACGCCTTTCAGTCTTTCATATCTAACTAGCTGCAGGTATTGAATAATAAAAAAAACATTACTAGTTAGTTAGTGTTTATTTTATGCTGTAAAATATTTATTCCAGATCCTTAAAACTCTAGCCAAGGCAATCAACTTTGAGCCACACTTATACGAACCGATGAATGTGGAATTATACCGCTGGGGCCACAAGCAGATAAATGGCTCCTTCTCAGGATTACTTGGAGAGATGGTTAATGGAAAAGCTGACATAGCTCTGGGAAATCTTCAGTACACGCCATACCACCTGGAGCTTACCGACTTGACTATACCCTACATATCGCAATGTTGGACTTTTTTAACACCAGAGGCTTTAACGGACAATTCATGGAAGACATTGATTTTACCGTTCAAGTGAGAACATTACATTGTTTTATAAATGTCCTGAGGTCAATTGTGATGGAAGCATTCCTAACTTTAATTGCTTTATTTGAATACAATTATTTTCCAGTTCTTTTAGATACATTTTCATTTCAGGCTTAATATGTGGGTAGCCGTTCTTCTGGTATTATTCATAACAGGTGTGATCTTTTATGCACTGGCAAAATACCACATCAACTTGCTTCAATTTTGCAACATTCGTGATGAGGCTTCCAGAATTGACAAGTTGGCACTCTTCAAAGACCATCAAATAAAAAAAGTGGTTGAGAACAAAATCGTTGGTAAGGAACAAACAATATTGTTTCACGTTTAACTATTTGCAAAGATTTTTCTCTCGTTTGACCAGAAAGACTGTGCTTCATCATTTCAGATACCAAGGCAACCGGATTGTACTTGTTCAGCGAATTGATCAATAGTATTCTCTACACATATGGAATGCTCCTTGTGGTGTCCCTTCCGAAACTACCGACTGGATGGTCAATAAGGCTCCTTACTGGATGGTATTGGCTTTACTGCATACTCCTCGTTGTGTCATACAGGGCCAGTATGACTGCAATACTCGCCAACCCAGCACCGAGGGTTACCATTGACACACTAACTGAACTAGTGGATAGCAAGATCACCTGTGGTGGGTGGGGTGTGGAGACTAAAAAATTCTTCATCAATTCCCTGGACGAAGCTAGCCAACTGATTGGTGAACGATTTGAAGTCACTAATGACCCAGAGGAAGCTGTAAGGAAAATTTCTAAAGGCACTTATGCTTATTACGACAATGAATATTATTTGAAATACATAAGTGTAAAGAGACAGAATAAAGCCATCAACAGAGACTTGGATTCGACTAATTCTACAGTAAATATAACAGAAAGTAAGGAACCGGCAGGCGAGGAAAGGAACTTGCACATAATGAGTGACTGCGTTGTAAACATTCCTATTTCTCTCGGCCTTCAGAAGAACTCACCACTCAAACCCCGATCAGACAAATATCTACGAAGGATCATTGAAGTCGGTCTCGTTGAAAAGTGGTTAAATGATGTTATGCAGCCGATCAGAACAGCCGAGATAGCTGGAGACGAAGAAATCAAGGCTGTTATGAATCTGAGAAAGCTTTATGGTGCTTTTATAGCACTGGGAATAGGTTACTTATTGGCAACTCTTTGTTTGATCGGCGAACTGATACAGTGGCATTGTGTTACTAAGAAAGATCCAGCTTTCGACAAGTTTGCCATGGATGTTTACTATGGAAATAAGATTAAGAAATGAAATTATTAATCTGAAATCAGTTTTTATTACAGAAACTGCAAAATATAATTTATAAAAAAAAAACATTAAAAAATTAATTAATTGTTTGTATGTATTTAAAATGCATGCCCAGATAACCGAAAAGAACTGACCATGACCCGACAGTTCATGTGCTCTTTATAGGCAAATTTCGTAGCACCCATAATTGAAACGCATCTATGAAGAGATGCATACCTGCTGAAGCAGCGAAAGAATCGTGTGATCGTGCCGCATCGGCATCGCATCGGTCGAAACATCGTGATGTTACGTTATCTTGTGGTGCGCGTGCTGTAGGCATTAACTGCCGTTATTAAATAATATATGCATTATCCCTCATTATCCGCAATTTCAATTCACCCCACTTTGTTGGAACTTTACCTAAGATGATACAGGTGTAAACGACCGATTCATTGTATTTGAGAGTTGATTAAGTTGATTTATTTGACTCAAAGTAATTTATTGAATAGATTTTCCTCCTCCATGCAAAATGCTGAATTTACCCTTGGGACGTTTACAGCATATGTATGTGCAACAATTTGAATAATTATGTCATTTATACATACAATACCTACCAGCCCACCTACAATCCTGATGAGAATAGAGGTATGTTAAAAATTCCATACATTTCGTAGAATGTTTACATATTAACTTTTGCATATTAATGCATTTTCTTCTTATGAATGTTAAAAGAGGCTAAGGAAAAATTACAAGGTGCACGGATAAGTTACTCACTTTTCGTGACATTTATTTTTGTAGAATACTTAGTACTAACCTCGTTGCTTGATGAATGCTGGAATAATTTTGCTGAAATGGTGTTGTTCTAAAATAAATTGTAGCATAACACAGAATGCTCTGCCTACCCCAGTTATCAAACAATGAGTATAATCCATACCAATATTATAACTGCGAAAGAAACCGTCTGTCAGTTGCGTTTTCACGCTTAATCCGCTGAACCGATTTGGATGTAATTTGGTATGGAGAGTCTGGACCTTGGGAAAGGACATAGAGGCTACATTTTGTGGCGAAAATAAATCTGGAAGGGGGTGAAAAGAGGGATGAAAATTTGTATGGGGAACTCATATAAAATAAAATATTAGGTTCAGCTCGAAATCAGTCCGAAACGAACTTGACCTGAATAGAGCCGGGTACCTCGGCTATTCACATATATATATGCATTATAATAATCCGAAAAAATTTACATAAAACAAAGCAATGCAATGGAACCTTCGCACAAAAATAGACATATCATACATTGATGCATATACCTTTCAGATGTTTTTTAATAGTATACACCACAGTCTGCACAAATCAATCTAGACTGTAAAATATTTAATTTATAATTACACAACGGCAGTATTTATATCAGTCAATAATGTTAGTTACAAGTACAACTCGGACCCTCGGACTATAAGGCCGATGCAATGTTGGTGCGTTTCGGTGCGCAGAACAAAAATTATAAGTCAGCGGGTGGCGAGTTTTACCATGCACAAACTTGGACTCGGCGTATATTCAGATCGGCCAAAAAGTTTGGTCCCTACTGTACATATGTATATCATTCATGATAGAGATTACTGGATTACGGCCAAGCCAAAAGGAAGGGTTATTATGTTAGCTGTCTATGTATATATGTTTTTACGTATGTTCATATGTTCAACCATAGCGCTTAAACTATTCATTCAGTTTTGATGAATACGATGTGAATCGATTCGTTATTATGGCCCAGGTAACATGGCAATAAAAATTTAAAAAACAGTAATCCGGCAACTAAAAGGTAAGAAACAAGGTAGGTGCTGTTTTATAAAAGCAATAAAACGATAATATCAAACAGCACCTATCTTGTTTCTTACCTTTTAGTAGTTGGGTTACAGTTTTTTATTGTAACATTTATATTTATAATCACAATCAGTCAAATGCAGATAGAAACATTTCCATTATCCAAAGGCCTGTTTTAGTGCCCCACTGATGGTCAGTCCCTTTCATTATTAGTACTGATTGTATATTGTCAGGATACTGATAAAACCCTTTAAGGTGGCCCATCCCGCTCAACTCCACTCAAACGGGGAAAGAAGATCACGCACATATTGCTTGTCAGAGATCCCAAATTTTGCTCAAAATAGCTTTATTTAATCGAACTAGATGTCTGATGACCGTTGGCGTTGTAAAATTGTGTTTGGTATCTAAGTTATAAGGTTTTATACAATAACTTTGAAGGTAGATTACGCAATGATAAGGTAAGAACATCTGAAAAAGATTAGTCATGACAAATGACAATTAGCAGGTTTTACCAGTATACCGATGATATGTAGACCGTCGGCCGGATTTACAGAAAATCATAAGCAAATGTACTTTTTACCTATTTATTAGTTACAATAATCTTTCACCAGCCATAGTTGGTAAGGCCTAAAGTATGGTTAGTTGTAATTTAGTTCACACAACAATCCAAACTACAAATCAGTAAAAGTCGCGAGTTGAAAGAGGCATTGAGGAGAATTTTGGATTAACTTGCAGATTCGCCGTTGACTTAATTTAGATTAATTGCTCTTTTTACTACACTGTTTGGCTTTTGATATGCATGTTGGTATGGACTATGGTATTAAAATGTCTTAATAGAGTGTTTATTCTTAATAGTAAGATCTCATCATACCAAGTAATACTTATCAACTCTAAAATTGGCAATTTCCTGACCATTACAAAAGCCAGTGCATGGCTCCTGCAATCAAACCTCGTGTCAGTAATGTTGGCCGGCGTGAATTTGCTTGCAATTAGTCTCTTCTGAGAATATATTGCTTTGTTTCAAGTCAACTGCAACAGCTATGACACTGTTATTGATAAATAAGTGATTGTAAAAATAATATAAAATATGTACCTAAAGCCAGCCATTTACAAACCAATTCATCGAGACATTTAAAAAAACAAGAAATATATATGGCTACAAAACTAACCATGCCATTTCCTTTCGACTAATATTAATTTGTTTTGTAAAAAACTAGTGATGTTTATTTGGTAAGCAGTAAATTAAGTAAGTACATAATTCAAAACCTGTTCCAAATATACACATAATTGTTCTAAAACTTTCAAAGGTTCATAATTTACTAAAATCTATTTTTCTGGGGCATTCTCCAGAATCCACGGGTGCTGAAGGACGTGGGTTAGTGACAGACGCAGATCCGGGGCTACAACGAGCAACTTTTTGATTAGATCCTTGGCCCCGTCTGAAATATATTCAGGGAACTTTATCATAGCATGTCGTATTTTCCTGTACGTCTGATGGGATTCCTTGGCATCGAAGGGCGGTAGCCCAACGAGTAGCTCGTAGCACAACACCCCTAAGCTCCAGATGTCGACAGCATAGTTGTGCGGCTTGCCTTCTATCATCTCTGGTGAGAGGTAGTCCAGTGTTCCACACAGTGTCATTCTTCTGGACGATGGAGAGTGAACTGACCAACCAAAATCGGCAATTTTGAGCTGGCCGTTGTGACCTATAAGCAAGTTTTCAGGCTTAATGTCTCGATGAATCACCTTCTTTTGGTGGCAGTACATGAGCGCTTTTGTTAGGTCTCTGACGTAAACAGCCGCAGTGGGCTCATCGAATCTTTCTTTCTCTTTAAGCAGCTTATATAGAGCTCCATTTCTGGCATATTCTAAAATAAGATAAATGCGCTTATCATCACTAAAGTAGCCAAACATACGAAGAATGTTGGGATGCCGCAGTCGGCACTGTATCTCTACTTCACGTCGCACTTGGTGTTCAATCTCTGCGCTTTGAATCTGACTCTTGAACAAGACTTTTAATGCAACAACGAATTGAGACTTTTTCTCACGTGCCAGGTAAACATTTCCAAATTTTCCCTTTCCAAGCGGTCGGCCCAGATCAAAATCCATTAAAGTCCATCTCTTCGTGTCTCCGCTGGTAGATTGCTGTCCTTGGGAGTTATCCGTCTCGTTCTTGGTTGAACGGGCTGTGGACGCGCTTGGTTGATCAGTTGGTTTGAGAGCGGGAGTCTCGCTGAACTGATTGATCTTGTTACTGAGCTGTAAAGGGCGCGCAGCGGGCAACGTGGGTACCTTGAAATTATTCTGCTGCTTATCTGTAGATGGATTGGGTCGTGGGTTCACAGCAGCGGCTGCAAGCGCCGGGTGGTTCACAATGGGCAGGCGACTTGGTCCGCCTCCGCCAGGGGGGCGCACAGATCGCTCCATCTGGTTTCGTATACTTTTACACTAAACGCCACATCCACAATGTCGATCCACAAGGTGATAAGTTATTCGTCGCACACGGGTCGCAGATTATTTTTTTCTCAATTCTATTAAATTTTAAATCGCGGTTCCAACGAACTTTTGCTGCAATACCACAGATTATACTGTTTGATTGATAGGTCACGGTCCGATTTGAACCATCGTTAACAAAAGAACGCTCGAAACTGGTCCGATTCGCGCTTACTGCCCTAAAACTGCGCGTTTAAATTTGAACTGTAATAGATTATACTGATAAAAGCGTATACAAGCGTCCCGAATCAGATTGCACGCTTAAGGTGGGCCCGTAAGCATCAGAAAATTTCGCCTCCCATACAAACGTAGTTTACTAATCATATGAAAACCACTGTTCCAATGTACTTAATATTTGGTATCTAATATTAGGCTACAAATATCTGTGTTTGCATGTCTTTGTTTTTTCGGTAAATGTATCCTGGCTCAAACCACAGAGAAAACTAAATTCGTATGAACATTTTCGTTTTGCTTTCATTTGATTCGGTTTGGATTTTTCAAAAAAACAAAAGCGTGCAGACACATATATTTGTTGTCTGATATTATATATTAAATATCAGTTTAATTGGAGCAGCGGATTTCAAATGATTAGTAAACTACGTTTGTATGGGGACCATAGCTTACGGGCCGTTCTTAAAGCAGTACATTACAAACGGTTCGGACTGTTTGTGTATGCGCTTACGGAAACAATGACATGGAAAAAATGACGTTAATTGTAATGGTTCACCTCAAATTTGAATTTAATCAATTGCTCTAAGTTGAACTTGAATTTCCATCTCAAATACATTCAAAGGTTTGTAAAAAAAGCACGGTGGAAAGACGATAGACTACTCTTCATAAACGTGAAAAAGTGACTTTGACAGTAGCACATACAGTGCCCTACCTGCAAAGCGTGAGCACTGTGTACGGCATTGCGTAACACAGCGCTAACTTAAAACCGTTCACGAGACGCCCTGGGGGGGGGGCGTAAGAGGGAATCGGACTAGTTTTGAGCGTGCTTTTGGTAACGATGGTTCAAATCGGACCGCGACCAGTTCGACAGAATACCCGCGAATGGTATGTTTTGCTGGTTCGGGTCCAGCCTTGCAGTATATTCGTAAAGTAGTTCTTTTTACTGGGCTTTCTTCAATTAATGTGTCCTTGCTTCACGGTCGATTATACATACATACATGTCACATTCCTCAGTTAGAAACTGTCACGAAAACGCCCACGACTATTCCCAAAACACCCCTTCGGTTTCCACAATAAAAATAAAAAAAAATTAACACACACATTTAAAAAATGTCAATCGACCGGTAATTCGCATTAGCGAAGTACTCGCACTCGCGCCGGCGCGGCGGCGCTCGGGCGGGATTTCTAATGCCTGTTTTCTACGACAATACTCTTAAAACCCCTATGATATTTCGCCCTGGGGGGTTCCGCGAACCACCTTTTGGGAAGGTCGGCGGCGCCACTCGGCGCTTGTGGATGTTGATTCAGTCAACAATTCCGCACTGTCAAGGCTAAAGTATTAAATATTCTGTGTTATAGTCTGTGATTGCAGAGTAGCAAAAATTATAATTGGAGTTCGGTTTTGGCGGGAATCCGAACAAGTCGAGATTTTTTTGCTATCGAGTTTTTATTTGCCAATTCGTTTGTTTGTGGTCTTTCTTCGCGGAAAACCGGTCGAGAAGATGAAGGCGAAGAGGAAACGGAAAAAGGAAGACAAGAGGTCTCCAGAGGAGTCACTTTCGTCCGATTTATCGGACTGTGAAAATTTGGCGGGAAAAGATGATCTTGTGGAACAGGCGGGAACTACTGAGCTCAACATCAACACCACAGCTACTACATCAAAATTGAATTCACTCGATAAGTACCAACCATTCTTCATTAACTACTCACGCGTCGGCGGGCCGCACTGTGGCCCGCCGCAAAAAGTGCGCTCAGTGTCGAAGGCACAGACGTATGGCCCGGTGCCGCAGTCGACTTTCGGCATGCAACTACACACTCTTTTAGTATGAAGATAAGGCTCAATTATACCTCTAAAATTAGGTAAAGATATGGCCTTCTCGATATGATTCAATATCACAACTCATAGTAACGACTCTCGTTGAAAAAAATATTTGAACCACAGCGCCTACGCCAGTCCACCGTTGAGTGTTAGTGCAGTGAGCGAGTGCCCGTTTTGAACCATGTTCCCGAAGCGCCGACGGTAAGATTATTTCGTATTTCATGTTTTTAGAAGCGCAATTTAATATAGAATGCATATTTGATAAAGCAGTAATCGTATTATTGATATATAATTTAGAAAATGCCTTAACACGCCGAGTTGGCGTAATTTATTTCCTTGCACTCACCTCGGTCAGCGTATGTATATCGTGGGTGTTTCCTTGTTCCACGAGTATGTAGCATGAAAATACTGGAAATTTTATCTAGTTTACGCATGCGTTTTATAGTTTTTGGATATTTTTTGGATTACGCATATTTTTTACTAAATCTGACAACAGAAAAATGGGACGACGTTGTTAGACGCGCGAGATAGCATGTGACAACACGTGGCAGCGTGTTGACAGTCTGTCACTCGAACCGCTTGCCAATTCAATAACGGCTGTAGCCGGCTTGTTCGGCGCTGTTATAAGGCTCGTATTTGCTTGCATGCATGCATCTTTTGAATTCAGCAGACGTTTTGCACTAGGTACTGACTGCAACAACGTTCATATACAGTTGTTTAGTGAATGAAGTAAAATTATATGAAAAGAAATATGTATTCTATCGGCGATAAATAAGGTAAGTAATATAATTTATTACTTACATATAAAAAATAATTTCAATGTGTCAAAAATTTACGTGTTTCGTTGGTTACATATTCCACATACTTTGTAGGGTTCGACCCGACAGAATTTGTACAAAAAATCGTTTTCGTACAAGATTTTATTTAGTTTCGCCTGTCCCTTTGTCGGTCTGTCCGTCTAATCTCATGTTAAAATTTGGCCCACGTTATAGTTATGTAAGTTTTGTGACAATGGAACATTAACTTAACATCGAGCTGGTCTGATGATGGAAGGTGGCCATAGCAACTCCTAAACTACACATGATAAACCCATCATGTTGGGGTTCGTTTTATTTGTCCCGATGACAAAACACACACAAAATAAACAAAATAAAATATAAAATAAAAAAGGGTGTTTTACATAAAAGCCTGTTTTTTACAAAAACTTGTTTTTTAGACTATCGAAGGTAGAGGAATCTCCCTCTCCCGAGCGGAAGGGTTGCCCCCCCCGATACGCCGCGCCAAGGTCACAGTATCTGACCGCACCGAGGGCGCGGGCTAATCTTCTGATGCGATTGGCGACCACATCGGAAGCGCCGCTGCCCACGCCACCGTCACCACACCTGCCGCCGCCACCGACACCGATCAAGAAGCACACAGTGGAACTGTGTGATAAGACAGGATGGTACGTATGTATAGTATATATGTGTACATGATATCGATAGGTTCCAAAAACTTCCGGAATAATAAGGTACTTTTCGCTTTTTCGAAATAATCATAAAAATAAAGCTAGTCACATTTTCTAATATCTCATGGTGTAGGGGCTAGAGGATTTGCCTTTCATGCGAGAAGTTTTTGTTTCTCTTTCTGAGTTGAATAAGTGCATTTCGTGGTTCAGAAGCCATGAAAAACTGTAGGCTCCCCTACTAGGTGATAGGGTTAAGCTCGCCCGGGTTGGTACTACGGCATTGGATGAAAATATTATGGTTAAAGTGGCAATGAAAAAATGTTCGTGTTTTGCTTTTAGTTTAGTGTAGCCGTGCTTATAAAGGAAATGTCCTGGCATGGCACCTAATTCCTTCAGGAATGTGGTTTATTGCACTAGTGTAGTGACGGTTATTGTTTTGTACTAGCCATATTTATTAAATGAAATAAAAAAAAATAATTTGATATATTTATTAATATATAATATGTCAGCTTTACAATATCTTTTTTTATATATATTTTTATTTTTTATCGAAAACTAAAGTAAAACTGTATATTAACGTGTTAATTATGATGAACCCGCCCAAAATATTTGCAGTCAATTTGAAGCACCTCTCCATATCCATATGTATAATCTTGCTTGAATGAAAGTGGAATTTTTCAATAATAAAATATCGCGCTTTTTTTTACATTTGTGGTTTATCCTTAGCAACAATATAAAAGGCAGTTTATTTCTGGAAACTATAAGAGTCTTTCGATATGTTTTGATATCATTTTTTAAGCTCGAAAGTGTCGGCGGTTAACCTCCAATGATGATGAGTAAATTTTTTTTTTGTTTTAGTGTAAGACTTGTTGCACCAAAGCGCACGCTGCTGCCGTCCACGCCGCTAACTCACACCATCGAGCTCGGCCCCGTGAAAGGAAAGTACGTATATTTATTTATTTTTATTTGCGTTGACAAAAAATTGAGATTTCAGTGTTCTGAAACTTTAACTTTTTTATTCCTGTTTTATCAAGTATAAAAGTAATATTGGAAGTAAAATCCTGTGTTTTGTAGTTAACAGACGTTTTGCAAAAACAAAAGGTTAAGATACAACAATGACTAGGCAGAGCTCACCAACGTGTTATTAGCTTTTGTCCTGTCGTAGTTCCAGCGAAATCATAAAGTTTCATTCTGATTTCAAATGAGTCATAAAAATGGGCTGGAAAGTAATTTGTTTTATGGCAGCCAGCTGCGCCCGCGCAGTGAACACAATGTGGCGAGATACTTTGAAATGTGTTAGATAAATAGATCCTTAGAAGGAATAAAACTATACCAACACGTTGCATTTCGTTCGTAGATCTTGATCATTCATTTCGTTTCCATGCAGATCTTGTTGAATTTTTTAAATGGGTTTGCAGAGAAGAGAAAACGGTTGACTTTTTTATAATAGATAAACCGTTGAAAAAACAAGTTCGTTGATTCAATGCCTGCTCCTACTGGAGAATAACCTCTATAGTGTTTAGATGATTGTAATAAGTTAAATGTTTTTTTTAGATACAAAGCCATTGCAGCCGCGTACCGGGTCAACGTCACTCCCGGGGGTTCGATCCGGACTCTGCCAGATGACATGCCGGTGGTCGGAGTAACCCCTGGGGGCTCAGTCAGGCATGTAAAAGGCTCTCCGGATTCATCTTGGTAAGAACTTCATTTATAACTTTTTTAGGCAGAATACAATTTCTTCATCATTCTGCAGGTCTGATTTGAGCTGCATTCTAATGGGGAACGCAGAAAACTCAAATCTTATTGTAGGTGTCACATGAGCGACCTCACCTTAGAAATGTCAAAACTATCATTACTTCCAAGTTTTATTTACGTGTTTTTAGATGTAAGATGTATTCCACGATACAGTTGGAATAAGGTTTAGAGGAAAAGAAGAGCTTTTGTTTGTCTTCAAATTAATTTTAATGTAATAGACCAGCACAAAGTTGGAAAGGAGATATTATAGGTTATGTTAATGTAATATTTTCTTTCCTAGGAATTTATTTGAATAGCATAAATTGTAACAAATATTTTTTAGAGTAATAACGAAAATATTCAGTCAGTTTGCTTACGTAGGTTGAGTAAATAAAATTTTAGAATCTATTATGTTTTATTTTCTATGGTATCTGACAGCTTTGACAGATCTTTTTGACAGATAAATAAGTAGTTTTCTTCCCCATTGTGTCTATTTTTAAAATTATGACAGTTATTTATTTATGTCTGCCGTCTGTGTGTAAGTATGTATGTTCTCTCGCTTGTAACTCCAGAATGGCATTCTATTTCAGCAATTTTACATAGACATCTCTACCAGGTAATAGGCTTACATCTTCACATCATTATTAATCTTATTCTGCTCCAGTTTCGTATTCAAATTTTAGTATTATTTCTGCCTACAGAATGAATACCGTAATTAAATAAGAGAATTTAGTATTATTAGTGCGCAAGCAATAATTTTTTTAAATAAATAAAAAAAATATAAACAATAAATCATTACGAACTAAAATAAAAAAAAGGTGAACTGTCGGGGGACACCTGACAGCAATGAAACTTTTTACGCTTTGTCCTGTCGCTTATATCTATTTACTCGAAATATTGATAAAAATTCACACAAGATAAAAGTAATATAAGTATTTATAAGTAACGTCCGCAAGAGCAATCATCCGTAGTTCACAGAATGTGTTTACTATATAATAAACTGACTGCTAATTTGGACATATTTTACTACCAGGAAATGATTATTGAACGCAAAATCAGAAAAAATATAACTCGGTACGCTTCGGGATAGACTAATTTATTATATTTTTTTTTTTCAATCATTATATGCTTGCCTACATTTTTATTTTTACTTACTTAGTGTAGCGCTCTTTAATCTTACTCTGACTCAACTGTTTGATTATTTAAATGTATATTTGTACGCGGTCAAACGCAAATTGTGGAAGACACAGTCATGGCCATGATCGAATTTTGGGAGCATTGTTTCTTCGTATCATGTACAACCCATAATTGAGACAAATAAATGATTTCATTTCATTTCAACAGTACATCTAGTTTTAATTTAGTTTATATGTTTTTTAATGTTTTTTAAATGGTTTGTTTGAGTTAGGAAATGGGCGAGTTTACTATAAATATTTACCATGTAATTGTTTTTACGTCTAATAAATATATATATATTAGGCCAAAATACCATGTTTTGGGTATGAGCACGGCTACACTGAACTGTATGAGAAACACGGACAATTTTTTACTGCCGCTTCAATCATAGTTTCATCCAATGCGGCGGTACGAACTAGGAGTATGAACCCGGGCGGGCTTAACCCTACCACGTAGTAGCGGAAGGGGATCTATAGTTTCTCATGGGTTTCAACCATGGAAGACCTCGCATTCGTAATGAAATGCACTTATCGCACTGAGAAAGAGTATTTCTCTTTCTGAGTGGTACATGACCGGGACGAGGATTTGAACCCAGACCTCTGGGATGGAGAGCAAGTTCTCTAGCCCCTACACCTCGAGCTGTAAAATGCCTAACTCACTACTTTGTCATATAATGTTGTTTAGATTCGGTTCATATTTATATTGTTTTAGGGACCCCGTGAAGAGAATACCGGAGGGCGGCTTGCCTACTGAGTTACGGGCGAATGACCCGCAGCCCGGACCTGGTACGTGGTACGTGGCCAGATGGTTGAGGGGCCAGGAGGACAGCGGTGTGAGTGGGGACGTTGCATCGGGTGCACCGGTGCGGGCGGAATCACCCGTTGCCAGTCCACCCCGTGAACCGTTGGTATTGGTGGGACCACTCACATCGATAACTGGTACAGTAGATGAACCAGTGCTAGCAAAATCACCCGTTGCCGGTCCATCCAGTGAACCGGTGGTGTTGGTGGAACCACCCACAATGATACCTGCTGCAGTGGATGAGCAGTTGCGGGTGGAGTCACCTGTTGCCGGTGCATTTGATGCAACCTTTCACGAGAATTCTTCGGCCGGTGCTCCCGAAAATTCCAATGACGGGAGCGAACTCGACTTAGAATCGGACGATGACGAGGAAGTTGACGAAAATCCCTATTGTTTTGCTCCCGCCATCGGAGCTCAGGAGTTGGCCGAAGAATTTGTCGAGGAAGCGAATATTGGGTTGGCTGAGACGGATCAAATTATGGACGAGGTTCACGGAGGTTTGCCGGATATAGATATTGGTTTTGAGTGGACGGAGGACTTCAGCACGTTCAGAGGTAAAAAAGAAACTTTTACTGCAGGTACTTCTGAGCGTGCTGCTTTCTATGATACGCCGTATGATGCTTTCGTCGCATATTGGGACGAAAGCATAATGAGGCATATCGCCACTGAGACCAATAGATATGCCGAGCAAACCATTGACGGAATGGTTGAAAATGGAAATTTAAAAATGCGTGCCAGGGTGAATGAATGGTGTGAAACGAACATGAATGAATTGTATGTCCTCTTCGGATTATTCATTATAATGGGTTACAGTCCCAGATTGAGTTTGTGCGACTATTGGTCCACAAATACAATCCTAAATATGCCGGGTTTCAGGGAGATAATGTCCTACAATAAATTTATACTGCTCAATAAATTCCTGCACTTCGTAAATAATGAGGACCTTGCGTCGTACAACGATGCGAAATTATCTAAATTACAGCCAATCATCGATCATCTAAACCGCCTGTTCGAAAGGCTGTATGAGCTCGGCGAACATATATCGATCGATGAATCGTTAACCTTATGGAAGGGTCGTCTGAGCTGGGCCCAATGCATAAGGTCAAAGGTGGCGAGATTTGGAATAAAATCGTTTGAGTTGTGCGACTCAAAGACCGGTTATTTATGGAGGTTCGTTATATACACAGGGAAGAGTTCAACTGGGACTTTCGAAGTGCCTATAAGAGAACTTGCAGGAAAGAGCACAGCGATTGTACTTCAGCTCTTGTGTGGCCTGGAGGGAAAGGGTTATTATCTCACTATGGATAATTACTACAACAGCCCCCTCTTGGCGAGATATCTGAAGTCCCGTGGGTTCGACTGCGTAGGGACATTGCGTCCAAATCGCAAACATGTTCCCGACGCAGTAAAGATAAAAAAATCTGTCGAAGCAGGGACTATCGCGGCTCGCCATTCTGGGGATGTGTGTGTATTGGCGTGGAAGGACTCCAAAGTGGTGACTACCATCTCTACCTTCCATGACACTAAAACATTTGTGGGCCGGAAAGCTGGCAAGGCGCTCACCAAGCCTGTAATGGTAAGGGACTACAACAAGTACATGGGCGGTGTTGATCTCAAAGATCAAAAACTGGCCATGTACTTGGTGGAGCGTAAGCGCTGTGTCAAGTGGTACATGAAAATGTTTAAGCGGTTGCTCAACGTAAGCGTTCACAATGCCTACGTTCTCCATCGTCGCACGCTGGAACGTAGAAATCAGCCCCTTATGCGCCACAGAGATTTCCGCAAATCGTTGGCTGAAGCTTTGGTGAGTCGGCACAGGACCTCCGTTCCCAAAATTCGTAGGCCACGCTTCGCGGAAAAACGTCTGCAGGCAGACCTCGTGCACGTTCCCGACAAGTCGGCACGTAGGCGTTGTGCGAGGTGCTCAGCGTTGGGCATGTACAAAAGGTCCACAATTTCATGCACCACATGCGATGTGGGCTTGTGTTTGGGCCGATGTTGGAAGGAGTACCACTCGGAGACCGACCTAAAGAAGAAGTAACTATTATTTCGGCATGTTAGTCATGATGTATGTATGTCTGGTAGGTATGTGTGTTATATGAGTGAACGACGCGGTAATTGTAACTTCTGCTGCCTTCCTTTGCCTTTGTGTACTTTGTACAGCTGCCAAGGACTGGAGGAAAATTGGAGAGGCGTATGTCCAGCAGTGGACGCAGAAACTCTGAATGACGAATGATGAATGATGTTCTTTGTGAGCAGTAGTAATCAATCAATCACTGTAAACTAGTTTGTAAATATCAATGGAAAAAAAATACAATGACCAACCTGACGAAGTTTCTTGTCAGCTCTTCTTCGCCAGAAGTAATCGAACCGACAGGAAAAAAAAGACGAATCCGAGTGTGTAATATACATCTCATGGAGGAAATAAAGAAACTGAAACTGAAACTGACTGACTGACTGACTTGTCTCCCTGGCCTGCGCCACTGAATTGGACGGGTCACACAAACTTCTTCTCATAATCCGTATTCGTGATTGTGGACTGAATGGAAGGAGAGTGAAATGGATTAGCACGAATGAACAATGTTATAAGTATGGAAGAGATGACAGGACTATGAAAGTGGTGATCGTGTCTCTGCCAAATCATTTTTGTTACGGAATGGTATGTTTTGCTGGTTCGGGTCCAGCCTTGCAGTATATTCGTAAGTTCTTTTTACAGGGATCTTTCTTTAATTAATGTGTCCTTGCTTCACGGTCGATTATACATGCATACATGTCACATTGCTATGTTTTTTATTGTATTAATTGTTATTTGTTTAACAGCATTGTTAATCAGCAAATGTATACTTAACATTGTAAAGAAATTTTTTATTATAAAATTGAACACTAATTATTGCAAATATAGTATTTTGATGTTTTAGATAATCTGCTTTGTACTTGTATATTATTGTTACATCCGATTGTCCGAATTTAGAGTTGTATCATGAATATATAATTTACAGACAAATAAAACTAGGAAACACAAATTGTATTTTTTATTACCAAAACGTTTTCCAACCAATTGGCATTTTCAGAATTTCTATTTAAATGTTTTTTTCATTTTTCAAATCAATGGAGCCTCACACCAGGAACAAAACAGTGTTCCTGCCATATGCTTATAAAAAAGTAGCCAAGCTTGTCGAGCTTGGGTGTAGAGGGTTTATATACTATAAGAGATGTCCAATATTACTTTTTTTTCACATTTAAGACTCAATAATATCGAGGACAATAAAGTTCAAATTCACAGTCAACATTCCAAAAATAAGAACCCACTGGTCTTATAGGTCCTTTATCCATAGGGTCATTTAATAATGAAATGAACTCCCACATGAAATGAACCGGTATTTTCCCAAAAGTACAACTTGGGGTCCTTCAAACAAGGTGTGGAGTAGCCTGTCCAGCCGGCATAAATTTCGCAACCCCCCTGAAAGTTTGGAATCCAATGGGCGTCGCTGGCCACCTTAAGAGGTCTTGACGTACTCCATATACCGCGCTTAACATAACAAAATTACGCTTTATGTTCGTGATTGTATCATCTAACTATATGTACCAAATTAAAACTTCTTTCGTCCATTAAATTCGCAGGAAAAAACTATGACAGACAGACACAAGAGTGATACGGTAAGGGTTCAGTTTTTTTAAATCTTTGGGAGCACGGAACCATAAAACCATTGCTCATTCAATGATACTGCGTCAACGTCGTTACTAAAATACAATTTTTTTTACAGAAAAAAAATGCTTTGTGTTTTTTATTATGACCAATTTATGGTAAAGATTTATCCATGCCACACAACATTATATCATGACGTAAACGCATTCTAAAAATAAAGTTGAAGAAAATAAAGTTTTGTATGCATTCTTAGCATGCTGACCTTACCTAACGTCCGACCGGCCATGAATCACGCACGCCTTGCGTGTTACCTACCTACTTCGCATTAGTCGCGCGTGTTGCGGCGACCTCCCGCCAAAAATGCATTATTTTCATTGGAATTAGTAATTATTTGTTAGGTTTTCGTATACCAATCGAAAGATAATGAAATTCGTGAACTGAAAGTGTTTTCATTTGATGACTTTGCCATAATGAATTTTTGCATAGTGAGTCGAAATAAAACATCACCTCACCAAATGCATCATTCAACCCACGATTTCGAATAAGAAAAAAAGTCAGTTCAAATCAAATTTTACCTAATTTTGTAGGACATTTTATAACTATTACAACCATGCTAAATTTGCTATAGGTGTTCATATATTTTTTCCCAAAAGAAGCGTATTTCCCGGAACCCGTCCCTAACGGGTCGTGGCCGCGATTGTCTCCGACACTAAAGGAATTTGCGCATGCGCGGCAGCCGACGCGTGAGTGGTTAAAGACTACACCCGTGCATACCCTGAGGATTCGGGAGCACTGGATTTTATCGTATTCATAGAAAGCACAGAACCTAACAAGCCGATTGGAGACAGAGATATTATGAGCTTATCAAACTCTTTCAAAAGATACATTAAGGGCATCAAACAGTTCAAGAGGATAAATCGATACAAAATAGGCGCAATATTTGAAAAACCAGAGCTAGCCAATGCAGCTCTCGGTAACAAAACTTTTTTGGATCAATTCAAGCTTAAGGCTTCCATACCTGCATCTGCAACTGAAACCACTGGTGTCATCACCTCGGTCCCTACCAACTTATCCAATCATAAAATTTTTACCAACATAACAAGCACAAAAAAAATTATATCAGTAAGAAGATTCATGCGTAAAGTAAAGAATGAAAATGGTTTCCAACTAGAACCCACTCCTACTATTTCCATTACATTTGCATCAAATACTCTACCGGACTATATTGACATGAACTTATGGAGATTTAGAGTGGCTCAATACATACCCCGTTTAAAACAGTGCTTCCGATGCTTGCGCTTTGGGCACATATCAAAATATTGTAAAAACGGAGAGAGGTGCTCAATATGCAGTTGCGAAGGGCACAATTATAGAAATTGCTCTACGGAGCATGCCAATGCTACCTGTTATAATTGTCAAGGTAATCATGTCGCTATATCAGGGTTATGCCCTATAAAAAAGAAGAAAATTGAAGAAAACAAAAATAAAACCAGAAAAGTTCAATACAATGAATTATTTAATGAAAAGTCATTCCCTTCCTTACCTACCACTAACACAGATCAAACAGAAAAAAATTATAATACGCAACTAAAATATAACCAAATATTACACACGAATAAAGAAAATTCAGTCGACTCTATCCTGAATAATTTGTTAAACTCTGAAAAAGCAATGAACATACTTCTCGAAATGATTGTAAAAGTTATAACAATGAGCAAAACTGGCGAGGCTCCTATCTCTGCGCAAAACATAAAAAGCGTTATTCACGACTCTATTAGAAAAAATAAACCTGTTATATAATGTCTACTTTGAATGTTGTACAATGGAACGCGCAAAGTTTGCTATGTCATCGACATATTCTCACTCAATTTTTATATGAAAATGATATACATATTGCAATAATTTCTGAAACTTGGTTAAAACCACAACAACGTTGTAAATTTAGAGGATATCAATTGGAAAGATCTGATTCTGGAAATTCACACAATGGAGTAGCAATATTAATTCATAATAGTCTAAGCTACACAAAAATTATCACCACAAGTGACAACTCGATACAAAATATAGCTATCAAATTATCTTACAACAACAAATTTGTAACTATAGTTAGTTTATACAGTCCCCCGAATTGTACTCCACCTTTCACAAAAAGTAAGTTCGATAGATTAGTAAAAAATATCTCTGAGCCAACGATTATTGCGGGCGATTTTAATGCTCATCACACTTTTTGGGGATGCAATAACACTGATTCACGTGGAAGGGACATTTTGGAAATAATTGATGACAACAATCTTGTTCTTTTGAATAACGGTGAAGTGACAACAGTTGGTTCCAGTAGATGGCGGCCAAATGCACTCGATCTCACAATGGTATCTTCTTCTTTAGCATTGTCTTGTAACTGGACGGTCCATGATGACCCTCTCGGAAGTTATCACCTGCCAACAATAACAAAAATATTATTAGCCAACAACACATACAACAATCAAGAGACTGCAAACAATTTTCCAAAGCATCCAAACTTTAGACTCGTAAATTGGAAAATATACTCAGATTTAGTTTCGAGAGAGCTCGAACATTTTAACTTTGATAATCTTAACCCAATAGAATCTTATGATTCTTTTTGTAATATTTTAAATGCAGCTATTGAGAAGTCTATACCCAAACGGAAGCATTCATCCACACCTAACTCCACTTTTCGGCATTCAAAACCCAAACTTTCTGTTCCCTGGTGGAATGAAAAATGCAGCTCAGCTGTAGAAAATTCCAGGAAAGCATATGCAACATTTAAACTAAATTGTAATGACGAAAATTACATAGAATTCAAACGATTGCAAGCACTTAAAAAACTCATTTTAAAAAGAGAAAGAAGCGAAAGCTGGCAAAGGTTATGTGAATCATTTAACAGATATACACCCGTTTCTAAAATTTGGAACACTATTAAAAAATTTAATAATACCTACCAAAGTAATAGTCACAACACAAATCATGACTGGATTAATGATTTTTTGCAAAAGTATACACCCGATTATGTTGAAAATCAACTACATTCAATCAATAGTTCTGTTCCTAACAATAATGAAAATGAGTACCTTACAAAATATTTTACTTTACAAGAACTGAAATCTGCCTTAAATTCTAGACGAGATACTGCATGTGGATTAGATATGATTCCATATAAAATGCTACGTCACTTAAACCACAACAGTCTGGTAATATTTTTAAACACGCTTAATAAGCTGTGGTGTACTTCCATAATTCCATGGGAATGGAAAATAGATTGTCTCATCCCAATACTTAAACCAAACAAAAGTAAAGATGATGCAAATTCTTATCGACCTGTGGCATTGACTTCGTGCATTGGAAAAATTTTTGAACAGTTAATTAAGCAACGTTTAGAATTTTTTATAGAAAGAAACAACATTTTACCTAGCAATCAATTTGGTTTTAGGAGGGGTCGATCCGCTAGAGAAAGTTTCAGCCATCTACATCTGGATATTTCAAAAGCTTTCTCATTAAATCACGATACCGTGTGTGTTTTTTTAGATGTCGTCGGCGCATTTAACAACATCGATCACTTTACACTTGCATCGATCTTGAACTCTTTGGGCATTCCAGCAAAATTAATAAATTGGATATATAATTTTTTAAATGGCAGGGAAGTATATGTGAAAGACAGCAACTCTCTTTTTGGTCCCAGATTTTCCTATAGGGGAACGTCTCAAGGTGGGATATTAAGTCCCCTCTTATTTATAATTTATATTCACAAATTAAACTCAAAACTAGGATTTGATGTAAATAACCTCCAATTTGCAGATGATTTGGTTATTTATTGTTCCATTGGTGATAGAGCGACTACATTGACTTGTATAAATAAAGCCATGGAGAATTTGTATAAATATTTTACTGAGTTAAATTTAGATATAAGCCCAGAGAAAAGCAAAGTTGTTATATTTAGTAAAAATAAATACAAATTAAAAGCCGAAGTCTTCTACAATAACACTCTTCTTCCGGTAGTTGAAACCGTTAAGTTTTTAGGAATAATATTTAACAGTAACTTATCTTGGAACTCTTATGTCGATGGCATAGCAGACAAAGCGTTAAGATCATACAACATTTTGAGGTCCTTAGCGGGCACCTATTGGGGCGCGGATCCGAAAATCCTAATAATGCTTTTTAAATCTTTGATACGTAGCCATTTTGAATATGGTTTTCTATGTTTTTCTCATCATTGGAAACTTATAGAGAAACTGGAAAAAATACAAAATAAAAGCTTACGTTTAATAACTGGAGCGATGATGTCAACTCCCATAGTATCCATGCAAGTAGAATGTAACATTCCTCCACTGAGAATCCGCTTCAAATATCTGAAATTAAAATTTTTGTTAAAGCTTCTATCCATATCAAATCATCCTCTGTTTACCAAAATTCAACATCTCCTTTCCATCCCATCCGATCCTAGTCATCATCCTTACATCCTGAGAGACTTTTCAAATATATTACATTACAAAAATGAATATGAAATACAAGCCAATTTCAACTTTCCTTGCTATTTGGGAAAATATGACAGCAAATTCTACGGAATTCCAATTCAAATAGACGAAAACTTGGAGTGCAAAGAAGAATTTTTAGAACAAATTTCAAGTTACAGAGGTTACAGAAGAATATATACCGATGGTTCGAAAACAGTTCGTGGGGTCGGCTGCGCGATCTATGACGAGACAACCAAGAGAGGTTATGGCATTAAGATTCCTAGTTCTGCATCAATATACACTTCTGAAGCTTTGGCAATTCAAATCGCACTCGAGTTCATCGAAGTTCAACAACACTATACGTGGATAATAATAAGCGACTGCATGAGCGTTCATAGAGCCCTACAGAATACGAAACTAGATGTCAATACTCACTATGTCATACACCAAATACGGGATAAACACTTTTCCTTGATACAGCAAGGCTACGAAATATGTTTTTTCTGGATTCGCGGCCACATAAATTTGAAGCCACACGACTCAGCAGATTATCTAGCTAGAACGATAGCTGACAGCAACCTGAATATTTGCCATATTAAGAATGTTGCCCTACCGCAATCGGAATTTGTAGCGAAAATAAAACAGGAAATTATCCACGAATGGACCGAACAATGGAAAATGTCCAATACGGGTCGTTGGTACGCCGAAATAAACGATTTAGTTGGGAAAACACCTTGGTTCAATAAAACCTTACCAAAAAGAAGAAAATATTATACAACAATTTGTCGTCTACGTTTCGGACATTGTCTTTTTCAATCCCATCTTTACAGATTAAACCTTATCGACACCGCCGTATGCCCACACTGCAACTTAGCTGATCAATCCCTGGACCACCTCTTCTTTCATTGCTGTGCTTTTGATGAGCAAAGAGAAAAACTATATAAATGCTTAGAAATTACATACAAAGAAAGAGAAAAAATCCCGCTCGACCTGAAAAAGATATTAAGTCAACCGACCAACTTTGAACCCATATTTCTATATATACATGAGACAATAGAAAGTATTTAACTACATGACACTCCAGAATTGACTACAATCCATAAGATACAATAAAGAGAAGGCTGTATAGCGAAAGCTTTTGCCTGTCCATTGGATAAAGAAACAAAAAAAAAAAAAAAAAACAAAAATTATAAACGACAGCTTATTTCTGGATTTGTGATTGGTGAGGTTGCTCAATTTCATTAATTTCTAGTGCAATTAATTACAAAATAATTGCTGAGGAATCATCTGACGTCCTTGTCAGGTAATTCCCACATTGTTCTCAACTTAAGAAATTTATAGGTTACCTACCTTGTTAACTCTGGGCTGGGGGGCATTATCATTGGCGTTGTTTGTTGGGCCTTGAGCATTTTTCTGGCCTTTGGTGGAAGAAAGTAATTATTTATAGATAAATTTGTTATTGGTCCTTGTTTCATCCCTATAGGTCAATAAGGAAAAAACTTCACCAGTTCTTCACTAGTACCTAAATGCAGGCCAGCGAAAGTCCCTCGACCCGCGCCTGCGCAAGTATGTGTAAGTCACCGCTGCATCTGAGGGCGGAGTAGAGAGGTATGGTAGGAGTGGTGCTCGTGCGACCAAGCTTGACAAGGAATCAAGACGCTGTCTCTGCTAGTCGGATACACGATTCGGATACGGATACGCGATACTTCACGTGCTTGGATATTTTTGAATTGTTTTGTTCTAAGCTGAGTTTCGAGCTAATGGAAGATGGTTTTTAAATGCATAGTACCGACAAATAAAAACTCAAACCTTATATTGTATCCACTTAGCATGATAATTATATCATATAGTTCACATTTCACACTTGATATTATAAAATAGGTGTGTCAACCATGGACAAAAAAAATCCTATTACAATTTTAATAATTTATGCAGTAATATCAACCATTATACCTTTTCTGTTGTCACTCAATATTATGTCATGCTAGTTTTTTACAAGACCATTCAATGACACATAGTGAGTCGTAGATATTGATATGGATATAGGGAATTAAGATGCGCGCCCCTCTCCGTCGTGTTTTCGTCATCAAGCGCGTGTCCCACGTAGGGATATGCACAATAGAATATCATGTCATGTACATATTGTACGATCGTTATATTTTCTCTATCTCACCAAGGCGTGCGGCCTTGGGTTGGCAACCATGTCCTCGCACCTGCAAGCATATCTCCATGCGCACGTGTAGCACAGCCATTCTCATACCGATAAAGGCGAGTTTTGTTTCTGCCCCCTCGGAATAAATTATTTGCTAAGGGCAAGCTTACACAACATAGTTCTCCAAATATTATCCAGGGCTGCGTCACTAGCTTACCTATTACACAACTAATACATGCGCCCCTATGCTATATAAATATAAATCCATGTGATATCCAAAACGCAATAAATTTAGGGTCATCTGTACATACATTGAAAACCCCAGCATATTAGAACTTGTAAGGATATGGATATGTCCACTTATAATATCTGGAAACTACTGATCATTTTGTTTCATCAATATTTCAGCACCTGCGCCACAATGAGTGAGGAGGTGGAAATGCAAACAGAAGAGAAGGAGGTGCTGACTTCTATATACGAAGGAGATGAATGTTTCAAACAAATATCTCCCACCTCTTATCAATATAAAGTAAGTGGGCTAAAATATAATTTTTTATTTCAAGTTCCATTCCTGTAGAAGAATTAGGCTTACATTTTAATTGATACTTAAAATACATTCTGTCAAAAAGTACTTGGAATTGATCGTTAATTCCAAATTCAATTGAAATCATAATTTTTTGTCGTTACATTTTCTATATTGGTGCGAAGCTTGAGCACCATCTGTCATTTACTTTGCTTACACAGCTCGATTACGTTAGTTCATCTCCAGTGTGTTTTGCGCTTTTAATTTTAATAATGGCTAAAAAGCTCCAACAAAGAGTTTGTCTCTAATGGAATTTCGTGTTTTGAGTTCTTGAAAGTTTTGTAAAAAGCCTATGGTGAATTGGCTTTATATCACAAAACACGTGCACATGAAACCGGTCGGATTGTGGTTGTACAGGGTTCCCGTTGTACATTGTAGTTTTGGTCGGCCATCAATGTTTTCAACTGTAGAAATGATGAATGAAAATCGTTCTTCAAGTTTGAGAAAAACAGCCGCTGCCACGAATAGATTTGTACCACAGTTTGATTAGTCCGAAAAAAAAAACAATTCTTGGATTTTTCCCATTACAATGCGCCATCGCACAAGGCCCTCATTGTGAACGAATTTTTGGTCAAACTCAACCATTCCCATTAAATAACCACCATATTTAGAGGATATGGCTCCGGGCGATTTTTTTCTATATTCAAAACTCAAATTACCACTTTGAGGCATCCGTTTTCAGTCTATTGAAGAAATAGACTAAATTCTTCAAGAGAACTAAAGTCAATTCTGGAAAATGTGTTTAAAAATGTTTTGATAATTAGATTATTCGTTGGCGAAAAAGTATTATTTTGGAAGGCTTACTTTAAAGGCGCTACAATACATTTGGAAGAATAATCAACATTTTGTGTTTTATTGACCTTTTCCCATTTTCATCCATGTCCAGTCACATTAACCTTATTTTCTTGATAATTTTCAGTATGGTGAATCGGAGTCTAAATCATTTGTGTTAGAAATCTCGTGGGGCCCGAAATATCCTAATGAAAAACCAACGTTCAACCTGGACATATTTTACAACCGAAACTTGTAAGTTACCTTTGCATTTGAAACAAATTTTCAAAGAATCCTCCTTAGCGTATCCTTTGTGGTCCATTCAAGCGTAGAGCAGCACATTCTGTTCCTTATATGCGCGGTAGTACGCCATGTAACTAACTGTCTAACTCCGCACTTTGGCCCATCGCCTAGTAGCTTTGAATATGTATGCACCGTCATACGGAGAATCAGCAATAGGCAGCCAAGATATAACAAGATTTTTTAATTTCGAACGAGATTTGTATATTGCAAGCTTTCGTTTATGTGGAGGCATATATAACTATTGATGCAAGTCAGAAGTATTCTGGGAACATGTTTTCAGGTATTTTAGGTTAATGTCTGAACATTGAAAGAACTATGATTGCATTCACAGCAGGCATTGGGTGTAATCACGTCTGAATCTGACCCATTTGATAATTCCATCGGAATATTAATATTATTTAATATTTTGCTAAAGCTGCTATTTATGTTAAAAGGTACTTTAAATGTACGGCATATTAAGCTAAGAGACGAAATAATGTTAGCTTTATTTAGGTCCCAGTGCACATGTGTCTATCAGGCTATCCGATAACTAACGAAAACCAAGTTATTCCACCTTCCAGGCTGCAGGTCATCAAGGACAACATACTGAGCCTTCTGGAGTCCGAGGCGGAACAGTGGCTTGGGTGCGCTATGACGTATACGCTATTCGAGTGCCTCAAAGAGAAGGCGGCAGGTCTGATGGAGGCGCAGGCCGCGGCCCCGCCAGCTCTCGCCGACGACGTGGAGAAACTAGTCGTCGATGATGACCTGGTTAGCATTGCCTTTGTATTGTATTGCTTTATTTCATTCATAGGTAGGTAACCTACACTTGAACAAGTCAAAAATCACGCGCTAGGTCTATGTCAAGAAATTAAAAGTCGCATGCTCTAGTTTCATGCATATAAGAACTTACAAACATACTTTGCCAGTAACAAAAAAAGTTTAAAATTTAAGTAGGGAATGAATAAATATTACCGCTCACAAGAAAAACATAAGGAGAAACGTTGAAAATATATAAAAAAAAATATGAATCTTGTGAACTTAACCTAAATCTGGTCAATCATTGTCAATGTAAAACTAGTCAGAAAAATATTATCATGTGAGCATATGAAACTGAAAAAAAAACAATGCTAGTTCAGCAAATAAACTTTTTTTAATACAAATATCTCCTATATACATTTTAGTGAGAGGACTTCTTGCTAGTAGCTGCTGAAATTTATGTCGGAAGCCCAGTGGAGCGACGCCTTGCGGTTCATTAAGCTTGGTAAAGCAACTCTGGCGCGGTTGGGTTCTAGATAGGTGACCGTTTTCAACCGTTGAGGTTGGCCGTGGTTCGGATTCCACTTAAAACTGTAGGTGTTAGGGTTGATCCCACCCTAGTTGGTACCATCTCATTGAATGAACGATGGTCGAAGCGGCTATGAAAATTGTCCGTGTTTTCCATCCAGTTCAATTTTTTTTTTTTTTTTCAATGAAGCAGAGCATTTGGTCCTGACATGGCACCTAGTTCCCCTGTGGTGTGTTAGGCTAATATGGCAGTTGGTATTAGCTAATATTATTATAATATAATATAATTAATATTATTATTATTTTGTGGTAATTAGGTAATACCACAAAACAAACACATTTAATCTCATTAAACAATTTATAATAAGCATTCTCTTAAAATTAGGAGCCATAGTGCAAACAGTTGCAATCACAATCTATTAATATTATAAATGTAAAAGTAACTCTGTCTGTCTGTTGGGTTTTCTTGCCTAAACCGATCAACTAATTTTGATGAATTTCGGTATAAAGATAGTCAGGATCTTGGAGAAGGACATGGGCTACCTTTTAATTATTAAAGAAATTGAAAAAAAATTAAAGTTCCACAGTCGTATTTAGAGAGCACCTGTCAAAACTTAGTACGAGATTAGCACCGGACTAACCATACAAAAACTGGCTTAGTCCGGCGGATTAAAGTTAGTCGGACCGCTCTGAATAGACCCGTAAGGAGTTAAATAAGGGCATGAAAGTTTGTAAGGGGAACTCATATAATATCCAGGAAATAATTCAGCCCGACGTCAGTTCAACACGACATTGACCGGAGCGGAGCCGGGTACCTCAGCTAGTTATCTAATAAATTCCTGCCTATTATTGCAATTGTTTAATGAGAATACATGTGCAAATATCTATTTAATACATAACTGCTCAATGCGCTCACCACTACAGTTACCGTTGCATCATAAAATGTTTAGGGAGTAAGTATGTTAACAACTGTTGTGCCATATTCGGCAAAATATTTTTTTATTTATTTATTATTTAAAACATGTCTTTTTGTTTATAATTTAAAGTCTAATCTGCCCACTGAATTATTTTAAAGGGCTGCAGTATTTTGACTGTACAAAGGTAGCATAATAAATAGTCTTTTAATTAAAGACTTGTATGAATGATTGGATAAAATATAAACTGTCTTACTTTAAAATATAGAATTAATTTTTTTAATTAAAAAGTTCAAATATATTAAAAAGACGAGAAGACCCTATAGAGTTTAATAATAATTTTTATTTTAATTATTTATTAAATTTAAATTGTAATTTTCTTTATTATTTTGTTGGGGGGATAATAAAATTTAATAAACTTTTTTGATTTTTAACATTAATTTTTGAGTTTTTGATCCTTATTTTAGGATTAAAAGATTAAATTACCTTAGGGATAACAGCGTTATTTTTTTTTTAGTTTTTATAAAAAAAAAAGTTTGCGACTTCGATGTTGAATTAAGATATGCTTCCAGGTGAAATTGAAAAATTGTTTAACATTATAATTTAACTAGCTGCAATAAACATTTCCCCTGACACACAACACAAACATACAATTTCTCAAATTAACTCAACATCATTTTTCACCTAACTCCCCTTCCTACCTCTTCTTACACATCCACTCTTATTGGCATGACTTTATTCAGCTTGCCATATAGTAAGTGTGTGTTCACCTTTTTTTTAACAATTCTATGTCGAATGCCGCCTACTACTCAGAATTCAGTTCTTTTGTAGGCTGCAGTTAATTTATTAACTTGTTCACCCATCACATCCAATACTTGTTATTGTTAAATGTCTAATCTTAAGTTAATAATGTTTCTAATCATGTAAATGTCTGTTTGTTTGATGAAATAAAAATACTATAATATACTATACTATACTATGCTATACTATACTATACTATATACTTTGACGTTGGCGTCACCTTCTTGTCCCCACGTTTTATCCGTAATTTGTTTTGTAACCAGTGGCTGTGCAATATGATTTTATTATTTGATCAAGATGCTTTCATTATATTGTAGGAGGTCGCCAAGAAGCCAGAGAAGAAGGAACAGCTGACGAAATCACAGAAACGGCGCGCGTGGGACCGCGCCGAGGTGGGCCGAGGGGGCGAGCGGCCGCATGGTTACGATTGGGTCGACATCGTCAAACATCTGTCGCAGGTGCCGCACCAGCCTGCGGCTGTCACGTCGTGACACTAGACCAGTCACCGACGCTAGATATCTTAACAAATTGTAGGCAATCAGGAAATTATAATCTGCAGTCAGCAATGAGGCAGCCGTAACATTTCTTCTACCAGAATTAATTCGACTGTTATCATTAAATCAAAATGACAGTAACTGCTGTAGGAGCGTCAGCGATTTGTCTGTTGTACAGAATGTGTGAAAGAACGAAAAATGCCCAAATGAAAACATTCAAAATGGGTCTCCTCTTATCAATTATACAAGAACATTGACATAATCTCTTGATGATTTTTTTTATAAAAATTACGCGCCGCACAAGTAGGTGCTCGAACTAGTATTTCATATTAATTCTATGTGGTATGACGGCCTCGTGCATTGTGCATCCATACAGTTTTATGCAAGTCATAAAGTCTATTGCTGCACAAGGAAACATAGAATAATCTGAGCAACCAGACAGCAGCCGTGTGTGCCTCATCAACCAGACCAGATCGCACGGCATTGTGCGGGACTGTGAGTGGTCTTGCATACTTCTATATACAAACCAACAATTCTTCCGCCGCAAACTGGAGCAGTTTCCGCCTCGTGCGTTTGCAAACTAAACATAAACTTTGGGGATATGTGATAACCTGGCACCCCTTGGTTTTTAAATGTGCCGGATAAGTGAGACTCTACCAGCGTTGGAATTGTTTAAAGGCCTTATAGGCCGCAGCCTAGGGGTAACGGTTAATTTTCCCATAGGTCGAGTAAGCTCGGGCCTAGGGCGGCAAAAAGTATGGAGAGGGGGGAAGGCGGCTTTTTTTAAGCAGTCGCGACTCATACATTTCCGAGCATTGCATTGTTTTTAAATTGTGGCCAAATCGGCCAAATGAGCTTTTCTTTGCTCACTCGAAAACATTTCCAAGCATTCATAGCATAGCAATCATAGGGTGCCAACGGGACCCTATTACTAAGCCTCAACGGTCCGTCCGTCCGTCCGTCCATCCGTCCGTCCGTCCGTCCGTCCGTCCGTCCGCCATTCCGTCACAGGCCTGTATCTCATGAACCGCAATACATAAGCAGCTGAAATTTTCACAGAGTGTGTATTTTTTTTGCTGCTACAACAACAAATAGGTAAAATTTAAAAATTAATCAGATTGAAGGGTAATACCATTACATAAAAAACCCTTACAAAAAACGTAATTTGTTTGGGTTAAATCTTGTACGATGGCACGGAACCCTTCGTGTGCGAGTCTGTCTCGCACTTGGTGGGTTTTTTCATCTTGGACTTCACTCTATATGCATACAATTACTTTGTAGGCTATTGATTTTTTAATGAATTAATAAATTCTGTATTGTGCAATGCATACAATAATTGTACATATTGCAATTGTCACTATGCGGAAAAAAAAATATTTGCTTGAAAAACTCTTCCAGTAAATATTTTTTTGCCTTTTCCTGTCATTTCCTTTGCAAAATATCATCGAAAACCATTAAAAGTAGTATTAAGAGTGGACGGACTAACTTTAATACGCGGATAATCTCTGGTCTAAATTTTTTTATGGTTAGTCCTGTGCTAGTCCACGTACTATATTTTGACAGTTTACTCTGAATACGACTCTTTTGGGTATGGAAAGACTTTTAAAGATGTGTTGTGATGACTGACATTCCCTATATAACTAGGAATCCCTTGGACCACAATGAATGGACAGGTCGAAAAATCTCCAAAAACGCCTCATGTAATTAATGGACGCCCCCTTATCTCAATTATGTATCTGCATTTTTTATTTACTGTGGAACTAGTAACATGAGCTTTTGAACTCTGTGTTTTCTAAAATGTCTGTAAATTTTTTGTTAAATGCTTGTGGTTAATCAATTGTTTAATTGGTTAATGTTGAAAATTTTATGTTTATAATAAATAAACTTATTTTATTGAATTGGTTGTTAACATTATGTATGGTTTTTCTATTTAGAAAAAAGTTACCAATTTTTATTTATGAAAATGGAAGGATGGTTACATCAGGCACCCACACCTCTCATAATAGAGCCCGAAGCCACAGAATAAGTAACTGTCCAAACCACCGCAATATTCCGTAATGAATTCAGGTGCCATGCCAAGTCTTTCTTGTTATGTGAACACAGAATGATCTAAATGTAAGGCGCAGATAATTTTTAATTCCTGCTTCTATTCTTTTCGTCCAATATGATGGTACTAGTGGGGATGTTAATGCGATAATTTGATGGGAATCTTGCAAATCTTCAACAAAGGTGATGCTTGCCACAGGTGTACCTGGGGTTGTTCTGAGCTGTTTACCTGGAGCTACGGGGAGCCATCGTGCAGATGGGCGGGGGGAGGTGGGGAAACTGCATTGTTTAGTTCCACCATAGAAAATTCAAGGACAGGGAATACATTTCTGGAACAACATTGTTACAAAAATTTTGCTTTTTTAGCTTTTAGTACATTTTCTGTATCATTGTTGTTTCCTTACAATTAAACGGTTTAATATTTTTTCTTACATTTCACATCTTTGACTCTGTGGCTCAAATAGGTTATGCCAAAATGTTTATTTTCATTTGAAATCTCGGAAATAAAAAAAAACTAAATCTGTCAAGTATTTTGACTTGGTTTTCTGTTCAGTTTTTGTTTACTTTTACTAAAAATTCTACAAACTTTCTATTACTCACAAAACGTTAGCAAAGAAATGGGTAAAAAGAAATGGTATTTGCCCTCGGAACTCGTGATTCACAATTCGATCGACGACATCTGGCTATGCGTGCATGGCACGATATTTGACGTAACACCATTCGTAAGAAAGTACATCTCCGATGAGGAGGCCAGTCCCACTTGCGGAGCGCTCTTGTGCAATTTGCGAGGCATTTGCGCCTGCAAAGCGAGCAAGGTGATTATGAGAAATAGAACCATCCACTGCTATAAGATATTTCTATAAGTACCTACAGAGGGATGACAATGATGTTATAATAAAAAGATGAAGAAAATTAATATTCTTTTATAACATGCAATCCCACTAGCTCTATAAGTAAGTTTTTAATCAACTCATTGACACATCTAGAAACCATTTATTTTCGGGGTATTTGCTGCACACAGAATGTAAAAGACTAGACCCATTTATTTTATTTGTTTTCGCCCTGCCTCTATGGGTCAAGTATTTATCAAGTTATTGATTAATTTTAAGCTTTCCCGTTGAAATTGTCGCAATGAGCGCCTTTCGGCAAGTTGCGTAGTCCGAATTGAGAAGAAAACTGCTTATTTATCACGACAGGTGGCGTCTAAGCGAGCCCACCTAAAATATCTGTCAAAGCTGTCAGATACCATACAAAATTGATGTCTAGTTATGCATATTTGAAACTGCCCTCCTTATTCAAAAGGCGGTAACTACATATTAGGCACATAGGGCAGGAGGGTAGTATAACGGTAAATATCTGACGCTCATACTCTATGATCAAACTTTTTTTAAGAAAATTGATGAATACTTTGCGAACACAAGGCACCAGGGACCTACAATTTTATCTTTAAATATACCTAGACCATCAATCTACATGGATACCTATTTACTTATTTGAGACTTATATCGAAATTCGTTGTAGTTATTTTTAAATATATTTATAAATGTTGTTTTACTTACGTCCTTGTAAGTTACAAACGAGCAAAACTTGTTCCTCGATCCTGCCTACTTATACGACTCAAAAATGGATTCCTGAACAGGTCCGTCAATTCGGGGTCTGATCGAATGCCTCTCTACCTTTAGCTATACGTTTTTGGTCATCAGGAAATCAAACTAATGTTGGCAATGGGCGGCAAGGACGTCAGTCATTGGTTCAAGGATGGTTGCAGCGACTATGTCAGCTACATGCACGCAGTGACCACTACAGAGGACGTGTACTCACCGCACGGCACCTGGCCGCAGCTGAGCGGGATTGCACCTTCCACAAAATGGCGGCCGCCCGAGGAGCCGTTCTGGTTCGAAGATCAGTCACTGCTGGTGGGCTTGTTGACGAAAGATGCAAGGCCTTTGAAGATAATTAATACATTAACAGGTCGCCAAAATGTAGTTAGATAATTTGATTTTTGATAATTTGAAACCATCTTACCTACTTTAACGTTATTGGCTGTGTACCATTGCTGTGTACCGAATTTTTTGACCGCCTATAAATATCCGTCATTGATGTGAGAACAGCTATCAGCCACTCGTGGCTCTGATTTATTCTGTGAAAAATCACGTGGAGAGCCGATCCATTGCATACTCAGAGATAAATATTAGCAGTATAGTATAGTATTGTTGGCTGCAGATAGAGATGTACGAATGCACAAGGGTTATCAGGTAGGCGGTGTGGCGGTATCGAGTACATAATACCTAGGTACTGCAGGTCAAGGCAAGGTCAAGACGGTCAGGAGATGTTTTTTGCGGATTCGAACGCCCTTCGCTTTTTTTATATTTAGGTATAGCGCTCCCAATGTCCAACCGCGAGTTTGTATGCAAAAGAAGACGCTATTCCAAATGAACGCCCGAAAACGTCAAAGTGGTAACCATAGCTCCGTACTTAGGTCTTCGGTAGGCCTTGTCGTCTCTGCATATATTGATTTGGTTATTATCGCGAGTGCCACGTGGACAATGTCCACTTCCTATTTTCCAGGTAGGTACCGTAGTTTCTAACGATTCTATCCACACTCGGGAAGACAGATGACTCCCATATCTCCAGCGTGGTCACGGAGTTGTTCAACTAAACAACAGATTAAATCACTCACCTGCGAGTTAACCCGGCGACTTAATTTACCGTGGTGACGTTCATGTTCACTTCTAACAATTTCCCTTCAGGAGACACCGACACGATCGAAGTGTGCGCAGAAGAGACGATTTACGAAATAATGCAATATCGCTACCTGCCCTACAATCGTCACTTCTCGTCTTACACATGGACGTACAGGGGCCGGCCTCTCGCACTTGACAAGTCGCTCGTTGCCAACTCCATCCTCGATGACAGGCGCTGCTTCCAATCGATGGCTTTGAGCGAGGATACGCACGTGCCTAGCATCTTGCTGTACTACAATGATGATTGCACAGAAGGTCAGTAACAGCCACAGAGAGAATGTCTTAATGATATTTAGGTTTGTATAGGTCAGGTGAGAAAAACAAAAAATACTAACTTCACAGGTTATTTAAAGCAAGAGCGTCCACAAACGTAGACAATGCCTAAAGATCGGAGCGGTCATTGGATTCCGTGACAATTTTCTATTTTGGACAAAACAAGTTTTTATTTAACTTGTAAAGTTTGTATGCATGCGAAGATGGCAATAAAGGCCCCTTAGTCAAAGGTTATTTGCTAATCAGCACACAGTGAACCCTATAATGCGTATCCAATTCCCCCACCGTGGAGGAGAGGTGGCTTTAGTTTGATGCAGATATTCAATAGACATTACCGTGCTTGGCTTAGCCAAAGTATGTCTTCCGACTGTCAGTTTTGCCATAAAATTTATGGAACGAATGTCAAATTTGACAGTCGGTAGCCATACTTTGGCGAAGCCAAGCACGAGTAATGTCTGAATCTCAGCATGTGTCCTTGCTTTACGACTAGTTAATAATCTTTCACGGGTTATTGTGTATTTTTTTAACTAAGATATATAAATTAACGTAAACATTTTACCACTAAACTTATTTGTTATTGTAAGAATCTAGGTATTAAAATAGCCTAAATTCACTGAGCTTGGATTTTTTCATTAATTTAAACTACTTTTTCCGTGTATTTGTTTCAGATTGTCCAGATTTTACACCCAACTGCTTATGTAACTTTGAAAAGTAGTCGATTTGTTGTCTCCGATTTAAATTTGAATTTCACAATAAATACGAATAACGGAAACATCGTTTTTAAAACTTATTGCATAATAAAGTCCCTACTATACACTGAGCATCTGCAGTGTCTGGGTATAATTTTTAATCGAATAGGGGATTAAAGATGCGTTTATAGGTCATATATAATTGTTGTTTTAATTGATTGTGTTATATTATTGAACCCTACAACCCTAATCCCAGACCCGTTGCAAAACTTTCTGCTTCTGAGTTGGATAAGTGCATTTGGGCACGAATGCGAGTTATTCCTTGATTAAGAATTCATGGTTGGTATCATTACATTGGATGAAAAGTTGGTCGAACCAGCAATGAAAAAAATTTCGTGTTTTCCATTCAGTTCAATGCAGCCGTGCTCAATAAAGTCCTGTAATATGTTTTATGAGAATACGATGTGTTTGGCTAATACCATGGCCAAAAGTTTAAAAACGATGGACATTTGTGTCCAGTTACATACAAAAATGTGGGATGTTGCATTTAATAAAACATCAAATAAGCAACGAACCATATTTTTTATTTTTACCTTAGGTGTAACATACGTTACTTTATCTACTTATTTTAATTTTTAGGCAATATCAATATTTGTAAGTCATATACTTGTTGAACTACACTTACGGTAGCCTTCAGGTGCACAGGCACAGACAATGTCTGTGCCTGTGCATACTCACAATGGACATTTATAGTTATCTACATAATGGAAAAGTACACGTTTCTAGGAACCAACCGTCAAAATTCTTCTAGGAACAAAACAACAAACCACGATACCGCTGAAGGCCGGGAGGACTGGAGGAAAATTGGAGAGGCGTATGTCCAGCAATGGACGCAAACACGCTGACTGACTGACTGAATGTCTCCCTCAGCGCGCCAAGCGACAGTCAGGTGACCCTACAGAGCCAATGGGAGAGGACCACGAAAGGCAGCCATCTTGTTCGCTCACCACGGCCGCCAGTAACGTCAGTCGCGTCCCGGGGTCTCGCCGTCGCCGCTTTCGGGCTGGCTCGGTGGAGTGCAACAGCACCCTCCGTCTCTTCGGCGCTCCATCACCCCTGAATCCGAGTGGGCTCCTCCAACGAATCGCCCGGTGGTGCGGTGCGTCCACCGTGGGAGCCACCCTCAGCCGCTCGAGGTTCGCTGCGCAGGGGCAGGCGCCATTCGCCGCCCGACCACGTGCTCCAGGCGCTATTCGCCACCTGACCACGTGCTCCTGACTTCACCCTGGGTATGGTACCGAACATTATTTTTTTTGCCGGCTTTAGAATCAGTGCGCGTTAACACTTCTCAGTGTGTTCATCCGTAGGTATTAGGGGGTCCAATTAGGAACCTATTCTATTTCTATACCTACTTGTATATTTGTGTTTGTGCTCGTCTTAGAACATTGGTTGTTGGTGCTGTTTGTATAATAGGTCGGGGAAAAAGTCTTTTCGCATTATAGTATGTATGAACTTGTAATAAAATCTCTTTGGCTATACTATTTGTATCAGGCTGGTTTTGGTATCATTGAAAGTTTAAATTTTAAAGAACATAATTCCAAATTCAAATTAGGAAAATGTGTGATTCTCATTTGTTTTTCGTACTGTCAAAATGAGTGAATCTAATGAAGAAATTCGATACATTTTAAAATTTTACTACAAAAAAGGTAAAAATGCAACGCAAGCCGCGAAAAAAATTTGCGATGTTTATGGACCTAGTGCAGTGTCTGTGAGAGTAGCACAAATTTGGTTTAAGCGTTTTCAATCCGGAAATTTTGATGTCAAAGATGCACGTCGCTCTGGTCGCCCTATTACGGATAAAATGGATGCCATTTTTGAAAAAGTGGAGCAAGATCGGCATATCAGTAGTTACGACGTAGCTGAAGAACTAGGAATTGACCACAAAACAGTTTTGGCGCATTTGAAAAAAACTGGGTACACAAAGAAGCTCGATATTTGGGTACCTCACGAGCTCACTGAAAGAAACCTAATGAACCGTGTACTCATTTGTGATTCTTTATTACGACGTAATGAAACCGAACCATTTTTGAAGAAGCTGATAACTGGTGATGAAAAGTGGATCACGTACGACAAGAACGTGCGAAAAAGGTCGTGGTCAAAGGCCGGTCAAGCTTCACAGACTGTGGCGAAACCCGGGTTAACTCGCAACAAGGTGATGCTGTGTGTGTGGTGGGATTGGAAGGGCATTATTCATTATGAGCTGTTACCACCAGGCAGGACCATCGATTCTGAACTCTACTGCGAACAACTGATGAGATTAAAGCAAGAAGTTGAGAGAAAGCGGCCGGAATTAATCAACAGAAGGGGTGTGGTTTTTCATCATGATAACGCTAGACCTCACACATCTTTAGCCACTCAGCAAAAACTAAGAGAGTTTGGCTGGGAGGTGTTAATGCATCCGCCGTATAGTCCTGACCTTGCACCTTCAGATTTCCACCTGTTTAGGTCTTTTCAGAATTCTTTAGGCAGTGTCAGGTTAACATCACGAGAGGACTGCCAAAACCACTTGTCGCGGTATATTGATCAGAAGTCCCAATATTTCTATAGCAATGGGATCGAGGGGTTAGTCACTCGAGCAAAAAGTGTACACCAGATTCCCAGTAGTCAAGATTTCCTTGGGATTTCTAGATTCCTAAAGATTTCCAAAGACTACCAAAGATTCTTGGAGATTCCTAAAGATTTCCAAAGACTCCCAAAGATTCTTGGAGATTCCTAAAGATTTCCAAAGACTACCAATGATTCTTGGAGATTCCTAAAGATTTCCAAAGACTCCCAAAGATTCTTGGAGATTCCTAAAGATTTCCAAAGATTCTTGGAGATTCCTAAAGATTTCCAAAGACTACCAAAGATTCTTGGAGATTCCTAAAGATTTCCAAAGACTACCAAAGATTCTTGGAGATTCCTAAAGATTTCCAAAGACTCCCAAAGATTCTTAAAGACTCCCAAAGATTTTTAGGGAATACTGGGATTTTCTAACATTTCTGAGGACTACCAAAGATTACCTGGATTTTTTAAGGACTACCAACACATTTTTGGTACATTCCAAAGATTTCGGGATTTCTAAAGATTCTTAGAGATTCTTAGTGACCACCAACGATTCATAGACACTTATAATTCAATAGAATATGTATGGTTAAAATCTTTTCAATCTCGTTTGTCATCTGACTGAATTGCTGACAGCCGGCTGGCCAGCTGGCTGTCCTTTGACTTGACGGCGCACAAATACCTACAAAAATAAAATTATTGAACCAAAATCACTGACTAAAAGTCCCCCACCCAATACACAGTAGGTACACGCGGGGTGCGCGTTGCGCGCAGCACGTGTCCGTGACGTCATCGCGGACAGGCGGGCGGCGCGGCCGCCCGGCGGGGGGGCGGCGCGGGCGCGGCGTCCGCGCGAGGCGGCGCGGGCGCGGCGTCCGCGCGAGGCGGCAACGGCGCGGGCGCGGGAGGCGGCGGCGAGCGGCGCCCGCGGGAGGCGGCAACGGCGCGGCGGGCGGGGCGCGGGGCGCGATATTCGTTTTGGACATATTCACCCAGGCGGAATCCGGTTAAATTAGATCCCATATTATCTCAGCGATCTTTAGATCAGCGCTGATTTTTTCTTTTCCTGAGGCATTATACAATACCATTTTTGAAGCCACAGTACATATTTCACATACTAAATTTCAAGGTGAGGTACTCCGCTCTTTCGAAATCTCTTCAAATCTCAGCCATCATTAGGTCAGGGTTGATTATTTTTTTGCCTGGGTCGTTATAAAAGGCTATATTTGAAACCTTAGCAAATATTTCACGTAGAAAACTTCGCGATAAGGTAGGTACTCTTCTTTTTCGAAATCCCTTGCAGTCGTATTCACAGTGAACCTGTAAAAACTTGGTACGAGATTAGCACCGGACTAACCATACAAAAACCGGTTTACTTCGACCTTAATACGCGTAGTAAAGTTAGTCCGCCCACTTTATAATACTTTTTAATACTGCTGTTTGTATCTAAAACAATTTTAGTAACAAAAATAAGATTTCCAGATTCATCGGACACCTTCCGAAGATTGTCTGATATTACAAAGATTTGCAAAGATTCTCAGATTCCTTAGGATTACTCGGGATTACATAAGATTTCCGGATTCTTCGGACTCCCGTCAGATTTATCGGACTCCGCCTAAGATTACACGAGATATTCATGATTTTTTTAGGATTCCCAATGATTTCCTTAGGATTCTCAGATTCTTTAGGATTACTCGGGATTACATAAGATTTCCGAGATTCTCCGGACTCCCACCAGATTCCTCAGACTCCCACCAGATTCCTCGGACTCCCACCTAAGTTTCTCAGATTCTTTAGGATTACTCGGGATTACATAAGATTTCCGAGATTCTCCGGACTCCCGCCAGATTCCTCAGACTCCCACCAGATTCCTCGGACTCCCACCTAAGATTCTTGAGATTCCTAAACGATTGTACACCAGATTCCCTGAGTGAGTGACCCCTCGAATGGGATCATGTCCCTACCTACAAGATGGCAAAAAGTTATCGAACAAAATGGTACCTACATACTTTAGTTAAATGTAAAAAAAACCATATTAAAAAATGTTTTGAATTTTCTTAAAAAATGCGAAGAAACTTTTTCCCCAACCAATATATATAATCTATATATATATAATACATGGTGCATTAATTTAATTTATCTGGGTTTAATTTGGTTAGACAGAATTAGTACCCATCTTGTGACGTATGGTTAAGGACCCGGCCCCGCTCACCGACTGATATCCGCTTGGCATTAACCTCTTAACCATACGTCACAACTGGCGTCACGAACAGCGTTGAAATGTCCCTCAGACATCCCTCATATAAAAAATAAAGTAATTAAACCCATACCATTACATATTTTATTATTTAATATGTTCCTCTATGAAGTACTTTGGTCTAGGGGCTAGAGGACTTGCCTTTCATGCGAGAGTTCAAATGCTCGCCCGGACATGCACAACTTTCTTTCTCTTTCCGAGTTGGATAAGTGCATTGGATAAAGTTATGTTGAAGCGGCAATGAAAAAAATCCGTGTGCTCCATCCAGTTCAATGTAGCCGTGCTCATAAAGGGAAGGTCCTGGCATGGCACCTAATTATTTCGGAAATGTGGTGTATCGGGCTAATATCATAAGGTTAGTTGTGTGGTATTATCCATCCATGTCAGGTTACATAAAAAAATTAAGGTTGTTGACTTATCCTTCAGGAAGAGAGCCTCAAGTCTCAGTTATGCAATGTGTTATGCAAGTGCGAGTCGGATTCGCACACAAAGGGTTCCGTACCATCGTGAAAGATTTAACACAAAAAAGGTTTAGCGATATGAGGGCCCCATACATATAGTTTTTTTTATGGGGCCCTCATTTAATTTTTGTTATTTTTTTATTTTGCCTATTTGTTGTTATAGAGGCAAAATAAATACACACTCTGTGAACATTTCAGCTACCTACCTATTACGGTTCATAAGATACAGCCCTGTGACAGACGGACGGACGGACGGACGGCGGAGGCTTAGTAAAAGGGTTCCGTTTTCACCCTTTGGGTACGGAACCCTAAAAAATGCATTTTACAAATATTGCTTCATCGAAAACTTATCTCTTCATACTCTTGTCACATATTTGTTAAAAAAAACCGGCCAAGTGCGAGTCGGACTCTAACACGAAGGATTCCGTACCATCGTACAAAAAAATTATACAAAAAAAAAACAGATTTTTTGTATTTGAATTTGAATTGAACCCCTTTAATTTGAATTATTTTTTAATGTTACCTTTTGTGGCAAAATAAATACACACTCTGTGAAAATTTGAGCTGTCTATCTGTTACGGTTACTGAGATACAGCCATGTGACGGACGGACGGACGGACGGACGGACGGACGGATGGCGGAGGCTTAGTAATAGGGTTCCTTTGGGTACGGAACCCTAAAAACTCGATAAACAAGTTAAGAACGGCCCGTAAGCTATGCTCCCCATACAAACGTAGTTTAGTAATCATTTGGAAACCGCTATTGCAATTAAATTGATATTTAATATCTAATATCAGGTAACAAATATCTGTGAAACGAACGAAATGAAAGCAAAAAGAAAATCTTCATACGAATTTACTTTTCTTTGTGGTTTCACCCAGAATACATTTACCGAAAAGACAAAGACATGCAGACACAGATATTTGTAGCCTAATATTAGATACCAAATATCAAGTAAGTTGGAACAGTGGTTTTCAAATTATTACTAAACTACGTTTGTATGGGAGGCGACATTTTCTGATGCTTACGGGCCGACCTTAAGAGGCAATGATAGAGGGTACACGTTGAGCCAACATAAACCCACTTCCTATTAGGATAAAATATGATAGGGAAATTCAATTATCATAGGTATAAAAAGTATAAATTAGAAGTGAAACGGCACTCTCTTAGCATGAAAATGTTTATTATTATGCATAAGGTCGGCAAAATGCCAACGCCGCCCTGGGCATGTATTCTTGGCATTCCGTCATTGCGGATTCAGTAGAGTTAACAGAAGAAGAATTTACTTTGACATTACTTTGGCATTCTAGAAACCGATCGCAGCGCCACACGGAATGAGTGGCCACGGAATTAAACGTTTACATATGTTATAATTGTTATTTGTATGGACGATGAAAACTTTGGCATTCTGGGAAGATTTTGACAGCTGCGTTTACTGATTCATTCGTGGAATAATTCGTACTTGTTTCCGCAGCTGCAATGACAAAGGTTGCCAGGCATTCGGCTTTAGCTAGTTATGTTTGGGATTTTAGGAAACATTTTTGGAAACCATTTGCGGGTCTGGCCTGTCCGGCATTTGTTAGGCTTTTCATCGTTCGTGGTGTAACTCGTCACACGCCTGCTGGTTAAGCGGGCGAAGAAATGCAGAATGACGTCGACACGCCGACCCCAGAAAGAAGCGGCGACTTCCTCCCCGTCCCGCCGCGGTGTCGCTACGCATTTATAAACATTACGCTATAATATTTTGGCAAACGAAACGTTAGAATAAGAAGATGTTAATAGTTCATAATATATCCTCACGGCCACTGTTCCGTTAGTTACTTACTTTTAGAATTGAAACTTCAGTGAGGTTCACCATAAGCAGTAAACAAACACAGAATAAGCTAAAATACAAATATTCGATGACACGCCGAGTCGTGTTTGTTTTCGTGCGCTACCATTCGTTAGCAGCTTACGGCGAGCACTTCTATTACTGAAAAACAGAAAGAGATAGCACTACACTAGCTCCCACTGCCACAGTCCTATTTAAAATCATACTTTCCGAGTTGAGGAATAACCTCGGGAATAACGAAAAATAGCATATTCGTTTCCGTATGCGATTCAGTAAATGCCGCAGGAATAGGTCGGAAGTAATTAACTGATTCAGCTATGATTCAGCTATGATTCAGTAAAGTGTTTACATAAGTTTGGCTAGAATGCACCACCAGCCCTTACCGCCGTTATACCTGCACTAGAAAATGGAGAATTGAAGAAAGTCATCCGTGACTCGCATTTTCTTTGACGTGTACGTTTGATTGATCAATACATTTCTTCTATTTAATGAACTTGAAGGAACTGAGAGTTGTACATTATGGAACAGTACGATTTCAATTGGTATAAATGGCAATGTTATTGGCACATGAAATAGATACTAACTCGATCCGTTATATTATTTTAAGAATTTGGCACTTACATGTAGTAACCTAAATCGTTGTCGTGATATAAAAACCGGCCAAGGACTCGCACACAAAGGGTTCCGTACCATAATACAAGATTGAACACGAAGAAGTAATGTTTTTGTAAACAAGCCCTCTTAAATTCATATCTTTTCAAATATTTGTTGTAATAGTGGCAAAGAATACACACTGTTAAAATGTCAGCTACCTCCCTATTACGGTTCATGAGATACAGCCCTGTGACAGACGGACGGACGGACAGCGGAGGCTTAGTAATAGAGTTCCGTTAGCACCATTTGGGTACGGAACCCTAAAAAACGAATAAAATAATGCATTATTAAATAATGAAGTTAAAGTGCCGTGCCGTGACAGGACCTTCCTTTTGTATTGAACTGGATGGAAAATACGCACAATTGTTTGTCACCGCTTCTGTACCATGAAATGCTGTATTAACCGAGGCGGATATATACCTACCGCCTAGTAAGTATGGAGGGACCTATAGTTCTACATGGGTTCTTAATAAAAAAAAAAGTTAAATCTATACTTCTATACTAATATAATAAAGCTGAAGAGTTTGTTTGTTTTTTTGTTTGAACGCCCTAATCTCTGGAACTACCAGTCAGGTTTGAAAACATATTTTTACATTCGATAGCCTAATTCTTAAGGAAGGCTTTAAGCTATTGAACATCACGTAACGACCCTTGGGAGCCGTGCAAAAAGAAAAATAGTCAGGGCGCGGAGCGAAAACGAAATGATAGCGCGGCGAGGGCCGAGACGGCGGCGGTGGCCACCCGACGAGGACCGAGTATTGCCGAGAAGAGCCGAAGGTACCACGCGCGAGCGCGGGAAGCGGCTACCAGCGTTGCCGATAACCACAATTGCCCAAAAACGTTCTTAGGATTCCCGGAATTCCGTAAAAATCCGGAATAGGAACGAAATTTTCAATTCGAATGAGCAAAATAAAAGTTTGTGCAGTCGACGGCCGTCCGAACAACTTTCGGGAGAAGATGAAATCCAAAGTCCCCGATTGCTTCAAGCGATCGGCAATGCTGCCCGCGCCCCTCGCCAGTCGGCTTCCCGCGATTGCTAACGATAGACGCGGTTGCAGAGATCATCGCTCCGTGGTCGTGTGGTACACGGATTAGTATGAGGTTTTTTACGTAAATTGTTTGTATTGTTTCTACCAACCCGCGCGGTATGCTAACTTAGCAATTAGCCGTGTCCTAGCTACACACATTAGTTTAGGCTTTTAAGGTTGATTGTTTAAAGGCGTATTGTTAAGATATTACGGTTTCAGTTGAACGGTTTCTTATTTTTTGTTTGTTAGATTAGTACTAAGCCAAGCGCGGTATTTTGAACTTTCAACGGGGGATACGAAAACCATGCCGGCCGGCCAGGTGCTGTATCGAGTCCAGGGAGCCAAGCAGATACTTAGCTGATAATTGTACCTCCTCCGTATAGCTCGATTTATTTCCGCAATTTTAGGGCTACTAAGCATCACGCTAAATTACCAGAGAGGGGACCAGTAGTATGAAATGCTTATAACATGAGAACCAATTACCCAATTTAGATGAGGTTTGTATCTGAGTCTAGCCGTATAGGCATCACGCTAACTTACCAGAGGAGCGAGAAGAGAGGGTTACATATTTATAACAAAACAATAAGTGGACTGCTCCTGCATGTGAAATTTGGCAGAGTACATCACTCTAGATCACGAGAGGCGTGACTGTTGCGATTAAAGGCTCATAACTTACGAACTACTCACTCGATTAATATGTGGATTGCATCTACGTACAGGACCTATGGGCGCGGTCGGGGTTTGGATGGGTGGCCGTTTTCGATGTTAATGCTGGTTGTGGTACGGATTCCACGTAAAAAATAGCTCCCCTTTCTTACTACCTAGGTTGTAGGGTGAATCCCGCTCGAGTTGTTACGTACCATCGCACTGTGAATGATGGATGGTCGAACCGGCAATAAAAAATGTCCATGTTTTCCGTCCATGGCAATGTGTAGTAGTGCCAGTGCAGGATCGCCCCAGCGCGGCGGCAAATGCTTTTAAAAAACAATTCAGTAATTGGCCCCAATATTTTGCAATATATTCAAGTACATTTCTTCCACTGAATTTATAAATGGCAGTATTTGGATGTTTTCTTATTCAATCATGCCACATCGGCTCAACGGATTTTGATCCAGTTTTTTTTTTGTTAGATACATTGTTTAATCTTCTGTTAGTAAAGTAGTTCAACTAGCCTTTTGGGCCAGCCCTTTGGGTTTCAGCCCGATATCAGTCCAAAACGACATTGACCCGAGCGGAGCCGGGTACCTCAGCTAGTCTTAGATAATAAGGGTTTGGATACTACTTTGGGAACCGAACCCGCGGTCTCCAATGGAAGAAACCAGTCGTTAACCACAAGGGTATACACAAACCACCACCTTCTCTGGAGGTATAGGCAGAGATGATGCAACCATATGGTGCGATCACGTTACAGAGCATGTCCGGCCGGCTGCTCGCGCGCCTCTGTCGGCATAGCGGGCCGGGCGCGGAAGTTCATGCTCCCTGATCACATAAAACTTATTTCCCTTCATCTACAGATGTAAATCACATTCACGTATGCTCAACGGTTACGGGTGCCACGTATTTGCCTGACCTTTACGAAGTACGTCATCAATCTGATCGTGGTTCGTTCTCCTAGCATCAACCTAAGACGTCCTAAATACTTTATGCTCCGTACAATGAGAAAGAATGCATAATAATAAAAACTTACAATCTTGACCTGATTGAATGAACGATTACCGACCTACTAAAGGTTTTTTTTAGATTTTACATTACATTTTACACCCACGACCCTTTCGTTGCTCGAATACTATGTTAGCTTAGATTGAGGAGCAGCTTTTGTCTCCCGCCCGCACGCATGCGCAGATTGTCGAGCACTTGTTTAACCCTAAAATTACAGTGACCCCATGCAGCGAACTAATAATATACAGTGGCCCCCCATGCGAAACGACGCGCGACGACGCCATGGCGCCCCCCAGTGCGCGGCACAAGCGGCGCGACATCGACAAGTGTGCTTTTGGCGCGAAACGAAGACCCACGCGTCTATGGACGTGGAATTAGAAAGGGCGCGAAACAAGGTTAGGTTGGCAAATGTGACAGTTTTGTGAGTGATTGTTTATCGTTAACGCTGAAAAAGAAAGTAGAATTAATTTGACAAATTTGTAAAATGAATTTGAATTTACCTTTGTAGATGCAGTGCTAGTGTCATAACTGGAATATAATTTACAAATAAAACCTAGGTAAGGTACCGAATTGCTTGCGTTAGGATGATCATAATGCTTTCTAGTAAAAAATTCGTTCCATTGTAATGATTTAAAAGATGAAAACTGAATTAGGTAGACAAATAATAAATATAATACTGTACGATAGAAAATCGTTCCAATTAGGTACACTCAAGCCAAACTCATATCATCGGAATATTAATAAATAGCTGGAATATGTATTTGAAATCCAGTTTGAATTCTTTCATTTAAATCATAAACTTTTAGAGTCAACAGTATGTTCAGAATGTAAGACGTTAGTTGCACATTGCACCATTTTATTTCCCATTCTGAGTTCGTTCGTTTCGTCACGAATGCTGTTCCATGGTTCGGAATCCATGTAAAACTGTAGGTCCCGTTCCCCTACAAGGTGTTAGGGTTTCACATCTACCTGTGTAGAAAAAGGACCTCGATCTACCAAATGCAGACGCATAGACTTCCTTCGTACATGTTCCGTAGTGCCAAAATAAAATAAAATAGGATGTAACAAGATGGGCGTAAAAAAGCTCCTGTCAAACCAGCATGGAATTAGTATTATCCGTCATTTACGAATGCACAGTGCCGTTTTCTGTGTGACTAAACGTTCTTGGTGCCGTAGTATACAACAAAAAATCCTTTGACGTTCATCGGAAATAACTAAATAGACCAAATTGACTTCCCTGCATCCTTGCCGTTATACTAGGTTTATATGTAAACATGTAGGTGTGTGTACTTTGTGCAAACAGAGGGTTACACAATCAATAAAATTAGTGGTGAAACAAACTACTTTGGGGTGCGCCTCTACACTGACGCCGCGCCGGTTTCGACGAATACAAGTTTCTCGGTTTATATGAAAAGCAAGGCCGTTTAAAAAATTCACAGAAATTACATTTGCACATCAAAATATATCAGTGTATTTGTCTGATAAGCATTGGTTTATCTGTGTTCAACCGTTTCGGTTTACTGTTGTCCTTGTAAGTTCAGGTCTAACAGTTAATAAATTGAAAAATCTAAAATTAGCATTGTTATTTGTTTCAGATAACCTCACAAACATGGCTACTCTACCAATTTTCGTGTCGCTGAGCAGGTAAGCACGTAAAGAAAGGGGTGATTTTAAATTACATACACACATTTATCGTTATCATATCATCGCTCATGACATGGTTTCTAACTATTACTTTTTTGTTGCCGTGACGGAACCTTCTCTTTATGGATGCCGGAAAATACGCAATATGCTCGGTACTCCTTGTTTATTAAATGTGATGGTACCAACCTGGGTGGCCTAGCATGGCTAGATACAACCGTGGTTTTGCAATAGTATAAACAAGTGGTAGTCGGACTCGCACACGACGGGTTCCTTACCATCGTGCGAGATTAACACAAAAGCCACGTTTTTTGTATTCTCCCTTTGATTTTATTTTGTTTAGAATTTCTGCTATTCGTTGTATAGCGGTTACAGAAATACATACTCTGTGAAAGTTTCAGCTGTCTGCCTTAGCTAATTCTAACTGGGAATGGGATGCAGCCCGCTGATAGACGGACGGACGGACGGACGGATGGAGAGCGGAGGGTTAGTAATACCGTGCCCAAAGGGTGTCAACGGAACCCTATGACCACTGTGACTATTAATTTACTTGACCTAAATAATTAGGTACATCAGTAAATCTCATCAATTTAAGTGGAAGACTTTTTAGACAATTTTAAACCAAGTCAAAGTACGCATAGACACATACGTACATACATAGGGTACTATCAGGCTGCTTTCCCGGAAGGGTAGGCAGGGATGATAAAGCGCCATACGGAACTATCACAGCATATTTCTTTCGCTTCTTCTACGGACATGCATCTTTTAACGTTTACGTTTCTGCTGCATGACACTTCCGCACAATGTCGCTCTGTAAATCTGTTGAGTCATTCATTCCCTCTAAATGTCCGAACCGGCTCAACATACCCTTCTCTATTCTCGTCACTATGTCTTGTAGCGCTTTGTAATCTTATTTCTAACCAAGTTATTGCGGAACTTGTCCGGAAAACATACTCTGCAAACTTTCCCCAGGGAACGCATTCTCCCAGGTTTTATTCTGTATTCGTGCCTCTTCTGCCACAACCAAGTCTTCCATACCAACTTCCATACATAAGTGTAGACACATGCACCAGCATACCGTTATGGACCGCCATTTTATGTGTAGCTTTAGCTGCAGGCAGGTTAACTGTAGCTGGCTTTTAACCAATCAATCAACACTGATTTCCGTCTCAGCACTCACTCTTCTTTCAATGTCTATGTTACACTTTTTAAATGCACACTAATTCACCTTTCCTAACGCTTCATAACTTATATGATCACTGCTTCGTCTCGCAAAAGATATTAGCAAGAAAAAGGAATGCACAGGGCAGCAATAAGGAAATCTTCAAATTTATTTATTTGCTATTATTAATTTACTGTTTACTCAGGATATATTTTTATAAAATAAAAAACTGAACATGCTCACTGTATAGCTTCTTAGCAATAGATTTCTGGAGACTATTAAACTGTGCCAACAATACTATCCAAGCTTGCTTGGGGTGATTGCTTGGCCGATCAAGTAAATCCGGCATGGCAACACACTGTTTACAAACAACGTCGAGTCAATTTCTACAATAAGACTAAGGAGAGTTCCCCACGTACGCAAATAAACAGTGGCTTCGGCGAGGATTGCAGAACGTGTGCCAAAAGTTAAATCGTATCGGCAGCGATGTATTTACTCTTACTATCGTTGCGGGATACCAATCTAGTAGGGTTGCAATCCTGAAGCAGGAAAGCCTTGAAAAATTAACTTCTGTTTTTATTTTTTCGGCCAGACCAGGAGTAAGCAAATCCATCAAAGTTTTGCACGTGGTCACGCCCAAGATTTAAAGTTATAAAAGATCGGTGTGACGTCAGTGAAGATATAAAATGGTCATTTTTTAAAATTCGTATTTGTGTTTTGTATTTTATTTATAATTTATTGTTAAATAAGTAAACTACCTATATGTACTAGAGTAAAAGTATTCAAATTGTGAGACAGGCTTTCATGACGAGGTGCTGAAGGCTAAGGTCCTGGAACTCAACTGCAGTTAATTGAATTAATGTCTCAAATATCACGTACATATGTAGGACTACCTTATTATCCTACAGAGTGGGTGGACTAACTTGAATCCGCCGGACTAAACCGGTTTTTTATGGTTAGTCCGGTGCTAATCTCGCACTAAGATTTGACAGGTTCTCTCTGAATACGACAGCTAGTGCTTAGGTCCTGCGTTACGAACAATTTAATTAAAATAATATTTGGTTCAGACGGATTTTAGATTCGGACAAAAGCATGGATTAAGGAAGTGAGCATACAAATCGAGACAGAATTGCTTGCCTAAATGGCTGGTCGGACCATAGACCTAGCATGCGCGCGCAGCCTATTTCTATGGGTCGGGCTAACTTTGACTTTTAGTCGAAAATACAGAAACGAATGTGGTCAATATGGCGTCTCAACTTTCTTCCAAGGGTACGTCATCTTGGACTCGGAGACTCGAGGGAAGTGCGAAGGTAACCAATTTAATTAACGAAAACGAAAAAATTAGAAATGATAAAACCGCCAAACCCAGCTTCAAAGGCACAGCCTGATTTTCAACATAAGGCGACGAACTAATGAGCCCTAGGGATATCTTAACAAATGTACCTTTGGAACCAACTTCCAGAGGATGAACAAATGGCATCATCCTAGACGCCACACGTTGGACTTTTACCCAAATACGTTTTCCTTAATTACCAATGCTTATGTTGTTATTGCACTATACTTACTTTTGTATATTGTTTTTTTTTGTGGCGTATTAAAGAATTTTCAATCAATCAATCAATCAATCACTACTGTGGCGCCGAGGGTGATGCGTTCCGTAAATCCCGGTTAATGAACTAATTTAAGACAATCTAATTTTGTTTCATCAAAACCTTTATAAATAAGATCGAATATCTAAATTAATAAAATATTAGACCTTGTCAACTATACACATAATACAATAAAATATTTAAAAAATCGTATTAACGTTAACCTAACCGATGAACATTGAACAACTTGGCCGCTCATTCCTCAAACAATTAATAAAAAAAACAATAAAGGTTTAGGCTAGGAACCACATCTCCCCATGCAGTTATCCGACACGCCAGCTGTGCACGCGAAAAAATCGCTAAAGTTTTAACAAATATTGTTTTCATTTGTTTTTCCTCTACATGTGTATACACTTTATTTGATTCATCCATTTTTAAATATTTGGATGCGCAGACTAGATCTAATTGCAATGCAACTACAATCGCCAGGGTTCAATGTTTTTTAAAACATCCAGGATCGCCTCAACCCTCGGTGAGTAGTAAGCGGAAGACACGCGAGGCATATATTCTGGACAACAGCCAGGACAGCGGGCACGCCAGATGTGCAAAATAGTCACTCTGAACACACGGATATCAAATGTGCACCTATACTTGCATTCATTTCTAGATACTTCGGTATAAGAGTAGTAAAGTAACCATAGAGCCTTACCGTAAATTAGGCACAGAAAACGGCAAACAACAGTAATAAAAATTAAGGCGTAAATTAGACAGCATAGAAACAAAAAGGTGACCATTGTAAATTAATTCGCCCGGTGAACAAGCAAGTGAGCATCTCGTACCATCCTATCTATGAAACGACGTGTTATTCGGTCAAGAGAACTGAAATTGAACAGTAAGTGTGGTACGAAATGCAACGAATCGTCAGATTTAATCACTCACTTGACGTTCACCCGGCGCGTTAATTTGCCATGGTAACCCCTCTGCTGATTAATAGTTTGTATATCAGGTCTATATTTTGAAATTATAAATCCAAAAATGCGACCGCAAGGACGAATGACGACGAATATTTACTTTACTCGTAGTATCAAATTAACAATCCAAACCAAAATATATTGTAAATTGTTGGACACAAGTGATCGGTTAAAATTACCTACATAAATTGAATCACCCGTAAATGGTATTAAATTGTCTCTGCATGCATAAATTTCCCAGCAGTCTGCTGAGGCCATCAAATAAATTACATCTTGATTGATTAGGACGGTGCTCTTTAGATTGTACTCTAGCAGGTGAATCCATACTAAATCGCATCTATTTATCGATCAGCCGTCTACGGTAAAAAGGGATGCAATAATTTTAAATTTAGAAGCGTTCGCCTATGTTCCAGAATAGACTCCAGCTGCCCGTGTTTACGGGATGGTTTTATTGTTCTTAAGTAACAAGAACATCTTTTATTCAGTTTTATAGTGTCTTTACGAGACTTCAGAGTGATTTTCTGGAGTAAACTGGCGTGTTTGGAATCGACTTTACCATAGATCGAAATTGTTTTTATTCACACAACTATATTGAAAGTGGTATCAAGTTACATAACAAAGTCGAGACTCATTTTTTTTATGTTTTATTTTATTCAGAAATTAATAGCCACGAGACTTGGCGAATTTAAATTCGCCAAGTCTCGATACAGTTAAATACAGGTAAATTCGAGACAGTTACGATTTTACGTCTAAATTTGAGAATTTTCCAATAAAATAGCCCCAGTGCGAGATTGTCAATAAAAAATACTATCTACTTAAAAAAACCTAAATATTAAGTTATTGGAAAAACAGTGACCTCCATTGTATATGCATATGTTTACGCCACTCGTCGCTCCTTCCACCGCGGTATGATTCTCGCCCGAGAGTTACGACATTTTGAAACATTCCTCTTATAGCGTCACCATCGTAATATGTATTGTAATAGAGAACGGTGAATTTAACTTTTGTTTAGATTTTCATTGTTATTCGTACATTTTCGTGTATTTTATATTAACGGGTAAACAGTGTTCAGTTTACTTTTTTAGCTCGACGTCTCGTCCACCACGTTGTGGACATCATCAGGAATCGCAACCTGGAGGACCTCTGAATCTTTGTTCAGTCAGATGTCAACTACAGGCGCAGATCGTAGCTATGGGTAGGTTCAGCTACAGATGAGGGAACCTAGTGACGAAGAATTCCGTTCGGCAATGAAGTCATCCGTTCAAACATTTCACAGCTACTCGTGTGAGAACTTCTCGTATTCGATTCATAAGTAAGGGGGCAGGTGAGTGCTTCGTTTTCAGCCTCGCAGCTGTTTCCAAGATTTGTCCCTATTTTTGTAACAACGGAAGTAAGAGAATTGTATTGGAGATCGAGTCTTTCGAACCATCGATCATACATATGTTTCCCGTCTGAAAATGAAGGGATTTCTTCCTCTTTCTAGCAATTGTAACAGAGGGTTGATTGTGATTGCCGGGCCCTGGCTGCCCAACAAACGTAAACAGAAGCGGCGCAGTAAACATTGTAAAGAGGGCCACATGTCGTTTCGGAATGGTTCCGCAGATACGTTTGTGGTGAATGTCACAAGATTAATGAGCTCGGATTTCTATTTGATTTTGGTATTCTTAATTTATCTAATCTAATATAATATATAAATATTATAAAGGGGAAAGTTTGTAATAATGGATGGATGGATGGATGGATGGATGGATGGATGGATGGATGTTTGTTACTCTTTCACGTAAAAACTACTGAATGGATTTTGATGAAACTTTAGAATAATATAGCTTATACATCAGAATAACACATAGGCTACAATTTATGTGCCCATGGGCTTTAGAACTTTCACGGGGCTGCGAAAATGATGCCAGTAGCGCTACTTCACACTAGGGGGAGAGGAGCCGGGGGCGGCGGCGGGAGCGGGGCCGGGGGCAGGGTGGGCGGTCCGGGGGAGGGTAAGGAGGGGGGGGGGCGGGTACGGCTTGGTATTTCCCGCAACTTTAGGACTACTTGGCAAAATCCTTGAGAACCAATTACTCGATTTAGATGCGGATTGTATCTACGTCTAGCCTGATTCTACTCAAAACTTATAGACTACATAATATAACGCTTCATTACCTGAAGGGTGAGTAGAGAGTGTTAAATTCTTATAACTTGCGAACCACTAACTCGATTTATGTGCGTATTTTATCAATGTATAGGATCTCTGGGAGCAGTCAGGTTCGAGATTGGTTACTGTTTTCGATGTTGAGGCTAGCTGTGGGTTGGAGTCCACGCAAAACTTACCTACATTACACGTTACTTACTTACTAGGTAAACAATGTTGCAGTGCAAGTGCAGAAAGGTTCTGGCGGCAAATGCTTTTTTTTTAAATAGCCACCAAATCTCAACGAAGCTCTAAATGGGAATTATTGGATGTTTCTCATTAAATCATGCTATTTCATCTCGAACGATCTTGATTAAATTTGGTAGATGGATACATTGTCCTGGACCAGTTTGACCCTATTTTGGATCAGCCATGTCGGATACTTTTTATCCATGAAATAATTTAGCCGACGCTAACCCGAGCGGAGCCGGGTACCGCAGCTAGTTTTCCATAATTTAGATACAGTTTGAGATTATTTACATCAAAATTAAAATAAGAAAATAATCGTATTTAACATTACAATCATTTTAGTTATGTTGATTCGATAGGAACGTATATTACGTATTTGACATGACTTAATAAATGAAGCCTGTTAAACCTTTACCAGAACGTAAAGTCGTTATTTTTAATACTGTATTTAGTTAATTAACGTCGTGTCTACGCGGCCCGGTCGGTTCTGAATACAATATTATTCATACAGGATGTCAACGACGGCAAGTTCTTTATATCCGTCACCCGTATCCGATATGGAATACATTGATACAATTTTGAAGTAAATAATTGAATTATTTATTTGACTAAGTGCTCTATAAAACTCCGTCTTATACTCTCATATTTGCGTACATAATGAGTGTCTCAATAATAATTAATTATTAAACATATTTTCCTGAAGTTTTCGGGCCTAACTGTTAATTCATATGAAACACTATTCATAGAGATAAAACGTCCCGAATTTGATCCGCACGAAACGACGTAATTATAAAATTATCAATAACAAAAATATATGCGTATTTTGTTATCTATGTAAATACTGCTAGAGCATAACAATGCACTAGCAGTATTTAGTACATTTTGGACCTGTAGGTCAAAGGTACTTTGAATAAAGAACCTAAAGATTTAAATTTCTGATTTGATTTAGATCTCTCAAAGAAACGTTTCTGCGAAAAATAACACGAAATAATACGTTATAATTTAGTTAGAAAGAGTGAAAACGATTCAATTCTCCATATTTATTTATTCAGGAATGATATTCAATGGATATATTCATAAGTATTATTTTAAAGCTGCTCTTTTTTCAGATTTTTAAACTTGCGGTTAATTGCAGAAATTTAAGTTTTACTTTAAAATAAAAATCTCGTAATGATGAATCTGTAAACGTAATGTAACCTGATGTAACTGGTAAATTTAAGATCTCATGGCCGAAAAACACTTTGTTTGACAGTTAGTATGGTAAATGCAACTTACGCCCTAATGTCCAAATTGGCCAACAGCTAGATTATTTCGCAATCAATTGTTCAAACGGAGTGTGGAGTTATATTTAAACCTTGTATGTCTTATGTTCCCTTTAAAGATTTCATTTAGTCATTAAGTTTTCGGTATTGACATTTGTGAAATTGGTTAAGAAAGAAATAAATTTTTCTCGAAAAAAACCTGAAGATGCAATCTAATGCTCGAATATGTTCTACAGCTTATTGCTTAAGGACATGGGAACTAAGGAATGTGACATGTATGTATGTATAATCGACCGTGAAGCAAGGACACATTAATTGAACCAAGAGCCCAGTAAAAAAGAACTACTTTACGAATATATTGCAAGGCTGGACCCGGCATACCATACATACCATTCGCGGGTATTGCGTCTACCAATTTCGCCACCGGCTGTATACCCATAATTTGGAATTCTCCTACAGTCAGGGTTCTACTCTCTCAGGGTTCAGGCCGCCGGTAAAAGCAGATGTTCCAGTTCGTTACAATTCTCTCATTACCCGGTTCATTTGACGTAATTATCACTTCCTAATTAATTTAAGATGACGTCACGCTCATTTCCTTCGAGACGCCATCTTTCTATTACTCGGCCGACGCGCTTAAGCGCCGTTTATATAGGACCAGTAGTTAATCATAAATGTTTGGGAATATCTTGGAAATATATGTTTTTAACATTAGAAAAAATGTGAAATATGGTCGCCCAGCGAAGTACATAGAGATAGACTGTCGAAGAATCATGGTAAGAAGTATGCTAGGTATAAAAAAAAGCGACAGGGATAAGTGCCGAAACCATCAGAGCCAGAACAAAGCTATCAGACTACTCTATCTAGATCTATAGAAACAAAAATGGCGCTGGATAGTACACACGATTCTCAGCTAATACGAAAAATAGTGCAAAGCCATCGTAATCTATCATCCAAGGGACGGTAAATGAATGAAAGGCAGACGAAAAAGATGAAATAATGAAAATAGTGACGAAGATAATCTATACAATATTTGAAAAAGTTAGAGAAGCCCTTTGCCCGCAGGTACTATGAAATAATTTAATATAAACACTATTGTAAAAATCAGAATAAACGGCTAGATTTAAATTATAAAAAAAAACAGAATTATTTGAATAAATACTTGAGTGGTACAGTTTCATTTCGCGCTGCCGGCTCGCTTCTACTATAAAGGCCTATCCTAGAAAGTATGGATAACTTGATATGAGAGGATACACTTTTCGTGGCTCATACAAAAAGGGAGAGCTATTTTATACATCATTTCTAAAGATATTTGGTTAAAATGATTCCAACAATATCAGTTTTGAAATTTTATCAAAGTTTTTAATTTTTTGGAATTTTGTATGCAAAATCAAACTGCCTTTAACTAAGTCATTTACGAGAAAAACGAATCAATGAAAACATAGCAGACTAGCTACTAGAATTTAAAAATATATTCGAGAAACAAAAAATTTCATCGGACGTGCTTTGATGTAGAAAACGGGTTTCTCCTGAGGGTAGCTGCGCGACATTTTTGTAGGTAAATAATGAGAGTTTCAATTTTAAAATGTAATAGGCTCTTAATTGCGTGTCCCGTACAAGCGTGGGAGAACGGTCCACTCCACAATGGGCAGCGTGCCGTCAGGGCGCATGCGCGGCCTATCACACTTAGCGGACGCGATACGGGGAGCAGATAGAAGTTCTAAGTTTTAGCGAAAAATTTACACCTGGGAGAAAAGAACAATGCCTAGATTGCATCGAAGCCGGTACATCGCGACCTGGCATTGTTTGTGGAATGGTAGTTTGCGTGATTTTATTTAGTATATATTGTAGCAACTACCTACCTATCCTGCATACTTATTTGAGTTTAAACAAAGTTAGTATTCTTAAAATATAGATGCGGTATAATCTCTGTTAATGAAAAAGTTTGAAACCAGGAAAGAAATAGTGTTTGGCTTTGGCAAATGTGAGAAAATATGTCAGGGAATTCTATTGATTCTGCACCAATCGTTTATGTCATACCTTCTGCCCTCTTACTGGGTAGAATATTTGGCAACCAATTCTGATTGGTGCAGATTAAATGGAATTACCTCACAATTGTTTTCATATTTTACGCCGGTTCAAGCCCTGAAGTGGATGCTGAACTAATAGCGCAGAGGGTATGACATGAACGCTTCTGATTGGCGATTGATTGTTACACCTTAGATTTCCCAGGTCCGCAAGCATGAGAGGCCATATAGCCCAACCGAGGGTGGCACTCAAAAAATTAATAAATTTATATTTAAGTATATTATTGTGCGAAACATGGCTTAATAACAATAATAATTTCCACGCGTTCCCGAAAAATAGTCTCGTGACTTTGATCAGTGCTCTTGACTGACCGACAGGATGATGGTGTTGTTATTGCAACAGTTCAGTTGCTCTCTTCACCTTCGTCTTGTGTGATGGTTATAGTTAGTGAATTAGCTGCGATTAAAGTTCTGTGATGATTGTTTATCGATTTATCAGAGATCTCAGTCATCAAAAGTTACCTCTAAAATATTACAATTAAGCCTTAAAATAGTAAAAATCTACGAAGCGATTTGCGCTTTTGATGCACTTATTTGATGAACTTTGTTAATGAAATGATATAAAAATGTTAACAACAGCTAATAAAGGACGTTGTCCATCTCCTTTTTCGGTAGGTGTCACAATATCCTCTATTTATAATTAATTGTTCACGCTATAGCGCAATGGCTACCATTTTCCCACGGACCATCGCCCATCAATATTCGGTCAGGCTACAAGGTCGGCGACCAAATAAACCAGCCAAAGTTCGTATCGCCTAATTGGGCAGATGCTAAAAGCTATAAGGTGCGTGAGCTTGAATGCTAAAAGCTTGGGCGAGGCAATCACCTGTACCTGTGGAATCCCGACCTATCCCGATAGCGAATAGCCTGTTTGTTATTTATGGTATATCATGGATACCTGACCTAACCTAACCCCTTTCAAACATTTCGTATTAAGGCTGTCGTGAAGTCATGGGAAATCTAAGATTAGATTTTTTATAAAATACATTCTTTTTCCATTGGTCAAGGCACAATTTTGCACGACGACTGCCATTAAGCGAGCGAAATCATCTTTCAGGTCCTAACGTTTCCCTACCCCTAAAACTTGTCAGATTTTACCGAGTTTTCATCACTTTAGAAATCTTCATTTTATGTCCGTCTTAGATGAAAAAGAATGGATACGGTATCTCCATACTAATGATAGTTCAAAAGCGTTCCTATTTTTAAAAAAACTCACACACCTATACTTTTACATGCACACCAAACTCTAATACGTAAAGGGTAAAAGAGCAGGACAAATGCATCATGCGAAAAAGTGACAAATAGATTCATCTAATCGCGGAAGAATGAAATGAGACAACAATTTCCTTAAATTGAATTAGTTACAGCGTGAGAAAAAGAGATGGTGACATTTGTGACGTCTGGTCGTAGATATAGTGCAAAATTCATCCTAATCCATCATGACACATCAACGATGCGCGCATGCTAAGCCCTTTGACCAGAATGGCGCGTCAAAACTAAATGAAAAATGAAAGTGAAAACGGCAGGGTTGCCAAAAATGATCAGAAAAATAAATAACATTATATTGTATTGTACATAAAAATATTAAGGTTCCTATTCATAGTTTATTCATATATTCATACAGTTCAGCAAAATCGAACTACGAGTTATCTTAGGCAGAAGATCAGCCTAGCCATTCAGCGGGGGAACGCGGCCTCCGTCATCGGCACGTTGCCAATTGCGCCGATGATTGAGGAATATTTTAATCTTTAGTTGTGTTTTATTTCTTTTTCTGTATTAATTAATTTATAATAATATAAAAAAAATACAAACAATAATTTATACATACTATAAATAAAAAAAATGTTACCGTTTCTTTTATGACTATTTTCAGAGAATCCAAAGTTTCTCATAGATGACAAGAGGTTCCTATTTAGTGCTAGTGGTCAGAACAAGTAGTACCATGATTGTATAGTTAACAAGGCATCAAATAATCTTTTCGCGAATTTGCAAGCGGGAAAATGAAAAAAAATATTAATGGAATCATTCTTTAAACCATCGTTTTTCTGAGTAAAAATCATCGATATTAAGGATAAATTAATAAAGTCAAATATACATGATTTGTAAATATTTAAATCATAAAATAAAATAAACACAAAGAGGGAATCATTAATGTATTGCAAGTATGGGTCAAACATTGCAAAACTAATAACATTGATTATTCTTGAATTGTCCATGTTTGCATTTTATGCATTTAAAAATTACGTTCAATGCGTTTTAGATGCTAAAAAATAGTCCAAATAATAGTCAGTACAGTGTTATGTAAAACCTGTTGATGATTATTGCCGTTTGTCGTAAATGTGTGATGGTATTTTGATAAACCACTAAGTTCTTTCTTTTTACAATTTTTTTAATTTCCTTCAAATAGGTTCAGTTTATTACGCTTTTGTCCCTTTGTCGCGGCTTTAATCCCCAGATTGGTTTTATGTATATGATAAGGTTTTACGTTTACATATTTTTCGATAATAGCCCTAAGAAGATGATTAAGTAAGTCGTGATAAGTCTATGATTAAATGTAGCAGGTTGAAGAAATGAATACTCATTCAATGACAAAAGGACATTTGAACCAAGAAACTACTTGAGAATTTTAATCTTGATGGAAACGAGCTGTCTGTCAAATGTAAAATTTTGACCATTTTCAAGGATTTACCTTTTTAGCACAGCCTCAGAACTAAGACATATTATACAAACATCCTAAACGACATTATAAAACATAATAAACAGTACGTAGACTATTGTTTTGTGGCAGCCCTACTTGTTTTTAAAATAAAATTTAGTTTAATATATAATTCTGAAATGAAAACAAAAATAAAAATCGAACTGACAATTTAAGTTTGCTTGTGCCAACCCTGTTTGCGCCTTTACAACACATAAAAGGTTTCAGGTCAACTAAACTAAAAATATACTGAATATGCTTGTACTTACACATGGAATGTGATTCCATTGCTCTTGTTGTGCTTATTAGTGTTATTTCGACATTTGTCAACCACACAAGATATTTTGAAGGCATTTTGTTGATATTTTGAAATCTTGCCCAACTGACGCGCATGGATTGACGTTTGACACCGACTGAGAGCATATGAGCTGACTGAGCTTATATTTGACGGACCGTAAAATTTTTTTAGTCCCCTATCCATTCCTTTTTCATCTAAGATGTCCGTATGTTTTTTTTTTATATGTGTATTTTCCAGTACTTTTTTTTCTTAAGTGACAGAAGAAAAGATAACTTTTTAAATATTTATCAGCCAATCTTTCCAATCTTAGGTAAATTAAAAAAAATAAAACAAACAGACGAAGGTTTTGAAAATATGTTTTAAAATCCAAAAATTTAAAAAAATAGTAAAACATTTAGATGGGTAAAGACTGTCTTAATGTATCTGTCACTACTTTTATATGAAATGGAATTAAATGGAATGCTATGTAAAAAAATATGTAGTTTACATAGATTTAGTTTAGAGGAAATATCGGAATAATATTGGTTGCAAGTATGTCCCAATTCCAAAAAAAATACGGGGTTTGCGTGGGCAGCCGGGTCACCCACCCATATGGGTGCGTAGATCTTGATGCGTTCCGGCTTATTCCACGATGCCGTCTCGGTGAGCCCCTGCAGTGCGGGATGGCTGTGCAGAGCCGTGGTCAGCAGGTCCGTAGCAGTAGAAAAACCACATGTTTTGCAGAATCTCGCCTCCGCTACTCCGACCAGTGGCTTCATTGATTTCTCGAGATAAACTGACAGCCAACTCTTGTTGGTTTCTTCAGCCTTTATTTTTATTATGATAGCAAGTTTGCTTATTATAAAGGGCGCTGTTCCCATATAGTGGCCGGTTGCGGAACCAAATTTCACCGTTCCGCTCCCGCGCTTTTATTCCCTCCGCCCATGTCGGTGGACCTTGCCGACATGGACAGAGATTTTCCTAATTTTTTCTATTTCCCGCGGGAGTGAAGGGCTTTCCCTATTCCTTTAGACATACGTCGGATTAAAAAAAGCGGGTAGTAAACATCGTTTATTCTCAAACAAAAATTTTTACATATTACATAGTTACAATAAAATGTCACAAAATATTTTATGCATACTGCAAATATAGTATTCGTCCTATATTTACACGTACAGCATTTAACATTACTTATTAAGGTGCAATGAAGGTATTAAAGTGTTATAAGGGTGCAAACGTTAGCCAGCGGTTTCTTTGGAATACTACAAAAAAGAAGCTACATATTTTTTTTTGTATGGCTTAGAAAATCATCCTCCCTATACATACACGAAACATGAATGGGGAGGATGATACGTATAATAAAATATTTTCTACCTTTTTTGTTAAAAATAAATGTTCGTCGTTAAAATTTGTTCCGAAGTACAGATGTAACTACAAAAACAACAATTTTGCTATATGAAAAACGACCAATTCCAAACTGTATTTCGTGGTGATCCCCGAAGAGCGCGTCCTTCCGGAGTGCGCAAGCGCGTCCCGACGGACGTGCGGCGCGCATCCGGTGCGGTACTGGTCGCCCCCCCCCCCCCCCGCCCCCCCGACCCTTGCCGCAGACGAGAAGCCTTCGACGCCACACAACTTATGTTAAAACTTATTCATCATTGGCATTCTTTGATAGCCTTTTCTTTCAAACCAGCAACTAGCACCTCAACTAGGGCGGTGCGTTGCCAGCGTTGCCCAGGTACGGTGCGCAGAGTAAAGGGGCGCAGAATTGACCAGACCATGGTCTAGTTTTGGGTATTTTTTTATGTGACTGGATATGGATGCCTCAGCCACAGTCATGATATTAGTTAGTATGTACAAATGGTAGTTAGCAGTTATGGAAGCTCGGACCGAGGCTCGGACCGGGCGCATAAAAAGCCAACTTCATAAATACATTTGTGACTTGTCTGCAATATAACAGAAAATGAGGAACTTTAACAAAGTGTGAAAATGTGTTCACATATATTTCTCTAAATTCGAATGAGTAATCTTAATAGGCATCAGCTGCCAACCTAAACTTAATGGAAGAGCTTTTTAACAAGATTCCGCTCGAACTATAAAAATACATACTTAGGTGCACGTGCATTCGCACCTGGCGTGTCGGAATGCAGCACGCGCTGGCCGCGACAGATGGCGCGCGTGCAAGGCTGCTGCGGCAGTAACAGCTTTTGGGCGAGCGAACCTTTCTTGATTGGGGATGGGAAGACCATCTATCGGGATTTATTCGTTTGTACTCGTTGGTACTAAGCTAATACGTCGCTTTTTTCAACGAATTTGATTTGTATTTAAAAAAAACATGCATTGGATCACATTAGTTGAAAAAAGAGACGTACTTGCTTGGTACGTGTTTTTATTAAAGTTAAGTTAAGACATATACTCCAGGAACTTTAGCCTTAAATTAGCACTTAGAAAAACATTAAATCCGAAATGCATTTTTTTTCTCATAAACGTAGTATTTCATGTGGACGTGTGTACTTTAAGTTTGCAACATTTTGGGGGGTCCGGAAAATAAAATATTAAATATGTTTAAAAAATTAAATCTCCTAAACAAATATTTAGAAATGTTATATGTTAGCTGATTTTAGGTGTAATATTACTGTGAATTCGCAACCATTTCTTATTTACGGAACTGTGTAAATATATTTTTTTTGTACTATTTTCATAATATCTGCAAAGCAAATAATGAAAATTCTATTTTATTTTCTGAAATTGGCAACTGACCGCAAACTTAATATTCTGTGAAATTTGTAAAATGTTGCAAATATTAGAAGCACATTTTTTTTCATTTATAATTTTTACATTCACACAAAAGCTAAACATAAAATTCGAAATACGTATAAAATCGTTCGTTGTATAGTTTTTAAAGAATTTAATTTTCTTTTACATATTCTAGAAAGAAATATAGCAATAGCAAGTTAGGTCCGCGGCATAGATTTTTTTAGTAAAAACATTTTTTTAAATACATTTCCGTAATTACAAAATTGTTGCAAATTCACAGTTACATTACGCCTTAAAAGACTTAACATATATATTTTTTTAATACCGTTTCTAAATATTTGTTTAGGAGATATATATTTTTTAATCCATTTTAATTTTTTTTTCTATCTTCCGGGCCCCGCTAAATGTTGCAAACTTAATGTAAGCATATGAACATGAAATTATATATTTCTGAGAAAAAAAAAATCATTTCGGATTTCATGTGCTTCTCAAACCGTATCTATCCCGGTCTAATACGATTTTTAGGACGACTGCAATATGTTTGAACATTTGCAGTCAATGTCCGCAACGCAGATGAAGCTGAAAATATATGTATGACGGTATGATCTTAAACACTATGTTAGTAGGGGGCATTGATTACAGGAGGAAGGACTGTAGAATAATTCCAAATTATGGGTAAACAGCAGGTGGCGAAATTGGTAGACGCAATACCGTTTATGGTATGTTTTGATGATTCGGGATCAGCTTTGCAGTATATTCGTAAAGTAGTTCTATTTACTGGGTCTTTTCTTAAATTAATGTGTCCTTGCTTCACGGTCGATTATACATATATACATATATATATAATTAATCCAACAGTTAAATAAAGCCGTAATCAAAAGGTCGTGACATGGCGGTAACTACGGGAAATCAGTGTGTTATGCTAATCCCATGACGGTGGGCCATCCATGACCAACCAGTGACATAAAAAAACAGTAGTCAAGCTTTCTAGCATTTATTATTTATTGGAGCTTTTAAAGCTTGGCTCTTAAATAATTCATAAAGAACTTTTCGCTGCTCTTCTAAATCTATGAAAGTAACAGATATTCGAAAATAACATTGCTTTGGTCTTCTCCCCCAAGAATATAGGTATTCAGCATTAGGTTCTTGTTTATGTTGATATACTTAATATTATTATTGATCTAAACAAAATAATTACATACATTACAAATTACTATAAAGAACTGATATGTCTAAAATAAAAATCTCCATTTTAGAATTTCTGACCTAAAATGTAAGTATTTATATAAAATGTTGCTTCACTGTGCCCACCTGCAGCATATCCTGCTACTGCCGACCTAATGCTTGCCTGTACCGGTTTCGAAAGCCCCAGGCTGTGCTGAGACCAACTAACTACAAATAGCCCGTCTATATTATCCATAATAGTGCTTAAACAAGCTAATGTAGATAATGGCCGGATACACAATTTTCTAGTTCTTCAAGCAAAAATTGTGCTTTCTAGCATTTGTAGAAAAATATAAATCTCAGGTACCGAGTTCCTTTTAGGATAGTTGGAGATCTAAGGTGAATACATTTATATTTTAAGGGACTATATAGGACGGGAAATCCCACGCCTGTCATGCAAATTTAGCCCACCATTCAACATTAAATTTAGGTTCAATGCGATTCAGATACGAGAGACTACAGGCGTAAGCCATAGGCTACAGCCATTGGCCTACAATGTACTTTAAAATTAGTTCGTTTTAACAGTTTACTACACATACATGAATACATATTGCACACTTGATTTGTTGAAAAATCATTGATCACCTAGTGTTAGCATAATATGCACAATCTACAACGAAAAGTCATGAGAAGACGTAGCCTGAAAGCGCTTGAGTATTTCCTTAAGGCCCTGGTACTAGCCAAATCGCAAAGTTAGACGAGGCACCCCAAGTTAACTAACTAAGTCTGACGATTAGATGTGTCATTCTTACAATATATGATTCCTTGTCTAGAAATCAACCTATTTTCGTTAATGTATGTTTCTTTTTTCTATACAAAATTAACTGCGGATACGTTGTCCATTTCCTTTTTTGACTAAATGTAGAAATCTAAAAGCTAATGGAATTTTTTGTTTATGCATATATGCTGTTTTTGCTTATATCTAGAAATCGAATTACTTTCAGATTTTTAATGAGAAAAATCAACTTTTTTATTATTTATTATTATTTAAATAAATGATTAATTAACAATCCATTATCAGTCTGGAGTTCTATATGGATTTGCTGAAGCGTTTCAGTACATATTATTACATTTGTTAAAAGGTGTATTTGTATGGCGCGAGTAGTTGGCTAGTCCTAGCGCCTTAATATAATGTAAGGCAGCAAATGATAGCGACTGTACACATTAATCATTGGTATACGCACCGTTCATGTATTTCACCGCTTTTAGTTACTTTGGACAGTACCGCTTCATCCGTTTAAAATAATCAGAGGTTGATTATTTTATGATCATTTTAGAATAAACTTCGACTGATTATGGCAATGGATGTGTTTCCAGTTCTTTGTCTTTTTAAGGATGCAGCATAGAGTGAAGCAGTATTCAATAAAGATGAACCACCGATAATTATAATTAAACTCACCTGTAATATCCAAGTTTGTCCTTTGACATTATTTCCTGGTATCATTTATTTTCATCACATTAATAATTATATTCATAAAAAATATTCATTTCACGAAGAAATCTCTAAAGTCAATAAGACCTAGAGAATTAATCAAAAATATAAACATTCTTGAAATCGCGCTCTGAGATGAGGGCATCTTCGAACACATATATTTTAATTTTATGTTGTCCCAAAATTAATGCGGTATATGTGTACACGTATGTTTATTTTTAAACTTGACATTGGTGGCTACCCTTTTATCATGATATTAGCTGGCGGATATTACACATCACATGGGACTAGGTGCCATGCCAACATGTTCCTTGCATTGCACGGATATATTGAACAGGAAGTAACACGGACAATTTTCATTACCTTTTTGACAATCGTTCATTGAATGCGATGGTCGGCGGGATCCTTATTTATCATCTATTGTACTATACGCACATATACTGTTTACGTGCCGGAACCCACACTGCACAAAATGTATGTAGACGTTGGCGATTTTGAGCTCGGTTCGTTGATTGTTAGGAAAATATTTTTCATATAGTTGAAGTTGCATGTATTTATGTTTTTGTTTTCAAACCTCATCGATATTCTGCAAGAAAAAATCCGTTGTATTTATTCTTTGTCCAATACCAGCCGCCCACACATTCCAGAAACGAGATTATAATAAATTATGGAGGTAATTAAGGAAATCACTCGCCAAATACGGAACTAATCCGGAGATTGGGTCGAGACGTATGACGGTCTTGTCCTAAACTCGCGCCCACACCATATTTAATTGGATACCTCAAATAATATCCTTCTACAAACTTTACATTTATATGCCGATCAATCAATTTTATTCTGCTCGAATACACACACTTATCAAGTCGAGTGTTAATGTATGTGCCAAGAATAGACATAAGAATTGCATTGGGTTCCCCCGCCCCCTTATCTCTATAGAAAGGTTGAGCGTTCTGATCATGTATAAAAGGTAGGGTTTATATGAGGACTTAGCTATATAAGAACTAGGACGAAGGAACAAAAAATCAAAATCAACGTCAACGTAACTTTAAACAAGTCAGTTTGTATGGTCAGAATGGAAGGAATTCCATGCGGTTCACTAAAAGAGACGTGTTTGAACATTGATTAACACGGCCATCTTTTCGTGCAATCGGGTCTTAAGCTTAGTGCGTGGTTTATTGTTGGTTGTATTTATTTGTCCCCAGCTACGTAATCTAAACTTAAACAATTCGTACTATTTAATTAAAGTGTCATCTTACATATATTAAGGTGAATTAAATAAAATCCTCGGCTTATGTTATACCGTGCGAATAAGAAGTCAATCTGGTATGAAACGCCATTGTCAAAATTCAATTAAATATAATTGAAAAAATTGATATTATCTCTTTCTGTCATATTGACGTCGACCTGGGAGAAAAAATAATTTAGAATTATTTTTCTTTCAAGTATAACGACATTAAAATACGTGACTGTTCATTGACGTTTAGTTAGAAGAAATAAATAATAAAATTTTAATATTAGAGCTTGTCTGTTTATTGGTCAGCCTCAGTGGGCCAGTGGCGCGACACTTCGGCGATCGCTCTCCGAAGTTAAGCAACGCTGGGTCCGGTCTGGTCTTGGATGGGCGACTATTCGACCGTTGAGAGAGGCTGGCCGTGGTTCGGATTCCACGTTAAGCTGTAGGTCCCCTTCCTTACTTACTAGGTGGTAGGGTTTATCCCGCCCTGGTTGGTACCATCGCATTGGATGAACGATGGTCGAAGCGGCAATGAAAATTGTCCATGTTTTCCATCCAGTTCAATGTAGCCGTGCAATATAAGGAAGGTCCTGGCATGGCACCTAGTTCCCATGTGGTGTGTTGGGCTAATACCATGATAGAACTTGTGGTATTAGCCATCCATGGCCAGTCACATAAAAAAAAACCTAGTTATACAGTAATACAGATATAGAATGGCACAAACACACAAAGATGCGCGGAGTAGGTATGGCATGAATGTAAAAATGTAATAACACACGAAATAATGCTTGAATTGCTTTATTGAAAGGTGAACTCATCGAGAACCATCAAGATATCTTCCTGCAGCATGGGCAATTGCTTGGGTGCCCACGCAATTTATTCCATCCTAACTGGAGTGACTTCATTTTACCCAGTTTAACATTTACGATCTATTGTAAGGAGTCCAATTTACGAGACCTAATAAACACTACATTTTATTGTTTAAACTACAGATTACTGGAGAGTTTAAGTGTACACATTGTCTCAGTAACCACAAGAGAACAAAAATAATAAACGGAAGCCATAGTCATATAAAATTAACAATTTCCATTGAAAAATAGATAGGTATATTTAACTCCCAAAAATTAAATAAAATCAATTTTATTTCTCATCACTATGAGAAGTTTACACAAAAATTGATAACCTGAAATTAAAAATCTTGGATAACTTGAAATCTATTTGAAAGTTTCATCAGATTCACCCTAACCCACTGATGCAGTCGTGTCCAGATTTTTTAAAGATTGTCAAACAGTGGAACGGAGAATGCGAAGTTAAAGGCATTTTCGGTTTGTTTGCCTTTTTAGTATGATTATCTTATTCAGCATTTTTAAAGTTATCCATTCGAAGATAAATATATATTTTAAATTACGTTAACATCTTCGATTTTTCTGGTAATATTTGTTTCATTAACCTTTAAATAAAAAAAATCATCATATAATATGTTTGTCCTATTCATCACTTACCATTAACTCTTCACCTCACGCATTTTTTTCAAAATGTTCCCATGCATTGTGCGTAGCAAATGCGCCATTATCTTTTAATAAAACTGCAAACAGACGTAAAATTTGCATAATTGCAGAACTGCGCGTGCGCAAGGGAGCGTCGCGAGGCTTCGCAGAATGGCAACACACCATCAATCATGGCGGACGGTTCTTTGTTAGCGGTTCCTGGATTGTGCTGCCCTACAAGGTCATTCGTAATTAAAAACGACGTAAATACCTATATTTTTACAACAAAACTACAAAGATTTTGGACCACACTTTTGCTTAGCCCAATGCTGGAGCTTAGGCTGGAGTGCACCATATCTGGATAGTAATGTAGTTATGGTTACAATAGATCGGGCGCAAAATAAGGAGAGATATATTTTAAATTAAAAATTAACGCTGGCCAGAGATTGGTCACTCCACCCTTAGGCTTTTTAATATTTTTTTAATTATGGAACCCGACATGAATGGCTACTCTAGCCTTAGATACATAGGACGAGTGGCGAGCGTGATCTAACCAATCACCACCGAAATATTATGTTATCCTTGCGATGGTTTTCTTCATCGTAAGCATGTATGTACATGCACTCATCAAACACGAAACGAAAAAGAAAGTGATCCAGCAAACTGGTCTCCACAACATTTGGTCAATCAACGCTTCCCGAATCGAGAAACGCGCCCACTTTGCGAGCGAGCTAAACCAATGTGATGAATGACCCCTTAGAATAAATCCAACGTAACCAAGCGCAGATTAACGTATTTAGACTAAAAAACGCATTTTGCAAAATCACTCGCATGGATGGGGTCGAGCCAAATATCACGACATCCCACCAAGGGGGGAGGAGGAGACGAAAAAGGGGGGGGACTCATTTGTCTGCCTCACCTCCAGGACATGGAACTGTCTGCAGACGAATGCCTTTTCTCATACCTATAACCTGGGAGTCTTCAAGCGTAATTGGAATAGGCTCGATAGCTCAACGATGAAAATCCGCTGGTATGGTGCCTCATTGAGCGCGGTTTCGCGAGGCGAGGTGTATTCGACTTTTCTGAGCACCTTCGGTCCTCAGCACAGCCCCATACCGGTTTTTTCATAAAAAACGCCTCACGTAATTAATGGATGCCCCCAAGGGACCGTCCGCAGGCAGTGCAATGCAGTCATCGCTCCTGTAGCCGCCACGCACCGCTGCCACCGAGCTCGAGTGGATGCACCGCACCAGCCACGGCGATGTCCGCCTTCGTCGGCGCACCGTACCTGCAACGTCCATTAGCGAAGCTTTCAAAGCTCTTTGTAAGCTGCGGGCGTAGGCATTGTGATGCCAACACCGCTTCTGTTGCAACCACTGGTAATCGTTAGACCATTTCAATATATTCAGATTGTTTTTACTTTGGAGGTCTTGAATTAATATTAAATTTGTAAATATAGGAGTACATTTTACCTATAGTAAGTATACAGTTAAACACCCTTGGTGCGGACGGAACAGTATTTAAAAAATTGCAGGACTTCATAAAACTATAATACCTTAAATGATAATTTTAAATATTTGGCTTGAAAATATCAAATTGTTTCCTAAAAAAATCTGCTGCTTTGGAGCGCTAGAAATACTAAGTTACTTTTAGCAGTGGTTAAAGAATTTCACTGTTAACATTGTTTTAATCCGTAGCGATGCAAATGGGAAGTAAGGACCACATGACATGACTCCAGTTCATTACATCTTTAAAAATATCCTTCGCTTATTATTATTTTATTTGAATCTATTTACATTATTTTTTCTACCTTACCTTTCTATTGGTAATTCGTGCGTATCCCCCATTTGTCATGCATGGTGTACGCATGCGCGCGGGAAAACTAGCAGAAGACAATTGAAACTTCTTGCATTCCGCGAATTTTTCCCAAAGACTTGGCTCTCCGTTACTTATATCGCGTACCCAATGTAATGTTTATTTGTATAAATCAACCGAAACGGATAATTTCCCTGCTAGGTGGTTAAGACCGCTCGGGTTAGTACCACCGCATTGGATGTACAGATAGTCGAAACGACATCGAAAATTATCCGTGTTTTCCATCCAGTTCAGTGTAGTCGTGCGCGTAAAGGGAAGGTCCTGGCATGGCACCTAAGTGGGTGCGGTATAAACCATCCATCTCCAAATACACAAAAAGGGAAAAAATCATCCTGGCCGCCCCGTGTCTCCCACATCTCCAGTTTGTCTCTAACGCAGTACTGCGACATATGCATATAGTATCTATGGTTTGACTCTAAAGCAGTCTATGCTAAATTGGTCACAGTTGACCCGCCGCGGCGATAGTATATCCGACACCGGCGCACGCAGCGGCCAGCTGGGTTCCTGTTTGCATTCCAACGCGAATGGAGCCATAAACGCTCAGTCGAACCGCGGAACAATCGCGTCGTAATCTACCTCTCCACTCGGCTGAGGCGGCGCGGCGCGTGCTGCACCCGGAAACTGCTGCACGGCTCCAGGATATTGCGAAGTGACCTTGCGGCCGATGGCGACATGTGTACGGCAGGCCTATTCCTGGAATTCCGTAAATCGCTTTGAAAACCGCTACAAAAGCGATTTTTAGACTCAGGATTCCCGATTCCTCATTACGGAATTCCGGGAAAAGGCCTGCTGCGCTCTTTTAGCCTCGGGATCAGATAATAGAGTTAAAGCAACCCTGGGCGCGGTCTGCATCTGGGTAGGTGGCCGATTTCGACCGTTCGGATTCCAACTAGACTGTATTTCCTCTTCTTTACTTACAAGTTGGTAGGGTTAATCCTGCCCGGGTCGGTGACAGCGTATTGAATTAAAAAATATCGAATTGGCAATGAAAATGAATGCATATGAAAATACGTGTTTTTCTTCTAGTTCAATGTAGAAGTACAAGGTAAGGAAGATCCTGACAGGACATTTAGTTCCCATTTCGTAGTGCGTTTGGCTCACATCGGGACAATAAAAAAACACCCTGCAAAAAACATTTTTTTTTCCAGTTTACCACATGTACCTATTGTGATGTGACTAAGAAAACAGACCAATGTAGATTTTGTTGCAACAAGGTTTATTTAAATGTAAAGTAGTAGATTTGGGCTGGATTTCACCAAGTGCTGATTATCTCTAATTGGCAATTAAAGGGCCTGTTACTAAATTACTTATTATCTTGTATTAGTATCTATTGCGAGATAGTAAGAAAATTATGTGCCAATTAAGGTAATCATTACTTGGTAGGAGACACCCTCAGGCTGGTTTTCACCAAGTCCGAAAACGTTGTTTCTTTGATGGAAAAGATGGACGGCTGGAGGCTGGTTTTACCTCCAATATAAACGAAATGAAAAACAAAAATGTGAAAAAAACAAGTGCAAATAGGATACCTGGTACCGCTCATGCAGCGCACATTTCTATCATTTCTAAGCCTGAAATTGAAAGAGCTCTGGTTAAGTGCTTTCAACAGCCAAGTAGAGTTGAAAATTTACCAAGAATGCCAGCAATCATAGTTCGTCCTGCCGCGGCCGTCCCTCGGGTCGCTTCTCACGGCCGGCCGCGCTCGCGCCCGGCGCTTCCGGCGGATGCGACGGCCGCGCCGCCCGCGCCACCCGCAGGCACCGCGGCGGAGCCTTCCGCGGGACCCTCGCCCGGTAGTAGGAGGCCTTGGAGGAATTTTCGGACGAGATTGACGAAGGTAACTTGTGCGCGGGCGCAGCAGGCCTATTCCTGGAATTCCGTAATAGGAAACAGGAATCCTGAGTCTAGAGAACCGCTTTTATAGCCCTTTTTTTCAAAGCGATTTTTTCGACGGAAAATCTTGATTAATTTAAAAAAACTATGCTTGGAATCTTTTCGTCAAGAAAGTCGCTTTGAAAACCGCTACAAAAACGGTTTTCGAGGCTTAGAATTCCTGATTGTTCCAGTGTTCCTGTGAGTTCCAGGAAATAGGTTTGCGGATGTGTAAGCATCACAAAAATTCGCCTACCATACAAACGTAGTTTACTAATAATTTCAAAACCACTGTTCCAACTTACTTGATATTTGGTATCGAATATTAGGCCACAAATATCTGTGTCTGCATGTCTTTGTTTTTTCGGAAAATGTATTCTGGATCAAACCACAGACAAAACAAAATTAGAATGAAGATTTTCTTTTTGCTTTCATTTCATTCGGTTTGCATTTTTCAAAAAAATAAAAGCATGCAGACACAGATATTTGTTACCTGATATTAGATATTAAATATCAATTTAATTGGAATAGCAGTTTCCAAATGATTAGTAAACTACGTTTGTATGGGGAGCATAGCTGGGCAGTATAGGGTTGTCTGCGCTATCGAACAAATTTGCACCAGCTAACACGGTGTGAAAGAAGGGCTACCGAATATCTTTGTTCATGATCAATTTTATTTGTATTGGAAAAGCCCTTAGTTAGACTTTCACAAATATTTGATGTCGGAGAGTTCGGACGCCACAGAGAAGCAAAATTTTGAAGACAGGACATTTTATACAAAAGAAAAAAAAAAGAATAAAAATATTTTCGAAAAAGTCGCTTACCTTAGACTGGAATCGAACTTTAGAAATGTTAATAGAATCATGTATGTTTTATGGCATCAATCGATAGGTCAATCATATAAGTAATATCTATTTACGCATACGTTACTGCTCAAGTTTTAGGACGACTATATAATTAAACTGTGTAGGAACTGGGCTACCATGTTTAATTTGTATGTATTGATTACTGCATAAACAGTTTTATTGATACGTATATTTATACGTGACCGCAGAGTAAGGTCAATATACTAGAACATTGTCACTGCTACTTATATGTTCTTGTTGAACCACCAAACCAAGTTGAACCACAAGCAACGTAATACGGGACTTCCTTTTTATAGAATATCTCGTCGTCATTCCAGATGACTTTAGAAGCATGACTGACTCATTTAACTCAGAAATGATTTATTTTATTTATTTATTAGAATACTAGAAAACTGTCACGAGGTGGAGGAAGGAATAAATAAAAGTTTGTACAAAAATGCAGTAATAAATAGAATAAAAGTTTGACGATTTGATTTTGTTTCATGAATAAGTATAGCTCTTAAAATGGCCCGTAAGCGATATTCATCTTTTAATTTAAAAAATAAAGTCTGGTTTGTTCGAATACTTATAACTCGAGAATGGCTGGACCGATTTTCATAGTTTTTGATTGGTTGTAGTTGTCTTCCATCCTGAATAACATAATAACTCTCAAAAACATTAAAAAATTAAATGGAAAACTATTTAAGTAAATATACTTTTTTGTACTAAGCAGGTACGTCGCTTATTCCAAGGATGTGATATGTAAGAATGTATAATCGACCGTGAAGCAAGGACACATTAATTTCTTCAGATTTTTTTTCAATTCTTCGGAATTAATCATACTCATCATGCTTTAATAGAAGGAAATCACTCATACTTCACTTGAAGGATTATTTATTACAGTAATTTTAGGAGTATACTTTACATTACTTCACGGCAATGAATATCTAGAGGCACCCTTTTCTATTGCCGATAGAGTTTATGGATCAACATTTTTATAGCAACAGGATTTCATGGTCTTCGTGTAATTATTGGGAGTCTATTTTTACTTATTTGCTTAATTCGAAATTAAAAATTTCTCCAATCATTTATCCAAAATTCATAATTTTGGATTTAAAGCAGCTACACATATAATGTAGTCTGATTATTTTTATGAATTTCTGTTTATTGATGAGGTAATTAATCATTTATATAATATTTTTAGTATATTAGACTTCCAATCAAAAAGTTTAATTATTTTATTAAATTTTTTATTAAATAATTATTTAATATCTTTGAAATATTATAACAATTTTAGCATTAATTTCAACCTCAACGGATGAAAATGGTCACCCATCTAGAACCTAACCGCGCTCAGAGGTGCTTCACGAAGCTTATCGAATCGAGTCTGGTTTCAAAAAGATGCATGCAACAAATTATCCGATTCAATAGTAGAAACCGTTACGTATGTTTTCTGTGATGGTAGCGACACCGTTTTCTCCTCATTCGAGATTGATTGCTTCGGAACCTATATAAAACTTTAGTCCTCACTACTATCCACGTTGTATGTTCATTAAAAATAAAATTTGAAGCAACCGCATCTATCCGCGTAACCATCAATGTCCAGTCACATAATAGAACGTTAAATTTAACCAAAATCCTGTAAACGATAAAGCCTTTATAGATAATTTACAGACCAAAACGCCTTTCTATTCATACTATAAATCTTCTAATATCATGAACAAATACGTACCATGTAAGTAAAGATGCAGAAATTAGCATAACGACAGTTTAATAGCATCGTCCGGCTAGTTTTTCTACAGTCGCCACCCGAGCGTGCCGTGAAAAAAGATGTTTCGCTCATTTGTCGATATAGACGTTAAACGCGATTTATTTCATCTCGTGCCCCGCTCTTCGATACTTCATTTGGGGAAACTGTATTGTGGAAAGCGATGTCTTTGTCGTGTGCATGCGGTAAGAAGGAGACAGAACGAGGCAGGGAAAAGCAATGACGGTGGAGAGAAGAACCGAGAGGTGCGCGAGGAATGTTCCGGAAGATCGATGGTTGATGCTACCGCACGGATCTATTGAAACTGTGGATTCAAGAGCTCGGTCGTTTGAAGTTTTCTCGAGTTTCAACCACAATGTAGAAGCATTTGATCACTTATTATCAAATGAATAACGAAGAAGTGTCTATTCGAAGGATTGAGTCGCCGCTAATGTCGGATTTAAATTCAGTCTAACAATATATACCAGGTGGAAGAAAAAGAACCACTGTGAGGAATTAGGATTCTTTACTACTTTGTGTACGGTATGTAATTAGCATCTTGTACATACTATAAGCGTAACTCCCGACACAATAGCCCGCCTAGAAGGAGGCATGGCACCTCGCCTGCACGGTGAAATTGGGCTCGTCAATTTAGACTTAGGCGCTATTCAGCTGCGCAGCGCCTCTTCAAAATCGCCGGCACAACCGGATTCTACGGCACGTTAGCTGACGTCGGAGCGGTACTCGGCTTCCACGTAGAGGCTCGCATCCAGTGCACAGGGGGCCGGCTTCGTTGTAAAGGCTCGAATCCAGGGCACAGGGGGTGTCGGCCTCCACGGCACGGGGCAGTGAAATGCCTTGTTCTTATGTTGTTATCGATATGCATCTGTCGAAGCACGCGCAATCTTCCGCATCCCTTCAGCCCAGCGTGCATGGAAAGACAGTGCATGGAGATCGAAACTCAGTCGTATGGCGGCAGAGTAGCCACGATCCTGTAAGGACGCGCTAAATCGAATATTAGTTGCAACAAATAGTGTCATGTAAAGTTCTTACGTGTCGTTGGAACTCAAGAACAGCAGTAGTAAGTGATTTCGTAAGTGAACCCACTCGCCGACACTACCGCCATTGCATGTAATGGCTACGCCCCGCGCCGCCCCCATACGAACGAGTTTCGGTTGCGACTCCCGTCCTTCCATGTTCGCCTCTTCATTATTTAAAAGCAAGCGAAATTGTTTGCGACCACTGCAATCTGTACCCAAAGAAGAATCAAATATTTATGACAATGAATTTCTTCATCAAACCTTGACAATCAAAACCAATCCAAAACCCAGAATATCTAAAAGTGAGTATTTTATTTCGTGTTAAGAATAAAAAGCACAAAATCCAAACGCATATTGTCCAATTGGACTGTGCCCTGTTTGGACTTATATACATTAAAACAGTACATAAAATATTAATTATGTATATTATACTATGACGCACAAAAAAACAAATGTAAATTGCGATTGCGTTCGAACGGTTCGTTGATGAGTAAGAGTTGGTTGTCGCGTTATAACTTTTCAGCGAAATATTCGTAAAAAACCCGGAACATTAGAAAAAAAATAACGAAATATTTGCGCTCAACAAATTTAATGATCACCTAATAAGAACACAATCATGATATAACTCGGCTAAATAACTTAATTGAAATACCAACATGCGCTATCTAATATTCTTGTTATTATCTCCTTGATGTAGACATATATTCAACTGGCTGCGGTACCCGGCTTCGCTATAACATCATCATTTAGTCATGTCATGTATCAGTTATTCACTTAATTAAATATTTGGTCACAATTAAAACAAAATAACAGAACTATACGTATTATCAAGCCATTTAAAGTGTATTACATTAGTGCGATATTATGTTACTAGAAGAAACCGGTGGAAGGTTTTATGCTCTATGATTCTTTGTTTGTCATGGTTTTTCTTTAGCTATAAAAGTATTTTTTTTCTTTCAGTTAAACCCTTCTATAAGTAATGGAAAATAAATCTACAACAATGATTTTTTATAGATAATGGAGTTCTTATAATGACTATACATAGTTTCAAGTAATAGTTCATTATATTATGAAGAACCTAGTAAAAGTATTATTATATTTATTGCTATTAAATAACGATTATTTTCACGCTGTGCACACATAAAAACTTTACCTTGTGCTCATTTGAAGGTGGATCGTAATCATACTTTATTAAAAATAAACTAACTTTGTTTCATTCGAAGGGCACTTTATCAAAAACTAATTTTGTTTTTATGCATCTAATAATGTATGTCCACTAGCGTAACTTTTCGCCAGTCTAAGAAAATTCGCGCAGCAAAGATGTCTCCACCTGGCCCAGCCAACTTGCATGGGCAACGCAAGTGCCCACAACACGGTGCATAAACACGGTGTATAATTAACGTGGAGCGGTGGAAGCAAGTGGAGGCATTGTTTGTCACCGCGGCCGGATGCGGCCAACGCCAGACCCGCCGCGGCCACGGCGCGACCCGCACGCTTACTGACACCATCCATCACTCACCTGTGAGAAATATCGCACAAAAACGTCCTGTTATCGTGAATAATTGTAAATCGCAAAGACACCAAAGATTGTGAATTTACGAAAGGGTCGAATAGCGCGCGAATTCGAAATTCGAACGCACCGGGTTGCGAAGGCTGCGAATAGGTTCTACATTTGAAAGTGTTTATTTTGTAGAGTGCCTTTTATCAACGAACGTACGAACTGTGACTTTGACCGAGTGTTAAACGGATATCAGAGTGACTTTAGCTCAAAGCTCCACGGACTTTTGAGCAAGCGGTGAAGGCTATCTCGTGCGAGCGGTATGACACCTGTGGCTCTACTCTTCAAAGTGAACAGGTAAGTCTTTAGCGAAATGATGTGGGCGAAATTTTATTTCTTTTTGCAATACCTTTCTTTGCAGTCATTTGGTTACAATGTTTTATAGTTTTTCGATACTACATACAATTTATAAATAAAAAAATAAAAAATTAAATTATGTAAAAAATATTTATTGAAGCATAATTTTTAAAATAACAAATTAAAATTTATAATTTGTATATCACATAACATATGCAATACATAATATGTAGCATAACAACTGGAATATAAATATATATCCTGGTTCATGTAATTGGAAATACCCCTGATTCATATGCAAATTGATAGCCATCATTGTGAGTTGGATGAACTACACATAAAATAAAATGTTTTATTGCTTTTTTATCTTTTTTCAATTTGAATCTATAGATCATAATATTTTCCTAGCACGCACGATTCGTTGCAGCAAGGGGACTTCCACGAAATACATACAAGCGATGTAGAAGTATCATTTTACTTATTTATTTCTGTATTAACAGTAAAACTTTTCGTACTAATAATTTCACTGCCACTTCTTATGTCATATTCTTCACGGATTTGAAAACATTTTGTGATATTATGGGGACGTATCCTAATAGATAACAACTGCGGTATTTTGTGTATGAACCTCTGGGCATACAGTATAGGTAGGGTAAAGTAGGATATAAGTATACAGAATGATTTTTTCAAGTTTGCCTTCATGGCAAAATCCGAAACTATAAGAAATATCGAGAAACATTCAAAGGAGTCATGCGGCCGATTTTGTCAAAAACTAAAACAGCATTATATTTATAAATATATTTCTTTTTCTCCCAGAATTCGAACCCGTTGATTTTGAGAAAAAACGTGCAGTTTTAGTTGATAATGCGGGTTCGGAACCCACCTGAAAGGTCCGCTCGGGTTAGTACCGTCTCATTGCAAGAAATATTCTCGAAGCGGCAATGAGTCCATATTCTCCATCAAGTTCAATGCAGCCATGCTCATAAAAATGGAAGACTCTAGCATGGCGCCTTATTTATTCGGGAATCCGGTGTAAGGTAATACCAAAACCGTAGGTGTCGTGTTCGCTACCCATGTCCTTCCCATAAAAAATATAAATCATTTATAACTGTAAAATAATAAAAAAGTTGAAAAAATAATGTATATGTGTAATACAGAATAAATAATGGCTGATGGAGATATATGCGACTGTGCGATAGTTTAGCTAGGGTTTCGCAATATTAGAATTAAAAAAATGTGATTAGACTTTTTAAAATAACTAACATTCCTAATTTATAAATATAAAATAACTTGGAAATAAGTTTATTATTTATAATATTATTACTCTAAAAACATACGTTTTTTAAACTATAAAATATTCAAAGGTCGTGTGTCATCTCGTAGCGATCCCGACTGTAACCTGTTCCCCCCGTCTCAGATCATCTGTGGCGAGCAGATGATGTCAACGAGATTACATTTCACCTGCCGCAGACGCACCTATTTTTAGCCTGTAGGACTCGGTAGGTTTGCAATTTGTCTATCCTGAGAGAAGTATCTTATAGGAGCACAAATATTCTTTGACAGCTGCTTACTGCGATAAATATGTTTGTAGATCATTTCGTCCATTCCATGTTATAACATGGGATAACAGTAGTGTTGAAATAGAGATCTATATCTAAAGCAAACTGGGGGATTACAGTACAAAGGTACCAAAGTCGTTTCTGCGCGTAATGGCAACTCCCTTTTTTTTAATATTAATGTTTTCAGGCTAATTTGAAATAAATTTTATTTCAAATGAAATCTGGTATGAACAATCAAATATGGACGTTGATATAACAACGTTTTTATATGAATGATAAATTTAATATGACTAAGGTAAACTCTCTTTCATTTTGTACCGTATTGTTCCCCGGGGTTACATTTACTTATGTGGTCCATGGTCATGCTTGCCCGCCGGAAGTCGTAGCAATTTCACCCGACTTCCGCATAGGGTGGTCAGTGGTCTGGTCGACAACGTGGGGTGAACTAGTACGAGTATGTTTTTATAACCAGTCATGGATGGCGAGACATTCCTTTTTACATTTCATTTAAACTTCTGGTAGGCTAGTCAAATGATGCTACCATTTCATAAACTAATCCGCGGATAAGATTAACTCGGTAAAAAGGAACCTGCAAATGCACTATACTGGCCTATGCATTTTTATATTTATGAGAGAGGTACTTACATTTTATAATATCATAATAAAGTTTCGTTTTAAAAGTTTTTCCTGTAAAAGAAACATTTAATTTGTTTATACGTATGAAAATGATCGGTTTAGTGTCCTTTGATTAAATTCAATACTTACTAAATGAAATGGGCAAACAGCTTGCGAATTTTAAAATAGTATTACATGTAGTAATAAAGCTAACCACGATACAGTTTTTTTCATTAAAACATATTTTGTCATGCAAGGAAAAATATATAACTTACGCATGGATGTGAACCTGCTCTCTGACGTTTCTATAATTAAAGAACGCTCAAAGAATATAGATGCTTTAATTAAAGAATAACGAAATAGAACTAAAGAAATATTCAAGCAACTTAGCAAAACACAATATTGCAAGGCAAGATTTGCAGCGGAGTCGTTACCACCATCGTATTTTCTGGGACGTCTGATGAAACCGTACGGTTTCCACAGTCAAGTAAGTGAGGACAAGTGTAGAAGAATAGAGAAAACGTTCTTATTGTGCGGAGACTAACGACTTTGTCATTATAAATGGTGGCTTGTTTTCAGCATTGTTAACATACTCTGTATTGATGAAATCGTCACCATTTTTTATATATTTTGTAAGGAGTGATTATATTTTCAAAATCACCTTTTTAAAGCCAGTGGTACGACATCCAGTGTCTGCGAAAACCGGTAGATCGGCCAGGTTCATCTTAACACCATTTTTAAAATACCCCAGATTTTACCTTGGGGAAAATACCTCGCCTCGGATTTCACATAAAACTGCAGGTTACTTTCCTTACTTACTATAGGCCGTGGTGTTAATCCAGCCCGTGTAGGTATCATAGCATTGAATGAATGATGGTGGAAGCGGTAAAGAAAATTGTCCGTGTTTTCTAAACAGTTCAACGTGAAAAATTAAGAAAGTCCTAGCATGACACCTAGTTTGCATGAGGTTCGTTAGGCTAATAGCAACCACTTGGCGTAGGCAGACAGAAACAGCTTCAGAGGGTTGGTCTGTATCCGTGAATCCAGTTTCAGCCTTTTTCGTTATCGTTACCATTTTTGTCGCGACCTCCTAATCTATAATGTCATCCTTGTGCAGTTACATTAAAAATATAGGCTCACCTATCTGCAAGCATCGATATTGTCGCCTGCTTAGTAATATTTGAGTTAAGGTGGCCCAACCCGGCGGGACTAACTCAATCGCGGGCACGGTACAAAACCGTGCTGTTGCGCTCTGGGACCTTCTCTGTTTCAAAGAAAAAGACAGGCTCCGTGATGAGGAAGATGCAAGATTTACGAAAATTTTAATTATAAAACGACTTATAGCTAAAAGGAAACCACGACCGCTGTAGTCAAAAATCTAACAAAAACCAAATAGATTATGGATCTTGATTAAATAATAGCTTATTTAATCAAGATCCATAATCTATTTGGTTATCTATTTTTATCTAATTTTTTTAAGATGTTCTTACTTTATCATTGCTTAATCTACCTCCAAAGTTATTGTATAAAACGTGCGAAAAATCCGAACTTTCGGACCTTATAACTTACAAACCAAACAAAATTTTACAATGCCAACGGTCATCAAACATCTAGTTCGATAAAATAAAGCAAAAAAATTTGGGATCTCTGACAAGTAATATGTGCGTGATCTTCTTTCCCCGTTTGTATGGGGAGTTGAGCGTATCGTCTGCTCTTCACTCCATCCATGGCCGATCAAGCCGACCCGACGGTGTCTGGTTTCGTTCTCTGGCTTTCCAGTTCCCACCGCCTCCAGCCTACTGTAACCCACACCGGACCGGTAGTAGCTGGTAGTGTTATTTTTATATTTTCGAGGAGGCTGAAGAATTGTGGGTCGAAGATCCAAAGAAAATAAAATATATTTTAAAATAAAAGTAAAATATACTTTCCCAACGAATGTGAGATGTATCTAGGATTAATATCTTCTTGCTTTACGGTCGATTGTACATAAGGCTTAGGATATAGGTGAACAATATTTTTCATCCGGGATGCGAATGAGACAGGATTTTTACACCAAACTTTCGCTCCGGTTGCACGAAGAGACGGCCGAGTTAATCAATGTTCAAACACGTCACTTTTAGTGATCCGCATAGAGTTCCTTCCATACTGTCCACACAAAGTGACGTGTTTGATCATACTTTGACGTTGATTTTGATTTTTTGTCCTTTCGTGCACTCGGCCCTAAGTCATAAAAGTTGTTCCAATCGATTTGTTAACCTGTATTTTAGAAATGTATTACGGATTGCAAATTTTAATGTGTCTTCCAACCACTCGTGCATTGGCCATTCGCGTAAAAGGCGGAGCGGCATTAATGAAAAGAAAACATTTTAAACTAGTTACCATAAGGCTATTTAAAACAATAACGTACAACAGGGAAGTGGAAAAACATCACACGTCAATTACAACAAGATCACCATCAAAGAAACAACAAAGACGCAGCGGTACATAATTTCCTCGCATTATCGAGTAATTACGAAACGTCTTATTTTTTCCTGCGCTCATTGCATCTCGCGCCTAGTGGACTGTTGAGAGACTGTTTCTTGTGACGCAGCAAAAACTGAAGCGATGCAAACAGTACGAATGGCTCGTCAATCATTTTCAGCCTACTAACCGTGAAAATTGGCGCAGAGACAGTAACTGGGATTGGTTGTCTTCCTAGATTTTTATAAGTAACCCGGTTGATTAATACCAATGGTTTCTACAGCTAGTGGTGTAGTGGTTAGAGGACTTGCCTTTAATACCCCATAACGGGTTCGAATGCTCGCCTCGGTCATGCACCACTTTTTTCACTATTTTAAATTTCACTATTTAAATAATGTAAATAAATAGTTAATTGTCTATAATATCTGAACAATTAACGAAATTATGGACGGACAAAATAAAGCCTCCAGTCAGATATTAATGAAAATAGAATTAAATTATGGTTATCAAGTATTGAATAGTTATTTTTATTTTAGTTTATGTTGAACACAGCAATTTACAGATAAATACTAATTAACGGAACAAAATGAAGACCTACAGTGCTCCTTACTTACGTAAATATATACATCTGTTATGTACAGCTATTTAATCTACAGTTTCCACTGCTCATATCGTTGAAATATTGTACACATATGAAGAGACAAAATCTGTGGAAGAGACAAAATCTGTGGAAGAGACATATGATGCAGGTCTTGTCTGTGTCCATCCAATTGATCAACTGACACACCGTATTCGGTTTCGTGAGTAAGTGCGATCTCGGCTCGAATGTTGCAAACCAAGTGTATCGCACAATCAAAAAAATAGATTTCCTTTCCGACGAACGCGTGCGCATCAAATTGGCTGATCGATGCTTGGCAATCACTGGCAACTACCAGTGTAGCACTCTTTTAATGACGCTGATCGCAAGTATAGTCAGTAATTATATACATCAATTCGCGAGTTAGCATCCGTGGCGCTAGAGAACGTAGACCTTGAGCTCACGAATACTATGAGATTATCCATGACATCTCAATTAATTACAGAGTTATAAATATTTCTTGGTTCTTCAGATTCAAAGAAACTGAGTCACAGTAGACGTTTATCGGCTGTAACGCCTAACGCAGCGGTTATTGGCTCGGATCCCGAATTAATCAGCCATTTTTGGCTATTAGAAAATAACAAAAGTGTATCGATAGTCATTTTATTTTTAAAAGTCCTGAATTTCGCCAAATTGCACTTCCAAATACACTGCCACAACAAAGCAGACTACTCTAGTCTTTTTAAACTTGCTACCTATTTTAAAAACAGTTTCGAAGCCCACTATTTATTGTAAGTCTAACATGTTTATTGTTGTTCCAGCGAGGGTCTCTTCACGTGTCCTGTGAACGCTTCGCCCGTGGATTACGCCAAGGTAAGTTTTGCTTTACCTTGTTTGCTTGCATATTTTGGCACAGAAGGCAATAGCTCAGGTGTATTTTGAGAAACGCTTAATTTAATAATTATCAGGTATAGGATCCCATATCTTTTGCAAAAAACCAAAACACAAAAATAAAAAAATACCTATTATACATTTGAAATATTCATAAAGTCAGATTTATACAGACATTGCGTCACAATAAACACCACAGTAGGCATTGGCATTTGTAAGGAAATTGAATGTGGATCAAGGAAAAATGTGTGGCGGTTACGTTGATTCCGTTTGCACATTGGTCTATATTGCATCGTTTGGCTCGATGTGACCGTATTTTCAACCGACATCAAAAAAGGAGGAGATTATCAATTCGTCTGTATGTTTTTTTTTATGTTGGTTACCTCATAACTTTCGCCTGGGTGAACCGATTTTGATGATTTTTTTTTTATTTGGAAGCTGGTGCTTTCCATGTGGACCCATTTTAATTTGGTTTAGTTCTGACAATGATATCCATGAGAACATCATAAAAGTCTTAAATTTGTATTAAGTTTGTGCGCGAAAAATGGACGAATTACTCAACCGATTTCGATGGTTCTTTTTTTTATTGGAAATGACGTGAACAAATTAGTTAGTGTACTTCAGATTCACTAAAAATAATAAACAAATAATAAAACTTTTAACAAAAAAATAACCGACTTCAAAGAAAAAGCACTAAAAAGTAAAAAAATAATTGCAATTTTTGTATACGATTATTTTATTTTTTGAGTCGGTGCCAAGGTTCTCTTGACTGGCGCAGCGTTTGCCTGGCCGACGACGACTCAAAAAATAAAATAATCGTATACAAAAATGGCAATCATTTTTTTTACTTTTTAGTGCTTTTTCTTTGAAGTCGGTTACCTTTTTGTTAAAAGTTTTTTTATGAATAATAGGTTTCGACAGGCGGCTTTTCTTTTCCTCAGTATTGCGCAGAAGTCGCCGAGCCACTAACGTGTGAGAACATGCCAGACGCACTACAATGCCACGGCAGGCCTAGTATGCATCGGAGTGCATTTATTCAGTTACTTATTTATGTAAGTTGTCATGCTTTTTACTGACACATTACCGAGTTTAATTCTATAAAAAAAATTCACGGATATTACTTGGTAAATAATTTATTTTGCTGTATTCTAAAATAAATTGGTACAATCAACATATTAATCTTAAGGTTATGCATTACTTAACATGTTGCAACGCTCCCGTGTCTCCAAGATAAAACTGAACGAGCCCAAAATATCAGATTAATTGCCTGCGTCATTTAACGTTGAATTTTGCCTGGCAATTTGAATTGACCTGGCAAATAAGTCTAAGTCACCTGGCAGCAGGCTGCACCCAGGCACCCACGTCTCAACCTTCGTCAGCTCGGGTGGAATGCAGGCCCTGGCGTTGCCATATTGGGATTGGCGATGGTGATTTGCCTCTCAAAATTATCGGTTTGAGGAAGCATTAACCCTTTTGTGGCCGAATTGGGAGTGTTTATTTTCGGCAAAGGAATTATTTTATTGAACTGTGAATGCAAATATGTGCAATGTATTGATATGTACTGATCTCTGCTTGTGACTTATTATATTCTTAGACATTGTTTTACTTAAGATGTCAAGTACTGTACAAACTACAAAACTAAAAAAACATGCATTCAATACATTTAAAATGTTTTATTTAGCATTTAAAATATATATACGTATGCGATTGGAAGTTTCAATATTGGAGGAAATGATAGACGGCTATAGGTCAGCTATATAAAGGTTACCTTTCTTCCTCTTTCCCATACTTTTTTCCAACTCCTCTCTTTTCCTCAACCATCCCACAAGCAGTGTTATTTGATGACGAAGCAATAGTAAAACTGGAATCACTTACCCATGCGTTTACCACCATGATATACTTACTCCCTCCCCAAACAACATTTTAACAAAGCGACTTGCTGGCCACAAAGAAGGTAAATATCAACGTGTTTGCTGTTAAATATAGTTTCTGCCACGTAACTAGATATTTTACTTTTAAAGGTGCCTGAAAGTTTTCCCAATTTCTTCGAACATCGGGAGACATTTTAGTAGGGCATTCGTGGTTCTGACGTCAGAGCTATATGGTTAGAGATGCGGGTGGTCGCAGCCAGTTAAAAATAAAAATAATTCCAGCAGCTGCCGCTAGGTGGCTATGCTATACAAATGGGAGGACTCATTTACGAGCAATAAAACAATGTTACCACATAATTGGATTTCAAGAGCTAAAAGCCCCGTCTTGTATTTGTAAGCACTTTAGAGAAGGGAGCGTTTTCTTCTATTTCCGATACACCCGTCATAAATACTTACCTACATTTTTTTTATTCTATTGCACAGTCAATTTATTTAGCGATTATAATTCAAATGATTTGTTGAAATTCGTTCACTTTCTATGGATTAGTTAAGAGAAATTCAAAATAAAACTGAGTACTCCGCTCAATTTATACAAGTATGGCTTGAGGTCACGCAACCTCACCCCATCACGGGCTGCACCTAGCTTAGAATGGGCAAGCCCGTATTTTCTGAGTGTTTAATGAGACCCGACCTATATTCCACCCCCTTTTTACTAGTTGAATAAAAAATATATATTTCAACTGTATGCTTGTCAAGGAATACATCTCTTCCTTATTACTCCAAACGTGTTTTATTACAATGAGATTTTTTTATTTTTTTTATTTTTTTTTTATATGACTGGACATGGATGGCTAATACCACAAGTTCTGTCATGGTATTAGCCCAACACACCACATGGGAACTAGGTGCCATGCCAGGACCTTCCTTATATTGCACGGCTACATTGAACTGGATGGAAAACACGGACAATTTTCATTGCCGCTTCGACCATCGTTCATCCAATGCGATGGTACCAACCCGGGCGGGATAAACCCTAACACCTAGTAAGTAAGGAAGAGGACCTACAGCTTAACGTGGAATCCGAACCACGGTCAGCCTCTCCCAACGGTCGAATGGTCACCCATCCAAGACCAGACCGGAACCAGCGTTGCTTAACTTCGGAGAGCGATCGCCGAAGTGTCGCGCCACTGGGCCACTGAGGCTGACAAATTATTTTATGAGAACTATTAGATCGTAAAGTAGGCGGACTACTAGACATCACGTTTTACGAATGTTGGTTTCTTGGTTAGGTTGTTAATTAAAATAGTCCAGTATTTTTTTAAATATTGATCGAAAACTATTTTTTAACAACGCGGTTAGTTACACCGCTGCTGATGTTTATAAGGACGTCGTCGGTAATATGTGTACCAAATTTGAAAACTCCATGAAACAAGCTAGGTCTGATGACTAACCTTTTTGTTTTATCGTTGAATAATTCACGTCCAAAGTTATTGTATAAAACGCGCGAAAAATCCGATTTTTTTGGACCTTATAACTTAGAAACCAAACACTATTATACAATGCCAATGGTCATCAGACATCTAGTTCGATCAAATAAAGCTGTTTTGAGTATAATTTTGGATCTACGATAAGAAATATGCGCATGATCTTCCCATACGTTTGTATGGGGAGTTGAGCGGGAAGGCCCACCTTAAGAGGTATTTGCATGCAAATGTAAAAACGTTAATATTATATTACATGCATAGTCATGATATATGTCAAGCGGTATGATAGACCAAATTGTGAGAGATCTTTTATAGCCAGCCATATCCGAAGCCTAACATAAAAGTATAAAGTACTACTTGTAATTGAACAAGCATTTTGGTCGGTCTCCGCCATAAAGTTTAGAGTCTTTGTTTTAAAGTTTGCATTGTTAATTAATTATATAGCATATAGAAAACATGCATTGAACATAATATAATGAATTTCTTAACCTCCAAAACAGAAAACTGTCAAAACAGTCAAACAGTCAAAAGAGCCTGGGAGAAACCTTATTTTTAAAGCATAAACACAAAATAATCTCTCCAAAAACGTAAAAAAATTAACGTACACTAGCCGAAGTTCCCTGTCAATTTCGTTTAGGACAGTAACATGTAAATAGCCTTCGCGGCCCAGTGATTCCGGTTGTCAAATGGATTTTCTCGACGAAAAGCTTGAATTATTATAGATATATATATACTCCAGAAACCTATAAAAGCAGTTTTAAAGACTGATTCCTGAGCACGGAATTCCAAGAATACGCCTGTAGGTGCGTAGCCGGCCGCCGCGCTGCACTTTCCACGGTAATTGCAACCCTACTGCTGGTGCAATTTACGCGTGCGTTCCCATTACTCGGCTAGCGGCGCGGCAGCGCGGGTGAGGCGGCGGCGCGGTCGTCGTCGTGACAAACCAATTTACGCTATACCCGCTCTACACTTAAGGAGGTTCGACTTTCGTGTGACTTTCTAACTAATATCTCCCGCGTGCATGTTAGTTGGTAATTTTTCGAGTGTTTATTTGACGGAACATGGCTCTCTGAATTTTTGGTTGCACAGGTTTATACGGTATGGGTGTATGATATACGTAGATCTTAGTTTTTACAAGTTTGCACACATGACTTCGCCACCCCTGAAAATTCCAAAAGATCTTATCGTCGGTAAATGGTTTAAAAGATGTTTTAAAACATTAACCTTTTTTGGGGAAAAACATAAACAATCGCCTTATTTTATAATTGTGTTTGGTTAATTATGGTAATTGGGATGACTTGATAAATACTAATAATTTTGAATATTCTTAAAAATCTCGTCTTTTGTGTTTTTGCTTATTTTAATTGTCTGATTATTCCTTTATGTGAAGTTTTTATTTCTAAAATATATATTATACGGTACAATTGAATACCTTTTAATTAAATAATAATAACTAAAACTATGTATAAAAATAAAATAATACGAAATAAAATATCTCATGTAATGTAATTCTAAATTTTGCCGCAAACTGCCTAGAACGCTTGCTGCATTGCCCCGCTGTTTGATAATTATTAAATTTATTTAATATTAATTAAATTAATTAAAATATTAAAAATAAAGGGAGGAAGGAGGAGGAAGGAAGAAGGCAAGGGCTATTCATTTCGAAGAAATCTATTTGTGTAAAATAAGGCTGTGCGATGTTGAAAGCTTCTATAATATGACTTGTTTGTTCGCCGCTTGTTCTAATCTTCTTCAATGAAGCACAATGTCGCGTGTGTTCCGATAGCACCGCCCGTCACGCCTACCTAGTCGTCATGACACCGATATTATGCAGTTTTGCCATGTCACGGATGCCATTTTTTAAACCAATTTCTCGCGAAAAATATCTGTGTATTATACCCACAAACACTCCTATTGTGAGAGCATTACAATTATGACCTCAGATCACAGAAGTAGAATATTAGATTCCGGCCCACTGCCTAAATTAACCCATATCCAGGTAGGATATGGGTTAATTTAGTAGCATTTTTTAGTAATTTGCCATGCCTTCACCCGGGTTAAAGTAAGGGTTAGGTGACGTGTGGTATCATTATGTATAACTATGAAGGTCATTTGTAGCTAATTAATCTAATTTAACGAATCGTTTTTTGCTCCAATCGCTTTTTGTTCCACTAATAGCTACCTAGATCAATAAGCTAGTGATGAATTAGGTATGTAACAAGATTTATTATGGTAACGGTCATCTAGTGAGCAATCACATATTCATTCACAATCGTAGTAAATTACAGTTAAAATAATACACGGACTACGTGGGTGCGTCCGTTCGCGCAACTTACACTTACACGATTACTGCGTGATGCTTTTTTATAAGTGAAAGAGAAACCCAGTACGCACTGGCGATATTTTTTTTCAATTACGCTTTATTTAACAGTGAATGACGCATTGCAAAATGCCGTTCACCTTTCTGCAGTTTGCCTAGAGCAGCGATAACAGAGTTCAGTCACCTCAGCGTGTGCGCGACCTTGCAATGCTAACCGGTAACGCCTCTCTCGCGCCGCACCTCACCTCTCGCGCGCACTTCCAGCGCCCTTCTCGCTCGCACGCACCGGCGACACAATAGCGATACGGACAAGACGTAGGATCTCTCTGAAGAAAACTAAAATATTTGTATCTGCTTGAAATTACGGTGTTAATATAATATGAATAAAATTAAACGTGAATGAAAAATATCAATTATTTATGAAATCCGAGAAAAGCATGTTGGGGCGACGCATCCCTTATCTACAGGGAAATGACTGCTGGTAATAAAAAAAGTAAAACTTCGTAAGGCTTGCAGCGCAGCGCGTATCAGCCGGAGTTTCCCCGAAGATTTCAAAATTACATATTGTATAGTTACTTACCTATGTGTTTACTGCACCGATGAACGGGTATTCTACGTTCATGGCCCAAATAAAGTGTTTAATTTCGAATAAATTGTCCAAACCACGCATATCATAGAGTATTCGTATAGTACAAAACCGTTTCAAAACACTTATTTTCCATCAATAATAGTGTTTTCCGAACCCTGGTTCCTGATCTAAGGCTTGGACCATATGATCGGAATAAAACCGGACGGACGGAATTAATTTTATCAATCGCCTATGGAAGTATATGATTCCGGCCACATGCACTCACTGATTCCGGAGTTCCCGACATAGACAGAAATTCCGCCCGTCCGTTTTTATTCCGATCATGCGGTCCAGGCCGTTCTCCCCATTGTCCCTTTTTATACTATGTAACCGTTCCTCGGTCTGCCATCCCTGTCGCACAGTGCGCAGGCGCAGCGATCGTGTGAACTGAACCTGAGGACTCGCATCTTGGACAACTATCGCCCGATCGTTAAACGGATCTGCGGACATAATATGAGATTTGCAAATAAAAACGAGTGCGAGGATAGACTAAGCAATCTCTGTTAAGGCTGTCGTGAAGTCACAGGAAATCTAAGATTTGATCATTTTAAAAATTGCATTCTTCGTCCATTAGCCAAGGCACACCTTTGCAATAGCGAAATCGTCTTCCAGGACCTAACGTTTCCCTACCCCTAAACGTTGACAGATTTTATTCAATATGTTTTATCACTATATGTATAAAGCTTCATTCTATGTCCGTATGTATGGTTTTTTTTGTAAATATCTGTATTTTTCAGTAAAAGAAATTCGAACATGAACGTATAAAAGATAACTTTTTCCCAATGTTTATGAGCACATATTTTCCAATCTAGAAGGTATTTTTAGAAAATGAAAACATACAGACGCAGATTTCTTCAGTATATTTAAGAATCCAAAATTTCAAAAACCTACCAAAACATTAAGAACGTGAAAACAGTTATCCCCTGCAGTATGGGGAATTGATAGAGTAACGACTCTCTTAAGGTGGATTGAATGTAAAAGCAAGCATTTTTGGTGGCACTGTTATACAACTGACCCGGCGCGCTTGAGGAGACTATTTTGCCGGTGGTTGATATATTTTTTTTAAATGTTTTGCATCCTTTTATTTAATGTAAATATGTGAACGTACATAATAAAAAAATCCAATTAAAAATAAATGTAAATAATTATATGTAACATCCATGTTTTTTCTGAAACGATACCTCATTGGTATATTGTTTAAACTGCCCCCTGACTGATTTAAAGATCCGGTTGGTGAGCGATTATTTTATTACTAAACAACTAAGCTTCCTTCAATAATTTTCATAAAAAGTGACGTGCTTAATGAACTAAATGGGCCTAATACATCACACGTCAGTGTATAGCATATTTTCCCATGTCCTCTGGTTTCGGAAGCAAGTCCCTGCGCTCCTTAGCTACGAGTAGCTCAATTTAAGCTACGTGTCTCTTTGTATTTCCAAATTAGTATTAAATTTATGATCTTGGCTGATCTGCACCAACCACCAGCAAGTCAGACGTAAAATCAGTATTGAAAAAGTCACAAAGGATTTTTTATAGATAAAATGAGAAGCAGCCCTTACAAAACGCATGCCGTACACGTGTTCGTAATGATATTCGTGCTATAGCGGATGCAAATGGATTATATTGTGTTTGAGAATTGAAAATATCTAGTCATCCATAGACAAAAGAAAAAAAAGGGATTATCCCATCTTAACTAGAGAACTTCTTTGTAGAGGCACTTGTCCATACAGCACCCGAAAACCGCCCACCTCAGAAGAAAACAATAGATATCAATAAAAAGTCGAGGTACCGAGATAGAAACTGATTTATGCATGTGAATAGTTTGAGTTATTTGTATCTGTTCCGCAAAAAAATTAATTGTGATTTTTATTACGTGCACCCCTCTTTATATATTTTGAGTTTGATAGGTGCACGTGTATATAACTAATGCTTTCGGTGAAGGAAAACATTATGAGGAAGCCTACTACATGTATGGTGCCCGGCTTCCAAAAGGCGACAGCTATGTCCTCGCCATTCCTATGTTAGCCTAAAAGCACCATTCAATAGGTTACGTAGACTTTCGACAAATACTGGAGACTTATAAATAATTGGAATACTTCGAAATAATTGGGAACCAGAACCTTAGGTGATGTTTATTTAAATACTTTTTGTTATTCTAATGCCGTTATAAACTCACGGTAAAATGAGGCCAGGAGCTTCAGAACACGAACAGCGAAGGGTTCCATACCCGGGAAGAACGTAATCGAATACTCTCCGTATCCAAAAAACCGGCCAAGTGCGAGTCGGACTCGCACACGAAGGGTTCAGTACATTAAACAAGATTTGACTCCAAGAAATCACGTTTCTTGTATGGTGGCCCCCTTTAATTTTTATTTGTTTTTTTTATATTTACTTGTTGTTATAGCGGCAACAGAAGTACACACTCTGAAAATTTCAGCGGTCTACCTATTACGGTTCATGAGCCCTGTGACAGACGGATGGACAAACAGTGGAGGCTTAGTAATAGGGTTCCGTTTGGCACCCTTTGGGTACGGAAAACTACAAGAATTATTTGACTTAAATTTAATTTTCTTGAAAGTAAACTTAATTTTTTCCTGAATTTTCACAGCATACATATCTAGTTAAAACGTCACTAAGATAAATCAAGCTTAACCATTCTAAAGAGGTTCATAGAATACTCCTTCCTTCTAAATGACATCTATATAGTGCTAAAAGTCTCTGAGTAAAAAGATTGTGACATACTGAATGACGGACGGCCGAACGAACAGGACGAAATTGTAATGGTCCCAATTTTGCCATGAGAAACCCTAAAAATTACATGGTTTCGGTTTTGTTATATTTATTATCAACACTGGTAATTAGACCAGTTAAATATTTTAAAAAATACTAATGAAGAACCCCGTTTGATCGTGTGATGTCTTAAGACATAAAATGCATGCATCGATATATGCAGGGGCCCGTAAATATATCAGTCGCGACCAACTCGAGACATTCCCATTGGCCGCAAGTGCAGAGGCAGCGATTGCACATGTTGCGAAGTGCACATTGCGCCTGTCAAACAATGCATGATATATCGGCGTGTGCAGTCTCGTCCTTTGTGTTGTTCCGGCGCTTTGGGTGTGTTTTCTCACATGCCGCAGCAGACAAAAGAGCACATGTTCGAAACGCACATTCGATAATTACAATTCGACAATGGTGATGGACGAGATGCCATGCTAATGGGCGACAGGCAGACCAGAGCAGAATATAGACGTAAGCAAACTCCTTTTTTTTAACTAAACCTTGCGAAATAAAAAAAATATGACGGGTCCCTTCAAAACTCAACTGAAGGGCAAGAAAACAAGGCATTTTGAAATGAAAACTTTTATTTATTAGGTAATACGGAAAAAGTAAAGATAGGTACATACATTTTTAAGTCAACTCATCATGTGTAGTATTTAATGTCATAATATCATACATGGACCCTCAGAACTCATGCCACGGACCCCTAAGTCGTACATGAACCCCAGGTTATGAAACCCTGCTCTATAGGGACGACAACAATATTTTTGGGTACAAACATATGAATTTTAGCAGATTTTTCTAAAATTTTGTTTATATTTTCGATTGTGGCGAATCAAAAAAATCTGACATCGTTCTAAATACATATTGCTTTCGTTTGCATAGAGTGCTCATGAAATCGATTGGTGTATTTACTCGTCTAACATCGAAAAAATAGGCTTCCCACTTTACGTTGACTTCTAGTATTACCTACTCCATTCAGATATACTCCTTAAATAATGAAATGTAATAGGATCTTAGACAAATAAATAAATTAGTATAACCAGAAATTTGATCCATTGCTAATAATGATATCGATTTCGGTTTGCCAATTAAATATTTTCATTTTCCGGCAGCTTCCAAGATTTGTGTGGAATGCGTCTACATGAATAATAAATAACAGGAGGATATTCTATATTCTATGATAACAGGGCGTATATAAGCAAAAGTAAATCTTCTTTTGTAATTATTGGAAACTTTGAATGACTTTAATATTTTACTCAAGTCGGAATGAGGTCAAATGCGAGAGAATTAACAAAAACATTTCTAAAGTTAAATCGGGCTTTATTTTCAAGGTCAGCAATGGCTCACTGTCGCCAGGGGAAAGGTTTCCTTATAAAAGGACACAATTATGAAATCAGTCCTAAAATAATGTTCTCATATGTATAGAATGAAAAGGTCTGTTTTCGATTTGTTTTTATTGGATAGGTACATCTTCTGAAAGCTCAAATTATAACCCTGATTTACAAGTTGACTTAGGACCTTTTTCACCTACTGCTGATTAGGTCATTCTAGCAGCTTGCAATCAATACTAGTGCAAGATAAACAGCACTTTAGTAGTAAAGGCCCTTTAAGCTTAGCGTGGTTTTTACCAAGTGCTGATTTATTTTAATTGACACTTAAAGAGCCTTTATTACTATATTGCTGATTATGTTTTACTGGTATTGATTGTAAGCTGCTACGCATTAGGTGAAAAAGGTCATTTACTTCCGACGTAGAAAAAACAACGAAATATGGATTTTGGATTATATGGATAATATGGTTTTGAATTCATGCAATTGAATGTCATGAAGCTATCGCTAGATTATTGTTTTAAGAGAAAACACATTCCGTGGTCATAATAAATTATTTATTTCAATAAATTAATAAATATTTACGTACAATACAGGCACATGGCTATTTTTTATGTACAAAACAGGCAAGAGCGCCTCATAGCAGTAAGGCTAATAGTTCAGTTGATCATGTAGAGTAGGGGCTGGTCGGGCTGCAGCTGCCGATATTGGAGGGGGAAGGGAGCCGCCGCCCAGGGCTGCGCCTGCGCACCCGAGCGGCCGAAGCCCTGCGCCGCCGCCGGCGACCACCACGGCTGCCACTCCGAGTCGGCGCCGACGCGGGTAACCAGACCACTAATAAAAATATACAACATTTTTGATAAGTAAATTCCAATCAATGCGTTTCAAAGTTTTTCACAGGGGCTTGGTGGATATGTCTGTGTATGCTGGACGCTAATGTAAGCACGAGTAATTTTGAAAACACTCCCATACAATGTATATCAGGAGAACTCAACGACTAACGACATAATGTAAAAATCAAATACTAACCTAACCTATATTAATCAAATTCCTTCGGAATGTGGTTTATTAGGCTAATATCATAACGGTAGTTGTGTGGTATTAGCCATCCATGTCAGGTGGTTCACTTGGTTGTCCATCCGTCTGTCAAATCAAGACCGTGTTTCGAAGGAACACGTAGAGGCATTAAGTTTATATTCTTAGATCTATGATTGCTTGCAGTTAAGTAAATCAAGTTTCTAAGGAAACACAATATTTTGCTAATAAATAAAAAAATATAGGGTACGTCCCGTTTTGCACGAAGCAAGGTCTCAGAGCACAAGGACACTGAATATAAATATTTTGTATTCCCGTGATGCACGAACTATCTACATACACACGTGTACGGAGCCTTCGGTGCATGAGTTAGAATCGCACTTATCCGGTTTTTTTAAATTAAATCTAATTAATCGTAAATGATCGATAAAACAATTGGATAATCCGAGTTAACAGTAAGCAAGTTAAAAAAAAATATATAAATATATATTATAAAGGTTTTATTAGGTTTAATGGTGTGCTGAGGAGCAAAGGTGCCCAAAAAAACCAAAAAAACCTTGCCTCGCCAAACCACTCTCAGCGAGGCACCATGCCAGCGGATTTGCGGACTATCGTCGAGCATGTTCAAATTACGCTTGAAGACTCCCAGGTTATAGGAAAAATGGAAAAAATGGGAAAACCGCCATTCAGCTCACCCAGTAAGCGCGCTGAAGGTATTGGAGAGAGGTCCCTGCAGCAAGCTGGTCACCGGAGACGACAGCAAGGATCCCACGCCCGGCACCAGATTCACGCCGCCTGCAAAATTCACTCAATCTTCAAAACTCACATACACACAGTGTTTTTCATGAAACTGACAGTTTCAATACTGCCCTACGTATATTTTACTAACTAGCACGTTGGTAATGCCGGAAAATAATCTGATTTAAGATGAAAACATGCTACATAAGTTCTTGACTTTATACCGTTTAAAAAAAGATTTTTATTTGAATTTATTTTTAATTATTGGTTAATTTTCATCGCTTGTATTTGATATAAAATGATGCACACGCATAAGTTTTGCATGTTAAATAAAATGGAAGGAAATGCCCAAATTTACTAAAATATATCGAAATACTCACCTCCGATTGCATTGGTGAGAGCGCTGCTCAAGCCGAGCTGTCGCGTATTTCGGATCTGCTCAGCTGCGCCGCGAGTCAGTTCCGGCGCATCCCGTAACTCGATCAGTCGCGAATTCTGGCCGATTGGGCCGCCCAGCACTAGGGAGCTGAATGTCAGGAGTACTGACGCGATCTGTGGATATTGAACATATTTTTTTAGTCTTGTTAGAGCTGTTAAGTTGACCGATGAATAGTAGGTACCGGTAAAAGTTGCATTAGTTTAAAAATGTAACTTAAAAATGCAATTGTACTCACTGCAAGGTAAAATATTTATTTGTATTCTTTAAAAGTTCTTGTAAATGTATGCTTTGTTTAATGGTCTATTAGATAATTGATTGATAAATATTCGATAGTGCTAAATAAAAATACAGTATCAAAATGCTCGATATTTGTCTACATGAAATATACACTGTAAAGCATGTTATATGTGTTGTAAATATCATATAAGCATCATGATAATGACGACAATTTAGTTTAAATTTTGAGATTTTTTTACAAAATAATAGTTAAAAAAGTAACCAATTTATGAAAAAATATAAAGTAGAGCAAAACATAACAGAAAATAAACAATATTTTAACTTACCACAAACGAATTCATGATGAAATAATTTGGATTGCAAAAAAAATACCACTTAGAGCAAGAACGAAGCGAGGTATCGCAGGCTGTTCAGGATGCAATGATGACCTTAACCCACTTCACTTCCTATTTATATATTTTGGACTGCATTAATAAATTAACAACAGGTGATTAACACTCATTACGTAAGGTAAATATTTCTGTGTAAAGAGAAAGTGATGAATCTAGAACTGTATCGATTTCTAATTACCGTAATGACAAGGGCAGTCGGTTATTTATGTTTAATTGTAACCTATGCACGGGGATGCCATGAAGGCGAAATATATTTCCTAGATTTTCAGTGTTAGTTAATTACACATATGGGAGAGTCGACAAAAGCTTTGCGAAAATGTTCGTTTTATAACGCGCGGGAGGTGTGTCGCCGTTTTTAGGGTTCCGTAATCAAAGGGTGCCAAACGGAACCTTATTACTAAGTCTCCGCTGTCCGTCCGTCCGTCCACCTGTCCGTCTGTTACATGGCTGTATCTCATAAAGCGTAATAGTAGTAATTTTTACAGAGTGTGTATTTCTGTTGCCACTTTAACAACAAATGGTAACAATTAAAAAAATCATAAAAATTAAAGGAGGCCACCATGCTAGAAACGCGATTTAGGTTCGAATCTTGAATACTTAATGGCACGGAACCCCATTGTGTGCGAGTCCTACTCGCACTTTGCCGGTTTTCTCACATACTGCCTTGTCAATCCATACTTAAAATTCTGGTACTGACAGTTTGTATGTATGACAAGCTGAGGTTCCTGGCTCAGCTCGGACCGATTTCGTTTTGGACTTTCACCGGAGCGGAGCCCGGTAAGTTGTATTTTCACCTTCGCGGCCTTGCTATTCAGTCAGTTCTGGATCTCGACAACAGCGCCACCTACCGGTTCTAACGGGGGAACGGCAGAACGTCTAATATGCAGATCGTATAATGTCATATTTTAACAAAATTTTAAAACCATGCACAACGTATAATCGGCAGATCGTATAATTGTATACGTAGTGCATGAAGAACTTTAAAAAATAAAATTTCTTATTTCTCCATGCATAACGTATAATAGTCACAACGTATAATATTATGATCTTTATTTAACAAAAAAAGAAAACCATGCATATCATATAATCCAAAAAATTTTCATACGATAAGCGCCCTTATGAATATACATTTAAAGCGTATACTCGCACGCGACTTTTCGACCGTCTCAATTAGCGTTGCAGCAACTCTTCAACAAATATCGATTCGTAGCAATTTCAGCCTTAAATGTATCGTTATTAGGGCGCTTTATGCAGTGCTTCATTGGCATATTATACGTTCTGCATGGTTTTCTTTTTTTGTGAATTCATGTTAGGAATATTATACTTTGTGACTATTATACGTTCTGCATGATGCAAAGAGTTGATTTTATTTTTAAACTCATGCACAACGTATAACATTATACGTTGTGAATATTATACGATATGCATGGTTTTCATTTTTTGGAAAAAAATACTATTATACGTTGTGAATATTATACGTAGTGAATACGACTCGTGTGTTATTAACCATCCATGTAAGGTTTCATTAAAAAAAAAAGTAAATCGCGTCGTATGCCTTATGTACTCTAAAAATGCGTTTGTCACGTCAGTTTCCATCCACACAAATCCTCCAATACGTCTGCGACTATGTCTGCATGTGGCATGTACGTTTTAGTTGGGTTGGTAGTTTTAAAAAATTGGAGAACTTGATTAAACGGTCAGTTATTATTCTCCTTAAATAACGAGATTTTCGAATGCATTTGGTTGAAAAAAATGTTTGAAAATCTTGTTGGCAAGCCGGGTCGAACGAAGGCTCAAGTAATTTTTTTTTTGGTTGATATCGAAGCGCACGTTGGTGTAAATTTATTATTTTTACTATCTTTCATATTCAAACGCAAAACAAATAAACGATTGTTTAGGCTATTCATTAGGTCCTTCTTTCAAATGTGTTAAAGGAAACAAAACTACTGGTAACATTTCAAAATTATTTTTCTACTCTGTTACTTGTCGTAATTGATTTTATTGTGAATATATATAATTTACCAATAAAAGTACTGATTTTATTCATATTCTTATTCAGTTCCAGTTCAGTTTCTTTATATACTCCATTAGACATGTACATAACACACTCGGATTCATCCGAAATATTTTTTTTCTGTTAGTTCGAATACTCTGGCGAAGAGGAACCGACAAGAAACTTCGTCGGGTTTGTCATTTTTATTGATGCTAACAAACTAGTTTACAATTGCTGTGCAACACCAAATTCATGAATATTGATAGTTTGAACTTTGCACATGCTTGCAAATTTGTTATTTTTGGCCGTTATTAGTTTACTTGTATTAAAAAGTCTAATTTTTTACGGTTGATATTACATACTTACATACTAGAGGCTTTCTTGCTTGGAACATAGCAGGTTAGGCAATCGTCATAGTATAGTAATTTGCATTGCGTAATGTATTTTCAGTCATATTAGATTCAACTGAGTCCAGCGTTCAGCAAACAAACGATAATGGCGACTTCCGGAAGCAGTGAGTTTGCGTTAGGGTTTATTTTTATATGCGTGTCAAAATAATTTTCAGGCGAGCGAAATTTAAGTTTTTGATCCGTAAAGCCTACTTTTCAAATTAAATTAATATATTTTTCACGCTTATTCACTAGATAAATATGTAGTTTAGTACCACAAAAAAGAATAAATCATTTTCCAGGCGCCGCGCGCCGACTTGAAAACCTAGTAAAAACCTAGTAAATAAGTGTTTACAAAGAATTTTTTTTAAAGAATATAAGCAACGCATTAAAATCGTTTCACGGCCATTAGTCGAAACTTTGTAATTTTGATTTTTCTACGGGTGTTTATTCTTAACCGATGCTGAGATAAATGGTTTTATCAGTATTTTTGACAGCAATGACGATCACAAACATTCGAAAACCATTTCGGCGATCCGAAACTATTAAAAATCGCGAATAGACACTCAAAGGAGTAAAGATAAATACACAAATGTCATTATTAGTTTTTTATTTTCAACAATTTGATTAGTGAAGGCGCCGATAACGTATAAATGTTTGAAAATATTTGGAATTTTCTGAAAAATCTACTCTTTCCTTCCAACGACTTCGCCGAAATTGTTTCAAATAAGCTCAAATATTGGCTGTAATAAATCATAAGTCTCCGTGCTTGAGTTCCACGCCTCAAATACAAGTTCAGTGCGAAGAAGATTTCGTTTCTAACAGTTCGTCTTTTTCTATTATGGAAAAGTGAGCGATCACTTCTATCTAAGGGTCTTATTGATATGCCACGCCAGGATCTTCTTTATATTGCACGGCCAGATTGAACCGGACGGAAAATAAGGACCTGGCGAAAACTGTTTTTGGACAAAACGCAGAAATTGTCTTCCGAGGAGAGAACAATTTCTCACACTATCGACGTGAAGTGGAATATTGCTCACACTTTCGAGATGGTTCTGCCCAGTAACCAGTTTAAGCAAACGTCTTACCGTGCCCCGGTGGTGTCAGGCAACTTAGACCTACTCCAACCATACCTCCCTCACACTGCACCTTCACCCCCGCCGTTGCCTTGATGACACATTGAAGAATCCGTCATTTTATCCTCAGTCTGCTTCATAAAATAATTTACGAAGTGGTGGGTTTCCTCAAGATATTATTCTTTCACCATAAATAATTTGTAGCAATAGGTTGGGGAAAAAGTTTCTTCGCATTTTTTAAGAAAATTCAAAACATTTTTTAATATGGTTTATTTACATTTAACTAAAGTATGTAGGTACCATTTTGTTCGATAACTTTTTGCCATCTTGTAGGTAGGGACATGATCCACTTGCTATAGAAATATTGGGACTTCTGATCAATATACCGCGACAAGTGGTTTTGGCAGTCCTCTCGTGATGTTAACCTGACACTGCCTAAAGAATTCTGAAGAGACAGGTGGAAATCTGAAGGTGCAAGGTCAGGACTATACGGCGGATGCATTAACACCTCCCAGCCAAACTCTCTTAGTTTTTGCTGAGTGGCTAAAGATGTGTGAGGTCTAGCGTTATCATGATGAAAAACCACACCCCTTCTGTTGATTAATTCCGGCCGCTTTCTCTCAACTTCTTGCTTTAATCTCATCAGTTGTTCGAAGTAGAGTTCAGAATCGATGGTCCTGCCTGGTGGTAACAGCTCATAATGAATAATGCCCTTCCAATCCCACCACACACACAGCATCACCTTGTTGCGAGTTAACCCGGGTTTCGCCACAGTCTGTGAAGCTTGACCGGCCTTTGACCACGACCTTTTTCGCACGTTCTTGTCGTACGTGATCCACTTTTCATCACCAGTTATCAGCTTCTTCAAAAATGGTTCGGTTTCATTATGTCGTAATAAAGAATCACAAATGAGTAAACGGTTCATTAGGTTTCTTTCAGTGAGCTCGTGAGGTACCCAAATATCGAGCTTTTTTGTGTACCCAGTTTTTTTCAAATGCGCCAAAACTGTTTTGTGGTCAATTCCTAGTTCTTCAGCTACGTCGTAACTACTGATATGCCGATCTTGCTCCACTTTTTCAAAAATGGCATCCATTTTATCCGTAATAGGGCGACCAGAGCGACGTGCATCTTTGACATCAAAATTTCCGGATTGAAAACGCTTAAACCAAATTTGTGCTACTCTCACAGACACTGCACTAGGTCCATAAACATCGCAAATTTTTTTTTGCGGCTTGCGTTGCATTTTTACCTTTTTTGTAGTAAAATTTTTAAATGTATCGAATTTCTTCATTAGATTCACTCATTTTGACAGTACGAAAAACAAATGAGAATCACACATTTTCCTAATTTGAATTTGGAATTATGTTCTTTAAAATTTAAACTTTCAATGATACCAAAACCAGCCAGATATGGTTCATAAGCTCCAAGGCACAGGTAATTATTCTAGCATTCTAATTGACCCAGCGTGTCAATTCAGTGACCACTTTCTTACCTATTTCGTACAATACAACTAATAAAATGTTGATAATAATAGATAACAAGAACAATTAAATGCAGACACTGAGACGCATGGAGAAAGTAATCAATCTCTTCGCCATCTTCATGCGATATAAACATGCATGCTTTTATCACGTAAGAACATGATTTAAGTAATGGCGCATACCTAGGATTTTGAAGCGGTCGTTAATCCTAATTCTTAAATTTTACCTATTTGTTGTTATAGCGGCAAAATATGTACACATTCTGTGAAAATTTCAGCTGCCTACCTATTACGGTTCATGAGATATAGCCCTGTGACAGACGGGCGGATGGACGAACGGACGGACGGACGGACAGCGGAGGCTTAGTAATAGGGTTCCGTTAAGACCCTTTGTGTACGGAATCCTAAAAATGAGGTCTGTGGTATTCATAATGTGTGTTGCGCTGATATCATAACGATGGGTATGATATTAGCAATCCATGTCCAGTAACCATATCAGAGGCTACGGTCCAATGTATGAAGCCTTTGGCCAGTTATTCAGCCACAATAACCACTATTTGGTTACACTGTAATACAAATATACGCATATTTTTACTTCCTTAGGTCTTACAGCAGACAGTTTTTCTAATTTCTTATCAAACTTGTTATTTTTTACCGATATCAATATTTTAAGACAATAAGAAGAAAAACTTATTGGTGAGAAATAGTAAGATCGCTATGTCCAACATTCAACAAAATGACAAAATGACGATCCCGTTTATTCCCTCTGCCCACCCTTTTGTTAATAAATAGTAAGATTTTTTATTAATGGGATAATCTAGCCATACATTGATATAAATAGCATTAACACCGAGCAAGTGATCATCCAGTCCCGCAAGATTATAATCAAATCAATAAGATTCTCAATAAGTGCTATGTGGGTTCCGGCACGTAAATATAGTACAATTGGGCCCACTGCATGTCATACATGCATGGGTACATGTCATAAGAACCGACTAACAGATTCGTTGTTCGTGGTTCGGATTTTACGTCAAACTGTATGTCCCCTTCCTTACTTACTAGGTATAATCCCACCCAGTTTGGTATCATTGCATTAAATGCACGATGGTCGAAGCGGCAATGTAAAATTGTCCGTGTTTTCCAATATTCCGGGAGGTCACGCCATTTTTTGTCACGATAAGGTAAATTGCTGAATGTATAGGTTCACATATTAGAGACCAACCTAAAATATGTCGGTCTACCTTCGCCAAGTGGTTGCGTTATCTAGATTGGCTATATAAACTAGATGTTGGTATGTACCTGCTGATGAAAATACTGATTGTATTGAAATAATGATACCTATTAATTAATGATTAGTTACAGCCATTTACGTTATTATTACCATTTTTGTCGTGATCTCCTAGTCTACAACTAGTTCAGTGCAACTGTGCATTAAAAAAAAAGGTCTTGACATTGCACCTAGTTCCTATGAGGTACGGTGGGTTAATATCATGACGGTAGCCATTTTTTATTCTAGCCATCCATGTCCAGTCACATAAAAATAATTGTACCGTCTAAATTTCAGTGAAGTTCCGAGATCTCACCTTTAAGTTTGTAGTAGCACGCATTTAAATAATCCGAATGATCCGAAGGCTCGTAGCCTAGTGGCGCGGGGACTGGCCTAGCGTACCAGAGGCCCGGGTTCGATACCAACTACAGTCTTTCTCTTTCAGAGTTCGATAAGTGCATTTCGTCACGAATGCGAGCTGCTCCATGGTTCGGAATCCATGTAAAATTGTAGGTCCCCTTCCCCTACTAGGTGGTAGGGTTTAAGCCCGCCCGGGTTGGTACCATCGCATTGGATGAAAAGATGGTCGAAGCGGCAATGAAAAATTGTCCGTGTTTTCCATCCAGTTCAATGTAGCCGTGCCTCATAAAGGGAAGGTCCTGGCATGGCACCTAATTCCTTCGGGAATGTGGTGTATTGGGCTAATATCATAACGGTAGTTGTGTGGTATTAGCCATCCATGTCAGGTCGCATAAAAAAAAAAAAAAGAATTACCATAACTTTCCAATTGAATAAATACCTGTTTTTAAATGTGTTTTTTCATTCAAATGTATGAGAAAAGAAAACGTCATTTTAAGAAAATAAATATGTATTTCAATAAATTAACTATGTACAGAATATTTTACTTTCATTTTGGCAATTATTTTAAGTTTTGTAGTTTAGTTGAGCAGGTAGACTAGTGGCTGGTCGGGCTGCAACTGCAATTGCCGGTAATGGAGCGGAACGGGCGCCGCCGCCGCCGCCGCCCAGGGCTGCGCTTGCGTATCCGCGCGTCCGAAGACCTGCGCTGGCGACCACCACGGCTGCCACTCCGAGTCGGAACCGACACGGGTCACCAGGCCGCTGCAAACATACATACATACAGATACAAATATATTCAATTATATCCAAACAATTAAAGGAGATGAACTCTCTGATAAGCTTAATAATCATCCAGTAATCTAGTTTGATAGAGTAATAGCGAAAAGAGTGCAGTCATATAATAATGGTTATAAAAACGTTGTCACGATTGATTAACACTGCACAATTCAACTGTGAATATATTCACGAAGGTTGAACAGATTCATTACTTCATTTGGAGAAATTGCAAGTTTAGAAGCATTGGAATGGTGGAAGAGGGCGACGAAACTTACCCAGTGAGAGCTCCTAAGGTGTTGGAAAGAGGTCCCGTCAGGAAGTTGCCGACTCCTTGCACGAGACCCAGGCCGCCTGAAAATATATATTTTTAAAGATTTGACGGTCAAAACAGTAAAGATAGTTCGTGTGACGATTATGAGATTTCTACAAAACAATTGAATAAACAGTAGGTTGCTTCCTAAAGTATATGTATCTTAAGAGTATTTAATTTCCAGTGACAATTCTAGTTTTTTAACCCATTCTTTTAAACAAATATTGTTATTTAATTACATTTATGTGAAGCACATTTTTACATATTAAATTATGTTTAAAAGTGCACTGTGTCTAGTTTCTTGTCATAGGTTGGCCAATGTGCTACTAGATTAAATTTGAAAAACTAGAAATTGAGTGCTTAGTCATTAAAAACTCCAATGAATTTTACCTCCGAGCGCATTGGAGAGGGTTCCCGTCAAGCTCAGCTGTCTTGCATTCCGGATCTGCTCAGCTGCATCGCTAGCTAATTCAGATGCATCTTGGAACTGTGTCGGTCCACTGCTGTGATGAATGGAAGATCCGATGGAGGCACCCAACACTAGGCAGCTGGAGGCCAAGAGCATTGACAATATCTGTGGGAATAGACAAAGAAGATGAAAAACCGGACAAGTGCGAGTCGGACTCGCACACGAGCGGTTCCGTACCATCGTACAAGATTTAACGCACAAAAAGGGGTATTTTCATTATTTTTAAATTTTACCAAGTTATAGCGGCAAAATAAATCATCTGTGAAAATTTCAGCTGCCTACCTATTACAGTTCATGAGATACATTCCTGTCACAGACGGACGAACGGACGGACAGCGGAGATATAGTAAAAGGGTTCTGTTGGCACCCTTTGAGTACGGAACTCTAAAACCGTGATTTTACAAAGTATTAACTTAGTGGGGTGATTCTGGAGGCCTAAAGAGATTAATACACGAAGAAATGTATTTACGTAATTACGTAAACGATAGAAATATTTTAAAATAATCGGGCTATTGCTTATTTCCAGATGGTTGATCACAATATTTTTAGCAGAACATTATCAAGTTAAATCAATGCAATTTGGACTGATAATCGATGCAAAGTAAATAAAAAAATGTCGGCAAACTTACCACAAATGTATTCATGTTGACAGTCGAAAAGCAGAGAGCGAAGAGTAGTACGTCTGTGTTGTAAGAAGTCCAGGTCACAATGATCACACTATTCCTTTTGGTTGTGTATTTATACGAGATCTTCTTATTACGAGGATAATTACAATGGTTTAATGAAAAAAGTAATTAGCGTTATGGAACATAAATATTTCATCATAAATAGAAAGTACTTTCTGTAAGGGGTATATGTCTAATGTGCGTTGAGTTATCATTACCGTCGGCTAATAACACACGATCGGTATATTTTAGGAATAAACAATATAACGCGATCACAGGGCATAATTAATCACATACCTGATAAGTTGTTAATACTTTATCTACGTAATATTTTAGTAACTTATTTAATTGAAACGTTTGTTCTAACCTACGACTAGCTTTTCTCCGAGACCCCATTATTTGCCTGGTTTTTTTCTTGATTTAAGGTGAATTAACCCATCACCCCATTTTTACCACTGCTTACGTAACCGAAAATATAATAACGAATGTAATGCACTGAGGTTTTTCCCTCAAAAATTAATAAAAATTAAGAAAAAAAAAACCCTTATTCGGCCCATCAGTCTCATGTATCGAAGATACGGATGAGTTTGATACCGTGGCTCTGTCTGCTTTCTTGCTTATGCGGTGCTATGCACTAATATAACGACAGTAGGAGTGGTTTTTAAACATGCCCACTTTTATACGGTTAAAAAAACATGCCCACTTTTATAAGGTTATACGGTTATACGGTTAAAGTTATACTTTTATACGATCCTATAGATCATTTATATATAGGTTCGTTAAACTGTTGAAAGCACTGCCTTCCGAGGAATTTGCCTCAAATTACGGAGTGGGGTGCTACGAAAAGTAATTCGAAGAGGAACCTGGTCATGATTTTCACAACCCCCGAAAATGTTCGCCAATCCTTGGGCGTTCAGCCGGGCACGTATAGTTGAAAGTCAGGCGTAGGCGAAAAGGCGGGTTTAGTTATAAAGAAAAATTAAAAATCCTCAAGATTTATATCATATTTATATCATGGCACAATAGCTCCTGGGGAGTTGTTAGCGCCATTATTTTTATAAATTAGAATTTTCTATAATCAATCATATCCAGATACATCTATAGATGTATTCGTTCCAGTCTCAATTTCTCTTCCCATCAATTACTACGGCTCACAATGACGGCTATTCTATAATCGACCCCTATCCTTTTTTCATGTATTGCCCTTAATCGAATAGTGAAAACGTAACCCAACCCTCACGGTACCCCTTACTGGCGTATTCAGACACAAAGAATTGTAAAGAAGGCGTTTAATGAAGTTTACTATGGTTTCATATGAAATCTTGTATCTATTTAATTATATGGTGTTCCAAGTTATCTTGGAATGCAATGTTTGGTACCTAGCATTAGTGTGAAATTTGTAACGTTTTTTTACATGACAGCTAGAATAAAAACATTAGGTATAATACATGCAGATGCGTAAGTTCGTGAAAATTTCATGATCCAATAAAAAGATAACAAACATATTATAATTATTAGCTGCGGTACCCGGCTCCGCTCGGGTCAATGTCGAGTTGGACTGATTTCGGTATGAATTATTTCCTGGATAAAAAGTAACCCATCAAAAGGCTGGTCCAGGACTATGTATCCATCTACCAAATTTAACCAAAATCGTTTGAACCGATATGGTATGATTTAATGAGAAACATTCACATATTCCCATTTAGAGCTTCGTAAACATTTGGGAGCGAATATTAAAAGCATGTGCCGTCAGGCCCTTACTGCACTGGCACTGCTATATAGAAACATATAAATTGATACAAAACCAACAAAGGCGGGATTAATCCTACCACCTAGTAAGTAAGTAAGGAAGAGGTCCTAAAGTTTTATGAGATATACGAACCACAACCATCTTCAACATCTAAAACGGAAATCCGGAATCTGACTGCGCCCAGAGTTGCTATACGTTGATAAAATACGCATATAAATCGGGTGAGTGGTTCGAAGTTATCGTTCTACATGATATCGTAAAACTTTACAACACCTGCAATTTTCAAATACGAAGTGTTAATTTTTCTCTTAAGGTTTATATTAAATATTAAAAAATAACGCACATAATTCTTGCTCGTTGATCGCTCCTTATATTATGAAGACCATATCAAAAAATCTGTTGCGTGACTTAGAAGAAGTAAACGGAGAAACAAAAGCAAATAGCGATTATCCCCCAAGCCGCCACTCGGGGCATTTCGGTTTGTATGACAGCTACATCTTAGCGTAAACGGAAATGAATTCTATATAGCCTATCCTGTGTCCTATGTAATCAAATATACGTGTAGTAAGTTTCATCTAATTCGGATGATCGGTTTAAGAGTTATGGAGGAACATACATACATACATACAGAACTGATTTAAAAAAATCGTCAATTTAGTTTTAGTATTATACATAAAGTCTACAAACGAAGTATCTTAGAAAACAAAGCAGCTTACTCCATGAACACCCCTTACAGATTTATTATTAGTATAGATAACATTAAAGCAAATTATTAAAAAATATTCACGAGTAGAAACTTTGGATTAATTAGGACGCCATGTACCTAGTAGGAGTGTGTAATCCGTTCCTGTTGTAAAGTCCCGAATATGCTGCTCAAACAGAGGAGGGTTAAATGTGACTCGGACGCATCCGACCGCGACGGTCACCGATTGTTATTGTAATGTCGGGGACGTAATGTCGGCAGGGCAGGGTTCCGGAGCGCCAACGAGAATCTTGGAGTAGAATATAAGTTCTGGATATATTGCAATGTTTGTAAGTAACGACCAATAAATAATAGTATATCAATAGCATTTAAGAAATTAAACTAAAAAAAAATTGGGTCTGACACTAATCTAAGGTGAGACAACCAGGTATTAAGGATGACACATTTTGTATGGACGAAATGTCACTTTTCGGTGTCTCTGTATTACTTTTTAAGATATTTTAAACTTACATACAATTGGGAAAATAAAAAAGGAATATTTTTTTTACATTTGATAGCAAGCAATCTCGATGATGATAAGACGTGAAGCATGTAATCTGCATTTTTATATACCTGTACATTTAAAACATTTCTTCACAGGTAATCATTTTTGTTTTTACATCATTACAAAAATCGTGCGATAAAGATTTTTGGATGTATTTTAGTCAGAGCAAAACAATATTTTGTAACTAAAAATAAGCTAAACTAAAAAAATAAACATTAAATATGCAACGAGCCCCTTTCCTCGGCCAGCCACTCGCTATCGTCGGGTTTTTCAATAGTTTGTATTCAAACGAGATAATTTGATGGGCCCTACATCATCCGTGTGACATGCATTTATGCACTTACCGGTGAGACGCATTCGTGAGAATGCATTAATTGTTTGGAAGACATTGACAAGCCTCTTGGGAAATTTGATATCGTTCTCGTTTCGAATAATGATAATGATTCGTGATCTTACAAACGGATTGCTTTCAGTGGAAAATTTGTTTGAGCACGCATACATAAATATACATTTTAATAAGTACATACTTACATTACTCGTCGGAGCTGCATAACGCTGTTCCTCCGTCCCCTTTCTACCTTCGGTCAACGCGAAATAGGGAGAAAATGCACAAATTCACAGTCGACATTCCAAAAATAAGAACTCACCGATCCTCTAGATCCTTTATCTATAGGGTCGGTAAACAATGGAATGAACTCCCTTCCGAGGTATTTCCCCCAAATTACGACCTGGGGTCCTTCAAACGTGGTGTGAAGAAGCACCTGGCCGGCCGGCATGGTTTTCGCAGCCCCCCTGAATGTTCGAAAACCCATGGGCGTCGTCGGTCACCTTTAGGTGCTGGCGTACGCCATATGCCGCGCTTAAAAAAAAAAAAAAAATGAACTACAAACATTCATTTTGGATATAATTAGATCGAAATCTCAACTAAATATTTAATATTCGTATGTAATGTAGAGGATACATAGGTAAAGGATACATTACCGTTATTTTACTTTTGAGCGGCTCGCAGAGGCCTGGGTTCAATTCCGTCATGCCCCACTGTCTTTCTTTTTCCGAGTTCGATAAGTGCATTTCGTCACGAATGCGAGCTGCTACTACGAGCTGTTCTCCTACTAGGTGGTAGGGTTTAAGCCCGCCCGGGTTGGTACCATCGCATTGGATGAAAAGATAGTCGAAGCGGCAATAAAAAATTGTCCGTCTTTTCCATCCAGTTCAATGTAGCCGTGCTCATAAAGGAAATGTCCTGGCATGGCACCTAATAGCTTCGGGAATGTGGTGTATTGGGCTAATATAACGGTAGTTGTGTGGTATTAGCCATCCATGTCAGGTCGCATAAATATAATAATATATCTCATTGAGATTAAAGCATTGTAATCAAATTTGAAAAAAATGAATAATGACCAAGTGGATAAATGTTTTGTCCTGGGGCTGAACCGGCGTAAAATGTGAGAAAATATGTGAGGGAATTCGATCAATTATGCACCAATCAGAAGTGGATGCAAAATATTCTAACCAGTAAGAGCACAGAAGGTATTACATAAACGCTTCGGATTGGTGCAGAATTAATTGAATTCCCTAAAATATTTTCTCATATCAAACGCTGGTTACCCCCCTGTTGGCGTTCCTAAATCATCATCAGATTACGATACAGCTTTGGTGAGTGGCTCTACGCACGTCCAACTACATTTTACCGGGGTGCGCTAAGGTGAATGTCTAAAACTACATTCGAAACGCCTACAGCCGGGAACATCGGCAAGTACATAATAATGTATTTTAGGAGCACGCACTGAAACAGTAAACTCGAAATCACAATTACGGCTTTTAAGATTTCATCAGTGTGGTGCATTCTTTTTTTTCTATTTCAATATCAGTAAAGTTGCCATAATTTTATTTGTCAAAATAAAATATCACTCCGGCAACTTAAGTTTGATCCTGTATAAAATTTCTGACCTCGAAAGAAAACATTTTGGAAGCCACAACAGATAAATCTCCGCTCACCTTCCACAATACATTCCCGACAATTTGTCATAACCGCAACGGAATGTATTATCACGCCCGCAGCACGGCGGCAGCAACCAGCGCACCGCACACTCACACCAAACATAATACTAGCTCACACCGCCGAAATTCCTGCGTTTCATGTTCAAACGGGAGCTCTTTTAAAATTGACACGCCCATTATTTACCTACATAGATGTCGCGCAGCTACCCTTAGGAGAAAACGGTTTTCTGTATCAAAACAAGTCCGATATTTTTTTCTTGAATATATTTTTAAATCTTAGTAGCTAATCTCCTATGTAATTAAATTAAAACAAAAATGCTTTTTTTCTTAAATCATTGAGTTAAAAATAAGTTTCATTTTGGATATTTTAAATTCAAATATTCTTTTAATAAAACATTCCAGTAAATAAAAAACCCTTTTAAACCCTGACATAGACGACTACATACAGGTTAGATGATGTTGTTGGGATAATTTTAACCAATTATCGTTATTAATGCAGAAGAAAATAGCTTTCCCTTTTTGTATGGGTCGACACTAAAAAATTTACCCTATCCATGGATTGAAGGCTTTTAGAGTTTTTTTTTTGTAAAATGTGCAAGATAAAAACGTATCTCCATCACCTTACTTTCAATTGAGTTTAGCTAGGTTGTTGCAAGGACGAATCATACTTCCAATACATTAAAAAAACTAGCTGTAGTACCCGGCTCCGCCCGGAAAATATCTAAAAACAATCTTATCAAAAGAAGCCTGTCACTCTCTGGCTGGCCCATACACTGCGAGCGTTCCCAAAATATGGTCACTGCCTAACCACACGCGCTTATCAAACACCTAAGCTAAGTCTTGCGTTTACGCTACTGGTTTACTATTGAAGCGGACTGTGCTAATACAATTTTCCGACGACACTCTCTACATCGGCCCGCATATTCCGGCCGACGTATAGCAAGGCCTCCGCTACCGGATTACCGCCTTGGTGGTCCCACAAATCCATCAGACGGGATGACGCGTGTCAAATCTCAAGAAATTGCCGATGCGACGTAACGTGCCTGAAGTGACCAAATTATATGCATGTGACTCGTCGATATGGGCACTGCGCACAAGGTAGGGACGAGAACGTTCTCGTGGGACGTTTGTTCGGGAGGCTGCGGTCACACACCGTGTCACGCATTCATTACGCATACGTCGCGAGAATATAATCTCTCCATCTTCAAATAGACCATGAGTTGTCCAAGGAACCGTCTTGTTAATAAAGCCTCTTCCATCACCAAAGCTTTGGGCAATCGTCGTAAATGCCACGCGGTATATGCTTGCCGAAAATAACTTATTTATTTATCTGAAGAGCTATAGTACAGGGTGAGGCACAAGTCACGAAGGGGTTACCACTGGTTATAGGTTTATTTTTAATAATCAATAAACGCGGCGGAACGAGACATTCTCCGAAGTGTTAGGCCGATGGTTTAGTCCATTGTCATGGAGGCAGCCGCTACGTCCGTCTGAAAAGCCATGAGTTTTTAAACATGTTTAACGAACTCGGTAATGTAAAAAGTGTTATAATCAAAAATAGATATCAGATAATAAAATAAAATGTTTGTATTATTATTGGATATTTTGTCTATGCTGATGTAGTCGTTGCATTATAATACTCAATTATATTCGTAAATCGGATCATACCACGGTGACCCATTGGGTTAAATAATAAACTACAATTACTTTTTTTTACAATTATACTTATTATGTATTTGTCGGCCGGTTCGCTTAAATTTCCAATAAGTAACGCATATCTTTCTCTAGAAGAATATAAATATAAACCATATCTCTCACTCTCAACTAAAAACCAGTAATCGTAACTAGTAATTATATATAATATATAATTGTATAATACAATAAAAATGATAAAAAGGAGCAAATTGTAATACCTTTCATAATTTTACTTACTTGTAACCATGTAATTGAGTAGTGTCAATTGAAAAATGATGTTGTGACTAGAATCGAGAAAAGAGTGCTAAGATGATTTGGACATATGGAACGAAAGGATGACGAAAACATTACGAAACAAATTTTCAGAGCAGAAGTGAGCGGAAGTCTTGTTTCCGGGCGGCCTAGAAGAACGTACTGCGACCAAATCGATGTAATTATCCGTAAAGGTACCAGACCTTTACGAAGAATCAGCACTCGAAATCGTAGAGCATGTACGAAAAGATATTCTGTAGATTAAGCGATAGAGGTGTGCTGTGCTTGTACCGTATGGCGCTCTATCATCCCTGCCTACCCTGTACCCTACCCACCGTGAAGGTATGTATATATGTACCCAATCAAACTGAACAAAGTTTGCCACAACAAAATGATGATGACTGTGATAAGATATTTGACATAGCTTGTTATGTCTGCATGCTCAGTGGCTATAATGATCGCATCGCTACCCCATTATGCAATCAGCGATGCTTTGTCCGACGACAGACAGAACGGTCGGAGCTAAGTTTATCCCTTGTTTGACAACACTAGGGATAAATAAGATTCCCGGGCGTGAAAAATGTCGTCGCGGCAGGGATTTGTGGACGTAGATATGTCTAGAATGGGTCCATAGCCAAAGAAATCTCATAAATTGTTTGTCTGACAATTGTTTAAATTTAAATAATTTACTGATCCATAGGATGAACGCTAGTCTCGGCAGCTCAATGGTGCGACGCCCTAATCGAGATGAAGCAACTCTGAACGCGGGCGGGATCTTACTACTTTATCGACCGTTGAGGTTGGCCGTGGCTAGATGTAAGCCGTTCGGTCCCCTTCCTTACTTGGTGGCAGGGTTGATTTCGCCTGGGATTGTACCATCGCATTGAATGATAGAAACATTGTCGAAGCGGTAAATACAATTGCCCGTACTTTCCATCCTGTTCAATATAGCCGTGCAATATAAATAAGATCCTGGCATAGTTACCATGCGGTGTGTTAAATAAAATATGATATATTCTATACATATATAGGCGTATATCGTTACATTAATGTGTTACTATCCATCTATGACAGTTCCATATTTTTTAGAATGCGCCTTTTATGAAGGCGTTGCTTGCTTTCAGATTATTATATTGTCCCAAATATTTAACTAAATATTTCATAATTTTTACCTACAAATGTATTTACAGTAAATACAATATTGTTCTCTTCTTCCGTCAACTCTGTCAACCTAAGAGCCATTTGTCAATATTTCTGTATACTTATCACATTTATACATTCATGGCTAAGGTTTCTGACACAGCTCAGGTAAGTTTAGTTTTGGAAATCCCGAGTGGAGCCCGATGAAATCCACCCTTGATCCCCGATTCACCGCGTCGCATCGCCCGCCCGACTTCGCTTTCACTAAGCGCTCTTTCTGACTGTTTTCCTTTTTCTCGGCTCCTAAGGGTCCTTCCTCATCTTTCTTAAGAATTGGGCTGTCAAATGCAAAAGAAACCGACTGGTTTGTTCCAGAGATTGACGGTGGCAAAAAAAAAACTCATCAGCTATATTTTTAGTTTAAATACATGAATAAGGGAATGAAATTAAGTTTGAGAAGTTTTTCATCACTTATCTATTCATGAAGTGGACCTTCGATGCAACAGGCATTGCCACGAACAAAGGTGCTGATGGTATGCCCTTTCAAACTGTATGCAAACCATATTCTTACAAACTAATCATACCAACAATGGCAGGACCCTCTGTCAGAGTTCAACGACCTTATCCCATATGAAAGCCTCAAATATCCCTTCAAGAACTCGGAGACAGATGGCATCTGTTGAATGTGTATTAATAGAACCTTTTTAACCATTCAGATGTAAATCATACGAGGATCACAATCATTGATTTAGAGATGTAAGTATGGATGTACGTATATTTAACTATGTTTTTAAATTATTCATAGCTGGTAAGTTCTCTTGTTATAGGGGATAGGTCCATGTTTTCAAAAATATTCCAAAATTAATACTTTGAAAGTTATTTTTTTTACATAAAAATCTTCACGCATGGGATAAATGGGATTGTTTATTACTTCCAGTTTTTAATTTAGTAGTTATTTTTTGTAACTGGAAACACTGTTGTGGTATTAGTCAAATACACCACATTTCCGAAGTAATTAAGTGCCAAGCCAGGACATTCCTTTTATGTGTCTGGCTACATTGAATGGTTGGAAAACACATTTTCGTCCAATGCGATGGTACATACCAACCCGGATGGGCTCAATCGTGCCACCTGATAGAGAAAGGAGACCTACAGTTTTCCATGGATTTAGACCATGGAACAGCTCGTTTTTGTGACTTGTCCAACCCAGAAATATAAATCAAGTGGTTTATGCACGGGGGGTTGGCCCATTGCCTAGCATGAAAAGCAAAGAGACGTTCAAAATGTGTTTATGAACCTAGATATTTTTTCTTTGAAGTATTCTAAACTACACAGATAAGGTCTAATTACATATACAGGATATAAATGACAGTCTAATATTTTGTATGTCTCTTTTAATTTGTAAATCAATGGAAATGCCTTTAAAAATTATTTGAATTTTAAATGTATGGAAAAATAACCGTTTTGACAGTTTTCAAATGCGTCAAATTACTGGTCAGATTTTATTGAGGTTTTCACCTTTGGAGATAAAACCTCGAAAACTCCATACTCCATATTCGTTTGCACCCTGTGTAATATACAACCCAAATTATACAATGGAAATTTAATTGTAAACGCCGTACATTTTTTCATCGTGCAATGCATTGCGTACATTAGTAGATAAGGATCTAACGAAGTGATCATGACACTCGCAGAGAATTACGCGCGCGCTCGTAATAGACTTCAAATTAATTAATTACACTTCGTGTTTTAATAAATTAATTCTTTTTTATCTACATTTCCTATCATGGCGGTGCATTATCAGGACAGTGTGTATATGGAAGGATCGTCATGTGCTTTTTAGGGTCCCGTACCCAAAGGGTGCAAACGGAACCCTATTACTAAGCCTCCGATGTCCGTCCGTCCGTCCGTCCGTCCGTTCGTCCGTCCGTCCGTCCGTCTGTCACAGGGCTGTATCTCATGAACCGTTTTAGTTAGGCAGCAGAAATTTTCACAGAGTGTGTATTGTTTTTGCCGCTATAACAACAAATACGTAAATTTTAAAAAATAATCAAAATTAAAGGGGCTCCATACAAAAAACTTGATTTGTTGTGTTAAATCTTGTACGATGGTACGGAACCCTTCGTGTGCGAGTCCGACTCGCAATTGGCCGATTTTTTTTTATATTTATTTTTCTGTTTTTTTTTGCCGTGATGTAACTTGATGAAGGTTTTTTTGGACATTGCTTTGATGAAATGAAATAATTCTTTAAACAATAATAAGGTTTGAATACAATTTTTTTGATCCACAGTCGACTCTACTCTAAACTTTAAAGTTTAACACGTCAGGACATATTCCGATTTCTCACCTAAATTGGCGTTTACGGAACTTCGAAGCTACGTAAAAACGTCAAACCCATACTAGTTTTACTTCTTCAACCTATCAACTCAGACTACCGATTTGTATAAAACCGCGGAGTCTGCGTAAACGGGAACCTCAACGTATTAACGACCATGATGCGTAAGCTGTCAACTCAACTCGCATTCGTAAATTATAGTTCCCTTAACGCTCACTGCGGCGCTCTTCAATTCTCTAAAATAAATAAAATTAAATACATTTGCAAAAGCAAGTCGATCGGTTATTCGGACTGCTGTCCAGATGCTAGATTTCGCATTGCAAAATACCACAAGCAATGCAATTATATACCTTCACAGTTTAAACAATTTTAACATATGATGAATGTACATAAAGAAGTGTCTACCCGAACGTTACGCTTATCAAATAGCCCTAAATATTATTAATCATATCTCACTTCTTATCTAACGGTGGACGAGACGATCTCTTTCCCACGTCACGCTCCGACACAACATGCGGGCGAAGCCGAAGGCAGCGTCGCCTTTTGTCCCTCACGTCACATTCCACCGCGGCGGAGCCGTCTTCACGGACAACGGACGCACAGACAAACTTACTAATCTACATATCGCTTATAAATCACCGGTGCGTTAAGTCATAGGTCACTAGCCTAAGTACGCTCTCTCGTTACTACGCACGGAGGGGGGGTTATTGTGTAAACCTATTCGATAACGAATAGGTTGACAGAAACATTTTATTTAATACCTGTATTATAAATAATTATTCTCAATTTGCTATGTTAGTGGCTGTTTATTTAAAATACATTGGTAAATAAATAAGATATTCATGTAAATATGTATAATTTGGAGTCTCATTTTATGATATTGAGAATACATTCAACCGGAGTGTAATTGCAGATAAGCTATTATAAAATTTACTCCTATATTAATCTGGACCTAGAAACCCCTTAATTTGAAGAAGTGCTTGAGGCGTCCTGGGACACCCGGCAGAAGCGAAACTTCTTATACGCTTTGTATGTATTTAAATAGAATGTAATGAATATAATTTCATTTCAATAAGGTACTTTACACATGATCTTGAGATTTAGATGATCCATACTTAAGACATCTGCTAAGTACCCAAAGTATTAAAAAGAAAAAAACTACCAGCATTATTTATGAAGATCACAGGCCTCTACCACCACTTCGGTGTTGTTTCCTGCACCAGACAGATTTTAATAGTTGAAGTAAATATTAATTACTTTCAAAAAGCAGATAGCAGACACAATAGAGGCTGTTGCACAGATGTTTGCCTCAGTAAACTACCCCAGATATTCGGGCATTCGGTCACGCACGACTCAATATGTCTGCCTCAGTCTTGCGCAGTTGCAGGTTCCATACCAACTTCCGTTCGCGATTTCCGTTATATGACATATCACCTTATTTAAGTTAGGTACTCATCCCAAAAGTAACAAAGCTTCGTGTCAAAAATAACGGGTTAGTATTTTTTTAGCTTTGCATGAAAACTGTAATAGTTGGTAGAAAGATGAATAACATTTCTGCCGATCCTCTCTTTTGGATCCAACTCGTTCGTGCAACACAGCATTACCCCCCTCGCCGTAAGTGGACCGTCATTTGCTTGATTATAACAAGATAAGGTGCCTGGAAGCGAGGCTCTGATCTCCCGAGAAATAGATTAGACACCTTTAACATCTGAGACACAAACGCATTTTTATTACATCAATAATGTACACAAGCGGTGGTCATCGCTCTCTGGGATGAATTGAATGCACTTTAATGGGTTCGTTAGTTATAAATCAACATTAATATCGTTTATTGCAGATGTCCAAAATGTCTTTATTACGATCACGAATTATATGGTCCTTTGTGTACTTTCATAATGTATGGGCTGTCTTGCACGATCTAGCTATCGAGAGCTGTAAATGCTCAGGTTTTGAAATGTTGAGATTGATGTCTCGCTAGAATGTGGCTAGAATATGTTAATGATATGTCTAGACGGTGTTCCAGTGATATTGCTTCTTTGAATAATGCAATGGAATATTTATTCTGGTGCGTTCGGGGACTTTGTTGGGCCCCAAATTAACATTGAGACCAACTTGATGGTGTGTTCAGTTTAGGGGTAAACTCAATATTTTATATTAGGCCTACGATGCCAATAATCCTTGCAGTCGTTATAATTGGCCATGGATGGCTAAGACCACACGTACTGTCATTACTCTAAAATACCGACACACCTAATGGAAACTAGGGACCGTGTCAGGCCACGAAGTAATATATAAGTCAATGGTCAGGCCCTTTTTTATATTGCTCAGTTACTGAATGCAAAAAACAGTTAATTTTAATTGCCGCTCCGACTATCGGTCATTCAATGCGTCGGTGTCAACCCGGGCAGGATGAACCCTACCACTTACATACATACCTTCACGCCGCTTTCTCCGTGGGGTAGGCTGGCAGAGATGGCAGAACGTCATACGGTACGATCACAGCACATCTCTTTCGCTTCATCTACAGATATACATATTTTCATACGTGCTCTACGATTACGGGTGCTACGTACCAGACGTTTAAGAAGAATTACATCGATTTGATCGTGGTACGTTCTCCTAGGCTGCCCGGGCACGACTCCGCTCACTTTTGCTCTGTAAATTTGCTTCGTCACTTTTTCATCAACTATTCGTTCCAAATGTCCAAACCATCTCACAAACCTTTCTCACCTTAGCCACCTAGTAAATAAATAAGAGTAGGTTCACTTTCACGTGATTTATTAACCACGAGCGTGTGGTGTATTCCTTTATAGTTTTACGTTATTTGAAAAAAAAAAAAATACGTTGTGACGTAAATTTATTTACTAAACGGTTCATTTCTATTAAGTACTGACTATTAAAGAATGAAACTATGAATAAAACAAAACTAACTGACCGGCCTTTACAGTTCACTCAAAGTGAGATTCTTCCAGATACGACCGCTTCGTAATAATGAAAGAGGCTCAACATTCAAAAATCTTGATACATAAATTGAGATCGGAGTCGCATTCGAAAACAGCGGCGGCACGGATTCGAGGAAGTCACATATTGTTTATTGCCCGAGAATTTGAGACGATTTACAGTCTATCGCATTCGTAAATGTGTCATTGTTTATGTGTTTTGTAATTGTCACTAAGGGTGCTCTTGGATTATATTTTCTATCTATGCTCTTTGTGTAATGGATGTGCTAGTTGCTGCATGTTTTGGTCCTATGTTTAGTCAAGTTGTTCAATGTAACTACCAAGAACGATAGAAAAGAAATGGACGTGATACTATTTTACATACAAATTACTATAATTTGTATCTTAATTGTTTCAGGTAAGCAGCTGCAGAAGGGAAAATTAATTTTACAGCTGCTCGGATCTGCGTACATCCTATCAAAGTTGTAAGTTATGTATGTGTAATAATAAATCAACCAAGTGGGTGGTCTAGCAACATATTACAAAGGTACCTATAAACTTTAACATATCCACGGGACTAAAATCAAATATTGAGGTTACGAGAACATACGTTAAATCTTGTCTTGCTATTTAAGTCTTAAAACAAGTGCAAGTCGGACTCGCACACGAAGGGTTCCGTACCATCGTAAAAAATTAAACAAAAAAATCACGTTTTTTGTATGGGAGCCCCTTTAATTTTAATTATTTTTTAATCTTACCTATTTGTTGTTATAGCGGCAAAATAAATACACATTCTGTCTACCTTTTACGGTTACTGAGATACAGCCCTGTGACAGACGGACAGACGGACGGACGGACGGACGGACGGACAGACGGACGGACGGACGGATGGACGGACGGACGGACGGACGGATAGACGGACGGACAGCGGAGGCTTAGTAATAGGGTTTTTCACCGTTTTCACACTTTGGGTACGGAACCCTAAAAATTAGACGTTCGTGTACCACTTTTTTTGTCTATATCATTGTATAGGTAGTCTAAGAAAATGATAACAGTCCTTTCTGACTTCTCTCCGTCAAAAAAATATAACTAAAGCCGATGTGCAACCAGAACAAAGGCGCACTGAGGGCAAATCTGACTCGATAGTCCCGCAGGGCTGTACGAGGGTGCGGAGCGAAAACAAAAGAAACGACACCACACACATTAAAATCCGATTCTTTGATTCTTCGGTAAGTATAGCCATAACGAAGGCTGCGCGGTCCCGGGGTGAGGGAGGGGCGGGGGAGCCGCGGCGGCGGCGCGGTGCGCAGCTGTCGCGCACCTTGCGCAGGCGCAGCTGCAGCGCCGGGCGCGAGGCTTTGTCCACACGTGGTCTGTAATTGGTCACCGATGACGTTCCAATACTCTCTCATTGGCCGACAGATGGCTTCGAAATTTGAATCCCTCGCAGGGTTCCAAGCTTGGACGCTTGGATCCAGCGAGATCTGCTACCTTTTGGTGACGTGCGAATATTTATTTATTTGTTTGCAGAGTAGAACGAAGTAATTATTGGTATTATCTTTGGTAGAATCCTTTGCCGCAATTATTTTAAACAGGCACAAATTCTTACATTACTTGCTGGAACGTCTTACACTGTTCCAGCACCGTCCACATCCATAGAAACTGTGAAAACATGGTAAGGCATGAGATAGTCTATAAAAATAACAAGGCGACTATTTATAGTCGTATTCAGAGAGAATTTAGTTAGTCCGGCCAATCTGAAAAAGAATGTTGGAAATTAAAATGTATACAATACACTCTACAAAATAAACTAGTCAGGGGCCGCCTTCATTAATTAGGTCAAAAAAACCGGCCAAGTGCGAGTCGGACTCGCACACGAAGGGTTCCGTGCCATCGTAAAAAAAACAAAAAAAACACGTTTTTTGTATGGGAGCCCCCGTTAATTTTAATTATTTTTTTAATCTTACCTATTTGTTGTTGCAGCGGCAAAATAAATACACACTCTATGAAAATTTCAGCTGTTTACCTGTTACGGTTACCTAGATACAGCCCTGTGACAGACGGACAGACGGACGGACGGACGGACGGACGGACGGACGGACGGACGGACGGACGGACGGACGGACGGACGGACAGCGGAGGCTTAGTAATAGGGTTCCGTTTTCACCCTTTGGGTACGGAACCCTAAAAACATGAGGTCCAAAATACAGAACATCCAAAAGTATGTTTTTTTCGTGTGTATTGTAAAATGCATGTAATCTAACGTAATCTAATTGAAAATATCCGTATTCATAAGTATTTTGGACGGGATGCGGATTTTGGACCTTGTGCTTCTTGGACTTTATGAAGGCGACCCCTGACAGGATAGGCCTTTTGAGAAGTCTGCGAATGGAACAATTTAGGAAGGAATAGGTGGGAAACATATTATTATTAATTGAAAATGTAATTAATTTTGTTAACGAATTTTATTTATCATTACAATTTTAATTGCTAATTTATTTAATATATTTTTTTATTTTATGTGTTTCAATGTTAGTGTTAAGAGCCTATCGTCCGATTTTGTGAAATTGTAGTTTTTTGAACCCATATTTATAGCACATGCAAAAAGATAACTCATGATTAAAAATATGTGTTGGAAAGAACAACTGTTACATAAGGACCCCATACCTTTCGTTTTTTAATAGAACTTTTAGATTTATGTAAAAAAAAATCTGAACCTGTCTATTTTCTTGAAAACAGCTTAACTTTGTGCAAATTTAATGAATATATTCAGTTAAAAAAGTGACGATATTATTATTATCTTAGGTTGCTTATATCTTTAACTGTGACCCCATACCTCGAAATTAGCAAAATTTCATAATATTTTATTCAAATTAATTAACCAACGTAAATGTCGCGCACGGCGTCCAATTTTCATACAAACGTTCATACATATTACGCGCCCAGCGAGCGGGTCGTCAGTCCCGTCCCGACGGAGCTGCCGCGCGGACGTTTCCGACGTGGGGTCTGTGGATATTTTGCTTGTACTTACGACCTTTCGTTATGAAAAGGATTTCTCATCGGTGTACCGCACAATGTGAAGTCTCGCAAGAAGCGTGCTCTATGTTATTTTACTATAATAGTATTGCAAGATAACTTGATTTGAATAGAATTAAAGTTGTCAGTTAAACTTTATCGTTATATATGTGCCTCAATGAGATTGGAAGGTACATTAATATAACACCTGAAGGCTTTTTTTTATGTAACTGGGCATAGATTGCTCATACCAATCGACCGTCTTTATATTAGCCTAACATACCACATGGGAACTAGGTGCCATGCCAGGACCTTCCTCATATTGCTCGGCTACATTGAACGGTGTGGAACATACGGACAATTTTCATTGCCGCTTCGACTAACATTCATTCAATGCAATGGTACCCACTCGGGCGGGATTGACCCTAATACTTAGTAATAAGGGGACCTACAGTTTTACGTGGAATCCGAACCACGGCTGGCCTCAACGGTGGTAAACCCACCTAGAACCGAACCGTGTTCGGAGTTGCTTTACCAAGCTTATTGAATCTCAAGGCGTCGCGTCACTGGGCGACCGAATATAGCGACGCTTACAGTTGTTTTCCTATACGTGTGCTCACGGCGAAGTGTTCGTGAGGCTAGACTGGAGAGGGTGCGCGCAGGGCACGCGGGGTGAGAGGTTTGGAGCCGCGGCTTCCCCGAACATTGGATTGTAGCTAGGTTTGCGGCGTGCCGCGTTGTAGCGCTTTTATATTGCAATGATTTCTGCACAAGCCATTTATAGCCTATTTCTTATATCTATTATGGTTGCCAACTATTATATTGTATACGAATACATTATTAATATTACCTAATAAGATGTTCAATGTATTTCAAGGTACCTAATATATAAATATATGAATACAATATTTATTAAACATGTCGATACAGAATATTATCACCACCACTACAGAATGAGGTGTTTATTTTGATAAACTAACAACACAGGGCTATTTATGTATTTTACCATTTAATATTGCTGTGCATAATAATATATTTTTAAATTTTCTTTAATACTTTATTTCAATAGTGTCAACCGCTAATTTAGTTACTAGTAATTGAAATAGATTATAATTGTGTATATAATTACTGAACCTACTGAAAACTCGAAGGCGTGAAATAGCCGCCGCTAGATAACTATGTCAATAATAATACATGAGAGGAAATTATAATTTTATTTCTAACAAAGTAAGTGCTGTTTTTATGGATCCGTAAGGTTAGGTTCTATCTAAAACTCTGAAGGCTTATAGTGTAGTAACACACCATGTTGCAATGGTGCACGTTGTAATTCAAAACACCACGCTTCGAAACGCGACAAAAAAATAATCCACCCTGCAACCAAACTTCTTTTTATTGCCAGCGCGCGCACTGACCAAAAAACCGGTTTAACTGAAACAGAAGAAGTACAATCGGATTGCTTTGTTGCAATGCCGGTGAGCAAAGTAAAAAAAAGACACACAAATCCTACAAAAAAGGTAATGAATGTATCACTTTCGATCTCTGCAAATAAAAAAAATTGTAAAGCAGGTACCCTCATCGATATACCTTTCAGTATTTTTAATTTTATAAATTAATATCGAAAAATCTCGATCCTCCCACTAAGCTAGCTTATAATACAAAAACTAAATAACCCTTCACATTTTTAGTCAACTCAAAACTAGGCCGCCGTGCACGACACTTCCGCTCAATTCTGCTCATGCACTAGAGCTACTACTAATATTATAAACGCGAAAGTTTGTAAGTATGCATGGATGTTAGTTACTCTTTCACGTAAAAACTACTGAATGGATGGACTGATATAGATTATACATCAGAATAACACATAGGCTACAATTTATAAAAATATTGTGTGAATTGTCCAAAATATCAAGTAAGCAGGTAACAATTTACCTCCTGCGAGATATTCTGGGGTGCGGTGTCAAAACCGCTAAAGTTACACGTATGTTATGCATGATAGAAATAGTCCTACAAAAAAGTCCGCCACAGTATACATCAATATCTTATGTGTAAGCCATTATAGCCAAAACAGTGAACCATAACTACAATAAAAATTGATAATTTATTTCAAATGCACATTTGGTAGTAATAAATTGATTCCTAAATGAAAATAGATACTTTTATCCCTTCTGGTGTAACATAAAATGTTTGATCATCCCGACATCAGTCCGAAACGAAATTGACCCGAGCTTAGCCGGGTACCTCAGCTAGTATTACATATTTTTGATTGAACTATCACCGACCCACTTGATCGGACTAGGAATAAAAACATAAACGTAAGGAGTTAATTCGTAAGTTATGTACGTAGTTTATTTTAGATGTATTGAAAATGCCAAGGTGTTTGCATAGATAACACAAATGTGAATTAGTAACATATTTCAAAAGAATAGGCCAGCTGCGTGCCATAAAATATCACGAACTAAAGGCGGCCGGCGCCGGTCGGCAATGTACTTTACTGCCGTAAAAACGCACGAGACCGAGCTCTGCAACATATTTTCTGAAATCAAACCACTCGCTTTCTCCTCGTTTAAAAATCTTTTCAATCTTTTAGCGGCTCGTAGCCTTGTGGCGCGGAAACTGCCCTAGCGTACCAGAGGCCTGGGTTTAATTTCGACATGCACCACTGTCTTTGTCTTTCCGAGTTCGATAAGTGCATTTCGTCACGAATGCGAGCTGCTCCTTCGTTCGGAATCCATTTAAAACTGTAGGTCCCCTTCCCCTACTAGGTGGTTGGGTTTAAGCCCGCCCGGGTTGTTACCATCGCGATGGATGAAATTATGGTCGAAGCGGCAATGAAAAATTGTCCGTGTTTTCCATCCAGTTCAATGTAGCGCTGCTCATAAAGGGAACGTCCTGGAAATGCACCTAATTCCTTCGGGAATGTGGTGTATTCATAACGGTAGTTGTGTGACATTAGCCATCCATGTCAGGTCGCATAAAAAAAAGTGCACACATTTTTGCTATGAAATACATATTTCAATGCGCTATTGTGTCTTTTAAAAAAACTTCACAATCACTCTAATAACCCGTTAGGATTCTATGATTCAGATAGACATGGTAGCATGATTTTACAAAGAACACGGTTTATATCCAGGCTCACTTGTAATAATCACAAACATGTGGGATTATATCAATGAAATAATACGTAATAATTTTATTATATTTAAAAAAATACATAGTCCAAGTTCACCGTGCATCGTGATCCAATGTGCGCCGTGTAAATGTCTTACATTTGTGTGAGTGAGCACGTTGTGTCAATGTGTTGAGGCAATATTTTTTTCCCACGGGTGGACGGCGTACCCTTAAGTATTTTCATTTGAATCTATAATAATATAATACATATTTTTGTTAAGCACATACATGCATACATTAATTACATGAATTATTGTTTTTTTCCCTTATGGTAAAATTGTTAACATTTTCTATGCAGTACATATGTTTGCAAGTGCACTTGTATGTTTTTTTTATGTGACTGGACATGGATGGCTAATTCCACACCTTCTGTCATGGTATTAGCCCAACACACCACATGGGGACTAGGTGCCATGCCAGGACTTTCCTTATATTGCACGGCTACATTGAACTGGATGGAAAACACGGACAATTTTCATTGCCGCTTCGACCATCGTTCATCGAATGCGATGGTACCAACCCGGACGGGATAAACCCTACCACCTAGTAAGTAAGGAAGGGGACGTACAATTTAACGTGGAATCCGAACCACGGCCAGCCTCTCTCAACGGTCGAATGGTCACCCATCCAAGACAGACCGGACCCAGCGTTGCTTAACTTCGGAGAGCGATCGCCGAAGTGTCGCGCCACTGGGCTATTGAGGCTGAAATGTTAAACATACTAAATAAAAAATACTTTGATACAAGTCGTGTGCTTACAAACAAATTGTTTACTTTTAAAGAAATCTAACTCCCCCAAAACCAAAATAGCCTAGCGATATGAGTGCAACTAATTTTATTATCATGTGATAATGATAACTTTCAAATCACAACATCGTGTGTTTTCTGCAAAAAGGCTTCTGCGGGACATGTCGGGCCTCACAAAGGTAGCCGATCTTGACATGTTCGGACTAGTTAGGCCGCAGACGTGTGTCCGCCACCGGCTCCATCGGGCCAGGCACCTCTGTGACCTTGCTGCGACCTTAATCGGTCCCGCTATTTTTTCTGGCGAGTCTTCAAGAAAATAGACCAAAAACTTTTCAATCAAATGTCTTTGAACTACTTTATTCGTCCATTTAAAATCGTATTGTTTTGTATAACGCCATGCTCTGTTACTATGTCATTTATCAACACGTGTGATATAACGCTCGAAATATTGTAAGTCCTTCTAAGTATATATGTGCCTAATATTACGAATTCACTATTGTTCCATTTCAAAGTATTTTTTTTCCTTTGGTTAGTTTTTTTTTTGTTTTTTATTTTATCTTTCTTCACGTACCTTGCTTTTCAGATCTGTATGTTTCGGTGGAAAGCGTAGTGGAAATAAGTTTTTTTTAAGTATTGTTTGCATTGTATGTATTTGTATACTTGTTTCTGTGTCTTTTCCTTAAATAAATAAATAAAATAAATAAGTCGGACTCGCACACGAAGAGTTCCCCACCATTATACAAGATTTGACCCAAAGAAATCACGTTTCTTAATGGTGGCCCCTTTATTTTTTTAAAAAAATTGTTTTTGATTTTTAGGGTTCCGTACCCAAAGGGTGAAAACGGAACCCTATTACTAAGCCTCCGATGTCCGTCTGTCCGTCCGTCCGTCCGTCCGTCCGTCCGTCCGTCCGTCCGTCCGTCCGTCCGTCCGTCCGTCCGTCCGTCCGTCCGTCCGTCCGTATGTATTTCACAGGGCTGTATCTCATGAACTGTAATAGGTAGGCAACTGAAATTTTCACAGAGTATGTATTTATTTTGCCGCTACAACAACAAATATTAAAACGAAAAAATATTAAAAATTAAAGCAAAAAAATAAAAATATATATAAAAAAACGTGACTTTTTTGTGTTAAGTCTTGTACGATGGTGCGGAACCCTTCGTGTGCGAGTCCGACTCGCACTTCGCCGGTTTTTTATTGTTTGTCGTTATAACGGCAACAGAAATACATACTCTTTGCAAATTTCAGCTGTCTACCTATGACAGCCCTGTGACAGACCGACGGACGGACGGACGGGCGTACAGCGGAGGCTTAGTAATAGGGTTCCGTTTGGCACCCTTTGGGTACGTAACTCTGAAAAAGCTCCTCTAAGTAGGGTTCACAATTTCTAAAATACAAACCCCGGACTTGGCGCTATATTTGGTCGGAATAGATATATAGATTACTAGCTGCGGTACCCGGCTCCGCTCGGGTTAGTGTCGGCTAAATTATTTCATGGATAAAAAGTAGCCCACATGGCTGATCCAAAATAGGGTCAAACTGGTCCAGGACAATGTATCCATCTACCAAATTTTATCAAGATTGTTCGAGATGAAATAGCATGATTTAATGAGAAACATCCAATAATTCCCATTGAGAGCTTCGTTGACATTTGGTGGCTATTTAAAAAAAAGCATTTGCCGCCAGAACCTTTCTGCACTTGCACTGCAACATTGCTTACCTAGTAAGTAAGTAACGTGTAATGTAGGTAAGTTTTGCGTGGACTCCAACCCACAGGTAGCCTCAATATCGAAAACAGTAACCCATCTCGAACCTGACTGCTCCCAGAGATCCTATACATTGATAAAATACGCACATAAATCGGGTTAGTGGTTCGCAAGTTATAAGAATTTAACACTCTCTATTCACCCTTCAGGTAATGAAGCGTTATATTATGTAGCCTATAAGTTTTGGGTAGAATCAGGCTAGACGTAGATACAATCCGCATGTAAATCGAGTAATTGGTTCTCAAGGATTTTGCCAAGTAGTCTCCGCCCCCGCCCCGCTCCCCTTGGTGTGAAGTAGCGCTACCGGTATCGTTTTCGCAGCCCCGTGAAAGTTCTAAAGCCTATGGGCACAATATCTTTATAAATTGTAGCCTGTTATGTTATGTTAGGTTATGTATGTGTTATTCTGATGTATAAGCTATATTATTGTAAAGTTTCATTAAAATCCATTCGGTAGTTTTTACGTGAAAGAGTAACAAACATACATCCATCCATCCATCCATACATCAATTATTACAAACTTTCCCCTTTATAATATTTATTAGATAAAAATAGCATTGACCATAGGAAGCGAGATAACGAAAAACGGATTTACCTTACATATCTTAAGAAGCGGACACGAGATTGTATGAGACTCTTGAGACAACTTTTATAATGTCAAAATAAAGTTTCATACGAGTTAGGTTTATACGTTTTATACGAGAGGAGTAAGTCTGAATTTCTCTCCACTTAAAGTACTCTACTATTACACCACGAACAATGAAAAGCCGGAGAGGCAAAACGTGTTATTGAGCCAGATATGGCTGTAAAAACCCAAACGTGCTGGACGCCTGGCAATCCTGCAAGAACCAAAATGTATCTTCCAGTTTCATCTTCGCCTTTTCTTATAAAGAAACCAAAAGAGAGAGATTAGGATACATGATGACCCTCGCCTGATGACCTTTGTCACTCGCTCATCGTGTTACCAAACCTTTGGGCCACTGTAATTAAACAATTAAATTAGATTTTCTTGTAGTCAATAGATTCTCATCTATAATACAACTGTCGGTATGTCCACCATCGATTTTATGAAATCAGTCATGTCCGCTTATAACTTGAGCACTCGTTCTGATTAGTAGTTAAGGTAGTACCTGGACACAAAATACATCAAAATTGGGTAAGTGGTTCTAAAGTTACACAAATGATTAGTAAAGTTAGAAATTCTTATAATTATTTGACAATGCCTAAAAAAGTAATTGAAACCATCAGTAAGTTTCCTAGATATTTAATTACAATAATTGTTGTTTCTGTTTTTGTTGTAGAGCCAACACTACAATCATAATATTTGATAAACCTGGTTTCTTAATAGATTTTTTTCTTAATTATATTTTAAAATTGTTTAACTGTTCACTGCAAACCGTAACCGAGAATGTCAAAAGAAAAGGACTAAAGACCGCCCGACAATCGGGTTGGCAAACGCCATGCAACGAGCCCATTCGACTACTCACGAGACTCGCTGTGATGTAAAATTTAAATTTGTTCTTTAATGAATGTGAAGCGTTGAAAAATATCTCTTCATCAGTATTGAAATAATTTATTTAGGCTATTTTTAGTCATTTATTTATTTTGTAAAAGCAATGAAACTATTTTGACTACGCTTTTATGGATATCGAAATGTGAACATCTACCGTCCATTTCTTTTTAATGTTCTGGGTCGTTATTTTGTCTCTGAGTAACAAGAATGTCTTAATGAAAGTCGTGTCTAATTTCGAGTCAAGTCTTATCATCTGAGCATTTAACTAAGGTACAAACGGAACCTCACCCCAAACGTCAAATTTAGATTTATTATGCACAGCGCCGATCCCCGTTTTCGGTTCTGACAGTTTGTTAAATAGACGTTCTATTTTGAAACAACGTTTAATTGCGTCATCTATCGTTCCAACAGGTTTCAAACAAAGGAGAGAAGGGCTTTCGAATATCGAACGCATGACACCAACGTGACGAAAATAAAACACGATGACACATTTATTACGCTAGGTACTCAGTTGACAGGGCTTATTTTTGACGGATAGAAAAGTTAGATATTTGTGTTGAGTCTTCACCTTGATAGAGCGTAATTGGTGTCATTATAGCTAGTTAAATATTATCCTAGACTTTTCATTTACTTCATGAATATTTGTTTATATTGGCCCTGTGCCCTTAGTAAGCAAAGACGATTGCTAATTAGCGTTCACACTATAAACACTAATGGCAGCATTGCTTAGCAGATAATGTCAAGTTATCATGAGTGCGACTGAAAAGTTAAAAAATGTTTGAACATGTTTAGGCTGGGGGATATAATTTAATACAAACCCATTCATTGATGGACCATAGACATACATATTATATACACGGTTCACATAGCAGTGATGTATTTAGGAACGGAGATACTTTTTTAGATAGAGCAATGCTCCTGTGCTGGCTGACATGCGTCAGTGATGATGGGCAATTAACGTCGCTGACAATATAATTCGGTTGACAACAACGCGTGATGTCAGGTGGAGCCTAATATGTCAAACGCAAAAGATAAAAGCCTCAAATGGATTTTAAGAAATAATTTGGTTCTTTGTTTTAAGAATGAAGGGGCAAAAAAGGTAGGACGAAAAAGACATTAATTTATATCTATTCAATAAAAGCCTTTCCCACTTCTTTATTATTTACTGGCTGAGGTACTCGGCTGCGCCGAGCGTTCACGTCGTTTAGGACTGATGTCGGGCTCAATTATTTACTGGATATTGTATGAGTTCCCTGTACAAACTCAACCCCTACTTCACCCCCTTTCAGTTGAATTTTCGCTACAAAAGTTCGGAGACAACAAAGACGGGGTAGTGAAATCAAGTATTGAAAATGAAGTCGTGAAGACATGAAATTGTATGTTGGTATTCATCCGATTTCAAAAAATCATTTTCTGCTAGAGATCTACATGATTCCTGAGTGCTATAGTCTACTAATCATTACGCGATTCCTGATTTTCATAGTATAACTTACCAGCACGCTTAATTACTTAACGGGTGGAGTGAAATAAGAGAGAAGTCATGGTAGTCGAATTGTCTATGGTGTGGGTTTATTTTGTCGATGTCGCTCGGTATAACATTGTACATACTATGATCAAAAAGTTCCGGGAATTAATAAATAAAAAAAATTTTTGTTAATTACATTTATTTTATCACCTTCAACATAACAACCGTCTGAAACGACAACGCTTAACCCATTCTTCCATACACTTTTGATAGTCCGGTGAAGGAATGGCTTTCAATGCCTTCGTCGCATTTTCTTTTATTTCATCGATGCTCGAAAATCTCTTTCCACGAAGGGGTAATTTATGTTTTGAGAACAGGAAAAAGTCACATGGTGCCATATCCGGAGAATACGGTGCCTGTTGGATTGTATTTACAGTATGTTTGGTCAAATAATCGGTCACGATGCCCGCTTTGTGAGACGGAGCATTGGCATGGTGCGAGATCCATGAGTTGTTTTGCCACAATTCCGGTCGATTTCTACGCACAGCATCTATCAAGGTGAACACATTGACTGTTTGACGATTTTCGAGTACGATTTCTTGAACTCTTTCGACGTTATCATCGGTAGTTGATGTTGAAGGGCGTCCACGACGAGGTGCATCTTCAACTTCTTTGAGTCCATTTTTGAACGACGAATACCACTCGTTTACTCTAGTTTTTGAGAGAGCAGAGGCCCCGTAGGCTTTTTGTAGCATTTTTAATGCATCAGCACAAGAGATTTCGTTGGAAACACAAAACTCCAAACAAATTCTTTGTTCAATATTTTTTTCCATTTTGAAATGCGACGAACTTCAAAAACTTGATCGATATAAACAGACGCCAAACAATTACCACATCTAATATTTGATATTTGGCAGGAGTTTCAGGGAAAGGTGTACCAACCTGAGAAAAAAAAATATTTGAATCGGTAAAGCGTTTTAAATTCAAACTACAAATTCCCGGAACTTATTGATCATAGTGTATATGCTACGGGATGTCGACAAATGTTCCGCACATAAAGCGTACGTAAGATTGTCAACTCGATAAAAAATTTGTGCTCCCGCTGCTTGATGACAAAATAAAGTTAGAAACGTCACACAAATATTTAGGTTTGACACTAGACCGTAATATCATGTGCACCGACCATATTGAAACACTGTGACAAACTCAAAATAACTACTGCCCTATGTCGAAAGGTTTTAGAAATCCTTGGTAAATTAAGAGGCAAAACATTTAACGTTATAAAAACTTGTCATAAACTACTAACGTGGTCCAATAACTAAAAATCATATGCAGTCCGACTCGCACTTGGCCGGTTTTTTATTAAACGCGCCAAGTGCGAGTCGGACTCGCCCACGAAGGGTTCCGTACCATCGTACACAAAAAGTAACGTTTTTTTTAGGGCCCCCTTAAATTTTTATAATTGTTTTATTTTACGTTTTTGTTGTTATAGCGGCTAAATAAGTACACACTCTGTCAAAATGTTTGCTACCTACCTATTAGGGTTAATGAGATACAGCCCTGTGACAAACGGGCGGACGGACGGACAGCGGAGGCTTAGTAATAGGGTTCCGTTTTCACCCTTTGGGTACGGAACCCTAAAAACATACATATGTACCATTCTTCGTTCTATGACAAATTCAAAGATGATTCATAGAAATTTGGGATTACTCGTTGTTATCGATAAATCGGACATCTTTCAGTGACTGTCTAAAATCTTTCAAGCAAATTTAGTACTCCACATTCCTGTCCAACAATGCCGGCATCAGCTGTTCTAGGGATAATAGCAGATGTTCCGGCACAATGCGCGAAACATGTCAAATTCTCTCAGCTGGCCGTCCCAAAGCAGACAAATGCCAACCTATAATACTGTACTTATGTCCCTCGAATGATGGTTCTGGAGCCACGGCAGCAGCTGATGTTAGTCAGTTTAAGTTGAAGGCCGGTTTAACAGGTTGCCAATTTTAAATGTTTTTTTTTACCCTTTATTAAGGTCCCTTAAAATTGTGAAAGGGTATGTTTTAAACATGAATTAATAAATTTAAATTTTAATTGCATTCTTAAAGCGTTGATAACGAAAAGTGTGGATATTAAACAGTTGTTATTTTTGTTAAAAGAGGGTACGCACCAACCCAACGATTATAAGATCATCATTTTAGTGTACATAAAAATATAAACCTGTCGAATTAATAATATTTTTTTAACTAATATATTTGCTGGAGTACAACTTTTTGTTACATATACATTCCAACGAGAATGAAAAAGAACACGAGAATACATGTACAAAAATATCAGCTCTAGAATCACGACAATATGGAAACTGTTTAAAAGAGGTGATTTTTCAATAGTGTCATAGTCAGGATAACTATTCGACGGATTTATTTAGGCCTCTACTTATTCATTCGTTATAGTAGGTTCATATTTTATAGTAAAATTACAGTAAGATAATTGTGATTGAAGATATAATTTTCCGGTAATGACGATCCGTCTTTTGACGAACGTAAATCAGTCCGATAAATACTATCTGAGGATCGAAAAAATATCGCAACAGACGAAATACACTAAATGCACAACGGTAAAAAACACGAATCCGCGTGCGTCGACCACTAAGAGCATTATCTTAATCGTCTGGAATGTCGTCTTCTTCATAACGAACAATGTCTATTTAAATTAAATTATATTCAACGGCCGTTGACCATGTTTCTTTCTCGGCGTGTGTGACATAATATGTAACTATAACACAACTGACGGTCCTAATTGACGAAGGTCGTCTACCGTTGAGGCCTCCGACAGAGGGATTAAGTGCTTCGTTCTGTTCTTTGCCGGCAGACCACCCTTGATGTTGGAATATTTTCAAGTCATCGCGACCTTTCCGACCCTTTTCTCGAATAGAAAATTCGAAGGTGGGGAATCAATATCATTCCATACCTCTTAGCTTCACTTAGTGTTTTTTGTCCGAGAATTGAGTTAGCTAGTTGTCATGAAATTGATGACTGGCATTTCTTAATCAGTTCTTTATAAGATCCTCACTTCCATCCGTAGCAATGGTGAAATAAATGGTAGCCATACATTTTTACTTAGATTTTAAAATGACTGGATGTTTTCGAATAATATGAGATTACCGCCATGCTCGTGTCGGCACCATAATGATTCTGCATTTCTTTCTGCTAAGAGGTGACTGGGGGAATAGGCACATGGCCGCGTTAATTGCTCCATTTATAATTAAAATTGTTTATTATTTATTCTTAGCTTGATATTATTTTAAAAATAACTGTCCTTAACGACAATAAACCGCTTCTTATCGCTGGAGGTGGCGAATAGTTTTCCGTTGATGTCGAGGCGGATAAAATCGAAAACTGGTTGGTTCGGCCGTTATAGGATCAGCTGACTCGCTGAGGCCACTTTCGACGGAGGCCCCAATTTGAGCTTCGAAAAAACTTGATTGGTGCTCGACGAGTATCGAAACAGGTCGCTAAAAACGAAATTGTCAGTTTTAAATTGTCAAAATATGAGCTTTAAAACTATTCGATCCACAAAAAAATATGTGATGTCCTAAGAAAGGTGTTTATGATGATGTACCTAATTAATATTGGTGAAAATGAATTTAATTTTACCACAATTTGGACTTTTAACATGGGTATTTAAAATATTTTTGAATGCTTGAATGTCCAAGTTTGGGTCGATTTGTAGACAAATAAAAAGCATATAGTTAGGTATCATAATGGTATTAAAAAAAAAACGAAGTAATACCGTTTTCTACCCTGTTTCAATTCAATGTAGAGGTCGCTATTTAAACTCAAATGTTACATAATGACAACTTTCTAAGGTTGAACTCACAAGAGAAATGTTTAAAAAATAAGTTGGGGCCTTTACTCATATTACTTCTTATTTGAATTCATATATCCACCACACGGACGCAGGCATGGGCGTGGTGCGGTGATGGTGGCATCGCAGGCTGTGTCAAGTTATTTAAATTTTACACAGCCAGTGCCTCGGACTCATCGCGGGCGATACCAGTAAACATTCTTCAAAGTCTCGGCGCGGCTAGCTTTGTGACTCACGCCGCATCTCGGAAATCGAAGCCGCCTCACACACAACGGAACAGACAACAAACACAAACTCTCTTTTATACTCCTGTCTTAATAGACGCTTCCAAGTATTTGGTGTGAAGTCTCGCTGTTTGTTCAAGTTTTACCGAACTTGTCGTCGCAAAGGTGCGATTGATATATTTTGTCTTTGCCGATAGTCGTTGGTGGCAGTGGGTCCAGTTGGCGATGCCATCAATCACGGGTGTGTTGACAATGTGGGCGTCGATGGGCATCGATATGTGACCCTAAACTGATGAAGCGGAGAGGTGGTTTTGCATTGACTGGTTTGTACCTGACCTTGAAGACAAAGGCAGCGGCTGGTCCTTTGGGCAGATCGTGCTCCCAGCGGGGGACCTCCGCCGGTGAAGTCTCCTCGTCGAGTCCTGCTGAGGTATTTTTGCAGCGTCCAAATTAACATTTGGCCCACATATGTGTTCCGTAGTTATTAATGTTGGCTTCTACAAATGTGTTTGTCTCTTGTAAATTAATTGCATGACAGTATAGTAATATTTACAATCAAAGATACCTTGCAACTCCCCCTAGCTATAAACTAGACTCATTTGACGTTACTACAGAATCTAGGGCAATAACTGAACCTGTTGTATTGTAATTGAAACCGACAGATGGACAGACAAACGCCGAGTTTAATTAATAACTAAAAGAGGGTAACATTTCGTTCGGGTCGAGTCCTTACCGTTACGAATCGATTGTTTTACTGGATGCTTTGTTTAACACCCTATCCATTATTCCATTAGCGCAAGGTGAAAACAGAGAGTCCTCATCGCCCACCGTTATTCTTTTGAAGGAGGACAAAAGGCTCTGCTCGCACTGCCCATACAATTTCATGCCGAGGAAGCATCCTTGAGGTACTCCGATTCGCCACACCCGGTGCAGTGAATTGCCGCATCGAAAACGAAAACGGTACTGAATAGGAATGTTATTGAAATGTACGGCTTTGTTTTATTATGGGCGCATTGGAAAAAGTTGTCGAATTTCCAACAATGCAAGGTAAATATTGAGGATACGGGAGAAATGCATTGTGTAAAATTGCCCACTGATGATGGCTGAACAAACGGACTAGCTGGCTCAAACACTTTTCGATTTGCGAATCGCAAGTATCGGCTGGCGGGCAGGCATGGTTTTCGCAGCTCCTGGATTTTTCCCAAAACCCATGGGCGTCTCTTAGTTAAGACACTTTGAGATTCTGGCGTACGTACATACGCCAGAACTGATTATACAGCTCGGGGTGTAAGGGCTATAGGACTTGCCTTTCATGTGGTAGGTTATGGGTTTACCCCGGTCATGCATCACTTTCTTCCTCTTTCTAAGTTCGATTAATGCATTTCATCAGGAATGCGAGCTGTTCCATGGTTCGGAACCCATGTAAAACTGTAGGTCCCTTTCCCCTACTAGGTGGTAGGGCTAAGCCCGCCCGGGTTGGTACCACCGCATGGTATAGAACTATGGTAGAAGTGGGAATGAAAAATTGTCCGTGTTTTCCATCCAGTTCTGTGTAATGGATGGTCCTGGCATGGCGCCTAATTCCTTCAGGAATGTGGTGTATTGGGCTAATATCATAACGGTAGTTGTGTGGTAGCAGCCATCCATGTCAGTTTGACTAAAAATGAAATGTCTATATAGCAATCCATGTCAGATTGCATAAAAAAAATGTCGCGCTGTGCATCAAAATATGAATGTGCAGATTTTTGTTCTGCTCACTTAACGAAACCTTACTTCCTATTGTAAATGTCACTGTGCATAAAAGTGGATCTAAAATGTTTTAACTACGGACTGCTTAAGGTGGCCCAACCCGGCGGGCCTAACTCATTCGCGGGCACGGTACAAAACCGTGCTGTTGTGCTCTGGGACCTTCTCTGTTTCAAAGAATAAGACAGGCTCCGTGATGAGGAAAATGCAACATGTCCACAAAAAAGACAATGTGCATAGTGTATGATTTGGTAAGATTTACGAAAATTTTAATTTCAAAACGACTTATAGCTAAAAGTAAACCACGACCGCTGTAGTATAAAATCGAACAAAAACCAAATAGAATCTTGATTAAATAAGCTATGTCTGATGACTAATCTTTTTAAGATGTTCTTACTTTATCATTGCGTAATCCACCTCCAAAGTTATTGTATAAAACGCGCGAAAAATGAGAATTTTCGGACCTTATAACTTAGAAATCAAATACAATTTTACAATGCCAATGGTCATCAGACATCTAGTTCGATCAAATAAAGTTATTTTGAGCAAAATTTTGGATCTCTGACAAGAAATATGGGCGTGATCTTCTTTCCCCTTTTGTATGGGGAGATGAGCGAGATGGGCCACCTTAAGTAGTCAAGGCGGTAACAAAGGATTGCCCGACAATTGAATTAGTAGATATAATATACCTGAGTGCCTGAGAGGCACAGCACAGTAAACAAAGAGATGTCATAAACCTTGCACAAAACCACAAGCACCGCAGAACTTAAGTCAACGGCCATTGAAAAAATGATTCTTCGACGTAAGATTTAAACACCATTTTTCATGGAATGCAAAACGTCCGTAATACTGGAAGTGAAAAAAACGACTCGCCATTGAATCAGAACTGATAGTGGAGTGTAGTCAATAACTTTTTACACTCATTGCCTCTTATTGTGCGTCGGTGGGTGGCAAATATTGTTAAACATTGTTGTCAAGGTGTGCGGGACAAGCATAGTGCGTTAACGCACTTACTGTAGCAATAAAGACCGCTTTCAAATTAGATTGCTTCTTTGTCAGAGCTTTGGCGGCTGTTTGGTGCAATTACCGAAAGGGGATTATGATCTTTATAATTATTTTGATCCACTATCACGTGCCGTCCGGGTTCCGGCACTTAAAAATAATATTGGTCGTCCCACTGCTTTTCTCCCCGTGCACGTCGTCCATCGTTCGTGGCTCGTATTTACATAAAAAAATACGTAAGGGACGCTCACCCTCGAACCCAAAAAAGTCGCAGCGGGAATGAAAATGTACCATGTTTTCTACACCGTTCACTGTAGCCGTAAAATAGGTGAAAGTCCTGGCATGGCAACTAGTTCCCATGCCGTGTGTTGGGCGAATATCATGACCGTAGGTGTGGTATTAGTTATTAGGTGTCTTAGTTTATAGTTTAAGTATTTTAAACTAAGATATTTGTTTTATTATATTTTTTATCATTATATCTACGAATTAGGTGTAAGTGATTGGGCTATTTGTATATCGAATATTTCTTTCTTTAATATATCTTTGTTTGTGTCTTAATACATCCATAATAATATCCATACTCTATACATAAAATGGATCAACTCATCATATTCTACAACATACGATAGACAGTACAGTGTGCTTTCACCATTGCTTTTTAATGTACAATTTGTTATGTGCAATGCGGTCTTACTACACAGAATTGAGTTCTTCTGTAGGCTGCAATGTATAATTTTATTAACTAGATTCTTGTAAAATGTATTATTGTAATCTATTGTTTTTTGTTAGTTAATTATGTATATACGTGTGTTTTTTGGAAAATAGATTGAAATTGAAATTGAAATTGAATACAAATATTATTATCGCTAAAGTAACTCACTCTGTTGCGTTTTTCAGCCTAAACCGCTAAACCAATTTTTATAAATTTCGGTACGGAACCACCACCTTTTGTGGTGGAAATTTGTATGGCGAACTCATATAATATCAAGGAAATAATTCAGCCCGACATCAGTCCAAAACGATATTGACACGAGCGAAGCAGGGTACCGCAGCTATTATGTCATAATTGTACAAGATAATTATATTATTTTACCCTTTGGTAATATTTTGTTTGATAGGATACAAATTAAGCAATTATTCATTTTACAAAGACTTTCCGCAAATTATATTTATAAATTTGGTTCAGACAGCATTGCAATATCGTTAACTTCTCAGTTGCATTATTTTACGACGTTGGGTCCAGCCTTCTTCACCCCATTATGGTGGCCATTTCTCTTTTCACTTCTTTGTCAGGAGCAGTAAAATTTTCACGTCTTTATGACTCTCTTGAGCCACGACCCGCGAAACTCCGCCATTGGGCGTTTTATGCGAAACGCTTGAATCTTATTGCAAGACTTATCTCTGCCGACTCATCGTGCGGATGGGACACAACATTTCTTTAAAATGCTCGTCATAATGTTAATATCTTTTCTTATGCATTTCTGCAAGAGAGTACAGACTCACAACAATATGTTTTATCTATCTGGAGCTAACATTTTAAGAAGTATCACAATATTAATTTTAGATATTTCAATATTATCCTGCAAAAGCATCACAAAAATAACCCCAAATCTGAAGGTATGTAGGTACAATATCGTAGTACTCGTGGCGTAGTGGCGCGGGGGCTTGGCTAGCATACCAGAGGTCTGGGTTTAAATCCTCGCCCTGTCCATGCACCACTTTCTTTCTCTTTCTGAGTTGGATAAGTGGTCTAAGTGGAAATTAAATATTGTCCGGTATTTCCATCCAGTTCACCTTATTCCACCTAATTCCTTCGGGAACGTGGCGTATTGGGCTAATATCATAACGCTAATTGCCAGTACTAGCCAGCCGTGTCAGGTTGCATCAAAAAAACTAATTTAGTCTGCTTTTTCGGAATAATTACACATATAAAAATAAAACTGTTTATCGGTTAAATAGATGCCATTGTCCATACATGGAGATCAGCTTAAGGCGATATTTAATTAGGTTTTCAATTTTATTAGACGTTAATGTCACGACAAAAACCGTACTATCTCTATATGGCAAGGGAATTAAATAATTCGCCGCGTGGGAGTATTCCGGATAGAGCCGTGAATTTTAATGTTCCCTAACGAAATTGTTCGGCAGGTTGAGACTTGATTAGGATTGTGTGCCTTTTTGGGTTGGCTTCGAAAGGGAACCAATAGCTTGCCGATAAGGTCAATGAGGACGGGGCGCGTGGCCTTGGACAATAAAAAAATCGGTTGAAGAAATCGTTGGATTGTTTGATGTAAAATTTTACCATCGATTTTTTATTTATGCAACCTGACATGGATTGCTGATACCATAGAACTACCGTTATGATATTAGCCCAATACACCACATTCCCGAGGGAATTAGGAGCCATGCTAGGACCTTCCCTTTTCCGCACCATGGAGCAGTTCGTATTCGTGACGAAATTCACTTATCCAACTCAGAAAGAGAAAGAAAGTGGTGCATGGTCGGGCGAGGATTTGAACCCAGATCTCTGGTAAACTAGGCAAGTCCCTGCGTCACTATGCTAAGAGCAACTCACAAGTGATATGCATCTGCAATGCCATGCACGATGCGTATAGTGCAAAAACCTCAATATTTAGCTCGGTTTTCCATGGAACCGGACATGGATGGGTAAAACTACAACAATATCATAATATTTAGCCCTAATACAACATTACCGAAGTGCCAACCTTCCCTTTGTGAGCACTGCTATTAAACACGAAGAATTTGTAATTGTCGCTGCGACCATCTTTCATCCAACCCTATGGTATCTGCTTAGGTTTGTACTGACGTTAGTTTTGATACCAACACATTTTTTTTACTATGTTAGCCGATACAGGACATCCTTCGTCTGTGATTCTAATTATGTAAGTCTTATACAGCCACAGCACTTAGAAATCACTCTTAGATTCAGTTATTCTGTTTTTTTTAGTAAGCTTGACTTTTTAGGTTGCCGTCATGGTCAGGTGTCATCCAGGATGACACGTCCATCTTTTTTTTTAAATACTCAAGTGAGCCAGTTCCCTAAACGCTACCCCGGTTCCGATATAAAAGCGATTTATAAGGCTCAGGATTCCCGATTCTTGATTACGGAATTCCAGGAATAGGCCTGCAGTTCGTAAACTCGGTTGGTAATATCGGATTGATTCAATCTATCCGTCTCAGCGTCTGGCACGGTGCCTTGTTCTTCCGGCTGATCCTGATATCATCACAGTATATAAGTGGTGAAAACTTCCATGATCCATCCATGATCATTTCAATAAAATCAACTCTTCCAAGCATCATTGTTCAAAGGATGAGTAATGCTATCCAACCAGAGACCGCATTGAATATTATTGTCCCAAATGTAATTTAGTAAAACGGTCACGTAAGGTGATGTAAAAATCGTGTAGACGCCAGCTCGGCTCCAACCAGGAAGTGGTATTGTCCAATTCGGAGGAGTCAACGATTCGATTTATGTCATTATTAATTTGACCTTCCCATTGTTAAAGGTGATTTTGTCATGGGTTTGACCACGAATTTTAATTGTAAAAACTTGACAATGGCCAATCAAGGGCACGTGCCGAATCGAACGTAATTACAATGCCACCATGACACGATCATATGATATCTATATTTTATTCTTATATTATTAATTAACATTTTCAATTTGAATTTGCTATATTTATTTCATTATATTTTTACTATTACTGCACAAAATAACTGCATTAAAACATCAACCTTGCTTTCATTCATATCACGTCTTCATATTTCTGACAATTATTCTTGTACATTCCTCGATGGAGTTTGGTAAATTTCCATTTTTACTCAATGCTGGAAGAGGGTAAAATAGTAAATATAAAAAAAACAAAAATATTTTTACATAATGATAACTAATAGATATCTATTATGTTTTGAGAATTTATATGCGTCACTTAAATTTTATTATCTTTTAGAGTAAACACATGACGTATTTTAATATTTGCTTGCATTCCCGTCAAAAGTAAATTTAACTACACACGTCAATATGAGCGATGGATACTTGGAAATCATTGTGATAATGGCTATCGGTGTTTGTATTTGTTTAATAAATAAAACGTCCTCATCCTTCATGCCTAACACTCTCTAGGATAATTTTTAAAAAGCTTTTTATGATTATCGGAGTTTTCTCGAATTACCGGTAGAAAACACTTTTGAACATTTCCTTGAGCTTTCCTGCCATTCAGCTCTCGGATACAAATATGTCATTGAGTGAAAGACAAAGTGAGTATGATCATGCAAGGAACGAGGATGGAAAATACTAGGCTATCAACTGACAACGTCCATTAAAAATAAGTATCGTGGCAGAATCTTAGTATATCGCATACCATTAAAGAAGTAGCTAAAACACCCCCGCATGCCAGTGGTCATTACTTTATTTCGAAGGCGGCCAGATTGAATTGAATGCAGGTCCGGCTTGTTGGGGACCCACAACTCACTGATGGCCTGGAGTCCCTGAGCCACAGACGATTTGTGGGGTCGCTCAGTCTGTTCGATAGATACTACCATGGACGTTTCTCTGTGGAACTTGCATCCCGTGTTCCTCCCAATTTTACCTATATCCGGAGCACCCGCCGCAGATAATCAGAGCACCTCCTTGTGGTTGACATTAGGCTTTTGAGAACGAACCGTTTCTCAAACTAATTTCAGTGCCGCACCGCCAGGTTCCGTACCGCTGAGGGCCGGGAGGATTGGAGGAAAATGGAAGAGGCGTATGTCCAGCAGTGCACGCAAACACGCTGACTGACTGACTGACCGCCAGGATATGGAACTGTCTGCCGGCGGGTGCCTTTCCTCATACCTATAACGTGGGATTCTTCAAGAGAGCTCAGAGATAGTCAGTCAATCCCATGGTATGGTGCCTCGCTGAGCGTTGTGTCGTCAGGCGAGTTGTATTTGGCTTTTCTATATTACCTTTCGTCGTCAAGTCAGCCGCCCTATACCGGATTTTTTAATTAAAAAAAAAATCACGAACAAGTCTCATAGCCTCTTGGTTTAACCCGGATGAGCCTTTATTATAAGTTATAAATCACGTATCAAAAAATCGCTAAGATAATCGATTTGGAGAACACCATTGATATATTTAGTTATTTATATTATTTTATATTTATAAATTTTGAACATTTTTTTATTATTTGAAATTTCATAGATCGGGCTAGGCGCATAATTGTAAGTCGAATTGAAAACCGGTTCTCTTATGTTCTGGGGTAGGTACTTACTATGTGGTAAGATTAGACTAGAGCCCTCTATTACGAGTTACAAATAACTTATCGAAACCTTATCACGTGTACATTAAATCTAAAATCTTTGTTCAACTGTGAATAAAGGTGACTGAATCAGTGAATTGACTTTAGATGACAAGTAACTCCTTTCATTGTCTCCATAGGTGTCCCTCGAGACATGGGAAAAAATGGATTCCGGATGTTTATTGTTTTAGGTACCGGAAACTTCTTAGCCCACATTTAGAATCGTAAAAAACCCCACCCCAATGTTTTCGCAGATGTATCGCACTTGCCGAATAAGCAGTTTATTCTTTTACGAGTGTGACATTAACATTTTTTTAAATTTATTAATGGCCTAAGTTATTTTTAGCCTTAAGGCTGTTCCGACCCATATAAAGTTGTTTGCACACATAACGCAAAAAGTATTGCACTTTAAGCCACGAATTAATAATACAAGTTTAATATAGTCATATTACTTGCAGCGAAAACAATTTCACAATTTCAGGATTATTGGTTTTGTTACAATTTATTTAAATACGATTTTTATTTAACAGCGCCATCTAACGGTGTAAAACTTGTAATCGGCAACTACAACGAAACCATTAAACCTGAAATTGTGAATATGTTTTCGCTGCAACTACTATGGCTATATTTAATATTTTTGACGAATTCGTGCCTTAAAGTGCAAGACTTTTTGCGTTCTGTGTAAAAAAAACATTGTATGGGTCGGAACATCCTTAAGTACATATGTGCAACCTAACCTAAACTAACTTGATCGAAAGTTACCCTAAAATGGATGTATTCATTAATTTGCGACCAATTATCATTTATAAAGAAGAAACACTTTATTGTAACTAACCGAAGCAAAGAAGAATGCCCAAATCCAGGCCCCTTAGAAATCATTCGTGTCGTTTATTTGAACATATGCGATCATTTATATTTATTATTTAAACATATTTTAAACTATCTGAATACCAATTTTTCACGGCCGGTAACTAGTTTAATAATTAAAAGTAATAATTTACAATTACTTCCTTTCTTACTAACAAAATGAATAGGACAAGGACAGAACATCGCATAGTACTTCCGTTGTCACAAGACGTGTTCGGGTAGAATGCTCTATGCATGGAGGACCTCCATGGCTCCATGCCATTCCGTCCGGTAAGGGAGAAAAAAAGGCGTAAATACGTATTTAATATTCTCCCCAGGACCAATGTGAAGGATTGTTGCTTATGAAATATCAAAAATACATTAATCTCTGTCCATTTTTATTGCATTTGGACTGGAGCATTTTGCTCTACGCTGAGCTCTCTGGTGTCTCTAAAACATTAATACCTTCAAACCGTATTTTGTCAATAACTTTCAATGGCAATGAACTTGGTCTTCAAAATTCATAACTCGAAAAGTTATATTATGTTCTAAATTATAACACAGGTTTGGAAGTTAGACACTGAAATTTTGAGGGGCCCAAAATGTATGGGGCAATAGGCATTCTCCTTTGATTGAATTGTGGTTATATTACTAGTTCAGATTGGAGTTCGCTCTCCGCTGTGCCGCCGCACACCAGAGTCACGAGAATTGAAGAAGAAAAAAACTCCATTGATGATAGTAATTCAATAAAAACATTTTCATTGCTATTATAACTTTAAAAACATAATAATAAAAAGCTTGATAGCTAGGTAAGATTGAATGCAACGTAACCCTGATAGATAAAGTGAGACTACCAAAATATTTCGTGACAACTTAATACGCAATGAATCAGCCGGACCTCGAGTCGATTTCACCAAACGACTAAATACGATAAGATCGACATCCAATATCCCATCCATCATAGAGTGCGCAACTGCACTAGACCTCACAAGTCTCACATTTGAATCCGAGAATACACATTCTGGCGACATGACAACCAGTCACGCGGCGGCTATTATTTAGGATTAGGGACTTACTGCGTCAATATGTCAGGGCGTCTGCTTCACATCCATACTTTTTAGGAGGGCCCAAATTAAGGTGCGTGTTATTTTTATTAAGATGGATCGACTACTTTATGCCTTTGATGACGAACTAGAAATGGAATAATGTGAATGATGGCCGGGAGAGGGGGGCGCGCTGCTTATTACCGAGTGCAATCGTGTATGCCATCACGGTTTTTAAAATTAAATAAATAATTAAAATAGCAAATAAGTTATATATTTTAGACATCATTGATAATTTATAGGCGCGATGCGTACTCGCGAAGATTTTATGTTTTGAAAGATCATGCATCCTATCATAATGTACAGTCTCGAACAAATAGATTTACCAATTGAATATTGAAATGGCATACACACTGTTTCATGATATCATTTAATTTATTGGCGTTAATAATAAAGCATAAAACAAGAAATCGAAATAAATATGTAAGTTATGTTAAGTGTAACATTAAGTCTGGTATCCAACGAGGCTGGATTTGAACAAGCAAACTAATTATTCGCAGCAGTCCATACACCAATACCGCCATCTGCGGTATGCTATGATAAGAGTATTTAATCAATGGTATGACTGTATTATAATTTCTACCAAAGTCTTTCGTTATCGCAATCAATGCATTTTTTGCGTTGTGGTCATTGGATATAACACTTTATTGCATGTTCGTTAAAAAGGGTGACGTACTTGCCTTGCGTTCCAGAGGTTATGGGTTCAAATCCCGCCCCGTTCTTGCACCACTTTCTTTATCTTTCTGAGTTGGATGAGTGCTTTTTAGGGTTCCGTACCCAAAGGGTGAAAACGGAACCCTATTACTAAGCCTCCGCTGTCCGTCCGTCCGTCTGTCACAGGGCTGTATCTCAGTAACCGTAACAGATAGACAGCTGAAATTTTCACAGAGTGTGTATTTATTTTGCCGCTATAACAATAAATAGGTAAGATTAAAAAATAATTAAAATTAATGTTTCTGTTTTCCATATAGTTAAATTACATGTTCATAAAAAGAAGGTCCCTGGCATGGCACCATATTCCTTCGGGAGAACGATGTGCTGGCCTAATATCATGAGGGTGGGTATGGTATCATCCATATCCAGTGACATAAATAAGTGGTTATAACATCCTAATTAAGTATTTTATTTAAATTCATAGAAAATACGAAGTCGACGCACATTTTGATCATTTGGCGTTCAATCCTTACAACCTGACATATGATAAATGTCAAAGAGGTTATGCCATAAGAGTATTAGGGACAATGGCAGCCTCGGATAAATTTAATGAAATTTTCTATTTAATTTCTTATTGTATTTTTTACCGTGTATATTGTCTATCTCAGAATAAACCTGATACCCAATTCCGACCACGCCTGTACGTACTCCAGACATGGTAAACAGGAATTTATTAGTTTTGCTTTTATATCTGCTGCCAAATACGCACCCCCGTTTCTATTTTAAGCCCCAGTTATACTGTCGGCCTAGCAAACAAAGAACTCGTGGTTTGGGGTATCTATCTGCTGTATTTTTATTTAACATCTCTGAAAAATAGAGCCCGGTTTAAGAGAGTGATGTCAAATGTTAATATTCTCGTGACAGTGACGGCGACGGCGGGGAGGGCTACACCCAGCAGCGAGCAGGTCGTCGGAGACACTTCATCTCTGTCTTCGGGACATTTACAAGCATTTTGAATCCGCATTAGAATAATACAAGTTGGTTGTTTTAGTCTCACGACAATTTATTCATTTGTGGGGTGGAAATCTCTTAAACAAATGTTTGTTTGTTTTTTATATAGTATATCTGCAAAATCCAATATAGAAAATGAGCTAGAAAAACTGCGCTTAGTACAGTAGGTAACTACATACTAGCACCTTCAGAGAGCCTATCCGATTCAGTATCTGAAACAGTACTTCCTGCCTTCGGGTGTGATAGGTTTTCTGTTCATCGCGGCCCTGGTGCGGGGTGAAAGGGATTAATGGCACGAAGGCCGCCTTCGTAAGAGCCATGTTATACACTTAGACAATTTATGTCTCAAGAACAATATATAAAGATATTTTATATGTATTAAATGTATACGACATTACCGTAATCTCATTAATTTGAGTTTCAGCGACATCTACATTTGAAGCATTGCAATCAGATTTAGAAAATCATCTGAAAAAGTTTTGGTCGTGACATTCGTCGGAAGCAGGATTCGAACCTGCGACCTTTGGATTACATGTCCACTGCTCTAACCAACTGATATATCCCGACAATTATAGCTCTGATAAATCATCCGACGAATGTAACGATCAATACTTTTTCAGATTACTTTTAAAATCTGATTACAATGCTTCAAATGTTGATGTCGTTGAAACTCAAATTAATATAATATATATAAAGAGTTATAAAAAAAGTTCATCTTTCATCGACACTTCAAATATTTTTATAGCAAAGTCAGGAAACATATATTGCCAAAAGGCTATTAGAGCCTGTATTTTAATTGGGTAATACAACATTTATTATCGCACGAATTACGGCACTTGCATTTTCAATATAGTACTAATAATTGGTTGAACTTCGGATCTAAACATATAGATAAACAAAACTTAGTATCGTATGAACACCTTTTGTCTTCGCTTTTCGCCTCGTACTATGACGGTTACAATCGAGCCATTTCGAAAAATGTTCAAAAATTTCACGAAAGTTTTATTTTGTGACAAGACCTAAAGCGTTAGTTACTTAATGCAGTGAAAAAGATGCGAGAAATTTAATATGATTTTGTTTTAAGGTGCTTGTGTGCGCGGTGAGAATTTATTCAGTTTTAAGCTATGAAAGACAGTCGCGAGGTCCAAGCTATTAAGCGGGGCATTTAAAAATGTTTGTGAGAGACATCAACGACATTCGTTCTTCCTTCTACTTTCTACCTTCGTTCAACGCGGAACAGGGAGAAAATGCGCATATTTACAGTCGACTTTCCAAAAATAAGAACCCACCGATCTTCTAGGTCTTTCATCTATAGGATCAGAAAACTTTGGAATTAACTCCCTTCCGAGGTATTTAGTACAACCTGGGGTCCTTCAAACATTATGTGAAGAAGCACCTGGCCGGCCGGAATTGTTTTCGCAGCCCCCCTGTAAGTTCGAAATTCCATGACCTTAAGAAGTTCTGGCGTAGGCCATATTAATTGTAATAAGCATTTATTATAAGTTTGGCAAAAGTCAAGTGCCGCTTAGTAAAAAAAAAAGGACTAGCCGAGACACGGGCGACACCGCCCAGTTCGGCTATATTATTTGAATTGCATGTGTAAATTGTACTAATGTAATAAAATACATAAATATGCCTCGCTTAATATAAAATAAAACGAGACGGCGACAACAACGCTTGCATAATTACTATTGAAATAAGAATTTCGTAGTAGCGGGCGGCAGCTGCTTTTCCGCTGCGCCTGCCTCCCGACGGGCACGACCCGGGACCCGCACCGCACGTGGCGAATGCCCACTCAGCGAGACCACACGTGCCTGCAACCCTCAGGAAGTGCTCGGATACGCAACGTGAGTTTGTTTTCAAAATGGCGCCGTGCTGTATGGCCGCCTAATAATAGTGGATATGTGGATCGGGTTTATGACGCGTTACGAATCGCCGTAATGTCGGTAACATCTGGCCCTGATGAATAAGAAAGTGGGAAGGTTCTTTGGCTTTGTGCTATGTTTTATTGTAACATATTATGCTAATTTTGTATTCAAGTTTTCGGATACCGGTACGGCCCCTAAGTCAGTTTATGTATGAAGCATCCTGAGATTCCGATGCTTTAGAGCCGCTTGAAAGTTCTGTTGCTGAAAGAGACGATACTTTTAGTGAAACGCATGAAGTCAACTGGGCTTCTTATTATAGTTACATGTTTAGTATACATTACCGTTGTTGTCGAACTCCGTAGCGAGCCTCATCTGATAGAGTCCTTCAGATAGGCACATTTTTTGTGGACATTATGGTATGGAGAAAGCTGAGTCAATTTCATGCGGTTCAATAAAAGTGACTTGTTTAAATGTTGATTAACTTTAGACATTCTAGCCGCAACTTACAACGCGTCAGAACTTGTTAAAAGCCAATAGTAAAAAGTATTATATTTTTTATAGCACTGGACATGGATAGCTAATAGCTCAATGTTCTGTGACTAATAACAAACTTACTGTCATAACATTAGTCAGGCCATTCCTTCCAGGATTGAAAATAACATTGTTCATTGCAAATTGACAATCTACATATAGATCCAATGCGATGGTGCCGACCCGGGCGGATTTAACTCCATCGCATAATTAGTAGGTGGACATATGACCGTTTTCACCACCTCAAACTACAAAAATCCCAAAGTTAACGAAGTTAACCATCGGATTTCAGGTAGCTGGAGGTGGTGAAATTAGGGGATAGAGGTGAACATGAGTTCCGAGTTATTGAAGTGTGCCACATACATGAAGTGGGCCGCATTCTTGGCGAAAATGCACAGTTCTGCCCAGTTTTGTAGATGTCTAAATATACTGTAAATATTTGGCGTGATATTAGATGGATATAAAATAAAAATAAAAAAATATAGTACACATTTTAACATTTCTCTCAAAAATCTTTGCGATGCACACAGAAATAATTTAGAGCTAAATCGCAATATACCTATCTGGAGAGAAACCGTGCCAAATAAACTATTTCAAAATTAATAAAATTTAAAATGTACGTATTGTCGTATTAATTTTGGTCCCCTCCATTTATTTATTTTCGAATAGGGTAGTGGAAGTTGCAAGAGTTACGGAAACAATACAATACAATTACCTTACTATCTTTGTAGTCTCAAAACTGATGGATCAAAAGATCATTGATAACGAGCCTGCACGCACACGGAAACTGCCATTTGGCTGTGTGTGTGTTCTATCATTATACTTACAAGGCATACGATAATGGTTTTTTGCAATTTTATCTTCGTAAAGGTGATGTGAAAAATAGTATTCGAAATAAGTGTGCTAATTCATTTGCTTAAACACCCGGTTACAATTGTTTTTTTTATTAATATGATTTCCGATAAGAAATATTTAATTTCCTGAGCGAAGCGTCTCCGATCAAATTAGGCAAAAATGCTTTCGTATTCTCCTCTAAAGAAACTTTTAACATAACGGCGGTAGTGCCCATATTGACAAATGTCTTTTAGTTGTTTTAAGGATTTTGAATTAAGGTGCGCGTGAACATTAATTCCGTTTAATTTAAAGCTACGCAAAGACGAACTCGTTTATAGGTATTAAGTTTACCGACAACCACTAATGACTTGAAAGCAAACATACGTATACAAACGGTTATCAATTCAGATAGCAAACCTCGATACGTCTCTGCGGTCCAATCCAATACACCCTCGCGCGCGATGGCATCCGCAGGCACACATGCGCGCGCAAGGCCTATCCCCTCCCCCGCCCGCTGTCAAGTCGGAACTTGCATGCACCCGTCGCGCGTCGCTCCGCGCCATCGCCCCCTCCTGGCCCGCATTCGTCGCTCGACGCGCATTCGGTGAGGTCGCGTAGCTATTCCGGAGCGCGCCAGCTGTTTATTTACCAACACTCGTTCAGTCAGTGACTCTGTGTACGTGCGCGGACTCCGGTGGCATGGACTGATCGCTCACGATGGTCCGCAGCCTGTCGCAATGGACGAAGACGCTCAGCTTCCCCTCGAGGCTGTCGCCGAACCGCAGCTCGAAGGAGAGCGTGGTGAACCCCGCGGGCGTGTCTCCGACGCCGAGCGCCTCCTCCCTGCCGCAGGGGGGCTCGCCCGTCGACCAGAAGACGATCACCCCCATCCCCATCACGGAGATTAGTCAAATCGTAAGTACGAGTGCATGACTAACCGCTCCGAGGGGTCGAACCCTTGGCGGCGACCCTGGAGGGCGCCCTCTTAGACGATACGCGACAAATTGATTTTTCGCGAATCGGTCCGTCTTGGAATTGCATCTACAGCTGAATAAGAGATGTTTCATCGATATCATACTCGTATGTTGGTAACCTAAGCTAATTTTTTTAAAAAAATAGGATCTGAGTACTTAGGCACATTATAAGCTAACATCCAAATGTCTTTATTTGTATGTTCGCGTTTACCTATAAAGATAATAATCTTTTATGGCACCAGATTTAGTGGGCTTTAAATCTAGGTTTGTTATAATTTCCTGCTTCCAAACTGTTGTGACTAGAATATGTAATGACATGGCCTAACTTTCATGTTATTTGTTCCAGTTTTGTAGTGTAGGCTAGCCGACATTAGCCTAATGTTCACTAAATAAATAATTAGTATAGTGAATGACAGCAACCATTTCTTGTTTACATTACAAAATCCTGATTTACCGTTACGTCTTATAGATATCTTCTCAACCACGCGTTTAAGTCTTTTGTACGGGACGATATTTCTATCGGCCAACACAAAGTTAACTTAATTTTTCAGTATTATTTTTTCAAAATTAGACTTCGAGACGTATCGACATAAATAAATAAGATACCTATGTAGGCATAATAAGTAGTTATAAGAGAAATCAAATTCTTTCCTTTTGTTCTTTCTCTACTTGCTAATATCTATATTTATTGCAATTCGTCCAAAATAAACACTTTTCATGCAAAATAAGCGCCCTAGGAATTATTATTATGTACCTACAAATTTATTAGTATACATAGTACCTGACAAATACATATGTATATTTTATATGATTATGCCAATTAAATGCTAGATTATGTTATTTTTATTATAATTCAATATTTTTACAAAAAAATATTTTAATTATGTACCTCCTATAATCAATTCATTAATCTCAATATACCTATATTAGTCCTGTTTTTATGAACGGATTTAAAATTTCTACGCAGGCAATTGCATGATGCATTATACATTGTTACCTATTTATTAAACTAGGTACCAACACAATCTATTCCTAACAATTTCCCTGACATTTTGTACCGCCACAGCTGACATACCGTTATTTTAAATCCATTAATCAGTCCACTAAAGGTGTCCGCACACTGAACATTCGCCTGCTGTCATTGTGTCTAAACGGCCTTCCATAAAAGTGCACGAACTACGTGAGTTTCTTTCATCGAGCCCGCTGTACGGTTAGCGATGTCTCATTGGAATGACAATTTAGTATTCGTTGAGGCGCATTTTGGTATTGGTGTCAAATTGAAAAGGAAATGTCTGGACATTGCTTCCGTGGGAACTGTTTGGTTGAACCTTAGAAGCGTGCTATTCTGTGAGGTGAGGTAGGCAATGTTTTTATATATATTGGATAGCTAACACCACATTGACACTGCATAGTTATGATATTAGCCTAACACACCGCATTTAAACACATCACACACAAGGTGCCATGCCAAGACCTTTATGAGCACGGCTACATTGAATTTGATGGAAATTACGGACAATTTTGCAATGCATCTTTTAATCCAACACGATGATGACCTGGGCGGGATTGACCCAACCACCTATTGGGGAACCTACAGTTTGATATGCATTCCGAACCATGGGACAGCTCGCATTCGTTATGACAAATGCACTCATAAAGAGAAGAAAATGGGTGCGGGGATTTGAAGCCAGACCTCTGATATGCAAGGCAAGTCCCCGCGCCACTAAGCCACTAACTGCACTAAAATAAAGCCGTAAAAGTGACTTCACAAAGTACTACTTTCCGTTAGTCAGACTGAGATAAATAGTCGTAACAGAAACTAAGACTAACGAAAAGTACTACTTTGTGACGTCACATTGCATTACTTTGAAGACTTCCTCCATACAAAATGTGTCAAAGTGACATCACAGAGTACTACTTTCCGTTAGTCTTAGTTTCTGATACGACTATTTATCTCAGCCATAGTTTTCGTTACGACTTTTTATCTTAGGCTGAGATAAATAGTCGTGACAGAAACTAAGACTAACGAAAAGTAGTACTTTGTGACGTCACTTTGACACATTTTGTATGAACGAAACCCCAAAGTAATGCAAAGTGACGTCACAAAGTACTACTTTCCGTTAGTCTTAGTTTCTGTTACGTCTATTTATCTCAGCCTTAGCCTAAGGCTAACGAAAAGTAGTACTTTGTGACGTCACTTTGATACATTTTGTATGGACGAAATCGTACAGTAATAGAAAGGGACGTCACAAATTACTACTTTTCGTTAGTCTTAGGCTGAGATAAATAGTCGTATCAGAAACTAACACTAACGACGTGACGTCACTTTGCATTGCTTTGAGATTTCGTCCATACAAAATCTGTCAAAGTGACGTAACAAAGTACTAATTTTCGTTAGTCTTTTGCATTACTTTGAGATTTTGTCCATACAAAATGTGTCAAAGTGACGTCACAAAGTACTACTTTTCGTTAGTCTTAGTTTCTATTACGACTATTTATCTCAGCCATAGTTTCCGTTACGACTATTTATCTTAGCCTAAGGCTAACGAAAAGTAGTACTTTGTCACATCGCTTTGGCACATTTTGTACCGACGAAATCTCAAAGCATTGCAATGTGACGTCACAACGTATTACTTTTCGTTAGTCTTAGTTTCTGTTACGACTATTTATCTCAACCTTCGTTTCTGATGCGACAATTTATCTCAACCTGAGTGTATGGACCGAGAACGGAGCGCGCACCGGCTCAGAACCGTTACTCGCCGCCGCCGGCTGGCTCCGCACTCACCTTGGCAAGGTCGGTGGAGGCCGAGGCGGAGGCGGAGGTGATACGGAGAGACGCAGCATGCACTTTTTGCACGTTGCGACTTTCTCCTTTTTGGCCGGCGAGAGAAACTGAAGCGGCCTGCATTGAATAGATTACATACTTAGGCTGAGATAAATAGTCTTAACAGAAACTAAGACTAACCAAAAGTAGTACTTTGTGACGTCATTTTGCATTACTTTGAGATTATCTTATCTTAGTTTCCGTTAAGACTATTTATCTCAGCCTTAGGCTGAGATAAATAGTTGTCACGGAAACTAATGCTAACGCAAAGTAGTACTTTGTGACGTCACTTTGACGCGTTTTGTATGGACGAAATCTCAAAATAATGCCAATTGACGTCACAAAGTACTACTTTTCGTTAGTCTTAGGCTGAGATAAATAGTCGTAACAGAAACTAAGACTAACGGAAAGTAGTACTTTGTGACGTCACTTTGACACATTTTGTATCGACAAAATCTCAAAATAATGCAAATTGACGTCACAAAGTACTACTTTTCTTTAGTCTTAGTTTCTGTTACGACTATTTATCTCAGCCTAAGTTTCTGTTACGAGTATTTATCTCAACCTAAGACTCAAGCGGGTAATTTAAATTGTGTGAGTACATTTATCACAAAATATTAAAAACCTACTATTTTTTTTCATTGACTATGCTACTAAAAATCTATACTTTGAAACTAAACTTGTTTATCTAATGTCTGCTTATTCAAAAGTTGTGAAGCTGTGAAGTATTGTTAGGAATTATTTTAAAGTCTCTTATATTTGGAATGTAAGGCAGTGGTAAAGGTTAGTAGTCAAATAAATCAAAAAGTTTGATGTAATTTTTCGGAATTAAGGTTTTTTATGCTTATTATTCAAGCAGAGATGTGTTTGGACCACTATGTTGAAACTGAAAGCTCAAGAGATAAAAAAATGGAACTTGTTTTTATTAATGTATTGTAATGTATGAGGATTATGCGACTGAAATTCTTGCAGTCGATGCAAACATACCCTGCATGTAATCGTTGCTAATTCCATGTCTGTAGATACTATTTAGCCATCCATAGCCAGCACTATTAGATTGTAACTTTCTTGCTACGGTTTACCTTACTCTTACCGGTTTTTCCTATTGAACTATGACCTAGGCTGAGATAAATAGTGGTAACAGAAACTAAGACTAACGAAAAGTAGTACTTTGTGACGTCACTTTGACACATTTTGTTTGGACGAAATCTCAAAGTAATGCAAATTGACGTCACAAAGTACTACTTTCCGTTAGTCTTAGTTTTTGTTACGACTATTTATCTCAGCCTTAGACTTTATTGTTGTGGCATACGAGTATCTATGAATATATACCTAATTTTAAAACGTATAATCTTTCAAGAATAACTTTGGTTATATAAAATGGGCGTTATTTTCTTATCCGATGGGAATGGGCGATCACAATGGTAAGCGTTGATCACCTTAGTTTAGTATGAATTTTGACAACTATTGTTGCTAAAAGCTGTTGCGGCAACATCCTCTCATTCTTAACTGTTCTCGTGCGAAACATCAAAGGGAATAGGAGAACATAACTGTGCCACACGGGCGTGTTCTCTAATCTGTTTAGAGTGAACTTTCACAAGGCGAACGAACGAATGCAAATGTTCATTGTTACAGGTAACCCCATATTAAACTGTTGGATAGATAGGATCTCGTTATTTGGGAAAACTTTCTTTTCGACTCGATTAATTAATGCGTTTCGGCACAAAGCTTCCCAAGTTATCGAAAACGAACTATAGAATAGACATGGATAAATGACAGCAAAAGCCAAAACTAGACGGTAACTTTATTATTAAGTAAGTACTTAATTTATTATGTCATTTGGGTGCAATTTTGAGTAACGTCACTGACTATTCTAAACCACGTTTGAAACAAAGGTTTTGTAAATGCCTTAGAGTACGATCGAAACGCGAAATCATCAGCGCCATATATTAGAAGACAGGGGAAGCATTGTGTTGATTCCAACATAATCTTGAAATTCTTTAGTAGTAGTAATTGTTTAGTAATAGTAATATTTAGTTAGTAGTAGGTAATTGTCAGGATAACTGACCGGTAGAGCAGTGCTGCTGCCGACGAATGTCCAGACAAAAACGCTTTCTGATTATTTTCAAAATCTGATTACAATTCTTCAATGAAGATGTCATTGGCCATCAAATCAATGCTATAACTAAGCAAGTTTCTCAGACGAAACTCAATCAATTATATTATTGAATTAATTTATTTGGAAAACCTCTTCCATGTATTTAGGTGTCAATAAATGAGTGCGTTTTCTCTGAAGAAGCTGTTTGACTAGATATATTTTGTCCGAAGATAAACATGAATTGCACCTTATAGCGTTCATTCCGCGTGAATTCAACGTTACACCAGAGAAACTGTGCAAAGGCTCGTATCGACGCAGTCTATCTACGTGAACTAATCGCGAGACTCACCGACGAGTGCGGCTACCAGACACGTCTCGGCGAGGTTTTGCGCAATCAACCAGCGCAGCAGCCTAACAAGAGGACCTCGCGGGTCAATTGAGCTCGTAACGAGGATACAAATCGTCCATCAAACTTTTATGACGTGGGATTTTAATCAGGAATAAAAATATTATCGCCAACCGTCCTCCTCAAAAGTATGCGCGATTTGTCTTTAAGTTTAAGAGTTTCTTGCCGCGCCTGTCATAAATCTTTAATTTTATTTTTGCAGCGAAGGGAGTTTTAAGACCCCCGCAAATCCGAGCAATAACTACATCAGGCTCGACGGCAACGTCATGCGCACGACATCTCCGGACCGTATAAATTATCCAGCAACAAAACTTAACCGTGCCCGCGGAAAAAAAATGAGAAAAGCTATTAACATTACGACCGCACTTATTCCGAATTTACGCCCTCGCGCGGCGCGTCGGCGTTTTTGAGTGATTTAATAAAAATCTTCATCCTCTCGATATTTATTTGACATTTCCATCGGCGGCGTCGCAATCCTTTGTTGCATTCCGCGCGTACATCGTGCGCCACTTTAGTGGCTGTAAATAATCGTCGATAGCCGGTGAATGCCTCACAGAGTTTGTGTCTAACTACATAGTGCATTGCAGTTGGTATTCGATGAGCGGAACACTCTCCCTTCCAGAACTTTGCAGAATTATCGACGGTACATAGTTTGTCTAGGGTCAAGTTGTTTAATAAATCTTTTTTTTAATTGGATGCCTCCATTATCTTGAAACTTTTGTGTGAAAGTAGAGATAATATTTTCTGATGGGCGGACACCAAATTCGATATAGTTTTGGTTCTGCGCAGCCGTTTGCGAGTGAACGGGACCGGCCAACACCCATTTCGACAAATATACATTCATGAACAACAAAGTTTTAATGTGAACTAAATTTCTAATTTTAAAATACATTTGAAAACGCCAGTAGATCGGTTTGGCGAATTTAGGTCACAACTGGGACTACAGGCTCTGTTGGGGCATCGATAACGGGAGGAGCTGTAGGAGCATTCTAATTATGGGTCATAGATCAGATGGCTGAATTGGTAGACGCTCTACCGGGATAGGTTTTCTTGCTTGTTCGAGTCTAGCTTGGCACTAAACTCGTAAAGCAATTTTGTTAACAGCTGTCCTCGTTTAACCGTCGCTTCTATACACATTATATAAATGTTCACCGTGCGTTCTGATTCTGGGCTATCTTGGTCGATGGAGACGCACCAAGCAAGAAAGTGCCTTTGATCATCATATCATACGCGCGTCATAATTCACCCAAGTAATATTGGTTAATGGACGCGTGCCCAGTTACGTTCTCGTTAAGTTGTGTAAAGACGTCGACGCGCTTTTTACTGAGCTAATGGGCGTAAGTGACTACGCGTGCGGTATTCATGATTCACTCACTTTATTACGGTTAGTGCCCTTTCGGATTCCAGGTATTTATTGCCTTTGTCTTACCGTATTTATGCGCTAATTGTTTGTGAGTGATGCGCTCGAGTGAGGATACTTTTTTGCCGTCCATCGCTCGCGCGATTCTTATGAAAAGGTCATTAGAATGCGGCGAAGCCAGCGCATCTGCGTATCAAATTCCTCCATGTGTGCAGGAAGCTAAGCGTGACGGCGCGGCGGCATGGAAGTCGAGCTTTCGAGCCGCGTCCGTGTGCTTTTTTGCTTTGAGTGATGCGGCTTGAGATATGACTATGCATGAACATTTTTATTAGCTATGAATGTATAAATTTTCTTTTTCTTAAAAAGTAGTAAAACATATTTTATCATAATTTTATGTATTTAATGGATACGACATTACCGTTATCTCATTAATTTGAGTTTACAATGCTTAAAATGTAGATGTCGCTGAAACTCAAAATATTTTATCATGTCAAAATAGCGTGCTTTTTTATTTACAATTTTGTTGGCAATACTTATGACATTGATATTATATTATTTTTCCTTTATCATTATTAGAGATATTATGATAAATTTTTCGTACAATTTCTCTAACATATTATGATGCATTATTACCGTTGAATAAAAAAAATACTCTTATAAAATCTGAAGTTAGTCTTTCTATATATCTGTATACCTGCCTGTACTTTTGACCTTACCTGCCTCTTTACAATTGATGATTCCTGTTAATTAAGGCTAGGTAGTTTTGCGTGATGACATCACGCGAAACTATCTACGGGGTAAAACAGTGCATGAGGTTAAATATAAAACTAACTGTGTTTCTTCGTACTTTAACTAGGAAGGTGGAGCCGCGGGTGGAGTACATATGTTTTAATATATATTTCTCCGTTCATATATTAAAATTTAGATGTATTAGACATATATATTTTTTGTGACTTTCTCCATTGTCGTCCTACTTCGTCTCATATTTTGAAGTATGACTGTCATTCAATTATCGTACGTAAAACTATAATATTATTTCGTGTATATTTAGTTAGTCGACAAAGTTGTCGCCTACGTTTAAATACGTGTATGTGTTCCCCTATGATGCTTACCTCCCTGTTTACAATATTAGTAGAAACATATATCGCGTGTGTATGTGTAACAACACGTCGAGGATAGTTCTGCTTTGTTCGTCATATCCGACCCAGCTGTTGTCAGTCGTTTTTTTATTGCTGTCTTGCAAGTGAAAAGAAACCTCAAAACGACGACTAGCGTTGGGGATGGCGGTAGGTAGTTTAAGGATTTATAAGAAATTTCAAGGGGACATATGACCCTAGAACGACCAGATCTAATACGCTTTAGTTTTATATGTTTAGTTTTCTTAATAAGCATTTTTATTCAAACATGATAATCGGAGAAACTAGGATGTTAAACTATTTTATGATTTAGATTTAATAATAACTTTGTCGCGCGTTAACTCTCACAACATGAGTGGTGAGGGTATATGGTTTTCCTTTTAAGGGTTACGTACCTAAAGGGTGAAAACGGAACCCTATTACTAAGCCTCCGCTGTCCGTCCGTCCGTCCGTCCGTCCTTCTGTCTGTCACAGGGCTGTATCTCATGAACCGTAATAGGTAGGCATCTGAAATTTTCATAGAGTATGTATTTATTTTGCCGCTATAACAACAAATAGGTAAATTAAAAATAAATGTAAGAATTAAAGAGGGGCCCCATTCAAAAATACGTGTTTTTTTTTTGTTAAATCTTGTACAATGGTACGGAAGTGTGTGGAAGATGTGTGCGAGTCCGACTCGCACTTGGCCGGTTTGCATATTCACTAATCGATCCCTCAAGTGTCGCGGTTCGATTTTTATTATTACAGTTAATTAAAACATGAGAGATTCTGGGATATTTAATTAATTCAGAAACTCTCATGGTTTTATAAATTGTAACTCATATAGTATAAGTAACCAAAATAAAAAAATATTTCTAAGCGCGACATTAGATGAATCGTTTAGTGAATTAAATTAATTTAAATACTCACAATGTTGTAGGCGTCATAGTTTTTCAAATGAATTTAAGTCTGGAATTGTAATGGTAAGGATCAACTTTTTTCATTTAAAATTATTAACCTATTTATGTTAACCTGTGATAAATAGACGTATTCCCACGTTGTTTTCCGGGTAGGTTAATTGAGTAGTTAACGGCATTTGCATTATTACCTGGGCGTTTTGTTTAGTGCTTCCTATCCCAGCTGAATGCTGGATATAGGTAATTTTGGAAGATATACAATATCGTTAGATTTTTGTATATTAAGAAGATAAATAAATGTATTTCATCATAACTATTTGTAGATATTTTTAAAAACCACCAAAGGAATCACAAAATAAAATAGCACAAGAACCATGCCTTATAAAACAGAGATGACAACTATTAACGACTTTAAATACAGTAGATTGCTAGATTTTATTTTATTACCCCGTTTTGAGTGACGAAATAAAAAATAATCCATACATAATTTAAGGAATATAGTAATTGATTCGTACCCTATGTGTGTGTCATACATAAATAAATTAGATGAAAAGTCTATAAAATTAAAAGCTTACGGAATAGAAGGTGAGATCATATTACTAGAGACACAATAATGTAAAGGTTATAAACTTGAAAGAAATCCATACGAAGTGAAAATACGGATTAGTTTGCATTTGTACTGAAATGCTTAGACATCACAACCTATTTGATAATTTTATGTATTTAATGGATACGACATTACCGTTATCTCATTAATTTTGAGTTTCAGCGACATCTAGATTTGAAGCATTGTAATCAGATTTTGAAAATAATCTGAAAAAGTATTGGTCGTGACATTCGTCGGAATTTTGCCTGCTTCCGACATAAAATATGTGCGAATGCGATGATCACACACGATAAGAATTAAACGTTTCCTCCTCCATCGATACAATCGTATACGCACGCATCGTGCTACATTAATTAAATCGGTTAAAAAAAAGGTCCACCCAAGTACCGTCGGCAAGGGCAGGTGCCATCTCTCTTAAGTAGGAAGCAGATGTTATGTAGCGATTTATAATGAAAAACACAACCCGTATCCACTTTCCAATACCGGGCGCGGTCGTACACCATGCATATGTATGGACGACACGCACGGGGGTGGTTGCTTGTGTGCGTGACGGGAACAGCTGACGTCTTTAAAAGGTTTTGAATTTGCGGACGAATTCCATAGACAATCATTTTACCTGGATCAGAATTGAAGGGCTCGCATGGAATGCGGTCTCGTGAACCGCTTTGATCGAATACCATCTGCCATGCCAGGGCGACGTTATTATAATGTAAAGAATATGGATTTAATCTATCTTGCAGGTGGAGGTTCTTAACTACGAGTATATGTACATATTTCAGAGTTATGCATCCATACGAGGCTCTTTCATCTTCAAAGTAATTCTTGTACTAAACGTTTTAAACAATAAATAGATTGATCATTTGAAGCCAGACAAAGATGTGCGTTGCTCGAGTCGAGAAACATCTGCGTTATATCCCCTGTCACTACTGTTTACAAGAAAACTTTAGTCAGGGGGAATACATAAGGGCTTCCCACTATTCTCTCGTACTTTATGAACCCTCTCGGAGAAGCGTTTTAAAGAAATAAATAAACCCATTTAAAGTAGTGACTCGTTTAATACAGCAGTGGTCAGTGACTTAGTTAAATTCATCATAGAGGGCAAAGAAACGATATCTTTATGGTATGATCTAAGGTATCAAGGTACTATTCCTTACATAATGAGATAATGAGGGCATTTGAATAGAAGACAAATCTATTAGAAATAATTTCTATAGACACTGATCAGATAGTTTCGAGTGTTCAACTAATAAATAATGCAATGCAGCCAGTCAATCTTTACGATCACACCAAATTACCCCACCTTTCAGACCCAATAATTATCCTTAATCGATTTCTGGCCCTTCTCTCCATGATACCTCCGGTAGAATTGGACGTAACCCTTCATTACGATATCATTCGTCTTTTGAGACTCTTATGATATGGTCGGTACCATGTTATTTCAGCTCAAAGGCAGTTAACATCCATTCAATAAAGAAGTATGTGATTTGAGTTAGTTAATGGTAACACATTTAGTTGATACTTCTACAAATACGTCGTGGTTACGGCGAGTGCGTGTCTCCGTCTTATCACTTGAATTGAAAACGTCTATAATGACGCTCGTACTTTTCTCTGCTCCCCTAATTTAGTGTATTGTTGTCTTCGGCCTTAATAACAGCTTGCCAATGGTTGGTTCGAGCCACCGCAGATGCTGGCTCGATGCCGCGGGCTGTTCCCACGTCTCAGATGTGGCGTGCTCGCGGCACAGCGTGCTATGTCCCCACCCACACACTGAACTGTTCATCGATGAAGATACCATCTGTTTATTTGCTGCTGCCAATGTCTGGTTCTCTTGTGGACGGTTGCACCATTTGTGTGTGAAATTTCTTGCGTTGCATGAAATGAAAAATTCGTAATGCGGTCTTTATTTTCGATCAACCAATTAAAATGAATGGTCTACGAAATTTCTAAAAATCGACTGTTCACAATATGGGTGGACCTAATGACGGTTAGACATGATAACGGCTTCAATTTAAAGTGATGTCAATTGTAGCAAATCCACGGTCAGTCAGCGAGCGAGCCCGCATTGAATCGGATTTTATGTGGGTGGCTAGCATGACAAAATTGCTCGGAACCAAATGGATTGGTCAGACGATAGCTATTTAAATAATTGCGCAATCGATTGCACTAAACGCGACCAATTTTGGAGGCTGTCCTTGCTACATCCGGCAACGGAACATACACGTATGTACGTGAATACGGGTGTTTGTAAAATCCTTATTTCAGTTAATTTACAATCCAATGGAAGGTTTCTGGAAAATGTTGAATGAATGTGACGCCAGGAGGTAATCAGAAATTTCCGTCAATTAAGTATATTGAATGTCGCAAACACAAATTCCGAGCGCGTCGAGTCATCGTAAAAGGTGCGTCCTGGATCGGTTAGCATTGCGATCACGATCCTCGATGCCGGCTAATTTATCGACGGAAACCGGGCTGACACCTATCTTCGGTTGCACCCAATAAGAATATTCTCTTTATTCAAAATGAATCTTCCACGAAATACAGACGTGTATTTCTTTCGGAACGCAACGGATTTTCGTTGATTTGTATTGTATGCACAGATAATACCATATTATTACGGACGATTGCTCGTGTTGATTCAAATACAACAAACAAACACAAACAAGAAAACCAGTAAACCTAAAACTCGTAACTTTCAGTACAAGGCTTTGAGTGGAAATGTCCTTTTACCGCCACCATAACAACAAAATCGAACATTTTTATCATCGCACATATTTGGATAATTACATCCGTTGGGGACCGCAAGATTTTTTGCTGCGGAGTGGTAAAAAAGATTAGCTGTCGTAGCGATTTGCAGGTTCATTCATTGTTCCTGTCCATTGACCGTGAGATTCGTTTGACCCTGAACGGACACAGCGTTCGTCTTCCGAAGCGGTGGCCGTAATCGCGCAAAACTAATTTTTAATTTCCATTTGAATTCCTCGCGGGACCCTTCTGGCAATAATCGGGCCTTCGGGCCATCGGCAGAGTGTAGGCGTATTTCGATCACCGAAATTCCACGTTCATTCCTCGCAAATTACGGTCTTTATGTGCAGCGCTGCTAAATAATCTCCAACCGGCATGCACTCTGTTGCCTCGAATCTGTTTCCCACGTCCAGTCCACGAGCTGCGCGCTGAGCGGCTAAAGTACAAAACCCGCCAATTCGCTGCTGCGTTAATGCTAAGTTTTTAAAAAAATATATAGAGACAAAGAATGATAGATTATATCACACCAATTTTCATGATATTAGTCGAACACACTTCATGGAAACTAGGTGCCATGCCAGGACTTTTCATAGTTTGTACGGATACATTTAACTGTATGAAAAGCACGGAAAATTTTCAGGATGATTATACCTACTATCAAAATATTTCTGATGTGGTAAGTAAATTTTTCATTACAAAGTAAGTGAAATTGTATACAAATTTATAGAATGGTTTCTTTACCTTCTATTTATCATAAATCTAATTTTAATTCGTGCAACAAGTTAGTAATAAATGTGAAAACAAAATATTGATATAAAAAAAGTCGCTGCTAATAATTTATATTCTGGCCAATCAAGCGAAAGTGTAATCAGATTTATAGAAAGTTTTTATGAGTGTATTTTCATTTATTTACTTGCTCTTACTCTTAAAACGGACGAATGGACTTTTTTTTTCGTCTGTGGGTAGTTAGAAATAGTGGATGTATTATCATACCTCAACTAAATGATTGCTAATATTTATTAATATTTGAACATTTTTACATTAATAATAACTCTAAAGTGTTGTGATACCTGCTATTTACATGTGGTAGTGTAGGCAGACCCTGCCAGCATATATTTCTGTTCATACACCAGAAAACAGATTTCTACTTCAACAAACTTATTTTGTGCACGTGCGGTCATGTCGAGTGTTGATTTTGCGATGGAGGTGGCGGAGCTGCAGACCATGGTGGAGGAGAGAATGAGCTCATTTGAGGCGCAACTAAAGTCTGCTGCCAACAAGCCGGCCGATCTTCCCACACTGACAGCTGACTTCAATCTGTTCCGGCAGTTTGTTTGGAAAGCTCTGGGAGTGGTGCGTTCTCAAGTAGCTGGCCTTGCGGAAGTCGTGGATGCGCAAGAGATGAGGTCGCGTGCGAAAGTCCTGCTGATACATGGTGTTTCCGAGTCCGAGTCCGAAGAGGCGACGCAGAAGGTAGTGGAGCTAGTGCGCACCAAGTTAGGGCTAGTGGACTTTAGTGGTGACTCCATCAAGCTCTGCCATCGCCTGGGTGTGAAACCTCGGGCTCAGACACGCCCTCGGGCAATTTTGGTTCGCTTCAAGCAGCTCAACATCCGGGCCGCGGTCTGGAAAGCGAAGACGTCGCTCAAGGGCTCAGGCATCACGGTGTCAGAGTTCCTCACGCGGACGCGACACAACATCTTCCTGGCGGCACGAAAACACTTTGGGATGGCGCATAGTTGGACGCAGGAGGGCCGCATCGTCATCCAGCTAAAAGACGGGACCCGTATCAAAGTGGTGGCGGCTGGAGCGTTAAAGGTGCTAACAGACAAACATCCTGCGGTCTTGAGTGGTGACGACGGCTTAGGTGATAGGCCGAAGCCCCGGTCCTCGGACCGCATCAACAAGGGAAAGTCGAAATGAACTTTCAAGTTATTTCAGACACAGGCACTTCTAGATCGACATCTAGTAACTAAATGGTAAAATATTCTCCAATGTTGCTTTTCTTGATTCTCGGCTGCTCACAAAGAGATATACATGGCTACACGTAATTTGCAAAGACAATGTTTGTAATGTAATTTGTTTTGTTTGTTTCGCTCCTTGACAGCCACCACAGATTCAGTATGCACAGAATAAACCTCTTTAAATTTTTCAATTGTCAATGATCTTTTTTTTTCTATATTGATCTAAGTGGGAAAAGGCAAGGACATTATCATCTCTGATTAATCGTGTTAGAATATTTTTACCCTGTCCACTGCTCGTGTATTGTTTTTTTCTTTCGATTTATAACTGTCTCTGTTTTTAAAAGTTGCTTATACGTACCTATATTGAAATGTATCATACCTTATGTGAGTTATTTATAATGTTAAGTAGCCGTGAATTTTGTTTGTTCGGTTTAGTTATTAGAAACATGTTTGTCCTCATGTTAAATGAACTTTTTAAATCTGTTTTATTATGCTTCTGCCTAGTTCCGCTCGCCTCTTCTACTGTTAACATGTTTTCTACTTTTTTCTCTGTTCATCCAAGTGGGAAAAGGCAAGGGCATTGTCACTTGTGATTATTTGTGTTAGAACAATTTTACTTTCTCTACTGCTCATGTATTGTTTTTTTTTAACTGTCCTTTTTTATAAAGTGGCGTATATGTACCTACATTGATGTGTATAATAAGTTATTTATAATGTTAAGAAGCTGTGAACTTTTTGTCCTGTTTCGTTATTAGATACAAGCTTGCCGTATTTAAAATGCACTTTTAAATCTGTTATTATTATCTTTCTGCCTAGTTCTGTTCGCCTCAACTACTTTTAATATGTTTTCTGCTTTGTTCTGTTTTTTCACACTGCTGGCGGGTGATGAGGAATCGCCTACAGGGAAAACCTTTTTATTAGTTAATAATATATACTATATACTATATATAATATATATATATATATATTTATGACCACATTATCCGACGATTCAGATAATTATTTTTCAGTTACCTCGTCTGATGAGTTCTTTAGTGACGATAGTTCTGACAATGGACGTGTTCTTCCACTAGATGAAAAACTTGACTTCACATTTTCTAAATACCCCAAAAATTTCAATTTTGTACATATCAATGCTCAAAGCATACCCTCTCACTACCCCGATCTTCTCAGGTCATTTCCAAGCAAACACATCCATGCTGTACTCGTTTCAGAAACTTTTCTTAAGCCTACATTGCCATCTACTTCTTTTTCACTTCCCGGGTTCCAACTGATCCGTAACGACAGAACTGGAAAAAGTTGTGGTGGTGTTGCCATCTACCTCCGAAGCTGTATTCCTTATTCGATTGTTGCTCAGTCTCCTGCTCAGTATTCGGAGTCACCAGAATACCTTTTCTTAGAAATCATCGTTAATCACTCCAAAATTCTAATTGGTGTTTATTACAGTCCCAATCTCACTATTAATTACTTCTCATCACTCGAATCATTCCTTGAGGAACACTGCCCTCAGTACAATCATACTATTATCATGGGAGATTTCAACACCTGTCTAATAAAAAATGACCACCGCGCTAGAAAACTTAACTCCCTTGTGTCATCAGTAAATATGAATATTCTTCCCTTGGATGCTACACACCACTTTCCTAATTGTGAACCTTCTCTGCTTGATCTGATTCTTACTTCTTCACCTGACCATGTAAGTGAACATGGTCAGCTGACAGCGCCTGGCTTCTCATATCACGATTTAATCTATTTATCCTACAAGGTCCGTCCTCCTAAGATCAGGCGAAAGGTTCTCATGCAGCGAAATTTCAAGGATATTAATCTGGAGCGCCTAAGGGAAGACGCGCGTGGCTTGGATTGGTCTGCTGTTCTTAGTTCCTCTTCTACAGATGTTATGGTTGAGGATTTCACCTCCAAACTTACGGCTCTATTTGATATTCACGCACCTCTCAGACCCACACGTGTGAAACATTTACCAGCTCCATGGCTAACAGAGGACATTCGGAGAATGATGGTGAAGAGGGATAGAGCCAAGATTAAACTTAAACATAATCCTTCCGATGCAAATCGCACCAAGTACAGGCTGCTCAGGAATCGGTGTAACAGGATGTGTAGGGATGCCCAAAGACGCCACATTCATAATACTCTCGAAAATAGCTCTCCCGTCAATGCTTGGAAATTTCTTAAAACTCTTGGAGTTGGTAAAAAGTCTTCTACTGTCAGTAACAACATCGACATCAACGCCCTTAACAGGCATTTCTCCTCTCCTCTCACCACCATTGATCAAGTGGTAAAATGTCAAACTCTTCTTCAGCTTTCAGCTTTACCAACTCCGGAGCATGCTTCATTTACATTTCGCCAAGTCACTGACCGTGAAGTTAAGCTGATCCTGAATTCAATTTCAACAAAAGCTGTAGGTGCCGACTGCATTAGCCTCGACATGCTCTCACCACTGCTGGCCGAACTGCTACCTATAATTACATTTATTCTAAATCATTCCCTTTCCAGTGGATCTTTTCCGAGTACCTGGAAAAGGGCTTACATCATTCCTGTCCCAAAAATTTCAAATCCTTCTTCTTTCAGTCAATATCGCCCTATTTCTATTTTACCTGTATTGTCAAAAATTCTGGAGCGCATTGTTCACCAGCAGTTGGCCAGCTTCCTTGCCGGCAATCACTTGCTGAACCCAATGCAGTCAGGTTTCCGACCTTGCCACAGCACCGTTACTGCTCTCGTCAAAGTAACTGAAGATGTCCGAACAAATATGGAAAACAAGAATCTTACAGTCTTAACTTTGTTGGACTTCAGCAATGCATTCAACACAGTGGACTTTGACATCATGCTTGGTATTCTACGAACGCTTAACTTATCTCCGGCAGTGCTTGACTGGTTCGCGTCTTATCTCTGTGGTCGACATCAGTGTATCAGAATTGACAATGTGTGTTCTGACTGGGCTGATTTAACTGCTGGTGTTCCACAGGGTGGCGTGTTATCTCCTCTGTTATTCTCTATATTTATTAATCTAATTACAAATATGTTAACTTCTCTTTACCACCTTTATGCCGATGACTTACAGCTGTACTTGCATTGCTCCTTTGATAATTTGGCACATACCGTATCAGAAATGAATGTGAATTTGGATCATATCCTAAATTGGACAAAATCATTTGGTCTGACGGTAAATCCTATGAAATCACAAGTCATAATAGTCGGCAGCCCTAGACTTGTATCGAAGATTGATCACAATACATTACCAGCGGTAATCTACAATGAAGTAGTTATACCGTACTCTAAAACAGTAAAAAATCTAGGCATTTTAATTGATGACACCCTGTCATGGGCGCCCCAGGTAAATGAGATCAGCAGGAAAATCTTTGCTGCCGCCCACTCTTTAAAACGCTTACAGAGTTTCCTTCCAATCCGTACCAAAATCACGTTGACGCAAACTCTCCTACTTCCAATTTTAGATTATGCAGATGTGTGCTTTTTGGATTTAACTGAAGTTCTCCTTGATAAATTGGAACGTTTACAGAATCTCTGCATTCGCTACATATATGGTCTGCGTAAATACGACCATGTATCGCAGTACCGTCGTCAGCTTAAATGGCTACCCATTCGTTATCGAAGGAACTGTCACATACTCACTCTTCTTTTTGGGGTCTTAAATAACCCTCACTCTCCTGAGTACCTTCGTTCCCGATTCTTGCACCTATCTTCACACGGTCTCCCTCTACGTTCTAGCGACGACAGTATCCTTGCGATTCCCCGCCATACAACTTGCTTCTTTTCCAACTCCTTCACTGTACATGCAGTACGTCTGTGGAACTCGTTGCCTTCCTCCGTCCGCTCTTGTCAAACTATCGGCTCTTTCAAGTCGAGAATCAAGGAGTTTTATTTAAATGAAATCTGAATATACTATTTTTATCGCTGTACATCTTTCTTATTATTATCATCAAAGAAATAGGTATATATTTTTGTTTTGTTTTAATTTGTTCCTAAATTGTGGATATACAATATATATTTTAGTATATTGTATTATATATATTAGTTTATTTTATTCAAAGTATGCTTGTATTGTCATGTAAATTATGGTTTATGTATGTTTATACTGTATGTATATATTTTTATTTTATTTGCTTTATTATTTTCCTTTCAAATTGCTATTGTGTACCTACCTACAGATATTTTAGATTGTCTCTCCTCATCACCCCAAAGGTTGACTGGAAGAAATCACTCCTAGTGATAAGTCCGCATTTGTGCAATTTTGTTGTTGTTTCGAATTGTTTTTGTAATTGTACTTGTTTTCTATTGCACAATAAAGAATTTATTCATTCATTCATTCATTCATTCATTCATTCATTCATTCATGGACATTCTGACGCCTGAATTTGTAAGAGTTCCCCATTCTCTCTTGAACGATAATTAAGGAGATAAAAAAATACGAGATCCGAGCCGCGGGCGCAAGGGAGTTAAAACAAAACAAGAACGAGTCGCCCGGTGTTAGAAGCTTTTACTGGTGAGCTTACTGATTTCATTTGATCGCTATATGATTGCTCTCTGCCATCGGGCGACGTTGACCATATTATTACAATGGTAATTACCGTGCATTTAGACTGTCCGGACTCCGTGCGCGTGTATCATTGTACTAGGACAGTGTGTATAGACGATAATTTAAGCTGATTACCGATTCACTCGAGAATATCTGTGTAGAATTTACTTAAAACCTCACCGTTGAAGATTTTCAAACTGTTGGTCACGTTGACATCGAATTTCTTGCGAGAGCTCATCAATCAAGAACGGAGAAGAATCGCTGTGATATTATTACTTCTTTGATCTTTTTGCACGCTTTCAAGCACTACACATTCTCCAGCTAGCGCCACGACCGTCGTCGTGCCGATGGTAGTGTTTACCAACTTGCTGTAAGTAGGTTTGGCTTACCCACTTTTGCAAAGACCGGTTTTGTCGCGCGTGTATTACGGACGACTCTGACTTGGCGAGAGGGTGTTTGATGTCAGCCTTCCTTTCCTTTTGTTTGGCCACGTTTGTCCTTTTAAATGCGGTTCCTATGACTGTCAACTCTTTTATTTAAGTTGTGTAATTCGTTTTTAAATTTACGAATCCAATGCTTATTGCTAAATCTCTCCATTGTTTCTTTTAGAACCTATGCAAGTGCGTGGGCAGAAGATGTACGCATCCTACGCAGTCCCATCTCACATGCGATCCTCGACCCTTTCACACAACTCATTGACATTGATTCATACCTTCATCCAAATAACACTACACTAATATGCCCTTCGTAAAATAAATGCCTCTAGTGTGTAGATATCGTGGCATTGATTGAATTTAAGAGTTCATTGTCTTTTAAAATTACCGAGAAAGTTTATATTACCGGTGGGTAAATATACTTAATGCTTGCTTTTAAATGTTGCATCACTGTTGACATAGATAACAATGGATACATTATGTTTGATATTTGTCATCTCTTTGAAAACATTTATTAAAGCCATTAGTGATATGCCTTTTCTGGTTAAACATTACACTAGTTAACGTTAATCTTCCAGTTTAGCATTTCATCAGCAAGCTTATCGTTGCGTTCACACGCCCGTTATAGCCTTACGTGAGTGATATTATGCGTTCTAAACCGGACGGTCGCGTTTACGATTATGACAATGTAAACAAGATTTTTCATGTGCTTGTTCGTCTGCATGTCAACGCACGCTCGTTCTGTACTTGCCCCGACCCCAACCTGTCAGCGTCTGTCAACGCCGCGTCGTGTCGACTCTCGAGAAGAGAAAATACGTTTTTATCCATCGCTACTGGATCGGTGCCGAAGCCAGCTATCTTCTGAGACTTTCTGATTTCATATTGTGAGCATGATTTATTGTATGGTAATTAATTTGTTTTTTTATTTTAAGGTTTACGTTTAGCTTCTGCTGGTCTAATGCTCATTCACAGTAAATAGTTGTGCGAGATCGAGTAGAAATGAATAGTTCATTAATCGATCACGTAAGTTTTAATAGTGAGCTATTTAGTGTCACGCACGAACAGCTCGCATGAGAACCCGGCAAATCGGTCACTGGTTCGATCGTTTCGAAATGCGAGCAATCTTAATTCCCCGTTTACGGCGCAAATCTAGAGTCAAGTGTGCCATGTGAGAGCTTTAGCCTCACGCTGGCCGTTTCCGACATTCCTCAAGCGGCATTCAGTCGGATAGGTAACTCGTCCATGACGCAATTATTTGCAATTGCCATAGATTTCAACAAGGTAAGTGGTTAAGCAGCGAAGACGTGTATTTATTGTTGTATTGATAACACGGACATAATTACTAAAGTGGATGGTACCCCCCTTTAATAAACTAGGTTTGCCCTAGAGGAGGCAGTGTTAAGCATTATGATAAAACTATTATAGTATATTTATTAGTAGATGCATGGTTAAATTTAAATTATCATTCGTTGTTTATGTTAATGTAAATGCACTTTGTTGATGTTTGGGTAATGCAGTTCGTGTTTTGTAGAAAATGTGTTAAAAAAAGTGAATGTTAAGTGGGAACGAGTGTATTATTTTGTTGGTTGGCAAGCACACATATTGTTTTTAAATTAATTTATGTTTTGTTAGTAGATCCTATGTTGGACTAGATCTAGGGTAATGACCATTTATGTGATCAGTAACAATTAAATGACTTCCCTTTTTGATATTATATTTTACATTTGATTCCTCACTCAGTTTCGTTTGTATTTATAGAGATTGAAGAGTTACTCAACGACTCCAAACGCTCCTATAAAATGGTCGACATCAGACGCGAGCACTTCCACGGATGCAGTTTGATCTCTGACCTCCGAACCCACAAGTCGACAGCTTCTGCGAGCCGTGCGCGCGGCAACGTAGGAATGTTCATCTACACGCACATTATTGCTTTAATTCTACCACGAATTAGGCAAGTCTCGTAAAATAGTCTCGTTGATAATGAGCTTAAGATTAAAGCTGACGTCTCTACATCGCCGCCTCGTATCAAGGAATTAAATGGGTGGTCACCAGTTCTCGGTAAGCTGGTGGGAAATTGTCTTGGTTGTTTCAAACAAACGATTCCACGGCTCGGCATGCGGGTGATGTTAATTTTGTATGGTTAGGAATGTTTAATTGGTTCATTAACGGTTAGAAGTGTGGACGGATTCCTGCTAAATGTGGTGCATCCAAATAATTATGAGAAGCTTGTAGATCGATGATAGAAGCTGATTTATTTTCGCTCGACGCAGACTGCTCCTCGATGATTTCTGTCGTCAAATTACTGTCACACACGCTCTCGGGCTCGGTACTCGGAAATTATGTAATTGGATCGTATAATTTTGATGGTCACACCAGTTTTGACTTTTTTCTAGATTATGATTTTGCTGGATTTTACATTGATTTTGTGTGTACCTCGAAATGTATGCATACCGAACCATACTGTCATGTGAACCTAACCTAACCTTGAGACTTGAGGACCTTTTAAAATTGTACGACAGCATTGAACTGGTTAGAAAACTAGAAACGTTTTATTTGTCGCTTCGACGTTACTAACCCTGGTGGGATAACCCTACTACTTAGTACGTAAGGACCTACATATAGTATTACATGGAATCCGAACTACAAACTACATATACTTTAGTCGCCTCTTGCAAAAGTGCATGGGAAGAAATGCAGGAAGAGTTGAGATAGGTTATTTATAAGGCCCGGAACTTAAATATTCACTTCACTTAAATATTTTTATTTAGTTTGCATCCAAACCAGCGTAAACTCAGCCTTATAGTTCGATCATCAGGTGGGATCTGCAGCACAAATGCTGAACTACTGAGTTCCTTTTTTCTCCACAAATGTTCTTATATGTGGAAATTTGTAAATTTTTCTGAATGTTGTGTTGGGAAGTATTGAAATGTTTTTCTTCCTGTATGTACAAAAAAAAATATGTTCATTGAAGTATATTCTTCATTTTTAATCAAAGTTTTTAAAAGACCAACTCCAACTTGGGGAGGATAGTGGCTTCTGTCAGGCACATTCCTTGGCTTACCTACACCGTGGCTCCTGTCGACTTGAATGACTCGTATTCACTAGATTCAACATCGCATCACAGAATGAAATAAATCTAGAGAGGTGCCAAACAAAATCTTCCAGCATTCAACATAATATTGAACACGCCTCCATTTAGGCGTACACAAATAGCAGAGTCGAGCTGCGTCGTTATTCAGTCCATGGTGTAAACCCAATAACTCAGTCAGGATCGTGGCACGGCCGCTGCCAGAACCGCAATTTGGTACTCCACATTTCAATCTTCACGCATCACCGACTATCGTCCTTAAATCATTCAATTTGATTTTGTTAATTCAAAATAGTTAGGCCCATTTTGTAAAACTTGGGTCAGAAAACAATTCATTTCAAGATGGGTTTTAAATGTAGGTATGCGTATATGAATTTGCTACAACTATTTTTTATTTATTATTTCTAGAAAATAAATAGATGACACAGGACTGTTTGTTGGCACCACAGGAAATTCCGATTTCTGTGGTTGGCCGGAGTGGGTGCTTGGTAAGAATGTGTAATGTTGGCAATATCTGGCGTAATAAATTTGATAATTATCATCATCATATTTCTGCGTGTTAACTATATGGGTATGACCCTGTCGGCAAATCTGAATAAATAAATTAACTAAATCATAAAATAATGTGTATCTAAAACATCATTAGGCGAAACGAGTTTGACAAAATAAGTTAACCGTTGAGTATCGTGAGACCTTGCATCATTTTATATCAAATGGTACCTGCAATCATGTTTTTGATACATACTTTTTATTAGAAAATAATCGACTATACTATATTTTTCATCTTTTATCTAATTTCTCTGATATCTCTTTTGTCGTCCAACATTCTCCTCTCACACCCACTCATCCTTTCGAGATAAGCCCAGGAAATGTCCTTATCTCAAGGATGTTGGCGCCTGAGCGGACACGCAACTTTGCGCTGCGACGAACGCATTGAGATAACGCTGCGCCTACGCATAATGCATTGCATTGCACCGACAGCTATCTTGTACGGTTACCTAACCAGTGTTCGAACCGCTAGGTTCGCACAGTGCCAAGGGAGCACCGGAATGTGGGACCTAACATTTCCGATTAAAAGGTTGACTAGCTCGTAGGCCGGAGAACCCGGATTCGATACCAAAGGGAGGCATGCGTTTTATGTCAGGTCAAGGGAGAATCCCTGAAAAAATTCAAAGTACAATAGCTAAGGCACAAGGTAATTCAGTATAGTATAGTATGTAATAAGGTGATCGGACAAACATACCATGCAAGCCGGCAAACGGAGTATTTGCTGGTTTGGATATCTTGGATACCTTGACATAGGGCCGAGTGCACGAAAGGACAAAAAGTCAAATTCAACGTCAACGTATGATTAAACACGCCAAGTGTGGAAGGAATTCCATACGGTTCACTAAACGTGACGCGTTTAAACATTGATTAACTCAGCCGTCTCTTCGTGCAATTGGGGCTTAATCTGTGGTACTACGGCTTTAGGGACACATCTGGAGTATCCTTCTAAATAATTGACACGTTAATCGTGCGCCTAACTGATACATACTAACATAGTAGATTTTCAAAGAAAAAAAATCAACAATAGGACCCTGCTGCTGTCGGAAGCAATAATAGCAGTGCATCGCATCATGTGCATTTAAATAACTGATTAGGTATAATAAAACATGTTGACGTTAGTTTTGTCTGATCGTCCCGCGAGTGCAGTTCGCCAGTAATTGACACGTCCGGTCGATCCATCAATCAGTCCTTGTCTATTGCCTGTGAAGTCAAGCGCATTCCCCTGCTGATATTAAAATTCTCCCAAACTTGAACGCTCAAGTCATATCTGGAAAATACTTTCGAATACATTATACTCGAGTATATTGTATCAATTGCCACCACAATTCCGATTAAATCCCTTGCTTATAAATATAATTAACTGTTATGGAAGGAACTCCAAGCGGTTGACTAAAAGTGAAGTGTATGAACATTGATTAACTTAGACGTGGCTACGTTTCCAAATTGACGACGTTGCCAAACCGTCGCCAAGTGAGTTACCCATCGGAGTTATCTGCCATACTTTTCAATACGAATTGTTTAGATGCGTAGCCGACCACAGGTCGCCATGGCCTCTCGGTGAGGTAGGGCCTTAAACCAACTTGAAAGTGTCGAAAGAACCAGATGAGCCCAATGAGGAGTCGTTACCGGCTGAGTCATGCACGCAAAATTAATTTGTAAATTCACTCCGAACGCGTAGTCCGTGACGGTCCGGCTCGAGGGACCAACAAGATGGCCGCCGCATCGCCGACAAGTGACCTCTGACGCCGCTTCCGGTGGTAGCATTCCATGCGCGGCTCGTGGCTTTTATTTCTTATCGTCAAATGGGCGAATATTGATTATTGTACCAAAGAGGGCATTCGTTTGTACACACAGGCGTTTATTACCCGATAGCGATAGAAGCTTTCAACGAATCTTCATTTGAATTGAGTAATCATCGTGGTAATATAATTTATTGCGCCACGCTCTATTAAAACAGCTGCCCTAATAGATATTAAAGACCGCGCATGGAAAAAAAATCTGTATGCACCACGGAGGATAGAGGGAGAGAGGAGATGTTTTAACTCATATTACTAAGGATCGCAGCGTGACACTGTGCGGGGAAGCGGGGGGAAAATCGCTTCATGGTGGGGTCATGCACAGCCCATTTTTGCGAAATCCATCTACCGGAAGAATCGATATTCTGGTAGCAGCTATTCCGAGAGCTATTCTTAGTGGTTACAAGACTACAACTAGATGGCGCCTTTTAAATTTTACTAAGTGTTTTTTCTGTAAAACAACCTTATAAATTTAAATCTATACCTTCGCGCGGATTCAAATAATTTTAATTTAAAAATGTCATTAAAATTTGCATCATGAGATCAACATTTCTTACCGTAAAACGAAAACCGGCGCGCAACTTACCGTTGCGCGCCATCTATCGGCACATAGCAAGAGCGATACATCGATATAATGCTCGAATATTGACTCAAATTATAAAATATGAAGTGTTTTACTGACAAATAAAACGTAATTCCACCTACAAAATTTAGATTATTTTGTCCTGTGTAATGTTTGCAACATTTTACACAAAATCTCATCGTGTAATCGACTGTTCGCCGAAAATTGCGCCGTGGACCATAATATTGTCCCACAACCTAACACCGCCAGCGCCATGTCGCGAATGACTAAGCCACGCCTTCTTTATCACGTGGGCTGTGACGTAGCGACCCACTTGGTGGACACAGACCCAGTTTGCTTAGACCATCTCCTCTTTACCTCTATCCTCCGTGGTATGCACTAACCGATTTTGACAGCAAATTCTAATTCAAGTAATTGAGTATCAACAGGTGATCCCATGCTTATTTCTGCATTGGGATCATATATAGCCGCGTTGCTTGCCATAATAATATTGTCGTGGTTAGCAACCGTGGTTGGTATGTTAGCGGTATCGTGGTGAAATAGGAAGTTGCATGCATGGTACGTTCATACATTTATGCTATGATGGCTGCCCGTAACAAATTATTTGCACGATCGTTGTCTAAAAACGGTTGAAGGTCATTTGGAGCTAATAAACAAACAAGAGTATTTCATCTTCTGACGATATGTTTTTGAAAAAGGATATTTTTTCAATTCGAGTTTAAGAATTTTTCTGTAATTTAGTTAGTAATGAATTTAGTTACGTCAAAAGATTTAAAACCGCTCTTTTTTATCATTTTCACGTCGAGCTTGGAGTAAAAGGGAATTAGGAATTATACATGCATATATCTTTACAGTGTAACCACAGATTAAGTAATAGTATTTAACGAAATGTAAAGTGAAAAAGTATAAGTATGTTTATCAGCGATAACCGGGAGACGGAATATTTACCGATAGGGGTAACTGTCTATACCTACGGGGTGTAACAGCAATCATTGACGTAATTTCGATATCGTAATACTAGAAAAGTCCTAAAATATGAATTCCGTTTTCTATCACCTTTTCTTCTTAAGGCTGTTCCGACCCATATAAAATTATTTGCACACATAACGCAAAAAGTATTGCACTTTAAGCCACGAATTAATAATAAAAGTTTAATATAGTCATATTACTTGCAGCGAAAACAATTTCACAATTTCAGGATTATTGGTTTTGTTAGAATTTATTTAAATACGATTTTTATTTAACAGCGCCATCTAACGGTGTAAAACTTCTAATCGGCAATTACAACGAAACCATTAAACCTGAAATTTGTGAATATGTTTTCGCTGCAATTACTATGGCTATATTTAATATTTTTGACGAATTCGTGCCTTAAAATGCAATATTTTTTGTGTTCTGTGTAAAAAAAAACATTGTATCAAGTTTATTATTCCGTCAAGTATGAGAGTATCCTAATGGGATATTGGTTTTATGAATTACATAGTTGTTTGAAAAGGTTTTTCTACGCAAATTCCTAATACTTCTACGCACATCAAAAGTTTGTTATTTATTTGCCCTCAAGAATAATTTCCCGAAGTAACGATAGTGACTGCTGTTACATCCTGTATAGTGTTATAAGCGGATAAAAATCACGGCTAATTATACTAAAAGGGCCTCACTCGTTGGTCGAAGAGCTTCGCGGTACATTAAACTTCTATTCCGAATGGCCGGAAAGGAGCGGAGTGGCGCTGGATTTTACAGCACGATTTGTTACGCTTCTGACTGCCGGCTGAGTCGTCATAAATCACATAAAACATGTAATTTCTCACACCTCGCCTGCACCTCTTGAGTATTTTTTTACCTACTCTCTTCAAGCATACAGAGCCGAATTTCTTTGTATTCTTACTTTTTAGCTGCTTGGAAAACCTCTTGCACACTCCTGCCACGTTACTCCACTGCATAGTCGAATCCTCTCAGTGGCAATAGTCACTTTAGGTAGATGCAAAGACATTTCAGGCATATAATTTATACTAAATACTGTAACAGGCCTCTATGCAATGTTTGCTCAAACGTAATCTTTCATTACAATACTAAAGTCTTACCTTTTTTTGAGGTGGCCACACAAATGCGACGCTATGGCGACGCTGCGCACAGAACAAACTTCTCAGATCCAAAACTATTCCTGTTCTATATTCGAATCGAAGCTCAGCGAGAAAGCGCTAATTGATATCGAGTTACACCTCTAGCGACATCAATTCTTAATTTAAATGTTCTAACTTTACAAAGGGGTTTCTATTCATCTACGCTTTCATTATCGATACGTTTTCAGTGTATTTAAATCTTATAAATTAGTGGTTCAGCGACATCTACATTTGAATCATTGTATTTTTTATTTTATTTAAATCTTATTTATTTTAACTCATGCTAAATGTAATTGCACCTAATTCGTGCACTCGAAGAATGACAACTTCTTGATCGTCTAATTCATATCTGCTTCTATTCGTAACTGTTACATGTCGTAACTGTAAAATTATATGAATGCGCACCTAAGTACATATTATTTTAATTATGTTTGAGATGGCCTACGATAGTCGCGTGTCCGACTGACTGTTTATTACTTGCAGACGAGCAGAAGATATGGTAAAAACATATAATGTCTATGCAAGTATAAACACGTCTGTTATCTGATACTTTGACAAAATGGGATCTGTAAGTATTTTTTCGATTAGGTACCTGGCGGTTTTTAAAGTATTGTATATGTACTTACAAATATTCTTCTATTAAAGGAAAATCTGCATATTTTCTATGATTTTGAAGTTATGAAAATATATAATATTTATTAATAATTAATAAATATTAATATTTTGAAAATAATCTGTAAAAGTTTTTGACCTGGTCATTCGTAGGAAGCAGGTGATTTATTATTTTTTCTCTCTGGTTTTTTACTGTGGTATTAATATCTAATCTGTTCTTTAATAAAATTACATCGTGTAATCTTGAATATATAAATAGGGAGTTAGTAAATCGACCATATATGTAAGCACTTATATATCAATATAGATCTAGGTTTGTGCGTAGCTATATCATATTTAAGAACCGCAGTTTACCGTTCGTTTCAGTTATGAATAAAACGACACACGCGCGCGCATGTAACAACGCAAATTTGTACGTAACACAATCCTAACTGTCACTACAAGCATGCACCGCAGCAAACAAACCCGTGTAAACTGGGCACAAACGCAATTTCCACACCTAGGCGATACGGCGAGCACACCACTGCGCCCGCACGGGCGTCGAACCCACGTCGTCGGCTTGACCGTTTCCGCTGCCCCGCCGCACGTACCGCCAAGTGTATAACAGCCGACAATGCTGGTTACCATTCCGTAAATTACTATGATCCACGGCTTTGCCTCCATTCAAGTGTTGCTCGAAGTCCACGACGCGCGTGCGAAATGACACGGACAGAAACATACACGGGCAGGTAGCCGGATACAAATTTAATTATAAAATCTGGAACCCTCATAGTATTGCTACAATGTCTGTTTTCAATTCCCCTTATTATTATTATAGCCTTATACTAAATCAAGTATAACATTATTTTAAATTTCTGATTTTTTTTTTGTGCCACCCACTGCAGGGATTTAGCTTCTCTTGGCCGTATTTATAGGTCTTGAGGAGAAATCTATCGTTATCCATATCCTAATCCGGTCTATTCCGGTGTTAATTTTTTTTTTTATAAATGTCACATGATTTTTCAAAACCAGAAAATCAACTTGGATTTATTTTCATTATAAGTAAATGTTCATGCACATACTTTTAGATAAAATATGACTATTTATTAAAATGTACTCCCGCTTTTAAATATTTTCGATTTCCACATAAACATAGGATGGATTCAATGTTTACAAAAAAAAAAAAGATTAGTCTGGTAAAATAAATGAAGCCTACATTTAGCCACGATTTGTAGATCTCTATAAGTGGAACCAGTTTGAGATTCAAATAGGGTTATGTTTGCAAGCTTTGAAAGCATTTAGAATTTTGCCAGATCTTGCGTTTATTTTTGAAGCTAAGTCTTCTAACATTAGTATTGTTTACATTCCCACGTCAACGCGTGTCGATATCTTGCGCCGGCGCAGCGGCGGCAAAGTGTCGGCCGTCAGTCTGTCAGTCAGCGGTTCGAGTCCCGATACCTCCCGGGAATTTGTTTACGATAACGTGTCTTTTTGATGTAGGCATTGCTTGGCGCTAGGACAAAGCCACAGCGGGTGTGATGGCGCCCGAGTTCGATTGTAAGGAATATTTTTTAGCTCAGTTTTTGGGTACACCGCATTTCTGATTTTATGTTTCCATCATCGCGCATTAATGCCTTTTTTGATATGTCGGTTCTCCATATCTTGGTCACCAATGGCTGAAATGAATGGCTGCATTTTGGACGTCGATGACCGAACAGAAGACTGAATGGTTAAAGATGGAGGTACAGAGGAAAGAGCCCGATGATAGGAATATATCGCATCGGTTTTTCTGCTTTTATTTGTAAAGAGTTTAATCAACAGGTTTATACCCCATTGTATTGCTGTCTGTCTCATGCCTTTGCGACATTTGATATACTTCTTAGCCTTTTAGGACCAAAGGTCCCAACGGCAACGCAGGAGAGCTGGTTCAAGTTCTAGTTTTTGTGATTTGTTTTTTATTAAATATTTTTGTGAATATTGGATTAATTGGGGAAACATTCCAAACGACCGTTTGGTCCCCTAAACACAGTGGAATGTAAATATAATAAGCCAATGCCTAATCCCTTCTGTTTTTTAAACCGGAAGCATATGTAGATTTCACATTTTCCTGAAAGACTACCTTCCTTGACGGTGGAATATAATTAGTATCTAGCAATACTTTATATGTATTTTTAATAGTTACTGTCATTACACTTATAAGATATACAAATATTGATAAAGTTTTGCCCAAAGTCATCAATGACGGATATGACCGCACCCATCCATCATCGCGTTTCGTTATCGGCAACAATCAAGTTCTTTGACTAAACCACGTGGGTGATTTCCTGATGCAATGCTGGCATTTACGCGCGTGTGGGAGTGATTTTGTTTATTACAATAATTTAACTAATCATTGAATCCATCTTAGTCCGTCCTTAAATCAACACAAATGTCATTTCTATATTTTTAATCCATGTATAATCTGAAGCATGCCACCTTATTGATATTACGTGTCAACATGATTAATCAATGTTGATTGCAGTGACATGTAAAAGTAATATAATAAAATACGCTAGTAATATAATAAGTCTATGGTTGATTGTGTCTTCTTTAAGACAGATGCCACAAGATAAAAAAAAGTTACTTAATGTAATTGACGGTTCGATATGGATTCTAGGAGCGCATTTAATTTTCCGAACTATTTGTTATGGTTCAATTTAAGGTACACAAACGGTTTTCCCATATAAATTATGTCATATTAAACAACCATCCGGTACCATCAAGAAAACTCCTCGAATAGTGCCGCGCTGAGCATGGTTTCGCGAGGTGAGGTGTATTTGGCTTTTCGGATTACCTTTAGTATTTCAGCATATCCACCCATTTCGGCCGCAAACCACTGATGATTTCCCCTTGCATCTGCTCAAAATTACAAATTAAACAATTGGTATATTAAGGTTGGAGTGCGCAATATCTGGTTGGTATTATAGTTATAGTACTATCTTCTTTCTTCTTCGGGCGAAAAATAAGGATGGATATATTTTTATTTTAAAATGAATATTAACCGGAGATAGTTTTCTCCATCCTTTTAATATCATGAACCGAATAAATTGTAAACAGCACCTCTGATCTCGTGGATACCATCCCAGCCCCTTCACTTGGTAATGTAGAGATCGTGTGCATGGATAAAGCGTTACAACCGTTAAGCAGAACATCAGCCTGAAGCCTGAGTCCACTAATTGATAACTAAATTTTCGAGCGTTTAACACATTATTTGGTACACTTTTGAGTGATTCCGGGGTTATCTCATAATGCTAACGCGCGAAAGTGGAGTTATCTATAAGCGGAGTTAGGCTTCTGATTTAGCGGGGAACGCCGCCTCTGTCATTGGGACTATGTCCAAAACCGCAATGGAGGAATATTTTTTATGGGCCAATATGTTGGAATTTGAAATTGTATTCAAGTATTAAAACAATATAAAATTATCTTACAAATTAAAACCTATCCTATACACCGAATCCAACTTAACTTATTAGCAACTAAGATAGTTTTCCTTTAAACCTACATATGTGCATGTCATTGTACCTTTGGCTCCACGATCCTTACCATCAATAAGTTTAGTTATTTAACGCAACAAAGGTATCGTACGTTCAACCATGTGCATCTCTTTGTCTTACAACATATGTATGCGCAATTGTGTGGTATAACCCACCCATAACGTGTGCCATAACTATCTATAGTAGCAATGGCAGACCTCACTCAAAGTTATATGCAAGATTATGAATTTATTTTCTGGATCGCTTTGACGTTTAAAGAAACTTTCAGGGTTACATACTTTAAAAACCAGTAAAAATGTATGGTGACATGGCGTCTTTTGTCAGTCCTGTGACTGAATCGATGAAGCATTGATGCCCGTAGAAAAAAAAATGCAAGCATAATTAAAACAATATGTCAGTAAGGGAAGTTGAGGGTTCATAAGATCTTTAAAAAACAATTTTAAAATCTGCTTGGTGTATAATTATTGACTATAAATAATGTTTTTACTACCGCCTAAAGATAAACTCACAATATTCAACCCAGACGAAGTTGGGCGGGCCACTAGTACAACGTAAAATGAAAAAATCTAATTAGAACAAATCACAAATTAAAAATTATTATTTTACAATTGGACCTCGCTTTGTTCGGTTAACGGATTACTTGATGGACCATTCTGCTCGCACATGTTGAAACCATTTTCGTATTATTTATAACGCGTTTTAATTGCCCGCTATTCACCACACCGAGCGCAATTTCTGTGCAACTGTATCATTTGCACATCGCCATGGGTCCGTAGCGCTGTTTATCGAATCGTAATATATTTGTAGTCCTGTTTTAACTTTCCATGCATCAAGCAGATTTACCAATACACGTTACACCATTACGCTGTCGAAAGTGGGCGCAGTTAAACTAAACACATGCACACCGTAACTTCTGATCAAAGAAATGGGAGGGGTCGGGAATTTTACGAATATCGAACGGCCGTTAAGTTCGACGGGCTAATAAAAAAATCTTGGGCTATCTTTGAAGTGACAGTTGCGCGTTTGTGACCCAATTTCGCGGGGGCGCTCACGAAACATTTTTATCGCCGGTGTTCTGTGGGGTTTGGCAAAAGGTGCACGTGTGCCGGGAACAGTGTGCATGCCTCATTCATCTATAGTGCATGCTACATCTCTGAAAAGAATCGTTACGGAACGAATAAAAGATCGGGTGCAATAAAACATTCGTTTGTTTATGTCTTCGCAGCAAAGAACTGTTGATAAAAGATATTAGTGTTAGAAGTATCTCGTTCGACTTAATGTGGACTCGTGTTTTGGTGTTCCTCGGCATGCACAACACGCGTACTATTTACGAGCCAATCAGCGTCGACGCCGACACGCCCGGAAAAGAGAAATTAATTATAATTGACTTTTTTAAAAGGTCTTCCTTTACCGTCAACGAATAGGTGTAAATTTGGAACGCTATACCCAACAGTGTCGTTGGATGCTGAATACCGAGTAAATGTCATTCGACATTCGCTTGTGATGTGACATGAGTGTAATGTTGGTATCGTTCGTGTGGGTAATACATTAATATGTTAGATAAGGATTTCCTAAATCTAATGTTTAATGACATCACTGCATCTACATATGTGCTTGGTTTTAGTTAAACTTTTAATTTTGAATACAATGCATCGGGACACATAATACGTGAAATATAACAGATTTTATTCGAGAATCTCGTCAAACATCAAGCGAGCAAGGTGGTTGTGATGACATGTTGTGTGTAAAGCGTCATCTCTTTCGGGGACCTGTCAGCATCAGCCGCGTTCGAGGCACCCTTTCTCTTTCACACGCCAGTGCTCTTCTTCTTCGGAGTTCTATTATTGAATATCTATGCGGGAGAGCTCAGAAGCGGCCATCTTTTTAGAATACGACACAAATAACATTCTATATTTGAAGGTTTATCCATTCCGATGCAATTTAGTATTAGAGCTCCGAACGAAGAAAAACTGTTTTGAACTCAGAATCCTTCGTATAAGGACGATTATAGCTCGAGTAGTGCCATCGAATAGGACTCTTTAGATTTATGTAAAAGTGTGCGTAAGGTGGAATGGTTATGCAGTGAAGACGATGACCACATGCGTCAATGTTTTCATGTTGTACGTACAACTACAAATATGTATTTTGTACTTAGCATCTTTCATAGTTTAATTCAGTGAATGTATTTACTTACGGTAATCCAAGTTACTACAGTAATGCCTTATACATTTGCACTTATAACTTTATTTTAATACTTCTGGTTACCCCCAAAGATATCATAAAAGTCTGACCAAAATGGTACGAAATAGGTCAGTATTGCCAGAAAGTCGTACTATTTTAAAATCTTTTGAACGTGCAAATAAGTAGAACAAACAAATCATATTTACACCCACATTATGACCGTCCAAATAGATTCCGGTGGAACGCGTTGAAAAAATGTCTAGGCTTATCTGAACGTAAACACGAGTGAGCGGTGGTCCATAGCGCAGCGCTGCTAGCCGGCAACGGCAGTCAGCCATCTGTTCGTTGCACCCATAAAGATAACGAAATATGTAAAGCGGCGTCAATTTCCTTCTGTTCCACACTTCATATCGAGCCCTTACACTGGGCAGCCGCGCGTGTTTTGTTGGAATAGTGTTAAATAATAAGTGAAAATATCTCAAATCACTAGTGAAAGAACAAACATCCCGAACCATAAAGCTGAAAAGCTTATTTTCGAACGCAATGTGTTCCATATTCAAAAAGTCGGTACGTTCGAGGCGAGGCGAGAGCGCTATGTCTTCATTTTGTTTTCTCTTTTTGAAGATGCGGTTTATTTTTAATCGTGTTGTCCTATTTAATTCGTTGGCCGCGCGGCCGGTGCTTTCAATCAGTTTTACGGGAAACACCGTTGGGCTTGCAAGTTCTCTCCGTTTTTGCGTTAGAATTTTAGTATATTCGAGAGAGCCAAAATGATCAAATTTATTTTGTGCAAGTTGAAGAAGGTAAAACATAATTTTGCTGTAATTGTAATTTCTCTCTCTCTGTAATTTCTACATAAAATAAATTCTATATTTTTTTTTCTTTCCAGATCTATCCGGACCCGGAGTCCGAGAAAGCCATCATGGGTTCTGTGGTGTACTGCATTCACCACAAGGAAGGATGTCAGTGGTCCGACGAGCTGCGGAAACTCAAAGTAAGTTTCTTCTGTTGAGTCAATGACCGTGCTATTTACTCTATGAATACATTTTGAAATGTAGGTCTTTGCAACACTTTACTAAATTATTTTCTAGGTCGATTTTCCATTCGGACAGCATACAAATAATCCATTCATTCTTATTTAAGTCTGCTGAGTGCCATCTGTAGATTGGTCAAGAATTAAGTGGTATTTGCATTAATATATTTTAATTAGTTCATAATAAGAACCCACGCTCCAATATGGTTTGCGGATCTGTCCGTCAGAAATGCTCGCCCACAAGCAAGTCTGTTCAGCCCGGTGTCTCAGAACATGTTTCCCATTCTTTCGATTAAGTCGACTAGTCTTTTCCCGCACAAACATTCCAATGTGATGAATTATAAATGAAATTCTGATTCGTTTTTTCTAAAATAATCTTGTTCGATACCTCTACAAAATAAAGAAAAAATATTTTCTTAATGTTCGGATAGTTCTTACCACCTACAAACTCGGTTATTGGTCGCAACGTAATTTTTTTATTTACATGCACTGACAGATTCAGTAGTTATAAACAACCCGCCCCATAAACTATTTTGTTCAGTGTTTTTTTGGGGTGGTTTTGGAGGATTTGGTAACACACAAAGAAATACCAAACAACAACAACAAATCCGACACCTAGATACCCACCTGATATTAAGAACGGCCCGTAAGCTATGTTCCCCATACAAACGTAGTTTAATAATCATTTGAAAAACACTATTCCGATTTGTTTGATATTTCGTATATCATATTCTACAATAAATATACGTGTCTGTACGTTTTTGTGTTGCTAAAAAATTTAAAGCAAGTCAAAAGAAGATCTTCATACAACATTTTTTTTCTCTGTTGTGTGACGACACAGGATACATTTTTCGAATAAACAAACACGTGCAGATATCGATATTTGTTGCCTGATATTAAGTCCTAAATATCAAGAAATTTGGAACAATGGTTTTCAAATGATTAGTAAACTACGTTTGTATGGGGAGCGTAATTTTCTGATGCTTACGGGCCTACCTTAACTCAAGGTGTTGAAAATGGCCATTCCCAAAGGGTGCCAACGGAACCCTATTACCAAGCCTCCTCTGTCCGTCCGTCCGCCCGCCTGTCACATGGCTGTATTTCATGGACCGTAATAGGTAGGCAGCTGAAATTTTCACAGAGTGTGTATTTATTTTGCCGCTATAACAACAAATAGGTAAAATAAAGAAATCATAAAAAATAAAGGTGGGCACGTGTTTTTTTGGGTTAAATATTGTACGATGTTTCGGAACCCTTCGTGTGCGAGTCCGACTCGCACTTGGCCGGTTTTTTCCGAGCATGAGTGTCGGTAGCGGAAGCGCACCCCCGAGTGCGAGCGCTAGCGTGACGTTGGTGTGTCCGTGCGCAGGCGCACCTCAACACGTGCAAGCACGACGCGGTGCTGTGCGGCTCGCAGTGCGGCGCCATGATCCCGCGCGTGCTCATGCAGGACCACCTGCGCTACACGTGCCCGCGCCGCCGCGCCAACTGCGAGTACTGCGCCAAGGAGTTCAGCGGCAGCGCGCTCGAGGTTGGTGGGGACTTGTCGATTGTTGCAGCACAGCCTGGATGGAGGGACATTCACGGATTCGAAAACTTCCGAACGCCAATCTTACTCACAGCGCAGTCATTCCCGACGCTGCTAACGCATAGCAAGCGTCGCCAGACACACGCTAGAGCTTTCATCTGTCACTCGTGAATACCAATTTGCCAATTTCACGCTAACTTCCCCAGCGTTTGCGTTAGCGTCCGTTTTTACTCACGCATAGAGTCCGTGAATGTCTCTTCTGGACGCAGTCGGAGACAGCTTCAAATCCAAAGGCACGTTTCTCGAGATCGGCTTATGTACACGGCTATTTTACCCGCAATTTTGAGTTCGAGTAAAACGGAAGAGTGGTCGTTTTTTTAATAGCGTATCGTTTGTGTCAGTTCGAATGTGGAATTTCGAGTCAATTTCAATTCGCAGCTTGTGTTTGTGCACACTAACGTCGCATATTTCATAGATACGGCAATGCCAAAACGGCCGCTCGTCCGTTTTACTCGAACTCGAAATTTCGAGTAAAATATCCCGGTACGGCCCCAGGAACGCGGGTGGACTCGTCTTCAATGCCAAAGATCTCCCGATCGAATCCCCGCCCCGTTCATGCAGCACTTTCTTTATGAGTTGGATAAGTGCATTTCGTCACGAGTACGAGCTGTTCCGGAATCCATGTAAAACGGAGCGTCCCCTTTCCCTATTAGGTGGTATAGTTAAGTACTGAAAATATGGTTGAGGCAAGCAGTATCTGTACTCATAAAGGGAAAGTCCTGGCATGGCACCTAATTCCTTCGGGAGTGTTGGGCTAATATGATGGTGGGTGTGGTATTAGGCATCTATGTCAGTCACATGTAAAAAAAATAAAATTGGGGGAGAGAGGGGCCCCCAATATATCCACCATAAATATATTTATATTCGCAGTCTCAAAACTAAAATTGATTATCGACTGTTTTTTTTTATATAACTGGACATGAATGGCTTACCACACCTGCTGTCATAATATTACACCACAATAATGAACACTACTGTATTTTCTGAATTTGGATTCGATTCAGCATATTATATTTTAAGTAATTTTTAAACGGCTTGACCGATTTTTAAGGAGTATTTATGCTGGATGTTTCTTAGCTATAGTTGCACCCGAATTCCGCTGCTGTCGAATTCCAGAGTGTTTTATTGATGTCCAAAACGAAAATGACCCGAGAGCTATCTTACTAGGCGCTGCCTGATTACTCGACCGACTGCCCAAACATTGCAGGAGCACTCGGGCAACTGCGGCCACGAGCCCGTGTACTGCGAGAACAAGTGCGGCGCGAAGGTGCAGCGGCGTCACACGGCGCAGCACGCCGCCCAGCACTGCAGCAAGCGGCTGGTCGCCTGCCGCCACTGCGGCGGACGCTACACTCAGGTACGCTAACCTATCGTGACAGACATACAGCGGCCCGTAGCCTTGTGGTGCGGGGACTGGCCTAGCGTACCAGAGGTCAGGGTTCAATTCTTCGCCCCGACATGCACCACTTTATTTCTCTTGTAAGTTCGAGAAGTGCATTACGTCACTAATGCGAGCTGCTCCATGGTTCGGAATCCATGTCCCCTTCCCCTACTAGGTGGTAGGGTTTAAGCCCGCCCGGGTTAGTACCATCGCATTGGAAGAAAAGATGGTCGAAGCGGCAATGAAAAATTGTCCGTGTTTAACATACAGTTTAGCCGTGCTCATTAAGGAAAGGTCCTGGCATGGCACCTAATTCCTTCGGAAATGTGGTGTATTGGGCTAATATTATAAAGGTAATTGTATGGTATTGGCCATTTATGTCAGGTTACATAAAAAAAAAACTTACGGATGAGACCAAAATCGTTTCATACAAAATGTACTGAAATTTTCTTTTTTCACTCAATACAATTTCTAAATCGCTATGTAGATTCAGCAATGATCTGAAATTATGTTTTAAGGTTTACCATGAAATATTTACGATAATTCAAGAAATTTGATCCGCGAAGTATCAGTTGGTCACCCCTTATTTACCATAAAAAAGGGGTTTTGTCCAAGCCCGTGCCTGTTTCCTCAGTCAAATAAAAATAGATTTATCTGAAACAATTTTAAAAAATCTTTACAGGCCGATATCATTAGATAAGTAATAAAAAATTGTACAGACGTAGCTCTCAGTTGGTTTATTAAATGTGCACAATTTCAGAAAAAATATTTTTTAATTTGACTGAAGAAACAGGCACGAGCCATATATGGAACTCGACCACCTCATTATCCTCTTAACTCAGCCGTCTTATCCTACAATCGGGCCTTAGTCAGTCAAGGCAAGGAGTAAAGAGAAAGGCAAGATATCTAACGTCATCCAACGTAAAAAACTCGCCGAAAACTGCGTATTCTCGCTGGCAATGTGACATTACTAACCAGCGCCATCTCTCGTCACTGCCAGCCTAGGTAGGCGTTTGAACTACAAATTACAAATAAATACAAGTTAAAATACAAATCATTGTAAATAAAAATTATCAAAGATTTCGAGATTCTTTAGTGCCATCGGAGGCTTTACTTTCGTGCACACGGCTGCAAATGTGTACCAGCATAAAATGTACCACATACATAGCCCCGGTTGCACGAAGAAACGGCTGAGTTAAACAATGTTCAACCACGTCACTTTTAGTGAACCACATAGAGTTCCTTCCATACTGTCCACACAAAGTGACGTGTTTGATCATACTTTGACGTTGATTTTGATTTTTTGTTCTTTCGTGCACTCGGCCCTTATTGTGCTATCTCAAGGACATCGTCACATCCGGGTCTTTAACTGCAGAGTTAGTGCTAGATAAAAAAATCTAAACAAATTGCCATTCACTAAGATATGTACATAGATAGCGATGTCGATTGCGGTTTTTTCGACACACAACAGCAGTTAATGTCCAAAATATTGCTTTTAGTGCAGTGACTGGCGATATGCAAGTTATCAATGTACCATCGACGACATAAGTCCAGTAGCACCCTACGCTCGGGTTTGATTTGCAAATGTGGCGTGCCCCTCCCCCCTACCGCAACCCGCGCGGGCGGTGCGATCCCCTCTTCCGCTTCACCTTTGCGTGATGCGACCACTTCAAAGCAAACGCTCTGCGAAGTGCTAAAAACTGGACTTTGAATGGGACCCTACATATTTTGGTCCTAGTTTTAAAGTAAATCAATATGTGAAATGCCTTGCATCTAACTCATTAACGTTACATGAGAACTGGGCTTTCAGTCTAAAATTTGATGAAACAACCGAATAATGTTGGAAATTCTTGGATAAATATCCTTTTAGAAGCGAAACTTTTATAACCTGGTTACGCGCTCGCCCATCGGGGAGTATACCGGTAAAAAACGTAGCCGTCAGCCGCTCCATCACCATCGATTAAGCAAGTCCATTATGAAATGGACACATTCAAACATTACGGCGGTTTTTTTTTATAAATGCATTGTCCACATACATTTTATCGTAAAATAAAATTATTTTTACCGAAAATGCTTAGAAGCTTCACTTCTGTCTGCAATGCAACCATACGTAAGATTTAATCATCCATTTGCCTGTTCACCATGTGAGTTAATTTACAATAGTAACCCATCAGTACTGGGGTCTGACTAAAATGTCCGCATTGTCCAATTTAACCAATTGGTGTGGCTGTCCGCAGGACACGTTGGCGGCGCACGGCGGTAGCTGCACGCGCGCACCGGTGTCGTGCCCGCAGCGCTGCGCCGCGCCGCCGCTGCCGCGCGACGAGCTCGACGCGCACCTGCGCGAGCACTGCGCTGCCGCCGCCGCCGCGGCCGCTGCAGCCGCCCCGCCGCCCGCGCCCTGCGCCTTCAAGGACGCCGGGTGCCGCTTCAAGGTACGATCGACGACATCAATCCTGTAGCACCTTACGGTCGGGTTTGTTTTGCACATGTGGCGTGCCCTTCCCCTGCCGACCGATCTTCAGGCGGGGCGTCCTACCTCAACCCGCACGGACGTTGCGATCCCCTTCGCGCGATGTGAGCGCTTCATAGTAATCGCACTGCGAAGTGCTATTGACCTTTTGAATGCGACCGTACCATCGACGACAAAAATCCTGTAGTACCCTAAGGTCGGATTTGTTTTGCACATGTGGCGTGCCCCGTCCATCCCCGACTGGTTTCGATAAAAACTAAAGCGGCATTTTCAGATTTTCTTTTTTTTATTTTCCAGCCGGGAACTAACTAATTGATTTAGAGAAAAATAACACAACCTGTATTATTATTACGCCATCCAAAAGTGTCGCTTAAACCAGAGACAAAGGATAGTAGGGATTGACTGCTAACGTCATACAAACAAAAACTCGAATGAAACTTTACATTTTAACTACAAATTAAGTAATGTCTATGTAAATAAAAAATATGACAGTGGTGATGTTTCGACTGTGGCATATGATGCGCCGCCGAATTCCCATATATTTACAATCAAAGTCCCTTTGACCATACGGCGGAGACGCGATATCGACCACATGCCAGTCCTTACTTTCTCTTCAGTGTGCACAACCTTCTCACGATTTTTCATTTCATTATGACATGCGAGTAAAATAGCAGCTTTCGCCTGGCCATATGTTTATACAGGTGTTAACACCCGCAGGGCACGCGACAAGCGGTGGACCGTCACATCGAGGAGAGCTGCCAGCAGCACCTGGCGCTGGTGTCGGCGCTGGCCGGGCGGCAGGCGCGCCAGCTCGACTCGCTCCGCGCCGCCGTCGCGCGGCTCGCGGTCAACTGCACGGGCGCGCTCGTGTGGCGCGTCGCCGACTGGGCCGCCAAGATGGCGGAGGCAAAGTGCAAAGATGGCGTCGAGCTCGTCTCGCCCGCGTTCTACACCAGTCAGTACGGGTACAAGCTTCAGGTGAGCACTTTAGGCCACACTAATCAGGCAGAAGGGCGTTCACAGAAAAAAATCTCCAAAGATTTTAATCAAAAATTCTGCGCATGATTGTCAACGCACCATGGTATGTTACGAACAACAGGCTCCATCTGGAACTTTAAATCCCATCAGTAAAGGAGGAAGCTAAAATAAAAACAGCAGCATAAAAATCAAGACTCTATAAACACCCAAATAAATTATCCTCAAACTTGATGAAACCGAGGAGGGTCTTCACTAGACTGAAAAGAAGGGCACCCCAAGACCTAATAACAGCTTAGTCTTATAAGCTGTGTACTTTTTTGGAAATGTCTTTGGACATTGGCCACACTGAAGAAAACTATTCCTAACAAAAAAACTGATAAATGTCTATACACTGACAGATTGCAGTTTCAAATAATAATAAAAAAAATATATATTTTATTATACTTTTTTTGGAGCGACCATAGGCACTCGTTGCAAAACGAAAACGAACGAGAACCATGGCGACAATCTTAGAGTTTGTGAATTAACTTATGTCTCTAACTGCAGTATTTCTGGGAAATATGGCTCATGCCTTGGGGGCCTTGCTTCTTATGCTAGAGGTCATCATCTCAGCCACCCTAGGTCGCCTAGACGCCACCTGTCGTGATAAATAATCAGTTTTCTTCCCCATTAGGTCTAGCAATTAATTTTGAGGCTGCCGAGAATCGCACATTATTAGGTACATGAATTCAGAAAGGTTTCAAGGTCACATCAAATTTCTACTGATAATTTTGCATAATAATGGATCAAGGGTACGCCTAATGTGTTAATGTTGACAAAGATATTATTAGGTATGAAGCACAATAAGTAAAAATCATTATTGTGACTAACCCTTCACAATACACTTATTGTGGGGAGAGGATATAATTAGACTCAATTACTCACCTCACAGGGCTTGTGTGATGACTTGGCCATTTCCTTTTAGGTACTTCCTTTGTTTTAGTCATAACAATTCGTAACAGTGCCCAGTCACTGCCAAGAAATGTTTGCCCGCTTTACTCAAACTTTTTCACAAACTATCAAACATTTTGAAAGTTAGCTAGGTAACTATTGATTTGTATAAATCATGTTTGATTCAACAATAACTATGACCCTCACTTGTATATTATTGTTTCTAATAGATGAATTGCTAAGTACTAGGAAGCACGGCTACATTGAACTGGATGAAAAAAAAAACATTGTGTCAAGGCCGCCTCGACTATCTTTCATCCAATGTGAACAATATATTAATTGTATCTACTATTTTTAAATTTTGTATCTTAAATTCATAGTCTTCTTCAAAATTATTCGGTTTGTAAGGTTTTCGTGTGTGCCGTTAATTGCGTGACATGCCAGAAATGTTATGCCACCTGTTATTATTCCTTTTTGTTAAAATAAATAAATGCGATGACGACAACCCCACCACTTAGCAGGGAAGGGGAGGAGACCTACATACATTCTAACATGGTTTCCAATCATGGACTGCCTCGTCTTTTGAGTTGGATAAGTGCATTTCGTTACGAATGCGAGCTGTTCCATGGTTCGGAACCCATGTAAAACTGTAGGTCCCTTTCCCCTACCAGGTGGTAGGGTTAAGCTCGCCCGGGTTGGTACCACCCACGGAGGATAGAGGGAGAGAGGAGATGGTTTTAACTCATATTACTAAGGATCGCAGCGTTACACTGTGCGGGGAAGCGGGGGGAAAATCGCTTCATGGTGGGGTCATGCACCGCCCATTTTTGCGAAATCCATCTACCGGAAGAATCGATATTCTGGTAGCAGCTATTCCCAGAGCTATTCTTAGTGGTTACAAGACTACAACTAGATGGCGCCTTTTAAATTTTACTGAGTGTTTTTTCTATAAAAAAACCTTTGAAATTTAAATCTATGCCTTCGCGAGGATTCAAATAATTTTAATTTAAAAATGTAAGCAAAATTTGCATCATGAGATCAACATTTCTTACCGTAAAAAGAAAATGATAGCGCGCCATCTATCGGCACATAGCGAGAGCGATACATCGATACAATGCTCGAATATTGACACAGACCATAATATTGTCCCACAACCTAACACCGCCAGCGCCATGTCGCGAATGTCGTCGCTAAGCCACGCCTTCTTATCACGTGAGCTGTGACGTAGCGACCCACTTGGTGGACACAGACCCAGTTTGCTTAGACCATCTCCTCTCTAGCTCTATCCTCCGTGTTACCACCGCATGATTGAAGCGGCAATGAAAAATTGTCCGTTCTTTCCAACCAATTCAATATAACCGTGGCAAGGTCCTGGCATGGCACCTAATTCCTTCGGGAATGCGGTGTGTTGGGCTAATATCATAACGCTGTGTGGCATTAGCCATCCATGTCAGGTTCCATAAAAAAATAACCGCGATTGAACCCTCGGTCTTGAATACAACAGGCGTTGTACGTAGCACATACGCATTTTTCTCCTAACCCTCTCTATTCGGTTGCAGGCATCGCTGTTCCTCAACGGCAACGGCGCCGGCGAGTCCACCCACATGTCCGTCTACATCAAGATCCTACCGGGCGAGTACGACGCGCTGCTGCGGTGGCCGTTCGCTCACACCGTCTCCTTCACCCTGTTCGACCAGTGTTCGAGCCCCGAGCGCGCGTGCAACATCGTCGAGTCCTTTGTGCCGGACCCCACGTGGAAGAACTTCCAGCGGCCGAGCCGCGAGCCCGACGCGCTCGGCTTCGGCTTCCCCAGGTTCGTCTCCCACGAGATGCTAAAGAAGCGCAATTTCGTGAAGGACGACGTCATGTTTCTGCGCGTCAAGGTCGACCCGAGCAAGATCGTCGCCGTTTAGGGCAGGGCGGTCTCTTTAGTCATTGTTGGTTAGTTTTGATAGGTAAAATAAAAGTCATTAATATACTATTTTTGGTGTAAGTGTAAATACGGATGTTCAATTGTAGACTGCCCACGCCGGTGGAGAATTTTCCAAAATAAGTGGTTCAGGAAAAAACCTATATTCATAGATTGCAGTGCAGTCTGGGCCGATTTAAGAAAGTTCAAGAAGAGTTCTCAACTCCAAAAAAGTATGTCCTTTTCTCTTGATGTTGTAAAATAAATGTAGTCAATTATAGTTTTTAGGTTGATAGGTTAGGCTTAGGTTACAGTATTTTTAACATATGACAATGTTTAAATATTTAAATTTTGGTTCTCGTTTCATTTTGTGTCTCTCTAATACTCATACTTTGTGAATAGATTTTTTATTTTCTGACAAACCCCTTGATGTGTTTTTTTTTTATTTCAGCCACAGAGAGACCTAAAACCAATTTTTATTTTGTAAATATGTACAGAGTAGATAAGTGGAGCGCAAACGACGCATTGTTATTTCTTTCACTGAAGATCTCTTGAATTTCCATTGCCGCATGTAGATATAACCTGACGTGACAATACCTTCGGGATCTCTGTAGCGTGAATTTAACAGAATTGGGAAGGTTCGAAATGCTTTTGTTTCACTACCGTACACTTGTCGCTGTCTTATATTAAAACTTGATACAAATTGAGTTTTATCGGTTGCATGAATGCTAGTAAATAAACGGAGCTGAATTGCAATCTCTCTGTCCCCATTCTACTATATCTCGACGCTCAGGCAGGGCACTCATTCACTTTCCGCAATTCTTCTGTAAGGTTTTGTTAACTGTGGAATGCACTCCTAAGTGGTTTCCTCTTAAGTACAAGCTGGGTTCATTTAACCTTTTGGAATACGTAGGTATGTTTACAGTCAGATGATTCTGCTCTGTAAAAATATGCGCCCTTTTAGCACTTTCGTTTGTTTTGCCATAGATTTCTCCGGCCGGCACGGTTTTCGCAGGCCGAGAGAGATTAAAAGCTCATGAGTGCCTTCGAGCACTTAGTTAAGGGGCCCGGCGTCCGCTATACATCGCGTTCAACATAAAATAACGGGCGCACGCACGTCAGAAAATATTACGAAATTCCGTTTTGTTCTAGAGTAGTAACATTCTTGTTGCCAAAATAGAAGTTACCGTGTAAACTTAAAGATAAACATATGAGTAACATCGCCTGACAGCGGCGACATGTGTGTGCTAGGGAAGCTTATCACTAAGCATACATATTCCTAATTCTGTGATGTATAACATGGGTAATGCTGTGGTAAAATATCTGATGGTGACATTGATCTTGCTTTGTCTTTTTTTCGCTTAAATGGATTTGATTGTTTCTAAGGTGAATTTCCTCTGCTTTATCTTCCACTAGCTAGCTGTCGACTAGGGAGAAGAGATTTAACGAGCATTCCCATCAATAATATAAAATAGCTGACTTTGCACAAAATATGCAAAAACAGCATATTGTAAGAAAAGATCTTTCACATTATTTCAAATGAAAATTTTCATCAAACTTTTACAAGCCCTTAAAAAGTTTATAGAGAAAGTGTTTGAGATAATTTGAGTAACTCGCAGCAGCATAACATTAAAGCTTTTTAGTACAAAGTCATTATTATTATTTACAACTACTCTAGATCTTGGAAGTATGTCACCGATGTTATTTCGGCAAATCTTGTGTAAATGTTTCTAGAATATACTTGGATATTTATTTAAATGAATGGTGTTAAACTAATTATTTAAATCTAATTTTAGTAATACAAAGTGACAGATATTGCATATTTCTATGGTGTTCATTACTTTATCATAGGTGTCTAGCAGCCTATTCCTTTCTGCAGGCGTCCAAGAGAGGCGCTGTGAATTCGCTTGAGATACATATGACTTTTTTCGTATCGGTCTTGAATGCAACTATGATAGTGCAATGGGTGCCTTATGCAATTATTGTTATTTTTTTGTCCAGGAAGAAAAGCTATATTCGAAGCCCATTTATATATTGTAAATACTGGCAATATTTAATTTTACATAAATTAAAATACATAATGTAACAATACATTATAATGTCCAATATTTTTCTGATGCATATTATCAGTGTGTGTTAAACTTTCTAAAGGCTGGAGTTAGACCAAAGGTTGTATCGATTACTTTGTGGATGGCTACGATCTTGTACAATATTATACATGACAAAGTATTTCGAAAGCAGTCATAACTTTAGCTGTAATTTTTATAGGTACATTGTATGCGTGTGTTTTCTAAATATTTCGCTTTTTTCCTTTTATAAATGTGGTATTATATCCAAATCTATATTTTTTTGCTATAAAATGCTGTCCTTGTTACCCGTTTCACTAATACCAGTTATCTGGCCAGTTAATTATCCTAAGAGTTGTTGTTAATTCTTAGGAACTAAGAAATAAATGCTAAGTTAAATATTATATTTTTCTGGCAGTTTTGCTTGAGTATCTCAAATGAAAATCAACATTCCACCATAATAATTAGATATCTACAGGCCTAGTGGTTAACTAATTCTAATAATTATCAGAGGTTTTTCTTCTAACAGTAAGTTAAAAAAAACCACTCCCACCTTGACCAATGAAAAATTTAGTAAAATGTAGGTGGCAAGGGGTCTACTGAAAATTACATATGATTACAGTAAAATATTACATGATTTAGGTACATAGGTAGTTAGGTAGGTACTTGTAGTTCAATGTTTTATTTAAATTTACCAAATTTTTTTTATTTAAAAGTTTAATGTTTTCGTAGACACTTCAGTTTAAGATAAGAATACGTTTGTAGAATTAAGTACATGCCTACACAGTTAACAAATATTTTGTAAATGTTTTGTAAGATTATAAATGTATGGATAAGAAATACATTTTTGCATAAAATACTTCTGTGTGTACATTTTTATATCCCAATCCACTAATAAAATGTAAATGTTTTTATAGACATAATAAACACATTAGTTGCTTGTAGATAGACAAGTATCAGATAATATACACTCTCTTCTGCAGTTGGCATAAGTGACTTTAAGGTGGCCCAACCCGCTCATCTCCCCATACAAAAGGGGAAAGAAGATCACGCCCATATTTCTTGTCAGAGATCCAAAATGTTGCTCAATATAGCTTTATTTGATTGAACTAGATGTCTGATGACCATTGGCATTGTAAAATTGTGTTTGGTTTCCAAGTTATAACGTCCGAAAGTTCGGATTTTTCGCGCGTTTTATACAATTACTTTGGAGGTGGATTACGCAATGATAAAGTAAGAACATCTTATAAAGATTAGTCATCAGACATAGCTTGTTTAATCAAGATTTATAATCTATTTGGTTTTTGTTAGATTTTTGACTACAGCGGTCGTGGTTTACTTTTAGCTATAAGTCGTTTTGAAATTAAAATTTTCGTAAATCTTACCAAATCATACACTTTGCACATTGTCTTTTTTGTGGACAGGTTGCATCTTCCTCATAACGGAGACCGTCTTATTCTTAGAAACAGAGAAGGTCCCAGAGCGGAACAGCACGGTTTTGTACCGTGCCCGCAAATAAGTTGAGGCCGCCGGGTTGGGCCACCTTAATAACTGTTCAAGCATAAAATACAAATGGCCAAATACAGAGGTCGGCGTTTTTCGGGGATATTTTTTGAGATTTAGTGTTAATCCTAGTTTTATTTTAAAGTACTTACAGTACTGAGTCGTCTGTAAAAAAATCAAACTCGCAATACACGTTAGTTACGATATAATCCACGATTTTAATATAGCTTGCCAAATATGAGTAAGACTGAAGATTAAAATGTATATACAGGTTGAACTTGGTTGAGGGGGAGTTCATTATTTACAGTGTGTTATTCAGAGTCGACTCTCAAAATCAAACCGTGGATTATCTCCGGAATTACCATACATAATTCGATTTAGTACCGAGAAAATCCACATATTAAAGTTAGCACGCCACCCCTGAATTGTTCATGCTTAGTCACACCGAGTAGCCGGGGAGAGTACATATTTTATGCTGGGCTACCTAGACCGTAAAGCTCAAAAAAGGTTTGAAGCTTATATTAATTCGTAATAGCGATTTAATTTTTTTGTTAGACCTTTATAGGAACTGGATTAAGAGAAATCTTACATACATTATCATTGCAAAATTAAGTGTTTTAAAATTTTCTTCTCAATGGAATAACTCAACTACCGCACCAACCACCTTGTCTCCCTGCAAAGGGGACCTACTGATGGCCCCATTACCACTTTAATGCGGGGTCGACCACTTCTCTGGCGTGTTTGAGGTAAGCACGCTGCTGTCCGCTAGTGACATCCATCGCCAGAGGAGGGGTCCGCTTCTTAAGGTGACGCACGCAAGTTGATCTGCTTGCCGGTGCCCAGCAGCCTGGGGGTTGCTGGGCACGGGCATCGGGGCTCTGGATGGTCGAGTAGTCTGGATTATGGTATCGAAAGCGTCCAGGGAGAAAACACTTGCTCCAGTATCCTTCTCCATTTGGATCCCTTCGATGTAGATTTAAATTTCCTTGGGTTCAGTGGGTTCTTCCTTCAGTTGGATGTTGTAGTGCCTCTTAAAGATATATTTGATAGGAATTTGGTCAGAGATTGCTGCGAGCATGAGTCAAATAACAATTAATAGAATATCAACATAGACAATGTATTTTTGGTTTGGTTTAATGAGGTAATTAAAAAACTATATATTTCATATAATTGTATTAAATTACCAAAAGTCAGCAGATTAACATTGAATTGAATTGATTGAATGGAATTCACATGAAACAGATATCAATTTAATTTTAAATAATTTTGATTGATAAAGCGCCTTTACTTTGAAAGCCCCTAATAAAACATATTTAAAAAAAAAACTTTTGCCACCAAAAAGTACTTAAAAAAACAAATATTCGTCTACGCTTTTAATTCAACAAAGCAAAATATGCTTTTGTCATAATGATATGTGGTATTATCATAAATTACAAAAAACCGATTGGGTATGCACTTTTAGAAAGCATATGCATTGAATGTATGGAAATATAGACTAAATTTACTTTTAAGAAAACACATCTTACAAAACTAATTTGATGTGGCACTCAACTATTTGAATTGGTTATCACTATGCGCTCGTCATCACAAAACATGTGGCAGCCCTAAACAGCCGAACATTTTGGCGCTGCTAAGCGAACCTCATCTTTCGCCGCAGAGCGCTAAGCTTAATTTGGCGTAAACATTCTCGAGGTACCTGGAGTTTTATTTCTGCCGACACAAACAACTGCGGAAGGCCTGCATTGTGTATGGAGATGGCCATCTATTGCGAAGTAATTATTAGTATTATCTTTGATAATATGCTTACTTTGATGGTAAAAATAATTATGACGCATAATATTTATTGTTAGCGACGGCCGAGACCTCTGGTGTGCAAAGCAAGTCCCCGCGCCACTAGGTTACTTAGACTTGGGTATGGCCTATCTTCTCGAGAGCAATAATGATACATAAATAAGGGAAGGCAGTATTTAATCCAATCTTATAATTTTATCTTAATATTAAGGAAACATTTAAATCTATTCACATACTGATCGAAACAATAAGGCTTCAATTTAGTGAACTGCTTGGCTGGGAAATTGTAGAAATGTTCAAACTAGCGCTTACATTCTTTTTTGACATCTGAAAAAAATAAAAAAACATTCAATTCTAACAAATATTGAATAAAGGATGCATATTTTAGTAATAATCGAAACATCAGCCAGATATGTTGCATAAATGTTGTAAAACCATTTCTAGAATTCTTTCAAAAGGCATTTACTTTTGAATTTTTCCTCATATAATTCGGAAAACTTGTAAGTATACTGAGCCTCTGCAGTCGACATGTAAGATGAGATATATTTTACATCTTTACGGGCTTAAGATATGTGTTTTCAGGAAAATAGTAAGTAGTCAGTAAACTTGTAAATATAATATTGAATGTAAAGCGACCGTAGCGCCCTCTACATTAAGCTGCTAGTGTCAACATGGCAACAGGTGCATAGAAGCTAGTCAGCATGCACTACAACAGATGGCGCTACTAACTTGAAAGTCCAACATGTCATAAACCCAAGAAGCCTTTATCATACTATCGAAGTATTCAACCGATAAAATACATATCATCTAAATAACGACCGGAGAGCAGCTGCACATTTGGATTCGTATTTTTTTTTACTTTTCCTGCCAGTTGGATTAGGTCCCTCTGGAGAAGATTGAATGCGGAACGGTCAAAGCTGCCCGCTATTTGAAATTCCAAGTCACATAGAAACAAAACGCGCATATGTGTCAAAGTTTTAATGTTAAATACGAAAGTGTGAATTTTAGCGTTTTTAGCAATGGTAAGAATTCATAACAAGTTAGTACTAATGTAACTGTACAAACTATGAAATACGGAATGCAATCCGTTTCATCCGGGACAAACAGGCGTATCTCATTTTTAATTAATTTGCAGCGGAGTTGAAAAAGTGATAGTTTCTCTATTTTCTTTCATATTTTTCTGAATATTCTTCAAATGATGCTGAAAAATATAACCTGGTAAGAAGCTTTGCTAAGAGTTTAAACATAAATAATAAAGCAAATAAATTCAGATATGTATTCTATATATCTATATAATAGCTATAATTGTGAGATACGCCTGTACGTCCCGAGTGCGACGAATCTAGGCATAGGCTCAATAGTGAAATGGACTTTCAAGTTTTTTTTTCCAAAAAACCTACAAACACAAAGGTTCAATGTCAGCGCTTACCGTTTGAATTTTATACAGTTCGTCCATAGAGCTAGGCAACAATGGTTTCACAGAGTTGATCTCCATTGGTGTCAAGTGGTCGAGTCTGCCGTATCGGCCCCCTTTTTTCATTAAAGCGTCCATTGATGTACGTAGCTTCGACATGCGAATGTCCCAGATGTCCTTGATAATGGTTTTAATCTCGCCGGACCTTGGCACATCCTCTGCCGCCACTCCCAAGATCAGTTTGGCCTCCACCATGTAGTGGTCGTTCGGCATCTTAGTGAATAGGCTGCAAAGAAAATATTTATTATGGTTTCATGTAAGGCACACACTGTAGTTTGTATGCATATAGTTATGCTTAGCAGCTCGTAGCGCAGGGGCGTGTGGACTTGCCCTCCATGCCAGAGGGCATGGGTTCAAATCCGGGCCCCGTTTGTTACGATGCCCCCTATCAAGGAAACTCTTTTTAGGTCTCAACTCGTTTATTGATTTTGATAGGAGCACGTACAGATTTAAGTAAGAGTTCAAGGTGGTGGGTAAGTAATGTCCGTTGATCAGCAAACCTCTCTCGCACTATTTAGGCTTAAATTAGAGTCCTTTGCACTGCCTGGGCACTTAGCTGTCCGTCGGTGTGGCCGGCGCTAGGCGCACGGCTCCGAAAGAAGCGTCAGCTGTCCGGGCAACGCAGCGGGATGAGAAACGGTGGCGGCGAGTCGAGACGTCCGGGGCTTCAGGGGCGGCTCCGCAGTAGCGGCGGCACCCGGCGCTGGAGTCTGAGGCGCGGGTCCCCAGCCCGAGGATGGCTCGGCCCCGAGCGCAGCTGCCGGTTTCGCTGTCGCGTCCAAGGGCGACGCGATGCGTGTGCCGGGCTTGTACGCCTCGACAAGACCCTGAAGCGGATACAGGTAGCCGTGTTTAGATGGTGGACGGGTCGCCTGTCGCTTCTAGGCGGCGAGTAGTGTGCGCGCGGACATCGTGCCAGGACTGATAAGTATGTTAGATAAGGCTGAGATTTGATACAGGTATCATTAAGAGATGATCGAGAGGGTTTGGTTTAACGTGAAGCGTTTACATTACAGTATTCTTAGTATATTAGTACCTAGTGACATGGCTCGGGTCAATGACACGAGGCCATTGTCATTTGCCATATTTAAGATTACATATATCGGAAATAAGAAGCTAATGGCGTTTGCTGACTCACCCACAACGATGGTGGAAGATCCTAAGCACTTTTATCGACGTGCAGCGCGAGATGTCGGCCGATACGTTTCAGAGGAGCTGTTGCTTCGTTCGTCGGTTGACAGAATGAATGTCGTCCCGGTTCTCTCTGACGTCTCGCCTGGCTGTCAAGTCTATGGATGCGTTCCGTCTAAGGTTGAGTCTATGTTGTCGAGTCACTAGTGAAAGTGAGTCGAGATACATAGTGAAATGAGTGAAAGTGAGAACTTAATAAAAGCGAAGCGTTGTGACTATCAACAGGAATGCTTGCATTAATTGTTGACGCGTCACACGTTCATGCACCACTTTATTTTTGTTTTCTGAGTTAGTTGAGTGCATTTAGTTACAAATTTGAGTTGATCCTGGTTCAGCTTCCATGTAAGACTGTAGGTCCCTTACAGGTAGGGTTTAAACTGCCCGGGTTGGTACCGTCGCATTGGATGAAAACATGGCAATAATAAAAAATGTCCGTCTTTCCCATCCCATTCAATGTAGCCATGCTCATTAAGGGAAGGTCCTAGGATGGCACCTAATTCTTTTGTGAATGTGATGCGTCAGGCTAATATAATGAAGGTGATGTGGTATTAGCCATCCATGTCCAGTTACATAAAAATAAATTCTCTAATGTTTTAATGCAAATAGTATGGCGGAAATGCAATTAAATTCACTTAAAAACCTTTTTAGAAATTTGACTTTGGGCTTGTAGTCAGTATTGCAATAGTGTCAAGTAAATCAGTTTTGTGACAACACATATTACTGTGTTAGAATTTGTGTCCGCCATGTCGGCCGGTGAGAAGTGGTATGGTTATTCAAATTCATATTTATTTATATCTTACCAAAAAACTTTGCCTAATAGTTCATATTTTTTATTCTTTCAATAGCTAGGCTGCTGTATACTGAAGTAATCCTGCTTCTCATGCTAGGATTCCCTGTGTTATGAGAAGCAGGATCTTTCGTCAGTCTGTTGGGTTAGATTTGAGTTATAAATTAAAAACAATTGTACTCAACATAGAAATTAGGTGACATACATAGAAATTACATGCATAGAAACATAGAAATTAAATGCAGGTACATTATCACTTGTTTGCCGTGAGAATATGTTTCCACGCACAACTTGCAGCCAAGTTCACAGTGGACCAGTTGCCTGCAACATCAGGGTAAATTTACTTTAAATTGCTTGCATTTATGAGGAATTTGTAAATTAGTGTTAAAGCGAAGTGTCTAACTCCCTGAGAATCACAAAGAAAGAAAAAAACCAGCCAAGTGTGAGTCACACTCGCATACGAAGGGTTCCGTACCATTGTATAAGATTTGACATAAAAAACTTTTTTTGTAGTAATTTTTGTTATTTTAAAATTTTACATATTTGTTGTTATAGCGGCAAAACAAATACACACTCTGTGAAAATTTCAGCTGCCTATCTATTACGGTTCATGAGATACAGCCCTGTGACAGACGGACGGATGGATAGGGTTCCATTTGGCACCCTTTGGGTACGGAACCCTAAAAATACATTACCAGAGAGCAGAAAACTTCCAGCATTTATGTTTGGCATCGTTGGAAAGTTAATTCATTAAGGGCCTGGTACTAGCCAAATCGCAAAGTTAGACGAGGCACCCTCAAGTAAACTAACTAAGTCTGACGATTATAAGTGTCATCCTTACAATATATGATTCCTTGTCTAGGAATCGAATGATTTTCGTTAATGTATGTTTCCTTTTTCTATACAAAATACATTGCGGAAACGGTGTCCATTTCCGAACTTTTTTGACTAAATGTAGAAATCTAAAAGCAAATGGAATTTTTTGTTTATGCATATATGCTGTTTTTGCTTATATCTAGAAATCGAATGACTTTCAGATTTCTAATGAGAAAAATCAACTTTTTTTATTTTTATTATTATTTAAATAAATGATGGAATAAAAAAATATTAACAATCCATTATCAGTCTGGAGTTCTATTTGGATTTGCTGAAGCGTTTCACTACATAATATTACATTTGTTAAAAAGTGCATTTGTATGGCGCGAGTAGTTGGCTAGTCCTAGCGCCTTAAGATTTTAGTTATAGATCGTTACATATAATTTATGAAAAATGTAAAATCATCATTAAAAATAAAGATTGATTATTTAAAATTGAAAATTCTTTCATAAGCCATAAAAAACGATTAACAAAAGAAAGTACAGTGCAATAACAACATAAGTGGGGCGCAAGAGATTTCTTCCTGCCGACCTTTGGGTGTTTGAGATGAAAATAATATTTCCGCCATGTTACCACTGCAAACACTGGGAACACACCAACTGCAGATACCACCAGTACGGTATTAAGGGAAAATGAACTCTCTGCCATTATTTCGCCAGCACAGAAGTTAACCCGATTAAGGGTTCAAAGGAAATATAGGACGCTAGCAATTCAGATTAACTTGCTTCAGAAATATCTAAAGCCAACACTGTGTTATATTATTTAGTAGGAATTTTGGGAAAAAATATAACCTGGAACGTTTCTCTTCCTCTTTGATGTGCTCGAGAGTCTCCACGTCCATCCATTCAGGAGCAACCACGCGGCACTTCTGCTTCTGCTTCAACATCACCGCGAGCCAAAGGGGAACTCGTGTCGGTAGGCCGGCGCGGAATGGCCCGAACTCGCCAGCGATCAGGTACAACGGCTCCGACGAGAAGTTTGGGATGACGCTCACTTCCTGTGCCTCTCCGAGAAACTCTACCTCATATGGATCCATCCTGCTTTCCGGAGGCCTTTTTTTGATAAATCCAAGTGTTCATAACACAAAACCGAGGACAATTTATTAGTGAGAAGCTGAGAATACAAAAATTGCAGATTTCACCTGCTGAAGAGAATGTGTTTATTCTCGGAATGAAAACCCGCAATGGCGACACAGCAGCCTTCTCTGTGTAACAGCACGAATGTTTATCTCTCCTACAACTTGTAGGAAAGATAAAAAAGTAAGTTTACAACAACTTTTACAACCAACCAAAACAAAACATCTGTCAAATTTGACATGTGCCATAATGGCGCGAAAAGTTTATTCTGCGTTCACGCTTATCATATATCTTGTACAGTTTCGGTAAGGTTTCGGGATACTTTTTTCTATGGATCTATGGATTGTGAACACAATTTACTCCAAATTTGTATAAGTTTTGGACAGATATAAGCAGTGATTTAAAATAAAAGCACAATTTTGCGATCATTTTATCATTAACATTTTTGAGAGAAGAGTCAAACAAAAATCGCTATACAAGGGAACTAGCGCCATCTGCCGTTAAACGCTATGACTTCATGGAGACTACTCTGAACTGCCAGGTTTGCTTGTACCACTGAATAGTTCTTATAAATGTCGCAAGATGTCTCAGAAAAAATGTTTTGTTCGAAAAATTTATCAATGAAATGAGTATCGTACATAGAGGCGTAGATAAATAGAAAGTGAAATGCTAAAACTGAAATGAAAAAAAAAAAACAAATGAAAAGAATTTTGAGTAGTCAGTAAATTGAAGAAGGCAGTAACTATCACGTATCGTATCGTAAAATGAAAAAGTAAGACAGGAATAAGCTCTTTAGAAATTACCTCTTTCGCTATGTGCTAATGGATTTTCTTACTTTATTTTAAAATTCAAAAGCCTATTATTTACCATCAAATGTCGGGTAGCTACCTTTAGGAGAAATCTGTTTTCTACATCAAAACATGTCCGATACATATTTTTTTCCTTTAATATATTTTTAAATCCTAGTACCTAACTAGTCTCCTATGTTTTCAAATATTAGCTTTTATTTGATTAGGTTGGATGAAGTTGTTGGCATCATTAAAACAAAATATCTTTATAAAGTGTAGGAAATAGATTTACCTTTTTGTAAATCAGCACCTGGTGAAACCAAAGCGGTCCAAAGATTACATATTACATATGAGTAATCTGTGATATATCCATACTTAATATTATATATGCGAAAGTAACTCTGTCTGAATACATTTTGTGGCGAGTTTGTATGGGGAACTCTTATAATATCCAGAAAATAATTCAGCCTGACATCTATCCAAAATTACATCGACCCCTGCAGGGCTGCATTGCTCAGCTAGTTATTTATTAGATGTGTTAATATCATCTCAATGGTTCTAGTTGGTATCTGCGGTATTGGTATAATCTGCAGCAATAATAATAATAATAAGTGGTACGCTTCCGGTTGTAAGCTTCTCATATGTAATTTCTGAGCCCTTACTCGATTTGTCACCCAAATTTGTCACCCAACTCGCAACGAAGAAAAACCAATAATGAAAAACCTACATGGTAACAAGGAAACACCATTTAATACATATGTATGTTCATAGATACAATCTATACGCAATTTTGAATAATTAAAATTAGATAATTGGAGTGTAGCATAATTTCCAGTAAGCTCCAAACAAATTCAAACTTGCGGTTGCTTGGTCCCACCATAGAAACCTTCATAATATGAATAAATAAAAAAAAATGTGTTAATAACTAATAATGTTTTGCTAATAAACAATGAAATATAGGCTAACAAACATTTTCATCTTCTTCAAAGCCAACACGTTAGCGTAATAAATTATTTCTTAATTAAATTAATAAATAAAATCGCACGACGCCAGCGCCCCTTGCGGAGGTCACATAAATCATACAGTTTAATGGCGTCTGACCGGGCTCACGAGCGCTGCCTATCTTTCATAAAAGTTAACTGCCAACTACCCTTAAATGTCAGCGTGTTGTACGTGAGTACATATTGGGCGGTTTCTCCACTCCACTTCACTTTTGGTGTGGCGTTCCGGAGGGAAAGACGTGGAATCGTCTCCCTTTACCCTAGCCACATATTACATTCTGCTGTATCTCTGCTGCTTGCTACTCGATTTATTTAATCAATCTAAATATGGCGTCGCACTATTATATTTTCCAGGGGCCATTACGATCCAAAGTGAAAGCGAGTTGACAAGGATAATGAGGTGATCGAGTTCCATCCTGCTCGTGCCTGTTCCCTCAGTCAAATTAAGAAATATTTTTACGAAATTTTGCAAATGAAATAAACCAACTAAGAGCTACATCACCAGCCAATAGCGTCGCTTGTAAAGAACAATTTCTGGGAAGTTATGTTAAACGGAAACCTAAAGGAAAGTATGATACTTTTGATACTTTAAAGGAAAGTGTTGATTTTTAATAAAATCAGTTTCAAAATAAAAAAAAAATCAAGTATTCACTGATTACTCGTACCTTCATAATTTTTATTCATAACAATATTTTTTTTCGAAATATTCCTAAAATCTAATAATGCAGTTTATTTTTTTATCAAAATCTGCCTAAATGCTTTGACTGTTTTTCGCTATTTCTTATATAGTTTCGGATTTGGTCATGAAGTGTAAGAATAAAATGTGGGTAGACCATAAATAAAGAAAGCTACGGTTGTGGAAACTGGACTCCAAACAAGCAGAGCAGGTAAACCAATCACGGGCAGTGTGTCACATTTTCTACCTAATCCTAGAAGGTACACGCAGTAAGAATGCATATTTATCTAGCCTTTATCAAATATACTTATTTCTTACTACGTATACGTGATGAGAGAAAACACTGAAACAAATATATTTATAGCATACATGAAATGATGTTAACAAAAAAATAATAATAATTGCCCTTTTATATTAAAATAGAAGTTAACATGTGCATAGTTTATTTATGACATTCACAGTGAGAAAATAAATAATTCAAATCAATTTCTGTTCGACTCCGCTGCTTCCTGCGAACCCTTTAATTACAAGTCGTAAATTAGGCAAAACGGTCGATATGGCGCGATACTGTCTCAGACGTTGCGCGATTTACTGCCGGGGCCCGTCAAGCAGGGCCACTCAAAATTGGGGGCGGTCAGGGTGGGTCTGTTCTGTCCCCCCTCGCTCCCAACATTCAAGAGAATGTGTTTCCTTCGGCCTTCCATACAATCTATGAAATTATCTCTGGAAGGTATTTAATATTAAGGAATTTTGGTGGCTACTTGTGTCCATTTTTATTTATTCGTGCCCAGAGACATAGAGATAGTACACGTTGAGAAAACAGAAGTTTATTAGTGACAAAGCACTGTCAATCGTCACCCTCGTAAGCAGGCGCACACATTTTCCACTCATTTAATGCCATCCCATTTTCCCCTCTACACTCTTGCAAATTCGTTTTTTGCCCATAAATATCTCGTCGGCTGACAGTTGGTATCGCTTCTGTAGAGGCATCTATGCGCAAGCAGGCAATTCGTATGCAGGCGAAGCGTCGTCTTCAAGATGGCGCGCGCTACTGTCACTCAAAACTGGGACGTTATCTTGTCCTTGAAGCTCACGTTCCTTTTTTGAAATCAACCTGGTCCTGGGGAATGCACGCACAATGAAGCGGACTTTGTTTTCGTTGTTCGTGTAAAATGTATGTAATACCTACCTATCGGTGGAATTTCTTAACTACATAAAGATATCACCAAATCAGTCATGTCAGAGGCTACTCGTATGAAGGATGGATTTAGACGGTTACGTGGTTACGATCTCAATTGTGATGTTTGCCTTCCTGACAGGTAAAATTACTTTATTTGCGATGTGAGTCATCTGTGACAGGGCACACGAAATGATGTAGGTATAGTGTGAACCATCTGTGATTATTATTATTATTTATTTTCTTATTTTATATTATTATTATTCTTAACCATGTCTTGATTCTTCCCTTCCATTTGCCATCAAGCTGAACATCCTGAAAGAGAAAAGCAGCAGGGTTAAAAGGGTATAACGAGTCCGCTTAAAACTTGAGTAGCCCTAACCCTATTTGGATGTGGATAATATACGATTACAACTTACTTTGAATTTTAAAATAAATATATAACCTACTTTCTTTTGGGCTCAATCGCCTGAGGGGTGAGCAACAAGGTGAAAATTTCAATTTGACCAGATTTCGTGAGAAAATATTTGTTCTGTATATATATATAGCATAATGGTTGACGCATCACACGAGAGTTTATTTTATTTTTGTTAAGACACGCTGAAAGCTTGAAAAACCTGCGGGCAATAAAAAATGCAACTCATAAATGCTGCAATTTTGAACCGAATAATGCTTTCCGAGGAGGCATACGAAATTAGCGAGCCGCCAGGCCGGCGCACTATCTCAATATTAGCGAGTGACTTATTATAATTACAGTTAGCCTTTTGACTTCATCTCAAACTTTTGTAAGATGTATCCAACCCTATCTTAGATTTCAGGGGTCGCCAACAATCTTTGTGATAGAGTTCAACCTTTGATAACTTTCAACTAAACGCTAATGTAGAATTATTAAAAAAAAGCCAAAAAAGCAAATAAATCTTATTGTAAATATAAAAAACATTAAGTAAATGAATTAAATAATACATAAAATTCATACATATACTCTATTTATGGTGTATAGATCGAGTGAAAATTGGAAAAGCGACTGCGACGTATATTTAGTTACAACATTTTCAAGTTTTAGTATTTAGGGATAAATTGAACTAAGTAATAATTATTTAAAAACTCAAAGCGTTGAACCATAATAACGATTTCAAAGAAAAAAAATGCTCCAAAACTGATAATAAATTACTTATAACTTCACATCACTATTTTGAGTATTTTGCCTTACAACTTCTCTTGGGCTAAAATCGACCCAGTACGCGTAAGAAACGAAATCGTTTAGGACTAATCAAGGCATTCGGAAACTGAGTGGATAATGCTCGAAAAAATGACGTGGGGCATGAACGGGGCGGGGATTTAACCTATGACCTCCGGCATGGGAAACAAGTCTCTAGGCCCTGAGCTATGCTCTACATGTCTAAATCGTCTTAACACAACCCGAATTATGGTCACCGTAAGCTTTTTTTAAAATAAAATATTTTAGATGTAATGGTAAAACCACAGGTTCCAGACGCCTGAATATCTTAAATCACTACGTGTGAAGCCATTTAAGTAACCGCGGAGCATTAAATTAGCCGCTTAAGGGGATGAGAGAGGCGTGCAGCGATCCGCATCCGCCGCGGCCCAGTCGCTCTGAGATCTTCATAATTTTCGCGCGACCATTTTAAAATATCTCCAGCCTACAGTTACTTGGAGCAATTAGCCAAGTTTTTGCTATCGTTAACTCGACGATAAGTTATCACTTTTGTTGGAGGTTTGCATTATGTCTTGCCGGTATAACGTTCGGTTTGGGAATAGGAGCGATCCGGTGGGCGGTTTTTAAGAATTTGTACGCGGTTCATCCCGGGATAAGAAACTGAAATATTTCAATCATTGTGAACCCGACCATAGTTTATTTATTCAAGTAGAGAATAAATCATATTTTACTTACTGACTTTTTGATGCTATTATATTAGTTAAGGTACTTTGCCACGCTCACGAGTTAGAAATTTGATCTGAAAATGTTAAAATATCTTATATAGATATAAGCATGAGCAGTTTTTAACAAAGGTCTACCTCCGGAATCGTTTCATCTATTACTATTCTACGAAGTTAAGAATATGCGGAATAAAGGAATATGAACGCAACCAAAGAATTTAAACCCTTTTTGGTAACGAGATTATATTTATATCCTAAAACATTCAAGACATGAGGACTCAGGCGATGTATTCAATAATATGAGTAGACGAATAAGGCTATAATTACTATTTTTCCAACTTTCAAAATTGCTATCTAGACCTAGCGAATGATTTTATAAAGCATTGGTCTTTCACCGAGGCGAATGTAGAAAACCTAATAAATACTAATTTTGATTCGTGGGTTAATTTCGGAAATCTAAATTTAAAAAAATCTAGCAATGCATCAAATCTGCGAATGGAAATGATCACAGCGCGAACCTATCCTGCTTGTTTCACATACGCTCAGATTAAGCCGAAAGTTATCACCGGCTGAACAATGTCACCCGCCCCGCGCCCCATCACAGGCTCCACCGCTAACAGCAAATCTTAACACCGGTCAAAATGGCAGATGGCGCGCACATAAACTTGATTTCGGCGAAGGGTTACGCAAGATATGTCGACACATCAAATTTTGCCAGGAACTGGTTTTTAGGGTTCCTTACCCAAAGGGTGAAAACGGAACGCTATTACTAAGCCTCCGCTGTCCGTCCGTCCGTCCGTCCGTCCGTCCGTCTGTCACGGGGCTGTATCTCATGAACCGTAATAGGTAGGCAGCTGAAATTTTCACAGAGTGTGTATTTATTTTGCCGCTATAACAACAAATAGGCAAAATAAAAAATAAAGGCCATACAAAAACCTGATTGTTTTGTGTTAAATGTTGTACGATGGTACGGAACCCTTCGTGTGCAAGTTCTACTCGCACTTGGCCGGTTTTTTATAAAATTATGTGATGAGAGAGAGAGGTGCTCAGAAAAGTCAAATACACATCACCTCGCGAAACCACTTTCATGGGAGGCACCGTACCAGCGGATTTTAGGACTACTGCTAAGCTATCGACCTAGTTCAAATTATGACTGAAGACTCCCAGGTTATAGGTTTGAGGAAATGCACCCGCCGGCTGTTCCATAGCCTGGCGGTGCGGCAGAGAAATAAGTTTAAAAATGTTTTATTTCTCAAAAGCCTAATGCAAACCAAAAGGGGTGCCCTGATTTTCTACGGCGGGTGCTCCGAATGTATATTGGGTGGGGAGGAATAAGGTATGCAAGTTCCACAGAGCAACTTCCATGGTAGTGCTTGTAGAACAGAGTGAGCGACCCTACACACCCTTTGTGACACAGGGAATCCAGTCCAACGGTGAGTTGGTCACCAACATGAGAAAGTTTCAGTAAAGGTTGTACAATAATAAAACATAGTGTTTTGAACTGATATTGAATGTGGTGACGAAGATACAAAAGAGTTTATATCTTCTTAAAACTTGGCTAAAAGAAAAAAAACATTATAGCATCCATATTGTAACACTGAATGGCGGGTGAAATTATTATTCAGGTTTGTATTTTTCTATTGAATCCATAAAAATCTTATTTTCGTAATGATAATTTTAGTACACTGATAAAATAAAAACAAATTTAAATACACAAGGGAGTATTTATAGAGACATTGAGTAAAGTATTGTTCATACCAGTACTTTTTTTGAATGTAAATTATTTTTTAACGGTCGATGTTCCGCACTACAAACACTAAAATGTGTTTCCATTTTCCCGCACGAGGCTGAAAATTGCGGGCGATCGACGACAGCCAGCCGGAACCGAGAGCGGAGTGGACGAAAACTTGTTTTGCTTCTGGATACCACCGGTAGATGGCGCTGTCAACACGATTGTACGCTGCGAATTGTGTTTATTTGTTAGACAAAAAAGTTTTTGAAAGTTTATTGTAGATATGTTTTGATGTTAGAAATCGATTGGCGCAACTAGGCTGTAAAACCAATGTATAGCGTGACGGAAACGCTTTGTATTTTTGATGGACAACCCCAACATTCCCCGGCACCAAGCAGCAGCTCACTGAAGAGAAAAAAAGCAGAAGTGGCATATGGACGTACGTGATTCTGCCGTTTGGATAAAGAGTGCATATAATAGTATGAGAATTAGTATTTATATATATGTATAGTATTTATAGTATATTTCCTTTCTGATCTGAGGTACCTATTTATAGGCTATTATTATATTTAGTGGACGAACGCGACCATTATCAAATAAATAAACTCAAAGGATATGAAGGCAGATTTAGATTTTTATTTTCTTAAGGGCTGATTTTAAAATAGTTAGATAAACAGCCACATAACTATTCGACGGATTTATTTACACTTCTGCTTATCCATCCGATATAGTAAGTCTATATGTTTATTAGTAAAATTTTAGTCAGATAATTATGATAGAATATATAATTCTCCGCCAACTCTCCGCCACTATCCGTCTGTTGACCAACGTGAATTAACATGTATTACCAGTCCGATAAGAACTATCTGAGGATTGAAAAATCGGCCCTAAATCTGATCTGAAAGTGCCTATGCCTAAATCGCACCTTATAATCCCCTCTAAAGTAAAGACATTAAATTATATCATAAGGTGAGTTATTATACAGAGGGAAACATAGAAAGGCGAGATTCATTGTCACTTTATAATTTATTTTTTTGTGTTTTTTTCTTTATTTATCTCTGTGTTTTCTCGTAAATAAATAAGTACATACATTAATACAGTTTCATATTTACACCGAAAATATAGAAAAACTCGAAATATTTTTTTGTTATATTGACGTGAGAGACCTTGGGAATTATTTCTCTTTTTAGTAAAACGACACGAAAAGACACGAACGTAAATTAAAATAACGGCAACAGCGACTCAATTATGATTGTTCAAAGCTTTCGTAGCTGCGCTACGAGACGCGATGGTCGATCGCTGTATAGGCTGCTCCGCCCGAAGGTATGAAAAATATAACTATTCCAACTTTTATTTTTTCATACCATGCATCCAAATATTAAAAATAATATGGCCATAGTAAAAATCCTTGAAAAACTGTAAATAAACTATTTATCAGCACAAGGCTGATTTTAACGGATCATTTTTTTCAGGTAGCTAAGATTGAATAATAATTTTACCATAAAAGGTCGAATGGCTAAAATTTACTTTCCGAACATGAGCAGCGGCCTCATAAATACAAGGTGAAAAGTATGGACGCCACCTGAACGGAAAATAATATTAAAAAAAAATCAGAAATTTTTGCTGATGGATTTTTTTTCACATTGGTAAAACCACATTTAAATATTTTCAAAAGTCGCTTACCGCAGCCAGAAATTGAACCGAGAAAATACTAAATTAATGTAAATCATTTGGATACAATTTCTCTAATAAAAACGCTTCTTAAAATTTAGGAAAACGATGTAATCCAACTTCGACATGCATGCTCAATTTTTAAAGGATTATAAGAATAATATGCAAAAAATTAAATAAAAACAAAACATGAGTTTGCAATCAAAGTGTGGAGGTACGTCTAAAGACAAATAAATATGGACGGATACAAATAATAATAATAAAAAAAATAACCTTGTCGGTACTGAAGTACCGTATTACAAGTACAACCCACCGCCAGTTCTCGAAAATAGTCATGTCACTCTACTGGGACAGACCCATTATCACGGACAGGACTATAATTGCAAATAGACCTGATATCGTAATAATGGATCGGGAATCGAGAAGCGCGACGCTCGTCGATATCGCCGTACCACATGACGGTAATCTCCTCTCCAAAGAAGCAGAAAAAATGCTGAAATATCTAGACCTGCAACACGAGATTACCAAAATGTGGCCGGTCGATTCGACAATCGTCGTGCCCATAGTCGTTTCGGCACATGGGCTAATCGCAAAAATCCTCAACCAACACCTTGAGAGGCTCGGTTTGAATAATAGCTGGATAAAGGGTCTGGCTCAGAAGGCGGTAACCTAAGGATAGATGTTGTGCACTATTTATTTTTATAACAAAAAAAGTTACAGACCAAATTAATAACTATAGACATAAGTATGTCAGCCTAAAAATGTATACACAGAATTTATGCAAAAAGAGAAAAAAAAACAAAACTAAAAATAAAAATAAAAATTAAAAGTAAGAAATTCTGTTTTTGTTGAACATAACTCATTTAGTGAGGAAGATTCCAAACTTAACATTAACATTAACACAACATTCCAAACAAACAATTCCGAACAAACGATTCCAGCTTGTAGTAAACACCGTGCGAGTTAATCAATGCAGCTTAAAACCTGTTGCCATCAAATCATCGATGTAGTTCAGAAATGTACTGTCTGCGAAAGTATTTCCTCCAAAGTACAACCCGGGATCCTTCGAACATGGTCGGCATGGTTTTCGCCGCCTCCGTGAAAGTTCGAAAGCCCATGGGCGTCGGCGGGTATCTCTGATGTGACATCACGATTGCAGCGACTTGCCCTGTCGGCGTACATCACTCGGCATTCACCGTGGCCACCTAAATGGCTCTAAATAAATATTCATGTACATGACATATTCATGACATTAAGGCCCTGGTACTAGCCAAATCGCAAAGTTAGACGAGGCACCCCAAGTTAACTAACTAAGTCTGACGATTAGAAGTGCCATTCTTACAATATATAGGTTGGGGAAAAAGTTTCTTCGCATTTTTTAAGAAAATTCAAAACATTTTTTAATATGGTTTATTTACATTTAACTAAAGTATGTAGGTACCATTTTGTTCGACTTTTTGCCATCTTGTAGGTAGGGACATGATCCCATTGCTATAGAAATATTGGGACTTCTGATCAATATACCGCGACAAGTGGTTTTGGCAGTCCTCTCGTGATGTTAACCTGACACTGCCTAAAGAATTCTGAAGAGACCTAAACAGGTGGAAATCTGAAGGTGCAAGGTCAGGACTATACGGCGGATGCATTAACACCTCCCAGCCAAACTCTCTTAGTTTTTGCTGAGTGGCTAAAGATGTGTGAGGTCTAGCGTTATCATGATGAAAAACCACACCCCTTCTGTTGATTAATTCCGGCCGCTTTCTCTCAACTTCTTGCTTTAATCTCATCAGTTGTTCGCAGTACAGTTCAGAATCGATGGTCCTGCCTGGTGGTAACAGCTCATAATGAATAATGCCCTTCCAATCCCACCACACACACAGCATCACCTTGTTGCGAGTTAACCCGGGTTTCGCCACAGTCTGTGAAGCTTGACCGGCCTTTGACCACGACCTTTTTCGCACGTTCTTGTCGTACGTGATCCACTTTTCATCACCAGTTATCAGCTTCTTCAAAAATGGTTCGGTTTCATTACGTCGTAATAAAGAATCACAAATGAGTACACGGTTCATTAGGTTTCTTTCAGTGAGCTCGTGAGGTACCCAAATATCGAGCTTTTTTGTGTACCCAGTTTTTTTCAAATGCGCCAAAACTGTTTTGTGGTCAATTCCTAGTTCTTCAGCTACGTCGTAACTACTGATATGCCGATCTTGCTCCACTTTTTCAAAAATGGCATCCATTTTATCCGTAATAGGGCGACCAGAGCGACGTGCATCTTTGACATCAAAATTTCCGGATTGAAAACGCTTAAACCAAATTTGTGCTACTCTCACAGACACTGCACTAGGTCCATAAACATCGCAAATTTTTTTCGCGGCTTGCGTTGCATTTTTACCTTTTTTGTATCAAAATTTAAAAATGTATCGAATTTCTTCATTAGATTCACTCATTTTGACAGTACGAAAAACAAATGAGAATCACACATTTTCCTAATTTGAATTTGGAATTATGTTCTTTAAAATTTAAACTTTCAATGATACCAAAACCAGCCAGATACAAATAGTATAGCCAAAGAGATTTTATTACAAGTTTATACATACTATAATGCGAAAAGACTTTTTCCCCGACTTATTATGATTCCTTGTCTAGGAATCTACCTATTTTCGTTAATGTATGTTTCCTTTTTCTATACAAAATACATTGCGGAAATGGTGTCCATTTCCGAACTTTTTTGACTAAATGGAGAAATCTAAAAGCAAATGGAATTTTTTGTTTATGCATATATGCTGTTTTTGCTTATATCTAGAAATCGAATTACTTTCAGATTTATAATGAGAAAAATCAACTTTTTTATTATTTATTATTATTTAAATAAATGATGGAATCATAAAATATTAACAATCCATTATCAGTCTGGAGTTCTATTTGGATTTGATGAAGCGTTTCACTACACATTATTACATTTGTTAAAAGGTGTATTTGTATGGCGCGAGTAGTTGGCTAGTCCTAGCGCCTTAACGTAACTACATTGGAAACATTCAGAGAATGCCACCTGGAATGATAAACATGATCTAAACGTACTGCATTTTTCTGTAAATAGCCATATTTATAGCAATTTCTCGTCACGTACATCATTACAAACATTTGATTATCATAACGAATTGATATTGTATTAATACATGTAAGTAATTCAAATATGTATAATGCGTCGTAATTTTTTAAGTCGCCGTTGACGTTTTCAGTCAGAAAAAAAATAGAGCGAAATCGACAATACTGATAGATAGATCGGGGGCCAGGTCGAGGTATAAACAAGCTTAGGGCCTTTATTAATGCCATCTGAACTTTTCCAATCTTCATCACGGCACGGAGAGCGGCGGGTGACAGTGTGGGGTCCGGGGCCAGTGACGTCACGGGCTTGTGTCGATATGTTGTTTTTTAGCTGGACGCGTATATTATAATTCGTAACGAAATTCATTAATCCTACTCAAAAAGATAAAAAAAAGTGGCTCATAAACGGAGCCTAGATTTGAACCTATAACCTCTGGCATGGAAGGTAAGCCCTAGTCCTAGAGACACCTGATTTCACTGGCCAACGTTTCAAAAACAATCAAAAGACGCCTAAAGAGCTGCCAGATTTTATGTTGTATGTCGAAAATCACCCAGATTTCAACAAAAACTGAAATTTCATTTTTGTTAAAAACATTTATAAAGTGGTCTGTTTAGTTTAGTGACCAAGTTGCGCGGATCTCTGAGCACGCATTGGCGAGTTCGCGTGACCGTTAGTACGGTTTTTTTAGTGGCGAACTGTCACAATTAGTTGCACGAACGGAAGAGGTTGGATTTTGTTAGTAAGTCAACGACACGTGTTTTTGGTGCTAGGAACCTATTTAGGACAGCCTACATGCCGTGGAGGGCCTTGTGAGTGCAAAGTGCATCGAAAACACATACAGTGCAACGAGTGCTACGTGCGACCGGCTGCGCTTCAGCCAGCTGACACCGGGAGAGAAGAGACGCCGCGTGTCACGCCAAGATTTGGTGGGTTCCCATCCTATGCCTGACCCATATACCCACGCCCTTCGTAGCTACGGGGTAAGCTACCTCCACCATGCTCATAAAAAATCTAAATCTAGATCTAAAAAAAAATATACTAAAAATAAATTACCAATTTGTTTTTTATAAAAGTGGCAATTTTGGCGATAATATGTCCTTGCTTTTAATAATCTTATTTTAGAAATAAAAAGATAATAACGCTATTGTATTGACGGTGAACATAATTGTCTTTAGCAAGACAAAGGGTGATATCGACGTTGGGGCACATCACTAGCCTCACCGGCGAAGCACACATCGCGCCGATAAATGAGCTGGAAGGGAATGACCTAAATACAATACGCCTCGAGAATGGCTCTGCTTCAATGCAAGACTGTAGTCAATGTGTAATATGACGGAAAGGTATAAGAAGAACATATGACGTCTAAATTCTTTTGTGAGATCCGTAGCGCCAATGAAATTGTCTTCTCAGTAACTAGAAACTTTATGACGAATAATAAATGTATATGTAAATATTTACAAAATATTCCTGAAGCCAATTAGAATTAGCAAGACAATTCCAGCGGTTTGTACCGCGTGGAATTCTTAGAGGGCTTTTTAGGGTTCCGTACCCAAAGGGTGCAACCGGAACCCTATTACTAAGCCTCCGCTGTCCGTCCGTCCGTCCGTCCGTCTGTCACAGGGCTGTATCTCAGTAACCGTAAGATATAGACAGCTGATTTTTTCACAGGGAGTGTTTTGATTTTGCCGCTATAAACAACATATAGGTGAAATGAAAAAATAATTATAATTCAAGGGGGCCCCAATACAAAAAAACGTGATTTTTTTGGATTACATCTTTTACGATGGTACGGAACCCCTCGGAACTTTTAATTGCAACGTAAATGAAGTCTACTCCATGTTCTCCAGACGGGTACCGGAGTTGTTCAGTCGGCACACTCACTTCCCGATGCACATAATGCATCTCTCCATTCCCTTGCTACGCGGCTGGATAGGCCGGCGCAAATATTGCACTTCTAGTTCTCCAGACTGCACTTAATGCAATACCTGGTCATTAAATCCAACAACGCACTTCTGTTTTACATATTTAGACACAACTTTATCCATAATGTAATTTTTTTTAAATTGTATTTTTTTTTTAAATACGTTTTAATTCATGCCAACTCACAACTTCGCCGCCGGTTGTCTTTCTTTAATTTGTAAGTCGTTGATCGAAGAGTGTTCGTAGCAGCGCTACGAAACGTAATAATCAGCTGCTACGCATGACGGGTATGAAACATCTTAGCATCATGTCCGTATTTTTGTGTCACGTTATGGGTATACTGAGCATACTATACTCAACACATCGAGATCTACGTAAAGAGGATTGATTATAAGTGATAAAAAATAAATCACTCTTGCAAACCAAATACCTGAAAATGAAACTAGAAAAAAATACAGACAAAAAACTTAGCTTATCTTTAGACGTGTTATTGTATTCAACAAATTCGACGATAAATCCGAAAAGAATCAGATTCATTTGTAATCTCTAAGTTAACTTTTTTTTGTATGATGACGCACTATTTGGTCCGAAAAGGTAAGTATGTAGTGAGAAAGTACCAATGCCTAATTATGTAAGAATAAAGGATTCAATTTGATATCTCTTAATTTATTATTGATCAACATAATGTACTCATACTTAAAAAAAGTTTGTAAGTTATGTAAATTCAGTTGGTTTTACTAATTCAATTCAAGTTCAACTAATACAATTAGAGTCATTTAATTTGTACCATTTTCTTTGAATTTTAATTAATATTTTTGCAATCGAGTATGATTTTTGTATCGAGTAAAATGCTCTCTTGATCCATCGCCTTGAAAAAAAAAACTAAATATCCAAAATTTCCTTTTGAGGCGATTAAGGCTCGGGATAATTCCGATCCTCACAGTTCTTTTCTCCATTTGTCTCCTCGCCGAGCATCAAATCCTCCCCCACACACCAGCGCGGGCGGGGAGGAGCCACGTCACCCGCTTTGATTTACTCGGCGGCACTAAATATCTTGCTTAGCGACAAGCAGTCTTTCCATAAAGAAGGATTTGTTCCTGTTACTTGCCAGAAAAACTCCATTGTTTCTTTTCCGTCCGCTCTCCGTTCGCGCTACGGAATTTCTTCGAAAACGTTACTGGCTGATACAGTTGTGGTTTGCTGTGTTGAGCTGTCCGATTGTTGTTGATGTTGTATATTTCGATTTTTATTTGTTTTCAATTATGTTACATATTAATTTCATTTATTTGAACTTTTTTTAGTAGTCAAACTACACTAAATTACGTCAAAACCGGCCAAGTGCGAGTCGGACTCTCACACAAAGGATTATACACAAAAACACGTTTTTTCAGACCTTCATATTTATTATTTTTACTTATTACCTATTTGTTGTTTTAGCGGCAAAATAAATACACACTCTGTGATAATTTCAGCTGCCTACCTATTACGGTTCATGAGGTACAGCCCTGTGACAGACGGACGGACGTACGGACGGACAGACAGCGGAGGCTTAGTAATAGATTTCCGTTGGCACCCTTTGGGTACGGAATCCTAAAAACGGATTGATCCGCGGCTTCGATCAATTCAGTAAGAATAATCCGCAAAGAAACTTTACGAGATTTCCGTCCAAGGTAATGAAGTACATACTTAGAGCTAAATGCTACTGCCAAACATTTTTTGATGAAACGGTTTAAGGTAAAGAAGAAGAATAAAAGAAACAGCAAGAGATAAAAGATTGAGGATGTTCTTCTGTCAACTTTGAATATAATAATTATTTGACGATTTATAAAACACGGACAATTTTGATTTTCACATCGACGTATTTATTCAATGCGATGATACAAACACGGGTTGGTACCATCGATTAACCCTACCACCCATTACGTAAGTAAGTAAGGGGAGGGGCGATTTGTATTGCCTGCCAAAGGTAATGGGTTCAGATGCCCGCCCCGTTCATGCACTACTTTCTTTCTCTTTCTGAGTGGTACGAGGCAGGTGCTCATAAGATCCGTCCTAAAGATGCGAACAATTGTCCATCAATACCACGAGTACGCTTTGCAGAGCAGTCGTTTTTGGTCCAGCGTGAAATACTTTCACACTGTGTTCGATATTCATCGAGTTTTCGCGGCATGACACACCTTGACACAACAATACAGATTAGGCACACTATACCTGTTGGGGAAAAGACCGATCAACAACTGGCATCCCCAAGACCTCTGGAAACATTATGGCGGAAGAGCGATTCGAGCGCCACCGACGAGAGTTCAGTTCGCAACCTGCGGCTCAGAGGCGGACATTGACGTGAGCTCAAGAGAACGCTTCTAAGAATCCGCCGGCATCTTCCTCGCGGCCAAGATTCTCACACCTCCGGCGGGATAGCCCCCAAAACCGCAATTGGTGCGCGCAATTTCCAGTGCGAAGTGTAGTGGGACCCTCACCAGATGACCGTGCGCAATACGAGCGGGATCGTCACCAGCACTCACCAAGACGGCTGCCAGAGAGTAGCCGCACACAAGTGCAGAGGAGTGGAGCATCGCAGGCTCTGAACAGGTAACGACGCTACACCACACTCCTCACACAGACACACTGTGTAGCCACAATATTGAGTCCGCCGGCACGTTTCTAGTCACAATATGGTCGTCAATAGAGTTTTACTCTAGAGGTTAGGTATACTACGTAAGAAATGTTAAGTTTTTAAATCTCATCATTAAAGGTCAAAAATAATTGTAAGTTATGCGATATGTCGAAGCATTATATTATATTACAGTATTTTAGAGTAAATAAAAATAGAAATTCGATCTGTATCAACAGATCGAATTTCCGATACGGAAAGTGTTTAGATCTCAAAATTGAAAGGTTAAGAATTTATTTGTATTATTTGTACGGAGTATTTATAAATCGACAGCGTGACAGCACTAATTTTAGTAGTTCATTCTAATATAATAGTACCTAGTGTATATAAGTATTGTTAATATCCGCCGAGAGGTAGCAATAATGTGACTGTTGTAATAGACCGTTGTGAAGTGTCCGAAATGCACAGCGTTTGAACATAATTATTGAAAGGCCTTAAATAACCTGAAATATATTTGTGTCAAAATTAGAGTTTTTTTTAAATTGTAAAAATGAGTATCCTGATGTCGTTTCAGTGAAACACAGAACAAATATACAAATACCTGATCTATAACAAGTATGTAATTGCAAAATGATTCTGATATGTTCAGTCAATGTTCAACTTTAAATAAACGGAAATGAGTAACATTCCCATCTTTAATGCATAAAACCATGCAACTACTGATCATCTATTATACCCCTAACTCCATTTTGTCACACATTGCCAAGGAAATCAAACTGGCCGGTGCGGAGCCCCCAGCCTCCTCCATGTGCGCACATAGCGCGGAATGTAATGTGATCGACGCGGACGTTCCCCGAATACTTATCGCCGGGGCTGTCCTAATATCGGAAAATCGACGAAAACAAAATAAGATCCAGCTTATTTATAATCTCAATATAGGGCCCATCACGATAGCGAGTTTTCGATATTATATCGGGAGAATTTATAGTTTAATATGTGAGGGGGCGCGTCGGAGCCGCTTGGGGTTTCGCGTCACGTAGCGCGGCGCTTGTCCATCATCGGCGGCATCTATCGCAGATGCGTCCGCGCGATTTCAGGTCCTGCCGGCGGAGACACGTTCGGGATATCTGGCTAAAGCCCGCCGAGGTGCTATCTCGGACTTGCTATGTGGCATCGGTGAAATTGTATTAGAGACAATTTATGTAATATCCTTGTTCACTCTAAGCAAAAAGGGATGTTGTTTTCTAAAAATAAATGTGATGATGGAATCGACCGTAAAGCAAGGACACGTTAATTAAAGAAATAAACCTATAAAAAAGAACTGCACTGTGAATGTACTGCAAGGCTTCTAATAAATTCTGCAATCCGCTATATACCCATAATTTATTCTACAGTACTCCTGTAATCGATGCGTCCTACTTATACCTCTTAACCTCCTACTGTACAAATCTTCTCAAACCGTGAGATTGTAATTTCATTATAGCAATCGGGAATTTGTAAAAAATCCCGATTTATTGCCAATGGATACGTTCCTTACAAAAATGACAACCTAATTTAGTTATACAATATTATATTCTAATATGGTAATATTAAGAAACATACAATAATTCAAGTTAAGATCTAACTGTAAAACATTTCCATTATAGAGTAGAAGAGGAAATTCTAAAAATCATTAAAATGGTTTTTGTAAACCATGTCATTTGGCTACTTTAAATTAAAATTTCTCAACGCAGAAAAAAGGTTGAGGAAGCATAACTCGTTTCTACATACCGACCTACCGACATTGCCTGTTTAGTGGCAACCCGCAGAGCTAAATGCCCGAGTTCCACCTGCCAGCGGCGCCCTCTGCCGTTACGTTTTCGCAGGTCGTTTTTCTTGCATAATGTCCTGGATCAGATTAGGCCCGCGCGCTCAGCTAATCATGGCCACGGAAGAAGCATGTTGATCGGCTGTGCACCAAGACCAGAGTTGCGCCGAGCAAGCTCATTCGGAACCTGTATTACTAAAGCCGACGCGGATATTTTTGGGAATTTTTTTTTTCTAAAAAATTAAAACCACATGTATTGTGGTTATAGCATTGTACTAAGATTTATTTATTTATTATTTTATTCTATTAAAAAAATACAAATCCGAGAGGTGTAAACACATCCAGCTAATGGAAAAAATTAAGCGTATAATCAAATAAATCAATTAATTTTCTAAATCCATAACACAAATAAATGTTTAGGGTTCCGTAACCAAAGGGTGAAAATGGAACCCTATTACTAAGCCTCCGTCACAGGGCTGTATCTCATGAACCGTGATAGGTAGGCAACTGATATTTTCACAGAGTGTTTATTTATTTTGCCGCTTAACAACAAATAGGTAAAATTAAAAAATTAAAAGAAAAATAAAACGGTTGCCGCGCAAAAAAGGAGATTTTTGTGTTAAAACTTGTACGATGGTATGGAACCCTTCGTGTGTGAGTCCGACTCGCACTTGGCCGGTTTTTATTTTATGAAAACGTATTTACTATGTTTACATGCTTCACGCGCTTCAGCATGCCTCATAAAAATATTACTAGAATGAGATTGTCCATTCATTCCTCACGACCAGTGCTAATTCAGCGAAGATTGTGGAAAAGAGCGCTTAATCTATACGGCCTCATCTCAACGACTGCATGGCTTAATTTTTATTCATGGCTCCCCCCCCCCCGTCGCCCGGGGCCCTTCGCCCAGGGTGTGGGGAAACCTTCTCAGGAGGCCTGTTAATTAAATAGAACATTGAGAGATGTCCTGTGGATTTATGCGGGAGTTTGACGCTTAATCGTCCTTTCGTTTGCGGCTAAAGCGACCGTTTGGGTGAGATAATGTTTGAATTTAGAACGCTTTAGTCTTATTTGTGGAGCTTTATGAAGCGAGTGTCTAAGTTCGAATCAAGAACTAGTGTAAGGTTTTACATTGTTTTCTAAAAAAACGTTAGAAGTGGTCGCATGCAATTTACCATATTTAAACATTGGCAACACAGAGACAGGAAAACAAGAGAAAGGCGCGGGAAAACGGACAAATGGCTGATGGGGTCATTTTGGGTGGATAGGTATTTGGTAAGAAAAGTGGAAAGTGAAAATTAAACAACTATTACCTTGATTACAGCCTTTAAAATTTAAAGGGTGTTTATATTTCACGCTATCCTAATACTATATACGCTTTTAAGACACACTAAGTCGTTATACAATGTTTTGTCGCTTTCTCTCGAATTCGATACTCCAAAGGACAAGGACAAAGGACATAACTGTGTATAACTATTCAGATGATGATCTGGGTTTATTAGTAACAGGAAATATATTTTAATTGCTGCTATATTTTCATAGTCTTGTAGTAAATATAAAAACAAGCATTATTTAATTTTTGGGTTGCATACAGATTTCAACTTATCTAACCACACATCTGATAACGTAAAAAATTTTTTTTTATGTGTCGCATACGGATTGTCTAAATCACAGCTTATGTTTACATTAACCTACACCTCAAGCAATGAACTAGCAACTCACCTGGAAACCGTGTGCTGAGCCTTTGCCGATAGAGGCAAATATTATGCAACGCACCCATGTGATCTCCACACGCTTTGATGTAACATGTAAATTTGTGGTATTTGTTCATGAAAAAAAGAAACCAAATTTATAAAAAATGAGAAGTATTACAATACTATCCGTTTACCTGTGATTGTTGAAATTACTTTCGGTATTTATTTGACGAGTTTGGCGACGCTGGTATTTACTAAAAATATGCTAATGAAAGAACTAAAGTAAATAAAAATAAAAAAATGTTGCACAACTATTTGGTAGTTGGTAACATGTAGGTTAATGTCAAAATAAGTTGCTTAGGTTAGTCAGTGGTAGCAAAATAGATTTTTCGCTCATTCACTTCTTGCAACAAAATAAAGAAAAAAAAAATACGAAACACAAATATTCATGAATGTAAGCAGAGCCCTGAGCTAAAGTTTTTATTAGATGTAAACAAATGAGAAAATTAGATCAAAAGTTGATTTTACTACTTTTATAAAGTAAGCTTTATTGAATATAAAATAAAATATTAGAAAGACAGCGAAAATATATCAAGCCATTGTTGAATCTCAAGCACCCCTCTTTCCTGTGAGCATAACGGCGTATTTATCTACAAAAGAACCACATTAATGGTACATCGAATGTGCCATAAACAATGGTATAATATGCATTAAAACATTAGACAACGCAACCCCATGCATCATATCCCCGTCTCGCGGTGAAGTTAGGCCACATAAATCGCGCTCATAATGCGATATCTGATGGGTTTAAGTTTTTATTGCCTTTGTCTAGTCATTAATGGCGGGCTGAGGGGGAGGCTTTGGCTCGAGAGGGGGAGGGAGACACAGACTCAATGTTGCGCCATCTATCTGAAAAATATTAAACTTTCTTTCCCGTCACATAGATCACGGGGCAAATGAGAAAAATGCGAGTAATGAACGCGCAAACGGGATGTGCTCCGCTGATTTATTTGTTGTTATGAAAAAAGTAAATGGAAACAAGGATAATTGAGATGGAAGGAATATTTAAGATGGAAAATTTGGAATTGTTTTACATCCAGACGCGTAGAAAAATACTAACGAATTCTCGGTCAGGTGCATGAACACCAAAACCTCACTCGTATAAACTTCGAAACCAACGGAGAGCCTTCAAATTGTACCTGATGAATATTTGACAATCTGCATAACTTAAAAGAGTCTGCCCGCCTCAAACTCCAAGAAAACTCCGCTTCATTCATTTACTAAAATCCCGGTACACAAACAAATTTTAACTAAATTGGCAACGGAAAGGAGACGCACGTATACATAGCTCGGTTTATTCTGCGGGGTATAGGGTGAAGCCGGGTAGCTGAGACCGGGGGGAAGGATCCGACCTCCCGACCCGGCAGCGCCCCCCGGCGGAGACGTAGTGTGTCGCGAGTAAAGCAAGCCATTTGAATGCATACTCGTCCGTCAGTCAAGGCGATATTGTGGCGCAGCCTTCGGAGAAACTAGCGGCGCGTGGTTACGTTCCAGATTGAAATGGAAAAGACGGGGCTCTTGTCAAAATTACGATCGCACCAGATTGCAACGTCGGTATCTCTAATGTTTTATTTGATGCCTCGGCAAATAAAAAAATGATTTAGAAGTTTGGTGAATCGTTTCCAATGATAATCGCCAAAAACGTTGGTGAACCGAACTTTTTAAAGAATTTATTTCACTTTCTAAGAAAAAACTTACACATGACAAGTATTCTAATCCAAAACTCCATATCTTCACGCGTGGGTGCTGAAACAAAAATGTTTCCAAATAATCTCTCCGGGCCGTAAATCACACGTGTTGTTAACCGAACACGCCCGCTAAAACACGCACCCCCAAAACACACCTCTCAGATTTCATTATCATAAACAACTCCAACGGAAAAAGCGTTACCCAAGGAGGGTAAAATGTAAAAGTCTGTGTGACGTATCCGCGCGCCGGGTCTCAGGGGCAATCCGGGCGTAGCGTCGAAACGCCGCCGTAAATCGTCATAAAACTGTCGTGCGCCATGATGTGACGCTTTGCCCGGGGGTAATTAAAGGACAATTTATAGTTTTGCGCGCGGAGAGTTGAGGCGTTCGAGTTACCCCAACCTCCGCCAAGGCACCGAGACGAGGCGACGTCGAAGACCGTTCCTTTTATTTCGACTTGCTTTTGCGGAAAAACGATTCCTCCGCTATGTGTTGTCGTTCTGCTAAAGTGTAACGATTTCTTTGGATTGCTTTTTCGTGGGAGTTTGATGAAGGGAATTATGGCTTGAAAAAAGGGTAGGGCATAATGTGTTGTAAAATATTGTTTTGTATTGAAGAAATCTTGAGGATCCCACTACATCGGTGGAGCTCCAACCATGGCCTAAAATATCATTGGTGAAACAAAGTCGACGGTTGTCAACCGACCTGCCAACGGTATATGTATGTTGGAGCCAAAAGTGGCATCAATTTCCATATTTTTTTCAATTCAACAAATAATTCACAGAAAGATGTGATCGTGTTTTTAATCCAATTTGTAGACATTATTTCAGATTGTTGAACGGTAATTACTAGTTCTCTTTGCCTAAATTATGACTCAATCGGTAGTTTGTTGATTTGTATTCTGGTCAATTACATTACCTCGTTTTTCCCAAACGAAGTCATGCAATCACTATAATATGGAAAATTGCCTTTCCCAAAGTTTTCTCTCCAAAAATACCCGAATGTAACACGTATGAGAGTGTACCTGCGGAAATCGTCCTTAAATCTGCGAAGTTTACAAACCGAGCGAGGGAGATAGAAGCCGCTCAGGCCACGCTCCGGAGCCAATAAATGCGACAACTTATGTCTTTTTAGTTAAATGAAAAACAATATTTTACAAGGGCGGAGCAGATAAGTTTCCGGGGACCATTGTCGAGGTAGGAAGCGAACTTTTTGAGAGCTCTTCGCGAAGTAAAGTCGACTCGGGGATCAGTTCCGGTTGTTGGTCGAATATTTCGGTAAGATGGTTGTTTGCGAACTGTCGGGGAATAGTGTTTAGGAATGTTTTTGGAATTCGCAAAAATATTTCTAATTTAATCGTTTATGGTATAATATGCATCAATATTCAAAGGGCGGTAGTCCAGAAGGTTTTTAAATAAACCCCATTTTCCCATAATTTGTTTTTACACCAGTTTGCTTCTCCTGTAAAATTACGGTTTGCCCTTTTCAAAATAACCTATTCAGTTAATAACCTACTAACATTCACAGTTCTAGAATATTTGAGTTTATTTTCATGAATGTCCTAGTTTTTTGACATGTCAGTAGTTAAATGTCGGCTTATCGCAGGGCTCCGTGCTATCTGCAGCTCTTGTTCTGCTACAAATATTAATTTTGCTTAACCTGGGCGATATTAATTGCTAAGCAGGTGGCATCATGGCGCTGGCCAGGTACATGGTGCACTTGACCGCAAGACGCAATGAAGTGGAGGGGTATAGGCAAGTGGAGGAGAATAGACAGCGCCTCGTCGTTAGGCTCGTGGTAATCCTAGGAAAATATTGCCAATGGATTTTCGAAAACCAAATCTAGATTAAAGCAACACTGGCGCATTTTTAGTGAATAGTGGACACTGTTAACTGCACCTGTGACCTTCCACAGGCGCAATTCTGCGTATCAAAGACCACATTGCCATTCTCAGTGTCGACCTGACGCGTGACCTGAACTTTGGAGGTCTTTGGGACTTTATAAGTTTTCAACGCTCGTGCTTGTTCTACAAGGCGTAGATATATGTAGGTCTTGCGTAGGAGTATTCTTCGTATCTGTGGAACGGATTCTCAAGCATGGCTTCTTTGTCTCAGAATTTGTAAAGGCTCCACCTCTTAAGGGACTCTTTCTTGGTTCTGTTGCCTGTTCCACGGATAAAGCCTCGATAGCTCGGTGGGCCTTGGTTAAGCGGGTGCGACCGTGGATGCTGGCCGAGTTTTGAGATTCCACGTAGTTTTTCGTTAATTCCGAACCAGATCCCCTTCCTTACTTAACAGGCAGGTAGTAGGGTTTATCCTACCGTAGTCGCATTATTGCATTGAATGAAAAGATGGTCGATGTCTAGTTCAAGTTGCCAACAAGTAATTAGTTTAACCAGATGAGATCAAGACTACTGTAGAGCAACAGTTTTTAGTCTGGCGTGAAATAGATTTCGTGCGTCAGGTCGACACCGATAATCCGAAAGTGGTCTTTGATCTGGAAGATCGGAGTTGGAATAAGTGGGGTTGCCTTTGGATTGTATGGGGACCCCCTTTAATTTTTATTTGTTTTTTATTTCGACTTGTTGTAACGGCAACAGAAATACATACTTTGTGAAAATTTCAGCTGTCTACCTATTGAGGTTCATGAGACACGGCCCTCATGACGGACAGACGGAGGACAGCGGAGGCTTAGTAATAGGGTTCCGTTTGGCACCATTTCATTACGGAACCCTAAAAATAACAAAATCTTTTCACAAGCAAAGATTTGCACCTGCATTTGCTAAGTGCCTACTTACCACCTGTGCCTCCTTAATAGGATGTGAGCAAACGTTACTACGAAATATCACTTGATCGCAATTGTGCTAACGTGTACCCTTTTCCACGTTATTATTTTGTCTCGTCCATAAAGCTACCATAACGGGCGGAAGGGCCACGAATAAAGGCAATTGGGTGTACACTGGGAGATATTCAGAAAATTATACTTATTAAACGAATACATTCATTTCTGCAGCAACACATGGCGGCCGGAACCGTACGCGAGACAAATATCTTTGTTGGCGCATATTCATAGCGAATTAGCGCACTCGAGAATCGTAATGTGCTTTTGAAGATCGGCGAAAATAAGGATGTGTTTTTAATTATTTCAAATGGAGTTTTCAGTTCAAACATTGTGATTGAAACCAATTTGTGATTATTTCGTAAACTGAGTTCTTAAAATTATTCTTACAAGAACTATATTTAATTTTAAAAAAATACCTAATCCCTAAAAAATAATAATGCAGAAAGAAAAGAAGAGAACGGATTTGCTTTTCCAAAATAATTTCTCGATTTATCATTTATTCTCGCGGGTAAAAAGTTAAAATTTTTAGATAGTTAGTCAAGTCAAAATCGAATTACATAGTGCTTTTTACTACAACAAAAAGACACAAACCGTTACAGACCCCTCTCCGTAACGGTTTTCTAATTATTTTAATGAATATTTTTTATTTCAGCTTAGATTAGTGTTAGAATTAAAATTTAATAACTACTTATACTTGTTAGAAAAGGAAATACCTTTTAAAAATATAATAATAGATTTGTTAAAGTTAAACCGTGAAAAATATTTACTTATAATAATAAACAGAAAACTTTGACATGTTGACAAAATTTGTTTAGTGTAAAACATAGATTGAGGATATTTTTTCCACCGCAGGTAATGATGTAGTGTAACTATGATTGCATACAAAATTAAAACAATCTTTACATATATGCAAAGAAAACCAAAGTTCGTATGATGTTTTCGTTGTTAAAACTTTTTTATTTTATTCTCGCAGACAAAGAGGATAACGGCGGGACACGTAATGAACACCGGTCGCCCCGTTATTAGCGGACTTTTCCAGGACCGTCGCACCGCTGCAGCCCCACGGCATCGCAATCATGTCTTCCAAAAAGGAGAACCCTAAAAAGCGACCCGCAGCGCAATGGCCAAGACTATAAATACGAATCCTAATATCGCCATTTGCGCTCACGACACGCTGCAAAAAGTCAGCGGGCGAAATTTTAATTAGAATCAGAAGGTATCGCGTCGTTTGGAAGGACAGGGGAGGCGGGTGTCGTGGGTGGCGTGTGGGAAATGCATGATTGGAGACTCTTAAGGTAGTCATCCTAGAAGCGTCAAAGTTTATTTTTTGCCCGCCTCACTGCATCTCTCCTAAATCTCTAAGGTTGAAAGGAGAGAATGACTTATGGCATTAATTTCCGCTTTTTTGGACCGTATGGCTGCAAATAAAGTATTTTTCATTTCATTTAATTACTATATCTGTTTTTAAGAATTGTTATAAATCTGAGTGGCAGTGGTATATGACTTTCATGTGGCTAATGCTACAACTTCTGGCATTAGTATAATACATTCCATGGACTCTTGGTGCTATGCTAGGACTTTTCTTATGTTTCACGGCTAAATTGGACTGGATGAAAAACCGTCGACAATTTTTATTGTCGGTTCGACATTAAATACATTAAATACGACGGTACCAACCCGGATGGGCTTAACCCTGCCACCTAGAAAGCAAGAAAACTCTTTTTGATTAGGTCAACACCTACGGTTTTATGGGGAATTGTAATTCTCGACGGTCGAATATGGTCACATATCCAGAACTGGACCAGAGTTGCTTCACTTCGATCGCTAGGCTAACCGGCTAATAGGATACCGGGGTGACAACTGACTTATGGTGTATTTTTTTAAAAGGAACTATCCGTGATGAAATACGTTTACAAGTATTCATTGCACTGTAGAGTTTAAAATTAAGGGTGTTTACACAGCTATTAAATAGTTACGAGAGATGGCGCCACCACTGCATGAACATTGCAGTGGGGTTTGCATGAGACGGGTAGTTTATAAGGTTTAGATTTACAAAAATAAAACAAGTTTTTTCTGTAACAATATCGGTAAGTTTTATTTCATAATATATAACGTTTCAGTAGTGTGTGCACATTGTTGGTTCAATCGAGCTGGATTATTTAAAAGTGAAAGTGAATTCGTAAGTAAAGTGTGAGTTTAGTGTTGTGCTATTCTGTGAACAAACTGTAAGTAGAAACACTTAGAAAATTCTTAAAGTTTAAATGTTGGACTCTGTCGTTTTCGTGGATAAATAACACTTAGGAATTTTCAGACTTTATTTCTTGGACTTGTAATTTTTACTGATGGTGAAACACTTAGAATATTTTTGCCTTTAAAAGACTTGCAAATAAATATAATTTAAACAAACGTTTTTTGGACAGTACAAAGTGAATGACATTTGAATAATTTTCAATATGGAGGTTTTATTGGATACTCAAGCTGACTTGTTGCATCAAATTAAACGGTTACAAACAAACTTTGATAAATCACCCAAGGACAGGTTAACGCAAGGCTACTTAGAAGCGAGGTTAGAAACACTTAAGGATTATTGGAAGGAGTTTCAGCAACAACACAGACAGTTATTGAAGTTTGGCAAGAAAGAGAGAGAAGATAAGGATTATTTTGCAAACTTACAGTATGATGCCTGCTCAGATGTATACTTAGACTTTTCTACAAAAATTAAAGAAAAATTACACGCTTTGAGCATGCAACATTCAGAGCCGTCTACGTTGAGTGAACAGCCACAGCAGCAACAACATCACTTAAGGACTAAATTACCACCAATTCAGATACCTAAATTCAGTGGAAATTACCGAGATTGGTTATCCTTCCATGATTTGTATGATTCACTTATCCACAAAAATGACACATTGAGTGATGTCCAGAAGTATCATTATTTAAGGTCCAATTTAAGCGGGGAAGCGGAACAACTACTTAAACATCTTCCTATCACATCGGTAAACTATAAGCATGCTTGGGAGACATTGAAAAAGAGGTATAGTAACAAGAGAAGTATCGCTACAACAAACATGGCACGGTTATTGGGTCAGCGAAAAATTACAATGGAGTCGGCAAGGTCAATAAGAGAGTTACTTGACACAACGATAGAATGTCTGGAAACGCTAAAAAATATGGGGTTAGACACCGATGCGTGGGGTCCGATCGTTGCGCACATAATCATTTCAAAATTGGATACAGAGTCACACAAACAATTTGAAATGTTGCACTACAAAAGTGAAGAGGTACCAAGCTGGTCCGAAATGTCATCCTTTTTAGAGTCAAGATTTCGAACCTTAGAAACATTGCAACCACAACTAAAAAGGGATGTAACGCCTAAAGATACAATTAAAAGCTACGCTACGACATTATCGAAGTCAATTAAATGCATACATTGCAATGCTGAACATTACATATCTCATTGTAAGGAATTTGCAAATTTAAGTCCACAGCAGCGCAAAGATGTAGTCGAACGATGCCGAGTTTGCTACAACTGCTTAATACCCAAACATGCTGTCAAGTTTTGTAATCAGACAACCCGTTGTAAAAGATGTGGACGCAAACATCATACCCTTCTTCATGACGCAATCGTCCCTCAGACCTCAAGCACACCACCTCAAGAGACATACCCAGTAGCACACCACTCCCACACCACTGAGACTGAACAAAGAGCACATAGTCAGAACAAGAAATCTGATGATTCAGCGGGAATCGCCTCCCTAAGTACTCACCTTACCAATTGTTACGTTATGCTTGCTACAGCCATGATAAGAGTAAAGTCACCTGATGGAAGATTTCACACCCTAAGGGCTGTAGTGGATCCAGGGTCACAGATAACGATAATCAGTGAATCTACCTGTCAGTTATTACACTTACCAAAGATACCCGTAAGTGCTAATATCAATGGCATTGATAATAAGACTATGAACACCACAACTAAGAACACCACAGTTTTGGATATTACATCCAGAATGCACACAAAGTGGAACATACAGACTATAGCATACGTCATGAGAAACCTTCCGTCATCATTCCCGTCAAGACAACTCACAATCGAACCCTGGTCTAAGTTTAAGCATCTAGAGTTGGCAGACCCAACTTTTCACAAGCCAGGCAAGATCGACATATTATTGGGCGCAAACGTTTACCCCAAGATTATGAAACAAGGATTACAAGTATTTGATGACGAAACACTTATCGCACAAGAATCACAACTAGGATGGTTGATCACGGGATCATTTCAGGATGGAGTACACCATATCACAAACCATAACCTAGTCGTTACACATTGTAACTTAGAGATAGATAGTCTAATGAGACAATTTTGGGAAGGTGAAGATCACACACAGCGGAGAAGAATGATGACACAAGAAGAGGAAAAATGCGAACAATATTACAAGGACACACTCGTCAGAGATAAGGAAGGAAGATACATTGTCAAGTTACCATTTAAAGAGGAACCCTCAAATGTTGGAACATCTAGACAAATTGCAGTAAAGAGACAGACATACCTTGAAAGAAGATTTCAAAACAAACCTGATTTGAAAGAACAATACACAGAGTTTATGCGAGATTACATCGCAAAGGGTCACATGGAGAAAGTAGAAGAGAGCAAGGTACTTAAAAATAACTCTTTTTATTTACCACACCACGCAGTGGTCAATGAGACGCATCTTACAACTAAGCTCAGAGTTGTCTTTGATGGTTCAGCTGCACAAGGAAACGGAGTTTCACTAAACAGTCAATTACTTACCGGACCTCCATTGCAAAAGGACCTGAGAGATGTAGTGATGCACTGGAGAAAACATGCTGTCGCAGTGATAGCGGATATTCGACAGATGTATCGACAGATTCAAGTTGACAAAAAAGATGCAGACTATCAAAGAATAATTTGGAGGGAGTCACCAGACGACAAATTACAAGACTACAGACTGACTACAGTCACCTACGGAACATCGTGCGCACCATACTTGGCTATCCGGACACTAAACCAGTTAGCCGAGGATGAGAGAGAAAATTACCCATTGGTCGCAGATATACTACTGAATGAATTTTACATGGACGACTGCTTATCAGGAAGCTTTGACACAAAAGGTGTTATCGAAATTGTGCAACAACTTATACAGATTCTACAGAAAGGTGGATTCTTACTCCACAAGTGGGCTTCCAACAAACAAGAAGTGCTAGACACTATTCCGAGAAGCTTGAGACAAAATACTGAAGTGTTGGAAATACCGTTGCATCAATCAGTTAAGACATTGGGCATTATGTGGAATCCCAAATCAGATAATTTCGAACTACGCATAAACCTACGATCAGAAGACGTTAAATTCACAAAGCGACACGTTTTATCGGACATCGCTAAGATATTTGATCCACTTGGATTTCTGGGTCCAATTGTGATACTACCAAAGATTTTACTTCAGAAAATATGGATGGAGAAGCTAGATTGGGACGGTGAAATTCCTGAACACCTTAAAGATGAATGGTCAGCTACAAGGACGGAGATAATTGACATGCCACCAATTTATTTACCACGATGGATTGGATATTCAAACGAAGATGTCAAGGTCGAGCTACACGGATTTTCTGATGCGTCAAGTGTTGCCTATGCTGCAGTCGTGTATGCTCGTATAGTGAGAAATAAAAATGTGACAGTGTCAATTGTAGAGGCTAAAACAAAGGTAGCCCCAGTGAAACAGGTTTCGTTACCAAGGTTAGAGTTGTGTGCCGCGGTTATGTTAGCAGGATTACTACAAAATGCAATGTGCTGTTACAATGTGAAATCAAATAATGTGTACGCTTGGACGGACTCGAAAATAGTTTTGGCGTGGCTTGCACGACCAACTGCAAATTGGAATGTTTTTGTTGCAAATCGAATTACAGAGATTGTCCATAAGATTGAACCTAAGAACTGGTATCATGTCAGTTCAGCAGATAATGCAGCAGATGTTGCATCTAGAGGTGTCAAAGCATCTTGTTTAGCAGAACACAGTCTGTGGTGGTCGGGACCACATTGGTTAAAGGAGTTACATGACTTACTTATAGATGAATCACTGCAACTGGATGATGACCTACCTGTAGATATGCTAGAGTATAAGAATAAAATAATTGTGAATAATTACCAAGTTTATGAGAAGACCACGTTCTTGTCGAAATATTCGACTTTGACGAAATTGATTAGAGTCACAGCATACTGTATGAGATTTATTAAAAATTGTAAGGCTAAAGTATCTAAGAAAGTTGATAGTTACCTAACAACTAGTGAGTTAAGACAGGCGTTACAGGTTTGTATAAGAATGTCACAAAATGCATCGTTTGGAGATGAAATTACGAAATTACAAAATGTTCAAAACCATCTTCAGGTTAATACTGGTACCAGCTTATTAAACAAGAGAAATAAGCTCTTACCTTTGAATCCATATGTTGATGAAAATAAATTGCTAAGAGTAGGAGGCAGGATTGAACATGCTGATGTTTCGAGAGATTTTAAACATCCCGTAATATTGGCTAAAGATTGGTTTTCGAGTTTAATAATTGCGAATGCACATGACAAAACATTACATGGAGGTTATCAATTGATGCTGAATTACATTCGTCAAAATTATTGGGTCTTTGGATTAAAACAAAGTGTTAAGAAACATATAAGAGATTGTGTTATGTGTTGTAAGCGGAGAGCAAAATCAATGACACAGTTCATGGCTGATTTACCGAAATTTAGAGTTACAGCAAGTCGACCCTTCAGTGTCAGTGGTGTTGATTTTGCTGGTCCAATTATGCTTAAATCGTCAAATCTAAGAGGAAACAAAAGTCAAAAGGCATACATTGCACCATTCGTTTGTATGTCAACAAAAGCAATTCATTTGGAGCTTGTTTCCTCCTTAGATTCTCCAGATTTTATTGCTGCTTTCAAACGATTTATCGCTCGCAGGGGCCATTGTCGGGAACTGTGGAGTGACTGTGGGACAAATTTCATTGGTGCCAGTAAACTCTTAAAGGTGATGCACAACCAAAGTAAAAAAGACTTACCTGTTGAATTATTGGAACTATTAGCTAAAGATGGCACCGATTGGCATTTCATTCCACCAGGCACACCCTATTTCGGTGGGTTATGGGAAGCAGGTGTTAAATCCACAAAACACCACCTTAAGCGTGTTATTGGGGAACAAATCTTAACATTTGAAGAGTATTATACTCTACTGACTCAGGTTGAAAGTTGCTTGAACTCGCGTCCGCTTGTACCTGTTAGTGACGAAATTGATAATGTCCTTACCCCCGGACATTTTCTCATTGGTGAGGCTCTACTTACAGTGCCTGATGATCAATTTCAAGATTGTAACATGTCATATCAGAAACGATGGAAATTAGTCCAGCAAATGTTGCAGGGGTTTTGGAACAAGGGGAGCCAGGAGTACCTGGTGACTTTACAGAACAGGTATAAATGGCAAAGTCTAGAGAAGGAGATACAAATAGACAACATAGTTTTAATTAAGGATGAAAGATGTCCTCCTGGTAAATGGCTATTAGGTCGAGTTATTCAGAAGCACCCTGGTAAAGATGGAATCACCCGAGTAGTTACAGTCCACTGCAAGAATTCGACAATAAAGCGTCCAATTCATAAATTGTGCCTTTTACCGGTGAATGTTTCTGAGTAATCATTGTGGTAAGATATGTTTACAGATTTTGATTTATATTAATGTTAAGCGTTTACTTTTTTGTTTATTGTGCTGAGCATTTCGCTATAAGTTCTTGTTCCTATTTTACTATTCATTCAATCAAAAGGATTGTAGTATCCTTTGGTGGGGCGGAATGTTTACACAGCTATTAAATAGTTACGAGAGATGGCGCCACCACTGCATGAACATTGCAGTGGGGTTTGCATGAGACGGGTAGTTTATAAGGTTTAGATTTACAAAAATAAAACAAGTTTTTTCTGTAACAATATCGGTAAGTTTTATTTCATAATATATAACGTTTCAGTAGTGTGTGCACAAAGGGACTTAATCATTAATCAAGAAGCCTCTTCAACGTTTTATGAATAATGTTATTTATAAACACGTAAAAGTATTTATAATCCAATCAACGCTGCACCTTAAAGTAGTATTATTAGCAAAGAGCGCAGTGGAGACGCACACTGGCTGTTCTCACTCATGAGATCCCCCGCCCTCCCATAGACCCACGCGGGGGGAAGGATTGACCACACACGTACTCGACCCTTCTACGAGCGAGGACGCTGGGCGACGCGATTTCGGAATCTCTAATGAACATATTCAATGCGTTTTGTTGCGGAATCAGAAATTACAATGAGAGGTGTAACGGTCCAAATGCTGCGAGCAAGAATTTAGATAGCCTTCATTACAATAAACATTTCAAGACATTTACAGAAAATACACTGAGAAAAAAGATGACAACTATGTTGTGTATAATCAATATTTAAAACGATCTACGAAAAGCGTGCATGGTAGATTTGGCTAAGCTTAATTTACATAAAGGTAAAACCCCAAACTCTTTCACTATGAATTTAAATTATATAACATTTGGTGTTATGTACCAAATATAGTTGAATTTCAAGTATAAAAGTTTACCAGACACTCCGTCCGTCACCAATTTTCCGGTGGCTGTTTTATTAAACTATTTATAATTTATTTAGCTTTAAACCTAATTCTGTTAATTAATAATAAAACAAACTAAAGTCTCCGAGAAATCGATGTTGCATCGAAAAGACACTTTATAATGAAAAATGTTACAACATTTCTGCAAGGGAATAAAACATAGCAATGAAAATCGATTTAAAAAGAAAGTAATTTAAAGCACCTTCAGATATGTACACGTAGAATTACTTAATAGACGTGGCAAAATTAACATTCATATTTGTTACATGGCAAAAAAAATATATAATAAAAACCTGGGGAAATACAATCCCAGGCGCTATTAGAAACACTTCCAATTAATTTTACAAAAGGCCAATATGGGTTCCTGCTAAAAGTTAAGGCGAAATTCTAATTAAATAGGTACATCGAAACAAAATCATAAATACGGTCTGACACGCATTCCTACCTTAATTAAAGCCATTAAGAGGGTTCTGTATATCACAATTACTGTATTTTCTCATACGTAATATCATTCCAAATGTTGTCTCCCGGAACTTAACGAGAGGCCCTCGGGGTGGAGAGGTCAAATAGTATTACGGTCATGGGCGATTTTACATATCCAATTTAAATTTTGGGCAATAAAGTAGTTTGTCAACGAATTTAATTCAATTTTATGTCCTTGTCGAGGGTGTTCTGATTTTACAGCTAATTTTAATTCTTCGTGGTACCTTTTGGCCTCGAATGTGTTGCTAGGTTGTCAATATATACATTTTTCGTAAAAGCTTGCTGGAGACTGTATGGAGAAGATTTCAATGTTTGCAAAATTAAAATTAAAATTCAACTTTAAATTTAAAATTTAGATTTGTTCTTAAATACGTGGTTTAAAGTATTCCGCAAGGTAAGTAAGTGCAGCATGTATAAGTTTCGGAAATATTTAATTAATTGCAGATGCTGTAGTGCCAACACGGTCCTCTTTACTCTAGGGGACATCGGTTTTGAATGATTGTTCACCTGGACATCGGAGTCGTTATTTAGTAACAAGATGGAGCCTAAATCATATTTTGATTAATATATCACTTAGGCCATTCCTTAGCTCTCCGACTAAACAGCCTGGCTTATAAAACATTAAAATCATACAAATTAGTTCCGAACGTAAGGATTATGACCTGACTTTGGATGACAGTTAAGGTAAGAATACACCGTCATTGTTGACGCTTAGCGCTGTCACTGGAAGAAGCGGGACGGACAATCAATAAGCACGAGTCGGACTCGCACACGAAGGGTTCCGTACCATAGTACAAGATTTAACACAAAACATCCCGTTTTTGTATGGGGGCCCCCTTTAATTTTCATTATTTTTAAATTTTACTTATTTGTTGTTATAGCGGCAAAATAAATACATTCTCTGTGAAAATTTCAGCAGCCTAACTATTACGGTTCATGAAATAGAGCCCTGTGACGGACGGGCGGACGGATGGACGGACATCGGAGGCTTAGTAATAGGGTTCCGATGGCACCCTTTGGGTATTGACATCTATGGCGTATTGTAAATATTTTTTTAAATTTTTATCGCATTCTCTATGAGTAAAGCTAATACTGAAATGAAGCGAGTTGTCCAAATAAAACAAACACCTTTTATATCCGCCTGTGCTGTCCAGCGTGTAGTTATTATATTTGAGGGGTAGGCAGTGGACACGCATAAATTTAGGCGCGTGTATGACAAAACGACTCTAACTGCCCGAAACTAGCGCATGAAAAGGGTTTCTGAAAACCCTATTTAATTAAGTTTCGCGTCACACGAAAGAGTAGGTCCAAATGGGCACTTCACATGTCGGATGTATTTTATTAGTTTCAATTAAACTTTTAATAAATTGTGTTTGATGTTTTAGCATATCTGTAATTGCCGCATGCGTCTTTTTTTGTGAATATCAAATGTTTTCTATTAAACGGATTTTATTTTTGTTTTTTATGTGACTGGACATGGATGGCTAATACCACAAGTTCTGTCATGGTATTAGCCCAACACACCACATGGGAACTAGGTGCCATGCCAGGACCTTCCTTATATTGCACGGTTACATTGAACTGGATGAAAAACACGGACAATTTTCATTGCCGCTTCGACCATCGTTCATCCAATGCGATGGTACCAACCCGGGCGGGATAAACCCTACCACCTAGTAAGTAAGGAAGGGGACCTACAGCTCAACGTGGAATCCGAACCACGGCCAGCCTCTCTCAACGGTCGAATGGTCACCCATCCAAGACCAGACCGGACCCAGCGTTGCTTAACTTCGGAGAGCGATCGCCGAAGTGTCGCGCCACTGGACCACTGAGGCTGACAAATGACGAAACTGTTCATTTCTAACTTAATTAATAATAATAGTGTCCAACTGATAGGTTGAGTGAAATATATGATAGTTTGGGGTCCGAGACTCGTTCTATGGCCACATATCAGTGTAGAAAATGTAAGAAAACCTGGACACTACTTATACGAAAGTGTATAATAATTTAAGTTCACTCAGACGAATAACACGTCAGATTAAACCACTCACCAGTTACTCACCAGTTAGTATACCATGGTAACTCTTCTGGGCGCGCAGCGTCTTACTTGAATACGACATTATTTTAATGCGGAATCCTAATAAAAGGAAGAAAACCAACATGTGTTTTGGTTTTCAATGATACGACAATCGGAAATAAAAATATATATTTCTTAAATATATAAACAATGTCCGTCAGTCCGTCCGTCTGTCACAGGGCTATATCTCAGTAACCGTAACAGATAGAAAGCTGAAATTTTCACAAAATGTGTATTTATTTTGCCGCCACAACAACAAATAGGTAAAATTAAAAAAATATTAAAATTAAAGGGGGCTCCCATACAAAAAACGTAATTTTTTTGTATTAAATATTTTATGGTGATACGGAACCCTTCGTGTGCGAGCCCGACTCGCACTTGGCCGATTTTTAAAATGACGTGAATAGAACAACATTCATGAAATTCATAGCGTTGCAGCTTGTGTCACTATCTCTATGCAAGTCCCAACTCCGCAGCAAATTGGTGAATATCAATTTTTGAACTGAACAAATTAAAAGTTTCAACACTTAGCCGGCGGCTAGAGCTGAGATCTCGGACCGAATATGAAGATTGCTTTTAATAATGTCTGCAGAGTTCGACAATGGTGGCTGCATTCAAATGAAATGACTTATGAAGTTATAATTTGATAGGGATATATGACGTTCTTGATACTTTATATCAGAGACTCCAAGAGTACATTTTCTTATTTCTGTGTGGGTCTTACGAGTTTTCTCATAGCCTCCTCCAACTAACTACCCGTGCCCGGAAGAAGTCCGGCAACATAGCGGTGTACTAAAAAGCAACGTTGCAAATGTCACTTTGCGAAGGTTGTTTCAGCAAGTTTTTTTTTTAAACTATAAATTTTATGTTTTATTTAAATTTTATACACATGTGTACCTTCCCGGTTCGGTAACATCTATCTGAGGAGAAGAGGCATGCGCTCAATATTGTGTCGCCGCTATATGGTGAAAATTACCATATAATTGTATTTGAATCCAGCGGCGCGTCATATGCCACACAGTCGAAACATCGCCACCACGCGTAAATGTGCTCTAAAATAGCGATTGTCAAGTTAGTTCCCACACACATAAACCCTCCAATACGTCTGCGACTATGTTTGCATGTGGCATGTACGTTTATGTTGGATTTGTAGTTTTTGAAAATTGGAGACAGCGGGTCCCATACTAGGCGCGCTCGATGCCATATCTCCTCCCTTATTATCTATGGAACTAAAGGTAATAGAAACCGTAATGAAATGTAAGTGATTTCTATTAAATTTGAGAAGCCGTGCTCAAACAAAGTGATGGTTCAAGAGTGACACCGAACTTCCTCGGAAATGTGTTGTTATAGGATAATATAATATCATAACAGTAGGAATTGTAACCCGTCCATGATTATTTATGTCTTAATAAAGTGAAATACAAAAAAATACTTTCAGGTATGTATGTGTCATGTAGTGACATTTATTTAACATATGTTTTTTTGTAAATACATTGAACTGTACACGCGAAACCTTACGGTTTGTCTGCGTGTGACACTAATAATAATGACGAAACAAATATGAGCAGTCGTGCACAGTAACTTTGAACTAATTTACAAGGTAAAGAAAAATAAACAAACAAGGATATAAACGAAATTTAAAAAAATATACAAAAATAGTAATAATAGATCATATTCTAGTCGTTATAGGTAGATAAGAGAAAACAATAAAATAAATAGATAATCATAAACTGTCAATAAAAAATTCTTAAACTACTTTTTTTGTTCATAAAACTTTTAAGTTACTTCTTACTTCAAGTGGGAGTGTGTTAAACGCTTTCGGTATAATATGGTCTAAAATTCTTCAACCGAAGTATAATCTCCGACTGAACCTTTTTCGTAACCTTGTTAAAACGTTGGTATGTAACAGTGTTTATTGGATTTTTGACTCGGTCCTCCTGTCCTCCTGTGTTAGTCAATTTAGATTAGTTTGGGTTCCATTCAGGTTGGTTTCCACGTTTTTTTATGCGTTGAGCATTAAATAAAAAATACGGAAATGGCTCGAAACCTTGTTTGTGATCTCCGATCAATATATCTTTCAGCTAGAAACAAACGGCAGGTCCTAGCTTTACATGTGCACTTTCGAAGCATATAATAGATTTTCTCATCTGATAACATCGTGTGACGTTAGATGAAGAGAGTTAGCTAGCCGTGTCCGGTTACATGAAATTAACATCTTAAGCCTAATCGCCTTCACAATGTGTAATTGTGTGCTAGGTTACTGAGAGGTAGCAACGATGAAGGCAAAGAGTGGGATCTTTAAATTTAAATAAAATACACGGATTTTTTTTTTAAGTTATTGTAAAATGTGCAATTTGCTTAAAAAAACACAATGTTCATCAACATATTTGTAATTTTATGATGTATTGGCAATGTGCTGTTTACATTTAAAACTTTATAAAACTGTTTCTCTTTTATGCAACTTAACATGTATGGTCATAAGCCCACCAAGTGTCATTATATTTTTAACCGACTTCAAAAAAGGTGGAGGTTATCAATTCGTCTGTATGTTTTTTTATGTTTGTTACCTCATAACTTTCGCCTAGTTCAACCGATTTTGATGATTATTTTTTTTAATGAAAGCTGGTGCTTTCCACGTGGTCCCATTTTAATTTGGTTTAGTTATGACAGTGATATCTATGAGAAAATCATATAAGTCTTAATTTTGTATTGAGTATGTGTGCGACAAATGCACGAATAACTCAATATAACGCCAACCGATATCGATGATTATTGTTTTATTGGAAAGGACGTGTACAAATTAGTTAGACTTCAGATTCACTAAAAATAAACGAAAAAAAAATTACAAAAAAATAACCGACTTCAATGAAAAAGCACTAAAAAGTAAAAAAATAATTGCCATTTGTGTAGTTACGATAATTGTTATTTTTTGTGTCGGTGTCAGCCAAGGTAGCCAAGGTTCTCTTGACTGGCGCAGCGCGTGCCCGGCGAAGTCAATAATTTTTTTTGTTAATTTTTTTTCACAATACACATCATAGAAACTACGTACCATTCCAGGACTTTAATTACCTTATACAGCTTCAAGAAACTGGATTGAAAACACGAACAATTTTCATTCCCGCTTCGACATTTCGTTAATTCCTCGGGAAGATATTAAGTTGTGGAGCACTTATATTTTTGTGTGTGCCGGAACCCACAAAAAACCCTTCATACTTATTTTCAGGGAAATGTAAGTCTCCGAATCGATTCCGAAGTCTCCGAGTAAAGCGTCATGATCAAATTGTCGTTTGAATCCTCAACGACTAAATAGGAAAACATATCGAAATATTCCCCAAAATATTAATATATTTTCGAAGAAATAATTAGTGCATGCAGATTTTGTTTTTGATTTGTGCATTTAATATTTTTGGTAGTATACTACAATTCTTTCAGATGTTTGGTCACAGCAAGATTAACTTGATATCTAGGGAGGTAAAAGATCAAAGATCCTCTTTCAATATTATGATGTAATAGTATTTGCTTTTTATTAGGATTCCGTACTAACAGGGTGCCAACGGAACCTATTACTAAGTCCGTCCGTCCGTCCGTCAGTCACAGGGCTATGTCTCATAAAATGTAATAGGTAGGCAGCTGAATTTTTCACAAAGGATGTATTTATTTTGCCACTATAATAAAAATAGGTAAAATTTTAAAATAAAAAATGAAAATTCAAAAACGTGATTTTTCTGTGTTAAATCCTGTAAGATAGTACGGAACCTTGCACTTGACCGGTTTTTAGTAGTAGCTTTTGGCTTGTTCATAAAGTGATACGACCTACCGTGTCACTTCTTCGCCGTTTTCCTCCACGCGTCAGCTCATCGTCGGAGAGGCTTCGTTGCACCCATGAGAAATCACGGCGCACATATGCCGCCCTCCCCCAGCCCGCCCCGCATCACGCCCGCCCGCCCTGCCGCGCCGCCCGCCCGCCGCGCCGGCGAGGATATTTTCAGTTAATTATCTTGTAACGCGGCTAATTTGATGCGCGACGATACGCCACTCCTGATACCGGCTTGAAGGTAGGGAGCTCATCTCAGGTTATTTTTAATTGTGAAGACAATATGTTTCCTCACATTTAAACGCTCTTAGTAACTTAGTAACTTACATCAGTAAAACTTAGGACCCATTTCACGGGGAAGTAAAGTTCCGCGAAAAATGTCGGACAGACTGTCAGCAGATCTATTCAGCAGGCATTCAGTAATCAGGAATCAGGAATTCTGAGTCTAGAAACCCGCTTTTCTATCGGTTTTCAAAGCGATTTTATTGACGAAAATATTCCGGAGCATAGAATTTTTAATCAATCCAGGTTTTCCGTTTAAAAACTACCTTTGAAAATCGCTATAAAAGCGATTTTCTAGACTCAGGATTCCTGATTCCTGATTACTGAATGCCAGGAATAGACCTGCAGAATCGCCCGTGTAAACGCCTCTGCAAGACGTGTTGAATAAATAATATAATACAATTTATTACATTAGTTTAATAAGTGCTTTAAGTAACGACCTGTTCCATTGTCCGACATCTATGTAAAACTGTAGGTCCCGTTCTCTTTCTAGGTGGTAGGGTGAATCCCGTCCGGCTTGGTACCATCGCATTCAGGGTTTTCAGGGTTTCCCATCCTGTTCAATACGACCGTGCAATATAAGAAAGGTCCTGGCATGGTACCGAGTTCCTATGACTATTTGGGCTAAGATCATGCCAGTATGTGTATTACCCATTCATGTCCATTAACATAATTTAATATTATTCGTGCAAACATTATCTTTTTGAATTCATTGTTACGTACGGTACATTCATTAAATTTATTTGTTTCAATCAAAGTTTGAGATAATATAATTTATATTGATTGTGAAACAATATATAATAATATCACGGGGAACTTGACCAAACACAAAACAAAATAATGAATAAATATTTTTTATAACTATCACAAAAAATATATAAAACTGATTTATCACATATTTTGTGTATGCATATAAAGCAACCTCCAGCGCTCATTTTAAATATTTCCAAAATTTAATAAAATATATGTTTAAGAGCACTATCATTGTATTATTAAAACGCAATCCATAGAGAGACACGGTAACGACGCGTTTCCCTCACCGACAAGCTGGTCATCAGCCGGCCCTTCCATTCGTTCCGCCGAGAGTAATTCTGCAACGCGAGGAGAGTTCGTCGCAGTTTTCCCTTTTAATCTCGCACCTGTTAATGGCGCCGGTATTAAACGCACCCGCTCCCGTTTAGGGGACAGCGTCCTAAACAAATAGGAATAAACAACACTTACAGCGCGCCGGTTTGATGCGTCTGGAGGTTGATGGACACCGGGGACGCGGTTTGAAAGGGATCCGATTCGATTACCTCTGCCATGCAGAAAAAACAGTGTTTTTTTACATATAAAACCTCTCAAAGAACATAATACTATCTGTTTTCCTATTGTTTATTCATCATCCATAGACAGTACACTGCACTCGTATTTATCATATTGTATCATTAGCCAGTTCGGCAATTCCAGTGAAGAAGAACTGGCAAGATACTTCACTGGTTTTTTTTGAACGTCCACTTAGTATAAGTTTACAAACGTATTTAGAATCACAGATAAAAATGGTAAATCATCCACACCATCGATGTCAGATTCCATAAATATAGCTATTTGTTTGTCTGTGCAAAGTAAAACAAGATCTAACTTTTTGCTTATATTTACCCACAGTACCCACTTATATTTATCCACAGTAATGCACTCAGTGCAATAAAACTCAGATATGAAAAAAAATGCTCGAAATAATTTTTGTGGTGCCACAAGTTGACTTGGATAGCGTTTTGATAAATGTTTAAGAATTGCTATCTAAAATGGATTTCATATTTTTCCATAAAACCATTATTGAATTCCAGTAGTGAAAGTCTGTTGGAAAGGCCTATTATTGTGTATTAGGTGGGCGTCTGTTATCTCCTGACGCGACGCATTACATTTCGCTTACGTTTTTGTAATCAGGACGGCCGTGTGCGAGCCTCCCCTTAATTACTTCGTGTGGTTATAACGTAGAAAGTATTGCTTTGCTGTTAACTGGTTAAGGGAAGTGCGAACTGGTGCGTCACGATTCCTTTACGGTTTAAACGTCACCTGAAGCAGCACACAAAATCGAGTTCATCCAAATCCATACTTCCATACTGATATTATAAATGCGAAAGTAACTTTGTCTGTTGCACTTTCACGCCTAATAGATAGTCTGGATGTTTGAGAAGGATATGTGCTACCTTTTGTGCCAAAAATTCAACTCAATGGGGGTGAAATAGATGAAAGTTTCTATGGGAACTCAAATAATATCCAGGAAATAATTCAGCACGACATCGTTCTAAAACGGTATTCATCCGAGTGGAGCCGGGTACCTCAGCTTCTCTTCTATAAATAAAAACCAGTACTGTGACAGGACTGACAGACAACGCACAGCTTAAATCGGTAGACTTAGAGAATTTAAATTAGAGGTAGGAATTTTTCATATTCCGTCTCTAAAGAGCTCGCAGATGCAACATTTGTATGGAGAGTATGTATTTGAGATATTTTGTCATGTACATTTTAATAAACCATTCATACGATTCTGATAGAACTTTAGTGAGTTGTTGTGCGCACATTTATCACAAATTACATTCCAAAAGTAACTAAATGCCTTCCCACATTCTCCTTGTTCGAAACACGGACACTTTTGAAATGCCGTTTCGATACACTTCCAGTACGATGGTTTAAATCTGGGCTTTCTATAACCCTAAAACCTAGTAAATTGGTCAATCGTCAGTTTATATAAGTTTCTCATGAAATTCTCAAGGAAAATCCTCACACTAATAAAATAAAATTCATGGATCCGAACCCAGCATACTTTAGAGAATGAACCTAAATATAAAAAAGGAAAACTTAAAAAAGGAACACATTTTAAGGATATATCCATAACAAATATGGAGAAGGGAACTGCGGCTACAATCCCGTTGGTGGGCAAGAGACTTAAGCTGCGGTCGTTGCGTACTTGTTTTTCTTGTAACCCTGGCATTAAATGCAAAATATTAGGGTTAGTATGTTCTGTCACTAAGCACAGGATCCTTTCGGGTGTTAATTTCTACTTTCCTTGATAATATTAATGTGTGAATGATATTTAATGTAAAAATAACTGTTTTATCAGTATTGGAAGCTTTCTCTGTTCCTGCAATGACACCAACAAAAAAAAACCCTTTTCGTGCCCTAGAAAATTTTTTTTCCTTATCTGTTTTTTTAATCCATGCAGGCTTAAAACATGGAAAGGATAATCAAAAATGTCTTTATTAAAAGAGCATTAAGTAGCCAGCTAAGTCGATTTTGAAATTGACCAGAAACATGTTTGTTGAGATATACTTCTGAAATAGGTTTACGTAATTGACACCTCATGTTGAGCATAACATGGAAAATAGTAATTTAGCAATTACAAAATTTATCGTATTGATTGTCAATTGTTGTTCACATTAAGTTGAATAAAAAACACGGATATTTTTTATTGCCGCATCGTTCATTAAATGCGGTAGTAACAACCCAGGCAGTATTGTCGATACCACCTAGTAAGTAAGGAAGGAGCCGTGCAGCCCTATTAAGAGTGGTCGGACAAACTTGAGTGCTCCGGACTTAACCGGTTTTTGTATGGTAAGTCCAGTGCTAATCTCGTACTAAGTTTTGGCAAGTGCTCTCTGAACACGACTGTTAGAGTTTTACGTGGAATCCGAACCATCAACAATAAATCTTCTCATCGTCTCATACGTCATGCACGGTAAGAATTACAGTGGGACCATATTTTTTATTTTTAAATGCCGGAACCCCTATCGCACAAATTCGATGTGGCCTATGCTGGCGTAACGGGCGAAAGATTACCCAGTCAGAACCAATCACAAAAAGGTTAGTAGAAGCGAACCCTGAACGAATAGCGACTACACCGACACGTTTTGATGCCGACGTCAAAGCCGACGGAGGCTCGGTCTCGCCAGGTGACAGGAGGCGTCCTAATATCGAGTGAAGGCCCCGTCACACGCCATCAACTCTACAGTCGTGTGCGTGGCGGCGTTTGTACACGGAGCACTAGAACCGCAGCACTATTACTTATTCTGTGCTAGAAGATACAAAATAGGTTATTATATAATCACTTACAATAATTGTACAAACAATGGCGAACAAACGGTACTTTAATATAATGGTTGTTTATTAGAGAGTTTCGCATTATTGCGAGCACTCAAATATGTGAATATAGACATTTATTACATGGCATATCGCAAATCTATAAAAGAATCCGGCCCTTAATGAAGAAAAATATTATATTGTGAAAAATCAGAAAATCAAATGCAAAAAAATATATGTAACTGCATGTGGTCTAATCGTTAAAATTGATTCCTTCCAGCTGACTTTTAAGGCTCCTATATACCATAGTGTAAAGTCAGGAATACGCGCGGCGGAATCTAGCCAGTGCCATCATGTCAGCGGGAGGGTACGCACGTTTCGCGCGCTCCCGGATATTTCGTGTATTTGATGGCAAGGTAACGACTAGTCTGATTTTGTAAAATTTCTGTATTTTTATATTTTCAACAGCAACGGGGATGTGTACCTCGTTATGGCTGAAAGGTATAAGATTGTTTTAATTTCATTCATCTAAATAGAAAGATAACAGATAAAATGACATTGAAAGGTAAAAATATATGTAGAAATATTTTTTATTTCGACGATTATACAAGTGTTTTGGACTAAGTGGGGATGTATATCATCGCCCATTACTGTAATGGACTTCAGAAAAATGATAATTTTTAGGTATTTATTCCCCTTATCTCGGGTGATATTTTATAGCTAACGAGTAGATGTGTTTTATTTATTCGAAATGAAAAAAAAATATTTTTTTTTGGTATATTAAATGAATATTTAAAATTATATGTATATGTATCTAATGTATATGTAGAGAGTATAGAACTGATCTATGGTTGTGCTCTTTAGAATGTTCGTTTTCAGTAAATTGTTTGAGGTTTGTATGAAAAAAAAATCAGTCAGTACACTTAACAAACATCCAGTCTTTGCCTGCTGCAACTAAATCTTTGAGAACATTGAGTTGCGATAATTTAACGGTCGTGTACAATATGTAACCAAAATCCAAAACGTGAAGAATCTCATGATAATAGTTGGCTTAAAGAATTTATACAGTAAATGGATAAATACAGTTAAAGGGAGATTGTAGCTTATTTTATGAAACAAATAATGAGCCGGTCTATTTTTTAACAGATTTTTATCGGTTGGGTTTGAAAAATTAAAATTAGATTAAAAATATATACGAAAAATATATTGAATAATAATAATTTGTTTATCAATATGATAAATTACATTGCCACTGAAATCTGAAATCTGTACACCTCTTAATCTTTTGAGCTGAGACTGTATGTAATATTCAATAAAAATAAATCATTGGATCTTTACTATCGATACAATCGATAACAACAATGAGTGAAACGAAAAAAAACCAAGAAAAGATAATATATGATCGAAAAGTTATCATTTTAATAATTGCAATTTAATCTAGGATTTCACCAGGTTAGGTTTTATATTTATTACCAGTAAACTACACTTGTTTGTTGCTGTAACAAATTATATATAATAGCTGCTAATTTTAAATTCCGTGGGAGTTTGACTAGCTCGTGCATAACCTTTTCCCTGTCAAGCAGTAGTTCCCCGTAAGACGAAGTCGCTCGCCTGACTAGACAGGTGTGGTTATAGGATGGGACGAGCTTGACGTAAACACTTTATGCGGGTACACTCGGGGAACTATGTACGCTGGCACGGTAGGTGTGTGCAGCTGAGTGAGATAAATGTAATCTGTTCCGACAAGACTATCCAGAAGGGTTTAGTTACAGGGTTCAACAAAGATGGTTGTGTATGTACTGCATCTCCAAACGATTATAAGTTCATAGCAATAACATGGATGTGAATGGGGGATAATTCCGGTATAGAGCGAAGTGAGTTCGGCGCTAAATAACAACTCCCTTTTGATTTTTTACCCACCGTCACAATACTGGCCCAACATACCGCATCCATGCATGCCAGGACCTTCCCTTTGGAGATCGTTTAATTTGAACTAGATGGCAAACAGGGACAATTCTTCATTGTCGCTTCGACATCTTTTCATCCAAAGCTTGGCAAAAGTAGGGCATGGATTCCGAACCATGGAATAGCTCATATTCGTGATGAAATGGACTTATCCAACTCAGAGAGAAAAACAAAGTTGTGCATGAACAAGCCGAGAATCGATCCCATGACATGTAGAATAGAGGGAAGCCCCTGAGCCACGAGCTGCTTAAACTTGATTCATGTATATGTTTGCAGGCTTTTTAACATATTATTAATTTCCACAAAGTTCGGTTTGTTAACTGATAATATTTATTGTTGAAATGAAAGCTCAGTTTTCATATTAAAAAAAAACAAGCTACATTTTACTTGTACATAAATGTACCGCCTGTAAAAATGTTTTAACACAGTTCTCTTTAAATTGAATTCAATGAATTAACTTCAATATTAAGGAACCCCCTTTTTTTTTTAATTGTTTGTTAAATTATTTAGGAATAAAGATTATTGAATAAACTTCTTCTCAGAATGTATATCTGGCACCTAGAATCGAATTCTCAAGGATGAGCAGAGGTTGACACATATCAGCCTTGAATTATCCTAAATTAAAGGTACAAATCAATTGTTAAATATATAAACATATACAGTGGTAATAAATTTGATAAAAATATATTCCAAATCATTAAATGCTTTATAATTATTTTGCAATGAATTTATTGAAAAATATACTTTGGAGCTAAAATATATTATATACAGCATAGATTTTGCAAAACTGGATAATTTGGAGTTTTTATAAGTATAAGATATATATAAGTGTAAGGTATTTCCCTCGCACCCTTAGATCCCCAAATAAACTAGAGGGTGGAAGGCTAGATGGAAACTGGTGACCTCGAACTGACCACGTGCTGAGTAATTGACGACAAGGTTGCAATCAGTTTGATTGATACGAGACACCGCAGCCATTCGCCGCAAATGGAGTCCACGGAATTGCTCCGCAAGATTGCACCACGCCTTGGAATTTGTCAGCTAATTTGTGTGGGGTAGCACTTTGCGTGTTACATTGTAAGTAATCGATAAAGGTTTCGCAGCAAATTTTTTTTATGATTTTTTCAATTTACTACTGCTGATCCCTTAGGCAGACATTGTGCTGCGGACCTCGCTAGCAAAAGCCCCAGATTATTATAACGGTCATTTATAAATGAGATGCAGGCATGGAAGTGAAGAAATTTCCTCACCTCCATGGGTGCAGGAGGATTTGTTGTCTTTTTTAAGTAAGAAATAAATACGAATAAAAATAATTATAAGAAATATTGATCTCATCTGCAACTATAGCTAAGAAAAAATATCATGAAAATTAAACCAAGTAGAACAATTACGCACACCGGACAATTATATTTACCGATTAATCTGTCCATATATATAAGGCGCATCAGCCAGACGGTTCTAACCATCTTATTTTTTAAAATTTGAGATAAATGTGCTATTTTGGTGTATTGTTGACGTCTTATTGAGGTGCCCAAGATGCTAATGGCCTTTCGAAATTTCACAGTGGCTGCGAAACCATGCCGGCCAGAAGCTTCTAGCTCAAGTACCTCAGCAGGGTTTCCATAGTTTACAAACGCGATAAATACGGGATTTACACGATCTGATTATTTGATTATGGATAGGATTATGATACATTTTTAGCTTAGAACTATTTCATATCCAACTATTTTTATCTTAGCGCATTTGTTCAAAGTAGGATATTGAAAGACTATTGTAGTATATGATAACACTGAAAATATTTTTCGAACCTTAAACCTTGTATGAGATAATATTGTTAAAAAAACGATAAAAACGTTGAATGATGATTGATTGTACCCGATATTCGAGCAGATTATCGGTATACTAGTAAGGCTGTACCCCAGGCAGATCGTACGCGCACAAAGCGGCCGCGACAACTGCGATAGAGTGTTGACATGTCGGCCAGTAATTCAATTACAGCCGACATGCCGTATATCTAGACGGGACAGGCCGGAGGGTCATAAAACACACTATCCCATATCACGAGACGTCCGCTGTCGCGCTGGGGAGCTCAGCCGCTGGATCGAGTGGTGTCGCCGTGAAGATACATGCGATGGTATGGTGGTGGCGAAATTAACAGCATTTTACGGGATGCTCTGATTGCAGAGGTGACTGGATTTAGAAATCTTCTAAAAATAGGGATTTCAATATAATCTGGAACTGGTTGTGGTGAAGCCTTTACAAATAATAGTTATTCAAAATGTTTAACATAATGAAATACAGGTTCATGTAAAATAAAAATAAATTATATTTGAGAGCTGCGGGCCCCTTATTGTCGCCGTAGGTGGATAAGGCGGACTGCGGGGGCTTGCTCGGATGTCTGGAGCAGCACCAGAGCTGCGATGGGGTGCAGGAAGATATGATCGGAGTATATAGATAAAAACAGCAAAATTTTGGCCTTCGCCGTTTTCAAGCTTTTCCGAAGAAAACATATTAAGAGTTGCAAATATTTGTTTCCATCTAAATTAGTGTTCATGAGAGATCATTGTGGACTTTGTATTTTCAAATAGTGTGTAGCTATACAATTAAAAACGTTGATTCAATCCACCGGGATCAGTGCAGTGGATCAAAATATTCATTGTCACAATCTGATAGTGCTAGGTGCCAAAAGCTACTGTTTGTAAACTTTTGACAGAGCGAAATTTAACAGACACGACTCTTTACATCTACTTCATATAAAAAATATATACATATTATATTTTTTTCTACGATGTCGTCTATTAGAAATATTTTTCTAGGAGTACTGGGTTCGTAGTATTCCGGGCGTTTCTGTACAAAAAGGATAGAAGATAGATTTTTATCATTCATTCTGCGTCGGTTCACACTTCTGAGTGTTTTCTTAAATTAATTAATAGCTTCATGAATACTGCATTTTAGGTAACCATGTTACCGTAGCTTTCTGGCTTAAAACCGACCAAAACGAGCATTTAAACGATAATTCCATTATCATCTTGTAATACGTAATAGTACGCTTACTAATTGTATGTGAGATGAAACATGTGTTCATCCTTGTTCATAAAAGATGTCGAAGGAATCTCAATAGAGCATAAAGTCGTCCATAGCACTGTAGCGCGTCAGCCGCTGCCTGCACGGCCCGGCCACTTTCACTCACTCCATTCGATAAATACACTCCGAGGAAGCACACAACGCGAAAAAAACATAAAGTTGCTTACACAATACACCATAAATAACGATACAAAGAGTCGGGCTGTGTTTGTCTTTTGCTGTAAATCATAAAAAGCTACGCCGCGTCAACTGTGCGGCAAATAGAGAAATCTGAGCTCAACTTTCCTCGGACGAGGGGCGGGGAGATTAGATTAGGTATTTTCATTGGGATAAGAATAACTTTTGGCGCAACTTGTGTGCGAATAAAGTTCGGAGTGCAAGAACGTGTTGGTATCGAAGATATTTTAGACGAAAAATATAAAATATTTTTTAACGAATCTGGTATGTATGTAGAATCGAACCTGAAGCAAGGAGATAATCATTAAAGAAATAGCCCTGTAAAAACAACAACTTTATGAATATACTGCAAGGCTGGACCCGAAATAGCGATACACACCATTCGCGGGTATTACTATGGATTTAATGCCTTCCCTGCGTTCCGGACACTTTAAAGTCGTCACCAAAATCATATTTGGCATCGCTAGAGCCAGTCCTATGTTGACTTAATTAAATATATATTTATGCGTACTAAGCAGTTACGTTGCTGTTTTTCAACGAATGTGATATGTATGTTAAATCGACGTGAAGCAAGGACTTAAAGAAAGAATGCTGCAAAAATACCTTTCGCGGGTATTACACGTATAACAATTCTATTAAAATCTTATTTTTGTAATCGTACATTAATGTACTTAATCGATGGATTCAGGGATAGTAGTTTATTTGATGAAAAGAAAATTAAAGTTGCTCTAGAGCAGAGGTTCTCAAACTGATTTTGTCTACCGCCCTCTTTGTAGATCATTAGCTTTACCACATCTTGTAAATCACAATTGTAATGATTACTTTAATAAATTTACTTTAATTATTTATTTATAGCGTGTCACATGAGCTTACTGTTATATCTTGTTTCGGATTTCTAATGATACCCTCATTAGAAAATAATCGATGTAGTGTGGTTAGGTTTCATTTTAGTTTTAACTAGCTGCGGTACCCGGCTCCGCTCGGGTCCAAGTCGTTTTGGACTGATGTTGAGCTGGATTATTTCCTAGATAAAAAGTAGCTCAAAGGGCAGGTCGAAAAAGCTGGATGTAATTTATCTGCGACTTTTAAATCATAGCAGGTGGAGCCGATATGGTTTCATTAAATAAAACATATTCTAACATTACCATTTGTAATACATAGGGCGCACTATAAGTTTTCGGAACTGGCCACTTCGCTAAACAATATCGAAAAAGTAATTAAGTAATTTGGAATTATAACTCATAGGGTCGAGTGCACGAAAGGGCAAACAATCAAAATCATCGTCAACTTAAACACGTCACTTTATATGGACAATATGGAAGGAACTCTATGCGGTTCACTAAAAGGGACGTGTTTGAACATTGTTTAACTCATCCCTCTCTTTTGAACAATTAAATTCAAAAGTGGTTCTGTTTAGTGATGGAAATCTAATCAATGTTAACTGTGCCGACAGATGGCATCACAATCAACGTCAGCGTATGATTAAACATGTCACTTTGTATGGACAGTATTGAAGGAACTCCATGCGGTTCGCTAAAAGTGACGTTTTTGAACATTGATTAACTCAGCCTTACTTCGTATCAAATGACCGATTCGGGAACAAAATTTCTCGCACTGACTACCATGACTTAACATTGTCCCTTACGAAAAAGGTTTTGCCATTAAACTATTACGTAAAAAAAACATAAAAATTATATGCGAGATAAAAAAAAACAGAAAAACAAATTGAGTTCACAGGATTCGAACCTGAACCCTCCCTCGAATAAAACACATTTTAACCAGTCGGTTATACGCGCTATGCAACTGGCTTCTTGCTTATGTCGCGAAAATTGTTAATCCTTTCTATTTTAGAGATATTAGGAAGGCGGGCAAAGTGACGCCGCCCGTAGCGTCGGCATGCGCCACAAAATTGGTATTAATTTAGTTTGAGAGTAATTTCATTGATATTGCTCAGCCTTTAGGATATTTTGCGTGATGGTATGTATCCTAAAGCAAGCCCCGCGATCGAATCTGTAAATCGGTACAAACAGCATCTTGATCAGTTCTGTGGTTACGGAGATTACCTTTTACATGTGGACAGACGTTTCCTTTTATATAATCACGTAAAAAAAATATAAAAATTATATGCGAGATAAAAACAACAAAAAAAACAAATTGAGTTTCCAGGATTCGAACGTGAACCCTCCCTCGAACAAAACATATTTGAACCAGTCGGTTATACGCGCTATGCCAACTGACTTCTTGCTTTTGTCGCGAAAATTGTTAATCCTTTCTACTTTAGAGATATTTGAAAAGCGGGCAAAGTGACGCCGCACGTAGCGCCGCCATGCGCCACAAAATTGGTATTAATTTTGTTTGAGAATAATTTCATTGATATTACTCAGCCTTTAGGATATTTAGCGTGATGGTATGTATCCTAAAGCAAGCCCCGCGATCGAATCTGTAAATCGGTACAAACGGCATCTTGATCTGTTCTGTGGTTACGGAGATTACCTTTCACATGTGGACAGAAACATAAAAATTATATGCGAGAATAAAAAAAACAAAAAAACAAATTGAGTTTCCAGGATTCGAACCTGAACCCTCCCTCGAACAAAACATATTTGAACCAGTCGGTTATACGCGCTATGCCAACTGGCTTCTTGCTTTTGTCGCGAAAATTGTTAATCCTTTCTATTTTAGAGATATTTGGAAGGCGGGCAAAGTGACGCCGCACGTAGCGCCGCCATGCGCCACAAAATTGGTATTAATTTTGTTTGAGAGTAATTTCATTGATATTGCTCAGCCTTTAGGATATTTAGCGTGATGGTATGTATCCTAAAGCAAGCCCCGCGATCGAATCTGTAAATCGGTACAAACGGCATCTTGATCTGTTCTGTGGTTACGGAGATTACCTTTCACATGTGGACAGACTTTACCTTTTATATAAGTAGAGAAGATAATAATAAAATATATTTTGCAGACAAAGTCCATATTTAGTCCATTAACGCCATAATCACCCACTTTAAGAAATACTGCTCTAGATCTTATAAGAGCAGCATCTGATTATTTCAATAAAGTTATTAAGATACAAATGTGAAACATAATTTTCGGAAGACTTACCAAAAAATCTGGCTCCTTGAGTCAGAAATCTCAGTACAGAAACCCGAAATTGTCCTAAACGCCAAGTCTCCGCCGAGTACACAAGGCGTCCTCAGTGAGATCTCAAGTTGGCAACTCAAACATCGCAAACCGCTCGCGCTCGACCCCACTTGAGGTGTTGTTCGCGGAGCAATCCGACTTGAGCTGCTCGCACGTGTTTGTGTATGCTAATAATTCTATGTAAGCCGATATTACCAAGTTTGCGAGCCGCTGAGGGAGTTTAGGGAGCGTGTTTTGATAGGACATAGCGGTTGGTTAATAAAGAATGTTTTGTAAGCTCGTATAAGGTTGTTTGTAATTTTGTGAGTTCGTAAGTATGATGAGTGCATCACAAATGTGACACGAATGCTTTTCGCTGAATGAAACATACAACGGTTTCCAACCCATCATTTTGGTGGTTTTAGGCTTTCTAGCAAATAGCCATGGGCTAGCCACTCAATGTAATTACGGGTTCCCGTAATTACAACTTCTACAAAAATATTGGGCGAAATGAAGTTGACAAGTAATAGGCCACCGCTGGTGCCCCGATACCGTATAACGATGCCAGAAATGATACCAGTGATGATGTTGGTTTAGTTTCTATGTTTTCGTAATTATGTGAAGAAAATTAGAACTGTAAATTAAGTAGAGGTCTTAAGTGATGTTCCGAATTTGTAATAAAAATTTTAACTTCTTACTTTTCTTACCCTTTTTAGGGTTCCGTACCCAAAGGGTGCAAACGGTACCCTATTACTAAGCCACCGCTGTCCGTGCGTCCGTCCATCCGTCCGTCCGTCCGTCCTTCTGTCGCAGGGCTGTATGTCATGAACCGTAATAGGTAGGCAGCTGAAATTTTCACAGAGTGTGTCTTTATTTTGCCGCTATAACAACAAATAGGTGAAATAACAAAATGAAAGGGGGGCCCCATACAAAAAACCTGATTTTATTTTGTTAAATCTTGTAAAATGGTACGGAACCCTTCGTGTGCGAGTCCGACTCGCGCTTGGCCGGTTTTATAGCAACATAAGATTTTAGCTTTGTATTTACTAATAATATAAAACAAATTGATATACGTATACATAATGTTTCCATTTGTTTTTCATGTATCAGGTATCCATTAGCCCATTTTCCATCTGCAGATTTTAAAATCGATATTCATACCCACGGAGATCTTTCATCTCCGTGTGCATATCAATGTTCTCCCTCTCCGATGGTATGTAAGAAATATGAGATTAATGGAAAACTTCAAACTTCAAACTTGTCTGAAATAATTTACAGTAAACGTTCGAGTCACTCCGGAAGGGTAGAGCGGCCTCGGTTGGTAATTAATAAAAAACTTTCCGAAATGTTTCCTGGAATTTTTAATTTCTTTCCTATCAATTCGAGCAGAAAAACAAACGAAAATAATAACGTAACTCGGTACAGTCAGCGGGGAGGATTCGATACTTCTTAATTACTTTTATTGATTGGAAATAGTATATTTTAGGGCTATTTAAATAGGTAAAATTATTTGTTTCAAATATATTTTAGATTACCTCATTCGATAGCGACGTAGGTGTTTGAAAAGTGTACGACTTCGGAGAAAAACTCCTCCCGCCGCATGAAAAGCCGCAAGTTTGTATAATTCCCTATTTGTTCCCAAATTATATTCTTTATTGCATAAGACATATGTATTATGTGTTATAATGTATGGTATGGTATTTAAATTTAAATAAAAAATAACAGCTATGTCTTAGCTAAAATTGCGCTCCAAAATAGTGACGTCTCTGTTTTTCCTGGTACCTTCAGGCAGCAAAAACAAATGACTTCAGTTTTTTTAATAAACAAAGTAAACATATAAATCAACGTGATATATTGCTCGAGTTTAATTTAATTGATTTACTTTATCCTTATGGTGATTTTGCACAATTGGATACGTCAGAAATAGCATGCACAATATATATATATTATACTTCGATAACTTACAAGTATTAATTCGAGCAAAAAAAAGGCCTTCGTCAAAATTAATGTTTTATTCATATTTCTATGCTAAAATTATTTAAGATACTTATATGTAAAATGTATTGAGTCTAAAAACATCCAATGCATTTACAAAACGAATAGTCAAAATTCTTAAAATATAATATAATCGATAAACAAGAACACAACGATTTGCAACGTAATTTTTGTATTGTTTAAAAGAGTGTACCGTCTCAGTTTGAATGACCAATATGGCGGATATTTATTGGAATCGTTGACACAAGAATCGATTTAGGGAGGGTTGCAACCCTTTATTCTTTCCCGTTTCCTCCTTGATTTGTGGATGCTCTTCCTTAATTGCCTAGGCTTAATTAATTCTGAATGAGGAACGCTAAATTCTGAAGATATTTTTCCTCAATTAGGTAGCGTTGTTACTGAGGGTTTCTGCTTGGACGAACACCCATTGAATTTTGAGAGGTATTGTGGATTAATCGATTCTGATACGATTACAGATATTTTGAAATAAACCCAATCTTCAGACTGACTTAATTTTTAAATGGAATTAATGGTATAGTTTAAAATTAAATGGCTTCTGGTTGTATTATGTGTATTTTATATTTTTATCGGCAATAAAGAATCCGAGAGCTTTTGTTGTTTACATAAAAGATTTACAGATAATATTGTAGCATGAAGGTCGAACTAAACCTTTCCGGAAAGTATAAAAAAATATATTATGAATGGTCAAAAATTTATTTATTGCTTCTAAAAAAAATTTCCATTAGCGTAATGCACTTTTTAACCGACTTCAAAAAAGGAGGAGGTTCTCAATTCGTCTGTATGTTTTTTTTAATTTTGTTTATGTTTGTTACCTCATAACTTTTGCCTGGCTGAACCGATTTTGATGATTACTTTTTTTAATGAAAGCTAGTGATTCCCAAGTGGTCCCATTTTAATTTGGTTAAGTTCTGACAATGATATCCATGAGAAAATCATATAAGTCTTAAATTTGTATGAAGATGTGCGCGACACATGGACGATTAACTCAATATTACGCCAACTGATTTCTGTGATTCCTTTTTTAGGGTTCCGTACCCAAAGGGTGAAAACGGAACCCTATTACTGAGCCTCCGCTGTGCCTCCGTCCGTCCGTCCGTCTGTCACAGGGCTGTATCTCAAGAACCGTAACTGGTAGGAAGCTGAAAATTTCACAGATTATGTATTTATTTTGCCGCTATAACAACAAATAGCAAAAATAAAATGGGGGGCATACAAAAAACGTGTTTTTTGTGGTAAATCTTGTACGATGGTACGGAACCCTTCGTGTGCAAGTCCGACTCGCACTTGGCCGGATTTTATTGGAAAGGACGTGTACAAATTAGTTGGTGTAATTCAGATTCACTAAAATTAACAAATAAAAAAAAATAACAAAAAAATTAACCGACTTCAAAGAAAAAGCACTAAAAAGTAAAAAATAATTTCCATTTTTGTAGTTACGATTATTGTAATGTTTTGAGTCGGTGTCAGCTAAGGTAGCCAAGGTTCTCTTGATTGGCGCAGCGCTTGCCCGCCGGGTGACAGCCGACTCAAAAAAAAAAACATTAATCGTAACTACAAAAATGGCAATTATTTTTTACTTTTTAATGCTTTTTATTTGAAGTCGGTTATTTTTTTTGTAAAATTTTTTTTTCAAAAATATTTCTGCCACTCCTCTGTGGTGACCTCAGAAACAAGTTTTTAATACTCTTAAAAACTTCTTTCTGGTCATCAAAATCGTTGACCGCTTCATGGTCTCTTAATTTTTGGTAACGAAAAAAGTCAAAGGATGCCAGGTCGGGACTGTATGCAGGATGCCTCATAGTTCTACGTTTTTTAAGTCAAAAAAAATGTTGTCTGTCTATCCGTGTGAGAACTGAAATTTACGGTGTTAGGGATTGATGAAAAATACCTGAATTGTGCATCCAAAGAGTTTTATTTGTGATTATTTTGAATATTGTTTATGTAAATAGCCAGTTCCGGAAACATATATTGCGTCTCATATACTCGTATTAGACATTCCCTTCTCATTATTCATAATTCCTCTCTGAGATGTAATCTAAAATTCCTCTCTGCTTTTGTGAAAATTTTAAAATAAATGAAAACATGCTTTTTTGTTGGTGGAAATGTTGTTCCATAGAATTTATGATTGAAATGAAAATGCTCCAACTACTATTTTAAGAGCCCCCAAGATAGACCATCCGACTTGAAAACCCTAAATGTGCTTCCATTGTGACTTGGTCATTTTTAGTAGCAGCCTCAAAAATAAAATTTCAGCGACTCAGAATATATTCTATGATTTTGAGTTATATATATTAGACACAAAGTCGTACGTTCAAAGCATACGATTTTCATTAGGATTGTCGATTCAAAATAAATTATTAGGCTGCGAATAAAATTACGAAGAATTAAAGTTATTGATTTTTAGAGCTAGATAACCCTGTGGTCCTTTAGCTATTTTAAAGCTTAATTTAACTGAAAGTCTCGATTCTAAGAATTTATTTTTTTAACTTATTCATTAGGTATAGTAAATATCACTTAAAATCAAATGTCAAACTAAACCAATATTTTATTGTAATGTTTTCAGATAAACAGTGTTCAATTAATGGCTTTGGTTAGGCCATAATGTCTTCGCGTAATCTATGGCTGTGTGGTTCTATGTAATGTGCATGACCCTAGTACTATCCTTGTTCCCCGCATACACATGTCCCTCTCTCTCTTTCACCTGATTAAGCGAAGATTGACAGCGTCTGCTGAAAAGGCTGAAAGGCCCAGCCTTCAGTGCAATTTTTGATGCCGCGATGCACGGACACGCCATGTCATCGTAGCACCGGGACCCGCCAAAACTATCTCGCCGCCGCCGGGTCCTTAGGCACCCAGGAGTACCTCGCCAGTACCGCGTGTGCTCGAAACTTACAAACAATCCAAGGGACTTTCTGTGCTCTTCATCGTCACATCGACGCAGCGTTCCTGAACTGCATCCTGTGGGAGAAGGAGCAGCGCGGTGGCCACCCGCACACGTCTGGAAGTCTCCATCGGGGTGAGCCGTCCCACCTTCATTTATCCTAAGCCCTAGAAGATTGTGCATTGCATGGGACCACATATCTTTATTTTGGTGAACCTATATAGGCCTCCCCTTTACAAACATTTACAAAAACCCAGCGACCTACCCGCGCCACCAGGCTTACTTGTTTTAGTCGGCGTTTTGTTAACCTCATTGTACAAAAGTCCGGAGAAAGTGCACAATGAGGTAGTTGCAACGTCAACTTACACAAGTAAGCCATCAATTGAACACTTTTAATCCTAAAACATTTTATTAATGTCTAACAAAAGTAAAAGTATTAATAAAGCAATTTCAATTTAATCTGAAGATATTTGAAATCAATGAAAACTATTGAAAATATAACTGCATCTGTATAGTAATATAAATAAATTATTAATAACATTGAGTGTAAAACATTAATATTATGGTAAAAAGACCGAAAAAGTCAACCGAAGTTTATTCAGCCACTGCAACACCAAAGATATTATAGTAGAAGCTCGCAAAGCTCAGGATATTTCACAAAATTCGCACTCGAAACGAAATTGTTTTATTTTCAGCAAATTGTACCAAATTGTACCGTTTCGACAAATTAGCAGACTAGATGTTTGGCAGCGTCTTAAATTGGAGGCATTAATTCCAGCCCAAGGATGAGCGCCGACATTTTCTCTGTTATCCTTTTTCGTAGAGAGATTCTAAGAATTTTCATATCGAATGTACTGGGTTCTATTCGCGCAGAAAGTACCAGATTGACAAAATATGATTATTATATACCACTCAAGATTGGTAAAAGATATAAATTATAGCTAGCAGTTCCAATTAACATCTTATACGAAGAGGTCAAAAGGCTGAACCACAAGCCTTAAAATTATCCATCCGACAGATTGTTAACTTACTATTCTTGTACAAAACTTTACTCATATTTCATACGCCAAAAAAAAGCAAAAATACGCAACCAGGGGCATGCAACTGATAACCAATATAAGGCTTGGACAGCCGTTTTTGACAATTGCTGTGTCCAAAATAATGCAACAACATTCCTCAGAAGCAACAATTTGCAATTGTTATTTTAGAAAAAAAAAAACCGACGAATTGAGAACCTCCTCCTTTTTTTTTAAGTCGGTTAAAAAAAGAGAAGAACTGTGGATAATGGGGTTGTATTGTAATAAACATTTCTTTATTAGCAGTAAGGATCCCAGTACTATATAAGGTCTAGCGTAATTTGCACTGAATAGAGAAAATATAATCATTGTTTACACATATTTCATATTATATGCCTACTATAAGCTTGTGTTCACGTATTTGTTAATATAAACAATTAATTTCTTTTTTCTTTCTTATTCACGTAGTTGGATATTTGTTATTAGTTTCAGTCATATTTATAATTTAATTATGTAATTTACTTTCGATTTAATTATATTTGATTGAGATGTAATTGGTTCCGGTCGACGTAAACGTAATAAAAAAATGTATTAGTTAATCGTAAAAGAAATACTATTAATTCACAGTTCAATTAAAATTCGTACATATAAATAATATTTTTTTCTATGTATGAATTTTACATACATTCGTCATGTTACGTACATCATATTCATAACATATATACAATTCAGAATTAACAGTTCATAATCCAAAAAATATTTGATGTTCATAGGTCCACCCAAGCTGGTAGAAAAGTTAATTTACTAAATTGTTGTAAGAAAAGTGTGGTACAGGTGTAAGGAATTATATCCGTGAAGATACACTGGAGGGCGGAGGTGAGACTAGGGCGGGGTGAAGGGCGGGGAAAAGGATTGCTGTCGAATGCTCGTCTCGGAGCGCGCGTCAGGGTGGCTGGCTCGTAGGTGCGTTTAGTAGCGGTTTTTTTATATTCACAAGTTGTATCATATGGATTAAGAATTGAAAAAAAGTGGTTAATGGGACCATCTTTATTTTCCGTTTTTCTGTCATAATATAATTTAAACATAATTATTCTATTTGAAAATGTCTAACTAAACCCAATTTTCTTTTTAATAGGGTTCAATCAAAATCAAACATTCTAAATAGGATGTATTTCAATGAGCAAAGGATGCTACGAATCTTAATATTAATAGATATAATACGTTAAAGTGTGCTATTTTACAAACAAACGTTACATAATTTATTCGCTAAAATGTATACACGTACATGTTGCGAATATGCTGAATATTAACTTAAATTCGTACTGAAAGAAAATTTACAGACAAATTAAAAACATCCCGGACCTTTTTGAAATATATTGTTTCGTTCATCAAATATAAAAAAAATATATTTACCTCTGTATATTTTTACATATATATTTTTTTATTTTTAAAATAGTAGACAATGCCCATCGGTAATGAACGGGGGTGCTGCACAACGTCACTGCGAGTGAGGCCGTCAATGAGAGTCGAATGATATCGGTTTAATTTGCAGTTCCTTGACGTTCGCTCCTGGCGCCCCACCGCCCCCGCCCAAGCCGCTTGTTGTGGAATGTTAATTAAACCTGAGACGACTGTCCCGGTTACGTTGGCAAGACCGATATGCATACTAGTCGATCGCTCGAGCATTCTTATAGGTTCGATCCTAGATTTAAGAGACTTAAAATTAATTTGGGCCAATAATTTCTGTGGATTCGAAACCACCATGTCAATCAATTTAATGTATGCGCATAATCATAATCATGAAATGACGCTAACTATTAGCGGTGCCCACATAAAATAAGCCTCTGTGATTTCTGGTAGCATTTTTAGCACCGGTGAACCGAATATTCGGTCTATAGACGCCGGGGGCATCTGAGCAATGTTTAACCTGTGTTTGAAAATGTTGGGCATCCACAAAGAGTTGCAGATAGTCGGACATAAATCACGAATACGATCATTAGAATTAAAATTATTTATTACACACATTTTTAGGGGAATTTTTAGCCGAAGAAAACATCAAGAACGTACGAAATCAGCTTAACTAAACGAAGCAGTAAAAAAATATTTGTTTGTTAACATAATACTCAAAATAATTATGTATTGAGGAAGAACCATTTTACGGAGCTGACTCTCATTATTTACTGAAACCCTTTGCTGTTCAAGATGCGGGTTCAACCCATGGACTTCATCACGAGAGACTACCGGCTTTACCACTGGTTCGCTGGAGCCATCTCGTTTTTTTTTATTTATTTTAAAGGTTTCATTTTATAATCATAACTAAAAAAGAGATACAAACTGATTTAATATAAATGTACCTACAGATTTGGTGATCACAAATAAAATTACAATTTTAACCGAAAAATATCGGCCATCATTTTGACTTCCAAGTCGGCCTCATTTTGACTTCCAAGTCGGCCTCATTTTGACTTCCAAGTCGGCCTCACCTTGGCTGCCTACTGCGCACTCTTATCGACTTATCCATCGTCATTAGCAGTCGAATCTGAATCGAAGCATAGTAAAACCGTACTAGTAAGTTTGAATATTACCGCACGCGGTCTTCTTTCGAAGTGTGTAAGCCCTCACAAAAGTCAGATCGGCTACTTGATTGCAGTTTCATAAATCATAATATATGTATCAGCATGTGCAAGTTACACACTTACACTAAGGTAGTTGAAAGGCTTTATGCGTGGGATAAGTTTTGAGAAGCATGAACATTTTAGTTACATTGAATTGATTGCTAAACGATTGTTATACCGGCTGTTAACGGAGTTATGGTCCACATTTCCTTGGCCTATTTGGAGCAAAATAGTTAAATAACATTTTATTATACGGTTAAAAAAAACCCTCCCAATGAGCAAAATGTATGGGGACGCTGATTTTTTTTCAAGCCGCACAACAAAAAGTTATCTACCTTTCAGTCCAAATGGCCCGAAACAAGCCTGGTTAACGTTTGGACCAAACCTCCGCCAACACCCTGTATAATGATGGTATATAAACCGTACTAGTAAGTTTAAATGTTCGCTAAAATACTAATCTAACTAAGGGGTTCGTCTTTCATGGTTCGAATTCAACGTTAAACTAGACGTATTTCCTTACTTACTACTACCTGAGTTAATATGGCCCGGGTTGGTACCGTCGCATTGAATGAACGGTGGTCAAAGCGGCAATAAAAAAGTCAGTGTTTTCCATGCAGTTCAATGTAGCTGTGCAATAAAAGGGAGGTCCTGGCATTGGACCTATTTCCAATAAGAGAGAAAAATAATAAAGGTGCGTTATTTTTCTCAAAATCAACGAGTTTATTTCCTGTATAGAAAAAATATTTTATAAAGTATCTAACAATGCAGAGTTCGTTTATATCAAAATCGGGCCCTATAACTTCTTTGTGTGTTTTTCGCCATTTCTCATAGTTTCTAGTTTTGTCATGAAGGCACATTTGAAAAAAGCATCCTGTAAATATAGTTGACTAATGGAGGCTAAGTTGGTAATAAAAACCGGCCAAGTTCGAGTCAGACTCGCACACGAAGGGTTCCGTACCATCGTACAAGATTTCCTAAAAAAAAAAAACACGTTTTTTGTATGGGGCCCCCCTTCATTTTTTATTATTTCATATTTTACCTATTTCATTTCATTTTAATTTCATTTATTTAAACTTCTTGGTAGTCAAACTAGGGTTCCGTTTTCACCCTTTGGGTACGGAACCCTAAAAATAAACAGATAATGCCTTCGTGCTGAATGTGTGCAGGGCACGCGGAAACACAATCTGTAAAGTTCTAGTAACATAACGTACTATTATGGTTTTACTATGTCGGAAGCGTTTCGATCGACCTGCAAGACGAAGCAGAACAAAGACGCTTGTTCTCGAGAAATATCCAAAAGGGAGTCGTTATCATGGGCCAGATAGATTGGATGCGATACAGAACCCTTTCTGTTTACCTGTCCCACCTAAGATCAGAATGTGATTTAGATAATAAAGGAGTTTCGCAAAGTTCAGAAGGCAGGGATAATAGACGAAATGTATTTGAATACAAGGTTATCGAAACTGTGTTTGAATTTATTCGCACCATTAGGTAGAGTGATGGTGATGCCATATATTTAACGGAGTAGCAAATTCATGTTCTGTTTTTGCAGCTACACTTAAAAATAATACAAAGTCCCACTGCATTTCATTACGTGCATGTCGTACGAGGCGACTAAAGGACAAGGTTTGTTAGCCTCGGTAGACAGTAGGGTGACAAATTAGCGAGGTTAAGCAATACTGGGCGTGATAAAACGTGGTTCGAGATGAAATTCCACGACCATTCGACCTTTGAAGCTGGCCGTGTATCGCATTCCACGTTAAGTTGTAGGTCTCAATCTTTACCAACTAGGTTGTAGGGATCCTGCTCGAGTCGGTTACATCACATTGAATGAGTGATGGTCGAAGCGGAAATTGTCTGTATTTTCCGTCAAGTTCAATATAGCCGTGCAAAGGAACGTACTGACATAATCTGGTTCCCTTGTGATCTTTTGCGGTAAGATCAGACAGCATGTATGGTCTTAAGTCACATATTAAAAAATCAATTCTACCACAAACTGTTATTCGGCACAAAGCACTTAAATATTTTTATCGTCATCTAAATATGAGATGGAAAATCAGGATTTGAAAATTAAATAAAAAATATTGGCTCAAACGGTGATTTTATTGTATTTTTATTTTGGGGAAAAAGTTTCTTCGCATTTTTTAAGAAAATTCAAAACATTTTTTAAATAGGGTTTATTTACATTTAACTAAAGTATGTAGGTACCATTTTGTTCGATAACTTTTTGCCATCTTGTAGGTAGGGACATGATCCCATTGCTATAGAAATATTGGGACTTCTGATCAATATACCGCGACAAGTGGTTTTGGCAGTCCTCTCGTGATGTTAACCTGACACTGCCTAAAGAATTCTGAAGAGACCTAAACAGGTGGAAATCTGAAGGTGCAAGGTCAGGACTATACGGCGGATGCATTAACACCTCCCAGCCAAACTCTCTTAGTTTTTGCTGAGTGGCTAAAGATGTGTGAGGTCTAGCGTTATCATGATGAAAAACCACACCCCTTCTGTTGATTAATTCCGGCCGCTTTCTCTCAACTTCTTGCTTTAATCTCATCAGTTGTTCGCAGTAGAGTTCAGAATCGATGGTCCTGCCTGGTGGTAACAGCTCATAATGAATAATGCCCTTCCAATCCCACCACACACACAGCATCACCTTGTTGCGAGTTAACCCGGGTTTCGCCACAGTCTGTGAAGCTTGACCGGCCTTTTTCGCACGTTCTTGTCGTACGTGATCCACTTTTCATCACCAGTTATCAGCTTCTTCAAAAATGGTTCGGTTTCATTACGTCGTAATAAAGAATCACAAATGAGTACACGGTTCATTAGGTTTCTTTCAGTGAGCTCGTGAGGTACCCAAATATCGAGCTTTTTTGTGTACCCAGTTTTTTTCAAATGCGCCAAAACTGTTTTGTGGTCAATTCCTAGTTCTTCAGCTACGTCGTAACTACTGATATGCCGATCTTGCTCCACTTTTTCAAAAATGGCATCCATTTTATCCGTAATAGGGCGGCCAGAGCGACGTGCATCTTTGACATCAAAATTTCCGGATTGAAAACGCTTAAACCAAATTTGTGCTACTCTCACAGACACTGCACTAGGTCCATAAACATCGCAAATTTTTTTCGCGGCTTGCGTTGCATTTTTACCTTTTTTGTAGTAAAATTTTAAAATGTATCGAATTTCTTCATTAGATTCACTCATTTTGACAGTACGAAAAACAAATGAGAATCACACATTTTCCTAATTTGAATTTGGAATTATGTTCTTTAAAATTTAAACTTTCAATGATAACAAAACCAGCCAGATACAAATAGTATAGCCAAAGAGATTTTATTACAAGTTCATACATACTATAATGCGAAAAGACTTTTTCCCCGACCTATTACATTTGTCCATATACAATTCGCAACTGGATTAATTGACCGATGCAGCTATGGAAGTACATTTGTTTATAATAATTAATTCCTGTATGGACGCTGCAGCGTCCAAAATGTTGGCAAGATAATAGAGAGTTTAAAGTATTCACTTCCGGTTAAGGGTAAAGATGAACAGTGAAAATACTTGGTGAACTTATGTATGTGAACAATGGCTAACATATTGTAAATACTTTAAGGAAATCACAGGAAGGGAACATTTTAAGTTTTTGCAAGCCAGTCTGTAAAACTGCTTGGAAATTAGTAGAAATTCAATTATAACGAACAACTCCAAAGCATATATGTATACTTTTAGGCATTGTTCTAATCCAGATTAAAAAATGCGATGGAATAAGGAACACACTTATAAGAAGATATACCAAAATTAAAGGCAACATCGTTCATGCAAAAATAAAAGTAGAAGGGGGCTGTACATCATAGAAGGACTACGGATGAGCTGTGAACGAAGAGTTGTGAACGAGGCGCAGAGATGAGAGTCTGCAGAGGGTATTTTCTGCCAGCAATCTTATTTCTGGCAGAAAATGGACATGAAATTCAAAGCAGAGGAACATTCTGAATGTACTCAATAAAACAGATTCAAAGTTAAACATTATAATATTGAATGCCAGTTAAAGGTTATTATACTATAAAATAATCGTAATTAGTATAAAGACATTAGGTATTCATTAGTTCTTAATAGGTTATGTATACATTTATGAGACTTATTTGTATTCCAATAAATGACTTCATTATTTTTACGTTGAAATGAAAGTGTTTGCTTCGGTTTGAATCCTGCGTTTGGCTCCAGCAGTCACGTAGACCGACCGACCACGCAGAAATCTATCTCCCATAAATGTAGATCGCGAAGTCCATGGCGCCTCCTCGCCGCGTCTTCAGGTGTATCCTGACGTAGCGTTGGCCGACTCCGCCCGAAGACACGTTGGCGTAGCCTCCCTTGCCGTTTGTGAAGCGGTCGCGTATCGAGATGGCCGTGATGTTTAGAGGTTGGGCCCAGCCTGGGAAAAGAAAATCTTTATTTTTGGCAAAGGAATCATGTATAGTAACAATAATATGACTATCCTTTAAAACTAGCATTAAAGGTTCTCACTGCTATATTAATAAACTCATAAGATCAGAACTATGAGATAAGAAGTATTTTAGTGGGACCCTGGTAATCGGAAAATCTGAAAAGATGGAGATCTGGCACGTTTTAAAAACGTTAATTTCTAGAAAACGAAAAACGTGGGTTGCGTGACGGCCATACATCTTCCACTCTTTAATATTATCAATTACACCTCAGGTTTCTTGTTTTCGAGAAAATGGAATTTTTTATTGCAGTCATCCGGTTCTTAATTTTTTTTATTGCAAGCATGTATCACATCGCGAAAATGTGTACTGAATTGAAAGTGAGTTAATATAAACGTGTTAAAAATATTCGGGTGTAATCGATTTATGAATTGGTAGATTTGAAGGACCCTAAAATATTAAAGTAATTAACTGCTGTTGATTGACGTGGTGCAATGAAATTAATCAGTCAGTTCAATAATTGGAACTTCATAAAGGCATACAGAGATATTTTCAAGGCCATGCCTGGACAGGAAATAAAATTATTGGTATGTGCAGCGCAACAAAGTGAGCATATTAAGTAGGAAATTTATGAAACGATGATCCGAAGAGAAATAAATCTGATACAGGATAATCGGAAACAGAATTGTTAACTTAGAACCTAGTTCCCGGGAACTACGAAACCTCGTTACATCTGCAATTAGACACGAGAAGGTGGCCTACCATGAACATTTTGTCAACGCAAATCTAAAAGACCCTAAACGACTCTGGAGCACTCTCAAACAAAACTCATCCATACCACTGAACAGAAATGACACTGAGATACCACAGCACCTATGCAACCCTGACGAACTCAATAATATGTTTTTGGATGCACCCGGAAGTACGACAGACAATACGGACCTCATACGAAAATACACAGACAACAGACTATACCATGACGAATTTGCTCTGACATTAGTAGATTCGAGTCACATTGCAAAAATTATTAGCAACATTACATCGGAAGCATGTGGGATGAATGAAATGACACTGAGATACCACAGCACCTATGCAACCCTGACGAACTCAATAATATGTTTTTGGATGCACCCGGAAGTACGACAGACAATACGGACCTCATACGAAAATACACAGACAACAGACTATACCATGACGAATTTGCTCTGACATTAGTAGATTCGAGTCACATTGCAAAAATTATTAGCAACATTACATCGGAAGCATGTGGGATAGACAACACGACAATAACCATGATTAAAATGACCTTATCTTGCACACTTGAAGTAATCACTTTCATGTTAAACTCATCCATGCGTTTAGGCAAGTTTCCAGAAATTTGGAAACTTGCATTAGTAAAACCTGTACCTAAAAAGGAATCAGTCAACGAATTAAAGGATTTAAGACCTATCAGCATACTGCCAGTGCTGTCGAAGGTACTGGAGAGAGTGGTAAATGCCCAGCTAACAGAATATTTACACAATAAGTCGGTAATACCATCATTCCAATCCGGTTTCAGGAAAAACCATGGCACAGAAACGGCTTTATTCGAAGTTAAGGACCAGATAATAAGCGCAGCCGATATAGGAAAGGGCTCTGCCTTGGTTCTGCTGGATTTCTCTAGAGCTTTCGACACACTGAACACAAATCTCCTGTTAGCAAAATTATACCACTATGGTGCATCGCCAGAAAGTATGGAATGGTTTACGAGCTTTCTCAGGGGTCGATCGCAGATAACAGTATGTCCTGATAAAAATGGAGTAGCCGGCAGATCAAAAACAAGAAGCTTAGAACGCGGTGTACCGCAAGGTTCATGCCTGTCACCTATTCTATATAGTCTTTATACCGCAGACATGCTGCAAACCCTGCAGCACTGTGCTGGGCACATGTTCGCGGACGACACGCAACTTATAGCGTCATTCCCACCAGCGGAGACAACGTCTGCTGTCGACCGAATTAACAAAGATCTAGCTAGACTCTTGTGCACAGTTAAAGATCACGGTCTGCTGCTGAACCCAGATAAGTCGCAGGTAATTATTGCGGGTACGAAAACCCAGATAGACCGGATATTGGAACTTCAACCGAAAATATTAATAAATCATATTCCAATAGAAATTGTTCCTAAGGCTCGTAACTTGGGTATCATATTCGATGGGACCCTACGTTTTGAAGAACACGTTAAAATGAAAATTAGGAACTGTTTTTTTAGACTTAAAGTATTATACGATATTAGAGACTACATTTCAGAACAAGCAAGACGACTGTTGGTAGAATCATTAGTTCTTTCTCAACTAAAGTACTGCGATATAGTATATGGGCCCAGCCTTTTAAATCGTACAGAATGCGCTATTCAACGAATGCAAAACGCGTGCATCCGGTACTGTTATAAAGTAAATAGACGTGCTCATGTCACTCCCATATACAACGATCAAGGTATTATCAAAATGAAAGCACGCCGCCTACTAAATTTACAATGCATGATTTTTAAAATTATACACAACAGATCACCAGAATACCTATACAATAAGTTAAAATGGACTAAAGAAACACACAAACATGACACAAGGGCTCAATGCTTTCCACTCCAGATTCCACGACACTTCTCTGCGTTGTTCAGAGGCAGTTTCAAATATGCGGCATCTAAATGCTGGAATGACATTCCACCGCCTATAAGGGCAAAAGAAGGTATTACAGCGTTTAGAACTGCGTGTAAGAAACTGTTACTAGAGCAGCAAAGAAGGAATAGTAAAATCTGAGTGGATCAGCCTACAAAGCATGTTTAATAGAATTAATTTTATTGTATTGTGTTACCTAACAAATTACTAATGTATATATATTATCGCCAAACAAAAATAAACATTTTATAGCATTTATTATAAGCATTATATTACAGCACACACACACCCTCACACACCCTCTCACACCCTCACACACCCTCACACCACTTCACACCACTTCACACATAGGTCCTAGCTGAAAAACAGCAGCCTGTATAGTTAGACTAGCAAGGCAAGCTGAGCTAGCGCCATTTGGCATACAACACGACGAACTATCCACATTGTTGACAAGTTTTCATTAAATAAATATGTAATACAGTCAGTTATGTTGTATGAACCAATAAAGATTTTGAGTTTTGAGTTTGAGTTTGAGAGTTTGAGTTAGTTTGATGAACGACTCATGCAATAAATCAAATGATTGCGGAATTAACAAATGCAAATAAATTAATATCATAGGTGCGGTCTCTGGCTTCCGAGAACCATCCGATCGCCATTTTTTTTGTAGATTAAGTGGCAAAGTCACTGCTGTGTTATTTAGATATAACCAGAAGTAGGGGGTTTTATTACAGATATTTTCTTAAGACGTCTGTTATATAAATACAATAAATCAAACAAAAATACCTGAAGAAGGAAATTCGATCTCGCCAGTCCTCACAGTTAAGGGTATGGAAGATTTCGTGTAATTGCTCTTGTAGAGAAGTCTATCATTTAGACTAATGGTTCCCATGTTCAAGTTGTGGCTTTGACAGTCGATGGTACTCAGAAATATAAAGAGGAAAATTGATGCAAAACACTTGAAATACATTGCAATGTGGTACTAATCGCTTGATATCACGAGGAAAAATACTAGACTAACCTGATATCTGTTGCGACAAGGGTTAATATACTGTTCACTGTAGCCTGCATGATAACGATTAAAAGATAGGAGATTTGAAGAAAAAACTTTGCAAACATATGATCACATCTTACTGAGAATTCAGTTTAATGTTATCTTCAACAATGTGTGCTTCGATAATTGCAAGTACGTTTTAAGAAATATCACATTTCTTATTTCTATTTCTTAACATTAAATAAGTACATTGCATTTCAACGGAAATTCTGAGAATCCTAAAAACGATAACGTCGGGTTATATGCATCATTCCCTGTTCGATTTTACGCCCAGTTTCCTTTTTTTTTATGTGACTGGACACGATGGCTAATACCACACCTTCTGTCATGGTATTAGCCCAACACACCACATGGGAACTAGGTGCCATGCCAGGACCTTCCTTATATTGCACGGCTACATTGAACTGGATGGAAAATGTGAGTAAGGAAGGGGACCTACAGTTTAACGTGGAATCCGAACCACGGCCAGCCTCTCTCAACGGTCTAATGGTCACCCATCCAAGACCAGACCGGACCCCGCGTTGCTTAACTTCAGAGAGCGGAGGCTTGCTTGCCCAAGGATTAAGCTGGTTTTCCAGCAAGTAAATTTTGGGTTTCGTAACAGAGTCAACTGAATAATAATAAAAGTACAACTAGATATACTCTAGATGTACATATTCGATGAAAATGAGGTATTAACATATGTGTTATGCATGGTAAATATACAATGACCATTGCATGCACACACAAATAGAGTAGCATTTACTAAGTACTACCTGAAGAAAATATTAGAAGTTACATATCTATTATTTAGACATGTTTTTACGAATTAAACGTTTCACGACTGGCGCTTGTAAAATGTTATTCCGTCCGAATTTGTATATAATAAATAATATAGCGAAAGGATCTTTGTTCCCACCGGGTGTCCCACGAAACCTCTCGAGCGAATTAAGATAATTATAAACAGGAGAACTTGAGAAGCAACATTGTTAAAAGCAAATGCTTATATTTTTTCAATTTGTTAACATTAAAATTGGCCATATTTAGGAGAAGGCTCAACGATATGATTTTAAAATTAAAGTAACTTAATTTTTTACTCAATAACATATTTACAATATTTTATTTGCATGTAAATTCGAGGGGAAGCACAATCATAAAAACATACAGTCATACTCTACACGGGAACGCACCATAAAGTCCAAAAAGCATAAGGTCCTAAACATATACCGTCCAAAACACTTATATTAGGTTGGATTTTAGGATATAACACGGATATTAGGTTAGCTAAGGTTAGGTTAGATTATATGCATTTTATAATACACACGAAAAATACATACTTTTGGATGTTTTGGTTTACTTATGCTTTTTGGACTTACTGAAGGGGTCGCCCCCTCTACATCATCATAATGAAAGGCATCGGTGGGCCACGAAGGCAGCGGCAGTTAGTGTGTTCTGCCTCCCGGCGGGGCCCGCAGTCCATACCATTACATTGTTAGATAAGTTCCTGGCAACTTGGGCAAATGTGAATTATTGTTTAAGTTAGGAGCGTCTTTATACTGTTTACCTTGTCGCCTGCTCTATGCTAAGTGATTAAGAATGCTCCAGTCGACTCTACTGGAAAAGATGTAGAGAAGATATTGTTTGTTTAAAGTATTTGAAACTTGCAACCTTCAGTTATATTTTGTTTTATTATTAACTTTTATTTTATGATTAGCCCGATGCTATGTTTGTTTTCTTTCTGAAATAATAGCCCTTTAAAATTCTTTTATATTACATGTGAAATGCGGTGCTGGGTACATATCTAGTAAATTAGTATTAAATTGTCTTTTGTATCTTAATCATGTCTGTATCTGTTTGCTTTTCCAAATAAATAAATAAAATAAAATAAAATAAAAAATAAAATATTTAGGGACTTTTTCACCTACTGCTTATTAGCTTACTCACCACATATTAATGGCCTTTCTTAGCTGCTTGCAATCGATACTAGTACAAGATAATCAGCACTTTATTGTCGATGAAAATAAATCAGCACTCGGAGAAAACCAGGCTTGATGTCTTATTAAAATATTTCTGAATTTTCAATTGCCTTCCATCTTTCTTTGCTTGCTGAATCTGGTTTCTGGGTTACTGTCTCTTCTACCAACATCAAAAATCAGTACAAATATTTTTTTTTCGATTTTCTAGTATTCAAGGAGCCTCACACAGATATGACTCACTGCATCCTATTCTAAATTTCTGAAATATGTGAAAGCCAAATATGATAGGTATGAGATATTCTCGTTGGTCAGTATAAATTTTAATGTCTTATTTAAGTTTGTGTTTTTAATGATCTTTTTGTTTAAATAATGCAAGTTTTTCATGTTATCTTAAAAATGTTTGATTATTACATGTAAATGTATAATTAAAAAAAAATTTTTTTTTTTTAAATATTTACAGAAGTGTTGTCTTTTGATATTTCGGTTTTTTTATTCATAAATAAATAAAATATATTCCAGTCATAATAAGTAATATTTTAAAGCCAATTGTAGTTAGTCAATTATATTTAAATCCGTTAAGGTAATATGTATATGTGAATCAGTTTCTTTGCGGGTTCTTGCAGAAGTTTCTTTGCGGGTTCTTCTTTACTGGGTTGATCGAATCCCCGGATCTTTGTGACGTAGCTTGGTGTAGTTTGACTACCAAAAAGTTTAAATAAATGAAATGAAATGAAAAGTTAAATTAAAGATTATCTCCTTTATCTGAAGATTAGCCAGTTAGCTAACGGGCAAATGTGTTTTGGTTTTTGATAAACCATGCAGTTAATCGAAGATTCCCTATAATAAACAGATTGACGATCAAGCGTTAGTTAATGGGAAGTGAATACAATATGTACTTGATGAATGTATTACTGTTACAATTGGAAATAATTTTGAAAATCAAGAAAGGTTGACAAGCTAGGCTAGGATACTTTTTTTTTTCTTTTAAAGTGCCCGCGATTTATAGCTCTCTCTTTCACAACCGTTGTTGTATATGTTACAAAAGTTTCAAAATTAAAAAAGTAAATTAAACGTACTATCGACGACGTAATTCCAGTAGCAGCCTACGGTCGGGTTTGTTTTGCACATGTGGCGTGCCCCTTCCCCCACCGACCGGTTTTCAGGCAAGGCGTTCTAGAGCAATAAACATTTGTCTAAATGAATATATTTCATTAAAAACGATTGCCGTTTGTACAAAAAAAAAACATTGACGGACATGAATTACAGAACATTTAGCGATAACTTCATAACACTTGACTGTTGTCCTCTCCATTGTATTCGATTTCGTGGCTGAGTTCCTGTGCAAACTGAACTCTTGAGATAGTGTACAGAACTAGTCAAATTCCCGGTTGCTCCTGCAGTTGTGAACTTAAATAACTTATGAAGTATCGGTCAATAGCTTTGTTGTGAGAGGACGGGCCCAGATTACGACGTAAGCCCGACTGTAATTATCATTTATTATTATTAAATGTGTATTTAACATGAAATATTGTTGATTGCGGCAACCATTTTATAGGGATCACTACGATATTGCAGATCAACGCATAAAGTGAATAGTCATGGATTGATAATATTATCAAGATTGTTTGGATTAAATATGAGTTAAATAAATGAGACATATATTTATTAGGAAAGAAAGGCAAGCACGTTATTGAGAACAAAAATAATCCATACCAATATTATAAATGAGAAAGTAACTTTGTCTGTCTGTCTGCCGCCTAAACCGCTGAACCAATTTTGATGAAATTTGTATAGAGATCATGTAAACCTTGAGAAAGGACATAGGCTACATTTTGTACCGAAAATTATACTCAAAGGGGGGTGAAAGTTGTATCGGGAACTCACATAACATAAAATGTCAGGTTATCAGGCCGAAATGACATTGACCCGATTGGAGCCAGGTGCCTCGGCTAATATATATGGTTGATTCATTCATAAATTTCATCGTCTGGCATCTGCTTGTCTTTCTCTCTGTCCGCTTAAAACTTGAGAACTACATTCCGGAATTTGAAGCGATTTGTACATACGTATATCGTCTTCCCGGTTATTTATAAGCCCTAAGGTGTAAGCAGTGTAGTTTAAAAGGAGAAGTCAGGAAAAATCAGATGGTTTTTCTTTGGCTTTAAGACGTGTAGAGCCGCATTGTTTTAATACAATCTTAGAAACCTTGTTCTACAGTTTGGCGCAACGGGCTAATATCAAGACACTTTAAATCACAGATTATAGAATACACATGTATAACATACCATATAAATAATTGAAATAAAAAAGTCAAATTATATCAATTCATATTCATCATTCCTCAAACTGCCATAAACAATGTCTTTCTGAGATACTTTATAAAAGCAACTGCGGTTATAAATGTTAAACAATAACTGTGGAACAGGGTTAAACAGGCGTAAAGTCTACTACACTACAAGCCCGTATTTTTGTAGTCAGCGTACCAATTGGTAGTGCTCTATCGCCGACTTGGGACAGAGAATTCTCTCACATTACCCATGATTTATTGGTGCTTTCAAATAAATGATGCATATAACTTAGCCTCAAATAGCTCAAAACGATCTACTATATTCGATCAGAAGTAGTCGACTTGTTAAGTAGTCGACAGTGTAGGCAAATATCTTCGAGTTGCTCATTCTAGGTCCTCAGCGTCGTGAATCAGAGCGTCGAAAGGACAAGTAATATTTCCGGGTTGACACTAAAACTAATTTATTGGAAGAGTTATCTGCTTTGAGACCAAACCCTCGGCTTTATGATTCGGGTAATGTTTCGTGATCGTAATTATTGAATATTATCGAGTGCCGCATGGTACGTTCCAACCTTAACACTTTGGAACCGGTTTGGTCACTTTTGTCTCTTGCAACAAATGAAGTTCAGAATTTGTGATTTTTTTAATGTTAAAATATTTTGGTTTTTATCACTGATCTGAACCTTCTTAAGAAAACTGCTTTGTTAAGAATGTCTTGTTAAAAAAAAATCACTATCTTTATTATCTTAATCTTCTGAATAAGCTAAAACGTGTATTGGTAAAATGGTTTTGAAATTAAGATTGGCTGAAAGTTATTTTTTTTTTATGTGACTGGACATGGATGGCTAATACCACAAGTTCTGTCATGGTATTAGCCCAACACACCACATGGGAACTAGGTGCCATGCCAGGACCTTCCTTATATTGCACGGCTACATTGAACTGGATGCAAAACACGGACAATTTTCATTGCCGCTTCGACCATCGTTCATCGAATGCGATGGTACCAACCCGGGCGGGATAGACCCTACCACCTAGTAAGTAAGGAAGGGGACCTACAGCTTAACGTGGAATCCGAACCACGGCCAGCCTCTCTCAACGGTCGAATGGTCACCAATCCAAGACCAGACCGGACCCAGCGTTGCTTAACTTCGGAGAGCGATCGCCGAAGTGTCGCGCCACTGGGCCACCGAGGCTGACTAAATATGTCTATCATAAAATTTATGAACATAAAAAAACTTAAAATGTTTTTTATTTTAATACTTCTAACGACAAAGAACGTCATTGAGGCACAGCACTATAAATAAATATCTGTTCTGAGGGTGAAGGCATTGAAAATGAATTGGTCTCTACACCAGAAACGTATGTTATACTCCAGTAAAATAAAGCAAAGAGAAATTCCCCTCAATCGACGATAGCGGAATCTAAGTCTGCACAAATCTTTCACGGCCTATCGACGCCATTCGAGTAGCGGCGACAGCCACGAGTGTTGCCGAATGTCCCACGCAATCCAGACGCCAGCGTTCGCTCGTACGCCGGAACGTCCGAATCCGCAGACGTGCGCCGCGTAACGTTTGGTACAGCGTGAGGAGATTGAGGTCGCACATTACACACAACATGTTGCTATGTGCAACATGTAACGCTTAATCCGCCTAGTACCCTGACACCGTATATAGGTTTTTGGAAGCCATGAGAGGCGGGACCAGTGATGGTATTTTTTTATATTCTGCACTAATTTGAAAAATCGCGTATACAGCGATTTTGAACATCGAGTAGTTGGAAGTAATAATTAATGATGATGATAATGATTATATGTAACAACAAATTTGATACTACGCGAACTGAGTTAAAAATAAATTACTACTACACGGCTGAGAATTTTCTATAAATATTCGCAAAAAACCCTATAATCTATCAACGAGTATCAATAACATTAAAGTAATTGTAAATGTATATAATAAAAGTAAACTTTCGAAATATTTTGTTTAAAAGGAACACTTGTTAAGAGATCAAAATAAAGTGCCTCCATCGTGTGGTCGGAGTATCATACTATACGCGAGTTATTCGGGAGAATTCCTCGAGTAGAGCGAACTCATATATCAACAATACACCATAAATTACGGGAGCGGAGTCCGGGATCCTCCAAATGTACTGCCGATTTCAACAGCACTAGTGGCGCGGAAAAAAGACGTAATGAAATAATGTATACTTGTAAGTACGGGGACCGAAGAGGGGACGCGTAGCCATTGGCTTCGTGCTGCCATAGTGCGAGCCGTAAGTATAAAAGGGCTGTTCCCTTGAATCACGTTTCTTAGGGTTACGAATTAGTAAGAAAATATTTTCCATCCATACATCACAACCATGTAGATGCGTGATATATTTTTAAAATTTTTGGGTGAACATTTTATGCTTGTTATATGCTGCAACATGTATGTAAGGAACGACAAAATATATTTTTCAACTTACTTAAAAAGGCTGAATTAAAATAAATTTGAAAAAAATAACTCACCGAGTTATTATTTAATAAGCATAGGATATGTAATACGAAACTTTATATGTATAAAATACCATTTCCAAGAGGTTTTTTTTTCAAATAAAAATGTAGATTCCCTCTCTTTTTCTAAATCGTTAAGTCCAATAGATAGATAAAACTTAGGATTAAGAGAGCAAAACGAATCCTACAGAGTATAACACTTTCAACCATAATTATAACACAAGAAACAAGGAGAACATTCAACAATGGAATCACAAAACAGAAATATTTAAAGCTAGCGTAATATTTAATAGTATTAATATATATAATAAATTACCCTTAAAACTGCGTGACGAGGACATCGAAATAAAATATTTTAAAAAAATGTTGATAAAATGGCTACTCTCCAAGTCATTTTATGATTTGAAACTCTTTGACATCATTGTATAAATACTTTTAATTTAATTAATTTATTTGACTACATATTTGAAATTTAAAATGATGACTTATAGCATATTTAGTACATAATAATTAGTAAGTAATTGTAATAACATGCATGACTTGACAATGTATCAATAACACTGAATAAAAATTCATTCATTCATTCATTCAAAACTTACAATTAAACATAGAAGCATTATAAACTTAAATGTATAAATACAGATAATAGTCGAAATGGCACAGGAAAACATGTACGATATCCATAGATTATTGTTTTTAATGTAAGAAAATAGCTTTAAAAAATATAATTTTAGTAAAAAGGATTTACAACGAATATCGACCACAAGAAACCAAACCTCACGGCTTACTTCGTACATTTTCATGAGTTGGAAATTTGGTTACTATTATGTATCGATTATATATCATTCACGCGAGTGGTTTTCTCTCTTGGAATGCGAGTCCGACTCGAACTTGACCAGTTTTTACGATTATTTTGAGTGTTATGTTTAAAAAGAAAATTTAAAACCAATTACCCATTTTTTTATTATTTCAATACCTCTTTAAGTTCCTTGATGACATTGTGTCCCCTTTCATGCAATATTTTTCGAATTTTGCACAGTATTTACTCTTTGGATATTACAGTTTTAGAGATGATTAGAAGTGTAATTATGATGAATAAAAATCTCCAATAAATAATTAACTTAAGACAAACCAGAATACCACACCAACGGCGTATTATATTAAACAATTTGAGCACCCAAAGTGCTAATAACCAGGCGGCACTTTCCCTATTTACGACCAGAAGCGACCCAAATGCTTGTTAATTTTTCCCAAAATACAATACTCATCTTTAACCGGCGGGCGGCGGCCCAACGGTGGTTACTCCCTTTAATGTTAGGTAATTACCATCGTTCAAGGTGTCATCTTTATCGCGCTGTAATGAATCCACCTCCTACAATAAACTTTTCCGGCCGGACTCTTACATAAATGGCAACGTAATCATCTGAGGATCCTACATTTCCGTAGACGTTCAGATTCAAGCTAAATCGTCAAATTATATTTCATAGAGTTTATTATTTACTTCACATGGTCATAATTATTTTAGGAAACCTTTTATCGATAGACAATGTCATTGTAAGATGTACATGTCAGATTTGGTTCATGAAATTTACTTTCAATGAATCGTCATGTGCACTTATCAGATTCATTGAATTCTGAATATACAGTGTCGGACTCCAAAGCTTGTGATTTTGGATGCTCGCTTAAGGGATCCCTTAGACTCTAAAAGAGCCTCTCAATGGCCATCGACACTCACGTATATCCGACACTGATATATGTAATCGATTCAAACCGTATTGAATGGGTCCTAATTCTTATATAACCGATCAATGTCGTAAACTTTAGATATTGTTCAATCATTTATTTAAAATTGGAAGTTGTGGGCCCACATTAGAAAGTTATAAGTATTTCTTAATAATGATAATACATTTATCCACGACTATTTTGAGTGCAACAAACAACCCAGAGTAATAGGAAGTCAATTATTCGAATCGCGGTGACCTGTAACGCCTTAGTTCACCAATAGATAAATTGACATATTGAAGGTTATTATACGTACTGATGATGAGTATTTCCGGCATATTTATATGAATGGTTAGCTTATATACTGATCATAAAATGTGTTTTAACATCAGTTCAGCCAACATAATAGATTAAGGAGAATAGGCTGCATAAACACTTTAATCAGGGGCTAAATGCGCAATAATAGCAAATCAATGTAGTAATAAAATCCATTAAATCTCTTTTAAAGGCTCAATACACAGTAAGAGAAGATAATAGATGAATTAGTCTTTATAAGACCACCTTACCAAATGCTTGCTCCATGGCTCAATACACAGTGTCAGCAAACCATTTGGCAATATATTTTAAAACCCATTAAAACTCTTTTAAAGGCTCAATACACAGTAAGAGATGATAATAGATCAATCAGTCTTTATTAGACAACCTTACCAAATGCTTGCTCCATGGCTCAATACACAGTGTCAGCAACCCATTTGGCAATATATTTTAAAACCCATTAAATCTCTTTTAAAGGCTCAGTACACAGTAAGAGAAGATAATAGATTGATTAGTCTTTACTAGATTTATTATATTATATTAAAGTTGATACGGCATTTAAACAACCACTCATAGAAATAGAACATTTACATTCGCATCCAATGCAAAAATATGTCAAAACGTTCAACGATGACAGTAACATTATCTTGGTATAGTAATTTTATATTAATTTCCAACTAGCTCTGGAACGAGGTTCTCAGTTTAGATGGTATTCATATCACCCCTACTCATCTCTAAAATCAAAGCACCATTCAATACTAAGCTGACCTGTAGTTAGGTCTCGAATGTTGATGAATTATATACCTAACCCATCCGTTTGTACCTTGTGTATTACAACAACGGCTCTATTCCCAAAACCCTGAATACATACCGCATAAGATGTACACATATATATTTAAAGTTTGACCAACTTCGGTATGGCCCGGTGTTTGTAGGCTTAATAACATTTATGATAATTTGTAAACAATGGAAGTTATACTTTGTATTTATGTAAACCCTCATCGACACTAGGATAGTCAAAATATGATCTCCCCTGTTTATATTGTTATTCTGTTTTTAAAGAGAATAGGAAACTTCAACAATAGATCAAGGCAATTGCAATTTAAATAAGGTAGCACCGAAATGTAACCAAAACTCAAGAAAACAACAATGTATTAGATGTGATTTTTCCGAGTCTAAAATCCCCTTAATTCGTCCAACATTCATACAACCTTCTTGAACGACAGTTCGCCACGTTAAACTCATAGAAATCCGTAAACATATACGGTTACTTATATCTAGCTCACGGTTAATCATTCATCACATAAATTTACTTATTTTTAACTACCTAACTCGGATTAATCACAACATGATTATTAAGTAAAACAATAAACAATCTGATCTATAGTAAATTTAACTTATTTCAGCACTACCTTTTATAATTCGGTGTATCGGCATCACATGGGTAGACTGATCCTATCAGAAATAATCTGGTTTCTTTGTATCTTGTTTCATGCGATTCATTTGGGTATTGTAGGCAGGCTACAAAAACATAAATCTATGTAAATGTAAAGCAATATGCTTCCTATAACAGAAACAGTCAGTAACTGTAAATATGGTTTATTCTTCTATTCAATTAGGTGTAAACAAACATTCATTATGAATGTCTAAGGTGAAAATAAGTTAAATTTATCTGGATGAAAACTTAGTGCTGTACCTATTTAGGTGCAGCCAGGCCTAGGATGGTAGACGCACAAGTTGGTGAACCCTTCAAAGATAATAGCTTGTCCAACACCAACATGTATACACCATTACGCCTTCTTCCAAAAAGGATTGGCTGATATGATGTATTTTAAGTTATGTGCATCTTCCAATCGCAAATTTACTTATATCTAACTAATCTCTGCCTCAATTACTCCGAATGCCAAAACAAGATAACTTCCGAACCTTTCAGTCAGCGTCTACACTACATCAACCGTACCTCACAATCTTACAATTTCAAATATCAAAATAATGTATACATATAACTTTGAAGCAAATTTTATTATTTTGAATCCATTCTAACATTAATAAATCAACATTTCAAAGCTATGAGGTTTGGTTGACTTTTTTGGGTGGGATTATCTTAATTAAGAATACTGGAAGCATTTAGACTCCACGTTGATTTTGAATTTGAAAAGATAACTAACTGCTAATGAATTCTCACAAGCTTCGTCTAGTATCATCCAGTTGATCACATGTTTCTAGTCTTAACTAATTACTTCATGAAAGTTCGAAACGAATCCAGATTAATAAAACAAGCTAAAAACCCACTCACGTCTCCCGAATGCTCGATACACAACGTCTTAAATCTAAGGTTACGTTAATAATGCCTTGTCTATTGTTATAACCAATTAAATATAGTCACAATATAATATCCGTTAGCATTTAACCAACGAAACAAATGCTTCCTTTCAATGTTAAACTTTGGCCAAACCATAAATAAATGGTTTAATTCAATAACTTCCAATTAAATAGTGCTTTGATTTAGAAAGAAATAATAAAGAGTAATAATCGACTCACGTAATTCTGCTACAGTTTCACACTCGCGATAGTAAACAAACAACTATGGCGCGCGGCGGCGCGGACGCACTGGTAGTCGTCCTGCGCAAGCGGCATCCGAGGCACGAATGCTTTCGCTGCGTGTCGTCGCATGAACGATAGGTATAACCAAACAACGCAAATCCGCAGGTGCGTTGACGTAAACAAAGCATTTATATTGACCTATGTATGTATTAACAACTAATGTAGCGTTATCGCCATAATCACCAAATCATTATTATTTATGTGGAGTTCAATATCTCTAATAACTTTTATAAAATTCTTTAGAATAAATTATGTTTTATTATTTACTGAGTGAGGTAATATCAAAAGTATTAAAGATGTATTTATTTCGATACAAACTAGTTTTGTATTCGAAATGTATGTATGTCTCTTCTGCTGTAAATGATTTAATATTTATTTTGAATAGGTTGGTCCCATTACAATCGCCCCGTACCAAGACGGACAGAAGTCCACAAGACTCTCTGTTTGGCTTGGTAATAATAAATCTAAACATCAAACGAACGCCTCAATTCAAAATAATTTAAATGTGTTAATAATAATTTCTAATTAATGTTGACTGATGAGTGTCCCTTTCTAACATGTATTCAAAGTATGAGCGCGAATTATTAATTTAACGACTGATTACTTGTATGAAAAAAATCTCAAACGAAATTTAACTGAACGTTCATAATTTAGTGACTGATATATTATGTTAAGTAAATTATTATACAGCTAGTAACTAATTATGAAATTAATCTTATTATAATTCGTAAATAATCATCGATATCTGTTTTAACAGCTATTTGAAGTGAGGTTAAGGAAGTTAATAATATTTCATTAATTCACATTATAGACTAAACCAATGAAGTGTTTACTCAAAATACAACCACGTGGAAACGTATTTGTAACCCTAATACTTTTAGATTGAAATTCGTACTATGCTTTATAAAAAAAATATTATGCAAATAGTCTATGCTCTTCATACTCATTCTATAAAATGACCAGTATACAATCGGTAAATAATATTTTCGAAATGAATATAATGGAGACGTTACACAGTAATAGATTAAAGAATATTGATAACTGAAATATATACTAACGAGAATTGAGAATAGTTAGGACATCAATGGCACATTCATTTATTCATTTATTTTCTCTATTAGGTGCATTAGATCATCATGGAAAAGAAGAACCAACAAGAAACTTCGCTGTGAGTCAAAATACAAATACCTTTCTATTCATATGGACAAACAAATAATGATATAACACCATCCCTTTGAATGCAATGCAATAGAATAAATAAGAGTGCAGTGATTTGGGAGCAACCTCAATAATAAAGTATAATTGACAAAAGAAAGACGAAACAAATGTATCTAGTGGAAGTAAGGGGACTTGCTGTTTGACGTAGCCTAAAATAACATAACATTGTCCCTCAAAGATCCGTTCTTGGCCCGCTATTATTTTTAATTTTTATTAATGATCTTCCCAGTAATTTAACTAAATGTGATGTTTATGATACCAGCTGTACATCCTGGGGAAAAACATTACAGGAATTACACGAAAGCCTTAAAGTAACACTACATGAATTATCGTACTGGTTTGAGTGTAATAATTTAAAACTAAACAAAAGTAAAAGTCAATATATAACTTATGGAAAGAAAAATATTAATTTAAATAAAAATGAAGATATATTTCATTTTCCATTAAAAAGAACGGATCTATGATATTTTTTGGGGTGGTTGTAGACAGTAACCTTAATTGGAAATACCACACGGAAAATGTTTCTGAAAAAAATTAGCAAGTGCATGTTACGTCCTTAAATCGCTAAAGAAAACATCTACTATTAAAACCCTAAAATTAGTATATATTTCTAATATTGAATCGGTAATAGATACGGCCTTGAAGTCTGGGGAGCAAGCTCGGGTGTAGCAAAAGTATTGAAATTACAGAAAAAGGCCATTAGAATCATCAATGGCTCCAAATGGGATACGACCTGTAGACCACTGTTTAGAGAATTGAAATATGTACTGTGATTAACTTATATATCTTTACTGTGAGCACTAATACTTTTATAAATCTCCCTAATCTGCCCAAACAAGGCGTCCAGTTGTACTATTCCTTAAGAGACAGAAATAAGCTTGAACTAACGTAAGCAAACAGCAAAATAAAGAAACAAAGTTCTATCTACTAATCAATTAACATATTTAGTAGGCTACCGAATGTAATAAAGAGTGCAGATCCAACTAACGTATTTAGAAATACACTTAAAGAATTCCTATTAGAAAATCCTTTCTACTCTCTCAGTGAATATTTCAATTATAATAAATAAAGATAACTTAGAACCTTAAATATAAGAAATAGTATTATTTAGTTGTGCTTATTGTATGTAAAAATTTATTCGTCGGCTTATGTGATGTGTGTACCTATTTGTAATAAAATGTTGTGTGTACCTATTTATAATGAAATGTTGTGTGTACCTATTTATAATGAAATATTTCTATGCCTGCATGGTAATGATTCCGAAACAATAAACAATATTAGGCTGACAAAGCATTTCGTAAAGATCAAATAACTAGCAGACGTAAATACAGCTTGTAAGATGTTATACCTATCTGCAAAATATGTAAGTGAATAAAGTATGCTGCAATTATAACGAATGGCTTTCCACCATCTCCTCTTCGGAGAAGTAGCTTGATAGTATATACTTGTAAAAATAGTAGATAAATGAAATGAATCAAGATACTATATGGTTTTGTATTTCAAAGTGTGTAGGGAAACATAACTAAAACAATACAAACATTTATTCCTATTTACGACGATGAACGTGGAACTTTTCTGTGATAAAAGGATTGTCGAATCTCGCCTCGAGATTGACATATACATTATTGAATAGAATCTAATATGAAAGTTATGACATAAAAACTTAATACCACAACTTCTGTTAGTCTAACACATCTCACGGATAGTAGGTGCCAAGCCAGGACCTCCCACTATATTGAACTGGTTAGAAAACACCGACAATGTTCAGTGTCGCTTTGACTAGCTAAATCAATACATACATCAATTTAAGTTGTAACGATAAACGTGCAACTTATTTTGTTATAAGAGATCGACGGATACATTATTAAAATAGAATCTTATATGACAGTTGGGCTTGCGAAAATGTTTTTGTGACTGAACATAAACATTTAATACTACACCTACTGTTATTGCACTAGTGTAATACACCTCACGAAAAGTAGGTACCATGCTAGGACCTCCTCAATATGTTGAACTGGATATAAACCCGGACAATGTTAATTGTCACTTTAACCAGCTAAATACATGAATTAAAGTTGTAAAGATAAACGTGCAACTTATTCTGTTATAAAAGATTGTCAAATCTCCCCGAGATGTTAAACTGGTTAGAAAACACCGACAATGTTAATTGTCGCTTTGACTAGCTAAATGAATACATACATCAATTTTAAGTTGTAACCATAACGTGCAACTTATTTTGTTATAAAAGATTGTCAAGCCTCGCCCCGAGATCGACAGATACATTATTAAATAGAATCTTATATGACAGTTGGGCTTGCGAAAATGTTTTTGTAACTGAACGTAACACTTAATACCACACCTACTGTCATTACATTAGTGTAATACACCTCATAGAAAGTATGTACTATGCCAAGACTTCCCCACTATGTTGAACTAGACATAAAACACGGACAAGGTCCATTGCCACTTTGACCAGCTAAAACAATACATACATTTATTTCAGTTGCAACGATAAATGTGCAACTTTTCTGTGATAAAATATTATCGAATCTCGCCCCGAGATTGACAGATATATTATTGTATAGAATCATTTAAACTCAATGAATCTATCGCTACATTCAGGATACAAAATTAGGTTTGCCAAATGTTTTCCGTCACTTGACAAGCACAGTTAGTACCACACCTACTCTCATGAAAATAGTCTAACACCTTACAGAACAATGTAGGTGCCATACTAGGACCTTCCTTGTGAAAAATACACTACATTGAACTGAATAGAAAAGACGGACAATTGTCATTGCCGTTGCTACCAGCTAAAACAACACATAAATTTATTTACGTTGCAACGATGAACGTGCTACTTATTCTGTGACAAAACTTATCGAATGTCGCCCCGAGATCGACTTATACATTATTAAATACAATCTATAAATCTATCATTATAATCAGTATCCAACATAACAGTTGGTCCGCTAAGTGTTTCTGTACCTGGACATGACCAGCTTATACCGTATTCATTGTCATGATACCAGTTCAACACACCACATGAACACTAGGTGACATGTAAGGATCCGCCTTATAATTTACAGCTACATTGAACTACCGCTTCGACCATCGCTCATTCAAAGCGATGTCAACAACCTGGCATAAGCAACCCTACCACCTAGTAAATAGGAAGGGGGACCTACAGTTTTAATTGAGGTCGACAATAAGTCACCTCTAACTACATGCACGTTAAGAAATTCAGTAGGACCTCTGAACTTCTATTACATTCCTTAACCCTTGCAACAAAATGGAGTAATACGAAAATTTATTACTCTATGACTCGATTTAAAAGTATTTTATTATTTTAAGGAACGAGATAACATCTCGCCCCGAAATCAACATTAGTCTTGACGCCCCGTGAGACTTACCTACTCTTCGATTTCAAGCCAATAATTATAGTTGTATCAATATGAAATAAATCGAAATGGAATTCAATCTTATCAAATTATAATAACTGAGAACCATTTATGTTAACAGTTTACATTTAAATATAATTTTAATTCGTATATTAATTATCATATATTATTATTATTGTACATATATTATATATTCTTAATATCAATAACACTACCTATCCTGGTCACTTTGGTAACAAATTGTAATGAATCCACCTCCTACAATAAACTTTTCCGGCCGGACTCTTACATAAATGGCAACGTAATCATCTGAGGATCCTACATTTCCGTAGACGTTCAGATTCAAGCTAAATCGTCAAATTATATTTCATAGAGTTTATTATTTACTTCACATGGTCATAATTATTTTAGGAAACCTTTTATCGATAGACAATGTCATTGTAAGATGTACATGTCAGATTTGGTTCATGAAATTTACTTTCAATGAATCGTCATGTGCACTTATCAGATTCATTGAATTCTGAATATACAGTGTCGGACTCCAAAGCTTGTGATTTTGGATGCTCGCTTAAGGGATCCCTTAGACTCTAAAAGAGCCTCTCAATGGCCATCGACACTCACGTATATCCGACACTGATATATGTAATCGATTCAAACCGTATTGAATGGGTCCTAATTCTTATATAACCGATCAATGTCGTAAACTTTAGATATTGTTCAATCATTTATTTAAAATTGGAAGTTGTGGGCCCACATTAGAAAGTTATAAGTATTTCTTAATAATGATAATACATTTATCCACGACTATTTTGAGTGCAACAAACAACCCAGAGTAATAGGAAGTCAATTATTCGAATCGCGGTGACCTGTAACGCCTTAGTTCACCAATAGATAAATTGACATATTGAAGGTTATTATACGTACTGATGATGAGTATTTCCGGCATATTTATATGAATGGTTAGCTTATATACTGATCATAAAATGTGTTTTAACATCAGTTCAGCCAACATAATAGATTAAGGAGAATAGGCTGCATAAACACTTTAATCAGGGGCTAAATGCGCAATAATAGCAAATCAATGTAGTAATAAAATCCATTAAATCTCTTTTAAAGGCTCAATACACAGTAAGAGAAGATAATAGATGAATTAGTCTTTATAAGACCACCTTACCAAATGCTTGCTCCATGGCTCAATACACAGTGTCAGCAAACCATTTGGCAATATATTTTAAAACCCATTAAAACTCTTTTAAAGGCTCAATACACAGTAAGAGATGATAATAGATCAATCAGTCTTTATTAGACAACCTTACCAAATGCTTGCTCCATGGCTCAATACACAGTGTCAGCAACCCATTTGGCAATATATTTTAAAACCCATTAAATCTCTTTTAAAGGCTCAGTACACAGTAAGAGAAGATAATAGATTGATTAGTCTTTACTAGATTTATTATATTATATTAAAGTTGATACGGCATTTAAACAACCACTCATAGAAATAGAACATTTACATTCGCATCCAATGCAAAAATATGTCAAAACGTTCAACGATGACAGTAACATTATCTTGGTATAGTAATTTTATATTAATTTCCAACTAGCTCTGGAACGAGGTTCTCAGTTTAGATGGTATTCATATCACCCCTACTCATCTCTAAAATCAAAGCACCATTCAATACTAAGCTGACCTGTAGTTAGGTCTCGAATGTTGATGAATTATATACCTAACCCATCCGTTTGTACCTTGTGTATTACAACAACGGCTCTATTCCCAAAACCCTGAATACATACCGCATAAGATGTACACATATATATTTAAAGTTTGACCAACTTCGGTATGGCCCGGTGTTTGTAGGCTTAATAACATTTATGATAATTTGTAAACAATGGAAGTTATACTTTGTATTTATGTAAACCCTCATCGACACTAGGATAGTCAAAATATGATCTCCCCTGTTTATATTGTTATTCTGTTTTTAAAGAGAATAGGAAACTTCAACAATAGATCAAGGCAATTGCAATTTAAATAAGGTAGCACCGAAATGTAACCAAAACTCAAGAAAACAACAATGTATTAGATGTGATTTTTCCGAGTCTAAAATCCCCTTAATTCGTCCAACATTCATACAACCTTCTTGAACGACAGTTCGCCACGTTAAACTCATAGAAATCCGTAAACATATACGGTTACTTATATCTAGCTCACGGTTAATCATTCATCACATAAATTTACTTATTTTTAACTACCTAACTCGGATTAATCACAACATGATTATTAAGTAAAACAATAAACAATCTGATCTATAGTAAATTTAACTTATTTCAGCACTACCTTTTATAATTCGGTGTATCGGCATCACATGGGTAGACTGATCCTATCAGAAATAATCTGGTTTCTTTGTATCTTGTTTCATGCGATTCATTTGGGTATTGTAGGCAGGCTACAAAAACATAAATCTATGTAAATGTAAAGCAATATGCTTCCTATAACAGAAACAGTCAGTAACTGTAAATATGGTTTATTCTTCTATTCAATTAGGTGTAAACAAACATTCATTATGAATGTCTAAGGTGAAAATAAGTTAAATTTATCTGGATGAAAACTTAGTGCTGTACCTATTTAGGTGCAGCCAGGCCTAGGATGGTAGACGCACAAGTTGGTGAACCCTTCAAAGATAATAGCTTGTCCAACACCAACATGTATACACCATTACGCCTTCTTCCAAAAAGGATTGGCTGATATGATGTATTTTAAGTTATGTGCATCTTCCAATCGCAAATTTACTTATATCTAACTAATCTCTGCCTCAATTACTCCGAATGCCAAAACAAGATAACTTCCGAACCTTTCAGTCAGCGTCTACACTACATCAACCGTACCTCACAATCTTACAATTTCAAATATCAAAATAATGTATACATATAACTTTGAAGCAAATTTTATTATTTTGAATCCATTCTAACATTAATAAATCAACATTTCAAAGCTATGAGGTTTGGTTGACTTTTTTGGGTGGGATTATCTTAATTAAGAATACTGGAAGCATTTAGACTCCACGTTGATTTTGAATTTGAAAAGATAACTAACTGCCAAAGAATTCTCACAAGCTTCGTCTAGTATCATCCAGTTGATCACATGTTTCTAGTCTTAACTAATTACTTCATGAAAGTTCGAAACGAATCCAGATTAATAAAACAAGCTAAAAACCCACTCACGTCTCCCGAATGCTCGATACACAACGTCTTAAATCTAAGGTTACGTTAATAATGCCTTGTCTATTGTTATAACCAATTAAATATAGTCACAATATAATATCCGTTAGCATTTAACCAACGAAACAAATGCTTCCTTTCAATGTTAAACTTTGGCCAAACCATAAATAAATGGTTTAATTCAATAACTTCCAATTAAATAGTGCTTTGATTTAGAAAGAAATAATAAAGAGTAATAATCGACTCACGTAATTCTGCTACAGTTTCACACTCGCGATAGTAAACAAACAACTATGGCGCGCGGCGGCGCGGACGCACTGGTAGTCGTCCTGCGCAAGCGGCATCCGAGGCACGAATGCTTTCGCTGCGTGTCGTCGCATGAACGATAGGTATAACCAAACAACGCAAATCCGCAGGTGCGTTGACGTAAACAAAGCATTTATATTGACCTATGTATGTATTAACAACTAATGTAGCGTTATCGCCATAATCACCAAATCATTATTATTTATGTGGAGTTCAATATCTCTAATAACTTTTATAAAATTCTTTAGAATAAATTATGTTTTATTATTTACTGAGTGAGGTAATATCAAAAGTATTAAAGATGTATTTATTTCGATACAAACTAGTTTTGTATTCGAAATGTATGTATGTCTCTTCTGCTGTAAATGATTTAATATTTATTTTGAATAGGTTGGTCCCATTACAGCGCTAACGAGATCATCAAGATGGCAAGAAACATCGGCGCCGCGAATCCTTAAGGCCCCAGATAAAGCGGATCCTGGGCAATAAATAATATTTTAAATTAATGTTAATGTCCCAGCGTTTACTTAAGTGTTAGGTGGTCGGCGATAATTCAAAGTATCATGACATTCCAGCATTGTTAAATGTTCTCGGGTGTAATAAACGAGCTCCGGGGCCCGCGTGTGGCTCAAGGCCCTGGATGAAATTCAGTATCGAAGATAAATATCTGATTGCTGCAGGACTTTAGAAAGAATTGTGAAATGTATGCGTAAACGTCAATTTAGCATGGTATTGGAAAACATTTAACCAATATTTATTTAAAAATCATATATTTTAATTTTGCTCTGCTTACCTTAACGAATGAATGAGTGGAGAGATGAAAAGGTATGACAGGCTGTCCTTTAGTCGTGATTTGGAAGCTTTGTTAAAGCGATTTAGACTTCTAGTGTTTTTGATATGTTGGGCTTTCCAGTGGGTAGCGCCATCTATTGGTAGCGCCATGCTAGCTATAACTTGTAACCAGCTTCTATGCATCAGAAGCCCGATTCTGCTATTTGTCCAATTTCAAACCATTCCGTATTAGTTATGTTTCCGTCAAACATAACATGCTAAGTTTCGAGTGCGTCCAAAAATCGGTATTCAGCTAATTCACACACGCGTTTTGTTATTGTCTATGGAGTGGTTTGTCTTGCGCGCCGCCTACAGGGTAAAATAACCTGTCACGATTTTGACAGTTATTTTCTCACTCAAATATGACATACGAGAAGAAAGAGACAGCGATATGCCAACATAATGTAGAAAAGTGATATTCGAAGTTCGGCGATGCGATGCTCCGAATTTGACAAATATAATTCTCAAAACAGCAAGTTTTCGGCAAAACACACGGCCCACGAGAACATGAGCGCGCGTTACGAGTTTGCGAACAATACACAAACACAACGCATGCGTTTTGCAAACTGCGCTAGTAGAATACCATTTCGCGCGAAACGTGCGGTTTTGAGAAAACACAAACATAACGCGCGCAGTTATCAATTAGCAGAATAAGGCTTCTGTTTGTAGCATTTGTTGGCATGTGAAACTAGCTGCTCTTTTTAGATGACGCTAGGTCACCACATATGTATCTAGCAAGCACGTTTTTCCGCGATGGAAAGTGTGATATGGACATAAAGAAGATCAAGTGCTGGACATGGAGTGGACGGCTCGATGGATTCCGTTGTGAAAACCCGGGCTATTACACATACAGCTAGGATGGCGATGTACTGGTGCCTACATTTATCTATGAAAGCGAGACTTGTGTAGCAGAAAAACATGATTGTAAAATAAATGCGTTCGTTGAGGAACGTTAGCGGATTGATGAGAAGAACATTAGAGGAGTGCATTGTCGACTGAACGAAGACAGTAACAAAACAGCTAGCGGCTGCGTCCACAATACTTAATAATATATTTTTTTAGATGTTTGTTTACAAGCGTTCAATATATATTTATAAAATAATATTCGATTTGGTGAGGTGCATTGATGTTCAGTGGCGTTACAAAAAGCCCTCCCCGTTCAGTACATTACACAGAATGCAAATAAATCAAACTGTTAGCTCAAGATCGATGCAGAATTCACAAGATACTTTCACAGAAAGAGATAAATATATCAAGTTAGTCTTCAGAATTTGAAGATTGACAATGGGCTATATGCCGATGATGGGTTAGGTTAGGTAAGATAATTTATTATTATATAAAAAATATTTCCGTAAAACTATGCAGTCACATTGCGTACCAGAGATGATTTGAATTCCGTTTTTATAAGACCTTCTAAGTAATGTAAATAGCTGAATAATAAAAGCGTGGTTAAAAATTTTAAGATCCAGGCCGTAAATCTCAATATACAACAGTGAGGCAAATCGGGAAAAACCGGCCAAGTGCGAGTCGGACTCGCACACGAAGGGTTCCGTATCATCGTAAAAAAATAAACATTTCTTGTATGGCGGGACGGACGGACGGACGGGCAGCGAAGGCTTAGAGCAGGGACCCGTTGGCAACCTTTGGGTGCGAAACCCTAAAAATGGATGAAGATTTAGTTACACATTCAGATTTCCTTAAAACAAAACTAAACAATCAATTTGAAAAAACTTACGCTACTAAAAACTTTCTTACAATTTGGCTAATAAATTGATTTTCTGGCTGAAATAACTTTAAAAATATTTAGACCGCACACGCTTAAAGTAAAGTTTTCGTAAATCACATTTTGCATTGGCACCAAGATCAAGCGTCACTAGTATAGAATCGAAGAAAGGTGGAGTAGTGAATAAATTAAAAAGAAGTGCTATTGCAAAGGTTTTATAAAGTAAAGAAATTGTTAGAATTGTATTAAAAAAAAATTATAATACAAAACCAACCGATTTTCAATATGGGTGGTCGTTTAGTTTTTTATGGAATTAATAACCATATCTGGCAGGTTATCGGATTTTCCAAAATAAGAAAACAATAAAACTTGAATTATAATTCAATATAAACTGTCGATATCCGTCTGCACTTTGATCGTGAAATCTGGATGTTTTACTAAATGCTCCCATAGCCTAGTGGCGTGGGGACTGCTAGCGCCCCAGAGGCCTGGGTTCAATTCCGACATGCACCACTGTCGTTCTCTTTCCGAGTTCGATAAGTGCATTTCGTCACGAATGCGAGCTGCTCCATGGTTCGGAATCCATGTAAAACTGTGCACCCCTTCCCCTATTAGGTGGTAGGGCTTAAGCCCGCCCGGGTTGGAACCATCGCATTGGATGAAAAGATAGTCGAAGCGGCAGTGAAAAATTGTCCGTGTTTTCCATCCAGTTCAATGTAGCCGTGCTCATAAAGTGAAGGTCCTGGCATGGCACCTAATTCCTTCGGAAATGTGGTGTATTAAGCTAATATCATAACGGTAGTTGTGTTGTATAAGCCATCCATGTCAGGTTGCATAAAAAAAAATGAAAACCGCATGGACATTCCACATATTAATTTATATAATCTACTTGAGTTGCTTGTTCGTGTGTTACTTGTGTTACGGCGCGGCTTGCGTTCCTTCGGCGGTCGTTTTAGTGTTTTCCTTGACTGGAGTGGTGCAATTAATTTGTACGGGCGGCACTAAGTCATAGTTAGCGGCCCGCCGCGTCCGCCCAGCAGGGCGGGCGGGACGGCGGAGCAGGAGGGGCGGCGCGGAGGTAGCAGCGGCAGGTGAAGGCGTGGAACTGAGAAACCGTATGTGTAGTGTTGTGATGAAAATGTAATAGGGTATCGTTGAATTGTTTTACAAGTATGTTTGTAAAAAAGAATTTAATTACACTGCCCGAAAAATCTGTACTGAACAAATGTATGATTTATTAAGTCATACCTGTTTAGGCGCGTTTGGAAAACCCGAACAGAACGTATTTTTCGCTCGTAACGAATTTGCGCGCACCGATTTAACACATAATTTCTAATGTATTGTAGCGGGTTGACGCACTATGCTTAGATTTAGATTTCTTTTACATTTTATGTGTAGTAAAGTTGATATATCTTTAGTAATTGATTATATTATGTGGTTAAGTTTTGGATACGTTTTTTTGTGACTATGCATGATTTATAAACATATTGTTGTTTATTGTGTTTTGAACAGTCAAATAATCTCATTATCTCTCTTCTAATTTTTGAGCGGCTCGTAGCCTAGTGGCGCGGGGACAGGCCTAGCGTAGCAGAGGTCTGGGTTCAATTCCGACATGCACCACTGTCTTTCTCTTTCCGAGTTCGATAAGTGAATTTCGTCACGAATGCGAGCTGCTCCATGGTTCGGAATCCATGTAAAACTGTAGGTCCCCTTCCTCTGCTAGGTGGTAGGGCTTAAGCCCGCCCGGGTTGGTACCATCGCATTGAATGAAAAGATGGTCGAAGCGGCAATGAAAAATTGTCCGTGTTTTCAATCCAGTTCAATGTAGCCGTACTCATAAAGGGAAGGTTCTGTCATGGCACCTAATTCCTTCGGGAATTTGGTGTATTGGGCTAATATCATAACGGTAGTTGTGTGGTATTAGCCATTCATGTCAGGTCGCATAAAATAATATGTGCTATTTTGACTAAGTTAAATTTAAAGACTTTCAGAAAGTATTTATTTCCAGAGGATTATTTCTGCCTGCAGAATGAATAACATAAATAAATAAAGGAAACACCTAATCTGGTTTTCTGTAGCTGCAAACCCTCTCTTGTGTCCCGCGCCACCGTCTCTCCACTCCAGAGGTGGATCCAATATACCAAATTTAGCATACGGCTATATCAAGAACTTCGGATGAAAAGACAAAATAAATTGCTATCCTACATGTCTAATGTTTTACAATACGCGTTAAGGCTCAGCTTATGGCGGTTAAGAGCGCTAACGCGCTAAGCGGCGGCGGCTAGGAGCGGTGTCACACGGCGCGAGCGGGCAGCGCCTCCCCTCCCCTCCGCTCCGGTGGCGGCAGCGCAGGCGTGCCAACTGAGCGGAGATAAATCAGACGCTGGAGACCTCACGGCCGCTGTGGAGTCGGTGGATTCGCGCGGATGAGACGTGCTAAGAAAATCGTTTATTTGGCTTTGATATGTTGACTGCATATCACACGCCGTCTGTTGATTACAACTAATGAAATGTCGCTGAATAATACTTAATGTTAATTAAGGAATGTAATTATAAACAGATTTTATAACTTACGCGGGACATAACTATAATGATTAGTTTGATTAATATGTTCTGAAATGGCTGACAAAATATGTTCAAATTTATTTTGGATTCATTAATTCATGATTGTGAATTCAACTATGAGAGCATTAAATGGAACTATTCGCTAAATATCGAAGGTATCTCCAACTTATTGGTGATCGGTTGGTTTGGATTTTGAATGTTTTTAATACTAATATTTCAAGGAATACTGTGATTATGTTAGCAACAGCATTATGTAAGCATCGACTAATCATAATAATAATAGAAACATTTATTGCAATGTGCAAAAGGTAGAGCTTAATGTCAAAAGTAGTTTTCTATCAGCCTACCTTATAGTATTAAGAATCAGAAAACTACTTAAAAAGTTACCGAAGAACAAAGATTTAAACTTATATAATTCTAACTGATAACTTGAAAGAGACTTAATTTAAAGTAAGTCAACTTACATTCACGGAAGATAACATTGAAAATATAATGTTGCCATATTTAGATAAATGTAGTAATCAAGAAACCACATCAGGCTATTCTCTACCACGGCTAACTTCTCAATAAATATAATTAGAGCGCTGATACACGGCGCGATATATTTCCAGACTCATGTGAGAACTAGCTGCGCTACGAAGGCTGCCCGTGTGTCGCAAACCTTACATTCTGCAGAAATAATGTGTTAACTGCACGAAAAATACTAGTTTTAGTGTGAATATGTCATTAAATATACTTTGCAAAGTGATTAGATCGTTTGATTTTCGTTAATATCGAATTATATTTCGAATTAATATTTCAGTATTCTAGTCCACAATTTTTTTCCCACATATGTTCTTAGATCACAACAAAATGCCTCATTCGCAGTTTAATCTAAAATTCCGTTCTTAAAAAAAGTTTTGTATCCGCTAATATTTTTATTAATAAAAGGAAAAATTTATATATGCGCAGAATAATTATTTATTTTGAACATACCTAACCGAATTCTATTTGAATTCGGTCAGTATGTTTCACCAACTATGAAAATTTTATTAAAAAATGTTTATTACACCCTGAAAAAAGAACACATACGAAAATCAATGCATGGCACCTAGTTCACATGTGGTTTGTTGACCACCATGACAGAAGGTGTGGTATTAGCCATCCATGTCCAGTCAGATAAAAAAAATTATCAAGAAACGTCACAAAAAACTCGAAAAAAAAAATTTTTAGGAGTTTAGTTTGACTTTGCGTTCTTGATGTAAATAGTATTAGAGTGAATTATGTGTAGTAAAGTTGATATATCTTTAGTAATTGATTATATTATGTGGTTAAGTTTTGGATACGTTTTTTTGTGACTATTCATGATTTATAAACATATTGTTGTTTATTGAAGATTTTTTCAGAAACAAGTCATCGATAAGGCTAAATGTTCACTCGTTCAAAGCGGCCATTACTATACAAAGTGAAATAAGTTGGGTGCTTTATAATAACAATATTTATTGTTCATGTTTCCAGGCTAATTTAACATCATGATAGCTAAGACAAAATCGTGGTTTTTCCAATGAAAATATTGGGCAGTAAAATAGATCAATCACGTATTCATTATTAAAATATTACAGCATTATTTCAGCCGCTTTACTGCCAACTCATTTTCAATGAATGCCATTGAAGCTGTTAAGTCTCAGATCAAATAATTTTTTTTTCGTCATTTGAACAAATCATTTCACTGGAAAAAAAAATCTTCACCTTTTCTTGGAGTTATTCAACAAATATTTGAGCTTCTTTAATCTTTCAATGATTTTTCAGCGGGGGAACGCGGCATCCAAGACAACGGGACCCATGAAGGTGATTATTTTTACGTTTAGGTATTTTTTTTCTATTTTACAGTTTGTTATTTTATTTTATATTATTTTAATTTTGCCAATTGCTATTTGTTAATTATGTAACTGAAATGACTCAATTATCTAAAATCTTTAAATTATATAATAATGTATGCTGTTATAAACAGTATGTTTAGATTTTTTTATGATTGTACTATGACGTGACCGAATGGATCTATTGACAGCTCATTAGAATATAAATGTATACATACATGTAATATAACGTGGTTTTTAAATCTTCTATTTGGGGCTTAAGTAATATTGTAATCCTTGGTATCTTTTGTAGGAGGTTCTTTTAAATCATTAGGTACCCAATGATATAAAAACCTCCATGAGTCTATCCTGTTTACTTCAGAGTTGTATTTTTATAACGATGTCGATGTCATTTAAAGTCCTAAATATTGTTATCCAGGTTAATGATTTCCGCAGGTGTTAGCACCTTAAGAACACTAATTAACATTTAGAAAAAAGGAAGTTAACGAATTTTTTTCTAACCAAATAATTACTTTTTAAATTAATGTTTGAATAAAAAAAAAATTGGTATTTTTTTTATGATAAACTCAAAATAATGCACTCGACATAGGTGAATCTGGAAAAACGTAATTACCCTCAAGGACAACGTGTTTGCCAGAAAAGAAGAACCGTAATATATATATTTTTTCAAATATTGTTCTCTCGTTTTAAAAGTTATCTGTTCTTTTTATTAAAAAAAAGCCTTAATCATTATACTGCTAGATATTTAATTTATATAATTAGTAAATAAGTATGTTAAATATTTGACAATTACATTTCCTACTACTTCTGAAATCAGCGATAAGCGCTAGCGATCCAACTATGTCTATCCGTGTATCGAACCTCCGTCTCATAACGCTGAGCCATTCTATTCTTCAGTTATGACATGCAAAACTCGCCTAAATTTCGTTTAGGTAAGATATTAGCGTATGCGATGGCACGACGCGCGGGCAGCTCACAGGTAGTTTTTTGTCGCGCTTGCCGCATGCATTATGCAGGGGCATCATGGCCGCAGCCTCTTCAGATGCTCTCGCTCCGTGCCACAGTGCTCGACCCACACAGTGGCGTATGTGTTCCGTATTCTGTTGAGTTCGCCTACATCTACAACATAACTAATCTTTGTAATTACTTCTAGTAAACTAGAGGTCGGACGTTGTCCTGTTGTAGAACTCGATCGCAGCCCCACATATCGGGACCTACCTATAGCTTCCGAAAAATGTCCAAACTTAAAACTTTTTCTAAATAATTTCGATGTCTGATGAATGTTGAATGCTCAATATATGTAGGTATCGTTAGATGACTTTAAATAAAAAAAAATCTTTTAAATAAAAAAAAAATCGTGTGTGGCAGTGGTTTCGTTAGTATTAATATTTTCCAGTCTTTTCATATTTTTATTTTGGTTTGTAGTGCAACAGTAAAATCAGTAAAATAAAAACAATATGTCCATAAACACTTGGTTGGCTTTGATGGATAAAATATCGCCCTTTTTTTTCAACTTCTCGTTTCAAAACCTCGCGGATATCCTTAATTTCGTAAAGACATATTTGTACGGAATTTTACATCCATACAAATCAACTTTTTTGAGACAACTGCATAATAATTTTTTTAATTTTAGTAATAATTCTGTCTAGCTCTTAAGTGAAAAATATATTTTTCTATATCTTTCCTCACTGTATTTGTGAGCAGTCTATGTTTCAGGTAGAAGAGAGACGGAAATACGACACCGGGCAGGGTGTCGAGGCGTGTACCGGACACCTCTTTACTATTTCATGGGAACGCTAGACATCAACCGGTGGCGTAGGTGACACTGTATATATTATGTAGTGTCTAATGTTCCTTATTTCTTGCTTTGTTCCATTTTCTGACAAGGGCGTCGCCAGCCATTGGACCAGCCATTCAGCGAGTCATAAGCTCCGTGGGGTTTATTGCTAATTTTTTTATCGATTTCAATCTCCAGGTCTGAAAGTAGTCCCCCCTCCTAGGACCCACCTGACGTCGTTATATCTTGTTGCAATGTTTTGTGCCTTCAAGCAGTCCAGCTGTGAGGATTAAAAGAAAACTATTACTAGTAATACAATATAATACTAACTGATCGTACAATCGTATGTCTAACATAATTTCATTATTTTTAGGCGCAGCTTCAAAATGTCAAAATGGTTCGTTCAAAGTTGTTAAACTTTGACTTTTTTTTTATTTTATGAAACTTTGAACTATTGTATGGGAAGAGTATGTGTATAATAAAACTAAAAGCTGATTTGCTAAGTATTTATTCAGCTTGTTCAATCTATCACATGTCTATTTAGCTATTGGTTTGGAAAGGACGATTCAAACCACAAGCCGTGATTCAAACACATTAAGAGGAAAATCCGTCTCTTTTATTTAGTAACCTAATGATTATACATACTGTAACTTATAGACCACTATAGAGGGTTTATATGATCGCAAATACAATTTTAAAACCAGCATTATATCCGATCATTAACACGGCGGATTTTTAAACTCCACCAAATGTTTCATAATACTAGATATATATCACTAATTTACAATATTTGCATTATATGGTTATCAAAGGTTCAGAAAATTGTATTCATAGGGAAAATTTGATAACATACTTCGATGTCCGTGCTACATACGAGCATATCGATAGATAAAGCCGCTTTACAAATCTCTCGGGCGCGCGCCGAAGCGGCGGCTAGTATTCTGATCGACAAATCCACTAGATTACGCCACTGATACAGAGGGCATGTTTATGAGACAGCACAAAGCTTGACCGGAGACTATACGCCCCACGCCCGCGTCCTACGCCGCCTCACAGCTAGGGTTGACACTCGAGAAACGCAGACTAAGCAGGCAATTGGAGTACGTAATCTGCGTACTCGAAGTGATAAGAGAAACATGTTCGCAAAAAAAAATAACCGACTTCAAAGAAAAAGCACTAAAAAGTAAAAAAACAATTTCCATTTTTGTAGTTACGATTTCTGTAATTTTTTGAGTCGGCGTCCGCCGGGCACGCGCTGCGCCAATCAAGAGAACCTAACCTAACCTAACCTAACCTAACCTTAGCTGACACCGACTCAAAAAATAACAGAAATCGTAACTACAAAAATGGAAATTATTTTTTACTTTTTAGTGCTTTTTCTTTGAAGTCGGTTATTTTTTTTGTTATTTTTTTTATTTGTTTATTTTTAGTGAATCTGAAGTACACTTACTAATTTGTACACGTCCTTTCCAATAAAAAAAGAATCACCATAATCGGTTGGCTTTATATTGAGTTATTCGTCCATTTGTCGCGCACATCTTAATACAAATTTAAGACTTTTATGATTTTCTCATGGATATCATTGTCAAAACTTAACCAAATAAAAATGGGACCACTTGGGAAGCAATAGCTATCATTTAAAAAAATAATCATCAAAATCGGTTCACCCAGGCAAAAGTTATGAGGTAACAAACATAAAAAAAACATACAGACGAATTGATAACCTCCACCTTTTTTGAAGTCGGTTAAAAATTGTAACCGCGGCACAACATTAGGACAGGACACCACTTCAATTTAATTAAATATTCTTAGGGGATACGACTAAATAAGGTTAATGATCTAATGGTTAATATTTTTTGTTCATAGTTGTAACATTGGTGTAGCTGTAATATAAGTTTAGAAATCGCGTTATTAAAAATATAGAATCAAACAAAATGGCCAGTTATAATAAGATTGCTTAAAATAATATATATTTGTAAAACAGCCGGCTGAATTTTAATTCTACCTTCTTATATGCCCGGAACCATAAAACAAAATCTAAATATTATATGTATATAATGTAAGATTACATTACAATTTGACTTCTCAGAGCCTATTATACTTAATTATTAACCAAAATACCAAATAACCTAACTTTCTCAATGGTTTTTTGTTTGGTTTGATTATCAAATTATTTTCAAGACGACTAGAGATTAATTAAATTTTTTTTTTACTAAGTTTGGCCTATTATCACTAATTGAAGTTTATTTAGGAGAAATAGACTAATGATATAGTTGGTTTCATTGCGTTTTGAGATATTTTCAATGTAATTTGTTTACTCATTTTTAACAAAATTGTTTTAATTATTACAACTTTGTTATAAGTTGATTAAACTAGATCGCTAAAAGTACTACTACTATTTGAGAACTCAAATGTGTGACAACCCTACAGCGTAGAGTCGAGGCCAGAGGCTGAACCGAACGAATGACAAGGACCGTAGTTCGTCGCGAGATAGAGAAGGTAGCTCGAATAATATTTCGGCTTATAAAACGAGTCCAACTTTTAATAGTGTCCAACCTGTGTTTATGATATGGCTTTGGGAATCGAAGGCAGAGCCGCGACATAAAACTTGTGAATGCTTCTTTATTGAAGGTATCGAGAGCGGATTGAGGATGATTCGGGAAGTGGGTAGGTAGGTACATACGTTGTATTTATACGTTGGATTATGATTATAGGATATCACACATTTTTATTAAAGATAAAGACACTTTATAACAGACCTAGTTTTTTGATTAAAACATAGGCTCCATAAAAAAAACGTTTAATTTATTTAAACTTTTTTGGTAGTCAAACTACACTAAGTTACGTCAAAAAATAAATGATCCGATCAACTCTGTAAAGAGGAATTCGCAACGAAACTTTCCAGTTTCCGTCCAAAGTAATGCAATACATAATGAAATACATACTTAGATGTCAGCCTCAGTGGCCCAGTGGCGCGACACTTCGGCGATCGCTCTCCGAAGTTAAGCAACGCTGGGTCCGGTCTGGTCTTAGATGGGTGACCATTCGACCGTTGAGAGAGGCTGGCCGTGGTTCGGATTCCACGTTAAGCTGTAGGTTCCCTTCCTTACTTACTAGGTGGTAGGGATTATCCCGCCCGGGTTGGTACCATCGCATTGGATGAACGATGGTCGAAGCGGCAATGAAAATTGTCCGTGTTTTCCATCCAGTTCAATGTAGCCGTGCAATATAAGGAAGGTCCTGGCATGTCACCTAGTTCCCATGTGGTGTGTTGGGCTAATACCATGACAGAACTTGTGGTATTAGCCATCCATGTCCAGTCACATAAAAAAAAAAGATCTAAATGCTACTGTCAAACCTTTTTTGGTAGAACAGTTTAAGGCAAAGAACAAGAACAAAAGAAAAAGGCACCCTCAGTGCAAATGGATTATAAATAGAACTTAGTTAACTAACAATAATACAATAATATGTATTCTCTGGTGTAAAAACCGTCAACTTAACAACCTATGCCGGGTGTATAAAGCCCTCTTCAAGTTTGATATGGGATTTTTTTATTTTGTTATTATATCCTTATTTAAACATTGGTTGTAATTACTTATGTGTTCATTGATCATAAGCCGAATTTAATCATAAGCCTGCAACAGATGTGGTGTTTTTTCAGTTAAGTTGCAAATTATTAATAAAAATCATATGGATGAATAAGAAGAATAAAGATAATTAATTATAGAGTTGTACATGTTTTTATTTTTACATTATGACTATATATTAATATACTATGGTTCTAAATACGTTTAAAAAAGAACATTGTAGGTTAAAATTATTCAAAGAAAACAGTAAACTGTAGTACAGAGCGCATCACAGCAAGAGCCACAGTAGGCATTGGGTTTTGTAAGTAAAATGTATGTGGGTTAAAGTCCAATATGTGGTAATTACGGTGATAGTGTTTATGCTTGACTTACCAAGCCTTCATTTGGCGTTGCTAGAGCGAATTTAAAAAAAAGTTTTTTTCTAGTATTTTTACAAATTTTAGTAGTCATAGTCATTTAAAATGTATGCGAATGTAGCATTTCGAAAAAAAAACGTATCATTTAGATAAATAAAATAAATCTTAAATATAGACTCACGATACTAGTTTATATAATATATAATAAATTTAGATCAATAAATTAAACCATGAATAAATACTTACAATACTGCCAAATCCTGGAAATTTCATAAAAATCGGAGACAATGTTTATCCTCCCCCTGATGGTTGATACTTACCGAGAAAATTTGAAATTTTCCGGATTTGGCAGTATTGTAAGTATTTATTCATGGTTTAATTTATTGATCTAAATTTACTACACAACCTGTATTGTAAAGATACATATATTATATATTATATTTACCATAAATAGACATGACGAATACGGGCCACAAAATGTGTACTAATTAAAAAAAGGCCAGGAAAACTGGTGTTCATGATAATTAGTGATATTATATTATTGTTTAGACTTCTTATTTTCCTGTTTTCATATCTGCTTTGCTAGTAGGTACATATTCCTACTAAAATATAAAACAATGTTCCTGGTTCAATTTAATTAATTTTTTTTTGCCAAGGCATTAACGATTTATATATTTTTATCAGTATAAAGGATTCGTCATTTCACAAACTGGTTAAAATGTTTGAGGACGAAGAAAGACCAACAAGAAAATAGACAGGATTATTGAAGCTAAATATGAATAGAAGATTAAATAGGCATACACAGTGTATTGCGTGTGTATTGAAAATTTTCTTTGGTGTCAAAAATATAGCATGCATATGATACATGTAACAAAATATAGGTAATCGTGTCTTATTCGATATTATATATATTCGATAATAAGAGGTTAAGAAACTCTGGGCATGATCGGGCTCTGGATGGGTGGCCGTTGTTCGACCGTTGAGTCCGACTGTGGTTCAAATTCCACGTAAAACTGTAGTTCTTAATTACTAGGTTAATCTCGCTCAAATTGGTACCAACGCATTAAATCAAAGATGGTCGGTCGATTCAGCAGTGACAATTGGTCGGGTTCTATCTAGTCGAACAAAATAAGGAAGGTCCTGGCATGGAACCTGGTTAGTCTAATATTCCGAAAGAAGGGGTGATGTTAGCCATCCAAGTCCAGTTTCATGAAAAAACCTTATCTTTTCGTGACCGCGAGCATCGCGAGTATCAATGTCTATCGCTGGCCGGAGGGGTATCTATGAAAATGCTTGTTTATTTGACGCGCGTCCATGCCGCGATAAGAATCGGTAATGTACGGCTATCGGCCGGACCCAACCGGAGCGAATATTCCCTTCATAACTCGGAGAGCACCCGCGCTGTGTACTCTCCGTGACGGTGGCATGTATGGCTCCATTTTAGTTGCACGTTTTTTATCACGCAAATTGGGAAAATTCTAAAACGCAAAATAGCCCGAGGCCAACCTTAATAGAAACAAATCTCTTAAGGTTGGCCTTCCCATTCAACTCCCCATACAAACGTGGAAAGAACATCATGCGCATATTTCTTATCAGAGATCCAAAATTATACAGAAAACAGTTTTATTTGATCGAACCATGATCATTGGCATAGTAAAATCGGGTTTGGTTTCTAAGTTATAAGGTTCGAAAGTTCGAATTTTTCGCGCGTTTTATACAAACCTTTTGGACGTGGATTACTCAACGATAAAACAAAAAAATCTTAAAAAAGTTAGTTATCAGACCTAGCTTGTTTTATGAAGATTTATTATAATCAATTTAGTTTTTGTTAGATTTTTGACTACAGCTGTCGTAATTTACTTTTAGCTATAAGCAATGATTTCAAAGGTAAGGATACGCCCTTACATAGAATTGAAACAAATCTTCTCCATACAAGCAAAAAGTAGCGCCATCTATCCAAACTCGGAAGAACTACGTGAGCGCCGTGTCAAAGTCGTGTTGACAACTCGCCGCCATGTTGCATTAGGTCTAACGATGTAACCTTGTACCTGCGTCCTTAAATGTTTTCTTTTCAATTTAAACTTTTATTTTCCTTTAACTTTTATGAATGAAAAATGTTTTTTGTAATTTCAATGTATTCAAGTTAAATACAATTTGAATTTTCTCTTGTACCTGCTTGGTCTGGATCTACCTGCCTGTCATGTCAAAATTTGTTTTCGTTATATCTAGGGAAACACTGTTCGTAGACCCATCATGCGACCACTCGAAGTAAAGGTCCCGACCTGATCTATCTGCCTGTCATGTCAAAATTTGTTTTCGTTATATCTAGGGAAACACTGGTCGTAGACCCATCATCTACGATCAGTGTTTCCCAAGATACAACGAGAATAAATTTTGCCATTACAGGCAGGTAGATCAGGTCGGGACGTTTACTTTGAGTGGTCACATGATGGGTCTACGACCAGTGTTTCCCAAGATATAACGAAAACAAATTTTTACATGACAGGCAGATAGATCAGGTCGGGACCTTTACTTCGAGTGGTCGCATGATGGGTCTACGACCAGTGTTTCCCAAGATATAATGAAAACAAATTTTGACATTCCAGATAGTTGGATCAGGTCGGGGCGTTTACTTTGAGTGGTCGCATGATGGGTCTACGATCAGTGGTTCCCAAGATACAACGAGAACACATTTTGACATTAAAGGCAGGTAGATCAGGTCGGGACGTTTACTTTGAGTGGTCGCATGATGGGTCTACGATCAGTGTTTCCCAAGATATAATGAAAACAAAATTTGACATTCCAGATAGTTAGATCAGGTCGGGGCGGTAACTTTGAGTGGTCGCATGATGGGTCTACGACCAGTGTTTCCCAAGATATAATGAAAACAATTTTTGACATTCCAGATAGTTAGATCAGGTCGGGGCGTTTACTTTGAGTGGTCGCATGATGGGTCTACGATCAGTGGTTCCCAAGATACAACGAGAACACATTTTGACATTAAAGGCAGGTAGATCAGGTCGGGACGTTTACTTTGAGTGGTCGCATGATGGGTCTACGATCAGTGTTTCCCAAGATATAATGAAAACAAATTTTGACATTCCAGATAGTTAGATCAGGTCGGGGCGTTTACTTTGAGTGGTCGCGTGATGGGTCTACGATCAGTTTTTCCCAAGATACAACGAGAACAAATTTTGACATGACAGGCAGGTAGATCAGGTCGGGACGTTTACTTTGAGTGGTCGCATTATGGGTCTACGATCAGTGTTTCCCAAGATATAACGAAAACAAATTTTGACATTCCAGATAGTTAGATCAGGTCGGGACCTTTACTTCGAGTGGTCGCATGATGGGTCTACGACCAGTGTTTCCCAAGATATAATGAAAACAAATTTTGACATTCCAGATAGTTGGATCAGGTCGGGGCGTTTACTTTGAGTGGTCGCATGATGGGTCTACGATCAGTGGTTCCCAAGATACAACGAGAACACATTTTGACATTAAAGGCAGGTAGATCAGGTCGGGACGTTTACTTTGAGTGGTCGCATGATGGGTCTACGATCAGTTTTTCCCAAGATATAATGAAAACAAAATTTGACATTCCAGATAGTTAGATCAGGTCGGGGCGGTAACTTTGAGTGGTCGCATGATGGGTCTACGACCAGTGTTTCCCAAGATATAATGAAAACAATTTTTGACATTCCAGATAGTTAGATCAGGTCGGGGCGTTTACTTTGAGTGGTTGCATGATGGGTCTACGATCAGTGGTTCCCAAGATACAACGAGAACACATTTTGACATTAAAGGCAGGTAGATCAGGTCGGGACGTTTACTTTGAGTGGTCGCATGATGGGTCTACGATCAGTGTTTCCCAAGATATAATGAAAACAAATTTTGACATTCCAGATAGTTAGATCAGGTCGGGGCGTTTACTTTGAGTGGTCGCGTGATGGGTCTACGATCAGTTTTTCCCAAGATACAACGAGAACAAATTTTGACATGACAGGCAGGTAGATCAGGTCGGGACGTTTACTTTGAGTGGTCGCATTATGGGTCTACGATCAGTGTTTCCCAAGATATAACGAAAACAAATTTTGACATTCCAGATAGTTAGATCAGGTCGGGGCATTTACTTTGAGTGGTCGCATGATGGGTCTACGATCAGTGTTTTCCAAGATACAACGAGAACACATTTTGACATTATAGGCAGGTAGATCAGGTCGGGACGTTTACTTTGAGTGGTCGCATGATGGGTCTACGACCAGTGTTTCCCAAGATATAACGAAAACAAATTTTGACATGACAGGCAGGTAAATCAGGTCGGGACGATTAAATTGAGTGGTCGCATGATAGGTCTATGACCAGTGTTTCCCAAGATATAACGAAAACAAGTTTTGACATAACAGGCAAGTAGATCAGGTCGGGACGTTTACTTCGAGTGGTCACATTATAGATCACATTAAAAAAAAACTTTGATTACCCACTTATACTTATATCCACTCCAAAATAAACCAGAAAGAAAAAGGACGCCCGTACAAGGTTAATTCACCTACATGTGCGACGCGCGGCATGGCGTCACTTGCCCGCTTATGAAGTTTGGTAGTTAATTAAATTATCGATTGAAAATGCAATTATTCAATTGTTGAACAGAAAAAAATATTGTCTGAGTTTGCGTACCGATGAAACGTTATTACATCTGTCTTTGTAACTTTCGTATCGTATTTTACGCATCCTTTTACTACGCAACAAGGGCATTTTCACGACTCAACATCACTCTGCAGTGGTCCGCAGACGACTGAGTCGCGTTGGCCCTAAAACGAATATTTTAGGGCCAACGTACTGGTACCAGAGCGCAATAGCACGGTTTTGTACTGTGCCCGCGAATGAGTTAGTACCGTCGGGATGGGCCACCTTAATATCTGCATGCAGCTTAAATAGAAGCTTCAGATAGCTGAAAGCTGGAACTGCACGGATCTTAACACCCCATAGAAGTGTCTTCAATTCAAGGGCAATTTGACCGATTGTATCAAATAATAACAAGCTGCAGGTCAAGGTCACAAAGGCTTGATGAAGATCTTACTTTTATAATGGTACCGGAGGCACTGCTGCGACGGCACAGGGAGGGAGGCGGACAGTCGAGCACGTTTTTTTTCTGTCTACATCCAGCTCCTTGGCCTAATTCTTGTGCTTCAGAGCACGGCTTAGAACATGACTTGAAAATAGTGGTTTTGATCTGGCCGATGGTCGATCATGTAATGACCATAGGATTGTCTTGTAGTCATTGTCTTTTAATAGGGGTCGGTATAGTACCCAAGGCTGTGCCCAATATTCTTCGGAAACTGCGGCACGGCATTTTCCACGTCATCCCACTAACACTATTTTTTTTTTAAAACACTGGACATGGATGGCTACCATAGATGACATGGATACGAAACCAGTCTTCAGTGCAAGGATAATATTTGGCAAGAACTGAATTCGTTGACTGGAACTTTTTTTATGCAACCTGACATAGTTGGATACCAACCCACTACCGTTATGATAACCAATACTCCACATTCCCGAAAGAATTAGGTGCCATGTCAAGAACTTACCTTATGAGCACGGTACATAGAACTAGATGGAAAACACGGATAATTTTTCATTGCCGATTCGAACATCTTTTCATGCGATGCGATGGTACCAACCCGGGCGGACTTAAGCCCTAGCAACTATTAGGGGCAACGTACCTTCAGCTACACATGAACTTAGAACCATGGAACAGTTCGCGTCCGTAACTCAAAAATAGAAAGAAAGTGGTACATTAACGGGGCGAGGATTTGAACCCAGACTTTTGGTATGCTAGGCAAGTCCCCGCGCCACTAAGCTACGAGCCGCACTGTTGCTGTTGTGCTAGACAATTCAGTTGTTGCAGCAGAGGCTGATGTGACATTGGTGGTGGAGGGCTGATCTCCTCTCCCACCATCCTTCACGGATCTGCTCCTGTCTGGCGATCCTGTCTGGTGTGCGGTGGTCTGAACATTGGCTGCTGTCGAGATGGTTACTTTGTCGGCCTTCGAGATGTACTGCTCGTAATGCTGAGCATGTCACATTGATGGTACAGACCCGTTCGGGGTTCACAATTGCCCGTCCTATGAAGACCACCAATCAAACGCAGTCTTTGGGGCGATGCAACTGTGAGATATTGGTTGGTGCTATTCACCCCGCACCACGCGGTTTTCGCTCCTGGTTAATCAAGGAGCTAGGTGACCGCATATATTCCCGGCACGAGTCCGCCCTTTTTGGTGCACGCGTTGTAAAAGATTCGCCCGTTGCATCCGGCTAATGCTCCGATCGGCATGATCAAGCTATCGACTTGACTGCAAAGCTGGTCATCAGCACTGGGTTAGTTTAGGTGGAAAAACGAATCAGGAACATAAAGTTTCAGGAATCAGCCGGCAGGGAATACGAGAACCTTGCCAGGTGGATCGGGTACCGTTGGACGTTACGGCATTATTCCTCGGAGCTTGAAGAGTGTGGGCGGGGGCGCGGTTACTGCGCGGACGTCCCATCGTCGGATGACAGCGATGACATAGCTGCGCTCTCTGGAATATCGGGGCGCGGCGTCGAGGTGCGGAGAGAATGTGTCGTCCCCAGAATCATCCGCTTGAGGTGTTCCGCCTCTTCGTTGGTGAAAGGGGATTATTATAGACGAACATTTTTTTTCGCAAGTGAACCTTATATCTTAAACTTGGTTTTGACTCCAACAATGCGCTTTGTGAATTACGAGTATTTAAGTAAATATACTTTTTCGTACTAAGCAGGTCCGTCGCTTATTCTATGGAATGTGATATGTTTAAGACCATTTACATAAGTCAACCTAGGACTGGCTCTAGCGTCTGATGCCAAATACGATTTTGGTGACGACGGAAATATGTTTGAATGTTCAATCTTTGCAGTCAATGTCCGCATAGCAGATGAAGCCTTAAATAAATGTATGTAGGTATAATCTTAAACTACAAATACTAACACAGAGTAGGAGGCATTGATTACGGTAAGAGGGATGTAGAAGAAATCCAAATTATGTTAAATATAAAAATATTTCTAAATACGTAGACATTACCGTTCGTAATATTTGAACTCGGAAAAATTTTCATGTATTCCCTTTATTTCACATACATTCATGTTTACAAGCTTATATATTTATGTATTTATTTGAGCGGCACGTAGGTGGGACTCCTACCCCCCGTTCATGCACTACTTAACTTCTCTTTCAGAGTTGAATAAGTGCATTTCGTCACGAATGCGAGCTATTTCATGGCTCTGAATCCATGTAAAACTATGACTAGGTGGTAGGGTAGGTACCATCGTATTGGATGAAACTATGGTCAAAGAGGCTATGAAAAATTGTCCGTGTTTTCCATCCAGTTCAATGTAGCCGTGTTCATATAGGAAATGGACGCCCATGACACGCCCATGGAGCTCACCTCCATGGGCGTGATACGCAATGTCTTTGCGAATCGGTGTGTAGCTAATATCATGATAGTACCGTGACAGTAACTGTGACAATTTATGTCCAGTTAAAAAATTTGTATTTTTGTGGTTTTAACGGGAAGGAAAAGTATTTCGGAATTATGAATGTTAAATATAATGAACACATAGTTTACAGTGACAAGCAGTGACATCGTGGACTATGTGGAGTGTCCACGCAGCTATTGCTTGATTTGAACTCGTCTTGTCATACATAGTTACAAAAACATATATTTTATTAGAGGCTAAATAAAACATATAATATGTTGCTCTGCAAGGTGGCTCATTTACTCATTCTTGTGTGGCTTGGTAAGTAAAGTATTTTTTACGATTCCCTAGGTAAGATCAGTAACCCTTCCAATGTCACTATAAGTTCTGTAGGTTCGTCTGTGAAAGTCTTCTTACTGAGTTACAGAGAGATTTCATTCTTATAGATATACATGTAAATTTTCGTTGAGAATGTGGCTTAATAAACGGTTCGGATGAATGGTTAGGAACTCATGTGAAACTTATAGGATACTTTCTTACGTACTTGGTTAGTACAGTTATTTAAGTTTGAATGGTTCGTAGCCTAAGCGAAGACTTACCTTGCATACCAGAGGTCTGGGTTCAAACCTCCGCCCCGTTCGTATATCACTTTTTTCTCTTTCTGAGTTGGATAAGTGTATTTCGTCACGAATGCGAGCTGCTTCATGGTTCGGAGTCCATGTAAAACTGTAGGTTAACCCCTACAAATTGGTAGGTTTAAATCTGCCCGGGTTGGTACCGTCGCATCGGATGAAAAGATGAATCAAATTGTCCGTGTTTTCCACCCAGTTATATGTAGCTGTGCAAAATAGGAAGGTCCTGGCATTGCCCCAAGTTGCCATGAGATTTGTTGGGCTAATGCCATGACAGTAGGTGTGGTGTTAACTATATCCAGTTGCATTTTCTGTAATGGAAATTATCTTGGATGGCTAATATCACATCTAATGTCGTGATATTAGCCTAACACACCGGTACTACGTACAATGCGATTCAAATAAGAATAGGATAAGATCACCGCCATTTTGAATGTCATACTGCTAAAACGCTCACTTGACTTCACAAACTTCAGTACTTTGCCGCGTACTTTACTTGGCGAATACGAGTGAAGTTAGTCACGAGCCCCGTCCTATTCTTATTTGAATCGCATTGTATGCGCCATCGCAGGACCTTTTTTTATTGCACGGTGATATTGGACTGGATGGAAAACATGAATAATTTACCCTGCCGCTTAAATGCAAATAACCCACCACCACAACATTTATAATCAAATCTCTTGCTATTGAAGAACAATAATGTATTTTCAAAACAACTTGAAAAGTGGTTCATATATTTATTACAGATTATTCAGTAAATGCTATGCCCAACCATCGTTTCTCGGGCAATCTGACAGAAGACCTATATGCTGAAGTGCTCCCAAGAAGAGGAGGGAGAACGATTATTATTAGAGGTGAGAATTTTATAACACATGCTTCATGTAGCAATCGCATGATTTGCACGACACAATTTAGCTTGGTTACTTAAACGAAACAACACCACAGGAAGTACATATATATTATTTTCCAAAGGTGAGTATTTAGGGTTCCCAGTGGCTATATGACACATAGTTTACAGTGACAAGCAGTGACATCGTGAACTATGTGGAGTGTCCACGCAGCTGTTGCTTGATTTGAACTCGTCTTGTAATACATAGTTACAAAAACATATATATTATTAGAGGCTAAATAAAACATTTAATATGTTGCTCTGCAAGGTGGCTAATTTATTCATTCTTGTGTGGCTTGGTAAGTAAAGTATTTTTTACGATTCCCTAGGTAAGATCAGTAACCCTTCCAATATCACTATAAGTTCTGTGGGTTCGTCTGTGAAAGTCTTCTTACTGAGTTACAGAGAGATTTCATTCTTATAGATATACATGTAAATTTTCATTAAGAATGTGGCTTAATAAACGGTTCGGATGAATGGTTAGGAACTCATGTGAAACTTATTGGATACTTTTATTACGTACTTGGTTAGTACAGTTATTTAAGTTTGAACGGTTCGTAGCCTAAGCGAAGACTTGCCTTGCATACCAGAGGTCTGGGTTCAAACCTCCGCCCCGTTCGTGAATCACTTTTTTCTCTTTCTGAGTTGGATAAGTGCATTTCGTCACGAATGCGAGCTTCTTCATGGTTCGGAGTCCATGTAAAACTGTGGGTCCCCTTCCCCTACTAATTGGTAGGTTTAAATCTGCCCGGGTTGGTACCCGGGCAGATTCGCATCTGATGAAAAGATGGATTAAATTGTCCGTGTTTTCCATCCAGTTATATGTAGCTGTGCAAAATAGGAAGGTCCTGGCATTGCCCCAAGTTCCCATGAGATGTGTTGGGCTAATGCCATGACAGTAGGTGTGGTGTTAACTATATCCAGTTGCATTTTCTGTAATGGAAATTATCTTGGATGGCTAATATCACATCTAATGTCGTGATATTAGCCTAACACACCGGTACTACGTACAATGCGATTCAAATAAGAATAGGATAAGATCACCGCCATTTTGAATGTCATACTGCTAAAACACTCACTTCACTTCACAAACTTCAGTACTTTGCCGCGTACTTTACTTCGCGAATTCGAGTGAAGTTAGTCACGAGCCCCGTCCTATTCTTATTTGAATCGTATTGTATGCGCCATCGCAGGACCTTTTTTTATTGCACGGTGATATTGGACTGGATGGAAGACAAGAATCATTTACCCTGCCGATTTAATGCAAATAACCCACCACCACAACATTTATAATCAAATCTCTTGCTATTGAAGAACAATAATGTATTTTCAAAACAACTTGAAAAGTGGTTCATATATTTATTACAGAATTTCCAATAAATACTATGCCCATCAATCTTTTCTCGGGCGCACTGACTGAAGACCTATATGCTGAAGTGTTCTCAGTTGCAGGAGGGAGAATTATTATTATTAAAGGTGAGAATTTTATAACACATGCTTCATGTAGCAATGGCATGATTTGCAGGAGACGATTTAGCTTGGTTACTTAAACGAAAGAACACCACAGGAAGTACATATATATTATTTTCCAAAGGTGAGTATTTAGGGTTCCAAGTGGCTATATGTTAATAAATAGCGTAAGATGAGATTTTACCGTGTGTTATGAGATATCATTTAAGCAGGTTGTTTTAGTGTAATGGTTTATTTTGTTTTTGTTTTTTTTTTATGTAACCGGACACGGATGGCTAATACCGAACTGAAAGATATTAGCCTAGCACACCACATGGGAACTTGGTACCATGCCAGGACTTTCCTTATATTGCTCGGCTACATTGAACTTGATGGAAAACATGGTCAATTTTCAGTGCCGCTTCCACCATCGTTCATTCAGTGCGATGGTACCAACCCGGGCGGGATTAACCCTACCACCTAGTAAGTAAGGAAGTAACAACCTACATTTTTACGTGGAATCCGAACCACGGCCAGCCTTAACGGTTGAAAATGGTCACCCATCCAGAGCCTAACTGCGCTCAGAGGTGCTTCCCCAGCTAGTTACGGAATTACTATTTTACATTATTGTGTGGTTAATGCTTCAGATGGGAGTCTAACCGAAAATGTTTCGGCCCTATTTCAAATTCTAAAAACACTGCAGTCAGGCGCCACTGTCCAAAAGTCGCGCGAGTGGTGGCGCGGGCAGCATGTGTTCCCCGAAATTAAAGTATTTTTTTAAATATAATAATAAGAATATTTTCAATATAATAATTAAAGTATTTTTTCGCAATATTTTTTATGAGACATCAATTAAATTAAAATTTTGGAGGATAAAGCATTTATTGAAGATATTTGTAACCTAAAAAAATGGTGCTTAGCATCCATGTTAATAAGGATAATCTATTAAAAAAAAACTTTTCCCAACTAAACATTGAAAAAACACTTTGAAAATAACAGATATTCAGAGTAACTGAAAACAACAAAGACATGACGATTCAGGAGGTACACTGAGAGACGGACGGACCGATGAACGAACGGACGCACGGACGGACGGACGGCAGGACAGCGGAGGCTTCGTAATGGAACCCTTAAAACTAGAACTTCAATCAGTTATCAATAGTTGCAGAATTTAAATTCTGCAACCATTGATGCTTGATTTAAGTTTTACCTTTCTCTGATTTCCTCGGATTTATTAAGTGCGTCATTGAATATTAACAATAAGTCATGTTCAATTCCACGGACTATAATTATACGGGGTGTCGCCAGTTATAAAATGGTTATTGAGATTGAAAAAACCAAAAAAGTTTTATTCTTTTTTTTCTGAATATTCTCTAAATCAAAGTTAGACTTTCCGTGCATGGTAATTACTGTAATAGTAATTAAATACTGTTAAAAGAATCGAATGTTCTCTAAGAACGTGGGAATGTTCAATGAACTGGACATGGATGGCTAATATCACACCTACTGTCAAAACATTAGCCTGAAACGCCAAATTGTATCTAGGTGCCATGCCAAGACATTCCTAATACATGACTACAACATAACGTCGAATTACACTCGATGAAAAAAAAATCTCAGTAACTAGACATTTTAGAGAAAATAATAATCTGGGATCAACGTGAGGATAACGCTGGCAAAATAAATTTACGGCCTGTATGGTAAATGATATCTCTCTAATATAAAAATTCTACAACCAATCCAATTCAATTCCAGAACGAATATTAACGGAAACGGCAGCCTACACACAGCAGGCCCCGAATTTGAGAACAGTTGGGACTTCGATTGCCACTACCATACTACCTTCCTCGCTGCATAAAATACACGAGCCAGAGTTAGATAATGGACTCTATTCTACGGTGGTGGCACTCTCAACATGTTTGACTTTAACAATACTGGTCATTGCTGGCATGGGAGTATGGATTTGTGTTTTAAAAAATGGTTTGTAAAACAATGCGGCGGCTTTGGTTATACATTAACTAGGTTCAGTGATCAATTATATATATATATATATAAGTTGCGTTCGAATTGAATAACAAAATGATACTTTTGAGATTTGTGTGAACGTGTTTGAAAAGCCGTAACATTTTTCAAACATGATTAACAATACAAAAGAAAAAAACGCCAATATCATAAAACTCTATAATTATAAAAGAAAGAAGAAAAAAAGAATTATGGAAAATTTGTTATTTTTTTAACAATAAGAGCAATAACTTTTTTAATTATTAAATTTAAATTTATAAAAATATTGCAAAATCTGCGTAAAATATTCTTTCGGATACAGCAGTCATGATCACGTTATTGCACTGAGCCAGGCGTTCCAAAAATTATGCTATAGTTTTCCTCATAATCGCAAAGAAATCATCAACCCTGTTCTCGGCGAATAAATGTGATAAATGTGACATTTTTTCATGTTAGGAATCAAGTATAAAAAAACTCAAATAAGTATCGCTTGTTACCACTTAACTTTTGACCATTCATGCATCATTGTAAGCCTAATGTTGTTTTTGTTTTTCTTTCACTTAATTTAACTTAATTTATTTTCTTTATTGCTGCTGTCCACTCACTCAAATGCTACAGATCTGTCGTTTATTGTTACTTCTTTATTGTAATATTATTAATTTTAATTTTCTTTGCTATTTTTATATTGATATATTTGTTTTGTGTATTTTGTTAATTCTAAATACTGCTAGCACATGCTGTGCTTATTACTTGTGGGATGTTTCATAAGCTATTGTTACTATACGTGTTGTTGTTTTTAATGTGATTCAATCCTGTATGTAAGCCAATAAATAAATAAATAAATAAATTAATGAGCACGGCTACATTGAACTGGATGGAAAACACGGACAATTTTTCATTGCCGCTTCAATCATTGTTTAATCCAATGCGGTGGTACCGGGCGGGCCTACCACCTAGTAGAAAAGGGAACCTCCAGTTTTACATGCGTTCCGAACCATGGAACAGCTCGCATTCGTAACGAAATGCGCTTATCCAATTCGGAGAGAGAAAGAATATGGTGCATGACCGGGCGAGGATTTGAACCCAGACCTCTCGGATGAAAGGCAAATCCTCTAGCCCTTAGACCACGAGCTCTTAAAAACAGATTGAATGGAAAGATTGAATGGAGATTTATTGACTCAGTGGACATTGCGCAGGTTATCAACTTATCAATTATATGAAAGATGGCCTTTTATTTGTGTAATTATTAACACAACACATGAAAAAGATGGCCTTTTAAATGTGTAATTATTAACACAACAAATGGGAACCTGGTGCCATGGCAGGAGCTTCCTTATATTGCTTATATTCCTTATGTTTCCATGCGGTACTATTACAGCATAATTATTTCGCTTCCTCTGCAGATATTTCATGCATGCTTATTGGGTGCACTCTCATACGTTAAAGTTATCATAGAGCATCTACAGTTAAATAGGTAACGATCTAATAAGTATTAATAAAACCACGAAGCCACTTTCAGCTGATCTACGCTGGTGACAACCAAACATTTTGTTCAGCGTTATGTCGGATGTCACCCCGTTAGTGCGATCGTAATTAAATTGTTTGTTAACCTAACTCAATACTTTTTTTTGTATTAAGGCACCGCAGCGAATACTAAGGGATGGAACACTGGAAATAATACGGGAAATAGCACAATTGATGATGCCAATGGTGGGTCTTTCAACATATTTAGTTAAGTTATTTTATCAAATATTGTTACTTGATTGATACATTGAGTCTTCAAGCGTAATTTGAACAAGGTCACCGATACTCCGCAATTCCGCTGGCTTGGTGCTTAGCGTGGTTTCGCGAGGCAAGGTTATTTCGTCGTTTTCAGAGAACCTTTTGTCCTCAGAACAGCCACTAAGTATGCTTAATTTGTGTATGATCATTTTCAAACTATGCCATTTAACATTTCCGTGCCATGGTCAGCAAAATGTTGGGTTCGAATTAGATAAGAACGTTAGTATGTCTTAAATCCATTCAAATATAAAATGTGATAAAATTTATTTTTTAACAACATGATTAAAGCTTTAAAATAAATAGAAATTGTGTGTGGTTTGTCAATGACTTTCATAGCTGTGAAAGAATTATAGCATCAATAAGCCTCCATGCCATAAACGAATTAAAAAAATATAACATTAAATTTCTCGTAAAACATTTTATTCATCAAAATGGATGGAGGTGAAGACCTCCATTTCAAAAGATAGTCTTGCCTATTGTTGACTGGATTTTGATGTAAATGTCTAAAATTCTAGATATTGACACTAAAACGATGAATCCAGAAGAAGTTATTTCCGCTACGCACACGATTAAAGACTGTGCAAATCCTCCTAACGGTGAGTAACCAATTAATTTTAATTATGTGTTCTTGATACTTTGTAATGTCTTAATAGTTACGTGCTTATTAATAGGTAGTTTTCACATTAATTTGAGGTTAAATAGTGAAACTCGAAAGATAAGCATCGTAATCAAATTTGGAGTCAAACCAGAAAAAAAATTTGGCCTCCGGGTTAAAAGCTGCAACCTTTTTTTTATGTTACAATAACAAACTGACCGTTCGATAATCACATGGGAACTAGCTGCCATGCCAAGATCTTTTTTTATATTGCTCGGCTACATTGAACTGGATGGAAAACACAGACAATTTTCATTGCCGCTTCGACTATCTTTCGTTCAATGCGAGGGTACCAACCCGCGCGTGATTAACCCTACCTCCTAGTAAGTAAGGAAGGAGACCTAAAGTTTAACGTGAAATTTCAACTACGGTCAGCTTTAACCTATCTACCATACCTATATATATATCTAACATACCTAACCATCTAGAACCTAACCGCGCTCAGAGGTGCTTCGCCAGGAACACACAGCTGCTCATCCCGTTCTCCAACTTAAATCTGGGTGTTCTCTATTGTTCAAATATATTTCTTGACGTAATAGTCTAAATGGTCCAGTTAGTTGCAGCAGCGGGAAAGTATTCAGGAAGTTATTTTTCATACTTTTTTTTTATTTTATTTTGAATTTTTGGCTTCCATGTAGATTTGTTTGATTTGATTGTGCTTAACCTAAAAATACAATGTACAAAGAATTGTTGTAATATTAATGAGAAAATGTTTAATTATAATGTTCATTTTATACACGGCTAAAAATAAAACACACGCGCAGCATATAACATAATGGTCGTTGATTTTAAGCTTAGCCCATTTAATTTAACTATCAGTGACTATAATATAGAAAGTAAAATGAAATATATGAAAATAAAAATATTAATTTTATAATAATTAAATAAAATAAAAAATAATAAAATAATCTATAACAAATTAATGTTTAAAAATATTAATTTGCCCTGTATGTATAATATTATTTTATTTCCAACAGGTTACGTGTCCATGCTGCCGACGGAGAATGGTCTCATTCCAATATATGATCAAATACGCTCTGCAATGTTTTCCAAATTAGCTAATAGAGGTTTGCAAATAATCCCGTAAAAATAATCTCAGACAACTGATCTGATAAATCAACTTATTTATTATTACAGACATCCATTTATTAACACGCTAAATATATATAGTATTTTTCACGTTTCAATGATTTAGGTGTCTTAATCATTATTATATGGTTATTTAATTTTACTGTTTTAGCTTAAAAAAAAAATTACTTGGCTTTTTCCAGGTTATGTGATATTTTCCTCAAAATTATACATTTAACAATTTCCGATTGCAAAATGTAAAAAATCGTTTTTATAAACTGAATCCAATTCTCAAGCGACTGTTTTTATTTTACTGTATATCTGGCAGAAATACTATGAAAGCAATATTAATATTACTTTAATCGTAAAATTATATTTTACTTGAATATTTCAATATTACTAGCAATATTTTGATTTCCTTAGACTTTCAGTGGACATTCGCTTAGGTTAGGATTGGTAGGATTAGGAGAGATGTTAAAGATTAACTAAAATATAATTTTGCTCACTAAGCAAGTACGTCCCTTTTAGATGAATGTGATATAAATGATACATGTGATAGAATGAACCGTGAACCAAGGATACATTTATTCAATAATTTAATACATCCTTGCTTCCAAAGATTCGATATAGATCGCAGTTTCCTTCAAGTTTGATTCTGCATAAAAATGTTTAGTTAGGTTAGTTTATGGTAACATCAGTAAACATATAATGATACGGCTTCGCCAATGTTACTGCAATATATAGGTATGTAAACTACTATATGTTTAACATATTGAAATTTTTAAATAACATATTTGCATATGTTTTAAAATTATTATTTGTTTTCTAGGTGGTATGCCACAAGACTCACAGTACGAGACTATGGCTCAATAAACTCAACATAATAAACCTTACCAAGATCCTGATGAAGTCAACTGAAAAGTTAATGCACTCAAAAAGTACCGATAAAATAATGGATATAAATATAGACGAAAAATATGTAAAAATACCTTGGTACGAAAAATTAAACATTATTAATAAAAATCAGAAGAGTTTTTTATTTCACAGGGGCATTGAAACATTGTCCACTAGAGAAACAAGTAAGTGATTTTCTTTTTAAAAAAAAATGTTAATCACCCAGCTTTTACCATTTAAGTTTTTTAATTACATAAATTATTGGAGAATGCTCAAAGTGGTACACATTTAAAAAAGAAAATTACAAAAGTTTTCGTGAAATGTTGGATCAAATCGATTAGTCAAGCATCCTTAAATCTGGCAAAGTCGATGAGGCAGTGAAGTAATTTATTCAACGACAAATTTGTGAGTTTAAACAATTTTATACAATTGAAATCCAAATTGATTAGTGAATATCCCATTTGATAAACTCCGGATTTAATTAATATAACATAAATAACCACGATCACATTCCAGATATAAAAAAACAAAGACCCACGAGATTACGACGAGTTTGATTTACGAAGAAACAGACAGCATAAGAATCAACAAGACTATTATAAGAAATGCTTTTGTAAAATTCAAAGTTCAATCAATTTTGAAGCACATCTAACTCACAGTCATTAACGGTTAGTGAAGAAAATATTTCTGGAGCTAAAACTATTTGTAACAGAGCACCTTTTTTCAAAATGTTTTCAGACTCAGGGTACAAGTTACAATATAAATTGGCTGAAATGAAGTCATTAATATACTTAAAAAATATAAAAATAAAGAACCAGTCAGTGACATTATGTCACCGAAATTTATTAGACAATGTGCTGACTCACTTACCATACCAATTATTATAATTTTTTCACGATGGATTCATGATTGTTAATTCATGGATAATCAGAAAAAAACACTTGTAATTCCAATCCATAAAAAGGCTCGAAAATAAAAATTAATAACAATACTAGCATCTAAATTCTCAGTATATTTGGAAAATTATAAACAAAAAGTTTATCTGCTCTATTAAGAATAAAAAAAGGAATTACCGTTAATCAGGGGAGGTCAACAATAACTAATCTCACGCCAATCACTGGTTATATTAAAGTAGATGGAAAGTGGTTGTTGGGTTGATGTGATCTCTACGGACTTTTGAGCGCGTTGATCACTTAATCCTGATTAAAAAAATAAACAATAGAATAAAAAATAAATATTAGTGCATTGTATCATATATATTAGTATATTAATTATATGTATAATGTGCATATATTATGGTATTTTTTTTTAAAACACATTACAAATACATACATTTCACATAACAGAAAACCAAGGCGTAGAAATGTAGCAAACTTAATTACAATATGAAAAAAAGAAAAAAAAACAGACATTTAATTAACTAAGGATGAGTTAACTTTCAAATAGCCTTCCAAAAATGTCGTGCACACTCTCTCAAACGTGTGTGAGTGAGCGGGTGTATGATGCTACTACACACTTTTCAGGATTAAATGCTAGTTTGTTTTTGATGCTCCACTGATACACTACATCAAGAGTACGTTAAATAACCTCGCAATCAGTTTCATCCTTAATACGTAAGAATAGCTTCAAATCATCAGCAGATAGAAGACAGGACACCAAGCGTGTCAACCCTACAATGTCATCAATCATTATATTAAAGAGGAGACTATATGTATGTATATGGAGTTTGTTTTTCTTTTCAAATTCTGGTGTGTCACCTACCTACAGATATTTCTATTGCCTTTCCTCATCACCCCAAGGGTTGACTTGAAGAAATCACTCTTAGTGATAAGTCCGCCTTTGTGCAGAATTGTTGTTTTGCTGTATGTTTTCTCTGTAATTGTATTTTTGTTTATGCACAATAAAGAATTTATTCATTTATTCATTCAACAATTATACGTTTTATTAGGCATCCATGGTGATTTGCTGAGATGGGTCAAGTCGTATTTGCTGAGATGGGTCAAGTCGTATTTGCTGAGATGGGTCAAGTCGTATTTGACGAACCGGTCGCAAGCAATAGTAATGGCAGGGCTTAGGTCTAATTACGTATATTAATGTATCATCTGACGTACACTAGGGTTTTATTCTTGGACCATTGATATATAACGCTTAATATATGACATTGATGGCGTTTTACCAGGATCAACTTTTTTGCTGTGCGGAGATGACAAAAAAATATAAATGTTATCAAAAACCTAGAAGATTGCAAGTAACTTGCAATGCGATTCGAATCAACTGTCAAGTTATTACAGGCGAAACCGAATAAATAATTTCCCTTAAATGTTCAAAAGTCACAATTTAGCCCATTCATTTTGGTTACACAATGAATGACAAATATCGCTGAAAGTTTTAGGTATTACTTAAACCCTAGGAAAAACTAGGGGTATCTATAATAGGAAAAAACCGGCCAAGTGCGAGTCGGACTCGCACACGAAGGGTTCCGTACCATCGTACAAGATTTAAAACAAAAAAACACGTTTTTTGTATGGGACCCCCTTGAATTTTTATTATGATCTTTGTCCGTCCGTCAGTCACAGGGCTTTATCTCATGAACCGTAATTGGTAGGCACACATTGTCACACGTGTGTATTTATTTTGCCGCTATAAAACCCGCTAAAAAAAACTTGTACGATGGTACGGAACCCTTCTTGTGCGAACCCTGAGAGCCCTGATTTGGAACGCGAGTTGCGTAGACGCCTTAGCCCCCAACCACGTGGAGGGTTCTCCTCGGGCGGCCGGCTAAGCCGCAGCAAAGGCTGAACTTTTAGAACATAACGAATACAGTTCAGCCATCGAACTACGAGGTCGTAGCCTTCTCTGTACCCCAGAAGCTGGAGCCCAGACGACAAAAATCTAGTTAAAGAGCTAAAGAGATTGATCGTTGAGTTATCTTAGGCAAAAGATCAGCCTAACTATTCAACGGGGGAACGCGGCGTCGCCAATTGCGCCGATGATGGAAAAATATTTCAATCTGTACGGAATTAGATTTAATTACCTTTTTTTTTTAGTTAATTGTATAAATAAAAAAAGTTATCAAATAAACATTCTAATTATATCTATCTATAATTAAGGTCTAATGTACTACCTCGAAGATTATAGAAAACTGTGTATTTTTTTTACGTTAACTAGTCATCTTTACCTATGATACAGATCAATCAATGTGCAAGCCTAACTGGTTTTTCTTACAGGAGCTCCAATAACATCAATATATCTAGATTGGAAAGATAATGAGCAAAATAGCGCTAATGGCAGCGAGTATTGCGTAGAAATGTTCTCAAGCGGAACAAAATCATTCAATAATGTAAACTGTACACTTCGTCTCCATGCAATCTGTCGGAAAATAGAGCCTGCGTGTACAACAAGGGCCACGACCACTGCTCCCACCACAGGTAAACTATTGAACAATCAAGTAATTTGGCCAGACGTTCTGTTTATCATTCGAAAAAATGCCTACGTGGATCATTTAAAAAAGTACAGTGTAAACTCGATTGTATGTGATGAAATTAAATTTGGCATAGACCTGCTTACAGGGAAAAGTAGGGTATAGTAGATGTAAGGAAGACGCGCGACCTGCCACCATGCGCGAATGTCTTCCAAAAATGCGCCAGTTCCCACCCACACAGACCCTCCAATACCTTTGCGACTATGTTTGCAATATGTATAACGAACGCGGTAATCTAAAAAGTGCTATATTTTACATATTAATAAATACTTTATTTTGTACTATGTAATCCGTATATTAAAGCCAGAAAAAGAAACAGAAGCATAGCAAAATATACTTGAAAACTTCAATATTCCACTTACTTTATTCCAGAGGCGGTTAAAGAAAAATGTCGTGAACCCACCACGCAGATGTGTAATCAAACCTCAGAATCGTCGTCACTGAAAGAATGTAATGACAATATTACACTACACGTTGCACTGGGAACTTGCTTATCTATAGCATTGCTGGGCATTGCTGCGGCATATATTGGTGGATCGAGGAAAGGCATAAATCGGTTGCACCATTAAATTAGTAGTTCTGTGCGGTTCTAGAAAAACATATTATTTATTTGATATTAACGATGCAATATGTACATATTCTTTGTAAACTTTTAAGTTGGAATGCACCATCTCGGGTTAGTAATATAGTAATGGTTACTAAAGATATATCTGCGAAACATAAGGACGGATATATTTTTGTTTTAAAATTAAGAGAGATGCTGCACTCCACCTTTAGAATAATTCGTTCTGCATGAATACGTACGTCTAGGTGGCTTTTTGTGGACATCAGATTAAGATAATGTGCTAAGAAATGTTTAGTATGCTTAGAAAGCTGCCAGGGTTAAGGCTATACTTTCGGATTAACAACTATACTTAAGTTGTCAATAACATTACAGTAAAAAATAAACATAAGCGAGCTAATAGTTCAAAGACCTATCTTACCTCTATTACCTTGCCTTTATCAATAGGTAAACTTTAGAATTTACTCCCCTTATCGAGGTATTTCCTCCAAAGTACCAGGGGGTTTTTCTATGATGGTGTGAAGAAACATGTGTATGTGTATATAAATACCTCAGATATCCCAATGTTTTATTAAGTTAAGAGAACCCACGTATCAATCAGTTTGTGACGGAACGTGTAATGTGCGGCCCCAAATTTAAAGAAATGAAATAAAGTTAACGATAATTTTAAAAAGTTGAAATTGATACAGGTGGAAGAAATACAACACCAACGATTACCACGCCTTCGGAAAACTTAAATGGTGAGTTTACTAGATGTATGCATTCCATTTCAAAAACTCAAGAGATTGTTTTCCTTTTCCACCCGAATGTAATGAAATGCTTGAATAGGCTGTTTGATATAATTGAAAAGGGTTATTCATGATTTTCTTTTATTTAATATATTCTGCAATAGTGTCTTATGTAAAATGTGCATAAAACAAATTCATGTTAGAGAACTGGTGAAACAACTGTAAAACCAATAACGGGTAGATAGTATTACAAAGCGATCTATTTCTGTTTGAAACCTAAAATATTTACTTGCGATCTTATTTAATTAAGTAAGTAATGACTGGGCAGTCATTCTCATTCGTCATTCAGTCGAACTCGAGTTGATTCATTTATTTTTTCTACCGGACATCCATCATTGACATCATCAAAAATATCATTGATATTCATTAGTTTGTATTTATACATATATTCTGAAATCTGAATTGCCACGCCGCCACCTGTAGACTGTTATTATCCCAATTCAACACTGGTGTGACGTTAGCAATCCATCCCTTCTTTTTTAATCAATGACGACAACACCGATCAAGTAGGGAGAGAACTTTAAGCTTAAAATTCATTCCAAACTGTGTATAAACCATAATTCTTAACAAATGTTAATTTAAATTTATAAATATGCGCAAAATTTCATGCAAGATTGTGGTACCCTCGATGTCGCAATTCTAAAGCGTCAAGCACCACAGATTGTGGTTTACCAGCACCTGTCAAAACTTAGTACGAGATTAGCACAGGCTAACCATACAAAAATCGGTTTAGTCCGGCGGATTCAAGTTAGTCCGCCCACTCTGAATACAACACTTACTGTTAATTACACTTACTTATACTTAATTATTTTTTAAGTGTAAAGATTTTTCAATTGTCTTTATAGGTACTGAAAACGTTGCAGTTTTTGCCCCAACCGCAGTCGTGAGTTCTACTAACCCCACTGACGGTGTGTAACATATGTTTGTATATTATAGACATGTATTAACATACTTGGATAGTATAGTTCACTCGCGGGCGTACGTTTTTGTAATAGTTTAATATATAAATATTTGTTTTTATAAAATATTTAATTAATTCAAAAGAAACGAAAATGTTTCTTGATATTTCTTAAAATTTAATATTCTTGTAATAAAACGCATTTTAAATGCCTTTCAAAGGCTGAACAGAGCCTTTTTTTAAATTATATTATTAGAAGATTATTTTAGGTTTTCCTTTCGCAGGTTACATATCAATGCAGCCTACTCCAAATGGGGTTATACCAATATATGATGAATTGCGTTCGAAAATGTCCGGCAAGCAAAATTACTTAAGTAAGTATCCTCTAATATCTTAGTCCATATTGTTTTTGATGGATTATTATTGTCGCCTATTACCTATTTATTACATAGCTTTTGTTCTAGGTTAGTGATATTACACAAAAATACGCACATGCTTGATTTATCGTATTTATTTCTTAGAGAATTTGCACACATCGAAACCTTTCTTGAATGCATTTTTGTAAGTTTTTGTATTTTCAAATAATCAATTATGTTTTAAAAAAATCCACACATTAGTTTAAACAACCTTTTTTTCCGGAGAATATTGGCCAATACATTTTTAAACTATCTGGTATCTCATTACCAATGTAAATAAATATTTATACGTATATATAAATGTCTTCATCCAATCTGTTGGAGTCTCCAGCATCGTTGTACCGGTAGTCCGACTTGTTCCCGCCCAGGTTCCTCCCAGGAAAAGGAATAAGCGTCAAATATGATGTTATTGTTGAATCTCTGCATTATTCTTCACTGTTTGCTCCAATTTGGTTTATTTTTCTAAATATCCGCTCATAAACTTTGCCAACGTGTTCGTAGCATGTATCGCCGCCTGTTGTCTATATAATGTTGAGCAGTTTTATTTGTTATACCAATATATGATTTCAAATTAGATGAATCCTATGAATTAAACTTAATATATTTTGTCGATGTCTTTCCTCCAAAGTAACATTAGATAAAATTATATTTCTCGATTCACAGATCGCTTGTCACGAGAATCGCAGTATGTGGACGTGGAAGCATATGGCATCGATGAAGATTATTACGAGAACTAACCTTTTACAACGCGGAAACAGTAAACAAAAAAAAAATCTTGCATGACTTTATTTTTGATTATTAATTTGATTATTGTCCCGACAATAAGTCTCTTCAAATCTTAGAGAACTGATTTGATTATTGTCCTGTCTCTTCAAATCTTAGAGAACATGCTTACAATTTTAGGAGAATCATAAATAAATGCACCCATTATATACATTACAGAAAGTTATTTCAATAATTCACTGATCAGATTTCAGATCATCAGATTAAAAACAAAAAAAAAATTTGAAACAATCAGTTAGGATTGGCCTTTTTTACCTAGCGTGCGTTTGCAGTTTTACAAAAATTGAGGATGCATTTAAAAAATAAATCGTTTCATGACTGTTTTTAAGTTGTATGCATGTGAAGTCAGATTATGTAAAATACGGCATTTATGTAATCAATTAAAAAATATTGTAGTTGATATCAATATCTGTACTACCATCACATAGACAGAATGAACACTGGACGATCTAAGAATTTCAGCCTCAGTTGGCGACGAAAGCTGTAAGTTAGTAGGTGATTTATTTAACAAACGGCGCATCACGGTGACAGCTGAAGAAGGTTGGTGGACGCGACGGGTCGCCTTGTGGCACGCCTGCCCTAAGTGTACAGTCGAAGACACGATAAACGAAACATTTTCGCCGTGGAGCCTTTAAAGAAGCAATACACGGGCCTTATATGTCAGGGGCATTTTTTTTCTTTTGTGGGTTTTTTGCTTGCTCATCTTAAAGGAGTATGTGCTTGTACCCCGTAAGTATTTGAAGGAACTCGCGGCCAAGCAAGAACATTATAATTTCTGCAAACTTGTCTACAGTCTTGCAGTTGCTGGTCCTATACTCCAAGGAAATATGTAGGTGTTATGTCTGGAGCTTCCCGTCTCCCAGGCCTACGTTTCTTTTATCGAACCCGTCGTTCAAAAATAAGGGTGTTTTCTTTCTTGACCAAGATTGTAACGTGCATTTTCGTTGTGAATCCTGTACATTTGGAAAGCTGAACCACTCTTCCTCAGTCAAGGACAGATCCCAGAAAACTTTTATTTGCAACAGAGTTGTACACTCCTGGAATCAACTACCACAGGAAGTCATAAGTGCCAAAACAGTTAATGGGTTCAAAAATTTAGTAGACAAATATAAATATAGATATAAACCATCAATAAATAAAAAAAAAACAAGTGCACTCAGTGGTTCTTAAACCTGATATTCACTCATAAGCTTATAGCTATAAACCAAATAATAATAATTCATTCTTCGAAGAACATTGGATGGAAGATGGTAAATGTGGTAATGCAATATTATCCGTGTTTTCAATCAAATTATTTAAACTCTCTTACAAAACTGTGTCGTGATTTAAGAGTGTAATATTAACCAAAAATAAAAAAAATGCAGTATTCTGATGCGACAATAACATCTGAGCTTCTAATGTAAGAAAAGACTATTGATATTAAAAGCAAATAAAAAATTGAAAACCTGTTTTTTATATTAGACTATTTGAGTTGTTTATAAAGTTTGATGAACTATTTGTAAAAATTTAAATTTTTCGTCGGTGAAATTTTATTTCAGCAATTTATAACGATACGTAAGCAGTGAAGTTATTTGAAACCCTTTAATAAGAAATATATAATTTTGATTTATTTAGCTGATACAAATAACACGGTTATTGCGGTGGTTACGCTTACAATTTTTTTTTTAAATTATAAACATGCTTTGAATTTCATTGTGATTATTTCTTGTATTCGCTGTAATAATATAATTTTGTCGGAGGACTTACGTTTTCTCTCATTACGTAGAGTCACTTATTCCACCTAGGGATCGTATTATCAACAAAGATATATATGTAACAATATATGAGTGTCCGATGTGAGTGATCCATTAAATATGCTTTTGACATCACGTTAAGTCACTGACCTTTTGAAACGGAAAATCTAATATCTATTTTATAGTTATATCTAATTACCCTTTGGAAATCGGGGTTGCCAGGTTACTTTTTATGCAATATAACAGCTAATATGTTTTTGCTTTGATAACATATTTTTATTAATGTATCGCAAAACCCATTTCGAAATACTTGTTGGAATGTATATAAAATCTTTTTTAAACTTTTAAGAGGTAATTGATTGTTGACGAAAAAAGTCCTATTAATTGCAATATTCTGTAGTAATCACGTAACCAAAATATAAACCTAATTATTTTCATGATATGAACAGAAGGAAAATTATTTTGATTGTCTTTCATCCAGACCCCAAAAACCGGCCAAGTGCGAGTCGGACTCGCACACGAAGGGTTTCGTACCATCGTACAAGATTTAACACAAAAAAATCACGTTTTTTGTATGGGACACACCCCTTTAATTTTTTTTTTATTTTTATTTTACCTATTTTTTGTTATAGCGGCCAAATAAATACACACTCTTTGAAAATTTCAGTTGCCTACCTATTACGGTTCATGAGATACAGCCCTGTGACAGACGGACGGACGGACGGACGGACGGACAGCGGAGACTTAGTAATAGAGTTCCGTTTTCACCCTTTTGGTACGGTACCCTAAAAAGCTGTATTATCTGAATGAACAAAATATTAAAACGAAATATTTAAAGGACCTTAGATAAATGAACGCAGTGAGCACGTATACATACGCACGTAAATAATATCGTAATCGCACTCCCGTCACTAAGACTTAGGTCTCCCCGCACGCCGTCCACGGTAACTCCCCAACCGGGAGTGACACGGAAGATCACAAAGAGCCCGTCCGCGCGCAAATCTGCCATGTAACGCCGGGATTACCCACGCTTGAGACGGGACCAACGTTTTTAGAATTTAGCGGGAATCAGTGAGTAGGGATGTTGATTTGATGAACACTTACGTTTGCGATGAAGAAAAACGTGGCAAGGAAACCTACTAATCGGGGAGGCTTAAATCTAGCAACACAATTCGCAGAAAAAGGTTCGCTGCTTGTTTTGTCTGCATAAAAGCATCGTTTGCCAAACAAGATAGACTTCTTGGGACCGAATATTACTTTCCCATGATTATGTTTATTTTAAGTGGTTTAGCAAGAATGCCCCATTTAAAATAAATTCTTATTTTAATCAGAATGGATGACAATGTGCTGATGAGCCAACGGAATATCTTTGACAGGAATATAACATTTAACAAAAGAAAACTACTGTATATGTAATTTGATTGAAAATTTGTATAAATATCAATAAATCGTTTGGGATCATTTCGATTATCAACATTATCCAAAAATAAGCTTTCCAATGTAAGTTTCCACACAAATTGGTGTATATAAATATTTCCCGACGCACAAATAAATCCTGCATCTCAGCGCTTTATCTCCACACGTTCCCTGATCTCAAAGCCACAGTGTGATGTGACTGGAGACCGACAGAAAGGGCGGGCTAAAAAGTCGTGGTTTACTCGTAATGAATATGCATAGAACTATGGGAAAAAACCGGAGATCTAAATCTATTTTAATCTTTGGAAAATTCATGTAATGCTTTTTTTTGTTTCATTTCTGAAAAGCTAGATGTTATTACACGGTGCCCATCAACACAGACATAGAGCCTTCTAAACATAGATAACCAATAATATGACGGTTTTGCAGAATGTTTTTACTATTTGAAATGTACCTAGTACCTTGTTGACGGTTTTAATCTATAATTTCGATGGGTGTGACTTTAAATTTTTGATGAATTTGTAGTTAAACATACATATTTTTTTTATTTAAAGTTTAAAAAAACTGAGCAATATGACGCAGATATATAAACAGCAGGATAAAATTGGTGAGAGATAAAATAGATTTTGCTTGATTAATCGCATCAAATATGTAACACAAACCTACTAATATATGTTTACATATATATGTATAGTGTGTTACTTACACTATAAAAATACTTATTTAATGTTACTTAGTTTACTCTTTATCTAATATTATAATGGAATATTTTATTTATGTATTACTTATTTCATACATAATATACAGAAGACGCCATCTTAACTTAATCACAATGTTTATTCCTAGCAAACCATTTCACAACGGGCCAAACGGTCTATCGGAATGGTATTAATCCACTTAGATATAGTTAAATGTGAATACTGTATTGTGTATGATGATGGATATAAATATATAAATAAATAAATAAATATGTATCACTGCTCCGTATCGATCATGTAATGTAAAATCGAATAACACCTAACTGTGTCGAGTATATGGTGATTAAAAAAGAACCCAAACCTATTTTTTTCCAGTATTATCCAACAAGAATACATGTTGGTTTTTAAAAATGTTTTTGGAAAAAAATAACCTATATTTTTTTAATGAAACTCGGAATTAGTGCACTTCAGAAACACAATAATTAAAAATAATTTCGGACTTCATCCGACTTCGGGTCGGAACAGTACTACACATATATTTAATCCTATATTTAACAAGCTAAGCTGTGTCATCATTCGTTCACCGTGAGCTTCAAAGTGCAGATTTAAGAATTCCCCGAATTCAAGTCCGCACCGGTCGCCCGATTCCTTCGAGAGAAACCATAACTTTAGACGGACAGGTGCCGCCGCCACCGTCCCGTCCACGCGTCGCCATGTCGGCCAAAGAGCTGTCGGCCTGAGTTTTTGAGCCGTGCGTCGACATGCCGACACATTATCGGATTAAGTCCTGAAGGGAGCCGGTACTGACCCTTTTACTGGTGCTACGGGGTTGTCTTGATGCATGCTATATTTGTAGGTACTTGATGCTCATATATTTATGTTATGCCATTTAAGATTAATTTAATCTATCATATTAGTTATCAGCAAGTTTTAGTAAGACAATCTTTCAGTAAAATATCATCCAAATTGTAATAGCGTTCATAATGTTATGGTATGAAAGAAATCTTAAAAAAGTTACTTAATGAAATATCAAGCTCCGCCACCAACTCGCAGAATATAAAAAAAAAATTACCAAAAAAAATAACCGACTTCAAAGAAAAAGCACTAAAAAGTAAAAAATTATTGGCATTTTTGTAGTTACGATTATTGTTATTTTTTGAGTCGGCGTCAGCCGGGCACGCGCTGCGCCAATCAAGAGAACCTTGGCGACCTTGGTTGACACCGACTCAAAAAATAACAATAATCGTAACTACAAAAATGGCAATTATTTTTAACCGACTTCAAAAAAGGAGGAGGTTATCAATTCGTCTGTTTGTTTTTTTTTGTTTTTTTTTTATGTTTGTTACCTCATAACTTTTGCCTGGGTGTGCCGATTTTGATGATTATTTTTTTAAATGATAGCTAGTGCTTTCCAAGTGGTCCCATTTTAATTTGGTTAAGTTCTGACAATGATATCCATGAGAAAATCATAAAAGTCTTAAATTTGTATTAAGATGTGCGCGACAAATGGACGAATAACTCAATATAACGCCAACCGATTTCGGTGATTCTTTTTTTATTGGAAAGGACGTGTACAAATTAGTAAGTGTACTTCAAATTCACTAAAAATAAACAAATAAAAACAAATTTAACAAAAAAAATAACCGACTTCAAAGAAAAAGCACTAAAAAGTAAAAAATAATTTTCATTTTTGTAGTTACGATTTCTGTTATTTTTTGAGTCGGCGTCAGCCGGGCACGCGCTGCGCCAATCAAGAGAACCTAGCCTAACCTAACCTAACCTAACCTAACCTAACCTTGGCTGACACCGACTCAAAAAATAACAGAAATCGTAACTACAAAAATGAAAAATATTTTTTACTTTTTAGTGCTTTTTCTTTGAAGTCGGTTATTTTATTGTTAATTTACTTTTTAGTCCTTTTTTTTGTTAATAACAAACATAAAAAAAACAAACAAAAAAAAAAACAAACAGACGAATTGATAACCTCCTCCTTTTTTTGAAGTCGGTAAAAAACCGACCAAGTGTGAGTCAGACTCGCATACGAAGGGTTCATCGTTCAAGATAAAAAACAGGTTTTTTTATGAGGGCCCCCTTTAATTTTTATTATTTTACCTATTTGTTGTTATAGCGGCAACATTATTACGTACTCAATGAAAATTTCAGCTGCCTACCTATTACGGTTCATGAAATACAGCCCTGTGACAGACGGACGGACGGACGGACAGCGGAGGCTTAGTAATAGAGTTCCGTTGGCACCCTTTGGGTACGCGACCCTAAAAACTAACAATTATGATCAGGTAATCGATTTAGGCGTCACTTTTCATTAATGTGGATTAAAAGCATTTTAACGACATTCTGTCTTTAAAATGTTAAGTTAAAATGTATGAGTGATGTTAATTAAATTGTTTTCAGTCGTAATGTAATCTCCATAATTCATAAAAACGTTCGCTAGAATTTTAATTCAAACCTCATCAACCGAGGTTAGACAGCCACAGTGTATGACTGCCTTCAGCACTAAATTCAAGTAGCTTAGAGCGTTTGATCGTCCTTACAAGCGCCTCCATGGCGTGCTTTGGTCTATTAACGTACATCAACTGAACTGCGTGAGCCAATACACCGCTTCTGAAATGAAACTGCTCAAAGACATATCGGACTACTAATCGGCAAACACATCTGAACTAAATCGTGTGTTGAACGGAGGATTGGGTATTTCTTTATATAACTTTTACAAATTTGTAATATAATGGTAGAGTCCCAAGGGTGTGGAGAAAATCTAAAGGTTGAAGAATGTGTAACTGGGTGACACGATTTTTATGGATATTCTTGTTGGATAAGTCTCGCATCCTGCGGCTGAGTGATTCGGTCTTATTTATTCGAAAGTGCCCTAAAAATTTTGATTTGGGTTGATATTTTTTTGTAGATGCTACAATGAACGCATCGACACCATTTATGAAAGAAACTGTAAAAAAAAAAATTTTTTATGAAATAAGTAAGTAAAGGCTGCTTACTTAAGGCTGTTCCGACCCATATAAAGTTGTTTGCACACATAACGCAAAAAATATTGCACTTTAAGCCACGAATTAATAATAAAAGTTTAATATAGTCATATTACTTGCAGCGAAAACAATTTCACAATTTCAGGATTATTGGTTTCGTTACAATTTATTTAAATACGATTTTTATTTAACAACGCCATCTAACGGTGTAAAACTTCTAATCGGCAATTACAACGAAACCATCATACCTGAAATTGTGAATATGTTTTCGCTGCAACTACTATGGCTATATTTAATATTTTTGACGAATCCGTGCCTTAAAGTGCAATACTTTTTGCATTCTGTGTAAAAAAAACATTGTATGGGTCGGAACATCCTTAAGTACTTAACGTAAAATACTTTGGGATAAGTTTTCGATTGATGAATATTTATTTATATAGAAACTTAAGAATAATATTCTTTAATTGTATATTTTTTAATAATATATCATTAATCATCTCAGTAGTTTTCAGCAAAGGGTTTTTGTATAATTAAATGGCTCATTCGGAAACTTTTACTGAAAACCGACCCCGAAAAAAAAATTTTACAAATAAAATAACCGACTTCAAAGAAAAAGCACTAAAAAGTAAAAAATAATTTTCATGATTGTAGTTACGATTTCTGTTATTTTTTGAGTTGGCGTCAGCCGGGCACGCGCTGCGCCGATCAAGAGAACCTAACCTAACCTAACCTAACCTAACCTAACCTAACCTAACCTAAACTAACCTAACCTTGGCTGACACCGACTCAAAAAATAACAGACATCGTAACTACAAAAATGAAAATATTTTTTTACTTTTTAGTGCTTTTTCTTTGAAGTCGGTTATTTTTTTGTTACATTTTTTTTTATTTGTTTATTTTGAGTGAACCTAAAGTAAACTTACTAATTTGTACACGTGCTTTCCAATAAAAAAAATCACCCAAATCGGTTGGAGTTATATTGAGTTATTCGTCCATTTGTCGCGCACATCTTAATACAAATTTAAGACTTTTATGATTTTCTCATGGATATCATTGTCAGAACTTAACCAAATTAAAATGGGACCACTTGGGAAGCACTAGCTATCAGTTATAATCATCAAAATCGGTTCACCCAGGCAAAAGTTATGAGGTAACAAACATAAAAAAAAAACATACAGACGAATTGATAACCTCCTCCTTTTTTGAAGTCGGTTAAAAATAATCAAACCAGCTTTACAAGAATCGCTCATTTCCCAACTAGTCGAACAACTGGTGGGCAGAAGACATCGGACATTCAGCGGTAATCGACTGACCAAGGAGTACGTGCTTCAGGTAAGTGCGGCAGTGCAGAGATGTGTGCAGTATCAAATTAAATCCTATCGTGGTTGTGCGACCGGTGTCATGGCTGAACACAATGTAGGTAATTTACATTTTTACAAGCTTACTTAACAATTATATATTACAAATATAAGGAGAAATTAATAAGAAATGGTAAATAAGAAGGTACGGTAATTATTTTAGGTACGTATTAAGAATAATAGACGATAGATATAGAAAGTTAACTAAACGATTGGTGGTAGGTGGGAAGGTAACTGACGAAATATAAGATTTTGAAAAATTAAAAAAATTGGAAATATATGTTCGAGCATTTAACTTGTTTTATACCTTATATCTTTAAATAAAAAAAATACGACTTTTAATTGAATCGAGGTATAATTGCAAAATGTATACACAAACCAGTTTCATTTTAAGTTGGTAATTTAATATATAAGGTGAGTTTAAAATAATCTACAAGCCTTATAGGGTTGATTCAGTATCAGATATAGAACAACTTTTGCTAAGAATGTAGGTATGTAATTTTTTTGTTCCATTTTAATTTTTGAGAAATTTAAACAGTATGTTCTTCCCAGTATTGTAAACAACATTTGCGAAGAAACTATCCACCTGTCTGTAATGGTTTCCACGAAAATAATTTATTAAAGTGCACTAACTCTTCAACTACCTAATTAAAAATATAGCTCAACCACGGGTTATTGACCCGACCGTGACCTGCTGACACAAGACAATTCTCCGCCGCCGCGCCGCCGCGTGCGCAGACAGAAACCCCGCCGCCCCATCCCCCCGCCGCCGCCGCCCCTCTCATTGAAGGGCGTTTGTTTTCGTTTTGAAAGCAATTAGTATGTCAAGGTCCATGGCGCGCATCGGGCATAAGTATCGCACGTTAGTGAATTTAAGTGAAGCGAGTGCTGATCGGGCGAAAAAGGCATGCATGCTTGTGTACATACCTACATTACATCCGCGCCGACCAAATCCATAGCCCGGCGCGGCGTACGTCAGCGTGGGAAGGAGGCAAAACTATTCGGGTAGGTAAAATAAAATAGACTCTGCCGCCGCGCGCCGCCTCCGCGCCGCCCGGCCGGCGTGGTAGCGGTGCAGCGGTGACGCGCCGTTTTAGCGAAGTCCGCGCGCATTTAATACTTTGATTATTTAATTATTTCTTCGAAACCATCACCGATAGGTACATAGTTTCTTCGCAAAATTTGTTCACAATACTGGGCAGAACGTACTGTTTAAATTTCTCAAAAATTCAAATTGAAAAAAAAAATTACATGCCTACATTCTTAGCAAAAGTTGTTCTATATCAGATACTGAATCAACCCTATAAGGCTTGTAGATTATTTTAAACTCACCTTATATAGCGTAGTTATAGAGAAACATTATAAAAAAATAGTCTAAAAGTTCAGATTTAGCTTTATAATTCCTAAAACTCAAGCTACAAAATCAAATGAATACGTTACAATGATTTTTCATTCTATTTTGGTAATGAACACATTTTTTACCAATGTTTCATTTGTAAGATTCCGTTGTCAACTCCCCTCATGTACTAAAAAAAATATTTTAAACAACCACATCACATACAGTAAATTATTGCCCTCTCTAAACTCTATCCCCCGACGCCCCTCGCAATCAAACCCCTCGCAGCGCTGCCCTGACAAAAACGCCGAGTCGGCACTCTCCTAAGTGAAATTAAATCCTTAGGACCAGCGAGCGAGACGGCGCTACCGGCCGAGCGGGACAGCACTATAGATGACCATAATGTGCGCGGTCATAAACATGTCGCCGTTAATTTTGGATCCAGGTGGGCTGTAAATTGTCCCCGGCTCGCCCGACCCCCGCGCTGGGGGGATCAAAACAGGCGAAAGAGAATATGAGGCTACCATCATAGTCATAGTCGCGGTGACTCCGGGACGGCAAGTATGGAAGAGACGTATAGACGCTAGTTTTATCCGTGGAATGCGCAGGAACATAATATTAATACAATTTTGTAAGGCGGGCTTGATGCCCAAGGGCATTATCTAAATACGAATATTTGGGATATACCGAGACGGTAGAGCGAAATAATTAAGAGCATAATAGCAAATATATATAAATCACTGTTTATTTAAATAGAAATAAACTTTATATGACATAAATATGCATAAAAATATCGCATCGAGGTATTCATCGTCAATGCTACTTATTTCTGCAATTTCTAATGAAAGTTATAACAACCGACAGTATTATTGACAGCACCTGAAATATAAACTACAATTAATAATAATATATCGTTTCAAAACTGAAAAATCGCCTGATTCCTGGAAAACATTTATATTAAAACAAAATAACTATATTTATGGAGCTGACCCTGGTTTCTTGCAATACACATGCATTTCAGTATAATCAATTTCAATGTATTCATTTCCCATTTTAACAAACTATTGATCATTACTTTTGTACCTGCTTTTGCTTGAACCATTTGTGTGAAATTTAATATTTGACCAACAAAATATTATTAAATCAATTAAATCAATGTTTTGCCTGTAGTTGCCTTTTCAACTGAACCATACCAAATAAATGTGAAAAGCGCCTAGGAAATCGTCACAAAGTAGGATCGTATCCAAATTCGTCAAAGCTTTGAAAACTTGCAAAAAGCTCGATCGGAGCTTACTCTAAGTTTTCACCCCGAGCGGCTTAAAGCCAAGAGCTGGCAGGGGTGGGGAGTGGCCCCCACACCTATCTCCCTGTACAATAACGAGCACCCACGACGGACCCCTGTGGTTTCAAATATGTCAACCTGGCGAAAATAACTCTTTACTTTCAACCCCTTTAATCTTAATGCCTTTATAAAATTCTTTGTTTCGGCGCTTTTAGCAAGTCCGTACTTTATGCGACCTCGAGGTTAATGTGTATTAAGTTTGGAACTTAAATTAGGTTCAGTTTCATCTATAAATATCTTGTTCTTTATTGAACATGAGTTTTTTCGTCAAAGAAGAATTTATATGTAATGTTTAATTAATTAATAAATTATTTCGAAAATCATTTATCCAGATATCAGATTATAGTCTAGTAGTAGCCCGTGGTCTAGCAGTTAATGTGTGCGATATTTTGTGTCCAAGACAGCGCTGGTGCGAATACAACGGTATGCCATTGTTCATACTCTTCATTTCTTATGCGGGATTAAAATGTCTTTGTTGTTGAGAATCCTCCATGGTTCGAAACCCTTGTAAAATTGTAGATCACTACTGGTACTATCGCATAGTGTATATAATGGGTCCTAGAGATATGTTTTTAAAATGTCGCCGTGCTCATAGAAAGAGAACTTCCTGGCATGACACCTAAATTCTCCGAGAATGGATTGTTTTGATTTCATATCATGACGGCAGATGTGGTATTAACCATCCATGCCTTTACATTGTAAATTCTGAAACAATTATCTGAAATAAACCGATAGTCTGGTTTCCACCAGACGTCCGCATTACCGTTAATAATAAGGACTAAGTGCGAGTCGGACTCACACACGAACAGTTACGTGCCATGCCAAAAAATCACGCTCCTCTTTAGATCGTCTTCCCTTTTTCTTAATTTTTACTATTTGTTGTCAGCGGCACACTCCGTGAAAATTTCAACTGTACCTTTATAAAATAAAATTTGATTTTGATTTGATTTGATTTTTTGAGTTTATGAGATACAGCCCGCTGACAGACGGATGTACGGATAGAGGAGGCTTAGTAATAGGGTCCCGTTGGCACCCTTTGCGTACGGAACCCTAAAAATGTGCATTTATAGATATACAAAGCGAGACAAAATTATTTGCGCCGGTCAAAATAGCCGATGCCCTGATGGCAGCGCAAACTCGCACCACATACGCACCAATTAATTGGAGGAAGCTCTACCTCCAATAGGCCCGCCCATACACCGAGGCCCATACGTCTCGCAAGCAAATTGTCCCCGACCGACGCAACTCAGCCACGTCTTACCCAGCGATGGTCTATCAATAACTGCACAGGCAGGAGGCATTTGCGAACAACGCCTATAAATTAAGGCGACGTAATTTACTTGCCGGGTCACACGTGTTTAACTGGGTAAGAGATCAGTGGCTCTATAACCGAACTATAGATCTGATAATGTTTAGATGCGCCATATTGGGATAGGACAATACTTATTTTTCAACAAGTTTTTATCTAGGATCATTTATTTTAAGCAGAGGGGTGATTCTATAATAAAATATTAGCGACGTTGTCTTCCACCCTATTTTCGAATCGAGACAACTTTTTCATCAAAATGACATTGTGTATTAATTGCATCCGCTAGCTCCAGTATCAAGAATAACTTATCTGAAAAAAGAAATTACTGAATCAATACCGTATGTAAAGTACTGATATATTTAGATACCGTGTCTATCAATGATATAATAAAAGAGAAAAAAAATGAATTAAGTTGATCGTGTTATTTATGACTATGCTTTGGTTAAGCTATACTAATGTAAAAAAGTTTTTTTTTTTTATTTTAATGCGCTGATCTCTAACACTACAAGTTGGATTTAAAAAAATATTTTGCATTTGATAGCCCAATTGTTGAGAAAGGTTACGCTATGACCCTTAGGGGCAGAGCAAAAGGAAGAAAAAAAAGTCAGAACGAACAAACGAAGGTATAGCAGGTGTTGGCGAAGCGGTGGACCCGCTCGGGTGATTGTCAAAAAAAAAAAACAAAAAAAAAAACATACAGACGAATTGATAACCTCCTCCTTCGAGTCGGTTAAAAATGAAATTGACCCGAGTTGAGTCAGGAACCTGGGTTAGTAATTTAATATTTTACTAAACTAAATTATTTTATTTTATCATATGAAAACATTTAAAAGGCCGCCTCCATCGGTAAGTGGGCATGCCTCCTGTGTCTGGATGTATTGGTATCAATTAAAGACGCACATTACGACGCACTAATCGCCGAGCCGGCATCCATCACCGCCCGCCGCCGACAAAATCCTCCCGCCCTAGACTTTACCTTGGCACCACCCATGAAGCACGCAACGCTTCGGCTGTAAACAATAAACCTTTATATACATTAGTAACACAATACAATTTACATGTGAAATAATTAAATATCAATAATGACGAGGGTTTCGTACACGCGAATTTGATATTTTTTTCATATAACTGGACACACAACCAAACACACTGCATTATCCAAGGAATTAGGTGCCATGCCAGGACCGTGTATAACATATTTCATGTAATGTACGGGTATGTAATTAGTGATACCAACAACAACGGGTTGATAAGTGAAAAGTGAATTAATTTGGTTTTGTTATTTCAAGTTGAAAAATGGCCTCAGTTTGTAACAAATCATTGTTTTACTAACATGTTAATTTGTTTTACATGAAATGTGTCAATGGTCAAGCATGGAAACCACGAACTATGCGCACATGTAAATTATTGTCTATTATTTCCTCCAGGGCACCCTTTCTTGGAAATGTATATTGAAAGTGAATGTTCATTCAAAATTTCTGACAAGAATGTATTTTTTGCTAGTTTGATGGTGAAGTACTTTCGTTTAAAGTCATAAAAGCTTGTATCTTCGCAAAAACATTTTTTTTACTTTCGTTACACAGTTAAAGTAAATGAATAAAAACATAACCCAGCCGCAACCAAATTTTATAAACGTTGCATGTTTAGGTTAAAGCAGAAAATGGCTCCCAACGCCGCGCAAGCTCCTAATTTCGCAGCCTTTAGTGCCAACAATAAGTTTCGTCTAGTTATTCCCAACGCAATACCTTCTGCAGGTGTTAAGTGAGATTACTGGTCCACGCCGGGCGCGATCCAGAATGCGCCTCGGTTGGATCTGCTTTTGACTCACCTCTTGAAGCCGGTTCCAACTAGTAAGCTCCGGTGGGAATCGAATGAGAAAGCACACAACTTTTCATTTAGGTCAAACTAGAATAAAATCAATTGCTCTCTATATTATTGAATTGAAACTTTTATAGTACCTACGCGGAGGAATTTACATGTCATTAAGGAAGCACCTATCTGTGGGTATGTGTATACAAATATCATGACGGTCACATTGGTATTAGCTATCCCTCACCAGCTACGTGAAAAAAGTTTCGAGTGTCCCGTCATTGCTAGACATGGAAGAAATTCACTCTCACCTGATGATTATTTTGCAATTTCATACAAATTTAGCGCTTTCTAGCTTTTTCTCAAAAAGTATGATTATTTGAGCAACGGTTATTATTTGAGGCGCAATCACATTGGTGTTTTGGTTTTTGTTTTCGGAATTTTCAAACAATCTTAACGGTACAGAAGAATTTGGGACAACATGCGTGTGACTGATAGACACCAGAGCCAGAACATAAGGGTCCTCAAAGGACCTTAAAAAAGTTAAAATAATAGATAATGACTAAATTCTAGATTGGTGAGCAAACGATCGTATTTATAGATGCTCTAAAGTTTACTTTTTGCCTCTTAATATCAAACTTTGCACATTTCTCAATTGTAGAGCACCTATTTCTTTTAAAAGCTTTCTTTGTTTTAACATTATAAATATATTATATTCATAGTGGGTAATCGAAACGGCTCCTTGAGCTAAATTTTAGATCAGATCAATAGTACAAGTAATATTTACATTTGAAATGAGAACATCCGAAAATAACATCGGGGGATCGTTGTACTAAACGTACAATTCTTATAAAAGCATCTTTAAATGTGAACGTTCGCGCTCAGCCTCCAGTTCAGAAGTGCAAGACTGCAGAAGCGGCGAAAGTTGTGTTTTGTCACCGACGCAGGCTCTACGCGGAATTAGCTTTGTTGGCCTGCTTGTAATATTAAACAAGGAAACCAAGCGATTAGAGCTTTGCCAAGTCTACGTCAAAATAAATGTTTAGTCTTCTATTATATCCAAAACAGTAAACGAAAAAGAGTGGTTTGAGGACGAGTTAGTACTGAGCTGATATTTGTCATGATCTGTTATCTCATACGGCATGAATTGTTGACTTTCGTGAATTATTTTTAAATAGTGTTTACCTGTGTTTTTATTCAAACATTTGACAAAAGCTTTTGTAAATATAGACTAAGTAGACATTGGGAAAAAAACACAGCGAAGTTTCTCGCCAGTTCTTCTTTGCTGTGTGTGGACGGCCAGCCTCCACACTCAAAACATGATATATAAATACAACAAAGTAGCATCCTATAGGCATATGAAAGTTGCGTCGCGATGCCGCTTAGCGACAAGTAAAAATAATACTTTTGTTTTACGCACATCTGACTAAACATAAAATCAAGGTCATCGCAGGCTGAGGGGCGTAGAGGGGGCGCCGAAAGGCGGGGGTATGACCCTGAGCGATCGCGCAGGTACAACGTTCGAAAGTACTCGAATAATGCTCTGCTTAGCGACAGGTAAATAATAATAAAATAATAAGAACACGGCTCACGCGCCCAAGGCCAACGCCGGCAGAGGGGTGGCGAGCGAGTCTCTGGGGCAGTATGCCTCTATTCAGGGCTTACGGCACGTAGGTTGAATACGCGGAAGTGTTTTACTATGGAATTTGCACTTGCAAAGTCTTTTCCCTCGTTATATTTTGTTTGGGGACATTAAAACGAGTCATTGAGTTTGAGAAAGTAGCAAAAGTGCAAATTTAGGAACGAGATGAGTTAGCTAAATAATCTATGTTTTTTGCAGAGTAGGTAGATTTGCAAACAGCTTTTGTTAAAATAGAGTGAAAGAATGGACGGCACTGGACCTTGGTAAGTCTGTACATATTTTTGGGGACCAGAAACGGTAGCAAACTGCGAGGAGGAGCCCCGTGTGGGGGAGGTGACGGCATATGTATTGATTGTATATCGAAGCTCGCGCGGCCTGGAAGATGCGCAAGCGCATTGGATGAAGGATTAGATATGAGGATGTACTGCATTTTGAATAACGAATAGTATGGAAGGAGATTTTATAAAGTTCTAGGTAAAGTTTTAAGTGGAATAAAATCCCTGGTTACAGTGGGGAAGGTTCTTTTGAGCTCAGATAATTTGTACTATATTTAGGAAGGACCTCGCGTGTGTAATGATGGTTCGTCGACTCGGACGAGGGTTACAGGCCGTGGTTTTACGTGGAATACAATCTTGCTCTACAGGGGGAGGGTTTTCTGTGTTCGAATAATGTATACAGTATTCAGGAAGGGCCTCACGTGGGTATTGAAGGTCCGATGCCTCGGACGAGGGTCACAGGCTGTGGTTTTACGTGGAATAAAATCTCGCCTCACAGGAGGATGGGTTTCTGTGTTTGATTTATATGGACTATATTTAGGAAGGGCTTAGGAGTGTTTGGGTGTGAGTGAAATGAGGGAGTGCGTCAGCGCACGCTGAACCAGAAAGATATTAAATTCCTAGGATCAGTGTTGAATAGTAGGACCGAGAGTCCATAGTGGGGCAACGGAACTGTCACGTACACCGGTTCGCTTTTCTAGACAAAAATCTATCTAGCTAGCTACAAAAGAATAAAACGATATTTCTTCACAGAAATGTTAAGGCGATGGATGTCGAGTTGTGGGAAGCATGTCTAATCCACATATTTGTGCACGCTATGTGGACTTTTGTTTGCAGTGCAGCCAGAAAACGAGGCATTACGGGACATTCGGTCGGGTCTGGGATCTCTATGAGGTTCCATGCCAGATTGATTGTACCTTAAACGTAAATGTAGCATCACTAACGAACATTCCGAGAAGCTGCGGATCCTGAATTTGAGCCTCAAGTTAGATTGGGCGGTACCCCTTTATACTGAAAGGAGCCGGAACCCATTAAGACTTTCATACTCAGTCAAACTCTAGAGTACCTTGAAAGGAAAATATAGTATTGGCATTATCGCACAAAACTACACTACGATAATACAATACATACCAAAAATCTCTCTGAACATAAATGACACTATGACACCGTATTTTAAATTGTTGGCATTTAGACCTGGGAGTCATGTTCCAATATTAAAATGTTCACCTCGTTTGAGAGGAAGGCGGAGGCCATACTCTGGTTCGCTTGACAACCGGCGACCAGGTTGACTATCTTAATAAATACAAAATCTGAAGGCATATCCATCTTGGATTGACCTCAGTGTACATTTCGCAGGCAACTTCCTGTTTCCCTGCTTAAATTAGTCGACAACCTTGAGGGTTTGTCATGACTGCGGATAACCGCTTATCTTGAACTGCTGTTTCTATCAGCTCTTCTGAAAGCCTTTATTGGCTTTACCACGATCTGCCAAGTGCCGGAACCGTGAAAATGTGGAGACACTCTCATGACCTACCCTGAGTCCAGGAAAGGCTTCGCGTGTGACTAATGTCACTAGACGCGAAAATCTTTAAAGTGACTACGCTTTGGTACGTCCGGAGCAGTTCACGAAACTACCCTTATGTCCATGCATTAGTAATGGCAGATGGGAGGGTCTGAGGTATGTCCTACATTCATGTGGGCTGGTACAAGACAGATTCGTAACTATGGTCACCCGCCGTAGTTTTCAGTCACCGTTTGATCGGCTGACAAAACGAAAATTCTTGTGATACCTAATGTGTCGTACTTGACGTTGTCAGTGGACACTCAAAATATATAGTGGTCATGTTGTAAATCCAATACCCCAATTGGTATATAATGAACCACATAAACTCATATATCCCTACACGGGAATTGAGCCTTGGTGTTCAGAGGCCATATTCAGGATGGTTGGCCGCCGCTTTTTGAAGCAGAGGTCGCATATACAGCCTGAAGGCAGGAAGGCGATCATGTGGGGACGCGGGATAACAGTGCCATGGATGGACCTTGGACTGTGAGGGGCGTCACCATTACCCCATGGGGTAAAAATTTTTTTGAAGTTCTGGGCATGCTGAAATGCTCTATTCCAATCAATTCAGATTTGTGTTTGTGTGTGGGAGCGCGTGTATGAGAGAGAGAGAGATTATGTATCAGGTTAGGATAGGGAGAAAGGAACCGATTAGAAGAACCGAAAGAGACAGACAGCTAGGTACAGGAGGAGGGCATAGCACCAATGAGGATTTGACAACAATATTCAGGAGAATACAAGTTACCTAAGCAAGTAATGTAGAAAAATAACTAGATTTAACGTGAGCAAATCAGGAAACAGTAAATGGGAATATATTATACGAATGGTTATGTAATGTAAATAATGAAAGCATATAGGACGATCACGAGCCAATGGGGAGAACAAATGGGACGAGTGGATACATGGTAAATAGGTAATTAATGTAGGATGTATCCAAGGGAAATATAAGGTACATAACTTAGGTTAGATATGTATAAGCTAATGTAGGCTAGGAGTCTATTTAAGGGGGGGTCTGGAGGTTTACAGCTGTTGCCGTGACCACAGGATGATTTGTTGACAAGGACTTGTTTATATCTTTAAGCAAATCCTACAATTAAAAAGAACCAAGGTTACTAAAGAACACAACAAATAAAATGGGTCAAATAGCGTAGTCATATTATTCGTATTTGTTCACGAAAAATAACTAAGAAAATACTTGAAGCAAAAGAATAAAAATATATAAAAGTAATAAGACATAAAATTGTCAGCAGGGAAATAGTTAAACGCGGTTAGTCGGTTCACGGAAAAATAAAATCATGTTTGTAAACAATTCTCAACATATTACACTGTTGTTGTAATTTATTAAAGTATGTTATGAAACTATGAAAAGAGATTAGGGAGTATAGGATGTTTCAACAGCACGAGAGCGGTTGTGTGATTACGCCACCAGCGCATTGAATGCGTTGTGTGATCGCGCCACTAGCGCATTGGATGCGTTATGAGAGACGCGTTGATCGCGCGAGCGCGACGCCGAACGCTTACCTCTGGGAAGGCTCAGAGGTACCTACCAGGTAAATTGTTTGACTACAGTTTAGAATGTGTGAAAACTATTGCTCATGGGTTCAGAATTACTTTAAAAAAGTAGTACAAAGGTTAGTACCTTAGGAAATTGTTAATTATGTGTTCTGAAATGTTTTATCCGCAGGTAAGTCAGTATAAAATTGGTTGTGCTAATGAATTGGGTACTAAACAGTGTTATGAATTTCAGCTTAAATTAAGTTCTGTACCATTCTTCAATAATCCACTCTTATGGTGATCTCCATCTTATCTGAATGTGTTACTCTCGTACCATTAACATTTTAATAATTGTAATTACACACGCACGTTAAAGTCGGCAGAAATAAAAATAATAAAACCTTTAGTTAGGTTTAGTTACGTCTCACTACGGTAAACAATCAAGGAAGTGATATCTTTTAGGTTTCTTTAAATAGAGAACCAATTTTCCACGAACGAAAATCGGTCAAAGGAAGATTTGCATTTAGGATCGGTTGGTTCCGTTTAGCGGATAGAACTGAATAATGTCTCCTCAGGGCGAATGTTGTCTTAGTATCTATATGAACATAGATTTCTATTTACTATAGGAAAATTACAGATTAATAGACGCAAGGATTGGCTAAAGTCAGGACCGATTATATGGGGGGCCGATTGGGGTCCGAGGGATGGCGGCAATGTTGTGGGGGCGACCAAGCCTAATGAAATTATGTTTTAATTACTATTATTGACTACGCTTGCTGTAGATTTACCATTTCACTTTAAATTATTTCGTTAAAACATTAATTAAATGTTCGTACCCTGTCGAAATTATGGGGGCGACTGATTTAAAAGTGAGCCTGAATTACCGAGGCGTCTGATCCACCGCTGAGTATTAGAGAGATCATGAGTCGAACACGTGGCTGAGATTGTAGAAGTATCGTGTGCGTAATATTTGTGTTGACCATTGGTCACGGGAAAGAATTAATAAAGTGCACTGGTCATATGTAATATATTAATAGAAACAAAGGAAAAGAGTGGTAGGGTAAATAAGTCGTTGTGCGGAGAGGAATATTTGAAAATGAGGTATGAGCCAAATTGAACTTAGTTGGGTAACATTTAGTTGATATATAATATTTTGGTTGTCGCATGGGGTCCGTAACGAAGACGAAGTGTGAGAGTAGGTATAATATTGGTACTAGAATGGAGTGAGTAGAAAAACATGGGAACTTAGGTTGTAAACCATCACGTAACTTAAATATTGGTTAAAACTTTTGTGAAAGCAAGGAAGGAAATAATAATTATTATAATTTGTTATTTTTATTACATTATTACATATTTTGTGGGGTTATTATAGTATTGCGAGGTAACATTGATTTGGATGGGGCGCGGGACGTTCCTTGCCGCTCCAACCGTCGTTCGTTCAGTGCGGTGGTGCCGACTCGGGGCGGGGTGAACTCGCGCGCTGAACAGCGGGTGTACATACCTATACAGTCACATGGATTGGTGGCGCGAGCGGCGGGTCACGTGGTTCGTGCGTCTTGTGTCTAGGGTCGCGGTAGGAGCGTCAAGAATGATATTATTATTGAATAACGGAACCACGCGCGCTTATTACCATTATTCTAGAGATTGCGTTGGGGTTTATTTAAAGATAGATTGATTAATTATGAATGAAAGAATGGTTATGGATGTTAGATATTGAAGAAGACAGACTCCTTGAAGGTTACGATATTCCATCGGGGTTTTGTGGTTTTACTTTGAGTTTTAAGTTGGTGTTATTTGATAGGGGAAAAATATTAGGAATAAGTGATTACAATTTTACGGGTTATAGTGCAATTACTTAGACATATTTACAACATTGAAGTGCAAGTAGCCTTGGGTGAGTGAGGAAGTTCGAGAACGGAACGAGAATTAGTAATGACTATGAGTTTATGTGAGGGCGAGATAAACTAGAGTTAGGGTTCCGTAGAGATTGAAAAAAAAAGGGGTGAATTTGTTGTGACAGTCTATTCCGATGAAATCTGAGATCTGAATGTTCGGGTCGCAGGTGCGTAATAGTACGAGTGTTGGACTTAGGGAGGATAATGTGATGTGTGGGTGGCTTCGCGATAACGAGTTGTGGATATTTTATTGTATGAAGGTGGGGGCGAACTTTGTGCTATGATGCGATATCATGATGTTTGGATGTTAGTCGGGGTGATGTTTGCATGTGGTTTAGCCACAAGAAGGTTGACGTCATCATCGTATACGAGAGCGAGAGGTGTGGAATGGGAAATATTTATTTTAGATGATTTAGGGATGGGTCGGTTACTGTATATAGGGGATCGTTGTTGAGCACGGATGCGGACGGGGCGAGGCAGACCGTGTTGATAGTGAGCGATGGTGTTTTACCTTTTGGAGAAAGATATAATAATAATAATTTATTTAACAATTTTTTATTGATTTCTTTTAACAATAATGTTGACGGGTATTTTAGATTTAATACAATTCGGTGAATACTATTTTCGTATTTTGAGATTATTCGGACACAAATCTGAATTTATTTAGATTGACATAATAGTGACGGCCAAGTATTTTGGCTTGCGTTTTGAGTATTATTGTAACGTAGTTCGAGCAGGTGTATCATGCTGGTGGTAGGGTTTGGAAAAAAAAAATATATAATGAAGGCAAACTGGAGAAGGGGAACGCGTTGCGGTATAAATAAATATGTATATATACATATACGTATGGTATTAAGTGAATGGAGGTATTGTTTAATTATCAAGGAGTGGCAATTGAAATCGTTGTTTCATTTCAATTTGGATCAAGAGAATCAAGGTTATCGTTAAATATGTGTTTGATTTCAGGAGTCAGGTCAAAAAAAATTGCGTAAGAAGATTGGGTTACATTCTGGGGGAGGGGGGGATTACGAGTGATGATGGCATAGGCTATTTTAGCGTGTCCCTTTTCCCTAGAGTACAACTTTAGTGTAAGTGAATGGGATTAAGGTGTGGATAGACTTAGTGAATGGGAGCATTGAAAAGGTCTTATTGTGAGGTGACGACGGGTTATCTAAATATTTTCAGAAGTAGACAGAAAATTGCGAGTGGTTCTAGCAAGTAGGGAAGTGAACTTAAATTTGGACTTGAGCGAACGTTGTTGGAAGATTGCGCGGGAAATTTCGAATACTTAGTTCAGTGTGACCACGGAATTGGAAAATAAGTTAGAAGTGACAGTTGCTCCAATATTGGCGACGTACTACGACCAAAGAGTCAGTATACGAGTTTGCGGCGGTGTTTCGCGGGACCACGGAATTGGGGAAAAGGTGGAAGTGATATTTCCGCTATGGCTGAGGGGGGATCAGAGACTAGGAGGGAGTGGGGGCGATCGTATTCGGCTACATATATTTATGATAATTAGATGGGGGGGGGGGGGGGGTAGAAGGATAATGGGGGTTTCGGTAAGTTAAGGGTAGAGGTGTTTAGAATGGGGGGGGGGGGTTAAAAAAAAGGGGGGAGTAGTGTAAGAGTGCGTTTGAGTGGATTCAATGGCATAGTCTTATTTGATATCGTGTGTGAACTAGTATTTTGAAAGAATACTGAGGAAAGTATGAATGATACGTATGTTTGATTAGGGTTTTCTTTGCTGTGCAATAATTAAAATATCGTAAATATAAATAACTGTTTTATTACCGCAGATATGAAACTTGAACAAGGTTCTCTGGATTATTTGATTAGATCATTCATTTATTAGACTTTGTGTTAGATTGTAAATTATTAAATTTGATTTATATTGATGATTTCTCTGTGATGTTTATTACAAAATATTCAAGGACAACATAAAATAATTACCTTGATATTTTGATGGTTTCAGCGAGTTGCCAAAGTTGAAACTATGTCATCTGCTGATAGTAAATATACAATGAACTACATACGAATACACTTAATAAATTGTGGTTCAAAAAAAAAATTAAATATATTTTTTTAATTACTTTTAAGCTTCAAATCAGTAAATTTCAAATCATGTAGATTTTGAAGAGGAAAGGCTTTGATGTGTTTCAACCAATATTTTCAGAACATCTTTTGTTCAATGTATTCTCTACTCGTTTGAGTAGTCTTCGATCACGATATATGTGAGATAATTTTCACATACGTTTTCCAAACGTTTGATTTATTAACGATCTATACTTCCTGCATTTTATGTTGGTGGTTTTACCAACTTTAAATTGATTCTTGGTATGGATTATGAGGTCGGCTACGATTCAATTTAACTGAATTGTAGAATACCTGTCTTAATTAAAGTAAAATGACATGGATTCTGTGGAGATCTCAATAAAATAACAAAACAAATAGAGTTCATCCACATTGCTAGTTGACCGTGTTGTCCGATGGCCAATTATGGAGATATGAGTGCCTTTTGTGTTCATGGCTTAACTAGTTATGGAAAGTCGTTTATGAAGAAGATCCTTAGCTGAATAGCGGGTGACTTCCACCGATGGATCAGTTGACAAGATGGGGACTTGCAAACTGCAACGTGGGAAGTATTGGTTAACCTTCAAAACCACACACTCACCCGGAGTGCAACGTTGACGAGTACTACTAGTGAATTGACCATGAATACATAGGGTAAACATTGTTCATATTGTTCCCAGAGAACAACTGAAAACACCATACAATTTCAATGCGAATTTGAGGTTCGGTCATTGTGTATTTCAGACTATAAAGTTTGAATTGCTTGAATACATTAAACAGCTTCCTGAACCATTCCATATTAGGGCATTGTGATCATATAATGACTGTGTTCACTAAATCAGCCCAATGTCAGAGGAAAAATGCCAGAACCACACCTATTTATTAATGGAGAGTACAGGCATTTGCAGGGTTTAGCACGCTGCTGCGTGACGCTGAGATGGCAGTAAAATCCAACCTTTCATAGTTGGTATGCTCTATGTACAACAATAATCCGAAAATGACCATGTCATTCATGCAGTAACATCCAACCTTCATGGTTGGTATGCAAATAGATTCAATCAAGTTATTTGATCATATCATAAGCTTGACCTCCCTGTTGGCAGATGTAAAGTAGAGATCAGTGAATTGGATCTCTTTATACTTTGCTAAATTTTGAGCATGGAAATTTCTTCAAAATTTGTAACAACAAAGAGGAGAAAGCGATTCGAATATTTAGGCAGGTTTTCACTTGGTTGAGCGGTGGAGAACATTTTTAAATTTTCAATGGGGCTCTACTATTGGGGCCTAGCTCAAAATCGTCTTAATTTTTATAATTCTTTTAAATTTCCGCGAATTTTCATTTTATTTGTTTTTATCGAAGTTTATTGAGCAGCAATATAATAACTTCTGCTGAAATATTTGATATTTTCTTAGTTAAAGAATAAGAGAAGAATATATACAATATAGTATGGGTGAGTAATATTGGATTCAAATTAGATTAATAATACTAGACGAACACGTGCCTTTATAAGTCATTATTATTATTATTATTAGTCTTTATTGGTAGATAGGTATAGGTAGGCTAGGTTAGGTTTAGGCTGTGGGTGATTACAGTTGGATTAGATTAGGTTAGGCTAGGTAAGATTAGGATAAATTGTGGATGTAGGTTAGGTTAACATAAGTTAAATTACTTTGAAGGAGGTTAGGTGCAGCAACAACAAACAAACTAACAAACAAACAAACAAACAAACAAAAACCAAACCAAACAAAAAATTTTTTCCATATGGGAAGTTCGCAGTAGGTGGAAGGATGTTGAAGGTAATTTTGAGATGGGGGCGTGGTTGAGGTTTCCTTAATATGGAATAAAGACATTATTTTATTTTATGTTGTAACAATTGTCCTTACCTTATTGAATTAACTGCTTCCCTGCGTGTGGCATCGTGTGCCATGTGCAGTCACAGTTAATTGGGGGCGGCTGTGGACGGCCAGCCTCCACACTCAAAACATGATATATAAATACAACAAAGTAGCATCCTATAGGCATATGAAAGTTGCGTCGCGATGCCGCTTAGCGACAAGTAAAAATAATACTTTTGTTTTACGCACATCTGACTAAACATAAAATCAAGGTCATCGCAAACTGAGGGGCGTAGAGGGGGCGCCGAAAGGCGGAGGTATGACCCTGAGCGATCGCGCAGGTACAACGTTCGAAAGTACTCGAATAATGCTCTGCTTAGCGACAGGTAAATAATAATAAAATAATAAGAACACGGCTCACGCGCCCAAGGCCAACGCCGGCAGAGGGGTGGCGAGCGAGTCTCTGGGGCAGTATGCCTCTATTCAGGGCTTACGGCACGTAGGTTGAATACGCGGAAGTGTTTTACTATGGAATTTGCACTTGCAAAGTCTTTTCCCTCGTTATATTTTGTTTGGGGACATTGAAACGAGTCATTGAGTTTGAGAAAGTAGCAAAAGTGCAAATTTAGGAACGAGATGAGTTAGCTAAATAATCTATGTTTTTTGCAGAGTAGGTAGATTTGCAAACAGCTTTTGTTAAAATAGAGTGAAAGAATGGACGGCACTGGACCTTGGTAAGTCTGTACATATTTTTGGGGACCAGAAACGGTAGCAAACTGCGAGGAGGAGCCCCGTGTGGGGGAGGTGACGGCATATGTATTGATTGTATATCGAAGCTCGCGCGGCCTGGAAGATGCGCAAGCGCATTGGATGAAGGATTAGATATGAGGATGTATTGCATTTTGAATAACGAATAGTATGGAAGGAGATTTTATAAAGTTCTAGGTAAAGTTTTAAGTGGAATAAAATCCCTGGTTACAGTGGGGAAGGTTCTTTTGAGCTCAGATAATTTGTACTATTTTTAGGAAGGACCTCGCGTGTGTAATGATGGTTCGTCGACTCGGACGAGGGTTACAGGCCGTGGTTTTACGTGGAATACAATCTTGCTCTACAGGGGGAGGGTTTTCTGTGTTCGAATAATGTATACAGTATTCAGGAAGGGCCTCACGTGGGTATTGAAGGTCCGATGCCTCGGACGAGGGTCACAGGCTGTGGTTTTACGTGGAATAAAATCTCGCCTCACAGGAGGATGGGTTTCTGTGTTTGATTTATATGGACTATATTTAGGAAGGGCTTAGGAGTGTTTGGGTGTGAGTGAAATGAGGGAGTGCGTCAGCGCACGCTGAACCAGAAAGATATTAAATTCCTAGGATCAGTGTTGAATAGTAGGACCGAGAGTCCATAGTGGGGCAACGGAACTGTCACGTACACCGGTTCGCTTTTCTAGACAAAAATCTATCTAGCTAGCTACAAAAGAATAAAACGATATTTCTTCACAGAAATGTTAAGGCGATGGATGTCGAGTTGTGGGAAGCATGTCTAATCCACATATTTGTGCACGCTATGTGGACTTTTGTTTGCAGTGCAGCCAGAAAACGAGGCATTACGGGACATTCGGTCGGGTCTGGGATCTCTATGAGGTTCCATGCCAGATTGATTGTACCTTAAACGTAAATGTAGCATCACTAACGAACATTCCGAGAAGCTGCGGATCCTGAATTTGAGCCTCAAGTTAGATTGGGCGGTACCCCTTTATACTGAAAGGAGCCGGAACCCATTAAGACTTTCATACTCAGTCAAACTCTAGAGAACCTTGAAAGGAAAATATAGTATTGGCATTATCGCACAAAACTACACTACGATAATACAATACATACCAAAAATCTCTCTGAACATAAATGACACTATGACACCGTATTTTAAATTGTTGGCATTTAGACCTGGGAGTCATGTTCCAATATTAAAATGTTCACCTCGTTTGAGAGGAAGGCGGAGGCCATACTCTGGTTCGCTTGACAACCGGCGACCAGGTTGACTATCTTAATAAATACAAAATCTGAAGGCATATCCATCTTGGATTGACCTCAGTGTACATTTCGCAGGCAACTTCCTGTTTCCCTGCTTAAATTAGTCGACAACCTTGAGGGTTTGTCATGACTGCGGATAACCGCTTATCTTGAACTGCTGTTTCTATCAGCTCTTCTGAAAGCCTTTATTGGCTTTACCACGATCTGCCAAGTGCCGGAACCGTGAAAATGTGGAGACACTCTCATGACCTACCCTGAGTCCAGGAAAGGCTTCGCGTGTGACTAATGTCACTAGACGCGAAAATCTTTAAAGTGACTACGCTTTGGTACGTCCGGAGCGTCGTACTTGACGTTGTCAGTGGACACTCAAAATATATAGTGGTCATGTTGTAAATCCAATACCCCAATTGGTATATAATGAACCACATAAACTCATATATCCCTACACGGGAATTGAGCCTTGGTGTTCAGAGGCCATATTCAGGATGGTTGGCCGCCGCTTTTTGAAGCAGAGGTCGCATATACAGCCTGAAGGCAGGAAGGCGATCATGTGGGGACGCGGGATAACAGTGCCATGGATGGACCTTGGACTGTGAGGGGCGTCACCATTACCCCATGGGGTAAAAATTTTTTTGAAGTTCTGGGCATGCTGAAATGCTCTATTCCAATCAATTCAGATTTGTGTTTGTATGTGGGAGCGCGTGTATGAGAGAGAGAGAGATTATGTATCAGGTTAGGATAGGGAGAAAGGAACCGATTAGAAGAACCGAAAGAGACAGACAGCTAGGTACAGGAGGAGGGCATAGCACCAATGAGGATTTGACAACAATATTCAGGAGAATACAAGTTACCTAAGCAAGTAATGTAGAAAAATAACTAGATTTAACGTGAGCAAATCAGGAAACAGTAAATGGGAATATATTATACGAATGGTTATGTAATGTAAATAATGAAAGCATATAGGACGATCACGAGGCAATGGGGAGAACAAATGGGACGAGTGGATACATGGTAAATAGGTAATTAATGTAGGATGTATCCAAGGGAAATATAAGGTACATAACTTAGGTTAGATATGTATAAGCTAATGTAGGCTAGGAGTCTATTTAAGGGGGGGTCTGGAGGTTTACATGTGTTTTGTTTTTCTGAACTGGCTAATGTTAAAATATGAGAAATCCGAGTGCAGTCTATGGATGATGACTAAAAAAAATTCCCTTGATCTCTCGCATAAGAACTAGGAGCTCGGTTATCAACCACATTTAGCGTTCTGCAGATTTTAAACTAAATACTTTATATCTTGCTATTTCCACCTGTTAACAAATATCTATAAATACATTCAACTGGAATGATATTAATATGAAAAAAACCTGACTGAATTTGAATGAGAATTTCTACACAGATATTGTGCATATCGATACCAATTCAGAGGAGGGTGGATAACGTTTTATGGTAAAGTTGTCAACGTTGACAAGCGAAAGGTAACGTTTATTTATTTCATATAAGAAAACTCTCCAAGTATTCAGGCGAGTATACTTATGTTTACAATATTTCTCAAACATTCGTGATGTTGATTGTATAGACGGGGCACTGTGAGTGTGACTTGGAGGCGAATCAGAGGGGACAATCCATCATTTCTTTGTAACAATAGTACAGGACCGCTGTCACCGCCAGGCCGACGCAGATCAAGCCTGAATTACTCACTATCTGGAGGCAAACAAATCCGGATTGTGTGAAGAGTCACACCCGTAAGTGTGTCCGCTGTGAAATGGGTTTTGTGCATTCAGTGGAAAGACAATGATTTGTTGGTACGGGGTGATCTTGGAAGCGATCTTGGCGTAATCTCTAGCTTGGCATCGATCAAGACAAGGCGCAAATCAACCTTTTGTTCAGTCGACAAATCATTATGATATTAAAGAAAAGTTCCTTAATTATTGTTTGGACCCTATATTTTATTTTTGTTATTATTATTGACGGGTATTTACTTATTACAATTTAGGATGCCCATTATTATCAGTGAACCAATTACTTTTCACTTGATAGAACATTAATGTTGTTTTAAACCTAGGAAAATCGTGGAAAGCCGCTCTGATATCAATGGTATTTTTTTTAAATATTATACAGGTTTTATTATTTTTATTTAATAATTTAGTTCGTTTTATTATCTATATCTAAAACTTTAGTCATTTCATCAATTTAATGATTTGAAAGTATCCATTGTGTACAGATTGATAGTTTGTCACTATTATATGTCCGTCCGATTTTAACTTGAAAACCACCCGATTTTGATGCGGTTGATATTTCCGTACAAATGGTTTATAACCAGTTTTAGTAGATACCTATACCAAACCTACTGTCATCATATTGGCAAAACACAACTCAAAGCCTTATGTAGCCTACCATACCAGATGGCAACTAAAAAACATTGCAGGATCTATAATTACATTATTTACAATGTAAATTTGATTCATCACGTACATCTTATTTCATAAACCTATCGTACATATGTCCCACGATATCTCTACCCGAAGAAAATGTGGGTACCTACTGCAATACATCATATATATGCAACGAATTATATATAATTGTATTTAGATGTAATTAGGGTAACTGTGAGTGCTTGTCCCACTAATGAGCTTGGTATAAGGTCCATTAACATTAAAATTTTGATACAGGCCGGTCAGGTCACCTTCGAGTCAGAAAATGTAAGAGGGAACCGCTCACTAAACAATGGAGTGACTCCACTCCAATTATAGGCAGGGATAAAGAAGTTGAATGTTTTTAATAAATGAAAATACAAACAGGTTTAAAACAACGTGTAACTATTATTTAATATTTTTTAGTTTCAATGAAATTTAAACAAAATTAGTAGTTTACTAGGAGTTTTCCATTCTTATTTTATAATTAAAATAATTGACTGTTGTATGATTGTAAAATAACTGAAATGTGAATTTGGATTAAAAAATGTTCAAGATAAAAATTACACACGTTGATAAATTTGAAACATACATTTTTTTTTATTTGTCAATCAGAATCACAAAAAAAACTCTTAAACGACATTTGAAATAAAGCATTAAATTTGCATTAAAATATTGTAAACAGGTTTTGAAAAATGAGCGTGATTATTTTATAGATATTATATTTATTGATATATATATATATATTATATAAATTAGGTGATTTAATCCCGACTTAATCTTTTTCATCACTCTTTAACCTCAAATAAATAGGAAAACGGTTATATGGTACCCATAATAATGTACAAAACTTTTAGGGTACTGATCGGTGTTCCTTAGATTGTTATGATTGTGATTCCTCAGATGATGTCTTAAACGCCATTAGCAGCGAAAAACGACATCATCCTAGACGCCATACATTAGACTATTATTACCCACATACGTTTTTGTTACAAATGCTCATGTCTTCTTTTGCGCCGAGGGTAATGCGCTCTGTATCTTCCAGCGTATTTTAGTAACACATCTTTCGACATCATTTTCATTTCTCTATCTTAATAATTGAGGGTGCTAGCCTCCCTCGCACTTTTCTTGCGAAACGATCGAAAAAGAATTTTCAATGCAAAAACTTGAAGAATGACATTTGAAGGCTCTATCTCTGGGCGCGTCAGCATCGGAGGTCAGAGTAGTTTCTGTCCCATTGTCCAGTCGTCAGCGGCAGACGCAAACAAAGACGGACGACTGCTGGGCGGATGTGAGGGCGGGCGGAGGCTGCTTGAGGGATCACTAAACAAAGCTGAACACACTTCATTAATCTTGCTCCTGAATGTATAAAGCGGTAATCATTGCGGCAAATGTGTCAGACCGATCGACTTTCGAAATTTAAGTTACGATTTTTTTATTTTTTTTCAACGTCCACTTAATCTAAGTTTACAAATTTGTTTGCCACTGTTTACAGAAATACGGGTTATTGGTACCCGTTTATGTCGATTCGTTAAATTAATATTAATTCACAAAACAATTATGTTTGTATTGATATATGTATTGTATTGATATAATATGTTTGTATATTAATTCATAAAATAATTATGTTAGCTTTTACCATATCGCTGAGGTAAATCTACCGAGTAAAATGAAAGTGGTAAAAGTCCGAAATTAAATATGACTTTAACCGTTAAGAGTTCAGGATTTACCGTAGTTCGGGATTTTACGGTAACATATACACACTTCCCCTCGTATTAATTGATAAACCGACCAGCCAGCTATAAGTTGTGCGCAATCGCCGGAAGTAAGTTGCCGGACCGGAGCCGGAGCCGGAAGATGTACCGCTGTGACTTAATGACGACGCTAACAGAGACTTTAATGCATAAATAACGGCAAGTTTTGATCGCTTCGCCATAAACGGCGCCGTTTAGTTCGACGGTGTAGTCTCGGCTCTTATCGGTCACTTGATTTATTTTGTGAGCTCTTAGATTTAGAGCTAGGTCGTTTAATTTTAAATAATCTAACAAGCTCATTTAACGAGTCGAAGAAATCGACGTACTTGATCATTACATAAATCTCTATGAACAAAAATGAATCGCCGAAATGTATGTAATTCTATGCTTCCGAACGACTGCACCGAATTGGATAATTCTTTTTTTGTTGTGTTCATAATTGTGAGAACCAGGTTCGTACGTTTAGAGAAAAATTTAGATTAATCCACCGCAAATGCCGGAAATTTGGATGCTATTTTGGTATTAAAATCTCAATAGTAATAATGCTATCCCATTGACATTAATATATTACTGGCTATAACATGGAATATGACGTTCAGTTTGACAGTACTGCTGTCACAACTTTTTATAATGACAACAAATATCCCATTAAATATTTGCATGGAGGTCATGGAGGTGAAGAATGTAAGAATGTATGGAGTAATAACTTCCATACATCGAGCGCGCAAAAAATAACGCCACGCGACTAACATTATATCGCCGTACACATTTGTAGCGCAGTGATGAAAACGGAGAAAAATCCAATTTTAAGTCTCCCAAATTGGTAGATAAACTGATGTATTTTTTAATATTAGATAATATTAATATTAGAATTATTTTTCAGTAAACCAGATGGATGAAGAAATAATATTGGTATATGGCGAACTTACTTTGTAATCGATATTTCATTGGGTCATCGGTGGAGATAATATCTTTGGTGCCCTACGGAAGGACATAACCCGACCAGTTGACCAGTAGTATTAAATGCTTATCACTTTACCTTGCCTCGGGTACCAATTACCCAATTGAGATGCGTTTTATCTTAAAGTCTAGCCTAAATATACGCAGTACTTACTACTAAACTTGCCCGAGGTGTAAGCATTGGGGAAAATTCAATTTTTCAATCAATTCAACATTGACACGAGCGGAGCCGGATACCTCAGCTCGTATATTATAAATTACTATATGAATATTACTACCTTTTAGGTAAATACCTTCAAACGGCTTGAGTTTAATGTAAAGTTAACATGACAAGTAAGATAACATCAGAAATTATTTTGTTTTAATTAATATTCAATATTGATAATATGGCGAGAATTAACATTAGATACCCCCTGACTCCGAAGGGTTGCAAGGACTCTCTCTTTGTATTTTATAGTCTCTCGAGGTACTCGGCTCCGCTCAGGCTAATGAGGTTTTGGACTGATTTCGGGGTGAATTATTTCCAGGAAATTATGCGAGTTCCCCATACAAACTTTCATCCCTTAATTTACCCCCCTTTGAGTTTAATATTCATCATAAAAGGTAGTGTATGTCCTTCTCCAAGGTCCAGACTATCTCTATACCGAAATTCATCAAAATTGGTTCTGCGGTTTAGGCGTGAAAAAGCAACCGACAGATTATGCATTTATAATATTAGTATGCATACTACGCTTTGTGGAGCTTCAAAACACCATCTGTCTCTTTCCTACTATCGCTCAATGCGGAACAGTCAGAGAATGCACCCACACATAGTCAAAGTTCCTTGAATCAGAACCAACCGATGCTGTAAATCCTTTATTTATCAGTTGAGTTGCTTTCTCGCAGCCCAACTTCTACCACTGGAACCGGATTCGTGAGACGCCTTTGTTGGATACACCAGGGCTTACAAGACGATCACCAAACTGTTATTCGATAGAATAGTGTAAGATTCCTATATTACATCAATTTATGTTTGAAATTATATTCAGTAAAATATTTCCCAGTATGGAAGATTATTATACCTAAATGTATCATGGACATGAACATGAAGCACTATTCAGCAAAAGTCTAACAGCCGTATTCAGAGTGGGCGGACTAAACCGGTTTTTGTATGGTTAGTCCGGTGCTAATGTCGTACTGAGTTTGGGTAGGTTCTCTCTGAATACGGCTGTAAAGGCTTAAGTCGTCAGAAGGTATAGTAAGTATTATATATGTATATCAATTTAGCCTATTTAAACTCTGGAATGTCTACGAAATGTCAACCACAATTTACTTAAAATCATGAAGTGGCGAAATCAATACGTGTTCCATGTTCAAACCCTGTTCTTGTACAGCCCCGTTATTGTATAGCACTTGTTTAATTTTTTTTCCATTGATCACGCGCGTCAACTGCGAAATAAAAGCGGTTGACGCTGCGATATTGAATTAGCGTTCGCGACGAGGGTCCAACCATCAAATACTATCCCAGCGCAGTCTCATGGAGTAGAGTATTGTATATGTTAAATGTTAATTTATGTTTAAATTGCTGAAAATATTTTTTGGAAAGTGCGATTTACTGGTGTAATCATTGTTTCACATTCGGAATCATTACATCGAATTAACGGTGGTCGAAGTGGCAATGTCGGGCAATCTAAGGAATTATGTGTTACTGTTGAGTTGAAATTGTGACAGTAGTGTTGTGGTATTAGCCATCAAGGCCAAGTTACATGAAAACATAGAACGCCGCCTTATTAGAACTCCCGCCCAAATATAAATTTAGAATACGGATCAATTGCGTGTCACCAACTCTTTTTCGATATGATCCCTTGAAATGGCGATTAATCGAAAAAAGTTGCAAGTAAAATAGGGAAGCACCCAGTGGTGCGTTGTAATAACAGCAAAAATTGAAAACGAATTTTCTCAAAAATGTCTACAGTATTTGATAAAAAAATTCTAAAGTCAAACCAATACAAATACCAATGTGTGGTTAACAAATCAAAAAGTTATGTGCATGAAAATATTACGAACAAAAATGCTCTATTACAGATGTTTTTGTCCCCTAGCGACGACTAGTTCAAATATAGAACTCTACTTATACAAAAATTTACTAAAACATGTCAAAAAACATTTCTACCTAAATATATACATTTTTATACCTAAATAATGATTGGCAAAAGTAATTTATGAAAATATTTCATAAATCATATGTCATAATATTGAAAAGCATAATATTTCATCCTTTCATACATCTTTTTCCACCTAAAAACAAACTTTTTATGTAAGCATGGTTGTAGTAATATTACTACTCTATGGGTGTCGTTGTTCCAATGACCAATCGCAGTCACAGCAGTAATTAAAACGTTTACGACCGATCATTTTTTGTAAAATCTCACTGACAGCAACTTTTTATTTCATTAACAGAGCGCGTCGCCTCCCCGCTAATGGAATGTTTCAGCCGCATCTACGTGATGGAATAAAGATGGAATGCGAAGACACAGGCTACTGCATAAAATATGATAATTCAATACCGATCATTGCCCTAAAATCTCAAATAGTCTCGAAGTTAACTAAAGTCTCGCCGATATATTAAATGAGAAATTTGTTGAACTGTATGATTGTTTGTTTTCCAACTTTAAAACTGAGTAAACAAGTTCGCCTAAACTTGGTAGATGGATGTTATTTTTTCCAGGCCGGTAATGTCCATGGAATATGGACAAAACTTACAAGTCCAGATGAATAATATATTTTTAGGATAGTCCATGAAATATTAGGTCGCTTAGGAACAAAATTTTACGTAAATATAGTAGATTTTTTTTTTATTTAACAGTAAAAAACCGGCCAAGTGCGAGTCGGACTCGTACACGAAGGGTTCCGTACCATCGTATAAGATTTAACACAAAAAAATAAGTTTTTTGTACAGGACCCCCGTTTATTTTGCATTTTTTTTTATTTTACCTATTTGTTGTTATAGAGGCAAAATAAATACCCACTCTGAGAAAAATTCTGCTGCCTACCTATTACGGTTCATGAGATACAGCCCTGTGACAGACGGACGGACGGACGGACGGACAAACGGACAGCGGAGGCTTGGTAATAGGGTTCCGTTTTCACCCTTTGGGTACGAAACCCTAAAAATCAGTATTTTAAAGACGTCTTGATAAATACAAACCTACAAATGTAGCTGCAATAGCAATCGGAAACACGTGCTTGGAGCGAATACTACATTAGAATGACCATATATTCTAAGCTAGTGTGTTATATTATTCGATTTTTAAAAGGCACTTCATTGTGGAAAAAACTTGGCATGGAACCATTTTATCCATTATCCATTTTATAATGACTATGAGGTGACGAGGGCGAATCCGGCCTCGACATGCCCACCGCTCTTATAGATAAGGGTGATATCGTATCCATTAAATACATACAATTTTCTAATTATAATGTATATATAGACAAAACAAAACAAAAATCTAAGCGGGGCAACAAGGACTATAGTAATCATGAGTCAATATATAATAAATAAAATACCGTCACCGCTTGCATTGTAGAAGTTACCGTGCGTTAAAAATTTTAAAACCAGTTTTAAACAAGCACCAACTTTTATTAATAAATCATAAAATGGATCCATGCCAAAATTTACTATTTATAAAAGTGAAGTATCTGAAAAGAAAAATACATAACGTAAGCTTATCGGATACGGTCGTTCTAGGGTAGTATAGTGTAAACGCCTTTGAAAGATCTCAGAGCAACGTGTATTCGCGGGCTCGTGAAGGGCGGGTCCGATCGGAGGACGCAGCACACAGCGCGACAAGCACGGACAGATTACGGCCGGAGCCTCGGTGATGGACGATCGGACCCAGGTGCTTCTAAATGCCCAGGCGCAGCTAGCATAAATTATGCACTACCCGCGACTATATAACGGTCAGCAGCACATTTTACACTAGCCGGCCAAACTGTTCTAGACATGTTCCGAGCTTGTGGGGGAGTGAGACGTGTTTGCGAGGTCTGGATTTTTTTTGTTGGCAAATGTTTGCGATTGATTCGTTCATTACTTTGATATAGGGGTATCGAAGGAACGTGTAATATATGAATACTTGAACATATGAAACAGTTTATTAAAAATCAATACTTTCCTTTAGTTTGTCTTTTGAAATTGTATTGTATTGTATGTATTAAGCATAAAACAAAATTACACGCATCCAACAAAACATTGTCAGGTGGTCGGTCACCATGTGGTCGTTTATATTACTTGTCAATATTTTCAATACAAAAAAAAAACAAACGTAAAACATACTAGCTATAACATCAAATAAAAATTTACTTCACAGAATTTGTTGCTCGTAAGCTTGGCTATATAGGAGGTTTTTTATTTTTTTTCAATATTAAAGAATTCGATTTCCGGCTCGATTTTTTTAAATACCATATAATGCAATTTTACTTTTTATTTAAATAGGCCCCACGGCTCTTTTGAGTGTTTTTCGCTTTTTCTTATATAGGTCGGGGAAAAAGTCTTTTCGCATTATAGTATGTATGAACTTGTAATAAAATCTCTTTGGCTATACTATTTGTATCTGGCCGGTTTTGGTATCATTGAAAGTTTAAATTTTAAAGAACATAATTCCAAATTCAAATTAGGAAAATGTGTGATTCTCATTTGTTTTTCGTACTGTCAAAATGAGTGAATCTAATGAAGAAATTCGATACATTTTAAAATTTTACTACAAAAAAGGTAAAAATGCAACGCAAGCCGCGAAAAAAATTTGCGATGTTTATGGACCTAGTGCAGTGTCTATGAGAGTAGCACAAATTTGGTTTAAGCGTTTTCAATCCGGAAATTTTGATGTCAAAGATGCACGTCGCTCTGGTCGCCCTATTACGGATAAAATGGATGCCATTTTTGAAAAAGTGGAGCAAGATCGGCATATCAGTAGTTACGACGTAGCTGAAGAACTAGGAATTGACCACAAAACAGTTTTGGCGCATTTGAAAAAAACTGGGTACACAAAAAAGCTCGATATTTGGGTACCTCACGAGCTCACTGAAAGAAACCTAATGAACCGTGTACTCATTTGTGATTCTTTATTACGACGTAATGAAACCGAACCATTTTTGAAGAAGCTGATAACTGGTGATGAAAAGTGGATCACGTACGACAAGAACGTGCGAAAAAGGTCTTGGTCAAAGGCCGGTCAAGCTTCACAGACTGTGGCGAAACCCGGGTTAACTCGCAATAAGGTGATGCTGTGTGTGTGGTGGGATTGGAAGGGCATTATTCATTATGAGCTGTTACCACCAGGCAGGACCATCGATTCTGAACTCTACTGCGAACAACTGATGAGATTAAAGCAAGAAGTTGAGAGAAAGCGGCCGGAATTAATCAACAGAAGGGGTGTGGTTTTTCATCATGATAACGCTAGACCTCACACATCTTTAGCCAATCAGCAAAAACTAAGAGAGTTTGGCTGGGAGGTGTTAATGCATCCGCCGTATAGTCCTGACCTTGCACCTTCAGATTTTCACCTGTTTAGGTCTCTTAAGAATTCTTTAGGCAGTGTCAGGTTAACATCATGAGAGGACTGCCAAAACCACTTGTCGCGGTATATTGATCAGAAGTCCCAATATTTCTATAGCAATGGGATCATGTCTCTACCTACAAGATGGCAAAAAGTTATCGAACAAAATGGTACCTACATACTTTAGTTAAATGTAAATAAACCATATTAAAAAATGTTTTGAATTTTCTTAAAAAATGCGAAGAAACTTTTTCCCCAACCTATCGGATTTGGCCATGAAGGCACATTGAAAATATGCTAAACATTAAAGTAGCGTCTACGAAGCCCCCAAGTTAATATTTACTTTACAGGCTACCGTACCAAGTGGCATTCTTTTAGCATGAATCATATTAAAAAATGGTGCTTAAGATGGGCCCGTAAGCATCAGAAAATATAGTACATTAATCATTTGAAAATCACTATTTCAATTGAGTTGATATTTGGTATCTAATATCAGCCAAAACATATCTGTGTCAATATGCTTTGTTTTTTCTTTAAATTAATCCCCTTCAGAGAAAACAAAATGTGTATTAAGCATAATTTCACTTGATTCGGATTCGATTTTTCCAAAAAAACTAAAAACGTGCAGTCACACATATTTCTTACCTGATTAGATTTAAATATCGATTCCATTGAAAAAGTGATTTTGAAATACTGTACATGTACATCTACATATGTATACATAGTATGAGGAGCATGCTTACGGGCGATTCTTAAACCTACAATGGTTGTTGTCACTAATAAAAAGTTTAAAAGTATTGCAAACCGCTACAGCATGGAGGTGAAGAAATAACTAAATTAATAAATACATTCTTCAACCGCAGTTATAAAAGCGGTCTCCTAGACGTAGGATTGCTGATTATGGAATCCCAGGAATGGGCCTGCAGGTTATTTACTGATTCTGTGAGGATTCGGAAGTGTGTATTTCAGTTGTAAACTAGTTAGCGCAAAAATTGGCCTCCTGGTTTTTTTCCATCTGAGCGTAATAACCTTTGTGGGTATGTAAGCTATGTATACAAGCGTACCCGTACTAGCGGATAAAATATATTTACAAACATATTTTTCTGAAAATTTAGTATCCGCAGATCCATATGCTATATCCATATATATATATATATATATCCATGCTATGGGCCATAGTAGCTATAATCATTATTTGGCGACCTCTACTTCCGATAGACATAGAAGACATAGAATATAAGAAGTACATACAATTTGTTAAATATAGGAACCTATTGCTAAACATGTGTTTCATTTATGCAAAACTCATTCTCAACCTCCGGTCCGCAACCCTATTCTGTTACTTACGCCGCGTTAATATCAACGTAACCGTGTTATAATTATCATACGTTACGGGGTCGTTAGGTGTTTATTACACGCGCCCGAGTCAATTTATCCCGCTCCAGCGCCACCGTACCAATGATAATGACGCCCGTAAATATGATTTAGCAACGATAATAACCGAAATATTGAACGCGACCCGTTACCAAGCGTACGACCGTGTATTCACGGAATAGTCTGTAGAAGGCATTCGATTTAGACTATGATCGTCTTCCTGTTGTCACATATGTGAATTAAGTGACCGATTTTGAGTTACGGTACGGAGTTGGTAGTTTTTGTTGCGAATTTATTCCATATCCATCAGTGACAGGACCCTTAGCATGTGAACGTGTTCACGCTTGACCGTTTTTTTTAAAAGCGTTAATTTTGAATATTATTTTCTCTGTAGCAGCAGCGCAGTATATACTGAGCGCAATTTATTTATTTATTTATTTGGAGAAGAACAGAGAACAGGTTACATTGACACATTAATAAAATATTATAAGTTTAAGCTACGCCTGCCTCCACTACGCTTCCACTAAAATACATAATGTAGAACATAAATATTTACACTAGATGAATATATATGTATATGTAAGAAGAATCGTTTGGATCCTTGAATGTCTAGGAGATTAAATTAAAAGTTTTACCAAAAAGTGAATAACATTAAAAGTATAAAGTTGGAAGTGGCACAAATGAACATATAAAATAAAATAATACTCACACTATTTGTCACAATTATCCAGCAGGTTACGGACATGTTTTTGAAGGTGGGAGCTGTATTGCAAAATTAATCAATGGATGTTAAATATCTTTTGTAGCTATCGCACTTTCTTCGGATTGGTGCACGGACACCAGGTTTTGTTTTAGCTCTTCCTACATGAAACAGTGACGTCGAGCATGTTTGCAAGCATGCCACGTGTAGACCTACCTGAGCGAGTAGATCAATAGCGGCCATATAATTGACATACACCGGTACATCGTACATTGTTTAGTAATTTTTTTGGTCGTTACATAAGTATCCTTTACTAGAATAAGTAAACAATCAGAACATAATGTAAACTTACATTCCAGACCGCTGGACTTAACTAATTTCTTTGTACAATTAAGTTTCTTTAATTAACTTGTTAATGAAACGTGTTTTCCTATGCTATGTGTTTGTCACTTTGTGAAAATATCAGCTGCCTACCTATTACGGTTCATCAGCTACAGCCCTGTGACAGACGGACAGACGGACGGACGGACGGAAGGATATACAGCGGAGGCTTAGTAATAGTAACACATTGTAGTAGTAATATATTGGTACCCTTTGGGTACGGAACCCAGAAATGTATGCTTTACTGAAGTTATATTTTCGTACCCTTTCCTTCGAAATTCGCTTAGAGATGTCTACTGAGGGATGGGATTAAAAATAATAGCGAGAATCATTTCTGGATGATGACAGAAATTATGGCAGAACATGTCCTGAAGTATTTCGCACAATATATTGTTTAGACACGTTCATTTTATTATCCCTAATGACGGTGGTACTGCGCAGCGTTATGACAATCGCGCCACGGCACGGCGCGGCGCGGCGCCGGCAATAAGTATGAAATATCACGCATTTCGTAACGTAACGGTGGAAAATTAGATGCGCTAATTGCGCTGCATTGATATATCGCGGGCGAATGTGTTGGTTAGGGCGTATTACACACATTAGGCGACAGATGGCGGCAGGACTTGCTCGTTGACTCCGCGGATTGCAGGCAGACCGATGATGTCAGTCAAACGTTGTATTCGTTTTTTTTTTTAATGTTCACTTGGCACTCGAAACCTATTCATAAACCATCCGATGATCGACCAAACATCGTTTTTGTCGCCTAGAAATGATTAATTTTAAATATTTAAATCGTGATCAAACTTTGGCCAAGGGGGTGTTGGCAAGTACAACCTTCCTTCAAACATGGTGTGAAGAAGCACCTGGCCGGCTGGCATGGTTTTCGCAGCCCTCCTGTAACTTCGAAATCCCATGGGCATCTTCGGGCACCTTGAGAGGTCTTGGCGTACGACATATGCCGTGCTTAACATAAAAAAACCTGATTGCAATCATTTTCATAAGGGCCGTGTTTGTTTTGTTTAGCTATATTTTTAACATATAATTATGTATATCGGAAAGTCCCATTATTTGTGCAGAATATTTTTATTAATTTTCATGCATATTACTTCCGTTTTAGCAATCAAAGCATCAGGGTCTTACAGTTGTATCTTTAAATTTTATCTAAACCATCATTCTACAAATGTACTTTTTTACTTATGGCATTGCGGAACTGAATGAAATGCAATCAGTAAGTGCCAACCATATAAACCAAAATTCAAACCATATAATAGGTAAACTGAACGAGCGAGCGAAGTTCTCCGAGTTGACTGGAACAGTCCGGTGTTTGTATGTATAAATGTTTTTCGGCGATATCTCGAGTATCGTTGATCGGAACGACCTGGAGTTTGGTAGGCTAGTAAATGAGACAAAACAAATTGTCGAGTTTAGGTTCATACAAGGAGTCGAAAAAACTAGGTGGCGCTTTTAGGCTATGATTTTTTATTAGGGTAATATTAATATAATATTATTTTTTGAAACTTAAGATTACGTGTTGTTGAAAAGTTAAAACAACTTACACCGTATCATATTAAACATACCTTGCCGTTAGGTACCTATTATTTCTTTTAACTTTCGCCAGTTCACAATTCTACATTGCGATAACAAAGCGCAAAATAAGGTGTAGGTTCTGCACCTACCCCAATCTGACGCTAAACTGACAGGTTTTGTATGCGAAAGCTGTCAGCTGTAAATCGGTTACTCTGAGTTAAAACGGTTATCCTCAAACATTAAATGTTACTGCATATTTTAATTTTATCTGTGTGCAATAAGAGTTTTTTCTTACTGTTTCCATAACTGAAGAAGCACCTGGCCGGCCGGCATAGTTTTCGCAGCCCCTGTGAAAGTCCGAAATTCCATGGGCGCCGTCGGGCGCCTTTTTTGTGAGGTCCTGGCGTGCGCAATATGCCGCGCTTATCATTAAAAAAAACATGTGAATACTGTTACTAGCTTTAATATTTTTTTCCATTTTTTCTTACGTCTTTATGTTATATATTTCACTTATATATACTGTCCAATCTGTTGAAATACCTGTACGTCTTGAAACTGAGACAGTTGCACATCTAATTTGTAGTCAGCCGTAATGTTCAATCAGTTAAGATGTTTTCAAATCATCTGGTGTTATTTTCGCCAAGTGGTACTGGGGGTCCATTCAGGGCAAGAGTGAGTTCGAATTCGTCACTAAATATCAACTCACTTTTTTAAATAGTCAATGTTTCCACACTTCTTGAACATCATTACAGTTGGGTAAAAATCTAGTCCGTCCCGTAAATACGTTGGAAGTATAAATAACGGTTCCGTTATTTTAATAATCATCAGCAGGACATAATTCTTTTATTATTATAATTTTTTTTTTTACACATGAAAATTTATTAATTAATGCGATAATTAAACTTACAAAATATAAAAGATTTCGTCCAATTTTTCTCTACAAAGCAATTTTGTAGACGCCATTACGCTCGCTGCATTTCCTCGCTGTATAGCCAGTCCGACCCTCTGTCGAAAATATCTTCCAGATCGGTAATCGCCTGAACATTCTTTTAATTTAGAACCCAAGTTTTTGACAAATAATTTTGTATCCTTACTCCAAACACCTAAAGTCTCGACCGCAAAAGCAACGAACTCATAATTCACTTTAATTGCCGAATATTTTGAGTGTTTTAATCTTGCAGCAGTTTCTGCTGCTGCTCCTGACGTGCGAGCGGTCGAACTAACATATGAGGCCGCCAATGTATCTACGCATGTGGCGTCCCACACCAGAGCCCTGCCTTTGTCCCATGGAATTATGGTCATGCCATCTGGTCTCTTTCCATCATCCCTACTCAAGCCCACCGGCTCTAATAATGATGGAATATTTGCAGAGGAAAGTGCTCTTTTAATTAATTGGTTGAGGGTTGCATGACGTGAAAATCTGCCTGCACATTTCAGGCAACTTAATCCATGGCGTCCTTTGGTATCGACCATAATGCCGCAACTGCACTTATGCGGCAGGCACATGTCGCAACCAAGGCGAAGAGCGATGACAATTCTTAGGCAATTATTATCCATAAAAGTGCCGGTGTGCGATGATGGTATGGCGTGAAGCCATGCACCAGCATCTGGTGTGGACACTGCGCGGATACGCGCCTGTTCTACAATTGAGTCGGAATTTAAAAGTACGTTGTGCAACCGTTTTACAACGGATGCATCCCAAAGTTTTTGTGAGCTTAGATTTGATGGGAGTTCTTCACCTGGGCACAAGCTTTTCCAGGCATTTAAAGCTTCGTTCAAATGGCAAATCACATTCTCGTCACTATTTCTGGTTAATATGGCTGTGACAAGATCTGCGACTCCAAATGCTGACGCCAAAAATGCAGGTATTCCAATGTCAGTGAACCGGCGTACTCCAAGGCCACCATTCCATATAGGCAATGAAGCTTGCAGCCATTGATCTTCGTTCAAACTGATATTCAAAATATCTTCTAGAGCTTGATTGATTGTACTATCAATTTTCAAAATTTTCTCCTGAAATAGCCAAGAATGAGTTGTTCTGGCAAGGTATATGAGCTTTGGCATACCGAAACAAGTCTTAAGAATTACATATGCCATATGGGAATGCAGCAAGCGTAGGCGACTAAAAGTTAATTCTAAAATACTTAATTTGTTTTCAAGAAAATCAGGCGTTGCCTCAATGGTAATCGGTGCGCCTAGTAAACATAAATTGCTAAGATCAGTGATCTTGATATCTAGCAAAACATCTTTAAATTGCGAATGCACATCGTTGTCGTAATTTGATAAAAATATTAGTTCACATTTGCTAGCATTAAATTCTAGCCCAATGGATTTGAATTCTTCAATTAATTTTGATAGATCTTTTAAAACATCTTCCGCTGAACCTCCCAGTGTGCCATCATCCAGGTACCAAATGTTAAGTTCGGACGTTAGTGCTTCAATTATTTGATGTATTGATAGGCTGAAGATGAGGGGCATCAGAGGATCTCCTTGCTGTGCTCCAACTTGGGAATCTATGGTATTTTTACCAAAAAATAAAATTGATGGGTTTGCGTAGCACTGCCATAAAAAAGGAAAAAGCTTTGGTGCTTTATTTTTGATTGCTTCCAGCATCGAATCTCTTTCTACGCAATTGAAGGCATTTTTAAGATCTATTTTAAGCAAAACTTTATCTTTGGAACCATTTAAGTTTTTATACGACCTCGTGGCATGGATTGCTGCTTCGAATGCTTTCTCTACTCCAAATCCCATTTGAATCGGCTTAAAATATTGTTCTAGATGTATTCTTGCTAATTTGCAGCACAGCTTAGCAGTGAGTCGCCTGAATGTATTTCCCACTGCAATTGGTCGTAGGCCACCGTCTTTTTTGGTCAGTGCACACAAAGATGCTCCGTATAAATATTGGCAGATATCTGGGTTTAATTTAATTTTAATAATAATATATTTCCCAGAGTTTTTTTAGGTTAACTCGCTCCCGAACTCGAACTCACTCTTGCCCTGAATGGACCCCCTGTTCAATCGGTTAAAATAACTTTTGAATGAGTGTTTGGGCTCATTAATAGGTACTTACCGTAATACATTAGTAGTTATAAGAAATAATTGTCTATGTCAGTCAGTCAGTCAGCGTGTTTGCGTCCACTGCTGGACATACGCCTCTCCATTTTTTCTCCAGTCCTTCCGGCCCTCAGCGGTACGGAACCACTGCTTTCCGCCGACGCACTTGAAGTCGTCGTGCCAACTGGCGGGTGGCCTTACCACTTTCCTATAAATTACTGAATTTTACCTGTGCTAAAACAGTAAGCAGTTAGACACAATTTTATTTACTTTAGGGTCGCAAAACTGTGCAATGCACCATGTCGAGGTGCAAGGAAACACCAAGCCGAATTGCATGGTTTTCGCAGCCGCTGTGAAAGTTTCGAATGTACCGAATGTAGTTAGGGTACCTATTTGAGGTCCTGCAGCGGGGGCACAGATGCAACGATACGACTGTATCGATCGATAAACGAATTTTTGTTTCGCTTATCGCACGAGTCGTAACGAGAAATATAGAATTTTATAGATCGATATAGCCGTATTGGTCGTCTGTGCTCCCGCTGCTGATGAACGTAAAAATGCAATACAAGAAACCATAGGTTTTGACACGTTAGAATTATTCCAAATAGTCGAACCACAATAGAAATTAAATCAAACCATAAATTACAGCTAATTTCAGCAAAATGTTCAGCCGCGCCCGCCCTGCACGACATAATAAGAGCTGAGGCCATAAATCCTGCTGAGTTTTGATTTAATGACTCCAAATAATAGCAATCAATAGCCAGAGCATTACTTTTGAATTATATTGTACTGAAAACATTATTTCAAACCGTTATTTTGTCATTCATTAATTTATGCTCAAAACATTTCTGTACTGATAACATGTATGGATGGGTACATAACATTGTTTCCCTGGAGAAGGATAACGCATAACATAGAAGTGTTTTTGAATGAGATGAAAGTACCTACAAAATTCATGTGTCTTTTTTTTATTGATACATACGTTGAACCTAAATAAAAATGTTTGGAGAATAGAACGTGTTTCTACCTATTGCTATACCGTTATCATATTAGCCTAACGAACCACATTCTCGAAGGAATTTGGTGCCATGCCAGGACCTTTCTTTTACGAGCACGGCTAAATTGAGCTGCCAGAAACACGGACAAATTTTCATTACTGCTACCAGAGTTTCATCCAATGCGTTGGTACCAACCCGGGCGGACTTAACCCTACCGCCTAGTAAAAGAAGGGTAACTACAGTTTTACAAGGGCTCCGAACCATGGAACAGCTCGCATTCGTAACAAAATGCACTCATCCAACTCGGATAAAAAAATAAAGTGAAGAATGAATGGGGCGAGAATTTAAACTCAGCAGGCCTATTCCTCGAATTCCGTAAGCAGGGATCAGGAATCTTGAGTCTAGAAAACCGCTTTTTAGCGGTTTTCAAAGATATTTTCCTGACTAAAGGGCTCCGAAGCATAGTATTTCAATTAATCAAGGTTTTCCGTCGAAATAATCGCTTTGAAAACCGTTAAAAGCGGTTTTGTAGACGCAAGATTCCTGATTCTTGATCACGGAATTCCAGAAATAGGCCTGCTGACCTATCGCTTGAATGGCAAGTCCTGTAGCTGTACGCAATATAAGGAAGGTCATGTAATGGCATTTGTATTGGACTAATATCATGACGGTGGCTATCGTAATAGACTTTCATGGTCAGATTCATAAAAATAAGAACTAGAGATAAGTCATTGGTGCCGGGCAAAGCCAATGAAATGTCGCAATAAAACATTCTAAAGAAATAAATAAAATTATTATTAGCAACCAAGCATAGTTTCTGTCACTATATTACGAAGGCTTAAGCCCTGGGTGGCGCAGTGTCACAAGAATAAAAGTTATAGCGTTACAGGACATAAAATATACAACAAAAACTCTTGTTTCTTCCAGCAGTTTTGCTCCATATTAAGAATGAGCCGAAACAGAATGTTGGCGAATAGAAAACGCTGTGGAGTTTTCATTTGAATGCATTTATTGGTGAAGCATAGAAAAATGTCATTCAAAACATTATTTTCATATTTACAAAGCGCGATTGCCATTACAACTAAGGGCCAAGTCCGCGAACATAAATCAACGCAAAATCAACATTAACCTACGTTTTATGGACCGTATGGAAGGAAACCGATTCAACTCTATACGCTCCTTAAATCGGGCTTAAAATGTAACGCCCTACAATATATCTGACAAAGTATCATTTGGTGTTTCTATTTGGGTGGCCAGGTGGTTACAATTTTTTTTTTATCAAAATTTTATGTTACGGTAGGAATACACTACAAAACATAGATGTTAATATTAAAATTGTGCGAATAAACACGATACTTTTTGTATCAAAAGGTTAGTTTTATAAAATTCAAGTGTCCTGTTTGAACGCTGCTTAAGATGATTATACTAGCCAATGCGTATGGTTTGATTGCGTTGAGTTCTTGAACCTTATGGAATGAGAACACGAAACAAATTATGTATAATTCCATTTAACGTTCTACAAATATAGTTAAACAAATATTTTAGAGAATGATATTTATTGCATGGAAAAAAAATCTGAAATCAGAGGTCTCAACCGTATTCTTTTTCAAGTTTGCTGCTGACATTGACAGTAACTGATATCAATTTTAAAGAGCATTACATTATCTACCAATTAGGTAACTGTATGTTTACCTTTCTTAAATTTCTGTAACAAAACAATACAAAAACCGGTTTCTCGCATTATCCGGGTTGGTCCCATTTAAACATATTTTTTCCGAGCTGCTCTAACTAAGCGACGTTGGTCTCTGGCTATCTCGTTTTAATCGCAAAAAATGGTCCAAAATGTTTAGGTATGAGGATGCCCTTAACTTTAAACCCGCTGTTATCCACTCTGACTGTAAAAGCAGAAGTTACAGGTTAACAAATTATGTTCCAAAACTTGCACATGTTGTCCTAGCGACTCCGCATCCCCTCTGTCCAACGCATCTCGTTCCTATTTCACTCGCCGCTCGGAGGGCATTCGTTATTTTTATTGTTTTTTGTTATTATTATTCTGTCACACGGATTACGGGATAATGATTTACGTAATGTACTTAGTTCCGTCGGAGGATGCGTTTAATTGCCGTCCGTACAGTCGCCTGCTTAAGGGTATAGAAACAAAGCGAGAGAGTTACATATATCAGATTTGGGATTAAACCATTGAATTAATTTGAATCCAGAAGTTTTGGAGGGTTATTCAAACTGTTTTCTTAGCGACAAATGTACAGGTGACTTAAGTCTTGTTAACACTTTTCACAGCATTTCAAAACACTTCACTTGAAAGAAAAAGATGGCAACTATATTATGGTTAAACGTTATCTAATTCCATCAGCAGAGTAGACTCAACTACCCATTGAGTGTTATCAGAACAACCATCCAGTTGTAATAGATAACAAATTCCTAGTCAAAAATTGTCTGCTTTGTAGATTTAGCTAGCGTTAAGTTTAAGTTATAAAATAAACAGTAGTACAGAAATAGTATTGATTGATTGAAAATTCTTTATTACGCCACAAAAAAAAACAATTTACAAAAGAAAGTATAGTGCAATAACAACATAAGTGGGGCGCAAAGGCGGGCTTATCCCTCGAAGAGATTTCTTCCAGCCGGCCTTTGGGTGTTTGAGAAGTTCAATAGGTATATATTCGTAGGTAGTACTTCAGCTTCAAAATACTTGTTTAATTATTTCGACCATATATAACAATATTGTTATTATTATTTGTCAATGATTTATGGGTCAAGCAATATAAGATGCATATGACCATCTACACAATCATTATGGTCATTACATTCGCTAAATGTAATGACTAATTTACTAGATCCAATTGAATAGGCCTATTAGTCCCTCATAAGGAAACCAAGGGATACCGATGGTGTGCACCCAGTTATTCTTCATTTTATTTGACTACTTTCTAGTGATAGGATTTTATCCACCTGAGTAGTTACGTTGAAACGGCAAGTAAATATAGTCTTTATTTTCCACCACGCCGTGCTGTAATAATCGGCAGTTGTTTTAATATATCCTTTATGAAACCCCTGATCGAAAATGACATAAATGTAACGAAAATATGTCAGCGGTCGGAGTTGCTCGTGGGAGCAGTTTAGATCACGAGCTCTTTATCACCTAAATACGAGCATGTGTTGGCCAACGCTGATAATAACTGTGAAGTATCGACGCCATTACAGCGTCCGCTGAAAAGGTCGTTAGTCAAAAGGTTCGAAATTCCCCGCCAACGTATTCAACGTGCTGATAGCGTTGTTTTAATTATTAGGTTAGTGCGTCGAGTATAAGAAGTATTGTTGTTATTTCGCTTAGCATAGTTCAGTCTAATTTCAGAATGAATGAATGAATATTTTTTTTAATGGGCATAAACAAAAATACTATTACAGCGAAAACATACAGCAAAACAACAATACTGCACAAAGGCGGACTTATCACTAAGAGTGATTTCTTCCAGTCAACCTTGGGGTGATTAGACAAGGCAATAGAGATATCTGTAGGTAGGTGCCCCGAACCAGCAAAACATGCCATTCGCGGATATTTCGTCTAACCAATTTCGCCACCTGCTGTATGCCCATAATTTGGAATTCTCCTGAAGTTCCTCTTCCCGTAATCAATGCCTCCTACTAACATAGCATTTAAATTATTCCTACATACCTTTATTAAAAACGCTACACCTGCGTTACGGACCTTGCCCACAAAGATTGATAGATGGTCAATTTGGAATATTGCAAGCATTGTATTAAATTAGTGCGTAATTCTTCGTAAAGATCTGGTACGTAGCACCCGTAACCGTAGAGCATGTATGAAAAGATGTATGTCTGTAGATGAAGCGAAAAAAGTGTGCTGTGATCGTACCGAATGGCGCTCTATCATCTCTGCCTACCTCTCCGGGAGAACGGCGTGAAGGTATGTTTGTATATATGTATTTGTATTAAATTAGTTTTATTACTATGTATGTAATGATTTCGAATAAAATTGGATCACTACATTGCCAGAAGGCAACTAACCGCCAGATAAATCCACTCCAAGCAGAGCAGCGGACTCGCTAATCCACTGTTTATTTTGTTTATGACGCCGCGTGTCAACGAGCAAACGTGTCGCCAGCGCCGCTAAATCCGCCCAATAAACACCGAATGATTATGTTCTGGGCGGCGCAGCTGGGCGGCGCGACGTAGGCCGGAGTGCTGCGTGTCGATACGGGGCGATCAGGCAATAACCGATGTATGTGGCCATCAATTCCTACTCAATCATATCGTTACCGAAGCCTTTGTGAACCAGTGGAATTTTAAAGAATTTATGAAGATTTCATTAAATCCCAGTTTTGCCCTTACATGAGCTGGAATTACCGAATTACTAAATGCAGTAGCAACTCACTTAGGGACGGTAATACAATATAAAGAAAACAATACATTTTGTTTTATTTTTTTATTTTTTTTCTGAAATTTCAGAAATTCTCATTATTTATTTAAACACTGTAAAAAAGGGGCATTATTAATTTTAATCCTGAAATATATTTTTTATATATCTAAAAATGGATGGTCAATACCACGCATATCGTCATGATATCCGCTCGACACACCGCATTTCGCAATACGCACGACTAGACTCCACTAGATGGAAAAAAAATCTTTGCCGTTTCGACCCTATTTTAATCCTATGCGATGGTACCAACCCGGAAAACATACTTTGCCCTTCACAAAATAATTTTAAAACTTAATTAAAATTTATGTAGTTAATTCATGTAACCCTACCACCTAGTAAGGAAAGATGATGTTTAATTATGATGTTTAAGTTTTATTCAAATTGCCGATAAAAGACAAGAATGAGTTGGTTACATACATACAAGCCAATATGACTGGTGAGCGGTGGCGTGGTAGATCTTAGTCTACAATTTAAGACTGCAGCGGCGGGCGGTCCGCCCCATGCGACACCACGGTGCAATTGCACTGGTTACTATTTTAATTGGCTATGAAAGGAAATCTATACAACTGCAACTTTTGGTGTGATCAAGAAAATATGGGTATGCCAATTAATTAAAGAAAATGCATTATTCATGAATATATCACATTCTCGCATAGTTATGGACTCATAATGAAGTCAGCTGTAACTTCATGTGAATGTTGACATCCAGCGCTTACTCCATTATTGCGACATAAATAAAATAAACAGAATGATGTTGCTCCGGCTGATTGTTTTTTTTCATTGTTTTACTGTAATATCAGATCTATGGCACATTTACATAAAAACAATAGCATATGTTAAGAAAACAATATATTTGAGGTAAAGAACTCTGAACGCATTCGGGGGCATCCGTGGTTCGCATCCTTCTTAAACACCAGGTCTCCTGCCTTAATTATTAGGTAGTAGGGCTAGTATTTATGGGATTAGTATCAACAAATTAAATGAGATACGGTCGAAACAACAATACAATCGTCCGTCTTTTCCATCCAGTTCAATGTAGCCGAACAATATAAGGAAGGTGGTGTTTTGGGTTCATATCACGACGTATTAATTTTAATAGCCCTCCAAGGCATAACATAGCTCCTTAAAGAATTTCAGCTGTCCATGGCAGCATGACTCCTAAATTAAACTAAATTGAACCACTCTAAGTAAATCCATAATCTAGCGGCCACAGCGGCGTAGGCAGGACTTATAGACGAACACATTACAGTCAAATTGTCCCCTAGTACACTAGACCGACCTAGTCCGATAGCCACGGCCCAGAGGCCCATACGTTGCTCGGTAACTGTGCTTTACTGTACTGCATTCGGTCAAGTGGGCGCATCGCATGCGCTTGTCGGTTAAGCTACTCGATTGAACGATTGTGTTTTGAACTTTTGTACTTTTAAGAACGTTTTCCTAATGAAGGCGATGAATGCAAATTGATTGATTGAGGAAATTGATGAATGATGAAAATTTTCTTCGCTCTTGCTTCCTCTTAAAATTTCAAGAGTTCTGAAACATGAAGATGGTCTAGGGGAAATTGTTGATTGCGAGTGCCTCAGCAGCGTCTCCGCTCTAACGGATACACACAAATAGTAGGGATGACGGTAGGAAGCGGGCGAAGGGATACTTACGTGTGTAGCGTTCTATGTGCTAAGTTTAGCGCTCGAATGGGGTGACGGCAGGGGAGAGGTGGAAGCAGTGGTGTTGCTGCTTGTCCTTGAAGTTTTTCATTGAGATCATAACCGCAAACTTACTATTTTCAATAAATTACGTCTAGAGCAATAAAAAATATCTCACTTATGATAAGCCAAAAAATCACTACTTTCGGGCGTGGCTTTCACACATATTTTTTTTACCATTAATAAACAACGGCTTGTATTTAAAAACAAGTTAATTTATATGGGTAATAAATGTATTTCATTTATTTGTATTGGATTTTTTGAAATTTGATACGGATCTAATAAATTTTACCGATGATTTTTCACAATCGCTGTCAATTTTCAAATCCGAAACCGAAATTGCATCGCACCCCTCGCGCGTCTCGCCATTAGCCAAGCCATATTTTACAAGTAAAAAGTCACAAACGCAAAAATACGCGGTCATTAAGCCGTCGGTTTTATCTGGCTCCGGCGCGCTTGCACTTCTGTCATTCGAGCGGCGAGCCGCTGCGGGCGACGCACGACGCGCGACGCAGCCTGCCGTATAACAACTCTATCACGCCCCGTGACAATCAACCATGACACACCACGCTCCTCATTTTTGGCAATATCGTTTCAATGGAGTGGGATAAAAGCTGTATGGAGACTAGTCAACTTTTGACATGCTTAAATGGCCGTAGTAAAATTAAGTTGGGTTTTTAAAAAGTAAATTTGTTTGTTTGTGTTGAGCCTAAAAAGGTAACCTCATTTTTTTTCTGTAAACTTATTTTTATCGACATAAAATTTACTTTATGATGTTAACGTCTTAGCGTGATTTTCACCAAGTGCTGATTTATTTTAATCGACACTTAAAGGGCCTTCATTACTAAAGTTCTGATTATCTTGTACTGGTATTAAATGCAAGCTGCTAAGAAAGGCCCTTAATATGTGGCGATTAAGCTAATCAGCAGTAGATGAAAAATGCCCTTATGATATTAAATTACAACATATGAGTTCTCTGAATTGCTACAGATATTTTCGTGTGTACTATATATTTAAGTTTAATATACAAGATCACTATCACATCTTCATGGATTCTGCAATGGGACATGAAAGTATGGCGTTACCAGTCCGTATGCAATGAAAACAGTTCTGCAGGCCTATTTCAGGAATTCCGTAATCAGGAATCCGGAGTCTCAATGGTTGCTTTCATAGCGGTTTTCAAAGCGATTTTCTTGGCATAAAATATCCGGAGCTTAGTATTACACTTAATTAAGGTACAAAAACGGTTTCCTAGACTCAGGATTCCTGATTACAGAATTCCAGAAAAAGGCTTGCTGAATTATTGGTTTCCAAGGATCTGAAAGACTGTTCTTAAAAACGCATTTACCATTTATTCAGTATTCAAGTATTTGTTTGGGCACAGAATTATTTGTCATGATGCAAAAGCATACTTTTCACATAGTTGTACACATTCGTTAGAGACAATAGTTTGACAGTCACTGCAACTCAAACGACCCGCTGGATCCGAGGATTTCGCCAGCTGGAAATAATGAGGCAATTTCTGCTATTTCCACTTTAGGCGATTTCGAAACTTTCCAACATTTCGAAGCTTAGTTCGCCACATTTGCCGCGCAATCGACAACATTAAAAGTGATCTCATTACGAGACCAATCGGCCGTGTGATGTCGTAATGCAGCGGCGCAGCCATCTCTCCTATAAATGCACCAATAAAAACGCGGGAAACACACTACATCGAAAAAGTGTACTTATCGTTGATAAAAAAAAATATTATGTATTTATCATTGAGGTAAATTACCTCAATGGTATTTATCGATCCCGCTGCTCTTTAGTTTTTAGGTATTTTTAAAAGATGTATGCAGTTTCTTTCTTTTTGATTTTTTTTCTTTTAATTACATCTTTTTTAATTATATGCTGAAATTATTGAAATTTTATCGATATGTATGTATGCATAATCGACCGTAAAGCAAGAACACATTAATTAAAGAAAGAGCTGAGTAAAAATAACTAATTTACGAATATACTGCAAGACTGGACCGGAGCCAGCAAAACATAACTTTTGCAGGATTTTTTTTTGGATTATTGTACTCTCCTAACAGTCCCTCCTCCCATAATCAATGCCTCTTACTATCAAAGTATTTAAGATTATACATACATACATTTATTTAACGCTTCATCAACGTTCCTGCTAAATTAATTGACTGCAAAGATAGAACATTCAAACATGTTTCTATGCTAATGTTAATAAGTTTGTGATCAAATTGCAACAATTTTTTTTTTCTGTATTATCATGAAAATTAAATTATATTCGTTGGTTCATATCCGAGATTATTTTCCGATCATTTGCAAACTATCAATGAAATATTTGCAGATATTTGGAAACAAAATGGGTCTTATGAAACGGTTTTTTTTTGTATCGTTAATAAACTCCGTGGAATGTTAAAAAGCCCCTGGAAACTCTCACCATTGGCACAGTATTTATTTAAATAAAATAATTTTATGTCGTAAGTCGATCCATCATGCCAGATCCCAAATGAATCCGTGCTCCGTCGCTATTGGTTGATCGGGAAATAATAGTATAAATAAAGTTGTGCAAAGCCCAGCGGCTAGAACCTCGCTGAAGGCTACTTTATGTGACTGTTTTAACGGAGATGCTTTAGTGAGGACTGAACGCATTTATATTGGAGCTCGCCAACAATAATACCATAATGAAACAATTTGAATTTGAAATGGAGCCCATACCGGTTTATTTATCAAGCTCTCATCTTCATTAAATGTTGACATCTATATTACTACTGTAATTAAGAATTCATTTCAAGTAAGAAGTTTACAACCCTACGATATAATAGATTACGAAATCTATGTATATAATAATAATAGTTACGAAAGATCATTCATCAAAGTTTATTTTTTGTGTATTTTCAAGAATAATCTAGGCGATCTAGGCAATGCATAATGCATGTCACAGTGTTCCGGCGCAAAATCGTTCATATTGCTCTATCTGCGCGGATGGAAGGCCCTTTAACGGAATCCGGGGCCTCAACATCCACCTATCCAAGAAACACAGGCCGACCATACTTTGTGCAAACGCTTTACCTTCGTCACAACCAACCTCATCAAATTTCACACCGGCTACATTTGAAGACACTATCAGATATCTACGTTTTACCTGTCCTGTAGTCCGTAGGATACCACGAGCTTCAAGAACGAACGTGGCATCCAAATTGTGTGCAGTTGTCAAGAAATGTGCTTCAGACAATACCACGGAAGCGTGGGAGGAATTATTCATATTCTCCTACAAAGTACTGCACGTATCAAAAGAAAAGGGAAGAAATAAACAATCACTCACATCGAAAATAAGACAAAATCTCCAAAATTACAGTTCGCAATTAGAAGAAACGTCACTTCCGACCAATTTTCACTCTAAGGCGACAATTTTCAAGAAAGTTGAGGATAAAATTTCTGACGGCGACGTCCGTGGAGCAGTGAGATTATTAACTTCAGAAGATGCATTAGCGGATGACACGGACGAAACGCTGGCTGCACTAATGCTGAAACATCCCACTCCATCACGCATCCTATCTTTTCCAGAATCACCGAATGATGATGACGAATACTTAGTAACTAAGGAAAGCTCCGTCAAGGAAGCTATTGCGTCTTTCCCCAACGGATCAGCTGCGGGATTTGATGGCTTAGGTCCACAACACTTAAAAGATCTTATAAATTATTCTAACGGTACAGTAGGAGATGACCTTTTAAAAGAGTTGACTAATTTGTGCAATTTAATGCTAGCGGGCAAGGTAAACAAGGAATTTACTAAATATCTTTATGGTGCATCCCTTATCGCACTCAATAAGAAGGATGGCGGAATTCGGCCGATCGCCATCGGATGCACACTACGTAGGTTATGCTCAAAAGTAGCATGCCGAAGTATATCGGAGGCTCTTGGGGACACGCTCCGTCCGATACAGTTGGGCTTTGGGACTAGATGTGGATGTGAAGCTGCAGTTCACGCTACACGCTCCTTTATGTCACAAAGTACAAATGATGCCGAGGTAATTATAAAAATTGACATTCGAAACGCTTTTAACTCCGTCGAACGAGATTCGATGTTAGAACAAGTGAAGAAACAAGTACCAAGCATTTTTCAATATTTAAACCAATGTTATTCTACTGCTTCAAACCTTTATTACAACAGTCACTTAATTCAGTCAACCGTAGGATGTCAACAAGGAGATCCGCTAGGACCAGCCATATTTAGTTTGGCAATAGATCCAATCTTAAAATCTCTTAGCTCTAATTTTAATGTTTGGTATTTAGACGATGGAACTATTGGTGGAAATTTAATAACGGTTTTATCAGATTTAAAAAAGTTAACAACCGAACTTTCGAAAATAGGTTTAAGTATAAATTTAGTAAAATGTGAAATGTTTTTCTGTAACTCTGTGCAAGATTACAGAAAATCTGAAATATATAATTATTACCGCACATCAAAATATTAAACGATGACTCAATTATTCTTCTTGGAGCCCCACTAACGGAATCAGCTTTAGTTCCATTTATAAACAAAAAGGAAAAAGTTTTAGATTTGTTTTCTGAGAGATTATTACACCTGAATGCTCATATGGCTCTTCATTTACTAAAAAACTGTTTTTTTATACCTAAATTGACATATTTTTTAAGATGTTGTCCTTTTTGGAAATACCCAGTGAAAAGTAAAATATTCGACGACCATTTAAGAAATAGTTTGAATAAAATTTTGAATATTAATATTACAACGGGAGATCAATCATGGAAGCAGATTTCGCTCCCTATAAAATCAGGTGGCACCGGCTTACGATCAGTTTCAGACATAGCCCTGCCAGCCTTCCTGTCCTCTGTTCACAGCTGCGCCGATCTCGTGGGAATTATTCTTACTCCGTCACAATGTGGCTACGAGATCGCGTACATGAATGAGGCCTTGGAGGCTTGGCAGGCTTTGTGCCCAGGTGAAACATTACCGGCTAACTTAAAAGGACAAAAACATTGGGACTACCCGATAATTGTCCTGAAACAGAGCGCTCTCCTGCTGAATAGTGACAAGACCAATAAAGCACGTATCCTGGCTGCCTCGCAGGTAGAATCCGGTGCGTGGCTACAGGCGTATCCGTCCGCACATCTAGGAACCCTTCTAGATCGAGACACGCTACGCATCGCTTTCTGCCTCCGGGGAGGAATCAGGATATGCCAGCCTCACACTTGCCCCTGCGGCTCGCCGGTCGACACGTCCGGTTACCATGGACTCTCGTGCGTCAAGAGTGCTGGTCGTTTATCACGTCATGCATCGATAAACGACCTTCTAAAGCGTTCACTTGCGGCCGCCAAGATACCCAGCACTTTAGAGCCTACGGGTATCTTTCGAGATGACGGTAAGAGACCCGATGGCATCACTTTGTTACCCTGGTCGCAAGGGAAGGCCTTAGTATGGGACGTTACCTGCACCGACACGTTAGCAGCGAGTCACGTGGACGGTTCCTCCTGCTCCGCGGGTTCAGCTGCAGGGAAGGCCGAGGCACTCAAACACTCAAAATATAAATCCTTAAAGGAACAGTTTGAGTTCTTCGCCTTCGCTGTGGAGACCCACGGAGTTTGGAGTAGCGATGCGTGGGTCTTTGCGAGACGCTTGGGAAAATTACTTATAGAATCGACAGGCGATCGGCGAGCTGCCTCATTTTTTAAACAACGCGTCTCCTTAGCTATTCAGCGGGGGAACGCTGCATCAGTATTGGGGACAATGACAACAGTCCCAATGGATGATTTTTTTAATATTTAATTAAGTGTATTTTATGTTTGTTACCAGTTAATTAGAAAATAAAAGAATAATCAAGTTCAAAATGCATCTAATCTGAAGGATACTATTGAAATTCAAATTGGAATTATATCGCAACATTGTATTGCTGCCACTGGGGCCTTTTTTCATAAAACATGGTTGAAAGTGGCGATAACTGGACTGATCGTGATGCTCGTGAACGAGTGCTATGTGTAGAGTTTGTTAAGATGGCAGGAATAGTTCTTGCAAAATATACTATGATCTTTTTTATGCGTTGCTGCATAATGTCTATGGCCATGTTGCTGTATAGTGGCGCTGCCAGCAACTCTTACTGACTTTTTTGATTGTAATTGCAGAAGGCCTGCGGCGGTGAGTATCGGGCAGCGTTAAGTGGACTGTTCCCATCTAGATATGACTCGTCAGAACGAACGCTGCGATGGGTACTGGTCAGTGCTGAGCGGACTGTACATCTCGACGTGCCTCGACACAATAACTACATCGATGAATGTCGGCTAGCGCTAAGTGAACTGTATCTATCTCGATGTGCCTCAGTAGAAGGACTGCGAATTCAAGGAAGAAGGTCATAATCCCGGTATGACGAGAGTCGTGCAAATAGTCGCTCCGAATGAAGAGCCATTAGATAAGCAGCGCACGCTTTGGTTCCGAAAAACATGCACTTGGTTTCAGGTTGGTAATTCAGGCGCTCTTTTGGCTGCCCCTTCTTCTCGGCCGGGATGTACTTGCCGGCTTCGTTGGGCCCAGGTAGCTATCGGGTTTGCTTTCGGATGGGAACGAGCTGATCTGCCGTGGAAATAATAGCGGCAGCAACAATCATATGCTGAAATTTCGGGTATTTAAACGTTTTCTTTATTCGTGAGCAAATAGTACCGCCAAATCGTTGCATCAAATTTTAAAATTGTATCTGAAAAACATGGTCAATTGCTTGATGAATTCACAAGTCAGTCGAATATAGGGGCCGGTCTCATTTGTCTACGTAAACCTTTAAAATGAACAGTTTAGTGTCTCTTTCGCAATGTGCCGATTAGATAAATCGGCACATCAGCATTAACTAAGGGACCTTTATTACCATCTCGCAATCAATATCACTAGAAGGTAATAAATACTTTAGTAACAAAGGCCATTTACATGACAATTAAGATAAATCAGAACTTGAACCAACCTTACATAAAATCTATAACACTGTGTTAGCAGGAGGCGTTGATTACCGGCAGACTGTAGGATCATTCTAAAATAGGTTATCGATGTAATGCTTTATCGTTATGCCTAATCTTTACAATATATTTATTGTATTTAAACTGATCGGGAAAACCTTTTTTAAACTTAAACTAAAATAATTCAGCTGAGTGTATTTTATTTTATGTTATCTATGTTGTTGAGTCAATGTATTCGAAAAATACACAATTATTTTATGATAAAATTATTCTTAATCATAAAAAAGCACCCATTCATTCATATATTGTTGCGTGCGTTGGCAGCATTGCGCAGACGGACGGACGCAGGGTCGTCCGACCGGCCGTAGATTCACAAATATACGGCTTCAATCTGGACGCCGCAGGCCACCATGCTGGCCGGTGATTTGGATGCGTTCATTGCAAGCCCTGGGGCACACCACGTCGGGTTAATTATAACCTAATATTAACAAATAATTGCGTACCCTTTAAATCAATAAAAAGAGTGATTAATGCATAAGATGTACCTATGAAATCCTTATTGTAGGATAGTACTTACAATTTCCATGGAAAAAAAACGATTTGCGAAAAGGATATTAAATGAACTGTTGTGTCAGCTTAAGTTTATTTTCGGTCCATATACCATAACTGAGTTTTTTGCGTCCAAATCCAGATTATCGCAAAATGTTAGGAAATGTTGATATTGACAGATTTTATGGAGCAAAAACGCCTTATTGCGCCTCATAGCAAGATTAGATAAAATCTGGCATGCGTAAATTATACCTCGGGCAAAGAATATACACACTACCTATGGGTTAATAAAAAAATATCAGTATCTTTTTCAGGTTGATAATAAGAAAAAGCAATATTTAGGCAAATGTATCCTCCGCGCGAATTGTCACAATATATACGGCGTTAAGTGGCGGTAGAACTCCACGACACAACGCTTGCATTACGTGCATCTCGACCGCCGCGCCGCCCTGCCGCCTGTGGGCGGGCGAGCAGATGGACAGTCGCTCCGCCCGCCCCCGCACTCCCCCCCCCCCCCCCCGCAGCTTAGCCACTAACGCGCGAGTTACTGCCGCCGAGGGCGCGCCGGACCCTGTTTTATGCCACGACATTATCATAACTTTATCATTGGTAATTGCCGTTGCAGCGCCAGATTGCGCTCATTCCGGGCTGCAATGAGAGTTTCGGTGTGGAATTAAAAACGAATTGTGGCCGCGTCCATCGATTGCTATCGATTTTGAAACACAATTATCGATGTGATGAGAATACCTTATCGATATTTTAATTATTATGTTGCGAATGTGGAGTGAAGTTACCTTCCGGAATTTTCGTATTTGCTTTGTTTCTATTAAATACATCTCAACGTATGTGATGGTTACATCTACAGAAATGTTGTAAAAGGAACCCTGTTAATAATGTCCGGTTAGTTAAGGATAGTTTATTTGTTTTGTCTCGTTTATTCATTTGAAATTTTGCTTTGCTAGGCTTTTGGATGTAGGGCTCAGGCTTTTGTTTATTTATAGAATAATACCAATTTTATGTTAAAATAAATTGATTATTATATATTAACGTCAATCCCAAAAATACATTATTACAGAGGATATCTAATTACATTAGGTTATATTGTTGTTCTAATTAAATAGTTTTATTCGTGTATTTTGTAAACTAGTCATATGTTTATGTAATAAGTCAGATTATTTACGAATGAATACTATAATTTCAACAATTAAAAATAATTATTGTATTATAGAACTGGCATTAAATAAAGAAAATTTAGTGACAAAGAAAGAATTAGATATCTTAAGATAGTTTAGACATTTAAAGTAAATAGATTTGCAAACATAAACAGGATATATTTGCATAGGGCTTAGGTTATACTGTTAAACATATTGTACCTAATCCATGCAAAAGTTTGATAAATTTTGTTTGGTCTTGCCTTTCATATTATTTTCCCGAATATATTGCATTAATATAAAGTAAATATTTCTAATAATAATTCATTTTTGTAGTTGTCACGCAATATAACGAACCGTTAATATCTACTTCAATAGAAACATGCTAATATTCAACATCTAATGACCCATTGCAAAATGCGTCCCTCCTCTACTTTAAATGTATACTGCAACAGGGTTGGCGCATTAAAAAGTGCAACCTAGGCCCGTATCAGCTTCACCTCAGCAATGAGTGTACATTGCTCTCTTCTTATGTACGGGGCGACGCAATACCAGATAGGTCACTTCAAAGAAAGCGTTGGTTTTCATTTTATAACCAAGCAATACAAATTACATGAACAATCTGATATTTATGAAGAATTAACCGTGGAACAAGGACACATTAATGAAATAAATTCTACTAAGAGGATTGAGATTCTGTAAGTTTTACACTGTCATCATTAAGTTGTTATGGCTGGAATTAAATTTAAAACGACGCTTTGCGTTTCGATAAGCTGAGTGGAGCACCTCTGAGCGAGGATTGGGTTATGGATGGGTGACCATTTTCAACCGTTGAGGCTGGCCGTGGTTTGAATTCCACGTAAAACTGTAGATGCCCCATACTAACTAGGTGTTCGAGGTTAATCTCGCCCAGGTTGATAGGCCCAAGTCGAAGCGGCAATAAAAATTATCCGTGTTTGCCATCCAGTTCAATGTAGCTGAGCAATATAAGGATGGACCTGGTATGGCACCTAGTTCCTATGTGGTGTGTTAGGCTAATATCTGACGGTCATTTTTGTATTAGCCAACTATGCCCAGTTACATAAAAACATTTATAAACGTAATCATCTAAACGCATACAGATTCGACACAACGTCCATCGACGGATGCAACCGTCGATGGACGGATGGATGAACATTGTTAGATACCACAACGTCGGAGGGTGGCAGATGGCAGCACAAAATGAAGGAGTGTGAAGTATTTGTGCTGTATTATAAAGTGTTTCAGTCTCTAAGTATCGCATATTTTTTTAACGTTCGTGAAACGTGAGGAACGCATCACCGTCATTTGTAAGAAAAACGTACCTATGTGGGTCAAAGTCCAATGCGTTGCGGTTAAAGTGATGCCGTTTATGTATGACTATCTTCTCGCACACATGCAAGTGCACACTGTATTCTGAAACGTACTGGCGTAGTGGACGGTCTATTGAGAGATGTTGTCATATCACTCAGCAAATTGAGCGTGTAATATGACGCTTCGTCAGCCGGGAAGACAAAATGTGTGTGAAATACATGTGTCATTTTGACGTGTTTAACGAGCCCGCCTATTAACGTTGCATATCGGATCGTGTTAACTCATCTCTATTACTGGCTGCTGACTCTTAGCCCCGTTGAAGAAAGTGACATGAAAGTTAATCAGAAATAACATCTTGGTATTTACTCGTATCTTACAAATGTAATGCAATTTTGTCTGCATACAATAAATCATGAAAATTACATTCTGTTGATGAATATAGCCGAGTATTAATATATACTGCTACAACGTAGTGTTGATCGAAGTACCCTATCTGTTAAGAGGCATTCCGACCGGCACGGGTGGCGGCCGGACATTCAAACTAACGATTATATCCTTTGTTACGCATCCGGCCGACGCCTCGGTGTGCTATCGAGGATACAGCAGACTGAGCGCGGCGGCAAATTTCATGTAATTAGGAATGTTGATAACACTTGAAGAAGTATTCGTGTCGTATTGCCTTTGGAGAAAGTATACATTGAAACTGAAGAGAGAAGGTCTTGAAAGAGTGAAAAATGTATAATTTGGAAACATTCAATTCATTCGGTAAAAATCTGTGAAGTGCAGTTTTAAATTATGTTCTCGTGATATTTGGCATTACAGTTTAATAAAATCAAATGTTTTTTAAGTCTGTACAGTTTGTCCTGCGTCTTTTCCTTTTCTCCTTTATTATTTTCGGAAACGGCTTGACTTTGCAACAATGTGTTAATTTTAACAATTTGGTGATTGAAGATTCATTTCTTAATTTTTAATTTTGTTTTACAAAAATACCATTTCAATATAATTATTACTTGGATATTACTTGAGAGGTGGATTGTGGCTTTGTACTACGATATCTAGATATGCCTTTCGTTCATTGAAAAAGATGAACTCATTTTATTTGCGAAAAAATCTTAAATCTTTCGAATGCATGAAGCATGTGGACTTGAACCAGTAAACATACCTTACGCGGGTATTGCATCTACCGATTTCTCCACCGGCTCTACACATAATTTGGAAATATTCTACAGACCCTCTTACCGTAGTAATCAATGTTTCCTACAAACACGGTGTTTATGATTATACGTACATTGATTTAACGCTTTATCTGCGTTGCGGACGTTGATTTAAAAAATACGATTTTTGTGACGTGTAGCCGAATGTTCGAGGCGTACTTGCTTAGTAAGAAAAACCAGCCAAGTGCGAATCGGACTCGCACACGAAGTGTTCCGTACCATCGTACAAGATATAACACAAAAAATAATGTTTTTTGTATGGAGCACCCCCTTTGATATTCATTATTTTTAACATAACCTATTTGTTGTTATAGCAGCAAAAAATATACACTCTGTGAAAGTTTCAGTTGCCTACCTATTACAGTGCATGAGATACAACCCTGTGACAAACGGATGGACGGATGGACGGACGGACAGCGGAAGCTTAGTAATAGAGTGCTGTAGGCACCCTTTGGATACGGAACCCTAAAGTATATTTTACTTAACTAGCTTTTGCCTGCGTTTCCCTTGGATCGTCACTTAAGACTTATATGTTAGTTATGCATCTAAAAATATGTTAAATGCGGTATAAAACAAAGTGCTCCTCCCAGAATTAGAGAATAATTCATCTGAACAAATAACCATATAACCTGATATAGTGTTAGCAAAGATATAAGTTTTCTTAATTAAGGTAAGTATATCGCTGCATCCTGCTCACGTTCGTGGCGGTGTGGGTGCTGGATCCAGCCAGTTACTCGGCGCGGAGTGCTCTTTCCACAATTATCTTTATTCACGTCGTAGCTTTTTATTGGACGCATATTGCGAGCTGCACGCGCCGCCATTTTGAGGACAAAAGACATGATAAGGCTAATGTTACAAGTTGCGCATTACTTGTGGGGTTAACGGTTGCATCCGTGGAAACGTAATGTAGGAGTAAATTCATAGTTTTTACATTCGTGTTGTGCGATAGCGAATCGTTGATAGCGATTAGCGGCGATATTTGCAATAGTACATATTGCAATGCAATATTTCCAAATTGTATTTTTATATCGTAATGTACTCTATTGAAATTAAAAAAGAATAATTTATAGCTAGCGCTATTCAACTTAAAAAAAAATGAAATAATTCTTTAAAATATACCACATTTTAATAATTGAAATAATTGTGGAGAGATGAAAAGGTGGGTCAGGTCTTGAGACCCACGGCTGCGCAGCTGCTCTCCTCTAGTCGTGATTTGAATGTTGTATATGTGTTATCTCGCTGGGAAACTTCGTTAGTGCGATATAGTGTCTGGCTGGTAGCCATCTAGCGCCCGCCATGTTAACTAGCTTCTATTGCATCTGTTGGTTGCATTTGTGGCATGCGAAACTAGCAGCTCTCAGTAGAGGGCGCTAGGTCGCTACATCACTTTCCCCCAGTCGAATGGCAAGTTGCCATGAAGACGATGTTGCTGCTGGTTTCGGTGCTGGTCGTCAGTGTCCAGTGTGACGCGGTGAGTTGGTCGTGGTGCTGGATGACGGAGCGCCGGAGGTGCCCAGTGCGACGCGGTGAGTCGGTCGTGATGCTGGGTGACGGCTGCCGGAGGTGCCCAGTGCGACGCGGTGAGTCGGTCGTGATGCTGGGCGACGGCTGCTGGAGGTGATGATGTTACCGGCGTCCTAGTTGGCGTATCGATACACCTACTTAGGACGATGGTGCTGATTTTCTTCTGCTGGGTTGGAGTGATGCTGGATGACGACATGCTTGAGTTACTACCGGTGAGACCCGCTGGTGGGAGGCCGGTAGCAACTGTCGTGACTGCTGAAGTATACCTTGTTGTGACTAGAGGAGGCGTGGTTGTTGTTGCTGAATCACGTCGGGGTCACCACTGTGGAGAGATGAAAAGGTGGGTCAGGTCTTGAGACCCACGGCTGCGCAGCTGCTCTCCTCTAGTCGTGATTTGAATGTTGTATATGTGTTATCTCGCTGGGAAACTTCGTTAGTGCGATATAGTGTCTGGCTGGTAGCCATCTAGCGCCCGCCATGTTAACTAGCTTCTATTGCATCTGTTGGTTGCATTTGTGGCATGCGAAACTAGCAGCTCTCAGTAGAGGGCGCTAGGTCGCTACATAATTATTTACGTTACATCCTTTAACTTCAACTTAACAGCTAAAATCATTGTTATTAAAAAACTTCTTATAAATTACCTTCGTTTCGTTTTAAAGTTCTACTTTTAAAATTATGTGACAGAATACATACTAGACACAGCTAACCTAATTACAAATTTCGAATGATCGTAATCGTTATTTCTCATTAAACCATTCCACGAACAATAAAAATTACAGAAATAAATTATTGAAAGCCTTATTTTACGGTGAATGCCTTATTATGATTGATACTTGAAATGAGTAAAATGAACAACTCAAATTTATATTTTAATTCACATTCCAAACACCAATTTCAAAGACAAAAGTGAAAATCGTAAAACTTGATATTTCCACTTCCTCCTCCGTATTTATGCTCGTACTCCGTACAGTTGTGAATATAAGAGAAATTAATGATAACAAGACAACGCGACGAGAAACAAATGCTGCAACTTTCGTAATATGTTCAAATCAGTTAAGTACACATATTAAATATAACGGCCGCAAGTCTCGGATGAGGCTAAGCGTTGGTGCCCGCATCTGCCCGTGGGCTTAGCATGGATGAGGCTCTTTCTTTACGTTAATTGCGGCATATGGCGCACGCCAGGACCTCACAAGAAAGGGGCCCGACGATGCCCATGATCTTTCGAACTTTCTCTTCCGAACTTCACACCGTGTTTGAAGGACCCCGGGTTTTACTTTGAAGAAAAACTTCAGGGAGTCCATTCGATGGAGACGAAACTTCACCTTGGTTATACATTTCAATCAGGAGATGAACCATAGTTTCATAAAAAAAAATGTGAAGAAAAAAGAAATTATTTGAGGCTTTGAGAATTATGTTTATAAATACAGTTTTTACCGTTTATTTTATATAATATAAAACATACCAAAGCTAAGTAAATATTATTTTTCGTACTAAGCAGGTACGTCGCTTATTCCAAGGAATGTAATATGTATGTATGTATAATCGAACGTGAAGCAAGGACACATTAATTGAAGAAAGAGCCCAGTAAAAAGAACTACTTTACGAAATCCATATCATATTCCATAACAAAGATAATTTTGATTATAAATGTACGATATTACTTATGCATTAGGATAATATTCTATGTCATCAATATGTACACATCTAATTGCCGCTTTGATCTTAGTCTTTCGTCTTAAATACTGCATTAATAAATTAGTAAGCAACCTTAGGATTTTTTTTTCTTTTTTGTTTGATTAATTGCTTACGATAAAAAAATGGTCGGTTCGAAAAATATCAGTGAACCATTCTATTCTCACGCCTCAAGCGCAGCCTACGAAGAGCATTTCAACAAATCCGTGCTTCATTTGGTTTTATTCATCCCGTGTAATGTAATCGAAAGTATAAATTCAACTTTATAAGAGTCGGCGGCGTCTGCGGCCGCCCCGGCTGTGATAAGAGCTCGCCTTGTTAACTAATAATAAGAAAAATAAACGCAAATTATATTTATACCGCCGCCGCCGCCGCTTCCTTATGAACCCCCGAGTGTAAACTCGGCCGGAAATCCTCTGAAAGCAGGATGCGCTTGATTTTGAGCTTTTCTTTGTGATGCTTATTTGCTTGTAAATTGCTAATTAGTTTTGACGGTTCTCTAACGTCGTGCAAGGACTTGTAATTGTTTGTGAGACCTTAACGAAATATGATGTATAACTGTCTGAATATGATGTGAAGATTTTGCCTTTCAAATTTATTTTCTGGTTTGATTTCTAAGTTTTCTGATATGAGTCGTTATTTTACATTTTTTTTTTTGTAATCACAATCATATAAGAAAATATTACAATTTGGGGGCACCTGAGTATTACACACTAAACTGGCGAATGATTTAAAATCTCATTTGTAAATATTCATATTCATCCTCCATCTCCTAGATTCAAGAATTTCAAAGTTTATTTATATTGGAATGTCTCGAATTAATCCATTTTTAAACTTTTATTATTCAAATTTAGGAAACTACTTGAAAACATTGATGAAAAAATACCACACTAGTCCTTCTAAACATATTATATTTGATTAACGTATTTTTTTCGAAAATATAAATTTGCTTTTAAAAATATGTTTATTCACCATTCTCGTTTATGCACTCGGATTTGTCATATTTTATCATTAGACAGTTCAACAATCCCAGCGGATAAGAACTGGCATGAAACTCCGCTGGTATATATGTTACGTCTTTCGCTGTTAATTGCTTGGTAAATCTTAAGTTTTCAAGACGTGCTATTGTATCTACGACCGAATCTGTTGCTTATTTACTATGGAAAAATTACAAGTTTCCGCCTCTAATTCGAATCGGTTTTTTCTAGTGATACACGAGTTGTTTCCGGATATAATGTTATTTTATTAATTGAACAACATCCATTTAATTCTTTGCCTGAGTAATTTAAAGGAAAACATTGAGATTTTATGTTTTAATAATGCTCATGTCAACTTTTCATTATTATATATTAAAATTTAAAACATTGTTAAGTCAACCTGCCTTGCGATTGAGTACTAAAACTAATCAATTCAAGTGATTACTTTATATAATAAATTTATTTTAAGGATGTACTCCCGGGATTTGCTTCAATACAGTGTTGCTTGATTTTTATTTTCCACTTTGCGTTGAAGAAAAAATAAACAAAACTTCAAAGAAGATCAATTAAAATTTTAAAATCTTCTCTTCGCAGCCTAAACAAGCAAGCCGACGTTTTATCTTCTGATATCATAGACGCGGACGATTGGTCCAAAAAAAGGGTGGAGTAATTTTTCATTAGAATTCCATAAAAATGATTAATTCTTCAACATACTTTGAGCTAAGGAAAAGATTTAATAGTCTAACCTCTTCTGCAACTACTTATAGCGTAATAGTTTTACGCATATAATGTCACTGATATCATCCTGATGATAAAGGCAGGCAGATTAATTAGAACTCGATTACATCTGAGACAGACCGAGGCCTATCTTAAAAAATATTTCCCCTCCAAACATTCGATTTTGTATTTCTTCAAGAATATTGACGGGATAACTCAGTGGACATATTAGCCAATAGTCGCAGGTTCGAATCCTGCTTCCGACGAATGTCTAGACCAAAAACGTTTTTTTATAATTTTCAAAACCTGATTACGATTCAAATATACTTTTCCGTACTAAGCAGGTACGTCACTTATTCCATCTGCGTTTCGGACATTGACTGCAAATATTGAACATTCAAACATATTCTGATTACAACGTTTCAATGTCGTTGGAAAACCTCAAATTATATAATATCAAAGGATGTCCCGTAAATATGTTTCATTCGAATCAAATTATCTTACTAACAACATAACTCAAATTTCCAAGATACTGATATCCACATCGACAATATCTTCCTACCCGAAACCCTTTAAATATCCGTCAAAGGCAATCATTCATCCACCATTTCGGCTTACTGCAGCTAAACCGAGCCGACGACCCTTATGACTCGGGTGGCCAAACTTTTGACTACATCGGAATACCTTTTCGGCCATTAAGACCTTTAATGACTGGCTGTAAATTGGCCTATAATTCACACTCAGGACGGGAGCGACCATAAATAAGGAAGGCTCAAGTCGCTCCCTGGGATGTGATAAGGCTTCTGCTGACGACTAGTCAGCTATATGTGTCCACTGAGGGTTACTTTTATGTATATAAGGGTGTATAGGGACATGAGTTATGTTTTGTTTTATGTAAGTGTGAGCTCACTTCTTCTATGACTAACATATTTGGTGTGTAATTGTTCCGCATTTTTAATAAATAATATAGGCCAAGTGCGACTCGGACTCGCACATGAAGGGTTCCGTACCATCGTACAAGATTTAACTTAAAAACCACATTTTTGTATTATTAAATTTTTATTATTTATTATTTCTTAACGTTACCTTTGTTGTTATAGCGGCCAAATAAATACACACTCTGTGAAAATTTCAGCTGCCTATATATTACGGGTCATGAGATACAGCCCTGTGACAGTAATTATTTAATTAATTCAATTGGTAACTTAGTACATGAGACACTTTAAAATAATAATATAATCCCGCCCGAGTTGGTACCATCACATTGAATGAAAGATGATCAAAGGGGCAATGGAAATTGTAGAGGTTTCCATCCAGTTTAATATAGCTGGACTTGGCGTGGCACCTAGTACCTATGCGGTGTGCTCCTAGGTGTCCTAGGCTAATATCACGGTATAATCCACCGAAATCCAGGTTAATAAAAAAATACTAACTACTTGAATGAATAAAAAAAACTCTCAATATCTATCCAATATTTTAACTATAGATAACCTTAACGCAATAGCGCAACCTAAGTAATATAGGTATATAAATTGTCGCCACGCGCCCTGGTTTTATGTGACGCATAATCTTTGAATTGCCAAGTGGCCTCAATGTAAATTTCAGGACATCTAAGATTAGTTTGACATCAGTAATCGTGCCTCAGTCCGTAATGCCGTCTTGTAGCCGCAGCTACGGCCCGCGCGTACCCACTGTCATGGCAACGAAGCGCGGGCTGATCCCACCGCCTCGATTGAAATATCCGTATTGCTCTGTTTTGTAAGTATGAATGTTTGTTATAAAATGTGTGTTTATAAATACAGATAAATATTTGTTTTTATTGTTTTATTACTTGTGTTGTGTGGGTTCCAGCACTTTAAAATAATAGAAGTGGTTCACAAGTCTTCCCGGGCATATTGCAAGACGCGACTTGGGATTCCACATAAAACTGCACGTTTTTACTTTATAGTTGGTAATCCCACCGGGTTAGTACCATCATATTTAATGAACGATGGTCGAAGTGCCAATTGAAATTGTACCTGTTTTCAATCCAGCTCAATTTACCCGTCCAATATGATGAAGGTGCTGGCACGGCACAACGTTCTCATGAGGTGTGTTAATCTTATATCATGCTAGTATATGTTAGCATTAGCCATCCATTTCCTGTAACATAAAAAATACTCATATACGACTAAATGCTAAGCAGAACTACAAAAAATAGCGCCATCTTACGGTATAACATTTCAAATTGCTATTGCAATAAAAATAATAAAACTGTAACTCTAAAAAGGATTCAGCGGCAAAAAATAAGTTTATATTTACCAATTTTAATTAATTCGTGACTCAAGGTCGATTACTTTTCTCGTGTACAAGGAACGTTGCATGGTCTGGGCTCGTTCGGAACCACCTTGACTGCTTCGAATATTTTGATGTGATTCGAAACGCTGGCGAGCGCTTTACCGGCAATAGATGGCGCCATCCATCCCCATGTTAAAGAACTATCGAGTCTATCGATTTAATGTAATCTTAGCAAAAAAAAAAAGCAATGAAACTATATTAGACGTGTTTATTAAATGAAATACCTATTGATTATTTTAACAAATGACGAACTTGAACTGCGTTCACACGAATTGAAAAGATAAATAACCAGCATTCATGATGTCAATTGCAAACACCAAGCGGTCACATTAAATCCACCACAAAAACTAGATAATGCTTTTATTAAAACACAAAGCACACACATCGGATACGCTATCGGCGGCATCAATGAGGTTTGAAAGCAGAAACAATAATTGTTATCGTTGTAATGAAATCGCTACGATTCTAAATTTACAATTTATTTATTGCTTTTATAATTCGTCTGGGCATATATCACGGAGCTGTCGTACAACGCGATAATACAGGGCCTGAGAACAAAAATTATGTGCAGAGGGTGTTATTATTAATATTCATTGAATTTAATCAAGTTCGTAATACAAGTTTAAAATCAAAATATTTAAACACTATTAAATAAAATATATTAATATGAAACTATAGATATATTATTGGTATTAAATTAATAAATAGATTAAGAAATGTATTGGAGATGTTTTGTCTTTAGAAAGTAGGTACTTCTATTTCATGAAAACTGCGAAAATTTCTTATTGGGAAAGAGGTTATCTGCGTTCTCTGATAAAACTATGATTAAATAAAACTATAACTGACTCAAAACTTATATATGTACGTAACATGTTGTGTTACACAACCAAGTTACCAAAAAAACTGGTTTGCCTTAAAATCTAGATAAATATCGAACCTGCATGTAACATTTCAAGAGAATCGGTTGAGAAATGAGAGCTGTAGAGGAAAACAGCTTTCTTCACATTTACTCCGCTATTTTGAAAAAAATTAAAAACTAGGCTTGATTAAAAAAATATCTACAAATATCGAACCTGCTTACATTTCACGCGAATCGGCTGAGAAATGCTACCTGTGAAGGAGAACAGCACGACGTGCGAAAGCATTTTTGCCCTATCTTTAAACGGATACCCTCGCTACTTTGGGTGATTTAAAATATAATATTAAACCAAAATATATTATTCTGATTGCAATCTTTCTCGCGGAAATTCATGTTAGAATTTAAATATATTTGTGGTAATTTTCTTAATGCATTCCTATCTTATCCTTTCCACATTTAAGATAACTCATAATCTATCATTATTCTTACACTTAGTCACGGATTAAACCAACAGGTGAACATATTGAAGTTTTTTTTATGATAAAATCTCAACATGTTGCAAAGGTTTTCATAACCATAACATGGCAATTCTGTATGAATATTTCAAGTTTACATGATAAAATTGCGATCAAACTCTGTGGGGAAGGCAGGATAAACTGGAGAGAAATGGAATATTTGGTCATAATTAGTTAGAACTTATGAACTATTGATATTAGATACAATTCATACTATTTCGCAAGTTGACTGGGACCCCCACTCCTGGGTCATCCTTGTCGATCAGTTGACAGAATAATACGAATAGGTTTAAAAGTACTTCCTACTTTCGCTAATCGCTGTACTGTAAAACAAAAGTCAACCAAAAATATCGGAACTACGAAAAAATAAAAAGCATTAGAATAATTTATCACCTGCGAATATTTCAATACATTATTTTCCGTATTTATTTATAAAATTCATAAAAAAACAATCGAACTATGAATATATTGTGCATTTCCATTTTTAATGGTCTTGAACACGAAGAAATTGCGTCTCCACTGTAGTTCCTGTTCTCACATCGAGGCAGCCAGTATCGGCGCGAGTATGTTTGTAATGAGCGACGTCACAATAATTTTAGTCGTGTGACAATGCTTTAATGCGAGTTTGATTCATTTGCTGTTTCGTACGGACACAAATGAGGTTATCATTTGCAGGTTTCGCGCGTTTTATTCCGACATCGCTCCCGCGGACGTGGTCATTTTCGGGGCGTAAAATATCGGTTTTGGCAGATTGTATCGTTTTGTGGCGGTCAGCGGAACGTTTCGGCAGGTGATTAGATTCATGTAACCTGGAACAGTCGATTATCTTTCCGCCATAAAGATTTTCTTCAACATTAGTGATTTAATCGAGTCTATGAAATAAACTTACACCAATTACGGGCATATATGGATACGAAAACCCAATAGTAAACAAATTGTTTTGTTGCTTTAAATCAACCCTATCCGATAACAATAATATACCAATTTAATAATATCATATTGACTTTGAGGGCTTACCGCGCGTATGAGGAGCAGGACGTGCTGCTCGATGTTTCGGAGCCTCACTCTATCTTCAGAAGAACGTGCGCGGGACATAAATCCCGCGTACATTTTAAAATTTAATTATATATCCCTTTGCAAAACTTATGCCTTCCAATCCTAACTATATCCGGAGCACCCGCCGCAGATAATCAGATCATCTCCGTGTGGTTGACATTAGGTAGGCTTTTGAGAACGAACCGTTTCTCAAACTCATTTCTCTGCCGCACCGTCAGGATATGGACCTGTCTGCAGGCGGGTGCCTTCAAGCGTTATTTGAACATGCTCGATAGCTCAGTAATAGTCCGCAAATTTTCTGGTATGGTGCCTCACTGAAAGTGGTTTCGCGAGGCGAGATGTATTTGGTTATTCTGAGCATCTTTGGTCCACAGCACAGCCACCCATACCGGTTTTTACTAAAAAAATATCTAATCCGTTTTTTGCTTATACTCCCTTGGAGACCCACGAAAGCGTGACGCAGGCTGAGATAAATAGTTGTAACAGAAACTAAGACTAACGAAAAGTTAATCTTGAGAGTTCGTCCATACAAAATATGTCAAACTGACTTCACAAAGTAGTACTTTCCGTTAGTCTTAGTTTCTGTTACGACTATTTTTCTCAGCCAAAGGCTAAGCAGGAGAAAATCTCAAAGTAATGCCAAGTGACGTCCCAAAGTACTACTTTTCGTTATTCATAAGTTTCTGATACGATTATTTATCTCATCCTTAGCCTGGTTTTCACCAAGTGCTGATTTATTTTAATCAACACTTTAAGGGCCTTTTTTCCTAAGTTCTGATTATCTTGTACTGGTATCGAATGCGAGAAGGTAAGAATAGCACTTTAATGTGAGGATTAAACTAATCAGTACTTGGTGGAAGAGACCCTTAGTGTATTTGATGGATCTAAAAGGTTATGTATGACTGACGCTCGCGCCACTGCGCCTAAACAGCGCGCCCGCGGCGGACGCGTCACCGCGTTATTTTGCGTATGATTTATTTTATTGTTTTCATCTACGCCATTGCGGCCGTTAATGCATTCAAGTAGCCCGCAATTACACGGCCGCTGTAAAATATTGGCGGCGCGACTGCGGGCGAAATACGCGCGGACCTGCGAGAAGGCAATGCGTTGTGATGTCGCATCACCCGGCTACGTTGAGCTGGACGGAAACACGGACAGTTCCGCATCGCCGTTTTGATATTATTTTTGTCCAATGCGATGGTACCAACCTGGACGGGCTTAATCGTACCACCTATGACCAGGTGACTTACAGTTTTACATCGATCCTGATCCATTGAACGGTTCGCATTCCCAATGCAATGTCGGAAAGAAAAAGAAAGTGGTGCATCCACACGGAACCAAAACACGAGCCGCTCAAAAATTTAAGGTTCTGACATGGCACTTATGGCTGTTCCGACCCAAATAAAATTGTTTGCACACATAACGCAAAAAGTATTGCACTCTAAGCCACGAATTAATAATAAAAGTTTAATATAGTCATATTACTTGCAGCGAAAACAATTGCACAATTTCAGGATTATTGGTTTTGTTACAATTTATTTAAATACGATTTTTATTTAACAGCGCCAATCTAACGGTGTAAAACTTCTAATCGGCAATTACAATGAAACCATTAAACCTGAAATTTTGAATATGGTTTCGCTGCAACTACTATGGCTATATTTAATATTTTTGACGAATTCGTGCCTTAAAGTGCAATACTTTTTGCGTTCTGTTTAAAAAAAACATTGTATGGGTCGGAACATCCTTTATTAAAACGGCCAATTCAACAGAATAAAAATCTTGAAACCATTTTAATATATGTGAAGTATCTAGAAGGTAGAATTTAGAACTAGATCTTCAGATTTCAGACTGACTTTGCTGACCAATATAATAAGTATACAATTAAAAAAAAAATTGCCGATACGACGAAACAAATAACCGCATAGAAGGTCACACGTAACAATAAGGGCTTTTTAGGGTTCCGTACCCAAAGGGTGAAAACGGAACCCTATTACTAAGCCTCCGCTCTCCACCTGTCCGTCCGTTCGTCCGTCCTTCTGTCCGTCCGTCTGTCACAGGGCTGTATCGCATGAACCGTAATAAGTAGGCAGCTGAAATTTTCACAGAGTGTCTATTTATTTGGCCGCTATACCAATAAATAGGTAAAAAATTTTTAAAAAAATTGAAGGGATCCCCCTCTCACCCTGCGGCACTGCCGTTAGAACTATCTTATTATGTTTTATGTTATGTTTTCTTCGCTGCTCTATGCTGGCAGGGTACTCGGGAACCCAGAACTCTTCTTCTTTCACTATTTGAGTCCATCGATAACAGTGCCAACGCCATCTAGCGGTTTACATTTCCTATAGGCTGTTGCAAGCTTAATTGTTAGGTTTGCATCAAAGGGCATTATACTTTTTGTGGAGTGTTCATAAAAAACATTGCTAAGAGCGGAACCACCTACCTACACTGAAGCCTAATGGCGGGGATGGGAATGTGTTCTTAAATGTTTAGTGCTTCGATTCACTAAGGATCCCTTTTTCTTTAATAATTTACATCTACCTGCTGTCGTTCGTCCATATATCCGTCAAAATATCACGCCCTGCATATGGACCCTTTTAATGTTAATTCTTTTAGGTGAAATCTTAGCTTTATAAGGATGGAAAACAGCAATGAAAAATATATTTTTTTATAATATCCGTCCATTCACGGATATACGAAAGCCTGTGGGAGGGAGATTCCCAGTTCTGGTATCCATATCCAGGAAGATTTAATGTTTTTTTTTAAATGATATTTGTCAATTATAACGTCTTCCCCAATATCTATTCGAAAACGTGCAAGCTATTTTAATTTAAAAATAGTTTAAGCACTTAACAGTTACTTCCAATGAAGCTGTGTTTAGATTACTTTTGTGGAAAAAATAATTAGTACTAAAAAACTTAATCCACTATTTGGACAATCTCTCAATATGACAAGAAAATGTTACTTTAAATACTTAGTCTTAAACTTATTGAATATCATCATAGAATATTTATTCATGTTTTGGAAGTGTAGAATGACCTACCGGAGAAGGTAAATGAGTGCTATCTCAGTAAACAAATAATAACATTTCTAAATGATCACCATGAAATATATATGGCTGAATTAAAATAAAAATAACCTACTATATTATTAAAAATTATAAATAATTCTTTATCCAAAATTACTTGCCACTGGCATTTAACAGGAATAACTGTAACAATCAAACATAAAAGTTTATATTACGATGGTTTATTTTCGTTTACTGTAGAGATGATAATAAATAACTAAAGGTAGGGATTTCTTGATTAATTTATCGATTTGCATTTGATTAAATTCTAATCCGTGATGTTAAAATATTTTTATTGAATTTACTAATCTGAATTAAATAATCCAAATAGCTTACCATCATAAATATAACGTGCCGGCAAGAAAAACGCCCACAAAATGCAAGAGTGGAATAACTCTACCGTAAGCAAACTCCTGAATAAGCTCGGTTTTAATCGGCCATTATTAGCCGAGCACTTTCCCGAAGTGTGCTGTAGCGATGCAGCGTGCAGTACTTGCAGCGAGCTGGAGTGAGAGCGCACGTTGCATAACTTCTAACGCCGTAAGCTTTTTGATATCGCCGATCCAGCCAGAACGCTTACTGAACGTCACGGTACTGGTGACAGATCAATTATAAATAGAGGCTAAAATATATTACTGTTTAGTTAATTTTTCCAAAGTTGTCCTGAAATCAATAAGCCCCATACCCATACGCGTCCTTTACCAGCTTAATTTGTCTATAAAAGAAATAATCTTGCCCTTAGACCCATACCCTAAAGTTATGTGATATCAAAAAGATCATAATATTGGATCGCGATAGGGAAGCGCCTAGAAAAAAAACGGTCATAATTTTCGGATTCGGATTATGACTTCATGTTGGGAAAAACTCTGAAGCTGGTTAAGCTTCAATCATTTATGCCGGAAATAATCGGGGCATACGTACTATTTAAAAGACTTTTAGAGTGATTTTCTATGTTGGATTATTATTTGCCATGAACATATTTTATAGATTAGCTGGTAATAATAAAAGTGCAAATGAAATTGTATTGTATTGTATTGTTTATTCATCATCCATAGACAGTACACTGCACTCGGATTTGTCATATTTAAGCATTGGCCAGTTCAGCAAAACAAAACACAGCGAAGAAGAACTGGAAAGAAACTTCGCTGTTTTTTTTTTCAACGTCCACTTAGTCTAAGTTTACAAAAGTGTTTGTCAATTATTTTAACAAAAACATAGGTAAAACACTAAATTCACATGAATACACAAAAATTTACAATCCATGCCGTATGCAACAGTTCATGACAAATATCATTTTATTTGCAAAGACAATCCCCTCCAACTAATATGTTGCCAATTGGAGCAGGCCAGTCCCCACACACAGCACCCGTTCACGAGCATCACGCCGGGCACAGCCATTACCTCTTTCAACCATATTTTAGGGAAAGAGATAACCTGAGCCAAGCGTCACCGTAAGCAAGGACCTTTAAGCGATGCACTGCTCCAGTGGCAACACAACACTGTGAAACACTTGCACATTAGGTTTTAATACTGTGAGTTTTGTCATAAACTACTACTGTCAGCTGATCACATAGTTACATATCCCTTGAAATGCTACCACCTACAGACAATTAAGAGTATAATGGTTTGAGAGCATCCCTATCAATAAAGTAATAATAGATTCCTATATGAGATTTTGACCAATACCGAGAAATATCCTTAGCTAACATAACTGGGTTCTTTATTCACGATTTTATCAGGTCTTTCAGTTTGAAAACAAATATAATTTAGATTTTACTTAATTCAAAATATTTCGTCTTACCTTGTCTTGTATAGTAGATTATTAATAACCATGAAATTAAAATATTTAAAAAAATGTATTAAATTTTCAAAATACCCATGACATTGTTATCTTTTGTCTATGATATTTTTTTTTCATACAATGCATCTAACTTATTTTGCTAACTGTACTCTAGAGGTTGCTCTTATTTAGCAAAGCCTTGTTCTTTACGAGTTTTACGGGAGGTGTACACAATGTTCATCAGGAGCCAAAAGACTACACAACAATGCACCGCCCACGGCCGCACCGCCTACACCGCCCGCCCACCGGCCTCCCCGCCCGCCCTATACAAGCGTCACGCTGGGAGGCGCATGCCGTGCGGTTTAGAAGAAACGTGCAATCTTTGTAACTTTAGCATTCGAAAGAAATATTTCGAGAATAAAGCTTATTAACATGTAATTTATGTATGTAATAACAAATAATTGAGTTAGGATACCGAACACTGATTGCAATGACAGTTCCATGATATGATATTGTAGTGAATTTTCAATTGTTTTATGGAGACAACACATAATTTAATTTTATACGGACAGACCCTATACGATGGGCATAAGATTTGTTTCTTATAGGGCCCTAATATTAAAAACCAGGTGATACTCGTATAAATAATTTACAAACCGATTGAGATTAAAACATTTTCTGACAAGTTTTTAAATATTAAGATAATTTTAATTGCTTTTGTTTCAAAGGCATAGTTTTATTAAAAAAATATTTCCTCAAAAAATATGTTAATTAAAGTAGGGAAATGTAAGTAAATATTGAATAAAATATGGGGTTTCCGTGCATACTTTTGCTTAACTTTAGATGCTGCAAAACGCACCTGCGAGGCGGTCATTCTGAGGGTCCAGACGAATATCACTCGTATCTGTATCCTACTCCGGCAGTACAGCCTCCATAGCACTGCACTGAATAGATGACACCCCCTTTAAATACAGTCAGTGTCTACTACCCCCTTAAATACCGGCTGGACGACTAGCGAGTGTCCTTAAATACTAGCCGGACGCATTTCTAAATAGCGCCTAAACGTATCCACATGCAAAATTGGATGGGAAATACTTCTCTGAGGTTTATCAATACAGTATTTTATTTAATATTGGCATCATGTGTTTTGTAATGCAAATTGTTCTTCTCAAGTGGTTTAAAAATATTACCTGTACACGTACATTCCTATAATTAAAATCGAAATTTAGTGTTAAGTTATAAAGCTAAGTATAGTAAGTAAGTAAAGTTATAAAGGCGTGATAAGATCCGATTGCTTTCAGTTCGATGAAGACATCATTAAAACAACATTTAATAATATTTAAAAATAACCACAATATTAATATTATTTCTTTTGTTAATGTTGTTTAAAATAAATGCATGTATCATTTAAATTATTTTTATATACTGTTATGGAGTTAATTGCGTGTCTTTTTTAAACAAATTTACATCAATAATTTTTTAGCACATCTAGAAAAAAAAATGACACTAATATTTTCTGTTTTAGTAGTATTTTATGTAGCGGACATGGGTAGCCTAGACCACACTACATGTACTAAACATACCACTACAACACTCCTTCTTATCTCCGTAATCAATCGAATTTTATCTGAAGCAGTATACAAATGTTCGGATTGCCCCTAAGATGCTCTAATGAACTGAGTTTCCAGGAAATTGCGTCACCCAATGAAAAATTACCCCTATGATTTCAATCAAGTCGACATTACAATCTTCATTCAGACTCAATCATTTTTTAATTCATTTATTTAATCTCAAACTCACTATTTCACGTATTACGTCCAACTCATAAATAATACATGTTTTAAGTTAAAATATATATGATATGATACATGTTTATATAAACATGCGGTAACACAATTACTGAAAGTGCTCAAAGTAACAGTTTTTGCTTCAGTAGACAACCAGTCTAATTCCCCGAGGGCGATGCTTGTGGTCGCTACACTTCGATACCCACATCGCTTTGCATAATGATCCTCCTAGAATCGTTTTACCTTTTAATCATGATCACTTTCAAGGATTAGTTTAAACTTTAGTTAACTTGTCAAATGTACTATTTGACCAAGCGAAGCAAAAGCCAAGAGTCTCCGTTTTAGGTTGAGCAAAAATGCTTTCTTATGTTCGGCTGTTCACCTCGCATTTGTCGCATGATGCATTTCTGATCCGATTCTCGTGAAATTTTGTGAGCAGGTTCGATAATTATATGGAATTTGAAATAAATCCATTAATTGCGGATTTATTTCAAATTGGCTAAGCAATTTCGATTTTTGTTTTTAAGTGTTACATTTAAATAATTTTATGACAAAACCAAAATCTGGTAATTAATAAAGTGAGAAAAATAATACGATTTTGTTTTAAGGTTTCCGGTGAATAATTATGTAGTGTATAATTGCAAGGTCTATAAGCTCAGAGAGCCACTGTCGAATAGATTATCTAAATTTAACTAAATAATGTTGTTCCATTTCCGCTTACTTACTCCATTAATACGTACAGAAACGTTTGGCAAAAGTTGGGATTTTTAAAAAAAAAATATGGCTGGAGGTCACAATATCTGGTACATATTATAGTTATGGTTATTATAGTTGTATGAATGAGGGAAAAATAATGACGGCGATGGTCCACTCAATAATATTTTTTACTAATATTTGACGATTTCTGATACGACTGATGATGTTTTTATCAACAAAAATCACTTAATACCGACGAGATAACAAGCCCTGCTCAAGTTCCATAAAGCCGGAGCAAACATACAGATTATCATGAACCAATCACTCCGCAAATCCTCAAAAATAAATTCAAATCAGAGATGTAGCCGGGGATCGGAGCGAGGGGTGGCCGAGAAGTTACGAGCCACGGCCGGAAGTCACCCCCCTCCGCCCCGCCCGCCGGTGGGACGGGGGGGGGGACGGGGGGGGAGCGGGTCGACCAGCAAGAAGGAGCCCATGAAAGCTGTCACGCGGTGATGGACGGCATCGCATAAAACTGACGAGAGAGACGACTACCCGAGTCGGAATGGCCCTGCGGAGCCCACTATATCACTTTTATTACATGCCATCTTCATTTTCATATTTCATATTTGCATTTTCCCCTCACACCCTTCGAACCGTTACTTCGCTCGTTTTAAGCATTTTACGCTTTTTTGTATAATAACCTCCCGACCCGCCCCACCGCGCCGCCTCGCTCGGACGTCGCTCGATGGCGCTGAGGAAGTTTCGACATTTTTTAAAAGTAATTTAGCAGAAAGACTTATAAGTTTATTTATGTCTTTGTTAATATAATCTACTCAAGGTGAATGGGTCATTAGTACAGCGGCAAGGTTTGAGGCCCGGCCTTTGGGTCTCCGAGGACCCAAAAGTTCAAACTTCAGCGTTGCATGATATACCAGAAATTTACACACTTGAGCAATAAGTTGTTTACAGTTTATCAAACCCAGCTTGGAATGTGGACGATTAGGCTGCCAATAAAACGTTTTATAACTGCAATTTGGTACCCCGTGGATTAAAATGAATACACAACTATAACATGAATTCAATATTTTCGGTATTTACTTAAACTAATACTCTCTAATTGCGATCAATATCGAATGACGAAAGAAAACGATATTATGTACTATTTAAAAACCATTGTAAATTTTTAACGCGAAAACCAAACATCTGTATTTATTTAGTAATATCGAAAAATGTGTCGTCCCTGAAGCTTTGTCGGAGACTATCAATTGTTGGCAATAATTCATCGGCTAGACAATGCCGAGAATTTATAATGATACGCCCATAAGTTGAATAATGGCGGTGCAGCTCAACATAAAACACACGAACTCCCGACAGGCGCAGGCAGAGCCGAGCACACCTTCTCAATATATTTATTGCTCCGTTTTTGTTGATCGCGGACGTGCGAAAGGCGTCTAATCTATAGGCGCGAATAACAAAATTATAAAGGGTAAATAAAACAGAAAGCTTACACGAGTCATAAATTTGATTTATAGAGATTAAAAAAGGCGTTTTTGAAATAGCTCGAACAGAAATTCGGAGGGTGGGATCTGCCTTCACTCACACCCGCTTCGAGGTAGCGTTCGCAGCGAGCTTTAGTTTACAGTTTTAATTTATTCACTGACACGAACGATTCCAATAAAATCAAATTTATTTTATTTTTAATCTGCTTGACTTGGGTAAAAATGTTTACTTCAACTTTCTTAATTATGTCAAACCTAAGATTACTTTCGTGTTCACATTCTTAAAATGCTATGGATTACGTAATATATTTGATTGAATTTCAACAAAATACATTTATTTAGTTGAGCGGCTTTACCACGCATGCTTCGTATTTGTTCGGTAATCCGAGAAATTCAATATTATACATTTAAAATATCTGTATATACCTAATCGAATCCTTCGAAAACTTCAGATAAAAATTAGTCTATTTATTCATAATGAAAACCGAGCAGCTCCGCAAGCATTTATTAATGCAAGTAAAATAAGATAGGCCCTGGCATGACACCTGGTTCCCATTTAGAGTATTGGAATGTTTTTTTTTTTGTAAAATTGTATGTTTTATATTTTACCTGACTCTACTTTCCATAGCGAAGAGTAACTGTCGAAGCGTGGGTGGCATAAGAAAATTTAAAGGGACAAAAAACGTATTTCAGCCCATGACGGCGACGCCGGCGTCGCGCGCCGTGTCAGCGCCGTCGGTTGTTCTGTTAATCTTTCTCGTTTAATGTGCTCGCTGTTTGCGGAGCGGCGGTGTACGCTCGTTTATTTGCGAACCGTACTTAGATACGGATGTTAAAAGGGTTGTTGTACTCACTTTGTTCGTTGTACTTACTTGAGTTTACTTTTAGTTTACTTTAGTGTATCGATCCTATTTCTATGTTGTGAACTGTCCTAGGCAGAGTAGCCACTGGATTCGTCATGAAACACTTTGGATACATAGACGAAAAATAATGTAATGTTTATATGCACTAGGAACTCTTTTTATGAAAGGTTGCTCAGTTCTTCTGTTAATATTACGTGTAAGATTTGTAACTTGAGATCCAAAAGCTTTTCTCACATCGTAAGTCGGTAGGTTAAAACTAGAGCACACAAACGAGTACTTCGCCAATTATCATATTTGTGATGGGTGCTTTACTCGATCAAAATCCAGTTTCAAGTGAGTTCCTCTGAGTCTTGGGTCAGGAATTCATCAGATACGTTTATTTTGTTATGAAATGTATCATTATTCGATTTTATTCTAAAAAAACCTTTAAAATATCATCACTCTAAAATCCGACCACACGCAACCCCTTGCCCGCATCGTCCAAATTTGTCCACTCCTCGTGTCATTGTCGGAAAGAGCGAAATCTCCTTTATTCTGTCGAGCGGAAAGAAATACCCCCCCACCCGCCGGTACCCCTTCATCCCTAGCCCACCCGCGGCCTCCGGGGGGATGGGGGTGGGTTAGAAAGTCCGTCACCCGTCCGTCTGTTGGGATACTTCTCTAGGAGTGACCGTTTGTTCTGCTTGCGTGGAAATCGTTACAGGTCGTGTGGGGTAACATGCAATGTAGCACTCACATCAATGAGCTAAGAATTGTGTGTGCGCTTGGAATGTCTCATCGAGTGGGATGTTGGCCTTTTGTTTCATGAGATTCTACCAAGATACATTGGAACACTGTATATTTGTGCAAAATTTCGTTTTGAAAGTTTCACAATGAATAGTATAGAAATGGCGAGTTTTGGATAAAATAAAACCGATAAATCTCAAATATTTGGTTACCATTTTAAAACTTAACACTAGCTGGGTTTTTTTGTTGAAGGAATATTATATGTATGTAGATTATACAGGATGTTGCGCACATTGGCCGATAACATTTTCGCTTTTTTCGTTCATTTTGATTAATCCGAACTACATAATTCTGAATGATATGTTCTGATTTTGATAACTTACAACATTTTTAATGTAATAAAGGCTAGTTTCATGCCACTTCGATGTTCGAGTATGTGACGTTGATTCCGAACAGTTTCATATCTAAGAACTGTTTATCTAGATCACAGGTATATTGCCGTTCTGATTCCTATTCCCTTCCATGCAAAGAACACCATTAACCATTGAATAGCTAAACTCTCCCACTTCCAACCCCCCCAACTGCGCCAGCGAGTCTCACATCAACTGCAGTGGATACAGAGAGGCGGGGGAGGGGGCGGTCAGGTCCGAGTGGGAGGGAGGGGGTGGGGGGGAGAGAACTGCCTCCTGATGTATTTGAAGGAAATTCCGATAAGAGGTAAAGATGTGTCTGACCTACGTTGAAGCTGGTAGAAAAAATCAAGATAATAAATAGATGTTTCTTGAAATAAATCGACTTTTTTAGGTTTAATTTGAGTGTAGAATGAGCTCATATTTTTTTTATGGAACTGGATGAAAAACTTGAAACATTTTCATTTCTTAGAAAATCATATTTGATGCGATGCGATGGTTCCAAACCGGGCGGGATTAAACCCACCACCTAGTAAACACCTAAGGGCCTATGAACGCGGAATCCGAACGACGCAGGACAAAATACTTAGCACCCTCTTAACACATGCCCGGCAAGAAGTGCAGTGGGAATACTTGTATTCCTTAAAGAGCCGGAAACTCCACAACCCGAATGTCTCGTTTCTATTATCAGATAACATTGTTCTTTAATATAGTGGTGTTCATAGTTTTCATAAATCTAAACATGTCCCGAGATGGAAAAGAATATAATTTTGGAATGAACGGAATTGAAATATTTGATAATAATCATCTGATTTAGGTAAGGAATGTGATATGTATGTATGTGTAATCGTCTGTGAAGCAAGAACACAATATTTGAAGAAAGAGCCCAGGAAAGAGAACTACTTTAAGAATATACTGCTAGGCTGGACCCGAATCACCAAAACTTACCATTCGCGGGATTTAGGTAGTTGTTAATGAGTCCATTTAAAAACGTTGTATATAATATTAAAGAACATTGCATCCGAATGCCCTGACGTTATTTTAACGAGAAACAAACAAACTAGTTTAAAACGCAATTATCTAGCATGCGCCCCGCCAGGTCCGTCCTTAACGCTCGGAGCGACAGCGGACTTCGTCGTGCGAGTGAGTGAAGCGGCCAGACAGGAAGGAAGTCCGCATTTCTGACCTCCCCCCCCCCCGTCCCCGTAGCCTCCCCTACCCCTGCTCCTGCAGGACCACACCACGAGGGGAGGTAGCCCCTCCACCTGGGAAGAATACACCTTGACGTAGATCTTTGAGCGCTGATGGCTGCGAAGTGCTTAGATGGAGGATGCACGATTTTGATTAAAATTCACATATCTATCTATTTATTTTAGTAATAGATTCGTGTAAATCAATATTTGTTTAGAAACACAATGGAAGTAGGTCAGTAAATTATCTTGAACGAGGATGTGCAAGTATAATTTTCTTAATGATAATTTAAAAGTGATGATAAGTAAACAAGGAAGAAAAATAATATTTGATTTAGGCTTATTTTATAATTAATTAAATGATTCAAAAATATTCTAATTATTTGTCGTCATCGGTTATGATTCTATTCTCTTCAATTGTTATATTTATACGAGCCTCGTTGTCTAAATTTGGTACCTGATTTCTGAATAGAAATAGACCATTTTCTGAAAAATATTTCTGCCACAAAATATACCCCCATATACATGCCTTTACCGTTGAACCAGTTTTGATAAATTTGTGTATAGAAATAGTCTTGACTTTGAAGAATGAAAAAGACTACCTTTTGTGGCGAAAATGAAATAGGAGATAAAAGTTTGTATGGGGAACTCAGATTTTATCCAAGAAATAATTCCTCCCGATATTAGTCCAAAACGACAGTACCGAGCGGAGCCGGGTACTTTGGCTCAAACGTTAAAAATAGCCATAATTTGTTAGCGCGAAAACAATTTCAGAAACTAGGATTGTTCTTGTATTTTTTCATTAAAACTTGGTGGAGCCAGTGTGCTGGCAAGACCATTTTGCATTGGGACTGGCCAATTTCAAAATTAAAATGAAGCATTCGATGGCGAGATGGCTAACAAAAACGTATCTTGGCTGCATCGCCACCAGGGTTGGATAGGTTCATAGATAGATAGTATAGGGGAAAGGTTGGATAGGTTAATTCTGTCTCCACGTAAGGGATAGGAAATTTAAAACGAACACTTGTCCCTGGGGGTCACCAGTCGACACTTGCGGCCACAAAGGATTATCATGTATCAAGAGCGTTGGATTTCTGTCACGCCACATCTCTCCAACAAACTGCTAAAGCGACTGCGAAGATACCTGGAAACCATCAGAATCTTACAAGACGATGGGAACAGGCCTAGTGGCGCGGGGACTTGCCTAGCTTACCAAGGTCTGGGTTCAAATCCTCGCAACCACTTTCAACCTCGGTAGGTGCGACGCCTTGCGATTCGATAAGCTAGGTAAGCACGTCTGAGCGCGGTTGGGTTCTCGATGATAGCAAGTAGATACCATGCCAGGACCTTCCATTTCTGTGAGCATGTATAAAACTACACGCTACTACGAAAAGCTATACATCGTGCATATAGTCTCTACAATTTGTATATATGAATTAGATTAAGCATACAATGAAAGCTGACTACTAAAGATCTTCAAAAACATAGGTTCATCCAAGAGAAAGATGTACTATTGCACTTGCAACCATCGAGCCACACAGAAGCTTGAAATAGCCTTCGGACGCCTCTTCCTTTGGCTAATCCCTCAGGGAGCGGGGGAGGCCCCATCTCTTCTCCCGGCAGCGGGGTGCGGGTCAACCATCACCCTTCCGATGCGGGGGAGCGATGCAGCCTAGACGTCCGTGTGACGACATCACTATCTAGTGTATATAATAAAATGGAAACGTTTGCATGTAAAGTGATGCGTAGTCTTACATTGTGAGCTCGTAAATGAAGTTTTTGTTAGTTTGAACTCAGCGCTGAGGTAAACGTAAATACAAACTAAAACGCAATTTCTCTAAAGGGTTTTTCAAATGTAATGTGATGATCTTCGAATAAGAGTGCGGTTTTTGTTTTGATTAGTTCTTCTAGATCACCCGAGAGGGAATCTCGCACTTGTGTTCCGTGAATTTGCTGTAATTATTTTGTCAGTCAAAGTGAATTCATCAATTATTATTCTAATAACTAAATCTTGTTTTCATGTACTCAGCGTGCATGGAAGGGCAAGTAGCAATCGAATCTCGGTCGTATGGGGTCAGTGTAGCCACTTTTACATACAATGCCGGCAGCGCTGGTGTGTGAGTTCGGATACGAATTCCCTTACTACTGATTTGTTTCACCGACACTTAAGAACACGTAAGAACTTCACAGCAAGTTACTTAGTGCGATACATCCGATAAGCTTATTTGAATATATAGAGCGCTAATATTAGTTCGCATTATACGCATCCCAGTTATTAATGGGTATATTTGAACCCAATGGATATTGCCTTACTGCAATAATGATCAATTATAGTGACATTTCTTATGGATAATGTTCATGAAGTATGGCGTTTATCCTTTATTCAATCGTTAATTTATAAATATTTTGTCTGCTTTTCCCGCGCGGAAACTAAACATATCAATGACTCAATTAATACTACGGTTTATGTAAAATATACTGTATTTATTGCTCCAAAATGAACTAAGGAATCGATGGTTATCTCCATTAACACCCAGTACTCGCTAGGTTTTCCACGGACAGGATCCGCCTCAGTCGGCCGCCGCCGCCCTGCCAAGCGTCATGCCGCCGCGCCAGGGCGCTGCAGTCAGGATATCGCCCGTAAAATTCTAGCACCACGATTTGCGAGCGCCGCCGGGGCCAGTTTGACGGCGGCGGGCTGCGGGCGTGACGGCACGAGATACAGAAAAGACAAGCACAGAAACGCTCCAAGAAAAATAAACGCATAGCCTATTATTTTCAATAGGTTCATTGTTAAGTTTTAATTTTTTGAAATTAAAATGAGTTCAATTACTCGCTAATAGCATGGCGGATTGCATTATGGACCCTAACATCGTAAATTCGTTTCTCGACTGCCCTATATGACACCCTGGCTGGAAATTTTGTGTGAGCGTTTGTTTGCAATATTAGATTCCTAATATATTTATAAACTGGACATAGATGTTCACGCACCGTCAAGATACTAGCCGAATACACCGAACTCTCGAAGGATGCCAGAACCTCCCCTTTATCAGTACTGCAACATTGAAATGGATGGAAAACACGGACAATTTTTTATTCAATGAGATGGTAGCACTTCCTCTACCACATAGTAGGAGAAGGAGACCTACAGTTTTAGATAGATTTCGAGCTATGGCACAGCCCGCATTCGAGACGTAATGCACTTATTCAACTTCAAAAAATTTAAGGATAAAGTAAAGTTAGCATAGAAGGCAAGTCCTCACGTTCCTGAGCTCCGAGAAGCAATATCCAAATCAGCTCAACGTATTCTCTTAATATTGGTACCTGTTCCTTATTTTTTTAGTTTACAATTCCCCTTTATTGAGCAAGCTGGTTCCAAAAACTCTTGCCGGCAGCAGGCTAAGAAATTCTGGGTTTTGCATCAATCTGCGATCCCATTTAGAGGTTTGTTATCGAGCAGATATTTTACGGAAGTGTGTCGGGCGTCGTGGTCCATTACGAGAGGTGGAATGCACGTGAGGGGAAAGGGGAGACGATCGAGAAGAGCCGAACTGTACTCCGGGTCAAAGATCGCGGTCGGTTCGGTTGATGGGTGGAATTAAAAAGTTTTACGCTAACGGCGTTGTTTTCGACGAATTTAGCAAATAGTAAAAACGTAACTAAGGTAAACGTCTCTAAATTCGCTGCGTCAATATACAGGGTGTTTGGTAATTCGATACATTCCTTCTAAGAGGTCATTCTAGAGCTAATTGGCAACAAATTTGGCCCAGTGATCCAAATTAATTTTTTGAAGTAGTCTCTCATTCGTCAGCTATTAGACAATATCTGATAAAATGCCCAGAGTGTAGTAGTTATTTTACAACCATCACTTTTTCATAATAACACAGAAAGTTTTAAAAAAAACTTAGAACTTAAACACCACGAAACCTATTGATTTTCGACCCCTAGTTTTTTGGGATCTTTCCCATTTGGATTTGGGAAATGATATTTTAGAAGGAACGCATCGAATTACTAACATCCTGTATATATTTATTTTATTTGAAGGCAACTAATAGATAAAAAGTGATATTTTGTTGCACGGTATTTTTTTTGTTTTTTGTTAAAATCATAAACACATTTTCAAATTCATTACTCTCTAAAATAAACTTTCAGGTGGTCATAGCGACAAATATACATATTTTATTACATTTCTTGTTATTTCTTCCAAGGAATCCGCACTTTAAAGCTAAAAACATAATAACCAAACGAACATCTTCCAAAAATTTAGTTTTTTCAATTTGGTGCAAATACACCTGCAGTTATAATACATTCAAGCTTGATAAGTAAAGTACTCACTGAGAAATTAAAAAATATAGGGCAATAAGCCCCGCTCAAAATGATTTTGGACCACGTATTTTCAATGTATGCAAAGAAACAATTCATAAAGCGAGTCGTTTGCAAGTAGCAGGACCGAGTCGCTGATATTCAGTTCATTTTCAGTCACAGCGTAATTAGCAAGGCTTGTGCATTATGAGTGCACGCCGTCAGACAAAAATGTTCAGCCCCTGCTCAGTTGTACTTCCACCCGGGTGCTTGTTCAGCTCTCGTTCCACTTACATTCCGGTTTCTTTTTTGTAAGAGCGAAGTTTTTGGAATTTGATTATATTTTTTTGTTAGAAATACAAACGTATAAAAGTTTACGAAGTAAAATATTTAGTTCCACGGTTTACCGGTTACGAGTAGGATGACGTGCTGCTCCTTATACGCACGGTAAGCAGTCGAACTTATTGCCATAGTTATGTCTTGCGTAAGTTTGAAATCAGTGATATACAAAGTGAAGATTGATTTCACGCAATAAACTTAATTTATAACAGACCATTTTCTAAGTTACACTCTACGCATACGTATAATGTATAGGTATAATCATTCAATTACAATAAAATCGTTTTGACGTAAGCACTGCACATACGAATAGAGTGACAAAGTTATTATGAAAGTAAAATTGAGCGTTGTGATCTGTTTGTAGTCGGAGAAAGGGAAGGGGTTTCATTTTTCCGGCCAATTTTCCCTACAACGCCTAAGGTTTGATTATTCAATAGTCTGTAAACAGACAGATAACTATTCGACGGATTGATTTACGTTTCTACGTATCCATCCCATATAGTAAATCCATACGTTTATTTATAAAGTCACATAATAGTGATATGAGATATAGTTCTCCGGCAATGACTATCCGTATTTTGAAAAACGTGAATGTGTACTATCAGTCCGATAACTACTATCTAAGGATTGAAAAATGGGCCCTAAATAAGCTTCACTTTAAAACCGTGATAGATATAAAATTGATTCATGGACAATTGCTTGTTTTTTTTTGCCACAAGATTGAGGTTGTCGATGAAAATAATTCCCTCGAGTAGACTATATACATAAGGGCCGAGATTATATCAGCAAAAAGCGGAATGGCGATGCAAGGCGAGCCGGGAGGGTGAGATGGCGGCGCGGGGTGCGGGGTGGAGTATGGCGGTGACGGGCGGCGACGACGCGGCCGCAGATTTGTCGCGACCGGAAGTCGACTCATCCACCGGAAGAACAAAACAACTGCATTATGAATATTAATAGCAACACAAGATGAAAAATATATGTAGTGAGGCATATAACATGCAAACATAATGACATCCAAAGATTCTTGTGTTATTATATGTACTCCTTGCGACTCCTGGTAGTGGGCCAACTGCATTTCTTCCTGTGCATGTCGACTTAGGGATTCATCGTTCGTGGCTCAGATTCCACTTAAAACTGTAGGACCACTGTAGATAACCGCAGGGTTAATCCCGCTCGGCTTGGTACCATCGCATTAAATGTACGATAGTAGATGCTTTATTGACCATTGTCCGTGTTTTCCATCCAGTTGAAAGGGGCCGTGCGATACAAATAAGGTCCTGATAGGGCACCTAGTTTATGTATTTTTTTGTATGTAACCGTTATGATATTAGCCCAACACACAACATTGCCGAAGGAATTAGGTGCCATGCCAGGACCTTCACTTTATGGGTTAGGCCTAGGTTTAGTGTAGAGCTAATATAACAGCAGTAGTCCATTGCTAACTTCATATCCAAAAGGATGCATTGCACTATTTGTGCAGCAATTAATGCGAGATATTCTGCGGTCGATTTAGACTGCATGCTAATGTGCCCAAGGTTTTTTGTAACATCAACTTCTGCTAGCTATGAGGGCTAAATGTAGTCCGCTCATGTCCTGCTTGAGGTGAAAAAGGTTGATGTTATGGTGATATACACCTTGACTCTTTGACCTTCGAGTACATAATTAAGATGTAAATAGATGTAGTAAGTAGATGTAAATATAAGAAAAGAAAGAAGTAACGGTGTTTACGTTAGTCAATTAGTTAAATTGAAGCTTATCTATAGCCGATTTTTTATTGATTTTTCCAAGAAAAATTAAACATAATCAATGGGTTTGTTGTTAACGCAACGTACCACGAATATTAAATGTTAGTTAGTTTATAACTACAAATAAAACAAAAACTACAAATACAATGTAAGAGTGTTATTAGATTTTAGTATTATGTTACCCTACACAGGGAAAAGAAGCGTCGGAAAACCACCAGCACGTCGGTCAGATGATATACGTTAGATAGCAGGTGACACGCGGAGGACAAAACAGGAGACCGCACAACTTGGCGAGATCGTGCGGAGGAATAGGTCCAGCAGTGGACAGCAGAAGGCTGAAGAAGAAGATTATGTCACACACGATGATAAATATCATAATGAGAATTAAAAAAAAACCTGCCAAGTGCGACTCGGACTCGCACGCGAAGGGTTCCGTACCACCGTACAAGATTTAACACAAAAAAGTAACTTTTTTTGTATAACCCCTTTTTTATAATTTTTTAATTTTACCTATTTGTTGTTATAGTGGCAAAATAAATACACACTCTGTGAAAATTATTTCAGCTGCCTACCTATTACGGTTGATGAGATACAGCCCTGTGACAGACGGACGGACGGACGGACGGACGGCGGAGGCATAAAAATAGCTACCAAAATATAAAGTTACATTTTCTTAAGTGACTATTTCAATATTTTTTTGGAATAAAATTTTTAGAAAGAGATGCGTTTCCATACAAAAAAATCTCATAGATGTAACGTTCCAATTTATCTTACTCTTTATAATCTCCCACTTTGTACCTTTTAATTAAAAACATAACACATTTTCAGCAACAAAACGGAGAGCAAAGAGAGCGCAGATAAGTAGGCGCGAATGCGGGCAGCCTTGACGCTGCGAAGAATTCGCCCGCAAGAGCGGCGGAATATCACGCGGGAGCGCCGCGATCTCGGGAAAAACAAGGAACGAGATAATAAGTAGTTCCGGTGGAGACAAGTAAAATTAAAACTGCTGAAAAACAAAGGAATCTTCCGTTACTCGCTGAAAAGGGAAGGCATTATGCTCGCGGTGGATGAAGGAAGTTGCTGTATTTCTTTCTGCTGTGTTTGTCACCGCTGAAAAGAGGTTCATTTCGAGCCTACGTTAAGATGTATTTTTTTACGAACAATATATTAGTTAAACGAATTTTACGAATTTACTGCAAAGCTGGACCCGAACCAACAAATATTGTAGCCAGTGGCGAAATTGGTTAAACACAAAACCCGCGAATGTTATGTGTTTAGTTTTCGTAAAAGCCGAATGCGCTTGTCACACTTTGCTTCGTATGAATGGACCTTAGAATTTAAAAATACAAATCCTATTGTCTATGACACAAATCAAATTTTAAAATTCAATTTCCATTTTGACCTTTTGTCACTTTTTCGTTGAGCTTCCCAGAAGCAACATCTCTTTTTTCTCGCTTTTGTCAATTTTCGGCAACTGCTGCTAGACAGTGCCTTCGCTACCGTTACTTAGCCCTGGTTAGCCACGCGAAGTGCATTTGCCAAGATAATCCTCGGCGGGATCCCTAACCGGCGGAGAGCTGCGGCATTGCACCTCAACAATGCATCAAAATCAAGTGGAAGCAGGTTTAACAGTGTCATGAAACACATACATAATAATAACTAGGTACTATTGGTTCTGGTTTAATACATTCCAACATGTAATGTACTGTCCATGTGAGCATTACAGTCAAAAGATCGTTTACTGGTCCGTATGTGGAAAGCGTTCATAATCGTCGGAACACGAAGCCCAGGGGAGGCGCCATCTAGCGCGTCCCGACGCAAAGAGACTCGCGGAGTCGCCTCACACGTCGATAGATGGCGACCGCTTTTGTAAGAACCGGCTCTCCGGTGGCGGTCACCGCAGCCTGCATATTTCACGTTAGAATGGAGACCGCAGAATCGTCAACGATCCTATTCGGGAAGGAGATAGCGACTGAAATACTATCTGGAGGCTGCGGTGGCTTTTGATAAGCGCCTTCGACTGGGAATTTTGGCCGCGAACGCTCGCTTTGAGGGGAATATGCTGTGGGAAATATAGGGAAGGTGCAGCCAAAGTTGCCTTTGCGGAGGTTAGACGGGAATGCTAGCAGCGTCGTGTACGAACTTGCTGTAGACAACAATTAAGAATTTCATTCGATAATCGCAGTTGCAAATGACAAATTATAATATTTCATTATGATAAAAGTCATCATGGGTACCACTTCAAGCTTTTGAAAATGTAATTCAGGTCAGACTGCCGATGCTGTGTTCGTCAACTCGTTTTAGTTACTAAAGAAACGCTTGTTAAGATGGTCTTACAATAAAATTCAACAAAATAAAATATAAAGTAGACAAAGTAAGTAAATAAAATTGCGATTTAAAACACACAGAAGGTAAGCTTAAACATAAGCTTCTCGAAAGCTCAATCTAAGAGAGAAACGGAAAAAAGAACTCTCCCACGTCTACAACAATAGGAAGAAGAAAAGACATCGGGATAAACCTAACACATTTTTATTCGCGTCGTCCGACTAACGATTGCGAAGTGAGCTGTCCCATAAATTTCGAGTGGGCTGATTGATAGATGGCGCTGCGTTGACGCCCATCGCGTAATTTAGTGGCTCGCCGCCTCCGCCCTACACCCGCACAGCCCTGCCCAGAGCAAGGATGACAGACCTTTATGTGTACCCATCGAATATTTGTCAATGCGAAATAATTCTGATTTAATTATCATTCATCCTAATAAAAACAATAAAACCATTCAGTTAATGTTTTTTGAATGAAAAAAATATTAGTGAATCTAACTGTAATCCCAAAAATAACAACCGTCTTGCAATGTTAAAATAGAGCCAACTAATTATATCGGTTACTCTAACTGAGTGAAACATTTAGATTTAAACATTAAAATGTTACTGTATCTTATAATTGTTTTTCAAATGTACTCTACATTCTAAGTAAAGGAAATAATGCAGGTACCTCATAACTTTGGCATTCGATCAATTTCTTCAGCAAGACTTGATTGAATATTTGTTGAACGGCGTCCTTCATTTCTGAGAAACAAAAAAACATTTGTTAAATGTATCTTACGTCTTCGAACACCACCACCGCCGCCCAAAGCGACCCCTCCCCCGCCCTGCGTCCCGCTGGGCGGTAAGAAATCACTAGATGCGAGATACGCGCTGAGTGTTTTTGCAAAAATTAACAGGCGATTGTTAGGGCCTCATTATTTTAGGAAAAAAAAAGAATGTTACATGATCCTTTCAGAATTATTAGTTTTACTAATTAAATTAAATTTAAATTAATTAAATTAAATTATTAGACGAGATACATATTTTATATTTTGTTCTTTCTGTAAAATAGATAGTTAAGTAATATATTGTAAACTTGGTTTATACATTACTTTTGGTTTATTTTTTGTGTGAATTACTGAGGATTTTACTTGACGTTATGTTAGATTTTGTTTTTTCTTTATCGTCTTTGTTTATTATACACTGAAAAATAAAGATGAGCAACTGTTCTCTGTTCTAGCACAGTAATTTTATTGTCATTTAGAGTAAAGTATTACTTATTACTATTAATGTATGACGGCAAGTATTTATGAATGAGCCAAAACAATAATTATTTAACAGTAATTTCAAACCGATTGAATAGTACCGCTTTGTAAAAATAACACGTGTGAGTAATCAGATGATTTTGAAACGGTTATATTAACGTATTGAACATTAAGGCTAGCTAATAATAAGTCGAGCAACTACCCACATTCAAGAGGTACAGTAATTTAAACAAATTGGACAGTACCTTTTCACTGAATATAAGACGTAAGTAACAATGGAAAACAATCTAAACCTAGAAACAGTTTCCACCTAGTTAGGGAAACAGTAAGAAACACACAAAGTTAAAAAAGTTATTAAAAGATACGGTAACATTTAATGTTAACTATGCTAACTGTTTTAACTCAGTTGGCGTGGTAATCAATTTACTTAGTTGGCTCTATTATAACGTTAACAGACGGTTGTTATTATCGAAAGTTAGTTTAGTAAGATTCACTGAAAAATGTTTCAGTCTACAAAAAAATTTATAATTGAATCATGCGTGCTTAAAAACATCCACAATTACATGAACGTAATTATTGATAATAGCTTTATCATTATGTGTTTTGAATATTAATATATGTGCTAATATTCAATACTATTGTTCGACATCTTATAAATGTTTATGTTTTCTATTCATCAAACATGTCAATCATTTCATTCATTCAAGCCTGCCATTCGATGGAACTTTTTAAACAAATTTCAATGGAATTCTATCCGCACGCTTGCTATTCCAGCCCGTGAAATGCGTAAGCTTCCGACACGTGTAGCCCACGAGCTTATGAACATCATTTGTCCGACATTGGAGTGACGTGCTTTGTCACGTACGCGCGGTGGACAGTTCATTTAGCAGCCGTAAGTGCAACGTAGATCAAGAGCGGGGGACGTGGGCAAAAGGCAAGATTGTATAGTAAAATTAATTTAATTAATATCTCAAGCCCTTTGAATGGCAGACACTTATAAGCCAGCATGGAATTACGGGAGTAACAACCAACAGTAGTATGAGGGCGGCGTAGTCACTTTTAACGGTAGCCCCGGCGAGTGAATATACGAATTCACTTACTACTGTTTTTTAGAGTTTTTAACGATGCGTATGAACGTAAGAACTGCACGTGATGCTAATTAATGCAACTAACATTCGATGTTGCACGTCCCAAATTCGCAATCAAACTAAATACAGTTAGACATTTGCTACTAATTCGTGGCCGCTCTGCCGCCATAAGAATGAGTTCTGACCACTACTCCCGTCCTTTCATGCTTGCTGATATCAAAATCCATATTTTGTTTAAAAACCTTATAATTAACAAAGAAGAATGTGAACAACAAATTTATATAACACTTTCATATAGGCAGCCTTGGAACCAAATTTCTCAAATCTCAATATACCTATATAATTTCACAAATTAACTAATTGACGTAATAATAGATTTACGTTATTGCTCAGCAAATTGAGTTTACAGTACCATGATTGGATGCAAATAAAAAATACAGTTTGATGTAAAATTTAATCTACTAGCTCCTTGTCTACCCGACGTGAGGTACAGCCGCTAGCGGTTTGATTGAAAATTAATTAAGAACTTTTGTTGTCAAAAGTCAATTCCTACGCTTAGTGATGAGCTCGATGCTACGTCATGTGCACCCCTGCACATAGTTAATATAATCCTCTTTAATGAATTTCTAAAGATTAATTTCATTTACATCATTTACAACGTATTAGCATAGGTATGAAATGTTTTTTTTTTACATTACGCTTTAAATTTTGTGTGTTCGAAATTTGTCTGTAAAAAGTAAAAAAAAATCACCGCCTACGAAAAATATACTCGTTCCTTTGTACGACGGTTTTAAGAGTGGCATTTATCGTTACAGTATATTTGAGTTAAGCTAAGCAGTAATAAGCAGTAATATGGGGAGGGTTCCGGCATGGCACCTGGTTTCCATGTGGTTTTTTTTTTTTAATAAAAAGAAAATATCATTTATTTGCTTGTTTCACATAAAACAATGGCAAAAAATGGTTTAATACCAAATGGCATCATCTGGGCTGATATCATTACAGTAGGTGTGGTTCTTATACCACACCACACCATCCATGTCCAGTTCAAGTAAATAGATACTAATGAACTACCACCTATAATCCAGCCTGTGGGCCTATTAAGGTGGTAGGGATTGTAATGTTCTTACCAATGTAATGCGAAATATAAGAAATAAATAAAATTGTAATAAAGAAAAATATTATCGTGTAATAATAAAGTCGTGCTACTTAATATTAATAAAAAAGCTAGATTTAACTATGTATGCCCCTACGAATTTTGTTCCACATAATAAATCAAATTGATTGTAATTTATACAGGTTGTTTGGAAATTCGATACGTTCCTTCTAAGGGGTAATTTTAGAGCTAATTAACTACAAATTTGTCCCAAAAAAGTGGGGGTCGAAAAAAAAGTTTTAGAGTTATTTTAGTTTTTTTTTTTAATGTTCTGTGTTATTTATGCAAAAGTTATATTATCTTATAGAGTTATATTATCAGCGATTTTGTAATAGCTGATGAATGAGAGACTGCTTTAAAATAAATTAATGCATTAAAATATCCATACTCCGAAAAATAAAGGGTCATAAATTACAGTTTATGTAAAAAAAATAACAACATTTTTTTAAGTCAAAAAGGATTACTAAAAGGAAGTATATCAACATTATTATTCCATGAGCTTCCGAAAAATGTACATTTGTTGTTCACTTTCACACTGTGCAAGGGGTTTCCTTAGAATTTTCCTCCTTGGTAGAATTACGCCGCACAGCAAACAATCGCACCACCACACAACGTCGCTAATCCCACCTCGTCTCAACTACGAAAGGGGTGTGCCAAAAAGTTACGTGCGACGCCCGCGCCCGCTGCTGCCGTAAGGAACTGCCATGCGACGTGAGTAACGGCGCTAAACAGCAGTACTGATAAGCGCTTTTCATTACACTCGCGTCGCTCCTGGAAGGATTGATGGCGGCGGAAAGAGACAAGTAATCTAACGGTCGCTGAAATATTTGTTAGCTCGTTACTTTCGGGGCACCCCGTGACGGTAATTAATTGCGATTGTGTGAAGAAAAAGGAGGGCTGAGTGATTTGTGTGGATGTGTTTTAAGGGTGCATTCGGATGGAGGTCGGTTTTGACTGCAACGGGACGAATCGTTGAGCTTAAGGTGGCCCAACCCGGCGGCCTCAACTCATTTGCGGGCACGGTACAAAACCGTGCTGTTGCGCTCTGGGACCTTCTCTGTTTCTAAGAATAAGACAGGCTCCGTTATGAGGAAGATGCAACCTGTCCACAAAAAAGACAATGTGCATAGTGTATGATTTGGTAAGATTTACGAAAATTTAAATTTCAAAACTACTTATAGCTAAAAGTAAACCACGACCGCTGAAGTCAAAAATCTAACAAAAACCAAATAGATTATAAATCTTGATTAAACAAGCTATGTCTGATGACTAATCTTTTAAAGATGTTCTTACTTTATCATTGCGTAATCCACCTCCAAAGTAATTGTATAAAACGCGTGAAAAATCCGAACTTTCGGACGTTATAACTTGGAAACCAAACACAATTTTACAATGCCAATGGTCATCAGACATCTAGTTCAATCAAATAAAGCTATATTGAGCAAAATTTTGGATCTCTGACAAGAAATATAGGCGTGATCTTCTTTCCCCTTTTGTATGGGGAAATGAGCGGGTTGGGCCACCTTAAGAGTAAACTTTAATTAATTATGTTAGGATAGCGGATATAATGGGGCGCACACGACTTGAGGTAGAATGGTACTCTAAGTCCCTAGTACCACTTGTCACCTAAATTTGCGTTTACGCCAAACTGCTCGACTAGCGTTTGAAATGTATGGAGAAATTGAAGAGCGTGCGCAGTAAGCGTTTAGAGAACTAACATTTGCTAGTCCGAGTTTGATTTGACAGCTTACTCAACGTTGCCGTAAATACGTTGACGTTGCCATTTATGCTGACTCCGTGTTTTCATACAAATCGGAAGTCCGAGTGTAATTTTGAGAGCTTGAAGAATTACTTCACAGAATAAATAGTAATAAATCGTATGGGGTTTGACATTTTTACGTACCTTCGAAGTTCAGTAAACGCCAATTGGGGTGTGAACTCGGACTGACCACTCTGAACTTAGTTTTTTTTTTTTTATGTTAACCGCGGCATATGGCGTACGCCAGGACCTAAAGGTGCCCGACGACGCCCATGGGTTTTCGAACATTCAGGGGGGCTGCGAAAACCATGCCGGCCGGCCAGGTGCTTCTTCACACCACGTTTGAAGGACCCCAGGTCGTAATTTGGGGGAAATACCTCGGAAGGGAGTTCATTCCATTGTTTACCGACCCTATAGATAAAGGATCTAGAGGATCGGTGAGTTCTTATTTTTGGAATGTCGACTGTGAATTTGTGCATTTTCTCCCTGTTCCGCGTTGACCGAAGGTAGAAAGGGGACGGAGGAACAGCGTTATGCAGCTCCGACGAGCATTCTCCATGGTAAAGACGATAGAAGACAGAGAGAGACCCTACATCCCTTCTGAGTTGAAGGGTCTCCAAATTTAGGGATACCTCGGGGTCGTCAACGAGATGCACGGCCCGACGCTGTATCGAGTCCAGGGAGCCAAGCAGGTGCTTAGCTGAGCCGTCCCACAAGTGCGAACAGTACTCCACGCAAGACCTTATCTGCGCCTTGTAAAGAAGCAGTTTTTGGTCAGGCGTGAAGTACTACGCACCCTGTTGAGGACTCCCAGCTTTTTTGAGGCGAGCTTGGCTTTATCCTCGATATGGCGTCCGAAATTAAGGTCATGCATCAGGTCAACACCAAGGATCCCTATGTGGTCGTCAATATGTAGAGTTGCTCCCTGGAAGGTCGGAGCCGCACTGAACGGAGCTCGCTTCGCACTGAACACGCACGCCTGCGTCTTGCTCGCGTTAAACTCGACGAGGTTCTGGAGACCCCACCCGGAAACTTTTTCCAGGGTCTCTTCGAGTCTAGCAACGAGGCGCCGTCTATCGTCATCCACTTCAGCCCGGCTTGCGGTCTGGTGACTGGTGTACCTGGCTAGCACCGTGCTGTCATCTGCGTAGCAATCAATGTCGCCCAAATTGAGCAGGTCATTGATGTGCAGCAGAAAAAGGGTTGGGGACAACACAGAGCCCTGCGGCACGCCGGCATTCACAGACATGGCTTTGGAGCAGCAACCGTCAACCAAGACTTTTATGCTGCGGCCATGCAGGAAGTCGGCGATCCAGTCACACAGCTCGGGTGGAAGGCCGTAAGAGGGCAGCTTGGAAAGCAGTGCCTTATGCCAGACCCGGTCAAATGCTTTAGCGATATCCAGGCCGATAGCCATACCTTCGCCATGATTTTCGAGCGCATCGCCCATCTCATGTGAGACGTATACTAGGAGATCCCCAGCAGATCGATTCGGACGGAAGCCGTATTGATGATCGCTGAGAAGTTCATTGCTCTCTAGATACTTCATCAACTGAGAGTTAATGATGCGCTCCATCACTTTGCAGAGAAGAGAGGTGATGGCTATGGGTCGGTAGTTGGCCGGGTCCGATCGATCACCCTTTTTAGGCACGGGCTGAACGTTGGCCGATTTCCAAGCTGCAGGCACACAACCAGTGGAGTACGACAGGCGGTAAAGGCGGGTTAAGACAGGAGCTAGTTCGGGAGCACAATTCCTTAACACGAGCGCAGGAATACCATCAGGGCCACTCGCCTTCCTGGAGTCTAGGGCGAAGAGCTCACGCCGCACAGCTCCCTGACGGAACTGTATGCTCGGCATAGACACTTCGCACCCGGGGATAGAAGGCGGAGTGGAGCCGCCATCATCCAGGCGTGAGTTCGCCGCAAAGAGGCCCACGAGAAGGTCGGCCTTCTCTCTGGCGGAAAAAGCGAGTGATCCGTCAGGCTGCTGCAATGGTGGAAGTGAGGAGCGGCAGAAATTTGCTTCGACAGATTTGGCGAGGGACCAGAATTGACGGCTCCCAGTCGGGTGGCTGATCAACTTCTCGCCAATTCTGCTGATATGCTCGAACTTCGCTCTGGCAATTATTCTCTTACTAGATCTGGAGGCTACGTTAAGGGCCTGTTTCAGCGTCTTCAGGTTTGGGTCACGTCGTGTTCGCGCACGAAACCATGCACGGTGGGCCGCGTTCTTAGTTGAACAGGCGACCGCGCACTCCGCGTTGAACCATGGCTGGCATTTACCACCGAGGGATTTGGTAGAGCTAGGAATAAATAATTCCATAGCTCCCTGAATCACCTCGGAAACGGCATTAGCACAGCTCGACGGATCCATAGCGCTGAAACAGAGCTGCCTCCAAGGGAAGGAGGAGAAGTGTTCTCTCATTCCGTCCCAATCTGCTGACTCGTAGTGCCACACCAGACGCGTGCCAGACGCACGTGTCTCAGACTGGGTGTGTGGCACAGTTGACCTTACCAGGCAGTGGTCAGATGACCCCAACGGAGCAAGCACCGATACCTTGTACCCGGCGGGTTTGGTGGTCAGCAGAAGATCCAGTAAGGAGGACGCATCACCTGCTCGATCTGGGATACGCGTATGTTGCGTCACCAGTTGAGTCAGGTTGTGCGCCAGAGCGAAGTTACGCACAGCCCTACCAGCAAAGTCAGTCTTTTCGGAGCCTAGCCACGACGCATGGTGTGCGTTAAAATCTCCCAGGAAGACCAACTCCGCTGAGGGGAACCTCGCCTGTGCATCGTCTGCCGCTTTGCTCAGGTACTCCATAAGTCGAGTAACCTCCTTGTCTCCGTTATGCGGTCTGTACAGGCACGCATACAGCCGCGTGTCCGTCCCCATGTTAACGTGGACCCAAAGCACGGAGTGTTCGGGGTCCTCAAGGCAGTGCAGACGGCGACAACAAATATCAGACCTGACGAACAAACATACCCCGGCTTTCGGACGGAAGGATTCTTCCAGAGTGTAGCCGGGATAGTGCAGATACGATGTGTCGGCAGGTCGTGATATTTGTGTCTCCGTGAGGAAAAGCATGGCCGGCTTGCTCTGCTCCAGGTGCAGGTGCGCGGCATTCAGATTAGTGTGCAGCCCCCTTATATTCGCAATGTCTGCGCGAAAAATGCCGGGGTTGTGCACCGCTGAATTAACGTTTTTCCTTTTATTTTGCACTGTCATTTTTGAGTTGGTGTGAAGGGGTTGCACAGGGAACAAGCGGCGAAGATTTGTGGTCAAAGCGCAACTCTCTGGTTTCGTCACTATCTGCCTGGGATGGTGAGAAACCGACACGATGGACGGAAGGGCCCCCGGTCCCCCCCGGAAGTGGCCGCCGGGACCCCGGCAGTCCGGTCACCAACCGGCACGACGGACCACTCCGAGATTATGCGCCGAGTGATGGTGCAGCCTTCTGTGATGGTTAGGCACAGACCGGGCCCTGAACTACTCGGCGGGCGGGCAGCGGACACCCGTTTCACCAGGTCTCCCTGGCCATCGTGTCGATCCCTTACTCCCAAGCAGTGATTCCGCTTTAGAGTCACTGGACCACTCCTCTTCGCCCCTAAATCCCCCTTGCTACTGGGTCCTCGGGATTCACGCCGGAACACAGCGAACTGCTTGGCGACGCGGCTTATCACCGAGTGTGGTAGCGTACCCAGTCGACCTAGCGGTCTACCACACGCTGGATCCCTTAGTCGCCTTTTACGACATGCACGGGAAGATATGCAGTGGGCCCATTTGTATTCTTTTAACGTGCCGGTACCCACACAGCACGTCTTTCAAATCGAACAAATATTTGAGATCAGTCAAGAACATGTCGGGTCATTAATATGGTTGAAATAAATATCTTGTACCGATGATTGTTAAAATTGAATTTAACACGCATAATCAATTGACAATTTCACAAAAAGCTACTCGTGAGTATAGACTTTTCACAATAACACTGACGGCTGTGTGTTCCGAAAGATCCCACATTCTTTCATTGTTTAGGTTCCTACCAGTTGTAGTACTTTTCTAGTAATGCTCGAAAACGAACTTTACAAATGTATGGATGGATTTTTTTCTGGATAGTGTTTCAGTATGTTTAAACATATATTGAGATCGCTGGTGCAAGTCCAGCCTTGCAGTATATACGTTTTAATTAATGTAACTGATTTTATTGCTTAATTAATGTGTCTTTGCTTCACGGTCGATTCTGCATAAATAACATATTTGTTAAAAAACAGTGACGTACTTACTAAGTACGAAATAATATATTTTACTTCGATTACAACCCCTTTCCCTACTAGGTGGTAGGGTTTAAGTTTAAGCCCGGACTGGTACCATCGCATTGGATGAAAAGATGGTCGAAGCGGCAATGAATAATTGTCCGTGTTTTCCATCCAGTTCAATGTAGCCGTGCTCATATAGGGAAGATCCTGGCATGGCACCTAATTTCTTCGGGAATGTGGTGTATTGGGCTAATGTGAGGCTGCATAAAAAATAAGATATATCGAGATTTGGTAAAAATTTCACGATAATCCCAAAATATTTGCTACACTCTGTCTGCGTTAATTGCTATGTAAATTTAATTCAGTACAGATAATAATGTAAGTTGAGACAATACGTGAGTAAACTAATTCACCGTGAGAATGTTTCATATTTTAACAATGACTCTTAAAGTTCTTTTCATTTCCCCACGATTCATGGCCAAAGACTGAGTACGTACATAGACGGTATTAATACGTTCTGAGCCCTGCTGATTGACGTCGAAACAGACTCGGTGACAGAAAACTAGTTTTAAAAGTATTGACGTGTTTCGGATAAAGGAACGTTAGCAATGAAAACAGAGTTTCCTTATTTAACGTGTTTATTCGAACGTGATGCGATACATTTAACTTTCCACAATGTACAACGTTACACAATCAACGAGATTATATCGTTGTACCCAATTGATGCATACTGTAGAATCAGTTGAGTCCGATAGAATTAGCCGGGACATTTTAGAGAGTGGGTAATACATAATAGATTTTTAAATACATACAGGCTGTAACCGTAGTAACTGCCGTATCTTCGCGAAATATAAGACGCAATTTTGCTAGACTTTAACTAAACGTATGATTGATTATAAGCATATTCCATAATTAACTAAATAAATACCTTAAAAACATATTTAAAGAAATCGTGAAAAGATCCAAATGATGAACGAAATGTTTTGAAGCTAATGTTGGATATAGGTATTTTTTAGTTAGGCTATATTATTTTTTTTCAACGAATTGTCGTATGTGGCAACTGCTGTCTGTGGTGGTTATTCATTACGAATATTTGTTTCATCTAACGCGTTATTGAAACAGATTAATTTTCCGAAAACGTATAACGTGTGATGCCCGACGGCTTATGCTATATCTTAGGATACTATTATCTTTTGCACCCACGTTTTTCGTTTTTAAATAGAATTAGTCAGTACGTCGAAATAACCTAAAAAATTACTTTGGGACCGGCAAACGTGGTAGACATGAATGACAAAAATTTAAAATTGAAACCCTTGGATGGGTGGGGACCGCGATATAATCTTAGCTGCGTACAGTTCTATACCCAGTCCTGAGTTACATCGAACAGACAAACAAGAAAGCGAGTTTATAAGTAAAACTAGACAACTGTAATGCTCCAATTTTTTCTCTATGCTCTAATATAAAACAAATAAAATAAAATTTCTTTAAATTAAAGCAATCACATTTCATGTAGGTAATTTAAGAAATTATAATTGAACCAATGGACTGATAACCTTCAAACAAAATACCATATGATTTCCCGGAGATATAGTCGAGTGTGTGTCGGTAAGTACCATAGAGTGTAGGTAGGTAGCTAGAGAAGGCGCGAGATGTATCGTTCTCAGCAACGGCTGTTACGTTGATTGCTGATGGAGTTGTGGCCGGAGTGGCCGTTAATATGTCTGGCGCGGTGTAAATATTGACGCCGTTTATCAGTCAGGAGCCCGCATTTTGACGGACTATGTCTGGGAACAGCGCTGGACTCTACCAGAGGCGGCAATATGCCATTGCTGTAGTATTTTTTTAGAGGAATCGTGAGTTAATTAAGATTTAACAGTGTTATCTACATTGTTAGAGTGGTAATAAAATTCAAAGTGAATAATTTTCTAAGATAATTCTAAACCTGCGAGCTTTGGATTTAAAAAAAATGTGTAAGTGCTTGTTTTCCTATTAGCCTTACAAACCTGTTGTAATAATTAAATATAGTCTTTCATTCTTCTACTATTTTTATGTTTGTTGAGGAAGTTTTATACATATATTTTGTGATTAAATAACGTTTTGAATGTGCACTTTATTTATATGGCCTGCCCATATACATTAAATATTATATCACATAACATTTAATCCAATAAAAGGTCAGGGTGCATTTGTATTCTTTCACTTCCTTACTGGAGGTCAAACAGTTCGAATATTCGCTGAAGTAATTTGCAAAACACCCGTGGCGATGTTTGTTGCACTTTTTTCCCCAAAATTTCTTTAAACTATTCCTCAATTTACTTACTACTTAAATGTTTCAACATTTCTAAATAATCAATCGAAAGCAAGAACGGCGAGAAGCTGACGTTGAGCTGAGGAAAGTGGCAAGTACGATTTTATGGAACTCGATCACCTCATTATCCTCTTAAAGGGATTCCAAACGCTTGCATACGTGGTTATTCAGCACTCTAATAGCGCCATTTTATTAAAAGTTTGAAAAAGAGGAAATCAGGTTTGCATTATATTATTTAATCTATTCTCTGAGATACATTTAAAGCATAATTATTGCTTGGTAACGAATTAATCGTTTTGAATAACCTTAATATAATTTAAATTTAAGAGATTTTGAACGGCATTGACTAAATATTTCATATTTAATAATCAAAGCAAATTAATTCCAAAGAAATATTAATATGCACTAAAAAAAAGCTGAGATGTTTAGGTAGGTCTTAGCATGTGAACGGCTTGCCCCCTCGGTACGTATTGTGTTGTGATGTTCTGGGCGTGTTTGCGTTGTACGCTGTTTACACGCGTGTAGAGAGATGGATGATGCTTCCCGGCATAGCGTATCGTACATCACGCCTGCAGTCGGCTCACTCCAAAGGTTCTCTTGTCACTTAATATTAATATTATCAAAACTTAGGCTTATTTCACATTTTTCTTTCGGAGATCTGTTTTGAATTTTAGCGGTTTGGGCCGCGCGACTTTACCGGCCGGCACAGATTCAACTTCCGGTGCTACACCACTTTCTATCTCGTATAGGCTTCGGTTGGTAAATTACATAATATTATATAGGTTATGCTAATTAAACTAGTCAGATGACATAGAATAGACTCGCTACTGATTACGTGGAATTAAAAGCGTCATTGAGTGAATTTTTTTTTTTCAGTGTAAGCAGTACGAAGAAAATGCGTTTGGGCTATTCAGTTTGCACGTTTTCTGGTCGTGTTTAAGTCGTATTCCATCCACAGCCAAGAACATAAAGTTGATTCAAAATTGTAACGAGATCACTAGCAAATCTCTATGCTTTGGCGATACTCTACGCTGTGTTTCGATAGCTGTGCGCGTGAGAAACTGGCAGATCTTTTATTCCTCCCACTATGTAGATTAATACTAACATTTGGCCCAATTCTTTGAAAGCTGATCGTGGATGTTTTATTCGTCAAAAGATTTAACATCACAACTGGCCGCTATATACATTCTTTTAATAGTAATACCGATGTTAAATAACCCCATTTCTTATGTGTAGTGGTCATTTAAAATGGGCTTTAGTGATATAAAGTTAAAAACATGTATGTTTTGAATATGTTATATTTCATTTCATTTCATTTCATTTATTTATTCAACTTCTGGTAGTAAAACTACACTAAGTCATGTCACAATTTGATTGATCCGCGGATTCGATCAACCAGTGAAGAAGAACCCGCAAAGAAACTTCACTGGTCTATAAATTATGTTTTTTTTTTGGTCTTTTTTTTTTTCGTCCACATAAATGATATGACACAATTATGATTTCATACCTAAATGCTACTGCCAAACTTACATTGGTAGAACGGTCTGGAGCAAAGAACTAAGGACTACGAGGAAACAACAAACCACAATGTGAAAAGTGAAATATGGAAATAAAAATGCATGAAGATTTATTTAAGATTGCGTTGCGATCCCAAATGGATAAAATAGAAAAAGCTAATAGCCTTAGATTTAAACACAGAGTTATCTGGAACGAAATAACAATAGATGTCATGGGACACTCAGTAGAAACGATTTTTCTTTCGCAATAGATTATGTACTAGCCCTTTCCCTAGCCGCGCCCGGGATGGCACCATCACATTGGATGAAAAGATGGTAGAAGTTGCAGTAATAAATGTCCGTGTTTCATCTAAATATATTGGTTGGGGAAAAAGTTTCTTCGCATTTTTTAAGAAAATTCAAAACATTTTTTAATATGGTTTATTTACATTTAACTAAAGTATGTAGGTACCATTTTGTTTGATAACTTTTTGCCATCTTGTAGGTAGGGACATGATCCCATTGCTATAGAAATATTGGGACTTCTGATCAATATACCGCGACAAGTGGTTTTGGCAGTCCTCTCGTGATGTTAACCTGACACTGCCTAAAGAATTCTGAAGAGACCTAAACAGGTGGAAATCTGAAGGTGCAAGATCAGGACTATACGGCGGCGACTATATCTCATCAGTTGTTCGCAGTAGAGTTCAGAATCGATGGTCCTGCCTGGTGGTAACAGCTCATAATGAATAATGCCCTTCCAATCCCACCACACACACAGCATCACCTTGTTGCGAGTTAACCCGGGTTTCGCCACAGTCTGTGAAGCTTGACCGGCCTTTGACCACGACCTTTTTCGCACGTTCTTGTCGTACGTGATCCACTTTTCATCACCAGTTATCAGCTTCTTCAAAAATGGTTCGGTTTCATTACGTCGTAATAAAGAATCACGAATGAGTACACGGTTCATTAGGTTTCTTTCAGTGAGCTCGTGAGGTACCCAAATATCGAGCTTTTTTGTGTACCCAGTTTTTTTCAAATGCGCCAAAACTGTTTTGTGGTCAATTCCTAGTTCTTCAGCTACGTCGTAACTACTGATATGCCGATCTTGCTCCACTTTTTCAAAAATGGCATCCATTTTATCCGTAATAGGGCGACCAGAGCGACGTGCATCTTTGACATCAAAATTTCCGGATGGAAAACGCATAAACCAAATTTGTGCTACTCTCACAGACACTGCACTAGGTCCATAAACATCGCAAAATTTTTTCGCGGCTTGCGTTGCATTTTTACCTTTTTTGTAGTAAAATTTTAAAATGTATCGAATTTCTTCATTAGATTCACTCATTTTGACAGTACGAAAAACAAATGAGAATCACACATTTTCCTAATTTGAATTTGGAATTATGTTCTTTAAAATTTAAACTTTCAATGATACCAAAACCAGCCAGATACAAATAGTATAGCCAAAGAGATTTTATTACAAGTTCATACATACTATAATGCGAAAAGACTTTTTCCCCGACCTATTATTTAGCCGTGAAATCTGAATACGGTTATAATATGGAATAGGGAAGAAAAACTCTTCATTCCGCTTTTTCCACATATGTTAATTTCCATAATTCTCAAATGATTTCAAATTGTATAATTTGAAATTTTAACTCGTATTGCTGTAAATAATAAGGATATGATGCTTAAAATTGATTTTAACTATTGTTATGTTAAATTTCTTAACGTACCATGTTATTTATTGTCTGATTTTATGACTGACTTGGTTTCATATTGGGTTGGTTTGAGTTTGCGCTTACAACGTTTTCTTATAATGAATATAATATTGAATACTTTAATATATAATTTAATTTTATAGCATGTTATTTAATATGTTGTGTAAATGGAAACGTAAATAAAGAATTTTAATTATGTTAAGCAAGATAAGCAAGAAAATATATGCGTGCATAAACTCTCTTGAAAATTAAATGACATTTGACGTTAAGTGATGCCATATGCCCTCGAAAAAAGTAGCCAATGTTAAACATTTCAAAAGTTTGCATTTGAATCAATTAATATGGTAGGTACTGCAAAAACATTATCCCTTCATACCACTTGCCCAGGTCTCTTATATGAATTTCCATCTTTTTTAAAAGTATTTCCTGTTGTGAAGCAATGATGAATACATTCTCAAAACATGGGACTGACCGCCGCCTCGGCCGCACCCGCCACAACGTAATAATGAAGTTAACCAAGCGACGAAGCGGCTCCGGCGACTGATGCTGGACCTGTGTGTGCCAACAGGCTTGGACCTCGTCCATTTACTGATTGACATCTGGATGGTAATCGCTTATCATTTTAAGTGTTGATTTGTTACCTTATTTTTCATTTAAGGATTTTTTTTCTTTTTAAGTTCTTACATTTACAAAAAAATAACCGTTCCCTTATATTTTATGCATGCGGTAACGCACCAATTGCGTAACTAAAGTAATATTTGCTCATATACATTTTTGTTATTTTATACTATTTCCATTCATTAATGTAACATCAAGTTTAGTAAGTACGCAAGCCACGACATTTCGCCCCAGTCTCGGTTAGCGTATAGTTATTTATCTTAGGCATAGTAGGTGATACTCACAGCAGCCCTACTTAGTAATAATAATAATAATAATAATAATAATAATATGCTTTATTGCTTCCATACACATAGGTACATGCAAGGGAGGACTTATTGCCTAAAGTCAATATCTTCCAATCAACCCGATTATGGGACAAAAATATTCAGGTAGCAACAAAAGAAAAGTAACCTAAGATAGTTTCTTGTGCACTATTTATGCTCTATAATAATTATATGTAGAAAAAAAATATATATCTGCAGACAAATGTCAGCTAAAGAAAAGAAAAAAAAAGTTACATAAACTTAAAAATATAAAATTAAAAAAAAATATATATACAATAGTTAAATACAATGGTAAAATATAAAATACATACATTAAATAAAGTGAAACATGATAATAAAACTGAAATGTGACAAAAGTAGAACATACTCATTTTGCGAGGAAGTATGATTTTACACGTTTTTTGAAAATATCAAGAGAAGCTGAGCTCCTGATGTCAAGTGGCAATTGATTCCAAAGTCGTGCTGAATTTACTGTAAATGAGTCCGTAAAACAAGTGGTATTGTGTGACGGTATCAGTAGAAGAAGGTTGTCGATTGACCTGAGTGGCAAACCATGGGAGGACAAGAAATTGAATTTATCTCTAAGGTATGTGGGAGCACGTGGGTTGTTGAGGACTGTGTATAAAAGAGAAAGGACATGCAATTGTCTTCGACGTCGAATATTTAGCCACTGAAGCTGATCACGGTATGCCGAAATGTGGTCATATTTGCGGAGTCCGTAAATAAATCTTATGCTATAGTTGAGAAGGCGATCAAGCTTATTCAGTAAGTCCTCATTTAGATCTAAGTTGCACACATCACCATAGTCAAGGATGGGGAGAACCAGGGTCTGCACAAGGGTAATTTTAGTCTCTGTAGGAATGAACCGGTTCAGTCGTTTTAGATTGTGCATAGCACCATATATTTTTCGGCACACACCGCTGATATGATCAGTCCAAGTCAGTGATTCATCTATGATTATACCCAAGTTTTTAACAGTCCTACTGTAAGGGATGACAACACCATTAAAACTGACTGCAGGCAACCTTAGGAGTTAATTAATTATCACCTTTAGTATAACCGTGTTAGTGTTCTTTTAAATTGATATGAAAATTTAATTTCTTAATAAAAATCCGGTACCTACATGTACGGAAATTATGTTACTAAAATTAAATTGACCGCAAGAATATTTTTCTGGCTGCGACTTTTTCCTTTTTTCTATTTTCTGCATCCGTTGTAGGTTTTTTATGTTAAGCGCGGCACATACGGTACGCCGGAACCTCATATGAGAGGTACCCGACGACACCAATAGGCTTTCGAACTTTCACGGGGGCAGCTAATAACATGCCGGACAGGTGCTTCTTTACACCATACCTGTGGATTCTATGCATTTATCGTACAGCTCCATGCTTTCAAGGAATGTGATATCTATGCATGTATAATCCACCGTGAAGCAAGGACACATTAATTGAAGAAAGAGCCCAGCAAAAAGGACTACTTTACGAATATACTGCAAGACTGGACCCGAACCAGCAAAACATACCATTCACGGGTATTACGTCTAGCAATTTCGCCACCGGCTGTATACCAATAATTTAGAATTCTCCTACAGTCCCTCCTCCGTAATGAATGCCTCCTACTAACACAGTGTTTAAGATTATACCTACAGATATTTATTTAACGCTTTATCTGCGTTGCGGACATTGACTGCAAAGATATATACATTAACATTAACATTCATATCACATAATATAATAAGTATACTCAAACTCACAAACCAAACATACCCCCACTACCTACGAATATATCCCTATTGAACTTATCAAACACCCAAAGGTCGGCTGTAAGAAATCTCTTTTAAGGGATAAGCCCGTCTTTGCGCCCCACTTCTGTTGTTATTGCACTATAGTTTCTTTTGTAAATTGTTTTTTGTGGCTTATTAAAGAATTTCAAATTAATCACATTCCTTGGAATCTGCGACTTACGAAAAATAATATTTTTCATGCTTTAATTTTCAATGGAACCTTCGCGTTTCGCCTCCAAAAGCGCGCACACCTGAGGCATTTTCCGTCGGACACTCGCGCCAGAACTGCACGATCAGCCGAAACTAAGTCGGCGGTCACCTTAATTTACTGACCGGCGGCGCTCGCTGTAGGCGGTAATTAAACACCCCACCCCATGCCATCCCTCCCCCTGTACTTATAACTTAGCCCTGACCAACGTTCCAAGCGTAAGGGGAAATCTATAATCGTGAATGTATCGGGAACCTTCACCTGCTGTGGTTGTCATCATCGGGTGGATTCTTGGAACGAGAACACATTTTAAAAATGTGTTCCATTATTAAAATGGAAGTTAATCCATACTAAAATAATACATGCGAAAATAACTCTGTCCGTCACGCCTAAGCCGCTAAAATAATGTTGATGAAATTTGTTACAAAGAGTTTGGAACTTGGAAAAAGCTACCTTTTGTGCCTAAAATTATACTCGAAGGGGATAACAATTTGTATGGCGAACTCATATAACATAAAATGTTTGGCTCGGACATCAGTCCGAAACGACATTGACCCGAGCGGAGCCGGGTACCTCCACTAGTGGAATATAAAAGGCAGAAGAAATTGAAATTCAAACGATGGAATCAACTATGATAGGATTGAAGGAGTAATGATACATAGTTGAAGCTGTAATACCAAAATAATTGGCAAACAATTGATGTCGTAAATTCGTTTGAAAAATGCTGTCCTGATTCCATCATTGCCTTAAAGTATGCAAATTAACGACAAACAAAAGAAACGAATTACAATTTAACTAATAAATACAAAAAAAAAATGTGTGAAAAGCAATTCAAAATCATGATTTTTTAATCCAAACGACATTGACCAGATATAGTTCGATTTATTAATCTGAATACCCTCGCTCAAATGTTTATTATATAACACATTCATAATTTGCAGACTATCAGGACAAATCAAGACCATGAGAAGGATGTTCTAACACTGCAGTGAATGTTTTTTCATTCAGCGAACAACGCCGAAAAATTACCGCCGAGCTCACGAGCCACTACATTAATATTCTGTGATGCAACGCATTCCGCTCTCTGGTGTCGCTGTAAGAGTCTCAACCACACCCGAATGAACTCCGAGTTAGAAATATTAGAGCAATATCTATTACTGATGGCGTTCTCCTGTCGTGCATTACTCAGCGGCGCTGCGATTGGTCGGGCGAGGTCACGTGACGTCCACCTTGGACCGCATTGCGCCTTTTTGATAGCGATGTGCACTCAGTCACACTGACAAATCGGAGGAATTTGGTGTACAGTCTGGTCAACCTCTGTCAGTATGAATAAATGTGTTACATTAATGTACGGATTAAATCTATTGGATAGGCACTATACAGAACTTGCGGTGTAGTAATTTAGCAATGCTGCATTTTCTTAAGGTGGGCGATCCCACTCAACTCCCCGTACAAACGGGGAAAGAAGATCACGCTCATAGTTCTTGTCAGAGATCCCAAAATTTTGCTCAAAATAGCTTTATTTGATCGAACTAGATGTCTGATGACCGATCTTTGTCAAATTTTGTTTGGTTTCTAAGTTATAAGGTCCGAAAGTTCGAATTTTTCGTGCGTTTTATACAATAACTTTGGAAGTGGATTACCCAGTGATAAAATAAGAACATCTTAAAAAGATTAATCATCAGATATAGCTTACTTAATCAAAATATATAATCTATTTGGTTTTTGTTAGTTTTTTAACTACAGCGGTCGTGGTTTACTTTTAGCTATAAGTCGTTTTGTCTATACCATTATATAAAGAAGAAAGGTTTGATTGTTTGTGTATTTGAACTGAATAGGCTCCGAAACTACTAAACGGATTAAAAAAATTATTTCACCATTGGAAAGCTACAGTCTATCCGAGCAACATAGGCTATATTTTATTTAAAAAAAATTAGGGATCCTTACCAAAACTCCGATAACGTAACCCAAGCTGGAAAAAATTACCAAGAATGTTCCTCACATCGCGAGCGCTGCGAAAACTATTCACGATAGAACAAAATGATGTACTACAGTTTTATAGAACACATAATTATCTACAAAAAATGTCGCGACAGCATACATCTAACTATTATAGTTATGTCACAATAAGTGTGCATTTATTTTAAATAAAAATTTAAATACCGCAGCTAGAAAAGGCTCTTTTTTTGTACCCAGGTATTAATCCTTATCAAAATAAATAAATTATTATTTAAGACTGCATCATTACCTTTATATTATTTTTTTAATTATTCGATTCGGACATTCCATTCGAAAGATATCACGAGTTTAAAAATGAGATAAAACTCCGCTCGGCTAGCTGTGCGTTTGATGCTGAGATAAATAGTCGTAACAGAAACTAAGACTAACGAAAAGTAGTACTTTGTGACGTCAATTTGCGTTACTTTGAGATTTCGTCCATACAAAATGTGTCAAAGTGACGTCACAAAGTACTACTTTTCGTTAGTCTTAGTTTCTGTTACGACTATTTATCTCAACCTTAGAGTTTGTAGGCGTCACTCAGGGGTACGGGAGGGGAGTCCAGGCCACACAATAAACTAGCCGCGCGGCTCATTCCCGCTGAAATTATTTCTAGTTTTTTTTTATGTCAAATATTTAAATGTAGGTATATGCTCTTTTTTGGGAACTCTACATAAAAAGGGTTTATTTGTGTATCATTGTGTCAAAATAATATTTTTTTTAATTTTATTTTATGCCCGTGCAAAGCCGGGACGGGCTGCTAGTAATTAAAATTTGCGTAAATCTTACCAAATCATACACTATGCACATTGTCTTTTTTGTGGACATGTTGCATCTTCCTCATCACGGAACCTGTCTTTATCTTTGAAACAGAGAAGGTCCTAGAGCGCAATATTACGGTTTTGTACCGTGCCCGCAAATGAGTTAGTCCCGTCGGATTGGGTACCCCTTAAATACCGTAATTTTCCAATGAAATTAGCAATGAAATTATATTGTATCTCCTTAACACTTATGCTTATAGTGAAAGGAAACATCGTAAGAGAAGTATACAAAAATGTCTTACACTCACCTCGGGATATTAATCAATTAAAAATGGGTTCTCCAAAGCCAGTTCTTTTAATAAAAACACCAAGTATTCTTTCTAATTCAATAGAATACCAATGTAATTGAACTAAGATTACCAAAATATGAACTTCTACACATTACATTTTAAATGATTGGTTTTTTTTTTTATGCGACCTGACATGGATAGCTAAATACCACACAACTACCGTTATGATATTAGCCCAATACACCTCATTCCCGAAGAAATTTGGTGCCATGCCAGGACCTTCCCTTAATGAGCACGGCTACATTAAACTGGATGGAAAACACGGACAATTTTTCATTGCCGCTTCGACCATCTTTTCATCCAATGCAATGGTACCAACCCGGGCAGGCATAAACCCTACCTAATAAGGGGACCTACAGTTTTACATGGATTCCGAACCATGGAGCAGCTCGCATTCGTAACGAAATGCACTTATCGAACTCGGAAAGAGAAAGACAGTGGTGCATGTCGGTATTAAACCCAGGTCTCTGGTACGCTAGGCCAGTCCCCGCGCCACTAAGCTACGAGCCGCTCATTATTAAAAATATAAATGCCCAAAATATTATTACTATTCGTAGAACTTTCCTAGATATCAGTTTTATTAGTTTCTTTTTTTCCTGCATTTCGCCTCTGCACTAACGGATTCGTCGACCATTTTGTTTTCTGCCTGTTACTTCTGGTGAAAAATAAACGACAAGTGTAATATTTTTTCAAGTTAAAAAGTAGTGTACAATGGTAGATGTTTACAATTGCAGTTATATAGCTACTGCTTACAAAGCACGTACACCAAATAAATAGGTATCGTAATCTAATTTATTCAATTCAAACTTAATTTATATCCCGGACATCTTAAGAAAATTTAGCTTCTGAAAATTTTGCACATGCTCTAGTATCTGCCTGTACTTTGAGAAATCGGTAAATAAACACGACTTTCGAGATGTTAAAGTAAAAATGAGTCCGCCAGGTCCGAGCGCCTCAGGGCGGGCGGCGGCGGAGGGGCGGGCGGGGCTGGTGGGTGGCGGCCGACACGTGATCGGAATACGATGACCGCCCAGCTGGGCTGCTGCTGTGAAGGCTGAAAAATACTCGATAGCAGTCCATTGGAGATGATAATTAATCATCAAACTGTTTTTATGGAAATGGGCTAATACCAGACCCCTGCCATGATATGTGACCAATACACCACACCACATGAATACTAGGTGCCATACAAGGACCACCCTTATATAGCATGGTTATATTGAACATGAACAATGTTCATTGCCCCTTCGACCATATTTAATTAAATAAGATGGTACTGATTATCCGAGCGGGATCAACCCTACTAACTAGTTAGTAATAAAGGGTTTTACAGGAAATCCGAATGACTTAAAACGGTATTTTTCTTTTAAAAGCGATACGCCTTTATCCATGTGGGCTCAAATCCCAGTTCCGTAAAAAGCACCACTTTTTTCTCTTTCTAATTTGGAAAAGTACATTTAAGTACGAATGCGAGCTGTTCCCTAGATATTAGGGCTAAGCCCGCCCCGCTTGGTACCATCGAATCGGATAAAGAGATGGTCGAAACATCCATGAGAAATTGTCCGTGTTTTCTGTTCTTTTCAATGTAATCGTGCTATTAAATAAAATATCGCGGCATTGCACCTAATTCATTCGGAAATGCCTATATCACGGCGACGGGTACGGTATCAGTCATCTATGTCCAGTTAAATAAAAAAGTTTAGTTCTATAAATATTCAAAATAATCTTGAATTGTTTGTAACTGAAAACATTGAATGCCATCGCATAATAATGTTAATTTATTAGCAAACAAGCCTCTGTGTTTCCACTGCCCTGTGGCGCTGCGCACTCGTTATGTTAGCTAGAAGTAAATCTACCGTGACCGAAATTAAATCAATTTCTGTTAATTCCATTTTGGCCCCGAGCTCTTTCGTCTGCGTTGGCCCCTCCTCTCTTCACTTTACCTTCATTGGTATGTGGTCGCTTCTTGGTTGAAGCAAAGTTATGCCTTAGACATAACTGGATAATTTGCATTCGGTTGAATTCATCAGAACGTAATAACGACTTATAAAGTTAAAAACTAATTTTGTCGTGTAATATTTTTGTACATTTATATACATGCGACCCTAATCAAAACAGTATTAAAAAAACTGACGAAGTTACTTTATAAAGTTAATCTTTAAATGTAGCTAAACATAAAAAAATCAAAATTATATTCATAAAATCTTTTAATAAACAATACAAACTAACATTATCGACCTTGACGCAGGAACACACAAATTTAAAAAGCAAATGTAGAAACTATTTTTAATCTAGCTCAAGGTCTCATGCTCACTTTTGTTAGAAGTACATATTATGTTCAATATTTAATTAGTAATTAGTAATTAATTAATATGCTAATAAATAACTCCACTTTCGAGCGTTAGTGCCATGAGACAATCCCGGAATCACACAACATTGTGCTACATTACGTTTTATCTCACGCTAAGGCTCAAAAATGTAGTTATCTATTAGCGGACTTAGGTTTCTGTCCGTAACGCAAATAAAGCTCTAAATTAATGTATGCAGAATCTTAAACACTGTTAGGAGGCTTTAATTCTAGGAGAAAAGATTGTAGGAGAATTCTAAGTGGCTTGCTTGACGGTTGATTTTACGTACACAATATATTCATGAAAATGGCGGCATACTTGTTAAGTACGAAATAGTAATGACACTTCAGAATTTGGTGATTATGGCAACATGTTTGAATGTTTAATATGTGCAGTAATTTATCAGCACCGCAGGTAAAGCGTTAGAACAAGGTAGGCGGAAGCTTAAAGAAGGCATCCATTACGGGAGAAGGAACTGTAGAAGAATTCTAAGTTATGTTGTAGAGAATCAGGTGGCGGAATTGGTTGACTCACTAACCGTGATAGATTTGCTTGCTGGTTCATGCCCAGCTCAGCACTTTAATTTGGTTCAATCTATATCACGTAAGTATAGACGTACAGCGACGTACTTGCTCAGTAACTACAAAAAAGTAAAATTTACTTATAGCATTTTCAAAGTTTAAAAAAAAATTAGAATTGCTAGAAAAATATATGAAATACAACTATTTTAACGACAATATGTACGGTACACAAATCAACCAAATATTACCTACCAAAATATTAGTGCATGAGTATTTTATTAAATTATTTATTATTTTATTTATTTTAATACTCGTATTTATGGTTGAATCCACTTTCCGCCCCAAATGAAATGTGTGTGGATATAAACGGAAACGTATTACCAAACGCAAGTCCAGACCCGACTCAAAACACAAAATGGAAATGTTTGAAGCATTTCAAAGAAATGGCTTCAACAAGAGGCGGCGAAAGATGACTCCATTCCGTTGCTTTTGTTGCCCGTATTAACAGCTTAATTGAATAAAAATCTTTAAAGTACGCAAAAGCTTCAGATGGACTGGACCAACGCACGGGTTTAGCGGAATATCCAGAACCGGGTAACGTTGTTCTTGAAAAAAAAAAATTTTTAAAGCATAATTGATAAAAATTGGGCACAAACAATTTGGGTAAATATAAAAATTATGCAAAAGTATTGCCTACTTTAGAAAACTGCATTATATTTTTTTGTTACATGAAAATTCTCTATGCATATTCTCAAAATCGAGTTAAAATATTTTTAATACTCAGGCGGAATATTATAATTAATATTTTGGTATTTTTCGTTAGTTCCCTCACCCCTGTTTTCACCACCTCCAGTTACCTGAAATCCGATAAATAACTTTCGGTTTAATGGCACATTTACATGGTAAAGATAAAGATAACAACATCTCAACTTAAGTAAGATTTCACGTTGTTACATTAAATGTGATTGTACTAACCGGGGGAGCACCATGTAGTCATGTAAGTTGTACAAGGAATACAAAGCACGGCTGTTTTTCGCGGGACTTCTAAACGGGCCGTGCCGCAACTTTATACTAGTATTCTTATAAAAGTCTTGCTCGAAGCCTTAGTCGACTGGTCACAAGCGAATCGGTATTGCGTACGACTACCGCCAGATCCTCGGTAATATCTCTCACAGATTCGCCCGAGGACAACGAGATAATTATTTTGAATGTATTCTTTATAATACGCTCTCTGTATCGTTTCCTTTGTCTCTGTGCTCTTTTATCATTTTAAACATGTTCAGGAACATGTTCTAATCATATCTGTTGTTAATTTGAAATGTCAAAAAGATAAAGAGAGAACTAAACTGGCTGGCGACTTCAAAGATCTCATTGATGTATACAGCCTCGGGGGCTGCAGCGTTCGCTCGCTTTTACCGCACACCCTTCAGACCGTATTATAAGAGCAGGGTAGCTAGTCTGCCTAATTGGGTAGATACCTGTATATTATTTATCCATGATTTACTTCTTATTAATTGATCTCAAAGATATTAATTTTGTTTTTTTTTTTGGTTTGACAAAATATGTTTTGCGTAAAATGTTCATGGCGTTTATAGGTCCATACTTAATGTTTAAATGCTGGTGAAGTGTATTGTGATACTAAAAAACTAAAAAGGCATACATATATAGTTTGCTCTTTTCAATGCGCACACCACTGCAAGGAGTTTTTTTAGGGACAAAATCAAGCAGCTAACCATTAAAAACATCCAAAATTAAAAAAAACGCAGTTCCCAAGCATTTAATTCACGTGACTTCGTATGGAAAATGCGAATTTTTCAAATTTCGTGTTTACCTTTGGCTGCTTATTTTTTTCTCAAGAATAATAAAAATAATATTTTTTTAACGCACTAATCTCTGGAACTTCCAGTCGGATTCAAATCAATCTTTTTGTATTTGAGAATCCACATTTTGAAGTTATTAAAGGCTGTGTGACATTACGCTACGACCATTAGAAGACGAGGAATAATAAAAATGGCAAGAACAACGCTAAAGGAAAAAGAAGTAATCGCGATGCGGTGGAGAGCCAGGAACCTAAGTTAGTGCAACATTCAACTTTTCCACACATATTTTACCTAAAGCTTATTTTGTTGTTTATTGTTTATTGTTTATTCATCATCCACAGGCAGCACACTGCACTCGGATTTGTCATATTTTATCATTAGCCATATTTTATCATTTAGTACATACATATTTCTAGTTCAATGAAAAGCATGCTTCATCAAAGGTTCGTCAGGTTACCAGTTAGCTTTGTACGAAGCCAAGAGGGCAAGACTACAGCCGCCGGTTGGCAACACCTGGCTGCGAGCCTGTTTGCAGGCGGATTAGCGCGTGATAGACACATTTTTCAGGACAAAAGGAAGCATTGTTAATTTGATTAGCGGCTCAAAGGACGTCGAAAGCAGGCCGCAGTCGAAGCTCCCCTACACTGGCAGCTTTGTGGGGATGCGTACGAATGGTCTCATTTCTTAATATTCCGGGAGGTCACAACATTTTTGGTCACGATAAGGTAAATGGCTGATTCTGGGTTCACAGGTTAGAGACCAACCCTCCGATGGTAAACAAGTCGGTCTGCCTGCGCCAAGTGGTTGCGTTATCTAGATTGGCTATAAAAATAGAAGTTGGTATGTACCTGCTGATGAATATGCTGATGGTCTTGGAATATAGATACCCAATAATTATAAAACAATAACCAGACGGTTTTTCAATTAAATACTTAAATATACCTAAAGTTATATTTGTAACCTAAATCGCCTATAACTACGAAATGCAAACAAGGATTTGATCAGTTTTGGTGTTACTAAGTAAGTATGTATTGATACTTTCATGATGCATGATTTGCAGCCATTTACCCTATCATATATTTTTCTTGTAACGATAACTACTTTTTCAGACGCATTATCTAGGTATCGCAACCACTTGACACAAGCAGACCGACACATTTAGCTTCAGAGGGTTGGTTTTTATCCTGTGAAACAAGTTTCAGTCATTAACGTTATCGTTACCATTTTTGTCGCGACCTCCTATTCTATAATAGGCGAATGAACAATGTATTATTTATGAAAATATCAATTCGAGTCCGTGTAATGTGTGCTGCTGTAATCTAGCAGTTTTCTGAATAGCTTCTAACTAAGCCTGCTAGTTAAATTAATTTGGGGGTTTCTATACTTTGATTAGTGTTATGCAGGGTATTAATAGAGGAATAGTACAAACGTACACATGCACACAACCTTGGCATATTTGGAGCAAAACAAATCGTCCTCCCTATACATTTTGTGTATAGATATTTACGAAAATATATGGGGAGGAAGTTTTTTTTAAGTCGTGCAACAAAATATCATCAAACTTTTTTGCTCCAAATATTCCAAAGAATACGTAGTTAGGTTTTGGACCATGCCTCCGTTAACACCCTCTTTACATAATATAAATGCATACATTCAATAATGCTAATATTATTTTATTCTAAGTAATCAGAATAAAATCTTCTTTCGATTACATTTTTATTCCAAATACTTACTTATCTGTCATCAAATCGAATGTGCAAGTAATCTTCCTCTATATTGTATGCATGTAATTATTTGAATAATGTCGCCAGATATTCCTGGCGATTAATAATTATTGTTAAAAAGGTCTATTTCATAAATAGAGCTTATTTTAGTCTGTCATTCGCGACACCTCGAAAAGAAAAGGATATTTTTTTCACGAGTACTTTTTCTTTAATTTATTACTATTAGCTTCTTTATTCATTGAATGTAAATGAAGTCAAGAGATCCATGTGTTTCATTCCGATTACCAGAGCTCCGCCCCCAAGTTTAAGGTAATTTCACCACAATAACAATTTTTTTAGCCTAATCGAATGGGTATTTTGTCCTATTTCATTTTGATTCTAACCTCAGGCTAGTCCACTTTGTTTCGTAAATATTTGGCCAAATATAAAATAATCGTACTGAAATAAAATATTATTCCATCCATGCGTATCCCTAAACAAGTCAAGTTTCTCCTCTGCCGTCGGGGGTAAAAAATGGATGTGTGTTAACTTCATATGTGAGGTATAAATAATTATAGGGTGGTTTTATTTGATCTTGTTGTAATTAGTGAATTGTCAGATCAATCATTGGCTTGTGCTTTTGAGTTTTCCGTCATAGCTAATTGCTTGTAAAATACAGAGCACATAATACGATTTATCAAACCCACTTCTGGTTTTGATTCGTCTGAAAAATTTGGTTTCGTAAAAAAAACTGTATTCGATATCGTTATATTTTAATTGAGGGAATCCATTATCATAATGCAAATATTATGATGCATTTTTAATAAAATCACTATGATGCAATTTTGATTCGCCTTCGGAATAAGTCAATAGATTCACGAATATATTTAAAATAAGTCGTTTTCGAAAACGGTTAAAGTCAAAATATGTTTATGTTTAAGAATGTCGTTAAGGCTCGTAGCCTAGGGGCGCGGGGACTGGCCTAGCGTACCAGAGGCCCGGGTTCAATACCAACTTGCACCACTGTCTTTCTCTTTCAGAGTTCGATAAGTGCATTTCGTCACGAATGCGAGCTGCTCCATGGTTCGGAATCCATGTAAAACTGTAGGTTCCCTTCCCCTACTAGGTGGTAGGGTTTAAGCCCGCCCGGGTTGGTACCATCGCATTGGATGAAAAGATGGTCGAAGCGGCAATGAAAAATTGTCCGTGTTTTCCATCCAGTTCAATGTAGCCGTGCTCATAAAGGGAAGGTCCTGGCATGGCACCTAATTCCTTCGGGAATGTGGTGTATTGGGCTAATATCATAACGGTAGTTGTGTGGTATTAGCCATCCATGTCCGGTCGCATAAAAAAAAAAAAATCTAGCTTTTTAATAATATACAAAATATAAACTCATAATTATTTATTGTATTCTGGCGTGGGTATGTTTGTTATTCTTCTCCTCGATTTTGATGTTTTTTTTTGTATTTATGGAACCACCGGAATGGTTCTTAATGGTTGAACCAACTTTATGTAACTGGATATGGATAGTTAATACCAAGCCGACCGTATTGGTTTTAGTCTAAGAAACCACATGGAAACTAGGTGCCATGCCAGGACCTGTTTTATATAGATCGGTTCCATCGTTGGCTATTGTCGTTACCGAGAGTTTTTAAATGACCGTTTGAATAACATTGAGGTTTCTGGACACACTGATCCGGTACAATCCGCTCGACTTAATATCAATATGACAAAATTGACCCGAGCAGAGCCTGAAACTTCAGCTAGTTATATTAAATAATAGATATTCTACATTCTGCCTGTGAACTAGCTCTCCTGATTCCTGACGTTGACCTTCTTTGACACTTCCGTGGGACACATATTGTGTTAAATATGTATATTTGTACTTTGGCAAGACTTTTATTAATAACAACAATTATTTCAATGTGTCTTAGGGACAAGAAATATTTCACCCATTATTGAATGACGTCCTTTTCCATATGTCATTCTAAGTCAACAGTATTTTTTTTTTTACCAAATTCATTTCTTATTACGCTACCAATACGGCTTACATCGCAATGCATGTCAGGACCAATGAGGGGCGAACAATCCCAATTTTAGTCACGAACTCATTTTATGACTAATTCCATAACTTGTATGCGGAAATCGTCTAAAGCGTGGTACCTGCGAGCGCGGTCGATAGCTTAATGGCACTTTATATTGACTACTATTATGTTAGACGTGTGTATATTGTCACCAACCCCTGGCTTGCTGTCTTCACGATGGGAATCTATGAAGTTAGGTAGGTATCGGGGTTGATGAGAATATATTGTGACTTTGCATAAGACCCCTAAAAGCTTGTAATGTTAGTAATGCATTTTCATGTCGATGTGCTTTTAATATTTTTCTTTCTTGGAAGACTACATACAGCATCGCGCAGCATAGAGCAAGCGCCATACGGTACGATCGATGAACTTCTTTTCAATTCGATTGAATGTTTAACATGGCAGTTAATGTTCGCAGCGCATATTTGTTAAATTTAGAATACCTGTGTCACAGGTTATCATCAGTTTTGTTTGTAAAATATCCCAAATTTTAATATTGTAACTTGTGTTTCAGGACCGGCTCTCGCGCTTTCTCTAATGTCGAGAGGCAATGACACTTTGCCCATATTTTCTATTCAGTTCAATGGGCATGAAGAGCATTAAAGTATGCACGTAAAAATAATACTGGCATGGAACCTAATTCCTTCGGGAATGCTGTGTGTTAAGATAATAATACGAAAGTTAGGCTCTCTTCCACCAAGTACTGATAAGGTTAATCCTCACATCAAAAAGCCCTTCTTGCCATCACGCAATCGATACCTAACAAGATAATCAGCACTTTAGTAATAAATGCCATTTAAGGGTCGATTAAAATAAATCGGCACCTGGTGAAAACCAGGCTTAGTTTGGTATGAGTCATCCATATCCAGTTCTATAAAAACTTTATTTTAATAAAAAAAAATTGATTTACAACGTAAAATTTCTGGGACGCATGTTTTCTACCCCCTCCTAGCGCCAGCAAAATTTTGCAGGATTTAACCGTTTTCGAGTGGAGAGGACCGGCCAACATCCATCTCGAAAATTCTAACGTATAATGTATATAATCTTCGAGATTTGATGAAAATAATTATTTATATTACGCATCGATTAGTTACGTAGTACATGAGCATTATTTGCCGGTGCATCTTCAACCGTAATTTTTAATAATATTGTTTTTCTTTACAGTAATTGTTTGTTGAAAAACCTGTAATATTCATTAATATTTTTTCTTTGATCCAAAAATGATATGCCTAAATCAGCGGAAAAGTTTCTTTTTTAAATAAGAGGTTTTTTTATAATGATTTTTTAAATATATTGAGAGTTTATTTTATCTTTATGCTATTTTTCCCTCCACTTATTAGCTTCTGACAACTTTATTTGAGGTTCTTTGAAATATTTTTGACACTTTACGTTAAACAGAATGTTGGATATAACAGATAGTCGCAAATTCCAATTTAGTACAAACTTTACTATTTCCTATTTTCTATATATACTACATGTACTGAGTTGCCAGTAAGCTATTCTTGTGCACTTAAAAGCATCTCACCACTCGAGCGACTGTTGAATGAGTAAACACTCGTGTTTCACTCACTAAATACCTCCTCATCGCGGCACGCCACTGTAAAGTTCGATAGCACACTCTTGATACTCAGCTGAAACAGCTGTCATTCTGTTTTATGTAATTCAATTTCAAAGCAAAAAAAACTCAGTAATATGTAGAAACCCGATAAACATTAAGTTATGTGTTTATATTTTTTATTTAAATTTAACGTAAATTTAATATTTTTTACGAAACATTAAAACAACTCTTCTTATTCATCATAGCATATTATGAGCTATAAAGTAAAATTATGTTCTATAAGTGGCATTACCACCCGATCGCCTACATCTGGCCTGTGTTCTATAGATAATAACAATATCCGTGGATCATATCCAATTTACACCAGGAAATTGAAGTTGGTTTTTGAAATATGCTGCGCCCTTAAAAGTATCAAGAAGAGTCAGGCGACTATAAACAAGTAGCACCTGCCGCCAAGGTGACGGTGTAACTTTTGAAAGAATATTGTGTTAACGTGCTCCAACTTGCTAAGTTAACGATAACCTAACCCGGTAGTAGTGTAGACTTCGCATTATTTGCATATGATAGGGCCTTAGGTTTGGGGGTTAAGGTGGGCCATCCCGCTCAACTCCCCATACAAATGACGAAAGAAGATCACGCCCATATTTCTTGTCGGAGATCCCAAATTTTGCTTAAAATAGCTTTATTTGATTGAACTAGATGTTTGATGTCCGTGGTCATTGTAAAATTGAGTTTGGTTTCTAAGTCATAAGGTCCGAAAGTTCGAATTTTTCGCGCGTTTTATACAATAACTTTGGAGGTGGATTACGCAATGATAAGTAAGAACATCTTAAAAAGATTAGTCATCAGACATAGCTTATTTAATCAAGATTTATAATCTATTTGGTTTTTGTACGATTGTTGACTACAGCGGTCGTGGTTTACTTTTAGCTATAAGTCGTTTTGTAATAAAAAAATTCGTAAATGTTCCCAAATCATACACTATGCACATTGTCTTTTTTGTGGACATGTTGCATCTTCCTCATCACGGAGCCTGTCTTTTTCTTTGAAACATAGAAGGTTCCGGCAACTGCACAGTTTTGTACCGTGCCCGCGAATGAGTTAGTCCCGCCGGGTTGGGCCACCTTAATTGCGTGTAATCACATCTACACACGTTCTCAGATCTACACACGTTTTGGGTGCCAATGTCGCGGGTGGCGTTTTAATAAGGGGTAAAGTAGGTAAGGTAGTATGGTAAGTATAGGGTATATATCTGCAGGGTCGTAGGGTTACACGTGGTGGTGGTATGCATTGACAGAATGAAGGTCGGAAATTAAAGAAGTGATATGCTGATATAGTGATATGAAGTTTATTATAACATAGTGTGTACAATGTACAAAATAAGGGATATAGAATTACATGGTCTTAGAATTTATAAAAATATTTATCAACACTTATTAACTGCCAGCTTTCTGGAGGTTCTGGGCACACATCTACCTACTCGAGCCGTTCCCTACTACGTGTAATCTGGGTACTTAGCTTCTAGGATGTGATGGGTGTCCTCCAGTCTGCTGGCTGAGAGGTGTGCTGCTGATTGTGTTTCTTCTCACACGTGTGTCGATGGTGAAGGTGACTCACCGTAGGTGAGGCTAAAAGTGACTAGCAGTCACATTGTATGTTTTTGCATATACGGATCTCTTCAATCAATAAAAAGGGGATATCGTAATGAAGAAGAGATGAGAAAAGAAAGAATGAGAAGAGAGTGAAGAATGAGGAGATGCGCTCGTCGCTGCCGTGATGGTGCTCCGGCGCGGTACCTGAAGCTGGAAAGGGAAAAATCCATACTTAGTCGGCGAGCAGACGAGGGAATGTTTTCCATGGTTGATGGACGATCTTGGAACGAGATATTTTATAAAATTTGGTTTACTTACTTGTCTAGCGCCTCTCGATGATTATTGGAGTCTTAGCCGGGCCGATGATCCTTCGTATGCTTGCAAGCATTGTTCTCCTGCTGGGTGAACGAATGTGTTAGGACATGGCCGGCATGTTGTGTCAAACAAATGTGTCTATTTTGTGGAAATACGTCTGGGAGATCTAGGCAAGTGGTTATAAAAGGTTAATGATGGGTGCTGAAGGCAGATATTACGACAGATTGCCGCGTGGTCGATCGATTAAGTTCGATCGACAAAAATGACAATTTTATGAATTTACAATATGGAGTGATAAATGCAATATGTAGTGCTTACCTAGGTTAATATTTGTCTTAAGTATTTATATCAGCGCACTTCTGCGCGAGGTGAGCACTGCCATGGAGGTTACGTATACTTCACACCATTGTTCCTCAAAGGTAGGAAATGCAGTGACGATTGAGTCTGGCATTGGCTCTAATCCTGTAACGCGCGCCTAGCTGTGTGTTGGTATAGTGTCGTCTCGCTCTGGAATGTATGGGAAGTGGCGAGACGCTATGAATTTACAGAGATGTGCAAATAAATGGAGTTATCTCTGGTTATATGGTCCGATTTACATCATAGTAACACAAAACTACTATGAGATTTCATTCTGGTTTGATTTTTGTGAATGAAACAATCACACAACGTGACACCACCTGCTTTGTTCCTGTGTGTGTCTCTCTATTCTATAAAAGCGTAACAGTGCTTCTATTTGTTGCATTCTACCATCTTTCACCTTTGATGAGAAGTGAAAAAGCGAAACCAAAACTGTAAATTAAAGCTCGCCACACATCGGACTTCGATCTTGAAGGTAGGGCTTCCCGGCGGGACTAACTCATTCACGGGCACGGTACAAAACCGTGCCATTGCGCTCTGGGAGATTTTCTGTTTCAATGAAAAATACAGGCTCCGTGGTGACATCTGGTTCGATCAAATAAAACTATGTTGAGCATAATTTTGGATCTCGGAAAAGAAATGGGCGTTTGATCTTCTTTCCACGTTAAAGACGTTGATATCGGTGTGAAACCACAATCATCCAGAAAGGAGTTCACACGGAGGCCGAAGAGAAGATCTGTCTTATCTTTGGCGAGAAAAGGAAGCGAATCGTCAAGCTACTGCAGTGATGGAAGTGGGGATCGACAGAAATTTAATTCGACCGATTTGGCGAGGGTACATGGTAGAGCTTTCAGTTGGGGGCTAATCAACTTGTCGCCAATTCTGCCGATATGCTCGAATTACGCTCTGTTGAAAACTACATTAAAAGCCATTTTACCGTCTCAACGGAACCGCATGCACGGAGTGTCTCGTTCTGACTGAACAAGTGACCGATTGATATTGAACCTCCGGAGGCATTTACCATCGACAGATTACCATAATTCATATTTTTACAGTTTATGTTATTTGTAACATTGTATAGTATTCGATTAAAAGATAGAACACAATGAGATCGCGACTAAAATGTGAATTCCATACATCGCAACGTGCTGCAGACGCCTCGGCCGACTTGACAAGCGGACCGGAGCTGGTATCAGATGTGCGCGTTGCGTCATTGCGTCATACCTTTTAGTTTAGATAGGTAATCATTTGAAGGTAACAGCGTATGATGTCAACTCCATTCGTGGCTGTAGGCGTATTATTCTCATCTAATATAATTCATGCTAATTCTAATAGATATCCTTTTAATTGTAACTTAAATATTACTAAAATAATATTATGACCTAAAATATATGATGATAAATATTTTTTTGTGAAATCTCGATTCCTTATCAAAAAAAAATGATTAGCTGAGGCAACTTTTAAAAAATTTTTTTACAAGTGATTGAGACGGGAACTACTTTAAAGGAGTTATTTTGACTTGATTTGACTTGAAAGGTAATTATATTTATATTTAAGATGTAATAATTTCTTTTAATCTCGTCTTGATAATATAGTGCCATCAATTTTATGTTTTGTGGTGTTAATCTATTAATATTTTGGCATACTGCCGAAATAATACGTTTTAATTTCAATGTCAGTATATTTATTTCCTCCGCTAGATGTATATGAACATGTTTACCCTCGAATTCGTTTTTTTTCTGCCAGTTCTATGCGTTGGACGAAGAAGAACCGACAAGATTTGTTATTTTTTTATTCTTAAATAGTATTTATGGGTATATGACGGCCATTTTCCTAAAATATGATGAACCGAAGAAAATCTTTTTTGTAAAAGTTTTTTTTTTTTTTTATAGAATTGTTCATAAATACCCGATTTAACACGATCTCATCCATACATACACGAAAAAACCATATGCCCGAAGGAACTGGATGCAATGCAGAAACCTTTCTTTCATTTCAACGCGGCAGTGACATGACATTGAACTTGATGGAAAACAGAAATAATTTCTCATTTCCCCTTCGACTGTTTGTAATTTAATGCATTGGTAACAACTACTAAGCAAATATACATTATTATATTTAAATCTTAGACAAGAAAAAGACAGGTGCAAAATAATAAAAAAAACTTTAATCTGTGGGTCCTTTAAAGCTGCTGTGTATTCTCCATCAAATTACTCAACTGCAACGTGGTTTTATGCATGACTTTTTCTGTTCATAATAAACATATTGGTTGGGGAAAAAGTTTCTTCGCATTTTTTAAGAAAATTCAAAACATTTTTTAATATGGTTTATTTACATTTAACTAAAGTATGTAGGTACCATTTTGTTCGATAACTTTTTGCCATCTTGTAGGTAGGGACATGATCCCATTGCTATAGAAATATTGGGACTTCTGATCAATATACCGCGACAAGTGGTTTTGGCAGTCCTCTCGTGATGTTAACCTGACACTGCCTAAAGAATTCTGAAGAGACCTAAACAGGTGGAAATCTGAAGGTGCAAGGTCAGGACTATACGGCGGATGCATTAACACCTCCCAGCCAAACTCTCTTAGTTTTTGCTGAGTGGCTAAAGATGTGTGAGGTCTAGCGTTATCATGATGAAAAACCACACCCCTTCTGTTGATTAATTCCGGCTGCTTTCTCTCAACTTCTTGCTTTAATCTCATCAGTTGTTCGCAGTAGAGTTCAGAATGGATGGTCCTGCCTGGTGGTAACAGCTCATAATGAATAATGCCCTTCCAATCCCACCACACACACAGCATCACCTTGTTGCGAGTTAACCCGGGTTTCGCCACAGTCTGTGAAGCTTGACCGGCCTTTGACCACGACCTTTTTCGCACGTTCTTGTCGTACGTGATCCACTTTTCATCACCAGTTATCAGCTTCTTCAAAAATGGTTCGGTTTCATTACGTCGTAATAAAGAATCACAAATGAGTACACGGTTCATTAGGTTTCTTTCAGTGAGCTCGTGAGGTACCCAAATATCGAGCTTTTTTGTGTACCCAGTTTTTTTCAAATGCGCCAAAACTGTTTTGTGGTCAATTCCTAGTTCTTCAGCTACGTCGTAACTACTGATATGCCGATCTTGCTCCACTTTTTCAAAAATGGCATTCATTTTATCCGTAATAGGGCGACCAGAGCGACGTGCATCTTTGACATCAAAATTTCCGGATTGAAAACGCTTAAACCAAATTTGTGCTACTCTCACAGACACTGCACTAGTTCCATAAACATCGCAAATTTTTTTCGCGGCTTGCGTTGCATTTTTACCTTTTTTGTAGTAAAATTTTAAAATGTATCGAATTTCTTCATTAGATTCACTCATTTTGACAGTACGAAAAACAAATGAGAATCACACATTTTCCTAATTTGAATTTGGAATTATGTTCTTTAAAATTTAAACTTTCAATGATACTGTTACGCGGGTAGGGTGCAGATTAGAGAAGAAAACACCAATACTTAACACTCTTCCTTTATTTCAAATAATTCACAAGCAAACTCACAAATACAATTTCACACTAGGTTAATCCAAACACTAATTTACAAACTATATCACTCACTTCACTGATTCACTTCAGAGCTAGTTTACTGCACTTCTATATCGATTGTTGTCGCTCACTTCGCTTCCAAAAATAGACTGCCGCCCTCAGCGCCTTGGGCGCCTTTTATATCGGTGGAGCTTCTTTCCAGAACACTCCACCGATTTCTAGGCGCCCATGTAGGGCAGCAGTCGAGAACAATCTCCCTCGAGACATTACTAGAATGTCCGAGATTTGTTTCTGAAGTCAGCTGGACGAGGCGTCACTTTATATGGGACGACAGTGATGCGATAGCCTGCGCAATGCAATAAGACAAGTAGCGCCATCTACTGAAATTCGAAGGAACCATTTGGCGCACTTTGGTAGTGTATCAGCGCTATGCTTCGCAGCGGGGCGCGCTCGTAACAATACCAAAACCAGCCAGATACAAATAGTATAGCCAAAGAGATTTTATTACAAGTTCATACATACTATAATGCGAAAAGACTTTTTCCCCGACCTATTACAATTAGTAATAACATTACACAAGCATTCGAAAGATTCACCGATAAAACGTTAAACAGAATGTCTCCTCAAATGCGGAGTCGACACGTCGAACGGCAGCGTTTATGTTTCGTCCCCACGATATTAAGCCGGCAACCTCGTCATAACTTCTTTAATAACTGCATTGTCCTTACGGACTACTCCAGCGGGCACCGGTTTCGCAACTGATCTGGTTTGGTTGCGAGTGCGCTTGCGCAACACCTTGGACTCCGCAGCCCGCCGCCTGCCTTGTGCGGCCATTTCACTTATTTACCGCGTGCTCTTGGCGGAATGACCTCCGAAAACGAATTCGGTAAACAAAACATGTATGCCGGTTCCCACAGACATGGCTGGTGTTATCTTTCATACATGTTGATGCAATGGACCATGTTCCTCGACTTGGACTAGCTAATATAAGTATACTACAACGAGTACCAAGTGTACTAAGCTCTCAGCTTAGTGGGGCAGGGAATCCCCGCATCGTTCATGCACTTCTTTCTCTATCTGAGTTGGATAAGTAGTTTTTGTCATGAATGCGAGCTGTTCCATGGTTCGGAATCCATATTAAATTGTAGGTCTTCTTTTTATACTAGGTGGTAGGGATAAGCCCAAACATCAATAGATGAAGAAATAATCGAAGCGGCAGTGAATGATTGACCGAGTTTTTCAACTAGTTCAATGTAGCCGCGCTCATAAAGGCATTGCACCTAAATCTCTCGAGAATGCGATGTGCGGACTAATATCATGACTCTAGGTATGTGCCATTCATCTTCAGTAATATAAAAAAAACTTTATTTTAGCATCAAATCCCTATTTATTAACTCGATTGGAACGGATTAATGTAACATGATTATAGTAGAAGTAAAGCAGGTTACTGGATATCGATCGCTCACGATGTAAATATGATGAATCTACATACTACAACAATCCATCATGTTACTTCATCACAGTACATTCCCGAAGGAATTCGGCACCATATGTACTAGAACCTACCTCTTATTTGAAAATATATGCACCGCATACTTATGTTGAATTTTTATTTAGCGTCGTTTGATCAAACAATGATCAAATCGATATTGGCATAAATGATTTTTTTAACTAAGGGTGAAGTGCACAATTTCTGGTTACTTTTATATCCGTATTCCTAGATATAGTTTTTTTATATATACATTTATTTCTATTTTTTTATGTAAAAAGCTGCTTAAAACTAAAATTAAGCATTCATCCCGATGGAAGAAGTCATTGGCACCTGACACACAGTTAAAACAAGTTCGGGTGTTTATGGTTTCAAAACTTTAACTGTAAGATAATTTATATGCAAATATAACTCAAATAAACCATTATTATTATAGCAATATTCTTTCTTAAAGAAAATATTTTAAACTAATTTTACAAACTATAAATGTAATAAAAATTGGAAATTATTATTATTATTATATATTTTTTTATTATAGTTATGGTTATTATAGATATCTCTTCTTTCTTCTACGAAAAACAAATATGAACAGATATATTTTAACTTTAAAATTATCACTAACCAGAGATTTTGCACTCCACGCATAACATGATGTCCTTAAGAAAGTTAAGAATTTTTAGAATGCTGAAGTGTTTACTCGAATACAACACTCTTCCATTAGAAGTATTAGAAAAACACTTCGTGTTCAAAGCATGAAATTTAAGAGAATAGAGGACATTTCTCAGCATTATTTGAATGAAACGCAGATCAAAAGCCTCCGTGTAACGAAGTGTTCATTGATCTCAATCATAAAAAATGTTCAATTTAACGAAAGAGTTTTGATTACTTTTTGGCCACTTAATCCGTTATGAATGATGCCTCGCCGCAGCCATGTTTTGCAACCGAAATAGATGTTATCTCGCCTTCGAAAATAAAAAGAGAACCTTTTATTGTACTGGTGATAAGAGACATAACGTAATAGATTTAGTAGCTGCTACCGCCTACTTCCAGATAATTCGTATCCCATTAATAATAAAAAAATGTTTGTCTGTTTGTCTGTACGTTGTACGCATATCACGTAAAAGGCACTTATTGGATTCAAAATCTAACAACTGTCAAGCATGAAGCTTTATTCTGAGTAATATTAAGAGTTTCATCACAATCGACCAACATTATCCAAAGATATTGTTTTAAGATTAGTTAGAAACCGCAGGCACCACGCCGCCGCGTTTGCTGATTAAATAATATTCGTATTCTCAGGTGTAAAAGCCGTCGTCAACTTAACAACCTATGTCGGGTGTATAAAGCCCTCGTCAAGTTTGATACGGATGCAGTGTATCAAGTTAATATGTTATATATACAATAATTATGCAACGCTGCTTAAATGCTATAAAATATGAAGCATTTAAAACATTTTCACTGCAACCAAAAATGTGTTCGAATTTATAGCATTGCGTAACTCGCGTCGTAATGTAGGACTAAATAGTGTATTGATACATTGATTTTGTGATGATGAGATTAGCTTTCTATTAAATAGTGCTACTAGTTTAAAGACGATTTCTTCAGAGCGGATGAACCAACACGTTCACATTGACCGCACCGAATCAACTAATATGTTGATTCATTGTAGGTGGGTTGCAGGTAGCTGATTATTTAAGGAGGTTATCTTCGATGCAATTCTAAAATGAAACAGCATCAATCAATTATATCTCTGTCCTGAGATATATATATATATTTTAAGTCCGATATTTGACAAAGCAGCTTGAATCTGAACGATTTAGTTTTTCTACGGATCGCGAAAAAATTTAGCTATATTCATCCATGAAATGAAATGAAATGAAATGAAATGAAAATGAAAATATTCTTTATTGCTTACAACTATTACATAGTATGCAAAGGCGAGCTTATTGCCAATGTAAAGAGCCTTTAAGTCAACCCGCCATTTTCTGTCATAACCCACTGATTATCCTACTCAAAAACTACGAATAATCAAACTATGAAAGCTGTCCCCAACACTTTTTCAGCCGCAAATTAACGATGTGGGCAATCTTGGAGACATTGATTGTAACACACATTAGAGCAAGGTGCTAGCCAGACACACTAGACAGCCGACCGCAAGCCGGCGTGAAGTGGAGGAGGCTAGGCGGTTCACACGCGTATGTATTAGTGCGAAGAGACACCGTTTACTGCAGCTCCGAGCTTTCAGGTTACAGCTTTGTATATTGACCATTGAAATTATCGGTCTTAACCTGAAACATGGACTCAACTTCTGAGGCCACAGCGAGGATTAAGCCAAGCCTCTTCGACATAGTGCGTCTCTATTTCAGCCGCACCTCGCTCAACGACGCTAATAGATTTCGAAACTTGCATAGGGACACCATATTTGAAGGGCCTCAGGCAGTACTTTGGGGGAAAAACTTCACACAGAACTACAGTTTACCGACCCAGGATCTGTTGTAGCACATTCGTTCAAATAATGTCGACAGTGATAGGGTGCATTTGAAGGCCTAGCGTACGCATTATGACGCCTCAAAAAGCATATTATATAACTTACTTACGGTTTCATGCATAAAGCAAATATTTTAATAATTTTATTCGTTACAAAATTATTTGCAGGCTTGTAATCAAAACACAATAGAATATTTAATATTTACATCTTCCGAATCCTGTGTTTGCTCCTGGTGTTCTGGCAAGTATTACATATTTCTTAGAATAAAAGGATTTTTTTCCACCTTTAGTAGTCCCCATTTTGTTTAAGATTTGGAAAGATGCCATTTTTTGCGTCGCTTTTATTACACTTTTTGGATTGATACTTTATGTATTTGACGGATACGACATTACCGTTATATCATGTAAACTTTTTGGATTCTTCTACGGACATTTGATACAGGATTCAAATAATAATTTAAAGGGGAAGAAACCATTGAGGTGAAGTCACCTCCATGGGAAGAACTTGCCCGTGACCCATTGTATGTGCGCTTATATTCACGGGAACCGAAACGATATAACTTAGCGTGACCTTACAATTTCTTATGACTACAGTAAAACGAAAAGTTAAGTAGACTTCTGAGTGGTTATTTCCTAACACGCGGGCTTTAGACAGTGCGCGTTCGACAGAGGATATGTGCTAACCACATGCATTTGAAACAAAAGCGGTAGAAATAGAAGGCATTTTGCAAGTGTGTTAAACTCTTCTTTTTGGAAAACCGATATTTTGCTAGCGCATAAAACTAGTTTACATGCAGCCGTTCTGGGTACAAAATTGTTTTTTTTTAGAAAGACCAAAAAAAGATCTTTCAGCGAATTTTGGTGGAATGCTCGGAAAATTTGAAGGATTATGATGCTCGGAAAATAAGAAGACGCAACTCATAAAATGAACCCCTATGCCGCAAACTATACGGTCTATTTACAAGTTCCGGACTGGGTTTTATGTAACGATAGAAATCTCCGCGGTATTATTTTCAAAAATATCACCATCAAGAGGGTTTTTAAGTTTTGTTTAAAAAAAAAACTTAAAAAAAATCACTTAACCATCAATGTATATCTCGTTTTTAACACGTTTCATCGTTGTCAACTTAGTGTTTACAATCAGTGCTTGTCTGTGGCAATCATATACTTTGCCACTCATCAAAACAAATGAGTGGCAGTAATAATGTTTTTTTATAGAATAAATCTTATTACAAACCAGTCAGATGTTAGCATTGCGGCCTGTATCTGACACCTGATTTCTAGGTGAAGGAGAGCAACGTATCGTTTATTATTATTATTTCGGTGATAGTAACATATAGTTAGACAGATATTTTGTAATCGACTTAACATGTGAAGCATGTGTCGTAGTTTGTAATGCTATGATACAAATAGAAGTCATTCAAACTGCTTTGTTGAAATAATTTGATACTTGATGAGTCAGCCAGGGAAGCCCAGTAACGCGAAGCCTGGCCGTTAGATAACCGAGGTGAAACAACTCTGTGGGCGGACGGATTTTGGAAAGATGATCGTTTTCTACCGTTAACCATGGTCGAGGTCCGGATTCCGCGTATAACTGCAGATCCGCTTCCTTACTTACAGGAGATAGAGTTGATCCTACCACCAATATGCACCAATTGGGGCGGGGTTAATAACGCCATCGCATTGAATGATAGATGGTCGAAACGGCAATGATAATTGTCCTTGTTTTCCATTCAGCTCAAAGTGAGCGAGCAATATATCGATAACGCAACGAGGCTCCTAGTTACCATACTAATATGTTGCCAACACTAGTGGTATTATCCATCCATGGTTAGTTCCATAAAGAAAACCGGTCAAGCGTGAACGTGTTCACGTGCCGAGGGTCCCGTCATTGTTGGACATGGAAGAAATTTTATACAAAATTAGCGCTTCAGAAATAAAGCTTTTTCTCAAAACGTATGTCTTTGGTATTTATTCAGATATTTCAAACAATGATTAATTGGAGAATATTCCGGAACAAAATGCGTGTGACCGACAGACAACGGACCCAGACCATAAAGGATATTTTTTCGCCTTTTGCGACGGAACCTTAAAATTTCTAAAATTTGGAGCATTTTTTAATGGAATACATATTTTAATAGCCGAACGACACGGCCCAACATGCATGGAACAAATAGTACAATAATAAATATTGTAAAAAAAATTTAGTTATTTTTAAAGTATTTAATGGAAACGACATTACCGTTAACTCAACTCAAAAGTTTTTGGTCGTGGCATTGTTCGGAAGCATGGTTTGAACCTGTGACCTTTGCGACATGCCCACTACTGCTCTAACCAACTGAGCTATCCCATCAATTACGTCAGTCAACGAATTTCTCCATTATATCAGAATATACACAATGTCCCTATCTTCACTAGAACTTCCATTTTCAAAATCTAATTGGAATGCTTCAAATGTAGATGTCGCTGAAATTAAAATGAATAAAAAAACATGTTTTATTCCTAATTCATAAAAAGAAATGCTGCGCTCTTACACTTCTCAATAGAAATACTGGCTAATCAAATATTTATATTCGTTGTTACTTTATACAAGTCGTTGCATAACACTTTATTTGAAACTTAGCGGTCGAGTGAAAACAATTAATTTCAAACAAACAAAAAACGACACTCATCTTGAACCGCAATTAATGTAACTCTATTCATGGTTAAAATGCGTCACTTTGTAATCTTCAACTGATAAAATAGATAACAACAAAACATTGTAGTCTCTGACTTGCGTGAGTCGATGTGAACTAAGTTATCCTAACAATACCACCGAAGTTAAGTTACGATAAAAATCATACAAATTGTATGAAGGTATGCAATTCTATGTATCACTGAAGTTTTAAACAATAAAAAGATTCGATACCGTCTAATTTATTTAATTCTAGTATAGACTACGAATTTCTGGATAAGTTATCTGTGTTATATTTCCACAACGTATTTTATCAAAATGGAAGTAATTAGCTCATGCCTGGATATTAGCTAAAGATATCAATTGGGAACTAGGAGCAGTGCCAGGACAATAATGTCGTTAATTTCGTTGATCAACGAATATTAGAAATCAAGATCAATAAGCAACGAATACATTGATGTAAACTAGACAAGGATTCGTTTTTTCTTTAGAAAAAAAATACTACTACATTTCGATTGATATTAAATATCGCAGAGAGTATAAAATAACTGATACCCGCCCAAATTGAGATCTCATCGAATAGAGCCAGGCTCCTCAGCTGTTTGCGTAATATACATAATTGCTGTGATCAAGCAACGTGATAATTTAAACATAATTCTAGACATCATACATTTAAAATGTCTAGACCGTAGGTCATTTGCAACCTAACAGTTCCATGCCAAATATATTCTAGAGTAAACTTCTTAATTATGTACATAACGACACGTGTACTGACAGAAGGAATTCAATTTATGAATTGCCTATGGAAGTGTATGGGTCCGGCCACATTCACTTACTGATTCCGGAGTTCCCAACGTAGGCAGAAACTCCGTCCGTCCTGATTCAAGCTTCGATCGCGCATGTGGTTTTCATAAAAAATAAAACATCGTTTCTGTATTCTGTTCTCACTTATTTCACTTAATTTGCATGCACCTTTAATGAACATCATTATTATCATTGACATCGCTTTAAATACTTAAGGCCTTTAATATTGGTACTATATTAAAGGCACATTTTTGTTGAATGTTGCCGCTTTTTTGGCTATTACCAACGATTAATTTTAATTCACCTTATCATTATTATTACCATTTAAACAAGAAGGAATAACACATTTCAGTCATGATCGTTCCATTTTATGTTAATAACTTATGGCTTTGTATTTTTGGTGTAGAATTGAACAGTAAAGTGATTGATAAAATTATAAAGAATATACTTTTTTGTACTAATGCTTTCGTTGCGAACATAAAAACACTTATTGATGCTGTCAGTTATTTATTTTGGTGCACTAGAAAATTATGCGTTCGCCGCTCAGGAAAAGTCGGAAGAGAACGCCATCTGGCCAGCCGGTCGTAACGTATGGTAAAAATATTGCTATGCTTATTGTTTGTTTGTTAGTATTTATATATATTTATTTTCGTATTGAACACTAAGCAAGTACGTCGGTTTTTTCTGCGAATGTGAATGGGTTCCTAATAGTTGTGACAGTAGAGTTTTCGCATTAATTTTAACTAAGTTACTAATTTTAACTAATGTTAACTGGAAAACTGTTATCATGTAAACATTTAAAACAAACCAAAAATTAAGATAAATTTAGTTTGATAGTAGTATTAAATATTAAAATCAACTTTCTACGACCGCAATTAAATTAAACTCTAAATCATTGCAGTCAAGACGTCTTAGTGTTGAATTATTACGAGAAAACAAGGCCATTTAAAAGATAAAGAACACATTGAAATTTAGTCAGCTGACGTAATTGTGTGGGCAGCTCAGTGGTCACAGTAGCGGACATAAAACCAAAGGACTCTTGCTCAGATTCAGGCGAATGTCAAGACTAAATTTCAAGGTACTAATATTTACATGTACAGGGTATTTGGTAATTCGATACATTCCTTCTAAGGGGTCATTCTAAAGCTAATTTGCATCAAATTTAGTTCAATGACATAGGGGTCTAAAATCAATAGTTTTGATTTTACATCAGTTACATTTAAGTTTTAAGTTTTTTTATAAAATGTTATGTGATGTTATGAAAAAGTGATGACAACTACACTCTGCGCATTTTATCAGCAATTTTTAAAGAACTGATAAATAAGAGACCACTCCTATAATCCATAATCTCAGAAATAAAGAGTCATAAAAGACAGTTTGTGTAATAAAAATTACGACATTTATTTAAATCAAAGAGGATTTCCAAAAAAAAAAGTAAGACACATTGCATACAAATTATGAAAATAACTTCATTTTTCCACAAGCTTCCAGAAAAGGTACAAATGTTGTCCACTTTCACACAAGTTCCATATTTTTCTCTTACGACATGCACGGGAAGAAATGCAGGGGGGGGGCATTTAAATTATTTTTCACGCAGTACTTTCAATATAATACAATAAGTAACAATCCCAAGAAAACCGATTTTTTTTTCCTACATCTTTTATTATTTGGTAACTATAAATAAATTTATTTTGTACATTATGTACTCGAAATTACGGATCGGACGAGGATTGTATTATCATGTACTTTCTAAAGTCGATAACAACATCTTCCTACGTTCCTATTCCATTTCACTTGTATACAGACGATCATAATAGCCACTCCATTGATTGACTGCTCCACTTTAGAACAATAAACGTTTGGTCGAATGAATATCGATTTATTATTCACCAATCAAATCCCATCTGCAATAGACACATTACGACGTGACGTGACTCAAAAAGATACGGTCTGAAGTAGTATATGTAGTAGTTATGGAATCATTTCAATAGTCATATGCATTGTTAGATTTTATATTGCTTTATTAGCTAATTACGGAAGGTACATAATTATTCTAAAGTGTTTGAATTTTGCCCGAACTATCTTTTGAATAGTTTAAACATGTGGTGATTAATACCAGGGTTAAAATATAATTGTAATGATAGTAAGATATTATAAAAATACAGCCAAGAGCGAATCTGACTCGCACACGAAGAGTCCAGTACCATTATAAAAGAGTTGAGTCAAATAAATCATGTTTCTTATATGGTAGCCCCCTTTGACTTTTATTTGTTTTTTTAATTTTACTATTCATTGTTATCGTGCCAACAGAAATACACACTCTGGGAAAATTTCAGCTTTTCACCTATTACGGTTCATGAGAGGCTTAGTAATAGGGTTCCGTTTGGTACCCTTTGGGTCTGGATCTGGTTAGTTATATTTTCAAAATCAAAATCTATGCGTTCTTATTTTCGTCTGAAGAAGAAAGAAGAGATATCTATAATAACAAAAACTACTAGACCAGAGTTAAGACCATAATACTAACCAGAGATTGTGCACGTCACCCTAAGTATATTATTAATTACTTCATATTCTTTTCTTGCGAAGAAATACAGTCCAAGGGAAGAAAGTAGATTAACGCATAGTATTTTCCATTTGGCAGTTTTTTTTAAATAAATATCAAAGCATAGAATGTTCAAGGCACTGATGTAATCACGAAAACGATGAAAAGGCGTTCGAAAAGAGATCAGTCCTGTTGCGTAACCCCTGAACATGCCTTCAAACGTTCGGTCGCGATATATCTGATAACGTCTGCGAAGCAAGAACACGTCCGAAACGCTTGGCTTTGACACATGAACTTAGCCGATACATCAATGCCATTGCGCGTGAAGCCAACACATCTTTCCAGCTGATACCACAAACCGAATCGCAGGAGACGAAACGGTGAAAAATCGAGCGTATCTTAAAAGTCATAAGTTTTTTGCGAGACCATCTGAATCTGCGAACGAAGAAACTCACTTGCAAGATAATCGTTGACAGTTTGACACGCGTGAGACATTGAGTTACATGCATGGCCCCGCATGTCTTGTCGTTATGAACAATCAGTTATTTTTGAAATTATAGCAACGACATTTGTTCTTGTAAATTGTTCTGTAAATTTTGCACTACAGGATAATTAAAAAAAATCCTATTATTACTGTTTTATTAATAAATGACATCGGAAATATTTTCTTCCTAAATTGTTGTGGGTAAATTGGCAACTGAGAGTTTAGACACAAGTAAATTAAGGAATTTGATATATATGTATGTATAATCGACCGTGAAGCAAGGACCCATTAATTAAAGAAAGAGCCTAGTAATGTTTGTTGTAGGTATGTTTTGTTTTGTTAGGTAGGTTCGGGTCCACCCTTGCTGTATATTCGTTAAGTAGTTCTTTTTACTGGGTACTTTCTTCAATTAATGGGTCCTTGCATCACGGTCGAATATACATAAACATATATCACATTCCTCGGAATAAGCGATGTACCTGCTTAGTACGAAAAAGTATATTTAGAAGTAAATAACCTTAAATCAGACGAGAGGCGACTAGACGAGAGATGACGAAGGAGACTTCACGCTAGCAACTGATCAGATTTTAAAATGAATTGCTAATTAACTTCTAAATACAAACGAAATTACTAATTCAACACTTTAATTTTCTTAAACAAATGTAATTCCAATTTCCTACTGCCATTAATCAACAATTTGATATTTAGGTCCAATTTTTCAATCCTTAGATAGTACTTATCGGACTGATCGGTACAAATTCATGTTGGTCAAATGACGGATAGTCATTGCTGGATGATTATATCTTCTATCACAATTATCTGACTATAATTTTACTAATAAACATATGGACTTACTATATCGGAGGGATAAGCAGAAGCGAAAATGATTCAGTCGAATAGCTATCTCGCTGTTTATTAGACATTTGAAAAATCAGCCCTTAGTCATAAATATATAATTAACAAAAACAATTGTTTTTCTTGCAAATATTACTTTAATTAAAGTGTACAGGATTTTTTATCTCTTAATTTCGAATATGTTTATTTAAATCCTCCGATTGACCATGCAAAAAGTTGAATTATGGAAAAAAACCTACATCAGATTTGTAAGCCTTAAAAAATAAAATATCGACTTCGTAAAAGCATTGAATAATCACTTAGATTGTATTTATTTTATTTATTTTGAGGACAGCATACGATTATAAAATTTATATAGCTTAAAAATCTCAGCGAAGAAGAACAAACAAGAAACTTCGCTGAATATTTTTTCTACATCCACTTTTAAGTCTACAGACATATTCATTGCGTACGCAATTAATATATTTCACCAATATCTGTTTACTTCTTTTACTTATCATCCATACTTAGCGTACTATAAAAATACTATTTTGAACACAAAAGCCGATCGGACACAGAGTATTTAGCCCCGTGCGTTAACCCGGAAAACCCGGCCCTTTCAAGGCGCACCTTCGCATGGCCTCCTTATTGCGCAAGGTGTGAGACTTGACTGCCACGTAACTGGCATCATTTATGATCCAGTCTAGAATAATGGAGGAAGCTGTGTGAACCGTTAGTTAGTGACAGTGTCAAGTATGTCATTTTGAATTGGCGCCGCCACGGCTGAGAAACGGAGACATATGATTTTAAAGCTTCTATTAGATTACTTAACAAAATTTCATGATCGTTGTATTTAATTGCCACATAAAAAGGTTTTAATTTTACCAATTTCTTTGGTTTTCCTAATTCCATTGATACAAATAAAACTAAAGGATACTCTTGTTGAACAAGAATGTCTTTTAATTTTTGCAGGAACATCATGCATTTTTACATCAACAATTCCTCTAGACAAGTTAAATGTTTCCTCGATTGCCCTAGATTCATTGAACATGAAACTCGTATAAATAGATACTAACATCAAACTCATTTTACTATGATGAAATGTGTGTAATTCAATTTCATTAGTATCTAGTATCATTGAACCCCAATGCACCTTACCAGTGCACTGCATTAACATAAGTTGTGTGCAAAATCCAAACGACTGATGAATAGCTATTACGGGAGGCAATCTTCTTCTGTAGTCAGTCAGGTTTCTCGGTGCTATGAATAAATGATATTAGGATAATGGGCGTGGCTTCTGCCGTATGCGAATGGCGCTGATATGTCGAGTAATCTTTGCATTCTTCTTTCGTGGAGCAATGAATCCTTGGGAAGAGCGATATTCTTATATTTTAGATTATGAAAATGGAAATTTTTAGTGAACGTCAAATCGATAAAACATTTTAAAAATAAATATGAGGTCAATATTTACAGAGGGCATCAGAACAAATGTCGCGGTCCGTTAAAGCATTTAAGGTAGGCCAGTTACTACGATGCAAAGGTAGTTCAGAAATAATAAAAAAAACTGGATGAATTTTAGTTGAAATCTAATATCAATAAATAGCTGTGCCTACTTACAACGCATTTTTGCTTTTTTTTAAATGTTTACGATTAGTCAAACGACAGAGAAAATAAAATATGGATAAAGATTTTCTTTCTACTGTCATTTGGTTTAAAAATTAAAGAAAAAATCCTAAAACCGAGTTCCAGAAAAATCCTAAGCTACTCTTACGATTTACTCAAAACAAAAACGTGCAGACAAATATATTTATTGACTTATATTGGATATCAAATATAATGTGTTTCAAATAATTATTTCTAATATCTTTCTAGGCTTGTATGGGGGAGTGTAATCTTAAATTATACTTAGGGATATAATATACTTCGCACCAGCCGCTGCTCTCTACTGAAAGTACATACATACATACAAACCTTCACGTCGCTTTCCCGGAGAGGTAGGCAGAGATGATCGAGCGCCATACGGAACGATCACAGCACAGTTCACTTACTTCAGTATAAGTATATTTAATTTTCTCCTAGTCGCACACTGAGGTTAGTGTGCATTTGAACTAGATTAAATTTGCGCTAGTTTCAAATTCTTTGTCTAAAAAAACAAATCAAATCACGACTGGCCAAGTATACGTTATAATAAAAATATCAAAACGACAATAAATATGAATGTAAGTAGTAAATTTACTTGCACCTACGCCATATCATGTCCTCGTGGATTAGTGGCTCCACGTTTCGTCCGGCGCGCAGCGGGCAAGCCTCAGCCAAAGTAAAAGTGGTCTGCAGCCTCATCGTTCGCAGAAGAAGCCCCCCCTATATAAGATCAATGCCCACTTTTAGACCATCATTCGAAGCCGAGCGGCCGAGGAACACGCGTGGTAGCCCGACGAAGTTCAAACAAACGTAACGATGGCAAAGTGGAGCCTAGTAAGTGTTAACTTGGTGTTATTGGGTTGAGTGGTGGTGCGAAGTGAAGTGCTTAAGTGAAACGGATTTGGGGAAAACGTTTTTTTGGTGGCAGATTCAAAACTAATTTTACAAAACACGATACATTTCACGACATTGCAAACGATCAAAGTGATTTTTAGATTTTTCTGGAATATTTCACAGATCCAGAGAATATTAAAATTATTTGCTAAAATAATATTATTTGAGAAATTTGACATTCTCTTTCAGGCAAGCCGGGATTTTAGAAATAGAGAAATAAAAATATTAGAGTACAAAATCCACTCCATTTCAGTTTAGTAAGAGATTAAAGTTATTACAAGCGGTTATTTCAGCGGGAATTCATAGGAAACCGACTCGTTGATGTCTTTCGTTGGGCCGTACTAAGCGATCCGTATTTTCAGGTGGTCCTGTCCGCGCTGCTCGGCTGCGCGCTCGCCGAGCCCCCGGTCGGCTACAGCTACTCCGCTCCCTCCTCCCTGGTCATCCTCGGCTCCTCCGGGCACGGCAGCATCGGAGGCGGCTACTCCAGCGGTGGCTACTCCGGCGGCGGATACTCCGGCGGCGGATACTCCGGAGGCGGACTCAGCAGCGGCGGCCACTACCAATCGGTCTCCACCGGCCACCAGACATCGGAGGGCCAGCACGTCGACCCCCATCTCCTCGACAAGATAAAGTACATCATCCTCAAGGACGAGGTCCAGAACCAGGCGTACCAGCAGTCGTCATCGTCGCACGGGATCTCCTCGCAGTACGGAGCACCGTCGCACTCGTACGGCCCCCCGGCGCCCGTGTACGGCGTGCCCAACGACCGCATCGTCGGCATTGAGCTGGGACACGTGACCCAGGGCATCCAGGTGGCGCAGTACCATCAGGCGGAGGAGGGCTACGCCGGTGGGTTCGGAGGTTACTCCAGCGGCGGCGGCTACTCGAGCGGCGGTCACGGAGGTTTCTCGAGCGGCGGTCACGGAGGTTTCTCGAGCGGCGGTCACGGAGGTTTCTCGAGCGGCGGTCACGGTGGTTTCTCGAGCGGCGGTCTCGGCGGTATCTCGAGCGGCGGCCACGGAGGTATCGGCGGTGGGCACGTAGCCTCCATCTCCTACAACACTATCGCCATCCCGACCGGCTCCTACGGAGTCCCACTCCCTGCATCGACCTACGGCTCGCCTCACCATTAAGTGCTACCTCGCAGAGAAACAACGCAAGTGATAGTCATCAAAATCATCTCATCAAGTAATTTTATGAAACTCATGTGATCGCCTCCTAGCCGTAATGACTATTTTATTATTGTTATTAAGTATTTCTGTAAATAAAATCTTTTTGTACTGAATTGTAGAATTTGTTTCCTTTTATCTATCGTTTCGGCATTAATGACCATAAAATCTGTAATTGTATGTCGAAAGCTTGGAAGCATAAATATGATTGCATGATAGTCCAAGCCTTTTGAAATCAGGCGTCTCAAAGATGTACATCACTTTGATCGATAAAACGAAACGCGATGCAATAAAATAAATCAATGCCGTGTACATTTATGTGAAAACGAATGCACATATTTCATATACGAAGTAGATTCAATCGAAACTTGCTTAACAACTTTCCGTCGGACCATTCACCATCATCCAATTATATATTTTTAAATATTCAACCTCTTATGGCAAGTTACGTAGAGTGACTTCTCTTTATAATCAGCCGTCTGCATAACTCGGCCAGACGGCCCATAAAGAACCAGTTTCGACGAAAATTGCTCTTAAAAAGTGCAAGTACACGAGAATTTCGAAAGTCTGTTTCCGTTACCAAGTAAATTCATGGAAACGTTGTTACCATGGAAAGGGAATAGTGATCTTGGAACTTAATCTTTTGCAGCGTTTTTAATGGGGATCCAAATCGAGGGATTAACCCAGACGAAGATCGGTAACTAGAACTTAACCCAATGTATTATGAATACCGATTCTTATGAAACACATGAATTTTCCAATACTTAGATTTGATGAGATGCAAATACATTTCTATTAGCATCCGAGACTGCCATATGAACTAGTTTCAATCAAAATATTACCTCCTCAAACGTAATAGTAGCTATAGTTTCAAATGTACTGCATTTATTTAAAAAGGTAATTCATGGAATTATTCGTAGAAATGAAAAGCAGCATAACTTTATTCCCAACCGTTTTGGTAAGAACTATATATATAACTGTATTTATTTTTCATTAAGGAATCGTATAGAAAAAAAAATACGATTATGTATTTCTATCTAATGAGTGCATTTACTTCGGTTAAGTTGTATTATTCGTTAACTTATAAATACAGGGAACAATCTTGGAAAACATCTTATTTGCTGACAAGTTAAGACAAGGTTAGCTTTAACAACATTTAATTACTCACGATCACATATTTACATATCCTCACATATATAATTCTTCGGTACGTGTGTATGTCACTGAACTACTCCTAAACGGCTAGAACGATTTTGATGACATTTTGTGTGTTTATATTTTCGAGTTCCAGAATATTGCGCAGGACCTTGAGTAGTTGAGAGATACAATTGTAAAGCACAGAATAGATTCCTTCGGATGGCTATTCTGTTTCGTTAATTGTTAATGATAGATTTCTGCGTGGGATGAACGAAATGAAAGGCTGCGGTCAGACGGACGAGTGACGCAACATTGACCGGACGCGAGCGCACGGCTCCTTTCTTTTTGATCCGATTAGCGAACACGCGCGGAGAATGAACCGGCCGACATTACCTGTTCGACTATAGTCTGCCTGGTGACATGTTTATGTGGCGGTTACAAATGCGAAGCTCGGTGTAGTGGGACTGGGACCGGAGATTCCTATTTCCATGCTATTTATCAAATTGTCAACGAAAAAATTTAAGTGTAGAAATTGTTCATAGGAAATCATTAAGAGGAGCAATGCATACATGACATACACGCCTTTTTTAGGAGTTTTAGTTAAAACATGTTTTTCAATCCAAACTTCATTGACTGTTCAAAATTTTAGAAAAAGCTTATACTTAAGCCCTTGATTTTCGTTCGGCAGAGTTTTTGTCGCTAAATAGGGCCAATTTAGCATTCGGGAACCCAAAGGGTAAATATTGCTTTAATATTTATCAATTTAAAATATGATTAGCTGAGATGAAGTAGTAATTAGTGTGGTGTGTATGTATGTATTATCTACACCCAAACATTACATCAAAACAAAATAAGTTAGTTTCGTCATGTTGACGTTTCGGACTGAAATTGTGATACTCCAATTGGGACAAAAACAATTCAAGTATCATAAATGAAACGGAGTATTTGGCCATTTTCAATTAAGTTTTTTACGACTATAAATAACGATGCACCTACATGAAACTTACTTATTGCCTTTGTGTGCTGACTCCATTTTGCACTTAATTTACGATGCGATCGAAATAAAACCAAACTATATCAAGTCATACGTTTTATTTCGAAACTTAACAGCCCAGCATAAAGTACATAGAGATTAAAATGTGTTTATAGCTGCTGATGAAGAAGCTATGACGAAACGCAGAACCTAATAGTACGTAGTACTATTTATTCCGTGGCTAAGATCACCTACCGCATCATAAACTGAGGCAATGCCAGCCTAGATGCTGGTTCGGAGCTAGACGATTTTGTTGTTTTAGCTCCTACTTATCATCAAACATGTAAATTAGATGATTATGAACATAACAGTTCGACTTTCACTATTGAAGTGGCGAGATGCATCGTTGATATGTGATTTTACAATATAGTTTCGAGCGTGCAATCATTTTCAGAGAGCAAAGAGTGTATGTTATTTTATCATAGTAAAACTTTCAAGAAAGGGGAGCCTTTGAAACGTTTTTTTAGTTTTAAACAGGGTGTTTGGTTATTCGACCCTGTATATTTGCTAAAATCGCTTCAGATGAAATAGCCTTTTTGAGTTTTATTTTATTCACTCTAGGACATTTAAAGAAACCACTGTTATATTTTACTTAAAACGCATGAAACTCTGCATTCTTTTATACGAGCACGTTGCGTGAGGGAACGCATGTGGCTCTCTTGTATCAAATTCCATAGCGTCAATGCCATGGTGTGAACCTTTTTTTTCTTACCTTTTTTATGGAACTGGATATGAATGGCTTATAACCAAAACCAAGATTACATTAGCCCGAGTGCCAGATTCCCGAAGTAATTATATGCTTTCCTAGGATATTCCGCTTATGAGCACGGGTACGTTATATTGGATGGAAAATATCTTGTATTATTACACCAGTCAATAGTGTCACTTATAAGGAACAAATCCTGTGAAGTAACTAAAGGAAAGTGTTGATTTTTTATTAGTGAAAGTACGGGTAATAGTTTGAAAATATGAATCAGTTTACGATTACTTCACAAAATTTGTTCCTTAAAGGCGACACTATCATCTGATGTAAAAATACAGCGTGCGTATTTTTTTTTTCAAAACCAACGAGTTCGATTCCCGACTAGAAAAAAAATATTTTCAGAAGTCTAATAATGCAGTTTTATTTTCTTTCAAAGTCGGCCTCATGACTCCTTTGAGTGTTTTTCTCTATTTCTTATAGTTCTAGATTTGGATCTGAAGGTCCACTTGAAAAATTCACTCTATATATCCTACCCATTTCCATTGCATGTACATCGCCGTGCTCAAATAAATGGACGATTTTGGAACAGATTCAATAGAGGCAATAAATAAATCTAATAAAAAAAAAACATAGCGCTTGTTTCGTTTTATTGTTCGACCCTCGTTTCACTTTTACCTTTCACCTTGTAGTCTGTTACGCACTCGTTTGGCATCTTCAATAAACCTGTCAGCTTCCCATTGAACTATTAGAGCTTATCGTAAGATTATCCAATGCGGAAGTACATTTGATGCCTCCGTGGGCAATGGACCCATTCGTTAGTAGAGTATGTCGATGTAGGTAACAATGGCGTATTGGGTTACGGTTGTCCCACAGCACTTATTTTCATGCATGTCACGGAAGGCGACAAAGAGTGTTTTCATTCGTAGGTCGAATTATATGTGCAACTGTGGGTCATATTCGTGAGGCATATGGAGTATAATGGAAGTACTAGCCATCTATGTTTAGTCGTCGTCTTTACCATGGAGAATGCTCTTTAAAACTGCAAATCGTAATCCCTCCGTCTATTTCGTGTTATCGCTCCACGTAGTATTTAGTGAATGCACTCATTTAGTGTCAACGTTCCCAAAAATCACCACCAGATCCTGTAGATACTTTGTCAATGTGGTGGGTAAACTCTAGAATTCAGCACCTGCCGAGTGTTGCCCCCAGAGTAGAAACTAGGGTCCTTCAAACAAAACACGGTTCTTGCAGCTCCATCGAACTTAAGAAAGCCCATGGGCGTCGAAAGGCACCTCTTGCATGAGGGCCTGCCATTACATAAAAACCATTCGGACATCTACAGCGGCGATATGTGTTTAAAATATAAAAAAATGATATGGACATGAACTCACTTTCTCATTTATGCGAAGATATGGAGTATTATTATAACTGTGCCATTTATTACCACAAAACGTCATTTCATATAAGGAAGCGTTTATCTTTCTAAAGATCATCTTAAAGCATAAGCTAATGCTCTGATTTAGATGCATGCCATATCGCTAAGTCTATTATGCAAGTGATATGTTGACGGCGCATTTTTTTCAAAAGTTTACATAATTCTGAGACAACAGAATTTTATCCGATTACGTGACACGAGTTGAGCATGAGTCATCTGGATTACAGGATATGGAAATTGTATTCACGTAAATGTTTTTTCCCCCCGAATAAAATATATGAGAAATCAAATACCATGAATATTTTCCATTCAATAGCGACATCATGAAATGAGTTTTTTTTAAATAACCAAAATATTTTTGCAATCCATAATACTTTATTTAATCGCAGTACACGGCCCTTCATATTACATGCCCGCTGTTAGCTGGTGGGGCAGGATCAGGAAATATAATGAAATCAGCGAAATCCCGTAAAATCTAAGAGATACATCCTAGAAAAACTGGAAACTCATTTTTTATTTTGTAATTTCCATTGCAACTTGCACTTAAAATAAATATAAAAAATTTATTCCCCCGATATTTCTAAATCAAATTTTAAAAGTATTTACTAGTCGTGCATTTCTTAAAAAATCTCCGGACTTGTGGAGAGGAGATTTTAATAACGAAATAAGTAAAATAACATTCATTTATATTTTAAAATCTCTAGGTATCACCATTTCGATAATGAAAACGGTAAATTAGTAGATTGATATTCTAACTATAATTTGAAGATGAATCTGTAAGTTTCTAGTGCATTGTTTCCTCACAATATCAAAATATATAAAAAAAATCAATAAATAAAAAAATACAGACCATGAGATCGTTAGATAATTACCATAACAGATTTCAAATACAGTTAGAAAATCAATTAATGTTTCGTCGCTTTGAAATTTCTAATTTGAGTTGCAGTTGTTTTCAAAAATAATTAAATATGGTTTCACTCACGAAATGAAGCTGTTGTCAAGCCGTTCAATAGGTTAAATAATGATATTGAAAAGATAAAATGATGTAAGCGGTCTGATCTCCGCTAACAATGTACACCTGTGGTAGTCCTACCGATATTATTCAATAAAGGAGGCGTGATGTTTGTGCCCGCAGCAGTCACGACAAAGGTGAGCTTTAACCTTTTGTTCACTGCTACATTATTCTGTGAACAGGTGTCATATTTATGACCGTCATCAGCTTACATATACGATAATAAGTTTTTGGTTCGTTGAGATTATTCATTCTACAACTAATACGGAAGTAAAATATTTTGTATCGTACTTATCTTATTACAAATGGACATGGAAACAATAAGAATAATATTTGTCAATCTTACGGTTTCCCGGTGTGCGATGCCGTACTCGGCCAAGGTCCAGGCATCGAAAAGACCACTTCAGTGCCGCGGAGTTATATCTGACAGTCCGGTGAAACATGTCGGCCCAGTACGGGATCGCGTACCGGGAAGCCGTAAGTTCGAAAAATATTAGGTATAGCAACTGTACACAATAAAACAAAATATAATAATAGTATCAAATCGCTTAGATTCTAATACCTATAAAGCTAACTACGAGGCTTGGCAGTAAAAACAACTAAATAAAGGCTTAGCAAGTAGGCTGAAATGTAATTAAATACCGCACAAAATACTCTGGATGAAGCTGGGTAAGGGAATTTGATATAAAACCGTTCAGTGTGAGCCCCCGGAACACCTTAGTTCAAAAATGTAAAACTGAAAAGAAGCACTTAAGCGGTTAGTAAAAAAAAAGTTAACCATCAAATAACAAGCTGGATTTCATAAGAAAAGTATTAATAAGTAACTAACATAAAGCTTCTAATTACAGATTCTTTATCAAGTGTAAGAATCAAATTCACTTCAGTCGAAAATTGTAATAGCTTTCTGCCTTTACACAATTTGAATTTGGTAACCATCGCAATAGCGATCGTTTCTGTTTGTATGTTTTTTACATTTTGCTAGCTTTAACTCTAAGAATAAATTCATGTGCCTGCAAGTTTATCTTTTATTTTGTAGATGTTCATGGGCTCTTCAAGCCAAGTACGGCTTTAGGTTCAAAGGATCAGAGTATCTACTTAACAGGGATAGGTCATTTACTTCCCTACAAAATGTTTGAGCAATTTGCTCGTTGCACATTTAAACATTCATAAACAATTATTAGCTTTGTAAACAAAATGTATGTATCCACTAGATAATGCGTTTATCTCCTTGAATATAACAACGGTGATCTGTCTTGTATAGATAAATTGGCTAAGACACCACGTCACCCACGCACGATCTCCCGGTTGATGGATGCGTGACGTGAGCCGTGTTCCGACTCATGAGGCAGCAGTTGTCTACCGAACCTTTCACGCGGAGAGAAAGGTCTAGTTTTGATAATACTAGATGGATAGTGCAAATTATAATCTCACTGCAGGGTCAAAATGTCGGTAATGGCTTAGTCAACCCGCATTACTGAATATAATAGGTTTTATTCAACTTGACGTGAATTGCTAACACCCCACCTATTGTCGTATTATTAGACGAACACACCTCATTGGGCCATGTCAGGACCTTTCTTATATTGTACAGCTACATTGAACTGGATAGAAAATACGGAAAAAACCGCTTTGACCATCGTTCATTCAATACGATGGTTCCATCATGGGCGGAATTAAGTAAGGAATCAGTTTAACATTGAATACGAATCACGAAACAATGCAGTAGGTCCAATTTTATTCTTTTTACCTGCCTGAACCCACACAGCACCTACAAGGTGGTGAAATAATAAAATTGAAATTAATATGAACATGTCATCGTAAGAATAAACGTGCTATCTGTTTTCATTATTAATGTCTTAATCGTCAATTAAATGTAAAGGAATCGCGAAATAAACTTTATAGAGACTATTTATAATTTATAATAATGAACATATTGTCATGCTGCAAATATTTTCGACATATCAAGTAAGCTCACAAAAAGAATACTTTGAAATTTTTACTTACCAATTCTTTAGCTCAGTTAGACAGCGCACTTATCAAGTGCTTATAAGAAAACAATAGCCTACTAAACTCCCATTTAAAACATTTCAATAACTGTTACATCGCAGCATTGCTTACTAGGGTAGCAGAGTATGTGCGCAGCTGCAGAAGCAGTACGATGGGTCAGGAAGCGGCCGCGGTGGCGTCACCGGACAGTTTCACTTTTTGCCGGACTTACCAGGCAGTGGCTGACCGCGACTTTACGCCGGTCACTTACCAATACACCCTCGGCGCTGTGTGTGTGTGTGTGTGCATCGGTACAGTCGGCAAACTTGATCATAACATTAATTGAAAATAATTTGGTTACATTAGTCTCTATGTTTCGCGAATATTGAATGCCATCTATTTGGTTAATAAATATATACATGAGCCATAATTAACAGTGCACTAGACACAAAAGTTTAGTTAAAAACAGAACATAAGTAATTTGTTACTCTACACATCTTGCCAAATTGATACGAATGGTTTTCTTTCAAGTATCATTCCGATGAATAATTTCACTACTCAAACAACTTCACAGTCACCCAATATCATGGAAATCTATGTTGGTATAGTGTTCTTCCATAACATTGATCTATGGCTTAATAAGTTGGTAGAATTGTATACCAGAATATTTAATATCACTTATAATAAGATTAATTATGGTAGTCAAGACTTTGCTCTCTACATATGTACACATAATTGTTGATCGTAAGCAGTAGTTATCTATCGACCATTGTAAACTAGTTTATAAGTATCAAAGAAAAAAAAAACATTGTTATGTTTCTTGTCTGTCAAAAGATATGAAATATAAATTTTGGAAAACTTCCACTGGTCATTGATACATGTTAGGTTCATAAGTAAAAAAAAACGTCACTATTATATCAATTTACGCCACGTATGAACCGCAGTATAAACACATAATATATTTTTATTTCACGAACTGTACTCTCAGCTCATCAGCAGATCAGATTCTCAATACATGTGTGCACTTTATTATTGTCCAAGTTCAGAAATGGATGCCTTATGTGTGTGTATGAATATGAACGTGAACGGGTTGCATCACATAGAAATGCGCGTGCATACCCACTTAGTAAGACTTTTATTTGCAGGCCTCAAAACATAAACTAATTCTTGTAATTTGGGAAAACAATGCCGGAATAATAAAAAGTAAAATAAATGTTATAAATATTTCATTGCAAATGCACGTGAAACTCCTCAATAACTAGGTCCTTCCAAAGCTTTAACTCAGCATTGAATAAAAAATGGCCAATAAAACAATGGAAACCGTAGGTTTCCTGCATCTAGGCCAACGAATGTACCTGTTATGTAATTACGCGACAGGGAAGTCCCCACGAAATACGGTGTAAGTACTTTATGTTATGACTGTATATGTATAAATAATTTATACATGATAATAATTAAGCAAATTCTTTGTCTTGTAATCGTCTATGATGGCACTACGATTTGACAGCTTTCATCGATTACTAATCGCGACTAGGTGTGACCACAACACTCTCACATCTCGAGATACTGATAACATCGGTTATTCATTTTTATAAAGGACAACATGCTAACAATGCATGTAGTTACATAACTCACTCACAAAACCTGTTATACACATCTCACGCACCTGCTCATCCGTTACATTTTCTGAACAAGTTGGTTCGTGCCATCAGCCTCTTTTGCCCACTATTTTGACCAGATTTTTTATATAAAAATATAGACATACATTTTCGGGCTGTTAATTTGCTCGCGTGATGCGAATTTCGTTAAAAAAAACCGTCCGTAATATCTAACTTTACGTAGAACCCGTTACATACTTTTATTGATCGAAAACATACTTCGATTGATAACAATCAATCATGCGGATTTACTAAAAGGTAACAAAACACCTTTAACACTTTTAAAACTTAACTTGACGCTTGTTGACTACGCCCCGATTGCACGAATAGACGGCTCAGTTAATCTATGTTCAAACACCGCTTGGAGTTTTTTCCATACTTTCCATATAAAGTGACGTGTATATTCATACGTTGACGTAGATTTTGACTTTTTGTCATTTCTTGCACTCGGCCCTTAATATAATAACGGGACAAGTGAGCTGTAAGGTACAAATCCGGTTTCCTATCAATTCACTGCGGTGTTACCAATCTTACGATTTGTGCGTTTTATGTTATGTTATGTTATATGTTATAGATTATTAATTATACACGGTGTTAACATAGATAGGCGACCTCCCCGAAAGGGAGTTATTTTGGGTAAGATAACGATGCCGAAAAAGTAGGTATTTTTTTTGGGCTTTAGTTTTCATATTTTCGATTCCTAATATTGGTCAGTCAGGCTGAAAACAAAGTACCTATGCAAACCTTTCCAAAAAGAAATTGACAGCGACAATTTCTCGCAACATATTGCCTAGCAGTGGTCCTGGCATTAGTGTACCTAGTTCCCATGTCGTGTGTTGGGTTAGTATTATGACAGGAGGTGTGGCACTATCGATACATATCCACTTACACAAGAGGCTTCACGTTAATTGATAATGATCGATAGAATTTTGCGTAAAAATCTTTTCAAATAGTGATTTTCTTACTATCTAATAACAAAACATAAGAAATGGCATACAACAAATGTATAATATGCACCAGTTTCTGTGCAACACTTGATATAACACTTAACAAGCACGCGGTGTCCTACTAAGATGCATTTGTAAACAAAAAAGGAGAGAAACACATTAATAAAACGTGTTTCAAACCCTGTGTCACATGATGATTCGAATTAATGGGGTCACTGTCATTATACGCCAACGTAGTAATTGCTTAATTTTGCCTTATTTTAGTCTTAATTTTTTGTATACTAAGCGCGGCATATGGCGTACGCCAGGACCTAAAGGTGCCCGACGACACCCGTGGGTTTTGATTGTTTAAGCTTTATTTCATATCTGAAATTAACGCATAAAAAGTAATTATGCAACTTTGTAGGTATTCAATAATTATAAGGAACTTTATGAATTCATGGTATAAATATATACTTTCTGGTTTAGATATTTAACTTTAAAAGATAAAAGATTTGTCTTGCAAGTACAAGATTTTCTGCCTTCGCGATAGCTCCCTGGGAGTCATCAAAAGTAATTTAAACAAGCTTGATAGCTCAACGATAGTCCCCTAATCCGCTGGTATGGTGCCTCGCTGAGCGTGGTTTCGCTGTATTTGGCATTTTTGAGTACCTCTGGTCTCCATCATGGTTTTCCTAATTTATATTTAATTTTCATTAATTAGCTATTCATTGCAGGAGTGTGTCCTTAAGTTATTTTAAATTGTTTGCAACGGTTCTGCTTTAACTGTTTTATTACTATTTTTGTTGTATTCCTAACTAAATAAATCGTCACATGGAATCGGAGAGTATTTGCTTGAAGCTTTAGCTTGAAATATGTATTCCATTTTAAATGCGGGTTCGTGACTAAAAACGATGCCTTTAGATTTAATAGTCGAAACTCTATTCAGATATACCGCTAAATTAACTTGGTTGTGGTTCTAGTTAAAGTAAAATAAAGGTAAGGCTCTCGGTTTGCTTTTAGTTCCTTCGGGATGTAGCTGATGTTCTAAAAATGTCATGCATTTGTATGGTTACATAAACAAATCGAGATTTGAAATAAGGAGGAGCTCTATAAATCATGATACATTTCATCTTCCGACTATTTCTTCAATATTACACTGCGTAACCGGTAACAGTCATCGGTTTCATTGCGGCATTGTTCACAAGTCATGTAGCAACACTAACTATGCGAGTGTGATGAAATAACACTCTAAACTGTACTTTTAGCTCATTTTGTAACTATTGCCATATGGAATAAGAATGGTCTATTGGAATGATTCAGTTCACAACCAGCAACTAAATGTTGAACAATGTTTGCTTATATTAAATGCTAAAGTTTTGCATGAAAGTCCATAGTTAGTATTGTAACTATTTTAAGTTCAAGGTTTGTGTTTCTTGGATATTGACAAAATTTTACATGCTACGTTACCAGTGGGCTTAGTTAGAAGATAATAATTCGATCTTTAGTTTTTCGTTTTTAGGGTTCCGTACCCAAAGGGTGAAAACGGAACCCTATTACTAAGCCTCAGCTGTCCGTCCGTCCGTCCGTCCGTCCGTCTGTCACAGGGTTGTATCTCATGAACCGTAATAGGTAGGCAGCTGAAATTTTCATAGATTGTGTATTTATTTTGCCGCTATAACAACAAATAGGTAAAATAAAAAAATAACAAAAATTAAAGGGGGGTCCCATACAAAATAGTGATTTTTTTTGTGTTCAATCTTGTACGATGGTACGGAACCCTTCGTGTGCGAGTCCAACTCGCACTTGGCCGGTTTTTTATACTAAGTAAGCAAGTTTTTCGCTTCATGGATGAAAATATTTAGAAGAAACTAAAAAAATGGCCGTGCTGACCGCTACGCAATATCTAAAACTCTTCTGAAACATTATTAAATGCTTAATAAGTTTAGTTTGTACATTAAGAATATGTTAAACATACGAAAAAGATACACAATTTGTGAATGCGGTACATTTCAATTATATATATTTTCAAAGCTACGTTAAAAATACATATTACCTGCCTTAAACATAGCCTGAGGTAGGTTATGTTTGTATCCCAATTTATCCTAGTGGTAAGAAGTCCCAGTCGATGATGCGGAGGCTCGGGTGTGGGCGCGGGAGGAGGGGGGAGCAACAGGTGTCTGTCACTGCCGAGCCTACTCTAGAATTGATATACCGGAAGCAGGACCGCATTCAGTGACAACACGCTATGTTTATCCGAATTCACGAATTAAAAACTGCTGCGTTACACGGCATAGAATACAATGAAATATTAAATTGTTCGCATCGATGGGACGGATCTTCTAAGTAACTGCTCGGCTATTTGGATTAGATAAAACGCCATGACAATCGCGATAACCGCGAGAAGTTCCAAAATTCAATGACCCTACATTTCGAAACGATACCTGTACCACTGAAGATGATCTTTGGAGCTTCTTTACTGTAGGACCTATTAGTCCGTTAAAACTTCCCAATTTTCTCTCATAATATCTAACCTATTCTATAGTTTCGGTAAACTGTGAAATGTTCCTTTGCCCAAGTCTTTCTCCCAAAAGTATAACCTAGGTTCCTTCAAATGCAAGGTATCTGACCAGCCGATCAAAAAGAATGCACAGTGATGTCCCCAATAAAAATAGTAAAATCAAGCATATAAGCTAATTTAGAGTCTGCCTTACGCCATATAATGGCCTCAACATAAAAACGTGACAAAAAAAGAAAGTAAGAAAACTTTAATGTATGATTTCAAATTCGTAAACTGAAATTTTATTGAAAACAATTACATTACATAAAATTAAATGTTGTGCATTCATTCACGATAGGATACCAGAATAAAATGATAACGTTTTTAAGCTAAGTACTAAATAAAACAGAATTATACTATTACGTACTCAAAACATTAAGAAATAAACATCTTGAAGGTGCCATTTCTGATTCCTCCTAGCACCTACATCTATCTAAATTTGCATAAGTTAATTATGCATGTGTATCGTAGCTACTGCATACTAACAGCTGCCCTTCTGGTACTCAAAACACTCTAAAGATAAGATTAAGAAAAGGATACACTCTATTGCCTGACTCTATTGAGAAAACTTGCTAATGAAAAGTATTTTTTTTATTTATTCTTATATAATTTCAACACAGCCTCAATGAAGATGAAGAATTATCAACTGATCATCGCATAAATTCACTATTCTCTATATTTTCTTCTAGCTGAAAAGTGGTTATGTATTACAACATTTTTGCGGGGTAAACGCCTAAATGCAGCCCTGCCTCTCGCTGTCGACTGCTCTACCATTAGCGGGCCTGATTGTTAAACAATCCATCAAGCGCGTCTTTCGCTACCAGAGCTAGTGATGAGCAAGATTCGTTATGTATAAAAAACTGTCGATGTGTTTGGAGGTTTCTAGCAATGTTGTTTTGTTATTTGTTTCCAACGATCTTTTGTCGAATCGTAAATTATGACTTTCAATTTAATAGTGGAAACAAAAAGCGCTTATAAATATCATTTATGCTTATCAATATTCAAATATTATTATCTAGTTTTACTTTTGTAAATATGTAAATATTTCACCCGCACATAAAATAATTACTTTACTAAAATATAATCCATTCAGTTGAAAAAAAAAACGTTTGCTGAGTTTTCAAACGACCGTTATACAACCAAACAGTTTTGTCTAAAATTAAATATGTCGTCTAACGTTCCAACTATTTTATAAGAGCTTTTTGGAGCTTGTAGTTTAGTAGCGCAGACTGGTCTATAGGACAGTCTGGGTTCAAATCGCCGGCCCGTTCATTCACAACTGTATTTCAATTTTTAAGTTGGATTCAATCACAAATGCGAGATTTTCCATGTTTCTGAGTCGATATAAAACGGTCTCTTTCCCCTACAAGGTTGTATGGATACACGCGCCCAGGTTGGTGCCATCTCATTGGATTAAAATATTATCGAAACGGCTTTGAAAAATTGTCTGTGTTTTGGTTAAATGTAGCCGTGCTCATAAAGGATAGGTCCTGACATGGCACCTCAGTTCTTAGGAAATCCCGTGTGTTATGATAATATCATACAAGGGGTGTGTATTCGGCATTAATGTACAGTTAAATAAAAAAAAATCATTTCCAAGATAGTTATTTTATTTTATTTTTTGTACTGCTGGGGGAAAAGATGTGTCCACTTAGACAGGTATGCTTGAGCGGGTAAATGATGGACCCAGATAAAAGATATCGCCATAATATTATTTTAATGTCATAGTCACGTCCAAGTAACGGATACTGAGTCGATATTTTTAGCGATATATTCGCTTTTAAATAATAAAACGTTAGTAGGCAAGCACGAATTGTGAACTGAAGCACTAAAATTTACTTTCCAACAAATCAAAACCAATTTGATATCGACTGCCGACATCACTAGAGCGTGACGTGTAGCGTCGGTGTCGTTGGTAATTGAGTGGTTTCGGAGCTGCGTGCCCCGTCCACCCGTCGCGTCGCCGCGCCCCGGCGGCGCCGGCGGCGGCGGCGGCGGGGCAGGAGCGGAGGCTGGATCATCTCTCGTCGCGGCGCGTGGAGGCAGCGACGGGCGACTGACGAGTACCGAGCGACCTGTTGAGACGAGTCGCGCCTCGTTTGCGTTCAGCTATTTCCGGATTATACGTATCACTTCTGATTGTTGCATGAAACAATTGATAAAAAAAAATTATGCCATGTGCACCTAAGGACTTTCCTGATCGTGCGACCAAAGTTGATCTTTCAATTGATTTTAAAGTATCGACCATATACTTCGAATATCAAGACACACAATGTACTAAATGTCTTTTTTTACTTAAAACATATCTAAAAAAAATTTACGAAACAATTTTCTGAAGTTATGTTTTGTTATGTTTTTACCCCTGTTCACCCCACACCTTACAAATGCACAGGCACAGTGATAGTCCGCAAAGCCGCTGGTATGGTGCCTCGCTGACCGTCTCGCTTTTCTGAGCACCTTGGGTCATTGGCACAGCCACACATACCAGTCTTTCATAAAAAAAGTTCCGTGGCTTAGAGACATGACATTAGAGGCTTTAGCCTTAAATCAGCACTTAGAAAAACATTAAATCCGAAATGCAATTTTTTTATAATAAACGTAGTATTTCATGTGGACGTGTGTACATTAAGTTTGCAACATTTTGGGGGGTCCGGAAGATAGAAATAAAATATGAAATATGTTTAAAAAATGATATCTCCTAAACAAATATTTAGAAATGTTATTTAAAAATGTCATATGTTAGCTAATTTTAGGTGTAATATTACTGTGAATTTGCAACAATTTCTTATTTACGGAACTGTGTAAATATATTTTTTTGTACAACTTTCATAATATCTGCAAAGCAAATAAAGAAAATTCAATTTTATTTTCTGAAATAGGAAACTGACCGCAAACTCTATATTCTGTGAAATTTGTAAAATGTTGCAAATATTAGAAGCACATTTTTTTTTCATTTATAATTTTTACATTCACACAAAAGCTAAACAAAAAATTCAAAATACGTATAAAATCGTTCGTTGTGTAGTTTTTAAAGAATTTAATTTAATTTTACATATTCTAGAAAGAAATATAGCAATAGCAAGTTAGGTTCGCGGCATAGATTTTATTTTAGTAAAAACATCTGTTTAAATACATTTCCGTAATTACAAAATTGTTGCAAATTCACAGTTACATTACGCCTTAAAAGACTTAAAATATATTTTTTTTTAATACCGTTTCTAAATATTTGTTTAGGACACATAATTTTTTTAACATATTTCATATTTTATTTCTATCTTCCGGACCCCCCAAAATGTTGCAAACTTAATGTAAGCATATGAACATGAAATTATAGATTTCTGAGAAAAAAAAATTCATTTTGGATTTCATGTGCTTCTCAAACCGTATCTATCCCGGTCTAATGAGGAAACCAGAGAAATCATAAAGATATTTAATTGATTTTAACGTAGGCTCACAGGCAGGATACAAATATGTACGGAGCCCATCACCCCAGCGCCACAATATTAGTAAAAATTAGCGTAATATTTTGTGTCATGGACCAATTTATTTATGCAATGATATTTTTCGTCTCAAAGCTCGTAACACGTAATTACAACACGTAATCACATAAAAACTCAAAACACGTAATCATAATAAAAAGACATAATTCATGACCAACAACAAATCGTGGGCTTTGCCTTAAAATCGTTCATCTCATAAAAAGATTGCGCCCAATAACAAATGTGTAAAATTATTGAATGATTAATGTGAAAAAGAACATCTCGATACAGCGTCGGGCCGTGCGTCTCGTCGACCACGCCGAGGTATCCCTAAATTTGGAGACCCTACAACTCTGTCTTCTATCGTCTTTACCATGAAGAATGCTCGTCAGAGCTGCATAACGCTGTTCCTCCGTCACCTTTCTACCTTCGGTCAACGCGGAACAGGGAGAAAATGCACAAATTCACAGTCGACATTCCAAAAATAAGAACCCATTGATCCTCTAGATCCTTTATCTATAGGGTCGGTAAACAATGGAATAAACTCCCTTCAAAGGTATTTCCCCAAATTACGACTACTACCTTAAAACGTGGTGTGAAGAAGCACCTTTTTTTTATGTGACTGAACATGGATGGCTAATACCACACCTTCTGTCATGGTATTAGCCCAACACACCACATGGGAGCTAGGTGCCATGCCAGGACCTTCCTTATATTGCACGGCTTATTATTTATTGTTTATTCATCATCCATAGACAGTAAACTGCACTCGGATTTGTCATATTTTATCATTAGCCATTACCATTAGCAATGGCTACATTGAACTGGATGGAAAACACGGACAATTTTCATTGCCGCTTCGACCATCGTTCATCCAATGCGATGGTACCAACCCGGGCGGGATAAATCCTACCACCTAGTAAGTAAGAAAGGGGACCTACAGTTTAACGGGGAATCCGAAACACGGCTAGCCTCATTCAACGAACGAATGGTCACCCATCCAAGACCAGACCGGACCCAGCGTTGCTTAACTTCGGAGAGCGATCGCCGAAGTGTCGCACCACTGGGCCATTGAGGCTGACACCTGGCCGGCCGGCATGCACCTTTAGGTCCTAGCGTACGCCATATGCCGCTATTAACATAAAAAAAAATCAACAGCTTCAGTTTCTTAATTTTCCTCCATTAGATTTATAAGTTACGGTTAAAACCCGATGCTGGTTAAAAGTCCGAAATCTTTTTCCTTGAAGGCAACTAAGATTTTCAAGGTATACCTGTGTCAAGGGTACTATTTTAAAGCTTATGGGAAGAAAAATAACAACCTTAACCTATTTGTTTTTTTTTTCGATTACAAAAAAAAAAAACAATTAAAAATTATATATTTTTTTTATCAACTATTAATTAGTGCACTCAATATGGATATACTCGTAAGTGCATTTAATTTCGGACTTTAATCAACACCGGGCTTTAACCGAATTATATATATCACACTCGGAGCCGTCATATATTTTTTTTTGATCGGTTCGATTACTTCCGGCGAAGTAGAGCCGACAACAAACTTCGCCAGGTTTTTTTTTTCATTGATACTTACAAACTAGTTTACAGTGATTGATTGATTAATTAATTTGCAACAGATATGATTAAAATGGTTTAAGGTATCTTTATAATGACATTTATAAATAACCATTCCTAAGTTAGACCTACGCAACGGCCTAGTTCACCCATGTGGCCTGAGATGATACAACGTTTTTTTATTGTATCTTGCAACTTTAGTTTGTAACCAATAACGATTTAAATAGAACTGTTTATTAATATAAAAAATAATTTAATTATTAACATTCTTGTCCCTACACTAAGCCGTAGGCTGTTTTAAAGGATGTAGAGGCTAAACATTGAATTGTTGTGTCGGTTTGAGTAATAATTTTAACATTAATGTAATAATTATTCAATTTAATATTAAATAAAAATAAATGATTAATTTAATATAATAATTGGTGAAATAATATTACAATAATAATTCAACAATTAAGTATATTTTTTACGTAAAATTAACTTGCAAAGGTCTAAACTGAACATCAAGGCTGAGGCCGGCCAGTCGAAGTCAAACAACGCGACACAATCCCAGAAACCGCGCCTCAACCCTCCAAAGCTTCAAAGCCCGGGTGAAAGAGCTATAATTACCTATATATCTTGTCTCAAATGGCTTCGGATGTCGCGCAAGATATTAAGAGGGGCGTTGCGGGGAAGTAATTCAAATGATTAGGCAGATTTATTGGGGGTTGGATTTTCTCAAACGTTACGTCACGAACGCGGCGCGGTGACGTACCTACTGCCGTGCTTGTAACCTTCATCGATGTGATCGAAACCAAGTGGTAAGGCCAAAAGTCTCTTGATTGGATGACCTTGACTTCGAGAACTTTCCTCGATTGTGATATGTATGTAGAATCGAACGCGAAGCAAGGACATATTAATTTAAGGAAGAAATCCGTAAACAGAACGACTTTATGAATATAGTTAGCAGGATGGACCGTAGATAAATTATAAATTGTGGGTATAGAGGTGGTGACTAAATTGGTAGGCGCAATACCCGCAAAAGGTATGTTTGCTGGCTCAGTCTTGCACAATATTCATTACGTAGTTATTTTTACAGATTTCTTTCTTTAACGTATATGTACTTGCTTCGCGGTCGATTCAACAATCATATCAAATTCGTTGAAAAAATGGCGTACCATTCATTTTCAGTAATATAAATGAGTGTAAACTAAATATCTTTAATACTATTCGTAGATCAATGCCATGTTATCAAAATGTTTGTACTGGAATTGAATTCGGTAAATGCGATGACAGCGCCCTTAGCACTACACCCTAAGACGCAAGACCCAATGAAGATTTAGAAATCAGAAGGCAATAATTTGTCGAGGCCTCGACGGCGACGGAAGGCTAAAGCCTGCGATAGTTGCAAGCTTATGTCGACGATATTATTCCAAATTTAACCTCAAATAATGCAAAAAGAAGTTTTTGAAATTAAAAACAAGAACATTAAAACAATGTGGCGTAGGGGAACGGCCGACAGAAGCAAAGCTTCTAAGAATTATTAGAAAACATCTACCGTAATAATGTGTGTATGACGGTCAGGTACATCCATTTCTTATCGAACCACCGATGCCGGTAATGTTTTTTCCCAGTTTACTAGCGGCCTTAATATAAAATGCCCCGTTATATTTTTTCTATTGCCAGGTTTCTTTCTTATAATAATGAAAATAAATAAACATGTGTGCCATTCCTGGCTATTGAGAATCCATTATTCGGTATCATAGTTCACAGCAGTTGGCTAATGTCGAATTTTTATGTTATAATGTTAGCGAAACATTGCTATTGATGTTTTTAAAGAAACTACAGTGGAAACACATTTTTGTCCTCTATTTATTGCTTGCTAAATATGTGCGTTTTCAAAGAATATTTTTAAAACAAAAGGATTCGTGTTTTATAAAAGCACTCATTAAACTATCTGCGAAAGAAAAAAAAAACGCCGTAGGATATTTAACCAAAGCTTCCCGAGTGAAGGACAAACAAAATGAAGGATTTTTTACTAGTATTTTAATGTAATAGAATCAGAAGTTACAGTTACTCCAAATGTAAAGATGGTTAATGAACAAGGAAAATAATCCTGAAAAATAAAATTCTCGCAATGTATATTAATGGCGGTGAGTCTTATTAAGTAGCGAAACATTAAACGTCAAATAAATAACAACAGTTAAAAACATTAGGGCAAATTTATTCACAATATTAGAAGATAGAAATGAGAAAACCGAATGCAATAATAATAAATAGTCATAAATAAAAGGATTCCGTCCTTGCTCGTGTTGTGTGATACTAATCCTTGGAACGGAGGTGATGTGGAGCCGAATATTATTTCTTTCGTAGTTTGATATCATGTTTTTTTGTCCTCTGGTTAAAATTGATGATCCGTAATATGATTTTACACAAAATACATACCAAGTATACTAAACGTATCACGATATGATAGGCAGAGGCTCGGTCGCTATTCGGATTGATCAGAATTATCTTCTTTTCTAGCAAGAATGCATATGTTTTTTTTTCACACATATATGAACCAGGTGGAACCATTTTAAAATATCCTTACAATACTGGAAATACTTTTTGAATGAAAACTCCCTCTTTCATTTTTTTTATTTTAAGCACGGAAAATGGCGTACGTCAGACCGTCACAGAGGTGCCCGATTACTCCCATGGGCTTTCGAAATTTCACCATAAATTCTATTCAATTGTGGCGACATGTTCAATATTAGGCAGTCTAACACACACGCATGTCTATGTAATATCGCAGAAATATTAATTTCACTAGTGAAATAATTCTGACTTAAATGTAAAATGTCATAGAATGATAATATAAAATTAGTATAGTTCGATTTTCTGTCGGCGATAAATGATTGAATAACAGTTTGGAAGGAGTGAAACGAAGTCGGTTGCGATTATTAAAAACAGATTATTAAGAAAAATCAGATATGATTGAAATATTTTAAAGTATTTTAATTTTTTTTTTAAAAGTGACTATTCCCATTATCTTACATCCTTGAGTGTGTGTCCCACTTATATATATGTATTATTTTTTATTCCCACTTAATACAACGAAGGTATATTAACCAGGTAAAGAACAAAACTTTTTTTGTACGACTTAAAAAAAGGCCTCTTCATACATATTTGTAAATACTTACACACAAAATGTATAGGGAAAACGATTCTATTTTAATTCCGACAACAAAATGTTATCTACATTTCTTGCTTCAAATATTAATGTTAACGTTTAAACCATACCTGTGCTAATATCTTGTTTACTACTTACTTACATTTATACTTAATCATTCACTTTATCACTTTCAAACCCAGTTATTATAGCTTTAGTTTACATAATTTTCCTTTTTATATCACTATTGTAATACTATTCCATGCATCTCCTTTCCTTAGACTAATCCCGAGCATTGCCGACTGTTAGGGCGATTACTTTAATTGGCTCAATCTCAATTCAAAACCACCTCCACAGACACGCGGAGGCAGAAGGCAAGGGCGCAGGGTGGGGGTGGAATATACCCGAAGGGGGTAGATTTATAGGAAAAGGGTAAAGGCTCTGAGGAGCCCGAGGATCCTTGTTTATGATGATTTTGGGACAAAAATACATTTTTGGGGGAGTAAATGGGAGAAAGAGGTCTTATCGGTGAGCTAACAGGCGTTTTAATTGACAGCTGTAGTCCGCAGGGGCGTGGTTACTAGCACTTTATTCACTTTATTTGCATTTACTTTTGTTCATAAAAAAACTGGTCGCAATATTTATATTTAATTATAACCTGCGTCATTTAACTAACGATATGGAATAGTCCGCTCTGGTTGTCTAGCACAAAGTACTTAAGCAAAATTGATAAGTTAGGTTAGTAAATAGGAGAGGATTGAAACAATAATAAAATAAAGTTGAATTTTTATTTCAACCAAAGTTTTATTTCTGAATGAAGACACTTTCTTTTAAGTTTTTTTTTTACTGTGGATTGCGTCCCGGTCGATTCTACATATATATCACATTCGTAGAAAAAGCGACAAGTATATTTACTTTCTTTCTCGTTTGGAGCTTGATTCGTTCAATATATATGTGTATGCAACATGAATGAATCACGGTAAAGGTGTTAGGGTTTTTAGTAACATAAGTCTGGCCATTACTAAAACTAAAGCGAGTCACTAATTATTCGTGCCTATAAACATCAATGGGCTAACCGATGTTGACAATTGTAAGCTACTGGGTTTAACCTTGAGACCGAATATCGGTGCTCGTCATGTTTTTTTTATTTACTCTAATTAATGAAAAATGTTGTGTTTATTTAATTAACCATAAGTGTGACGTATATTTCAAGTTAAGATATTTTTATTTAAAAATGAAATCAAGATTAATAAGTAGAACCTCAAAATTGTATGCTGTCGGGACTACAAGAAAAGAGATTAAAGTACTTGCCGTCAATTTCATATGCTTTTTAATGGCACTGGTTATACCTGAAGATAGTCATGAAATCGACGATTGACATTTAAACAAAATCAATAAAATTCTAAACGAATGTAATATTGGTCTACTATCAACCAGATGAATTCGCATGTCACTTGTACCCGTCACCTCCCCCACACCATCCGTTGCGGTCGAGATAAGCCGATACATCTACATTAGAGCCGGTATCATGGCGGTCATTTTGTCCCGCGTCTTTTATCCCGTGTTTTATGTGAAGACAGCGCGGCCGATCCCGGGGGAGCGATGCGTATTGTGGCGGCCCTCGCGCGTCACTCTCCGGGAATACGTACGCAATCCGGTTGAACAACCACTTTTGTCGTTAATATTTGAAAGATTTCCAATTTAGTATGTATTTTTACGGATGGTATTATCCAACTTTTAACGAATTTTAAATGACTACCTACAGTCGGTCAAATAAAAATCAAACAAATTGTCTACTTGGCATAAATATTTGTTTGGATACCCGTTAAACTGCAATAGCAGTCTGTTGGCATATACCAGTTGCTGTTATGTAGGGCAGTATACACATAACGTTCCCTTTATTTGTAGTATTATTCACGAAGTTAAATAAATATTTAATAAATTGGTATTTTTTTCTATGTTTATTAATTCAAATATTGATACAATATTAATTTTAGAATCCTTTTTAATAACGGCTGCAACTTAAATGTAAATGACACTATGTTACAAACATGGTTATCTTTAATCTTGTAAAGGACAGGCATTTATTACTACTAAGACATTGGATAGAATTATTGACTTTCAGCTACCACAAAATAAATAGTAAAGTCGTGCATCTCCGGCCTGAATTGTGGGTCGAAATTTAGCGAAGCGCGAAACACTTAACTTCGGTTTTTCTATTTATTAAGGTTTTCTGTAGAAGTAAGTAGATTAAGCGTCTTTTCCACCAACTACTGATTAGCTTAATCCTCACATTAAAGGGCTTTTCTTACCACCTCGCAATCGATACAAGTATAAGATAATCAACACTTTAGTAATAGAGGCCCTTTAAGTGTCAATTAAAATAAATCAGCACTTGGTGAAGACCAAGCTAAGAATAAATAATTTTAAGTAAACATTGGATCATTTGGTCATGACTAACAAGATTCGGAAATGCTTTGGTATAAAGATGGGATATAGCAAACTTTTCCTAAGTCCCTTGCGTCGGGATTGTGTGTCCATACCCACCCGGCCGGACGCCGCTCAAAAGTAAAGATTGAACTCCCCAGGCCCTGACGTGTCATGCGTTAGCGTCTATCGTAATTAATCGGAAGAGCTAATGAGTGGATACTTGCTGGACTCGGGGACAGATCACTCACGTTGATGCATCGTCGGGGTCTTGGAGGTGAGCGTACGACGGGGTGACGTGTGTGGCTTCTAATATGTAGATATATTAATAATGAGAGCAATAAGCCTCGGTAGCCCAGTGGCGCGACGCCTTGCGGTTCTAATGGGTGATTATTTGGTGATTCGATTTCTTAAATTAGCAAAATGCATTTTTTAAACTTAAATGAGAGGGTCAGATGTTTGCCGTAAAAAGTTTCAAAAATAGCTTGTCCAATAATAAAACATCTTCCAACTTTTCCTTTTTTTTAAACAAGTTATATATATTCCCTCTAAATGTTCATCTTGTGAAATCAAAATACAGGCAAAATTCTTTTATGTGGCATGCAAGTAACACTCTTAATTTAAAATATAACCACCTCGACCTATTTCGCATAAACTTTAAGAGCATCAAAAATGAAGTAAATATTTATTATTTTGGAAATGAGCAATAAGAAAAGCGTAAACTCATTAAACCCTGCAATATTATTATTATTTTACCTCTTCAATTGTGGAAAATTCATTTATTTCGTAACTCCCTTTTATTTATATTTTTTGCGACATGTGATGCTCATAATTGACTTAATATTTTACTGTATTTGTCTAGGTATGTTCGACGACTGATTTTTTTTTTAATTTGTATACTCAACTGTGAGAATATGTAACTGGTGTTTATTTTTAATACTTTGTTAATTCACTTTATGTATGAATGCACTGTTGTTTCTCCGAATAAATACAATAGAATAAAATAATAAAATATTAAATAATGTTTTTATAACAAAATAATTTGGTTACTATTTGGTACTATAATATTGGTTCGCCCTTCTAGAATTGAACGTACTCGGCTATTATCAAGCCCTAACCAATAAGTGATGTGCTGCACTTTGTTGCCAAAGACGCAAACAATAATGAAAACCAGCTTGGAGACACAAACCGTGGAATTTATGTTAGTCGTGCAACTAAGATTTATGTTATCTGGTAAGGTGCTAGAAGATTTTATACCATTCATTTATGGAGCATCGCTTTTTGCCTTGAAAAAAAAGGATGGAGGTATTAGGCCTATTGCCATAGGTTGCACTTTACGAAGATTGACTTCAAAAGTAGCATGCAGTCAATTACAAGAACACTTAGGCAATACATTCCGTCCTGTGCAACTCGGATTTGCCACAAAAGGTGGAGCTGAAGCAGCAGTACATTCTGTACGAACTTATGTCAAAACATGTTTAACATCGGAAATAATGGTTAAGATTGATGTACGAAACGCTTTTAATTCAGTGGAGAGAGATATCATGCTCGCGTCAGTTCAAAACAACATTCCAACCTTATACCCATATATCTGGCAATGTTATGCGTATCCATCACTTTTATTTTACAAAAATCAAACTTTAACTTCATCCGTTGGGTGTCAGCAAGGGGACCCGCTAGGTCCAGCAATATTTAGTTTATGTATTCACAGTATCATAACAAAAATGATGTCAGATTTAAATGTTTGGTACCTTGATGATGGTATTCTTGGTGGTGATGCAGACAAAGTTCTTGGTGATTTGCAAACTCTGATTAGGGAATTTCAATCTATTGGGTTAACTTTAAATACGGAGAAATGTGAAGTATATTTTTTTGAATCAGTATCTGAAGAAAGGAGAAAATATATTTTGGATAACCTTAACATTCTAAGCCCGGGTATACAAATTTTGAAAGATGAAAACCTATTCTTGTTAGGTGCTCCTTTAGTAGATAATTCTGTAAAACTTCTAGTTGAAAACAAGAACCACTTCTTTAATTTTGTATCGAATCGCATGACGAATTTACAGCCACATGTTGCATTACTTTTGATTAGATTTTGTTTTGGTATACCGCGTCTTACCTACTTTTTAAGATGCTGCCCTATTTGGAAAAATGATTCTTTACTGTATTTACTTGACGTGGAATTGAAGAAAACTTTAGAAAAAATATTGAATTTAAATTTAGAATCAAGCTCTTGGAAACAAGCATGTTTTCCTATCGATTTTGGCGGAATTGGTATTATACGACCTTCTGATGTCGCACTTCCTGCATTCCTTGCTTCAGCTCATAACAGTATGAACCTCATAGGTAAAATTCTATTTCCATCACTTGGTGATTGTGAGGTTGACGGTTTGAATGAAGCAATCGAGAGATGGAAAGGTGTGTGTCCAGGAGTGGAATTGCCAGCGAGGGTAAAAACTCAATTCGGATGGGATAACCCGATTACCAAAATTTGTCACAAAAAGCTTTTAGAAGAAAGTTCAGAAATTGACCGGGCTCGCATTCTTGGTTCTTCAGAAACGGAATCTGGAGCATGGCTCAAATCGTTTCCGTCTCCAAATTTAGGAACTCTCCTAGACAAAACCAGTCTGAGAATAACGATAGGCCTACGTATAGGCGTCAAACTGTGTCAACCACACGTCTGCGTTTGCGGCACTAGTGTCGATGCTTTGGGACACCACGGACTATCGTGTCAAAGGAGCTCTGGTCGAATACCCCGTCACTGTGGTATTAATAATATTATTAAAAGATCTTTGGCCACAGTGAATATTCCGAGCCTCCTGGAGCCACCAGGAATTAGCCGCTCCGACGGAAAAAGACCAGATGGGCTAACTCTAGTACCGTGGTGTCGAGGCAAAGCACTGGTTTGGGACGCCACGTGTGTTGACACGTTGGCTCCTAGCCACGTTTTAGCATCCTCCAAGTCAGCCGGGGCCGCCGCTAATACTGCCGCAGCAAATAAAATCAAGAAATATGCGTCTGTGCGTGACCACTTTGATTTCCTTGCGTTCGCTGTGGAAACGCTTGGCGCATGGTCATCGGATGCGAAAAGTTTTTCTGACTGCATTGGAAAACTGCTTATTGAGAAATCCGGTGACCATCGCGCTAAGACATTTTTCATACGGCGAATTAGCATGGAAATTCAAAGGGGAAACGCACAGAGCATTTTAGGTACTATGGGCAGCTCGGCGGGCATGGAGGAAATTTTCTATTTAGTTTAGGATAGTATTAGTTGTTAGTTTATTATAGTAAGTTGTTAGTTTAATTTTGTTTAGGGATTATGTTGTTTTTGTTCAAACCTTACTTTAACCAATATATCAATAAATGTAACTGTTCCAATTTGCTAGATTTAAGATTATCTCATCCGTGGCAAGCGTGCATCACTGTATAAGTTAACTTAGAAATGATAAAAAAAGGAAAAATAAATGGTTTTAAAACATTAATAACTTATCCTACGATTTGCATAAACTTGATTTTGCTAATTAATTGAATTGACGTTCTAGCCGCTTTATACACAGTATTGTTGTTATGATAATATTTGAAATATATTTTACTATATTTTTGTATATAAATACTATATAAATTTACTACACAGGGAATACACAGAACATTTTAATCAGTGTTTCGCCCATCGTTCATTAACTTCTATTGTACCAACCCGGGATGAATCAAACCTTTCACTTAGTAAGGAACCTTAAGAACGGCCCGTAAGCTACGCTCCCCATACAAACGTAGTTTGCTAATCATTTGAAAACCACTGTTCCAATTCAATTTATATTTGATACCTAATATCAGGCAACAATTATCTGTGTCTGCACGCTTTTATTTTTTTGAAAAATTCAAACCGAATCAAATGAAAGCAAAAACAAAATCTTCATACGAATTTTGTTTTCTCTGTGGTTTGACTCAGGATACATTTACCGAAAAAACAAAAACATGCAGACACAGATATTTGTTGCCAGATATGTGATACCAAATATCAAGTAAATTGGAACAGTGGTTTTCAAATGATTAGTAAACTACGTTTGTATGGGAGGCGACATTTTTAGATGCTTACGGGGCCACCTTATCGAACGGATACCCATCCAGAATATTCCCGCGCTCAGGATACCATAACATCAATGATGTCACGCCGAGACGTCTTGTCTTTCAGTCGCGATTTATAAAATACACGATGTGTGATTTAAGCATTGAAAATGCTTCAGTACGGAACTCGTTTTCAAGAACAGTGCGACCTTGATATCTCAATTATTAGAATAGAGAATGAAAGTTGTATTAAAATATGCTTTAATAAAAAATCTACAAAGCATTTAAACATAAATATATGTTTTTATATATATTTTTTAAATTTATAAACAATCTTAAACTTCGATCGAAAACAAAAAGAGATATAGCAATATAAAAGAATGTTCCTGTCAAATTAAGAGAGCTTCAAAATGATATGATTCTTGTTTTGATAGGATTAAGAGTAGATTTTTATTAGATATAAAAAAAAGTAAAAAGTAAAAAAGATTTATTTGTTCATAATATTACATACATCGGTATAATTACAACCATAGGTTTATACATGGGTACATAGTTTTGATAAACAGGTAATATTTTAAGCCCTGGCTCCCACACTAGGATTCCCTGTGCTGTGGGAGTCAGTCAGTGTCTTTCGTCGCACTAATTGTGCACTGTGTTGGCGTTAGTAATGTATAATAAATAATATATGAAGACAATAATGTAATGTATTAATGTATGTATATGTAAACACGTGTAAATATTTTTTTTTTTTTTTTATGTGACTGGACATGGATGGCTAATACCACAAGTTCTGTCATGGTATTAGCCCAACACACCACATGGGAACTAGGTGCCATGCCAGGACCTTCCTTATATTGCACGGCTACATTGAACTGGATGGAAAACACGGACAATTTTCATTGCCGCTTCGACCATCGTTCATCCAATGCGATGGTACCAACCCGGGCGGGATAAACCCTACCACCTAGTAATTAAGGAAGGGGACCTACAGCTTAACGTGGAATCCGAACCACGGCCAGCCTCTCTCAACGGTCGAATGGTCACCCATCCAAGACCAGACCGGACCCAGCGTTGCTTAACTTCGGAGAGCGATCGCAGAAGTGTCGCGCCACTGGGCCACTGAGGCTGACAAATAAGGGTGTTTTTGTATATATTAATATTAGCTGGAATTGTACTATCTTAGAGGTGAGGTTTTTTCATTTAAAAATATAAGTCGTGGATCATATTTATGTGTTTTGATGTAGCTAGAATAAGTTGTTATAGTTTAGTGAGTTTTTAGTCTCTAGTCTGTATTTGTGGTGTATTTATTTGATAATAACAAAAATATTTTCTGTGTTAATATAATTTAGGTTCAGAAGCCAATTGGTGAGTGACTTGGCGCAACTTCTTTGTGTGAGGGTTTTGAGTTGCAGAATTTGGTTTATTTTAGAATAAGTATACGGAGCAAGAAACGAATAGTGTCTTTGTGCAAATGCAGTTCTGGTGAGTGGAATATGCCATTTGTCTAAACGACTGTGTCTTGTCGATCCCGGATATAATCCTTGATTTAATGCATTAAATAAAAATAAATATGTTGCCGCATCGTATAAGTTACTTTATTCTTTATATATTGATGCTTGATTGAAGAGCGTCCCTTTATTTTAAGTCCTCTGATTTTAAGTCCTTCGTTAATGTACACACATCTCATCAGAAGGTCAGGAAGGAATAAAACTTTAATGAATTAGGCTAAAAATATATTCATAATATAAATATTTTATAAAATCGTATTTATCTGAAATGTAGTCCCTGCCCGTTGAAATGTGAAGAGAAAGGCAAGCCGGCCCTTGATCTTAAACGAGCTAGAAAAGTAACGGAGTGATGGCATCTATCTCCCCTGTCGACCCTCGCCACGGCGCTACCGATGCTGGCAAATACACACACGCAGGTACGTCCCAGGTTGCGTCTCAAGAATTCAAAATTTCCGTGGTTCAGGTCAATTTTTTTTTTGGAATCGTTTAATTTAAGTATTCTACAAAAGGGAAGACCGGGGGTCCGTCCAACTCGACGACAGACCATTTCAATCTCAAAATTTCGCGTTCAAAGAGAGAATGCTGATCCTGAAATATGTTTGCAGTCAGACGTTGTAGTGGTATAGGTTTGGGTTTTTATTTTCGTTTTATTTTAGGGAATGTCAGAGGGACATTTCAGCGCTGTTCGTGAAGCCAGTTGAGATGTCTGACGTGAAGAGACGATCACATTAATTCCATGCGGATATCAGTCGGTGAGCGGGGCCGGGTTCTTAAGCATACGTCACGAGATGGATACTATTCTGTCTAACAAATAAAAAATACAGATAAATTAAATTAATGCACCATGTATTATAAATTATTACATATATGAAAACAGAACCAACCGGAAATATTCTACAAAGAGCCTAAACAAAAATATTCAAGTATAGGAAATCGAGTACCTAATTGGGCCCTCTAATACGGATGACGATACTGAGAACGCGCACTGGTTCTAAAGCCGGCAAAAATAATGTTCAAAACGATACCCCTGGGTGTCTGGAGCTCGAGCGGCTGTTTGTCTCCCCAGCGGTGGACGCACCGTATCACAGGATAAGTCATTGGCGGAGCCCACTCTAAGGGCCGAGTGCACGAACGTACAAAAAATCTACATCAACGTCAAAGTATGATCAAACACGTCACTTTGTGTGGACAGTATGGAAGGAACTCTATGCGGATCACTAGAAGTGACGTATTTGAACATTGATTAACTCAGCCATCTCTTCGTGCAACCGGGGCTAAGGAGCACGGGGTGGGCTCCGAAGAGACGGAAGGTGCCGTTGTGCTCCACCGAGCCAGCCCGAAAGCGGCGACGGCGAGACCACGGCGGTCTATCGCGGCGAGGTGCGCTCGCGCCGTGACGCGCGAACAAACATATTGCTGCCTGTCGTGGCCCTCTCCCATTGGCTCTGTTATGTCACCTGATTTTCGCTAGGCGCTCGCGAAATTTGAAATGAAGAAGACAGATATGTTGGATTGCTGAGTGGTAGAAAGAGACGGTACCAATATTTGTAAATTTTTGTTTTATTTCTAGAAGTTTTTTGACGGTTGGTGCCCTTGAAACGTGTATGTTTTCATTATGTAGATAAATATAAATATCCATTGTGAGTTTGCATAGGCCCTGACATTGTTTTGAAGGCTACAGTAAATGTAGTTCAAGAAGGATATGACATAAAAATATTAATAATGCCGAAAAATTCAAATTAATAAAATAACGTATGTTGCAACGTTACATATAACAGGAATTTCAATCAGTCCGTAATTTTACTACACAAGTAATACTACTGTTTAACAGTTGTGATACTGTTATAAACACTCATTAATTTTGTTGCACCATTGGCTCTCCTGTCTCCTGCAGTCTGTCCTTCATAGATCCAGAAACTCTCCAACCATCCGACCTTCATAGATTCAGAAAAAGGGCTGCGGAGGACAAAATAAGGGGGGAACAAATAAAAGTTTGCCTACCGAATGGGTGACCTAATCAATATAAATTTATAATGCATCTTCTGAGAAAAAGTGTAAGCAATATAATTCGGACTGTGTTAACAAAATTCTTGTGTTCTTATTGTACATAAATAATTGTAACCATTTAAAATATAGCCGGACTTATTTATTATTTCTACAAAACTAAAATATTTGTTTGTAATAGAATTCCTATTTTATTTTTCTTGCAATCAAAATTTCTGGTTGATTTTGCAAATATCATAATTCCAAAATAATATTATTAAATTAAAATTTTGAACAAAAAGTTATCGTTGCGTTAATTAGAGCAAGCGATCAACCCATCGTTCCAGCCGCAAATACACAGAATCCTCACTGCAGAAATACTCTGAGGTGGTTCATCATTATCTCCCAAATGTCCCCACGTCCCCTACCAGATATACCGACTCCGGGGCGATAGAGGTCCCCTTTTCTGCACACCTGACGACGGAAGCGCCGCATGATTTACTGCGGGCGACTGTACCGCCGTCGTCGCCCATGTACCCCGCCGCGCGATGCGTCAGACTGTACCCCGATACGTGAAAGACGATATTTGTGCTGTAAATCACAAGTCACCGTATCGGACGACGGGGGGTGTTTAAAATTATTTTACTTGCTTTAGGAATGTACGCGACAAGTAATGTGATGCATGGCTTTAGGGTGAAAATGGCGAGAGGCTAAGATTGTTGGTTGTTGTTGTATATCCACATATTGCCAAGCGGCTTCTTCCTGGTATCAACATTTTCAAGTTTTACGTTGTCGTGTTTTCCTTCACCGTAATTAAACAAAATCTGTAATGCGCTGGGTATCGTATCATTTGTGAGCTAGACAGTCAATCGTCATTTTAATTCGAAATTAATCCATTCCCCGAACCAAAGATGCCAAATGATGAAAGTTGACCAACAAGCGGCAATAAAGCTCCGTGAGGTTTACAGCAAAGAAAATTCAGGAAAAATGTCAACAGAACAGCGGGAAAATCTATTATATAAAAATAAGTCGGCTTTTCCTTCCTGACGCTATAACTCCAGAACGCACGAACCGATTTCCACGTTTTTGCATTCGTTGAAAAGGTCTTGGGCTCCGTGAGGTTTACAGCAAAGAAAATTCAGGAAATATGTCAACAGAACAGCGGGAAAATACTATATAAAAATAAGTCGGCTTTTCCTTCCAGACGCTATAACTCCAGAACGCAAGAACCGATTTCCACGGTTTTGCATTCGTTGAAAAGGTCTCGGGCTCCGTGAGGTTTACAACAGCAAAGAAAATTTAGGAAAAATTTCAACAGAACAGCGGGAAAATACTATATAAAAATAAGTCGGCTTTTCCTTCCAGACGCTATAACTCCAGAACGCACGAACCGATTTCCACGGTTTTGCATTCGTTGAAAAGGTCTCGGGCTCCGTGAGGTTTACAGCAAAGAAAATTCAGGAAAAATTTCAACAGAACAGCGGGAAAATCCTTTTTTTACATACAGCGCCATCTATGATACATAGCATGTACTACAAACCAATATTTTAAGTAGATGGCGCCGCACGTTGGGACGAACTGAAAAAAAGCGGACATGCACGTGTACTTCCATTTTTGCGGTTTTTTATTTATGCAATTAACTCTGCTGCACAATACAAGCAAACACTTGGCTAAATTTTTTTCGTACGATCCTTCGTCGCAGAGTTATCACGGGTTAAAGTTATTTTTGTATGGAACGAAAAACATTTTTTTTAATAACTCTGATGCTATTCGTTGCTAACCTATACACTCTTCGACGGTGTATTTGTACACATTTTAGTTATTTTTTTGCCAAAGCACAATGTGCTAACTGGTGCTAAAGTTGGTCATTTTTTTATTTGTAATTTTTTTTAAATTTTTCTTTCGACTTATCTCACAGAGGATTAAAATGATCAAAACATTAATTATTTAGATTATTATATTATTCTGCATTGGTAATGACAGTTTTTTGTTACATTTTCGATACAAAACAAACTACCGGACTTGAGATCTTTAGCGGCAACATTAAATATGTTTGTCAAATTTTATTTATACAATTTTATGAACAACCGTAAAGTTTCCGTATTCCCATGAAGTGAAGTTTTTTTTTAATTAAAACTGGTATGATAGGCAATGATAGGCGACCAAAGGGTTACGGAACAGCAAAACGAACAAAATACAGAACTTGCATTCCACATGTTTACAAGATAGACAAGTCGAAAAAGCATACCAACCTACAATTTATCATGAACTCGTTAGCGCTAAAATATTGTTAATCCATATTTCTAATATCGTTAATCCTTAGACAATGGATGAGCGGGATTATACCAGCGTGTTCCGGGTTACCGAGCGAGCTGATTTGCAGAATGCAGCTGTATAATGCGACACGTTTCTCGCTTCAGCGGTCGGTAAGTAGGTAAGTTTGTAAAATTTAAATTTTATAACCATTCAGTTTTGAGTTTCTTAACGAGTTAGTCCGCTGAGCCCCTGTTCGCACTGAATACGTCGCGTCGCGTCGTCTCCCTCCGATGCCATTTTTTGCTTATACCGACTTTGACTGGATGCCCCGTCACAACCCCATTTACTATTCAGCTTTAACGTTTTATCTTTAATTTTTTCTTCGTTTAAAATGCTTAGAATTCGTTGGACAGTAAGGTCCAATAGTCCCTGTAAAGTTATGCGGGCTTCCGTTTCAGATACTCTGACATGTTTTTTACGAGGATATCATGCCATTTTTGCTAGGCTTACTATATAATATGAGGGGTATACGTTAAGATTTTCTTGTTTTGCAGCATGTCTTAGGGTCATGTACTGCCATTTTGATAGTTTTAGCGAAACTAATATTGCTAAAGCTTTTTCTACCGAATAAACAGTAATATGTTTCTTGGTGTAAGCAAAATTTTTCACCCTTTCTACATCTTCTGGATGCTTCAATAAATAATCCAGAAGGTCAGCAATATCTTTACTCCGTTCGATTCTTAAACTCATACTAGCAGCTTTGACTTACTCTGGAGATGTGTGTTGAGCTTGAATAGCATCTGTTCTTCTTCTTTTTTGTCTTTGACTTAATTCCACATAAGGCTTCTGCGACTTCGGTGTTAAAGCTGGATGGCACGTACCTCGAGAGGTGTCAGCCGAATCCTCTATAGAAGCACTTGGTACATCAGCGGAAACTTGAACTGGAGCAGCAGAGTAATGTTCATCACGTGGTATTTTCAAGATAACTTTTAAACTTTCCGACCATTTGATATTTGATTCAAGCCACCCACTTTGTTTGCAGAGATACGGCTAGCTTTTAGCCATTTTTGATAGATTTGATTGCAAAATGTTCTGCAAAATACTTTCAAGTGACTAACTTCTTCGTCTGACCAATCAAGTTCCACTCGGGATTTAATTTCAGACAGTAAAAAAATTACATCGTAGAGAGATTTACAGTTTTTTTAAATCACATATAAATCTAAGTTAGTGTGAAGACCTTCCATGATAAAAAAACATGTTTCGAAAAGTTGGAAGACTTCGAAGCTTATTACTCACTACACCAGTGCGAGCTGAGGCTCAAGCGACCTGGCTAGACTAGGATTAACGGATCGGTAAACTCAACGTATTCAGTGCGAACAGGGGCTCAGCGGACTGACTCGTTAAGAAACTCAAAACTGAATGGTTATAAAATTTAAATTTCACAAACTTACCTACTTACCGACCGCTGAAGCGAGAAACGTGTCGCATTATACAGCTGCATTCTGCCAATCAGCTCGCTCGGTAACCCGGAACATGCTGGTATGTCTTTGTATGTCTTTGTGATGAATAGAATATCTGAATCTGAATCTGAATCTATAATCCCGGTAATCCATTGTTCAAGGATTAACGATATTAGAAATATGGATTAACAATATTTTAGCGCTAACGAGTTCATGATAAATTGTAGGTTGGTATGCTTTTTCAACTTGTCTATCTTGTAAACATGTGGAATGCAAGTTCTGTATTTTGTTCATTTTGCTGTTCCGTAACCCTTTGGTCGCCTATCATCACCTATCATACCAGTTGTAATTTAAAAAACACTTTAGGTCATGGGAATACGGAAACTTCACGGTTGTTCATAAAATTGTATAAATAAAATTTGACAAACATATTTAATGTTGCCGCTAAAGATCTCTAGTCCAGTAGTTTGTTTTGTATCGAAAATGTAACAAAAAACGGTCATTACCAATGCAGAATAATATAATAATCTAAATAATGAATGTTTTGATCATTTTAATCCTCTGTGAGATAAGTCGAAAGAAAAATTAAAAAAAAATGACAAATAAAAAAATGACCAACTTTAGCACCAGTTAGCACATTGTGCTTTGGCAAAAAAATAACTAAAATGTGTACAAATACACCGTCGAAGAGTGTATAGGTTAGCAACGAATAGCATCAGAGTTATTAAAAAAAATGTTTTTCGTTCCATACAAAAATAACTTTAACCCGCGATAACTCTGCAACGAAGGATCGTACGAAAAAAATTTAGCCAGGTGTTTGCTTGTATTGTGCAGCAGAATTCATTGCATAAATAAAAAACCGCAAAAATGGAAGTACACGTGCATGTCCGCTTTTTTTCAGTTCGTCCCAACGTGCGCCGGTGCGTGATACATTGTTTGACAGCTACTCATTGCTCTCTAATTGTAAGGTGCAAACAAATTACCAAAGATGTTCCTTACATCGCGTGCCCTGCGAAAACTATTCACGATAGAACAAAATGATGTACACACAACATATCATTACCTACAAAAAATGTCGCGACAGCATACATCTAACTATTATAGTTATGTCACAACAAGTGTGCATTTATTTTAAAAGAAGAATTTAAATACCGCCGCTAGAAAAGGCTCTTTATTTGTACCTAGGTATTAATCCTTATCAAAATAAATAAATTATTATTTAAGACTACTTCAATGCTTTTATATTACTTCTTGAATTTTTCGATTCGGACATTCCATTCGAAAGACATCACGAGTTTAAAAATTTGAAATAACTTCGCTCGGCGAGCTATGCGTTTTAGAGTTTGTAGGCGTCACTAAGTGGTACGGGAAGGGAGTCAAGGCCACAAAATAAACTAGCCGCGCGGCTCATTCCCGCTGAAATTATATGTAAGTTTTTTTTATTTCAAATATTTCAATGTAGGTATATGCTCTTTTTTTAGGAATTCTACGTAAAAAGGGTTTATTTGTGTATCATTGTGTCAATTTTTCAAATAAATTAGCTTAACCATAAAATATTTCAATTGTTTATGGAAACCCACCTGGCTCCGCCCAGCCACTGAATTTATAAAGCTAAAACAAAAGCTGCTAAGCAGGCCGGTTCTGGGCGGAGTTTTTTAAAAGCCTCACGGCTAATGGCGCTATTCATCACAAGATGTCACTGGCCGGCTAAGCAGCGCGATCCAATGTGTCGGAGTAAAATGTGCACCTTGTGTGGCAGTCATATTAGTTTATAATACTTTCTATTTAATTGCATACAGGTTTTTTTTAACAGTTTATGACCTAGGCTCGGTTAAGATTTTCGTCTCGCTCTTAACGTCGTTTGAAAACAACTGCCCCAATTTATTTGATTTTTGCACCATATTCGGTTCGGAATTTTCATGGATACAACCAGGTTGTATCCATGAAAATTCCATTTTGCTGTAATTAGAATCTGCTTTCATTAAAAAAAAAAACAGAATCGTAATATATGCAATTAATCAGGGGCGCATTTCATTTTGAAGTCGTAATTAAGTTTAGTTTTAATACATTGTAAAACTAATCATATCTTGCTGTACCAACGAAGTGGCTGACTAGAACTTGCTTGTTTTGTTGTTTTCTGCCTGCTAACTTAACATATCTAACCTTTATGTATTTATGTAACTTGTTAAGTAAAATTTTCAGAAAAATTAAAAACGATTCATAGGACTTGTCATTCACTGTTGAGTAACAGATGAGAGCAAACTTACATAGCAGTGATCCTTCGATTTTTTCTCATGGAACCGAAATATTCTGATTAGAATAAAATAAACAAAAACACATGTTCGGAAATGTCACCACACTGTAGGCATACAAGTATCAACGTAAGTAAGTAATCTACTTTAAAATTAGATGGCACTACGGTTTCTTTTGTTTTCAAGCATAACCTCTACCTGGAAAGTTCATTACCTTTAATATATTTTCATCGAAGCGGGCAACGAACCGGGGCACTCTCCTTTTGTAGACAGCTTCGCTTATGAAATTAGCGAGAGCGAGGACGGTCCACGCGGGGACCGACCGTGTCCGCCCTCCCTGCCTACCCCACAACGCCTCGCCTCCCGTTACTCCTTATTTATGTGTCCGTAGGCACCGCACGTATCATATAGTAATGTATGGTATAATAACATTTAAAAGGGCTTAAATAGAACGCGATTCGGTTTTGTTTTCTCTAATTCACTCTGTCGCGTTAAGCTTGAAATATGTTATTTTGCGTTCGAGAGTCCATTCAATTCAATGCCAAACACATATCTGATGAAATAAAAAATATATGTTTTAGAATGAGATTAATAAATTATATATATTTAAAATATTATAGGCTTGATAACTGATACCCGACAGAAGTGAAGATTTTATGCATTTCTGACTTCATTCGTGTACCAACATATGAGATAAGAATCTCCATAGATATAACACAAACCCCACTCAAGCAATAAATGCAGTGTGACTAAGATTATTATGGAACCATACGCTATAAGAGGAAAGGTTATGGTTAGAGATTAGGTAAAGTTCGTAAGATTAACAATTAATTCTTTTATATATATTCGTTTCTTCTCATGTTTTTCTCGTGAGCGGCGTTATTGATTAATTAACTACTTACATTTAATTTAAGTTTTAAGCTTATTTTGTGACTGGCAAAGTATATTTGCCATTTTTATATGCATGGAAATAGAGCATGCGACAATTATATTTTTGACATAGACCTAGCATAACGATTCTTGACATGTTAAAATGTAGGCTACCTATGAATGCAATAAAACAATACAAACCATGAAAATAAAGTAAAAACGACGCACATTTTTTTTTTTAAATCCGTTTGCATTTAATTTTTTAACTATGCCCCATCCAAAAAGTCCCATCTTTCCCAAATGTCGGTAAAAAAGCTTCACTTCAAAAAGATTTACTTCATGGAAAAGTCAGCATGGTGCTAATTGTTACAAAAACTGAAGCTTGTCATTTTGCAATACTTTGGCTATATGTTCTATGTCCTTCGATTCTTAATGTTAAAATGTTTTACTGTATTAATATCCTACAAGCCGTTAAAAAGCTACAATGATAAAATTTAACCCGCATGAAAAAAAACAGCTGGGTAAACACTGCTTTATACAACTGTTATACGACTTCTACTCACTCTATTCAAGGTAATGCAACCTAAGCTAACTCACACCACCAACCACATCACGAGCGGCGACGGCGCGGGCGGCGGCGGCGGCGGGGTCCTCGCTAAATTGTTTTTGTATTAGATTTATAGGAGTCGCTGCGCGTCTTGCTGCGTCTGGCGCTACGTTTAACCTAACATTATAACAAAGGCACTTCCTCATAGCGCTGACAGTTTTATGATCTGAGGAGTTTTTGTAATTTTAAGGACTGCCCGGTCCCCGCCGCAAATATCCGGCTACCGTTTTTGACTATGCAAGCTTTATGGATAGTTATACATAAATACCGGATTGTATTAATATCATGAATATAATACGTATATACTACTGAATTGTATTTGCTTAAAATAAAATCAGTGCTTTAAGAAAGCAATTTTTTTTTTTAATAAAATCAATTATCCTGATTGGAAGCCACGTTCTTCTCACTTTTAATTTACGGATTATTTACACGCTGAGCCTACACTGATGACGGAATAAAATAGTACGGATATAAGCTAATATTCAATGAAAAGTTTCGTATTCAGTCAAGACACAGACCAAAGTTAAGTGAACGGGTCTTCGTCAACCGAGCCAGAATCATCTTTCCCTAATTCATTCCCAAAGCCCTCTCACATTAACATCCTGGCGCTCCCGAACGCTCCCGAAGTCGACACAACCCACAAAGCCTGCGGGGAGGGGGAGGGATCCCCCCACAGTCGCCCGCACCCCCCCCCCCTTCAACCCCGGCCGAGGGGGGAGCGGTGCTCCGTCATACGCGTTGATTGCGTCTAAATGTTGCCTCCGTAGAGGCATAGAGTGAGTGAACGCGGATGAAGAGCACTTTCTTCAAAGGTTTTAGAGGATTATTTTAAGAGATAATCTAATTGCTCACTTTAGTTTCATAAACTAGTTAAATGTATAAGTTTATGTCTACCAGTGAAGTTACTATTCGGTTCTACTTCGTCCTGGAAAATCGAACCTTTGAAAATTTACGAATCCTAAAAGTGTAACTTAATAGATAGAAATCAAGGAATGTAACGGTAAGATCCATGGATTTAGAAGTTGGTGCTGGCCGAGGGTGGGGAGGGGGTTCTTGGTTCTGTAGAAGGATCACATATATTTTATTATATAGTAATTTACGTATATTATACGTAATAAGTATATCATATAGTATTTCATAGGCTTAATCAAACAAGTAAGCAAGGTTTTGTGTGGAATTTCTAATCGAACCGGACATATGAAACGGTGCAACTTAACCAACTAGTAGTTATAGGATTCTTTGTTTGTTTGTTGGTCCGGAAAAAATATACTATTCAGTCCTTGTTTTCTGTAACTGATGTGATTTATTATTCCCAAAACTCATTATTTTAAAACAACCATAAACATCTCAAGGATCGATGTTTTTAACCAGATCAGGGATTTAAACGGCGTAAAATGAATTCGATCAATTCTGCACCAATTAGAAGTGGATGTCATATATTTCGACGATGTTATGAAATTAACCCTTCTGATTGGTGCAGAATTGATGGAATTCCCTTGACTATTTTTTTTACATTTTAAGCAGATTACTCACAGTGTTGTGGGCTGTTTTACTCACAATGTCAAGTTGGAGTCAAACGGACGAGGGACCGTTTTGGTGTTGCCGGAAATACGAACTTCAAGTCCACTCGAATTCGTGCTCACTAGTTTTGCACATTTGACAGACCCCTTTAAACCGCGCGTGTAAGAAATATCGTTTCAAATAACTTTCCACTTTCTATAGTTTTACAGGTCTTGCATAGACGACGAGGAATCGTCCGATGTTGCGCGATCTCTGACTAGAAGCCGCTCTGAAGGCTGCTCTCGGGGCCAAGGGGCGAATGAATCGTAAATTACCATTATCTGCAGACATTCGGTACTACTATTTATTATTTATGGGTGGATTGGTTCACCCGCGCGCCGCCGCGGGCGCCACCGTCGAAGATATGCGAAGGGCGGTGATCTTTGGGCGCTTTTTTTCGCAGGGCGCCCGTTCGAGGAACTCTTGCCTTTATCGGCGCGTCCTTGGCGACATGTATACGTAATAAAGACGTGACGTCTAGCGAGTTACCGCGCTCGTGTTATCGGTGTGGCTTTTTCTTGGATTTCAGTTGCCATGCTTCAACGGTTGAGTACTCGATATTTTCCTTTGTAGCGCTTTCAGTGACTCTCACAAGAGAAGCAGACTGAATATAAGCAGTCGGATTATATCACATCTGGATTCTTCTTGACGGTTTCTAATAATTAATTTATATTGACAATAGTTTCGTTTTACAACTTTTAAATGTTTTAAAACCATTTGTTTTCTAGAATAAATAAACTTGTTTATCCTAAGCAGAATTATGGATTTTGAAAGCATGATATTATGATACTTGATAGCAAATTAATGCACAGATTGAAAATGTAGTTTTACACAAATTATTATTTCATTTGACAAGCTTACATTTGTTTTTAAGTGGATATGAATGACTAATACCACGCCCACCGTCACGATATTAGCCTCTCACATTGCATTTCCGAAGGAATTAGGAGCCATTCCGGGACATTACTTTTATGAGCACGGCTACGTTGAACTGTACACTGAAAGTGGTGCATGAAAGGGGCCGGCATTTGAACCTACCGAAATGTGCTAAATGTCAAAGTTTGTTACAATTAAATTTCTGATTGCAAAATAATTTCTTTAAGATATTATATGACCCTAAACATACAAATAGTACGATACCAACTATTTATTAAGACAGACATGAAAGGTTACTATAAAAGTAGTCTATATTCCTAAAGCTACGAACAGTACGGTACCAGCTATTTATTAAGACAGACATGAAAGGTTACTATAAAAGTAGTCTATATTCCTAAAGCTACGAACAGTACGGTACCAGCTATTTATTAAGACTAGGTTACTATGAGAGTAGTCTATAAGATATCGAATAATCCAAAGATACAAACAGTACGGTACCAACTATTTATTAAGAAAAACACAAAAGGTTACCAGGAGAGCAGTCAAATTGGCTAATTCCGCCCGATGCTCTCACACTGGCCTCTCCAGCCGACGGATGTTGCCAGCAGTAGGGGTGCTCGTTTTCGCCGACGAGACGCGAAAACTGCGCACGAATTCTTCGATTTGCGTATTCATTATCGAGCGTTGACATCGCACGTTGCAAATAACGGTTTCTCATTAATTCTGCGAGTGTCAAAGCGGCGCGGTAGGCGCCACCGCGGATGATTACTGGGCGAACTTAATGTCGGGAAGTTTACGTCGAAATTTTAATAATAATATATCTTAGTAATTTATTCGCTTCGGGACGCTCGTGACAATGAGTTCGCTTAATTGCCGTCGTTGGGCGCGTTAGTCTCGAGAGCTTGATAGGTGGTCAGAGGAGTGAATAAGCTATGGTATGTCTGATCATGGTCATAGGATTAAACTGTTCACAATAGTGACTGGACTGGAATATACCGTAAAAAGAAAGGATGAAATTTTAAATTAATTTAAATTGATTTTTTATTCATGTTATTTTTCTATCCTTCAAAAAGCTCGTTGTTTTTATAGCAAACATATTTTTTAATAATGTTTAAAACTTTACGAGTATGTATGTACCAGTCGTAAAAACATCTGCATGAAAGTTTGCTTTGCGTCAGAATTCTGAGTCCATTAATTTCATGTTGTGCATCTACGTTGAACCATGATCAGATCTTGAAAAAATTTTTCAAGATCTGATATCATAGTAAAACCTTATCAGGGTAACGATAATGTCGTACCCATTCATACATCAACATAATTATATGTTTTCATATTACTATGTAAAACCTATAAGATTATACACCATTACGACGTCGTCATAATGCGTCACGTTTGTTCCGTGCCTCATCTTTCATCGGATGTATTGGCTTCTTTCGCTCGATAGAAGGATCGATCGCACGTAAAGTAATTCTCCTATTCCCCGGTAGATGGCGCCAGGAGGCGGCGTGCTCGTTCGCCGGCGATATCAGCAGCGGCTCGATGGCGCATAAATCAGGAAAGTTTATTACTTGTTAGGGAATCTTCGCTCAAGTTCAGGCTAAATGTTGTGTGTTTAATCGACATTCGCTCAATACAGAGGGGTTGCTGTTTGTACGTGGGTATAAGGTAGATTTCAATAAAGATAGGGCCATTTATTTACCAATTTTAGGTGTTTCGTTTTCGTAGCGGATATGATTTATTTTATCTCTGGTCGCAGAAGGATCATCATTCATTGTAATAGAATATTTTTCAGTTTACGAGGTAACATTATTTTTAAAAAATAATGCGTATCCTGCATTTGTGTAAAAATAAAATTTTACGTTATTTAAAATTTTTAGATTGTAGTTTCTTCAAATGTTTACTTTTTTGAACGAAAAGAACGTATAAAAAAAAAGGATCAAAGAAGTTATTTGCTATATTTTAGTGGCTGCAAAATAATCAGTACCGCCATCGTGTGGCGATCTATAGAACCACCATGCTGTGCTGCCAGAAAGGTTCTGTTTTGAAAATGATCGAGTACATAGTGCTCACGCCATCTATCTTAGATAGGCGAAAGTTTTTTTATTATACTGTTCGTTGATACATTTTTAACATAGATGTCGTAGCAGGTTATTATTACGTTGAACACCTCTCAGTATTGTTTATGTATAATAATATCATGCAATTCGTGCAAAATGAGTAAGGCAAATGTGTGTGTACTTTTTCAAACACTTTTGTTAAGTACCAGGGGGTGTGAGTTCGAATTCGTTACTAAATATCAACTCACTTTTTTACATAGTTAATGTTTCCACACTTTTTGAATATCATTACAGTTAGGTAAAAATCTGGTCCGTCCCGTAAATACGTTGGAAGTATAAACAACGGTTCCGTTATTTAAATAATAATATATTTCCCACCTATTTTTAGGTTAACTCACTCCCGAACTCGAACTCACTCTAGCTCTGAATGGACCCCCTGTTTTTATATTTTAACTTTATCGGACAATTAACTTTTTAACATTATTTGTATACTAAGAGGAAACAAAATTTTTGTTTCTAAAGTTTGCAGGAGATGAATTCTAGCTCCGTTCGCCATTTTTAACAACAAGTGATATGTTTAACCATCCGTTTTAGTGTGATATTTTGTTTGAATTTCATAATAACGCTATTACCGTTTCCTTTTCGTTACCTATTAATTGTTCAGCAGCAGGACTCTGGGTTTATCTCAGATCAAAAAAGAAGGAGATGTGCCATCTAGCTCGCCTACTATGGTATCCAATGATCAAAAACTAACAACCCAAGCGTAATGCCACATGCAAACATAGTCGGAGACGTATTGGAGCGTTTGTGTGGGTTGGAAACTTTTCTTATAATTTCAAAATCATTCAAAAATGCTTCATTCGCCTCTAATGATTTTATTTTAACGATGATGTGTTTTTTGCAACCAGGTCTTAATATTACCCTAAACTTCTTATCTCTTAATTGTATTGGGTATTGGTTACTACTTTCGACCTATGACACCTTCTCGTGGAGTAAATTGCTATTGCGACTCCAATCCTTTTGTTAAAATAATTGAAAAACACTTTTTAACCGACTTCAAAAAAGGAGGAGGTTATCAATTCGTCTGTATGTTTTTATTTTTTATGTTTGTTACCTCATAACTTTTGCCTGGGTGAAACGATTTTGATGATTATTTTTTTAAATGATAGCTAGTGCTTCCCAAATGGTTTCATTTTAATTTGGTTAAGTTCTGACAATGACATCCATGAGAAAATCATAAAAGTCTTAAATTTGTATTAAGATGTGCGCGACAAATGGACGAATAACTCAATATAACGCCAACCGATTTCAGTGATTCTTTTTTTATTGGAAAGGACGTGTACAAATTAGTAAGTGTACTTCAGATTCACTAAAAATAAACAAATAAAAAAATATTTAACAAAAAAAATAACCGACTTCAAAGAAAAAGCACTAAAAAGTTAAAAATAATTTCCATTTTTGTAGTTACGATTTCTGTAATTTTTGGAGTCGGTGTCAGCCAAGGTTAGGTTAGGTTAGGTTAGGTTAGGTTAGGTTAGGTTAGGTTAGGTAAGGTTCTCTTGATTGGCGCAGCGCGTGCCCGGCTGACGCCGACTCAAAAAATAACAGAAATCGTAACTACAAAAATGGAAATTATTTTTAACTTTTTAGTGCTTTTTCTTTGAAGTCGGTTATTTTTTTTGTTAAATATTTTTTTTGTAAATTTAGACTAAGTGGACGTTGAAAAAAAAACAGGAGTTTCTTTCCAGTTCTTCTTCGCTGTGGTTTGTTTTGATTAACTGCCCAATGTTAAAATATGACAAATCCGAGTGCAGTGTGCTGTCTATGGATGATGAATAAACAATACAATACAATACTGAAATTGACAATGATTTTAAGATATTGAGGTGAAACCTATACAATAAATTAAATTTAACCATAAGTATATGATATCACAATTCGAAGGGAAAACACTTTTCTTCCCAACCACAAACAAGCGATAAAGCGCGAACATTTTCGCCGCATTAAGGCGCCAGTAGTGGCGATGTTTAGCGCCGCCCTGCGATGATTTAAGGGCGCGAGCCGTAATGGACCAATAAATTACTGCGGGTCACATCGGGTGGCTCTGCTTAAGTACAGAGGAAAGTGGTGTCACTTAGCCGCCTAGTGGGCGTCAGTGTTGTTTGGGCAGCTAGCGTCGCGTCGCCTATACCTACAGCTGGGCGGCGGATCTAGGCGGGCGACGCGAGGGCGGAGGCGTGCAGTCATTTCTCCTCCCCGCCGCTGCGGGAGCTGTGCGGAGCGTTATCCTGGCCACTGAATTATTTTCTGAATTTTGATCAATAACACATGTGCATTATGTTTTAGTAGGGTGGCGCGGGGACTTGCCTATCTTGCCAGAGGTCTGGGTTCAAATCCTCGCCCTGTTCATCACCACTTTCTTTCTCTTTGTGAGTTGGATAATTGAATTTCGTCAAGAAAGCCAGCTGCTCCGTGGTTCACAATCCATAAAAATCTGTTAGTCCCTTTGAAGTATTTTTGAAGGATTCTCTCATTTATCAGTTATTAGAAAATCGCTGATAAAATGCACAGAGTGCATTAGTTATTTTACAACCATCACTTTGTCATATTAATACAGAACATTTAAAAAAAAACTTAATGTCTCATAAACGATTGATTTTAGACCCCCATTTCACTGGGCCAAATTTGTTACAAATTTGCTCTAGAATGAACCCTTAGAAGGAATGTATCGAATTAACAAAAACCCTGTATAATCATCTCAATAGCGTACATCATCGATATAGTAATAGCAATATCCAGGTGGAATCGAAGTGAACAGAAAGCAGCCCCGGGTACAGGCATTCATTAGGCTATCTTCACATCCCATCTGGAGTGGTGGATGTAAGAAGCTGCGAGACATCCGTTATCTGCAAGCAAACCTCTGATGTCTCTCTACTGCTGTAACCGCATTCCTATCGTGTAGGAGCAAACATTTTCCGTGTTTTTCATCCGGTTCAATGTAACCGTCCAATATTAGGAAGGACCTGGTATTGCATCTAGTGCACATGTGGTATTTTTGGCTAATATTATGAGAATAGGCATTTTATGACCAGTACCCTAATTCCCAGTTGTCACCTAAATTGGCGTTACGGCAAACCGATCAACTGGCTTTTTCAAATGTATGGAAAAATTGAAGAGCGCGCGAAGTGGGCGTTAAGCTAACTACCATTTGCGAGTCCGAGTTTGATTTGACAGCTTACTAAACCTTGCCGTAAACATGTCGATGTTGCTGTTTATGCCAACTGCGCGTTTTCATACAAATCGGAAGTCCGAGTTTGACTTTGACAGCTTGAATTTGAAAACGCCAGTCGATCGGTTTCCCGTAAACGCCAATTTAGGTGACAGCTGGGCCTACGGGCTCAGTTACATCAAAAAGTTAACATTTTATAACCAACGTCTAAGCGCTTTGATGGATTTTATACTCAAACAAGGTAGTTTGCTAATTATTGTACTCGAATAATACTGAATCCTTTGCCCAGCGAGCATGGAAGAGCGGGAGTAGCAACGGAAACTCGTTCATAAATGGTTGGCGTAGCCACTTTTATAAACAAAATCGGCAGCGCCGACGAGTGAGTTCGCTTATGAATACGCTAACTACTGATTTTCTCGAGTTCCAACGTGACGTAAGAACACGTAATAACTTCACAGGAGGCTATTTAGTGTAACGAACATTATATGATGAGCTTCCCTATTTCGTAAGTGAACTAACTATAGGTTAGACGTTTTCCACTTACTCGTAGCTATGATGCCGCTAAATGAATGAGTTTCGATCGCTACTTCAGATCTTCAGTGCTCACCGGCTTTTCCTACCCTCTCTTTCTTGTTCAAACATATTTTTTAAGTCGAATTTCGCTCGCAAGAATCGACCTAGATACCTCCCGATCTCGTAACACGTTCCCAAAATTCTGTTCCACATTAAGATATGAAATGATATTCCTCTATACTTATCTAGCGTCTGTATGCGACCCGCAATGATATATCATATAGGGCACAATAAGAAAGGGGATTATCGCCGAAGTCGTTATGAACGATAATAGTGATTTATGTCGGCGAGTTATTGGGTTGCGCGTTTTCAGGTGAGAACTTTGAATGTGTGAAATGTTTGATTTGTAGAGCAAGTTGGTTCGTTTTAAATAATTCCAGTAGAATCAACACGAAAATCATTTTTTACGATGTTTTGAAGGGAAGGGGTAATGTTACAAGTGCATTTTCCAAAGAAATATATAATCAATTTTAATTGGTATTCAGACGTTTTTTCTATTTTCACCATTCCTATATTCGGGCCAGACAAACTATTCACTTCAGCACTAAATTCATAATTCAACATATTATTATTTAATAACTAATAAGAATGTTCCTAAACTGCTTCCTTTACCATAGGGATCAGATAAAATAATATAATACGAAGAACTAAAAGGATATTATTAATAAGATTTATTCATATAATCAGCAAACGAGCCTACTAATTTTATACCTCTTCTATCATTTAAAACATCTAAATTATACTCTAACGATATAATATTTCCGTATCGCCCATGGTTATTTGATTTCCATAAATCTATAACGAGCATGAAAAACTTCACACAATCTTCTTGCACTCCCCAATTACGTAATGTGTTTGGCTTTTTGCTGTCACACCAAGACGCATGGTTTGATCAACGGATTGTAATGCAAGTAAAATTTAATCAGTTGAATGAATACACAAAGTGCATTTTGGAAATCGAGAATTCAAAATCGAAGAAATAGAGACATAAATACAAATCAATGTTTAAAGTTACTTCAGTTATATATTCTGCAAGCAATTTCGTTACATGCATTCTTTTTAAGCCGCTTCTGAAAATGTTGAAGACGATAGGCATCAAAACATTTGTATGGCGTGCGTCAACCTATCTCCACGACAAATGGTAATATTTCGTCACACGTTTTTTCGGCTGCTGAGAATACGTATCGTATTGTCTTCCGCAGATTTGTGTATGATTGGATCCGTCGAAACAGAACTCACCTCAACCCGGTAGAAATACGATCAAGCAAAAACATTTGTCACGCACTTCGCAGCTGCTCTACCGCTGACAATGTTTTGATATTGTACCTGACATTTTACATGTATTTTTTTTCCTTTTTTATTTAACTGGACTGGTGGTAATACTACATATATACTAATATACTTAATATACTTAATACTAATATACTTGTATACTTAATACTAATATACTTAATACTGTATGTTCTCTTCGGATGGATTTCTAACGTTACTGAATGTACTTAGCCAACTCAGAAAGAGACAGAAAGTGGTGCATGAACAGAGCGGGGATTTGAACCCATGACCGCAGGATAACTACCATGCCCTCTAGCGTGCATGGCATGTCGCCATGTCCTATAGCTTCGAGATATTATATTAAAGTTATTTTATTCATTAATTTTAATTCCGAAATTGTAATCTATAACATCTAATTCTTTTAGAAACTACATAGATGTTATTCAAAAGTTTGTAATGTTGAACTTTCAATAAAAATAACTTAAAGTTGAGTTTCCTATTGACCTGTCAGGATTATACAAATTTTGTATGGGTTATAAAATCCTCACTAATTTGAGTGTTATTGGATCAAGCTACCATGCTAGTTATTGTTAAAACTGTTGTTCTATTCTAAGTATGCTATTTAGTGCAGTCTTAGATTATAAACTGTCTGTGGCTAACAATCATTTGTTTATTGCTTTTTGTCACTTCCGTCTCTGCCATTACTGTGAATGTTTCAAACCGAACAATGTCTTTTCGCATATTTGATATTTGATCTTTTACCATCCTATTAATTGAACGCTGAATCAATGTTATATTATTCAACATTAAACTACGTCTACAAGAAGAAGAGTGTGGGAAGACCACCCGCCAGGTGGGAAGACGACATCAAGTGCGTCGGCGGAAAGCAGTGGTTCCGTACCGCTGAGGGCCGGGAGGACTGGAGAAGGGTTGGAGAGGCGTATGTCCAGCAGTGGACGCAAACACGCTGACTGACTGACAAGAACATTTGTTTAGTGAAGTTATTTTCTCATCAACACCACTGCCACCACTCGACCTCTAATAGTTATTTTTTGTTCCGGACAAGAAGTGTTTACGTCTGCACTGGCCAAGACTCACCGAATCCACAAGATGTCAGGCGTGGGGCTCCACCCGTGATAGCTTGTCGCCGGAGATGGAACACGAGGGCCCTGGAGCACACGGCCTGACACCCGCTCCCCGGGGCACCATGATCTGCTCTCGACGAAATAGTGCCAGATTTATCACTGCCCTGCCGTGGGGATCAATTCTTAACAGCACGGGCTATTGGTTTTTAGCATTGAAAATGCTTTTTCGATCGCTTCAGTTTTCAAGAAAAGTGCGACCAGGGGCTAGCGTCCTCCATTATTTAGATAGAGAAAAGGTATTAAATGATGCGTTATTAAAATGTCTACAATGCTGTAAAAACTTTTTGTGAAATGGTTAAATATTTTTTTTATTAAAAATTGTTTTTTTTAATAAATAACAAAAAAATTAAAAACAATATTTTATAACTAAATTTGGGGGACAAAACAAATACTCTCGATTTTTTATATGAATCATCAAATGTCTTATTTACCTATATGTTTCCAAGTTATTTTAAAAAGACTGCCCGATAGCCGATTATTTGTTTTTATTTTATACAAGAATGAATACGAATATATGTGGTATTCATGATTTCGTTATGATGCCGCGAATATAGTTCGAAGTAATATTAGACAACATTCCATTTCAAATATTTTTTTCCCAGTTTAAGCTTGGGCTTGCAATGTTGCCGTCATGTGAAATATATTAAGAAATGTAATTAGTAATAAGAAATAAATCAATAAGATAATGGAGGGCTCTGGTGCCGTCAGCTGAATGATTTGTAGATACGCCAGTCAATGCTTCCAGTCTGCCGCTCAGAGAGGGAGCCACGAGGCGTAACAATATTGCTGCCCGAGCTGTGTGTTATGTATATGAAATAAACTAGTCTGTATTTGAATATTTATTCAGTTTTAAGCCTATGCTAAAAGCCTATTATTTTACTCGTATTTTTCTTACACTTACTAACTTACCTAACACTTTAGGTCTTGTCACAAAACAAAAATGTTGTGTAATTTTTTTACATTTTCCAAACTGTATCGACTTACATATTTCCATATAATTTATAAAGCTTAGAAATGCGACCTGTAGCGGAGAACAGCCGGACATCCGGACTAACGAAAGCATTTTTGCCCAAGCTGAAACGGAACGTTCCGTTTGGTCAATGATATTTCGAACATAATATTAGGAAGTTATAATAATAGGTCGGGGAAAAAGTCTTTTCGCATTATAGTATGTATGAACTTGTAATAAAATCTCTTTGTCTATACTATTTGTATCTGGCTGGTTTTGGTATCATTGAAAGTTTAAATTTTAAAGAACATAATTCCAAATTCAAATTAGGAAAATGTGTGATTCTCATTTGTTTTTCGTACTGTCAAAATGAGTGAATCTAATGAAGAAATTCGATACATTTTAAAATTTTACTACAAAAAAGGTAAAAATGCAACGCAAGCCGCGAAAAAAATTTGCGAAGTTTATGGACCTAGTGCAGTGTCTGTGAGAGTAGCACAAATTTGGTTTAAGCGTTTTCAATCCGGAAATTTTGATGTCAAAGATGCACGTCGCTCTGGTCGCCCTATTACGGATAAAATGGATGCCATTTTTGAAAAAGTGGAGCAAGATCGGCATATCAGTAGTTACGACGTAGCTGAAGAACTAGGAATTGACCACAAAACAGTTTTGGCGCATTTGAAAAAAACTGGGTACACAAAAAAGCTCGATATTTGGGTACCTCACGAGCTCACTGAAAGAAACCTAATGAACCGTGTACTCATTTGTGATTCTTTATTACGACGTAATGAAACCGAACCATTTTTGAAGAAGCTGATAACTGGTGATGAAAAGTGGATCACGTACGACAAGAACGTGCGAAAAAGGTCGTGGTCAAAGGCCGGTCAAGCTTCACAGACTGTGGCGAAACCCGGGTTAACTCGCAACAAGGTGATGCTGTGTGTGTGGTGGGATTGCAAGGGCATTATTCATTATGAGCTGTTACCACCAGGCAGGACCATCGATTCTGAACTCTACTGCGAACAACTGATGAGATTAAAGCAAGAAGTTGAGAGAAAGCGGCCGGAATTAATCAACAGAAGGGGTGTGGTTTTTCATCATGATAACGCCTTAGATGAAAAAGAATGGATACGGTACCTCCATACTAATGATAGTTCAAAAGCGTTCCTATTTTTAAAAAAACTCACACACCCATACTTTTACATGCACACCAAACTCTAATACGTAAAGGGTAAAAGAGCAGGACAAAGGTATAAGGAAATGCATCATGCGAAAAAGTGACAAATAGATTCATCTAATCGCGGAAGAATGAAATGAGACAACAATTTCCTTAAATTGAATTAGTTATAGCGTGAGAAACAGGGATGGTGACATTTGTGACGTCTGGTCGTAGATATAGTGCAAAATTCATCCTAATCCATCATGACACATCAACGATGCGCGCATGCTAAGCCCTTTGACCAGAATGGCGCGTCAAAACTAAATTAAAAATGAAAGTGAAAACGGCAGGGTTGCCAAAAATGATCACAAAAATAAATAACATTATATTGTATTATACATAAAAATATTAAGGTTCCGATCCATAGTTTATTCATATATTCATACAGTTCAGCAAAATCGAACTACGAGTTATCTTAGGCAGAAGATCAGCCTAGCCATTCAGCGGGGGAACGCGGCCTCCGTCATCGGCACGTTGCCAATTGCGCCGATGATTGAGGAATATTTTAATCTTTAGTTGTGTTTTATTCCTTTTTCTGTATTAATTAATGTATAATAATATAAAAAAAAAAAAAAATACAAACAATAATTTATACATACTATAAATAAAAAAAATGTTACCGTTTCTTTTATGACTATTTTCAGAGAATCCAAAGTTTCTCATAGATGACAAGAGGTTCCTATTTAGTGCTAGTGGTCAGAACAATTAGTACCATGATTGTATTGTTAACAAGGCATCAAATAATCTTTTCGCGAATTTGCAAGCGGGAAAATGAAAAAAATATTAATGGAATCATTCTTTAAACCATCGTTTTTCTGAGTAAAAATCATCGATATTAAGGATAAATTAATAAAGTCAAATATACATAATTTGTAAATATTTCAATCATAAAATAAAATAAACACAAAGAAGGAATCATTAATGTATTGCAAGTATGGGTCAAACATTGCAAAACTAATAACATTGATTATTCTTGAATTGTCCATGTTTGCATTTTATGCATTTAAAAATTTCGTTCAATGCGTTTTAGATGCTAAAAAATAGTCCAAATAATAGTCAGTACAGTGTTATGTAAAACCTGTTGATGATTATTGCCGTTCGCCGTAAATGTGTGATGGTATTTTGATAAACCACTAAGTTCTTTCTTTTTACAATTTTTTTAATTTCCTTCAAATAGGTTCAGTTTATTACGCTTTTGTCCCTTTGTCGCGGCTTTAATCCCCGGATTGGTTTTAAACGACATTATAAAAAATAATGAACAGTACGTAGACTATTGTTTTGTGGTAGCCCTACTTGTTTTTAAAATAAAATTTAGTTTAATATACAATACTGAAATGAAAACAAAAATAAAAATCGAACTGACAATTTAAGTTTACTTGTGCCAACCCTGTTTGCGCCTTTACAACACATAAAAGGTTTCAGGTCAACTAAACTAAAAATATACTGAATATAGTGATTCCATTGCTCTTGTTGTGCTTATTAGTGTTATTTCGACATTTGTCAACCACACAAGACATTTTGAAGGCATTTTGTTGATATTTTGAAATCTTGCCCAACTGACGCGCATGGATTGACGTTTGACACCGACTGAGAGCATATGAGCTGACTGAGCTTATATTTGACGGACCGTAAAATTTTTTTAGTCCCCTATCCATTCCTTTTTCATCTAAGGATAACGCTAGACCTCACACATCTTTAGCCACTCAGCAAAAACTAAGAGAGTTTGGCTGGGAGGTGTTAATGCATCCGCCGTATAGTCCTGACCTTGCACCTTCAGATTTCCACCTGTTTAGGTCTCTTCAGAATTCTTTAGGCAGTGTCAGGTTAACATCACGAGAGGACTGCCAAAACCACTTGTCGCGGTATATTGATCAGAAGTCCCAATATTTCTATAGCAATGGGATCATGTCCCTACCTACAAGATGGCAAAATGGTACCTACATACTTTAGTTAAATGTAAATAAACCATATTAAAAAATGTTTTGAATTTTCTTAAAAAATGCGAAGAAACTTTTTCCCCAACCTTATATATACATTTTTTAATATTTAAAAGCAATGTTGTTTGGATATTTGTCTGAAATTTTATAACTGTAAATTAACGAATTTACGTTAATTTTACAGCTATTCAATTCATACACAATATGAAATATGGTTAAAAAGATAGTTATCCTTAAATCAATTTCGACATTTATTACTAAATTTAGGAGGATCAAAATCAATGTAAAATATTGAAAATATAAATGTGGTATCTCCAAAGAGTAGATGTTAGTAATTAAAAGAGCAGTAAATTAATGTAAGGCGTGGCCGAGTGGAAATAACTCATTTCAAACTCCTTTCATGAATGGTCCAAATCTTCTTAGCACAGGGAGGCATGGGAGAGCAGATTACTTATGTCAATCCTCCAGTCATACGGCTCATAGTTTATGGGCCCGGAGCCTTGCTTTTCATGCCAGAGAACTGGTTTCAATCCCAGCCCTCTTCTTGCATACTTTTCAATTCTGTTTCTGAATTGGAAGTCACAAATAGGAGCTGTTTCATCGTTCAGAATTTCTAATATTGACCGTAACTGATATTGATTTCAATATCATTTTGAAGAGCGTAATATTATCTACCAATTTAGTGGAGGTTATGTTTAACTTTTTAAATGTTCGTTAACGAAACAATTAAAATACCGATAAACATCACATTTCGAAAGATTTAGTCCGAGCTGCTCTTCCTAATGTCTAGTTATCTCGTTTCAATCACAAAAATTGGTCGAAAATGTTTAGGGATAAGGATGGTCTTAAAAGTGACGGTGCTTGTGTTTTAATTAGTTAATTAAAGATTTAAAATAAAATATTATTTCAAAGTTGATTATGTTTCGTTGTTCTTATACGTAAAAGGTTGAGTTTTTTATTGCACTTCTTTTTCGAATAAATTCACATCCATGAAGTTAGCGAGCTCAAATGTTCATTCACCATAACAAAGCATTTTTTTACAAAAAGTTTATAGAAACCTCAATGCATGTTTAAATTTTTGCGAAATCATGAAAAAAAATGCTTTCAAACATAATACTTACATGGAAAGTTATGACTAAAGTATATAATCTTATATTAATTATGAAAATGCAGTTCAGAAACAAGCAAATATACGGGGTCAAGCTAAATAAAATAGTTTAAAGTATTATTTTTACACTCATTTGCTATAAATGTTGCTGTTACCTTATCAATCAAACCTAATTACCTCCCAAATTGCACAATCAACACAATTCCTGTCGAAAACAATAAAAAAATACATATCACTATAAATCAATGGCTAACATAAATACTGCTTTTCCCACATCATAAGACCTTATGCTGCCTATTCCTAAAAACAATAAAGAACAATGGTCGACAAAAACATCGCCGTGAGCAACATCGCCTACCAGAAAACAACTGCCAATGATCTATCGATTTCGATGCGTGCGGATGCGCACGATAGTTCAACTCGATTTCGTTTCAGTGAATTTTGTTTTGTTTTTTTTTTCAATATTCGTCCACGATTGACGGAGAAATCGGTGAACGGACATAAAATTACAGAAAGCCGAATGTAGAACCTCCCCCTTTTGTGAAGTCGATAAAAACCTATCCACGTCGCTTAAACATTTAGTGGCATCGGTCTGAGACTCTTCTGAAAAATCATGTTGCATATTCGCTGGTTACATTTATAGCGAGTCGTACCAACGTATGACATTTTAGATAAAAAAAAAATCTTTTTTTTCAAATAAAATTGGCAAACATTACGACATACCTAAAGGCGTAACTTAAATATGTAATATTCAATAGCACTACAGCGATATTGTAGGTCCTAAACCACCTCTTTGCTCTTGGCATGTGCTGGCTTTGATTATTCCATTCTTGTTGTTATTCCATGCATTGAGTGTCGATTTTAAAGTATCCAATCAACAATCGAAAAGCAGTTCTGTTTCATGAATTTTGATATTTTTAATAAAACTGTATAGATGGCAGTACCTTTTTTTTTAATTTCTAATTTATTTATTACACCACCAGCAAATTATAATATAACCAAAATAATACACACATGTATTATTATCAGTAAAGTTTATAAGAATTAAATGGTTGTCATATTATATCATAGATGGCACAGCACCGGCGATTTAAGGAGAACAGAACAATCAATGTAATTTCATTTTCAATCCTTTTATTCCTTATTCTGTTTTGGTTTGCAAGAGAGAAGGGTCTGCATAAGGTTTAATTCGTGTGTCTATGATGTTACATTTTAGGATTAATAAACTTGACGTTTTCTTTGTTTGGTTATATGACTACCTTAAAGCTATGGCTATCTCATTATCGATCAATCGTATGTAGTTCCAATGCTTGCCGAGGAACTTGATATAATCGATTGTAGATCGTAAAGTATTTGCTATATGGTTGAGTATCTAACGGCGCTTCCCAGTGAAGTGAGCCCGGATAAGAGAAACGGATCGAGAAGCGATATACATAAATAATATCAATCACAAATCAACAGTGACAGGGCGTCCAGCCCTACGCGAATGGAACATAATTGCCAAGTGCGTTCGTCTGCATTATCATTACTTGATATTATTTATGACGATTAGGTTTTTTTTTGGAAATGTATAAATCGATCCGGGTTGGTTATAAGAATGCAGGATTTATTACTAATGAGCATTCAATGTAAGGGCATTAGAAATGTAATTGCAAGTTAATAAATATATTTGTATTGTTGTGACTGTGGTAAAATTGCTCCAAGTGAAAAGATAAATATATTTTTGAAAACGGTCCAGCATTGATTTAGCATAACAAAATTTTCATATTTCCTTGATATTTTAACAATAACCCATATATTCTGTCTCTATTTATTTACGTTCACCGATGTAAATAGTAAACGTAACAATAAATACTTAACAATTATAGATTTTTTATATGACTTAAGAAAAGTAAAGAATTAAAGCAAAAGTAAAATAACTATTTTTTTTCTGAATTATGTACATAATTTATTAGTAAATAAGTTTATTTATTGTATTTGGTTCGTAAAGGTGTTGATTGTTCTCTTTTTCGGTTTATTAGTAGTTACATACAAAATTTAATCTTCGTCTATTCGGTGGAAATCATCTTTTACATGAAATCGAAATAGGTTTTCATTATAAATTACCGATATGGTAACCATTTGGTTTTTTTTTTGGGCTTATATATATCTCAATACAGTAATGCAATATAAATATGTTTCGAGAAATAATGTTTCAAGGTGATTCGATACGCCCGCTGCATCTTCAACAACACCTAAATAGAAGGCACTGGCTATGAAAAGTTGGAAAATAAAGTTTACATATACTATACACATGCGGAATCCTCAACACATTCCAACTGTTCTGTGATTTATACATAATACTAGCTCGGGTCAATTTCTCGAAAACAGAAGGTGAGTACCCAGTAGGTGGCGACCTACCGGGTCAAATTGTCCGGGTCCCTGGAACACAGACACAAAAAAATCATCTAAATCGGTTCAGCCGTTTAGGTGGAGATCAGTGACATACGGTTATGAAAAAGAATTTAATTTTTTTTTTTATTTTAGGTAAAGAAGATAGTTTTCAAAAGATTTATCAATACAAAACTCCCCATGCGTTTACTTATTTCGAAAAGTAATGTGAACGTAATCCAATTTTTTGGGTGCAATGGTTATCTAGGTGTGTTAGCAATACGAGTATTTATTATAATTAATATAACAGTTGAGGGTTAAGCGGACATACATTTGTAAAACTAGGTTGATGCGTATTGATACAATAAAACCATTAAACTTTTCCGATTATTGCGCCATCTAGAATTTGTTGAAGATGTAGCGATAGTTCCAAATAACCGATAACCAGTAAGAGAACATTTGTGTTTGTAGGTACGTCTCTAAAAAATGGTAAGACCGGTTCTGATATGAACATAAGTCGATTAATATATGTTTATTTTTAAAAAGTCCGCAAAAAAATATTTTTTAATAACTGTATCCAATAAATCTGAATTTGCTGCAGATATCATACGTACGAAAATGTGTTCTTAAATTTCTCCTTTTAGCGTTCGCCATAGAAAATTTTGCCACTGAATTTGTCATGAATTGTTTCCGTATTATGTGTTCTTGAAAACAATGTTTGTTGTTGTTCAGCGATGTTTTTGCTATAGGTTTACTGCGTTTAGTTTCGCTTAATGTATATGGATAATACATAGAGCGAACCGCCTAATTTACACTAAGCATCGTGAAAAGTGAAAACGAACCATATTTAATGTATCTTATACGCCATTAATTGAGAGTAACGAAAGCATAAAATTCCCATAGTCTCCGCTTTATTCGCCGCCGACAACGATTGCATACGAAGCACCGATTGTTGTGAGCTGCTAGATAGTGCTCGTAGATTCCAGATAGAGATCTGCTATTGTAATGAAGGATGCCATATATCAAGAGGAATAGCGTAAAGACCCTTCGCTGCAACGCATAGAGAGGCGTTGCCGTCACATTAAAACGAACTGTTGTATGTCCGTCTGGGAAAAATATTTCGATGCGACGTTTTTGTTTGTTTCGTATTGCTGCTAAGACAACAAGTTGGAATAATATCAGTGGTACCACAATATAGTTTAACTGAAATATTTGTGTAATGTTTACATTTTTATTTCATCTAGTAAAATAATTCTAGGAAAATAATTTTAAATCAATTTAATTAAACATATTTCAGTCTCATTTCAAATGAATCGCTTTCAAGGGTATTATTATTCAACTTCAAGAAAATTTCAGTTTATATCCAGCTGAAAGGCGGTCATAAAATATAAGTCAATAATGATTAAAAGTATGAAACGTATAATTAATTATGTAGAAAGGCAGTAGGTACGGATTTTTTATGAATATTAAAGGTTCTTTTAAATTAAATTCCTTCGAAAACATCGAAACAGATGATAAAGATCGCGTGAAGATATTTAAGGACAATTCATTTCTTTTCTACTCCTTTCCTCTCATCACCTCGACCCAGAAACCACACCACGTCGACTCTCACAGGTTCACAGCACCGATCGAATGATTTCAGCGTTGTCTGTTCGGATTGTGGACTGACCGCGTCTGACTGTACACACTATCTCGGTATGGTTCGGGTCCGGTGTGTGATGGGCAGCGCGGGGGTGTGTCCTGTCTGTATTTATTGCGTCCAGGGCGAGCCGCGGGCCATGCCTTCGTGAGCAACCTTTTACATAAATCCTCGCTAGAAGCCATAACTTGTGGCGACCAACCCCTTGGCATGGCTCATGAAAACGCGGCAGATTGAAAGTGCAAAAGATTAAGTAGGTAGCATCAGAAGCGTGGACAGGCTATATTTTGATGACCTGCGGAATATTGTTGAAAAGTGGTCATTGTAGCGGCCGTCACAGTAAGCCTCTCAGGAAAGTATTGATTACTCAGTAATATTTTGACAATTTTAATTTCTTAAAATAAAAAAAAAACTGCGAACATACTTTATAAAAATAAATGGATTCGCACTTTACATGGAATTAAAAAGAAATTTTGACGCAACCACATTAATAACATTAATCACATCCATGTTGTGACTAACACCAGCATAAGTTAAATAAGTTTTCGTACCTGTACAATATGTGCTATTTTTTTCCGCAAATCGTTTGGTAAATTATCACCAATAATAGAGAAACAATTACCATTAAAAATACCACCGCACTGAATAAAATATTTTCGAAAAGATGGTAAAGATCCGTCAATCGTGCTCAAACTAAGTTTTAGTACTGGCATGGCACCCACGTCTTTCGGGAATGCACCTAGGTAAAGGCAAATACTAGGAAAGGCAAATACGTGACAGCATAATGAAATGAAAATCATACTTCTTTACCTTAAAATTGAATTTATATTATATTTTTTTATTCATTTTAATGAATAGCTCACGCCTCGTCTCGTATGAGTTGATCATTGGCTTTACACCATCGTCTAATCCACAGACTTAGATTATGAGCACAGCTCTATAGTCTAAACCATAGCATCTAAGCATGCGCGCGCATGCTAGGTCTATGGTCTAAACCTTGTCACCGCAAACCGGAAATCGGGTAAAAATTGGAAAATCCAAGAGCCTGGCCCCAGAGTGGTCAGTCCGAGTTCTCACCTAAATAGGCGTTTACGGAACTTCGAAGTAACGTTAAAACGTCAAACCCCATACAAGTTGTTACTACTTATTCTGTGGTTTTATTTCTTAAAGTTGTCAAAATCCGATTTGTATGAAAACGCGGAGTCGGCGTAAACGGCAACGTCAACGTATTTGCGGCGACGGAGCGTAAACTGTCTAAATCAAACTCGGACGCGCAAATGTTAGTTCGCTTAACGCCCACTGCGCGCGCTCTTAAATTTCTCCATACATTTGAAAACGCTAGTCGATCGGTTTGGCGTAAACGTTAATGGGACTAGGGAATCTGTTACTAAAACGTTTATAGTTATTATCGTCTGGCAAATTCAACTAGATCATGTACATTGTGCAAAAACATCTGAGATTCAAATCAGTATAAGAAAGTGTTTCTATAGCTGAATTGCCCATGCTATATGCGCGAATGAAACTTACAAAACTCTACCTAAATCTACCATAGAAGCACAACAACCGAGCAGGTACCTTTGCATGATGCGAGCAGGAAGATGAATATATTTAAAAGGTAAAATTTTAAACGTGTTTCTAAAATGCATGTGCATAATGTTGTTGCATTATTTAATTCCAATCGGCCAGTACGACTGTCCCTGAATGACGAGATGAAAACACGCCATAAAAAAGTTTGTCATTGTTGAACCCTTATACCAGCGATAACCGATACACTGATCCACTGAATGAATGCAACCCAGCTGCATCGTGATTATGTAATGCAATGAGTTTCTACCTATACACATACAACTCTAGCTTCTCGAGCCAATCGTTTCTTATCTTTGCCCCGCCCCCACATCCGTCACTGCACCGCGCCGGCCGCAGACAACGGACAATATAAATTAAGGGGTTCACGGACTTTTTTATTTTATTCTTCACTCAATCTGCCCTCAATGAAATATTGGATTAGGTGTCCGTTTGGTTCGATAAAAACGGATTCTCGGTGCCCGATTCTAAATCAGTGTTTCCATCGGCAAAGTTAATTAAACGGGTGAGCTGCTTTCATTATGGCTGGCCACATGATCAGCTCCAAGCATATTTCTTTGTGCAACAGTATTTTCGGAAAGAAAGGTAACATTCTCATTATACAGGGTATTCGGAACATCGACCAAAATTTTTTTTGTGTGAAATCTTTTGTCAAATTTCACGTGGTATAGAAATACGATTTTTTCTTTAATTTTTAAAATTGCCAAAATTGCAAAAAATTGCAGCTTTAAGCCCTTGCAACATTTTTATTCCTTTTCATCACGTAGACATCCTGTGTCCAGTAACATTAAAAATATAATTGGAGGGGGGGGGGGGGTTCAATCTTCAAAAAAATAAAGCGCTAGAGAGGTTGTGAACCTGCGGCTTCACATTTCACGTGAGTCATACTTCCGAAATTCTAAATCCAAGCATTGTGCGCTTGAGTGAACACCAATAAATTTACGTGGCCACAACAAAATGTACTCTTATCGCGTCCACAACACGAAATCACTTCACATAAGGCATAATTTATTGGCGAAAGGCATCGTGTCCGAAAAGCTTACTTGTGTCAGAAGTTTGAGCGCTAAATCATAGTCCCTATCAGGCGTGCGCAGACCGGGAGGGGGGGCGGGAGGGGGAGAGGGCGCTGTGTCCAGCGGCGACCCAGCACTATCTACATAAGGCTCGATTCTGTGCCCTGACTGACCCCCTAATATATGGCCTCTGAAATCTTTCGGAGGAAAATATACGATTTTTTAAACCTCTAATGTAACACAGTACATTTTGAAATCGGATTGACGACGATAGCTTACAGGACTTCTGGTTCCACCCTGAGCGAAGCGAGGTATACAATTTAAGTAGTAGTAATTTAATTTCTGAGAATACTCCTCGAACTTGTTAGGTATATATCACACATATTTATCAACAGGTTATTTGGGCCTACTGTTGTTAAAGTTGTTTTTTATGCTTCCATTCCGAAAGGGTGCCAAACGGAACTAAGTCTCCGCTGTTCGTCTGTCCTTATGTCACAGACCTGTATCTCATGAACCGTATTAGGTAGACAGTTGAAATTTTCACCAAGTGTATTTCTGAGTACTACAAAAAATATAAAAAATCAAAAACAAATAAAAAATAAGTCACTTATGTGTGAAACGAATTTGGCTGAGTGACAATAACTCGTGTTACTATTTAAACAGAAATCTAACAAAATTTTTGCGAACATGACAAATGTTTATTATTTATTTTCTTTATTCTGGTGACACTGAAGCATTTTATATTAACAAAGTGAGCGTATGGTAATTCATACTTTCAGTTCTCTGGACGGTGACTGTGACGGCCGCTATCGCCGAATTGGTATTGTCCCTGCGATCGTATCTCCGAAACTACAATATATTTTTACTTAATTACGAAATGTCGAAATTTCATTTCATTAGGCCGAAGATCACTAAATTACACAAAAGTCTTACGGAATAATATGGTACGTGGGCCAAAGTAAATTGCAGTTTGATAGCAGAACGTTGCATGAGAACCCGACATTATGTAACGTTTCTTATCGCTAGAGCACCATAGATCTAGCATAGCGCGCTGTGCTTACATTTTAAGCCTTTGACAGCCATAAATAAATAGGAAGGAGATATGCCATGCAAACATAGGCGCAAACGTATTGGATGGTTTCTGTTGGTGGGAAATTACTTGAACGGATTTTAGAGCACTTTCGCGACCGGTATCGACGTTTCAACTGTGTGGCATACGACGCGCCGCCACCGGATTCCCATACAATAATGTGGCCACTTTGACCATACAGCGGAGTCGCAATATCGAGTGCATGCCACCTCTCCTTCCTTACTTTTCAATGGTAACAGCATAATTTATGAAGGTTTCGCTTAAAAATGTAAGAGTATAAATTCAAATGGTTTTTTTAAAATGGTTTTTATGTCGCCGCATAAGCATTGAAATTCAAAGAGGAAATGCTATAAGTATTTTAGGGACAATGGCTGCCTCGGCAGACCTAGAGGAGATATTTTATTTATAATGCACATACTATATTCTCTATTTGTTTGAATAAAAAGCTAGTTTTTATGTTTATGTTATGTTTATTAGACGGTGAAGATAAGATTATGGATTTGCTTACTATTTTTTATTAGTAACTTATTTTACTCGATAAAATTTTTATTTTAATTGAATTTACACTCTGCAAATTGATGGAAAATCACTATAACCGCCGATTAAACGAATTATTTTGTTTTCTACAAGTATTTTTTACTTATCAATTTGCTGTGGTTCAATTACCTTGATTGCTGTTTCTTTAAGACGCATAAAACATTTAAAAATATTACCGTTTTTATTGTGTTTCGATATCAGTTACCTAATAAGTGTTCGTAGCATAAGAAAAGCGACTTATCATACGGATCCCGTTGTCCCCATCCGTCCGGCAGCGTCGCCTCGTGTCCGAACTCTGATGGCTCCGCTCGGGCCAATAAAAAATATATCGCAACTTAAATTCGGTCCAAATCGTATGAATAACAAATTCGCAACTTTAGTGTGGCCTTTTGCATTAAACGGCGGAAATAAAAGTTTACTGTCTCTCTGTTATTCCGCTTTGATTGTTGCAATATTTCCGTATGATGGCTTTTATCGCACGCGCAGTGTTTTCAGCGTAGTGCTGAACTAAGCGACCACCGGCTAAGTTTAAGTGTATTGCATTGGTTTCACTTTTATTGGGCGAATATTGTATTGCATGCATGGGAGCTGAGGGTACAGGTGCAGGCAAATAACTAGAACCCTCGCGAGACGGCATCCCTCTCCGCATCTCATGGAGTACCCCGATGCGATCGAATAATGTGTAATTATTATTTAGCCGTTCGTATATTCGGATGTTTTAGTTCAATATTGTTTTGGAAAAAACGTTGAGTATTAAATCAAATTAATTAAACTTATTCATAGGCCTATTAATACTTCGAAATGTGTATGTGTTTATAAATCAAAATATAACATAATCACATTTTCCTAATTTCCTCCTATTTTCCTCTAGTTTGCGGTGACGCTTTGTTCCGGTTACCTCTTTCCCTAAAATATGATTCAGAGAGACGATGGCTGTACCCAGCGTTATGCTCATGAACCGGTGCTGTTTGTATAAACTGACTTGCTCCAATTGGCATCATATGCTGGCTGATTCTTTGCAAAATAACCTGCTATTTGTCACGATGATGACATTTGATGTATGGGATGAACTGTTGATTTGGTGAATTCATAATAATTTAGTGCAATTATTTACCTGTCTTTTTCTCTTATCATCAATGATATATATGTACTTATTAATATTGTTAAAAGGATTTTAAATAATTTATTTACATATACAGGTATCAATAACTGGTGGGACGACGACATCAAGTGCGTCGGCGGAAAGCAGTGGTTCCGTATCGCTGAGGGCCGGGAGGACTGGAGAAAAATTGGAGAGGCGTATGTCCAGCAGTGGACGCAAACACGCTGACTGACTGACTGTATCAATAACTCGTAAGTATGTCTGCAAGTAATGACATTTTTGTAAACTAAGACTAAGTGGACGTTGAAAAAAAATCCATTCAAATTTCTTGCCAATTCTTCTTCGCTTTGAATGTGGAACTTGGCTAATGATAAAATATTACAAATCCGAGTGTATTGTACTGCCTATCGATGAAAAACCAACAAAAAACCAACTTCCATTCCCTAACGTTCCTGATCCAACTCAATTTACATTATTTACTTAACTCGAGCAATAATCCTCTACAATTCACTCGCAAGCACGGAAACTCGAAGGCGCTCCCGAAGTAACCCATAAAAACGAAAACAAATTACTACGCGCCGGGGCCCTCCGCTTTCCCCAAAAAAGGCAGACAATTAAAAACAATGTCTGCAGCGGAAAACTTCAGTGGCCGTTCCTCAGAATGATATAATGTCACTCCGGTCGCGTCCCCCCGCGCCTCCCCGCACCCGGCGGGACGCTTACCCACCCCCTCGTGAAATAGTAAACATCTTCCATTATAGCAGACGTCAAGGTTTGAAGATTTAGTGGCCGCCTTGAGTAGAATGGCCAATGTCGCACCCCGCACCCCCCCCCCACCCCCGCCGGCGACGACGCGGAGATTCCCTGAATTAGTGCCCCGATAAAGTACAAAAGTGCTTTATAGTGCGAGGCGACGGCGGCATTGTTTTTCGGAGACTGAGTGGAATTACGCGGAACTAATGTGATTGTTTAAAGTTCTAATAAATTAACTTAGTCCATTTACATTTCCTCACTTTATTCCCGACTCTATTCTAAATTCTCTGGATCATAAGGAATGAAAATGATAATCATAATTGGTCCTCTAAAATGAATTCAATTTTATCGAGACTTTAGAAGATAGAAATAGAAAGAGTTTTAAAATTTTTTAAAAGTATAAGATGTACTTGCGATATTTATATTTTTGACATAGACATAGCATAACGATTCTTGACATGTTCAAGTGTAGGTTACCTACATATGAATGCAATAAAATAATACAATACAATACATCCTGGTAACCAAAGTTGCCATATTACGTGAAACAAGAATTCCCGCGCAAAAAATTCGAAATCTATTAACGGAACACGCGAGAAAGGAATCTTATATTTTTGAGAAATCTATAGAAAAATGTATTATATTTTAATAATAAAATAAAAATAATGTCTACCGAAATCAAATTAACGTTGAAGTACGTTTGTCCTTGAGCGCATTTATTTTATTTGAGGTAAAATTTTATTTGTTTTATAGCTAACAAAATAATCAGTAAAGAATGCTGCAGAATAGTTGATTCATTAACTTCTCCATAACCGAAACAAAACAAAACGAAAGACATCATCTTTACTAATAAACTAATTAAGCTTACTACATTAATAAATAGATAGATTATATGGAATAAGTAGTGCAGGTAGCATATAGTATATAAATACTAGAAACTAAATTCAACGAAACGGAAAAATATATTTGTTCTACAAAAAATGTACATACTTTGTGTAAATTAACTCTTTAATGCTTTTGTTTAAAAAAATAAGTTCCGAAACAAAAGCAAACATTTCAAATAATATGCAAATAACCAGGCACAATGTAACGATACGCAAAAACGGAAATTGTTATTTATGACTCTCTTTTACAACTCCCAAATATTTTACGGTCGTCATCCTGTCATCTAAACTAACAACCTTGCAAAAACAATATCCATAAAGTCGCTATCAGGATACCTCTTACCGAAAGACATAAATTTGTCGAATTATTGTACTTTTTTTTTGACAATCGCCTTGTATAAACAATGTCATAAATAAATGTATGACATTAATGCATTGACGGCAAGTTGAAAGATCGTTAAGGCAAGTTTGGTAATTTATGTATAACATCTCGATAGTAAACTATGATTTTTTTTCTGAATGCCAGTGCAATTCCAAAAGTAATGAATAGGAATTGGTGAAATTGTATTTATCCACATCGACATCAGTAAATATGTATAGAAAACATACATGTATACATATAATGTATGCAACGCAGGTAAAGCGTTAAGTTTATTTATGTTTAATGTTAAAACATGTATTGTAGGAGGCATTGATTACTGGAGGAGGGACTGTAGGAGTTTTCCAAATGATCATAGAGCCGATGGCGTAATAAGTATACGCGATTCCTGGTTCAAGTCTAGCCTTCCACTATACTATATGAATAAAATCGTTTTTACTGCTTTCTTTATTATTTAATGTGTAATTACATCACGGTCGATCGAGTTCGTTGAACTCTATTCGAAAAATATTCATTTCTGAATTTAAAATCTATAAAACTATTAATCACCATGATATTGTTTAAATTGTGTGAAACCATTAAATGAAATTCAAGGTATTTTTTATTTTAAAAAACTCGACCTTATTCAACTCATTCAGTTTGTTGAATCACTTTGCGAATTCAACCATTTAGCATCCACACATATTTAGGAGCCCTGTGACTGGCCTACAGTTTTTTTCCGTTCAGTATTTTTTATGGAACACATTTAAAAAAAAAACAACCTAGTCATGAATTAGTCGAGGACTTTTTTTTTATTTCCTCAAAATTAGATCAAATGTATTCAAAGTAAATTACTCAAAGATTCGATCTCAAAAGTTTGATAAATTGGTCAGTTTCAAATAAGTTCAAGGCAACGAGAAAAAACCACAAGGCATTTAATGATTTTTCCATATTAACGGCTAAGCCTCAAACTTTCAATACATTTTTCAATTTCAATATTTTCAAGATCAATCGCTCAACGGGTCGATATCAAAGATTCTAAAAATCGTTTGCTTTCAAAATTGATGAAGATCAGTGGTTGTACGGCTCGGTCTTTCCATACATTGTTCTATTTAAATGTGTTAAAAGTTTTCTCTTAGACTTTCGATACATTGTTCAATTCCAAATATATTTCAACCACTCAACAGATGGTTAATCGTTTTTGAAATTTGAAGACAGCGCGTCTCATAGTAGGCGTGCTAGATGGCAAATCTGCTTCCTTTTTGATCCGAAACTAGAACGAAAGATATTTTTTGTTTATCAGAAAACTACCATCGCAATACAAGACATGGTTTCTTGAGCCTAGCTAAAGCCTACATCGCCCGGTTGTTTAGACAATAGTTTATGGTTTACGCGACAGATTGACGCGATAAGAGAAGTTAAGCTTTTATGGATACAGTTAGCTCATACGATATCTCTTGTCATCGCGCTATATCACGCCAGGACGGCGCACAAAGCAAACATTTTACGTAGTTTACTACAGCACGTTCCTTTGGCAGATGGTTCACTTGGATCATTTCACCTTTGAATACTTATAATAACGGGTTTTGACTATTCAGTATTGAGTATTTGTGCAAAACATTTTGTAATAATTTTATCTTCATTTGAGGATAACCAAAAAGTGAATAAGCCGGCCCAATAGTACCGTTATTATCCTAAAATAATTTCAATTGCACCCCCATTTGGTTGGTCTATTGCGTTGTGCATAAAACGTAAAAAAAATCTTATTACGTTAAGAGGATATATTATTCGATGATTCATATTTTTTTTACTTTCTCATACTCATTCCTCTACCGCACCGCCAGGACATGGAACTGTCTACCGGCGGATGTCTTTCCTTACATCTTATAACCTGGAAATATTCAAACGTAATATAAACAAGCTGGATAAATCAGCAAGAGTTCACAAACCCGCTGGTGTGGTGCCTCGCTGAGCGTGGTTTCACGAGGTGAGGTGGATTTCGCTTATCTGAGTACCGTTGGAATTGTCGTTACATGATATTTGATTTTTATAATTTGGGAAAATATAGCTTAAAATATAAAGACGCGCAGAGTCAAGTGACGGATATGACTAAAATTGTTTCATATTAAATGTACTGACATGTCTTTTTTGTTGAAAAAAATCGAAATTGCTATGTAGATTCAAAACAATGATTTGAGGATATTTTTTAAGTTTTATTTTGAAATAATCAGAAAAAGTTAAGAAATATAATCGACAAAGAAAAAGAAAAAAAATTGGTATTTGTCCAGGTTTTCGACGCCTCGTTCACTTAACAATCTATAAATGTACAGGTTCTCATCCTTTGATGAAGGAAAACTAGAGATATTATAAAGATTGAACAAAAACTATTTTCACATTGCATGAGTCCAAATTCCAAAAGTTGTCTCATCGGTTAGATATGTTCCATCTCTCTCTAATTAGCGGTTAACGTCTCGCTCTGTTCGTTTTCTAAGCACAGCCCGCTATGCTAGCCAGTGTTTTTTGAAATATTTATTTTTTATTACCTTATTTATATTATATTATTATATTATTACCTTACACGTTCATACCTGATAAAAAAATATTTTTAATCTCAATGCGGTGTGATTTCAATATGAAGATTACCTACGTGTTCTGTGGCTTCTCTATGACAAGGTAGCGACATGACACAGCAAAGCAGGCGCGTGCCTTTGCTTACCATATCTTAAATCATGTTTTATATAGCAGTAGCTCAATTCAACTGCATCACACCTAGTAAGGATTTGGTGTCATTGTTATAGTAATAACCGAAAAATAGTCCTTAAATGAGGGGCGTGGAAATACGGTCTCACTCCTGTAGCCTAATAAAATTTAGTTAATGTTTAATATCATTAATATTGTAATTTTTTTTAAACGTTATTTTTTTTGACACATCGACACGTCGACACGTTCGACACGTCGTTATTTTTTTTGTAAACGTCAAATATTCTTGAACCATTTAAAGATTTTTATTTTACTAGTTTGACTTGATTAAATTTTCCGTTATATATAATTTCATTTGAATTTGAAATTTTTGTAGTAAAAATATTGCAGCTATTGGAAAAACTCTGACACTCAAAAAACATCTGAGAAAATTCATTATGGTTCTCGATTTCGGAATAAAATCATCTTTCGATGAGATTTGGTTAATGTCGACCCAAGCGACATTTAATACCCAGAAATATACGATTTCGGCAGTTAAAATTATACGACATTTAAATCGACGGCTGGTGCCCGGTGTTAGGGTCATTCTTTGGAATCGAACTCTTGACACGGAGATGTTCGGTGCGGCGACGCAATATGTGAGCACTCCGATTTTCGCTAATATTTACTAAATATAAGTAAACGGTACCTACATAAACATTATCATTATTAAATTATATGTTTGCTGCACTTAATCACAGGCCGTTATTTAATTATCACCTTTCTCCTCGGTAATAAGTCAGTAATATCTATAAACTTAGTTAAGCTAACCTATTTAGAAAATATGTAATCATACGCAATCAAATAAGGAAAAGAATAATACCCTAGCAAATTTTATCAAACCTTTCTAATCTTATTATAATATTAACAGCAAATTAGAAGGTTATTCTTAAACCTTAATTTACCATATATTTAAAATATCCTGTGACATGTTTTTAGACTTGGTTATTTTTAAATCAATCTGCTTTAATTCACTCTGAAACTTTTAATGAAAAACCGGTATGGATGGCTGTGCTGAGGAAGTGTTGATAAAAATAAATCAGCGCTTCGTGAAAACCAAGCTTAATGATATGTAATTTAATTTAGCTATCGCAGTTCAATGAGTTACTCCATACAATAAATACAAAATACGAAAATATGTTTAGAATATGTAAGAATTCATTCGACACGTAAGTTAGGTATTGCCTAGTATTTCGCAGGCCACTAATTTTAAGCTTGAAGCCTGTACCTATTATTATTTTTAAACTTAGGTGATTCAAAATTCTTGGGTATAAACCACCAATTTATCCAAATGCACATACATATTTGCGACATTCTCGAATTTGGACCGTTCTGTAAAAAGCCATACAATTTCTAAAACACTTCTCAACACCAAACGCATGGTAACTTTATTTGAAAAGAAGGACTATTGTACTACAAAAATTTTTTATGAATGGACACACACACCCGATTTGTTGACAATTGATTTTTTACTAGAAAATATTGGTTATATTTGTGTGTAAGTACATTATTATTGCTATGTATTAAGCTGGTCCACCAAAAATTTAATTTTCAATCTTTGATTAAGACCAATGAAGTTTCCTCGCGGATTCATATTTACTGAGTTAATGAAATTCTAGGTTTTGTAACTTTTTAAATGAACCGCATTAAAATCAAACAAGTTGTCAGGGGAAAGACAGACAGAAAGATCCCAGATGAGGGAATCGGTAACAGTTACAATATTGATTTTGATACTACATTTATCATTTTCATGCATTTTTAAGTAACTAAATTTTACATAAACAGTGTGCTAAGGAAGTGCTAACTTTTACACTAATGTTTTTGATAGTAGATGCCTGCGACTCTACTTGCATTTAAGTCCAACGAAAAACTGTTGGTTTTTCTCCGATTTTTCTCGATAAACCTTTGGATAATTTAGCGCGATAATAAGTAACTTTGATGGGAAGAACAGGTATCGCTTCAAAAATCGACTAAGGAGTTCTCATATACGGACAGACATGCAGACAAACTGGCAGGCTTCACATTCATGCAGATTAAAAAGATTATTTAAACCAAATTTAAATCTTTCAATGAGGAACCTATCGACTTTATATCGTGAAACACGTGAAATAAGTTGGTGGAATCCGATCGAATTTAAGCTCGCAGATAATATTGGCAAAAAGGCGATGATTGTGAAAGGCTTTTACGGCAACCGATTGAGAAACCCATACTGTGGCTATTCTCCGGACGGCCATTTTAACTGCAAGAGAGCGGTGCCGACGTAGGGGTCAAAATAATGTGTGATCAAGCGCACACTTTGAACATTGTGAAAATATATTTGGATACGTTTTATCCGTTGTGAAAGTGTATCGGTTCGGGTGAAGTGAAAGGTTTTTTTAAGTGGGCCGCTTTACTTACACAATTCGATTTGGGATGGTTTTGTTCGAAGCGTAATAATACATTTAAATAATGCAGATTTCAATGGATTAAAATAAGTCTAGAATTAAAACTTTTTCAAAATAAGATTAACTTCTAAAATAAATATTAATTGAACACAATAAAATAAAAAATAATGAATCATATATTCGAAAATTCATATATAGTTGTTGTTTTATTGTTTATCTATCTTCCATCTTCAATTCACGAAGAACTGACAAAACACTTTGCCCATAATTTTTTCAATGTCAACTTAGCCTAAGTTTACAAAAACGTTTTTTCATTGCTTACATTTCATTGCTTACAGATACACAAGGTTTTGGTAACAGTCCGTTTAATTACCATTTATTTACCATAGATGATAGGAGAAAAACACAGTTAACAACAATGAATTAATATGAATTGAGTGCAACAGTACATGTTGAATATATTTTTTTTTGAAATACCGTTCCCGCCATCAAACAGCACCCGTTCACCCGGCATCACGCCGGGTCCACCCATCGCCTCTCTTAACCATATTTTAAGAAGAGAGGTGACCCGAATCTAGAGTCACCGCAAGGTAACAAGAAAATATTGTGAAACATTAGCCCTTTTAGTTTTAATACTATTATTTTTGTCATGAACTACTGCAGTATATACATCTTGTACCAAATACAAATTACCCGGTGCAGTGTTCATATTCCAGATAACCCTAGTATACGCAGCAGTCGCGTCGAATAGACCAATTCGATAAAGACCTAGCCAGCAGTAGGAAGAAAGAAGGCTGTAATCCACAGTTTGATATGATTGTTCTCTCAAACCTACTCCTCCCTCCTCACACACAACCTCACACAAGAACCCTCACATCCTTTATCTTTCACACACACATACCTACCTCACTTATCATCCCTCTGTTTAAATTTGCCAAAAAACACACTATTTTTTCCGGAATTAAGATAAGTTTTTTAAAGCGGACTTTTTTTCACAGACACTTTTAAGCGGCATCATCCAAATTTCCATTGAAAAAGAGAATTACAGTAGGTATTCGTCTGAAAACCTGCGAGGCTGATCCCGTTTATCACAAACTAATGATACCTTCATACATAATATATCGACACACTAATGAGAAGGCCATGTTCAACTAGTGTTAACGGCTGCGCAGAAACAAAACTGTATCGGATTTGGTTGCTGCACACCGCTGGCGCTTGGAAGGAGAAGGGCTCGACTCGCCCCGAAGGCTGTAATTTTTTGTACTTTTCCTATTCCTAATTTATTGTTTAATGCATTGTTTGTTTCAGGTAATTTAGCCAGATTATGAGTAGCCTAGATTTATAGGAAGAATCAAGCCAACCTTATCGTAAAATAAATTAGGAACTACTTGTATTATTTTATACAAGTAGATCCTAGTTATAAGTCAGCCTCGGCAGCCCAAAGGCGCGACGCTTTGCGATTCGATAAGCTCGGTGAAGCACCTCTGAGCACGGTTGGGTTCTGGATGGGAGACCATTTTCAACCGTTGAGACTGGGTCTTGCCATGGAACCTAGGTCCCACGTGGTGTATCAGTCTAATGACTTGACAGTCGTTATGAAATTAGCCATCCATGACCAAGTATATAAAACGTTCCCACGTTCTTACGGAACATTAGATTCTTTTTACACTAAATTATGAAATGACTTTGTATGGAAAGTCTAACTTTTTATTTATAGGATATTTAGCAAAAAGTTATTGAACTGTTTTGTTTATTTTAATCCCAATAATTATTTCACAAATTTAATGTACTGGCCAACCAACCGATTACGACAACCTATTTTATGCAAATATCAATTTGCCAGTGAAATAGCATAGTGAACGCAGATGTCGAACAGCTCATTTCGGCTCACTTTTGTAATTATATCGAGACGAAAAAGTGATATAAATGTGGATCCGCCTCCTCAACTTGAGACAAATTAATGACTTCCTCTATAGAAACTAAAACAAAGAAAACGGAACACAGCAATGCTGAGGCAATAACTCACAATGTATATTTAAATACTTGTTTATTGTTCGAAAACTATTCCATTAAATAGAATGGAATTTATCATCTAAATATCATAGAAATTATACTTTGCTCCAATGCTCATCCAAAATGTTGAATAAATTGGTAAATCAGGTAGAATTAGTAAATGTTTACAAACAAAAACGTTCTATCTCTTTCTAAGTCTAACAATAATTAATTCTAACAAAATGTGTACCAATCAATTAAATCGGAACACAGCAACGCTGAAGCAAAAACTCACAATGTATTTTTAAATACTTTTTTATTGATCGAAAATTAATTCATTTAAATAGAATAGAAATAATAATCCAAATATCATATAAATTATACTTTGCTCTTCAATGTTTATCAAAAATGTTTTATAAATTGGTAAATCAGGTGGAAAGAGTAAATATTTACAAACACAAACTTTCTATCTCATTCTAAGTTGAATAAGCGCAATTGGTTATAAATGCAAGCTATTGCATGGTTCTGAATACATTTTAAAACTCTAGGTGGTAGATTTTCATCTCGTCCGGGTTGGTACCATCGCACTATATGTAAATATTGTCGAAGCGGCAATGCTTCATTATCCGTGTTATCCTTTCAGTTAAATATTGCTGTGTTTATAAAAGGAAGGTCATGGCACCTTACTTTTACGAGCATCCGGCGTGTTGGGCTAAAATCTAAATAAAAATATGGGGATGAAGTAACTTACCATTTCGGATCTGTAAAACAGAAATTAAATTTTAACGATATAATTTGAGTTATCGCATTACATTATCGGGCTGTTTACAAAATAATATTAATATTTTGCGTCGCGCCCATCTTTTCGTCCGACTCCTGACGGTGACTGACGACCCCTTTGATGTGTCGCTTCTAATTGAATGAAATAAGGCAAAAGACTTTGATAGAAACGCCGACAGCCAATGCTACAATGGTGTGCCAACTGACAGATTAATTCCTGCCGAATTAAAAGTAACGTAGACTTATTACATTTCATAAACCAACGTCGTTATATCAATAGAAGAAAATGTAAGAATTGCTTACTTTCAAATAAAACAGCGTCATCACGGCACTAAAAGTAGTTACCGATTTTACAAGAGCATTGGCGAGCGTGGCTTGTTCAGTTAAATTCTGAAATTGGTACCACAGAGATTCGTCTAAAAGCGGGACTGCTTTCTAATCTGTGACAATAAAAAAAAATCGGCTTATTTTCAAAACCTTATTAGCAAAGTTTTGTTTTATGTAACTGGACATGGATGGCTAATACTAAACTGAACGTCAGATTTTAACCTAACACAGCACACTAGGTGCCATGCCGGCTAAATGGAACTGAATGTAAAACACGGATAGTTTTCATTTCCACTTCGACCATCGTTCATTTCATTTCATTTCATTTCATTTTTATTTATCCTATAGGTACATTACATACACTCAGATACGTCAGATGGTTGCAAGAAGTAACATACAAATTTTTACACTAGATCACTACTACTATACATCTCATATAAACATGTCTATTATTATAAAGTTTTACTTTCATCATCAGCTGTAAAGAGGCCTTGTCATAAATAGAGAGTCAGATAAAAAAGAATACATTAATTATTAGATTGTCCAATGGAAAGAGATCGACTCATTGGTAGACTAACATTTTAACATCGTCAGCTGTAAATAGGCTTTGTCAATGATTAAAATTCAATGCGATGGTACCAACGTTGGTGGGATTAACCCTACTACTAGGTAGTACTAAGAACTGAAGTGGACCTACAGTTTTACCTGGAATCCGAACCACGGCCAACCTCAACGGTTGAAAAATGGTCACCCATCCAGAACCCTACCACGCTCAGAGGTGCTTAATCTGCTTATCAAATCGCACTGCGGTAATTTCAACACCTTTAACATACAAATATCTAAATTATTCGTCAAAAAATATTCCCCCAAACTTTACTTTCACACGAGCGAAGTCGTAGAAAAGAACTACTACATTTTCGTCCAAATAAAATATGTCACTGAAGACGTCTCGTTCCGAAGTTTCTGCACGAGGACTCTCAATGGACTCTTAGGGCAACGCGAAGAATAAAGTCATTCTTCTGTGCTTGACCACCTGAGAAATATATTCAATGTTATCCGATGAGTTCACATTGTGTGAAACAAATGAAGTTCCCGAAGCTATAAAGAAGAGCTTTTTAGTAAATACAAATTAAGGCGAGATTTCGATAAAACTGATGCCCACGCGAGACTTTTAAGCCCCAATAACTAAATCAAACTGCTCACATAAATATTCATATAAAACTTATCAAATCAACTCGCACAATAAGTACAAAAAAGGGCTCGGTATATTTATTGTCGATTTTTTATCAAACATTATTTCATTCGGATGTGCTGGCCCTTGCTGCGCGTCCGATCCTGACACTTTATGTCATATAAACATTACAGTTTAATATGAAAAATTTTATGAACCTTCATAAACAGCTAAATAGTATGGAGATGGTTGAGCTTTATAAGCCTTAACAAATAGTATGTGTCTGTTAACAAATTTATAAAATTTAAATGATTTTTTTTCTATTTTGCAGTTTTATGTATCTCATTTGAATTGTGTCGAATAATGTAATAAAAAAGTAGCGGATCCAATATAAGAATAAAAAGATGAAAACCCAGATTTTAAAAATGTATCTTGAACTGCGTATTTATTTATTTATTTATTTATTTATTTAGACATATTACGTAATGAAATTGTACAGCATTTCAGTGGGTTCTGATGAAACAATGGTATAAGACTTGTGGTTGCGCTGTAAGCTTTTATGTCCATTTATAGCTCCTAGACAAGGCTTCTGCCCGTTTTACAGAAAGTCTATTTGCGTTCAGTAACAGTGGTTGATACAATAATAAAAGTATGCCTAGACTTAGCATTTCCTTATTTATTTAAGTAAAAAATAATAATTTATATATAATTTTTTTCGTCCTGTTTGATTGGAGTCGTCGGCTCTGATGTTAGGCCGGTATCTTTCTGCTCCCGCCCAGGATCCTCCTAGGAAAAAGAGCAGAAGAGTCTATTTCTTCCTCATCCTTCCTCTTCATTAATCTCTCCTAAATATCCGCACAAAAATTTTGTTGCAATCATTGTACTTTCGATTGCCGCTTGCCTCTGAAGTATTTCAATTTTTATGTTGGCTTCGAGACTGTCAATGTATATTTGTGCTGTCTTGCAAATAATTCCGGTACTTCCAATGACCACTGGTATAATTTTGCTGTTGGTATTCCAAAGTCTTTGTGTTTCGATTTTAAGGGCATTATATTTGGAGAGCTTTTCTATTTCTTTTTTTAGTACATTATAATCAGATGGAACCGTTACGTCTATAAGGTACGTCATGTTTTTTATTTTGTCGGTATAAATGAGATCCGGTCTATTATTCGGAAGGGCATAATCTGTAATAACTGGCAATTCCCACATTATTTTTGCAGTCTCGTTTTCAATTACATGCGGTTGTTGTAACGGACACTTCCACCAGAATTGGGTACATTCGAAATTGTGCTTTTTGCGTAGGCACCAATAGACATATTTCACAAGTTTGTTATGCCTTTTGAGATACAATGGTTGCACTAGAATTTTGCACCCTGAAATTATATGCATAATGGTTTCATCATGTTCTTGACACAGTCGGCATTCCCCATCTACATTCCTTTTTAAAATGTCTCTTTCATGTTGTTTAGTTAGCACTGCTTGGTCTTGAATTGCAAAAATTTGTGATTCCAATTTTGGTGTAGTAGGTTTCTTCTTTAGCCACGCGAAAGATTTTTTGTAGTCAATATTTGGGCTTTCAAGAACTTGTCTTACAAACTGGCCGTGCAATGGTTTTTCTTTCCATTTTTGTTTCATTTCAGTAATTTGGCTCTTTAAAATTTTGTTATCATCTTCAGTAGAATCTTCCAAATTTAAATCAACTCTGAACTCTTTGCCCAGTTTTTGGATACTATGCATAGCTTTATTACTGTCGTGTGCTTTTATAGTTTGTATTATACAATCATTGCCATCTTGTAAGTATTGTTCGAGTTTTATTGTTAGTCGCTTGTATAAATATTCTGTATTTAATAATCCTCTTCCTCCTTCTGATATTGGTAAATATAATCGTTGGACGTCGGCCTTTTGTTGGTGCATTTTATAAATATTCAATAACTTGCGTGTTTTTATGTCAATTTTTTGTAAATCCCGCACATGAAAATTTATAACGTTGAATGTATATATAAGAACGGGCACAGCGTAACTGTTTATTGCCCTAACAATGTTACGCGAATTTAATTGTGTTCTAAGTATTTTTCTTAATCTGTTGAAATATTCTTTTGTCTTATTTGCCTTAATCGTTTGGTGATCAATCTCTCCGCTTTCATTTATTCCCAGATACTTGTAATTTTGATTTGTCTCAAGAAATTCAAATTTATTTCCATCTAAAAGAATGTGATTTTCATCATTCATTTGAATCCGTTTGCCACATTTTAATTCAATAACATTACATTTATCTAGGCCGAATTCCATGCCTATGTATCTTGTAAATATTTCTACTGTGTCGATTAAAGTTGTCATTTCGTATTTGTTTTTCGCATATAATTTAATATCATCCATGTACAAGAGATGGTTAAATATATTTCCATTTTTTAATGTGTATCCAGATTTTGAGTGTGAGTTTAACATGGTCGACAAAGGATTTAGGCATAAGCAGAATATAAATGGTGACAAGGAATCTCCCTGGAAAATACCTCGGTTTATTTTGATCGGGTCGGTTGTAGTAACGGAGTCACTACTCGCAGTAGTCATTATTATTTGCCATTGTCTCATCGACTTAGTGATAAAATTTATAATTATTTCTGAGCAACCATAAATTTTCAGAATTTTCAAAATCCATTCATGAGGAACTGAGTCGAAGGCTTTTTTATAATCAATCCAGGCCATGTTTAAATTTTTCTTGTTGTTTTGTGCATCTTCCAAAATAGTTTTGTTGAGAATGAGGTGATCCTTACATCCTCTTGTCCGGCGTCTGCAGCCTCTTTGGTGTGGCGCTAGTAAATTATTGTTTTCACAATGGACGTATAATTCATCATACAAAATAGAAGTAAGTAGTTTGTACATCGTTGGTAAACACGCGATAGGACGCCAATTTTTAGCTTCTTGGGTTTCGGGATTCTTTGGTATTAATGTCGACATTCCCGTGGTAAACCATGATTCAATTTCTTCATGTTCATTTAACATGTTATTAAAACTTTTTAAAATGCTTACATGCATGTTTGTAAAATATTTGAGATAATAATTGTGGACCTTATCCACTCCTGGTGTTTTCCAGTTATTAAGTTTTTTAACACTATCTTTAAATGCTTGTAAATGAATAACTTTGAATTGAGATTCCTCTTTTATGACCACACTTTCTTCAATTTTATTTATCCAATCATTTGGTTTAAGAATTTCTCTCGGTTTTGTAAATATGTTACCCCAAAAGTTTTCGATATCATTTTTCGTAGGTATCTGTGTTGGTAAGGTACTTTTTTCAAATAGTTTTCTGTAAAAATTATGTTCGTTGCGTTTAAATGAAACATTCTCATTTTTATTTGCGTTTTCTTTTTCGTATCTCTTTATTCTACCGGCATACATTTTTATGTTTTGTTTAATTAGCTCTATATTATTTTGTAAAATTAAATCTGATGTTATTTTATATTTTCTGTACAGTATATGTTTAAGATTAATCATTCTCCTGCTTGTAGATCCTCTTGTAATTTCTATAAGTCGTCCTAGATCTTTTCGTAATGTTTCTACTTTTTCTTGTATTCTTACTTTCCATTGTGGTGTTGAATTCGTGATACTTTTTGTTTTGTTATATAATTGTTGATGATTTGCTTCTAAGAGGGTCATGGCAGCGGCATATAGTATGTAGTTTATTTCAGTAATTTTCATATTGTCTTTAATAATTTTCGGTATAAATTGGTTTAACGTGTTTAGGTTAGCTACAAAATGTTTATTGATTAATGCTTTTGGTAGAAATAGTCTTTCTTGCATTTCCTTTTCTTTGATTTCTTTTAAGTTATTTAGAAAATGTCGTACTAGTGGGTTTGTTTCTTGGGCCAATTCATTGTCATAATTATTGTTTTCGCTTTGAACGATTTCATATTGTGTTTCTAGATATTCAGTTGTATCCGTAATTTCAATAATATTATTTTCGTCAACATGTAGGTCAAGTAGAACATTTTCCATATTATCATTTCTATCAAAAGAAATGTTCATCATATTTGAATGGCCGGTAATAATATGTTCGGAAATTTCATCAGGTCTATTATCTAAAAATTGTGCAATGTCTTCTGTTGATTCGGGCAGATGTTGAATTTGTTCTATCATTTCTGATGGAAGCATGCCATAGGTGATTACCTTTCTGGCCTGATTAGAAAGGGTGTTACCATTAAATTTTCTTATTTTTGGATTATTTGGATTTCTCGTTTTAAAAAGTTCATTTAATCTCTTCAAGTATCCCCGGCCACCTTCTCTGCTTTTAAAGTAGCAAAACATCAGTTCACACATTTCAGCTTTATTCCACTGTCTTCTTGAAGTTGGTGGATATTCTAAATTTGAGTTCAAGGTTAGATTTTCCAGAGAATTATTATCTGGTTCTTGAATATTACTGTCGATATTTTGTGCTTTGTATTCAATCTCATTAAGAAGTTGATTTGAGAGCATTTCATAACTAATAACTCTTCTAGCTTGAGTTGATAGCGTTGTTCCTGTAAAATATGTGCTTTTAGGGTTATCCTTGTTTCGGTCTTTAAACATTTTCTCTAATCTTGCCAGATATCCAATTCCCATTGACTTCGATTTGTAATAACAGTACATAAGTTCCATTAACTCATCCTTTGACCACATACGTCTTCTATCTTCCATTGTAAATTGATTCGTGGTCCCTCTCGTATCAGATGAACCAGCAGCTTCTTCAGACATTTTTCATTCTAGCTGCAGAGTTTCATCGTTAGTTTGATCCATGTGTTGTGCTCGTTTGGTTAAAAAATAATAATATGGATTAACAAAATACTAGCCATTTTCAGAAAAAAATAATATAAATGTCATCATTTTGTAAATACGTCAAATTCACTTCGAGTTTTTGGAGTCTTGTAAATGCTGAGTTTCTAACGAAAATGTAAAGGGGATTTCAGATTCGTCCAAAGTAGGTTGGCCCCAGCGTCCTTGTGCACATTTTCCTTAAAATATCACAGTTATAAATATTGGTTTTTGTTTGTGCCTTGAACTGTCAGATTCCCACCTCAGATTTTCTTTGTCGGTTATTGATTGAAATTCCGGCTCATTTAGTAAATCTTCACTTCCACAAGCACACAATGTTGTAAAGAATGCGATAAACAAATAATTATATACATCAGAAAGGATTAGTAAAAGATGTTAACTATTTTGTAAAACCACAACACACTTCACTTCTGACAGATGTAGGGTTTTTATATATATATATATATATATATAAATGTATATATAAATGTGTTGTAGGCTGTATATAAATATATGTATACATAAATAGCAATGGAAAGAAACAGCTTTGGATGCATATATGTAGTTAAGTAGATGTATTGGATTATTTAGAAATTGGCAAAAAAAGGGGAACCTTTTATTATTAAAGATAGGTTGACAAAACTTTGGTTTGAAAAGACAGTAGCTATTATTAATAACTATGCCACATTATTACACCATTGGTGTGAGCAGTTGCTCACAAGCCTCAAGTCTCTGCTCGACTAACCAGCCTTACCGACGGTCTAAACCAAACAATTGTACCTGTAAACTTTCATTTTCAAATACCTTCGTATTTAGTGTGGTCAGCTTGATTTGTTTTTATGTAACTGGACTTGGATGGCTAATACTACATTAACCGCCATGATTATGAGCCCAACACACCGTATTGTATTTGTATTTTATTCATCATCTATAGACTCTCGCTGGACTCGGTATCGTCAAATTTCTACATTTAACTATAAATGTTATTACATTTCGTTCTGAGAACCATTGTAAATTTTAATTAATATTAAACATATCATTTCCGAAAGTTTTAGGTGGCATGCCACTACCGCCTCAAAGGGGAAACCCTGCACTTACACAACTCAGAAAGATAAATAATGTGTTGCATAAACGGGAATCGAACTAAAGACCTGGGGGTCCATTCAGAGAAAGAGTGAGTTCGAATTCGCCACTAAATATCAACTCACTTTTTTAAATAGTCAATGTTCCCACACTTCTTGAACATCATTACAGTTAGATAAAAATCTGGTCCGTCCCGTAAAAACGTTGGAAGTATAAATAACGGTTCCGTTATATTATATATATTTCCCAGCTATTTTTAGGTTAACTCACTCCCGAACTCAAACTCACTCTTGCCCTGAATGCCCAGGGGGTCCTGTGGCATGCATGGGAAGCACAGCACTGCAAGCTTGAGTTACGAGCCTTTTCTGAGAAATTGTTTCTGGGCGGCTACGCGTAGCTATTTTCTGTTAGCTCCAATGTTGTAATTTTAAAAACCTCTTGAAATTAGAGGACAGGTTTTTTGTAGATATTTGAAATGTTTTAAATAACATACTCGTGCATGTACAAAATAAGCTAACGTGTAAATTATGTCCAATATGACTAGCTAGCATAACCCCATACAGATACCCTGTTAAAATTCATTATTTACGAAGAGTAATTAGCAAATGATATGTCGAATTTATTATATCTGGAATACTTTAAGGCGAATGGATAAATCGTGAGGAAACCACCTTTCTGGTGATGCTTTCTAGAATACAGCAGTGGGCTCTCTACTCGTTATGTCTGCCTAAAATATCATTAATGTTTGCCGAAAATGCATCATGAAGTTTATCTCTTAATCAATTACTAAATAAAATAACTGGTGATTGTTATTATTATAACTTTCAATATACTTCCATGTTATTGTAGCGCCAAGCTTTATCGGACAGAGGATTATGTATGCGCCTACCCTTTGTCAGAATATTTTAATCAGACGCGCACTAACTCGCACTTTTTTCGAAATATTTATGATAAGTCCAAATCGTCTCGATGATTTACCTAACTTTTGGGTTAAAGACCTAAACCTTTTAAGACAGTTGGAAACCAATACGAGCCCGATAAAACATTATAAGCTGCTTCAGTGGGCCCCATTGTATTTTGTATGCAACGGAACCCACACAGATAGAGAGAGAAAGAGAGAGATAGAGCCAATTTTCTTGGATTTTGGTCTTATATTCCAGTATTTATTAAAAGTGGAACTTTGAATATTTGACAATGCTTTATGGCCTTTTTCACCTACTGCTGATTAGCTTAATATCCACATATTAAGGGAATTTCTTAGCAGCTTGCAAACTATGCCAGTACAAGATAATCAGTACTTCAGTAATAAAGGCTCTTTAAGTGTTAATTAAAAAAATATTCCGACGAATTGAGAAACTCCTCCTTTTTTGAAGTCGGTTAATAAATCAGCACTTGGTGAAAACCAGGCTAAACACAAATACGGAACTACCAAAATGTATGGAATATTTGAACCTGAACTGACACAACAAATCGTTTGCAAGGATTCTATAATTGATCGATGGTTTTGCGTCCGAAGATGTACCGATGCGCCGGAAGGACTTCCTAACCTAATCTTGGCGCCGGATGGGACTAGTCTAGGCGCTCGTCAGAGTCGGGGACTGACTTCTTGCGCCCGGTCACCGACACTTCACTTCACGTGGTACCGAAGTCGACGATAACCGCCAGGCACACTAATACACGCCAGTCTATCGTTGCCGAAGGCCACTAAGATCTCGAAAATATCTCGATCTTGACTTTTTTTTTTCCTTAGTGGCCTCTGTCGTGGTCTTGCCTTAGAAGCCGAAAAGTACCAATCTGTCGTTTAATTGACAGCTCAAAATTAATGACAGCTTTAAATGTTTTGGTCAAGAAGTAGGCAAAGGACCCTTTTCCATACAGCGTAGGTGTATTAGTTTAAGGCCCTGGTACTAGCCAAATCGCAAAGTTAGACGAGGCACCCCAAGTTAACTAACTAGGTCTGACGATAAGAAGTGTAATTCTTACAATATATGATTCCTTGTCTAGGAATCAACCTATTTTCGTTAATGTATGTTTCCTTTTTCTATACAAAATACATTGCGGAAACGGTGTCCATATCCGAACTTTTTTGACTAAATGTAGAAATCTAGAAGCAAATGGATTTTTTTGTTTTTGCATATATGCTTTTTTTGCTTATATCTAGAAATAGAATTACTTTCAGATTTCTAATGAGAAAAATCAACTTTTTTATTATTGATTATTATTTAAATAAATGATGGAATCAAAAAATATTAACAATCCATTATCAGTCTGGAGTTCTATTTGGATTAGCTGAAGCGTTTCACTACATATTATTACATTTGTTGAAAGGTGTATTTGTATGGAGCGAGTAGTTGGCTAGTCCTAGCGCCTTAAAAGTAAACCAGCCCGCAATAACGTCGACAGCTTCTCGACGGAGCGCGGAGAAGTAAAAATGTGCGCGAGTTAAAACTGCACTGACTGAAACGTACTGCAAATAGTTTTCCGGCTGCGCGTTGCAGCGATCGTAAGTAAGGCGTTATGGTGCATCGCGTCGCGACTTACTGGCCGCGCATGTCAGGATGGTGCCTGCGAATGCGACGCGCCACGCCAACGGTCGCGTATGAATGCTATTTTCTGATACTGTTGATGTTATATTATTAACTGTGTACTAGCATCGAAGTTCAAGGTAGGTACTAAAGAATGGGAGTGGCTTCGGAAATCTATTGTGATAACGAAAAGTACTTTGTGACGAAAATGTATCTACTTAATTTTTTTGTTCACGATAACGTTTGAACGATGAAGTAAAATGACATGGATGGCTAATACCACACAACTACCGTTATGATATTAGCCCAATACACCAGTAAATCGTACATTGAACTGGATGGAAAACACAGACAATTTTTCATTGCCGCTTTGACCATCTTTTTATACAATGCGATGGTACCAACCCGGGCGGGCTTAAACCCTACCACCTCCAGTTTTACAAAGATTCTGAGCCATGGAGCAGGTCGCATTCGTGACGAAATACACTTATCCGACTCGAGAAAGAGAAAGAAAGTGGTGCACGGGGCGAGGATTTGAACCCAGACCTCTGGTATGCTAGACAAGTCTCCGCGCCACTAGGCTACGAGCCGCTCGTTATAATAGCCACTTTGTATTAGGTGAAGTATAAGGTTTCAATCATCAAACTCCTAGTGGTTCGAACGTCGTTTGACAATTATTGTGCTCGTATGCATTTATTTGGTGTTCTAAATAGTTCTAACTAGATGACACAGCAATAGGCTCGCTACTCATCATTCGTGGATAAATCGGGTGAAAGAAGGTCCGCCACGGGAACCGTAAGACCGTAAATCGATGCTGATACTCGGTGCAGTACGACAACAATAACAAGTCTGTATTGTATACAAAATAGCCAGCGTAGTAAAAGAGTTGGCGGCTCTTGCCATATGCCTCCGAAAGGCGGGGGAGGGAAGGAGGGACGTAAGGAAAATGCGAGCGTGTAATGGAACTGCGTCACCAGATAGTGACAATTATACAAAGGTGACTTTAATGTTCATGGAAACCTCCGAGGTCAATCATATTGATTTTGTTACTAACGCAAGTGATGCGAATGATTTATGCGTGAATTGTCAATATGCCTTTGTTAGAGGCTACAGTTGTTTTGTGCTTAAAACAGAATCGTATAAGACTGTTTAAACCAATAGCGTATACGGTTTATTGCCGTCAACCAAATTTGCTTTTGGAATACAAAAATAATAACCACTCAAAAATTTTTTGAAAAAATATATCATTTAAAGGAACATGATTGCCATAAATATATGGTTGAAAGTTTTGAACTAATTGGGTAATTATAATTGAATATACATATATAAGGGAAAGTAAAAAAAGAAATTGAAGTATGATATTATGGAATTAAGAGAAATGGAATTAATAAATATGGAATGTACAAGTTACATTTTTATGGTACTTTATCGAACCTTTATTTTTAATTCATCAATTAATAGTTCATGTAGGTATCTGCCCAAAATCCATTTGTATTGCATTCGTGTTTTTGGTAGCGTAACGCACATTTGGAAACCGTTGTATCAGAATAATAATATTTTTTTTGACATTTGCACAGTGGAAGCTTACTTTTTTCCGACAAAAGCATTACACTGTGTGAGCGAAAATCTTAACAAACACAATTATATTACGTATATTGTAAACATGTAAGTATAAGCCTTTATAAGTCTTCTTACAATTATAATTGTATAGATCTACAACAGTGAGTAAAACTTTTTTCATTCCATTTTCGCTGTCCGTTATCTCGCCAGAAGGTTATTTTAAGCACTGCCGAATGATTTATTTTGTTGCATTTCTAAAATCCTAGCAAGTAATGCAGACTCGACATAGGGTTCAAGGGTTCATGCAGAGGCTCCAGTCAAAATCGGCGCCAGGTTGAAGTTAAACGCCAACCCCACAAAAACATCCCGCGAACTCTGCTCAATTGAAACTCGAAAGCGCGCCGAGCAGGCGCGGCTTGTATCGAAAATATGATATTTCTTTATTGTTCGGATCTCATTTGAGCAGATTGCCTAGCGCCGCGCCTCCTTTATTAGTTCTGTGCCGCTTCCGACGAGAATTTGGCTTCGGAGACGAGACGGCGATATGAGCTCGCAGCGAGACGTTACGTGAGCGAACTCATCCGCACGGGAGCCTGGATAGTCTAGGCTCCAGTCTGGTGGCTGGATCAGCTCCCTTAACGTAGTGTTTAATTCAAATTGAATAAACGAGTAAATTTCAATTCACTTGGCCGGATAACACGTCAGGTTTAATCATTCACTTGCCTGTTCGCTCAGCGAGGTAATTTACCTTGGTTATCCCCTGGTTTTATGTCATTAAATAGGGACAGATATAAAATATTTAGTTTGATGGCTTACCGCGCATATGAGGAGCGGGGCGTTTATTTTAGATATTTCCCACGTAAGTTTTAATATAGTGATAGAGATACATATATATTCTATAATCATGCTAATTTATAATTATTAGTTGATAAAAGTTGATCCCTCGGCCCGTAAACTATATTTATCAATCACGTCGATCCGTTGTTTCATTGCTGCGTGAATAAGGACAAACCAACAAACTACTTCAAATCAAATAAAAAAAAATCAAATCAAATCAAAAATAATTTATTCTTCATCTTCAATCAAACAGTAAGATTTACAACATAAAAGCAGCACAATGAGTAAGCAAGTAGTAATGAAGAAAAGGGGCCATCTCAGCATAAGTTGCTTTTCACTCAGTAAGCAGCAACGCTGATTTACGTCTGGTCCCTAAAGAAATAAAATAAAAAAAACAAATCCTTGTAAATATCATATCTGTCGAAACGTATTTAAAAAAAAAAGACAGAAATCAATAAATAAATAAGCAACACAATACAAAAAAAGAGAAAACCAAATATCAAAGAGTAAAACATAAATCACATTTGAAGAAAAAGGAAGCAACATTTGCAAACTAGCTAAACAATCTACATTGTCGCTCAAGCACTAACTTTGAGGGTGCTTTGCTGACTTTTAAGAAGCCACGCTTTGCAAGAGCGCTTAAAACCTAAAATGGAAACGTTTTGACGGATTGGTGGTGGAATATTATTCCAACATTTTGTGGCATTATACTTAAAGCAGCCCTCAAACCCAGTACTTACATGCTGCGGCACAATTAGAAGATATGTACTAGCTCGAGTTGGGTACTTATGTCTATCTTGAGAAAAACACAACTTCTCAAATAAATATTTAGGTTCTTTGAAATTTATAATTTTGTGTAGTTGACATGCAAAATGCAATTCACGTCTTGATTTCATTTTTAAGATTCCGTTTGCGTTGAATACTGGAACGGGTGTCGAGGAATGGAAAAACAAAATCTAGCACAAGCATTTTGAACCCTTTGAACAGCATTTTCGGTTTTTGCTAATAAACGTGGCCCGTAAACTGTGTCGCAGTAATTAAAAGGGGCCAACACAAGTGTTTCTGTGAGCAGAACTCTAACTTTTTCTGTAAGGTATTTTCTTATTCCATATAAAATCCTTAGTCTATAAAAGGCAGTTCGTATTTTTAGATTCAAATGTTCTTGAAACCGCAGTTTTTCATCTAAGACAAGCCCTAAATTACGAGATGACTCTACACACTTTATGGGTAAACCTTTCAAAAGAACTTGAGGTGTAAACGATTTTATGCTGCTAACTTGATGTTTGGTTCCTAATATCATAAAGTTTGATTTCAGAGGGTTTAACACCAAGGTATTGCTATTGGACCAGTCTGAAATTCTCTGTAAGTCTTCGTTTAATCGGCTCACCATATATTGTGTGTCCTTTGGATGGGATGAAATGTAGACCTGAGTATCGTCGGCATATAAATGGCATTTGCAGTTCTTTATAACTTGACATAAGTCTGCCGTATAAATAATAAACTACTTGTCATCCATACTAATAAGGTGTAAGGGGTGTTCATGGAGTAAGTTGCTTTGTTTTCTAAGATACTTCGTTTGTAGACTTTATGCATGATACTAAAAGTAAATTGACGATTTTTAGAAATCAATTCTGTGTGCATGTATGTATGTATGTTCCTCTTAAACCGATTATCCGAATTAGATGAAATTTTGCAATTTGTTTTGTCTTTAAGTTATACGTTAAATCTATTCGTGCCCTGGCTGGGTGGTTATTTCCTTGGGCTTTGTTATTTCTTACTAATTGTACAATATTGTCCATATTGTCGTCCATAGAACATTGTTCCTAGCAGGTATTTAGAAATACCTAAATGATATTTCTCGGCACATGATGCCGTTTTGTTTGCAGCGTATTCTGAAATTCGATAGACGAACTATCGCGATAGACGAACTGTCTTGAACCGGTATAAGCGTAAAACGGGATATGTATTTCTTGGAATAGTGTTCACGCGTTTGATATCCCTTACAAACAAACATCCAATTCCTTCACCCTCCGGGTAGCATTTAAAATTTATTGTTTTTCATCTGTGAAATCTTAGCAGTCAAGTTGCATAAATCACGGGTTAATACCGCGTTATTATACAAATTCAAATTTATATCCCAATAAAATTACACTGTTGGGGGCTCGGGGGTCTGGGGGGTGTGGAGGGGTATCGGGGAGGGGGTTCCTTTGCTGCGCTATCTGGGTGATGGGTCAGGAGCGCTGGATATGTATGAATGCTAATTAGACTGGTGTACGTTTGCATCACTTTAGGGTGAGTCATGTGCGGCTTTTGATCAAATCCACACTTGCATAGTTAGAATAGGGTAGGTTTGGATGAATCAAGTAGATATTACCGTTTGGGAATATCTTAAAGTAGGTATTTTTTATTGAACATTTATTTTGAAAATTTTGCTTATTTTGAGTTCCGGTATCACCTCCTAAACCACTTAACGTGTATACGAACTGTTGGATGTTTCCAATCACAATTTCCGAACATAAGAAATTATATACCGTTATATGGCGCTACAAAAAAAGGGTCATTTAGCAGTATGCAATATTCAAATAATATTGTAAGAAAACTAATCAACCTAAAATTCAGAAAATCAGTGGCCACGATACATATGACTGGATCTAATCTTGACAATTAATTTGTGCTGGAAACCTTGAATTTTCAATAGAAGCATCCGCTCAGCGACTTCTCCTACATATTTGGCGAACCAATTTACAGAGAGCCGCAGTAAGAAGCAAAAAGCCATAACTTTCAGCAGCACGATAACAATCGCACCGCATTATGAAGGACATCTATCCTCAGATTTATGGCTATTTTTCGATTTCATAGACCTCTTTTCACGTCAACTCCGATAGCAATTTAATTGAATGGCCGAGCTGATCACGTTTCCGTGTTCTGATTTCTGGAGACCTTAAAAGGAGGTCGGATAAAAATACCCAATCTCTGAATGCAATTTAAATAGAAACGAAAGAATTTATTTTAAGGATGTTCCGACCCATACAATGTTTTTTTTACACAGAACGCAAAAAGTATTGCACTTTAAGGCACGAATTCGTCAAAAATATTAAATATAGCCATAGTAGTTGCAGCAAAAACATATTCACAATTTCAGGTTTAATGGTTTCGTTGTAATTGCCGATTAGAAGTTTTACACCGTTAGATGGCGCTGTTAAATAAAAATCGTATTTAAATAAATTGTAACAAAACCAATAACCCTGAAATTGTGAAATTGTTTTCGCTGCAAGTAATATGACTATATTAAACTTTTATTATTAATTCGTGGCTAAAAGTGCAATACTTTTTGCGTTATGTGTGCAAACAACTTTATATGGGTCGGAACAGCCTTAATGGAAAGAATAGGAAACTGATATCTCCTTTATAATTGATATCTATTTAACATAGATGAGGTGTACAATTTTGATATATTTAAATAATATTGTTATAAATTTACTAATGTTTTAGAATGGTTTATTTTTTTCCACATTTTTCAGTTCTCACACGTCTTTTTTTATTATTCCCTTCGTGATATTTCATTATTTTCACATTTATTATATTTTTCATGATTAATTTTATGTTCATAAGATGTTTTTTTTCATCCCGTTATGTAGTCCTAGAAATTTACTTTATTAAGGTATGTAGCATTATAAATAGAAGAATAAATAGAAATGTTTTATTGAAAAATAAATATAAAAATATTTTCTCTACACTAGACTGTCTTATAGAAAATAGTGGCCAAACATTCTTATGTTTCCAAGTAGTTACCTATTCTAAACTATGTATATAATATTAAAAAAATATATTAGCATAAATGTATGCATGAGTGAGATTTGTATTGTTTGTTTCGACGTGTATAGATTAATAGGTTGTCGGTTAGAGAAATATTATTAGTGTTTAGTCGGAATACAGAATAGTTACGTCACACCTTAATTCGTGGTTATGTTTGTAATAGTCTCCATACAGAGTGATTTCTTACGTTATAATGTTTTAGGTTATGTTAGTTCCATGGCCCATATGGGAAAATGGAGTTGGAACAATACAATGAATTTGCAATGCAATTCTGTTCATTTTTGTATTCAAAAAGAAAGGAAAATATGTATATTTATGTATATTCCAGAAGAATCAGACGTTGTATTCACGCTTAGGCCTAAATAAGAACGTGTAAACGTTTTAATATGTCACGAGACTGTGTTTCGCCACGAATCATTCCATGCCGAAACGTGATTGATTGCAAGGTGCATTTATTAATGAAACTTGACAGCAAACTACGTTTGCCCCCCCTTCCCGTCAAATATTAAAACGCCGTCGTTCCGTCACTATTCCATGCCCGGAAAACTAGCGATAAGGCATATAATTTTATATATTCGGAGAAAAACATAAAATTTTCTACCTGAAAAAGCCTGGTACATCGGACGTGGCGATGCATCAAAAGTGGTAAAAAGTGCCCGTTCAGTTACTGCCGGGGCTGACAAAATATTGTCACTCCATCGACTGCGATGCGATGCGGCCAATAGTACACTACGCGCACCAAACTTGGCACATTCGACAAATAATAAAAAATGAGTGTTTTTTTTTCAAGTATAATTCAAACAAAACTTTCCTAAAACTGCTTGCATTTGCTGATTGCAACTTTTAAGTGGCCGAAATAGTTTAGGTAATGGAAAGGTAAACATGAATAAAAATTTCCATAAAATTATGTTGAGCGGGGCTAGGACTAGCATAATGACAGACATACAGACAGAATAAAATATCTATTATAGTACCAACTGGCTTGAGAAACTTCCAAAAATATAAAAAAATTAAATTAAAAATTAAGAAATGAGTTTTTTCACCAAATGAAAATTGACGTTATACAAAAACATACTCGTACAAGACAGACATTTATTTCATTTAGATCTTCTACATCTACTGTCATTATATTAGCTTAACACACGGCTACACTGAACTGGATGTAAAACATGGCCAATTTTCTTTTGTTGTTGATTGTTGATCTGTCATTGGTTGCTTGTTCATTGAATGCTTGACCGTTCCTTCAATGCTATGGTATATCACTTAGTAAGGAGGTCTATAGTTTCTATCTATATAGTTTTACTCAAAATCAAAACCACGAACGACGAATGCCTTAGTTGGTTCTAATGACAAGTATAGAAAGACATTTTCTCACGGAATCCACACAGCACATTTAGCGTGATTATACATTATATTTTAAATTTACTTGTTTAAACATTTGAAATTGGAAAAAAAAACGTTTCATTGTTCTTTTATTTTATTTTGTCTGTTTTTTTTATTTTCTTTTACTTTACCTTTACTTTTATTATTATCTGTTTTCAGCTTTTGGTTTTTTTATTGTTTAGTTTGTTGATGCTTTATGCATGCTTTATTGACATCTCGTAGAATATACACGTAATTCTTGTTTTATTATGTTATCCTAGTAATGTTAAGTGCATGATTCTGTATGTCGATCTATTAAATAAATAAATAAACAAGTAAAATGTCGCGGTAGTAATTACGTTTTGGCATATTAAAGTTATGAGCTTATGAAAATAAACAACCGCGAGATTTGTGCACCTAATAAGCTCTACCCGCAGTGTATAGAAGCACCGGCAGAATGCGTAATTGAAAAGTGATTTACGTGGTTCAGTCTGTCCCCCACGCCACGTTGTATCCACTTACATTCAGGTGCTTTCATTGTTTCATCCATAGAAAACTGTCACTTCGGTCAAATAATATTCCATTATTTCACAATAATATTAGAGAGGCTACCACAATTAGATTGTCCGTTTCGGTTGCCCAGTGAGGCGGTGCCTCTAGCTCGATCGAGGTTAACCAAAACAGGTGGCGGTCGAGTTCTTGGTGGTTGACAGTTCGACCGTTGACGTAGATCATGGTTCGAATACAACGTAAAACTGGAGGTCACTTTCTTTATTTATTTATAAGGTAGTGTTAAAACCACCCGAATTAGCGAAGTAAAGATGGTCTAAGCAGTAATGACGTTTGACCGTAGAATCGAACTAGTTCAATGTCATTAAGTAATAAAAGGGAGGTCCTGGCATGGCACCGAGTTCCCATATGGTGTGTTGGATTTACATTATATCAGTTGTTTTCGCAATCCAAAAATCAAAATTAAAAAAAACACACAATATCTTCCCGAAGTCTTCATGATGTCTTCAACCCCATCAGGTTGTCAAATATGTAAGTGTGCAGAGGCAAGATTTAACCATAATAAATATACATCAAAATACAGTCATGTCTGGGAAATAAATCCACGTTCCATTCATACATCAAGATGCATGTGCACTCGAACCACTAAATGAGTATCACAAACAGGTTACATAAAAGGACTCTGGCCAAAACCGTTGCGGCGTCCGTATTAAATTCGCTCAAAGCCTGCAGTTCCAGAACTTCAATGAACACACATCAATCAGGATTAACAAAGAGCAGCCACCCCTCGCGAACTTTTAACATATTTAATAATTAGATGCGCGAGTTTTAATAAAATAAATGCTATAAATTAACCCCATTGCGGCCCTGCTAGAGCGGGCCGGATCGGAGATACAGCCCATTAGTGTCCACCTCTCGTTATAATCGTAATTTGTGGGCCATCTCTTCGATAACAAACATGGCCACCATTGCGGTAGACAGATAAAATAAACTGGCCGTTGTTAGCGTTTTGAGTGACCATACTTAAAAAAAGACATTTTCTGAAAGTAACATGTTACCGATCATGGGTCGCTAAATCATGTTATAATTATACTTTGCTGTTGCTATGTCTTGATCATTTAAAGTAGTCAAGTTAGTCACCAATTTGATTCAATTTGAATCAAATTACTGACTAACTAACTAACTAAGTTAGTCAGCAATTTGATTGATTTCAACTACTAAAAAACATAATATCAAGCCTAAATATCTAGATAAGCAGCTCATACAATTAGGATTGAACTTCATTTTGGTAAGTTCCTATCATATCCAAGTTTTGGGATCAGAGTGCAATGACAAGGAATGAAATGAACCAGCTAGTGGAAGAAACCATGATTGTTTTTGCGATTCTTTATTGTTTATTCATCATCCATCGACAGTACACTGTACTCGGGTTTATCATATTTTATCATTAGCCAGTTGAGCGATTCCAGCGACGAAGAACTGCCAAGAAACTCTCTACTCTGCTTAAAAAAATATGATACATATTTATATAATATACTATCCTCCAACCGTTGAACATTTATTCCTTAGCATATTATATTGAAGTAAAATACGTACGCATACATACGACGCAAAAAACTATGTTTTACAACTGAAAATAATTCGTCCTCCCCATACATTTTGTGTGGAAGTATTTACGCTATTTTATGGAGAGGACAATTCTTTCTAGCCGTACAACATAATGTGTTCTATTTTTTTGCTCTAAATAAGCCAAGTAATACCTGATTTGGACCACAAGCACGCTAACACACCGTATAAAATAATAAATACAATGCGAAAGCTCCGAGGTCGACCGGTTAAAGTGAACGAAAACAATTTCATTGTCATTCATTAAAGTCAGATATCAAAGGATTATGTCACCCTTTTTTGACGTTTTTAATGCGAATTATATTGAGCCTAAATTAATTCAATCCTTCGGAGTCAGAAGTTTGAGTTTGTTTGTAAGGACATTTCACCAAACTTCAATACTTTTTTCCATCACTAAACTAGAATAAGAAAACTAGGAAAGAAGAAGACAATCATAGTAAAGTAACATAAAGTATGTTAAGTGAAGATTCAAGTAAATCGCGGCGTATGAAATAATATATGTAATACAACTAGCTCCAAGTTCGAGCTGAATCAACGTCGTTATAAACAACAAATCAAATAAGGAACAGCTGAATTTACAATGTGAACAAAGCACTGACATGATTTATATGTAAACCGTCTGAGTCGTCACAATGAGCAAATTGCCACGAACGGGCAAAAAAAACTTGGCTCAACCGAGCCATAAATTAGCACGGATCATTCGGCCGCACACTTTCTATTCAGTATTGACGTTTTGCCCTCGGAATTCATTTTTTCACGTCGAGAATTTCGATTTGGTTCCACGGCGTACCCCTTGTGCCACAAATCGGTTATTTATTGTCGACTCCTGTCCGATTCTTTGCAGCTTTTGATGGCACATTGTCGGCCGACTCCACGGCGACTACTGACATACTTTCTGACCGATCACTCGTTCGGAAAGCTGTGTCACAGAATAACCTCGTTTTAAGATAGCATTTCCAAGGATATTTTATCTTAATTTTTATAAAAAAAAGACTAGAGATATTTTAAATATATAATTTAATAACCAATGAATTATTTTATAAAAAAGTATGAATTAATATACTTATGTTTCAACTTGTTAAACCGAGCCATGTTTAAATGCATTACAAATTTAAACAGTTTATTTCCTAAGGAAGGTCGTAGTTCTGGAGGGTATGGATGACTTTCTTATGGAAATGAACATGGTTGGTAATACCAAACCTTTACTGAGTCCCGGTATGGCTTAATATACCATACCTCGACTTTCCATTTGAAACCGTTTGAAATTAAGATACACAATTAAATAGAAAACTATGGAATCCGAGAGAAATAGAGATCTTGCATTATTTTTACCGACTTCGATTTAAATAACATTTTTTTAGCTGATTCGATTATGTTTTATCCAATACGATGTTTAAACCATGCCATCTAGGAAGTAGTAAAACATTTTTACAGGGCTTCCGGACAATGGAATGACCCCGCATACTCAACAAAAGGAAAGAAATAGTTATATACCATGGTGAATCCCAGGGTCTTCGCTTCGATATAAGAGACCACAAGCCGTTAAGCACAAGGAACTGCTCCTAGTACCGACTCACAGAAAAAATTCAAGGGCACCAACATTTATAACAATTTTCCGCTAGAACTCCAACTAGAAGAAAGTGAGGCATCTTTTAAATTAAAACTAAGCAAATGGCTCCTGACTAAAACTTTTTACCAATTGACATATTTTTAATATTGATATTTACGAATTTTAGAAGTAATCATATTTTATTTTATTTAGCATTATTGATTGTGAATCTTTGAAATTATTTATTTGACTTATACATATAACTATTTGACTATTTTTTAATAATATTGTTTAGATGTATTGAGAATTATTTTTGTTTTTATGACGATGTGAAAATTTTTATTGTATATCGAATTAATTTGGATTATCACTGAATAAATTATTTTAATTTGAATTTGATTTTGCTATGGGCCACTTGGTAGTTTTGGTATAAAATCAAGCAGTTGAGAGACTACATGCGCCGCCGTAAAATACCATTACCATATCGTGAATTAGTCTAAATAAACCAGATAATTCGTCATGTTTGCCCACGATTTGCACCTGTTTGATAACACCTCCTTAGAGAACGCTCAGATAAGCCAAGGTTTACCAAGCGCCGAGCCGCAGGGTGCGTGCTTGCCAGTTTCTGTTTACCAACGGAACAACGGCAGGCTTTGATAATGGATATTTGAGCAAGATATCTTGCTTATTGAGCCAATAGCTTACCTTCAGAGCATATTTTCATACAAGTCAAGCCACGTGCTCATTCGTACGCGTGATCACGATTTTAAAAGCAAATAGAACGATACCTATGATTGCGAAAACACCAGTGCCTTCTGCTCCTAGTTTTACTTTTGCATTGCTCGATAGGCATAGTTCTACGCATAGATTTTTTGTAAACGTCTATGGTTTGAAGAAATATTTTGGAATTAAATAATTAACAGGAATCTCAATAATAATAACGTTATTTGTCCATTAGTTAACACTTTCCATTTTAAACCATTTGTTTACACACAAAATTTTAAAATATGTTTGAAAAGACATTTGTTCAATGTCTAGATTGCATGGGCATTTTTTTCTATTTCCGATTGTGAAAAACTACTACATTTACCAAAGCATCTATTGTAAGGAAAATAGTAAAATGTAGTCACTAAAATTGCCAAGTTCAAGTCACACTGCATTCACGGTTCCGAGAAAACTAATGTTATGTGATTTTGTAACGATAGATAAATGAGCCTCATTCCATCTCATATACAGGTGCACGGATCGAAATTTGAATATAGAATCACTCATCATTGGGAAAACAAAATACAATATACGAAGTAGGTAACCATGGCTACCTATAATAACTGTTTTTAACAAATCTGTTCCATTCCACACTTTTGTTGCAATATTCAACTTAAAGTACGTTTTATTAAATGATTGTTTAAAATTATAAAATCAATATATTACTTTTTATTTTTTTCCATTAATTTGCAAGTGTGCATCTGATCGCAGATTAGTGGAGACCTGCAGAAATGGAAGCTAAATTGGCTAAAGGTGATTTTAATTATTTTCTTTGGACTATTATTCCACGATTTTTTTAGATTGATTGAAGTTTTATCGTAAACCGTTGAAAAGTGAAAATGTTGAGCGAGAGCCCTGTATTTTTTCATTGTTCGGACGAAGAGATAAACAGATGAACGTTGAAATTATGGTGCTTCCAAAAAAATTCCTTCATGTTCCTAAACATTTGAAATCCGTTCGAAAAATCGTTAAAACAACCGAATTTTCGAGTAGATGTTTCAAATGACAGAGGAAGTCGCCGTTATTGCTTTACGGCTGGTTCAACACGAAACGTCCGCCCTTCACGAGCCAAGCGCGTCGCTTACGTCCTACTATCTCCGTGGACGGCCATTTTGATGAGTAACACAAGCATGACAAATATCAAGTGTAACGCATAGCCGTCTCTCAGCGTTCGTCTGACGTTTTTTGAGTTAATAGGCTGATTTATGGCTTCCTTTCTGCGGGATTAGCCCAGAATAATGAGCCAGCGTCCAAATGTTTCGCGCTTGGGGCATATGTGGTATGATATGTGGTATAATTATATAGGCGAATGTTGCGAGGCCGACTATGTGGGCATCGGAAACTATAAGTGAACTTAAGAGTGGGTGTAAACCAACATGTTTATGATATTTTCGTGTGCATAATTTATATGTTGGATGGGACATGTTTGCTTATATTTGAAATTTATAAAACTCAACCTTGTAAGTCCACGAATCTTAGTCTTATGCGAAAAATATCATCTTTATTCGATTGACCATAGGTATCGTTCAATGGCCACCTTTCGATAAAAGGGGTTACCACACACTGTCCTGCAAAAATATAACATCTAATTTAGTACCTTCCTAGTTTAGTAGTTAGTGCTGTTTTCTAAACTTTTATTATACAGGTTGCCCCAGTACAGGAGGGCCATATTCCTCATTATTGTTTGTTTATTTATGTTATCATACTGATTATTTTCGTAGTATTTACCACTACAGGCATATATATTTTCTTCTTTTTTTTCTTTAAATATATAAATAATAATATATAAAATAAAATTATATACTATATATATAATCATTACATACATACTTATATAATTAGTGGTTACAAATACATGGCAGTCTTAATGTTTTCTGTATGTGATCGTAGGTTTTTTAATCAGTGCACAAAACAATAATAATACATAGACACCTAGGTACTTTGTCAGCTATTTAAATACCTTATTTCTTAACTCTGTTGCATCTGGTGTTGTGTAATGACTTGTTGTATATTTTGTTGTGTTACTTTGTTTGTTGTTGTATCATTACATGTTAAGATGCTCTTAATAAATATAAAAAATATATGGGCACGTGTGAATCAGATGTCCATTACCCGAATATGTTATGAATTCAATCAAAAAACAGAATTGTCCTAAGTAGTAAGAAGAGTCATACTGCCCAATTTCAAAACACACAATCGTAAGTCAATGATTTAGATATGTTTTTAATCACAACCCCAAATTTCTAATAGTTAACAAATAACCCCAAAAAAAAATTTTTGTGTAATTTTCTTGCTCTACAATAAGGAGATATTAACAATATTGCATAGATATTCCAAAAATCTCATAAATCTTTTAAAATATAGTAAGTAATCCCTCAACCAAAAGCAATCGTTTCCATTCAAAACGAATGCAGAAATCAGTGTTGAGCCAGATCTGGAGGTTTCCATCAAAAAATTAGTTCTCGCTTCGGTTTTTGGATAGTTAAATATTTCTCAATGTATGTCTTAAGGTTTCTTTTTCGGTACCGCAGGAAACAATATGATTGTTTAAATGATTTGGACCTCAGGCCTTAAAGAAGAGGGATATGCCATCGACCGCGTCTTCTATGATACCCGCTGTCTCAAATTTTCTAAAACTACCAACTCAACTTCCACGTATATGTATGCCACACGAAAACGTATTAGAGGGTGTACGTGGAGGGATTTGACTTGACGAACGCATTTTCGAGCACATTTGCACGCGGTGGCGATACTTCGCCTGTGTGGCATCCGACGCGCCGCCGGATTCCCATATGGCACTTTGGTCAATCGGAGGAGTCGTGATAATCGACCGCATGCCACTTACGAGAAGACTTTTTCTCTTCAGAGTTTTCGAGTGATTCGGTAAACTGATATGTCAACGCTGGTAGATACGCAGGCTCGCATACTTAAGGTGGCCCAACCCGCTCATCTCCCCATACAAAAGGGGAAAGAAGATCACGCCCATATTTCTTTATAGCTTTATTTGGTCGAACTAGATGTCTGATGACCATTCGCATTGTAAAATTGTGTTTAGTTTCTATGTTATAAGGTCCGAAAGTTCGAATTTTTCGCGCGTTTTATACAATAACTTTGGAGGTGGATTACGCAATGATAAAGTAAGAACATCGTAAAAAGATTAGTCATCAGACATAGCTTATTTAATCACGATTTATGATCTATTTGGTTTTTGTTAGATTTTTTACTACAGCGGTCGTGGTTTACTTTTAGCTATAAGTCGTTTTAAAATCAAAATTTTCGTAAATCTTACCAAATCATACACTATGCACATTGTCTTTTTTGTGGACATGTTGCATCTTCCTCATCACGGAGCCTGTCTTATTCTTTGAAACAGAGAAGGTCCCAGAGCGCAACAGCACGGTTTTGTACCGTGCCCGCGAATGAGTTGGGCCCGCCGGGTTGGGCCACCTTAAGAAGCTGGATTCGTTTCTAACAATTCTGTCGCGACGCTCAAGTTCTGTTTACTTGCGGTCATTGATCATAAAAAGCGGTCTCTTTTCTGTCTCAACATTTTGATGCATGTAATGTCTAAACAAATAGCATGATGTTCGCAGCGCTGCTGTAGCGCCGCTGGCGGCTACATGGAAGGAAGCAGGCGCGTCGGAGATTTGGGTAAGTAAATATGTATTTTGTTATCTCTTCAGTGTGGAGTAAGAACTGTGCGGCTTTAACTGGATCGAAAACATGAACAATTTTTTATCGCCGCTTCACCTATAGATTCATCCAGTGCGGTGGTATCAACCCAAGCTTGCTTAATTTTACCACCTATTAGGGGAAGAGGACCAATAGTTTTACATGGTTCGGAACCCATGGAACAGGTCGCATTCGTAACGAAATATATTTATCCGACTCAGAACGGGACGAGGATTTGAACCCAGACCTCTTGCAGAAATGCAAGTCGTCTAGCCCCTAGACCACGATGCTATGAATGGAAATAATGATAAGTAAAAACTAACCCTTGAGTAACGATATCCTCTATTTGTTGTAGGCAGTGGCGTATATAAACATTTGGTTGACGTTGAAAAAATTTCCAACAAAGTTTTCACGATCGACGAATCTATGTTCTTATGCACGGGAAAAAATACAGTGGGACTATTTGTATCCTTTTGAAATTCCGGAACCCACACTGCATTGACAAAAAGTCGGTGGAAATCGATTTTCAAGGCTGCAAAAATAATCATGAAGAAGTTTAGTACATTTTGGAAATAGGATTGTGCGACAAGTGGACTCTTACATTGCTAAATATAAAGTCGAAACCTGTCAGTTCTCTACCATCGCGCCGGAACAAAAACCTTTTACTCCATATTACGTGCAGCGTTAGCCAGCAGTAGCGTGCAATCAATGTTTATGAAACGGCGAGTCTTGCTGCAGGGGTTGAGGTGAAACAACTTCCCCCACCCCCTCCCCCCCCGGGGTGCGAGGGGGGGGGGATCACCGCACTGAGGGATAGAGGTGAGGCGTCAGACTAACACGAGAGTGAGCCCTGGTGGGGCTGTGTCAACTAGGGCGATGGTCGACTCTCGTCAAAGTTTCATTACCATTATTCAGTGTTTAAGAGACTGCACAGTTACGATTTATCAGTATTTCTGATGTCCAGCAACTCTTGAATGTAGCAAATCTATACTGTATCGGTTATTCAGCACATAAATCAAATACATTCTATATCTCATTATTTCTATATGTTCTCTATAGTTTTGAATACAGTGTCTCTTAGGTCATCTATCTCGTATGTTAACTTGCTTCGTTCGTATGTTGTTTAGGTTCGAATTTTGTATAATTTTTAGGGTTCCGTACCCAAACGGTTAAAACGGAACCCTAAGAGGGTTCCGTTTTAACCTTCGCTTAAGCCTTCGCTGTCCGTCCGTTCGTCCGTCCGTCACAGGGCTAAATCTCATGAAAACTTGATTTTTTGGTGTTGAATCTTGGTACGGAAACCCTCGTGTGCACGTCCGACTCGCACTTGGCCGGTTTTTTTAGTACTTCTAGCATCCGATTAACTTGAAATTTCACATACCTTATCGCAAATGTTAGTTCAATGAAAGCCCACTGAGCGCGCTCTTCAATTTCGCCATACAATTGAAAACGCCAGTCGATCGGTTTGCCGTAAACGCCAATTTAGGTAACAATTGGGATTACAGGCTCTGGCGTTTTCAAATGTATGGAGATATTGAAGAGCGCGCGCAGTGGACGTTAAGCGAAATACCAATTGCGAGTCCGAGTTTGATTTGACAGCTTACTCAACGTTGCCGTAAATGCGTCGACGTCGCCGTGTACGTCGACTCCGCGTTTTCATAAAAATCGGAAATCCGAGTTTGACTTTGACAGCTTGAAGAAGTAAAACCACAGAATATGTACTCAAAACTTGTATGGAGTTTGACGTTTTTACGGAACTTCGAAATTACGTAAACGCCAATTTAGGTGAGAACTGAGACTACCGGCTCAGATTACGGACGCGTATCTTGGCACAAATGTCCAAAAATCAGTTGATTTGTGGACAGCTGACGTCGAATGGGTCGACCTATGGCATTGAGAGCGCGCGTTGCCGACAGCAGAACAGGAGGGAGGGGCCGCGCCGTCCATCTTACGGCTGTCACTTCCTTTTGCTGATCGCAAGACTCACGCTAAAAATTATGGGCATCGCCGGTGCGAGGGCGCCGGGGAATTAAACTGAACCGAGGCTTCTGGACTCCGCAGCGCTGCGGGGGAGGAATTCCGTTCATTTACTTGCTACGGTGATTATATTAGTAATGTTTTTATGTATATTTATTTTTAAATATTTTTTTATTTGACCTGATATGGGTGGCTAATACCCGACAACTATCGTTATTATATTAGCCTAATACACCACATTCCCGAAGGAATTAGTTGCCATGCCAGAACCTTCCATTTATGAGCACGGCTACATTGAACTGGATGCAAAACACGGACATTTTTTGATTGCCGCTTTGACCATCTTTTCATCCAATGCGATGGTAGTAACCCGGGCGGGCTTGAACCCGAATTCTCGACCGCGTCATTTTGCAAATTTTATGTTTTCTTTTATTTTTTATTTCGTCCGCGGTCCCCCTGGGATAGGTCTGCGGACCCCAGGTTGGGAAACGCTGGTGTAGAGTACTGTGGCATAGATCAACTCACTCGTTTTTTTTATTGCAAAGCAATTTTTTTGTTTGCCCTCTGAACAAAAAAAGGGTCGCAAATATCTTCTACTAAAACTACTGTACCAAGCAAGTCTCATCGTATCGAAGTTTTGAACGTAACTGCAGCCTTATTAAGAAAGAAATTTAGATTTAAGCGTAAAATGAATGTAAGATATGAACTATAAAATGGATGCTTTGTAACATAAGTTTCAAGAAAAGTATTTTTACGAATTAAAAGATCCGTTTATTTTTCTCTTTCTATTTTCCATGACCCGTGCCTGTTATAATGTATTATTCCTTGGAATTTCTGATTCAATAAATCTATAATGAAAAAAAATAATCAGTTGGGGGCCGATAAAACCTTATGCAACGAAAACACGTTAGTAAGTGCCATAACAGGAATTTGGTAACTTACTAATGTTTAGTTAGAACAATAGCAACAGCGTGCATCTCCGACACAGACTTTCTGGATCCATAGTTTTGCATCACCAACAGTTCATGATGAAACTCGATTTTCCCTCCGCCGCCGAATCCCCAAAGGCGTTGTTCCCGCCACCCGAGCACCCGTCCTCGCCAGGGAGACCCCTGCAGAAGCCGTTACGGAGACGACATTCGTTACCGCGTCGCCTTCGCTCAAGCCCATTTTTGGGTCATAAACCCATCGAGGTGTAGCGAGATGCGGCGCCCGAGAGAGTTACGGCCGATCGGGATTACTGATTAGCGTCGCGAGCTGTGAGCCGTCTCCGCCCCCGCCGCCACCGCCCCCGCCGCCTCCGCCCCCGCCGTCCCCGCCCCCGCCGTCTCCGCCCCCGCCCCCGCCGCCGCCGCCCGCCTAAGTAGCTCCGCCGCACTCATGCTTGAGGGCGGTTTGCGGCGTCGCGGCGCGGCGTCGTGGTAGTACTTAGCCGTGAGCGAAACTGTACACGTCTATCAGGAGATTGCTTTTGTTATCACCTCTATTGGCCTTGTCATAATTTAATTTATGAACTGTTGAGCTATGCTTGAACAAAAAAATATATTTACAAAAAAATATATCTAAAATATGGCTCTTTTTAGGTTAAGATACAGGTTTATTTTTTTATGTAATTGGACATGGATAGCTAATGAAATTTCATGATATTAGCCTGACGCACCACATTGGAAGTTCATAGGTGTCAAGCCAGTACCTTCTTTATATAGCTCGGCTAAATCGAACTGTATGGAATACACGGACAATTTATATTGCCGCTTCGACCATCGTTCATTCAATGCGTGGTTTCCAACCCTGGCGGGATTAAGGTGGCCCAACCCGCTCATCTCCCCATACAAAAGGGGAAAGAAGATCACGCCTAAATTTCTAGTCAGAGATCCAAAATTTTGCTCAAAATAGCTTTATTTGATTGAAGTAGATGTCTGATGACCATTGGCATTGTAAAATTGTGTTTGGTTTCCAAGTTATAACGTCCGAAAGTTCGGATTTTTCGAGCGTTTTATACAATAACTTTGGAGGTGGATTACGCAATGATATAGTAAGAACATCTTAAAAAGATTAGTCATCAGACATAGCTTATTTAATCAAGATTTATAATCTATTTGGTTTTTGTTAGATTTTTGACTACAGCGGTCGTGGTCTACTTTTATCTATAAGTCGTTTTGAAATTAAAATTTTCGTAAATCTTACCAAGTCTTTTTTGTGGACAGGTTGCATATTCCTCATCATGGAGCCTGTCTTATTCTTAGAAACAGAGAAGGTCCCAGAGCGCAACAGCACGGTTTTGTACCGTGCCCGCAAATGAGTTGAGGCCGCCGGGTTGGGCCACCTTAAACCACCTAGTAAGTAAGTACAGGATCTCTATAGTGTTACGTGTAATTGAACCATGACCAGCCTCAACGGTTGAAAATGGTCATCCATTTAGAACTTAACCGTGCTCAGAGTTGCTTGCGAGGCCGGCAAATGTGGCCTATTCTTCACCCAAAGTCCAGTTCAACTTTTTAAAATGCAAAGTCTCTTCAAGCAAGATTAGAATTATATAGATTGAGAATAAATCTGCGACATCTACATAAATAAACTTTCGGTTTAGAAAATAAGCGGAAATAATAAGCGTGTTTGCGTCCACTGCTGGACATACGCCTCTCCAATTTTTCTCCAGTCCTACCGGCCCTCAGTAGTACGGAACCACTGCTTTCCGCCGACGCACTTGATGTCGTCGTCCCACCTGGCGGGTGGTCTTCCCGCACTCCGTTTTCCTGTCCACGGCCGCCAGTGCAGGACACGGTTACTCCAACGGTCGTCATCTCTTCGGCTGACTAAATACGTACACTTATAATAAAAAACTAAAGAAAAAACGATATCAAAACATTATGGTTTTTTTAAACATGTGTCTTAATTTCGGGTGCTATGGTATCATAGATGTACCCGCGAATGGTATGTTTTGCTGGTTCGGGTCCAGCTTTGCAGAATATTCGTAAAGTAGTTTTTTTTACTGGGCTCTTTCTTCAATTAATGTATCCTTGCTTCACGGTCGATTATACATACATACATGTCACATTCCATCTTAGATGTATGTTTACAAATTGATATTTACATTTTTCATTTTTTAGGAGGGCAAGTAAATATGATGTAGCATGTAATAAACATCATCACGGGTGCCATTTCTGGCTTCCAAGCATTCGGGCTCACTAATCCTCATTTTACTCGAAGATACTTTTAGGCACACAACATATCAGTCCAGAATTCGAGTATGCTGTGATGTGATCTTACCTTGCCTAGCCCTCCATGGTAAACCCAAAAGCGGTATGACAGTACATATGGTATTGAAAAATAAAAACAATATGTTGACTAGTTTTCTTATGCAAATTGAAATGAATAGCTAACACGACACGTACTACCATGATGTTAGCCCGAAATTCCATAAGGAAGCTGGGTACGTAAAAAAAAAACATGGAGTCCACTCCATTTCGTTCTGTGCAAGTCGTAGGATAAGGGAATCGTAGTATTTGGTTCGGAATCCAGGTATAACAGTAGTTCCTTACTTACAAGTTGGTAGAGTTAATTCGCATTGAATGAACATTGGTCGAAGCACCAAATGAAAATATTCAGTTTTTTCAATAGAGTTCTACAACAAATATGAACTAGGTGCCATGCGAGGACCTTCCTTATGTTGAAACAGATGGAGACCTAATTAGTAAGGAAAGGGACAAACAGTACTTGAAATCAGAACCACAGCAGCCTCAACCTTTCAAAACGATCAACGATCCAGAATCCGACCGATTCTATGGTCACCTAAGCTCAATCTTCGTACCCCGTTTTTTAAATTTGCTACCACAAATGGGCCAAATGTTAAATAAAATGTTTATTTTTTAATCGTTGACTTAAAATTTTTTTTTTTAAATATTTGTATACTCGTTAATACTTAATATATTAATCAGTCTACAAAACATGTTATAACTACCAACTTTTAATAAAAATTATCAAACAAAATAAAAAAAAACTTAATAGAAATCTGAAATGTAAAAATGTTTTTTTTTTTAATTAAACGTTACTTTTCTTTGGATATAATAATCTCAGCTTGCGCCATTTCATCTCCTCCGCAACCAGTTTTTATAAAATGTTTACACAGATAAATAAATAAACCTCAAGCAATATTGTTAGGTAATTTAGCTAGCAACGCATCATTTTCATCCCACCGCACCGGATTCCTCGCTATAACCTTGTCTTAACGCTTGTGTTGTATTAAGGGAGACTAATCCCATAACTCGCGACTCCCGCGCAGGCCACTCCCGCCTCCAGCCACCCCACCGCCCCCGCAACCCACGCCGCCCCACCGCCCCCACCGCCCCAGGGCCGACGCGGTCCGCTGGACCAATAACTGTAAAGCTTCAGCGCCGTTACACGCTTCTGAACGAGCAATTCGACGCCGCTAAAACTTGAGTGAATCCTGTCATAAAAACTGCGCGATCTGGGGCTTTGGAGACCCATAGAGTCGCAACCCTCACTGTTTAGTTACCTTAAGGCACGGCAACAAAGGCAAAGGGTCCTTTGCTTGCCCACACTGGCGAAAGCTTGTTGTCAGTGGTCTTTCCGGTCTGTGACACAGCCTTATCCATGTCGCAGACATAGCGTATAACACGCATGGAACCTCCATGATAACACGTCGCATTACAAATAGGCCGCGACGGATTGAAAAACTTTTGCTATTTAACTATTTCGTAATGTATTATGTTTTTTTCAACAAATGTTAAGTAACAAAGTATTTTAGTAACAAATTCATCTTTTTGTGGTTCTTTACAAGCACGACTTCATAGAAAAAACTAACATATTTATTTGCCGCTCCGATTATGTTTTCATTCAATGCGATCATACCAATCGGGCGAATTTGACCCTATTAAAATTGTCCATGGGCTACGAGCTATGTAAGTAGTGACCCATTTTCTGAGCGTAAATGCTCATTTCAAATACGGAAAGAAAAAGAAAGTTGTGCATATCCCAGGACTCAAACCCCTTTTTCTTTCCTGTCACAATTGTTAACTACCAGGCTACGGGCCACACTTGTTAAAACAAATATAGCGAAAACAATTCTGATTGATACTATATTTTCTCTGTTAGTGAAACTTGCTGATAATTCGCTCGATTTATGGATCTCATCTCACATTGCAGGGACCCGTATTTCAACTTTATCTACAATTCAAATATTTTTTTAGGTATACCATCATTGTGATCCCCTTAATCCCAACTTCTTGTAGTTTGTAGGATATAACAGATGGAATTGAGTGTTTTAATGGAATTCTGAATACCCTAGACGATGCTACTTGACAGCTGAGGAATCGATTTAGAATCTGAAACTATTTCCATGAACCAGATTTTACTAGAATGGGGTATATTTTAAACAGATTCACCAAGCATATATTTTACCTTTCCATCTATGATGATGGTATAACAACAGTATAGGGTGTATAATTGGCAGCTCCTGTGCACTCGCTGTCCTCAGAGCGCGTCTCGCGAACATCTCTTGACTTGTTAATGCCTCGCAGCCTACTATCTTAGCATATTGCAGCCCCCTTTCTAAATAAGAACATTATTTTTCAGGGTATTCCCCCCGTGAAGATAGAAACGTTATCACGGGAAAATATTCGAAGGCTGAAATTGAATTTATTATTAAAGTGTAATCAGCGAAGAAAGTGTTGCTCCAAATGAAATGGATTCAGCGAGACGGGCGAGCAGAACGTATTCAATTCCGGGGCCGGATCAAGCCTGCATATTTATAGAAAGGTGGAAGTAAGGGAAGATGGAAGTGAGCGTATGACACTTGAAGACACGCGTGCTTCGCATTGAGGTCCCTTTTATTTTTGCATAGATTTCTCCGAGTTTGGAAGTTTTTTCAATGCATCGTAACGTAAATGTTTAATTTGTGTCAATGTCGTAGTGAAATAGAAAAATCCGTGATTTATAACTAAATCCCTAGTTATATTTACCCAAATCTGGGCATTTAGCATTCTCAAACGTTCATATGCCGGGATTTGACTAAATCGCTAGGGATTATTTATTTTATTACTATAGGTTGTCTCAGTAAGAATTGGATTTTTTTAAATTTAATTTTCATTACGCTCTGTTGTCGTCAATCGTTACCGGGCCATGTCCATGTTTTTTTCTAAGAATTCGATGGAATTTACTTTTACGAGATGTGATTTCAACACGATGGCGCCATCTGTCACACCGCACGTAAAACAATGCCTTTCGTACAAACGAAGCTTTCAGGTAGTGACGTCTGTCGTTTTGGATGCGAAGAAGTAGCGATTTAACTCGTTTAGACTATTATATCTGGGGTTTTTTGAACGCAACGAATTATCCTTATACTACTGAGGTACTCAAAGAAGAAAATGCACGTTACTTACTGCAAAATTAACTACAAAATTTCGTCAAAAAAGAGTTTATACCTGTCAACAGAGAAATAAATAGTGGTAATTTAACCGATAATTGTTTTATGTATTAATTTTATCACATAATTACCTTCATACATATATGCAGTTTTTTTTTATAAAACATTAAAATAAAAAAATATTTAATATTCAAGTTCTTACTGATACACCCGTTACAAATCTTACCTAACTTAAAATCTTAACATAATCCAACGTAACCTAGGGTAGGTAATTTTAAACGAGGAATGTATTTTTTACATCTTTTTTTTTATTTAAGCGATGATAAAAATATATTATAACCATACGTAGTTAACTACACCTTTCCTTGTACTTGTAATAATAATTTTCCAACAATTTTCTATTTAGTAAAAACATATTTTATATTATACTTTTACTCTGGTAATTATTTATCAAGATATGTTTTAAAATTGCCTCAAAAGCCATTCTTTTTTTATAAGTTACGTCCATTTAACTATGAGATCTCGCGCGCGTCTTTATTAAGAAGAATATGCACCAAATAGCGCTCGGTCCCGAGTCGAACCGGTTGTTTTTGGCCTAATAAAAGCAATAAACCTCACCCGACGGCTTCAGCAATCGACACCTCGCGGGTGAGAAGATTAAATTTCACTTATGAGTTATGACGCGAATTAATTTGGGGCCTTTTTTGAAAAAGTTGCGATTTAAAAAAGAACGCGAAGAGCTCGGGGTAGGAACAAAGCGGAGCAAATTTACCGAGCTCATTGTTGACTTGGGGGACGAGCTACGGCGTGGTGGAGCGCTTTTCGCTTTCACAGTCCGTGAAAAAACTATTCGTAAATACATATTTGGATTTGCATGAACTCCGAGCAATATGAACAGAAATACTTGCTTGGGAAATAAAATGTATTTTGCTTCCGAATATTTTTATGTTCTTAACTTTCGCACGTCATATATGTTCGTGAAGAATATTAAAAGTATTTCAACGTATTAGGCATACGTAGATCATAATGCAGTTACCATATGAATTATGTTTTGCATGTATTTGTTTACAAAATAAACTTTTTAATACAACTTTATAAATAACAGCAAACTATATATCAAAAGAATTTAAGAGCCTCAACAAATTGTGTTTATCATTCTCTTCGAATAAAAATATACTTAATAACCAAACAGAAACATTACCAAATAAATTTACGCCATGTCGAATAAACGACGATACACATTACCGAACGCACTTCTCTAGAAATGTTTAAAGACGGACTACTAACAATAAAATCACTGCATTTTCTGATACCCGCCAAAACGTTATTACGCGCTCGCGAGTACACTCAGCAATAAATTCTCCAACTTTACTTTACACGCCGATCAAGATAAATCACTTTGATGTATTACTGTACCAGGCTTCACCTTGTGTGCCGCCGAATTAAAAAATATTAATGAAGTAAATCTATCGGGCAGCAATTTACAGCGAGATCCCATCGTCTGTTAGCTTATTGGCTGCTGATGGTTTGATGGAGTTTACCTCAAACGCGTTCAAGATTACCTGCTTAGCAACACATATCGAAGTAGTGTTTACCTGTTTACACTATACATGTACAGTTGGAGACAGTCTAAATTATACATTTCCGTTTCGAAATAAGAAAATAAAGATGTTTTGAGTTACGTATTGTGAATTCCGTCATGTGTATAGTAATAGCGAGTTTTTAATTATAATTTTAGCTTCTTGCCATGGAATAGACTTTGACGACCCCAGGTGTACCTTATGTGCCCCAAAGGCTGAATAATGTACAATAAATTAACTAAATAAATTAACTAACGAGAGATCAATGCAGTAAATTAACTAACGAGAGAATAATTCTCGTTTTATTTATTTAAAAAATCAATTTAAGAAACTCAATTTTGAAAATGAGAAAAAGAGATTTTGGATTCAAACAATACGTTTTATGGGCAGCATATTGTTACAGGCCAGTCTTAAAATCACTGTTTGCAATGAAAATACCTATTTTTTATTTAGGAAGTAAATTAAATAATCCTAATAGATTTTTACATAAAGAATTAGCTCAACTTGAACCATAAATGTACACTATATGAAATAATGTGTTTTCATTTATGTATTTACATACATAAAACGAGAGAGTCGCTAGCGAATTAGGCTGAATATAGCAAAGTTTGCACTCGGCAGCGGCGCTGCTCTATTGTTCGATTGTCAATCTGATGGATGACGTCACTAAATCAAAGGATTGCTGCGACACACAATGCAAAGAAACGAACAAGACAAATGCTGCAAATCGAATCATTTCGCAAACACCTTTCCCTGCACATTGTACTGTGCGTTGTGTGTACTTCTGTTGGTTTTATTGTAAGTTTGTTTTTTTTTTGCCATAATAAATAGCAGTCGGAAATACTAAACATCAACTCAGCCGGCCGATTCTGATTTAGGTGATTGTAATATTATGTTATATTCGCGAGAAAATAATTTAACAATATTGTGGAGTTGATTGCCATCCTTCCACAAGGCCAAATGCACGTTTGTCAACTTTCATAGGCATCTCGGAGCCTTTTTTCGTGTAACTATTAGCCATAATAAATGTAGCTGAATTGGTTTTTATTAAAAAACTGCCCAACATTATATGTTTTCCGTGCGAATTACTTAGTCGATTCCAAGCGATTCCTTTGGCGTTACCGTATTTAGTTATTTTTTTAAGAAGAATGCAGTTAAGAATATACAAATTTTAAATAAATAAAGAAGATTATAAACGTCGAGCCACACAAGTGTAATCAATATTAAACAAAAAAATACTTTAAGGAAGCAAATTAACAATAAAAACCTTTATAGAAAATATTTCATAAAACGTTTTCTATTTGGATAACACATAAAATTGTGGGGAGACAAGTTAATCCTGCTCGGGTTCGTACCATAGCATTGAATGAACAATGTTCGAAGCAACAATAAAAATTGTTACCATATTCAATCCATTGGGCTCAAGGACATAGGGTCAATGTCCTATAAAAGACCATAGCACATTGACTCTATGTCAAAGTTTCAGATTAATTAAAATGTTCAAGGTAATCATGGTGTATTCACACGCAACATAATTATTGCTCAAAAAACTGCGAATAGTGTTCGCCTAGTTTCATTCATAACATCACAATGATGTCATTCGTGTCACTCCGCTGGTTTGCCTTATTATTGGACTCACAAAGTCGACTTTTATTGTTCTAGGTGAATTTATGATCCTCGCGTTGATCAGTTGACAAAGGAGGAAAACTCGTTTAATTATCATGCTACTAGTCTGTTTAATGTAGATTTTACTATAGGTCACTGGGGTATTACTGACGTACGCGCATAAATATCAAGTATTTAAAAATTCGGAAAGGTTGAAGAGTGAATTGGTAGCAACGGATTAGCTAGCGTAATATTCCGGGGGTTCACGACATTTTCGGTCACGATAAGGTTCTGAATCTGGGTTCACGTGTTAGAAACCAAACCTCTGGTGCTAAATATGTCGGTCTGCCTGCGCCAAGTGGTTGCGTCAGCTTGATTGGCTATGCAAAATAGATGTTACCAATGCACCTGCTAATGAATTCACTGATTCTCTGGAAATATTGATATCTATTAATCAAACAATAATTACAGGTCGGTTTTTTTATTTACAAACTTGAATATACCTAAAGTTATATCTGTAACCTAAATCGCCCATAACTATGAAATGCAATCAAAGAATAGTTCAGTTTTGGTATTACTAAGCAAGAACTGATACTTTCATGCTTCGATATTTGCAGCCATTTAACTTTTTTTTTGTCACAAAAACTCATTTTTCTTATATAGGCAACGCAACCACTTGGCGCAGGCAGACCGACACATTTAGCATCAGAGGGCTGGTCTTTATGTTGTGAACCCCATTTCAGCCATTTACGTTATCGTTACAATTTTTGTCGCGACCTCCTTGTCTATAAGAAATAATTGTAAACTAAAGAATGGGTGAGAGTTGTGATGGATAGCTAAATTGAGTTGAGATGTTTCCGACATATTTAGTGAATTTAGGACGAAGTAATGATAAAAGGAGCGTACTTGCTAAGTAAATAATTAAGTTTGCATCGATGGACATTTACGAAAATAAGTAAAAAAACATTCCTCTGTCACACAAAAATCTGTAATCGTAGCTTTTCTTCTCGACCTATTTCCTCAGTTCTAGGAGATTTTCAGTATTCAGCTTTATCTCAGTATGTCAAAAATACTGAGATAAAGCATTCCAAGCAAAGTTTTCAATCTTTTTACGAATTTACTCTATCGATTTAATATATTCCGATATAAATATTTTAGGGTACAATATGATACAAGAAAATGTTGATTTATTCGATCAGGGGGCTCGCCTGCCAACAGATGTGACGTCACCGCTTCAAAACCCCCTTCCGTTACTTTTGTTCGCAGGTCGCACTACTACCTATATACTGCCGCTACAACAACAATAGAATCGGTGCACAATTATTATCATTGTTTGTGTGTGTGTGAGTTTGATTGTTTTTCCTAGATTGGGAATAAATCTACATTTAAAAATGCTACTGATGCGGTCGAAATTAATTTAATATTTATGATCTTATTAATGATCATTATTTTATTTATTTATTCTGAAATATTAAATTTTGTAACTTTCTGCAGTGAAAACATAAAAAAGAGGATGCCTAATTTTAAGTTTGAGGTCGCTAAAAATGCCTTCTAATAACGTTGAGAGTGATATTGCCTATGTTACGGTAAAAATGTTATTTTTTCCCATTAGTCTCATAAAATAGCAAAATAAGTCTCAAGATATGATATTATACTGACCGCAGATAGCAAAGTTACCAAAAGCACATACTACGCCGGGCATTCATGTCACCACACAATATTAAGTTACATACATCGTCATAAAAGTAGCAGAATTACAATAACTCAATGCCCAAAAACAATACATCCATACAAAAACACATTTTGAACCCTGTTTGAGTAGATCACGGTTCATTTTCGCCTGGTAATCAATCGTTCGATATGTACCTTTAGTAAATAAAATGTCAATTAATAAAGAGCTTAACTACTTAGGAAGTTAAGGAATACAATTCTTACTCCGTGGAAATCAAGGTTGAATATGGAGTGGACATTTTCCTGTTCCCATAGAACCTTATTGCGCCACAGATATCTACGAAAATGTTATTATAATAGTTGGTTCAGTTCTACGGTTTTGTTGGCGCGTGAAGGCATAAATCAATTTTATAGCCTCATCTAAATCAAACGCGTTTTAATGGCTGGCCCGCGTCATATCATGGCTGTATGTATGATAATTTACTGCCACTATGTGACGAATGTTAGAAATAAAGCAAGGGCCGAACCCCCTTTGAGGGATTACTTTTTATGCCCTCCGTCGTAAGCCTTGCCGCCTCCGCCGCACCGCCCGCCGCCGCCGTCTCCCCGCCTAAACGCGACATGCGAAGTAAAAGTCGTAAATATGTCAGGCGTATCTGGCGGATAAGGGTATGTTATATCAATAAAGATAATTTTTGGATTTATACGCGGTGCGCGTTCGGAGGCAGTGTGAATGCGGCCTTAATTTTCTTGTTTCGTCAAAACGGGCTGGCGTCTGTGACGTCATCCTCCGTGACTGGTTTATGGTGGGTCTTATCTGTGAGGGTTAATCTTCAGTCGTTAAAGGGGTTAATGAAGTAATACGCCATTATTTTGAATACCTATTAACGATTGTTTAGAGGATAATTCCTCCCGTAATATAATATATAATTCGTTTTACGGTTGGCAACACAAAAGTTTGTATTCAATATGGACAGATATTTTCTGCGGTACAACAAGCAGTGGTCAATATTTCCAAAATTAACATAAATTAATCGTTAATAAAAAACGCACTTACATCGTCACCGCAGTAAACATTAACGTGTGGGAGTGTGTGCGTGTATGCACGCAAGTGTATTGAGTCGGGTAGTGTTCGTGTTATGCTGTCATTTTGGGGAAAAGGTGAGTAATGTCCGCTGTCAATTGCAGGACGAGTTTATGCCGTAGGGGCCATCTGTTCCCAGCGCTTTCGCAAAACCACTGTAGCACTAACTAAAAAAAACTTGATGTGCTTTGGTACATCTTCATGTAGCAATTTCATTTAATTTAATCTTCTTAACTTTTTTGGTAGTCAAACGCTAAGTTACTTCAAATTCGGATAGATCCGCGGATTTCATCAACCAGCAAAGAAGAATCCACAAAGAAACTTAACTGGTTTTCCATCGACAGTAATGAACTACGTACTTAGATCTAAATGCTACTGCCAAACAAATATTGTTAGAACAGCTAGAACAGCTTAAACAAGAACATAAGAACCAGCAGCCCTCAGATCATATGGACTAGAAATAGAACTTACTTAATTAACAAAGTTGCTCATACAATAATATGTATAGTCTTACAAGTAGGTATTCTCTAGTGTAAAAGCCATCGTCCACTTAATAACTTAACATAAGAAATTCACTTTTAAATTATTTTTATTGTGATATTTTAACGTCACGAATTCCTTTATTTTATTCCTTTTTAAATTATTTATCGGTCCATTTATAAACAATAAATTTATATATTACGTGCAAAAATTCAAAAATAAAAAACGTGAACACTCTCGCATAGGATGTTGAGGAAATAAAAATAAATCACAGGTCTTGTTTAATTTAATGTTATTATTTCCCACCGCACAGTCCGTGTTACGGCGAAGTGTTGCGATGCACATCACTCAACAGGCGCCCGGAACTTTCCGTGCTTCCCATATTATTTTAAATATTCATTGAACTTTTTCACTACGGTGACCTGCCTGATGTGTGATCTATTTACGTTAAAGAGTAGTTACATTCATCAGTTTTATGATCAATATAATATGAAATCTCGATTTGGAAACCTAGTTGTCACTTCTACGGTCTATCGTGTTATCGTAAAATCGTTAAAAATCAGGTTATGCACCTTTTACCTTCAGATTCCTTTAATTAAAAATATGAATACAATATTTATCATTTATATGCTATCTGGAAACAATCACCTGACCGAATCATTGTGACTCCATTTAAATGGATTGTCATATTATTAAACATACAACATTATTATATGTGTAATCATAAATGTATTGTTTTTTTTTCTTTAATAATATTATCTATTAATACTTGAAATGTTTGTTTTCGTTTTTATTTCTATAAGGTTACATACAAAATTATTTTTTTTATATTTATTTTTTATTTTGACTGCTCAATCTTAATATATTGTCTTTTAGATATAGAGATTTCCTAATAGCTAAAGGTGATGAATAAATGAATACTCTAATCCTTACTTTAGGTAAGTATGCTTATAATCATAAAATTGTATTGATTTTTGTGATTTATTATATTTCCTATGTCCATGTTTCGACGACTTATAACGGGAGTCTCAATAAGAACTTGAATTTTAAAAACTTAAAAAATATATAAATAAAAGGTGTAATGTGATATTAATAACATGTAGCCACAATTATTGACCTTGAATTTTGAACCCATATGGAACTCACTTAAATTTAAAAAAGTTTTTTTCTTGATCTTTCTGAGTGTAATTAAAGTTACATTTATTTCAAATCATCTCACCCTATCTTAAAATAGTTTTTTTTTGCTGACGTTGCTCCCGCGAGCCAACCGGCACGGTAGCAATTGTTGACAGTCCTTATGCGCTGTTTTAACAGACTTGTTTGCCTTTTTAAGGACGAGTAGGTAACCTGAGTGAAGAGTGGTGATGGAACTTTTAATGGAAGATAGCCAAATTTAAAAGCGATCCCATGAAATTTGTTAGAGGAGATAAGAACTCGTAATGTTTTCAACCAACTTGATTTATATATTTATAGAATCAACTGTGACTGGGACACATTACAGAAAAATATAAAAATAATGCCTGTTTCAATTGGCCGTACCAGCCATCAAACCTTTAATGCGTGCAGCGAGATAAAACATTCCGGAATGAATATTTTTTTTTTTAAATACCAATTTATTGATTCCTAAAAATATTCTCCGTTAGCGTAAATGCATTTTTTACGTAAAACCAATTTTGAAAATATTTATGCCACTCCTTCGTGATGACCTCTGAAACCGAGTCTGAAACATGTTTTACACACTCTTCTTCAGTGTCTGGATATAAAAATCGTTGACGGCGCAATTACATAGTACTTTTTAGGGTTCCGTACCCAAAAGGTGGAAACGAAACCCTATTACTAAGCCTCCACTGTCCGTCCGTCCGTTCGTCTGTCACAGGGCTGTATCTCATCAATCGTAATAGGTAGGCAGCTGAAATTTCCAGAGTGTGTATTTATTATGCCGCTATAATAACAAATAGGTATACATACAAAAAACGTTATTTTTTTGTTTTAAATCATGTATAATGGTACGGAACCCTTCGTGTGCGAGTCCGACTCGCTGTTGGCCGGTTTTTTTTTAGTACTGAAAAGAGTTACAAGTTTCCAGGTCAGGATTGTATACAGGATGGCTCATAACGTTTTTAACATTCAAAATTTGTTTGCCGTATTCGAGATATGAGAACTGACATTGTTGTGCTGCAAGATGCTACAGCGTTTACGGTTATTTTCACGGAGTTCGTCAATAACTTACGGCGACAAATAGTCGTGTAACAATCACTATTCAAGGTTCTACGATTCTCCTAAGCCTGTCCTGTTTTATTTTAAAAAAACCGGCCAAGTGCGAGTCGGACTCGCACACCAAGGGTTCCGTACGATCGTACAGGATTTACAAAAAAAGAACACGTTTTTTGTATGGGGCCCCGCTTTAATTTTTATTATTTTATAATGTTACCTATTTGTCGTTATAGCGGCAAAAAAAAAAACCTAATCTGTGAAAATTTCAGCTTCCTACCTGTTACGGTTCGTGAAATACAGCCCTGTGACAGACGGACAGACGGACGGACGGACGGACGGACGGACGGACGGACGGACGGACGGACAGCGGAGGCTTAGTAATAGGGTTCCGTTTTTACCCTTTGGGTACGGAACCCTAAAAAAGTAGCACTTATCTGCTTAAAGGCTCTTCGTACACGCGCCAGCTTGGTTGGTTTCGGCTCATCTTGAAAGACCCATATGGTCGATAGTTTTGGGGCCGTAGCTATGAATCCATATTTCATCACCTGTTACTATCCCACACCAAATTGCCCCTTCGTTAAATCTGGTAAGGTGGGCGCGGCCTGCATAAAAGAAACTGGATTTTTTTTAGTTAATTCTAATACGATGGTACGGAACCCTTTGCGAGTAAGATTTGCACTTGTATTATTATTTGTTATTATGATTTAATTATTAAATCTCCGGTTCCACCGCTTCTTTTTCTGAAAATGTTTACCGAAAATAAAACTCAAACTGAATCAGACTTGGGCCCACAGTCCAGTTTTGACGTTCCTGATAATCGTATTATGTGCATCGCAAGTTGCAAAATTTGCGGAAGCAAGTTCCGAAGAATCGATGTGTACTGCAGTCACCGAACCAAGTCGTCGCCGTATTGCAATCATCGCAGCCATTCGCAAACTCCGTCGCCTGCCCCCGCCGCGCGCGCGCCGCGCTGCCCCGACCTGCTAAGCCGAGCTCTCCCGCGGCCCCAACAAAAATTATTATCACGGCGATTCATCAAACTTTAGCCCGTATAACTTCGATCATAATGGCTCCTCGGCCTCCGGGGGGACGGGGACTGGCGGGGGCGGGCAGATGAATGGGACATTGATTCATAACCAATAAATCAATGAGGGGGAGTGTAATAGCCCAAATATTGTGCATTAGGGAGGTGAGCTGTGAGAGGGTCAGCAGAGTGTGTAGATCTAGCAGCATATTTTTGAGGTTTCCGTGACGTAAATAGCTGGGAGGTGAATTTTTGTAAGGCATAAGGAGAGACCCATATTCATCTTTTCATGAATCAACTGTTCTAGTACCTTGGTATAAGCTCGTCTCAACGAACGGGAAAATAAGAAAATCTTATCGGTAAAGTTAACCAAAATTGATTGTATATCGTAAAGCAACATCCACCTGTCAGCCCAGTCATACACACGACGGCTTACGGGTCAGGAAAAACTGTGAAGTCACCGCGCGCGCCGGGTTCACATCTGGTGAAGTGTTTCGTACGTATCTGATACGTGGCATACATAATGGAATACCTATGTATATATATATATACCTATGTATGTCTGTAGAGAAACGGAATAAAGTATATTGCAATTTCATTTCATTTAAACTTATGGTAGTGAAACTACACTAAGTTACGCCACAAAATGATCCGTGGATTTGATCAACTCAGTAAAGAAAAACATGCAAGGAAACATCACTGGTTTACATAATTCTTCAGTCCATAGTAATGACAAACACATTTAGATCTAATTGCACCTCATGACCAATTCAATCAAACCCGTTCTACCCATCCAGAAAAGTGACATAAAGTACTTTCAGAATTTCTCGCTTCAGCCAGAGATAATAAATCAAAGTGAAACAACTGAACATTCATACTTTGATGCCCATCTAACCAATTTTTCTTAAATTTTCAATGTAAATTAGTCTTCAGTAAATACGTAAAAAGGCACATAAATGGAAGTGTATCTGCAATACAAAGCAAGCATGCTCTTATGATAATTTACAGTTGGACGGTTTCCTGGTATTCGTTAGACACTAGGTACAAAAATGTGGTCAGTATTTTTTCATAACCTGTTTATTTTTTAGGTTGGTATATTTTCATCAAGAGTTGGTTTTGAATGGACTCATTTCTTTAAATCGCTTTTTGCTGTTGACACTACTTTAGTTGCAAGAGGATTCATGTTAATTATCTTTTCCTGCGCAAGGCCACCGTATCCAAACAAGCGGGTGTAATGTAGGAATCGGCCGTTGTGTTCCGGTGCGGTCGTGTCGATTCGAGTATGAAATAAATCACAAAATTCAATTAAAATTACAGCTTTGATGTTGCACTTTCATGCGATCGGTAATTTAATATTTTTGCTGTGAAATTATGCAGGTAGCAAACTTTAGCAAATTACGTTTCTGTGTCGAAAATATCTTCATTAACACAGTAAATACTTCTTTTGCAAGATATTTTCTTTGCTTATAATAATTATTTAGTTAAAATTCTTGTGGTACTCCAGTATCGGGGAGAAGAACTCACGATGCGGGGAGGAAGGTGTCCGCTCTCCTACCGGCGCGTACTCAGCAGGCTCCTTGGTGGAGAATATTAGTGGCTGCCCCCGCCCGTGAGCGATCGGCTCTGCACACCCAAGCGGGCATCCTGGCTAAGACTTCTGTGACCCAGTCTTCTAGGAGGTGAATCACGACCCAGTCCCCGAGCAGGTAGGGTGTCCACCTGCATGTACCCGTCCTATTTTCGGAACCGAAAGTTAGTGCCACGTGTTGGCTTCTTACCACTGTAATGCCCGCCGTGTAGATGTAAGTGTAGTGCTACGCGTGTGTCGGCGATTGTTCGAGTACCAGAACCAGGGGGCCCATTCAGGGTAAGAGTGAGTTCGAATTCGTCACTAAATGTCAGCTCACTTTTTTAAATAGTCAATGTTTCCACACTTCTTGAACACCATTACAGTTAGGTAAAAATCTGGTCTGTGCCGTAAATACGTTGGAAGTATAAATAACGGTTCCGTTATTTAAATAATAATATATTTCCCGGCTATTTTTAGGTTAACTCACTCCCGAACTCCAACTCACTCTTACCTGAATGGACCCCCAGAGCGCCACGAGCAGCCAGCACATGCTGACATTGACAGGATGTTGAGACGCCCGTTAAACACATTTTTGTTTGTTATTTTTATCGCACGATTTTTCGAATTCGAACGAATTCTAACACTCAATTGCGAAATAAATCAATTAATCTATAAAATTTAATCAGTAAAATTAACGCGTGTAGATATAAAATAATCTTTCCTTTGATCGGTTAATTAATACCTGCCAAGAACATTAAAAGGAATGGACCCAATATGTTCATACATCGTTACCACTAAAATCATCACATATAATGTTTAAAAATATATTTGGCACTGGACATGGATAGTTAATACCAAATAAACATTAGCCTAACATACAGCATGGGAACAAAGTGTAATGCCAGGACCATCCTAATATTGCTCGGCTACATTGAACTGGATGGAAAACTCGGAAAATTATCATTTCCGCAATGTGTATATAGAAATAACGAAAACAGTTGATTTCAATATAAACACCTGATAAAATAATTTTGTAACGCTTGACATGTTCATCTTCAATTTTGTGATGTGAACATGTCGGCGAAACCCGATTTGGCACACCGGACAACCGTACGTGTTAACCTCCATCGTTGTATGGCATTTACACACAGGTTGCCGAGCGTGTGTCTAGTCCATTCCTTTTGAACGTTCTTCGTACCTGCATTTAAATTTAACATATACGTAAATAAATAAGAATCAATTTCCTTAGAAATAAATGGTACAGACACATATAAATATACGTGTACAATTTTTTTTTATGCGACCTGACATGGTTGGCTAATACCACACAACTACCGTTATGATATTAGCCCAATACACCACAGTCCCGAAAGAATTAGGTGCCATGCCAGGACCTTCCCTTTATGAGCACGGCTACATTGAACTGGATGGAAAACACGGACAATTTTTCATTGCCGCTTCGACCATCTTTCATCCAATGCGATGGTACCAACCCGGGCGGGCTTAAACCCTACCACCTAGTAGGGGAAGGGGACCTACAGTTTTACATGGTTTCCGAACCATGGAGCAGCTCGCATTCGTGACGAAATGCACTTATCGAACTCGGAAAGAGAAAGACAGTGGTGCACGTCGGAATTGAACCCAGACCTCTGGTACGCTAGGCCAGTCCCCGCGCCACTAGGCTACGAGCCGCTCAAAATATGCGGAGAATGTCTTTCATATAAACCGGCCAAGTGCAAGTCGGACTCGCACACGAAGGGTTACGTACCATCGTACCAAAAAAAATCTGGTTGTTTGTATGGGGCCCCCCTTTAATTTTAATTATTTTTTAATCTTACCTATTTTTTGTTATAGTGGTAAAATAAATACACACTCTGTGAAAATTTCAGCTGTCTATCTGTTACGGTTACTGAGATACAGCCCTGTGACAGACGGACAGACGGACGGACGGACGGACGGACAGACGGACGGACGAACGGACGGACGGACGGACGGACGGACAGCGGAGGCTTAGTAATAGGGTTCCGTTTTCACCCTTTGGGTACGGAACCCTAAAAAAGGCTATGGCTCAGCCTCTATCTTATGCAAGGTGTATGAGGATAGGATTTATTTCTGTCCTAAGTAAAACTAATCAAACCATTTAAAAATACTTTTTTTTATTACTGTAGGCAATGAGTTAACAAATAATTATGCTCATTGTTAATATAGAAACATGTTTTCAATTGCTTCAAGTTTTGGAAGGTTATTTAAAAATTAACTCATCGATATCGAATTCGATTACTTAATTGTCTTACATTTTACACCTTGATTTTCTGTCTCATAAAATGTATTGTGTCGTGTGTGTATACACAAAATAATAAAGTGTATTGAAAAAATATTCACTGGGTGAGCCATTACGGTTCATACCGATGTAAGTTAAACACTGAACCAACTTCATCCAAAAAAATATTATTATGATTTAAAAATGGTAGATTTGGATTGCACGAAGAGAGGGCTTGAGTTAATCAATATTTAAACACGTCACTTTTAGTGAGCCGCGTGGAGATCCTCCCATACTGTCGCTACAAAGTGACGTGTTTAATCATACGTTAACGATGATTTTGATTATAAAAATTATATAGAATCCTACTATTATTTGAACCCTAGCCCAAAAGTTGCGGGAAAAATCGACCTATATATAGGTACAATTATTAGAATCGAAATGGGATCCAAACCCATACAAATCCCCATAAAACATCTCTTTTCATCATCCATTTCACCCTCTTCGAGTTATCGCCACAAAAGGTATGTTATACATCAAAATTGGTACAGCGGCTAAAGCGTGAAGGCGCGACAGACGGAGTTACGTATGCATTTATAAAATTAGTATGGATAGTATGAATGTTCGATGGTTGATAGTTTAGTCGTAGGCCGGGTAGTAAAGGCCCCTAAAAATCAATACAGTCGAATGCGTCGAAATTGTTTATATTTATCCAGCCCAAGATGGAACGACATGCAAGTAGACGACTGTACCTACACACGGGTAGCTCTGTCACCGCGTTACGTGTATGTTCAACTTGAAGGTAATCAATATTTGGCAGACAACTTCAAATAGAAAACAGCCGCCTGCGTTGGCGATAAATGTACTAGTAGAGTGGCATAAGTGCCAAATTTGGTTTCTGAATTAAAATCGTAAGGGAGGCCGTTATTTTTAAAAAAATCACAATTAATTTATAGTGAGTTGGGGTCGTTGTAATAGTAAAAGATAAGGCACAATGCTATAATTAATGTTTAAGTACTCGCCATGGTAAATCGTTAGATTATATCTATAATTTCATAGTTTCTTAGTATTTTTTTTAAATAAATACTTACCAGACATTTGATCTTGACTTTAATAACTTAAGAAACATAAGGTGTGGATCACAAGTCTTATCTCTAATTCTAAATACTGAGACCCGATCGTGGGAAGAGACGACGAAGTTAATAAATGTTTAAACACGTCACGTCTAAACCGGGCTCGCTTCTATAATATCTTCTTTGTATGCGTCCATAAAAGTGACATGTTTAATCATACGATGACGATATTTTTATGTTGATGTTATTTCGTGAGCTCGACCCAAGGTAATCAATGTATAAACACGTCACTTTTAGTGAACCGCATGGAGTTAACTGAGCTCTATTCCATACTGTCCGTAAAAAGTGACGTGTTTAATCGAACGTTGACGTTGATATGCCTCCGTGTTACGGAGGAGCTCCGTGTACTTTCATGTTGACCGGCCCTCGGATGTACTCCTCACCCTCTCTCGAGTAAATCCATTCAATACAAAGTCGTGCATGCCACACCGCTTAGCCCATTCGGGGCGACCTTCGCGCAAAAACTCGACAGGCGTCGAACGCAGACACGAACCGCTGACGTTCGTCAATCAACCCCCGTCCCGCCGCTCACCCACCTCCCTCTCTCCTCACCTCTCTCGCCGCCCTCGATACCTACCCCTCGCCCCAACGACCTGTCAATGACAATTAATGACCCGCCATAGAAATTGCTGTCCGAAATTTTATTACAATAATTGCCGTTCACATTGTCCGGAGCATGATTAATGCAATCACTAATGCAAATCTTCGCAGCGCTGGCACGGAAACTATTGTGATTTTTCTGTGTTCCCGCATTGTCTGGCGTCTCGAACGTCAATGGCGTAGAATCGTTGACTTTTTTATGGGTGTGGCTGGCGTAATGGTCCCGAATCTGTGAACACGACGCGAACGTATTGTGAAATAATCCAGACAAATTTCTTGCAAGCAATGCATTTGTAAAATGTTGGCGAAAGCTCATTGCAGAAAGCATTTTATTCATGGCAGCATACAATAATTTTGATCGTGACAAAGTAATTGTTTTAAATTATCTATAACGGCCAACTACAAATTCTGTATTTGAAATTTTATAATATTTATAATTTAAATCAAAATAAAAAAAATAAAGGCCACGTCGCATTTAATTGCGACTTTTTTTTAAACATTGGAAAATAAACTATTTACAAGTACAGAAAGTTCGCTGAGACCCGGTAAGGAGAACAGAATCATTATTAAATATAAACTATGCTACAAAGACTAAAATAATAGGTGCTTATGTTAGAAACTTTAAAGATATAAATATGTAGACACGTTCTCAGAAGTGAACCGCAGACTGAGGAAAGGGGGCATGGAGTGAGGGGGGGAGCAACGTCGTCGTCGCGACGCCAGCGTCGGCGTCGCACAGAGCTACCATTATGACGAGACGTGACAGACATAAATCAATTGTCAAAAGCACCCAGCCACTAATCTCGAGCAGCTAATAGCGGGCCGCAAGGAAGAATGGTGTGGATGTGCCGAGCGCAGTGCTTCGGGCGGAACGTGATAGTTCGTGGGTCGCATTAGTTGTTAAATTTGAAAATGCGACTATCCCACCAGTTATCTGATTCGTGACTGCGAAAAGTCTAAATCGGTGTGAGATTGAACGTTGAACTATAATTTTATCGTAGACAGACAAGCCTCAATCGAAGTATTCTTTGAAACTTCGTTATCTTTTGATAAAGAACGGGTCTTCTGGTTGATTAATCGATATTTTTAAACATTATGTTTTATATGAACATGGATGACCGATGTTATTATGGTCGTAGTCCGTCACGATTCATTCCATAAGGAACTAGGTACCAAGTTTTATTTGAGCACGGCTCCATTGTATATTGTATATGGAATATTTGGAAAGATACCGAAAGGATTTTATTGAGGAAACTTTCAGGATTATCGTCCATTGGCACTTTCAATGCTTTATAAATAGGACTGGATATCCAATACACACTATTAATTTATAAGCTGCGTGATTCAAATATTCATAGGCAGAAATAACTCTCTTAGGTTTCGGTAAAAATAGTTTTCTAGACGATGAATAATTTTAATCGCTGTCTATTATACAATTAAATATACTCTCATAACAATATTATTTACTATTTGCATGCATACAAAGACACATATATCTTTCGCAGTGCCATGCTATGCTTTCCTCAGCATCGAGTGCGTGCCTTGCACTCTGCCCTCCGCCGGGAGTCCGCGTGTGTGTGACTCTGTTAATAAGCTCTTGTAAAATGTGTTCCGATACAAAAACTGTCGTAAAATTTGAAATATAGATAGCACTCTCGGCGGACCGTGGGACGCAGGAAAATCAATCAGGAATATCTTTATATGAACATGTGGTTTTGATGAGAGCGAGTACCCAAATTGTATCAACCTGCTGTGAGAACACATTCAAGTGCCCTGTTACTACGTACTTTCACTGTTTTAACCGGTTTTATTTATATAATTTACTTTAACGATCTGTTAAAGAAATGACATATTATCTATTAGTCTATATTTTAAAATACCAATAAGCTCAAAAAATAAAACACATCATTTCCTAATTGTAATTAATATACCATAAAATACTTCAGTGTATGTTCGAGTTTTTTGCTGCTATTTTTGGGATAAAAATATTTATTTCTAATAATTTGAATTATATAACAAGGGTGTTTTTTTCTGCTGATGCTAGCCAGATCAACAAACCTGTATTGAAAGTAGTCCTCGTAAATTGTCATGCAAATTTACACTGAAATGAATCAAAACCGTCGAAGTGCATACTACCCGCATTCAAACTTATATGATCAGATCTAACACTATAATATTCATTTACAAATCTTAGATAGTATTAGAATAGAAACCACTCACACAAGCCACTAGTATGCTATTTCCTCTCTGTATTTTTTAAGATAAGTACGACACAAAAAACAATTGCCAAAACTCAGCAGCGCACCGCATGTGTGAAACAAATTAAACGTTTCACAACTAAAAATGCCTTCACATTAAAAAAATCAGGTTATATAATTTATGGCAATACTCAGTTATTGGGTCAAGGTACTAAACAGTGCGACACATTGAAATTTTTTTTACATTAAATTACATAACAACCGGACGGACACGCATGCATAATATAAGAGTTCCGGGCGTTATCTTTAGAACTCTAAAAACGGATTGAAATTTTGAGCAAGGTCTCGACAGATAAGAGTGGATCTGTCAGTTTGACGTTTGATTGACGTTTCTCCGTGCGTCGAACAACAGCCGGTCCCGAAATGCTTTTATGAGGGTTGCTTTTGTTTCGTAAGAGCACTGGGATAATAAAGCATCTATTAATCACGAATCTGATGACATGTTCACTTTTGTTGATAATGCACGTCGATATCGCACGATTTGTGACGAATGACAGACGGGACGAATTTCATTTGTCACCTTCAGTCGGAACGATTTTGTCCAATAGCAAAATCATGACAAAGCTATCATACAGTTGTAAAGGTGCAAGTGTTAGGATAAAAAAGTATATTATTTTAACATCTCAAGTAAGCAAACCAAAAATAAATAAATGCATAACAGGGAACTAAATAGCTACCAATTTTGAAATTTGTTAGTTTTTTCTTACTTTAACGGAAATATTTCTATCTGAAGTGAGATATTTCCTTTTTTGATCACCCATGGAAATATTATCAGGATACTTGAAATCAAATATATCGATATCAGTAATATTTGTGTTGCCGTTAGATCCAACACATAATTAATGGAGTCCATGACATTACTTCCCATTTTCAGATGAGTGAGAGAATACAATAGTAGGTAAATAATTCAAGCAAATGGATGCTGCCATCACGTGTCACACCCTGAAGGCTAGACGGTTACACATGTCTCTGTAATTTAGAGCACTCATAAAGCCGAACATCATGCATTAGTCAGTTGATTCTGGCGGCGCTCACGAATAAAATAAGTCACCAAATTATATCAAAATTAAAATTTAGCTAAAGGGATATTTTCGGGAAAATCTATGCTAATAAAATCAGTACCATTACTGACTGACGGACAACGCACAGCCTAATCCGCTGGACATAGATATTAGAAATTTCGAGGAAATATAGGTGCGCTAAGAAGGGTTTTAAATGTCATCGCCTAATAGATTAGGATCCCCCGGTGGCAAAGTTTGAAGAAATGTCTTGTATGCGATCCTAAACCATGCATCAGATTGCGACGAAATGTTGGTTAGTTATGTTTGCGCACGCCCGTGAAGGTTTTTGACCACATTTTATCTCGCTCCGCTTAGTTCAATGTCCAAAATGATATTGACACGAGCGGAGCCAGTAACCTCAGCTAGTTGGAGACACATTTATGAAACTAGTTCAAGAATATCTAACCAGAACAAAAAAGGGTGTAGTTTCGAAGCTTTGCAATACGTGGGGTAGAAAGGTTATTCTTTTATTATGAAAACGGAGATTGTATTAAATAGGTGACTTCGTGGTAAAGGAAACCACGTTAGGAAATTAACCTTGAGACAAATAATTATATGAGGCCATGTGTGTACCACGCCCAAGCCCAACAGGTTAACGTAGGTGTGCCAAGATAGTAAGGACTGTCAGATAACCATAAGGTGGCATTATTAATATTTAAACAAACAAAAAAAACACATTTCCAATATCTTCGAATTAGAAGAGTTCCTGAGTTTAAGAAGTAGAGATCCGCCGACTGTCAACTGGCACCATCTGGCAGCTGTCATTTATCAGTCAAACGTCCCGCACGATAAAGGTACCAGGATTACACCGAGCGTTTTGATTTCTACTCAATATTTCCGGGCATTTTATATTTTTAATGTATTCGCATTTGGGGGTTGCCGTTTCTTCTGTTTTTTTTTATACAAAAATCTTGCACCAAAAAATTTAGTTTTGTGTTGCATTTAGATCCTAAACTAATTATAATGAATTTTTAAACAAGTGGAGTTTCTCCACCGAGTTGATTGAATCCGCTTCTCAATCGTAGATGAAATCTAAGTTCTCAATCATTAAATTTGCGACGTAACTCATAAGTCAACATAAGTTTAAATAAATGAATTTTTTTTTAATCCTAGACGGCGATCAACTACGTAACTAATGCAAGTAAAGTAGGTAATATTAAGTAAGCGTTTTCATCCAACATACCACATGATAATTTAAAATTTTAAGGATACCCTTTTCTACACCATTTTCCGAACACACACCACGATAATGAAATAAAACCCTTTCGGTTAATCCAGAAGTGAAATATTTTAATCGCCATGCACTTCAAAATACGGAAGGCACAGTGAGGAATGGTAGAGTGGTAGAGCATTGTTATAGAGTGGAGTAAAATAGGTAGACACGCGACGTCACTCGAAGGGTGAGCCGTGAGTTGTGTCCGTGTTGTCATTCTTCATCGTCAGCACCACGTCGTCGGGGGCGCTGCACAGTGGCGCAGCTTATACAGAACTCTGGATAAATACATTATTTATCCGTCGAATAGAAATAGTAATTCTATGTGCATATTTTTGAAAGGGTTACTAAAAACTATTTAAGAATCGTGTGAGGACCAGGACCAGGTGATATTTTTTTATATTATTTTATTTAAATCTCTGAACCGAATAATACGTTGAAGTATTCATTTATAATAATTCGTACTTAGCAATTAAGACGCATAAAACGTTTCGTTAAATTGCTGGTGCTTATCTATCCAAATATTTATTTAACGAACTTGTAAATAAATTTATTGTATAGTATTGTATTGTTCATTCATCATCCACGCACACGGTACTTGGATTTGTCATATTTTAATATTAGCCATTCTATAATAATTATATAAAATTCTATATAATAATAATAAATGAGCAGTCTGAGCACATTCGTAATTTATAAAAATGTTAAAATTAATCTGAACCTTTATATTTCATGTATACAATGCAAAAGGGGCTTGACGGCATTATTTTGTATAATATGTCCTTTTGTTTGTTGCACAAAGTAATATTTTCTGGTTGTTATTAAAATGTTTGTTAGATATATTTCTGATATTTTGACCGCGGGGCAGTGGCGTCCGGCACACTGTGCGGCGTCACGGCACGATAATGGACATGTGTCCCGCGATCCATCAGCCGCCGACAGCTGCCGCCGAGTGGACGCATTTGTTTTTGCTAAGAGTTATTGGTCTGCAAGTGTACGTGGGCTGAGGAAACTTGAACATTTAGGTACTGCCGAAAACACGGTTTCATTAGATACATATATGCTTTTAAAGTACATAACTATTCATGTACTTAAAGATGGAATGAATATTTATAATTATTAAAAGATGGAAGGAATTAATATTAGCATACCATAGCAACGTCGGTTGCTACTAAATTCGTTAGTAAATTTGCCATTTTTATTTTAAATTCTCCAATGGGTTTTATGCTTGGTTGATTTGAGTAAGGACTAAGTAGCTCTAGAGACTTGCAAATTTTATGAGGGTGATGAAATGTGATTATTAAATCACCATCAATACATTTTAAAATTGAGGAACACACTTCTTTTATGTATGTAGGAACGAATATTCAAATCAACGAAGGAATAAGCCGCTCTAGAGTCTTGCAAATGTGATGTGGGCAATAAAAATGTGATTGTGCAAGCATTTCATCGTTTAATTCCAAAATTGTGATTAGTCAATATTGCATCAATTCCACTGTTAGTAGGTATCATAACACTGTATTAGCAGTAGAAATTAATGACAAGCGGATTTTTTTAACGTCATAAAACAATACTTTTAAGATTACCGGGGTCCTTCAACATGTTTGAAAACTTACGGCTCTTCACACGGCGGGAGGAGAGATTCTCCGACGTTTCGATTTGATCGTTCAGCCCGTTGTCAAGGAGGCAGCCGGTACATCCGTACGCTTTGCAATAGTCCGCAAATCTGCTGGCATGTTGCCTCGCTGAGCGCGGTTTCGCGAGGTTAGGTGAATTTGGCTTTTTTTAAGACCAGTCTACTCTCCGGTTTTTCATAAACTAAACTAAACATAACATTGGTAGACGCTTGTATTGAATAGTATTTTGCTTGCACTATAGTTATGAGGTTATTTTAATTACATATTTATTTATTTTTTTATGTAATTTGACCTAGCTTCGAACTTAATTCTACGTAAACATTATATTCATTCAATAAAGCGAAGCATGAAAAAAATATGTTACAAAAAAGGATCATCTTAATTTTAGAAGAGAAAGGCTCCTTTGTATTTTGAAGTGTAGTGGCAACCCTCTGATCGGCGGCTCAGCGGGGACCACCCCCTACCTCACACCCCCGTGCCTCCCCCGCCGCAGTCGAGTTGAGACGTCGAGACAAATGACAGCGCGACGCGCGGCATCAATCTACTTATTACGGGGCGACCTCAAACTAAATCATTTATTGTGCGATCCAAATCTACCTATTTACTCAACGAGCTTTAGCTTACGTTGGACAAAGATTTACGCCGTGGAAAATGGGGGTTTTCATTTTGCGGGAAAGTGGGCATTTTCGAAGCCGTTTTTGTGGCCGCTTGCGGTGATTTATTCACCTGCGTGGTTTAAGGGTTGGAGTATATTGTGTCCTAAAAAAATATTGAATATCTTTTATTACTACGACTTAAGGAACATATCCAGAATATATCTACTTGATTAATAATACTTACTTTAAGGTTTGTGGAAAACGGCTAACGGTGTGTCCATGATATTTTACGACGTTTCGAACCAAACAATGGGTCCATCATCATGCGAGCAGTGAGCACCCGTGCCGGCGGCGGTCAACAAGGAACTGTCAGTTTTACGTTTTCCGCCGTTGACGAAGATTGTAGCTGTGGGTGGGGGTAGGCTGCGAAGAAACTTGGGCTGCGTTCCGAATGTCAGATGATGCGCAGTACGTTTCCAGAAGTCTGATTAATTTGAAACTTTGCATACGTATCAAGGACCGATGACAATGCAATAATTTCATAACAGTTTCCCATTATACTTATTAGGACCGCCAGGATTAATAAATTATTTAATAGATCCTCTATAGTAATAATAACTAATTGATAAATCGAACTAAAAAATTAAAAATAAATAATAGTTTAAAAAAACTAAAAAAACACGCTTTTATAGCTAACCGAACTAAAAAATAGAAAATAATTTTTAATTTTAAAGAGTTTATATTACAGTAGTAGAAGATCGAACAATCAATCAGAATTTATCACCTCAAAATAAAATTATAATAAAGTTTAAGTTATTAACAAAATAATTCAATTCAGAGTAAAAAGCGTGGGGTGCTTGATAAAGTAAATGTAACAATCATTCTATTGGCAACTATCTATGAGAGGAGAGTTATGAAAAGTAGTAAAATGCACCCCACGCTTTTTACTCTGAATTGAATTATTTTTTTAATAACTTAAACTTTATTATAATTTTATTTTGAGGTGATAAATTCTGATTGATTGTTCGATATTCTACTACTGTAACATAAACTCTTTAAAATTAAAAATTATTTTCTATTTTTTAGTTCGGTTAGCTATAAAAGCGTGTTTTTTTAGTTTTTTTATTCTTCTCTTCTCTTCGTCTGAGCGGCGCCAACACCGAATTCCACACAGATGACAACTTGAAAGAGTCCTCTCTATTAAAGTTACTGTATTTGGAGAGCTCTATGGACTCTCGGACTATGCGAGGAATATGCCGAGATTCTGTTGCCAATTATTCCACTTGGTCAAACCTAATCCAGTGATTCGCGCCAGAGTCCATATGCTCAGAAACAGCTGACTTCTTAGGTTCTTGTTTCTTCGCTGCTCTTAAATGTTCAGAAATCCGTGTTGCTGCACTTCTCTTCGTCTGTCCTAACCCACAGCTGCATGGAATTTTGTACACACCGGATGATTGTAGAGGTAGCTTATCCTTTACGGAGCGTACCATATGGGCGATTTTCCGATGCGGTTTAAAAATTGTGTCCCCCAATGTCAATGTCCCAATAATATCAGTTACTCCACGTAGGTACGGCAGGAAAGCCCCTCTGTCTTCCAGCAGTGTGTATTCGGCGAGATTAAGAACGAACCTGATGTATGCTTTTTTCCTTGTATCTGTTCTCCCTCAAAGTGTTTTTGAAAAATTAGATTTCTTCACTAATTTGGTCATGGTCACAGATACGTTACGCACCTTCCCTTAATGCCCTTACAACGGTTCGACATTGTAACCAACGTCAATCCGTTAGGAGCGTGGTGTGAGTCTGCATTTAGAGATCTGTTATTGTGCGTGGGCTTACGGTATACTGTGTGACCAAGATAACCGTCTGGTCGGCGAGAGGCCAGCACCTCCAATAACTCTAGACTTTTGTCGCTTTCCAGCTCCATTGTAAAATGTATTGTTGGGTGCACTGCATTTATGTGGTCCAGAAATTCTCGTAGGGCCTGCCGACCGTGAGACCAGATGGCAAAAATATCATCGACGTATTGTATCCAAATTGCAGGGGTGAGCGTTGCAGAAGCCAGTGCTTCTCAGCGCTTTCTAGATTCTCCATAAAGAGGTTTGCAACAGCTGGGGCTACTGGTGATCCTCCTGTCGCAATGCATCGGCATCGTCGCGGGGGATGCGGTTTGACTCAATAACATTTTACACAGCACAAACAATCTCTTCAACTTGAATCGAGCTAGGTGAAGGTGCGAAGTTTAGACCTTTTTTGAGTACTTGTTGCTCCGTGCCTGACAATTCACGATCTGTCATGCTTACAACTGTACTTTTTCGGGCAACCGTATTTTGTCGTACTGCAGTTGGCTTTGAGCTATGCGCGAGTAGTAATTACGTGCGTGTTTTGTGTCATGTTTATGTTGCAAGGACCGAGAATGTGATTCTGCTTTCGGGAATGTTATCTGATCAACTTTCTTCCAAACATCCTGAGCCAACATTGAAGTGAGCTCCAGGTACAATCGCAAAATTTCGTTAGATACTTCATTATACACTCGTCAGTTATTCCGTTGAGATAATTGTCTCAAATATATTTAGCGACAGCGAGCTTCGTAACACTGAAGGACAAAAGCGTCATCCGTTCTAGAGAAAGCGATAATTGACGATTTTCGGGTGCTTTCGGGGCTGCGCGAGCGCAGGATTTTAGGATTCGATTTGGACAGCGGTATAGCACGCAACGGTGACGCACGCGATCAGCGGGAAACGCGAATTTTCCTATCATTATACCGGACATTGAATGTATTCGGATATTCGATTAGTAGTTGTGTGAGCTAGGGAGTGAGTAGATTAATTATCGGTTTGTGATGGTCACAGACTGTGTTCCTGGGGACCTCTACAACCTGTACCAGGTAGCGGGATCGTGTTGCAAGCAGATTGCAGAGGATGAGTGCTCTCTTCATTACACTGTTTTATTACTTAATTGATATTATTGATGTAACCGGATAAATTACCGTCGCGCGTTGTCGGAATGAGGTGTTTTATTAGGTGTGCATTCACGTGACACATTATTCTTCGGATCGGAATTTGAATTTTGGACTACAGAAGTTTTCGACGTGTTTTTACTTGACTGGTCGTGTATGATTCTCATTGGCGCTGGCCAAGGGTTTTGATACCGCTAATTTTGCTCAAGGTATGCATACACACAGAGCTCTCTTTTTTTTCTTGGCTGTAAGCAACGATTAATACAATTTCAGGAAGGTTTACCGCCGGGGTATGACCGCCTCCATCTTTTGGTGTTTTGACGCTGGTGCAATTTCTCTTACGATGGCCGACTGATCGTTGTATTACCTGCGATTACAGACAAACAATATCTGTCCTAATTTCAGGCCTACCGATCGCTAGACCTGGAGATAGTACATATTATAAATTCCTTTTACGTTTTGTAAACAACGGCAAATGCGTTCACGAGAGTACTTAGCCAAAGTCGACAGGGGCCCTGAACAAAAACATGTAATAAATTATCGTACCTAAGTTAGCGTAAGGCCTTGCTTTGTATAACTGTGTAGGCGAACTGTATTGTACACAGAAACTAGTATGTAGGCTTGTAGCTAGTTTCAGGAAAATATTATATCATACCTAAGATAGCTGACATGACTCGGCCGATGACAGACGTGACGTTAGGAGCCTGCCCTAGTCTCTCGCCTCTACGTGGCGGCAGGTAGTAACGACCATTCTAATATATTCTTGTACCTTAAGTTCCATTAAAATTATATCCATTAAATCACACTGAATAAGTCTAGCAGATGGAATGGCGGCCAAGGAGTGACCATTAGTTCAAATCTCCATTGCCCATAACTTACTAGACGATCACATGTAATAAACTTTGGCCAATTCCAGATATTAGTTAATTAGGTAGCAACACTAGACTTTTCTAAGTATAAGCTATGCAAGACTTGATATAAGTTAGCTAGCAGACAGGTTGATTAATTAGAAAAATAAGAGGGTTAGATCGTCTCACCGTATCAGGTGCCTTAGGAGGCGTTTGCTTGCTTCTTGCAGGATGGACTCGGAGCCAGCGATATCGGGTCGTTTCGTAATGCGCGCACATTTCGGTATGATGCCAGTATCACGGCACTTCACTAGAAACTCAACCGAAGCTACCACTTTGCACCGCTTGCACCGGAGACCACTATATTTCCGCACTTCATTGTAAGTTTCCTCGCCGTAGAGGTTACTAATATGTGATTTGAGATTACCGTGGTTAACACTGATTTCTCTCACCGTGTTTCGATGATATTTCACGACGTTTCTAACCAAACATTTGGTCCATCATCAGGCGAGCACCTGTGCCGGCGGCGGTCAACAGGGAACTGTCAGTTTGACGTTTTCCGCCGTTGACGAAGATTTTAGCTGTCGGTGGGGGGGGGGGGGGGGGGGGTTTAGTCTGCGAAGAAACTTGGGCTGCGTTCCGAATGTCAGATGATGTGCAGTACGCACTCACGGTGTATTGAGCGGTCCGGTTTTTCTTCTCTTATTTTCGTGTGAGCGGCGCCAACACCGGATTCCATACAGATGACAACTTGTCGTAAGTACCAACTGGGATACCCTTGGGTTGGCTAATGCCTTCCATTTGCATATATCATATTTGGACGATGGGGCATTTGATGGATCGGATCAGTGTTCGGTGTGGAGGTTATCTGTCTGGTAACGGTTGCGATCTGATATTTTTTTGTGCTTACCTATGTTGTAAGCAAGGAATGTATGGGGTGCAAATGCAACTGGATGCCCTTTTTGAGGGGGCTTAACCTATATAACAGGCGTAAACCTGGTTCTAAGGTTCTCCATTTCTATATTTCAGATACCTCCATGCGCCTAGCTCTCCCATTGTTATATCTACTCCTTTCACTACAGACAATAAATACTTACAATAAAACAATTATAATATCTTCGGTATCTAAATTTCACTAAATAGACGGAAAATACGCTCGTTAGCACACTAGACTTATATCGGTCAGTACCGTTGTTGAAAAGTCGTTGGTTGATTAAAATATATTAATAGATATGTTCACTATTTACTACTTGAGCTCATACAATCCCCACCCAGACCCATCACAGAGGTCACACAACGTGGCATGAGCAGGCATTTAAAACTGAGACAAACCTTGATTACTAGCGTTCACATCACGTACACAATTTTTTTATTTTTAAAAATGCCTATACCAAGAGCATTAATCATCATACAATTTCACCAAGTTATTTTGGTAAAATGTAACAACTAACAGAATCAAGTACGTTAAATCGTTCTCAAGTAACGCCTGCACCTAACCATAGACCTAACCAATACATCCAACGTAACCGCAGCGCTTTCCGCCGTCGCCTACCGTGCCGCGTATTGTGCTTGCGGTATTCATTAATTTGATGAAATAAAACAAAATGTCACTTTAATTAACGCCCATTATTATACAATGACAGACAGGATGCGCAGGGAGAAGGCTGGATGGATTTGGGGACGTTTGTCTTCCCTCAAGCGGCGCGCCACCGCAGTCGGCTCTCGTACCTGCCTCCTTGTGTCGGGGGCCGGAGCGACTGTTTGCGGGGTAGGTTAGCTAATCGCTTTGCGCGGTAGCGGCTCTGACTGATGTGACGTAATGCTGTAAGGTTAAACTTACGTCCTTATACGCATTTGGTGCGTGTACCTATTTGTCACTATTTTTAACCGACTGCGACAAGGAGGGTAATGGTTTGTTTGGTTTAATGTTAATTTCTCGATATATTATGAAACATTGAGGGCCGAGTGCACGAAAGGACAAAAATCAAAATTAACGTCAACGTATGATTAAACACGTCACTTTGAAAGGATAGGTATGGAAGGAAATCCATGAGGTTCACTAAAAGTGACGTGTTGAAACATTTATTAACTCAGCCGTCTTTTCGTGCAATCGGGGCTGAGTGTTGTTAGAAATGACAAGTCATTAATGGTTACTACCACATCCACCGTCATGATATTAGCCCAACACATCGCATTTCCCAAGAAATGAGGTGCCATACCACGACCTTCCCTTTATGAAAACGGCTACATTAGATTGGATCCAGCGCGATGGTGCCAACCCGGGCGGGCTTAACCCTCTACCGCCTAGTAGGGGAAGGGGACTAACATTTTGACAGGACTCCGAACCATGGAATAGCTTCCATTCGTGACGAACATGCACTTATCCAACTTAGACAGAGAAATAGAGTGGTGCATGAACGGACCGGTGATTTGAACCTTTAGGATGCAAGGCAAGTCGCCTCGCCGCGCCAAAAAACGTTATTGAAGCAACCTTTAGCTCAACCAATAACGCCACTCACCACGAACTTAACAATAATTTGTCCTCATACAAGCAGGCGGTCATAAATATCAATTGAATCAGGCGAGTATCTCTTCATCTGTTGATTGATTGGTCGCTCGAGATCACGTGACAATTTGGTCCAGCACCGGAATAATGGCCGAACCACTCGCAGCTCGGGTTAGGTGAAGTTAGTCCCAAAATAAGCGCACGCAGCCTGACTATTCTCGGTTCAATCGCCTCTTCTTGAGAAGGGTATTAATTTTCAAAGTTTATTTTTTTGCTAATTATGAGAACATCGTATATTCCGGGAGCACACGACATTTTTGGTCACATTAATGTAAATGGCTGAATCTTGGTTCACAGGTTAGAGACCAACCCTCTGATGCTAAATATGTCGTCTGCCTGGGCCAAGTGGTTGCGTTACCTACATTGATTATACAAAATAGATGTTGATATATACCTGTTGATGAATATACTTATAGTCTGGAAATATTTATACCTTTTTAATAAGCAACAATAACCAGTCGGTTCTTTAGGGTTGTTAATATTCTAAAATTATATCGGTAATCTTAATAGCCTAAACCGACTTTCAGTTTTATACTTTTTCGTACTAAGCAGGTACGTCGCTTATTCCAAGTAATGTGATATGTATGTATGTGTAATCGACCGTGAAGTAAGAACAATTGCGTTATCAATTGCGTTATCAATCCAATGGTATGTTTGCGGGTATTGGGAGACGGGTATTGGTAATGGAGTACTGTAGCGGTGACCGTAGCCCAGCAGGCAGCAGCAGCTCGCTTCGTTCATAGACTCCACAGATTAATCCTTTCGTAGCTCAGTCGAACTAATCATCGTGTTCTACATTTATATAACCTCCCAATGTAGAACTTTTAACGGGATCTCGAACTGGCCTGGCCCATACGAAGTTTCATGTACGCTCCATCCCTAATGGTCTTTAACATAATGAGGTGATCAAGTTCCATACTCGTGCCTGTGTCCTCAGTCAAATTAGGATTTTTTTTTTCAAAAATATTGTACATTAAGTTGGGTTTCACCAAGTGCTGATTTATTTTAATCGACATTTAAAGGGCCTTTATTACTAAAGTGCTGATTAACTTGTCCTCATATTGATTTCAAGCTGCTAAGAAAGGCTCTTAATATGTGGCGATTAAACTAATCAGCAGTAGGTGAAATGTGAGTATCAACTGAGAGCTACGGCCTTTTTGATAACTTTACTTGCATCCATGATATGTCTTTTTCTCTTTGCATACAAATTTTTAGATGCGTTTGTGACGGTTTTTAGTTTATGTATCAATAAAACAAACAGACGTAGCTCTCAATTGATTCATTTAATGTGCAAAATATCAGAAAAATATTTCAGAATTTGACCGAGAAACCAGGCACGAGCCATTGTATCTAACATGATCACCTCATTATCCTCTTGGGGGTTTTCATCGTAAATTTATTTACCAAGTCAACAGTACTTGCCCGTAAATCTGACGTTAGATTTCATTTTATGGTGGTACGTTACAGTTAGGTGGCCGAATAAAACGTCGTTCGATAACTTGGTAAGAAATGCAGCTAAACGTGGGATTTGATCACTCAATTGCCTGTTCATCGTCGGATTAGTTTACCATGGTAACCCCCGTTAAGGCGAGGTATAAAATATGTAATGGCTATTTGGCATATTTAATTGTGACAATACATTTCACAATTCCGCAAAATCATAACGTTTTCAAAATAAAATTCTAGTTACTATCGGCTTGGAGCAAATAAATATGCTTTCTCCAACATTTATGAGACTAATATGACATCGTCTACATATTTTGAAAGTCTCACGGAATAGAAGATTGTTAAAGGTTTCATATTCCAAGCATATATGAGGGTGGAACATTTAAGGGCGCTTACTAAACATTTTAAAGTTATGGTGTACCTAAAATTGTATAGGATGGACATCGGCCTGATAGCATCCGAAAATTTTACTTGAAAAGCATAGGTACTTATTTTCAAAAATAACTTTAAAACCCCTGTACTGATTATTTAAATATAATTATGTTACATTTTTCAAACAATATATTTATACATGTTTTGTCTTATCGAAAAACATTTTCTGGGTGTGTAGGATGACGTAATTTATTTTTGTTGTCAATTGACTGAATTTCGTTGATTATAAAAATCAATAGATTCGGAAGAGGGGTTTTCACATTATTTCCAAACTACGTTTGAATGAGGAGTATCGATTCCGGGCCCTCCTATTTCGTGTAATTGTGCAATTCCATGGAGTTCAAATCACTGCCTAATATGTCTCCTAACTAAATAAGAAACAAAGAATATCTAATGCCTGATTTTTCAATAGTCAGATAAATGGTCGGATACTTAACAAGCCAATAAAATTATTCCGCTCTTTAACAGACTGATAGGACTAGCTCGATTTTTCAATGGTGAAACATAGGTCAGTTATCTATCTGAGGATTATGTTCGATGGCGGTTATATTTCTCATGACCAATTTCAAGGAGTAGTGTTAAAGAGAGACAGCTCAGTAAAATAGCTCTTATGTTAGTAAAGGATACCACTTCACATTTTTTATTTGTCAAGATTGACAGCAGCTTATGTTTTTGTTCAATATTATTTGGAAACCCAGGTATTCGTTTCGTTCGCTTGCTTGTTCCCGTTAGGTTTATTTTTTTGGATTATGTCGTTGGTTTTATCTATCGAAATGGAGAGAGCAAGAAGAGAGAGTGGGCTTCTTTTCTCCTAATCAATCATCATATGATCAATGATATCAAAAAAGTCTCATGTTTTATGGACAAACCTTTAATAAAGTACCGACTTGTAAAACACTGACCGATAATAATCTTGATCTATCCAACCCATTCCATAACATTCGTCTGATGAACATATATGTTATTATAATGAAATTGTTATTTTTTCTAAAATAACCACAATAAGGCAAAACTTCTTCGATAGAAAACTTCTTCAAAGAACAAAGTTTTTAGTCAGTAGATTGATTAAACTGTGATTCTGTCGATTTTTTTTTTTTATTTAATATTGTACATTTCTGCATGGCAGCTAGGCTGTACTCGTATCGCCTTGGATACCGATAGTTTCCTCCTGAGCCTGATTCTCCTGAATCAATGTTTCAATAGGTAAATCGTTACATTAATGTATTGTAAATAAAAGAGTTTCGTAAAGTTTGTAACATATATATTTCTTTGAGCTTTTAATTGCATTTTGAAATACAACAAAAAATATTAAATAAGATATTAAATTTGGTAAAATTAATTTAACATTTTTTTAAGAATGAGCAAAAACGTCTTGATCAGAGCTAGCGTATACATCATATTTGTCAAATGTTACTATAGTAATATTTTTTTCGAGTTGTTGATCTTTCGAAATAATGACATCTCGGTGCCGTGTTTAAAAATGGATATCGACTCTACTATCTATAATTAATAATATGTTTACATTATCAGTTTAAAATATAAAAGAAATACATTTCCCTCGAGAACATCGAGTAGGTATCTGAGTACAGTATACGTGTATATCGTAAGTTACAACTGGAAGATATTTCATGAAAGTTTTCACTTTACAGAGAAGTCCATGCGTATACGATTGTTTCTATAGTTTTATATCATTCATTTCACTGTAAAAAGAAACAAGACAGTATAACTTTTTATCACTTTCTTTCGCAAAATACATACCATCGCTAGGTAGACAGAATAATTACATACATAATCGCTGAATTACTATGGTATACAAGTTCTCACAGATATTAGTACATGCCTAAAGCTATAAGTATGGCTTAAAACTAAATAATAAATAGTATTCTCACGTAGAGCGGAGTAGGTATAGTTAAATATAATTTACACTAGAGACTTTACTGTAATATTGCATTTAATTCAATCGTTGAATGAATATTTACACAGCTGTTCGATCAATATACACAAGTAAGTATTGTAACAAAACTTCATTTCATCTTGAGATTGTATCTCTGAGATTGCCGAATCGAGGGCGAACTTATAACCTTGCTCATTACACAAATTATTGCGACAATTATAATTTCTTAAGTCGAAAAAAATGTCCTGGTTATTATTTGAATATTTTCTCGGTACATATTGAAGTACATTATAAAGAAAACTTAAAACAAAAACTTAACATCTCAGAGACGAAGCACTAAAGTGAAGTAGAGTCACGTTATAATATTACGGAGATCCAAATAAAAAATATATTTTAAAGTGACTAAAATGCCTCAACTAAGAAAAAAAGAATTACGTCAAAAGTTACTTCAAATTTTATTGCAAGTGCGTGAATACATGCTTCAATTAATGAAATTTGATATCTAAGCTGTTTAGGGATATTAAGCCCAAATATTATTGGATACCTAAAGGCAAATTTTAAAATTCTATCATTATTTTTACATCTTTAGCTTCGTATAACTAGTTGAACGTAGAACGTTTGGCGTATACTTATTTCTATTACAAAAATTAAACTAGGAGCTTAACTATGCGATACATTTAACGATAAATTTAAGTAATTTAGTTGGCAAAATGTATTCATTTATTTAAGCGCACCTAATGACGGTCGCAGCTACCTAATACATACCTGGTACACCGCCCCGCGTTCGGACCATTACTAGACGTCCCTCCTCACGTGCTCTCCTATCGTCCGGCAAGGTATAACATGTACTCATTAAAGTATCGAGATATGGTAGCATCACATGGTACAATCGGGCGTTCGACCCTTCACTAAACTCTAACCTTCCATTTATCACTAGGCTACACAGCTATCCAAAGGAAGCTTCGCGAAAGGTACCTACTGTACCGCGTATACGAATTTATCTTAACATTAAAACTTTGTTTTTACAATTTTGTACAGATCAACCTAAGAGCGACTATATTTTAACAGTTAATCCAACAGTTTACATTCGTCGCAGCCAAAGTAGGTGAGATCGCAGTTGAACTCTCAGTAGTCTAACTAAAACTATCCTACACGTACTTGCTGGACAGCTGTTTAGCGAGCTCGGTGTATTTGAGAAACTTGGAGTGAGGACTCTCCTCAAACCCCTGCTGGCCGACCGGGCTCTTGGGGTCCTGCGGCGAGGAGACTCCGGATCCCCCGCTCTTATGTCCGCCGGGGGACTGCGGTGTCGACGACGAAGGACCCTTCGCTCCGACCGGCTCTGGGATCATACCGTCCTTCACGAAATGCATTTTGGATAGATGGTGGCGGTAGGCGCCCTTGGATATGAAGGGAGTATCGCAAAATGCGCATTTCATAATGGAATCAGTGACAACAGCATCATTGCAAGCCCAACTAAAAGCCAATATAGCTCCTGGGGCGGCGGGCGAGGGTGATGGCTGCGGGGCGGCACGCATGGTGGGTGGTGCGGTTTCAGTTTTGTCGCAAAGTTTTTGCAGCGCCGCAAGTGGGTGGCTGCTTCCCCTCTTAGAGGATCCAGCTTCACCGCTGCCGCCGCCACCACCTGACAAATTGTCAAACATAGATGAGAGAGCGCCCAGGCTGGACGATGGCTTCTTGTCCGGTGTGCTTCTCGGCGTTCCAGACCGGTCACTCGCAGGGCTGGCACTGTTTCTGTTCGGACTCTTTCCCCTCATAGGACTTGCCGATGGGCTCGGACCACCATCGCTACCTCGTCTCTTTACGAGAGAGGTAGCCTTTGCATCTTCATTAAGTCTACTTTGCGGTCTCTCTTCATCATCATCATCAATTTCTTTCTTAATTTGGACGGAGCGATTACTCAGGTCAACGCCTTCTTCATGATCTTCATCTTCTGTCACCTCTTTCTTAATTCTGATTTCAGACGCCGGCCGTTCTTCAGCAGTGGGCCGCTCAGATGCAGGGGTGTGTGAACCTCGTGCCTCGGGTGTGGTTCTTGGCGTCATATGGTACGGCGGAGGCTCCAGTTTTCTATCAGGAGTCAGTGACTCGACACGACTGCTTCCTCGTTCAGACATAGAGCTCGACTCGCTACCGCTACGCTCACGACGCCCATAGTGCCCCTGATTCTGGTGGTGGTAGTTCCTCAACATACTCATAGTTTGAGGATCGACCAAAGGTTTTGTGTAATCTACACTTTCATCAATTCCTAGTCTTTTTAAGATACTTGAGCCTATAGGAGCATGAGCAGCAGCTCCAGGCATACCTGGCCCTGATCCATGCCGCGACCTGGTATCGAAGCTCTTTTCAATCAGCTGTTCGATCGCATTCAACACAGATGGCGAAGAACTTTTATCATTATTGCTGTTAGTATCCTTAGAGCTAGGTGAGGAGTCATGTACAGAAGAGGGCGATCGGTGGTGTCTCGAACCAGGCGATGGAAGCTCGTCGTTAATACTTTTTCTACCATCACGGGTAGTGGGTGTTAAATGACCGGAAAGAAGGTTATCAGGTGGTATGATATTGTTCGAAAGCAGTGCATTTTTCAGAAAATTTCTTTGGCTGTTAGACATTGGTGCTCCGATACACTGTCGAATATGCTCAACGAAAACGGCCGTTTCAATTTTATCGCCACATTTCTCGCAAGTGATACGGCTACCGGCACCTAAGTCTCTCATTGGCTTTCCTCCTGAAATATTATTCCCGTCTCCATTTTTAAAATCGTGTTGGGCTCTCTCCAACTCCAGTAACTTCCGAACCGGTAAGGATTTCTTACGCTTTTCTCGTGTTTGCCGTCTGCGGCCTCCACTTTCGGTAATTGATCTCATAATATGTTCCTTGTAGTGAGAATTCTTTACCATGTGATTACTCAACTCCTTCAACGAACTAAAAGCTTGGTCGCAAACTTTACATGTGAGTACTGCGCTGACGTGACTGCTGTTACCGGCCGCGGCTTGTACGGCTGCGTTGTTTCCAGGAGCCGAGGAGCCAGAACTCTTACCGTCGTCAGAAGATTTCCAAGATATTATTTGTTCTTGCGAAATTATATTTGTATAATGTTGCGTGCGCTGCATATGACTAGTCATTTCAGCGAGTGATCGAAAACTCTCCGCACACCACATGCATTTCAAAATTTGTCGAGTCTGTTCGGCTCCTTTTCCAAGCCAAACGTCTTGACCTCTCACCAATTTCCGAGGAAGTGGCATCGTCTCCTTTATGAGCAAGTTCAAATCGTTTTGGTTCGACTTCGAAGTCGAAGTGGAAGAGTTGTGGTGAGAGCCCGCCGAGGGCGAGCTCGTCGGTGGCTGATGGGAAGACGACTGGTGCGACCCAGAAGAAGGAGGAACCGGGACGTTAACTCCACAATGCTTCGCCTCTTTCATGTGTAAGGTCATGTCAGCTAGAGAGTTAAAACTCTTCTTGCACCAAACGCATTTGAGGACATCCTTCGCCTGATCAGCGCCCTTGTTCAACCAGTGCGATTGCCAGGCGCTGTGGCGACCCGCCGCAGACGGCGGCAGACTCGCGCCCAGCGCTGCGCTCTGAGCGACCGAGCGAAACAACTCCTCACCGCCGAGGCGGCTCAGCTCGCTCATCTTCTCGAGGGCCTTGGTGGCGTCGTTCGGAGTAGGCATGCCGTGCTTCAGTTTACCGTTCCACTCGGGCGGGATGGTACCCTTGGGGGAGAGACCGGCCGCGGCAACAGCGGCCGCGAAATACGGCAGATGCGGGGAAACCGGAGTCGCCCAAGGCGAAGACTTAAAATCGGCAGGGCGAGCATTCTTCCGCATCGGGACGGGGGACGGGGAGTCCTCGGGGCCGCGCTTGCGTGTGCTGACGGAGAGGTCGAGAGGGCCGTTCTCGGGGGTTTTGCTGAGGTTGACGGCGTCGTCTCGCGAGTCGTCGTCATCGCGTTCGTCGCCCTTCCTCGTGCTGAAGTCGAGCACCGCGTCGGCGACCCGCTCGGCATCGGCGGCGAGCGGGAGAAGGGAAGGTTCGTCGACAGGGCAGGACATGAGAAGGCGCTGGTGGTGCGCGGCGGCAGCGGCGGCCGCGCCCAGGTAGGCGGCGACGGCGGCCGAGTGCGGCTGCAGCAGCGACGCGGGCAGCGAGGCGGGCAGCGCGATGCCGGCGGAGGCGCTGCGGCCAGAGTACACGGAGTCGCTGGAGGGGCAGCGCGGTGCGCCCGGCGACTCGCGCGACACGCATCGTGGGCTCTCCCTGTAGACAAACAACAAACCGGTTATTCGTTGTTGGGGTTGTCTTTACTTTGCATCAACTTTTGTTGGCTGCAAGTTTTAAAAGGTGTTGAACGAATGTTTATATTGAATTTAGTTCAACATTATGTCGATAAAAAGAAATTATAATATTTTGAAGGGAGCACAATAAAAAATACAGACACTGTTGATGGAAAATGCATTTTTGTTAAAAATTAAGTTTTTAAAATGATTGTGTGACTTTTATGTTATAGTATTTTTGAATCTTCTTAACTATAATGGAGAAAAAAAATCTTAAAGATCCGTCCCTAATCCTTAATCGTAAAACAACAAAATTAAAAACCTTTATCGTGAAAATAATTAACAGGACATTCTGTATTTCTGTATCTGTAAAACATTAAAAGCGCTAATCTTATTCGAATATGGCAACAGGATTCCTATTAGTAATTTGCCGATATCTAGTCGATAGGCCGGCCACACATGAAGATATTGTAGACATAATTTATTTACACATTGGATTGCAGATTATCGGTTACAAGAACATAACTCGAAATATCTCCTCCCCTATGCGGCCGTGACGCGCAAACTTCGAAAATCCGTAAGCATCCACAAGCATCGATCTTAATACTGTTAAGTTTCAATAACTTCCATACTATGCAATTATCAGGTTATCATACATAAACAATGTCATTTTGAATCTAGAACGCAAGCAGAAAGCTTCGGCTATCTGACCAGCGAAATGCTATTCAGACAGTATTGTATTTTAGTAAAGTTTACAACCTTGTAAAGTTTCATTTTATCACCTTATATATTTACTAGTGCAATACGTTGAAAGTTAAACAAACCGTATAATAATTATAATGATCGAATAAACCAGTTTTAAAATGCAGACTGGTAAATATTACGACAAAATTAAACAGCAAAATAAGGAAAATGCGCCGAAGGATTGGCTCTATTCATCAAGAACTTTTTAAAGAACCGTGAGTGTTTGCTAACTATGGGTAGTACCATTAAATAAAATATTTTCGAAGCAGCAATGTAAATTGTCCGAGTTTTCCATTAAATTAAATGAATCTGTGAACATATAACGAGGGTCCACGCGAGGCACTGATTCCCATATGGTGTGTTCGAAATTAAGACAATAGGTGTGGTTTATAGCTCATCCATATCCAGTTCAAGAAACGACCAATGTCAAACCATGTTTGCAATTCATCTTCGAAGTAACGCGAAAATCAAAAGTAACAAAAGCATCACAAAATCGACACGAAACCTTCGAAGTCTTCAATAATGAAACACGGCATACCTCAAGTGGTCCTCCACGATCATTCTGGACAGGTTCCCAAAGTCGAACAAATTCAACGCGAACGTCATTCAACTAGCACTGAGTCACACCGGATCGATCCTATCCATCACGCGTCCATCGGAATCGATGCTGAAGGAGACGAGTCGGGGCCGAGCGGCATGTAAACACGCGGTGCGAGCGCGACGCCGGGCGGTCGGGCGAGGAGTGAGCCACAAGCGCCTCCGGCGGGCGGCGGCGGCGGCGGTCCCGCGCGGAATGAGACACGCCGTGATTTACGACCCGCCCGCAGCGTGTCTCGCCCCGCGCCGCCCGCGCGTGCGAGCGGGACGCGGCGCGAGCGGGCGGGCCCCCCGCGCCCGGTGCGAGCGGGACGCCCGCCGCTCGCTCGCTTCTTGGGGGTGGCTTCGATGCGTAATGCAAGCGTGCGTGTGATGCGCGCAAGGTGGAATAATGTGCAGCGGTGGATGTCCGTGGGGAAAAATGTGTAGAGGCAACGCAGCGACTGGAAAACGCGCTTTATTTTCCGGGGCACCTGCAGCGCGTTAACTATTTTGTAGATTGGAATAAAATGACGTGGTCCTTGTTAATTTCGGCTTCTGATTTCTTTTACTTTTTCTCTATTACTTCCCAATAAATACTAGTCCCTGATTTGTGAAAGAAACAATATGTTGTTAAAAAAAAGACATTCGCAAAGAAAAAGTTCGGCCCTTTTATTTTAAACTATGATTTCAATTAAACGAGGGAAGGTAGGTAGGTATCTAGGTAAAATTATGCGCTTTAATTTATTTTCGTATTTTTGTTTCCTAAATATAGAACTAAAACCCCTGATTTCTCCACCTTCAGCTACCTGAAATCCGATAGTTTACTTTCGGTTACATTGAATATACCTGGTGTAACCGAAAGATATCTTTGGGATTTTTGTAGCTGGAGGTGGTGGAAACGGGCGTTAGAGGACATTTATTAAATGTTTAATGACGAATATAATATTTTTATATATATACTTAACGCATGATATGTTTCTTCCCTAATGATTTAAAGTTCTGCGCAAAATAAGCCCCGATTGCACGAAGAAACGGCTGAGTTAATCAATGTTCATTCACGTCACTTTTATTGAAATGCAAGGAGTTCCTCCCACACGTTGATTTTTTGTACTTTCGTTCACTCGGACCTAAGTATTGCAGGCACCGGTGGGGTGAGGCCGTGAAAAGAAATGTGGACACAGATTTTTTCATTCAAGGCCGCAGCGTCCGTCGCGGAGAGGTCGACACGCGGAGTGCGGACCGACCGTCGACTGCTGCGGGCTAGGTCGACACGCGGAGTGCGGACCGACCGTCGACTGCTGCGGGCTAGGTCGACACGCGGAGTGCGGACCGACCGTCGACTGCTGCGGGCTAGGTCGACACGCGGAGTGCGGACCGACCGTCGACTGCTGCGGGCTAGGTCGACACGCGGAGTGCGGACCGACCGTCGACTGCTGCGGGCTAGGTCGACACGCGGAGTGCGGACCGACCGTCGACTGCTGCGGGCTAGGTCGACACGCGGAGTGCGGACCGACCGTCGACTGCTGCGGGCTAGGTCGACACGCGGAGTGCGGACCGACCGTCGACTGCTGCGGGTTAGGTCGACCCGCGCGGCCGGCGGATGTCGGAGTCGACCGGCCGCTAACTACGAGGTGCGTGCGGCGAGCGAGGTAATAATATCGGGGGTGCGTGATTTGCCCGAGTTTGTGAAGGGTGGAGCGCCGCGGAGGAAATTAATTTGAGTGCAGTTCCCCCGTTCGAGTATCAAAAGAAAAGTGTTTTACTTAAAAAGTGTTAACTTTTTTAATTGTATATCATTTACGATGTTTTATGTAACAGGACATGGATAGCTAACACCACAAACCCACCGTCATGAAATTAGCCCAAAACACATCAAATTCGCGAAGGATGTAAGGGGCCATGCCAGGACGTCCCCTTTATAAGCACGACTACATTGAATGGGAAATACGCCCCAACGGATTAGTATATGACATATTTTGTTTCTCGTGCATAAGAAGGCCGGGAGCGAGGGGCCGATTTCAACTCTAGCGCTCAGTCAGTGTCAGACACTTGAACTCATAATTCGTTTTATACTTGTGCTGCAGGTTCTTATCTCATTACATAACTAATTAAGTATATGTACTTACATTAAATTGTACCAGAATATTTCTGGATTAGGAAAACATTTGAGGCATCGTGACTGTGCAAGAAAAAGGTCTTTCTTGTCGGCTGCATGAAATTAAATCATTTTTTTTTCATTCCCGTTTCAAACATATTTCATGCAATGCGATGGTACCAAAAAGAAAGTGGAACGGAGCGGAGATTTCAACCCAGACCTCTGGCATGCAAGGCAAGTCCCTGTGCCACTAAGCTACGAGCCGTTCAACGTGTAATGTGGGTGTTTAAAACATTTTCTAATAATATTGCCTTACCACAGCTCCTTTTCGCGGACATAGTAGTCGACGTTTCGAAATGACTCGTGCAGTCCTTTAGATACATATGCGGTTATCATTAATAAATGTTAGTCTTCCCTTCATTAATATAATATTTACTATTTCATGGTATTTCTATAGAACTGAACTGACTAACCGTTACATCTGATCAAAATGGAACATTCTTGTAACCGCAAGCGTACAGCCCGCAAAATAGAATCTACGTGAAAAAAAACTAAATTATTGATTTATCGCCCTGATTTACAGAGAATAAAGCCCCCCAAGCTCCGCCCCATATTTACGGCGTAGGAGCTCGTTCGGACGAGATGAAAGACGTTTACGACTCCGAGATTACACGCCCTGCCGCCCGCAGCCGCCGTCGCACCGCCTCCGCGCCGCTGCCGCCGCTATCCCGCCGATAACACGCCTTTGATTTAGGCGCGCTTGGAGCAATCCACGAGCAAATAAGTCCGTGTTGCCTAGTGTGTTTCGAAATTTTTAGAATGTGCTTTTAACTTCACGTGCGTTCGACAAACATCCACCAGAATCAACAAACTAAGCTCCGATTGCACGAAGAGAGGGCTGAGTTAATCAATGTTTAAACACGTCACTTTTAGTGAACCGTATGAAGTTCCTTCCATACTGTCCTTACATAGTGACGTGTTTAATCATACGTTGACGTTTGATTTAGATTTTTGCCCTTTGGGCACTCGGCCCTAAGTTTTTCCTATGAGTGAATAAGAGAGTTGGGAAATGAACGGAAAAGCGCCATTCGCTATGGAATCGTTGGAAAGTCAATCGAGGGAGTCATAATGTGAGCACGTTGCTAACAATTCGTTGTTCCAAATGCCATTTAAGTATATTCTATATGGAAAAATCGTTCAAACTCAATAAAAAATAAACGGAGAAAGACACTTGAAGCACGTCCCCGCCAAGGGTTCGTCACATGTGTCGGAAGGAAGGTTGACATTAGAATAAAGTGAGGCGATAGATTAGAGCTGTCCAAATTCGTAATATATGCGCGTCCGGTCGGCGGCGGTGCGGTGAGGAGCGGAGGTGCGGGTAGGGAGGGCACGACGCGACCGACGCGGCATCGACAGGCTGTGTGACCCGACTGTCGACTTTTATTCTTAGGGTTCCGTTTGAGCAGCTAGTTCCTGAGGTAGAGCGACCGGTAGGGATTTTGTAGCTTCTCTAACATCGCACACCAAATTATGCCGAAAAACTAATCAATCTAAAACGAAGGGAGATTTTTCTTGATGACGCCTAATTGCTAATTTTGTCTCCACGGTTCGGAATCCATGTAAAACTGTAGGTCCCCTTCCCCTACTAGGTGGTAGGGTTTAATCCCGGCCGGGTTGGTACCATCGCGCATTGGATGAAAAGATGGTCGAAGCGGCAATGAAAAATCCTCATGCTCATAAAGGGAAGGTCCTGGCATGACACCTAATTCATTCGGGAATGTGATGTATTGGGCTAATATCATAACGGTAATTGTTTGGTATTAGCCTTCCATGTCTGGTCGCATAAAATAAAAAGTAAGTTTGAAACTGTGTGGCCAGGAAAAAATGAATTATAATTATTTAGAATTGTAAAACACTATTCATGCTAATATGCTCATTACCTCCCAATTCAAGATTTCATATAATAATTTAGTTTAATAGTCCTTCATAGACCATTGCCATAAGGCGTCCCTGCTACGGTACGGGTCTACCTGTCCACGGAGCCCCGATAGAGTGAAGCGTAGGAAATTTTAGTAAAATATCGCCACCACGCCAGCTGCTTGGTCCCGTACACTTTACAACTTCCTAACACATTAAACGCGGCGTGCGGGGCGCGCGGAGCGTGGAAGGGACCAGACGGACGGGCTCGGTCCGTGACGACATCCAAATATGAATAGCGTCAAAAAGGTAGCAGCTTTGACATGGAACATGGCTATTAAAATGTGTCATCTCCTGTAGCCCAATTTTTGGGATTATGTTCCTTATTGCACGTTTGGCGGATGGGAAGTACACGGGAAAAAGTGCCCGAGTGACACTTTTACTCTCACAGACCCGTCAACCCATATTACGTTACAGCCGAAATTGTGACATCGTTGCCTGTCTATTTCTTCGCTTGTTGTTTTCTTCGTGAGCGTAATCCCGTATTGACGACTGGCGCTTGTGAAATGTTATTCCGTTCGACTTAGACACGGACATAATCATAATCAACGCCACGACTGAATGTATTCAACATTATGGTGTCGCCATTGATTTAGTATGCCTTCATCTCTAAAGTGTTATCAGGTACATTAACATAAAACCATTCCATTGCATGTTTTTAATTCTTCATCCGATTTTTTAAAATTAGATTATTTTGCGGTATTTATGGTAGACGTTCATTGCGAAAAAACTAGTTGACATTCAAGTTGATTTAAATTTAATGATCACCTATGCTTATATTCTAATTATAAGACCTTATTGAAATTATGATTTTTATACTATACTTTAAATACTTTGTCTTTATTTAATAAGGCAAATACCTGGCAAGCCATTCATTTACTTCAGATATGCGGGAGGATGAAAAATTATCATGCCATTAGGTATCATATTTAACCACCCGAGTCGAGATATAAAATAATCACCTCCATTCTATGAGAATCAACGTGTTCATTCTCTCTCCAAAGTATGAAATAAACATTCGTAACTCCAGAACACTGGTCGCTTCGGGCGCAGTCAGCGAGCGACAGACGTGCGTGCGGGCGGAATCAATCAATCAACTGTATTTATGTGACGCGTATTGTGATACCCCTAGACCCCCGCACCCTCCGAAGGCTGGCGCGGGACCGCTCCCACCCCCTCCGTCCCGACCCGACTGCTGGCGTCAAATTCACCGACGCACCTTTTCGGCAACCTTGAGTTCCGAGTGAAATGCGTCACGTGTGAATTGTAGGGTTATCGGGAACGGCAAAGCACCTGACCAACGAAAAATTCATTACTGGAACGGCTATCACAAATCACAGGATTTATGGGGAGAACATTTGCAAAAGAAACACTCGGGTGGCTCAAATCTGGTGGCGTAACATCTGACGAAGTTAATTACTAGCCAGGTTATTTTTTAATCAAATATGTTTGCATTACTGATACATTATTGCACCTTTTTAGGGGTCCGTACCCAAAGGGTGCAAACGGAACCCTATTACTAAGCCTCCGCTGTCCGTCCGTCCATCCGTCCGTCTGTCACAGGGCTGTATCTCAGTAACCGTAACAGATAGACAGCTGAAATTTTCACAGATATTTATTTTGCCGCTATAACAATAAATAGGTAAAAAGTATTAATAATAAAAAACAAAGGGGGCCTCCATACAAAAAACCAGATTTTTTTAGTTAAATCTTGGTACGGAACCCTTCGTGTGCGAGTCCGACTCGCACTTGGCCGGTTTTTTCCTTCTATATGGGTACGAATTGACTTGTTCGTGCTTTGCGGCTAACTAAGACATTAAAGTTTTTAGTTATTTTTCCCCGAGGAATTTTTATTTTATAGAAAAGAAAACTCTAAAACGTCACCAGAGCCATGTAGTGTTTTACCTAATGGAGTCCGGTTGCACAATAAAGCCGCGAAAGTGGTTAAAAGTGGTTGAAAACATTTCAAGTGGCACTTTAAGCATCATTATAAGAAATCCACAAAACACAAGAGTGCATTTGGCTCCCGAGAACATAATTTTGCTATCATATCGCCTAAAGCCAAACACCACCGAAAGGAAGTAATGAATATCCTTGCGATGTTTCCCTTTATCGTAAGCGCTTCTGTTTTATAAATACTCCTCTGCACCACGAATGCTTCAGTAATGCTACTGCATTCTTCCCTGAACATAGTGTATAGGTAACATCGCTGAGATTGAACACTGTTCACGCTTGGCAAAGCGTTAAAGTCGTCTACTTTGCTGGCTCGCATCTTAGAGATACCACTTAGATGATGGATGGCGGATCCAGGAGCGAGCTGCTGTGTGTGTGTAATTGACATTGATGGAGCGGCCATCCGCGAATGCAGATGGACCTGCTTCTGACAAATTCGCGCAGGCAGATTTCCGCGCAGAGACCGAACGACTTTACATTGGCACGCGGCAGAAATATTAACTTTCCTTGCTTCGGTAAATTTTCTGTAGGACAATTGCCACTTGTCTGTCATTTCAGCAGCAGAACGCGAAAATTGTACACATACCATTATTAAGATAGTGGCGAAGTGATATAACACATAGCAACATGAATGCTCTTGATTCGTCCATATTTGTCTTAGATATAAAAAAAACACCCATCTAGAACTTTGCCCTGAAGTGGGTAGCTTTCAAGCGAATGAAAAGTATTTTTTACATGTTTTAATTTAAAAAAAAATACAAGATTTGCTACTGAGAGTTGGAGTTTCGTGTTTGAGTTCTGCTTCAACAGGCACTCGATGTCGAGTGCTTCGGGTGCACTACAAATATTAGATTACTACACATTCATTTTTGTTGCGCACACCTGTAGTTATGGAGTACGCTGATGATCTTTGCATGTCAGAAGTCATGGGTTCGAAACCCACCCCATTCATATTCAATTTTTTTTCTAATTTGGATAAATGCATTTCCTCACGAAAGCGAGCTGTTCAATGATTCAGAGTCCTCGGCGTCTAAAATTAACGAGACATTCTCGATTGAATACGTTCAGGACACCTCTCATCGTGGGATCATAACCTACGAAGTAACTAATAGGTCATATGTGATGAATTAATCAATGATAGTTGGCTAAAGGCAATGTTGGGGGCAATCAATTGCTGGGCAACGTTGCCAAACATAGTGGAGCAATTGGTAGAGCAATATAGAGCAACCCCAATACATTTTGGGCAATAGTATATTGCAGCGTATATTGGAGCGATATTGCTCCACATCGCTCCATACTCTTCGTGTCGCCGGTGAGTTGTTTATCGAATTGCCACCTACACTTGTTCGCCACATGTCGGCAATTAATTGCTCCATGAATGGTTTCATACTTGACAATAAACCATGTTGCCTGAGATTGCTGGATGTTATCGTGACGACGAAATCAACAGAGATTGCTGCAAATTGAGTACCTGAAGTGATATTCTGATGCAGAGCAACCCCTGCGACTGAAACGTAAACGAGCTGAATGTGGCGCCATACCTCTCAGCATTGGGGTCCTGTATGAGTGTCGCGGGGATGCTGTGCTCGATGTCGTGGTCGTGGTCGTGCGCGACCGGCGCGTGCGACCCGGACGCGTGCGACCCGGCGTGCGACACCGGCGACGCGGGCGACTCCGAGCGCGACCCGTCCTCCCCTCCCGCGCCCCCCTCGCTCGCCTCCCTCGCCCCGGCGGCGCCCTCGCCGCTCGCTTCTTCTTCTGGAAACAAAAAAGATATTTCTTTCAAGTCAACTTAATTATGCAATATCGTATGCAGGTGAAATAATTAGGCGAGAAGTCTAAGGCCAACCAACACAAACGAATGCGCTTGGAAAAAAAATGCAAGCAGTTGTTAATAGTATATGTACCTAGTTGGCCGGTTCCCTGCACGCACGAACGGCGCTTAGAGGCGGCCAATTTCCATTCCGTCAATTCAATTCAATTTATGTTTATTATAAAAAAATAAGGGGATTTTTATATTTGTTCTGATTGAATGAAGTTTTATGATGCTATATTTCAAATGCGCTTCATATAGCGTGGATGTCTTGAGCTCCGAAACGAATTTGAATATATTCGTGGAATCTCTATGGAATGGTTTCTATAATTTAAATTAATTAAAAATACGCTTATTACCATTAAAAACTATAACACCGGAAACCATCAGGCCACCACTAAGTGTACGATAAGCAATCAGATACCGAATGGAACATTCCGCTCGTGAAGGATCACCGAAGCGGTCGCCGAGTTACCTGCGGAGCGGGCGACAAACAATACGATAATTGCGCAACTCGCAATAAATGTAGGTAATTGATTGATTGATCACTGTCGTCGGCGAGTCGCGGCGATCAGTCACGACTCGCTGGCGTGATAAGGTGACACGCCGCGCCACGCCGCCGCCGCCTGGGGGCGTGGGTGTGCCCGCGCGACTCTATGGTCATCGGAAACCGTCTCTCCGTGTCACTATAGAGAGTGATGATCACTCTTCCTTGCATTCAACCTCCTCTCCATTCTCTCATACTTAGCGTGTAACCTCTTTGAAATGGGTCCCATGGTCCATGATATGAGAAATCGCTGGAAACCATGACAAAGTACGGACTTAACTAAGTAAATATACTTTCTAGTACTATGCAGATACGTCGCTTTTTCCATGGAATATGATTGCTTCACGGTCGATTATTTAAAAGTAACGTGTTTAGAATACGTCCACGTAAATCTTATGTTTGATGTCTCTTGCTGCAACCGGGCCTAAGACCGATTTTGCGGAAGCTCATATCGGTCTCTATGGAATCTGCTTACACATGCAAGTAATGGGGACGCATCATAAAGTCCAAAAAGCATAAGGTCAAAACCCATACTGTCCAAAACACTTATGTATACGGATATTTTCGATTCGATTAGGTTAGGTTAGATTACATGCATTTTATAATACCACAAAAAATACATACTTATGCATGTTCTTTTGGGCTTTTTGAAGGCGACCCCTAGTTATAACTAACTATTCAAGGTGACCTTGGTCGAAACAGCACCGTATTACCTACATCATTTACGCCCGGTTCCACCACCTTCAGTTACAAAAATCCCAAAGTTATCTTTCGGTTACATCATACAAAAATGCAATGTAACTGAAAGTTAACTATCGGATTTCAGGTAGCTGGAGGTGGTGAAATCAGGGGTTAGTAATTTCAAGTAATTGTATAATTTAGCAATCCTTTAGTCATCTTTGAAGTCAATTGATTCTCTGTCACCGTGGAGACCCAACCGCAGCGGCTTCGCCGATAATAGTCATCCTGATTTTCTATTTCATTTTCAATTTTCATATTCATTCGTTTTACCCTATTTCTTTATACCAAATAATGCTTCGCAAATATATGTATCGATTAAAGAACGATTTTGAGTTAGATTGGATCTAAACACCAAGACACCTTCAAAACTGGTCCAAAGAACCAATAGTACTGATTACTTTATTTTAAAAGAAGTGATTAACACGCGAGAGAGCCCTTTCAGGTGAAATCTGCCGCACGCACACCCATGATGGCATGCCTGCTCCGCGCATGCGTCAACCGATCGCCAACGCCCGCCAATATCCTGCGATAACGGACCTATACACTCCACATAATCGACTGTCACTAACAATTTGCACGATATCATCACCTGCATTTCTTGGCAGTTCAATTAGCTTCGCGGAACCTACGATAACCTGTTCGATTTATGTTGCGGTTACAAAGATATAAGAACATGTTTGGTCATTTTAGCTAAATGCAGTTTTAACAGTGGGAAGATACTCACATGTCAGTACATATTAACGTAAGTTCGATTTATGTGGCTCCTGTGATTTAATTCAAGTGTTAATCACTTTTGTTACCTTCATTTTCCGTTCGGTCGATATAGACCGAGTTTTTGGCGCTAAAATGCGCTTTATTGCAGAGAACGAAAGGGTGCCGATATTGACAGAGATTTTGGCGCGAAAAATCGCCTTATTGCGCTATTTTTGCAAACTGCGAAAGTTTCACATGCGGGAAATTACCTTAGGGTGTAAGAGGGTTAAATCTTTCCTTTATAACGCGGCTCCATCGAGCGGTCTGAAAACATATTGCTTATACAAAGTTTATTGCCGCTTCGACAGTACTTCATTTATAGTCAATGCAACAACAACTCAGGCGGGCTTAACCTACCATTTAATAAAGTGGGGAAAGAGACCCACCATTTTACATTAGTAACAAATCATGAAATGCGCATTAAAACCACAGTACATACCCCAAGGGAAAGCTATGTAGTCTATTATAAGAAACCCCTTCAACCACTAGTCTATGGCTACCTTAAATGCTAACAAATGCATTTATTATCGAAATCGTTTCGATATTATTATGCAGGAATAAAAACACCAAGAGGCGTCAGAAGCAAGAGTTGCGCAACAATTACGGTCTCATTACCGCTGGCACCCAATATTGCACGAGACTTTTGTTTTCCGACGCAACCGAACTTTCGCCATCATTAACGATTCTGTACGCCAATGAACCTCCCGTTCCGCATCGCTCAATACCAAAAAGTCTTTGAAACTCGACCCGGGCCTTCCAGAACGCAAAAAGGCGCCGATTCCGTGAGCGGTGTGCTCCGTTTATTTTACTGTCCACTGGCTCGTGAAGCGCTCTCTGTTTCGGCCCCAAACGTAATTGATTAAAACGCATCCGTCAATCTGCTGAGGACATTGTTCAGGGGATTCGACGAGAACGATGCACGAAACGTATGAAAGCAGCTGACTAGAGAGAACAAGAGTGGTCAGTCTGAGTTCTCACCTAAATTGGCGTTTACGTAACTTCGAGTTACGTAATAACGTCAAACCCCACACAAAGTTTACTACTTATTCTGTGGTTTTACTTTTTCAAGCGGTCAAAGTCAAACTCGGACTTCCGACTTATATGAAAATGTGGAGTCGGCGTAAGCGGCAACGACGACGTATTTACGCCGACGATGAGTAAGCTGTCAAGTCAAACTCGGACTCGCAAATGTTAGTTCGCTTAGCTCCCACTGTGCGCGCTCTTCAATTTCTCCATACATTTGAAAACGCCAGTAGATCGGTTTGCCGTAAACGCCAATTTAGGTGACAGCTGGGACTACGGACTCTGTTCCCTTTTGAAAGGAAAAATGTTTTGCAACCGCGTGGATAAATTCAACTTCCCGGAAACTATATTTTACAATAAGAAGTGGAATAATAAAATAAATTGTGTAACTGCAGCTACAAATGGCTAGACTAAAAATTCTTGACCAAATAATATGCACAGAGCTCATAGAGATATTACAGATGTTTTATCAAAATAATCCTTTGCGCTGCTGTAACTTTTCAGATACGCGCGGTCTTTGCTTTCAAGTCTAACGCTCACATTCTTTACAGATTCACTAAAATTCACAAATATTTCTAAATATCACAGTATCTGATATAAGAAATTTTCTCAGTTTGGAAGAATAGCGTCGGTATCCAAGCCATTATATTATTCCGCAATGATTCTACCTTCGTTCCGTATCACCAAGAAACGGATCGGTACAATCAACCGATAAAAACGCCTCTGACAGTCTAATTCATATTTATAGCAATTACGAATGCCCCCATTTGCACGTGATAAATCATGATTACATTATGGCCGCGGAGGATTTCCAGAAAGGTGTAAACCCTGTCAACGGGCGCATTTTATCGGGGGCCGTAAAGGTAGGCTGGAGCTGATAATTCTAGGTTTAGCGCTATCTTGACGAACTGTTTAATAATCGCTCAAATAAACATTAGAACGTAGTGGTGACCCGTTCGTAAACACATCGTTATCTGTCGATCCATCAGCGTGCTGACGGGCAGCTGGTGCCAATATTTTTGAAGTAGCAACAGCACTGGGCTCGTGAGGTGATAGTGCCCTTTCGCAAATATTACAACGGAAATAGCATGAATCTGTAGGCAAATATTCCAATTAGAACGGCATGTAATTTACCAAGGTTTTTTTTTTATTTGGTTAATGTATAATGAACAATTTTATATTGAGATTTGTTTTCAGATTCTGTATTCTTTCTTAGAAGCTTCCTTTCGCATCAACCAGTGCGATACATATTTAATGAGTAAATGAAATAAATCCTACGCTCACAATTTTGGTTACCTAAAAAGCTAGCAATCAAAATGAGTGTCATTCAGAAATTATATATTCCACCAATTTCTCAACCAATAATGTTTGTTTCATCAGATAGCGTTAATGATATCAGTCCGCTTTTAAAACGTAGGTCGATACAAGAAGGATTGCAGATTTTCAATGGGAATTAAACAGACAAAGTGACGGCTAGTTCGATCTCGGAAGTTCGATTAAAGTATTCAAGTAGCATTGTGCAGAAGTCCCTGCAGCCAGCGCGGGATTGGAGTTGCGCAAGTCTTGCTCCTCATAATTTCCTTGTTGTCATGGAGCCGCTATCACAACTCACTTCTTCTTTAGTCGCTCGCGGCGACGGTCGCCGACAGATCGACTAGAATTAAGTCGCTAGTTAACCAATCATTTTAGCATCTATTTTCCGAATAAATTGTTGACATTAACGTAATAAGAGGTTTTATATTGAACGAGTATGAATTTTAAAGATAATTTACTCAAATCATAGTTAGGAAAAAGGCTTACATAACTTTACACCTAAATTGACTACTTCTCTTTGTATTTATTATGTCTATAGGACCCAGAATATCTATACTGCCCAACAATGTAGATTAGATGACCTTATCATCTTTTGAGCGGCTCGTAGCTTAGGGGCTCAGGGAGTTTCCAGATTCAAAGATCATGGGTGGATCCCCGCCACGTTAATGCATCACTTTATTTCTCTTTCTGAGTTAAATAAGTGCATGTCGTCATGAATGCGAGCTTTTCCATAGTTCGGAATCCCTGTAAAACTGTAGATCCACTTCCCTACTCAGGTGGTAACGTTTAAGCCCGCCTGGTTTGGTACCGTGGTACAAACATTGTCCGTGAAATCCATTCAGTTCAATGTGGCCGTGCTCATAAAGAGAAAGTCCTGGCATGGCACCTAATTTCTTAGGGAATGCGGTGTGTTGGGCTACCGCCATGCATGACGGTGGTTGTGGTATGGACCATCCATGTCCACTTACATGAAAACAAATCACAATCAATCGATGAGTGTACATATTCTTTGCTCAAACCAATAGTGATTTCCGTCGTCAACACAGGTGAGCGCAGACCTATCGTGCCGATCCCGCCGCCTGTGCATTTGACGCCGCAGTCGAACACAAAGAGAGAACGCTGCCATCAGCTGCGCTTGAGGAACGCTTTCAAATGACTCCTCGTTGTGCAGAAAACAACCGTCTCCTGCCAGGCCCGAGACTAACTTGATTGTGTAGTTTGGTGTCTTTCTTCGCCTACTTGCAGTCGATGCTTGTGATAACTTTTAATTAGTTTATTCGGAGTTGCTGCATAATACCTTAGATTTGTCGTTGACGCCTGACCGCTGATCAAGATAGAATGGGAGCCTTTCTTTTGGTTCTTTTTCTCTTCAAGATTATTAAAAAAAATTAATGTGTGCCTTAGCATTTATATGAATTTAAATTTTTTTAGGCTTAGTCGGGCCCTATAACTGCACAAAAGTTTTTTCTTTCTTAAAAATATTCGCTTTACTATCCCACCAAAACAGCTGTCAAAACTGATCTTTTTGTATCTCGTACCCTGTCAACGGAAATACAATCCATACCACTTCAATATACTTTTTGTCGAGTCTCCCACCTGAAATGTGACATTTTAATTGGCACAAGCAGCTCCGCAGCAAAAAGAAAATCAGAAGAAACAGGGGACACGATAGTGATTCCAATTAGGACCCCAGAGCTTGATTTAGCACTGGATTTATTACGATGGACTTCAACGACATGGCACATGCAAGCCTGTCAACACAACTAACACCGTTTTGCTTATTTTTTAAGGATGCTTTTAGCAAAAAGTCTATAGAAATCGAAAATTAAATTTTCGTTTATTTGCATGAACCAACATTTATTGAGTTAATAAAGTACTATAGTCGCATGTAAATAAATATTTATGACTATAAATATTTTATTGTTAAATAAAAAAAATATTTAAAATTCAATATTTAACCCTTTTTAGCAAAAATTCTGCAGTATGGGCATAATAGTGGCCAAGCCCTAAAAAGAGAATTTGTCATTTTTACTCTTGATATTTTTAGGTTAGGTCATTTATTTTGGGTGATGTCTTTCTTATGTTAAAGATAAACCAATATTTTCTTTTGAGTTCGAGTTTGAGAATTTTAATATGTCATGATCTAGCAACTAAACAAAGTTGTCAGTGTCGCAAATGTATATATGTGGATTTAGTTATTTCACCAATGTTATTGCCACGACATTACGACAAAGAATAAACTTTATCTCCGGCCCAACTAGCAAAATTACGAATTCACGAGTTTATCAATCAGCATCGGGGGTGCAACAATTTGCACTTACGCGTACCAGAAAAGCTACTAAAGCACGTCGACGCACGTCGATACGGCTAGAGAGTTAGCGGCTCGGCGTTCGCACCTCGGCGGCGCCTCTGTCGGCGATAACACTCAAACGGGCCGATTTACGACGACTCCCTGGACGCGGAGATAACGGTCCGCTCGCTGGCGGGAGGCAGCACTGGACTATACCGGCCCGGGTGCCTTCCTTCACCTCCTGCGCACTGCCTCCAGGAGGCCTCAAGGCTTATCTGACTCGCGTTGAGGTGTGGGAGAATTGTATGGAGAATGCAGTTGAATAATCATTTCATGAGTCATTTCAGGGTTACCGAAACTTCGTGCTAGCACAATATTGTCAAGAACCCCAACGTTAACAATGTTGAATGAGTAGGTATCTTAATTTAGAGAATATCCCTAATTTGCATTTATGAATTACCGAACTCAATTAATCTGCTGCAAAGATCGTCGATCGATTAATTTATTTTCGATCAGAATTTCATCCATCCCATGTGAAATAATTAAATTAATTAGAGACCATTGGACAAATAGACTTACATGTCAAACAAAGTCATCCACTGATCGTGGAAGTTAAATGTGCCGGTAGGCATGCCTGCCTACGCGCAGAGGGACATACCAGAAGATTTTGGGGTAGTGCTAACCAGCTAGTTGCATCCATAAGGAAAGTTTATAGACAGATCGAGACTGAATGAGCATTGTTGTACTAAGTATGTTCAAATAATGAATAATGATCATGCTTCTGCGCGGTAAACGCTTGAATAGGTTTCCTAACGGTGGTTTCCTATGACTGGAAATCTCTGAAAGGCTCTAGGGATCGAACCTGGATTCTCCAATCGTCGACCCATCACGCGTAGCGCTGAGCTAATCAGTCAGTGAAGTATGAGAACATATTATAATAAACAAACAAAATTTAAACATTTAACCTTTTAGAGATGTATAATGAGCTTACTTTTAAATGTCGATTGGCTCACAATCATACAAAAAATATGTTGAACGATCTGGACAGAATATTTTTAAATTGAAATTTGAGAAAACCTCTATGAATTAATTAGTATACGGTATTAGTATACAATGTGTACTATCCATGTCGCACTATCATTTAGTACCTTTGAGGCAGGAAAATAAAAGTATTAAAAATACGCCCGTATTTGTATTTAATAATTTGTATATTTTTATAAAGGACTCAGATAACGTTTCAATATAAAGTAATATCGATGATAACGAAAACGTCTTAATGCAGATGAAGTCCTCTAACAAGCTGTGCAAGTGTTAAAAAAATATGATTAATTATGCATCACTTATAATACCGATTAAATCAAAGCAATAAACCTAGCGGACGACACACGAGTTTTTATATGACCCCGCATTTTATTACACAAGCTTCTTAAGAAAATTCGCAATAAAACTAGCTTCTGGCAAAATTAATATCGACGATGTACCGCAACAGTCCGCCGATAACGAAGACACAATAACAAATATGGTCGAGGCCTCAGTATTGGTACATAGTTGCGATAAGCGTCAAATTGACAAGGACGGGTATCGGCGTGTATTAATATCGCGAAAAATCAATCAACGTCGGGCTAGGCCTTTAATTAATTCTGTTATGAATCGTTGTCGTCGGCAATCCATCAGCCGTCTGACTGATGCTTGTTGTCTGCCGCCGAAACAAATCCAATATCCATCAAAACCCCCTCGCCAATCATCACGTAACACTCATTTACGGACGAAAATGTAAGGTGCAATACAGCTTCAGCAAATTGGAAAATAGAAACGTAATAAAGCTATTTCTTGATGTCTTGTTAAATTATTCCCATCGCGGGCATAGCTTCTTCTTTCGTTGTTTTTTTTTTCAATTATTATAACATTACCGTTTTTTCAATAATTTGATGTTTGACAGCGACAACAATGTAGATCAGAATTGAACAATCCGGAAATGTTAAATATATAGACATTTGTCTGAAGTTCAAGAGTTAACCTTGCGACCTTAACATTACATGTCCTCTACCCAATCGTACCACTGAGTGAGACATATTACGTCTACCACGAATGTATAGCTTGTTTTCTAATGAATACAATGCTTCCTCTATCCACTGATGGTTCTTATTTCGCATATGAATTTTGACTGCAAATATTGAGATATCAGGCTAATTGCTGTCCTCACCAAAATAGATTTTCGGTGACGAAAGCTCTAGAGGCAGGAGTCAGGATTTAAGGCTCCAACTGACTCCAGCGTTCATCAAACAAACGATAAGGGCGATCTTCAGAAGCATTGAGTTTTCGTTATAGACTAGGAGATCGCGACAAAAATGGTAACGATAACGTAAATGGCTGAAACTGGGGTCTCGGGATAAAGACCAACTCTCTGAAGCTAAGTGTGTCAGTCTGCCTGTTCCAAGTGGTTACGTTGTGTAGATAAGGCGCCTGAAAAAGTAGTTATGGTGACAAACAATATTTATGATAAGGCAACGCAAATGACGAAACATGAAAGTATCAGTACATACTTGGTTAGTAATACAAAAACTAAAAAAAATATTGCTTGCATTTCGTAGCTATAGGCGATTTAGGTAACTGATATTACTTTAGGTATATATAAGTAGTTAATTTAAAAACCGACACGTTTTGATGCATAATTAATAGGTATCAATGTTTCTAGACAATCAGTATATTCATCAGCAGATACATACCAACATCTATTTTATATAGCCAATCTAGATAACGCAACCACTTGGCACCGGCAGACCGACATATTTAGTATCAGAAGGTTGGTCTCTAAGGGGCATGTAACCTCCCGGAATATTAGGGTTCATTGTTGTATGCCCCTCAAAATCGAGCGCTTATTCAGTAGGTAAATGATCTTGTACCACAAGCAATCATTTATAGTTTCCAAACGCCGCGCGCCGCCATGAAAACCTGGCAAAAACCTAGTAAATAGGTTTTTACAAACATATTTTTTTTAAATAATATAAGCAACTCACTAAAACCGTTTTACGGTCACACACTCCGACGCTGAGATAAAATAAAAATAAACCTAAAATATTGGAGGTTAGCGTCATATGGTGCCTTAACTTAATATTTCGTATGAATTTAATGGTTATGGTCATTAATTCAAGTTTGCAACCTTGAATAATTGTGAACAGATTTCGAAAATAATGAAAACATATTTTTGGTGTGGAAAATATTAGTTGCAAGGCGAAGCATGAGGCGAGCACTACATTGAAAGCTATGAAATGGAATAATGAACTATTACGAAAAATATGAACAATAAATATTATCCATTCGGTCATCTTTTTTGGCAAGTAATGCTATTCCAGGGATAGCCCAGCTCGAGTAGTATTTTAAGAAAAATAATTCTCAATTTTGGTTAATGGAGCAGATTGCGGAATTGGTACACGTTTAGTCCACTATAAGTTTGCTTGCTTGTTCGAGTCCAGCCTTACACTTTCCTTTTGTTATATTTATCAAATTTCGAGAGCAATATACATCGTCAAAATATTGGAAAAAGTCGTATCTTATCCCCTTCTAAGACTTACGTTTAGTTTCTTCACTTTCGATGGAGAAGTTGTGCAAGCGCAGAGAGAAATGAGGCTCGATCAGAAGGTAACGAGAACACACGACGCGTGTCACGCGGCGGCGCGGGGGCTCCGCAATTATGAATGAAAATGGCGTCCGTAATGAGAGGCGACGCGAGCGCTCGAGAGGGATGGTAGGGATTAGCCAGACTTAGGATCAACGTCTAGATCGAGATCGAATAGTGCCGGGCAATGAGGGTCACGGGATCACTTTGATGTTTCGCTTCAATAGTGTCTATTACGTTATCACATCGATAGCAACAATCGATATGAACTATCAAATTGTCGTAACGGCCAGTACATTAATTTCGCCAGTTTTTAATCCTTATGTTTTTCCGGAGACAAAAAAGTTTTTCTCTGCAAAGTGTCTAGTGAGAAATTCATTTTCAAATTCGTCTAATGTAATTTGACACGATGTTGTAAGTTGCAATCGAGCATAGGAATGATGGAACCTAGATCCCACGAGGCCAGGCTAATGTCATGGCAGTAGGTGTGATATTAACCATCCATGTCCAGCTACATACAAAAATGTACTTTCAATCTTCTTCATATAGCTGGACGTGTTATTTAATACAGCATCTGCTGCTATGCTATTAGCACATCGAAATGCATTCCCAAAGAAAATAGGTGCCAAGCAAGTTCTTTTCATCTGAGCATAGCTTCATGAAAGTGGAGGAAAACACGAATATATTTGAATTTCCGCCTTTCATTGAATGCGATGGTACCGAGCGAAGCGGGCTAATTCCTATAACCTAGTAAGTAGAGAGAGGTACATTCGATGGATTCTGAGTAATGACGTGACCCGCATTCTCAATGAAGACTCACATTTTAATCTCAGATAAAGACGCAAAGCCACGATATGGACCCACGGTAGATACCAATTATGGCCGCACGGTTATATGAGCACGATCATCAAAAGTTTAAAACGCAAAAATCACCCTGTTATATTGTGTATTCCTATAATTTTAACGAAATAATTCCATGAAAACGTTCTGCAAACACCGTATGGTTCATATCAATAATTAAGATAGGAAAGGCGCATGACGGACAATTTCATGCTGTTGTTTCCACTGCGAGAAATATAGCGCCAGAATAAACAACATCGGAGTAATATCGTCGCAATATCAGCATCGGTCCGAGTTCAGCGAAGGTCGCCCCAATCGACGACCCCTAATGAAAATCTCCTCGCCACATCGCAACTTTCTTCGCGGCCAACGCAACTCGGGCGCCCGGCGGGGGCTTGAATGATGGCTCAACTAGCCGGGGGAGCGAGCTTGTCCGACTCCATCAAGTCTTAAAGCGAGCGATGTTCTCATTAGACGCGCTTGATTCGCACGATTTGTCCTAATATACGAGTGGCTCGGGCGGTGAGGTGTGCGCCGATCCCGCCCGACCGTCCGGCCGAGGACAGGGATGCGTGGCCCTTTGGGAAGAACTGACGCGCGAAGCGAGACCGGAACGGTGAAATCGCTGCGCGAGCAAGTTATGTGGAAAGATATCGAAGATTATTTAAAACATTCAAGATATTAATAAATGTACGCATATTTCGATATATACGATCTCATTAACAGCGTGTAAAATCACTATCGTTAAAATCTACCATTTAGAAATGAAGAAAGTAAACATATTTAAATTCATAAATATAATTTAATATTTCCAATCAGATAACCGAACTCAAAGTTGGAAGCCAGGTAGCGATCGCGCGTTAAAACGATTCATAACGATCTCTTTGACAATCATCAAATCTAGGAATCTAAATAGACATTATAATAAAATCAATATGCTAAACAACTTGATAAAACATCTGAATGACAATAAAGGCGTAATGACGAAAATATTCATATGCGAGGTTACCCGTTAACGCGTTTGTGATTCATTCATCAGTGGAGCGCAGGAGTCGGAGCTCGATGCCCAGTGTGGAATTATCATAAGAATGCTCGACTTTCTAATTCCGCTCCCACTTGAAGTCATCAAAAACATGCGAGAATTTGGAAATTCCGAGTCATTGTGCTAGATGAGTTACGCCGATACCGGATTCCGAGAACAATAAAAAATGTTTTTTACACAATTGACATGTATTTATGTCGGTTTCCTTAAGAGAAACATTCAATATGTTTCGTTAGAACAATGAAATGTAGGTTCACCAAAATTATAACAGGAAGTTGTTTAACTTAAGAGAGCACGCCCCCTCACAGTAGTGTCAAGTTTCTATGGTCTCATAGAACTCTCGATTTCTTATATTCTATTGTCGAACAAGAGACAAGAAGCTGCTTCTAACCGCGTTCAACGGCGGGTGTGGTAAGTACAGAAACGGTCTAAATTAATTTACCATAGCGGCTGTTTATTAAATGATTTGCGAATGTGGGTTATTTAAAGTCATAGTTTCCCTGAGGTTAGGAAGATACGGGAGTTATTTCTACTTTCTCTTTTAAGGTTAGAAAGGTAGGGGTGAGTCGATGAGATTGGTAAATAGTAAGCTGTAGTGGCGACTTAACCACGAAGTGGGTATGGAATATGTAAATGAGAAATGATCGAAAGTCAATAAATGTAACCCTTATTACCAACCAGTTCAATGTTTTCCGACTAAAGGGAATTGATAGAAAAGTGAATACGGTGTGATGACAATTACTGTGGTTAAATATAAACAGCACATTTTTTAATACTTAGATAATCATACTAGCGAGAGAACGTGGCTACAAAAGTCTTCCAACCAACAACTGGACGACACTATTGGTTACATCTAACTTACTTACTTACTGCACACGTGGCTACAAAAATCTTCCAACCGACAACTCGACGACAATATTCGTTACATCGAACTTACTTACTGCACATGTGGCTACAAAAATCTTCCAACCAACAACTCGACGACACTATTGGTTACATTTAACTTACTTACTTATTGCACGTACGTGCACATTCTTATTTTAATACATAAAACTAATCTTAACTTCATCGATACAAGAAATAAGTTAGGAGTGTAAGTTTACATTAGACGCCGCATGTGTCCGTGCGAGGTAACGTCGAAGCTCTATTCACACATTGTATTCACTCTTATCTTGGTTTTCTTTGCATCAATCTCCGTATAAGGCTGTAGTACATACGCAACAGATAGGTGAACCATCGATTTGAGTTTGTAATAATGTTCCAGCTATATCATAGAAGGAGTAATAATATATGGCTGTATCAATCTTTGGCGGCTTACGAAGAACCTAAACTGTATCAACATAAGTTTGGATATGTTGGTATTTTTATGGAGTCGTATTCACTACGTATAATATTCACAACGTATAATGTTATACGTTGTGCATGAATAAAGTTTAAAAATAAAATCAACTCTTTGCATCATGCAGAACGTATAATAGTCACAACGTATAATATTCCTAACATGAATTCACAAAAAAAGAAAACCATGCAGAACGTATAATATGCCAAGAAGCACTGCATAAAGCGCCCTAATAACGATACATTTAAGGCTGAAATTGCTACGAATCGATATTTGCTACAATTTCGAAAGGCCTCCTTACGCTAATTGAGACGGTCGAAACGTCACGTGCGAGTATACGCTTTAAAAGTATAGACATAAGGGCGCTTATCGTATGAAAAGTTTTTGGATTATATGATATGCATGGTTTTCTTTTTTTGTTAAATAAAGATCATAATATTATACGTTGTGACTATTATACGTTATGAATGGAGAAATAAGTAATTTTATTTTTTAAACTTCTTCATGCACTACGTATAAAATTATACGATCCGCCGATTATACGTTGTTTGGTTGTATGGTTTTAAATTTTTGTTAAAATATGACATTATACGATCTGCATATTAGACGTTCTGCCGTTCCCCCTTTTTATGTGCGTTTATGTGAAAAAAAACTTTTCATGAAACACTTATGTTTTCTTCTTCTTATAACGTCACCCTATTTGATTTTTTTTGGTTTAGTTTTTTACAAGGCATTCGCGTTTGTAATCATTAAATGACTAATACTATTATTTGTAGCATAGGCTTATAATGTATAGACATACATTACATAGTCAACTGACGGATGAGACTAAAATCGTTTCATACAAAATGTACTGAAATGTTTTTTTTTTCTAAATCGCTATGTACGAGTAGTTTTAAAATAATGATCTGAAGTTATATTGTAAGTTTTACGTTGAAATAATGTTGTGAAAGGTCACCATCCTTTCTTTAAGGAAAACTGAATAAATCATAAAAATTGAAAAAACAAAAACATTTCACATTCCATGAGCGCGACTCCAATGTATTTGAGAAGTTGTCTCATCGGGCAGGTGTGTTCTATCTCCCTCTAACTCCCGGAAGTAGTTCTTGAGTTGACGTCTCACTCCCACACTTTGTTCGTCTTGCAAGCACAGAGCAGAGAGGAAATGTTCGTAATTATTTTTTGGAAAATGTTTTTTTATGGAACCTGCCATGGATGGCTAATACCATACCACACAACTACAGTAATTATATTCGCCCAATACACCACATTCTCGAAGAATTTAGGTCCCATGCAAAGACCTTCCCTTTATAACGCAGACAATTTTTCTTTCCCGCTTCAACCATCTTGCATGAAAGGCTCAACCCCCACACCACTTGCTGGACAAAATATTAATTTATGTTTAATATTAATTATGTTTACGAAGACGTCCAAAAGTACAAATACTTTTGGACAACAATAAAAAATATCATAAATCACAAAAGCATCTCTGGGATCTGTGATCCCGACCCATCGCATTGGGACAAGGCATTTCCAACAGCATCAGCTAGTTGTAACGACCGATAATTTTGTATCCAAAATAAATTGTCGTCGGATTTCGTGTGATCCCCACTTGAGTACAGACGCATCGGGCATTCAAGTTGCCGGGCGCACGGAGCGATCCGCATGCACTGCATGCGCCCGGAGTGACCGCCTCCCCCGCCTACCCCGCGCGCCTCGCCTCGCCGCCACCTCCCCCGCCCCGAGACGTCCACTCGAGACGGTCGGCAGCAGTAGCATGTATACATGTGACATCTTTCATGCAAACATCTACTCGAAGCTCTGAACTTAAATTCGGCAAAAGGAATACATCCCACTAGGATACTTTGATTCGATATCTTTTCGTGACACAATATTGTATGGAATTGTGATAAAATGGGCTTCCATTTTGAAAAGACAGTGCGTAGCATGCACATGCAAATACGAAGGTATATTAACTACATTAAGACATTCTTTCTTGACAATATGTTGTTTTCAAGTCCATGTACACATGTGTTTCTTATATTTTTACCATGATACAAATAATGGATTTTGATGCAATCTCACAACTCATCATATTTTATTTGTATGTAGTATATTTTATTTATGTATTGTAATGTAAAACTGTAGGTCCCCTTCCCCTACTAGGTGGTAGGATTTAAGCCCGCCAAGGATGGTATTATCGCATTGGATGAAAATATGGTCGAAGCGGCAATGAAAAAATGTCCGTGTTTTCCATACAGTTCAATATAGCCGAGCAATATAAGGAAAGTCCTGGCGTGGCTCCTAATTCCTTCAGGAATGTGGTGCATTGGGCTAATATAACGGTAGTTGTGAGGTATTAGCAATCCATGTTCAATTTCATAAAAAAAACATTATACAAATAAAGACAAATAAAAAGAAATATACTGAAAAACAATTCTAACATAACAACCAGGGTTACGTTATGTTGGATTAGGTTAGGTTAGGTTAGAATTCACCTAGTTCTGCCCAACTAAAATCGGTTACACCTCGTTTTAACCGGCTTAACCTAGGAGCAGGCGTCGACTGTATGCCGCAACGTTCTCGTAAAAAAATGTACTTGGTTTTCTTAACAGTTATTGAATGTTGTATTTGTGGTAGAGTCAGCACTATAATGTGTAAGGTGCTTTTCGTGACAAGTGTATACCTGCCAATGATGCCATCCCTCCGCCGCCACTGCAGCCACTCCAGCTCGCTACGTCTACGTGAAGGCGAAGTAGGCGGAGTTTGTAACTCAGCGTTTTGACCAATGATTTCGCCCCGTTTTGAGGCAAAACTAATTATACTGATTTATGCTCCCATTGTTCATTGTTATACGTCTTTCTCTCGGCAAACACTAAGGATTTTGGTCCGTGTGTACGTAATAACGTGAATTATCTCTCTTCAATAACTTTTCTCTCCGTGTGAGCGTAAAATCGTAGCGTTTGGTTCAGAATTTCAAGTTTTTTTATGATTTTGCTAATGATTTATGGACTAAAAACGTAAATTTTTCGGTTATGTCTTAGAATGTTTAGAAATACAGGAACGTTTTCATACGTTTTGAGTAAGTCTGTTGTAAATGTTTTTTCAAGAACCTATCTAAATTAAGTATGATAAATAATGCAGGCGTCAACTTTCATATAACATTCCGAGCAAGACATAGATGCACGTTCTTCCCATGAGTCTTAAAGCCCCTCTCAATAGCAAAATATGACCTTTACCATTCATAATATTTAAATATGTATTCCTCAGAAGTAAATAAATGTGTAAGATTGTCTGTAAATGGAACCGAGATTAACATAACACAAGCCTGAAATAAATCTCCGTAATCAAGATGTTCCCCGGCGAATGCAATCTCATAATTCTCGGGATCAGGTTAAGTGCACAGACAATGCGCATTCTAGCAGTTTGACGGCGCGGCGCAGCGGACAGACTGCGCGCGCGCACGCCCGCATTCACCTGTCGCGAGCCCGCGCGCGGGACCACCGCCCAATGCCCGCCGTCCGCGCCGACTGACAGCGCTCGTGTCGAATCGCGAGCCGTGGGCGGGGATTCGAGAAATTTGAATTTGGAATGCGAGCGTTGGTGCCTTTTTGCAGTTCGACTGTCAACGGCCCTGTCAGGCCGCTGGAATTCGGGTGCGATATTTTCTTTTGCAGGAATCTGGATTCCACATTCGCGGGACCATTGTCAACTTATTGGCTCTGAGACGTCCATTATTTATGGTGATTTATACGGGTTGAACTATTCGCTTAATCCAAAGTACTTTATGATTTTTGCATAATCTTGCTAAGAAACATGTAGCGAGTATTTTTATCAAGCAACAGCGAGCGCTCTTAAAATGAGACAAAAATCCATTTCTTATCTGTTTCAGCCCAGTAGCCAGTTTCAGAACTGAAATTTAAACATTAACTTTGGACATCAATATGCTTTCATCCATGCACCTCAAGGAACAATTTACGTAGATATATAAAGGGAAGTGTGACGTACCCTATGGTAATGTGCAATTCAATAAGGTATTCGCGGGTGCAGCACGCGATGCGGTAGCAGCCGCGGTCAGCAGGCGGTAGGAGTAGGTTTATCTGCATTCAATTTTCAATCGCCAACTAATTTCCATATCGACTGCGCTTCACCCGTCGAGGGCCCTACGTTATGGTAAGCGGCGCACTCGCCGCCGCCGCCGCTGACATCCGCGTCGCCGCCGACTCGACACGCGAACGTCGAGATCCAAGGAAACGTATACGGCGCGTTCGTTTAGCGGGTCGCATCTCAAGAGCTTATCTCAAGTTTTAAACGAGTCATTAGCATATCACAAGGGGGTCCGCGATATCAAGGAGGAGGAGCCCAAATATGCTAGGAAACCATTTAGTTCAGGGGAAAAACATAATAAGGATTGTATGTTGATACTGTAGTTGTTTTTGAAATGTGTCTTAACCCACAGCCCCGAAAAAAACGAGGTGCCTTCTGCAATGATTTGGGGACGCCAACATGGCACTATCTGAAAGGACAATGTTTCATTGGCGCTTCCATTTAATGCGATGGCATATCATAATGTGAGTTTCCTCGTAATTTACTTAAAACTCCAAGCCATTCCCGTTTAAGTAGTAGAAAACAAGTTTGTTTTCAAAGAGAAATAAATGAAAAGATTGGTTAAATTTGCAGAAAAAACCATGAAATACGTTAATAAGATAGATGCTGAGAATGACCGTAACGGCGAAAATCAAGATAATCAGTCAAAGCGAGGAACATAGTGACCACCTCCGAGCGCTCACAAACAAAACAATGTCTGGGGTCCCGTCAATATATCCATCAACATTTTCAACAGCATCAATCGCTCAGGCGTTATCGGCGCCGTCGACGCCGGGGCATGCATCATCGATAACCCGACCGGGGCACCACGAAAACGGTGAAAAAATAGAACTCGAAAAAAAAAAAGGGAAACGTCAAAAATTGTCTAACTCAGTGGCCGGGCTAAATCCGTGTATCCGGCGCGAACGCGCGGCACTGTCAGATTAACAAGATTGATACAGCGCCACGGTTGATTTATACGGGACAGTCGGCTGAAATGTTCTCTTAAGTACGCGTGTATACCGATACATAGAAACTCTATGCAGATTGCGAGCAACCGCTGCGAAGCATCACACGCCCCATACAAATGTATGTAGTTTACTAATTAATTATTTTGGAAACCGCTGTTCCAATTTACTTGATATTTGGTTTCTAATATTAGGCAATAAACTACTTTTTTTTTTAATGAAAACTAATTCAAAAATTAAATCTTCATTCACATTATATAATATCTGCGGTTTGAAACAGAATAACATTTTGAAGAAACAAAAACGTGCAGACGCAATTATTTGTTTCCTGACATTAGATACCAAATATCAAGTAAATTGGAACGAGGAGTGGTATTCAGATGATTAGTAAACTGACTTTGTATGCGGAGCGTTATGTTCTGATGCTCACGGGTCTGCCTTAATTTTAATGAAAATGTTTAATTCTCCTATCATATTAAAATTTAGTAGTAACTTTTTTTAAAGATATTAACAAAACACAATAGGTCTGCAAGCTCAAGTCATTGTTAAAGACAAAATAGATAATATCGCCGAACGCTACATTATTATTTTTTAACTGTTAGTGTAGTTGGAAAATGAAACTCTATTTCAAGAAAGATCTATTCCAAAATAAAGGTTACATCCAAGTAAAAGATGATATTATAATTATGACACAAATAATGGGAAATTCTGAATGATACTCTACATTATCTCTACATCGAAAATTGTGTTATAATTTAATAACCTTTTTAACAGCCGTGGAAAAGATAAAAAAATTGAAAAAACTATTAAGCTTTCCTATTTAACAATGCAGAAATATAGTCACAATTATTGTTATTCTCGAATAAAGTTACTTTATTTATGTATTTCTAAAACAACGATGACGAAAAAAAAATCTTAATCTAGCTGACCAAGAATGAAAAATTAAAGCTGTTTGTCCTATTTCAACCAACATACCTGCAAATATATGTAAAGATCTCATCAAAAAATTACCCATGCACGTGAGTCCCCAAACTTAGTGGATAGAGTTTAAACACAACTCGTGGCCATCGTCGTAAAGAATGAGACTTTGGCGAGTGAAAATAGTTAGATGCCCTCAATCGAATGAATAATGATATATTCATGGTACTATAATCAAAATAACCTGATCTCATACACAGTCGATTTTATTGTATTGTTTTGCCAGTTCCATATTGCATTTCTTGAGCGAATCTATCAGATAAGGTTTAACAGGTAGCGGAATCGGCATATGCACCCTTCAACCATCGGTTTGCGCACCCTGCAATGCAGTATTGCTTTTTAAGTTAACACTATTGCGGTCGAAGGTAAAGTAAACCTGACTGTAGTTTCTAAGTATTTATTTGTGTCATTGGTCCACGACGAATTCTACTAACAGCATTACTTTCTACAAATTAGTTCATAGACTTACTAAATAAACTAAATAATAATAAATGAAGTCAAAGGGTCAAAAAAGTCGCGATGTCCTTAATTTGGCGCTTTTTTAAAGGTATCATCGTATATTTTTCTGTCTACAACATTATCAATATAGACAACCTAGGGATATAAATGTTGCCGGCGATAGCTGGAGTAGGAGGCCAAGTGAATTGCTTTGATCGAGGATGCTACATGCAACAGTGGATGCCAAAGGGCGGAAATGATGATGCATCTCATAATTTAGCAGCGTCTGCGATACTCCACATGATCTACAAGGAAAAAATCGCAGAGTATCATAGGCTAGTGCCTAAACTTCTCCATAGCAATATTTTACAATTTATCTGACTTAGCCCCGGTTGCACGAAGAGACGGCCGAGTTAATCAATGTTCAAACACGTAACTTTTAGTGATCCGCATAGAGTTTCTTCCATACTGTCCACACAAAGTGACGTGTTTGATCATACTTTGACGTTGATTTTGATCACTCGGCCCCTATTACCGATTCGCTCAAAACACACATTAAATATGCAGACATCATGTTTTTACTTCTAAAGGGTTCTAAGCTGTCCATCGATTCTGATGGCATGCCAAGTTAGCCCTAACATTGCTGTCTCCAGATATTTAAGAAGAGCGGGGCGGCGCGGTGCGGCGCGGTGCGGAGCGGAGGAGGCGGCGGAGGAGGCGGCCGAGAACAGCGCATGCGTCGAGATCTATATCGCGCGCTCGGACAATACCGCCGTCACGACTGCGGCCGGTAGCCGCGCAGAAATATGGTCCGCAACGTCCGCGCACAATGTCCATGTAAATAACCACCGGGAATTCCAGAAAAATGCACACGGGAAGCTCGTGACATTTCTTATCATTAGAACGAATGAGAATATCTGGACGGATCGGGCTCCTCCGCGCTCGAACACTAATTGTATTAAAGAGGAACTCCGGATATCGTCATTGGAATAAATCGAATGCGCCGAAGACAATAAGCGAAATAAATTCAATTAGAGATGAAACCTATTGTGCGGGAGTTATCTCATAATCCGAGTTTCGATGCGTTTCGGGATATAAGGAAGTGGTATAATTAACGTCAGCGCGGGCGCGGCGGTAGCGGAGCGGCGCATTCTCGCGCCCCTATCGCCGCTGTCGATCTGCTGCGAGCGAAATTCCGAAACCTAATAAGTGCGGCCGACTCTCATTTGTGTAAGGAGTTGTGCACTGTCTTGTCGCGAAAAAACGAGAACGGACCGCTCTCCGTTCGGCCTCCGGACTCCCCGACCCTCCGATAAACGAGACGGCCCAATAATTTAGGGTCATTGTTTCGCAGCATAATTTATGGAGTGCGGGTGAGCGATTGATTTGTAGGTTTTTAGGTGGGGACGAAAAAGAAAAGTGCGAGGGCGAACACTTTTAAGTGTTAGCCTTTGTGAAAAGTGAGGCGGGATTATCTCGATCTCGGAATAATGCTTCCCGGACTACCGACCCGCCGCCGATTTAAATTCCCGACTCCTCGGTACGTTCGCAATCTTTATGACGGTGCTAAGTTAAAATCGGCGTCATTCCCGCGTCCCGGTACACGTTCGAAATCTCAATGTATTCCTCGCGAGCTGTCAACCGCCGCGACGCGATATACATACAATGAGGTCCGACATTTAAATAAAGGATAGGATTGGCCGTTGGCGCGGGGTGGGGGCGGCGAAGGGCGGCGCGCGGCTGCGAGTGAGTGACTCCGTATGCGCTGGCGTCGGTCGTGATGCACATATTAAGTTAGAGCCTGGTAAGGAGCAGGGCCCTCCTCCTTGCCTGTACATGGGATGCTGCAGATGCCTGGAGAAATTACGAGATAGCGTCGATGATGTCAGCGGGTCGTGTCGCGCGCACCGCACTATTGCGGGCTCGCTCTGCCTGATGCGGACTTATAATAATGCGGGAGCACAATTTATTGTTGTCCTAGAGCACGTAATTATTGTCTTGCCATTGTACGCCGTCCATTTGCTTAAGAGCAAAAAAACTTATAGAATGGCCACATGAACTCGGAGACGTCAAACCTTCAGTGTACAAATGTTTTATTCATACCGCAACATTGCAGGTAAACATTTTCATCTCGACTAATCTAGTTGTCGTCGACTCCCAGAAGTCTGAATAAATCAGACTCTAAGATTCTATGATCTAACGATGGAGTTTCTCAAATCATAATATACCTTACTTAATAACTTTAAAGGATCCACGGTCGCAACCATATGAACTAATCCAATGGAAAGAATGTCGCACCAAAAAAAAAAAAACAAAAAGACAACGTACCCGAACGTAGAAGTAAATACAAAGGAACGCGTCGCACCGCAGTTTTGTCGCCTGCATTTAGCTCGGCCTCATAGGCGACTCATTAATTCCTATAAAAAGCGCCAGCCGCCGGTAGTGTGAGATTTTCTCGAGTCGTTCTCTATAAATGGTGCGCTGGTTTATGGTATCGGGGCCTGTCGCCGCGGACGCGGTGTCGCCGTCAACTCTTGCGCACTTAAGGAGGCCTTGTAATTGGTGGGGCAGCTCTCCGAATGGCATTTACACACAAACCAAGATGGCGGCGGACGACAAGAAGCGATATTGGCGATGAATTGACAAATAGTCGGCTCGTTATGGTCGCATTTTCCCACAACGGGGGACGGCAACGTTAAAAACATTGAAAGTACCTTTGTGCTCACATGTATTCTATGATAACTGCCTATTTTAAAATAATAACACATTACGAAATATTTTGAAAATAGGTACACTCGCAATTCATTTTGACTATCATACATTTTGATTATCCGCAGTGACCCCCCAAATTTATCAAATAAGAAGTAATCATTCGATATAACCATATAATTGGGAATGTATCCACTACCCCCTATAGTACAGTCTAAGGACTAGTTTAAGGGGCTGCACTTACTAAGGGCCGTGGGTCCCTTATTATGTATTTTTATGTAATTCTTGTTGTCGCTCTCTGTCTTTATATTATTGTTAATTTATTTTATGCAAGCTTCCCCCAAATCTATCTTAGAAGCAATCGTTGTAACGAAACATGAAATGACCTACCCCAACCTGACGCAACCGGGTCCTATTTACGTGAGAGCCCCAAAAGGACCACACGGGTCCGCATGATCGATGGCACATCCTCGAAGGAGGAAACGTCAGAATGGAAGGTAAACATCGTCTGGCCGGCCTGCCCCGTGATTAATGTGATGGACGGACGTCCGCGCGGCCGGACTTCGAGGGCGCTCGAAACAGAGGACGATTTAATTGACTTCGCGCCCTGAATGAAGGCTTGTTCTAGCCGGTCGAAAAAACTCGAACGGGGGGTGTGTTGGTTAGCGATGTGAATTAAAGTTGAGTTTCTGTTTTTGCGTCGCCGTGTACCGTGGAGTAAGGAAGGACGGCACTGGCGACCGAAACTCATCCGATTTAAAGTCAGCTAGCTTACGAATATTCTCACTCCCGATTTTCTCGTGTTCCAACAAAACGTAAGCACACGTTAGTAACTTCATAGGACGCCAAGGAACATTCGATGCTACGCGTCCCGAATTCGTGAGCGAATTGAATGGCCGGCACTACTGACTGACTGAACCGTGGCAACTCCCGACCTTCGTTACTCGGTGCCGTGTGCCATGAAGAGACATTCATAAAATGCTTTCGTATGTCCGGCTGTTCTCTACAGGTATCATTTCTCAAACTGTTTTCGTGAAATTTTGTGAGCAGGTTCGATAATTATATGGATTTTTTTTGTCGATTCGGTTTCAAGAAAAATGAAAAACAAAAATTAAGGTTCGCACACCGCGCACCTTATTTAGTTTTAAGTTATTAAAAAAGATACTCGCGAGGCCTACAGCTCAGAGAGTCAATAGTTACGATCAAATCGTTTTAGTGTGGTACTAGAAATGATAAAAAAAAATTTTTTGGAATCAAAAGGACATGGAACAAAATTGGGTATAATAATAAAACACTGAATGCATCAAGATATCTCAACGATAGGCGTTTTAGAAATTCAAGACCATGAATATACTTTAAACCATATATGTCACGATACGCTAGTCAATGCATCCACGAAACGTGGTCTTGACGTATATTCATACGAAAACAAACCCATTATTTTTTATTAATGATTACAAAACAGGTCTGTAGACTTAGAGGACAGATATGATTATAGAATATGCGAAATTGAAATAATATGTTTAGAAGGAAAAACAATGATCACGCTATTAACTATAAGTCTTATTTACGTCTGAAGACATCGATTCGACCATAGATTAAAATGACTCGACGCAAGACAACAGTTAACAGACCGAAAAGGAAGAGGTCGATCCGCGTCGTCGAAGGTAGCAGCGGTTTGAGGTGACGGTGCGGAGGTGGAGGCGGAAGCGGACCGGGCGGTTGCGGCGGCGGAGGCGGAGGCGGAGGCACCGCGGAAGAGGCAGACAGGCAGCGGTGGAGGCGCTTACGTTCGGCGCCGCGACGACCGGCTACGAATGATGGATGACCATGATTGATACGGCGAAGCGCACGACACCGCAAACCTGACCAACCTCAAGCGACACACACGAAAATATACCCAAACATTAGTGAAACACCACTCTCTATCGTGGAACGAAAGAGTTAGATGAACCACTCTTTGCTTGTATCGCTTAAATGTCGCGCTCCCCTGCACTGGCTATTGATAAACTGTGGGAGAAATCAGGATCGTTCCTTGTTTGTCAAGCGTCAGTCGATTAAGTTTCCCCGCAGAATAAACATAACAGCGAATGAAATAGCTCACTACTATGCCTTATGAAATTATTATTGAGTTCCAACCAATACTAAATTTGGATGCCGTTTTCGAGTATATTAAGCATAGTTTTTGTTAATATATAAATTTTCATATAAATAAAAATAAAATTAATGCGGCTAGCGTTACCATATATTCGGTATGGCGGGAAGAATAAGGGTGGACTAGGTGCTAAAAAGAATTTGACAAAATTTTAAAACTGAAAATAATAAATGATGATTGAATCCAGATACTCCAAATGTGTTCTAAAACTGATTTCTAAACAAGTAATACTATAAATTTGCAGTTTTATGAATTCGATTTCTATGTCATAAAGTATGGTAAGATTAAATTACAGCTTAGAACTTCTCGAACTAAGCTTTCTAATTTTATTGACTAAGAACTATTTTGAAACTTCCTCACTTACTTTCCTTGCTGAATTACAGAACAACTGCGGCCGTTGAATAAAACATAACCCGTGATGCATTCAAACATACATTAAGATATCAAATAGCCGAAATAAAGTACAATTAACAATGGAATTCAAACTTGCACCACCTCCCGCCCCAGCGCGCACCGTACACATAAATACGAGAGCTTTTAACGCGTCTCCAGCGAAGCATGCGACTGTGGCGCATCAAGCGGAGTTTATGCCGATGTGGTGCTGAAGACATCGCTATAAACATGTAAATCTTATTCTTTCAGATAAGGATAATGTCAGGTGGCGAAGGCGGCGGAGTGGACATACTCGCCCCGGACTGACACGTCCTCTGATCGCTAACGTGGCAGAATTGCAAAGATAAATTTAAATTTCGTTGACCATAGTTGCATAAATTGACGTGTATTACGATCACTTTCTTTTTTTATTATATTTACATAAACTTAATTTGGTTAGTAGTAAATAGAAAGCGGGCCGTAAAGTTCCAGATTTTCCTGGATAAAGAGCAATATATATTACGTACCGTAGAAGCGGTAATATATTTTTCCCATTTTTTTATGCGACCTGACATGGATGGCTAATACCACACAACTACCGTTGTGATATTAGCCCAATACACCTGATTCCCTAAGGAATTAGGTACCATGCCAGGACCTTCCCTTTTTATGAGCGCGGCTACATTGAACTGGATGGAAAACACGGACAATTTTTCATTGCCGCTTCGACCACGTTTTCATTCAATGCGATGGTACCAACCCGGGCGGGCTTAAACCCTTCCACCTAGTAGGGGAAGGGGACCTACAGGTCTACATGGATTCCGAACCATGGAGCAGCTCGCATTCGTGACGAAATGCACTTATCTAACTCGGAAAGAGAAAGATAGTGGTGCATGTCGGTATTGAACCCAGGCCTCTGGTCCGCTAGACCAGTCCCCGCGCCACTAGGCTACGAGCCGCTCTAAATGTTTTCCATCCAGTTCAATGAAGCCGTGCTCATAGAGGGAAGATCCTGGCTTAGCACCTGATTCCTTCGGGAATGCGATGTGTCGGATATAATAACGGTGGGTTATAAAATATAAAAATCCTGAACTAAGCATTTTCTAGTTAAAACCGCGCAATGAGATTAGCAAAAACAATGCACGACCGGCATGTGGGACGCACATCCCATCGCACAACAGCACTCCCCAGTATTCCTGCGCAGAGAGTGCAATTTCTCGCGATCGCTCGCACGAGTGAACCTCAAAAGACAATAAAATGGATCCGATCCGAAGCGACATAAAAACGGCCGTGACACGCAGGTTGTCGCCGCGGCTGCGCGTGGGCACGCCGCTCCGCCGCCGCCGCCGCCGCGGGACAAGGATCCACACTCAGCCGTTATTGATGGACGCATTTCAAACACCATTTAGATACTGAGCTGGCATTGACATATTATTATTGTAATGCGGACGACGAAGGCGGCACTTCGATTTGATGCCGCCAATAAGTCTTCACCGGAACATGGGCGCCAACGGGGGTGCACTCTGCGTTAGCGGCGGAACCACTCATTTTATTAATGGATAATAAAGCTAAATGCATTCCACGAAAACTTCGCTTAAGAACTGTCCGTAAGCTATGTTCTCCATACAAATATAGTTTACAAATAAATTTGAATACCACTGTTCTTGATGTGTCATGTCATAAACCGAATTTAAATATGTGCGTCCACGTCCCAGTGTTAGACATTCCATGAATGTCAAATTTATATTATTTCAATGAATGCGGCTCTCGATGAGAGTTGGCCACAAATATACTAAAAACTTATAAAGTGCCTGACAGTTGGCTAGATAACAAATATCAAGTAAATTGGAACAGTGAAACATTTATTAGTAAACCAAGTTTGTATGGGTACGTCATTTTCTGAGGTGATTGTAAAATGCTCGCTAATAGTTCGTCGACCGAGGCTAGATGCCACATCTCGAAAGTTTCAAGATATAAGGTAGTAACTATATTTATTTTAATTTAAAAACATGCGTCTTCGTTATCCTCACTTCTAGATTCTATCATGTTTACTATTATTCCTAAAATAATTTCTAATTTATAAAATACATGGGAAAATTGTTAACAATTTATTTTTCATGCATTTTTTCTTTTTCACAATAAACACGATTTCCAAATTCCTTAAGCAGCTTTGATTGAATACTTTAAAAAATATGTTGCTATAATAAAATGTCTTAGTTCTCACATAGAAAATGCTATGATATCTAATACTTGATGATATAGTTTAATAATTAAGTTTTAACGTATTTTTTCCTTTTTCATAATTAGACATATTTTTTAACGTCTCAAATGGCTTGATAATATACTGATTGAATATTTCCATATCTACCAAGTGCATGACAAAATAGTTAAATTGATTTCTCTATTTATTTGTCACGTATTTTTGTTCCTTCTTACCAATAAGCAAGAATTTATTATGCCGTAAGCAGCTTGATTAAACACTCTAAGAAACAGGTTTCTATGATACAATATCTAATCACGCAGTATTTTTATTGTAGCATAAAAATGTACAAAGAGTACCGAAACTCATTGACTTAACGACATACAATGTCAAGGCCCTAATGCACTCTGCATTCTGCTTTCAATGTAGTATAGTTTCATTTAAAAACAATAAAACGTTACTATCGCTTTATTTCAACACCTTCATTGTCGTAAATTTGGACGTACCTATCTCAAGATTCCCTGCCTCTTTCCTTACAATTTATGTAAGGCCGACGATAAAAAATGTCAAAATACGACCTGTTAAATATCGAACAAGATCCATAAATATTTACGTGGGAACAATTGCCTTTTTTTATTGCGGTGCTGCTTATCACGAAACTCTCTTGGCAGCATTTGTTGCTCTTTGATAGTAATTATAAAGTAAACAGTCAAATGAATTACCTTTTCACCAATAAAACTTCTGTGGAATTGATGGAAGTCAATCTAAAACATATTCGATATAGTATTTTTCCTTGGAAAAACGAACATGTCCTGTAGAAAATCCAGCAAGTAGAACAAAACTCAAAACAACAAAGTCCTGAGTTGAGAAAGATTTCAGTAATAGGTTGTACTCCTACAAGTTTATAGCCCAATCGAACACCTAATCGTTTACACCGAGCAATAAAGGGGCCGTAAAACTTTTTTATGGACTCCAAAAGATTGAAGAACGAATTTCGTCCAGCGGCCGTTGCATTTACGACGAAAAATAAAAATGTCAATTATCAATCACTAAATGACTCACGGAACGTGTCTCTATCAATTTGTGAGCCCCAAAAAACGGGACCAGACTCCTTATGAAATATTGAATGAACAACATCGGCCGTACAAAAGAACTCGTCGACTTCACAAAATGAATGATTTGGGTCAGTTCAAAACGCGAAACAAAAAAACGCGCCGAGCCTACGAAGCGTCCATAGTTCCAACGAGAAAAAAGTGTCGAAAGGGATAGAAGGAAGGAATCAATTTGAGAATGTCGCCGCTTTATCTCTCACTCGCTATTTATCAATCAAGAGCTCGAGGGATGACGTTTTGTGGTACAAAATAAAACGCGAGGAACCGATATCACATCTCTTTTAGAGCTCATTAAATGTGTGACGATGACAAATTTATTAAGAACGTCCGTCTCATCGGCCGGCACTTTCTAATCTTCCGTATTTATAACGAGACCGTTCCTTGCTCAACAATCGAAGATTCGACGCGGTAGAGTTTCCGGTATCGTCGCTTCACAGAATGCTGCTTATTTTTTGTTAACTACGCTTCTTAGCTTTCAAAAGTGTATTTTTAAACTAACCTTAAAGCCGACCTTATTATACGACCCGTAGCATATTGCCTCCGTGCCATTTTAGTCTGTAATTAAGCCTTTGACGACGCAAAGCGTTCCAGTTCTTTTCACGTCGTCTTTTTATAACTAACAGCATGCTTTCGATACGTGAAAATGTCGTCAGAATATAAAGAAAATAATTTTGATAAAAATAACTAACTTTATCTTTAAAGGGTTTGATCAAAATCCAGAGTGGTCAGTCTGAGTTCTCACCTAAATTGGCGTTTACGGCAAACCGATCGACTGACGTTTTCCGTAAAAACTTCAAACTCCATGCAAGTTTTTACTACATATTCTGTGATTTTACTTCTTCAAGCTGTCAAAGTCAAACTCGGACTTCCGATTTGTATGAAAACGCGGAGTCGACGTAATCGGCAACGTCGACGTATTTACGGCAACGTTGAGTAAGCTGTCAAATGAAACTCGGACTCGCAAATGTTAGTTCGCTTAACGCCCACTGCGCGCGCTCGTCAATTTCTCCATGTATTTAAAAACGCCAGTCGATCGGTTTGCCGTAAACGCCAATTTAAGTGACTACTGAGACTTCGGGTACTGATTTCATGTGACACATTCGATACATGAAAGTTTTGAAGTCAACTTTTTTTTTGGGTGACTTTACCGAGAGACCAAAATGAGCTCGGAAATGCCAAATCCACCTCACCTCGCGAAACCACGCGCAGCGAGGCACCATACCAGCGACTTGGGGACTATTACAGAGCTATCGATAGTCAAATTTACAATGACTTAAGGATTTATACAAAAATAACAATCAATAAATTAATTAAATCTATGAAAATACGTCACTTTATGAATCTAAAAGCCAATTTGCCTACGAACAAACCAGCACTAACTGATGAACTCAAAACAATCGAACAGCTAAGCCAGCATTGATAGCATTAAGATAGAGCCCACTTCGTCAGTACGCCTCGGCACAGAGAAGGCGCTTGCAACATAGCAGTGGATGTTCGCCGAGCGGTGTGGGAGGAGAGGAGAGACGCCGGCAGAGCGAACCGACCAGGACACTTTTAATTGGGCCCCGCTCGCTCTCATATCTAAACGGGCCCGGGTAATCTCCAGCGGCCAGACGACTCGCTGTCTTTGTGTGAGGAGCCCCGCTTATCGGCACCCCGTATTGGTGATCTACGTACGCGAGCACAATACGTGTGGCGTTTTATGGGGGATTATCTTCGCCGCTGAATAGTACCGAACTTGCTGATTGTAGAAGTTGTTGGTTCTCCAATTTCCACTCTGACTTTCGTAATCGAGTTGATATTTATTGAGACCCGCGAAACGAATTCTACCCATGCCTATTAGTCTTAGAAAATGACTCATTTAATGTCTCTTAGGTTAAGCTTTCAGTTTTCCTATTCATGTTTGAATGAAAGGGACGAATTATTGTAGTATTAGAATCTCAAATAAAAATGTCAATCCAATTGGAAAGGCATTCGTGACATCGAGTGTCATCAATCATTTTGATTCCCAAAATTGTTCCGATAAATTAAAATGATCACCCGTTGCCACGGAGATCAACGTCGATCTCCGTGACCGTTTCGAACCGCGAAACTGGAAGAAATTGGAAAATCATTTGATCACCTTTTATAACCTGGACCCTAGCCTGGACAATGCCAAATATCTCACCTGCTCCGCCCCCGCCATCGACCGATACCGCCTCCGCCCCACAGGACGCCGCCGCTCGCCGCCCCCACACGCTCGGTATGTGCGCACGCGCGTGTTCTGTCAACGGCTTCTGTGTTTGCTTTAATTAACGTAAGATAAAGGAGTTTCATCTTTCATTATCGGAAAGGCAAGCCGACCCGGCTGATTACGTCTCTGGAGATCGCAAATACATTGACTGTCCCATTCAATAATGAAAATACGACTTTAAAGTTCAATTTTAATTCTTTTATTGTGCGACGGCAACTAAACGTCACATGAATTTGTATGCGGGTTTTACAGAAATGTTTAGTCAGCAAGACTCAGGAGGCCTCTAGTTATAAAGTCGTTTTTTTATGGTAATTTCACCATTTCAGTCGTAGCCTTCTTTCAGAAGATAAAATAACCACAAAGTAATTTTAAATCGTAAGATAAAAATAAATCAAGCTATTCTCCCAAACGGCTAGGCTGACAGAAAAAGATTTATAACTAAGTTTTTATTACAAATACCGGACTGTATTGGTAAATACTCTCGACTCAAATACGACTAAAATAAAGATACCCCTTTGAAGCAACTCCGATTTGTCAAACAAGTTTATCAGTCTCGGTTAAATTACGATTGTTAGCAATACATTACACAGTTTACTTGTCTTGCGCGTGCGCCACATTTGTTTTTAAGGAACAGTTTTGCAAGATATAAGGGGTATTACCGCATAAAATCGAGGATTTGTTATGTCAGTTGTGTTTCTTAGTAACGCTTGTAATGTTAATACTTTATTCGCTGTGACTAAAATGTTACTTGCTTTCAACCATCTACACAATTCAGTCGTCCAGACAGACCGTCTAGAATTGCCATTCATACCTATGTTGATATGCACTAACACCGATTGCCATAGCTAAATTTTTACTTGTCACTGTCAAATTTGTCATTAGAACTACGCGATTATTATAAGCTTTAAATTAGATAATACAATATGACACAGTACTTCGGTGACGAATATCGTTACCCAATGATGACAATTTGTTATGTATTTAAAACATCCAGCCGCGCTCACTCTCGCATCAATGAAAAACATAACAATTGAAACGTACATAAAAATGCAGTCACCCGTAGACAAAAAGCTAATAAAAGACGCAACCTCAATTCCGCACCGGAGAAAGGAGCGAGCAAAGGCAGGGAAAAGCGCAAAGGATTTTCCCGCAAAGAAAAAACATTCTCTCCATCCAGCGAAACAATCGTAAGCATAATTGATTCCAACTTTGGAGCGTTCGTACAATAGAGACGGCTGCAAATGAAGCCGTCGTAACGAGAGGGTAGGACGAAAAAGTGCAGGCTGCCGCGGTCGCTGCCGCGCGTACAGCAGCGGCTCACATGGTCGCCGCGTCTCGGCGCAGACGTGCCTGTGACGTCGACGAGACAAGCAATCCCACTTCTGACTGCAGTGCGCTCTTGTTAGGAACTCATTTCAAAGAAGAGGAGCGGGTTCAGAATGTACTAATTTGCATTTATAGCGTTTGTCTATTCACAACATTTTTGGTCATATTTTTTAATCGTTTTGCCGAAACAATACTTTGGACTTTAGTTATTATCACTTATGGATTTAAGTGTACTGTTAGAGACCAGGCGGGTTTTTTTTTGTGTTATTTAAACTCTAAGTATTTATTTCCGCAATCAGGCCTAACAACAGGCAGGGTTGAGTTCTTTAATCAGTCCAATAGCGTAGTGAGCGGGGACTTGTAAACTCAGCTAATTTAAATATATACACGGGGCGCCTGTTGTTACACGCTGCCGCAAAAAGACTAGCGCCGCTCACGAAGACAAAAAGGCGCTTCATTTTAATTCGCTGATTCATTAGCGGATTCTGAAAGTTTCCGGACGATACAGGGGCTGTGGCGATCGTTGATTAGAGCCAATTGCGAGAGCGACCCTGCCCAGTAGTCGACTAGACGACTCTCACGCCGAGCGCGGTGGGTGAAGTCTAATGAGTGAACTGAGTAAATTTAATCAAAGACAATTTGTATTCTGTATTGTTGATCTTACTTTTAGAAATATTCCAGAAAACAGAAAATAGTCATATTACAATATATTCCCTCATTATGTCGAAGTTACTTGCCGAATTTGGTCACTATAGACCAGTTGTCTCTTTTCCGACCAAAAAATAAGCGGCTAAAATCACAGTTGCTGAGTTGCTAGCTATACGTATACATATGCACGACACCATCCCTTGTTTGAAATCCCCCCAGAGGCATATTATAAGAACTTATCTCGTATGCATCCTTCCCTGCACCGGCGGCTGCGCTGAGTGCATAATGAGACGATGCTTGCGCACTTTTCTTATTCCGAAGGCCGAGGGAATAACAAATTGACTATCGGCTTCATGCATCTCCTATGAATTGTCTTGCTGATTTTGTCTCGCAACTTTTCGAGTGCACACAATGCGAACTGCAGTTCTTCTTTGAGCTCGGTCTCGAGAATTCGAGATGGAGATATTTGTGTTGTTTGTTTTAGAATCATAACATTAGTAAAATACTTCAACTCTAGGTTCAAAAGACACATACATGTACATAAGTCAATGTGCAATACCACTCTTTGAGCGGCTCGTAGCCTAGTAGCGAAAAGACTTGTCTAGCATACCAGAGGCCTGTGTTCAAGTCCTTTTCCCGTTCGTGAACCACTTGTTTTCTTTTCTAAGTTGGATAAGTGCATTTCGTCTCGAATGTGAGCTGCTCCATGGTTCGGAATCCATGATCCAAAACCGGATCTCAAAAGCAAGCAAAGCAGTCGTATGAACACAAATAGATCGAACGTAATATAAATATATATATAACACTTTAAAAACGTATATATAAATATATTCGTTTTTAAAGTGGTTTATCTCATTCCGTTCAACAAAATTTTGTCATAGAAATGATAAAACAGTTTTAAATGATTGGCTGTGTTTGTGAGCTGTATGCATTCGCAGTAGTAGTATGTATTGAGAACACAATACTAGTGCCAGGACTGCAGGTGTAGTATTGCGTACTTAGGATAGGACGCTAACCTGCCACCTATGAGACAGCCTACGGGCCAGTTTAGGTGGTAGGCACTGCCACATGTGGCTGCTTATTTTTGAATAGTAACACTAATATTACATATTAAGCTACTTGTGTAATTTGTTTCATAAACTATCTAATAAAGAAATTTGAATTGAGCATGGCTACATTTAACGATGGAAAACACGGACAATTTTACATTCCTGCTTCGACCATTTTTTCATCAAATGGAGGCGAGTTTAACCCTAACACCTTTTAGGGGAAGTGAAGTGGAGGAATCTAAATACAAGCATAAGACTATTTTATTTCAATAGAGTCAAATATTGTATCATCTTCGAATACGATCCAGCGACATTTCATTTTATTAACTACAAAAAATTTGACAATTGGCAAGATCATTCGTCGTACGAACACTCAACTATTTTCATCTAATAGTACGTAGGAACACTTCAAGTCACTTTAAGGTGGACGAGAATATGTCTAAAAACCGGCCAAGTGCGAGTCTGACTCGCACACGAAGGGTTCCGTACCATCTTACAATATGTAAAAAAAAAACAGGTTTATTGTATGTGGTCCCTCTTTAATTATAATTATTTTAAAATTTTACCTATTTGTTGTTATAGCGGCCAAATAAATACATGATCTGTGAAAATTTGAGCTTGCTACCTGTTACGGTTCATGAGATACAGCCCTGTGACAGATAGATGGACGGACAGCGGAGGCTTAGTAATAGGGTTCCGTTTTCACCCTTTGGGTACGGAACCCTAAAAAGGATCACGACACGTGGGATCCGGATATTTCCGGTGTATCGATATAAAATTACGTCTTCGCATCACACCGCAATACAAAAGGAACTAGATGCTGGGGAATCTTTCAAACATACCAAAACCTACATTGCAGCAAATAATATTTGAGCGGCTCAGGAGCGCGGGGAATTGCCTTCTATGCCAGAGGTAATGGGTTTGATACCCGCCCACTTCGTGCACAGCTTTCTTTCTCTTTTTTCAGTTGGATGAGTGTATTACGGCTGCACGAATTCGAGCTGTTCCATGGTGGCTGGATGGAAGGTAGGTAGAATCGCAAACTATGAAAAGGCGGTCGAAACGACAATGCAAAATTATCCGTTTTTTCTTACAATTCTACGAGTATATAGTCGTGCTAATACAGGGAAGGTCCTGGCATGGCACCTAGTTCCTTCGGTAATAAGGTATGTTGCGCTCGTATTATGACGGTGGTATTAGCCATCTATGTCCAGCTACATAAAAAAGACATTAATAGGGTAACAGGTTTTACTTCGAAATCATAAAGTTGCCCGATTTAGGTCCTATACTACGCGCGTAGTTCCGGGGCCATATCGACTTCGCTAGCGAACACATCAGTACATCACTTGTCGTAGTGATATTAAGTGTGATATCACTGAAACAAATCGCCTACGCATGAAACGGCGCATGTCTTGAGGGCTTCGGGACAGTTCATTACGCAGGCTCGGGAGGGGCGCATCCGGGCGCCACGTCCGAGGTGGCCGGTCACGTAACAAGTGATTGGCACAGAGACGAATGGCGGCATACTAATAATCAATTAGTGGACAAACCCGCAGGACGCTGCGAGCGCCCGCCCAGGAGACGGACGTGACGTCATCGGCAGGTGCGGGGGCGGGCGGCCGCCGCCCGGCGCATAACAACTAGTATCCCTTTAATTGTTACTCGGCTTTGCGACGTCTAAGAAGACACATGATTGTCATGTATTCAATCTTAACTACCCAAAAGTTACAATTTAAAATACCGTACGTGCACTTCTTAGATGTTTTTACGTGTCGTTGGACATCGCATTAAAAATGGACAGTGAATCTAATTGTAATTCCGATTATAACAACCATCTTTTAACGTTAAAATAGAGCCAACTAAGTAAATTAGTTTCTCTTAATGAGTGAAAACAGTTAATATAAAACATTAAATGTTGCTGTATCTTTTAATGTTTCCTTAACTGTGTGTGTGTGAAAACTGTTTCTAGCTTTAGTATTTTTCTAGTTTAGTATAATTCTTACCTGCGTTTAATATTCAGTGAAAAAATTTAATTACTCTACCTCTAGAAATTGGACGCATGTGGTGCAGTGATTTTTTGTCAGCCATTGATGTTCAATCAGTTAAGATAATCGTTACAAAATCATGTGATTTCTCACACGTGTAATTTTCACGAAAAGGTACTGTTCAATCGGTTAAGATAGATTACACAGATATGATGAATTACAGCTGTAATACATTAATAGTAATGAGAATTAATTCATTTCACATTAAAATATGACTGAATTTGAACGGTGATAAAACAAAGAAAAGTTGGAAATATCTTTGTCAAGAGTGATCGAATTCTTGATAAAACTGACTGAACGGCGCTACCGTGAATGTATATATTTTCACTAAAAAGTGGCTGCGCTGCCGATACGGATGAGTTTCGGTCGCCATTGCGTTCTTCAACCTAAGCAGGTTTTATTGTGACTTAAAATTTCGTCCATTTTTAGCTCACTTCGACTTTTGAGATGGTGTGTGAAGTACCCTCGGAATACCCGATGAGTTTAATAAAAGTCGCTACTTTTTACAGGTCAATAAAACGAATGCAAATTAAATGTAACGTTACAGTGCAAATTAATTAGTCGCCCGCGAGGCGAAAAGAAAACTCGTATTCAAAATTACCTCTAAAGTAGCGTAATTCCCTTAATTATTCCGATTACGGATCGGGAAGCAATGAGCAGGCGCATCCGGAATTGCTTCCCGCTGAGGAAAAACTCTCATTTCCAATTAGCATTCTAATGTCCCGGAGGGAGTGCGGGTCAAAAAACAAGCCAATCGACGCTCTCCGGGGTCTCTTAAGCGGCGCGGTACTCGCAATAACGCCGCCCGATAATTACGATAATTGCGATTTTTTTACGTAGAGCCGTCGATATCTCCGACTCGGCTTCCGGGCGCCGCGTTTCGGCAAAATGGCGGCAGAGTCGTCGCGCATCGATACCGGTCGCAGTCTCGCCGCGTCGCAGTTCTAATTAAAAATCATAAATAAGACGGGAGCGCAGCGGTGGCCTTTTCGAGAGATACTGCCGCGCGAGTGGCCGGAGGTGGTGGCAGTGCCGTTTATTGTGTGCTGTAAATTGTTTGGTCGCACGAAGACAATGTAGGTGTAGAATCTCTCGCATAATCGCCGCTGCGGGGGTGGATTCGATGCGGAGCGGAATCGTTATTGGCTCTATGTGACTAATGAAGTCTTTAATTGTTCGCAAACTGCTTGCATACGCCTCCATGTGTTAACAATTGCCACTACATTAGTATTTTATCGAAAAGATGGAAATAATTTTTTTGCGTGTAAATAATATCTTATACTATTTTTACAACGAACTTTTTCTCTGTTTTCGCAACTTAGTCTCCTTCCTCAGCAAAATACTGGCGTTAAAAATGTAATTAGGGAAACCCAGATTGATCTGAGTGATCATTTCAATGGTCTTACTAAATATATTTTAAAACATTTTTCAAATAGCCATTAACAGAAACATACAATTTTCACTGATGGTAGAACGACCCCCACCGATAATTAGGTTTTTAAAGAACGCGCACAGCACACGGGGCACCGCCTGGGGTTGCCTCGGCCCACATTTGCATTTCGTGGCTTTGCCGCCGGTCAGCGCATTCATTCATAAAATTGTTTAGTGTAAATGCGGTAATGTTTTGTGCGCTCAATTTCACAAAGTCGGGATTGCGGACGGAGCAAAGGACGCAGTTCACATCCTCTTTTGCAGTGCGAGCACTCGTTCCCCCATCCATTTAAAAGCTTAAGTAAGTTTTGAACAACGGTTCTGCTCGAAATTAATCTGAAATGGTATCGCCCTGTGTTGTACGTTCGTCCGCCCTGCAGCAGTCGCCGGAGGGACAAGGTCACCGATCCTTACCTGAAACAAAGAAACAAGCTCATAAATACGGGAAGGGGTTGACATTAATCTTTATTACGGAATATCCATAGATGCATATCTCGCAGGCCCACCGCTCCGCCGTAATTATAAATTGTCGTAAAACAACAACATTACAAGCTCAAGTATGCCGAGGGGACACTTCCCTAATCCATTTACGATATAAAGAGTTATAAATCAAACTTAATATGACCTACACGTGTTGATAAAACCGTCCTTACCACCACCGACACACGCGCCCCCACACACTCGCCGCGGGCGCGTGCGGACGTGCCGGCAGATAGAGGTGGGTGCGGAAGGCGCCTGTGAAAATGAAATTAAGGGAGAAAATGCAAAGGAATCAGAACAACTAGCCGGCGTCTGGCGTGGGGCGGGGCGGGGCGGGGCGCGGCGGCGGGGGAACAAAGGGAGAGTTTCGGGGGATGAAATGTCCCAGACCGGACACTTTGAACGAATTATGACGGTCATTATTAGAACGTGGACAGAATTAAATTGCCTCGTCCCCCCCGCACTTCCGACTCCCCCTGCCCGCCGCCACCCCCGCCGCCCGTCAACCTTTTCGGGGTTCGGGCTTAAGTACAGCCGCATAACGCTACCTGGAGCGATACTTATTGTTCACTTATCGGCCTCTTGTTCCTGGTGGCCGTAAGTGGACCGCGATTGAGATTGCCTCCGGATGCCGCACCCGAACCAATGATTACGCATGTCCTGCGGTACTACCGAGATAGAATTATTATTCCACTGTTCTAATTCCATTACTCCTATAAGTTGCATGTTTTCGACTGGGTGGCGCTATAATTTCGGTGGAGTAAGCGAACTGATTTCTGCAGTTAAAATTTCTCTAGTCGACATTGTGGAATGTGTTTGGATAGAGTCCTCGAATCGGAAAAATATCCAAGGATTTTGACGTCACGTTTTGAGCATATATTATAAAATAATGTAACAACTCATGTACATAAATAAATTTCATTTCATTTAATCGGAAAGAAAGATAGTATGACCATAGAGCTACGAATATGCTCGCAAACTAGTACTGGTCTTACGAAACTACTTAAACCAAATTCCACAAAATAATATCGCACAAGCTTTAACATTATCATTTATTGAACCTATTCCGCATAATCCTTTGTTAGATCCAGGCTCTTCAGTTTCTCCATCTAAGTGCACACAGATCTCCATTACTAATCTCCAAACACAGAATTGCGATAAGCCTCCCCGTAAGATCGCCGCGAAAGGAAAATATTGATTCGGCCGACTGCGACCGTAGCGAAGCTTATCACGTGTTGTCTGAGCGGATAGAGGACGTGGGTTTACTCCATTCGTGGACAAATATTGGACATGCAAAATGATCTCCAAGAATTGCCTTTGCAAACGGCACATACAGCGGGATCGCCCTGAACTACCGCACAACATCAAGCCTATTCGAGATAAGCAGAGCATTAAGGCAATAGGACTAGCCAACTACTCGCGCCATACAAATGCACTTTATAACAAATGTAATAATATGAAGTGAAACGCTTCAGCAAATCCAAATAGAACTCCAGACTGATAATGGATTGTTAATCTTTTTTTATTCCATCATTTATTTAAATAATAATAAAAATAAAAAAGTTAATTTTTCTCATTAGAAATCTGAAAGTAATTCGATTTCTAGATATAAGCAAAAACAGCATATATGCATAAACAAAAAATTCCATTTGCTTTTAGATTTCTACATTTAGTCAAAAAAGTTCGGAAGTGGACACCGTTTCCACAATGTATTTTGCATAGAAAAAGGAAACATACATTAACGAAAATAATTCAATTCCTAGACAAGGAATCATATATTGTAAGAATGACACTTATAATCGTCAGACTTAGTTAGTTAACTTGGGGTGCCTCGTCTAACTTTGCGATTTGGCTAGTACCAGGCCCTTAAGACATAAACTACGCTACGAGCAGTCGTAAGTGTATACTGGAACAAACATTCGTTGTGTCCTGCGTGGTTGGGGCAAGGTAATGTAATACTTACATCTAAACAATGCACCTGAATGTAACAACAACCAAATTACAAATATCATTACAAAGAAGGAGCATCAAATATATTTATTGGATTTTTCGAAATATAAGTAAAGGTTGGGCTGACTTGGACAGAATGTATAGAAAAAATGATTGCTTTTCGATTTCAGAAAAAATAATATTAAAATGGCTCATTTTTATCTATATATTTTAGCATATATTATCATAACACGTACCGAAATGAATGTCTAAGTTTATTTTTTCCATAACGTAGTTTAAGTCATCTTGTAACAGTGTAATGTTCAGCGTTTCGCGAATTCACATGCATAGGATATCTGGTTTAATTACCTACCTCAATGTGAAATCATAAAAACCATTTTGAGGTTAACGTAATTTAACAATTACATTGAACATGACCTGACAGCGAAATTGATGATTCAACCTTCGGAAAACAAACACTGCTTTAAACCGAAACGTGCGAATGAATACTTTGCAAAAGTGCGGAGTCAGCGCTAAAACCTTATTAAAACAAACAGGTCTTTAATATGTAGCCAGGCTCTGGAGTGAGGAGGCGAAGCGGAATAAACTGGTCAGCCAGTTTGGTGTTAGGTTGACTGAATCAGGGATCAGTTGATTTTTCAGATCCATGTCTTCATTGAAACATCAGCTTGAAACATTTTTAATGGATAAAGAAATAATTATACTTTTGACATTTTGCAGGTTTATTTACAGTTCGGGAGATATTTCTTGAGAGAACAGAGAAAGTTCTTCTTCCTTTCAACGTTCTGGCCGTTATCGGTCGATTACGTCATTAAGTATGCGTTCATGTAATAATACGTTTAGGAGAGTAACGAAGGCAACGGTCTAAGAATCAGGATACAGTAAAATTCGTGCGTTCATTCTTAAAACCACTTGGAAAGAATTATAATATGGCATGAAACACGTTTCTCAAATTCGTGGACTTATGCGTTTTTGACACGTATTTTCGCCCCAGCGGCGGGGATTGGGGGGTGGGGGGTGGGGGGAGAAACAGAGCGAGCTCGGAATGGGACAAAGCGCGAACGAGGTTATTACAATATTTGCTAGAAAGGGTAATATCGTTATTTTTAAGTATCCACCCCGGCTTTCAGACAGCGGCGACGGGGACGCGCGGGAGTCACGCCGCGACGCAGCCAGCGGCAGGCGAACGCTATAAATTATAATGTTTTATGGTTTAATACGGGAGATAACGCGCCACCCCGGCCGCTCCCCCGCACTTGGGCTATTATTAGGTAAATTTGGAAAGGAGCGGGCGCATCATCCGGGCGAGCTGCGTGCGTCGTGTGCTGTGAGACGATCGGCCCGGTGCCCTGTTCATGTTTGGTGCTCGTCGTAGAGTTCTTTTATGTGTTTTCGCGCTATGCCAAAACTACTTTTTTACTCGAGTGCGCACTACTTCTGATTTAGTTATTAGTTTTGCACAGTAACCTAACTAACCTTTTATACGCTCGGTGCAAGCATCCAGCATGGAGGTAGGCTCACGAACCCGTGACAAGGCAATTAGCGTTTAGCTTATCTCTATCGAACGCATAACATGTTACTTTTCTTTACGCGCTTTCATAAACATTTGTGATTATACTAGTAGGTGCGGTACCCGGTTCCGCTCGGGACAATATATAACTTTTTATTCTTGGTATGCATATCTCTATTAAACAATCACGTTGACCCGTTGCTGCGCAAAAGGCAGACAGGCCAACAACTACACTTTCCAATGTAATAATAGCAGGATTTGAGGTGATTTTCGGCTAAATAAGTAAGAAAAAAAATACGTTTTTAATGGTGAATCTAATTATTATTGTTCTAATTACCGGAATCTCACATTGCCAAATCCCTACACGCATCGACAGCCAATCTAACGCAAAATTACAAACGCCTTGTGAACTCATCTCAAACGTGAATCTCGATAATATGTAGCACTGGCCGCTTGGCTGGCCAACGCTTTATTCAAGTACGAGGTGAAGTACTCGGCTCCGATCGAGAAAATGAGAGTAGATTGAACCAGCGTTAAATGTTAAACGCAGGAACCCGCACTGCCAAACGGCCACTCCACAATAACTACGAGGAACCTAACGCAAATTCACCAGTCACCTCCTGAGCTCGCCCTGACTGGCAGCTCATCAGCCGTCACTCCATCAAGCTCCGCCGCCGCCGCCGCCGCCCGCAGACCCACTCGACGGCACCGGCGGCGACGCCGACCTCGAGCGGCGACCGAGATCGAGGGGCGATAAGCGCCAGATTAATAGATCTCCGAGACGCATTTCAATATTGCCGACGTCTCCAGCGCGACTCGATTATGACGTTGATCGAATGCAATTGCTCCGATCGGTAGAATACAACTTCCAACTTACTCTCATTTTGGCGATACTACATTTCGGAATCGGATCGCTTTTATTTTTGCTGCTAATAAATCTACATTTCATGGGACAAATATTTGATGTATTCGCAATTGACACTAACATGTCATTCACAAATGGCCTCAAATAGCAAATAACTCAATTGTGCCAAATATATAAGTTTGATTTACCTATTCACCCAGCTGCGACCGCACAAATGATGGACGTGTCGGCAGCGCGGCGACAGCATTACCCGGTATTGGTTACCTGATTATATGCATGTTACCAACACACGTCTACTTAAGAGGGTATACTTTGGTGTCGGCCCATACAAAAAGGGAAAGCTATTTCCTACTGACTGGTGTTATTGTTTTTGTTAACGTCACTCCACTCCAAAAATATTTGGTTTAAATTATGCGAACAACATTAGTTAAACAGTACGCAGCAGTATATGTTTTTAAATGTTATAACACTTTTTTATTTCATTAAATATTTTGAATTACGAAATATGCAAAATCAAACCGTTTTAATGCAGTCATTACAAAAAAAAATAATTTATAAAATATAAGAAACTAGCTACTGGGATTTCAAAATATATTCAAGAAAAAAAAAACGATCGGACATGTTTTGGTGTAGAAAACAGGTTTCTCCTGAAGGCAGCTGCGCGAGATCTTTGTAGGTAATAATGACCGTTTTAATTTTAAAATGTAGGCTCTTAACTACAAAATCAAGACATGTTCATTAGGTTCTTGTTTATTATGTGTTCTAAAAATACAAAATTGATTAAATAAAAAATCACCAAACTCATGGGCACGCTCGCAACCAGCAAACCGTGGGAGAACTGTCAATGAAAATACTCAGCCTATTTGAGTCTTTTGATGTGTGACCAAAACTGGCAGGCAGGCCGAAAAGGTTATTTTTGAGCTGCTTGTCTCATTTTGAATTAAACCTTTACTCTACCCACGTCTGGTGTCAGTCTGTATTTCGGTCCGCTCAGAAGTTGAGTAAGTACCTCATACACCACGTGGTTTGTTTTCAGTTTGTGAATCAGCTTTAGATCTTCTTATCAGGGAAAAGCTACTTATACAATCTAGCTAAATTAGCTGAAAAGTTAATCGGGGTAAAACTGGTTTTCGTAGAACTTTAACGCGGGTGGAATCGCGCCTTTAACTACACATGGCCATTGCGATCATGCTACATCCACAGCGCGAGCCAGTTGAGCCTCGAACCGCCGGCAAATGGAATTCAAACAAGCGCGGAGACATTATGATGTCCGACGAGCGCGTTGATAAAGCGGAATGGTGCCAAAAGCGTTTCGGCGGGCACGGGCTCGCGGGCGACGGCCAAACCGAACCGCGGCCATCCGCTTGCGGTCGCAGCGCGTCCGCTCCGACGCGGACGCGACGCGCGTGCGTCGTAACGAGCGTCCTTCACTGCGCGAGCTGCGGCCGGCCCGCGTCACGCTGGCGAATGCACCCCCATGGGACATTTGGTTAAGGCTCCATATGACTACTACCTATGATATATGATAACCTAACTTAACCTAACCTCAATTATTTTGGGGTTATTTTTATTTTATCTCAGCGTCGCTTAAGAATAAACACCCCTAGAAAAATCAAAATATCAAAGTTTTCACTATTATCTAGTGTGTGACCGTAAAACGGTTTTATTGGGTTGCTTGTAAAAATAAGTTTGTCAATACCTATTTACTAGGTTTTCAGTAGGTTTCTAAGCTGGCGCTTGGAAACCATAAATGATTTAGACCATTTATTTTTTTGTTGTACGAGATATCACATATTTGTCTAGAGAATAAGCATAAAACTAATTATAATACACTGTAAAAAGTAGACTTTACAGACCAAAAACCTAAATTTCGCTCGCCTCAAAGCGATTTTGATGCGCATGCAACAATGAACCCTAACGCAAACTCGCTGCTTCCGGAGGTCGCCATTGCCGTTTGTTTGCCGAACCCTGGACTCCGGGGCAGCCGACCGTCTCAACGTTCCTCGGACGACAGCTTTGACTGCACATCGGGGGCATTCATCACGCGCACGTGACGTAGACCTACACTCTAAACTAGATACACCTACAAAGATGAGTAAATAGAAAGAGAGGCGTTTGATTTTTTTTGTTGCATGGGTGATACCGATATTTTGCACGGGTTGCATATATGGTGTCGTAACGGCCAATACATTAAATTTGGGAAGTGACTACTGTAAATGAAATAAACAAAAAAGTTTAATAACTTTTACTAAAGATCTTCTAAATAAAAAAGTTACTTAAAACGATTTTTCATACAAAGTAATTTATTCATTTAGTGTAAACGGAATCTAATGCTCAGTAAGAACGTGGTAACGTAACGTTGTATGCAACTGGACACATGGATGGCTAATATCACACCTACTGTCATGACATTAGCCTGAAACATAACGTGGTGTCTAGGCGCCAAGGTAAAATTACTGCACTAGACGACAAAAATAATTTCATCTCGGCAACTAAATACTGTAGGGATTATTTTTATTTGTTTATTGAAAACATGAAAAGTAGGTACGCTGGCGAAATTAATGTACTGGCTGTTACGACATCTTGTATGTGACGTGAAAGATGGTGACCAAACAACCAAGTCTTAAATATAACAAAAAAGTTGGCATGTACCAACGTGATTGAAAGCGACTTTATTTTTATGTGTTTCACATTATTTTCTTTAAAAATAACAGTCGTCAAAGATACGAGTACATTATCTAAAATATTATCGTGTGTTTTTAAAATACCCTTCTTTACAAATCGATCTCCTTTGTAAGTGAAATAAGTAAGCAAAATAGAAATGCTATAATATCAATCAATCCATAGCATTTATTTAGGTTAAGGCCATTTTTGCACGCACTTTCAAAGTGTCTTTTAAATTACACCTCCATTTTAGGAAATGGTTCAGTAGTGCGAGCATAAGCCCGCACTAGCGCGACATATCTAATTGGGGCTCCGGCCCGAGGAGGGCTTAATTAAATTGCAACAGCCGAATGTTGACATGCACTCCGCCGCCGCCGCCGCCGCCCCCGCCACGCGAAACCGCATCGTTTTAATTTCAATATTCCCTCGGAGCCGGACACGACAGATTTTATGTTTTTCAGCGGATAAACAGCGTAATTATTATTTTAATAAACAAATCGCGACGCGCGCAGACAACCGCACGCTCGCCCGCCGGACAGCCGCGGCGCCGTGTCTCTAAACACGGGTACAGGCCCCGGCAGATAAAGAGAATCCAAAGTCCAGTGACTAGGCGAGTACTGACCGAAATTGGAAGTTTGGGGCAACCAAAGGTCAACAGTTAAACCAAAGGTTAAAGGATACACTTCCGGTTAAACGTAAAAATTAATGGGGTTTAAATACAACCTCTGATTCAATTTTGTTAGGGTTTTGTTTACTCAGTAGCTAGTACACATCCTCAACTATGTTTGAATCTATACTCAACACTATAACTGTTTCCAAAAGTCAAAGTATTTCGACTGTTTATCTTTTCATTCAACCGGATGTGTTTCCTAAACTCTTTGTTCGACTGTACATAGAGATATTTATATGGGCCGGAGAATGCCAAAAGCTACTTTTTATTCGCGTATTACATAAAATAAATCCCTATTCGAAATATTATTCGATAACGATTTACAAGAAAAGAAGGATATGTTAGACCGGTAAAATATAATAGGATTCAAAATTCAAGTACACCCGCGAACAAAATGCTATTCAATGTAGTAAATTATTTCCATAGAGAATACTGTCCAACCACGACCAGGAACAACGGCATGACTCGGTCCACGCAAATAGAATACTACCTTCAAAAGCCGCTCCCCCCGAAACAAACAAGATACCTCCGGTGTAAAACTAGCGCGACTAAAAAAAAGCGCTCTTTCAGCCGACTGACAAATGGCTATAAAGCGGGAGACGAGCCCGCAACACGGCCGAAAATCATTCACCAGTTCTGACACGCACTTTGGCCAGCGCTTAACTGGCGCGGTGGCGGAGCCACTTTTTTATCCGCAGTCCATCAATAAAATAAAAACAAAAGGAGTGACGTCGTTGTGGACGTTTTTCGCGCTGCGCCATCGAGGACCAAACACCAGCGAAGGAATAAATCAACGGCGGTGGGGCTGCGGCGGTGTGGAGACGGCTCCCGCGGTCAGCTGTCGTCCGAGTCGGAGTCATGGAAAACATTGTATACACGTACACTGCGTTTTAGTCGCGTTGCATTTTCATTATGACCTAAAAAGTACATTCAGCTGTTCCCATAAGATAACCTGAGTATTAGAGGCTGATCTTGTGGTGCAGGGGCAAGAGCACTTGGCTTTCATGCCATAGGTTATGGGTACGAAACCTGGCCCCGGTCATTCACTACTTTCTTTCTGGTTCTGGGTTGGATAAATACATTTCGTTACCAATGCGAGCTGTTCAATGATTCAAAACCCATGTAAAACTGTAGATTTTGGTAGGGTTAAGGATTGGAAGGAACTATGGTGGAAGCGGCAATGAAAAATAGTTCGTGTTTTCCATCCAGTTCAGTAGTTCATAAAAGGAAGATCCTGGTATGGTACCTAATTCCGGAATGTGGTTTATTGGGCTAATATCATGACGGTAATTATGTGGTATTAGCCCTCCATTTCAGGTTTCTTACAAACATGGATTAAACGAGTATGCATGCGAGTAACGGTGACATTATATGTAGACGCCGCGTAGTAGTGACGGAAGGCGCGTAGGGCGAAAAAGTACGAGGCGCAAAGCAGTTTGGAGCAGGAGGATCCTGATTTTATAAGCTTAGCTGCTCGAAGGAATTGGTTCCTCGGTGTATAGACCAAAGTAGCAAACCAAATTACATTACAAAAATCATTCATGAAATTGCCATAATTTAATATTGAATGAATGAATGAATAAATTCTTTATTGTAAAATAGAAAACAAGTACAATTACAAAAACAATTCGAAACAACAACAAAAATGCACAAAGGCGGACTTATCACTACGAGTGATTTCTTCCAGTCAACCTTTGGGGTGATGAGGAGAGACAATCAAAAATATCTGTAGGTAGGTACACAATAGCAATTTGAAAGGAAAAGAATAAAGCAAATAAAATAAAAATATATACATACAGTATAAACATACATAAACCATAATTTACATAACAATACAAACATACTTTGAATAAAATAAACTAATATATGTAATACAAATACAATATATACCTATTTGTTTGATAATAATAAAAAGAAAGATTATTGCGTGTTGAGACAAACTTAAATCGATATAAGTATTAGATATGATAAAGAGTGTAGTCCGAAAAATGCTGCATTTATTTACATTATTTTACAGCGAAATCCGGTTGCTTATCAGAATCACAGAGGTTATTGATGGAGGCAGCATTCAAGGTTATGCTCCTATAGAAGAACTCATATTATAAATACTTGATTGAATTATTTAGTCACCTTAACAACCTAAAATATTATGTTTTGTACACATTTATGTAACCTTACCTGATCTTCTGACAGAAACAGAAACATTACAAAGATAATTAAAGTATCTTGATTTTTTTTTGTCAAGGATCATCAACAATAAAACTACTTAAACATATATAGAAAACACAGATAGAGGATAATAGACTGAGCGCATTCCTAATTATAGACGAACACAATATTGAGTAACGATATCGGAATATTATTTCATCATCAAATCATTCGCTTTATTTACAAGCAACACGACGGAGCCCACTCCATAAGGCGCAGCCGCGCTCGGCGCTAGGCCCGACTGACGTATTTGCGTTTTTCCCGCGCCGCCCAAACCCGGTTTCTGTTCAACTGGTGGTTTATCCCCTGAGCCTTGCTCGCCCTCTAAATCTATCCGAACCCCCCGGCGGAGGCGCCCAGCACACCGCGGCTCGCCGGAAATCTGTCAGCAATAGCGATCGCTCTCAGAGTTCCGAAAACGTCAATTGGAGTTTACTTACAATAGTTTGAGTATTTGGCTCCGACGTAATCGGTCACAGCCTCGTTTATGAACATATTCCTTTTCCTTTAATGGCTTGCTAACACCTGATTGCAGTCAGTTCCATAAGGGCTTATGTGAAATCATATTTTGCTATTTTTAAAAATAACTAACTAATTATTTTGGAATTTCAAAAAGATGAAAGATCATTAATGGTCTAACGATATATGAAACCTACAACGGTAAATATCTGACGCACAAATTCTGCGCTCGAAATTTTTTGATAAAAGTTACGAATATTTGAATAATTTGAGAAAACAAATCCCCAGAGACTAACAGTTTTATCTTGAAGTTATAGCTATACCATTAATCTACATATTCACTTTTTGAATTATCGATATTCCTTGTGGTTATTTTTAAATATAAATTAATGTGGTTTTACTTACGTCCTTATATAACTCAACGCAATCGGCTCTCATTAGACGAATATATTGCGTCCATTCATATCGATTTTGTGCTAACGATGGTAAATCGACAGAAATGGCAGACACTAAAAAAATACTACACGCCAAGATAAATCTCATAGCATGTTAACAAAAAAAAATGTCGCAAATATGTTGTAAAAAGATTTCTACAAGCCACGTAAGTTAGGTTTGGTTACGTTAGGTTATATATAATAATATAATTCCATAAACGTAATAAACGGTATTTTGTCATATCAGCCAAATCCCATTCCGAAAAGTCCGGCGATACTAAACGAAGCAACGTGTCGTTAGAATGATGAAAGATATAAATAATAATGTCCACGACGCGACCCGCCGAAATATCGCCTCGTCCAGATAGGGTCCCGTCCGTCCCTCCTCTATTCCGATCACGTCGCCCGAACTGATTGACGCAAGACGCCAACTCAGAAGCAGAAATCACCTCCCGCTCAGAAAGCGCTCCGGTGACCGGAGACCTCTCCCTCGCCCCCTCCGCCCCTTCCCCCCGGGGCCGGGGCGGCGTGGGTGGGGCGGGGGGTGGGGGGGGGATCCGCCGGACGTTCGGGAGCAGTCTTGACCCGTGACGAAGTAAATCGTGCGATCTGCAGCTTAACGGGAGATATCCCGGGAAATATATTAAATCTGCGCCCGGAGTGGAGCCGGATTGAAGAGTTTGTTTTGTCGAATGAAGTGGGTGGATCGGCTCGTGCGTGCGCGGGCGGGCGGCGGGAGGGGGGTGCGGGGGGGGGCGAGCGAGGGGGAAGCGGATTCCTCTTCAAAACTATTACCGTTTAATTAATCCCTCCGAGGACGTGTCGAAGGTTGCGACAGCGGAATATCAGCGGCAACCGTTATTTTTTTTGCAGAACATTTTCAAATATGGAATTGAGTTCATCTCATATGAGATCGGGTTCTGATCGGTCCGCCTAGATTTTATTTCAGAATATTATCTAATTGAATATTGAAAACTCAGACCGTTTTTAGTAAACCTTAAATGAGAATTTTATAATATCACTGAGACAAGAGCTTTACAGAAAGCATGCATCGCATCAACTCCATCGACGTAACCTATAACCTGTCGGTAACCAATTAATTAATGTAGTACTTTACTACCTGCCTGCTAAGATAAAGCAAGCATTATAAATGAAGATCATTATATTTTTAAAAAATACACTTGTGTTCTTAAAATTAACCGAAAGGTACGAATATTTTATGTTTCGTTGTTTCATGTTAAAAAATGTATAACGGAAAGACTAGAGGAAGACTTCGGCCAAAGAAAATCCACATAATATGAAATGTAATTATAGAGTTTTTGATCAATTAAAAACTTTCCAATACTAGCTGGGGTACCCGGCTCCGCTCGAGTCAATCTCATTTTGAAAGAACTTTTTGATAATCCTATAGGAACCAAACCCTTTTCCCGGATGAAAATTATCGTATGTGTTAATTCAGATAATACACTTCATTCTAATACGATCAAAAGTTTTTGCTTAATTTAGTAACAAACATCCAAACATTAAAATGTTCAAATATCCAAACATACAAACTATCACATTTTTAATACTAGTAGGATGTGCAGCACTCGCACAACAAATGTGAGCGTATCATCTCCGATCAATTTATGAAAGCACTTTATCGCCGCAATATCGCTCGCTCCGTACACTCGGCGCAATATGTGTTGACCGCGGCGGGGTGGGGCGGGGCGCGGCGCTGGCGGCGCGGGGGGGTCGCGAAGTTGGAACCGATGTGTGGCATCTGACGACCTGCTGGGAATCGCGCCCGAGAAAACTTCATTAACTCCAACGATGCCCCGACCTCTATCTGCCCCCCCCCCCGCGCCCCGCCACTACCGCCAACCCGAGGGGGTTCCGCCTCTGCAGCGCACCCCCTCCCGACCTCCCCCTGACGTCTCACGTCGTCGCCGCAAACGGTGACGGACAGAGTCGCCTCACCCCCCGCGCGGCGCGGTGGGCTAGGGGGGGGAGGCGGGCGGCGGGAGGGGGCATCGTTACGTTTCCTGGCCGCGCAGCGCAAAATCAAAGAAAATGTGACACAAATACTGATCGACGAAATGCGCTTCGAAGTGGACGGGGCTGCCGCCGGTTGGAATTGTGGAGGATTTTAAAATCGATCGGTGGATATTATGTAATATCGCAACAAAGGAAATGTTCGATCTTCATCAATTATGACAGCTTGAACATGAACATGAGTCGAGAGATCTTTCACCAAAATCTCGCTTAAATACAGAAGGCAGAGTATTTTGCGTATGGCATGTACGCTTAAATTCGGTTGTTTTTTCTAAGAAAATTGGCGACAGCGGGTCTCATTATAGGCGCCGTAGATGGGCCCATCTCCTTCGTTTTATTTTAATCTGAGGTTCATAACGAGTAAAAATTCGTCGAAAAGTTATCGCTTACAATCTAACCGCATTAAAGCCGCCATCCATAAACACGACTCGTTGAAAAAGTTAGCAAGCGAGTGACGCAGCGGCGGCGGAGGCGGCGCTCGTTGCGCGACCTCGTACAACTTCAGCGGTACGATTGTTGTTATTTTCCCCGCGTCTGGAAGTGCACCTCGGGGTGCCGTTGCTGCGGGTGGGGGTGGCGGGGAGGGGGGTGCGAGGGGGCGGCGGCGGCGCCGCTGACGGACGAGCGAGCGGAGCTGTCACTGAACGCTACACGGAGGCACAAATAAAGCACCAAAGTATGTTCGCAGTGCACACAGCGTTGGTTAGGCGCATAGATACAGTAGTGCCGACCAACTCGATCTTCCAGGTTAAAAAAAAAAACGAAAACATCTGGGTGGTAAACACTCTTATAGTGCTGACAACGAGAGAATCTTGTCTTCATGAAAAAGCCTGCTTTGTTTTAAAATGTCTTAGCAATGTGAGCAGATTCATTAATTTGAGTTTCAACGACATCTACATTGCAGAGTTGCTATCAGATTTTTTAAATAACAACATAAACAGTTTGTCCTATATTTTCTTGAACAAATAAATTATTTCGAATTTCAATAATTTCTTATTCGTTTTAGACGGACGACAACACCTCATATAGCAGTATTGCAGGCACGACATGAAGTTCTCTTGAGAAGGGAACGAGCTGCCCCCTGTCGACGTATCCTCGCTGCCTCGGCGCCGGGCGGAGTTAACAAAGACGTCTGCTCCTCAATCGGGGAGAGTAAATCCGTCTGGGCGCTTCATCAATCAGCTCGCGAGACACCCCGTCCCGCCGCCGCAGCCGCCTGCGTCCGCGTCGTCCCGCTGTCGACTAGTCGACTGGACTACTTCTGATAGAATAGTGTGTGATCTTCGAATGATAAATCCAGTCATCAAAGAGGGGATACTTTTTAAAGCGAACGAAAGTACGGGTTGTGTTTTTTAAGTTTCGAAGGTTGAAATAAATAGTTGCAACAGAAACTAAGACTAACCAAAAGTAAAACAAACTAGTGTCAAAAGTGACAGTGCGTCCATACAAAATGTGTCAAAGTGACTTAAGAAAGTACTACTTTTTGTTACTTTTAGTTTCAGTTCCGACTATTTATGTCGGCTTGTACACGATACGTCTGACTTACGCACCCTGTACGTGCAAGATACGTACGTTACTGTATGTATCTTGTTTCTAGCCAAATTTAATCGTTGTGATTTATTCGCGAGTGTCGAAATAAGCGACATAAATAGAGTTGACTTTGAAGCTTGAATTTTTACAGATCCATGGGGTCATAGACTTAAGATAACTTCACACGTTCCTGAGAAAAGGGGTCATATACAGTGATCCTATACGGCTTCCTTTTTTTCCTTTTGGAGAGCGGAACCCTAAAAATCACACCCTGAATAAAGTTTTTGAACGCTTCCGAGATATTTTAATGTGTGTTATGGTCCCCTTGGAATTAGATTACCCTTTAAATCAGGGACGACCGATTTTTTTAAAGATCGATAAAATCTACACTCTCCTAACCAAGTACGTACAGTTCAAGCAACCTTCCCGCTTTATTATTCGACATGATATTAGTACGGTCCCGTCAATTTAGAACACCTTAGCTTCTGACATAGTTCATCCGCCATATTTCGCCGTGTCGCCAACGAGACGCGTCCGGCACGGCATGACCCGGTGGTCGTTTTGTGCCGTGGCCGCGGTGAAGTGGCGACCGCCCTCGCGTGTGGTCCCACTGTGCACAACAAAAGCAACAAAAACACTGTCATCCGCTCTCGAATATCGGTCGAGCACGCACGTTGCCCCCGTGTTTGTTGTCCTATCGAATTTGAACGTCCTCCGTCGACGCGACATGGACGAGGAGTTGACTTCATCCCGCAGGCACAGCCGCGGGTTCGGACATTTACTTTGGATTTTTTGTTTATCGAGTTAACAAATATCTCGGAGGTATTTAAAGAAGAGCGTGACATGGCAAAATAAACTTGCCCAGGGCATCGTTTGTTATGTTGCCGGACATAGGTTCTTGGCAAACACCATATCTGATGTCGTGATATCAGACCATCGCACCAAGCTGCTATGCCTAGACATTCTCATCACTTAAGCTGATATGCCAAGACATTCTCATCACGTAAGCACGTCACAATGAATGTTTTTGGAATATTGAAAATTTGAGTTTTCCGTTCAAACAATCTTCGAATCAACCACGAATCAATGCTGTGATAGAAACTCGGGCGGGCAAACCCTATACGATCTTGTTAATATAAGGTAGGGATATTAGAATGAAAAAGGTAGTTTTGATAATATGTTATGTAATACCGTAGATTTCTTTTCACCCTATTTATCGTGCAGTTTATTGAAAAAAAATATCAAGGTAGGTGCCTCTAATGTAGGGATTTCTGCAGTTGCATTCGAAGTCTGGTCAGTTCATATGAATAAAATCAATTATAAGGCAGATCAAGATCACAACCGACTCGTTTTTAGGGTTCCGTACCCAAAGGGTACCAACGGAACCCTATTTCTAAGCTTCCGCTGTCCGTCCGTCCGTCCGTCCGTCTGTCACAGGGCTGTATCTCATGAACAGTAATAGATAGGCAGCTGAAATTTTTACAGAGTGTGTATTTATTTTGCCGCTGACATTTAAAAATAATAAGAATTGAAAGGGGTCCCCATACAAAAAACGTGATTTTTTGTGTTAAATCTTGTTCGATGCTACGGAACCCGTCGTCTGCGAACCCGACTCGCACTTGGCCGGTTTTTGTGCTCCAAAGTTTTAATGTAATGCAAAAACTGTATGAAACAGTATATTTATTTTTAGGTATGGAGGAGAGGAAGTGAAGGAAGCCTTCTTATATAACCTAAAAGGATAATGAACTCGACCATCCGCTTTCGACCAACTCGATAAGATTGATTTAGACGCTTGAGTTAAATCATGACGAGACCTCCTCGAGAAAGATGAATAATATTATAATTATAGGAGCCATCAAATCGCTCACAAAATACGTCTTAATATCAATTTTGAAACCACAAATAACCCTCAGGTAGGGACGCAGGCTGTGGGCACTAATGCTCTTTTGAATAAACATCAATCAATCAATATTTCTGATATATTTAAAGGTGAGGCAAAACTCCGGATGGGATTTAACAACGTAGAGCCATCTCGCTTACACCTGAGCGAGACGAATGGGGTTAGATTAATCTGTCTCACGCGTGCCCGACATCAGAAGGGCCTTCTGTTGTATTTTTTGTGCTCCTTCAATGTCAGACCTGTTCAAGTCAAATCAAATTTATTTAGAGAAAAGTGGATGGAGGTGTATTTTTGTAAGACTTGACGAAAAGATGACTTGACTGAATGTCAAGATGTGTCACCATAGTATGGATATACCTAATCCGCATTTATATTAAACAATAATTTTGTATAAAGACACAATTATTTAATTCCATGTCCCGTATGAGAGGCGTTGCTAGTTATTTTTGCGGATTTGGCTATTAAATATTTATGATAAAAATTTATTGATGTATCATAAAAAACCTATTATTGGTTGGTCATGAAAAGTAACAAATGGAAATTCAGAGAAAAATAAGTTGCGTCATAAAATACTTGGAGGAGTATATGGTAAATAAAATTATGTTAAGGTAGTGTACCGTACGTTTTTACCCAAAATTAAAAAAAGACTTGCCTGATAAAATAGTAAGAGAACCATTAAAGATGCAAACAAATTAGGATAGGAAGGCACGGGTAAATAATCATCTCCATCTCCTTTTCTGTAATACCAAAATGAAACAAACACTATACTGATAAAATAGTAAGGGCCTTTTCACCTACTGCTGATTAGCTTAATCGCCACATATTAAGGAGTCTTTCTTTGCAGCGTGCAATCAATACCAGTACAAGACGATCAGTACTTTAGTAATAAAGGTCCTTTAAGTGTCAATTAAAATAAATCAGCACTTGGTGAAAACCAGGCTTAGAGAACCAAAATAGGATAGGGAGGCGCATCCTCACTAGTACCATCGTCTCATCGTACGGCAGCTACAATCAGCGTGTGACACATTGACAATAATGTTTGAAAGCGAAGGTCTCACGTATTATTCCACACTGCCTGTATCGCATAGTTTGTATAACTTTATAGAGTTTATTTTTAACGGAACTGAACATATAAATATAAAGGCCAATATTTCGATGAAAATGTATGTTTAGATTTAGATCTCTGCATAAAGGTAAATCGTCCATTTCAATAAAACTAAATAAAAAATTTCGGTTAGCTGTCATCGAACGTAAGTTTATTGATAACCTGAGCAAAACTACAAGAAGAACGAAAAACTGAGAAAAATATAATTAAACTCTAATTAACCACCCTTATGACTCCAATTAGAATCCAAGTCGTTATTTTTAATCCCAGACAATGATCCCACTCATTATTCCAAGTCCCAAGATCGAACGGAGAGAGCACCTCCAATGGCACCGATAACCTTAAGACGTCTCCTTCCCTAATCCTGACTGACGCATCTCGAGTCGCGATCGTCACAAAAAACCCCGTCAATTCGTTGTGACTGACACTTTATTAGTCCATCCGGACGCAGAATTAAAAACAAATAAAAGTATTAAAAGCAATTACTTATCGGGGAACAAGAGGTCGAGTGGGAGGGGAGCGGGAGACGGAGGAGACGCGGGCTGGAGCGATGTCGAGTGACGTCAGTGACGGACTGCGCTCGGCTGCAACGGGGGGGCGGGTGAGAACAATGAACGGTTCTTGTTTACACAGCTTTGATACATTCGATACGTTTAAGTTTCGCTAATTATACTTGTATTCATTACTACGCTGAGTAATACATATATGCCGAAAGAAATACACTTTTTTAATGTTGGTAGACGTACCATCACTCGTCTTAGGTCTGGACCGCATGATCAGAATAAAACCGGACCAATGTTGGGAACTCCGGAATCAATGAGTGCATGTGGCCGTATGGGTCCGGCCCATGGCACTTCCATAGGCGATTCATAAAATTAATTCCGTCCTTCCGGTTTTATTCTAATCATGTGGTGCAGGCCTTACTCGGAGAAATAAGCAGAGATAGAACTCTTATTTTGCTTACTTCATGCGGTTGCCAAATCTGATCATGGTATCTATAGGTTTTTCTTGGCTGTCCGACCGAGTTCCTCGTATTTCAAATATTGTTACTGTTAATAGTTTATTTATCATCTATGAGCAGTACCAGCAATACTAAAATTTGAGCAATCTCAGCGAACAACGCCCAAGAAACATCATTCGACTTTTTTCAACTACTTTGTTTTTCCTCAACCATATTTTAGGAAAAGAGGCGACCTACACAGAGGAAGGAGGAATCATCACTACAAGCAAACAATCTCGTAGGAGACTACCTATCAAGTATTTCTTGATTATAAAACTTGCTGCCAATGGGCATCGAGCTTAAAATCTTCAAAGCGATACAGGTGGGTTACGATGGTAATTGACTAGCAGGGCAAACAGGCAAGTGAGTGATTTCGTACCATGCTACTATTATAGTAGACTTGACCGAATCCCACGTCGTTTGACAGCATTAGCACAAGTAAAACTAAGGTTTAACCACTCACATGGCTGTTCTCCCGGCCACCTTTATGCAACGTTAACCCACCCAGGTCATCAAACCAAGCTAGTATTTAAACATCGATTGCACCCTTTCGCTAACCTCGTCTCAAGAAAGATATGTAGGGCGGGCAGGCAGCGTGCAGTCAACGCGCATCAAAACTCGCCATTTGAATGGCGTCGGGCAGCGGCGCGGCGTGACGTGCACTTCCACGACAGCTCTCTGCAGCCAACGAACTGCTTCGAAAGGAATCTCCAGACACCTCTCAAGGATCGGTTCGGTGCCGCTTATTAAATTTACTTCTATTCGGAGAAAAATTAAAATGTATGTGAATCCGTAATTTTTAAGGAATTATTTGATGATCACTTCAATTTCAAATACATTTATTTCGGAAAGAAAGTAACATAATGAGATGCAGGTGTACCTGAAATAAGCTAGGCTTGTGATATAGAACGAGCCGTGGTAGATATAGTTTGAGACACATATGTATATTAACTTAAGGCTGTTCCGACCCATATAAAGTTGTTTGCACACATAGCGCAAAAAGTATTGCACTTTAAGCCACGAATTAATAATAAAAGTTTAATATAGTTGTCAGCCTCAGTGGCCCAGTGGCGCGACACTTCGGCGATCGCTCTCCGAAGTTAAGCAACGCTGGGTCCGGTCTGGTCTTGGATGGGTGACCATTAGACCGTTGAGAGAGGCTGGCCGTGGTTCGGATTCCACGTTAAACTGTAGGTCCCCTTCTTTACTTACTAGGTGGTAGGGTTAATCCCGCCCGGGTTGGTACCATCGCATTGAATGAACGATGGTCGAAGCGGCAATGAAAATTGTCCGTGTTTTCCATCCAGTTCAATGTAGCCGAGCAATATAAGGAAGGTCCTGGCATGGCACCTAGTTCCCATGTGGTGTGTTGGGCTAATACCATGACAGAAGGTGTGGTACTAGCCATCATGTCCAGTCACATAAAAAAAAAGAAAAAAGTCATATTACTTGCAGCGAAAACAATTTCACAATTTCAGGATCATTGGTTTTGTTACAATTTATTCAAATACGATTTTTATTTAACAGCGCCATCTAACGGTGTAAAACTTCTAATCGGCAAATACAACGAAACCATTAAACCTGAAATCGTGAATATGTTTTCGCTGCAACTACTATGGCTATATTTAATATTTTTGACGAATTCGTGCTTTTTGCGTTCTGTGTAAAAAAACATTGTATGGGTCGGAACATCCTTAAGGTAAGATAACCTATTAACATACACGACGAAAATATGCAAGAAAAAATAAAACAAAATAATTTAGATGATGAACAATTTAATTTTAATATGCATTAAATATATAATATTTTGGAGGCTTTTAATATTACAACTCAGTAATGTAAAACTGCTGAACAGGAATGTTCACATTTTTTAGCAAGGCACTATGTAGAAGACATCGGTCCCAACGTACCCGAAGGAATGGATCTGTACGCCGAATTTCATAAAGGGTAGTTGTTTCAGTTGTCACCGATCACCAATCGACAGGAGCTCGCTCATAGCCTCTCGGTTTCCGGCGATGAGTGCGCGAACGCTCGCGATTAACCCGAAGGTCGTGTCTGGAGGGACCAGAGAGTTTTGATCCGCTCACTCGGACAGCCGGAGGACCGGACGGTTATATCGCCATCAATCAAGCGGCGTGCGGAGGGTGCAGGAGGGGGGGGGGGGGGAGGGCTCGGGGCGCGATCCTTTGTGGGCTCCGCCGTCCGCCGCCCGATAGCGATCTCGCTGCACGGCGGATCCGATTATTAGCGAGGATTACCTGGGCCAGCTCGCTCGCATCACTGCAGCCCGAGATTCCTCGCCGACTCTACATAGGTGCTAAAATATATGTACGCTGCGATTCAAATAAGAATAGGATAGGATCACCGCCATTTGGAATGTCAAACTGCTAAAACCCTCACTTCACTTCACAAACTTCAGTGCTTTGCCGCGGTGTTGCCGCGTACTTTCCTTCGCGAAATCGAGAGAAGTTAGTCACTAGCCACGTACTATTCTAATTTGAATCGCGTTGCACTTATGAATATGTACTATCGATCCTTTTATTGCTAAAACATTAATAGCTTTCTTTGTATGGGTATTTTGCAATAATTGTATTAAATATAAATAAAATTCTGAGATTTAACATTTTGCCACTTTGTCGAATCCACCAACTGGCAAGCTGCTATTTTGCAGTCAGCTTTTTTTTAATTTATTTAACTACGTTTCATCAAATGAGCCATATATTATATATTATATGTATTATTATATTATATGTAGTATTGTACTGTTAGCATAGTTATATAAGTTGTTCGTGTGTTTACTGTTGGTGTACCTATACATAAATAAATAAATAAAAAATATTCACTATTTTTATCAAAGCGCACGAACAATAAATCTTTCACAAATTAGATAGAAATACGCCATTGCTAAGGCTATGCCGGGCAGACAGAATAAGTCTGCACTTTCGATATCCGCATGCCGTAGATTCCGCATCCACACACATTGCACGCGCGTGCGTTTGCACCAACGAATTCCTGCATGCATTTTGTACGTACGCGCAATCCTTTCGAGCGCTCATCCAGTGCGTTCATCCGGCGCGGAGGAGGCGTCGACGGACGCGACGACAGGTGACGACTCACTCGCCGAGGCTATGCCGACGCGCGACGAGCGACGGTGACGAGCGACGACGAGCGACGACGGCGACGAGCGACGCGACGATAGCAGCGACGCGACGAACGATAAACACTTGACGCGGCGACGACGACGCGTCCGCTAGCGACAGGTGGGCGATGAACGCAATGAACTCGTTCGAGTTGCATTATTTTACTTAAGACGTAACGTAAGACCTATTCAAACAATGAAACGCAACGCAACGAGTCAACGAGAAAATAACCTTCTTAATAATAATAATAAGTGGTTTCTCGTTGGCCCGAGCGCACGAAAGGACATCAACCTGTGATTAAAGATGTCACTTTTATTGACAGTTTGGAAGGGAGCTGAGTCAACTCCATGGGCCCCCCAAAAAGGACGTGTTAAGCCTCAATTAACTTAGAAGTCTCTTCCTGCAATCAGGGAATATCGCTATAATTTGTGTCATCAGTAAGTGACCCACACTTAAATATGTACATACTAAAGATAAAGAAAGTATCCAAAAGTAATTTTGGATTACATCCAACAGGATTCGCTGTAAAAGTATTAGATCAATCATGAGTTTAGTCATATCTTATGTCATGACCACTTTCAACACCGGGTGCAAGCAGTCGGTTGCACCTCTGAACACTGTCTGGTGCGAGGTCAACTCTGTCACACTCTCAGACGGTTAAGCCCATGCCCAAAAATGGCGATCTATCAGAACCTGCCAACAATTACCATTAGCCATTACCACTTTTCTCTGCAAATTGATGGGGCGCATCCTCAACTCTCTGACGTATCTAGAGAGCAATGAACTCCTCGGCGATCACGTAATACTGCTTTCGCTAAAATCAACCTGCTGAAATCATTTGCTTCTTATCTATTTATACCGTAATCAGAAGCCCCGTAATTAATCGAAAACAATGTCGAAAAATAGCACCAAATCGACATGAGTGCCTCGCCTGCGGGGACACAGTGACGTGCGATCCCTGACCATCAGTAATGGCGTGTCAGCGCTGTTGCAGTCATCGGATTCTACACGACCCGTCCATGTATCAACTGCCTACAGAGTCCCACAAATTACGTTAAGCTTGCGTATCCAGTCGCGTCACTACTTCCCCTTCTAAATTAATCTAATACCAGTTTGACAAAAAGGCATATATACTATAGAGCGCCTTACGGCCATAGCAAACATTGTTCACTTCTTCTACTACATATGTTGGATGTTCTTCAATTATACGGTTTACCACGTTCATAGGCACGAGCCACGTAGGTATACTCATATAAAATGTATGTAATTTATGCTTGCAAGATTTAACGGGACTGTTTGATCCTTCGCCAACGTAGGTAACGTTGCCATCAGTCAAATCATTAGATTAACAAAATTATCAACCAAAATGATTGACCAAACAAATGTTATCACTGTCAGCTCTATACCACAGAATGTATATACACCCGCCTTCCCACATGTGCTAATAATATAAAATAATATGTGCGTAACACTCTCGAACTCCGTTGATAACTCTGTGGATAGCCGTAAAATGCATTTGCATATTTAAACCCTGATATACGTTAGTACTTTGGACATATCAAACCACAATTGATAGATTACACTGAAACAAAATGAATTTTGGAATCCATTTCACAATATACATGTACGTATGTATTTATAACGAGAATACACTTTTTATGTCAAAATATATGTCGAATGTTCGTGAAACGTGAGACATCAGACAGAAAGTGATGTTTTAATTTAAATCGATGATTAATTTTTGATCGGCGTTTGTGATCTGCGGTCACAAATATTATAAACAATTATGTTAAACAAGTTATATAAAGATTTATTTTAAAATAAGAATAAAAAGAATATTCCGGTGCAGCGGTGTGGTAGAAGCGAAGTCGTCGGAGGTAAGCGGCGCGGAGGCAGCGGCGGAGGTGGTACAGTGGAGTCGGAGGAAACCCTATACCATGTGGCGTGGGTGCTCCGTCCGGTCAAACTGGCAGGTCACAGTTTACACCGATGGATCACTTACTACTTTTCTATAAAGCGATCGTGTTCTTACTTTATTTCTTGTTCAAAGATATCACACCACCGCTATCATCGAATCATCAGATAAATGCATGCAGGTAAGTAAACAATATTTGTAAAAGGACTAATCAATGATTTTAATAATGCTCAATAAGTTTTATAAATATGCTACCAAAACAAGGACTCAGAATAAAGGAGAAACGGTAATGTGCAATAGTCGAGGGTAGTGCGCTCACTAAGCGCGGCATATCAACGCTATGGTCCGTAGAGCCGTCGCTCGGAAGGGAGACGGGCGGAGGGTGTCAAGTCAACTTGACGGACACAAAGCCCCGTGTGCACTTGCTTATCGAGTTTACTGGCGCGAGTGCTTACTTACGTCCGGCTGACTGATGGCCGGGCAAAATCCTTCTTACGGCCGTCGTCCGCCGCTCGGGCGCCGTCGGCCGCCGGTACACAGAGCCGCTGCCCAACACTTCCACTAAATTGGCATTTTTTGTTAAAAAACGCGTTTGCGACAACATATGGCACATTTTTTTTTATCTGATTGGGCGGGGCACTTTGAGCACTTTTGAGACATTCTCAAATTCATACTTTATGCAGTCATTCGTCGTATCTTCGGGAACGAATTCAAACAAAACACTTTGTTGACATTTTGATGAATTTTGCGTGGAAAAGAAAGTGTTTCTTTCATACAAACTAATTCAGAAATCGGAAGGCTCTGGGGCTGTTAGTAGCTGTTAGGCGCTATGGGTAGGCGCTGGATAGGATATCTTTCTCTCAGAACGAATTTGTACTCCAATTTCAAATAAGATTAAGAGCTACAAAAATACAGGTGTCTTCGAATATTATTATTATAGCCGAATTGACGGCAGTGACTGTAGAACGGTAACATGTGTTCAGAAACCTTCGCGGCGTGTGTCATGCTACTCGTAGGTCTTGATTGGTTACTTGCTACTTGCTATTGCTTGGCACTTACTTGATCATAAAATCTGGATCTCGAAATACTATATCTTTCATACTGAAACCGATCATACACATTCACAAAATTTCATTGATATCGGTTGGTTGGTTTTGAAGATTATCGTGACACGGGATTTTTATACATTTATAAGAGAAGAAGATATGCCTCGTTTAAATGTCAGGCGTGCAATGACATAATTGATTAGCTATTTAGATATTATTTTAATTTTGTACCAACTAAGGTACACGGCTCCGCACGGGTCAAAGTCGTTTCGAACTGATGTCGGGGGAATGTTATATGAGTTCCCCATACAAACTTTCATCCCCCTTTTCACCTTTTTTGAGTTTCATTTTCTCCACAAAAGGTAACCTATGTCCTTTTCCGAGGTTCAGACTATCTTTATACCAAATTTCATCAAAATTTGTTGAATGGTTAAGGCGTGAAAACGTAACAGACGGGCAGAGATACTTTCGCATTTATACTATTAGTATGGATTATCATGTTACGTAAAATACAAGGTCAACGTTTTACATCGATCGCTATTTAGTTCAAGCGAGTTGGTTCTTTCGAAGCTAGTGAAAATTTGAAACGATCATAAATACAACTTTAAATCGGTTAAAAACTGGTGGGAAGCAACACGACAGCTGTCCCGCCGGGCTCGCTGTGAGTTCGGCCTTATCTGCCGTCGTTCAGCGCAGCACGCCGGACCCGCGCGGCGGCGGCGGCGCGCGCCGCGTCCGCGAGGATTACTCCCGACGCCGTAAGTGGACCCGCCGCGGCGCGCTTTTAGGCCGGATTCGATGTAATCTGACGATACGATATGGGCGACGACAGCGTTGCGCCGAATTGGGGACGAAAATTCACATATCACAAAAGTTACGGACTGCAAAGTACGAGAGGTCGCTGCTTAGTTTATTTCACGCACGAGTCATTCAACCTGTAAAGTAAAACTAGCCGAACTAGAGAAATGCAAGCCGGGTAGGGGTTTTTCTTTATTTAGTGAGTACAAAGTGATTATGTATAGAAGCCATACTAATTTGGAATCGATAAGAATTAATAAGCTTTAATATTCCACGTGTTCCTTGCTTCACACTCGTCCCGGGGCTGCCGCCCGAAAAAGTACGAGTACACCTCTTTGAGTTTCTATCTTTTTGGTGATTCACGCTTTAAAACATTTTTATTCGCCTCATACGCTTGGAAATTCAAAGAGTTACCTTTTACAATGTAGCAGCCTCGATTCAATGTTATTTAATTACTTTGGTTTCATCCTTGTTTTATTTACATACCACATGTGCTATCTTAAATTGTGATAACTAGGTAATCATTCCTTATAAAATCCAACGTCTGTCCGGTTAAAACTTGAGAACTACTTACCCGATATTGATGCTGTTTTTAGCTACATATTGTCAGGCTGGCCATCTCGGACAACCTGTCGCCGTAGATATAATCTCTAGGTGTCAAATGTAAGATTAAGGATTGTAGCTTCCAAAAAGCCAGGTCCCTTTTCCGTATTTTAATCCTAATTTGTAATTGTAAACGATTCACATTAAATTCGGCAATACAAGAAGTATGTGGTTCCTTCGGCTTTTATTAGTGCTTTAAGTGCCTGCATCAGAGAAATTAAAATGACCAAAGCGTTTCTCTGGCGCTACAATTTATACTGATTCTTATCGTCAATTATGGGTTTTTTCACTATTAATTAATTTTCCTCATGGGCGTTAAACATGAGAGAAAATGGACAAAACTGACTTTCCAACAATAACGTGGACTGAGCCTTTATTCACAAATAAATTCACTAGAGAAACGTGCCTTCGATTGAACAATTTGACCATATACTAGATGCTCCAAAACTATCAAAGGAAAATGCATTTTCTCATACAAACTAAACTAACAAACAGTGTCAATGCCCGTTACAAGTGCAATTGTCCGTAGGTGCGAGCAAGTCCTCAGGTAGCGGTCGGACGTCCCACAGATTGCAAACACGTTCTCGGAGCCGCTGTGAGGCAGAAAGCATCTAATATGCGCCGACAGGTCATCATCACACCGGCTAGATTATAGGCTGGTTCGGCGGCGGGATGCGTACTGCGAACACTGATACTGCAGGGCCGGACTGACACACTGACAGGCTGAGCTGGACGAGACTGACGTTTCGCACCGCCAATGTCTGCAGGCGCCGAGAACTGACGTTAGCACCTCTCCAGCGCACCTTGAAATAATTGCGCCGTTCATCGTTTGGAAACACCATAAATTGTACTTTGCGAGTAAATCTCAAGCCGACATCATATTTTGTTTTATAAAAAATTTGTTTGTCGTAATATAACCGTAGTTAGTATGATACAATTTTCGTATTTGATTATTCTCGGTACGACATAAAACCATCTAATTCTCCGCCGCGACCGTCGATTCCTCCACCAGCGTGGGTGCATCCCACCGCGAACGGCGTCAATTCGAAAACAAAATTATCGGTCGGTGTCTCGATTTCGAAAATAACGTGCCGGTTCCTCGACGCGGTCGTAAAGAAGTTCTAACTCGTATTTCGCTGCGGGATTATTTGTCTGCGGTCGCGTAGGTGCGCGTGTACTATCGAGAAGGTTACACCGGATCGTGTGTGTCGGCTGCGAGACGGCTCGTGTCCGCCGCGCGGTGTAGATCGTGAGTGCGGTCCTGTAGCGGCGCTGTCGCCACGCGGTGACATGGCGCGCCGGAGAATTAGAATCGGACGGAAATTGAGATACACAAATCGAATCGGCGACAAGGTGCTTCGGATTGGGACTTGTTGCTTTATTTGGTCGCACTTCCTCGTGACGTGAGGTGCTTTGTTCAAGGGGGTACTTTTGAGCGAGGAACGATTTAACTGAACAATTCAAGTTGCAAATCTATCTCGGGGACTGCACCCTGCCTTCGAGAATGCGGAAACTTATTTATAGTTTCCACAATATTCTAAATATCTCTGTCAATCCCATCTAAAAGATGGTATAAAACTTAATGCTAGTCCACACTGTTTACATATTTTCATTAAAAACAATAGTGGTTTTTTGTATTTGTCGGAAAGACCTTTTTTTATTTTACAGCTTTTAACATCCAAGTGCAAGATGAGTCAAGCATGTCTATGACTCTAAGCACACGTCACCAACCGTCACATCAACGGACAAGCTGCCAATTAATGGAATCAATACATGTCAGGAGGTCAGTCTACTCAACCGCCTCCCCGCTCACGCCTCCCTGCTCCTCCACCGCCCCTCTCCTCAGCAGCTCGGAACTCCTGACGCGACGGATGCCTATTGAAAATACATCAATGATCAATCTAGCGACCAATGTCTCTATGACTCACCCCATGGGCATGTCCTACTTGTTACCAAATCGCGACTGTGTTCCTTTCAACGATATCATTTGAACAGCTATAAATAGCCCAATTTAATTTAATTTATAATACGAAAAGTGTGATGCGAGACTAGCAATTGATCTAAATGATGTCATAAAATGCCGTAAATACATATGATTAATTTTTATATACGCTTATAATTGTATGACGTAATGTATTTATTGTTTGATGATCAGATATTAAATGTTATGTGATTATCACAGACTAAAACCTAACAACCTGGTATCCATGGATCTAGGCGTCCAAGACGGCGCGGCGTCGCCGAGACATGAATAATAACCTAATTTAAAGGCATTAGGTGTTCTGTACTGTCCGGCGGTGGGTACAAGCAGGACGAATAGATGGACGGGTTACTGCAACACAGCGCAAAGAGGGGGGCGGAGAGGGTCGCGTGTGACTGGTGAAACCGGCATTGATACTTTCAGCTGTGATTTTAATTAAAGTACTTTAATTCAATGCATGGTCTCGACACCACCAAGCTTAACCCAAGAAAAAGGCACTGGCCAGCAGCAACCGTGTGTACGCGAACACTTTGGAAGCACTTTTCATCCCTTAATACCTCAAAATCGATTTAACATAAACACAGGAAATGGTCTAGACAAATATTGAGATTCTTAAATTCATTCTAAGTTATCTGCTTTGTATAAATAATTCGACTGTTCAAATTTTAGTCACCCCATTGCTGCGTGTCAGACTGTATTATAATTATGAAGACTGTATTTATGAAACCTGCGGCGCGAACTCCATTCATTAAGCGTTAACATCATCAACCAACGAATCCGCTGTCTTCTGGATCCCGCACATCTCTTCAGAATATTCTCGGATTCCCTCCGCTACTGACAGTCTCCACAGGGCTGCGCGCTTCATGGCGCGGCTGCGTGGCGTGCTAGTCGGCAGCCGGGGGGGGGGGGGGGGGGCGCGGCGACGGACGCCTGAAGGCCGACAGTCCCGCGCACGGACGGCCGACTGATTGCTTGTCCAGGGCCTGACGGACGCCGCGAATATAATTCTGAGATTCATTATGCTCCGAACACTTCGTTCAATTACCTTGTAGTTGCGTAAATGAAAGTAAACATCTTCTATACAATACGGATTTATTTAAATTGAAATCTACTTTATTCTAACGATCGCATAGGTATCAGTCCAAAACGTTTTTTACACTTACATATTCAATGTATACCTTGAAACCTTCCTGATAGCAGTTACGAATCCAATATCGATGTATGTTGATAGTGGATGTAATCTGCGAAAAGACGCAAACCAACTAACCTACTAAACTCGAATGAAAATTCAGTTACGAAAACCAGCTGATGGGAAGTGCCACAGAATTGGGGCTAGAAATGCCTCTCCTCTCGCTTCACTAGCGCGCGCTTATCACCGTCTATACAATACTTCTAGGCCATGGAGTAAGGAAGGACGGAGGGGCGAGCATAGCGGAGGGGCATAGCGGCAGCGTAATCACTTTTTAGTGATAATACACTAACGGTAGCGCCAGCTAATCAGTTCATTTATGAATTCAGGAATCCTTACTCGATGTTCTGGGCTAGGTTACTACTTTATTTATCTTTTAAATTTAAAAGGTCACTTATATTTTTGAAACCAAAACAATTTTTACTAGAATAAGTGTAAACTATGTCAGACCTGTCCCGATGTGCGGGCGCTCAACATGCCATAAATTAGGGGTGCGCGAGCGACGATACTCAGTTTGTATTGGGTTTGAAAATGAGACGGCGACAAGCGCTCGGTGTTGAAGCGAGAGCATAGGCCTTTCTTGACTATTCCCAACTCTGTGGGAACAGCAGACCGTACGCGCGGAGGTGCGGGAGATACATCCGCGTTCTATTTCCGACGCCATCCATCTCTCGGCAGCTTTCGGAGCGTCATAATCTTCGACTCGACGAATTAGCCGCGTCCGTGCGCGACGCCGTCGACACGCGGCGACGCACCTTCACGCCGGCGCGGACCCCCCAGTGCCGTCTATTTTCCCAGATCACTATTCTTAAGGTGGCCCAACCCGGCGGGACTAACTCAATCGCGGGCACGGTACAAAACCGTGCTGTTGCGGTCTGGGACCTTCTCTGTTTCAAAGAATAAGACAGGCTCCGTGATGAGGAAGATGCAACATATCCACAAAGCAGACAATGCGCAAAGTGTTTGATTTGGTAAGATTTACGAAAATTTTAATTTCAAAACGACTTCTAGCTAAAAGTAAACCACGACCGCTGTAGTCAAAAATGAACAAAAACTAAATTGATTATAAATTTTCATGAAACAAGCAATGTCTGATGACGAATCTTTTCAAGATGTATAGATTTTATCGTTGAGTAATCCACCTCCAAAGTTATTGTATAAAACACGCAAAAAATTCGAACTTTCAGACCTTATAACTTAGAAACCTAACACAATTGTACAATGCCAACGTCATCAGACATCTAGTTCGATCAAATAAAGCTATTTTGCGCAAAGTTTTGGATCTCTGACAAGAAATATGGGTGTGATCTTCTTTCCCCGTTTGCACGGGGAATTGAGCGGGATGGCCCACCTTAAATATGAAAGCAGAACCTGCAAGATTCGAGATGTGAAGCGCAACTATTCTTGTGTATGTATGCGTATCGTGCAGGGCGAGCACCGAAAAAGCAGTAATAAAATAATTTGAAATTGAAGTTATCGGCCTGCCAGTCAAAACGTTTGTTGAAATGAGGGTGATAAGTTTATTGAAAAGTGTGAGTACCAATCAATGTTCCTACTCGTGGTGAACACTCTTAAATCTGCATCTTACTGAAAACGTTTCGACACGAATTGTTTTCACACTATTCATTTCTTTACCGAATATTATATTCAGAGGCTTAGGGTTTCTTCCACCAAGTACTGATTTGCTTAATCCTCACATTACAGGGCCTTTCATACCATCTTGCAATAGATACATGTACAAGATAATAACACTTTAGTAATATAGGCCTTTTAAGTGTCAGTTAAAATAAACCAGCAGTTGGTGAAAACCAGGCTTAGTAAACTAAATACGGTATACTTGGCTCAGGTGAATAGAACCCCACCGAGCGAATCGTTTTGATGTCTTTTGACCACCGAATATGACGCTGAACCATGAACGTCGAATAAGATGGCAGCTGCCAGGTTAATGGAGTGTTCAGCGGACTATACATAGGTGCGTCATTAATACCCGGCCTTGCGACAAAGTTGCAGTCCGACAAAATCCGCTGCAGCTGCCAGCATTGCATCCACGAAACAAGCGCAAGTGCAATTTTAATTTATAATCTGAAGTTTTAGATTGCTCTGGATGAGCAACGTATAATGTTTCTGCGTAATTCCACTCGTAACATTCGCTTCCGTGCGACAACCTGCCTTGTCCCGTTCGAATTGAGATTTGAATTGTGACGTCTCGGAGCGGAACATGCGTCGTTCTGAAGTTGCAGCAGCCGTATCTCGCCCGGCGCATTAACTCGCGAGTCACTCTCAATCACTCAAGCTGTCCGGCCGTCACTCATAAGCAAGACGAACGGGGGAAATGCCACTAGCCTCCTTCGAGTGGGGCCCCCTCGCACCCCCTCGGCCGACGTGAAAGAGTTCCCCCTACTCCCCCCCTAGGTGAGTCCGCCTCGCAACGGGCTGACCGCCGTCCGTTCTACATCTGCAAGGAATTATGAAACACCGGGGCGGCATGAATAATGTAAAGTTACATTTCTAATTTGCCGTTTTTGCCTCGTTACTGCGAATGCGTTTGAATTATGAATGACAGGCATGTCATTTGTGGCATGGCTGTAGGTAGCAGTGGCCGCCGGCTTCTAGCGATATCTCAGATGAAATTTGAAATACTAGAATACTTTTATGAAGTTCTATAAATAAGTTTCGAGTGAACGAAAAAGGTCTGGATTTTACCAGAAAACAAACAAACAAACAATATTGGAGAACAGCACCAAAGGGACGTTTAGGGTATACGTTTGGAATGGAGGTGACAGAGCTTGTTTCGACAATGACACGCGTCGCATTATCGCGTCGGCCGGTGGCAGTCGTCAGGCACCGCCAGGCCGCGTGACGCGCGTCAGCCCTCTGTCGGCGACAGGCAGACACGTCTTTGCTGTCGCTTTATACAGTCTAGTTGCTCCGTCAGACGACAGAGCGCTAGCCTTAGCGGCGGCGCGGAGAGAAGCGCTGAGCTTATCGTACAAACGTTATAATGAAAGGCCTGATTCAGAAAAAAATGCTTTAGGAATTTGTTGTGAGTAAAAGTATGATGATAATTATTTACAATTGGGACTGTCCTACATTGGATGGACATCATTATAACGTAAACTAATATCCTTATAATAACTCTCCTAATAACGCATTTTTGTTTCTAATCCCGTATTGTACATTTCACAGTGTAAAAAGTCGTTGCGTAATCAATATTACAAACATATAGTATACTACCTACAGGTGGCAGCGCGCACGCGCAGTGTCAACTCTAAACTTCACCATACAATTGTCATACCCCACACCATGTGTCGACGCACGACGACGACGACGCAATGGCGAAGCACGGTGGAAACTTATTGATCAACGTTCGACTTAAGTTACGGTTATTACTATGACAACGAAGCAGTTGTATTGGTTAACGTTTCCCTATTGCTGTTATGATTATTATTTTAATAAATTATTTCAGTCGCCATTGCATATGGTTGCATTGCTATGGCATGTGGTTAGCAGGCATAACCATAAGCTCATACTTACAGATACATAGCTTGGTTGGTCATCCTTTTCAATGTGAATCGTGTCAGTTTTAACCCTACCACCTAGTAAGTAGTGAAGAGGCGTAAAATTTAGAATGAGTTCTGAAATGGAGTGACCCTTCAACTGACATGCACATTTTATTCTCCGATATTAAAGAAAGATAGACCTTTCCTGCAGGCTGGAAAACCGCATTTATAGCGGTTTTCAAAACATTTTTTTTTGACAGAAAACCTTGATTAATTCAAATACTATGCTCCGGAATCTTTTCGTCAAGAAAACCGCTATAAAAGCGGTTTACGGGACTTAGGATTCCTGATTACGGAATTCCAGGAATGGGCCAGCTCTGCTGAGATCGAACCCATGATTTCCGACACAAGAAATCACATCGTTAGCGAAAGAGATTGGCCCGTAGGAACAGCTCGTGGTGTAGGGGTTCGAGGACTTGCCTATCAAGCGAAAGGGTTGTGGGTTCAAATCCACGGCCTGGTCATGCACCACTATATTTCTCTTTCTAAGTTCGCTAAGTGCATTTGTTACGAATGCAAGCTGCTCCATGGTTCGGAACCCATGCAAGATTGTAGGTCCCCTTCCTCTACTAGTCGGTAGAAGGTGGTATGGTTAAGCCCACCCGGGGGATTTGGGGGAAACTATGTTTGAAGCGGCAATGAAAAAAAAATCCATGTTTTCCATCCAATTCAGTGTGTGTATATGTATAAATATATATCCTCATAAAATGAAGGTCCTAGCATAGCACCTAATTCCTTCGGGAATGAGGTGTATTGGGCTAAATATCATAACGGTGGTGTTAGTTGCGTGGTATTAGCCATCCATGAGAGGTCGCAAAAAAAAAGAATTTTACAGATGTAAAGTCGTATATTTTAACACCATATATGGGTACATCGTTTTTCACTTTTATGACCTTATACGTACCTGCACAGAATTGCTGAAGGTTTAAAATAAAAAAAAATGTAACAAAGAAATCTGAAAGTCCTTCTTTTGCTAAAATGTTTAAGTGCCTCGGGGAAAACTGTCTGTAACAGTGGACAGGTCACTTAAAATAAACCCACGGGAAAGTGTCAATCAATCAATTCCATTGGGTCTTTCGCTATACTTTCAAATCAATATAAAGTCGAGCATTGTCGATTGACGCCGTAGCCATAAAATGTAACGAGACGAAAATATTTCTCAATATCTATCCGAGGTGAAACTTCGTCAAAGTGTAGCAAATTGCACCAAACTGACAAAGAGCCCCCGCGCATCGCGACGAAAATAGTAAATGATGTTTGACAAATAGCGAACAGATGTCGCTAGCGGCGGTCGGAGACGGATCGCTCGTGACGCGCTCGGTACGGTCGAGTTTCCCGCGTTTTTGTCCACTCTTTCGTTTTTTCCTCGCAGCTTGTTTGCGAGACGATGTCGTAATTGGAATGCTCTGACCAGATTCCTGTTGGAACAGTCTCCTTTGATCGAAGCATCATATTATTTTTGTACTCGCACGGATATTGTGTTTTGCCCTTTCGCTGTTGAGAAAGTTATAAGTTTAAGGGTGAGTACCTAATCAAATATCAAAGCAAATAATTATATTATTTAAATTAGTAAAGGCGCATTTCCACCAATTATTATTTTTATTTTAAAAGAGTTTGCAAATTCTTCCAAACCAGGCCTCGTGCGAATATTTGACTAGAGCTTCAGGAGCGTCCTTATACTTCAATGCCAAAGGTCAGGATGGTTTCAAGACATGCCAGTATTTAAAGGCTCTTGTCGGAATTCCAGTCTTTCCTTAGAATTTCTTTCGAAAGAAAAAAAAGAAGGTCTTTAAATCAATCAATGCAACAAGCAAGCGATTATTTTTATCTTAGTAAAAACACGTTTTGACCACTTAGCCAAGAGAAGGAAGGAAAGACGGTAGTGCCGACCGAAACTCATTTCTTATGACGGCAGCGTAGCTACGAGTTAGTGGAAAAGCACTGAGTGTAGGTAGTTAGTTCGCTTACGAAAAGATAAACCAAGCGTCATTACTTTTGGTATTCGAAGTGTAATAAGCCTCATGTCTAGCATCTTATATCGTCAAAGTTTCCATCCAACCTTACTCTGCAACAATCCGACTAGCACGCGGCGACACGTCGATCGCGGATCGATCGCCAGGGACGGAGTGAGCCGTCGCCGCTCGGGGGGCACTCGCCCACTGTTTACCGCCCCCTCCGCTCGCCCCGCGCGCCGCCCCGCGCCGCCCCGCCGCGCGCCGGCGAGACGCGACGTGACGGATATATCCGACGGGACAGGCGTCAATCACGCGGCTCGATATGATGAGAATAATATTTCAGGCGCGAGGGAAACGTCGCGCCGCTGTATCTTGACGGTGGCAACTCGCGCTGAAACATTGATGTTTTCGCGAAGTGTGACAGATGGCGATAGATTTATCGCGCGCGTTCAACGTGAAGCCGAGTAGAGCCGGCTAGAATTCGGAAACTATGAATGCTCTTCGTCCTTTTCGCGGGAATGTATGAATATTTTACTTGAACAACTTCTTTGAACGTGCTGTCAGCCATTTTACAAAAAAATAACGAATGCCGTGCATTACCGTGCATTCAACAAGTGCTTCTTCCAAACAATTTATTACCTAATTTTCTTTATTCATACTGAAATATGAAACAAAAACGAGAACGTTTAAATGGATAAGCAGATGCACTAGTGCAATGTCAATAAACTGGGTAAAAAAATTAATACTTAAATTAAATTAAAAATATTTCATGGGGATACAATGTAACCTTCAGCGTGAGCGAAGGGCATTGAGGGTGTCAAAACGTCTATGACATTGATTGAAAAATATTTTACATGGATTATGGGATTATATTTAAAATAAATTAAATTATTCTTCATATACCATCAAGTTAATAGTATGCAACTTTAAAAAAAGAACGTATTAGTTGTTATAGCGGCAAGATAAACACACAATCTGTAAAAATTTCAGCTGTCTACCTATTGCGGTTCACGAGATACAGCCCTGTGACAGACGGACGGACGGACAGCGGAGGCTTAGTAATATGGTTCCGTTTGGGACCCTTTGGGAACGGAACCCTAAAATCGACCCTACTTAGGATATGGAAACCGAGCAATCAACTACAGAGCAAGTCGCTAAATACGTAAATACCATAAAACATGAAAACATTGCCGAAACGATCAAGACGTGCCGGTCGACGGGCACGTCACACAAAATACGTTGAGACGTCAATGCGAAATCAATCAAGTCCAGAAGCAGGCGGCGCGGGGAGCGGCGTGGAGGCCGACAGACGTCTGCGGAGAGCGGCGGGGAAGGGGGGGAGTATTTGCAAGGCGCGGGGAGGTGAAGGGGGGGCGACGACGCCCACGGCGGCGGCGGCGGCGGACTTCGGAGCGGAATATTGCGTGGACATGATCAAAATATATTTCTTCAATTGCATCTGCAAAATCTAACAAAATAGTGAATAATCTAACAAAGAAGCCATTATCTCTTGCTTAAGGCGCTAGGACTGGCCAACTATTCGCGCCATACAAATGCACTTTTTAACAAATGTAATAATATGTAGTGAAACGCTTCAGAAAATCCAAATAGAACTCCAGACTGATAATGGATTGTTAATATTTTTTGATTCCATCATTTATTTAAATAATAATAAAAATAAAAAAGTTGATTTTTCTCATTAGAAATCTGAAAGTAATTCGATTTGTAGATGTAAGCAAAAACAGCATATATGCATAAACAAAACATTCCATTTGCTATTAGATTTCTACATTTAGTCAAAAAAGTTCGGAAATGGACACCGTTTCCGCAATGTATTTTGTATAGAAAAAGGTAACATACATTAACGAAAATAGGTTGATTAATAGACAAGGAATCATATATTGTAAGAATGACACTTATAATCGTCAGACTTAGTTAGTTAACTTGGGGTGCCTCGTCTAACTTTGCGATTTGGCTAGTACCAGGTCCTTAACATATAAGTCACGCAACCGCTATGTAACGGTAATTGCAAATGCTGTAGCTTTAGACCTCGCGAGTCTGTTTTTTTGTCTTTTTGGCCTGTCTTTTTGAAAATATGTTTGTTTTCTTTTTAAACTGGCTCGACTAAAAAAATATATGTAAATATCGAACCTGCTTGCAAAATTTCAAGAGAATTATCGCTTGAGAAATCGGGCGACCTGTAGAAAACAGTTTTTTTTTTAAATTACTCCGTAATTTTGAAACTATTTCAAAAACTGGCTCGACTAAAAAAAAACAATAAAAATATCGAACCTGCTTACAAAATTTATTATTATTTTAAAATAGAGCCCAGTCTTGCCCAATCTGGAAACGGAGACCTTCGCTACACCCGGTCAGTTACTATACTTCACGGTATATTTCCAAATAAAATTGGGGGATATTGTTTTAATGAATACGTACATAGAATATATTGATTGGTAAAATTAAATCTGCAGGCTAAACCTTGTCACTGCTGAGCATTTTGATGCACCGATGCAACGTAGTAAAAATTGGTAATCTAATAGAGAGATAGCTTTGTTTAGATATCTCCTATGTTTTTGGAATACGTATTCGACTATATATAATCTACGCGTTGCACATACATTAGAAATACGTATGGCGTTGAAAACATCGGGTAACGTTGAGTGATGGTATCTGTGACACTACTATAGGATGAAATAGTTACAAACTTATCGTTAAGTTAGCCTTTTTTATGACTTTTCAGTCATCGCAAGACTGCTGAATAGCTCATATAATGAGGTACTTCAGTTTGGTCACATAATTGGGGGCCAAAACGCAATCGATCAAACTTATGCATGTTTGTAACCATTACCATAGCGAAAGCGATTCTCGACTTTTATCTGACAAACGTATTCTACTTTGGTATTTATCTTTGACGTTGGCACACCAGATCCTCAAGGTGACCTAAAACCTCAAGGTAATAGTCGGATAAATTCTATACTTAAAAATCCTGTTTTATTCTCTAAAATAAATATTTAGTATGTCGCTTCAGCACCGCTAAATATCAATGTATTAAGCGAAGCGGACTGAATAGGATTCAAATGTGACCGGCTCGATATGACAAAAGATGACGAAAGATGTAGCGATGTTTAACTTGTTAATTATTAATTTAAATAACAAGAATAACTTGGGTCACAATGGTTTTAAGTTCGTTTGGGCTATCTAAAATACCAGAAAGTTCAGTACGCAACCAACAAAAATTGTTCATTATACATTTCTAAAAATACCACTCGGCATGTCATGTCCGTTATATTATTTCACAAGACAGGTTCTGGCTGTCAATCGCTGAGCTGTCAACAGACGACTGACAGATTTGGATCGACGGCGCGCGGTGAGGAGGGTGGGGTGGGCGAGGGGAGACACTTTTTGTTTACTCCTATTAAGGGCATGTCTACGTCATTTCGTTTGTATAGATGGGTAGTTTGAAATGTTTTTTTCTATATTACCTACCTCCACGAAAGGGAAAAAATGATTGAATTATGCGTGCTCGTGCATGTATAAAGGATGCATATACATATTTAGAGGAGCAACCGATCGCCAGCGACGACAGAGTGCCACAAGTTACGAGCACAGCCTTTATACAAGCTCTTCGATTACGGGTGCTGTGGATTGACATTCACAAATCTGGGCCGCCCGGTCACGAAAGTTTCACACACTTCCCGTTCCACGTTCCACTTCCCCGATGTGTTAAGGGCCTAATAGGAGCCGATTGCGTTCAGTTTGATATGGACTTAAGTATAACTACAACGAATTCGATAATCAAAAAAGTAAATATGAAGATTAATGGTCTAGCTATTATTTAAAGTTCAAAATGTACTCTTGTGTTGCTTTGTGTTCTCAAATTATGAAAATATTCGTAAATTTTCATAAAAAATTTTGAACCCAGAATATGCGCGTCAGTTATTAGGTTTGAAATATAGCTTGACCATCAATGCATCTTTCGTCTTTTTGAAATTCTAAAGTAAGTAATATTTATTTTGAATAATAAAAAAATATTATTTACTTACGGCATTATGGAACTGAATGCAATCAGGTGTTATGCTGAACCTTCTGCTCTGCTGATGTATGTTTATTTTAGTATATGTTGATATTTGTTATCCTGCTGTCAAGGAATAACTCCTTTCATTATTATATCCAAAGCATATAAAACAGAAGTTCAGTTTTCTTTCTTTTATATTTGATATGTCGCCTTTAATTATTAGAATTAAAGGAATGTTTGCTTAAGGGCTGATTTTTCAATAGTCAGATAAACAGCCAGATAACTGTTCGACGGATTTATTTACGCTTCTGCTTACCCATCCGATATAGTAAGTCCATATTTTTATTAGTAAAATTATAGTCAGATAGAAGATATAATTTTCCGGCAATAACTATACGTCTTTTGACGAACGTGAATTTGTACTATATACATATACAGTATATACTATATACAGTCCGATAAGTACTATCTGAGGATTGAAAAATCGGCCCTAAGTATCTTTACTGACTGCTTTACTTCGAACATATACAAGAGGTGTGGATTGAGTTACATAGTTTGATCAAATAATGTATTGTCCCACCATACTCAGGTTGCTTGATATTTTGTAAACGCAGAGGTGTCCATGTATTGTCCCACAGTTTTGTCCCTTCTCTTTAGTTTTTTAAATACCATTAATTTTCAAGTACATCACTAAATTACTTGATAACCCCGTTTATGGAGGAGATCATAGGCGTGTATTTGTATACAAATACAATATATTGATCTATAATCTTGTAATACATCGATAAAGCCAGGTTCACAATTATTATTAAGAAAGACTAACAACAATTCGTTTTTGTGAAAAGACGTTATACGGTTACTCGCAGAAATTAAAGCTATTATTGATGTCTCAAAAATAATAAAGAATTCTTTGATATCATAAATATAACGTATTCACTTCTTACTTTCTTCATTTTACTTACCCGAGTCAATTTATTGTCATTGCGGTGGAAGACTAATCACTATATATTATCACGCTCACTAGTAAAATTGTGACAAACAAATCAAATTGGCAAAAACGGGCTCATATTACCTAAGATTCAGCCAAAATCAAAAGTCACTAACGGTAGATTATTATGAAACCAAATGAAATAAATTAACAAAGAAAAAATAACTTTACACAGCTGCAGCCATAAATTCTCTTGTAACATCATTGAATATGTTAAACATGCATGTAAGGATATGAGTTCGCTAGATTTTATTGTATGTCTTTTATAAAATACGTGCCATTTTACCTCCTATCAAAACAACACTAAAAGTTACTATCCACAACACGTAAAAAAAACTGAACTAAATTGGAGCAAGATCGTCTAATGCGCTCTACATAATGGGGATATATACGTTCTCTACATTTTCGTGTGTGTCTTTATGGAAACGCGGGCTCATCATACCTCCGATCAAAACAAAACGAAAAGTTACCAATCAACCTCATGATAACAAATAAAACTAATGAGAAATGACCAATAAATTGACGCTAAGTGCGAGTCGGATTTGCACACGAAGAGTTCCGTATCATCGTAAAAGATTTAACCCAAAAAAAAAGTATGCCCCCCCCCCCCTTGATATTCATTAACTTTTTATTTTACCTATTTGTTGTTATAGTGTTAACATAAATACACACTCAGTGCAAATTTCAGCTATTACGTTTATTACCTACCTATTACGGTTCATGAGAAACAGCCCTGTGGCAGACGTACGGACGAACGGACGGACGGACGGACAGCGGAGGCTTAGTAACAGGGTTCCGTTGGCACGGAAACATAAAAACATTACTGCACGTGTTTGAAAAATGTTACGGCTTTTCACGCGGCAGGAAGATACATTCTCCGACGTTTCGAGTCAATCATTCAGCCCGTTGTCGGACTCTGATTTGTATATCGGGTTGTCAATCGAGAAGACTCATTTAAGCTCTCTGCAATGTGGAACCCCGTGCTTCAGCCACTCAGGAGGGTCAAAGGAGACGATAATATCGGCGACGATATTGTCAGCTCATATTGCCTGTCGTCTGAAGTTCGGAACGCAGCCAAACACATTTCCGCTTCCGCCCGCACTACGACCACGGCGAGCCAAGCGGTCACCTCAGTCGTCTGCTGCGTACGAACGCGGCGAATGCCTCCTCGACAACGGGCTGAATGATTGGCTCGAAACATCGGAGAATGTATCTTCCTGCCGCGTGAAAAGCCGTACCAATTTTTCAAACATGTCTAACGACCGCGGTAATCTCAAAAGTATCATTACTGCACGTATTTTAGTGTTAGTAAATCGTCCTGTACGAGCGTCGAATGTGCTCCACACGATGAGAATATTCGTCGCCCGGACAATACAACGGATGGGCATTTGCTTACTTATAGAGTTTGAGTGATGCCGCTGACACGCTGTCAATCAGTCGGACTGAGCTACAGCGACGGCACTAACGGGCTTACAAAATGTCTAGAATAGACGACCAATATGAGTAGGTTCTCAATTATCGGAAGCACTAACGATAGACCAGTGAAATTTCTTTGCGGGAAACTAGGTAATCAAAATTACCTAGTTTAGCCTGGTTTTCACGCAGTGCTGATTTATTTTAAAAGACACTTAAAGGGCCTTGGGTGAAAAAGGCCCTAAGCCTAAAAGGCTTTTTTCACCTACTGCTGATTAGCTTAATCGCCACATATTAAGGATCTTTCTTAGCACCTTGCAAACAATACCAGTACAAGATAATCAGCACTTTAGTAATAAAGGTAATAAAGTAAAGTAATAAAGTCACTTGGTGACTTTATTACTTTACTTTAAACTGTAACAAACAGAAGTTTTAATATTTGGAAATGGAATAGTGGTGTTTTTGCCAATGTATTATATTCTCGTGTTTACATTCTCGCTACTCGCAAACAAAATTCTAAAATGGTCCCCATTTAGTAGATTCGTAAGACAGCGTTGGGTTATGGTTATTATTTAATTAAGAGCACAAGCGCCCGACGGTCTTGTTAACCAATTGTAACAAGGCGAGTATAGGATGTCTCACCAGCTTTATTGTTGATATTTTTAGGAAATCAATCAATACATATCTTCGTATGTATTTTATGCATAGAGAAGTATAAAAAAGTAATTGGATAAATAAATATCGTAAATACTCTTCTGCTTAAACAAAAAAATTAAAAAGACATGAACCTAATTTAAATATTATTTCGTATCAAATTTCAAGAAATTCCTAATTAATTGATTTAGGGAGGTACTTACTTACTAAAATACAAAAAAGATCACCATATTTACCAAAGCATTGGTAAAATTATCACGTAATCGCCCAACATACCTGCAAATAGGAAAACATAACGTTAGACAAACGTAAAGCAAAAGCCCTCCAATACCATCAACGAATCGAGGACATAAAAACATATTTGCCTCAATCCATTTCAATTTTGAGCATTACGTCCGATTGCCTCGCTCTAGAGCTCCGGCAATCCCATTCTCAGCCAGAACACTACAATACAATTCAGACTCCTAAAATTTTATGTCCCGCACGGTGCACTCCTGAAATATATCTGAGTCCGCCGTTACGTCTGGGTCCGCTAAGGCCTATCCAACGTTCCGGGCTTCACAGCCTGCATAATACTATTGTGCATAGATACATATATAGGCATAAAAAGAAAGATAAGTGCATATTTATACCGAGTGCCGTACGATATTTCGCGCCGCGCCGGCCGGCCGCGTCGGTGTAAAGTGTTCGATTACGATTTAATGTTATGATGTCGCCGCTAGGTGGCGCAGCGATGCAACCTCCACGCGCGGTAGGCGCGAAACTAGACCTAATGCCCAGCAAGGGAATAGGGTTCGAAATCGGGACAGTAAAAAGTGTAAATTGGACGTTTGAATGGGCGCGAGGAGGTCGTTACGTGGCAGGAACGCGGCCAAGACGTAGTCAGTCGGTTGTGACAGCCGCGCCGGGGGCGGGAGCAGAGCGGTAGCAGGGCGGTAGCCGTGCGGTGCAATAGCGGCTACTCTGCCAAGGGAGTCGTTATGCAGTTTTCTTTTATTACTGGAAATGAAATTAGCTATCGTATATTGGATGACACTGCAAACTCGGTTTACTACGTCATGTTATGGGGACCTAAATTTTGCAAGGAATGTATTTGTATACAATTTATACCTCTTCATATAATCAGCATCTAATCAGTATCATATATCTGGATTTTGTAATTTCCAGTTTTTTGGAATAGAAATTTAGAAAATATCACAATTATCGTTAACCTCAATAGTTTTGACTTATATAAAGATTTGCGTCCGTGGAAACCATTACTAAATTGATATTGAGATTCACAAAGCGATCCAATGTCGAACACCATATATTTGTCTTTTACTTGTAAATGCTGAAATTTGATGAAATACCACTGAAGACCACCTCGGTGCGCCTTCTACGTCAGGGTTGCCAGTTTTAGCTTTCAACAAATCAAGCAAACAAAGAAATAAAATAAACTAACAGTAAATGAAAGTCAAGTAAGTACAATTAACAAAGGTAATATAAAAGTAAGCTAGAGTATAAATAATACGCGTTCTTGCGGCCTAGATACTAGCAGAGATTGTATGTAAGCCTAGTAACACATTTTTAATAAATAAATAAAAGTGGCCCGAAGTCTAGTGTCTTTTTTATGTCGATGATTTCGGGTTGGAAACCCAGGATCGGTAGGTGCATTATCTTATAGATTCTGAATCTATTTATAAAACTGTATGTCCTTACGTACTATTAATTTTTTATATATTAATAATTCGTTTCAACCCGGGTGCTGGTACGAGTACCATCTGTTTGATTAAAATGAAACATTAATATTTAATTCGACCGTGCGTATGCGAAGCAGGGCGTGCTCCTCATTCGCGCCGTCAAACTAAATAGTAAAGTTATGGCCCGTATGTAAAGTAAATGTCATGTGAAGTAAATGTCCTCACATCGCACCAACTTACACATCAAATGCGGTGTTCACAGATCCATGCAAAAGTTAAAAAAACAAGAAACGCGCAACAACCGGCACAGTGGCAGCCCTAGCCGCCGCACAGTGGGACGAGTTGGAGCGAGTTCGCGGACAAATTAAAAGCAGGAGTTTAAGTGAAAAATAAAGAAAAGAAGTGCGGGGACACGCAAATTATCATCGACAAATTTATTTCGGTCACGTCCGCGCTGCACGGGCAAGAGAATATTAATGCAGCTTCATTAATAACTCGCGGAGCGGGAGGTGCGGCGGCGGCGCGGAGGCCTGTGCGGGGCTCAATTCTGTTAGCGGCGTCAATCTACGCGTACGGAATTACTTCGGAATGCTCTTCGTGCTGTACATATAGCCAAAAAGTGTTAGGGTATACTCCATATTCTCGTTTTAGATCTTTAGGTGTTGCAGGGAATTCAAGACAAATATGTATATGTAATTCAATGCGAAGAAGGCAGATGATTATAGAACGCCGCACGGTACGATAGCACACTTCTCTAGCTTTTTAACTTCTCTTCATAGAGACTCATCAATTACGGGCGAAGCAACCTTAAAAATACGAGGAACTTTTCCCATGTTTTAGGGGCTTTGTTAGACTACACATTTACGAACGCCGCCATTAAGAAAAGTAATACAGCAATTTTTTTTTTACTTTTCTGTTATCTGTTTCTGTTTTTTCTCCATAAATAAATATAGAAAACATCAAATTGTATTCAAAGAGTATAAATTTAAAAAAAAAACTTTCCCTCCGGGCAGTGATCGACCTTTCCATCATGTACATACCTGCATACATTGAGTTTTATAGTAAGTAAGAGCTTTCATTCGAGTTCTTTGATGCTGACGCAGTCGCAGTAATTTTCAAAGAAATTGTAATGCTATCAATAAACGCGATGTCGGTCATACTCAAAATAATCAAAGTAATAATGTCCTCGGCCTGTGACGATGTTTGTGAGATCACGTGTGAGGTCCACTGACAGACACGCAGCAACAAGACAAATGAGCTATCAAAGTGTCGCGTATGACAGGACCACTCGGAACAATGGCCGGCGCGACGCAGCGGAGATTACGCGCAAACAATACCACTTTCGACAGTTGTCACGCGACAAATGGATCGATGCTCTCGGCCGACGTAGATCAGTGGCTGCGTGGGCGTGAACCTGTGAACCGAGCATGACTTCTAATCCAAACATGGAATCAAATTCCATGCACAAACTGGTTTGTGCTAACGGTTGGCGCAAACCACAGATTAATAAAGAGCTCGCAAACCCAAAGAACGACTTGAGCTTTCTGACTGAGTTGTGCTCAGCTATGTGCAAAAAGTTTGGACATTTGATTCGGTAGGTGCTTAATATTAGACGGAAGGTCGTATCGGTAGAGTCCGTGCGGAAAGAGAACGGTCGTAAGATTTGAGGGCGCACATGTGCACATTTACCGTATTTGTCATGTTGACAACACTGGCATGTCATTATATTATGACCGTGTAGGTAATGTAATGTATGTATTTATGTATGTCAAATGAAGTTTGACATTTGACAGATGGCTTGGGTTGGGTTGCCATGTAAATATCTTAATGTTAGTTCCATTGTACGCCACGCCGGTTCTCTTTACGCACGGACTCTAAGCACAGGTCAATGCGATCAGATATCGCAACGAAGTTCCCCATACAAACTTTTCTCTTTCCTTTAACACTCCCTTTCCGCGCCTTTTTAATTTAATTTTCGTCGCAAAGGTAGTCTACTTATGTCTTTCTCAAGGTCCAGACTCTCTCTATACCAAAATTCATTAAAATTGGTTTAGCGGTTTAAGCGTCAGTCAATTCCATCGTCATGAATTATATTTGAATGGGGTTTGAGTGATATAATGGTATTGACATTACACACTCATTCTGATTGATCTTCAGCCATACCCAAGATTTCACAGAGAATACACGTGTTCAGGCAAGATAATACGGATATTCATAAAAGCACATTAGGCGGGAGCGGCGGTGATTGGCTGTACGAGCGCGCCCCCACCGCCTCCGCCTCATCGACGTGTTCCATGTCCGACTCCATCACTGACTGACGGCTGACTGACGCGTGATTGACGAAATGCCATATTTTCTCAAAAGTCACAATTGACATTTGTGTGACGCAAAAATCTAAATATCCGGATAATAGTCGATTAGGTTGATGCAAACATCAGTCATCACATTAGATGATAAGTTATTCGTCAGTCATAGGAGTGACTGTGGCAAAACTGACTGCAAAACCTATCGTTTTTGAAATCCCCATTTCACTGGGCCGAATTGGTTGCTAATTAGCTTTAGAATAACCCCTTAGAGGGAATGTATCGAATTACCATAATATATATATTATAATACATAAATTATGTTATTTTGCTTGCATACTTCGATTTAGACTTCTTGTGTTTTTAAGATGTTGGATCTTACAGTGGGTAGCGCCACCTGTTGTAGTGCATGCTGAATAGTTTCTAGCATCGGTTTGTTGCATTTTTTGGCATGTTGAAACTAGCAGCTCTATGTAGAGAGCGTTACGGTCGCTACATCCATTCACATCGATCAATCGATCACGCAGCTACGCAATAATAAATAATAGTTCGACCTCAGTAACAATGTCAGTCCAGTCGTTTCATTTGTTTAATTAATGTACCAATGTCATATTGTTGATGAAGTAAAAACCTTTCTCAAGAACCTTGTGTCTTCTTGAGATGAAACGACTTCACCAACGAACGAGGTGTGCCAACGAACCTCTATATCCACAGAGAATATACCTGTAGGCGCATCGATCGATTCCGCAATAGCCCGCATTATCAAAGCACATAAAGCGAAAAACATAATGTGGTACATAATAGTCGCATCCGTTAGACAAACGATCCAACTCGAAGAAGAAGATGCCGTAAAAGCATCATCGTTGATGAATGTAAGACATTACAACGCACATGTAAATCTGACGAAACACCGGGCCGCGAGCCGCCGCCGCCGTGGGCAGGCCGCTTCGTCACCTACATTCGGACCGATTATTTACGATCATAAATGAGAATGTCATAAAACACAAAAATAACATGATAGTCTTAATATTTTATTGGTTATGTGACGGTGCGGGACTCCAAGTGGGTGGAAAAAACATTCATAAATTCATAGGACGCGTGACGACACCGCTCCGCGCGTAAATCTCTCACTTTATTTTTATAAAGCTCTTTGATTAGCTTCAGTCCGAAATAGACTTTATGTTTCGACGATAGAGTTATTTTGACTATTAAGTTTTACGACGTGCGCTGGAACGAGAACCTTCTCGTCAATAATTTAAAAAAATGATAAGATTCAATGTAGCGGTCGACGATCTCGTCAGGTTTGCAATTATTAAGTGATGAATATTCTAAAATCAAATATATAACTATAATTTTAATCAAAGATAATGTCAAGCTTTCGAATACATGTAGTTAATAGTAACCATTTCAAGGCTGATTAACTTTCACTAATATCTGCTCTTATATGTTTTTGTTTCCATACAAATACGAAAACCATTTAAAAAAATTACTTATGGGCGTGATTACACCTAAATGCATTCAGTTCCACAAGGGCTTAAGTGAAACCATAGTTTATTATTTTTAATGAAGTCGGTTAAAAATAACTTCTAAAAAAATAAAAGATGCATTGATTGACAAATATTGTAGATGGTCTACTATATTTCTAACCTATAACGGTAAATACTGTGTTCAAACTTATTTTATGAATGTTGATATATTTTGAGAACACAAAGCACGAGCGTATTACAGTTTCATCTTTAAATTATAGTTAGAACATCATTCTCCATAAAATTTTCTTGTTGGATTATATATTATATTGCAATATAATTAAATGTTGCGTTACTTATGTCGTTATAAAACTGAATGCAATCGGCTCTTATCGCGCCCTTAAGAACGGCCCGTAAGCTATGTCCCCCATACAAACGTAGTTTACTAATCATTTGGAAACAGCTATTCCAATTAAATTTATATTTAATATCTAATATCAGGTAACAAATATCTGTGTCTGCATGCTTTTGTTTTTTTGGAAAAATCCAAACTGAATGAAATGAAAGCAAAAAGAAAATCTTCATACAAATTTTGTTTTCTCTGTGGTTTGACCCAGAACAAATTTATCGAAAAAACAAAGACATGCAGACACAGATATTTGTAGCCTTATATTAGATACCAAATATCAAGTAAATTAGAACAGTGGTTTTCAAATTATCAGTAAACTACGTTTGTATGGGAGGCGAAATTTTCTGATGCTTACGGGCCGACCTTAACGAGAAAAACTCGACATCCTCGAATGGTGAATTTCATTGATGGTATGTATTAGTCGAAATGTAGTCGCGGACACATCGTTCAACGTAATCTCCGGTTCATCTCCCTGGTGTTTACACGTCGCACTGTTTATAATAGCCTTCGGGGGAGTTTATAGAGTCCGTCTGCAAGTGCAGCGCGCGGTGTGCGGTGTCCGGAGCCGATGGGGTGCTGACGGCGGCGGTGACGGCGGTGGCGGCCGCTGGGTTAGTATCAAAGGTCAGCCTGGACCGCAGCCAATGCGTCGATCGGGACGGCAACGAGCGCATGGAGGCGACTTTAAGAGCGTCCTCAGACCTAAACATTTTGGACCATTTTTTGCTATTAAAACGAGATAACCAGAGCCCGACGTCGCTTAGTTAAAGCACCTCGGAATCATTCTTTCTTAATGACTTTCTAACAAGCATAACGCGTGAAACCGGTTTTTTTATTATTTCGTTAAAGACATTTAAAAAAGTTAAACATAAACTTAACTAAATTGGTAGATTATGATACGCACTTTAAAATGATATGCTAATAAAATGATAATCGACATCAGTTACTATCAATATGAGCTGCAAACTTGAAAAAGAAAACATTTGAGACCTGACTTCAGAATTAATTTCCACGCAAAAAAAAAATCATTTTCTAAAATATTATTTTTTCCATGATCTTACAACGTTAGCTGGAATTATACATGTTATTTTTCACGTTCTCATTACATAAGGTACAGGAACTGAACGCAATCAAACCATACGCATTGGCTAGTATAATAATCTTAAGTTCGGCCGGGTGAGCACCGAAAAATCGGTGCTACTTGCGACGCACAGAATACGATCACAGGGACGTCAAAACTGGACTGAAGGCCCAAGTCTGATTCAGTTAGAAAATAAAAATAACTCGATCTCTCACATTTTTGTTCGCTATCTCCCAGAATAAATTGGCCAAACAGTTTCCAATTAATATGTATTTCTTATTTCCTTGCGAATACACCATCGGAACAAAAGCTAACACGCGTGAATTAAACTTCCGAATATATCTGCACACTGCCAAAGCCCAATCCATGCTGGTCGAGCACTGAAGCTGCCTCATTAATAATATCTCCGACAACATTGATCTCGCGCGATTTATGTTTTTAGCACTAAACATGTTTGACAGTTGCCTCGCTGCACCGAAATGCATCGCAGGCAGCGCCTGCGCACACTAACTCAACGCATCGCGCATTGTTTTGTAAGCTTTGAAAGCATGATCTCCGTATTTCACGAATAATCGCAATGCAATCCTTCTATTCGACATCTACGCGCGCTCGAATACAAACCGTATGGAAATATGTCTAGCCATTTTTACGAAAACATAGTCGTCTCTACATTTTTATTACCATGGTAAAGTAACTCGCCGGGTGAACAGATAAAACGTGTAGTCGTATTACGTAACATGTTAACTGTCAAACGAAGTGTTGTTCTTCCAAGTGAACAGAAATTTACCATTTAGCATGATACATCTCTTCATACGCGCTCTACAATTACACGTGCTGCATTACGGGTGCTGTCGCGATGAACCGTGGGGACTTTACCGGATAAATGAATGATACGAATTGAAAGGGAAAATTTACATGGTTTTTTTTATGTCTAGACAATAAATTACACTACAGATTTACTTAAGTTTACAGATATATGTTTTAGAAGCACTTCCAGGGAAGTAGGTAATTCTCGCCAATTCGTTTAAACGACTTGTGCAATGACCAGTCCAAGAGTGAAACTTAATGGAGGTTACTAATAAAAAAATGCAGCGAGCATCGCACAATACATTTAAATACATTAAATTTAAATTTAATACACAATACAAATTAAATTAGATTTATCGAATCGACGTCTGCACCTTCGCTATCACAGCACATAGCAGTATGTTCATAGGAATCAATGAGTTTCGTGCTCTTTTTAACCGACTTCAAAAAAGGAGGAGGTTATCAATTCGTCGGAATCTTTTTTTTTTTTTTTTTTTTTTTATGTATGTTCACCGATTACTCGAAGACCCGTGGACCGATTTGGAAAATTCTTTTTTTGTTCGAAAGGGTATACTTTCTAGTTGGTCCCATTTTTTTTTTATCAAAATCGGTTCAGTAGTTTGGTACTTAACTATAACAAACATCGAATTTCTTAACCCCGCGAACCCAGAAAAGTGATTTTTTAGTTACAGTAGCTTTCTTTTCGGGTGAGATTGCTCAGTATGAGAGGTTTTTTTTTACTTCAACTGTTGGGGGTATTCAAGGGGGGTAAAAGAGGGCAAATTGTACACATTTCTATCTCTAGAGCCGCTGAACCCAGAAATGTCAGAGTATGTTTTGTTTTAGATGGGAATTCTTAAGAAGAAAATATTTTTGGAAATTATACTATTAGGGGGGTAAAACAGGTCAAAATGAACACATTTAGGCGAAAACGACTCATGTTGAGATCTCTGAAACCAATTATCCTCGAAACTTAAAATTTTCAGTGACTTCTTGTTAAGACGAAAAGGCTCGCTCACAACGGATTTTACAAAATTCAACTGTTAAGGGGGGATAAACGAGGCCGATATGTACACATTTTCATACAACTTAAACTTACGCAAGAAACAGACTATCCGGAACGATGGTAGGATGAGAAATTCAGAAGCTCAGCGGTTCCGGTTCATCGTTGTTTTGTCTTTTTAGGGTTCCGTTCCCAAAGGGCACCAACTTCCGCTGTCCGTCCGTCCGTCCGTCTGTCACAGCACTCTATCTCACGTGATCTCATCGTATCAATTATCGTACGTATCAACCGTGAACTCATGAATCCAGATAGTTACCGGTCTACCTTTCGTCAGAAATGAGATTTCTCAATGGTTGTATTTCTGCTAATGCTCGTTCATTGTATTGTATTGAATTGTATATGTATGTATATCTTCTTTCCACTTTGTATGTGAAGTTGAGCAGGAGGGCTCGCCCACCTTGACTTAAAAGTTACGCCACCACTAAAAAGCAAAAAATAAAATATTTTTAAATAAAAAAAGGACCGCCTTCAAAAAAACCGGAACTAAAAAGCAAAAAATAATTGGTTACTTTTAATTAATGTACGAAAAGCTATTTTAATTCTAACTAATTATGTACAATTTCTTAATGTTTAATCATCTTTTGAAGTCGGTGCCTTGGGTAGACGTTCTTTAAGGGCTGCAAGTAGTTAGATTAATATTACCTATGGCTAAGAAAGAAATATAAGTAGGTAGCTACTTACATTTACCTACTTGAACAAAACACAATAACAAAAATTACATGAACAAACTGGTCAGAAAAACGTATGTAAGTAGGTATTTAGGCAAGTACTTTGTAATTTAAATATGCCTTATACTTAAACTAAATACCTAATACAATAAAAACAAAATATTTACAAGAAAACCTTACGAACAAACCAATATAAAAAAAACAACGACCACTTATATGATAAATATTTAGGTAGGTGTAGCTTGTACTTTTTATTCTACCTAAATACCTACATAACACAAAACAAAAAAAAATACAAACATAAAAAAGAACAGAAAACAATAGGTAGCGACTTTGAGGTGTCTGCTCTCAACTTCGTGTCAAAACGAAACGAGAGAAAGTGTGCGGTTAGTACATATCTCACCAATTTCGGCAGAAATCGTCTCGTTCAGACAACGATGTCGCAGGGAAGTACCAATCAACACAGAGCAGCGAATTAACGTCCTCCTTCACCAGACCAGCCTTTATAAACCCGAAAGTACTAATAATAATCGCTGAAACCCAATTTCAGTACGCTGCGCTGTATCGATATCAGCTTACACGTAAACCAACGCTAAGGGCATCTCCAGTTAGACAAAATGCTCTGTGGACCAATCATTGCTGACTCAGGTTGTTTACGCTCTCGTAGACTTCGGGTGTGTTCGGCTGAAATAGTGTCTGTTCGGTCAGCAGCGTGCGAAGCGAACTCTACCCAAGGCACCGACTTCAAAAGATGATTAAAAATTAAGAAATTGTACATAATTAGTTAGAATTAAAATAGCTTTTCGTACATTAATTAAAAGTAACCAATTATTTTTTGCTTTTTAGTTCCGGTTTTTTTGAAGGCGGTCCTTTTTTTATTTAAAAATATTTTTAGTGTCTTCTTTGTGCAAGGCTGTTGGAGCCATGTTCACCCCTAAGTCTCCAGCCCTCCCCCCTCCGCCCCCCCGCCGCCCGGTTCATGCGAAATGTCCATCTCTACCATCTGCACAGACTCACTCCCTGCTGTAAACCGAAACTCCTGCTGCTGTAAACTCATAACTTCAGTGCGGTAAAACTTTCACTCGATCCCGCCACTCAAATAATCAATCACGACGGATAAGGCCAGATATACACTGGGAAATACACTCATTCCATTGAAACTATTAATGTATTAATTTAAATCTTTCGTTTGCAATTTTTAGTTTTCGTAAACACTTACAAAATATATTTGCACTATTTGTTTCACACTCCTCACACCTCGGTTTTTTGGAGATTACAACCTATGCCAAATGTAATATACGCAAGTAAAATGTTCATAGTGTTAAAATATAATTTTATTTGACTTGACGAATTTATAGAAAGAAAAAAAAAATCTGACGAATTGAGAACCTCCTCCTTTTTTTGAAGTCGGTTAATAATGTGCATGGACGCGATATGCGATAGAAATGAATGTTTTTGCTCATCGTGTGTAAATAGATAGAGTTAAGTAATTCATTTTATTATTTTATCACCCCAATATAATGTTGACTGGTATAATGTCAAAAAACATGCACCGCTAGTGTAACCGGTAGAGTGGAAACACTACTGAGGTATTTGCACTCAACTGTTCCTCTCAAGGGTCCTTAATTTTTAGTAATGCTTGAAAATTTAAGATCCGCCAGCAAAGAAAAATATTTAAGTTTTGGTATGATGTTTAATTATTTTTAATGAATATAAGATATTTTTGTTTGATCATAATATAATAATAAATTACTAAGTTGCTAACTACACGCTGGAGCGCCAGCCTTACGAGTGCAGCTTCTGCCATGGCGTAAATCGCTGTAAATACAGCGGTGAAGGTAAATCGAGTCGACAGCTTTAATTATGTTGCCGCCGGTTTTAATGCTCAGCGGATCGCAACTGACTCAGGATGGAAACGTTATTTACCATATTATATATTTAACTAAAATGCATAATAATGTATTACGTAATGGAGTGAGAAAATACGAAAAATAAATAGCACCATAGTTGCTTAGCACTTTAGCGAAGTTTTCGAAGAGATTTCAGAAGTAACAGATACGCCAATTTATTAAGTAGAGCATTATTTACCCTATTCCATTTCGAAGTAATCAAAGCACCCGGCAGACTCTCGTCAGGGTCATCCTATCATCGGGATGGTGCGCACGTGACGTTATATGATATGCTAACGAACCTCTGCATGGAATTTTGTGCACACCAGATTATTGTTACCTAGCGTATACTCCACGGAACGTACAATGGGGCGACTTTTCCATGTGGCTTGAATATTCTATCAGCGCTGAGTTTCTTAAATTTCCTACGTGGTCATCTTCCGAGTGCACGAAAGGACAAAAAATCAAAATCAACGTCAACGTACGATTAAACATGTCACTTTGTATGGACAGTGTGGAAGGAACTCTATGCGGTTTACTAAAAGTGACGTGTTTGAACATTGATTAACTCGGCCTTGTGCAATCAGGGCTATCTCATTTCGGTAGCTCACGCTATATTTTCTGTAACAGGCTACAATAGCAAGTGATAACCGTGATTAAGGTTGAAATATCGTCGAAATCATTAGCGCCACACACAGTAGCCAAGCCACGGCGTTGTCCGCGTAGGCGTCGAGTCGTCGTCAGGTGTAGCGCGGAGGCGCGGTGCGGCGCGTGTGAGGACGCTACATTCTTAAATTTCAACGCGACAAGAAAAGTCAATTAGCTGGGGCGGGGGAGGGGGCGCCAGCGCAGGCTGCGGCGCCCGCCCCGGTGGCCGCGGCGACTTTTTGTTACGTCATTTCCAATTCAAAACGCAGGGTGTTAATTGGAAGCAGCGAGTGTTTTGTAAATAAAGTGCAGGCCACCGAACCGGTTTCGGGGCAGCCATCTGCCGATATGAGTAAAGCCAACAGTATCTCTGCGTGGGATTTGACAAAATCCTAAAAATAAATTTGTTTATTATTGCGTGTCTTACCCGAGGTGTGTTATTTTAAACTATGAAAAGTAATGCCAAAGGATGCCACGGTCTACCGTAAATGGGCCCTGCGCATAAATTCCAGGGGAGTCCGCAAAAAGCCGGAGAATAAATCAGAGTCGCGCACATCAGCCGCTTCCCTCATCAGCGTGTATCGTCGACGTCCGAAAGGATTAAAAAAACAGCGACCGTCTAGAATCAGTACGGCACGAATGCGAAACGTCTGCCCATGAATAATCTAATAAATAATCTTTTCAAACGTAATTTATTAAGGGCAGCGTCGCGCGGCCGGACGGAAGCCGCGCGCGAGCGGGACGGCGATAGCTCAAGAGCCTCAAAAAGGCTAAAAAGACGGGGAGGGAGCGAGACGGACGCGCGGCGGTGTCGTACGTCATAAATAACGGCTCGCAAAAACAATGGACAATGGATTGCGCGGTGGAGATACGTCTTCTTTAGGACGTGCGGGGGGTGTGCGGGTGCGGGGTGCGGGAAGGGGTGTGGGGGTTCGCATTCAAATGTACGAGTGGTGTACTCGGACAGACGTGTGCAGACAAATAGAGTGAATCCCGCGCCTCCACCGCACCTCCGCCGCCTCTCCGCCGTGAAATTTAAAGCGCTTACTATATAGCAGAATAATCTACCATCCGGCTATTTTACTGAAAGAGAAAGAGCTATATTATAAAGTAAGCAGATTATTTGCAACCAATCGCAGCTAAATGCGCTTATAATAGAAATACGCTAGCATAGTTGGCAGCCCAAGGTAGATATTCTTTGACATTACTTATTTCACCTTAATTATAAGCAAAAAACAACCCTTGGAAACTATGAAGGGGCACATTTCATTCAGTAGTCTCAGAATATCTAAACGACATTCATGGAGAGGACTCATTACGAAATTATTTTTTCCACATTCAAGACTGACTTTCGAGTGCAATAAATAATTGCGACAAAAAGCACCCCTCCCGCGATACACACAAGAGCGGAGACCGGCCGCGGGGGACGTGAGGCGCGGGGGGGGGGGAGGGCGAGAGGACGCCGGGAGGGGATAAGTGTCTAAAATTTTCACAATCCGGCAATAAAAACATAATTTACGACTATAGCTCTTATTGTCTTCGTTATTTATGTATATGGAGTCGTGTAATCTAGCGCACATTCGTTCTGCCGCCTAAATAAATAATTTAATTGAATGTCCCCGCGCGGGCTAGCGTGCCTAATCTCTTTAAACGTTTCCATCGAAACATTACCAAGTTTATAGAAATACTTTTTTAATTGCCGGTCCACGTGAAATATAGGCGCATGTGCGCGCGCTGAAGGGATGGCTATTGTTTTTCTTCGTTCGATTAAATAAATTAAATTAACAATGTGGGCACACGTACGTACATCAAACGAAGACAAACATTTGTATTCAAATATTCTCAAATATCACAAACTTGATAATGGTCACAAACAAAGGTGTATTTTTTAACCTGCGATATTAGGCCCAAACAAATTTTCTTTGCCGCAATTGTTTATAGATCGGGTGGATGGAAGCACACGACTGATAATTTCGCCCCTCCGGCGTTGTTGTAAACTTATCGCTTTTGTTAATTTGGCTAAGAACTGTTTGGAGTTAGGAACCTAAATAGTATATATTAAATTCGTACACGTGTAGTGTGCGCAGGTCCGTCTGTAGCCGTATATCTTGAAAACAAATTGTACACAATAATTATCTGATTTGGCATAGCAACAAACTAAATTAACATCCATATTTCAGGGAATGAGGTTGCGGGAAATACCAAGCCAAACTTCGGTACAATCAGCATCGAAATCCGATAAGTGGTAGCAAATGCCTAAATATGAGGGATTGATGATCCCTAACTTGATATCCTTTAAACTATTATTTAGAATGATATAGTAGTGTCAAAGAATTTTTTTATCTAATATTAAATGCAAAAGGAAAGTCACAAACGCATCTTAGTTAAACTGTACCAAAAATTCGTTTCGTGGTTTAGAAGAAGCGCCCTTCAGCCGCCGCCCTCCCGCCGGGGCGCGCGGAGCATTCCAGTTTGTATGACAGCCACATCATAGCCTAAACGGAACTGAATTCTATTTACCTTGTCGTGTGTCCCGGGTAGTTAAATGTACGGGTACTAAGTTTCATCGAATTCAGATGATCGGTAAGAATTTTGGAGGAACATACATACACACAAACATACATACCTACATATATACAGGAAATATTTCTAATAATTTAGTTGTAGTATCATACGTAGAGTCTGCAAACGCAGCATCTCATAAAAAAAGCAACTTACTCCATGAACTTAAATTACAGATTTCTTATTAGTATAGAATAGATTCCGCAAAGATGGCTTGATTGGCTTGGAAATAAAAATATTTTCATTTCATTTCAGTTTTTGATCCGGCGTGAAATACTGACGCACCCTCTCTCAGCTGGACTCTCAGCTGTTTTTAAGCGCGCTTGGTTTTATCTCCGATATGGGGTCCGATTTTTGGTCAGATGTCAGGCCAACACCGAGATACCCTATGTGGTCCACTACGCACAGTTTGCACACCACTTCATGATGGTCTACCTCTTCCATCCGTTACTCCGCTCGCATTATTAACTTACCTATGAACCTTATTCCGTGTAATTCGACTTGTTCATTAATTTTCTGGAGTGTTTATATTTCATCTTATGTTTATATTTCATATTATATTTCATCATCACAGACATCTTAAAATATCTAGGGTATTAATATTCGCTGTCCATTAAAGAAATTCATACAATAAATCAGCTTAGCGTAGCAACGTATTGTGTCCTTTATTCTTATTTAAATATTAATTATTCTAAATGTTTTTTTATTAAAACTATTATTCGATATTGTTTGTCTTTTGCGACCTAAAACGTGTCAGATCTGATCTTCGATTTATGATTTGATATCGGTGTAAGAACCAATAAAACCATAGTACCTTAATGGTGGCCGTGCATACTCTGAATCGTTCATGGCCACTTTCTTGAATAATTTGTGCGTTCATAACTTTAACTCGGCGATTAGACCCACTGTAAAGATAATTCCAACAAATTTAACCGGCCGCACCGAGCCCTATTTCATCGCGGACATGCCCAAGCAAGGACGAGCAGGCGATGCGTCCTCATCACCAGCTACCTCCCCCCCCTCCCCCTCCAGACCTCACAAAACGCATCGCGGTGTCGTCGCTGACCCGCCCGCCCCACCCCCCACCCTCCGCTTGCCCCCCGCGGGTCAGACGCAGCTCAGGACGAGGCCCGGGGGGGCGCAGAGAAGGCGCTTTTAATTATAATACTTTATAGCCCAATAAATCACACGAAAATGTCCCGAGAGCCGGCCCCGGCGGCCGCCTCTACTCTCCTCCCCTCCGCCCTGCCCCCCCGCCGCCCCCCGCCGGTACCCTCCGCCCCTCCGCACCACCGCCGCCGCTTCCTGCTTTGAAGGATATCTGTTCAATTCTGGGCAGACGTAATATTTTATGACAAAATTATTCCCGACCTGCATCGCAAGCTGGCGCGCCCACTTTTTTATGGGGAACACTGAATTGGACACTGCCATATCGAACTTCTGCACACAAAAATACTCAATGTGCATCTATCTATAGGACACAAATCTTCGTTACACCAGAAATAGAGACAACTTTAACTTTTCTCCTTGAGCTCTTTCAATCATATTAAAATTATTTTTTTAGTAAATGGGACATAGACATGGTTTTCTCTTTCCAGTCATCATCAAACATCACTATTCACAGCATGAGATACAACTTGAAAAAAACATCGTCCCCAACATTTTTGTTTTTGCGTACACGAATATACGTATGAAGTATCTGGTTATGGTGCTGTCTCTACAACAAACACAAAAACAACAATCGTTGTTATTAATATTATGTCAGCCTACAGAACCAATACGGTAAAAATAACTGAATAAGTAAATAAACAAATAAATACGTAAATAAATAAGAAAAAGAAGAAAAATGAAGTATCGATATATATCTTTATCACCAAATACTTAATTACAGATACGTCACTTTTGCCAGCACGAATTATGTCGGAGATCTCCACACTCACAGCTCAGAATGCTCGTGCACGATTACGGCGAGTTCACGCGAATAAACAGCGTCTAGCGACAGCGGCGCGAGTACAATCGGGACGATCTGTGACGTCGCGCGCAGGTGATGCATGGTCCTCCAGGCGATTATTTTATTCTAATTAGAAGCCGGACAGCCGCCGGAGAAATGTGGAGGTGAATTCGGAAGTTCCTCCGCGTCGGAACGGCCGGAGCACCGGCCGTTCCGACGCGGCCAGCCAAGGTTTGCGTCCTCGCGTATAACAGTCGCTAGTTCATCTACCTATGTATTCGTATAAATACTTAGGTGAAGTAATCAAGTATGTAATTGTTTATGTAACTATTGGTTAAGGTGTAATCGTGCGCATATTTTAAAAGGGATTGTTTTCGTGTTACTTCTTGGAAATCGCTCATTAAGAGATGCCTTCTAAAACAGCATGTACCAGAAGTAAATTGTAACTGTAAGTGTTAATTTCAATCATCAAGACGTCAGATTTTCTCCATGGAGACGTAACACTTACCCGTGCTGTGCTGCTTTGAAGCCTAAGTCCCGGTTGCACGAAGAAACGGCTGAGTTAATCAATGCTCAAACACGTCACTTTTAGTGAACCGCATAGAGTTCCTTCCATACTGCCCACACAAAGTGATGTGTTTAATTATACTTTGACGTTGATTTTGATTTTTTGTTCTTTCGTGCACTCGGCCCTAAGTCCGCCGATAGATAACTCCACTTTCGAGCATTAGCGATTTGAGAGGGTGATTCAGTCGTAATTGTCTGGTACAATTTTGTGTGATTCCATGGTTATCTCATAACGCTCACGCTCAAAAGTGAAGTTATCTATTAGCCTACGTAGGCTTCTTACACAGATTTCAGAATTTGTATTTATTAAGCTAATCCGTAAAAAAAATTACATAACAAAAGAAGCGGGGAATATGAATGCAACATAACGACTCTTTCAACGACCGACCTCTTATATTTTTAATTCAATCAAAGCCTCCGATAGCACCGGTCGTCCGAAATCAGCGCTCGTCAGCGGCAGGCGAGCCCCGGCCGCGCGCGGAGAAGCCCGCGCAGTAATTCGCCCGGAAAGCCGCCCCGGCTGCCAAATAAACAAGAAAGTCCGCGCAAACAGCCCTCATAACTAAACTGGCGTACGGCATTGTACAGCGGGCACGCCGTCTCGCGGGCGCCCTATTTACACTACGGCAAAAAACGTAAATCCACAAGTTCGACTCTTGGGGGGGGCGAGCCGGGGCGATAAGTCACCCCCCTGGCCGCCAGCTTCGCCCGAGCCGTCTCCCGGCTCCGCTACACTTCCATATTTCCAGACTTCCATTGAGGTAGTTTATGGTGTGGAGGTCGCCTTCCGCCCCCCCCCCCCCGCTACCCTCCCGCGCCGAAGTTGTCGTCCCCACAGGGGGGGGGGGCAGAGACCGAGGGGCGGGCGGGGGAGGGCGAAGAACGTGCGCCGCGTGTGACGGCTGAATGATTTGTGACAGCGATACGTTATATCGGCGCCGGAATCAAACCGCATGCAGGGGCCGACGCCGCTTCGTCAAATATTGTATATTCCGGCGGACTATAGGAGTCGTGTCCGCATGGGACGTCCCGGGACGACCCAATGTTCATGGGCATAGAGGTGCTCGCTTGAAAGATAACGACCTGTGTTTCGTGCAGAGGGATGGATTCGAGGTGTAATGGGACCAACCTATTCAAAATAAATATTAAATCATTTACAGCAGAAGAGACATACATACATTTCGAATACAAAACTAGTTTGTATCGAAATAAATACATCTTTAATACTTTTGATATTACCTCACTCAGTAAATAATAAAACATAATTTATTCTAAAGAATTTTATAAAAGTTATTAGAGATATTGAACTCCACATAAATAATAATGTTTTGGTGATTATGGCGATAACGCTACATTAGTTGTTAATACATACATAGGTCAATATAGATGCTTTGTTTACGTCAACGCACCTGCGGATTTGCGTTGTTTGGTTATACCTATCGTTCATGCGACGACACGCAGCGAAAGCATTCGTGCCTCGGATGCCGCTTGCGCAGGACGACTACCAGTGCGTCCGCGCCGCCGCGCGCCATAGTTGTTTGTTTACTATCGCGAGTGTGAAACTGTAGCAGAATTACGTGAGTCGATTATTACTCTTTATTATTTCTTTCTAAATCAAAGCACTATTTAATTGGAAGTTATTGAATTAAACCATTTATTTAAGGTTTGGCCAAAGTTTAACATTGAAAGGAAGCATTTGTTTCGTTGGTTAAATGCTAACGGATATTTATATTATATTGTGACTATATTTAATTGGTTATAACAATAGACAAGGCATTATTAACGTAACCTTAGATTTAAGACGTTGTGTATCGAGCATTCGGGAGACGTGAGTGGGTTTTTAGCTTGTTTTATTAATCTGGATTCGTTTCGAACTTTCATGAAGTAATTAGTTAAGACTAGAAACATGTGATCAACTGGATGATACTAGACGAAGCTTGTGAGAATTCATTAGCAGTTAGTTATCTTTTCAAATTCAAAATCAACGTGGAGTCTAAATGCTTCCAGTATTGTTAATTAAGGTATTCCCACCCAAAAAAGTCAACCAAACCTCATAGCTTTTGAAATGTTGATTTATTAATGTTAGAATGGATTCAAAATAATTAAATTTGCTTCAAAGTTATATGAATACATTATTTTGATATTTGAAATTGTAAGATTGTGAGGTACGGTTGATGTAGTGTAGACGCTGACTGAAAGGTTCGGAAGTTATCTTGTTTTGGCATTCGGAGTAATTGAGGCAGAGATTAGTTAGATATAAGTAAATTTGCGATTGGAAGATGCACATAACTTAAAATACATCATATCAGCCAATCCTTTTTGGAAGAAGGCGTAATGGTGTATACATGTTGGTGTTGGACAAGCTATTATCTTTGAAGGGTTCACCAACTTGTGCGTCTACCATCCTAGGCCTGGCTGCACCTAAATAGGTACAGCACTAAGTTTTCATCCAGATAAATTTAACTTATTTTCACCTTAGACATTCATAATGAATGTTTGTTTACACCTAATTGAATAGAAGAATAAACCATATTTACAGTTACTGACTGTTTCTGTTATAGGAAGCATATTGCTTTACATTTACATAGATTTATGTTTTGTAGCCTGCCTACAATACCCAAATGAATCGCATGAAACAAGATACATAGAAACCAGATTATTTCTGATAGGATCAGTCTACCCATGTGATGCCGTTACACCGAATTATAAAAGGTAGTGCTGAAATAAGTTAAATTTACTATAGATCAGATTGTTTATTGTTTTACTTAATAATCATGTTGTGATTAATCCGAGTTAGGTAGTTAAAAATAAGTAAATTTATGTGATGAATGATTAACCGTGAGCTAGATATAAGTAACCGTATATGTTTACGGATTTCTATGAGTTTAACGTGGCGAACTGTCGTTCAAGAAGGTTGTATGAATGTTGGACGAATTAAGGGGATTTTAGACTCGGAAAAATCACATCTAATACATTGTTGTTTTCTTGAGTTTTGGTTACATTTCGGTGCTACCTTATTTAAATTGCAATTGCCTTGATCTATTGTTGAAGTTTCCTATTCTCTTTAAAAACAGAATAACAATATGAAAAGGGGAGATCATATTTTGACTATCCTAGTGTCGATGAGGGTTTACATAAATACAAAGTATAACTTCCATTGTTTACAAATTATCATTAATGTTATTAAGCCTACAAACACCGGGCCATACCGAAGTTGGTCAGACTTTAAATATATATGTGTACATCTTATGCGGTATGTATTCAGGGTTTTGGGAATAGAGCCCTTGTTGTAATACACAAGGTACAAACGGATGGGTTAGGTATATAATTCATCAACATTCGAAACCTAACTACAGATCAGCTTAGTATTGAATGGTGCTTTGATTTTAGAGATGAGTAGGGGTGATATGAATACCATCTAAACTGAGAACCTCGTTCCAGAGCTGGTTGGAAATGAATATAAAATTACTATACCAAGATAATGTTACTGTCATCGTTGAACGTTTTGACATATTTTTGCATTGGATGCAGTACTCAATGTACTGCAGTCGGATTAAAATATTTACACGAATGTAAATGTTCTATTTCTATGAGTGGTTGTTTAAATGCCGTATCAACTTTAATATAATATAATAAATCTAGTAAAGACTAATCAATCTATTATCTTCTCTTACTGTGTACTGAGCCTTTAAAAGAGATTTAATGGGTTTTAAAATATATTGCCAAATGGGTTGCTGACACTGTGTATTGAGCCATGGAGCAAGCATTTGGTAAGGTTGTCTAATAAAGACTGATTGATCTATTATCATCTCTTACTGTGTATTGAGCCTTTAAAAGAGTTTTAATGGGTTTTAAAATATATTGCCAAATGGTTTGTTGACACTGTGTATTGAGCCATGGAGCAAGCATTTGGTAAGGTGGTCTTATAAGGACTAATTCATCTATTATCTTCTCTTACTGTGTATTGAGCCTTTAAAAGAGATTTAATGGGTTTTATTACTACATTGATTTGCTATTATTGCGCATTTAGCCCTGATTACAGTGTTTATGCAGCCTATTCTCCTTAATCTATTATGTTGGCTGAACTGATGTTAAAACACATTTTATGATCAGTATATAAGCTAACCATTCATATAAATATGCCGGAAATACTCATCATCAGTACGTATAATAACCTTCAATATGTCAGTTTGTCTATTGGTGAACTAAGGCGTTACAGGTCACCGCGATTCGAATAATTGACTTCCTATTACTCTGGGTTGTTTGTTGCACTCAAAACAGTCGTGGATAAATGTATTATCATTATTAAGAAATACTTATAACTTTCTAATGTGGGCCCACAACTTCCAATTTTAAATAAATGATTGAACAATATCTAAAGTTTACGACATTGATCGGTTAGATAAGAATTAGGACCCATTCAATACGGTTTGAATCGATTACATATATCAGTGTCGGATATACGTGAGTGTCGATGGCCATTGAGAGGCTCTTTTAGAGTCTAAGGGATCCCTTAAGCGAGCATCCAAAATCACAAGCTTTGGAGTCCGACACTGTATATTCAGAATTCAATGAATCTGATAAGTGCACATGACGATTCATTGAAAGTAAATTTCATGAACCAAATCTGACATGTACATCTTTACAATGACATTATCTACCGATAAAAGGTTTTCTAAATTAATTATGACCATGTGAAATAAATAATAAACTCTATGAAATATAATTTGACGATTTAGCTTGAATCTGAACGTCTACGGAAATGTAGGATCCTCAGACGATTACGTTGCCATTTATGTAGGAGTCCGGCCGAAAAAAAAGTTATTGTAGGAGGGTGGATTCATTACAATTTGTTACCAAAGTGACCAGGATAGGTAGTGTTATTGATATTAAGAATATATAATATATGTACAATAATAATAATATATGATAATTAATATACGAATTAAAATTATATTTAAATGTAAACTGTTAACATAAATGGTTCTCAGTTATTATAATTTGATAAGATTGAATTCCATTTCGATTTATTTCATATTGATACAACTATAATTATTGGCTTGAAATCGAAGAGTAGGTAAGTCTCACGGGGCGTGAAGACTAATGTTGATTTCGGGGCGAGATGTTATCTCGTTCCTTAAAATAATAAAATACTTTTAAATCGAGTCATAGAGTAATAAATTTTCATATTACTCCATTTTGTTGCAAGGGTTAAGGAATGTAATAGAAGTTCAGAGGTCCTACTGAATTTCTTAACGTGCATGTAGTTAGAGGTGACTTATTGTCGACCTCAATTAAAACTGTAGGTCCCCCTTCCTATTTACTAGGTGGTAGGGTTGCTTATGCCAGGTTGTTGACATCGCTTTGAATGAGCGATGGTCGAAGCGGTAGTTCAATGTAGCTGTAAATTATAAGGCGGATCCTTACATGTCACCTAGTGTTCATGTGGTGTGTTGAACTGGTATCATGACAATGAATACGGTATAAGCTGGTCATGTCCAGGTACAGAAACACTTAGCGGACCAACTGTTATGTTGGATACTGATTATAATGATAGATTTATAGATTGTATTTAATAATGTATAAGTCGATCTCGGGGCGACATTCGATAAGTTTTGTCACAGAATAAGTAGCACGTTCATCGTTGCAACGTAAATAAATTTATGTGTTGTTTTAGCTGGTAGCAACGGCAATGACAATTGTCCGTCTTTTCTATTCAGTTCAATGTAGTGTATTTTTCACAAGGAAGGTCCTAGTATGGCACCTACATTGTTCTGTAAGGTGTTAGACTATTTTCATGAGAGTAGGTGTGGTACTAACTGTGCTTGTCAAGTGACGGAAAACATTTGGCAAACCTAATTTTGTTTCCTGAATGTAGCGATAGATTCATTGAGTTTAAATGATTCTATACAATAATATATCTGTCAATCTCGGGGCGAGATTCGATAATATTTTATCACAGAAAAGTTGAACATTTATCGTTGCAACTGAAATAAATGTATGTATTGTTTTAGCTGGTCAAAGTGGCAATGGACCTTGTCCGTGTTTTATGTCTAGTTCAACATAGTGGGGAAGTCTTGGCATAGTACATACTTTCTATGAGGTGTATTACACTAATGTAATGACAGTAGGTGTGGTATTAAGTGTTACGTTCAGTCACAAAAACATTTTCGCAAGCCCAACTGTCATATAAGATTCTATTTTAATAATGTATCCGTCGATCTCTTATAACAAAATAAGTTGCACGTTTATCGTTACAACTTAAATTGATGTATGTATTGATTTAGCTAGTCAAAGCGACACTGAACATTGTCGGTGTTTTCTAACCAGTTCAATATAGTGGGAGGTCCTGGCTTGGCACCTACTATCCGTGAGATGTGTTAGACTAACAGAAGTTGTGGTATTAAGTTTTTATGTCATAACTGTCATATTAGATTCTATTCAATAATGTATATGTCAATCTCGAGGCGAGATTCGACAATCCTTTTATCACAGAAAAGTTCCACGTTCATCGTCGTAAATAGGAATAAATGTTTGTATTGTTTTAGTTATGTTTCCCTACACACTTTGAAATACAAAACCATATAGTATCTTGATTCATTTCATTTATCTACTATTTTTACAAGTATATACTATCAAGCTACTTCTCCGAAGAGGAGATGGTGGAAAGCCATTCGTTATAATTGCAGCATACTTTATTCACTTACATATTTTGCAGATAGGTATAACTTCTTACAAGCTGTATTTACGTCTGCTAGTTATTTGGTCTTTACGAAATGCTTTGTCAGCCTAATATTGTTTATTGTTTCGGAATCATTACCATGCAGGCATAGAAATATTTCATTATAAATAGGTACACACAACATTTCATTATAAATAGGTACACACAACATTTTATTACAAATAGGTACACACATCACATAAGCCGACGAATAAATTTTTACATACAATAAGCACAACTAAATAATACTATTTCTTATATTTACGGTTCTAAGTTATCTTTATTTATTATAATTGAAATATTCACTGAGAGAGTAGAAAGGATTTTCTAATAGGAATTCTTTAAGTGTATTTCTAAATACGTTAGTTGGATCTGCACTCTTTATTACATTCGGTAGCCTACTAAATATGTTAATTGATTGGTAGATAGAACTTTGTTTCTTTATTTTGCTGTTTGCTTACGTTAGTTCAAGCTTATTTCTGTCTCTTAAGGAATAGTACAACTGGACGCCTTGTTTGGGCAGATTAGGGAGATTTATAAAAGTATTAGTGCTCACAGTAAAGATATATAAGTTAATCACAGTACATATTTCAATTCTCTAAACAGTGGTCTACAGGTCGTATCCCATTTGGAGCCATTGATGATTCTAATGGCCTTTTTCTGTAATTTTAATACTTTTGCTACACCCGAGCTTGCTCCCCAGACTTCAAGGCCGTATCTATTACCGATTCAATATTAGAAAAATATACTAATTTTAGGGTTTTAATAGTAGATATTTTCTTTAGCGATTTAAGGGCGTAACATGCACTTGCTAATTTTTTTTCAGAAACATTTTCCGTGTGGTATTTCCAATTAAGGTTACTGTCTACAACCACCCCTAAAAATATCATAGATCCGTTCTTTTTAATGGAAAATGAAATATATCTTCATTTTTATTTAAATTAATATTTTTCTTTCCATAAGTTAAGTTTAGTTTTAAATTATTACACTCAAACCAGTACGATAATTCATGTAGTGTTACTTTAAGGCTATCGTGTAATTCCTGTAATGTTTTTCCCCAGGATGTACAGCTGGTATCATAAACATCACATTTAGTTAAATTACTGGGAAGATCATTAATAAAAATTAAAAATAATAGCGGGCCAAGAACGGATCTTTGAGGGACAATGTTATGTTATTTTAGGCCACGTCAAACAGCAAGTCCCCTTACTTCCACTACATACATTTGTTTCGTCTTTCCTTTGTAAATTATACTTTATTATTGAGGTTGCTCCCAAATCACTGCACTCTTATTTATTCTATTGCATTGCATTCAAAGGGATGGTGTTATATCATTATTTGTTTGTCCATATGAATAGAAAGGTATTTGTATTTTGACTCACAGCGAAGTTTCTTGTTGGTTCTTCTTTTCCATGATGATCTAATGCACCTAATAGAGAAAATAAATGAATAAATGAATGTGCCATTGACGTCCTAACTATTCTCAATTCTCGTTAGTATATATTTCAGTTATCAATATTCTTTAATCTATTACTGTGTAACGTCTCCATTATATTCATTTCGAAAATATTATTTACCGATTGTATACTGGTCATTTTATAGAATGAGTATGAAGCGCATAGACTATTTCCATAATATTTTTTTTTATAAAGCATAGTACGATTTTCAATCTAAAAGTATTAGGGTTACAAATACGTTTCCACGTGGTTGTATTTTGAGTAAACACTTCATTGGTTTAGTCTATAATGTGAATTAATGAAATATTATTAACTTCCTTAACCTCACTTCAAATAGCTGTTAAAACAGATATCGATGATTATTTACGAATTATAATAAGATTAATTTCATAATTAGTTACTAGCTGTATAATAATTTACTTAACATAATATATCAGTCACTAAATTATGAACGTTCAGTTAAATTTCGTTTGAGATTTTTGTCATACAAGTAATCAGTCGTTAAATTAATAATTCGCGCTCATACTTTGAATACATGTTAGAAAGGGACACTCATCAGTCAACATTAATTAGAAATTATTATTAACACATTTAAATTATTTTGAATTGAGGCGTTCGTTTGATGTTTAGATTTCTTATTACCAAGCCAAACAGAGAGTCTTGTGGACTTCTGTCCGTCTTGGTACGGGGCGATTGTAATGGGACCAACCTATTCAAAATAAATATTAAATCATTTACAGCAGAAGAGACATACATACATTTCGAATACAAAACTAGTTTGTATCGAAATAAATACATCTTTAATACTTTTGATATTACCTCACTCAGTAAATAATAAAACATAATTTATTCTAAAGAATTTTATAAAAGTTATTAGAGATATTGAACTCCACATAAATAATAATGTTTTGGTGATTATGGCGATAACGCTACATTAGTTGTTAATACATACATAGGTCAATATAGATGCTTTGTTTACGTCAACGCACCTGCGGATTTGCGTTGTTTGGTTATACCTATCGTTCATGCGACGACACGCAGCGAAAGCATTCGTGCCTCGGATGCCGCTTGCGCAGGACGACTACCAGTGCGTCCGCGCCGCCGCGCGCCATAGTTGTTTGTTTACTATCGCGAGTGTGAAACTGTAGCAGAATTACGTGAGTCGATTATTACTCTTTATTATTTCTTTCTAAATCAAAGCACTATTTAATTGGAAGTTATTGAATTAAACCATTTATTTAAGGTTTGGCCAAAGTTTAACATTGAAAGGAAGCATTTGTTTCGTTGGTTAAATGCTAACGGATATTTATATTATATTGTGACTATATTTAATTGGTTATAACAATAGACAAGGCATTATTAACGTAACCTTAGATTTAAGACGTTGTGTATCGAGCATTCGGTAGACGTGAGTGGGTTTTTAGCTTGTTTTATTAATCTGGATTCGTTTCGAACTTTCATGAAGTAATTAGTTAAGACTAGAAACATGTGATCAACTGGATGATACTAGACGAAGCTTGTGAGAATTCATTAGCAGTTAGTTATCTTTTCAAATTCAAAATCAACGTGGAGTCTAAATGCTTCCAGTATTGTTAATTAAGGTATTCCCACCCAAAAAAGTCAACCAAACCTCATAGCTTTTGAAATGTTGATTTATTAATGTTAGAATGGATTCAAAATAATTAAATTTGCTTCAAAGTTATATTAATACATTATTTTGATATTTGAAATTGTAAGATTGTGAGGTACGGTTGATGTAGTGTAGACGCTGACTGAAAGGTTCGGAAGTTATCTTGTTTTGGCATTCGGAGTAATTGAGGCAGAGATTAGTTAGATATAAGTAAATTTGCGATTGGAAGATGCACATAACTTAAAATACATCATATCAGCCAATCCTTTTTGGAAGAAGGCGTAATGGTGTATACATGTTGGTGTTGGACAAGCTATTATCTTTGAAGGGTTCACCAACTTGTGCGTCTACCATCCTAGGCCTGGCTGCACCTAAATAGGTACAGCACTAAGTTTTCATCCAGATAAATTTAACTTATTTTCACCTTAGACATTCATAATGAATGTTTGTTTACACCTAATTGAATAGAAGAATAAACCATATTTACAGTTACTGACTGTTTCTGTTATAGGAAGCATATTGCTTTACATTTACATAGATTTATGTTTTGTAGCCTGCCTACAATACCCAAATGAATCGCATGAAACAAGATACATAGAAACCAGATTATTTCTGATAGGATCAGTCTACCCATGTGATGCCGTTACACCGAATTATAAAAGGTAGTGCTGAAATAAGTTAAATTTACTATAGATCAGATTGTTTATTGTTTTACTTAATAATCATGTTGTGATTAATCCGAGTTAGGTAGTTAAAAATAAGTAAATTTATGTGATGAATGATTAACCGTGAGCTAGATATAAGTAACCGTATATGTTTACGGATTTCTATGAGTTTAACGTGGCGAACTGTCGTTCAAGAAGGTTGTATGAATGTTGGACGAATTAAGGGGATTTTAGACTCGGAAAAATCACATCTAATACATTGTTGTTTTCTTGAGTTTTGGTTACATTTCGGTGCTACCTTATTTAAATTGCAATTGCCTTGATCTATTGTTGAAGTTTCCTATTCTCTTTAAAAACAGAATAACAATATGAAAAGGGGAGATCATATTTTGACTATCCTAGTGTCGATGAGGGTTTACATAAATACAAAGTATAACTTCCATTGTTTACAAATTATCATTAATGTTATTAAGCCTACAAACACCGGGCCATACCGAAGTTGGTCAGACTTTAAATATATATGTGTACATCTTATGCGGTATGTATTCAGGGTTTTGGGAATAGAGCCCTTGTTGTAATACACAAGGTACAAACGGATGGGTTAGGTATATAATTCATCAACATTCGAAACCTAACTACAGATCAGCTTAGTATTGAATGGTGCTTTGATTTTAGAGATGAGTAGGGGTGATATGAATACCATCTAAACTGAGAACCTCGTTCCAGAGCTGGTTGGAAATGAATATAAAATTACTATACCAAGATAATGTTACTGTCATCGTTGAACGTTTTGACATATTTTTGCATTGGATGCAGTACTCAATGTACTGCAGTCGGATTAAAATATTTACACGAATGTAAATGTTCTATTTCTATGAGTGGTTGTTTAAATGCCGTATCAACTTTAATATAATATAATAAATCTAGTAAAGACTAATCAATCTATTATCTTCTCTTACTGTGTACTGAGCCTTTAAAAGAGATTTAATGGGTTTTAAAATATATTGCCAAATGGGTTGCTGACACTGTGTATTGAGCCATGGAGCAAGCATTTGGTAAGGTTGTCTAATAAAGACTGATTGATCTATTATCATCTCTTACTGTGTATTGAGCCTTTAAAAGAGTTTTAATGGGTTTTAAAATATATTGCCAAATGGTTTGTTGACACTGTGTATTGAGCCATGGAGCAAGCATTTGGTAAGGTGGTCTTATAAGGACTAATTCATCTATTATCTTCTCTTACTGTGTATTGAGCCTTTAAAAGAGATTTAATGGGTTTTATTACTACATTGATTTGCTATTATTGCGCATTTAGCCCTGATTACAGTGTTTATGCAGCCTATTCTCCTTAATCTATTATGTTGGCTGAACTGATGTTAAAACACATTTTATGATCAGTATATAAGCTAACCATTCATATAAATATGCCGGAAATACTCATCATCAGTACGTATAATAACCTTCAATATGTCAGTTTGTCTATTGGTGAACTAAGGCGTTACAGGTCACCGCGATTCGAATAATTGACTTCCTATTACTCTGGGTTGTTTGTTGCACTCAAAACAGTCGTGGATAAATGTATTATCATTATTAAGAAATACTTATAACTTTCTAATGTGGGCCCACAACTTCCAATTTTAAATAAATGATTGAACAATATCTAAAGTTTACGACATTGATCGGTTAGATAAGAATTAGGACCCATTCAATACGGTTTGAATCGATTACATATATCAGTGTCGGATATACGTGAGTGTCGATGGCCATTGAGAGGCTCTTTTAGAGTCTAAGGGATCCCTTAAGCGAGCATCCAAAATCACAAGCTTTGGAGTCCGACACTGTATATTCAGAATTCAATGAATCTGATAAGTGCACATGACGATTCATTGAAAGTAAATTTCATGAACCAAATCTGACATGTACATCTTTACAATGACATTATCTACCGATAAAAGGTTTTCTAAATTAATTATGACCATGTGAAATAAATAATAAACTCTATGAAATATAATTTGACGATTTAGCTTGAATCTGAACGTCTACGGAAATGTAGGATCCTCAGACGATTACGTTGCCATTTATGTAGGAGTCCGGCCGAAAAAAAAGTTATTGTAGGAGGGTGGATTCATTACAGAGGCTGCTGTCTCTACTGCTGTGAACCTCATTAATTTATGGGACGATCGCGCGATGTCGAAATCACAATTTTAGTCAGTAGGACGCCTATTTTTAGAATTCCGTTCTCATGAATCAGGACTTTTTCAGTCGAGAAAACTGCTTTTATAGCGGTTTTTTTCGACGAAATGCTTCCGGAGCACGGTATTTCAATGTTCAAGGTTTATCGTGTCGGCCCATAAAAATAGGATATTTGGTTTTAAATTTAAATTATATGAAAGTGTTTTATTTAATAAAATATTAAATGCTTAACAGAAAGCATTATGAATTGAAATCAAATTGCATTTAACTCAGTCATTAACGAGAAAAACGAATTTATGAAACAGACTAGCTATTAGGATTTAGAAGTATACTTAAGAAAAAAACACATATTTTAAGACATATTTTGATGCAGAAAACAGATTTCTTCTGAGGGTCTGCTTAGTAGACAATTATGAATACAGAACTACCTTGACATGGATGGCTAATACCACATAACTACCGTTATGACATTAGCCGATACACCACATTCACGAAGGAATTAGGTGCCATGCCAGGACCTTCCCTTTATGAGTATACGGCTACATTGAACTTGATGGATAACATGGACAATTTTTCATTGCCGCTTTGACCATATTTTATCCAATGCGATGGTAGCAAACCGGAGCGGGCTTAAACCCTACCATCTCATAGGGGAAGGAAACTTCGGACTTAAAAACAAGTATTTAAACTAAAATTGAAACGTATAGCTGTGCCAAAGAAATAAGGTGCAACGCGTTAAGTATATTCGAGTACATTAACAAAGAAATGAAATCGTTTCATGTATAACGGCCACCAGTTGGCAACCTAATAAAACCACGACACACCACTAACGGCACTAAATGCCAAACTTCGATAATTAATCCATCCGGAGCGCAGCCACGCGAAAACCTTATTAATAAACGTCAAACGTGACGGAGCTGCGTCAGTCACGCGGCGTGTCGTGCCACGTCGCGTCGCGTGTCGTGACATGTCACACGTGGGCGGCGGGGGGGTGCGGGAGGGGGAGGGGGTCGACATCACCCCGCGAAAGTAAAATGTGATGAATAACAAATTACCTACGCGTCGCGTCGCGTCACGTCATGTCGCGTCACAACATGTCGCGCGCTGTACTCTCCCGATTCGAACGGGCCCTATGAGGCTGGAAATATTACACTCGCACGTTAATGCGACATTATCCGGACAATATTGCTCGAAAATCATTATATTACGTCTTGTGGGTTTCTGTAAGCTCGTTATGTTACCTAGATTCCACTAAAGGTTTGAGATTTAGATGTTTCTTATTTAATCAACGGTTGAAAGATTAAAGAGATTATGAGCGACGTTGTATCCTTGAAAAAAAAATCAATCTTTCTAAAACGACACTGCCCGAGCGGAGCCGGATACCGCAGCTAATAGAAAATATTTTGAAATAATTTTTGTTGACCGCATCCAAATTCTAAATCCTACCAATGTACATATGAATAAAGAGGAATATTTTGGTACTAAATAATGTTGCACTGTCTAAAGTCAGGGCGGTAACGGGCTGGGCGGGGCGGCGGGGCGGCGACGAGCCTTCACAAGTGACGCGTGTCGTGGACCAACAAGACAAACAAGAAAAGAACACAGTTGTCGCGCGCAGCCTGCGGCGGCGGGGCGGGGCGGGGCGGGTCCCGCCATGCGTGTAAATATGACAAATTTATGTAAAGTGCTCTTCTTTTGCGAGGGCGGCGCGGGGCGGGCGGGGCGGGCGGGGAGGGGGCGCAGGGCCGCGGCGCCCGAGAAATTAGTGCTCATTTTGTACGATATTTATGTCGGGCGGCGAAGAGGAAGCTCGCAATATTTTCAAAGATATGATAATGGAGGAACCTATTATGAATTCCTGAAAAACTTGTTGCCGGCGCGGCGGAGGAGCAAAGAAGCCCAATCGACCCAACTCTGTTAAATGTTAATATTATTGCGGCCCCGACAATAACAAGTCTGCGGTTCCGCGGCCTTCGACAGATAAATTAGACGATATGGCGATAGTTTCATAGCCTCCGACGATTGCTATGACGCATTGCTATTTTTGTTTCGGCGAAAGCGGCGAGGCCGTAAAGCGGGGAGGAGAGCGCGGAGTTACGGTTGACAGAAAGAAGTCGGATTTATGTGTTTACGGTATAAATCACTGTTAGTGCGAACGTCAGATTCGCGTCGCCGCCGCGAGTCACGGAGCGGGTGACGCCGGTAACGGCGGTGTTTTTAAAGCTCGAAGTTTAGCGTTGAACTCGCCAACTGTCAGTAAAGCGATGACAAAGGAATGTAGAAAGGGTAGACACGAACAAAGATGCAAACGCCATGGGGACAACTTTTTCAGTTATGGTTAATTTGACTGTTTAAAAAAACTAGTCGAGTGTGAGTCGTTTTTGCGCCCCTAGAGTTCCGAATCACACATATGGGTGTGATAAGTACATGTTTTTATATAATATGACTTATTTAAAAATGTAGTGAAAATATCGTCACGAAGATTTCCAAAAATTCCAAATATTTGGTCTTTTATATTATTTTTTACGTAAAATATTCAGCAAATAATTCCTCTACCTATTTTTAACTGACTTCAATAAAGGAGGAGGTTATCAATTCGTCTGTTTGATTTTTTTTTTATTTGACTGTGTAAAGAAGTGGTTCAAGCTGTTAGATTATACTTTTCGGGCTGGGAACCCAAAAATAAGAAAGTCCAATATTTTATCCGAAATCATAAAAAAATCTAATGTATGTACGTTGTCCAGTGTTTTCCTGCTCCGTGGCCGCCGCAGGGCCGGACGGAACGAACGAGACTGAAAGTCGCGCGGCTCTCTGCATCTCATACCGTATATCCAAATGTTGCTCCACTACGTGTCGGCCGCTCGCCCCGGCTGAAGGAGGTCTGCATCCGTCAATGTCGACGCTATGCAGCTGAAAAATATCATACGCAGAAACTCTGGCGGGCCGAATAGAATATAACCGCAATTTGTGTGATGCTCACAACACGTAAGGGACCGACGCGACGTGGCGTGTGCAATATTTCCGAAATTATAATGTTCAAAACCACTGAAGAGAAAGGAAGGACGAAACGGTACTTATGCAACTGGCATGTCTAATTCCACATTCACTGTAATCGTATTAGCCCAACACCATAAATTCCCCAAGGAATTGGGAGCCATACCAGGGGGGTAACCATAGCAAATCGTCGGCTGAACAGGCAAGTGTGTGATTCAATCAGACCTTAGTTGTACCTCGTACCGTGATAACTTTCAAACGACATGTTATTGGGTTAAGTGAACTGAAATTTACCAGTTAGTATGGTGCAGAACGAAAATTAACGTCAAAATTAATTACTCACTTGCCTGATCACCCGGCGAGCTAATTTATTATAGTAACCTCCCAGAACTTTTCATAAATACTTAATTATTGTCTGTTTATTCCATCCAGTTTAATATAGCCGTGTTCATATAAAATGACAGGCCTATTATCAGACACGTAGGGATCCACGTTCAATTCCATATAAAGGCACGTGGTCTCCCGCGAAATGGATTTGAATCTACGAATTCGCAAATAGATTAACGAGTAGCTCCATCTCCCTACCAAACGTACTCGTCCAACAGCCCATCAAGTTACCCCGAAGATCCGAAAAATAAGCATATCATCGAGGCATGCCCGGCGACCTGGCGTTAATCCTAAGCACCCGGAATAGCCGTCTCCCGGACACTATTTCGGCAATCATAATCCGGAGCGGCGTCCGCGGATCAATCATCGTCACCTTAACGATTCGGCCAGCTGCTCCCCGGCTCACGGACTCGTCGTCTCCGCACTGATAGCCCAATAAACTATATATACCGGGGCCGCCGCCGCGTCCGTCAACGCGTTTTTTTTCGAAGACACGTTAATAAAATAGCGACGACTTTTGTTTTATTATTCGCGCGTTTTATATCGCCGGAACGAGCGACGCGCTGGGATTGCGCTTAATGGGCGTTGGTATTTTTATCTACAGCGGAGATGTTTTCGAAAACGCTTAATAAAACACTATGTAGATACTGATTGAAAGGACTGCGAACTTATTGCTAAAAGCAATTTAGTGTAGTTAACCATCACCGTTAAAACACGATTTTCTACCTACTGCACATTCAACTTGATTCGAAAATAACCTCGATTTATATCTACAATCATGTGTTTTTCTAATAAACTTGACATGGACCGTACCTGTCATATTACCCCAACGGACTACAAGGAAATTAGGTGCCATGACTTTCTTATATTCCTCGGCTGCATTGAACTAGATGGAAAACCAGGACAATCTTCATTTCCTCTTTTACCCTTCGACCACCCGAGGTAAGGGATCTTGTTTACGGTTCGGATTACACGTAAAACTGTAGGTCCCCTTACTTGCTTTCTAGGTGGTAAGTTCAATCCCGCCCAGCTTGGCACCATCGCTTTGAATGAACGATGGTCAAAGCGGCACTGAATATAGTCTGTGTTCTGAATACGGTCCAATGTAGCCAAAGGAAGATCCTAGCACTGCACTTAGTTCCCATGTGGTGTGTTGGGCTAATATCATAATAGCAAGTGTTGTTATGAGTTAAAATAATAAAAAAATCGTTAATGTGATGGTACCAACTCAGTACTCAGGCGTGATTAGCCCTACCACCTAGTAAGTTAATAAAGGGTTTTGCAGTGTTGCCTGGAATCTGAACGACGCATGACAAAAGCGTGAGTCGCCTTTTACGAATTTCACGGTAAGATTTGCAATGGAAAACCACTGGCATTATTTTTAAGTGCCCGAGCACAAAATATAATCTGAAAGCAAATTCGACAAAATATGTACGCTGCCCTTGCAAATAATAATTTTCCCCGAGCGACCGTTCCGTTTGCAACAACAATCGCCTGATAGACTTGGCAGAGAGAAAACCATTTCCGAGACTGCACCGGGCGCGTCTGCAGCAGAATGCAAACCTAAATCGGCGCGTCATAAGACGCCACGTAGCCGGCTCTCGAGAGATCCGTATCGCGCGCGCTTCCGAAACAACGCACTCTATTCCCGGCATTATCTTGTCTAATATTCATAAATTTGGGGGGAAAGTACCGATACGGGCAAGGTGCACATCGATACGGCTAACTGGCCCGGGGCACCCGGCTTCGCTGCCGTGGGTCGACGTCGCGCGCCGCTCGAACTTAAGGCTGTTCCGACCCAGTTGTTGTTTGCACACATAACGCAAGAAGTATTGCACTTTAAGCCACGAATTAATAATAAAAGTTTAATATTGTCATATTACTTGCAGCGAAAACAATTTCACAATTTCAGGATTATTGGTTTTGTTACAATTTATATAAATACGATTTTTATTTTACAGCGCCATCTAACGGTGTAAAATTTCTAATCGGCAATTACAACGAAACCATTAAACCTGAAATTCTGAATACGTTTTCGCTACAACTACTATGGCTATATTTAATATATATATATTAATATTATTATTATCATTTTAAAGTTTGTTTAGCTTGATAATTTTTTGAAGCATGCTGTGTTTGTCTTTAATTGTAGATAGTTTCCGATATAATTAATGTATTTTGTTTTGTAAAACCATTTTTTTGAATCAAGTCTATGTCGACAAACCAAATAAAAAAATAATAATTTGACGAATTCGTGCCTTAAAGTGCAATACTTTTTGCGTTCTGTGTAAAAAAAACATTGTATGGGTCGGAACATCCTTCAGCGTGAAATAATCTGAGCCTGCAGTCCCAGATGGCACCTAAATTGGCGTTTACGCGAAACCGATCGACTGGCGTTTTCAAATGTATGGAGAAATTTAAGAGCGCGGGCAGTAGGCGTTAAGCGAACTAACATTTGCGAGTCCGAGTTTGATTTGACAGCTTACTCAACGTTGCCGTAAATTCGTCGACGTTGCCGTTTATGCCGACTCCGCGATTTCATACAAATTGGAAGTCCGAGTTTGACTTTGACAGCTCGAAGAAGTAAAACCACCGAAAATCTAGTAAAAACTAGTATGGAGTTTGACGTTTTGACGGAACTTCGAAGTTACGTAATCGCCAATTTAGGTGAGAACTCAGACTGACCACTCTGTGCACCTAGTCCCACTTGTCACTTAAATTGGCGTTTTCGTAAAATTGATCGACTAACGTTTTCAAATGTATGGAGAAAGGAGGATTGGCACTTTGGTACACCCCTCCAATAGCAATGAGCATTACATGGTTGATTTTTTTTTTTTATTTGAATTTTAAAGTAGATTAATAGTTACATGGGCGTTTCGGCCAAATCGTTGTCCGTTCTGAGATATAGTGATCTAAGCATGGCTGATTTTTAAAACGTAAAACGTTACCTAAAGTCACGTGAACTTTATCTTGAATTTGTTTTAATTTGTGAGTTTTCAACGCATTCATAAATTATTTGATATTTGTACATTTTTTAATAAAATTATGTATAATAAGCATACTGTTTATAAACAACAACATGTACAGACTTGACGAATCGTTAATATATGCTTTATTGTTTCATATATGTCCTATGCATATGCATGCCTGCACCATGCATGTAATGCATGGTGTTCCACATTGGGGACATTCGATCATACTGTTTAAATAGTGCTTGCAGTAAGACCTTAAGGATCAATTTTTCTTTTCTTTCTTCTTCTTTCTCTGCATTAATATTATATGCACATTTATCAGTCTTGTTGAAAACCTCAACTCGCCAACGGTCAAAAGTTTGCGTGACCCAACACATTAAAGATCAGAAAATATTTTGGAGTCTTTTGAAGTAGGACTACAAGTGGTTAATCTTGAAGGGGGCACCGGTGCTTCATAGGGGGACTCCTTCATAGCAAACCTCTAAGGTCCCGAAGGACTTACTATCCGGACCCCAGTGGATCGACCTCTCGTGCACGTCTCCAACTCTCGCCTGAACATAGAAAAATAACCGCCGCCTCGGTGCCAAAAGGTCGCAAGCACCGTCGCCTCCCCCCCCCCCCCCCTCCACCTCCACCTCAACCTTCGCGCCAGCGCCACGAGCCGGGGGCCGCGATTTATTACTCATTCCGCATCTCTCAGCTCCCGGTTCAATTATTATAAATATCAGTGAAATGTGGGTCAGGTCGCTCGTTCGAACGAATGTCCTCCGCTCGCCTCACACCCCACCCCACCGCACCCCGCCCGCCCCGACACAGTCGCGCTGTGCACCCACACGGCTAGTGAACGCACTGACCGAGAGCGTCCAAAAGGAATGGACTGGAGGAACACCAGGCAACCGCGTCGCCGAGAGTTGAAAAATGATTTTTCCATTGATTATTTTATTTGATTTGATCATTGTGACCAACTTGACTATTGATATTTGATATTTTATTAATATTGTCAAGTAATATAAACGACCACCATGTACCTGACAATGTTTTGTTATATGTGTGTAACTTTGTTTTATGATTAATAAATAGAATAGAAAACATGTAACGAGCCCATAGTGATGTCAAATGGAAATTTGCTGGATATTTTCATACGTAAACAACACAAATTTTAAAAACGTAAATCAATACCAATGAGTTGGATGTGAGGGTTACGAATATTACGTAGTTAGGTGGAACACAAATACCCATCGACACAATATTTACATTCGTTATTTTAATGCTGTCACACTTGAAAGAGGAAATAAATATCACAAATAGATATCGCTCTCTAATGTAGCTGAAGCACATTACTTGATATATAAAAACGTATTATTTCAATTATTAGTCACAGTGATCGCCTCTTTAAGAAAATAACTATTTCGACGTCTTTATACGATTACAAATACATGAAAATTATAAAGTTCACAAAGTACACAAAACCAGGTGAGACTGGTTCTAAGACAAAAAAAAAATAAACGCGCTTTGCCGGCGACCTTTACGCTTCGATCTTTCAAACTCTCTTCCCTTACATTATTTTCTACACATAATTTTCAGGTATAATATATACAAAACAGCGTGACGCGACCGGATGAGCCTTTGGCGGAGTGGGCGGAGCGGGGGTGTAGCGACACCCGTCAATCGATTGTCAAGGAGTGTGCCTCGCGCCGCGTCGCGGGCGGAGGAGGAGACTGCAGCGGACGATGCGGCTGCACCTCCACCCCACCCCACCCCACCGCCCCACCGCCCCACGATCCCACCCCCGCGCCGCCACACTCATTACACTTCAAAGAAATGTTAAGCGCACGTTACGTGCCCGGGCGGCGGTACAGTAGAAATGGTATACGTGTGGTTGATTAGATGAGGCTGACATGGCTGAGTGAATAAATAGCGTTTGCTAATATATTGTACACTAGCGGTGGTTCCCGGCTCCGCTCGGGCCCATTTAGTTTTGGACATTCACCCGAGCGGAGCCCGGCCCAATGTGTTTTCACCTTCACGGGCGTGTTATTAAAACGGTCAGTTTATAATCTTGACGACAGCGCCACCTACCGCGACCAACGATGTAGCTAAGAACCTGAAAGGAAGGGTTTTCTAAGTATTTTTTAAATATTAAATTTACGTGCCTAGTAAGTATTGTCATAAAGCGCTTGATATCCGAAAATAATGCACGAATTCTTCATAAAATATTGACCAAAATTATACTAACTATTACTAACTTAACTTATCATTAACTTATTCTGTGAATTAAGGACATCTAACATTGTGTATTACGACGGCCACATAATAGTGTTTTAAAAACCGTTTGAGAAATAAAATAAAATATTCGAATGCTTCGATTACTTCTTTAATCAAGTATTTTCATATCGTTACACTGAAAACAAATCCTTATACTATTTCACCGAAAGGGACCTCCAATTTGTGTCTTTTTGCTGTGCAACAACATGAAAATATTTGACGATACTACAAACGATCTGATAATTACTGAATCTTTACTCACGCTTCGTTTGTGTGAAGTAACAGGGTTTATTTCATGAAACCCGCTCGGTAGTTTGTCCGGCAATAATTAGGTAAACAGACGGGACCTAATTAGTGCAGCAATGCTAAAAAACATAAGTCTTGCACCCTGCGGCTTGCACCCCTCACTGAACAGGGCTGGCGCATGCCTTTGTAAGTCATTCACATGTTTTTATTAATTTTATTCTGTTCAGAAGCCCGATTCTGCTATTTGTCCAACTTCAAACCATTCCGTATAAGTTATGTTTCCGTCAAACATAACACGCTAAGTTTCGAGTGCGGTTTCCAAAAATCGGTATTCAGTTAATTCACACACGCGTTTTGTTATTGTCTATGGAGTGGTTTGTCTTGCGCGCCGCCTACAGGATAAAATAACCTGTCACGATTTTGACAGTTATTTTCTCACTCAAATATGACATACGAAAAGAAAGAGACAGCGTTATGTCAACGTAATGCAGAAAAGTGATATTCGAAGTTCGGCGATGCGATGCTCCGAATTTGACAAATATAATTCTCAATACCGCAAGTTTTCGGCAAAACACACGGCCCACGAGAACATGAGCGCACGTTACGAGTTTGCGAACAAAACACAAACACAAGGCATGCGTTTTGCAAACTGCGCTAGTAGAATACCATTTCGCGCGAAACATGCGGTTTTGAGAAAACACAAACATAACGCGCGCAGTTATCAATTAGCAGAATAAGGCTTCAGAACCGACAGTTTCGTTTAGACACTTTAACTAACAATGTTCACACACTCGATGAGACCAAATCTAGTAAACCAATAACAAAAACATTCATAGATTGAATTGAATCATTCATGAAATGATATTACTCGTATGCATAATTAATTTATGGATTATTCACCTGCACAGTACGTCTAAAATGAATTATTGACAAAAATAATGGAATGTCAATCAGTCTGGCGGCATTTTCGGGAAGCTCCATTTCAGGTCATATACTTTTTATTACCAATTGCGAAGTAATATATTTTACGAAAAATATCTCGTTCAAATGATTATGTGGATATTTTTAGTAACACTATCATTTAAATTTACTGGATATCGTTAAAATATTATTTAAGGAATTGTTCATAAGTTTTCATATCCTGAAAGTGACCATACCTAAGTATGGGCAAAGAACCACTATTTGCGCTCTTAAAGGGCATCAAAGTCGCAAAAATTGTTTTCATGTCCAGCCAGGATGTTTCCGATAATGTTCATGGGCTACATTACTCAGGGTATACGAAAACCATGCCGGCCTGCCAGATGATACAATGTTTGAAGGATACCGGGTTGTATACTTTAGGGAAATGCATTCCGCATAGTAGAAAAACCGGCCAAGTGCGAGTCGGACTCGCACACGAAGAGTTCCGTACCATCATAAAAGATTTAACACCACAAAATCAAATTGTTTGTATCGGGGACCCCCTTTATTTTTTAATGTTTACCTATTTGTTGTAATAGCGGCAAAATAAATACAAATTCTGTGAAAATTTCAGTTGCCTATCTATCACGGTTCATGAGATACTGCCCTGTGACAGACGAACGGACGGACGGACGGACGGACGGACGGACGGGCAGACAGCGGAGGCTTAGTAATAGGGTTCCGTTGGCACCCTTTGCGTACGGAACCCTAAAAATGATCTAGAGGCTCTTTTACATTCTTCTAGAGGGTTTTTGATACTGCGGCTGAAAATTATGAATTTATGATGGAAGTGCGATTGGACGGATTTGAGACTAGTTCATATTGAAACGATTTCGAATATCGGACGGGCTCAACTGTCCGCGCGACGTCGACGTCGCGGCGCCCCGCGTCGCGTGCGGGCGTCACGACGCTCGGCGTCCGCGTCGCCGGACCGGCGCGGAGCCAGCCAACAGTTGAAGATTTACGCCGTCAAATTACGTCGTCTGCACGTAGCGCGACGGACTTGCCTCACCCCTCGCCCCCTCGCCCCTCGCCGCGCCGCCGCACTCCCCCTGCACCGCATCCGCATACGAATTGTACTGCGCTAATGTCGGGAGTGGACGAGATTGTCGTGTGTGTGCGGCAAGTATGGAGATTTTAATGCCGGTCGAGGGAACTGCAGTCGGTAACTTTATTAATACAGTAAATGACAACGGATATGCGAGGTGCCGTCTTCTGTAGATCTGATTGGATTATTTATCGTATGCATCATGGTTGAAATGATAGCAGAAATTAATATTTAAATATAATCATTGTGCATCGGACACTACAAGGCGAAGAAGTTAACAAAGAAGCCTTTTCTTGAGTAGACAATTATTTTGAGGTTGGGTTGGATTAGGTTCACATCAAATCCATACAAACTTTCTTTGGAAAAGCATGAAGGAGGTTACGAAAAAAGTCACGTCACTTTAACAATACAAACTTTGTTTTTGAATGCTACTACATAAACAAACGAACGAATCCGTTCCATATGTATTGTTCTGATTATACGGCGTAGGTAAGTGAAGAAACCGGATGTACCTAGCTACACCCGTACATGCCGGGACCGCCTGCGCGTATACGCTAACCCAATATTGAGCGCAACCCTAAACAATACTCGTCCAAATGTGACGCAAAAGTAAATATTGGCAATATTTCACCCGCACCCCAAGCCCCGCGCCCCCGCCCCGCCGACTTCGTTATCACGTCCCGGACATAATTTAAGGAGCGGAGGAAAATCAAAGGGAAAAAGGTCAAAAGAAAATCGTCACCGGAAGTCGCTCCCCCGCACCCCCCAGCTCCCCCCCCCCTGTCGCCCCGTCCGCAGACGTGATGAACCGCGCGCCACCTAGCGGCGGGCTGTCGCTTTAATTCTCTCTGTGTTCTGTCTTGGATGGGGTGAGTGCAGATTGGTCGCTGCACGCTTCATACACTCGTCCCTATTATAATACGTATCGATGTGATTGTACGTCAGGAGCGTAGTCAAAATATGTTTTTGGATTGAAGTCACTTTAAGGAGGGTTTTTGAGGAATATACGTTCAGTTCAATTAAAGGCCCTAAAATCACACCGCCTAACTCATAACGATCAATTGTACTTACATCATATTGCTATTAAAAATTACGACTTTCGTCATTTTTTATCGCAGTTTCGAAATTTTAATCTTTATCTGCTGTCCATTTTCTAATACTAAATCAATAATAATATTTTGTATTTTTATTTAAATAATGATATAATATATATTTTATATAGATAATATTTAATATAACATTTTTACAATAAATAAATGAAAAAAAAATTAAAACATTTACAGGTTGCTTTGAAGGACGTGGCATGGTTACGTGATGGTCGACTATTCTATGGAAGATATGAAATGATTTTGTGGTAATAAGTTGTAGTTAAACATTACTATGCACGCAAACCGTTGCTTACACTTACACACGGTGTGTAGTACCAGTCGTCAGAGACCAAAAGGGGATAGTTATGTACACGAAACTAAGCAATTATAGTTCTCCGATGTCTATGGAAATTAACAAAATGTATCCTAACCATACGTTGTGTTGATAACTACAAACGTATATAAATACTATGTGTATACTAAAGACACTAATTTGGAAGGCGGACGTGAAAGCTTCACTTGCCTTGCTACACTGACGAAAACATATGAGTTTTCAGTAGTGGTTCCGTCGGATCTGGGCGCGTTTACACCCAGATATCTAGATAAGTTGGTATATTAATTCCAGTATTTCTTAATAGAGTTATAAGTAAATGTCCTGCAATTATATTAGCTGTTAATCGGACTGCTAAAGTACCTGGTCGAATAATATTACTAATTGTTTCAATTAAATTAAATAAGGAGGACTTGCCCATTTGTAGCCATCGCGAGATAAGTTGTGCAACGTGTCAGCTTCTTACAATGACAATGTCGGCCGTGTAGGTGTAAGTGTGGTGTTACGCGTGCAATATTCGCGATTGGGCGAGGACCAATGAGCGCCGCCCCGGCCGGCCGGCGTTGCAGTTGTAAGAAGCGAACACGTGGCACAACTTATCTAGCGATGGCTCCAAACGAGGGCAGCCTAAACGCCCGAAAAAACTTTGCTTACGACATATCAACTTATAAATATTACAAGGAATGTGACATGTATGTATGTATAATCGACCGTGAAGCAAGGACACATTAATAGATGAAAGAGCCCAGTAAAAATAACTACTTTACAAATATACTGCAAGGCTGGACCCGAACCAGTAAAACATACCATTCGCGGGTATTGCGTCTACCAATTTTGCCACCGGCTGTGTACCCATAATTTCACGGTCGAATGTATGTATGTAATACTAGTCACATTCCTTGGAATAAGCGACGTACCTGCTTAGTAAGATTACTTGATAACTATTACGTTTTCATAAGTGTGGAATGATAAAAATGTTTCTTTCCAATTTCCAAATTACCGTCTTTGTTCAATTATACATATAATATTTAAAAAAACATAAAAAAAATATCTCCAATTTTAAAAAATCTGAGGAAAATTAAGTGTCCTAAACCGGTCCATTGCATTCCGCCCTGACACTGATAAGGGAGTGACGGCGAGCAAAGCTGATAACGCGAGAGGTCGGCCGCCGCCCGCCCAGCCCAGCCCAGCCCAGCCCAGCCCAGCCCAGCCCAGCTGATAGCGAGGAAGGGTTGACTCCGCACCCGCAGACAAAGCGCCGATAAAAAGTCAACGTGAATAATATGACGCCATCAGTCTTATCTCCAATTATATTGAATAGAATCGGATGCTCTGTCAATTTTCAGAAATGTTACAAGAAAGTCTCAACCCTTTACAAATCGAGATACATTTGATTTGAGTTTATCAGCATAATAAAACGAATAGGAAAATATTGTTTCCAAACTCTATTTAAATTTATATCATCCAAAAATGTTGCTTACATAATTAGAACTGGGCTGTTTTTTTTTTATTATATATCTAGGCTGGAAAGTGAGTACCGGTAACCAGAGAGAGTCGGAGTCGCCATACGCGATACAAATCTGTCGCTACGTTCGCAAAACGGACACGTCTCGATTCTTCGCCTCGCTTCGCCTCCCCGTCCCAAGACGAATTAAAAGTGCAGGTGACAGCGCTCCGTCCCTGTCCCTCCTGCGGGACCCCCCCCCCTCCCCCCAGCCCCACACCCCTCCCGCATGGCGCGGGCCGCTGCAGGCGGGCGGCAGGGGGCAGCTCCTTCGCACGTCGGCCGGCATTGATCTGCCGCTGACATCGGCGAGTGGACGATAGAGCCGTCACTCTCCCGCCGGACACTAACCCCCCCTCGCCCTGGAGGTGTCCACTCCCCTCGATTCCCCCCGACCCCCGTCACCCACACCCGAGTGTCCGTCCGCCCGGACCGCGCTGTCTTGAGCATTATTTGACTGAGCGGAATCACTCAAAACTTTTAATGCCCTTTCTGCAGAGCGAGTTCTAATAAAACTCTGAAAAGAAACGTCCAGTTTCCGATTCGTGTGTGGAGCGGCACGTCCGGAGGAGAAACTTGTGAATTGGCGGGTCAGGGTTGACGTTTTAGGCTTACCTATGTGAAGGTGAATGCCCAAGGGAGCTCTGAGTTCTTGTAGTCGAAATTGTATAAAAATAAGCACCATTAAAATATGTTTCCATGCATGGTCATCGATATTTTTTTTAACAATTAACGAATACATATATGTATTCCTTCTTTCCAATCTTTTCCAAGTATAAAAAATAACAGCTCTTGAAATGGCCTGAGTAAGAAAAATACATATTACTTCCAGTAGACAGGTATCCAAGTAGCAGTTTCTTTATTCAAGAGTAGAATTCCATTAGTGCCGGACCGAAAGGCTGCGGGATAATAATAAACATGCCTGCCCGCCCGCCGTCTTCCCGCCCGCCCACTAATCGAGACAAAAGCCCCGAGCTCCAGACTCTATTTGGCCAGCGCCGCTCCCGGAACGTCCCTCCAGTCCATCAGCGCGCATCGATTGCGCTATAAAGAGGACCATCACATTCCTTAAGCAGACGGTCGCCGGCCGAGGGGACAGCCCCGGGCTGGGGGGCGGGGGTGTCTCCGGCGGAGGCGCCTCCACCCACCGCGCTGACGGCTTCTCTCACTCGAATAAAGTTGAGTGACACTGGTGCACCCGACCCGCTCCCACCCCCTCGCCTCTGTCGGTAGCAGACGGGACAGTCTTCAGTTTATGTCCAGTTCTCCCCCTCGCCTCGCAGCCCCCTCGCGCTCGGGTGGGGCACATCCGACGTCCGGGTGACTGAGCTCTTTCTCCGCTCAGCATTATTTCAACGCGGACGTACACATGACGTCACACGGCGCTAATGGCCGCCGCCGCCCAGGGCTTGAGGAAGCGCGTGACGCCTAATGCGGTTCCGATGTCGACGCGTGAGCAAAGCGGAGTGTTGCGATAAACACTCACGATAAACTCGACTCTTAAAGCATTTACCGTGTTAGGTTCAACTGCACTATCCGATCTATCGAGGTCGGTTCCGGATCAATCGGGCGCCTGGTAAAGTAACAGTATCCCTAAGAAATGAATCCAATATCCTTCAAAACTGATAGAAAACTACGCGAACCCGCGTCACCTGCGTCGTCCCCAGACATTCCATCTTCCTCGAGATATAGACGCGACATCACACAGGTACTCGAATAAAAAGCTCCTCCTGAATAAAATTACATCTCACATGATTGGCAATTCGTAGGCACAAACGCTGAATGGATCCGCCGCCGAGCGCTTGGATAAGGTGGCAAATTTAATAGAATCCCATTCCGACACCCACTCGAATCCCGGAGCATTATAGAGGCATTATGGAGCGAAGGGGTGGAGGCGCCTTCGCTGATCTGCCGAAATTGAATGCACAATACGTAACAATTCAATTTTAATTATACTTTTCAACGTCAAAAGCCGAGGGACCCGCGAAGGCCCATACAGCTTCATCGATGTGGAAATTCGGAGGTGAAACTGGTGAAAGGAAGATTTTTAATATTCGATAACTCGTAGACGCCTGTTGAACGTGTTATGTATTTACTTTAAATTGTGTTAGTGGTAGATGTTTTGTCCAACAATCTTAATGATGCAACATCTAGCCAGTAAAGGAAGTTATCTAGCGCTACGAATTCAGGAGTTGTATTTTTGTTTCCCGCACAAATACACGAACGCCGCGCAAACAAACCCTTGCTCGGCGATTTCATTAAAACAAAACCAAACCTTTTCCGCCGTTCCGAATGTAAAGTGTTGCTAATCCGGTGGATGGCCGCCTACAGCTCGAGCCGAGACGTCCATCCGCCGCCGAACGTTTTGTTTCCAGCAAATAAAAGTTGTTAAAAGTTATGTTCGCCTGGCATGTCACACCTCTCCGCCATTTTCCTTTAAATTACGCTCAGCTAATGCATTTACGTATACGGAAGTCCCGCTCGCCGATTTATTGCTCCGTTTGGCATGTCACCATGTCCGCATGGATACCTGCATCTCTCTTTAAGTTCACAAACCAAATTGGCTTCTCGGCAGTGGAGGATAGGACGCGGAATCCTCTACGATGAAAAGTCGACATGCGGCTATCGGCGCTTCGGGTAAGTAAGTCCGAATAGTCTTGGAGGTGTGTTCGTGCGCTTGGCATGTAACACGACGCGATTAAACGAACTACGAGGTTTTGAACAAAACATACGGACGGAGGCACAATGTAAGCAGAGTTCGTACAGCGGTTTACGAGTAGCGCACTATCGTCTCGTGACTGAGGATACTTGGGCTCAGATACGTTTGCTGATGGAAGCCACATAGCTGCTGTCTTCTTATTTTTTCACGACGAAGATGAGGGATAAGGATTGTTTATTTGGAATGATTCTTAATCGTGTTTGTTTTTTTGCGAGCTATATGCATGATGTGATATTAGCGAGTAAGCCCGCTATTGATGAATACAAATTCATATAATCATGTACACACAAATAAGGACATTGATTAAATTTTTAATCAATGATAAGGACCATGCTTCTTTCTCCAAATTTGCTCGTACGCCAATTAATGTATATTCTGGAACGGTCTCTGTATCATATAAGTAAATATCAAATAAATTTAACATGAAAAAATATCGTCGTACGTTGCATTTTCATTTAGATTTCAAATATTATCTAGTACCATAGCCTGCTGTATTGTTTTGTGTTTGTGTGTGTGTTACAAGCCGTGAAGAAGGATCAGCAGCGTCCCATTTTCAGGTAGTGGTAGGTCTACCGATATCTTAGCTTTGTATGAAGGCTATTTCTATCTTATCGAGCTGAGGTCAAAATATTATCGAAAGACGCTGATTCTAGCCTTGTTCTAGGTATTAATTAGCCTTTTCTTACTTAATTAATGTAACTGTATCTTTTAGCAATAGTTTTTATGAGTCAATGATCATAAATTGTTTGCTATTTCGTGATTAGAATTAATGTAACAAATTAATCATTTTATTATTACGTTATTTTTAAATTAATTTGTTACTGTGAAAAATGTGCATTACTTTGAGAGTGGAGCTAAAATAAAATAGATGTATTATTTATATTTAGTTTATTGGTTCTTATTTTCTAAGCACAAATATCTCCAAACATAGATAGATATTCAAACATTCATTTTCAATTATTGACGCAACTTCCTAAGACACAAAAAATATAATATTTACTATATATAATCTGCAAACATATAGAACTGTACATGTCATCACTTAAGGAGTCATTTTAATCACATATCTTTATCGTTTAATCTGTTGCCATGTCTAAATACGTTTTCACTTAAATATGCTGCTACATTGAACTTTCAGAATAGATATCGACATTATATATATAATTCTACATTAAGAATTCTTTTTTATTATATAAATCTAATCTTATTTAATCAAATAATGCATATAGTGTGAAACAAAATAATTCTTAAACAAAATAAAACCACCTAAATTATATATAACTAAACTAGCCCTTTTATTTAACAGAATGGGACTATAGGTACTCGGAAACATTTAAATCCAGTCACTGTCACACATATTTTGGCGCACACACTTCACTAACTTTCTTGTGTATGATTTTTAGAGGTTCACTGCTTGTAGAAACACCACTTATTTACATAATAACAACCAAATCAACACATTTGAGTCAAATCACGAACGAACGAATCAAGCGCACTTCATAGCTGGCGGCACTAAGCATACTGAAAGGCGGGCCGGTACAATGTCGGAGCTACCTGCGTGTAGGCCTACGACTCGACGTACCGAATTTCTACTTCACCGCTTGTAACACACACACAAACGCAAAAAAATTTAGCAGGCTATGCTAGTACCCATCTGTAAATAGCACAAAGCGGTTTTTAAAATGGTATTCTCCTTTCTTTTTTTTTATAGCTGCACCTTGGTCTTGAAACCAAGTCAATACGACAATATTCGTTATCAGTAACATCGCAAAAAGGCTGGTTTGTGTATCAGTTATGTTTTTTATAACTTAGGTACTTAAAAGATAGAATGACACAAAACATATATGTGTGTGAATAAAGAGAGGAAGCAGCGTGGGCTTGGAAATAAGAAAATGTGTTCACTTAACCGGAAAAAAACCTTTTGAGATGGCAACATTTTACCTCAGGGTTAACCGTTCGAAGACAAACTCTCTGCATTGACTCCTTCACGTGCCGACTACGTGATATTGGGTCCAGGTGACCCTCCAATATCGGCGCGTATCGAATCAGAGAGGCGAATGAAAAGAAATCAAATTACAGATACAATAAGCGAAGAAAATTCATACGATTTACATAAACATGCGGCGGCCCTCGAACCCCCTTCGCTCCGTTCGGACGGTTATTTGATTCTGGTCGCTGGAACGGCTGACAGTCGCTTGCGGGACCACTGCTGCCGACCGCTTTTCCTATCGTATCGAGGTAACAATTTAAACGGTCTCATCACGTCGACTCCCCAGAGGGGTGGACTGAGATGAGAGAGCGCGCAGTGCACGATTTATTCCTTAGTCGTACTCTTAAGCGGCTGGTCCTATAAGGAACCATTGTTGTTAGACACAGATTTTTTTATGCAAATGAACATTGATGACCAATACCATAGCCATCGTTATGGATAGTCCCCGCAGCCTTAAATCAATATTCCAACAGATGATAGATAATAATTCAGAAAATCGAAAGATTCATTTCGATGACACGGATTTATTGTTTCTGGTTACGTAACTAATGTGGTTTTGGTCTCAGGCTTCTCAGCAGCTGACTAGTCGAGAGTCAGCCAATTTTAAGAACGATTAACAAGCCCACTGCTGTCTCATCTAGATGCTCTATGGTCTACCATTATTGGAAGTCGCCGATAGCCCACTGCTGTGTCATCTAGATGCTCTATGGTCTACCATTATTGGAAGTCACCGATAGCCCACTGCTGTGTCATCTAGATGCTCTATGGTCTACCATTATTGGAAGTCACCGATAGCCCACTGCTGTGTCATCTAGATGCTCTATGGTCTACCATTTTTGGAAGTCACCGATAGCCCACTGCTGTGTCATCTAGATGCTCTATGGTCTACCATTATTGGAAGTCACCGATAGCCCACTGCTGTGTCATCTAGATGCTCTATGGTCTACCATTATTATAAGTCACCGATAGCCCACTGCTGTGTCATCTAGATGCTCTATGGTCTACCATTATTGGAAGTCACCGATAGCCCACTGCTGTGTCATCTAGATGCTCTATGGTCTACCATTATTGGAAGTCACCGATAGCCCACTGCTGTGTCATCTAGATGCTCTATGGTCTACCATTATTGGAAGTCACCGATAGCCCACTGCTGTGTCATCTAGATGCTCTATGGTCTACTATTATTGGAAGTCACCGATAGCCCACTGCTGTGTCATCTAGATGCTCTATGGTCTACCATTATTGGAGGTCACCGATGGTTTTTATGCATTCATTAAAATACGAGTATTTCCCTGGATCGGATCAGAATATATCCGGTATCAGATATAGTAAAATTCGTACAATCCCCTCGTCGACCCAATAGAAGCGAAGGGCTATCCGACAAACTCGGACGGAGACCGGCGAGCTGTGTGTGCGGCTCGACACTATCTCTCAATATCCCCCGCATTCCGAGACCATAGATATTAAATCCACTTCATTCGGTGAAGAATTTCGATGCCTTCTCCGTACATCTGGCGTGTAGGCTGCGCGATGGACGCACGTTTTGGCGTGCCGGAAAATGTTTTGTTGTGAGGAAATACGTATACGTACGACTTGTGGCCCGTTTCAGCTAATAATTCTTATGATTCCGAGAGTGGGAGTTTTTTTTGTGTTATTAAGGTCCCAAGCAGTGAGTGGAAAAATGTAATTCGTGTTATTTGCAATTTAAGTAAACATTACACTTACAGTTAACTTACCAGCTATATTCAAACGAGCGAATTAGTATCCTCGTGTTAAGATAAAGAAAATTCCATTTACCTGTAACAAAAAATGTTTAAACATTAACAATTGGAAACATGTTGTGTTCGAAGTGTGGAGTGCACAATCTCTGGGAAGTGATAATTTTAAAATTAAAATATATTCGTCCTTATTTTTCGACAGACGAAAGAAGAGAGATGTATAATAATCACAACTATAATACCAACCAAAGATTGTGCACTTTATCCGAAATATGTTTAAATTAAATAATACTTCGCATGCGCAAATTTGCTTAAGGCTGAAATTAACACCGTAAGTTTATTTTTGTGTAACACCTCCTTTTAAGCTTGGTTCCTTTTCGCTTGGGGGCGATCTGAATATTTCGCCACCGTCAAAGTAGATTCAAATAAAGTAAGAATGTCCATTATCATAGTGACCCCTCCGGCGATAGGCAGCCACCGCAGGCGGCGGGACAAGCGGCAGATCCCGTCTCCGCGACCTAACGGCAGACGTGACCGACATTCGGGCAGGGTATATCGTTATAGACTATTTGCATAATTGAAATGAGATTTCGAAGGGAATTGGGTTAAAAAGAGTCAGATTCGATGGCCGGTCAGTGTAGTAGCTATCGGGGATCACGGTCTTATGCAATATTTAGAAGTCAGTTTTAGATGTAATAAGGTTCGTGGGGTTTTCGGCGATTTATTTTGTAAGCGGATAGGACACGAGTAGAAGAAGGCATTTGTGGGCTTGCCGTTTGGCCGCGCTAAGGGAAGAGTTGGTTCGATATTTGTAGAGTACACAATTTTCTTTATATTTGAGTGTGGTAATTTCATTTATACAACACGAATTAAAAGTGAAATATCGTGAGAACAAGAAATGTTTCTATTAGGTAAATAACTTTATATGTACTCCCCACTTGTTCTGTGTGCCTAAAAAAATTATTGAGGCCGATATTACTTGTGTAGAAACTCTGAAAAGGAATATTCAGTTCGGAATCCAGAAACAAGACCGCAGATATACAACCGCTGGGAGCCCTGAGAAGGAATACTCTGTACTCGTGGGCTAGAAACGAGACCAACAGCAGTCAACTCTGGGAGCCCTGAAAAGGAATGTTCAGTACTGGTGAGCCATACCCAATGATGATAATGTCAACCGTTGGGAACCCTCAAAAGGCATATTCAGTACTCGTGAGCGAGAAAAAGGACCGACATTAGTCAAGGGAATCCTGAGAAGGAATATTTAGTACTTGGGAGCTAGACACTAGGCTGACAATAGGCAACCGTTGGGAACCCTTAAAACTCATATTCATTACTCGTAAGCCAGAACATGAGTCAACCACTGGGAATGAATGTTTAGCAATCGGTAGCCAGAAATGGCACCTGTGATGTTTTTTTTAAATTTTCGACCTTACCAAAAAGTTTTTGATTATTTGATGAGCTGGAGTAAATATAAAGAGAAGTCCGAGAATCACCGAAAAATGTTGACTGTATTTAACGTGGCCGGAGCCATGGGCATACTTACTACTATTAAACTTATTTTAATAAAAACAAATCATTTTCTTTTACGAATACATAAATGGCTTCTGTACTATTTTGTTCTGTGTTGAAACATGCTATTGTCATCCAAACTAGGTAAAATAACACGTATCTTTGGCGGAACAAAGAAAACTTCACTCGGAATCAAGAAATTCAATGCAAATGTCTGCATAGGAATGGTTCAGCAAGGGCCGGATCACCTGCACCACGGTTCGAAGCGATGTGCGGTGTTGCCATTCCGCGGCGCATTGCTTGAGAACTAGGGATTATCTCCTCTCTACTTGTGGGCAACAGCTTCATTGAGAGTTCTAGCGCTATAAGTAATATGTTTAAAGTTTATACGAAGCGCTATACCTACCTACATCAACGTTTATCTGTTTTGTTAACAAGAGTAACAGATATATTTTTTTCCAGCAATGAGTACTGGAATACAAGCCGTACCTCTATCGCTTTCTTGGCCGAGCATTCATTCTTCAATTACAATGTTTACCAGACAATAATTGGCCATGGGGCAAATTAGCAGTTTTATACCTCTTCATATTCCCGGTTGTTCTACCGAGATCGTACACGTGAGTTAATTTTTTAACATGTAACTATTTCATGATTTTGAATATTTTATTATTCGTTTAGTCAAGAATACCTCCCAGAGGATATACCTGCCGGATAATAACCTGCATCGTTTGCATTAAAAGCCTAATCAATATTTTTTTACGAAGGAACGATTTCGGCACTGCATGGCCTGCATCTGACGAATATCCAGACCACACATTGTCATCACGTAGATGTCGCTGCATAACCTGAACTTACCTCAACTTACCCATAATTTGCAAACATTTCGCTTGCTTTCGTGAAGAAATAAGCCACTCCACAGGGTAATTACTCTACAGTCCGATCCTTCATTAAACTGCGTAATCTATATTCGATATTGAAGACATTTACCCCGTGTTTTTTTATAAATTTAATGTTTAAAATTTAAATACACCTCCCAGCCAAACTCTCTTAGTTTTTGCTGAGTGGCTAAAGATGTGTGAGGTCTAGCGTTATCATGATGAAAAACCACACCCCTTCTGTTGATTAATTCCGGCCGCTTTCTCTCAACTTCTTGCTTTAATCTCATCAGTTGTTCGCAGTAGAGTTCAGAATCGATGGTCCTGCCTGGTGGTAACAGCTCATAATGAATAATGCCCTTCCAATCCCACCACACACACAGCATCACCTTGTTGCGAGTTAACCCGGGTTTCGCCACAGTCTGTGAAGCTTGACCGGCCTTTGACCACGACCTTTTTCGCACGTTCTTGTCGTACGTGATCCACTTTTCATCACCAGTTATCAGCTTCTTCAAAAATGGTTCGGTTTCATTACGTCGTAATAAAGAATCACGAATGAGTACACGGTTCATTAGGTTTCTTTCAGTGAGCTCGTGAGGTACCCAAATATCGAGCTTTTTTGTGTACCCAGTTTTTTTCAAATACGCCAAAACTGTTTTGTGGTCAATTCCTAGTTCTTCAGCTACGTCGTAACTACTGATATGCCGATCTTGCTCCACTTTTTCAAAAATGGCATCCATTTTATTCGTAATAGGAGGTAATAGGGCGACCAGAGCGACGTGCATCTTTGACATCAAAATTTCCGGATTGAAAACGCCTAAACCAAATTTGTGCTACTCTCACAGACACTGCACTAGGTCCATAAACATCGCAAATTTTTTTCGCGGCTTGCGTTGCATTTTTACCTTTTTTGTAGTAAAATTTTAAAATGTATCGAATTTCTTCATTAGATTCACTCATTTTGACAGTACGAAAAACAAATGAGAATCACACATTTTCCTAATTTGAATTTGGAATTATGTTCTTTAAAATTTAAACTTTCAATGATACCAAAACCAGCCAGATACAAATAGTATAGCCAAAGAGATTTTATTACAAGTTCATACATACTATAATGCGAAAAGACTTTTTCCCCGACCTATTATACTGAAAGATAATTCAGCTCATTCACACAGGGGGTGAAAGAAGCTTAACTCGTTCGCAAAGTTCCCGGTGCAACTCTTTCGCTTGAACAAAATCGCGTGTCTACCGTCAATAGAGGCCGCAGAAATTAACATTACTTGTGCTAAATTGGCAAGAAATATACGATGGGGCGGGGTAGCCAGTCCGTCCGCCTGGTTACACACGAACCAGTATATGACGTCGCGCCTCTACCTTCAACTGAGTACCGGAAATGCTTGATCCAGCTGTGAGTCGCGGTGAAAAATCCTCGGCCATGAACAGTGAAATACAGCGAAGAACTGATTCGTGCGACCGGTCGCCGCGTCAAAACGGAATGTAATAGTTTCGTACAGTTTCCACATCGAGTATTGGCTTTCCGCATTTTCAGTGACTAACATAGTGATTTTATAGCAAATGGGAAACCTATAATTTTATTTATTTATTTATTTATTTATTTCGTATTAAGGAATTCAACAGCGTTATACAATACAGTTATACAATAGTTCTTAATCTAAACATTAGGGCCAATAAAAGAATTCCATTGATCAGTTTGGAATGATGAGTTCGGACGTTCAGCATTTTGTTTTTAAGGTTACGTACATTATGTTAATCAATTTCAAGAGCGTGTAGTGTGAATTGTGTTGTGTAAGGTGTGTGCGGTGGGGAGGGTGTGTGTTAATCAATTTCAAGAGCGTGTAGTGTGAATTGTGTTGTGTAAGGTGTGTGCGGTGGGGAGGGTGTGTGTAAAAAAAGGGGGAGGATATTTAAGTGTGCATGTGATGAGAAATTGGGGGTAAAGAAGGGGGGGGGGGTAAGTCATTCGCTTTGGGTAATTGTTTTGATGATTTTATTTCGAAAGTCTATTCTCGATAAATGAAATATGTCGACAGAATTAAATAGGTCATTATACGAGCACACAATCCGAGTAAGGACAGAAGGAGACCAAATTGAGCTTGCATATTCCAAGGTGCTATATTAAGAGGCGGTGCTCACCCCGTCTAAGGCGCTGCAGAGGTCATGAGCATATAGGTCTGGGATAGGAGGCTAGGGAGCGCACTGAATCGAGATTGGTGTTGGCTGGCTGAAGAATGCAACCTCACGGTACTACAGCACTCACAAAAGTCCTCCACAACTCGTAGCCCCCACCGAAACACTCACTCGAAATCGCACCCCGCACAAAATACACGTGTCGTTGGCCTCCTAACTAAATCCAACGTCTTCAGTTCGTTCAAACTCATTGTGACAGCTCCATAGTCAAAGACAAAACAGACCGTACTACGGTCGCGCGAACTCGGCAACGCGTGATTCAAGTATTCTATATCGGTGCTTAGAGATCCGCCCAACTCGGTTACTAAACTAAATATATGTGCTTTCAAAATAATAAATTAGTAAACAAGGCAAGTATATGAGTAGTAGACGATATAATTAGCATTTCGTTTATATGGAGATCTCTACAATAATTTTGCCGTCCGATTTTATTCATCACTAGTTGAGGTTCCCGGCTCCGTTTCGGCTATTTCGTTTGAGACATTCGCGGGTGGAAAATAGTTCGTTATGGATATCGACAACAGCGTCACCTATCGGGTCCAACTATTTCTAAAACACATCCTCGAACTTCGACGAATGTTTGAAAAAACATTAGCCGAATGAGTTCAGTCGTCCTCGAGTTTTGCGCTTAGCAAAACATGTAATCATTCATTTTACATATTTTGATTTAAATAGATGATAGAGCAAGATGTGAGGGACAAAGATATACTAGAGTACTTATATAGACTATGTATTTATGTCAGTACAGTCGTTTTGTCTGAAATCTATACACCGGAAATAGAGACAAATTTGAGATCTCTTTCTGACATGCTGACGTCAACCATAGAGTAAAAGGGACTTAGAAATTCCTTCTCTTTCCAGTGTATACATTTGATAAGTAACGACTGTACATATAATGAGAAAGGTTCGAAAAGAAAATGAGCCAGGAGAATTTCCCGGAATCTGTACACATCTTTGTAAAAAGTTATCAGATAAAAAAAGATGTTGGGTATATTTTGCATTCGATCATTAAAAATTACTACATTACATTGCAAAATAATTTGGGAAGGGAGAGAAACCTTTCTAATAATAACAGAAAGCTTAAATATTAAACAAACATCAGATTTTTTTTTATATATTTACGGTAAACAGTATTGTCAGTGTCTAGACCAGCGATTGCGCCAATGAACATTGCATGCGAATGTGTGCGATGTGCAAGCAACGCTTTGTTGGCTTGAATAATCCTTTTACTTATCCTCTTAGAGGACCCAATGTTGTAATTTTCGGGAAATAGAAAAGGTAGGCAGCACATTTCAGATTTGGTAAGCACGATGTTCATTAATGATATATTGAAATTGACTATATCATGAACACATATATTCTATTTGCAAGATATTTTTTCGACCGCCCAGTGCATATTATGGAAAGGTCTTATTTTGTGAACGCTAAAATGTAACGGACGTAGGAATGTATAAATGTTCTGTAAACTACTAAAGTTTTAACAGAAGTCATAAATTTTAAATCAGCGGTGTCAAACAGCTCAGTAACATTCGGATGTTTTCATTTACCTAGGAGCGGCTTATGCAGCAATGCACCATGTCCGCCCAGCGCAAATGCGAAACTTTGCAAGCAGTTACGTTAGTTAAAGTAATAAATAAGTTGACATTAAATCAAAATAAGAAAGTGAAATAGATTTAGTGAAGGTGGTGGATGATGTGTTTCGTCTGTTTTGGTTGAATATTTTAAAGAACTGTCAAATTTTATCGCCCGTCAAGCGCTTATGTAAAACAGCTAATATGATTCAATTATTTAGTACACATATTCATAATTTGATGCAAATTAATACAATTAAATGAATTAACCTAAATTAATAATAAAACAGCAAGGACATAACCAATCGGTAAAAAAATTACGACTTTCAAAGTTTATTGCACATAAAGAGAGACTTAAGATGTAGACTAGATCGCGACCGTGTTGAAACGGAACTGGCGTAGACGCAAATGAATAACGCATACATATTAGTATCAATTAAGAGATTAGCTGCTGACATCACCGCGCCGGATCGACGCGAATGTCACAAGCGGCGAAACCGAATTAAACTCATTTCCATTTAGGAACAGGTCGAAGAAAACTAATTTGTGTGCGCCGCTAACTAGCGCGCCGCACGAAGTTCGCCCGGCGGTGCGGGCGGCGGCGCTCGCGAATGTTTGCGCATTACAATATCACTATGTCTTTTTTACGGTGATCGTTTAATTCGAAGTTTAATTTAAAAAGTTGGCGCGGCGATGGTGGCTCGGGGACGCGGAGACTTCGGAGCCACCCTGTGCCGTGACGGCTGCCGGGGTCTCGGGCAGACTACGCTGTGCCGCGACGGGAGCCGGTGCCGTGCAGACTGTCTGCAGGTGACGCCTGTTGTCGCGCCCTCCAAGAATTGCCGACTGCGTCACTTTGTTTTGAACTGTCCAATTGTGCTTTCGCGATTGAGATTTCGCTAATTCGCCTACTACTAACATTTTCAAGAAAACTTTAAAAAATATAAATTAAAGATTTGGCGTCGTCGAATGTTTATGGGACAGAGTTTGGCGGAAAGGCAATTTTTTGTTTTTATTTTTGGTGTTATAAAAATGCGTAATCCTTCCAAATCAGGGCAACAATATTTTGTATGAAACGTTAATTATTTAGTTCTCCTTAAGATACATTGTGCAGTTCGCACGACACGTCACCAGCTCGTCAGCCCTAGACTCGGACGTGAGACGTCTGCTCCCCGCCCGCCCCTCCCCCCCCAGCCCCCAGGCCCCCGTCCCGAGCCGCACCCCGCTGCAAGGCGCTCAGACACCCAAGTACTAATCAATACCGAATACTCTTCGGACGATACGAGCAAAAAACATGCACACGTGTGTGCGTTTCTTTGTTGCAAGTTAGATACATAGCTTGCGGAATATTATTTTGAGTGTTAATAATTTGCAGAGCAGAAGTGAAATGAATTGTCGTGGCCGGGCGGTCTAGGAGACGTGTCACGACCATAGGTAGCACCCGTAATCGTAGAAAATGTATGAAAATATTTATACATATCTGTTGAGGAATCGATCACCTCAACACCTAAAATATGCTTGAGAGAGACGATAGCTGGACCCGGTGTGATGCTCGTGAACGGGTGCTGTTTTGTTTTTTGTGAAGTGAAAATTTAGAAGTATAAAATCGAGTTAGTGTTGCATTATGTAATGTAAATCCTCCTTAAATTAAATTAACTGAAGATGTACCTAAATATGGGATTGCAGGGAGTAAATTTGTTGCTATTTAAAAATATATATTACCTATAAAAGCGGTTGCTATCAATACAAATAAAATTAAAACTCCTGCTATTCAAGCGCATTTAAATAAGAGGATTCATAATATATACCTCGCTCAAATTGGCAAAATGTCAGTTGCCGGGCATAGTTTTGTTTTTCCAAAATAACTGCTTTTTGTCATGAGTATACTGACTGAATTGTTGGTTTTAGTGAATTCGAATTAATTTATGATATTAAAATTTGGACATAAGAAGTGGCAATCACACTTAGTTATAAAATCCAGAGAAGTTTCTATCTAAGCTTTAAATGGCTTATGATAATATAAGACAAATCCGAGTGCAGTAACTGCCAATGGATGATGATCAAACAATTGACAAACGGTATCGTATGGCGCTCTATTATCTATACCAACCTCTAAGGAAAAGCGGCGTGATATAGCAAGTAATTTAAGGTGCTTTCAAATTAATTACTTTATTATTAGATAGTCAGTACAACCGAGAATCACGATCTCCTGGGTCGGTAATAAGATATTGACGGTCCAATATGTTGTATTTATCGGGGGCTCAACAATTTAAAACTATACTAAACTAGCACCAAAGGCACCAAAAATTTAACGAAATAACGCAAATAGAACTCAGTTGGATAACATAAAACATATTCTGAAATGAATAGATTTTTTTTTATTTTGCAAACACATAACATGTAAAGGTTGACAATAAATTCGGCGCGACGCAACAACAATCGCTCCTACGAACCCGCAAATTTAAACAAAAGGTACAATTAACATAAAATTAAAGGAACAACGGAGAGTATTTCCGTGACACTCGAGTGAAGGCTCAGTATAAAGTGGTCCGAACTATTCCGGCTGCAAGTGAAGCGCCTCGCGAAGAACTGGCGTGACAGTCATCTTAGCGCGACAGTGACGTGACGGGAGAGTGGCGTAGCGTAGCGGCGCGGCGTCTCACCCCGCGCGCCCCGCACTTGCCAAGTGCGCTAAACCCCCGGAACTGCGCTCGCACGATAGCTCGACCACCGCTTAACGTCCTGAAATCCGATAGTTAACTTTCGGTTACATTACATATTTATATGGTGTAACCGAAAGATAACTTTGGGATTTTTGTAGCTGGAGGTGGTGGAACCGGGCAGTAGTCAAGCATTTAAGGCAGTAAAAGCGACTGATCAGAAGAGGTTAGACACATCTTTGCCGATCCACAGAACACCATAATAACATCCGAAGCGCGAATTTTCATCTAACACAAAATCACACAAAATAACACAACATCATAGCACAGTTAAGATTTAATCATTTATGGTAAAGTATTTCTTATTACTATTGATGTATTACGGTAGGTATCTATTAATAGGTTAAAACAGTTAGTATTAAACATTTATTTTAACCGATTGAACCGTACCGCTTGGTGAAAATAACACGTGTGACGGATCAGATGATTTTTAAACGGTTATCTTAACGGACTAAAAATTAGGAGTGCAACTGTACAGTTTCAAGAGGTACAAGAATTTTAACAGATTAGACAGTACTTTTCCACTCAATATAAAACATTAGTAAGAATAGAAAAAAATACTAAAGCTAGAGTCCGGTTTGACACAGTAAGAGAAAACAGTTATTGCACACAGTTAAAAAAACCATTAATATATACATAGTAACATTAATGTTTAATGTTTCATTAATGTTCGAGGCTTGTTTATGTATGTAAATGTTTAAAACTGTTTTCGCTCAGTTTGGACATATGGAACGAATGGATGACGAAAAATTACGAAACCGATTTACAGAGCAGAAGTGAGCGGAAGTGTCGTGACCGGTCTCCGTGACGTGATCCGAATTTAGGTTGTCAAAAGTATTAGTCGATTTATGGGTTAGTTCGGAAAACACTAATGACTTAAACAACCCTGTCGTACTTAGCACATTACTTAGTTTCTTCACTTGGTCAAGACTGAACAAAGACGACGGGCACTAGAACCAATATGTTTTTGTAATTCCTACAGTTATCACCTCCACCATTTTTTTTAATTTTTAAATATATTACCTTAAAAAAATAACCTGTTCCTGGCCTCGATAGGAGTTGAACTATTGCAAATGTCCCGACCCCCCCTCCCCTCCCCCGCCCGGTGCCGCGGGGGGATGGATTGATATTGCAGTCGGGAAAATGCAGGTGGACAAAGAGACGAGACCGCCTCTCGCCTTATATTAAGAGGACGAAGCGAAGATCGATACTGGACCGGTCTGACGTCTTCGTCCGTTTCCTCTAGGACTCGTCTACATCCGGATAAAGGAACTAGTGCACATACGTGTATGTGAGTAAATGAAGTGATTTTGGGATTATACAAGTTTTTACATCTGGTGCGAGCGGTAATATGTAAATAACATGTTTTCTAATAATAATCGCTTATATTTATTTAGGTACACCAACAGCTTAAAAACTAAACAATTGATCGTTAAATACTAAATACAGAAATTAAAGCTAATTACAGGGTACCACTACTTATAAAAAGATAAAGATGTGTGCCATGTTGACGTGTGCTGTGTGTTGTTTCGTTTTCAGTATAATTATATTGCGATTTTGTGTGTTACTTGTCTAATGTAAGTGTATGTGTATGTGTGTGAGGGAGGGTGTGAGAGGGTGTGTGAGGGTATGTGTGAGGGTGTGTTTGTGTAAAAGGTTACAAGTTTAGAGACACATAGTATAAGATAAAAATTAAGTTATTGAAATTTTGCTAATGTATCTTTTAGTCTATTAAGTATTATTGGTTTTTTTATTGAAATTTTAAATACACTTTTACATGAAGTAAATATATCTTGTGAACAAAAATGATTATTATAAGTGTTTGATTATTATAACAGCATCTAAAGAGGATGATTGTATGTTGGAATCGTGGCTGAAAGAAAACTTAAATTGGGACTTATGATGAACCACTAGATGTATGCCCTGCAAAAAGATTTAAAAACTTTTCAGTTGTGTGTGGGCTTCGGCAATGTAGTTCGTCCCGTACATGCCGTAAGAGGCAACTTCCGATTCTAGTAAAACTGTAGGTCCCCTTTCTTGCTTACAAGCCGCCCGGTTTTAATGAATGATAGTCGAAACGATAGTTTATAATTTCCCTGTTTTCCATCCAATTAAATTTTGATGTGCAACATAAGGACGGTTTTGGCGTGGCACCGAATTCCTATGTTTTGTTTGTCTATTATTATGACATAGGCACAGGGCTAACTTGTTAATAGAGGAGGTCATGTGTCGATTTGAATAAAAGCGAGTATTTCGTTGGCTTACTTAGTTATCTGACTAAATATTTATTTCCGTATTTAAAAATCTGATTAGAATGATTCTATGTTATTGGATTAAATTGCATAATTTAATTGAAGACGTGGAAATAAATAATGCCAAAAAAATACAAATATACAAAATAGAAAGAAAACTTATTTCATTACTTTATGACAAGTATCGATTGCAATACCTAAATATATTTAAAATTAAGCTACAAGTAAGATATTAAAGATTTGTTTTTTATTTATACTCATTATTTACAAAGAAAATAAAACGAAAATTCCTATTCGATATTAAGAAATGTCATTGCTTTATTAACACACGGAGATATCACCGTAATTTAATAATCTGATAGGTTTTACAAAGAAAAACAATACTATGGTGAAAATAACGTCTCAACAATCAACATACAAGGGGGCATCAATCTCGCCGGAGCCTGTAGCCAACAGTCCGGCACTAATCTAAGCGAGGAGATTTACGTCAGGACAATATCAATCTCAGGCATTTCTCCATCGCTCAGGCTACGAGCTAGAGGCAGACGGCATTGCTCCGGCAGTGTTATTAGCTAAATTAATTATTTTCATTACGGACAGATGGAATGGCGTTCTCCTCACTGACATACGCCGATTTATTATATGCTCTTTGAATGTGAAGTAACATAATTCAATAAAACTAGATGACATAAATAATAAAAAAGATTTCTAATGTCAACAATTTTAGAATAATTTCCCATTAGATTTATCAAAGGTTGTTACATTGCTTATTGATGTACCAGCTATAAGTTATCGCTAATATCTCGGGTTGGCCTCTTGTAACGTGTATTCATTGTTAGCGGAAAACATCGCTACACTATTAGTCAGTGCCACGCCGCCATTTGTCAAACATGCATTACGATCTCTACTCCCCCTCCGCGCTCCTAGCCACTACCTGACCTACGCCAACAATGTATCGACCTTTCTTCCGTCTATCTATGTACCCAATCAATCAGTCTATGGTATCTTACGACGCATGGTACATGAGTGCCTTATTTTGATCTCAAAAGGTAACAAATGTTTAAATAATGTATTCTGTCGGATAAGCGAGAACGTGCAGTATTTTTTAACAAATAACAGCATTGCTAAAAGCGTAACGGCTTGAATTGAGGCAGGAATAATTTGTTTATGGTATTTATGGGGGTTGAAATTTACGTCGGTAATAAAAAAAAATATAGTCAATAATAATCGCCCCAGAACCTTACTGTTGTAGTGATTTCCGTTGTCTAAAAGCTGACAAACGACAAACTCAAAATAGTTTTTACACTGAAGCAATTGAGTCGTCCGATTCAAAATAAAAGTAAAATTTCACCATGTGTTGCAACGTTGACTTGACGTCATCGGCAGTCCAGTCTAGTGAGCAATCATTCTCAGGTAAATGATTCAACAGGCGGTCCAGTATATCTTGTAACGTCGTTTTGCGGAGGCTATCATTTAGAGAGCGACGATGTACATGTATGTGTAGAGAGGTATTCTAAAATGAAGAGGACTGGCGCCTATGATTTTTTATTCCAAAATATAATAAAAAATTAAGTAATTTTAAATAAATAACTTTGCCCGCGTACTTTTGTATTTAACCATAAAAAAGCCATCAAAATAAAAGAAAAATAAATACGCACCAAGCCTTGTTGTATTACAATTATGAAATTGGTTTGCAACTTTGAATATTGTACACGTAAATATTACGAGAGCAAGCCACTCAGACAAGACCTGCTGCTCATCCACAGACGTCCTAACTTCATAACAACCCTACACAATGAACGCGACTATTCAACGCGCTTATTTACACGAGCGCAAGGGTTATGTTCCACTGCTTAATGCCCGAAGACCCACAGTGCGACTGTGAAAAGGTGTGCAATTTTATTTTCAAAGTGTTCGCATTAATTCCTTTTGTCTGTCCACTCTAATTTTTCTCGTCCGTCGTTGGACGGCAAAAAGTAGAGTCCCACAACCCTGCGGCGGGAACACCTTTGCCTTAGCTCTCGCAATGTACAACCTGCTCACACACACACACAAGCAGAGCCTCGCACCCTGGCGACGGATTAAAAGGGGTGGTCAAAGGTGTTGAAAGATTACTCGGCGGGTCGTTGTTGATTACGTCTAAATTGAAGGTAAAAAAATATTATTACTGATGTGTAGAATACCGGTGGACAACAAGAATCGAGAGCGAATGCGAACCATTGTTTTCTTCGATTTTTTGTATAGATTTGTTTTACCAAGCAATATTAAAACATTTAAAAAATATTTATAATAAATAAATACAGCTTGGAAACAAATTTATTTGATTGTATTTTAAATTTCAACATATTTAGGGTTCGTGACGATGTTTTCGGACTACGGTGGTTTGGAGCAAGAAATAATCAGTTCTTTCAACTCTCGAAACCTCCACTTTTTAATATCCGTCAAGAGCACCCTATAGGAGGCTGCGGCCGGCGAGGAGTGCGCGTCACCCTCCTCGCCCCCGCACCCCCGCCCGTACCGCGCCCGCCCGGACAAAGGCTAAATACGTCGGACGCAGGGGGACACTTCTGAAAATATATTTCGTTAAAATTCTACACTTACTTTGTCACGTCACTACGTTCGCCAAGAAAAAACTACCCAAGCCCGATTTTGGATTGCACGCGGAAAGTGGATAAAAAACGGGCATGGTTTGATTTAGTTTTTCGTGAAAAATTAAACGAATGCCAATACCTCCGACTACTTTGAGTATTTGTCTACAAAGTGCTTCTCAAAAGATGATAAAAATTTAATTTAGTTATTTACGTTTCCAAATTTTGTTTTGTTGAAATAAAACATATTTGTGTTCCGTAATCAAAGTTTTTTTTGCCACGGTTCCATAATGCATTTTTTTTTAGTATAACATATTATTCTGTCAATTATCCATAAACTTTAGAGGGCTGCGATGGACGGAAAGGCGTACGGATATAGAAATAGATATACAGATGATAAGATAATCTATGTTTTTATTAAATATACTTTTTCGTACTAAGCAAGTGCGTCGCTTATTTCAAGGAATGTTACATTCGTATGTAGGTATAATCGACCGTAAAGCAAGGACACATTAATTAAAGAAAAAGTTCAGTAAAAGATCTACAAAGAACAAGCAAAATATACAATTCGCGGGTATTGCATCTTCTAATTTCGTCACCTTACTGTATACCCATAATTTGAAATTCTCCTACAGTCCCTCCTCCCGTAATCAATGTAAAATCCCGTAATTTTTATTTTACTATTTACGAAATGATATCAGACTGTTTTCTAATGTTATAATATTTGCATATAATCTGGTTCATTTTCAAATATCAGTAAATGATTGGGGTAAATTACAGTTTATACGAAACAGTTTTGATATTCTATTATAAAATATTCCAAGAGTTTTTGAAACAATATGACCAGGCATCCTACAAGAGATCCTATTAGCCATCAAATTAAAAACATCAATCCTAAGTGCAAGAAAATATGCTCATTCCTTTGAAGATAGACTCAGCTGCATGCTTAATAACAAATTGCTTAAAGTATGTACGTGATGTGCTTGTACAGAAAACTTCCGTACGTTAAATTAAAATCAACAACACGTCAATCACGCCGCCGACGTAAAAGAAACGCCTCACCCTTTGCAGGGACGCAAGTCGCCCAGCTGGGCGGGCGGCGGCGGGCGGAGGCGGCCAGGAGGTCGCAGCACGGAGTCATATTACGGTCAGAGGTTACTGTTCAGAACGATCCACGAACATTTTCCAATACCTTTTAGAACTTCCTCTAAAATAATAAAATATATCTACTCTGAAAAAATATGTGCAACTGTTTACTGTTGCCCATACAGGTGGTAAAGTATTTCTCATTACTTTAATGTATTACGGTAAGTATCTATTAATGAGTCAAAACAGTGAGTATTAAACAGTTATTTGAATCAAATTAAATAGGTGATCTTGGTGAAAATAACGCGTTTGACATATCAGATGATTTTGAAACAGTTATCTTAACTGTTTGAACGTTACGGCTGACTACAAATTAGGCGTTCAACTGTCCAGTTACAAGGGGTACTGCAATTTCATCATATTGGATGATACCTTTTCACTGAACATAAGACGTAAGTAAGAATGGAAAAAATACTAAAGCTAGAAACAGTTTCCGCACAGTTAGGTAAACAGTTAGAGAAACCAGTTATTGCACACAATTAAAAAAACAATAGAAAGATACAGAAACACTTAATTTTTAAGATTAACTGTGTTCGGTCAGTTAGAGTAACCGATTTACTTAGTTGGCTCTATTTTAACGTTGCAAGACGGTTGTTATTATTGGAATTACAGTTAGATTCACTGATTTTTTTTTTCAGTGTACCAGGTCCATATCCAAGGTAGCACACGAGGAGTTAAATCGAAACAATTTTATTAAGGCACGAAGCAGGATTCAACCAAATCCACGACAATATTGAACATATTCTTCTTTATTGTGAAAAAAAAATGTGACCTTCTGAACAGTAAACGTATTCATAACATTGGATTTTGTGCATCCACAAATCAGGAGCTAAATGAAATAGCAAACGCATTGCGTACTTAAAAAAAAAACCAAAATACAACTGCCATAGCTGCTTTAAATTTACGAAGGCAGAAGGGGTAAAGAGCAAGAGGACAGTGTTGGGATGTCAGTCGACCGGATCTTCCATTGGACTGACCGTCCAATTTACCGGTGTCGACCTGAAATCAGTTCCGCATCTTACCTCTTTCTCCTCGTGCCTTCGTAAATTTAAACTATTTAGAGTTTTCGCTTCGATCTGAGTGTCTAGCGACCTCCAGACACTATACCGCCTCCAAGGCGCAGGCCTACCTTGACCGCCCGCCTTTTCACCGCCCGGCCGGCCGGCTGTCACTCTCACAAACTGCCTTCTCGAAAAATTTGCCGGCCAACAAACGGCGCTCAAGCCCGGTGCCGCACTGACGGCCGGGTAAATAGCCTCGCTTTGGAGTTTTTGCACGCCCCCTCCGGGCGCTTTGTTGGTGTAAGCACTGCCTCAGCAGGTGAGAACAGTTTTTGCTGGCATGAAATTATGAAGATATTGTGCAAGGCGATAATATGTCCCGAGCTAGTAAGAGCTATTATGGTGACAAAGTCTTGTTTGAGCTTCTTATAACTTGGTGGTTAATACATACTTTATTCACTAATTTTATATTGCATATATATCTTACATATCATATAATATATGCCCACTATTTCTCATCGTATGTGTAGTCATATTGTTAATTTCATGCAAATTATATCTAATCGTTTGCGTAGACGAATATGTGCAACATCTACAGATCTAATAAACATTTTTTAAATAAAACTCCTGTATAATATAAAGGAAACATTGTTAATATTTAGTACAAATGTAAGTTAATTAAAAATAATATTTATCTAAATCCTCCACAAAACTATATCCAACAAATGCACCCACACGTGTCCGTTACAATGCAAATAAATAACATCTTGGGAACTTATTGAATTTATTTTCATTTATTAAGAAGACTAAATTCATATTATGAGACATGATCCAAAGCTTTCAAATTCCCCGTATATCGTTTGACTCTGTAATCTCTCCCTGTTACTAATAAACCCTGATCATCGTCTGAAAAGTTTTACAATGTTTGTTCTCTTTCTCTCGAATTGTATTGAAACAAAACATTGTATAGCTACTCAGAGGATGATCTGGGATTATTAGTGACAGTCTCTCTGCTCAATGTCTACTACTTGTTAAATACTGTTTGTACCTTTGTACGTGTGGCTCGATATTTCCCGCATAAGGGCCGAAGCTGCAATGAAAACTGTCCGCGTTTTCCATCCATTTCAATGTAACCGTGTCTACATAATTTTTTAACACTCTATGTTTTTATACATATTTTTTTTACCTTACAAAACATGGACCTAATAATATAGTTTTAAAATATCTTTAGCCTGGTTATCAACATGTGCTGATTTCTTTTAATTGACACTTAAAGGGCCTTTATTACTAAAGTGCTGATTATGTTGTACTGGTATCGATTGCAAGATGGTAAGAAAGGCCTTTTAATGTACGGATTCAGCTAATCAGTACTTGGTGGAAGAGACCCTTGGTCTATCTACAACTATTTTTATCCAACAATACCAGCTTACTTTTGTCATCAGATATGTAGGCTTAAGTCATTCTAAGTGACCTACCTCTAGAATGTCTCTAAAGTTAGTCTTCTATAATGATACAACCACAAGTAGTTGGGTATCATGACTACTGGTTGAACTCTAAAGACATCCCTGGGTTATCCCTGTATACTTCTACAGGGATAATCCAATCATTCTATCTTTCTATAATGATACTACCTCAAGCAGTGGGGTACCATGCCTACCAGTTAATGCAGTGCTCTCCCGTAAAAAAATGAGGCCACTCTAGTTACTTCGTGCTTCACCGTCGGCCTGTATAGTACTTCGCGAGTACTTTGCGATATACAGGGAATGAATGAGGGATTTCCGGACACGGCTGTAGCAGCTATACTTTCACCCACCGAGCGCAGCTAGCCCGATACGACCGAGCAGTGCACTAGCGCTAGATTAGTACAACAGACTAAATAAAGAATACTGCGTATCAGACGACCGTCTCGGGAACAAAATTTCTCGCGCTGACTACCAGTGTCAAATGCCGTTTATACTTTTTAAAATTGTTCCTCAGGTAAAAACTTTTGCCATATCTTTTTATTATGTAATTATTTATTATTTATTACGTTCATTAATGTTATTTAAAGGTATTTTATTACAATTATTATTAAATCACGCTATATCGACTCTGCGATGTCGATGAAATTAGATAGATACGTCGTCGTTCAGTCCATGGACTGCTATTTATCCAGATAATAACTCAGTCCGACTCATCCGTACAAAACAACATTGACTCGAGCGGAGCCGCGTTAGTGTAACATAAAATTGTCATACCCACATACGAACATATACGTATTTAATTAGCAGAAATAAAACTTCCCCAGAATCCGGGCCCGGGCTGGTGTACAAAGCGTTCGGAGTAATGAAATGAGTGACGGCTGCCAGACGGGAGCCCGAGGGTCCGGCGACTTCAAAGGAGGTGGCGCGCGCCTTCGGGGGCGGCGATCGCGGCGGGCGGGGGTGCGGGTGGGGGGTGGGGGGTAGCACACCGCCCCCCCCCACCCCCACCCCCGCCCCGCACCGCCGCCGGGTGGGTCCCGTGTCGCCGTGTTGATGGCTTCAGAGCGCTTGATTCGTACGTGTTACGAAACAACGTTGGTCACAACTAAGTAAATATGCAATAATTTTCAGTTAGTTTACATTAAAATGTTCAGTCAGGAAAACATAATATGTTCAGAATTCCATATAAAGAATCTTTTTCATGTAATATGACTCTCGGCGAAGTTCCTTGTCGGTTTTTCTTCGTCAGCAGTAATAAAATAGGTGTATTTTATACTAAAGAATCTATATTAATTACTGTACGATCAGAATTTTATTTTTGTTTCATTAAATTTTAAGGCTTTTCAATGTCACGGATACGGACGACTAATGCTACGCCGAACACACCTCTTGGTATATACCTTCCTTATATTGTGCATCTACATTTAACTGGGTGGAAAACGCGGACAATTTCCATTGCCTCCTCGACCATCGTTCGTTCCGTGTGAAGGTACCAACCAGGCGGGATCGAGAGACCACGTGGAATCCGAACCACGAACGACGAATCCCTAAGTCGCCTCTTACGACATGAACGGGAACCGATTCATTGAAACCTCGCGCAAAGCTTCTTTTCTTCTTGTTGGAACCGTGTTCCTAATCGCGCGTTTGGCGGACAAGAGCTATGAGGGAAAAAGTGTCCGAGCGACACTTTTGCTGTCACAGACCCGTCCACGCATATTACTTTGCAGACGAAAGGAGACTATACATAAGACCGCTAACTGTCGCTTTCTTCGTTTGTTTTTTTTCTTCGTGAAAAAGAAGACAGGCACGGCATAACGACTGGCGCTTGTGAAATGTTATTCCGTCCTAGATTAAAGTGTTTCTTGAGCTAATACATAATATAGCGAAAGGAACTTAGTTCCTACTAAGTATACTATATTTTTTGCTTAGTTTCCTATTTTGAGTGGTGGACGTATAGGCACCTACATATCGCGACCTCGGAAGATTCACTTATTCCCCGCCAAAAGTAAAATGGCGCCGAGAGCACGCCGCTCATTGTTCCCACACTCTCGTACCAAATTAATTTCCAAGTTCCGCGAATGGACAAAATAAATAAGTCATCAGGAGAGAGCGGAACGAACAAAGAAGTCCGGGACACTCCGAAACAAACGCTCCGTCACATTTACATTCGAGCTTTTTTTTCTGCGCTAAATAATGTCGTTTTAATATTTCTCTTCTGCGAGATGGATCTTAATTAAAAATACGTCAAATGGATAATCTTTCGCGAGCCAACACTTGTTCGCGCAAGTGTACGTGTTATGTACCCACGTCTATTTAATAATAAGTAAATATATACAAGTCTTAGGAGCACCCACCTCAAGATTACATTAGACAAGAAAGTTTATTTGATTTATTAGGGGTGATTTTTCAATCCTCAGATAGTACTTATCGGAAAGATAATACAAATTCACGTTTGTCACAAGACGGATAGTCATTGCCGGAGAATTATAACTTCTATCACAATTATCTGACTATAATTTTACTAATAAACATATCGACTTACTATATCGGATGGGGTAAGCAGAAGCGTAAAAAAATCCGTTGAATAGTAATCTGGCTGTTTAACAGGCTATTAAAAAATTAGCCCTTAATCGTATACACATGTTATTAGTATGGTGATTTGACACATTGACGCAATAATTATAAAAGTGCATCATTTCGTTACGGCTTACTTTGACGTCAGTGTTTACACATTTCTTTCAGGTGTGAATAGTGTAACTCCAAATACTGCAGCTAGTAGCTTAGAGGCGCGGCGAATTGCCTTGCATGCCAGAGGTTATTGGTTCAGATCCCCGACCCGTTCACGAACCACTTTCTTTCTCTTTCCGAGATGGATAAGTGCATTTTGACACGAATGCCAACTGTTCCATGGTTCCGAATCCAATTAAAACTGTTGGTCCCATTCCAAGCCAATCCGGGTTGGTACCATCGCATTGGATGAAACCGTAAAAACCGCAATGAAAAGTTCTTCGTGTTTTTCATCCTGTTCAATGAAGCCCTGCTCATAAAGAAAAGGTCCTGGCATGGCACCTAATTCCTTCGGAAATGAGGTGTCTTGGGCTAATATCATGAAAGTGGGTATGGTATTACCATCCATCTGAAGATACATATAAAAACTAACACCTATCACGATGTTCGTGCATATTGACGAGAACAAAGCACGGCTCGTATTTCTTTAAGAACATTTGTTTACGTAACATTACAGGGCTGTCTGTATGCACGAAAAATAGTTTATAGCAATGAACATTATTTCAACGAAACTCGCCATGCACGGCCTTACAATTCCGAAGTATTATTTATACGTCGTCGCACACTCGCTGCACCAACACAGCCGGCGTAATTAGGATGGCGAACAGTAGGTAAATAGCGAGGTTCGTTTGTATTGTTGTAAGTGGGGAGAAAAAAGCGGAGTTTTTGATGTGTCTTGAACAGAAGCGCGAGACTTGACGGGCGCTGTCACCGCGCCGCTGACGACGGACGCCGCCGCCTCCCTCGGGCGGGTGGGGGAGGGGGGTGGAGTGTGTGCTAGCGACCGTGTGGCAGATCGGGTGAGATCTTAGCTTATTTTCACGCCGGTCAAAAGGGTGAAAAGTTTGTTATTATAGGAATACTTAGACTGTAAACTTTGATTGAATGTTTTGAAACTACCAAAAACGTCGGCAAAGTACGAATTCGACTCTCATTGAGGCGAAAATGTAAAAAAAAAATAAAAAAAATATTCGTAAGACTAACAATCTAGAAAAAAACCTTTTTAAAACGAAATATCGAGTTTCATTAAAGCGTCATTTAATTTAAATTAAAATTTTATTTAGAACCGTTAATTGTTTTGACATATAAATAATGTAAAAGTATAGATTTTCATGTTCTCTTTTGCATTTATAATTAAAGTAGGGATTATTGTCGATATTTTCAACATACGGTTCGATAAATAGAGGGAGAGTTTTTCCCAGGGGAAAAGGAAGGGGACGGGATTTAAATTGCGGTTTCAAAAAACGTCTCAATTCTTGTTCTTTCTTAGATACACATATACATACCTTCACACCCCTTTCCCAGAGGGGTAGCCTGATATGATAAAACGCCATGCGATACGATCACAACACACCTTTTTCGCCTCATCTACAAACATACATATTTTCATAAATCCTCTACGATTACGATTGCCACGAACCCGATTTTTTAACATGTCATAAAGTACTCAAGTTTTCTAAATTATCTAGGGGAGGACATAGATAACAGGTGTATGCACTGATTAAACGAACACATAAAGTTCTCACGACGAGTAGCATATTGAACAAAAAAATTACATTTTTGAAATACAGAATAAGCGAAATTGGAAGACGCAATACCCGCGAATGGTATGTTTTGCTGGGTCGGATCCATCCTTGTAGTATATTCGTAAAGTAGCTATTTTTACAGGTTGCTCTCTTTACTTAACATGTCCTTGCTTCACGGTCGTTTATACACACATACATATCACATTCCTACAGAACGGCAGCAGCAGAGAACTTCTCGTGTTCGCCTTACCGAATGGCTCCCATGGAAAATGTTTGGAACAACAGCGTGCAACTAATCAAAGACTAGTAGTCATCGCGCCCGCGGCACCGTTGCCTTCCCTAACGCGAGGTGACGGCGGCGGCGGCGGAGGCGTGGTGGCGCGTCACACGCTTTGTGGCGTCACCACGGTGTGACGTCACCGGAAGCGGAAATTCGTCGATCCTCACACGACCGTGTCACTGGCAGGGTGCTAATTGCCTGATGTGTAATTGGGTTTGCATGCCTAACTTCTTGAGACGTCTGTACTTCGGGTGCACGAGTTTGATTTATAAACACTTAGGTCGGTGAGCGGAATATGTCAGAGGAAATAATCATTTATACAAATGGAGCCTAGGTTTTTTTTTTCAATTTAAGTTTAAGTTCGCACTTAACAATACGAAATCATATCTACTTTAAATTCAATGTAAATGGGATTTTAATGCGAATGAAAATATGTATATCTAACAAACACTTGATAGAGATCTCGAAGGAAAATGTCACCATAACTTTTGCATTCCTCTATACATTTTATTTCTCTAAGAATATTAACTATTCAGAACTCGAATCGGATACAACACTCACGGCTCATAATGCAACACTTCGGAATCTAATAATGAGCCGGGAACTCAAAACATTCTTACCTTCGCGAAAACATTTACAACAAAACGATTTAAATAATACCCGTATAAACAGTACATAATGAGACTATTTAGATATCAATCAATACAAGTAACGGCCGACGAGTTCTCTGGTCTCGTCATTTATTTGTATGGCTAAATGTGGCCGGCCATAACATTAGCATCGGAATTGGCCGAGACACGAGCGGCCGAGAGCTCGACAAGTCGGGAGGTAAAACAAATGGCGGCGTGAGTTGCTACCGTACCTACAGCGATGCCTTGAGCGCATGGAACGGTTCGTCAATATTAGAGAACAGGTTTACAGGCCAGGGGTTACCACGGTAAATTAATTCGCACAGTGATAATGAAATCTGAAAGTTTAGTTGCATTTTTTTAATTTATTTATTTATTTATTTATTTTTGGCTAACATACAGGATTGATCACATAAAAAAAAATTCGTACCATACTAACTGTCAAACGACGTGTAGGCCAAGTGAACTGAAATTTAACAGTTAGCGTGGTACGAAATGCAACTAAACGTCAGATATGATAGCTCACTTACGGTCGTTTTCACCAACTCCTGCTACAAAAATTCCAATGTAATTTTTTGGTTACACCATGTAAATGTGCAATAAAACCGAAAGGTAACCATCCGATTTAGCTGGAGATGGTGAAATCAGGGGTAAGCCGTTCAGCCGGAGAGGTAATTTACCACGGTAACCTCCAGGAGTTTTATATTCAGGCAGTAGCGAAGGGATGATTATGGCAGTACATATACATATCTCGACTAATATTATAAAGTTGAAGATTTTTTTTACCGCGCTAACCTCTGGAGCTGCCAGTCGGGTATCAAACATTATGTTTGCAATTGATAGCGCAATTCTTGATGAAGGTTTTGTAGGCTTTTGCGCAAAAATATTATTTAAGCTGAGCTATTAAACATCATATTACGACCCATAAGAGCTGAGCTATGTATATAGAGATAAACAAATAGTCAGAAAGCGAAACACTAAGCGAAAACGAAGTAATAACTTGGGCGGGCGATGCGACGCGGTTGTCGGTGGCCGAGGGCACATTTTACCGCGTCCACTCGGTCGATTATCCAGAACGAAATTGACCCGAGCGGAGCCGCGACCCACCGCTAGCCACAAATGAGCCAAACGAGTGATTTGAACAACACATTCCAGCGATAAACCGAAAGATCAACTCGATAAAATGTTCGGCATTGTTATGCCTAGAATCTATTTCTTTTCCACGATATTTTTCTAAGACTATGCAATCTTGATATAATACGAAGTCATTATCATATCAAGTTTGAAAACATTTAATAACACGAACATGTAGTACCGCATTCGAAATTAATGAGTTTACTCAATTGATATTTACGATTTATATTTCTTTAAGTAAAATAGTTAACAGTTTTGATTGGAAAGTCAGTGAAGAAAAATAAATCAGTCCTTAATGGCATTGTGGGCGTCGACAATATTCAATGTTATGCGTCATTCTATGAACAGCCGAGCAAACTCCTCCAATAATATAAATCTGAATGGGAATTAGGTTGACTTGAACAAAGTGATGGTTTCCGTAACGCGATATCATCACGGTCGTGGTAGTTTCGTGGTAGAGGCATTTCAATAAATTATCCGGATTCAGAACACAAAAACTCTGGTTTTCAATGTATGTATTTCACAAGCTTATTTTACCTATTGTTGAGCTGCCCGTAGCTCAGGGAAGCGTGGACTTAAATTGCATACAAAAGGCCATGGGTTCAAATCTCTACCTCTTCGTGCAGCAAGCTGTTCCATGGTTCGGACTACTAGAAGGTAGGGCTTAGTCCGCCCGGTATGGTACCATCGCATTGCATAAAAAGATGGTCGAAACGACATTAAAAAAATCCGTGTTGTCCAACCAGTTAGCTACGTTGTAACCGTGCTTATAAAGGGAACTACCTGCCGTGGCACCTAATTCCTTCGAGAATGTGGTGTGTTGGACTAATATCGCGACGGTGGAGATAAAAATAATAAAAAATCGTCAAAGTGCGAGTCGGACTCGCACACGAGGGTTCCGTGCCATCATACAAGATTTAACACAAAAAAATATGTTTCTTGAATGGGGCCCCCCTTGAATTTTTATATTTTTATAATTTTACCTATTTGTTGTTATGGCGGCAAAATAAATACATATTCTCTGAAAATTTCAGCTGCCTACCTATTACGGTTCATGAGATACAGCCCTTTAACGGACGGACAGAGGGACGGACGGACGGACAGCGGAGGCTCAGTAATAGGGTTCCGTTGACACTCTTTGGGTACGAAACCCAAAGAAAAAATTAAATCGAAAATATGATCACGATTTTGTCATATGTGTGCGCTTCAAAATTGCAGATCATAAATTTCCTAGTCAAAACATTAACGGCAAACAAGCGTTTCGGATCATTAAACGCTAATGAATGACATTAAAACGAACTTGGAAAATGTAAATCTCCCCAGCCATAAGGCGCGCACCGCAGGGAAGTCCCACTTCCCATCCCGGCAAGGAAGTGCGGAGAGCACAAAGAGTGAGCCGACCGCCGACTATCCGTCCAATCGGCCCGCGTTTATCAAGTTGCATGGAAACGTCGAAGCATAATTCATGGAGATCTTTATTGGTCACGGACTGTGCATAAATATTATCTCAAGCATCGCCGCTTAATGTGGGCCCGGAGACCGCTGTGATGGCCGGCTGCGGGCTGCGGGTCGGTAGTGTTGCTCACACGGGCGAGTCGGGGGTCAGAGCCGTTACTTCCTTGGATAGAACTTGGGCATACCTCCGATAGCACCCGGGCAATGATTGTTAGGACCGTGCTTGAGTTCTGTATCCGATCCGATCAGACGCACTTGTCGATCACACTTCAATATATTATTTGATTCCGCAATTATCCGTTCATGTTGACATCTCTTTCCACACCCCGGCATAATCTATATCTATACTAATAATAAATCTGTAAGGGATGTTTATAGAGAAAGTTGATTTGTTTTATATGATACTGCGTTTGTAAACTCTATGTATGATACTTAAACTAAATTGACGATTTTTAGAAATATTTTCTCTATGTATGTATATATGTTCCTCCATAACTCTTAAACCGATGATCCGAATTCGATGAAACTTAGTACACGTACATTTAACTACACTATATACAGGATAGGGTTCGCTATACACAAAGATGCGGTTGTCATACAAACCGCGGTGCTCCGCGCGCCCCGGGGTGGGCGGGGAAGGACATTGCCCGAGCGGAGCAGGGTACCTCAGCTAATTACACAAATAAATGCCTGCCACATTGACGATATTGGAGTAAGAGGGACTGGGGAATTCACTCTCTTTCCATGTGACCACATGAAAGTACATAAAAAATGTTTATTTAGATTTTCACTGTTGTTCGACATAATGCTTAATGTTTACGGATATACAGTGTTAAAAAGGCTCACTTCTTTTCGACGTTTCGTCCACCACGTTGCGGACATCATCAGGATCGCGGCGCGACCTCGAGGACCTCTGACCTCCGCAGCCGACGACCTTTAGTTGACTTCTGACTGGACGACGCGTCAGAGGTCCTCGAGGTCGCGCCGCGATCCTGATGATGTCCGCAACGTGGTGGACGAAACGTCGAAAAGAAGTGAGCCTTTTTAACACTGTATATCCGTAAACATTAAGCATTACATAAAAAATGTTTTCACCGAAGACGAAATACTATTCACGATTGGCAATACCTTCATAAAAAGTAAAACGGTGAGCCAGAAAACACATTTGCATCGTCGAATAATCGAGCAACGCTGGGCGCAATTTGATTTTGGTTTTGTGACCATTTTCAAACATTTAGGCTGTAGGTGCCCTTCCTGAAGCACTAGGTGACCCGTTTTCAAACTATTATTTGAATAATATGAGGAAAGGTTCTGGTACGGTACCTAAGTAGTTCCCATATGGTTTGTTCACTGATCATGACAGTAGGTGTGGTATCCATGTCAAGATCCATAAAAAACCTCGCTAATGCTCGTAATCCGCAGCCTTCAGCTTAAAGCCTAATTAAAGCGTAAAGTGCCTCACGAATGCGTAAGAAAAGAAAGACAGGCTCCTCTGAGCCACCGTTCGGGGCCATTGTGCACGTATCGGCGGAGTCGATCGGGGGCAGACTATGTACGTGCGTCGTCGGCTGCCCACCTTCACTGAATATGGCGCGACCTAAGCCTGATGCGAGATCGGATCGTATCGACGCCGCGTCGCTTATTTATCGTGTTACAAATCTGACTCAGAAACGCAATTAAGATTGCTTGAACTTCCACATTTTGCTATCGGACCCGTTCTGGACAGAATGCTAACGCGACTCGCATGTCGCGGCGAGGACTGTGCCACCTCGAAAGGCTACTCAGTCTGATTAGAATATACGTGAACTACATAAGATTTTATATACTTTATAAAATATGCACTAATTTTGCACGATTGCAGTATTTGTCCAAATGTGACCTAAGTAACGTTTCTGCAAAGACAGGATTATGTTTTATATGTCGTCCTCGGAAATTATTTCTGTCTCTACAAAAATAATGTCGCATACGATCTAATACGAATCCCATTGAGAATACTAATTTTTTGGTTACACATACCCTACAAAAGCCGACCAAGAACAGCATTTGCAGTCAAATCCAAATCAAGAAAACTAGATTTGCAGCCCGAGCGCAGGCGATGCGCACATTGCGACTGTGGCGGTGGCGAGCTGGGTACGGGAGGAGGCGCGGGGGAGCGGCGCGGGCGCGCCGGATCAAGATGTGCATTACTGGCGCGCGGCACGCTACCGCCATCTCCCGGCCGTGCGGATGACAGATTTATGTGAGACGACGCTGGGACGTGTCGGCGGGTGCTCTGGGGCCAGACGCGTTCGGCTTCTATCTAGACACCAACACTGCAACGGTCAGGCGGGCTGACGAATAACCAGGAACGCTCGGTTCTATTGAAATATTATAGTCACCATGTTCCAGGGCATAGTCAAATAGGTACCTATAGCACATTGATATTTAATAACCGGATAGACAGATGGTAGTGCAGACGCATCTTTTTCCTTTTTAGTTAGGTATGTGCCCCTTCAAAAGGCAAGCGATGATGCAATGTTGATAAATACATTGTATTTAATTGTGTACTCTGCATGCATTAGGTGCAAACAACATACATATATTATATACTAAGAAAGTATACTAGATACTATAAAGCTAATTAATGATTATATTAACCAAGCTTTCTAGTTATAAAACGGTGATTATTATGATTATAAGTTGAACATTTAAAATGTCAAGAAGCTACTTAGCTATCCTCTCCGCCGTCATGTCGCGGCGGCGAAATGTAAATAAATCTGCGGAGTGTTAGCAAAAGTTCGAGCGGCGTGGGATACCGTGGCCATCTTGGCGGTGGCAGCGCGAGCCGTGAGTCAAAGGATGTTTTATTTCTCACGGCTGCTACAGGAGATATATTGTAATCGATACAATTCTCAGAGCAGGAAATTGATCCGTACGTTTGTCTACTCTTTTCCTCAGCCTCGAACGAAATCGATGGCTGGACGGTCGAAGCTCGCGCACAAATATTCCGATACTTCACGAGGGAAAAATAGTAACAGCAAAAAATAGATAAATGTGACGCGTTGCGTATCCGTTCGTGTTTTCTCAAGTATTCCTTCACACATAATCGTAAATCCCATCCAATGGGCCCGGCCGTTCAACAAATCATTCAAAGGTGCATCAGAGTCGATCGTAAATAACTTTGGACCGCATCATTAATCATATGCAATGTTAAATCCAAAAAATGGAAATAAATCTTATTTGTGGAATGCATTAGGAACAATTATTCAAACGCCGACGAGCGATTGGTCAATGCATTACGTTTGTTTTTTACGGGCGTTCGCACTGACAAGATGATGAATACGAGACTCCCTTCGCTCAGTCGCCGCGCGCTCGAGGGAAGATGGCGGCCGCGCTCCGAACAACGAGAACCAGTCCCATTGGTTATATTGCATCGTGCGCTCGCGCAACTAATGATGCAGTTTACATCTGTCATAGTGTTGTGGGCCGTCGAACACGATGTGCTATACCGAGTTATTGCTTTTTTATGTGCCTTTATATTTACGTTCTTTTTAATAGGTTTCGGAGCACCTCCCCCTTTATAACATGTTGAGAACATCCCGACAAAAATGTTATTGCCTATTCATAAATAGTGCGTTGCGTGACGAGGTGTGTTTCAAAGATCAGATTTCGCATTTTTTGGCTCACAATTATGTATTTTTTTCTCATAAACGTATAAAAATATTTTACGCATGACGAACCGACGACGCCGACGCCAGCATTTGTAAAGAATAAGTCAGGGGTGTTACCATGGTAAATTAACTCAACGGTTGAAAATGCAAGTGAGTGATGAAATCTAACGTGTAGTTGCATTTCGTAACATGACTATCAAATGACGTGTTATTCGGCCAAGTAAACTGAAATTTATCTGTTAGCTTGTTACAAAATATAACTAAACGTCAAATTTGATCATTCACTTGCCTGTTCACCCGGCGAGTTATTTAACCATACTTATCCTCAGGTATTCGTAAAGCTTGTAAATTGGCGACTGACTGCTGCGGGGTAGGGAGCGGGTAAGAAGGGCCTTACCCCATCCACTTTACTTTTTGGTCGTGACAAACGGTGAACGCGCGTCAATAATACATGAGATGGTTTCAGTAAGAGTATAATATCCCGCTGACCATTTTCCGATGTGTTCCCAAGCAACGGAAACGCTCATACGTCACTCCCGATTATCTAGCGCTAAGCTCGCTCCTGCCATCCGCGTCCATTTTCGAACAATGTGGAATAAGTCGGGTATTTCGCCGCAGTATCGGCGCTTGTATCAGGGCGTCAGAGTGCAGAGCATTAGGCTCGAGTCGGGGTTCGCGAACAAATAATGCTGGACGTGGAGCCTGTACGTCGATGCACAGCGGATGATCTTGTGTCAAGCAAAATCGGACCGGAGCAATAATGGACATCTATGCACAGGGGCCCCATTCAGGTAAGAGTGAGTTCGATTTCGTTGCTAAATATCAACTCACCTTTTTAAATAGTTCATGTTTCCACACTTCTTAATAATTTTAGTTTGGAAACATCTGGATTGTCCCATAAATAGGTTGGAAGTATCGATAAAAGTTCTGTTTGCTAAATAATAATATATTTCTCAGCTATTTTTAGGTTAATTCACTCCCGAACTCGAACTCACTCTTATCTGAATGGGCCCCCAGGGCTCTTTTAAGGTGGCTCAACCCGGTCATCTCCCCATACAAAAGGGGGAAAGAAGATTACGCCCATATTTCTTGTCAGAGATCCAAAATTTTGCTCAAAATAGCTTTATTCGATCGAACTAGATGTCTGATGACAGTTGGCATTGTAAAATTGTGTTTGGTTTCCAAGGTCCGAAAGTTCGAATTTTTCGCGCGTTTTGTACAATAACTTTTGTACAATAACTTTTGTACAATATCGTTAAAAGATTAGTCATCAGACATAGCTTATTTAATCAAGATTTATGATATATTTGGTTTTTGTTAGATTTTTGTCTACAGCGGTCGTGGTTTACTTTTAGCTATAATTCGTTTTGAAATTAAATTTTTCGTAAATCTTACCAAATCATACACTATGCACATTGTCTTTTTTGTGGACATGTTGCATCTTCCTCATCACGGAGCCTGTCTTATTCTTTGAAACAGAGAAGGTCCCAGAGCGCAACAGCACGGTTTTGTACCGTGCCCGCGAATGAGTTAGGCCCGCGGGGTTGGGCCGCCTTAAGATCACAAACTGCACTACAGGAGCTGGTCTGGATAGAAAAATAACCTAACCTCGTGCCAAGGAATCTTTCTTTTGGTATGGCTGTGAGCGCTCAGTTGTCAATTTAGAAAATTGAGAAATGAGTAATGCACGAAACAATTAATTTGGGATGATCGAATCATTCGATGACGTGCAAACCTTAGGCCCCGATTGCATGTAGAGACGGCTGAGTTAATAAATCTTCAAACACGTCACTTTTAGTGAATCGCATGGAGTTCTTTCCATACTGTCGGCACAAAGTGACGTGTTTAGTCATACGTTGACGTTGATCTTGATTTTTTGGTCCTTTCGTGCATCCGGCCTTAAGGTGGCCCAACCCGGCGGCCCTAACTCATTCGCGGGCACGGTACAAAACCGGGCTGTTGCGCTCTGGGACCTTCTCTGTTTCAAAGAATAAGACAGGCTCCGTGATGAGGAAGATGCAACGTGTCCACAAAAAAGACAATGTGCATAGTGTATGATTTGGTAAGATTTACGAAAATTTTAATTTCAAAACGACTTATAGCTAAAAGTAAACCACGACCGCTGTAGTAATAAATCGAACAAAAACCAAATAGATTATAAATCTTGATTAAATAAGCTATGTCTGCTGACTAATCTTTTTAAGATGTTCTTACTTTATCATTGCGTAATCCACCGCCAAAGTTATTGTATAAAACGCGCGAAAAATGCGAACTTTCGGACCTTATAACTTAGAAACCAAACACAATTGTACAATGCCAATGGTCAGCAGACATCTAGTTCGATCAAATAAAGCTATTTTGAGCAAAATTTTGGATCTCTGACAAGAAATATGGGCGTGATCTTCTTTCCCCTTTTGTATGGGGAGATGAGCGGGTTGGGCCACCTTAAGAGATACATAATCTAAGTTAAAATATGTAACATGCATGTCAGATCGGATTTTTACTTATTTGTGGTAGAGAAACAACATTAATTCAAAGGTTTGTGGTAGTTACTACAGGATGTGATCCCTGAAATAATGTTTTTCTGTCAAGATATATGTCTCCACAAAAAGTATTTTTTTACTTTCTTATATAATAAAACATAGTATTGGAAGGTTTAACACTTAAGTCATGAATAATCATACTTCATCATAACTTAAAGAAATCTAGAAATAATTTAAAAAATATATATTATGAGCGGAGTTACTTGATTTTTTGACAATTCAACTATTGCAAGTGAGCAGCTTATAATGGTCATATAAAGTCAGCGGAGGCGGCAGGAAAGCGGAGGATGCGCGGAGGCGGAGGCGGCGGCGTCACGAGCGTGGTGGTAGTGGAGCCTGGCGCGTGTCAAACGCTTGTCAGTGTTAGACGTTATTGCACCAACATTATGTTGATTATTACGGTTGAGGTGATGTGAACACGTGTATACGTCACCGCGTATGATCTGGCATGAGCGCATGAAAAGTGACGCCTACGTGCGCTTGAATTTAGGATTTCATTCATTCACGGTTACATTGAATATGTATAAAATCAATAGATGCATACACAACAAGTACGATGAAGTAATTACTGGTATGGTGCTTCGCTGACCGTGGTTTCGGGAGGTGAGGTGACAAAAGATTAAAGGATACACATCCGGTCGAAGGAAAAGATGAACGGTCAAAAAACTTTTGGCAATGATTATGAGGTTAACTACACAATTAAAAATAATCTAGAATGTCTACCATTTACTGAGAAAACCAAACCCTTACAAAATCGAAAAGGAGTTTGTATTCAACCCGCATTCATTTTTACTTTTAACCAAAAGTGTATCCTTTAATATTTGGTTGACTGTACTTGGCTAGCCGAGCACCTTTGTCACTCGTAGCCGTGCCGACTTTCTATAAAAATATTAGCTGTAACGTTAATAAAGACATCGTCTAGATTTGAATAGACACTATGTAAGAACTATCAAAATACTGCTTGCCCGGCTGTGTAACATCCGAGATAAGTAATATAAACCAACTTACAAATTGTATGTGCTTCCCAAGAGAATACACGATACTCAATTGATGTTAATATTTACCTAAAACAAAACAAAAATAACAACATTAGATGGACGGCTTAGTATACAAGAAAAAGTCATTTAAAAATAAAATAATTATCAGTAAATGAAATGTTGTCAGTCAGGTCACTGGGTTCATTGGAAAGTGAGTGATTCAATCTGACGTTAAGTTGCATTTCATTGCATGCCAACTGGTAAATTTTAATTCAGTTGGGTGAATAACTCCTCGTTTGATATTTGCACAGCAATAAATGCAACTAACGTCAGATTGAATCATTTATTTACCTGTTCACCCGGCGAGTTAGTTTATCATGGAACCTCCCTTAAAGCGTCGATTATCCGAACGTTGTTCATCCGAAAGACCTCTTATCTAGGTTATGGGTTCAAATCCTCGCCCCGGTCATGCACCACTTTATTTCTCAATCTGAAATGGATGAGTGCATTTCGTTACGAATGCAAGCTTTTCCATATAAATACTGTAGGGTTCCCCTACTAAGTGGTAGGTTTAAGCCCGGCCGATGTGGTCCACCGTATTGTATGAAAATATGGTTAAAGCGGCAATAAAATATTGTCTGTGTTTTCCATCCACTTCAGTGTGCAATAAAAGAAAGGTCCGGGCATGACACCTAGTTCCCATGAGGTGTGTTAGGCTAATATCATGACAGTCAATGTGGTATCAGTTCTCCATGTCCTTTCACATACAAAAAAAAATTATATGTGCTGATCGTCCCCCTGCAGTTATTCCATTGTAAGTCAAAAGGGGTTACTAAGAAAATATTCGGATTTCACGAAAAGTTTAGAGTCATCATCCTTTTTACTAGGTGGTAGGGTAATCCCAAAGGAACGAAGCGGCAATGAAATATCTCCGTGTTTTCCATACAGTTCAATACATATTATATAAGGTTATATTCTTCTGATTTTCATGTATAAAAATTAACCTGAAATAGAATCTAATTCCTATGAGGTATAAGCCATCCTTGTCCAGTTCCATAAAAAAAAATCAGAAAACCATTACTGCTAATTATTCGCATAATCTAAACTCCTTTATTTATATAATCGTCACAATCACATTAATTGAATCGTAAATAAGTAAAGTACATGGCGAGTTCGATCTTTTCGCCGTCTGGGTGCTACGTAACTTTTAATCTGTTCACGATAAAAGCGACGTACTTGCTTAATACGAAAAAGTTAATAATACAGTAAAGTACCACTTTTGATTAGATCCACATCGTGCCTGAGAAATCTTGCAGATTGCGGCAGCGTGCATCGGACAGAGCGTCTCGCTGCGTTTATCTCGAGTGCTCCGCATTAAAATCGTCAGTGACGCGGCGACGCGTCTCCGTCGGTGCGGCTGTCACGGCGACTCGGAAGCTGTCACAGTGACTCGGCTGCGGAGCGTTACTTTGGCTTTGCGGAGCCACGTCGGGCCGAGCGCGCCGGAGGACTGACGGCTCCAGGAGCAGTCCCGAATCGTGGAGAAGTTCCGCTCGTGAATATTGGAGGCTGCGCGCGGCGCGGAGGTGGCAGACGTTGGAGTGTGCGAAAAAGTAGCAAAACTCGAGAAGTCATATGCCAGCATATTGCAGATAAAATATATTTATTATTATATGTATGTTGAGACTGATTACCAAATGCGCGACCGCGAAGGAAACATTATATTTTTCGCGAGAATTAATTTAATTATGTGGGATTATTTATTCCGTCGTAGCGTCCATATGACTGCATAGATTTTAATAAATGGACTCCTGAAAGCTGTCCCTTAATATAGTAATTGTTGATATATTTACATCTGAGGCAATCAGCTCTTAAACTTTCTCATTATTAGCTTTTTCTTAGTTGTATTTGTTTATATGTCATTTGAAGACATATATATGTGAGCTGGAGATGTGGATAACTCGATTTGGTTATAAATATGATTATGATATACTTTACTATTATAACAGGATTTTTTTCAGGTTTACTCATAGTTGATGAATCCTTGCACTTTTTATGACAAAGATTTAGGAAAGTTTACCATAATTACATGAAATTAAATGAACATGCGCATAAAGTGGACAATATAATCAATTTATGAATGCTGCTTTTATATTTATATCTAGTTTCCATCTTTTCAGTTGGCGTTTTATTCAGACAACGGGTTTTTATTGTTTGAATAACTTCTTTAAGTATGTATTATGCTGATGCATTATAGTTCATGCAGTGGTTCCGTACCGCTGAGGGCCAGGAGGACTGGAGAACAATTAGAGACGCGTATGTCCAGCAGTGAACGCAACCCCGCTGACTGACTGACTGACTGACAGTATAGTTTTCCATTTTTCCAAGGCGACAGCTCAGCTTAGACACAGGCATCCACGCAAAAATCATGCGCACTTGTTGATCCAGCACACTCGGGGCAGGATCCCAGCTGCACACCGCGGCGCCACAACATCTCGCGTGTCCACTCCGAGTTGCAGGGTTGTGCAGGGACAGTGGGGTCGGTGGAGGTGACAGCTCCGTGGGCGGCGCGGGGACGGAAAAGCGAATGGGAGGGTTTCGGGTCGCCCAAAGACGAAGCAACTTCATCCTGGACGAGACTCACGACGTGCGCTCAGACAGACTGACGGACGAACAGACGGGCCGACTGCTAACTCGCTCTGCACAGGTTCGTCTGGAAATATGGGAAGCCGATTCTAGTATACGTTTTTAGCGCGAATTAAACACTTGCGCACCAAGATATTTTTTCTTTATTTAAGCAAATTTGTGCTAACAATATTTTAAGCGCATTCGCTTCTATAGGATCGTTACGCTCTAGACCAGTGGGTAGAAACTGAGATAAAACGTCATCGTCACCGGAGAAATTGACTGTTCCATAAACGTTTTTAATACATACATTATTTACACACATTTTTAAAATTAATTTACTTTTACCTTAAAATTCGTAGAAGCTTCGCATCCGTCGGGCGTCCCCCGACGCCACCATGTTTTACTTCAAAAAGTTTTATCAGTTTACGTGCAAATCATATTTTAAAGTTAAAAACAAAAACATATCTAATATCTAATAAATAATATAAAGGGGAAAGTTTGTAATAATGGATGGATGGATGGATGGATGGATGTTTGTTACTCTTTCACGTAAAAAGTACTGAATGGATTTTAATGAAACTTTACAATAATATAGCTTATACATCAGAATAACACATAGGCTACAATTTATGTGCCCATGGGCTTTAGAACTTTCACGGGGCTGCGAAAACGATGCCGGTAGCGCTACTTCACACTAGGGGGAGAGGAGCCGGGGTCGGTGGCGGGGAGCGGCGGCGGGGGGAGGGCAGACGTCGTGACTGTTTGGTGTCCGTTTGGCGAATTTTCAAGGCACTAGCGATTTGTAAAACTTAGTACATGTACATTTAACTACCCGGGAATTAGGATTGGCTAAATAGAATTCAATTCCGCTTACGCTAAGATGGGGCTGTCATACAAACTGCAATGCTATGCACGGCTCGGCTTTGCGGCGGCAGCGCTTACTTTTACTGAAGTACGGCTTGGTATTTCCTGCAACTTTAGGACTACTTGGCATCACGCTAAATCGCCGGAGGAGCGACCAACAGAATAAAATCCTTGAGAACCAATTACTCGATTTAGATGTGCATTGTATCTACCTACGTCTAGCCTGATTCTACTAAAAACTTATAGATTACATAATATAACGCTTCATTACCAGAAGGGTAAGTAGTGAGTCTTAAAGTCTTATAACATGCGAACCACTTACCTGATTTATATGCGTATTTTATCAATGTATAGCATCTCTGGGAGCAGTCAGGTTCGAGATGGGTTACTGTTTTCGATGTTGAGGCTGGCTGTGGGTTGGAGTCCACGCAAAACTTACCTACGTTACACGTTACTTACTAGGTAAGCAATGTAGCAGTGAAAGTGCAGAAAGGTTCTCGCGGCAAATGTTTTTTTTTTAAATAGCCACCAAACGTCAACGAAGCTCTAAATGGGAATTATTGGATGTTTCTCATTAAATCATGCTATTTCGGCTCGAACGATCTTGATTAAATTTGGTACATGGATACATTGTCCTGGACCAGTTTGACCCTATTTTGGACCTGTCATGTGGGCTACTTTTTATCCATGAGATAATTTAGCCGACACTAACCCGAGCGGAGCCGGGTACCGCAGCTAGTATATTATATTAAAAGACCTTACCAAAACAAGAGCCATATAATTAACAAGAGATCTGCGATGGCAAAAACTTAGTACAATATTGAAGGTTACCCGTTGGAAGCTATGTGATAATCTAATAAATAATATAAAGGGGAAAGTTTGTAATAATGGATGGATGGATGGATGGATGGATGGATGGATGTTTGTTACTCTTTCACGTAAAAACTACTGAATGGATTCTAATGAAACTTTACAATAATATAGCTTATACATCAGAATAACACATAGGCTACAATTTATGTGCCCATGGGCTTTAGAACTTTCACGGGGCTGCGAAAACGATGCCGGTAGCGATACTTCACACTAGGGGGAGAGGGGACGGGGGCGGTGGCGGGGAGCGGCGGCGGGGGGAGGGCAGACGTCGTGACTGTTTGGTGTCCGTTTGGCGAATTTTCAAGGCACTAGCGATTTGTAAAACTTAGTACATGTACATTTAACTACCCGGGAATTTGGATTGGCTAAATAGAATTCAGTTCCGCTTACGCTAAGATGGGGCTGTCATACAAACTGCAATGCTATGCACGGCTCGGCTTTGCGGCGGCAGCGCTTACTTTTACTGAAGTACGGCTTGGTATTTCCTGCAACTTTAGGACTACTTGGCATCACGCTAAATCGCCGGAGGAGCGACCAACAGAATAAAATCCTTGAGAACCAATTACTCGATTTAGATGTGCATTGTATCTACGTCTAGCCTGATTCTACTAAAAACTTATAGATTACATAATATAACGCTTCATTACCAGAAGGGTAAGTAGTGAGTCTTAAAGTCTTATAACATGCGAACCACTTACCTGATTTATATGCGTATTTTATCAATGTATAGCATCTCTGGGAGCAGTCAGGTTCGAGATGGGTTACTGTTTTCGATGTTGAGGCTGGCTGTGGGTTGGAGTCCACGCAAAACTTACCTACGTTACACGTTACTTACTAGGTAAGCAATGTAGCAGCGAAAGTGCAGAAAGGTTCTCGCGGCAAATGTTTTTTTTTTAAATAGCCACCAAACGTCAACGAAGCTCTAAATGGGAATTATTGGATGTTTCTCATTAAATCATGCTATTTCGGCTCGAACGATCTTGATTAAATTTGGTACATGGATACATTGTCCTGGACCAGTTTGACCCTATTTTGGACCAGTCATGTGGGCTACTTTTTATCCATGAGATAATTTAGCCGACACTAACCCGAGCGGAACCGGGTACCGCAGCTAGTATCAAAATAATGCTGAAAGAGAAACAAAATTCGATCAAATCACGCAAGTTTTGAACTCAAGTAAATTGCTTTTTTAGTGATAATCAATGCGGTTTTTCCTTCCCAAAGTATATTGCTCAACAACATATCGAATGTCCCGCCGCCATTCTCTTCCATTGGTTGAAGACCTCCGACCCATCGTTCGACCGGGTGATTATCAACATTACTATAGCGGTGCCATTGCGTATTATACCGTTAAGTAAAGTCCATATCAATACGGAAAAGTTACACCACTGATTATCGAAATATTTTTATTTTTTTGCGAGTACTCAAACCGAAATGAAGGATATTTCTTTAACAGATAACGTACTTTCAAAATTATTGTAATGGACATCGTAATCGATCGAGCGTGTTTTAGTCACGGGTTAATCGGACTTTCGATAACTTGTTGACATTAAAATTACGTGATTTTATTTTATTAATCAGGTGAAGATAAGAACAACTTCAAAATCAATTCATGCATAAAAGCTTTAGCATACACGTAATATCTGTAGAACGTCTAGAAAACACGCAACCAACACTTGAAGTATTGATGTGAATGCGAGACCAGATTAAGAATTAAGCAGGCTTCTAGGTAGTGCCAGGAAGTATTGGATGCTATTAGTAGGGATCTAGTTGTCAATGGCTTTTACGGCTAAGTTTGTATCGAATAAATCTTATGATAGAGGTACCCAATATAGGTTAGATTTCATGTTTAGTGCAACCTTTTCTAATAAATCATGCGAAACAATAAAATAGTTTAGAGAATATTTAAGTCAATATCCTTGGCAATGAGATCGCTGTAATCTCGTCTTATCTTAGGTCAGAGAACAGATAAGTTAGGCTAGGAAAAGGCTGCACCCGTGCGGGTAAACTTCACATTAGCCTCAGCCATCTGGGTAGGGCCGATGTGGACGTTGGTCCTTTTTTTTCGACAATTGTTCTCTGCATCGCCCGGTTCGCTACTCTTAATAATTAATTAATAGTAGCAAACCGGGTTTTACCACTTATTGAGCAAGGAACGGGACCTTAAGTTTTACGTGGAATCCGAACCACTGAATTGAATGTTGCTTGTTATTAGATAATTTGTTATTAAACTTACATAGGGACCCTCAACGGAACCAGAACCCGATTGTGCCCAGAGTTGGTTCGTCTGCCAACGCTGATAAACATTTATTTTCACTATTCATTCATTATTCACGTGTTTTTAACATGCACGCTTTCAAGTGTCTCTTCATTACATTTTAATTGAAAACATACATGAAGCAAGCAGCTATAATATATTTTTTTAAGTAAATCTCCATTGATGATAATATAATTTTTTTTTCTCTGTAATTCTACAAAATACCGACATCGAGAATTTTCGATTGAGAATATTTTTTTCGAATCCCTCCTTAGTTTCCGTTTCGTCCGCTACTAACTACACAACGGTGACCCGTCGCGCCGGACACTCTAGCTTCCACGGATTGTTAAGAATGGCCCGTAAGCTTCGCTCCCCAAAGAAACGTAGTTTACTAATCATTTGAAATCTGCTACTCCAATTAAACTGATATTTAATATCTAATATCAGACATCAAATATCTGTGTCTGCACGCTTTTGTTTTTTTGAAAAATCCGAACCGAATCAAATGAAAGCATAAAGAAAATATCCATACGAATTTTGTTTTGTCTGTGGTTAGAGACAGGATACATTTACGGAAAAAACAAAGACATGCAGACACAGATATTTGTAGCCTTATATTCGATACCAAATATCAAGTACGTTAGAACATTGGTTTTCAAATTTTTAGTTAACTACGTTTGTATGGGAGGCGAAATTTTCTGATGCTCACGGGCCCACCTTAAGGTGGCCCAACCCGGCGGGCCTAACTCATTCGCGGGCGCGGTACAAAACCGTGCTGTTGCGCTCTGGGACCTTCTCTGTTTGAAAGAATAAGACAGGCTCCGTGTTGAGGAACATGCAACATATCCACAAAAAAGACAATGTGCATAGTGTATGATTTGGTAAGATATACGAAAATTTTAATTTCAAAACGACTTATAGCTAAAAGTAAACCACGACCGCTGTAGCCAAAAATCTAACAAAAAGCTAATAGATTATAAATCTTGATTAAATAAGCTATGTCTGATGACTAATCTTTTTAAGATGTTCTTACTTTATCATTGCGTAATCCACCTCCAAAGTTATTGTATAAAACGCGCGAAAAATTCGAACTTTCGGACCTTATAACTTAGAAACCAAACACAATTTTACAATGCCAATGGTCATCAGACATCTAGTTCGATAAAATAAAGCTATTTTGAGCAAAATTTTGGATCTCTGACAAGAAATATGGGCGTGATCTTCTTTCCCCTTTTGTATGGGGAGATGAGCGGGATGGGCCACCTTAAGTTGCGCTCGTTTCTCTATGGCTCCTTCCCTCTCCATCGCAGCGGCGCCGCGGCGGCGCCATTACTTATTGACAGGCTGACAAAAATACCCACATGCACGTGCAAAACTAGCCGCACTAAGTTCATGGACAAACAGAGTGCTAAGCATAAGCGACGGCGAGGATGCATCGTAAAGTACGGACGATTTTAGATGTGCAATAATTTTCTACTTTGCAAATAGGATACCGTTGACTGCTTGGATTCCATTACGAACTTAACAACTTTCTGTGACCGCAACATTTTAGGCAAGTAAAAGTCGTGTTAGTTCATGATCTAGCGATATCGGCCCAACTTCTCACCCCGGGATACGTTGATCCTATCCATTCGGCATGCGGCTCGTAGCCTAGTGGCGCGGGGACTGGCCTAGCGTACCAGAGGCCTGGGTTCAATTCCGACATGCGCCACATTTAGTCACGAATGCGAGCTGCTCCATGGTTCGGAATCCATGTAAAACTGTAGGTCCTCTGCCCCTAATCGGTTTTAAGCCCGCCCGGGTTGGTACCATCGCGCTGGGTGAAAAGATGGTCGAATCGGCAATGAAAAATTGTCCGTGTTTTCCATCCAGTTCAATGTAGCCGTGCTCATAAAGGGAAGGTCCTGGCATGGCACCTAATTCCTTCGGGAATGTGGTGTATTGGGTTAATATCATAAGGGTAGTTGTGTGGTATTAGCCATTCATGTCAGGTCGCATAAAAAATGCATTTCCTTCTGGCTCTGCGAGTTTGATACGTGCATTTAACCCGAATGCATTCACCGTAACATGGTAAGGACCGGTGGTCAGGACCACTTCTCAGTGACAATTTGACGAGCCGAGCACTGTCGAGCAGCGACCAGACGAGCCGGGGTACTGAAATGGTCCGGATTATGCCTCTGGCTTCGGAGGCGAAACATGTCGGCCCAGTACAGCTTCGCGCACCAAGAAGACGTGTATACATACCATCAAGGGCCTGGTACTAGCCAAATCGCAAAGTTAGACGAGGCAACCCAAGTTAACTAACTAAGTCTGACGATTATAAGTGTCATTCTTACAATAAATGATTCCTTGTCTAGGAATCAACCTATTTTCGTTAATGTATATTTCCTTTTTCTATACAAAATACATTGCGGAAACGGTGTCCATTTCCGAACTTTTTTGACTAAATGTAGAAATCTAAAAGCAAATGGAATTTTTTGTTTATGCATATATGCTGTTTTTGCTTATATCAAGAAATCGAATTACTTTCAGATTTCTAACGAGAAAAATCAACTTTTTTATTTTTATTATTATTTAAATAAATGATGGAATAAAAAAATATTAACAATCCATTATCAGTCTGGAGTTCTATTTGGATTTGCTGAAGCGTTTCACTACATATTATTACATTTGTTAAAAAGTGCATTTGTATGGCGCGAGTAGTTGGCTAGTCCTAGCGCCTTAACCCGCTTACCCGAAGAGACTGCCCCTGATAATGAGATGATAGAGAATCTAAAGGTTTAGCTTATTGTATGGTATTCATAGAAAACATTTTACTTTGGCAGTATTATTTAGGTACTCATTCATAAGTGTATTACAGCATAAATGTGGACAAAAACTATCATAACGTACGAGCAGTAAAGTTTCTTTAAGACAATAATCTTGAAAACCTTGAATTCATTTAGGGGTGCCACGTACCTGTCGTTGGAAATAAATAATGTAAGTGCATTATTACTACAAAAAATGATACATATAATTTATATCAATTTTAGGGAGTGTTAGCACCTAATTGCATTCAGTCCCATAAGGGCGTAAGTAAGACATCATTTAATTCAATTTAAAAATAACTACAACGAATTTCGATAATCAAAAAAATACATTTGTAGATTTGATGGTCTAGACATAATTTACAGACAAAACTGTAAGATCCCGATGCTTTGATTGCTCAGACAGGGCAAAAATGTATACAAATGCATAAAAAAAATTTGAACAAAGAAGGGGAGCCTCAGATATTTATAATTATAAGTTTCAAATACAGCTAAATAACCAATTTATATTTCGTATTTTTTTTTATTTAAAAATCAGTTGTAGTTATTTTTAAAAATATTAAAATGTGCTTTCATGAACGACCTTATGGAACTAAATGTGATCGGGTGATAAACCCCCCTTCAGCGATTTTCACCTCAGCAAAATGCGAGATGTAATACCAGAAGCGGATCATAACATTTTTTTTCGAAGGGCAACACTGTTCGACTCCTGACACGCATTAACGAATAAACAAATGATTTAACTGCTCGTAAAGTTTTAAGTACGCGTTAATGTGTTCGTGTTCTTACAAATAACTATAAAACGCATCCGATATCGAAAGGCATTCCGTTTTTTTCTCTATGTGACCACCTACGACGGTAGTGATTGGTTCTGTTACTTTGAATGCTATTACTTACCTGTGTAGTAGATGTTTTAAAATAGAACTGAAATGTCTAGGAAATATGTTATGCCACTCATGAATGATACAGAGAATTTCAAGCGTAATGTAAATGGGTTTAAAATTAATAGAGTTACATGACTGTGATGTCTCAATTTAAATCTTCCAGAAACTTAATAAGTAAACTTTTGTTTTGGTGTGATTTCATTTTCCGAAGCTTTCCTTCCCATTTAAGGAAAACTGAGAAAACAAACATACCTATTCAAATTAGGATAATATGATTCACCCAGTCCATGCCACACAGAAATAACTTTCTAATGTTTGCTTTTATTTTTTTAATAATGGCTTGGAAATATTTGTAATTCCGAGGGCCTTAAAATTAGATATATTATAAATAAATAGAACTGAATAAATATACTATTCACCTCGTATCAAAATCAAGTGTCCATATGTCTGTCCACTTAGAACTTTAGAACCACCTACCACATTAACATGCAAACTGCATATAGATACCTACATTTAGCTGGATTCTTGCTATAAATTATAAGGCTCATTATCATCATAGGAAAATTACTTATAAGGCGAGCAACGGGGTTAAGTATAAGAGACGTAGAGAAAAACCTCGTTTGCCTCGCCTAATCACTGTTTGGTTTCTTTTTTCGAGATTCTCAATTGCAAATTGAAGAATTCGAAATACCTCCTCCTAAGCACAACTTCTTATTTATTTGACTAGTCATTCCTAAGAACAGCTTCCTGAGCTATAACATTTTTTTCATAGACTAGCCTAACATACTTCAGGTAATTTAACAGAGGTCAAGAGGTCCAATACAGCACAGACGATACAAAGTTGATAAGTATTAATAGCGGCAGTTAGATAGAATTTATGGAGCGAGCACGAAATTAATAGGTCTAATTAATTGGGACAACTGTGGCAATCAATACTGAGCTAACCTTTAACTTCCTTCTTCCAAGTGGATCAAGAAAAAAAAAATATTTAGGATCTTTTGAGTTTCTAACTCAAATTACTACTACGAAGTTCTTTTCTTACTGTTATTTTATAGAATCGTTAGAATCTAATATATTCTAGAATATCATTATTTTGAATTGTGTTACAAGCACAAAGGAAATGTTCCTTGTGCATATTGTTTATACGGCTCGGAATTCTGCCAATATCTGATTGTTCACATAATTTAAGTTATTTTACGTAAATAATAAAGAGAATGGTACATTATTTGTTCCAAATTCACATAACATGAGCTCAAATATTTAATTAATTTTCTAGCTAAATTCAACAGTGGTAAAATGCATTAAAAATGTGTACCTATTTAGAAAATGTATAGAAAATTCCAGAATTTTCTTAAAATAGAAAAAAATTCTGTTCATGAACTATCTTGAAAATTATTTGTGTTTGTATTAAGAAATCGGGCTTATTGTCTTAAGTAAAAGCAATATATTTTACGATTTTCTGATCATTGTAATAAGAAGGAATAATATAGCCTAAAATACGCTGTCGATAGAGCAGGTTTCGTTTACTTTTCAACGGATACTTCGTGCGAAATATAATATATATTATGAAAATAAGTATTTCATCCAAGGTTTTTTTTTACAATATGAGATACAAAATCAGAAATGCTTATCTGATCAAATTCAATACAGCCGTGAACTAAAAGAAAGGTCGCAAGTCATCTACATAGATCCCATGTTTTTTTTATGCGACCTGGATGGCTATTACCACACAACTACCCGTTATGATATTAGCCCAATACACCACATTCGCCAAGGAATTAGGTGCCATGCCAGGACGTTCCATTTATGAGCACGGCTACATTGAACTGGATGGAAAACACGCCCTACGCCTAGTAAGGGAATGGGACCCACAATTTTACATGGATTCGGAACCATGGAGCAGCTCGCATTCGTGACGAAATGCACTTATCGAACTCGGTAAGAGAAAGACAGTGATGCATGTCGGAATTGAACCCAGGCCTCTGGTACGCTAGGCCAGTCCCCGCGCCAATAGGCTACGAGCCGCTGTGGTGTATTAGCCTAATATTAGTGTGTACGGCTACATCTACACAGTCACATTGAACGTTTAGTATTAGCTATTCATGTCCGTGACATAAAAATATATAAATACCTGAACTTTGAAAACAGTTTATATTTCCAAACGGATTGGTTTGTATCTACAATAATTTTCCTTGGCACTTAAAAAAAGTAAACTACGCAGTCGTATTAGTTATCCATATCCACCGACAAAATATAGATAAATATCATAAGTTTAACAATTGTTCCTAAACATTATTGTCTGTACCCATAATATTTTTCCTTGACTTGTCAAGAGAGTAAACTACGCAAAATTGCAAACACAATGAGATCAGTCTCGCTACATTATAACTAGACCTTATGGCGACGAGTGCTGAAGATTCGCGCTACGAAAAGGTAAAGAGTCGCAGTTATATCCAAGAAATTGACAAGTGTCTCGGACAGCATGCATGTTTGCATAATATTAAAACAATTAGCTTAACCCCTCATTTTACAATTTAGTAAACATTATTAAACCCAGAATAAAAAAAAAAACCAACAAACAGCTGCACCAGCAACGATATTCCAGAATTAGATAAGTAGCGATCATTTATATACGTGAGGTTTTGCTATTTCAGACAATATTTCTGAAATCCCGACTCGATTTTGAAAAGTTTGTATTTGAAGCGAACCAGCGGAATAGCTAGCCGCAGGTTATTTGTGAAAGTCTACATACATTTGTGGGTGAAGCGATTTTGCGACGCAACGTGGTGGGCGCTGTTAAGAATCGATCTAGACTGGTCCTTTTTGTCAGAAGATGACTGGCCAATAAAATTCCCTGTAATTTGTTTTCTTGCAACGGTCGCTGTTTCTTGGAATTGACCTGATCAAACGTAAACTTTGTCTAAGCGGACGCTGATATAATTTTGCCAGCGAAATTTCTTGCCAGTTCGACTTCCCTGTGATTTTTTAACTGGCTAATGAGAAAAAACGACAAATTCGAGCGCAGTGAATGAATTTATGGATCCATAAAGCCTATGGTGATGAATAAATAATAAATCTCGGTTATATCGGACAAATCAAATGTCCCGTTCAAATCTATAATGTGGTTCCTTCTCATTATTACTGTACTTACTTATTGAACAAAATGGTCAGTCCGAGTTCTCACCTAAATTGGCGTATACGGCAAACCGATCGACTGGCGTTTTCCGTAAAAACGTCAAACTCCATACAAGTTTTTACTAGATATTCTGTGGTTTTATTTCTTCAAGTTGTCAAAGTCAAACTCGGACTTCCGATTTGTATAAAAACGCGGAGTTGGCGTAAACGGCAACGTCGACGTATTTACGGCAACGTTGAGTAAGCTGTCAAATCAAATTCGGACTCGCAAATGTTAGTTCGATTAACGCCCACTGCGCGCGCTCTTCAATTTCTCCATATACATTTGAAAACGCCAGTCGATCGGTTTGCCGTAAACGCCAATTTAGGTGACAACTGGGACTACAGGCTCAGTAAGCAATGTATTAATTGGTTACTTCACATTGCAATTTCATTTCCTACGCATCATGCTCTACTCCATCGTTGCAGTCCCGTTGAGTCTAGCCCGGGTCGCGCCCACGCAGCGGCGGACGGCGCGAGCGAGACGCGGCGGTGACAGCGAATTTGCCCGCGCGTCGCCGCCCGGCGCTGCCGAGACGCGCGGCGCGGCGGCGGCGCGGCGGAGGGCGCGCGGGGGTGACAGACGCCCGGCGACCGCGGACAAAGGATGCGGGACGAGAGAACATTCTTAGGATATTTTTATGTACTACCACAATTTTTACTAATAACACTAAAATTTCCCGATTTATTGTGATTATTGTTAACAATAAATCTAACCTAACCGAATCTGAGTCCGTATCTACTTGACGAGGGACGTAAAACTTGTAGATTCTTTGCGGATGCTTACTTAAAAAAATGATCGAATCCGTGGATCATTCAGTTTTTGAAGTGTAGTTTGACTACCAAAAAAGTTTATACAAATCAAATGAAAAAAACAAATGAAATCATACCTAACACACGTACCACCTAACCCTCCCCGATGAGATCACACTATATATATTAAAGAAATGAATAGATACGATTGACAAATATCCGGAAAATTGTATCAAGGAGTATAATAAGTGTTGAAAAATCATTTGACATTAAGCTATTATCTATAGTACATATATAGTTAATTGTACCTTTAATTCGTGTTTTTACAATAAATTATATAAATCTATAGCCTGAAAAAGCTAGTTCCAGCAGTACTAATCTAAATATCGTTAATCTCCCTCCATTTCTGTGAAATGAATTTCGCTGGTTATACTGTATTGTAGCCAACGACGCGCTCGTATCATCTCTAAAGGAATCCGTGTCGGACTGTACATGCATAATCTTACGGCAATCGCTGTCAAGAAGGCGACAGGCGGCGCCGCGACGTCGCACGCGACGACGACGCCTTGCCCAAGACAGTGGGTGTAACCGCCGCCACCGCATGACGCCACGCCGCCGCCACCGGCTGTAGTGACTCGCAGCGCCGCCGCGAGCGTGGCGTCTCTGTCAGCGCGGCCCTGACGGTGACGTCGAGGGTGACGGGCTGTGCTTGTGCACTGCGCCCCAGCGGTGGCTGATCCTGCCACACTCACTCACGAGACAGTTTACAAACTACGGGGAGAATTGCATAATTGAATTGTAATAGCGATTACATTGACGTACGTTACTGACACAATTCAGATTATCTATACAACCTTCCTACGAGTGACGGCCGGTTGATTATATAACTTCCTAACTTATTTGCGAGCGCATCTTCTTAGTCCTCACAAACAGGTGTCTTATTAGACTTGTATGGGAGAACTCCTGACTGGAAGGCTCATGAAGGTGGCCCAATGTGCTTATTCACACATTTTATATTCAAATAGTAAAAGACTAAAAACGTGTCAAAAATGCTTGTTCAAAAACCACCCATTGTCAAAGGGTTTCTATTATTGTGATATCAGTATGGTTTATACTGAGGTATGGACGGTCAATTATTATTACTTACCAGATCAAAGAGCCCAAAGCTTACACTTACGGTTGGAAGTGACGTGAAAATATAACCTTCCTGTAAATGTTTGGCTTTGTCTAGTTCAATACAAAATTCAAACAATGGCAGTATGCATTCTCGTCAATAAACATTGCTACTATGTTGACTGTTTAACCGTTTATTGTCTTCAACCAGAAATGCATTTATTTAAGAGGAAGTAAATATGTGCGGTATTGGGCAAATTACGTTTGTTACACCTTTCTACTAAAATCACGACGAATTCAAACAAGATAATCGTTTCTGGATATTGGTTTTTACTTATGATTGTATAGGTTAATTAGGTTTGTGATGTTTTTGTGATGTTTTTTAAGAATAAAAATTTACTTAATAAGAAAATTTAAAATATACGTAATTTGAGGAGGCACGTGTGCAATATTTTTATTAATGATATTCATTTATCGTATGTCCGTTTTGCGAATTCTGTCTTTACATCTATATATTATACCTTTGTACATATGCTGAATATATACCCTTCTCTCATATATTTTGAAGTGTTTGGGGTTCACACAATTTATTCAAAATAGTTTAATTAACTTATTTATATTATTTTTTTCAGTAACGTTACCATCCAACTTTGACCAAGGGTTATTTTACATAATAAATACTGATATGCATCAAACAGTTCAAAAAATCGCTGCAAATTATCAATTTCTTCTTTAAGACTGCATCCAAATATGTGACAGAATCTTATTGGTTTCATAGTTTCTAACCAGGAAGGTCGCAAAACTTTTAGTGTCCAAATATGAGCGGGCGGTTTATCAAAAAGCATAACTCAGGAACAACGTCGCACTCACAAAGCCTCCGTAGACAATTTCTTCTTACAAAGAAGCCATCGGCGATCGTCCGCCAGACGCAATGGCTCGGAATCGATAAATTGTCGAAAGAATCTATGAAACATCACAAATATGTCAAAACGACAATAAAACAGCTTGAGTTATCTCTCCGGCTCTCATTCACGGAAGATAATAACCGTTCACTGCGGAGATAGTTTATTAAAACCGTACAATGAAATGACGCAGCGGAGAATGTGGCGGGGAGGGAAATGTTGTGTGCCATCGGAGGCGAGCTGTTCATCTGTCCGTCCGCCGGTCGACGGTTCTTGATGTCGGAGGGGATTTGTGGACATCAGAAATTCCTCGTGCACGGATCTCACGATTACGTGAACATGTATATATATTTTTCAATAACATTGTATATAACATAAAATTTGACATGCATGCAAGGATACCACAACGCCGCTTTTCCGGGTTGGTTGGGTAGAGATAATAGAGCTCCATACGGTACGATCACAGCATGTAACCTCTTTAGTTTTCTCCAGATCCATGTGTCTTTAGTAAAATCATACTTTACTTACACATTTAAAATGGCATGATACCGACGAAAAGAAAACATCGACATTTTTTTTACAAATAATGACTAAGTACTTCCTATTCCTAGAGTTTCTGTAAACATTCCCGACAGGCTTTGCTTGCATATAAATCGAATGACTCTCGTGCATGACTTCAATGAACATTAAATCCGTTCCGAAAAGTAAAAAAGTTTGGTTTCTTTAGATCATAAAAACTCCTAGAAGTTCATTTTATCTTGTAAATTATTGTTTTCATTATTAACACAGTTCACCAATAGTTCTACATAATCAAAGGATTACCAATGGCATAGGCAAAGGGTTACCAATGGCACGAAGTTGTACGTCCATAAAACGTTCCAAATATAGATAAATACAGCGGATGCATAACATTGATCACGTGACTTCTGCGTCGCAGGTGAAACACCAGATACAAACACAAACACACTCACCACCCCTACCACACTAACACAACACCCACTCACACCTCCGCACGACTTCCACCACACCGAGATCACACACGGCCGTAGATCCACACGCACACACTCACCTCGCGACCGTTCAAAATGACACTTCGTGCGATTTATGTGCACGACTCCGGATCACACACAAAAGGTACGTCCATTTACTTTTATTTCTTTTGATATAAAAAATCAAATTTAACATCTGATTTTATAGAAATATTTCGGAGATTTTGAGTTGTGAACATTGAAACGGTAATGATTAGATGCCGCCACTCGAATACAACGTAATGTTATGTTTAATCATTCTATATCTTATTTTTTGTTGCCATAGATACTTAATTTGAGGTAAATCTTAAGTTTGGTTTGTTGCTAGAGTATTATGAAAAAGACATCAACGCAAGGAGTAAAGTAACGTTTTAATTACAAGATTCACGTACTTTTTGGGCAAGGATGGCGCACTAACGAAAAATTATTACATTTAGCTACAATATGTAGAGCGTAGTACGTTTTGATGGGCTCCAAAACTCAAAATACTCCGCATCTACGATACAAAAACATGTAATAAACAATAATAACATAACAAACATATATGACGGTCAGTTTGGTATTAGCCATACTCACAAAAAAAATTTAGATACACAGCCCAAATCGAACCCGTTTATTTTGACAAAGAACATTAACGTGTATTCAGAGTGGGCAGACTAAATTTAATCCGCCGGACTAGCCGCCGCCGGTTAGTTTTTGTACGATTAGTCCGGTGTTAATCTCGTGCTAAGTTTTGACAGGTGCTCTCTGAATTCGACTGCCAGACGTTACTCAAAGACTACTAGAAGTTCAATATTGATTATGATTACAGTAAATATTAGAGGGTTAATTAGATATGTTGCTATTCATTAGATTTAAAAATGATTGAAAATTTATAATTCGAAAAATGTATGCGTAGCATCAGTGACAATCACGAATTGAAAATGATTTGACATGATAACGTATCGATTGAAGTATTGGCGGGCAGCACGGGCGATGCCCGCGCGGGGTTGGCCATCAACATTCATTCCGTGATTCGGCACGCCACGATAATATATTCCATTTAACTTAATTAAATTTATGACCGACATCGACTGGGTTACTTATTGGCGTCGCTCGCTACATTTCATTTTTTGAAAGGCGGATGTCCTTGGGAGTTCTTTTCTCATTCGTCATACGATCCTTCGAATGCTATACAAAGGACATTTTCGAGTTTGTCTGATGTTAGCATAGTTAGGGTTTTTTTCAATACATTATTGTTTTATGATATAAATTAATATTATAATGTTTATTGTAATGATTGGTTCATCCACGTCTATTTTGATACAAGAAAATTTGGATTTGATAAATAAATTATGAAAAAAAAAAACAGCTAAAAAGTGTGAACAAGGAAAATTGAAATTAGAATGGAATTATTTACCTATAATTAAATTTTTGGAAGCATAAGAAACCGAATGCCAAAGAAGAACGACCTACAAACAAATTATATATTCAATTCACTAAGTTGCAATTAAGTCCAGGAAAGACATCGATCAGGGGTTGTCAATATCTGAGATATAATTAAAATGAGCGTGTCATGTACCAGAATGTTTGATCGCAGTCAAAAGTAATTATAATAACATACTATTAATAAATATGGAGGTTAATACTGCACACGATATGGAAACTTGCAACAGATCAAACTGATTGATTCGAGTGTTCATGCAAGGAGGCCAAAGCCACCGACTTGTCGCTGTAACGTTAAGCGTAGCAATACCAGAACATGGCTGCGTCAAATTTTCGTTATTAAAAAGTTAATTTTAAGAAAAAATACAAAAACCGACTTCCACGAGTAGACTCCGTGTATGTTATTTTGTTTTTGATAATTTAAAAAAAATCTAAATAAATTTCCATCAAATGTATTTGGAATCACCTCTAAGGTGTGGCCGACCTAACAAAAAAAGAATAATCAAATGAATTCATAATTGGCGGAGTAATGTAACTTAACTATAAACTCTAACTTAATTAAAGTTATTCAATACGTCACTTGGTCATATTTTGTATGGAAATTACCCTTTTGAAAATAGTTAGTATCACTTTTATAACTTACAGTAAGTCATAGTTTCAGTTGTGACTATTTATCTCAACCAGTGTCGTAATTTTTATGCACATCTATCAGTCAATAACTGGAAAATAACCCAATAAAATACTTTTGCGTAGGAATGTCAGGTCGGCGATGGGTTCTCGGAAGCAGCCTAGACTTTCTTATCTGGACTTTTTTATCTATTTTCATAAATTGAAATGGGAGAACAATCTCGCTAAACCGTGAAAAGAATCGCTAAACCGTGATAATAACATCGTCGTCGACATATTCTACGAGCCAACGCATCACCTCAAACTGCACTTTGCACCCAATAATCGCAGCAGCGAGATCGTTATTTGCGTTGCATGAAAAATGGCAGTTTGATTCCCGGCGACAGTGAGCGAAGCGGCGACGGCGGCCGGTCAATTGTCGCGGCGACGCGACGCGCGGGACAGCTGCAGCGAAACTAAAAATAATTAACTAAATGATTTAGATTCGCGGCCGCGCATCCATTCGGACTACTGCTAGCTGCTGACGCGGGTCACTCCATATTTTTCTCTTACTATAAGGAAAATACGTTTTTTTTGTTATGTGGACCCTTTGATGTTTGACATGCATGACATTTGACTCTTGTTACCACTAAGTTGCTTCATATTACATCCCCATTGAAATGAACTTGTTCCGGGATCAGCATTCACTCAACATTTTAGTTTTAGTAAGGCATATATACACATGTGGAATAAAAATTACAAATGATAGTGCAACCAGAACCCACACGAGGTAAAGTTTAACGTTTTCTATTTCACCAGAGACTTCCATTTCCAAGAGTAGCATGGCTAGCCACAAAAAAAAATTAAACCCAGTATTTAGTGAAACGATTAGGAACTATCAGGAGAAAAAATCGCCCTTAAAGCGCTGAAAAGAAATTTCCTTTGAAGAAATACGTGAGCAATACGTTGCCAACTCCACGTTAAGCAGCCTCGAGCCGGTTATGCATTTTTCACTGTCCACCCGGACATCGATTCCCGTCTCTAGCGACTTCGGATCACCCGCCGAAATTCTTGAGATAATGCAAGTTGGAGACGAACGCGTTACGTCACATCATTTGACGTCATCGGCATCTAACGGCCGCGTATCGCTTCGTCAGCGTCGCCGCAGCGTGATTATTGTCGAATTACAATTGAGATATAACCGTCATGTGTCTTCAACCGTCAATTAATCCACCAAAAACCGTGCAAATAATTACTTATTTCTATCGAAAATTATGTAAAACTACAAATATTCTATAACAACGCTTTGTATCCATAAAAAATAAAGATTATGGATTGCTTATGAAAACAGCCAAAAAACATTTCATTTTAAATAATTATATAATTATAATCATTTTAACTATTAATAAGAAGAAATGATAAAGATTTAGATGAATCAGAAAAGGGTGACGGTCCGAAATAAATAAAGAATACACAATCACCAAGTTTGAACACCGACATAGAAAAACATGGAAAAAATAACATTACAATGAACACAATCCTATCGGCAGCGCCACACCATTCGCAATTTATTCGCTACGTCATCATGCAGGTAGCCAAATTATAGCTGCCTGACAGCTACCAATTGGCCGAATCATAACTACCCGACAGCTACCATTTGGCCATATCATAGCCGCCCGACAGCCACTACATCACCAGTCGCAAAATTGTCGCAATCGCGACGCGGAACGAGCGCCCGCCGTCTCAATTATAACATCAAGTAGGTGTGCCGCGGCCCGGTAATCCATGCGTGATGTACCGTTATTAATTCGTCGCGAAATATCGGGCGCGATAAGTGAGAGGATCTGTCGGGGGAGCGCGTCTCGGCCGCGACACACATCGCGCTGGCTCCATCCGCTGCCAATAATAACGTCTGCTTCCTGAGGGACCGGCCGACGTAATTACGTCGCAATCTCGCAGGTGAATACGTTATTATAATCGGCACGGACAGCCGTCTGGCTGTAAGTTGACGGACACGGACACAACCGTTGTGGTGGAAAATATAGGGACGAAGCGATTTTTATTGGTAAGTTGTCCCAAAAGTGTTGGATTGCGTTATGGTTGAGATAATTTATAGTCATTATTCCTTGCCCGTTCAAATGATTAGTTAATATATTTTACCGATACCAATATTCAAATCGCAATATCGTGTACTTGATCGTGTACATATTTATAATTTTCCATTTTCTTAGCTCAATAAAGTGTAAATATGTTTGTTATGCTACCATTACAGGCCTTGGACAACCCTCCCGCTGATGTAACATTATTTTAAGTCCGATTCAACCACTCGAGTAGTCCACTGACGATTCCATTCTCAAATCTTGTAGCATTCACCACGTAGGTCGTAAAAGTAAATTTAATAATAATGGAAGGATACGCTTTGTCGTTAATATTTATTGCTAAAGTATCTACTATTTATGCTAAGACAGCGTCATAACTAAGTAGAAATAACCCATTTCATTCGTCCGCATCGGTGCCCCGCCACCACTCATCTCGGCCGACCCAGCCATCATAGATTCCGATGTCACGATTCGAACAAATTTATTGGTTACTATATCATCAAAACTTATGTCGGCTCATAATAAGTTTCCACGGGCCTAAGTTGAATTTATTGTTTATTTCGTAGCGGCAACGAAAGAATATGACGTGATTCCGTCCGACGATCTCTATAAATAATATCGGCATTAGACGCACGCTGTTATCGGCTGTATTCTACCTCCAGTTTCCGTGGAACGACGCGCGAGCAACCGTCGGAGTTCGGGGAGTCGCCCTAATTTATGACGTTTCATTTCGACTTTAATGTTATAAATGCGACTATTGGGGATAGGGACGTAACGCACGGGCGATGTCCGATCGGCTCCATAATTAAGGACACAAAGTGCGTTATTTATCGGTCGGCTTGAGGAATGCTCCGATGACAGCGTGAGGAAGGGACGAGCTGCGTCGCCGCGCTCGGCTGATTGGTATTCAGAGACGAATAAATAATTCGATTTCGAGCAATGAAAGGCTCGGCGACCGCTCCGCAGCTCATTGAGCACAAAAAGAACTGTGACAGAAATTAGACTTAATTGAGATATAACTACGCAAGGTACGGATCGATATCATTTATTTTACTGATCCCTTGTGTCACGATATCTGCAAATAGTGGGACATAAACCTGTTGTCTCTAGTCCGTAGGAGCAAAGCCGACTGGGATGTCACCGTAAGTATGTCTGCGCGATGTGACACAAGGCACGACAACTGACGGCATTATTGTCACTTGGCGCGTAATTTAGGACTGCGCGCGGCTCGGATCGGACGCCCGCTGGGACCGCACATTTCTTGCTATTCAACTATCATGACTACATAGAGTCGAGAGTATGTTTCCAGCTCTGACAACATTGTGTAGAAATCATATCTGAGCGCAGTGGACATTGTGTAAGTACAGTCGTTTATTTCATGTCGGAATACTTTATTTTGAAGAAAACTTTGTAGGGGTTGACACTGTCTGGTTTAAATTTTGTGTGGGATAATTTCTTCTTAATTTGGAACCCCGTGGTATTATCGCTGTTTATCGCTGTGGTTGTAAGTTATATTAGTCAAAAACAGAAGTCTTTCTTGGGCTACCATTGGAAAAAAGTCCGTGCATTTTGTTTGACTTGGCTAACTTTCAGCGTTCAGCCCGCCCCGATTCGTTAATCATGATTGAAAAAAGATAATTTAACAGATATGGATTTCAGAAGAAGCCAGTGACCCACATCCTTAATGAAATGCACATTTTCAGGTTTCAATGGCTTCACCAAACATATGCGGCCCGAACATTTTGGCAGTAATGGAGGGTTGCAATCGAGGGCCGAGACTAGAGGTGTCCCTCAGCGCTGAAGGATCGAAATCGAACATTCGCTTTCCCGTTTTCACCTATAAAACATGACTGGGCATTTTCTGTCTCTTAAAAACTATAAAACCTAACAATATCTGTAGAATGCCTCCAGTGTAACTACTAATTTCTCTCCAAATATAAACCTTGCGTCGATTTTGCCTGCCCTGTGTAGATTATTTAAAAAACTGTTGATTTCGCTCTGATTACATCAGTAAATAATTCAGTCCCGAACCTATTTCTTACCATAAAGAAATGCATCTATATGGAAGCGAACGAACGCACATGACATGATGCAATCATAAGGGTCATGAACTAGAACTCCCAAATCCCAGAAACTGGTCAGGTGTAATGTGAATTGTGTTGTTTTGAAATATTTTTATCATTTTAACAAAAGCGACCTACACGTGAGTGAAGTCGTGAGCTAAAGAACTAAACTATACATTTTCGGAACTGCCATGTCGCCGATGGTAACGAATATAATGATTTAAAAAAAAAAGCAAATACTTCCGAGGTAACGCTCCGATTATAAACGTTTAACATGAACATATCGCCGATTATAACTTCACACAAAATATTTTTATATTTAATTAATTATTTATTAATTAAAACTATAAATTTGAGTATAGAAACACTTACACATGAATATATACTACATACGAATTGTTTGCGCAACTAAATACCAGTCCTGTTATTTTAAACTACAGGTGACCTACTCTTTAATTATGTTTTTTAACCGACTTCAAAACAAATGAGGAGGTTCTCAATTCGTCGGAATCTTTTTTTTTTTCATTAAGAACGTATGTAAAAAGGAAATATTTTTTGGAATGGAACTGAAACTGCCCATGCCCGATTAGTTTAGAACCATAAACCTATACTTAAAAAAAATCCATTATAAGTTTAAATAAAAATAATACAAGTATGTAGTTTTTGCAATATGCAATAGCTCCGAGGAGTGCGTGCAGTTCGGCTGCTGACTTTTCATTATAAGATTTATGGGAACACAACTCATATAACATTTTGTTGACTGAATGAACACAGTTTATTATTAATGCACGAACTGAATGGAGAAGTTTTGCATCTCGACGATTTTAACTAAATAAATAATTATACACACATTGCGTATGAAATAGCAAATTATTTTGAGTTTATGTTTCCTTACCAGCCCTATCCATGATCGCATGCTCACTGGCAAAACTCTAAATAAGATCTAGTTGGTGAATCCTGTGGGCAAGATGCATCCTGTCATTCGAAAGATATTCCATTTCGGGGACCCGTATTTATAGTCCTTTCTTTATTCCTCCAAAACAAAAGCGGACCATCTCGTGCCTTACCACATTCGAGATTCGCTCCGTCGATATCGTTCTACACGACAGCTTCGAGATATCGGTGCAGGCCAGTGCAGCGGCGAGCCTGTGTTGGTGTGACTCTGAGGGAGTGTTGGTGTGACTCTGAGGGAGTGTTGGTGTGAGACTGAGGGAGTGCTCGTGTGCTGCTGGAGTGTGCCGCGTCCGTGCGAGCAAAACGAGGACGCTGGGCCGGATAGAGCGGGGTCCACAAATCGCGATCGGGACAGCTAACAGGTAGCAGGTTACGTCTATAGGCTCCGTTCCAGCGGTTCCAGGAACTACGCGACAATATCAATTGCGGCCGGACCGACGATTGATATACGATCAGCGCGCGGAATGTTTTGGTATAAATCGTACCAACGTTTCGTTTTAACCTCTCGTGAATACCTAATGGGGGTCCGGTTTAGAATAATATATGGGGGCAGAGGAAAAACAAAAGCAGGACAATATTGGTGCGGACGTCTCGTCGGGTTGCTACCGTCCGAAGCCAACTTTATGATCTAGCCGAGCCTGAGAAGGAGATCTGTGATTATGGGAAAGTGGAACATGTTTTGATGAGGATCAGAACGAAATTGTGATATAGAGGGACAACAGTTCGGCTTTATTGTATTATCTAGTAAAGACGATTATCCAATGGCACCGAGATAGTGTAAGAGTGATCAATAAATTGGAACTTATACTGCACGTTAGCTGGGGGTATGATGGAAGAAAGACTGGTACACTGAAAGAAATATAATAGCTAAACAGTTTAGCTGAATGGGTTTTTACTAAAGTTTAGGATGTAGTTCCTAAAGTTTAGCTAGGATAGCTAAAGGCATTTAGCTGTGAATGCAAATCTATTTTAGTAAAGCCCCTTTTGAGTAATCAGTACCTTAACGATCAGTAATTATTAGCTAAATCGATTTTTTTACTAAATTGTTTATGAATTACTTACTAAAGTTTAGTAGTAGTAGCTAAATAGAGTTCAGGTCTGGTTTACTGAATTCATTTAGCTAATTAAAGTATTGTTTAGGTAATAATACACAACTGGATCGGAATAAGCCATGAATAAAATCATGATAATTATCATTATTTTAGAGTTAACTGATGGATAAATCGAATTTCACCTAAATTTACTTGTTGATGATGCAAATAATATTCATAATCACACATTAATTGCCGAAATAATACAGTTCCTATAGGTAAAAAAACCAAATAATATCTTTCAAATGACCGTTATATTGTTTGATAACTGGTAGCTAAAGTTTATGTATAAATAGCTAAAGTGTTAATGTGATAATTATCAAACAAGTCTATTTAGCAACTACTACACAAACTTTGCTAAACTGTTTGTGTACTTACTACTAAGGTAGCAATATTTAGCTATTGACACATAAACGAATTACTAAACTTCGTTAGCTAGTAACATAACTGTTTAGTAAAATATAACTGAACAGTTTTGTAAACATAAGCAATAAAAACAAAAGTCAGATCTACATGTACGTCATTTCAATCGAGTTCTCCGTTCGTGCGCATCGCGGCATGTCGCCAGTCCTGTCGCGTCCTCCAGTTTCGTTTATTTAGGTAAAAGCGTAGGTACTCCGTTCATTGTTTATTGTGAACGTGCCTGTGTATTGTAGAACTTCCAAGAAATCGCTGGCAAACGACGACGCCGTGCGCTATTGGCTGAAGAAAACGTCAACAAGGAGGACGCGACAGGACCGGCGACACTGCGGACCGGCTAAGGTTTTTAGTAGATATTACAGTGTAGTAGAAGTCGGCAAAATACAAATTTCAGGGGAAAAGCCTACCTGCAGTAGGTTTTTTCCATGAAATCTACATTTGCTAAAAATCTACTGAACACTATAAAATCTACTAAACACTTAAGCAAATGACTACTAAACAGTTCGATAAAGAACTACTAAACACTTTAGCAAAGGACTACTAAACAGTTCGATAAAGAACTACTCAACACTTTAGCAAAGGACTACTAAACAGTTCGGTAAAGAACTACTAAACACTTTGGTAAAGAACTACTAAACACTTTAGCAAAAGACTACTATACAGTTTGGTAAAGAACTACTAAACACTTTAGCAAAAGACTACTAAACAGTTTGGTAAATAACTACTAAACACTTTAGCAAAAGACTACTAAACAGTTGGGTAAAGAACTACTAAACACTTTAGCAAAGGACTACTAAACAGTTCGGTAAAGAACTACTAAACACTTTAGTAAAGGACTGCTTAAAAGTTCGGTAAAGAACAACTAAACCGGTTTAGTTATTTTACCTATACTTTGACTAATATTTACATAATGGATTTTACTAAAATAGTTTAGCTACCAGTAGCTGATCAGTTTAGCAGTGTCGATATTAACTAAACTGTTTAGTAGCCAATTACTTAAAATTTAGTGATTAGTTACCAAAGCGTTTTTTCAGTGTATACGCTCGAAGCGGAGGAGAGTATTGTGGGGGTATCCCATGGAGATCGACGACCCCTGTAAGGTTTACCATTCCTTACCGTACTAGACGGTATCAGGCTTTATTTGTTTTACCCATATATACCTTTTAAAAAATAAAACTGAAGGCTTCAAACCTATAATATTGATTTGGAAAAGAGAAATGAATCGTTAAATTGCCAGTTTGCATAATGTTTAGTTGAGTTTATTGGCGTCCATCCATTCCTAAACATAAGTACTTACTTCCGTAAGTACGACCATCAAACCCACATAAACCATAATCGTATCGCCGCCAGTTCATAAAGTGCACGCGGTCTCCGCGAGAAAGCGCAGAAATGTACTGATTTATCCCCGCGATCGAGCTTTTTATAGATCATTTAATAGGTTTAAATACGTGGCGATAGATGGCAGCAGCGGCGGCGGCGGGGGAGGCGGCGGGTGCAAATCGCCGGCTCTACGCGGACTATCAGATGCACGAACTGCGGTTTGCCGCCGCGATACGTATAGCCGCCTCTTGTACACTCGCGGTCAAAACTGCTTTACCATACACTTCTTAGTAAGGTTCGTGACCGAAACGTCATCGCCTATCACTCTTGTTGGCGTAGGCTCGATAGCTAGTTGGCGCGAACAGTTTAATTTATTTTCGAGGAAAATATATGTAAATAAATATATTTATATGCATACTTATATGCAAAGCCTACATTCCCTTCTATTACTTTTTTCCTCTTAAAATATGGCCGATTTTTTGTTATTATAAGCGAGTTCTTCACAATACGTTATTTAATATTGTACAGATTGTTTTTGCTTTTGTTTATTTTTAACACGCAAATGTTTTTTTATTCCATCTCGTGATGGTAGATTTGAGGTGACAGTCGGAAACCCTGCAATGGCTACCGTGGTAAGGATAATTGATTATATTTGATATAAAAATAACGTGCCACGCCAACATAAAAAAAATCTACTTTACTTTCTATGGAATTTTTGGTCATTATAATCAGTCACCTTTTATATCTTCTTAAATATTTCCTAAATTTTAAAACTAAATAGTCAATGTAATTGCGGTTACGTGATTTCGTTTAGTAACTATGTGCTAAAGAGAGTGACGTGTCTACTTGACGGACGACCAATTTAGGATTCCCATACACTATCCAATATAGCGAGACAAATATTATGTGAATACCACGTAACTACGTATTTATTACTAATTATTCACTACCCATCAAATCAAATGCTGTAATAACCAAACTAAGTTTTCAAGAGTCATTTACAACCGAACCCGGAGTTGTAAACAGATTTCGACGAAGACTGTAGGTGTGTATACTATGACCGTTCTTACAAGGTATTCAAGTTGTACATAAGTGTTGTAGGAAACCGTATCGGGGCCCGCGAGTTATGGACAGATCGCACGGGTCAGATTCTGGCTAAATAGCGACCGACTCTGGATCTGTTTGAGCCGTTGCGCTCTCTGCTAATGCCAAGTCGTGTTTTGCACCGTACCTATTTGCACCGTCGTAAAGCGATCAGAGAAACGGATTTGCAGTTTCGTGGGATTAAAACCCGGCTCGGCCGTTCGGTGACATTATAAACCAATACGGTACGACACTAATAAGGTAAGTTATAATAACGGTATGTACATTTTGAACCACGGGAAAATGGAATAATTTGCTCATCCTTAACGAGACGGACCAGCCACCGGACTACCCTCGAAACATCTCTACAACCATCAAGCCTTTATTTTAAAACAATTTAAGGGTAACAATCACCCTTTTACAACAGTTTTCAGGCCTGGATTATTCATACTTTGTTATGGCCTATTGATATAGCATGTATGGTTCGTATTGTTCGTCGCGATGGTATGAAATAGCGACTAAAGACAATCTGCAGGGTGGAAATTTATTGGTGTATATTTTCCAAGGAGGAAAATAGAAAAAAAATATCCTTCGAATTTGTCCAACATTATGATGAAATCTGGATTATGACCAAATATTTTATTAAAAAATAAATTTACCGGCTAAACCACGAGTAAAAACTGACATTTTCTTATAGTGCCTATTTAGTTTCACCGAGAATCAATAAAATCCCGAAATCACAATGAATTGAACCTTGGACACGAACATCGAATCAATCCTTAATCAATCCTGAGCTGCTGGTATACATTTCCAAAATGCAAAAGAAATTATCCACACGGGGACATCAGGTTACTCCGGCTTGCTCAGATTTGTCGCGTGTAGGAGGCAGCGACAACGCTGTCCCCATGTTATCTGTCAGCGAACGTAGCACAATGCTCGCGCCCGCTGCAACCGCTTATGGGGAAGGGACTCATTAGCGGCCGATCTAATTAACGGAATGAACATTCGTTTTCTCGTGCTGCGCGGGAGTTGCGAAAGTGCGCCGACTTGTAACATCGAATGGATGGACATGTTTCTATGATGCAAGATATATTCTAGTCACTTGCAGCTGCAAGTCTGAGTACGTTACAAAGTATATACTTATAGCACAATTCACCAACATGCAAGATCGGTAATGATGCATGCATTCAATTCAGTAATTCGTATTCCACGTAAAACGGTAGGTCACTTCCCTTACTTCCTGGATGGTAGGGTAATCCCGCCCGGGGTGGTACCGTGGCATTGAATGAAACATGATCGAAGGGTCAATGAAAAGCGGCTGTGTTTTCCATCCCGTTAATTTTAGCCGTGCAATATAAGAAAGGTGCTGACATGGCAACCCCCATTCTTGTACCCCCGGTGTACTAAATAATTCTAAATATTAAATATACATGCTGCGGCCGAATCATTTTTAGAAAGTGATGTTCATAGGTTTCCCACTTAGGAAATTCCGATAGAAGCTGTGTGACTCAAGAAGCGAGTGGTGTTAGATTAACCATGTTGCTCTCGCTGTGGTGTTAGATTAACCATGTTGCACAGAAATTTAAACTAAAAACTTACTGCATAGGTCACGTTGGTTCAAATTATGAAGCTTTACTGCAGACTTACCTGAAAAGGAAATGAAAATTGGAATTAATACACATTTATCAGAGGGAACTCTACGAATTGGACTAATTATATTTTCAATACTGCTTTTTAAAATCAAATTTGTATTTAGCTTAAAACACTGATTATTTAAAATAGAGTTGTGGCAAAAGCATTGACCTAATAAAAACCAATTACGAAACTTTAATTTTCATTACATTACATTTCATTTCATTACATTTTCAAAGTTTGGTTTTCAATCAATGTTTAGATGTAAATTGCTGAAATGCAAACTATTCTCCAAAATCATGTGAACTTCCATCAGTTTACTACAATTTGAAAAAAATATTGTGAATACTTGTATATTATATTGTATTGAATATTGTATCTCTATCCAAAACATCGAAACTCTACGGTAACAGCGAAAAGGAAAACAATCCTATATATTTATATATTTGACAACAGACACACAAATGTGATACATATGCACATATACTCACAACAACAATGATAAAAAACGGAAGTCAGCTCAGCAATCAACTCCAGGGGAAAAATGCACCCAACTAAGCTGATGCGAGCAGAAGTTTTCCAGGCGGCATTCACACCGGGCGGCGGCGGCGCGGCGTGGCCGTTCGCGCCGCTTAATAAGCCGTGCATGACGCCGGAATTATGATTACACAACATTAGCATGGGAATGTGTCTGGCGGAATGGTCGCGCCGAATGCAGCGGGTCGCGTCGCCCTGGTGTGAACGCGTCTTAACACAATGTGTCGAGTTGGGAGGAGATTCTTCGCAAGTTTATTTCGCCGCTCGTCTGCGTCGAATGGGTTCGAAGCGCCGTTTTCGAAGTTTGGATGGGTTTGTTCGCTTGCATTTTGTGTTTCAATGGCGAGGATACGAAATATTTTATAATTTTTTTTCAGTTGTGAAAGTGCCAGTAAGGGTCGATAGGTAAAAATCGTAGGTGATGCGAGCAATAATTGTGTATAATATTGCTAATGTTGATCGTTTTGGACCTTTACTGAGATGTTCAATGAAACCATACAATTTGTTTATGTGGAATGAAATGAAAGTTGAACTCAATATCAATCCCAATTAGAACAGTGGGGTTAATGTTTTAATTCACAATCATCTGTGACTCGCCGGTGATTTGCAGTCACCTGTATATCACCGGTGAATATTTACACTTTCTTACTCATGGAATGGTCATGGTCAACATTCCACAACTTTTTCACTGGCAAAAAACTTCATCATTGGCAAGCATTCATTCAATATACATACTTAACTATATACATATACGGCTCTTTCTCCCTATTGTGATGGTTAGTAGCGATCGAAGCAGCTCGGATTGAGGCCGCCAAGTTTTTAGTGAAAAATCACTCCAAAGGCGGTCTCTGAGATCATAAATCTAAGAAATAGCAGTTCAATTGTCCGATCTATCGTAAATCTTGGGAAGGAGTAAATTTACAAGTTAGCACGAAGATTGCTAACGACGAGAGCGGACAGAGATCTATTTACAGACTATCTAACATTTGGAGATGCAGCTGAGCACATAGTTGGAAGTTAGGTGTACAAGTTTCAATGCATTTTGTTGTTAACGTAATGATACATAAACAATTGTTCATGCCCTTGTGCAAAATACCAGTAGTCTATGAACATTTTATGCTGATTGGAAGCTCGCCAATTTATTGCAGTTATATCCTACATTATGATAATGCTCCCATGTGATTTTATCAGTGAAGCAACACTATAAATTAAGATGGTTTTAAAAGCAAATATAGCGTACGTTGGTTACAATGAATAATAATTTAGGCTGTTTTACATATCACGAACATAATTTTGGTTTATAATGGAATAATTGTCTTAACATACAGGATGGACTAAATTTTAACCATATAATCTTTGGCACATTTGAAGCAAAAAAGGTGGATTAAATTTTGTACGACTTATAAAAGTAAGTGACTCGAGAAGCCAGCCTAGACATACCGCTGCATCTGAATTCTCACGATGCACTGTGTAAAGCCGTCAAGTTTTGCGCAGGCCTAGTTTATCCGCTGAGTTATTAGAGATCAAGTAATCTGACGGGTAGTTATCGTTCACAACGGCTCGTTATAGTCTACGTCACAGCATGCGGTGAGTTCGCGATGTGCTTGCTACGAACGAAACGTCTTTTTGACGCGTCTTTATCTCCTGTTTATTTGAAACTCTTGCGACCTCACTGATATACATTATTGGAACACTATTTTCTATGTACATTTATAGACGAATATTTGTGTCCAAGTCAAGACAGACTTGGATTGGCTTTCCAAACAGATTTGTTTGGATATTTCTGATTTTTAATAATGATTAGTGGCTTTCATTACTATTAATTTAAAAAAATACCCGGTAGGATTGAAGTATTATTTGTTACTAGCAGCCAGTCCCGGCTTTGCACGGGCAAAATATCATTTAAAAAAATATTATTTTGACACAATGATACACTAAGAAACCCTTTTTACGTAGAGTTCCTACATTGAAATATTTGAAATAAAAAAAACTTAGATATTATTATTAGATGATTATTAGATGTTAGAGAAATAATAAATTCAAAGTGCTAAAGGGAGAACCGCGGCCTCCGACGCACTATTTATAGGCACGCTCCCGCCGCCCCGGCCGACCGGTACCGCCGCAAACGCTACGTCCCGCAATTTTTAAATCTATAATATCTTCGAAAATATTCATTTAAATCATATGCTGTAAGAGCTATATAGATCTATATTAAATCAACAATGTATTTAAGGTATTTAATTGGATAAGGTTTAATGCTGTATTGGTTAAAATCGCTTCGAAAATTAGCCATTATTTGTCGTAAAAAGTAAATGACAATTTTTTTTTACTGTGGGATATCCATAAGAGATAAACATATACAATTGCGGAGTTTTCTGTAGACCTTTTCAATGTGTACAATACCTAGTACATTATTTTGATAAATATCGTAGGGTTCAGCCTGCTTTTGCAATGTAAGCAGAAAACATTTAATTTTTTACGACAACACATTGGAAACCTCAAAAATAACAGTATTTCTCCACTATTCAATGGATGTTATTATACATATAAACCTTCCTCTTCGATCACTCTATCTATCAAAATCTGTTGCGTAGTTTTAAAGATTTAAGCATACATAGGGATATAGGGATATAGGGATGTCGGGACAGAAAGCGACTTTGTTTTATACTATGTAGTGATGTAGGTATTACCAGAAAAACACCTGAATGGAATAACATTTTACAAGCCCCAGTCGTTAAGTTAAACACGAACTAACACGAGCTTCGTTAACATTTCGGTCCCAACGCATTGTAAGTATTTCATTAGCAAGCAACCAGCGCTTAAAGCGCTGTCTTAAAAAATATCACAGCAGTGCAGGAATAGTTAGCCTTGATCAAACCACTTAGCCGGAGATTAACACTAATGCCCGTCTTGTTTTTCACGAAGAAAAATGCAAGCGAAGAAAGAGACAGGTAAACGGTGTTATCGTTTCGTCCGTAAAGTAATACAGGTTGACGGGGGACTAAAGCTGTGTCTCTGTGACAACAAAGTTGTCGATACAAAAGAGTCGGTCGGACACTTTTTCCTGTGTAGCTCCCATCCGTCAAACGCGCGAAAAGGAACATAATTCAAATATTTTATATCTAAAGCGTATTGGGATAGTGTAATACTTATTATCTACGTATTAATGAAATCGCAGTCAAATTATACTGATATTCAAGCTGACATCTGTACGGACACTAAACCCGATACCCGTCCACATGTAACCGCCTGAAGGATCTTCGACGCCGATATTTCCATCTCGTCATATTCCTATCTCGACAAAACGACTGGCACGCTGCGAGCTAGAGCCAATTCGCCAATCCAGAGCGTCCGCCCAGAGCTGAAGGGCGCTTGCGTCGAGTGCCGAAAGTACTCTGACGAGCGTTCCGACTCTACGCACAGAGAGTGCGCTCCGACACTAATTGTGCCCAAGAACTTAGCATCTTTACGAGCTCAGATTTCTCCACGCGACCACCCTTCCTAATTCGCCGTCCGATACAATTTGAGTCATATTGCGAGAGCGGTAGGGTTTGATGCCGAGCGTTGGAGATGCCGGGTATGTCACCAGTGTTGGACTGTTTAATTGGGCGTATCAGCACGAAATATGGACGTCGGTGGCGGCTTCGTGGGACGTGCTTCCTTTACAGGACTTGTAGGGGTACGTTGGCGGTGGCGGCGGAACTTCGAATGCTGCGTTTTATTTGTTGAAATGTGTAATGACCTGAAGTTTAAATACAATTCTTTTAACAACACCGAAGTTAGTATGTCGACATTTTTTTTTTGCAGGCGAAGCTCGAACCTTAGCGTCTCCGTTTCAGATTAGGCAAAAATTATTTCGTTTGTCCGGCTGTTCTCCTGCACAGGTCGAATTTGTAAAGAGATTTTTGTGAAATTTGGTGAACAAATTCGATAATGACGTAAAATTTTTAGTCCAACAAGTTTTAAAAAAAATCCAAGTATTGAAAAATGTAAAACAGGTTAATTAAAAAAAAACAGACTAGCGAGGTCTACAGCTCAGAGAGCCACTAATAAATATTAAAAGGTTATTATAACAATGACAATACTATAATGCCATTTTTCTCGAGGAGTACAATCCGTACCGTATCCTCACGTGCACGTTCATATTTAAATATTTTTTTTCTTTTAGTACGTCTTCAAAAAAAATATGTTTGCAACGTTTCGGAAGACGGAATTATTTTCGCCTATTAGGTACAACTATGCCAGTGTGATTTGCACGCAGTTTATAATCAAGATTCGGTTGTAACAATCCCAAAAACTTACTCGCGGCCACATCATTGCGCATGTCCTTTTATCGCGCGACATCTCCTCGCAGTGTCCCGCCGCCTTTGAAGTCTATCAAAAGGGCTCGTCGGCAGCCCTGGCGTACGGACGCACACGTCCTAATTTAATAACTTTATTAATGTGTAGATGGATCAAAGCAAACCCGAGCTGTCAGCGCGACTCGTCGGGGCGACACGGGGGGGAGGGGGGGTAGGGGGGTGGGGTGAGGGAACCCGGGACGCGCGCTACGTCACTGACATTTTGCTCGCAACTTGTGGAGCTATGCGTGTACCAAAATGTGTCATGGAAAGACAAGATTTTTCGATCATCTGTTTAGGTGTTTCTCACTAACATTCTATTTGTTCATTGCAATCGATTTTTATTTTAAAGTAAAAAAAAATAATGACATCAGCTTCAAAAACTAACCGCAATGGGCACATAGAGGCCTCCCATCCTACCTGAATACGGAGCACCCAACACAGACAATCAGAGCACCCCCTTGTGGTTGACATTAGGTGTTGAGAACGAAGCGTTTCTCAAACTCACCTCTCTGCCGCACCGCTAGGATATGGAACCGTCTGCCGGCGGTAGCCTTTCCTCACACCTATAACCTGGGAGTACTCAAGCGTAATTGGAACAAGCTCGATAGCTCAGCAAATGTCCGCAAATCCGCTGGTATGGTGCCTCGCTGAGCGTGGTTTCGCGAGACGAGGTGTATTTTGTTTTTCTGAGCACCTTCGGTCCTCAGCCAGCCACCCATACCGGTTTTTCATAAAACAAGTACATAAGAGCGTTTATAAAGTAAAAGTAATAATAAAAATAATAGCTATTTCGATGAAATTTTGTAAATCCACCCCTTCTGACGTAGAATAAATACCTACGCGAAATACAAATCCACACAGCACGGCAAGAATGAAAACTTTTAAGGTATTCCAGCTGCAAAAAAGTCCAAGTTGGGACGCGGTCACGAGCCCCGCGCGGCCTGTAACTCGCCGGCGGGCGGGGCGGGGGTGGGGGTGGGGGGGTGCGGGGGCGAGGGGCGGTGGGGTGGATGCAGCGCCACCGGCGGCGGCTCGGGGGTGGCGGGTTTATCTTTATTATTAGTCTGCCGGGTGAAATTATGACGACTGCAAAGGCGTCCTCTGCCGCGCCGTCCCGCTCTGCCGCGCGCCGCCATCCCGCTCGCCGTTCGCGCCGAAGACGGGCGCGCTCTGTTTATGCAGAGGCGATCCGGGCGCGACGTGACGCTGCAACGGAATGTGGCCGATCAGGCGCTGCCGGAGAGCTCACATTCGCGGGGGCGGTGATTGCGGGTCGGATGACTTTGTGAGATGCACACGTGCCGGTTTGCTACGGTGAGCCTTCCGCGGATCCTGGATTCGATTCCTGGTATGTTCTGGTTGTGCGTGAAACTGCTACGTTTTATGATGACGTATGTTTATTTTGACCTGACTTATTTTTACTTTCATTGTGATTTCCGCAGGTTGGAAAGCTTGTGGCGGGAACAAACTTTATTTAGTACCGGTATTTTGTATTGAATAAGATTAATTTGATTAATTCTTATTACTATTCACGTATTTAGGTATGTATTTATTATTTATATGACCAAGCATCAAATCAAGTCCAGGAATACTGAATGAATGAATGAATTAATTCTTTATTGTGCAATAGAAAACAAGTACAATTACAAAAACAATTCGAAACAACAACAAAATTGCACAAAGGCGGACTTATTACTAGGAGTGATTTCTTCCAGGTGCTTGAATACTGCTACTTGCAACAAGTCATTGGATCCGGGCGAGACTCACTCGCAAAATAAATAGGCAGGTGCATTCAGCTAGCGTGAGCTGCCTTTGGAAAACTTATAAATATTGCTTAAAGAAGCCATTTTAAAGATGCTCGGCATCTCACTGCGAGACCGAATGCCAAATTCGCCAAAGCACCAAGGTCACTGGCGTTTTTCACAGGGTCACCAAACTCAAGTGTCGTAGAGATAAAAACAGATAGAGCACGGAAATGTTGATGTGTTGACCCTGCCCAGGAACAAGAAGTGTTGGAAAACCACCAGCACATTCGTCAGATAATATTGGCAAAATAGCAGGCCCCAACAGGCGAAGAAAAATAAGAGGTCACCGCACAACTTGGTGACGTCAGAGGGAGGACTACGTTTTTTTTTTTATGTGACCTGACATGGACGGCTAATACCACACAACTACTGTTATGATATTAGCCCAATACACCACATTCCCGAAGGAATTTGGTGCCATGCCAGGGCCTTCCCTTTATGAGCACGGCTACATTGAACTGGATGGAGAACACGGACAAATTTTCATTGCCGCTTCGACCATATTTTCATCCAATGCGATGGTACCAACCCGGGCGGGTTTAAACCCTACCACCTAGTAGGGGAAGGGGACCTACAGTTTTAAATGGATTCCGAACCATGGAGCAGCTCGCATTCGTGACGAAATGCACTTATCGAACTCGGAAAGAGAAAGACAGTTGTGCATGTCGGTATTGAACCCAAGCCTCTGGTACGCTAGGCCAGTCCCCGCGCCACTAGGCTACGTGCCGCTACGAGTCCAACATTGGACAGCAAAATAATGATTAAGAAAATTTTATGTATCTGCAATCTGTAAATATGTACATTCCTAATGTTTAAAGTCACAAAAAATTGCAAGAAAAGGAAATCGAAACCAAAAACTACTTTTCTCTTACTACTTTACTCTTATCAACATTTATAAGAGAAAACGATCATGTTCATAAAACGGGTCCCTTGAAATCGCGTTTCCTTTTCGGTATCAAAATTTAAATAATGCTAAAAATTCAAAAATAACATTACATATTTGATTATATAACTTTCGACTGTAACCTAAACCTAGGCTTATGATAACAGCAAACAAATACATTGTCTTTTGGATCACTAAAAAAAAAACTACTGAAAGAAAAAGCGTGTGACTTTGTTGCATTAATGTTGAGTGAAACATAACTTATTCTTAATTAAATTGTAATTGATTCTTCAAGTATTTACATTTCAATCTCCAAAAAAAGACCCCCCGTAGCTAAGTGGAGCAAATGCTGGGAGTCCGATAAAGAATAAAAACTATTTTAGATGCGTTCGGTTACAAGCCATACGCCACGGGACATCACGCAAAGACATACGAAAGTGACGCACAAAAACTTGATTGAGTCGAAATAAAATCCGCAAGAGGCGAGGCGAGGCGAGGCGAGGCCAGGTGAGGCGGGGCGAGCCACCGCGATGCAAGCACAATGTAATCCACTCTCGGAACGTCTCAGCGGCAGTAACGAGTCCGCCGCGCTGACAAATAGTGTTGCCCTCCGAGGAACCGATTCCCGCACCGCCGGGATTATCTTACCGACGTACGCCAATTATTCAATAGCGTCCGACCAAAGTGTGCCGATTACTCATAGTCCGCGCAGAATGAGCGGGCCGCGGCGGCGGCGCGCGACGGAGCGGCCGACGTTCGATTCCCGATATGGGAATTTTAATCTGCGGTGATTAAGTGCGGGGAAAAATCGGAGCTTATTGTAATCGATCTGCGGGGCGGATAAATCGTCTATCGCGATGTTTGCTCCAGCATATTGGCCCATGCGGCTGCGGCGAGATAGGACGTTCTGTTTGAGGTTTCTTATACAGATAAATCCAGAGAAGTTTACGAGTCGTAAAACGAAAATCTATACTAACATGAAGAGTTTGTTTTATGTTTTGTTTGAACGCGTTAAGCTCTGGAACTACCAGTCGGATTTCGAAAATATGTTTGTGCTTGATAGCCCAATTCTTGAGAAAGATTATAGACAAGATCACATAACGCTACAACTCTCAGGACCCGGGCGATGCGACGTGGTGGTACGGGGGGGCCCAGGCCACATTTAACCGGGCTCCGCTCGGGAGATTTTCCAAAACAAAACAGACCCTTGTGGCCGCTTCTGCTCGCTATTTTTAAAAATACTCGAAAATTTATTAAAGTTTCCTCAAGTAGGTAGACATGACAATGCCGGGTTCTATTCATAGGTTGAAATATAGGAAGGTGGCATACCTTTGTATTCCGAAGACAACAGCCTGCAATGTCGTAATCACAATTTCATAAGCACGCCCGAACTCGCATGTCGGCCGCGACAAGCCGACGCACCGCAAGAACAGAAAACGAAGACTTCGATAAAAAGGGCTTGCCGTAATACGGACACAGGACGAAACTCTCAAAGGAAATTCCAAAATATAAAATCAAGAGAGCGGCCCGTAATACAGTTGCCGTTTTCCCTTCGCACGACCTTCAGGGCAGTCGATAAAAAACCACCCCGAGCCACCCCTCGGCCCCACTGCGGACCTCTTAACCCTTTCGGCGAGTCAGCCGACTGGCAGCTCAGAAGTGCCATTCAAATTTTTCATCTTTATCGCGCAATTTATGCCAATCGTTAATATGCAAATTAAAACATAAACACAGGGGTGTAGGGCGGGGTTCCTCGGAGGACGAGCCGCCAAATAGCAAATTATTATTCCGCAAGTTTAAGCCGAAAATTTCCTTAGCATCTGTCAATCTCCAATTTCCTCGTCTTAATTAACGTTCACCCTTTCTTGTTTTTTTTTTTAAGAAAAAAATCGAATGAAGCACATTCCTTTGCTACTCTCAAGTAAAAAATCGTAAGTATATATATTTTTGACCGATACATTTGTAAGAAAATAAAATTGTATTGCTAAAGCTTCGCATTTCGAATAAACTCCGGTTGAGACTGATAAAAATAAAAAGCAGGCAAGTCTCTTACAATTATTATAAATTATCAAAAGAGCGATACTTCAGATACTATATCGAATACATTTTGGATTTATTATTTTATTGTATGAAAAGAGGTTGAAGCGGCAATGAAAATGTGTCCAAGTTTTCCATCCAGTTTAATGTGGTCATGCTCATAAAGGGAAGGCCTCGGCATGGCACCTGATTCTATCATATTGGACTTATATCATGATCGTGGTTGGGTGTTAGCTATCCATGTCCAGTTACAAGTAATGGTATAATAAGGAAATACAATAATACTATGACCTAAGTAATAGAGTTCGTCAGCATCAGTAGCCCAGTGGCGCGTCGTCTTGCGGTTCAATAAGCGTGGGTAAGCATCTCTGAACGTGGTTCGATTCCAGATGGATGGGTAAGCGCACTAAAATAAACATAAATATACATCAGTACTTCTGCGCTATTACTTATTCTGTCCACCATTTAATATTCACTATTACAAGGGTACGCAAGAGATCTTTATACTTTTTAGGGTGATAATATTATTCAAAGAGCATTTTCGCAATTTATAATTAAAACAAACTTTAAAGGTTATTTTCAATGTAACCAATAGACTCCTATTAGCATCTCAACATCAACCATTTCAACCATGCTTAAGTACCAGCAAGCTGGAGTGGGGAAGCGGTGGGTAGGATTAGACCATCAATGTCGGCTCTGTCGTCATAATTCCTTGTTGAGCTCGCGCTGTAGAGGAAAGGAAAGGCAGACATTTTATTCGTCTAATGAATAATTCACCCCAAACACATTAACACACAGTTATTAAATACTTGCTTTGCGCTTGCCAAACTGATCATCCTAGGTGAATTAGAATCCATGTTTCTGGTTGGGATGAAGCAAGGCTAATTTGAAACCTGATGTCCTATTTGACGCAAGCACAAACAGTCCAGTACGCTAGTAACCATTTCTGGAAATAAAGTTCCTTGTTGTGCATTTGGCGGATGGGAGCTACACGGGAAAAAGTGTCCAACCGACCCTTTTGCTGTCATAGAAACGGCTTCAGTCCTCCAGTCAACCCATATTACTTTACGGCGGAAACGATAACCCCATTGCCTGTCTCTTTCTTCGATTGTATTTTTCTTAGTAAAAAGGGAGACAGGTATTACTGCCAACCTTCCGGACATCGGACTTTACTAGTTAATTGATCTCCTATCTCACTTCCGCCATAGCCAAAAAATAATCATTGTAATACCCCTTGCTAAAATTTTTAATAAATACTTTTTTTATACGATTTAATTTGTTATGCTTCTTTGTGCGTGTTGATTAATAATGGAGATATATAGCAAAATAAATTTCGTTCCTATCGGGTCTTCCACGGCACCACTCGGTTGTGTAATATTTTTTTCATTCATACGTTATGTTTTCAGACATAAAAACAAAGTTTTTGCAAAAATTTCGAAAGAAACCACCAAGATAATATACTTTTTCGTACGCCGTTTATTCCAAGGAATATAATTGCAGTATATTCGTAAAGTAGTTCTTTTTACTGGGCTCTTTCTTTAATTCATGTGTCCTTGCTTCACGGTCAATCGACCGTGAAGCATGCATATCACATTCCTTGAAACCATCAAGTTGTCTTCGATCACCACCGTAGTTCCGCGAGTCTACGACACAGAGGCAACTTCGTGCGGACGGCTAGCGCCCGCGACGCGCTGGGCGGCGGTGTCCGCCCTCGCAGCCGCCCGCCGCCCGCCCGCCCTGCCACTCCTTACACCACTTGTCTTCATCCGCATTCTCTCGATCGCATTATGCATATTCAAATCGTCAAAATGCGATTGAATATTCAACGGCTTGATAAATATGGACCGCGGCGACGCGGAAGCGGAGCTTTTACTGAAATATTGTCTATTGAACTTATCGCGGCGCGCTGATGGAAAAGTTGGGGTTTGATTTGGTTTTTATTAACGTTTTATAGAGAAAATGCTCTTATTTTATGCATTATTCGCAATGCAGATTCATCCGGTACTTTATGTTTTTCTTTGAATATCCATATCTGTGAGTTGCATTGAGTGACTTGTCTCACTTTCTAAAATAGGAAACTGCAGAAGGTATTTATTTTTAGAGACAGGCTGATGTGTCTCCTTCGCATATGAGGTGCTTGAATTTAAAAGTTTCCTTTGGTCCAGTCAGATCAGAAAAGTCAGTTACACTTAAGGTGGCCCAACACGGCGGGCCTAACTCATTCGCGGGCTCGGTACAAAACCGTGCTGTTGCGCTCTGGGACCTTCTGTGTTTCAAAGAATAAGACAGGCTCCGTGATGAGGAAGATGCATTATGTCCACAAAAAATAAAATGTGCATAGTGTATGATTTGGTAAGATTTACGAAAATACGAATTTCAAAACGATTTATAGCTAAAAGTAAACCACGACCGCTGTATTCAAAAATCTAACAAAAACCAAATAGATTATAATTCTTGATTAAAAAATCTATGTCGGAGGACTAATCTTTTTAAGATGTTCTTACTTTATCATTGCATAATCTACCTCCAAAGTTATTGTATAAAACGCGCGAAAAATCCGAACTTTCGGACCTTATAACTTAGAAACCAAACACAATTTTACAATGCCAACGGTCATCAGACATCTAGTTCAATCAAATAAAGCTATTTCGAGTAAAATTTGGGATCTCTGACAAGTAATATGTGCGTGATCTTCTTTCCCCGTTTGTATGGGGAGTCGAGCGGGATGGGCCACCTTAAGTTTAATTTATTTTATTGTGTACTTAGCTTATTTTTTTGTAGATAGGTAGCTTGGACTGATGTGTCTAGATCATAGTCAAGGTGTCCATATACATGAGTTTCCTTTGGTCCAGTTACTAATTTACTTAATGCCAACAATACCGCTTTAATGTTAACACATTTGAAAGAGTTCTTAAGCGATTTATTTAGGTAGATATCCAAACGGTATTTTTTTATTGATTGACATTATTATCAGCTTTGCATGGGTTTTTCCCCGATTTTTTTTAAACTAACATATGCACGCCCTGAAATAACGCAATCCGAGAACGTGTAAGCCATAAACAAGCCCACTTCGTCAGTGGTCACGGCAGTTCCAGCCTATCGCGTTTAATTTGATCTGTATTGGCAATTATCTGCGCTTGAACACCGCTCAAAGATACGTCAAACGTGTCAACTGTTGTGGCCGGTCCAGGGCCAGCAACACAACGCCACTCTGCCGTGCGTATGCCAGGCCACGTCCCCAGGTGTCACGGAGCCAGGTTCAACAGTTCGATTCTTTCATTTCCTATCAAAAATGTAGTTAACCTATGCAGGATGTTAGGCAAGTAATACAAAATTAAAGAGATACAGGAAGGAAAACTCATCTGATTATCTATTGTTGCATTTTTATTGTCTGCGGCAGGCTATTATTTTCCGCAAAAAACAGCTGTGGAATAGGCTCGGATGATAGGGGCCGGAAATTACGAAAAGGTGCAAAAAAGGCAAGCTCATAATGTAAGTAAAAAATAAACCAGTTTGGTCATTATAATTTTTTTAACCTTGCGTTATTTATTATTATTACTTTTATGTTCCTAATTACTATTTTAAATTGATTAATTATCAGGAATAAAAACTTTTAAAAAATTTACTAAGTAGGTTCACAAATTAATATTCGCGTTGATCCGATCCTTACTTCATGTAACAGTCTAATTACAATAAACATGAGCGTGTATTATTCCTACATAACTGTCAAGTGACGTAATCTTGCCGAGATGTGGGCCTGTCAGATCCCAGGAGATAGCTTTGATGTCCAATGCAAAGGGACACAACCGCTGCAAGGGAAGGATCATTGGAATAATCCTTGGCAAGATGACCAAATAAAATACCAATTCAATTACTTCATATTAGTTCTGAACTGAATAATTGTAATGCTTTATAGGTGTTTGATTATGTGATTGGAAATTGATGGCTAATATTAGAGAGCATCTAGTAACCGTGAGTAGTAACTGAATCTTTTTACTCGGAATAGCCACTTTAAGATACTAAGTCGATTGGACGTTATATTACTATGGACGGAAAACTCGTAAAGTTTCTTTGCGGATTCTTCTCTTTAGAGTTAATAGAATCCGCGGATCATTCCGTTTTTGATGTAACTTAGTTTCGTTTGACTACCGAAAAAGTTTAAATAAATGAAATGCAAGTAACTCTTGGTTACGCTGCCGCCATATGATTGAATTTTAATCGCGCTTGTTGTCCATTAATTCTCGCTGGCTATTATTATTTGCCCAACACACCACATTGGAACTTGGTGCCATGCCAAAATGTACCTTATAAGACACGGCAGCATTTAACTAAATGGAAAACACTTAACATTTTAATTTCCGCTCAGCCCATCGTTGATTCAGTGCGATAGTACCGACATGGATAAGATTAACCCCATTACCTAGTAAGCAAGGAAAAGGTAACCTAAAATTGTTCCTAACAAACCTAAAAGGGATCTAAACCACGAAAGACGAATGCCTTAGTAGCCTTTTATCACACCCTCGGAAAGAAATACAGTGGTGCCCAATTATATTTACCACGTACCAAAGTAGTCGATATTGGACGATATTGGGTAAGCTCAAGTGGCAGTGAAGAGACGACGACCGTTGGAGTAACCGTGTCCTACACTGGCGGCCGTGGACAGGAAAACGGAGTGTGGGAAGCGGTGGGAGTGTGGGACGACGACATCAAGAGCGTCGGCGGAAAGCAGTGGTTCCGTACCGCTGAAGGCCGGGAGGAATGGAGGAAAATTGGAGAGGTGTATGCCCAGCAGTGGACGCTAACACCCTGACTGACTGACTGACTGACTGACCAATTATATTATTTTTACGTTCCGGAAACCACACAGCACTATTTCTTTAAAGAACGATGAGCTGAATGTCCACTACCAATATGAAAATATGTTAAGTTATATTTTCCTCGATACATACTTAACAGTGATGCTTTCAGAACGGGCGACGTTTTGCGACGGAGAGCTTTTCAGTATTCAGGGACGGCATTTTCTCTCACGGCGACTCAAAAGTGTCCACCGGTCCCTGTCCGCCACCCTAGGTAGACAGTTGACCGTCCGGGATACACACTTTTGCCGTACAGGCACTATCATATTAAGTATATAATAATACATTAAATATATTTTATCCGTACAAACATAGAGACACAAACTTCAAATTTAAATTTGGCACCTGTAAGTTTAACCCTGACGGACTGTTGTGTATAATGACCTTAACACAATTTGGCGATGACAGCAATTAGTTCGACATCCAAACTTGCAGCTAATTCCTTAGAGTAAGATAAAGACGCAAAATCAGCGCCATCTATAAGATAGAGCAAGCATTGTTGCGTTTAAAAAAAGCGATAAATTGTTGGTTGGCGTTATTGCGTATGGTTAGAACAGCGGGCACGTAATCCCAATGTAGGATTCGAATACAATTTTAGACGAATATCCAGAACATTTGTCATCCAATTTATTTTCTAAATTTTTATCTTAAAGAATGTTCGTTTTTTTGTTACAAATCATGTGCCTGACACGCCGCAATCACGTGTAGGTACGTAGAATAATAATGTAAATTATCGTGCAGAGCAATTTCTACAAATATTAGAACAGGTAACTAATAACATCTGCATCGAGTAGAGTTATAATCTGCCAGCTGAGCAGGTGCGGTTCCAGTTTCCAGAGGTGCGTATGATTTCATTTATTGTACACTTTTACAGGCAACAATACATTAATAACACATTTATTAAATAATGTTGCCAAACAAAGAAATAGAAACATTCAGTTAAATGTAGTCGATGTAAAAATATGGCGCGAATTTATTGCAATATTAAAAACAGACGTGGAAAGCGTCCACAAATGTATACCATACAGTTATTTTAACAATGAATACAATACTTATAACTTCTCACTTATTTTCATTCACAAATTACCCTAGATTAGTTCCCAGATCTACGAATCCAGACTCGTGCATAAGTTCAGTGTCGGGCACTCGCAGGTATCCCGACCGGCGGGACGAGCCGTGATGGATGCTAATGAAACGGACCCGACGGCTTGCGGTGACGGGGGCCGCGCGGGGTGCGCGAGGGGTGCGGGTGGGGGGAGGACGGGCCGGACATTCGTCACGACACTCGACGAGGGAGGCTCCTTTTTTTCACTTTGTTTTTGTTTACAATTAAATCCGTGAGTTTTCGCCGACTTCCGGCGGGCGCGGCGCGTTCTCGCTCTTTTGTGTCCGTCTGCGGACTTTTGCTTATGATGGTGAGAAAAGCATAAAACCCCATTTCATGACGCTTTATGTACAGGTGCTTCAGACCCTGTTGGCCAGCAGCGGACTCTAATTAGAAGACATCTCAATGTAAAATCAAAAAAGAAGAGGGCACCTTACACCCAGTTTGCAGTTAAATTGATAAATTTCCAGGTATAGGTCGACTGCCACTATGTAGCAGATTAATTGTTCGAGTGTTTGCTATCTAACCCTAATTTCTCTAAGCAGCAGCATAATATCATACAATACATTTCTAGACAATTTCTTTACATTACAAGAAATAAAAACTTCCTGAAAAGTTTGTGTGGATTTTTCGTCGTCCTTGGTCACATATGCAACTAAAGGAGAAAATATAATTTAATTGAATTATTAACGACTTTTAATTAACTCGCCAGCAGAATAATATTACTTACATACTTGAGTCCTAGTGATTTTTATTTTATTTTATATAATTTATTTGATTGTGATGTCTCAATTTAATTGAATTAAATAACTTAAAAGGTTCGTAATATTATTATATTTCATAATAAAGAAATATCAACGAAATCAAAAACATTGCATGTGCATCTAACGGTGCAACTAAGATACCAAACGGACACAAAGTAGAAATGACTTAGAATCGCAAGCTTTCACGTCGCAGTTTTAATTTAACCGCAACCGAGTTAAATAATTCAATGTGGATAACAAAAGGAAAAGGATGAAATAGCACGTCGGTTCCCACGTGGCCTCGCGTGGGCGCTACAACATGCAAAGCAGTACAATTCATTAGCACAATGAAGTTGTCGCGAGCGGCCGCCAGGGCGCTGACTGCTTCGGCCTTTTCTGGAGCCTTCCACGCCTTTTCTAGAATTCGCAGCTCGTTACGGAAAATAATTTATAGACAAAATCACCTTACTCGATTGCCACGGGGCGTAAAGAATAATGCAATGTTCAATGCTGGGCAGAACAGCGTGCACACGTTTGTATATGCTGGGAATATATTAAATATCACCTTAGGGAATCAGCCTTAAAAAAGATTGTTCCAATTCCATTTTGTGGTTCCAGCTTCTGTTATTCAAACTTAGTGTATTGTAAACGCCAAACTTATAAAAAATTTGGTCTAATAGTTTCAGACTCCTCAAAAATAACAAAAGAAACACAAACACGACATTCATACGGCAAGCTTGTAACGAAATTCCTCGAAATACCACAGAATCGCGTTGCAAAACCAAGCTAAGCGAGGCACCATACCAGCACATTTGCGGACTACGGCAGCGCTATTCAGCGTCTTAATTTGATATTTGATGACAAATGGCACGAGAAAAGACTCGCCGGCAAACATTTCCATACCCTGGCCGTCCAAAATGTTACTTTAATTCAATGCAAACACTACTTCGGACATATGTCATGGAATAGAGCATTCATCGGAATTGGGTAAGATAAGTAGTAAACCTTGTATATAGTTTCGTACAAATATATCGAAAGCTCATTTTTCTGCTGATTCGAATGACTGAATTATTCACAGTCCGCGAATGGCGAAGACGCCAGAAGCCCGCGCGTGCATGTAACGACGGCCGACGACGAGTAAGTTGGTGTGAAGAGATGTGCGAATCGTGCATACTTGGGCCTCGGCGGGCTTGCTATGTGGAGAGACCCTAGAATGCATTGACTTTGCTTTGCACACCACGAAACGGTTTTAGCCTGATTTGATGAATTAATTTAGGTGGCGTAAGTTTACGTTGATGAAAATAATATTCGTGTTATTATTTCTTATTATCTCATGGTTTTTAATATTCAAAGAAAGAAAGGAACAAGAAAATCAAACAGATAAAAATAAAAAAATATAATTTATAAAAATATTATATATTTAAACCTGAATCGGAAACTGCATCAAGCAATCAAAGTTTGTCTAAAATCTTGTAATAGTGACCATAATCATACAAGGGTTAGCTGATTAAAGCAGTCTCGTTTAATGGTGGAATTGTCAGAGACGCCAGTTAACAGTTTAACTACGCCGAAAATAAATAGTTAAACTTCTAATTATCCTTTTATAGTAAGTGCATTTATAGATTTATAGATTCACTCCGTACAATGAATCATTTAGGTACTGGTTTTGACTTAAATCTGATATTCGTGACATATTACTATATGTGCCTTACAATATACGGAGAGCTTATATTCCGCCTCCCTCACTTGGGATAGTTAAAACTCCCCACATAAGCAGAATCGATGCCTCCACCTTTAATGAAACCCCTCCTGTGTCCACACTGCCCCCTGGCGGCGGGGCCGGCGGGGGCGGCGGCTTCTTCCGCCACCCCCGCGGGGGTGGGAGCGGGCGCGGTGGCCCCACACCGCGTCTAGCGACGTATGGACGGGGCCACTTCATTTCACACTGACGAGGGAAATAAAAAGTGCAGGTAAGCTTCCTCCGAGCCCAGTGCGGCAGTGGAGCTGCTTCCTCTCTGGGTTTATGAAGATCTTTATGTTTTCCGAACTAGAACTTTGTGACTTTATTTGGTTAATTTGTTTGGACAACTTGATAACATATTCATAAAAAACTGAAACATGAATAATCCAAGTATAACGTAAGCCGAACGAACGTATATACAGATAAGGTTAATTTCAATATAAACGGTCAAAAAAATTTTTCGCCTTATGCGCGACAAGTATGATCTTGTGTTTCCAGATGGTCTTAACGAGATTATCAGATCTATTCATAATATAAAAACTACTCTAAATACCCTACAAATGGACATAGTCGCACATTTGATAGATGCCAACTTCTTCAACGTTTTCACTTTTTTAAATCATTTTCAGACGCGGAGCGAGGTCGGAAGATTTAGCTTGAGTACAAAATACCAAGGCTGCAAATTATTAGTTTTTAATTATTTTGTTTTTATTGTTTTTACGCAGCTATTAGATATCAACAGTATAGATAAACTAGTGGGAAGATACACCTAGATAAAATATGTTTAAAGGATTGATCCAATGCTGAAAAATGTGGGCGGTGTCCCAGATCAAGTTCTTACCTTCGAAAACTCAATGAAATTTGTATGGACAGGTAAAATGTAATTTTGGTTATTTCATGCGCGATCATTGTAACTTGATCCCACCTCCTTTTTATTACATTCTCAATTAATTAATCAGTTACTGTTGCAGCGTTAATTTTGGAACACGAATTTAATATAAAAATAATAATGCACAAATCAATCTTGAAGCCAAATTTATAAAAAAAATCACATAGTTTCACTTGAGAAGACGCATACTACTATTTTGCAAAGTTCCGAAAGTCTTCATGAAACGTTGATCATATGGCTACTCCAAGCCTCTCGCTGGGCGACGAGCAAGGCGTGCGGGGAGGGCGAGACTGAATACGTCTGTCGTGAAATTTAATTGGCTCGCATAACTTATAGGTTAATTTCCAATTGGCGAAAAAAAGGGGTTCCGTCGTGTGCGACGGTGATTTATAATTGAACGTGTCGCCGACGAAGCCCTGCGACGTGAGACACGGACAATTTCATTAAGTGCTCGAGCGAAGGACATTCTCCGCGCATTGAATTTCTTCCTCCTCTACCTTCTGAATAAGAGATCTGATGGCGCTGATTGGACAGTGATGTGGATAAAAAGGTTTAATTTTGAATGCAGTCCATAGCCGTTAAGCTATTTATCGATATCCCCGAAGATAGACGATGAGCCAGGTGTTATTAAAAATTTCGCTTATTACTGACACATTTTTTTTATTTTGAAGTTGGGGGGTTATAGGTATTATTTGTTTTTTGCATCAAATTCATATTGTCAGATTATTAGGCAGGTTTATGTGGTCTCTGTTTTAATCCAAAACCTAAGAAAATTAAGAACATTTAACAATAAATTAAACTTAACATGATAGAACACCTTACTAAGACGAGACGGCCAAACATGTCGAAACTATAAAACAATTTCATAAACTTGATTTGACTCCAGATACACATAAAAGGTAAGAAGTTAGAATTCGTACAATCGAGGTCTCATTAGAAATGGTCCAATGACCTTACTGTTGGCCAGTAAATCTAAGCTAACACCGTACACTACGCATAAGGCGTGTGATTATTTTCCAGAACAATGGCACATTTAAAGGAAATCACTTGGTTCAGTGCCGGTTAGTGACCATAAGGTATGTACATACTTGTACGGCGCAGATGCTAAAAATAATAAGCTTCTCTAGCAAAGCGGAATACCTAAATGAGGTTTATCTCGATTATGTTGGATCTCGATCTCAGACAATTGGACTGATTCGTTTTCCTTCAATGTTATAATGGGACAAACCAGATTTTATCAGAACTAATTCTATGTAATATTGAAGTCGCCTGGAATCACGAACTTTTAATTTAAGGCCCTGGTACTAGCCAAATCGCAAAGTTAGACGAGGCACCCCAAGTTAACTAACTAAGTCTGACGATTATAAGTGTCATTCTTACAATATATGATTCCTTGTCTAGGAATCGAACTATTTTCGTTAATGTATGTTTCCTTTTTCTATACAAAATACATTGCGGAAACGGTGTCCATTTCCGAACTTTTTTGACTAAATGTAGAAATCTAAAAGCAAATGGAATTTTTTGTTTATGCATATATGCTGTTTTTGCTTATATCTAGAAATCGAATTACTTTCAGATTTCTAATGAGAAAAATCAACTTATTTATTTTTATTATTATTTAAATAAATGATGGAATAAAAAAATATTAACAATCCATTATCAGTCTGGAGTTCTATTTGGATTTGCTGAAGAGTTTCACTACATATTATAACATTTGTTAAAAAGTGCATTTGTATGGCGCGAGTAGTTGGCTAGTCCTAGCGCCTTAAGTAAGACTTTATTCAGCGTGATCTCCAACTTACTTTGAACCGTAATTGTTACTGTAGTTGTAGTAGTAGTAGTAGAAGGTATAGTTGGTTATTTCTTGCATGTAATTTCAACTCGAATTTGCGAAATCTATTCATCATGCACTATGTTAACAAGATATTTCTAATGACACTGGCAAAATCAGAAAAAAACATCATAATATGTGTATGTATAGTTTCAAGTCACATGTTTTAAGAGTCAGATTTTATATACAGATATTTGGTTCTACAAAGGCCACCAAGAAACTAGGAGGTCAGAACCCTGTGTGCCGCCGCCTTTTAGCTGCGTGAAGCAGCCGTCGACTTAGTCGGACGGGAAAATGTCACGTACCGGACCAGGTGGCGCGGCTATTTTGCACTCAACTGTACCTTGTAACGTTACCCGTAGCTAGCCCGTTTCCGAGATCTGTTATAATATGATTAGATTACGAGCATGAACTTCTTCAGTTACCTACAATTACATTCATTTCATTATTTTTTCCATATGGTGAATTTTCATAACATAAATTGAATGTTATGTTATGAAACATTCAAACAATCACCCTCGCACCCACCCTTAAATTCACAAATTCACCCTCAAACCTCTTTGACACATATGAACACACCCTCTCAGATTCTCATAAGACAACACACCCACACAAATAAACCCTACCGAACGGGTAATACTGTATTACCCTATTATTCGTGGGCATTTTAGTTTTTTGTTAATTTTTGCTAGTTTTTGTTAACTGTTTGTTCATTTTTGTTGTTTTATATTACTTTGTGATAAATTTCTTTAATTTATAAAATATTTTCTTTTTGTCACAATCTGGACTATTTTTTGTTTTATTTAGAGAAATATATTATTGGCTTTATTTTTAGTTTAATTTATATGTACAAATTTTACTTTTATACTGTTGATTTCTTCAATAAAATAAATAAATAAATAAATTACAAGGCTCAAATGGCAACAAAAAAAATATCGACTCTATTTCGTCGCGAAAAGTAGAAATACCCTTAACCTAACTAAGGAAATAACCTTACCTAAGGGCTAATCATTCAATAATTTAATGTATTTTGCGATGTACCCAATCATTTAACAATATTATCTATGAACGCTAATAAAAATAGAAATAGCTTAAATTGTAACTCATGAAGCATTTTCTCACATGAAAGTGGACTCTTCGAACCAAGTACCGCAGCAAAATGTTTTATGGCTTGACTGTCAAAAGTTCCAAAAACCAATTAGACCATAGACCTAGCATGTGTATGAACTAGACAAGTATTTAAAATTTAAATATTTGTGTGGGTGCTGTGTTGGTTCCGGCACGTAAAAAGAATACATTTGGGCTCATGGCGTTGCATTTAGTGCATGTCGTTCGTAGTTTCGATTCTGTAGGTCCCTTTCCTAACTTACTAGGTGGTAGGGTTAATTCCGCTCAGGTTGGTACAATCGCATTGAATGATCGATGGTCGAATCGCAAATAAAATCGTCCGTGTTTTCGATCCAGTTCAATGTATATTTGTAATAAAAGGAAGGTCCTGGCACGAGACCTAGTTCCTATTAGATGTGTTGCGCTACTGTCATGACATGATATGGTATAAGCCATCCATATCAAGTCACATTATTTTTTATTAACGTCTTCTAACTTCGCGGTCGATTCTGCGATAATATAACATTTGTTTAAGAAGAATTGCTTCTTACTCAATTAGAATGTAAGAGTAAATGTTCAAATGTTCAAAAATACTTTAAAGAAGACTTTTCTTTACACCAGATTCTCATTGATTAATAGTTATATAGAATATTTATTTTTTCAGAAATCAGTCAAATTTATAATAACTTTAGCTCTTTGCATTACAAACAGCATTATTCGCAAAGAGCATTCTCAAAACTGATTTCAATTGTGAACATATACATTTTTTAAGGTTTTTAGAGAATACAACAGACGCTCGGGTGATGTTATCAACAGAAAGCAGGTTTCCCATACTTGGTCGTGGCCGCGTTCCCACTTTACACAATAAAGAAAGCAATATATGGAAGTATTTTTTTAACTCAGTTATTGGCGTCGGTGGCGAAAACCGTCGCATGTCTGCGGGAGGCAGCGGCGCGCATACAAACAAGTAGGAATCGCTGACCTTTCACGCGGCGGTATGCAAACATGTGTACTGTAATAGAAATAATAATTCATTACAACTTTCGATACGCGATGCCGAGTCCAGTCGACGACCCGCCGTCTAGTCCTGCTACGCTATTTTGACGAGTCTCTCTTTCGAGGGGTGATGCGAAAGAACCGGCTAAGTGCGAGCCGAACTCGCACACGAAGGGTTCCGTACCATTATATAATATTTGACCCTTTTAATGTTTATTTGTTTATTCATTTGAGTATTTGTCGTAATAGCGGCATCAGAAATACTTGTGAATATTGCGGTTCATGAGACACATCCCTTTGACAGAAGGACGAACGGTCAGCGGAGGCTTAGTATAGGGTTCCGTAGGTATCGTTTGGGTACGGAACCCTAAAAAGGAGGCCACAAAGGTCAGTCTACGCTTGACCACAATCCATTGCAAAATTTAAAAATACTTGCCCTCCGACATAATATTGTTTAAACTTATTTTGTTTATCAAACACTAGCAGCCCGTCCCGGCATTGCACGGGCATAATATCATTTAAAAAAATATTATTTTGACACAATGATACACAAATAAACCCTTTTTACGTAGAGTTCCTACATTGAAATATTAGAAATAAAAAAAGCTTAGATATTATTATTACATGATTATTAGATATTAGAGAAATAATAAATTCAAAGTGCTATAGGGAGAACCGCGGCCTCCGACGCACTATTTATAGGCACGCTCCCGCCGCTACGTCCCTAAAATTTTTAAATCTGTAATATCTTCGAAAATATTCATTTAAATCATATGCTGTAAAGGGCCATATAGATCTATATTAAATCAACAATGTATTTAAGGTATTTAATTGAATAAGGATTTATGCTGTATTGGTTAAAATCGCTTCGAAAATTAGCCATTATTTATCGTAAAAAGTAAATGACAAAAAAATGTTATTGTGGGATATCCATAAGAGATAGACATATACCATCGCGGAGTTTTCTGTAGACCTTTTCAATGTATACAATACTTAGTACATTATTTTGATAAATCTCGTAAGGTTCAGCCTGCGTTTGTAATGCAAGCGGAAAAAAAATTTTTTTTACGACATCACATTGGAAACCTCAAAAATAACAGTATTTCACCGCTATTTAATGGATGTTATGATACATATAAACCTTCCTCTTCAATCACTCTATTTATAAAAAAAACCGCATCCAAATCCGTTGCGTAGTTTTAAAGATTTAAGCATACATAGGGATACAGGGATATAGGGACATAGGGATATAGGGACAGAGAAAGCGACTTTGTTTTATACTATGTAGTGATTAACGACCAACAAAAATATCGACAGCATCTGTTTGAGCATTATGTAGACTGGGCCCAACTGCACGAAGAGACGGCTGAGTAAATCAATGTTCAAACACGTCACTTTTAGTGAGCCGCATGAAGTTCCTCTATACTGTGATTTGTTAGTTGATTTGTTGTCCTTTCATGCACTCTACCCTGGATTTCAAGAACTTGTGTGTAGATAACATATCAATTATGTTTCAGTGAAAAGCATGCGCTCACTGGGTTTAGTGAAGACGCCTGCACTCTGGGTACGTTTAAATAAAATAGTTTATACCTCACACTATCGATTATACTTGTCGTTTCACTTAATAAGATTACTTTATATTGGAAATTGATTCGGTATTATTATAAATTTAAGTATTTCTAAGACCCCAACGTGGTTATTCTTTGATCCTCTTTAACGTATTCTCCAAAAGATGTTTCTTTAGTTCGGTATTTAGTTAAGAGTTCTTTAACTTTCCTAATTGAAAAGTTGAAAACTTAATACATATTTAGATCTTTATCTGGCAGCTAGCCCTGTGACACAAATAGGCCAAAACTTAAACTGAAAACATTTAATGAACGTTAATATCGATTTATTTTATAACAAAACAGGTAGTAAGATAAATATACCTTTACATACATTAAGCATAATACAAAAAATCAGTTGCCAATTTTGCAAAAATGTTTGACATAAAGAATTTACTTACAGCATAAAAGTAATTCTAAACTGGATACAATCTTACTTCACAGGAGAGGCAACGCGCTAGAGGAGATTAGTGACTTCATAGAGTGAGAGGATCTTAGACAACGAAGAGAGTGCATCAAGACTGGAGGCAAGAGGGGTAGGTATCGAACACAATTACCAACCGCCCGCAACGTCGTCGCAACTTCTCCCGATCATAACTCGACGTGGCGGGCGCGGAACTGTCTCGGTTCTAGCCGGAAGCTTTTCACGTAAATAGTTGAGATGGATACATATATTTATCAATTGAATTTAAGAATGGTGAAGTATTGCTGTTTTTTGAGGGTATGTTAAAAACATCGAAAATTATTTCTTCGTTTAGAAAACATAATTTAAAAAAAACCTTTGTAGAGTGCTTTGCCGAATCGATAGATTTAAAAAACTCTTAAAGCGAATATCTGTTTCAATTTTTCATTTTCAGTTTCCTCTATTGGCCTAAATTAATCCTATCTATCTATTCTAATATGATATTATTTTTTGTGCATTTATCATCTAGAGCCTATGATGAGAGTTAATCAGAGCGAAGAAGAACTGGCAATTTTCGCTGTTTTTTTTTCTTTAACGTTCTCTTAGGGCCGAGTGCACGAAAGGACAAAAAATCTAAATCATCGTCAAAGTATGATCAAACACGTCACTTTGTGTGAACAGTATGGAAGGAGCTCTGTGCGGATCCCTAAAAGTGACATGTTTGAACATTGATTAACTCGCCCGTCTCTTCGTGCAACCGGGGCTTAGTCTAAGCTTACAAACGCGTTTGACACTGTTTACATAAAAAAAAACTCAGATAAATTTAATATGAATTGAACAGAATCAACAATTCATGTCGTATGAAAAACAGAAGCACAGCAGAAAAACAGCACCCGTCACGTGCACCACGCCGGGTGCAATTTTAGGTAAAGAGGGACCCGAAACAAGCGTCACCGCAAGCAAGGACCTTGAAGCGATGCTCTACTCCAGTCGTAACAATAAAAAAAATGTAAAGCATTTGCACATTTAGTTTAGTTAAATAATAGAAAAGAATGTCAATATATGTACATGTTTTAAGTATTCTGGCAATTGCTATAACAAAATGATGTGCTAAAATATCCTTATGCAAATGCTCCACCATATTCGTACGTTTCGTCCACTTTTAAGTTTCCTTTGAGAGACACATTGTTTCCTTTGTGCATTGAATACAAAGGTAAATATTTATATATTTCTATGTGTATATATTTGTATGTATATATCTGTTAATTCTAAGTATTATACATTATAAGCCAATATTATGTAAATTAATTTTATGAAAATATATATTTTTCCCTTTCATTTTAAAATTATTTTTTAAGATACTTAATATATTCCTTTAGTTTTTAGTTTTTTTTTGCCCGCCACACCGCACCTCTCCTACGTCTCTAAGGTTGAATGTCAGAGAATGCCTCATGGCATTAATTCCGCCTTTTTGTAAACCATGTTTGCAGGCTTGCAAATAAAGATTTTGTTCATTTCATTTTCAAGTGTGACATCGGCCCATCTACTCCAAAGGTTATCCAGCGTATACGGTTCCTATCGCAGAAACCGTGATCGGTTTCTGCGATACTGTTATCATTGTGCAGAAAGCAACATGCGGGCGCAACGGTTAGAATAGAATAGAAAGTGTAGAAAAAATAAAACCTAGTCTATCAAATAGTCCCCAGCGCGTATAAATATAAAGTGATGTTGATTTCGCGCTCGGTAGCGGCCGTAGTATTGTAGCGAGACACGCACACAATTCAATTCTCGCAACAATCACTTCGTACAATTAATATCCTCCAAGAGGGCATTTGTCTGCCCTGCCGTGGAGGAGGCGATACTCGCCGTGGACCTATGCGGGGTATGTACTAGTATGTACGAATCACGGATTCAGCAAAGAAAATTATGCGCGTAGAGCGTGTTTTAGGTTATTTTTAACAGTTTTCCGATATGTACGTTCGGTTACGTTCATCCCTAGCGTAGTCCGGACATGAACTGGTATTGGGCTTTTGTCGGTTTTGCCAGAAAAAATATACAGGAAATGGAATTTCAGAAATCAGTAATTGTGTGGTTATAATTGTCCTAAAAAATAGGTACAACATTTAAGAGAAGTGTGAAAAGTTTCCTGTCGAGGGGCATGGAATTCGCTTCACATTGTTTTATGTAACTGACAATGGGTGGCTAATATCGCACCTTCAAGAGGTCGCGGATTCATTCCCAACTCGTGCATACACCATTTTCTTTCTCTTTCTGAGTTGGATACGTTCATTTCGTAATCATTGTAAGCTGCTACTCCATGGTTCGGAATCCACGTTCAGCTGTAAGTCCCACTGTCCATGTTTTCATTCATTTCAATGTAGCCATATAAGGAAGGCCCTGGCATAGCACCAATATAGTTTAAATGTGGGGTATAGGCTAATTACATGAAAGTATGTGTGGTAATAGCCATTCCGGTCTAGTTTAAATAAAAGTATAAGTAATACACAAAACAAAACAACAGATAAAATAATATTTCAATACTGATAATTCTTACGATTACTTATGCCACATAATTTCGAAGAAATAAAAATATCGAAAATATGTTTTCTTACATTTAAACATTGTTAGTTCTATATATCTGTATGTGAAATTACTATATATTCATCATTTCACCGTCTGCAGGAAACGTATGCACCACAACAAAAACACATACCCTCACACACATACACCCTCATAAACACACAATGATGGAATAAGCGACCAGCGGCTGTGGGCGGGCTATAATAAACGCAGCTCTTCCTAGTATTTATCAATCAGCCCTCCTGACGTGGCGGCGGCACCGCGATGGTAGCCGATACGGGGACGGGCCGCGGGACCGAGAGGTGAATAATCAGCAATCATTTATTCGCGGACGCCGCAGTCACAAGTGATAGTGTGGGGAAACAGGAATGCACCTAGGAGATACTTGTGTCTGAGATGTGGAAACGGAATGCTATCTCACTATGAGTGCAGTCACTCATTCCGCGAATAATCTCAGTCATATGCGATTAATAATGGAGGTGCTGGTACAAGCCAAAACGCGTAGTTGCTCGAGGAACTGCAAGAAAAATACAGCAGTCCGGCGATTAGAAAGCGCGTTATTACAAAACACAAAGTTTAAACGGGCTATGGTCCAAACTTTGACCAGCATATCTATCTACTCACGAAAACGAAAGCGAGAAAAAGATGCCTTCTCTCTTTCCACAAAGAGTTTGACAGAAGCGAACACGAGGACTTATTTTTTGACAGAAGCGAACACGAGGACTTATTTTTTGACTAATTTGGAGAAAATAGATAAACAATTGTACACGGCTAAAAAAATTGTCCTCCTCGTACATTTTGTGAGAAGGTATCAACAAAAATGTTCTGAAAAGCCGTGGACAACAAAAGAGAAAATATATGACGATACGTCAACATCGAAAATAATACTCAGCATCTACATATATATAACAGAAGCTGTGACGAATCACTGCATGAGTGGACGGTCGTCATTACGTGTCGCCTCCGCCAATATGTCACACTCGGACGGAACTCATATAAGAGGGGCCGCATCACGCGGCAGCAGAGGCGGCGACCACTGCGCTGGACGTTATTAAAGGAGTTAAAAATTGCACGTCACCTCGGTTCGCTGCAATTGTGCGGCCGCGACTGACACTGCACGGGGACGACGACGCGATCGGAATAGGAAAGAAAACAGAAAATACAGAGTAAAGAAATTAAATGTCTGAGCGACCTCACGTCAACATTGTCATTCATGTCACGTTTTATTTACGAGTTTTTAGCATAGACCTAGTATAGCGCGCTGTGCTTACATTCTAAGCCTATGGTTTTTATATGAAAGATGCAAAAGGCATCACCCTAGCCACACATTGGCCTTTGACCTACACACCTTTTCCTTGCAAATGCCAATGCCTAATGTGGCGCCGAATTGAAGCGCTCCGCACTTCATGATGCAGTTAGAATAAGGTTTGAAGGAAAAGAAGAGCTTTCGTTTGTCTGAAAACCAATTTTAATGTAATTAAAACCTAAGTCAGCACAAAGTTTGAAATGAAAAATTATAGATTATTCTTTCCCTTTATTTGATTAGCATAATATGAAATAATTTATTTTCGGCATAATATCGCGGGATCTGAGTCATTTCCATTACAGGTGTTCAATGTTTAATCTCACACATTTGCACTAACCAGATTACAATAAAAAAAATTACAACTTGTTTAGTTTCAAGTAGTTAACAGTTAAGCCTGCATATCCACACAAACAGCCATTGAGTCTAGCGTAGGAGGCAGTTTAATAAAAGAAAAACAAAGAAAAAATACTTACAGTTAAGAATATACGTTTATCAAGAAAGCATTTTTATTAAAAACTGTATAAAATTTTCTTTTGTTCTTTTGACCTATGTTCACGTAAAACTGTAGGTCCCTTTCCTTACTCACTAGGTGGTAGAGTTAATGCCGCCGGGGTTTTCGTACCATCGCATTGAATTAATGATGGTCGAAGCGGCAATGGAAATTGTGCGTGTTTTCCATCCAGTTCAATATAGCCAAGCAATATAAGGAAGGTCCTGGCATGGCACCTAATTCCCATGTGGTGTGTTAGCCTAGCATCGGACGGTCAGTTCGCTATTAGCCATCTGTTAAACGAATTTAAAATTAATAAAATTGTATTATTATTTTTTGTTATTATAAACTTTAGAAAATAATATTTTAAGATATTTCTGTTTTATTTCGTGGGATCTGTAACAGCTTTGACAGGTCGTTTAGTTGACACCGAACGAATCCGCACAGTCTCGCCTGCGTTGTCTACGAATGGCAAAATCCGGCAAATAAATATTCAATAACGTGTTTCGCTAATCAACTAGCAGCACTCGAATGCTATTTGCGGTGCAACATCAATACGGGACAATGTTTTATTGTCACTGTGACCAAGTTAGGCTCGACTTCAGAGCCGCTATGTGTCATTGTCACCTGCATTGCGGGACACTGTGCTTACCGGAGAAATCAGCCACCTTTGTGCGAATGTACTCGAATATTACTTTGTACCATTGACGTGCTTGATCTGTGTAATTTCGCATTTATACCATTTTAAATAATTAATTTGATGGTTACCTTTTAATTTACATGTACGCGATTACCATTTTATTGAGAATGCGGGTCCATGGTCCGGAACGTATTTAAAACTATAGGTCCCTTTTCCTACTTACTGTAGTTGTTAGGGCTAAGCCCGCCCTCGTTGGTGCATTGGATTAAATATGGTCAACGCGGTAATAAGACACTGTCCATGTTTTCATACAGTTAAATTAAGCCATGCTGACTTAAAGGGAAGCACCTGGAATACCACATAATTACGGCCATATTTGCGACATTAGCCATCCATGTCTATGGCACACTATTATTGATGTGTAAATCTCTCCTTACTCAATAATTTAATCTTTACGTACAGGCAACAGATTGGCACATTTTGTATGCACATATATTGCAGTAGAAACTGCACAAAGAGAAGTAACGTAACCTCAAGTGGACAAGGTATATACCGGCCAGGGATTAAGAAATGAAGACTCAATGCTAACTACGGAGACTGTGATCCGAACAAAGAGTGATTTCAAGCTTAGAAGTGCTACCATCACGCAGTGCCCGCAAGCGACGCCCTGTCCGAACTAATCCCCATTGAAGAGAGTTTACGATACGGGAGGAGGCATAACCGCCCGCGCACCGAGACGTTTCATTGTGCCCGCACTGACTCGAGCACTCAAGTGACGTGTGATGTCGTGTGCGGCGTCACTCGTCGGATTCGAGGGGTTTCGGATCCCTAGATGTTAGTCCAACAAGAATCTTTATGATATTCATTATATTGTATTGTTTCAATTTAGAAACTAGCAGTTGTCCGTTCTAGAAGCAGGAAAAGACATGAGTTTATTACCTTTGAGTAACAATACAAAACATAATGAGACTTGGAAAAATAGCTCTAAACTCTCTTACCTACAAAAAAGTGTTTCAATGATTAAAGGTTTTCGGTCGTGAAAATCACTTTAACAACCGCTATTAAAGCGGTTTTCTCGACTGAAAGATGTTTGATTGCTGAATACGGAATTCCAAGAATAGGCCCGCTGATCCAACCCAGTTCACTGTTGCCATATTCATTCCTGCATTTTCTCCGAGAAGACCGATCGATTATTCTGGCGCCTAAGTAATGGAAAGCAATACACATTTATTAAAAAAAACCTGCCAACGGCGAGTCGGAATCACTCACGAAGGGTTCCGTATTAAACGCATTCATTAAACGATTAAACACAAAAAAATCTCGTTTTTGTATGGGGACCATAGCGGCAAAATAAACACACACGCTATGAAAATTTCAGCTGCATATCTATTACGGTTCACGAGATACAGTCTTGTGACTGTGACAGACGGGCGGACGCATGGATGGACGGACGGACGAACGGACAGCGGAGGCTTAGTAATAGGGTTTCGTTGGCAGCCTTTGAGTACGGAACCCTAAAAAATGGAGAAACGTAATCGTAGTTAATATTGTGCTGCCGCGATCAGAGTATCAAGAGGGACTAGTGGCAGTCCAGCCTCCCCGCTTCGCTGCCGCTCCTGCGCCGCTGCCGCCGCCGCAGCCGGAGTGGCGCGGCTCAATAAATAAAGCCTCATCATTTACATTGTGCGCGGGTGAGAGCTTTATCTCGTTTGTGTATTTTATATGAATTTTAGCGCCCACACAGCGCCGAGTGCGTGCCCTGCGTGGCCTGCAACGCGCGTCACTGCGCGCTCCGCTGAAGCGATAGAAAATGGTTTAGTCTTTCACCCGGTTTGATATTTCTAAGTATTTCACAAAGCTTTTTCTCTTATCGGATTGTGTAACTGGAGGATTTGAAAAAATATTCTTTATTGCTTACAACTATTACATAGTATGCAAAGGCGAGCTTATTGCCAAAGGCAATCTCTAACAGCTAACCTTAATATTAGAAAATATATTAAGAGGTAGCAAGAAACAATAAATTACTTAAAACTAAGCACCATAATCACACTTAGAAAACATTAGATAACTTAAAACTATATAAACAGAAAATATTTGATTGATTTAATTGTTATAACATGTCAAGTACCAGGATTTTAATTTTACCTTAAAAATAGACAAGGAAGCACTTTCCCTAATAGTAAGAGGCAATTGATTCCACAATCGTGCTGAGTGAACTGTAAAAGAACCCGAATAAGCAGTGGAAGAATGTGACGGAATAAGGAGCAGGAGATTATCTGCAGACCTAAGTGGTACACCATGAAAAGAGAGATATTTGAAGCGTTCTTTAAGATAAAGTGGGGATTTGGGATCATTTAAGATTAAGTAAAGAAGAGAGAGAACATGCATATTACGCCTCTGGCGAATATTAAGCCATTTTAGTTTCGCACGATAGGTGGATATATGATCAAACTTCCTCAAACCAAAGATATAACGAATTCCATAATTAAGCAAGCGATCTAGTTTGTCTAGAAGCTCCTCGTTTAGGTTAAGATTACAGATGTCACCATAGTCTAAAATAGGATGAATTAGCGACTGAACCAACTTGATTTTAGTTTCGATTGGTATGAGGCGATTGAGACGCCAGAGAGTGTGCATGGCTCCATATATTTTCCTGCAGACTTGACCCGTATGATAAACCCAAGACAGTGACTCGTCAAGGAAAATACCTAAATTTTTAACCCTTGAACTATAGGGTATAGTAATACCATTGTATAGGATAGGTGGGAGATTACTCTTATCAATCTTTGCCAAGAGCTTGCCGCTACCAACAATCATGACCTGTGTTTTTGCTGGATTAACTTGAAGACCAAATCTTTCCGACCATTGATGAACTTCAGATAAGTCTTTAATGACAAGATCAATGTTGAGATGCAGGTCATCAAGTGAGAAGTGTCGGTAAATTTGTAGATCATCTGCATACAGATGATAATGGCATGAAAGAATAGCGGCAAGTGTGTTGATAAAAATAGAAAAAAGAAGAGGAGAAAGGACACCGCCTTGAGGTACACCAGCCCTAATGTCACACCATTCCGAAAACTGGTTTTCATAGCGAACTTTTTGCTGTCGTTGACGAAGATAAGAATTAAACCAGCTGAGCCCCATTTTTGCCACATTCATGGAAGATAAAATAGCTAATAGTATGTCGAAGTCAACTGTGTTAAAGGCATTACTAAAGTCCAGTAAAGTGATCAAGGTGAGTTGTCTGTTATCCATAGCGTAACGTATGTCGTCTGTGACTTTAGTAAGAGCGGTAGTTGTGCTATGTGAGGTACGAAAACCGGATTGGAAAGGATTAAGAAGAGAATTACTGCAAAGGTACTCATTAAATTGGGAGTAAACAAGGCGCTCGAGAACTTTTGAAAGAAAAGGGAGAATAGAAATAGGCCGAAAATTGTTTGGTGTTACAGGATTTGGAATTTTAGGCAGTGGTATGACAAATGCTTGTTTCCAGATTTGTGGAAAAGAGCCTGACTCTAGTGAGTAATTAAGAATATGAGAGATAATTGGCAATAACTCATCTAAAATCGGCAAAATCAAGTCTCTGCTCAGTTCATCATAGCCGACAGCCTTGCTTTTAATAGAGAGGATTATTTTTTTAATTTCGCTGCAGGATACTGTTAAAAATGAAAAAGGTTGAGAGGTAGAGGACTGATTGCTGACCAAACTGTTAATGACTGTTGCTTTCAAAATCGGATCTACTGATAAGAATGTGGATGAGAAATGATTATTCAGTGAATTCAGGTCAAAATTATAGTTAATAATGCTTTTGGATCTACCTACGCCAAGACTATTGAGAAATTTCCACAGATTATTTGGACTGCACTCTTCAACCGATTCCTTAATATATTGACGTTTAGCGTCCCTGCATAAACGCGTGCAAAGATTCCTTGCAACTTTGTACCGACTGAGATTTTCATCACTTGGCATATGCTTGTGATGGCGCTTAAGAGCGTCTCTTCTGGCCATGTGGTGCTTTATTTTGTCGTTCAACCAGGGAGCTGGCGCATGCTTCATTCGGACGGAACGAACCGGTGCATGCTTATCAAATAGGTCAACCACTGTGGATGTGAAAAAATCAACTTTAATATCTAAATCAGTAGCATGAAGAAGAGGCATCCAATCAATCGCACTAGCATCTGTCTTGAGTGATTCAAGTTCGATAGCTCTAAAGTTACGTTGCTGTAATATTTTTGGCTTATATCGTGGTGACTTAAGTTTGTAGGATATGTATATAAGATCATGATTGACGAAGCCACCAGTAGTAAGCTGACCGAAATCACTAACCTTTTCAGGGCAGTTTGTAAAAATTAAATCTAAAAGTGAATGACAAGTGTTGACATGATATGTTGGCTTCAATGGTAGTGAAAATAGGTTATGGGACTGTAAAATATTTAGAAGTGTGCCGGCACGATTATCATTTTTTAGAAGGCATGTATTGAAATCACCCATAATAACCGAATGAGAATATTCATGAAGGTGGTCATTCAGAATCTGGTCAAAGCAGTTGAAGTAGTTGACAGTGGGCGGACAGTAAAACAAAGCAAGAAGAAATTTTGAATAGTTGATTTGCAGCTCCAGCATTATATATTCAGCAGAAGCAGAATATTGGGAAGGTGATTGAGAGACTATTTTATAAGGGATGTCACTACGTAAGTATATTGCCACCCCTCCACAACCTTTGCCAATCCTGTCATTCCGTAAAAGTACATAACCCGGTAGAGCATAAGAAATCGATGGAAGAGAGGGTTTGAGAAATGTTTCTGTAAACAGACAAGCATGGATGTGTTTGCTAGTAAAGGAAGATAGAATATCTGCGTAATGTCCAGGAATACTCTGGCAGTTAATGTGACATATATTAACATTATTAGGATAATGACTAAAAGTGTTATCTAGCAACTCTGAAAGATCAGGTGCAGCACTATGCGATGGAGTGGTTATCAAATTAATGTTTGAGGCATCAAAAAAATTTTCCTCGCACGATGACGTAGGAGACAATGAGTAATACAATTCTGAATCTGATATATCTGACATAACAATAGACAAATAAAACACAAAACAGAATAATCAATAAAGCAGTACAAATTAAATCTAATATCTAAGAATGATTAATGGTGCAATAAAATATCGTAAACTTATGTAGCTAAATAGTAAGTTATACAAGAAAATACAAAACAAACAAAAAAAACAAATTAATTCAAAATAAAACAAATGAACAATCTGTGTATGAACCTGCTGGCAAAAGGGATAAACTAGTTAACATTATGAAACCAAAACAATTCTATATTTATAATGACTTTTTTTTTTAAAACAGAAAGGACCGATATAACCATTACTTCACACAGTTTAAAATGTACAATATAAATATACAAGTGGTATTAAAAATAATAGCTGCACAAAGAAAGCCGTTCCCCATTTCGAGAGCACAAAAAAAAACAACAAACAAATATGTGAAAAGTAGTAAAGTAGACTGTAAGGTTTACACACCTTTGCCTTTCCAAATGGATAAATGAACCTAAAATATGTAGAGAAATATGACAGTCCTCTTTCTGTGCGAGACAAAGAACAAATAATAGTCTGTGCGTGACATGATCAAAGAAAATACGATTATTACAGAGTTTTGTGACTTCTTACGTATTTACGGAAATCTGCAGTAAAAATAAAAGTGTAGGGTAGAATATAGAATTCTAAAAGTGTTTGCTGAGAATACTGCAGAACCCTGTGCGATAAAAATGTAAACACACAGGCAAACACCGAACGAAGATAATAATGGTAGTGCGAAGAACATCACTTTTGCACGATTCAACGTTTATTTGACCTTGGTTATCTTGCTCTGGCCGCGGGAACGTGTAGGCCGCTGCTTCGCTCCATCGACGGCTGCAATGTCAGCTCCACTCTGCGTAGCTGGCGCGGCCACAGCTGTCTCCATCAACTGATGCAACTGAGCTTCTGAACTAACTCGCAGGACAGAACCGCTCTCAGCTGATACGTAGACGCAGCCATCCCTCGTCCAGGCCTTGGACATTCCAAAGGCTTTGCGCGCCTCAATAAACAACTTGCGCCGCCCGGCAGTTAGGAATTCAGAAAGCGAGACACCCGTTCCCTTCAACTTTGTCTTTGCATTCCAAACCGCCGCTCTGTCACCCAGTCGCTGGAACTTAACAAGGATTGGCCGTTTCCGGCCGGCATCTCGCTCCACCTTGCCCAGTCGTCGACAGAACACAATGCTGCCCGCCATAATGCTGTTGAGTCCGAGTTTATCAGCACACAGCTGTGCGACCGACGCAACGGGGTCCTCTCCCGCCGATTCTGCTACGCCGTGCAATAGCAGCATCTTCCGCCTTGAATGGGTCTCCAAAACGTCGACGCGCTGCTCGATGATTTACCAATGCCTATATAAAAGGCAAACAAAAATGGATCCTTCTCCTTATTACAATATTGAAGACAAGAATCAATACACTGTTACTACATAATCATTCTATTGAAATTGGGATTGCAGTTATAAATGTAGGAATGTTAAGCACCCTACTTATTCTTCGGCCATGATAACCTTACCCAACAAACCCTTCCCATACAAACGTAGGTTAAAAATCATTTATTGAAATCAGTCAAGTAATATATGTGTCTGCCTGAATCATTCAAAATCAGGAATAACATGATGATTTTGTAGAGTCAAATGAAAGCTAAACCTTAATAGTCAAAAAGATATTGCTAAGGTTTAATTAAGTTTTCTTAAACGTACAGACACTGATATTAGTTCAGTAATATTAGATACAAGAAATCATGTGAATTGGAACACTGGTTTGGCAATTATTTCCGAACTACGTTTGTGTGGCAAGCAACAGTTGGGGTTGGTTATCTGATACTTGAGGGCCCACCTTAAATTAAATTCTAATGGGGTGCACGGCGCAAAGCTTAACCACCAGATGGCGCCAAATAAAGCTGTGCCAAGACTATCACGTAGAGGTTATGTTTACTCAGGAGGTTTTCGAAACTGTGGCACAGTTCATATGTCGCCATCTGGTGGTAAAGTTTGGCAGCCGTCCTCCCCATTGGAGCGGTTTTAATGCAAATATTTCTACCGCTCCGACGAAGCGAGCTACCGGTGCAGCGCCGCTCGTCAGCAGTTTATTTACACACGTCGCTCGTCACGTTTTAGTTCCTGACTGACGAACTCGCAGGCGTGCTGTGCCCGGCCATCGGCTATCCGGACTATTGATTTGTATTCGCGAGGTCGTCGTACTCGCTGACGAAATTAATTATCAGTCAGTCAAGCCTCACTTTGCACCGGGAATCGAGCATCGTTTTTAGGGTTCCGTACCCAAAGGGTGAAAACGGAACCATATTACTAAGCTTCCGCTGTCTGTCCGTCCGTCCGTCCGTCCGTCCGTCCGTCCGTCCGTCCGTCTGTCCGTCTGTCACAGGGCTGTATCTCAGTAACCGGTAGACAGCTGAAATTTTCACAGAGTGTGTATTTATTTTGCCGCTATAACAACAAATAGGTAAGATTAAAAAATAATTAAAATTAAAGGGGGCTCCCATACAAAAAACGTGATTTTTTTATTTTTTATTTTTTACGATGGCACGGAACCCTTCGTGTGCGAGTCCGACTCGCACTTGGCCGGTTTTTATGTAACTGGACATGCATGGCTAATACCACACCCTTAATAATTCTTTTATGAGGACATGGATGGCTAATACCAAACTGACCGTCCGATATTAGCCTAAACCCCACATGGGAACTAGGTGCCAAACCAGGACCTTCCTTATATTGCTCGGCTACAATTGGATGGAAAACACGGACAATTTTCATTGCCGCTTCGACCGTCGTTCATTCAATGCGATGGTACCAACCCGGGCGGGATTAACCCTACCACCTAATAAGTAAAGAAGGGGACCTACAGTTTTACGTGGAATCCGAACCACGGCCAGCCTCAACGGTCGAAAATGGTCACCCATCCAGAACCCAACCGCGCTCAGAGGCGCTTACCCAACTTATCGACCCAACAAGGCGTCGCACCACTAACATTGGTCTAATTCACTGCAATCCCGAAGCAATTATGTGCTATGCCAGAACCCTGCCTTTATGAGTTTTGCTACCGTTTCGACCATCTTTTAATCCAATGCAATGGGAGCGGCGGGCGAGCTTAACCCTACCACCTAGTTGGGGAACCTACAGTTTTACATGGATTTCGACCCATGGAACAGCTCGCATTCGTGACGATGCAATTATCCAACTCAGAAAGAGAAAGAAAGTGGTGCAAGAATATGGCGGATATTTTTTTTTATGAAAAACTGGTATGGGTGACTGTGCTGAGGACCAAAGGTGTTCAGAAAAGCCAAAAACACCTACGAATAATGCAAGACCACTCAGCTGTGAGCCGTCCTTTTCCTAGAAATATTTTTGAACGTCACAGGCTCATGTCAATTCGCATAAACTCAAGTTTTTCCCCAGGGCTCAGTCCACGCCAAGACATCCATAGCTACATCCGGCGCGATTAAAGTGGGCCCATCAGCGCGGCGCGTCTCTGAATTGGCGTTTCAATCAAAACTCGCCGATAAGGATCGCCGGACGGACGGACAGATCTACAGCAATGCGGTGCGATAGCGCGCGGCCGGCGCACGACGCGACGCGCGCCAATACCGGCCGCCAACACGAAAACTACGAGTTGGCGATCTGACGGAGAGTGAGGGCTCCGTGTTCTACGCGTCTTGATACTCGTAAAAGTAGTCTTTTTATGGTTACAACTTTGTACCATAACACATTATATGATTCACATTAATATGATATTTAATATCGTAAAGAGCTTGAAAATCTGATGAAAGAACCCCGCACAAATCGTATGGGAATTGGCTCCCGGTCAAATTGGCTGAAATTTGGATATGTTGTTCGTTTCGGCATCCTGAACAAAAGTCTCAATGGGCACAAAGCCCAATTTTGCTTATTTTGGCCGCTACGGGGCTCCAAAGCTCCACGGGTTGACCATTATTTACTACTCAAAACGGCGATCTCCTGGCAGTTTAGTATTTGCTACGCTGAGGAAAAAGTACCCTCTCATGTTTTTGGGGAGGCTAAATTCAAATCCAATGTCAATATGACAATATTGACAGTTGACAGCTGTCAATTAGTTGTCAACTAGCTGTCAAACAGCGAGAAATAAACAAAATCGATAAAATCCACATGTGAATGTAGGTTTTTGAGGTTGCTGAGTTCAAAACTGATGGCCAAAAGACAATAATGACAGTTGACAGCTGTCAACTGTCAATATCGTCTTTTGGCCACCAGTTTTCGACTCAGCAAGCTCAAAAACATATATTTACATATGGGTTTCATCCACTTTAGCTGTCAAATGCTGTTTGACAGTTAGTTGACAACTGTCAACTGTCTATATCATCTTTTGGACATCAGTTTTGAACTCAGAAAGCTCAAAAACGTATATTGACATGTGGGTTGCATCCATTTTGGTTGTAAAATGCTGTTTGACAGTTAGTTGACAGCTGTCAACTGTCATTATTGTCTTTTGGCCATCAGTTTTGAACTCAGCAACCTCAAAAACCTACATTCACATGTGGATTTTATCGATTTTGTTTATTTCTCGCTGTTTGACAGCTAGTTGACAACTAATTGACAGCTGTCAACTGTCAATATTGTCATATTGACATTGGATTTGAATTTAGCCCCCCCAAAAACATGAGAGGGTACTTTTTCCTCAGCGTAGCAAATACTAAACTGCCAGGAGATCGCCGTTTTGAGTAGTAAATAATGGTCAACCCGTGGAGCTTTGGAGCCCCGTAGCGGCCAAAATAAGCAAAATTGGGCTTTGTGCCCATTGAGACTTGTTTTGAGTTTGAGGATGCCGAAACGAACAACATATCCAAATTTCAGCCAATTTGACCGGGAGCCAATTCCCATACGATTTGTGCGGGGTTCTTTGCTTGCATTACCAAAGCTACCATTAATTATATCATTGATAGTTCAAATAGCAAAGGTTTCTGTATTTTGTTGGAAATTAAGTAAATAAAGTCTTGTTTCGAAAAAGCAAGCTAACTGGGATTAAAGCTAAGGTAAAACAGTATACAGGTGATTTTTTCAAGTGTGCCTTCATGGCCAAATCCGAAACTATGATAAATATCGAAAATCTCTCAAAATATAGACAGGTGCCATTTTGTTTAATAGTAAAACTGCATTATGAGATTTTGGGAAAAAAATTTTTTTTGCCAGGAATCTAACACGTTGATTTTGATAAAAATAACGCATTCTGTATCATGCTTTAGCTAATTGAATTGTGTCTCTTTTAAGGCGCTAGGACTAGTCAACTACTCGCGCCATACAAATGGACCCATAAACAAATGTAATAATATGTAGTGAAACGCCTCAGCAAGTCGAAATAGAACTCCAGACTGATAATGGATTGTTAATATTATTTGATTCCATCATTTATTTAAATAATTATAATAATAAAGTCGATTTTTCACATTAGAAATCCGAAAGTAATAAGATGTCTAGATATTAGTATTGTATTTTTTTTTGTATTGTTTATTCATCATCCATAGACAGTACACTGCACTCGGATTTGTCATATTTTAGCATTGGCCAGTTCAGCAAAACAAAACACAGCGAAGAAGAACTGGAAAGAAACTCCGCTGTTTTTTTTTTTCAACGTCCACTTAGTCTAAGTTTACAAAAGTGTTTGTCAATTATTTTAACAAAAACATAGGTAAAACAGTAAATTCACATGAATACACAAAAATTTACAATCCATGCCGTATGCAACAGTTCATGACAAATATCATTTTATTTGCAAAGACAATCCCCTCCAACTAATATGTTGCCAATTGGAGCAAAAACAGCATATACGCACAAACAAATAATTCCATTTGCTTTTAGATTTCTACATTTCAAGCCAGTGTGGTATCATTTGATTTTCTTCAGATCATTTTCTCCTTGTACGTTGAATTTTGAAATGTTCTCGTTTTTCATCAGCAAAAGTTTTATATTTTGTAAACAGATGATAACAAAGGCAAAACTGTTTCATGAAATAATCAGTCCATAGGAACACACGGAACCCTGAACATTAAAAGAGAGAAATGTGAAGAGTCGTGTCGAGGATGCGATTGCATCGAAATCGTCAAGTCTCAATAGACGATGACGCTTAATAAAGAATTTCACAAAAGATCACAACGTCCGCTCAACTTAATGAAAGCCCTCGAGTGGAAACGAAAATCTTCAGTTATCTTAAATACGTTGGTGCTCAATGCGAGCATCTAGTACACGAAAATAATTCAGATTTACTAACCGTGAAACCATTAAATTATTTCCTGATGACGTGCCTTGTGTGTTGTGATATGAACTGAAGATAATTTCTTACCTGAAAATAAAACAATAAATACATTAAGTCGTATTCAGAGAGCACCTGTAAAAACTTAGAACGAGATTACCACCAGACTAACCATACAAAAACCGGTTTAGTACGGCGGATTAAAGTTAGTCGAACCACTTTGAATAGACCTGTTTGAGTTTATGTGTGGTGCCATACACAGACCATTATTTTAAAAGCAGCTACATTTTATAAATGAAATCGAATCGGGAAATGAAGTCGGGTTATAATTTTATAATTTAATGTACCCCGACTGCTGGTTTCAATCACTCGTGCAATCTTAGAGGAAGTAGGCAAGAGGTTGTAACCTATAATGAGTTTAATCAGTATTTAATAAATATTCTTCAGAATGCTCGGATCCATAATTCACTCGATTAATTTAATAAATCTACGATGATATTATCGATAAGCACACACCGCCATTTTCATGTTACGTTAATTGGGAGCGCGTCTCGGTACAGATTACATGGCTCTTCGAAGATGTATTGCCCTCGCTATTATTACTGCAGAGCGAAGGAAAGCGCATTGGTATACCAGATTCTTCTACGCGTGTGGCTTCTTGCTTTACGGCTTGGGTACTGCAGTTCACCTCTCTTCTCCAAACCTTACCTATACATATTTGCAGCATGCCTACAGTTGCTTCAATGTAATAAAAGCTTAATGCAATTCGCTTTTATTTTTGCAGCTTAACAATGATTAACGTGTTCGTATTTGCGTCATATCATAGGCTTAGCTCGCTAATCTTGGTCTATGGTCATATCATTGTCTAAATGAGACGATTATAGTTTATACAGGACGATATGTTAACATCATTCGGATATGTGGAATGAAAATTGTCTCAACGAATTGTAGTGAAACTATCTGCCTTAAACTTCTGACACGTTTAGGAAGTTTGAGTGCGACAACACTTACAAAATTCGTTGCGACGATTTTGGCGCTTGGAAGCTACCGACTAGTTAGAATGCATGGCTGGACCCTGCGTGATGCTTTTGAACTGGTGACGTTTGTGGGACCTGCTCCTATTGGAAACATCCTAAATGGCGAGAAACATTTTTGCAAAATAAATTAATCTTTACCAGGAATTATTGCACATGGCATTAATTGTTCACGATAAAACTTTTGGATCTCTTTTTGCCACGGCAGACTTTTTGCCAGCGATTTTATATTTTTTTCATAATTTAATTATTTTTGGCAAATTTTCTCACAAAAAAAGTCAATAAGGATTTCAGAAATTTCCCAGTTTAATAACTGTTACTTAGATATGTAGTTATATAATATGGTTTACTCAGTTAGAACAGCAAAAATCGAGACAGCATATCTCAAAAAAGCGATGTCACAACACTAACAAAATAAACTTATAAACATGCATACTATCTGTATATGGATACATGAAGACGTGGGCAGTATATAAAAGGCTAAGCTTTTACTCTTTCTGATACGATTACATTCCCACCTGAATCCAAAATCGATTATTCCCTTTTTTCCAGGTCACCTCGCGAGCATGGAAGGACGGGAGTACTGCTAGAAATGCATTCGTATGACGGCAACGTAGGCAGTTACTGGCAAACGTCTAAATGTAATTAGTTCGTTTACAAATTCGGGACGCGCAATATCGAACGATTTGCGCCACCGATTGTGCATGTAAAGGTGGTTGCTGACGGCGCCCCCATACAAACGAGTTTTAGTTGCTAATCCCGTCGCTGCCCCGCCATTGCCTGCATCGGAACAGAACAAGACATCTCCCGAACCCTAACCTTCGCGTTGATGTCCCGGCAGCAGCCACCGCTCGCCGGCTCGCACCCGCCAATCACGACCCATTCGAGCTGCTTTATGGCACCTAATGATACCTGCGGCGGGGCGGTGCGAGACGTCGGAACACACTTAGTGCCTTCACTGCCGTCGTGGGCCCAGCTCATTACATAGAAATCCCTCAGATTTTGAATCGGAAACTGTAAGTATTTGTTTTGGCTAATATAGACGGCATATTTGACATCATACTCGTCAGTTGAACGAACCATAAGAACTTACATGAAAAAGATTTAACTGTTACTGTTAGTACAAATAACAGCTAGTAAAAAAAAAATATTTTTGTTATTTAAAACACTCTATCGATTCAAGTGATACTGCATATTCACAACAATAGTTCAAAATTAATTTGTTATAGGTTTTTGCCCTGTAGTAAAGATTATAACTATGTTAAGGACCTCAGCTACTTCAGGCCTCCGTGAATTGGAAACTCGTATTGACTTATACCTCACCACAAAGAGTCAAATTTATAAAAAAACTTCCGTTATAAAAAGTTAGCAATATTCTCTGCAAACGTATGGACTATTGCTACAAAACGAAGATGCCGCGAAGAAAATGAAAGAAAGGTATCAATTTTCAAGTGAAAGGCCTCGTCACATCACACAGTTAATATCTAGTGGCTCTATGTAGCGAAAAGGCTTATAACGCCCGTCGGTGGTACTTTTCGTCACTATGCGAGGCCGTTCGGCTCACTTCACCGCCAATGTTCTAAAACCTTGCTTGGGTGCACTCTGCTCACCTGTAGCGTTGCTCAGCTTAAAAATATCTGCAAGTATCCTTCAGGACCAACAGGCATCGACGATGTAACGTCACTCTTCTTTGGAGAAATTCATAAATACCGTTAACCGAGTCCAAATGTTCAATCTAAGGCCGATTATTAACGCACCCGTTATCTTTCCTACGACTATTACTAATTATCAAGAACATATTTATAATGAGGTGCCAAATGTGAAATCATTATTTCACCATATTCGCCACTCGATAACCTACCAATGTGTTGTTGATAAGGGTTGTTGTGCTGGATAAACAGTAGAAAGAAAATTTGAATAACGTGTTTCATTGCTTAGTGAAATCCAATGTTATGAAGTCTCTCTCACCAAGACTGTTGCTTTCAGAATGCGACGCTGGTAATAGTAAGCTGAGGTCCCGTGGAATTTGAACTACGAGGCATTTTCTAAATGAACGACGAAAGGCAATTGCACAAGCCATCCTCGCTCAGTACGCAGATATCGTAATGTCGATAAATCAGTTCAGCACTCGTGATAGTTCAACGCCGCGCCGGTTCCGCGGAACCGTCACTCGTCTCGCGGCGTCCATATTGTTCGCGATTTGTTCTAGAATAGAGGTTTGGTCATAAATCTATCCGTTAGACTAACGTTGATTTCTGAATGTGAAATTATCGGCATAATAAATGTCTGTCTTTATCCGAATTGATCAAGTGTCTGGACGTACAGAGCAAGTAATCACCCAAATTAGAAAATCCCCCAGCAAGTAAAGCCCCAAATAAAATCAGCAAAGCTGCGAATAAAAGTGTTCAGTGGTGCAGATTTAAATTATTTATATGCCGTGTAGTTAGCCTATGATATAACGTGTCCGAATGAACTAGGTGCCATGCCAGAACCATTCTGAAGGCTACGTTGAACTGGACAGAAAACAAGAATAATCTATTAATTGAATGCCGCAATACAGACCGGTTTGCGACTTTCTCGGTGGTCGGGTAATAGTACGGGATTAGTACAATCGTTGTTAATGATTTCAAACAAAGTTAATATAATTCCTATATTTAAAAATAAAAATAAATTAAAAGATGCATTGGAGTTTATCTCATTCATGGCTCCGAGAGTGGAATATATTTTAATTACAAAACACATCAACAACTTACACACTTTACTCCTAACATCAAAGCCGATTTTGAGTAAGTCTTGAAAGCGTGGGGTGTTTATTGGACTGCCAACAATCAACAGACAGCAAATGGCACAATGCAACTAATAGGAAGGCTATGGGACAAGAACAGAACGCATGAATATGGACGACCACAAAGACAGATCGAAGCGGGAATGTCGGGGCTAATAACTTGTAGGCGTGTTGTTCGGTGGACGTATCGCGTCGCTCCCGCGCCTGAGTTATGGAGTTGTCGCGCGGCGGACGTGAGAAAAGGTCAAGCGAAGGTATACACGTCGCCCCGGCTCAATGACGATGTTGGACGTAAAGCACTCCGAGTGGGGCTGCGATATTGGTTTAGGTTGTTGCGGACGTGTTGCCGGCGCCCGCCCCGGTCGGTGCAACCTTTCCCCTATATTCCCTAGAAGGAGGCCGCAAGAATGATCTTTCTGGACTGACTATGACTACCTCACAGATCGAAACATTTTTAATAACAGGGCATGTAGCAGGTCATTCTTCTTGTCATATTCATCAGATTTTATATCTTGAGGCCAATATTTGGCTGCTAGTGCTGGCAAGCAATTTTTTTATGAAACCGCTAATACCACACCCAGTAATGATATTACCCACACCGCATACACACCGCATTTCCGGAATCATTAGGTGTAATACCAGGACCTTCCCTTTTCGAGCACGGCTACATTGAGCTCGACAGAAAACACGCGCAATCTATCATTGGCGTTTCGATGATCTTTTCATCCAATGCGATGGTACCAACCAGATCGGGCTTAACCCCTCCATCTAGTAGGGGAAGGGGAATCAAAGTTTTACATAAATTCCGAACAGTGGAGCAATTTACATTCGTGAAGAAATGCACTTATCCAACTTAATAAGAGAAAGAAAGTGGTGTATGAAAGGGGCGGGGTTTGATCTAAGACCTCTTACAAGGCAAGTCTCCGCGCCACTAAGCTACGAACCGCTAACCGCTAAGGTAACGCTTTATGTCTTCCCAAACACATTACTGACCGCTCTGCCAACTACGACCAAGCAGCTTGGTGTTATGCAAGCCAGTAGCATCAAAAGTTGACGTTAATTGACGCAGAGCATAAATCTATGTCATTATTAGGTTTATTTTATTGCCTTGAAACGATCGGGCCAAGATATACAGTCGCCGTCAACCGGCTATAGTGTTTGTACATCTGTCACGTACGTGTCTCGATGACTGTCAGTTTGGGTCATTCCTGGAGGAGACTCGAAAATGTTTGGAAACTTCACTCCGTGGATTATCTTTAATTTTAGCGCTCAATCCATTCCAGCTTAGGAGGACATTCAAGTCACTCTCTCAAACCTAACCTTACGCGTGTTTACGATCCTTTCCATCCGTGATTTTTACGACTGTCAAAATATTTGAATGGACCGAGATAACATCTAGCGAGCTCTTTTTATTTCGATTGCCACACATGAGGACACGAGTTTTTCACGTGTTAGGTTTATGATTAAAGGTATCGTAAAAATTATACTACTCAAAGGCAGTAAAAATATGATAGCCTTATAATAATACTATCTATGCGCGCTATCGCTCCCCAATTGAAATAAATTTAATAAGCGAACCGGTTTCACATCACTTACTGTCATACCGCATCTGATAACAAAGGCGCTGCCAGCACACGTTTTATTTTATGGAAATCTATATTTATACTTCCGTCTGACTTGACTGACGCGTTCGCCGTGGATCGGTACACGTTCGTCTGTTGCAATAAAATTGCATGTCTTCACGGATCAACGGAGTTGAATAACTTTATATTTTTTTCCAACATGAAATTAACATTACAATTTCCAAGAACACCGTCGTTAATGCTTAAGCAAATTTGACTTTTTAATAATGATCAGTTCATTCCCCGTCCGCTGTCTCTCTGAAATCAATCTGAGCGCACTAAAGCGACAAAACGAGGCGCGACAATTAAAGTCCCAGAAACCGCCAATAAAACAGACGACACGGCTCTCGCGAGACTGACGGAATCTAACGCGGGCTAAAAATATTCTGTCCATCAACCACTTAAGCTATATTTACGATTATTTGAAAGAAACCGAAAGATAAATTGCCATCATTATTCAGGGCGAAAATACAAAGTTATGTGGGGCGAGAGCGTCACAATACTGAAATAAAACTGTGAAGATGTCGTCGGCAGCGAGCACCGACGGGTTTCGAAACGATGGTGCGATTCACTTGATTGATCTGTCACACCTCGCGTCGAATTAGCCGCTACGGTCATTTTAGCGATGGCACACATAAATATGAGCGTGCCAAAAATACAGTTACGAAGCATAAATAAACATGTAGATGAGGTTATCTTTCTAACGTTGAAGAACTATGAGAAAATAATATTGGTATTTATGGTAATCAGCCATTCAACATAGAAAAAACCCTCAGGTAATAAATATCCCAGAGCTAAGAAATAAGGGTGCAATATACATTTGGAAATAATAGAAAATTATTTTCTTTATGTCCCGGACTTGGATGGTTAATTCCACTTCTACTGTCATGGTATATAGTATAAGTGTGTATTTCATAATTGTGGACGGAAAAATATGTTATGTAAACCCGTGAAGTTTCTTTGCGGGTTCTTCTTTACTGGGTTGATTGATTCCGCGGATCTTTGTGACGTACCTTAGTGTAGTTTGACTACCGAAAAGTTTAAATAAATGGAATGACCGATGAATCCGTTGGCCAGATCTTACAACATGCACGGAAAGAAACGTAGTAGTATTATATTTACATGCCGCAACCCACAATAACTAAGCAAAATACATGGTATCACGAAAGCAATCTTACCCAATGACGGAATAATGATTATCGGTAAAATTAGTGGAGATTGTGTATAGCTTTTCAATGTTACATAGTTTTATCGTCACAACAATACCTATAATGACATAAAACAAAAAAACGACTCAGATCTTAAAGATGCAGAAGATGGACGGACACACTCGATAGTTCGAGGTGTTGAACTCTATGGAATTGTGTAATAGATTGCCGGAATGTTAAACAATAACGTTCAATGTTGGTTCAGAAGTCAAAATACTCGTAGTTTCAATGGAAACTTGCTAAGTAGTGCTTCTTATTTACATATCGTTGATAATGCTCGTCAATGTGTCCAATCATAGACTCATGAAAGTTGTCACGCTGTACGTCCGCGCTCCATAACATTTGCGTCTGATATGTGTGGGCAGGTGTGTCCATTGTGCCGCTATTAATACAGTACGTACTTACACGCATTCCATCAGCGAGCGTTTACAAACGTTTGTCTAGCTTGCTCGTCATTCCATGTATGCAGGAAATTACGAGGACATGATCAATTTTGGTTTTTGAAACTATAAATGGAAGGTAACGATAACTCTATTCACCTTATTATCGACTGAAAAGAATAGCTTTTTTGGGTTCATAAATGGTAAATAAAATGTGGTCGTCTTACTTAAATGCCTTTCGATTTGTTAGGACTATTTGGATCTACGACCAAACAATTCTGATTGTCAAAATAAAAAAAAACCAGACGACTGAACATCACGGGTCTATGCAGAGGCAATGATAGAGTGACTTATTTAATGATCAAACAAGGTATCTAGAAAGACCTAGGTATGCCTTTCTAGATACTATTTTAAACCACCTTAGAGATTGAATTATAATTTACGAAATACCCCTGTGTCTACTAATACTGTCATGGTATTAGCCCAACACACCACATGGGAACTAGGTGCCATACCAGGACCTTCCTTATATTACACGGCTACATTGAACTGGGTGGAAAACACGGAAAATTTTCATTGCCGCTTCGACCATCGTTCATCCAATGCGATGGTACCAACCCGGGCGGGATAAACTCTACCACCTAGTAAGTAAGGAAGGGGACCTACAGCTTAACGTGGAATCCGAACCACGGCCAGCCTCTCTCAACGGTCGAATATGTACATATAACTAAACTAGTCATGTACACCAGTCACCAGTCGTTGAGTATAACGTAACCAAGACACCGGCGTGTGTATTTTGTGCAAAGCTGACTTCGTTCAGTGCAGTTCCGTATTTCCAGGGTGCAACTCGGAGACATAAACTCGAGGCGTCCTAATGAGAGAATGAGAGTACTGCTTCAATGTTACAAGTAACATAAACTAAACTTAACAAAACGATATTGTTGCTGTATAACAAGGAATTGTGATTATTAACCTATGGTACAGAGGGTATGATGGTAGCTGTCCCAACGCTGTGAAGTGTCTCAAATGGTGTAATTAGAAGTTACATTGTGTATTTTATAGACGTGTAGATTATGATTTAACGTATCCAAAAGTCCTACCGAACGTATAAAGATACATACAGCTAAACATGCAAAATCAAAACACATAAAATTAAGGTTTTTTAACGTTTTCACTTAAATGCTCTTTGAATTTTCAACATACATACGCTTCTAATAAACTTCAGTCGTCATCATTTCATTGAAAACACCTTTTCGTATAGCTTTCTAAAAAATCTAAACACACGTTTAAGTCCCTGCCACAAATATTAAATATTCAAATAAAAATTAATTTATGTAAACGGTAGACTGGGTCGGCTGGGTATTGAAATAAATCTTTACGATTGAATAACGCTGCAAAAAAGTGACAAAACCACTTTAGGATTATGATAAGAGAATCAGTTGCGAACTGAGAGATACAGTGACTTAGAAGCAGGGAAGACATCACCAGTGGTCCGCGTCAAATTTATGGCCAATTACGGAGACTAATTCTAATACACAGGCGAAATTTGACGATGGCCTCCCCGTTTGATATTTCAATATTTGACGTCACGGCGGAGGCGGTGCGGTCTAATCACTATGCCGGCAGACGGCAGCTGAGGTCGATTTCCTATAATGACATGTTTATTGGAACTGCCAAGGTATTACAATAAATTGCCCAAATGCGTCATCCGTAACCAATAAATATGGACGTGACATTTATAAAATCGTTATACTTCATCTGTCCGCATTCCTGTGACCTCTTTGCAGTCTACGGTTTTTTGGACGACGCAAGTCGCGGTCGGCATATTGTCGAAGGGGGAAACGGACTTATCCATCAATAATCTCATTTTACTCGTAATTCGACGAATTCTCGCAACCAAGCAAAGCTTGGCTAGAAATAGCCTTGATGGGAACAACAATTTGATGCACATGCTTACGTTAGCTTGGAGCTATGAAGACTAGCAAAACGACAAAATTAAATAAACTGAGTGAATCCGGTACCGGAGATAATAATTTATTAATAAAGTACATTTCTGAATGAAAGAGGAACTATAACTCATAATACTCATTAGCTACATTCATTTATTAATATGTGGTGATGGATGATTGAATCAAGATTTGTTCAATACAGGGTAACCCTACCATACGGAAAACGTAGCGGGCGCCTTTGTTGTAAAATCGCCATCTCGCTCTATCCTAAAACCTAACCTCTGGCTGGAGTTAGGTTAGGTTAGGTTCTATAACGGTTTTTCTCAACATATTTGATTTGTTAAAATAAAAAAAAACTCAAGGCTCAAATATGCAGTTGCAATTCTCACTCGTGAACACAATTCATTCATTTTCTTAACTCGACTTATATGTGTACCTACTTATGTGCTTTATCTTGTTTGGGTTGTGTTATTTTGTTTTTTTCTTTTTAACTGGACCGTATGCTTTGTTTTGTGATTACTAAATGTGGTTTTTTTTTGTTTACTTGATATTTTATCAGTCATTCTATCTAGATATTATAACAGTTTATTCCCTAATAATAAAATTCAACGGCATCACCGTAACCGCCACACATTGGTCTTTGGCCCACATACATTTTCGTTACAAATACTAATGCGTACTGTGATGCGCTCCGCACATAGCAGCGTTGATCCAGTTCGTTGGGATCAAGGGTTTTGTTTACATTTTAATTAAATTAGTTTGAAATTTTGAATTGGTATACCCAAGACTCCAACAAAGTGGAAGAGATCGTCTACGGGAAGTATGTTTTTTTTTTGTTTATTTGTTACTAGCTTCAGTACCAGGCTCCGCCCGGTATTAAATAAAAAAAGGTCTTTTACGTCCATGCAAAAAAATCATGTCGATCCTGTTGCTGCCCAAAATTGGACAAACAAACAAATACACTTTCCCATTTTTTGTATTATAATAGGAAGCAGGAAGGATACATTTTAGCCTCAGTGGCCCAGTGGCGCGACACTTGGGCGATCGCTCTCCGAAGTTAAGCAACGCTGGGTCCGGTCTGGTCTTGGATGGGTGACCATTCGACCGTTGAGAGAGGCTGGCCGTGGTTCGGATTCCACGTTAAACTGCAGGTCCCCTTCCTTAATTACTAGGTGGTGGGGTCAATCCCGCCCGGGTTGGTACCATCGCATTGGATGAACGATGGTCGAAGCGGCAATGAAAATTGTCCGTGTTTTCCATCCAGTTCAATGTAGCCGTGCAATATAAGGAAGGTCCTGGCATGGCACCTAGTTCCCATGTGGTGTGTTGGGCTAATACCATGACAGAACTTGTGGTATTAGCCATCCATGTCCAGTCACATAAAAAAATACATTTAGAATGTGTTTCACGCTGTTGGGATTATTTATAAACGAAAGTATGTCAAAGTAAAAAAATATTACACCAGAGCTGTCACTAATATTTTCGCTCGACAATCTTTCATTCATTGGTCCTGGTTGGCTTACCTACCGTCGTCGCTAGTCGCAGGGTTGAGTATAAATAGGTTCGGCACAATGGAGTGACCGTATTCCCAATCAAAAAGAACTCCACTTTAACCTCGGTTGAAAAGAATGAGGTGCAGACCCATGGCTACCAACACACAGCTCTCGGAAATAAAGACCAAAGGCGTCACCGCCACACTACGGGCCATCTACCCTACCTACCTACCTACCTACTAAAAATTCGGAATGTCAACTTCGATGATGGTAGGCAGATAAAAAAATCGATACTATCCACGAAAATACGGCAGTTCGAGTATACACTATATTAATAAATGTGTTCATCTGATATGATATACCGATTGCTGCGCCGCCGCCGCCGCTGTCGCGTCGCGTCGCTCTACCGTACCGCCAACGTTATCATAAAGAACACGTTTTATTCGTTGCCCGCTGGAAGAGTTCGAGATGCTAAAACGTCAATAAATCTCGCCGATTAGATCTGGGACGCTACCGCCGCTTTGTATTAACAATAATTAAGATCGGACGGACATTGTTGCGGCGGGGTGGAGGGGAGGGGGCAGGGGAGAGGGGGAGAGGGGGACTCGGGTCCGACTATTTATCCGTAATCTGACGGAGTCATAAATCGTGCGATTCGTGTCATTTTAATAACACACTCGCTGGGAAACGGAAAGACTCGCGTGGATTGTTGCGACCAATGAGTAAGGACGAGAGCGGCGACCGAATCACCCGTATACGGTAGCGCCGACCAGTCAGTTCGCTTAGCACGCGAAACATGATATGAAATTAAAAAATACTTTACTTGCCGCCATACGGTACAAAAAGGTGGAAATTAATGCCATAACGCATTATCTGACATTCAACCTTAGAGATGTAAGAGATGTGCAGTGAGGCGGGCAAAAAAATAATTTAAAACGATGTTAATAAGAAAAAATATTAATTCACCTAAAAAAATATTTATATATTGAAATACGTACATAAATTTAAACATATTAATAGAAATAAGATACACACACACATATATGCTTATAGAACATAATATACACAAGCGTAAATATACATATAAATATTCGATAAATATAGGTAAAATAAGTCTCTCGATTTTCTAAGCACAATGTGATAAGGAACAATCAGGAAGTAAGGAAATTATATTTAAGAAGCTCTTTAAATATATCAATCATCATCGAATGTTCGTTGTACTAATTGAGTCACGTGCAGTTCTTACGTGTCGTTGGAACTCGAGAACATCAGAAATGGGCGAATCCGTTAGTGAACTGCTGGCCGGCGCTACCGTCAGTGTATGTCTCTCAATAAAAGTCAACAAAAGCCACTGCCATCCTTCCTTGCTCCATGGCCGTGACCCACATAAATTACAATTTGTGACTTCTATGTTACCCCATATAACAAAAATGTGTATTACACTTGACATTAGATTAGGTTTGAAGTGATACGAAGTTTTACAATATTTTTTTAATCTAGGAGTAGTTAGTTCTCAAGTCTACTCTAGCTTTGAACGGACTAAGTTGACTCATTTATTTATTTGAAACTTTGTATTAAATTATAATTTCGTTATTACTTACATTTATTATGCCGCATTGTTTAGACATTTCGACAATTTAATTTAAATAAATCGTCTTCAACATATTCAGTTTGTATTTAAATGTAATAGATCAGTATCTCAGAAATAATTACAAACGTATCAAACTGGAGTTTAAATTCACTAAATCAAACCAATCTAATTAAAATCACCGGTCGTTAAAAATACATCACAAATCTGCATAACTGATCTTACATAACTCAGTCGAACTGTCGGAAGATGACGGGTGCGGGGGCGGCGGGGGAGGGTGACGTACTGGAGCCTAGGGCGGGCGGGAGGCAGTGGGGGAACCAACCCGCTCTACCTATTGCCTACTTATTGCCCCCATATATCAGCATCGCTCGGCGATTATTCGCGCAATCACCCCGAGCTGGGCGACTTTCCTTTATGGCGAACCTGCGGGGCGCAATGAACGCCATCGCCGACTCCCGCATACGACGCGCCACGCATCGCGATCCGACGCGAGCAAAGACCTAGAAGAAAGCGATCGGTCCGATCGCAACGAGCCCGATGGTAGCGGCCCGCGAAAGCGATAACATCGCCCAGTTAGCTCCAATGCCCGTGATTTATACAACTGCATTGTAGGAATCTAATGTAATAGTACGTTCGCGGTTTGGGCTTCCGTCAAACGAATTTATGGAATTCTCTGATTGAATCTGGTCGACTTGGACATTGTTCCCGACAATTTATGGACTCCCCGCGATCGGTCCATAAACCCGCGCCTCTCGGGACCGAATCGAACCATAAATTTACAAGCTTCGACGGCGACTTTCTATCGGCCGCCCAAATTTAACAACTGATAAAAAAGACGTCATAAAAACTTTACGGGCCGCCGGAGCGATACTTTGTAAGTTTGCGCGGCTATTCATTACGTGCGAGAGGTATTCGATCATTAATAAAATAGATTTAATGATAATGGATATTTATTGCATTTAACGGCCTCGTAAACCGAGTGGGTTTAGTGCTGAGCAGCAACATTAGTCAATAAAGAGACATGTAAACACTAATAAACTATAAAACGAACACTGAGCTTCTGTGTATTATTTTATATGGGCGGAGAGTTTTTCAACAAGGGCTTTAAGGTGCCATAAACGCTTAGCTCGTAAACTGGCACAATAGTGGCTGACCGCCGCAGCCTGTCCCCCGCCGTCGCTTCCCGCCCCGCACCGCCGCGCCGTCCCACTGTTTACTAACAAGGCTTGCGAGGAGGCCCTCTCAGTCAGTTGTATTGTAAATTGTGTTTGTGGGTTTACCAAAGGTCCTCAATATTGTCGTGAGACAAAATGCACGTTTCTGTCCGCATAGTATAATGAGAACCAACCGCATTTGCTCCGTTCCCGGTCTTGGATGGCTAAAATCACATCCACTGTCATGATATTAGCCCAACACATCGTATTCCCGAAGGAATTAGGTGCCATGCTTAGACCTTACCTTTATGCTTTCATTCGTGACGAAATTACTCAAAAACCGGCCAAGTGCGAGTCGGACTCGCGCACGAAGGGTTCCGTACCATCGTAAATTATTTAACACCAAAAGATCACCCTTTAATTTTTATTACATTTTAATTTTACTTATTTGTTGTTATAGCGGCTAAATATATACACATTTTGTGAAAATTTCAGCTGCCTACCTATTACGGTTCATGAGATACAGCACTTCGACAGACGGAGGGACGGACGAACAGCGGAGGCTTAGTAATAGGGTTCCGTTCCACCCTTTGGGTACGGAACCCTAAAAAGGAAAGTGGTGCATACACTGGACAGGGACTTGAAACCATGCCCTCCGGCATGCAAGACAAGTCCCCGCGCCCCCAAGTTACAAGCCGCTGCTCTGTATGGTTTATTTTGAAGTTTTTCAAAGTCAAAATTTGTTTGATGCTTCGTCCACCATCCAAAAGCATGCTGCTCTAAAGCCACTCTAAGACAACTCAACTTTCGAGCGTTAGCGTTATGAGATAACACAAAATTTGGTACGATTTTGTGTGATTCCGGGGTTATATCACAGCGCTAACGCTCGAAAGTGGAGTTATCTATTAGAGGACTTAGGGCCGAGTGCACGAAAGCTCAAAAAATCAAAATCAACGTCAAAGTATGATCAAACACGTCACTTTGTATGGACAATATGGAAGGAACTCCATGCGGATCACTAAAAGTGACGTGTTTGAAATTGATTAACTCAGCCATCTCTTCGTGCAACCGGGGCTTAGACTTCTGGTGTCATGTACCCGTTTCGACAAAGACGCCATGCACACTGGACATGTTCACTCCAATCCAACACCTGAATGAAGATTCAACAGCGGCGAAGCGTGACCGAGCGCCGGCAACGACGGACACCGAGGTGGTACGAACAAAAGCTAACGCGCCAGATAAATGAAAAGAAATTGTGACTCGACTGACGCGACAACGTTGTAAATCAAACGGGGGTAGACGCTCAATGGGCTATAAATTACGGTTAAACTATGAAAGAGTTTCCACTAAGGTATAATTCATGCGATGCGGCAATTATGACTGGGGTCCCAGCTGCCGGAGGCGCGCTCGGCTTCTATTTCGGAGTATTCATTCCGCCGCGTGTCCTTGCTCAGGACAATCAACTGCGCATGTCGAGTTTGTTCTGTGGATTGGGGGCGAAAGTAATTAGAACGGGTTTCTTAACCTTTTTTTATTCATGGGACCCCTTACAAAATTTCAAAAAATATGCTGGACCTCTTCCTAGCTTGTATAAACGGAGGGAAAGAAAAGAAGGCAGAAAATACTATCCTTTTCGATTGTGCGATCGATTTATTAAGTATCTGAGATCCACCGGAAATTTAGAGTTATTTTCTCCCAGAAATAGACAATTATGTTTCTCCTAACGAACCTGTATCAGGGATCCATCGGAAAAAATCATGAAAGAGATTCCTGGATTGAGACATTATTCTGGATATTTTAGTTCTTGCAAAAAATATTGTGTGTCATCTTACCATTTAGTCAAACCGGATCAATAAAGGGAAAAATACCGATTTACCGATGGATTCAAATACAATCGACGTTCGAACTAAAATAATTAATCCTGTTGCACCATTCTGGATATTTTAGTTCTTGCAAAAAATATTGCGTGTCATCTTACCATTTAGTCAAACCGGATCAATAAAGGGAAAAATACCGATTTACCGATGGATTCAAATACAATCGACGTTCGAACTAAAATAATTAATCCTGTTGGCAAATACCAATGGGGCCGGCACACAGGTTCATCTTATTTGGTTCAAAACACTCGTAAGCACCACCCCGCCACCGCCGCCGTCGGCCCATTTGGTGGATTCGTTAAAGCGGAGTGTACTTTTACAGCCATTACAACTCACAAAAACGCATAATAGCAAAAATAAATATTATTTATTGCTTCACGGTGGCTTAGTTTCATACAAAAAGACCTATGAGTTATTACGCAATATTATACTTGCATTTGTATACACGTTTTTCTATAGGCGCTGCTCGTAGCTTTTTATTTATTACTTCGTAGTTTTTGCATATTTAAACGTGGTTCCAAATATGTGCATGTGCGGTGTATAAGACGCTACATATATCGAGGACTTTAACGTTGATAACTTGTTGTCATGAAATGTCTAATATGTAGTTAGTATCGCAGTGAGGTCGGAGCTACGTATACCATTTCGAGACAATTTCGGAGGATTCCATAAAGAAAACAACCTTTGCTATTTCGCTCGTCCTTCACATTTCTACATCAAACATGATGTGCAGATTTAATGAACGGCACTCTAAGGTTGCAATGCCACGAACAATTTTAATTACATGTTATTTCCTATTTCATTTAAAGCGTTGGCACAACCCGAGTGATCTTAGCCCTAGCACTTAGCAGAGAAGGGGTTCTAATTTAGTTTAGCAACATAAATAAACCTGGATTACTAAAATGATGCCCATTTCTAACATGAAATGAAATAATGTAGCGCACGCCTGCAAGTCTTAACACATGGATCCGGTGGGGGAGCAACGAGTATGTGACAGTCACATCGAATATTATTTTGAACTTATTGCCCTATTCTTTTAATGTCATGGTGATTCTGAAAAAGTTCTCGTAACATTTAGCGGTCAATCTTGAGGTCAAAAACAAATTTTGTAAAAAAACTAATGCGGAAACTGTAAAATAGTATCACGTTCCCACATATTTGGAGGAATTCAAATATTTTATTGAGAGATGGTTTTTTTTTCAATTCCACCAATTTCGAAGACTTTGAACAAAAACATATTTTTGCTTTCAAAATAGCACTCCGAAATATACGCTGAATCAATTTAAAATTAAAAGCAAAGCATCAGGCAGCTAATAGGTACAATGTAAAACAGTTCAAATTCGATGCCATTATTTTCTTCGAATGCATCTTGTCTGATTCAACTGTAATGTAAACGTAACTATGCCTGAATGACTACAAGGGAACAGGATATGCATGTACTGACCGTTATCCTGAGGCTTGAGCCAGCGATAGCTCGGCCTCGGCTGCTGCTTGGAGCGCATCGTCAGGCCCGCGGGCGGCGCTCGACGCGGCACCAGCTGCTGCGCCAATGATAGCAGAATCTTGATGTCTCTCTCGCACGCACCGGACCACGAACCCACCGCCGCCTCCGCCGTCTCACTCGCACCCACCGCTCACTTCGCCACGCGGACGCTCATTTCGATCGATTTGTCGTTCTCTTCGATTCCGATATGCTCGATCCCATCGTGACTCTGGCCATCTGGTGCATCATCTGTGGACAAAAAAAGTTTAATTTTAATGACAGCGACATTTTAACCAAATTCTCCATTCAGTAGACTTCTGAAAGTTATGCGTGCCAAGCCGCCAAAATCCGGTGACAAATGGAATCGATAAAAATCGACGACGTCAATACAGAACTCCCCGTACACTGCATATAGACACAAACGATATAAATCGTGTAATTTATGACGACGTCCTCGAATATCTCTCTCCCACGTGGAGTTACAAATGGTCAGATATAAATTGAGAATTCCATCAAATAAAATATGACTTTTGAGAGGGCTATCTTATAAATTTGATATGAAAGGAAACAATACGAGCGGGTAAGGCGATATGGCGACGTTTCGTCCTTGTCAGGCTCGCGTCCTGTCGCGTCGCGATCTGCTGATAAACTCCAATTTATGGCGAACGTCAAGGAAATAAACGTTTTTTGATGTTCACGCCTTCAACTATAAACATACCTGCATCGGCCTTCTTGGACATTGCGCACGCTGCGCTGGTGGTAATCAAAGTAGGCTAACATAACATCTGCATGTGTCACGATACAGCCAACAGTAAAAACGGCTGTGATCATGGACGCGACACTCCTAGGTCTTTCAGCGGTTTTTCGCTTTCGGATTATATCTTCTCCGAATCCGTCAATTGCGTGTCATACACGCTTATCTTATTTATTTATTTATTTATTTATTTATTAGGAGAAATCACAGAGACAGGTCAATACAACAATTGCAAAAAAATATCTATAAGCGAGTGCCCGTCATACTATATAGCCATGTTCTATGAGAGCGAAAGCATGCTTTGAATAGAAGCGGCTTAGCACAGCTTTACCTAGGGGATATTTACAACAAAAAAAAAACAAAGTACGTTTGCAATGAAAATGTCTGTATAATCTTCCGGTTTTTGTTGGGTAAATACAAAAATTTAGAAAAAAATAAAGGATTTTTATGTTCATAAATATTTTACATTTGTAAGTAGCACATACCTATATTGCGACATCTTTGTAATCGGAAGATGTTTGCAGATTTTCGTATCATTAGTCGCTATTATTGCATCGTGTTTAGAGGAATATTATATTTTTATTTATATTATTAAGTAAGTAAGTATTGCAATAGTAATAGTTAAGTAGGCGTTTGCGTCGAAACACTTGAGACTGAATATGGGTGGGGCGCTTGCTTAGATATTAGATAGATATCTACTGTGTCGTATTTCGCCTATCGCTGGGGTCGTTGATTTCCATGGAATTATTAAAATAGTTCCTAAGCATATCGACAACTGTTACGTGGATGTCGCCATTACAAATTATTGAATCAACATATTTTATTAATGTATTCAGATACTGGAGATCTATATACGTCGGGCCATTCGTAGACAACCGGCGCCGTATATTAAGAGCCTACATTTTGAGATTGAACGCCCATTATTTATCTACAAAAATGTCGAGCAGCCATAGGAGAAACCCGTTTTCTATATCAAAACATAAAAAAAATCTTGAATATATTTTCAAATCCTAGTAGCTCGTATCTTATGTTTTCATAATTTTTTTAAAAATTTTCATGTTAAAAACATGTTTTAATTAATAATACAAAGTGCATTTAATATTCTAGTGAATAAATAACTTGGATAAAATGCAAAAACATAGATGAATACGTACAGGTTTTTTTATGGAAGTTATAAGAACCATGTTTTTACTAGTATTTTTTTTTTGTTAGCTTAGACAGGTAAGGAAATTTTTTTTAGTTTTTTTTTTCATAATTTGATGAAACTTCTTTTGCTGTAATTCATTTCCCCCGGTTTTGAATTTAAAATATCGAACATTTGATGAGTTTAACGCTGCAACCGCTACTGACCATCCTTATTAACTACTCGTATATGTATGTAGAATATAAAAAATACATAAGTTCGAACATAGAAGGAGGAGGTCCTTTTGTGAAGTCGGTTAAAAATACAATGTTGATCGGCCCGGCCGCGACGAGAATATGTTTTAATAAATTTAATTTAACGCATCAAATGATTGCTGCCAAAATTTCGGTAACAATGTTTTTTCCATACTAAATTAATATAGACAACTCCCAACACTAGACTCAGAATGATCAACGGAACGTTTAGATTCCGATGCTCATACTCACAACTTCGCATGGATTATAATAATTAAAGATGGAAGATATCCGTTATTAATCAGTTCATTCATTCAATGAATGCTCCAAATGAACCAAGGAATCAATGGTGAGATACCTCCTGCATTATTAAATAACCTATTCATATTATTATTCTTTCGAGCAAAGCTGGTCAACTGTCTAGTCAATACCAGTAAAGTTGTAATTTACTTGTTCGACCATCGAGGTAGGTGCGTTATCTCTTAAACTGGTGGACTTAATTTACTTGAGCGGATAATCAAAAGCTTTTAAGCTCATTCACATCGGACTGGAGACATTCATAAAGCACTATAAATTTGAGTCCATTCCGTCCCACGGCCGGATCTCGCGTTATCACTCAAACACACGTAACGAATTAAATCGCCTCCGCTTGTCTTAACGATTATTGAAGGGAGGCTGTTTATTAATATGGCGTCGACGACTTAAAAAAATATTCCTAACCCTCGACGGAGTAACTGGAAAGATTCCGCCAAAGCCTTATTAAAGTATCGATAAATCAGTCAAAGTAATAGAGCCAATAAAGAATGAGAGGCGACGAGTGCACGAGATAAGCGTCCGGACGATCGAGGACATTACCATAAACTTTACAATATAGTGCCATTAGGGAGAAAAATGTATTAAAATGAGCTCTTGTGTGGAATTAATTATTGTGAGTCGCGGTAGGAAACGGAGAGACTATGGCTGCGATTACCGAGTTTAATCCTGCAACTTTGTCAGTTCCAGCTAAGATAGGAGCGAGCTCGCCGCGTGGACTGGCAAGTGACTGATTAAATCTGAATGGTGGCATTTCTTACCATGCAAACTGTCAATGGAACGTGTTATTCGGCCAAGTGAACTGAAATTTACCAATGTGCGTGTTACGATATGCAAATGCACCCAGCGGGTTAATTTATCATGGTAACCCCCTCTTTTACGAGAACATTATCGCTGAGCAGACGAATTCTGGACAGGAATACTAATCGGTTACAAACTTACACGTGTTGAGTTTTTCATTTAAGTTCCTAAGTTCGAAAATCAGGGAAAGTCTACCGTGAAAAACTGTTTCGTAAAAATGAATACAATGCGTCTTGAATCTCCGTGGAAATGCAGGCATGATTCGTTATAGACTGCACCGTCAAAGATGGAAAAACAATTAAATAAATATATAAAATAGGCAAGATTTCACAAGTAATACATTTAATATGTTAAATAACTACATCAATGACATTATAGGGATTTTTTAGAACACGCGTTTTATGAATCACGAAATACTCAAAACGATTGCAGATAGCAAATAAGAAACAATCGGCGATTTTTTTATTTCTAGAAAGCAGGTTCCATGTTACGTTGAAATGATCATTGTACTCAGTGTCACATTTACTCGTATGCATCCGCGCATATTCTATACGATTGCAAAATATGCAATCACTAATGCACAATATCTGCCCCCACGTTGAGTATACAGAGCGCAAGGAAATCAGCATCTCCGCCGCAAAAAAACGCACCCGCCGAAAAAAACAATACCTGCAAGAAAGGGGGAAGAATGAACGAAATCCAATAATACACTGTCGATAAATTGTTAAAGGAATACACCCCGGCCGACCCGCCGGGCAGCTGTCCCGCTCTGACGCACTGTCCGTCATATGCGCCTCTCGCGTCTCGGCTGCCGAGTTGATTGCACTCCTGTATTGTAGTAGGGTCGGGTCGCCTTGCGAGGAGCGAGCCACTAGTGTGCTAATGAATTTTCTGTAATTAAGTTTGTCTGGGATACGTGCGAGTCAACCCGATTATCTACGTTTGGTTGAAGACTGCCATTGAAGCGACTGCACTTATTTCTAACAATGGCTTCCTCTTTTTTATATAGAAATGTCTTCTATAGAGCCAATAGAAGAAAACAAAAATACTAATTCAGACTTGGCAAAACCAATAAACCCAAGCGCCGGGGGTGTACTTTTTACAGAACCTAATTCAAAGTCGTTTTGAAAATTTAATCTAATTATTTTTTCTATGAGCCATGGTTACATAAAAGTTGGCTAATCTGGATGAATGTGTGTGTTTGTAATAAAAAACTTGTGGTACAACCAGAATTCAGGTCTCATTGTCGTTTAGACATAGAGCTTAGTCGTATTCAAATAATACTTGTAAATATATAAATAGTAGTTGGCCGGTATGCACACAATATACGTCGCGCCGCTTCAGGGGCACGACAGATGTATAAAATAAATAACTGACCCTCACTACACCCCAGGGTCCTCCGTTTTCCTGAGGATACCCACGACAGATCGACAACACCTACTCCTTCGCACAGCACGCCGACGACACGCCTGGACGGTACATTCTGATAAGGTATGAACGATCCATTATTTTTATGTAAACTGACAGCTTAAGTCAGATGCATGCACATCAATCACATTTTTTTGTAAATATTTCAAATTATTGAACTTTTTTTTTAAAACTGGTCACTATTATAGCACTTATCGCCTCCTGTCCTCGTTCTAAAAGACCAATCTTCGGTAAGGTTAAGGTATCTAAAGTGTTAAAATTGTGTGTCGTATCTTAAAATGATGATCATTCTCCCAAGTGATACATATATCATTATATAAGGACATATTTGTCATTTGTTTTTAAATGTTGCATGGAAATGGTCAAACAAAGGATTTTATTGATTCTACATACTATTATTAACTTCTTCTGATAGATTGTTATCCAATGAGATGCGGTTGCCGTTATCCGAGGGTTGAAAGTTGCCCAGCGAGCAATGGAGCGAGCCATGTTGGGAATATCGCTACGGGATATGGTCCGCAACGAGGCAATCCGCCGACGTACCAAAGCAGTCGATATTGGACACCGGGTGGCTAAGCTAAAATTGCAGTGGGCTGGTCACGTCAGCCGAAGAGACGACGACCGTTGGAGTAACCGTGTCGTACACTGGCGGCCGTGGACAGGAAAACAGATTTTGGGAAGACAACCAGCCAAATGGGACGACGACATCAAGTGCGTCGGTGGAAAGCAGTGGTTCCGTACCGCTGAGGGCCGGGAGAACTGAAGTATAATTGGAGTCTGTTCAGCAGTGGACATAAACACGCTGACTGACTGATGTTATTCTATATCTATGAGTTATGTCTGAACACTTATACTATATTAAATGCTGTATTGAAAGGAGATTGAACAAATAAAGGAGTATGTAATAAAAGTGGGTCGACCTATCGCCACAGCGTACAAACCACCCGCTAGGCAGCTTCCCTCCGCACGCGAAAGGAGGGGGAATGGGTTGACCGCCCTTCTTCGTCTAGTATTTTCATTTGCAGTCACCGTAGACGAGACGTCACGTCACAGGAAGTTGGACCTTTATTTGGTTCGCTCTACCTGTGTGCTTTATCGCAAGGTGAAATTGGTCGTGCTTGTGTGTGAGGGCGAATATTTGCTTTTGATCGGGGTCAAGGCTATGGCCAAACATTTTAAAAATTAAATACCCAGACAGGCTTAAATTTTTGCTTTGTAATATAACCTATTTTGGAACATACCGACATCTCCAACAGTGCTATCATCTATCGATATATAAATAAAAAATAATGACTTAATGTGTTGCTAAGCGTAAACTCGAGAACGGCTGAACCAATTCACCTTATTATGATTTTTCAAATATTCATTGAAGTCCGAGGGAGGTTCTTATATGGTTTTCAGGTATAGTTGGACCCGGAAGTGGCGCTATTTTCCAGATCCAGAACTGACCATTTGAAAAATATGCCCGTGAAGGTGAAACCTCATTTTACCGGGTTCCACTCGGGTGAATCTCCAAAACGAAATGGGCCCTAACGGAGCTCGGAATCTCAGCTAGTATATAAGGATAATGCTCCGATATCTATTACTCTACTCCGCTTTAAGATGCGATAAAAGTAATATAGCGTGATAGTAAGCAGCCTAAAATTTATGCGAACAATCAAGTTGAAGATATGTATAACCTGCATAATAATCGGGTTAGTCGTTTTGAAGTTATAATCGGGGAAATAGACCGAGAGAAGAGAGATTAAAGCCAGATGTACGATTTTACAACAGGTATTGATAATAATATTTGTCCGTTGCGTGATGCCGTACTGGGCCGACAAATGTTAAGTGTATAGCAACGGTGTTAATTTAAAACATATATGGTATTGATAAAGTTCAAAATCACTCTTTTGGTTTTTATGTGCCTTCCCATATGTGTCTACACTATTTCATCAACGATCTAATATGTGATACATACAGATGAAGTAATTGCACCGGTAAAAACAATCTTCAGCGGCGGTATAGGAACCTAGGATTTTGCGATTTTGGCCTGGAACTCAATAAAATACCAAAAACGATGTTAAAAGATGTTAAAGCTCAGTAGGTCAAGGTGCTCCGAGACAGGTACGACATTGCCGTGGAAACTTGCTAGACGCGGAAAGGGATCGACCTTGGCAGAGAAAGCCCAGCTTTGCATATATTGCAAACGTAGAATGCGGCAAGGTTTGTTGGAGAAGTTTCGTTGACACCATAGATAAAAAGGGAGGAGATATGGCATGCGCGCGTACTATGGGACCCACTGTCTCCAATTTTCAAAAACTACTAATCCAACTTAAACGTTCATGCCACATGCAAACATAGTCCCAGACGTATTGGAGAGTTTGTGTGGGTGGGAACTGCCTTGACTTGACCTGTGTGGGATACGACGCGCCGCCGGATTTATATAAACAGACCAGACATACAAACAGATATCACTCAATACATAGTAATTAAAGACAAGGACACAAAGCAATCATACATAGAAACATGGAACGTTGAGATTCGAGACAGGAACGAATGCACACATAATGTTTCACTTTCATGAAAACCTAGTTACGATTATAATTTCGCTTTAGATTTAATTTACAAAACTATAAAGCAATAGGTCGCGTCACCGACGCAATCTTTGAGCAAAAGGAACGTGTCAGACCCTGACGAGGGCAATATGCGGGTCCCTGGCCCCCCCCCCCCCCCTCCCGCCGCACCGCGTCCTACCGCGCCCGGAGGCTGCATACGCTATGCTCCCAATAGCTGTCTCGCAATAACAATATGTGAAACATTCTTTATATATTTTAAGATTTAGATCTTAAATTTTTAGTTTTTAAGTTAATTCAAACAAAAAAATACTTGTAACACATTGACTAGATATTTCCAGCACTATGTAAATATATATTGCTCTAAAATGTCTGCTTACTCATAAATATTAAATCAGATTCAATAAGCGTTTCAATGGATAGCAACAATTAAGACACTTCAAAGTCTTCATACATTTCGGGGTATTAAACTATATTTTATTTACACTTTTGTAATTGGCAAAACTTTTTGTGAGTGAATTTTTATTTCAGTTCAGTTATTACAAGTAACAATGTTAAAATGGGTTCAACAGTTTTGAATTAAACATATTTTAGTATTTCAAATTTAATTGTTTGTTAGCTTTTATAAATCGTCTTAAGACCTTGTCAGCCTTGTTTTTAACAAAAAGTATGTATTTTGTCATGTACATTTCAAATTCGGGCGGTATAAAATTATAAATATCAAATATTATATATTTCTTACTTATTCACGCCATAATTGGCTGAAACTACGTGACACCTCCAGGTGCGGAAGGTCGTTTCAAGTCGAGTATTGAACCAAGGTTCGCGGGCGAAAAGTAAGCTCACGCTGCCCTGCGGCCGGCGACAACTGGACGGATTTACGGCGCGAGAATGGCGACTCTGCTCCGGTTTGACGCGAGGCTTGAAAAAGCGCAGGTGGCGGGGTTACGCCCCACGACGCCGCCGCCGCCTACGCCGCCGCGCCGCCACCCCGCGCGGGATGAGCGCGATAGTTCGAATGTTTTGCAAGTCCAATAGTGAAGAACATGGACTACTAAGGTGTTTATAAAATGTGTGGAAAAACATGTGAGATAAATAGGCGCGACATGTTAATTTTATCAATACTTTTACTTAAAATAATGATTGCTATTCACATTTCTTCGCGACTTTTTTTATTACACGGCAAAGGATACTAAATATAGGTCTCGTCATGTTCTATGAAAAGTGGATGTTTTTCAATTCACATTTTTTTATGTAACTGGACACGGTTGGTTATTACCGCAACCGCCTTTATAATATTAGCCCAATACGCCGAAGGAATTACATATGTGTCATGCAAAGACTTGCGCTCTATGAGCACGGCTACATTGGACTGAATGGAAAACACGGACGATTTGTTACTGCCGCTTTGACCGTCTTTTCATCCAATGTGATGGTAGCAACCCAAGCGAGATAACCCTGTCACCTAGTACAGGAAGTGACCTACAGTATTTCATGATGGGTTTGGTCATCGGCCATACCAATAAATTGATAAATACCCATTACAATGGAACCATAAAAAACTGTTAAGATTTTCTAATGATTAAATAAAATAAATATCAATTTACATAAATAAGACATTAATAATAAACATAAATAAAACTCTGATCTGTCAAAACGTTTAAGGTCTTTGTTTTTTCTGAAAATATACAAAAACAATATAAAAGATGGTTATTCAATGTTTCGTATTCCACCTATTGACGTAGACTCAAATCCCCTCCCGACCGCTGTTTATCAGATAGGAAAGCCATCTAAGCTGTCAAAAACTTGTAAAATATTGGCTCTTCGCTTTCCTGGCGTTTTGAGTCTGGGAAGGCCACAATGTTGCCAGCCACCCCGAGTGACTGAGGCATTTTAAGCTTATATAGGGGACACTACGTGTGCTTCCACCAAAAAAGGAATTCGTTCAACCAAACACATTTCCTAATAAAAAAAATCATAGAATAAGTACTCAATCAAAATATCATCTAGCCATTGAAACAATATTTGTTATTGTTAAAGTTGAGAAAACGTGAAAAAATATGAATCCTTTCATTATTTTTATCAATCGAGTTAAGATTCTCTTCACAGGCAAATAATTTGCATTATATGTCACCTGAGATATCAAGATGAACACATTAGACAGTTTCATCAAGACTAGTTTTGGTCAAACCATAACCACCATCTTGGTACTGCCAATACAGTGGTAAATATTTAAAAATAGGAATTTAATACTACTTTATACCCATATAATAACTTAACTATACTTAAGGATATCTCAGTATTTCTCAGTTTAATTATGAACACATATCATGTTTTTTTTTCAGGTAAACAATTGAATGAAAAATTTCACATAGTTATACCTTATAACCAATCGCATTACTATGATACTAAATATACACATAAAAAGTGTATCGATGTAAAAAAAATTTTTTTTAATTTTAATTGGTAGTAGCATTGAGATCATAACTTTTGTTCTTGCATGAAGTGAACGAAATAAAACTGCAATCAGTGAAATTTATATGCGGTTAAAGTTAATTGATTCCGCGGTGTAATCTGACTGTGACGTGACTAAGTGCAATTTGACTAGTTGAAGAAAATGAAAAAACATTTCTGAAATTACCTTTATTATAATAATACTAACAAAAAACCAAAAATATTTTTAAAATTTCTGACAATGATATAACAATATCCAAAAAAAAAAAACAAAGGATAGCACCTCAAGGATTGTCCTAACTAGGGCAGTATTATTTGCATACTGGATATTGCAGAAACAAAAAATACAAAGGGAAAGGAAGAATACAATAGAAAAATGCTTTCTAAGAGCGAACAATGCTGGACACACGACAAAGTATTGCACAAGGTTGTGTTGAATGGTTAGTTTTTATGTTCTCTTGACAACGGGGATTGTCTCTATTCATTAAGTAGTCACTTTGTTTACCTTTTAATACTTAAATTATTTGGCTTGCGGTCTTGATACACAACTTTCTATTTTTATACACATACACATGGCTGTTCTAAAAATTTTTAAATGGAGATAAAATTTAAAGCAAAAATCTTGGTCCAGTAGAAGGCCAATGGCTTAAGCGAAATTGGAAAAATCTTGTCATCCCGCGCGCCGCGCCGCGCCGCGCCGCGCCGCACCGCCCCGCGTCGGTTTCCGGGGTAAAGGCGTCACAAAGAAATCTATAAATCAATCATAAACACGACTTTGGAGAGATATTTTCTGACAACGCCAGGACAATCACTTTTTTCTTTTTAATGTGACCTTGATCATTCTTTGTGCAATTTGCAAGGGCGTCGATGCGCCGCCGCCTGCTGATCACAGAAACGCCACAACTTATTTGTTTTTTTATGTAACTGAACATGGATCGCTAAATAAAACACCCACTCTTAAGTACCATGCGAGGACCTTGCCTCTATGAGCACGGTAACATTAAACAGGATGGAAAAAACGAACAAGTTTTCATTGTTTTTCGCACTTTCATTGCACTTTTCGTCCAATGCAATGGTGCCAACCGGAGCTGGCTTAACCCTGCCACCAAGTAGGGAAAAGGGACCTACAGTTTCACATGGCTTCCGAACTATGGAACAGTTCTCGTTCGTACATATCAATATAGAAACAGAAAGAAAGTGGTGCATGAGGATGGAACCCAACTAGAAACAGACCATTTCAGACGCGTCGTGAACGCGACTCAAGTAGCAATATTATGGTGCTCCCTGCTGCGCCGGTCCGATTTTTCGAATTTTCAATAGTTTGCGCTCGCGTTGAGACTTCGATTCTGTAGTTGGCACCAAAACGAGTCAATTTAAGCGTCCGAGACATGGATAAAAAAGAAACAGATGTGCCATTTAGAGCGCCACCTTTGAGACCCGTTGTCTCGAGCACTACGATCGCAACATAACGCATAACGGATCGGTATATATGTATTGGTGTAGATGTAAAAACCTAAGCAATGCCGACACACATTATTTTATACAATGTCGAGACCTGGGAACCCTCGAAAGCACTTGTCTCGCCGCTGGGGGGACGCCCCGGACGGCCCGACTCCATAAACTTACATTTTTACAAGATACCTTCTGTATCCCTCGGCATCGTGGATATTTTCCGTTCATAAAGTTGTCAGGTGGCGAGAGATGCGTCCTTCGAATTATGTTCAGAAATAAATGAGATTTAGAACTTGACTAATACAACCTACCTCGGGTCATATTCATTCAATACATCTGTTCTGAGGATTTGTGAAACTAATTTTAGGCAACAATACTACTCACTGGTATAAATGCACTGTGATACCATTTACTGTATCGTATTATATTTGTATTTTATTTTGTTTTCATTGCCATCTTAAGATTGCACGTCAATAAGCCGGCTGACAACCCATATAAAAGCGGTTTTCTCGACTGAAACATTCCTAATTCCTGAGCACGGAATTCTAAGAATAGGCCCACTTATGTCATATAACGTATCCTATTTATATTGCATACACACAAAAATACAACCAAAAATTAAATAACAACGCCTATTTCCTACCTATTCCTCAAATTACCCTATTCCTCCCCTATTAGAGTTATTTACACGAGCAGTAAATAGCTCTAATCATAGTTTAAAGTTACATAGGAATTATATTTTATATAATATTTACGTTATTACAGTATCTGGAGGTTCTACCTTGAATAATTAAGAATAATGGTGGTGATGTTTTCAGGTAATGAAAATTCAGTTTGGTAATTAAGTTCGTCCTGTCCTAAGTTTACTGTCGAATAAATCTTATTCATAGAAGTTTGGATTTACTTATTGCATGTACTTCTCACATGTAAATAGTTTACATGGTTCCGGCAGCTGATGTGCCAGTCGCGTTACTGTAGTGCGTCAGGTATGTTGATGCTGGTCCGGAAGCAGGTCGTGAAGTACTTAACACGACAGTTCGTGATATAGCCGATTGGTTTCACTCAGCAATCTTGCAGAAACTGAATAAGATTTTGTTTTTGACTGTGTTTTTTAGTTAGAATACAAATTTGTTTATGCTGTGTATAAATATATAATTATTATGTAAAAATATGACTAATAACCGACCCTTATACTGAAAATAACCTAATTATTCATATAAATCAGCCATAGGGCATAGGCTGCTTATAAATTATTCTGTAACCACACGTCAACCCACTAAAATATTTTACATGCATGCGACATTCCTCATTTCAACTACCGAATAATGTAGAGTTGGTTAGTAAAATATTTTGACATATCGCGAGCTCGTGCAATCACCGAGAGCGTTAATTGTGTGAAATTATGTGAAAAGTGATATGGACAAGCGCTCGGAGTGAGAAGCGATATCGACAAGATGATTAGTGATGGCGACTGACGCGCCAGTCGACACGGAACACAGAATTGTGTACTTGATTGGGTGTTGATAATGACAGTGAATTTCATACATTTAGGTCGTTGCAACTACAAAGACTATTCGCAAACGTATTGTACTGTGCTTGTAGTGTTGTAAAGAGGCACATTAGAGCTTGTACAGTCGAATAAAGAGTTTAGGATACACATGCGGTTGAATGAAAAGATGAAGAGTCGAAATACTTTGACTTTTGGAAACAATTATAGTGTTGAGTATAGATTCAAACATAGTTGAGGATGTGCACTAGCTATTGAGTAAACAAAACCCTAACAAAATTGAATCAGAGGTTGTATTTAAACACCATTCATTTTTACGTTTAACCGGAAGTGTATCCTTTAACCTTTGGTTGACTGTACTATCATTAATGAAATCTTAAATTAGGTTTAACATTCTATTACTTTCGGATGATAGACAGTTCAAATATAAATTTCTTTCACTTGTTTTCTTGTTTAATTTCAATAGGGATTGATATACATCATTTTAGTTGAAATATAGGACGGGCCTTTATAATAGAGAGAGATTATTTTGGTAAGATTGAGACGAATTTAGGTCCAAGAGTAAAATAAGTGCATTTTATTAGCAATCCTGAGATCCGGAGCGGTGCGTAGCACGTAATTGCGAGCGATCAGCATCGAAATGATCTATGCGGATCGATTTCGCAACGCACGCGCACACAGTGGGATTGGTAAGAAACGTAAACACACACTTTTGAGATTATCGCGGTCGTTAAACATGTTTGAAAAATGTAACGGCTTTTCACGCGGCGGGAAGAGACAGTCGTGTGCTGCGTACGAACGTGGCGGATGCCTGCTTGACATAGTGCTGAACGATTAGCTCGAAAAGTCGGACAATGTCACTTTCCACCGCGTGAAAAGCCGTAACGTTTTTCAAACATGTAAACACACACTACTCTATTTGTGTTTTGAAGTCTGATCGCCACTAAAACTGAAAATTGTTGATGCTGTGACTTATTCATACATTTGTATCAGTCGTATTCAAAGAACACCTGTCAAAACTTAGTACGAGATCATCACCGGACTAACCATACAAAAACCGGTTTAGTCTGGCGGATTCAAGTTAGTCCGCCCACTCCGAAACGTTTGAACACTTGTCAAAACGTTGATCTTTCTGGCATCGTGAGCAGTAGTGCGAATAGCAGGTTTGTAGACAATTATATTGAAATCGAACTGTCGCAGCGTAGGAGAGGTAGAAAGTTATAGGTTGTATTATATATTTAGTAGTATACATACTGTCAACCGAGGACAGACATATCTATACGTGTGATAAGGGAAATTTTACGTATACTCTTGCGAGAAGCTGGGAATGACGGAAATACATACACTTAAAAAAACAGATTTCCAACCGTTCTTTATTTTAGCACAGTTAATATTCAGTAATGTATGGTAAAGTATTTCTCATTGCTATCAATGTATGACGATTAGTATCTATAAATTCACTAAAACAGTTAATATTTAACAGTTATTTTAACAGATTGAACAGTAACCCTTGGTGAACAAAACTTATGTGACAGATCAAATTATTTTAAATAGTTATCTTAACTTATTGAACATTACGGCATCCAGGTGTAGAGGTACAGTCATATTGACAGATTGGACATTACCTTTTCACTGAATATAAAACGTAAGTACGAATTTAAAAAATACTAAAGCTAGAAACTGTTTTCGAACAGTTAGGACAGCAGAAGAGAAAACAGTTATGAAAAATTAAAGTTATGGCACGCAGTTTAAAAATAAAACCATTAAAAGATAAAATAACATTTCCTGTTTAAGGTTAACAATGAAAACATCATTCGATTAGTGAAAGTTATTTGGCTCTATTCTAACGTTGCAAGGATGCTGTTATTATCGGCATTACAGTTCGATTCACTGGTATTTTTTTTTATTGTATGCGCATCTGAAGACCCATAAGAACCTAGGGACCCTTAATCTATGCAGCTGTTACATTCAGCACCTCTCCACCCCACCTAATATGAAAGATCTAATCGATTGTGGTTACTTTAAGAGTCGAGACATCTCGATGATTTTTAATGATTAACTTTTAATTAACGGATTACTTTAGATGTGATCAGTTACGCTCGCTAAAACACATTTGACGATACTTAAGTTTATTTGCACACCACGCCTATTCAGGCAGAGAGATCCTATAGTTGTCTAGATAGCTCTATTGGTCCAATAGAATAGAGTTTCGTCAGTCAGTTATTGCTCTGCGGTCAAATATTAACATTTGTCTTAATATTTAAATTGCAATTGCAATGTTTCATAGGGATCCCGCGGCATCGCGGAACGGAGCCAAGCACTGACAGCCGTGTCTCGCTGCGATTGATTCCTATTTATAGCCCGCGTCAACAAATCAAACAAAAAAATGCGCTAAATCCTGCTGCAAAGGTCGCTTATGCGCTGCACTATAATCGGGTCTTATTAAGCACCAGACAGGGCATCAGCATCAATCATAATTTCGCATCATTTTATATCATGAAATGCAGTTGCGCCGGCGCATTCTGCACTGACACCTCGGCTCGGCAATATTTTCACGCTGTCAAATGTTACCTTGTACACTCTATTTATGACGTACGATACCAGGTTGCGTACGGGCGTTAATCTTACGGTGCCGGGCACTGTGGAGAAATTGCTTACCGCGAGAAAGTCGGAATTAAGTGTTAAGACAGGCAGATGATAGAACGTGGCCACGGCCAGTCTCGACGAGTTCCCGCCGATTATGATGGTGTTTAATTTGTTATTCAATTCGTTTAACGTTCGCTGCAGGAACATGCATCTTGAAGAAATTGTTATTGCTAAATGCGTGGGGATGCTTGATGATAAAGTTGAAATGGCAATCAATTTTAGCGGACGGTTAGCGATAGTATCGTGTCCGTGTCAACCAGAGCTTAAGAATATGACCATAAGCTGAGGTCACACAATGGTTATATGGGCGGAACTGTAAAGGTCAAGTAGAAGATCCATCGTTCAAGGTCATAACATATTCGTTGAAAAAACTTAGTACAAAAAAATATATTTACTTAAGATCTATCGTGGCCTAATTATACTCAGATGTGAAAGACTCAATCAATCAAGATATTTGAACCAAATAATAGTTAGGATGGCGATAACACGCACGAGTCAACTCAATTTTTGTTTAGACGGGTTGACTGAAACATCACTTCAACATAAATACGTATTTATTTGCACACGCACAAAAGTATTAATTAGGCTAGGCATACCGTCTAGCTCAGAGTTTCTTAACCTTTTGGGAGTCATTTACCCCTTGCGGACTTTCAAAATTATTACGGACCCCTTCCGAACACACTTAAAGGGTACTTAAAGATAACACGGTATTTTTATGGAAAAAACTATACTTTATTAATTATAAAGTAGTTTTTTACCACAGAAAAAGTAAGAAAACGTATTATTATTTTTGTAATTGTCATCACATCAAACATGGGCCCTCAGCAATCATATCACGGACCCCCGGGACTCATGCCACCCGACCCCCAAGAGGTCCATGGATCCCAGGTTTATAAACCCTGATCTAGCCGAAAGCGTTTTGTTCCGGAGGTCATGCATGGAAGATGTGTGTTGGTTAGATAAAATAGATAAGGCACCCATTCGCCATGAGCCAGCCAAGTGATAGCTGACAACATGGAAAGCTGAAAATAAGTGAAACTAGCAAAGAACGGTACCCGAGATCCCAGTTGTCACCTAAATTGGCGCGCAGTGGGCGTTAAGCGTACTTACATTTGCGAGTCCGAGTTTAATTTGACAGGTTACTCAACGTTGCCGTAAATACGTCGACATTGCCGTTTACGTCCACTCCGCGTTTTTCCGAGTTTGGCTTTGACAGCTTGAAGAAGCACAGAATATCTAGTTAAAACTTTACTTACTTTGTTTATATTAGAGGAAATCTGTAATTGGCAACATATTTTAGCTCATGTATTATGTTAACTCGTGATGTAACACGCTGTTGATTTCCCAAATAAAATAAAAAAATAAACTTGTATGGAGTTTGACGTTTTGACGGAAAACGCCAGTCGATCGGTTTGCCGTAAACGCCAATTTAGGTGAGAACTCAGACTGACCATGGCACTCAGATACCACGAGCAGACTTTTAACGCCAACAGATATGTTAACGGAGACGTGGAACTGCCACCTACCACCTAGTAGAGGAACGAGACCTGCAGTTTTACATGGATTCCGAAGCATGGAGTAGCTCGCATTCGTGACGAAATGCACTTATCAAACTGTGCATGTGTGGTGCATGTCGGGGCGAGGAATTGAACCCAGACTTCTGTCTGGTACGCTGGGCCAGTCCCCGCGCCACTAGGCTACGAGCCGATAGTCCGACTAGTCATCTAAATTAGCGTTTACGCTAAACCGATCGACTCATGTTTTCAAATGTATAATAGCGCGCGCAGTGGGCGTTAAGTGAACTAACATTTGCGAGTTTGTGTTTGATTTGACAGGTTACTTATCGTCGTCGTAATTATGTTGACGTTGCCGTTTACGTCAACTCCGCCTTTTCATACGCATTTATTAGTCCGAGTTTAATTTTGACAGGTTGAAGAAGTAAAAATACGGTATAAGTAGTAAAACTTGCATGGGGTTTGACGTTTTTGCGCAACTTCGAAGTTCCGTAAACGCCAATTAGGTGAGATGTCCGACTAGGCGGTCCGATCTCTGTCCCGCCGCCTTAGAAAACGAACAGAGTTCAAAGGTGACTCGTTTCATTAACAATCTCGACGTCTCAAGGTCTCGTCAAAGACGCCACAGCCCCGCGGCGTCAGCGGCGACGACGCCCACGCCGGCGTCGGGCGCTCCGCCGTCGCCGCCGACGCGACGTGCCGACTTCATAAATCGGCCGTGTAATAGGGCCGGCAGACACGATAATATGAAGAGTGATGTGACGTGTCGGCAATGAATCTCAATCACGCCGAGCCGACACCGCGGCCCGCTGGAGCGGGCCGGGCCGGCTGCGCGATACAAGGGTTCCGCGCGGAATCTTGCACCGATCGGCCGTCACTATCGTGTCGATAACACTTCACTGTGCAGGTTCGTTTGGCAATTACAAGCAATCACTTTGGAAGCGCAATCCCGACTTCCAGCAGTTCTTCCAAAAGTCAGTTATCAAAAAGGTTAAACTGAAGTAAGAAGCTATTTTACAGAACGTTTCTATCACTTTTGTTTACAGACTCGTGGAGGAATCGTTCCGAAGCGATCCTTTTGTATGGGTAAGTAGCATGTTTTTAGGGTTCCGTACCCAAAGGGTGATAACGGAACCCTATTACTAAGCCCCCGCTGTCCGTCCGTCCGTCCGTCTGTCACAGGGCTGTATCTCATGAACCGTAACAGGTAGGCAGCTGAAATTTTCACAGAGTGTGTATTTATTTTGCCGCTATAACAACAAATTGGTAAAATACAATACCCCATACAAAAACGTGATTTTTTGGTGTTGATAGTACGGAACCCTTCGTGTGCGAGTCCGACTCGCACTTGGCCGGTTTTTTATGTAACTGGACATTTACGGCTGAATCACTAACAATATAATCCAACATACCTCATCGGCACTAGGTGTCATTCCTGGACCTTCCTTATATTGCACGGCTACATTGAACCGGATGGAAAACCCGGACAATTCGCATTTCCGCCTCGACTATCTTTTGTTAAATGCGATGGTATCCATCCGGAAGGGATAACCGTACCTTAATCTTCTTCGCCTCTTCATTACTTCATGGAATCCGAACTGCAGCAAAACTCAACGTTCGAAAACGGTCATGATACCAGAACCCGATCGCATCCAGAGCTATTGGGCTACCAACACTGAAAATATACGGACTAAAACGCGCTGGCTGAGAATATTTATTAAAACCGGTATGTAATTACATACGAGGAGTTTAGAAAGACCTCACCGAGACTAAAAAACAAGTGTGTGCCTTGATCACAATGAATGACTAAGGGCCGAGTGCACGAAAGTACAAAAAATCAAAATCAACGTCAAAGTATGATCAAACACGTCACTTTTTGTGGACAGTATGGAAGGAACTCTATGCGGTTCACTAAAAGTGACGTGTTTCAACATTGATTAACTCAGCCGTTTCTTCGTGCAACCGGGGCCATGTGAAGAAGGATTGTTTCGGCGCATTTACGACATTTTCAGAGATCGTGAGTCTTATGCTGAGATTCATAGACATTACTCGTGCTTGGCTTAGGCAAAGTATGGCTTCCGACTATCAAATTTGATATAGATAGGATGATAATGATATTTTATGTCAAAACTGACACTCGAAAGACATACTTTTGCTCAGCCAAGTAATGTCTATGAATCTCAGCGTTAGATCCACCAGAAGTATCCTCAAGTTCATCAAGTCAAGCTGTCGTTTTTCTGTTCCAAAGTGAGCCAACGTCTTTTAAACTTAAACAAGCAAGAAAAGCTTAAACATTTTAAAAGCAAAAATTCTCACTTCAACAAGCTCAGTAATATTATTACTTTTACCAAATCTAAATAGCAGTAACGCGTAGCCACGTGATTGCCAAATATTTTACAGCAGTCGACACAAGAGCCCAAACTCCGGTTAAAGTTTCAATGAATTTGATTTTTCGTTTCTACTTGGTGCCTCGTGACTTTTTGATATCTAAAATTTAAATTCAACCAAAACGGCAACAGTTTTATCGCCAGAAGTCGCCCTTACGTTTGTAAACTGTTAGTGGATAAAGATCTTTTCTTTTTTTGTGCACCCTGACATGGATGGCTAATACCACAAAACTACCATTATGATACTAGCAAAATACACCACATTCCCGAAGAAATTAGGTGTCATGCCAGGACTTTCCCTTTATGAGCATAGCTACAAAGAAAACAGGAATAATTTTTCATTGCCGCTTCGACGCTTCTATTTTTCAAAACTTTCCGAGTACCTCACGAACATAGTCGACATCTCAGGATAATGACTGTGTAAACACCTAACTAACGATAAGTATAACTTAGGTTGAGATGACAGTAAAATTATATGCTCAGCGCATTTCATTACGCCATACATTCTAATAAAAAGACGTTTTCATAAATAAATTAAATAAATAAATATAGGTGTTATTTCGAAACTCTTTTTACAATACAAATCGATAATTTTAAAGCAACAATGTATTCTGGTAATTTTATAACTGCACAACACCACAGATCTCGTAATGGGCACGATTCGGCTTCAAAAACAGGCCAAAAAAAAGGTAATTAAATTTGATCGTACTTACTCGAATATATTAATGTTTGAGGACACAAAAAATCATGTCTGTTATTTTTGGTTTAACCTTATCATAAAACGTTTATTAGTAGGACATCGTCATATCTAAATGTTCTGAATTTGTTTTGATCATGAATTTTATTATGGTCCATTCCACAAAAAGAAATCGAATAAAACTATTTACGGCAGCGGTAGCCTGAAAAAAGTTTATATAAAAAATAAGGTTATTTTTTTTTCATAGAGGATTGTCATCTCAGAACTAAGACTTTAGTACATTTGTCGCTAGTATGAATAAGCGTAATGTTGAATTTAGTTACAGAAAACCATTTCGTGAATACGGCAGTAATTTTTATTCAAAATATTATATCAATCTCCAGTCCATTCCTTGTTGATTAATGCGCTAAAAATAATTTAATATGTTTCTATTATCACTACATAGTATAAAACAAAGTCACTTTCTCTGTCCCTATATCCCTATATCTCTATGTATGCTTAAATCTTTAAAACTACGCAACGGATTTTGATGCGGTTTTTTTAATAGATAGAGTTTTTGAAGAGAAAGGTTTATATGTATAATAACATCCATTAAATAGCGGAGAAATACTGTTATTTTTGAGGTTTCCAATGTGATGTCGTGAAAAAATTTTTTGTTCCGCTTACATTGCAAACGCAGGCTGAACCCTACAAGATTTATCAAAATAATGTACTAAGTATTGTATACATTGAAAAGGTCTACAGAAAACTCCGTGATGGTATATGTCTATCTCTTATGGATATCCCACAATAACATTTCTTTGTCATTTACTTTTTACGACAAATAATGGTTAATTTTCGAAACGATTTTAACCAATACAGCATTATTCCTCATCCAATTAAATACCTTAAATACATTGTTGATTTAATATAGATCTATATGGCCCCTTACAGTATATGATTTAAATGAATATTTTAGAAGATATTACAGATTTAAAAATTGCGGGACGTAGCGTTTGCGGCGGTACCGGCCGGCCGGGGCGGCGGGAGCGTGCCTATAAATAGTGCGTCGGAGGCCGCGGTTCTCCCTATAGCTCTTTGAATTTATTATTTCTCTAATATCTAATAATCATGTAATAATAATATCAATTTTTTTTTATTTTAAATATTTCAATGTAGGAACTCTAAGTAAAAAGGGTTTATTTGTGTATCATTGTGTCAAAATAATATTTTTTTAAATGATATTATGCCCGTTTGCCGGCTGCTAGTTTTTTAATAAATTTACAAATATTAAAGAGTTTAAAAGTTTTGGTCTTTACTTCTTTTATAGTAACTGCATATCCGCGCAGCTGCATAGCTCCGCAGGGCGGCGCCCACGTCTCACTGCGGCGATTACCGGCCGATGCGCCGCAAATTATAGCATAGGCGATTTTCGCTAACCGCTGCCGAGATGACGACGTGATGCATTCCGTAATCGGCGCCTCGCCCGTCCCGGCACGGTCGGTGAACGCGTGTGTTGGTACCTCGCCCCGGTGAACCCGCGCTCGACCAATGACGCTACTTAGGGCTGTCGTGAAGTCAAAGGAAATCTAAGATATGAAAATTTTAAGAAATTTATTCTTGGCCAAGATACAATTTTGCACAGGGACTGCTATTAGAAAAGCGAAATCGTCTTCCAGGCCCTAACGATTCCCTACCCCTACACATTGTTAGATTATATTTTTTTATCACTTGAAAAAACTTCATTCTATTTCCAATTCTTTTGTTTTTTTTTAAACATCACTATATTTCAGTAAAAAAATTTTTTTATGAACGTAAAAAGACAACTTTTTTCCAATATTTCTTAGCCAATATTTTTTTTATCATAAAGGTTTATTGAAAAAAATTCAAACATACAGACATAGACATCGACAATATATTTTAGAATCCAAAATTTTAAAAACTTCAGAAAGCATTAAGAGCATGGAAACAGTTATCGCCCGTAGTACGGGGAATTGATACGGTAACGACTCTCTTAACGTAGCAAGTAATGAAGCGTTTAACCGTGTCGCTTCATTGCATTTCTGATGCTTAATCGCATCGATGACTTCAATTTTACCAAAATGTTTACGGATGCACAGTGTGAAAGGAATACTCATTATTTTTTTTCGACGTAACCAAACAACAGTGAAACTCTAAATACATATATGAGTTTTCTGCTAAAGTTGGCTCTGTGTCATGTTTAACATCTGAGTAAAACAAAATAATTTGCAACATTACTGATTTGGTGTTAGGAGAGTTGAAACAGTGTTAATTGTTCACTGGCTGTAAACATTAGTGATTGAGCTGGTAACACAGCCGTTCTAAGACTTTATTTAAAAAAATAATAAATTATTGTTTTTTTAGATCGATAGGATTGGCAATATAACATACTAAAATCTCATAAAATAAAATAACATTAGAGCAATGCAATGGCACCATTATACAAAACATTATTATCACAAAATCGCACCAAGAGAGAATGAATATAATGGACCAAATAATGAAAGATTGTTGTGAATCAATTTTAAACATAACATTTGAAGTCGATTCATTGGTTGCAAACCACATTTCCAGTAAACTTTAGGGGAATAGGGATCAGAAGCATAAAGGACCTCGCCCTGCCCGCCTGTCTGGCTTCAGCACATAGTAGCATTTACCTCTTGAGAAGTATTCTTACACCCTCACTTGATGAGTTTGAGGTTAGCTACTTGTCAGACGCTATAATACTCTGGCAAAATTCATGCCCAGGTAAGTCAGACGCTATAACACTTTGGCAAAATTCATGCGCATGAAAAGACTTGCCCTCAAATCTGGCTTCCTAAAAACAGTGAGACGTGAGCTTGATCGAATGTAAATCCCACTATCTTTTAGATTCATCATAGATTTCTAGCCTCCTTCGAGAGAGAATCCGGTGCATAGCTGAACGTTTTTCCTACGCCACATCTTGCCCAGATGTGGCGTAGGAAAAACACTGCTGGACAATAACACTGTTAGGATCGTAGTATCATCGCTCCGAGTTGGAGCAAAGGTTTGCCAATCAGATACGTGCGTGTGCGGCACCAGTGCAGACGCCACGGACTACGCCACCACGGACTTTCATGTCGAAGGAGCGCGGGCCGTTGGTGATGTCACAGCTCCATTAACAAACCTCCTTAAAAGAGGTCTTTATTCGGTAGATACTCCGTGCATACTAGAGTCGCTCGGACTGTGCCGTGACGATGGCTGTCGCCCTGAGGGAATGACGCTTACTCCTTGGCGCCGCGGTAAGCGCTCGTGTGGGATGCAACGTGTGCATACACATTTTCTCTCTCTCACCTTGTTGGAACTTCCACTTTGGCGGGATCGGCCGCTTTGTCCGAACAAAACCTAAAAAAATGTTTTTATTCTAACCTTCTCGACCGCTTTGAATTCCTGGCATTCGCCGTAGAGACCTTCAGTGTTTGGTCAAACTATTCTCTCAAGAAATCAGAAATCTTTGATGGAAAAAACCGGCGACCGCCGCGCTAGAGCTTATTTTGTGCAGCGCATTGCCTTGGCAATTCAGAGAGGCAACGCAGACAGCGTTTTGGGTACGGCGGGGGATTCCGCTGAACTGAATGAAATGTATTATTTATTTGAGTTTATCAAATAAATTACATTTTATCTATATTATATCACACAATTATTAATTACACGGTTTCATCATATCGTCTTTAAACGTTATATAAATAAGTAATAATAAATAAAATCAGTTACGAATGTTTCTGACTCTTATTCACCACAGGACTCTTTTCGATCTTTTGACCCGTTGGACCGCATGGATCGCTTTAGATAATGCCATGCATGTTTTAAAGAGAAAGAAGGAGGAGGTTCTCAATTCGTCGCATTATATATTTTTTAAATACATTATATTCATTTAGTATAACTGAATCAATAATTTTACGAATGAGTATGAGAACCATCTTTCGGATTGGTCGGACTTCCCAAGAAAAATACAGTAAAGCTGAGGGATTGTGGTTTTACTAAGAACCCAGAAAAAAGGCCAACTCTTTTTTTTGCACTTATTATCCGTATGAATCGTCGTCGCCGCGAATGCGTATACGATGCCCACACCAAAGATTATGATTACCCACGCGACCTCAGGGCCAGGCCACGCAGCCTCCACCCCCCGCCTCCACCCCCCGCTCCGTCACCGGTCCCGCGCCCCGACGAACCTTTGATTGAGGTTGATCGTGTGTCAAGCGTCGTTCCGGATAAATTATACGGCTGTAAAAACTTTATTGCTTTCAGAGAGAACGCTAAATCCGACATCGAAATATATCCAGCTCTTTACAAGGCATCTCCCAAGCTCGATGATTGTTGATCCGCCGATTGTGCAACGGTAAAAAGTCGTAATGTGGGTTTTTTTGCAAATGTGAGTGCAGTAAGGACGCGGGCGGGGGGGACTGAAGTTAAATCGTCGTGTCGTTGCATAAGACGTGTTTAGGGACATTAGTATGGAATAATCGGCACGATGTCTAAAACGCGGCAGAAGAGACAGTTTGTCCCCAAATATTTTTTAAAAGCGTGTTAAAATGATAAAGTTTAACCATAAATATATTCGACTGACCGATCTCTACTAAATTTAACGGTTCCCCACAACGTATAAAATTAATATTTATATGTATAGCATAAAAATGACACGAAAAACATTCGTTAACTTTAATCAATGGAAAAACAGATTCAACACAAGATCGATGGATCCGGTAATCAAATGAATATGTCAGAATATGTCGAATTAAACTAATTGGTAAACTGCATTAACCGGTTCCGCAGACAAGATCAACCATTCACGCGCTAACAACATCCAAATATAGATTGGTTTAGCATACTTTTCAGTCTCAACTTGCCGCCTCAAATAAAAATATCATACCAGAATCGTAATAAAGATTTTAAATAAATTCACACATTCGCTCTTAAAAGATTTACTTTCTTCATGTACGTATGATATTGTTTCCACTAGCTGCGGTACCCGGCTCCGTCGGGGTAGTGTCAACTGAATTATTTCATGGTTAAAAAGTGGCCTACATGGCTGGTCCAAAATAGGGTCAAATTGGTCCAGAACAATGTATCCATCTACCAAATTTAATCAATATTGTTTGAGCCGAAATAGCATGATTTAAAGAGAAATTTCCAATAAATCCCATTTAGAGCTTCGTTGACATTTGGTGGCTATTTAAAAAAAATCATTTGCCGCCAGAACCTTTCTGCATTTGCACTGCTACATTGTATACCTAGTAAGTAAGTTACGTGAAATGTAGGTAAGTTTTGCGTAGACTCCAATCCAAAGGGACATCAAAAAAGTTAATCAATCCCGAACCTGACTGCTCCCAGAAATGCTATACGTTAATAAAATAAGGGTGAGTGGTTCGCAAGTAATAAGAATTTAATACTAACGTCTCACCCCTCTGGTAACGAAGCGTTATATTATGTAGCCTATAAGTTTTGAGTAGAATCACGATAGACGTAGATACAATCCGCATCTAAATCAAGTAATTGGTTCTCAAGTAATAAGTATTTTATTCGAGTCGTATTCACTACGTATAATATTCACAACGTATAATAGTATTTTTTTCCAAAAAATTAAAACCATGCATATCGTATAATATTCACAACGTATAATGTTATACGTTGTGCATGAGTTTAAAAATAAAATAAACTCTTTGCATCATGCAGAACGTATATTATAATAGTCACAACGTATAATATTCCTAACATGAATTCACAAAAAAAGAAAACCATGCAGAACGTATAATATGCCAAGAAGCACTGCATAAAGCGCCCTAACAACGATACATTTAAGGCTGAAATTGCTACGAATCGATATCTGTTGAAGAGTAACAATTTGCTACAACGCTAATTGAGACGGTCGAAAAGTCGCGTGCGAGTATAATCTTTAATGTTTTATCGATAAGGGCGCTTATCGTATGAAATATTTTAGGATTATATGATATGCATGGTTTTCTTTTTTTGTTAAATAAAGATCATAACATTATACGTTGTGACTATTATACGTTATGCATGGAGAAATAAGTAATTTAATTTTTTGGACTTCTTCATGCACTACGTATAAGATTATACGATCTGCCGATTATACGTTGGGCATGGTTTTAAAATTTTGTTAAAATATGACATTATACGATCTGCATATTATACGTTATGCCGTTCCCCCTTTTATTCCACTGGTCGCACCTCTGGCGATTTACCGTGATGACAAGTAGTCGTAAAGTTGCGGGAAATACCAAGCCGTACTTCGGTAAAATTAGTCAAAGTAAGCGCCGCTGCCACCCCACCCCCCTTTAGCTGCTGCCCTCCTGACGGGGCGCGCGTAGCCCCCGGTTTGTATGACAGCCACATCTTAGCGTAAGCGGAACTGAATTCTATTTAGCCTATCCTGTTTCTCGGGTAGTGAAATGTACGTTTACTAAGTTTCATTAATTCGGATGATGTTTAAGAGTTATGGAGTAGCATACATACATACACGCAGAACTGATTTCTAAAAATCGACAATTTAGTTTTAGTACAATTTAGTAGTTAGCATATCATACATAGAGTCTACAAACGCAGTATCTTATAAAACAAAATAACTTACTCCATGAACAATCCTTACAGATTTATAATTATTATAGATATTATCCACATCGCTATATTAATCGTGTCCCGTTTGAAAGCATTCATAATTACAATGTCGATCAATTCGTTGGAAAAGAGGTTGAAAAATACAAATGAACATAGAAATATGGTAACGGCCTTCCGACTTTTTCTTTTATTTTTTATCCGCCCATTTTCACCACCCCGAGCTACCAAAATTCCCAAAGTTATCTTTCGGTTACACCAAGTTTTTTTTTTTATGTGACTGGACATGGATGGCTAATACCACACCTTCTGTCATGGTATTAGCCCAACACACCACATGGGAACTAGGTGCCATGCCAGGACCTTCCTTATATTGCACGGCTACATTGAACTGGATGGAAAACACGGACAATTTTCATTGCCGCTTCGACCATCGTTCATCCAATGCGGTGGTACCAACCCGGGCGGGATTAACCCTACCACCTAGTAAGTAAGGAAGGGGACCTACAGTTTAACGTGGAATCCGAACCACGGCCAGCCTCTCTCAACGGTCGAATGGTCACCCATCCAAGACCAGACCGGACCCAGGGTTGCTTAACTTCGGAGAGCGACCGATACGCAATGTAACCGAAAGTTAATTTCGGATTTCAACTACCTGGAGGTGGTGGGTAAATCGATCATTTGATCAGCATATTCGAAAATTTGCAACATTAACTCTATGAACACGAAATTTTCCTGACTAATAAAATAGTAATTATTTTGAATTTGCTTGTTTCCAGTACCTTTTTTCTTAATCTTAAATCAAGGTTACTACTTACTTTTTACTTCTTCTGTACAAATCACAGATTAGTTCGGTGATAGAATGCTGTAGCCAAATATGTGAAGGTAGTACTCAGTACCCGTTGGGGTCCTTGGAGTAAATTCAGCGCCGAGCGGTCCGTCTTAATGGAGACCCACAACTCACCGCTGGCTTGGAGTCTCTGAGCCACAGACGGTTTGTTGGGTCGCTCAGTCTATTCTACAGGTACTACCATGCACGCTGCTTTGTGGATCTTGTATCCCTTATTCCTCCCCATCCTACCTATATCCGAAGCACCCGCCACAGAGAATCAGAGCCCCCCTTGTGGTTGACATTAGGTTTTTGAAGACAACCCGTTTCTCAAATTGATTTCTCTGCCCCACCGCCAGGATATAGAATTGTATGCCGGCGGGTGCCTTACCTCATCCCTATAACCAGGATCGAGAACGTAGCATTTGAATGAACGGCGACGCAAGACGTGGACGTTCGGTAGGAAACGTAACAAACTCAGCGTGCCGAGTGGGAGGGAGCCGAGCGGTGGCGACGCCGGTGGCCTGTTATTTTAATCTGGTTCGGTTCACTCGCTGAAAGAAGTTGCACGGTAGCTTTAATAATGCCTATGACCAATTGATGCCAGTGGAAATTGTGAATGATTAACCCCGTTACTAATAAACGCTGTTCATCGTCTGAATAGTTATACAATGTTGTGTTATTTGCATTGACATGCAGTTTCGAATTCGAGAGAAAGGGACAAAACATTGTATAATTGTTCAGGCGATGATCTGGGTTTATTAGTAACTTTACTAAAATTTAATAAGAAGAAACCCATCATAACATATGAACATTATGAACTCCGCTTGAAGTTTTCAGCATATTTTGGTAATCACTACATAGTATAAAACAAAGTCGCTTTCTCTGTCCCTATATCCCCATGTTCGCTTAAATCTTTAAAACTACGCAACGGATTTTGATGCGGTTTTTTTTAATAGATAGAGTGATTAAAGAGGAAGGTTTATATGTATAATAACATTCATTAAATAGTGGAAAAATACTGTTATTTTTGAGGTTTCCAATGTGATGTCATAAAAAAAGACGTGTGGCACTCGGGGACTGCCGCGGTAAAGCTATTACATAGCATTTTGTATCAAGTTATGCCGGACCGCCCCCGCCGCCGCTCCCGCCGCCGCCCCCGGCCCCGCTCGCCCTGGTGTGAAGTAACGCTACCGGCATCGCCCATCGGAGTGGGGAGCGTGAGGTTTTTTTTCGTTACGGAATTTCTGGATTCGGTCCCCGCGCTCAAGGCCCTCGATAGAAGCTATGCAATAGCTTAAAAAATCATTTTTCCGCTTACATTGCAAACGCAGGCTGAACCCTACGAGATTGGTCAAATCACTAGATAGTATAAAACAAAGTCGCTTTCTCTGTCCCTATATCCCCATGTATGCTTAAATCTTTAAAACTAAGCAACGGATTTTGATGCGGTTTTTTTTAATAGATAGAGTGATTGAAGAGGAAGGCTTATATGTATAATAACATGCTTTAAATAGTGGAGAAGTACTGTTATTTTTGAGGTTTCCAATGTGATGTCGTAAAAAAATTTTTTTTTGCGCTTACATTGCAAACGCAGGCTGAACCCTACGAGATTTATCAAAATAATGTACTAAGTATTGTACACATTGAAAAGGTCTACAGTAAACTCCGCGATGGTATATTTATATCTCTTATGGATATCCCACAATAACATTTTATTGTCATTTACTTTTTACGACAAATTATGGCTAATTTTCGAAGCGATTTTAACCAATACAGCATTAATCCTTATCCAATTAAATATCTTAATACATTGTTGATTTAAAATAGATCTATATGGCCCATTACAGCATATGATTTAAATAAATAATTGGATTTAAAAATTGCGGGACGTAGCGTTTGCGGCGGTACCGGCCGGACGGGGCGGCGGGAGCCATTCAGATATATTTCATACCCGTGTGAAGCCGGAGCGGGCCGCTAGTGTTATATATAATAATGTTATAATTTAGTTGCATTAAATATATTAGATTATAACTATACTACTAATAATTTTATGTATTTAATGGATACGACATTACCGTTATCTCATTAATTTGAGTTTCAGCGACATCTACATTTTAAGCATTGTAATCAGATTTTGAAAATAATCTGAAAAAGTATTGGTCGTGACATTCGTCGGAAGCAGGACATGAACCTGCGACCTTTGGATTACATGTCCACTGCTCTAAACCAACTGAGCTATCCCGACAATTACATCAGCCAACGAATTTCTCGATTATATTCGAATCGACACAATGCTTCCCCTATCTTCTGCTAGATGGCGCTGATGATGTTTTTGCGTATTGATCCTACGCTAAGGCATTTTGACTGCAATGATTGAGCTATCAATCTTATTGCTGTCGTCACCAAAGACGTTTTTGGTATCGGACACTAAGAGTCAGCCCGGGTTTTACTTGATAATTTTATGTATTTAATCGATACGACATTACCGTTATCTCATTAATTTAAGTTTCAGCGACATCTACATTTTAAGCATTGTAATCAGATTTTGAAAATAATCTGAAAAAGTATTGGTCGTGACATTCGTCGGAAGCAGATTTTCAAAATCTGATTACAATGCTTAAAATGTAGATACTACTAATGTTTATAAATATTCGGAAGGCAACAAACATTTAAAATAATAAAGCTTATTGAATAAAACCGGGACCGTATTGCTCTATGGCGTAGTGAATAGAATATACAACCGCGCCCGTATTGAACCTTAGTGAATAGAATAAGTACTAAAACTGAAAAAATCGACATTCATATTTTATATTAAAAGAACTTTGAAACACATCGATGGCGCCAGTGCTACAAAGACCTCACACAATCTTAATTAACGAAAGTAAAAACAGGAACAAAAAAACGCTCAAATCGGGATCCGGCGAGTTCACTGATAAATTAAACGCTGCACTTGGATGCGCGAGGTGAATTTTAAAATGGCCGCCGGGGTGCCGCGGCCGGCGTCCGTCGAATTAATAAAAAACCGCAAAAGCTTAAAGACAACAAGCGCTAACTGGAATCGGCTAATGAAGTCGAATGCAAATTGGGCTGGGAGCTGCGCCCACGCACGCGCCGCGCCGTTCGTGGGCGAACTGCACAGCCTGCTGCTTGAACGTGCATCGCATCCACTGTGTAGGGAAATAGACTAAATTGAAAAAAAAACATATTTTTTTTTTACGTGACTGGACATGGATGGCTAATAGCACAAGTTCTGTCATGGTATTAGCCCAACACACCACATGGGAACTAGGTGCCATGCCAGGAGCTTCCTTATATTGCACGGCTACATTGAACTGGATGGAAAACACGGACAATTTTCGTTGCCGCTTCGACCATCGTTCATCCAATGCGATGGTACCAACCCGGGCGGGATTAACCCTACCACCTAGTAAGTAAGTGGAATCCGAACCACGGCCAGCCTCTCCCAACGTTTGAATGGTCACCCATCCAAGACCAGACCGGACCCAGCGTTGCTTAACTTCGGAGAGCGATCGCCGAAGTGTCGCGCCACTGGGCCACTGAGGCTGACATTTACACGCATAATCTTTTACGCACTACACATTCATGTTTTATTTATTTATTTATTTTATATTAGACAGGCAGCCTAGGCTGATGTGTCTAAATCATGTTCAAGTATGGTTTATCACTTTTCATCTTTATAAGTTTTTTTTGTCCTAATGGTAGTTCACTTAGTCACTTCCTTGTTATCTATGAATGTCAGTTTTGGTTATTAACACGGTCTTTAATTATTCTTACAAAAGTTGTTTCAATTAGTGTCCAAACGGTTTTTTTGCGTTGATTATGTCCTCAGGGATTTTTGTTCCAGACCTCTACAACTCTGTTGCTAGTGAAGTGTTTGCGTACATTAGTCTTGTGCTCTGTTGCGTCCAGCTTCAAGCTGTGACCACGTAGGTGAGAGTTTTTGTTAAGGCTGAACAGCTCTTGTATGGCTTGGCAGTTGTATATGGCTGTAAGCATTTAGTGTACATTGATTAGGTTTGTTTTCCATTGAGTACAATGTAGCCGTGACATATGGAAGATTATGGGCTTGCCATGACCTAGTTCATACATATGTGGTGTATTGGGCATATCTTGCGACCATAGATAAAATGAAGGAACTACGCGATACACGATAGATAATAATAATAATAATAATAATAATAACATTCTTTATTGTACACCATTATAAAACAGTTTACAAAAGGCGGGCCTAATGCCAAAAGCCATTCTCTTCCTACCTACCCTTGGGATGTAGGAAAGGTGCAAGGCGGCAGACAAAAAAGGATAAAAGAAGTAAGATTTTTTATCAATAAAGAGATATATATATATATACTTAACAAGAATAATACATACAGATACATATAATACATAGCTTATAATATATATTTAATTTAAATATATACCAATATTTGTGTATATACATTTATATCTAGCGCCCCTACCGCTGTCTCCAACTTTCAAAAAATCCAAGACAACTTAAACGTACATGCCACACGCAAACATATTCGCAGACGTATTGGAGGGTTTGTGTGGGTATGAACTGATTCGACGAACGCATTTTAGAGCACATTCGTGCGCGGTGCGATGTTTCGTATGTGTGGCATACAACGCGCCGCCGGATTCCCATACAATTATATGGCCACTTTGACCATACGGCGGAGACGCGATATCGACCGCATGCCACTTCTCCTTCCTTCCTTTTCAGTGATCACGACAGTAGGTGTTTCACCGAGGGTCTCACCATTCATTATCAAGTTTAATTGTAGTGATTCCCAATTGATTTAGTCTTCATTTGTATGGATTGTTTTTTCTTTATTTCCCTGTAACTCAAACAGAATCATGCACACATGCATTCGACGCAGACAGCAAATAAAGGAAATGTTCACCACGAAAAACGTTTGCCAACACCTGACGCTCGCCTTCATTTCATCCCAACAAAAGCCGCCGCCGCCATATTGATTTTACATAATGTCTTGTCCTTCCACACGCTTTCGCCGTCTGGGAGCCCATAGGCGCGACGCTCGGGGGTGGCTGCTCCAGCGTTTGCTCTTTTTTTTCAGTCATATCTTCATATCCGGCGTTACGTCGCGCGCGGACCGCAGCATCGAGCCTTCGGCGGTCGACTTTCACGTTTACGTTACGGTTTGAGGCGCAGTTCAGGCGGGGCGAAACGCAGAACGCAGTCTTCCTCCAAAACGGCCCTCTAGAGACTGGGAGAGCCAGAGAGAACGTTGTCTTTATCTACCGCCCGCTCCGCATTGAAGTGAAGACTATAAACATTCTTGACAGCCTTCAACGAATTGCATTCGACACGTTTCGCTTCTGTGTGTGTTCGCTAAATTGTCTGCGGTGGATCGAGTCATCTTGTTTTTTTTTTGCCGCAGTGGATTGAAACTGTCCACCTTTTTCCTTTGCGCCTGTTCCGTCAAATAGGTAAGCACTCGGGGAAAATTGTTTGCACGCCTTGATAGCTCGTCGCCCCGGGCTGATGAAAAGCAAGCGTATGATGCGGAGCAACCACACGAATGCGTACAATGTACATGCATGTTCAAACAATGTTCATTTTATTTTTAGAATATATTCAAAACATGAAGAACATATTATGCGACACATGTAGCCCCACCCCAACATTTGCATCAATGAATTAATTTACAAGTCAATAATTACGGGAAATCACATTTGAAACTGACAAATTAACTTTCATAAAGACATGAAATTAAATATATTTAAGAAATGAACTTAGGCACTAAAATTTTAGGACAAACTCTTTCCGAGCATGCCTCGATATGAGCATATAGGGAAGGTAAAATAAATTGTTCCAAAACTGGTCTGAAATAAATGTATAACATAAAAGTTAAGAGTGGGTTGTCAAGTCTTCATTTTGGCCAGTACGTATATAAAATTACATTAATGGAATCTTTACAAAACAAACGGAGCGCAAAGCACATAGATGTTTGAAAATTACGTATTTTTTACGCAATTTTGTTTGGTTACGTAACTGCTAAAATAACCTAACAGTGGAAGTGGCTGCATCTCTTATATCAAAATATCTCCGTCTTACTGCATCTATACACAAACAAAAGATCCCGAAACATCTAAACGTCGATCTTCGCCTTACCGCATCAAGATTCCGCCCTCAAGTCAGCGAGGGTGCTGTTATCTCGCATCCTGCTCGTGCACTAAGTAATAAAGAGAGACAGCGCTGGGAATGACGTCTGTCACCGAACGTTATGTGCGGAGCCGCGTGGCGACGTCGCACCGACGTGATAAGACGCGCCGTCACGCCGCGACGCAGCGTCTTGCAGCTCGACAGCAGGGGTTACCCACTTTCAATCGACTAAAATGGTTTGGGTTGAATTGAAAATAAAGATGCTAATAAAATACTGTCAGGATATTTTGGATCTTACTTAAGTCCACAAACTGTATATTTTGAAAAAGGTCTTCATATCTTCTGTTCCCTTGTGAAAAAAATTAATCTACCTTTGCAACGTACCTACTAGTCAATAAGGTAATGTGGGTTTTTATTGGTGTCTTGTTATATTGAAGTAAAAAGTAATATATTACAACAGGAGTGAAAAATCTCCCAAAAACCATCCAAAAAAGATAAACAACAGAGCCTCATGTCCTTTCTCTCAGAGTGTAATTAAAGTAATAAATTTTGATAATAGTTGAATTGTCTAACAATAATTGTTATATACACAGCCGTATTGTCACCATGGTAACAAAATCTTATCAATTTTCATTTGTTTTATTTTATAGCTACAGGATTACAACTTTTTTTAACGAAATGTTACAAGCGGAATATTTTTTTCAATTTTCGATTAGACAGGTACGTAAATATTTTCGAATATAATTTATTATTTATGCACGTAAGAAAGCAAGCAATCCAGCAAAAAAAAATGTATTTCTGTAGATATGTTTTGCATGCGAATTCGTATTTTTAGTTAGTGTACATTCAGTTGCATGATAATAAAAAATAATAATTTTATGTATTCAATTGATACGACACTACTATTACCGCATTGATATATTGTAATCAGATCTTGAAAAAAATAAGAAAAGGTCTTTGGTGATGATTCATCTCGCTTCCGACGAATATAACGACCAAAAACGTTGTTTGATTTTTTTAAATTATCTGATCACAATACTGTAATGTAAATATCGTTAGATGACCTCAAATCTATACATATTAATTTGATGGAATTTAGTTTTGTATTAAATATGTTCATATTCTTTCTAACTGACACTGGCAGATCGTTCAGTTAGCAAGTTTGTGTATTTTTCTCATTTCATAGATAACTTCTTCCAGAATCTCGAAATATATTTTACGTTCATTTATTTCCGTACATAAGTAAATACATTGGTGCTGGACTTTATACTAAAGTGTGTCAGAACTATGAACGACACTGTCGACCACGAGTCTTGTCGACTTATGCCGCGTACGCGTTGCCTGCAGTCGCGAGCGTTACATCTGTCGGCGTCGCGTCGCAGGACGCGTCCCGGGAGAAGGCTTCGGCTGTTTGGTTCGTCCGATATTAGATCTGACGACGTCGACGCCGTGCGACGTCGCCGGCGAAGCCTCCAGCCGGCGACGACGCCGCGCAGACAAAGCTTGTGCGAGGAGGGTGCTCTGTATGCTATCGGCGTGGGCCATCGGATTCAGCGGTGGTGCAAACATTTCGCAAGCGAGGATTAGCGCACGCTTTCAAATTATTTGCTCCTTTATCTTTTCGTACACAGACTGAAGGCCTATGTTACCACCATTCGATAAGGTTGTCACAAGCTAACGTATATGTACCCTGCAAAGTCCTTTAATAGCAAGTCTGACAAAAGTCTAGGGATAAAACAATTTATTATTTTAAATAAAGTCTCTAACGAACTATTATAGAATACGAAGTATGGACCTTTATGTGTTATATAGCTAATGAGAACTTTATCAAGAGAGGGGAAAAAAACGCCCTGAGTAAGAAATATGTTGAGGTTTAAGAGAAACGTTAGAATATTTTTAATTAAAATTCAATATGAAATAAAAAACATATCTGATCAGAATATCAACTTGATTCGGTACCATATATTCATGCACGCATCCAAAAAAGGTAAGTACTGCTGTAGAAATTTTACCTTTATTCATATCACTAGTTGTGATATGTATCCCGGATCCGCTCAGGTCAATTTTTTTTGGGACAATCACCCGAGCGGAGCCCGGTAAAATGCGCCCTCGCCCCCGACCCACCCACCGCGTCGCATCGTCCGCCCGGGCTTCATTTTCGCTTAGCGTTCTTTCTGTTTTCTTTTTGCTCGGCTCCTAAGGGTCGTAGCGTGATGTTAAATCACCTGTTACTTTTTTATTTTATTAGTCTACAAGCCTAACGCAAAAGCGGGCATTCAATGCTACTTTCTGGATTTCAATGCTGCGCATAGAGTGATCATAACGATTCCGTGAAAATACTTTGCAATAAAATGAAAGGTTCATAAAAAATAAGCACATGAAACTCTGCTTTGGCAGAAGTTTAGACGGCGCCGAAGCCTGAGCAAAGCTCAAAGCTTCCCAACTCGCCGCCCTAACTGTACCGCCCCGCGGCGGCGGCGCGGCGGCGGCGGAGGAGCCAGCGGCCCGCCCTCCGTTCCCTTCATCGCGTCGCGACCAACTGCTGATGGATGAAAATGTAATGGCGATCCATAAGTCGTAATTATGACAATGACATGGAATATCTTATACCCGCAAACAGTGGTTGATACTCAAATTTCCTAAAACCCTCCCGGGTTGGTAACGTCGCATTGGATGAAAATATGGTCGAAAGGGCAATGCAAAATTGTCCGTGTTTTCCATCGACCTAGAAGGCACCTAATTGTGTCGGGAATGCGGTCTGTTTGGCTAATATCATGAAGGTGGACGTGGTATTAGCCATAAACGTCCAGTTACTTAAAATAAAATATGGAATTCACATGAAAAACTAAGCGAACTGTGGGTGACATTTAAATGTCCGAGCGTATGATTGTGTATTATTATAAAAGGCGGCCCAGTTCAGATGAAACGTCACTCACATACGATAGAAAAGATGGTACGATGAAGCAGAGTCCAACCGCTGTCAAATTAAATACTTCACCAGTCAGTCATTCTATGTACCTATATACATACTACCTATGTATATATTTCTACTCATGAATTAAGAATGTCTTAAATTAATACATATATAAAATCCAATCATTATTTCAGCAAGACCGCATCGAGTTCAGCGCCAATATAATCCGAATGGAAATGACAGACGTCTTCGCGGTAATCACAAAACGAACGGACCGCGCCGACGACAGGCCGATTATCATCTAATTGAATGGCCTCAAAAAAAGTACATCTCCGATTTCAATCGTAGATATTCGAAAATTAGTTTTCACGCGTTTTCACATCGCATTACCTCCTCAATAGGAACAATGGGTGACGCGGCGTCCCCGCAGACCGCGGCGGTCACAAAGGAGGTGGTTTTAAATACCTCGGGCTCATTGTCACGAGTGTGCGCGGCGGCGGGCGGTGCGGGGGTGGTGGGGTGGGGGGGCGGCACGCGCCTGCCATTTCGACTTGCAGCCTTTTCTTTTCAGAGCCGGTAGTCTAAGTTGTCACCTAAATTGGCGTTACGGCAAACCGATCGACTGGCGTTTTCAATTGTATGGAGAAATTGAAGAGCGCGCGCAGCGGGCGTTAAGCGAACTAACATTTGCGAGTCCGAGCTTGATTTGACAGCTTACTCAACGTTGCCGTAAATACGTCGACGTTGCCGTTTACGTCCACTCCGCGTTTTCATACAAATCGGAAGTCCGCGTTTGACTTTGACAGCTTGAAGAAGTAAAACCACAGAATATCTAGTAAAAACTTGTATGGAGTTTGGAGAAAACGCCAGTCGATCGGTTTGCCGTAAACGCCAATTTCGGTGAGAACTCAGACTGCCCACTCTGACCGCATTCGAGATCGATCGCGATCGCGACGAGATGATTCGCCGTCCCTTTGTTTGTAGAGGGTGCTCCGAGACTTCGGTTAGCGGATCTTTACCGTTCCGGAGTGGGAATTATAAATTGATTTTCATCTTTTATTAATATTATCGTTCATGCTTCTTCGATTGTCCAGTACGCTGTGTTCAAGGGTACCGCAGATCTAACGCCGAGTCTCTGCGTGAGTATTTTGATGACATGTGGAGCACATCATCGTTCAACACACGTTTATTTCATGAATACTATTTGAATTAACAGAATGTTATGGCATCCCTTCACATCCTTGGACAATGTCAATCCATATCAAAATCTAAACCAGCTAGGCAACCGTAACATATATTCATATGTAATTATTAAAACAAATCCTTACAAATCTGTTTTTTTTTTACAAATACTTACAAAAACAGTTAGGTAAGGTGCAAATTGTGCTGGGATGCAATTCAACGTAAATTAGTATAAAACATTTTTTTTAACTACCCGGCAAAGTTTCCTGCCGGTTCGTCTTCGCCAGAGTTAATCGAACGGTCAGAAAACCAAATTGCCGAATCCGAGCGTGCAATTTAGATCTAATGGCAAACATTAAGAAACTGAAACTAAAGTATGTTTGTTCGTCTTTACAATTGTAATAATTCTCTTATGGTTCACAAAGAAGTACATGAAAGATACATGGATCCACGGACTGATCGCATCCTGAATATCCAGTTCACAAAGAAGTACATGAAAGAAACATGGGACCACGGACCGATAGTTACCTGAATATCCAACAGCATTGCAACCCAGAAAAGCGACGTACACATAACTACACATCTGCGCCAACCCTTCCGAGTGCACTGACGCTCGTATCTGCTGACATCAGATCACAGCCGGTCCGTATTTATAGAGTCTGCGGTTGAAGCACAAAATTGGAGATATCACTTAGCAGCGGATTGTCATCTGGGCATGTCGCGATAGCGCCGTGGGGCGGGAGCGGGGGTGGAGGGCGGCGGTGGCGCGGGGCGCTGCTGTGCGGAGAAGTAAATATCTAGATACTACAGTACTTAAATCTTGCATGTGTCAGGGTTCCTGGTATTCTGCACGGTTACAGAAACTCGTAAATATTGTAATGTTTATATTCATTTAATGTCTATTAGATTCATATTAATATTAAATGTATATTAATACATTATAGAATTGTATGTCTATAAAGAAATTAATTTATATTTCCTTCAATCTGTAATATGGCCCTCAGGTTGAATGTTAGAGAATGCCTTGGCTCATTAATTTCCCCCTGGTTGTCACCGTATGGCTGCAAACAAAGTATATTTTCATTTCTTTTAATTTCAACTTGAAATTAAATTGTAAATCAATGAAGAAGAGGTCAGGTTAAAGAGCTCTGTGCCCGTTCCAGTAGATTAATGTTATTGAATATTTTTTAGTTATCCCAATTAGTGCCATTTTAATGATACTATCATGAAAAAAACCGGTCAAGCGTGAACTTGTTTATGTGGCGACCGGTCCCTACATTGGTGAACATGGAGGAAATTTACCCTCGCCTGATGATTATTTTTCAATTTCGTACAGCGCTTCAGAACTTTAGCTTTAAATTCAAAAAAGTATGACGTTTTGAGCAAAAGTAATTAGTTGGTATATTTGTATTTCAGAACTTTCAAACAAAATGCGTGTGACGGACAAACACCGGAGCCAGACCATAAGGGTCCTTTTTATCGCTTTTTGCGACGGAACCCTAAAATGCTTACACATGAAAGTTATCTGAAACGCTAACTAAAATGAACTTCTTTCCAGCATTCCTACCAGCAGCTCCCGCGACTGTCACGACCTAAGCTGTACATTCATTTACACAGTCGGTCGTATCGAAAAAGTCAGTCCGGCGACAGCGGCGTGCCCGCTGCACGGCGCAGCGTCCCGACGCCGACGACACGCGGCGACGCCGAGATAACGTCGGCTCGGCTCGCGACTCGCTACACTCCGACCCGGCGGATCTGGGTTCGTTACCTTATCGGATTATGATTCGGAGTTCGTTGAAATCTCGTCCCCGATGATAAGCGGAGCTTAGCATTTGCTATAGTTAATTGACAAGTCAATAACGTATTAGTACAAGTGACCGATTGTTTGGCGGTATGAACTTTGATCTTCACTAGTTATTATAAAAAAGCACGCAATTTATGATACGCATTATAAAGTCGAGACGTACTGAATGACTTCATTATGTAGTGCAATCTGTAATGAAAATGTAATATATATTTTTATTTATATATTAAAACTTACCGCCAATTAGGAAAAAAAATAGTCTTACAAAAAAAATTTACAAATTATTCAAACATTTTAGACATGAGAATTGCAGCGGTTCCAAACAGAGCGTAAATGTGTGAGGGGGTGATTGTGTACGTGAGTTTGTGTATGTGTTAGAGAGGGAGGGTGTATTTGTGTGTTTCATCTAGTTTAATCTTACCTACTGTCTATACAACTTCACTCATTGACATATTTAAAACAGTGTCTAGATTTGTTTCCGAAGTATACTCTTATTCGGTAAAATATTTTTATCCTAGAAAAGATTAATCGTCATAAAGACATTGATTTAGTGTGAATGACAACCAAGATATTTATACAACCCTATATACTAAATTCTTGTGTCTGCAAATATTCTGAATAAAGTAAAAGATATGTGAACATTTACAAATAGTCAAAACAAGCTGTCTTCAAACAATTTTAATCTACATATTATTAAATAGTTTCTTCACACCAGGATCGATCTTCGCACGTCTACGTCATGACTTCCACCGCACGGCGGAGTCTACAAAAAAAGCCACTCGTGGCGTTTTCGGCTCGATTGAAGTGCGGCTTTACGACGCGTTTTATACCGGGTGGAGGCACGCGGCGCGGCGCGGGGCGGCAACTCCGCCCAGAAGTAGCGTATAAATCAATTTAATCTCTTCTGCAAAGACAATCGTTTCAGCTTCGCCGCGCGTCACCGTCCGCCGTCGTCTGTGCATGTGCGGCGGTGGCTCCTCCGCGGTGTTAGGGCGCGAGAGGGCGCCGTCGGCTTTACCACATTCTCTTGGGGACTGCTAATGCATGCCAGGAAGATTACGCATTGTAGGATCAAACGCGTTCAAATCCGTTCAGTCGGTATCGGCCAAATCAAATCAAATCAAATCAATCAAAATAAAGGCCTTAAAGTGATAGTCCAAAACGGATATCGGCCGTTATCACATGCATGCCACCAAAACATTTAAGTGGGTGTTTCAGTTATGCGTTTCCAACAAATTCGGCGAAGTTAGTATTCTTCCTTTATGTTTTTTTTTACTGATCATAGACTGACATTTTACTCCTAAAATACTAGTGGCTGTTAAAATACTAGTCATGAAGAGTTAGCATTGCTTTACACACGATTCATAAAAATATAGTCATGACGCAACGATTTCAAGCGCGCAATTAGATTTTGTCCATATTTTTCATCGACTCGCGTGATTATTTAGACGGAAAAATCAATTTCCTTATTCGCACAATCATCGTTAAACAATGATTTTTACACATTTAACCGCAACCATTAAAACTCGAACGCACGCACGTAACAGCCTCCTCGTCGGCTCTGAAACTATTTTGCCTTCGGCGGAAACCTGCCGTGGTGCATACGATTTAGAGTCGCCATTCGAATGCGCGTATGCCTGCACAAGCATTGCACAACGGCGACGGCATATTCGTATGAAAACCATCACGTGATGCAAGTATTCGAGGAGAAATGTATCTCGTGACATTTGGCGTTTATTGTTTTACACACATAAATCAAAATAGATTGACTGGAGGCAACGGATTGAACTGCAGCGGACCTATTCCAGCAATTCCATAATCAGTAATTAATTAGGAATCCTGAGTCTTCAAAACCGCTTTTATAGCAGTTTTCGAGGCGATTTTCTTGACGAAAATATTTCGGAGCATAGTATCTCAATTGAATCAAGGGTTTCCGTCGAAAAATTCGCTTTGGAAACCGCTATAAGATCTGTGTTCTAGATTCAGGATTCCTAATTCCTGATTACGGAATTCCAGGAATAGGCTTGCTGGTCTCTAACTAGACAGATGCATATCTAGATGAAATAAGTCAGATAGTCCCTGACAGGGCATTATTGGATTGTTACCCACGTGGTTGACAGAGGTTCGGGTTTTTAAATTTTGTTTTCCGTCTGAATCGACCACAAAATCTAAATCATACAAAATATTCTGTTCCAAGGATTTCAGTGGACCTTTGAAACATTATGAAAAGAAAAATAATTCGCCCTCCGTTCGTGATAAAAAAAATTTTTTTTTAGGCTGGCCGCTTAGCTGCAAAGACTTTAAATATTATCCTCATATCAACTTTAAAGTTAGATTATTAACAGTCTGATATGGTCCAAGTCAACTCCTGTCTTTCACATTGGTAGCTAGCGAGCAAAACTCCACTTTACAATTCGGATAGGTAAACCTATTCTCCCAAGATCTGAAGAAGTTTCACATCTTTAAGAAGTCATCGAGGCTACCTCATAGTGTCATTTGAGTGTTTCTACACGCGAGCAAGTCCTTCGAGAAGGAGACGGGCTAATACTTAATCCCGGATCGGCAACACGAATAATAAGAAAATAATATAAATTCAGGAGCAGAGCTAAGATGATGAAACATGATGGAAGAACGGTTGTGGTATGCGGTTGTGACTTAAGCTAATACCACACCCACCGTCATGATATTAGCTCAACACACCGCATTCCCGAAGGAATAAGTTGCGATGCCAGGACCTTCCCTTTATTAGCACGGCTACATTAAACCGGATGAACAACACGGACAATGCTACATGTCGCTTCGATCATATCATCCAATGCGATGGTATGAACTTAGTAAGGGAGGGGACCTACAGTTTTATATTCCGAACCATGCAGCAGCTCGTATTCGTGACAAAATGTGCTTAGCATACTCAGAAAGAGAAATTATGAAAGTGGCGCATGAACGCGGCGGGGATCGAACCTATGACCTCTGGAATGAAAAAAATTCCCCGCACCCCTGAGCTACGAGCCGCACAAACGCAGGCAATATTTTCGTAGCAGTGTCACCGACATTGCGATGCGCTCTGATCGCAAGCAATGAATAGACATAGATCCACCGCTGATCCCGAGCGAACTCCGCGGCTCGCGTCGTCTAATTCCGTATTCCAGTTACCGGACGGTCCGCGCGCGTGGTAATTGTTCCCAGCCATTACACGCGACGTTTGTCATCGTTAATATTTCAAACGGTAAATCAAAGAGTCCGAGGTTCCGCGAGGTCTCAGCGTCCACGCAGCTTTCCATCGTCGATTGAGAACTGCGTAGAGGCTTCCGTGAGCGTTTCTAAAGCTGATCAGCAGGCCGACACGGCGCCGCCTCAACCACGCCACCCGTTTCAAATGATATGCAATAACCAGGTCTAGCACCTAACGTATGCTCCGTGGTATACTCCGTAATTTTAAAGCACGAACGTATAAAATTAAAATTAAACTCGGTATGACTACACCAGGGAAGCAGCGGTTTTAACAACCGACCATATTCGTGGCCAATTTTAAAAGGGTTACGTGTAATTTATGCTAATCGAACCAATGGTTGCACAATGCTTCTGAATGGCAACAAGGCATGAACCGATTGTTAAAATAATATTTTTCGACAATTCGGTTTTCGTGGAAGACATTTGTTGGCCTTGATATTGATAAAAATAGGAATACAGCTCTGTTAGTAAAATTAAAAGAACGCTGAAATGAATTAGTCTTATTCATAAGAAACGTCTTAAATACTTAAAAATAATTATTCTCCGCAATGCATTTCATGCAGCTAACTTAACTGCGATTTTAATTTGAACTTTTTTATTTGAGCGGTTTATTGCAAGCCAAATTTTGTATGAACTACCAGCGGGTTGATACCGCCGGCATAAAAAGCTACCCGGAGGACCATTGAGGTCACCTGTCCTAACACCGATATACAGTCCCAGGGTACCCAGCAGTTGACTAATGTAAACCTCGTTTCGCCCCATGATGGAACCCATCAATTCGGATCTGTTTAGGCTTTCTAGCAACAGCTAGCTGAAAAAGCTATGGGCTAGCCAGTTTTCATACATGTCTCAAACATTATTGCCCCCCAAATGAAACCGACTAATCCTAACTTTTCTAGGATCGCCAAGACTTTAGCTATTTTCTTGATTTCGTTGACAATGCACAGTGATACTTATATAATAGTGATAGTAAAATGAAGCTGCGGGATTTCTACCCGGGAAGATGCTTGTTGAGATCGTCTCATGCTTTATTAAAGTGCAATTTCTATTCCTCCCCTCAAACTGCAGCAGCTGATGCGTGTCTGCATCCCGAGGTGACACTACACACGGCGATCGCAGACCCGATATCGCTCCCAAGACGGGAATAGACTCAAACTTGTCGGCCTGAATTATTGATAGAGTCGTGTCCGTCCGTCCGTCCGTTGCCGTGGCGACACAGCCGAAAGCTGCAGTGCACTTTGACACGAACTTTCATCGTTTGAGATGTTGGCACATATCCTTCCATAACGTTACACTTATTATAGCAAGGAGTCCTAAGTACCTCTAACACCAAAATGACGTCCAAATAGCAGATAGTAATAGCATCTTGAATGCGTCCCTATTCCCGATATAACGGCATGAAAGTAAGTGTCAGTATATTATAATACATTGCATCGCTAAAATGATATTTCTGTTTGATTGTGAAATTATGTCAACATTTATTCACGGCTTTGAAATAAACCGGTCGAACGATCATTTCATTGCGTCGTTTTTGTGTGTATACAGAAAGTACCATAAACATATTACAGCACACTCAAAAGATAATTTGTGACAAAGGCATTGTATTCCGAAGAATACTAGCACGAGAGTCACTTTTCCTCTGAATATGTTTATTTCAGCGTTATTCTATTCTAGTTACATAATTGCCGGCGACAAATAGTCTGACACGAAATTCCAGCACATCAAATATCGCTCCAAAAATAACCGAAATCAATCGGCGACGGTTCGATTTTAAGTATTTATTTTGGCAACGGCCGTATAGAGCTGTCGTACGCGCATGGCGGGTTCGGAAGTGTAGTTCTAGAGCCAAGGAGTAAGACATTATAGCAATCAAACAGGCAATGAATTAACTACTTATTTAATAGCTATCATTATCCTAATACAATAATAATAAAGTCTGTCGATTATGTATCTGTGCACGAACTTTCTATTGCTAGAGAGTGTAGTAAAGGGTTAAAATTATACATTTTCTTGCAAATGTGGGTATCTTCTCTACTTGCCAGCCCAGCACTGTTTGAGGAACGAAAATTGTCTGCATACCACACGATTGGGTGCCTGTTTAACAGAGTTCCTTGTCCCAGTTTTGCGCAAAACTTTGTCATAGACAAACGCAAAGACGCCACAAATTAGATAATAGGGCAACGTATCTGAAGACATCAATTTTCATAGGAGCTTTACTCCACTAATCAGACTATATAGATTGTCGCACGCGAACTGCTCCTACTGACGTGTGGCATGGCAGGCCGTCGCGTCGCTCGTCAATGATGCCCAGCACCGCTAGTTTGTATTGCCGGACGAACGAGCTTACTAAAACCCAGAACGCCCACGCGAAATACCATATCTGCAAAGAAGTAGGTTGTCGGGAAGGCGCCCGTAAGAGTTCTAATTAGTAGACGGTACCTATACCATTACGTTACGTGCATTTGCGAGCGTCGACTCCAGGCCTCAGTCGCTTACGTCTTATTAATTCAAGAGGACGGTGTTGCGGGTGCCAAGTGCGGCGTCTGTTCGTTTTTGCCGATTAGACGCCACGCAGTAAGTTCGCCGACGGGCCGGCGACAGCGCGCACTCGGAACGCGTCTGGCATTTGACTGTTTGACTCGGGCGCGGCTGACACGCCGGCCTGCAATTGTTGTATGTTTCGCGAGATTTATTGCGCTGTTCGGTTGTCTTACGTTACGACTGCGGATTTCCTTGGGCGGTGACGCAAGGTTGCGGCGGCTCTCTCTCGGGCTACGTGACTCTAATCAACATTTCGTTTTAGTTAGGTTTAGATGTCACAGATTATTATCTTAAGTGTAAAAAGTTTGAATAGATTATATACCCCTATGAGAATATGTATACATTTTTAACGTTGTTAAGTTGGGCATTAAATATAGTAGAGTTTAACTCGGCGGGATGGCTGCCTAGAACCAACATTATAACGGATTTTGTTTCTGCGCTTGGAGGGGTAGGACTCGATCCGCCCCGGTCAATATAAGTCCGCCCGAGTTGGTACTTTCCCATAGGATTAATGATTTCGAAGCGGCTATGAAAAATGTTGAATGCTTTCCCCCCAGTTCAATGCAGCCACTCGTTATAAAGGAAAAGTCCTGGCATGGCACCCAACTCCTTCGTGAATTCGGTGTGTTGGGCTAACATCGTGACAGTAGATGTGATCTGAGCCCTCCATGACAAGTTCTACAAAAACGGTCAAGGCGAAATGATCACAGAAATGATTGTGAAGTTGAGAGTGGGTGCCTCGCGTTAGATATAGTGTGCACTGTTTGCTTTTTATTTAAAGCATGTTTTTTTTGTACCTAGCGTGTTTTTGGAATATGTTACAGACGATTTCGATTGATTATTTTTTATTGCATTCAGTCAAGACTGAAGGCAAAGGCAAAGCAAAACTGCAAATGAAAAATGAAAATTTCTTACAATTAATATGGTTATCAAGAGCAACAATGGCGTCTCTGTATGTCATATGCCGCACTCAAAATTAATAAAAAACCGTATTTCACATTACGATGCCACAGACCACTGAAAAGAAAGGAAGGAAAAGTGGCCTACAGTCAATGTTTCGTCTCCGCCGTATGGTCAAAGTGACCATATCATTGTATGGTAATTTGGCGGCGCGTCGTATGCCACACAGTCAAAATATCGCCACCGCGCGCGAATGTGATCTAAAAATGCGTTCGTCAAGTCAGTTCCCACCCACACAAACCCACCAATACGTCTGCGACTACGTTTGCATGAGGCATGTACGATTAAGTTGGGTTGGTAGTTTTTGAAAATTGAAGACGGCAGGCGCGCTAGATGTCATATTTCCTCTCTATTTTATCTATGCCACAGACGATACGCGCAGACGAAGCTATGACAGATCACAAGATCATCGAGTGTGTCGTGTCACGTCACGCTGCGCGCGCGCACCTGCCGCCGTCGCTCCGTCCCGCGCGTCCCTCCCCCGCGCCACCGCCCCCACCCGCGCCGCCGCCCGCCCAAACACACTCGAATGGATTTTGTACTCGTAGTCCATATTTTGGTTATCACCGTTTCATTTCGTGGTACCATGAACTTGGCGATGTGACGAGTTTGGTGACATTCTGTGAGCATACGAAACTTCTAAATAATTACTGTAGTAAATGGGAAATTAAAAATGGATTGTATTAATCTGGTAAATATGTATGTAAGTAGTTCTTGTCGATTCAAATCAACAATATTTTTAATGCGGTATAATCTTAAGTATTTTTTTTGTTTTTTATATATGATAATATAAACATTGTAATTGAGGTAAATTTATATTTGAATAGGGGCAAACACACTATAAGCAATTTATTTATCTTAGGGAAAATTTTAAACATTTTACAAGTAAACAATATTTAATACCGTATTATGTACTCCCTATTTTATTTTACAATTATTTAAATGGAAAATTATTGTTCCAACAGTTCAGGAAATGATGAACCAACTAGTTTTAACATTTGTTTCACTGATTCTTGACTCATGCAATGACTGCTTTTGATTCTGTTTCAAAGATAACTGAATAATGAGCTTACATGATAGTATGTATATACGTAATTTTCCCCGAGCGGAAAACCCGAAAAAAGTAACCGCATAAACAGGTTGAACTTTTCCATTGTTCCTTTATGGCCAAATCCGAAACTGTATGAAAAAGCGAAAAATACTCAAAGGAATCATGACAATTTTTTTATGGAAACAAAAGTGCAAAGTGCGAACTCGTTGATTTTGAGAAAATTAACGCAGGGTAGTAAATCGTTTCGCGCGTAAGAAATAAACGTTTAGAAGTATAGCTTTGGCACAGCTTTGGTATATCTGCTGCGTTTTGGAATATCTATAGCTAGATTGTACAATCCATAGCGTACGTGTATAAATTATAAGCGGCGTCCATAAATAGAGCATTGTTATTCGCGTGATGAACTTAAGACGGATGAGCCAATACTAAACAAACAGTTTTATTAGTGCTTCGAATTTAACTGCGCATTGACAAGGACTACGGAGCACGCCAGCGACTCTTCAGAGTTATTTCAATCATCCGAAAATGAAACGAGCTCAAGAAGCAATGCACAAACATAGTGATGGATATTTACAGATAGTTTTATATATTATGTATTTATATTAATCTATAAACAGCCTTTGTGGTTAACCAACATTGGGCATGGTCGAGTTCATGATGACTGACCGTTTTCAGCCATCGAGGCTGGTCGTGGTTAACTGAAACTGTTGGTCTACCCTATAGAGGTTTAATCCCGCCCGGGTACAAGATGGCCGAAGCGGCAGCCGAGCAATATAAGGTCCTGGCATGTCACCTAGTTTCCATGTATTGTGGTGGAATAATGTCTTGACAGTGTTGTTTTTATTATTCTATGTCTTTAATGGCAAAACATAAAATTAATAATAATTGTCAGCTATAGTCACGAATGTTTATGAGTTTAAATAAGAAAGGGATCACTGGTAGGGTAAAGTTTCTTGGACGGATTCTCTTCGCCGAATTAATCATATCCGCTGAACAATAGGTTTTTGACGCAACTTGGTAAAAAATACGCAATCAAATTCATTGTTCGGCAAATTTTCTAGGTATTTAGGACGAACGAACGGACCAATGGATGGACTTTTAAGGTTTTCGTTTTAATTTATTCAGATCCAGGTCAACGTAGCCATTCTCATAAACAATTGATGATTGTATGACGGTGGTTATGGTTTAAGCGATCCATGTAGAGTTCCATAAAAACAGCTTTACAAACTTAAGAGTATGTCTACAAATGAGTCCGACTCTCTGCTCGTCTAAGCTCGTTGTGTTGAGGTGGCCCTTCCCGACGGGACTAACTCGTTCGCGGGCACGGTACAGAACCGTGCTATTGCGCTCTGGGACATTCTCTGATTCAAAGAAAAACACAGGCTTCGAGATGATGATGCAAAATTTCCACAAAGCAGACAATGCGCATAGTGTTTGATTTGGTAAGATAAACGAACATTTTAATTACAAAACGACTTAAAGCTAAAAGTAAATCACGACCGCTGTAGTCGAAAATGAATAAAATTGATTATAAATCTTCATGAAACAAGCTAGGTTTTATGACTAATCTTTTTAAGATGTTTTTATTTTATCGTTTAGCAATCCACCTCCAAATTAATTGTATTAAACGCGCGAAAAATTCGAACTTTCGGACCTTATAACTTAGAAACCAAACACAATTGTACAATGCCAACGGTCATGAGACATCTAGTTCGATCAAATAAAGCTGTTTTGAGTATAATTTTGGATCTCTAACAAAAAACATATGCACGCTCTCCCTTCTACGTTTGTATGTGGAGTTGAGCGGGAAGGCCCACCGTAAGTGAACGCGTTAAAGATCTCAAGAAAGTGTACCTACAGTCAAATTATACATTTATACAAATAAAAAAAATTGAAACCATACGAAAATAACATTAAAAATTATTAATCCTCACATCTTGTATTAGAATAATCCTGGAGATTATCGTGTACCTTTAGGATTCGGTGTTGGTGCTTAGTAACTCCACATCCATTCATTAGATCAGCCCTATTTCTGTCGTGTTCGAACAGCGCTGCACCCATCAGTCGAGTCGATCATCGAGGAGCGGCCAAAGACGGCCGAGTCGTCCCAAGATTGACCACCGACATGCGTCTCCATTATCTCGCGCCGAGCGCAACGCTGACACGACAAGACTATCAATAGCTAAGGGCGCTCTCACACTCGCCCGCCGCCGGTCGGAAGCCCGTATTTATAGCGTTTCGTGGAAGCGAGCGGTTTGTACGGTAATTACCGGCCGCTGATTGAGTGGGACACGAGTGGACGGCGGCACCTTGCGCGACGCGCTGACTGACACATTCCTCGGCTCCGACACCTTATGGGGGGCAGGGCTGTGCACAGGGAGCACGAACGAGTGGGAGTGGCGGTCGAAACTCATTCGTATAGCGGCAGCGTAGCCATGAGTTAGTGAGACACGTCTAAGTGCCTCTCCATTGACGATGTGTTGGTGAGATTCTATTATTTTATGACATGTATTTTCGACCTTCATGCGCCCTTCGTCTCGCGCCGATGCAGGCCTATCCTACAGCCGTGGTACACACACAACGTGAGGCGCATGATACGCATGCGCGACCGCGCAGGCGCGAGAGCTCGACGCACTGACAAACCAGCCCACTTGGACTACTACAAGCAGCTTCGTAACCTTGTGACTACCTCAGTTCGAAAGGAAAAAGATGCTTATTTTAATTTTTTGGTCAACTGTAACCATAGGGATTCGAAGACACTGTGGCAAGGCATTAGAAAATGTACTCGTTTAATAGCAACAAAACCTACTATACCCAACAATCTATTGAACCCCGATACCATTAACTCTCACTTTTTGCAATTGCCTCCTACGAAGCCTATTCCAGAGAGCATTTATATTTTATACAAAAATAATCGATTATTACCAGATGTAGAATCATTTACTTTTAACCAGGTCTCTCCGCAAGACGTATTAACACTTATATCATCAATTAAATCAAATGCTTGTGGGGTCGACGAAATATCTATAAAAATGATAAAAATGTACATGCCGTATACACTTGAAGTCATAACATATATTATTAATTGTTCATTGGCAAGTTCATATTTTCCTGAAATCTGGAAAACTTCAATTATTACTCCAATTCCCAAGAAAAACGAAGTAAAAGAGTTAAAAGACTTAAGACCGATCAGTATTCTACCTGCCTTTTCCAAAATTTTAGAGAAAATCATGACAAAACAACTTACAACTTATCTTCACTCGTACAAAATTATTCCGGATTGCCAATCAGGATTCCGCAAAGGCTACAGCACCTGCACGGCACTACTTCAGGTGTCCGACGAGATTATGAGTGCGGCTGACACAGGCCAGGCGACTTTTTTGCTTCTTCTTGACTTCTCTCGAGCATTCGACTGTTTGGACATAAAACTGCTCTTGTCCAAGTTATTTTATTACGGGTTGTCCAGTGATGCAATTGAGATGCTTCGAAGTTATCTGAGCGGAAGATACCAAAAGACAAAGTGCTATAGTGCAGATGGTTCTCCTAACTACTCAGACGCTACAGAGGTGCCACGCGGTTGCCCCCAGGGTTCCTGCATGTCGCCTCTGCTGTACACAGCCTTCACCGCGGACTTTCCTAGCTGTCTCCAACACATGCGTTGTGAACTATTCGCAGATGATTCACAGCTAAGCTATTCATTTGAACCTCTCAACGTGAATGAAGCTGTTGCTAAAGTGAATCAAGACCTCAACAACTCATGGAACTGGTCAGTGGAGAATGGGCTCGCCTTGAATCCTTCTAAAACAGTGGCCATGGTATTAGGTACTACTAAAGCCGTAGAAAGGGTAATGTCATCCAATCCGGTTCTGATCATGAATAAAATTCCTATTCCCTTAGTGAAATCAGCACGGAACTTAGGGTTGAAAATGGACCAAAAACTTAGGTATGAAGAACACATAGCCGATAAGTTTCGATCATCATTTGCAAAACTGAAATGTCTCTATAAAATTCGTAAGCACCTCTCACGGGAAGTCCGTCACAAAATTACAGAGTCACTCATTCTTGCACAGTTCAACTACTGCGATGCAGTATACGGTCCCTGTCTATATAAGAAAACCGAAAAAAGAGTGCAAAGAGTGCAGAACGCATGTATACGTTTCTGTGAACACACTAGGAAACGAGATCATATAAGCCCATACCTCAACCGGTTGGGACTGCTTAATATGTCAAACCGAAGATACCTGCATTTAGCCACCTTAATACATAAAATAATCAGTACACACATTCCGACGGCACTGTGGCGGAAACTCAAATGGCTGGGTGCAGGGCATCGTTACGGGACTCGATCGGTGGGGAGACTTCTGGCAATACCTAAGCACCGTGGAGCTGCATTTGAGGATTGCTTCAAGTACGCGGCTTCTCGATGCTGGAACAATATTCCTCCTCCTATAAGTGCTATAAAAAACATACGTACTTTCAAAATACGCCTTAAGGAGTACCTCTTGGAGTCACAATCTTCTCGAGAATAGTCAGATCGGGGTCCCAATTGTCTTCATGTTTTTTGTTCACGTTTTCATTCACACCTTTCTGCATTACGGTCTAGTAGTTATTTAATGTACGGTTAACATTTAATATTGATTCTTAATTTTATTACTTGATTTAAAGTTTGAGTATTTGCTTTTTCTTTTCTTTTCGTAAATATATTTTTTTTTTCAATAAATTATTTGGTTTTTACTACTTTAGAGTTGAGATCTTTGGATGTATACATAGTTGGTTAGTATGTAGTTGTAAAATACGTATGTTTTCTTAACGGCCAGGCTTAAAACCAGCGTCATTGATTATGCACCTAGCATTGTCAATGACATATGCTGCGCCTGGATCCGATTTACCATAATATCGTATTATTTAGTTAATTACCTTGTAAATTGTTATCTTATTAAATTTTAGTTATTATAGATTTTAGTTATTTTAAGTTTTTGTTGTTTTATAATATTGTTTTGTTTTTCTTTATTGCTATGTGTTATTTTTAAGGTTTACATATAGTTCTGTTTTTCTAGTAGTTATGGTAAATAAACATAATTTCATTTCATTTCATGTCATTTCATTTCAAGTGCAGTTCGAACGCTAACGAAATCGGGACGCGCTACGTCGAATGTTCGTTGCACTAAATGGCCTCCTGTGTGGTTCTTTCGTGTCGTTGGAACTCAGAAAACCAGTAGTAATCTCTTTATTTATTATTGGAGGAAAAACGAAGGCAGACAATAAAACACAGTTACAAAGAAATACTTGGTAACAAGTATAAAGACCTGTCTTCAAAACTATCCCTCACTAAAACAAGAAAATGTATACATTTTGAATCGAATTCTTAAGCGAACTGACCCGCCGGCGCGGCGGTGCTGCCATTGTATGTGAACGTGGCCCCCATCCAAACGCGTTGCGGTTAATACTCCAATGCTTTAATGCTCGCTGGCTGTGCACCCTGCCATCGACCTCTCGCTGATGCAGATATTTTGCATACTGCTACGACAAATCATATCTGCTAACATTAGAGTGATGGTAAAAGGGTAAATTTTTCATTGCCGTTTTCTTTTAACCTAATGCGATGTCAATGCAGTACCAACCTGGGCGGCCATAACCCTGTACCTAGTAGGGGAACGGGACCTACATATTTACGTGGATTTGAAACCATGGAACACCTTGCATTCGTGTGGAAATGTACGTTTCCAACTCAGAAAGAAAGTGCATTAATGAGACGGGTATTTGAACCCATGACTACTGGCAAGGCAAGTCGCCGAGGCCCGTATGCTGTCCGCATACGTAATATTTCCTCGATATTATAGGGAGCCATTTGAATATTTGAAAAAATAGTTTCTAAGTACCCTATTTCTGGGGGTAAACGTCGAAAATCACTCCCAAAAATCGATTTATGTAGTCGGTGCTAAATCAACCAGCACGAACAGATTATGTTTCACGAAATAGTCATGAAACTACTACAGGCGTGACCGTTGTTGCTTGTTTCAGCTAGTTAAGGTTAGGTTAGGGATATGTTGATGTAGGTACTGAAATCTTTAACAATTGTTAAATCGATTACGCTAAAATTGCTTTTCCAGTATTTGTTTCAGTAAATATTGAGCAGACGATATTTATTGTCGTGCAAATATTGGTTTTGGCAGCCGCCAGAGAATGCTCACATGTCGCAATACGCTAAGATTCTTTATCCACCAACGTGTGTCTGTCTACTCAAGACTTACTTTAAATGTCCTATAAAGGTCCTGATGGTTCACTAAATAATGAGGAGTAATTCATGGAAATCTTTGTGCGGATAAATCGTGGATGCGGATACCCAGTCCAGCCCTGGAACCGCCATACTGACTGACGGATATCTTGACTGGTGTTGCAATTAACGCGCTCGTCACGGCGCAGGCGCGGGACTTGACGGGTACTCGGGCCGGTCATGTGACGCAGGAGACATTTGGAAAGTTGAGACTCGAACGCCTCATTCGTGAGACGCTAAGGCGACAAAACTAAAAAAATCTTTTCGGAATAATGATTTCACTTTCATGGCAGAAATTAAGTAGTTCTCATTTTCCCGCTTCAGTTCTCGCAATAATCTTTGAATAATAAATGCTAATAATAATATTACGTAACCCCACATTCGATTTAGGTTACAAGTCTGAGTACCCTATTATTTCCAGCATAGATTAAATAAGTTTGCTAAATTAGAAGAGTGTGAACAACATTTTCGGGGAAATCCATTTTATGACCACTTCGGCATTTTTTAGAGCTGTGCATTGAATTTTTGCTACATCCAAAGAGTGTGACGAAATTTTGTGGGGTAGCTCAGCCATAGAATGACTGCATGACATTATTGCAAATAATTAAAAAAATCATCAGATTTTGGTAAATTTGATTAGGTATACTTTTCATCACGAGTTAAATAAACTTCCGTTTCTTAAAGCATGAAAGCCAAATGTCCAAAAAGACGGCACGAGAGAGATCACTGAGGCACTACTCACCGCTATCTGGCCAGGAATCGGCGAGTCATTGTCGATGATCTGTAAAATAAAAAGGCCAACATTAAAACACGAGTAAACACGAACTATGACAAGCAGATACCATCTTAATCAAAGAAGATCCCATTTCAATCATAACAGAACATTTAGACGATATCCGTGATCGTAATGCGCAATGGTACGGTTTGGAAACATTAAGAAAAGAATTAAATTGGAAGAATTTAAACATTTACAAAATAACTTATTCAGAAGAATTTCCAAGATTACAAATGTTTTGAGCTGATAGAAATCAGTAACTGAATCAAAATAAATGATGGCGTAGAAATATAAAAAATGACCGCTTGTTATTTCGATTTCATTACTCCAGGTTGTCTCTTAGATGATCACTAATTGTGTACTTATTCGTGCATTCAGTTTTTGTTTTGTCTCAGACTGTTAGTTTTGCAATTAAATAAAATTTAAGTAAATGTACAGGAGAACAATTATTACGCCCGATTACAGGAAGAGACGTCAGATATCATCATCCGTTGCACTCAGCTCTTATTTTAAAAATGGGTAATGCTTTTAAATTATGCCAGACCTGATCAGTAATACATATACTTTTAGTTTGCAGTGATACAAGTATTGTTAGTTACATTATTGTTTTGTATTTTACATGTTTCCACTAGTTAATAAAGTTGATGATTGTAAACTTGGTTCCTATGATTATTGTTTTAGTGAAAATCGGTGAGGTCTCCTCGTGCGAGGACTCCACACAAGGTAAATTGTTTTACTTTTTATTGAATTAGGATAGTAGACGCTTTTCAATAATTTTAAAATTTCAGCTATCGGACAACCAACACACAATACTTTTTGAAAACGATGAATCCAAATGAAACCTGGTTAATTTTCTTGTCAGTTTTTCTTCGCCAGAAGTAATCGAACCTGCAGGAAAAGAAAAAATAATACGAATCCGATTATTTAATATACATCTAATGTAGGAAATGAAGTTACTGAAAATAAATGAACAAAGTTTTTCATTAGTTTCCTAAATTAACACGATATCTTTGACAATACATACGTATTTGTTAATCGGTTATACTGCGTCATCAAGCATTGTAATGTAATTTTGCAAACCAGCAGGAACATGTTTCGGTTTAGGCGTTCGCCTGAAACACTCTTCGATGTAGACGTTGGATTTTAAATTCATGGGAAAACTCATGACCTTTAAAGATATTAAATGAAATGAAAACATAAAAGGATCAACAATATCTTCTTTTAAAATATTGATCCAGTTAGGTTGATCGCCGCCATCATGGCGTCGCTGAGCGACCGCGCTGTAAGACACGAGAATACCGCGCGATATAAATCCATCACGCAACGATTCATATTTTTATGATCCAGCACTTTACGACTCTTTTCTCTTAGCTCGCCGTTATTAAAAATAATTAAAGCTACATCCACAATCGACTCGATGTTTAATTAGTCACTTGTTCGTCTGTCCAAAGATGAGTTATTGCAACGGCGGAACTATTCGAAAAGAGCGAGACGGTAAATTATGCGTTTCGATTTGCAATATTGATTTTAATGGCAACGGTAGGATCTAATTAAACATGCGATAAAAGGAGTATGATTTTTACGAGCTTGCCGATAATATTCTTAAAGTCGCATCGAGGGCACATTAAACTGTCGCCGGGAAGCAGTGAGCTGCTTTTGGCCTCATTGTCATGGAGATATTATAAGGTAAACTAGCGGAGGGAGTTAACGTTCTCATTATATGTGTCGCTTTTAAATCTTCACCCTCAAAGCCTTAGTTTATCTGCAAATCAATATAAGTAGTAACTGTATACCTAGGACCATACACCCCAAAAGACGAATCCACGTTATTCGATCTTGGTAAATTTGATCTAGACTTGACGCGTCGCTATGGGACCAACACTTGAATTTCTTGGCATGAGTCAAAAGAACGGTATGGTGCAACAATTACGGGTGGTAAATATCTGTGCGATTTAAATATTGATAGGTAAAAATGAGCGATACTTTATTTATTTTATTTATTTAGGAGAAAGCACAGAGGAAATCTCAAAAAAATACAAGGAAAAATACAAAAATACATAGGAAGGAATCTCCTTGCACTACGTTCATAAAGCGTATTGATGCTACGCACGGGTAATCATGAATTCAAAATGACTTAAACTGAAACATGTTTACAAAATAAAAACAGTAAATGTAAAAAACATATTAATATTATAAATTTTAGAGCTCCTATGCGAATGCTATTTGCGAATATCTATGCGAATCCATGATTGGCGAACCCTTGCGACTACCAATTTCTCGCGATTTCTTATTTTTTAACCGACTTCAAAAAAGGAGGAGGTTATCAATTCGTCTGTATGGTTTTTTTTTGTTTTTTTTTTATGTTTGTTAACTCATAACTTTTGCCTGGGTGAACCGATATTGATGATTATTATTTTAAATGAAAGGTAGTGCTTCCCAAGTGGTCCCATTTTAATTTGGTTAAGTTCTGACAATGATATCCATGAGAAAATCATATAAGTCTTAAATTTGTATTAAGATGAGCGCGACAAATGGACGAATAACTCAATATAACGCCAACTGATTTCGGTGTTTTTTTTATTGGAAAGGACGTGTACAAATTAGTAAGTGTACTTTAGATTAACTAAAAATAAACAAATAAAAAAAATAACCGAATTCAAAGAAAAAGCACTAAAAAGTAAAAAATAATTGCCATTTTTGTAGTTACGATTTTTGTTATTTTTTGAGTCGGTGACAGCCAAGGTAGCCAAGGTTCTCTTGATTGGCGCAGCGCGTGGCCGGCTGACGCCGACTCAAAAAATAACAAAAATCGTAACTACAAAAATGGCAATAATTTTTTGACTGTTTAGTGCTTTTTCTTTGAAGTCGGTTTTTTTTTGTTAAATTTTTTTTTTGATGTCCTATTTCAAATATTACCTTACTTTTCTACCTATAGTTTGTTAATTCTTACTTAATCATTTACAGCATTCAGAGAGGTCACACCAACTTTAATACGCCGAACTAAGTTTTGACAGGTTCACTCTGAATGTTCCTGTCAATTGAAAAATCATCTCGCTTTTACCATACGACAATTGATCAGGAGAAGAGAGGCGTAAAATAACTCCGCAAATTCGCAATGAAATTCGCTGCTCTCTGACATTTGGATGGTGTACGTGCAGCAATAAGTTTCTAGAATATAGCAATACTTTGCTGTTTATAGGGACAAAACTTTTAAGATTATACCTCCTCTACTACGACAGAGACTGAGCATAAATGTAAGAGCACGCAAGTCACAGTCGAAGCAACAATATATTCCCGGCGTTTCTCAACGAGACAGGCTACAATATAATCGGCGAGCGGGGAACATCATTACCCGTCCGGCGCGTCCTTAAATCAAGCGTCAAGGATGGCCGGTCCTTCGAGCGGGATACTTATTGTCAATTATCACGCGAACTTTGAGTAAATCCCTCAGCGCACCTAACTCATCCGAGACAGCACACACGTCACGCCCGCGCATAAATCTAGACGTTGAATCGCGTATAAAAATTGTTCGTCTCTGCGTCGGCGTCCGGTGGGCGCAGCGAGTGAAGAAATCGGACGAGCGAGATGGCCGGGAGTTTCGCGTGACTCGTTCACATGGACGCTTTTGATTCGATCCGGTCGAGGAATAAGGTCGTGTTCGTCATTTATCATACGAAAATGCGATAAACTCTCGTAAAAAATGTAAAGAGCGAATGAAAAGATAATTATTTCAAGGAGATGTTTGAATTTGTAACTGGAATGCTACTAGTGTTTTATTGACTTTCTCTGAACATCGTTTTAAAACAAGAGCACACTGTCGGAAGTATTAAAGAAGGAAGAATCCAGTTTTTGGAGTGAGCTGAGATGTTTTTAGAATGCATACAATGTAGGTAGAAGGCATTGTGATCACTTATAAAATTATGACAAAATTGTATCATGTAGAATCTTAACTTTTCAGAAATTAAAATAAAGTCTTCTGTTCCAATGATCCCACACCACGAACATTTTCAGAATTTGCGATTTGCGTACCCTCATTCTTAAAAGAGCGTTGATGTTTGTGGTTGCTCTGTCACAGCAGGCGCAAAACTTTAATGCCGCTGTATGTACCTGCGCAGCAGCCGAATTTCAGGTCAGCGCGGTGTGCGTGCGGGGCGCGGGGCGAGAAAAATAACGACTTACCCCCACGACACCTCGTTACCTTAGCAACCGCTTGTTTGCGCCCGCGCCTGCCCCGCAGCCATCCCCGCAGCCATCCCCGCAATTCCCGCTCTGTCTATGAAGCTAGTGCTTGTATACCCAACGAAATAGTTCGGTGCGTGATCTTGTGCTTTAATTATGAAGTGTTTAGTTTGTGAAGTAATATACTCTGTAACATTTTTCTAGTTCTAATATAAAAAAATAACTCGTCTAAGTGAGAACTACATGACAAGTCGGATTTATTTGATGGACAAAACAAATCAGTGCCTAACGTCCATACAAAGTGGATTGTCTCCTTTATAAAAAAATGTTTCCTTGCATTTGTTTAAGTGAATAATACTTCATGACTCGGTGTAATTGAAAAAAAATATATATAAACGTTATTTAAAAAATCCTTCAAATTAATAAAATATACTTTTTAATACCAAGCCAATCCTCGCTTATTTTAACGAACATGATATGTGAGTATAATCATCCGTGTAACAAGAACAGACTTATTAAAAAAAAGAACTTTTTTATAAGCAGGCTTTTTTATAGGCTGGAAATGAACCAGCATGCAAACCTTTCGCGGAGAGAGAATTTTTCTCTTTTCTTGAAAGAGTTATTTGTTTTTTCTTAAATAATGTGTTGATTCTACTGCGCTTTATAGATGATTCTACATGTGTACTCATGATTATGTGGGTGAATACCGTATTCGTTAAAAAATTTAAATTGTACACTTAGCTTGACTGTACATGCGCGAGCCTAGCGATTGAGCGGCATTAAATATTTGCGCCTACTGTACTTGATATGACGCAAGCTGAACAGTTTGACCTCCTCAGTCTACAGCAGGTCTGTGCCAGTGTGTGGTGCATAATAGTCGCAGAAACTATTTCCGCTGCAGTCGAGCGGTACAGCACTATTAAACACCTACACGTTGCATACATAAAATGTATCCTTTGTATCAACGATTCGTTTGTTATCAAGCACATTTAGCTTCCAGCAACAGTTTTGGTCTTCGATTACAGGTCGTTAAGCTTGGTATGACTAAAAGAAAGAACGAAGGCACAAAAAGCTGAATAATGTTATAATTTAAAAAAAAGCTGATACTTGAGACTGTCCTTCTTTCACCTCCAAGCAACCGGAAGTCCTCAACTAGAGCCTGAACTAGCTACCGGCCCACCTCACAGACTGATGAGTTACACCTTCATTGGACATTCAAGCAACACCGAAAAGGTAAGATAACAAGTTCGTTATTTCTTCGTTGTATTGATTACATCATATATGCTTGATCTTACTAATGTTCTCATTGCATTATATTATATATTTCCGACTTTAACCAATCAACGACGGAGGCATCGATGGAGGTGCGCTGGCATCCGACCAAAACGCCCGAAGAGTTCACTCACACAGCGCGCGCGCAGCTCCCCGCCACAAAAGATAAATTTGTTGGATCTATCGACCGCGATAAAGATTTCCGAATCGCTAACAAAGCTTTTCGTATCAAATCACACAATTAGAAATTATCGATATCAATAGGCGGTTCGTCCTTTGTCGGCTCGGCCGAAATGATGAAGCGCTTGAGTGGCAGCCGGCGTGTCATTGCCTGCCCGGGCCGGCTCCGTCCCTCTCCGCTTTGGACAATTTCGCATGATCTCCTCTCGTCTGGGCCCGAGTTTTTGTTTATGGCCGGCGCTCGGGGAGTTTATAGACAAGGCCTGTCGACTCAAACGAATTAGAATGATGGACGCGCCGTGACGCTGCACTATTTTGAATATCGAACGTTTCCTTCGCTCCTCGACATCCCCGGCCACAATGGCGTCCGCCGCAAGACTCATAATGCCGATTGACTATTGACATGTTTTAATTGTTGTTGTTACGATTGGATTAACCTATTGAAAAGTTATTCAGAGTTAGTTTTCATTTCGTCTTTACTTAGATTTGAAGTGAATGTTACCGAGATTTACGGCGGTGGATGTACAAAGTGTGGAACTCTGTAATCGGTATTAACGTTGTGAACTGGAACTCATATTTTAAGAAATAGGGATTGTTTCCCAAGTCGCGTAGCAAAACTCGAAAAATCCGCTCAACACAAATATCGACACCTACAAACTAGCATGCCGTCATCCCTATCCCTCCTAAGTAACTAGACTCGTTTCTGGACACGGGTTTCTGCAATTACAAAAAAGTCTGAATCGAATCGCAATGTGCATTCTATACATCCCGATGGTAAATGAAAGGTGTCACAGAGTCAAATTATGTAATATATGAGGTCAACTATAGGGCATCGGGCCACGGGATCCTCCGGGAGCCAGCCCAGCAATTATTTTTGTGAAAGAAGTCAATCCCGAAAATCACTTAGACTCGTAAAGCTGGCTCGGTCTATTTTCGTTAGTATAATGGGAAGCACGTTCGAAACTCATTTGCAATGGAAAGCGCATTGTAACAGTGTGACGAATATGCCCTATCCGTTACAAAAAGAGCACTATGCGCGGGCATCGCTCAAGCTGTAGCAGAATAGAAAAACCTTTTAACCCGGCGGGCCACGTTATTATTCATTCCGTCAAAACAAGTCGGAAGCCGACCCCGAGTACAGCACAATGTCTGCCGGAGGAGCACTCCACCTTCGACACCTTCCATTTCTCGACGCGTCGCATCCATTGAGGGCGTCCCGCGCGCATCATTTATTATTCGCATTGAAAGTTTTTCATCACTTCTCAGCGCCCCCGCTTCATAAAATCTCACTTCATCGTACATTATGTCTATCATCATCACATCGGCAGTTAGTCGCCGCGGCGAGTGCGAAAATTTATCAAACCGGGCCGATTTGTAAGGGCCGCGCGGGCGATATCAACAGGCCGGGTCGGCGGGTGTGGCGGGCGCCGCTGGGGTCGAAGCGGCAAGTCACGGTGGCGCGGGACCGGGTGAACGCGGACGGGCGACAGCCGGCCGCCGACGCGGGCTCTCTCCCGAGCGAGATCATTCCGCTCTCGTTACCTTACATCGTTTTGTTGGTATAATTATTATCAAGTTTCTATGAAACCTTTACTTCGATGGATATTCGTAAGTATGTATGTATGTCTTTTGACAGAATGACATACCAAATCTGAAGGGCGGGATAAAACAGTAAGTTAAACAACATTTGATTATATTTAAAAATAACTACTTACAAATAAAAAGGTTTGTTTGTAGCTATAATTCAAAGATAAAACAGTAAGATTTATTTTGTTTTGGTTTCTCACATAAGGCATACAAATCCATAAAAAAGTTTGAACAAAGATGAAGAGCGTCAGATATTTACCGTTACAGGTTGCTAGCTGGGCCATCAATGTGTATTTTCAAAATTTCATAATTGTTTAAAAAATTGTAGTTCTTTTAAAAAATATATAAAATGTACTTCCACTTACGCATATTCATATTATTTCATATTGAATCATTAACAATAAATATATGCTAAAATAATAAAACGATTGCGATCAAGTTAACTAGAACGATCTGAGATTTTTTACATTTATTTTAAAGCTGTTATTTGCTCTAAAGATTTGTTGACAGTGTAAATGGGGCGGGAATAGTGGCTACTGGCTTGAACCCCACACAACCAGCTATATTAAAAACGAATTAACTAACGAATGAGTCTGAATATATTTTTAGTTTTAAATGTGAACAAATTGTCTAATCAATATCTCTATACATTTAACGTAAATCAAAGCCGTAAAACATACGATTTGTGCCGGTAGGCACATATAGCACTGACGCGCCGCCAGGATGTAACCTGAGCGTGGCTACCTCGTCCCTCGCCCCACCTGCCGCGCACCCGTTGACATACGTGCCTATCGCAAACATGCTCGACAGTCCTCCTTTCGTACTCGCATCGACGTGTCGTGCCCATGAACATTCCATATTATACTTCTTCAACGTAATCCAAAGTGTTTGATTTGCCGACCTGTAACACGCATAACTCAGTGACTTACTATATTCTTTTGCCGGACAACCTTTAGATCTCCAAGTAAACGACTTAACTTCCCAAGACGGCAAAGATTAAATGTGGCGTTCGCTACGTTGAGTAGCGAGCATCATGGGGTGCAGTTTTAGATGGCTTAAATCTGGTTCGATTTTTACATCAATCAATAAACAAACAATGAGCATTTTATGTTACCACACGAAGCTGAAATTTAGTACATGAAAGTTGTAAATTGAATGTATCGTCGATGTTCCCGATGGCGTGATGTAAACCGACACGTGCTCCCGGGCAACAGCGGCCGGAACGGGCCTCTCGCATTACAAATTAGCGCGCTCTCGAAAACGCACGCACGAGACGGGACGTGAGTGCACTCCTGGCCAGGAGTCAACACGGCCGGAGTGCGACTTGTCATTCATTTCTCTACTCCCTGGCGCCACTGTGCCGAGTGCGACTCGTCATTCGCTTCCCCGCGCCCGGCACAGAATAGGCGATAGTCCTGGACTTGTCATTCATGTGTATTATTGTGTATGCTCTTGTGTCCTAGCTCTGGGGGAATGTTTGGTGAGTAGGAACGAGTACTCCGTGCTCGGCGTCGCTCGCGTATTTTGGAATTCGTAATTGGAATAATAGCGCCCGAATTTTTGTTTAGAGGTCAACAATTTACAGATTCATGATATCTACTTTGTAACATAGAATATTATTGTGGTTTGCTGTAATTGATTGTGTTTATTTAGAGCCGGGACACAAGGCCAGAGTATATTTGGAATTAATTTCATTACTCATAACTGTGCGTGCAGGCACATGATGATTCGGCATAGGTACGATGAACTTCATATTTCATAGAAGGTTCTATTTATTATAAGAAAACATCCTTATCACGCAAATCTAAATTCCGTTATATCCGTTTCCTTAGAATTTGGTTATGTTACTTTTAACAAAATTTTGGGAAACGCAAAAAACCCATAATTTCGATTTGAGTGATGAAAAGAAATTATTTCAAAACACTCTTACAGGATTGAAGGAGAAAAGTTATGTACGTAAACAGAATAGTACGTATGCTGGGTTGCTGTGGTAACAAATGTAATTCAATACAATATTAATATCAAATATTCCGTGCATAATAAGAAGTTATAATTACATTCAGCGTAATAGAAAGAAACTAAAGTAAGAATAACCTTTTTATTTCGATCTCATTTTTAGGGTTCCGTACCCAAAGGGTGAAAACGGAACCCTATTACTAAGCATCCGCTGTCCGTCCGTCCGTCCGTCCGTCCGTCCGTCCGTCCGTCCGTCCGTCTGTCTGTCTGTCACAGGGCTGTATCTCAGTAACCGTAACAGATAGACAGCTGAAATTTTCACAGATTGTGTATTTATTTTGCCGCTATAACAACAAATAGGTAAGATTATAAAATAATTTAAATTAAAGGGGGCCCCCATACAAAAAACGTGATTTTTTGTATATTTTTTTCGATGGTACGGAACCCTTCGTGTGCGAGTCCGACTCGCACTTGGCCGGTTTTTATTTATATTAAAAACTCCATTTGCGAATGGAAGGTGCGCATTAAATTTGATTACGCTCGTCTCTAAATTGACAACAGCGATAAAAAAAAGAGAGCAAAATTATGCATTCAAATATAAGCAAGAAAGATAAGCAATTCCAGTCAATAAATTAAGATATGTCGGCATGAACAAAATAATCAATTCATTAATAAAGAGAAAAAAACTTCCAATACATGAAAAGCAATTAAATAAAATTTAATTAATGATCAGAAGATCAGATCCTTCACGGAGCGTACCCACCCCCAGCCAGGGGCCAGATGTGGCCCCCCCGACGCACAGTGACGAGGCGTATTCGCAAGGGTGTTTTAGTGATATAGCACGGGGGTTGGTGAATGACCCTCCAGGTGTGACGTATGAATCCTTTTCTTCTTCAGCCCACTGCTCAAATCTCAGGTAATTTAGCGTAATGCTAAGTAGCCTATTAAGTACTTGTGTCGTGAAATACAACGTCTTGTCGGCCTCAGCCTCAAAACAGAAAAAACGTTTTTTTTTGTTCTGAGGCCTTCAAGATTATTTTGTGCCCAGCATAAAGCCATTTCAGTTCGGTTGTGGATCTTGCCTGATCCTTACGAGCTTCAACATCCTCCGTTAATAGCCCTCAAATCTTTCTTCAATTATTCCGCTGGCTCGTCGTGTCGGGGCGTCACAAAGAATCTGCGGGTTACCATTGTTAATACTTCGCCAGGTGAACAAGTAAGTGAGTGATTAATATGACGTTAAGTTATTGCATTTTGCATGCCAAGGTCGGCCAATCCAATTTAAATTTACGAGTACGATCAATTTGAACGAAACACTACGCGTATAAGAACACTTAGAAGGTGGCCTATATTATGAAGAAGATAACATTATATTTACCTAACTTAAAAACTTTTAAGTTAGGTAAAGTTTGTAAGTAAGTAAACGTTAGCCCTGGATGTACCATTGGATGAATGATGGTCGAAGCTGCAATAAAAATTGTCAGTATTTTCCATCCAGTTCACTGTAGCCTTGCAATACAAGGAAGGTCCTGGCACGGCACCTAGTTCTCATGGGGTGTGTTGGACTAAATCTACAATAGTAGGTGATGGCCATCTATTTCAGTTACATATTGATATATTTGTAGCAATAGGTACTTTATCGTAGCCCTTTTTGCTTAGGAATTTGTCCTTTTAAACGGTACACTGTAATGAAGATGACTTTTCATGTAGAAACGCGTTAATTGCGTTGTCCAAAGCGGTTGTCTACGTCACAATCACATCAGTTGACCCTCGATTCCACGACTTCGCGATGAATAGTGATAGGGCAGTCCGCGCAAGGCCAAGCCGGAAGCGGAGGAAAGAAGTTAGGAAGGCGAATGTACGAGAAATAACCACGCACAAGAAAAAGGTGACATACGTCGTCGCTCGCGACGCGGAGTACACGCGACAGAGAACCCTAATGACAGTGCAAATCGTCTCCTAGTCAATTTATCAACTTGCCGCCGAAAAAAGGAGCCGAGCGCCCGATTGTGAGTCCGGGCAGGGATATCCCACCCTGGGAATCATCTATGTAGTTAGATTACTACTATTAGTACTATTCGACTACTTGATGAAATATAGGTTAACATTTGCTTTTCGTTTTTAAAACCTAAAATAGGTGTGCATGCCGCCGATAGGAACACCAAAACGCTTAAATATCGACCTTAATTCTCCTTTTGCAATCATGCGTATTTTGGCACCAAACAATGGGTCGATATCGACTAAACGGAGGGATTAAAGCATATTTTTCATTTCATTTAATTATTATATTTAATTTTTTTTGGTAGTCAAACGTCTTCCGCGCTTTCTCGCTAGATTTTTTATGAAACTGGACATGGTTGGCTATATCACACTCACTGTCGTAATTTTCTGTAGCTTACTGGCCTACCTTAAGAATATAATGAAGTGATCAAGTTCCATACATTGGCTCGTGCCTTTTTCCTCAGTCAAATTAAGATATATTTTTCTGATAATTTGGACATTACATTTGTATTTTTATAAAAATGTGTATACAAATAAAAAAGGCGTGTATCATGGATACAGGTATAGGTACCCAAAACACAAAAAACGTACAGACGTAGTTCCAAGTTGATTTATTTAATGTGCAATATTTCAGAAAAAAATCTTGATTTGACTGTGCAAACAGGCTCGAACCATTGTATGGTACATTAAAGTTTGTGTTAGATATGCATGACAGATAATAAAATAGTCCAATCTAACAATTAATTTTTGGTGACTTCTTAAAAGACACGGAGATCGATTTGGTAAAAGAGATAGAGGATATTAATATAAGAGGATAAAATATTGTATTATATTTGATGTAATATTATTAGTTGTGATATGCCGGAAGATAGAAAGATAACCACGAAATGTGAGTCCTTGTTTTTTATGTTGCTTGCAAGTACAATATTTTTTTTAAATTTCTAATAACTAGCTCCAAATCACAAAAGCATTGGGATAATTATTAGACAACCAAAATAACCTTCCAAGAATATGTAGCATTAACTATGACGATTTACGCACTTACGACGTGGAACTGGATGGAATTTTACATATTTCCGACGGCCAACTTAAATGGACTATAGCCGAGGAATATTAAGCAACCGCCTGGCATAAAATATAAATGGCCAGCATAACCATAAATAATAAATTCATCAAGGCCGAACAGAGAACCACTATTAGTCATAAAACTACGAAAGATGATCAACACAGAATAAGTTATGTACCTATTAACACAGGAGACTTATTTTACTTTTTGCTGTTATATTTCAATAATTTATGACGGCGGGACAGCCTGCAAATGCGTTACAAGTTAGTATTTACATTGTGCAACAGCTCCGTGTTACACCTGAAAAAAGTGGCAAAGTGCGGCTTTCGTGGAATCGACAATGATGTTTCGAAATTATATTCTTATTGAAATGTGGTTTTGGTTGGAAGATCTTCATAGTTACCGGTATAGGTCAGTACTTCCAAATAGTAATTCTCTACATAATAAAATGTGGTGATATGTATTAGAAAAGGTGTAGTATCTGTACCGATTGTGAGAGTTACAGTTTGCGTGTTTCATCTGAAGGTTATTACAGTCCATCTTCTTAAGGAACTTTAAGCAGTGTAAAGACATTCCAGATTCAAACTACTACGGCACGTTAAGAGCAGGAGAAACGTTGAAACGGACATATACTGGAGGATTATAAAATGTGAAGTCTTAGACTTGGCCACTTTAGAACAGATGCACTGCGCTCGCAATGAGAAAGCGCTCGGCAGCCCTAGCTGCGAACGTCGACGAAGGGTTCGCCAGAGTGGAGCGAAAGTGATCTTTAGAGCGCTTTGATTCGGAGTAGAATAATATATTGGAGGTCAAGATTGCGAGGAAGCACATTTGTCAACTTGTTGGATGTCGTCAGTTGTGGCGGGACGGCGCGCGTCGGCTCGCTTCGGCACACGCTATTAGAAGTCTATTAGAGTCTCTTTGAAGTCAATAGCAAATAATCTTTTGATAAGATTAGCATCGTACTTGAGTTAGGTATGTGTGTTGTTAGATTAAATGTAAGTGTGGTATGATTCGTTGAGATAGTTAGTTCGATTTCGTTAGTATTGGAATTGATGTTGCAAATAAATATATCTGTAGCGGAAAGTTGTAATGTCCGCAAACTAACAAGAATTCTTGAAAACTTATAATCATTAATAAAATATGTTTTTATTTAGGTGTAGTTATGTTGGGTTAGGTGAAATTAGGTTAGCTTATATAAGTTTTTTTTATTATACAGCTTCCCTGATTAGCTGGAAATAGCAAGGTTTATTGATACATATCAAGGAACGCGCAAACTATTTAAACAGCATATCAGTGCTAACGTAAGTCGTATCTTACGTCTAAGGCAATGTGTTCGATCCCGAGGATTGGTGGCAGTTTTAGTTTTTAACCGAGTTATAATATGCATTTTCAATACAGACTTCAGAATCCAGGTAAAACTGTGGGAACGCCGTAGCACTAGGCATTATATCCGATGATGTGAAACTAAAAAAAGATTTGCGCGATTTAATTATTAAAAGTAAAATTACTTTAAGCTGAAAAACTCTAAAATGCGTTTAAAACGCATCTAGTTTTATAAAAATGGGTAGTGTAGTTTATCAGTCAGCCTCAGTGGCCCAGTGGCGCGACACTTCGGCGATCGCTCTCCGAAGTTAAGCAACGCTGGGTCCGGTCTGGTCTTGGATGGGTGACCATTCGACCGTTGAGAGAGGCTGGCCGTGGTTCGGATTCCACGTTAAACTGTAGGTCCCCTTTCTTACTTACTAGGTGGTAGGGTTAATCCCGCCCGGGTTGGTACCACCGCATTGGATGAACGATGGTCGAAGCGGCAATGAAAATTGTCCGTGTTTTCCATCCAGTTCAATGTAGCCGTGCAATATAAGGAAGGTCCTGGCATGGCACCTAGTTCCCATGTGGTGTGTTGGGCTAATACCATGACAAAAGGTGTGGTATTAGCCATCCATGTCCAGTCACATAAAAAAAACCAAACTAATATTATAAATATGCGAAAGTAACTATGTCTGTCTGTCTGTTACGTTTTCACGTCTAAATCGCTGAACCAATTTTGATGAATATCGCTATAGAGATAGTCTTGACCTGGGAGAAGGACGTAGGCTACTTTTTGTGGCGAAATTTTTAACTCGAATGGGGTGAACCGGGTACCTCAGCTAGTGTTATTATAATCCAACAATTTCAAAGCTGAAAAGATGTAGCCCATATTTATGTAACATGATTTCTATATACAAGTCAGTGTAAATGTTTTCAAAATTTAAGGACCTGTATTCGAACCAATTGAGACCAAACAGTACATTTTCAACAGACTGTAGCCGGCTACGCGGCGCGGTGCGGTCAACTCGCGATGAGGTATGACGTATGCAGGCGATCGATCGGCCAGTATGAATGCTCCGATAACCGCGACATTTTGAAATTAAATACCAAATAGATTTATTACCTGTCGATCAACGGAAATTCACAGAGGTGCATGCGGGTGCGGGAGCTGGGATTTGTGTAGTCGTTGGCCGACTAGACAGAGGGATCGATTGAAATACAAACTCACAGGGTATTTCAATTAATTCAATTGAATCTACTGTAATCGACTGGCAACACACAGTTAGTATTGGAGGCAAAACGAAACAATCACAAAATCACAATTATGATAGATACTATGAATAAAAATAATCTTCCATCGGAACTATGGCCAATGTCCAAACATTAAATGAAAGAGAACTTCACTTAGACAGCTTTTTTTTTATTTCTGTTAAAGTAAATTAATAAATTGGTGATTCACAACTAAAGTGTTAAAAACATGGAGGTGAAGAATTTTAATTAAATTTAATTTAAAGAGGTAATTTCCTAACCTCCATGGTTAAAATTTCGTTTTATAATGCGAATCTCTCAATAAAATTCACGCGCGAATATTTTCCTAGCTAGAAATGCAATACAATATAATGTATGCACCGTTATACTTATTTCTGCTTACGTAATAACACCGGTCATGCAATCAGGTCAATTGCTTATAGATCTATCAGACTAGCTGAGGTATCCGCCTACGCTCGGGTCAATGTCGTTTTGGACTGATGTTTGTCTGAATTATTTCCTAGATATTATATGGAAGCCTATATTTTTCTCCAAGGTATCCAGACTATCTTTATACGAAATTCATCAAAATTGGTTCAGCGGTTTAGGCGTGAAAACACAACGGACAGAGTTACTTTCGCATTTGTAATATTAGTATGGATATCAGTATGAATGGATAATAAAAAAAAAATCAGTCGAATTAAGAACCTCCTCCTTTTTTGAAGTCGGTTAAAAAAGAAGTTATTGGACGTACATAAATTTGCTTCAGCAGTCAATAGACCGATTTTGTTCCTATGGCCAAAAATTGTCCAGTGGACAGTTAGTAATATTGCATACACCGACGTGACAAATTTACGCATGTATCTGCAAGGATTTGGGTAATGGAGTTGAAAAACTCGTGACCTCTATGGAGTATAACCACACAAAATGTATTCGGGTTGCCCCTTCTGACTGATTGATGGCTGAGGGGTGGTCGCCGGGGGCGCAGGGCTGGGGAGGTGTCCGCGGGGGGAGGGCAGGGGGGAAGGGAGCGGGGAGGACTAACGCTTGTGTGGCCAGGACTCGACACTTTGTGACTAAAAGTTTGTATGTGACAAAGACAAATGTGTGAAAAACTAAATAGGGATTCAAGTAAACAACCTACATTATAGTAGTTGATATCTTTGATAAATTATTCTTAGAATTCCGGTTCATTCTACATAGTAAAAGAACCTCCGGTCTATGATAGAAATAGAAAACCAAAGAAATATACAGTAATGAGACAAACGATTTGTACAGAGGCACCTAGTTATATCATTTTATATTTTTTCATTTAATGTTTTGCAACATTATATTGCGATTTGATTGTGAGTTTACCTCACAGAATTCTTGTTTAAATTATATTTATTGACCTTATAATTATTTTCTCAGTCGTGCGCACTTGACAACGTTGCTTTAGGTAAATATAAGTATTCTCCAGGAGAGTTCCAAGAGTGCTTTGATTTACGTCACAGGTTAACTGCCAACGTATTTACAGGCCACGTTCACGTCTGACTTGACGCGCGATCGATCTGTCTGTTACCCTAATTGGGTCAGCGAGTGGACATAATGCTGCCGTCTAAGTCTGGCGAGCGACAGGTGTAGGTCACGGGACCCGCTCGCTCGAAAGTATGACCGATTATATCACTGATTTTTTTTTTAATGTGACTGGACATGGATGGCTAATACCATACCTTCTGTCATGGTATTAGCCCAACACACCACATGGGAACTAGGTGCCATGCCAGGACCTTCCTTATATTGCACGGCTACATTGAACCGGATGGAAAACACGGACAATTTTTAGTGCCGCTTCGACCATCGTTCATCCAATGCGATGGTACCAACCCGGGCGGGATAAACCCTACCACCCAGTAAGTAAGGGGACCTACAGTTTAACGTGGAATCCGAACCACGGCCAGCCTCTCTCAACGGTCGAATGGTCACTGATGCGTATGGGCGGGACTTGTACCGCGTGCACAAGTTCGTCACTTGAGGAAACAACGCTTAGGGCCGAGTGCACGAAAGGGCAAACAATCAAAATCAACGTCAACGTATGATTAAACACGTCACTTTGTATGAACATTATGAAAGGAACTCCATGCGGCTCACTAAAAGTGACGTGTTTGAACATTGATTAACTCAGCGGAATCACTATGTAATCGGGGCTTAAACTGCGTAAAACTGATTTGCTTACGTCCTTTGATATAAATGTTGGATAAGCTGGTTGAAGCAACTCTGAGCGCAGATAGGTAACCGTTTTCAAACGTTGAAGCTGGCCGTGGTTCGTTTTCCGTAAACCCTTCCTTACTTACGGGTAGGTTCAATCACTGAAAATCACTATTTAAATGAATTTAGAAATTGAATTTTTAATTTTCAAGTGAATTATAACGTGAACATGGACAGATTGGGTAATCTATAAACCCATTACGTTTCTTCGTTAGTTATTCAATACAGAGTTAATAGAATCCGCGGATATAAGCGGAAATAAGCGATCCGTAACCAAACTACTTAGTTTGATCACATACCGATTATTATTAGATAAAGAAGTTTGACTACCAAAAGTTTAATTAATTAAACTCCGCATAATACAGATTTCAGTAATAACGTGCCAGTGTATAGAATGTGACGTCACTCCATAATTGATTGAGAGTTCTATTGTGATTGATTGATTGGCGGGCGGTGGTGGCTAATGGGGTGCGGCAACACCGGGTAGAAAGGGAGTGGCCACCTCATCAATATATTTGCTTAATAGTGACAAAAATCCTTTGTTGTGTCCTGCGGCAAAGATAAAACTATGTAATAACTTCGTAATAGATAGCAAACTGCAGAGAAAGTGTATGCCTTCTATGTTCAACTTCCAACTGCCAATGCGTACGGGACAGTAGGTAACAAGTTAATCATGCAACTAAGATGAGTACATACATGATATCGTTGAAATAGTGTTAGTAAGTGAGTTAGTAAGTATGTTTATAACTTTGTTCGTGAACCTATAAAATCAAGTGTGTCAGACTCGCGAGTTATTCAAACGAAACTCGCATCAAATCAACAGATCCGAATTCATAGGCCACAGCATTAAAAGAAAAAACACGGCCGAGAGTATCGAATTCAATTATTGAACTGCATTGAATTAACATCGGCCAATTAGCAATAAATTCATCAAAATGATGCGCCAGCCGCCCCGGGCCAATGCTTTCCTCCGCAACCTCACCGCCCGCGCCCCGCGCCCGTCCCGCGCGCTCAACGTGAGCCAGTGGCAAACCATCCCAGAGCCGGTAGTCTAAGTTGTCACCTAAATTGGCGTTACGGCAAACCGATCGACTGGCTTTTTCAAATGTATGGAGAAATTGAAGAGCGCGCGCAGCGGGCGTTAAGCAAACTAACATTTGCGAGTCCGAGCTTGATTTGACAGCTTACTCAACGTTGCCGTAAATACGTCGACGTTGCCGTTTACGTCCACTCCGCGTTTTCATACAAATCGGAAGTCCGCGTTTGACTTTGACAGCTTGAAGAAGTAAAACCACAGAATATCTAGTAAAAACTTATATGGAGTTTGGAGAAAACGCCAGTCGATCGGTTTGCCGTAAACGCCAATTTAGGTGAGAACTCAGACTGATCACTCAGGACTCAGGAGACACAGACATCGAATGCAATTTTGCTGGGTGGCAAAATATTGAATATATTTAATACTAGCGTACCTCAGCTAGTACCCGGCTCCGCTTCTAACTGATATCGGGCCAAATCTAACATTTTATGTTATATGTATTCCCCCGCTGAAAAAAAATCAGTGAATCTTAACTGTAATTCCGGTAATAACAACCGCCTTGCAGCGTTAAAATAGAGCAAAATAAGTAAATAGGTTACTTTAGCTGAGTGAAAACAGTTAGCCTTAAACCTTAAATGTTACTTTATCTTTTAATTGTTTTTTAACTGTATGCAAAAACTTACTGTTACTGTTTCCCGAACTATGTGAAAAGTGTTTCTAGCTCAGTGAAAAAGTGCTGTCCTATCTATTAAAATTACTGTAACTCTTGAAACTTGTCAGTTACACGCCTAATTTATAGTCAGCCGTAATTTTCAATCAGTTAATATAACCGCTTCAAAATCATCTGATCCGTCACACGTGCTATTTTCATCAAGCGGAACTTTTCAATCGTTAAAAATAATTGCTTAATAAGAAAGAGTAAGTAAGAAGCACTTAATTTAACTTTGCCAATTCGTCTTTTTTATTATTTAGTTGAATACCGTTTAGTTACCGTTTAGTAACCGAAAGTTTGACCTTTGAATGAAAACATTTCAACGCTTCAAAGGTCTTTAGTTCTAAGAAAACTGTTATTTAATTTCATACAAATACTATGTTTGCGTATGTCCAACACCTGGTAATATTTTTAAGATTGTTCTGTGATGATATCCTTAATATATTTTTTCTTGATTTCAACGTTAAAAGATCGAGCCACGGGCTTACAAGCTAGCAACGAGCGCAGCTCGCCGCGCCCTCACACACCCCGCGGTCAAAAATCGGAATGGAACTAATTTACGTCTTCATTCGACGGGACTGCGTCGTCGTTTGTGCAATAGGAAATGACAATACTGCATCTCTATAGTAGGACCGAATATGTTATTGTAGTTCCTATCAAATGAGTATGCACCATATATATTTTAAGTAGAAATTCAATTTAACTTGTAACATCTAAGGTATGTACTCTACCAATAATAAAGGAAAATTAAAGGTACACAGTTATTTTATAGTTGTCCAAAAACATTCTCGGGAGCTTCAATACCAGTATTGGAGTTATCAATAGGCCGTATAGACCGCGGCCCAGGCGCGGCCTAGGGCAGATAATCACTTTACTTTCACAAAGTGAAGTGACTTATATGTACACACTAAACAAAAATATGAGTCCGTGCTACCAAGTACATACTGTGTCAAAAACCAAATGGATTCTGAAAAATATATTACAAACATGGAAAATGTGCACCAGATAATTTTTTTTCTTGCCTACGAAGTTAACACGTCATGTCAAAAAGTGTAAGGAAAAATAAACTTTGCAGTCAATGTCTGCAACGCAGATGAAGCGTTTAATAAATGTATATAGGTATAATCTTAAACACTGTGTTAGTAGGAGGCATTCATTACTGGAGAAGGGACTGTAGGAGAATTCCAAATTATGGGTATACAGCCGGTGGCGAAATTGGTAGACGCAATAACCGCGAATGGTATGTTTTGCTGGTTCGGGTCCAGACTTGCAGTATATTTGTAAAGGAGTTAATTTTACTGGGCTCCTTCTTCAATTAATGTGTCCTTGCTTCGCGGTCGATTATACATGCATACATATCTCATTCCTTGGAATAAGCGACGTACCTGCTTAGTACGACAAAGTATTTTTACTTAAAAATAAAACAATTTGGCATAATTCTCCTCGCGTCGATCCACCTCGCCCGATGAGAGGGGTCAGCTGGGGGGGTGGGCAGATTATTTACAAGCAAGCTTCATGAATATGAGAGCGGGCGTACGGGCGGAGGGGGGATGGGGGGAGGGGGTTTCGAGGCTTCATTTACGACAAACTTCAGCGGCGAAGAAGCGTAGCTCAACAGTGCATATTCTGCCTTTGCCCGATTTCTTGTGTCGGTCGATTGAACTAGGATACCAGGATGTGCGATACTGCGGCAGACACAGGACTAGAGTCCACAACAAATAAATCCTTCTTTTGCAACCTTGCTTTCTGTCAGCCTAAACGTGAAATAAATCTCTAAATGTAAAAACAAAACATATTGTTTTTTTTATTATTATCTAGGTATATGTTATTATGTGGTGATAAACACATAATGAGATAAGGGTCATGCGTATCCATTGTCAGTCAGTCATTCAGCGTGTTTGCGTCCATACGCCTCTCCAATTTTCCTCCAGTCCTCCCGGCCTTCAGCGGTACGGAACCACTGCTTTCCGCCGACGCACTTGATGTCGTCCTCCCACCTGGCGGGTGGTCTTCCCACACTCCGTTTTCCTATCCACGGCCGCCAGTGTAGGACACGGTTACTCCAACGGTCGTCGTCTCTTCGGCTGACATGACCAGCCCACTGCCACTTGAGCTTAGCCACCCGTTGTCCAATATCGACTACTTTGGTACGTCGGCGGTTATGAGGTACGGATGTGAAACGTGGACTCCGACGGTCGCCGTTGTGCAAAGGTTGAAAGTCGCCCAGCGAGCAATGGAGCGAGCCATGCTGGGAATATCGCTACGGGATATGGTGCGCAACGAGGCAATCCGTCATATCCATTAAATACATACAATTATTAAGAACTAGCTGAGGTACCCGGCTCCGCTCGGGTCAATGACGGTTTGGACTAAATGCTCCTTATACAAACTATAGTCCCCTATTCCATCCCCTTCGAGTTTAATTTTGGCCACATAAGGCCTCTGTCCTTCTCCAAGGTCCAGACTGTCTCTATACTGATATTGATCAAAATTGGTCCAGCAGTTTAGGCACACACAGACAGAGTGACTTTCGTATTTATAATATTAGTTTAGATATATTATTGCCTTTCTGCGTATTTTCGCTAAGCAACGGAGGGTTTTCACGATTTAATATAGTTGAGCCATATTCCATATGTCATACGCCAAGCGAATTAAATCGCGAACGATAAACCTACCTGTTGTCACAGATTAATTAATAGTATTACTGTTCAGTATTTGGCGAACCATAGTAGTACTGGAAGAAATTACCTTTTATATTTGGTGTACATAAATCACACGTTTAAGGGGCAAAACTAGTCTATAATCCTTTCAAGGGGAACATATCAAGTAAATGGATTTCAACTTTAAATTTAAACTTGAATTTGCGAAAAAAATGTTTTCTATGTAATTAACTTAAGGCGCTAGGACTAGCCAACTACTCGCGCCATACAAATGCACTTTTTAACAAATGTAATCATATGTAGTGAGACGCTTCAGCAAATCCAAATAGAACTCCAGACTGATAATGGATTGTTAATATTTTTTGATTCCATCATTTATTTAAATAATAATAAAAATAAAAAAGTTGATTTTTCTCATTAGAAATCTGAAAGTAATTCGATTTCTAGATATAAGCAAAAACACTATATCTGCATAAACAAAAAAATCCATTTGCTTTTAGATTTCTACATTTATTCAAAAAAGTTCGGAAATGGACACCGTTTCCGCAATGTATTTTGTATAGAAAAAGGAAACATACATTAACGAAAATAGGTTGATTCTTAGACAAGGAATCATATATTGTAAGAATGACACTTATAATCGTCAGACTTAGTTAGTTAACTTTGGGTGCCTCGTCTAACTTTGCGATTTGGCTAGTACCAGGGCCTTAAGCTGATTTGCCAGGGAAAAATTAAGTTAATGATTATTTGTATTCAACTATAGCTATCCTCACGATATCAAAACGATAAACAGAATAATAAAACAATATTTATTTTTACACCCGCAGACATTGATTTCTCCGCCGGCAGATAACTTTGAATACGTCAGCGCCGTAAAAGGCAACCGTCGAAGCATTACGGCCCTTATACCTTCCAGCAGTAAGTGTGATTTTCGAACGGGCCCAACGATCGGCCCAGAAATGTCGAGCGTGGAGTGGGAACGTTTTTCGCGTCTGAAACGTCGGAGTGATTGAAGAGTGATGGATAGGGAGCCCAGATAAACAGCTATTCATCGCATAAATGATGAGCGATCGACGGCGCTCTCGCACACACCAGCGAGGTGTGGCCACTACACACACGCACACACGTGCGCCAAGCGCGCGCGAATATTCGCTCACGTAACTACACGCATCATAAGGTAGCTTTCTTGTTTAAGGTCAGCCTTCCCGCTCGACTCACCATACAAATGTGGAAAGAAGATCGTGGCCATATTTATTGTCAGAGATCCAAAATTTTGCTCAAATTAGCTTTATTTGATTGAACTAGATGTCTGATAACCGTTGGCATTGTATAATTTTGTTTGGTTTCTAAGTTATAAGGTCCGAAAGTTCGAATTTTTCGCGCCTTTTATACAACACCTTTGGAGGTGGATTACACAACGATAAAATAAAAAGATCTTAAAAAGATTTGTCATCAGATATAGCTTGTTTCATAAAACATATAATCAATTTGGTTTTTGTTAGATTTTTGACTACAGCGGTCGTGGTTTACTTTTAGCTATAAGTCGTTTGGTAATAAAAAAATCGTAAATCTTACCAAATCAAACACTATGCGCATTGTCTGCTTGTGTACATGTTGCATCCTCCTCATCACGGAGCCTTTCGTTTTCGTTGAAACAGAGACGGTCCCAGAGCACATTAGCACGATTTTGTACCGTGCCCGCGAATGAGTTAGTCTCATAGGGAAGGCCCACCTTAAAAGATAGGAGCAGCTAGCATGGAAGGAGATGCAACTGAAACGCTATGCAAACATCGAAGGTTTCCATGAGGTGTGTTGGGCTAATATCATGGCAGTGTGGTATTAACCATCCATCCGTTCGTCAGCCTCGTTAGCCCAGTGGATCGACGCCTTGCGATTCGATAAGCTTGGTGAAGCGCCTCTGAGCGCGGTTTGGTTCTGGTTAGGTGACCGTTTTCAACCTTTGAGGCTGGCCGTGATTCGGATTCCCGAACCACGGCCAGCCTCAAAGGCCTGTAAACTGAACGTCCCCTTCCTTGCTTACCAGGTGGTAGGGTTAATACCGCCCGGGTGGGTACCATCGCATTGAATGAACGATGGTCGAAAAATCATTAGATCAGCGTTGCTCAACCTTTAGTCGTTTTTTTAAGGGAATTACTAAATTGATTTGGTCGTGCGTTTGTGTCCTCTAGCTGTGGGTGCACAGGTAGTGACTGGAGCACGATGGGTGACAACAAAGTTTTGGCTGTATACGAGCTTATTACTTACAATTTTAATTAAATTAGACTTTCGTCCTATTGACTATTATTCGTTTTCTTTCTTTAATCCTCTCGGAATTTCAGTTAATAGCCATCACTGAAATACGGTCGGGCAAGCAATCAGTTAACATTTCCTGAAAAGGTAAGTAATATCCCTTTCAGACATTTGATGCATTCGTGCTTTGATGAGGCCTGATTGAACATGGCATTGCTCGCGCAAAACCAATCTCGAACTACCCGCTGCCGCGATGTCCGCCCCACTCCCGCCGCTGGCAGACTCGCGCGAGCAGCCGAGCGGAACGGACGCATCGCGCGGAAATAAAGTCGAAGCCGCCGCGTTTACGAATTGCAAACTTGGCTCGTTTGATTGAGTGTGCTTTCCTATCAAAGCATTTCACTCGACTGTTGGCTGCAGGCGTGCTCTGCACATGACGCCACCGCGGGCGTCTTTTGCGAAACGCTGCTTTTAAATTTACCATTAAATTTTACCTAGCTCGTTATACGTTATTATGCCCAATGTAGTTCATTTTCATACGAATGTATATTGTTTTAATAATACTTGACTGTTTGGAGCAGAACTCCTTTTTTTAAACAACATTAATCATATTCTGTCTGTACCGATCAATTCAAATTCTCGAAGGGCTTAATCTCCGTTGGAAATTGAACTAATTCTGACGAGAATTATCAATTTAATTATTGTTTTATTATAGTTTTGTTCATTATGTCTTTAAGTTAAGAAAAAATCATGATTTATGGTTTAATAAAAGTAATAAAAGAGCCATTTTTCCAAATTTTTTAAACTACTTATTTATGGAAATGATTCGTGTAACGGATATTTTAAAAACGAGGTCGCTTAATGGCAGGTTCTGATGGTGACTTTACTTTAATAAAATTAACAATCCCCACATGAGCACGCAGCCCTAGAGCATGAGGATACGAACAATCGCTCCGGTGCGTTTTATTTCCATCGTCGAAGGTGAAGAAGGAAGGTGGTGCCTCCGCCAGCCGGAAGAGCGGGTCGCGGTGACGTCACGCGCACAATGGCCGCGCGCCGGCGACGCCGACGCGGCGACTGGTTGCCATCGCCGATTTATAACAATTTTATAACACGTATCGACGCGCTCCGGATGGCAGCGGCGACGTCCGCACAGCAAAAACTGTGACACTTCAGAAGTTGCTCGTGCAACAGCTAGTGTGCGTAATATTATGCAAGGAGACGTCCGACACGTTGGACGTGTGGAGAAGATGTATTGTGCAGTATTGTTGTCAATCCATAAAACAATAGGGTAAATACGGGAACTTAAATTAAGCGGCGGTACTAATGGCTGTCTCAGCAAGAAATTTAATTTTAAAAACCTAACAAAATATATTAATTTAATGTGTTTTTTATGTTTTGAATACATATGTGTAGAGTTAGTGATGAACACCAAAATATCGGTTGCTCTGTTGGCAGGTAAGCACTCTTTTGACGAAATTGTGAAGAACATTTTGCTAAAAGGGCTGCTAGATATGACAGCACAAATGTCACAGCAAAAATTTCCTCATTTTTGCAATGGGTTTTCACAATTAAAAACCCTTTTTCCAATATGTAACAAACCATTTTGGTAAATATCTTTGTTTACTTAAACAAACATCAAATATGGCCCTCACCAATTGATATTCGAAAATGGCGCTTGATTCGAAGTTCAAGTTCTTGCTAAGACATCATTTATAATCCTTGGGTTTCAGCCTAAGGAATTGCATTTTTATGTTTTCAATTCATTAAAACTATAACTTCGTAAAAATACTATTCCATTGGCATTGAGCATTATTTTAGCAATGATGTTACATTTAATTTATAATAATCTTGGTGCGAGAATTTTAGAGATGCAAACATGTAAAATTAGATTCAAGCATTAGAGCTACAGTTTTTATGTATTTTAAGACTAGCTGAGGTACCCAGCTCTGTTCGGGGCAATCTCCTATAATAAACTAAGCGTATTCCGGATAAAAAGTATGTTATGTAATAATATATTTATGTGCCAAATTTAATTCAAAACCGTACAGTCTTTTTTGCGTGATTGAGTAACAAATATTGGTTGGGGAAAAAGTTTCTTCGCATTTTTTAAGAAAATTCAAAACATTTTTAAATATGGTTTATTTACATTTAACTAAAGTATGTAGGTACCATTTTGTTCGATAACTTTTTGCCATCTTGTAGGTAGGGACATGGTCCCATTGCTATAGAAATATTGGGACTTCTGATCAATATACCGCGACAAGTGGTTTTGGCAGTCCTCTCGTGATGTTAACCTGACACTGCCTAAAGAATTCTGAAGAGACCTAAACAGGTGGAAATCTGAAGGTGCAAGGTCAGGACTATACGGCGGATGCATTAACACCTCCCAGCCAAACTCTCTTAGTTTTTGCTGAGTGGCTAAAGATGTGTGAGGTCTAGCGTTATCATGATGAAAAACCACACCCCTTCTGTTGATTAATTCCGGCCGCTTTCTCTCAACTTCTTGCTTTAATCTCATCAGTTGTTCGCAGTAGAGTTCAGAATCGATGGTCCTGCCTGGTGGTATCAGCTCATAATGAATAATGCCCTTCCAATCCCACCACACACACAGCATCACCTTGTTGCGAGTTAACCCGGGTTTCGCCACAGTCTGTGAAGCTTGACCGGCCTTTGACCACGACCTTTTTCGCACGTTCTTGTCGTACGTGATCCACTTTTCATCACCAGTTATCAGCTTCTTCAAAAATGGTTCGGTTTCATTACGTCGTAATAAAGAATCACAAATGAGTACACGGTTCATTAGGTTTCTTTCAGTGAGCTCGTGAGGTACCCAAATATCGAGCTTTTTTGTGTACCCAGTTTTTTTAAAATGCGCCAAAACTGTTTTGTGGTCAATTCCTAGTTCTTCAGCTACGTCGTTACTACTGATATGCCGATCTTGCTCCACTTTTTCAAAAATGGCATCCATTTTATCCGTAATAGGGCGACCAGAGCGACGTGCATCTTTGACATCAAAATTTCCGGATTGAAAACGCTTAAACCAAATTTGTGCTACTCTCACAGACACTGCACTAGGTCCATAAACATCGCAAATTTTTTTCGCGGCTTGCGTTGCATTTTTACCTTTTTTGTAGTAAAATTTTAAAATGTATCGAATTTCTTCATTAGATTCACTCATTTTGACAGTACGAAAAACAAATGAGAATCACACATTTTCCTAATTTGAATTTGGAATTATGTTCTTTAAAATTTAAACTTTCAATGATACCAAAACCAGCCAGATACAAATAGTATAGCCAAAGAGATTTTATTACAAGTTCATACATACTATAATGCGAAAATACTTTTTCCCCGACCTATTATCTAAACATACATACTCTTTCACATCTATATTTGTATTCTTATTTCATAACAGTATCCTACCCAAAAGGAGAATTGCGCCATCTAGAATTCGTTGAACTAGTGATCACCCAAGTCGTACCAATTTCCATCACCTGCCACGTATATTTGTCTATACTCGTTTCCCTCCGCGGAATGTTGACATGCTCCGGACACGAACTCGACCGTAGGGAAAAAAGCCATTAAATGTGTGCGTGCCTGAGGCGCAATTACAGTGCGGAGATCATTTTCCAATCAATTTCAGTCGGGCCATAAATAACGCGGGTTGTAGCTGAGATGAGCGTGCGTCTTAAATCATGGCGCCGACATAGAGCTGGCGAAGGGGCACGGTAGCGAGGTTCTTAGGAGTATGGGGAGAGCCATCAGTCGCTATGGGCTTCGACGGGTCGACAGCGCAGCTCCTACGTCACCAATTGCTCGTATAGTTCTCCAGAAAGCAGAGCTAAACGTTCATACAATGAGAAACTGGGTTAATCTAAATGCCGCTTTGGGATTCCTAATGGAAACCGAATTATGCATACAATTATATTTCTTTCGTGTGAGGGAAAAATGATTTAACCCAAAACAGTTGGGTTAGAATTGAACTCCGAAAAATAATAATTATATGCCAATATTTTACTTCGCCAGTTTTTAGGGAACCGTCGCGACCAAATTCAAGCGGTCTATTTTTTTTGTTTGTTGTAACAATTCCCTCAATATCTAAGCCATTTTTAACTTTTCAAGAAAAATCGTAAAGGTACCCGTTTACGGGCAACTAAAGTTTCTCGACTTGCAGCAATCTCTGTCGATTTTATTTGTCACGGCAACATCCAGCAATCTCCGGCAACATGGTTTATGGGCAAGTATGGAACCATTCATGGAGCAATTAATTGCTTGCATGTGGCGAGCAAGTGCACGGATACGTGGCAATTCGATAAACAACTCACCGGCGACACGACAATTGAGCGAAGTGGAGCAATATCGCTCCATATCGGTGGGGTAGTTGCCGAAAATGTATTAGGGTTGCTCTTTATTGCTTCATCTATTGCTCCACTATGTTTGGCAGCAATTGCCCAGCAATTAACTGCCTCAAAAATTGTCCATGTACGGGCGCACATTAAGGACTAAAGTTGTTAATTATTACAAGGTCCTACGCCTACGGCAACCGTAGCGAGACTTCAACCCGCTAGGGGTATGGGGTATATCCGTTTTTTGGCTGCAACATTTTTATATTTTAAATAGAAAGCGATTTTCGTTTGCCTCTATATATACTGAAAACGCTTTAGACAACACACCTTTCCCTTCTTTTACCACCATAAAAATTGATTTAAAAATAAACTGGAATAAAAGAATAAGAATAAAAGAAATAGAAAAATATCAGATATGCAAAATAGCAGGTCTCTGAGCGCACTTTTTTAATGTCATATTTATACGTTAGCGACTTACGACTCTACATGCATTCGAATGAGCTAAGAACAGGTGAGTGCTTTAAGGCACTTAAGTATAGGTTTTGAATTATTATAGCCATTCCGATATGAAGGCAGCGACAAAGACGGTAGCGCGGCACAGCGATAGAAGAGTCTCCGGTTAAATCAATATGATACGACATATACTGTCAATTTATGACCACCAAGTTGATTAACAACATACATGGGGGGTGATTTTGTACCAGGCGGTTTATCTAATTGCCAACGAACGTGTAAACATTACTTAGTAATAGATACAAAAGGTGGAGTCTTTTTTACTTTTTAACCTTATAGTATGGTTTTTAGTTGTATTTGTGTATGATGATTCATCGTATTCGCCCCGATATCCAAAGAAAACGTATCAATCGACAGCTTAGACATCCCAAGGTGATCTCAAATAAATTGCAAACACATAACCAAGGAATTATAGATTAAAGAAACAACTAACACGTCCAATATACGAGCAGTATCTGTCCAAATAGATTCGTTCGACAGATCAAAGATTTGATTACCGCATCAGCGCAAGCGAACTTACGAGTTGCCGATAATCAGACGTAAATATTTGGGAATCTAACGGATACGCCACCGCTATTGTTCCTCGCGAGTGGGTACTTAGCAGATCTTTGTGATTTTTATAGCAGACATGTGTCGGTCATGCCACAGTAGACGGAGGGCAGCAGTGGGTCTGTAATCTCAATGGAAAAAAAGATCTACAGAGGTTAAAATAATATTACATGCATTATTTACGTGTAAAAAATTTAAATAATGCATGTAATTCAAATATAGACTAGCTCTAAAATAATCTAAAAAAACTAGAATCGAGAAAGGAGTAAGATGGTTTGGACATATGAAACGAATGGATGACGACACAAATTTACAGAGCAGGAGTGAGCGGAAGTGTCGTGCCCGGGCGGCCTAGAAGAACGTACCACGACCAAATCCATGTAATTCTTCGTAAAGGTCTAGTACGTAACACCCGTAATCGATGAAGCGAAAGACGTGTGCTGTGATCGTACCGTTAGTGCGCTCTATCATTTCTGCCTACCCCTCCAGGAAAGCGGCGTGAAGGTATGTATGTATGTATGTCTAAAATAATTTTGCGTTCACGAAACGAGCGCATCGTTTTGTTTACCGTTTAGTTTTTGACGGAGTCAATCAGGAAAGCGGTTCCCTGTGTGTAAAATGGCGGTTGGTCACAGGGAAAGCTATATGATCAACTACCGAAGAGCTTATATTTCTTGAAAACTTTGTCCTGTACCAAAGGTCTGCCGTATTTACGACTGTAGTTGTCAGACTGTTCTTGCCTTTCTACTGTGGCCACGCTGACGATGCCGCCCACGATTGTACCTTTCATATGGGCGGGTGGCAAGCGCCTCCCGTAACATCTGACGTACCTACAACATCTAACAAATCGATGATGGATTTATCGTTTCGCATCGTGATAGTGGAATCTATATTGCTTTAGAAAATCCATACTAATATTATAAATTCGAAAGTTACTGTCTGTTGCGTTTTCACGCCTAAACTGTTAAACCAATTTTGATGATTTTTGGTATAGAGACATAGGCTTATGTTCAAAGAAAATGTTGAAGGGTTGAAATAGGGTATGTCAATTTTTATGTGAAATTCCTCAAGTTAGGGATATGAAAACTCATATTTAAGATGCCACAAAACCGATTTTGATGCTAAGAAAATAGACTGTATCCTGGTAAATGTTTACGTTCTACGTTTAGTCTTAATTATGATTTTAGATTATAATTTTAGAAATAATTACCCGATTTATGAGCGGGTTGTATCTACGTATAGCATCTCAAGCGCTGTTGGGTTCCTTATGTGTGACCATTTTCGATTACGTGTATGGATTTCGGATTCCACGCGAAAATGTTGGTCTCCGGCCTTACCCCCCAAGCTAGGATATGTTATGAGAGGTTTTTTTATCTACACATTAGGAATAATTTACATGAGAAGAGATGTTAATCAATTAGGCAAAATATACGCGTAATTAATGTTTGGATGTGCAATACTAACAAAATAATTGTACTTTCTTGTAAACATTTAGGAATATGGTATTATAACATATTTTGGTATCTAATAATAACGGATTATGACTCTACACTGACAAACGTAATAATTTAACAGCCCGAAACCAGAGTTGACTGGAAGAAATCACCCTTAATGATTAGTCAGCCTTTTTGCAGACCTCATGAAGAATAAATACCTCTTTTGCCAATACGGTAAGCGAAAAGTGGGATTTTATTCGGCTGCATAACCTAACCTAAACTAACATAACTTTTGTAAAATAAATGTGTTGACGAAGTTGCGTAATTTTCTCACTTTCCTCAACGAAATGGTGTACTTTAGTTCAATTTAAAAAAGTTTATTATAAAAAAAAAGCAAGAATCTCAAATAACATATATGTAATTTAAACAAACAACATATTTGAATATGCAATGTTTGCAGTCAAAGCAAGGCAGATTAAGCGTTAAACAAAGCAGTAAGAACCATCCATTACAGCCACATTCCGGTGGCGACCATTCTAGACTCGAATGATTGATTGAATGAAATAATAAATGAATTGATGAATTATTAACTATGCAAAATCCAAATATACTGTAAGACAACAATATAGCACCGCAAAACATAACAAATCACTGCGAGAATAATTTCTTCAAAGCAACCCTTGGGCGATAAGGAAAGAAAATTTAGCTGGGTATACTAGAAATAAACAAAAAAATGTAAAATGATATTGTATTGTATTTTTTTTTCTTCTATTGCGAATGTAATATTCTATGTCTATGGACTTCTTGTCTGAAATAAAGAATTATTATTATTATTATAAACCTTAACTTATATTAAGGTAATTATGTCAAACTTATCGTACATTTCAAAACAAAGTTGAACTTTATTTGAAAACATGGTATCAAATCATATTTATTTTTTAATATAATTCGATTACATTTATATTGTGTTGCCATCAGAACTACAATGGATACAACATTTCAGCTCAATCGGATATCGTTAAGTGATTAAAAAATAACTTGAAAACATGACCCAAACTCGCACGGAAAACTTAAATTATCAACATGTGTGCTTTCAACAAGTTAATTTTATTTTTCCAAAGAAAGTGTTGCACCCACAGACCTAGCATGAGCGCGCTGTGCTTGTGCTTGTATATAATAAGTCCGTGGTTGAAACAGGGGCCTAAATAATTTAACGTAAGCAAATGAAAGCATTGACAGCGACCGGCGATTTGTTTACGGCTTATAAGACGACGGTGGTGAAACTGAGCCTGTTGTAATTTAAACTCTTAAGAGAGATGTATCATTGGAACTGTCAATTAAATCAAATGAATAGAGGAAAAATGTTAATTCCGTCACTACCGTCCGCCTTCGACTTGCTGGCAGCGAAGTATGTACATAAGTACATACGCGCTTATTTGTACCATTGCCTTGATGGTGACTGAACTAATCGCTCGATAAATAATGCATTTTCGACTGCGCCCACGCAGCACGCTTGCACCACTGGTGGGCAAAGTCGATTTTCATCTTTTAGGTCATTTACCTGTCTACTAACGAAAAACATTTTTTTTCTTATATTTTGTGGAAACGTTTGAGAAGTATACAGAATGTTAACGTACGAAAGCATACATTTTTATTGCTCTATAAAACTCCATCTAACACTCGCATTTAGACAAATCAATTCCGCAGTGCATTAAAATGATCTAAAGGATTATATATTTTCCTAAAATTTCGGGCTTGTCTAAAGTTCTTAAATGACTATCAATTGGGTCGGGTTATTTACAATATTTAACATTTCGGACTAAACTCTCATTACAAAACACACCTAAAGTTCTTAAATAACTTTGAGTCGTTTACATCCTGTATAGGTGGGCATTTTACCAGATGAAGAGCATAGTTAAGGAATTTTTAGTTTTAATAATTCCTTGACACTCAAATGTCCAATACAATTTTTCTTTTTTTATTCAGCGGACGAAAAGCGACCTTAAGAAAGAAAGGAACTGCAATCTACATTGTAATTGAATACAACTTGCACAAAAATGTCTAAAGTTCAGTTGGACAATATTATTTAATCGGTACTTTTTTACTAAATATTGCATATTTATATATATCGTAATGAAACCAGATTCTCTGATAAACATATACAAGTTATTTTCTTTCTGACTTGGAAAAGTGCGAATGATGTCTTTTACTCATCAACTTCGAGAAATATATAAAGTTCTAAAGAAACATTATGTAACACTATTGTATACCATCTATCTACCCACCTAAAAATGGTACGTAGGAATCACAGAAAGATATGATCATGAAATAAATATTCCTCGAGTTTTAATTATTGACTAAATTGAACCAACACACAAATAACAAAATAAGGTAAAAAAAAGCACTCATGTTTAAATGCCAATATATATTTGAATAATTAACATACTTCGTGCCATTTTCATCCGTCGACCGCTTGATTTTTGAGTGATTAATGGGTGATTAATGACAGAACGATAATTAACTCCGAAAAATATCCACCACAAGAAACCAGGTTCTTGGCTGTTCACACGCCAGCAATGTCAAGATTCCGATAAATCAATCCGATTTATTGAGTCCGCCATCTTTTATTGAAATACTTTGTAAATCAGATGGTCGAAAAGGTAGGATGTTGATGTTCTCTGTGAGGTTCTGGCTGACGACCATGTTGGGTGCGATGGATGTTGGGTGTGCCCACCTCACCGCAGTTAGTCACTCAGGTAGTCACGTTTCTTCATGTTTCGTAAGCTTCGTCGGGTTTCTTTAACCGTTCGCGATTCAAGTTATAATTAACAGGATTTGATATGATATTTTCCCTCCTTCAGTTTTGTACTTTTTCGTCACCACTTCAGGAGCAAGAAATAAGTCCTAAATTTTCGAATCGTTGTAGACAGGCGGCGTCTACAACGTTCTTGACGTCTCAGATAATAAAAAGGAGGTATGCCACCTAGCGCCTAGACCCGCCTTCTCCAATTTTCAAAAAACTATAAACCCGACTTGACATTTGCCACATTCAAACATGGTCGCAGACATATTGGAGGGGTCGTGTGGGTACATTCGTGACGCGGACGTCTCGCCGGGTTCCATGCAATTATATGGCAAATTTGGCCATGCAGCGGAGTCGCGACGGCATGCGACTTCTCCATCCTTTTCTCTTTAGTGGTTGACGTGGTTTACAAACGACAAAGTCGAGCGACGTCGGCTCAGCAGATGTGCCGACGCCGCTTGCTGGGCGCTGGGCCACGCTGCCTGGTGCTGCCGGTGCGATTGTACCAACACATGCGGGCGATAAATCACACGCCACCGGAGATCGCTCGCGCCACGCGTGAGGCCGCGCCGCGATTCCCTGCGCGAGCGCGCGTCGCCAGTGCGTGCAGATTTCATTCAACTTAGATCATTGACTCGGAATTTCGTGTTATACTTGAATCAGTCGCCGTTGGGTTAAAAATCCATCTTTGTGCATATTCGAATGTCGTAAACTAACAGCTACTCATCTATGAGAGATTTATAAGAATAAAAAACCGGCCAAGTGCGAGTCGGACTAGCACAGAAGTACCATCGTACAAGACTTAACAAACCCATCTTTAATTTTGATATTTTTTTTATTTTACCTATTTGTTGTTATAGCGGCTAAATTAATACATACTCTGTGAACAATTCAGCTGCCTACCTATTTCGGTTCATGAGATACAGCCCTGTGACAGACAGACGGACGGACGGACAGCGGAGGCTTAGCAATAGGGTCCCTTTGGGTACGGAACCCTAAAAACTGCGATTCACTAAAATAGGGTAGAAAACACAAAGCTTATCAACGTCAAAACTCCTGTCCAGTTTTATTTACGAAATATTTTATAAAAAATGTACTCTTAATGCAGTTCATAGTTTGGAGGTAAAGAAGAGTTTTTGTGTGTCTTCAAATTAGTTTTCATGTAGGTGAACAGCTCAAAGATTGAATTAAAATGTTATAGGCTATATTATGGTGATATATTCTTTCCCACGCCTTTACATGTTTAGGATAGTTTGGAATAATTATTTTGCGGAATAATATCAAAAAAAAAATGTCATATCAATTAAATTGATTAAATAAATACAATTTTCAAATATGGAACAAGATGACGTTTTATTTTGGTAGTGAAAACTTTGACAGATATTTTAGTACATTATTTAAGTAGAGAAGTAGACGCCACCTGTCGTGATTAATAAGATTGTTTCTCCCCATTCCGATAGTTTTGGACTCACCTAACTTGATTGACTAAATACGAAGACATGAAAGTTTGACAAGAGCGTTCAGTAAATATCAGTAAATATGCGGCTCGTGATCAAATGCATTCGGTGTTGCAAGAATCATTCCTCCGGTAGCCTTATATCATTTCTCTCCTCGATAGATTTACGATAAGTTTTTCTTGCTTGGGAATCCGCTCTCAAAGCCGAGCCGAAGTTATTTGACAGTATCTCAAATTAATTATGCCATTACTGTGCAGTGTTTAATCTTGAGTTTCCTGTCTCTTATTTCGACTCGCCCTTGTCGCCTGCAATCGTTTACTCAAAGCATTCGTCGGTTCGGACCGTTTGATTTTTTTATTTTTACTTGTAGATTTTTCATGTGACTCAAACTCTTCCGAAGATGATACTGCATGTCGCATAATGAATGTCACACACGCTGATGGCTTACCTCTAAAGCTGATGGGTAAATATTTAAAAAGGTCCATGCATACTCTTATGTTCCTGTGCAAATATCACAACACAGAGAATCCTAGTGTAGTTGTTATGAATCAAATTGTATGTGAAATGCATTTTTGGTAAAAAAAGTAGTTGTTATGAATGCATTTTTGGTAAATAAAGATTATTATTGTTATTAATTCTCGGCGGCATGTAAGAACATATGATAAAAACCAATTTAAATTTCCATAAAACATAACTATGGTCAATTGTAACATAATTTATATTATTTTAATTTAATTTAGAATTTATTTTTATTTAGTTTTATTGCACATTATTATTAATTATTTCCCACAACAAGTTATATCATTAATTTACCAGACCCTGACTGAACCTTACAAACCTACAATATTACTGACCGATAGTTCATAGTTATATAGGTAAATTCCAACAAATGCTTACGAAATTGTACTGCTGCAGGTGGACAGTGGTAAACACTGTGAGGCCTGCTATTGTTTGTATTGAAATTTTTAATTGTTTTTATACATACAATACAATGGGTAAATATATTAATAATTATTCTTCCTAAGCATTCTTGTTATGTATATAAGTTTAATATAAGTGAATATGTACATGTTTTCGTACTAAGCAAGTACATACGTCGCTTTTTCCAACGAATGTGGTATGCGTGTGTGTAAAATCGACCGTGAAGCAAAGACACATCAACCAAAGGAATAGCCCTTGTAAAATGTGTTTGTATCATTGAGTTAAAATGTACTATGCACGTAGCACGTAACCTAATGGTTTGTATGCATTTTGTAGTGGACATAAACCCTGCTACTAATAATCCCAGATCATCGTCTGAATAGTTATACAATGTTTTGTCCCTTTCTATCGAATTAGAAACTACCTCTCAATGCAAAGGATAAAACATTGTATAACTATTCAGCTGATGATCTAGGTTTATTAGGAACAGGGATAGTGTTCACCTGTGGTGGTCATCTAATATTGTGATGGCATTCTAGATTTAGCGCCCAAATATCATGTTTACATAATAGAGAGTTTAATAGAGAGATAAATATATTAAACATAGCAGCTTGAATACAGGTAATAAGTTTATATTTATATAACAAGTAATTTATTTAACAAATAATTTTCTTGGAAAAATAATTGGTGCCGTGTGGGTTCCGGCAAGTTGCTTGAAATTCTCGAACCCTGTTTTTCTCGACCTATCTCACCACCAGCCATTATCATGAATGTCCAAATCTGGATTTAGCATGATACGAGGCATTACAGCGTTCGTGACTGCTGGATCTGAATAATTTGAACCAGCAGCAATTGTCTCTTACAATTTATGAAGACACAGAGGAAAAGTATTGGCTGAGGCATCGAATTTTGTAAAATAAATGTTCCACTGATGGATACATGGTATGGATTTTCTACATTAGAACGAGTTTGAGTGTTGTTGTGACCGGAGGAACTGCAACGCTAAAGGTAAGTATGCAGGTGCTAAGATAACTTAAGAATTATAGGTTAGGTTAGGTTTCAGTTTTTTTTTTTCAACATTGGGTAACCAGATTCTTGTCTTGTATTATTATATTCTTACTTTGTGGTTATGATAGACAACGCAAGAACTACGGGATATATAGATACGGTAGTTTACTCAATGGACTATTTCTGTAAGTACGAAATCAAGAACCTATATAGCTAGGAGCTTCAAAATTTTGTATAATATCATAAACTTGTTAGATAACTCGCAGGAACGCAATGATTTGCATAAGGTACTTTGTTTATATTTTTTAATTTCTGACATTTAATCGAAACATTTTATTGCAATTTCAGTATTCATCCAAAAGTAAATAACTTTGGTTTGGGATTATAATGAGCTTACTTTAAGCAACCAATAATTTTACTTACCAAAAAACTAACCTATAAAATCATATGAAACAGTCATTTCATGAGTATAATTTAATGTTATTTTTTGTCCATAGACCGCACTCGGTTTTTTAATTATGATGATTATGGATGATAAAGGTGCTTTTAAAATGTACAGGGGCAGATTTGCAAAAGTAGTACCTACGCAGTTTTCGCATTTCGAAATGCGTGGGTAGGAAAAAAATAACTGTGGTAGAGTAATATACAGCAAGAGATCTAAAAAGATAATTCTGGGAGCTATTATGCTGCTTTATAGAAACATGTTGTTTTGTTACATGACTTGATACATTTTGGACCAACAAATGGGACTGCACCTGAACGTTTCTTCGGTTGGTCTTTCAGTGACAAGTTCTTACCTTACATATACCACCACCCCAACAAAATAGAAATACATTCGAAGAAGTTGATCGACATCAATTTAGATACCTATATATTCTTTTAGTAATAGTAATTTATATGGTAAAGCGTTTTCTTAGAACAATAATTGGTTGGAAACCGTTTCCCCAAAGAGTAGGCAGAGATAGAGCGCAATCCTATCGCTTTTGTTACAGGCATGTAGCTCTACAACATACAAATATTATAAAATCGAAATTTACAACATACAAATATTATAAAATCGAAATTTATGTGTTATTTCATACGTTTTTAAGGATCACGAGTTTAATGGATCATATATTTTCTAGTTATGTGGCAAAACAGACCGCGGTTTTGATGTTGAAATGTTGGTGGCACGCGGAGGGTTCACAGTTTGTTTTCCGAATACTTAACTTTTTGGCTTTTTAATATATTTTTAACTTAATAAAGTTGCAAGTTGTACGAAGACACAAGGGTACATTCTATGTTACACACAAACTATAAGAAGGTATGTTTAATCGTAGGTCACTAAAACGTTTTAAATTTTATAACTAAACACTTGCCACCAGTTACTGTTAGTTTGCTACAGTTGACTCTATCTATTAGTTGCTGTATATGTTCATTTAGTTAGGAGGTTAATATAGACATGAAATTATTTCAATAGTATCTAGTAATGAGCGGTCATATTTGTTATTTACGCGGACAATCAATCTGAATATTTTTGCTGAAAATCCAACGCATAGGTATGGACCGATAGCTGACATAAATCGAGATTTTTTTATGAAGATGTTATAAAGTAAAGAGATATTTTTAAGATAAAGTTATTTTCATGAATATCGTTTAAGCAAGTGCGGGTTCCGACTCATCAATACTAAAAACTTAAACAAATCAGACTATTTGAACAGATGCAGAGTCGACAGCCGCTCCCCCCCCCCCCCCTCCCGCGGCCCCGCAGCCTACGTGCCGTCGCATTCGAGTCCCCGCGCCGCCGTCTCCGCATCCACGGCAACCGGCCCAGCAGCTCTTCTGTTTGCTGCACAAACACTAAAAGACAAACATATTGCCTTACAATAAACAAAGAAATACGGACTCGTCAAGTTTCCGTACTCACCTATCCGCCGGTCACTCGCTGCTTTCTAGTAAATAATTAATCGTATTTTCTTATATGATTATTACCATCCGTCTAGGCAGATAACTCTTGCAGTATGATTTTGCGGATCGATCCTTTTCAGCGCATCACTTCAGACTACAGAAAGTTTGAGCAGCATCGGACGCACTTGAACTCCGGACGGGTTGGCACAATAACATTGGCTGCTCACAAAACTTTTCTAATTTAAAATCACAACCACCAAATCTCGGCACTGAGTATTCGCAACAATGTTTACGTTATCGCAAGCGAGCCTCGAAAACTAAACAAATGAACGATGCAACGCAATGCGACCTAACTGAATGCACTTTTTTCTGTTTTTTCACCGTTTGAACGTTACAATTTGCGGTTAGAGGGTTGAAACTAGTTCGCAAACCGTTTCGGCACTCGGTGAGTTTATGTCGCAGATGGTGTTCGCACTCGCGGAGGTTTGTTTTGAAGGCGCGGCGTCGTTTTTGAGGTTATGTCGCGTCGGAGCTGGCTCGTTCCCGCGCGCGACCGTCGAAGCGCGCGCCACGGCCGGAGTGACGGAGCGAGGGCGAACCGCCGCGACGGCAGCGCCGCGAGCGGCCGCCGTCCGCGGCGCCGCGAACTCGCTGCACGGCACATCAATCATTTTTCAGGCGCTCTGACTCGGCGCATTTTTTCGCGGATGACCGTTGCATTACAAATGTATTCTGGTTTTCCTCACGCGATTGATACAGATTGATTCCTATTTAATGTGATGACCATTGTGTGTGCGTGCATTTATGATTCCGTTTTTAATTTATTTATATAACTGTGTAGTTATTGTATGAAATACTTCTAGTAATGTTTAGTTTAAAAACTTTTATTGAAATGAAGGTAAGCATTTTAAAATACCTAGCTCTTAAATAGTTTGACCACTTTTTAATGTTTACCTAAGCATTGCAAAATCTGTTACAAATCCAAACGGTCAATTAACCGTGAAAGATTATTCTGATACTAAAAAAATCATTTCACGCCTAGCACCTGTAAATAAGTAGGTGCAAGGTGCATCCAGAAGCGCCAGCAAAAAACGCTCGCCATCGAAAGTATTCGCGAGTTGGCGCGGACGGAGCGGAGGGACAGCGCGCGACGTCAACGTCGGCCGTCTCTGTCGCGCGAGGTAGGTGCGTCCCTGTCGCGCGCGGCCGCCCCCCTCCCGCCCCGCACCGCGCCGCTGGGCCTGTCTGTCCCAAGCACCGCCCCCGTCCGCGGGAGGGGAGAGTGGAGGGGCGAACAATAGTCGCGCAACTTACCGCTTTTTTCTTCCGTTTCATTTGAATTTTTAGTCACTTAGCATGTGTTGAAGTATGAATTTATAGTTTGCTGTTTACCCTGCGAATTGCGGGTTGATTGTGCCGATATCAGATCGGTTTATTGCGGTTTGTCGATAGGAGTGCATTGACAATAGAAACAAATATGTATATTATTTTAATGTAAGTACATGCGCACCGAACAACGTCCTTAAAACCAATTCAGCAAGGATTACGGTTTCCGTCCGTCCTGAAAAAGAGGGTTTGGTCCCGTTTTTTCATAATAAAATCTCTTTTCGCCTGATACTGAAGCCGTCCCAAATTTACCGAAAATGTTGATAAGTTCGCTACACGTAATGAATTTAACAACCCAATTTATCATTTATAGGCTTGTCATCATTCACATAGGGTACTTAGAAATAATTCTTAAATATAATTTACGTAGACCTGTATGAAAACCTGCCTTTCAAAATGATTTAAATAGGCTAGCAATTCAGTTTTCTGTATTGATTCGCACAGTGAAGTCTCCATGGAAAACAAAATTTAAGAAATATTTGTTTTATGTTGTCGCATAACTATAATAAATAACCGAACAGCAGCCGTGTGTTAAATGTAAGTCTGACACATTTAGTAGGTATACTGGGTATTCCAAATGTTGCGGAGCATATACGTCAAGTTCAAGAAAGCGTATAATGTAGGTACCCAAATACCTACTTCAATGAAGATAAAGATGTCAACTATATTTGGGTTAATTGTTACCTACTTCTATCAGCACAGCTTTAGAGGACTCAACTCTTAAATTAGTTTCAGTTTCAATTTCAGTTTATTCATTTCCTCTATTAGATTAATATTACACACTCGTATTCGTTTTTTTTTTCCTGTCGGTTCGACAATTCTGGCGAAGAAGAGCCTATGATCTAAATTATTCAGGTGTTAAAAGCCATCGTCATTTTCGATACAAGGTAATATCAAATCAAATATAAGTAAGTGAATACAAATTCATACTCAAATTTAGTAACCATGTTAGATATAAAAAAATGACAAAATTGTTTCTTTAGATTTTCGTTTTGATTTTGTTTTCACGTTTCGTCCACCACGCTGTGGACATCATCAGGATTCGCGACGCGACCTGGAGGACCTCTGACGCTTCGTCCAGTCAGATCTCTAGTGAAGTAAGTAAGCTGAACACTGTTTCTCCGTAAACGTAAAATAATATGATACAAAATTGTTATCATTTTTCATCAAAATAGGTATCAGAACAAGCAGTCGGTTGCGAAATCTTACACGAAGCCTGTGTCATAGATTTTGTTAGAGTTAAGTTTAATTTAAACTTAATAAAGGGTACTTCAGCTACACAAACACTGGCCTAGTAATTGGAATAATATAGTATTTGGCAATATGTCAGGCATACTTGAATTTGCCAGTTAATTTCAACTAGACACTGGTACGGTCCAATCCACTTTTTTGGTTTTTATTTAAACATATTTATTTTTTCAGTGTATGCTGCCGAATCGCCCTATAGTCGGAGTGATTGAATACATTGATGTTGTACAATGGCGGGTCAGTATCTTCGAATATATAATTGTTCTTTTGGTCGTCTCAATATTAGTGTGGGAGATCGTAAATAGAAGAAGAAACGCAAAGCCACAGTACCATTTGATGCGCGTTGAAAACATTTTTTGTATGCTTAACATGGATTTATGATACCACATTTACTTTGAGAACATTTATTTTATAACTGATTTGAGTGTTCTGTGGGTGTTTAAACTATTGTCTAAGATTGGCTTACCACAGTTATTTTCCTCGGGCCTTCTGGCCGACGTTTCGAACTGTCCCGTGCAGCTCATTTTCAAGGCGAGTGCGTACAGACCACTGTCTGTCACACGCGAGCGGCTGCGAAGATTGTATGAGTGGCTGTGGGTAGGCAGAAAACTTGTTGCGGCTGCGTTCTGTGCTCCCAATGTGCAGAATAAGCTGACGACATCTTCCTGCGAATGCTTGTGTGGGGAGTCGGACACAAGCATTCGCAGGAAGATGTCATAACATTTATTTTACTTGGAAGATCCTTCCATTTTTACCTATTTAGATATCTTCTTGCTCTACCATTACTCTACCACCGTTATTGTACGCCCACCTACCAAGCATTTCCAAATGCAATTCTTTGGTATCACAATGCCCGGTGCGGATGTTCTTTTACCCGCTCCAAGCTCCAGCTACCGTTGCAGAAACCAAATCCGATATAATTTTGGTTCTGCGCAGCCGCTGGCTTAGAGGGGGTAGGACAACATCCACGTCGACCATTCTACTTATTGCAAATCTGACTTCAAATTTCAGACACAAGTTCTCCATATTGCTAGGTCAGATAATAAGACAGGCAGGAAATGGAAAGTTTATAAGATATACCTGAGAGTGCAAAAAACGTGCTGTATACATTGGATGAGGTGCGTTATATTTACAAGACCAGAAAACCCGTAAGATTTCTGCAATCTTACAAAAAGTCATTTTTCTTTTCGCATGTTATAGGCGCGTTTATAATGTGCCATAAAAAAATATAGGAAAATCTATACCTACATTTTTCGATACTATATTGAGATGCATAGTGGCGCAGTGCAAGAGGGATATTTCTCCGTTTTTGTGTACCTACATAAACTAACTTCCGCGTTTCCTGTCTAGTTCAATGTAGCCGTGCTCATAAAGGACAAGTCCTGGCATGCAACTGAATCCATTCGAGAATGTAAGTGAGAGTAGCCAATAAAACAACTTTAACAAAACTACCGTCATTAATTTTATAATAAATCATATAAAAGAGGATTTTAACCCACTAAAATATTTTTTTACGCTCGATATTGTCTTTTTTTTAATAATAGTGAACACAGAAGAAGTGATACAAAAAAATCAATTTAATTTTAGTTTTTTCCATAAAAAACTCATCTCATCATAATCTCGTATTCTGAACATTTAGTTTTATTTATATATTTAAATGGCAATATGTGGCGTGTTCGGGTAAAATAATGACAGTAGTTGTGGTACTAGGCATCTATGTCCAGTTGTATAAAAAAAAACTAAATACGTTACGTAATGATGTCGCTTAGACTTAAAGTAATTTTGCAATGGTTTTTTTTTCTTAATTCGGTCACTTTAATACGACCTACTATAAAGAGGTAATGTATTTTTATTTGTTTGTTTGTTTGTAGGGGGTAATCTTTCGAACGACTGAACCTATTCTAAAAATTCTTTCACCAATGGAAGCTACATTATTCGTTTCTCACATAGGCTTAATTATATTTTTATATTTATACGTTTTCACCTACGGCGCACGCTGCCCAAAATGGTTTTGAGATATGTGCAATTTATTTTTATGTTGAGCGCGGCATATAGCATGAAACGAAACCCATGAGATGATCAAGAACATATCGTAATTGTTTTCTAAGTTTCATTCCATATTGGTTTTTAAATAACTCTACATCGAAAATGGCAAGAAATATATTTTAATTTTAAGTTGCATCTCAGCTACCCATTATTCGATCCAAAAAGCGATTCTGCCAAAACAGTGAAAGCAGCACTGCCGTCCGAGGACTGATGGCAATCTAATTGCCTGTTTAGCTCACTCAGGCTCTATACTACACTCCGCCTCCGTGGGTACCTTTCCCAAGTCTAGCTCATTCAGAAGATGAGAGATAAAGAGTCGACTTTCTAATAACGTCGGTCCAAACCGAGCTGGTGAATTCAATTTTTTTAAATCTATGAAAAAATTAATGTTAGAATGCTCGGTAATGACCTATTTTATTGAAACACAAATTAAATCACTAATCTTCTCCATAAAGAATATAATTTTTTTTTGTAGTTTAACAGCAAAAACTAAAAACAATAGAGAGGAGATAATTTGTTCTTTAAGGAAAAAAATATGTTATTTGATTAAAATGCTATTGGATATATAATTTTAACATGAGTAATCTATTTACTAATTCAAACATTTATTGCTTGCAACTTTGAAGGATTGACCGGATAGACAAAAATCGAAGACCAACTGCGTACGAAATCATGATATAAATTCATAAAACCGTCAGAATTGTATCTACAGATACAGTATTAAAATAGGCAACCAATAATCTGTCTGGACAAATTAATTGTTTAAGAAAGAAAAAACCTTTACTCCATACCAAAAAAATAGCCAAAAAGTAATTTAAATTTAATTTTAAACATACAAAAGCATACTAGTATAACTCCAAGCATTACACATATATATATATTTTTCACACAACAATACATACATACTTAAAAGCAAACTTTAATTGTATACACACTTTATCTACCATACTTTTTTTTTTTGTTACCTACCCTTTTCGGATTGTATTAACCTTCTCTTGTAGAACAAGATAGACTTTATGTAAAATATGTTTAATTTAGGAAAACCTATTACTGGCCTTAGCTTAAGGTGGCCCAACCCGGCGGGCCTAACTCATTCACGGGCACGGTACAAAACTGTGCAGTTGCGCTCTGGGACCTTCTCTGTTTCAAAGAATTAGACAGGCTCCGTGATGAGGAAGATGCAACATGTCCATATAAAAGACATTGTGCATAGTGTATGATTTGGTAAGATTTACGAAAATTTTAATTTCAAAACGACTTATAGCTAAAAGTAAACCACGACCGCTGTAGTCAAAAATATAACAAAAACCAAATAGATCATACATCTTGATTAAATAAGCTATGTCTGATGACTAATCTTTTTCCGATGTTCTTACTGTATCATTGCGTAGTCTACATCCAAAGTTATTGTATAAAACGCGCGAAAAATTCGAAATTTCGGACCTTATAACTTATAAACCAAACACAATTTTACAATGCCAATGGTCATCAGACATCTAGTTCGACCAAATAAAGCTATTTTGAGCAAAATTTTGGATCTCTGACAAGAAATATGGCCGTGATCTTCTTTCCCCTTTTGTATGGGGAGATGAGCGGGTTGGGCCACCTTAAGCTTATATTATCTTGTATCAAAGTGTAACTTGTAATCGCTGTTGGTTTTCTAAATAAATAAATAAAATAAATAAAATAAAAAATATGATATTACGCTATTGTATATACCATAAATAAATGTAAGAATAACATATAAAAAAACCATAACGCATGTAAAGCATCATTGTCACATGTGGTACTAAAGTGATGCTTGAGAAATACACTCGTCATCTATATATTTATTACCCCCTCCGACAATCGTGTTTTTTTTTTACTTCTCCTGCGGAAAATAAATCCTTTCCTCTATCCACTAGTAATTAACCGGTGGTTCGTGGACACTGGTTCTTAACCGGTGGTTCGTGGACCACGGGTGTGGTCCCTGGAAGCACCCGTAGTGGTCCGCGGAGCCATCCAAAAATATTGAATTAGTGAGGACTTGACAAAACGAGTTAGGCTACAAGTGAGAGATTGGACCTATGGCAATTTATTTTGCTTTACGTCACCTAACATCTATGCGAGCAGAGGGTTTCGGCGCTTCTGGTAATTAGAAACGCCGACATGCGTTAGGCTTTGAGTATAGCACTGAACCAAGGATACAGATGTTAGTAAGCAATGCAGTCATAAAAATCACTTTAAAATAATATTATTTTCTCTGTAATGTGAAATGTTTGGTGTTTCATTTAAACATATAACAACCTTTTTTTCATTTAGCTTTACTGAATGAATCAGTTGTTGGTCCATGGCAAGACAGAAATTTTGTCAAATAGTCGCTCATCACTAAAAGGTTAAGAACCACTGCTCTAATCTATCATTTTTTCATTTAAATAGATCACGAAGTTCAATCAGCGCTTGATATAGACACAGAAGGGGAGCAGAATTTGCTTCTCAGATCTGTCATCATTTTGACTTTTACTCACCCCGACACACCTGGCCTCCCGGCACTAGCGCTCAGCTATGACAACTGAAAATTTCAGCTAGACAAAGTTGGAGCTCCTTTCTCTTTCCGAATCATAATGAAAGCCCTATTGTCGGAGACAGATTAACGGGCAGCCTAGCGATAGATCCCTGGCTCCGGGATAGGTCGGAGCCCGTCTGTCGCTCAAAACTTCCTCCAGGAATGAGGAGTCGTAATCGTTTTGTAATATTAGTTTATTGAGCGAAATCATTTCAAAGATTTGATACCATATACCATTAGCCTTTTTCGTAAAGGAAAAAACAGACAAAAAAGGGTATGTCGAAGTCACTCGTGTGTCGTAAGATTCATACATATAATACATTCATAGATTCGTTGACACCAGCGAGCATGAAAACACGGAAATAGCGATCAAAACCCATTCGTTGGCGGCAGCTACGAGTAAGTGGAAAAGGTCCCACTGTCATTCGGGACGCGTAAAATCAAGTATTCGTTGAACTGTGAGCCCTGTGAAATTGTTACGTGTTGTTGGAACTCGAGAAAATCAGTATTAAGGTGGCCCTTCCCGGCGGGAATAACTCAAAACAGTGCTATTGCACTCTGGAACCTTCTCTGTTTCAACGAAAAAGACAGGCTCCGTGATGAGGAGGATTCAACATGTCCACAAAGCAGACAATGCGGTTGGTGTTTGATTTGGTAAGATTTACAAAATTTTAATTACAAAATCACTCACAGCTAAAAGTAAATCATGACCGCTGTGGAAAAAAAATCAAACAAAAACCAAATTGATTATGAATCTTCATGAAACAAGCTAGGTCTGATGACTAATTTTTTTTTTTTTAATTGTGTAATGCACCTCCAAAGTTATTGTATAAAACGCGCGAATAATTGGAAATTTCGGACCTTATAAGTTAGAAAGGAATCACTATTTTATAATGCCAATAGTCATCAGACATCCAGTTCGATCAAATAAAGCATAATTTTGGATCTCTGACAAGAAATATGCGCATGATCTTCCCTCCACCAAAAGTACGCTCTCGCAAGCGGCGCGGCGCTGCGGCAATTCTATGTAAAAGTGGCTACTGCGCCTCCCCCTTTCAACTAGTTTCGGTTGCAACTCCCGTCCTTTCACGCTCGCTGGTTGACCCGAAAGTATTTATTTTACTACTTAATTAAGAGGCTCTAATCGTACCGCCCAACGTGATAACGCACATTAGTCGCAGCCTCATTTTTTTTAATATCCTACGCAAAATTTACCAATACTTTGGCTATAAAAATTTTATAGCTTAAATTTAGTTTTAAAACACAACAATTCCATAGAGAAGTAGACGCGCGGTTGTCCGCCGAAGGCTCGTCCGTTACTTGTAATGGAAAGCTATAAAAATATCTTGTCAAAATACCTCAATAAACATGAGAAGTAATGTCACTCGTCGACGTGGACATGTCACCCAAATCACTCGCCGACCTTAGTTATGTATTCGATCCGATTAAAAATTTTACGACATATTTATTGCAGTATAAAATTGTAAAAAAACTGCCAAGACCCCGCGGGCTGCAGGCTTTGAGTTTATTTTCATACCGGGGCGCTGGTCAATTTACCTACAAGTCAGCGGTTGGGCGCGTAAAACGCATTATTTATTGGCAGTTGTGACGAATACTTACTGCTACATTTAGATCATGATGGTGTAGTTCACAGTTGCACTGCGATTGTTGACCAGTTCAATTTAATCACGTTTGTGCATGCGACATTCGCTTATGGACACAGATTTGAACTTTCGGCGAAACTTACAAATGCGAGTCTGTCTTTTTGTATATTTGTATTTTTGTGACATTTTCAAAAAAAGGCTCGATATATTATCATCATCGCTATTTCCGTGTTTTCATGCTCGCTGGTGTCAACGAATCTATGAATGTATTATATGTATGAATCTCACGACACACGCCTAATATCGACCCTGCTCATAAAATTTCACGAGAATCGGTTGAGAATTGCGACCGGTAGAAGAGAAGAGCCGGACGTACGAAAGCATTTTTGCCCAAATTTGAAACGAAGACGCTACTCTCGAGGTTCGCTCTACGCTCGATCAATTAATAAAATACTCGAGAAAATGGCATATTTTAACCACACAACACAGTTAACCTAAACATCGGATAAGGTTTTAATGTGCCTTGTATATTCATTATGCATTTGAAATTTGTTTTAAAATGCATAATAAACTTACTTAGAGTTTACTTTTAAAACCGTCATGACTCCCATTACTTTTTGTATTCCTCGTTAATATATTTTACATAGATGTTTCCAAAAGTCCAGTATTTTTTATTTTATAGTATTCATGAATTTTATAGTAAAACTTTATTGACAAGAATATATGCGCTGCGTGAACTCGGAAACGTTATTCAACGACCAATGCTTATGATTCAGCAACAAGTAAAAATGCGAATATTTTCATTGCCCACCCACACAATCATTTGTGAAATTCCAGGACAATTTTATGGTTGGCAGCGATCTTCAAACCTCCTGGTGTTTATACTGTTTAAGTCCATACGCCACGAAGAAAGGTTATGTAAGTACCATTACATCATCAGGATCCGAGTTATTGACTTCTCCAAACGCGTATGTTTGCGGCATTTTATCAAGTCTAAGGCCTCGTTAAACTGGTGATCCTATACCGATGCAAACGGTTCTTCTTATACAGTTGCACATACGTGTTTTGTACAAATCAAAGATTAGACCGGTGACAGAATACCCACGGTAGTCACATATGCGAAGATAGTCGGTACCAGTTAGCGTCCTTGAACTCAATACAGCACCAAGCCGGCCATCATGGTGAAGACACGAATTTCACTAATGGCTTGGAGTATCTGAGTCACAGAATCTCTGTAGGGTACTCAGTCGTTTCTACTAGCATTACCACAGACGTGATCTATGGAGCTCGCATCGTTTATTCCTCCCAATGTGGTCGCTTACACAGCCACCCATGCTGTTTTTTTTATACAAAAATACTGCCTTAAATCGGAGCAGTTTACAAATATTTGCATTATTTCCAAATGCACAGACATTTACCTTAATCCTTGCGCGAGATTGAGAGATTTTTTCAACATTTTTCATATTTATTTTGCATTCCTGTACATTATTATTTTTAATTCGGTAATTTTAAGCTTAGCATAATTATGTTATGGTTTGGTCGGTAACTAAACTAGCTTATTTAGCGCTTAAACGTACCGTAAATATATGTTCTTCGACCCATTCCTGACCAACTTTAAATTTAGATTTATTCAATATCATATATCTATTATAATTACACCCCTTATTTGATTCTATTAATATAAAATATGTTAGTTTATAGTTTATAGATGTTACTTATATGACTTAAACGTATTGACATTTTAAAGGTCACTTTTAAAGTGCCAAAGAGTAACAAATACAAATATATAAAATATATAAAGTATATATGCGTCAGTAAATAAGACAGATATTGTTCATCTCAAAACAATTTTTTTTCCTCAAATATGTATTACATATTAATTTGTACGTATTTTGAAGTATTAACATCATAGCTGACTATTTGCGTGCTATAAAAATATATATGATTTTTTTTTTCTTGTTATGGTTTCTGTTGTGGAAGTTATATTTTAATAATTCTGTTACAAAAACCGGCCAAGTGCAAGTCGTACTCTCACATGAAGGGTTCCGTTCTATCGTACAAGACTTAACACAAAAAAATCATTTTTTTTAATTTTTATTATTTTTAAATATTACCTATTTGTTGTAATAGCGGCAAAATAAATACACACTCTGAGCTGCCTACCTATTACGGTTCATGAGATACAGCTTTGTGACAGACAGACAGACGGATGGACGGATGGACGGACGGACGGACGGACGGACGGACGGACTGACGGACGGACTGACGGACGGACGGACGGAGGGTCGGACGGACGGATGGACGGACGGACGGACGGACAGCAGAATACGGTTCCGTTTGGCACACTTTGGGTACGGAAGGAGCATAATTATCAAAAAGTGAAGCCACACACATGTTGCAACAGAGGCATGCCCGTGAAAATAAAAGCAAGACTCTGGAGTCGAATCCCAAACCGTTATCCACTCGGCTACTGGTCACACAATTAACATAACAAACTTCTTTGCCAAAAAAAACTTTTGATAAGTTTTCCAATTACTATGCCATTTTGAAATCTAATGCGTTAGTTACTCCGGTAATGGATACTCTGTGCGCTCCGTCTGTCGAGCGGCGACTAGCATAAATCTTTCACATTTCAAACTGCTGAAAACAAACTCGAGTTTCAGTCAGGAGCCAGGGTAGGAACTCCGCTCTGCGCATCTATCATGCACTTCCAAGCGAGCTGAAGTTTCGTCAGAATCGAACTGACGCGACGTGCGCGCTGCCCGCCGACAACTTTCCGTTGCAATTGATCGAATACCCCGGTAATGTTACTTTAAACGTATTTAATAGTACCAAGGCGACAGTGGAAACTATCATTAAGAGGATAATGAGGTCATATCATAACCATGACATTCTCTTTCTAATCTTTAGATTATAAAAGAATATAAGATAGGTTATCAAAAATTTACGGACGTAACTCTCAGTTCATTTATTTAATGTGCAAATTGACAGAAAATTATTTCTGGATTAGACTAAAGAAACAGACACGAGCCATTTTATGGAACTCGATCACCTCATTATCCTCTTAAGGCATCCTAAGCTAGGTGGCACTGAGTTCATCGTCAATTTTGTAAGATTAATTTCGGTTTAAAATGGAATATAATATCACTTCAGGTATATCCGCAACAAACTGATGATTTTCATTTTCACAGCACAAAGTTTGCTTTATTGGAAAAATCGTTAAAATTTACTACTGACTAGCTTAATCGCCACACATAAAGGGCCTTTCTTAGCAGCTTGCAATCAAAACCAGTACAAGATAATCAGCACTTTACTAATAAAGGCCCTTTAAGAGTCGATTAAAATAAATCCGCAGCTGGTGAAAACCAGGCTTACTGTTATTTCTTCCAAATAGTAAGCACTGTAAAACTTAAAAAAATGTAAAGTATGCGTATTGTGCTTGTTAATATTCGAAACTTATAATGTTCCATTTGGATATAATTCTAAGAAAAAAATTAATTGAATCCTACACAATCCTACGAAATGTCTTCGCATCGTCTTCTGGAAATTAGGTTTTTTTAAAGTGTTACAAAATTTTAGTAAATAACACGAAATTAGAAACATTCTGGAGATTTTTCCTACTACGCAAAATTTCTCGAGAGGAAGTTAAAAATCTGGTGCATATATACCTGGAGTTGATAAATTAAGTACTCTCTAAGAAATCAACGAATAAATGACAGTAGCCTTCTTTGTTGTACCTTTGTAATGGCGTAAATTGTACATGGCGAGTCAGCTACTAGCTATCTGCATCGATTTAATCCATCAATTCTGGAAATGTTAAACTGTATTAGGTGGTTGTTATTTTTATAAGGAATATTACATTTAAACTTATTATACCGAGTCCTCGTTCGTTATATATTCAAGAAGTATAGACACACACTCATCAGTTGTAAAAGAATATTTTTTACAGCTCGTGGTGTAAGGGCTAGAAGACTTGCTTTTCATGCTATACATCCTCAGGTCATGCACCTATTAATTTCTCTTTCTGAGTTGGATACGTTCATTTTGTTACAAATGCGAGCTGTTCCATGGTTCGGAACCCATGTAGAACTGTAGGTTACTTGTCCGCGTTTTTCATCCAGTTCAGTGAAGCCGTGTTTATTAAGGGAAGGTCCTAGCATAGCACCTGATTCCTTTGGGAATTTGGTTTATTGGGCCAATATAATGATAGTAGTTGTGTGGTATTGGCCATCCGTGTAAACTTCTATAAAATAAATTAAAAAAATGGTTTGACGTATTGGACTCCGGACCTGCGTTTAAAAAAAAACAATTTGATTGTGAACCCTTTCATTGGTACGAACGCCTATCCCTGGCCGCACTCTAGCGAGACAAGCCAAGACCTCCACACCGGCGATATCGCCCCGAGTGACTTTACGATCTCTAATTATCGCTTTGCTCATTCTCGGCCGTATTACTTATGGTTTATTATCAATTTGCGAACTACCCTTACTCGCGAGGTTATATTATAGCGCCTTTTACGAGCGCAACGTAATATCGGTTCTACCGCTATTTCTCGTAAGATTTAATTTGTTCTTATTTAGTGAGGTAGCTGAACATCCCAGCGATCTTATAACATCAGTAAATATTCTTTCGGCCACGTCTTGCATCCACGCAACGTCAGCTCAATTCCATGACCTGAATAACCCCTCGCTCCCGTTCCGCGGCATCTGTCAGTCAAAAAACCTGCGTAATTTTCCCTCGTAAAAATAAATATGCCTCCAATCCCTCATCACCATTGCGAAATCAACAAATGATATAATCTATCATCAGGACACCCGCCGCTTTGTCCATTTTATGGCGCAAAATTATAGTGATCGGGGAATGGCGGGCGCAGAGTGGCGGAGGATTCGGCGCGGGAAGCGGACTCACGCGCAGCCTTACCCCGGTTTATGTCAAATTAGGCTTCGGGTTTGATTGCCTTGTTTTTGATCTCGGCTGAGAATACACCCAATATGGTTGCATCGTGATTACAATCGAATATCACGAAATTATCTTATGATGCATTTTCTACTCGCCTACCCAGTGCCAAAAATTTCTCGGCCAATTTTAGTTTTCAGGAGTGAAACTACATTGATTTTGAATTATGTATATAGATAATCGCGCGATTAGCGACTTGGAATTAATAAAAAAAAATATTATTCTTTGAAAATATGAAGGTTCTGAAATTAAATTAACTCGTTAGCTTTTTTTATTAACCGTAACAAAATGCTTAAATAACAAGCACCGTCCTAAATTAGTAATATAATATTTTTTAATGATCAATCTTTGCCATCAATGTCTCCAACGCAGGTAAAGCGTTGAATCAATGTCCTCATATGCTTAAGCAATGTGTTAGTAGGAGGCATGGATTACAGGAGGAAGGAAATTGGATGACGCAATACCCGCAAATGGTATATGTTTTGCTTGTTCGAGTCCAGGTTTGCAGTATACTTTCTACAGAGCTCTTTCTTTTATTAATGTATCCTTGCATTGCTGTCGATTCTAAATACTTACATATCACATTCGTCGGAGATTCGTTGGCCGAAGCAGGTTCCAACCCTCGTTTGAATTAGCCGTGCTCGTAAATGGAAGATGCCTGGCAGTCCTGGCACCTGTTCCCGGAATTCAGGGATTTGACTGCAGTAATTGTGGTAAGTAATTCGTGTCCAGTTAAGTTTTCTCAATATCCTTGCGAGCCAAAAAAAAAGTTCACACCCAGACATACGTGCCCTTAAGAAAACGGACAAAAATAAATCTGCGATTGCCGAGCACGCCGACTCCGATCTACACCACTGGATAAAATTCGATGAGGTGAAGATTTTGTCCACCGAACAACGATTCTGCCTAAGGATTATCCGCGAGTCCATCGGGATTTTGAAGCACGCCAACTTAAATAGAGACTCGTACAAATTGTCAGCAGTTTGGAATCCGGTTCTGGCTCCTATGAGATGTAGCAAGTCCAACTCCCCAAACAAGCATTCGCAGGAAGAAGTCGTCAGCTAATTCTGCACGTTGATGGGAGCGCAGAACGCAGCCGCAACAATTCACAGCCACTCATACAATCTTCGCAGCCGCTCGCGTGTGACAGACAGTGGTCTGTCAAACGTGCGCCCAGCCGCACGCACGCACTCGCCTTGAGAATGAACTGCACGGGACAGTTCGAAACGTCGGCCACAAGGACCGAGCAAATAACTGTGGTAAGCCAATATCCGTTTCGTTTTCCATTATTAGGTTAACTCACTCGCGAACTCGAACTCACTCTTACCTCGATGGGCCCCCAAATCGTGAGTGGCCGCCGAGCGGGTGCAGGTAATAATTTCAAGGACACGGCAGAGAAGTCATACTGTTCCCCTTATTCATAGTGTGACTGTGCTTTCATATACCAATTCGACGCCATTTTCAAGATGAAATGGACTTGATTAAACAGGAATGTCTTTTTGCTTAATCAAAGAATTCTTCCTTTCGTTAAATTTAAAATAAGTGGCTCCTCCCTGCTTGATTGATGCAAGGTGCGTATGAGCACTGAAGTCGAAGGTTTTTATTGTCGCTAATGACAAGGTAGGCCGCCGCGCGGGCCCCGCGGTTTACAGCCCGCTCCGTGCGCAGGCGCCGCCGCGGACGCGTGTTATTACCCGAACGGAATAACGAGGCCGATTCTCGCTTTACGGAATCAATGGAACTCGTGTATGTTTAATTGAATTTGCGAGTGGTTTTAGCGGTGAATAAAATGAAATGAAAACAAAAAACTTTGCATATGAAATTAGTGGGTCAGTTGAACATCAATCATGGTTCTTGTTAATAATTGAAGAACATTCGACCAACTAATTTTGTAGTGAATAGTTTAAAGTGATAAATTTTTTTTATTCAGGTTCATCAACAGTATGCAATAAAAATGAAGCAAGTAAACAAGACGGAATATTCACTAATTAAAGACAAACACAACGTTTTTTAAAACAAACTTTAGATGATACCTGTTCGACAAGTTTTTTTTTATTTAGACAAAAGTACTTAATGTATATCCTTCAAATGATGGTGTACTACTCGTTAAATATTAAAACTGGTTATGGTGCTGTCTCTACAACAAACACAAAAAAACAACAATCGTTGTTATTAATATTATGTCTGCCTACAGAACCAATACGGTAAAAACAACTAAATAAGTAAATGAATAAATAAATAATAAAATTAGTGAGAAAATAGGTTCTGTAGGCAGACATAATATTAAATATTAAAAGTATCATATATCTTAACTTATTTTAAAGCATTTCGTAGCACTAGGCGCGGGACCCTGCTGTGAGGTCATGGGTTCGATCCCTGTTCCGACCATGCGAGACATAAAATTTATTTCTGAATTGGATAAATACATTTCGTCATGAATGAGAACTTATCCATGTAAAACTGTAGCTTCCCTTACCATTGACTTTTGATACCATTGAATGAAAGTATGCTATAGGCAGCAATAAAAAAAAACCATGTTTCCATCCAGTTAAATGAAGCCGTGCGCACAAAGGGAAGGTCCTGGCAAACTTAGTTTTTTTTAAATTTTTTTATGAGGCACCGAAACTGTTGAACATACATATTATTTACAGAAATAGTTTTAACAAAATTAATTACTTATACATGTATTTATTTTCGGAATTAACACACCGTGAGCTAATTAATAACAATGACCCTAGGTATGGTATAAGCTACCCATGTCCAGGTCAATAAAAAAGGTTTTTTTTATTTCAAGTAACAGAGCAGATCGTTAACGCTTTCATTAACCTTCACTGGTTATTTGAAAAAAAAAAACTAAGCATTTAATTTTTAGCAAAGCAATCATTTTAATTAACTTAGGTTGCATCAAAATAGCACACACCTATTGCTTTAAAAGGTTAATGTTTTTTTTTTTTATTTCCCTAACGTTTTCCAACTACGTGTCGAGTTTAAAAAAATAGTGAATGTCTCAGATTTCTAGACTTTACCCATGCGCCGCGGCCGCGCCGCCGCCGATGGCGATAGCGGAGGCAGTGACGGTAGCACAGGTTGTAAGCACTAGTGAAGTACGCCCAACGAAACATATCGATATTTCAAGCGATATATGTTTCAATTTGCGTCCATCGTGCTATCTTTTCGACCGTTTTTCCTTAATGGACTTTTAATTAAAATTTTTGGTCTGGTATTTTTGATGTGGAATTTGTTTACAAAACATTTAAAAAGTCAAGCCAGATCGTAATGATAACGTTTCATTCATACAAAATCTTAATAATAATAAAAAAACAGTGCTTGCTAGATTCAATGCGCGTAATTAAATTAAATAAATTAAATGTACAATACAAAGTAAAGTACGTACGCTTTCGCTCTCATCTAGGAAAATTAAATATAAATTAGAATATCTCATAATCATAAGCCAACAGAGATACCAACATGGTAATTTTACCACAGAATAAATAATAGTGCTCATCTTTCAATCTCATCATTACCCTTCAGGTACATTGATTGATACGCTTTTAAAAACTTTTTCTTTGTTTTGTTAATAACCTGCATATCAATCGATTTATATAAATGTATCTGTTACTTACTGTGTTTTTCATAAAAAATCAACGGTTAAGACTTTCGGGATTGTAGGATCAATAAATAACATTTACTAATTCTCGCTAGTTACTTACTAAACATCGCCACAATAACTGCCGTAATATTTCGAGCAGTCCTTTGAAAATAAAATAAAGATGACAACTAGGGGAAACACTTCGAAAACTACCAACTGAATGTTTATCCAGTTTTCGCTTTCTGTTTCTTATTGGCCATTACAGAGGCTCCAGAAGCCTCGCGCCGCTGTAGATCGGCCCTAAAATCGCCATCGATATCAAGAACTGTGGCGCCGCCCGCGGGGGGCCGTAACTCTGTAACGGCGTCAAAGTGCGCAGTAAAACGCCGTTTAACGAGCCGCCGAAACCTGCCCCCCCCCCCCCCCTCACACCCCGCCCCGCCAGGCGCGAGCACGGGTAGCCGAGGCTTTCGCTAGTAGGTCACCTCACACAAACATCTAGCAAGGAAGGACGGTAGCGCCGGCCAGTAGCGCCCCGGCCAGACAGTTCGCTTACGAATTCGCTCCCTACATGTGCTCTCGAGTTCCAATGACTGCACAGGGTGCCATTTAGTGCCATGAACATTCGATGTTGCGCGTCCCGAATTCGTAGGCAAACTGACTGGCCTGCGCTACTGTCAATGTATTGTCACTGAAACATAGCTGCGCTGCCGCCATTGGGATGAGTTTCGGTCGCCTCTCCCATGCTTTATTACTTACGTCAATTCCCATACTAACATGTCAATTCATCTACCAAGAGAAGATGTCATACTATTTACATTTCCAACTTTAATATTTCTGTTCGTATACCTAATGATTTAATTAAACTCTCATATGAACGTAAATTAAGGAGTTAATTATTTTAAGGAAACATTATATTTTACACTGTCTTAAAGTAGGTAGTTACAAAATGTTATAAAACTAAATTTGTAGTTTTAAGATCAGAATGTGAATCTTTTTTATGGATATTTCATCTTTATGAATGACTAAACAAAATATCTTTAAATCGTCGGTTTTTCACGTTTTGAGTCACGGTTTTTCCGCCCACGATATTTTAACTTATGGGTGACATTTAAAACACTTTTAGAGTCGTCTCTTCACTAAAAACAATACTGATAACGGTGACAGGTAAAATTAAAAGTTAATGTTTCCTTACTTTAATCTTCATTAGCACAATCCGTATACCTATATGAAAAGACGCTATAGTTGATACATTTTTATAGAACAGGACATAATTGGCTTATACTACACCTACCGTCATATTGAACTAACGCGAAATGGAAACTAGATGCCGTGCAAAGATTTTAGTGACATACCCAGAACCTTCCAGCCAACCTATTAACCGTCTTTCATTCAACGCGATGGTACCAACCCGGCGAAAATAACCCTACCCTAGGTGGGTAAGCAAAGAAGGAGAGCACCTCGCTTTTCGGATCTCCTCGCCTCGTTTTTCACAAGGCTTCGCACCACTGGGATATCGAAGCTAAAAAAATACGTAAGTACTTGAATAGTATGAAAAAAAAAAATACGCATTTTAATTACAGCAAGTAATTTAAGTTATCACAATGTATTTTCAACATGCAACATGTAAATAGAAGAACAAAATAACAAAATTCCAGGACTTGGTATTTAAGCACGTCACTGCCTTTGGAGATGAGCTGATAAGTTGGTATTGAATACATCGGCTACTCCTCTTCGTTCGCTGATCACCCAGTTCTACCGGATCGCGTTGCAACCGATTCGGTTAATGGAAGTGGCAGCCATAGTGATAATACCTTCGATATTCCATTGTCATAGGATTCTAATTCCGAATAAATACATTGTACCGAGTTGAGGATGTGTAGGCATGTAACCGAACGTGTCATTTTAGGTTATCTCCTGCAATACAAACATAGTTTAGTTTAGGCGATAACATATATCATGTAAACCTTGTACTTTAATGAATAAATAAATAAATAAAATAAATAAATTTATTTACGAAGACAAAAGCACGCTACGGTAATTCACTTGCAATTTTTTAGAGTTCCGTACCTAAAGGGTGCCAATGGAACCCTATTACTAAGCCTGCACTGTCCGTCCGTCTGCCCATCCGTCCGTTCGTCTGTCACAGGGCTGCATCTCATGAACCGTAATAGGTAGACAGCTGAAATTTTCACAGAGTGTGTATTTATTATGCCGCTATACCAACCAATACGTAAATTACTTAAAAAAAATATGAATAATAATGTTTAAAGAGGGATTCTATTCAAAAAAACCTTGTACGATGGTAAGGAACCCTTCGCACGCGAGTCCGACTCGCACTTGGCCGGTTTTTTTTATATTTATTGAACAAATATTCTGTTTCAACCATTTCTTTTCAGACCAAGTCAAAGTTGTTTGTTCTATGTTTTACCCAAAAACATTTATACTACACCCTTCTATTCTTGTTGCATCACTCAGCACAGAGTTAGGCCGGTACATAGAAATAAGCGTAATAACGATTTTCTTTTTTTGTACGGGAGAGAGAGGATTGAATGCAGAAAGATAAGTGGATAAATAGTAAGAAATACCAATAAAACGTGCCGCTAATCGTCAAAAAATAAGTTTATCAAACATTACAAGGTACTTTTAAACAACTTCGGATAAACGAGCCCAAAAATGTTAGCAGTACGATCGGCAATTACACGGAAATTCTTCGTCAAGTTCTCGCCTCGCCTTAGTAATTACGTACTTTGTGTCATTAATTTATGTAGCAGTTTGACCTTCGATGGGGAGTCATCTGACCTTCACGCGAACGACAGTGTATCGTCTGGGCACGTGATTATTTTTGGCAGATTGCTTATTCGTAAATTCCCTCGACAAGCTCATTGAATTGCGAATCGATATTTATTTAATCATTTATACCCAACCCTACATATGATAATTTATTTTCTTTTCCGATAATCGAGCTAGGCTAACTTAGGGAGATCGAAATTTAGTGTTTCCGCTTTTTAATCAATTTCAAAATAAGGATATATTCAAGGCGAGCGCAGCGTGCTATGTAAAAATGAACGAACAGAACCATAGTTCCAATAAATTCGAACTTTATGGCGACCACAATTTTACGATTATTATTGGAGAGCCGGTCACCGCGTCTCAATGAGAGATCATAAAAATACTTGATTTAAATAAAATCACCTTAATCGTAACTCCCACGAGTGCATAAATATTGCAATCTCCCCAAATTACCATAAATTAATCCAATAAGAGATCGTACGTACAATCAATTTATCTACATTATTGCAGTCGGCGCGATACGGAGAAAAATAAAGAAATGGACGCGATATAAAATTGGAAAAGGTTTGAAGGCTTGAGAGGGCGGGCGCGGGCGGCGGCGGGTGATCGCTAAGTTATAGCAAGTTATTGCTTCCATTAGAGCTCACATATCTTGCGGGAATATTACGCGCCCCGTCTCTACCGCGGCGCCGCGGTCGCTACGCACCCGCTATACTATCGCTCGCTATGAGACGCATTGAAAACGCAGTAGAGACGATAAAACTCCATTTTAAAATAGTATCATTAAGGGCGTGACAGCTGATTAATTCACTTTAATAAGGGCATAAGAGAAAGCCCATTTTAGCAATTAAAAATACCTCCAACTCTTCTTGATATTTTTAAAAGGTGAAAGCCACATTGCTTGTCGACCAATATTGTAAACCTATAATGTTTGTGCATATTTACCTAATTTAATTAATCAAAGCATAAGAGACAGAGCTTCATTTTCAAATAATAGCTAGACCATCAATTTACAAAATATCTATTTTGTTTAACGAAATTCGTTGCAGTTACTTTAATTATAATTAATTGTTATAACACTTACGCCCGTATCAAACCGAGTGCAATTGGTTATTATTTAATGCAATTAATTAATACGACTTTTTAATTTATTTTTCAATCTAATCAAAGTTTGTGAAGCCGTCAAAGAAGACAGGTCAAACTAGCGTGTACCATGGCCCCCATGGTGTGTACATAATAATAATAATAATAAAATCGTTTATTCCGAGCAAAACATAAAAATTACAACAGTAAACAGGAAGTCGTGAAAAAGAGATAAATTATAACATAAACAAGTATACATAAAGATATTTACAATTATAGTGCTGCACTGAAAGGATATGCACTCAGCTGGTACGCAGCTCGCGCTACTGAGCTGGTTTTTAGTACATCCGTTCCAGAATCCAGAAATAGAACGTAGGCGCATTTGGACATGCTACATTAGTAATAACAATGAAAGTGGATATATGAGACACGTTAAATAGACATAACCTAAATTAAATTAACAAGGTGCAACCTTTTGTTGCAGCATGTGACTAACAAATGATAGTCGCTGATTTTAAGCCTAGCCTATTTAAGTAAGTGACAGTAACTGGTACATACAGTAACTGTATATACAGCTACTCGTACATACAGAGTTCTCGGCTGTACACTTCCAAGAGTAGAATGATTGTATGGATCAAAGTACTTTGACCGTCTGCGTCCAAGCTATGCACAGCTAAGTGTCGCTTTTCCATCGTAATTTTCCACAATGTCGCGGTACCGGTCAGATTCAAATCGGCCGCGTCCGTACGTTTATTCCTCTGCTTCTGGTCACTCGTAAAACGCGCAAGTTAATACAACATCGAGTCACCCGTCACGCCGCGAGCTGCGCCGCACCCCGCCCGAGCGCCCGAGCCTCGGCCGAGACCCTTGGGCTCCCAGGGCTGCCTCCCTCATAGACATCCTACTACTACCGATATTATAAACGCCAATATTTGTGAGAATGGATGGATGTTTGTTACTCTTTCTCGAGAAAACTACGAGATGGATATTTATGAAATAGTTATATATACAGTTATATAGCTTATACATCATAATAAAATGTAGGGTATTATTTATTATATAAATTCGCAAAAATATAGTTATACCTGTTATTGAATCTGAAAAAATCCTGCAATCAGAGAGCTATATCGGCGTGGTCATAAACTTTTAGAATTACACGAAGATAATGTATGGCAGGATTGTTATCATCATATATCAACCGTTTATATTGAAGCCATTACAGCGAAAATAGTTAACCATAGATACATTTCAATTGGATACAATGGACATTTCATAGTATTAAAATTAGTTTTTATTTAAAAACATATGTGTATCGCTCCTAATAATTAAAGTAGATACAATTTGTCGTTCACAATAACCAATTTGGACAAACAGTTACAATGATGAAAATGTCTTTAGAGACGCGCTGCTAAAACACGCAAAAATTGACGTCCGATATTTCCAAACGAACATAATAAAAGCATGAAGAGATGTGAATGAAAGAAATTATGGAACTCTTTCATCTTTGTCTACTCATTCGAGAAAACAGCGTGATACATACATACATGTAGATTATTAAAAACTCTTTCAGAAAATAACTACAGTTACGATTTTGAAGCAAACAAAAATAATATCATCGATTCATTGAATTTATAACATCTTCTGAATAATCCCAAGGACTTCAATATTTTTTTCATTACTGCCAATTGTGGTATATAATAGAGAAAAGAGAGAAAACTGAATGTTTTTCGTCAGAGAACTCGCGGGCATCTACACGTTTCTTTGTGGACTACATCTCTCAACAGGGCAGAAGTGTGTGTGGTCTAAGCCCAGGTTGCACGAAGAAACGGCTGAGTTTATCAATGTTCAAACACGTTACTTTTAGTGAACCATACTGTCCACACAAAAGGACGTGTTTAATCATACTATGACATTGATTTTGATTGTTTGTCCTTTCGTGCACTCAGCCCTAAGACTCGTGGCTCAGGGTGAACCTTGGTGATGGCTAGTAAAAAAAAACATCGCGAGCTTTTTTGGGATTTTAGAGTATATGTATTCCGTTCCCAATCCTGAAATGTTCGTTCACTTCCAGTCCAAACACTAACAGTATGAATTCTGTATGGTTGAGTTTCCAGAAACACATTGCCTATATGAGTACCAATATGGTGGCCATCGGTTAACTGCCATCAGCGAGAACTACATTTTAATATTTCATAATTAATTTTAAAATTGTTTCGTGCAAAAAAAATCAGAAAGTCATGGTTTGGACAACCCTACCCTTTCTTTTCTCTGATGTATTCTAATCCCATGGCTGTAAGTTGAGGATCTCTGCTAGCTAGTTCCCTTTGTTTATTTTTTATTTACAGTACTGAAGGTCTTACCGGCATGGGTATGTAGATGTTAAAGGTCTTGTTATAACAATTTGATTTGTTTCGTCGTGTTTGGTTTCCACGCCTATAAAATTTGCTTTTGCCCCTATTTGTTCCTTTGATTTATCCGCCTTAATTCCTAGTCTCAGTTGAGTCTTAACTACTCGTCTATAATATATTAATATCATAAACTTCAAATTGCTATTTAGTTTAAAGCAGTTTTATCAATTCAGAAGCTCCATCTTTATACCAAGGAATTGCATCTAGCTAGCTCAACCAATGACACGTGTAATAAGTGTTTAGTTCAAGCCTACTCGTTCGTACAGAGCCGATGTCGAATGAGAGATACGATATGGGACGGGACCGCCTCCCGGCTATTACCGAGTATATTAGTGATCAGATACACTTCGAAGGGGCACAGCTTAAAGCGCATCTAGTTTCCGCACTATAGTATATTCTGTACTCTGAGTTGTAGATTACTTTTTAACATGAAATCTAATGTTGTGATATTTATATATACTCGTATATATAAATATCACAACATTTGACGTCGTTGCGTGCAGATTTTTTCTATCATCGCGTTTACATTCAAGTGGCCATGTGTTTCCTGAACAATTTAAACATAGATTGCTGAAGGGCGAGTATTTTTAAATGTGCTTTAATTATGTAAATTAAATATTCGATTCGTGGTGCAGTATTATTTTTAACCGACTTCATGATATTATGTCATGTAAAATATTTTTAGCTGCGCCATAGCCGACTTTTAAATAGAACGGTTGGAATGGTTAATATCACACCTACTGTCATATTATCCCAATACACCAGGCGCCATGCCAGAATCTCCCTTATACTATACGAGTACATTTTACCAGATGAAAACCACGGACAGTATTCATTACCGCTTCGACTATATTTCACTCAATGCGATGATAATACCAACCTGGCCGGGCTTAACCTTTCCACCTAATAAATAAGAAACTGAATCGGAACTAATATATAATAATATTCGAAACTAATATTTAACTAAGGATCTAACCATGGACTGTCTCAACGGTCGGACGGTAACCCATCCATCCCAACCGCGCCCAGTTTTGCTTGAAGATGATATGCTCGACGACTCTTTCAATTATAGGTTCTTCCAAATGCAAAAAACATCGCCTAGATCTTAATATAACCCGCACTCCGCGGACCAAAGCCTTTACGCGTTATATACCCTAAAGGCAACAAATCCAGATTGAACCAGTTCACACCGGATTCCCCAAGTACTCGTGCGTTCACCGAGACAACGCTATGTCCAAGTTGAACGTCCGCGGCAGGAGTGAGTCGGCCGTGATGATTACAGATCGCGAAGCTCTCCGGAGCCCATCATCATATTCGCATTAGAAGGCAAATGGCGGAAAAGGCTAGCCTTGCACAACCGACCCTTTTCTCTACAGTATCCACTTTTTAGGGTTCCATACCCAAAGGGTGAAAATGGAACCCTATTACTAAGCCTCCGCTGTCCGTCCGTCCGTCTGTCACAGGGCTGTATCTCATGAACCGTAATAGATAGGCAGCTGAAACTTTTACAGAGTGTGTATTTATTTTGCCGCTACAACAAGTATGTACAATTAAAAAATAATAAAAATGAAAGGGGGGTCCCAAACAAAAAACCTGATTTTTTTTGTGGTAAATCTTTTACGATAGTACGGAACCCTTCGTGTGCGAGTCCGAATCGCACTTGGCCGGTTTTATTTGTTGTCAATATGATTTTTTACATGGGACTCTATAGCCGTGAATACGTTACGTTACAAGTTAAATTACAACCTGATATAACCGCGGATTCAATTACCTCAGTAATCAAGAAACAGCAAAGGAACTTCACACCACATTTTTTCGTCCACATTAATGAAATAAACACTAAGATGCTACTGCCAAACCATTTTTTATTTTAAGAACAAAGAACAAAAGATGCAGCTAATTACATTGACATTACTCGCTTATAATCTTTTAATTACTTTTGAACAAATCGTTTTCGAATGATTATTGATTTTTATAAACATGTGTTTTCCATCCAGTTCAATGTTGCCGTGCTCGTAAAGGCAAAGTCCTGGCATGGCACCTAATTCCTTCGGAAATGTGGTGTGTAGGGCTAATATCATAACGGTAGTTGTGTGGTATTAGCCATCCATGTCAGGTCGCATAAAAAAGAATAGTACCTTCTTATATGTAGTGTAGCTAGTACGAGAGATTGTTTGTGCTACTCGAAATACAGAGGTGTGCAAGGCAGAGTGGACGGGTTCGGTGGCTGGATTCAAGTGAGCATGAATAGAATTAATTTCAAGCCGTCGTCATCGCTTTCCGATGCACTAGCTCCAGTGTACGAACCATCGGCTGGTGAGGTTAGCACGGCGAGTGGTGAAAGGGACCCGCAGTGCGATTACGAAGCACGAAACGGGGGAGGTTGGTTGTATTTAACAGCTAAATTGCGATAACGAAGCACCGGTAACCGCAGTGCGATTACGAAGTGCGAAATTAAGTGCGGTTAGTACCCAAAAGTGACATATTTTGTAATCGAAAGCCGTCCGTTTGCTGTCAATTTGGGGTAGGTGCGGCACCTACACCTCATGTCGCGCTTCGTAATCGCACTGCCGGACTTTCCCGGGACATTCTGAACTAACTGCTCTGTTCCGCAATACCGATTTTGAGTCAAACGCTCAATGGGGAATAAACTCAAAGCTTATTTTAGGTGTTGCATGAGCGACCTCGCCTTAAAAATGTCAAAACTGTCATTCCTGTCATTTTTTTTTATGTGACTGGACATGGATGGCTAATACCACAAGTTCTGTCATGGTATTAGCCCAACACACCACATGGGAACTAGGTGCCATGCCAGGACCTTCCTTATATTGCACGGCTACATTGAACTGGATGGAAAACACGGACAATTATCATTGCCGCTACGACCATCGTTCATCCAATGCGATGGTACCAACCCGGGCGGGATAAACCCTACCACCTAGTAAGTAAGGAAGGGGACCTACAGCTTAACGTGGAATCCGAACCACGGACAGCCTCTCTCAACGGTCTAATGGTCACCCATCCAAGACCAGACCGGACCCAGCGTTGCTTAACTTCGGAGAGCGATCGCCGAAGTCTCGCGCCACTGGGCCACTGAGGCTGTCATGTTTTATATAAGATTTTTTTAGATGAGAGATGTTCACCATATTGCAGTTCGAATTATTTTTGGAAGAAAATAAATGCTTTTATTTGTCTTCAAATTAATTTTAATGTTATAGACCAAAACAAAATTTTGAAATTAAATTGGAAAGGTAATATTATTGTGATATTTTCTTTCCTAAAACTCTAGTTGATTAGTATAATTTAAAACAAATATTTTTCAGAATAATAACGAGAAAATTGCGACGTTTCAATTAGGTAGGTTGAGTAAATAAAATTTTGAAATCCATCCTGCTTTCTTTTGTCTTGTAGATGACCGCTTTGACAGTTCATTGAGGTGAGCTCGCTTGGACGCCACTCGTCGTGATAAATAAGCAGTATTCTTCCCCATTGAAAAATCTCAGATATTATTATCAAAAAAAATATTATTCTAGAATAAAAAATGCGAATGTAATGAACTACATGTTAAAGTAATTTGCAGCATATTTTCCAAAAAGGGACAACATTTTCCATGAGTTTAATAAAGAACAATTTAATTTTGGGCCTCTTTCTAAATGTGGTACCTACCGAATTTCAGTCGTCCTAGGCCATAGGCCTCGCTTCGCTCACCAAACAGAAGCATCACTCAAAAGCACAAGACAAACTAGGAAACAGTGCTGGAGCAACAAACCATTCTTGTGCCACAGTTTCACTATATTTAAACCAATGCAATGGTTTTTTTTTGTTCATATTATGTAGGGAAAAAATGTCAACACCGAGAGTATCGAAAGAATTAGTAGATGTTTTCATGTTTCTGCGCATGCGTGTGGACTGGAAGAAATCGCTCATAGTGATAAGTTCGCCTTTGTACAGTTTTGTTGTTGATTTTAATTGTTCTTGGAATTTTTTTTTGCTATCTTGCACAATAAACAATTTATTAATTCATTCATCCTGATAGCTAATGATGAAATATGACAAATCAGAGTGCAGTGTGATGTGATGGGATGATGAATAAACAATCAACAACATTAAATAAACAATAAATATCCATAAATACTATTTTATTTCTATGAGTTTAAAATAATATGTATACTATTTCCAAATACTGAAACATAAGAACGAATTGAATCTAAAATACTGAAACATAGAAACAGATATCTGTGTCTCCAAGTTTAGGATTTTTGAAATCCAATCGAGTCACATGACAGCAAAAATTAAATCATTCATACCATAGACTTATTATAACATATCACTGATTCATACACATTTTATATTCTCTATGGTCTGCCACAGGATACATTTATCAAAGGTGACCATGCACATTTAAGGGAAGATGCACTCCGGTACACTTTGCCAGGAGTGGAGTAACGTGGCCGTCAGGCTCACGCCACACAAGACGAAGCTGTGCGTGATGTTGTCTCGTCAATCACAGCCGCCGCGCCGGTGCTCTGGGCGGGGAAGGGGCAGGAGGGGGCGACGTCTGGCGTTGCAGAACTACCCCCGGCATTAGCCTCATGGCGGTCAGATTAAGAAAGAAAGGAGATGTGCCATCGAGCGCGCCAACTATGAGACCCGTTGTCTGCCAAACCAACTTAAAGTAGCCCTTCCCGGCGGGACTAACTCATTCTCGGGCACGGTACAAAACCGTGCTATTGCCCTCTGGGACTTTCTCTGTTTCAAATAAATAGACAGGCTCCGTGATAAGGAGGATGCAACATGTCCACAAAGCAGAAAATGCGCATAGTGTTTGATTTGGTAAGATTTACGAACATTTTACTTACAAACTGACTTATAGCTAAAAGTAAATCACGACCGCTGAAGTAAAAAATCAAGCCAATATCAAAATTATAAATATTCATGAAACAAGCTAGGTCGTCGAGTAATCCACCTCCAAAGTTAATGCATAAAACTCGCGAAAAATTCGAACTTTCGGACCTTATAACCTAGAAACCAAACACTATTTTACAATGCCAATGGTCATCTATTCGATCTAGTTCTATTAAATGGAGCTCTGACAAGAAATAGGCCCTTGTTCTTCTTTTCACGTTTGTATGAGGAATTTACCGGGAAGGCCCACCTTAAGGTGGCCCAACCCGCTCATTTCCCCATACAAAAGGGGAAAGAAGATCACGCCTATATTTCTTGTCAGAGATCCAAAATTTTGCTCAATATAGCTTTATTTGATTGAACTAGATGTCTGATGACCATTGGCATTCTAAAATTGTGTTTGCTTTCCAAGTTATAACGTCCGAAAGTTCGGATTTTTCGCGCGTTTTATACAATTACTTTGGAGGTGGATTACGCAATGATAAAGTAAGAACATCTTAAAAAGATTAGTCATCAGACATAGCTTGTTTAATCAAGATTTATAATCTATTTGGTTTTTGTTAGATTTTTTACTACAGCGGTCGTGGTTTACTTTTAGCTATAAGTCGTTTTGAAATTAAAATTTTTGTAAATCTTACCAAATCATACACTATGCACATTGTCTTTTTTGTGGACAAGTTGCATCTTCCTCATAACGGAGCCTGTCTTATTCTTAGAAACAGAGAAGGTCCCAGAGCGCAACAGCACGGTTTTGTACCGTGCCCGCAAATTAGTTGAGGCCGCCGGGTTGGGCCACCTTAAAGGTGGATCTTAAAGGAGGCCACATATAAACTCGTATTGGGGGGTTTGTATAGGTGGGAACAGACTTAGCGAACGCTTCGGGAGCATATTCGGGCGCGTTGGCGATGTTTGGACTGTGGCGGGCTTCCCATGCGATTATATGCACAATTCATCCATGCGGCGAAGTCGCGAGTAATGACTACGTGACATTTCTTCTGCCTTTCCTTTTCTGTTTTATAAATTGTTATTGGGTTTGGCAACTTCTGTGGATCGATAATGGAGTTTTTCCGTGTTCGCCCCGATTTAAAAAAATACATCGATGTTAAATTTACGAGTACGTAAATGGTGCGTCAAATTTTAACTAAACGCGTATTTTTTTATGAATGTGTTGTAGGTAGCTTAGTTGACTCCACACGTTTCACGTAATTTGGCGTAATGCATCTTTATGCAATCAGACCTTAACTAGTACGGTTATTAAAGTGGCATAAAAATGCATGAGAAACTGTAGGGAGACATTTTGGATTTTGATCTATATGGGAACTAGAATAAACATGGGATTTAGTCCTAGGGAACTATATTCCATGCCAGAACCTTCCTTTTTTTCACGACTTTTTTGAACTGAATAAAAAATACGGAAGATTTTTCATTGTCGCTTCGACCATCGTTGATTCAGTGTGATGCTACCGACCCGGGCGGGATCAACCCTACCACCTACCAAGTAAGGAAGGGTACCGTATCGTTTCACGTGGAATCCGAACCACGAACGAGAAATCCTTTCGCTTCCTACGACGCAAAATCTATCGTCGGGCTGGCATTGAACGTCAGACTGTTCGTAAAAATATATTTGTAACAAAAGATATTACTTCCACAAAAAAGATCTCCGACCCACCGCAGCCGACAGCAGTCCCGGGGCGTCGGTCCACATTCACGCGATCCCTCAACGAATCCTCGTAAACATCCCGAAAGGAGGATCTCGTCCGGTCCGCCATCTTGATTGCTGCCGTCGGGGCGCGGGCGGGGCGGAGATGAGGGGGGGGGCGCGCGGGCGGCACATAAATTTTATACAAATGATGACATAAATACTCATTTACATTCGTCCGTCCGCGCGACAACGCGGCGGAGCCTCCGGGGAACCGGTGCTAAACTAGAGCACGAAAGAAAACACATCCGGCGCAGAGTTTGGAAATGTTCCACTAGCCTTTTGCCTGAGTGGTCAGTGTGAGTTCTCACCTAAATTGGCGTTTACGGCAAACCGATCGACTGGCGTTTTCTCCAAACTCCATACAAGTTTTTACTAGATATTCTGTGGTTTTACTTCTTCAAGCTGTCAAAGTCAAACGCGGACTTCCGATTTGTATGAAAACGCGGAGTGGACGTAAACGGCAACGTCAACGTATTTACGGCAACGTTGTGTAAGCTGTCAAATCAAGCTCGGACTCGCAAATGTTGGTTCGCTTAACGCCCGCTGCGCGCGCTCTTCAATTTCTCCATACATTTGAAAACGCCAGTCGATCGGCTTGCCGTAACGCCAATTTAGGTGACAACTGAGACTACCGGCTCTGATGCTAAGCAGTGCTTCGGCCCTCAACGAAAACAGGACGATATCAATTGGTGCTAATTAAAACTACCAATCGAATTTAAACCAACACGTTTTTTTTTATGTTGAATTGATTTTTTCTTTAATAAAATGTATCTGCATAATTATATTAGACTTTTACCTATTTCGTTAGAAGCATTCATCCAATATAATCAGTTTACAAAATGTTTTAGATTTCCGAGATAAAAAAAATATACCTCTGGTACTCCAGAATCGCACCCATTGAAGTAGAGTATTGAGAAAGCGTTCCATTCGAAGTCTTATTGGAGTGGTCTGAGTCAGGAAAATTCGTGAATGGCTCTACGCAGAAGCCAAGCTTACTAACGCTGGCATTGTGGATATCGATCAATTCAATTATTTCGATTGATGCTTTTATGTCCATACTTTGCATTCCAGTCGACTCAATTATTTTTTTCCAATAAACGTTTACTGATAATAACTATAAGTAATTCCTAATATAAATTGGTACGTAAAAAGCAACATCCATTCTTGATGTCAATTAATACAGTAGGTATCCATATTTTGAAGATAAGCATGCAACCCGACACAACGGTAGAATTCTAAAATAAAATGTAATTTTAGAAAGTGTATTACCGTAAGACCAAACTTGGTATACATCATGGCAATTTGGTGGCATCATCAAAATAAAACGTATTTAAAGTAAGTCTTTCGACCAACATATTCCGCTGTCATTTTTAAACAAATACAAATATAATTTTAATATTAATATTTGAGTAAATGTAATTTCAAAATAAAAACACGACTATCCCATCCATAGACTAACAAATACATTATTTCTAGGACGGGAACAACATACAAGTTATATTGATTTTCACTCTTCTTTTTTTTATAACAGTTTTAAAAAACATTGAACCGACTTCAAGCAATCTGGGGGCGGTACGAAAGCACAGAAGGGTTACATCATACATTTTCAGGTGTGATTTTGTACCGCCTTCTACTTCAGGGTGCTTGGAGTCTGTTCAATGTTTTAAAACTGTTACTTTTTCAATCTTTTTAGTATTTTTAACTCTTAGGAGTGGTATTCCTCCAAAAAAATTATGAAAAGACCACCCTAAGATATACACTAATAAGAAAAATAATTACTCAAATCGGTTGACAGTTTGCGGACGGATATTGAGTAACATACATAGCGTTCGTAGTAGAGGGCCAGTAACACGATTTGACGAAACCAATATTTGAAAATGCCATATCATCCCATTTATTTCGCTGCTCGTACTACATGGTTTCCGTAACCTAACACACTCGCGACCCACTGAACCGACCTCACGCAGGTCAGGGTCAGGCGTGAGCGTCCCCTCCGCCCTGCCTCCCTCCGCACCGCGCCGCCCGCCCTGCGTCGCTCTGCTCGCCGTCTAGGGCGGCGCGCTCACGCCACTCTCCACACTTAATTTTCGCGAAGAAAATAATTATACGGATTGATCCGTACGATGATATCGATTAGTAGGAAATAAAAGGTACAATATATATTGTACCTTATATATTTTTAATTCTGGAAGTATTAGTGTAATGGAAATGGGGAATTTTGATCCCCTAGAAAGCTACAAAAAGCAGTTATAATTCGATGGTTAAAAACAAAATGTATCTTTAAAAATGTCACTTGATACGTTAGGTGTACAAATACGAAAGGACTATGCCGAAATCAAAATCGCATTAAAGAGTACATTGACAAAGACCGATACCATGTGATTGAAAATTAAAATTAAAAATAAAATTAATTAATGAAAGTCCAAGCGGACAAGGACTATTATTTTTAAAAAGTTCACAACATGTTGTTCTCAGTGTTGTCAGATGTTGCGTATTTTCGCTGTAATAGGTAACATTTTAATCCTATCTTGCGATTTCAGCTGAATGATTCGTGTCACAGTCGTTATGTTCCTTATGGCGAAATAAATATCTGTATCTGTATCTGTTAATCTACAATAAAAATCTAAACCAAATACACTCCGTATATAGTAAAATGAACTATGTTAGTAATAAAATATTTTATCATTATACTTCCGGTTTAGTTTTGGTCTATTTTCTATACCAATATCCGGCAGCTCCGAGCGCGACAAGCCGTCATCATGACAGATTGTATGTATGTATCAAGGTAAAGATCGGTCAGTACGTCTTTAATAGTTTACGGAGAACCGACTGGCGCTGCTATCGCTATAATATTTTTCTTTAGATCGGAAGGAAAAGGTTATCAGCCAGATCAATTTATTTTAAGGTTTACGACCATACTGTTCGATCATAGCAAACTGATTTCGCTTCCTCTACAAACATACACGTTTGTAATTATTCGTCAACTACAATTTTAATTATAATTTAACTTAAATGCCTTTTTCGTAATTAATAGAAAAAGGATATTTATGGTTCTGTGCTGAAAGTCCTTGCCTTTCCGTGTAAACAAAGACAACGAGAAGTAACATTTCACAAAACTAACCTCAAATATGCATTTTAAAAAGGGTCTGACGGGTTATTCCTGCTGTGAAAATAAAGTAAACCATATTAATTATTGTATGTAAGCATGTGAGGCATGAAAATACGTTTGGTCATTACGGTATCGTTTAAGTAGTAGCGCTTTTCTGGCCCATAGTAAAATCGGCAATGTCCTTTAATTCATAGTGCAAAGCAGATTTTTGTGGGACGTAGTCTTTGCGGTCATTTAAAAAAGGCGTGGATAAATGGAACCGAAAAAAATATAATATTAATAAAGGAATTGCGTACACTTGTGATAACAAACGTAAGGTGCTACGCGATTTGAAATGACCTCACGTTGGAGGTGCCCGAAGACGCCCATGGGCCCAAATGCTCTGGATAATCTGGTAGAAATATATCGGCAGGGAGTACACTCCACGGTGTACCACTCCACCAAGAAAAATGATTTAAAAGATCGATTGGTTCCTTTTCTGGGATTGTCGACGGTGAATATGTGCATTCCCTGACTGTTCCGCGTTGAGCAATATTCGAAAGGAGACGGCAATATGCAGTTCCGAAGGACATTCTCCATGGTAGAGACGATATAACACAGATAGGTCATGAACACAGAATAATGCAGTTTATATTTTTATCAACATCGAACTCATGACTCTTTTAAGTGTTTTTCGCTATTTCTTATAGCTTAGGGTTTGGCGATAAAGGCACCCACTGAAAAATTCACTGTGTATGACGAACAAAGGCCATTTGGTTAAGAATATTTAATGATTGGTTGACACCGTCTATTATTTTTCAGTATTATTTTAAATCTATTCAAATTTACTCTGTAACTATCCACACATGAAATAGATACAGGTATGATGTAAACGTATAAATTACACCGTAAGTCAGACGTTCGAAGGATGATAGCAATACGTCATACTGATTGATGTATCACTCTTCCTGGATGTAATTACGGGTGTCATGCGCTGCTACGGGAGCTGCGGCGGTGGCGGCGGCCTGCTGTCTCGGAGGATCAACAGGCCTATTCCTGGAATTCCGTAATTAGGAATCAGGAATCCTGAGTCTAGAAAACCACTTTTATAGCGGTTTTCAAAGGTATTTTTTCGACGGAAAACCTTGATTAATAAAAAAAAACTATGCTCCGGAATATTTTAGTCAAGATAATCGCTTTCAAAACCGCTATAAAAGCTGTTTTCGAGACTCAGGAATCCTGATTGCTGATTACGGAATTCCTGGAATAGGCCTGCAGGACTTGTGCTATAATATAGCAGCGAATTCAAGATTGCATCGGCTGAGCGGATCTGTCCGCCGGACTTATGCGTTCTTGTCTTGAGTGCAATTGACGGATGGATCCGTTGGAAAAATGTTACTTAGAAATGCTTTGTTTCGTGAGTGAGTTTAGTTCACATTCAAAGTAAAGTTGAAATAAAACGTAAAGACAAGAACATTTTACACTTAATTTATTAAATACGAAACCAAAAATATTTTTTTTTATGGATTTCCGAGCATGTTTGGTCTCTCAGCACCCAGCCGTACCGGCTTTTCATAAATAAAAAAAAAACATGTCTATGTACGTTTGCATTCCGCTAGTATTGTATAATTCATCTATCGAATACTTACATATGTTTCTTGTCAACGCATTTAAGGTGGCCCAACCCGCTCAACTCCCCATACAAACGGGGAAAGAAGATCACTCCCATATTTCTTATCAGAGATCCCAAATTTTGCTCAAAAGAGCTTTATTTAATCGAACTAGATGTATGATGACCGTTGGCATTGTAAAATAGTGTTTGGTTTCTAAGTTATAAGGTCCGAAAGTTCGAATTTTTCGCGCGTTTTATACAATAACTTTGTTGGTTTATTACGCAATGATAAAGTAAGAAAATCTTAAAAAGATTAGTCATCAGACATAGCTTATTTAATCAAGATTTATAATCTATTTGGTTTTTGTTAGATTTTTGACTACAGCGGTCGTGGTTTACTTTTAGCTATAAGTAATTTTGAAATCAAAATTTTCGTAAATCTTACACTATGCACATTGTCTTTTTTGTGGACATCTTGCATCTTCATCATCACGGAGCCTGTCTTATTCTTTGAAACAGAGAAGGCCCCAGAGAGCAACAGCACGGTTTCGTACAGTGCCCGCGAATGAGTTAGTCCCGCCGGGTTGGGCCACCTTAAGATTAATTTTGTTACAGTTCTGGCTTACGCAAGGTTACGACCATATGGAAGCTTGGTGTTCTACTGTACACACACACGCGTATATTTGAGGCGATACAAGAGAATTTCCCTAGAGACTTGACGGCATCTATCATCTTAGAATATTCTCCTGCGGCGACGATGCATCAATCAATAACTAACTTTCAATCTTAGAAAAAGGCTTTAACGTTTCATATTATAAATATTAATTTACTTGTTTTATAAAAATAGGCCCATTGTTGGGCTGTGCTCGCTTTGCGATTTGAAAGTGATTTGCTCGCTAATAACAAAAAAAAATATCTGTTGAATCGATCTGTTGATCATTTTATTACAGTCTGTCCGATTGCTACCAGACTGTACAAGATCACTGAGCTAATCTGAATATTACTATTAAAATTTAATCTAAATTGGTCCAGCCGTTTTGGACTTCATGAGAACATACACAATACATCGAATTGTATTTATCGAGAAGAAGAGGAATTCGAAGCGTACTCAAAAATGGAACGCGATGTCCAAGCAACCGGATGTCCTGGGCCACTCCGCGATGAAGTCGTCTCGGGTGACAGGCGAGTCGCAACGTCACCGCCGGTCACCGGCCGTCACTGATCGGCTGCTGCTGTCACCGCTCGGCGGAGTGACGTGAGCGCGGTCACCCCGCGGACTGTCGCGGACACACTCCGTCTCTGTCGGGCGACGCTCATCCGTCTTCGTCCGAAATGGATGGATGACTTCATCCTGGGATGGCCGATGTAAAGTACTCCAAAGGTCCATTGCGCCGCTGTTTTAAGTAAAGGCTGTAACATTTCGCGCAGACATTGAATTTATTTTTAAAGCCTTAAATTTCTTCAACATATTTCATATTTGAGTAATTTTGTTTTTCATTGTTTAAACATAGTGTGTTTTGAAGTTGTCAGAATATAAATCGACCGCAGAAACATATGCGTTCTTCGAGTTTAGCAGTGCCGTAACTTTCTTACCAATTTTGGGTACCAACAAATCCCGAGTTCCGCGTTCATAAAAATGGCAAATATAACCAATAAACCTAAAGTTTATATCGAGGATACAGTCACAGTGTGATATATGTAATGTCACTTATCAAAAACCTCTTTAATATTTCTAGGTATAAACTTACTGGACGGAAACATTATTTGACTTAACATACGAAAAAAAAATCGAAATCGAGTAGAATCAGTCAGTCAGTCACCGTGTTTGCGTCCACTGCTGGACATACGGCTCTCCAATTTTTCACCAGTCCTTCCGTCCCTGACCGGTACGAAACCACTGCTTTCCGCCGACGCACTTGATGTCGTCGTCCCACCTGGGTAGAATGCACACGGTGAACTAAAGAGTGGGACAAATTATACAACGTAAAAGGTCAACAGAGAATGCGAAAATAGTTTTCTGACGAATGTGGCATGTGTTCTAGAATTTAAATTCACTTGTTAACCTTTCTTAGTCGTAAGCAAGCAAATAGTCATCGTTTAACTAGAAAGAAATCATGCAAAACTTACAATAGCTACTTTACTTTGTTGTTTAATTAAATGTGAAGACATGTACATGTCAGGTAGGCTTTAAACCTCCCTCAAACAGTGTGTTACGTGAATTATATTAAACAATTATATATGTTTACCTTTTCTGTAAGTGGGAATTCTACATTGTATTTGTTTGGTAGAACGTGCACGCAAATGGCAATGTCGTTGCATGTCGCCAGTGGCATGGTCATTGTAACGACCTTGCTACTTGACGGCGGACTGACGGCTTAAGTGAAATTACTACGTATATGTCAGCGGCTCGTAGCCTAGTGGCGCGGGGACTGGCCTAGCGTACCAGAGGCCCGGGTTCAATACCGACTTGCACCACTGTCTTTCTATTTCAGAGTTCGATAAGTGCATTTCGTCACGAATGCGAGCTGCTCCATGGTTCGGAATCCATGTAAAACTGTAGGTCCGCTTCCCCTACTAGGTGGTAGGGTTTAAGCCCGCCCGGGTTGGTACCATCGCATTGGATGAAAAGATGGTCGAAGCGGCAATGAAAAATTGTCCGTGTTTTCCATCCAGTTCAATGTAGCCGTGCTCATAAAGGGAAGGTCCTGGCATGGCACCTAATTCCTTCGGGAATGTGGTGTATTGGGCTAATATCATAACGGTAGTTGTGTGGTATTAGCCATCCATGTCAGGTCGCATAAAAAAAAAGTCAAATCCTGCAAATCTAGCCGAATTTCCCCCAAACGTCAGTTGCGTAAACGCAACGGAGATCGCTGATAATTATCTTTTTTTAAGGTGTGATATTTTTGGCATATTGTGTCTTTCAGCCTTTTGAGGGACAGACATGAAATACACTACGATACAATACACGAAATACATACGAATGAAATACGCGAAAAAAGGTATGAAAATTTAGAAGCAGAGACTATATTATTTACCCCATTGTCATATAATCGGATTTGCTTTAGAATGTGTAGTAGTTCTAAGGAACCAGTAATCGAGATAAAGTATACACTGTGTGCAGCATTAAGCCTGTCATTAACCTTATTAGGTAACCTAGAGGTAGTAGGTAGATACTACCTACGCCGAAATATGAAGATTGGAACCATTTCATTAAAAATGTTTATTTAACAATACTATTACCTAAAATTATTTCAATAACAATTTAAGAATGATAAGACCATATCTTAACATCACCATAATATTACTGCTTCAAAACGGATACATAGCAAGAAGATTGAAAATGTATTATTTTCCCTGAGTCGCCCATATTAATATAATAGGTCGGGGAAAAAGTCTTTTCGCATTATAGTATGTATGAACTTGTAATAAAATCTCTTTGGCTATACTATTTGTATCTGGCTGGTTTTGGTATCATTGAAAGTTTAAATTTTAAAGAACATAATTCCAAATTCAAATTAGGAAAATGTGTGATTCTCATTTGTTTTTCGTACTGTCAAAATGAGTGAATCTAATGAAGAAATTCGATACATTTTAAAATTTTACTACAAAAAAGGTAAAAATGCAACGCAGGCCGCGAAAAAAAATTGCGATGTTTATGGACCTAGTGCAGTGCCTGTGAGAGTAGCACAAATTTGGTTTAAGCGTTTTCAATCCGGAAATTTTGATGTCAAAGATGCACGTCGCTCTGGTCGCCCTATTACGGATAAAATGGATGCCATTTTTGAAAAAGTGGAGCAAGATCGGCATATCAGTAGTTACGACGTAGCTGAAGAACTAGGAATTGACCACAAAACAGTTTTGGCGCATTTGAAAAAAACTGGGTACACAAAAAAGCTCGATATTTGGGTACCTCACGAGCTCACTGAAAGAAACCTAATGAACCGTGTACTCATTTGTGATTCTTTATTACGACGTAATGAAACCGAACCATTTTGGAAGAAGCTGATAACTGGTGATGAAAAGTGGATCACGTACGACAAGAACGTGCGAAAAAGGTCGTGGTCAAAGGCCGGTCAAGCTTCACAGACTGTGGCGAAACCCGGGTTATCTCGCAACAAGGTGATGCTGTGTGTGTGGTGGGATTGGAAGGGCATTATTCATTATGAGCTGTTACCACCAGGCAGGACCATCGATTCTGAACTCTACTGCGAACAACTGATGAGATTAAAGCAAGAAGTTGAGAGAAAGCGGCCGGAATTAATCAACAGAAGGGGTGTGGTTTTTCATCATGATAACGCTAGACCTCACACATCTTTAGCCACTCAGCAAAAACTAAGAGAGTTTGGCTGGGAGGTGTTAATGCATCCGCCGTATAGTCCTGACCTTGCACCTTCAGATTTCCACCTGTTTAGGTCTCTTCAGAATTCTTTAGGCAGTGTCAGGTTAACATCACGAGAGGACTGCCAAAACCACTTGTCGCGGTATATTGATCAGAAGTCCCAATATTTCTATAGCGATGGGATCATGTCCCTACCTACAAGATGGCAAAAAGTTATCGAACAAAATGGTACCTACATACTTTAGTTAAATGTAAATAAACCATATTAAAAAATGTTTTGAATTTTCTTAAAAAATGCGAAGAAACTTTTTCCCCAACCAATATTTGCTTGAAGTTATGGCATTTACACATCACGTAACAGCTAAATAGATGCAATTTTTCCCAGAGTTGTCACGTACTATTGTTGCACTCTCGACATGATTATGTACACATTCTGGGAAACGATACATTGATTGAAGTTCACATTGAAGGTGCTTCACGGTTGGCGCACTCTGCACTTTGATAAAGCAGCATTCACACCGGTCGATATGGAGAAAGAAAATATTATCATTGTGTACATTTTGACAGTACTTACCATGAAGCGGTTATAAGGCAAGCGGTGAAAAAAAAGGTTCACTTAGATTTCTAGATACTTACCGGTAGATAGGTCCATGTTCAGTAAAGGTATTTTTACGTATATTTAAGGTATTTTAAACGAGGCGTGTTTGTTCCTTCGTTAAATTTCCAGCACGGTTCAATAAATTAAAATGTACAAACGGTGATATACAGGTAACTATATTGTAGTTTATTAAGCATTTAATTTGGAAATACCAGATTTATATTTAATTTAAATTTTAAATAGATATAAAAACATAACATTGAGGAATAGGCAGAAATGATAGAGTGCCAGGCGGTATGATTAGAGCCATGCATCTCTTAGTACTTATCCGTGCGACGAATTTGACCTTTATTATCATGGTGTATTTGGTCTTGGTAAGTCCTGGTTGTCCATCCATCTTAGATATGATCTTGATCTATGATAATCCTTGCCATGAAGATTTTGTTTGTCTTTTGTAATCGTGCAATGCTTTCATGAACATTTATTAATTTTTAGGGTTCCGTACCCAAAGGGTGCCAAAGGAACCCTAATACTAAGCCTCCGTTCGTCCGTTCGTCTGTCACAGAGCTGTATCTCATGAACCGTAAAGGTAGGCAGATGACATTTTCACAGAATGTGTATTTATTTTGCCGCTATAAAACAAAACAATAATAAACATTAGATACAAAAACTTTTTTTTTTCTTTCTACATTTTGTACGATGGTACGGAACCCTTTGTATGCGAGTTCGACCGGTTTTTTTAACGGCTTTACATTATAAAAATATAGCAATGAAAATTCCAAATGTGTAAATTCTCATCATACATAGGTGCTAGTTTGAACACTCGTATCGACTTTTTAAATCGCTGGAGTTGAATGTGAACGTATCTCGTGCCGAATGCGTGACAGGTAACTCGGCGAACCGATAAAGCGCACGTGTGTGCAGTAAGTGCAGTGTTTGTAATGAGAACTCACAACATGAATAGTGCCAGTTGTAACATGACTTCTTGCATGCCGCCGCAACGCACCGCGGAGCTAAGGACGTGGCGCAAAATAAGACATTTCTTTAGGGGCTGACCCTAGCCATTTTGGAAACATTCAAGAAAAAGTCCATTGAAGATATTGTACACATTGGCTATCATTATTTATTTGAGAAAAGACCACAAGATGGCAATGACCTTAAATTTTGCTTAAGTTTAAAACATAGAACCTCCTCTTTTTGTGAAATCGGTTAAAACAGATGTGTAGTCTTGAAACCTGTTTCTATCAAATGTTACCCACCTGAAATAATTAGCCGTTGCAGTACAATAATACAGATTTCTGAAAATTTATTTTACACTGAAATGTAAAATATCTTTGTACTCTATCATTTCACTACATACATCTCATGCTTTTCCCAAAGTCTATGTGGACTTCTCAGTGGTAACAAAAGTATAGGACGCCTTACGTTATTTTTCTCCATGTATGTTATACGCCTAAAAATTATACCGAAAATCTAGTAGGACATGTGCTTTCATTTTTTCTGGGTGCTCAATTTGCTATATCTATCGCTGACGTTCCTCAGTCCATGGCTAGACATCTGTCCGTAATAAATCATAGTTTTTTCCCCAACAAGGCAGAGTGCATCACGAACACGGCAGATCTACAGGGTCTGGTCTGGCCGCACTTCTGTCGAGCGGGAAGGAACATTTTGCATGTTGTGGTAGATCATTATCATAATATTAACATTATCATTACGATATTGGATAGAAGCTTAATTAGGAAATTTCAATGCATTTATTAATAAAATTATTTAAAAAAAAACATCCCATTTGGAGTAATTCATCAAGTGTTGACATTAGACCATACTTTTTTATGAATATTTGAAATAAATAACAGCGAAGGTTGGATTTTTTTTTTTAAATATAAACCATCCATCACTTCACAAATTTGCTGATATATGCTCTTTTGCTTGTTTAAAGGCTTAACAAGAAACAACCTTGAAATGTTAGTTATTTTTTATTTCCATAGTATTTACAATACTGATTAAATGTTACATATATTTTTTGTAACTTTAATTATCTTAATAACCGACAGCTTGAGGGGTAACTTTACCTTTGTACATAAAATGTGTGTCTAATATACATACGAGATGTACAAATGTCATGCTCGTACTGTGCTCGCCGCCTGCACTTGTTTATTAGATAAACGGCATCAATAGGCCGAGTAATATGAAATTAATTAATAAACCTGCTCCGTGCCTACACTAAGAGTGAAGCAGGGAAGACTGGAACTCGTTAGGTAAAAAAACCGGTCAAGTGCGGGTCGGATTCGCACACGAAGGGTTCCGTACCATCGTACAAGATTTAACAAAAAAAAAATTAACACATTTTTGTACGGGGGGCCCCCTTTAATTATTATTATTTTTTTATTTTACCTATTTGTTTTTATAGCGGCAAAATTGACTCCGTGAAATTTTCAGTTTCCTACCTATTACGGTTTACGAGATACAGCCCTGTGACAGAAGGACGAACGGACGGACGGACAGCGGAGGCTTAGTAATAGGGTTCTGTTTTTATCCTTTGGGTACGGAACCCTAAAAACCAGCTTGCTTGTCATTTAAAAAATTATTATAAATGTAATAAAAGTGTATAAGAAATTAATTTTGCATATATACTACATTTTAGAAACCCCATAAATATTTGTAAAACACGATTGTAGAAAAATATTTTCATGACATTTATTGCTTTGATAAACCTAATATCACCTAATATGTGAAGTTTATGGATTTATTACAGTGGACGGTACTATAAATGCCACTCTCCAAAATGTCGCTCCTTTTATCGCTCGCGCTTATTCTACTCAGAAATAGATTGAAAGTGGTGCATGAACGGCCAGGAATCAAACCCATGATCTATATTATGAGAAATAAGTTCCCACGCCCCTGTGATACGAGCCGCTATGCCCTGCCTATTCTTCGCTTCTGTCCATTCTTGCGACCCAATTCACAGTGACCATGTGAGTTTAATCAATCCTTAGTAAAAAAAAAAATTTTGTTTACATTTTTACCCATGTCCATTGTATCCGCACTTCCCCTTTGGTATTTATAGCCCGCCCTGCCCTCCGCATGTAGGCCCGCGCGAGAGGTAATCGCCTTCATAAGTCAACTGCGCCGGCCAATCTGCACCGCCTAATCTTTGTATCTCTGCCTCCGAACTCGTGAACTCTACGCCTCTACATTCAAAGGAACCCTACCAACCGTACCACCAGCTAGAACACTAGCTGATTGGCTTTGTCTATTCGACAGGCTTCCGTGGGCACGATAGAGTGAAAATTAGTAAGTAAAATCATATGCTACATCAGGTTTTTTAAGAAACATTGTAAAAAACCGGCCAAGTGCGAGTCGGACTTGCACAAGAAGGGTTCCGTACCATCGTAAAAAAAATATTACAAAAAAATCAAGTTTTTGTATGGGGGGCCCCCTTTAATTTTAATTATTTTTTAATCTTACTTATTTGTTGTTATAGCGGCAAAATAAATACACACTCTGTGAAAATTTCAGCGGTCTATCTGTTATGGTTACTAAGATACAGCCCTGTGACAGACGGACGGACGGACGGACGGACAGCGGAGGCTTAGTAATAGGGTTCCGTTTTCACCCTTTGGGTACGGAAACCTAAAAAGTAGTAAGTCCATCGGGAACCAGGTCTATCGAAATAATTGGATTACCAGACTGTCTTAAAATTTGCAAAGAATCATGTGACGTATGTTTATGGACCTTTACGCTAGTGATTTCTGTTCCTGTCGCTTTTCCGCTGAATTCGATAATTTTATGACAAAATTTCAGTTATAATATGTTCTTGTGCATAATAAATTGATTAAAATCAACACTGATCGTGGTCTCGAAACTAGTTGACTCCCTAATTAGGTCATCGTATCGTGTGAATTTTCAGAAATTGTATCGTTATTAAAAGTTGGTTGCGTCGTTTCCTTGCATGTAGGTTTCTCGACCATTTGAATCCGGACGAATTTAATTGAAGGTAAAAAGGGAATTATCATTTTTTTAAAAAGTGGGGACGCAGCCAAAGGAGGCTCATGTAAACTGAGTCACTGATTCACTGGGTTCAGTAGATCACTGAATCAATTAGTCACTGTTCACTTGTCAGTCGTCATTAGTCACTACCAATTTGTCACTTTCCCCATCCAAATGTATGCGATAACCAGTGCGATACTGGTAGCAATAAATGTATGATTATTAAAATATTGATGATTTTAATCAACAATATTACATTTGACAACATTTCCGTTCCAATCGGTTTTTTATAAAGACCCTTATAGGTCTTTTTAATGACAGTTACATGTAAAAACTGAAAGGTTTTTCCGACGATCCTCGATTGTTTGCAGTGCATCAGCAACATCGCAATAATTTAGCGAGGGAACGCTGCTTCAGTCCTGTTCCCGAGGAGGAATAAAACCTTTTCATTTCTACCTCATAATATTCAAGGAATGTGTTGTTCATGTAGAATCGACCTAGTTGCCGTCATCGTTGTTGTTATCAAGATTGTATTTGGCATCTTAAGCTGGAAACAGTCGTGTTGGTCTGAAGGAAATTTATTGTGCCTGTCGACTGTTATAAGTCGCCAATTATTTTTACAAAAAATATTAAATGTACATATGTAGTTGATACAGTGAAGGACACAATTATTAAAGAAAAAACTGAAAAAAAAACTACTAATTTATAAATATAGTGCCAAGCTAAACTGGAACCAACAAGCTAACTTTGATTCCGCCTCCTGTCACTCCCTCTACCCGTAACTAATACCTTGTGCTAACACATCACTAAACATTCTACGTACTTTATTTTACGTTTTACCTGCGCATGTACGTATGTCCGCACATTGATTGGCAAAGACTGAACATTCAATCATATCGCTGTCGTGCATCAATCTTATTGCGTCATCATATTAATGAAGGTGTTTATGCTTTACGGTCGATTCTACAAACAAGCAGGCAATAAAATGAGCTATGAATGGTTGCACAGTATATTTTGGCGTTGTATATTTTTGAGTTTGGGAACGGGACAATGGTGGCCCTTTAGTGCTTGCTGCAGCTTTTTGAGTTTCGTTGTGCATAAGTTTAGGCCAGGCCTCTTGTACAGAACCATTTTCCCGCTTTCTCCTTTTCTCACTAACAATCCATGTTCGAGTCCTACATACAACATCACCGATCGAAATCCTTCCAATCCGCTCTTGGAGGCTCTTTCCATAAAGGAATTCACCGATGCCCTTGGAATGTTTGCATTGACTCTATACAGATTTAGCTAGAAGTCTTCTTGCACATACACTTTAACAGCAAACAATTTGATTCTATAGCCCCTCCTAGTGATTTGGTGTATCAATATTTCGTTGTTTTTAGGTAATGGTCCTTAGGAATGTTAGTCTTCCAGAGACCCGAGAGTTTGTTTGGTTAGAGTTTGAGAAATGTTCATTTTCTTGGAATACACTGGTATATTTTGGTCATTTTCCTTAAAAAAATACTCATTAATAAGTATATAATTAATGTTTTTAATTATTATGACATTAATCTGTTTTCATTTATGCATTTATTCCATATTGAAGGTCGAAAATGTATTGTCCTCCTCAATTTAAAATGTTCAGTAATACTATAATTTATTGTAATTTCACACATCGCTAATTAGCTAAAATTAATTAAGTTGTTGCAAAAATGTTTCTTCCAGAAAAAAATAACAATCGGAAGAATTGCTAGCTCAGTACGTCATTCCAACATAGGCAAAACCAATCTCCTTAAGATTTAATTAAAATTAATTTCTAATCGCTCATCCTTTCATTACCGACATAGGAGCCAATTAAAGTGCAACTCGTAGAGAAAATGAATTTTCTGTATCAGTGTGCAGCGCACCTAATAGATGTTGTCAGCCTGATCGATTTACAGCGGGCGGGCGTCGTAAAGCTGGCGAATTATAGTGATCGCTAAAGTGCGGGCTGCGGCTGCGCGCGCAGGTGGCTATCGCATCGCGAGTCTGCCTCTGGCGCAGGGTGCTAGGTCACCGATTCGACAGGTTCTACATTGCTCGGAAAACACGAGAAGAAGAATCAATAAAGAATGTTTTCTGTGTAAGCAAATTAGAAAATCTTGCCCTCAGAGCCTGTAGTCCCAGTTGTCACCTAAATTGGCGTTTACGGCAAACCGATCGACTGGCGTTTTCAAATGTATGGAGAAATTGAAGAGCGCGCGAAGTGGGCGTTAATCGAACTAACATTTGCGAGTCCGAGTTTGATTAGACACCTTACTCAACGTTGCCGTAAATACGTCGACGTTGCCGTTTACGCCGACTCCGCGTTTTCATTCAAATCGGAAGTCCAAGTTTGACTTTGACAGTTTGAAGGAGTAAAACCACAGAATATCTAGTAAACACTTGTATGGAGTTTGACGTTTTTAAGGAAAACGCCAGCGTTTACGGCAAACCGATAGGTTTGCCGTAAACGCCAATTTTGGTGACAACTGGGACTACCGGCTTAGTTCTTACAGATTACAGCAATCTAATGCAATATTTTTCAGGGCAACCGTGAACATTAGTTCACAACACCAGGTAGACGATCCATCTAACTTTATTAGTTAAATTTTGCCAGCCTGGGTAGCCCAGTGGCGCAATGCTTTGCCCTTCCATAATCGAGGTGAATCAGTTTAAGGCGCGGTTTGGTTTTAAATTACCCGTTCTTCTACCGTTAAATCTGGCCGAACTTCTTAGTTCAGTTCCAGGGTTAATCGCGCCTGGGTTGGTGGCATCTCATTAAAAAGATAGTCGAAGCCGCAATGAAGACATTGTGTTTTCCACCCAGTAAAATGCAGATGCTCAATATAAGAAAGGTCCTGGCGCAGCACCTAGTTCCGATTTGGTCATGTCCAGCTCAAAAAAAAAAGGTTTTGTCTAGTTTTGTAGTTTGTAGATTCTTTAGATTTTATTTTGCGGGTGTCGTCACCATTACAAACAACTAAACATGTTGGTAGAATTAATTGCATCTGATTGGTTTAAGGCCTGAGTTACATTCGGAAGCAAGAGTAATAAGTGTTATTACTCTCGTGTACTATGAATGCAGTTTATAGGCTTAGATCCTGCGCGAGTATAACGTTGCACTGCTAGAAAGCTGGTTTAGCACGGGATATCTGAGGTGAGCCATTTGTTTTGAATTACTTCACGCTTATAACCATTATTATCGGCAATCTTCACTTATTTCACCGCATTAGTAACGCTAAGCGAGGGTCGGGAATATTATGATAATTAATGTATGAATACACATTGTCCTACAATTTTACTTTTTGCTACAGTCCTGTTTTATGATCTGATATATTCTGCAGAGGTTTTTTTTTTCTTCAAAAATAAATTCATTGAAATTCATACATTCATACATAATTTTTGATTAGTTGACAAAAAAGCTTGCGAAAAGCGTGTGTATCCTCGCCTACAAGCATGCCAGTATTTAGTATACTAGGTACTCGCCACTAGAATAGAGTCCACTAGCATGCTGTTTCACGAGCATGTGTATCTGCGGCTAAACTCATTCGCAGGCACGGTACAAAATCGTGTTGTTGCTCTCTGGTTTCAAAGAAAAAGACAGGCTCCGTGATGAGCAGGATGTAACATGTCCACAAAGCAGACAATGCGCATCGTGTTTGATTTGGTAAGTTTTACGAAAATTTTAATTACAAAACGACTTATAGCTAAAAGTAAACCACGACCGTGGTGGTCAAGAATCAAACAAAAAACAAATTGATTATAAATCTTCATGAAAATGCTATGTCTGATGATTGAAAAATCGAACTTTCGGACCTAATAACTTAGAAACCAAACACTATTTTACAATTCTAATCGTCATCAGACATCTAGTTCGATCAAATAAAGCTGTTTTGAGTAAAGTTTTGGATATCTGATAAGAAATATGCGTATGATCTTCTTTACACGTTTGTATGGTGAGTTGAGCGGGAAGGCCCACCTTAATAGTGGTAGCCGGCGGCGAAGCGCGAGAGTGAGGGGCGGGCGCTTCTTCGTGGCTTCCGATCCGAGAAGATCGGAGCCACGAAGCATGGAGGTTAGCTTGCGGGCGCGCGAGCATGGGTGCTCCACGAGTGTAGCGGCGCGGTAGCGATGGCAGCGGCGGCGGGCGCGGAGGAGGCGGTAACCGAACACAAGCTGCACACACAATCCTGCAACGCTCCTGGGACACCGGCCTTTCTTTGTAAATGCTTTCAAAAACTTGTTCGCATGAACCCATTTTCGGTTCGAATATTAAAGGGCACTATGCACATGTATTGTATTATTTTTCTTGCTTTACAATGCACACCACTTGAAAGAAACAACCAGAAATAAGAAAAAATAGGACTTTTTTGGCAATTTTTCTTCCGTCGAGCAAAGTTTGTTCTATGGAAACGAAAATCATTAATTTTGTGCGGACACACCTTAAGTTATATAATAATAAATTTGAGCTTGATAATTCAAGAACTCTTTAAGAAATTAACCAATACCTGAGTGTCACTTAGGAACATACGCAGCCTTCATACTAGCTTTGCGGCTGACTTCTTATCAATATTTTTATGGCTGGAATAATATATATTCCAGTAAAACATTTTTTTATATCCAGCCGATCAAAATAAGACGTGTCAACTTCTTCAGACGACACCTCTAAATTATTAACAGATTTTAGTTGCACGTATGAAATGTGTCCTTAAAATTGTTTCGAGGAATCTCGAATTTATTGACGGGATAATTTACACCGGTTGACCCCCTGGGAATCGACAGCACACACGGGAGAAAACCTCGGGTGTAGCCTGGGTGATCTAAATAACATCCCTGAAGCCCTTCGTAACTTGCGCCGCGGCTGGCGATTGCTCCTCGTCGACATATTTATCTGAAGCCTCCGATCCGCCGCCGCCGCCGCGTGCCTGTCGCATTGTCCGCTCCAAATAAAGCACGCGAAGGGTCAGGTAGGGCCCACGGGAACAGGGCCCAATAGAGAGGAGGCGCTTCACGATTTTCTAGTTTGATGAACTATGTTTTCATCTAACCGAGCATGGATTGCTCAACAGTTATACTGGGCTGCAACATCTCCAAAGACGTGGGTTTTCGGCGTTTCATTGAAGCCAAGGCCAAAATTGCATCGCAGAAACTGGGGATCCTTTACCGTTACAGAAGGTTCTTTTCACGGGTACAACTACTTCTTCTTTATAAATCACAGATAAAACCGGTGATATAGAATACTGTAGCCACATATGGGAAGGTAGACCCCAGTACCTGCTGGCGTCCTTGGACTCAATTCAGCGCCGAGCGGTCCGTCTTGTTGGGGACCCACAAATCACCGCTGGCTTGGAGTCACTGAGCCACAGACGGTTTGATGCGAGGGGTTAGTCACTCGAGCAAAAAGTGTTCACCAGATTCCCAGTAGTCAAGATTTCCTTGGGATTTCTAGATTCCTAAAGATTTCCAAAGACTACCAAAGATTCTTGGAGATTCCTAAAGATTTCCAAAGACTACCAAAGATTCTTGAGGATTCCTAAAGATTTCCAAAGACTCCCAAAGATTCTTGGAGATTCCTAAAGATTTCCAAAGACTACCAAAGATTCTTGGAGATTTCTAAAGATTTCCAAAGACTCCCAAAGATTCTTGGAGATTCCTGAAGATTTCCAAAGACTACCAAAGATTCTTGGAGATTCCTAAAGATTTGCAAAGACTCCTAAAGATTCTTAAAGATTCTTAAAGACTCCCAAAGATTTTTAGGGAATTACCAAATATACTGGGATTTTGTAAGATTTCTGAGGACTACCAAAGATTCCTAGAGACTACCAAAGATTACCTGGATTTTTTAAGGACTACCAACACATTTTTGGTACATTCCAAAGATTTCGGGATTTCTAAAGATTCTTAGAGATTCTTAGTGACCACCAACGATTCATAGAGACTTATAATTCAATAGAATATGTATGGTTAAAATCTTTTCAATCTCGTTTGTCATCTGACTGAATTGCTGACAGCCGGCTGGCCAGCTGGCTGTCCTTTGACTTGACGGCGCGCGCCCTTAGCGCACAAAATACCTACAAAAATAAAATTATTGAATCAAAATCACTGACTAAAAGTCTCCCACCCAATACACAGTAGGTAAGTCAAAAGCGAGGTAAAAAGTTCAAATATATGAAAAGTATGTACTATTTCTTTTGGAATTGGGGGTCGTCGGGTACACGCGGGGTGCGCGTTGCGCGCACCACGTGTCCTTGACGTCATCGCAGACAGGCGGGCGGCGCGGCCGCTCGGAGGGGGGCGGCGCGGCGCGGGCGCGGCGTCCGCGCGAGGCGGCAACGGCGCGGGCGCGGGCGGCGGCGGCGAGCGGCGCCCGCGGGAGGCGGCAACGGCGCGGCGGGCGGGGCGCCCCCGCGCGTTGGTGCGATATTCGTTTTGGGCATATTCACCCAGGCGGAATCCGGTTAAATTAGATCCCATATTATCTCAGCGATCTTTAGATCAGCGCTGATTTTTTCTTTTCCTGAGGCATTATACAATACCATTTTTGAAGCCACAGTACATATTTCACATACTAAATTTCAAGATGAGGTACTCCGCTCTTTCGAAATCTCTTCAAATCTCAGCCATCATTAGGTCAGGGTTGATTATTTTTTTGCCTGGGTCGTTATAAAAGGCTATATTTAAAACCTTAGCAAATATTTCACGTAGAAAACTTCGCGATAAGGTAGGTACTCTTCTTTTTCGAAATCCCTTGCAGTCGTATTCACAGTGAACCTGTTAAAACTTGGTACGAGATTAGCACCGGACTAACCATACAAAAACCGGTTTACTTCGACCTTAATACGCGTAGTAAAGTTAGTCCGCCCACTTTGAATACAGCTGTTTGTTTAGTAACAAAAACAAGATTTCCAGATTCATCGGACACCTTCCGAAGATTATCTGATATTACAAAGATTTGCAAAGATTCTCCGATTCCTTAGGATTATTCGGGATTACATAAGATTTCCGGATTCTTCGGACTCCCGTCAGATTTATCGGACTCCGCCTAAGATTACACGAGATTTTCATGATTTTTTTAGGATTCCCAATGATTTCCTTAGGATTCTCAGATTCTTTAGGATTACTCGGGATTACATAAGATTTCCGAGATTCTCCGGACTCCCGCCAGATTCCTCAGACTCCCACCAGATTCCTCGGACTCCCACCTAAGATTCTCAGATTCTTTAGGATTACTCGGGATTACATAAGATTTCCGAGATTCTCCGGACTCCCGCCAGATTCCTCAGACTCCCACCAGATTCCTCGGACTCCCACCTAAGATTCTTGAGATTCCCAAACGATTGTACACCAGATTCCCTGAGTGAGTGACCCCTCGGTTTGATGCGCTTAATAGCGTCCTATGAAGTTCTTGCGTGTTGTTGGAACTCGAGAAAATCAGTGTAAGCTAATTCTTAACCGAACTCACTCACCGGCGCTACCTTTTGTTGTAAGTAAAAGTGCCTACGCCGCCGCCCCCCATTCAAGGTAGTTTCGGTTTCTACTCCCAGCTACTGGGGCTGAAAGTCGCGTCATTGAAATATCCAGGGGCCCAGGACGATAAATATATATTTTTTTCTGACTGAACATAGACGACTTAAACCACACCTACTGTCATGATATTATCCTAAAGGAAACTGGATGATATGCCAGGACCTTCCTTTGGTTGAACGGTTACATAGAGCTTACTGGATGGAAAACGCGGACAATTCAACCATAGTTTCATCCAATGCGGTTGTACCAACCCGTGCGGGATAGTAGGGGGGAAGTAAAGTTTTACGTAAAATCCTAACCACGGATGATCAAACCCTAATCTCTCTTACGCCGGTATGACCGTATTTATTTCATGCAATAATAGCTGCTAATACGTAAAACGTAGTCCCTCTGCCTAAATTAATAAGTGGAAGGCTTAATCCCACCCGGTTTGATATAATGGCAATAAATTAAAGATAGACGAAGCGGCAATGAAATACCTCCGTGTTTACCATCCAGGTCAATTTAATCGCAACAGGCTATATCCTGCAATTTAATTAAAAACATATTTAGCACACGTATGTCTGTATAGGAAGTGTGATCGTACGTTATGGCGCTCTATCATCTCTACACACGATAGTACATATGTATTGTCGCCAGATATTCCTGGCGATTAATAATTATTGTTAAAAAGTTCTTTTCGTATATAGAGCTAATTTTGGTATGTCACTCGGGACACCTAGAAAAAACAAGAGAGATCCTTTTTCTTGACGAGAACTGTTGATTAGTTTCTTATGATAAAATTCTTTATTCATGGAATAAAACGAAGTCAAGAGACCCAGCAGTTTCATTTCCGCCGGAGCTTAGCCCCCAAGAAATACATAACAGTATATACCTTTAGGGTGTAATTTAATTAGTCTAAAGCCTTCTAGAAAGTTAATTAGCAACGAAATTTAATTTATAAGGAATAACGCAATTTTTTTAATAAAAAAAAACCTTTTTATTGAAATAAAGTTTGCTATAAAATTTATATTTAAAACTAAGATAAAAATACATCTTGTGGCTAAATCCCGATGATGAAATTCAATCATTAAAAGTTAGACTCCACTGAAGTCTATGTTCTGAAAGGCCAGTAGTGCACGCAGGGCCTAGCCACGTAAATCCACATCAACGCACTGTCCTCTTTATTTGTTCTTATTTATTTATTTGTTTATTCGTGCAACCTCATCGCACTTTATTTAACCTTATTAAATCGAGACAGAAGCGCGGTATGCAAAAAGGCTGAACTGCAAGCCTCGTTCGTTTTGTGTGTGGTGATCTATATGTTTTAATAGCTGGAGCTTTCGTATGCAATCGAATACTTTTAAATATTTTTTTTTATCTTAAATTATTTGTGTTAGACTAACGTTTACAGTACATTATCATCACTAAAAGGTAGTATAGCAACGACACGGATTAAACTAAACATTTTTGGAACAGCAATTCGTTACAATACGATCGAAAAATCGAATATTTATTTGTATTGTATTGTATTGTTTTATTGCATTCATAAGTAGGTAACCTACACTTAAACATGCCAAGAATCGTTATGCTAGGTCTATGTCAAAAATATAAATGTCGCATACTCTATTTCCATGCACATACTGGCACATACACATAAATTTTCCAAGAACTGGCAAACATACTTTGCCAGTCACAAAATAAGTTGAAAACTTAAGTAGTTAATTAATCAATGCCACCGCTCATAAGAAAAATATAAGGAGAAACGTAAAAAATAAATATAAAAAAAAGATTGAAAAAAAAACAATAATTATGATTCTGAATTATGAATATTAAATATATAAAAAAAAAAAAAAGCCCTGGATCCGCTGTGTAAAGCACAGAAATCAGTTCTCAGAGTTATGTTCAACAAAAAACGCACATACTCGTCCCAACAGCTGCTATCTGATTATGGACTACTAAGCGTTCGCCAAATTTACATCCAAAATCTTATAATCTTTCACAAATCACATATTCATACTCACTTAAATCCTTGTCACTCACACAACACACGGGTAGCGAAATTAGCGCGTGCGCCTAAACACCGTACGAAATTTGCACAGCGCTTCTTTATCTTCCAAGCCCCCAGAATATTCAATATGAACTCAGAATGGCTCTCCCTTAGAGGAAAAAAACTCAAACATTCTGTATTTGATTGGATCGTTAACTTCGGAATTATAAAATGTGAAGATGCTTTGGGTACTCTTAAATAAAAATAAATCACAAATACTAATATTTCATACAAATAAATTTATAATGCCATTCAGTTATCCAATATAACACTACAAACTGAATCGCTTGGTTTTCATATGCAACTACAGATTCAGGTATAAATTATGAGAATTAATAAGTTTAACACACTTTTTTTAAGGATTTTTTTTTAGTTTCATTTGAATATACTATCCATCTCACACTAAAGAAATACACGTACACTTTTAAATTTTTTATAGTTATTTATTGTATACCTGTATATTATTTTTTGTTTGTGTTTTTAATTGTGTGTAATGATTTTCTGATTTACTTTAATATTTTTCCAAAACAATAATAATAAATAAACCTTATACGAATCCGAGGGTGTGACTCCCAGACTAGCCGGGATACGGGCAGAAGCCTAGTCCGGCAGCTGTAAATCCGAGACCGATGACGTTGTGAAACTATCCGAACTACCCACAAAAGTCATCGACTGCTGCTCCCGCTGTGGCGCCGCCGCCGTCGCGCTGACAAAATACCAAAGTGGACCAGTGAACATAAATAATATGCAGAATATTATAATCATAAGTTGTTCATCAATCATAATCATTGTCTTTATACTACCTTAGTTTTATAACGATGGCATGCATTGTTTTATACTACAGGAATAAATAAATAAAAAAAAATAAAAAAACTTAAGGCGCTAGGACTAGCCAACTACTCGCGCCATACAAATGCACTTTATAACAAATGTAATAATATGTAGTGAAACGCTTCAGCAAATCCAAATAGAACTCCAGACTGATAATGGATTGTTAATATTTTTTTATTCCATCATTTATTTAAATAATAATAAAAATAAAAAAGTTGATTTTTCTCATTAGAAATCTGAAAGTAATTCGATTTCTAGATATAAGCAAAAACAGCATATATGCATAAACAAAAAAATCCATTTGCTTTTAGATTTCTACATTTAGTCAAAAAAGTTCGGAAATGGACACCGTTTCCGCAATGTATTTTGTATAGAAAAAGGAAACATACATTAACGAAAATAATTCAATTCCTAGACAAGGAATCATATATTGTAAGAATGACACTTATAATCGTCAGACTTAGTTAGTTAACTTGGGGTGCCTCGTCTAACTTTGCGATTTGGCTAGTACCAGGCCCTTAACCTAAATCTGGTGTATAGTGCCATCGTCAATGTAAGACTAGTCAAAATTATTTTATAAACTTAATCTAAATCTGGTGTATAGTGCCATCGTCAATGTACCTAAATCTAGTCTTTTAAATGTAGTTGGAAATGAATGGCTACTACCGCATGCCATCTCAATACATAACATAAGAACCAGGTGCTATGCCAAGACCTTCCTTATTTTGCACGGCCACATTAAATTACAACATTTATCAAGTCTCACTATTTGTTTGTCAAACGGCGTTTTTTTTTTATTTGTAGCTGAAATCGGAAACCTCAATTCGATGCCGCTGTAAAGTGTTTAACTGATAAAATGAATTTAACTTTGACGTTCAGTTTAATCCCTTTATGGTGTACCAAGACCAGGAGGTTTTTGCTGCTATCGTTATTTCAGCTAATGTTTTCCGATTCCTCTCATGTTCAGGAACAAAGTTCAATAATTAAGATTCCACGTTGTACGAGACTATACAAAAAGGAAATTAATATAATCACAGGTACCCACCCTGGGTACCTGTGATTATATTGGCTTCTGAAAACTGAAGAAGTCAGGATCCCCATAAGCTGTATACTGACAACCTTGTTCGGTTATGGGATAAAGAACTTCTAGGTCGTCAAAACACGGGCTGAACGATCAGCTCAAAACGTCGGAGAATGTCTCCTCCCGTCGCGTAAAAAGCCGTAAGTTTTGATTTTGTTTGATTATTTTAGTAAAAGGCCATATGGCGCACCATCCGAGTAGTTCAGTCCCTCCGTCTGCATCAATGACTCCTACATACTGCCTCCGATGATGACATTGACTGCAAATATTTAACATTCTACGATCAAAATAGAGCTGCTTCTAAAGTATACTTCATTAATATTTACTGTTTCGTAAAAGTAGGTATGTGGATCTGTTTTTTTTTCAATATAAAAATTATCTAGGACATATTCTAGGATTTCTTCTGAATTTTAGGCTGTAATTTCTTCTACAGACTAATCTGTTCGCCTTGCCGCTGTTGGCAAACCGACAAGGAAATGTTTCTGTAGCAACAAAGTAATGACCGTTGGCACCAGGGTATAGATAAGTAGAGAGGAGATAGTGCTAGGTGTGACTTTGGCTAAGCTTCGCCCTTCCAAGTTGCAGAGGTTTAGTTGAAGGCCACTCCGTACCAACTCTCTGACCAGAGATACGTCACAATCTCCGCCTACTCCGATGACCTATGTGCACAGTTGGCGGAAACCGTTCAACGCCCTCTCCTCTCTAACTTACCTCCTCCCGGTCGGCACGCATCCGTCACTTTACACGTTGACGACACTACATCACGCTGTCAAGCGGCGGTTATTCTTAATCTCGAACACACCAATAACTATCCGTTCGTGTGCAAAGTCCCTACGGTATCCGGCGAAGTAGCAAGGATAATCATGTTAAAATAACATCGCTATTTTAGTGGCCGGTAAAGAAAATATGCTTAGGAATCAACTACAACATAACCAGCGTATTAAGTCTACTGATTAATTTGAAACTTTATTTCTGCTTAGCTAGGATGACATCTCTTGTTGGGATATACTGGGAACGACGTGTATTAAATAGAGCATTTACACTGACTTGTGGAACAGAAAATCTTGAAATAACGCGACAAAGTTATTTATAGTACTTAGAAAAAATACTTAAAAATACATTGATATCATATAATTTTTAAGATGAATAAAAAATTTTCAGATTGAAATCTTTTAATGTAATTTAAATATTTTCATAAATATTTTTCATAAAATGGAGAACAGACAGAATCTGCGACTCCTAACTAGCCCTAATGACCCTAACTATGTAATATTCTGACCTCTCAACCAACATGAACCCCATCATATGGTAAGCCTTTTCAGAAACATTCCTAATATGCAGATCAAGATACCATTTGGAGTCAAAGGTTAAAAGGCCGTTTATTTCATGCACTTTCTCCAGATTTGGTCGCCTCACAAGTAGTAGTAAACGCCGGAGCAATTCCTTTGTGTGAATTTTATGGATTTGCACTTATAAATACTAAACTACATCTTGTTTAAAATGGAGTTCTTCGAGAACACGTTCAAGATCTAGAGCCTGGCGTCGATCTTCGTATTAAATTTGTATTGCATCGCTCGCCAGGTCATTTTTGCAACGATGAGCCTCGACTCAATTCGGCGCGCCTCGAGTAGACTGTCAATATACCGCTACCCATACAAATGTAGGTAACTAATCATTTAAAAATTACTATTCCAATTTATTTGGTGACCATTATCTGAACTTTTTGTAAAAATCAAAACTCTACAACAACAAACAAAAAACTTTTTACAAATTTAATTTTATCAGTGATCTTAGGCTAGTAATGAACCGAAAAACCGTAAAAGTCCAGAAATATACATATATATCAAATACATTAGAACAGGGTATTTAAAAATTTTACTAAATAAACTACGTTAGTATTGGAGTGTAATTTCTGATGATTCATGTGCGAATCAAAATTTAAGTATAGTTGAACTAAACTGAAAACGCGTTTTTTATTATTAGATACTAAGTTAGGCGGACTGGGATCCAAAGTTTTACGCAGGTTCCGAACTTTGAATGAATCCTTAGTCTCAATGAATATGTAAAATTCTATCTCGCATAGGAACGAAAATGGACGGACCCTTGTTCTTCGATGCAAGATATAAAATGCATTGCCTCATGACTTCGGGCCGCTACTTGAATGAGACTTATCTACGCATTGATTAGTATTCATGAAGACACTATATGTGATGAATATGCGATGAAGACATTTTATGTGAATGATTCTGCCGGTCTCTGATAAAAGGTTTATGAGTTCGATTAGACGGGGCCAGATCTTTGTGGCTCCTATAAAGTGTCAGAGTTATGCCCTCGAACTGTCACCGGAACATTCCAGTGAGATTGTCCTTCATGTTTCGGATATATTGATTGAATAAGGCTGTATTGGATAATTAAATGAAGATAAAGCCCAGGTTCATATCATTGATACAATTGACAGAGACTCTTACCGTCGTGATATTAGTCTAAAACACCATTTAGAAACTAGGTGTCATGCCGGGAACATCCTTATATTTCGCGGCTACATTGAACCCATGCAGGTGAGGAAATCCTCCACGATTCATTCGTTCAATGCGATGGTACCAACCCGGGCGAGAATAACCCTGCCACCTTGTAAGGAAGGGGTCTGAACCACGGCCAACCTCCACACATCTAGAACCCAACCGCGCTCAGAGCATGGAGGTACCCTCTATGGCTCAGAGTCGTTTTACGCAGCTTACTCCACCCTTACTCTCTAGCTCGATAAAATAATCGAACTTACCGAAATAATCAAACGAATAATCGAATAATCGAACTAAAATAATCGAATAATCGAAGAATCGAAGCTACCGCAATCGATAAAAATCGTCTACTTAATTTCTTATCTCTCTAGCTCGACAAGTTCTACTTTAATTTGTCCTCCCGCTGCTGCAGTATGTGCTGTGATCACCATATGGTAGATACTCTATCACCTCTGCCCATGCAGGTCACCTCCATGCCTCTGCCTACCCGTCCGGAGTCTACACTGAATCTACATCCAGTTAATATAAAACAACCTGACTTACCCAAGACGTAACGTGGCGTAGGTAAACATAACGTATGCAACTCAATGGACGAGACAGTCGTTGTTATTTCTTCACCTCCATGTTATAAAGCCACGCAACGCCAACGACTTGCATTTCAGAATGACATTTCGATATCGCATCAATGTCACTCTTTATATTTAGATTTGGAACGCTAAGCCAGCTCCACGGCAGTTGAGGTTGAAGTGACGTTTGACTGACTGTCGTGCCAGGGCCACAGCGCGTCCGTCAGTTGACGTTGACAGTGAAAAATTCAATTTTTACTTTGACTGACGGACTCATTGGTTTGTCATTGGCTAGAACTTGACGCATTAAGAAAAGGAAGTGTTACCAAACAAAACACCGTCACATATGTTTTCATAATATTAAAGTTAATACACGTATAGACCAAATTACTTCAACTACACGAGTTAGGAATCATTCAACTCTCAATCGCCGCAGCCAAATCGGCCAACAGGAGACGACGCAACGCCACCATAAAAATTAAAACGCACAAAAGGAGCAGCAAAGGCGATTCCAGCGTGCTCAGCCGCCACCGGGCGCTAAAGCAAACAGCAATAACATTAATAGGCCGTAGTAGCAATAGTCGTAAAGTGGCAGTGTAATAGCAGGCTAATAGCCGCCGCGGAGGTTAGCGGCTGCCGAAAAAGTGGAAGTTATTCCTTCTGTAGGCTGATAATTATTTCAGTTGCGCCTTTATTGCTGGGTGGCAGGCGTTAATTAGGGTTTATTTATTTATTGTGGAAGAGCGGTGACCGACTAATGCAATGAACTGGGAGTGATCCGCGTTGATCTTTCTTAAGTTACGGAAACAATGGTGAACACCTCACTATTCAGAATAATAAAGCAATTCAATTAGACAAAATTGTTAAATTAGACAAATAGTTCATGCACGTAGAGACAAGACAAGACAAGACTTTGGTGCGACAGAGATTTGAAAATTCGCTCAAGACCTGTGGATTCATGCTTCATTCAGGGTACTTTAGCCGTTTGTACATTTTCTGGATACGTATTATCGTGCAATATAATATTCGATTAATAGTTCCAGGTCAATTTGCGTGGAGTGAGTGTGAACTAAGTCTTTAGTTCAGACGACTTTAGTTCTAAAATTACAGGGTCATCCATAGTAATATTATGACCTCGAAAGTAACTCTGCCTGTTCCGTTTTCACGCCTTAACCGCTTAAAAAATTTTTAATTAATTTTGGTACAAGATAGTCTTGACCTTGGAGAAGGACATAGGCTCTTTTGTAAACTCGAAGGGGTTGCAATAGGAGATGAAAGTTATACGGTGAACTCATATAATATCCAGGAAATAAATCAGCCGGACACATGGAGGTGAGTTATTTCTTCACCTCCGTGGCCGGACATCAGTCCAAAATGACATTGACCTCAGTTAGTAATGAATATTTCTTAGAATGTAGGTTCTCGAAATTCTAACTTGACGATAGCCATACCGAACATAGAAGTGGGTCAGATAACTAGTAGTAAAATGTATTGAGAAGATATAAAGAAAGACAATTTTAACACTGCAAGGTATTTTTACAAATTAGCAATAGAAATAACTTTAAAATGTGTCTCAGAAAAAAAAACGATTTGCAAGGGACAAGCTATGATGGCGCCGCGCCATCTGTAAAAAACGTTGGCTATAGCCTTTCCCATTTAAAAAAGTGACAGTTTGCTAAGCACAGTAACAGCAGATACATTGTTTGCCTCAAATCTTCAGGTTGCAATTAACAATATATTTGCTGTTCATTAGTTCCATAGCTGGCGACACGACATAAGAAGTAATCGGCCACTCGTACCACATAAACCTCGACCGCAGAGCGCGCAACGACCAAAGTTAGATTGCTCCCATCTCTGTTTATAGTATTGGGACAGTTTTTAACCTTACCCCTGCCCCAGCCTCACCTCCTTGCTCCCTCCGCTAAAGTGTTGCTCGCCTAATTTTCGTGATATAACAGTTTTCCTGAGTGGTTTTACGGGTAATGTCCTTTCTTTGCCATCTATAATAACTACATTTTTATTATTAGGGCTCAGTACCCAACAAGGCAAAACTTAACCGTCGATCACATTGTTGTTGGTCCGTCCATCTGTCAAACCCTTTTTTCTCACGTACGGCTGGCGGTAGCAAGTTTAAAGCAAATACTGCGTGCTACAGTCACTAAAAATTAAAGCTTCAACGTAATCAAAATATTCCAAAAATCGTTAACTTGTAATGCAATCAAAAGATGCCACCTTTATGTGTTAAAATGGTCACAAACTCACAGATGATGACATACCGCCCGGCTCCAACGATCACCTGCAGAGAGATGTTCTGTTGAGTCTGGATCCGTTGCTTTTGGGTGGCTGACCACGCACAGCACATCGCATACGACGCTGGAGCTGCATAGGTTAGTCTAGAACGGACGTAGGTTTTATAGATTCTCAGTTTCGCTCGTAGTGGTAGCCTCGAGGAGATAACCGGACTCAGAAGTATACGCGACGCCTTGGCTTGTCGGATCACATGGTCCACCATTGACGCCATTCGCAGAGACCGATCGATGACACACCTGAGGAAGCGAACCGAGGTCTGCCACTCTACGTCCTGTCCTCGGAGTTGCAACTCACGTGGTGTACTGCGCCGATGGTGGCCGACTTCCCAACGTTGACGGCCATCCTCCATTTGTCCAGCCACTTAGGCAGCAATTCCAGCAACGGCTGCATCTTCCAGGCCGCTGTGTCCGCCCGCCGTGACGAGGCGAATTAAGCGCTGTCCTCCGCGAACAGCTCGAGCGTTACATCTGTTTCCCACCCCTGTAGATGTCTTGCCAGGGTGGGAATGTCGTTAGTGAATGCTGCATACAGGAACAGCGAAAGGCAGCTTCCCTGGGGGACGCCGGCACTGATCGTCCGCGCAGGGGAGTCTCGTCCCTCCACCAAGACTTAGAATCGGCGCCCGTTGAGGAAGGACGCCACTGTCCTCAGTCGTGCAGGTGGTATGGTAGTGTCCAATCAGCTTGTGGAGGAATCCCGCGTGCCATACACGGTCAAACGCCTTCTCGATGTCGAGGAATACGCCCACCGTGTAGCGGCCGCGATTTCTCTCGACTGCCAAGTGCTGAAGCACGCGCGTCGACTGGAGTATGGTGGAGTGCTCACTCTGGAACCCAAATTGCTAATCACGGAGAATTATGTGTGCCTGTAGTATCCGCGGGAGCAGGCGCTCGAACAGATTAGCGATGTGTGACAGCAAAAGTTATTGGGCGGTAGCTGGCAGGTTAGCGACGATCTTTGCCGGGCTTCGGGAGGAAGATGAATTTCCCGTTCATCCAGTTATTTGGGAAGTGTCCCGTCCGGAGGATACCGTAGAATAGCCTGGACAACGCGACAGAAGTTTTCGGCATTCGGGCTAGTGCCAACGTCGGGATTCCGTCCGGTCCTGGTGCCTTCCGTTGTGGGAGATATCTGACAGCTTTTGCCAGCTCGGCTGAGGAGATGAACTGATCCCCTCTGAGGAGGAGGACTGGCGGGGGTTGTGTTTCATAAATTCTGCAACCCTTGCTTCGACAGCGCCAAAGTGCGCTAGGACAGAGGTATCGGCTGGGTGAAGCGTAAATTGCAGTTCCTGTTCAGTGCAGTGTTCTGCTAGAATCTCAGCGCGATCAACAGCAGTTAAATACCGGGAGCCTGCGCTGTCCATGCTTGAGCAAATGGGGTCCTTGGTGCGAGTGAGCTGTCGATTTAGGTGGTGGAGGCTAGTCTTATTCTCGCCCACACGGTCAATAATTTTCTCCCAAGTGGTACCGTCCCTTTGAGTGTCGATTAAAATAAATCAACACTTGATTTACTTCAAAATAAAACCAGGCTTAGGCATATAAAGCTTTAAGGCACCTTACGTATCTAGATTTTATGTTATTGGACATAGATAGCTAATACCAACTTGACCATCAGATATCCATCAACACACCACATGGGAACTAGGTACAATGCCAGGACCTTCATTATAATTCTCGGTTACATTGAACTGGATGGAAAACACGGACAATTTTTATTGCCACTTCAACCATCGTTCATTTAATGCGATGGTACCAACCCGGGCGTGATTAACCCTACCCCTAGTGAGTATGGACGGTGACCTACGGTTGAAAATGGTCACCCATCCAGAACCCAACCGCGCTCAGAGGTGCTTCACCCAGCTTATCGAACCGCAAGAGACAAGTTTAGTAGGATCGCAAATAAAGGATTTTATCAATTTTAGTTCGCGTTGTTTGATGCCGTAGTGGTCAATATATTACGATTTACGCAATCAAACGATTTAATGAACGAAAAATTGCAATATATTACTGTAACGAGGGTTAAAGCTCTGGTCAAAAACAACATGTGTTTATTGTTCATAGAAATAAAAATATTGTTAGCTATTATTTAACTAGCGGGATTACTTTTGCAAAGATGCACGTTTGTTGACTATTCTCTTGGAAAACTAACTTTTACATGACTTATGTAAACTTACTCGTAACTTGCCACTTTCCACTTAGCACCTCCAGTTACCTTAATTCGATAATTAAGTTTCGGTTACATTGCATATTATTATGGTGTAACCAAAAAGGTAACATTGGGATTTTTTGTAGCTGGAGGTGTTGGAAACGGGCGTTAGTCAAATCACACAGAATACATATTTGAGATAATTCAAAATGTAGTGTGTTGCTGTCACTGCCAAAATCACTGAAACATGAACGAATATGTCGGTGATTTTACATAGTATACAATAAACAACATACACTGATTATTAATCTGACTTTAAAAGCACTTTTGAAACATTTATGAGGTATACTTTTTATGATTTTTGGATATGTTAAAAAACCTGCTTTGAGAATTTGGTGTTTAGGTTATTTAATTTATAGATTATCTCTTATGTCTCGTAGCGAATAGACCTGTCTCCGCATTTTCCCTTTAAATCTAAATTGAAAATAAAATTAAATATAAAATAACAATTTAGAATACTCATGGCCCGATTTAGAAACATTCACGATAAAAACTATTATTTTATACTTTAATCTCACATAAAAGTTACATTTCAATAATTTGTTTAGCAAGCTTTGTGTAAAATCAGTATACTTTGTGAATTTGAGCATTCGATTAGAAGCTCGCAGGCCTTGACGGATACTGACAGATCAGGGTTTATTTTACCCCGGAACTGAATCCTGAAACTGTATAAATTAAATTGAATTCCAATCACCAATACAAGTAGAAGAATTTTATTTCTAGAGAAATAACTCTCGAAACCATTACCACGTTTCATGTTAATTGATATCGAAATTGAGAGACCGGAATCTTTGGCTTGACTTTGTTCTGAGATTAGTGATAGTTTATAAATCGAATGTTATTTAATTAATTTACTAACAATTATAGAAACAACATATTTATAATCATAATGAAATTTTGTCTATGTTTTCGTGTCTCAAACCTTAATTACTTATCCCTGAAATTGTTACTCGTACACAGATCGTATTTTATAAATGTATTTATTATTCATATAATTTTGTTGCCCTTCCACGCGAATCAGACTGCATTCCATCGTAATTTCACCTTAATTTCAACTTAATTGCCTTAAATTTAGGAACAGTTACATATCATCGATATATATGTTTTCGAAAATAAGTCAGATAAGTATGCATTTATTGTAGGTAATAAAGAAGCTTAACTTACCAAACTGATCCATGGAGAAGCAGAATTTGTTTTCTTTTTATTTTGATAATTTCAATTGAAGTTATATTATTTTCTATGAAATTTTAGAAAACAATGTTAAATAAATGTTGTTTATATTTTTTTCTTTTACCAATATGACAGAATGCTTTTATTTTTTTTCATTTTCATTTCATTTCGAACATTTGTCACCAAGTATTAAGAAATAAATACGTATGTTTAAAATATGAAATATTTTTCTATGAATATCGTATACGATTTATTATTGCACTGGTTAATTTGATTAATTGTTTCTGCAACAAACACTTTAAGTTACATAGGAAGATTCTATGAGTTTACTTGTAAAATATATTTTTGGTCAATTCAACAGTTGGCGGCTTGAAAATAATTTAACCTGTTCCTAAAATAAACTTTCGAAGTAATTAACTTGTATAAAACATGCTTTAAAGTATTTTGAAGCATTTTGTAATACCACCGAGAAACCAGGAAATATAAAATTAAAACGAAATAATACAAAATAAAATGTTTTATTATTGCAATAAGGTACTTGAAGCTGCATTAAATCCATGTAAAAACACTGTAATCTGTGAAATCAACTTCGCTAAATCACATCATCCATTTATTAGCACCTCTTGTCACTGCGAAAGAAACGGCGAGAGAAGCAAGAGCGAGCGAGCGGCTGCTTTGCGAGGCGCTCGATCGTAATGCGTTCATTGACACTCGAGTGACGCGGCCACGGCAAGCGAGCGATCGCGTCGGCTGGCGTGTGTCACGCTCCGTGCAACACACGCTTCTGTCACGCTCGCAGCGCGCCACACTGACGCGAGGGGCGGGCCACGCCGCCGCGTCACGCCACAAGGGACGGGCTCCGATTGACGTTCGGCTACGTTCGGCGTCACGAGTGAAACCGAAAACTACGCCAGAGGCATCTGACAGCGGACACCGAGTGCATCCGAGCCACACGACTCTTGGAAAAATCAACATTTTCACCAGTTATTCTCATCAAACTTTCTGTGAGTACTTTAACAAATAATTATCTAGTGTTGTTTTGAGTTTTAAAAAGCTCCGACCAGTGCGCATCGACAGGATAACAACAATAAACATGTGTACAAATGTGTTGGCATCATAAGCCAAGCGTCTGTACTATTAACGGCCGTTCCTCTTTCAAATGTTTAGATGATGAAAACAATTTCAGCTTTCTGTCAAAATTATCAAAAGTCTATCGGGTGATTGAATTGGTTTCGTAATATTAGATGTTATCCAGTCATAACCTCAAAGGCGATTGCCGTTGAGTCAGGCTACGTAGTTTTGAAGTCCGCCGCTAGATGGCGGGACCTGTAAACCAGCGGCGTGTCTGCCTTGAAGGTGGAGCTTGTTGATAGACTATATCGTTAGAAAATTAGGCGTATTTTCTATTTTCAGAAAATTTACAAGCCTAAAATTTCCACTAACTTTCGTAATATCTTATTTTCTCTGCGTTTCCTACCTCTTTTATATGACTGGACATGGATGGCTACTGCACCTAGCTGTTATTATGTTACCCCAACACAGCTCATAGAAACTAGGTGCCATGCCTGCATGCATACATTGACCCTACCTTGTTTTTAACACACCACAAGCAAAAAATATCGAATAAAACGCTTGTGTGGAACGTAGATAAAACAAATAATTATAACTTATATATAACAAAAAAGTAGGTTTGGCTGCCGAGTCGGCAGGAAGTTTAAAAAATAATAAATATCACGCATTAACCCATCAAAATTATTTATTTGCTTCTTTCGCGGTTGAAACCTTCGGCCCGTAGTGTCAGAGCGCCAAATCCTTCAAATATATGAAATTGGAAAGAAAATTATCGACTTAACAGGAGACAAAAAACAAATTTAACAAAAAAAATAACCGACTTCAAAGGAAAAGCACTAAAAAGTAAAAAATAATTTCCATTTTTGTAGTTACGATTTCTGTTATTTTTTGAGTCGGCGTCAGCCGGACACGCGCTGCGCCAATCAAGAGAAACTAACCTAACCTAACCTAACCTAACCTAACCTAACCTAACCTTGGCTGACACCGACTCAAAAAATAACAGAAATCGTAACTACAAAAATGGAAATTATTTTTTACTTTTTAGTGCTTTTCCTTTGAAGTCGGTTATTTTTTTTGTTCAATTTGTTTTTTTATTTGTTTATTTTTAGTGAATCTGAAGTACACTTACTAATTTGTAGACGTCCTTTTCCAATAAAAAAAGAATCACCGAAATCGGTTGGCGTTATATTGAGTTATTCGTCCATTTGTCGCGCACATCTTAATACAAATTTAAGACTTTTATGATTTTCTCATGGATATCATTGTCAGAACTTAACCAAATTAAAATGGGACCACTTGGGAAGCACTAGCTATCATTTAAAAAAATAATCATCAAAATCGGTTCACCCAGGCAAAAGTTATGAGGTAACAAACATAAAAAAAAAACAAAAAAAAAAAACATACAGACGAATTGATAACCTCCTCCTTTTTTTGAAGTCGGTTAAAAATGTCAGCAAGTTACTCGGAAAGTTATTTAACACAATTACTAAGCATTGCTATCCAGAGGGGCAATGCAGCAAGCGTGATGGGAACATTGCCAAACGTGTCGCATATTGTGTCTCTTTTTTTTCTTTTTCATGTTTTTAAAATTTGTATTTAATCATGTTATCGAATAAATCATTATTAAAAAAAAAACTAGTTATAGACTATACATGACATAAAAAAGGTAGCAAATTTAAAATTTTCGTGGATGTTTTCGAAAGAGATGTTGTTTTAAGTTTGCATTTTTTAACAACATTAAAATTGGATAAACATCTGGTAAATTAATTACTTAGTTTGATTTTTTTTTTTACATACAATTGGCATTATTTGAAGGTATTTATAATTTTCTTATGAAATGAAATGAAATTAAATTAAATTAAATATTTATTTTGTTACAATTATGGTCAGTTATGGTCATCATTAGAAATGTACCGTACATTTCTAAAATTTGCGTATTACCGCGTACAAAATTATACCTAAAAATAAGACACCATTCATAAAAAAATAAAAAACTATCTGACATTATTTAAAATCAAAAATTTATTCGACACTGTAAAAACTTTTTTCTGTGAGCCACTTATTTAAGTTTTTCCTAAATGTAAAATATGGCAACTGTCTCAGGCTGATATAAATAGTCGTAACAGAATCTAAGACTAACGAAAAGTAGTACTTTGTGACGTCATTTCGACACACTTTGTATGGACGAAATGTCAAAGTAATGCAAAGTGACGTCGGAAAGTACTACTTTTCGTTAGCCTTCGTTTCTGTTACGACTATTTATCTCAGCCTCAGTGTCTCTGGTTAAAATTTTAAATATTACTAGGTTTGTGTTTGGAAGGGTAAGATTATGTCCCGACCGTGTGTTATAGCAATAAATTGGAGCTTACTAAATTGAAATAATGTTGATTTCTTTCACAAAATTACATATGTCATAAATATACAAGAAGGGAAACGGCATTATAATAGGTCGGGGAAAAAGTCTTTTCGCATTATAGTATGTATGAACTTGTAATAAAATCTCTTTGGCTATACTATTTGTATCTGGCTGGTTTTGGTATCATTGAAAGTTTAAATTTTAAAGAACATAATTCCAAATTCAAATTAGGAAAATGTGTGATTCTCATTTGTTTTTCGTACTGTCAAAATGAGTGAATCTAATGAAGAAATTCGATACATTTTAAAATTTTACTACAAAAAAGGTAAAAATGCAACGCAGGCCGCGAAAAAAAATTGCGATGTTTATGGACCTAGTGCAGTGTCTGTGAGAGTAGCACAAATTTGGTTTAAGCGTTTTCAATCCGGAAATTTTGATGTCAAAGATGCACGTCGCTCTGGACGCCCTATTACGGATAAAATGGATGCCATTTTTGAAAAAGTGGAGCAAGATCGGCATATCAGTAGTTACGACGTAGCTGAAGAACTAGGAATTGACCACAAAACAGTTTTGGCGCATTTGAAAAAAACTGGGTACACAAAAAAGCTCGATATTTGGGTACCTCACGAGCTCACTGAAAGAAACCTAATGAACCGTGTACTCATTTGTGATTCTTTATTACGACGTAATGAAACCGAACCATTTTTGAAGAAGCTGATAACTGGTGATGAAAAGTGGATCACGTACGACAAGAACGTGCGAAAAAGGTCGTGGTCAAAGGCCGGTCAAGCTTCACAGACTGTGGCGAAACCCGGGTTAACTCGCAACAAGGTGATGCTGTGTGTGTGGTGGGATTGGAAGGGCATTATTCATTATGAGCTGTTACCACCAGACAGGACCATCGATTCTGAACTCTACTGCGAACAACTGATGAGATTAAAGCAAGAAGTTGAGAGAAAGCGGCCGGAATTAATCAACAGAAGGGGTGTGGTTTTTCATCATGATAACGCTAGACCTCACACACTCAGCAAAAACTAAGAGAGTTTGGCTGGGAGGTGTTAATGCATCCGCCGTATAGTCCTGACCTTGCACCTTCAGATTTCCACCTGTTTAGGTCTCTTCAGAATTCTTTAGGCAGTGTCAGGTTAACATCACGAGAGGACTGCCAAAACCACTTGTCGCGGTATATTGATCAGAAGTCCCAATATTTCTATAGCAATGGGATCATGTCCCTACCTACAAGATGGCAAAAAGTTATCGAACAAAATGGTACCTACATACTTTAGTTAAATGTAAATAAACCATATTAAAAAATGTTTTGAATTTTCTTAAAAAATGCGAAGAAACTTTTTCCCCAACCTATATTTAAATCTTTAAACAGAGGTCAGCGAGTATCGAAATAACCTGCACCACAAACAGAGCGAATAGCTTAATAAACTTATTAATAGCTTAATACACTATTTGAGTGAAAAAGTGCTTTTTGACTTTCATTTTCCATGTGCTGAGTTCAATATTCAACATGATTTTCTCTGAAAAAAATTGGACTTTTTTGACTTTACTTAGGTCACTCAAATATGGTTTTCTTATTTATAACTATACAATATATATTTAAAAAATATTTTAATTAAAATTTGTTTATTAACGTGGTATGTATTTATCTTATACTGGTATGGATTGCAAGCTGCTAAGAAAGACCCTTAATGTCATACAACAATGTGCTCGCCTGTACAGTTATAGTTTGTTAATTCATAATTTTAAGGAGATATAGCATAAATAGCTTTGCACGACCGTGGCACCATCTACCTTTACGCACACACCCCCTTAAAATTGTTTGTGTTGTCCAATGAAGATATAGCTGGTTCAATGTTACGAGTCCATTACGAACATTTTAAAGGAATTCAGCCAGCGAATTCGTGCAAGTTTCTAAGCACTTGACTCTCCCACCGCTATATTCTATCACAATGCTAGTAATTTTCCCATATTCGTTGCAAAACAAGTGCTAGGGGTTTCGTTCAGTTTTTTCTTCCGACTTGTTACGAAGATTTCGATGTTATATTATAAAATTTCGTCTAGTTTAATTATGTTGCTGTGAGAATGTAATGGTTACATACATGCAGAATATAAATATATCTAAGTTTTTTCAAGCCTGTGTGGTTACTTCCGTTTCGTTACTATTCTTGATAACATATAGACCGGACATATTGTAACACATTTTTAAATGTTTATTTTATAATTCATCAGATTTTTGTGCATTTCAGTCTTGGGTCGAATTGTCCGAAAACCAAGTTAAAGTTAGCATTCATACAATTAATTTATAGTGTACAGTTTTCAGAAGAAGTGTTTCTTTAAACGTGTCTAATATCTACAATTGTAAAGGACAATTTAATATGTTGATTTAAATAGAATAGTTAGTTTTTGTGGTCAAACACAATGAAAAAAAAATGATTCTCGCAAAATCGCTGCATCCAAAGAAAATTTACAAAAATTTAAAGAAATCGCAGAGGTGCTAAAAAATATTTTAAAATGGATGGGCAATTCCTTCCTGTGTCCTGACCAGGCATCTTTCGAATCTAAAAGGGTTACCAACAAAATACAGATGAATAATTTCTCAATCAAAAATACAACTCAAATTCGTTCTTGTTTCCTTTATATTACTTTTGGATTGGTCAATTTTTAGAAGACGGTTCGATCACCGTAGGAAAAAAAGAATCGACAAAAAACTTCGTCGGAAGTCATAAATTTTAAAAAAATAATTACATCATAAAAAAAATACGAGAGGTTTCGTGGCACAACCGGTAGAGTGTTTCTTTCGCAAGATATTATTCGCAATGTTTTTTTTTTTCAGGATTCTTATATATGAAGGGAAATACCTGGCATTGCACCTAATTCCTTCGAAATTGCGGTGTGATATGTCCGTGTGATGTAGTCCGACTTCTCACCTAACCTGACTTGCACGCCAAAGCGATCGACTGGCGTTTTCAAATGGCGCTTTTCGAGTCTGAGTTTGATTTGACATTACCCATCGCCGCCAAAAATACGTTGACGTTACCGTTTACGACAACTCCGCTTTTTAATACAAATCGGTAGTGACAGGTTGAAGAAGTAAAACAACAAAATGAGTAGTATAAAACTTGTATGGGTTTGACGTTTCTATGTAACTTCGAAGTTCCGTATACGCCAATATAGATGACAAGTCGGACTACGGGCTTAGTTCCTAAAAAAACATCCATTATGGGGAATTCATACGTTGATCTACGTGGTTTATCCATCCATGCCTTTCAAAACCCGCAGCTTCACAGAACGGCGGCGTTCAATCGAGCGACGCATCGGACTTTTTTTCTTATTAATTAATACAAAACCCACCGCGCCGCCATTGACAATCGCCACGATATCTCAATCAAATAAATCACCCATTTTACCTGGATCCACCGAGACATATTCAAATGAGTGTCGCCTGCTGGCGACTGTACCTTCGGACTGCCGAGGGGTAGGTAAGAGGTACAAGGAACCGAGTGTGCCCCTTGACAGATTTATTGCGTTGAGCTGCTTTGTTGCTCTCACGCGTATCAATATTTGAGACTTTTTATTTCTAGTTAATTCCGTAGTTTGGACGACCCAGGATGAGACGGAATGCGGGAACGGGCCCGCGAAATTGAATGGTTTTCGCATTTCTACATTGAGGTGGACTGCGAGGAATGTCTAATTTTGGCATTAGAAAATAATTGTTATATATTTGAGAAGAAATCATTTCGTGAAAGGCTGGCCGCCTATAAGTTGAATAAAGTTACACTTATTTCAACTTGTAGTAACGACATTCTCATCATTGCCAACATTTCAAGTTAATTTAACAAACTATTACTATTAAAATAAATATAATCGTCAAAATGCCATCCATAAAACAGTCATGTCGCCAATTTAGATGGCCGCCAGTCTCCCGCCGGTACAAATATAGGTTAATTTTTTAATTTTTCCAACAAAAATAATGTTATTTTTATCATTTCTTAATTTTGTTCATACGGCATTACTGTATATATCTGTACTTTTATAAATAACTTTGAATACATTCCAAAACACTGTTCAGGTTTCTAAGCTCACTTTTATAGCAATGATGTTGCGTCTTTAGCATTTCTACCATATCCCACAAATGTCACATTTATGTTCCCAAGAATGTTTGCCATTCCGGTTTGAGGCAACAAAAAATACTTTTACCTTGTCACTCGATAGCACTAAATCTTGCTCAGCAGTCACTCTCCCCATACTGAGATATGCTTGCAGAGATTTATGACCTCACAACTTATTGTGCGCCATATTTAAAATGCGTGAGAAAGATACGTGATCCTACCCGGCTTCGGTGTCGAAACGTCAAAAACATCGAGCATCGGCTTCATTCACGTGTACCTATGTTTTTTATGTGTGTTAAATTTTATACATGGATAGCTAATATGTAGCCGATCATCAGGATATAAGCCTTAAACACCACACGGGAACTAGGTGCCATGCCAGGACCTCCCATAGATTGCTGGGCCACATTGCACTGGATGAAAAACACGGACTATTAATGTAAATATAAGGTCCTTAATATTAAATTGGCGTTTTGTAAAGCTGGCCACTATGATCTCAAATTACTGGCGTTTGGTTAGGATTTCAAAATCTAAATTTATTTCAAATTTAGGTTTGTGCTATATTTGGGTTTTGAATTTTGTGATTAAATTGTTTTCAAGCCTTTTGTTCTTTTAGCGTTCCGTACCCAAAGGGTGCCAACGGAACCCTATTACTAAGCCTCCGCTGTCCGTCCGTCCGTCCGTATGTTACAGGCTGTATCTCATATCAGGGTTTGTTTCATCACACTGAATGAACTACGATTGAAGCGACAATGAAAATTTTCCATGTTTTCATCTAGTTCAATGTAGCCATGCAATACAAGGAAGGTCCTAGAATGGCACCTAGTTCCCGTATGTTCTTTAGGTACCATTTAGTACATTAGGTGCGGTATTAGCTATAATGTCCAGTTCCATAAAAAATCTGTTACAAATGAATACTCAGCATCTGATAACTACTTAGAAAAGATATCTCAGTAATAAATCATGCTAAATCTCGGATTAACGAGGTGACTTCATTGAATAAAATATATCCGGTCCGGCTTGTTTAAAAATACGATGATAAATTATATTTTATGAAATGTTTCGATGTCATTGCTACCAATATATCATGTGACTGGGCGGGCTAATCCAAGGTCACAACGAAGGTGGGTAAAAATATTTTAAAAACCCTTACTAAATCACCACGAGCTAAATCGTTTCGAAACGCAGCACGTTAAAACAAACATTCTGGACGTCTAAGTATTTATTAAACTAAAAAATATTCAATCAAAGTAATCAGTTTCAATTCGCACAATATTAGGTATTGGAAAATGTAATCCTTTTGTGTCACAGTAATTATTGAATACAGAAAATAAATAAACAAAATATTTACCAATGAAACAGAGATCGGCCCAAGAAAACGAAACTCCAGTGCCGTATCTAAGTCAATTTATCTGCAGCTGTAGTTACGTCAGGAGGCACAATGGCTTGTAATGAAATAAAATACAAATAACAAAATGTTTACATACCTATACGTATAGATGTTGCATATCAGGTTTTCGTTCATGTAGTACAAGCGCGAGTAACAAATTTAGTTATCCACCCACACGAATACGAACGCACGGCCGCACGGACACAAGATTATTTATTATATATTTTTTGTTCGTTTTGTTTCCGATTTAACATAAATAAGATATGTTATTTAAGGCCAATATATCACTTGACAGGTGGTAAGCTCTGTCGACCTGGAATCGTACTCTAAAAAGGACGATTTCTTTGAGAGTATAAGGACGAAATTTCAATGAATATCACTGGTGTATCAATCTGACGGCTTGCGGGCATTTCAAACACGATTTATATGTTTTTCATTGTGAAAACCTTTTGTGTGATTTCAATCGGTATAATTCGTTCGTACATGAATGCAGCTACTATTCATAGGCAACATTTTTTAATGCAGTTCTGGCGTGTAAGCATTCTAGTTCCAGACAGAAGGCTGGCAAACTCTTTAACCTTGACAATTTTATAAGCCATGTTCCAATATCTAAACCTCCTGGAATTCTGCTGCGGTGAATGTTGTATTCTGAGTACAATATCATTATATCCCGACCATCATGATTGTGGCATGGACCAACTTGACGTTCCCTAAAGCGACGCGGACGTGGGCAATCTTACCAGAGCCAGTCGCGAGTGTCGACGCATCGCATATCGGCTCCGGCTAATCGATGCGCCCCGTACTGCGCTGTCTTCCGCGACCGAGCGGCCATTACGCACCTTTATTGCCGGCCGTGCCCCCGCGCGCCCCGCGCCCGCTGCCGCCCCGCCCGCTCCCCTCGCCCCGACGACGACGCTTTCTTACGGCATTTACATGACGAATCAATATGCCCGGCCGAGAGCAGCCGTGCCGATTCTATGTTTATTGTTCATTTAGTTTTGGTCAATTTCGATATAAAAATGCACAATCCTGAAAGGGGTCTAGAAGCTCATTCGTCATAGCTTTGGATTTAATTAATTTCTGTAACTGCTTCTCATGCTCTTAGAATGAATATCCCTTATTTCGACAGAGCTTTGTTAGGAGAAAACCGGTCAAGCGTTAACGTGTTCACTTTCCGAGGGTGCCGTCACTGTCATAATCTACACTAAATTAGCGTTACAGAAATCTATCTTTTACACAAAATTGTGACGTTTTGAGCTAAAGTAATTAGTTGGTGCACAACTATATAAGTGTACCTATTATTGCTATTTTTTTTTTCAGAAAATAACTCACTCTCGAACTCGAACTCGCTTGTACCCATTGCTTGTACCTAAATGGCCCACCTGGTTCCAATTACATATATTTCCTGATTTAGACAAATGTTCAGAGCAAAAACATTCTCTCGTTATTTTCAAAATATTATTACAGTGCTTCAAAGTAGATATGAATAGGTAGTTGCATGACCTCCAACAATTGAGATAACGAAAGTAGCATCGTATAAATTTACTTTTGTGACGACAACAATTAGGTTGATAGTTGATACTATAGCAATGATCGCAGTCAATAACCCTAAGTGTAAGGTAAGATTGTGGATAGTATTGTGTCGATAAAAATAATGTGGAGAAGTCATATTTGTACATATAGATAGCTTAGGAGTGGACATCCAAAAATTGCAGCTTCGTACTCTTCTATACAGACGAATGTAATTCACCACATTCCCGAAGGATTTGGGTGCCTGTACCTTCCCTTTATGAACAGAAAATCTCAAAAAATCTTATTACAATGCTTTTTCTGTCCTTGGTAAAACCTCAAACACTGATAGACATATTCAATACATACAAAATATCAACGTTCCTAATTGTTAGCGTGATTGTCACCAACTCACCAAGCGTTTCCTGAAATTGGAATTACGAGGCCGTTTGTTTAGCCTTTGTGAATAAGGGAAAGGTGAATTAAATCTATAAATTCACTAACGATACCCAGGACCGTAACTCAAACGTTTAAGCCATTACCTACAACACTTGCCTTATTTATAGCGATCACAGCCACCGAATATTTCTCCCCTGCCTTTACTACCCTGGTACCCTGGTACCTCGTGCTGTGTTACTATGGTCCGATAAAGGACAATGCCAGATTTTGTATGGAAGGTGGTACCTTCTTTTATTCGCGCAGCCATCAACGAAACTTAGTAATTTTTAGGGTCAGAAGTTCAAATTCAAAATAAATCAATACAAAAAAAAAACAATTATGACTTCTAACCCTAACTTAATGCGGACTGAGTTTAGGCAGAAGCATGTCATAACAAATTTTGGTTGTAACAATATTCTTAACTAAAATAATTAAGTTTGGTCGATGGCCGCGTCAACAAAAAAAACCTTGATAATGAAAAGGCACCAATTTCAGGCAAGGTCCAAATAAGTGCCGTTGCTTGGTTTGGGCGTTAAAAAGAAAAAATAATCCGGATATAGCATCGTCACATACGCGTGAATGTGTCCTGTCGAAACTTATTTTAAATATATCCTGCTATAATGCACAGTCGTTACTTATCAAATGTATACACTGGAAAGAGAAGGAATTTCTAAGTCCCTTTTACTCTATGGTTGACGTCAGCATGTCAGAAAGAGATCTCAAATTTATCTCTATTTCCGGTGTATAGATTTCAGACGAAACGACTGCACATCAAATGAGGTACACTCAACTAAATTATCCCAGGCACCGAGTATTTATTTGAATGGAACCATAGAGTTTAATCAAACGGTTACTTCGGTCTAAGAGGATTCGGAAATATTATATTTTAATGCATTCTGTATTTTCATGACAAAAAATATTTGTATTCTGAACGTTTCTGTTAATAGTTTAAGGATTGAGCCAGCATAATAGTAAAATACAGGCTCAGGAAAAAAAAATCCCCTTTTTTTCATCACCGGATGTCTTCACTCAACAAATTCAGCCTCACAAAACAGATTTGATCCAATCTTACTGCGTGATCTTAATTCAACTAAACGTGGTTTTACGGTTCAAAACGTAAATTAACCATTTTATTTATTTTAGATCGTCAGCTCAAAATAAGACGTACAAAATGTAATTATAATCGCACTACACGGATATACAGCTGCGCTGAACCACTAGATTGGTTTGCATTTATTTTTCAAGATTTACTTGGGAAAATAGCAAACTTGCAATTTCAATGCTGCTCTAGTATTTTACAAAAAAAATCCTCCAAATTATCCTGTATTTACAGTATAAATGTCTGCCGCCGGTTTTGGCGATATTATATTACGTATGCATTACAAACATAAATATCGTGTAGGAGCAACGGTTTCGCTAATCCCCCAAGTTATCATAAATTGTCACTTTATGACATTTGGAATGAGAGCCGCTCGATGTCGCGAGAGGGCGCTAGCGCGATGAGCGAGAGGAAACTTGCGTTAAATTTTACAAAATGCGGGCGTCGCGTCGGGTTGCTAATTTAGCTTATTTCGCCTTGGCCGCCATTGTTTAGGTCGGGCCATCTCAATCAATGACTATGGTCCCCTATCCCTATTTAACTGCTAAGTACAACGAGAAACGTTGGCTAAGTTGTACGAGTAGCTAAAATGACGTAAGACACCTCTGTTCATCGATTGCTAAAATTAATTATATTTCATAATCAACAATTATTTTGGCCATTTATGAAGGTGACAAGCGATCAGGGGAAATATTTAGATCGGAACCTACGAAGGAGGACCTCCCTGAGAGAACATAAACTAAAAAGTCTGTTGTTACAGCCAGTTGTGACCACTTACTACCTACGCTTAGTGGTTTTCGTCCCATTTCAATACGCAACTTGGGCGCGGTGGGAAGGGCAGAGAGCTTGGGTGAACGGGAGTGGCGATAGAACTCATTCACATGGCGGCAGCGCAGCCACGAGTTAGTGGCAAAGTTCTAAATGTAGTTACCTAGTTCGCTTACGAATCATTGATACACGAATCATGATTAATTGCACTAATACCCGTTTCGACCACCTCCAATTATAAAAATAAGAAAGTTATCTTTCAGTTACACCGTGTAAATATGCAAATGTAGCCTAAAGTTACTTATCGGATTTCAGGTAACTGCAGGTGGTGAAAAGAGGGGTAAATAACGTCCTCTGAAATACTTTCAAATTAATAAGCGAACTTACACGCCGACGCTGCCGCCGTTGAATGTAAAAGGGGCTAGACCGCACGCCCATGCAAACGAATTTCGGTTGCTACTCCTGTCCTTCCTTGCTCTCTGGGGAATGGTGACCGATCAACCGTTGAGGCATACTTTTTGGTTGAGGGTATAAGGATCTTTGATTGAGATTAGAATTCCACGAACTGTAGGTCCCATTCCTTACTTACTAAGTAATCCCAGATTCGTATCATAATCGCTCTGACTGAAAGACAGTCAAATGACAAAAAAGACAGCATCATGACAGAAGGTGCCCATCCATGGTAAACAGCTGATAATTACACAGTGTATTTTTCTGCTAAGTTATTTCACTCTTGGTTTTCGATCAACGCTATCCCGAAGATCAACCCCATCAGACTCGCATAGCTATAAATATCGTTGGCGGCGGCGGAGGTGCGTCCGTTCTAACTGACGGCTCAAATAAAAGTGGGAGTTCCACGTTCGAACCCCGGCAACGCCTCCGGCTCGTGAGACCTGGACATCAACAATTAATACTCTTCATTTAATCGATTTCTTAAATTATTTCTCTCCTCTTTGATATATGTTAATCCGTTTCGGGAATTCTTTATATTGAGGCGACCATGATATATTGATGCCTGGGATATAATTATATGGGTGGCGTACTCCATTGACACGTATTGATGAGTTTTAATCTGATCGGATCCACTGAATGCAGATTATTATTTAGATTTAATTTTTATTTTGCTCCCTTCCTTTATGATCAAGCAGGCATACATCTATGGGCATTAATATCATCCAACCAATTCCTCTAATAACGAATAATGCACTTTTTTATAGAATAAATAAGATTGTTGTAGAGTAAATAAAACCTGTACTGATTTTGTGACACTTCTGGATCGCCATTTGTTTAAATATTTTGACGCCTATATGAAATCAGAATTCAGAGAAAGGATTGTGGTGTCATCGTTGATTGGCGCAGTTCTGCTATGAATTGGGCGACGTAAAGAAAAGGCTCAACAGCAGACCCCTGAGGCACGCCGGCAGCAATGACGCGAAATAGAAAAGTGCAGTGCCTTTCCTTGACTTGGAAAATACTCTCGGGTCTCGGGGGTGGCTCAAGGGTGGCTGAGAATAAAAAGATGTAATTTGTTGATGCAGAGAAGCCCTTTATTGGTATATTCAGTCCAATCTTTTTACTGGTACTTTAATTAAGTAACTATTTGACAATTCTATTGATGCTCTGTATTTTATATTTTATGTAGAATAGATTTTGACGACTCCAAGTGCTCGTTATGTGTTCCAAAGGCTGATTTATATATACAAATACAAATACAAATACAAATGCCTGCTGTATTTTCAGAAAAGCTGCAGCACAGCGTTTGAAATTTTCTCCTACGATTTTTTCCTGCAAACTTTGTAAACTTATATACTACGCACTTAATAGTGTCCTGTGAAGTTCTTAGGCGTTCCTGGAATTGAGAAAATCAGTAGTAAGGTAATTCGCAAGCAAACTCACTCGCCGGCGCTGCTGCCACCGCCCCATACAAACGAGTTTCGGTTGTTACTCCCGTCATTTCATGCTCGCTGTATATAGTGTTGTTGCCGAAAGCCAATATGGTGGGAAGGTCAGCCGTACTAGGTTAGGATCTGTAAAAGTACTTACTCCAGACACCGATTACAGGTACAGAGATGATGTTATAGGTGTTCATTGTTTTGTATGAATTACTTTATTGAAATTCATATTCATTCTTCATTAAAAAAGTAAAATTTTTGAAACAGAGTTATCTACTTTAAAGTTGCAATTGTGTGCAATCAAGAGATTCTGAGTCACCTGTGAGTCACTGGTGACTCACTCGTACTCATGAAATGACAGCCACGAGTCACCATCCTGTCCCTTTCGAATTATTCTAATTAGAGTGCGATGGCACAAACATATTTTGTATGTTTGATAACATCAGGCGAAAGCGTTTCACTTTCATCTGTGACTAACTCGCTTTCGCTTTCCTGAGTAGATATGCTGTATGATAATAGTCACTAAGCACCGAGTGCACGAAAGCACAAAAAAATAAAGAATCAACGTCAACGTATGATTAAACGCGTCACTGTGTATGAACAATATGGAAGCATTACGGTGCGGTTCACTAAAAGTGACGTGTTTGAACATTGATTAACTCGGCCGTCGCATCGTACAATCGGAGCTTAATCTGATCCGGTTTTACCTTTTTAAGATTTTTTAAAATATTTTAAAATAATAATATCTGTACTTAGGCACCACGTAGGCACTTTACAATTATATGTAACTGTATAGTTATAGATTGATAGTCAGAAACCAAAATATTATCAAACCGTTAGGCAGCTCAGGTAGAAACAATTTTAGACATTTTGCTTTATGAAAAAAATTGCGTAACAAATGTCATTGTGTAAGTGCGTTTAATTATTCTGTCTACCATTAAATCCATGGATCCTTAATTTCAGCTTAGACATTGCTCAGGTGTGTAAAAGGTAATGGAATCCTCCAATATTTCACCGAACGACAGCGCGTGATGTTCCCCATTATAAAATTCCTCCCGACGGATTAGAGCCCTCTCGCAGGGTGACATCACTTGCGAGGCGTGTGAGTAATGAGCCCGCGCGACAAATATGAGAAGTAAGCAACGTAACAATAAGTAGGAAATAATAAGAACAACAAAGAAGTAGGAAAACGTGTCGCCTGCCGATGGATGCGAAGCGATGAGCGCCGAACGCAGCTGGGACGTTTCAATTACACCGGCAAACGGCGGCGGCGGCGCTGGCATCGCGTCGATGTTAACAAGTTGCGCTGTGTGCCACGAGAGGGCGCCCATTCCATCATTATTAATGTGTGATGTAATGCACGGCAATACCATGTAATATGAAAACACTAAATTAGTGTTAACTAAAATAGTAACGCATGTGTGAGGCAATCTTACTTGCTTGCTATTGTAAAATTTCTAAAGTTTGTTACAACGATTTACATCGTTAATTTCCATTTCGCTGGATATTTCCTGGGTTTCATAATTTTTTGGTATTTGGATACACACAATACACTTCTGTGAAGTTGAAAGAAGGGATCGCCAATTACCGTAGCTAGCAAGCCCCCTGGCGGAAAAATGATGGATTAACGTCGTTCATTTTGTATGTGAAAAACAATTTCCCGATGAGTAGCGTGCATCGGAAGGTGTTGGATGGGTTGCTAATATTTTCTTTAGAATCAATTTTTCCGCTTTAATAACGACGTCAGCGAAGAAAAATCTTTTGTAATTTCTTGTCAGCCTGCCGATGTGATTTTGTGGTTTGAAGGCTTGTTAGGCATAAAGTTATGTCTTTCGATGTGATTTTTCTTAGCTATGAGCATAGCTATAAGTAGGTAAAAATAATGAGGCTTTCATTAGCGCTACTTTACATACTGACATAAATTTCTTGACATATTCTTTGACTATTTGTATAAGTTTGCGTATATTTATCCGTCATAACTATTTTCAAAATGCGTAATGCGTAAGGATAAAATGAAACATCAGAATAAAAATATTATATTTAACAAATAAAATAATAAAAGACAGCTACGTATTGGCGATGGGAAGTAGGTATAACCTATTTTCGCTTGCCCTTTCAAGAGCAGAGTGGCGCAGTGGAAGCGTGCTGGGCCCATAACCCAGAGGTCCGTAGATCGAAACTACGCTCTGCTAGAAACTTTTTATTTTTTTTTCTTCGCTATTTTCTCATGCTCACAAACATGACAGATATTAGTTTCGCTAACTCATAGTAGATACAATTTTCTCAGAACTACTATGCTTGAGCATTTTGCAAATGTGGCGCCATCCCGTGTCGATTAGAAGAACTTAAGCTATGCGTTAACGTAATTTATTTACAAACGTAGTTTATGTAAAAAATCCGGTGTGCGTCTATTAGTAATATTTTAGTTTCAGTTTCTTTATTTCGTTCTTTAGATGCACGTAAAGTACAAACTCGGCTTCGCCTTTTTTTTCTTTTTCTGCCGGTTCGATTACTTCTGGTTGCTTCTGGCGAAGAAGAACCGACAAGAAACTTCGCCGGTTGACCGGTTTTTTGGTTATGCTTTCCCGGTTGGACCCGGTAGGTGGCGCTGGCGCCGGGACATTTTAAATTTTATTTTCCGACCATTTTTTTTTATTTTTAACGTAATCCCAAGTTTTCGGCCTCCTAGTAGGACGTATCAATATTTTTAAATCAATTCACAACTGACCATTAGAATAACACGCCCGCGAAGGTTTTCTAATCACATTTACAGGTCTCCGCTCGGGTGTTTGTCCAAAACGAAACTGACCCGAGCGGAGCCGGGAACCTCAGCTTGTATTATGTAAATATGTATATTTTTTATTTTTGGAAAAAAACAGAAATTGACAAAGTGAAACTGTACAATATAAAAATAGCAACAATAATATATTATTAGCCTATTTGCTAAATATTTCTCACAACATATGTGACGGATAATGCAATTTAGATGACATTACTACAAATTCTTAACAAAATAACATTAAAATGCACATAATTAAACGTAAAATATATTAACAAAAAATAAAGAACTCGAATAACTACAGAAGATTGTCACACATATCAAACACCTCTTATCAGTTATCATTTTGATAAATCTATTGCCTCGCCAATACATTTTCTTTGAAATTATATCTCACTAGCTGAGGTACCCGGCTCCGCTCTGATCATTGTCGTTTTGGACTGATGTGGAGCTGAATTATTTTCTAGATATAAGAGTTCCCCATAAGGTAGCCATGTCCTTCTCTAAGGACATGGCTTACTCTACTATACCGAAATTCATCAAAATAAATTCAGTGCTTCGGGCGTTAAAACTCAACCGACAGACAGAGTTAGTTTCGAATTTATAATATCAGTATATATCGGAATATTTTGAAATGATTTTATTCAAAAGGTCACGTACGACATATACAGCTGTATTCAGAGTAATGAAATTAAATGAAATTATCATTTATTTGCTCGTTTTACATAAAACAATGGCAAAAAGGAACACTTGGCATATGGCATTCTCTACCAGTATACCTTAGGATATCACGAAAACATATTAGGTAGCAAAGAAAAGTAACAGAGAGTGTAATAAAACTTAGCTAAACTAACCAGAATAGGCGGACTAACTTTGATCCGCCGGACTAAACCGGTTTTTGTATGGTCAGTCCGATGCTCATCTCGTACTAAGTTTTGAAGGTGCTCTCTGAGTACGACTGAGTGCTCTCTCAGTATCAACATTTCTTATTACTATAATGCATAAAATTGCACTATGTAAAGGCGGAAACGGCTGAGTCAGAATATGGTCATGGTAAATAAGAATCAGAGTTCAGCACTTCTGTGTTTTGGTGAGGCTTAGCACAAACCCTGGCCCCCAAAAATACCATAAACTGTAGACCATACCATTGAGATCGGGAGAGCAGTCATTCTTGAGACGTGACAAAGTCTGGGAAATTCCATCTGCAACACTGCTGAGTCACTTTCGCCCCATCAGTTGGGAGACTGGGTCTTGTTGAAAAATCTAGAGTTGTGTATCTGGGCCCATGGAATAGCACTGATTTAAGAATATCTTTACGTTACACTTCTTGGTTCATTTTCACTTCTTTTTCGACAAAAACAAGGGGTGTTTTGCCTGAAGCATAAATTCCAGCACACACCATAATTGATTGGCGATATGTGACGATTGTAGGTGAACCAGGACATTTAGTGGTCCAAATTATAACATTTTGACGGTTGTGTATGAGATTATTCAATCATAAACCTTCTCTTCAGAGAACAGAAACACTTTCCCAGTGACGCCCAGCGGCACTGTGCTTCCGGTGGTGGCATCTTTCAAATCGTCCGTTTTTGTATTGGTCTGTAAGAAGTTGTGCATTTATGAGTTTGTACGGCTTTAGGCCCAGATCTTCTTTGACGATACGTTGTCCGGCTTATCCCGAGTTCTTTGGCCATTTCTCTTAAAGATCTCAACTGATTTCGGTCAATACGTTTCAGTTCTCACAGTTTCTTCCTCTTTCTGGACGATCTTCGGAATGGCCAAGCACTTTATAGTGTTTAATCGTAGACGAAACCAACTGACGGTTTACACCGACTCTCTCTTTTTTTCCCCCTGCCTCAAACAACGTAATTATGGAGATACGTGTATTCGACATTCCCCTGTTTTCACCACCTCCAGTTACCTGAAATCAGATAAGTAACTTTCGGTTACATTGTATATTTAAAAGGTGAATCCTTTTTCAAGCCAATATTAAAATACCCCTTTAAAAAAAGCATAATGATATTTTTGTAAGATCTCTCTAAATCCAGTTTTTATAAGGATGCCCCAGCGACAATAAAAAGGCTATTATTCATGAATACTACCCTAAATGCTAAAACAGGCGGATTACTAATAAGGTTCCTTTTGCCATTGCTTTCTTAAAAACATGCAAATACATTATGTTTTCATTTCATTTCATAGAAGTTTAGAAAAAAGAATGTTTTAGAGATATAACATCAAACCCCAGTTGGCCTTAAAACTGACCAACAATGGATTTCTCTCCAGGGACTGATTGATTCATTATACCCGTACATCCGGCGCGCGACACTAAAGTCCCAGGGCCTTAAAACACAGGAAGAAAAATACATAATTTAGATGAAGATCACACATTATTTTCAACTCCTTTATTAACAATATTGATTACTAGCTGAGGTACCAGGCTCCGCTCGGGTAACCGGCGCGGAAGATGTGAAAAAATATGTAAGAGATTTCGATCAAATCTGCAAGAATCAGAAGTGTGTCACACCTTCTGCGCTCCTATTGGGTAGAATATCTAAAGGCATCTACTTCTAATTGGTGCAAATGGAGAAGAAAACTCAAAGCTTATTGTAGATGTCGCATGAGCGACCTCACCTTAAAAACATTAACTGTCATTCCTGTCATGTTTGATTTTCGAGTGTTTAGATAACAGATGTACTCCATGATGCAGTTAGAATAAGGTTTGGAAAAAAAGAAGAGCTTTAGTTTGTCTTCAAACTAATTTTAATGTAATAGACCAGCACAAAGTTTGAAACGAAATATCATAGTTTATGTTTTTGTGATATTTTCTTTTCCACGAATTCTTTTGATTAGCATAATTAAGAACACTTTATTTTCGGAATAACATGGAAAAAAAATAATCATTTTAATTACATAGGTTTTTTTTTATCTTTATTATTTTTAGGACTTTTTAAGCTAAGCCTATGCCAGTCCCATAGTGTTACATAGGTTGAGTAAGTAAAAATTTCAAATCTATTCTGTTTTATTTTGTATGGTATCTGACAGCTTTGACAGATATTATAGGTGGCGGCACCTGTCGTGAGAAATAATCAGTTTTCTTCCCCATTGATAGAATTACCTCACATGTTTTCCCACATATTACGCCGTTTGAGCTCCCTAGTCTTGTTGACCCGTAGTTTTCTATTGCCTTGACTCATTTGGATCTTTCTTTTTTTATTCAAAGTGACACCCCAGATGGTCCCATTGAATATAGTATATAGTATGCGAATACAACAAAAAATAGCGACTGCAGTTATAGCATGAATGCTTAGGTCATATTAAAGTGTGAGCTTTTAGGACTTTACATTTATGTTGGTTCTAATTTTGAAAAAAATATCACAAGTTTCATTTCAACGTCTCCCGAGCGAGCTGATTTAATTCGTCGCGCGTCGCTTGTCCGCGCCCTGCGCGCTGCGCCTGCGCCGCGGTGGCACATGCACCGACAAAAAGTCACGAGAACATAGCGAGTCGATGTCCATAAATCAGTCATAACCCCGACGTAATGTATTACGATCATTATTGTTAAACCAATCAAAATGCAGCGACGTCCGCGCCGGCGCACCTCGCTCGCCCCCTAACGCGTTATTTATAACGAGATTCCACATTCAAACCATCTCCTCGAATATATCACGTGTCAAAAAACGAATCTCGTCGTGATTTGTTTTTCTGTGGCCGTTGCTCATTCGTCATCGTTAAGGCTCGTAGCAACCATGCCGGGTGTTCATGCAGCTTGCGCTAACTTCGGGGAGCGATTGTGCAGGTCAAATCGAGCAATTTTTTCTGAACCCTTTTCTTCGAAAAGCCTTTGCTATGTAATGCACGTAACATATATGTAATAATACCATCTTCTTTTCGGTACTGACAACACTCCCTCTTGAAAATCTATTTGCTAGCAACACAATGTTTGGTTTTGTCCACGTAATTCGATATTCGAAAACATAGAAGTCTATTAATGTAATCTTCAATGTTTTAAAAGTCATGAAACTCTTTAGCAAATCAAAATCTCAAAGTTTTTCCGATAAATAAAATTGAAAATGTTGAAATGCAATTATAATGATTAGCACCTTAACGTATTTTCAAATACTTGCGCTGGAAATGGAATACAAACAAATTCGACATCCCTTTCTTTTATATCGAAATTAATCTTGGAGTAAAAGGGACTTGTGAATAAACGTAACCGTACAACAATTGTGACCGAAAAAGGGCAAACTAAATTGCCAAAATAGCGTAATTTTAGCGCGCTAGCCAAAAGTAATTCGACTAGAGACCTCTAGTGTACTAGCTAAATCTGACGATTAGAAATCGGATGATTACAATGTATGATTCATCTTCTAGGGTTTAATTTATTTTCGTATATTTGTTATTATTTTCCATACAAAAAAAATCATGAAAGTTGTCCATTTCGTAACCTTTTTTGACTAAAGGTTGAAATCGCAATGGAAACGGATTTTTTTTACCCGACTACGGCGAAGCCAAAAGGAAGGGTTAAGATTTTAGTTTAGTTCATAGTATATGTATGTATATTTGTATTTATGGATTGTATTGTATGTTCCACCGTAGCGCTCAAAATATTCATCAGATTTTTATGAATAAGGTGTCAATCGATTCGTTATTATGGCCCGGGTAAATATTTAACAAAAAAATTAAGAAACTGTATCCCAACTGATGGAAGGTTATAAACAAGTTAGGTGCTGTTTGATAAAACCACTAAAACGATGATATCAAACAGCACCTACCTCGTTTCTTAACTTTTAGTAGTCGGGTTACAGTTTTTGAAACTTTTTTTTACGCATCATTACAAGGTTTAATTAATTTTTACTTGAATTTAGCGATCACATTACATTCAAATTTCTAATGCGAAAGATCGATTTTACAAAATCTTACAAAAACAACAAAGAAGGTAGGTATGCTATTCACAATTCAAATCAGTCCGAAATTCAATTTTTATTTCCTGAGGCGTTTCACTTATATGTACGAAGGGGCGACTGTAAAAAAACTTTAAAACGAAACAAAATATTCTATAGTTTTTTTTTACATCCAAAGGTGATCTCAGCTATTCATCTATTTTATCGGGCGATTAAAACTGAAATAAATAAACACAACAATCGGCCATAAAGGCGTCCAGTGCCGTCGGCAGTCGGCGCGGCACCGCGGACGGGTTGGCCGGGGGATAATAAATATGTCGGTGGAGTCGTGACGGGCGTGGTGAGGTCAGGCCATGATTGGCTGCGCTCCCCGCGGCGCGCGCGCAGCCTTCGAACATCATGCTGGATAATGTAACGTCACTATCCTAAAGAAAAAACGCCGTCGGCATACTCGTAGTTGTGTTGAGCACACATGTATCGAGCCATCTTAGATATTGTGCAATAGGGAAGAAAACGTAGCTTACCTCCTCACCTTGAAACGTAAAAACTGTTATTCCTGTTGAGATTATTTTTTTATTTCCGAGTTTAAGGTGACATAGGACCCTAGAACGACCGTAACCGATACGCTATCGTTTTGTATTTTTAGTTTCCATAATAAGTACTTTTATGCAAAATTTATTATCGAAAAACCTTGGCATGGAACCATTTTACGATTTACGTTAATATAAGGTGGTCCTTGCCTTTAAAATTCAAGCCTTATACTGGTTTGAAAAACTTTGAAACGCGTAAACTCCCGCGCGTGACTAGAAAAATAATTAGTGAATGCAATACAATTTAAAAATAATATCCTTACCGCTTATGTTGTGGAAGTTAACGCACTTCAAAGTTTCAATCAATTTAAGCCTTGAATTTTAATGGCAAGGTTAAATGTTTATTAGTCTAAATTATAAAATGGTACATTGTCAAGTTTTTCCGATAACCCCGTTTGCATAAAAGTGCTTACTATGGAATGTAAAAATATAATAAAACGTTAGCGTATCGGTTACGGTCGTTCTAGGTTGCTATGTCCCCTTAAATGTGTACTTTATGATCCAGTTAGAATAAGGGTTCTAGGAGAAGAATTAAAATTGAATGTAATTGACCAGCACAACATTTTGAAATTGAAATTGTTTTTGTGTTTTTTCCCACGACTTCGTTTGATTAGCATAATTTGGATCAATTTATTTTCGTTAATGTATGGAGCAAATTGAGTCATTTCAATTACATAGAATGATTTTAAAAAATCTCCAATTTATTCTGATTCTTTTTGTAGGATAATTGACAGCTTTCACAAATATTTTAGGTTACATCGCCTAGACGCCATCCGTCGTGATAAATAAGCAGTTCTCTTAATAGGGTTCAAATGTTTAGTTTTAGATTTAAGTTTTAACATGTTTAGTTTTAGATTAAATATTAAAATGTTGTTTCAGCATTTTTTTACATTTATTAGCGATTTTGCAGCAACTGTTGTTGCACGTAGATAAATCTTTTTTTAATGTGTCTGTCACGTGTTTTTGTATCTACTATATATTTGGTTGTTCTATAATAAAAAAACCTTGCCCCGTTCATTCACCACTTACTTTCTCTTTCTGAGTTGGATAAGTGCATTTCGTCACGAATGCGAGCTGCTCCATGGTTCGGAATACGTGTAAAACTGTAGGTCCCCTTGCCCTACTAGGTGGCAGGGTTTAAGCCCGCCCAGGTTGGTACCATCGCATCGGATGAAAAGATGTTCGAAGCGGCACTGAATAATGGTCCGTGTTTTCATGTAGCCGTGCTCATAAAGGAAAGGTCCTGGCATCAGGTGCCACCTTCCTTCGGGAATGCGGTGTGTAAGGCTAACATCATGACTGTGGGTACGGTATTAGCCATCCACGTCACACATTGCACACAGACAAAGCGAAAGTAGTCCTAACATAATTAAAATTATAAGAAACAGTGCAACAACACCTGTTATTAAATTATATTAGTCAACCGTAAGTAACGCGGAGAAATGGTAAAATCTTTCTTTCTTACCGATTAATGTTAAACATCTAAGGCAACCGTAACAAACTTTAATGTAACTAAATTATTATTCTCTGTAAGTGAATGTTCTGTTCTTAAGAGAAGTAAATAATCTTTGAACTGAATGCTAAATATGAGTACATTTGCAATTAAATGGAGTCTTGAAATTTAAAGTCATCAAACATTTACTTCTTCTAGGGCGAATGGCATCAGAACATAAAATTAAATTATATGTAAGATCGATCGTTTGTGTACTGCGTCTCCCGAGTGTTAAGTGTCCTGAAGTGTCTCATAGTATCGGTCCTCTTGCGGTGTGTCTGCATCGCGTCACCGCTCGTCCAGCCGGCCCGCGGCGCAGCCGGGCGGCGCGCGGCGGCGGAGGCGGGCGCGTTCCGCTGGGCGGGCGGAAAATTCGTTCGCTCGTATCCGAACAATATTTTTTATTTATTTACTCTTTTATACATACATGTAAAGGGCGAGCTTATCGCTAAAAAGCAATAAGATATTGATTTTTAGCGAACTCTACCGAAAAAGAAAGTGTATTGAGTAGTAGAAGTTCAACACTAAAAAATAAATTTTCTTGAAAACTATTAAAACAAGAGACTATATAAAAAAAAGACTTATAGACGAAAATCATAGACACACACACACATACGCAACTACAGTAAATTTTCTAAACGATAATTAAACACTGATGTGATATACAAACAAACATTAGGTAACATAATTTTTTTTTAGCTTAAATATGTTCTTAACTCTGTACTTAAATGAATTTAGAGATTCATTTACTCTTACTTCGTCGGGCAGCTCATTCCAAAGTCTGGAAGCCTTAACTGTAAATGAGTTTGAGTAAGAGGATGAACGGTGCTCAGGGATTGCCAAGGTCTTACACTCAAGGGAACGGAGGGATAGGCCATATTCTGAAAGGAACGAAAATTTTTCACGTAGATACGAGGGAGCATGAGGATCATGAAGAATGCGATATAACATAAATAGAATGTGACAGTCCCTTCGATATCTAATTGTAAGCCAGTTCAGTCTTGCTCGGTATTCTGAAATATGGTCAAACTTGCGTAAACCATAAATGAAATGAATGCACACGTTCTGTAGTCGTTCCAGTTTATGTAGCATGTCCTGCGAGACGTCCAAGTAACTATAATATTGTAGTAATCTTGTGTCATATGATTTATGGGCTGCGATATTATGCTAAAAATATTCATTGTGAATTCAAGACTGAACAGAAGAGCCGCGAAAGATGCAATATTTATTGCTAAACCGATTGGAGAAAATGTTAACATATACAATTTACTAAGAAACGGTTTTTTGCGTTAATAATATTCAATTAATGGTTTATATTACAAAAAGTAGACCATACTTAGGATTTAGGCGTAACCTTCGATTGTTAATTGTCCGTCAGAATTCAGTAATACCATAAACTAAATAACATATATTGAAATTGTTACGTTCCATCAACAGCAATTATTAAAAAAACAATTGTAATACTACTGTTTTCATTCTCTCGTACGCAGATACATTCAGAGAAATTGAAATTCATATTTCTAAAAGTATGCAAAGAGAATTAAGATAAAAAAACTATTTTGTCCTCATTAGTCAATTGGGGAAACGGTTGTAGCACAAATTCGACTAAATCTACTTCACAGTACCTAATTCTATAAATTTTCTTATTTTGTATTTACAAATTCTTTTCAACAATTATTTGAACGAATGTTCTTTTCTACGTCTACATTTTAAACTAAACCACCAAATTATTCATATTATATAACATTCGTGGTCTGCGGTTTTGCTAAAATGCTCCATAACGTGTGGTGTATTTGTAAAAAAACTGGAAGTAAGCACTCTTTAACCCAAAGAAACCCATTAAATGAAACCCATTCATTTACCATTAACTGGTAAATGAACGATGCTTATAGTTTTAGCAGCCTAACTTTTATAACCTAACTTTACTAACAATTTAAGCATCTTGTGTGTTTTTACTTTAAAAAAATAAAATAAATTTAATTCGGGACGCGCAACATCGAATGCTCGTTGCACTATATGGCGTTCAATGCAGTTCTTACGTTTCATTGGAGCTCTAGAACCTCGGTAATTATCTAATTCGTAAGCGAACCGACGGGTCGGCGCTACCACCAGTGTGTGTATTGCCACACTGCTAAGGTTCCGCTAAACAGATGAGTTTCAGTTGCCACCGCCGTCCCTTCATGCTCGATGCTCGGTGCGGAGCGGTTCCTCTAGCCTAGCGGAACGCGCGTTGCGACGCCGTCAAAGGGTGTCGTCCGAATAACGACGTCGGCATCGATCGCGCGCACCCCTCGCCCCCCCACCCCGCGTCGCCCCCGCAGACACCTCGGGCGACGGGCGCTACCTCCGCGCGCCGCCGCTGCACTCTGCGGCGGAAGGGAAGTGCACTGGTGGCTAATTAAGGCGCTTGGACTAGCCAAGTACTCGCGCCAAGCAAATGCACCTTTAAACAAATATAATCATTTGTAGTAAAACGCCTCAGCAAGTCCAAATAGAACTCCAGACTGATAATGGATTGTTAATATAGTTTGATTCCATCATTTATTTGAATAGTAATAATAATAAAAAAGTCGATTTTTCATGTTGCAAATCTGAAAGTAATATGATTTCTAGATATAAGCAAAAACAGCATATATGCATAAACAAATAATTCCATGTGCTTTTAGATTTCTACATTTAGTCAAAAAAGATCGGAAATGGACACCGTTTCCGCAATGTATTTTGTATAGAAAAAGGAAACATACATTAACGAAAATAGGTTGATCCCTAGACAAGGAATCATATATTGTAAGAATGACACTTCTAATCGTCAGACCTAGTTAGTTTACTTGGGGTGCCTCGTCTAACTTTGCGATTTGGCTAGTACCAGGGCCTTAACTACTTTTGATGCTACCTACATGCTACCGTTGAATAGAAGACAAAATCCTATTTTGCATGAATATATTTACATGCGAAGCCTTTCGCATCAAAAGCGCAATGCTACATTATCTAAATTACACAATTAAAACCATACATTATTTTACAAAAATATAATGAGCGTTTACAGCACAGTGGTAAAGTTTACATAAATTACAATCCTTCGTGAATTAACTTTCTTGCCTGCGGGTATTAGCGATCTAAATACATATTTCACAAGGAAGTTGTAATATCCGTACATTTGCAAGCGTCCTAGAAATCATGATCCACCCTTAACTTACAGTGACTTTACAGATGTAACACTTTTCCAGCGACATGCATTTTCCCCGGATAATTTATAAAAATTATACTAAAAAATTACAAAACTTGTCTTAAATTCTCATTAAAATACAACTCGAAAATGCATCCTCACGGAATGTGCGTGATATGATATAGTACAACACCTAAAATGAGTAGGTATACACCATGGTGCATGTGTGCACACAAAAGTTCTATTAAATATTTAATATTTACTTTTAATTAGTTCCTTAAGGTCCATTACTTTTTATGTATACTGCACAAAAAGCTTTGTATGGGTCGGAACAGCCTTAAGGTGATACCTAACATCGTTCGATGCATGGCTTTTTCAACTCAATTAATCGCAGGCAACGAAACACAAAAGGAGAATTTTTATGGTTCATAAATTAACGTTATACCTAGGCGATTATTATAAATAAAAACATTTAAAAAATATTCTGCCGTAGCTTATCGGTTGCCACTAGGGTGGGCGGAACCGGAAATGGTGTGGGACACCGGTGACGCCTCGGCACTTCAAGCCAGTGGCGTCCTTTATTAGTCATCCGTCATGTTGTCACGTGACGGCGGCCACACCTTGACACCTCCAGCCACGCGTGTGTAGCAAGCTTTCCGCGCCTCAACCATTGCGTATACTCTGGAAAGCATACTAGCATAGGATATGTAGAGTATTCTATGAAATGAAATGAAATTTATTTGTGTACTTATGGGTAAACAAGTCTTTACATATTTTTTCAGTATCTCCACAAGTTGCCAGTTACGGCGTACAAAAGAAAACACAATATGGACAGAGAATACAAAATTTTGAAACTTAAAACTTGCTAGTGTGTATAAATTCTTCTACTGAGTAAATGCTTTGTTTTACTAACCAATCGTACAATTTACCTTTATACAAATCATAGGTAAGGTCCCTAAATTCTTTAGGGATACAATTATATAATTTTGGAGCCATAAAAAATACGCTATCGCGATAAAGTGCAATTCGAGGGCGCGTGAAACATAATTTTTTGCAAGACATACTTCTTGTTTTATAATTGTGGGTTGGAATTATATTTTCAAAATATGTTGGATACCTTTTCACGAACAAACATACATCATAAATATAAAGTGCAGGTAAAGACAATATATTTAATTCTTTGAACAATGGTTTGCAAGAATCTAATTTATCCGCTCCACATATCGACCTTACACATTTTTTCTGAACCATGAATGCTTTGTGTGCGTTAGTTGAGTTGCCCCATAACAAAATACCATATTTTAGGACCGACGCTACATATCCATGATACGCTGTCAACGCAGTTTGTTGTGAAGCGACGTCACGTAGCCTCTTGAGAGAATATACAAATCGATTTATTCTTGAACAAACCGAGTCTACGTGAGCCTTCCAATTACAGTGACAGTCAAGGTTTAGTCCTAAAAATTTTACCACTTTTACCTCTTTTAATTGTTCACCATCATAATTAATGTCTAGTCGGTTTGGACGACTTTGATGTGTTAAAAATTGCATGAAGTTTGTTTTTTCTATATTTACGTTTAAATTGTTTATCTTTAACCAATTTATTGCTTGAGCCAGTGCCGTGTTAACGTCTTTTTCGTAAGAACTAGTATCACTACATTCAATTATTATAGATGTGTCGTCGGCGAATCGAACACATTGGTGCTTAATTGAATCAGGCAAATCATTAATATAAAATAAGAAGAGCAATGGACCTAATATACTGCCTTGCGGCACGCCATGAGCATTGGTTCTGAATTCAGATCTATACTGCTTCACACTTCTAGAGGTGTCTGAGTATCTTGATATCTCGGCACATTGTGAGCGGTTCCCTAGGTAAGACTTCAACCAATTATATGCTGGTCCCCGAATTCCATATCTGTATAACATTTTTGCAATAATAAAGCATGAGATACAAAGTCGAAAGAGTCTAGGTAGAGTCGTGTAGAGTCTTTCAAATAAAACTTGTTAAAATATTATTTATGCATTCTTACAAATAATCTGTAGTCTGAAGAACGTTAAAAATATCATAAACATTCAGGTAAATATACAAATGTATGTCTCACCTCTTTTGCCTTAACTAAGAATATAAAAATATGAAATTCAATTAAATTCAGAGACACCAAGTTGTATACACCAAAAATATGTATGGGAAACTAATTTGTTTCGCCTTTATTTTAATCAATTCACTTCTCTATACAGCGTGGGGCGTATGCAGAGCGTGGGGCTCTACAGATGAAATTCTCAAAACTTTCGTACTCAAGAAATTTGAGCGGCTCGTAGCCTTGTGGCGCGGGGACTGGCCTAGCGTACCAGAGGTCTGAGCCGGTAGTCTAAGTTGTCACCTAAATTGGCGTTACGGCAAACCGATCGACTGGCGTTTTCAAATGTATGGAGAAATTGAAGAGCGCGCGCAGCGGGCGTTAAGCGAACTAACATTTGCGAGTCCGAGCCGGTAGTCTAAGTTGTCACCTAAATTGGCGTTACGGCAAACCGATCGACTGGCGTTTTTTAAATGTATGGAGAAATTGAAGAGCGCGCGCAGCGGGCGTTAAGCGAACTAACATTTGCGAGTCCGAGCTTGATTTGACAGCTTACTCAACGTTGCCGTAAATACGTCGACGTTGCGGTTTACGTGCACTCCGCGTTTTCATACAAATCGGAAGTCCGCGTTTGACTTTGACAGCTTGAAGAAGTAAAACCACAGAATATCTAGTAAAAACTTGTATGGAGTTTGGAGAAAACGCCAGTCGATCGGTTTGCCGTAAACGCTAATTTAGGTGAGAACTCAGACTGACCACTCTGAGCTTGATTTGACAGCTTACTCAACGTTGCCGTAAATACGTCGACGTTGCGGTTTACGTCCACTCTGCGTTTTCATACAAATCGGAAGTCCGCGTTTGACTTTGACAGCTTGAAGAAGTAAAACCACAGAATATCTAGTAAAAACTTGTATAGAGTTTGGAGAAAACGCCAGTCGATCGGTTTGCCGTAAACGCCAATTTCGGTGAGAACTCAGACTCCCCACTCTGGGCTCAATTCCGACATGAACCACTTTCTTTCTCTTTCCGAGTTCGATAAGTGCATTTCGTTACGAATGCGAGCTGCTCCATCCGAGCGAATCCATGCGAAACTGTAGGTCCCCTTTCCCTACTAGGTGGTAGAGTTTAAGCCCGCCCGGGTTGGTACCATTGCATTGGATGAAAAGAAGCAATGAAAAATTGTCCGTGTTTTTTACCCAGTTCAATGTAGCCGTGCTCCTAAAGGGAAGGTTCTGACATGCCACTTAATTCCTTCGGGAATGTGGTGTATTGGGCTAATAACATAACGGTAGTTGTGTGGTATTAGCCATCCATGTCAGGCGCATAAAAAAATTACAGCCAGAAAAAAAGTTCTGTGACTCACAGGTGAGAATTTCACGAGTAGACCCGCTGCTATCCGTCGACGGCATCAAAGGCTGTCGTGATGGTATGACAAGGCGGATAAGTGGCGGGCCCTGCCACACCATAAAGGTGTCGAAGGCCCCCTGACACCTTTGAGGCCAACCTTGCGTGGGAGCCAGCGGCTGGCTCCGTGTCACTCCATGATGGGCGTTTCCGCCGTGTTTGATACTCGGGTATCAATCGTGTTCCACCTGTCAACTGAGTCATCCATTGGTGCAAAAGTGATGAATGAAGTCTGCCGCCCGACTGATTTGAAGGGGACGCGATATTGTCAATTGGAACTGTAAGCTTTTCTTTGAACGAAGCAGGACGACTTGAAAATACATTTGCATTGTTTTTTTATTTAACTGGATAGGAATAGCTACTATACGCAATACTAATGGATCGTAGCTCAGGGGCGCGGGACTTGTTTTCCATACTAAAGGTCATACGTTCGATCTCCGCACCACTTGTTTTGCACAGTTTATGCACCCACTTTCTTTCTCTTTCCGAGATGGATAAGTGTATTTCGTTACGAATGCGAGCTGCTGTTCGGAATCCATGTCAAGCTGTAGGTCCCCTTCTCCTAAGTGGTAATGTTAAGCTCGTCCGGTTCGTGACAGTTTTTCATGGATCTAGAAGAAACGCGCAAAATATATGTCAATACTATTTTTGTGTCGGTTTGTCCCGTTGGACATTTAATATAATGCCTTCTAGAAGGCTCTTCACTCACAGTGATATGAATACGTTACTCTGAGGCTTTTCCGTCTTGAGGGTTGTCAGATAAGATATAGCTCGCCGTATATATCCATCAATTTGCATCAAACAAGCGGATTCTCCAGTTACAAAGTGTCTAGTCTAGCCGAGGATTTAAAAGTTTGTCAGCGCGGGGTGGAGTGAATGCCGCTGCTCACGCGACGCTGACGTGAGATGGCCGACAGATACGAAGGAAGGAACTCTTTTCTATGGTGATCACTCTCTGATTCCATGTTTTTTTTTTTTTAATATAAGTAACCTTACAGCTAATCTTAGATTATTACATGATAATGATTTTAAAAATTTTAAGCCAATGACTCATTGTTTACAAACTGAAATATCTTACAACTAAACGATATGTAACTTGCAACATTCCACAACCGTGCGTATGATAGAGTGTGTGTGCGGTATGGATGTGGTGATAGTGTATGTGTAATGTGTTGACTTATGTGTAATGTGAGCGTATGTATGTATGTATGTCTTGAGTGTATGCACTACGGGCCAGTGTATTAGGCGCCAATCCAAAGTGTGTCGAATTCAGTCCTTGTATATAACTGGACAGAGATGGCTAACTCCACACCCACAGATGTAATCCTAACACACCTCATTCCTGTAGGAATTAGGTGTCATGCCAGGACCTTAAATCAAAATCAAAATCAAAATCAATCAAAATCAAAATCATTTATTCCGTGATAATATAAATCAATTAGATATTCAATTCAATTTTTCACATTGTCATAAAATAAAAATAAAAAAATAATTCGCAATAATTCTAAACAGTATCGTTAAAAAATTGTCAAATAGTTATATGTATAAGTAAAAATAAATAATCACAATCAATAATTCTAAATTAAATAAAATTAAAATTATAATATTATGTCTAAAATTCTTAAATATCTATATTAAAATATGTCAAATCGTAAAAAGTTTGAGTCAGGAGCCATTTGCTTAGTTTAAATTTAAATGAAGCCTCACTTTCTTCTAGTTGAAGTTCTAGTGGCAAATTATTGTAAATGTTAGTGCCCTTGAATTTTAGGCTTTTTTGAAATTTGGCGGTACTGTGAGTGGGTACTAGGAGTAGTTGCTTGTGCCTGGTCGGGTAGGAATGAGTGCGCGAGTTGTACTCTGACGCGTTGCCCCTCGCAAACAGCGCGACCTTCTTTACGTAGGCGTCGTACATCGTTAGCATACCGAGTTTTTTAAATATTGGGGCGCAGTGATCGTCCCACGCAGACTTGTTTATGATTCGTACTGCACGCTTTTGCAGTACGAATATTTTGTGGGCTTCGCCTGTCGCTCCCCAGAATTCTAACCCAAATGTCATTATTGACTGAAAATATCCATAATAAGCGTTTATCAATGTTATAGTATCACATGATTGGGCTAGAATTCTGAGACAATAGCATGCTCTGCTTAACTTGTTGCATACAGTGTCGATATGGTCCGTGTATCTGAGGTTACTATCGAGCGTAAGACCTAAAAATTTGTGGGACTTTTGAAACTCGATAACATCCCCCAATAAATGAATACTCATATTCTTTGCTAACTCTCCCTTATTGGTGATTGTGAAGTGCACACATCCCGTTTTAGTCTTATTCATCATGAGCTTGTTTGCTGTGAACCAGTCGAATAAAGCTATTGAGCAGTATTCTAACTTGTTTAGCAATTCTGTTTGATCTTTTGCTTTAATAATTGCATTGGCATCGTCTGCGTACAATATTAATAAAGCATCTTTTATTTTATCTGGTAAGTCATTTATAAAAACTAAGAATAGTAATGTCGACAATATGGAACCTTGTGGAACTCCGTGCGTTATTTTAAAGGGATCTGAGATGGAATCCGACAGTTTGAGGTCATGCATGCATTTTACTGCTACTTGTGCTGTCCTACAGTGCAGGTAAGTTCGAAACCAGTCCAAAGCTATTCCTCGTATTCCATAGTATTCTAACTTATCTAGTAGCAGACCGTGGTCTACGAGGTCAAACGCCTTGGACAGGTCGACGAACACACCCGCGACTTGTTCCTGTCTGTCCAGACTCTTCAGTATAGCTGTAGTGAGTTGGTAGGTGGCTGTCGATATGGATTTGCCCGGACGGAAGCCATGCTGCGAGTCGGTAAGTATGTTATTGATTTTAATAAAGTTCATAACTCTGCCGTACATTGCCTTTTCAAAGATTTTTGAAAATATTGGTAATATTGAAACCTTACCTTTATGAGGTCGTAGAAAGACGATTTGGTCGACGAAGACGAACGGACGGACGCTTAGTAATAGGGCTCCGCTTGGCACCGTTTGGGTACTGAACCCTAAAAAACGTCACCATGGGTGCCATTTCTTACTCCCGAGCACCGATATTCGGTCTCAGAGAGCGATGTTCAAAGTTCATATAAAGATTTTAAATAAATATGCTTCTGTTACCTACTATTAAGCGTTGATTCAGAAAAACCTAATGTATCAATAGTAACGAAGCAATACTACTTTAATTACAAGAAACGCAATCATTGCTCTAGAATATATGGCAAACCACAAATCGCTGGTCCAATAGCACAATAAATAGGCAACCATTAACAAACAGACATGATCTAATTACTTATTCCAAGTGACGGTTGTAAAACTATCCAACTGGTACTAAGATAATTACCCATTCAGATTTAGAAGTCCCGAAGAAATACTGATCGTGATCACGCAATCATGCACGGAAATGCACACCCTACCGATGACATATTCACCGACGACTTATTTTAAAATAGTCTTGGGTAGTACTCCCTCAATTGTGACGGTATCTTGATGTACCAAAGTCAAAATTTTTGCTATCCGTGTAATCGTAACAGCAGTTTTTGCAATTTTACATTTAAGCATAATTATATGGATATCATCAAAATATCAGGGCGCATCAAAACATGGTGGAATAGAACCTACAATACTTTGCTCAGAAGGTAACTTACTGTCACCGGACCAAGACGAATAACCCATATTTACGACAAAGCCCACTGACAGTCCCATAGCAATATCGGAAAGCGATCCACTTGAATATTCATGTACCATACCGACATGCCAGCGGAAATAAATTAGTCCAACTACCCGCTGCCGTAGATCAAGAGGAAATTATTACGTTTGCGAAGTTTGTTCACAGTTTACGCCGGCGCATTCCGACCGTCAAGGCTAGCGTGACGCCGCCGTGACGTCACCGCAGCACTCGGCACCCTCCCGCACCCACCGCCCCCAGCCACCCCGATCCGACGACCTCCCTGCAATTAATTTAAGAGCTTACTATCAATCACCGCCTTGTCGTCGTCAAGAGTTTAAGGCGGCGGCGGCGAGGGCGCCGAAAGCTAAAAGTTTATCTCGCTTCTCGCTCCCGGAAGATTTATTATCTCGTTACCTCCTTATCGATGTCGCTAATAAACTAACTTATTTGCAGGTAAACAGGCGAGATGCTGTCGCCCCGAGACGACGAGGACGACGACGATAATCACCTTTGCATCAAGTGTAACGCCACCGTAATAGGCTTGGATAACTACGTGAAGCACAGAAAGGAGAGATGCGCCAAAGCGACGCTAAAGCCCAAGAGCGAAGTTGTGACGAACATTAGCTCATTGGATCCCAGCTACAGTCTCGGCGCCGACGTCTTCTTTCAGTCCCTCGAGCTACAGAGCAGCTCTAAAAGGCTGCCTCCACATGCCGTCACCCCTCCTATCAGGGTCGGTAAAGTTAATCTTACTGCACCGAAAGCCACAGAAGTTCTTGCTACTCCATCTACACACGTTGCACAACGTATAAGTCCTGTACCCAGCGCTAGAGGTGAAGACTGGATCGGAGGACACAGTCTTCGCATTATCAGTAATGAAGATAATCAAACTAAACTGATAAACGCCGTCGCAAACATTAGCGGAGTCGCCAAAAAAGACATACCCACCTCCTCCTATAGCCTAACTGCATTCAACGACTACAAACCAGATGATGATTCTAATGTGGACTCTGAAGAATCAGAAGAGGACGAAGATGAGCTAACTGGTGAGAAATGGAAACCACCTTCAAATTACACTGGTGGTAAGTGGCAACCTGGTGGATCTGAGCCAGTTCACCACTGGAGGTCACAGCAACTTCCGACGCCCGAGCCAGAAAATATCGAAGACTGGGATCTTAAAGAAGAGCATACCGGTGGGAAATGGAAACCAGTTATGACCCAGGATAAACTGGCGGGCGATGAAGATCGAGACGAAGACTACGATGTACCACCCCCCGGGCACACCAAGGGTAAATGGGTTCCAGGTGCAACACAAGTTGATAAAACGCAAATCATGCATCCTCTCATACACACTAAAGGATCGATACAGTACTGGTGCGGGCCTTGTAATCGCCGCTTAGGATCACGGCTAATCTACGAAAAACATTTGATGTCAAATTTGCATCTACGAAAAACGTTGCCTGAAAATGATTTAGAATTTTCTGGACATATTCCGGCCAAGTTTTCAATTGGTAAACGTTCTCCCAAGCCTTCTCAGTACATCAATAACACGCTTTACACTCAAGTCAATAGGAAACCCAAAAACATTCCTAATCGTGAACCAACGCTGAGTGTGAAGAAGCGGAATCGTCGACCATACTTTATCCAATGTGCCGGTTGCAAGTCAAGAGTACGAACGCATATTATGGGGAAGCACTTGATATCACATTACCACTTTCGGAAAGCTACTGCTACTGGAGAAATCTATACTCGCTTAATTCTGGACAATATCGCAGCTATAGTTCACCAATCCCCATTTCAGTGCAGCCCCTGCAAGTTCTATACCAATTGGTTATCTAACTTCATGCAGCATTGGTTCTCCGTCGATCACCAGAGCACTATAAATAACATTGAAGGTCGATTATGGTGTTCATTTTGCAAGTTTGAATGTGACACTTCCAGTGAGATGCTGCAACACATGTCGGGTATTGAGCATGGTGAGGTGGTCGCTGTCATCAACAGATCCATGCCAATTATTATAAGGAAGAAGACCATCTTCTCCTGCCAAGTGTGTAAAATAGAATTTCGCTATAATATTGAGCTAAAATACCATGCTAAGAAAACTGGGCATGCACTTTCTCCTTCCGCATCTGATATTTACCAAGAACTTCATAATTGCAAGTTTTGTGGCATATCTTTCAAGTCTTCACTAAGTTTAGCTGCGCACCTAAAAAAAAAGCATCGCCAAAATGTATTCTTCTGCCTCTGCTGTGGTCTCACGTTTGATTCCTCCGATGATGCCAAGAAGCACAGATGGTCTCAGGAACATCGTATAAACCAACAGGAAAAAAACAAAGACCGTGATGTCCCTGGCAAAGATTTGTCAAAAAAATGCCCTTATTGCATGCCTGAACGCGTGCTTAAAAATGTCTTAGAACTCAAAGAGCATATACGATGCGAGCATCCTAACACCAAACGCAAGTAAGTTATTGACGACGCGTCTTTTGAGTAAGGTTTGGTACTAACATATTATATATTCCCATTACGTAATGGCTATTTTGTGAACTTCCAGGTGTCCCAAATGCGGAATGGCTTTCATTCTACCGCAAGAGGTAACGCATCATATTCGAAGCAATGAATGTCGTTTCCACAACCAGACCGACCCTCACGATCCTGCGATGAACCGAATGTTGTGGCACTGCAGCCAGTGCTTGTACCAAACCGATTCCCAATCCGAATGTTTCTTCCACGAAGCCCTGCATTCGAATCCCATAACCACCGAGAGCAAGTCGAAGAGCGGTGACAAAAGCAAAACAGTTTTGAAATATGAATGTCCGCTATGTCAAAAGTATTTTCGGAAGCAATCTTTGGGGCATCATGTCAGGCAGCACACGCAGGAGAAGCCATACAAGTGTACATTGTGTGCTTCGAACTTCACGCGACCGAGCAGCTTGATGCAGCACATGAAGCTAAAGCATTTGGAGCCTGCACAAAAAGGATTCTCCTGCTCGACGTGTGGTGTGAACTTCTTGACCAAGTAAGTATTACATTTTGGCGGTTTAATGGCAAAGAGAAGTACGTACATTTTACTTCTATTCCGCTTCTTTCATCTTTCGTCCACTGAGAAATTCAAACAATTTTACCTGTAAGTACGTAACGGCCTTCGTCATTTTGATGTTGAATATATTATGTTTACATATTTTATCAGACCGTGTTAAAATATTTATGGATTCTTAAGATAACTTTATGTATCATCGTCGGTCATAATTCTGTCAAACAGCCATTGTAAGCTCTATCCCGAACGCAATCTGCCATAATCTGTTTATTTCCGTGCAGAGTGAAATGAATAATCGTTTCGGTCTTCCTCTCTAAATGTGTCGTCGTCAAATCAAATTTTATCATTTTATCGGGACGTCGCGTCGACGATATTCGCGTCTTCGCGCTCGTTCGCATTCGCAACGCATCATTTTGAAACATTTACACGTTGCATTAATGCATCGCAAATAATCCCGTGCATGTCCGTGCAGTCCGTGAGCGGATGTCGGCCCGATGTCGTTTTGACATATTTATCTATATCGCGCAGCTCGCTCGGTGCTCTCACTTTGATGATTGTGACAAGCGACAAGATCTTAACAACACTTTTACACGTGGAAATGACGTTTTTATATCAACCGCTCCACTCATATCGTCCGGACGCCGCTTTTTGTATTTTTACATTAGTCATGGTCATACATGAGTCAATGATTTAATATTGTCGGTTCAAAACTTCCGTTGTTTGATCTTTCAATTCATTCTTATTTCTATGGAGACGGACATAAGTATATGGCTAAAACCACATCTATACAATAATATTAGCGGAAAACTCAACATGGGAACCAAGGTGCAATGCAGGGACCTTCCTTTTATTGCACAGTTACATGTAACTAGATTAAAACACGGACATTTTTTACCATCGATTTGATCATTTTTCATTCAATCTCTTGCTTCCATTCTAACCCGGGTTAGAACCGCTCGGCGACGATAAAGTTGCTTCCATTCCAACCCGGGTTAGAATGGAAGCAATGGTCAAATTATTATTTTTTAACCTTATTCAACAATCGCTTAAAACTGAAATCATTCCAATAAAAAAATACGATACATACATTTCTGAATTACAACTGTAACGAGACGTTCTGAATTACAAGCCACTGAATACTCCATGTAAGAGGGTGATATATTTATGCTAAAATCGCACCGAAATACTGAAATTACTGAAAATCACATACTCTACGAACAGTCTTCCAATATTTGTTCAACATCGAGCCCAGCAAGTTTGTCTAACCGATTCGATTCTAGGCTTCCGGTTCCTAATCAACCAGTCGCAAACAATAATAAATTGGTTCATTTACAGGAGCATCTCACCGAGTGGGGCTCAGCCGTCAGCCATTTCCTGAATCATAAACGCGCGTTCTAAATTCAAAGCTCGGCGACGATAAAGTTTTCATACACAACTGAGACGATGACAGCTAGGCCGCGTTCGCGTGACTTTGTTTTGGTCTTTTGTGTTGGACTATTCGTTAGTCTGGCATGTAACGGATGTCGCTTGTCGCAATGTAGACTCCTCGGCGACCATTCTGCACGATTTCACCAGTACACGGGCTAAATTAAACGTTCGTTAAAATTCCAAAACGATTTAGCGAGTCAGAAGGCCAACGATACATTCCTGTGATCACAACAACCAACCTATATTGCTCTGCTCTAACCAGAATTTTCTAGAATCATCAAGTGAATTCGTAATGTTAAGTTGTCTTAGCACCAAATTCCGCAGCCACGATAGCTGTGCTGAACGAGCCAGCCCGTATTCCCCAAACTGTCGTGCGTCTCGCTTAGCTGCCAGCACCGCTCTCCGCTAGTGCAGAGATCTTTTTAGAGCTCTGGCACACTTTGCGATTTTTGTTTTTGGACAAATTGGCAACAAAACGTCCGACATTGCGATCATGCGTCGCAGGGGTCGCACGTATTTTGAGTATATAAATATTGCGACTACTAAGAGAACCGGAGAGAACACGGTAACCTTTTTATACGTCAGGGGACGACAATCTAGGACTAGACTATTTTCGTGAGCTTAAGAACGGCCCGTAAGCTATGCTCCCCATACAAACATAGTTTACTAATCATTTCAAAACCACTGATCCAACTAACTTGATATTTTGGTATCTAATATTAGGCCACAAATATCTGTGTCTGCATGCTTTTGTTTTTTTGAAAAATCCAAACCGAATGAAATGAAAGCAAAAAGAAAATCTTCATAAGAATTTTGTTTTCTCTGTGGTTTGACCCAGAATACATTTTCCGAAAAAACAAAGACATGCAGACACAGATATTTTGTTTCTTTACTATAAAACATACACATGCTTTCCTCGTATGCAAGTGCATTTTATGAGTATGCAGGTCCCTAAAGAAGCTATCACATGCACTTCGCACGTGTGCCGCGCTCCTGGCCCCGCTGCGGCGATCTGTTTAGCTCGTCGACGCTCGCTGCAATAATGAATGTAACGGCGGCGCTGCAACAGCATATAATTTCATAAATTGCTAATTTATGACGTCATAATTCGCGCAGCACGCGGCATGAATGGTCCGACGCAACCCTGGCTCCGGTGCCGTCGCCTGCCGCACACCCCTGAGTACTTATCACATCACATTTCTTGCGCACACTGCTGCGGTGAGGGTAGGTGAGAATTGTATTCTCTACTACTGATGCACGCAGTCACTAAGTATGTTCTAGAATAAGTAAACGAGAGATATGAATAACAATAATATTATATATTGCAGCAATCATGCGACGGCGGACTTATTGCCTGATGTCAATATCATCAAATGAACCCGATAATGGGCCAAATGTATAGGCAGCAACAAAAAAGATTTCTATTGAGCGCATTTTTCTTAAAAATAAACTATGCAAACATTATCACGGTTGCAATTTTTTTGTCCCGAGCTCAGGACGGTCACCGGTTATTCTTGGGTTCAATATGAGTGCACATGATTTCGTGCCTCATTTCACTGAAGGGGTAGGAATAAATGATAGAGCGCCATACGTTTCGATCACAGCTATAGAGGAAGTATTATTATCAAAATCTCTATAATCACAGCACATTGCTTTCATTTTTACTGCTGTACATCATACAGGCTTGGTTTATTTATCTAGGGTCTTTGTATCTAGTGTTATTTTCTGTTACTACGTATAGAGCGCATCATAGTAAACGCCACAGTATGCATTCGCATTTGTTAGGAAAACCTATGTGGGTAAAATTACAATGTGTTACAGTGATGCCGTTTACAATCTTCCCTGATTCTTTACTATAGCATTTCTGCAAAGAAAGAAACAAAGAAATGGAAAAAAATCCGCTCTAGCAAGCAAACAGAATGTTTGCTTTTTGTGCCAATCCGTTTTTTACATTGATTTATATTTAGTCATTTACGACAATAAAATGTGAGCCACTAAGCTTACTTATTTTACCATGCGCCTAATTTAAATTAAAATGAGATATTTTAATGTAGAATGTTTAGAATTCGTGGCAAATATTGCGGTTACCGCGCCTAACGCGCTTAGTTTGGCGACTACCCTCACCCGCAGCTAACGGCCGCTTAGTGTTTCGTCATTCTCCACAAGAGCGTCTTGCGAGGCGGTTGTCTGGAAACTACGACAATAAGATTAGTGAAGTTAGTGAAATAATCGTCTGGTGTTTGTCTGAGAGGTGCTTCAGTGGACCGCAGTCGGACATCAAGGGGCTTGCAACGGGCGCAGGGACTCCGCGCCGGGAATTGCATATTGCGTGGCTTAGAAACGGAAATGGGCATGCTTGTTATAACGTGCTTACATCTCGCCGACAGATGTCTACCTAGGAAACGTCGTTCATTACTCTGATTCAAAACTTGATTACAATGATTGCACACCTAAATATCGAATTGTTTTTCCCCTCTGCAGTGCAATTTAAAAACCATCGAAATCATGGGGGTGGGTGATAACACAAAATGTTAGTGTTGAATGTATTGTTGGACTCTCAATGCCACAGTCAATGCTGCCGTCAGTAGATCCGATTTTTTTTATTGTTGATTTTTTATTTATGCTATCCATTCATATTTTCATCATCAGTTTTTGGCGTAACTTAATTTAGTTTGAATACCAAAAAAGTTGAAATAAATGAAATGAAATTGACGAACCAAGTTTTTAGGGTTACACTATTTTTATACAACTTCATTAATTTGAAATATTAATTACATTTCAGTATACAATAGAGCCCAATTTCGGCGGCGGTTACTAGCAACGCTACGTAGTACTGTCACAAATAGCAGACCTGCAGAGCTGCATAGGATCTGCTTAATTTTTGCGCCCGGCAGTACTTACACTGCTAAATACGCGAAGGTATTTAAAATACGTTTTGTCGTTGTGGTCTCGCCAAACGACCCCTACAATGGGGTGCCCCCTCTCCTCTCCGACCGAATTTATTCTTTCGCCTATAAAGTAGTGGCGGGCGCGGCCGCGCGGGCATGGCGGCGGCGCCACCGCTGCGGTTAGCTCGCCATTAACGCGGGCGAAGCCGGCGAAATACTGCCGGAGACCGTGTCCATGGAATTTAAGAATAAGGCAAGGTTTTTGGCGAGCGCGCACTCTTGTGGTTGCAGAGTCAGCACTTCTCGGGCTAAACTCTGCAGAAGATTGTTTCTGGTTTTTAGGAATTTGAATTGATTTTCCACATACCTACTATCTGAACCATTTTCAACTACGAGATGTCTAAACTATGTCAACATATCACATATTAAATAGTATGAAAATCACACATTACTACAAATGCAGAACACAATTGCACACCAATTCAATTCTGTTCTTTATGTATTCAAATTCAATTGTATACTAATTCTAACAATATTATATGTATATAAATAGGATAGTTTGGATATTTGATATTTTGTTGTTTGAATATTGTGTTTAAAAATACGAAAACCGATTTAGATGAAATTTGATGGATATAAGTCCGTGTCGAATATTGCAATTTCTCATTCCGGAAAAACAATTAGGCTGAGATAAATAGTCGTAACAGAAACTAAGACTAACGAAAAGTAGTACTTTGTGACGTCAATTTTTATTACTTTGATATTTCGTCCATACAAAATGTGTCAAAGTGACATCACAAAGTACTGCTTTTCGTTAGCCTTAGTTTTTGTTTCGACTATTTATCTCAGCCTTAGACATTTTCCCGTGCCGAGCCAGGTACCGCAGCTAGGAATCTATATTTCGGATAACTGTGACTAGTTGTTATGGCAACTAATGGCATTTTTTTTGCAGCATTGTTTATTTACTTCGTAGAAATCACATCTGTTCAATTTAAAAATAGCTGTAAATTGATGACAGTCTGGATCGCTCGCGTTATATCATGCGTCAAAAGTAATAATTAAAATGTATATTTTAAATTATCAAATGGGAGGGTAGGGCACAAATTTGGGATAACTTCATCGCCGGCCATCACGGCGCGACGCGGCGGCCATTGTACCACAATATACTGCCCCGCATCGCCGAGAGATGGCGCTCGATAAAACGTCGCGCGTCACGTTATGGGGCGCTCGAGGAACATTCTAATAAATAACAAGTGGAAATTTTCAAAAGCGTAATTATCAGCCGAGCCGAAATTGTGTTAAATTTAACTCTATTTTGGCGACCTAGCGGATAATGCCTGTGGATGGGGTAGATCTAGCACCTCTTTTTTAATTTAAAAAGTTAAAAAATCAATACACATGCAAGTGTGACAGGACGAACCCAGATACTTTATTCCATGAAAAAAAATTAAGAAGAAACCCTCTTGATTTTATGGCATCAATCGAGGGGTTTATCATAAAGATTAAATATAAAAACAATACTATATAAATACATACATAGGGCACGGAGACAATAACAAAGCAGTATTCGATTGTGAGGAAAATTGAAAATTCTATGTGTCTTTCATTTATAAATTACTCACGAGTCTATGCAACTGTATTATATACATTATGTCGCATCTTATACCGAATCATTAGTATACAGACAACTGCAGAGATCAGATTTATTTATTTATTTACCAACTACATGCTGTTGGTAAATAAATAAATAAATATACTTAAAAAATTACTTTTATCTATGAGTAACGTCAACGAAAGCATCCTTGATCTCATTTCATATTATGTGTGATATCCTGTTCATCCAGAGTTTGTATGCATAAAAATAAATTTCATTTTATGCAATATAAGATTGTTTTGTTCGAAGATGTTGTATATAGATAGTACATAATATATTATGGGGACTATTCCTGCATTCTGGCATGAGAGCCTCGGCGGACGGGCGCGCGTCGCAACACTCAACTCCATCATCTCTCCGGCAAAAATTAAACTTTTCGGCGCGCCAATTGTCTCTTTCAAGTGTCATAACCGCGTCAAGTCGCCTCGTAAATATTAAAAATGTTGGCAGCACCCGAGACGCGGGGAACGTTTCGCTAATGTCGTGTTTACTGAAGGCGGGCCGCTGTTCCGGACATAAATTTCCACCCGGGGCCGTTAACTGTATGAAAAACGTTGAAACACAAAGAGCCGTGTGAGTGAAGAAATTTTGAGTTATGCCCCGCAATATTCGGAGGCGACCTCCGTCCGCTCAGCCCCGTACCACCGAAAGCGACTCGACGGAAACTCCATTGCTGCATGGCGTGAATTTAACTGGTACGCCCGACAAAATACTACTTTCCGAATTATATATTCATCTTCCAATCATTAATTTGAAGTCAATTGCATCCAGATTGCAGTATAGTAATCAGATTAAAAAATATATAACTGGGCTATGGTGACGTCGCCAATAAGGTTGATAGCTCTCAATAATTTGAGTCATAATACCTTCGTTAGATCACCGCGATATAGTGTCAGCATTATGTGTCGATTATAAAATATTCGAGAAGTTCGTTTGCTGATGTTATTGTCTCCATAACTTTGCTGGTGGTGGTCATGTAATCCAAAGGTCGCAGGTTCGAATCCTGCTTCAGACGAATTTCCAGGCCAAAATTGTTATAGATGTCGCCGTTTAGCTTTAAATTAATAATAATAATGCAAAATATGAATATCCTAATCAATTAACTACTTTCAACCTTAAATTAAATCATTCGTATCATTACTCTTTTTCTCACTGACCTAACCCACTCTAACCTAACTTAGGACTAACCTAAGGATCAAAGAAATTTTTTTTTGACATTTTTAAACTGTTTTCGTTTTTTTTTTTATTGAATCGACAAAAAAACTATTTGATTATCGAACGTACTTACTACATTTCACGAGCATTGGTTGAGATATGCGACATGTAGAGGAAAACAGCAGGACGCCGCCGCGCCGCCGCCGGACAGACATACGAAACAATGTTTGCCTACGCTGAAACGTTGATCGGTCAATAATATGGGAGTGAACTTTTTACGGCCAAACAAAATACTCAAGATAAGAACAAACAAGGTACTATGGGAACGAAGGGGACAAAGGGGAATTGAAAATGTATTTCAATTATTGTTTCCCCTATATTTCGTACAACTTAGATTTCCCATCCTAACAGAGAAGTATTTTGAGGTAGGTAGGACGTTGCACCCTATTTTCTGTAGATATTGTTAGAACGAATACATAATAGCCAACTTAGGCAGTTATAGATGCGGAAATAATAAAGCCGACGTTAATTTATCGCCACGTATCGCAGGGTCTCGTGGTAGCGGGATGCGTAAATCTCGCTGCGCGCTTTTCGCGCTGCCTCCCCCTCCGTGCTTTCTAATTGTATTTTTCTTTAATTTATCGTCCATTATGTCCGCAGTTTAATAGGTATCTATAATAGGTTCAAGCAATGTTACACAAGCTATGATGTAATAACTTAAGATTGCTACAAGTATCATCACGCACGAGCATAACTTACACATATGTATTTTATAGTCAGCTACCTATCTAAGATTTGCCTTTGGGTACAGATACTTGGATTCCAACAGGTTTTCGTTGTCTTTTGGAAGATAATATAATGATGTGTGGCTGATATATTATCTTCGCCTACCCTTTCAGCAGAGCGGCGTGATCATGAACATTGACTCACAGAGGCTATGCTCACAGGCGTGTCATTATTTATGCGTTGAGGGATTTATAAGAATCACCTTGAAATTTTATTATAGGTTGGTCCGGTCTGGTACGACATCTAGAGGCCACTTTTAGGATCATTACGGAGACATTGCCCGTAACTAGTATCCATGGTGCTTCGCAAGATGGCGCTGTTTAAAAATTCGCTCAAAAAACTATAAAAAGCAATAAGGAAGACCTTAAGCAAAGAATATAATAATACATAAAGTACAAACAAATATATTGCCAATAGAAATAAAAATTGACTGACGACTATGAGGGCGTATAGTAAAGACTTTTATTCCGGGAGGTCACTCAATCCAATCCCAATCTGGGTTTATATATTAGAGACCAACCCTCTGATGCTAAATATGTCGGTCTGCCTGCGCCAAGTGGTTGCGTTATCTAGATTGCCTACATAAAATAGATGTTTATATGTACCTACTAATGAATGTACTGACTGTCTAGAAACATTGATAGCTAATAATTCTGGAACAATAACCAGTCGGTGTTTTTATTAAATACTTAACCTAAAGTTATATCTGTAACCTAAATCGCATATAACTACGAAATGCAACCAAAGAATTATAGACCGGGATAGATACGGTTTGAGAAGCACATGAAATCCGAAATGATTTTTTTTTTCTCAGAAATATATAATTTCATGTTCATATGCTTACATTAAGTTTGCAACATTTAGCGGCGCCCGGAAGATAGAAAAAATAAATAAAATGTATTAAAAAATATATATCTTCTAAACAAATTTTTAGAAACGGTATTAAAAAAAAATATATGTTAAGTCTTTTAAGGCGTAATGTAACTGTGAATTTGCAACAATTTTGTAATTACGGAAATGTATTTAAAAAAATGTTTTTACTAAAAAAAATCTATGCCGCGAACCTAACTTGCTATTGCTATATTTCTTTCTAAAATATGTAAAAGAAAATTAAATTCTTTAAAAACTATACCACGAACGATTTCATACGTATTTCGAATTTTTTGTTTAGCTTTTGTGTGAATATAAAAATTATAAATGAAAAAAAATGTGCTTCTAATATTTGCAATAAGTATTTTACAAATTTCACAGAATATAGAGTTTGCGGTCAGTTTCCAATTTCAGAAAATAAAATAGAATTTTCATTATTTGCTTTGCAGATATTATGAAAATAGTATAAAAAAATATTTACACAGTTCCGTAAATAAGAAATTGTTGCAAATTCACAGTAATATTACACCTAAAATCAGGCGCCTTATCTACGCAACGCAACCACTTGGCGCAGGCAGACTGACACATTTATCTTCAGAGGGTTGGTCTTTATCCTGTGAACCCAGTTTCAGCCATTTACGTTATCGTTACCATTTTTGTCGCGACCTCCTAGTCTATTTTAGATTTGATTTTAAAACATGAATACAGGGGGAATTTCGTAATTGAGGAGGTAGCTGATTTCTCTGCCTTGTAGCGTGCACCGTGAAGGATTCGGATCGGAATAGGCGGAAGATGTGTGCGAGGGAATAGATAGTACCAAGGAGTCGGTAGATCTAAGTGGGAGACCATGTGAGCAGATATTTGTAAACCGAATCCTTAGGTATGAGGGGGCATTGGCTTCATTCAGGGTATATAGAGAGAAAGGACATGAGAGTTCCTGCGATTACGAAACGAAATTCCGAAACATGATTATTATGGTCGCTAATTCCAAGAAAGTGATATGGATGTATAATCGTCCATGAAGAAAGGACACGTTAAATTAAGAAAGAGGCCTGTTAAAATAACTAAAGCTACTACTTTATGAATATAGGGAAAGGCACTGTGTTAGTAGTAGCATTGCTTTCAGGAGGCACTGTAGAATTCAAAATTATGGTAAAACGCAATACCCGCGAATAGTATGTTTTGCTGGTTCGGGTCCTTAGTCTTAACTACTAGGGTCTTTTCCACCATCTGCTAATTAGCTTAGTCGCGTTCGGAAGTTGCGAAAAGTCCGAAAATGTCCATCCGGTTGAATGCGACCGCACTATCCGCAGGCAGGCGCTGACCCGTCACGGCGCGGTGCACGGCCGCGGCTCGCAGTCAGTGTGCGCGCGCGCGGGCTGCGGGTACGCGGCGCGCTCCACCTACGAGCTGCGGCAGCACGAGGCGGCGCACGGGGAGGCGCGCGCGCACGCCTGCCCCCACCCCGGCTGCCGCTACGCCGCCAAGACCTGGCCTCAGCTGCTCCGGTGTGTAGCCATGTCACGATCATGTCAATAGAGCCAAGTCTTGGTACTCAGCTCTTTTTCGCAGCAAATTCGAAGGGAAAGATAGAGCTCTTCGAATTTGCGAATAAAGTGTTTGTATATAAATTATATTATTATAAGCTCTGCTGACGAATACCGAGACATTGAAACGTAACCCTTCCATATTTTATTATCAAATCGTAGATGTTTTCAACAAAATTCTTCGTTGCCTTACACAATTACTTACACACTAAAAATCTGTGCAAAGGGTAACGTATCTAGTTCAAGTGGAAGGATTAATGTGGAAAAGACATGCATGTTCGCAAGAATTATAGTTTTTGTTTTGTTTTAATTATTTTCCATTGGTTTGCTCCTTGGGTTTTTGGGTGCACAAGCTGCCAATTTTTTATTTGAATTTGATTGTTATGAAAATTATTGATTTGTATTACTGTAAATGATTTTAAACATGATTTTCAGACACCGCAAGATGCACGGCGAGCGTGTGAGGAAGTATGCCTGCGAGCTATGTCCGTTCCGCTCGGAGCAAGCGAGCCACCTACGTCGCCACGCGCGTTGCCACGCCGCCAGCAAGCCCTACGGCTGCCCGCACTGCGCTTTCGTCTGCAGCAGTTTGGTAAGCTCCTCCAATACATAATCAGTAGATTCACAGTGATCGTGTGAGGAAATACGCTCGAAGATAAGCCGCCACTAAGCCCTACCGCTGCCTGCACTGCGCCTCCCGCAGCACTCCGGTGAGCCCATACAATACATAGATAAATAGCAAAAATCCTGTAAATATCAAGAATCTTAAAAAAAAAAAATTTTGAGATCTGATTAATCGATTTAAACATGCAGGAAAATTACCCTTTGATGAAACATGACAATTTGGTTACATACAAAGCAGATGTAATTAAAGCCTTAAGTAAAACATACTACAAGAGAAGAACTAATAATCATAGCAAGTGTCCCTTATATTATCTATCACACCATTGATTTAATAGACTAAAATTTGTTTAAAGGATGGAGCGTGGGATTATCGTTTAATCCTACGAAATAAAAACAATTTTCGAAATATGGTCACATTGTTCAACCGCCGAATAACCTGAGTGGTCAGTCTGAGTTCTCACCTAAATTGGCGTTTACGGCAAACCGATCGATTGGCGTTTTCCGTAAAAACGTCAAACTCCATACAAGTTTTTACTAGATATTCTGTGGTTTTACTTCTTCAAGCTGTCAAAGTCAAACTCGGTCTTCCGATTTGTATGAAAACGCAGAGTGGACGTAAACGGCAACGTCGACGTATTTATGGCAACGTTGAGTAAGCTGTCAAATCAAACTCGGACTCGCAAATGTTAGTTCGCTTAACGCCCACTGCGCGCGCTCTTCAGTTTCTCCATACATTTGAAAACGCCAGTCGATCGGTTTGCCGTAAACGCCAATTTAGGTGACAACTGGGACTTCGGGTACTGATATTGAATGTTTCCGTGATGTTGGTTTACTACCCAGGAGAACCTTCGAAAGCACGTAATTAAGAGTGGACGGCACCCCGGCGCACGTCTTTACACATGCCGCGAGACAATATGCTCTGCTCCAGCGTTCAGCACCGACTTTGCCTCGGAGTTCCGCAGCCACCTCACCCGTTGCCATAGCGATCGATACAACAGCAAGAATGCAATGGATTATGTTGCAAAGTACTGCTACAGTGACAGGTGAGTGCTGTTTAATCACTTCGGAATGGTTCCCCTGTAGTTGGTAATTGATTCAATGTTGCCAAAATGGTTAGTTAATTATGTAAATAAATCAATTTAGGTATTTTTCCTTATAGAAAGATTCTTGGTCTCAGCCACAGACCAGTGCAACCCTACAGAACCACTACAGTGCTTTAGTACATCTAGCAAGAAAATTTAGCACGTAGAGATGCTAGCTACATACCATGTCTAGTTGATGCTAAAGGAGCATTGACACTAAGGAAACCCTGTTCTGATGGTCACCGTACAAGTATGACAGAGCCATCAGGTAGGTTTACCTTGTGGTGCCTAATGTATCTGGTGGTGCAGGAGATGACCAGTCAAGTGAGGAATGTAGATTACCCCTTGTGCCTTTGTTTATTTAAGGTGGCCCATCCCGACAGGACCAACTTACTAGCGGACGCGGCACAAAATCGTGCTATTGTGCGTTGAAACCGTCACTGATTCAAAGAAAAAGACAGGTTCCATAATAAGGAGCACACGACATATCCACGAAGCAGACAATGTGCATAGTGTTTGATTTGGTAGATTTACAAAAAAAAATTATTAAAAAAGTACTTATAGCTAGTCAAAAATCAAATGAATTTTGAATCTTCAACAAACTGGGTTGGTTTACTAGAATTTTTAAGATGTTCATGTTTTATTGTTGAGTCTTGTCCAAAATTTTTGCATAAAGCGTGCAAAAAGTTTGAAGTTTTGAAACTTTTCTTAGAAACAAAACACAACTTAACAATATCTATGGTCATCTAGCAGTTAGATTACATAAAGCATTTTTAGTAAAATTTTAGATCTCAGACTAGAAATCCCTGCCTTAAAGAGCACATGACAATAAAAAAAGCTGTCTTAAATTCCAGTCACACGGAGATTTCATAGCAGGAATAGAGCGAGTGTAAGGCTGAAACATTTAGAATTAGTTGACACCGTTGCCGGTACATGAAAACAATAGACAATAGACAGATGACATTTCAAATCCAAAGTTCAGGTGTAAGTTTACCGGTCATAGACTATAGATTTTATATTTTTTCTTTCCAATACTATAACATCTTTTTCAGCAAGCTACCTTTTTCTGCCACTGCTACAACTGAAGAAGGCACAGAACAGTCTGAACTGAACTTCGATTCTCAGGAAATGATCTACACCAACATTCAGAACATGGTTAAAGTAGAAAACTACCGGGTCACTGAAAATGGAACTCTTGAGCCCACAACTTAAAAGACTTTCTTTGATATATTGTGAATTTGAAACTGTAGGTATTTTTATAATTAGAAATACAATTATCCAATAAAAGATTCAATATTTTTTTATGTTTTTATTGATTTTACTCACATTTTTATAAATCTTAGGATAGACCGCTCAGTAATTCCTGAAACAAAGAAAATGTTTTATTTTAATAAATAAAATGGATGCTTACATATATTTTTAAAGAAGCTACAGCATAAATATGTCACCCAACCCTACTTTTAACTATTTCCTTGACTCGTCATTTAGTTTTATGTCAAAGTGCAGCTTAGTGCGGTGCTTTTCGTTATCCCACAAAATGATTCGGGTCCCATTCTGGGCTTTGATGCACCCTCTTTTGCGAGTTCATCGGCCACTTCATTGCCCTCGAATACTTCATTTCCTGGTATCCACCTTAGAGTGGCATTGTTTGTGCTTCCCAGGTTGTTTAACTTTTGTACACAGTCCATGGTTAGTTTTGATTTGACCTCCAGAGCTTCAAGTGCCTTGAGGCATGCTTGACTATCCGAGAGGATAAATATATTTTGGCTTTTGTAGGTGCGTTCGAGGTTTTCGTGTACGCAGTTAATAATTGCATACATCTCTGCCTGAAAGATGGAGGCAAAGGACCCCCAGGTTTATAGATTTTCGAACCTTAGGTCGCTCCCCATATACTCCTGCCCCCACTTTGTCCTTGCTTTTGGAGCATCTGTATACCATACTAGGTCTCCATCCCTGAAGCTAGGTCCCTTATTGGACCATTCACTTCTTTCAGGTATTTCTATTGTGTACAGAATACAGAATACAGTTTTGTTAAATAAAACTGTATTCTGTTTTCATGACATCTGATGTCCATACAAAAACCGGTTTAGTCCGGCGTATTAAAGTTAGTCCGCCCATTCTGATAACGACTGATTTATTTTAAGCCATATAAAATATTACTGGAAAGCTATGTTTTAACATTTTTGATTTTAACATTCAACTGAAAGTGTATAATTCAAAATGAACCCCTACTGTACACAAAAATCCCTTAAATTCAAGAAAGTGAACACACACTACTCGAAACAGCTACCTATTGATTACATGACGGCCTCAACCAACTGAAACATTGAGGAAATACCACCAAAGTATGATATTAGTATTAACAATGAGAAGAGCTGGTGAATTAAAGACTGTATATTTATTTGACGACGTTTGACGGATTTACGGCAATATTGGATACCTAACCAGAGAGTTTTAATCTATTCTAGCGTATCTTTGAAGAGTGATTCACCTATTTTGTTTACCCTTTGACGAAGCGGGCTGTCAGATTTAACTCGAAGGCAAAGAACTGGTGCCCACTGGCAGTCTGAGCAACCAATTCGTCGCAACAATTTTGAGTGGAGTATCTTCACTCAAACTTGCTACACGTTGCAATTGGTTTTGTTTTAAGCCAAAAGTTTTGTTTTAAGGTGCAAAAAGTTTTAGCCAGACAGCAATTGCTGATGCGTCTAAATTTCGAGATGCAAAATTTCCGTGCTCGGAAACCGTAAGTTTTCAAAACCTTATGATTCATCCCTTAAAATATATAAAATAGCGAATAACAGCAAGAAAGATCTGATTTGCATTTTGAGTACAACTTGTGGTCTTTAAAAGTAATGTGAAGATGCACCTGCGGCCAGCCTGGTTTCTGGCACCTCTTAGGCGAGACCCTGGATAAAAAAAGCTGTATTCATTTCTTAGTGCAACTGAAACAAAAAGCCACTTACTTAGCGAGTATGCCGTCCTTCTTGGCGAGTCGCGCGATGCAGTCGTCGGACTCCCCCATGCGTCGGATGGCACCGCAGACGACGTAGATTTTGGACGTGTCGGACATGCGGCCAGTCGAGGGATCCACATCGGCGATGTTCAGCTGCACCGACGCGTGGTCCTTGGCGTGAATCAGCCGGTTACTCGCCGAGCTGCAACATACCCAGTGCCAATTAAGCAATGGATCGTCAGGATAAGGAATGCGAAAAGGTCCAGGTCATAGTAATAATTACTAACTGGTGTAAGTAGATGGATCACCGCCATAGTGATGGAAGTTTCATACAATATGTGTTAGGCAAGCAGGCCCTGTATTGCAATAAATGTAAAACTAAGATGGTAACTTCCACGTAATCGATCACACCAAAAAGAGTCTTTGTACCAAGAGATGGCGCAGATATAAGGCTTACTGCTTTAAACCTATTAAGAAGTATTTTGATTTTATGAATTGTCGAAAAATTTGTGTATTGATTCAAAATTATATATTTTCCAAATTCGAAACAAAATTGTATTGTAAATCTATGAATAAATCCTATGTTAGTACAGCACCATCTATTGGCTTTTTCACAAGTTCTCGGAACGAAAGTGGCGCCATCCTAATTCCATAGCCGTAAACGTTCGGCGTTGACCTATTAGTGAACCATCTAGGTCTTAATTCATCTATGGTCCAGATCCTTTTTAAGTTAAAAACTCGAAATATACTTTGCACTGGAGCCTCACTGTTCTGGACCCTCATACATTTATAGAAAACATTCTAATCCTCGTTATTATCCTTAGCACACTGCAAGCATGTCTAGAAAGCCTCTACAGACTTTGGTCGAATAGTCACCGATCCAGAAGATAACTGTGCCCAGTATTGCTTCTTTCTCTCTCTCGCTAATCGACGATCAAAGGCCGAGCTCGTGCCGCTCGAGCCTAACTCCACTCGTCTACCGAGAAAGGCACTGATGATTATCTTGAGAGTAACTGTTGGTCTAGATATAATTTTTGACAGGCCGAGGAGCGCTTAGTTAAATAAAAAACGCTCTCACAGCCTGTACAATGAAGCTTGATTCCTAGGTGTGACGTCGGTGATTTCTCATTTTTCCAATCTTCTTATAGTTTTTCTAGTCCTGTTTATATATATTTTTTTTCAATTGTTTTGCATTGTCATGCTAACATGTGCAATAATGACAACATATTGATTCATAATATCATTTGTTTTGATTCAATCCTATAATCATATTATACGGTAATATGGCATATAGTGTCATAACATAAGCCCCTCACACAAAATTATATTTTGCTCTAGATTCTATTTTGAACTGGACGGAACAAAGACCAGAGCTAGTAGTCTCAGTTCTCACCTAAATTGGCGTTTACGTAACTTCGAAGTTCCGTAAAAACGTCAAACTCCATACAAGTTTTTACTAGATATTCTGTGGTCTTCAAGCTGTCAAAGTCAAACGCGGACTTCCGATTTGTATGAAAACGCGGAGTGGACGTAAACGGCAACGTCGACGTATTTACGGCAACGTTGAGTAAGCTGTCAAATCAAGCTCGGACTCGCAAAAGTTAGTGCGCTTAACGCCCACTGCACGTGCTCTTCAATATCTCCATACATTAGAAAACGGCAGTCGATCGGTTTGCCGTAACGCAAATTTAGGTGACAACTGAGACTTCGGGTACAGAACAAGACTTCTGACCTACCTACCTATAGTATTTTAAATACTATAAATAACAGTTTTTTTATAAATAAATGGCCATGCTGTGCTCTAACTGCCACGCGGGCCAAGGTGGATAGCACGGACGTGAATATATAGTTCTACACACGCACGGGTACTGCGGTGCAAAAGCTTCAAGGACCCACACTTGCATTGATGATGAATATTATTGACCATGTGAATACCATGTTCTAGCACTAACTGAATGTTACTGAAAGTGGTATTTTGCAAAGGTGTTTACCTGGATCGAGTAGAGGAACAGCTAATTATAAACTTTTAGGAATGTAAATTTTTGGCACACTTAAATATACATATGTGTTTCCAAACACAAAAAAAAATATTGGCTGCCTACGTGGCCCTGACCGTGCACAGGAATGCACACTGAAATATGTTACAATGAGTACCTGTGAAATATTTTCAAATTAAACAAATCATGCAAAAAGATTGGTTTAAATGTTCGGTCCGGCTGTCGCTGCCAACTGTCCTTTCTCAACTGTCAGGAGACAGCGGATGTTGGGTATACATTGCCAGTCAACAACTTAAGGTACGAACAATGGGCGTCCGCTTGCCAGTCAGAGGTATTTTAACATAGGATAGAGGTGATAAAATTATTGCTATACAGAAGCAATATTCAGTTGAAATGGATGTGCGGCTTATTTATCATCAATGATAAAAGCCACTTGAGCGGGGATCCTGCAAACATTAGTAATAGACAAAACACATAGGATACTATATAAGGGCCCTACCTCACCGAGGTACCATGGCGAAGTCGCCAGCTACATAGGCATGGCTACCTTTGGCTACCTTTGTTTGGCATATAGAGTTGCCAGTGGCTGCTGTCCTGTCTGTTAGTCTCAAAAGGACAGCATAACCTAGTCAGTAGGAAGTCCGATCCAAGACATATTTGGATTGGACTGCCTTTTAGTCTCCATGTAAAATAACCTATTATTTTGCAATTAATTATCTTGGTAAGAGGTTTGGACGCAGAAACAGCATGCCAAGACAAGACTAGCACGTGGAGGACTTACCATTTGCGCGGGCAGTACAGATCAACGAATTCACCAGCGTCGTTCTGCATGATGCGGCCCTGAAACCGACAAGTTGCACAATAGATAGGAGTACTTATACGAGTTGGAATAAGACGTTTTTGAACACGAAACTTACTTTTTCAGTTTTATAAACCACGAGGAAATGCGAATACTCGAATGACAGCTTCGGAAAGAACAGTAGTGGTGCCAGGTCTTGTCTCGTAATATCGTCGTATTTGTAAAAAATACGTTTTTTTATGGTGCCCTGCATCTACATCGCCAATATCTCCGTCGCCAACCTTCATCGCCAATATCTCCGTCGCCATCATATGCATCGCCAATATCTCCATCGCCGGCGACGCATATGCGTCGCCAAAAACCTAACCTAACCTAACCTAACCTAACCTAACATAACTTAATCTTACTTAACCCAACCTAATTTACATAGCACCATACCCACTTTGGCGCCGCATCTGCGCCTCCAGTTTTTGGCGACGCATATGCGTCTCCGGTCGTTGGCGACGGATCTGCGGTCCGGCCACAGCTCCGTGGCTGGCGATGCATATGTTGGCGATGCAGATATTGGCGAGGCAGATGGTGGCGATGGAGATATTGGCGATGGACATATGGACTACCGTTTTTTTTTGTTTAGAATGTCTTATTTCGAAATTAAACCGATTTATTTAACATAAATAAACTCTATGTTTTTAATAATGTTGTATAAATATATGTGTTGTTTGATAATAAAGTAAGCATATTCAATAATCTTGAACGCAAAACGGGCCAATAAAATATTTTCCCTATAAAATTGGGAATTGCAAATTGCAACATCTTTTGGTTTTTCTTTAATGGAAAGACAGTAGCTTTCGCCATACAATCGAAGTAGCTGAGTCACATTCAAAAGTTATTTAGTAGGTGCAGTACGATAAATAATGCACATCGGACATTGGAAAGAGACTATCGGTTAGTTTAGGTACCTGTACCAGTACCTGTTAACTACATGCGAGAGAGTCTCCTTCCAACGTCTAATGTGCATTATTTTTCGCGTACTATATATACGGTCGTTTTGTCTGAAATCTATACACCGGAAATAGAGACAAATTTGAGATTTCTTTCTGTCATGCTGAAGTCAACCACAGAATAAAAGGGACTTAGGAATCCCTTCTCTTTCCAGTGTATACAATTGAGAGGAAACAACGTACGTACCCGCCAAACATTATACGCGTTGCGCATGCAAAACATCGCTTTTGACCCAAGTGCATACGTAGAATTAGCGATGGGTCAATACGAATATATTGCCGTATCACCAGTACGGTCCTGATATCCCACCTTAGGCGATATTATATATATCGGCAATACCTACAAGCGAATGTAACTGTCTAATGCCCGTTTCCTTCCACCACCTCCAGCTACAAAAATCCATAGTCCCTTTCGCCGAAAGTTACTTAACGGATTTCAGGTAACTGGAGGTGGTGAAGGCTATGCAGTTAGGTAGTTACTAAGGAACTTGTATCTATGGAAATGGGAAAAATCCGGTCCGAGGGAGATGGCGCCGTGAGAGTACTCTGTCATTGTCAGTAGGTTGAAATAAAAATAAAAGTAACTGAAACTTTTTCTGCTTAAATTTTAAGCAGGAATCTGGTTGAGTTTAAATAATTCATTAATATTTTTTACTAGTTTAACTAAAATTTAAACGAGAAAAACGCATCCACAGGTAAGAACTATCATTTAAAATGTATACGCAAGACGTTAATTGATTAAATATGTACCTCCAGTGTTGCCACAATTGGCATAAGTTTATTTCACTAAATTGTTCTCATACAATTTGGTTTTATAAAACATAGACTACTGAGTGCACTTTCCAATTACATACAAGTTTCTTGATAGTTACACAAAGCATCTTTGCTGATTGGCGGTATTTTTAACCGACTTCAAAAAAGGAGGAGGTTCTCAATTCGTCAGTATGTTCTTTTTTTATATTTGTTACCTCATAACTTTCGCCTGGTTGAACCGATTTTGATGATATTTTTTTTATTTGAAAGCTGGTGCTTCCCATGTGGTCCCATTTTAGTTTGGTTTAGTTCTGACAATGATATCCATGAGAAAATATATAAGTCTTACATTCGCGACAAATGGACAAATAACTCTATATATATAATGCCAACCGATTTAGATGATTCTTTTTTTATTGGAAAGGACGTGTACAGATTAGTTAGTGTACTAAAAATAAACAAATAAAGAAAACATTAACAAAAAAAATAACCGACTTCAAAGGAAAAGCACTAAATAGTAAAAATAATAATTCTTATTTTTTGTTGTTACGATTATAGTTATTTTTTGAGTCGGTGTCAGCCAAGGTAGCCAAGGTTCTCTTGACTGGCGCAGCGCGTGCCCGGCTGACGCCGACTAAAAAAAAACCAATAATCGTAACTACAAAAATAGCAATTATTGTTTTACTTTTTAGTGTTTTTTATTAAAGTCGGTTATTTTTTTTTTTGGTATTTTTTTTTCTTTTTTAAGCTGACATCAGGAAATTCGGACTTTTTTGGGAACTTTTAGGAAAGGAACAGGAAAGCTTTAATTGTTATGTTTCCATCAGCATAATATTTTTAAGGTTATTTTTTATTTCCGAAATAATGTGACGACTTTTGGGCATCTAATGACTTGGGAAATCGGCAACATTGCCCATTGATTATCTAGTCTGTCACAAAGTACTTTAATGAATCATCAAATAATATTTATTTTATTTCCCGGGGGTCTACTCATGAGATTCTCACCGGAGAGTCACCGGTGACTCACTAGTAAGTCAAAATACTTTCATACTAATGAAATGACAGCCACGAGTCAGCCTAGTGTTGTTCTTTTCTAATTATAGTACTTATGCTGAGATTCATAGACGTTCCTCGTGCTTGGCTGAGCCAAAGTATGGCTTCCGACAGTCAAATTTGACATTCGGTCCATACGTTTCATTTCAAAACTGACAGTCGAAAGCATACTGTGGCTCAGCCAGAGTATGTCTGAGTAAAAAGGGCACAAACAACGCATTTTTTTTGGTGTTAAATCTTGTTCGATGGTCGGAGCCATTCGTGTGCGAGTCCGACTCGCACTTGGCCGGTTTTTAATTTTTATAATATTTTTGTTCTTCTAGAGAATTAAAAAGAATAAATATTATTTTCATATTTTTTTAACTCAGCACCGAAATCGCTACGAAAAAATACTTTTAATTTTTAGTACTAAGGTTTGCTTGGGCAAAGATGATTCCATCCCGCCCCGTACTGTCCGTTTCAGAACGGAATCAGGGAGAGCCGCACAGAGCAACGTTCCAGCCCGAACGCCAAAATGAAGAAATGCAGAGATGAACGTCACTTTCACAGAATTTATAATATCCTGTCACTTTGTCATTACACAAACTAAATCTAATCTTATCACCGCAAAACCAAGCACTTTCTATCTAAATTCATTAAAAACTTCTATGTAAATTCATTAAAAACTCAATTAATTTCCAATCAATACAAAATTCAAGGACGGTCATCAACTCGCAAAAACGGCCGAAGCAGTTACACGGTTGACGGTATTTGATGGCACGCGATTGTTCAATGGGGTAAGGGGGTTCGAAAATAAATAATAATAATTAACTGTTTCATTCAGAGTGAACTGGGTTAGTACATACGAGGTTGCATAGATGCAACCACTTTTTAAAATGCGTCATTGGAAAGATCAGTACCTAATATTGTAACACTGCTAATGTGTTTCGTTTGGCCTAATTAATTAAAAACTGCTTAGACTCCATTATATTTTTTTTAGATCATAACATAATTGGACGCATGTTTTCTCAAACGAAATTTTGCGCGGGAAGGTATGGCGCGAAGACGGTCGATAAAACTGTAGCAGTGACGTTGTTGACGTCGCCGTACTCGCTCGCTGCTGGCTGTGTCGTGCGTGGCGGGGCGGCGCGTGACGTACAGTCAGTTCTGTAGTTGATGTGGAGAGTGCACGTCATGTTCTTTGCATCTGGTCCTAATGTTTACGTGCCGCACTGACCTTGAATAATTAGTCTAAAGATGCATACATAATAGGTGACAAACGTAAAATTATTTTAATCTGAAAACCTTACGTAACGTACTAATAGAGTAAAATATTTTAGGCTTCAATCTGCAAAACAAACCTGCATTTTTCCCCGATTTTTTGTTTAAATCTATAATGTGTTAATTAAGTACCTCTACGGTGTAGAAGAACCAACTGTGCAAAGTGTCGGATAGGAAAATGTCATTAAAGGTAAGTCTGGACTTATTTCAGTCTTTATATATCCTTTAGAATATTCTATATTATATATCCTTATACCTGGGCACATGCAGCTAAGATTTATCTGTGAATTCGCGTGCCTATAATTTTACCTACCTACTTAGTCAAACTGTGTGGATAAGTAAGACAAGAGGCAAATTATTTTTAGATTTACGAAGTTCAAGGTGAAGAAATTCTTGAGCGTCTGATTTTAGCGGATTTTAGTAAACACATTAGGTAGGTAGGTACCTATAATTTGTTGAATGTAGTGACACTTATAAAGTGCTAATACATAGGCATATTTTAACCCTCATTACATACATAATGTTATGGCTCACTGAGAGTTACGTATATACTTATGAGAAGACTTTCTCGCGAATATACTACCAGTCAGGGAATAAGCGTGTGGGTATATCTATAGGTATTTTTTTGGTTTTGGGCTAAGATTGTAAGGGTTCTGATTATACTGCTTTGTACGAAGCATGTAGGTACGTAGTTTTTTAATGTGATCTAAGTGCCTACACAGCCGTGCTACGCAACATCGAATTAATTTTATTATTAGTGGTTCTATGGTGCAGAAACATCACTTTGTGAAGATAAGGGTGAAATGTGGTTTATTTCCGGCATACTGCAAAAAAGGCGATTTGCTGTATGACAAAGAATTCGTTACACTACATACCTAAGTACTCAAATTATCGGGCTGGTGGCAGGCTCCCGGTCCAGGCGACATTGGTGAAGCGTGGGTTTTGAGCCGCGGTTCATGTCATCGTCGGAACGGGATGTGTGATGTGTGGTGTGCAACTTTTCGGCTCAATTTGAACGCCAGCGCAACTTCGGGTAGCTTTGGTTCATATATTTTGTCCGTGCATGTTCTTTACTATTTTGTTTTCCTTACATACCTACATAGGTAGGTCTAAGTTATGCATAGTAGATCCGCGCAGCTTCGCCCGCGTAAAAATCAGACGAAATGCAGTCGGTTTTTCAACGATTTCTTTCATATTTAACCCCATTGCTGACACATTCGTACGTTGAACGGCGAATTTCCAAGGCATAAAACCACTCAAAGGAGTCATGGGGCCGATTTCAATAAAAACTAAAACTCCATTATTCGATTTAAAAGAAAGTATTTTCTCTAACCGGGAGCAGAATTCGTCGAATTTCAGAAAACGCATTCTATACTATAATTATTAATGTTGTGACACATATCCTGATAATTCTATTGACGCTATGAATATATCATTTTCTTTAATATTTTTTTTACAATACCTTTAATTGGTTCCTCGCTGATTTTGTAATATTAGGTGTAGATATAGTTTATTTAAAAATCTAGACTTAAGAACGACCAGTAAGATATGGTCCCCATACAAAAGTAATTTACTAATGATTTGAGAAACACTGTTCCAATATGCCTGATGTTATATTCAACATTATATTCAAATATCTGTGTCTGCACGTTTTTGTTTGGTTTAAAAATCCAAAGCACGTCTAATAACAGGCAAAAGAAGATTTTCATACAAATTTTCTTTTCTCTGTTATGTGACACAGGATACATTTTTCAAAAAGATAAACACGCGCATTATCCCAAATATCAAGCAAATTGGAACAGTGGTTTTCAAATTATTAGTAAACTACGTTTGTATGTGGAGCTTAATTTTCTGATGCTTACCCCCAATCTGATTTTTGACGATTCAAAGTGTTCCTTGCGACCCAAAGGAGGATAAATAAATACAATACACCAGCCAAAAGTGTCGCTTATAAGGAACGAATTGTGTTAGGTGGAATTGTGTTCGGGCTAAATGAAGGAAAGCGATTTACTTGTATACTTATTTAAGTTTTCATACATTACCCTTACTTTCACTAATCCTATCGGCAAATCAAATAATGCTGTTTTAGTTTTTATTAAAATCGACTTCTTTTAAGTGGTTTTCACTATTTCTTAGTTTTCGGATTAGGCCATGTAGGTAGGTGTGTATACACACATATGTAGGTACAAATCGCATCAAAATCGGGTAAGTGGTTCTCAAGTTACAACCGTAGAGACAGATATACAGACGCCCGACGTTCAATTGTAATAATTCGCTATGAATTGCCTATGAACCCAATAGATTGGTAATAGTCTAATATATTTCCATAAAAATCAACATTTCATGTTGACGAAAATGTTTTTAATGACGAATCCTAATTTCTATAACATTATGCGGGACCTAACGACCTACCTCTATGTACACAACTCTATCCGAATCGTCTAACCTCACAACGTTTTCAAACTGAATCGCTCGCAGCCAAAGACTTTACTGGCAGCTATTTCCGACGTGCTATTAGTGGTCATTTAACATTATAATGTCGGGATATGGCCTCATAAACGCAGTCGCGTCTAGCAGTGAGGCTATAATTGACACGGCGTTCTGTTTTAATTAACCTGCTTCTAAACATTGCCGGTGCTGTTTATAGCCCCGTTTCTATCACAAAGAGCGAACCCGGCTGTCGCTGAGCCCCGGCAAACGGAATAAATATATGCACGTCGCAGTGCAAACCTATACCAATTCCTTATGAAAATTCAATTTAAGATTTATTTATTTATTTATTTATATATTATTATATGCATAATAATACTTACTATATTCTATACTATACTTACTATATTATTAAACGTAATACTACAGCAAATACCAATTCGTACAAGGTAGTTACAAAAAACAAAGAACGTAAAGAATATGAACAAAATTATTACCTATTCCCTTCCAAAAATCTCATGCAGGCTCGCTCAAACATTCCTCCCTCGATCATTCAGGTGTTGGCCAGAGCATTGCGTTTAAAAGACGATAATACCATGTTCAATACAATGGTTCGTGTCTGATTCCTCGGTCACGAAATATTTTTCTGATAGTTTGCACATTATATGAATCAACCAATGATTTCAAAGGTAATCAACTGAGTCTACGTCTGTACGTTTCGTAGCTCTCGTGCGATTTATTGAATGTGAAAAATATCAGAAAATGTCTTGTATGGAACTTGATCACCTCATTATCCTCTTCAGGGCAACTTGCTTAGTAAACATTGTTTTTCAGATTTTTGTAGAATCTAAACATACACCTACAGGCATGCTTACGCCAACGTAATGAGGCAGATAAACTAACATGCGGATTTACGCTGTCATATTAGCTAATGTTATAATCCTCCTGTCTGGTATTTTTTGTCGCTCCTGTGAACACCTTTTTGCATCAATACGAAATACTTACTTTATTTTTTTATGGAACCCAACATTGATGGCTAATATCACACAATTACCATCATGATATTAGCCCAATACACCACATCCCAAAGGAATTAGGTGCCATGCCAGGACCTTCCCTTTCACGGATACACTGAACTGGATGGAAAACACGAAACAATCATGGTTATCAACCCGGGCGTAGTTAGGGAAAGGGCGCCTACAGTTTTCCATGAATTCCGAACCATCGTCCTCGTAACGAAATGCACTTATCCAACTAGAGAGAGAAAGAAAGTGGTGCACGACCAGGTCGAGGAGAGGCAAGTCCTATAGCCCCTAGACCACGAGCTGTTTATCACTGTGTTTTGAGTAAGTAGGTATGACTTTTTATCCAATATTATGTATATTATTGAATTATTCTGTATTATTGCAGCCAAAACCAAAATTGCATTGCAGAAACTGCCGATCCTATACTGTCGCAGAAGGTTCTTTTCACCGGTACAACTCTTTATAAATCACAGATAAGGCCGGTGATAGAATACTGTACCCACATATGGGAAGGTAGTCCCCAGTACCTGCTGGCGTCCTTGGACTCAATTCAGCGCCGAGCGGTCCGTCTTGTTGGGGACCCACAACTCACCGGTGGCTTGGAGTCACTGAGCCACAGGCGGTTTGTAGGGTCGCTCAGTCTGTTCTACAGGTACTACCACGGACGTTGCTCTGTGGCACTTGCATCCCTCATCAGCACTTGCATCGGACAGAATCAGGGCACCCCCTTGTGGTTGACATAAGGCTTTTGAGAAATAACCGTTTCTCAATCTCATTTCTCCGCCGCACCGACAGGATATGGAACTGTCTGTCGGCGGGTGCCTTTCTTCATACCTATAACCTGGGAGTCTTAAAGCGCAATTTGAACAAGCTCGATAGCTCAGCGATAGTCCGCTAATACGCTGGCATGGTGCCTCGCTAAGCGTGGTTTCGCGAGGCGAGTTGTTTTTGACTTTTCTGAGAACCTTTGGTCAGCACAGCCACTCATACCTGTTTTTCATAAACAATAATTGTGCTTTAGGAACAACACGGTACGACACTGTGCAGGTAGTTAGGTAGGTATGTCGAAGCCCTGAGCCTTGTCATGCAAAATGAGTCGCTTGCTGGTGACCCTCGTGCGTTATTTGCACAGCTTGATGTCATTCTACATGTTCATTGTACCTACACAACCGGTTTACCCTGCTCTAACAACTTGCTCTGTGTCCCTGGGATCCTCGGCCGGATCAATTTCATGAAGCTACTCGTATATTTTATGGAAGATAAAAGAAGAAATTGCACGTCAAATCCAGCGCCCTGCCGCAAAATGTTGTCAAAAGAGTGCATACCTGCCAACAGAGCAACGGTGGCATGTAACCGATATTTTGTTTCATGTGTCATCACTACATCCAAATTGTAGAAAAACATGTTATTATTAAATTAATATATATTTCAAATTCAAGCTGTTAAGGCTGAGCAAACAGGCACGAGCCATAGCATTAAACTTGATCACCTCATTCTCCTCTTAAAGTCCGGCTAGAACCTTCACTCCATTTCTCACGCGTCGCAAACTGCAACATTTATGTGCTCGACCTGCCAACGGTCTGTCAAGCAATGGCGGTACCAGCGGTGCCACCCTGCGCCACACTGTATTCAGAACCACATTTAACCATCACTCAACCCGACGCCATCAACTCAGGTTTTATGAAGGTGAAAAACCGTTTTATTTCTAGGAGCGACTTACTGTTGCTTATCTTGATTTGAGACCAATAGTGGGTCCAGCGAACGTTCGTCTAAACATATTTTAGTTTAAGATTTTAGTTAATTAGTTAAAGGAAAAGGGGCAAGACATTATATAGTTATTATCAAGAGGTTAGCCTACTCACAGAAAATTTATATTTTTTTAACGACATAATACTATAAGTGTGGACCTACCGGGGCATTGTTATAATATTCTTCATATTTCCAGGAATAGACCTCCATAAACAAGATTATTTAGAGACAGCGATAGAGACACCTGAATTTTATAATGAGATAATTAGGGCCGTACACTTTTAAAATAATTTTGTTTTATTATTATGTTACATTGTTTTTACGCGGTACTTAACTCTCCACACCATTATCATAAGCAACAAATAAAATAGTATTAGGATAATCTAAATAAATACATAAAATTACATCTCTTCAAATAAATAAAGTAGCCAAATAATCAAATAAAGGCACAAGAAGCAGTAAAATAAAAACGTAATTACCATAAAGATGGTATTATACTTGATTACGTAAGTGCCTACTCTACTGCGGTCGGATCGTCGCTAGACTATTTTTCAAACAAGTCAAACAAGCACGATCTAAAAAAGTCTTAGATTAGACGGTCTTACCGCAGATTACCTATGTTTGATCGGTGCATTACAAGGTAATTACCCTCGTCACGCCGTAGGTAGGTAATTGTAGACTTCTGCAGTGATGGCATCCCCAAACTTTCTATATAAGTTTACAATATTGACGAGAAACGCTTAATCATCCATATGACAGAGATAAGCCACCTTCCTTCCTGGGCAGACGCTTGGTTTTTCTCTGCAACCATATACCACCCCCTCCTGACAATGAACCGGTCTAACTACCAAATCATTTTATGTAATCACATACTCGGTAACACCTCACGCATTCGACCCGGATTAACCCGTTGATTAGGTGATAAGAGTTATACACGCTTGACGAGCGTTTTCTTTCTTGGGGACTTTGTTTCCAAGAGAGTGTCCCCTTTCTGTGTCCAATTGCCATGTTAATAAAATTTTCATTCCAATTTCCGGCTGGAAACCTGCTTTCAAAGATGATCTCACTGCATCAAACAAGTAAGACATTGGCGATCGATGCCCTGCACTGCACAAGAATTCGTAATGGACATAACCACAGGTCAAAATATTAATTTGATTAAATTTGTTGTATTGTATTTATTTAAAGTATTTTATTATAAAAACAGAATTAAAATAATTTTATATTTTAATAGAAAACTATTTAAATAAATTAGAGAATTTCTTCTGAATGTATACACCGTTGTCGTTCGGTTTAATGTTCGCATTCATCGCATTCAAATCCAGTGGATGTTCAACCCTTCTCACAGCTACACACTGCACACAACTGCTTTGGTTGAATAGATGTCAACTCTGCCGAGGTGCAGCGTTCTAGCCAGTTCGCGGTTGAAAGAGAGAGTTGTTTATGTTATCGTCCAATTTTTCTATTTGCTTTCGGACGCTCCACTTCCTCGAATCCAGGACACGTAATGACGCGGCACTTTCTAAATATAACCGTAGTCTCGACACGCACCTATCCGGACGTATTAACATCTTCGTTTTGTGTTGGAAGGTTCCAAATGTGTCGCCGCCGCCAGTCAACCTCTCTTCCAAATAGGCATTGGGATTTCACATTTGTCACGTGTCTTCCGGTAACAGAAGATTTTTTAAAGCCAGCCAATCAAGAGACTTTATTCACTTCTGCATCAGTACGTAACTGCAGCCAATGTAACCATCCATGTTTAGTATGAGGAAAATCTAAACCAAACAAAGACACCTTTACACACCAGGAAAAGACCCTGACACAGATTGACTGGAATGACCGCTAAAACTTACATATGCGGGTAGAAAGTAACGCGTCGTTCACACGAAACTGCCTCATCGCAGATTATAGACACACCATTTTTAAACTTCGCGGCAAAAATAAAATAAAAGTTGAAAAGTGGATTTGAAACGGCCATGTGGGTTTTTTTACATTTTCTGAACTTCGACATTTTGAATTTCGAATATGACTGCACTCTCACGACACAATCATTGGCTCGCGGGGTAATCGTCCGTACAGGCGTAAAAACGTGGTCAACGTAAGTTCCGAATAAATATCAGCACAACAAAGTGATTACGATAGCTAAGATCACAGAACATGGTCAAGATAATGCGTTCTTTTACAAATACTTTTCCAAATAAAGTTAGTGGGACCAAGACCACTTTTGCAAGAGACGTATTTAATAATTTATCCCAAGAGTAATCAAGGGCTAACGTGGCCTTCATCATAAACATGATTGTGTTGCTTACTACCAAAAAGACAGCACGGTGATCAGCCGACCTTGGACACTTGAATATTTTAATGGTCCCATCCACCACACGCACCGCTGAGGGAATCAGTTAGCCACATGGTTATATCGGTGGTTTTTAGGATTCCGTACCCAAAGGGTGCCAACGGAACCCTAGTACTAAGCCTCCGCTGGGCGTACGGCTGTGCGTCCGTTCGTCCGTAATGTAAAAAAATATTTGATTGATGAAAATATTTATGTTTTAAATATTTGTGTGTTTAAATATTTTGTGTTAAATCTTCTACGATGGTACAGAAACCTTCGTGTACGAGTTCGACTCGCACTTGGCCAGATTTTGTGTTTAATTTTTGGTGCCATGCAAGCATGGTATAACCATAATATCTTTACCATCCAACATCGACTGGAGTGGTCGCTTAGTGATGCTATGTGACGATACAACGAGTAAGGAACGACGGGTGTGGCGACCGAATCTCATCTGTGTAGCGGCAGCGTAGCCACTTTATCACACACTGACGGTATCGCCCGCCGGTCAGTTCGCTTACGAATTCGCTCACCCCTGGTATTCTAGAGTTCCAACGACCTTTCCAATACAGGACGCCATTTAGTGCAACAAACATTCGATGTTACGCGTCGCGAATTTGTAAGCGAACTACCTAATTACCATCAGTGCAATTGCTAATAAGTGACTACGCTGGCACTATACGGATCAGTCGCCACTCCCTTCCTTTCTTACTCGAAGACGCGATCGTTGCTCCATAGATTAACGTTGCACCACTCTGAGTACACGCATGAGCAAATATTTACCCTTGCGCCATACATTTGAGCAAGGTGTTACATTGAGCCCACGGAAAGTAAGCAGGCAGTAATTGGTGGCAAGGAAAAAATCGTGCCTGAGCGAGAGAAGCTAGCCACATCTAATTTGATGTATAGCATAGAGTATTGCAATTGTTGTTGTTTCATGTATGCATCTTTTCTCTCAAAAACATAGGTTACTGTACTTAGGTTAGCTGCTAAACCTTTCAAATTGTTCGTGATCTTTGTAGCTCTAACAACCTAAACTCAGCCTACCCCAATTTTGTGAAGACGGCACAATATGCGTGTCTGCAAAAATCTTATAAAAAATAAAGGGGGCCCCAATACAACAAACGTGATTTTTCTTGTTAAAATATGTTTGATGTTACGGAACCCTTCGTGTGCGAGTCCGAATCGCACTTGGCCGGTTTTTTTATATAACTGGACATAGATGACTAATAGCTACGACACCCATACTATTAGCCCAACCAGTGCACACCGCAATCCCGAAGGAATAAGGTACCATGCAAAGACCCAATTGATTGAATACCGTAGATTTGTCAAAGTAGGGTAGGTGTGTCGGTTTACGACCAGTTAGTTACTTTTCGAACTTCAAACTGAAATAAAAAATGTTTTCATTTATGATACAAAGACTTTTAGTATTTATAAAGGGAGTTTGGTAATTTTAGTTGAAAGTGAAAATTATGAAATCAGTGCAGAATCAGTAGTTATTTTCTTAAAAAATCAAACGAAAAAAAGGGACAAAAAATTAGTTTACGACCACATTACTCAGTTTCCGACCACCACACATTCTAGTTTACGACCATGGCTTTATTAGTATAATTTTCATGTTCAGGTAATTACATATTGATTTTAATTTCAACATGTAACATTATATTTTACTTCACTAATTCAGAACCAAGCCCTTGTCACATTTAAAAGGTTTATCTTGTACATCCTCATTGAAAAGTCCTGAAAAGTCGGTACATTTGAGATGGTACTGAAGAACGCAGAAGTAGCAGGCTTTTTTTCATCTTCTTCACAATCACTCATCAATAGTTCTTCAGATAGGGCACAATTCATTTTCTGTGGTTTTTCAGTCACCATATTATCTTTGATTTTCTGCTTACTATCAGTAACTATATTGGTATCAATTGTCTGTAAAACATGAGGATTTATCTGATTAGTAGTTAGTTTGTCTTATTTTGCTCGTTGCTTGTTAAGTAAAAGTATTCGACTTGTCTTTTTTATATAAATAAATTCACCACGCCGCTGATTAAATAACTGCAGGACTTTGATCTTTAATATTTTTTATGTTCTGTTAGCTCAGGAAGATAAAGATGTTCAATAAATAGATCTAGTTGCTGTTTATTATTTTGGATGGATTTGGAATGATCATTAACTCAGTTTTCATCACCTTAGTAAGTAACAGACATTCATGCTGTCTTGAATGTCTTTTATTAAGGTGATGTCAGAAAGAGATGCTAATGCCGTTGCGTTGGCTGAGTCTCGTATTTGTGCATGTTCGGGGACTTGATTCAAATCTTCAGTTGATTGTTGATACGTAATTTATTGTTGGTGGTTTCTGATGCTGTGCATTTCTATTGATATTATGATAAGATCATATTTGTCCCTTAGTCTCCGGGATGATATTGGCGCTTTCCCGATGACTTGAATAGGTGCTTCATCCATTGACACAAATGATCCAATTTCAAAAAAAATCCTGAAATGTATTATGTAGATGGAGTTTCGAGAAAAGAGTCTAGCGGTTCTCGGTTCTAGCGGTATTAAAGAATTTTGAACTTCTTCATCGGGAATTTGTTCTGGATTCAGAAACAAGTTCAGTTCAATTAAATAACAATCATGATTACTTACTACTTAGCTCTGATCTTCACTGATTACTTAGCTAACTGATTTGCCTCTTCAGATTTCCTATCTGTAGATAGTGGATTCTGTTTGATCCTCTAATGATGTCGTGTATGTGATATGATCTCTTGGAATTTTCAGTAAAGCTTTTTTGAGTTTTTTCAACTCTTTAAATTTAGTTTTTTAATTTTATGTAGATATCGTATAAAACGTTTAGCTTTTTCATTGCATAATATTCTTTAACTTCTTTGCTCCTATATTTATTGGTACTACATGAAAGACGGGTGAACGTATGATTGTCAACCTCGAAAGTTTTTACTTTTGTAAAATTATTACCTTCTTAATTAAATATAATATAACCAATAAATGTAAATGCGGAAATTAATACCATAAGGCATTCTCATGGAATAAGGATAAGGTTTAGGAGAGGTGCTTTGAGGTGAGCAAAAAAAATATGTAAAAATAATTAACCCAAAAATATATATTTACATAAAATATTAAAATATATTTTTAAATGCCAATTTAATATTCAATTTACTGTTTTGACAAATGTTAGAAACGACTCGAGAAATACCCTTAAAGCATAGGTACATGAAAGTCAGTCCACAAAATTTTATTTTCGAACCCTATTGACCTGCATAGTAGACATGTCTACCTATGGCTAAATTAAAACTTGGAAATAATATTAAACCTAATGAAATTAATGCGTTTTTGGCTGGTCGCATACCAGATAGTGAAAAAGGTAGTTTTAATTTTACGACCATCAAATTATCCATACAAAATGAGGAGGTCGGAAACTGACCCATAAAAATGCATCTTCTTCTAGTATCCGACCACTATTGATTTTGCTGGATATATTTCGTTAAAATTACAATATTTAGTGGTCGTAAACTAAAAGGATTGATTTAAAATGAAGAAGGAGGAAGCTAGACAAAAGAAAATGGATCATAAGAAGTTATTTTGTAAGACAAAGACAAACCAGTTTCTCTTCGTTTAGGTTAGTAATCCGACCACCCGGTCGAAAACTAAATTTGTGGTTGAATTCCTATTCCACTTTCCGACCACCCCATTTTAACAAATAATTGATAATATAAATGAATAATATCCATACTGAAGGCTTCTTTGATCTATAAACTTGATAAAATAACCCAGTTACATTGCGAAAGTGAGTAAAATTCGCTTAAAACTCACCTCGCGTCGATCCCCTTGCACTATTTTTCCTGCAAATACTCTCACGTATTCGCTTTTGCAATGTAGCCGAAAAATTGAGAAATTTGTGGTTTCCACTGTATAGTGTAGTCAGTTTCGATTTTGGTTTTTACTCAAAGAATAGTTATTGAAAATATGTTTCAAATATTAAGTAATGACATATTACCCCCCAAATCCCTATTAACTTGTTTTATAAGCAGCAAGTCCATGAAATGGTCGTAAACTGAACCCGGTCGGGAAACCGGCGCAATTACCCTACATGCGACATTGTCCAGGATTTTGGTACAGGATTAATTTCTCCCGCATTGCACCAGACTTCCAGCCAAGGATGCGGTTAAAATTTTAGGATAGTGCGCAAGATTTCAGACCTGGACTCCTACGCACGGCACATTCTTACTGTACTATTTCCTGGAATGACATTCAATGTATTCTAAAACAAGCTGTTTCGTTGTATAGGATGTTTCAGAATACATAGCAGAAACTTTGGCAATATTAGAAGACAAGTCCTTATCACTCAAATCGATGTTCCGATGTTTTTTTCTTGGTTCCATCACCGCGGTCATCTGAATTTCGATTTGAGTGATAAAGATTCGTTCTTCTATTGATTAGTTTCTACTCCTGAAGCTTATCCTACCTATCCCGGAAAACTAGCGTTGCCTTCCAGTCATGTCGAATCACAAGGAAATGAAACACCTAATGACAACTAGAAAGTTCAAAGTGGCTCATCAGGCGTGCTCTTTTTGATGAGGGCACACCGGCTATAAATAGCCCGCGTGCACACAAACTGGTGCGACTGGCTCGCTTGCACCGGCTGTTGCACTCGGTGCATGCAGACCGGTCCCCAGGCGGTTCCTGTACCTACTTTTGCCAGCGCATCCATGCAACGTGATGTACCATCCGCTAATCATGACATTTCCTGGGATTTCATCCCATATCATTAAAATGTTTTACTTGAACGTAAAGTGCATGTCGTAGCTTTTTTATGTAATAGGTACACCACACTTACTTAACAGACCACATGGGAAGGAGGCATCATGCCAGGACCTTCCTATATTGCACGGCTACATTTAATTGGATGGAAAACACGAAAACATTTCATTGCCGCTTCGCCCATCGTTCATTTAATTTTACGGCTGAATGAACCTACAGTTTTACGTATTTTCCGAACCACGAACGACAAATCCATGAGACGCATCTTACGACACGCACTGGAAGAAATGCAAGGGGGTGGTCCGTGGATGGCCCACTCCGCACTGTATATTTTAAGGTGGCCCAACCCGGCGGCCTCAACTCATTTGCGGGCACGGTACACAACCGTGCTGTTGCGCTCTGGGACCTTCTCTGTTTCTAAGAATAAGACAGGCTCCGTTATGAGGAAGATGCAACCTGTCCACAAAAAAGACAATGTGCATAGTGTATGATTTGGTAAGATTTACGAAAATTTTAATTTCAAAACGACTTATAGCTAAAAGTAAACCACGACCGCTGTAGTCAAAAATCTAACAAACACCAAATAGATTATAAATCTTGATTAAACAAGCTATGTCTGATGACTAATCTTTTTAAGATGTTCTTACTTTATCATTGCGTAATCCACATCCAAAGTAATTGTATAAAACGCGCGAAAAATCCGAACTTTCGGACGTTATAACTTGGAAACCAAACACAATTTTACAATGCCAATGGTCATCAGACATCTAGTTCAATCAAATAAAACTATATTGAGCAAAATTTTGGATCTCTGACAAGAAATATAGGCGTGATCTTCTTTCCCCTTTTGTATGGGGAAATGAGCGGGTTGGGCCACCTTAAGCGCCGGAACCCACAAAGGCGTAACAGTAATCGTACTATGGTAGTAATCGTAAAATGCGTAAGAGGTGACAAATCCCTCAGTCGCCTCTTACGACATGCACGGGAACAAATACAGCTGGACATTGATACTGTTACATTATGTCAAAATAAAACAGACCTCCTTTTATCAATTTTCATAAATTTTCTTATGGAAATACCATATCCCTTTGCTATTAAAAAAACACTTCGCAATATTATTTCCGAGTTATTTCACATTCAAATGGACTAGGTTTGATCCCCAGCAACGCTTGAGTTATTCCGTGATGTCTGACAATGGATAACGCCGCGAGGCTCACTTATTTCCTAAACCTGAACCGACGATTGTAAAGAACAATACATTTAAATTGGTTGGGAAGAAATTATGGATTAAGATCGAAACAAGTTCGGTATTCAATGATAAGTTCATAGGGAAAAGCATCACAAGAAACTTCTATCACGAGAACAGAGCAATTCCTGAGTGATTGGCACGAGATTTTGTTCTATCTAGAGCGTGGGTATGTACCGGTCGTAGACCGTGAGAATTTCCCTAGCCTAATCGTTTCAAATGAAAATCAATAATTTGAAGGTAATTGCTTCCTTTGCAGAAGGAGTCCAGGACAGATGTACAGTTTCACCTGGCGGCGCTCAGAGGCGACGTCGACAAGTTGCGGCAACTGCTAGACACTGGCAAGGTGCATGTGGACTCCAGGGACAGGGTGAGTACCTTCCTCAACGCGGGCCCATAAGCATCCGAAAATTCCCAATACAAAGGTAGTTTAGCGAATTCACCAATCAATTACCGATTGTGTGGTGATGACAAAACGGCCCTCCAGCGCAATACTGAACCGCCTGCGTGGCATGTCCTCTATTATATTCGCTGAGATATCCGGCTCCGCTCGTGTCAATGTCGTTTCGTTTCGGGTTGAACCTAATTTGTTATTATTATAGTTGAAGGGCGTGGAAATCAGTGATTTCGGAAGATTGCATAATACATCTTAGAGATCAGAGGTGCAGTGCACAACAAATGATAACACGGTTAGATAGTAGTCGTTAAGCGAACGGAGAGTCCGAGTTAGATGTGACAGCTTACGCATCTTCGGAGTAAATACGTTTACGTTTCCGTTTACGCCGATTACGCTTTTTCATACAAATCGGTAGTCCGAGAATGTTTTTACAGTTTGAAGAATTAATTGGACGATTTTACCTATCTTCGAAGTTTCGAAAACGCCAGTTTATAGAACTCGGACTACCCATACAGATACCGTTCTTGAAATGATGCATCGTGCAATAGTGCAATATATGCAGAAGATCTCGAGCGTTGCACGTTGCACAATGGACGCAGTGTTCGGTCACGGTCAGAGCCTCTGCATTGGCGCTGCGTCAGCACCGAGACGTTTCCCGTACCGACGGATAATTGTACCTACAGTCGTATAGTCAACAAAAATATTTGGATTTTTTTTTAATTCAATAAGTTATTTAAAAAAAATATTTTTTTAAATAAAATTTTCTGGTAGTCAAACTACCTGAAAACTATAAAAACTACATCACAAACGGATTGTTTGATCCACGGATTCGATTTACTCACTAAAGAAGAATCAGCTTCACTGGACTATAGATTTTGTTTCGTTGCACATATATTTTTATTTATGATCTAACTAAATGGGACTACTAAACTTACATTTTTGTTTACGTTTATTTGTCTTTGAGGCATAATATTTCTAAAACAATTAACAATTAGCATGAGTTTAAAATTATGTCTGCCTACAGAACCAATACTGTAAAAACAACCAAGTTTAAAAGATACGATAAAAATTTTTGCAATGCATGTTTAACTGTACATTAATTCAGTACGTATTCCTGACTCAGAGCTTATTGTAGGTGTTAAAAACGTCAAAACCGTCATTCCTGTCAAGTTTGATTTACGAGTTAGATGAAAAATATAATGAACAAACAGCTTTTGTTTGTCTTCAAACAAATTGAATTATCATTGACCAGCACTAAGTATAAAACGAAATATTATAGGTTATGTTTTTGTAATATTTTATTTCCCGCGGCCTCTATTGGTTACCATCATTAAGAACAATTTATTTTCGGAATAACATGGAGAAAATAAAGTAATTTCAATGATATTGATTAGGTAAATAAAATGTCCAAATCTATTCTGTTTTATTTTGTATCTGACAGCCAATGATTTCCTGACAGCTTTGACAGATCTTTTAGGTGAGCTCGCTTAGACACTATCTGTCGTCGTAAATAAGCAGTTTTCTTCCCAATTATACTTATAGGCACAAATAAGCAATTATTTTGTAACGGGTTTCGTTAACATCTAAAAAAAAATAACTGTGGGGATGGCAAATAATTTGTTTAAATAAAAAAGTTGTAAAAGTACTTTTTTGCCTCCAGAAACACCTCCTGAGGTTAACGCACCGGAGAGACTGTAGACTGCGTGTAACGCGTGTTATAGCGCGCTTATCAGGTTTTTTCCTGCGCTTTATCGAGCATTCGTTTCCTGGTCATTGCGTTACTTACTTGCCGTCTTGCTGTGTGCTGTTAGTCGGTTACTGTGCCATTTTAGCATTGGAATCTACATTAACGGATTGAGCTAACTGTATCATTTTGCAATCATTCTTGGAGGTTAGCGTTGCTAATAGCTCGTTTCCTTTTATGATACCCATTTAATGCGCGTATATTGTAGGGTGGATACATATGTAATGTAAGGGCTCAATATCTGAACAGAGCTCCCATTGATTCTATTTTGGGAACTCTACACGGACTCTAGCTTTGATAAAGTTAGTTGCGCATAGACGCTGGAGCTGCCCGGTACTCGTACCAATACCATGTATTCTGTGTTTCGTGAAATAAATATATTTTGGGTATTTGTGGTTTAAATATCCCTTACATCTCAGAAGTGCGATTTGGAACCTATGTGCGTGAGTGTAGAACTCTTGTTTTAGCAGATAGAGACTGCAAGTGAAAATATCTATTAGTTAGTACACGTCGCGAAGAGTGCGAACGTTTATGGTTTTATTGTGGGGATTTATACCTGGATTTTATATCTTAGAAAGTTAGTGAGATTTGCAGATATTAAGTGCAATAAGACGTTGACTATTCGTGATTGTTGTTCCCGCGTGGGGCTTGGGCGTGGCAGCACTCGCGCGGTTGCTCAAGCGGGGAGTTCCCGCAACGCAGCGACTACGGGCGGCCGCGGCTTGCCTAGGCGTATACATGTATATGCGTGTGCGGCGGGACGGCAGCGGCTAGCAGCGGTGATGTCATCACGAGACCGGGGCGTTGTATGGCGGTGAGACGATTCCGATTTGTTTTGTGTTTTGTCGTTATAAACAATGGGCAAAACTGATAAGAAGTTGGAGCGACTTCGTCGCAAACTAATTAAACAAGTGGAGCGAAACCGCCTGGCTTCTCGCTTACAGGCCATCGAAGAACTCTTGACCGTGGAAGGTCAACGACCTTTTAGCGGGACACACATTCAACCAAATGACCCTGTGCCTGCGCTTTCATTGTTGCGTGAAGGAGAGTCTCGCGACTCAAGTGCTGTTGATGCGCCGAACGGTGCGCGTGCGTCGAGTGATGCCGCCGCCATCGTCGACGGCCCGTCAACTTCCGCGACAACTCTCGCCTCACACCTGTCAAGTGTGACCGGCGACGCCGGATCATCAGGTATAGGCCGGGAGCGGGTGGCAGGAGCAACAGTGGCAACGAGATCGGGTACGAGCAGTACATTTTTGTCGCGCGGCGATACATCGGGGAATCCTTCTGCTACGATTAATGCCACTTCAAACAATGGAAGTATTAGCGTGCGTTATGTTGGACGTGGTGACGCAATTTCTGAATTTAATCCGCAATCGTCCCTGACAACCATGGAGCAGTGGTTGCGTAACATTGAAGGGATTGGCGCGATGTATGGATGGGACGAAAAAACACTCATTTATAACTGCACGACCAAACTGAAAGGATATGCAAGGGAGTGGTACGACCACCAAATCGAATACAGCTTGTCTTGGTCAGAATGGAAGGATAGACTGCTTAGTGCATTTCCTTCCACCCGCTGCAATCTTACTAGCTTGAGAGAACTTGTCAACAAAGTGCGGAGCGATGATGAAGACTATATTAAGTTTTACTACGAAAAACTTTCGCTGGGCACAATTTGTCGTCTTCCCGAATCATTGATCACAGAAACTATAATCGGGACAATCGGAAGTGATTTAGTACAGGTAGGTGCTGTATCAGCTGGTTGCAAAGATCCCAGTAGCTTGCTGAATTACCTGTCATCCCTTCGCTCCCGTGGTAAAATTCAAATACGTGCAAGGCCAAATGATCTACAACGGAAAGTGATCTGCCACCGTTGCGGCAAGACTGGACACAAATCATTCAACTGTTATGGCGGCAAAAGAGAACGTAAAATCGATAATTCCACTACATCCCAAGCGGCCCAGACTTGCAGGTTATGTGGAAAACGCGGCCACATGGACACAAACTGTTACAGTAAAATAAAAAAATGCAGTTATTGCAATAAAATGGGACACATTAAAGATAATTGCTATAAAATAAAAAACCGGCCCAAGAATGTTATGACAATTACTGAAAAAGCAAACTCCAACAACAAATATATTAAGATTGTGAAGATAAACAATACTGCAATAAAAGGATTTGTCGATTTTGGCAGCGAATGTAATACCATAACATTGTCAGCTGCCCGTCGCCTAAAGCTAAATATTTTGAGTGACAATGCTAATGTTACCATACGAGGTTTTGGTGGGTCGGCTGTTACCCCTATCGGGACAACAACATTTAACATCGAAGTTGATGAGGCGTCATGCACGACAGTGGCATATATTGTCCCTGATTGTTCACAAAATGTAGAGGTCATTATAGGTCAGCCATTTACCGAACACTCATCTGTTTATGTTATCAAGACTTCAAAGGCGTTAAAGATTTATAACGACAACATTTTGTCTGAATTGTCAGGGGTTTTTGAAAACATTGACAGTTTAAAATTATTAGCAAATGATAACATCGACGTACATCCTGGCGTGAACAAGATAACTGTCAGTCCAAACATAGGTTTTTCGGGTGTAATTAATGTTCGAGAATCACAGCATAGACAACCTAAAGTGGAAATTGATGTCCTTCCCTCTCATTCAGAGGTGGTCGACGGAACGGCAGTGGTTAATGTCATCAATCTGACCAAGGACATCGTGCGAATCTCAAAGGATAGGTGCATTGCTCGAGCATCTATTACCGACCGCAAACAAAATTATATTGTTGGAAATAATTTGCCACCCGAAGCAGTAAACAAGCTTAATGATATATTGCAAGAATTTTCTGATTGTTTCTCCGAAGAAGATAACAGCAAAGTTGGGAAAACAGCGGTCAAAATGAAGATTGAACTGACTGAACCAAAAATTATATATTATAGACCCTATCGCATGTCTGCTGAAAATCGGAAAAAGGTGAGAGACATCGTGCAGAATTTACTGAAGGAAGGCATAATTGAGGAATCAAACTCTCCGTACGCGAGTCCAGTTATCCTCGTTCCGAAAAAGAATGGAGAATCCAGAATGTGCGTAGATTACAGGGCGCTTAACAAAATTACCAAAAAAGAGCGTTACCCTCTTCCCCTGATACAAGACCAACTTGATCGACTTTCCGAAGGAAAAGTTTTTACCACACTTGATTTAGTGTCTGGGTATCACCAGATAGATATTGAAAAAGACTCAAGGCAATACACCGCGTTTATAACTCCTGACGGCCATTATCAATATCGACGCATGAGCTTTGGTTTGGCAAATGCCCCGTCGGTATTCCAAAGAGCGATTAATGAAGTTTTGGGACCATTAAGGTTTCAGTTTGCCACAGCGTACCTTGATGACATTTTAATATATGCCAGTAATTATGCAGAAGCGCTGGAAAGATTGTGTGTCGTCCTAAATAAGATTCGTGCTGCTAACATGGTCCTCCGCCTTAATAAATGCTCATTTCTGGCCGACCAAATCGAATATTTGGGCCATGAAGTTCGTCACGGACAAGTATGTCCATCAAAGCACAAACTCGAGGCTGTTCAAAATTTTCCTGTTCCACAAAATGTTCATCAAGTACGCCAATTCATGGGACTTGCAAGTTACTTCCGCAAGTTTATTAAAAATTTTGCCACGATATCAAGTCCTATTACGGCTTTAACAAAAAAAGAACGAACCTGGTCATGGGGAGAACATGAAACTGAAGCATTTGAAAATATCAAGACCATTCTTGTCAATCAACCAGTTCTTGCACTCTACAACCCAAGCTACGAGACCCAAGTACATACAGATGCATCAAAAATGGGACTGGGAGGTATTTTGATGCAGAAACAGCCGGATTTGACGTGGAAACCAACAGCGTATGCCAGCAGACAAACGTCGTTGGCTGAGCAAAACTACCACAGTTACGAGCTGGAAACCCTAGCAGTGGTCATGAGTTTAAACAAATTCAGAGTCTACGTTTCCGGAATAAAATTCACATTGATCACTGACTGCAGCGCCTTAAGGTTGACATGGTCAAAGAGAGATTTATCGCCTCGTATTGCTCGTTGGTGGCTTGACTTACAAGAATTAGACTTTGAAGTCGAACATCGTCCTGGAAAGACTATGACTCATGTAGATGCATTAAGTCGAAATCCAGTTAGTGTAATGCGTATGCAAGAAAAGGAACTGGTAGAGGCACTACAGGATGATGATGAGTCGATACAAAACATTAAATCACAGATCGATAATGAAATTACAATTGGGAAAACCCAAACACTTGCACGGGACTACGTTGTTGAAAATGGCATTGTTTACAGAAAGGTGAATAATGAAAAAAGGGTATTGTTACCAAAGTCAGCACGATGGTCGATTTTGCAAACCTATCACGATAATAACAGCCATGTAAACTACAAGAAAACGTATGACGCAATCAAAAACAAATATTGGCTCGCTAAGATGCGACATTTCGTCGAAAAATATGTTAAAGGTTGTATTGCGTGCCAATTTGCAAAGAAGCCTACAGGAAAAAGGGTTGGTCTTCTACACCCAATTGACAAGGGTGATACACCTTTCCACACGGTGCATGTGGATCATTTGGGGCCGTTTTGTAAAAGTTCATCGGGAAATATGCACATCTTGGTCATAATCGACTCTTTTACCCGGTTCATATGGATAGAAGCCGTCCCTAGTGTTGGATTTCTGCCAGTGGCGGCAACGTTCGATAAATTCATTAAAACCTTTGGCGCACCTACTCGCATAATAAGTGACCGTGGGAAAGCATTTTCTTGCAAGGAATTTAAGAATTATTGTACCATAAAACAAATTAAACATGTTATGACTGCTGTTGCGAGTCCACGAGCAAATGGACAAGTTGAAAGGTTCAACAGAACTATTCTTGATGCATTGAAGGCTTACGTTGGTGATAAACAAGATGAATGGGAGAAGTATCTTCCGTTAGTTCAATCTGGTTTGAACGCGAACATCAACTCTACTACGGGTAAAGCCCCATTCGAACTTCTTTTGGGATTTCGTCCCAGACTTGTTGGAGACATTGTCTCGACAGTTAAGCAAGCGGATGTTGAAACGACTCGAGCTCAAGCTCGGATGATGTCTTCTCGCAGTGCTCAAGCTGCTAAAAAAGCCTACGATAGGCATCGGAGATTTGAAAAACCGTTTTCCAAAGGAACTTTGGTTCTTGCTGAGAGAAGAATTTTAACTAAGGGCCTAAGGAGTGGCAAGCTGGTCTCACCGTACGCGGGCTCATACAAAATTGTAAAAGTGTTTCCTAATGATCGCTATCTCATTCGTTCCGTAATAGGAACTGGGAGACCTTATGAAAACGTTATGGCCCGAGATAAATTAAAGTTATGGCGATCTCAAGACGGTGAGAGTGATACAGATTAGAAGTAATATGGGAACCGGCCTTCAGAGGCGGCCCCTAATGAATCTTGTTTCAGGGAACTGGCTTTCAGAGGCGGCCCTTATCAATGTTGTTTCAGGGAACTGGCATTTAGAGGCGGCCCTGAATCATGATTGTACAATTGTTGTTTGATGTGGTTCCGACCTTAAGAGGTGGCCCAAGAGATCTATTGTGATGTGGTTCCGACCTTAAGAGGTGGCCCGAGAGATCTGTTGTGATGTGGTTCCGACCTTAAGAGGTGGCCCGAGAGATCTATTGTGATGTGGTTCCGACCTTAAGAGGTGGCCCAAGAGATCTATTGTGATGTGGTTCCGACCTTAAGAGGTGGCCCGAGAGATCTGTTGTGATGTGGTTCCGACCTTAAGAGGTGGCCCAAGAGAATTTTTAATGAAGGGATCTGGCCTTAATAGGCGGCCCATATATATTTGAATGGCCCAGGGAATCAGCCTTCGGAGGCGGTTCTAAAGAGTCATGTGTCTGGAAACTGGCCTTAAGAGGCGGTCCAAAATAATTTAACTGGGAAATGAACCTTCAGAGGTATTCCCAGATATTTTCGTTTGGAAGCTCCAAACGCTCTTTATTTCAGGATCATACTCAAAGTAAATCAAAAGCCATGAAGGAAGTGGCTGTCTTCGGTAGACGTAAAAGCAGTTGAAGGACTATTGCCAATACAATTCCCTGCATGAAGCATGTGCGCGCTTAAGGAGGCGAACGGTCTGCAGGTGGTCCTCATCACAACATGTAAAACTGCCAAGCAGTAGAACATTTCCTGAAAGTGATTGTTTGATATCAATCAGACTTTAAAAGTGATTGAAGTGTGCATTTTCAGTGTGAAAGTAAAGACTGCTCGGGACGAGCAGATAGTCAGGATGGCCGAATGTAAGGGCTCAATATCTGAACAGAGCTCCCATTGATTCTATTTTGGGAACTCTACACGGACTCTAGCTTTGATAAAGTTAGTTGCGCATAGACGCTGGAGCTGCCCGGTACTCGTACCAATACCATGTATTCTGTGTTTCGTGAAATAAATATATTTTGGGTATTTGTGGTTTAAATATCCCTTACAGTACATAACCTCTAAGGTTCTGCTGAATAGCACAGACAGAGGTAAGAATAACTAAGAGTACATGTATAAGGTGCTTTGAATTAAATTGAATATTCCACGAATATCGGTAGCTGTTTTAAATTAAACAAAAACACCGACAATTATATCGACGTCTTTTCTAACTCGTTCAATGCATATACGTTCCTAATAATCGTCCCCATATTATAATACCAATACGATATATCCTAACCATCTTGAATACTCTTACGATCGTGTAGGTTGCGTCCACTTTTAGATTAAGATTTCGATCGTGTGAGAGTAATCTTTATAGGATCGAGTAGGTGCGAGTTATTTTACTGCCTTATTTAGTTTCTTATGTCATATGAGTTAACCCCCTGGTACTTATTACTGTTTAAATCTCGGTTTAAATACATGCCTAATATATTAGGTACACCCCTATGAACAATTTAATATAATTGTAACATGGGTGGTCATGCGCTTTGCAGGATGGAACCACGCCGCTCATCCTGGCTTCAGCGATGGGGCACACGGATTGCGTGAGGGAACTGCTGGAGCAAGGGGCTGACCCCGCCTGCTGTCGGACGGTAGGTCCAGAAATTTTCTAAGTTTCGGTCAAGTTCGACTCCTTCCAAAGTTAAACTTTATTGTGAGATTCTTCGCTCAGTGAAAGAGGCGGACTTGGAGTCTTAGCCACTCTAGCCATTTAGGTTGCCCCCTTCTCAGCTCATAATTTATGAATCATATAATATATGAAACCTATATCCAAATCTGTTCAGGAATTAGGTCTTGAAGAAATAAAAACCTGGATTTTTGTTCGGGTCAGGAGACCTAATACTGTAAGCTTTAGGGTACTTTCATTTAGTGTCGTTTCATGGTCGCATCCGTACATATAGTTTTTGCCACGATCAGCAGCCCCTAATATCAGACCGCTCTAGGCCCCGGCCTAGTCGGTCTAAAGGGAAACCAGCCGAATAATTTTGTTTTGATCGCGAAATCAAATAAAACTGATATGTGTAAGGGACAAAATGTTTGCAAGTTTAAGTATTATTTTTATTCTTTTATATAAGTGTGTAAGTAACTGTTTTAAGATCAAGGATAATATTATTAATACATTAACGCTGTGAATATAAAACTTAATTGCATTCCGTTCCGCTTCGTTGTCGTCAGCGGAAACTAATTGAATGTTCCGGAATGCCCAAAACATTGCCTTTGGAAGGATTAGGCCTGCCTGGATCTGCAGGCCTATTCCTTGAATTCCGTAATCAGGCACCAGGAATCCTGATTCTAGAAAACCGCTTTTATAGCCGTTTTCAAAGCGATTTCTAGAAGAAATCCCACTTCTTCAGTGGTGTGATTTTCTCGTAGGTATGTACATAATAGCTACATGTGGCCTCAACGGCGCGAAGCTTACTGTAGCTAAACTAACATACTTGCGATAATATGTTATATACCATTGCCCCAACGAAACCGTCGCTCGCATGCGCAGTCGGCGCGAGGAGGGCCGGGAGCGAGGGGCCGATTTTGATACGAACACTCAGTCAATGTCAAACACTTGGACTCATAATTCGTGTCATACTTGTACTATCGAACTGATTCTCATCTTATTACATAGCTAATTAAGTATATTTTAAAATTTGCTCAGAGACTATACTAGAACATTTGTGGGTTTGGAAAAAAATGTGAGACATGGGGATTGTAAAGGAAAAATGGTTTGCTCAGAACAACGATAAGGTAAACACAGACCGAATGCAAACACGAGTTGTGTAGAGCGGGTTTGTCAGTACAGGGAATGCATAAAACAATTGCGGCTCACCATGCAGTGTGGTAACGTGGTGAACTTCGATAATGCAGGTCATTAAAATCGTACACTGTGAATAAATACATTGTCACTTCGATTTTGATCTTCAATTTATGACATTATCTTATTAATAATTTATGACATGACATTATGGAGAGGGATCGAATTTTATGGAACGTGGAAGGCTTATACCTACCACGCTCACTGTTATGATTTGTCATATGTAAAATTCCGAAGTTGAAATGACTGAAAATTAACGGACTGGTGTGGTCAGACAGGGACGACGGCGTTGTTCTTCGCAGCGCAGGGAGGATTCCTGGACATCGCCGACATACTTCTGCAGCATGGCGCCTGCATAGACTCTCCCAGCACGGTCAGTCAGTGTTGCCACGATATAATATGAATAGTGACGAAAGCAATTAGGTTGATATCTCAATCATTGGAGTAAAAATACCTTATCATAGGATCAATATGCGAAACTAGCAGACAGAATGCCGATTCGATTTTAATCGATAAATTCGTTAGCTGGCGTAATTTTCAGGATATCTTAGTGGTTAGAGCATCAGACATGTAATCCAAAGGTCGCAGGTTCAAATCCTGCGTCCAATGAATATTAGACCAAAAATATTTTCAAATTATGCTTCATAATTAGGTAAACGCATCCCTGGATATATCAACGTTCAGGCTGAGCTGTTATAAACAATAAAGTTTAACTTCCTCTAACTCAATAAACACATGTGTTCTACATATCTTGTAAAAATCCACCATGAGTCTTGAGACAGCCCACCAAGGATTAATATTATTAAAATTGTTCAGTGCTATGCATGCAAATTTTACAAATTCAATTCATATGTTTACAGGATGGTGGAACACCTTTATTCGTAGCCAGTCAATGCGGCCACTTACACACGGTAGAGGAACTAATAAAGAGAGGGGCTAACGTAAATTGTGGAATGAAGGTAATTTGATTTATAACCTATAAATAATCTATTTGTACGGACACCTATTAAGTCTTTACACTGGAAAACTAACTCATTTCTTATTCCCTTTTATTGTACGGTCTACGTGTGACAGAAACGCAGATTGTGCTAGGAACTGTTGGGCCCTTCGCTTTTGTAATTTAAAGGCTAAAATATGTAGAACAAAATATAACATAAAATGTATTTGAATAGGTGTCTATAACTCCATAGTTTCATTTCATTTCATTTCGTTTATTTAAACTTTTTGGTAGTCAAACTACACCAAGTTACGTCACAAAGATTCGCGGATTCGATCAACCCAGTACAGAAGAACCCGCAAAGAAACTTCACGGGTTTACATAATATATTTTTCTGTCCACAATTATGAAATACATCAGTCAGTCAGTCAATCAGCGTGTTTACGTCCACTGCTGGACATACGCCTCTCCATTTTTTCTCCAGTCCTCCCGGCCCTCAGCGGTACGGAACCACTGCTTTCCGCTGACGCACTCGATGTTGTCATCCCACCTGGCGGGTGGTCTTCCCACACTCCGTTTTCCTGTCCACGGCCGCCAGTGCAGGACACGGTTACTCCAACGGTCGTCGTCTCTTCGGTTGACGTGACCAGCCCACTGCCATTTGGGCTTAGCCACCCTGTGTCCAATATCGACTACTTTGTTAAGTCGGCGGATTGCCTCGTTACGCACCATATCCCGTAGCGATATTCCCAGCATGACTCGCTCCATTGCTCGCTGGGCAACTTGCAACCTTTGCACAACGGCGACCGTCGTAACCGGGAGGACGCACTGGTCATATATTCGGGTCTTTAGATTTTGCGGGAGGTCAGACCTCAGAGCGAATTTAAACTTTCCGAAGGCAGCCCAACCCAGCTGAATCCGTCTCTCAACCTCCTTAGTCAGTCCCTGTCTACCAAGCCGCAGAATTTTCAAATATGAAATACATACTTTGATCTAAATGGTTAAGGATGTGTTGTTATCAGAAGTGGGATAAAGTACAAAAATATTGACTAAAATTACCTTAAAATTTCTTGCAAAGTTTACCTCCTAGAATAGACCAGATTTTATTGGTACTTTAGGTTATATAAAAGAGTCGTTACCTCTGGGAGAGTAGGTAGTGTATCTTTTAAATATTTTGTGTCCTTGACCGAATGAAGCTTCTCCGTTTCAGCTTAGGAAATAATAATTGCGTATGTCTGGACTCGTAAGACCGTTTTGATAAAACTGGTGTTGGCTAGGTTAGGCCAGGTTAATTTCTTGTCGATAAAAATTGTTAACCGTAGGCGTAACAAAGGGAGTGACCAGGTAGGCCTCCAGAATCAATTAGGCGCACTCATAGACCCTATTCACTCTCAATGATTGTTGTTTTGTCGCACGCGATGCAGGACAAGGCGACGCCCCTGTTCATCGCCGCGCAGAACGGGCACGAGGAGGTTGCGCGCGCGCTGGTGCGCGCCGGCGCCGCACTGGACGCGCCGCGCGCCGACCGCGCCACGCCGCTCTGGATCGCCGCGCAGATGGGCCACGACCACGTGGTCAAGGCGCTGCTCAAGCGCGGCGCGCGCGTCGACCAAGTGCGCGTCGTGAGTGCCGCTTCTCTCTGTCATTAATGGCTAATATAGTCCGTGCGGAAAAATAACCGGCGGCGTGGCGTACAATGGAACTAAAATTAAGATTTTTACATAACATACACTAAGACGATTATTAAGACCTGAGAATCTGAAAATGTTATATTCTAACAGAGCCTCATCCACAGCAATGGATGTATTGCCGTCTCAGTGCGGAAACAAGCCCGAAGCACAACAACAACAACAACACAGCCTCAAAATATCAAGTTGTTACAGTCATACTATAATGACGTGCGAGTGTTGTCAACAGGACAAATACAGTAAATGTGCAAATGTACGCCCTCAAATCTTACGACGGTTCTTTTTCCGCACGGACTCTACCAGCGATATAAAATGCGAAGAAATGGCATTGTCAAATATGTATTCCTTCAAATCGTGTTATTGCTAAGATGCAGGCGTGCGGGCTATTGGCGTCAGATGGCCTTGAAGTGACAAAGGTAGATACATTGCTATTTACCGCGAGAGTGAAAGAGCTAACACGATTTTGCCTTGTTGGCAAACCGGTAACACGTTCTAAGGTACTTTGCCCAATTTCCCATTTATATTGCTGGCAAATATCCCACCTACAGTTGGTCCAACCATCGTTTTATTTTGGAATCAAAGTATTATTCTTCGTACTAAAATTATATACTGTGGGAGAATGACAGTACTATGTCAGCTCAGGCGGTGCCTAGAGTTGCCATAAAGCAAAATTTTTTTCTCGATTGTTTCAAGGGACTAGTCGTGGTCTGACACCTGGGAAGCTAACTTTGACGAAAATATGCTACGTGCACCTCAATTTCATATGATGGGCGATTAGTCATCACAGTCGGGCTTAAATCAGGTGTCATTATAAAAAAATACGCATCGACATTTCACACAGTTTTATATTACATATTGAATGATTGATATTTCATAATTATGATGAATCTACATACCAGGCACCAGGTCATCAAAATAATTTATTATTGACCATGAAGCAAGGTGGCAAAATCAAATAAAGATTTCATCAAAAATTGCTAGACTAGAAGCAACAAATTGCGACTAGTGCGTTTATAAATTGGGCAACATAGGCCATAAATAGAAAATTTTCGCAATCTTGCTCTAAATTCTCGAGGTAGATTTGTTAGTTCAAGTTAGGTTGGTGTTTTCTACATTTTGTGTTTTCTCACTTCTTCGATCAGGTTTGTGTTGTGATATTCATAGTAATGTCGGACTCTTCATTACAGGATGGGGCGACTCCACTGTTTAAAGCAGCCCACAAAGGCCATGCTGCTGTCGTTATAGAGTTATTGAAATACAAACCGAACCTTGGATTATTACCAGTGAGTACTTATGCACACTGTGTTTATGCACAATGACTGTGCGATGATTGCACAACGAAAAGTAGTACTACACAACGTGAGGTGATAGATCACTGTTTTCAACTGAATTTCAACTATGCATATAACTCGTTAGGTAGTGGTATCATGTATTCATGACCATAAAAACATTCTGAGTTCCTAGTAATATGATACATACTATATGATGATGCAGACTGCACACACACATGCGTTCTCCTGCGCATGTCAGGGTTCCCAGGGACTAAATACTGTTGACACAGATGGAGACAAACTGTCCTTAACTATCTAATTTGAAAAAATTGAAAGCTGTGCACGCTCAAAAACATTTAAAATTATTTCACAACAAATTTTTTTTTTGCATAAAAATGCTGTAATTATAAAAAAATACTATAAAAATGCTTAGAATATATGAATGATTTTCCTAATAGAGAAGGCCACCTAACCTTTTACTGTCAAAGCTTCCACCTTTGAAATCTATGTTGGTGTTCTAGTGTGGTTAATTTTGATTTGATAAACTTTTAGTTAAAAATATGTCGCATATTACTAAGGAGCAGAGTTAAAAAATTTTTCTTCTAACTGCTATAACCACTCTTTATATGCTTCTACGCTAAGGATGTTTTGAGCGCCATTTTACTTGCAAAATTTTATCTAGGCATCATAAAAATGGTATAATCCATGTAACGTTATTATGAAATGGATATGTTTTGTCCGAAAGCATATCACATTTTGTAAAAACCATTGCAAAAAATCTAAAAAAACATTGCACAAAGAAACATTAGTTAGATACAAAAATAAGCTTTTATTAACTAAATTGTTTATTTAAAATGATTAGTTCTGTGTACAAGCTACTGTAGCGCCACTGACGGTCTCCTTCCCGGTCCAGAACGGCGAGAGCGCCCTGCACGGCGCCGCCGTGTTCGGCCAGCTCGGCTGCGCGAAGCTGCTCGTCGCCGCCGGCAGCGACCCGCAGCTGCGCAACCGCGCCGAGCTCACGCCGCACCAGCTCGCGGCCGGCGCGCGCCGCCGCGACGTCGCGCACTACCTGCGCGGCCTCGTGCGCCGCAGCGAGCCCCGCATGGACTCCTGATACGAGCCCCACGGCTAGACGTCGCGTCTCCGCCGAGGACGGGCGGCGGGAACGAGAAGCTCGACTTATAGCCATCTTAGGAACAACCTCATTGCTGCGTTTTAACTTTAATGTTCTGGGGCAACTTTCATGCTAGGTCGCGGTCCGATTTGAACCATCGTTACAAAAAGCACGCTGTAAACTGGACCGATTCGCGCTTACAGCCCTCAAAATGGCGTCCTGTGAACGGTATGATGTCATCTGTGTCACCTAAGGACGTACACAGTGCTCACGCGGTAGGGCAATGTGTGTGAAACTGTCAATGTCACTTTTTGACGTTTCTAAAGAGTAGTCTAGTGTCTTTCTACCGTGTGTTTTTCACAAACCATTGAAAATTCAAGTTCAACATAAAGCAATTGATGAGAATCAAATTTGAGGTGAACTACTACAATTAAAGTCATTTATTCCATGTCTGCTGCACACAAATGGTCCGAATCGTTTGTAATGCTTACTGCTTTGAGCGTGCAATCTGATTCAGGACGCTTGTATACGCTTTTAGCAGTGTAATCGTTTACAGTTCGAATCGGAACGCACAGCTAGTCGGAAAGCAAGATCACACTTGCTTGTTTTCAATTATTCGTTCAAAATATCCATGTGATTTGACATTCAATTTAAATATTGACGAGGATTGTCATATCACAAGTATTCTTCAACTAATTGTGGAAAACTCAATAAAACAAACTAGTGATAATCTGTTTTTAACCGACTTCAAAAAAGGAGGAGGTTATCAATTCGTCGGAATCTTTTTTGCTACTCAATATACCCAGTGACAGCTTTGGCAACGAAGGAGTAGGACAAATTTATGGAGGTGGAGAATGGAAAATCAAATGAGGATTAAATTACGAGGTCATACATTTCCGAAATGCTGCTTAGCAAAATCTTGCCGCAATTACTGTTGAATACTTTATAAAATTTCATTTTTAGGCCTTGTTGATAGTGAGTGGCACTACCATCTATGAGAGAATGCGTAAAAATGGCGCAATCTCCTGGGAACAGAAGCCTCAAATGAAATGTCATTCTGACTTCCATAATAGATGTCTTGAAAAATAATCTAAAAGGTTTTCATCACATTGCCTCACCAATTGCCTACTGCCTGCCTTCTAGAGTTTCCTACGGATATGGTCTAAGGTGTATAAGATAAATCTGTCATTCTGGTTTCACTACTATTGTGCTCATATAAGGCATCAAAATATGCAGTCTGCTGCTAAGTGTTATGCATATTTCATCTCATTGCAATATGATAGAAAGGGATTTCGGATTTGTTTTTTATTCCAGAGTAGCATTATGAAGAACGGCATGGATTCGTGTGAAAATAGTTAAACAGATTGCCAAGCCAGAACATTTCTTGTGCACAACTGAACTTCATAGTGCATATTTTACTCAATATGCTTAGTTAAGCCTTTGAATTATGTAGATGATGATGAATCTCAGAAAATTATAAAAGTCTGATCATTTTAGGCAAAAGAAAATTTTCTTTGCCATTGGAAAAATTATGCACTTTGAATAAGCAGTCAAAAAACCCAGAATATGACTGAAATGCAAAGTTGATATTTTTCTAAAAAAATCACATGTAAATAGTAGATCTTATTGTCGAGTAAATACAAAATTTATTTCAGTCTAAATAAATTCATGTTTGTTATAATAAACCTCTACCGAAATATTGTTTGCAACTTCCTGGTTGGTAAGAGCACATATATAGATACATATTATTATGTTAGGACAAAATATTGACTTTAAATATTTGCACAGAAATACTAGTCAATTAAAGATATGTGCAATTGTTTCTGCAAGCAACTTAATTACAGTAAAATCATTACACTTAAAATTCTACAGAGTTTATATTTATATATTACGTATTTTTGCTATACCTGCCGCAAAGCAAAGCTACTTGCTACTCATGTTATATATGAATCTCAACCTTCACATATTCCGTCCAAGAGTTTTTTCCTACTTCTTTTTTTTAAATAGCTTATTTAGTTGATCATATTTTTTTACCTAATATACATACATATTTATGCCACCACAATTGCACCTATATTCATTTAAGGAACTGGATAATTGAAACGGTAATAGAAAAATATGTTTTAGAGAGAATAATAAATAAATTATGAGCTGTAAAATACATTATAAAACTGTTGTTCAGATTTTAATGTTATGATAAACATTTATATCTACGAATATATGGGCTATTCGACTATACATCTGTAAATTCCTACATATAAATATTTATTAACAGTTGTTGTTTTTGGTATTTGTTGTAGAGGCAACACCACATATACCTACATGTTACAATAAAGTGGTTAAACTTTCTTACATGTTTTTTACATACAATGCGTCCCACAAGTCATAAACTACGTTGATTATCTACTGTACTTTAATTACATTAGAATGTTTACCTAATTGCATACATTACAGGGATCGTTCTTACTTCAAGCAGAAGTTTTTGCTTGCACCTCAAAGTCGTCCCGAGATGTGGCAATATGCAAAAGAGAAAACATGTGTCAATTTATTAAGTTCATCTGGAGTTCTATGCAACTGAGAAATCTAGACATCTAGACACACGTTTGTTAGGTTGCGAGTACCCAGATAGCCACATAAATCATAAAAACAACTAGTAACTGGTTTACTCTGGTGTTGGCACAAACGACAATGGGTAAGGTCAAAACAGGCTCGAGACAATGCCTACTCACAATAACTTTAAAATTCAAGAGACAAGAATTGAGCACAGAAACATCAGAGCGGCGTTCGACAGTGAAGTTATTGTCGCTTAGACCTCCAATTCGAACCGGCATGGTAATTACCTAGCCATACAAAACCTATCCCCACCGCGTGTCGCACAGGTGAAGTAACAAAGTTCAAGATTTGTCGGATCACACTAATTTTAGCACCCACTCACGACCCACAAAGACGTTAGGCGTCAGTTTCAAAATATAGCAGTGGCTGTAACCTCACGCATAAAACGTTATCAACGGTAGTGATAAGATACCGCAAAATCCAGTCTCGTGTGTAGTGTACATCAACTATGTAAACACAGGTGTTTCCAATAGAGTTTGAGCGAAATGGGGGCAAAAGACAGACTGGCTGAGTTGAAAAATGTAGTGGTTTTGTTAATATTTGTTGTTTTTGTGTGCGGTGATTGTTCCTAAACCAATGTTTTGTTACGGTTTTAGCTGTCACACGGAAATGTGTACAATGAGACGGTGGAGACATGCCCAAAGGAACCGGCCGATGTGTCGGCAGACATTGATGGATTGTTCAAAGAGGTTTGTATCAAATTCAAACATAATTTAAATACGAAAGGAAATCACACATTTGTGACAACATATTCAAGCAAGTGAGATATCAGTTTATGAGTGATGTTTTAGTAAAAACTTAGTAAAGTTGATGACCAACTTGTATTAATAGACTGTGATACATTTCCTGCTGTAGATATAGCTACAAGCCTGGGGTACGCTGAAAACATTATTTTTATCCGATTATCCGTTTTGGAATAAGCAGTCAATGGAATAAGGCATTACTATTTCTTATTTTTGAAAACGGATAAACCGCGGAACTGAATGTGCGATTGAATGAACGATTATGACAAATGAAAGGTAGTTGGAATTTGTCGAATTCTTCATGGAAATTCATTGTTTATTGTTTATTCATAAGGCAGTGTGCACTCCGATTTGTCATATTTTATCATTTTCCAGTTAAACACAACACAGCGAAGAAGAACTGACAAGAAACTTCGGTGAAATGTTTTTCAACTTCTAATTGGCACTTGAAATATGATATTTTAATTATTACCAGCAAGGATTTATGTATAATACCGCTCAGATGGTGCAAATGCAGTCCTTTCGGATGCTTGCTTGTTGGGGAGTGCTTTCATTATTTAATTATGTACAAACCACCAATACAAATATTTCAGGTGGACAAGATTCGCGGATGGATCAATGAGATCAACGATAACACGAGGCACTTGAAAGGTTTATTTACGGACCCAACCTTCCAAACCTCGAAACGTAAGATTTTTGGATATTGTAAACAAACCGCATATGTGACGGCAGAAAACTGTCACCTTTACACATAAGGCCCAAAATAACTGGCCATATGCCTAGCTTTCCACGGTAAATCTTATCCAACCGTTCGCGTTAGATAAAAAATGATGTGTTAAGTGGATATGAATGTTGTTGAATATACTAGAAAACACATTGTTCAGATTTCCTTATTTACTTTGACAAAAATAGGACATATTGTTTTGATGACATATTTACTTAGGTATAAGTCTAGGCAGCTTAAATTTTTCATAAAAATATCACCTGGCAGACTAGAAGATAATTTATGCAAGGTTATGGATTCATTCATTGAATTTGAATTCAGGGCATAGAAATTGTTATATTTGTCTGGTTTCCATGTTCACCAACTCCATGTTCCCAACATATTTTCGTTCACTTCACCATATAGCGATGCCTAAATATCGATTTTCCTCAACGCATCACCAGAGCTTCGAGACCAACTGGATGCCACCGTCACCAGAACGAACGCGACAGGCCTCAAGCTGTGCGGCGCGCTGCGCCAGTTCGAGGAGCGCGTGAGCGGCGGGGGTGGGGGAGGGGGCGGCGACGTGCGCGGGCGCATCACGCGGCTCCAGTACGCGGCCGCGCGGCAACTCTATGCCGATGCGCTGGCGCGGCACGAGGCCTTCCTGCAGGCGTTCCGCGACAACCAGTACACGCTGCTGCAAGAGCAGATACGAATGAGTAGGTGCTTTTTCACCGTCGTTTATATATTTTATGAAATTGACCTTAGAATTAGTAATTAAACAAGCATAGGGTTCGTTTCTCTGAAGTGTTTTGACAGAGTTCAAGTGCACAACACCCTAACAAAAGTGTTCACTACAGGGCTTTTATCCATGGTATTCCAATTATTTATTAAATCATTTTTGTTTTTGTTACAGCAAACCTTACAATAAGCGATGAAGAGTGCCAGAGTCTTTTGGAATCAAATAATATTTCTTTATTTGTCGACAATGTAAGTAGGCTGATCTGTGAAATGTCTAGAGTAAAAAGAAATTTAAAAATGGCCCTCATACAAGAAAGCGTACGGAACACTACGTGTGCGAGTCCGACTTGCACTTGGTCGGTTTTTTACTCATGACATGGACCTAGTGTAATGATATTAGTCTAACACACCGAAATCCCGAAGGAATGAGGTGCTATGGTAGAACCTTCCTTATATTGCACGGCTACTTTGAACTGAGTTGAAAATACGCACAATTTTCATTGCCGCTTTGGCCATCTTTAATTGCGATGGTGCCAAGGCGAGAATTACCATAAATATTTACGTGGAATCCGAACCACGACCAGCCTCACCATCAAGCCCATAATGTTCACCCAACCTGACTGCGTCGTGTTGTTTACCCTCGGTGACCAAACACCTACGCGATGCACCATTGAGTAATAAATCAGCCGGGGCCCAGATAGTATGTTTCTACAATCCGCGCTCAAATGACCATCGCCTTTCACACTTTGTGTCTTCGTAAATAAGTTCACATCGCATTATAACATGATAAAAAGAATGATGTGAGCAGCTGCAAGCGGAGACGAACGAAGCGCGCCTGGCGCTGCAGGACGTGGAGGCCCGGCACCATGAGCTCGTCAAGATCGAGAACTCCATAAAGGAGGTCCGGGACATGTTCGTGCAGATGTCGCATCTGGTCATGCAACAGGTGAGCATGTCCTAGATAGATGCAGAGCAACAGGACAATGGTCTTGTGCAAGCCAAGTCATAATAGGAGAAACCAAAGTTACAGCAAGTGTAATGTTGGGCGCCATTGTAGAGGGGTCCTAAATTCAGATTGTCACTTAAACCATAGATTAATTTATACTTGTGCTACTATTGATGCATGGGTGAGGTTGCAAATCTCCTTGGACGTTAAGCCCGAATTTTCCAGAGATATTCTAGTTTTAGCTGGCCGAGAAGTTGTAAGTTTTCAAGTGGCCAAATCAGAAACTAGGAAAAATATCGAAAAACACTCAAACGAACCATGGGGCCAATTTTGATATAAACTAAAAATGCATTTTTACATTTTTAAAAAATTTCAGACATTTTGATTAGTGAATATAGAGGTAATGCATGAATACTTGAAAACATGAATAATTTTATTGAAAAAAAGTTGGCCTTTTGACATTACTTCACAGTACTTGTTCCTTATAAGCTCCATTCATGACTGATGCAATAATACAGGTGCGTAATTTTTCTTGAAATCAACAAATCTGAATACCTGCTAAAAAAAAATTTTTTTCTAACAAATCCAATAATGCAGTTTTGGTTTTGATCAAAATCGGCCCTATGGCTTCGCAACAGTGTGTAGGTATGTATGTTGACAGTCAAGAGGATTCAGATACAGTCAAAGGCACCATGGTTTTTTTAAGGCATTGATTTATCAGCCGAACCATAAAATTTATATTAATGAAAAGTAAAGATTTTTGGGTTTATTTCAGCAAGACCTCATAGACACCGTGGAGTACTATGCCCTGCAGGCGACAGATTATGTGGAACTGGGAGGGAAACAGCTGCTACAGGGGAAAGTTAGCAACAGGAAAGCGCGGAAGGTACTTGACTAAGTACTTGTGTTTAGAAGTTCTAAAAAAATTTACGGGAGTGCTATAGGTTTCTTAAAAGTAAATATTTGGCTTAAGCTACATAATATGAAAAAAACCTTCGAGGGTGACTATAAGCACTGCAAATAATATTTTAAAAGCAGCTTTCACAGAGAATGCTTTGTTTTAAAATTTGGGCAAAGAAAGCAAATATTTTGATGTTAGACTTTATTTTTACTTTACCTATAACATTCCTTATATTAGGTTGGGGAAAAAGTTTCTTCGCATTTTTTAAGAAAATTCAAAACATTTTTTAATATGGTTTATTTACATTTAACTAAAGTATGTAGGTACCATTTTGTTCGATAACTTTTTGCCATCTTGTAGGTAGGGACATGATCCCATTGCTATAGAAATATTGGGACTTCTGATCAATATACCGCGACAAGTGGTTTTGGCAGTCCTCTCGTGATGTTAACCTGACACTGCCTAAAGAATTCTGAAGAGACCTAAACAGGTGGAAATCTGAAGGTGCAAGGTCAGGACTATAGGACGGATGCATTAACACCTCCCAGCCAAACTCTCTTAGTTTTTGCTGAGTGGCTAAAGATGTGTGAGGTCTAGCGTTATCATGATGAAAAACCACACCCCTTCTGTTGATTAATTCCGGCCGCTTTCTCTCAACTTCTTGCTTTAATCTCATCAGTTGTTCGCAGTAGAGTTCAGAATCTATGGTCCTGCCTGGTGGTAACAGCTCATAATGAATAATGCCCTTCCAATCCCACCACACACACAGCATCACCTTGTTGCGAGTTAACCCGGGTTTCGCCACAGTCTGTGAAGCTTGACCGGCCTTTGACCACGACCTTTTTCGCACGTTCTTGTCGTACGTGATCCACTTTTCATCACCAGTTATCAGCTTCTTCAAAAATGGTTCGGTTTCATTACGTCGTAATAAAGAATCACAAATGAGTACACGGTTCATTAGGTTTCTTTCAGTGAGCTCGTGAGGTACCCAAATATCTAGCTTTTTTGTGTACCCAGTTTTTTTCAAATGCGCCAAAACTGTTTTGTGGTCAATTCCTAGTTCTTCAGCTACGTCGTAACTACTGATATGCCGATCTTGCTCCACTTTTTCAAAAATGGCATCCATTTTATCCGTAATAGGGCGACCAGAGCGACGTGCATCTTTGACATCAAAATTTCCGGATTGAAAACGCTTAAACCAAATTTGTGCTACTCTCACAGACACTGCACTAGGTCCATAAACATCGCAAATTTTTTTCGCGGCTTGCGTTGCATTTTTACCTTTTTTGTAGTAAAATTTTAAAATGTATCGAATTTCTTCATTAGATTCACTCATTTTGACAGTACGAAAAACAAATGAGAATCACACATTTTCCTAATTTGAATTTGGAATTATGTTCTTTAAAATTTAAACTTTCAATGATACCAAAACCAGCCAGATACAAATAGTATAGCCAAAGAGATTTTATTACAAGTTCATACATACTATAATGCGAAAATACTTTTTCCCCGACCTATTATTTACATAATTTCATATTAATATTCCTTATATGTAATAAGGTTTTTTTCTGTTTCAGAAAAAAATTAGTATCATAATCTGCATGTCAGTTGGATTCCTGATCCTACTGCTAGTCTTAATTTTAACGTAAATTTTAATTCAAAACCTCTGCAAGCCCCACGTGAATTAGTAAATATTGCTTAAATGTATTTTTCATTAGAATTAACAATATATGTAGGTACATTCCTAACAATGCATTTCAATCTAATAAACACTTATATCAATGAATTGTTAATTTTATAAAACCCTTGAAAACGTTTTATAAGTGGAGTGACCACTTCTAGTAGTGAAAGCTTACATTTCACTGCTTTGCACATCCACAGTCAGGAAATACAACATAATACAGCGGCTTTTTTTGTGAAATAGAAACAATAATGGTACCACTTATTTCTAAATAAGATTGTAATTGCGAAATTAGTGTGTCAGCTCTTCTTCGTAAGGCTTTTAAAACCAGCAGATGTTGACATGTCCAAGTTTATGTGCCCTACCTTTGGATAAGAATAAAAAATAGTCAACCTTAACGAATCTACATGCAAAATGTTAACTCAGAGCCAGAAGTGAGGTACAAGATGTCTAGAGATTTAGTTTGGTAGCGTGTAACCTTTTTTTTTTTATGAAAAGTACCATTTAATATCTATACCCTCTAACTCCAGCTTCAGCTAGTGCACGAAGGCACTAGCTGAAGCTGGCGTTCGGCTTATGGAGGTAGCATTGTAAAATCAGTATGCTTTACAATGGCACCATGGGGCTCGTTTGCGGTGGAATCCTTGTCATCATGTCCTCAGCACATAGCACAATGTGGTGAGCGGACGGTCTCATCTGTGGAATGGATTCTGTGCAGCAGTAGAACAACGCCAGCGGGTCAGAGTAAACATCCTCTTTTATGTTCACCGGAATGAGCGGCCTCGTGCCTACAAAATAAAAGTAACATCTTGTATTGAAAACCTTTAAATTTTAACGCCATCACACATTTATAGTACTTGTCACAATGTGTTTGAACGGGGTTGTAAAATTTCGAAGGCAAACACAAGATGAATACTGAAATAAAGATGGTTTTGTTGTTATAGAAACACGCAAACTATAGAGTACACGTAAATATCAGTATCAGCAATGTAGATTGCTAGGAGAAGGCCAGCATTTAAGCGTAAAGTGTAAATAATGACTTTGTTCATATTCCAACCGAAATATTTTAATATCTTTAAAAATATATATCATTATTATAAAGTTACTCGTCATTAAATGAAACTTGAAAATAATCAAAGAAGCTTCAACTAATTCCTAAAAAACACTCACCATATTCATTTGACATGGATCCATTCTCGATCGTGTCGTCGAGGCAGATGACAGAGGCGTCCATTTCAACGCTCTCGTCGTGCATGCTATGGGGAGGCATGAGAGCCATCATCTCCCAGAACACTAGACCAAAGGCGAACAAGTCTGCCTTGGTGGTGATTTGTCCACCCACAAACACTTCAGGTGCGCTCCAAAGTTCAGTACCTGCAAACGGTATGCGTTTAATTTTTCATGTCTGCTTACACAATATAAATTTCTAATTTTGCTCGTTGATCTGGACTCTAAACACATGTAGCTTTATAGATAGCTTTTGCCATCTCAGGAGTTTTAAGAATTTATTAGTGAAAGCTTGAAATAATCCTGAGGTATGTAGAACGTTTTATATGGTAAAAAAGGATTTAAAGATATTCATTCAGTCGTATATTTTCCTCCATTAACCTTGAATTCTTGAAGAAGAGTTATTTTGGCGGTTTGATTGAAGCCCCTCGAAAAAATCTTTTTCGTAAACTTCCAACATTACAGACATATGTTTTTTATAATTAGTGAAGATAGGGATACTATGGTAGCCATGCATTAAATGAGAGATTGTCAAAGCAGCAGAGCAATGTGCAAAAAAGGGCCCGTTTTCTTCAGATTAATATCAGTTTAGTCAGGGAAAATGTTTTTGCCCAAAAACAGTCCATGCTTTTCATCCACTTCAATGCAGCCGTGCAGGCAATTATTTGCCAAAGATTGATTGTAAAATAATAAAAAGCATCCTTACCAAAATAAGTGGCTTTTGGGCCAGCTTTCTCCTTGTCAAAAAAGCCATTTTCATCTAGGGGAAGACTAACGCCAAAGTCACAAAGTTTGCAGACTTCAAAGTGTCCATTAACCAGGATATTGTATGATTTCAAGTCTCCGTGAAGGATTTTTGCTTCGGTGTGAATGTAGTCCAATGCTTTACCAATATCTATGGCCACCTATAAGAAATAACAAATTTACCAAATGTAAGATTTATTTTCAAGTACTTTGGTGAAGATATACAATTCTCAAAATTTTCACATGCAATTTTGTTTTCTAGCGTATGGCATTAGGATTGCACCTAACCCTATTGGAATGCATCTGGCTATCTATATACTAGAATGCTCATGTCTGTCAGCATAGTTTAGTTTATACATTACCAACTAAATTACGCTGCAATAGCTAGGATAGAGAACATGGATGCGTATACAATGTACATGGACCTTATGTGGACCGGTGAAATTATTAATACAAGGGCCGGCTAGCACTGTAGATTTACAGCATTTAGCACAATAATTGTTTAAACAGTGACATCTATATTGATGCATTGTAATCCAATTTGGAAAAAAATCACAGAAACATTCTTTGTCTTGACATTCGCCTGATTTTGCATCAATGTAGATGCCGCGTCGCTGTTAAAACTCAAATTACTTACAATGGTAGTTACAATATGGTGACCAGTGTGTAAGCAAGGAGTGGAGGCTGAAACTTATTTGTATGGTGACAGTATAGCCACATTTTAGTGATAGTGCATTTATTATTTGATAGTTTGCTTCCGAATTCGGGATGCGCAACATCTAATGTTCGTTGCACTAAATAGCCTTATGCAAAGTACTTATGTGTTCTTACATGTTGTTGGAACTCAAGAACATTAGCAGTATGCGAATAAGTAAACGAACCGACTAGCTGGCTCCAGTCAGTGTATTTATTTTTAATAAGAGGTGGCTACGCTGCCGCTACATTCGCAACTCCCGTTCCTTTAACACGTTTCTGTTCTATGGCGGTGATTATTATTTTTTGTATTCACCTTCAAGATCTCTTCAGGTGAGAATGGTGGTGATTGAGAGTCATTGCGTGACTCAATGAGATCCCCGAGTGATCCATCACACGACTCCATACCCAAGTACAGCACTTGGGTCTTGCCAAATGCGCGAAAACCCACCACGTTCGGATGGGACATTCTACGCAGCAGATCTGCTTCCTCTTGGAGTCTCTTACTGCGTTTAAAGACATTAAACAAACATACATCAAGGCAAAAGAGAAGCACAAATAAGCAAAAAGTTAAGTTAAGTACTGTTATCATACAAAAACTTTGATTCCACAATATTGATAACATCGGACCTAGCTTAATGCTTTCATGATCTGTAATGCGAGTCACTGCAGAAATGGATTTCCAGAACAATTGCCGGCAACAACAAAAATCTGCGATGACTTTTTTTTGTAAGATTCCTAGGATCAATTTGTAAAGAGGTTTATTTTTCCAATAGATATCGGCTGAATCATAGCCATGGACTTATTTATGGTTATTAAATTACCTGTAGATTGAGTTTTTCTTTATTTTTTTATTGATCATTTTTAGAGCCCAGGGAGAGCGGGTCTGCCCAGCAGATGGGGACCGCGTTAACTGCATTACCGATACACCTGAGAAAAAACAAAAACCATCCTGATGACAATTTCAATATGGCTAAAAATCATAAAAGGCAATTTTGAAATTGCTAATAAGGTGATAGGGTTAGAGCAAAAGAAACTCTTGTGTGTAGAGATAAGATACAGACTAGCTTGCACGTGCAGTTCGAGCGGCTTTTAGGGAAATATAATTGTAGGCATGCAGAATTCTCCGAGCTAAATTGCTCTTTATTTCGTTTTAACATAGTATATTTATCACAAACCTAGTTGGGGAATTGGTTTATATTTTAAGTAATGCAAAAATAGCAAAGAAATATAGTTGAAAACATTAGCAACTTTATAAAATATTGAAACCCCATCCATATTTTCCTTTACATCCAATTTACTTCTCTCTACTTCTTGAATGTTTTCTCAGAGAAACAGTTTACGTTTATTAAGATCCTTTATCTACAAGATGCACATACTTATTTTGTCTGACTAATAAACATTTCTTATTCCATTGCTTATCCTCGAAACGGTTAATCCAGACAAAGAAGATGTTATAAGGTGCATTGCTAATAATCTCGGAATAGAGAAGGAATAATTTAACCTTCGCTCACTAGTCAGACAGTTCAGTTCAGACATGTTTTGGGAAGTATCTAGCAGTGGCATTGGACATCTCAAAAGCCTTTGACCGTGTTTGGCACCGGAGCCTTCTAGGCGCTTGCCTTATACGTCATAATTGATGGTGCAAATTCGGAGGACACCGATTGGGTCTGGTGTCCCGAAGTGAACGGTTCTGTCCCATATTATATGCCATTTTTTAATTTCATTAACGAATTAGCGTCCTGATTTTTCATTGGGGTAAAACTTATAGATGGTAAAACTTATAGATATAAAAACCTGTGCCATAGCCAAGTCGGTGAAGAGCAGGCGAGGGAGGAATCGTGATGTGGTCTTCGGCTTTGACGGCGGTGCGCAATTTTACGGGTGTTTGGAAATTGGACATTGTGATCGCAAATTATACAACTTTGCACGAGTGTGCAAATTCGGTATTTATGTCTATAACAAAGCAAAGAAGAAAGGAACAACAAAGTTACTCAAAAGAAACGAAAACTACAAACAGCCGTTTACATATTTGATTTAAGACAGGTTTGGTTCCGTCGCCGGTTTCCTAGACGCCCCACGGCTCGACCACTGCTCGATTTGGAGGACACGCATCTCGGTCGCCTCATAGAAGATGGACACAATACGGGGGTAACTTTCTTGAGTAGCCATATTTTCAAGTTTTAGCTGAGCACGAGAAGTTCTCACACGAGAACCAAACCGCTTTAAATCTCAACTGAACAAATGGACCGGTGGTAAATAATGCACATCGGACGTTGAAAACAGAAAATCGCCTAGTTCCGGCTTTGTGGAGCGTCGTATCCGTCTCATGCTGTCACTCAGTACCTGAGTGCTACGCAAGAGAGAGATGATGCTTTACGAAACTGAAACTTGTCGATTGTCTCTTTCTTACGGCCGATGTAGATTATTTTCGGCTGGTTTTTTTTAATGTTAGGCGCGTCATATGGCGTAGGCCAGGACCTCAAGGTGCCCGGCGACGCCCATGGGTTTTCGAACATTCAGGGGGGCTGCCAAAACCATGCCGGCCGGCCAGGTGCTTCTTCACACCACGTTTGAAGGACGTTTGTAGATATTTTATAGTAGAATCGAATAAAATTGATCTAGCACCTGAGCACGTAGACAAAACGATACATTGAACGTGAACTATAAAGGTGCTCACTGGGAGCAATCAAAAATAAGAAGAACTAAGCGATTTAGAGTATTACCATTGATTAAAAATAATCAATGGTAATGCGGCATTCATGAGAAAATATGCTGTTGGCGAAAAAGCTATTTCTTGCTCCGACTTGCAAGGAGCACTTTGCCCGAACACAGTCAAGTACAATAGTCTGTGCTTAGTATTTCTCACAGAACAATATCCTAATGTTTCTGTCAAAGAGTTCGAAAAAGTCGCTGCGCGCTCCAAGGAGTTCGGAGAAGTCGCTGTGCTCCTACATTCTGTGGGCTTAAACCAAAGACTCCGGAGAAGTCGCTGCGCCTTAAACAAAAATGGGCGCTTCTCTATCTTTTCTTTGCTGTTTGTTCGGAATCAAGCACAGCTGAGCTGAGTAGCTTTCGAAAGCCCGTCTGAATTTAGCACATCTGCTGGTGGTTTTGCCAGCCTAAAAACATCAAAGCGTCAAGATGTTCCTCGAGATAGATTGGCGAGCCAAGTGCTAGGAACCTAACTGGCTAGGTTAGGTTCCTGGAAGTTAGCTGGGCTTACCTGAAGATTTACGGTAAATATTATGACGATCGATAAACGACGGGAACCTTGTGTTTAGTCGCTAATTAATTATGTCGTCCACAGAAGCAGGATGTCAAAGCGTGCGGCGGAGGATGCAGGGGGCGCGAACGGGAGCGGCCAGCCGCCCATCAAGAAAGTCCAATTTGAGCCCCACCTCATCGGACCGGTGTCCACCCTTGAGGAGATGGACATCAAAGTCTTGCAGTTCCAGAACAAGAAACTTGCTCAGGTAGATAATCTATATATCATAATTCATGTCTTTCTATACTGTTGATTTGAGAAACAGCTGATTCAAAATAAGATTTCAATGGGCTATGCCAGCGGTACTCAACCTCTATTTGTTGAGGGCCAGCAGAGAGACATGAATTGTATTTTTCAAGTGTTTTGTGTACTCTAGAAGTGGTGCTTGCAGAAACTTGAGAAACAAGGCCTATTGCTCGGAGCCATGAGCCATTAATTCGATTTATTTATGTTCACCAGCAGCTAAAGCGTGTACGCGATATTGAATGTACTTTATAAAATTAAAATGTAATATTATAAAAAAAAAATCCCTGTCTAATAAATTTTTTCAGACTATCAATTGATTTCCATTTAAATACGTAACTGCAATGGAATATATGTTCATAATTCTAGCGAATCGAGCAGCGCCACCGCTGCGAGGCTGAGCTGCGTGCTCGCATCGAACAGCTGGAAAAACGGCAGACACAGGACGATGCAGTCCTGTGCGTCGTAAACCGCTACTGGAATCTGCTCAATGAGGACATTCGGCTGCTGTTGCAGCGCTTTGACGCCGAAACCGCCGATGAGTCTGAGAATAAGAGTTAGTCGTGCATTTCGTTATCTGAATTGAGCTTTACTAAAATATTTTCAGCAAAGTTGAGCTTTAATAGTTGTTATTGAATAAATTTGTAAACTCACGACAATGTAGTACTCTTGTAAGAATTAACTATTTTGACATTCAAGCGAGTAGCGTTGGTCTTGCTTGGTCAGTAGTACTCTAAACTAGTACAATATACTAGTACAAAAGGTTTGGAAGTACGACTTTGTTCCGAAATGCGCATATTGCAAATATCGCAGAGAAAGTGAATACAGTGAATACATGTGTTCCGAATTGATATCACTGCTCATAGCCACAATTGCACGATATCAAATCGGAACAAATTTGAGCAGACATATGTGCCAGAGCCTAACCTAACTACCTCGAAAATGCCTTGTAAGTCTCGAGGGTAGCCGTTTGGTCCGTTTTCACCCTTTGGGTACGGAATCCTAAAAAGTTCTCTCTTGAACATATTGATGTAAAAATATCTTTGTATATTTGTTCAATATTGAATCATAGAGTTGTGTGGGACAGTAGTTGCGGTATCAGTCATCCATGTAAATTCGATTAAAAAAATCCAGCTTGGTTGTTTTAAAATAACTAATATAACTATAACTAATAAATAATATTGACATTGTATGGTAATCCCCCACAGATGAGAACGAGGCGACAACCTCGTTCCTCATGCAGCTGTCTACGTGGGACAAGGAGGAGCTGGACGAGCAGCTCGCGAACCGCGTGGCCGTCAGCAAGCGCGCCGTCGCCAAGGTGCTGCAGGCGTTCGATCGGCTGCAGCAGCGCAACGACAAGATCGCGCGCGCAATCAAGGGCGAGAGTGAAGGTATTTTTCGCATTTGTTTAAATTTCATTCAGTTAAAATTTTTTGGTAGTCAAACTACACTAAGTTATGTGAAAAACTGATAGATCCACAGATTCGGACTTGTTATAACTTTTTTCGTTTGGTCATTTATCTGCGTTATGGCAATCTATTTGGGAAACAATAAACCACTACCACACCGCTTTTATCTGAATCTGTCTGTTATTTTCTTCGAGAGCTTTATGAATCGAAACCTTAATAATTATTAGAAAGAAAAAGCAACTATGGGATAAATATAGACTGACTGGAAATGTAAAAGACTATCAAGAATATAGACAGGCCAACAATGCCTTACTATCGTTAAACCGACGTTCAAGAACATCTTACGAAATTGGCATACTAGACCTCGGAAACAAAGCCTTCCATGGGTATATACGGCAACAACTATCTTCTAAGGTGTCTACTCTACAAACACTTATGGACGACAAAGGTGACCTAGTCACGACGGATATGGGTATTGCCAACACATTAGCCAAACAATTTGAAAAAAAAATTGTACAAGAACCGCCCGGCGAAATCCCTTTAATTGCACTCCCTCGAATTGAAGATTCGATTGAGGAGGTCTCCTTCACGCAATCAGAAGTTATGAACTACCTAAGAAACCTAAGAGACGATACGGCAATGGGACCAGATGGTATACCATCCATAATTTTGAAAAGCTGTGAAATTCTGGCCAAACCTTTGTGTAATATTATGGAAAGTTCATTTTCAACTAGCGAATTACCAGACGACTGGAGACAAGCGCTAGTAACCCCTATCTACAAAAAGGGGAATAAATTGGATGCCGTAAATTACAGACCTATCAGTCTGACATGCATAGTATCTAAATGTATGGAAAAAATAATCAACTCCCAAATAAGATATTTTCTAGCAAAAAACCACATTATAGTCAATGAACAGCACGGCTTTATGCCCAAACGCTCAACTGTTACAAACCTTCTCGAGTGCACAGACAAGTGGTCAACGGAACTAGACAAACGCTCATCGATTGACGTTATATACCTTGATTACGAAAAAGCATTTGATAGGGTTCCCCATCGTCGACTACTTGCCAAATTAAATCACTTTGGAATACGTGGAAGGTTACTGAAATGGATCGAAGCCTACCTAAATGATAGACAGCTTAAAGTTAGAGTTGGCGAGGCGCTCTCGGACCCAAGGCCCGTGTGGAGCGGAGTACCGCAAGGATCAGTAATCGCAACCACCCTTTACAACATTTTTATAACTGACCTGCACAACATCATCCAATGCAACTTTTCCTTCTTTGCTGATGACTCCAAGTACTTCGGAAATCCTCTAACAAGTCATGCACAGTTACAAAAGGACCTAAACAGTGTTCAGGAATGGTCCTCTCGGTGGTTATTGAACCTAAATGCTGAAAAATGTACCGTGCTCCACATGGAAAAAAAAATCCTAAATTGGCATACTTTTTAAACAATGTCAAACTCAAGCCAGTGGATTCACAAAAGGACCTGGGAATCAACATCACCTACGACTTGAAATGGGAGACCCATATTTCAGAAATTATTAAGAAAGCGAACTCACTCATTTTCATGATTCGAAAAGCCTTTCATGTCCTTACACCTGATATTATGTTGAAAATATTAAAAACATATGTAAGACCACTATTAGAATATGGTTTTCAGATCTGGCAGCCTTATTTTATTAAGGATATCCAGGCTTTGGAAAGAGTCCAACGAAGATTCACAAAAATTCCTCAACAGCTCTCCAACCTAACATATGATGAAAGACTTAAAATTCTAAATCTTCCCTCTCTAGAAAGCCGCCGTCAGAGAGGTGACCTCATAGAAGCATACAAGATAATGACCGGAAAGTATGATTGCGCAAATCTTGGAAATATGCTCACCTTAAATAAAAACACTCACCTAAGAGGACACAGCTTGAAACTCAACTGCACGGAACATAACACCAACACCCGCAAACATTTCTTTACAAATTGAGTTGTGGAGTTATGGAACAAGCTCACCGAAGACGTTATTAATGCTAACTCAACCAATCAATTCAAAAATCGTTTGGACACTCATTTTAAAAGAAAATAAAACAAATAACCAGTTAATTCATTCATATTACAATGGCAATTGACTAAAAAAAAAAAAAACAAATAAATAAATGTGTTCCCAATTACTAATTAAATAACTTTCCACATGACCATCAACTTAATCTAATGAAAAATAAGATTTAGACATATCAGCTTAGGCTGCCTGTCTAAAATAAATAAATAAATAAATAAATAAAGTTGGCACCCGAAACTATGGTATCGACATGAAATATTTGCCAATAATTGCCATGTTTCGTTTTTTTTCCCACCTCTTAGTTTTGTTACTAGAACTCCTTAAAGTTCGAGCGACCTCCAATTTACGGTAGTAATATGGGAAATAAAATTTTCTTAGAAAATTTCACTTTAGTTTCACCGAATCGTCCATAAAATGACCTAAAATGTCCACTAATTACATTATTTCACCATCTATAGTGTATGACTATAACTTCCATTATAGTCATACAATGACTATAACGCCTCTGAATTTCGGGCACCTGGTTAACTCTACTAATCATGTTGTTTGTAATTTTTTTAACTCAGTCTGTAAATTATGATATTACTAGTAATAAGCATGTTTAAAAAAAGTGACTATCTCTTTTTTATTTTAACCTAATGTATGTATGGAGCAACACAAACCTTTAGAGTTAGGGTAATATCGTATTTTGAACAAATGTTAAAGGAAGGGAAGCCGGGTGTGTCCCTGGCTACCTAATAAAATGTGTCACGTTGCCATAACTCGATCCTATATAATATCCTAAAATACTTTTATTTCATATTATTTTGTATAGTATCTGACAGCTTAATATACTTAAGGTATGTTCGCCTGACTGCCAACTGTTATAAATGACCAGCATTCTACCCCACTTAATCGTCAATGTGTGTCCAAAGTATAGAGCAGGCAAGTAATTGTGATCGTTGGGCCGCAGACGGGGTGGTCCCGGAACTGGAGGAGACAGTGCGCGCAGCCAACGAGGAGATCACGTCGGAGAACAGGCGGCTGCAGGCGATCAGCACCGCGCTGCACGAGCGTCACCACGCCGCCTCCCTGCAGATGGCGCAGCTTCAGGACTCGCTCAACGGCCGCGACACGGAGAACGCCGAGCTCAAGAACCAGATCGACGACTTGCAGTACGAGCTGATGAAGGTAACTGGGGCTCGGGTCGGGGAGGATCCTGGCGCATCTTGAAATATGAAGGTGGTGCGCGTGACCAGTGAGGAAGATCATTTCAGGGAACGGGTCAATCTATAGAGAGCACTGCGCTGCACGAATGGCACTATAGGAATACCTGCCCTGAAAAGGGCAATCCTGCAGGACGCTGAGCGAAATGAAATTAAAAAATATTTGCAAAGTATTAAATCAAATAAAAAGCTCCAATAAAACTGTCATACATAGGTTCAAGCACATCACTCTCTTTTCATTGCAGTAGAACGTCGGTCATACGAACGGCCGCTTATCCGAACAGCCTAAAAACTAAACTAGAAATATCTGTACTAAAAAAGTTTTCGATTTGGCTACTCATAAACGTGCAGGTTTACTTCGGCAGACTAATATAAAGCATTTTTTAGACAGTTTTAATGCATACCTGTACATATACCCTGTTACTAATAAACCCAGATCATCATCTGAATAGTTATACAATGTTTTGTCCATTGCATTGACATGCATTTTCTAATTCGAGAGAAAGGGACAAAACATTGTATAACTATTCAGACGGTGATCTGGGTTTATTAGCAACAGGGACAATGTATGTATGACATGCTTACATGTGTATGAATAAAATAATATGTATAACACAGTAAAAAAATATGGTAGAAAAAAATATTTTTATTTATAGATTAATTTAGGTCAATTACCCGAAAAAAAAACGATTATCCGAACGCCCATGTCCACCAAGTAGTTCATATAATCGGCACTCTACTGTATTAGGAAAAAAAACATAACATATGGTGATTTACTAACAGCACGACAAACTGCACATGATCCCAATTAAATTTGAGTACAGTGTATGAAAATATTTTTTTACTTTCATCCGATAAAGCTGCACGAATATAACCTCATTGCAATGACGAAAGTAGGCCAAAGTAGCTCAAAATACTCAAGCCGGCGAAAAAGAGGTTAAGAGAATAATTAGTTGATCAAGTCCCATAAAATGGCTATCATGCCTGTTTCTCAGTCAAATTAATAATTTTTTTCTGAAATGTTGCATATAAACCAACTGAGAGCTGAGATTTGATTTTTTTATATAACTTATTATCTTATATCCATGATAAAGGCTTCTAAAGATTTGTATCAAAATGTTTAAGAGTGTATATATCATGGATGTAGGATGAGTTATTAAAAAAATCGAAACGTACAGACATTTTTTTTTTCTTTTTTTTAGGGTTCCGTACCCAAAGGGTGAAAACGGAACCCTATTACTAAGCCTCCGCTGTCCGTCCGTCCGTCGGTCCGTCCGTCCGTCCGTCTGTCCGTCTGTCACAGGGCTGTATCTCAGTAACCGTAACAGGTAGACAGCTGAAATTTTCACAGAGTGTGTATTTATTTTGCCGCTACAACAACAAATATGTAAGATTAAAAAATTATTAAAATTAAAGGGGGCTCCCATACAAAAAACGTGTTTTTTTTTGTTTTTTTTTTACGATGGTACGGAACCCTTCGTGTGCGAGTCCGACTCGCACTTGGCCGGTTTTTTTTATGTGACTGGACATGGATGGCTAATACCACAAGTTCTGTCATGGTATTAGCCCAACACATCACATGGGAACTAGGTGCCATGCCAGGACCTTCCTTGTATTGCACGGCTACATTGAACTGGATGGAAAACACGGACAATTTTCATTGCCGCTTCGACCATCGTTCATCCAATGCGATGGTTCCAACCCGGGCGGGATAAACCCTACCACCTAGTAAGTAAGGAAGGGGACCTACAGCTTAACGTGGAATCCGAACCACGGACAGCCTCTCTCAACGGTCGAATGGTCACCCATCCAAGACCAGACCGGACCCAGCGTTGCTTAACTTCGGAGAGCGATCGCCGAAGTGTCGCGCCACTGGACCACTGAGGCTGACATAGCACTCAGTTGGTTTATTTAATGTGCAAAATTTAAAAAAATATTAATTTGAATACTTAATAAATTTGACTGAGGAAGCAGGCACGAGCCATTGTACAGAACTTGATCACCTCATTATCCTCTTAATACACTTGTCAAATTCAAATACGCCAATGGATATGGGGCGCGAGAGAACGCGCTAGGCCACTAGTGGGCTCATAATGTTCGTTCGGCAGGTGCGCTCCCGCAACGACAAGCTCGAGAACCACCTGGCGGAGGCGATCGAGAAGCTGAAGACGTACGTGACGGCGGGAGCGCCGGCGCCGCCGGCGGGCGCGGCGGCGGGAGGCGCCGTCTCCGCCGCCGCCGCCGCCAAGCTCGAGGACGTCGCCGCCGAGCTCGAGGAGCAGCGCGAGCTCGCCAACAACCGGCTCGCCGAGCTCGACCGGCTGCAGAGGCAGCACCGCGACACGCTCAAGGAGCTCGAGAGGCTCAAGATGGACGTGAGTCATTCGCTTTTTGGAACTGCGGTAGAGTCTCACTGATCAGCCTAGTGTGCGATACCTTGCGATTCGATAAGCTGGGTAAAGCACCTCCGAGCGCGGTTGGGTTCTGGATGGGTATAAACTGTAGGTCCCCCTCCTTACTCTTTTATTTTTTTATGCAACCTGACATGCATGGCTAATAACACACAACTACCGTTATGATATTAGCCTAATACACTACATTCCTAAAGGAATTAGGTGCCATGCCAGGACCTTCCCTTTATGAGCACAGCTACATTGAACTAGATGGAAAACACAAACAATTTTCATTCGCACTTCGACCATTAAGGAAGGCCGTGGTTCGAATTCTAAGTAAAACTAAGGGCCCCTCCATACTTACTAGGTGGTAGGGTTAATCCCGCCCGGGAGCGGTAATGAAAATTGTTCGTGGGTTCCATCCAGTTCAATGTAGCCGAGCAATATAAGGAAGGTTCTGGCATGGCACCTAGTTTCCATGTGGTTTGTTAGGCTAAGGTCAGTGTGGTATTAGCCATTCATGTCCAGTTACATAAAAAAAGAGAATCAAAGCACTTTATTCATTCACTCATTTCTCTACCGCACTACCAGGATATGGAACTGTCTGCCGGCGGGCGTCTTTCCTCAAACCTATCTTCTAATTTAAATGTATTTTAAACAAATAAATATACTTTCTTTGAGAAATATATGTCACATTCCTTGTACCTTAAACAAGCTCAATAGCTCAGCGATAGTATGCAAATCCACTGGTATGGTACCTCGCTGAGCGTGATTTTGCGAGGTGAGGTGAGTTTGGCTTTTCTGAGTACTTTTGATCGATCAGCACTGCCGGATACCGGTTTCAAAAAGGTCTGTCCATATTATTAGATGACTTTAGAAAAAACTATGCATTTTATTTTAATTATTTTTTATATTCAAAGGTTCATCCAAATCGCTAGAAACAGAAAGCGGAGATAGCAATAAGCATATTCACAATAATAACTCACTTATGGTATAGGGTTTCAAGTATTACGAGTAAATCACTATAATATGATCGGGTTTTATTAATGCAGATCCGGCAACTACCTGAATCGGTGATCGTGGAGACGACAGAGTACAAGTGCCTTCAGTCACAGTTCTCGGTGCTGTACAACGAGTCGATGCAGATGAAGACGGCACTGGACGAGACGCGGCTGCAGCTGCAGAGCGCCAAGAACCAACACCAGAGGCAGATAGAGATGATGGAGGTAGAGGCTCGCTTTACTTCTCTGCTGCTGTTCGGTAACTCCAGGTCGTTGATTATGGAGACTACGGTTTACAAGTGTACTACGGATTAACTAATAATTCTTAATCAGCAATAATCCAATTACTCTCTTTTTGTAGTCAGTACTTGCTCAAGAATGCAAACACAATCTGTCTTATGACGTGAAAGCGGCGCTGGTACATTGTAATACTGTAATTTTTTTGCATGACGTGGCTTGTGCGCTTTCATATCCTTGTGTACACTAAGATATTGATGACAGTAGTGCCAATTGAAGTAATCGGCAACTTTTAGATTTTCACATTTTGAGGCAACTTTACTAAAAAAAAAAACTGGGTCGACCAGTCAAGTTTGCACTGGTTTACAATACTGAGACATTTTTTTAGACGTTTCGAAACAAGGAGCATTAGTTATTTTTCAGTATGGCATTTTGGATCTGCTGAATTATGTTCAGGTTTGCTTAACTGGCACTGGCCCATAGCACAATAGATATATAGCTCTGCAACCGGGGCCACAGCAGTAGCTCAACACAGGCAACTTTTGATATAAATACCTTCCCTCCATCGAGTGTCGGGATTGTCAATTAAATATTGGCGGAGCACTGCTGGTTCTGTAATTTTTTAAAAGATGACCTCGAACGACCATTTGCGACCGCGAAACTAGCTTGGAGGCCATACAAACAAAATGTGCCTGTGCAGGTGCACGAAATCGGGACTTCCATGGAGTTGAGCTACTGAATGTAATCCTAGTTGTGCCATAGTTGTTGGCCATAGGTCCAGACTGTCTCGATAACAGTTACATAACATTCTGTCCATTGACATGTTGTCAGAGCGAGGAGCTGGCGCGTCAGAAGAGCCTCCGCGCCGAGATGATCCAGCTGGAGGACGTGTTCGGACAGGCGCGCAAGGAGTACGAGATGCTCCGGATAGAGTTCGAGCAGAACCTCGCGGCCAACGAGCAGACGGGGCCCATCAACCGAGAGATGCGCCACCTGATCACCTCGCTGCAGAACCACAACCAGCAGCTGAAGGGCGAGGTGCATCGGTACAAGCGCAAGTACAAGGACTCCAGTCAGGACCTCAACAAGGTGGGGAGCCCCTTGAAGATTTACAGTGAATAAGTGATGAAATATTTTATTATTATTATTATATTGTTTATGCACTAGCAGCATCATGCGTGCACTTGTTTTTATACACTTGCACATGTGTTTAAGCACTTGTACTTATTTAATTTTTTTTGGCTATTAATTTTCTTTCATTTAAAGTAAAGATCCAGTTGGTTTTTTAATAAATTTACTGTCGATGCACTTAATATTCCCTCAGGTGGTATGTTCATTATCCACAACTCAATTTTCAAAGCATTTTCGAGGATTTGTTGATGCTTTGGTGCGACTGACGTTAGCGAGTGACTCATTAGTTTTTAAATTAGTGACACCATAAGAATCATGTAGTATCTTATATATTTTGATAAGATCCATACTCTGCCTGCGTTTTTCCAGTGTTGTGAGGCCTAATAGCCTTAGTCGGTCCTCGCAATGTTTGTTCTTTATGATGACTGCCATGCTTAATTATATTGTCCCTATTCAACCGTGAAGGCGGTGGCATAACATGTAATGTTGTTTAAACCTAATTATACTCTTAAGATAGAATAGTCTAATAATAAGTCAAAAACTATTCGACAAATTTATTTACGCCGCTGCTTATCCGTCCGTTGTAGTAAGCCCATATTTTTATTAACAAAATGACTTTAAGATAATAGTGAAAGGAGATACAATCATCCGGTAGGGACTATCTGTCTTTTGGCAAAAGTAAATTTAGCTGAGAATTGAAAAATCGGCCCTTAATCAATATGTAATTTTTTTTAGGTAAAGAAAGAGTTGGAAGAGGCGTCGGTGCGTGGGGGTGCAGGCGGCGCGGGCGGGGCGGGTGCGGCGGGCGGCGCGGGCGACAGTGACACCCCGGACGAGAAACCACTCACCCTCAAGAAGGAAGAGACTGATCCAGAGGTGACTCAAACGGCTTCATGTCTATATGGTGTGTTGGTTCCAGCACTTAACAATAATACAAGTGCCCACTGCATTTCTTCCCGTGGAAGTTGTAAGAAGTGACTAAAGATTTTCGTTCCTGATTCGGATTTAAAGTAAAATTGTTCGTACCTACGTTCTCACTTACTAGTATTTTATGAACCATAGAATACATATACATTGATTCAATTTTCTGCCACTCCCTGCCCCCATTGACGATGCCAATACTCCCTTCGTTCTTAAACCTGGAGTAGACATAGGAAGAGGTTTTTTCTGAAGTTACACCATCGCTGTCACTAAAAATTGCATAAAGCTTACTTGTCACTTTTAGACAGGTTTTTCGAACTTTATGTATTAAAAATATGCTCAAATAACAGTTTACTGACCGCTGATTTTTAGTCAGCCTGTATATTTAGGTCTTCTCAAAACAAATCTCAAAATCCTAATATTAACCCTATAAAGGCGGGGTGCTTCCCTCTCATCTCCCTATGTAATCGTGGAAAGGATATCAGGCACACATTTCTTGTCAGAGACCCAGTGCAATACTAATAACAGCTTTATTTAGTAGAACTAGATGCTTGATGAACAATGTCAAACCATTGAATCTCTCAGGTGAAAATCCATGTTTAGCTTAGGAATTGATTTGATTTAATAAATGTTTCCCATATTTGTTGTATTGTTTCCGTAAGCGCGCACACAAACGGTCCGAATCCTTTGTGATGCTGCCAGCTGTGAGCGTGCAATCTGAATCGGGACGCTTTTATTCACCATGAGCACTGTAATCGCTTACAGTTCAAAATTGACCACGGTGTAATTTGTTTGAAATTTTTTGAGAAACAGCTTTTGATCCAAATCATCGCCTATCTCAAGTTAGTTGGCGCAGACATGTTTCATCCTTCTCATCATGGCCCCTGTCTTTTTATTTGAACCAGCGACTGTTCTAGAGCGCATTAGCCCAATTTTGTGCCAACCAATTGTCCTGTCAAACTAAAATAGCACATTGATACTTTAATGTTAAGCCGTTTCTCAAATGCCAGCAACCGTTTCTCAATCTATCTAGTTCTGCATGCTTCTGTCTAGGGCGAGGAGGGTGCGGAGGGCAAGGCAGGCGCAGGGTGCGCGGGAGCGGGCGCCGGCGCGCCGGATGCGAAGCCGCCACCCAAGGACCCCGTGGCGCGGGCCAAGCTGCAAGAGCAGGAGCTACTCATCAAGGACCTCAAGCTGCAACTCAAGTCAGTCTTCAGAATTCATGCTCATTCTTGTTTAAGGGTGATTTGATACCGATAGTTTCCGAGGTGCACTTTCACTTAGACTTCATCGTTCGGGCCCATGTAAAACAAAAGGTCCTTACTCACTTACTAGGCGGAAGGATCGTACAGTTCGGCGTGCACTCCAAGAGCACGTGGGCGGCTGTTTCCTCGGTCTGTTAAGCTTGCAGGGACCATCATACATCATACAATGGAGACCACGTACCGTGAAACATAGTTTAAGACATAAACGGCTCGTTGGAGAGACGACCTGGTAAACTATGTTGGCGGGAGGTAGCTGGATGCATGAAGAAATTCGTAAGATCATTTGAGTACTCTGTGTAATGTCTCACATATTGTGTGTACTATTTGTAGTTTTATGGACTGTTTAATAAAATGTATTGACTATATGGTTAATTAATAATGTGGTTTTATAAATGTACTTGCGGTTGTTACTACCGTTTTCCCGCAATTATTAATGCTTGTCTAGCAAGGTCATCTGGAATTGTCAAGTGTTTGCCAATTCCACACACTTGGATGGTTGTTAGACAAGGTACAGTAACTATGAAAAGAGAGTTTTGAACTAGAAAGAAATATAACAAATTAAAGGTGGGTATTTTATTTAGTTAGGACATGTAGAACGTTACAACTGATGAAAGAATAACGAATAAAATGTATATAGATGCGCTTTCAAATGATTAGTCGGTCATATGTTCTCCAGAAAAGCGGTAAACGAGCAGAAAGAGTTGAAGTTGCTGCTGGACATGTACAAGGGCGTGAGCAAGGAGCAGCGCGACAAGGTCCAGCTGATGGCGGCCGAGCGTAAGGCGCGCCAGGAGCTTGAGGATCATCGCCAGAAGGCCAAAATGGCGCAGGTCGGTCTTTGGTCTTATAGAACTGTTTCCCTGTTTGAATATATATATGACTCTACCCTCTGCACTGGACCTCTGTCGCAAATCTCTACCCCCCTCTCTTTTAGTGAGTTACTCTGAGAGAGCTATAAGCTGCCAATACCAGGTTAATATTGCACAGACAGCCAGATCTCGGATCCAGGAAGCTATCGAGGTATAAACCAACTGCCTGAAGATGTCGTTCAAGCACCCACCACAAATTAATTCAAAAACGGGCTTGACAAACACCTAAAAATACTAAACTAAAGTAACCGTAATAACAAAGTACCAGTAAAACTGTAGGTCCCCTTCCCCTACTAGGTGGTAGGGTTTAAGCCCGCCCGGGTTGGTACCATCGCATTGGATGAAAATATGGTCGAAGCGGCAATGAAAAATTGTCCGTGTTTTCCATCCAGTTCAATGTAGCCATGCTCATAAAGAGAAGGTCCTGGCATGGCACCAAATTCCTTCGGGAATGTGTTGTGTTGGGCTCATATCATAACGGTAGTTGTGTGGTATTAGCCATCCATGTCAGGTCGCATAAAAAAAAAAGTGAACTTAGACATGAACACATCAGCTTAGGCTGCTCGTTCATCAAATAAGTGGCTGGATCTTTATATGAATATTTATATATTTAGTGGTTAATTATATAAATACATCGCAGTCTTAATGTTTTCTCAATGTGATCGGAGGTTTTTTATTCAGTGCACAAAAAAAATACATAGACACCGAGGTACTTTGTCAGCTATTTAAATACCTTATTTTTGAACTCTGAGGCATCTGGTGTTGTATAATGACTTGTTGTGTATTTTATTGTGTTACTATGCTTGTTTTTGTGTCATTACATGTTAAGATGCTCTAAATAAAAAAAAAACAAAATTGAATACTCGGCTCTAACGACATGCAATTATAATCTGCAGGAATGCAAGCGCGAGCGGCGCGTCGCCGACGAGGACGCGCTGCGCAAGATCAAGCAGCTCGAGGAGCAGAAGTACGAGCTGCAGAAGCAGCTGTCGACGTCGCAGGCGGGCCGCACGCCCGCCGACCTCGCCGCCTTCCCACACTACGGCGCGCGCCCCTTCGCCGGCTCTCATGTCAGTACACACCGACGTATCTATATCTAGCACAATCCGCTATTTATTGTCTCCGTACACTTCTTTGCCCGCTATGAACTGCCACGAGTAGCATAGTTCTTGCAATGGGGTGCACGGCGCAAAGCTTTACCACCAGATAGCGCCACATAAAACTACGCCAAGCGTGTAGAGGTTATGTTTACTCGCGAATCACAGGCAATCACATTGTCCGTGTTTTGCATCAATTTCAAGGTAGCTATTCATATTAACTCAGTTTCATTGTTCAACAACCTATAACCTTGAAATGAAACCGTAGCACCATTTTGTGGTAAAGTTTAGCAGCTGTCCTCCCCATTCACGAAGTCTAGTGGGCTTAACTTGTGTTAAACAACTATGTGCATACTTGTCAAAGTGTTCGTAGCTTGCGAACTCGGGTATAATTAGCATTTATCTTTATTGTTTTCATGTTAACCATACCCAAGCTCTATCTTGCATACGCTTTGACATGCATGCTAATACCCGTTTAACTTAAGTAAAGCCCGCTAGACTTTATTAATTGCAAGAACTATATCAATATTTTAAAACACCTGCCAACTTGGCTGGCGCAACCAGCGAGGCCTCGACCATCTGTTCGAGCGGAAAGTCTAGGAACATTATTTTGCAGGGGTAAACTACATATTTATTATTTTCCTTGAATTCTCAAGATATCAACAATTTAAAAAAATCGGCCAAGTGCGAAAATTTCAGCTGTCTACCTATTACGGTTTATAAGATACAGCCCTGTGACAGACAGACAGACGGACGGATGGGCAGACAGCGGAGGCTCATTAATAGGGTTTTGAGCAGTTCGTAGCCTAGTGAGCAGCTCGTAGCCTAGTGGTGCGGGGAATGGCCTAGCGTACCAGAGACCTGGGTTCAATACCGACATGCACCACTGTCTTTCTCTTTCCGAGTTTGATAAGTGCATTTTCGTTACGAATGCGAGCTGCTCCATGGTTCGGAATCCATGTAAAACTGTAGGTCCCCTTCCCCTAATAGGTGGTAGGGTTTATGCCCGCCCGGGTTGGTACCATCGCATTGAATGAAAAGATGGTCGAAGCGGCAATGAAAAATTGTCCGTGTTTTCCATCCAGTTTAATGTAGCCGTGCTCATAAAGGGAAGGTCCTGGCATGGCACCAAATTCCTTCGGGAATGAGGTGTATTGGGCTAATATCATAACGGTAGTTGTGTGGTATTAGCCATCCATGTCAGGTCGCATAAAAAAAAAAGGGTTCCGTTTGTCACCCTTTGGGTACGGAAACCTCATAACACATGCTTCGCAGGAGGAAGAGGCTCTGTTGAACGAGATGGAGGTGACGGGCCAGGCGTTCGAGGACATGCAGGAGCAAAATTCGCGACTCATCCAGCAGCTGCGCGAGAAGGACGACGCCAACTTCAAGCTGATGTCGGAGCGCATCAAGGCCAACTCGCTGCACAAGCTGCTCCGGGAGGAGAAGCAACTGCTTCAGGAGCAGGTGCGTACAATCATCAGCTTGAAGCTGCATGTATAAAGCAATAAAAATATACTGTTCTAATTTATAGTATGATTATCCCACACATTTTATAGTAGGGTTAATCGATCTTAATATTTGATGGCAAAAGAAAAAAAAAATTGAGGAATTGTGATATTTTCCGAAATTCCTTAAAACTACTATCTACTGCCGCTACGAGCCACCATAACTGAATAGGTGAAGCCTTGGAATCTGGCAGTGGAGTCAATGGTTGACTTCTATCTCTATGTCCTCCTTTGCCACTCACTTAACCGGGTCTTGTCTCTTGGATGCCAAATATGATTTCAGTGCCAACGGCAATCGCCCAACTCACGCTTCTTGCGCAGATTCCAACATCTCCTCACCCTCATCCTCGTCACCATATGAACTCCCATAATATGCCCCATTCACATTTAGGATATCTTAGAATTTATATCCATATAACATTACCTATGTTATATAACATAACCTAACGCCATCTGTGGACTTTTATTATCCCTATTCAACACTTGTATGATATTAGCAATCCTTCCCTACTATAATTTATCTATGGTATAGGTGAGCACGCGCGACCAGCAGCTGGAGTCGATGGGCGTGGTGACGCGGCGGCTCGAGGAGAAGGAGCGGCTGCTGCAGGGCACGCTCGCCGCCGTCGAGAAGGAGCTGCTGCTGCGTCAGCAGGCGATGGAGATGCACAAGCGGAAGGCGATCGAGTCGGCGCAGTCCGCCGCCGATCTCAAGCTGCATCTCGGTATGTTTCTCATTTCTTGTTCTTCATTTTCATTAAACGTGATATTTTATGCGAAATGTCCTTAGTCATTGTTTAGGTCGAGTTGAGAAATGTTAAGGCTTGTTGTCCATAATCATACCGACTTTATGTACTTTCTCACTTACCTGCAGTTTCTCGAACCACAAATCAACAAATCCTGTAGTATTGTAATATTTTTAAATGCCAGAACCCACACAGCAAAAAAAAACACAGATTTTTTGTGTTTCTTGTTCTGACGCTAGCACAAACATTAAGAAACATACGTTTGCTAGAGGGCGGGCGTTCATGGCCATTAATGGAAAGTGTTGCCACTTGATCATGGGAAATTTGCTGAAATTTAGCTCATACTCGATAGCGAGAAATTAAAACCAATTCAAAGAATATTGTTTAATAGATATACATTCCTAAAAATATAGGTTCTAAACAAAGGTGGTAAAGCTGGGCAAAAGAGCATTTTGCTAAAATCTCTGTAAAAAATATACTTGACTGTGAATGGGGCGTCGCTGCTTTGTATGTTTTCAAATTAAGTGTACCCACCTGCCGGGTCGCCTTCATAAACTCCAAAAAGCATAAGATCCAAAATCCAGAACATCCAAAAGTATGTATTTTTCTTGTGTATTATAAAATGCTTATAATCTAACATAACCTAACCTAAACTAATTGAAAATCAGATCCAACAACGGAAAATCCATATTCATAAGTTTTTTTTATGCAACCTGACATGGATTGCTAATACCACACAACTACCGTTATCATATTAGCCCAGTACACCACATTCTTCAAGGAATTAGGTGCTATGCCAGGACCTTCCCTTTATGAGCGCGGCTACATTGAACTGGATGGAAAACACGGACAATTTTTCATTGCCGCTTCGACCATCTTTTCATCCAATGCGATGGTACCAACCCGGGCGGGCTTAAACCCTACCTAGTAGGGGAAGGGGACCTACAGTTTTACATGGATTCCGAACCATGGAGCAGCTCGAATTCGTGACTAAAGTCAAGTTCAAGCAAAAGTGTTTTGGACGGTATGGGTTTTGGACCTTGCGCTTTTTGGACTGTATGATGTGTCCCCCTCCTGCCCACCAGGCTGATATGATTTACATTTCTGGACTGTATCGTGGAAACTGTGTGGAAGCCGCGAGGGAATACCGAAGGCGAAAGAATACCACATATTTCATCTCCGTTTGAAACAAATTTCCCGAATTTATAAATCATAATAAACACTGGCCGAAATAAGGGATGCAACATTTAGTTGCAGAGAAAAAAGAGGTGTTTCTTTTTGTTAGCCTTTATTTTTAATTACATTGTTTCAGAGAAGTACCATGCGCAGATGAAGGAAGCACAGCAAGTTGTAGCAGAGAAGACGAGTGCACTAGAAGCAGAGGCTTATAAAACAAAAAGACTTCACGTAAGTAAAAACTCTCATGTCCACAATTAATGTAGTAATGCCAGTTTGAAAGTTGAAACGGTTTACTGAACGATTTACGATTTAAAGAAAAGCCAACTTTTGTAAAAACTTTTATTCTTTTATTCCCGTAGCTTTTATTACCATATTTTGTAGATGTATGGTCTTGTAGTTTTCATGTTAGAGTTTGTGTTTTGACCCTTTATACATAGATGTAACCGAGGCAGGACACACATATTTCTAGAATGCACTCTCAGTCAGGTACCTTTCTCGCCTAGTTCGCTTCAACCGATTGTGGCTTGGCTTAGTTGTTGACTTTACGTCAGTAGGGTTAATCTTGTAACTCACATTCGCCGGTGATTTACGGTCACTTGTAACTTACGTGTCAATACGGTGGAGTGCACCAGTTCTCGTTATTGTTATAGGTATGGTTATTTTATATCTGTCCTTATTTTTCGCCTGAAGAAGAAAGTAGATAGATCTAGAATAATCGTAACTATAATAATTACCAGTAATTACTCGTGGATTGACAGCTACTCGCGTGAAACCTTTCCAACAGGTCACCCTCTTTTCTAATTGTTCTAATTAGAGTGTGACGACACAAAAGTTAATAATCCGCTTTGAAGTCAAGCAAAACGAAAATGTTTCGTTTTCATCTGTGAATTTAACTCGTGTTCTTTCCATGAGTGCAAGGACTGTACCAGTTGAGGTGTGCGTGGACAGGAGGAGCTGGCAGTGCTGCGACGCAAGGCGGAGCGTATGAAGAAGATGGAGCAGGCCGGCAGCAGCATGGACGAGGTGCTGCTGGAGGAGATCCGCGAGTACAAGGAGACCCTCACCTGCCCCTCCTGCAAGGTAACTGCTCCATAGAGGGAGAATTTGTATCCGCTCAATAGCTCAGCGCCAGTCAGCCCGAATCTTGTTGGGTGTTCACGTCACGGAATGAACATCTCGATTGCTTACAGCTTTTTTTTCGCATCAGCGTTTGCGCGGAGTGGTCTTTTACGTCCTGGATTACAGCATTCAATCTTATCGAACCACTATTTAAAGTTATGATTTTTGGATATAATATGAAACCAGTCATTTGATAATCGATTTTTTTCGATATTTTTAATGAAATGATGAATGACATGAAAAGTAAATCAATGAGGGTACCTTTTTTACTATTTCGTAATCTGCAGAAGCTTATGATTACCTTTTTCATTTTAAATTTAATTTTTCGCTGCGGTTAGTACTAAACAGTACTATAAAGCAACCAATAGTACTCCAAATGTTACGGTTTCACTAGAAATTAATTTCTATTCTGAAGAATGGTTTATTCACTAACATTTCTAAGTAAAATTTTTATTTATTTATTTATTTACATTTATTTATTTATTTATTTGATAAAAACAGTAGTTACAAAAGTAAATGTTACCTTCCTATACTAAACTAGGTTTGTCCTATAGGAGGCAACCTCAAGATTACAGTCAAGTGCTTTACATTAACCAAAAATGAGCTAAGCCTTGTTTTAAAACAATATAATTATTAGTAGGTACTGAAATTTTTATTATTATTTATTGTAGGTATATGCTAATGTAAATGCACATTGTAAATGCACATTACATTAAATTAGTATTAAATTATTCATGCAAAATACAAAAAGGGTTCCTCAGTAGGAGTACTCGTAACCATGGAGGCAGTATGGAGAAAAATCGTTCATAGACCTGAATGAAATATGTTGTTTTAAGGTTCTTTTTTTCAAAAAATTTCTTAAAAGAACTTACCAAATAGGATTCCTTGAGGTATTCTTGTAACTTGAGATTCTTTGACGACTCGTTAAATTGAAATGAAATATTGTAACGCAGCATTGTTATAAAAATTTTAACAAAAAAAATAACCGACTTCAAAGAAAACCGGCCAAGTGCGAGTCGGACTCGTACACGAAGGGTTCTGTACCATCGTAAAAAATAAAACAAAAAAATCACGTTTTTTAATTTTAATTATTTTTTAATTTTAATTATTTTTTAATCTTACCTATTTGTTGTTATAGCAGCAAAATAAATACACACTCTGAAAATTTCAGCTGTCTACCTGTTACGGTTACTGAGATACAGCCCTGTGACAGACGGACAGACGGACGGACGGACGGACAGCGGAGGCTTAGTAATAGGGTTCAGTTTTCACCCTTTGGGTACGGAACCCTAAAAAGCACTAACAAGTAAAAAATAATTGCCATTTTTGTAGTTATGATTTTTGTTATTTTTTGAGTCGGCGTCAGCCGGGCACGCGCTGCGCCAATCAAGAGAACCTTGGGTACCTTGGCTGACACCAACTCAAAAAATAACAAAAATCGTAACTACAAAAATGGCAATTATTTTTTACATTTTAGTGCTTTTTCTTTGAAGTCGGTTATTTTTTTGTCAATTTTTTTTATTTGTTTATTTTTCGTGAATCTGAAGTACACTTACTAATTTGTACACGTCCTTTCTAATAAAAAAAGAATCACCGAAATCGGTTGGCGTTATATTGAGTTATTCGTCCATTTGTCGCGCAATCTTAATACAAATTTAAGACTTATATGATTTTCTCATGGATATCATTGTCAGAACTTAACCAAATTAAAATGGGCCACTTGGGAAGCACTAGCTTTCATTTAAAAAAATAATCATCAAAATCGGTTCACCCAGGCAAAAGTTATGAGTTAACAAACATAAAAAAAAAAACATACAGACGAATTGATAACCTCCTCCTTTTTTTAAGTCGGTTAAAAAAGAAACAGAAATGGGGATGAAAAGTTACGAGGGGTGTGCATACAATACATCAGATAGATACATTTTGATAGACAAGGAGGTAAAGGTATGTAATTTCGTGCTCACGAATTAGGGAGTCCTAATTATTGAGCATGAAATTCCCAGAATAGATAGTACTGTAGATACTCTGCATGCGGTTACAATGAAGCTAACACTACATTCTCGCTCAGGTGAAGCGCAAGGACGCCGTCCTCACGAAATGCTTCCACGTGTTCTGCTGGGACTGCCTGCGGACACGCTACGAGACTCGCCAGCGCAAGTGTCCCAAGTGCAACGCTGCTTTTGGCGCCAACGACTATCACCGCCTGTACCTCTCCACGTAGGCAACAGAAGGAATGAAATCCGCTAAGGGTCCCCTTGCAGGTATTCGGAATAGTTACGGAGAACCTCGGTTCACTATAAAGTCGGGGTCATCTTGATGCATGAGCACCGGTCTCGGTGTTATAGCGGCTTCAGCTTTTGGCAGATTCGAGTTACTGTCATGGTGACAGTTATAATGATTCTTCCATCTCTTTCCAATTTGGAACCAAAATATTTGAACTCGTTTTGTTAGTACATATGGACTGTTATCCTTAATTATTCATCTCCTTTTTTAGTAAAAAGAAATCTAAAATAAGTAACAAAGGTCATATCTGCGAGCGCACCATTTCTCAGAACACTGTGGGAGAGAGAATACTTTTACAGTCCATAAAAATTTACCTGATGTCTTTGACATAGCACAATAAGCATTGGTATCATAAGATTTCAGAAAATTTCCCAGCCTGTTGCACAAAAGGGGTCGGAATTTGGGGCCAAGGGTGATTGAGCCAGGCATTATGGTCCTGGTACATCGGGGAGTGTTGTCGGAAATTTGATGAATTCCACTTCGTTCCAAATTGCCTACATAGACACCTCTACTATCTATACGTTCAAGGTCATTCCGAATTGCTCATGTTCACTGCCATAAACTTTATGTTGACATTTATAATGCACTCAAACTGCACACGGATCGTATAAAGTACGCAGTTGAGAGCATAGGCGTCGTCATTGCACTGACATCAAGCGTTTTTTTCTGTAGTTCTCTGGTGGTGTACATTCGTACTCTATAATACTGATAGAATTGCAGTGTTTGTTCATCCAGTTAGACATTTCTAGGCCTTGAGCAACCACTCTTTAGTGTACAGTAAGTTACTGTGGTTAGATGGGCTACATATTGCTTGCACAATGTTTTTTCCGATTTGGGTAGTGTTGTATGTTTCTGAGAGCAGCAATATCAGTTCGAGAAATACAAATGTATTCACTTTATTCAGTGTGTAGAACGTATATGCAATTCGGAACATAAGGTGTTGATATGTCCTTTGCGCACACCTCCTTGTGCTGGGAACAATGATTTGATTGATCATAATTATTTATTGTTGTAACTATTGTTTTAGATATTTGGAAATTGTGTCCCAAATAATATATATTTCACTGGTTCCTGCCAGACATGAAAAGTCGCTAGATCTAGCGAAAAGATAACGTGGAAACACTGGGCACTGTAACGTATATCACAGGTAGCAAGCTATACGGATCGTATTTGTCCTACGAACCTGCTTATTTATGAGAATTTTGGAAGAACTTTTAAGAATAATAAATCATATGTAAACACGGACAAATTGTCCTATGAATTTAAAATCGGTCTTTATTTTCCATGAGGTGATAATTAATGATGAAAAGTGAGGTTACTTAATAGGTTCAGTTAATTTATAAATTGAATGAAATAAATAACAAACGCTAGATAGTCCCATTTATACTAAACATTTCGAGTCTGCATACGTTTTATTTAATTGCAGAATCAAATCCAAGTCATTGCAGCATTTACTAGGCAAAATGGCTGTTATTCGTGAGATTTTCGCAACTTTTTGTTAAAATATGTTTTCAGAAGGAAGATATGTATTTGGGAGTCGCGGTCGAAACTCATTCGTATGGCGGCAGTGTAACGAGTTAATGGAAAAGCACTGACTGTAGTTAGTTCACTTTGCGGTTGCAATAAATAGCGTTTTGTGAAGTTCTTACGTGTTGTTGGAACTCGAGAACATCATTAGTGAGCAAATTCGTAAGTGAACTCACTGGCTGGCGCTAACGCCATTGTATGTACAAGTGGCTTCGCCGCCCCTATACAAGCTAGTCTCGGTTGCCGGTTCCGTCCTTCCTCCCTGGTTTGGAACCAATTGCCCTAATTGAGATACTAAGACGTTCTCAGCGGTGATTTAGTTAAAAGTATTTCTATTTGAATATATTTATTGTAAATATGAATTGACACTTTCATGTAAAATTATAATTTTAATGGTACATATTAAGATCATTATGATGTGTATAGTCGTATGTTAACGATTTTACATATTCCTTATGCTGTGGAGGAAATGTTGGTGAATTCTGATAAGCATTGCTTGTAAGGTGCAATCATGACTTCTTTATGCTTATTTTGAATTCTGTCTGAGATTTATCGAGTTTCCTACTTAGCCATTTTTCCCTTTACATGAACATTGTTGTAAATGCATCCCTCTGTAGATGGATAGCAGTTTTATATAATATTTTTTACTCAAACAGAGCCTGTAGTCCGAGTACTCACCTAAGCGGCGTTACGCCAAACCAGTATTTTCAAATGTTTGGAGAATTGAAGACTGGCGGTAGTCAAACATTTTCGAGTTTACGATGGGTATGGTGTCAAATCAATTACAACTGAAAGTTGCCATTTACCCCGACTCCACATTTTTATACAAATCGGAAGTCCAAGTTTAGACAGGTTAAACCATGTACTATTATGATGCATGTTTTTAAATAGAGTTCTATGCTGTTGTATGGGAATGTATTGTGTTGTATGATGTGTAAGATTATGGCGTTGTTTAGAGTTTTATGGTGTTGTATGGTATTGTATGATGTTGTAGTTGACAGATACAGACAGAATTAGAGAGCTATAGACAGATGCAGACACTCAGGCTGAGATAAATAGTCGTAACAGAAACTAAGACTAACGAAAAGTAGTACTTTGTGACGTCAATTTGAACTACTTTGAGATTTCGTCCATACAAAATGTGTCGAAGTGACGTCATAAAGTACTACTTTGCGTTAGCATTAGTTTCGGTGACGACTATTTATCTCAGCCTCAGACAGACAGGCAGTCATAGCAAGTTTGAAAGACCAGACGATAATCGGATCGATTCCTGACTCAAGATAAGCGCGAAAGGCTAAAAATGTGATGATGATTGACTTAACGCCATGGTTAGAGTAATTTTAGACAACTTTTTGCAAGCTCCTCGATGGGTATTTACACAGCTGCGAAGTTCCGTAAACGCCAGTTTAGGTAAAAACTCTGACTACACCACAGGTGCCAATTACACGCATTTCTGTAAGAAATTGCAAACACTTTTTGCCAGTTCTTCACTGTGATTTTTTAACTGGCTAATGACATAATATGACAAATCCTTGTTTAATGTACTGCCTAAATACATATGTATGATGAACAAACAGCAATACTTGCATGTGAATAGATTTTCCTAAACTCTGTTTACACATAATTGTACATGGGACACTGGTCGTAATACTTTGGTAACTATATACGAGCATACCATCACGCTGGCTTCCTGAAAGTTTAGGCAGTTGTAGAGCGCTTAGGTAATTACTTGTTCAAAGGTATAATAACAAGTTGATATATGGTGTGTTGGGCTATCATCATGACAGTGGGTGTGAGATTATCCATCCGTGTCCAGTTACATAGTAGTTATATTATAAAATGGATCATGTTCATAGATCATGATCCTATATCATGGATTCTTCTAAAAGTTTTTAGAAGAACCCATGATATAGACTTTGCCCAATACTGTAAGATATCAATCTTGAATCATAGCATTTATTGAGCGGCCAGTGGAAAGGGAAAGATGACACAAGGAAGTGGTATATATATAAATGTTTGGTTAGGTTATGTTCGTTTTTCGATTTTACTCAGCACCATGAGTCACCTGGCTGAATCTTTTGTGATATTGTATTACATATGTAATCACCAGGGGGTCCATTCAGAGCAAGAGTGAGTTCGAGTTCGTCACTAAATATCAACTCACTTTTTTAAATAGTCAATGTTTCCACACTTTTTGAACATCATTACAGTTAGGTAAAAATCTGGTCGGTCCCGTAAATAAGTTGGAAGTATAAAAAACGGTTCCGTTATTGAAATAATAATATATTTCCCAGCTATTTTTAGGTTAACTCACTCCCGAACTCGAACTCACTCTTACCGGAATGGGCCCCCAGAGCATATCGTTAAAACATGTACTGGAAGAATTATCACATTGGCTGGTTTAAGAACAAATGTCATTGTCAAAGCTAATAAATGGCTATGTGGTGAGTAGTAAACTGCTGCATAAACTTGCTCTCATAGATTTGTTATGAAGAGACTGAAGCAAAACTGATTGGCATATTAAATAAATTATCACCAAGGTTTATTACTATGCTATGTTGTTCATATTGGACAAGCATTTTATGTAAAAATAAGAATGTGAACTGACCTTTTAATTTGTATTACTTGCAATAAACGAAAATCTAACCACGAGTGCCATTTCTGTCAGTGAAAACAAGTGTGTATGTGAATATCATACAATAGGACAAATATTAAATTGAAACTCTATTTGGAAAATTTACTTTGTCATTCAAATACCGTTTCAATAATGGCTCACCATATTAAACAATTCTAAATAAATGTAGAAATGTAAAAATCATCTTACATTTATTTATTTAGGTTAGATATCTTATGCACAAACAATGTTTTCATAGTATTACTCAACAAGCATATGTGCTGTAATTGTCGTCGGCCCTATCGAATTGCTGTGGGCTACTTGCGTCACCATTCTGATTGTAGTATGTTGCAATGAAGCGATAAAATCATACACCACATAACTTTATATTTATTACGTCCGTATAAACCATAGACTTGTCAGTCTATTCAGAGAGCACCTGTCAACTTAGTACGAGGCTAGCACCGGACTAACCATACGAAAACCGGTTTAGTCCGGCGGATTAAAGTTAGTCTGCCCACTTTTAATGCGATACTTAGAACTTTACGATAGTCTTTAACTTTTGCGGGAGGTCAGACCTCAGAGCGAATTCAAGCTTTCCGATAAATATGACTGCACGATCTGTATTGATATGTTGTTTTGCAGACTGTACCGTACTGTGTGAGTATAGATAGCGATATAGTGGGACCGAGATAGCATGCGATTCGCAAGTAGCAGCCGCCATTTCTAAACGTTTCTTTATTGAACCGGGTTACAGGTGATTCATCAAAACAAAATGAAGGCTGTTCCGACCCATATAAAGTTGTTTGCACACATAACGCAAAAAGTATTGCACTTTAAGCCACGAATTAATAATAAAAGTTTAATATAGTCATATTACTTGCAGCGAAAACAATTTCACAATTTCAGGATTATTGGTTTTGTTACAATTTATTTAAATACGATTTTTATTTAAAAGTGCCATCTAACGGTGTAAAACTTCTAATCGGCAATTACATTAAACCTGAAATTGTGAATATGTTTTCGCCGCAACTACTATGGCTATATTTAATATTTTTGACGAATTCGTGCTTTAAAGTGCAATATTTTTTGCGTTCTGTGTAAAAAAAAAACATTGTATGGGTCGGAACATCCTTAAACCTTTCGAGTAAGAGGAGTCTAATAAAATAAAGGTCTAAAAACAAACAAATTTGTCTTTATTAACATTTTACAGGACCTTATTTCAATAATATCTATACAATTATTTTATCTCTGAATGCTCTTCACTCGACATAATATTCCTGTATTCTAGTTGGTCTTTGTACATTCTTAAGAAAACTTTGTATTTCTTGTCATGGAATGTCTTGATTGCTTGGCGTGGCTGAATCGCATCAGCCGTTCCGCCCATCTTAATTATTGCTTCGTCGATGGTGGAAAAGTGGCGCGAGGCGCATGCACCCAAGATGGCGCTGCCCACCAAGACCGATTCCTTCTCCTGCGGCCTGAGAACCGGCAAGCCTACGGCATCCGCTTGGATCTGCACGAACAGAGGATCTTGCGACAGCCCGCCGCATATCAGCAGAGACTTGAAGGCTTTGTAGCCGCGTGCCACCAAGGAGTCAATTATGTGCCTTGTCCCGTACTGTAAAAAGGAACAATTTTCAGTCAAAATCCATTTTACCATTGTACCTAGTGGTTACACGTCTTGCGGAGGCCGACATTTCTTGCGGAAATGAACTTCCTCGTGAAACGGGGCCTTAGACAGTAATCATAGTAGATGGACATTTTGGATACCTTTTCAAATAATTGTGGTCCCTACAAAACATTTTGCTCAGTTTAGTCCGTTGCAAATGTGTAGGCATCAAACACATAAAACATAAACATAAACATTTTAAGCATTGAATGAACAAGAATGCAAATACCACTAATCAGTTAGGAAATAAGTAAATATTCTTTTTCGTCCCAGGTACGTCGCTTATTCCAAGGAATGTGATAAGAATGTTATATGAATCGACCGTGAAGCAAGGACACATTAACTAAAAAAAGAGCTGAGTAAAAAGAACTACTTTACGAATATACTGCTTTTGATCCGAACCAGCAAAACATACCATTTGCGGGTATTGCATCTACAATTTTACTACTACCCGTAATTTGGAAATAATAATAGGACACAGTGTTTAATATTATACCAACATAAATTTTTTTAACGCTTCATTTGCTTTGCGAACATTGACTGCAAAGATTGAACATGCAAACATATTCCGTAGCGACATACTTGTTTAGTACGAAAAAGTATATTTACTAAAGTCAACCTAGGAATGGCATGATACGTTTGCACCTGATACTTTTTTTTCCAAAAAAACATTTCGCATTTATTATTGTACAATGATCCCTTTGCTCCGATTCCGTGTCAATCTACAACATTTTTGGTGGTCCCAATGTTTCAATTTTTAAATGAAATTTTCTATGGCTTAGACCAATTATTTAGAACAACTCACAGCCAAAGCCTGTAACGTAGCCAGGTATAGCACAGCAAGATTCTCTTCATTGTTCCCAAGGGCAAGACCAACGATCGCACCCCTCATGGTTGGGTCAGCGAGCGGCGATCGGTTGCCATGGAAATCTGGCCACATGTGAAGACTTTCAGTCAACAAATTCACGTCTGCTAGGGACTGCTCTTTGGCCAGTTTCTGCAGAACTTTCCTCAGATGTTCCCGCATCCTGCAAAAAAATGCAATTTCTATAGTTCTTGAATCATTTAAAATCTAAAGGCACAATAAAAAAAAATGTTTTTTTGAGGCTCGTGATAAAATATGACAAATCCAAAAAGCTGTTAGAAAAAAACTTACTCGCCAGTTTTCATGATTTTGGCTAGTTGGATTCCCGCAGGGTGGTTATTGATTACATGGTCCAGCAGCATCCCCGAAGCGCTCTGACCGGCCTCATTCAGCCACATATTGGGCACCATTGCACTGAAGTAAGGCCCCCAAATTCCGGGCACAATTACTGCATCTGAGTTGACGGCCATGTGACAAGTAGACGTACCACAAATCAGACTCAATCTGCTTGACATATCTCTAGGAATACCATCAGAGTGTGTCCCGATCATTCCCAAGCCTCCCGCATGAGCGTCAATAATAGACGTGGCTACCGGGGTCCCGGCTTTAAGACCTAGCTCTGAAGCTGCCTGAGCTGTCAATCCCGTACCGCAAGGTTCTCCAGGGCATAACACCACATTTCCAATTTTATCAAAATTGTTTTCAGTTAATTCCTCCAACCCAATCTGTTGCAAGAAGTCTGTGTTCCAACCAACTTTTCCAGACACCGATCTCTCATAATTCCACTTGCATACGAGAGAACACAATGATCTACTTAAGCTGCCTGTTGCTTTCCAAGTCAGAAAATCGGGCAAATCGAATAAATGACCCACTTGGCTCCAAGTTTTGAGATTTCTTTTCATCCAAAGTATTTTTGGCATTTCCATTTCGAGGGAGACTTTTCCACCGACATATTGAAGGATTGGATGGTTGGTTTTGTTTATCAACTCAGCCTCGGCATGGGCACGGTGGTCCATCCACATGATAATGTTTTGGTCATTTATGCTGGACCCATTCACAGAGAGTGGTTTACCGTCCCTGTCGAGAACCACAAGCGAGCATGTAGCATCAAAACCAATGCCTTTAATGTCATCTTGTCTCTTTTTATAGGTTACATCCTGCGAAACCAATTTTCATTGCATAACTAATAAAAATATGAAATCTGTGAAAAGTGCTATTTAAACAAGAAATAGCACTTTTAAAAATATTTAAAAATACCATATTTTTTATGTTTTTCTTATAAATCTGTAGAGAAATGCATTGAGATCACAAATTAAATAATATGTTCGACAACTGAAAACCATGACAGCGTGTAGCTGAAATTTTGGTCTCCGTTTGGAAGTAAGCTGACTGTCGATGACGATCGCTACTGCGACAATGGCACATTGATAAACTTTAATTTCCAAAATTTGATGATTAAATGGACATGACTGAGATATGATTTGAGCAGGATGGAATGGAAAATGGCAGCAGATAAATTGATATTAAAATGGGGTGGATGTCTTTCACTAGAGTTTATTTTTCCAAAACGGGTCTGCCTGACACAAGAAGAAACTAAAATGCAATTAGAAAATATTGTGGATCTTATAACCAAACCTAGTCCAAAATCAATTATTTAATATATTTTTAGTCCACACATTGAAACTTCAAATTCTTATTGAAACAACCTTTACCTTAAATTTAGAATATGGTGATGGCATAAAAAACCAAACACTAAAAGTTACGCAATAAATTCAAAGTTTATCCAAGCCTAAGTAGGTTAACCATCAACATGAAAATATTTCTTGTCAGAAATTTAATTTCAGGGTTAATGTGTAGCACTCACCCTAATAACTTGGACACATGATCCCCAAATGTCTTCAGATGATTGCTCGTAGTTATTGGCACAGGGCTTCCAGGTCTTAATTTCTCGAACAGAAGTTTTCTCAATTCTCCCCATCTTACTAACAAGAGCAGCGCGGACACTTCCAGATCCCACATCCACGCCTACAAAGTATTCGGTTTCGAAACTCATGACTTCTTTTAGAAGTTTTCCCTGAAATACCAAAAAATATATTTCACCAAGTTAGTAGGCGCCAATATGTATAAATTCTACCCGGCTGATAGCACAAATTGAAGTAAGCTTTAGTTAAAGGCGATAACCTTGCGCGGAGAGATTAACTGAGTTGATTTTATCAAATCCCTATCATTCATAAACAAGCTTATCAAGTAGTAAAGAATGCCATTTAATTAAGCACCAAGTAGGTAGGTACATGTGCCCACTAGTTTTAATGAATACTTGTGGAGCAAAAATTTTTTTGATAATATGTTAAAGTGTGTGTGTGTGAGACCCTTAGAAAATACTAATTAATCGAAGTGTACCTGAACATTTTATTTAATACCCTTAATAAATACATGGAGCACATTTGGAAACTTACACATAACAACACTGCAAGCAACACATAGAATATTTAATATACTAAGCAACAGCTGAGACTACGTAAAGTTTAGCCTTGACACTATTTCTGATGGTCAAGTAAAAGTTCAAAAGAGGTGTAGGTGTACAACACTATTGTAAGTATGCTCTATCTATTGACTACCTACTATGGGACAACGGTTTCATATTATTTGCACACAAGTTAACAATAAATAAATATAACGCAAATAAAACTGGATGCTAAACCATATTTTGGCGGGATTATCCACTGCAGCAACAGATTATTTAAATAATTTTACATTCTGTGATTTATAAACTTATGCTGTGACAGCACGAAAATCTCAGCGAGATTGAATGCTGTAGCACCACTCATGCTTGCTACACGTTGCATTTGGACTGATTGCCTACGTTTTTCGATTTACGAAATACCGACTGACTTACGTACGTTAAGAAATGTAGTCGATAAGCGAAATAATCAAGAGTAAAATGAGTGACGGGGTTTTTTTTTTCAAGTTAAACAAGCTTACAAAAATACGATGACGTCTATGATATCGCCGTCTTATTGTTGCTGGCGGTGTAAAGTAGGGAAATCTAATAATTCTTCACCTATCAGAATTCGATGCTAAATGTTCTACCAGTCAGAGCGCAGAAGGTATGGCAAGGTATTCGCGAATAGTGAAATATGTGCGATGACAAGCCGTTTGAGCGCAATTTGGACCACAGCCTTCGATGACAACTGGCTGTCACAGCGACCACGAAGCACCAGTTAATATTCTGTGACAGGACCAGGATATTCTTTCCCTGCATTCCGAAACGCGCACATTGCAAATATCGCAGGTCGGCCCGTAAGCACCTGAAAATGTCGCCTCCCATACAAACGTAGTTTACTAATCATTTGAAAACCAATGTTCCAACTTTCTTGATATTTGGTATCTAATATTAGGCTACAAATATCTGTGTCTGCATGCCTTTGTTTTTTCGGTAAATGTATTCTGGGTCAAACCATAGAGAAAACAAAATTAGTATGAAGATTTTCTTTTTGCTTTCATTTCATTCGGTTTGAATTTTTCATAAAAACAAAAGCATGCAGACACAGATATTTGTTACCTGATATTAGATATTAAATATCAATATAATTGGAATAGCGGTTTCCAAATTATTAGTAAACTACGTTTGTATGGGGAGCATAGCTTACGGACCGTTCTTAATACTTGTGTTCTGAATTGATATCACTGCTCATAGCCACAATCGCACGATATCAAATCGGAACGAATTTGAGCAAACATTTGTGTCAGAGCCTAACCTAATTACCTCGAAAATGTCTTGTATGTCTCGAGAGTGGTTATTCCAGGCCGAGAATTGTCTAACTAGACTAACAAACGGCGAAAAGCCTTCTTTATTTCAGAATACAAGTTCACACGATCAGAGAACTACAGATAAACACGCTTAATGACAGCCATTTGACAGCGTACACGGCGCACATGCTCTCAACCGTGAGCGCTTTTTACGATCTATTTGCGGTCTAGAGTCAAGTCCCTTATGTCAACATGGCGTATGTACACGGGAGTGAATATAAGCAATTCGGAACGATCGTGTACGCGTAAATTGTGAATTCTCCGCAATGTACGCATTTCGGAATGCAGTGTATATTCTATGACAGGACATAAATATGACAGTATATTTTAAACTTTTTATTGGACAAGTTTTTTACCACTGATGATGGTGTCACTCAAGTCTTCATTAATATAATAATATCCCTACTAAAAAGAAGAAGTCTTCATTATTTTAGTTTGAAAATTCAGGCGTTGTTTTCGACCATGGTTCGATTCAAGAATAGGTAAGTTAAGCCGTAAAATTGATTTTCGCCTTGATTCTAATTCGGCCCAGGAAGCCGGGTTCGTGATTTTTTGACTAATTTTATTTCTGCTGTTTGGATGGCGCCACATTTGAAATACTGACGCACTCTGTTGAGGACTCCCAGCTTTTTGAGGCCATCCTTGCTTTATCCTTGATCCTGATCCATGATCTGAAGTTCAGGTCATGCGTCAGGTCGACACTGAGAAACCCATTATGGCAGAGTTGTACCCTGAAACATTGGAACGGCAGTGATACAGTATATGATTCGAAAACACAGGATTAAGAAAACACTTAAAATATTGTAAAAAAATGGCGAGTAAAAAAAGCAGTTTCAATTAGATTTTATTTGATGTCCCCGTTTTACCACCAGTTTTAGGTACGAGGAAAAGCAATCACCGGCAGACAGCTGCATACCCTGACGGTGGAGCAGGAAATGGATTAGAAAAACTATGCATTTTCAAAAGATGAAGTATCTGACATTAAGTCAGCCTGTAAAAGTGGTTCGGATATAGGTTGGATGGGCAGTTCTTGTTAATGCTGTGATTTATTAGGAATACATACATCCCAACACACCCCAGAGCCAAGTTGATATATGGAGGATGGGTAAAGTATGAATTGTAGGTAGATTCAAGAGCACATGGGTCCACCCCTTCCTGCCCCCCCTCGGCGATGCCCCTGTCTCTCTCGTAAGGGCGAACCATCACAGGACAGTGTTGATTTTTAACTGACTTCAAAAAAGGAGTAGGTTCTCAATTTGTCTGTATGTTTTTTTTTATGTTTGTTACCTCAGAACTTTCGCCCGGGTGAACTCATTTTGATGGTTATTTTATTATTTGAAAGCTGGTGCTTCCCATTTTAATTTGGTTCAGTTATTACAATGATATCCATGAGAAAATCATAAGTCTTAAATTTGTATTAAGTATATGCGTGACGAATGGACGAATAACTCAATATAACGCCAACAGATTTTGATGATTCTTTTTTTATTGGAAAGGATGTGTACAAATTAGTTAAATGTACTTCAGATACACTAAAAATAAACAAATAAATAAATACCTCCTTTTTTGAAGTCAGTTTTTACTTTTTTGTAGTTACGATTATTGTTATTTTTTGAGTCGGTGTCCATTTTTTGAGCCAAGGTAGCCAAGGTTCTCTTGACTGGCGCAGCGCGTGCCCGGATGGCGCCGATTCAAAATATATCAAAAATCGTAACTACAAAAATGGCAATTATTTTTTACTTTTTAGTGCTTTTTCTTTGAAGTCGGTTATTTCTTTTGTTAATTTTGTTTTAATAAACTGATTCAAATTTTCAAGCATTCATGTATTACTCACACCTTCACTAATGAAATTGTCTAAAATATTTTTTCTTTCATAATACAATGCGATAATTTATACCTGTATACCACAAACTGGCATGCTACATCACATGCGGAGACAAGACGTGGTGTGTGATTTCAGTAAAATATTTTGGATACATAAAATGTTCCAAAACAGTTTAGTTGTCCTTGTTTCGAATTTACTTGCCTGGTAGCTTGGGTTTGCCCTATCCAAGATGTGGCATGGGCTTTCTCAGTTAATTTTTTTGCTATTTTATAATAAAGCAACCGAAAACAACCATTTTTGCTTCAGGTATATGACCATCGAAATTGTAACCGACCAGGTGCCACAACAAACACCTCTGGCCCTAAAATCCGGCGCATTCCACGAAACAGTACTCAACAAGATCCAGCAGTTGCATGGAGATTTCGGAGTGGCATCTGTAAGAAGCGGGTTTCTAGCTAAATATTGCAATGAGAACACCAGAATTGCAATACTAAGGGCAAGGCACGGTCCTCACAAGATAGTAAGCAGTAGCCTCCCGTTTATTACTAAGATTGGTAAATATAATGTATCTTTAAGAACGCTGCACACTGGAGCAACAATGAAACACAGTTTTAAGTTTATCAAAAAGTATCAGAGAGCGTATTTAGATTCACTGTGGACAACATTGAAAACCGAGGAGGAAAGAAAACAATTTGAAGCGGCTATAATGGATTTTACAAAAACGGATGTAAAACTTGAGCTGGAAAAGATGACATGATATATTCAATTAAATAGATACATTTTTATGTCATACATTATCCGTACCTAAATTTGTGAATTCAAGAGGATAATGAAGTGATCGAGTTCCATACAATAGCTCAAGCCTGTTTCCTCGTTCAAATTAAGAAATATTTTTCTGATATTTTGCACATTAAATAAATCAAATAAGAGCTACGTCCGTACGTTTTGATAACTTAATGTTTTGAAACTTACGATTTTCCAGTGTGCAATGTATTAAGGGTATGAAATAAAATTTTAACAAAATAAATAACCAACTTCAAAGAAAAAGCACTAAAAAGTAAAAAATAATTGACACCGACTCAAAAAATAACAAAAATCGTAACTACAAAAATGGCAATTATTTTTCACTTTTTAGTGCTTTTTCTTTGAAGTTGGTAATTTTTTTTGTTATTTTTTTTTTATTTGTTTATTTTTAGTGAATCTGAAGTACACTTACTAATTTGTACATGTCCTTTCCAATAAAAAAAGAATCACCGAAATCGGTTAGCGTTATATTGAGTTATTCGTCCATTTGTCATGCACATCTTGATACAAATTTAAGCCTTATATGATTTTCTCATGGATATCATTGTCAGAACTTAACCTAATTAAAATGGGACCACTTGGGAAGCACTAGCTTTCATTTAAAAAAATAATCATCAAAGTCGGTTCACCCAGGCAAAAGTTATGAGGTAACAAACATAAAAAAAAAACTAAAAAAAAACATACAAACGAATTGATAACCTCCTCCTTTTTAACCGACTTCAAAAAAAGGAGGAGGTTATCAAGTCGTCTGTATGTTTTTTTTTTTTTTTTTGTTTTTTTTTTTTTTTATGTTTGTTACCTCATAACTTTTGCCTGGGTGAACCGATTTTGATGATTTTTTTTTTTGAAGTCGGTTAAAAATGTTCAGGTACACTTTGATTAATTAGTATTTACTGTAATACTGTACACTCGATATATGGCTGCGATATAGGTATTTTTAGCCATGGTACGGTGTGTTATCAGCGCAGCGATGCGCAAACGACTGCCACGGCGGCGGCGGCGGCAGCGACGCCCTTCGGCGAGGTTAGGGGATGTTTAGTGGTCTCACACACACACACTTTAACAAATGCTGTGCTTGACCGACATGTTTCGCCTCCAACGAAGGAAGCATCGTCAGGGCCACTTCATTGCCTCGGAGTTACGTCTGACAGTCCAGCTCGTCGACATAGACCAAAGGGCACACAGGTCACAGTGGCACCAGCTATGTGTGCACGGAGCCCTATACGTCTATGGTGCGGCAAATTGTCATACCGTCATACCAAAGCCAGTCATAGTATTAGACCAACACACCTAATTCCCGGAGGATTTTGTTGCCATGCCAGGGCCTACCTTTATAAGCATGTTTGAATTTTCTAATCACCTGAAAACCACTGTTCCAGTTTACTGGATATTTTATACATAATATTAGGCAAGAAATATCTGTGCCTTTAAGTTTTGGTTTTTTCTAAAAATGTATCCTGGTCGCAAAACCACAACGAAAATAAAATTTGTATATTTTCTTTTTGCTGTCCTATAACTTAATTTTTTTATTTTTAAGTGCTGAATGATACTCGTCACCATACTAATACTACTAAATATCAAGTTCATCGGGATAGTTGTTTTCGAATGATGAGCAAACTATGTTTGGATGGAGAGAGTAATTTTCTGATGCTTAGGGCCCCCCTTAAGGATGGGTGCATAAATTAGTTTCCTGATCAGAAGTTCAGATTCGGAACATACTAGGTGTACTACTTGGTGCATACGCTCTTATATTTTCCGAATTTCAGACTTTTGACTGTGACATAAACACTGATTAGTTACATATATTATTCATACATTTGTAGAATAAAAGAATATATATATCGCAAAAAGAATTCACCACTGTTATAATTTTCATTCTAAGAACATATCTGTTTCATATATTTTTTGTTTTTTTATTTACTGTCTACTTTCTAGGACATTTAATAGTATGTTTGTTGGTTTCATTTAATTAGCATGCTCGGTATGCGACCTTGTCACATCCTCCTTTACTATTACAGCTATTTCAAAGTGTATTTGTGCAACCACAACCTCTACTGCATGGCTCACCGTCTGCATCTTCGTCAGCGACCCTGCCAAATACGGTCGATGCAATGAGAAAAGTTGAGGTTTCCCCCAAACTAGTATTAAAATACCTAAAAATGCTAGATATACATAAAGGTGGGGGCAGCGCAGGGCTGACATCATCATTTATAGTTAAACGTGCTAATAGCTTAGCATATCATTAGTATTTTTAAAAGGTTACTCGATGAGGGTATTTTTCCTCTTCCTATGCTTACTAGTTGTGGGACGAGAAATGAGAAATGGGTTTGTATAACTGTTACTAGTGTAAAAACGAAGTATGCATTTTACGCCGAGCAGTATGGCCGCTACAAATTTCTTGTAACGCACTGGATCGTGCACGCGGCGCACCAACGAAAGCACGTAGGTTGCGAGACGTCTAGACGCAACGACCCGCCAGCCGCGACTGTCTCGCTCGCGCAATGTAGCTGTAACCGGATTGAAGCCGGCGACTCTCGTAACTGGGGTTACGAGTAATAGTTAGTAATATTAATAATTACTTCGTTGCGGCTTGTAGCCGGCGACTCTTTACCGCCGGTTACCGCCGAAACTGTAATGCGCGCGCGCAGTGCGCACTGTAGTCAAAGAGGGGCTACATTGTTAACGACCGCCGTTGTGGTTTGCTTAGAGAAAAAGTCCAACGATTAGTATTTGTAAATGCTAATAGACATATAAAATAAATGATAATTATGTTTATTTATCATTTGTGCTATATTATTTCTGGGGATTATTTTGTCGAGGAAAAAAAGTTTTGTCTGACTTCTTAATTGTTTGCGATAACTACATATTAACAAAACCTCTTTCTTGATTTTTTGTTGAGAATACAGGTCACTGCACTCGAGATTCAGAATTCATGTGAGATGATCGAACCGTGCTAGATGTCATTATACCCATTCATGTCCAGCCAAAAAAAAAAGGGGGGGGGGGGGGGAGAAGAAGGGAGAGGGAGTTTTCTTTCATTTCTTTTTGAAACCGTTTCCGCTAACGGCTATCGGCATCAGCAATAACAGTTACTAACGTTTTCGAAGACCAGTGGAAACGCTCACGACTAATGCTTACCTCTTAATGTGACAGCTCATACACATAGAGCATGTTTACATCCGATGGGATGGTTTCAACATGTCTGGCCTTAACCCTACCACCCAGTAGGGGACGGGGACCTACAGTTTTACATGGATTCCGAACCATGGAATAGCCCGCATTCGTAAAGAAATGCACTTATCTAATTCAGAAAGAAAAATAAAATGGTGGATGAACGGGCCAGAGATAAACCTAGGCATTTTCCATTAAATAGTCACACTATTTTGGGCCGTTTTAACCCCCCCCCCCCCCCCCCGCCGGTCCCCCCATGTCGCAAGTCACCCCATTGAAAAATATGTTACACCTAGTCTGACCCCCCCTTGTTTCATAAAAAAAAACTTTTAACAAGTATAAACATATTTATTAATACAATATTTAGTTTGACGGCTTACCGCGCGTGTGAGGAGCAGGACGTGCTGCTCGACGTTTCGGAGCCTCACATGGGCTCCATCTTCAGGAGAACGTGCCTGTCGCGACGGCGGGTAGCCAGTAACGTGCCTACCTCCGTCGCGACAGGCACGTTCTCCTGAAGATGGAGCCCATGTGAGGCTCCGAAACGTCGAGCAGCACGTCCTGCTCCTCACACGCGCGGTAAGCCGTCAAACTAAATATTGTAGTTATGTCCCGCGTAAGTTTTAAAATATTAATATTTATTAATAAAATGGTTAAAATAAACTGAAAATTTACACACGAATTTTCAACCGCATGTATAGTTGCGTTCAAAAGTCCAGTAGCACATTCCAACGCAATTTCTGTGAAGCGCTCGCATGGCGCGGAGGTGAAGCGGGAGGAGGGGATAGCACCATCTGCGCGTATTGCAGTAGGACGCCCCACCTGAAGACCGGTCGGCGGGGGAAGGGGCACGCTACATGTGCAAAACAAACCCGACCGTAGGAGGGACTGGACTTATGTCATCGATGGTACCACACGCGACGCGCGCGTGCGGTCGGTCGGGCTCTGGACAGAAGGGATGCTGCTAGGCAATCATTTAAGGATGCACGTGCATTGCGGGTGAGCTGCGAGGGCGGGGTGTAAGTAACTATGAGACTTTCATTTAAAATTCATGCTCATGCGCTGACCCCCCCCCCCCCCCTCTCCGGCATTGTCACGCATAGTCACATAAGAGTGACCCCCCCTCCTCCATACCTGCGTGAAGTATTAAATGGATGATGCCACGTGCCACTAAGCGATGAGCAAATTCAAACAGAAACTAAAGTAGAATCGAAAAATTTGGTAGTGGTTAATTGAAATATAATCACACTTTAATAGCAAACAGAAATAATCAAGTCAAGTCGGAGCAAGATGACTACCAGCAAAGTCGTTTTACAGTTTCTTGAATAATCTAGGCCTGCCCTATACGGATCATCGTATACGGTATATACGGAGAGATCTGCGAAGACGTTATTGGAGGCATCGTACAGAATATGGATAGGCAGAGAGGGATGTCGAGAGTGGGACTGGGTATTCTCCGCATCCTAGCCTGCAGCCTAGCTGACGAGGTTTGATGTAAGTCGAAATGCTTACGCTAGCAATAACGAGAGGTGGCCACCCCTAGTCCCGACCTTGATCGAAACCCTACTCTACTATCAGTGGGCCGTTTATGTTCGGTGAAGCCATTGCATGCTGAGTTCCACACCTTCACCAGCGCGTCGAACCTTGAAGCGTCTGGATCGTAACATGAAATTGTGGTAGGGTTAAAAAAACATTTATTCCAATTTTACTAGAAAACAGACAATATATTATCACCATATTATACAATAGATGGCAATGCACATTAGATTATTATTATAGCTAGAAAATTATACAGGATGTATTTTTCAAGTGGGCCTCCAGGAGCAAATCTGAAACTACTAGAAAAAGCGAAAAACACTCATCACTCCATGGGGCCGATTTTGATAAAAACTAAAATTGCATTATTGAATTTTTTAAAAAACTGATTATCTAGCTGGGGATCGAACTCATTGATTTTGAAAAAAATTATGCATCCTATAATAATGCACCAGTTGCTTATAGGGAACAAATCCTGTGAAGTAATTTTATACGACAAACAAAAGGAAAGTGTTGATTTTTAATAAACTGATTCAAATTTCCATACCTTCACTTGACAAAGCGAAGCTCAAACCACCTAGACTAGACGATTGTATCCAGCTGTATTCAGGATTAAAAAATTGCATTCTTATTTCAAAATTGTAATATGTCTTTTCAATTGAAGGCCATGATAAGAGAAAGATAAAAATATTTTAAACGATTTTATTAGTAATGCATGAATACTTGAAAATTTGGAGTGATTTCAGTGCTTTTAGCTATTTCTTATAGTTTAGGATTGGTCCAGAAGGCACACTTGAAAAATGCAGCAAAAAATTGAACATATGCATGTAAATCAAGAACATTTTTACTTTATCTTTGACATAAATAAACCTTTTTACCCAAAGTTGTTTCAAAGATAGGCACTTGAGGAGCGTTAACACAGTTATGTGTTATGTATCCAGTAACTTTGGTGAATAAATCCTGCAAGTGATCTTTACCATTGCTTTTTTGCAAGATAGTGCATAGCAGCTGAATGAATACAGTTCCATGATCTTCGCTTCTATATGATAAGTGATCTGGAACTGTAGCCCAGTAAGTAAGTAAATCAGACTTTGCAGGAATGTAACGGACTTTTGCTTTAGGACCGTCTGTCACCCATTTCTTAACAGCTCTGGCACCTTCTGTACCTTGACACGCCTGGATTAGTAGTATTTTTGGTATTCCAAGTAAATTAGTTGCCTGTTCTTCGCACATTATGTCTTGAATGTCACTGACTTTTATGGGAACGGAATCTATTCCAAATATGGCTCCTTTCATTCCATGGGATAGTATGCAAAGCACAAAAACACTGTGTTTGTCAGTTGTTTTATTGGAAATAATCTGTCTTATGTTATCTTTTATAACATTATGAGCGAGATCATTGTCAATAAGGACAGTGAAACCAAGTTTAGTGAAAGTCGCATTTAGAGCCTCTCTATCCTTGTCAGAGCCGATTCTATCTTCCAATCGCTTTATACCTTGTCTAATGCTTTCTTTTGAAGGGTGAAATTTGACTTGATTAATTATGTAGCATATGCCAACATTGCTTGGATCTTTAATTTTATAAACATCTTTGGCCTCCTTGGTGGCATCTGTTTTAATCTTTTGGACAGAACTGCCTTCTTCTTCAAGCAATTTAGCAAAACGGGTTTCAAGTTCTTTTAGGTCCATTTCTCCTTCAGATTCTTGACGATCAACAATCTGAGTAATATTTGGAGATGCAATGTGAGATGCAAATTCGTCAGAGTCTCCTCCATTGATGCGATTTTGTGCTTCACGTAAATCTTCTGCAAATTCATTACACCCAATACCCTTCAAAATGTTTGCCAACTCAACTATTTTGCAAGTTTGTTTATTACTCGATGTAGAAGTTTCAAAACTTTCCCAATATCCTAAGGATATAAATTGCTCACAAATCAGTTGCAAAAATGTAATTTCCGCAATATCTGCATCATCACAGGTGATGTGAAAAGTTTCGAGGCACAATTTCAGCTTTTGAAGCTTGTGGGATGTTAATCCCTCACAAATCTTGTACAGAACTTTTTTCATAGGGTGGGTATAGATGCTAAGATGGACATTCCCTGGAACAAAGTGCTTTTTCACTTCAGAAACATCAAACTCAAGCTTTCTGATATTGGAGTAGAGTTGACATATGCACAGAGCTTCCAGGAGTTCATACTTCCACATTGGCTTTGCAGACTGAACCTTGACAGCCCAGTTGAGCAGAAGGTCCATGCAGGGGCGCACGCCACGCCCAGGTGCCGCGCTACGCGCCACCCGCTCCAACAACTTCACCTGCTGCAGACCCACGTGATACTCTTCGTACAGCAGAAACACCAAAGAAATTACCTCGTCTGGTTCCAGATCTTGTTCCAGTTTTGATAAGATGTCAAAGTTGATCATGTGGATGCCGGCAGAGATGGAGTCGCCATTTATGTTCAGGGGCATCTTGAAGGTAATTCCCCACAGCGTTGGCTAGTTAGTATTGTTATTTTGTTTTTAACAAATATTTAAAATAATGACACACAGCGTGGTCGTAATGGTTATGGACCAACCAATCTATGCGAAATTCGCAATGCGAATGCGTTGAACTCTTTGATAGTTGAGCTGGTGTGAAATAACGTAACGATAACAACGAACAGTAACGAACACTAACTAAAAACACCAAATATATTACCTATATTTCTGTGCATTAGTTTTTTTTTTGTTTGTTTATCCAATGGACAGGCAAAAGCTTTCGCTGTACAGCCTTCTCTTTATTGTATCTTATGGATTGTAGACCATTCTGGAGTGTCATGTAGTTAAATATTTTCTATTGTCTCATGTATATATAGAAATATGGGTTCAAAGTTGGTCGGTTGACTTAATATCTTTTTCAGGTCGAGCGGGATTTTTTCTCTTTCTTTGTATGTAATTTCTAAGCATTTATATAGTTTTTCTCTTTGCTCATCAAAAGCACAGCAATGAAAGAAGAGGTGGTCCAGGGATTGATCGTAGTGTGGGCATACGGCGGCGGTGTCGATAAGGTTTAATCTGTAAAGATGGGATTGAATCTGTGCATTAGGCTCGGAATGATTCACAGAAATGATTTATTTCAGTCCGTCATCACTGCCTTCCTAAATGCTTGTAATGCATAGATAGATATTATATGTTCTGTGGCAGAGATTGAAACAATCCCTAAGTTCCGAAATGCGTACCTACATTGCAAAGATCGCAGAGAAAGCGAATACGGTGAATGCTGGTGTTCCGAATTGATATTGCTGCTCATAGCCACAATTGCACGATATGAAATCAGAACGAATTAGAGCAGACATATGTGTCAGAGCCTAACCTAACTACCTTGAAAATGCCTTGTAAGTCTCGAGAGTGGTTATTTCAGGCCTAGAATTGTCTACCTAGACTAACAAACGGTGGAAGGCCTTCGTTATATCAGAATACAAGTGCATACGAACTACAGATAAACACGCTTAATGACAGCTCGATGACAGCCATTTGACAGCGTACACGGCGCACATGCTCTCCACCGTGTGAGCTTTGTACGATGTATGTGTAGTTAAGTCACGTCCCTTGTCTCAACATGACGTTCACAGGAGTGAATATAAGCAATTCGGTACGGTCGTGTACGCGCACAATGTTGCAATCTCTGCAATATACGCATTTAGGAACGCAGTTCTCCGGCGTGCCTGCACATGACCTCCGCCGCCAGAGGACCGAGGCGCTTCATCAGGCGCCGCGTGCATGGCGATCTACGTGCCGGCGCCCAGCAGTCCGGCGGATGCGGAGCTCTCCGAGATGGGGGTGGTGGAGGCCTGCGTGTCAAGACCACCACCTATCGTTCCAAGCCTGGCTCACGTCGTCCCGGAGAGCGCCGCCACAACGGCCTGCGGCGACCTTGGAGGAGGCCGCGTAGGCCTATTTAAAGTGTCCCTTCCCGGCGGGACTAACTCATTCGCGGGCACGGTACAAAACCGTGCTATTGCGCTCTGGGACCTTCTATTTTTCAAAGAAAAAGACAGGCTCCGTGATGAGGAGGATCCAACATGTCAACAAAGCAGACAATGCGCATAGTGTTTGAATTGGTAAGATTTACGAAAATTTTAATTACAACACGACTTCTAGCTAAAAGTAAACCACGACCGCTGTAGCCAAAAATCTAACAAAAACTAAATTGATTATAAATTTTCATGAAACAAGCTGACATAGCTTGTGTCTGATGACTAATCTTTTTAAGATGCATAGATTTTATCGTTGAGTAATCCATCTCCAAATGTATTGTACATTTGGAGGTGGATGTACACGCGAAAAAGAAAGCGCTCTCGATACCATCAGTCAAACACATACAATATTTTTGACAGGCGATAACGCCTTCCCGATAGTGCGTACTCCATAGCGTTCGTAGTAGGGCTCCAGGTATCATCATAGAACACAAGTGCTGTATCGTCAGCAAACGTATAATTAAATATGCATTTAGTAGTTTCAACTGACACAAGGAATTGATGTAGATCCGGAATAACGTTGGGCCAAGCACAATACCTTGTGTTACTCCAAAATTGTAATTTGAGAAATCACTTTGTATATTGTTTTGGCTGACACATTGTTTCCTGTTGTCAAGGTAAGATTCAAACCAGGCGAGTGGTGTGCCACGTGTGCCTATTGTTTCCATTTTTTTATTAGTATTTTAGTTGAAATAGTGTCGAACGCTTTAGCGAGATCAAGAAAGACACCTATATATATTTTTTTCCTTCGTCCAGTTTTGATACCACAGTATTTGTTAGCAAAGGGACAGCGTTTTCCGTAGACCTATTTTTCCGAACACCAAATTGGTTCTCTGATAACATATGCTCCGTTTCTAGGAATTTGTTCATGACCTTTCCAACAGTTTGGCCAATATACTGAGGAGCGAAATGGGACGGTAGTTTGATACAACATCATCCTTTTTCATGCCTTGTGTATTGGGCATACTTTGGCTATCTTGAATGCATCTGGTACTATTCCATTTTGGATGCTTAAGTTGAATAAGAAAGCAATTGGTTTAATGATTTGAAGTTTTATTTTCTTAATTATGTTGGAGCTTATTCCATCAAGTCCCGGCGCACTGTTGGCTTTCAGTTCACTTATGAGTTTACATATTTCTAGTGCGTCTATTGGTTGAATAAATAATTAATTCTGATGGACGTTGTCACTGTGATAAATTTCCATGAGTTGAAATGAAAAATGAAATGAAAATGAAAATATTCTTTTATTGCTTACAACTATTACATAGTATGCAAAGGCGAGCTTATTGCCAAACGCAATCTCTAACAGCTAACCTTAATATCAGAAAATATATTAAGAGGTAGCAAGAAACAATTAATTACTTAAAATTAAGCACCATAATCACACTTAGAAAACATTAGATAACCTAAAACTATATAAACAGAAAATATTAGATTGATTTAATTGTTATAACATGTCTAGTACCAGGATTTTAATTTTACTTTAAAAATAGACAAGGAAGCACTTTCCCTAATAGTAAGAGGCAATTGATTCCACAATCGTGCTGAGTGAACTGTAAAAGAACCCGAATAAGCAGTGCAGTTCCGTTTCTGTTCATCCTACATTTACTAATATTTTGTTTGCAAGTTTGCTACCTATTGATGTAAAATATTTATTCACATGGTTGAGGGATTCGGTTTCACTGCTATGAGTAGTTAGTACTTCAGTATTTCTTTGATTCTCATTGTTCATGTTGCATATGTCTTTAACTATTTCCCACGTTTTCTTGGGGTTATTTTTATTTTCCAAAAGCTAAAAGGAGATAAATTGATCAATGTTCGTAAAGCATGGTGGTCGGTATATATATAGCTCATCTCCAATATGAATTGTTAGACATTCAGCGTCATAAAATATAGGTTCCTCGATTTGACCTCTAACATAGTTTTCTGGTCTATATATCTTTTTGAGAAATAAAAGGTCATAACCTGGCAGATTTATAGTTAACAACATTGTGTTAATACTATAACATCCGGTTGGACATTTAGGCGAGACAGTAACATTGTAAAATATACGAAATTTCGTCTTACACTCCTAATGTTTTGTGACAACACAGTTTAGTCTTGCATAGTTCTGGGATGTTAACATAAAAACTTTTAACAAATGTCGTATCTTCGATTATTTTAATAAGTTCATTTAAGGTAGCCATTTATATTTGTAAGTATTGAATTGTTTTTTAGGAAATTTTATTTGTTAGTTGGTTTGTGTGAATTCTTATTTCTTGGCTTACAGCTGAAATGTGGCATAAACATGTGAGCACGGCGTGCTGGTATATACATGTTAGTTACATTCTCGAGTGCTATAACGTATGAAAATGATAATATACAATAAGTAGATAAAGAAAGTAGGTATTTGAGTTTTGAAGCATCGACTTCATGTTTGTATTTATGTGTTTTATTTGAGAATGAATGTTTGTGTGTACTTATTTCATGTTTAATATAGGAATGTGATTTATTGTAAGGGAATGAGCGTGATTGCAGTATGTACTTGCATAGTAATTCTTTCAGTGGCCACGTGTAATACGTTATTAGTATAGTATTCTGTAGGTATACATAATAATCAGCATTGTTTTTACATGAATCAGTATCAGGGAGGTGTAATGATTTATATAGTATGTGTATAATTAATCATTTGCACTTATATATGTTGAAATGTAGAATTTTTTGAAGTTATGGATGCAACTTGAGTTCTGTTTGCATATATGTGGACATAAATATAAGTATGTAATAGCTAATTTTGAAGAAAATACAACATTTGAATTTAAGGTACAGAACTTGATAAATAGTACAAGTTATATTTACTTCTTGATAAATAAAGTCGTAAATCTTTTGGCCTTTATCATACGATCTAAGCAAAAAACGTCAAAGTACAGTAACATTATGCGTCATTTGTGCGTCTTAACAAGTTCGCGAGCGAGAAAGAACAGCCGGCGAGCTTTAGCTGTTAGGCCTTCCGACACGTAAACAGGAGAGTAGTTGCCTGCAAAGCCTATTTTTAATTTTTCTTCATTTATTTTGCAAGTTATACTTTTTTAAAAGCTTGCAGTATACTCTCCTTCAGCAGTGGGCTCGACATTTCCACATAAATAGTTTTCGATGCGTTCTGTTTCCCCTTTGGACGAAAAATGTTGCGATCAGATTACAATTTCACAAAAAAATAAATTGAAAAACTGTCCAAATATCACGCATTGAAAATATAAATTCAAAGACTTTGGAAAAGCAGCAAAATTGTACCTATAGTTATCGGAAACACTGGCATTATCTGCAAGACCGTTCATAATTATATACGAGATTTATTTGGAAGCAGAAATTAAAATTGAAATCCTTCAACGACAAGCGGATGTTGATAACACTATGATCATGACCAAATTTATGTGTGGATATTTAGGCGAAATCAATGCAGAAGAAGAGGAATGAAGGAAAAGAACCAGGGAGGTTTCTGGGCGAGAGCAGATTGCTTCCGGCTAAACATCATCATAGCCGACGACTCTCAAATAAACGAGATGAAGAAAATTATATAAGAAATTCACGGTGTTTAACAAGTTGGCGACATTCCCGAAAGGGGGTTATTTTGGGTTGCATACTGATTCCGAAAAAGAAGGGTTTTTCTTGTTTTGAGCTTTTGTTTTAAAATTTTCGATTTCTAATACTAGTATGAAAACATAGGATTTCGTAATAGGAATCGCACTGCATTACCAAAAATTTCTAAAGTAGGACATTTTTTTAAATAAATGTAAAAATTTACATTCGGATCGACGCGATAAAATTGGCGGCGGAGCACAGTCAGCTGCGAGACAGCAAACGCGTGACCTTGGCAGTGGCGCGTACACATGGCGTGCTTACACCATTCCAAAGGGAAATTGTCGCTGAGGTAAAAGTTTGGATTAAATCTGCAATTTTTTTTTACTATTTTAGATTTAATTTTGAAATACCACAAAATGATCAGTATTCGAGATAGTTATATAATCGGTATTAAAATAGTAATGTCGCGAACTAAATTAACACCGTGTATAATAAATTATATATTTTTACACATATATTTTATTATTAACATTGCGTGAGCGAATTTATTTTCTTTTCATTAACATTTACAACAGGCTGATGCTATGCATATTTGATGTATTTTTTTTGTAACATTTTGTTGTGACATTTTTTATTAGTTTATATTTAATTTGTGTTTTATGTTTACGCTGTTTTAAGTTTTTGTCTTGCATCCCTTGGTTTTATATAAAGTTCTAATGTTATTCTTTTTTTTCTATTTCTACGATTACTTCTTATTTTTCAATGTATTATTTTAACGGAATCTTTGCTAGTGTTAAATTATTATTATTTGTAGCTCTAAATTGTATTCGGTAATACTGTGTGATTCCTAATTAAAAAAATTAAAAAATCTTCCGGTTTGTTTCTTTTAAATCTTCTTGTAATTCGTGAGGCAGTCGGTGTGGTTTCGGAGCTGTGTGGATGGCTATACACCGGAAATAGAGACAAATTTGATATCTCTTTCTGTCATGATGACGTCGACTATAGAGTAAAAGGGACTTATGAATTCCTTCTCTTTCCAGTGTATACAATTGAGAGGAAACGACCGTGCGAATCATTATGGGGGGTATCTCACAGTTTCCGAGAACTCAAATACTAGGAGCTCATACGCGTTAGGAGCGCGTCGCAGTATTAAACGTGGTCGCAATATGAAGTATTGTAGGAATAAGAGGTAGTGAGAATTTACGCTTACATAGATCAGGATCTCAGAAGTTGGTGGAGGCCCATCTCTTTAGATCATTGAGGTTACTTCTTTCTTGATGAGATTGGCGTTAAGTTGAGATTGTCTGTCAATGCATCCGTGTGTACCAGGAGAGCAGCCGATTTGTGGAGAAAGGCTTGTGAAGTGTGAATATTCGAGTGGGTCTCGGCGCGTACGCCTCTGCACCCGGTGTTTCCTTCGTAGCGCTTGGTCACACCAGGTGCGCAGCAGGAATGTGGAGGCATTGTATCATATATTTATGCAGGCAAGTGTATCAAAGTTGAATGTAGGTCTCACCCACGGGCCGCTGTCGGTGCCGTTGTCTCCTGAGTACATCTCTGGGCAGCTAAGAAATGTGCAGCTATTGTAGACTTCTGTACTCCTAATAGTTTTTTTAAATTTAACTTTGTAGTTTGTTTATTGTTAATGCAAAAATAATAAATTAGGTACACGTCTGAATCGATGTAAAGGTACGGCGAAAGAGGATCAAGAATCAGAATCAAGTGCCTGATATTGTCTTGGTCGATCCCAATTCCAACGAGATCTTCCTCATTGACATAACAATGCGACATAACGAAAACTTCGACAAGGCCGAAAATGAAATATTTAGACCTGGCCCACGAGGTTACCGCCATGCGGCGTACACGGAAAACCACCATCGTGCCAATTGTTATATCTACGAACGGCGTTGCTCCAAAAAACATGGCTAAACATTTGGAAAAATTAGATATCGATATTGGGCTCCGATTCCAAATGCAGAAAGCGGTTCTACCCTCGAACACGAGAATCGTTCGGAGGTTTCTGTCTCTGTAGCTCGGAGCGGCCTCATAGGATTTGTCCCAGATGGGACCTCCCTAAGGTTAAATTTAGTTTTAGGTTTATATTTAAAGGTATGGTTTTTGTATTTTTGTATTAAATAATATAAACCAATAATTTGATTAATACATTTTAATAATATTTAATAGGATATACTGTGAATAATAAAAATAAATTATTTATTCACTTATTAAGCAAAATCAAAACATGTAGGCACTGACATAATAAACAGAACAGTAATTGGATTTAGTTAAGGTTGTAGGTGTTTATTTAAGAATGTTATTGCCTAATACTACGACGTGTAGTTACGTTTGATTCCAGTCTCCCAAAATAGGATTCCCTGTGCTATTGAAAATTCTTATTATTATTCTAATTATCGTGCGACGACACAAACATAACATTTCATGTTTGAAAATTTCCGGTGAAAGCCTCTCACTTTAATCTGTGACCTGTGACTGTTTCGCTTTCCTGAGTAGATATGCTGGCGACTCGTGGATGTTATTTCATGAGTACGAAAGCGTTGTTACTCACCAGTGACTCATAGGTGAGAATCTTATGGGTAGACTCCAGTCCCCGGTGACTCACTGGTGAGTTACAATACTTTCATAATCTTGAAATGACGAATAAAGTTTTGTGACTCACCAGTGACTCACTCAAAGCTGTCAGCATTATAAATGATTCGTACCGCTCGTGGGCGCGCTTACGGACAAAAAAATAAATAAGCATGGATCAAATGATATTAGGCGCGTGTTCCGATTTGCCAGTTTGAGCGTGCAATCTTAGTCCGTTTAGTAGTAGTAAACGTGTTTTTTCATTGAATCTTATACGATGGTACGGAACCCTTCGCGTGTGTGTTCAATTCGCACTTGGCCGGTTTTTAACAAGTTATACTCGCTCAAATTTTTCAGAGTTAATGTCTTTCTGTCGTATTCAGAGTGGGCGAACTAACTTTAGTGCGCGGATTATTGCCGGTTAACCGATTAAATCGGTTTATTTTGTTATGTTTAGTCCGGTGCTAATCCCATACTAAGTTTTGACAGGTTCAGTCTGAATACGACTTTTCGATATTATTGTTTTATTAGAATTTTTTCGGTTCCACGGTTTCTCCTTCTAAAAAGTTAAGTGAAAGTAAAACTCAAACTGAATCTGAGTGGGCAGTCTGAGTTCTCACCGAAATTGGCGTCGCGCGCTCTTCAATTTCTCCATACATTTAAAAACGCCAGTCGATCGGTTTGGCGTAACGCCGATTTAGGTGACAACTTAGACTACCGGCTCGGAGTGGTCAGTCTGAGTTCTCACCTAAATTGGCGTTTACGGCAAACCGATCGACTGGCGTTTTCTCCAAACTTCATGCAAGTTTTTACTAGATATTCTGTGGTTTTACTTCTTCAAGCTGTCAAAGTCAAACGCGGACTTACGATCAGAGCCGGTAGTCTAAGTTGTCACCTAAATTGGCGTTACGGCAAACCGATCGACTGGCGTTTTCAATTGTATGGAGAAATTGAAGAGCGCGCGCAGCGGGCGTTAAGCGAACTAACATTTGCGAGTCCGAGCTTGATTTGACAGCTTACTCAACGTTGCCGTAAATACGTCGACGTTGCCGTTTACGTCCACTCCGCGTTTTCATACAAATCGGAAGTCCGCGTTTGACTTTGACAGCTTGAAGAAGTAAAACCACAGAATATCTAGTAAAAACTTGTATGGAGTTTGGAGAAAACGCCAGTCGATCGGTTTGCCGGAAACGCCAATTTCGGTGAGAACTCAGACTGCCCACTCTGTATGAAAACGCGGAAGTGAACGTAAACGACAACGTCGACGTATTTACGGCAACGTTGAGTAAGCTGTCAAATCAAGCTCGGACTCGCAAATGTTAGTTCGCTTAACGCCCGCTGCGCGCGCTCTTCAATTTCTCCATACATTTGAAAACGCCATTCGATCGGTTTGCCGTAACGCCAATTTAGGTGACAACTTAGACTACCGGCTCAGATTTGGGCATACAGTCCAGTTTTGACGTTGCTTCAATCGTATTCTGTGCGTCGCAAGTTGCAAAATTTCCTTGTCTCGCACAGCGACGCTTTTTTCGCCGTGAGCACTCAAATCGGACTGTGGTGTAAGATGTCGTTAGATAACCTCAAATTTCATATATAAGAATGTTCTGTAGATTAAGTTAATGGAGTAAAGTTAAAGATTTTTGGAAAACCAAGATCACGCCTAGATAATGTGCGTTGCGAGACGCGAGGTGCTCCGGTTGTACCGCGACTTGTTACGCTATAGCAAGGGCCTTACTTATACAGAGCCCGAATACTTCAGGGCGCGAGTGCAGGCCGAATTTCGTCGCAATCGGGCACTCGCTGACGAAGATAAGATTTCCTTTGCATACAAGGTATGGACATGGTAGCAAACTTAGTACGAGTTACACCAAATCTTGTTTGCAGGAACAGTTAAGCCAGCTACACAAACGGCGTAAGTTCATGGCACCTGCCGGCTGAGGCACGGGTGAGAGAGGGTGGGTTGTACACTCCCTTCGCTCGTGCTTCCCCACTCCCGAGATCTCTCCCGGTTAGAGTGGTGTTCTGTTTATCGAGCATCGCTGATTCACTTTTCATGGTTTGTAAGTTCATTCGTGAATAAATACGTCGCTCATCTTAGATGAAAAAGGAATGGATAGGGGACTAAAAAAATTTTACGGTCCGTCAAAAATACGCTCAGTCAGCTCATATGCTCTCAGTCGGTGTCAAACGTCAATCCATGCGCATCAGTTGGGCAAGATTTCAAAATATCAACAAAATGCCTTCAAAATGTCTTGTGTGGTTGACAAATGTCGAAATAACACTAATAAGCACAACAAGAGCAATGGAATCACATTCCATGTGTAAGTACAAGCATATTCACTATATTTTTAGTTTAGTTGACCTGAAACCTTTTATGTGTTGTAAAGGCGCAAACAGGGTTGGCACAAGCAAACTTAAATTGTCAGTTCGATTTTTATTTTTGTTTTTATTTCAGTATTATATATTGAACTAAATTTTATTTTAAAAACAAGTAGGGCTGCCACAAAATAATAGTCTACGTACTGTTTATTATTTTTTATAATGTCGTTTAGGATGTTTGTATAATCTGTCTTAGTTCTGAGGCTGTGATAAAAAGGTACATCCTTGAAAATGGTCAAAATTTTACATGTGACAGACAGCTCGTTTCCATAAAGATTAAAATTCTCAAGTCATTTCTTGGCTCAAATGTCCTTTTGTCATTGAATGAGTATTCATTTCTTCAACCTGCTACATTTAATCATAGACTCCATCTTCTTAGGGTTATTATCAAAAAATATGTAAATGTAAACTTTATCATATACATAAAACCAATCCGGGGATTAATGCCGTGACAAAGGACAAAAGTGTAATAAACTGAACCTATTTGAAGGAAATTAAAAAAATTGTAAATAGAAAGAACTTAGTGGTTTATCAAAATACCATCACACATTTACGGCGAACGGCAAAAATCATCAACAGATTTTACATAACACTGTACTGATTATTATTTGGACTATTTTTTAGCATCTAAAACGCATTAAACGAAATTTTTAAATGCATAAAATGCAAACATGGACAATTCAAGAATAATCAATATTATTTGTTTTGCAATGTTTGACCCATACTTGCAATACATTAATGATTCCCTCTTTCTGTTTATTTTATTTTATGATTTCAATATTTACAAATTGTGTAAATCCGACTTTATTAATTTATCCTTAATATCGATGATTTTTATTCAGAAAACGATGGTTTAAAAAATGATTCCATTCATATTTTTTTCATTTTCCCGCTTGCAAATTCGCGAAAAGATTATTTGATGCCTTGTTAACTATACAATCATGGTACTACTTGTACTGACCACTATCACTAAATAGGAACCTTAATATTTTAATGTACAATACAATACATTGTTATTTATTTTTGTGATCATTTTTGGCAACCCTGCCGTTTTCACTTTCATTTTGACGCGCCACTGGTCAAAGGGCTTAGCATGCGCGCATCGTTGATGTGTCATGATGGATTAGGATGAATTTTATCTACGACCAGACGTCACAAATGTCACCATCCCTTTTTCTCATTCTATAACTAATTCAATTTAAGGAAATTGTTGTCTCATTTCATTCTTCCGCCATTAGATGAATCTATTTGTCACTTTTTCGCATGATGCATTTCCTTATACCTTGGTCCTGCTCTATTACCCTTTACGTAGTAGAGTTTGGTGTGCATATAAAAGTATAGGTGTGTGAGTTTTTTTAAAAATAGGAACGCTTTTGAACTATCGTCAGTATGGAGGTACCGTATCCATTCTTTTTCATCTAAGTCGCTCATAAGGTATAATAAATACAATGATTAAAATTTTTGTATTTACCTACTATTTATCTTTTCTAACAGATTTAACTCTTTATTATTAGTAAGTATTACACATTTTATATTAGTTTTATATATGCACTAATTGGCTATGTTTTATCATTAACCACTGTATATTAGGTTCTAAGTATTAAAGAAAAAAACCTGGCTCTATCGGTTTGGTGTAAACACCAATTAAGGTGGCCCAACCCGGCGGGCCTAACTCATTCGCGGGCACGGTACAAAACCGTGCTGTTGCGCTCTGGGACCTTCTCTGTTTCAAAGAATAAGACAGGCTCCGTGATGAGGAAGATGCAACATGTCCACACTAAAGACAATGTGCATAGTGTATGATTTGGTAAGATTTACGAAAAATTCTTATTTCAAAACGACTTATAGCTAAAAGTAAACCACGACCGCTGTAGTAAAAAATCGAACAAAAACCAAATAGATTATAAATCTTGATTAAATAAGCTATTAATATTTTAAAACTTACGCGGGACATAACTACAATATTTAGTTTGACGTTTGTTTGTTATTTAGTTTGACGAATATTTAGTAGTCCTGAAGATGGAGCCCATGTGAGGCTCCGAAACGTCGAGCAGCACGTCCTGCTCCTCACACGCGCGGTAAGCCGTCAAACTAAATATTGTAAATAAGCTATGTCTGATGACTAATCTTTTTAAGGTGTTCTTACTTTAACATTGCGTAATCCACCTCCAAAGTTATTGTATAAAACGCGCGAAAAATCCGAACTTTCGGACCTTATAACTTAGAAACCAAACACAATTTTACAGTGCCAATGGTCATTAGACATCTAGTTCGATCAAATAAAGCTATTTTGAGCAAAATTTTGGATCTCTGACAAAAAATAAGGGTGTGATCTTCTTTCCCCTTTTGTATGGGGAGATGAGCGGGATGGGCCACCTTAAGGTGGCCCAACCCGGCGGCCTCAACTCATTTGCGGGCACGGTACAAAACCGTGCTGTTGCGCTCTGGGACCTTCTCTGTTTCTAAGAATAAGACAGGCTCCGTTATGAGGAAGATGCAACCTGTCCACAAAAAAGGCAATGTGCATAGTGTATGATTTGGTAAGATTTACGAAAATTTTAATTTCAAAACGACTTATAGCTAAAAGTAAACCACGACCGCTGTAGTCAAAAATCTAACAAAAACCAAATAGATTATAAATCTTGATTAAACAAGCTATGTCTGATGACTAATCTTTTTAAGATGTTCTTACTTTATCATTGCGTAATCCACCTCCAAAGTAATTGTATAAAACGCGCGAAAAATCCGAACTTTCGGACGTTATAACTTGGAAACCAAACACAATTTTACAATGCCAATGGTCATCAGACATCTAGTTCAATCAAATAAAGCTATATTGAGCAAAATTTTGGATCTCTGACAAGAAATATAGGCGTGATCTTCTTTCCCCTTTTGTATGGGGAAATGAGCGGGTTGGGCCACCTTAAGGTCACAAATCGGACTAGGGCCTCAGGTCTAACGTATCTTGCCTGCTTCATATGGGTGAAAAATTAAAAAGTTCTCTTTAATTTTGGATGATACCATGCTTTACTAAGAAATAATGTTTGAGTAATGTAAATAAAGCTATATTTTTCTTCAAAAAGTATATGAACCATTTCACCAAAGCAAATGAAAACAGCTTAAGGGCCTGGTACTAGCCAAATCGCAAAGTTAGACGAGACACCCCAAGTTAACTAACTAAGTCTGACGATTATAAGTGTCATTCTTACAATATATGATTCCTTGTCTAGGAATTGAATTATTATCGTTAATGTATGTTTCCTTTTTCTATACAAAATACATTGCGGAAACGGTCTCCATTTCCGAACTTTTTTGACTAAATGTAGAAATCTAAAAGCAAATGGAATTTCTTGTTTATGCATATATGCTGTTTTTGCTTATATCTAGAAATCGAATTACTTTCAGATTTCTAATAAGTAAAATCAACTTTTTTATTTTTATTATTATTTAAATAAATGATGGAATAAAAAAATATTAACAATCCATTATCAGTCTGGAGTTCTATTTGGATTTGCTAGAGCGTTTCACTACATATTATTACATTTGTTATAAAGTGCATTTGTATGGCGCGAGTAGTTGGCTAGTCCTAGCGCCTGAATGCGAGCGACATCTGTTGGAGACTTGCATAATCATAGTTTGTGTGGTGTAATCTGAAGTCAAAACAGAATGTATTTAGCAAACCTTTTTATGCAATCTTCATGCAATTAAAAATATCCCACCAGAAGTCTCCATATTAATTTTAAATTCCAACAATTTAGGCATTTTTCGTGAGCAGTCCACTTTTGAAATGGGAATTGTCCTTTATTTAGGTGGTATGTGCGTTATACATATGTAGCATACAATTATCAATTATCATCAATGGCCATTGACTCAAGCACAACCAATTCTCACAACACATTCAATTCTCGTTTTCCTGTCGGGGCCAGGAACGTGGTATCATTAGCTTGGTTGTCAATGGCTGTAATTGAATAGATATGCCATTCAATTATTGTCAGTCCTCTAAGCAAACCTCGATAATTTTCCCATGCATAAAGTGGTGCAGGTATGTAGCTATACTAAGTATTTTATTTTATGCTCCGGTTGTGCTGTAAAAAGAGGAGGGTGGTTTGGGAGGAGGGGCAAGGGGGTTCATTCGCGGAAGGGGTGGGGGGGCAAACCTAACCTAAAGTAACTTAACCTAACCATACCTACGATATTTCGATGCCCCCAGCCACATTGTGATTGTGATTTGGTCGCGAGAAATGTAATTTCATATAGTTTAAAAAAAAATAATGCCAAAGGTTGTCAAACAACAAAGACAAGGAGTGGTAGTGACGCCAACGGTCCTTTACCTAACTGGTTGGTGTGGCCCATGTCTATTTTTAGTTTCAGACATCACAGATTTGTCAAAATCACCACCGCGCAACGTGATAAACCTGATTCTACAATCTGCCCTCGGCATGGATATCAGAATTTTAATTTCACTAATATTAGACAAAAACAAAAAAAACTCCAAAAGTCAAAGTGTCCTGCAAAAAAAAATTTAGGTAATAGTTCCTTAGACCCTCACCTACCAGTACCAGCTACCAGAAATCTACTACTAAACCTCTCTTTCTACAGCTAACACCTTCGCGTTTTGTTTTCTATTTATCAAACCAACACCAATTTTTCTATTCATGGTGTAACCGACTTACAGGTAATTTGAAAACTTTGGATAAAGTTTGGTAACAAGAGTTACATTTTAGGAAAATCCATACTTGTGTTAATGGATAGTTTTATCGATTCATACTGCGCATTCCGATTTGAGCTGTAAACGATTACACTGCTAAAAGCGTATACAAGCGTCCCGAATCAGATTGCACACTCAAAGCAGTACACCATTACAAACGATTCGGAACGTTTGTGTACGCGCTTACGGAAACAAAACAACAAACATGAAACAAATTACATTAGTGCTCGTAGTTCACCTCAAATTTGAATCTAATCAATTGATCTAAGCTGAACTTGAATTTTGAACTGAGGGACACACAACGGTTTGTGAAAAAACACGGTGGAAAGACGATAATTACTCTTTAGAAACGTCAAAAAGGCACACGGTGCCCTGCCTTCGAAGCGTGAATCGAACTAGTTTTGAGCGTGCTTTTGGTAACGATGGTTCAAATCGGACCGCGACCATATTGCTAATACATGGTAGTCTACCTGGCCCTAACTGAATGTTATTCGTTCCAGAAAGGTCAAGCATTACTCCAGAGAGCGACAGTAGTGTAAGATGGTGTGGACCCTGGCCCCGGTCGGACTGCGCGGCGCCTCAAGATGGCCGACACTCGTGTGCGCAGTGTCCAAGCACACTGTGGATTACTCACGCGTTCCAGAGGTCCATGAGCGGGACCTGGAGGAGCAATTTGTGCGTGGCAGCGGACCTGGGGGCTCCGCTGTTAATAAAAACTCCAATTGCGTCGTGTTGTCTCACAAGCCTACAGGTAAACGGAAAGAACCTTATAATTACACACTTGGTGAACCCTGATTAAAAACTAGAGATAAAACCAAGGCCGCGGTCTGAAGTGGGCTCAAACGCTGACAGCGGGAATACAGTTTGTCCGAGTCGCGCTGACAGTGTTCGGAGCCTCTATTAAGAGTTATAAATCACTTATTGGAATTTTGCTGAGATCTTCGATTCCACAGATTTACACCATTGCATGGATCTGGCATTTGGCCATGGACATTTCGCCAGCTCTATTAAATGTTAAAAAAAACAACAATACTACTATCAACAACACTATCATAAGTAACATATTGTTGTGAGTACTCATATTTCAGGAATTGTCATAAAATGCCACGCAAGCCGGTGCCTCGACGAGAATCGTAAGACGGCTCGGCAGCTGCTCGCACTCAAGCTGGACCAGATAGAGAACGAGGAGCAGAGCGTTGCGGCGCAGAAGGGGAGGATCCAGGAGAAGAAGTACAAGAGTAGCGCGTACAAGAGGCAGAAGATGCAGAAACTCAAGAGCGAATGGATGGAACGGGAGGGTTTGAAGTGAGATTTTGTTGTCCTTAGCAAATTCTAACTACACCATCTGCCGTTTAGAAATAACCTAAGTATTGATTTTGTTAATTAATAATTACATTATAGTTCTGGACTTGTTTTGTTCAGTCAGTTTTAACCCATCTTACTATGGTTGATACCTAAAAATATGTTTGGTTGGTTAACATATTAATATATTGTATGGGTGTCTCAGTAAGAACATTAATTTTAAGAACTTTTTTATTTAATGTTTTATTTACATTTTTTCGACATATGTATAGAGGTAGTGATGACAATTATGCATGGAACAAAATATCGGTTAAATGGCCACCGTTGCTCTGTTGGCAGGTCCTATGCACTCTTTTGACAAAGTCTCCAGTATTAATGAAATTTAACCGATATTTGGTTTCCTGTGTAGATGTCAACACTACCTCCATATATGTATATGTAGAAAAAATATATTAATAAAACATTAAATAAATATCTTTTTTACGTTTTTAAAATTCAAGTTCTTACTTACGCATTTTTCAAAAGAATATTGTACACTGAATTTTGCAATGATTTATTTTGTAATATTCAACTGTTGACAGACAACAAATTATTATATAATATTATTCAATTTGTACATAATGACTTAAGAAAATATGGCAACACTCATATTTTTAACAATGAGGGATGTGGTTTCTGAAGAAGTAACATTTTAAGAATTTCCTTTTGAAAGCTCACGATATCCTCATGATTGTTTTAACCCTACACAACAGTATAGTAGTAATCTAGCAATATTGTTACTTAATATTCAACGTCTTAATACACAAGTACGACCCAAGGTTCTTACGAATTCAAAACTTTATGACTTTTCGATGTCAATTTATCATTAATACATTCAATAAATAAGAAATACAGAAATTCAAAGAACACTTCCATGCGAAAATTTACTGAGCACAAAATTTTACACAGCAGTTCATTTGCATCTGAAAATGTCTGATTTTACACCGAACGGAAGGTCAAAAAGGAAACATATATGGAAGATAAATGATTTAGAAGTTATTGAATGGATCCACATCATTCATTACACTAAGCATGTTAGTCTTTAAAGGCCAAACTTCGCCAGTTATAGTTTCGTGTCCGTATAAAGATTTATCAGACTTTGGTCACCACTCAACCTCGCTACCGACCATTCTAAGAGAAAATGCATAAAATTTTCAAAAACGTTACACTTAGTACAATAGCACAGACTGATCTTATTAATATTAATAACATTTCCAATAAATGAGGCTCGAGTCAAGGTTGGGAGATGAATTGAACTTACAAATTATCCTAACAAAACACCTTTGATAGTGTAAACTTTAACGATTTTCTGCCCTTGTGACAAAAAGGATAGATAGATTTTCACAAATTTAATTAAAATTAGCCCGCATCGTCTTCAGCCAAAAATCCGAATCATCAATAGTGAATATAAATTGAAGCCTTTTCACGGGCAAAAAGTATAGATATTGGTAAAAGCGAAAATTATCAGAGAACTTGATTATAAAGATATGCACAAAATGTAGTAATATTCTTTCGCAACGCACATTCACTCTCCACACAAAGCAAACTCACTTGCATTCCCTTACTCAAGACTCAAAGACAAAATCCTTCGAGATCACAAGTAAAATTGTTATAAAAATTGTGCATGAAATTATCTTGTGTTAAGACAATTTTAAAACACCAATTTAAAATAGATAAATATTTACAATTTTTGTATTAAAGTAATCGAATAATTCAATGTGTAAATCAAATTTAATAAATTTGAAAAAACTAAATTATTTGTTAATGGTAAATGACCTGAAAACTTTCTTGGCACAAGCAAAAAATATTTGGTCTTTGGTAACACCGTGCAACTCAAAACATTCAATAAAGTTATTCTAATCGGTCAAACTACCTTGGCTGTTGATGCAACATAATAACAAAAATGGTGCACTACCTCTTGACCTAATACTGTGGCTGTTATCATACCGAAATCACAATGATGATATAATTCCGTCATCTAAGATCTGACAAACACTAGTTATTAACTTTGCCGATTTGAAATTCCCCTAAAGGACAATTCATGAATTATGCCACCCAAACGAGGGGAGTCAAGTCGGTTTAATGTATTTATGTGAAAGGGTATTAGTTAATTAACATTGCAAAATATAAAAAAAACCACCAAAGACAGCATTACATAATTAGCCCTCAATATAGAATTATGTCCACACAAATCTTCTACCGTCTTCTGAAACAAGATGGCACATTGATCAAGATGTGTCAGGAAATGCTGCTTGTCAGTCAATAATAATAAACATGATTTCATAAATCTGCAATCTATCGAATCTGTGACTGGATACAATCGCAGAGCTGAAATTAACTTCTAAAATTAAATTGCTTATAAGTATCCTTACGCAAGCCATACCAGACTGGTCTATTAATAATACAACAATACATAATATACCTACCACCCCTAGAAATATGCTACGTCGATGCATACAAAAGAAAAAATGAATGGTAACCGAAAAATCTCATCGACCTCACTAATTAATGTTAACAATGGCAGTATCCAACAAACTGCAACTTTAAAAAAAAAGACGTGTCATATTGTCTAGGGAGTTTCCAAATATACAGCAATCCCTTTACGATAGGTTTTTGCACCAACTCAGTCCCATAATCTGGTTCTGAGGGCTAATCATCGAACTCGGTTGAAATGTTCCACCCAAGCAGCTGTTATCTTCCATGTAGAAATTTTTTATTCACTTTTTCTACCTTAGCAGATTCTTGGCTGGTCTCAGTTTGTGCCTTCTTACACGAATGATGTAAGTGCTAATGCCACAACCGTTGCTCTAGTCTTGACACTTAGCATAATGTCTAATGATTAAAACCCCCAGTTTGTAAAGGATTACTGTACATTTATCACATCTTCGAATCCAACACTGAAGCAATCGTGTCATATTTCGAAGGCATCCAAACACCTCAGTAGAATAATGATTTCAAAAGCACAACCGTCTCTCGTATTGGACTTAAGAAGTATGAAATAAAATGTCGTTGTGTCCATCCGCCCCTCGGACCGTCATCAGAAGGTGGGTAATACTAGCGCGTGAGAAGGGTAGGCGGGGGAGGGCGGGGTCTACGCCACGTGTCGGTACAGCAGTGTCTCCTCGAAGATGTACTTCTTGAGGGTCTCCTTCGGTAGGTCGTCCAGCTCCATGGCAAAGCGGAACGGCTCCTCGGCGACCGGCTGCAAAATGAGAACACGCTCTGAGGGATACATGTCGTGACTATTTTTACCTCCCACTGTTGCTTCCGTAGCCATTCATTTTATTTTACCAGTCCTAAACATTAAGCATCCACACATTCACGTGTGACATATCGGTCTCAGTATCTCTCAGTATTCAATAATGTCATACTAATGTCAAACTCCTGTTAGGCGTACGGAACGAGTGACAAGGCCGTTCGTGTCATGTAACTATTGATGTCTCTTTTACTCGACACTGGGAGAAATACGCAAAACTCAAGCATGATTGCCAAAAAGTCTAATCCGCCAGACTAGTGTGAAGCCTTTAAAGAAGAAGAACTATTGATGTCTAACAACCAAGCAGAGCCGACCCTACCACACGAGAACGGAGCCACCGCTTCAGGCACCGAACCTTTAGGGGGATACCTTTACAGTAAAGAAAGGCCAGTTCTTGGCAATAAAATAAATAAAAAGCCCATTTTAACTATTAATCCATTTTCTCTTAACAATTGCCTATCATGGATTGATATTTTTATGATTGCTTTGTGGCTTGTATGTAGCATTTGTTACAGTTTTTTTCCCGACAATAAAACATAAATTACATAGAAAGAATTTTCTAGTGACAGCTCGTTTTTAACCCATAACATTTTGCTCATCTCTAAAGAGAAAAAATCTTTTCCAAACAGGAATCGAACCAGGCCAAGGAGTTTATTTTTTTCATTCGTTTTACAGTTTGTTTAGTTTTCATTATTATGCAAGCAAAACTGTGTATGAATCATTAGGGTGGCCCAACCCGGCGGGAGTAACTCATTCGCGGGCACGGTACAAAACCGTGCTGTTGCGCTCTGGAAACTGCTCTGTTTCAAAGTAAAAGACAGGCTCCGTGATGAGGAAGATGCAACATGTCCACAAAAAAGACAATGTGCATAGTGTATGATTTGGTAAGATTTACAAATTATTTATACAACAATTTATAACTTAGAAACCGAACACAATTTTACAATGCCAACGGTCATCAGACATCTAGTTCGATCAAATAAAGCTATTTTGAGCAAAATTTGGGATCTATGACAAGAAATATAGGCGTGATCTTCTTTCCCCGTTTGTATGGGGAGTTGAGCGGGTTGGGCCACCTTAAGAGTATTTTACCGGGCCACAATGCATAGTATTTAGTGCCCCAGAAATTTAATAAAATGACTTTGTCATTTTTAAAAGTAAGTAATTTATTTCTAAAAATTTGTATTCTTAATTAAAATACTTTGGTCTTAAAATATGAGATCAAAGCTTGCATGTAATTGGTTTTCAAAATGTATCTTCTTGAATAAAATATTAAAGTAGTTACCTAAATACTTTCATGAACTGTGAAATCTGTAATTTTCCGATGGGCCTACTGAAAGCCATTCAAACTAGGTTAGTTTAGAATGCGTGTCTGTACCTCATCATTGGGATCGTAGTACTGCTCGAGGTAGGGGTGGGCGAGTGCGTCCTCCACGGTGATGCGCTTGTGCGGGTTGAAAGTGAGCATGCGGTGCAGCAGGTCGAGCGCGCGCGCGTCCGCGCCGGGGAACAGCTCAGTCCAAGGCACGCGCGGTTTGAACGGCAGAGACTCCAGGTAGCCGCGCGCCTGCCGAAACAACCGACACTATCAGCGGACAACACTTCTTGAGGGTGGTGCTCGCGGTTGGTCGAAGCGCGCGCGTCTGCACCAATGAACAGCTCTTGTCTACGGCACGCGCGGCTTGAACGGCACACCTCCAGGTAGCCGCGCGCCTGCCGAAACAACCGACACCATCAGCAGACAACACTTGTTGAGGTGTTGTGGTGCACGTGGTTGGTCGAAGCGCGCGCGTCCGCGCCAATGAACTGCTTTGTCTACAGCACGCGCGGTTGGAACGGCAGCGACCGCAGGCAGCCGCGCGCCTGCCCACGTAACCGACACTATCAGCCAACGAGTAAGGAAGGACGGGAGTGGCGATGGAAACCCCATTAATTTTTTTTAACGTACATTGACGATTGAGTTTTCGAGTTCCAACAAAACATAGGACCTCGAACTTTCAATACATTTTTTATTCAATCATTTTGGTCTCATCCGTCAGTCAACTCTGTGTCTTTACATTTAAAGTCTACGAGTAAAGCACAACAAGTGACCTTCTCGTTGATGATGCAGTCCAGGTCCTCCTGGCTGGGCGAGCCGAGCACGCCGAGAATGTGGTTGAGCTGGTCGAGGTAGTGCTTGCCGGGGAATATGGGCCGGTTGGAGAGCATCTCCGCCAGGATGCAGCCCACGGACCACATGTCGATCGACTTTGTGTAGCCCTGCACGCATGAAATACTTGGCTAAAATTAAAACCTTCAACACAATTACATCGCCCCTTCATCAATTATATTAGCAATTATTATATTGTCAACCATATAGGAAAATGTGTATATCCATTGGGTACTCTGACTATCTACTCAGGAAACTGAAAACGATGTTAGTGTCGTCGCACTCTAATTAGAATATTTAGAAAGGGTGACTCCTGGCTGTCATTTCATGAGTACGAAAGCGTTGTGACTCACCGGCGAGTCAATGGTGACACACAGGTGAAAACTCTCATGAGTAGACCCCAAGATACCGTATGTCGGTGCTCAGAAGCCAGTTTATGGCACCTGTGCTGTTTTTTAAGTTTATATACAGTCTGTAATTGAATTCATCTATAGTCTTTAAGGTGGTTAATCAGTATAGAGAACTGAATTGATTACGGATAAAAAATATTGAAATTCAATGAAAAATAATTGTTTTTCTCATACATTGTTTAAAATTTCTGAAGGAATGTTGTATGCAGTAACCATTTTTCCCCCTAATTTTTGCCACTATTAATTTCACGAATAGACTAAGGGCCGAGTGCACGAACATACAAAAAATCAAAAGCAACGTCAAAGTATGATCAAACACGTCTCTCTGTGTGGACAGTATGGAAGGAACTCTATGCGGATCACTAAAAGTGACGTGTTTGAACATTGATTAACTCGGCTGTCTCTTCGTGCAACCGGGGCTAAGTTTGTGATACTAACCAACCCTTAAAGGCTATAGATGAATTCAATTACACCTTGTAGAGGGGAAGCATATGTTCCCTCACCGTAAAGTGTGAAACAGCACATTATAATAAAGGTGACTGCTGGTGACAAAATGAATGGCATGAATGAATACTTTATGGCACTCCAACATCTCCAGCGACCGATCAGGGAAAATTGTGTTGCTTAATGTCGTAAGTTTTCTCAAGCCATTATTTTATGTAACTGGACATGACTGCCTAATACCGCAACCACCGTCACGATATTAGCCCAACACACCCCAACACACCCCATTCCCCAAGGAATTAGGTGCCATGTCAGGGCATTCCTTTTATGAGCACGGCTACATTGAACTGGATGCTGCCCTGGTATGGGGCCGGCTTCACCTTGGAGTTGAGCATGATCTCGGGTGCGCGGTACCAGCGCGTGGCGACATACTCCGTCAGGAATCCCGTGTGGTCATGGTCCGGGTCCGCCACCCGCGCTAGACCGAAGTCGCAGATCTGTAACCGGCACAAGTTGGCATATGCAGCGAACATACAACATTATGGACGGACGGAAAAATTGTTTTCGTTACTCGTAACCATAACTGATACTCGCTGAATCCTGATGCATTAAGGGGGTGTGTCCGTCCAAGTATTTCGGCACAAACTCCCTAAAAATATGAAGTTATGGCATGACAAAGTTATGAACTATAATTACTGTCGAGCAGTAATAACGACGAACGACTGTGCCGCTATCTATATAACCAATCTATAATCTATAACCGCCTTAAGGTGGCCCAACCCGGCGGGACTAACTCATTCGCGGGCACGGTACAAAACCGTGCTGTTGCGCTCTGGGACCTTCTGTGTTTCAAAGAAAAAGACAGGCTCCGTGATGAGGAAGATGCAACATGTCTACAAAAAAGACAATGTGCACAGTGTATGATTTGGTAAGATTTACGAAAATTTTAATTACAAAACGACTTATAGCTAAAAGTAAACCACGACCGCTGTAGTAAAAAATCTAACAAAAACTAAATAGATTATAAATCTTGATTAAATAAGCTATGTCTGATGTCTAATCTTTGTAAGATGTTTTTACTTTATCATTGGGTAATCCACCTCCAAAGTTATTGTATAAAACGCGCAAAAAAATCGAACTTTCGGACCTTATAACTTAGAAACCAAACACAATTTTACAATGCCAATGGTCATCAGACATCTAGTTCGATCAAATAAAGCTATTTTGAGCAAAATTTGGGATCTCTGACAAGAAATATGGGCGTGATCTTCTATCCCCGTTTGTATAGGGGATTTGAGCGGGATGGCCCACCTTAAGGTCGGCCCGTAAGCATCAGAAAATTTCGGCTTCCATACAAACGTAGTTTACTAATAATTTGAAAACCACTGTTCCAGCTTAATTGATATTTGGTATCTAATATTAGACTACAAATTTCTGTGTCTGCGTGACTTAGTTTTTTCGGTAAATGTATTCTGGGTCAAACCACAGAGAAAACAAAATTCGTATGAAGATTTTCTTTTTGCTTTGATTTCATTCTGTTTGGATTTATCAAAAAAACAAAAGCGTGCAGACACAGATATTTGTTATGTCAATTTAATTGGAATAGCGGTTTACAAATTTTTCCAATTTCCAATTTTTTTTTTTTTTTTATTTTCCAATGTTTATTAGCCAATATTTTGTAATCTAAAATTTATATAAAAAAATTTAAACATACAGTCGTAGATTTCGAGAATATATTTTTTGAATACAAAATTTTATAAACCTAGTAAAACATTCAGAGTATGTAAACAGTTATCGCCTGTAGTATGGGGATTTGATAGGGTAACGACCCTTATTGAATTGAATGAATGATTTATTTTTGCATGAAGAAATTACAGATATTTTCAGGATACTAATTAATGAAATAAATACAGTGTAGAAAAAAAAAATTACACTTGTTTTCATGAGTGACTTACAGATGGCATGCATGAAATACCATAAATAAATATGTAACATTTATCGGCCACTGTGCATTACACACGCTAGAAGTTCTACAGGTAACTTAACAATAAGATAAATAAGTACCTTTGGGTGAGCAGGGCCACCTAAACTGGCCTAACGGCTGTACCATAGGTGGCACCTTCGTGCTCGCTTATACATAGCTACATTACATACCTACCTACTTAAGATACAAATTAAAATTAACAAGATATTCTTTCTTTGTCTTTGCCAAGCGATAGGTGCGGGTATATTGTAAGTGAAATATAGTACTATCACCAACATCAAGGCAACAGAGAGTATAATACTCAGAACATTGATTGAGATAAGACACTATCTTCTATAATAAGTTCGGAAATTATATATATCTACTACATAGACACTACGTACCTCATAAGAGAGTTTAGATTAAGGGATATATTGTTGCATACCAAATAATAAAATAATTCTTGGTAAACATTATAAAATTATAATATACACTAAAATATATGTTGTATCATACATATGTGTTATATATATTTAAGTATGTGTTATAAATAAATGCATACATATATTAATGACTGAGTTAATTATAGTCGTTGATAAATAATGTTTTATGTGAATAATTATATTTATAGTGGTTGGATGACTAGCTCATAACAGTAAGCATGGACTCTGCTTCTTCATAGTTGGTCATCAGTAGTACAAGGAAAATTTCTTTTTTGAATTTCGAGAACGTCAGTGATCGTAGGTTTAGAAGTTTATCAATTTTATTGTACAAGAATGGACTCAGGAACCATTTGAACCGCTGAGCTGTTTTAGTTCGGGTAGGCGGGACATTACTTTGGTCACAAAAACGGGTGTAGTGCATACGTTTAGCCGGCAAATGATTAGTAAACTACGTTTGTATGGGGAGCTTAGCTTACGGGCCGTTCTTAAATACCGGCTTTTGATTTAACCGAGTTACTATTGAATAGCAGGGAGTAAATTTATGAGAACTGATGAAAAAGTAAAGAAGAAAGTAAATCAAATCACATGTCTTCGAGAAAACATAAAACTCTTTAGTCGGAAAGTGATTGTTCTGAGGCTGCTCGCTTGTGGCTCACGGAAAACAACTCGTTTCAAACTTAGATAAATTGTTCCAATTTGATTCAGGATTTGTGCTATTGTAAAACTGTACTCCCGTTCCACGGTACGGATTGGGAGAACCGCGGCGTGTACCTTGAGGTCGCAGGTGGTGTTGAGCAGCAAGTTGGAAGGCTTGAGGTCTCTGTGCAGCACGTTGGCCGAGTGGATGTACTTGAGCCCGCGCAAGATTTGGTACAGGAAGTAGCAGATGTGATCGTTGCTCAGCTTCTGGAACGTTGCACACTCGGCTCAGTTCACTACTCCACCGCAGTTTCTTACAGCTGTATTCAGAGTGAGCGCACTAACTTGAATACGCCGGACTAAACCGGCTTTCGCATGGTTAGTCCGATGCTAAAGTCGTCCTAAGTTTTGACAGGTTCTCTCTGAATACGACTGTTCATGATTAACTAAACAAATGGTAGCTGATCATAATTTGGACCAGGTAAGAGTAACATATACATACATCTGTACCTATACAACTTGGAGTTTATGGTAATTGTGTATGAAAAGAAATAAAATTATTACTCAGAAGCATAAAAAATATTTTAATGCCTCCATCTGAAGGTTATGTTTAAGTTAAATACAAAATACAAAAGTAAAAATGATCATTTTACTTCTTTAATAGCACGGGTTACACCTGATTTAGATGCAGTTTAAAATGTTAATAAATAAAACAGCAATAAAGTGACAATTTTCCTATTCTCACCTGTGTTTTCAACAGTTTGTAGAGGTCTGTCTCCATTAAGCACTGTACTATATACACGTCCCTCATTTGGTCTATACTCTCCGCACGTAAAATGTCCCGAATATCAATTATCTGAAAATAAAATAAATACAATTATTGAAAACGTACGACTTTCATTCTTTACAAACAGAAACAAATTGCTTCTTTAATCGAAACCTTACAAGTTTATAAGTTCTTTGCCATTAAGTAACACAATTGCTTTCTATTACAAAGTGGAATTGTTTCAAATTGGAAGTCCTGCGATAATAAAAATCTTCATAATGTAAGAATATTTTAATAATAGAAATCTTGTGGAAAAACCTATTTAATTATTTCATCAAACTAATAGGTCGGGGAAAAAGTCTTTTCGCATTATAGTATGTATGAACTTGTAATAAAATCTCTTTGGCTATACTATTTGTATCTGGCTGGTTTTGGTATCATTGAAAGTTTAAATTTAAAGGAACATAATTCCAAATTCAAATTAGGAAAATGTGTGATTCTCATTTGTTTTTCGTACTGTCAAAATGAGTGAATCTAATGAAGAAATTCGATACATTTTAAAATTTTACTACAAAAAAGGTAAAAATGCAACGCAAGCCGCGAAAAAAATTTGCGATGTTTATGGACCTAGTGCAGTGTCTGTGAGAGCAGCACAAATTTGGTTTAAGCGTTTTCAATCCGGAAATTTTGATGTCAAAGATGCACGTCGCTCTGGTCGCCCTATTACGGATAAAATGGATGCCATTTTTGAAAAAGTGGAGCAAGATCGGCATATCAGTAGTTACGACGTAGCTGAAGAACTAGGAATTGACCACAAAACAGTTTTGGCGCATTTGAAAAAAACTGGGTACACAAAAAAGCTCGATATTTGGGTACCTCACGAGCTCACTGAAAGAAACCTAATGAACCGTGTACTCATTTGTGATTCTTTATTACGACGTAATGAAACCGAACCATTTCTGAAGAAGCTGATAACTGGTGATGAAAAGTGGATCACGTACGACAAGAACGTGCGAAAAAGGTCGTGGTCAAAGGCCGGTCAAGCTTCACAGACTGTGGCGAAACCCGGGTTAACTCGCAACAAGGTGATGCTGTGTGTGTGGTGGGATTGGAAGGGCATTATTCATTATGAGCTGTTACCACCAGGCAGGACCATCGATTCTGAACTCTACTGCGAACAACTGATGAGATTAAAGCAAGAAGTTGAGAGAAAGCGGCCGGAATTAATCAACAGAAGGGGTGTGGTTTTTCATCATGATAACGCTAGACCTCACACATCTTTAGCCACTCAGCAAAAACTAAGAGAGTTTGGCTGGGAGGTGTTAATGCATCCGCCGTATAGTCCTGACCTTGCACCTTCAGATTTCTACCTGTTTAGGTCTCTTCAGAATTCTTTAGGCAGTGTCAGGTTAACATCACGAGAGGACTGCCAAAACCACTTGTCGCGGTATATTGATCAGAAGTCCCAATATTTCTATAGCAATGGGATCATGTCCCTACCTACAAGATGGCAAAAAGTTATCGAACAAAATGGTACCTACATACTTTAGTTAAATGTAAATAAACCATATTAAAAAATGTTTTGAATTTTCTTAAAAAATGCGAAGAAACTTTTTCCCCAACCTAATATACTAATTCAAATTTTGGAGCGAATATAGCGGCCGGCGTTTTCAACTAATTTAAATAGTATATCCATTTCATATATTATTATGTTCAGGATTTTTAAAACGGAAGTAAAATTTTACAGCTGTAAAAGTGAAAATATAGAAGGTGTTTCGGGGGAACAAGGAATGGGAAGAACTCATTATCAAAAGAAAAACTTTATTTATGACGAAAATAAAAAATACGATGTTCAAGGTCCCAAAGGTGTACAGAGACACGCAAATACTATCCCTTTTCCAGTCCTTCGTTTTGAAAACCTTTAGTGCATTGCAGGAAGTGCCACCAGAGTGTCGGAGCCACAGCTACCAAGGTGCATTACATCCAGCTGAAGGTCCGCAAGGTTTCGCCGGAGAGGACCGAACGAACTGTTATCTCTCTAGCACTATATTTTGGGACACTTCTCAGTTTTAGCACTTTCTATTCCTAAACTAACTGCATATAGCCTATCCGGAAACATCCCTTTAAAATAAACTGAGCCTGTAGTCCCAGTTGTCAACTAAATTGGCGTTTACCGCAAACCGATCGACTGGCGTTTTCAAATGTATGGAGAAATTAAAGAGGGCGCGCACTGGGCGTTGATCGAACTAACATTTGCGAGTCCGAGTTAGATTTGACAGCTTACTCAACGTTGCCGTAAATACGTTTACGCCGACTCCGCGTTATCATACAAATCGGAAGTCCGAGTTTGACTTTGACAGATTGAAGAAGTAAAACCACAGAATATCTAGTAAAAACTTGCATAGAGTTTGACGTTTTTACGGAAAACGCCAGTCGGTCGAATTTAGGTGACAACTGAGACTACAGGCTCTGTGCAGGCACTACAGGAAACTAAAAGTAATAGTAATAGTCAAATGAAATCAGCCAATTTGGAGCACAGAAGTGGAGAGAAAGCAAAGGAACATGTTGCACTCACGTTTTCGTGTTTGAACCTCGTGAGGATTTTGATTTCCCGCAGCGTCCGCTGACAATAGGTCTGATGCTCGAACGGCGAGATCTTCTTTATCGCCACCTTCGTCCTCTTCTCGTTGTCGAACGCGGACCTGTCGGCAACAACGTAGGGCCAGTTAGTTCAGCGTCGCTTGAGCCGTTTGAGGCGTGCAGACGGAAACGCTTTGTTTGTTCCCATTTAGCTTAAAATTGTTCCGTCGGTGCACAGGGCAGAAAGCAGACATTATTGCGCGTTTTTTTGGCGCGAAACGTTCAAGTGTAGGTAAAATGGTTAAAGTTGAGGCGAACTACGTAATTTTTCGGCATGACACGCAACAAGGATCGCTCATTTAAATAATAAATTTTAAGCATCGTGGAATGCAAATGGCCAAATGGCAAAGGGGAAAAGGGAGAGGGAGTTTTTTTTTCATTTCTTTGTAATTTAACTTGTAATTTACTTTGGCAGTGCTTATATATTTAACAGCTCGTAGAGTAGAGGCTAGACGAATTGTTTTTCATGCGAGAGGTCTAGGTTAAATTTTCGCCCTTCATGCACCACTTTATTTATCTTTCTGAGTTGGATAAGTGCACTTCGTTACGAATGCGAGCTGTTCCATGGTTCGGAACCCATGTAAAACTGTACGTCCCCTGCCTCTACTAGGTGGTATGGTTAAGCCCGCCCGGGTTGGTACCACCGCAGTGGATGAACCTGTGGTTGAAGCGGCACTGATAAATTGTCCTTGTTTTTTTATCCAGTTTATTGTAGCCATGCTCATAAAGGGAAGGTCATGTCATTGCACCTAATTCCTATAAACAAAAGAAAATCATTCAACAAAATTAAATACAATAAATAAAATATGATTGGTCCCCCTGCAAATCTGCCCGTGTATAGCAGGAATTTATCGTTGGTGGTTCAGATTTTATGGACAGGGTTAATCACTCCCCGGTTGGAACAATCGCATGGAGTGAACGATGGCCGAAGCTGCAATTAAAATTGTCTGTTCTATGTTTTTCAACCAGTTCAATGTAACCGTGCAATACGAGAAAGATCATGGCAGGGCTTCTAGTTCCCATTAAATTCAATGGGCTAATATGAGATATTAGTAATCCATTACCAGTTACATAAAAATATCGCCGATCTGAATAAGTTGAACTAATCTTAAAAATGCAGTATCGTCGAAGTCAAACTTAGCAGACCAGCAGTAAAATACTCAATCAAGCAATTCATTCAAGCACGTATACGGTTAATATTCGTTGCAAGGTAAAAACATTGCCTCTTCGACCATCTTTCATCCAATGCACTTATATCAATCAGGTCGGGTTTAACCCTACCAACTTGTAGGGGAAGCGGACCTACAGTTTAATCTGGATTCAGAACCATGGAGGAGCTCATTCATGACGAAATGCACTGATCCAGCTCAGAAAGAAAGTGGTGCACGAACGGCGCGGGGATCGAACCCATGACCTCTGGCATATAAGGCTAGTCCCCGCACCCCTGAGCTACCAGCCACTGAGTTACCAGCTACTCAACACCTGCAACAGGATACGACATCAGGTTCGGGAGCAGTGAGCGAACATATTGGCTAAGATGTAATTTTTCGCCGAGAAAATCCGGTAGAAGGTAAACATCGAATAAGAAGGTTCGCAGGTGAAAATTGCCGGCGGCACGAATGGAAGCCATTTTGCGGGCTAGAGGAGAATATATTCTTGGGCGAGAATAGATACAGGTGCTCTTATGTAGGGATGACTTATAAGTCCTGTTTTCATATTCATATGTTTATGTAAGTCGCTAAGACGATTGAACCCTTTTTATGGAAAAATCCGGAGCAAAAAACTCAAGGCTTCGGATCAAAGACATTTCCTTAAGCGAAAGTATAGTTTTAGGTGAAAGCATTTTCAGGTCTTTCTAAGTTTCAGGTAGAGAAAACGACAGACATGCCTGTACTTATTATATATCCTTTGACGGTAGCGAGTGTTTGAATGTCGTTTTCTCCCGATTTATTCGAATATGTACAATTTATACGCAGCCACTTTGATAACTTACTTACGTCAATGAGTTGACACATAATTGCTTCGGACATATCATTCAGCCAGACATTCAAATTTGGACATTTTCGAACTCGAATTCAGTTACGTGGGTACTATACTAACTATAAAAAAAAAATTAAGTATGTTAAAATACGCTTTCGGATACATGCGCGAATAAAGATAATCTTTCGCCCCGCCGAAAAGGCCGGTTTTATTTACTCTATACGCATACCGTACATACATATACAATTCTACCCTCTGCTTTTCCACCTGTAGGCAACGGATTGGACACCCACCGGTTAGGGCCTAACGCTCGATACCGACGCTGGCTTTCAACGTAAGACATCCGGCTGGTGCTGTGTGACCCTGTTCGTCCTTTACTCCATTTCTTATAGCTCAACACAACTATCTGGGCGCGAAGAACTAAGATTTAGTACCTAACTTTTCTTAAGGGCCTTGTCATGTTGAAATGGTTATATGGCACTGCAATGTGCACATATTGAGCTGCTTTGGATGTAGGATTGTAGGTAACGCTGAAAACTGTACTGGTATCAAAATAGATGACGTGACACGGCCGAAAGACACACGGACAATAGGTGTTCCTGGTTTCACGCCTCCACGCGGCTGGAATAGAAACGAAAATTCCAGGGTATAACCTAACGTATATAATGTTCTTATAATAATGTTCTTATAATAATGTTCTTATAATAATGTTCTTTGTGAGCAGTAGTAATCAATCAATCACTGTAAACTAAAGTTTTAAAGTTTATTTATTTTCGCATAGATAAATACAAGTTAACATAGTAAGTAATAAAGTAGTAATATAAAAGAAAAACAAAAAACAGTTATTTGCACTTACTTACAAACACAAAAACAGAACAATAAAAACAATCAGAAGTATCTAGTATGCAGTTGGTGTATAAAATACGTTGGTCCCTGTCTCCCACACTAGGATACCCTGTGCTGTGGGAGACAGTATCTTTCGTTGTTAATTTTTACACTGCTTTAAATCTAATTTTATATTTAAACAGGATAGTGTGTGCGTATAAATCATAGTGTTCAATACAAAAAAAAAATAACTTAATAATAATAAAAGGTGGTACATTAAATGTAGTTATGTTGTGCAGGTGAGTTTTGTTCCAGTTATGGGTTCGAGTGTAAGGGTTCTAATTTTGTATTTTCGTAGTGCCTTGTGCTGGATTAAGAATCATTTTTCACTTGATTATATCCAAAAAGTTTTCTGTATTAGTATAATTTAAATTTAAAAGCCATTTTGTAACTAGGTTTGTGCACATTGAGGTTGGGAGGGTTTTAAGATGGAGGATTTTGTTTATTTTCATGTAAGTGGACGGAGCGAGGAACGAGGAGCTTCTTTGTGCAAAGGCAGTCCTAGTAGGAGGAACATGCCATTTGTCGTGGCGAAAAGGTCTCAGCGATCCCTCGTTGCAGGTTAGATGGGCAGTTTTATGAAATTTCTTTACCATTATGGCAATGAAAAGCTGACGAATACTGAGAACTTTAGCTTCCTTATAAAGTAGTTCCGTGGGATGACGGAAGGATCTCGCATGCATAACTTTAAGAATGGTTTGTAGAACTAGTTTGTAAGTATCACTGGAAAAAATAATAATACAATGACCAACCTGACGAAGTTTCTTGTCGGCTCTTCTTCGCCAGAAGTAATCGAACCGACAGGAAAAAAAAATGACGAATCCGAGTGTGTAATCCTGCTTCCGACGAATGTCACGACCAATACTTTTTTAGATTATTTTCAAAATCTGATTACAATGCTCCAAATGTAGATGTCGCTGAAACTCAAATTAATGAGATAACGGTAATGTCGTATCCAAATATAATGGATATACTCAATAACGCCCAGCTGAATCGATGTGGATGAAAGTTGGCAGCAGAAACCTACGGAATTTAATTGTAATCGGTTCAGTCATTATGTCGTGATTTCATAACAAACATCCAAAGATTTACATTGATAACATTAGAGATAGGATTAGCACACAGGATAAAACACCCGCGAACGAAGCCACAGGCAGACAGCTGGTTTTAATCTTTACGTCAAACTAACACGTAAAGTAAACTCAATATTACAAGCCCGTGGAATTTCAACCGGCTCGGCATACAATATAATTTAATCATAATAATGTACTCAAGTGGCAAATTTTATTACGGAGTAGCCGAGTAATTAAATGAGGGAAAACTGCTCACGCAAGCACCAATTCGTTTAGTGTTCACGCATAACTTATTCTATGGTTTAGGTAACATTTCACGCAAGCACAAAGTGTGAAACTGAAATTGACTTATAAAATTATAAATATCAGTTTCGAGTGGGTGTGGGTCAGTTATCGCTCATTTAGTTAACACCTTATAACGAGTTTAGAACAACCGTTAGTCATTCAATGCGCCAATAGTAATATTAACGCAAAATTTAGACTTTTTTTTGCTTCCTGACCACTCGGTGCGCGTAATTAATATTGGCTCTCATTATCTATGGTATTATCTGTTCAAGGAAACAACGCAGTCGAGACCACCTTGGTCACATGGCGTTTGTAATATTTTGTATTCCAATTAGTAATCGAACTAAACATATATCACATACAAATTCTCAAGTTTGACTATACGGCAGGGATATCGGCAATGCCGTGTTAAGGTAAGGGTCCCCGGATTATTGTCAATTCAGTAAACCTCACCTAGTTATAAGTGAGATGTTTTTATTTTAAGAAATGGAGACTGTTGACTGTAATCCAAGAAATTATAATGAGACTGATGAGATTATAACAACACGGCTTCACTTAATATTACTGCAACAAATACACAACGAAAACACACGATGATGCTTACCTTTCTTTCGGATGCCATAATAATAAAAAAATAAGAATGTAAATGGTTTAATAGCACAAATTCGATTTTTTTTTATGTGACTGGACATGATGGCTAATACCACACCTTCGGTCATGGTATTAGCCCAACACACCACATGGGAACTAGGTGCCATGCCAGGACCTTCCTTATATTGCACGGCTACATTGAACTGGATGGAAAACACGGACAATTTTCATTGCCGCTTCGACCATCGTTCATTCAATGCGATGGTACCAACCCGGGCGGGATTAACCCTACCACCTAGTAAGTAAGGAAGGGGACCTACAGTTTAACGTGGAATCCGAACCACGGCCAGCCTCTCTTAACGGTCGAATGGTCACCCATCCAAGACCAGACCGGACCCAGCGTTGCTTAAATTCGGAGAGCGATCGCCGAAGTGTCGCGCCACTGGGCCACTGAGGCTGACGCCACTGGGCCACTGAGGCTAAGAAATATTTAAAAAACATTAAAAACTTTACGACGCCGGCGGTTATTTCGGTATGATACTAGCGGAGATGTTCATCCATACATGTAACTGGGAGAGTGATTTTAATATATTGATATACATATAAAAAAATCTTATTGATCTAATTCTTCAAGAAAGCGCCGGAAAGGTTTTTAGGTCGCGTCGCACTCACATGATGGGAAAACAATACAAAATCTTCCGGCAATCCACTCCGGAGAAAACAATCCCGCAGTAAGAAATAGTGAGTACCGCAAGAGTGAACAAATAAGACCCAAATTTCTATATTCCAACGGAAATTTTGCTCTTTTCCACGAAATTAGAAAATCCGTTACATTCTCGGTTGCGGAAGCAAATAAGCCTAGAAACGCGATTATGAGAAATGAAGTAAGACAATCGCTTTTAGCCAATATTATTTTCTATATAATATGTACTTATTTATTTATTTATTTATTTATTTATTTAGGAAATCAACAGCTTATATTGACAAACATGTTAACAGAAAATCTTATACTAAAATACAAGCCAATTATAGATTTCCACTTAATTATTATAATGATATGTAGATATTTTATAGTTCGTGTTATTTAATCTTTGTGCATTTGATCTAATACTAATTTGCGGGGGAGTAAGGGTATAGGGTGCATGTGAGTAGTGTATGCAAGGGTGTGTATGCGTATGTGTGTAGGTGAAAGAGGATGAGAGGGTGTGTGTGTGCGTGTTGATGAGGGAGGGTGTGTGGATGAGTTTTTATGTGAATTATTAGCACTAGTTCTATAGGATTAATGGTAAAACAAAAGGTACATGAACCTCCAAATTTATTTTATGGCATGAGTCTCTTTTCTAGTATTTTGGCCTTAAGGTGGCCCAACCCGGCGGCCTCAACTCATTTGCGGGCACGGTACAAAACCGTGCTGTTGCGCTCTGGGACCTTCTCTGTTACTAAGAATAAGACAGGCTCCGTGATGAGGAAGATGCAACCTGTCCACAAAAAAGACAATGTGCATAGTGTATGATTTGGTGAAATTTACGAAAATTTTAATTTCAAAACGACTTATAGCTAAAAGTAAACCACGACCGCTGTAGTCAAAAATCTAACAAAAACCAAATAGATTATAAATTTTGATTAAATAAGCTATGTCTGATGACTAATCTTTTTAAGATGTTCTTAATTTATCATTTCGTAATCCACCTCCAATGTTATTGTATAAAACGCGCGAAAAATCCAAACTTTCGGACGTTATAACTTGGAAACCAAACACAATTTTACAATGCCAACGGTCATCAGACATCTAGTTCAATCAAATAAAGCTATTTTGAGCAAAATGTTTGATCTCTGACAAGAAATATAGGCGTGATCTTCTTTCCCCTTTTGTATGGGGAGATGAGCGGGATGGGCCGCCTTAATATTGTTTTTGAACGTTATTTTTGTCGTTGACAAAGGGTCTACATTGTTGAACTCGTATTTATATTTATTGTTATATTCGTATTTATTTATTAACCCACGGAACCATGCCGTGTCCAAGACAAAGGACGGAAAATATTGTGAAGAAAATAATCGTCGCACATCCTAATACATTAATGACATAATTAAGAGGAACGCGCTTACGTGGCATGATTCACATAACCACGAGTACGAACCGAACTTCAGGGACGGTTGGATTAGATAAGAATTAAGAAGGATAAAACGGTAATCGAAAAAAAAACTCAACCTTAGTGAGTAATTAAGATAAATCCGGTGACAATGTCAACACTGAACATCTAAACTTAGAAGAAAAGGTACATGAACACAGGGAAAGAAGCGTGCAAACATATTAAAAGCACAATAAATTATGAAATTAGTCACTGTTTTCGAAGTTTCGCGCTAGGCCGCAGAGGGGGTAAGCAAATTAGGACTCATTAAAATCACCCAGCACCAATAAACGAGTTATTTAATAATGAGTTGCATAATTTCTCTAATGTGAAGTATGAAGTCTGTGATTAAGTTTGATTTGGGAACCGCTTAGGAAAGAATATATATTTTAATCAAGCTGGTTAAAGAACAGATACATAACGACCTGCTGTATATAATCAAGGATTTGAACCAGATAATCAATCAATTCCGAGCAGTGCTGTATTGACAGTTGTACTAGTGCAGCAGTAGTAAACATTGCTGGGGTTAATAATTGCACGAGGCATATTTGCCCAACGACCGCATTGAGGCCTTCCTGAGAATTATTGCCGGGACCCCCACCCCTTGCCGCCCCTCGGAGGCTTGCGGTTGGCTCGACCGCAATGCCGCGGGCACGTCAAAGTTTCTCAGCGATTAGTCGAATTGGCCGCACTGTATCTGACTCCATTATTATATCCTAATGTACAGCCCGGAAATCACGCAGGGACGTGCTGGAAGACGATAGCTAATTCGTCTTGCTTTTCCGGGAAACATATATGAGAGACAGAGACAAATAGTGTTTTGCCAACTCAACACGCACTTCATACGTATTAGGCAGCTTTCAGTGTAGTCAAACGCAGCCGACCACAAGCGACAAGCTTGCGTTCATTTAAGTCTTAAGGTCGGCCCGTAAGCATCAGAAAATGTCGCCTCCCATACAAACGTAGTTTACTAATAATTTGAAAACCACTGTTCCAACTTACTTGATATTTAGTATCTAATATTAGGCTACAAATATCTGTGTCTGCATGTCTTTGTTTTTCCGGTATTCTGGGTCAAACTACAGAGAAAACAAAATTTGTATGAAGATTGTTTTTTTGCTTTAATTTCATTCGGTTTGGATTTAAAAAAAAACAAAAGCATGCAGACACAGATATTTGTTACCTGATATTAGATATTAAATATCAATTTAATTTGAATAGTAGTTTCCAAATGATTAGTTAACTACGTTTGTATGGGGAGCATAGCTTACGGGCCGTTCTTAAAGGTAGAACGAGATTAAAGAATTTTCTTTGCTCTGAAATGTTTTCGAAAATCTGTCGTCATGAGTTATAGGCATCAATCCGCTGGGGGTTCAGACGTTGGGTGCAACGACTGCATACATCTATAACCATTAATTACCTACATGAAGGACCATTAATTACCTAACGAACGTTAAAATTTTAACCCATATTCGTGACAGCTCTCCATATCGCTTCGCTCTATGGTTACGCTAGCCGTCTGCGTCACAGTCCGGACTAGTGCAGAAGGCAAGATTCAAAACTGTTGTGAACAAATAGCCAAAGCTGTTTTAATTTCATAATACTTGTAATTGTAATAAGTCATATATCAGTTAAAGTTTAGTATTACCTAATTATATTTAGAGTATTATAACATATGTGTATTAGATTTTAAGACATTCATGTATTGGCTTCCTGAAATAAAAAACTTTAAAACTTTGAATAACGACTGCAATTGTCTCTGACTGCATATATCTCTATCACATGCTAGTCTTCATTCGTCGATCTGAAAACTAGTGGTGATTATGTCGCAGTGATATTGTCAAAACTTTAATATTACAATTTCCCAGATTATTGTTACTACGTGTGGAAGACCATTTCTTTCAATATCACGGACTAATAATAAATCTAAATCATAAATAAAACTGTGATAATATTACAAGACAGGTCGGAATGCTCACTTAAAGACTTAAAGCATCGATATAAAAATAACATTTGAATAGGATCGGTTTAGATATTTTTTTACTATAATCAAATTCGACCTTATTCAACTCCTTACACCTTATTATTTAATCATTTGGCGCCGACATAATAATCTAACTAGGTTTGTAAGCCTGAGCTGTAACTGAGCGTATCCAGTGAAATTATAATATCGCTGAAGATGTCATGCTGCTAACACAATATCACGACTTTAACAATATAACTGAGACAGTTACATTTTCAGCTCAATACGTATTGACCACCAGGAAATGACCTAGTATTTAGATACATACTATAGACCTCAGTGACATTGCAAAGAAAGCGGTGATTGATCGATAAAATGATCGCCAACCCGATGTGGTAACTGGAACTCAAGCTAGTAAGTAAATGCAGCGAGCGTCGCGGACGTTTCACTAAAGCCCCTATTGCGGCCTTAAGGGGAATATTTAGAGCAAGTTGGCAAGGTTTACATTAGCGCCGGTTTGCCATCGGCTTCGGCGCCGTAAGCTTGAGTGGCAGATAATGTGCTGTCAATCGAGGTGTATGGAGTAAAGGTTCACCGAGCCAGACTAGTCATCCATCATTATAATGTCTATAGCGGAAGTACACACATTTATGAAAAGCAAAAGGAGCTATCTGAAATACGGTTATTCATGAGTCTTGTATTCCTTTAAGATTGTGTAGTCTTTGTGAATGCCGAATAAACTGCATATTTTTCTCCTCTGTGGAGGAATGAAAATGAATCTGTGGACAATCACTCTAATGCTTCAGTTTAACTTCACCACCAATATGCAGGCGCATTGCAGATAGCGGATGCTGCAGGAAACGTTTTAACTGTGTGTTGTTGTTAAGTTTAGTTTACGAGTTTCTAAAGACTATCGTTCAGGCAGCGGAATTGAAGATTTGAAAATTTCAAGAAAAGCATTCTTTGTCCATTGGCTAAAACACAATTGTTCACAGGGACTGCCATTAAACTAGCGAAATCGACTTCCATGGCCCTAAAGGTTCCCTACCCCTAAAAGTTGTCAGATTCTATTCAAAATATTTTAATCACTTAAGAAAGTTTCATTCTACGTACGCACATTTTAAATAAGTATTTGTGTTTTACAGTAAAACATGAACTGAAATTAAGGTGGAAACAACTCGATCGATAACTCTTTTTTGAATTTAGCCAATATTTTCCAAAATAATCGATTTTGAGAATATCACAAACCTTGTAATACATTAAAAGCATGTTAACAGTTATCGCCCGTAGTATGGGAAATTGACAGCGTAACGACTCTCTTTAAACATTTCTTTGATATCGATCAGTGCAAGATTTAGGTTTTATTTAATCGTTAACTATCACAATATTTTGATAAAAACAAACAAATAAACCCTAATATATTTTATGGTACTTGACATGTACAATAGACACTGCAAGATGGCCGAAGGGCCTGCAAGCGATGCTCCCAATACAATTGTAGTTTTTATTATTAATTTAAATTTAAAAGCACTATACCCTGATTTGGATTTTTTTCTTGTATCACATCTTTCAATCAATAGGTATATGTAACATGAATTAAAAAAATATATAATTAGTCAAATGGCAGAAAAATTAAATCTCTATACGGACTTAATTGCTCTGATTTGACTCAGGATTGTATTTGACAATACAAAAGCGTCCCACAGATGAAAGAGTGCCGCCATAGGTGCGTGGAGTGTGTGTGGGATGTGTGGATGGGAAGATGAATTAAATGTGTAATTTCGTGAGAGAACATAAAATAGACTTTACGCAGGATGTCGATAGATCTAACAAAAGACTACCAGAATATACAGGTGAATTTTTCAAGTGTGCCTTCAGGACCAAATCCGAAACTATAAGAAATAGCGAAAAACAGTCAGGAGTCATTAGGCCGATTTTGATAAAAGCTAAAGCTGAAATGAGAATGAAATGAAAGAAATCTTTATTTGCAAGCCAATATGGTTTACAAAAAAGCGGAATTAATGCCATGACGGATAATGCATTCAACAACATTCAACCCTAGAGATGTAGGAGAGGTGCGGTGTGGCGGGCAAAAAAATATTAAAAAGAAATTTAAAAAAATATTAAATAACGAAAAAAAATGTATTTAAAATGATCTAAGAACTAGGTGGCGTACCAGGACATTACTTATATTGCACGGCTACATAGAACTGGATGTTGTTTTCACACGGACATTTTAATTGCCACTTCGACTATAGTACATGGTACCAACCCGGGCAGGATTGACTGTTCTACCTAGTAAGTAAGGAAGAGGATCTACAGTTTGACGTAATACGAACCAAGAACAAATAACCATTTGGTCGCCTCTTAAGACTTGCAAGGGAAGATATGCAATGGGCCCAATTGAATTATATTTACGTGCCAGACAAGAAATAGGGTAAGTCAAAAAACAGTGTAATACGAGATAGTTTGAATCTAAAAAGGTGGGATAGAGAAGGATATGTTAGGATTATTTGGAAAACATAAAATATATATAAACATTAAATAGAAGATTCTTCAATAGTATTTCAGCGAGGGTAAAATGAGCCATGAAATTTTACTTAATAGCATACCTATAAATACGACGCATTTCATCCTGCAGCCAATAAATAAATCGCGCAGCCCGCTACCCGTTCACGATTCAATAGCACCAAGAATTTCCTCATGTTTGAGTCGCGTCAAACGATCTCTTATGACGTTCGCGTGGGCTTCTCTTCGACGGGTGGAGGCCTTACGTTCACCTACATAGTACTCCACTTGATTCGTTACGGTGCGCGCCCTTTGTTCCTTTCAACCGTCCCTCCTCACGCAATGGCGACAATTCTCTGTCGTCGCGTAATGCATACAGTATTTTCGCAATTGGAGGCCTCAGCTCGTTCATGAGCATTTTACCTCACAGGCTGACCCTACGATGCCGCCTATCGCTGCGCTAGCGGAGTGCCTATGTCCTGTTACTGTTTTATTAGTATAGTTAATTTCAAGACCTCGAGATTCAGGGGTGGCTGAGAACTGGCGGCACAAGTTTACTTGAGCGAGCTTTTTGTAAAGGAATATGACCCAAATAAAACTGGAGGCGAAGTTGTGAGTTGGCAGCAATAGGACGTTTTTTTTAATTTACAATCAATAAAATATATTTTCTTGTTAGTAGCTAGTTTTCGACGACCCGAATCAAGCTCAAATAAATGGTTACATTTTGACTTCCAATTTTGTCAAGCGCACATCACACCAGAACATTCACGCAAATCACCGACATTTGGATGATGATTACACTTTATATTTATATTTTGCACGGCATGTTTATAATAGAGATGGAAGTTTAATGATTGTGATTTTTTCTGATGGCGCTATCTATATGACGTGACCAAGTTTTTTTATTTTTTTATTTATGGTCTGGCAATTACAATCCGCTAGTTTTATTCACCAATTCTAATAAAAAAAATCTAAATAGCACTGCGATAAAAAAAGAGTTATTGATAAAATTTTGTCGAAATATGTAAAACAGAATTACGTTTTTTCTGTGTTACCTTCCAGGTTATTGCTTTAAAGTTGGCACCAGTTTTCTTGCCCAAAGAAGAATGGTAATTGTCCTTTAACTTGTAACTTTTCAAGAAGATCAACATCTTTTGCAAAGTAGGGTAGCCAAACTTAGAAAGCGTATTCCTATAGGGGTCGCAAACACGATTTAAGATTGTTTAGCATGACATCAGGTAAGGTAGAGAATGGTATTTCTGATTAGAGTTGGTCCTTTTACTATCTTCGTGAAGTGGGGTTCACACTTCAAGTCGTGTTTAATTTTACGGTACATTATTAAAGTTCTATAATGGAAGCTAAATAATCTGCTGTCAAAGGTACCTCTCCTTGTTTGAGCCACGGTGGGGGAGGCACTTTTGGAAATGGCTCGTACACGCCCCTCCTCGGGTTCCTACATTTCCGCCATCAACTTGGGGCAACAAAATCGCTCGGCGGGAATTCAAAAATGAGCGGCAGGCCCGAGCTCGACGAGTCCTAAGAGGAAATAGGGGAAAAATATTTCATGTGTTATTCGCGTTATTGTGACTGACAACAATAAAACGTATCCAACATGGAACTCCAAATCGACGTTTATTTGCTTCGAGGAATTTATATATACCGATAAACGTTCGTGTGCGTGCTTTCTAATATTTATTTTGCACGTAATTTGATTCGCAGATGCAGATTGTGCAGAAGGTTAAAGAAATAAGTAAATTAAGTTAAAGTAAATGTCAAACAGACTACTATACCATACAAAGCTACACTCATGTATAGGAGCGGGACTTGGGTATGGAAGAAGAGCCACGAATATATAATCAAATGTAGTAGAAATGCGTTCCTTGAATAATGTATGAGGAGTTAACTTTAAGGGACAATTTTTTAAAATGACTGCATGATGTAACGAGAATCGAGAGAAGATGGTTTGAACATACAGATCGAATGATCGAATTATGAAAAAAATTTATTATAGAGCCGAAGTGAGCGGAAATGGCCGGGCTGCCTAGATTATATTATATGCATTTTATTTATACACGAAAAATACATACTTTTGGATGTTATGGATTTTGGACCTTATGCTTTTTGGACTTTATGAAGGTGACCTCATAGAAAGACCAAACAACGAAATTCGTGTCGTTGCTATCATATCATTCGAGCTATTAACCATGGATGGATTCTTATATACGATAGAATCACTTTGATAGAGTCACGTTGCGACAATTGCATTAGTTAGAGGATCGTAGGACAGATAATATGCAGAGTGCTATATCAAAGTCTGTTTACCACAAATAATCAAGACACTTCGAAAAACCAACCCAAAGTGACGCATCATCCTGAACCATGACAACGCTCATATTAAAATCGAGTATTTGAAGCAGGAAAAAGTAAACATTCTGGAGCACCCTCCGTATTGTCCTAACTTAGACGTTAAAGTTTTTTTTATTTTAAAAAACCCATCCAAGTTCTAGTCGCACTCGCAGGCTTCCGTACGATTATACAATATTTGACCCAAAGAAATCGCGGTTCTTGTACCTTTAATTAGTCTACTATTAGTCTTTATAGCGGCGACTCACACATTCCGTGAAAATTTCAGCTGTCTACCTATTACGGTTCATGATACAGCCCTGTGACAGACGGGCGGGCGGACGGACAGACAGCGGAAGCTTAGTAATAGGGTTCCGTTTGGCACCTTTTGTGTACGGAACCCTAAAAAGCGATTAGCTGCCACCTCAGAAACCTTTACATACCTTTTTATGCTCATTTTGTGATGATATGGTTTTATTATACGACGTTTTGCTAGTTGGGGCACTTGTCGAGGCTTTTTAACTGACATGAAACCTTCAATTAAAATAATTTCATACAATCACATAATATGTTTTAAGTTAGCACATGTACATACTTTGATACAAGTTTTCAATAACCATGGCTGCGCGTATTCCAATCCGTAGCACTTAAATAATGAATAACATTTCCAAAAGTCTGCGACCCTCATCGTCCGGAACGGTTACTGGAATCCAATTCCCGGTATTAATACAAAACTACCCGAACGGATCCCAAAAGGGCATCGACCGGCGGTGGGTCAGCGAGCGTTGGCACTTCTGCGGAGCGGAGCGGCGCGGAGCTGCCTCCGCAAACATGTCCGTCAATCTTCTTGTCGAGAAAAGCAGAGGCTCTCCGAAACCCTTTGTCAAAACGCCTCCGCCGAACCGCAAGCGGAGATCCGACATGGCCTGATTTTCCCTCTCTCGATTTAACCGGAAGTTAAGGAAAAAACAATCGACTAAGCCTGGTTTTCACCAAGTGCTGATTTACTTTAATATACACTTATAGGGCCTTTATAACTAAAGTGCTGATTATCTTGTACTGATATCGATTGCGAGATGATTAAGCTAATCAGTACTTGGTGGAAGAGACCCTAAGTGTATGTTGCTATAGTTTATTCGCAATAAAGGCTTTCCATAGATGTATTTTTTATGATGTCTACGACATCTGGTTTCATCCCACTAAGGGCCGAGTGCACGAAAGCACAAAAAATCAAAATCAACGTCAACGTATGATCAAACACGTCACTTTGTGTGGACAGTATGGAAGACACTACGCGCGGTTCAGTGAAAGTGACGTGTTTGAACATTGATTAACTCAACCGTTTCTTCGTGCAACCGGGGCTAAGTGCGGCGTCGATAAAATGTTCACTTTACGATATAAATACTTCCAAGCGATGAAGACACTTGGCTGTGAAGTATGCTAGAGTGCATACTAGCATAGTGGGTGCGCAAATCCGCCGTTAAAAATAATTAACATACTCTTTTTACAACGCACGACCAATATACAATATTCCCGGCGATGCTCCTCTCCTCCTCATCCCATCCGACGCGACGGTGTCAAGTTCGTGCCCCTGGGCCGTCGTCGTTGCCGCGCGCCGCGGCGCCGTGGTGAATGAGACGAGAATGCGTTCCAGTGATCACTACGACACACTAACGTAGCGACAACACTTTCTTAATGAGACTATAATGACATTAGGGACTAGTACCGTTTAACCCCACCTTCACTAGCGGAAAATCACTGCGTGGCCAAAATCCTGCTGCTCGGCACTCTGAATAAATCGCAATAAAGGACGAGCACACGCTAGACGGTGATACATGTTCTACGATATTTTTCATGTAGGCCGTGTCGAATTCTTTAGGTGCCATTAATTTTACTCTCGAATTAATATCGAAACTTGATTGTTTTAATTTTTTTTAGGATACTTGTTCAATAAATGAAGCTCATAACCAATATCTTAACATTGACGGGTAGGTTGCTGGTTTTTATTTTTGGAAAATTATCACGTGGCAGAACCACGTGATAATTTTGTGAATTCAGTCAGTAATATCCTCTTCCCTCATATATGTTTTGGTTGACGATGTAACATACTCCTAGATGTAATCTAACAGTATTCTTAAAAAAAAAACATGCGTCCCCTTAAAACCATTAAGAATGTACCAGTGAAAACAACGTGCGAATATGTTCATTTAGACTTTCATTATTGTTACGCATTATTAAATGTCCTACCAAGTCCTGAGGAAGTCTGCAATGAGGCGGATGAAACGTCACCTTAAGGCCCTGGTACTAGCCAAATCGCAAAGTTAGACGAGGCACCCCAAGTTAACTAACTAAGTCTGACGATTAGAAGTGTCTTTCTTACAATATATGATTCCTTGTCTAGGAATCAACCCATTTTCGTTAATGTATGTTTCCTTTTTCTATACAAAATTAATTGCGGAAACTGTGTGCATTTCCGAACTTTTTTGACTAAATGTAGAAATCTAAAAGCAAATGGAATCTTTTGTTTATGCATATATGCTGTTTTTGCTTATATCTAGAAATCGAATTACTTTCAGATTTCTAATGAGAAAATTCAACTTTTTTATTATTTATAATTATTTAAATAAATGATGGAATCAAAAAATATTAACAATCCATTATCAGACTGGAGTTCTATTTGGATTTGCTGAAGCGTTTCACTACATATTATTACATTTGTTAAAAGGTGTATTTGTATGGCGCGAGTAGTTGGCTAGTCCTAGCGCCTTAAATAAGTAAGCCATACATAATTTGAACACTGTTTATCCTAAAACATTTTAACAACGTGTTTATATGGAATTATTATCGTAACGAGGCTCTGGACATACCTATACGGCTTGAAGTTTTATGAAATAATTTTCAATCTTACTTTCAATATATTACGGTTTCATCAGGAGATAAAAAAGCGAGGGCGGAGTTGTTTGTTTTTAATTTAAAACATAAGCAACGACCACCCGCTTTTCAAAGTACAGTATTGGTTGGCCCTGTTGGACAGACAATTTATAAAAGCCTAAAAAAGCATTTTCGTTGATTCGATTACCATTATGATTCGCTTAAAATGTAAAAATGAGAATATAAAACAAGTAACTAATAATTTTGTTGATACTAATCTGATGAAGTTCGGTATATGGCGCACGGTAGGCTCTCGACTAAGCCCCGATTGCACGAAGAGACGGCTGAGTTAATCAATGTTCAAACAAGTCACTTTTAGTGGATCGCATAAAGTTCCTTCCATACTGTCCACACAAAGTGACGTGTTTAATCATACTTTGACGATGATTTTGATTTTTGGTCCTTTCGTGCACTCGGCCCTAAGAGGTGCCGACGACGCCCATGGCCTTTTAAAAAACAGGGACCGTGACATTCATGCCTGTCGGCCAGGTGCTTCTTCACACCACGTTTGAAGTACGCCAGGTTGAATTTTGGTTAAATATTTTATTGTAACATACCACATAACGAAAGAAATAACAAACCAAAATGTGTTTTTAAATGGCAACAAAGTGGTGTCGCCTTGCATTTTAAAAATGGTGATTTACCAATTTCGTAGTGACTTTAAAGAAGGTTTAAAAGTTGTGATTAAATAATTTCGTATTAAGTTTAAACAAGGTGTACGCGCTGAGTAAGTTAGGATCCTTACCTATTTATGCAAATATAGCAGCACGACTTCAATTAGTTAGCAACTAACTTAGACTTTGTAGTCTCGCCATCCCACCAAGCCCTCTTACCTTTGCAAGGCAGATAATATAGTTTGAATTTGTTAGGTATCTGAATAAAACATGACCATTAATTTACAGTTGAACAGCGATATCTTGTCGGTTATAACTCCTTATTTAAGTATATAGCTCCAAAAATAATAGAAATCTCTTTGAAGGACAGACTGAGCGACTGATCATAACTTGACCTCATTTTAGTGAAAGCGCTAACTAATTTATAACTTTTCTTTATTAAGGTTCATTAACAAGAACACAACTCAAACATAACAAAAACACAAACAAAGAACAAAAGACAGACCACATTTTTAATTACAGGTAAACAAATTTTAAAAAACTTCTCAATGCTAAGGCAACGAAATAGATGTCTGTCTGATGTGCGATCCTAAAAATAAACAACATTTGGGCTCTGATTGGAGATGTTTGTGGTTGTATGTATAATACACGAAGTTCAGAAAGAAGAATCTGAAAGAATGTTTTTCCACTTTTCTGTAAATGTCACTGCTCATAATGTCCTAAACGTTAAAACATTCCTAATAGCAGCAGTCCTGATAGCCGAAACACCTGTAGATTATTCGCAAGTGTGTTCATTGCTATAAACTGTTGTATGTCGATAAGGAGGAACCCTCGATATATGGGAGGGCCGCAGGGCAAAGGGGAAAGGGGAAAGGGAGAGGTAGTCCCCTGAGTGTCGACCCCTTCCTCCACTCTACCTACACGATGTAACAGGGACGCTCAGGATTATCGGATAAATTAATATCAATGTAAACCCTGGTACAGCAAGGCCGACCAATCGTTTAAGAAATACGCATTTTCGTTCAACATACAAGCAAGGGAATAATGGGGAACAACAATGTTTATTTATCACGACAGGTGGCGTCCAAGCGAGCTCGACTAAAAGATCTGTCAAACCTGTCAGATTCCATACAAAATGAAATTGAATAGATTTTAAAATAGCAATTACACAACCTACGCAATTAAAATGACTCCATTTTATCTTTATTATTGTGAGATTTACTTGTTCCAAATTATGCTAATCAAATGAAGTCGTAGGAAGGATAAGTATAACAATGAATTTCATTTAAAACTTTTTGCTGCATTAAAATTAGTTTGAAGACATGCGAAAGCTCTTCTTTTCCTCCAAACCTTACTCTTACCATATTCTGTGCTCTTACACATATTGCATATAAAACTTGTAAATAAAACTGGATAGTTTCTAAGGTGAGGTCGATCATCCAACACCTACAACCCCATTCTTACGTTACGCTATTAACTTGGGAGTATATAGATATAATGAAATGAAAACACTGTCCAATACGAGTAGCGTTGTATTGTTCCAGTAAGTAATACTGCGCAAGAGTCGGGAGGAAACTGCTGCACACGTAACGGTGTACTATTTGAATGAATGATTTGAATTTGAATGATTTGAATGATTGAATGAATGATTTGAATGAATGATTTGACTCCGAAAAAACTTTACTTGTCTACAGTTTTGAACCCTATTACTAAGCCTCTGCTGTCCGTCCGTCGGTCCGTCCGTCCGTCCGTCCGTCCGTCCGTCCGTCCGTCCGTCCGTCCGTCCGTCCGTCCGTCTGTCACAGGGCTGTATCTCATCAACCGTAATAGGTAGGCAGCTGAAATGTTCACAGAGTGTCTATTTATTTTGCCGCTATAACAACAAATAGGTAAAATAAAAATAAAAACCTTACTTTTTTGTGAAAAATCTTGCATGATGGTACGGAACCCTTCGTGTGCGAGTCCGACTCGCACTTGGCCGGTTTTTTACTATTTTGTCTTGGTCGACATACATGTCATAATATAATCATTAATGTAGTGCAACGTGCGACTTAGTCTTTTGAGCCTGTACCCGAAGTCCTAGTTGTCACCTAAATTGGCGTTTACGACAAACCGATCGACTGGCGTTTTCTCCAAACTTCATACAAGTTTTTACTAGATATTCTGTGGTTTTACTTCTTCAAGCTGTCAAAGTAAAACGCGAACTTCCGATTTGTATGAAAACGCGGAGTGGACGTAAACGGCAACGTCGACGTATTTACGGCAACGTTGAGTAAGCTTTCAAATCAAGCTCGGACTCGCAAATGTTAGTTCGCTTAACGCCCGCTGCGCGCGCTCTTCAATTTCTCCATACATTTTAAAACGCCAGTCGATCGGTTTGCCGTAACGCCAATTTAGGTGACAACTTAGACTACCGGCTCAGAACTAGGTAAAAAAGAGTTTCGATCCGCTGTTGCTCTTAGAATAAAACATATTTAGAAATAAAAAAAATATAAATGCGATTCGGGCTCGCACACGAAGGGTTCCGTACCATCGAACAAGATTGAACACAAAAAATCGCGTTTTTTTCCTTTAATTCTTATTGTTTTAATGTTACCTCTTTGTTGTTATAGCGGCAAAATAAATACACACTCTGTAAACATTTAAGCTGCCTATCTCTTACGGTTCATGAGATACAGCCCTGTGACAGACGGACGGACAGACGGACGGACGGACAGCGGAGGCTTAGTAATAGGGTTCCGTTGGCACCCTTTGGGTAAGGAACCTTACAAATATAACTCATTATGTATTACTAGCAGCCCGTCCCGGCTTTGCACGGGCATAATATAATTGAAAAAAATATTATTTTGACACAATGATACACAAATAAACCCCTTATTACGTAGAGTTCCTAAAAAAAGAGCATAAACCTACATTGAAATATTTGAAATAAAAATAACAAATTTTGTGAATTTATTTTTTTTGTATTTTTTTTTCTTATTTGTGTTTTTTTACTTTTATGTATTTTTCATACTATTAATTATTTTAAAAAGGTCAAAACCACAAAACAAAGCCATTAAATAAATAATTTATTGAGTTAAAGCCAGGGAGTAAACATTATTTGATGTTGTTTTATTTTTCACTAAATAATTAGCTTAACTGTTATTATGATACTTTTGAGATTACCGCGGTCGTTAGACATGTTTGAAAAATGTAACGGCTTTTGAGAATGTCTTTGGAGAGTGTATCTTCCTGCCGTGTGAAAAGCCGTAACATTTTTCATACATGTTTAACTGTTATTAGCTACCTACATCTACTACTATAACCTACAACTAAAAAGTATTTAATCGAAAATCATAAAAACTATTTAAGTCACTTATTTATTAGGATAACTAAATGTACAACATATATTAATGGGTCTAGTTCTGAAAAGAACTTTTTGAATGCGTTTAGTTACCTAATAAACTAATTATCATCAAGCGACAAAATATTATCAAGCGACTATTTCTTAAATTCCGCACACGGCTGCTGCGTAGGGAGCCGACTGACTCCCCTCCCGTATCTCTGAGTGACGCCTACAAACTCTAAAACGCATAGTTTGTCAAAGGGAACTTTTTTCTTATTTTTAAACTCATGATATCTTTCGAATGAAATGTCGGAATCGAATAATTCAAAAAGTATTATAAAGGTATTGAAACAGTCTTAAATAATAATTTATTTATTTTGATAAGGATTCATATCTAGGTACAAATAAAGAGCCTTTTCTAGCGGCGGTATTTAATTTTTTATATTAAAATAAATGCACACTTATTGTGACATACTATAATAGTTAGATGTATGCTGTCGCGACATTTTTTGTAGATTATAATGTGTTTTATAAAATTGTACTACATAACTTTGTTCTATCGTGAATAGTTTTCGCAGCGCACGCGATGTAAGGAACATTCTTGGTAATTTTTTTGCACCTTGGGTTACGTTATCGGAGTTTTGGTAAGGATCCCTAATTTTTTTAAGATAAAACATAGTCTATGTCTCTCGGATAGACTGTAGTTTTCCAACGGTGAAATAATTTTTCAAATCCGTTCAGTAGTTTTCTATCTGTTCATGTATTTGAGCCTATTCGGTTCAAATACACAATCAAACCTTTCCTCTTTATATAATAGTATAGATAGAGTATATATTAGAGAGCTCCGATAATAAACGCGTCCGATCGCTGCTAAATTCAAAGTGCTAGAACCGCAGCCTCCGACGCACTATTTATAGGCACGCTCCCACCGCCCCGGCCGGCCCGTACTGCCGCAAACCTACGTCCCGCAATTTTTAATTCTGTAATATCTTCGAAAATATTCATTTAAATCATATGCTGTAAACGGCCATAAAAATCTATATTAAATCAACAATGTATTTAAGGTATTTAATTGGATAAGGATTAATGCTGTATTGGTTAAAATCGCCTCGAAAATTAGCCATTATTTGTCGTAAAAAGTTAATGACAAAAAAAAATTATTGTGGTATATCCATAAGAGATAGACATATACCATCGCGGAGTTTTCTGTAGACTTTTTCAATGTGTACAATACTTAGTACATTATTTCGATAAATCTCGTAGGATTCAGCCTGCGTTTGCAATGTAAGCGGAAAAAATGTAATTTATTACGACATCACATTGGAAACCTCAAAAATAACAGTATTTCTCCACTATTTAATGGATGTTATTATACATATAAACCTTCCTCTTGAATCACTCTATCAATTAAAAAAAACCGCATCAAAATCCGTTGCGTAGTTTGAAAGATTTAAGCGAACATGGGGATATAGGGACAGAGAAAGCGACTTTGTTTTATACTATGTAGTGATTATACGATCTTGGTTGTCTTTTTCGATTTATCAACTAGTTTTTATCCCAATAGGAGAAAATACAAATGGTGCTAACTAAATTTTATAAAACAGGAAGTTTTTTTTTAAATGTCCTGATAAAGTCATTCTCAGTTCGTTCTGTTCTCTCTCCTCGCTTTATCAGGGGTTTTTGAGTCCTAAAGTTACTTAATAACTAAAAGAAAGGTGGACATAGAAGTTAAAAGTACAGCACAGGGATAACTCATTCGTGTGTTCTCACGAACTTTCACAGTGAATTAGGTGTTCCAGCCAATGGCCAGCAAAAAAAATCCCGGCAGTACAATCTTATTGGTTTATTAGGTTTTTCATTTGGCCTAAACAGTCTTCCGTAAGCAAGCGTTTCGAAAAAAACAAAGAAACAGATGCCCTCGCCCTTAGCAATATTTTAGAGACGCGCATAAATTGATTCCCACTCCGCTCACTGAAAAGCTCGAGCCAATCTGTTGTGCGAACGCTACAAAAGCATACCTATATCGCACCTCATCGTTCCGTGCGAATTTGAGCAAATATTATTTGAGTACATAACGCCCACCAGCGACGGCATCGACACAGCTCGGCGGAACATTTTCCATTCCGCCTAATCATAACCAATAGACATCGATAGAAACCTAATCGGGCCGATAGTTCGCGATCGCCATTTCCCCGCAATTGTACGCAGGCAGGTCCGCGCTGCGTGCGTGATGTCATGCCCCCAATATCTATGCTAATCTATTTGAACGGCGTCGACGTTATGGGGAGTCCTGGGCGATTATTGAATTACCGAGACGGGCGATCGACCGGGTAAATTGTACTCCGGGGACAGCTTGACTGCTAGTGAAGTGTCATCGTATGCTCTCAGCGGTTTCGAGTGGATACTCAGAAGCCTTTGTTAGAGGCGTATTCGAGTCGTAAGTTTTATTGGTTTCCGTTTCCTTTGTGAGCATTTTTACTGTATAAATGTAATGCGCAGTTTACTTAATGTAATAATATACCAATAAAATACCATGAGAACCAGGACGACGTTGTATCACTACTAAGTTGCTTTCTCTGTCCCTATATCCCTATGTATGCTTAAATCTTTAAAACTACGCAACAGATTTTGATGAGTTTTTTTTTAATAGATAGAGTGATTGAAGAGGAAGGTTTATATGTATAATAACATCCATTAAATAGTAGAGAAATACTGTTATTTTTGAGGTTTTTTCAGTGAGTGACATAGGCTACATATTTTATACCCGTGCGAAGCCGGAGCGGGCCGCTAGTCTATTATAATTTATGCGTCAAAAGATATTTATACAACAGCCACATAGAAATAGTTTTGAACTGATTGTTTCAATACCTAATTGTACGCAGCATGCATACATTTTTTAAGACTTCAATTTAACTTGACTTCGTGAAAAAATCCCTTTGTCCTTTAAAATTATGCATGTGACCTTCCCTTTATGAGCACGGCTAAAACACGGACAATTTTTCATTGCCGCTTCGACCATATTTTCATCCGATGCGATGGTACTTACCCTGCCAGGCTTAAACCCTACCACCTAGTAGAGGCAGGGGACCTATAGTTTTACAAGGATTCCGAACCATGGATGTGTGCACGTATCCTAGCACTGGTAATTAAATAAAAACTTTAACTTATTTTGTGCCAGTACACCGCGCACTGGGTTGGGAGCTAGACGCGAAAATTTGTCCGATTTTTTTAGCTTTCATACACAACGACTCTTCTGCTGTCAAAGAGACCGAACTTCAATACTCCCGTAATTCTCGTGTTTGTAATTAATTATTTTAATGAACCCGTTTGGAAGTTTAGAGGTTCGACTAGGATTAATGTCCAAAATAAAATAACGGCGTCGTGACCGATTTTTGATGCAATTTTCAGGCAATCTTCAGATTAGCCCAGCCGGCTATGAGACAGTTTGGAAGTTAAGAAGCTCCTCTCGGGTGAATGTGTGCTTGCTTCACGGTGGATTCTACATACGTATCACATTCGTTGAATGATAGGAAGTTTAGAAGAATGTGCAATAAGAAATAACTGCATCGTGACCGGGTTAGATGCAATTTTCAGGCAACATTCAGATTAGCTTATTATAGCAAAAGGCTTGGATAGTCGTAAAGTCCACTCTTTGTCAAAAGTTCCAACGGGAAACTCGGTACAATACCAATCAACCTTATTCAATCGAGAGAAAAATTGAGGTTGGATACGTAATAAGCTTTTCATGACCCGTAATATCCGAAGCGTAATATCTTTAGTTTCCACACGCTCGACTTTACCGGGATTCACACGCCACTAAACAAAACAAGTAAGGTGTTATTTTTTGTGCCGCTCATATCACATACTTATATTTTGTTATTTGCGATTATCTCGCGGTTAGGAAAGGTAAACGTTTTACGCAGAAATATTATTTATGATATGGTTTCCTTTTTTTTTTGGGGTCATTAGAACCGACACTTTTCGGAATGACAAGTTATCCGCATGGGAGGGCTATTTATATGGACTGCATCAGCCAGTCCATCACGTCAGTTATAATTTCCGCGGAAATTGAAATGAAATATCTATTAATGTAATGAAAAATATCTAATATATAATGAAATTTCTATGTATCGATGGACTTCAACATGTTTTAGCGGATGGATACAACAATCTTGCATAATCAATTGGATAATTAATCTTGCATTTCTTATTCTCCCCATCCTAACTATATCCGGAGCACTAGCCGCAGATTCAGAGCACGCCCTTGTGGTTGATGTCAGGCTTTTGAGAACGAACCGTTTCTCAGACTCATTTCTCCGCCGCTCCGCACCGCCAGGATATAGAACTCTCTGCCGGCGGGTGTCTTCTCTCGTACTTATAACCAGGGAGTCTTCAAGCGTAATTTGAACAAACTCGATAGCTCAGCGATAATCCGTAAATCCGCTGGTATGGTGCCTCGTTGAACGTGGATTTGAGAGGCGAGATGTATTTGGCTTTTGTGAGAACCTTTGGTAAAAAAAATCAATAATTTATCGTTCGTCGCGCCGCCTCATTTCGCCGCATAGGAGATCCACGGGAAAACAGCGATTCCGATCTCGAGACTCAAGATTCTAACCCCGGCATGCGCCATTACGCTATCCGAATGGAGCACGTAGCGCAGATAGCACGATAACATTTTAATAAACCGCCATAGGACCGAGCAGTTCGGTCGGGAGCGGCCGTTATTCGGATTTACTCGCCGCTTAATGAAAGCGGAGAGCGAAGCGCCCTAGGGCTCCGCGCGTACCGCCGATGGAGAACACCGAAGACGCCGGTACGTCGCGTGTCTACAGACATTACGTCAGCGATCTTGCATATTCACGACGCCTGGGGAATGGCGAGATGTTTTATTTCGCGAAGCGGCAGCCCTGTGCGGAGCGATTTCGGTACGTCTGCACTGAGGGATGTTTCCCCGGTGGGTTCTCTTCGCAGCTCCGCCCTACGTTTTCATGACTATTTGATTTCGGCCGCGACGGCAACGATTCGTTTAGTAGAAACCGCCTCTCTAATGCCAGTGTAGTAGGTAATTAAATTAAGTAAGTAAGTAAGCAAGTGCATTTCGTTACGAATGCGAGCTGCTCCATGGTTCGGAATCCATGTAAAACTGTAGGTCCCCTTCCCCTACTAGGTGGTAGGGTTTATGCCCGCCCGGGTTGGTACTATCGCATTGGATGAAAAGATGGTCGAAGCGGCAATTAAAAATTGTCCGTGTTTTCCATCCAGTTCAATGTAGCCGTGCTCATAAAGGGAAGGTCCTGGCATGGCACCAAATTCCTTCGGGAATGAGGTGTATTGGGCTAATATCATAACGGTAGTTGTGTGGTATTAGCCATCCATGTCAGGTCGCATAAAAAAAAAAAAAAAGGGAGAGCTCTAAATTTAGCTCCGAAGCGTTTACTTACATTTTTTCTAACAATATAAATTGACAACCAATGTAAAACATGGATTGTGAAAAGGATAAGTGGAGCCTCATAAGTTTACGACACAATATGCGAATACACATATATGATCACACCATCGGTATCGACGATGTTAAGGAATTGCTTTATGGTATTACATGAATGTAGCTCTGTTTATACCAGTGTCTGTCTCCATTATTCTATATCGCCAAGGCACTTACCTGCAACAAAAAAGGACGCATGAAAATGTTGGTATTGTGAAATGTTTTATATAAAGGAGTTTAAACAAATATTTAATGTCATTTAGATACAATATTCATAAAAAGCATGTTCGTTTTTTGACTCCCAACTCCAGGAAGCATTAGTGCAGTTCGCGTGCACATTTTTAGAGTTCCGTAACCAAAGAGTGCCAACGGAACCCTATTCCTAAGCCTTCGCTGTCCATCCGTGCACCCGTCCGTCCGTCCGTCACAGGACTGTATTTCATGAACCTTAATAGGTAGGCAGCTGAAATTTTCACAGAGTGTCTATTTTATTTTGCCGCTATAACAACAAATAGGTAACATTATAAAATAACAAACACGTGATTTTTTGAGCTAGATCTTGTACAATGGTACGGAACACTTCGTGTGCGAGTCCGACTCGCCCTTGGCCGGTTTTTTATTTCTCTTGATCCCTACGGGTTAAGTAATGCATGTTAAGTTAACCCACAACACAGCAATAGCTAGATGGATGACAGCAATGGGCTCGCAAGTGGATTTTTGCGACTATAAAAAAATGGGAACACTAAGGTGGAATATCTATGTAGGCGCAGCTTTTTGTTTCAGCGGTACCGCTAGGTACCGATTTCTGTTGTGTCGGAGACCTTCGGTTGTAAACATAGGCTGTGCATGTCTTGCCTATCCGAGATTGAAATCATCATTTCGGTCGAGATAGGTCACTCTTTTGATTCAGAACCAAATTAAAACTGTAGGGGGACATATTTACTAGGTGGTAGTGACAGTGATAACTGAATGATATTCATTTCTCCATTACATTTATATTGTTGTCTGCACGTTCGATTCGTTCCGGAATGCAGTGAGATGGGCTCATATGGGTTCACCTATATTCTAAAATAATATTAAAAATAATATGAGCACGCAATTCATTCGTTTTGAAACGGAGATGCATACTTTTGAGGTCGAACAAGGAGTGAAATTCTCAGTAGATTACAGAATTCAAAGCATCTTAACAAAATAATGCATTTGAAATTTACTTTATAATATAAAGTAAATTTTAATTTACTAAGACAACATCGACATTTAACTACTTAAGTATGTGCCTATATATTTACACGAATACCATCACGCTGCTTCCTGGGAGGGGAGGCAGGAATGATATAAATATGTATGTTGATGTTCATATGAGACGAAGCGTGTCCGTAAACGAATCCATTACTACAGTAGTAACATAACCAAGGGGTTAAACCCTTTTTCGGAGAGATTTTAATCATATGCAATCGGTTCTAAATTCAGGCTAATTATATACACGAAACATTCAAGCTCAGTAAGACATGTACATAAAAGCAGCTCTTATAAACATGACAGAATCAAATTGTAACAAAACTGAAAGGAAGGATTATTCCTAAAATACCAAAGTGACATAATTAACTGCAACACACATTTTACCTATTCACAATATGTTAAAACCTTAGTTCCCCATGCACATTGACAACATGTGAGATAATATTAAATGTGTGCAGCTTTAAAATATTTAAAATATTGCTGCCTAGAGACTCATCAAACTCAAACACACAAATGTGAAACAAGTCGTAAGTGCAATGTCAGTCAGTCAGCGTGTTTGCGTCCACTGCTGGACATACGCCTCTCCAATTTTCCTCCAGTCCTCCCGGCCTTCAGCGGTACGGAACCACTGCTTTCCGCCAACGCACTTGATGTCGTCGTCCCACCTGGCGGGTGGTCTTCCCACACTCCGTTTTCCTGTCCACGGCCGCCAGTGCAATGCAATGTAAAACAGACAAAACAAATACTTTCATATTTTTAACATGAATAGTGTTCCACAAACTTCGAAAACACATCCGACAAGAGTCGGGATTGTAATCAGTTTTTAGGGTTCCGTACCCAAAGGGTGAAAATGGAACCCTATTACTAAGCCTCCGCTGTCCGTCCGTCCGTCCGTCCGTCCGTCCGTCCGTCCGTCCGTCCGTCCGTCCGTCCGTCCGTCCGTCCGTCAGTCCGTCCGTCCGTCCGTCCGTCTGTCACAGGGCTGTATCTCATGAACTGTAACAGATAGGAAGCTGAAATTTTCACAGATTATGTGTTTATTTTGCCGTTATAACAACAAAGAGGTAAAATTATAAAATAATAAAAATTAAAGGGGGGCCCCATACAAAAAACGTGTTTTTTTGGTGTTAAATCTTGTACGATGGTACGGAACCCGTCGTGTGCGAGTCCGTTTTTTATTTAAATTAACAGTAACACTTTTGGTTTGCACCTTCTCTGAACCAGCATTGGAACCTGCGACCTTCGAATTAAATATCCGCTGCTCTTCATGTCAACAAATGAATCAAAATCAAAACAAATGAAGGCAAGATGTCGACAAAACAGAATTTTCTAGGTTAACTTATTTGGAGCTCTCAACAACTGAGTAGCGCAAACATTTATAGTTTTAGCTAAAGATCCTTAATTAAAGTTTCACCCTTGCGAACAGAGGCAGAAAAGGCATTACATCTGTTATGCTTTCCCTCTAAATAATTCATTTGTTGTTCACTCCCGACCTTTGAAGATAACAATCTTAACTATTCCGAATCAAAGTTACCATTGACAGAAATTCAAAGGAAATTACGTTCGAGTGGAAATTTGAAAGCTGTGCGAAGTTGAAAACTTTATTTTGAATGTTTATTCAGTAATGAGTATGAAAATTCGTTACGGTTTACCGATTGCATATGTTTGTTAAAGATATACTGAATGGAACTCATGGTAAACAATATAGGCAATAGGGTTAGTTATCAAAAGAAGGTAGGATTTTTTTGTAAGTTAATCAACACAGAAATAACTAATATCGTTAAACCGCTTTAATTATGTTACGATATAAACGATGTACGGTATATGCCAACCTGCGGTAAAATATTTGCAATCAATATGAATTAGGGTTAGCCAGCAGTAACAGAAAAAAAAAATTATCCTAATTCCAATCGAAGCAAACTCCAAAGGCATTGTTGGAATTTTACTTCCGATCGAAGCAAACTCCATAAGCCATTTACTAAAACCAAGCAACCTAAATAAAATACAAAACGGAGACAAATTTTCGCCTCTAAAGCCCCGGAATTCCGTCCCGGAGCCCTGGGTTCCCTTCTTACTAGGATGCACTAATTTATATTCAAATATTTTTTTTTTCACAAAAGTTGTTTTTACGTTATAAGAAAATCATATTAAACTCTTCTGTTATAACCCTGACGTTTCACGAAAGATCAGCAAAATTAATAACAAAATATTGAAAATTTAAATAATTAAATTTAACTTATCAACTTTATAGGAATTAAATTCTAAATGGAGGACGTTACCGTACTATAATATGTTATGATTGATAGTATAAAAAAAGTCCAAATAAAATATAGCCATTACGTATTTCAATAACTAAAAAAAGTCGGTAAAGTAAATAACCAAACGGGCTCAACAATCATAGCGCGTAAACTAAAACCGAGTTCATAGCTTGTCCAAAAGGGTTTATTTTATATTCGGGTGCAGTGCTTTTTTTTTTATGTGACTGGACATGGATGGCTAATACCACACCTTCTGTCATGGTATTAGCCTAACGCACCACATGGGAACTAGGTGCCATGCCAGGACCTTCCTTATATTGCACGGCTACATTGAACTGGATGGAAAACACGGACAATTTTCATTGCCGCTTCGACCATCGTTCATCCAATGCGATGGTACCGACCCGGGCGGGATTAACCCTACCACCTAGTAAGTAAGGAAGGGGACCTACAGTTTAACGTGGAATCCGAACCACGGCCAGCCTCTCTCAACGGTCGAATGGTCACCCATCCAAGACCAGACCGGACCCAGCGTTGCTTAACTTCGGAGAGCGATCGCCGAAGTGTCGCGCCACTGGGCCACTGGGCCACTGAGGCTGACACACAATTCTATTTTACACTTGAACCGTATAGTACGCACCGAAACAAATCATGCCATTCCGACAAAGGCTCGGCTCCGAAGAACTGTGCGATGCAAGCAGGAGGGGCGAGAGGGTTTAAGGTGGCCCCGTAAGCATCAGAAAATTACGATCCCCATATAAACGTAGTTTACTGATCATTTGAGAACCACTGTTCCAATTTGCTTGATATTTGGGACTTAATATCAGGCAACAAATATCTATGTCTGCATGTGTTTGTTTTTTCGGAAAATGTATCCTGTGTCACTCAACAGAGAAAATAAAATTTGTATGAAGATTTTCTTTTGCTTGTTATTTGACTTGCTTTAGATTTTTCAGCAAAACAAAAACGTGCAGACACAGATATTTATTGTAGAATATTAGATACCAAATATCAAGCAAATCGGAACAGTGTTTTTCTAATGATTAGTAAACTACTTTGTATGGGGAACATAGCTTACGGGCCGTTCTTAAAGATTCTCTTTTCCCTCTGTTCGACATACCGGATACGAAGAAAAATATACTGATAGCTTGAAAAAAAAAACAATATAATATTTCTGCACTGTACCAGTAACTTTCTGATTCGGAATTTTGACCGGTTTTGTGGTACCAAAATATTAGACGTAACTTGCATATGCCAGTTACGGCCGTCGTGCACCTCTTGTGCCAGCCTCAACGTTAGAAAACGGTCACCCATCCTGTATTCGAACGCGTCGTTTAACCTCGATTGTCGAACATTGATGCGTCGCGCTACTGAGCTATCGAGGCGACCACTAACACACATGCCAGGATTGTGCGAGTGTCGCGGGGTTAGAAAAGCTCGCGGCATGCCCGCAGGGTTCCGTGGGGTTTGCCGCATTGCGACGTGCCTCCTCCGCCGCCCTCCGCGCTGCGGTAACGGACCCCTTGCAACGGCGACACGACCCGCTGTTTCTACCTTCGCTAAATTCGAGCTCGGACAATGTAATTTAAGGCCCTTTTCAACATGGAAAATGTCAGCAAGATCAAACGATACAAAAGTAATATCAGTGCTGTCCTAATTACATTTGTGTCCTTATATCTGGCGTTACTTTTGCAAAACACGACGCAACGTAATTATATTTACTGACGTACTAGCATTTCCATGAATAGAATCCGGTAAAAACAAAACAAAGAAACCCAAGCTGTAACACTTTCGTGAAGTTGCACGTAAGGCTCCTAAGCGACGAATACACAAGTTAAGCAGCTACCGGAGAAGTCCTTGCGTTTCGAATGAACGAAAGAAAGGCAGCTTTAGTCGCTCGGCTGACGACAATGGCCGACTCGGCGCGACCGACGACGTAAGACGACTAGGGCGCCCTCCAGCAGCCAATCCGAGTGGTGGAGGCCGTGACGCGTGATTAAGGCTTCAGAGGAACAACTTACTATAGCTATAGATAGAGCTGACTATGTTTTTTTTTTATGCGACCTGACATGGATGGCTAATACCACACTTCTACCGTTATGATATTAGCCCAATACACCACATTCCCGAAGGAATTAGGTGCCATGCCAGGACTTTCACTTTATGAGCACGGCTACATTGAACTGGATGGAAAACACGGACAATTTTTCATTGCCGCTTCGACCATCTTTTCATCCAATGCGATGGTACCAACTTGGGCGGGCTTAAACCCTACCACCTAGTAGGGGAAGGGGACCTACAGTTTTACATGGAGCAGCTCGCATTCGTGACGAAATGCACTTATCGAACTCTGAAAGAGAAAGACAGTGGTGCAAGTTGGTATTGAACCCGGGCCTCTGGTACGCTAGGCCAGTCCCCGCGCCGCTAGGCTACGAGCCGCTCAACTACTATGTGTTAGTATCATGATAATATCATTAGTGAGTACAGGTGGTGTAGAATAAAAAACGGACAAGTGCGAGACTGACTCGAGCCCGGAGCTATATTTTTATGTAATATTGTTACAAATAAACGATTTGTCGATTTTTTCCTGAGCTAGTGCTGTGAGACTATCTCTCTTGCCACATTTCATGATTTAAGGTCAACGGGAAGTACCCTATGAGTTGATTTATTTGCGAGTGTAAAAATATGCGGCATAAATGACCGACTTCATTATTTTACAGCTCCAAGTCTGTGGGCAGAGAGGCAAGGGACCTTTGCAAACAACCATCTCATGTAACTAAACAAATCCTATATGAGTTCCTTTTTAGAGTTCCGTACCCAAAGGGTGCCAAACGTAACTCCGCTGTCCGTCCGTCCGTCTGTCAGAGCTGTATATCATGAACCGTAACAGTAGAGAGCTAAATTTTCACAGAGTGTGTATTTATGTTGCCGTAATAACGTAAAATTCAAACGAAAAAAAAAACGAATCAAAATTAAACACCAAATTAAAGAAACGTGATTTCTCTAGGTCTTGATCTTATGATCATATAAAATGGTACGGAACAGAGTTAATGAAAAGTAAATCTAACTACATATTCCTCATATAACTGATGTAATTTTATATCTGTAATTATTTTCAGTGGACTACATATTATTGCATTCAAAAATGTAACGCACAAGTCAGCAAGAACAACAGTAAAGTGTAAAATATGAACATAAAGATAGCACACGCATGATAAAGCAATAATGATTGCAGAACATCGAGCGTATACGTCACACTCTTTGAAATGCTCGATCTAGTTGTACCGAGTTTAGATTTCGGCTGATTCCGGCGAGGGTTTGAAGCTCACTGGTGGGGTGAGAGCTAAAACGATTTATTTCCCATAAACTGTGTCTCTACGTATAAGTTAGCCAAATTGAGGGGCTTTACAATGTTCCTAAACTTTAAATCTGTATAACTGCAAGCTCAAGCGGTGGAAGTGGGGGATGAAAACATCAACTACTCAATTTAAGGAGGTGACTCTTAAGAACGGCCCGTAAGCTATGCTCCCCATGCAAACGTAGTTTACTAATAATTTGGAAACCGCTATTCCAATTAAATTGATATTTAATATCTAATATCAGGTAACAAATATCTGTGTCTGCAAGCTTTTGTTTTTTTTAAAAATCCAAACCGAATGAAATGAAAGCAAAAAGAAAATCTTCATACGAATTTTGTTTTCTCTATGGTTTGACCCAGAATACATTTACCGAAAAAACAAAGGCATGCAGACACAGATATTTGTAGCCTAATATAAGATACCTAATATCAAGTAGTTGGAACATTGGTTTTCAAATGATTAGTAAACTACGTTTGTATGGGAGGCGAAATTTTTAGGTGCTTACGGGCCGACCTTAAGGAGGTGACTCTAAATACACAAATAAGAGATTTTGTTCAAGGCAAAAAAAAACTCTACTACTACTCCTGACACACTAGCCTGCCGAAAATGGCATAACACCTCACTCGCAAGTTAAAAGTGGCGGAGTCGAAATATTCCATTTATTCGCCGCCATCTTGGCCGGCCCACATTAAAAAACCGGCCAAGTGCGAGTCGGACTCGCACACGAAGGGTTCCGTACCATCGTACAAGATTTAACACAAAAAAGTTACGTTTTTTGTATGGGACCCCCCTTTAATTCTTATTATTTTTTTATTTTAACTATTTGTTGTTATAGCGGCAAAATAAATACACGCTCTGTGAAAATTTCAGCTGCCTACCTATTACAGTTCATGAGATACAGCCTTGTGACAGACGGACGGACGGACGGACGGACGGACGGACGGACGGACGGACGGACGGACGGACGGATAGCGAAGGCTTAGTTATAGGGTTCCGTTTTCACCCTTTGGTAACGGAACCCTAAAAATGTGCACCCATCCATTAAATCACGTCCAAATCGAATGGGGGGACAGCAATTCTTAAATTTTAAAAAAAACTTAAAAATTACACTGAAATGTATACAGTGTGAGGTGAGGACTCTACCGTCTGTAACACTCAATGGAAAGAGCACTTTGACAGGAGATCGGTAGAGAAGGGCATATGGTACAAGACTCTACAAGATGCGCCGCTTCGAAGACCATAGTTCGAAAATTCAGGTCTCTCCCGCACTGGCTTTGACACTCCGATCCGGACACACTCCACTAAACAAAAGTGTCTATTTGATGCGAAAAGTGGATTCACCTAATTGTAATGTATGTAATAAGACTGAAGACCAATTTCACATTTTGATGGAGTGTGTGCAGAACGAACCATTAAGGCGAAATTTAATGGGCAAATAGTGGTTACATGTACACAACTTTTTTTTCGGAATTTAGTATGCATTATCGCAACCACTATCTCAAAATTGTTAAACATTAATACAATGTTTTAAGGCCTCTTTAGCTTTAAGAGGTTAGGGAGACCTTAAAATTGTTTTAAGCAAGGCAGCTAAAATCCTTTCAAAATTTTGAAAAAAACGACTCAACCGTATATATTTTAATATTTACATGTTTATATATTACGTACTCATTGAAATATCAACTAGTGCAAGCACATCTAGCCGTACGGTACCATGAATTCGTGCAATAGTTCGAGCCAGCACGGCCGTGAAGGGCAGCAGGTCAACCGCCAGTCGCGTGGGCGGGCGGCGCATTCCGCCCTAACGACCAAAGCCGCCGCCACCGCGCCCAGGGGGTCATCTCCGCTGCGGCAGCAATGTGGGCGGCGGCCGTGATCCAACGCTGTGTCGCTACGTTCAATAGCTAAAGTGTATACAGGTGATATCCTTTATCATAATAAAAAATATCTAAAAATATTGTAGGCTCCACTTAATATCGAAACAGTTCCCATCGGTAGAAATATTCTTGAAGAATCGAATATCAAGAATGAAGGGTGTAACCGGAAATGAGTTTTACTCGCTTACCTCGGGACGGATAAACCGGGACAAAAGAGATAAATAAAACATTGCCGCAACATTTACAAGATAATAATAGCGTTCATAACGTAAAGCCGATAAAGAAACCTTATGTATGAAATAATAGCAGACAGCCTCGGGACCTACTTACTTTTTAGGGTTCCGTACCCAAAGGGTGCCAACGGAACCCTATTTCTAAGCCCTTTGCTGTTCATCCATCCGTCCGTCCGTCCGTCCGTCCGTCCGTACATCTGTCACAGGGCTATGGGGCTGGAAAAATATTCCGACTTTGGTCTCAGCTACATCTTCCGCGGTGACTGCGGTCGGGTTATTGAAATGTTCTTGTTAACATTATATGTAAAAAAATATATGTATCATAAATATCTATTAAATAACTAAATTTAATTATTAAGATTTAAGTATATATTACAATAAGTTTATTTTACAAAATAGAACAAATTGCTTAGTCAACAGATGAAATAAAGTACACTTTTTCATGCTGATGAAGTAGAACGCAATGTTTTTTCGACAAACATTTTGCGAGATGTTGAGTCCAGCCTTGGAATCAATAAAGCAAGGCACCAATAAAAAAAACGTTGACGTGTAAACTTTCACCGCAGCTTCTTCAGACTCAACATAAATGAGCATTGGTCCGATGCATTTCAACTTATTCGAGCAGCTGATGGCGATGTTCCCAAGTCGCAGAGGGTCTTGTAAGCTTTTGCATTAGCTGATGAGTTTGCCGGCGGCAATGAATGTGATGAGTGCAGTTCTGAGCCGAGTTTGCCGCGGCGGCACTCCCTCGACGCTCAACCCATGCCGTGCCCTTTCACACGTACTTACACCGCACATTTGGGAACTTGAGGCATACATTAGACAATATACACGGCGTTAATTTGTTTCGCGACATTACTATTTTAATACTGATTATTTAACTATTTCGTATACTGATCATTTTGTGGTATTTAAAAATTTAATCCAAAATAGTAAAAAAAGAATTGCAGATTTAATCCAAACTCAGAGACAATTTCCCTTTGGAATGGTGTAAGCACGCCATGTGTACGCGCCACTGCCAAGGTCACGCGTTTGCTGTCTCACAGCTGACTGCGCGCCGGCGCCAATTGTATCGCGTCGATCCGAATGTAAATTTTCACATTTATTTTTAAAAATGTCCTACTTTAGAACTTTTTATGAATGCAGTGCGATTCCCATTACGAAATACTATGTTTTTATACTAGTATTAGAAATCGAAAATTTTAAAACAAAAGCTCAAAACAAGAAAAATCCTTCGTTTTCTGAATCAGTATGCGACCCAAAATAACCCCCTTTCGGGAATGTCGCGAACTTGTTTAACACCGATATGTTAAGAGAGTCGTTACCCTTTGAGCGGCCTAGTGGCGCGGGGACTGGCCTAGCGTACAAGAGGCCTGGGTTCAATTCCGACATGCACCACCAAGAGAAAGACCTCTTTCCGAGCTCGATAATTGCATTTTCGTCACGAATGCGAGCTGCTCCATGGTACGGAATCCTTCTAAAACTGTAGGTCCCCTTCCCCTACTAGGTGGTAGGGTTTAAGCCCCCCGGGTTGGTACCATCGCATTGGATGAAAGATGGTCGAAACGGCAATGAAAAATTGTCCGTGTTTTCCACCCAGTTCAATGTAGACGTGCTCATAAAGGTACGGGCACAGTTTAATGTAGCCTGGCATGGCAACTAATTCCTTCGGGAATGTGGTGTATTGGGCTAATTTTGAAGAACTTTTTGAAAATGTAATATTGTAATTGACTATTTCTATAGCATGATGGATTTTTCCACCAATAATGCTCGCTGAAATAAAAACATTTTTGATTTGATTTGATTATCATAACGGTAATTGTGTGGTATTAGCCATCCAATTCAAGTCGCATTAAAAAAAAACCCTAAACATTTTACCATGCTACGGGCGATAACTGTTTACATGCTCATACAGTCGTATTCAGAGAGCACCTGTCTAACATAGTATGAGATTAGCACTGGACTAACCATACAAAAACCGGTTTAGTCCAAAACCAGAACTGACCAAAATCAAATCGGAGGCGAAGTTGTAGTTGGCAGCAATAGAAAATGTAAACGTGATACATTAAAATACGTGTCAGTAGCCATTCAGATTAACAAGAACAAATGAATGGTTCATTTATACTTTCAATTTCCAAGCGCACATCACGTCAACATTTTGAAGCACATCGACACACGAGTGAACCGTTACAATGTAAACATAAATAATTCCTAAACAAGTCCCAATTTTCTCTTCTCGAAAGTCGTGTCGAATATGTCTGTATTTCTGGTGTAACGACATAAAAATACATGACTGTCCGTTTATTAGGCGCTCTCCGGCGACGGGCGGCGGGGTTCGACGTGCGATGTAAGATGCGATGTATAGTAAAAGTGGCAGATTGCTCCCAGGTACAATGTATCGCGAAAGTGATTGGCGGTGCTTTGAAAGGGAGCATATAGCCTTAGCATGTTTATGCTGAGAATGTATTTTTCGTCAAGAATAGGTAATATACCTCTTAATTCAAATAAAACATACGTGAAGTCTCCACTGTTATATGTAAAGATTTCGCATGTATTATAACATAAAAAATACGTTAGTACATATAATATTTATCAAAAGGGTTTCGGCAACAAAACACAGAATAATTATTCCCTTCCGAATCCGAAACTTTTCTCGTAAATAACATAAACTTCATACTAATTAGCCTGACTAACTAACGGGGAGCGGACCTTTGGGAATTACGCAACTGTTCAGTATCAACCGCGGCGGAAAAACCACGTGCCTCTTTCGAAGACCTCCGGGAAATCTCCAGATGCTGTCTTCCTATGCCGAAGAGCGCGTTCACACTCTACTTCCGCTTTGCTGTGAGCATTTTTGAAGTTATACTTTATTATGGCGCGTTTGGAAAAATAGTTTCTAAGTGTTTTTTTCGCTTGTAACGAAGTTGCGCACGCCCATGTAACACATAATTTATTTAATATAGAAACCCCCCTCCCCCGCGGCGTCGCGCGCAAACATCGAAAATTGGTGTTATGTACAAATCGGTGGCCCAACCCGGCGGGACTAACTCATTCGCGGGCACGATGCAAAACCGTGCTGTTGCGCTCTGGGACCTTCTCTGTTTCAAAGAAAAAGACAGGCTCCGTGATGAGGAAGATACAACATGTCCACAAAAAAGACAATGTGCATAGTGTATGATTTGGTAAGATTTACGAAAAATTTAATTACAAAACGACTTATAGCTAAAAGTAAACCAAGACCGCTGTAGTAAAAAATCTAACAAAAACCAAATAGATTATAAATCTTCATTAAACAAGCTATGTCTGATGACTAATCTTTATAAGATTTTCTTACTTTAACATATCGGATGCACCGCACCTCCTGTACATAGGATTACGTTAAGGGCCTGGTACTAGCCAAATCGCAAAGTTAGACGAGGCACCCCAAGTTAACTAACTAAGTCTGACGATTATAAGTGTCATCCTTACAATATATCATTCCTTGTCTAGGAATCGAATTATTTTCGTTAATGTATGTTTCCTTTTTCTATACAAATACATTGCGGAAACGGTGTCCATTTCAGAACTTTTTTGACTAATGTAGAAATCTAAAAGCAAATGGAATTTTTTGTTTATGCATATATGCTGTTTTTGCTTATATCTAGAAATTGAATTACTTTCAGATTTCTAATGAGAAAAATCAACTTTTTTATTTATATTATTATTTAAATAAATGATGGAATAAAAAAATATTAACAATCCATTATCAGTCTGGAGTTCTATTTGGATTTGCTGAAGCGTTTCACTACATATTATTACATTTGTTAAAAAGTGCATTTGTATGGCGCGAGTAGTTGGCTAGTCCAAGCGCCTTCATTGCAAAACTATGACTGTAGTGTATAAAGTCTGAACCCCTCCTTCGAGAAAGATATAAATCGACCAGAGATAGTACAGAGGAGGGTTACTAAGAAATATGATATGAAGATCCCACTTGGCCAACTATATGGGAACTAACATGGGGACTCAGCGGAAACTTGTAAACACAGATCTTTAAACTTACACAATATCTTGTCTTACGAGCATAACGACGAGGGTCAGTTGACTTCCGTGTCGTTGTGTTTCCTTGAAGCTATCAATCAATATCAATAAACTTACTTATGGATTTTACAACTTTCCTACGACACACACATATAAAAACAAAATCTATCCATGTACTTATATAAATAAAAAATGAATTTATAAATGTGTTGCTAGGAGCAACACTCGAAAACGGCTGGACCAGTTCGGCTAATATATTTTTTCAAACACTCGTTGAAGTCCGGGGAAGGTTCTTTTATATGGATGTTGAACCTGGTGAGTTGAGCAGTTGCCGATATTGAGATTTTTAAACTTACCGTATTAACCCGCCCGCGAGGGTGAAACCATATCTTACCGGGCTGCGCTCGAGTGAATGTCCAAAACGAAATCGATGCGAGCGGACCTTCAACTAGTATGTCATGTAATAAAAAATGATAAGGTTTCAATGCCGTGCTTTATTAGTGTTGATAATCGAGTAAGCCATTATGATATCAATGGAATAATAAAAAGTAATTTGGACGCAATTTTCCAACATTTTATGACCTCTGACATTTCATACCATTAAAAATGTTCCCCTTCATTTTATAAAGGAGATAATTACATAACAAACAATTCCGAAATAATAAGTGGATATTTCTCGACTAAGCAATATGTTAAGTCCTTAAATTTTTCAGCATGACACGAGGTTTAGTGTGAAACTTAGAAGGTAGTTTTCGCATTGATTTATGCCATTTAAAAAAAAATACACTTTCGTGGTTTTTTTGCTCATTTCTAGCTCTTTAGATGCAGATAAAATGCCGGCGCTTCCGTCGTGTGATTGCCATGAATCGTGTCGATGGGTTCTTTTTTCCCGCCGTTTATCGGGTCCTATAGTGTGACTAACGCGTGATTTCACGTGAATGTGTATCGTGCTATCGAACTTAGCCGGAGAATAAGAAGAAACGAAGTAATATTCAGAAGCAAGACTTACTAGGCTATGGTCTCCCCACTGGACTCTTTGTGGGAATAGCGTCTCGTTATGCTATGACCTTAACAGTTGGTTACACAAACATATTCTGTGCCGCTATTTTATATGGTGTATTTCCCTCTTGTAAAAATGATTTGATCCATTTCATGCGGTTGGATTATCAATGTGGACACTTCTTGTAACAAATCATAGCTGATATTACCTCATTTCTCCTTCCGGGAAGTAATCCCGAACACATCGCTTTATCACACAGTTGCGTGTTATAATTTTATTACGTAACCGGAACAGGAAATACCAGCAAACCATGTCGCTGCAATACATTGCGCTACCGATATAAAGAGCCAGCATGTCAAAAAAGAATGTGGCTCATTTTGTTTTAGCTCCGAGTAGGTAACTTCACTCCAACAAAGACCTGAGTCATGACTCACAAAGCTGACGGATGAGACTAAATTTATTTCACACAAAGAATATTAAAATCTTGTAATGGGTATATCGTGTGCATATATGTTGAAAAAAAAAGTCGCCATGCAGCTGCAAAATAATGATTGCTAAGAAAGAGTATCACAAAGCAGTGGAAAATATATTAGGTTGGGGAAAAAGTTTCTTCGCATTTTTTAAGAAAATTCAAAACATTTTTTAATATGGTTTATTTACATTTAACTAAAGTATGTATGTAGTTACCATTTTGTTCGATAACTTTTTGCCATCTTGTAGGTAGGGACATGATCCCATTGCTATAGAAATATTGGGACTTCTGATCAATATACCGCGACAAGTGGTTTTGGCAGTCCTCTCGTGATGTTAACCTGACACTGCCTAAAGAATTCTGAAGAGACCTTAACAGGTGGAAATCTGAAGGTGCAAGGTCAGGACTATACGGCGGATGCATTAACACCTCCCAGCCAAACTCTCTTAGTTTTTGCTGAGGGGCTAAAGATGTGTGAGGTCTGGCGTTATCATGATGAAAAACCACACCCCTTCTGTTGATTAATTCCGGCCGCTTTCTCTCAACTTCTTGCTTTAATCTCATCAGTTGTTTGCAGTAGAGTTCAGAATCGATGGTCCTGCCTGGTGGTAACAGCTCATAATGAATAATGCCCTTCCAATCCCACCACACACACATCATCACCTTGTTGCGAGTTAACCCGGGTTTCGCCACAGTCTGTGAAGCTTGACCGGCCTTTGACCACGACCTTTTTCGCACGTTCTTGTCGTACGTGATCCACTTTTCATCACCAGTTATCAGCTTCTTCAAAAATGGTTCGGTTTCATTACGTCGTAATAAAGAATCACAAATGAGTACACGGTTCATTAGGTTTCTTTCAGTGAGCTCGTGAGGTACCCAAATATCGAGCTTTTTTGTGTACCCAGTTTTTTTCAAATGCGCCAAAACTGTTTTGTGGTCAATTCCTAGTTCTTCAGCGACGTCGTAACTACTGATATGCCGATCTTGCTCCACTTTTTCAAAAATGGCATCCATTTTATCCGTAATAGGGCGACCAGAGCGACGTGCATCTTTGACATCAAAATTTCCGGATTGAAAACGCTTAAACCAAATTTGTGCTACTCTCACAGACACTGCACTAGGTCCATAAACATCGCAAATTTTTTTCGCGGCTTGCGTTGCATTTTTACCTTTTTTGTAGTAAAATTTTAAAATGTATCGAATTTCTTCATTAGATTCACTCATTTTGACAGTACGAAAAACAAATGAGAATCACACATTTTCCTAATTTGAATTTGGAATTATGTTCTTTAAAATTTAAACTTTCAATGATACCAAAACCAGCCAGATACAAATAGTATAGCCAAAGAGATTTTATTACAAGTTCATACATACTATAATGCGAAAAGACTTTTTCCCCGACCTATTACTTAGCCTTTAAGTGTATCCCGAACTGGAACATTTGATTGATATCATTTCGCGAATCGTCATAACTTTCGATTGGTACTGCGCGCTGTCGATACAATTCGTGTAGATGGTGGGTGCAGCTGTGCCCGCCCCCCTCCGGCGCCCAATGACCTTCCCCCCAGCTAGGGCGGGCGGGGAAGGGCGGCGGAGGGTGAAGCGGAGGGTGTTCGCAAACAAGCCGCCTGTTGAACGTGCCGCGGTATAAAAGAAAACACAAATGGAAGGGAACAACGCTCGTGTGATGGGCGCTCTAAGTATATTTCATAAGAAGTTATTTTCGCCTCACCGAAATTGATTTATCAAAGTGAACGTAGAGGAATGAATACATTTATAACAATAAGCTCGTTTAATTTTTTTTTAAATTAATTCAATAGGTAAATAAAACCATTATACCTTAGGAGTTAGTTGACTCGGTCGCCTAAATCGCAGCGCATTTTTCCACCACCCGAAGAGACGCAGTGACAAAATAATCGCTGACCTGAACCAACTCGACGTGAAGCTGAAAAAAATGTAACAATGACAGGCCGCGTCGGTCTATTGTCGCCGTTGGCGGGTTCACTCCCCGGGGACCGTAACGCGTTCCCGCCACGAGGAACAATGGCGGTACAATGCAAGCTTACGTGGTATTGTGCCGCCGCCATATTGTACTTACGTGTCTGTCGGGCTCGATATGCCTGTCGGATAATGAATATGCCTTGAGGGCGTAATAAGAGCAGTATGTGTTCGGTTTTAAAGCACGTTTACTATTACTACGACGAATTTCGATAGACAAAACAGGCTATAAAAGAAAAAAAATGCAATTGTCTGATGCTTTGATTCGACAAATTAGACAAATCTGTATGAATTCATAAAAAGATTGAACTAAGAAAGCGAGCATCAGATATTTACCGTTATATGTATGTAGCTTTCAAATATCGCTAGACCATCGATGTAATATTTCATATTTCTTCGGTATTTCCCTCCTGGGGCCCCCTACCAACATGGTCTAACATATCTATAATCTTTTGAAGAAGCCCCGTTCAAAATTCGAAGGCCGACGGGCGTCGCCGGGCACCACTTATGTGAGGTGCTGGCGGAAGCCATATGCCGCGATTGCCATTAATACATTTTCATCTTTTTAAAATGTCAATACGAGTAGTGGTTATTTAAAAAATAATCAAATCTGGTTTATACGGGTATAATTATACGTTTATGCGGCTATTTACTGGCAATAATACGCCCTTGAAAAAAATATGCAATCAACTATTGTCACTACTTGGATAAATCAGTGAATTCGTATTTTTTTTATTTGAACAGAGTTATCTAACCCCACACCGCGATTTATATTCACAACAGCAAGCACAAGGACAAGTAGATTCCTTGATATGGAAATAAGTGAACGAAAACGTTTATATATTTTTTCATATTATCAATATTTTTTCAGACGTAAAAAAAAATGTTTCTCAGGAAGGATATGCAGAGATCACGTCATGTCATACGTTAAGCTTACGGCATGTACATCAACATCTCAGGGAAAAATAAAAGACAATGTTGAATTCGTCAATAAAACTTTGTTAAGAAATTAGTAACTGAATTAGCTAAAGTAGTCCCCTTTCTTTACTTTTAGGTAACGAGTGAATGTCTAACTAGTCAAAAACGAGAACCGGTGAGTTGGTTTACGAAATTGTCTTAGAAGAGCGTCGTCAAATTTAAAATGATTAACTCAATTAGGCAGGCAAGGTCGGGCGGGATGTTGAGCAGAGGGCATTTTAAAAATAAAAACAATGTAAAATAAAGACAGCAAGTCGGCGGGATTGTACCTAGATTACGTGATGTACGAGTATGTATATGTATTTATCTGCCATGCTTTCAGAGATGAATAAAATATTTCAGAATGAGAAATTGATATACACAGGTTAGAATGAAATATAAATTCTGTATTTATAAACATATTTAATAAAATGCTAGATTAGTCTAAATATTCGTATATTGTCTGTTTGCGTAGGCATTAACAACAAGACCGCTTTCGAGATTGGTGGTGTTTTCGACCTATTTCCAATATTAAAAATGGAAGATTACCCTCGAGTTCAGAGTATTGTGTGTATGAGTGACCATTATCAACAATACCGCTTATGAAATTGGTAATGTTATATATTATATATGTGTGTGATTGAAATTTTTCGCAGTGAACAAATTATATCTCTGATTTTGGTATCTATCGGAGGAAGTCCGTTCCATGGAATGAATAATATAATTCCCAATTAAATTAAACATTAATCAAACGCCAGATCGCCGGCGGTTATTGCATCCAAGTTTAAATGCAACAAAATCCGACACAGATAATTTATAGAGTAGCATTAAATATATTCATTCTAATGCTGCCACAAACAAAGACTTCTTGGAAGGAAGTTGCTGCTTACGAGAGAAAATATCTTAAAAATAAAAATAAAATCTTATAATTCCTTAACACGTTTGGTTTTTTCCGCAACCAACATATTATTACATTAGCCCTACTCAAATGAACCGTAACTCTAAAAGCGAAGCCCTCACAATGGAAACAAACAAAGAATTCGCTATAAAGGGCCGCGAACATGAAAATATTTCATTTCTTACTAAGGATTACGATGGGCAAATAGAGACATGCTTCATATTGAGCTTTCACTTGGCAGTCTTTCGTGTTTGTACATACATAGGTATAATACGCTGAGCTACAGCATACCCAGCAATAAACAGTGATCCGTAGATTTTGCAATTCCCTATTTGTCGGTGGCCAATATCAATACTTCCATTGAAGTGAACCTTATTTTCGGACGTTCCTCGGACGACTATATTGGGAATTTGAAATGAAGGGGCGTTGCCATGGTGATCTCATTTGTAGTCTCTGCCCACCCCTCCGGGTAGACGGCGTGATGGTACGCTCACCTCAGTGCAAGCGCGTCCGCACTAGTGACGAAAGAATGAAATCGCAAAAAGTACGAAACGTATTTGGACCAGGTATGTATAATGACGCTTGTAGGAGCAAAGATTGGTAGTGACACACATAAATAATAGTAGGGTAAGATTGCTAACGTCATACAAGTGTTGAATAGGGATAATAAAAGTCAACAGATGGCGTTGCAATTCACCTTTAAGAATACATTTAATACAAACCAATGAAAATCAATGATATTTTTAACCGACTTCAAAAAAGGAGGAGGTTCTCAATTCGTCTGTATGTTAATTTTATTTTATGTTTGTTACCTCATAACTTTTGCCTGGGTGAACCGATGTTGATGATTATTTTTTTAAATGAAAGCTAGTGCTTCCGAAGTGGTCCCATTTTAATTTGGTTAAGTTCTGATAATGATATCCATGAGAAAATCATATAAGTCTTAAATTTGTATTAAGATGTGCGCGACAAATGGACGAATAACTCAATATAACGCCAACCGATTTCGGTGATTCTTTTTTTATTGGAAAGGACGTGTACAAATTAGTAAGTGTACTTCAGATTCACTAAAAATAAAGAAATAAAAAAATAACAAAAAAAAATAACCGACTTCAAAGAAAAAAGCACTGAAAAGTAAAAAATAATTGCCATTTTTGTAGATAAGATTTTAATTTTTTGAGTCGGTGTCAGCCAAGGTAGCCAAGGTTCTCTTGATTGGCGCAGCGCGATCCCCGCTGGCGCCGACTCAAAATATAACAAAAATTGTATCTACAAAAATGGCAAATATTTTTTACTTTTTAGTGCTTTTTCTTTGAAGTCGGTTATTTTTTTGTTATTTTTTTTTATTTACAATGACATTACTTAATGTATAGTTAAAATGTAACGTATTCATCATGTATGCCTAGGCAACATTTGGAATTAAGCTTAGTTAATAATGTAAATAGTTAATGTGTAACGGTGTAAGGGGGTCAATAGTCTGGCAGTGACGGGATATGGCGCTGGTTAGAATGTCATAATACCAGCGAAAATAAGGAGTATTTAGCGAGTTTTGTAGGTTGTATGACGTTAGCAGTCTACCCCTACTATCTTTTGTCTATGGGAGCGATGAGCGTCCTCATCAGTAATTCAAGTCTTTGACTCTAAACAGTTTTCTCTTTAACGTACGTCTGTGCACAATAACTCAATGGATATTATTTCCCGAATGGCTGTTTCATGAGTCCTTCCAGCACTCTAACGGTATGAGCAACAAATATTGGTTTATTGTCGCCCATAATAATAAAGTTACCGCCCTCCTAACCACCTCGCGGAATGAAAGGGCGTAAAAACATAATAGGCAATAATTTACTAAATCATTTTGGACTTTACAGAGTTGGGCGGAGGAGCCTGGTCGTCCAGTAATTTCTTACAAAATGCGAAGGGGAAAACTTCTCGATTCGTTGTTTCAAAACTCTACTGAACCGCTAAATTACACTTGAACAAATAAAAGTTTGTAGCTGGAACAATGCGTGGACTTGATGGCTCGCAGATTAAACACAAAACGCTTTAAATCTCCAGAGCTTTTATAAAGGTGCCGTCTGACAACGTTTTCAGGTTTATATTTTGGGAAAATTCAATGCGAATGGAAAACATTCACTTAAAAGAAGCCGTAATCGAATTCAGCTGGTTCGTCGCAACTTGCTACGACGACCTGTTACGTTTTATACAGGATCATAACAGATGAATGTCTATACCTATATTTGGCACATGTCATTTGTCTATTTATATTTTTCTCCATAAATATATAAATAAATGAAAGGGAATTTCGAAATAGAATGTTCAGTGCTACGAATAGGATGACTCTTAAATAATCCAATGAGCGCAAAGCAGTGATAGCTGCTTTAACATTATAGTCACTGTTCTCGTAGCACCTGCTACGACGTAGCATTTATCATGTTATTTCCGTAGCTAGGCCTACGCCGCGCGCCGCTACGCAGACTTTATCGTAGCAAGTTTTACATATAAGATATGCCGTTCGATTATAAACATGTATGTACAGCATACAATGTACAACTAGAAAGAGACAAAAGCATACTTTGGAAAAATGTTATCAAACAAAGTTACTGGTGTGCAAGGCAATGGTGTTGCCCATATACCTTCAGTTGCATAGTAAAATTTGAGCTTGCAGAGTTTATTATTCTCTGAGAAATTAACGAATACCGAGTGCTACCTGATGTAAAACGGAACTTTACGGTAGGTCGAAAATATCAGAAAATAACTCTTGAAAACCACTCTTGCAAAAAAAAATTTTTGATCGTTTAATAATGTGTTTTCACTCTTTTTTGGTTCTACGTCCTAGGTCTAACCACAAGAAAAAAAAAATGGTTTTTGATGATTTTATTGATTGATATCAAATAAAAAATTGTATGGTCGGTTTCGATTTAAAACAAAAAGTACACACAAATATTGACTAAATGATGTGACGATAACTAAAAAAATTCTCAATTCACAGTTGAAGAATGTTCAAACACTAGTTCTTTTATATACATACTCTATCTCAAATTAGTAAGTAAAAAGTAATTAGAATTAGAATAAGTAAAAGTATCTCAAGTTACACCGTTGATGTATATATGTCGATCGGAACATAAATTTACCGTTTAGCGAGCCGAGCTGTCAGACGTCCGGGCACTTAAGAACGGCCCGTAAGCTATGCTCCCCATACAACCGTAGTTTACTAATCATTTGGAAACCGATATTCCAATTAAATTGATATTTAATATCTAATGTCACGTAACAAATATCTGAGTCTGCACGCTTTTGTTTTTTTGAAAAATTCAAACTGAATGTAATGAAAGCAAAAATAAAATTTTCATACGAATTTTGTTTTCTCTGTGGTTTGACCCAGAATAAATTTACCGAATAAACAAAGACATGCAGACACAGATATGTGTAGCCTAATATTAGATACCAAATATTAAGTAAGTTGGAACAGTGGTTTTCAAATTATTAGTAAACTACGTTTGTATGGGAGGCGAAATTTTCTGATGCTTACGGGCCCACCTTAAACGGTCCTGACGATGCCCCCGGCGTTGGAGGTGAAACATGTCGGCCCAGTATGGCATCGCGCATGGGGTAACCGAAGGTTCGTGAAATATTCAATAATTGAAGTGAATGATTGAATCACTGACGGCTGAATCATTGCAATTAAATTGGAAAACGACGAAAACAAACAATTTTAGCTTATCTTTAAACATTATAAAAAAATGGGCACTAAGAAATACCTTCTACAGAACATAATCATTTTCATAAATTCGACGCCTCCACCTTATGAAGTAATTGCCCCGACAACGACTTATAAGCGACCCAATAATGTTCCGGGGTCGATAAATCAGCTATATAATTGAAGTGAATTATTGAATAATTGAAACTGAATCTTTATAATTAAATTAAAAAAATGTCGACACCAAAAATTTTAGCTCGTCATTAAACATTATAAAAAAATATTGGCAAATACCTACTAGAAAATATCTCCTTGATGATAGTAATTGCCTTGACAACGACCTCTAAGACGCCGAATAAGATTCCGGGGTCGATAAATCAGCCGTATAATTTAAGTGAATGATTGAATCGTTGACGGTTGAATCATTATCATTAAATTTCAAAACGAGCGAAAACCAAAAATTTTAGCTTGTCATTAAATATTCCAAAAAAACCGGCCAAGTGCGAGTCGGACTCGCACACGAAGGGTTCCGTACCATCATAAAATATTTAACACAAACAAATCACGTTTTTTGTATGGAGCCCCCCGCTTTATTTTTTATTATTTTAAAATTCTACCTATTTGTTGTTATAGGGGCAAAATAAATACACACTCTGTGAAAATTTCAGCTGCCAACCTATTACGGTTCATGAGATACAGCCCTGTGACAGACGGACGGACGGACGGACAGACGGACAGCAGAGGCTTAGAAATAGGGTTACGTTTTCACCCCTTGGGTACGGAACCCTAAAAATGGGCACTAAGAAATACCTACTAAAAAATATCGTGATATTCATTAATTCTACGCCTCCACCTTGATGACAGTAATTGCCCCGACAACGACCTCTAAGCCACCCAATAAGGTTCCGGCGTCGATAAATCAGCCGTATAGCGATACGGTGTCATTTTATCGCGTGAGGGCCATTACGGCAGTCCAAAGACATTAGGGCGGGCGGGCGCGGCGGAGCGTGGGCGGGTGGCGTGAACCTCACTCGTTGGGCTGTTACTCTATTGTACAGACCTTTTTTGGGACACCGCAACTAAAATCAGGAGCGCTATTATCATTCTTGAATCTCTATTTACCGTCCGTTAGTTCTCGTGTCGATATATTATGCATCAAAATTGTATTATGAAAGTAAGTATATTTTAGTATTGCCAAGAACGGAAATATTATTTTCAACGCGCTGAGATGTGTTTCCGAAAGTACTAGCTCCATGAATGGATGAATGTAAAACAAAGTTATTTAACTTTACAAGTTCACTTTCAAGTTTCACAAGAAGATCTAGATTATATTCTGTGGTTCACAACACAAGCATATTCGCTGAGGCCAGTCGCGTATTGTCTCCTAAACGCCCTAGCCAGTTTGCTCCAGCAATACTTTTTAATTTTTACTGTTCCGTACCCAAAGGGCGCCCACGGAACCCTATTACTAAATCTCCTGTGTCCGTCCGTCCGTCCATCCGTCCTCCCGTCTGTCACAGGGCTGCATCCCATAAACCGTAATAGGTAGGCAGAGGAAATATTCACAAAGTGTGAATTTAGTTTGCCGCTATAACAAATAGGTTAGGTTAGGTTAGGTTAGAAAATAAAAATTATACTGGGGACCTGCATTAGTATTATGACCCCCGGCGAAGTTTCTGGTCGGTTCTTCTTCGTCTGTTGTGACCATACCGTCTAAAAAATTTACGAATGCGAGTGTGTATATGCACCTAAAGGAGGAAAATAAATTGATAACCTACAGTTTTACGTGGAATTCGAACCACGAAAAGCCCGAAAGGTCGAATGGTTTTCCAACGACATCTACATTTATCGACGCACTGTTATCAGATTTTGAAAATCAGATAACGCTTTTGGTCTAGACATTCGCCGGAAGCAGGGTTCGAACCTGCAACCTTTGGAGTACATGTCCACTGCTCTACCGCTGAGTTATCACAATTGTCGAGCAAAAACGTTTTCAGATTACAATGGCTTCAATGTGCTTGTAGACTGTCTTTTTCACAAAGTACTGATTACCTTAATCCTCACATTAACGGGCCTTTCTTACCATCTCGCAATCTATACAAGTGGAAGTTAATCAGAACTTTAGTAATAAATGCCCTTTAAGCGTTGATTAAAATGAATCAGCACTCAACCACGCTTAATGTAATCACAATGTATGTTATCCACACACGGCAGTTCGCACATACAATGTACATACATACAACCATTCGACATCGCTGTCGAATGCACTGGACAAATAATGTAGTGTTGACACAGACACTGCCATGCCCGTCGGTAATATTGCTCGTGCAAAATGTATTCGTGTCTCCTCCGGAGTCAACATATTTACGAGTTCAATTTAGCATTCGAATGGGCGACAAAAGCGGACGTTGCGTCGCGCTTCCCCGTCGCGTCGGTGGCGGTCGGCGTGACGTCACGTCCGTACGGCCACTTCCGGCCGCGCAAACACCGCGGCCGACAGCACAATTTCCTCCGCCGCATCGCACCTCCACTCGAGCGATGCGGCGAAACTGTAACCGCGCAGCTAAGGGGTGTGTGCTTCAAAGTAGATGGCGGCGCCAGAAATTGACAAATAATCATCCATGTCCAGCAGTGACGTAACGCTCAGCGCGTGAACACGTTCACGCTGGAACGGTTTTGATAAATCGTTTTATGACAGTAAATACATAACTACGCAGTGTGCTCGTCAATACAGTAATTGTATTGGCTATATATTTAGGCTATAAGACTGTTATATAGCTTGTAACTTTCCATTTTTTGAAAGTTATAGCAGAAATAGCTACCAACGACTGTGGCGCCATCTACGTGGACACACAGACCTTCTTAAGGTTGCGTAATGTAAAGAATATACATATTTCATCATGCATAATGACAGACATATAAATACCATAGTTATTGTTTAAATGACGCTCATACTTTGCTTTACCTTTTAATTTATCTTTAAAGTACCTTCGTAATTTTTAGTAAGTTTAACATTCATATAACTAATATGGATCTAACAATACTCTACTTAACCAAAGCGGTGCTCAAATATTTCAAACCCTGGCGTACATTTACTTTTTACTGTAGTTTATCTTTTGCAGTAAATTCAATAATTTTGCCACGAAGCCTGCTTTATAGTCTACGAAGTTTTCACATCTTGTGCTAAGTTAAAAGATCACTTTCCTAAGCTCCAAGAAAACACTTTCACGCGTCTCTCTTATCTCCTTACTCTTACTTAGATAGTTATTTTAGTCGTAGACTCTAGACGGTATAGCGTGCTATTGTTTTTTAAGAGTCACTTATTTAAAAATAATTTAGGAATTCAGATAGGTTTTCATTTCAACACCACTAACGCCCAGTTCCACCACCTCCAGCTACAAAAATCCCAAAGTTATCTTTTGGAAAAACTAAAAACGTGCAGACACAACATTAGTTGGCTGATGTTCGATAAGAAAAATAAAGTAAATTGGAACAATGGTTTTGTAACTTTACCAAACAACGAGCTTAATTATCGGTTGCTTAATGATTCAAAGTTAAATTTGATGATTTTCTATATTTATGATTTCAACATTAATGGGCCCTAGAATATCTCATTGTGTTTTTTTATTTGGTTCGTCAATAGTGACTTATTTCATTAAAACACAATATAAATATAAATAAAAGAAATCAAAGACAAACACAACATGATAAAATAAATGTTTAACGGGTATATTACTAACGGTTTAATAGACTTCGATAATAACATTTACATTCAATAAAATATTTTTGGTAGTAATTTTTTAAAACAGTGTTTTTAGTTCTTGCTATTTATTTAACTTATTATTATTCATAACATATAATTATCTAAAGTCGTCCATAAAGGTGAATCGTCGAACTCCTCGTCTATGGGCGGTGCGTAATGAAGTCTAAATTTAAACCGCATTGTACGGCAAGGCTTAGGGCCGAGTGCACGAAAGGACAAAAAATCAAAATCAACGTCAAAGTATGTTCAAACACGTCACTTTGTTTGGACAGTATGGAAGGAACTCTATGCGGATCACTAAAAGTGACGTGTTTCAACATTGATTATCTCAGCCGTCTCTTCGTGCAACCGGGGCTTAGACTAGTTCCGGCCTGGATAACGTATAAGAGGGCCAATGAGTAGCATCCTATGCGTGAGACTTTTCTTCTGACCATCTCTTTCTTCTACCCGTTTCCCATCATCTCGGGGGGATTTGATTCCAGTTTAGATTGGATATTAGCCGGAGAAAAATCACGCATGGTTATCCTTGACTAATAGACTGTAAACTTGGTTAATATAGTATTAGGGCTTTACTAAATCCAAATCCACAACGGAATAGTTATACGATGTTTTGTCTTTTACATTGACATTCAATTAGTTTCATTTCAAATTCGATCTAGAGGGACGAAACATGTTATAACATGGTTCATCTTGTTTCATTAGTAACAGGGTTAGACTTTTAGTCAGAATTTTTGAGGAGACAGATCAGTCGTTTTTATTTATATTTAATTAAGATTGTGTTTGATTTTTTAGGTCCCTGTTTAACCTCCAAATACATACGTAAGCAAAAAATATTGTAAGGCGTAATAAATATTCTTTGATATAATTATCACGAAACATATAATAGGTCTGCTCACAGTGTTTAAATGTTCACATAATACTGTTTCATAACACAGGAAGATCAAAGTGCAACATTACTTAACCTTTTACCCGAAGCGTTTACATGTGTAGCGAATATCACCGAGCACCTTTAACGGACCTCATACATTTATTTCGCAACAATTTCATTCAAATTAATTTCACATTCAAATTAAGGTGGCCCAACCCGGCGGGCCTAACTCATTCGCGGGCACGGTACAAAACCGTGCTGTTGCGCTCTGGGACCTTCTCTGTTTCAAAGAATAAGGCAGGCTCCGTGATGAGGAAGATGCAACATGTCCACAAAAAAGACAATGTGCATAGTGTATGATTTGGTAAGATTTACGAATTTTTTTATTTCAAAACGACTTATAGCTAAAAGTAAACCACGACCGCTGTACTCAAAAATCTAACATAAACCAAATAGATCACAAATCTTGATTAAATAAGCTATGTCTGATGACTAATCTTTTTACGATGTTCTTACTTTATCATTGCGTAATCCACCTCCAAAGTTATTGTATAAAACGCGCGAAAAATTCGAACTTTCGGACCTTATAACTTAGAAACCAAACACAATTTTACAATGCCAATGGTCATCAGACATCTAGTTCGATTAAATAAAGCTATTTTGAGCAAAATTTTGGATCTGTGACAAGAAATACGGGCGTGATCTTCTTTCCCCTTTTGTATGTGGAGATGAGCGGAATGGGCCACCTTAAGTCGTAAACACATCTAATGTATCGGATACACATTTACATGAAGCATAATCACACAATCTCGGTCGCTCTCGTTAAAATAACATAGAAAGGCCTGAACAACGGTGAATATCCACATACCATAGTGTGATGAATAATGTAGTTGAGGTTTTAGCTTTTATAATCAAATAATGGATTAGATGAAAGTTTGAAATTGAGTTTCTTTGTGGCTTCTTCTTAAGAGGATAATGAGGTGATCGAGTTCCATAGCTCGTGCCAGTTTTCTCAGTCAAATTAAAAAATATTTTACGGAAATAAAATAAAATTTGCACATAAAATAAACCAACTAGAGCTAGGTCTACACGTTTTCATGTTTTTTATTACAGAACTTATATACATGATATACGCCCTTAAACATTTTGATACTTATATCATAGATATAAGATAAGTTATCCAAAAAATCAAAACGTACGGACGTAGATACCAGTTGATACATTTAATATTAAAAAGTTCAGAAAAATATTTCCCAATTCGATTAAGGAAACACGCACGAGCCATTGTATAGAACTTGATTACCTCATTATCCTCTTTACTCGGTGCAGTAAAAGCTTCTGATATCATTTGATTTGATCGAAGTAGCCAGGAATAAAATAGTATAACCGTTATGCAACCGAAGTGATCGTCCGGGACAGACGTCCGTAAAACAGACTGTCGATATGCCTTTTCGATGTAATCGGCTTCGATGTAGAGGCTGAACCAATGTGCAGACGGTGGAACGTGGGTGCACGCAACCCGAACGCGCCTACGGTTAGCAATCCATCGAAGGGCACCGAAGCGTTCGTTTTGGAGGCGAGCTCTCAAGCGCCCGACCTGCGGCTATCTTCATTGTTATACAGGAGCAACATATTAATTTAATTAAATCCAGACAAGGGTGAAGCTTTTCTGTTGATGCCCGGATTGGAGAAACAACGGGCGCTATCAAACTCGCTGGCGCGTCTAGTCCTACTGGGAATCAGACTCGTTTTATTATTATTATTGGCCTCATTCAAATCAGTGGAAATTACGCTCGGATAAAATTAAAATAATTTTAGCATCTCAATAAATTCGAGAAAATTTAATTAAAAAAAAAATAGGCATTCGGTGGAACAATGAAACTGTTAAAATTACTAAGAGTGAGTATTTTTAATAATTCTTTTATTTCAACATTATTCACGATGCGTTTAAATTAAGTTCAATACTGAGATTTTCTGAAGAGCCCAAATAAAAAAAATTCAAGATCATTCCTATAATCAGGGTAGGCAAAGCGTTTCACAAACATATTATAGGATAAGGAGAGTATGGCACCTGACAGACCCAAATATATATTTGCATCTACGTATTTGGGCGAGGACTTGGGAAAAGATAGAAGACTCAATGGACATTCACGACACAATGGTAAATTTTTATTCGTACTTTATTGCAACGGATGAGGTCTGAAATTACCTCGAAAACATGACATCGGTAGTCGATTGTCATAATTTTTATCGTAAATGTACACGGCACCCTACGTAACAACAGCATTGGACATACAAAACCGAAATCAAATTACAAATGTGTATTTTCGATGTACCTCATGACCTATTTGCCAGCTATCCGCCTTCAACGCGCACTGCTAGAACACAATGGACCACTGAACTGTGAATCGCCAATTTACATTTCAAATGGCTGCTGCACGTACGAATTCAAAGTGAAACATTCGCCAAAGACACGGTACGCAAGTAGGTATATAAGTGCATATGAAATGTATGGTATTCTAGAGAGCAAACAAGACTCTCAAATAAAAATTAATATTCTACGAATAAGAAGACATAGACTTGTGGTGAAGGCTGACTTCTATCTAATGTACCGTGCCGGCTATCCTATTCCTCTGTTTACATTTTTATATCCCTGGGTTTAGCTTGAGGTTAAATGTTATGCACAGCCGAAGTTTTACAAGTCTCCATTAAGCCTCCGTACTAACTACGCCGGATGAAACTCATTTATTCTTTAATTTCTCAGAGAATACTTAACTTATCACAATAATTTCCGCCTTTTTGTACCGTATGGATGCAAATAAAGTATTTTTCATTTTCTTTTAATTTTCAATTTTCCTTCATTATTGTATAGCTTCAGGTATATTTCGCATGAAATAAATTATTTTCGTTTCCATACCATAAACTTTGCTGGATGGAAAAATAATCACCAAAATAGGCATATTTTTTCACATTACTTATTCAGTATTCAGCATTCTCGTTCAAATATATTTGAACGAGCGAGCAAACTGTTCAGCACTTTAGTTCAGTCTAATTTTTAATCACCTCAATGTATCAATAAAAAAAAATGTCAACTGAATTAATTTTACTTTATTCTCCACCAATAAGTAGAATGGGTGAATTTAAAATTATTGTATTTCTGTACTGGGATTTCGAACATTGATGATGATGAATCGTCCATTCAACACACTTTAAAGCCGACTGCATTTAGTTTCAAAATATTTACAGCATGTGCGGACATATCTTTTTTTGTCAAGTCATCAAGTGTTTTATAAGTTTTTTTTTCTAAAAAAAAAAGTTCGGAGGCATTACGAAAAATGTATTACCAAGTTATAAAAAAAAATCAATTTCTCACTATCTATTTATCATAATTGCAAATATTACTTCCATAAGAAAAGTCATATCCTTAAGAGTACGTAAACTTACCCGTCGCAAGCATCGCCTCCGCTACAAAACAAGGAGTAGGTACTTGTACTTACCTGTAAGCAGAAAAATATATGTTAAAACACCAAAGAATACATTTCAAGAAATGCACTAATAGATACCCGCGTTGAAACGGAAAAACAGACAGACATATTGCCAGATATACAGACGTCACATGTTGGATATCATGAGATTTTAGTTATTAATACTTAAATTGTACGGATACACATAAGCTTACTTCTTTTCGAAATTTTGTCCATTGCGTTTCGGACATTATCAGGATCGCGGCGCGACCTCCGACGCGTCGTCCAGTCAGGGTCAACTAAAAGTAGCTGATCCATTTTTGCAAAAAAAAAACATCGAAACAAATTTGTTATATTCTTTTGGATTCGAACGGGAGAATTACTGTAATTTTAGTGACACAAGTTCCAGTTTGGTGCACCTTGCCTTTGACGAAGCTCAAGTTAAATAAGGAGGGACCATAACGAAGATACTGTCCGTGCTCAAACTGTGAAAGCCTGAGCGTTGAACACCGATGGTCGGATTCGGCGATCTGGCCAGTCGACGACAATCTGCCATTTTTTATTGGTTTCCAGTGGTTGCGTGAGCACAAATTTATTTGTTGCTTCCTTTCGCGCGTATTTCTGGAAGCGGGGGCCAGCCAGTTCGATATGTAACGTTACACTCCCTCTATTCTTACTGCATATAAAATTTATTTTAATGAACAAAATGTGTTCCCATATTGCAATATAACTATACCAAATAATTAGATGACCGCTTGGCCAATCAACTTGATTTTCTGTACCTTACATGAGTCGCATGGTATTGATTTTTTAAATATAAAAACTGCGTGAAAATAAAGTAAATATAATGTTTCTATGTAAAATGTATTTTGTCTGTTAAATGACACGGTTGTGATTTTTCGAAGAGAAACATGCAAAGATAGTTTCTTGGCCGAATATAATACAAACATTTAGGAATTGGGCACAGCATTCTTTAAATATTATTTCCAACATACGTTGATATGTAAATATACTTTTTCGTAATAAGCAGGTACGTCGCTTATTCCAAGGAATGTGACATGTATGAAGCAAGGACTCGGGTCCAGCCTTGCAGTATATTCGTAAAGTATGTAGTTCTTTTTACTGGGCTCTTTCTTCAATTAATGTGTCCTTGCTTCACGGTCGATTATACATACATACATGTCACATACGTTGATATGTGTGGAACATCGCGGACCATAACCTTAAGCCTATCATAACGGGTGTCATTTCTGGCTCCCACCGATATTCAGTATAAGAGTACCCACCAGTTGACTATGTCAAGCTCGTTTCGCCCAGTTATGTTTTACGCACACACAATAAGAGGCGAGCCAATTTGCTGACATCCAGCTATTTTTAGAAAGTATGGTAGGAGTGGTGGGTCTCCTCACGATGTTAAGCCGAATTAGGTGCCAATCAGCGTAATTAGAATGTTTAGGATTGCTCCTTCTTTCGCGATCTAAGGAATAGATAAAGAGATGGAGCTAAACTCAAAGCGAGTCCTAAAATAATATCTTCACCGCCGCGCCGTCCTGGAGTGATATTGTACCGCCGCTGCGGTATCCACCAAGCCTCCGCTACCATTTGTATTCCCCGGGCACTTCCAATGGCCCAATTAGTACGCTTAATGTGCGCCCATTCCCTTAGTCACGTACTTTGGATTCTTTTTGGCATAACGTGCATTCCAATTAGCTAAAATAATTACGGACATTACTTAAGCACACGTGTCAATTTATTTAGTTTTTCCAATGTTGTTTGTTGCTGTCAATTAAAATTAACTGGTTAGACTTGTTACGTCAAGAGAACTGATTAGCGAGGCTTCACCGCTGTGCCTTTGTGCGCAATATGAGTGTATTTGTATGTTTGTTTACTCGGCAATTAAAATAGAGCTTTTAGACATTTGAAGGGATTGGTCCTTAACATTAAACAAATTTAGGATTGTAGATCAAACGGAAGGCTATGATGCCAGTAGGAGCTCAAAGTAATTGCCTATCTGATCTCTTATAATTCAACATTTGGTACATATTTTCGGTCATTTCGACTGTAAGTTTATCATGAATTTAAAAATACCTTTTCGAGGTGATGATGAAGTTGCTCGATTGTCTACTAAACCCAGTGTTTTCAATGGCAGGTTGCTAACATCTCACCTTTAAGGACGATAATTAAATAGTTATTAAAACATGGTTGAAACATCATTGCAACATATATTAGGTCTGTACATAGCTTATCGTTTTAATTTACAAACTGTAATTATATTTCTTGGATTATTTTTGACACATGACTTATTACTTAAAGACAAAGCTCAGCTGGTAATGACATAATACAAAATAAGAGCTTTGTGGAACCCATGCAGTTAAGATTATTTACCACGCTTAATTTGAAAGCATAACGTCTTATGGACTCGTGTTCTGAAGCAACGGAGCAGAGTATGTTCAATCTTTGCAGCCAATGACCGCAACGCAGATGAAGCGTTGAATAAATGTATGTAGGTATAATCTTAAACACTGTGTTAGTAGGAGCCATTCATTACGGGAGGAGGGACTGTAGGAGAATTCCAAAATATGGGTATACAGCCGGTGGCGAAATTGGTAGACGCAATACCCGCGAATGGTATGTTTTGCTGGTTCGGGTCCAGCGTTGCAGTTTATTCGTAAAGTAGTTCTTTTTACTGGGCTGTTTCTTCAATTAATGTGTCCTTGCTTCACGGTCGATTATACAAACATACATGTCACATTCCTTAGAATAAGCGACGTACCTGCTTTGTACGAAAAAGTATATTTACTTAATACACTACACGTTCCACCAAAAATTCCAGGAGAATTTGAATAGTGTGAGTTTCTACAACTAATTATAAATCAATACGATGTGAACAATTTAGGAGACAATATTATATTTTAAAAAAAGAGTTAAATAATTGTTCGTGGCTAACCATTAAGGTATCATGTTAAGGTATCCTTGAGTATAAGATTTTCACGTTGCATAATCTATGAAATTTTAATAATTGCCTAATACGTATACAAGTATACTGGAAGAACTAATCGTGACTGTAGTTGCGAAATTTGTTTTTAGGCTCTTCTTCCGGCGGATTAATGAATTCTAGGTAGGTTTCGTTACCATAGAAAATAAATGAAACAAATTAATAAATAACAAATTTTATTGGTTTCAATAAACAATCAATGAAGAAACGTTAAATGTTCATATTTCCGATTAAGCTGCAAATGCCTGTTCATTAAGAATTAAATTAATTTTGGTACAACCCTCACCGTCCCTCCATAAATTCAATTTTAACCCTACAATTGAGGGCCCTTTAGCGCAGGATATTTTATTGAATTTCCTAAGACCTCATCTCATTTATAATTTGACAAGAAACGCTCCCGAGACTGGTGAAGTCGTTTAATATGAGCAGTAGCTACAGTGTGGGGCTCAGAAATATTGCTTTGAGCATAATTTTATTATAATGCTCGGGGGCTTTGTTCTGGGAGATGACTTCAAAAGGATTTGTAAGCCCCGGGGCTTCTGCAACTAGATACTGCTATCAATAAGTGAACGCAGCGGACCCTACGCAGCACTGCTTGCTGACTGACACATGTCAAAGAAGTCATGCATACGGTCCCGCATATTTTGAAAATACATGTGTTGATATGTCAATGTAGTAAATTGTTTAAATTTAATTTATTAAAAATGTAATGTTAAGTATTGTTAAATAATTGGATAAAAAAGTCTAACCAAAGAGATATTACCAATATTGTTTCATACAAAATGTACTGATATTTCTTATTTTAGTCAAAAATATCTCTCTAAAGCCATAGTTAGTAAGTTAAATGAGGCAAAGATAAAAAAATATATTGACAAAGAATAGGGGGGTAACCTCTTATTCACCAGATTTTTTTTACGTACGGAATATTGCGTCTGTTAACCTCAAAATCTATAAATGTACAGGGCACGATGGCTTCAACACGTGCTTTCTTTGAGAACAAGTTGGTAAAGTATATATACTTTTTCGTACTAAGCAGGTACGTCGCTTATTCCAAGGAATGTGATATGTATGTATGTATAATCGACCGTGAAGCAAGGACACATTAATTGAAGAAAGAGCCCAGTAAAAAGGACTACATTACGAACATACTGCAAGGCTGGACCCGAACCAGCAAAACATACCATTCGCGGATATTGCTTCTACCAATTTCGCCATCATCGGCTGTATACCCATAATTTGGAATTCTCCTACAGTACCTCTTCCCGTAATGAATGCCTGCTACTAACCAGTGTTTAAGATTATACCTGCATACATTTATTTAACGCTTCATCTGTGTTACGGACATTGACTGCAAAGATTGAACATTCAATTGTCGGTCGAAGATACATACATATATATCACATAACTTGGTAAAGAATACACAGTTAGCAAAAATGCATTTCACATTTCACAAAACAAACGCACTGCATGGTTATAGTGATTACAAAAGTTGACTCATCTTGTAAGCGGAGCGTTCGCAGAGCGTTAGCGTTCGACCCGCTTTGGGGAGTAACCGGCCTCCAACCAGCGGGTCTGAAGGCAAGCATACCGAACCCTTAAGGTGGCCCAACCCGTTCATCTCCCCATACAAAAGGGGAAAGAAGATCACGCCCATATTTCTTGTCAGTGATCCAAAATTTTGCTCAAAATAGCTTTATTTGATCGAACTAGATGTCTGATGACCATTGGCATTGTAAAATTGTGTATGGTTTCTAAGTTGTAAGGTCCGAAAGTTCGAATTTTTCGCGCGTTTTATACGATAACTTTGGAGGTGGATTACGCAATGATAAAGTAAGAACATCGTAAAAAGATTAGTCATCAGACATAGCTTATTTAATCAAGATTTATGATCTATTTGGTTTTTGTTAGATTTTTGACTACAGCGGTCGTGGTTTACTTTTAGCTATAAGTCGTTTTGAAATTAAAATTTTCGTAAATCTTACCAAATCATACACTATGCACATTGTCTTTTTTGTGGACATGTTGCATCTTCCTCATCACGAGGCATTGTCTTATTCTTTGAAACAGAGTAGGTCCCAGGGCGCAACAGCACGGTTTTGTACCATGCCCGCGAATGAGTTAGGCCCGCCGGGTTGGGCCGCCTTAAGTATCTTGTACGCGGTACTTGCGTTAGTGCGATGCATATAGCGCGATTGCATAGAAGATAGGCGCCGTGCTCCGTGGACTACCCGGCAACAACGTGAAGTACGCGTAACCATAGAATAAATATGAGTTTAAGAGGTTAATGAGGTTATCAAGTTCTATACAATGACACTTGCCTGTTTCTTCAGTCAAATAAAGATTTTAATTCTGAAATTTTGGAGATTCAATAAATCAACTGACAGCTACGTCTGTACTTTTTTGTTTTTTGATAACTTAACTGGTATGATTAAGGCGTTAAAAAAAAGGGTTAATTCCGGCGGGTTGGTACCAACGCAGTGAATGAACGATGTTCGAATCGGCTATGAAAATTTGTCCGTGTTTTCCATCTAGTTCAATGTAGCCGAGCAATATAAGGATGGTCCTGGCATGGCATCTAGTTCCTATGTGATGTGTTAATATCTGACGTTCAGTTTGGGATTAGTCATCCATGTCCAGTTACATAATAACCCTCCTTCTTTCGCAGTCGGGTAAAAATAGAGAATCAGTCGTATGCAACAGTTCATGACTATTCGAGTATTGTGTTCGAATTCGGCATTACACCAATCGTACACGTGGTACCCGTTACAATGTATAACCTAACAGCACCGCGGTGGTCCGTAGTTAGGAACACAATACCGCATACAGCGGACCCCTTCTCGGATACAACATACATCAAGCTCAGTCGGTCGCCGCAGCCGGCACACTGGCGGACCCGCACCTGACGCGAACGATCCATCATCGTGCGACGCAGACAGTGCGGGCTCATTCTTCACAAATAAGGGCCTCCCTCACTCCGCAGCCGAGGCGAGTCGTAATAAATTGCAAGTTTCTAGTATTGTGTTCGAATTCGGCATTACATCGATCCACCACGTGGTACCCGTTACAACAAATAACCTAACATCACCGCGGTGGTCCGTAGTTAGGAACACAATACCGCATACAGCGGACCCCTTCTCGGATACAACATACATCAAGCTCAGTCGGTCGCCGCAGCCGGCACTCTGGCGGACCCGCACCTGACGCGAACGATCCATAATCGCGCGACGCAGACAGTGCGGGCTCATTCTTCACAAATAAGGGCCTCCCTCACTCCGCAGCCGAGGCGAGTCGTAATAAATTGCAAGTTTCGACTTTTGTGTTCGAATTCGGCATTACATCGATCCACCACGTGGTACCCGTTACCACAAATAACCTAACATCACCGCGGTGGTCCGTAGTTAGGAACACAATACCGCATCCAGCGGACCCCTTCTCGGATACAACATACATCAAGCTCAGTCGGTCGCCGCAGCCGGCACACTGGCGGACCCGCACCTGACGCGAACGATCCATCATCGCGGGACGCAGACAGTGCGGGCTCATTCTTCACAAATAAGGGCCTCCCTCACTCCGCAGCCGAGGCGAGTCGTGATAAATTGCAAGTTTCGAGAATTGTGTTCGAATTCGGCATTACATCGATCCACCACGTGGTACCCGTTACAACAAATAACCTAACATCACCGCGGTGGTCCGTAGTTAGGAACACAATACCGCATACAGCGGACCCCTTCTCGGATACAACATACATCAAGCTCAGTCGGTCGCCGCAGCCGGCACTCTGGCGGACCCGCACCTGACGCGAACGATCCATCATCGCGCGACGCAGACAGTGCGGGCTCATTCTTTACAAATAAGGGCCTCCCTCACTCCGCAGCCGAGGCGAGCCGTAATAAATTGCAAGTTTCCACCGCGGCGGCGCCACGCCGTCTACAGAAAAATACAGCGTGGCTCCGAAGAACCGGACCGCTCGGCGGTTTAACGGTAGAATCGTTCCAAAATCAGTTCCGTATTCGCGTTAGGAAAAAATAAATGTTCTGCATGAATGACACAGAAGACCGCAAATCACTTTGGCGAGACAAAAAAAAGTGAGCAGCCGCCGGCGCAAAGGAATATTACAATTATAACCGGCTATGTTTATTTGGGAAAACAAATATTTTTCAAAGATTCTCTAAAATTATTTTTATTACAAAATCGTTATGGGTGGCTTTGCCAAGCACGGATATCGACGATCTCCGTGGTGCCGAGATAACAAAAGTGCTCTGAACCGGCAAATGAAACCGCCGTACATGTTGTGCTTGTGGGCGCACAAATCCGAACAGTACTCCACGCAAGACCTTATCTGCGCCTTGTACAGAAGCAGTTTTTGTTCAGGCGTGAAATACTGACGCATCCCGTTGAGGACTGCCAGCTTTTTTGAAGCGAGCTTAGCTTTATCCTCGATATGACGTCCATGTACCTGTAGCGATTTAATAAAGTCGTCTCATCGGGTAGGTGTTTTCATCTCTCTCCAACTCTTAGCAGCAGTGATGCTTTAGTTGACTTTTCACTCCCACACTGATCTTTGGTTGCAGCACGTTTTTATGTCTTGATTATGTTTCCCATTATTGTCTTTATAGCTTTATTTTAAAATAACTGCCACATAACATTACCAAATATTGTAAGCTGTAATAACAATAAAATAAAGTAATTAAATCTAAAATGCTAAATAACAGTTTAACAAAAACAATATCTCCATTACAGATTAGCCGAATATATTGTATAGAGACTAAACAACTAGCCTATGGCAATCCCTCCTCATTTCCATTTATTTAATCTACATAACGACCTGTATAATGGAAATAAGTGATTGCGAGAAGTACGACATTTTTTTCCACGGAACTTTCGCTGGAACAATCGAATAGAATTTCTTTCTTGTAATGAAGAATCGTTAGAAATATTAGTGAGCCCTAGGGAATAACAACATAACAAATACATAAAAAAAAACTTTGCACTTCAGTTCAACACTAGGTTACACGTCAGTTTCACGGCACTACTAAATTAAATACGATTAATACTTTTTTGTATCCATCTACTTAATATAAGTTCTGGGAAATGTCAAGACCGACCGTCGCAACTATTTCAAAGAGACAAGTGAAATTGAGATATAGCTACAGCATAAGAATATTCGTAGAATAACCGAAAACCAATTACCCTGTCATAATAACTAAAAACGCAAGCTTTAAACCTTTTGATAAGCGACTCAGACAAAACCTATTCACGAAACTAAGTTTCCTTTTTGACTGAGTTTAAGATTAAAATATTCAATTTCAAAGCAAAACTAATTAGGGAGTCCTGATACGGGGGGAAGGGGAGACAGGTAGACTGTGCCTGGTCGTAATGGTAAAATAAGAAGGAAGAGGCCTAGCTTAGCCACTGATAAAACCAGTCAAGTGCGAGTGCAAGGACTCGCACACAAAGGGATTCCATCGTACAAGATTTAACACCAAAAAACAAGTTTTTTTATAGTACGTAGTAGTTTATATCACGTAATTTTACCTATTTGGAAACTGATAACGGTTCAGTGGTGAAACATTAATATTAATTTCCGATGTTTTTTTTTCGCGGTTTCCATAAAAATTAGTCACGCGACATCGACAAAATCTATAGGGACTGTTACATTACGATCTTTTAAAATTACGTCTAAGACATAAAAATAAAGAAGACAGATAATGCGTAACTACGTCGTAACTACTAAACTCTAGTCGAATTTTAGCTTGAGTCTGGCTGACACAAATATCTCGTAAACGTATAATAAAAATATATTGCACAGTATGTGTACATATAGCACCGGTTCCGAAGTCGATTTCGTATTTCCAATCTTTTTCCGAATGTGAAAGTAAATTTTCGTTCCAATAAATAACCTTTATTATAACTGTATCGCGTTGTGAAATATCGAAAAAAGCTAGCTCGTTATAAGTGAGCCTTGAAAAATAATTGAATATCCACGAGTATTTGTAGAAATATCAGAATATTATTTCAATTTAGCAACAAGAAACCACGATATAGGACGCCTTTTAGAATACTGCAAAAATAAGTTATGTTTCCGTGTACAAGCCGGAAGAACTTTAACATAACAGTCAAAGAAGAAATATCCAGAAAAAAACCCAACTCCAAAATGCACCAAAAGAGCCCCAAAACTTCATTTTCACCGACTATCCTACTCAAACTCTACGTTTCGAAATAATTAAGTATTTGTAGTATTGGAAGATGAAATATCAGAATATTTAAATTTAGCAACACGAAACCAGGATATAGGACGTCTTATAGAATACTGCAAAAAATAAGTTATGTTTCGTGCACAAGCCGGAAAAACTTCAACATAACAGGCGAATAAGAAATATCCAGAACAAAAAAAACAAATTTAACAAAAAAAATAACCGACTTCAAAGGAAAATCACTAAAAAGTAAAAAATAATTTTCATTTTTGTAGTTACGATTTCTGTAATTTTTTGAGTCGGCGTCAGCCGGGCACCCGCTGCGCCAATCAAGAGAACCTAACCTAACCTAACTTAACCTAACCTAACCTAACCTTGGCTGACACCGACTCAAAAAATTACAGAAATCGTAACTACAAAAATGAAAATTATTTTTTACTTTTTAGTGATTTTCCTTTGAAGTCGGTTATTTTTTTTGTTAAATTTGTTTTTTTTATTTGTTTATTTTTAGTGAATCTGAAGTAAACTTACTAATTTGTACACGTCCTTTCCAATAAAAAAAGAATCACCGAAATCGGTTGGCGTTATATTGAGTTATTTGTCCATTTGTCGCGCACATCTTAATACAAATTTAAGACTTTTATGATTTTCTAATGGATATCATTGTCAGAACTTAGCCAAATTAAAATGGGAACACTTGGCAAGCACTAGCTATCATTTAAAAAAATAATCATCAAAATCGGTTCACCCAGGCAAAAGTTATGAGGTAACAAACATAAAAAAAAAAAACATACAGACGAATTGATAACCTCCTCCTTTTTTTGAAGTCGGTTAAAAACAAATTCCAAAGTGCATTAAAAGAGTCCCAACATTTCATTTTTACCGACTATACTACCCCAAGCAAATAATTTTGCTTATGTATTCTATTCAAAGATATGAGGTGGCTTTTAATTTGTGTAACTTTTGCATAGAAGATCATGATATATTTAGCATGCATCGAGGTGGAGAAAACGTTTTAGGTATAATATAAAATTTGTATAAATGATAAAATATTTGAAATCGTATCAAATATTTTCTTTATTAGAATAAATACGAACTTGAAAAACATATTCAATCTACCATAAACACAGCATGCGATTCATAGAAAACAGCTTCCCTCGAAATTTCATTTATACAGTCTCAGAGTAAAATGACTGGTACCATTGGTTCGACTGGTTCGGAATCCATGTAAAACTGTAGGTCCCCTTCCCCTACTAGGTGGTAGGGTTTAAGCCCGCCCGGGTTGGTACCATCGCATTGGATGAAAAGATGGTCGAAGCGGCAATGAAAAATTGTCCGTGTTTTCCATCCAGTTCAATGTAGCCGTGCTCATAAAGGGAAGGTCCTGGCATGGCACCAAATTCCTTCGGGAATGTGGTGTATTGGGCTAATATCATAACGGTAGTTGTGTGGTATTAGCCATCCAAGTCAGGTCACATAAAAAAAAACATAAAAAAAAAATAAAAAAAATATGGGACCTTAAAAAGAGCGCAATATATTTTAAACAAAAAGCATTGTAATTTGAATTGTTTTATTGCTGGACCGCGAGGTAGACGAGGAATATCAAAGATCAGATAGTTTAATTTATTGGCCCATGAATTATCTAAATGTAATAAATATGCAGGATGTTTTAAAATGAATGGTTCAAGGCCAGGTGAGGTGAATTTGGCTTTTCTGAGCACCTTTAGTCCCGTGCACAGCCACCACTTACCGGTTTTTCATAATATACATATATATATATTGTAAAATTATTGTGCTCGAGTCAGTTTTCCGGGTATGGCACAACTAGTGCATATGTTTCCATTTTATTTTTTTAATATTTATTTTTTTATTATTAGTGCCCTGACATCCGGGCTTACATCCCGAACACCGAGTCGTGCCTGATAAGGGACTGATAGATTGCCATTACGGTCTGGTTTCAGTGGATACGTCGCATAGATGCGATAAAATCAAGGATGTAATCAAATCTCAGGCGATGTTTATATTACAACTAGATTTTATCATAACCTAACCCTAATACAAATCGAGGGATTGAGGGATTTGAGTGAACTGATAAAAAAGTAATTTCGGCGCTTTCAGAGCGACGTAGTTACGCATTTTCCGGTATTTTATTTTATTTAAAATGTACACAGAAGATTTCACGCAAATCTTCAGTCAACAATATGACTCAAATCAAATCTAACATAATCAACATCCTTCAGTCAAAGAATTTTAGTCTTAATGGGACACAATACTTTTAACAATTTTAAATTATTATTTTAAGAATATAATTTATTCGCCACAAATGAAACTACGATTAGCTTGAACATATTTTGTTTGATCTAATAAATCCTTTTTAGGGCTCCGTACCCAAAGGGTGCCAATGGAGCCCTATTAATAAGCCTTCGCTGTCCGTCTGTCCGTCCGTCTGTCACAGGGCTGTATCTCAGTAACCGTAACAGATAGACAGTTGAAATTTTCACAAAGTGTGTATTTATTTTACCGCTATAGCAACACATATATAAAATTAAAAAATAATCAAAATTAAAGGGGACTCCCATAGCAAAAAACGTGACTTTTTGTATTAAATCTTTTCCGATGGTACGGAACCCTTTGTATGCGAGTCAGACACGCACTAGGCTGGTTGTTTTCTGCATGTTTCTGTGGCGGTCTGGCGAGTCCATTTCGTAAAGGACGCGTCCAGCCGGCCCGCCGATGACGATGACGAAACGACTGAATGAAGGTGAAGTTTTTTTGTCAATTTAGTCTCAGCTGTCGAAAGCGAAACGAGGCTATAGAAGCTTCGCTTAAAATCCGTCACATCATTCCAGTTCACCTGTCATTCAATCATAACGCCGACTGAACTGATGCCAAACTGTCACACAGACACATCGAGAAATAGACCTTTGGGGTGGCGAGAATCTTGCCATTACAAAACATACAAAATGAAAACAGTTAATTCCACATCACATAAACCAAATCACTCTCTTATGTAATTGACTTGGACCCCAGTGGGCATGAGCCAAGTAGATGACTCGTCCAGACGTATCGTAAAACAACCAAACGGTACGAATCCATTACTCCGAATCGTGTAACTTCACGATCGAGCGATAAAACCGTGAGGTGGTTTGGGGAGTTCTCTACGGAGTTCTGTCTCGCTACAATGTCTTTCCTGCACAATACGTGACTACATACATACATAGTTGTATGCATACCTATGCAAGGGCTGAAATTATTTTTAGTAGGTTTCATTTGCGTTTCGCCCACAAAAAAAAATCTCAACCAATAGACATATCTTAGGAGGGCTTTTTAATACGCTATTACACATATAATCATACTAGCTGAAGTACCCGGCTCCGCTCGGGCCAATGTTGTTTCGGACTGTTGTCGGGCTGAACCTAACATTTCATGTTAAATGAGTTTTCCATTCGAACTTTCTTCCCGCTTTTCACCCCCTCCAAGTTTTATTTTCGCCACAAATGGTAGCCTATGTCCTTCCAAAATTTCCATACCAAAATTCATCAACATCGGTTCAGCTGTTTAGGCGTGAAAACGTAACGGACAGAGTTACTTTCGCATTTATAATATTAGTATGAGAATAACTCCTCGTACCTCCATGTATTTATGTAGTATGAATGGTGGTACTTTGATTTAATCATAAAAAAGAACTAATAATTATCAAATTCATTATAAAATATCAATGCATAATTATTAAATTGGCAAGGAATTTATAAAACATATATACGTAATCAAATAAATGAAATGATTTCATAAATCATTATTAAATAAGTTAAGACATGAAATGATGCCAACGGATTTCATCTTGGTTTTTGGGTTTACATATAAAATAAAAATAGCCTTTATTTCTACTACAATTCAATCTTGAATTGAATTGAAAAACAAGATTAGACTATTTTATAATATTAAAGGTGTTAATGGTTACATGTATAATTATGAATGAATGTATATGTAAGTTGCGTAGGCCTTTCCTAAACCTTTCCATAAATCTCTTTCCCGCGCTTCTTTTATGTGGTCTACCTTTTTTTTTCTTTTCCTGTCTCTTGGTACCCATTCTGTAAGACGTTACATATACCTAGTGTCAAATGACCTGGAATATAAATGATCCTCAAATCATTAGTCTAGCTAGGGTCCCGCTGTGGCTTCCTCAATGAATCGTTATTATTTTTTGTTTTTCTTTCGTATGCATTACAAATATGTAATTAATCGTTGTTTATCTGACATAAAACTATTCTAGGGAACCCTTCACTTATTAGTGCAGCGTTACCATGTAAAAATACAAAATAAAGTCTCGCGACAGTCTCGCATTAAAAACATTGTATAATAACTAGTAAATTAATTTCATTAAACACCACTGTATAGTCGAAAAAAGAGTTTAGGATACGCATCCTGTTGAATGAAAAGATGAACAGTCGAAATACTTTGACTTTTGGAAACAATTATAGTGTTGAGTATAGATTCAAACATAGTAGAGGATGTCTACTAGCTACTGAGTAAACAAAACCCTAACAAAATTTAATCAGAGGTATTTAAAAAACATTCATTTTCACGTTTAACCGGAAGTGTATCCTTTAAGCTTTGGTTGACTGTACCGCTAACAAATTGGTTCAGCACCTAATTCAAATTGAGAGACTCGCTTGAAAGAGCCGCGTCTGTTTGTGATTTTTGGTAATACAATTCCGTAAAATAAGTTCTCGACGATTATATAAGCTTTGCCTTCACCGAGTGCTTTTATTGGCGACGGTCATCATCTTCTAAATTGGGGCAAGGATATAATAAATCAAACATCCTTAACACCCCATTAAATAAATTTATACATTGGTTATAAACAAAACGAAATCTCAAAGTAACGCAAATTGACGTCACAAAGTACTACTTTTGGTTAGTGTTAGCTTCTGTTACGACTATTTATCTCAGTCTGAGACTAACAAAAAGTAGTACTTTGTGACGTCACTTTGCATTACTTTGCGATTTTGTCCATACAAAATGTGTCAAACTGACGTCACAAAGTACTACTTTTCGTAAGTCTTAGTTTCGGTTACGACTATTTATCTCAGCCTAAGATTGAGATAAATAGTCGTAACAGAAACTAAGACTAACGAAAATTAGTACTTTGTGACGTCAATTTGCATTACTTTGAGATTTCGTCCATACAAAATGTGTCAAAGTGACGACACAAAGTACTACTTTTCGTTGGTCTTAGTTTTTGTTACGACTATTTATCTCAGCCTTAGGTTGAGATAAATAGTCGTAACAGAAACTAAGACTGACGAAAATAGTAATTTGTGACGTCAATTTGCATTACTTTGAGATTTCGTCCATACAAATGTGTCATAGTGACGTCACAAAGTACTACTTTTCGTTAGCCTTAGTTTTTGTTACGCCTATTTATCTCAGCCTTAGGCTGAGATAAATAGTCGTCACCGAAACGAATGCTAACGCAAAGTAGTACTTTGTGACGTCAATTGGCATTGTTTTGAGATTTCGTCCATACAAAATGTGTCAAAGTGACGTCACAAAGTACAACTTTCCGTTAGTCTTAGGCTGAGATAAATAGTCGTAACAAAAACTAAGACTAACGGAAAGTAGTACTTTGTGACGTCACTTTGACACATTTTGTATGGACGAAATCTAAAAGCAATGCCAATTGACGTCACAAAGTACTACTTTGCGTTAGCATTCGTTTCGGTGACGACTATTTATCTCAGCCCTTAGTTTTTGTTACGACTATTTATCTCAGCCTTAGTGTCAACCAAGTGGTGAGCAATATATCTGAGCTATGGCCGTAATATTCTAAAGTGGGGTTTTCGAGAGTACATTATCTTCTGTGCCCCAGGTTTCGTTACTGTGCCTCGATTTAAGTGAGATACGCATCGTATTTCCAGAACGGCTCTTGGAGAGGAGCTTTAGGGCGCGACACGAATTTTAAGGCTTCGAAGAACTATTTCGACGAAATTCCATTATATCTCAACGAAGCGGTGTGTGGAGCCTTCTGTTTGCCGAATTCGGCGCGCGGTGAAGCACGCACGGAGCGAGAAGTTATTATAGGCGGCTCGACTCATCGACCATAACCATAGTAGTAAACACTCCACATAAGATTACATCAAACTCAAAATAATAAATTTCTAAGAATAGTTTGATTACTAACATTAAAATAATATTATGTTCAATGCGGCCGTACTAATAATGAGTAAGTCCTGTCATGGCACCTATGGGATATACAATTTAGAATACTTTAAAAAACCGGCCAAGTGCGCGTCGGATTCTCACACGAAGGGTTCCGTACCATCGTACAAGATTTAACACAAAAAAATGTTTTTTTGTATTTAATTTTATTATTTTTTAATGTTACCTATTTGCTGTTACAGCGGCAAAATATATACATATTCTGTGAAAATTTCAGCTGCCTACCTATTACAGTTCATGAGATACAGCCCTGTGACAGACGGACGGACGGACGGACGGACGGACGGACGGACGGACGGACGGACGGACGGACAGCGGAGGCTTAGTAATGGGGTTCCGTTTTCACCCTTTGGGTAAGGAACCCTAAAAACCGGCCAAGTGCAATTCGGACTCGCACATGAAGGCTTCCGTACCATCGTACAAAAAAAACACGTTTTTTGTATGGGGCCCCACTTTGATTTTTATTATTTTTTAATTTTACCTATTTGTTGTTGTAGCGCCAAAATAAATACACAATCCGTTTCACCCTTTGGGTACGCAACCCTAAAAATGAGAAAATTTGTAAAAATATATTCAACAACAATGTTTTGCATTGTATTTGTACATTCAAAATGATTTATGAAATAAATTTATATGCGTTATTACTAATAATGCAATAATAAATAATCATTTTATTACTTATTTAAGTATATTTTAATCATAAACTAAACGTGTTTATCACAGTTTTTAGGGTTCCGTACCCAAAGGGTGAAAACGGAACCCTATTACTAAGCCTCCGCTGTCCGTCCGTCCGTCCGTCCGTCCGTCCGTCCGTCCGTCCGTCCGTCCGTCCGTCCGTCCGTCCGTCTGTCCGTCTGTCACAGGGCTGTATCTCAGTAACCGTAACAGGTAGACAGCTGAAATTTTCACAGAGTGTGTATTTATTTTGCCGCTATAACAACAAATAGGTAAGATTAAAAAATAATTAAAATTAAAGGTGGCTCCCATACAAAAAGCGTGATTTTTTTGTTTTTTTGGCCGGTTTTTATCGAAATGACTCCTTTGAGTGTTTTTCGGATTTTTTTATAGTTTCTGATTTGGCCAGGAAAGTATACTTAAAAAATCTGTATGAACAAGGAACAAGGAACCCTTATAGTTTAGCTATGTCCTTATCCTGTCATTTATTTGAAAGCTAGGCGAACAATGTAAGTTTCAGTTTCAGTTTCTTTATTTCCTCCATTAGATGTATATTACACACTCGGATTCGTCTTTTTTTCCTTTTTATTTTCCTGTCGGTTCGATTACTTCTGGCGAAGAAGAGCCGACAAGAAACTTTATCAGGTTAATAATTGTATTTTTTTTTTAAATGAAGTCTTTATAAATAAATAAACTTATGAAGTTTACGTTTCTTTGTAAGAATTAATTGCCATTACGGAATAATATACTGCCTGCTAACAAACTAAACTCCACTCTGCTATTTCTAAGAATAATAAGCGCGAGGATTAGGAGCAACGCTCCAATTCTAGACACGAAAAAACAAGAATTTTCGTTGCAAACGACGAGGTCAGCGAAGTATACACAGAGTTCACAAAATTATATTAATTATGTACATGTAATTTTGTAACAGAATTTTCATGATATTTTTTACACATTTAGTCATAAAAAAACAAAAAAAAACCTTGATATTTTCATCGTAATCGTATTATCCTAAATCATTTTTCCTCTTTTTAATTATAACCAAGTTAATATTAATCATAGTACTAAGACGGGAAAATCTCGCAGGCATCGTGAAGAATGTTGGAAATAACCTGCCTCCCCGATCTTTTGTACGCACGCACTTCGCTCTTCCTTTGATAAAATAATGGCATTTCGATTGTTTCTGAGCTGGACTCGTTTTGTAGGGAAACACATCATAAATCCGAAAAGCACAAGGTCCAAAACCCATACTGCCCAAAACACTTATGAATACGGATATTTTCAATTAGGTTAGATTAGATTAAATGCATTTTATAATACACACGAAAAATACAAACTTTTGGATGTTCTGGGTATTGGACCTCATGCTTTTTGGACTTTATGAAGGCGACCCAATGAGGAATACCTAGCTGAACAAATTGCCCAAAAATTACCAGCCGCCGCTCGCGCTCGTGCGACGAGCTCCTCGTAGAGAGCGCAAATTTATGTGATTCCAGTCACATCGGCGCCATCGCACATCCCACGTCACAATAACTGGCCATGTCGCGAGGCGGTGTTATCGGATTGGCTCGCAGCGAGATTTGAGGGCGCGCACTCTCGGATAATGACGGCCATAAGTGAGACGTTCCGTCGCCGAGACGGCGGCGGCGCGCCGTGGCCGTTACTCCGACGACCCGCCGAATCGGGCCCCAGACAAAAATGTCCAGCGCGTTGGAGAATTCACTTGTGTCGAGATGTCGCTGCTTATTTTTAGAGCATACACAAGCTCCGTCAAGTCACACTTAACCATCAAAAGCAAAATCTAAGTTTTAGCACCGGCACAGTAGATATATTGATTGATTGAAAATTCTTTAATACGCCACAAAAAAAAAAACAATTTACAAAAAGTACAGTGCAATCTAATCTAATAAATAATATAAAGGGGAAAGTTTGTAATAATGGATGGATGGATGGATGATGGATGGATGGATGGATGTTTGTTACTCTTTCACGTAAAAACTACTGAATGGATTCTAATGAAACTTTACAATAATATAGCTTATACATCAGAATAACACATAGGCTACAATTTATGTGCCCATGGGCTTTAGAACTTTCACGGGGCTGCGAAAACGATGCCGGCAGCGATACTTCACACTAGGGGGAGAGGAGCCGGGGGCGGTGGCGGGGAGCGGCGGCGGGGGGAGGGCAGACGTCGTGACTGTTTGGTGTCCGTTTGGCGAATTTTCAAGGCACTAGCGATTTGTAAAACTTAGTACATGTACATTTAACTACCCGGGAATTAGGATTGGCTAAATAGAATTCAGTTCCGCTTACGCTAAGATGGGGCTGTCATACAAACTGCAATGCTATGCATGGCTCGGCTTTACGGCGGCAGCGCTTACTTTTACTGAAGTACGGCTTGGTATTTCCTGCAACTTTAGGACTACTTGGCATCACGCTAAATCGCCGGAGGAGCGACCAACAGAATAAAATCCTTGAGAACCAATTACTCGATTTAGATGTGCATTGTATCTACGTGTAGCCTGATTCTACTAAAAACTTATAGATTACATAATATAACGCTTCATTACCAGAAGGGTAAGTAGTGAGTCTTAAAGTCTTATAACATGCGAACCACTTACCTGATTTATATGCGTATTTTATCAATGTATAGCATCTCTGGGAGCAGTCAGGTTCGAGATGGGTTACTGTTTTCGATGTTGAGGCTGGCTGTGGGTTGGAGTCCACGCAAAACTTACCTACGTTACACGTTACTTACCTACTAGGTAAGCAATGTAGCAGTGAAAGTGCAGAAAGGTTCTCGCGGCAAATGTTTTTTTTTTAAATAGCCACCAAACGTCAACGAAGCTCTAAATGGGACTATTTCGGCTCGAACGATCTTGATTAAATTTGGTACATGGATACATTGTCCTGGACCAGTTTGACCCTATTTTGGACCAGTCATGTGGGCTACTTTTTATCCATGAGATAATTTAGCCGACACTAACCCGAGCGGAGCCGGGTACCGCAGCTAGTAACAACATAAGTGGGGCGCAAATGTGGGCTTATCGTTTTTATCCATGAGATAATTTAGCCGACACTAACCCGAGCGGAGCCGGGTACCGCAGCTAGTAACAACATAAGTGGGGCGCAAATGTGGGCTTATCGCTCTAAGAGATTTCTTCCAGCCGACCTTTGGGTGTTTGAGAAGTTCAATAGGGATATATTCGTAGGTAGTGGCGGCATATATGCCGTAGCTCAACTCAGGCGATTTTTTAGATAAATACCTTCACTCCATCAAGTGTCGGGGCTCGGAGTTGTCACTTAAATATTAGCGGAGCACCGCTGGTTCCGTTATATTTAACAAGATGATCTCGAAGGACCATTCGCAACAGTTCAGCACCGCGAAACTAGCTTAGAGCCCATACAAGCGAAATGTGCCTGTACAGGTGCACGAAATCGGGACTTTGTATGGATTTGAGCCACGGGATGTAATCATATTTATATTCTGTGGCATCGGTGTCCAAATACACCGCACCAACACAGCTCCTACGTCAGATTGGAAACTAGCAGTGAATTGGTAACTTGGAAAACGCTGCCTCCAGAACTCTATTCAAGAGATAGTTTAGATATTGCTAACGAGCACCTACTGAGGCGTGTCTCTCCTTTCACGGATGCTAATAGATTCAGCGGGTTTTAATTATTTTCCATGCAAGCACAGATAGAAAAAGGACCCTATTTCACGGGTACGAAAGTTCAACTTATAATTCTCTGACAAAGCGGTTGGATTAGGCCGATTCCACTTGGTGTTTACGCTACGTTATAAAACAATAGTTGATTGTATTTAGCATAGTAATCTAGCTTCTATTTTGCTACAAAGTGGGCCGCAACGCAAAGTTCCACGCTTTCATTAGAAAGCTCATGTTTCGCATCTCCAGCAAACACACACACAGGAGCGCTCATATATTCTACTTAGTGTGGTGTGCCGTGGTATGTGGGGGGGTTGGGCAGGGTGGCAACGAGAGCCGAGGGGTTGTCGTCCTCGAGGTCACCCACCCTGGAGCGGCGGTGTAAAGTTAGTGACTGGAAGTGATTGATATTTGCTTTGGACCGAGATACTATTTGAACGACGCTATACTCGCGTACGTTCAGTTTACTTGGCTCCGTTTATACGGCGTGATCAGCCGTGTGATTAGTTCGGGATTGTAATGCAGTTTGTGACGTTAAGGTGGCCCAACCCGGCGGAACTAACTCATTAGCGGGCATGGTCCAAAACCGTGCAATTGCGCTCTGGGACCTTCTCTATTTCAAATAAAAAGACCGGCTCTGTGATGAGGCAGATGTAACATGTCCACAAAGCAGACAATGCGCATAGTGTATGATTTGGTAAGATTTACGAAAATTTTAATTACAAAACGACTTATAGCGAAAAGTAAACCACGACCGCTGTAGTCAAAAATCTAACAAAAACCAAATAGATTATAAATCTTGATTAAATAAGCTATGTCTGATGACTAATCTTTTTAAGATGTTCTTACTTTATCATTGCGTAATCCACCTCCAAAGTTATTGTATAAAACGCGCGTAAAATTCGAACTTTCGGACCTTATAACTTAGAAACCAAACACAATTTTACAATGCCAATGATCATCAGACATCTAGTTTGATCAAATGAAGCTATTTTGAGCAAAACTTGGGATCTCTGACAAGAAATATGGGCGTGATCTTCTTTCCCCGTTTGTATGGGGAGATGAGCGGGATGGGCCACCTTAGTTGTACTCACTCGCATGTTTCTCATCTTATCATCGTCGTGTCTACTTTAATACGTATGGAAGAAGTTATTGGACTATCGCGAGTGTTACGAATAAATATCACTGTTTTTGGAAGGCGCGCAAAACCTACACACTAACTAAACACCGAATCTCCCCGTTCGTCGCTGATATCCGAGAAACGAGGCTTCCTGTGGGTTGTAGCGGTTTGCTTACAAGGTCTATTATTAAAAGTTTTTTTGGAATAATACTTGTGAAATGTATTGGAGACATTGCGTACTATGAGATTATATGAACTCTACATGGGCTTTTAACTAATTTTTATGCTTAAAAAAATAATACATACCACATTTAAAAACCACTGCACCTCCTAACTAAATGAGGTTTGAATGAATGAATGAATTTGTAAAGCTTGATCAAATATGTATATAGAATTGATGCTGTATCACAAACAGCTTTTTATCTACAAATTTTGCGAAAACTCGAAATAAAATGTATTAAAATGTTTGCTGATGAAAGTGCAAAAAATATCGCGCTTACTTGTTCAAATGGACTTAAACCAGTAAGCGATAATTTGAGCACTGTTTATCCGAAAAAAAAATCACAACAGTGAAAGTCTTAGTAAACATCCCCGAAAAATAATAATAATCTGGTGTTAAAAATTGAAACCTTACTATGGAGACATGAATACATTTTTCGAAAGTCTGCAAAAGGCGTATCACTAAGTTGTTCAGTTTAAGATATAGCATCACTTCTGTTAATTCGATGCGGGAAAAGACGGCAAACACGCGGAAGTCGACAAATATAACCGTTGTGAACAAGCCGCAAACGGCAATGCTGTAAATGTGTGCGCATTTGAGTGAAAATGGAACGACGAACGTCGAAGATTTAATTGAATTCAGAGCAGGCGATGACTGAAAGGAATGATGACATAGGGCGACAGACGGCGCCGTTATTCATCGTCGACACTGAAACTGAAAGGAGCCAGAAGCCCGGCCCTGCTCCGTCTCGCAGCTCGTCACTAGTCTTCACTCTCCGACACCAGATAAATATAATTGTGTGTTCGTTCATAGTGCAAACGTTATAATTGCATAATCTATGGATTGATTCGTTATTTTTTTATAGAACGCGGAACATATATTTTTTTTATGCGACCTGACATGGATGATATCAGCCCAATACACCACATTCCCGAAGGAATTTTTGTGCCATGCCAGGACCTTCCCTTTATGAGCACGGCCACATTGAACTAGATGGAAAACACGGACAATTTTTCATTGCCGCTTCGACCATCTTTTCATCCAATGCGATGGTACCAACCCGGGCGGGCTTAAACCCTACCACCTAGTAGGGGAAGGGGACCTACAGTTTTACATGGATTCCGAACCATGGAGCAGCTCGCATTCGTGACGAAATGCACTTTTCGTACTCGGAAAGACAGTGGTGCGTGTCGGTATTGAACCCAGGCCTCTGGTACGATAGGCCAGTCCCCGCGCCACTAGGCTGCGAGCCGCTCCCAATACACCCAGAAATATTTATTCTAAGTGATCATCAGGTATTCGTTTATTTCTAAGAGAGTACTTAACTTATCAAGCTCGTTTATCCATACGACGAATGAGTCGTTTATACAGCAACAGCTATGCTCGATACAAAAAAATCGCGAAAATATGCATATTCTTCACATTTCTCGTTATTTCTTCCAAGTAGTGTAGGGTGTAGGGACTAAAGGACTTGCCTTTCATGCGAGGAGTTGTAGGTTCAAATCCTCGTCCCGCTCATGAGCCACTTTCTTTCTCCTTCTGAGTTAGATAAGTGCATTTCGTTAGGAATGCGAGCTGTTCCATGGTTCGCAACCCATGTAAAATTGTAGGTCCTCTAGCAGGTGGTCGGGTTAAGCCCGCCTGGCTTGGCACCACCGTATTTGATGAAAGTATGGTTTATGGATAGAAAATTGCCAGTGTTTTCAGTGTAGCCGTGCTCTAATTCCTCACCTCATTCTGCACCTAATCCTTCGGGAATTAAGAGTATTGGGCTAAAATAATGACGGTAGTTGTGTTGTATTTAGCCATACATGTCAGGTTCCAAAAAAAAAGTAGTAAGCATTATAAAGCTAAATTTAAAGTGAGTGTTCAGTCCGCATCGTGCATACCAGTATCTTTATTATGAAACATAGACAAAACACCAAGCGAGATGTGCGCGTACACCGGTTCCGTGCTCTCTTGTGTAACGGCTCATGGTACAGCAGCTGGTTTGCTGTGGCTGCGAGATTACTCTGCCTAGCGATTCAACCTTTCCTGCTATCTGCTGAACGCCCTGTACAGTAAGGTTTGGAGCATGAAAGGAAGTTCCGCGTTAATGGCCGCCAGCTTTCGGCTCAGCCAGGTTCCAGAATTCAAATCAAACAACAGGAAAATGATTTGAAATTCGAATCAGAAAGATTGCAAATAAAAACAAAAATGTTTTACGGAACGGAGGGAAGCGAAATTAAAACGACAACATCGCTTGTAAATTGAGTCGAAGCAACAGCCAACAATTCAAAATGAAACTTACGAATGTTAATTTATTTTAAAAAATGTTTTAAAAGACATACTTATAGTAAAAACTTTACCACTTTTTTTTTATTGGTGTTAATTTTGCGATTTAGTAAAATATATCCCTTCTTGATATATATGATCTTTGTAAACTCCACACAAAAATACTTGAACTCTGAGGCGCGAATTATAAATATTTCCAAAGTCGTAGTTGCTCTGGCTAAATGGTACGGAACCAACTTAACTAAAATCGAGTTGTTTCTTTGCAGCTATATATAAAAAGTTAAACCTATGCCAACAGTATTCAGACTAATCCACAGATCAAGCGCGCTAAAGACCGAAATATTACCCGACATTTCCTGTTTGAAAACAAGGTTTCGCGTAATATTTGCGAAACTGATTTGTCAATAGCGACATGATGAACGCGCGCTGCCGCTCGGAATTTGCTAATGCGGACAGGAAATTCAGACTGGCTCAGTTATTGACAAACTGTTTAAAAATACCCTTTATTAGCTTTATTCCGGCATCGTGTGAGAGAATGGCACGTGCGCCTAGCTCGATCATGACTAGGATGGCTATCGCTGTTGTACTATGTGGAGTCGTTACACATTCACATTGTTTGCTTGCTTTTATGAGACATTTCTAATACCATATCTTAAAACCACCTTATTCAAATGCTTACGAAACAGTCTAGAAAAAATGGGGAGTTGAGCGGGATGGCCCACCTTAACCAAACTCTCATCAAACTACCCTTGAAGTACATCCTTCCAATAAAGAAAGAATCATCGAAATCGGTTGGCGTGATCTTGAGTTATCCGTCCATTTGTCGCGCACATACTTAACGCAAATTTAAGACTTATATGGTTTTCTCATGGATGCCATTGTCAGAACTAGACCAAATTGGGCACCAGCTTTAAAAAAAAAAGAATCATCAATATCGGTTCACCCAGTCGAAAGTTATGAGGTAACAAACATAAAAAAAAATAAAATACAGTCGAATTGAGAATCTCCTCGGTCTGTCGGTTAAAAAAGGACATGTTCATATCGAGCAAATAAAAGGTGTAATTATATAATGGTGGTTATTTGTTCATCGGTCGGCGTAAGTCTTTCAGAATGTTACGAATGTCACACTATCAGAGAAAGTCTAAGCCCTGGTTGCACGAAGAGACGGCCGAATTAATCAATGTTCAAACACGTCACTTTTAGTGAACCGAATAGAGTTCCTTACATACTGCCCATACAAAGTGACGTGTTTAATCGTACGTTGACGTTGATTTTGATTTTTTGTCCTTTCGTGCACTCAGCCCTAATAGATGGAATTGCTGCGCTGCTGGTCCGTTTATAACAAACTTTTTGCAAGCCGAAAAATAATAAACTGAGCATACGAAATTTCCATAGTCCTAACAACGCTCTCGGCGATTCGTGAAAAGATCCGAGGATTATAATAAAGATACCTACTCCATTGTAAACAGAAACTCAGCACAATAAGGATAGTTAATGAAATAACTACAACAATGAAGAGGACGTTAAAAAGAAAATATCCCCTGGTCTCCGATCCCTAAATTCCCGTTTCTCTAAGACAATGAAAGCCCTTAAACGATCCTCGAAAAGCTCGAATTGCGTTCCAATCCGTACCCTTACTTAGGACGTGATCCGATACGGCTTTTAGAGATTAGGAAACATGGATTAGTAAGTGACGGTCGTCGCTCGGCACGAACCGAACCACCAACTAGCATGTGGCTTTCGTAATTACCGTTGCCGCAATTCAAACGTTAATTTGAGTTTGAAATTGCCACATGCAATAAATAAATTAAGGCAGCTGAAAATTTAGTACGAAATTAATGGATTGAATTGCTATTCACGTTTACGCTGCATAACTGAGTACCAGAGTTGCGATAAATATTTTTCCAGTTGTTTGTAACAGTTTCTTGTGCATAGGTTTTGTTTTTTAGGAAAACTGTTTAGGTGAAAAATTCCACCCTCAGATGAACTGCATAACTGGCGTAATCAATTGAAGGTAAAACGGCGACATCTACATTGACTCATTGTTATCTTATTTTAATTTTAAAATAAACAGTAAACAATAAACAGGAATCTTAGTCTGGACATTCATGCATAGCAGAATTCGTGCATGCGACATTCTGATTACTTATCCGCTGTTCTTGCCAACTGAGCAGTCCAGATAATTGCGGCAGCCGACGGATGTATCTCTTATTTGACACAATGCTTACTCTATCGATGAATTGGCGTTGATTTCGCGAACCAGCTAAGGCTGTTTGACTGCAATAGTTCACATCTCTACCTAACTGTTTACCGAAAATCGAGGGGGTAAAAGGTAATGTCGATACAATTAATTTTGTAAGAGAATAACATCTTCCCCCCTGAATGTTCCAAAACCCGTGGGCGTCGTCGGGTACCTTTAGGTCTTGGCGTACGCCATATGCCGCGCTTAAAAAAAACCCCAAAAATTTTGAGTGTCAGAAATCACTAAAATATAACTTCACAAAAATGTTTCATGTTGCAGCCGATAACTATACATATCGTATACCACGTAGATGCTTCTACGCATGCGTTTTATTTCACACATAGCTGTCATAACGGCTGTATCATTCTCGGGGAATGTCAAATAACATTTTGAGCTATTCCCCCGAGGGTGAAAAACCGTTCCGACTGCAAAGAGAGAGATCGGTTCGCGTTTCCGTTGGCCCGAGGCCGAGCCACTACGCGTGTATGTACTCTCCTTCCAGGCGGGCGGACCAGATAGGCAAACGAGGAGTTATTGCCACGCCCCGCTCCGGGCCTCACAACACTTTCGGCTAAATTTGAATGTACTGCCCGTAGATTTATCCGTCGAATTTATTTGGGCAGTGTTTGTTGTTTGAGGTTTAGCAATATCTCGGTAGTATTATAAGTTAAAAACTGTTAAGGTCTAGTTGAAGCACAACATTTTAAACTATTATATAATATTGGTGAAATTAAGCGAATCAATTTGAGAACGAACCGTTTCTCAAACTCATTCCTCTGCCGCACCGCCAGGATATATAACTATCTGCCGGCGGGTGCCTTTCCTCATACCTATAACCTGGCAGTCTTCCGCAAATACGCTAGTATGGTGCTTCGGTGAGCGTGGTTTCGCCAGGCGAGGTGTATTTGGCTTTTCCGAGCACCTCTGGTCCTCAGCACAGCCACCCATACCGGTTTTGTATAAAAAAAAATATATTTCACAGTAGTTTAACGCCGGATATTTTTTTCAAATAAAATTTGGAGCAGTGGCTTGAATGATTAGTTACATTATTTACTCTTTGATACATACATGTAAAGGGCGAGCTTATCGCTAAAAAGCAATATCTTACAACTAACCCTACCGAAAAAGAAAGTGTATAGAGTAGTAGAAGTTAAACATTTAAAAAGAAAATTTCTTAAAAACTATTAAAAAACGAGACTATATAAAAAAAAGACTTATAAACGAAAATCATAGACACATACGCAACTACAGTAAATTTTCTAAGCGATAATTAAACACTGATGTGATATACAAGTAGACATTAGGTAACATAAATTTTTTTCTGCTTGAATATGTTCTTAACTCTGTACTTAAATGAATTAAGAGATTCACTTACTCTTACTTCGTCGGGCAGCTCATTCCAAAGTCTGGCAGCCTGAACTGTAAATGAGTTTGAGTAAGAGGATGAACGGTGCTCAGGGATTGCCAAGGTCTTACACTCAAGGGAACGGAGGGATAGGCCATGTTCTGAAAGGAACGAAAATTTTTCACGTAGATACGAGGGAGCATAAGGATCATGAAGAATGCGATATAACATAAATAGAATGTGACAGTCCCTTCGATATCTAATTGGAAGCCAGTTCAGTCTAGCTCGGTATTCTGAAATATGGTCAAACTTACGTAAACCATAAATGAAACGAATGCACACGTTCTGTAGTCGTTCCAGTTTATCTAGCATGTCCTGCGAGACGTCCAAGTAACATGTGTCGGCATAATCAAGCAATGGGAGAAGTAGAGATTGTGCAAGTATTATCTTTGTCTGGAGAGGCAGGAAATATTGTAAACGTTTAAGAGAGTGCAAACGGATAAAAAGTTTGCGGCTGATATCCCTTACCTGGGGTTTCCAGGACAGTCGATCATCTAACAGAATACCTAAGTTTTTCGCAATATTTACGAAAGGAATGCTGGAATCATCATAGACAATTTGAGGAATATCGCTATCAACAGATATTCTTGTCAGGAAGTGTGACGATCCTATGATCATAGCTTGCGATTTTTTGGGATTTACCGCAAAGCCAAACTGTTTTGAAATGATGTTTATTTTGGTAAGATCATTGTTTAATTTTGATATTGCACTTGCTAGGTCATCAGCTGGGGTGCCAACGTACAGCTGGAGATCGTCGGCATATAAGTGATAGCAAGTTTTTAATTTAAGAGCTATAGCGTTAATGAAAAGTGAAAAAAGGGTGGGTGAAAGAATGCTACCTTGAGGTACACCGGCCGTTAGCTTACAGTATTCGGACATATTGTTATCGACGCGTACACATTGTTGCCTGCCACGCAGAAATGTATTGAACCAAGTGACGGCAGATTCAGAAAAATTATAAGCTTTCAGCAGAGCGAGAAGAATATCATGGTCTACAGTATTAAACGCATTGCTGAAATCCAGCAAAACTAGTACTGTTAGTTTTCGGTTCTCAATGTTGAGACGCAAATCATCTGTAACCTTTAACAGAGCCGTGACAGTACTATGACCAGGTCTAAAACCGGACTGAAAGGGGTTAAGCAAAGCGTTTTTTGTGAGAAACGTCGAAATTTGTTTGAGTACGATTAGTTCCAAAACTTTTGACATTACTGGAAGTATTGAAATAGGCCTGTAGTCACGGTCGACAGTAGGATGGCTAACTTTGGGGAGCGGTATAATGATAGCCTTTTTCCAAGATTCTGGCACCTGCTGGGTTGGGTATGGGGAGCATATATTTCTGATTGCAAATGCCCTCCACTATCACCACGTTTTATTTATTTTATTTGTTTGACAAATACATACATTTTACATAACAGAAAACCAGGGCGTAGAAATGTAGCAAACTTAATTTCAATATGGAAAAGAAAAAAAAACAGACATTTAATTAACTATGGATGAGTTAACTTTCAAATAGCCTTCCAAAAATGTCGTGCACACTATCTCAAACGTCCTTCTCAGATTTACAAACACATCACATTCAGGTGTTGACAGATGCATCGCATTGAACAGCCTCAGGACGAGACATATGGGCGACCAGTAGTGAGAGCGGGTGCGCGTCACGATCTCGGCAAACAAACGTGCGTTCCGCCGTCGAGCGTAACCATCAGGCACGTTCAGTGCTAGTACCAGTTGTAGTAAAGCTTGCGAATCAACTTTCCCGTTTTGTTTGATCCATGACTTATGGAACAGCCTCTATACATACACAACGGTAACTTCTACCCCCATATCGATTAGAGCGGGCAGTCCGCGTCCAGCAGCGGCGTAGAGGACATTACGACGGCAGAGTGTGGCTCATAACTGCGTCGCTCCGCCACTAACCGAGCTCTTTCATTTACCTAATGGAACCGCAATAATGTGACGGCGCACTTTAAAATTACTCCTAGCTTAATTTCGTCTCGCATCGCTCCACGGCACACATGTGGTAACGCTATGGTCGTTCTGGCGATTTAACAATTGTTAATTAAGCATTTTTAGGGTTCCACATATTACTAAGCCTTCGCTGTCCGTCCGTCCGTCTGTCACAGGGCTGTATCTCATGAAACGTAATAGTTAGGCAGCTGACATTTTCACAGAGTGTGTAATTATTTTTATAACATATAACAACAAATAGGTAACATTAAAAATTATAAAAAAAGGGCTGTATAAAAAAACCTGGTTTTTTTTGTGTTAAATCTTGTACAATGGTACGGAGCCCTTCGTTTGCGAGTCCATACGGAACCCTTCGTGTGCGAATCCAACTCGCACTTGGCCGGTTTTTAGTAAAGGGGCATAAATGGATAATGTCATGTCATTCAATAAATTCGTACATCACACCACATTCCCAAAGGACCAGGAAGATATGGGTGCCACGCCAGGACATTCACTTTCTTGGAGAACGGCTAGCGTGAACTGGAAACATTTTTTGTTGTAGTTACCACCAGTTTTATTTTAATGAAAACTGCAACCAAATGAGTAAATATCCCACTTCATGAATCACGTTCTCTCCGAGAGATTAACGAATAACTGAGAGTCAAGCAGCGTAGTTAATATTCTGCATCCGCGGGGTGCAAATGTGGCCCCCAACAACACATTAACAGACGCGTTCACTATCTTTGAAATGTGCAAAAAACCGCAACAAATTGGCTAGTGGTTTGACGCGTCAACCGAAGCGCATAACTGCACTTTAGAGCGTTAGCGTTATTAGATAACGAAAAATTTGGTACAATTTTGTGAGATTCCGGGTAACTCACAACGCTCGAAAGTGGAGTTATCTATTAGACGGCTTCTGATGAATGGCATTAGGCGTCAAGTGTCAATATCGATAGTAAGAATAATTAATTTCAAAACATTTTAGTGAATATTGAGACGGTAATGGATACCCTGGTCTCGGGGGGTTCCGCTTATTGGCTCCAAGCGAACTCTGGCCCTCCCCCCGACGCCGCCTTCAGCTAATTTACAAGCGTCCGTATTAATGAAGCTGTTAATTAATGAGCACGTTGCAGAACCCGACACCACCCTCCCACCCCGGCACCGCTCTCACCGCTCTAAGGTACGGCCAACAATGAGTTTTAAAATATTCATTAACGCTGTCCCTAGAATTCGGGATTGTCTATATTAAACTGGCCGCTATCATTTTAATCATTTTTAGGGTTCAGTACTCAAAGGGTGCCAACGGAACCCTATTACTAAGCCTCTGCTGTCCGTCCGTCCGTTCGTCCATCCGTCCGTCTGTCACAGGGCTGTATCTCATGAACCGTAATCAGTAGGCAGCTGAAATTTTAACAGAGTGTGTATTTATTCTGCCGCTGTAACAACAAATAGGTAAAAATTAAAGGGCCCTTCATACAAAAAGCGTGATTGTTTGTGTTAAATACCTGGAACCCTTTTTATGGTTAGGCTAAGACTCACAACGCTCTGCAACTTGTGGAAAGATCTTTTTTTTTTTTTATGGAACTGGAAATGTATGGCTAATACCACACCCACCGTCACGTTATTAGCTCAACTCATCGCATTCCCTAAGGAATTAGGTGCCATACCAGGGCCTTTCCTTTATAACACGGTTATATGAAATTTGATGGAAACATGCACAATTTTGCATTGTCCCTTCGACCCATGCGATAGTACCGACCCGGGCAGGCTTAAAACCCTACCGCAACGCCGGTTTCCATCCCGGAAAAAACTCATTGATTTTGTGAAAAATAACGCTCGCTATTTTATTGCACCAGCCAATAGTGTCGCTTATAAGAAACACATTCTATGAAGTTATATTAAACGGCGAACTAAAGGAAAGTGTTAATTTTTAATAAACGATTCATATTTTCAAGTGTTTATTATACATCACCCCTACAGTCGTTTCCTCTCAATTGTATACACTGGAAAGAGAACTTACGTCTCTTTTACTCTATGGTTGACTTCAGCATGACAGAAAGAGATCTCAAATTTGTCTCTATTTCCGGTGTATGGATTTCAGACGAAACGACCGTGCATTCACTAATAAAAATGATTGAAATGAAGCTCAACAGTCCTGAGGCGTTTCTATGGTAAATTATCTCGACGGGTAAACAGCCTACTGAGTGATTTAATCTTTAAGGCACCCTTGAAAAATAATATATCGTTTAATATTAATTTTGAGCTTGATAAGTTAAGTACCCTGAGAAATTTACGAATAACTTAGTGTCACCTAGCGTAGCACTCAGCCTTAAGCGAGGAGTTTTCTAGCCCCTCCGCAAAAAGATATTGCGGCGCGAACTTTGCCCTCTATTTTACTACAGCCCATAAATTCGCGAACGCCTATTACTCGTAATCTGGTTGGGAAAAAGTTCCTTCACCGCAACGCAGAGTTCCGTGAACACAGTAATGAGATAACTTACCTGTCATAATGGTATGTACTATGCCTTCAACAGTTTACAAGGGCAATGTCTTCCCTAGAGCAAAATCATGATCGACGAAGTTTATCCAGAGAAAAGATTTATAAAGCGAACTGATAGCAACGATTACCGATTAGCGATAGGCTGAAAGATGACGAGGACATGGAGCGGCAGCGGAGGGCTATCGCCATGAGAAGTAACATGTTGGCTCGCAGGTTTGCGCAGTGCTCTGGAGATGTCAAGCTTACTCTGTTCAAGGCATACTGTCAGGCGTTTTACACCGGTCACCTGTGGTGCAGCTACACGCAGCGAGTGTTTAACTCGCTGCGTGTGCAGTACAACAATGTATTGCGCTGCATGATGAGACTGCTGTGGCGGTGTAGTGCGTCTGGCATGTTCGCGGAGAACGGTTTGACTGATTTCTTTGGTGTACTGCGCAAACAGAAGGCGGCATTCCTTCACCGTTCAGCCATCAGTGAGAATCGAATAGTAGCAAATATTTTGGGACAAATTTATTATAAGGATTTTATTAATGTATGACTTAGTTTTAATATTATTTATAATTTTATGGGACAATGCACCTGATTTAAATACATTATTATTATTATTATTTAATATGCGTAGGTGTAAATATCCCAATTCATGTTTTTTTTTCAATCTTAATATTTTTTCAAAATTATTTGATGTTTATCACGACTTGAAATGCGATAATAATGTGTTTAAAAAAACACCCGGTTTTACAAATGTTCCACAACTCGAGCTGTCTAAAGTAAAATAAACGATTCGACAAACTATAAGTACTGGCAAAAGTATTGAGTATTCGATTCCTCCAGCCCACAGAGGAGTATTTCTATGTAAAAAGTCGATCAAAAGTCGAATACTCGAATCTTGTAGGAATGAGTTGCAACTTATGAATAGTTAAAGATCAATAACTATTACATCACTAAACAGTCATCTCGATAACACACCACCCCACCACTATGTGTGACACCAGTTGGAATCCAGTCATTGCGTGGATAGCTTGTTTTCGTTCTCGACGCTACACGTAAAACGTAATCACTTAATCGCATTTTGAGTTTGTTTTTTGGTGGAATTTTAAAACAATCATCACGGATGTTGAAAAAAGGAGGTATGTACTATAATTAAGAATACTCATTTTTTATATTGTAGTTAGTAAAGTGATATTTCTTATCATTAACGCTGTGCATTAAAAATATATGTTTATTTTACTTAATCATTATAATTATTGATGTTTTTGGAAAAGAGTTAAGCCGAGTTAACTCATAATTTTGTATGTTACGTAAAATAAGGTTATTCCTGATCAGTTTTACAAGGAAAAAAGTTCCGCAAGTTTCCGCCATTTTCATAAAAAAAATATTTAGAAAAATAAGTCGAAAAATATTTTTTTCCATCGTAACATTTAATTTTAATTTATATTCCAGTATCTCCAATAACGACGATAGAGATGACAAGAAAACGCCTCTATGAAGTCATAAAACAATGTTCGAACATGAAAATGGAAGGAATAAGTTCATGTTTTTAGAAAATCATCTTAAAATAATCGCCAAATATCCTGAAAATGAGCAAGGTTCACTAAGACTTGCCTTAAGGATTTAGAAATAGTACAGAGAGTGACTCAAACATTTTTAAGAGCTCTTATGTGCCCATACGACTGATATGCCATATTGGTGACCAAAAAAAAGATTATTTGGCAAAACCCAGTGCCTTCCTCTACAAGATACTGCAGACCCATACGAATCCGTTTCGTTCACGAAACAAATTAAATTACAAATGAAGAAATCGGCTGCATAGAAAATCACATAAAAACCCTGAAAAAGAGTGAAATACTGAGAGCGAATGGTGGCATAATTGAAATAGAGCACAAATTGGCGTTAACCATGATTGATGCATAGGTTTGAAATGCTGAAATGACAAACATGAAAGGATTTTAAGAACTTGACTAAAACAAATTTAGAGAGATGCCCTTAGATTTGGACTTTCGATACTTCACGCCAGGATTAGATTTTTTGAATCAATTCTTTATTTGTCTTAAAAAATACAGTTCAAATCGTGGCAAGTGAGGACTCCAGATAAAAAATGTGTCGAAAAATGAATGATTTCGAGACATGGGACTACAGTCAGTAACCACGCTATACTACCTATTGGTCAATTATCAGAAGAGGCGGCTGAGGTGAGAAATAAGCACTTCCACATTGTATAGGCAGAATTTCTCTAGAAAATGTTCGAGAGTAGATTGTAATAGAGACATTTTAAACAGACTTCTGCTGAGTTCGGATCCTTTTTTGAGTAGTTCAAGACAAAGGCCTCGCAGTAAAAGTAAACCTTTTTCGAGTGAGGCATTACAACTCTTGCTCCCAGAGACACCCTACGTCTCGTCTACAGTATCTGAAGATGAAGAGGAGGATGGAGTTTCAGAAAGTGAATCGGATTCACCTACAGTAGTCGAATCGGATTTTTTATTTTATCTAAAATACTGTTTTGTACAATTTTACGTGTGTATAATGTTTTAAATAAAAAAATATGACTCTAAAATGGTTTTTATTACATATCAAATCGATAAATGCCAACAAATATTTTTGATCAACTTTCGAGGCTAAATACTCCTCTGTGCAGCCGTTCAAATGGTAGTCGAGAAGAAGTCATAAGACGTGCTAATGAAATGGGCCCAAAATGGAAACCAAGACACACAATGACCAGATGGCCGAATCTACACAATGAGCGTAAACATCCATCAAACAAACCAACAGATTATAATTTATTCAATTCAATTGAAATCGTATTAGCTGCTGTTGTACCGCGCTAGAAAGAGACCACCAAGAAACTTCGCCGGGAGGATCTTTACTTCTTTTATACTGTATATTATGCATGTAATTAATGGGTGACTAATACAACACATACCGTCAAGATATTAGTCCAACATATCGCATTCCTGCCAAATTGAATGAATAGTGAATCATAAATATATTTGAAAATGAAATGAAATGAAATGAAATGAAAATATCATTTATTTGCTCGTTTTACATAAAACAATGGCAAAAAGGAACACTTAATACCAAATGGCATTCTCTACCAGTATACCTTAGGGATATCACGAAAACATATTAGGTAGCAAAGAAAAGTAACAGAGAGTGTAATAAAACTTAACTAATTGACAAATTTGTAAATATTATAACATATACTTTACAATATAATAAATATATTAATACATAAACTATTTTATAATACTATTACATATAAAATTATATGTATATATATATACATCCTGATACACTTCTTGCGTCCATGCTGAGATACCGACTTACGGCGTCCATCGCTTCCAATGGTTTTATTACTAAGGTTTCCATGAATATTGTCTTCAATATCGTATGCAATATTCCCGCTCAACTTATATTTGCAAAAAGTTATAAATTGCGGATATTCACACTCCATTCATTTCGGTATACTTCTTGCGTCATTTACATTTTCACGTCCACTTGTATATTTTTTGTATATTTCAATCCACACTAGCATACTTCTTACGTCTGTAGTACTTGAGATAATTTGTGCGTCCTCTAATATACTCTTCTTTAAGAAAATCTAATTTAGCACACATCTTGCATCCTTTTCAATTCGCATTTTAAAGCCAAACATTATGTGTTTATTTTTAAATGTTATGGTTCACACTGGTATATCTATAATTACGTCTTTATTATTTTGAGGAATCATATGCATCCTCTAGTATTATTCGATGAGTAATACCAAAAATACCAAATAGGGAAAAAAATGCATGTAAAAGCTAATTTTGGCAATACACTACAAGAGGACAGTGTTCTGAACTACATAATAAAAGAACTGATGGATGGAGGTGGAGCAAATGTTTTTTAGGCGCACGCAAGGACCTCACAAAAAAGGCGCCCGGCGGCGCCCATAAGCTTTCGGACTTTCACGGGGGCTGCGAAAACCATGCCGGTCGGCCAGGTGCTTCTTCAAAATATGTTTGAAGTACCCCAGGTTGTACTTTGAGGGAAAAACTTTGGCAGGAAGTCGATTCCATAGTTTACCGACCCTATATATAAAAGATCTAGAGGATCGGTGGGTTCTAATTTTGGGATTTTCGGCAGTGAATGGGTGCATTACCTGCCTGTTCCGCGTTTTGCGGTGGTAGTAAGGGGACGGAGAGAAAGCGTTATGCAGCTCTGAAGAGCACTCTCCATGGTAAAGACGATAGAATACAACGAGATACCATACATCCCTTTGAAGTCTTCGGTCTCTAAATTTTGGGATACCTTGGGATCGTCGACGAGACGCAACGACAGCGTCCAGGGAGCCAGTAGATAATTAGCTGAGCCGTCCCACAAATGCGAACAGTACTCCACGCAAGACTTTATCTGCGCCTTGTAGAGGAGCAGTTTATGGTCAAGCGTGAAATACTGACACACCCTGTTGAGGACTACCAGCTTTTTTGGGGCAAGCTGGGCTTCATCCTCGATATGACGTCCAAAATGTTGGTCCCAAGAATCCCAATGTGGTTGTCAATACGCAGAGTTGTACCGTTGAAGGTCGGAGCTACACTGAAAGGTGTCCTCTTCGCACTGAATATGCAAGCCTGTGTCTTGCTCGCGTTAAACTCAATGAAGTTCTGGAGACCCCATCCGAAAACTTTTTCCAGGGTCTCTTCGAGTTTAACAGCGAGGCACCGCGTATTCTCCTTCAAGTCATCCCGACTTGCGGTCTGGTGACTGGGTTGGACCGTGCCGTCATCTGCGTAGCAATCAATGTCGCCAAAATAGGCAGATTATTAATTTGCAGCAGGAAAAGGGTTGGGGACAGCACAGAGCCTTTCAGTACGCTGGCGTTCACTGACATGGCTTTGGCGCAACAACCGTCAAGCAAGACTTTTATGTTGCGGCCATGCAAAAAGTCGGCGATCCGGTCACATAGGTCGGGTGGAAGGCCATAGGAGGGCAGCTTGGAAAGTAGTGCCTTGTGCCAGACCTGGTCTAATACTTTCGTGATATCCAGACCGATAGCCATAAGAGTATCTTAGTCATGAATTTTGAGCGCATCGCCCATCTCATGTGAGACTAAGCCCCGATTGCACGAAGAGACGGCTGAGTTAATCAATGTTCAAACACGTCACTTTTAGTGAACCGCATAGAGTTTCTTCCATACTGTCCACTCAAAGTGACGTGTTTAATCATACTTTGACGTTGATTTTGATTTTTTGTCCTTTCGTGCACTCGGCCCTTAGACTATGAGATCCCCAGCAGATCGATTCGGACGAAAGCCGTATTGGTGATCGCTGAGGAGTTCATTATTCTCTAGATACCTCATCAACTGAGAGTTAATGATGCGCTCCATCACTTTGCAAAGAAGAGAAGTAATGGCTATTGGTCGGTAGTTGGCCGGGTCTGATCGATCACTTTTTTTAGGCACGGGCTGAACGTTGGCTGATGGGTGGGAGGGAAATGTTTTTTTTGTATTGTCTATTTTTCTCCCTCTATAACTCTTTAAGTATTGATTCCAGCGAAAAAGTGTGTAGAAAAAGGTAATATATACTTTTTTGCTAGTATCAAAGAGGATTTTTTGGGATAGGCCGTAGTTTTCGAATTATTCAAGAAAAACTGAACAGAGATACCTTTACACCCCCCAACCCCCCAATACTTTTAGTATTGTTGCACATATGCCAAAATGACCTTTTACACGGACTTTTTTGCCAATTTTTCTTTCGTACAACAAACTATAGGTGCACAAGCATTCTTCGACTCGTCATTTATTTTAGACGGTTCTTTTTTTTCGCAGCCTCCGTGAAAGTTAGAAAGCCCATGGGCCTCGCCGAGCACCTCCTTGTTGAAAGATTGACGTGCACCACATGCTGCGCTTTTCAATTAAATAAACACCATATTACCATGCCAGAAGCTTCTCAAAATGTAGCATAAAATGCATGTAGGTACCTACTTAACTTTACTTAAGGCGGCCCAACCCGGCGGGCCTAACTCATTCGCGGGCACTGTACAAAACCGTGCTGTTGCGCTCTGGGACCTTCTCTGTTTCAAAGAATAAGACAGGCTCCGTGATGAGGAAGATGCAACACGTCCACAAAAAAGACAATGTGCATAGTGTATGATTTGGTAAGATTTACGAAAATTTTAATTTCAAAACGACTTATAGCTAAAAGTAAACCACGACCGCTGTAGTCAAAAATGTAACAAAAACCAAATAGATTATAAATCTTGATTAAATAAGATATGTTTGATGACTAATCTTTTTAAGATGTTCTTACTTTATCATTGCGTAATCCACCCCCAAAGTTATTGCATAAAACGCGCAAAAAATTCGAACTTTCGGACCTTATAACTTAGAAACCAAACACAATTTTACAATGCCAATGGTCATCAGACATCTAGTTCGATGAAATAAAGCTATTTTGAGCAAAATTTTGGATCTCTGACAAGAAATATGGGCGTGATCTTCTTTCCCCTTTTGTATGGGGAGATGAGCGGGATGGGCCACCTTAAAGCTAAATCACCATAGGTCTATTCCTCAAGTTTCGTTTGATCGTGTTAGTATAGGTGGGTAGAAATGGCATGATAAATATAGATCATAATCCGACATGCATGTTCTTTCGCTTCCATAATTTTATAGGGCACTGCTGCGTCCGCTAAGTCCACCAGCATGCCACCAGCGGAATGAAAAAATAACACGAGACGCACCCAACAGCAACGTCGCCTCGTTCGTCGTTCCCTCCGACTAAATGATGCTTTATGTGGCAACGTTGCAGAATATTTAACGGCGGACGCAATTTTATCGATGGAAGCAGGATTATCGGCGAAATGTACAAAAATATACACCCAAAAAATATACAGCGATGCAGCGCCTCTAGTGGCCAATCGGTGAACTAGAATATGCTCGTCCAGGCACTCCGGAGGAGAAATTGCGTCCAAACGAAATTTTTACTATAGGCACTACATGCTTATAGCTATTGAATAGTGTTGATTTTGGGTGCAAATAATCTTGCGTCCGTATACCGGACGCCATAAGTCGGTGGACGCAATATTACTATGGGATTTTTTGGGGGTGGACGCAAGAAGTATAGCAGGTTGTAAATATAAATATATATATATATATATATATATATATATATAAATTTATATAAACAGATAATACACATATTTATATAAAATATATACTTACTAGAGTTCATATTGAGATAAAAAAACTTCTATATTTATTGGGACAGGAAGTGGTTAATTTACTTAAAATGTAAAAATAACCTTGGTAAAACTGGTTACTCTATTAACAATGCACATTTTATGGTAATCAAATTAATTATTGTCAAAATAAATACTTGAATCGCTTCTGGTATTTAAAGTAAATAAACTTTGGCTTTTAGAATACGTATTTTTTGATAATTTTGTGCACTATCTGTAAAATTCTGTACAAACGGCATCACCCTAGACGCCACACATTGGACTTTTAAGCACATACGTAATCCTTGCAAATGCCAATGCCTACTGTGGCGTTGGGGGTGATGCCCTCCGTACATGGTCCATTTGGAAAAAAAAATGTTGGTAATAGTCCGAATAATTTTTTTAGGATCCGCTCAGCTGAATGTCCAAAGCGAGATTGACCAGAAGTCGGTTACCTCAGCTAGTGTTCAATAAAACAACGTATAGAGTACCTCTAGGAAGGCACGCCCGCGGTGTGCACTCGTGTTTGGGCGATGGCACGCGCCGCTCATTCCATTACCGCACACAAAGGGAATACTGATAACATGATGGACGTGGGCCTCGGGTCCGCCATCCAATCCGTCTAATTGTCGGGGCCGGGGTGACTCCGCCGCCTCCACCGCCGCCGAGACAGCTCGAGCCATTATTTATGTATCGAGCCCGCAGTGTCATGGAATGAATAGAGCAATCTAATTAATCGTATCGTCGCCGATTCCCACGCGGCTCGGGGACTTGCCTTCCATCCCAGAGGTCTGGGTTCAAATCCTCGCCCCGTGCATGCACTACTTTCTTTATTGGTTTGCTGACGATGTCTTTCTTCACCGTGAAGCATCCAATACAATGTACTTATCAAACTCTAAACCAGAAAGAGGGGCAGGACGAGCAGCCCTAAACCGCTGGGTCAAATACGATTTCAAAGTCATATATTCTGAGCCGGTAGTCTCAGTTCTCACCTAAATTGGCGTTTACGTAACTTCGAAGTTCCGTAAAAACTTCAAACTCCATACGATTTTTTACTAGATATTCTTTGGTTTTACTTCTTCAAGCTGTCAAAGTCAAACGCGGACTTCCGATTTGTATGAAAACGCGGAGTGGACGTAAACGGCAACGTCGACGTATTTACGGCAACGTTGAGTAAGCTGTCAAATCAAGCTCGGACTCGCAAATGTTAGTTCGCCGAACGCCCACTACGCGCGCTCTTCAATTTCTCCATACATTTGAAAACGCCAGTCGATCGGTTTGCCGTAACGCCAATTAAGGTGACAACTGAGACTTCGGGTACTGATAACAAGAAAAACGTTGACAAGAAAGTTAGAAATATATGATTCGTCAAGTATACGATATCATCGGGAATAAGACAATACGTACTAATCAAATGGGCCCAGAATGGAGACCTAAGACACAACATTACAAGGAACGAAGGCCGGCTCCAAACAGGCGAGACAATCATCAAACAAACAAATACATTTTAATTTATCTACAAATTCAATTTAATTCAAACCCGGGGCGAATGCGGAACACAGCACCGCATTATTTATGTATCGATCCCACAGTGTCATGGAATGAATAGAGCAATCTAATTAATAGTATCGTCACCAATTCCCACACGGCTCGGGGCTCAGGCGCGCGGGGACTTGCCTTCCATCCCAGAGGTCTGGGTTCAAATCCTCGCCCCGTTTATGCACCACTTGCTTTGTTGGTTTGCTGACGATATCGTTCTTCACCGTGAAGCATCCGTGTTATAAATACAATGCACATATCAAACTCTAAACCAGAAAGATGGGCAGGAAAACAAGCCCCAAACAGCTGGGTCGAGTACGATTTTAAAGTCATATATTTTGATAACGAGAAAAACGTTAACAAGTACTGTGAACATTTGAAGTATATGATTTCGTCCAGTATACGATGTCATCGTGAAGAAGACAATAAGTGCTAATTAAATGGGAATAGAGACCTAAGATTACATTTACATAACATTAGAAGGAACGAAGACCGGCTCCAAACAACGGGCGAAAACAATCATCAAACAAACAAACCAATTTTAATTTATCTTCAAATTCAATTAAATTCAAACACGGGGCGAATGCGGAATACAGCACCGCATTATTTATGTATCGATCCTACAGTGTCATGGAATGAATACAGGAATCTAATTAATCGTATCGTCGCCAATTGCCAACAAAAGGAAAATAGCTTTATTTGATCGAACAAGATGTCTAATGACCATTGGCATTGTACAATTGTGTTTAGTTTCTAAGTTATAAGGTCTGAAAGTTCGAATTTTTCGCGTGTTTTATACAATAACCTTGGAGGTGGATTACTCAACGAAAAAATCTATACATCTTAAAAAGATTAGTCATCAGACATAGCTTGTGTTTCATAAAAAAATATAATCAATGTAGTTTTAGCTAGAAGTCGATTTGTAATTAAAACTTTCGTAAATCTTACCAAATCAAACACTATACGCATTGTCTGCTTTGTGGACATGTTGCATCCACCTCATCACGGAGCCTATCTTTTTCTTTGAAACATAGAAGGTCCGCAATAGCACGGTTTTATACCGTGCCCGCGAATGAGTTAGTCCCGCCGGGAAGGGACCCCTTAACTGTCCATCTTTTCCATACAGGGCAATGTAGCTGTGCTCTTAAGGTGGCCCAACCCGCTCATCTCCCCATACAAAAGGGGAAAGAAGATCACGCCTTTATTTCTTGTCAGAGATCCAAAATTTTACTCAAAATAGCTTTATTTGATTGAACTAGATGTCTGATGACCATTGGCATTGTAAAATTGTGTTTGGTTTCCAAGTTATAACGTCCGAAAGTTCGGATTTTTCGCGCGTTTTATACAATAACTTTGGAGGTGGATTACGCAATGATAAAGTAAGAACATCTTAAAAAGATTAGTCATCAGACATAGCTTATTTAATCAAGATTTATAATCTATTTGGTTTTTGTTAGATTTTTGACTACAGCGGTCGTGGTTTACTTTTAGCTATAAGTCGTTTTGAAATTAAAATTTTCGTAAATCTTACCAAATCATACACTATGTACATTGTCTTTTTTGTGGACAGGTTGCATCTTCCTCATCACGGATCCTTATTCTTAGAAACAGAGAAGGTCCCAGAGCGCAACAGCACGGTTTTGTACCGTGCCCGCAAATGAGTTGAGGCCGCCGGGTTGGGCCACCTTAAAGGGACGGTCCTGGCATGGCAGCGCATTCTTAGGGAATGCGGTGTGTTGGGCTAATATCATGACTTTGGGTGTGGTATTAGCTATTCATGTCCAGTTACATAACACAAAGAAGAATATTTAAACGCGTCTGTTTGGTATGGTATTTTTTTCATCCAGTTAAAAGTATTTATCCAATGAAACATAAAACAGAAACCTAGTTTCTTCGGAAAAGCGGTGTAATAGCTAGTATCAAAACTAGTTGCTATATCCATCCGTCCATATCCGGTAAGATAATAAATGATTCACAAGTTTACGTAGTCTCTCGAATCAATGAACTGCTTTTACAAAATAAACATAGACCCAGATGAAAGAACAACTAACAAAACTAATTCGCATCATTTAATTGGACAGGTCATTTCGGAGGCTTGTAACAAATAATAATGTTAACTTTGGAATATCAATTCTCCATGATTATTAAATCAGCGAGATATAAATCAAAAGTGTGTGTATATTTGTGTGTATGAGTGCATGTACTTACCTACCCTTATTTGTCACAGACGAGCACTACGGTGAATTGCCGCCAGCAGAGGCGGCGGGACAGGACGGGGCGGGGGGAGAGGGGGGGGGGGGACGGCGGCTTCGCATTTTCGCCGGGAGCAGATGTGAACGTTATTTAAATTTGATATAAAAATTTGTTTTTATTTGTCTGGACATTGCCAATGAGGGTTTTGAACAGCTTGTGGAATAGGGGCTAGAGGACTTGGATACCATGCGAGAGGTCTGGGTTCAAATCCTCGCCCTGGTCTTGGCACCACATTCTTTCACTTTCTGAGTTGGGTAAGTGCATTTGGTTACGAATGCGGGCTGTTGGTTCGGCCATGGCCATGGTTCGGAATCTGGGTCCCCTAATAGGTGGTAGGGTTAAGCCCGCTCGCTGACAGATGACACTGTTTAAAACCTATTAACTTGTTTTCTGGTTTAACGCCATATTAATGAGAAAGCCGCGAAGACGAAACTCTTAGTTTTTTTTTAAATATTGATATTTGTACATGGACCCCGTGTTTCCCAACGGGCTTTAAATTTCTTCGAGCCGGGTGATGAGAGAGCGTGTTTAATAATAAAAAAATAGAATAAAATGATGTTTACGTTTTCCTTTAGAATGGAAATGTATAAAGATTTATGGTGCTTACTAAATTAAACACATTAAGCAATCGAATGACCAAAAAAGTGATCAACAATTTGTCAGAATTGGTTATTCTGTAACAAATTAAAATATTTTATATTTATCAGAATTGAATACATATTTCGAATAGCTCCAGCTCTTGTTTGCCAGCAAAGATGTTGAATAACGATTATATGCCTCGCACCGGAAACCGTAAACTTTTTCCATCACAACACCGTGCGGCGGCGCGGGTGGATGGCGGGCGGGCGGCGGCGGCGTAGCGCCCTTGTGCAAGTGAAAATTGTCAGTATTGGTACGCTCGTGTAGAGCGTATGAGGCGACAGTCATTTCTTTTGTATTCATTTGTCATCAGAGAATTATAAAATCCATAATTTATATGTTATTTAATGCACACCTAATAAAAATAAAAAAGATAATGTGCACTCAATCAGTGAAGTACACGCTGCTGCGTGTACCTATATAATAATAATATAATTAGATGTCATTCTGAAAAAAAGGAACTTTTCCGTATTGAATTATTGGAAATATCCAACTTCACGACCAAATCTGACGGAGAATTTTTTTAATATTTTTGGAGCAGGAAATAACATTTGTACAGGAGTTAAAAAATAATTTGTGCTATTATTGAGATTCTAGAAAATTGAAAGAAACACACAGACTCGCAGATTCTAGAAAGTAGCTAAATTCTAGAAAAATGCGGACAGTAAACGTTGCAATTGTAAAACCAACTAAAAATAATTGTTTATTGTATTACAACAAATTAAGCGTAGGTAGGCATGTACTTGCACCTCAGATTTGTCTGTTTCCCAGCGAGCTTAAACCAAGTGAGCAAAATGTTAAATCAAACCCAATAGGATAATTGTTTTTTTTTCCTTGGGCTAGTTTAGCCACAGATCATTGAGAAAGTGGATATGTTTAAACGATCTTTGGAATGAACTTCACGCCTAATCTTAATAATCACAATAAGCACAGGTTGGGAAAAACATGAACGACACAAAATATTTAAATTCTAAGTGCGCTAATGGCTTTATCCTTCCATGCGCTCGAGTAATTGAGATAGTTGAAGTTAAGGTTCTTGCGGGCTTAATATCAATTAGATTGTAGAGTGGCGTCGGCGGTGCAGAGGCTGCTACGGTCGTCAAGTCGCATAACTACCCCCCCCCCCCCCCCCAACGCCTACATTAAAATTGCATTAAGTCTAGTCTCGCCGATGACGTAACCGGCAGTAGATTTATATTCCGGGAGGTCAGAACATTTTTGGTCACGATAAGGTAAATGGCTGAATTTGGGTTCACATGTTAGAGACCAACCCTCTGATGCTAAATATGTGGTAGCGTTATTTAGATTGGCTATATAAAATATATGTTGGTATGTACCTGCTGATGAATATACTGATTGTCTAGAAACAGTGATACCTACTAATTATACAACAATAACCAGTCGGTTTTTTAATTAATTACTTAAATATACCTAAAGTTATATCTGTAACCTAAATCGCCTATAACTACGAAATGACACCAAAGCTTTGTTCAGTTTGGGTATTGCTAAGCAAGTATGTACTGATATTTTCATGCTTCGTTATTTGCAGCCATTTACCTTATCATATATATTTTTTGTCACCATAACTACTTTTTCAGGCGCCTTATCTTAGGTAACGCAACCACTTGGCACGGGCAGACTGACACATTTAGCTTCAGAGGGTTGGTCTTTATCCTGTGAACCCAGTTTCAGCCATTTACGTTATCGTTACCATTTTTGTCGCCAAATCCTAGTCTATTACAGGATAATCAATATGTCATAACGTAATGCATGAACGACGTTGATTTAGTCACGTCTACTATCACCATAATCGCGGTGGGCACAGCTTTCTCTACTCCAAAAGTGTTAAAATGTCTAACTCGACTTTTGGGAAATAAAGGAAATATTTTATTCACTAACTAATGAATAAATGTACATGTGAATGTATTATCTAAATGAAAGAAAAGTACTAAGTGCCTTACGCATTGACAAAATATACCATACAACTTAACTTACAAAGAGACCTACATATTATACAGTAGATGAAACGACGATAAGTCATGATGTCATCACAATGAAAATGTCTTGCTGCAAAAAAAAACTCCAAGTTGAAACCAGTGTCAGTGTTTCGTTGCAAAACTGCGTGTTGACACCAGTGTCAAATAATATCTGCGAAACAATTGGGACAATTTCGTAGGCCGCCGGGGGTGCACCAAACGGTACGAGTTTTGTTGTTTTTAACCGACTTCAAAAAAGGAGGAGGTTCTCACTTCGACTGTATTTTTTTTAAGTCCCAATCGCGCGTGAATTCTTTTTGGTAGTCCGATTAAGAAATACATTTATATCTCAACAATGCATGGAGTCGATAGTGATCCTCGGTTCAGTCGCAGAATACGTAATAGTGGTTCGATGACACCGCTCCACTAACACCATAAAGCATTGTAGAACGTCATTTTATTGGTGTATGGCGGTAACAAGATACTGGAGAAATGCTTCGCTGAGCTCAAAGGTTTATTGCAGTCGGGGGACATATAAAACTTCTTCCCCAAAAAGTACGTGTAACGCTATAGTGCCGTAACAAAAGTACGTGTAACGCTATAGTGCCGTAACAAAAGTACGTGTAACGCTATAGTGCCGTAACAAAAGTACGTGTAACGCTATAGTGCCGTAACAAAAGTACGTGTAACGCTACAGTGCCGTAACAGATTGATAAATTTCAATTGAAGGCTCAATCAGCCCCAATGAAATTACGTAACTTTTTTTATTTATACATTTAGAAAATAAATAAGTGATATTGGACTAGCTGAGATACCCGGCTACGCTCGGGCATTGTCGTTTCGGACTGAAGTCGGGTTGAACCTAAAATTTCCCTTAATAGAAAATCTGACCACACAAAAACTGCGAGCGGTTCGTTTTAAATTTTTTTTTTCATATCATTTGTAAAAAACGTATGGAACGAGGCACGAAATTATAAAATGATCATACACCCTAAAAGGATGACTCCAAACGAAGGTAGCGTATTATATTATTTCGGTTGCAATACATATCTAATAGTGAATGGCAACAACGACATCTGAATATTTTATCAAGCGAAATTTCGACGTTTAGGTAGTATTAATATATTATGTAAACCTAGAACTTGCTCGTACGTGAGGCACCGACGACGTGCCGATGCGATAGCGTTGTGAGCTGTTACTTGCAAAAATAATGACGTCATAAAACATCTGCTATAATTACATAGACGTAACGTATTACTGCGAGGTGACGGTATTCCTGCACTCGAAAGGACAATGGACAAACATTTATGCCCTGGTACTACATTAAATAGCTACAATTTTTATATTATTTCTGCCTACATAACGAATATCATAAACGAGAAACACAGCTAATCTGGTTTATTGTAGCTGCTCACCCCCTCTTGTGTCCCGCGCTGCCGTCTCTATGTGGATCGGGTCTGCCCGATGGCCCCTGGAGCTGCAATGGGGGCAGGGAGCACAGAATCGGGAATCAGGAAACTTCAGGATCGGTTCACGATTCCCGATCCACCTATGCCACGTACCATGCATATGCCACGTACCATCGACGACATAAGTCCAGTAGCACCCTACGGTCGGGTTTGTTTTGCTCATGCAGCTTGCCCCTTCCCCCGCCGACCGGTCTTCAGGCGTCCTACCGCAACCCGCGCGGGCGTTGCGAGCCACTTCTCTCGCTTCACCTTCGCGCAATGCGAACGCTTCATAGCAATCGCGTTAGAATGTGGTACTAGACTTGTGAATGCGACCATACAGTAAGTAGCGCTAAATGAGTATGGTTTGGAAGTAATTGATCAAGGCGTCCATAGTAAACAACCTAATAAACCTTGCGCAACTTTTGATAGAGTAATGAGTAATGATTCCATAAACAAGGTGTTTCGGAAACACAATAGCAGACCACATTTTTCAATATGCCATAATAAAAACAGGGATTTTATATTATTACGTTGCCTTTAATACGAGACAGTGTATCATATTAAAGGACTTAAGTCAGCGTAAAGTAAAATGTTGTATGATGTACTTATATCCATATTAGCTCCGGGTCTATAGAGGTTAGATATATATTTAAAATAATTGAACAATCTGCAGATAGACGTGATCATGATAGCTATCTGAAGAGTCGATCGATCGAGAATCTAAATATAAATTGATAACAACTTGAGATTGAAGATCAATCTAATACAGCTTAAGACGTTATTGGAAATATGTAGGGGTAACGAGATTGTCGATGTGCAAACGAGATTCCAACGAATTCTACCTGAGTAAATCGACAAGATGGCAAAGAGCAACATACTGCTAGTTTACATGCCACTAACAGATGCAACGAAGCTAGTTAACACGGCGGGCGCTAGATGGCGCTACCCGCTAGACATGAAGTCTATATCGCACTAACGAAGTTTCCCAGCGAGTTAACACATATACAACATTCAAATCACGACTAGGGGAGAGCAGCTGCGCAGCCGTGGGTCTCAAGACCTGACCCACCTTTTCACCTCTCCACAATATGATTGCGTAGGACCTAGAAGAAATAATACCCTAGAGCGAAAATATCCGATAAGCATTCGTTTTGTATTATTAGTTTTCTTAATAAGCACTTCTCGACCAACATGTTTATTGGAGAAACTTGATACTGCACCATTTTATGATTTAGACTAATACAAATTTGTGCATTTTCATTAAAATTCAAGCCCGATTCAATTGTTTTGAAAAACTTTAGAGAGCGCTAACTTGTCATTTTTGTTTGTTTAATTTAATTCATTAATTAATTTTCTAGCGTACAGCTTGGAAACTTTTTAATTTTGGTTATAAACTAATTACTATTATTTAAAACATGAGCGATTCTGAGATCAAGGACTAATTCCCGCAAAAAAGCTCATATTTACATTAATTGTAATTATTAATATAATGGCAAAAAAATGTTATTGTGGGATATCCATAAGAGATAGACATATACCATCGCGGAGTTTTCTGTAGATCTTTTCAATGTTTACATTACTTAGTACATTATTTTGATAAATCTCGTAGGGGTCAGCCTGCGTTTGCAATGTAAGCGGAAAAAAATATTTTTTTTACGACCTCACATTGGAAACCTCAAAAATAACAGTATTTCTCCGCTATTTCATGGATGTTATTATACATATAAACCACGGAGGATAGAGATAGAGAGGAGATGGTCTAAGCAAACTGGGTCTGTGTCCACCAAGTGGGTCGCTACGTCACAGCCCAAGTGATAAAGAAGGCGTGGCTTAGCGACATTCGCGACATGGCGCTGGCGGTGTTGGTTGTGGGACAATATTATGGTCTGCGGCGCAATTTTCGGCGAACAGTCGATTACACGATGAGATTTTGTGTAAAATGTTGCAAACATTACACAGGACAAAATAAACTAAAGTTTGTAGGTGGAATTATGTTTTATTTGTCAGTAAAACACCTCATATTTTATAATTTGAGTCAATATTCGAGCATTGTATCGATGTATGGCTCTTGCTATGTGCCGATAGATGACGCGCAATTATTTTCGTTTTACGGTAAGAAATGTTGATCTCATGATGCAAATTTTAATGACATTAGTAAAATTTAAAAGGCGCCATCTAGTTGTAGTCTTGTAACCACTAAGAATAGCTCTCGGAATAGCTGCTACCAGAATAACGATTTTTCCGGCAGATGGATTTCGCAAAAATCGGCGGTGCATGACCCCACCACGAAGCGATTTTCCCCCCGCTTCCCCGAACAGTGTCACACTGCGATCCTTAGTAATATGAGTTAAAAACATCTCCTCTCTCCCTCTATCCTCCGTGATATAAACCTTCCTCTTCAATCACTCTATCTATTAAAAAAAACCGCATCAAGATCCGTTGCGTAGTTTTAAAGATTTAAGCATACATAGGGATATAGGGATATAGGGACATAGGGATATAGGGACAGAGAAAGCGACTTTGTTTTATACTATGTTAATATGAATACAAATTGATTTCATATTTTAATTAAAGTTACCAGAGCCATATTAAAAGAAAATATATTTATAGTGTTTAAACTAGTTTTAACGGTAAAGGAATACCGCTTTATCCCCTGATCGTCAAGTAAAAAGGTTAAGATTTCTGTCGACGTGCCTGAAATAGCATGTCATTAAAGAGGAACAGAGCAATTGGAGAATTTTGTTCTATTTTTACACTGTAAATTAAAGTGCATTGTTATTATAATAATTGTATTATATGACGTATTCATTTACATGAATCTACGTAAATAATAACATTTTCCTTTTGAAGATATTGGCGAATAGTTGCGCACGGAGATCGACGATCTCGGTGCTGTTGGGTCTTGTGCTTATATTGTGAGCATTGTAGGGTATTTAGGATAAGCTAAGCAAAGAATACAATTTTATTTTTGTAGGATGCCGTAGTCAACAAGGAACCCTTATAGTTTCGCCATGTCCGTCCGTCTGTACGCGATTTATTGGTAATTTTAATTATACCCAAATATTTGAACCTAAATAAAATAATGCGTGCGCACCATAACCTATCTCACCCCGAGTATTTTTTGACATGAATGAAAAAGAGCTAGGGCCCGAAATACAGCATTCATACGCACATGTAAATCGTGGATTAGGAATATTTAAATTACATTAAAATATATTTAATACATCTAAAATAAAAACATTTCTAAAAAACCTCAAAAGGTCCATTATTATGTCGACATGTGAGTCTTTCTTAAATGGTTTTTTTCTAAAAAAAAAAAAAAAATATTTTTCGAGAAGAAACATCGTTTACGCTGAAACGATAACGGTGACATCAATTCGCTTGCCACTCACGTACTCAAAACATCATTGTTGGTTCGGTGTCGGAACCGAGATCGAATATTTTATTTTATTTGAATGTATTTTAATGGAATCTTTCCAATTAATTAAATATTTTCAATAAATGGAGAGCGGTTGAGTGATCGAGACAAACAATTCAAATAGTACAGAATAAATGCTTGTGGTCTTTTCTTCAATTCCCGTTTCTGCTACCCATACCGAAACAGCCTGTATATGGAGGAACGATCGTGAAGCAAGTATATAATAATTTCAGAAAGAATTATGTTTAAAAATAATTTAATTTATAAGTTAGTGGAAAGCTGGACTCGAGCCGGCAAGCAAACCTTCAGCTGGCAGTGCGTCCACCAATTCGCCACCTGCACCAAGTGACGTACTTGCTTAGGATGAAAAAGTATTTATACTTAATTCATTTTGATTTTCAGCGACATCTACATTTGAAGCGTTGTAATAAGATTTTGAAAATAATCTGAAAAAGTTTTTGGTCTTGACATTCGTCGGACGCAGGATTCGAACCTGCCACCTTTGAATTACATGCCCACTGCTCTGACCAACTGAGCTTTCCCGACAATGTCGGGATCATGTCAGGATCGAATTTTGCTTCCGACGAATGTCACGACCAAAAACTTCTTCAGATTTTTGTCAAAATCTGATTACAATGCTTCAAATGGGATAACGGTAATGTCGTATACATTAAGTACATACAATTATCTCTTTATACTTTAGTTTAATATTCTCCTTATATTATATAGATAACGCCTCCGAAAGCGAGAAAACGGTCGGAACAGCTAAACCATTAGCGACAGCCGGAAAAGAAAGCGGCACGTCACGTGTCGCGAGCCCGCCCGCCCCGCATTATCCGCGAAGGTTACGGCAAACGGTTTATGGACCCTTTATGGGCTAATTTAATGTAACGGACAACAAACCGAGACGAGCCATTTATGAGCTGCTCCTGCGTCACGGCCAGCGAGCATGGAAGGACTGGAGTAGCGATCGAAACTCGAGTCATGAGGCGGCAGCCACGAGTTAGTGCAAAACGTCTAACTTAGTTCGCTTACGAATTCGGGACGCACAACAAGAATAGTGTCCCTTGAAGTTATTGAGTGTTCTTACGTGTCGTTGGAACTCGAGAAAATCAGTAGTAAGCTAATTCGCAACAAAACTCACTCGCCGAACGCAGACGGTGAAAACGGAAGCCTATTACTAAGCCACCTCTATACGTCCGTCCGTCTGTCACAGGGCTGTATCTCATAAACCGTAATGGTTAGGCAGCTGAAATTTTCGATTGTGTATTTATTATGCCGCTATAACAAATAGATAAAAAAAATATATATAAAAATTAAAGTGGGTTCCCCTACAAAAAACGTGATTTTTTTTGTGTTAAATCTTGTACAATGGTACGGAACCCTTCGTGTGCGAGTCCGACTCGCACTTGGCCGGTTTTGTATGGTAAAGTGGCCACGCGCTTTTCGATTTTCGGTTTCTACTGTCGTCCGCCAATGCTCGCTCGTAACAGCCCTCCCCCCTCACCCCTTCCCCACGTTAAAGGCCCATTATATTGTGCTAACATCCCTCGTCGGCTAGCGAGACTCCGTCTGAGGCATTGCGTCACCAGACTCTTTACGTTAAATATTTTAAAAAATGTAAATCTACTATACGACGTAATATGTACATTATTCTGCTAGCTTAATGTATCTTCGGGCCATACAAAAAGCAAAAGCTATTTTCTACTCCATTTCTAAATTTGTTCGGTTTAAATTATGCCAACATCGTCCAAGCAGTACTCGTGTATTTAAAAACAAATATTAAAGAATTTTATTTACCGGTTTTTTTTTATCGCTTAGTTTAAACATTTTGAATTAAATAGTATGCAAAAACACACCGCTTTCAACTAATTTAATTTATAACAACATAGGAGACTAACTCGAGAACGCATACCGATAGAGCGTGTGCGAGTAAAACAGTACAAGTTGCCGCTGAGGTGAAAAGGCGTCTTCAACTCTTAGTACTAACTCATTACAGCCGCATGTGCACAATGCAAAATATTTTCAAACTAATTAAAATTATAATTTTTTATAATTAAAATTAAAATTATATAATAAAAAAACATAATATACCACCACACAAATAAAAATAATGTTTTTAAGAACAAATATTTGAGATATCAATTGAATTATTTTTATAGATTGAGTAAACATAAGTCATGTTGATTGATGAACCTTATTTTTCTGGCCCTTGTGATAAAAATATATGCAGCCAAAATAGCCTAAAAGACGCCTTTGGCGGTGTGAGTTCTATGGAGATTTCGCGCGTGGGATAACAAGGCTCTAAATATTTATATTTTAGTCGTAACAACTTCAAGAATAAGATTCAAAGAATCACTTGATAAGTTGTTGTTTCTGTAGGTGGTAACATTTACAGGGATAGTGAAGTTCGAAGAAAAAAACATATAGTATCATACATGTATCTAACATGTAAGTAACATACGAGTATATTGAAAAGTAACGAATCTATAATGTGTGCATATTAGGCAGGAAAATAAGATAATTTATAAGAAATTACGGCATGGGTGAAAGCCTCTTGTTATCACACCTACACTATTTACGACATTAGCCCATGAATCTGCATTGCAGGAGAAATTACTGTTCCATCGGGAACTCTCTCACTCTCTCTCTCTGATCGTGAGTGTATTGAAACGGATGAAAAAAAAACTTGTTTTTATCGCCGTTCCTTGCCAACCTGCATGGATGACTCAACCCATCTACCGAGTAAGAAACGTAGGGGTACTTTATATTTTAGAGGGGTTCCGAACATGACCCGCGTTCTCAATAAAAATGCACATTAATCATATCGGATAAGAGAGAAAGAGGCAGGGTTTCAAGATCATTGTAAACGTGGGCTTCGACCGTTCACAGCCGTCCACCCCAAGGTAATAGCATATTCTTCACTTTGCCAACTATCAAAAACAGGTATTCTCAGCCAAAAATGATTAATGACGACCTCATCAACGACACATACCGCATGTATGATGGAGCAAGAAAAGTGACGCGCAACAAAACAACAGCGCAACAAAAGCTACGCCAATGACGGGCGAAACGTGTCCGGGGACACATTCGTATCACTTACCTCAGCAATTTGCGGCTCCGGCGCCATCGCGGCACACGCGTCTAATGTAATAAGGCTCCGCTCCGTCGCGCCGCCGACGCCGACGCCTCCGCCGCCGCTTGCTCCGTCGTGCGTGCTTTGAGGAGGCATTTGCAAACAGCCCCCAGGACAATCATCTAACTTTCCCCGCGTTCAGACGGCGAGAGCTGCGCGACAGTTTGACGTAGACTCGGTGTTCATAATAATAATACTTTAGTCTCCTCTCGCGATTTCAGCACCGAATTGGGAAACGACTAGAAATGCCTATCCTGTCGCTGCTATTTACCGCCTTATATGTATGCATACTTCTGGCATAGAACATTGCCTCTCACCAGCAATTGTTTTTAAAACATTTGAATTTCAGATCAATGTTCGTTTTGAAGACTACAAAGAAGCTGCTATCCACTATAACTTGATGTCCCTTGAAAACAGACGTATTTTGTACGATATGCTGTTACTATACGACATCGTGAATGCGCGTGTGGATTGCCCTTCACTCCTAGAAGCCGTGCAATTTCGTGTGCCCCCCGTGCGCCGCACGCGTTCTCACTTACCCCTTAATGTCCCTCTCACCCGCACAAAATACGTCAGTAACTCAGTAATATATCGTATCACAAACACTTTCAATTTAAAATTTCGTCATGTGAATTTATACAATGACTCGAAAATGAAATTTAAACAAAATATATTAAAGTCATTATAAAGGTCATGAAAATATAAAAGTGAAATAATTTAAATTAGGTACTCATTTTATACTTACTTATATTATTTCATTGAGTACTTATTTATTATTGTTTTTTTTTTCTTTTAATCACGGTAACTATCAAGTACTCACTTATTATTTATTATTTTTTTAAAACTATTACTTATTATTTATCTTTAATGATTTAATTTGAGAATATTGTCACGTACTTTCAAACACAGAAAACCTTACACATCCTTACACTACACACACACCCTCACAGATACACACACACCCTTACACACCCTTAAACATACTCTGCACTATTACGGATTTTAATGTTGAAAACTATTAATTGGCATTATGTTTAGTTTTTAAAACCTGTTTTGTATTAGTTTTAAGCTGTTAGTTTTCCAAATAAATAAATAAATAAACATATGTGGGTATAAGAAGAGTCCCCCAACTTTGCTCCCAAAATCACGCAGTTGTTTGGCAAAAACTAGTCGGGCGCGCGCCTCAGTGTCGAGCCGGTGTGTTATGGTCGTTCACGCAGCCGCTGTGCCGTTGTTGTTGAGACGAATAATGCGAACTCTGCACGCACACACGCGCCGCACTAGCACATCTTGCGCGCGTCAATGGTTTTTGCCGCGCGGCTGATTTTTATAGGAAATTCGAAAAGTGCTTCTGGGCTAAGTAACGTAGCAACTCAAGTTCACAGTCACTTCTAACTATAACTACTAGAACAAGTAGCAATTTTATCAAACTTGTCCCGATGTACGATGCGCGCAACCAACTCAACTCCATTTGCATGGAGTCTGTAAGCGCGCTGTAGTGCAGGAAGAGAATAGGCATTTCTGGCCTATTCCCAATTCTGTGGATTTTCCCGCATGTCTTATGGAATGACGCAGGTTTCAGAAACAGAAATTAACGAACGGGGTGCACGTCCCATTTTTTAATATGCTTCATTTGGTCTCGTGAAAAGTAAGTTTCTTAACCGAATAAAGTTTTCTATACTAACTTGCCAAAACAGTAGTCTGAAAATAAAAGTAAACTACTACCAATGTCTACGAATGAGATGAGATGGCTATGCAAACTGGAATAACGAAATTAATTTATATGATGCAGTTTGGAACCCTGCTGACTAGATTACATGAAATCAGATTTTAGCAGCGAAGTCTATGTTTTTATAAATTGGTATCAAGATCTCAGTACACTATAAGCTTATTTAGAGCAACTGTCTCCGTTTGGATCTAAACTGAGTTCTTAATATACAGTCTGAGTATTTCAAGTGTGCCGTCATCGCCAAATCCGAAATTAGAAGAAATTGCTTAAATACTCAAAGGAGTGATGTGGCAGAATTTTATAAAAACCAAAACTTCACTACCCGTATAACTAATAAAAAATTTGAAGAATCCAATAATGCAGCTTTGTTTTTTATCAAAATCGGCCCCATAACTCCTTTGATGGATTTAAGCTATTTCTTATAGTTACGGATTTGGCCATAAAGGCACATTTGAAAAATTCGACCAGTATAACTCTTTCTTTGTTATCACCGCGACATTAACTGTTTCGTTAGAACTGTTAATTTTATTTTTTACTTAACAGGCTCAACAGACTATTTGTTTCAGCCACGGTTGTGAAATAGCAATATTTCATGGATATTAAGAAAAACTACATTTATATTCTTTCCTGAACTGGCACGCTGTTCCGACTCTACTTGGTGCTTCGTTTTAATTGTACATAAATACGAATTCGCTTAGTACGTGATAAGATTCAGGAACGGCTGTCGAGTAATCACATTTTCAGTAGTCTTACGTTACCACTATGTATGATTAGAACAGTTAGCTAAATACAGATAACTATACAGTAAACCACTACATTAAATGTTGCATTTATATGACAGGCTCGAGCCATCAGCCAATGAATGATTTTTACAGAACTGGCAACAATGGAATTGGACAACAATAATAATGAAATATACAAATAATCTCCAACGCCTTCCATTATACCTTACAGTGCCAATACATTAAAAATTTAAAAAATCGGCCAAGTGCGAGTCGGACTCGCACACGAATGGTTCCGTACCATCGTACAAGACTTAACACAAAAAAAAACAGGTTTTTTCCCCTTTAATTTTCATTATTTTTTAATGTTATCTTTGTTGTTATAGCGGCAAAATAAATACACACTCTGTGAATATTTCAGCTGTCTACCTATATTACGGTTCCTGAGATACATCCTTGTGACAGACGAACGGACGGACGGACGGACGGACGGACGGACAGCGGAGGCTTAGTAATAGGGTTCCGTTGGCACCCGTTGGGTACGGAACACTAAAAAGGAACATCAAGCTAGACAACCGATTTACTTGCAAAGTACAACAATGAAATCAACTCGAACTGTAACAAATTCGTTCAAAATTCATATTCTCGTGCGACTTTGTCGCCTGTTTCTCCCGACTGTAAATTCTCGTTTTTACTATCGCACATTAACTCGCAATCTCCGCGCGTGAGGTGTCGCCGCGTCGAGATTTGATGCGAGTTGGCGGCGGCGTCGACGGAGCCACTTTGACTAGCCTCGAACTTGTTTTGTAAAGTTCTCGAAAGCTTAAGTTGGAGAGCTTCTCACGCGAGTCGAGGCAGCTTCGTCAAAGTGCACTTATTGGTTTAGATAAAAACTTTATAAGAGGGACTCGTTTAATAATAATAAAAACTTTACTAATTTATATATTTTTAACTTTAATAATAAATTTCATAGACGAATTATTAAATTAGTAAAAGTTACTGTGTACATATACAACAATAAATCATGTTTGTTTAGTACAAATCATGATTTATGTCACACGCAGACAAACCGTAAGGTTTGGCGTGTACAGTTTAATGTATGTATATAATATTTAAAAAAAGTTAAATAAACGCCACTACGTGGCACTGACCCTGGAAAAGAAATATTAATATCTGACAATACAATGCATTCATGTAAATATCAAAACAACAACCGGCCAAGTGCGAGTCGGACTCACACAAACCGTACCGTACCAAAGGCAAAAATATTTTTTTAATTTAACCTATTTGTTGTTATAGCGTCAAAATGAATATACTCTGTGAAAATTTAAGCTTAGAAACCAAAGATTTTTTTTCCATGCCATCATGGTTATTAAGCATTTAGTTCTAAAATAAAGCTGTTTTGAGTATAATTTGGATCTTCGACAAGAAATATGCCTGTATATCAAATGTTTACAAAAATAAAAATGTTTAATTTTAATTATTCAGTGCGATTTTATAGTTTAAGCCCTATCAAAGTGAAGGTTTTGATTAGTATGTTTTATTAATGACTGTATACATAGGTAGTTGAGAGTTTAGACTGAGTTGATGCTAACAAAATAGTTCGCCTGGTTTGCGAGATAAATGGTAATATAAATTTAGCACGTGGGACGCATGGGCCTATAGGAGACAGGTTATAGTGTCCAAATATATTTTGTACAACAAAAATCTAGAAAACCTGCGGTTGTCTAAAGATAACCTGAAGTTCTTCTACTTTTGTAAGATTCGATTATTCTTACGTTTCCTAAAAACAACGTGTTTCGTGGTTAGGATTCTACGTAAAACTCGTCTTAGTACCATCGCATTCAATGAACAATGTTCAAAACTGCGATTCATATAGTCCATATTTTCAATTTAGTTTAATTGCAAGACTATGCAATACAAGGAAGGTCCTGGCAAGGTACCCCGTTCCCATAGGGTGTAATGATGAAATCCATGACAGTAGATGTCCAATTTTGTTAGGTGGCCTGGCACGTAAAAATAAAATAATTATTCCGGTGCATGTCGTTTCCGTTCTTCGGGGTTCATTCCTTACTTACTAGGTGGTAGGATTAATATCGCCCAGGTTAGTACCATCGCATTGGATGAACGACGGTGGAAGCGGCAATGAAAATTGTCCGTGTATTCCATCCAGTTTAATGCAGCTGTGTAAATAAAAGAAAGGTCCTAGCATGGCACCTAGTTCCCGTTAGGTGGGCTGGGCTAATGTGACAGTAGGTGTGATATTATGTCCAGTCCTATAAAACAAACTTACATATAAAAACCACTTTTTGTCTCCTATATTTGTAAAATAGATAACCCGCTAAAGAGTCCGCTAGGTTACTTTTTGGTCTCCTATATTTGTAAAATGGATACCCCGCTAACACCATAAGAGTGTGTCACAGGTTACTTTTTCGTGCCCTAGATTTGTAAAATGGATACCCCGCTAACACCTTAAGAGTCTCTCAGGTTACTTTTTGGTCTCCTAGATTTGTAAAATGGATACCCCGCTAACACCTTAAGAGTCTCTCAGGTTACTTTTTGGTCTCCTAGATTTGTAAAATGGATACCCCGCTAACACCTTAAGAGTCTCTCAGGTTACTTTTTGGTCTCCTAGATTTGTAAAATGGATACCCCTCTAACACCAGTCTCACATGTTACTTTTGGGTATCCTAGATTTGTAAAATGAATACCCCGCTAAAACCATAAGAGTCTCACAAGTTACTACTACTAGGGGTCGTAACCTACTGCTCTTTCCTTACATGCCAACGACGTTGAACCGGCGACATTGTATCGGTAGATATTAATATAAATAGCCCCCCCCCCCCACGCTCCCCCAGTCTTCTCGCTTACAATGCCCTACATATTTGCTTGCCTTTTAATATTCTCTTTCTGTTTGCCCCGAACAAGTGGAAATTGGAATGGCCGGATTCTTTTTCCATTAACGTCTGAATCGGAGGAGGTCGCATTCCGAAACAACCGCCAAAGCGTTTTTATAGATATGGCAAATACATTACACGTAACACTTATGTAAACGAAAAGAAGAACTATAGTATACAAGTGCAGTATTTTTGCGGGTTCTTCTTTAATGATTTAATCGAATCCAATCAGTTTGTGATGTGAAGTGAGGAGTGACACATTTTATGTGAAAAAAACTATAAATGTCTCATTAATTAACATATTTTCATGTCCAATAAATATAATAGGTCGGGGAAAAAGTCTTTTCGCATTATAGTATGTATGAACTTGTAATAAAATCTCTTTGGCTATACTATTTGTATCTGGCTGGTTTTGGTATCATTGAAAGTTTAAATTTTAAAGAACATAATTCTGAATTCAAATTAGGAAAATGTGTGATTCTCATTTGTTTTTCGTACTGTCAAAATGAGTGAATCTAATGAAGAAATTCGATACATTTTAAAATTTTACTACAAAAAAGGTAAAAATGCAACGCAAGCCGCGAAAAAAATTTGCCATGTTTATGGACCTAGTGCAGTATCTGTGAGAGTAGCACAAATTTGGTTTAAGCGTTTTCAATCCGGAAATTTTGATGTCAAAGATGCACGTCGCTCTGGTCGCCCTATTACGGATAAAATGGATGCCATTTTTGAAAAAGTGGAGCAAGATCGGCATATCAGTAGTTACGACGTAGCTGAAGAACTAGGAATTGACCACAAAACAGTTTTGGCGCATTTGAAAAAAACCGGGTACACAAAAAAGCTCGATATTTGGGTACCTCACGAGCTCACTGAAAGAAACCTAATGAACCGTGTACTCATTTGTGATTCTTTATTACGACGTAATGAAACCGAACCATTTTTGAAGAAGCTGATAACTGGTGATGAAAAGTGGATCACGTACGACAAGAACGTGCGAAAAAGGTCGTGGTCAAAGGCCGGTCAAGCTTCACAGACTGTGGCGAAACCCGGGTTAACTCGCAACAAGGTGTTGCAGTGTGTGTGGTGGGATTGGAAGGGCATTATTCATTATGAGCTGTTACCACCAGGCAGGACCATCGATTCTGAACTCTACTGCGAACAACTGATGAGATTAAAGCAATAAGTTGAGAGAAAGCGGCCGGAATTAATCAACAGAAGGGGTGTGGTTTTTCATCATGATAACGCTAGACCTCACACATCTTTAGCCACTCAGCAAAAACTAAGAGAGTTTGGCTGGGAGGTGTTAATGCATCTGCCGTATAGTCCTGACCTTGCACCTTCAGATTTCCACCTGTTTAGGTCTCTTCAGAATTCTTTAGGCAGTGTCAGGTTAACATCACGAGAGGACTGCCAAAACCAATTGTCGCGGTATATTGATCAGAAGTCCCAATATTTCTATAGCAACGGGATCATGTCCCTACCTACAAGATGGCAAAAAGTTATCGAACAAAATGGTACCTACATACTTTAGTTAAATGTAAATAAACCATATTAAAAAATGTTTTGAATTTTCTTAAAAAATGCGAAGAAACTTTTTCCCCAACCTTATATATTTTTTGCACCAGAAATTAATTGATAGGTTCGATGATAATATGTATTACATTTAGTTACAACCATATATCTTATATCAAATCATATCTGATTTTCATTCAGTGATAATGAAAATTAATGACATTTAACATCATATTTTTAACTTCGTCAAAAAAATAGGAATAAATATCATAAAATCTAATCATTATAAAAAAAATCTAATAATGTATCATCTCCTTCAACAATTTAAAGCATTCCCAATAAATACTGATTAAAAAAATAAAATTAAAAAAAATATGTTAGAACCATTTGCAACACGTGTTCATAGCTACTTGTACAAAATAAATCACCTCAAAAAAAACTCTTATGAATTATTTATAAAGGAAGTTTCAAAAATATGACATGTATACGACGATAACTTTGCCTAAATAGGCCGAGAGAGCCATGCATTTTCATGTGGGCCGGCAAAGATGGCAGCGGCAAAGTGGACGCTACAATTATAATATTGCGAGCGAGTTGCCATGCCGCAACACATACTCGTCAGTAAACGGCATCGCGCGCCGGGAAAGAGTAATTGTACATCAAGTCAATAATTCAGCTTCCTCAGATTTTTGGCAATATAGCGCACTAGTTTGTTTTTAATAATACTGGTAATGTATGGTTAATTTTAAGTGTATTTGATCATTAAATAACAATCGCAATATGGAACAAATAAAACGTTTTTAATAACCATCTGTTTCCAGGCGTGTCACTCGGCTGTAAGATCTTTTGAAATATGCCTCTAATTTTCAGAATAAAACCTAAAATGTAACCGGAACACACATGCAATTTCCGTGGATGGCCAAAACAAGAACGAGGGTCGATCAAAGAAGATATCTACACCACTCAAGATACGTATTTTCGGGGATGTTTTTCCTCAATAAAGATCATTCACCAAATCGACGCCCATCGGAAGTCTACGTTTGAGGGCTCTGAAACGAGTACCCTCCCTTCGCCATGCCGCTCCCCCTCCCTCAACCCCCGTTCACCGCCCCGTGCACGCGTGACGTCAAAGCGCGACCTTCACCCAGTTCTGCAGTGAGGGGTCGGCTGTGGCGGCGGAGCGGGCCCGGCGCGGAGGGACTCCACCCCTCGTTTGAACATCCGTACTTACCTGCGGGCAAAAATAAAATGGATCAAGTTTCAGGTGTCAATGGAAAACAATACGTAATCACAAATCATTTTTTAAATGTATATTTTTTTATGGCTAATACCACACAACTACCGTTGTGATATTAGTCCAATACACCACATTCCCGAAGGAATTAGGTGCCATGTCAGGACCTTCCCTTTATGAGCACGGCTACATTGAAATGGATGGAAAACACGGACAATTTTTCATTGCCCCTTCGACCATCTTTTCATCCAATGCGATGGTACCAACCGGGGCGGGCTTAAACCGTACCACCTAGTAGGGGAAGGGGACCAACAGTTTTACATGGATTCCGAACCATGGAGCAGCTCGCATTCGTGACGAAATGCACTTATCGAACTCGGCAAGAGAAAGAAAGTGGTGCATGTCGGAATTGAACCCAGACCTCTGTTACGCTAGGCCAGTCCCCGCGCCACTAGGCTACGCTAGCCGCTCATAAATTTAATCACATTTAATTTTAATATATTTCCTTAATCAAATGTACAGTTAAGACAGTGTGATGTTTCGGAACGCAATATTGTCTCGAAAGTTTCGATCATAATGAGCAATTCTGGCTCCAAATGGGAATACATTCCGACTCGCCCTCCACGAGTCCGGAATGGTCGCCGGAATGATGTTTCAATGATTCTTCGAGAACGCATCAAAAATGTTCGAAATAGCCAATATAAAATTTCATACCGCCAGTTTCGGTGAAAAGATCCAGAAAAAAATCGATATCGTACAATGCAGTCAGACGACCTGTTATTCGGACAAGTGAACGGAATTTTACTAGTTAGTATGGGACGAAATGCATCTTGCCTGTACACTAGGCTATTTAATATGCTATGGTGACAATGTAGATCGCGTAGTTCCGATCCGAAAGCACCGCACGGTTCGAAACGAAGAGAGAAGAAAGACTACACAAAACTTAACGCTGGTCTAATGTTTTCATAACACACATTCAATGTTGATAATCGAGTCAAATGTAATAAAAAGCCTTTGAAACTGTCGAAAATTAGCTTCGTATTCTTAGAGTATTTGCAGAGGACCATGTAACGAGAGCACAGACGCAATGGCTGTATCGATCGATAACTGTGTTTTTGTTTCGCTTTTTCGCGTTTTTTTCGCGAGCGGAAACAATAAAGATAAACGTTTATCGGACGGTATAGCTGTATCGTTCGTTTGTGCTCCCGCCGCAGGAAAGATGCAGGTAAGGACTGAATAGTTGCACAACTATGCATGCGGTGTGCAAAATTGTATTGGAATGTTACCTAGCATATGTTTATATGATGTTAATTATTGTTCTTTTATGGTAAACAAGCTGCGGTACCCGGCTCCGCTCGGGTTAGTGTCGGCTAAATTATCTCATGGATAAAAAGTAGCCCACATGTGTGTCATGTCATGTCATGTGTCATGTCAGTCAGCGTGTTTGCGTCCACTGCTGGACATACGCCTCTCCAATTTTCCTCCAGTCCTCCCGGCCTTCAGCGGTACGGAACCACTGCTTTCCGCCAACGCACTTGATGTCGTCGTCCCACCTGGCGGGTGGTCTTCCCACACTCCGTTTTCCTGTCCACGGCCGCCAGTGTAGGACACATGACTGCCCACATGACTGGTCCAAAATAGGGTCAAACTGGTCCCGGACAATGTATCCATGTACCAAATTTAATCAAGATCGTTCGAGCCGAAATAGCATGATTTAATGAGAAACATCCAATAATTCCCATTTAGAGCTTCGTTGACGTTTGGTGGCTATTTAAAAAAAAAACATTTGCCGCGAGAACCTTTCTGCACTTTCACTGCTGCATTGCTTACCTAGTAAGTAACGTGTAACGTAGGTAAGTTTTGCGTGGACTCCAACCCACAGCCAGCCTCAACATCGAAAACAGTAACCCATCTCGAACCTGACTGCTCCCAGAGATGCTATACATTGATAAAATACGCATATAAATCAGGTAAGTGGTTCGCATATTATAAGATTTTAAGACTCACTACTTACCCTTCTGGTAATGAAGCGTTATATTATGTAATCTATAAGTTTTTAGTAGAATCAGGCTAGACGTAGATACAATGCACATCTAAATCGAGTAATTGGTTCTCAAGGATTTTATTCTGTTGGTCGCTCCTCCGGCGATTTAGCGTGATGCCAAGTAGTCCTAAAGTTGCAGGAAATACCAAGCTGTACTTCAGTAAAAGTAAGCGCTGCCGCCGCAAAGCCGAGCCGTGCATAGCATTGCAGTTTGTATGACAGCCCCATCTTAGCGTAAGCGGAACTGAATTCTATTTAGCCAATCCTAATTCCCGGGTAGTTAAATGTACATGTTAGATGTTAGAATCCATTCAGTAGTTTTTACGTGAAAGAGTAACAAACATCCATCCATCCATCCATCCATCCATCCATCCATCCATCCATCCATCCATCCATCCATCCATTATTACAAACTTTCCCCTTTATATTATTTATATATATTAGAATGTTCTGTTTTGTGTACCAAATACATATTCGCTGATTAGTCGAGGAACGTGGTGATTAGCAGAGCGCGAATTTAATATGACAAAGATTATTTAAATTCATATTCATTTTAGAACGAGCTTCATTAGTGGATAAACAGTTTATATATTCTTGTTCATTGAACCGTTTAATTGAATAAGTTTTTTTTTTACTTTTAACCAGCTATTGCACATACGACCTTAAAATTTTAATGCTTTTCCGCGTTGTGGATATGGTTGTAATTGCTTAAGCATTTCATAGTATTGACATTTTAACGTATATCGTATTTAACATCAGACGCTACTCACTCCTGGGATGACCTTAAATAATATAAAATAATATAAATAAAAATAAAAATTAAATAATATTATACTAACACTGAGCTGAACTTCAATAAAAAAAGTAATCATAAAAAATTAGATCAGATTAGAATATATTAAAAAATACTGCCATTTCTCACATACGACACAGTAAAAAATATTTATAACTCCACCCTCCCTCCTTCTTTATAACCTGCTGGTTATTTCTAATTAACAAGGCTAAAGGTATCTAAAATGCAAAGGTATGTTAATACATACCGGGTCAAAGGATATGACTGATAAAGTTATTATATATTCTTAATAATAAAAAAATACTGCTCTTACAAGGAATGTAAAGGATACAATTTCAATACATTACATGCAATTTAAAATGCGTAAACGACAGTATTGGAAGGCATGTTTGAAATCATTATTATCATGTTTTTAAACATTTTCATGCACCAAGCTGCATTTTGGTCCTCGAAACATATTATACCGATTAACCATGCCGTGGACTTGTTAAATTGATCAGAGTAAATTAAATTAATAAGGAAAATAGTTTTTTAAAGTAGAATTTAAGTTTATTTAATAAAATATTTGAAACTAAAAATAAATCATATATATAAATTAAAATATATATTACAATATATTACAAATATTTTATTACAATAATAATAATATATTAAATCAAAATAAAATAAAATAAGAAAAAAACGTATGTTAATAGATGCTGGAAACATTGATCGTCAAAAATGTATATCGGTTGAAATATGAATAAGTTATTTTAAATATTGAATAATACTATAGTTTGTTTTGTACGCGTACCTCCATGGCTAACTAGACTAGATGCAGTGTCGCGCCGTGCGTCTCCTCGACGACCCCGAGGTATCCCTGAATTTAGTGACCCTCCAAGTCCGAAGGGTTGTGGGTCTCTCTGCGTATCGTCTCTACCATGGAGAATGCTCATGGGAGCAGCATAAACCGCTGTCCCTCCATGTCTTTTCTACCAGCCTATGTCAGCCTCTGTGGCCCAGTGGCGCGACACTTCGGCGATCGCTCTCCGAAGTTAAGCAACGCTGGGTGCGGTCTGGTCTTGGATGGGTGACCATTCGACCGTTGAGAGAGGCTGGCCGTGGTTCGGATTCCACGTTAAACTGCAGGTCCCCTTCCTTAATTACTAGGTGGTGGGGTCAATCCCGCCTGGGTTGGTACCATCGCATTGGATGAACGATGGTCGAAGCGGCGATGAAAATTGTCCGTGTTTTCCATCCAGTTCAATGTAGCCGTGCAATATAAGGAAGGTCCTGGCATGGCACCTAGTTCCCATGTGGTGTGTTGGGCTAATACCATGACAGAGTGGTATTAGCCATCCATGTCCAGTCACATAAAAAAAACAAAAAAAACCACCGCTCAACTTGTAACAGGCAGTGAATGCACCCATTCTCTGTCGAAATTCCAAAAAATCAAACCAAACCGAACCTCTACATCCTCTATCAATAGGGTCGGCAAACTATGGAATTACCGAGGTATTTCCCTCAAATTACAACCTGCAAACATGGTGTGAAGAAGCGCCTGGCCGGCCGATATGGTTTTCAGAACTCCATGGAGGTTCGAAAGGCCATTGGCGTCGTTGAGCCCCTCTTAGGTGAGGTCCTGGCACACGCCATATGCCGCGTTTGACACTGCCCCGTGAACAATCCAGGCTAAACTAAGACTTCTAACAAACATCCCGCGTCACTCGATAATTGAACACGATACGTTGTTTTAAAAATTTCATAACGCCCTAACCAACCTCAATAATTTCTACCTTTAAACTTTTTCATTCGATCACTCATAGCCACGTTGTGATTTGTCACGTTGGGCTTAACGCCTTGACTTTTAATTTGCATTTTGTTTATATTATCTGCGTGAAAATGGGACCTGGACGGCCATTTGTCATTTAACACTTAGAGAAATTTTGCAGTCTGATGAGGCCCTCCATCTCTGTCAGAACGCGTGGACAGAGACACAGCAGTTGTGCTGAAGGTAATCAATCGTCGAGGTGTCCTGATGGCTTTGGGAGCATTTCTTTGTGTCAAAGGAGAAATAAATATTATTTCGTTTTTTGTGTACACGATGAGTCAGAATCGAATAAATTTATTTCAGAAGGTCATTCTAGGTATAGGTTTACATTATATCAACATTGGCAAACTAGGAATATTGGTAGCACACCGACGGCAAAACAGTTAAGCTTGAAAAACAAAAAATAGAAATTGAACTAGATGGCGCTATACCGAACTATAATATATTCCTGTCTTCCATATGTAAAGGCACTTTTGAAACAATAATAAAAACCATTATGCCTGTCTTATTCAGAGTGAACTGTCAAATTTTGGTACGCCGACTAGCACCGGTCAACAGTGCTATTTAGTTCGGCGATAATCCTGTATTAAGGTGGGCCATCCCGACGGGAGTGATAACTCAATCGCGGGCACGGGCCGTACTATTGCGCTCTGGGACCTTCTCTGTTTCAAAGAAAAAGACAGGCTCCGTGATGAGGAAGATGCAACATGTCTACAAAAAAGACAATGTGCATAGTGTATGATTTGGTAAGATTAACGAAAATTTTAATTACAAAACGACTTATAGCTAAAGGTAAACCACGACCGCTGAGGACAAAAATCTAACAAAAACAAAAAAGATTATAAATCTTGATTAAATAAGCTATGTCTGATGACTAATCTTTTTAAGATCTTCTTACTTTATCATTGAGTAATCCATCTCCAAATGTATTGTATAAAACGCGCGAAAAATTCGAACTTTCGGACCTAGAAACCAAACACAATTTTACAATTTCAACGGTCATAAGACATCTAGTTCGATCAAATAAAGCTATTTGGGATCTCTGACAATAAATATGGGCATGATCTTCTTTTCACGTATGTATGGGAAGTTGAGTTGTTAGTTCACCCACTCTGAATTCTACTGTACAAGTTTACGATAGTTATTTCTTTAGATTTTTCTACAGAGATACAAGCTCTTTCTTTCTACTGTACGCTCGATTTAGACCCAATATTTTACAATTTAGCTGTTCTCCAACAATTGCAAACCTCGCCCTCACATACTCTACTTTCGAGATGAATTCTCCTTCTCCGTACGACAGTTTAGCCACCTGGGAGCGAATAGCGCGACAGAAGATTAAGGGTTGATTTTTCAACTGTCTGATAAAGCTATTCGCCGGATTTATTTACGCTTCTGCTTATCCATCCGATATAGTAAGTCCATATATTTATCATTAAAATTATATTCAGATAATTGTGATAGAAGATATAATTCTCCGGCGATTACCACCCGTCTTTTGACAAACGTGAATTAGTATAAGTACTATCTGAGGATTGAAAAATCGGCTCTTAATGAAATAAATGTCACGGAAGGAAACGTAAGCAATCGCCGAATTGCATTGCCTCCATTTTCTTGACACATGTCGAGACACGGCGGCGGGCACGGGGCCAACTAGCAGAAACGGCGGCGTTCAGCCGGAAACGGCCGCGTGCAGTCGACGCGACTGCGACGAACGACGTCCGTTGAAATCCAGGCGGGAACAATTGAACATCGCGTCCGTGGCCTCCGGCCCGGCCACGGCCAACTGTCCGAGGACACCAGGTTTGGCAACGAGGAACCGAGAGCAGCAAGCATCGCACGCCCGCTCGAGGTTAATCTAAAATCCGTAAGCATCGGAAAAACACGATCCTCATACAAACTTGGTTTGGAAATCATCTGAAATCTTTCTACCCCCCTTCATGCATACTCACATTCTCATACATACACACCCTTCCACACACACACAAATACACCCTCAAATTTCCTCAAAAAAAAAAAGTTTTTTTTTATTTACCTTCTTCTTATTTTATTTTAATTTTAAATACATTGTGAATATGTTGCTTTTCAATTCAGTTTTGGTTGTAGGGTCAGGTTTTTAGGTACCTATTTTTAAAACTAAACGGTGAAACTTTTTTATTGGCTGTGGATAATTTGTTTCATGTGTAACGCAAATGTAAATGTATAGCTGTTCCATAAATAACTAAATAGAAATCGGGATTTTTTTTTCTAACAGGCAGCACGTAGCGTAGTACAAATAATAACTGTGTCTGCGCTTTTTTTTTGCGAAAAAAAGATGTACTTAGGTAATCCAAAAATAAAATTGTATGAGGATTTTATGCTGTAATTTAACTCCACGTTAGGAATTTTATGCTGCCAGAAGCCTGATCGGTGATAGATAACTCCACTTTCGCGTTAGCGTTATGACACTCAAAATTGTCCCAAATTTTGTTTTGTCTCACAACGCTAACGCTCGAAAGTCGAGTTATTTATTAGCTGACTCAGGCTTCAGCGATAAACAACATTGTAGTAAAACAATATTGTACAGAAAATAGGTACACTTTCTCACCCAAAATAATAAAAGCATCAACTGATTAAAATTATTTGCATAACTCTGTTTACACCGTGTATACCCGGTTGCTAACCGACTTAGTCCTTTAATCACGAAAGTAACCAGGCAGAAACCCCTTGCGAACCCGCGCAACAAAGCCTTATTCGCGGTTTCTTCCGTCAATAATAACATTGCCGAACTTTCCGAGCGCCAGCAGTAAGTTAACGGCAATTAAGTTGACAACTTCGTCCGCGGTGGCGCTGCCATCGCGAATATGTTGAAGCGCGCCCTCCCCCGCATAATGAGAGGGTAACTTTTCAAAAGTTGACGCCATGTTTTATTCATGTTGCTCTTGGCTCACCGTGGATGTTTGACTTGGTGACCGGCTACAAGTGATCTGTTTGCTCATAAGCACTGACGCAAATCATCGCCGTTACGGCTGTTGAAACGTTAAATGTTGTGATGATGCCGCGGGCTTGCCATAACTAGAGGGAGGCACACGACGTGATGATTTGAAGAGTTCCGAATCACCTTACGATGTTTCGAAACGCCCGCTAGCACTTCAAAGGAGGTTAGATGGCGCCATTATTTCAGAAGGAAATATAGAAACGAGAAGCTTTATGCATTAACTGGTTCTACAAGTTAACATATCTGCAAACCCTGGATGCCTACACTCTTCTATAAAAAAACATTCATACACGGCTTAATACAAAGGTCAAAACGTGTGTAAAAGGGTATGTGAACTATGTATGAACACCTTTGGTGGTAGGCATAATTTTGGTATGATTAATAACCTCTTTAGATCAGTGTAAATAAAAGTGTTCGTTTCGCTGCGTACAATATATTTTTCTGCAATAAAAAAAATCTACGTTTTCAATACAAAATGGTACAAACTATGGGGTGTTTTCCATTCAGTTCAATGTAGCCGTGCTCACAAAGGGAAGATCCTGGCATGGCACTTTCATTGCCGCTTCAACCATCGTTTTATCCGATGCGGTGGTACCAACCAGGACGGCCTTAACCCTACCACCTATAGGGCAAGGGGACCTACCTAAAGTTTAAAATTTCTTTTGAATTGGTATTTAATCGGTTCAAGTGCAAAAAGACATATAGACTAAGTATGTATGTGCATGCCCAGTACCATTCAAACATACATGTTAGAGCGTAAGTAATGTCGAAAGATAAGCAATGATGAGAGTCTATATCTTGATGTGAGGCGAGGTTGCCTGAAATTGCTTTGCCTGTAAATTTCCCGAACAAACGCCGCCATTATGGCTTATAATTTTATTCATGCGGAATTAATACGGCGCTTTTAGACTCCCAGTAGCTGCGGGATTAGGGGAACCTGATAGGCTCAGAACGGTGTTGGCATTTTAATTTTCAAAGAACAATATTTTAATGGGTAAACTTTATTACTGTCGGCAAATTTGTTTTTAGCAACGTTTGCATGGTAACAGAGGTAACAAGGCACGGAGGCAGTTGTCAGATTTACCCCGCTTTTTAGTAGCGAAGACGCAGACGGAATTCAAGGTATGCGGCACTAAGCCACACTAAGAAATAGTAAATCGCACCCTATCACACATTGAAGGCGTATTTTAAGCTTGAAATACAGGGAAATAATAGTTCATAAGTATGTTTGTCATGACAGCACATACAATTTTGTGGTGTAACTGTTGCATACCTACAGTCAGTCAGTCAGTCAGCGTGTTTGCGTCCACTGCTGGACGTACGCCTCTCCAATCTTTCTCCAGTCCTACCGGCCTACAATGTGTCAGAATCATACATTTGATGAGCAGTGTGCAGTTTGCAGCAGTGCAGTTTGTATAATATTTTGTGTTTGTACATAATGTTTTTCCTTTTTGGTCCCAATAGGTTTCTAAAATCAACATTAGAAACATTAATTAAAAGCACAAATGAATTTATTATGTTGAAACTAGATATTTAAATATTATTCTGTCTGTGTACCTATTTTAACATATCGAACCAAACCTAGAATGGTTTTTACGGTCGTTTTACACCTTACACAGGTCTAATTCCATACATTCCGTCTGGGTCTTCCCTTTTTAAAACCATGTCGCTTGAACTCATACGGTAAGGACACTGACAATGAGCGAACATTTACAATCAAATTCATTCTAAATAGAAATTCATTGACTTCTGAAAAAAATGTGCCCCTTAATGACTTATGACGATACATGTACTGTCTTGCAAGAGAAATACCCTTCACATTAACGTCTAATATCCTATGTATAGATATTTCTAATAAAAAACAGCAAGTCATATATCAAGTTAAGCAGACAGCTTGCCCAGCAGAATGCACTACTTAATTTAAGAAGTTCGGAAAATTTTACTTATCGGGTACTTGGCGATCCGCCAATTTCGCGTGGGTTGGCGCCAGCTTAGTCGGGCAGACACTTTTGGCTTCTAAGTATACGAGGAACAGCGTCTTTGCTTGGAGTTGTTAATAAGACGTCAGTGAAGTATTTGGGAATCTGGGAATCCCAAGGAAATCGTTGGCAATCAAGGGTAATCTTAGGCGGGAGTGAGAGGAATCTTACAATCTTCAGATTCCTCTCACAAAGCAGTCCCGAGAAATCCCGATATCATTGAAAATCCGCATGACGTTGTTTTGCTCATTAAAAAAAAAAACATACCAGTTTTATTCTCAAACTGCAGGACGATTTCATTTCCGAAGACCGTCGTGTGCATGACCTTTTTAGGGTTCCGTACGCAAAGGGTGAAAACGGAACCCTATTATTTTAATTGTTTTTGCTCAATCGAAATGTACGCTGAAATTAAGATATTTTAAATAATTATTTCCATTTTTAAGAATATTTGGTAGTCCTTGGGATTCCTTGGGAATCTGGTAATCCCAAGTTAATCCTGGTAATCTTGACAACTGATAATCTCATAGACCTAGCATAGCGCGCTGTGCTTACAAGACGAACAAAGTGTGGCTCCCTATGTCTATTTTACACACAATTTGTCAGCTACACTCTATGTACAATATATTCTTTGTTTCAAGTCGCCGTGACGATAATTTTTCCAGGACGCATTCGCTGCGGTCCTAAGAGACTCGAGACTTGCGGACTTTCAAAGATTGCAAACAAGGTAGAGAAAGAACAGGAAAATGGATACACAGCAGATGGCGAACCCTCCCCGTGGTATACTACAGGGTCGCCTTCATAAAGTCCAAAAAGCATAAGGTCCAAAGCCCAGAACGTCCATAAGAATGTATTTTTCGTGTGTATTGTTCCATGCATATAATCTAACCTAACCTAACCTAACCAAATTGAAAAACTTTCGTATTCATAAGTTTTTTGGACGGTATGGGTTTTGGACTTAGTGCTTTTTGGACTTTATGATGCGTCCCCATACTATATAGTTGTAGTAATAGCGGGCAGACTTCTAAGCAGCGATAATGGACGCACGGGAGTAGAAACAGAAAATCGGTTGTACGGGGCGACGCGTAGCCACTTTTACATACATAAACGGAAGCGCCGGCGAGTTAGTTCGGTTATGAATTAGCTTACTACTGATTACTGATTTTCTCGAGTTCCAACGACACGTAATAACATCACACGCTATTACACAGAGTGAAACAAACATTCGATGATGCGCGTTCCGAATTCGTAAGCGAATTACCTGCATTTAGACGTTTCGGACTAAATCGTGACTATGCTGCCCGAAACTCATTCGTAGAGTTTCGGTTTATACTCCCGTCCGTCCATGCTAGCATGCTTTTAAAGTTAAAACTTGCGTAAAAGCGTTGATTTCAATGTTATTCTAACATGGAAGGATTTTGGTATTCAATAGTTTAACTTGGTAATCGTTAATAGAAATAATATTATAGAAGTCAATTACCGTAAGTTCTGGGAGTTAAGACAGATTTTTGCCGCTTGTTTGAAGATGAAAAACGTTGATAGTAATATATTTTTTAAGCAACTGGACACATATTGCTAATATCACAGCTACTGTCATGCTATTAAACTAACACACCACATGGAAACTAGGTGTCATGCTAGAACCGTTCTTGCATAGCAATTCGGCTACATTGAACTAGCTGGAAAACACAAACAATTTTAATTCCCGCTTCGACCATCGTCAGGGTTCATTCAACACGGGCGGGATTAAGGCTCCAACTGAGTCCAGCGTAAAATCGGTTATTGGTGTTCTGAAAAAATAGGGCGGGGCACGGCTAGTCAGGAATCATCCAATAGCTTTCATTCTCACGATGTGAAAATGAAAGTATAAATCATGAATAATTTCCAAGGGCTGGAACGAAAACCTAGTAAATGGGCGTCTGCAAACTTATTTTTTTTGAAGAATATGAGCATCGCATTAAAACCGTTTTACGGTCATACACTAGATAATAGTCCAAACTATGATATTTTAATTTTTTTACTGGTGTTTATTCTTAACCGACTCTGAAATAACCATTGAAATAACGCCAAAATATCGTAAAGTTAGCGTCAATGGGCGCCTTAACCCTAACACCTAGAAGTAATTAAGGGACGCAAACGACAAATCCCTTACAATGTTACTTGATTTACACATAACACAGTTCTATTTATAAATTACTTCTTTCAATATTTGAATGATTTGTTGAAATTTCGACCACTACGAAAACAAAACAAAACGAGCATTTCATCGATAAACAAGCGTTCAAAAGAATTAAAACATCACTATGAAGAAAGCAACATAATATTGTACAATATTTACATCAACATTCAGGGATTGTTATCGCGTAACGCCCTTAGAAGTAACTAAACTCAACCGCGCGGCACCGGCTCCATATTATTCTCCATTTAGATTGGGTCTCAGCATTTTGCGAAAGTTTTTTCATGATATCTGCAAACAGCTAATTTGCTCGCTGCTTAATAATCTCGTCGGGTCTTTCAGACGTTGAATACAGACGGTGGGGAGAGCACAAAACGCCCTGTAATTAAATTCCTCGAGAGCTCACTCGCTAAACGTAAAAGCATTAATAAGTCACCTTTTCCAGCTTTCGTAGAAAAAAAGGCAGTCCACGAGAATTCGAGCAGCAATTAAAACATTACCAGTTTTTACAGTCGTCTTTAGTTTAAATTTGCGCCACACACAGTGGATGAACGCATAAAATTAGCTAACTGTAAACGACAAGGCACTTAGGAAAACATTTTCATGTATTCAACTATGGGCGATTTCCTAACATATTTGAATTAAATGTTTAAATTTGTTTGAAATTACAAGGAGGGTCGAATGAAAACAACAAGTAATTTACAAACGTCGAAAATCAAAGAGAAGCTACAAACATTTTTATTCTAACCTAAAAAGTTTCCAACAATAAAATTGTTGTTGTGTTTGCACAAACTGCCTGTGTTACTGTGTTTGGTGCTTCGACCAAGGCATTGTTGTACGCACATATAATTGGGAATACTGTCCTTCCACTCGCACCTCTCGGTTCGATGTATTAAATGGAAATTCCATACAAATTGAGTCGCGTTAGTCGCGCCGCAGCTGGTACATAATGGCCCCCGCGCACGCGCAATCGGGACAAATTTGACAGAATTCTCACTTGCTCGTTGCTCGTGCCGCCAATCCATGCCGTGCGTGCCAGAGTTCCTGGGATTACGTACAAATGCTAACTGTTCCATGGTTCTGAATACATGTTAAACTGTTGGTCCCCTTCCCCTACTAGATGGTAGGGTTAGGTCTGACCGATTTGGTATCATCTGTTTGGATGAAAAGATGGTCGAAACGGCAATGAAAATGTAGCCTTGCTCGTAAAGGGAATGCATGGCACCTAATTCCTTCGGGAATGCGGTGTGTTAGTCTAATATCATGACGGAAGGTGTGGAATAAACCATCCATGTGCAGTTACTTCCGTGCCATCGCAAAGATTTTACACAAAAAAAATCACGTTTCTTGTATGGAATTCCCTATATTTTTTTCTCTTTTCTGTTATTTGTTTTTATGTTCTACTATTTTTGGTATAGCAGTAATAGAAATATAGAGTCTACGAAAATGTCTGCTGTATACATATTACGGTTCATGAGATGCAGCCCGCTGACAGACGGACGGACAGTGGAGTCTTAGTAATAGGGTTCCGTTGGCACCTTTTGGGTACGGAACCCTAAAATGCTCTTTTTTATCATTCTGATAAAACATAGCTCTTTCTACCTCCCTTGACGGTACTTTGTCATGACTATATGAACGATAGAACGCATGCTAAATGTACTAACGAAGCAGGCCCTTGGTACAATCTGTCGACCCGTCACGTCTGGGCGTGGATAAGCCGATGTGCTTCTACTCATCTCGTCGTTTTCGAGAGCAATTCTCCCAGTGAATTAGGGTCTTAATAGGCAACTCAAGGGCGCGTTGGCAACCAGACGTGCTCAGTTGGATTATGAGGTAGAAACACGGAACAAGTAATTGGTAGAAGTTTAGTCACAAACGATCATGCTTCGAGTGTTTTCGAAACAGTTCAAATACACCTTGGCCTAGTTGGAACAAAAATATAGTATAAAAGGGGTCGCTGAGTATTTTTAGCTGCAATTTGTCATATCAAAACAATCAGTATTTGTGATGGCATATATCTCTTGTTTTGATTGTGATAAATTTCCAGAGACATATCCGTAAAAAAACTATTTACGGCCTTATGATATTATTGCTATGATACTCTAGAGATCCATCTTACTTGCCAATTTGTTTAGGTGACTTTCGAGTGATATGTTATTTATGTATATGTATGTAAAGATATGTTATACATATATATCACATTTTCCCCGGGGTCAGCTTCTCAAATTATATAATCACATTTGCAAGAATAAAGTCTCAAATTGATTACACCCTTCAGTTTGGTATACGGTATAGATAGACAACCAAGGGAAAAGTGAAGCGGGTTGGTTTCCTCAGAAGTTGAGACTTAAGTTTTACACCGAACCCTTGGCGCGCAAGTTCCTTTCGCATTTGGGCGGGTTTTAGCAGGCGGTTCAGCTTTGTTTTATTTCGAAGTTTTGTACAGTAAATTTTTTTTTGTGAGCCGGTTCAGAAGTTAAAATTAAAATATATTCTACTGCATGTCCAACAGTGATACAAAATCAAATCAAATCAAAATGTATTTATTAAAAATATAAATATAATGCTTTCCATTCATAGACCCCTGCACTAGATAAATTCTGTCTTGCAGAGGTAATTTTCACTTTAAAATATTTTTTTTAATTCCTTTGCGCTTTCGAAAAAAAAACAATATGAGCTAAAGCTACTAAAATAAATAATTAATCAATACCTGGATTTATTTTTTTATAACAGGAATGTATACTAATCAAACATAAAATAACCCATTCAATATAATAAAAGGATTTAAGGAAAATACATATATTAGGATGCTGCGAGAGTTTTGCTGCACAAGTGTTATGAACTAGGTCTATCCGTCTAACACGGATATCCGTGTAAGAAATTGCAGCGAAACTAAAATATTTTATGGTTTTACAAATCTTGAAAAACATATATATTGTTAAAGACACTTAATTACATTCTGCGATTATAATTTAACATAGTAAAACATACGAAACACCTTCATGGTAGATTGTAGTTTCCATATAAAACTACTTCGGTAAATATTCTAACCAAATTGTCTGTCCTCCCTTCAATACTTATAAGTCGGCTCCTTTGGCATGTAAATATCAAATTTAATTAAAAGTTGCCTGATCAAATATTCAATAAGCCTCGAGGAGAGAATAAACCTAAACTTCAGCCGTAATAACTTTAGCAACAGCCTTACATATTACCCAGCTCAATATCATATTCGCATAACATGTCTCAAGTTCTTAACCTACCAAAGAAGATTGGTAAATAACTTCCGGAGGATAACGTAAGGTATTATCTTAAGGATGTTCCGACCCATACAATGTTTTTTTTACACAGAACGCAAAAAATATTGCACTTTAAGGCACGAATTCGTCAAAAATATTAAATATAGCCATAGTAGTTGCAGCGAAAACAGATTCACAATTTCAGGTTTAATGGTTTCGTTGTAATTGCCGATTAGAAGTTTTACACCGTAAGATTTCGCTGTTAAATAAAAATCGTATTTAAATAAATTGTAACAAAACCAATAATCCTGAAATTGTGAAATTGTTTTCGCTGCAAGTAATATGACTATATTAAACTGTTATTATTAATTCGTGACTTAAAGTGCAATACTTTTTGCGTTATGTGTGCAAACAACTTTATATGGGTCGGAACAGCTTTAAGCAAGGGAAATATCTGATATTTATTCTGATATAATTCAAAATACCATAAAGCAAGTACTCTTTGAATGTGATTATGCCGAATGTTTTGGCATTCGAATGTCACTAACTTGTTTAGTGCGACTCACCAAGGCCACCGCGGATACAAACGTCATATACTGTATAATACAATCACGGAATTAAACTGCTTAATAAATCGGTACAAAGTCCGGACGGACTCGAGTCGTATGAATAGGGAAGAAAACTTCTAGTTTATCACGACAGGTGGCGTCTCAGCGAGCTTACCTAAAATATCTGTCAAAGCTGTCAGATAACAGATATCATACAAAATAAAACAGAATAGATTTGAATATTGTATTTTTTAAATCTATGTAATTGAAATAACTAAATTTTCTTCAAGTAATTCCGAAAATAAATCGTTCTTAATTATGCAAAGAAGAAATTATTCAAAAGAAGTCGTGGGAAAGAAAACATAACCTATAATATTTTGTTTTATACTTTGTGTTGGTCAATGATATATAAATTTGTTTGAAGACAAATAAAAGCTTTTCTTTTCGTCTAAGCCGTATTCTAAATGCATCATGGTTTGTAAGGTGAGGTCGCTCATGCGACATCTACGATAAGCTTTGAGCTTTCTTCCCCATTGCAACATGATTTTAAAAATAACTATTATCAGTTCGGCAGTAATAACTGCTTTTGACCGCCTGAAGATTATGTTTCAGGATCGGTTCCGGGTGTACGCTCATATTGCCTGTCGTCTGAAGTTTCGCCCGCAGCCAGACACATTTCCGCTTCCGCCCCCACTCACAGCTACGATTTACGCCCACGGCGAGCCTAGTGGTCACCTCATTCGTCTGCTGCGCACGAGCGCGGCGGATGCCTCCTTGACAACGGGCTGAATGATTAGCTCGAAACGTCGGAGAATATCTCTACCTGCCGCGTGAAAAGCCGTAACATTTTTCAAACATGTCTAACGACCGCGGTAACCTCAAAGGAGAAAGATCCACGTTTATCGGACGATATAGCTATATCGATCTTTTGTGCTCCCGCAGCGGGTGTTTTATTTATCCTCCTGTTATCTTGTAAATCTTCACAATAATATTTAATATTCATTTACACAAATACTTCGACAAGTGTATGTCACTGAACTCCTGCTAAAACGCTATACGCTAAACGGCTTGGACCCGGAAGGTGGCGCTGTTGAGATATTTACCCGAGCGGAGCCGGGCACCTAAGATAGTAGTAATATGTTTATAACTTTATTAGACACGCCAGATAATAAAATAACACAGACCTTCTAAACATTTTGTTACATGTTTAAAATGGATGGGACTTTTTTTAACATTAATTAACAAACCAATAATAAGCAATGAAAATTAGTATATATTTTCGATTGTTAAACATTTTACGGCAATACGTCATTGATTTATAAACTCAATGGCCTCCATAGGAAAATATACGTGCTACGTAAGGACGAATGACGTCGCAGACTAGGTTAGACTCGCGCGGATGAACGCCGATGTGTGGCTAATTTGCTACTTAAATAAACAATTGCCGAGTAGGTTAGTCATAGACTACGCTCTTTGTATTTTTTAAGTAACTGGACTTGGATGGCGAATACCACACTCATGATATTAGTCCGACTGGCCTCAAGGGAACTAGGTACCATGCTTTTCTTAAATTGCACGGCTACGTTGAACAGTGGGGGTTTTATCTTGAAATTCACATTCGCCGGTGATTCACATTCACCCGTCAATGTGAATTCCGTGATTACAGGGGCCGGATGTTCTCCGTGTTTTCAGGACAATTTTTCATTGCCGTTTCAACAATCCTTTCATTCAATGTGATGTTGCCAACCCGGGCCAATGGGCGGACTTAGCCCTCTTCTTTACTTTATTGTCTTTGCCATGGAAAATGCTCGTCGAAGCTGCATAACGCTGTCCCTTCGTCCCTTTCTACCTTCGCTCAACGCGGAACAGGGAGAAGATTCACAAATTCACAGTCGACATTCCAATAATAAGAACCCACCGATCCATCCTCTAGATCCTTTTTTTTATGTGACTGGACATGGATGGCTAATACCACACCCTCTGTCGTGGTATTCGCCCAACACACCACATGGGAACTAGGTGCCATGCCAGGACCTTTCTTATATCGCACGGCTACATTGAACTGGATGGAAAACACGGACAATTTTCATTGCCGCTTCGACCATCGTTCATCCAATGCGATGGTACCAACCCGGGCGGGATAAACCCTACCATCTAGTAAGTAAGGAAGGGGACCTACAGTTTAACGTGGAATTCGAACCACGGCCAGCCTCTCTCAACAGTCGAATGGTCACCCATCCAAGACCAGACCGGACCCAGCGATGCTTAACTTCGGAGAGCGATCGCCGAAGTGTCGCGCCACTGGGCTATTGAGGCTGACCCTTTATCCATAGGGTCATTAAACAATAGAATTAACTCCCTTCCAAATTACTTCCCCATACAGTAAAACCTGAGATCCTTCAAACGTGATGAGAGGGGGGCGCACCTGGCCGGCCGGCATTATTTTCGCAGCCCCCCTGAAAGTTCCAAAACCCATGGGCGTCGTCGGGCACCTTGATTGGTGACGCCATATGCTGAGCTTAACTTTAAAAAAGACCTGTGTGACGATGTCAAGCTTTAAGTACGATTGTATATATGAGCAGGCGTGAACGCACAATACAAAAGTGTTTTTGGATTTCCACTAGCTGAACATAAGGAATCCAAGTAGAAGGCAGCGGACGGTTAGTTACGAATTAGTTTCAGTCAGTCCTTTGGGAAGATCTTGTCCGGATGGATTGAAAATAGTTAGAATTTTGCGGTGCAGCAGTTTCAATTACAACATATGCGAATCCTCTATTTGAAGAAGGCACTAAGTCGAAAAAAACAGGTTTTCAGGAGACACCTACGCCATTGTCTTGTTTTATGTTTTATTTCTAATAAATATCATAAATTGCTGATTTATTTTAATTTGTTTTATTTTTTTATTCTTATAGTCGACTTTGTATTGTATCCCTTGAAGTACATTGGTATTATTCTTCATGAACTCGCTCTATCTTTATTCTCTCCCGGGCTACGAAATGTCCTCACTTTTACGTTTTTTAGGCATTTCTTGCCAGTCACATATGCACAGAAAGCGAGAAAGGACCAGCTGGGAATAAGTGAAATGACAGTTCTCAATAGTAAAATAAGTACAAGGACTGATTTAGGACTGAATTATTGAATCTATTTAAAAAAGGCGCTAAGTCGGCCGACTTAGAGCAGTCTTTAAATAGACGAATATTTGTACCGTCTAAAACATCCATATACATATTAGAACACGACATAGTGCACTTTTTTTGCCGTAATCTGCATCTATCTTCGGAGAGCCGATTTCTGAAGAAAACATATTTTGTGTGAAAATGACTTAGTGCCTACTTCAAATATAGAATTCATGTATTACATAATCTGATCGTTAACTCTGAGTATTAGAATGTAAAATAACTATTTGTTTACACGTATTTTACGGTAAAAACTCAAGGGTCTACAACATACAAAATAAAGAATCTTGCAGAAATCTATTCAAATCACTCAAAATCCTCACACTAGTATCACTATATATATTTGAGGTAATAATGCATGTACGTATTCATATCGCAAGCTACGAGACAAACGGTTCGCAGCACAAGTACAGTACAATACTCGCCACGGTACCAGCCTAAGACCCGTATTGCACCATTGTGCAATGGCAGAAAAGAACCCGCGAGTAATAGGGCCCAAATTGTATGAAAAGTTGCCTCAGTCGTTAAAAGCAATTGAAAATAATAATGTATTTAGGAGCCGGTTAAAGGACCTGTTAACGAACAGACGTTATTACAAGGTAACCGAATATTTTGATGACCACTTGACGGAATAATATCCGTCCAATGTGGATATATGTCGACTTTAATGTTTTTTCCATAGTTTAGTTTATTTGATTTGATCATTGTGACCAACTTGACTATGATTTTTTTATTTTTATTTGATGTTATTGTTAGAATGTTAAATGATTGATTTTTTTGCTATTGAAAATATTGACAAGTAATATTAACGATCACCAATGACAATGTTTTGTTATATGTGTGTTACTTTGTGTTATGCTAAATAAATACAATACAATACAATACAACGTCATTAAAAACTGTCGAGGTATTTGGGGACAAGCTGTGGAAAATATGTAATTTACAAAAATCTGAATGAATATAGGACACACATTTCATATTCAGCTTTTAAGGTGGCCCAACCAGCTCAACTCCCCATACAAACGGGGAAAGAAGATCACGCCAATATTTCTTATCAGAGATCCCAAATTTTGCTCAAAAGAGCTTTATTTGATCGAACTAGATAAAATTGTGTTTGGTTTCTAAGTTATAAGGTCCGAAAGTTCGAATTTTTCGCGCGTTTTATACAATAACTTTGGTCGTTTATTACTCAATTATTAAGTAAGAAAATCTTAAAAAAATTAGTCATCAGACATTGCTTATTTAATCAATATTTATAATCTATTTGGTTTTTAGGGTTCCGTACCCAAAGGGTGAAAACGGAACCCTATTACTAAGCCTCAGCTGTCCGTCCATCCGTCCGTCCGTCCGTCCGTCCGTCCGTCCGTCCGTCCGTCCGTCCGTCCGTCCGTCCGTCTGTCACAGGGCTGTATCTCATGAACCGACAGGTAGGAAGCTGAAATTTTCACAGATTATGTATTTATTTTGCCGCTATAACAACAAATAGGTAACATTATAAAATAATAATAATTAAAGGGGGGTCCCATACAAAAAAACGTCACAAAAACGTGTGTGTCATGTTAAGCGCGGCATATGGCGCACGCCAGGCCCTCACTAAAAAGGCGCCACTGTGGAAGGAACTCCATGCGGTGCACTAAAAGGGACGCGTTTGAACACTGATTAATTTAGCTGTCTCTTCATACAGTCGGGGCATAGTCAACAAGAGTTGAACTTGGAAGCTAAGAGTCGGATTTAATTTATGCAAGAAAAGTCTCATTCTAGATCGATAAATAACAACGTTAATAATACATGTCCTGGCGTTCTCTCACCATCAAGTTCTGGGTTGAAGGTTGAAGCCGTCCCGATTAAGTCTCAATTTTCTTCCACGAAGCAGACACGTCAAACATTCGCTAACATTGTTACCTCAAAGTTTTCGCTAACTATTCAGCACTCCCGTGTGGCTCCGATTACACGGTACGAAGTTATTTCCAACTGACCCATCATTCGCAAACGGTGAATATTTCGGAGCCGAGTTGTTAAGGTCGGCCCGTAAGCACCTGAAAATTTCGCCTCCCATACAAACGTAGTTTACTAATCTTTTGAAAACCATTGTTCCAACTTACTTGATATTAGGTATCTAATATTAGGCTACAAGTATCTGTGTCTGCATGCCTTTGTTTTTTCGGTAAATGTATTCTGGGTCAAACCATAGAGAAAACAAAATTCGTATGAAGATTTTCTTTTTGCTTTCATTTCATTCGGTTTGGATTTTTCAAAAAAACAAAAGCATGCAGACACAGATATTCGTTACCTGATATTAGATATTAAATATCAATTTAATTGGAATAGCGGTTTCCAAATTATTAGTAAACTACGTTTGTTTGGGGAGCATAGCTTCCGGGCCGTTCTTAATTCGGCGTTTTCGCAGAGGGCCCGAGACTAAAGAAGGCAACGTGCACAATCACAATCTGAAATAAAGCTTATTGTATTCAAAAAAGGTATACTGAATAGTTTAAAAACATTTAATTGAACCAGAGGTGCTGACAAAAGCCTAATCCAACTCACCTTTCGAAACCAAGCTCAGCGTGGCACCATACCAGCCGATCCGGGGAGTATTGCAGCAGAATCGAGCTTGATGAAACTTATCAAAAACACATAAATGTACAGATGTAGCAGCTCTCAGTTGATTTATTGAATGTGTAAAAGTTCAGAAAAATATTTCTTAATGACTAAGTAAACAGGCACCAGTCGTTGTGTGAACCTTCATCACCTCATTACTCTCTTAAGGTGGAACCAGGCTCAGGGATTTGCTAAGTAAGTAACAGTCAGAGTCGCGAGGCAAAGGCAGTTTTATGCATGGAAAAGCTGTTTTTCTAACTGACACGCTGCAGAAATACGAAAAAAAACATACGATTGTAAAGACCTGGAATTCTACCGTTTTCACCCTTTGGGTACGGAACCCTAATAAAAACGATGGGCGGTTCTCAAGACAATTTTGTTTCAAATTAAATGACGATTCAGGTTGGGATTTTTTTTTTAAATATAATAAATACACAATCTGATAATCTGTGAAAATTTCTGCGCCTACGTATTACGGTTAATGACATACAGCCTTGTAATAGGGTTCCGTTGACACCTTTTGGGTACTAAACCCTAAACACTATATAAAGCTTGAATTGTTGTTTTAAGATCGACTGGCGTTTTCAAATGTATGGAGAAATTGAAGAGCGCGCGCATTGGGCGCTAAGCGAACTAACATTTGCGAGTCCGAGCTTGATTTGACAGCTTACTCAACGTTGCCGCAAATACGTCGACGTTGCCGTTCACGTCGACTCCGCGTTTTCATACAAATCGGAAGTCCGAGTTTAACTTTGACAGCTTGAAGAAGTAAAACCACAGAATATCTAGTAAAAACTTGTATGGAGTTGACGGAAAACGCCAGTCGATCGGTTTGCCGTAAACGCCAATTTAGGTGAGAACTCAGACTGACCACTCAGAGTATGACATATACTTTTTGACGGAATGTTTGTCTATATGAATAACTAAACAATATATTTTTTAAATAGACGGGGTTCCTTCACGCTTTGAGTCGTATTTTAAATCGTAAGAAATCGTAAAGTCTACATAACAAAGTCATCCATTACGTGAAAGTGCTATCCCGCGCAATAATATTTTTAAAAGTAACCTTTGCGAAACTTATCTTTGGGCGCGTTCATCACCGTGGAGTGTTTACCGCGGCGGCCGGCGGTGGCGCGGCGGCTCCGCGCGCTCTCGTGAAATAAAAGGATAGCCGTTTCGGGCTCGAGATAGTATTTTGAAGGATCTTCTTGGGAAATTGAGTTCTAAATTAGTTTTTTTTGCCGTTCTCGCAACGGAGGCGCCGTAATTGAAACGTCATCCCGTTACAAGGTGGGTCTTCGAGGCAAACGTTTTAAATTCTACGAATTAACTCGAACAACCGTGAGATCGTTGTTCCAGTAATGGATGATTACATGCAATTTGAATGTAATTAAGTGGAAACTCCGAGAAGACCTCAACCGTGAAGGTGAAATATTTACAAATTCTCACCTGCTCTTCAACGGAACATACAATTTAAACGTTAATTTGGTAAGCGAAGCAAAAATAATAACTAAAACGTGAACAACAACGATTTTTTAAGCTTTAATGTTGACAGGTACTCTGTCAGAGTTACCATGAATAGATGCGAAAAACGCTGCCAAGATGGTGCGCGTCGTTCTATTTGGGAAACTCACCAAACACCGCCCTATTGCAGCAAGTGCCCTCTGTAGCGACACGCCGAAACATCAGCGGCGGTGCCTCGTTTACCTACATATCCAAACCATCTTAGCGTATAACCTTCTTAATCCTCGTTACATCTTCGTCCAGTTGACAATGACATTCGTGTCTAGTCTTCCAATTCCATTCAGTATTATTTTACATGTTCGTTTAATTAATAACAGTTTAGATTAGATTTATAGCATTTACCTGCACAAATTTTTAGATAATACGCTTTAACGTTTTTTTTATTAGGGAATTGGGAGTTTGATAAAATTGTGTTTGGGAGGAAGTGCTTTGTAGTTTTTGGGTTTAAGGATATGCCTTCGAAGCTGAACGTGTTTTCTTCCACTCTTAAAAGAGGATCATTTTCAAAATGGTATCGTTTTCGTGACATTTTTCTATAGTTTGTTGTCCTATTGTCCCTCTCATCTCACTTCAAGAACCTCCCGGCTTTCTACTTTAAAATTCCTTCTTATTGTTCATCATCCATAGGCAGTACACACTGCACTCGGATTTGTCATATTTTTTCATTAGCCAGTTGAGCAATCACAGCGAAGTAGAACTGGACCTCCGCTGGTAATTTTTTCAACGTCCTCTTAGTCGAAGTTTACAAAAGTTTTTAACTGTTTACAGATATACAAGGTATCTGTACTTGTTTGTGTTATTAATATTTTTTTGTAACATTAACAGAAAGTATTTACCAATGATGATGTGAGGAAAACACCGGTTAAAGCAATAAATTAATATGAATTCACAAAAATCATTAATAATGCCATGTGTGACAGTTCATGACAAATATAGTAATTTTGCAAAGACTTACATAACTCACAGCTTTGAAAATCGCCATTTTGTCTTAAAAGTAGTGTTCTTATTGTTATTAAATTGTTATTAAATTATTATCTTATTATTAATTATTATTATTGATATAATGCGAGATGCACGCAGCAAAATATTGATTTAGACAATCGCAAATCGAAATTTGACCTGATAAAAATTCCGTTACCACCGCAACCTTCCGTCTTCATCCGACAGATGGGTCTCTCCGCCCTCCGAACCGTGGTGTGCTTTGTTTACCACGTCGTCGGCGCTTTCGGGATAATTGCGGGTGTGACAAATTTAGTTTCAATTCAATTAGTACTTCGAGGGAAACTTTGTTTATCAATTTTGACGAGGGTGAAAGATACAGCTGTTATATATTTTGTAATCACGCTCCAACGAACATATTATAATAATGTAATGATACACCAATAGGACGCACCGTTATACTTCACGAGGAAGATATTTCGAAATTTCCTGGTGTAGAGTAGATAACGCCATCGTTTACGTTTACCCGTTAGAGGAAAATTAACGACGAGATTACAGTTTGCATCGTATTGGTGTGGTATTTTTGTATGTAGCTTGGCATGGGCGTCTAATATCACACCTACTGTCATCATATTGATGACGGTAGGTGGATGACGCACCACCCGAAGGAATTAGGTGCAATGGCAGGACTGTATGAGCATGGCTACGTTGAACGAATTGGAAAATGTGGTCATTTTCTCATTGCCTCTTCGACCGACTTTTCATCCAATGGTATTTTTACTAAACATTATTATAATAAATATTACAATAAGCATGTTAGTGAGGAATAGGATAGAATACAAATAAGTTCTCTTAGTACGAGAGCGGACCGTCGTCAACCCTACGTCATCGAGTAACACCATGGGACCCATTTGTGGTTGTGCGGATTAGAATAGGCTTCCTAAAAATACTAGGTTGCCTGACCCAAACCTGGAACGTTTTGTGCAGTAGGTAATATTAAATCACTTTTTTGGTAGAATTTAACGTCATCGAGTAACAACATGAGACCTAGCACAATCGGTAAAGGTCATCAAGAAAAGCTAAAAAAAAGTAGGTTGGCTCGTCCTACCCTGGCACGTTCTGAGGTTGGCCGGTTTTAAAATGTCAAAAAATAAAAAAAAATACGTCATCGAGTAACAAGATGACAATACCACCATTCGATAGTCCTATGAACATACTTCATAAAAAAATTAGGTTGGCTGCCCTCAGCCTGGCACGTTTCCTACGCGGCCATGTTGAACGTCGGATGCGCCCAGTTCATATATTCATCAATTGTTAAATTAATATAATATAACAGTTTTGTGATATGTCTATCTATAAACAGTGATGTTTTTATTGATCAGAACTCATCTTGAATAGGTTAAAATTTTTTTTAAAAAAAAGTTAAATTGATTGATTACGTGATATTAGGGCATTGTCGTATCTAATTATTAACTAAGTTTAACTCAAGTTAACTTTAGGTTATGATGCACATAGTTCCGCATACTTGAAGAGTAAAAACCGGAAGTTTCATATACATATGCTTTCGGAATCTACCGTATGGATCATTCAACGTAGGGAATCGCAACTCCAGTCAGCCCATGCCTACGGCATTAGAGGCGCACGCTTTAAATTCTGCCACGGCCCTCGTTATTACAAAATTTTAATCAGATTGTATGTAAACATAACGTAATGAAGATTTTTTAATAGTCTTAAAAAAATAAATCGCCACAAAACTTAAACCCATAAGTGAAGTATCTCAAAGTTACTATTCTTTAATTCACATGAATTTAGGGTAAATATTCTAGACTATATTTCCATTCTTTAAACATTTCAATGTATATGTTTTCTATATATATATACGCAACGTTGCCGGGTCTATACAAAAGTACATGTCCACATCGTCACTCACATATTAAGGAAGTTTAGTAAGCTTTGGCGTCACTCTCTTTTCTTTATTTACGTATCTCTTTTATTTTATCGTAACAAAGTTGCAATGTATCCAAACCGAAGCGGAATTTTTAATTAACAGCTCTTAAGTCGTAGGTATAGTTTAAATAATACCTGAAAAGCTCTGTAAAAATATTTATGTATTAGTTATAGAAAACATATACATTTATATGTTTAAAGGATGTAAATAACCATGAATATTTAACCTAAAGTCCTGTGAATTAAAGAATAGTAACTTTGTGGCGATTTATTTTATTATGACTATTAAAATTCTTCATTACATTAGGTTTACATTCAATCAAATTTGAATTATGTAATGAGGAGCTCCGTCGCCGAATGTAAAGCGTGCGCCTCTAATGTCGTAGGCATGGGCTGACAGGGGTTGAAGAAAGGACCTTAAAGCGATGCACACTCCAGTGGCAACAAGAAAACATTTTAAAACCTGTGTACGATTTAGTCCTTCTGATGAGTCTAGTGTTAGATCCAGAATTTATACTATTATTTTTGTCATGAACTACTATAATGACCTGTAAACAAAGAGACAAGTTACAAAACCTTATTATTCTTACAGCAAAAAAAAACGACATAATATTAAACCTTTAAATGCTACCAACTACAAAAAAATAAGAGTACAATGGTTTGAGAACAGTCAGTCAATCCGTCAGCGTGTTTGCGACCACTGCGGGACATACGCCTCTCCAATCCTTCTCCAGTCGTACCGGCCCTCAGCGGTACGGACCCACTGCTTTCCCCGACGCACTTGATGCCGTCTTTCCACCTGGTGGGTGGTCTTCCCACACTCCGTTTGCCTGTCCACGGCTGCCAGTGTAGGACACGGTTACTCTAACAGTCGTCATCTCGTCGGCTGACGTGACCAGCCCACTCATAACTGGGAGTGGTCTGTGTGGCACTGGTCATATGTTCGGGTCTTTAAATTTTGCGAAAGGTCAGACCTCAGAGCGAATTTAAGCTTTCCGAAGGCAGCCCAACCCAGTTGAATCCGTCGCTCAACCTCCAAAGACAGTCTTTGTATACCAAGCCGCAGGATTTGACCGAGATAACAATTTGTCCTCCCGTCATACCCTCAGTCGCCATGACCTTGATTTTATCCCGGTTCATCTTCAGACCTACCTATCTTTCTACTACCTATCTTTATAAAGGTCTTCCAGCATTGTTTGAAGCTGAACTCGGGAATTTGACAGAAGAACAATGTGATCGGCGAAGCGAAGATGACTTAGGAAAATATTAATTAACGTTGATACCCATGTTGTCCCATTCAAGCGTCTTGAACACATATTCCGATGCGCTTGTGAAGAGCTTGGGTGAGATCACATCCCCCTGCCTAACGCCTTTAGCAAGAGGGATGGGTTGGGTATTTTAATGAAGCCTCACAGTCATCGTCGCGGACCGATACAGATTTCGGAGTACCTCGATGTAGCGGTGGTCGATTCTACACCTCAGGAGGGAGTTTTCGACAGCCCATTTTTCAACTGAGTCGAACGCCTTCTCGTAAAGGACTAGAAAAGAAGTGGAAGGCTACAAAGAGCGGCTTGTTGTTCTCCTCGCACTTCTGCACCACTTGTCTCACAGTAAATATGTGATCCATTATGCCGTATCCTTCCCTGAACCCAGCTTGCTCATGAGGCTGGTACTGATCCAGCCTCTGTGTCAGCCAACTCGTGATGACTCATGTATACGTGGCTTAGAAGTGAGATAGGTCGATAGTTCTTCAACTTCGCCTTATTTTTTTGAGAACTGCATTGCACAGTGTTTGCAGTTCCTGATGGTCTCCCGCCAGACTTTAGCAGTTCCATCGTTATCCCGTCCTCATCTGGAGCCTTGTGTTATTTTAGTCCTTTATATATTTATTTTAGTCCTATTACAGCCTTTATCTCATAGACACTAATCTCCGGCAGATCCTCGGTGTAGTATCTAGTGAGCGGGGCACGCCTATCAGAGTCGAGTGGTTTGCTTGGGCTCGGGGCATGCATTGCTGCGGAGTACAATTCGTCATAATTTTTTACCACCGCCTCAAGTATATCCGTCTTTATTGCAGTGACAACCCCATCCGCTCGCTCGAGTTTTGAAATTTAGTTAGCGCCGGTAGAGAAGGCACGGGAAAACACTTTACTGTCTCGATTTTCCTCTATAACGCGCTCAACCAACTTCATGTTCCGTTGGCGAATATCGCTACGGGATATGGTGCGTAACGAGGCAATCCGCCGACGTACCAAAGTAGTCGATATTGGACACCGGGTGGCTAAGCTAGCTAGAAGGAGGAGTAGCCGCTCTTTGTAGCCTTCGTGGAATACGAGAAGGCGTTCGACTCAGTTGAAAAATGGGCCGTCGAAAACTTCCTCCTGAGGTGCAGAATCGACCACCGCTACATCGAGGTACTCCGAAATCTGTATCGGTCCGCGACGATGACTGTGAGGCTCCATTAAAATACCCAACCCATCCCTCTTGGTAAAGGCGTTAGGCAGGGGGATGTGATCTCAAATCAAATAAAATCAAAAATATCAAATCGAAATATTTTATTCGCAGTGATTACATTACAATATTAAGAATTTGCATAACAGATTATAATATTGATACCAATCATGTGAATTCGTCGTTTTACACAATAATATTAAAGCAACCATGTACCTAACTTCTTTTTAAATCTTATGTTAGTTTCTTCTCGCAAGTCTCTTGGTAGCTTATTATACATATTAATACTATTGAAGTGGACCCCCTTCTCAAATTTTGATGTTGAGTGTGCAGCTGGCTGGATCACATTTTTATTTCTCGTCGAATATCCGTGTTTAAAATTATTATATGATTCCGGATAATTTCTCACATAAAAAATAGTTCTTTGTACGTACACATCATACATAGTATGCAATTTTAGGTTTTTAAACAAAGGCGTGCAAACAAGTGCGTCCCATTTAGAGTGTGTAATTATCCGAATTGTTTTCTTTTGTAGTCTAAATACTGAAACCGCTTCCCCTGAAGAACCCCAGAACTCAATGCCATAGGTCATGACAGAGTATAAATAACCGAAGTAGGCACTCTTCAGGGTATCCAAGTCACAGCATTTAGACAGGGTTCTGAGGCAATAACAAGCTTTTGTTAATTTATCACAAACATGTTGAATGTGTTTGTCCCATCGTAACTTTTGATCCAACGTGAAGCCTAAGAATATAGTAGATGTTGCAAACGTTATGACTTCACCGTTATATTCGATAAACATCTACTTAATTCACTTCATGTTTAATATTTTTCATCTTAAAATTTACACAGTGTGTTTTAGCACTATTTAACATTAACCCATTTGCTGCGAACCATTTACCCGACTCCTCAATTATTTTTGTTGTTTTTGTAAGGAGTGTTTCAATACTTTTATCAGTAACAATTACATTTGCGTCGTCAGCGTAAATTACTATGGTTTTCGCGAGAAGTACTAGCATAGTGTCTTTTGCAATGTCATTAATAAAAATAATAAACAGCAATGGTGCCATGATTGAGCCTTGAGGTACTCCGTAATCGGTTTCAAATAATCGTGTTATCGATAATTCCATTTGGTCTGTTCTTATATCTTATATTTACGTTACTTTCTCACCCACATTTTCTAACCCAAGCTCTTCACAAACGCATCGGAATATGTGTTCAAGACGCTTGAATGGGAAAACATGGGTATCAACGTTAGTGAATATTTTCCTCAGTCATCTTCGCTACGCCGATCACATTGTTCTTCTGTAAAATTCCCGAGTTCAGCTTTAAACCATGCTGGAAGACCTTTATAAAGCATCGATAAAGGTAGGTCTGAAGATGAACCGGGATAAAACCATGGTCATGGCGACTGACGGTATGACGGGAGGACAAATCGTTATCGACGTAGAAGTGATCGAACAGGTTGAAGAGTACGTATATCTCGGTCAAATCCTGCGGCTTCGTATACAAGGACTGTCTTTGGAGGTTGAGCGACGGATTCAACTGGGTTGGGCTGATTTCGGAAAGCTTAACTTCGCTCTAAGGTCTGACCTTCCGTAGAAATTTAAAGACCCGAACATATGACCAGTGCGTCCTCCCTGTTATGACATGACGTACGGGTGTGAAACGTGGACTCTGACGGTCGCCGTTGTCCAAAGGTTAAAAGTTGCCCAGCGAGCAATGGAGCGGGCCATGCTGGGAATATCGCTACGGGATATGGTACGTAAAGAGGCAATCCGCCGACGTACCAAAGTAGTCGATATTGGACACCGCGTGGCTAAGCTCAAATAGCAGTGGGCTGGTCACGTCAGCCGAAGAGACGACGACCGTTGGAGTTACCGTGTCCTACACTGGCGGCCGTGAACAGGCAAACGGAGTGTGGGAAGACCACTCGCCAGGTGGGAAGATGAGACAAGTGCGTCGGCGGAAAGCAGTGGTTCCGTACCGCTGAGGGCCGGGAGGACTGGAGAAGGATTGGAGAGGCGTATGTCCAGCAGTGGACGCAAACACGCTGACTCACTGACCGACATTGCAAAAATTGTACCCATGTTCTCGAAGCACAGGGTCCATTTCGGTGAAGATATGGTCCTTGTCACACAACCGCTGTGCTCTGAGTCTCAATGCTCTTGCGACCGATTCCAAATGCACCCACACAAATGCACCAAAATGAGCATGATGCGAAGTAGCTTGTAGACAACGATTTGTGTGTGTCGGCTTGCGGTACACTGTGTGGCTTAGGATTCCATCCAATCGTCGAGCAACAAGTACTTCCAAGAACGCCAAAGTGCCTACCTTCTCACAATTTACTGTATAATTTAAATTTGTGTGAACCTAATTAAGATGAGAGATGAAAGCGTCGAGTGATTGGCGACCATGTGACCAGATTGAAATCACGTCATCCACGTACCGTACCCAAAACATTGACTTAAGAGGTGAAGTTTGCAATGTGCGGTGTTCCAGCGGTTCCATGAAAAGGTTTGCCACCACTGGTGTCACTGGTGACACCAGTGGTACACCTTCTCGCTGGATGTAGTATTGTCCTTGCCACAGAAAGTATGTCGTAGTGAGACAATATGGCAGGAGCATTACGCACTCAGTGTCGATGTAGTTGCTGATGACTAAGTTTTTGATGATGTCGAGGGACTCTTGGACTGGTACGTGTGGAAACAGTGACTCGACGTCAAAGCTCACTAATAGATCCATGCATGCCAACTTCACTGTAGACAACAATTCCACAAAATGGGCCGAATCTTTAACGTAGGACGACGTCTTGCCAGACAGGGGTTGAAATATTGAGGCGACATGTTTAGCGAGGAGATAGGTAGGAGCATTTATCTGGCTGACTATTGGTCTAAGGGGGTTCCCGTCTTTGTGAATTTTAGGAAGACCGTAGAAGCGCTATCACCGCATTTCCGCTACCACCTCGACCCACACCTATGACTTACGCCAACGGCGAGCCTAGTTGTCAGTCGTCTGCTGCGTATGAACGTGGCGGACAACCTCCTTGACAACGGGCTGAACGATCAGCTCTATACGTCGGCGAATGTCTCCTCCCGCCGCGTGAAAAGCCATATTAATTTTCAAATATATTTAACGATCACGGTAACCCCAAAAGTATCACAAGTAAGGTTATTTCTTTAGTTATAGCTGAAGATAGATCATTTGCTGTATTTAATACATCACAATTCACATTACGTATTTGGGTCCCCAGTGCATTAAACTCGTTTTACTGTCATTTAAAAGTAGGTTATTGGCTTCACACCATAATTTAAGTGAGTTCATAGCTTGTATAAAGGACTCCCGTAGTTCTGATATACGATTTTTTGAAATTGATGATTTGTCATCCGCAAATAAAATCATATCATTATCTGTTGCGATGCAGCTTGAAATATCATTTATAACAACATATAAAACCACGTTCTTAGAACTGAACCCTGCGGTATACCCATAGTGATTGATTCTACATAAGACTTAGTACCGTTTACTTCACAATTTTGTTGTCTATTTAATATATATAATTTACAAATACCTCATTTATTTTCCCTAACACCATAAGTGTTCTAGTTTTCCTGGAAGTATTTTGTGATCTACACAGTCAAAAGCTTTTGATACATCACAGAAAATGCCGTAGGTGCTCATAGATTTAACTAGAGAAGTTAAAATAGACATTAACATCAAGGCAATGGCATCTCCTGTTGACCTACACTTACGAAATCCGAATTGATTATAAGTAATAACACTGTGAATGTAAGGACACAGGCCGATAATTTTCAACATCATTATGAGATCCCTTTTTAAGCAATGGTATTACCCTAGTAATTTTTAATAAGTCTGGAAATGTGCCATCTTAAATATAATTCTAAGAGGTTCTATAATACTGCCCCATATGGACTTTAACAGATTAGTAGATATGTTCCATAAACCTTGCGGTCCTTTGGACTTAAGGTCTCTGTTACTTTTTGAATCTCAGAACAGCTAACAGATTCAAAAGTGACAGACTTCTTATTGCGTGGTAAAAATATTTTGAGTTGCTCTAATGCGAGATTTACAATTTATTGGATGTATTTAGTTGTATCTTGCGCGACAGAAGAAAAATATTTGTTGAAATGAATTTTTTTGCAACCATTGCACCCAAACTATCAATATATCACAAATATTTCATTTTGTTTTTTTTTACCTATCCAAGGTGAGTTCAGATCAATAAAAACATCACCGGTTTATAGATATACATATCACAAAACTGTTATATTATATTAATTTAACAATTGATGAATATAAGAACTGGGCGCATCCGACGTTCAACATGGCCGCGTAGGAAACGTGCCAGGCTGAGGGCAGCCAACCTAATTTTTTTATGAAGTATGTTCATAGGACTATCGAATGGTGGTATTGTCATCTTGTTACTCGATGACGTATTTTTTTTTATTTTTCGACATTTTAAAACCGGCCAACCTCAGAACGTGCCAGGGTAGGACGAGCCAACCTACTTTTTTTTAGCTTTTCTTGATGACCTTTACCGATTGTGCTAGGTCTCATGTTGTTACTCGATGACGTTAAATTCTACCAAAAAAGTGATTTAATATTACCTACTGCACAAAACGTTCCAGGTTTGGGTCAGGCAACCTAGTATTTTTAGGAAGCCTATTCTAATCCGCACAACCACAAATGGGTCCCATGTTGTTACTCGATGACGTAGGGTTGACTACGGTCCGCTCTCGTACTATCTAGTTTAATGTTAAACTTGCGTGTTGTTTACGTGCAAGTTTACAAAAAAAAATAAACCGGGCGGGCCTAACCCTACCGACTAGTAGTTTTTAGGGTTCCGTACCCAAAGGGTGAAAACGGAACCCTATTACTAAGCCTCCGCTTTCCGTCCGTCCGTCCGTCCGTCCGTCCGTCCGTCCGTCCATCCGTCTGTCACAGGGCTGTATCTCAGTAACCGTAACAGATAAACAGCTGAAATTTTCACAGAGTGTGTATTTATTTTGCCACTATAACAGCAAATAGGTAAGATTAAAAAATAATTAAAATTAAAGGGGGCCCCCATACAAAAAATCAGTTTTTTTTTGGTACGATGGTACGGAACCCTTCGTGTGCGAGTCCGACTTTCACTTGGCCGGTTTTTTACATAGATTCTGAGCCACGGAGCAGCTCATTTTCGTGACAAAATGCACAAAATCAAAAGTGTATGAACGGTTCGGGGACCAATTGCCTATCGCTAGAGAAGCAAGGCCCCGCACCCCGAGCTGCGGGCTCAACGTGCATCCTCGTTCAAGAGTCGATCGTTTGCTTGCATCACCAAATTGTAGTCTGTGCGCTCATGCGTGGATATAGCCAGGTGCGGCGACTCACGCTCGAGTTCGTCACGATTGGATTTAACTCGGATAAGAAAGATAAGGTCGACCTTCACGTATATCCAACGCTAAGTCGGCTCGCTCTGTGAACATTCTCGTTAATTTCGCGCATGCGGCTCTCTACATTTCGTCTACGTCTACATACGTGCATTTCGTCACGAATGCGACCTGCTCCATGGTTCGGAATACGTGTAAAACTGTAGGTCCCTTTCATCTACTAGGTGGTAGGGTTAAGCCCGTCCGGGTTGGTACCATCGCATTGGATGAAAAGATGGTCGAAGCGGCAATGAAAAATTGTCCGTGTTTTCCATCCAGTTCAATGTAGCCGTGCTCATAAAGGGAAGGGCCTGGCATGGCACCAAATTCCTTCGGGAATGTGGTGTATTGGGCTAATATCATAAAGGTATTAGCCATCCATGTCACCATGTCATCAAAAAAAATACTGTATTTCTTTCATTCGCTCGTATAGTTGTCAGGGTTGCTTTTATGTGATCGGATTTGGATGGCTATAGAATATCTACTGTCATGACATTAGAAAAACACACCTCATGGGAACTGGTAGCCATGCCAGGACGTTCCTTTTATTGCGCAGCTACATTGAAATGGATGAAAAACATGGTAAATTTTCATTGCCGCTTCAAAACCATGGTATATTTACTCGCCGGGTGAACGGACCGGGGGAATTTACAGTTAAGTTGCATTTCGTACCATGCTAACTGTAAAAGGACGTGTTATTCGGCCAATCTAACTGAAATTTGGCAGTAATCCTGGTACGAATGGCAAGTAAATGTCACATTTAATCACTCGATTGCCTGTTCGCCCGGTGAGTTAATTTATCTATGTAACCCCCAAGACCAGAGAACTTGGCAATGCCTAAACTGGTAGTCTCAGTTCTCACCTAAATTGGCGTTTACGTAACATCGAAGTTCCGTAAAAACGTCAAACTCCATACAAGTTTTTACTACATATTCTGTGGTTTTACTTCTTCGAGCTGTCAAAGTCAAACGCGGTCTTCCGTTTGTATGAAAACGCGGAGTGGACGTAAACGGCAAAGTCGACGTATTTACGGCAACGTTGAGTAAGCTGTCAAATCGAGCTCGGACTCGCAAATGTTAGTTCTCTTCAATTTCTCCATACATTTGAAAACGCCAGTCGATCGGTTTGCCGTAACGCCAATTTAGGTGACAACTGAGACTTCGGGTACTGATTGCAGTACAACCTGAAAACTTTCCGGCGTCCAATTGGTTATTTTTAAACATAGCTTGGATTTATTTATTGTCGTTGTTCTCTAAGATACATTCAGAAAGGTGATAAAATTCCGATGTAACATTTAGTTGGAATTCATAGACCTAGATTAAAAGGTGATAACATTCCGATGTAACATTTAGTTGGAATTTATAGATCAAGATTCAATCTAGCTAAGACAAAGATCGTTGAAAACATAAGCGACGTACAAAAAGTTTATCACACTTATTCTTAATAAGCAATTGCGTCGCTTTCTTCGACGAATATGATATGCATGTAGTATCGACTGCGAAGCGAGGACATATTCATTAAAGAAACTCATATTCGTTAAAGAAGAGAGACGGCACTGAATGCGTCTCTTGCGCCACGTCCCGTAGTTATTTAAAGCCAATCAGTTAGAGCAGTTGTTGTTGTTTTTGTTGCAAATAATAAAGCCTTGGGAACACATAAGGAACACTTGGAGTCGTCAAAATCTATTCCATTGCAAAAGGCTACATTTCGAGTTAAAAACTCACTATTACTAGGTTTACACATTTATAACCTGATAAAAGATTAATTATTATTATTATTTTATTTTACCTATTTGTTGTTATAGCGGTAAAATAAATACACACTCTGTGAAAATTTTAGCTGCCTACCTATTATGGTTCATGAGATACACCCCTGTGACAGACGGACGGACGGACGGACGGACGGACAGCGGAGGCTTAGTAATAGGGTTCCATTTTCACCCTTTGGGTACGGAACCCTAAAAACATACAGACTAATGAGAACCTCCTCATTTTTGAAATTGTTTGAAAACATTCAAGACAATAACTAAACCAAAGTGTGAAAGGTTATGAAAGTAAACGAACTCTGACGACCGTAATTGCAATCAAAGCGTCTGCGAAGTAATAAGCTCGTCTCGGTTTCTTGAATAAATTACACACGGCGAGTTTAGACAGACGTGGGTATAGCCTTGTCTATGAGGACCGCAGACACGGTAACCTTTCATATTCGGGGTGGCTTAGGATTATTAATTCCGAAAACACCGCCAGTGTTCTCGGTAATGAGTATTAAAACCGCGTAACTTTCAGTATTGGAGATAATTTTCATATAGTGATACAGTGAATAAACATATTGAACATTCGCTGAAATGTTTTTAATAGCGAGGAAGGAAGGAGGGCGGCGTAGCCACTCCACATACAATGACGGTAGCGCCGGCGAGTGAGTTCGCTCACGAATTCGCACACGTAAGAACGTTCACAGGACTCTATTTTGTGCAACGAAAATTTTATGTTGCGCGTCCCGAATCGGAGACGTAGTACGGTATCTATAAATTAACATTTGTCTGTGATTCACAGTCACCTGTGACTCACCTGTGAGTTGGAAAACTTTAATACCCGTGAAATAACAGCCACGAGTCACCCGAGTGTTGTCCCTTTCTAATATATAATTTTCATTAGGGTGCGATGACGCAACATACAATTTTCAACGATGACGTCAGGCAAAAGTTCGCAAACGTTTCACTTTTATCTGAGAATTTAACTCGTGATCGCTTGATTTTTTTGTGTTTAATCTTGTGCGATGGTACGGAACCCTTCGTGCGCGAGTCCGACTCGCACTTGTCCGGTCTTTTTAATACGAAGCCTCTTCTCTCACCCGTCCGCCGCCATCCCCGAAGTTTTTGCGGACCGCAACGGAAACCACGTATGCACACGACGTTTAGTATGCGAATCGCCACCTCCCCACGCCGCCAGACATCCGAGCTGTTACGTGTCGCGCAAGATTACAACTCATTTAAGCCGCCGTAGAAAGTTGCATGGAGCCCAACACCCACGTGACATTTCATCATGTAAATTCGTAAAAAACCGGTCAAGTGCGGGTCGGACTCGCACACGAAGGGTTCCGTACCATCCGTACAAGATTTAACAGCACAAAATCAGATTCATTTCATCCCTTAAAATTTTATTATTTATTTATTTTACCAATTGTTTGTTATGGCGGCAAAATAAATACACACTCTGTGAAAATTTTAGCAGCCTACCTATTACGGATCATGAGATTAGAGAGCCCTGTGACAGACGGACGGACGGAAGGACGGACGGCCGGACGGACAGCGGAGGCTTATTAATAGGGTTCCGTTGGCACCCTTTGGGTACGAAACCCTAAAAAAGGACGCATGCGAGGGAAACCAAGGCGCAGTGAAATCGGCAGCCCGATTTTTAACGTAAAAGGACATGAGTGGTAAACACCAAACAAGCAGCGTGACATCGGCCACAGTATTCAATTTGTTTTTATATAATTGGACATTGATGGCTAATATCAAACTGACAGTAAGATATTAGCCTAACACACCACATGGGAACTAGGTGCAATGCCAAGACCTTCCTTATATTGCTCGGCTACATTGAACTGGATGGAAAACACGGACAATTTTCATTGCCGCTTCGCCCATCGTTCATTCGATGCGATAATACCAACCCAGACGGGATTGACCCTAAAAGCTAGTAAGTAAGGAAGGGGACCCCCTTCCAGAACCCAACCGCGCTCAGAGGTGCTTCACCCAACTTATCGAATCGCTAGCATGCATCGCATATATAACTAATACTATAACAATTCCCGATGGAATTAGATGCCATGCTTTTACATGCATCTTCCATTTACAAGCACGGCTATTCAGATTCAGATTTTTAATCAGATAAAGTACACAGAATGTTTAGTACAAAATTCTTAGTATTTACCTTTGTCGAGTTTGAAATGAGTATAAAGTACCTACATGTGTATATACAATTATACTATACTTATTTTATATAAAGTTAAGAAAAAAAACTTAATTTAACTAATAATTCTAAAATAGTTGAGATTGTAAAATGAATTACTTAACAGCCAGTCATGTAACTTTTTTTTATATTTATGATTTATTTTTTCATTTCTGATGTTTAACTTTTTTTTATATTTATGATTTATTTTTTCATTTCTGATGTTTTCTGGTAGCTTATTATAAATATTTGTGGCGTTAAAATGTAAGCCAGTTTGAAATGTTTTTGTTTTGTGCTTTACTTGCTGCAGCTGACTTTTATTTCTTGTATTGTAAATGTGTTGTAGACAGTCAAATTCCTGAGGGTTGCTCCGGAAAAATAGTGCTACTTTTTTTACATAAATATCGTAAACTGTAAGAAATTTAAGAGATTTGAATAAAGGACGGCAGCTGGCGTCCCAATTCGATTTTGTAATAGTTCTCAATGCTCTCTTTTGTAGTTTAAATACTCTCTCTATACTCCCATTAGTACCCCAAAACTCGATACCATAGGATAGTATCGAGAATAGATAGCCATAGTATGCGTGTTTAAGAGCATTTAGGTCGCAAGATTTTGTGAGAATGTTGAGACAGTGGCATGCCTTGACGATTTTTTAACAGACTGAATCAATTTGTACGTTCCACCTTAGAGTATTATCTAAGGTAAATCCGAGAAATTTGGTTTGGTTCGCGAAACTTAAAATATCGTTATAAAAATTAATTTTTAGATGTTCCGTGCTAATTGTGTTTTCCAAGATACTGAAATAAACACAATTTGTTTTGTTACGATTTAGGATAAGGCCATTAGCGGAAAACCAATGATCTAGTTTAGGTAAAACACGTTGTATTTTTTGGATTAGTAGTTCTTTGTTCTCTTCTATTATTAAAGCATTTGCGTCATCTGCAAATAATCTGCTATATTGAACGGGAGCGACAACACGAACAATTTTGCAATACCGCTCGGATATTTTCATCCAATGTGATTGTGTCAACGGTACCAACAGTTTTACATGAATTCCGAACCGTAAAATAGCTCGCATTCGTGACGAAATGAAACAAAAAAAAAGGTCCATGAACCGCACCCATGGCCTCTGGCACGGAAGCAGGTCCCCGCCCCCTGAGCCATTAGCGTAGCCCAGTGTTCCCACTAGGCTACATGTAAATTGAGAAATACCTTTATCAATTCATTGTTTTAAGCACAATCTAGATCAAAGATATTTTTATTTGATCGTATACATTTAAAAGAATTCCGAACATTGCCTAAAATGAGATTTCTCATGTGGGGACTTACGTGTGTGACGTAAACTATTTCGAGCAAGGAATTAAGATGGGAGCAGCACCTTACATCCAATTTCCAAATGGCATCCGACAAGCATTCCCACTTTCTTGAGGGGTACGACGGGCAAAAGATACCTTGCACACTGTAGACGTTTTCAGAGAGAACCTGACATCCGGCATTGGGTTCCGATATTATTTCAAAGAACACTTATCATATAAGAACAATACACAATTCGATCTGATAGTTAAAATAGTTTGCTCTCATAAACACCTACTTGCCATTCAAGAATTTACATAGTTAATTTTTTTCAACTCCCAAAATTTAATTTACGAGAACATTTTATTCGAGTATTTCATATGAGAGAAAATATCGATGGATGCCAATTTTTATGTTTAAATAAATGTACTTTGCCACCAGACATTTTTAACGATTTTATTGTAATACAATGTCGAGGTAAATGCGAGCGTGTTGGTTTCGGAATTTAGTGCTGATTTATAATTTTTAATTATTTTTGCTATAGATAAATATTTAAATAGGTGCGGAAGTAAGTTCGGGATTTGTAATCAAATAAACATCATCACGGGTGTCAAGCACTGGCTTCCATCATCCCATCAGGGTACCAAGTGGTTAACTTATGTCACCCTTGTTACGCCTATGACAGGATGACTTTGTAATCGAATGCTTCTTAACATATAATTAAGCCAGAGTCTGTGTTTGTAAATTACATGTCAGGATGACTTACCGAAAAAGCTGGGAATATGTGCTGGACTAAATAAACATGGGCATACATAACTTTAAAATATAGTCTCAGTGGTCCTGAACCACGCTGAGTTCATTGGTTTAGACGAGAAATAAGTTTTTACTTATGAATTTTGACGTCAATTTTAATTATGATGTAAAAAAGGAGAATAAACGGAAACTAAGTAAACATGGTTTTCGTAAATATTAAACGATTATTGACGACTTATTTTCAACATAACTCTTTCCGATTCAGGGCCCGACGCAAACGTTAAATGTCGGTCCACCGCACGATCTGCCGTCCCGACAGGCGGGAGCGTGTGCGGCCGGCCGGCCGGCGTGCCTTCGCCCATGCGGAAGTAACGACCGGGGTGAAATCCAGCGGAAGGAGCACCCGAGGAACCGCGAAGTGGTTAGACTTGTCGAGCGGGGATCCGCCCCCCGGGACCCTCGGGGGCCGCGGGCGAAACAGCCACACCGTCGCCGCCGCTCTCCGGCAACACCGCATGATTCGATTGTATCTGCTGCAATATTATGCTATCGTACCGCGATACATTTACGGCAACGTGATGCGGGAAGACGCTCATCGGAATTTTGAGCTCATTTGCACACTGCAAAACGATTTTTTTAACATTTTCGAAAAGTACATATTGCTTATATTTATAGAAAAGCAGTTCTTCTTCTTTTCAGGGTCCTACTTTTGGGTCCCTTTTCATGGCTTTCGTGCATCTAACACATTTCGCCAATGTCAAGTTCATAGCTATATACAAATAGTGTAAATGGTTCTGAAATTAGTTGCCAACGAAACATAAAAGAAAATCACAATTTAAGATCATTTGCACTGATAAATGAAGCAAGTAACTTTAGAATTTTAAAGTTATATGAAGAGAGCAAGCAATTAATATTGTAAGGAAGAGGAAGAAAGCAGTTTTCAGCTTACTCATTTAGCTCGATGTTTTGTCCACCGAACCGCAGACGAATCTTCACCTGGATAGGTGAATGTTTTTAAATGAATTGTTCTGTAATTCGTTCTATGATTTATTGCAATTATTGTTCCTTAGGCAGATTACGTATACTCAGACAAGTGAAATACAGTTGAAACACTAATTTTGTAGGAACCTGTAATAAGTAATCCTAATCCTGATAATGGGCTGGCGGGGTTGTATAGAAAAAGAGGCGTGGCAGCTGAATATGTACCTACATGTATTTTTAAATACCCTTTTTTGTCAAAATCATATTCTCGTGAATGCCGTGATTGAATTTGAATAACGCGCAGCCGGACGCCGTAATTGATTTAGCTTCGTCGAGTGTAATATTTTATAGTTAACATCATAATATTAGTAACAAAGGAAACCGCGAACCACGACACCCAAATTCGATGAACTAACGAAATTATTATTAAAGATAACTCCCGCATTAAGGCACAAAGGCCGAATTAACACCAAGGAAGTATATAGATTGAAATAAGCCGGTACTAATTATTATTATACCAAGATTGTGAACGTGACGTGACGTGAAATGTTCTGCGTTTTAAGTTTGTTTTGTTAGATCTCCGAATAATGAGAATGCGTTCTTTACGTAAAACAGGGTAATATTGAATTACATTTAAGCAGGAGATTCTATTACACGTGCGAATAAGTCATAAAGAAACTCTCCGGAGTATCTTCTCATTTACATTACCTTGTTGACTTTACTACACAGTGCTATTGCACATTTCATGTTTAGAACCTATAATGCATTAGTCCGCCACTCTAATATTACTATAGTGGCTGACTCATTTATGTTACAAATATATTAAAAACTAGCTGCGATACCCGGCTGCGTTCAAGATAATGTCGGGCTGAAAAAATTTGCAATTCCGACAGAGACTATATAGCCATCAAGGAGTTATCGCGTGATCTTACAACACCATTTCATATTTATAATATTACAAGTATTAGGGAGCAGGGAATATTACAGCTCAGCGATGCTCTAGCCAAGTCATCGGTTGATGTAATGGTATAAAACATTGCATTAAACAACTTGGATTTTGTATAAAATAAAGCTGTTAGGGGTCACTTTTTAAACAAACAAATTTATTCGCTACGGCATCACTTTGCCCCAAATTCAATTTATGCCTAGGGTATTACACATCATGTCCAAACATTAAATACTATTTCACTCAACAATGTGCCCCTCAACCCGTGATTTTTGTCAGGTAGTTTGCCAACTTTAATGAAAGGGAAAGTAGGATTAAAATGTAAAAAACGTTTCAAAACAGCGCGTTATACGTAACCTGGCGGGAATGACTAATATAACATCTAGTCACGACATAAGCCCATCCAACCACATTGCAGAAGAACGTCGTACCTTTCCTATTTGATACGGTGGCATTGAACTGGATTGAAAACACAGACAATTAAAAAAGACGGACCAACCCACTTTGAGATGGTGCCAACTCAGGGGTATTAACCTACCACATAGTAATGAATGAGCCTAGGGGGATGAAGCAGCCTTACATGGGTTCTGGACCATGAATTTCCCAGAAGTTGCGCAAAAAATCCAGGGGAATAAAAAATCTATTGAAACAAATATTTAAAATATTTAGGACCTTTACGCATCGCATTGAGATATTCAGCTCTCAGCGGAAGACTTGACTGAAACATTTCGTTCGCATTTTTATTAATATCTAAATAACTTACCACGAAAGAGCTTTTCTTCTAAAACCGGGAGCGTTTGATGTTACAAGCGACGTCGTTTGGATGCTTAAACTAACCCGAACCCATAAAGGGATTTCGTCCCGAGAAGTTCAGATCTCGGCCATTATTTGAGGTCGTGCTCGACACACACGCGAACACAGAAAAATGTGTAGACCCGTCTCGCTCCCACATCACACTTTTTTAGTTATTGCGAAATTAAAAAATAGCACGCAAGTGTAAATATGTGTTTGCAAAGTTACGCGTACATCGTATTTATTGGCAAATTTACGTGTAAATTGTATTTATTGGTAAAATTACGTGTTAACCGTATTTATTAAAAAAAAACGTGTAAAAAGTAATTATTAAAAAAAAACGTGTAAATCGTATGAATTGAAAAAAATACACGTGTAAATCGTATTAATTGAAGAAAATACGTGCAAATTGAATTTCTTTTGCAAAATTACGATTGCCGGTATGCGGTCGATGTTACGCCTGAATCAATTGAGGTGTCATCAGGACCACATGGGTTTTCTGGAGTTAGGTTCGACAGCCCGGCCATTGTTACAATGTTTGCAGTCCGGCTTTTCCTGATCTTCGATTAACACTTCTACAAACGATTATGTCGTAGAACCGCCTCGCTTAAACATGACACATTGTAATTATAACTGAATGCGACATTCTAACATTGGCACGCCAGTGTGAATTGCATACATTTGAAAATTTAACATTTCCTGTCACAATCGATCACTATTAGGTAAAAAAATACCAATAGGATGAAAAATTATTGGGGGAAAACTTCACGTGTTCGTTCTATAATTAATTTACAACGAATTGCACCAAGCGACGGCCGAGATAATCAATGTTCAAACAAACATACTGTCCATACAAAGTGACGTGTTTAATCTTACGTTGACGTTGATTTTGTTTTTTTGTGTTTTCGTGAACTCGGCCCAAGTGTTGCAATCCGTGTTGTCGGTACCCGCCGATTGACGTTTGACGTACCCGTGATTCGAATATAGTTACCGCTATGCTGCTCACATTACATTCAATTCGTGAAATAATTAAAGTTTTAGGGCTTTTTTATGTATACTCGTACGCCCGAAGCTGTTTTGATGCCGCCTCTGTCCATTCAAGCTCCACAAGGACCGTAACCGGGCTACAGTAAATATATGTATATCCTGAAAATGTGTAAACCTAAAAACCGGCCAAATGCGAGTCGAACTCGCCCTCGAAGGGCCAGGCCAAAAAATCACGTTTCTTCTAGTCCCCTTTAATTATAATTTTGTGTTTGGTTGTTATTGCGGCAATAGAAATACACACTCTGTGAACATTTCAACTGACTACTTATTACGGTTCATGAGATACAGCCCTGTGACAGGCGGATGGAAGGACGGACAGCGGAGGCTTGATAATTAAACCGGCCCTTAAACCGGAATCCTTAAAAATATTCATTTAGGGTACCGATTTTTCAATAGTCTTATAATCAGTCACATAAATATTCGATGAATTTATTTCCGCCGCGGCTTATCCATCCGTTGCAGTAAGCCCATATTATTATTAGCAAAATTAAATTAAGATAATTGTGATAGGAAATTTAATCATCAGGTAGTGACTATCCGTCTCATGGAAAAAGTAAATTTTGCTATCAGACTGATAAGTACTATCTGAGGATTGAAAGATCGGCCCTTAGTGTGAATAGAAACACCGATTGCAGTTCGCGTCTTCCCTCCATGTTCAAGCCGCCAAAGCACCGAATATAATATATTCGGTATAATATATTAAACATGTTATAGTACACTAGCGTAGCGAAGAGCCGGATAGAAATGCCGACAGAGGGCCTGACCTGAGGGCGCACAAAAAACGCGAAGTGAAACGCGCTTTGCCGGCAACATAAAAGAGAAATCCGGTTTCACTAAAAGGTTTGACCCTTTCAAGCATCTGCTTAAGTAAACTATGTTTAAATAATCAATTTAATAAGAAAAATATCTGAAAGGATGTAATTTTGTTCTTAAGATAAATATTACCATCTTAATTCAAATGAAAAATATTAATTAACAAATTATTCGTCTATATAACGGGTCTTCCAAGAGGAGTGGATTTTAATTTAGAGCCAGTTTAAACAGTCGACATACAACTGGCATTAGATGAAATTAGCTAGTTGAAAAATAGGAGTTTTTCAGATAAGGATCGATACTGTATTTAAATAGAAAAAATCACAAAAAAAAAATGGTGAAAAGACAGTGTAGCACCAGTAACATATACAGTAACCTAATTTTCAGAGCGAGTGAGAGGTGCCTTATATTGCCTTCATTATCGCATGATTACATTGAATATGATATTCATTGCCCCTTCGAACATATTTCACTCAATGCGATGATACCAACCCGGGCGGGATACCTTCAACCTCCAACTCGTAAGCAAAAAGGACCTACAGTTTTCAGTGGAATCCGAATCACGGCTCAACGGTCAAATGGTGACACATCCGAAACCCGACCGCGCCCATGGTTGTTCGACATCTGCGGCGATGGCGATGTTGTCGCGTCGTGAGGATATTGGATGGAGATTACCACAAAGATTGTGTGGCAGACAATCTGATAATATATCAGTTATAGGTAAATGATCAACTTCGTAATCATACGGTCCCGTAAATGAGATTAAGAAAACGTCAATAAAAGTCAATACGTATTATCGATAATGGTGTATGGTCTAATGCTTGGCTTAGTCAATGTTCTTATAGCGAAAAACCTACTCGCTCGTGACAATTATCATAGAGAGTGATGGCTGCGAAATTAAATTCCGAAAACATCAAGCTAGAATGCACCAATTCACTCTCCGTAATCCCAAAATTAGAACCAACCGATACTCTTGAAACGCATAAGGTGGCCCTTCCCTACGGGACTATTATTCGCGGTCACGGCAAAGAACTCTTTATTTTGCGCTCTGGCACTGTCTCAATTTTGAAGAAAAAGACAGTCAAAAAGCCAAGTGCACGAAAAGACAAAAATTCAAAATCACCGTCAACGTACGATTAAACACGTCACTTTGTATGGACAGTATGGAAGGAACTCTATGCGGTTCACTAAAATTGACGTGTTTGAACATTGATTAACTCGGCCGTCTCTTCGTGCAACCGGGGCTTAGTGATGAGGAGAATGCAACACGTTCAAACCTTTGAATCACAAAACAACGTAGCTAAAAGTCGCGAACGCTGTAATCAAAAATAAAAACTATATTGATTTCGAATCTTCATGGAAAAGGTTAGGCGTGATGACTAAGTTTTTTTATTGTTATTTGTTTTATCATTGAGTAATTCACGTCCGAACATATTGTTAAAAACGGTCGAAAAATTCAAAATTTCGGACCTTATAACTTAGAAGTTTTGGTTTCTAACAATTTTACAATGCCAACGGTCATTAAGCATCTCGTTGAATCAAATAAAGCTGTTTTGAGTATAATTTTGCATCTACGACAAGAAATATGCGCATAATCCTCTTTCCAAGTTTGTATGGGGAGTTGAGCGAGAAGGCCCACCTTAACATAAAAAAGCAATATTTAGGCGCCATCGGCGTGATGTTACAATTTTCTTTAGCTAACACGAACCGAAGTTTGAGGTCTTTATACTGATAAATGAGAGAGCATGGCCACACCAGGCGAGGCTGGTGAATTAATGACTCGGTTACCGTCCGTAATCAATCATTACATACTTACAGGACAAAACTTCTGAAAACTAATACAATCCGTCAATGGCGTGGCGTTATTTATGTCAAAAGGAGAACCTTTTTGACAAGGCGTACTTAACAGATTACAAATGTGGGTTTACTATATTAACGTCAATTATTATCTGAGTTTATGAATAAGCTCAATAAGTTATTTTTACAATGATAATAATGGAACACTATTTTTAGCACACTAGCTGAGGTTCCCGGGTCCGCTCAGGTATCTTCGTTTTGGACATTCATCCGAGCGTAGCCGGTAAAATGTGATCAACCTGACGAAACCTTCCAGGGCGTGTTAATAAAACGTTCAGTTTAAAAAAATCTGGATATCCACAACAGCGCGACCAGAACCATCAAGGTGTCCCCATATAGATTTTAATAAATACCAAAAACGTATTGAGGTGGCCCATCCCGCTCAACTCCCCATACAAACGGGGAAAGAAGATCACGCACATATGACTTGTCAGAGATCCCAAATTTTGCTCAAAATAGCTTTATTTGATCGAAGTAGATGTCTGATGACCGTTGGCTTTGTAAAATTGTGTTTGGTTACTAAGTTATAAGGTCCGAAAGTTCGGATTTTTTGCGCGTTTTATACAATAATTTTGGAGTTAGATTACGCAATGATAAAGTAAGAACATCTTAAAAAGATTAGTCATCAGACATAGCTTATTTAATCAAGATTTATAATGTATTTGGTTTTTATTAGATTTTTTAATACAGCGGTCTTGGTTTACTTTTAGCTATAAGTCGTTTAGTAATTAAAATTTTCGTAAATCTTACCAAATTATAGACTATGCACATTGTCTTTTTTGTGGACAAATTGCATCTTCCTCATCACGGAGCCTGTCTTTTTCTTTGAAACAGAGAAGGTCCCAGAGCGCAACAGCACGGTTTTGTACCGTGCCCGCGATTGAGTTAGTCCCGCCGGGTTGGGCCGCCTTAAGGTGGCCCAACCCGCTAATCTCCCCATACAAAAGGGGAAAGAAGATCACGCCTATATTGCTTGTCAAAGACCAAAAATGTTGCTCAAAATAGCTTTATTTGATTGAACTAGATGTCTGATGACCATTGACATTGTAAAATTGTGTTTGGTTTCCAAGTTATAACGTCCGAAAGTTCGGATTTTTCGCGCGTTTTATACAATAACTTTGGAGGTGGATTACGCAATGATATAAGATCTCTTTAAAATGTATTACGTATACATATCATAATTTAATTAATATATGATAATAAATAATTTAAAAAAAACACCGGTAGCACTCCGGGAGTGCCGGCAGAAGTGAAAACTTTAGTATTAACGTTGTGTTTAATTATAAGTACAAAAATACTATCATTTATGAGGTAGAATACAATGTTTATTTATTGCGCTATCGTACACAAATATGACAATTTACATGTTATTATTCATAATATTATATCGTTATTTATTTATATATAACATTAATTTTTATCTCTTAGAAAAATCAACTTTCATCCATAATTTCGACGACTTTATCACCATCGTTATTACCAGAATCATCATCGCAAATTTCTAAAACTGATACAATCGGTTTATGATAGCTGAAGTAAGAAACAAACAGTTTTGATTCGAATCGATGGATGTTTGTTACTCTTTCACGTAAAAACTACTGAATGGATTCTAATGAAACTTTACAATAATATAGCTTATACATCAGAATAACACATAGGCTACAATTTATAAAGATATTGTGCCCATGGGCTTAAGAACTTTCACGGGGCTGCGAAAACGATGCCAGTAGCGCTACTTCACACCAAGGGGAGCGGGGCCGGGGGCGGTAGCGGGAGCGGGGCCGGGGGCGGGGCGGGCGGTCCGACGGGGGCGGGTGCGGAACAAAAAGTGCTCAGCGCCGCTAAAGAAGTTTTCACTTCAACTTACGCTTTTTCGATCAGCATCACGTGACCCTGACGCGAGTTTGGAAGTTTTTACCCATCCAACAAAAAGTGCTCAGCGCCGCTAAAGAAGTTTTCACTTAAAAAAAAAAATCGAAAATATTTGGTTCCAATAATAATTAAAATATATTCTATAAAAGACAAGTAAGAGATGGTATAAGGTATAAAAGGCCCAAATTCAAGATAAATAATGTTTACTGTCTTAACAGACGCTCTTATCTGGCGCTGAGGTAAATTTTCGCAATAACCATCTAATTAGGTTCATCAAACATGCCATTCCTCAGGGGAGAGACTCTGTCAACAATAGGAACGAACAGGATAGGAAAAACAACCACTCCCGATGGCGAGGGCGCGCGTATTATCCTCGCCAATTATGAATGCGCTGGAACCTTGCTAACGTAACGCTAGTTTTACGTCATCCCACCCAATTTCGTAACGTTAGCAACCCTGTGGAGTACACACAATAATTTGATTCGCTGATGCAATAACCATGTGTTCTTTGAGTAAATTTTGCATGAGTTCACAGGACAAGGAGCCACAATAGCTGGTTTAGAGAGCATTGAATGGATGAATGGAATGGAGATAGAATGGATGACGAAACCAATTCACAACGCAGAAGTGGTGGAATTTCATACCCGGACGGTCTAGGACACTGTAAAAATTAATTTAATAATTCATAAAGGTCAGATACTTAGCACCCGAAATCGTGGAACTCTATCATCTATGTGAACTATTACGAGAAACCGGCGGCGTGGTATGCATGTAGTTATTTGCCATTTTTTTCATTTTTTTGTGAATATTTTTTGAAAATTATTTAAGAAATTAGGTGTTAATTATTTTCGCGTGCGTCAAATTATTGCTCATGTCGACAGTTTTATTTTAAAGGAAAGAGACCACGCAAAGCCGGTGCTTCAGTGCTTGACGAAAATACTGCATAGTGTGAGCAGTTCTAGTCAAGATGGAGTAAAAATAACAATATGTTATGTTTATATATTGGGCATATATACAATTTGTTTGCCAGCCCTATGCAATGAACTGTCAAAAATGGTTTACTTTGAACAAGGTTCCGGCGCATTAGCAACTGCCGTGGATGGTACATTGTTTGCGTGAGTCGGTAAGGCCTAATATGTTTAATTGTATTGACATATGAGCACACAATATAATTGCAGTGCTTAATACAGAGTGTTGTGTGCGTGTAGGCTAGCGACACACTTCACGCGCCTGAAATATTGTTTTATTTAGAACAATTTGTGCACTTCATGCGAGCTGTGCCCTAAACAGCCTATCTAGTTAAACCAAGAGAAGTGGGCCTGGAGTGCAAAAAATTCGACAAGAATTATTTCTAACCGAAAAGGTCTTCTTCTATCTTGAAAAGGCGATGAGTGGAATACCCCTCAATATTTTTTTTGTTTTCGAAAGTACCTTTTTAACATTTTTTTCAAAAAGATACCTAATCGTGTATTGTTTCGTGTGTCTATGGTTTTCTCAATACAAGAAACCCGAAATAACGAACTCTCTAACTAAATTATATCATGTGAAAACTTTTGATTACTCTCTAACTAACCAATGATCGATTTAAAAAAAATAAAAATAATTTCACTCCAAGAACACGCGTGCTGACATTTGGCTATACACATCTACCCTATTGTCAGCCTCAGTGGCCCAGTGGCGCGACACTTCGGCGATCGCTCTCCGAAGTTAAGCAACGCTGGGTCAGGTCTGGTCTTGGATGGGTGACCACTCGACCGTTGAGAGAGGCTGGCCGTGGTTCGGATTCCACGTTAAGCTGTAGGTCCCCTTCCTTACTTACTAGGTGGTAGGGTTTATCCCGCCCGGGTTGGTACCATCGCATTGGATGAACGATGGTCGAAGCGGCAATGAAAATTGTCCGTGTTTTCCATCCAGTTCAATGTAGCCGTGCAGTATAAGGAAGGTCCTGGCATGGCACCTAGTTCCCATGTGGTGTGTTGGGCTAATACCATGACAGAACTTGTGGTATTAGCCATCCATGTCCAGTCACATAAAAAAAAAAAAAAAAAAAAAAAAAAAGGGATTATAGGGTAACGATACATTCGTAAATCAATTTCATAGTTCACGATACTGTATTTCAAAAGGATGGACAGACGTTCTGGGAACCTGTAGGGCTCTCGTGCCCATTTCTTTCACATAAATTCATCGTTCAGACAACTCAAAGGAGCGGCTAGGAGAGCTTGTCTGGAGGGAAATCGCCTTACACCCGACATAATCCGACCCGACGAGAGCGGTCCTACACTGCTGGCAAAACAAGCTAAACCGACCAACTTGGCCGGCAGGCTCGCTTGTGCAAATGGAAAAAAGTCTAGTATCCAACGCCGACCCTGTTCTGTAACCAAAGCAAACATTGCTAAACCGTGATACATGTTCGTAACCGTTGTATATTAAATTACGAAAATTATTGAAGGAACCTTAAAATTGACACCATAATTTTGGTAAAAAGTGACATGGTGATTTATTTTTGACCAGTGCTTGTGCACTCCACAATTAGTGTAACTAGAGACGTATGTATAACCCACGTTGAAAGTCAGATAAAACAGCAAAAAAATGCAAATTATCCGTGCATTATTTATTATTATACGCTACGCTAAACATATGTGGCCTACATATGTCAGCTAGCTTTGGCAAACCTGGTCTACACTGTGGTATTTCAGTTCATTTGACTGACTTGGCCCAACGTGTAGCGTCATCTTATGTCTTTTGTGTAGAATTTTAACAACGTTTATGAAAATATAGTGCAGGATTTAAAATGTATTGTTACATGTTAAAATATATTCTAATATTCAACGGTAATATTGTTTAGAAAATACTAAATGAATAGGTACTAAAACAATCATTTTCTTCATGTCGTTATATTTCCGGTGACAGTACATCTTCTAGGGATTTTATGTTGTAGCCGAGTCAACTCGTAGGGCCTTAAATTAACCTTGGAACAAAATTTGTTGGTGTTTCATTATACAGGCTGAATTTTTCAAGTGTGTCGAATTTATAAGAAACAGCAAAAAAACACTCAAAGAAGTCATGAGTCCGATTTTGATAAAAACTAAATGGAAATGGAATTAATAAAGATCATTATTAATTAAATTTTTTAATAAATATTTTTTATAGCCGGGAAACAAACTCTCTTATTTTAAGCTCGGACTTAGCCCAACACCACTGCACGCGCTCTTTGATTCTGCATACATTTGAAAACGCAAGTCGATCGGATTAGCGTAAACTCCATTTAGGTGAGAAGTCGGACTCTTTATGGGTAGTCGAAGTTCTCAAAATTGGCATTTACGGAAATTTGAGGATACAGGCTTAGGGAATAAACATCGGAAAATCCAATCTTTTGCACCGTGAGGTGGTACTATTGATAAACCAGCCAGGCAGGACACATATGAAGGTTACGAATCTTACCATAGGTGCTATTTTAAGACGTGTACATCCCAACTTTAAAATGTAATTGCTGGATTGGATGCATCTCTTACCATTGCCATTATATAAAGGCAAAAAGCAACATTGAGTGACATTCATATTCATGTAGCCCCAAAAACAAAGAGAGCTTGTCTCTTCGAGGTATAGAATTCAAGTAACAAACCACTACGCCTTCCAAAAACATGCCTATTCCACGGCAACATTAAACCTCTAGTAGATCTATCAAATGGTTCGCTATAAAATAGATTCAAATTAATGTGTAATGAAGCCGCTTATCTGAGCAATGCTCCTATCTTATCCAACATTTCGACTGCAATGCACGAGTAAGCAATGACACATGGAATGCACGTCATTGGTGAGAGCGAGAGGCGTTACTAGGAAAATGTCCGTAATAATAGTTCTTTACCTATTAAATTGGAAATTTTATGAACATCCTTTTCAGATTTCATTACCTGTGTCGTAAATGACTATGTTTGTGGTAAATCGGTTTTATAAGCAGACCAATGATGTAAGTATTTAACGTGCAATAATGACACTAATCCCAGTTATAATATTTCGGTATGTAATATGCAGCTTAGCACTTCATTTTGAGCAAAAGGAATTTATCAAACGAGTTTACCTGTAATATTTAGTTTGATGGCTTACCGCGCGTATGAGGAGCAGGACGTGCTGCTCGGCGATATTATAGTTATGTCCCGCGTAAGTTTTCAAAACAGTTCACCTGTGTCGTAACTGACTATGTTTGTGCAAAGTCTTCTTATAAGCAAGCAGACCAATCATGTAATTATTTGGAAATAGGTATCATTGATCACAAATTGCAAATGTATTCATACCTACAATAAACAAAAGAGCTATTGTCCAACATCACAATGTTTAACAGATTTTATATCCTCTAGTGGTTTTTCATGCTGTCAACTAAACAAATATTTTTATAAAACCCTGCTATATAAATTTTATTGTGACCGTTGAGGTCAATTTGAATAATATTGTACACTAGCTGCGGTACCCGGCTCCGCTCGGTTCAATGTCGTGTTGGATTGATTTCGGTCTGAATTATTTCCTGGATAAAAAGTAACCCACTAAAAGGCTGGTCCAGAACTATGTATCCATCTACCAAATTTAATCAAAATCGTTTGAACCGATATGGCATGATTTAATAAACATCGACACATTCCCGTTTAGAGCTTCGTAAACATTTGAGAGCGAATTTTAAAAGCATGTGCCGTCAGACCCTTACTGCACTGGCACTGCTACATAGAAATTGATACAAAACCAACAAAGGCAGGATTAGCCCTACCGACTTCCTTACTTTTACAAAGTTTTATGAGGAATACGAACTACAGCCACCTTCAACATCGAAAACGGTAACCCATCCGGAATCTGACTGCGCCCAGAATTGCTATACGTTGATAAAATACGCAAATAAATCGGACGAGTGGTTCGAAGTTATCGCTCTATTTGATATCGTGGAACTTTCTGTAGGCCTTTTTAACACCTACAATTTTAAAGTGCATAGTTTTCATTTTTCTTTTAAGGTTTATATTAAATACTAGCTGCGGTACCCGGCACCGCTCGGCTTAGTGTCGGCTAAATTATTTCATGGATAAAAAGTAGCCCACATGGCTGGTCCAAAATAGGGTCAAACTGGTCCAGGACAATGTATCCATCTTCCAAATTTAATCAAGATCGTTTGAGCCGAAATAGCATGATTTAATGAGAAACATCCAATAATTCCCATTTAGAGCTTCGTTGACATTTGGTGGCTATTTAAAAAAAATATATATGTGCCGCCAGAACCTCTCTGCACTTGCACTGCTACATTGCTTACCTAGTAAGTAAGTAACGTGTAACGTAGGTAAGTTTTGCGTGGACTCCAACCCACAGCCAGCCTCAACATCTAAAACAGCAACCCATCTCGCACGTGACTGCTCCCAGAGATGATATACATTGATAAATACGCGTATAAATCGGGTAAGTGGTTCGCATGTTATAAGATTTAACACTCACTACTCACCCCTCTGGTAATGAAGCATTATATTATGTAGCCTATAAGTTTTGAGTAGAATCAGGCTAGACGTAGATACAATCCTCATCTAAATCAAGTAATTGGTTTTCAAGGATTTTATTCTATTGGTCGCACCTCTGGCGAATATGCGTGATGCCAATTAGTCCTAAAGTTGCGGGAAATACCAAGCCGTATTTCGGTACAATTAGTAAAAGTAAGCACCTCTGCCAAATCACAGGCAGCCTCAACATCTAAAACGTCTACAATCCGGAACCGTGCTTTTACCTTCGAGATTGTGCTAGACATATGAAATACTGCTACCTGCCATCATTCAACAAATAGTACCTACCACTACATTTTTGCAGTAATAATCACGCCATCTATGGGGCAGTAGGGGAGAGCCATTATAAAATTGCAAACTACGTTGTCATCTTGACAATGATTAACAATTATAAACACTGAAAAATATAATAAGCTTGAATGTGTATCTTTTCACAAAGCATAATATCTTGCTCTCACCTGGATAAAAATGCATAATTTCCAGAATTAAAAATATCTAAAATTGAAAACTCATACCTATTTGATACTTGTGGCGCAATCTCTGGAAATTATTAAAGAAAATGTTTTATGCTTCCAATTTTTGCACGGATTTGCACATTGGCTATAAAATCTATCGATGAGATAAATAAGCAGTGCCAATAAACATGTAGCGCCATCTCTGTGCACATCGAGGTACACATTTTCGTTCTTAATTATAATTATATGTATATATAAAGTATATTATACTTTATTTGATACTGCTGAGGACTTATTTTTGTTATGTGACTGGACATGGATGGCTAATACCACATCTTCTGTCATGGTATTAGCCTAACACACCACATGGGAACTAGGTGCCATGCCAGGACCTTCCTTATACTGCACGGCTACATTGAGCTGGATGAAAAACACGGACAATTTTCATTGCCGCTTCGACCATCGTTCATTCAATGCGATGGTACCAACCCTGGCGGGATTAACCCTACCACCTTGTAAGTAAGGAAGGGGACCTACAGTTTAACGTGGAATCCGAACCACGGCCAGCCTCTCTCAACGGTCGAATGGTCACCCATCCAAGACCAGACCGGACCCAGAGGTGCTTAACTTCAGAGAGTGATCGCCGAAGTGTCGCGCCACTGGGCTATTGAGGCTGTTTAGCGTGATTGTATGTCTCCTACATGTAGTGAGCGTCAAGGCCTACTCTTTTCATTGGTCCACACTGCATTAACATCTTTTCAATTGTTCTAGAATACCGGCCGCAACCCTGGAGGCGCGCGTGTGAAGCGGTGGCGCGGTGAGACGACACGGTGCTATGTGATTTCTAACTGAACTTAAAAATCTAATATCTATTGATGCTGAGGGTCTATTTTTGATTAAATAAACTCTAAATGTTACTCAGAAGATTGCATCAAATGTTTCAGTAATTAGTTTGTTTATGTAATGAGTGGCTTTTGCGTGATACAAATAAACAGACAAACCAGCAAACACACAAAAATTCTAAATGTTTTGTTTTTTTACATTCTATTACTTATTTATGCCTTCCGTCTCCTAGTTATTTTTTTTTTTGTAAATTTTTTTATTGTACAGACACGCTAAGTCTACGATAAACAAAAAATAAGGCTTTGGGGAACGTTCGTACATTGAAAAATATATTGAATGTGCATTTATCGCTGCCAGAGATGCTTTATCTACTGTATCCTTATAACATGTATTCTGGTAGTTCATAGTTGCATGAACAAGGATTTTTTTCAACTTCAAGTGCAAATCTAATGTTTACTTCTTGTCGGGCCATCATTTTTATGTAATGCCTATGCAACTTGCTTAGCGTACTGCCTGCTTGGTGAGTAGCGCGCGACTGGTACTCATCGCTCTGTGTGCGAAACATAACGAAATAGTGCGGCGGCTACTTACAAGAGATTGGTAGGATTTATATACAAGACATGAGTAGCTTTTAAATAGTCCCGTTGGAGAACGGCCTGAATGTGAGCAAACGGCTAGGCATTTGAACTTGCCTTTAGTAATAATCTCATTGAAATGTGTATCTCCCGCCAACACTATGAATCATCCGTTACTCGAAGCTTGGGACTGGTGTATCCATACATATCTGTCCCAATGGATCGTAACAAAATAATGACTGAGATAAAGCTTGGGAAGCCTATAACAAGAAAATATTGTACTCACACGACCATTCCGTAGGCGCCTTCCCCAATGTACTGCAAGCTGGAGTACCGCGGGCCGACTTCGAAAACCTGTCCGCGTACCACCTCCGCGTTAGGGTTGGCAGCAGCGGCCCCAGGCCCGGCGCCCGCGCCGGCTGCTTCCGCCATCTCTTTGATTCCGAACGCGAGAGGGTTACTTCAGGACAGCCGAGCTGTCAACGCGCAGAACGTGCGACGGACTGTCAGACTCGTTTCCTCGTCAACGATCACCGACATGCGACCGAGAACTTAACTCGTATTTATTCACCAATACGACCAAATCTACATAACACGCACGATTAGAGAGGAAAACGATAAACGCGAGACGTACAACATAACACAACGACACACTCCCGGAGTGAGCGATCCCGTTACCGCAATTGAGCCCGCCCACTAAACAAACGGCGCTCACTTCACGCTACTTCACTTGATGGTGTTGTGTGAAACCAATGCGCATGCGTATCGCGAATTCTTCATATTGTCACAGACGACGGGAAAAAATAATCTCCAAATCTTAATAATCCTGTAATTCTAATCTTTGGCGAAATAAAAAAATATCTTACCTATTAATGATTTCGGGAATGGAATTTGATGTGGTTCATCAAACAATGCGTTCATCAAACAACTCCAAGTTGACCTGTGAATACCACAGAATATAATACATACTGGTGAAAAGTACGTGCATCATTTACACAATCCCGCTCGCCACTCGTCGCGCCTCTCGACGAAACGTTCGCGTACGATTGCTGACGCGAACGGCCGTTCACACATTCGCATGGACCTCCCCGCACTATCCTGAAATATCCTGCCCGGTTGGTACATACCATCAGGATGAATAAACGATGGTCAAAGCGGCGATTAAATTATCCTTTTTTTCCATGCAAAATAAGAAAGGACCTGGAATGCTTGTCACGTAATCTTCATGAAATAATACTTATTATTTTAATTAGACAGTGATTGGATGATAAGCAAGTCGTTGACAAAATTTATATTTTCTCCACAAGCTTTTTGAAAATAAATAGAAAACCCATACTTATTTTGTCCGTTTTAGTTAGGTATATTAGTGCCAAACATATTAGAAAGAGTATTTATTTATTACTAGCTGTCTGTACCCACGGCTCCGCTCGCTGTTTAGCCGGTGAGTAAACGCCATATCTAAAGTACTGATTGAATACACTTTTATTCAATCAGTACTCCAAAAAAACTTTATCATGTCATACTTACATGTATAAACAACATGCAGTTCATAATTTCTAGTTCAACTATATCAAAAATAATCATCGGAGCATTTTGTAAAGGTCGGAACGCTATGTGTTGTCGGGTCGGCGCTAGCAGTCGACTGAAGTGAAGCGAATGTGTAAACACCACTGTCGCGTTCGCCGCTCATGCCGAAAAACCGCTCCCGACGCGAGTGCGCGAGCCACGGGGCGAGTCCCGAGGCGAGTCGCGAGGCGAATAGCGATCGCACTGTTTACGCTTGCGCGCTCGCGTATTCGTTTGCCGTTCGCTACGCCACTCGCGCGGATGTGTAATAAACGTGGTATTACAATTACCATCGAACGTAATTGGTCGGTTGAAATATTGAATGTTATCTTAAATTTAATGTAACATTTTCAAAATATGCACAAACAACAATAGAAACCGAATTTAGATCGAGCTATATTGGTATTTTTTGTTTCGAAATGAAGGAAAGCAAAATGTCCAGCTATTGATCGGATTATGGATCTACGGAATTCTTGCGTAGGGGAATTCTAATTTAGTGACTTATTTTTTTTATTTTAAATTGTTTTTTTAAATTTATTGAAATTTAATTAATTTTAATTTTAAACTGAACATTAAAATTGTATGGTCATTCGAAAATGTTTGTTTGTAACCAAATCATAGTTTGGGCGCATGACCGATTAATTATTGTTCATTCGATTATTATTGATAATCTAAATCGCATTCCCTTTGTTTGGTCCTCTCTAGGCGTAAGCCTTGATTATGCCCCGAATGCTTGTTCAATTGTGGGGAATTTGGGCTTAGTTATGATTAACCATTGATTTCACCACCTCCAGCTATCTGAAATCCGATAATTAACTTTCGGTTACATTGCAAATTCACATGGTGTAACCGAAAAATGTTGACACCACCGAGGTGGTGGAAACGGGCGTAAACAGTGCTAAAAAAATATGATTGAACTAGGAACAAAAACACAAAAATTTGATAAAATATACATCTATGGAATTGTAGCATGTAGAAATTGAGTACCTACCGTCGGGATTTGACAGCGGTCTACGTGGAATGGTCGCACTTTCTGTTTGCCCACCTCGTGATTCACTATTTTTAAATAAAGTCCGCATTAGATACCTTTCTATATATTTTTATGATCTATCCTGTAAGCAAGCGAATAGACGTGTTGATAATAATGAAAAAGTAAACCCTGTTTGAATTAAGGAATATTTCCCTTACCTGGCCACACTTGTCACGGCCGTGTCAGTTTGACATTGACATTGTTTAGACAGCTTTTCGGACTTCCTTTGATTGCGCAAGGTGCACACTTCAAACGAATTTTTATTTCACACTCTTTTCATGTACGTATGTCTCGTTAATTTAATTTTCTTTGTTCAATTGAGCGGTCGAGTTGCGCTACAGTGTTACAAATGTCCAGGGCTCACGTCCCCAGCAGTCGCTAGCAATCCGCTCCTGGCACGCTATTGCGACTCGCTCGTCCTACCGTTCGGCTCTTCGTTGTGCGCGAAATAATGTCTCTTTGGTCGGACAGCTCGCCAGGGGATAATTATCCGGCGATCCAAGCATTTTCGCGCTCCCGTGAGTACGATAAGTGGTGCCCAAAGTTCAAAAAGGTACGTGTGTTCATATGCGAGGCCAATTGCGGTACGGCTGGCCGTGTGACAAGTTTGTGGTCGCGTGTTACTTCCGACTAGATGCGCTACAAATGTCGGTCGTGTCTACCTACTTATCGAGCGCTTGTTTTGGCTTACTATGTGTTCTAATGGCTTATTTACGTGATACGTTTATTTTTGTGCACTGGCTACAGGTTAATAATCAAAGGTAGTAGGTAAGACATAATAAGCTCATCTTGTCTTAGTAACACTATATAACACAGATAGGTAACTGATTCATACATGACTATAGCTTGTCTGTTGCCCGTGTTAAAAATAGATAATTACATTACCTGCTCACAAAAATACTTTTCTGAACTGTTTGACGAACCGCAGTTTATTTGCAATTGCATATTGCCTTCCTCAATAGTTGAGTTGTGAAATTGTATGCCTTGCCTGTATGCCTTAGATGAGTCCATAAAGCAAGTAGTCCACTTCTTAATATGCATAATTAGGATAACCTACTTATGAAGAGTACACTTATGAAGGATGGAATTGCATGTAAATTTATTTGTTGTGGTAATGTAAATAGACACACATGTGGATTTGACTAAATTAATGGATATAGAAAGATGCAACTACATGTACACATTCTTATAGACTTTTATTGAAAACTGCCGCTTTAATTGTATTGTTTGCTCAATTATTGTGAAAAGAAGTGCCATCCAGATGTTGACTAGGTAAGTATATTTGTTTGGAGACTGGAACTTTTATTGAAAACCAAATGTTTTATTATTTATATTAATTCTAAACTACACGATTTTTTTGGATTATTTGAATTATCGTTTAATCCAATATTATTTCATGATTTAAGTTCAATAATTTTAACAAATTGGTTTTGCTTTATTTTCATATAATTTGTCTTGTCCTAGTTAAGAGGTACAGTTGTTGATCTCTGTAAATGCTTTTTTAAACTAAACATTGGACAGGGTAGAAAGCTTGTTATCAACTTCTCAAGAACGTAGTTTCCTTTTTATAATTTGGTGGAACAAGAAAGTGGATAGATAACATCTTGCCAGTTTGTTCAATTCATTGGTTTTCATACTTAAAACAATTCCAGTAATCCTGTGAAGGCTTGTGTTTCCATCCATAATAATTTCGTCTTCCATGTCCTTTTTTTACTGTCTGGTACTTATTCCATTTCTCATTCCCTTTATTATATTTCTTATTTCGCTTGAGTCTTGTTCAGTGTCAAAACTTCAGTTTTGTTTTCTCATTGGATTTTCTGCATTGTTGGTGTGATCAATTGTTTTTAATTCGGGTTCTTTAGATTTTATTTTTTTTATGCGACCTGACATGGATGGCTAATACCACACAACTACCGTTATGATATTAGCCCAATACACCACATTCTCGAAGGAATTTGGTGTAAAAAATTTTGGATTTTCATTGAGTTGTATATAGAACAGATCATTGCAAATGTTTTATTACTTTTTTTATTGTAAGTACTTACTAGGAATAATTGTGACTTTAAACTGATTCGTGTGGCAACTAAACATAACTGCCGTGGCCGCGCTTGACAGCAGTTATGCTTCAATACTAAACATGTGCTCGCTTCCATAGATCGAACGTCAAATTCTTGTTGGCACACCGATCAGCGCTTTTAATCCTTTCACATTTTATTCAAATTGTGTCTGATATTCGCAACAATTTGCATCTGTGTATGTTCTAGTCTATATAGCTATTAGTTTATGTGTAGTTAAAACATTACAAGGTCTAGCTGTCACCAAACTTAATGGCCGATCTGAATACACTCAGAGTTGAAACTTGCGCAGGTTACGATCCTAAAATCGCAGCGAAACGCCCCAACTTCACATCGGCCATAAAGTTTAACATGCTGTAATGTATTTAGCCTGGTTTTCACCAAGTCCTAATTAATTTTAATCGACACTTAAAGAGCCTTTATTACTAAAGTGACGATTATCTTGTACTGGTATTGATTGCAAGCTGCTTAGAAAGGCTCTTAATATGTGATGATTAAGTTAATCAGCAGTATGTGAAAAAGGCCCTTATTCTTCTAAGTTGTGATTAAAATTTTAACAGTACATTACTCTCCAAAGCTGTCTCAGTGCTTGATGATTATCAGGAACATAATGCACTAATGATGCACTATCAAACACAATTTCATACAATACAAACAATGCAAGGCTAGTCACTCACGCATTATAGTTTCGAATTTAAATAACCTTGCACAACTGCTGGCACTTTTATTAAAATTGTGACACTATTAAGGTTATACACATTATAACAGCAATGTACATTGAAGTTAAAAACCCACCATGAGTTGGAGGGTAGCAGAACACAGAAAAATGTACTGAATTAGATATCTTTGTGATAAGTTTGATGTTTTCGTAGCAATAACAAGATGGAATATTGCTAGTTAACCAGTCTGTTCTTATTTATTCATGCATAATGCTCATATATGTAATGCTACTGGCGGTTGCTCTTCATCTCCCGTTAAATTGGAGGAAACAGATTGTAATCGTATTTAGTCTACACCATTGTTATCCCTACTTAGTATTATAAATGAGATTATGTTTTTTGGTTGGTTTGTCATTTCTAGGGTCCCGTTGCGAAAAAAGGGACCATAATGGTCCGGCTCCAGTGTCTGTCGGGGCCACATGCATTTTGTCCCGAATTGTTTTCCTATTAAGAGAGTCGTTACCCTATAGATTCCTCACACTACGGGCGATAACTGTTTCCATGCTCTTAATGGTTGGCTAGGTTTTTAAAATTTTGGATTCTAAAGTATATTCTAGAAATCGCTGTGTGTATGTTTTAATTTTTTTAATATAACTTTTGGATTGGAAAATATTGGATGTTAAACATTGGAAAAAAATACTTTTTTACATTTATTTTCGAATTTTTTCGACTGAAAAATACAGATATTTTCAAAAACACCAAAACATACGGACAAGAATAAAGCTCTCCCAAGTAATAATAAAAAATTGAGAGAAAAAACTAGATTTCTGAAGAGCTCATTTTGTATGAAATTGCTAAATAATCATCAGGCAAGGGCAAATCTCTCCCATGCCCTGCAGTGACGGGAACGTCGGCAATGTAAACATGTACACGCTTGACTGGTTTTTTTCACACAGAAATGAAGCATCTAATCGACGTGATTGTTGCATAGCATTACTTTATCGGCATATTTTAGAGATACAGGCAATTTTTCATCCCAGAATAATATTGTTCCGAGAGGAGCCGGGTACCGTAGCTAGTATTTAATATAACCTTATAATTTCTACTTCCGACTATTTCATATTTCTGATGTTTTTTGCACTTTGAAATGATGAATTTCAGTACATCAGTGATTTCTCATTCCTGTTCTAATAATAGTTATTTATATTTAGCACTCACTGCTTCTTGCTCGAAAATAAATTACTCATGTCTTACTTCATGCATTGTTGATTGCACTCGTCAAGCTGCAATTTCTCTTTAATTTAATCTAATTAAATGTTTATGCAACAACCACACAACTACCGTTATGATATTAACCCAATACATCATATTCTCGATGGAATTAGGTGCCATGCCAGGACCTTCCCTTTACGAGCACGGCTACATTGAAATGGATGGAAAACATGGACAATTTTTCATTGCCGCTTTGGCACATCCAATGCGATGGTACCAACCCGGGCGGACTTATACCCTACCACCTGGTAGGGAAAGGGATATACAGTTTTGCATGGGTTGCGAACCATGAAACAGATCGTAAAGAAATGCACTTATCCAACTCTGAAAGAGTAAGAAAGAGGTGCATGACTGGGGTGAGGATTTGAACCCATAACCTCTCGCATGAAAGGCAAATACTCTAGCCCATACACTACGAGCTGTAGAAATATGCTGAACTAGAAAAGTCAATACTTGCCGTTTATGTCATGAGGTTAACCGACGACCGCACCCTAGTGTTCTGTTCATGCTGTGGGGGACACAGGTAACTTCAAGGCTTTCAAGAAAGATTCCATTTGAGCACGAATTTTGCCATACATTTGGGAAGTTTCTAAGTTACCAAAAATTAAAGACTTGTGCGATCATTGGGGTACCCGGGTAAGTTGGTATGACATGGGTTGATATGACCCTTATTTATTTATTTATTTATTTGGAAAAGCAAACAGATACAGACATGATTAAGATACAAAAGACAATTTAATACTAATTTACTAGATATGTACCCAGCACCGCATTTCACATGTAATATAAAAGAATTTTAAAGGGCTATTATTTCAGAAAGAAAACAAACATAGCATCGGGCTAATCATAAAATAAAAGTTAATAATAAAACAAAATATAACTGAAGGTTGCAAGTTTCAAAAATTGAGCACAGATAAAGTATGAGTGTAACATGATAACATGCATGGCAGAATCATTCTTAATTAAATGGGTAAAAAAAAAAAAAAAAACTTAATTAACAAAAAAGAAAATAAAGAAAATGAAATTTTACACAAACAAGCATATAAAATTAAAATGGATTATGATGAAAGGGTTGCTGCAACTTGCTTCTTAAAGTCATTATTACTGAGATAGTGTATATCTAGATCAGGAAATACTCTGTTGAATTTATCACACATTTTATGGATAGGTATACGGTTACCAGCGTTGGTCCGATACAGTTTTGAATTAAACATAACTCGGCTCCTTGTGGTACGTTGTGGCACATTATATGAAATACTAGAAAGCAATTCAGGGCAGTCAAATTGATTGTTGCATATTTTATGTAGTGTAGTCATATCCAGTAGGGTTCTACGATTTGATAAGCTGAGTAAAGAGTACACTTTAAGAAGGCTGTCATAGGAGAGTTGAGATTGCCAACAACGTCGGTGCATAACGTGAAGAAATTTACGTTGGACCATTTCAATGGCATGTCGGTATTTGTCATAGTAAGGGTTCCAAACAGGAGCGGCATATTCCAGCTGTGATCGAACCAGTGATGTATATAGATATTTATAGGTACTGGCGTTCTTAAATTGCTTTGAGGTGCGTAAAACAAATCCCATCATTTGGTAAGCCTTAATAGTGATTTTTTCAACATGTAGATCAAGGTGAAGTTTTGAATCCAATGTAACTCCTAGGTCGCGAATATGCTCGACCCTTCCCAGTGAGTTACCTCCCAGCGAGTACAGAAACTCTAGAGTAACACGTTTTTTTGTAAAAGTAATCTGATGGCACTTGGGAAAACTAAGGTACATTTTATTGACTATAGAATATTGGAAGAAACGATTTAGGTCACACTATATGTAAATATAAAATATATTGTATTATTTTTGGAAAAATATTTGCATTGGAACCCTCGGAAATATTGTTGGCCTTCATTTAAAAATTAATAATGGTAAAAAATCAGGGTTACCTAGTTTTGTTTTTTTTATGTGACTGGACATGGATGGCTAATACCACAAGTTCTGTCATGGTATTAGCCCAACACACCACATGGGAACTAGGAACCATGCCAGGACCTTCCTTATATTATTGCACGGCTACATTGAACTGGATGGAAAACACGGACCATCCGTCCCACGGAAACACGGAACTCCGACCATCGTTCATCCAATGCGATGGTACCAACCCGGGCGGGATTAACCCTACCACCTAGTAAGTAAGGAAGGGGACCTACATTTAAGTTTATCTAAACTTTGCAGGAAAACTGCCACCAGAAATTTACCGTTGATAAAATTTGTGGAACTCTCTGTACGTATAGAAATAGTACCTGGCCCATTTTTTATTTAGATATACGGACCGCTGAAATGGATATTGATGAGGTGTGATCGATTTCAGTACTCGATGTCAGGCGAGGGAGGCATGTCATCCGATGGGCTTCACACGCCAGGGTACCTCTCCTGGAGGAAGCTGCAGCTCAGCCGCGCCAAGCTGAAGGCCTCCAGCAAGACCTCAGCGCTGTTGTCCGGATTCGCCATGGTCAGTAGCACGCCGAGCTTACTACTCGCTCGCATGCACAACACATTTGTAAGCTTGTGTCGAATCATAAGCACCCGATTTTAAATCAATGTCCATTATTAGGGTTCCGTATCCAAAGGGTGAAAACGGAACCCTATTACTAAGCCTCCGCTGTCCGTCCGTCCGTCCGTCTGTCACAGGGCTGTATCTCATGAAGCTTAATAGGTAGGCAGCTGATATTTTCACAGAGTATGTATTTATTTTGCCGCTATAACAACAAATAGGTAAAATAAAATATTAATAATACATACATACATTTTTTTGTGTTAAATCTTGTATGATGGTACGGAACCTTTCGTGTGCTAGTCCGACTCGCACTTGGCCAGTTTTTCTTAACTATTTTATTGTTAATTTTTTTTTCTATCATGCGTCTTAGATGTTGTTAGTTGTGTATGTTTATAAATTATTTATATTTACAATTTCAAAATATATTGATAATGGATATGATTGTACAGACATAATTTAAAACACGGGTACTTTCCTATAATATATTTTTTTTACATTGAAAGAACTTCGATTTTGAATCTAGTTTTGTTGTTTTAGGTAAGAACTATTAGATTTAAGCTATTTTTAACAAATTTAAAAATTGCTTAAGTATTACTTTGCAAATGTGCGGAGCTCTAATTGGAGCTCTCTTGCAGCACGAACCAGGATGACAGCCCAAACGAGCACCTGAGCAGTACTAGTGTCAATGCAAACTGCTGACGCGCCCGGTGTGAGCAGTCAGTGTAAATGCATGATTCTAAAATAAAAAATAAAAAAAACGACAACTACACTGCATTTATTTTTCTGTTTTTTTTTATGCGACCTGACATGGATGGCTAATACCACACAACTACCGTCATGATATTAGCCCAATACACCACATTCCCGAAGGATTTTGGTGCCATGCCAGGACCTTCCCTTTATGAGCACGGCTACATTAATCTGGATGGAAAACACGGACAATTTTTCATTGCCGCTTCGACCATCTTTTCATCCAATGCGATGGTACCAACCCGGGCGGGCTTAAACCCTACCACCTAGTAGGGAAAGGGGACCTACAATTTCACATGGATTCCGAACCATGGAGCAGCTTGCATTTGTGACGAAATGCACTTATCGAACTCGGAAAGAGAAAGACAGTTGTGCATGTCGGTATTGAACCCAGGCCTCTGGTACGCTAGGCCAGTCCCCGCGCCACTAGGCTACGAGCCGCTCAAGGCTAGAGCAGTGAAGATTCTAAAGCATTGTAACTCGACCGCAGGGAGTTAACTGAGAAAAAAACCATCGATTACGAAATTGTTCTAGCCAGTGTTTTCCAATTGTCACCCATGTTTGCAGATATTTTTTTCATCTATACTGCCACAATTAGATCGTATTGCTTATGATTGTTTCCATTGTTAGTTACTGGACCGAATTGTTTCAAAACGGATTTCTGACCGGAGGGTCAGAGAACACGAATCTGATGTGTGATTTAAAAGATGTGGATGCCATAATTATATTTGTATTTAATTACATAATTATATCCAATAAAATACTTTTGAGGAAAGTCATTTTAGATTCAAACCATAGGAAACCAGAAAGAAAGTACACAATGGCAGTGACTTGGTGACATGTGACGTCACCCACGGCCGTGTGGTCTTGAGCTCATCTTGGCAGTCGCTTAGCGGTACATGCATTCAATTTAAAAGTTAGATTGGAAATATCTCTGAAGTTCTGCGATGATTGAAAAAGTTTAATTTATAGAAAAATACAGCTATCGCAATTAGCTTATCATTTAAGTGGAATAGTCTGTTTTGAAACGGATTAAACCTTATGGAACATTATGAACTTGCCAAGGTAAATGAGTATACATGCATGGTGGCCTACTTTGCATGTTGGTAGTGTTATCTTATCACCATTCTAGTGTTTGATTGTCCGTTATTTGTCTAATGTTTGGTCACCATGTCCTTAGATGCGGTACAAAATGTATCCCCTTATAGTTATATAAGTTTTTAGTGACCTTAAGGTTATTTATTTTTCTCTCTGAAGGAATATTCTGTTTTCTATTTTCCCAGGCTATCGAGAAAGTCTTATGGGATATAACACTTTGAAATGTTTGATAGATTTTTTTCATTGTTCATTTTTTATATACACGATTGAGTCTACGTATACAGTCTATAAAATATAGTTTGTAGTCAACCTTATGTAAATCCATTAATATGGGTTTCCATAAGTAATTTTTTATTGTGTACAGTTTTCGGATAGACCCAATTAAAAAAATTTGAAGTTGCTTACATCTTTTACATTTACTGTAGATGCAAGAACATGTATCCATTATATTTTGGATGGCATTGGCTATGGCATTTTCGAGTCATGCTTTAGATAATACGGTGGCTTTTTTTCTGTTAATATGTTTATTAAAAGTATTAATAATACTTCAGATGTAGATTTTGCTGTTTATCTTCGAAATAAATCTACAAGAAATGCTGATTTGGATGGATGATTGAAGTGGATGATTTTTATGCAGCAACTATAAAAGTGTATGTCTGTTTTAGGTTGCGATGGTAGAAGTCCAGTTGAACACACCCCTGACCGTGCCTCAGGGCATGCTCGTGGCGTTCGCCATCTGCACAACCCTGCTGGTGGCCGTGCACATGCTCGCGCTCATGATAAGCACCTGCATTCTGCCCAACATCGAGGCCGTCTGCAACCTCCACAACATCTCCCTAGTGCACGAGTCCCCCCACGAGCGGCTCCACTGGTACATCGAGACCGCGTGGGCCTTCTCCACGCTACTCGGCCTCATTCTCTTCCTCGTCGAAATCGCCATACTCTGTTGGGTCAAATTCTACGATCTGAGTCCTATAGCCGCGTGGTCCGCGTGCATCGTTCTCATTCCGGTGTTGATAGTATTTGTTGCATTCGCGATACACTTCTACCAGTCGCTGGTGACGCATAAGTACGAAGTGACGATTACAGGTATACGGGAGTTGGAGCTTTTACAGGAAAAAATCGAGATGGGCGACCATGACAGTCGACAAAATGGCATGAGCCTGCTTGACCAGGCGCATATTGTGTGATATATTTGTTGCATGCAGTGCTTGTATTTTCCATAGGGTTGTTTTGTTGCTATCGTTGTATGATAATGTTTTATTACACGATTGCCATGAATTGGGAGAATTTGATTAGATATTGTACTTATAAACCCTACTTAATTATAACTATACTTATAATTTAAACTATGTTTTAAAATTTAAGTTATTATATAAATTTGTGAAATGTTTTGAAACAAAACTAAAACTGAGTTTTAGTAAGATAAACTTTTGACAACTATGTACTATATAATTTGTTAGCTGCTTAGATGGGCCCGTTAGCTATGTTTCCATACAGAGGTAGCTTGCAAAACTACGGATTTGTTAGGGAATTTACTTTATTTTTAAATGTATTCTTTTGATCATGAACAAGTATACCAACAAATCAGTAAATTAATGTGGTTGTCATAGCAAGGCAACCACATGCTCTCTTTCATTAGGTATAGTCTAAATAAATGACAATTTAAGTGCTGCAATCGTTTTTAGGTTATTTGACAATGTTTAACAATAATGCACCAAGCATCGAAAAAAAAAATCAAAATGAATCCAAAATGTTAAAAAAGTTGTCGTAGGTATTGTACATACACACTTAAAACAAATTGCTCAAGCCTCACTCACAATAAGATATTAATCTGTTCAGGCTGTTCTTACATTATTTTCAGACTTGAGTGATAGTTTAAACTGAGTGCCTTTCGTTTGGATGTCGTTCTAAGATAAGGTATTCAATGCAGAGACATGAACAATTTGGTTTGTGCATCCTATTTATTTTGTAAGCGGCATATAAAGATATATTTTTGTGGTAATAGAGGAAAACACTAATGAATGTCTAGTCTGAAGCCCGTGGCTCAGCGGACAAAACATGTCTGAACCAACACAAGACACCAGATATTCGTAAGTGTTGTCTGCTGTTATGGTCAGTCTCGAAAATGTACGCGGGTGATTTATGTTATGATAGGTTCATTTTGAATCTCATAGGAATGATAACTGAGTGTGATCGCACCTATATTGTGATAAACACTGTTTAGTTTAGAAGTAACGGAACAAAAACTGATATAATCCTCTGTCTTGTTCTTTCTCCATTTTATAATAGTATGATCAGTTTTTATTAATGTAATAAGAGGTTTAATCGGTTTTTGTACTAATATGTCATAGGTAATGGTTCACTGTAAGAAAATAATAATAATAAAGGTTTTTGTTGAGCATGACCCTGAGCTCCAATGTAGGAACAGTTTTACTTAAAATTTTAGGGAATGGGACAGGAGTTGACGATAATGTTTTGAATTTAAATAGCCTGCTAAAAACCTACATATTGGATATTTATTATTGAAATTATCTGCATCTAAAAACAAATCATTGTATTTAATGTAACAACATATTGTATTTATATGCAAACATGTTCTAATATAAAACACAAAAGACTGTTCAACTGGACAATTATTTATAGCTTTGAAAAAAAATGCAGGCGGCCATGGCTAACACAGAAGAATGCTGCCAAATCGCAGCTATCTTTTGTATGTTGAAAATTTATATGTATATGATGTAATATTAAAAAATTGTAATGTATAACGTAAGATATCGCTAAGTTCATGTTTCTATATAAATGTGCAATGTCAGAAATTACCCGCTAGAATTATATGATGATTGAATTGGAGAATTTTACTGAGTTTTTTTTAAGGTAATTGTTAGGAAAAATACAAAAGCTAAAACATTATTCAATACAAATGTAGAAACATACTCAGATTTTTACCGAGCCTTCAAGGTAATCAAACAAAAACAAATGAAAGGGACATATTATGATAGCTTACTTAGATAATATAGATTCCTTCCCAGGACACTGAAGAGTAAAGTACAAAGGGGTTCTTCAAACACGGAGTTAAGAAGCAACTGACTGGCAGGCATGGTTTTTGCAGACCCCCGGAAAGTTCGAAAGCCCATGGGCTCCTTTGGAACTCATTTGTGAGGGCCTGGCGTACGCCATTTGCCGCGCGTAACATAAAATAATAGACGTCCTTCCGCTCTAAAAAACAGAAAAAAAAGTTTTTCGTTTATTGATTTTTGTTTAATTACCTGTAGGCAGGCATAGGCCTCAACAACAACAATCAATTTTGGTTTTCGTAGAGACGACATCATATCTGATTATTCAATACAATGTTTCAAGTTTTGATCGATGTCCCCCACCCGTTGCTGCAACGAGAACTCGCACTGCTCCAGGACCTTGGAGTTCACCAACTCCACCTATTTATTTATAACAAGCTTATCAGTCATATAATAATGTCCTAAATGCGAGAAAATATTGCAAAGTTTTTTCCTCATAACCTCCGATTATAATTAAGCATAAAATCGTTTTGTGCGGAGTATATGTTGCCTAAAAATATACCTATGTAAGATAGTTTTATTTTCACGTTGTTTTGTTTACATGTGTGCCGTAACCAAGAGCTCACCATACTGAAAATTATTAAAATCCAGGAGAAATACTAAATTTTGGAAAAATCTAAATTTTTTTTATGCGACCTGACATGGATGGCTATTACCACACAACTACCGTTATGATATTAGCCCAAGACACCACATTCCTGAAGGAATTAGGTGCCATGCCAGGACCTTCCCTTTATGAGCACGGCTACATTGAACTGGATGGAAAACACGGACAATTTTTCATTGCCGCTTCGACCATCTTTTCATGCAATGCGATGGTACCTTTGTCAGCCTCATTGGCCCAGTGGCGTGACACTTCGGCGATCGCTCTCCGAAGTTAAGCAACGCTGGGTCCGGTCTGGTCTTGGATGGGTGACCATTCGACCGTTGAGAGAGGCTGGCCGTGGTTCGGATTCCACTTTAAACTGTAGGTCCCCTTCCTTACTTACTGGGTGGTAGGGTAAATCCCGCCCGGGTTGGTACCATCGCATTGGATGAACGATGGTCGAAGCGGCAATGAAAATTGTCCGTGTTTTCCGTCCAGTTCAATGTAGCCGTGCAATATAAGGAAGGTCCTGGCATGGCACCTAGTTCCCATGTGGTGTGTTGGGCTAATACCATGACAGAAAGTGTGGTATTAGTCATCCATGTCCAGTCACATAAAAAAAAAACCAACCGGGCGGGCTTAAACCCTACCACCTAGTAGGGGAAGGGGACCTACAGTTTTACAAGGATTCCGAACCATGGAGCAGCTCGCATTTGTGACGAAATTCACTTATCAAACTCGTTAAGAGGAAGACAGTGGTGCATGTCGGAATCGAACCCAGACCTCTGGTACGCAAGGCCAGTTCCCGCGCCACTAGGCTATGAGCCGGTCATAAGAATAAAAAAAAAACTTACAGGTGGGATTGGATACCGTGTGGGCGATATTGCACACTGTCTGGTGATGATGTCTTCCATCTTGGACTTCACACAGATGTCCTTTACCCAGTATCCTTCCTGCAATTGGCCTGAGCTCAGGTGATAGAATCTCCCCATACCACTTCGAACGTTGTCGTGCCAGTGCCCTTCATACCTATTTCCGCTTTCTAGAAAATAAGATGTGTCCTGTCAGGTATGACACGTGTATAAAGATATTTTTTGCAGCAAGGTGAAAGAACGAATGTAAATAAATTCTGTAGTGGCCAGCGTACCTTGCACACACATGCCTAAACCTTCTCTTCGATCGTCGACCCAGTAGCCCACGTAAAAAGTCCTGTCCTGATACCACATTTTTCCAAAGCCATTCTTCCTGCCCGATTTCCAGAATCCGAAAAATATATCTCCATTATCGTAATATCTCCTGCCTATGCCGTGCGGTTTCCCTCGAAACCACTCGCCACGGTATTCAAGGTAGAATGTGCCATTTGATAATCTGCGACTCAATACTCCAAAACCATGCCTGCAATAAATTATATCATTTGTAATAGATATTCGTAATACACAATCTATTTAAAAACCTACCCTCGTAGATGATAGTAAACACGATTGCATTGCATGCATAACCACCCAATATTAATTATTACTACATTACTTAGGTGTATGTTGCAACACATTGGAAAACTCTATATTTTTAGTAAATGGTAAAAGCAAGTTCAAGTGCTCAACTTGGAACATGCATATCAGGAATGTGCCAAGAAGAATAACCAGTTGGTGTCAGTATTGAACTCTAGTTTTTTGTCTAACATAAATAACTGAAGACAACGATACAAATGGAAATATTACCTGAATCCGCCAGACCAGTCGCCTTCATACAACTTTCCAAGTTCCGTTAAAAGGAAGCCTTTTCCTAAAAAAATTTCATGATGAAATGCCCATTCACATAGTTACACGGGACCACAGAGAAATACTCTTATACTGGGAGAGTCTGCTGAAAGGTTATTCCCGCACAAGTTGATACCATGGCAAACATTGAAAATTGTCAGTTTTTTTCATGCAGTTTAATGAAGCCGTACATTTAAGGAAGATCCTGGCATAGCACTTAGTTCCCTTATTGCCAAATGTTAGGTTTTACATGGATTCCGAACCATTTAGCAGTTCGCATTCGTGACGAAATGCACTTATCGAACTCGGAAAGATAGTGGTGCATGTCGGGGCGAGGAATTGAACCCAGACCTCTGGTACGCTTGGCCAGTCCGCGCGCCACTATGCTACGAGCCGCTCAAGATCTACAGATGTCTATCTTCAATAACACTGTTCGATTATGGGTGCTACGTACCGGCACTCAAAGCACCCTCTAGTCGCACCGCCCAACTCCAAAACGCTCAATCGAACTCCAAAATGCCCCTTGTCCCGTTGATGACCTCTTGCTCTCTCTCTGACCCCTTTCTACCATCGCTCAATGTGCAACAGGTAGGGCATGCATCCATTCATCGTTCTCTAATCAAAACCAACCTATCCTCTAGATCCCAGATTTACATGAAGTTTCTTTGCGGGTTCTTCTTTACTGGGTTGATCGAATCCGCGGATCTTTGTGACGTAACTTGGTGTAGTTTGACTACCAAAAAGTTTAAATAAATGAAATGAAATTCCCTGCCAGGCTTATTCCCACCTGGAGTCCTTTAAACAGGGTGTTAAGAAGCACCTGGCCAGCCGGCATGGATACCGCAGCCCCCGGGAAAGTTCTAAAGCCCATTCGCATCATCGGGCACCTCTTATGTGAGGGCTTGGCGTACTTAATAATAATAGAACTTCTTTATTGTACACCTTTAAAAATGTTTACAAAAGGCGGTCGGCCAGGACTTCATATGCTGATCTAATGCGTAAATGAATTATTTTTTTCGTGTTTTTCATTATTATTATTTTTATGCGACCTGACATGGATGGGTAATACCACACAACTACCGTTATATTAGCCCAATACACAATCAAGTCCAATGGTCCTGGCTTGGATTCCTTCGGGAATGTGGTTGGGTTAATATGAGGTACTGTCGTTTTACTAGACTTATTAAAGGGTTAAGGCCCTAACTTAAATATAATCTTGCTGACCATTTTTCAGATCATTCTTCCAATCGCCAACATACTTATCCATACGAGAAGTGAAGACCGAGTGGTGAACACCATTCTTAACAGACTTCCTGGAAGCTGCCATAAGTAGAGGTGTAAAAGTTCTTTGTCTTCTATAAAATGGCATGTTTGCCTTAAAAAAAATCAGTGAATAGATCACGTAGAAAGAGTCTCAGCGACTTCTCCGCACTCTTTTGATAGGTCAAGATATATATATTTTTTCTTAGTGGCCTCAGACGCTATTGAAGCGACAATTTGCCAATGTCGAGTTTCACTTGAAAATTTTCAGTACTGTTCAGAGGAGGTAGAATTTATTTTACGCGAATACTTTTAAGGCTGTCCCGACCCATATAAAGTTGTTTGCACACATAACGCAAAAAGTATTGCACTTTAAGACACGAATTTATAATAAAAGTTTAATATAGTCATATTACTTGCAGCGAAAACAATTTCAAAATTTCAGGATTATTGGTTTTGTTACAATTAATTTAAATACGATTTTTATTTAACAGCGCCATCTAACGGTGTAAAACTTCTAATCGGCAATTACAAGGAAACCATTAAACCTAAAATTGTGAATATGTTTTCGCTGCAACTACTATGGCTATATTTAATATTTTTGACGAATTGGTGCCTTAAAGTGCAATACTTTTTGCGTTCTGTGTAAAAAAAAACATTGTATGGGTCGGAATATCCTTAATGAGGTAATGGATAAACAATTTTGGAGTAAATTATATCATGATATTATTTGGAGAAACACATGATTTTATGTTTAAAGCACTTTTTAGGGTTCCGTACCCAAAGGGTAAAAACGGAACCCTATTACTAAGCCTCCGCTGTCCGTCCGTCCGTCCGTCCGTCCGTCTGTCCGTCTGTCACAGGGCTGTATCTCATGAACTGCAATAGGTAGGCAGCTGAAATTTTCACAGAGTGTGTCTTTATTTTGACGCTATAACAACAAATATGTAAAATAAAATAATAATAATAATTAAAGGGGGGTCCCATACAAAAAACGTGTTTTTTTTTTTGTATTAAATCTTGTACGACGGTACGGAACCCTTCATGTGCGAGTCCGACTCGTACTTGGCCGGTTTTTTTTCTTTTCTTAGCCTCTGTCTCAATATGAAACACAATTTTTGCCAGTTTCAGGTTTCACTTCAGTTTTTGTTTTACTTTACATTCACTCTTTCATCTCACTCGTTTTCAATGACATTCCACTTCTCGTCAGAATGTAATAAACTGTTAATTTAAAGTGAGATGGCAGGATTTGGCGAGCCTGCATGGACACCACGCCACTACTGACAACATCACGCCGTTGTCTGTTAGCACCATGCGTTACAATTGTAACATACGTTTTTATCGACGCCGAAGCGCGTTCGTGTCTTTGTTTCAGCTTGGGAAAAAATGCTTTCGTTTGTCTGTCCGGCTGTTCTCTACAGGTCCCATTTCTCTGCCGATTCTCCTGACATTTTTTGAGCAGGTCCGATAACCATTAAGAACATTTTATTCAAGCCAGTTTTTGAAAATGTCACAAAATATTTTTTTGTGACAAGACCTAAAGCGTTAGGTAAATACCATAGAGGTAAAGAATGTATGGAAAAATAACTTACATACAACGAGCGCGCAAAAAAGGGACGCCACGCGACTTACAACATTATATCGCCGTACACATTTGTAGCGCAGTGATGAAAACGGAGAAAAATCCAATTTGAAGTCTCCCAAATTGGTTGGTAAACTGATAAAGATAAGAATTATTTTTGAATAAATCAGATGGTCGTTTCGTCATTCTTCATTCGTATTGATGTGTTCAGCAAAAGCTAAAACCACCGAAACACAGGCCAAATTCCTCCAGTGGCAGAATTGAAGTGTCGACACTTTTTTAGTTCCATCTGGTCCCCTGTAATTTCTACACCTCCATCGTAAATACCCAGAAAAATATTGTGATTTTGTTATAAAATTTATTACTATTGATTATCATGGATATTATTATGGAACATTATTATAGATTTTTGAGCGGCTCGTAGCCTAGTGGCGCGGGGACTGGCCTAGCGTACCAGAGGCCTGGGTTCAATACCGACTGGCACCACTGTCTTTCTCTTTCCGAGTTCGATAAGTGCATTTAATAAATATAAAAAAATAAAGGGAAGGTCCTGGCATGGCACCAAATTCCTTCGGGAATGTGGTGTATTGGGCTAATATAATAACGGTAGTTGTGTGATATTAGCCATCCATGTCAGGTCGCATAAAAAAAAAATCAGTTTTAAACGATTCAAAGAAAGACTCGCGAGATCTACAGCTCAGAGAGCCACTAGTATTGCGGGTGCTACAATTTCCAAGCATATGAACCTTCAATGCTTTCTAAGAAGACAAGAAACTTTCATCAACCAAATATTTTATTATCCTACTTACAATAACCACACTTTTTAACCTAACCAGATGCCTAAGAGGAGCCGCTCGCCTTCCTCAGCCCGCGGCTGAGTAGCACCTGCTGCTCGTGCGCCTCCCGGAAGGCCTGCAGCGCCAACTCCTGCAGACTCTTCATGGCGGAGTTGTTGGCGACGTAGCGCTCGACGCACTCCACACACTTCTGGTCGAGCTCCACGTCGGCTTCGCTCATCGTCTCGTGCGTCGGCGTCTCCGCGGGCGTCGCTAGGATCTGGCGATGAAAACAGCAGGGCAGGGGTTACAGGCTAATTCTGGTTTTCACCAAGTGCTGTTTTATTTTAATCAACACTTAAAGGGCCTATTGTACTAATACCGGTACAAATTAATCAGCATTAGAAATAAATGCTGATTATCTTGTACTGGTATCGATTGCGAGATGGTAAGAATGGCCCTTTAATATGAGGATTAAGCTAATGAGTACTTGGACGAAGAGACCCTAAGCCTGGTTTTTATCAAGTGCTCATTTATTTTAATCGACATTTAAAGGGCCTTTATTTCTAAAGTGCTGATAATCTTGTACAGGTATTGATTGCAAGTTGCTAAGAAAGGCCCTCAAAATGTGGTAATTAAGCTAATCAGCAGTAGGTAAAAAAGACCGTAAAAATTGCAACATTATTTTACTAAGATCACATTACCTCATGTCAACTGAATTTGTTGATTTTTTATGCAAATTAATACCCAGCTAATTTTGCTCTGTCATTCAACTACAATAAAAAATTTGTTCACCTCTTTAACACACTCTAGCATAGTCTAATCCGGATGCTTTGTTAAACTGGACCTCCCTAAGTGGGAGTAAATAAAATACTTTATTATTAACAGCACACCTGTCGCGAGAGCGCCTCCGCCAGTTCACCCTGCGTGATGTCATTATGGACGGCGTGCCGGAGCGCAACGAGGCAGGCGGCCTCTCTCACGCTGCTCGTCTGCAGCAGCTCCAACACCAGTCCGTCAATGCTCCGGTGCCACACCAGGTAGAAAGCCAGAGGACCGAAGTGACGCGTTGACCTAAGAGTGCAATAGTCTTTTAACCGGGCCCGCTTGTTCACATAAGGTGTTTACGCGTCCATCTGTTTTGAGTCTACAAATATGTTGTGAATATAAAAAAAAAATATTCACGCCAAAGAAATGTAAATGTACATTTAATTATAATGCCATGTAAATTAACTCGTCGGGTGAACATGCTAATAAGTGATAATAGCCGACGTTTAACTGTAAAACCACAATTTATTCGGCTAAGTGAACTGAAATTTACCCGTTCGCATGGTACAAAATACAACTTGCTTACAATCACTGTCTTGCCTGTTAACCCGGCGAGTTAATTGACCATGGTAAGCCCCCAGGCTACATAAAAAATCCCAATTTCACTGTCTCCACATTACATAAATAGACTTTAGATTGGATCGAAAGCAACAGTGTCACATCTACTTGAACATGCAAGATGTATTCGAGCAGTGCGTGTGTGCACGCAGGGCTGGCAATCTTCATCATAACATTAACGGCGCAGCAGTTGCGTGAACGAGCACAACACACCGGTTCTGCACGGAGGCGCACGCCCGACTGGCTAGTTTATGACTTGGGAGCTACGTGAGGGGTGCTGGGTGACAAATTATCAAGGAGAAGCGAAGCATTATTCTTATCTCCAGCCATGCTGATATCCATATTTATTACATGACAATTTAGTGGTGGAACTACCTTAATAGATGGTAGTTCCTCTTGGCGTCGACATGCTGGTAGACGACACTCGTAAGCCGCTGGTACTCCTCCTCGTCAGGCTCGTACTGCAGGCACGCGCGATCCAGCACGAACTCGTACGCGCAGCGCTCCAGCAGTGAGTTCAGGCGCTCCTCGTCCGTGAACATGAGCGGAGTGCGTATGTGGCGACCCACCATCGGGAAGTAAGCCTTGAAATAATCACACCAACGTTGCTGTTAGAACTTGGACCTATCGAGAGCATGAAAAAGATAAAAGTGTTGACTTGACGGAATTGATCAGGCTCTGGAATATTAGGAACCCTAGTTCTTAAATCATATGAAAAGGCACAAGTGAAGAATTCTATGTTTGTTGAAGGGGGGTTGGTTATCTCAATGAGTATGGGGTTAAAATTAAATATGGACTTCGTGTTTAGCGTAAGTTTAAGTTTAGCAAAGACAAAATAATTTAAAATTACCTGATTCAACCTTTTTCTGGTAGCCTGATCGGAGCAACGAAGTGTGCCGTCTATGTCCCTGAAAATCAGAAGTCATCATTTGTAAATGTCCAAAATGAAAAAAAAACCAATTCGAAATACCTACTATATTTTAGATATTTTCTTTCTTTTTATTTATTCAGGTTTATCAAAAGTGATACATTTCAAAACATATTAATAAAAATAGAGCAAGAAAACAAGATGGAAATATTCACTAATTAAAGATAAACACAACATGATTCTGTAATAACTTTCACATACTTATTAAAGGTAAAGCCAATATTTCAGATAAAGAAAATTAAAGATAAAATAAATTTAAAACAAAACAAAACCAAATTTAGATGACACCTGCTCGACAAGTACATATATATTTGTTAAATTAGGCAGAAGTACCTAAGGTTTGTCCTGCAAATGCAAAGTGCTCGTTAAGAACGAAAAGTATCATATTCAAGAATTTATATTAAAATTAAAAATTATAAATTGTAAGTTTCAATTGAAAGCTTTTCGCAAAACTATTTTGAAGGAATGTAAGGAGGATTGCGTGGATAGTGAGTGCGTACGATAAAGTTCATTAAAATTACAGCATATTCTATTGAGAGGAGAGTGTTTGCCAAGATATGATTCAGATCTTAGTCAATACTTTGGCCAAATACATTTAGGGCCTTTTTCACCTACTGCTGATTAGCTCAATCGCCACATATTTAGGGTATTTCTTAGAAGCACGAAAACAATACCATTACAAGATAATCAGCACTTTAGTAACAAAGGCCCTTTAAGTGTTGATCGAAATAAATCAGCAGTTGGTGAAAACCAGGCTTAATTAGATATAAGGCTATTAAGTGTTGTAGATTTTCTATAATGTTTTTGTATGTGACTTATTTGTTCTATAATTGAGTGATGACACCATTACATCACTATATCGTGAAATATAAACCTTTTTGGGTATTTTCTCTTATAGTGCGAGGTGGATATTGCGTAGCAAAATTTAGTCTGTTCTTACTGCAGCAATTTATGTATTTAGTGGGAGATTTCATTTGCGCGTCGAGATTTTTGGTTTGCGCTTTATTTTTGATGCCCACCTTGAAATATTAAATAAATATTTAAAATAAATTAACAATCTAATTAAATTTACACCGATCCCCATTACTGGGTTGAAAATTAAACGGAGTTAATGCTTAAGTGAAAAGATGGCTTGAACTATAATTTTAATTTAGAAGCAGTTTTATACTACTTCCATATGTCTTTATTGTGATGTAAACGAAATCAAAACTATTACAGACGTATTCAGAGAGCCCCTGTCAAAACTTAGTACGAGATTAGCACCGGACTAACCATACAAAAACCGGTTTAGTCCTGCAGATTAAAGTTATTCTGCCCACTCTGAATACACCTGTTATAAGTAAATATACTTTTTCGTATTAAGCAGGTACGTCGCTTATTCGTATTCTTATTCTATATCGTCGCTTATTATATGGTTCGGGTCCAGCCTTGCAGTATATTCGTAAAGTAGTTGTTTTTACTGGGCTCTTTCTTCAATTAATGTATCCTTGCTTCACGGTCGATTATACATACATACATGTCACACACCTGTTATAATTCTCTATTGTGATATAAAAATAAATTGAACACTGTTTAGTGTTACGAGCTTTGTGCACCTCACAATCTAGAAATGTAAAGGTTACCATGCTTTCTTTAATGAAAACTAAAGAAATCATAAAAAATATACGGAAAAACATATCACTGCTATTTATACATATATACTATTATAGATGACTTTGGTCAGAACAACGTGAAATGCTTTTTGTCTGCCTTTAAAGAGGCATCTTACGTACCCCACAGTCCCCCTTTTTTTAATAATTATTACTTTACCTCTCAACAATGATACGTTCATTGTTGCTCACACCAAAGGAGATGTCAGTTAGGACGAGTTTAGCAGTGTCCAGTCCGCTGAGAGCTGGATCTTGAGATAGAACTTTATCCACAGGTTTCCGAACCTGTAACACAAGTTGATTTGAGTTATTTACAGGAAAATATAAAATTGAATGAGTTCTTGGGTAAAAAGGTAATAAATATAGGGTAACAATATATTATATTATGTATGTAACAATGGCTAGGTCATATAGAAGCGTCGGGGGGGGGGGGGGGTTAACGTTAGAGACAACTAGTCTTAAAAGGATCTGAGATGCAACTTAGCAACGTGACCAAGAACATAAATATTTTCATCAATGGTTCGGTCAAACTTGTAGGTTCTTGCGGCATCAAGCTCCACTTTGAACGAGTGGACCCCTCTGACGACCTACGAGACATCAAAACAAACTAAATAGAAAACAAACTTGTAAAATAGTTTATCACTATACTTTGAGTGGCGTGTAGGCTAGTTAGTATAAGAATAAGAAATTTCATTTGCCATAACACATAAGTACAAAAGAGTAATGAACATGGAAAAAACGAAACTAAATCTAATGCGTGACAAATGGGATAAATCTCAGCTGTCTCGCAGGAAACTACGAAGGTGGTTTTTAGACGAATCCCGAAAAAGGGGGGGATTGATACCCCTCGTAACTAAACCACACAACTACCGTTATGATATAAGCCCAATACACCACATTCCCGAAGGAATTAGGTGCTGTGCCAGGGGAAGGGGACCTACAGTTTTACATGGATTCCGAACCATGAAGCAGCGCATTCGTGACGAAATGAACTTATCCATCTCGGATTGAGAATGAAAGTGGTGCATGGACGGGGCGAGGATTCGAACCCAGGCCTCTGGTATGCTAGGGAAGTTCCTGCGCCACTAAGCTATGAGCCGCTCATGGGATGGATAGTACAAAGAATTATAAATGCATTGAGAAATATGCACCTTTACTATGGGTGGCATTTGTAATAGTTTTTCGGCTCTCCTATGAGCCCTTCCAATCTCCTCCTCCAGTTGTTCAGTTGTTAGAAACTTGTATTTTGGAGCCTTGAGGCTCGGGTAGGCGGAGTTGCGGTTGGTCCTCTTACGGAACACTTTCGATAAGTCTGGCCGTGTCAGACGTTTCAGCAGTGTTTGCACTTGCGGTGCAAAGAACACTGGCGCTGGGTCGTCATTGGAATCTGCGGAGCATAAATAAATATAAAAAGGAGGATTCCCAAAATAAAAGCTGGGGGCTACCTATCGAAAAATTCAAATTTTAATAAAACTTTAAATAAAAAAATATATATATATTGTATATTAAATATGAAAATATATGAAGAACACACAGGAAGAACATAGCAAAATCAAAAACATAATCTCGATATTTTTTTTTCAAATAAAAACTCATATTCATGTGTATGTGTCATGTGCATTATCACCGGACTAACCAAACAAAATGTGATTTAGTACGGAGATAATGCACACTTTAAAGTTAGCTCGCCAACTCTGAATACTTTAGACTTTTTCCTATGCGATTTAACTATTGTCCAACCAAGACACTTGAAGAGTTGAGTCACTACACGATCAAATGAAGTCACCAACTTCTTCAAAAATAAGGGAAAAATAAGCTGGATGTTTAATCCAAGATTGTCTACTTTTTTGAAGCTTTCTAGATGGATAGAAGATCACATAATTCAACGTGGCACAAACGAATCTGACACTGCAATGTGTCGAAGATCTTGGATGACAACTCAACTTGGAATAAACATTAAGCTTTTTTTCTACGAGAAGCTTGTGAATTATTAGCTGCCCCCATTTTGGATTTTTTATCGGACCCTATCTGCGATAGCTGATAAATAGGACATGGTCCGAGTCATCACTGATCAGACGCCATGGTCAGAGTACGCTTGGATTACCGGTTGCCACAATGCGAGTAGTGTCCAAATAGACATGCAAGTGCGCTCGGTCCGAGCATACTATTACTCTGTCGACGCGGCATAAACTATTAAAAAACTATGCATTGGAAATGTTTCGAAACATATGAAGCATCATAATTCAGTGCTATCAGTGCCAAATAGTAATTTAACAATGATTTCTGGCTCTTGATAGCAAAATATTTGGTTTTATACATATACAAGGTTCCCCATGGCTAAATATGATAACCTCGTGTTTATGTCAGCCTCGGTGGCCCAGTGGCGCGACACTTCGGCGATCGCTCTCCGAAGTTAAGCAACGCTGGGTCCGGTCTGGTCTTGGATGGGTGACCATTCGACCGTTGAGAGAGGCTGGCCGTGGTTCGGATTCCACGTTAAGCTGTAGGTCCCCTTCCTTACTTACTAGGTGGTAGGGTTTATCCCGCCCGGGTTGGTACCATCGCATTGGATGAACGATGGTCGAAGCGGCAATGAAAATTGTCCGTGTTTTCCATCCAGTTCAATGTAGCCGTGCAATATAAGGAAGGTCCTGGCATGGCACCTAGTTCCCATGTGGTGTGTTGGGCTAATACCATGACAGAACTTGTGGTATTAGCCATCCATGTCCAGTCACATAAAAAAAAAAGCAAATTTTTAGGCATAGTGGCGAGGCCATTGCTGTCATGGCATATGGTATATTAGCTGCAGCACCTGGGTCTGCTCGGGAGAGAACAAAATTTTTTCGCTATATAAAGTAAACCATGTCACTTTAACCTCGATGCCAATTACAGAGTTAGCTCATAAACATCGACATGACGGAATCGTAAATGCTTCTGGTACAACCATGGCATAAAGCTGCACGCATGATGAACATTTTGAAAAATTATAATTGTGGAAAGTGGCAAAATAAAAACCTGAAATTTACCGAATACGGTCGGCACGAGACTAAGGTTCCTAGATAAGGTGAAGCCCACAGGATTATAACATTTGCTGCAGTCCCAGCCTGCGATGAGGCGCTTGTTGCAATTAACAAACTGACGCACCAACAAACTCATTTCAAGAAACTTTTGAAATAGATTTGTTCGTAACAAAAAAATCTTCATCTATTCCGCACCGCACAGAAAATAGAGGAAATTATAAGACCCACAGACTATGGTTCAGTTTATATACTCTTTGCTATGGTTAATAACTAAAACATTCTGTGCGAATGAGGGACTGTGCTCGGGCAACGAGCGAGCCATTCGGTGCAAGAAGAATCAAGAAATAGCGTTTTGGCTAACAGAGCCCCTAGTCCCAGTTGTCACCTAAACTGGTGTTTACGGCAAACCTATCGACTGGTGTTTTCAAGTGTATGCATGAAGAAATTGAAGAGCGTACGCAGTGGGCCTTAGGCGAGCTAACCTTTGCGAGTCCGAGTTTGGTTTGACAGCTTATTCTCCGTCGCCGTCAATACGTTGATGTTATCGTTTATGCCGACTTCGCGTTTTTATACAAATCGGAAGTCCGAGTTTGACTTTGACAGCTTGAAGAAATAAAACCCCAGTGTATCTAGCAAAAACATGTATTGAGTTTAACGTTTTTACGTAACTTCGAAGTTGGTTAACGTTGGTCAAAATGAACATCACCAAAACTCGATTTTGACGTTTTACAAAAATTGGAAGCACCGTAAACGCCTGAATGTCGACCCAACCGCGTGGAGATCTAGTCGCGTGGCGTCTGATCTTCGCGGCGTCTAAGATACTGGTAAGGGAGTTATGGATCAAATGTCAAAATATTTTCTTGGAAGTTTTGAGGTTCGGTTGGGTTCCGCCAAAAAGAAAATTGTATGATTTCTTCTCATCTTGTATCGGGCCTAACGCCGATTCGACACTGGAACAATGTCTAAACGTCGTCGCCGTGGAGTGAACAAGATTATTTACGAACTCGAAGAGCACGATTCCGGGTCGGAGAGCAGCGGGGAAGGCTGCGTGAGTGCCCCCGTGGCTCCTGCCCGCAGTAAGCGTAGCCGGGGCACCCTTCGCGCCGCCGCCAGTCGGCTCGCCTCCATCAAGAAAGCGCACGCCGCCGATGCGGACTGCGTGGAGGTCATCGACCTCGCGTCGTCTGCTGATGACGATGGCGGGAAACGGGCATGCGAGCCACCCGCTCCCGAACCGGAGGCACCAGTGAAGGCAACCTCCCCGGAGACACTGGTGCAGGCAACCACACCGGCGGCACCGGTGCAGACAACCAGGCCGGAGGCGACAACAAATCTGATCACACTGGACACTACGAAGGAGTCTGAACAAGACAGCAGCATCAAAACCGACGTTTCACGTTGTTCGAGTCCTCCTGACCCTAACCTTTCAATTAATGTCATCGATACAGTTGATACAGATTCTGATTCCAATGTGATAGCCGGGTGTGAGAACCGGTCACCCCTTATGACTATCAAGTTTAGAGACAAACAGATTGCTCGAAAGTGCAAAGCTAAATTAAGGGAATTCCTGACGACTCTGGTCAAACTCTTAGAAGAAGAGAGTACAGAGCTCTCAGATACTGAAACTGACTTGGAACTGGATCTATACCCTGAGGATGTTCCGGAAACAGAGGCTGTTTGGAGAAAGAATGAAACAGATTTCGATCATCCTACACCACAGACTAACATTCAAGAAGAAGCAGACGATTCAAAAATGTTCTTTGTGGATACGGATCCTAATATGGAACGGGGTGACTTTAATGACATACCCCAGTACTGTCAGGTAAATAATTTAGTGGAAATGTATGAAAATTATGTAATTAAAGTAGTTACATTTCTTTAAAATTTTGCTGCTTGTTTTTAAATCAAAATATCTTAGGCAATATTAATAATATTTCATTTGTCTAAAGCCAGGATTACACCAGATCAACATTGTGCAACATTGTGGTATGCCAGCCTTGTCACCTGTTACAGTTATGGCGTACCACAAAAATTCACACCTTGTGACTTTTATAGCATGCCACAGTTTGAATTACATCGAAGCAACAATTAATGTGAGATGCAAGCGAAGAAATATCTCATGTAATTGCAGCGGCAGCTTATTGGGTATTGGCACATGCCTCTGAAAAATAAAAGGAAACGAAAAAGGTGGTGGGAAGTCTAGAAAATTCATATTTGCTAGTCATCTGTTGCTTTATTTCTCGTTTCTTGCGATAATTTTTTGTAGTTGGGGTTTCGCACGTCCCTCATTGGTCCCACAACACCTCAGCTAATCAATAGTCTCCGATAAACTCCATGTATTTCTGATCACTGCAGCGGCATGGAGTTTTTTTTATGAAAAACCGGTATGGGTGGCTGTGCTGAGGACCAAAGGTGCTCAGAAGAGCCAAAAACACTTCGCCTCGCGAAACTACGCTCAGCGAGGCACCATGCCAGCGGATTTGCGGACTATCGCTGACCTATTGAGCTTGTTCAACAAATTACGCTTGAAGACTCCCAGGTTATAGGAGTGGAGTGAAAGTCACCAGTTGGAGGGCTGCTTGGAAAGCAGTTCCTTATGATATCTATGATATATAGAACCTATGGTATCTTTTAGAAAAAAATATCGGATATGATAACAGCGCCCTCTATGGTATAGGCCAGCTTAATAATCAACATAACAGATTATATACCTTAATTTTGCACGATCCAGCATGTTCACGGTAGCTTAATAGTTAACAACTTTGTTACAGCTTATGATGCTCAGGCAGTGTCCCAGGCGCAAACCTCGCCGACAGCAAACTTATTTTTCTATTTTAGTTTACCATTCTAGAATTCGTTGGTGGCCTAACCGCTCAGAGCAGCGCTAACGATGCCCGGTAAAATTACGAAGTTGCAATCTATACCCTCTATACAATACTAATCCTTCCCTGTGAGTTAGAAAGAAATATTGTAGAACCTATTCCTCATATTATTTTGTGCATTGCAGAGTGGCGAAGTGCTGTCGGACGGAAAGCAATTGGAAGAGGGGCCTGTACGTGCTGCTCGTCAGCAGACTTGCTTTAACTGCGACGGAGCGCACCAGCTGCGGGAGTGTCCTCTGCCGAGGAACCACAGCCGCATTGCACAAAAACGGAGGGCGATGGTCAGAGTTGGGTGAGGATGTCATAATGAGATGTAACAGATTTTGCCGCAATTGATAATTTCTTGATTATTGATATTCTAGTAGAAGTTGAGAACAATGAATGTTTCAATTTAATAGCATTACTAAACTAAACAATGGCAGCTGTCAATGTTGCCAGACTTAATAAAAGTTCCAGTTAATGGATAGTTTATTGTTTGTTTTGAGCCTTGTTAGCTTTTTGATGAATAAACACTACAAGCACTATTATATCAGTAAGTATTTCGCCATATAAAAGGAATAAGAATTTATTTTATTGAATTAATAAACCTAGACGTGTAAAACGTTGCTACTGAGCACATGAGTCAATATAGTTTTTATTTATAATAGAGATGAATTTGTTTTGACAGGGTTTTTTTGCCATAAGAACAAGTGTGTGCAATGCAATACTGCTATTCAATGTTTTTATGGAAATGAATACGGATGGATAATACCATATGGTGGGTATGATATTACTTCAAAACACCGCATACACAAATGAATTAGGCGTCATGCCAGGATGTGCCCTGCACACACTGCACAGATACAATGAACTGGACGGAAACCACAGTCAATTTCCCATAACCGTTTTGACCATTTTTTCTTAGGGGAAGGGGACCCACAATTTTAAATTGGTTCCGAATAATGAAAAAGCTCATATTTATGACGAAATGCACTTATCCAACTCAGAAAGACAACGAAAGTGGGTGCATGATTGTGACTCTTTATAATCTCACACCCTGCTCGATTACCTGTGTGGCATTGTCGGTGTCGCTGACTGGATGGTTGCAGACGGTACCACGTGGAGGACGATCAGAGGTTCGGTCATCTAGCAGCAGGACGCGTCTCGGGACAGCTGCGTCACGCGCTAGGCCTCAAGCGTGACGAGTTCCCGCTGCACATCTACCGCATGAGGCTTCTAGGTTACCCGCCGGGGTGGCTGCAGGAAGCCAGAATATCCCACTCGGGTATCACAATGTTCGACTCGCAGGTGACAGTCTCAGTACACGAACTAGATTAAATTACACAGATACACTCAGGTAAATTCATTTACAATACAAGAGCTACTTGTCATTTGCACAGGTACACTGTGCTGGAATAAAGCTATTTTCATTTATGATGGGACAAGGGTTAAAATAAGGACGATAGTGTTGGAAGCTGTCTGTCAAGTGCTGACCGTAAAAAACATTTATGCCATATAAGTTTAACATTTTAAACATTTATGTTACTTGTTTTTCACTACAGAATAACCCTGCAAAGTCAACTTACCAGCTGCAATAATGTAATATATTTACGTGAAATTAAAGAATGACTGAAAGTTACCATTTTGTTCCCTAGGGTCAAGCGATCCAGGACCCTGAAGAGGAAGAGGGCGAGGTGGTGGCGCCCGGCTCCAAGGACAAGTTTGACATAAAGAAGATTCTTGACTACCCTGGGTTCAACGTGGCCGCCAGTTCACGGTACAAGGAGGTCAAAGCTTGCAAACATTTTTAAGTTTCGCTTTTAAATTTACATCTTTTACAGTTATCTGCAAAACATGACACGAGTATGCACGATAGTTCTTATCTTTTTTGTATTGGGTCCTTTAACTAGTTTCACAGTCATGCGTGCGGCTCGCACATGTAGTTTTGTATTACAGGTGCATTGGGATCGCTCCGCATCAGTTTGAACAGGGCGATCCGTGCGGGCCGCACGCATGATAGAAACAGCAGACCGCACGCATGATTTACTTTTTTTTATGGGTGGCTGTGCTGAGGACCAAAGGTGCTCAAAAGCCAAAAACACCTTCTCTTTCCCCTCATCTTTCTTTTGCTGAGTTGGATAAGTATATTTCGTCACAAATGCGAGCTTTTCCATGGTTCAAGTCTACCGGCGAATGCCTTTCCTCATACCTATAACCTGGGAATCTTCAATTTTAATTTGAACAAACTCGATAGCTCAGTCATAGTCCGCAAATCCGCTGGCATGGCGCCTCGCTGAGCGCCAATTACTTGAGGGGATTACGAAATTGAATAACTTGGTATTAAAGAGTACCACAGGATTCATATAAAATTTCTCCAATCTCGAAAATGGTACTCCCAATTCTTCAATTTTGTGAATGCTACTGTAAATGTATTGTCAGGTTTGAATATGGTTATGCTGGTTTGCTTGTATTTCAATGTTGTTTGTTCAAGTGTCGTCAAATGCTTGTCAGTACAATATTGCCAGCATTTCAAGGCATCATATTTAATCATTCCACACCAGTGTCAACACAACAGCGCTGGTATATCTAATACAGTTTATTGCCACAAGTAAATATCCCAGCAGAGGCAAAGCTCTATAACAGCGTCAAAAATGTGTCCCTGTTTTACATGGTTGAAAATTGCAAAAAAAAAAAGGAAAAAAATAAGTTTTATACCTAGACATCCAATTCTATTGTAACTCGAATTTTCATGCATACATGGCAGCAACTTTTTATTTATTATTTTATCACCTCTGGTTAAATATTTATATATTCATTATATGTATGCATTAAACGTTTTCTTAAAGTATACATAATCTTTTAGAATGCTCACGCTTACGGTCTCCCGCCGATGTCGGAAAAGGACAGCAAGCTGGGGATGTTAGCGTCGCTCGCTCCCAACGCGATGCAGGCGTACAAACGCAAGAAACTCACCCTGTTCCCTTCGTCCTCCAACAACAACTCGCTGCTGGCCGGCACCGCCGATATGGAATTGGAGAGTGAGGAAGGTACACCATCACTTCTTGCAAGCAAAATATTATCCTTCGAACACAGATTGTTTTCTGTGATATTCACATGTTTGCATTACCCTTTCACCAAACTTTTACAGCTTTCATTCTTTCGTTAAATGTGTCCTTGCTACATGCTATGAACATATACTCGTTGGAAACAGACTTACTTGTTTATTTTTTTGTTGGTAGTTCACATATAGACTAGGAGGTCGCGACAAAAATGGTAACGATTACATAAATGGCTGAAAGTGATTTCACAGGATAAAGACCAACCCTCTGAAGCTAAATGTGTCGGTCTGCCTGCGCCAAGTGGTTGCGTTACCAAGATAAGGCACCTATAAAAGGAGTTATCGTTAATAAAAAAAACTATGATAAGGTAAATGGCTGCAAATAACGCAGCATGAAAGTATCAGTACATACTTGCTTTGTAATACCAACACTGAAAAAATCGTTGGTTCCATTTCGTAGTTATAAACGATTGAGGTTACAAATAAAATTTAGGTATATTTATGTATTTAATTAAAAAATCGAGTGGTTATTGTTCTATAATTAATAGTTATCAATATGTCCAGACAATCAATATATTTATCAGCAGGTACATACCAACATCTATTTTATGTAGCCAATCTAGCGAACGCAACCACTTGGCGCAGGCAGACCGACATATTTAGCATCAGAGGGTTGGCCTCTAACCTGTGAACCCCAATTCAGCCATTTACTTTATCGTGACCAAAAATGTCGTGACCTCCCGGAATAATAGGTTAGGAAGAATGTCTAATGCTGAGATTCATAGACATAACTCGTGCTAGACTTAGCCAAAGTATGTGGTTCAGATTCCACGTAAAACTGTGGGTCCCACTTCCGTATTTACTAGGTGGTCCCTGCCCAAAAAAAGAGGCCACATACCTACTCGTAGCAACAGGTTAGATTCACCACCAGTTGCTCTAACTTGACTCCTCTTGCCAGTGGGACACTCATTTCATCAAAACATGCATGTACCACTTCAGAATTAACAGCACATTATAATGCACCTCCTGAATGTTTGCTGTGTATGACTTTAATTTACTGTAATTTATATGGATCCTAGGTCTGAAATCAATAATTTATTATTTTTATTAATAAGATTATGTATTTTTATTATAGAAGCGAGTGTAGAGTTTCCGTCGCGGCCACCGCTGCCGGACGAAGCGCCGCCACCTCCGCCGCCGCCGCCTGCGGTTTCTCCTCCCCCGCCTCCCCTCGCACCGGCCCCTCCGCCGCCACCTGTCGCCGACCCCCCGCCTCCGCCGCCTGACAAAATTCCGCAACCACTGTGTGCACCTGAGGCCGACCCAAATAACAGCAATAGTCATGAGGTGAATAAGAAAAAATTGGTTGCTTTATTTAAAAGTCTATCCTAAATTTCCGAAGATTTCACAAGGGATCATTTATTAGACGAAATATAAAAATGTGAGCCTTTCAAGTATCAAATACTTGAAAAATCCAATATGATTAATTACCACACTGATTTTTATCTTTATGTAATATACTTCTTAATTTGGGTATGGCCGGCCAAAGAGGCTATAGCTTCCCTTGATAAGAATCTCCCACACAGACTGGTGCGTCTGTGTGGGTTCATAAAACCATATACCCAATACTTTTATCACCCATCATAGGTTTTTGACAGAACTTGATTCAAAGCTCTTTTCGGGAATATGAAACATATGTAATGAGAATATTTGAATTTTTCAGCAAAACTCTAAAGCCAGCAGCGGTCGCAGTTCACCCTCCCTCACTGACCTGGAGGAGCAGCAGCGGTTGTTGTTAGAAGCATTAGAGTCCGGGATATCAGGCCCCGGCTCTCCCGAGAGTCCGGCCGTCAACCTGGACTCTCCCCAGTGCAGCGACAAACCACACATACTCGACAATGCAGAAAACCCAGCAAACGCAAGTACACCGAAGACAAATTCGTCTAATACTAATGATAAGGCAACCCCGACGATACTTGAAACCCCGAAGGAGAACACACCTAAATCCGGAACCGTTAAGAGCAGCGATTTTGGGACTCCGGTAGTGAATGTCGCTTCTCCGTTCGTTAAATTACCGAGTGACTTAAAGTTCGCTAAGGATATATGCGATGTGATTAACTTTGAAAATTTACCAGACTCAATAGGGACATACAAAAAGATGAGTAACCTTTTAAAGAGAGTGAAGGAAGATGTGGCCAAGATCCAAGATTCATAGGGTTGGAGTGAGGTGCAATAATGTACCTCAATATTGACTATTAAATTGACTGGAGTACTGCCAGTTGATACTACCATGACAAGTGGTATGGACAACGTAAGAGGTTCAACCATAACATGAATACGATGTGAGCTAGCGGTATTGATACAGTATACATATACCCTCTGCTAGTGATGGCTGATCACTGATGTTTTAAAAGAATTATCATAAACATGCTCTTGACTTATTTTTTCAAGCAATAGCAGCTTATAGCTGCTGATCTTCCAATGAAAATGAAAATTATTTTACCACAATGTAATCATATTTTTTTTCAAGTGCTCTTTATTGCCATAAGCAAAATTAAACTAAATCTGTTTTGTATTTTATACAAAATATATACAGACCTTGCTCAATTCTTGAGCAATGCACTTCAGTAATTTTTGCTGAGATTTGGCACTGATTGGTTCAGTGCTCGACTCTGGTGGGCTGCAAACATGTGCTCATTCATTCATTCTGTGATTTCAAGCATCGCTACTCTGCAGACCGGCAAGGGGGCGCTGCGAAAGGGCTTTAGGTAAGGCGAGCAGACATCACATGCTCAGGAAAAACGAGTAGGCATTTTTGTACATTTGTACGAACATTTTAGAATCATAACAAAACATAAAATGTAACAAATGTACATATTTTTAGTGCAACACCAGCCGTGTACCACATGAGTGCAGTCATTAAGTGGTCTGCCTTGAGTATTTAATACTGCAAATTGAATAGTACTAAACCACTGTGCCTGCACGAAAGAAATTTTTATTTGCTTAGCAGGTGAGGAAAAGAAAATGAAATGACCCAAAAAAAGTGGGTAGAACTTTCCGATGAAAATAAGAAAAATCCTCATGCCAGGATGCCTGCGAAAAGGCAATTACTTCTTAAAATGGAAGCTATTGTATCCCATGCTTTGGAATTGGTCGAAATTTCAAAACGCTTTCAATGTGGCTCAGGGGGGAAAGGCCCATGCCACCCCCCTGGATCCCCTGGTGGCAAATGTCATTGCTCGGTGTTGTTATTTCAATCAGTCTAATGGAAACAAGTTTATCTAAGGAAATGTACACAATGAAGCAATAAGGATTTCTCAGCGCTTAAAATGTTTCTACAATGCGATTCATATGCGAATAGGACGGGGCTCGTGACTAACTTCACTCGAATTCGTGCGGAAAAGTACAGTCGGCACGTCCGCACTAGTTTACACGGGAAATATTTGCTCCAATATGAAAGGAAATCTGATGCTTTTTTCCATCCATTAGAATGGAGATTTGATCCGAGTATGTGCGTGTACATGCGGTTGCGTTTCTTTCTTATAAAGCGTTTCTGCCTTGCCGTGACAGCGACACTAGATAACACACGAATCTACACAGTCTAGGATAACATTGAGTGCCAGACACAGAATATACAGTTACTGGAGTAGGGGGCTGTACTTCGCTATCTATGGATATCTGTTTTAGTTATTTGTGGTTATTTTGTGTCGGTTGTACTCGAAATAGCCACAGTTTCATTGTTTTATTGGTTAATTTGGTTTGTTATCGCATTGTTGAATATTATTTAAATCTCTGTTCTTCAAATAAATATTTAGTTAAAACAAATTATTCTCTAAATGTTTAAGAAATATTTTGAATAGAAACTTTTTTTTCACACCATACTGAAGTTAATTGGCTTTAGCAGTTTGATATTCAAAATGGAGGTGATCCCCGTCCTATTCTTATTTGAATCGCATTGTACATTGGGGGAGGAACACTGTCGATATTCAAATTTACAAACACAATTTGTAGCAACTGTATCGTCATAACAGCCAAATGGTCTAACAGCCTCGTACATCTTGTATGATCTGTTGTATTGTATTGTTGTTGTGTTGTATTGTATGACCTTTATGTACTCTGATTCGGCCGATATTGGCCAAGATATAGATTTTAAAAAATCATTAGTTCGAATTTGATAGCACAGAGTGGTCTGAATGTAAATGTGCCTCTAAGGTTACCATAATGGTCGATCGATTTGGGACAAACTACATACATTCATTTACATGCAAAATATCACGCCGTTTCTCTGGAGGTGTAGGCAGAGATGAGATGAGAGCACCATGCATTTACAGACAAATATTGTTTATCAATCTTACATGCTCTACAATTACGGGTGCTTTTACTTCGTGAATTTATTAATGGTACATTTTCTGATTTTTTTATAGCTTGACATATGGCATATGTTAGGTGCCCGATAACACCCAAAACTTTCACAGGGGCTGCGAAAACAATGCCGTCTAGTCAGGTGCTTTTTCACACCATGTTTGAAGAACCCCAGATTGTATTTTGTGGGAAATAACTTGGCAGAGTGTATCAGTGCCTCAGTTTACACTATAAATAAAAGATTTACAGGATTGGTTAGTTCTGATTAGAGTAATGCCGACAGTGAATGGGTGTATTTGTTGTCTACTGTATTGAGCTATTGTAGCAAGGGGATGGAGGGCTGGCATTATGGCATATGGCAATAAAACATGGAGAGATCCTACCTACATCCCGGCACAACAATTCGCTAATCTCTTTCGACTATCTCTTCTCACTCATTCTCTCTGCATGTCCAAGCACTTCAACATACCCACATGTTTTGTCATCAAAACACTGTTCATGTCAAAAACATGTTTTTTAAGGAACTGGACTTAGTGGCTAATACCACACAAATGTAACTATACTCGATATATACACAACATAATCTAATCCAACACACCACATGGGAACTACGTACCATACCAGGACCTTTATGAAAAACAAGACAATTTGAATTGCCAATTTGACCATTTCCTGAACCTGGGTTGGTATCATACCTACCGCCTATTAAGGAAGGGAAGATACAGTTTTACATTGAATGAGAACCAAAGCCAGCGTCAACGGTCGAATGGTCACCCATCCAGATCCGGATAGCGCCTCAACATCATAACCCGGGGCATAGCGCCCATGGGCGACATCGACAGCACATGGTTTTTGACAGCTATGCTAATTCTTTAGGCCTACACCTCAATGGCACATATTCTGATGAATAAGCTGTTTTATTACAATATTTAGTTTGACGGCTTACCGCGCGTGTGAGGAGCAGGACATGCTGCTCGACGTTTCGGAGCCTCACATGGGCTCATCACGGTTAGAACAGAGATATCACGAAGTCAGCGCTGTGTGAGCATGCAGAATCTGGACCTGGGCACTGGTTGAGGTTTGATCAGGTGAAAGTCCTAGTACCTGAACAACGAAACCTCCCACGAATCATTCGGGAGTCCATCGAAATCAGTGAAGATTCCTACCGTCTTTCGCCCATATGGAAACCCGTGCTGAATAAGCTGAAAACTGAATTTCGGAGAGGTGCACCGACAACAGACGTCGAGGAAAACACAGTCAGCGTGTTTTGCACTTCACACGAAATTCGGACCGCAGCTAATCCTCAAGAAAATGTACGAGTGTTGCCATGGACGCTGAGAAGTGAAGCAAAGCGGCGGGTAGCCAGTAACGTGCCTACCTCCGTCGCGACAGGCACGTTCTCCTGAAGATGGAGCCCATGTGAGGCTCCGAAACGTCGAGCAGCACCTCCTGCTCCTCACACGCGCGGTAAGCCGTCAAACTAAATATTGTAGTTATGTCCCGCGTAAGTTTTAAAATATTAAGCTGTTTTATTCTTCGTTGATCCTTGATGTTCGATCTTTCTTATTCTTCTTATTCTTATTATGTTATTATTCTTATCTTTAAATGGCGATTGAGCATTCAGAAGTTATTATAAGAAAATTTGCCATATTAGCTTTATTCTGCAATGTTGTACAAAATTTATTAAGAAGAAAGATTGCAATGGATTTAACTAAATAAAAAAAAACTATGTTTTTACACTCTTTACCGCATTGCAAGGTATGTATTTTATCCAAAACTCTTTATCTATTACAGTTTTAGTAATCCTTGGATGTAGTTTCTCTTTTCATTCAATTTATGTTATTATTAGCCAATCAAAAACGATCTTTCCGCTGTAGTGACAACATTTTATTAATTTGAGTTTCAGCGACATCTACATTTGAAGCATTGTAATTAGATTTTGAAAATAATCTGAAAAAGTATTGGTCGTCACATTCGTCAGAAGCAGGAAATTTTGCAGGAAATGTTAAACGAGTCCGATAGCTCTGCAATTGTCCGCAAATCGGCGGGGATTTGCATTACATTGGTCTTAACATGCCTGGTTTTCAATAATAAGGTCTTTGAAGGAGAAGGAAAACTGGTTCTTAGTCAAGTATAGACTGTACAGAGTCTAGGCCATCACTGCTATGTAGAATGCGGTTGAAAAAGCACCAGTGACTCGGTCGGCTGGCTGTTTCTCGGATACAAGGTATAGTTCCCGCAAAACTGTAATGCCGCCAGATGCGTCAGGCTAACTTACAACGAATCCGACCAACGCGATAGGCTTACAGCGAATTTTAGACAGAGTCATCTTAACGTTTTAGTTCATTTATTGCGTCTTTAGCTTCTCGCATACACCGAAAGGAGGTGGCTGCGTTACATGTATATGTGTAAATCATAGCCGCTGGCTAGGTAAGTTGTGGAAAAAAATACAAATAAAATATAAACAATTTGGAATATGTTTTAATGTATGATCTTCATTGGAATTATCCACCTTGAAATAATATGTGCATTACAAGTACTATCACTAAAATGTGCTAATTGTTTTTTGAATGATGTTTTAGTAAATCAAGAATTTTCCCCAAAACTATGATGATTTATATATGCCAAAAGACAAATGTGCAAATAGAAAACAAGTTAAATAAAAATTGCACCCAAAACCCTTAAAGTAAACATTAAAATGGTGAACAGGCAATATGCCTATATAATAATTTGATTAAATGTTTCAATATTCATACCCCTAAACGAAAGCAAAAAAAATCACACTAAAATAAAGCGACGTACTTGCTTAGTACGAAAAAGTATATTTACTTAAAATAAAGCTCATTGTAGTACGGAAAATCCAAACTCATATTCTGTCAAATTTACTGCATTAACACGATCCAAACTGGTCCCTCGCGGTGGGATGCGCTACTTGCCGCGGTATGTAAGTACTGCGTCAACCGAGGATGGCAATGTTGCGCATTAGAAATAACCACTGAAGAGAAATGGAAGAGAAGTGGCATGCAGCCGATATGGCGTCTCCGCTATATGGTCAAAATTTCTATACAATAGTATGGGAATCCAGTGGCGCGTCGTATGCGACACAGTCAAAAATCGCCACGGCGCGCGAATGTGCTTTAAAATAGTGTTCGACAAGTCAGTGCCCACCCACAAAAACCCTGCAATACGCCATTACTCTATATGCAATATGTGCCACAGGCTCCTGCGGCTATGTTGCAAACAAAGCATGTGGCATGTACGTTAAGGTTGGATTCGTAGTTTTGGAAAATTTGAGACAGAGGGTTTCATAGTAGATGCGCCGGTGCCATATCTCCTTCCTTCTTATCTATGGAAGCAACACATGAATGACAAAGGCATGAAAAGCATAAAGTGTGTAACGATAGGATCTTTAAATGAAACTGCATAATATGTTTGAAAACTAATGGCTTTTCACGCGGCGGGAGGAGATATTCTCCGACGTTTCGAGCTGATCGATCGTTCTAATTCCGGGACCACGCCCACCCACAGCTACGATTTACGACCACGGCGAGCCTAGCTGTCAGTCGGCTGCTGCGTACGAACGTGGCGGCTGCCTCCTTGGCAACGGGCTGAACGATCAACTCTAAATGTCGGAGAATATCTCCTCCCGCCTCGTGAAAAGCTGTTAGTTTTCGAACATGTTCAACGACTGCGGTAATCTCAAAAGTATCAGAAACCGCATAATAATCACATTGCGCGAGATGTACCAATCTTAGAAAGGTTAATCAAGTTATTGATTTAATTAATACCTTCAAGCAAGATTTAGAATTCACCTGACACATAATTAAATACCTATTTTACATTTAATGCAAGCCCCAATATTGTAACTTAATTAAATAACTACATTTTATCAATGCATGCACTTACTATAAAAAAATATTGAAACTGAATTAAAATATTCATATATTTTTCAATAATATGTACAACATACCATACCATTATGCTATACGCGGACAGTGTCTTGGCTTTTATGTTGAGTAGAATGAAATTGAGAGATTTTTTTAGAATATCTATTTATCACAATTAATAAGGAATTACAATCTGACCAATCGTTTTGTGTGACCAGTGACGCTTAAATTATATTAAAAGACAAACACTTTTATTTATGTTTTGTGACAATTTCCAAAACAGAACATAATGATATATAAAAAATTCAGAAGATTTGTCTTTTAGCCACTTTGACAATCATACCAATTTGACTACATTCGCATAAACACTTGCATGTTTAATTTACAAGCAAGATTAGATTTATGAATCTTCTTGTTGAATTTCGTCTTTCCTTCAAGATAACAAGCGATGGTTTTAAAGGGTGTCGATCTTAAAGTAAAGTTACATTCTGGTTTACTGTCTGCCAGTTGCGGATTTTGCCAAATCAATGTCATGGCAATTTAGGAGATTTGGACAACAAAATGTTATACAAAACAAGCGATTCCGGATGGACGCATGTATCTCTTTGACAAATGACTAATCGGTACCAATTTTATACAAGCAACATCACGTTTTACTGCCATATTGTTGGTATACTGGAAATACCCGTTCAGCGAAGAAATGAGAGTTTTGAGATAAATGGAATTGAAAGTTTAATGGCTCATAATGTGTGGCATAAGTGTGCATGTGTTTACGCCACCTAACTTTAAAACTAAACGTCGTATCAAATATGGGTTTTAGAACAAAAAAAGAGCTTGAAAAATTAAGTAGAACTGCATTATTAACCAATTTCACTAAAAAAATCCACTTAACTGGTTTTACCAGTATACCGATGATATATAAGGTCGCCGCCGACAAAAAATAAGACGGATGCAATCGAATGTGTTTTCCCTTGTTTGGATACTAGTCTAGATTTGTCTGCCTCAACAATATCTGGAGTGTCGGCAAGCACCGTTCATCGAGTTCTTCATTAGTTGATGGCTGGAGGGTTCGGCGGTGCGTCGTCACTGTCCTAAAAAAATTTGAATTACGTGTCTTCATCTCGAAAAGAAAGTAAATGGGAAAGCTTTTGGACTTAATTTTTAGAGTTCCGAGTTACTGTAGAACCCTTATAATTTAACAATTTCAAATTTGGAAATCCTTAAACTTCAGAAAATTTTAAGTGCTGAAATGCACAATTCCTTTCAGGTGCGTTATGTTATAATGCCACACTTTTAATTCTTGCTAAACATTTGAACCAAAAACTTAAGATTTTTGTAGGCATGTATGCAATTAAATCACGATAAGCCATAATAGGTGCATAGAAAATGAGTTTGTCATTTTGCATAAAAAAAATATGAGCTTGTTCCCAGATTATTGAGCTCTTACTTAGAATGAACCAAATACCATATCTATGCAATTATAATCTTCACATGGTGAGTAATGGTGTGTATGTTATACACTTACACCAAGAATGATATAATACAAATTGGTTTTCAGAAATCACAGCAATAAAAGAAAACATGAATATAATTGAATACTGCCGATGACCTTCAATCGAGTTTGCATCAAACAGTGAGTGATTGGCTGTGAGCATACAGCCTTATCTGTTCAAATGTTGCAAAATGCAATGGTCTGGTGCACATTGTTGTTGTCAATGTTCATATTTTATGTGACTGGCAACGGCGGTTTTCCAAGTGAAGCAACATAGGGAACGTCTAACACAAAAGTTGATCTATTTTAATAACCTTTCTACTAGCAATCCTAAAAAAGTTTGGTTTCTGCTACCCACACGCATCTACTAACTCAATGGTTACCGTGATGGTATCTAATACTGTACTTCTAGTTAAAAAACACACTAGAGCTGAGGTGATGATATGCGCATAAACCAGGTTGGTTGTATTGATGCATGTGTACACAATGTTATATGTAGTGGTACGATACATCTTCCCCTCTACTAAAGTGACAAGAGGCGAAAGGATTTTTCAGTGCAAGTTCCTAAAAAACCGCTTAGGTATTTACCTAAGATAAACATGAAGTAAATAAAGGAAAGGTATAAATCTCAGACTTTTCCAGGTACTTCAGTCTGTATATGGGTAAGTGGAGATGGATGGCCAATACCACACCAACCGTCATGATACTAGTCCAACGCATCGCGTACCGTAGGAATTAGGTGCCATGCCAGGATTTAAGATAATTACCATATCGAATGGAGGAAAAAAAATGCGAAGGTACCAACCAGGGTGTGGTTAACTATACCACCTGGGGTTGTAGGGTTTTATAGATTCCGAACCATGAAACACCTCACAATCGTGATTAAATGCACTTATACAACTCAGAAAGAGAAAGGATGTGGTGCTTAAACGGGGCAGAGATTGAACCCATGACCTCGCATGAGAAGCAGGCCACATGGCCACCAACCATACTGCTGATCAGGTTTGAAGAACTACAAAATGTACATTTTCCCACTGAAATATGTTGCTCGTTGAAAGGTTTTAAGGAAAAAATGGAATTGCAGGAGAATGGCTATGTCGCAGTGATTTGTCAAAGCCGTGTGTCTATTATAATCGCACTGGTGATATTATAGTTTTCCGAAGAAGTTTTTTATTAGTCCTTGCTGAGAGCAGGATCTTCAAAAAGAAGGCTTAAAAGAAGAGTACCGGCTGACCTGTTATAAACCTGATCTAGTTCTACAGTTAATTGGATGGATCACTGGAAGCATGCCAAACTAAAACGAATCAAAACTTTTTACTGAATATCCTGTAACTTGGACGGATTGTAAAAGAAAATATATATATAAGCTAAAACCGGCCAAGTTCGAGTCGGACTCGAACACGAAGGGTTCCGTACCATCGAACAAAAAAATTATGAATATATGAAGCCTTAGACATCAAAATAACTTCGGTTCTTGCACTTTATTAAAAAAATGTCTTCTAAACTATTGTTTTCTTTAAACTCAGTCCCGATTAAACATACTTTATATGTATTTATATCCAAAGTTGAACCCCGACTTACGCGAATTCGACTTACATGGCAATCGCTCGGACCCACCTACCACGTAAGTCCGGGGTATTACTGTACTATTTTATTTATTTATTTAATTAGGAAGTTAACCTTGGAGGAGGCCTGTACCTGCAGAGGGGTTCTTACAGAATAATTAATAACTATCCTAACTAAAAATTGTTACCAACCAGAATTCTGTCAGAGATAAAAGGATTTTTTATTTTTATTTTATTTATTATTATTTAATTAGCAAAGATCAGCTATTGGAAACCTTCAGTATCTGACATTGACAGATTTGAGAAGCAGGCCACATGGCCACCAACCATACTGCTGATCAGGTTTGAAGAACTACAAAATGTACATTTTCCCACTGAAATATGTTGCTCGTTGAAAGGTTTTAAGGAAAAAATGGAATTGCAGGAGAATGGCTATGTCGCAGTGATTTGTCAAAGCCGTGTGTCTATTATAATCGCACTGGTGATATTATAGTTTTCCGAAGAAGTTTTTTATTAGTCCTTGCTGAGAGCAGGATCTTCAAAAAGAAGGCTTAAAAGAAGAGTACCGGCTGACCTGTTATAAACCTGATCTAGTTCTACAGTTAATTGGATGGATCACTGGAAGCATGCCAAACTAAAACGAATCAAAACTTTTTACTGAATATCCTGTAACTTGGACGGATTGTAAAAGAAAATATATATATAAGCTAAAACCGGCCAAGTTCGAGTCGGACTCGAACACGAAGGGTTCCGTACCATCGAACAAAAAAATCACGTTTTTTGTATGGGGGCCCCCTTTAATTTAAATTATTTTAAAATCTTACCTATTTGTTGTTATAGCGGCAAAATAAATACACAATCTGTGAAAATTTCAGCTGTCTATCTGTTACGGTTACTGAGATACAGCCCTGTGACGGACGGACGGACGGACGGACGTACGGACGGACAGCGGAGGCTTAGTAATAGGGTCACCCTTTGGGTACGGAACCCTAAAAATGAAATTAAACAATTGTCAACTAATAGATGCTAATGCTTTGTATTAAAGATGTGGCTTAATATATGCTTGTGTCGATAGCTCTCCAGCACGGATCTGTGGTTTATAGGGTTGTATAGTAGCCGACGTAAAGAGTGCCAACGAGACCCTATTACTAAGCCTCCACTGTCCATGCATCCCTCTGTAAGTGGCCTGCATCTCATGAACCATAATAGGTATAGTTGAAATTTTCAGAGTTTGTATTTCTATTGCCACATCAAAATTGTAAAAATAAAAAAGAAATCAGAAAAATTTTAGGTCAATTTGCCTCGGCGCTTGTGTCACACCACAGTGGTTTAAGAAATCCCTCTAGTTTTTAACGGCGCAATATATGGATGGATGGGTTGACTATATCCCTGCAACAGATATAAACAAAGCTGTAAACAACATACAAAATCCAAAACAAATTGACTTACGGGCGGGTTTGTGGGCTTGGTGACGTCGACGAGGCGGGCGCGACGCGGACGCAGTGCGTACATCACCACCGCCATCGCCACCATCAGGAACACGACCAGGAAGCTGTTGGCGGAAGCCGACGGCGGCAGCGCGGGGTACTCCTCCAAGCACTCGCCGTCCGTGCAGTACGACTGGCCCTGGCGCAGCTGCGGAACGACACCATGCTCTTTATTTTTTTTACGGTTCAGTACAAGCTCGATATCTTCACCCTAAATGTTCCTCCATGACCAAGTACAGTAATACCCCGACTTACGCTATCCCGTTTTACGCGACTTCGGAGATACGCGCTTTTTCATTTTGATTGCCGCGCGCATCGGCTCTCTCGATCCGCCCTCTCAGTGTTCAGTTTGCGACAGGTGCTACGTAGAAATTTTGCGTGAGAAGAAGAAAAACTTAACTCGTCAGGCAACATTGTTAGAATATATGAAGCCTTAGACATCAAAATAACTTCGGTTCTTGCACTTTATTAAAAAAATGTCTTCTAAACTATTGTTTTCTTTAAACTCTGGTCCCGATTAAACATACTTTATATGTATTTATATCCAAAGTTGAACCCCGACTTACGCGAATTCGACTTACATGGCAATCGCTCGGACCCACCTACCACGTAAGTCCGGGGTATTAATGTACTATTTTATTTATTTATTTAATTAGGAAGTTAACCTTGGAGGAGGCCTGTACCTGCAGAGGGGTTCTTACAGAATAATTAATAACTATCCTAACTAAAAATTGTTACCAACCAGAATTCTGTCAGAGATAAAAGGATTTTTTATTTTTATTTTATTTATTATTATTTAATTAGCAAAGATCAGCTATTGGAAACCTTCAGTATCTGACATTGACAGATTTGAGATTTCTTTTTATGCGACTTAACATGGATGGCTAATACCACAACTAACGATATATTAGCCTAATACACCATATTCCCGGAAGAATTAAGTGCCATGCCAGGACCTTTATTAGCATGGCTACATTGAACTGGATGGAAAACACGGACAATTTTTCATTGCCGCTTAAGCCATAGTTTCATCCAACGGGGTGGTAACAACCTGGGCGGGCTTAACCCTACCGCCTAGTAGGGGAAGGGTACCTACAGTTTTACATGGGTTCCGAAACATGGAACAGCTTGTATTCGTAACGGAATGCACTTATCCAACTCAAAAAGAAAAAGAAAGTGGTGCATGACCTGGTGAGGATTTACACATCAACCGTGAACAACATAAACCAGAATTATTTATTCTTACAATGTTGCGTGTTCATAATACTTTGATTGATAATAATAATTTTATCACCCACTCATATTCAGTGCAAGTTATATTATTATTTATATCAGCCAATTCTGTGCAATGCCATACAGGCCTAATGAAACGAACGGGGGCCCAGCACGGCATCGAGCATCAAAAAACTGATTTGAACTTCTGGAAAACATTGACTAGAAGATTCTTTTTAATTTACTTATTTTAAAATTTAGTTAAAAGGGGGCATGGTAAAGAATTATCTGAATTTGTTGTTCATTTAATGCAACAATGAATGTCTGTCAAAAGGAAAATTTATGAAGATATTTTGCCACATGAGGAAAATAGTCGTCTCATTTCTGGGCCCTAAAAGAGCTAGCCCCATATGAACAGCAGGTGAAATAATAACATTTTTGGCAATTGATTTAAATAGCCAATGTTGCATATTTAATTGGTAGTGCCTATTTGATAAGAAACAAAACACATTGACGAGCACACCTGTGTCTGTTCCAAGGTCGAGGGCCCACCACAGGGAAGTTCGAAGGGTATGAACTAATTAAATTGATCCATCTGTTCCTGCTTTGATAAGTGCTAGCTAGATGGCCTTGTAATTAACACGGCTCCACTGTTCCTGAGATATAACTGCATCATCACTCACCAAAGACAGGAGTCGCCGCATCGCTAGTTCGTGGTTCCACAGGCACTCGCAAGGGTCCATACCTTCATCGGCCATGCTTCACCGAGCTGCCGAAAGCATGTAATACTGTAATAGGCTTAGAAATCATTCACTCCTTCCAGAATAGGTCTATTTAATTTGACACATACGTAAGCCCATCCTAGCAGTGAGGGTTCGCAGAGAATTAGTATTGTTCTAAATTAGTGCAAGAGTCAACATCACATGCAAAATATTGGAACAAGAGAATGCAAAGACAAAAGTTTAGCAGCAAGGCAGACATACTGGCTGCAGCTGTTGGTAAAATCGTATTGATGAGATTTCATGGTTAAGAACCAGTCTAAATTGGGGGAACAAAACGATTGAAAGGCGAAAGTGACGATGTTACCGATGTAGCAAGCTGCCCATGTCATCTCGATATGGGCGGAAACTTTCGGAAGCGGTGACTGGTAAATACACTATTTATCTTATACTAGGAAATGAGGGGTAAAAAAAATTACAATTGCTCCCTTGTAGACTTGTTGATTGTTCGTAAAGATCAATTTACAAGTTAGGCCTGGTTATCTTTGTTTTTATTTACTTCTACAAAAACATTATACCAACCTGTCAGTGATGAACGAAGAGGTGAAGCTGTGAGCAGAAGTTTTGCCAAAACAGGATGGTTTGCAATAATGCAATAACTGTGTTCTTCTCCTGCAGGGATTTTGTAAGCACAATGATACTATAGAGTCGTGGAAACGTCTAAAAATTACACTAATTAGCTACGTCCGAAACGATCAGCGACGACATTTCTATATTACGTGCTTGTTGCCCGCTGATTGGCTGATTTTTGCGATGAGCTGTGATTGGTTGTTCCGTCAAGTTAGCAGTGTGGACAGCTATAGCATTCAAAAGCGCATAAATACCCGTATGTCTCCAAACAAACATTGCACACATGACTGCAAGAACTTTGATTCTTTTAATACTTATTCCTATTATATTTATAAATAAAAATATATTGTTAGATTATGTTATTTTTCTTAAATGAAATACAGATTATGAAATAAAAACTCACCGATTAACTTTTTTGTTATCAACCGTAAGCATCAGAAAATTGCGCTCCCCATACAAACGTAGTTTTGTAATAATTTGAAAACCACTGTTCCAATTTTCTTGATATTTGGGACTTAATATCAGAAAATAAATATCTATGTCTGCACGTGTTTGTTTTTTCGAAAAAATATCCTGTGTCAAACAACAGAGAAAAGAAAATTTGTATGAAGATATTATTTTGCCTATTTTTTAACATGCTTTATATTTTTCAGCAAAACAAAAACGTGCACACACAGATATTGATTGTAGAATAAAAGATACTAGATATCAAGCAAATCGGAACAGTGTTTTTCAAATGATAAGGAAACTATGTTTGTATGGGGAACACTGCTTACGGGCCGTTCTTAACGACCTACATTCGAGAATATTTTCAATACGCCCGTTGAGTCGTCATTAAACGAAAGCGGATACCGCTTCAGTGCAGACATATTTAGGGCCGAGTGCACGACGCCTCGTAAAATGTTATCCGTTACTGATTACATTTGACGATGATGTGACAGCTAATCGCCCATCATATGAATTTGAGTTGCACGTAACATATTTTCGTCAACGTTAGCTTGCCAGTCATCGAGACACAAATTTATCCTAAAAATATATTTGCAACCAAATTTTCTAAGTGGCAGCCCTCGTAAACACAATAGAGCTGTCTTTGTCTCTCCTACGTGATAAAGAAGAATAGTATCTACAATGACAGTTAGGTATAGTGCTGATCTCTTCCCTACTGCAGGAGAAAAGAGGACCGTGTAAAGTCGCTGTCAGATGTTGAGTTCAGTTAGGTGGCGTAAACTTTGGAAGCTGGAAGCTTTGGAAGTTATATCACGTGAAAGTAGCTATCGATAATGTATTCGTGCGCTCTCTTATAACTGTGCTTCAACAATACAATATATCCCACGTGGCTGCTACCACCGCCGCATCCACTCTCAGACAGCTGCTCTGTAGCCGCATCCGTCCCCGCAGCAGTTTCGACGAATCATACGCGATTGAAGACAACATGGATCTGAAGTTGTTACAGGCAGGCTTGTGAGTACATTAATTAAAAATTAAATTATAATCATGCAGTGCAGGGGGCCCATTCAGGTAAGAGTTTGGGAGTTAGTTAACCTAAAAATTCCTGGAAATAATATTATAATTTAAATAACTGAACTGTTATTTTACCTTCCAACGTATTTATGGGACAAACCAGATTTTTACCAAACTTAAATGACGTTCAAAAAGTGCGGAAACATAACCTATTTACAAAAGTAAGTCGAATTTAGCGCCGAAATCGAACTCACTCTTACCTGAATGGGCCCCCACATCTTAGTAATTTGCTAGCACGCCAGTCTTCTTGCATCAGCCAAATTCGTTTTACCTTAATTTTAGGTAACAGGTTTGAACGATAGGTCAGCTATCAATGCAATATTTCCGTACGAAATATTATCATTACATTTGTGACGATTGAACATGACACTGGCTCAGATAACTATCAAAACAAGAATCTTGGAAAGCTATGAAGCAAAAAAATAGCTCGAAAACTTTTAAACGCAAAAACGTATGCATGCAACTGTTACAATGATCCTATTGTTACTGGCTGACGAAAGCAGGGCTCTGCGTAGGGCAACAGGAGGCGTACCGAGTACCGAGCCAGGTGGCATGTTAATTCACCCCACTTGTACTTGTATTACTAACTTAGGGGTGGACACCATTCTGACACAAACTTTTGATTTCATTTCAGAGAACGCTGTCCAAACTTCTCAAGAGAAGAAGTGGAACGATTGAAAGAATGTATAAATAAGTATGAAAAGATTATTTTATGTAAAAAGAGTGACACAGTCAGCACTAATTTAAAAGAAGCCACATGGCTAAAAATTGAGCGAGACTTCAATGCCCAGGGGTCTGTGAAGAGAACAATAAAACAGCTAAAAAATAAATTCGACAATATAAAAAGAACAGCTAGAAAAGTGAGTGTACCATATTTTATAGTTACACTATTTTTACTGATCATAAAGCCCTTAGGTCAAAACCCTCCATTTATTATATAATTATTTCTTGGTAACCTTATTGCCGGCAATGCCTTCTCGACAGTTCGGTCGAATATGACAGGCAGAGCTTGATCGCCAGCAGAATACACCTTAAGCTTTCACATTACAATTTAATATTAACATCTATTCACAACTGTCCCGCTCAATTCATTGTGTCTTCACTCATTTGTATTGATACAATCAATAATGACGGTCATTTTTTATTTAAGGACATCAGCCAACACAGACTGGCTCTTTTAGGGACTGGAGGAGGGCCTCCACCACCATCCCTGTCAGACGACACAGAGTGGATGTATTCAAAAATTCCGCTCTCTATAGATGGGCATACACCAGAATACGATGATGACGTGATTGCAATGCCTGCTTCGGAGAAGGTAAAGCTCATGGCAATGTTTTTTGCTTCAACGAAATTTAAATATTATAGCACAATCTTTAAGAAAGTGAATCATTTAATTTATATTCAATATAATAGGGGGCTATCCACCAGAACCAAACATTTTGTCTTGATTTCAAAGCCTTTTGTATGTTACAGCCAAAGTTAAATAATCCAATTTACATTAAGATGGGATCCTGTGCAGTACCAACACAACGCACTCAGGAGGTATGCCAATTAACATTAATATTATTAGTAACTCAGGGTGAACGTGTGCAACTAGTTTTTTTATGTAACTAGATATGGATGGGTCATGTGACATCCTCCTACATGATATTACCTTAACACAATAGATTCTTGAAGGGAACCATGCCAGGACCATCACTATAAGCACGGTTACATTTCTAGATGGAAGGGACAATTTTTCATGGTCGTTTCGTCCATCTTTTCGTCTAATGCAATAGTACCAACCCAGGTGGGCTTAACCTACCACTGAGCAGGGAAAAAGACCCTATATTTAAAAATTGGTTCTGAAACATGAAACAGATCCCTTTTGTGGAATGGAATGAAAGTATCCACTTAGAAACAGAAAGAAATTGGTGCATGAGTCGGGGATTGAACACATGACCTCTGACATGAAAAGCAAGTTACCGAGCCCCTTATCTATGAGCCGCTCATATCAGTTATATTTTATGTGTATCTATTGGGTTGCCAAAAAGTAACCGCTAAATTTGGCACGGGGCGTCATGTGTATGTATCAAGAATCTTTGTGTGCTAAAATCCTGAGATATACTATATATATACCTGTGTACATTGCAAATATGGTTTTACTCATAGTTTTCTGACCTATGAAAAGATTTACCTTTTGAACAATCATAGTCATAGAGGAGCAGCAATCTGTCTTTTTTCTTGAGCTGAAAATAGGTTGTGTGTTTCGCCCAATACACCGACAGTTTTACAACAGACAATTTTATTTACAGCTTCGGCCATCGTTGATTCTATACGTTGGTACCAACCCGGGCAGGAATAATTCTACCACCTAGTAAGGAAAGGACATACAGTGTTACGTGGAATCCAAACCACGGCCAACCCCTACCCTCGCAAGTCACCCATTCAAAACCCGACCTCGCCCAGTGTTTCTTAACCTCGAAATACGTGTAATAAAATATATATATCTTTCATCAATTTCAGACACCAAAAGTGCAATTCCAAGCAAATTGTAGCAGTAGTGCTGCTAAGTTAAATACTCCAATTTACCTTCAGATGGGAAAAACACAAAAGATTTTTGATGTCTGATATGTATCCAGTGTATTCCAAATAAATAAAGTCTATAACTCATGGTGGTTCATGTACAAACGGCATCACCGTACCCCCAACACATTGGACTTTGAACCTCATACAATTTGAATGCCTTCAATGCCTACTGTGGCGTTTACAGTGATCCGCTCCATACACTTGGAGACAAAAAACTGTTAATAGCCCTTAAGGTCGGCCCGTAAGCACATCAAAATTTCGCCTCCCATACAAACGTAGTTTACTAATAATTTGAAAACCACTGTTCCAACTTACTTGATATTTGGTATCTAATATTAGGCTACAAATATCTGTGTCTGCATGCCTTTGTTTTTTCGGTAAATGTATTCTGGGTCAAACCACAGAGAAAACAAAATTCGTATGAAGATTTTCTTTTTGCATTCATTTCATTCGGTTTGGAATTTTCAAAAAAACAAAAGCATGCAGACACAGATATTTGTTACCTGATATTAGATATTAAATATCAATTTAATTGGAATAGCGGTTTCCAATTGATTAGTAAACTACGTTTGTATGGGGAGCATAGCTTACGGGCCGTTCTTAAAGTGGCGCGCGGGATGCGAATGGCGTGTCCCATATAGGGACACGAGCCGCCGCATGCCCTTTTCAAACGAATATTACTTCTATAAATAATAAATATATACAATTGCTATTCCCCTTTATGGTAAATCAAAATGCCAGATCTAGCAAGCGTAATCTGCGAAAATATTGAGGTCTGTAATGGCAACTTTACTATTTACTTAAAACAAACTTCTCGCCACCTCTAGCAAATTTTTTCAACAGTGCGTAATGAATGAATAATGCCCTTCCAATCCCACCATACACACAGCATCACCTATTGCGAGTTAACTCGGGCTTTGCCGCAGCCTGACCGACCTTTGACCATGACCTTTTTTGCACTTTCTTGTTTTAAGTGATTCACTTTTCATCCCCAGTTATCAATCTCTTCAAAAATGAATCGGTTTTTATTATGTCGCAATAAAGAATTGCAAATAAGCACACAGTTAATTAGGTTTCTTTCAGTGAGCTCGTGTGGAACGCAAATATTGAGCTTTTTTGTGTACCCAGCTTCTTTTCAATGGGTCAAACCTGTTTTGTGGTCAATTTCGTTATCCAGCACGTCGTAACTACTAATAAGCCAATCTTGCTCCTCTTTTTAAAAATTGCGTCCATTTTATCCATATCAGGGCGACCAGAGCAAGGTGCATCTTTGACGTAGTAATTCCCTTCTTAAACCTACATAAAAGCTACTCTTACTTACACTGCATTAGGTCCATAAACGTCACAAAAATTATTTTTTGTAATAAAATTTTGAAATGTATCTAATTTCTTCATTAGATTCACTCATTTTGACAGAAAGAAAAACAAATAAAAAATAGCGGCAAACAATATTCTAGTAATTGTTTTTTTTATTAAAATGTTATCTTTTTCATGTTATCAAAACTAGCCAGATACAAATAGTACAGCCAAAGAAATTTTAATACAAGTTTATAGATACTATATACGAAAAGACTGTTTCCCCAACCTATTACTTATTTATTTTACCTGTGTTCTATCTATATATTTTATTTTCATCAATTTCAGATACCGAAAGTGGAATTCCAAGCAAGTTGTAGCAGTAGTGCCACTAAGTTAAATACTCCAATTTACATTAAGATGGGATCCGTTGTGAGAAAAACACAACATACTGATGAGGTATGCCAATTAAAATAACTATTTTGATGTGTATTCCAAATAAATAAATTCTCTCAGTGTGGTTCATGTACAACGGAATCGCCGTACCCGCCACATTGAATTTTGATCCTCATACGATTTCAATGCCTTCAATGCCTATTGTGGCGTTTATGGTGATACGCCACACATCACCATGATGTGATGGATCCTACACATCAAGACTAAAAACTGTTAATATACTTATTTAACTTTCCTTTGTACCTGTCCACAAATATAGTTGTCAGTTTCTGGTGGATCTAGGGTGGTCTTAGGCTAAAAACAATATTTATTCATTAAGGTCTTAAAAAGCAAGAAAAAATTCGATACTCAATATATAGTGGCGATACTCATTTTTCTGTTTCTCGTTAGCTGACTGTATTGATAGTAACATTAATGTGAGCGAAGCAATAGGCTTACATATATTACGAGTTACATACTAAATGGCTTTGTCTCGAAAACATTTGAAATTTTCGTATCCAGAACGGTTTACTTGTAAAAAAACTCGTAATGGGCAATCTATATCATCTAGTCTTTAATATAATTATCTTTCAGGGAATTCAGACACCAAAACGGCCAACTGAAGCAAGTTGTAGCAGTACTACCGCTGTCGCTGTATTCGATACACCCAGAGAAGGACAAGCAGACGGCAGCAATGCCACTGTTGTGCTGTCTGATGAGAAGGAACCCGACAGTAGTGGAAATCAATCAATGGCTACTCCATTAAAACGTATGCACCCAATTATTTATAGTTTATGAAAATAGTAACTGGTAAAAGGCAAAACTGGTATCAACATTTTTTCTATGATAAAAACTCATATCAGTCATATTCAGAGTGAACCTGTCAAAACTTAGTACGGGATTAGCACTGGACTAACCATACAAAAACTGGTTTAGTCCGGCAATCATCCGTGCAATAAAGTTAGTCCAGTCCGCCCACTCTGAATACGACCTATGTATTAGAGAAACGCTCACTGCAGTGTATGTTAACTATATTGTTTATTCATAATTCATAGACACTACACAGCACTCGGAAATGTCATATTTTATCATTTCGATTTTATTCATCAAATTATATATCAAGCTCTATGCAAACATCTCAGATGTGGAGAAGACAAAATAAGTAAGCGTGGGTTCCGGCAGGTAAAATTAAAAAAAGGGCCCGCTGCATTTCTTCCCATGCAAGTCGTAAGAGCCAACTAAGGGATTCATCGTTTGTGGTTGGGATTCCACATTAAACTGTGGATCCTTAATTACTTGGTGGTAGGGTTAGCCCCGCCCAGGTTGATACCATCGGATTGTTTGAATGATGGTCAAAGCGGCAATGAAAATTGACACTGGTTTCCATTCAGTGCAATAAAAGGAAGGTCCTGGCATGGCACCTGGTTCCCATGAGGTGTATTGGGCTAATATGACAGTAGGTGTGGTATTTGTGCTCTATGTCCAGTCATGTAAACATTAAAAAAACATTAACCTACTAACTTCTAATAGTTCCATTTGTTTCAGGTCCCAAGCCCAAAAAGGCTACAAACTTCAGAAGCCAACTGTTGGAGCTAACAAAAAAAAAACAAGTGTTGGCAGAGAAAAGAAAGGAATGCATCAACGTTTTAGATGATTTTCAAAAAGAGGAATGCAGAGCTAAAATTGATTTTTTAAAAAAAAATTATGAAGAAAAGTTACAACAGGAAAAGTCGAAAACGTTAGCAGAAAAATATAGAGCGGAGCAGGAGAAGTTTAAAATGATGATTTTAAAACATGAGTACGAGCAGAAAAGTGGTAGAATAGTTGAAGAAGGCGATATGTGAAATTATTTTTTTGTTAAAATAAAACAGCATGATAATTAAATTTCCTCTTTATTTATATTTTTGTTTAAAGTAAAATTTATGCATCAAACACTTCGGAAGTCAAAACAGTGTATGTATGGCTTCTGAGAACCGTAAACTCACAACGGCTAACTGTCTACCTGTATTGCCAATGTTTAGACCTTGGATGAATAATAACATAGGGATACCACATAGAAGTAAACTAACGGCAAATATGCCCTCATTTTACAGGCAGGTAGATCAGGTCAGGGCCTTTACTTTGAATGGTCGCATGATGGCTCTACGACCAGTGCTTTCCAAGATAGAACAAACTGGTATCCAAGCAGCCAAGGCTGTCAATTATGCTTATTTTGACAGTCTCATGTCATATGGCATGATTTTTTGGGAAATTCATCCTATTCAAATTGTATATTTTTATTGCAAAAAAGAGCCTTGCGAATTATCTTAACCATGAGAATCAGGGACTCGTGTAGAATTGTTATTAAGGAACTTCGGGTTATGAAGCTCGTAAATAAGTATATTTACCAAAATATTATATACGCAAATAAAACAATAGAAAGGTCTACCCTTATCTCTGATGTACATGACGATGACACTAGTAATAAGTTTAACATACAATGTACCAAACACAGACGGGCTCAAAGAGTTTAATTCAGAATAGTGTTAGATTTTACAACAAATTACCTGTAGAAATCAGAAATTTGCCTCTTAATAAATTTAATAATAAAATAAAATGAGTTCTATGTGTATTATAATTTAAATGAGACTCTCTCCGATAAAACCCTCTTTAGTTACTTAATATTCTATGACATATACATAATTATACCATTTATAAGTATTAATTTTATTTTGGCATTGATACTACCATGGTATTATTTTTTTAATAGTATTTTGTATATATTATATTATATTGACTTGATACACTATTTATCAAAATTGAAGAGGGCTCTGTACACCCGACATAACGTGACGAAGGCGTTAACACCTGAAAAACCTTGCAATAAATACTCAATATGTATAATTATTAGGTTACTAGGTTAAGTAATTTATAATTTAAGATTTTTAGGTTGACATTCTAGGTTGTTGTTTCCTCGTCGTTCTTAGTTCTTGGCCTTAGACCGTTCTACCAAAAATGTAAGTTGGGCAGTAGCATTTAGATATGAAACCACAATTGTATTATATCATTAATGTGGACGAAAATCTCTGTTATCATTCATCCAAGGTTTAGACATACATTAAGTGGTGAGCCCACTGCTTTGCTATTTGGATTTTACTATGTTAGAACCTAACACCCTAAAAGTTATGAGTCATCACTGTAAGCAATCATGTTAATGGTCATATCTCAAGAGATTGTGCATTTTTGTGTAATATAACAAGGACAAGTCTGTAAACGTGTTTTCCTTTATCAATTAACTGATACTTAAATACACGCCACAACAGCGTCACACTGGACTCGGTTCACATGGAGTTTTCTTACAAATTACTAGCCTGATTGTGGCGTTTACTGTGATGTGCTGCGTACGTGTTATATTTCAGAAATCAAGCAGCAACCATTGGTGCTTGTAAAGATGTTTGATAAAGGCTTAAGCACAGCCAAACGCATTTCTTGATAGCACTGCGATGTTACTTACATTCTGCAAACAAAATAATAAAAAATGTTTTAGTCAGCCTCGGTATCCCAGTGGTGCGATGCCTTGCGATAAGTTGGGTAAGTACCTCTGCGCTCAGGTTAGGTTCTGGATGCGTAACCATTTTCTAACCGATAAGGCTGGCCGTGGTTTGCATTCCACGTAATTTTCCCCTTCCTTACTTCCCGTCCGGGTCGGTACCATCGCATTTCATGAACGATGGTGGAAGCGGTAATAAAATTGTCCGTGTTTTCCATCCAGTTCAATGTAGCCGAGCAATATAAGGAAGGTCCTGCCATGGCACCTAGTTCCCATGTGGTGTGTCAGGCTAGTATCCAACGTTCAGTTTGGTACGTTCGTAATGTTCAGCTATCCATGTCCAGTTACATAAAAAAGAATGCACTCAATCAACCTATTGATGTATATGAAAATTGTTCTTAAATTACACCGTTGTAAAATGGTGAATCAAAAAATATATGAATTTCGGAAGGTTCGAATAAATTAATGTTTAGTGTTTGTGAATTAACACCTCTAGTATACATATTTGCTTGACAAAGCAAATGTTTATGGGGTTCCGTGAACGTGTATGGTGCATACAAAGTTCACTTCACACAAAAGGTATAATCTAAATCTGAAGCCATAAGCATCAGAAAATTACGCTCCCCTTACAAATGTAATTACTAATAATCGGAAAATCACTGTTCTAATTTACTTGATATTTGGTATCTAATATCGGCCAAGAAATATCTGTGTGTGAATGTTTTGGTTTTTCCATAAATGTATCTGGGTCAAATCACAAAGAAAATTGGTAGCTGTACACTGTTACAAACAACAGTGAATCAATATTTGTGTCTGCAAATTTTATGAATACAACCAAAATCAAATTAAGTCTACAAATAAAAAATGCTTTCGCAGTGTTTTCACCAAATTGGATGATATAGATGTTGATTTACTGGTATTACATAGCAAAAATCAAGTAAGTGTAACAGTCGATTTCATATTATTTTCCAACTAAATTTGATACTGGACCAACCTTGCAAAATAGTCATTGATCAGGGTTTGTCGGTTTATCGCATCAATAGGCATAGGCGGCTGGTGTGCATTATTTTCGTCTTCATCGCTGTCACTATCTCTGGCATTATTGTCTTCAAATGGAAGATCTAAATCCGGTGGTTCTGCCTCTTGAGCCTCTCGACATATATTGTGGAGCACAGCAGTCGCTACAATGATTGCCTGAACTCTTTCAATATTAACTCTCAATTTGGTTGCAATAGCAGGAAATCTTCTTTTCCATACCCCAAAAGTTCTTTCAACAACGTTTCGTGAATGTATGTGGCTGTCGTTATATAAACGTTCAGCGATGGTTTGTGGATGGGCAATTGGTGTTAACAAGTATGGTTTTAGTGCATATCCCTGATCTCCTAGTAACCAAGTGTCTCCAAATTCCCGGTTTTCCATGCGAGCTTTAAGGTTGCTGCTGTTGAAAATGTGGCTGTCATGTGCGCTCCCTGGCCATCGTGCCACAATGTTGCGAATACAAAGATTGGCATCTGACACAGCTTGGACATTAATAGAAAATATTTGTTTCCGATTCCTGTAATATTCAGCGTTGTCTCCTCCTAGAAAAGTTTAAAACCTATAATTAGTACATTTTGTATGTTTAAATTTAGAAAACATTGAATATTCCTCTGTCATAAACTTATTCATTGTAACTATTAATGCGAGTTGAAATGAGAATCTGAGAAAGAAAGAATTAGTGACAGGGTGCCGATCGGTTAAAGGGGCGACCTCGTTTCATAAATCCGTCATTGGAAAATTCCCTCGCAACTTTTTTATTCACTCTATGCTTCGGTTTTTGTTTAAGGGCAGCATATGGCGTATGCCAGGACCTTACAAGAGGTATATGACAATACCCATGGGTTTCAAATGTTCTAGTAGGATGCTAAAACCATGCCGGCCGGCATGTTTGGACCTCGGGTTGTATTTTGGGGCAAATATCTCGGCAGGAAGTGCATTTCAGAGTGTTTGGTATCATAGTACAAATATTTAATTACTGACCAGGTGATTGGATCGGGATATGCGTGCAATCAATCGCTCCTAGTACTTTCGGAAATGAGTGGATTTCAAAGAAGTCATCAACAGTTTTGTCAATGTCTCTGCGACAATTTGGCATGTAAATATATTCAGGGCGTATCAGAGCTAATTCGTGACTGACTGCATGGATAACTCTACATACAGTAGATTTATGTAAACCAGACATATCCCCAACACATCTCTGAAATGTCCCTGTTGCATAGAATTGCAACGTCAGCAATAATTGTTGTTCTGTTGTCACTGCATGACTCCTGAAACATAATGCATTACGATAACTAAAATAATCAGAGCCCATAGTCCCAGTTGTCATCTAAATTGGCGTTTACGCCAAACCGATCGACTGGCGTTTTCAAATATATGGAGCAATTGGTCGTTAAGCGAACTAACATTTGCGAATCCGAGTTTTATTTGACAGCTTACTCACCGTCGCCATAATACATTGACGTTTCAATTTTCTGCGACTTTGCGTTTTCATACAAATCAGAAGTCCGAGTTTGAAGAAGTAAAACCCCAGGATATTTAGTAAAAACTTGTATGGAGTTTGACGTTTTTACATATCTTCGAAGTTTGGTAAATGCCAATTTAGGTGAGAACTCGGACTGACAACTCTGAAGAAGGGATGCTTTTGTTTTTTATAGTATGTTTTTCTAGTTACTTTCTAGAATTAGTCATTGCTCCACAGTCGATTCGAGATACCTACATTTTTCAAGCATAGCTCAATCTATGGCATACACCAGGCCTTCGGGGGAAGCACATACGCTTCACATGCTTTCATGTGGCCAATAGAGCCAGAATATATATTTTTTATGTAACTGGACATGGATGACTGATACCATGACAGCAGTTATGATATTAGCCCATCTCATTGTATTTCATGTGGGCCTAGGTGCCATGCCAGGATCTTCCATTCATGAGCACCATAAGCTTAGCATTTAAAGACATACAGAGTCAACTAACGGATGAGACCAAAATTGTTTCATTCAAAATTCACATGCAAAATAGTTAAATTCAAGCTGCCAGTGATATAAATAACATAATAATAATACATACCGTATAATTAAAATAAAAAGTACTGAAATTTCTTTATTTCATTAAAAATAATTTCTAAATCGCTATGTTGCTTCAAAATAATGATCTGAAGTTATGTTTTAAGTCTTACTTGGAAATATTGAGGAAAAGTAAGAAATTTGATCGACAAAGAACCAGTGGACCATCCCTTATTAACCATAAAAAGAGTTTTACACCCGTTAACTTACAATCTATAAATCTACAGGTCACCATGCTTTTTTTAAGAGTACCAAGCCCTATCACCTAATAGTGCAGTGCTTCCCAGCCAGGGGGCTGTGAGGCTATTCGCCTAGAAAAATAAATTAGTAGTAGACGGAGAAGTCAGAAGGCTGACATTGTAGAAGAAATAAAGACACAGGTTATGTATAATATATGTACCTATTCTAAAATATGTGTTGACCATGTCGGGCCATAGCCCATTTTAATATAGCCAATGGGGCCCTGGAGGCAAAAAGGTTGGGAAACACTGCAGTAGGGGAAGGGGACCTATAGTTTTACATAAGATTCCGAACTTTCCATAGTCGAATTCGTGACGAAATGCAGTTATCCAACTCAGAAAGTGAAAGAAAGGGGGGCATTAACAGGGCGGGGATTTGAACCCAGACTTGTGGCACGCAAAGCGAGTCCCTGAGCCACTAAGCTACGAGCCACTCATACTGTTATAAAAATATACCAACCGTTTCGTGTTACGCCGAAGACGGGGTTCCAACATTTCGGCGAGAGCCTGGACCAGCTCTCGAGACATTCTAAAACGAGCCCTAAAATCCTCTTCTTCATAAAGAAAGTGATCGATCCGTGGCCTATATCTCGGGCGTCTGCGCCTCAATGCATAATCAATCAGTTCTTCGTCTGAGCTACTGTCTGCTAGGGGTTCTTCGAAGATCCTGTCCAGTATTCCACGGTCTTCCATGACAACAGCAGCCGAGGTGGTTGTGTAGATCCGTGATCACTGGATTCACTGGTAGAAGGCTAGCAACTATCTTCCGCCAGGTTAATAACGTTTGCTGAAGCTTGGCTACGCTTGTTTGTTGACTGTTGAAAGTTTTTGTCGACAACAAAAACTTTATTTCGATTTGGAAACCACAGAATAATTGAGAAAAAATACGTTTACATTTATGTATTCTGTGTTTTAAACATGATGTTAACTTTGATCGGTGGGTCGAGATAGTTTAGGATTAGCCGCTAAAATCAACGATCAACGTAATTGTTAAGTTTCGTGCAACGCAAAATTTGCCTGATCAGGCTCTAATCATACGTTGACGGTGATGTTGACGTGCAGGACGGTACGTGCAACCGGGGCTTAGTTAGGGGTGTACAGTCGAACAAAGAGTTTAGGATACACATCCGGTTGAATGAAAAGATGAACAGTCGAAATACTTTGACTTTTGGAAACAATTATAGTGTAAAGTATAGATAAAACATAGTTGAGGATGTCTACTAGCTACTGAGTAAACAAAACCCTAACAAAATCGAATCAGAGGTTGTATTTAAACACCATTCATTTTTACGTTTAACCGGAAGTGTATCATTCTTCGGTTGACTGTACGAATCGCAATTACGGGTAGTTGACTCTGAGCTGTTGACTTCGCGAATCTGTTTTTGCATAGCTTAAAACAAAATCCTATCATTTTTCATGTATTTTTCCCCTCGGTTCTTACCTAACGCCTTAGGTCTTGCCACAAAAAAAGTGACATTTCAGAACATAAAAAGATCCATATAATTATCAAAACTGCTTACAAAATTTCACGAGAATCGGTTGAGAAATGCAACCAGTAGAGAAGAACAGTCGGACAAACATACGAAAGCTTTTGGAACGCAAGCAAGTTGGAATGGAGAAACGCTCGCGCTTCGCGTTCTTTCGGTCAATAACTATTCAACAGCAGCTATTTATATGCAAGTATCTTTTCTCGTGTAAAAGGTACAACGTCTCCTTTGTAGAACGCTAAATAACCCTAAATCTGTGGTAAGAATCTCCATAAATAATGCCGGAAAACATTATAAAGCCTTTGATAAAATTTACTACATTATCGAAACTAATTAAATCATTATAAAAGCCTAAGAAGCATGGCTTTCTGTCAGGTGTACCAACCCCGACAGATACAATTCACAAACACACCCTAATAATTTAATATTTTCATATAATCTATCATGAAATATTCAATCTGTTATTTCATTATACTTCTGTTGTTGCGTTAATAATACGCATACAATACTAAAATTTCGACGGAGTTTCCAGTCAAAAAAACATAATATAAAATAACTAAAATTAAATAAGACAACTAAAATTAAAAAACTTAACAAAAATCCAAGTGACAAACTAGTAACAAGGTAATTACTATTAAATAATACAGTATTGTGATAAATCGGATCCAGGCGCAGCATAGGTTGTTAAAAATACTAGGTGCATAAATAAGCTTTTAAGCTTTTTAAATTCTCCCTTAACTTTTTCTGCGTGGAGTTTGACAGAACCGAACACGATAACTTTTCGCTTTCGCTTTCTGAGTGGATATGCAGGAATTTTACTTGGACTAGCTATACCAAACCACTCCCCGAGCCAACCACATTACCAACCATAGCCAATAGAAAACAGCAACATTGCGCGCCAAACATAAATGTGTGGAATAAAAAAAAATCCAAATCGGTCGGGTCTTCGAGTAATCCGACATAATTGAGAACCTACTCCAATTTTTTTTAGTCGGTTTAAATGTAATATATATGTCTTCCTTTCCTACTGGTGGTTATATAACTGAATACAAATTCTCACGAAGCTTACTTTCTAAAAATCGGTTATTGATTTGTGTCTAATCAGAAGATATATAAGTCAATGGTATAATAAATGTTCGTGTTAACAAAAAAAATATATCTGAACTCATCGTGTGCGCCAGGCGTGGCCAGCATCGCACGCGCACAGCGTATAGACTTATTTAGAAAATATCTTACCATGGTAGTTTATCGATTTATCTGCTTTAAGACTGTATTTTGCTTTACAGGGAGCATCGAGTTGTATTACCTTACATCTCGAGGAAACCCACCCTTCGGTGTCAGACAGTGAGGAAGGAAGGTCGGGTGGCGATCGAACCTCATTCGTATGGCGGCAAAGCGTTGCCACGGGCTAGAGGCAATAAGTAAGTTCGCTCACGAGTACGGGAGGAGCAACATCAAATGTTCGTTGCACTAAAGCATCTTGTGAAGTTCTTACGTGTCGTTGGAACTCGAAAACATGAGCAGTTAGCAATTTCGTAAGCGAACTGATTAGCCGGCGCTACCGATATTGTATGGAGTGGCTATCGCTGCCCCGATACAAACATGTTTCGGTTGCTATATCCGTCCTAAAGCAAGATAAATAGCAAGATGACTGTCAATGGGTTCGCCACTTATTCACTATGTGCGCCTAAAACACCATTGGGTCATACGAAATTGATAATAATCTACATATGAGTACAGTCGTTTCGTCTGAGGTCTATAAACCGGAAATAGAGACAAATTTGAGATCTCTTTCTGTCATGCTGAAGTCAATCATAGAGTAAAAGGGACTTAGGAATTCGTTCTCTTTCCAGTGTATACAATTGAGAGGAAACGACTGTACCCAGACACCGCATACAGGTGCTCGGAGGCCGGTAATGGACTGTGTTTTCATGAATTAATGTTGCTTTAATTAGAAAAGAAATATAATTGTGAATTAATAAAACACGTATAAAAGTAACTGTTTATTAAAAATATCAATAGTCATAATGGCTGCATATGACTCTTGACTGTTGCAAGTTAAAGAATGATGCAGAACTGTTGCTTTATACACAACGAAGCGTAAGACTGACATTTATTATAAAGTTCACAAGAAGCAACTACAAAATTCCATTTTATACAATTCAGAATATAAATGTTTCTGCATACTATACACCCGTTGCACGAATACAATAAACATGGACTGGAATATTATACATTTCATCTACTTTCACGACATATATGCATCTATACCTATGAGTAAAACATTACATTTACGTCAGAATATAACGTGTAAGTATTTCTAACAACATATTGTTAATCGTGGTTATTGAAAGATAATGCTGACTGTCGCATCCCTCATTATTTACAATTGCTAGTTTACATAACACTAACATATTATTCTAAATGTTTTAATTTGTTATTGCCATAAACCACACCCAAGAAACCACTTTATCATTCTTCAGTCCGTATTGCCCAAGACGGAGTGACGAATAATGTTGACCTAATCTGGTAATAAAAAAAAAGTAAAAAAAAAACACCTTATCAATACCAGATTGAATGGAGCACTTTTTGAAAGACTGTTCATCATTGATCTACACCCATCTAACATTTAAAAGCATATGTTATATTATATCAATTCACGAAGAGAAAAACTTTATGTGGGTATATGAACTACGAATATTAACATCGATATACATAGTTTTATATTTTATTGATTATAGTCTTATTTTATCTGTGTATGAATTTGAATGGTACAAACTATCCATCGATCTATACGTGAACATATCTACTAATTAATGATTGTAAACAATTATAAGTATATATTAACATAATATTTACTTTAACTACCATTACTATTATCTACACAGCATTTGGGTATTCTTATTACTCTAGTTTCTTAATGTATGCAATGCAATATTTCGGAACAAATTCAACATTTACAACTAATGAAAATGTCTATAGGAAAGATACTATATGTTTGGAATATATTAAAAATACATTTAACTACGAAATTTAATTATATGTGGGTACCTTATTAAAATAGACCAGGTACACTCAATAACTTTTAAATACTGTTTGCTATGAAATGTATATAGTATAATGGCTACTTATATATCATATATTATTTTCAATATTTCAAATTGGTAATGTTTCGTCATTCAAGAAACCTCAATCAATTCAACAAGCTCACAATAAGTATAAGTATGCATTTCGATACAGGTTGTATTTTTTTCTTTTTTTTATCGTTTTAACGTTTATTTTAGATGCATTGGTATTCGTCACGTTTATTATAAATTCACATACGCACACACCCTCACACACTTGCACCACATTCATGCATTAAGATTTTAAAATTTCTCATAACACGGAAACAACTAGAATGTTGAGATATGCTTTCCAGTAGACAGATATCCTTTTCATTGATAATATTGCTACTTAAATATTTAGGTACTACCACTGTAATTACCACTAACCACTTGCGTACTACCTCAAGTTTAAATGTATTTGCACAAATTAACTTACCGTCTACCGTTTAAACATTGATCCAGTCTCAACCGAACCAATAAATCTAACTTAACTTCCCAGTATGTACTTGGGAATCTAAAAACCTAATATTAAATCAATGATATTTGAAGCAGAATATTCTAGTTTGAATGACAATATCTATTGGTTGAAATGACGGATTCTGATATAGATTTCATGTTCCTTAAAAATACGATTACATAATTAATATTTAACGATGGTCATAAATTCGGACATTTGCTAAACTTAATGTTTGTATAACAATATCCAAATATTAAAGAAAAAAATGTTGAGGCCGACGAGGTGTGACGGTGCATATACCATTATTATTAATTAAAATTAAAATTATTAGGTAACTTATTTTATGACTATTTCGTGTGTTTTGAAATTAAGTTGTCGCGTCATAAGCTGTCTTTATAATAATTACAAGATGTATTAATAACGCACAACTGCACTTCTAGATGGCAAAAAGTGCAAGCAAAAATTGGGAAATAGCCGGGCCCACAGTGGGACGCATCATAAAGTCCAAAAAGCACAAAGTCCAAAACCCATACCGTCCAAAACACTAATGAATACGGATTTTTTTCAATAAGGTTAGGTTACATTATAATATTTGCATTTATAATTATATGCAAAAATACATACTTTTTGATGTTCTGGGTTTTGGAAGAAACCGAAAGTTAAGAGCGGCCCACGTGAACTATGTCTGCTTAGAAATTAAAAGATGATTATCAATAGATCAGGTGTTTTTGCGTTAAAAAATCAAGTTGAGACTTTGAGAAATTAGGCAAGTTACAATTTTGTATAGATTTTCGTACTTTTCATGTGTACGCGTTCTTGCTAGCGTCATACAACCTTAGACCGAAGTTATTTCTGGTCTTTTCGCAATACAATTTCGGATTCGTAATTTGAAAGAATGTTTCTAAACGAAAGAAGAAAATATAGACAGCACTTTCCTTGCGCGCAGCGAAGGATCCAAGACAAAAATGCGTGGGGTTCATACCGACCAATTAGAAGAGTGCCATGTACATATCTATAGGAACTGAGTGAAGGTTGGACTGAAGTACGTGAATGTTTAAGCATAATTTAAGATAAAAACAACAATGTGTTAAATTACGAACTGATTTAACCAAGATTTAACACAGTCAAGCTAGTCACTAAGAATGACTCACGTCATCTGGAACCCCACCACGCTCTGCACCCACCGGCGCGCTAGGAGGAGGCCCTTTTGCAACCGCTGCCGATGGATTCTCTCCTTTTTATAATCTGTATTTTTGCCATGTAAAAAAACGACACCTGGATCCGCAGCTGATAACGTAATGTGCCGTCCCGCAAGAGATTCAGACATAGTACACGTGGAAGGAGAGCGATGTTCAGACATATGCCGGCGGCGTGTGGACCGGCGGGGCCGTCGGCGTGGTAGCGGCGGACGCTAGTCGCACCGCGCCGCTCTCCGACACGACGAGCCCCCCGTTCGGAGCGCCCCCCGACGACGCCGCTACCGCCGCCTCTGTGTCGCTCCACGGTGTCGTCAAAATACGGAGGCGCTGTACCGAGGACAATTTAAAATTACTTCTATGAACGAGTAAACAATTTGTCTAGGTAGCAAAATAATGGCAGGCGCTTGGAATCTACTAGGAGTTTTCATTTATGTATCTGACAAGTAAAGCGTATGTTACATAATTGTTAAAGTAGGGATAACAGTCCATGCTTCGTGAAAGAACAGGCAGATGGGGCTATAAAGCACCAGTACACCCTGGTTAGAGCGCTTGGATATAACTACCATCGAACTCACCTCGAGGAAACTGCCCTTGGTGGTGAGAATCTTGTAGGTGGCCACGACCGGGATGCAGGCGACACTAGAACCTGCGATGCTCCAGCCTAGCGCGTTGGCCCACCAGGGGTACACGTAGTCGCCGTACTGCAGGGGCTCGTATCCCAGCAGTCCATACACCGTGATGAAGAGCAGGAAGATCGGGGCCATGAAGCGCCAGCACACGCGCCAGTACAGTCCCGGTCGGAAGCCGATCATGTCGCGAATGTCCTCGCAGAAACGCTCTGTGCCTGCGTCAATTTGTTTGCAGTTAGTTTTATTATGAGATAGTATTTTGTAGAACAATTTCAGTTTTGAAATTTTGAAAAATTCATGGCTAATACCATACATATTAGCTAACACGCCATATGCGAACTTTGTGCCAGGCCATTTGTCGTTGTCGTATTCCAATATATTGCACTGCTTCGACCATTTCAATTCAATGTACAAATAAAGGTGTACAAACGGGGGCGGGACTCTACCCCTAACTAAGTAAAAATGTGTTTAAATATTACGTTTTAGTTCTGAACGAAAGAAAACTTGAAGTAAGAAGCGATGTTACCATAGATCCAGGAGACGGCGATTGCTTCGAAAAAGACAGCCACGAGGATGGAGTAGCCAGCGGCGTAGCGGTCTAGCAGCTGGAAGAAGTAGAAACCTCCGCGGGAGCAGGACGCCAGTCCCACCACGAAGTACAATGAAAACAGCCCAGCAACAAACAACTCGCGGTGTCGACCGATCGGTGGGAACTCGTCACTCAGTGCGGTAATTATCGCCTCGGAACCGCCAAACTGAAAAGTCACAGCTCGCTCATGCTAGGTCTGTGGTTAATACGCATATACATTTGTATCTGCATCTGCTCTTATGAATGCCCACACTGTAGAGAGTAATTTTTTGAAGGCAAACATAATAAAGGTTTCCTGTCAATATTTTGTTTACCATTCGCATACATTTCATCAAACATGACTAAGTAAGAAGTTGGGAACATTTTTATCTAGTTATAATTTTAAAGACAATTTAGCTTATTTGTCTTTCAGAATGACCCTCTGCAGTAGTAGCACTCTGCACCTTTTGGTGAGAAACCATAGATTTTCAGCAGACTTTAAAAAAATGCATTTAAAAATACGATGAGTAAGCAAAGATTCACTAACCAATGATCGAGAAATAGAGAACTTTTAGATAACACATCTACGTTGCTCACCGAGCTATCAAGTCCTAAGGTGAGGAGCATCATGAAGAAGATAATGGCCCAGAAGGTGGAGCCGGGCATGGTGGCAATGGCGGCCGGGTATACGATGAATACGAGCCCAGGACCCTCGGTGGCGACGTCCTGGATGTGCCGGCCCGACGAGTGCGCCATGTACCCTAGCACGCTGAAGATCACGAAGCCAGCGATGAACGATGTGGCCGAGTTGATCACGCTCGTGAGAATGGCGTCCCTGGATAAGGTAAATCTTTTTTTCACTACACACTAAGAACACACAATACACTAAGAACGGCGCATGAATTCAGATTTGTTGATTCGAGAATTCCTTGAAAGATGGATGAGAGATGCTTTACATTTAGAAATTAACGTGGACTTACTGATAAACGTTGTTGTGATACTTGTTGTATGAAGCATAAGCCAGAAGTACTCCAAATCCAGGGCCCAACGAAAAGAATACCTGCGTAGCTGCATCGACCCAAACCTGATAAAAAACAATCTGTTACACTTACAAATTGTTACGGCAACAGGTACAAAGTGAAACAGGGTCACCCTGTTTCACTTTGCCTTGCAAATTGCAACATCAATCCACGATTTAATAAGGATGTCATTTTAAGTTCGTCGAAACAATTTCTATTAATTTGCATAGCCTTAACTTTCGCACACAAGACCTGCATTTCGTATAAGCTAGCAACTGCATGACAACACTCTTGTTACTTCTTATTAAATGACATATGACTATATGATGAAAGGTACTGGCCTGCGGTTCAGTGATGGCATCGAAGTTGGGGTTCAGATAGTACTTGATACCGTCAGCGGAGCCTGGTAGTGTCACGCCACGCACAAGCAGGATCAGCAGCACCGCGTAAGGGAACAGCGCCGTGAACCACACCACCTGCATAGCGCACGTTTCAGAGCTCCCAGTAAACATCGGCATCGCGCTAGTCGGTTGAGGAGACGAAGACCACGTTTCATGTGCCCCAATGTGGTATTTTTTACCAAGATATGTAGCCTTTAATTAATGGGAATAATTAAACTTTAGGTGGATATAAACGGCATCAAAATCGGGTAATTAATTCTCAAGTTATAAGCGGAAAGAAATACAGACGTAAGAACCCTAGTCGCTGGAGAGTTATCATCACCACTAAATTAAAAAAATGCATTATAATGATCATGACAAATATTTTAGTTCACTATACGGTAACTCAAATTTCAAATTCAAATTCAAATTTCTTTATTAGACAGTTAATGAAACAAATTACACAAGTAGCTTAATATGTAATATTAGTGTTACTATTTATAAATAAACAGCCACATGTGGCAGTTCCTACCACCTAAACTGGCCCGTAGGCTGTCTCATAGGTGGCAGGTTAGCGTTCTAGCCTAAGTACGCAATACTACACCTGCAGTCTTGGCACTAGTATTGTGTTCTCAATACATACTGCGGATGCATACAGCTCACAAACACAGCCAGTCATTTAAAACTGTTTCATCATTGCAATGACAAAATTTTTTTGAACGGAATGAGATAAGCCGCTTTAAAAATGAATATATTGGGAATGTGGGTAGGTAGAACTTACAATAGTGCAGACCAGTATCAGATTCTATCTATCGGCTGTTTGTCAAGAGAGTGTCAAAGAATAGAATAAGTTAAGACACACCACAGCTTAAGAAATATACATGCTTCAATTAAATTTGTGTACTTATGTTTTACTGACAGTAAAGTAAAAAAAAAAAAATAGAAACTAAGTTTTTCAAGTTTAAGGACCAAATTCCAGCAATGAATTATATACTAATAATAATAATAAACTAGAGGAGACATCGTCACGGTTTCCTCAAACCTCCCTTAGAAATCGCAGAACCTCACCAAATTACATTGATTGAGTAAATGTCGAGTTTTTTATGTCACATATTTCTCATTTGATTTATTAGAATCATCCGAAAAATATTTTTAAATATTATAAGTTAAGAGTGCTCTAAACACTTTGAAACACGAATTCCTAACAAAAAATAAATGTAACTTTGACATTCCTCCAACCATACACAAGTAATAATTAGTAGACAGCAAAGGAACGTACTTTGCCGGAAGTACTGATCCCTTTCCACAGAGAGAAGTAGCAGATGATGTAGACTGCAAGCAGACACAGCGCCATATCCCACTTGATAGCGCCAAGGTCGTGCAGCCCCTCGCTGCCGTGCAGCTCCAGGATGCCGCGGCTGCGGAGCGTCATAACCACAGATTTTTTAAGTTTGCGGTCTGCAAGTTCTGTGGTCATAACTGAGCTCAAATGGCCCTTTTTTCAGCTTGGCACTTAACTCAAAACCAAGTTAGAGACGTTTACTCACGGAGGATAGAGGTAGAGAGGAGATGGTCTAAGCAAACTGGGTCTGTGTCCACCAAGTGGGTCGCTACGTCACAACCCACGTGATAAAGAAGGCGTGGCTTAGCGACATTCGCGACATTGCGCTGGCGGTGGTCTGCGGCGCAATTTTCGGCGAACAGTCGATTACACGATGAGATTTTGTGTAAAATGTTGCAAACATTACACAGGACAAAATAATCTAAAGTTTGTAGGTGGAATAACGTTTTATTTGTCAGTAAAACACCTCATATTTTATAATTTGAGTCAATATTCGAGCATTGTATCGATGTATCGCTTTTGCTATGTGCCGATAGATGGCGCGCAATCATTTTCGTTTTACGGTAAGAAATGTTGATCTAATGATGCAAATTTTAATGACATTTTTAAATTAAAATTATTTGAATCCGCGCGAAGGCATAGATTTAAATTTCCAAGGTTTTTTTTTTATAGAAAAAACGCTTAGTAAAATTTAAAAGGCGCCATCTAGTTGTAGTCTTGTAACCACTAAGAATAGCTCTCGGAATAGCTGCTACCAGAATATCGATTCTTCCGGTAGATGGATTTCGCAAAAATGGGCGGTGCATGACCCCACCATGTAGCGATTTTACCCCCGCTTCCCCGCACAGTGTCACGCTGCGATCCTTAGTGATATGAGTTAAAAACAGCTCTTCTCTTCCTCTATCCTCCGTGCATTTACTTCATGAAGGTATTGGAAAGTGGATTGGTGTGTGGTTAGTCCTCGGAACTCACCTTCTCTTAGGTTTCGCAAGTGCACGAAATGACATCAACGTAAAATATTACGAGAGGATTAAAATTTTAAAAGATTTAAAAGCATTATACAAGAAGTCCCTTTCCCGTATGGAAGGGAACTTTAAAAAAATAACTTATACCTGTCTTTCTGCACTCCTGCCTAGACGCTATATTATGTTATCTTACTTGAAATACTCGGAAGCAGCAGATGTAAACTTCTGGTTAGGGGATGGCACCAGGAGTGGAGCGCCCACACCCGTGTCGTTGGAGCGATTAGTGGCGTTGCCTCGGACGGACTCGAACTACAAGAACAATAAGCACTATAAGAACCTACATACATCATTAAAATATTTGATAAGCTATCACGTTTTTCGCATATAATTTACTCCAGTGAAACTTACGCGATCAATTTTGAAGGAACATTAAAAATACCTTTCTACGACGTTTCAATTGGAGTTATTTCCAATCGTTGTCACGGGAGAAATTAGAAATGTCGGATTTAAGAAAGGTATTTTTCATCTGACTTCAAAATTGTTCGCGTAAGTTTCGCTTTAGTAGGTAATAATCAGTGTTGAAGGCAATAACAGATCGTTTGGAGTCATCTTGGGTGAGCAGTGGATCTTACACTGGATATTCAGCAACAAAAGGTAAATTTGGTCCAAATCGAAACGACCAACTTACTGAGCGGGTATTTAGAGAAGGGTTCTCTCGTGCTTACATAGTCGGTTGCTTGGAGGAGCGTAAAGCTAGCCAAAACAAACGAATGCTAGACTAGGAGGTCGCGACAAAAAATTTACCGATAACGTAAATGGCTGAAACTGGGTTCACGGGATAATGACTAACCCTCTGAAGCTAGGTGTGTCGGTTTCCTGCGCCAAGTGGTTGCGTTACCTAGATAAGGCGCCTGAAAAAGTAGTTAAGAAGACAAAACAATATATAATAGGGTAAATGGCTGCAAATTACGAAGCATGAACGTAACATTACATACTCGCTTATAGTAATACCAAAACAAAACCAATGTTTGGTTGCATTTCGTAGTTATAGTATGTTATAGGCTATTTAGGTTACACATATAATTTTAGGTATATTTATGTTATTAACCATAAAACGGACTGGTTATTGCTGTATAATGAGTAGATTTCAATATGTCCAGACAATTAGTATTTTAGCGGGATGAAATGTCGGGTCGCAAAGCCGGAGTGAAAGACGTGTGCTTCGGTTAAAGAGCGTATATTCACTGAATTAAATATTGGCGTGCGCGCGCGGCGCACGTAAAGAAACATAGCTGACGACGCAGCAGTCAGGTTACACATAATGTAGCTTACGCTACAGTATATTAATTAGTAGCTACATACCAACAAGTATTTTGTATAGCCTATCTAGCTAACGCAACCACTTTGAGCAGGCAGACCGACATATTTTGCATCAGAGGGTTGGTCTCTAACCTGTGACCCCAGATTCAGCCATTTACCTTATCGTGACCAAAAATGTCATGACCTCTCCGAATATACAGTAAACGTAATTGTTACGGTATTTTTTTGGCATTGAACGTGAATTAAAGAAATAGCGTGTGACGTACGGGGCGACAGGCGTCAGTGTTCCACTCGTTGTCGCAGCTGGTCCAAGGTAGCATGGTGGTGAAGGAAGCGAAGAAGAAGCGCAGCGCCCACGCTATGATCACGTTGTAGTAGAAGTCCACGTAGAATGCGATTAGGACCACAGCGTACCCTATGCCTGCGAACGCGAACACTGTTCAATCATAAATGGCTGTGCATTCGCTTCCGAACTACTGTTTCTGTCGGTGTGACAATACTGTCAAGCAGTTTTGAAACATTTTACGCATGCACGCGGAACCCTCGAACTGGATCCAATCCATTGTTTGCAAGAAAATATTGTAGTGACAATTTTTGGCTTGGATTATAAACATTTTTTGATAAAATATGTTATTACCAGAGATGGCGTTACTCCCTTCCGCAGCTGCTTACATGTACTTTGAAATGCCGCATGTGTCGCCTGAGAGGTGCTTAAAATAATAACTACAGGTACACTCTACCATATGGCCATGGTGTATCACCAACCCTTTTTCTTCTGCAAATTAATTATTAGCTCTATCTAGGTGACATAACACCAGTCACCTGACCGCAGGCCAACCTGAAGTGGAGGAGGATAGGCGGCGCCTCGTTCTTAGAAAAATAGTTCTCGTAGAGGCTCTGAAAAAAGTTTCCGTATTGGGTCTCCAGAGCCAGCAAGATACAGGCGTATGTATAACTCCGTTTACTGCAGCCTCGACCTTCTTAGGTAAAACTCTGCGTTATAATGACCACATTGGGATTCTGGGTGTGAACCTGAGGTAGTAGGGTCCACAAAGGAACACGAAATAGAACAGAAAGATTAAATATAATACATTAATTGTATAAACTATCCATCACTTGTGTGTGGTAATTAAGAAGGGGACCTTCAGTTTTACTTGGAATCCGAACCACGAAGGACAAATCCCTTGATCGTCTCTGATGTGCACAGGAAAATGTGTAGTGGGATCACATGTATTGTTTTAAGTGCCGCAAACCATTAAGCGAAATGGCTTCTTGTTTGCATAGATGTACCCGTGTCCCAAAAGTATTCGACCTGTGTTCATTACTCCCCGCCTGTATTCTTTTTCGTCATCCAGCTCATGATATCCTTCAAAGTTATCCCCATACAAAACAAAGAAGATATTAAATAAAGTAATCTTTATTTAATCACTTATAGAAACTGCTTAAACATACGGGGCCAATAATCTCACCAGGGTGTGGACTGCACCCCAATAAAACAATCCCCCCAACCAATAGAATAGAAAGATGTCATAATCATAACTGAATAAAATATGGCAGCCGGCCACATGTAGCCTAAGCCGCGGAAGCGGTCACAAATCAAGCGATACCATTTGAAATTCCTAAGAAACTCTCCGGCAATACGGGGCGCGGAGCACTTAAGCCAAATCCGTGGAAATGGTGTCAATTATAGCGGACCGCGGAGTGCTCGCGCGCGGAGTGAGGGCGCGAAAAGTACGGCGTCGCGAAGTGTGGGGCCGCTCGAGCAGAGGGGGGGAAAGGGGGGGGAGGGCGGCGGAAGCGCGGGAACGGAAGGTGTAGGGGCTTTTACACGGTCTGTGCTCAGTGAGGCGCGCCCCTCTATTGTAAGGCCCTTTGAGATGAAACTTACTGTAATATCTGTTGCCCTTTCTTCGGGCTTGTTCTAGGGGTTAAAAGTATGCAGATATAAGTGATCATTAACAAAGTTTCAGCGTATATTATTGAGGTCACTGACTCAATGGAAAATGTAGTGTAACTTCCAACTTCCGATTAAAAGGTATAAAACCAATGAAATTGTTTAAAAAACCAGTCATGCGTGAACGTCGCGTCACTGCTGGACATGGAAGTAGTTCGCCCGGATCTGATGATTAATGTTGATGAGTAAACTTCATGCAAAATGAGTGGTTCAGAAATCTAACATTTCTCAAAAAGTATGAGGTTTGAGCAAAACTTATTACTTGGCGGACAACTACATTAGTGTACCCGTACTTTAAGGGTAATTTTAAAAAAAAATTTGGGCTGTATGTCGGTGACCCACAGACAAAAGAACCAGACCATAATTGTATATTCATTAATGGTCTGCAATACCTAACTTTTTATGTAGGTCATAACAATAACAATTTAGTTCAATCCAAGCAAATAAACGATCAATAAAAAAAACTGAATTGATTGTGCCTGAAAACGAATTCAGTGGGAAACTAACCCATTATTTTATTTTTTTAAAAACAAGTTGACCATCAAAATAAAATAATTGTTGCAAAAACTTAAAAACTATGCTCAAAAATATTTTGAAGTGTTTCAAAAGAAATGCGACGAATTCTAAAAGAAGAAACAGTAATATTGTTGATTATTAATGCTGTTGGACTAGTATTTGAGACCATAGAAATGACAGATAAACATCACCGTATGTATATCGAGGTAACGTTTCAAAACCCCGTTCTTGCCTTTCTAAACATGGAGGTGGAGTTATTTCTTGACCTCCATATTTGTAAACATTTATTATATTTAAACATTTCAAATATATTTAGGTTATTAATATTATTACATTTTTGTTTGTTTTATTGAATTTTTGGAAACCAAGTATCGCTCAGATTTGCCACAGATGCATTAATATGATACACAAAAAATATCAATAAAAAAAAATATGTAAGATTACATAACAATTCGATATTATTACATATTTTTAAATATAGCTAACTTCCATGAGCACTGATGAATACAATATATTGAAAGCTTAAATCTAAAGAAAGATTTCACGCCAAACAAAAAAAATCTGACACGACTTCAAACTGCCCTTGCTAGCTAAGTGCTAAGTCGACTCAAATAGGATTTTCTCGCATCGCGGGGAAAGTGGAGTGAAAAGCGCGGTCATTTTATTGCAGCCACTATTTCATGGGACGATTGCCGTTGGTTTTGCACTGAACGTGAAGCAGGGAAATCGTGGGCATTTGCGGGAAGGCAATAACGTAACGTAATCACTTGACTGCTACTAAAACGTTCGTTGCGAAGGAAATCATCATTATAAAAGTGTGAACTAAATATTTAAAGATTGCACATCATGGCACAAAATGAATATACACCAAAAACTACAAACATTACACTACAGGATATTTCCCCCAAAGTACTACCTATATAGGGTCCTTCCAAAAACTATTATGTTCTAAAAGTCGGCCAGCGTGGTTTTCACACCATCGTTGATGGATTTTAACATTGGAATAATTTAGATTTGGTTATCTATTAATTGAGAATATGTCATTACGGTAGTTAAGAGTTTTCTCTCCTCTTTTTACACATATGTGTAATGTTCTTCTGGAGAAATGGTTATCGGTAAACTCTTTTGCGAGCATAAAACAACCCGGTGAAGTTTCCTGTCGGTCCTTCTTCGCCAGAGGTGGTCGAACGGGCAGACAAATATATTGATGACAAATCCGAGCATATTTATATCTATTAGAGAAAATAAAGAAAAAATTAAACTAATCTGAAGCGGTACCTGTGAAAGTTCGAAAGCCCATGGGTTCACGATGCACCTTTTTGAGTATACTATTTGTCGCATTATATGTAAAAAAAAATGCCAGTTTTATAAATAAATTAGCCAGCTAGTTTTGAAAACGTCGTCGCGTCGCCTTCGCCGTTAAAAAAAGTCGGCCCTTAAATATACCAAAAAGTTTTACGTAAGCACACTGGAAAAGCGATGTTTTTTCTAATAAATTTTGCTAATTTTGATTCTGGGTGAAAATGGTGAGCTGTGTGATTATTAGAGGTACTGATATCAAGTTTGAAGACCTGTTTGTTGACAATCTTCAATAAAATTGACAAAAGCTTAAATGAAATAAATGCATGATACATGTCTAACTGGTAAAGTACTTACCTTTGAAAAGCGGCACTAGACGTCCCCAGCAGGTGATGGCTCCCTTCCGATGGAACTGTCCCAGCGCCAGCTCCATGTAGAACAGCGGAATGCCGCCCACCACCAGCATGATGCAGTACGGCACCAAGAACGCCCCTGTAGAAAGCCCATTGTGCATCAGCATTAGAACCATAGATTTTTTTATTTGCCATCGTGACCAAAATCGATCTTGGTACCGCGTCGAGTCCGGTGCCAAAATCGACTTTGGTGAAGACAGCAATGAAGACGTACTTGTCTGGATAGCTCACCTGTAGAGCGGTGGACATGTAATCCAAAAGTCGTTGGTTCAAACCATGCTTTCAGACTAGACTAATCAGACTCCAGACTAATATTTTGCGGATTATTTTCATATCACCGAGTCGGATCACCATTATTTAATGTCATCTAATCATAACCTCAAATCTATCGAAAAATCGGTGGCTAATCGGTTTTTCATAAATTGTAATTTCGAGTAATTGAAAGTTGACATTCACAAACAACGCACGGAAAGAATGAATGGGCCAATATTTCTATCAGCGTAATCCCGTCACCCCGCACGCGCGCTGACGCCAAATATGATTTATCTGGCGGCGCACGTTGATTGAGATGAAGGAGCAATCTATAACCCCTTGAAGCGCGCACCCCATTAATCAGCGCACCGAGAGTATACATGTAGGGGTGGGTGACACGACACGCCGACACTGGACGCAGGCACGAAGGTGCCCCGTTAGGTCGACACACGGTCGACACAGCAGTGACAATGGAATCACCCGCCATGTGATGATTTATATTTATTTCCAATATTTCATGGAATTCTAGCAACACTTTAGTTTCATTTCAGGTAATTGATAAACTTGATAATTTTATGTATTTAATGGATACGACATTACCGTTATCTCATTAATTTGAGTTTCAGCGACATCTATGTACATTTGAAGCATTGTATCAGATTTTGAAAACGACGACGAATCCTGCTTCCGACGAATGTCACGACCCATAGTTTTTCAGATTATTTTCAAATTCTGATTACAATGCTTCAAATGTAGATGTCGCTGAAACTCAAATTAATAAAGTAAATACTTACACGAAATTGATAAAATAATACTTGGGTTACCATATTGTTTAATTCAAATTGATTAAACTGTTGACTTGGCGGAATTACACGTCATTGGACAGTTACTATTTTTAATAAATGCAACTAAGCGTATTGTGTTCCATTTCTGTGTCTGTTTTTCCTTCTAATAATTAAAAATGAAAGGTCATATTCAACACTCACTTGCGTGTTTACTCAGGAGTTAATTTACCTAACCTTCTGGTTGTTAATAGCCCGTTTTAGAATTATCATAGTTCCTAGCCGAATTATTTGCGCAGGTTATTCATTTACTCTGATTCATTTGTAGTAAGGTGATCATGGTTTGGATTGGGTCTGATATTTTGTAAGAATTTGCGCACCAAACATTAGAATCGAACAAACCTTGCAGGCACTAACTACTAATTCTTCCAGTTGTACATGTGTGGGCGAATGTTGGTGGTGTTGTTGTTTCGAACCATGAACTCACCGAACGCAAAAATAAATGAGTATTATTAGAAAAAAGCGGAAGAGGTTTATGTTAATGAGATTTTGAACCAGGATTGCTGCACTCAATTCAGAGTAAGCATATTGACAAGGGACACAATAAAAAAAAAACGAATGATTGGAATCATCAAAAAATCGTCAATCCAACCAGATGACTTCTCATGCTGGTCGCTGCTCGTATTCGCTCCAAATGAGTCCAGCGTTCAGCAATCAATCGATAATGGCAACATCTGAAAGCAGTGAGTTTGATTTAAGGTTCATTGTATGCTATTCAAAACCGTAGTTTTCAGGCGAGCGAAATTTATGCTTTTGGTCTGTAAAGTCTACTGTTTAAAGTGAATTAATATATATTTCACGTTTATTCACTAGATAAAATATCTGATCTTGTACAACAAAAAAAAATGCCTCAATCCAAACGCCACCGGCTTGAAAACCGAGTAAATATGGGTTAATTGTATTATTTTAACAAACATATTTTTTTAGAGAAAATAAGCAACGCTTTAAAACTGTTTTACGGTCATACACTAGATAATAGTCGAAACTTTGATATTTAGATTTTTTTACTGGTGTTTATTCTTAATCGACGCTGAAGTAAAATTAAAATAAAAACCGAAAATATTGGAGTTTAGCGTTATATGGAGCCTTAACCCCTATACAAATGCCAGAGATATGATTAAAATCAGTCTACTTTAAAATAAGTTGACCTAAGGCTGGGCGATTGAACCCCGGATGGCGGCTGGTCGACCGCGGAGCGTTTCCATTTAATCGTGACGTTTGCACTTTCTCAAGTGACTGGAATATTGGACCTAGCCTGCAATTCAGTTTAAAACGATAAATAAAAGCCTTACTTTGGTCTCTATCTGTACATACGAAGCACGTAGTTTCGCCTCTATGGAATAGCAACTTTGAACTTATTGCACTTTTCGGAAGCAAAGAATATATAATAAAACTGCCGGAAGTTGTTGCGTGCTGGCGAAATAATACGATTTTGGACCATTCGATACATTCTTCAAATGTTTGGCACGACACACAAAATATAAATGCCAATCATTTCGATGGAGAAAAATCCAAAATTATACTTATAACAGCCTCATTTATTCGAACTAGATCCTTTGGTTCTAATTCTTAGCGCGTTTTAAGCTAAAAGTTTGGACGTGGATCAACGATATAACCAAAAAATTAGTCATCCAACCTAGCTAATTCCATGAAGATTCATAATCAATTTGGTTTTTGTTTCATTTTTGGCTACAGCGTTCGTGGTTTGATTTGAGATATAAGACGTTTTGTAATTATTTTTTTCGTAAATGTAACCAAATCAAACACCATCCGCATTGCCTGCTTTGTGGGCATGTTTCATGCTTGTCAACACGGATCCTGTCTTTTTATTTGAGCCAGAGACGGGGCCAGAGCACAATAGTACGATTTTGTGCCGTGCCTGCAATGAGTTAGTCCCGTCGGGAAGGGCCCTCTTAAAATTCAAAATGCATACCAATGGTGATGCGTTTGCGCCTTGTTTGTACCTTGTTGTCAGCCTCGGTGGTGCGACGCCTTGCAAATCGATAAGCTGGGTAAGCAACTCTGAGCGCGGTTGGCTTCTGGATGGGTGACTATTTTCAACCCTTGAAGCTGGCCGTGGTTTGGATTCCACCTAAAACTGTAATTCCCCTTCCTTACTTACTAGGTCGTATAGGGTTAATCCCGCCCGGGTTGGTACGATCGCATTGAATGAACGATGGTCGAAGCGGTAATGAAAATTGTCCGTGTTTTCTATCCAGTTCAATGTAGCCGAGTAATATAAGGAAGGTCCTGGCTCGGCATCTAGTTCCAGGACCTTCCTGGGTAGGTTAATTAATAAGTATTAGCCATCCATGTCCGGTTACATAAAAATAACCTTTGTCAGTCTCAGTAGCTCTCGCCTCGGCCGAACCTCGGTGTTCGATAATCGAGCTCTTGCAACACAGGGCGCTAAAGCAATGGTCGAATGGTCTGGATGAGTACTGTGTTTCGGATTCCACGTAAATACCTGTGGTAAGCCAAATTAGATTTTTTTTAAATTAATCCGTATTTTTTATTTAGCCTGGTGTGCCAAGTATGTGTTTCCCATGTGGTGAGTTGAGTTAATATCAAGGCGTTCAGTGTGATATTAACCATCCATGGATATTACCGTTATCTTATTGGTTTGAGGTTATAAAACGACATCACATTCAAGCATTTAAATTAGATTTTGAAAAGAATCAGATAAGTTTTTGGGAAGCAGGAAAAAAGTAAGAATAATATAAATTATTTAATTCATACGTTAGTCAAATGGTTGTATCGAGTTAAATAAAATACAAAACCAAAGTATATTCTTCCCATGGAATTTCTTCACTCCCCAGTCAATTGTTGAGTCCCGAGTCTGTGTAAGTGGCCTGAGAGAGCTTATTGAAATGGGAATTGAGTTGAAAGGGGGCGGGGGTGAGTTCTTAAAACGACAATAATTTCATATTGACGTCGTCTCGAGGGGTTGGGGGGTGGGGAGGTGGTACGATGGAGGGAGTAAATTATAGAGTAATTGGCCTTTTAAGTCGCGACTTTGCAGATTTTGCATTCCGCCAGTAAAGTAGAGTACAGTACGTAAGTACATAGTCTAGTGACTGTTTTGGGTTTGGGACTTTGAGTAAAAAAAATTAGGGCTAGTCTTAGAATTCCGTGCTCAGGAATCGGGAACCTTTTATTCGATAAAACAGCCTTTGTAGCGAGTGGCGAAATTCGGTACGCCTACAGAACCGATAGAACCGAATCAGTGCGGTGCCGTGCGCAGAAGTGACTAGCGTGAAAAACAATATTTTGTGAAAAGCTGGATTCTAACCAGTAAACAAATCTTTATCTGTGGTGTGTTCGGCTAATATCATAATAGTAGTAGTTGTGACGTCAGTCATGATATTAGCCCAACGTACCGCCTTCTCAAAGTATTTAGCAAACACGGCCAATATTCCATTGCCGCTTTGAACATCTTGTCATCCAATGCGATGGTACCAACCCGGGTGGACTTAACCCGACCAGCTAGCAAGGGAAAGGAACCTCCAGTTTTACTTGCTTGTTTACAGCTACCAGTCGTTCAATTTTTTCGCATGTATTTTCACTTATAAATAATTATCTTCATGTCATCAGTTGTGAGACAAAATGTTGACTTTATCTCGGCCGAAGTCTCTTGCCTATACTTTGGCCGAAGGATCTAAAATGTGTGACTTGTTTAGCCATTTTTAATCGACTTCACAAAAGGTGGAGGTTCTATGTTCGACTTTATGTATTTTTTATATCATTCTCGCATTCGTTAGTTTTACGATTACTCATTTCTATTGATAGTAAGCAATAAAGTATGTGAGCATGTGAAAAATCATCGAACAAATACCGCTACATCTCTTTAACATCACAGATGCAACAAAAAGTCCCCCGCACCCCGCCCACGTGCCCGGCGCTAGCGAAAGTTTCAGGCGACCACTTTGTTCCCGACCTGACGACTTGCGTTAATACACTTTGCTACCCTTTGAATCGCCCCCAGGAAGTGATAAAGGAATTTCTGAAAACCGACTCCTTCAGATTCGACGTCTACTGCTTGTAGCTACTAACTATCATCACTCAAAAACATTTAAAATACTGCCAAGCCAAGCGTCGTGGTTCGGAACCGTGATAAACCCTCGGTCCCCCTATACTAGGCGGCAGGGTTAAACCCGACGGGTTGGTACCATCGTATCCAACGTAAGATAGTGTGTGAATGAGAAGTGGCAGGATTGAGGATGGGTGAAATATGGAAAGTAGGGAACACATTTTTTTCAGGTTTAATATAAAGGTTAAAATAATAAAAAAATCTCAAAACAATATTTTCAAGTTTTTCGAAATTTCCTCTGGCACATTCCAATCTCTACGAAAGAGGGGCAGTTGTCAGGGAAGCGGGGAGGGGGGGGGGCTTAGCGACACCCTTATCTAGCCAAGTTCAGTACTGTAAAAAAAAAGGATCTGCATGTGTGATTTATTTAGTAAAACTGTAAATATTCAAACTATTAAAGG